>CM057456.1:211350000-216305000 GCA_016271365.2 Neoceratodus forsteri
GCCACCCACTGCGCACCCTGCCTCCCACACCCCACCCCTATACTTGTTTCCGAGTCCGGCTGACGATCTTCGTGACCAGCCGGTAAGCTATATAATGGCATAAACAGGTTTTTTCAACTTTGATGCATATCTCAGGCATTTTTGGAATTTTGGCACCAAATTTTCAACATGGGTTTTGGGACCCCTCCTCATGGGTGGCCACTGTCATGGCGTTATTCGGCCCGAAAAGTGATTTACGGTCACTACGCAGGAATCACCTTTCGGGACTAATTACAACGACTGTGCCACTGTTCATGAGATGGGCTCTCAGAAAGTCTATATTGCAAATTTAGTGGAAAAATCCAAAATTACTTTATGAGCGCATTGCATAGCATGCGACACTGTGAATTTTATGAATTTCCAATATTTTCAAGCCAGATTTTCAACACTGGAATTTTTCCACACCTCCTTGTAAACTGTACCGTTGCCATTTTTCACATCCTGACAGTTTTCTTTTTTTACAGGTACATAGACAGTGTCGGCAGATAAGGGCCTATGGCCCACCCAGTCTGCCCATCTGAGCTTGTAAGTTCAGTTTGTTTTCCTAGAAGTCTGTTGCCCCTTACCCCTGACCTCCAGAATTCCTTTATGTCTATCCCATGCATTCTTAAATCCCGTGATTGTTTCAGCCCCCACCACTTCCTCTGGCAGGGTGTTCCACTTGTCCACCACCCGTTCTGTGAAGAAATTCTTTCTCATGTTTCCTCTGACTCGTCCTCCCTCCAACTTCATCCCATGCCCTCTAGTCCTGGAACATCTTTTTCGCTTAAAAATAGTGTTTTCCTGCACCCTGTTCCTCCCTGTAAGATACCTGTATGTCTCTATCATATCCCCTCTCTCCCTCCTCTCCTCCAGGGAGTACATGTTCAGTTCCTTCAACCTGTCTTCATAGGACTTGTGATGCAATCCATGCACCATCTTTGTTGCCCTCCTCTGAACCTTCTCTACCCTGTCTATGTCCTTACGTAGGTATGGTCTCCAGAACTGTACACTGTACTCCAGGTGGGGCCTCACTAGTGTCTTGTATAGCGGAATTATGACCTCCTTTTCCTGCTGGTGATGCCCTACTACATCCCAGCATCCTATTTGCTTTACCTGCTGCCTTGTCACACTGTTTCCCTACCTTGAGGTCATCAGAGATGATAACCCCAAGATCCCTTTCCTGGTGCATGCTATATCCTCACCCCCAACTGATATTGTGCCAGGGTTTTGTGCCCCATATGCATTATCTTGCACTTCTTTGCATTGAATTTCAACTGCCAAACCCCTGACCATTCTTCAAGTTTCTGCAGGTCACTTCTCATTCTGTCTACACCCTCTGGTGTGTCTACTCTATTACAGAGCTTTGTGTCATCAGCGAACAGTGAAATTCTGCCTTCTAGGTCCTGCTAATGTCACTGATGAAGATGTTGAATAGGACGGTCCCAGCACTGATCCCTGTGGTACCCCACTGGTCACTCTTCCCTCTGTGGAGTGACAGCCATTTACCACCACCCTCTGTGTCCTGCCACCCAGCCAGTTACCTACCCACCACACTACTGTCCTGCCCACACCCATATTCCCCAGTTTGTGTAATAGTCTTCTATGTGGCACAGTGTCAAAGGCCTTGCTGAAGTCCAGATAGGCCATGTCCACTGCCCTCCCTGATCCACCTCCTTAGTCACCCAGTCAAAATTCAACGAGCGTTGGTCTGATATGACCTCCCCTGGTGAAACCATGCTGCCTTGGGTCCTGTAGTCCATTGACAACCAGATGTTCCACCAATCTCTCCTTCAGTAGTGCTTCCATGATCTTCCCCACTACCAAGGTGAGGCTGACTGGTCTGTAGTTCCCTGCTTCCTCTTTGTTCCCACTTGTGTATAGGGGACTACATCTGCTGTCCTCCAGTCTTTGGTACCTCCCTGTTTCCAGTGATCGGCTAAACAGGATAGCCAGAGGTTCAGCCACCACCTCTCTTAGTTCTTTAAGGACCCTGGGGTGCACCCCATCTGGCCCCATTGCTTTATCAACTCTTATTACTTCCAGTTCCTTCAGGACCCTTTCTCGTGTAAAGGGACTTGTGTCCATTTCTGCACCATTCTCACCCCTTGTACTCCCTTCAGACCCATTACCATCCTCTTCCTCAGTAAAGACTGAGCAGAAATACCTGTTCAATATGTCAGCTTTACTGTTGTCATCCTCCACGTGGCACCCATCCTCCCCCTTCAGTCTCACTATCCCTCCCTTTGTCTTTCTTTTTTCACTTATGTACCTGTAAAAGGTTTTGTCCCCTCTACCCACTGATTTTGCAATGTGTTCTTCTGTCTGAGCTTGTATGGTGTATGGAAAACTGTTGTGCACACTGGGGTGGGCTCCCAGTGTGGCACAGAATGGGGGCCAGAACATGCCAACGACGGTCGGCTTTGATTATGGGGAGGCACACTGGAGTGGGCTCCCAGTGTGCTACACAACCTTGGGGGGCGGGGGGGTTATTTAGCATGCCGACAGGGGGATTGGGCACCCCTGAAGTTGGCTTTGTGGGCATTGTGCAGCAGGTGCAAGCCAACATAAAAAGCCTTTGAAAGTCAAACAAAGGATTCAGAAGCTGAATCAGGATGTCACACTGCAATCAGCTGTTTGCTCTGCGGTGAACTGCAGATGAAAGGAAAAAGCCGGCTCCTGTCTGGCGCGGCTTTTTCTTTTTATGTGCAGACCACTGAAGGCAAAACATCATCAGGACCAGCCTGACAGAGGATTGGTGTGATGCTGTCGAGCCCCATGCGGAGCACTCTGCATTGGACAGACAGTGTCACACCCCTCAAAGCCTACACTCCCAATAAGTATGACGTGCATGCGCAAACTCAAAAAATGAAATAGGCATTGGCAAGAGCAAAAGAGAAACAGAAATCAGTTTTGAAACTGCAGATGCACTTGTGGCTGCCTATGGAGTTATGCAATCACTGTAGAAACTAATAACATGGGTATTTGAAGTTCTGAAACAGCCAAAAAAAAAAAAAAAAACACACACACTTTCACTACTTTTCATTTGTGCCTGTGCAGGGAACAACTACAACAGACTAACATATTATTTGCCCATGTATATGAAAGTCACAGTATCACTGAAATTAACAGCGGCATAGGATTTAGATAATGTGGAGTTATTGAATTACGAGCCATTGT
Source organism: Neoceratodus forsteri (assembly GCA_016271365.2). Classification (NCBI taxonomy): domain Eukaryota; kingdom Metazoa; phylum Chordata; order Ceratodontiformes; family Ceratodontidae; genus Neoceratodus; species Neoceratodus forsteri. The sequence goes on from CM057456.1 coordinate 211,353,199, forward strand.
CGATACAAATTCAGTCGGATTTGTCGACTTGGTCCAACCTACCTTTAAACTTTTTCCAAAGGATAGAGTCCATTCGTATGATTATCCTACCAAGATTGTTATACCCACTTCAAAAAATCCCTACTTTTCCCTCCAATGTTTACTTTAAATTTTGGGAGAAAATCATCTCTAATTTTATTTGCCATGGTCAGAGACCTCGAATAAGGATGTCCTTGCTACAGCTCCCGCTTGCGGATTGAGGAGCCAACGTACCCAATTTCAAGTTTTATGCTCTGGCTTTTTTTTTTTTTTTAAATATTGTTCCTGTGGCTATCTCCATCTTTTGAAGCGCCTTGGAAGCACTTGGAATTTGCTATAAACGATCTATACGATATATTAAAGATAACTCTAGCTTCAGTAATGAAAATCTCTTGTTTAAAGGATTTTACACCCTTCACTGCCCAAGTTTTAAAACAATGGTACAGGCTGAAAAAAACATAAGGATTTTAGAGAATTCTTTTTTCTATTTACATTAATCCCTGAAGATGGTAATTTTTTCCCGCTTCACCAGATCATACTTTTATGAAGTGGAGGAGAGTGGGACTCCAATTCTTTAGGTAATTTATTTCTCGTGAGGGCACTGTTCAGTTTGAAACACTTCAGAGAAACTATGGCTTACCAGACGGGGATCTTTACAGATATACTCAGGTCAAAAATGATCTCCTAAGACAAAGAGAAGTGATGTCTAAACAACCTGATCCTCTTCCAGTATTCTGGAGATTCCTTGAGGATGCCGTGTCTGGTCGGCCATGGGGACACCAGGTGGGATATCTATATCAAATCCTCCGAGAGGGAATGGGGGATTCATCACTTTCCATTTTGAGGAGCTGGTGTAGGGATCTTGAGATGGACATACCCAAACAAGATTGGCTTCAGGCCTCTCCTTTGGCTTGTAGGGTAACTCATTCTAACTTATGGTGGGAATCTGCATGGAAATGCACAGTCCAATTTTTCCGCTTTCCGGCTATTCTCATTAAATACCTTCACTCCTCTTATAGTAAATGCTGGAGGGCTTATGGGTGCTTGAAAGCTGACCTTGCTCATATTTTTTGGATGTGCCTGCACCTAATGCCCTATTGGTGTACCTTACAACAAGCAATGTCAGATTGTCTGGGAGAGAGGGTAGAATTAACTGCCAAGATGATTTTATTGGCTTATCTCCTCCCCGACCAGCTTGGTAGAACTTTGTTACCTATTTATACTGTGGCAGCCAAAAGGCTATAACAAGATGTTGGATGTCTTTGGATGTTCCTACCATCGGGGAGTGGAGCGGGTTGGTTTCAGATATCTATCATATGGAATCTCTTACAGCCAAATTGCACAACAAAATCTCAGAGGCTGAGTTGTTTCGGAGGCCATGGGTATTCTACATGTCTAGTCGAGATCCTGATTTTGTTCCTTAGGGTGTTAAGCTGTGGGAGCATTTGGTTACCTGGGAATGGTATTTCTGAATAAAGATATGGAGACATTCTCCATAGCGGCAATAAGAGTATGTTACAGGAAGAAATACATTTCTATTCATTTCAGAAAGTAAGAATGATAGTGAAAGAATACACTCAGTCATACTGCATAAATGTAATTTTATTTAAAATATAATGGTTTATATTCATATATATTGATTATGTATACAAGTCATGTAATGATATTGTTGATGATAAACCAACAGACTAAAGACTGTATCAGGTTGTGATCATATCCATTATTATAAAAAGAAAAAAAAAAAATTAACAGCAGCATTGAAACAGAATGGATCCTGTGGAAAAGTTATTTGCTTCTGTGTTGAAGTCGGAGGAAATGTCTCAGAAGAGATCCGTTTCGGTAACAGTACCTTTGCTGGCTTCCTAGATGCAGGCTCCTGGTTTTCGTTGTGCGCCCCAAAATGTTGCTCCACTTGTGGCGGTCCAAACAATTAGCCGACCAGTACAAGCGGAGGCTGGCCTTGTTACAGTGTCCAGTTACTGACATGATTTCACAGATTTCACAGCCAGCCTCAGACAATAGTTGGATCACAGTAGCTCGCAGAGTGGTTTGTATAAATCTGGCTAAGCTGTACCTCCCTACTCAGCCGGGCTATCATTGTGGACAGGAAGTTTAAACCCATAGGCTCATGACTGTACCTGGTGGTCTGTACGTTTAGGAAATCTTGCAGCAGCTTACATGGATGGCAGTAGAGGGACTTGGCATCAGGTGGGAGTTTCTGGATGTACATTTTTAAACTTTCCACAGGACAGAACGGGGATCCAGACATCGCATAGATGAAACAATGGTAAGCTTCTTTGTTGGGCACCCTGGGATCACCATGGTTTTTAGTATACTCATTAAAACAGAGGGCAGCAAACTCGTAGCCATTTTTGTCAGTGTGGAAATCAAAACCGTCAGGACGTAAAAGCCTCTAGCCTTCACAACCACGCCTGGCCATGTAAGGACACGGATGTGGCTAAGAGGGGTAAGGCCATCAAAAATAATTGAGGGTGAGAAGTACCAATGCCCATAGTCTGGGTAACGAGCTTCCTGAACTAGTGGCCTTGATTCGAAGAGGGACACCTGAATATATGGTGGCAGTCACAGAAACATGGTACACACAGAACCATGACTGAGATGTCAACATACCAGGGTACACAATCTACAGGAGGGACAGGGAGGGTAAAAGAAGGGGTAGCGTAGCTCTCTACGCAAGGGAAGGGATCAAAGCAATAGAACTTAAGGGTAAACAGGGAGGAGAGGAGGCACTGTGGGTTACCTTGGAGACAGGAAATGGCACCACAATCCGCATGGGGTTGTATACAGACCACTGTCTCAGGGGGAGGAAATGGACAAGGAAATGACAGAAGGCATCCTTAGAATGGCAGAAAAAGAGGAGATATTGTTGATGGGGGACCTGAATATGCCAGATGTTAACTGGAGCACATTTGCTGCAGCCACATCCAAGAGCAGGGTCATTCTTGATGCCCTACAGGGGGCATGCCTCAGACAGCTAGTGCTGGAACCCACTCAGGAGAGAGCAATCTTAGACCTGGTATTCTCAAAACGGGGACAGAGAGAGGATCTCGGATACAGAAGTGGGTAATCATCTTAGAACAAGTGACCACCAAACAGTGTGGTTCAAGATAAACACAGCCGTAGAGTCAAGCCATACAAAAGCGTGGGTATTGGACTTTAGGAGAACTGATTTTGGCAAAATGGGAGAGTGTTTAAGGAATGTACTAGCAAATGGGTAGGAAGGATGGGTGAAGCAACAATGGGGAAAAATCAAAACAGCCATCACAGAGGCAACAAGCCTTTGTGTGAAGCAAATAAACAAAATAAAGGAAAAAAAAACACAATGGCTCTCAAAAGAGGTGGGGGGGAGGTTAGGGAGAAAAAGACAGCATTCAGGAAGTATAAGGAATCACAGAAGGAGCAGGACAGAGAACTGTATCAGTTAAAGCAAAAGGAAGCGGGGAAGGCAGTCAGAATAGCAAAGGCCCAAACCAAGGAAAAGATAGCCAACTCAATTAAGAAGAATAAAACCTTTTTATAAGTACATTAGGGGGCGAAGAAAGACAGGGGAGGAATAGTGAGGCAATGGGCGCCGCCCAGAGGGTGACAGTGAAAAGGCAGAGATATTGAACTAATATTTTTGCCCAGTATTCACAAAAGGAGGGAGGTACCTAAACCAAATGATAGAAGCACTCTGGATTTGGGGAGGGGTCGATATCGGTCCATTCACAGAAGAAAGGGTCCTGCAAGAACTCCTAAAACTGAAGGTGGACAAAGCAATGAGCCTGATGGGATTCACCCCAGAATTCTTAAAGAACTAAGGGGAGAACTAGTGACACCACTGACTACCCTTTTTAACAAATCATGGGAGGATAGAGTGGTACTCGAGGACTGGAGGAGGGTGGATGTGATTCCCCTTCACAAAAGTGGGAGCAAGGCAGAGGCAGGAAACTACAGACCAGTTAGTTTGACCTCTGTGGTAGGGAAAATGATGGAATCACTTCTGAAAGATAGAACTGCTGAGAACCTAGAGGCAAGCGGGGCACAGGACCCAAGGCAGCATGGATTCACAGTGGGAAGGTCATGTCAGACAAATCTAATAAATTTCTTGGACTGGGCGACTAAAGTAGTAGACCAGGGAGGGGCTGTGTATATTGCCTACCTAGACTTTTAGCAAAGCATTTGACACAGTCCCACACAAAAGGTTAGTAAACAAGCTAGCCAGCCTGGGAGTGGGTCCCAGGGTGGCAGCCTGGGTATAAAATTGCCTGGACAACAGGACGTAGAGGGTAATAGTAAACAGAGTCCACTTCGAAGAAAGGGGGGGAAACTAACGGGGTACCACAGGGTTCAGTACTGGCACCGGTCGGTCCTCTTTAATGTCTTTATATGTGACATTGCGGAGGCACTGAAAGGAAAAGCATGCTTCTTTGCAGACGACACAAAGATCTGCAACAGGGTGGATACCCAAGGGGGGAAGGGGGTGGAAAGGATGAGAAGGGACTTGGCAAGGTTGGAGGAATGGTCAAATATATGGCAGCTTAGATACAATGCAAAGAAGTGCAAAGTAATGCACCTTGGAAACAAAAACCCAGGGGAAGAGTACACAATGGCTGGAGGTACTAACAACAAAAATGGAAAGGGAGCTGGGATAGTCATATGATATGACCCAACAGTAGGCAAGCAATGTGAGAAGGCAGTAAGGAGGTTTTTTTTTGGGGGGGGGGGATACTAGAATGCATAGCGAGAGGCATCACCAGCAGAAAACAAGAAGTCGTTATCCCTCTGTACAGGCAGTTGGTGAGACCCCATCTGGAGTACTGCGTGCCATTCTGGAGACCCCATCTCTGCAAGGACAGACACAGAATGGAGACGGTCCTGAAGAGGACAACCAGAATGGTGCAGGGTCTGCACCAGAAGCCATACGAAGAAGAGAGACTAAAGGAGCTTAATATGTATACCCCTCGAGAAAAGGGGGGGGGGAGAGAAACACATGATAGAAACCTAAAAGTACCTCAAGGAAATCAAAAGAGTCCAAGAGAGTAGCATCTTTCAGAAAAAGAGATGTGCAAGAACAAGGTAGCACAATTTGAAGATAGAGGGAGGACAGCTGAGGGGCAACATGAAAAAGTATTTTTTCACAGAGAGGGTGCTGGATGCATGGAACAGCCTTCCTGAGGAAGTAGTGGGGTCAAAAACCATGGGGGACTTCAAGAATGCATGGGACAGACATAAGGCAGTTCTAGTGGGGGGTAGGAGAAAGTAGGCAGTTGGTTAACTAGGATCTGCAATTTATCCAATAGGTAGGGAAATGGGCAGACTGGGTGGGCCAAGAGGCCCTTATCGTCCATCAAAGCCTATGTTTCTATGTATAGCTGGATGTCCAGCTACACTATCCGGACGAGGCGAGGCGCAGTATCTGGGGATAAAACTGTGCAATTCCTCAGCTTAGTTAAGATCACTCTTAGTGCTGGATGGTGCTTTGAACAGTCTTTTTGTTCCTTTCTGTATTTTTTTCCATTACCGCAACGAAAACATTATTACTGGAAGTAAATGCCTGGTCGAACACAATGTTTATTTTACAACCGATTGCTGTACAGCTTAGATATCTGTTGAGGGAGGCCTTAAGACTGCAGAAACTACTTGGGGCATATTCTTTGCCATCGGTGTTGTGGACTTCCACATAAAACTTCCTGAAATTGTAATTTAAGAACTCATGAGATGCAGTTTTGAAATCAACAACTATTTGCTTGGCAGCAGCCCAATCAGTAAATACTTTTATACCCCAGGTTGTTGAACGCTTTGTGTTTTGCTGGTTTCTTGAGTCCTCTGTGTCATTAAGCTCATTTTCCGTCACAGTACGGTACCTGCTGGTGGCTGGTCCAGCATTCGTCACTTATGTTTCTTCCTTGGTACTTAATGTGGCAGGTGATACGTCTTCAGTACTGTTGTCGAAAACATAATTTTTATTTGTGTTGCTAAATACGTCTTCCAGCTCCTTCTCAGTTAAGCTAAGGTTGAATTCACTGCAGAGTTGGTGGCTACGGCAGGTTTACTTGTTGTTCACTCACAGGTTCAAAAACAAGATTGCCAACTATAGATTTTACAGCATTCTATGCTGGGCACTAGGCATTCTATTGAGGGCATTGATTCAACAGTCTGGGCTAGTTATGCTGGCCAGTACTTTTTTAACTGTATATTGAACACATTTGACACTTTCTTTTTAACCAATCAGAAGCCATACTTTTCCCTACCCATTTTATAATCTTTTTGACTAATGTAAGAGAGAAAGATCAAGCTTTGCGTGATATTTGTTTACAATTACACCCCACTCTATAATGAGAGTAAAGCATCTGGTTGCAATCCTTGGTTTAAATGCTCAATGCAGAAGAGAATAAAAATGAATGTTAAGATATTGCAGGAGACTACCATCTAGGCAGAATCTCACAGAACAAGAAAATGATATAAAATCACTCCTGAAGAACAAAAAACATGCTTAGCAAAAAGGGAACTGGGACAAAATGCTTAATCACAGAAAATAACACCACTCTATTCTGGAAGTATATAAAAAAAGAAGCAAAATGTATATTCTACAGATCTAAGCCCAGAGATTCAAAAAGGAAGGTAAGTGCAGCACAAATGTTTGCACTAGCACCTGACCCGGCGGCTGCTGTATATTCAGTCAAACAGCAGACCAGTGCTATCCAACTGAATACTGACCCATGCTGTCACAGTGCTACATAAAACGGTGCTGCCCCAAAAGGAACCGGAGCTGTATCCAGCCCAAAGGGAATAACGCTCCCAGACCGGATAGCGCCAGGATCCATGTGAACTATATTCATCCACACCATGCAAGTGAGCCGACTGGGCATGCAAGGTGCTCAAGGGCCATCAGCATGTCCATTACTGTCTCATTTACATGGTGAGCGACAGTCCTTTAGCACCCATCCTGTGTGTGTGCCTGACACATCATCAATGGTGTCTAGCTGCATCTCCACTCCCCCCCCCCCCAAACGCCTGTTCCATATTATGTATACCTATCCCTGGTGTCTAGCAGCACCCCACCCCCAATCGCCTGTTCCATGTAGTGAAATATACCTGCTCGCTAGCAGCACCCCCCCAAAATCACCCATCCTGAATCAGTGAACCATATCCCTGGTGTCTAGTGGCACCCCCTAACACCTGCTCCATATTATGTATACCTATCCCTGGTGTCTAGCAGCACCCACCCCCAATCGCCTGTTCCATGTAGTGTAAAATATATCTGGTGGCTAGCACCCCCCCATCACCCGTCCTGTATCAGTGAAACGATCCTTGGTGTCTAGTGGCACCCCCTAACACCCGTTCCATATTATGTATATCTATCCCTGGTGTCTAGTGGCAATCCCCACCCCCGAACACCCGGTCCATATTATGTATACCTATCCCTGGTGTCTAGTGGCACCCCCCCAACCCCAAACACCCAGCTCATGAACTGCAGAATATCCGCGTTGTCCAGTGGCAACCTCCATCTCCCTAACACCCATATCACAGTGCGTCAATCTATCCATGGTGTCTAGTGGCACCCCGGTCACCCAGCCCATGTACAGTATAATATCCCTAGTGTCCAGTGGTACCCCCAACCCTTCACCCTGAATGCCCATCGGCAAATGGACCAGCAAACACTGGCAGTCAAGACCCCCCCATGCACTAGGCCCACACCCAGGACACGACCCCTCCAACCCCCACCAGTGTGTCCAGGGACATGCCTGGAATCCCGATATGGCAACCGGCACAGCCCTCTTCTCCCTTCATCGGCCAGTCACCATATGAGCTGACAGGGAGCAAACAATCACTTCTGCTCAAAGGATTTCAGAGTTTCAGGCTCTATTGTGAGACTCCATATTTAATTTTTAACAAAGACAGAGTTTCTTTGCGTACCCGGGATGGGCAATGGCCAAATCACCTCTGCCATTTTTGTTAACCTAGCCAAGGCCTTCGACACTGTCTCTCACTCCCTTCTCGACTCACTCCCAGCAGTTGGCCTATCTCCCTCCGCCACAGACTGGTTCAAGGTCTACCTTATTGGCTGAACCCAATCAGTCAAGATCTTGGACGCCACTTCCCCTCCCCTCCCCTCCTGATTAGCACTGGCGTCCCCCAGGGTTCTTGTATTAGGGCCCTTCCTATTCTCCATCTTCTTAAATCATCTTCCCTCCGTTTGCTCCCCCTCCTCCGCTATACATGTGTATGCCAATGATACAGTCCTGTATGCAACTGGCTCCTGTCCTGCTGAGGTTATAAACAGCTTACAGCAAGACTTCGACAAGGTTCAGCTCTGGTTTGCTAAGAACTTATTTACCATAGTAATGTTTCTTCTAATGGAGTCTTGCTGTATTCTGACTATATGCAGTTAGCCCTAGCACTTGAACTGATCCGGAGAGGAAAGGGTTAACTCTATGCCAGAGCACAGAACATTGAACTCGGTTTTCAAACCTCTGTCTCTGATACATCTCAAAGTAACCGTCAGATTCTTACGAGCACTAGACTAACTGACTATTTAAGCCATAGGCAACAAATACTTGGGTCCAAAGTCGAAAAACCAAGAAGAACCTTAAGTACCTGGTGATAATACTAATAATAACTGTGATGTAGACAGCCAGCTCTGAGTGCTGTATCATTTTTTTTTTTTTTATTAACATGTATGACTGACTGTCTCTGCTGAAAAATAAAAAAAAATCTGATGCTCTTAGAATGACCTCACTCATCAACTCCCCCCCCCGTTTCAGCTGAAAGATGCAAGCCATAAGAAAAATGCTGACAGCATGTGAGTTTACACACACACAGGTTTTAGAGACCACGTGTTACATGTAAGGCCTTAATTAAGGATCCTGTCTGAGTTAATTACAACCACAGTTGCTAAAACATATCCATTTTATGACGTTGGAAGGAAAGAAAAAATTACTCACCTTAGTAATGTTGTTTCTTCTAATGGAGTCTTGCTATATTCTGACAGTAGCAGTGAGTCCCAACCTTCGAACTGCCCTGGAGATGAAAGAGTTAACTTTCCATGCCAGGCATGGAACGCTGAGCCTCAGCTCGGTTGAGACTCTGTCTGTTGTTCTTCAAACTCAAACCATCAGATCTTTACGAGCTAAACTCACCAAGGTCCTGTGTGGAAGCTGTAAACCTACACTAGCCAACTGGCTACTAAACATAAAACAAATTTTTTGGTCCCAAAACAAAGACTCAAGTCAGGAGACCCAAAAAATGAAAAACACAACACCAACTCACCCCAAGAAAAGAAGGGTGAAAACAAGAAGGTGGGCACCTACTAGTGCCAACTTGCACTGCCCACCCACATCCCAAAACAGAGGTTCTGAGAGGGCAGGCAGGGGAGGTCAGAATATAGCAAGACTCCATTAGAAGAAACAACATTACTAAGGTGAGTAATTTTTTTCTTCAAACAACATGAAGTCTTGCTATATTATGACATATGCAGACTACACAGCAGTACCTCCATGGAGGAGGGACAGAACCTACTTTGGAAATAGGCTCTGAAGCACAGCTGTGCCAAACCGAGCATCACTCCTAGCCTGGATGTCCAGGGAGTAATGCTTGGTAAAAGTGTGAACTGTTTTCCAGGTAGCTGCTTGACATAGCTCTAGGATAGGATGTCCCTGGCAGCAGCCAGAGACGCAGCTGTACCTCTGGTAGAGTGAGCCCTCAGGCCTGAGGGAGGAACCTTACCCAGTTTTTCACAGCAAAATTGGATACAAGAGACAATCCACCTGGCAATGGATCTTTTAGTGGCAGGTTTCCCTTTACCAACCTCACCATAAGTGAGGAACAGTTGGAGGGAGTCAAACCTGTGACCCTTGGTACGTTCTATGTAGTAACTAAGGGCTCTTTTGACATCTAAACTGTGTAGTCTCCTCTCGCCAGAGGAGGAATGGTCAGTGAAGTACACAGGGAGAGACATAAATTGATTAAGGTGGAAGTCTGAAACCACCTTAGGCAAGAACTTTCTGTTAGTCCTGAGGACCACTTTATCTCTATGAAAGGAGATAAAATCAGGTTCCACTGACAATGCTTGTAACTCACTTATGCGCCTGGCAGAAGTGATGGCTACCAAAAACATAGTTTTCTAAGTCAAGTACTTAAGCTCTGCTGAAGACAAGGGCTCAAAAGGGGGTTGCATAAGCTGAGCAATGCAAATATTAAGATCCCAGGCAGGGGCAGGGTCCCTGAATGGAGGGCTGGTGTGAAGCTACCTTTTGAAAAACTTGGAGAATACAGGATGAGCCGAAAGAGAAGAGGGTTTACCTGCTGATAAGAAAGCAGACACGGCTGCCAGGTGCACTTTTAGGGTAGCTGGCCTCAGCCCCAAAGTATTCAAATGCACCATATAATCCAGGACTGTGGGTAAGTCAGCAGATTCTGGGGAAACATGCTTGCCAGAGCACCAAATGGAAAATCTCTTCCATTTGGAATTATAAGTAGCCCTGGTGGATGACTTCCTAGAAGCCTTCAATATATCCAATACACCTTGGGAGAGAAGTAGGTCAGCAAACTCTAACTCTTCAAGAACCAAGCCTTGAGATTGAGAGATTTGAGATTCGGGTACCAAACCCTCCCCTAAGAACAGGTTAACAGGTTGTGATTCCTGGGAAGACACAGGGGAAGGTGGACTGCTAAGGACAAGAGGAGTGGATACCAGGGCTGTCTAGCCCAATCTGGTGCAATCAGGATCATCTTGCAAGGTTGAGATCTGATTTTTACTAGCACCCTGAACAGAAGAGGGAAGGGGGGGGGAGGCATAAAGAAACTTCCCTTCCCAACTGAGAAGGAAGGCATCCAGAGGGACTGAGCCCAACACTGGGGGCCTGCAGCAAAAAAGGGGAAGTTGGTGATTGTCTGGGGCTGCAAAAAGATCTATCTGCGGGGGGTGCCCCATCTGGCAAATACTACCTCCAATACTAGGGGATCCAGTGACCATTTGTGATGGCCCTGGGAAATCCTGCTGAGAGCATCTGCCAGGACATTGTCCTTGCCTGGAAGGTGAACTGCCGTAAGGGAGGTGTTCAGGGAATAAGCCAGAGACCACAACTTCATTGCTTCGGTGCACAAGGCCGTAGACCGAGTGCCTCCTTGCTTGTTGATGTACCACATTGTAGTGGTGTTGTCTGTTCTGATCTGTACAACTTTGTTCTGAACAGAGTGGAAAAACTTGAAGTGCTAGAAAACTGCTCTGAGTTCCAACAGATTGATGTGGAGCAGAGATTCCCGAAGGGACCACAATCCCTGGGTAGTGAGATCGCCCATGTGAGCTCCCCACCCCAAGAGGGATGCATCTGTAGTAAGGATTAGGGAGTGAGACTGACGGATGAAGGGGACCCCATGTCTCAGATTGCTCTGGTCCTGCCACCACTGAAGGGCTTGGATCAGGGTTCGAGTCACTGGGATCAATTTGGTCAGAGGGTCTCTCCTATGAGACCAAAAGGCTCTCAAATGGAACTGGCTGTCCCTCATCTGAAATCTTGCTCCCTGCACAACTGCTGTAGAAGCAGCCATGTGCCCCAGGAGCTGCAGAAAATGCCTTGCTGATCGAGAGACCTGCAGGGTGAAAGAGGAGGCCAGAGAGACCAAGGTCCTTGCTCTTTCCAGAGGAAGGAAGGCTCTGGCCTCTTTTGTGTTCAGTTCTGCACCTATGAAGGTGAGAAGCTGGACAGGCTCTAGAACTGACTTCGGAAGATTGAGAAGGAAGCCTAGAGATGTGAGCAGTTGCTGAGTTACCTGAAGGTGTAGTCTGACTTGTTCTGGAGACTGGCCTACTATGAGCCAGTCGACCAGGTAAGGAAAAATGGCAATCTTTTGCCTTCTTAAGTGAGCAACTGCTACTGCCAGGCATTTTGTGAATACCCTTGGAGCAGAGGTGAGGCCAAAGGGCATTGCTCTGAACTGGTAATGGCCTGAGGGCAGTTCGAATCCAAGGTACTTTCGATGGGAGCTTCTGATAAGAACATGGAAGTAGGCATCCTTGAGGTCCAGGGACGCTAGCCAATCCCCTGGTCTTAGAGAGGGTAAAATAACTCCCAGAGTCACCATTTTGAATTTTGGTTTTAAAAGGTGCTTGTTTAGGTACCTGAGATCCAAGATGGGCCGTCATTTTCCTGTCTTTTTTGGGGTAAGGAAGTACCTGGAGTACAACCCTTTGCCCTGGTGTAGAGGTGGAACCCTTTCCACAGCTCTGAGAGCCAGGAGGGTAGAAACTTCTGTTTCTAGGGCAAGTGACTCTGATGGATTTGCAGGTGGAAAGGACCTGGCTCTCATCTTCGGAAATTTTTTGAAGCTGAGAACCAGTCCGTGGCTTACTACTTCCAGGACCCACTTGTCTGATGTTAGAGATTTCCAGTCCTGGACAAAGTAAGCCAGCCTGCCCCCTACCGGTAGAGGAGAATCGGCCCTGGCCACCCCATCAGGGTACCTGCTTGGCAGGGGCTTTGGGCTGAGGGGTAGAAGCAGGCTTGCTTGCACCCCATCTGCCTCTCCCTCTAAAAAAAACCCTCTGGGCATAAGCAGAAGAGGAGGCCTGGACTTGGTAAAAAGGCCTATGAAAAGGTCTACCCCTGCCCCTGGGATGCTGCCTTTGAGGAGTGGCCTGCCTTTCAGCCCTGTGCACTCCTATAGGTAGTCCTATATTCATCCATTTTCTTCATGTAATTCTCTGTCTGCTCCCCAAACAGAGAATTGCCCACAACAGGAAAATCCATGGCCTTAGACTGGGTATCCTGTGACAGGGTAGTACATCTGAGCCAAGCCATTCTGCGAAGTGCTACAGATGTAGCCATGACCCTTGACGACACATCATTAGAGTCTACTGCAGCATGAAATTGCACCTTAGATGCCTCAATACCATCTGCAGCCACCTGTTCCAGCTCCCTGGCAAGCTGGTCAGGGACCTGTTTTGCTAGAGCCAGCACAGTATCCCATCTGGACTTCTGGTATCTAGCAGCATAAGCCATATAATTTGCCTGTCTGAGTCCCAGGGATGCTGCCATGTACTGTTTCTTTGCCATGGCATCAACCCTCCTGGAGTCCTTTTCAGGGGGGTGCGATGCTAGAAGAATATTTGCCTTGTCACAGGCTGCAGCCTGCACTACCCCCACATGGCTTTATTGCTGTGAGGAACTCCGTATCAGAGCCTGATAATGTATACCTCTTGTCCATCCTTTTATCAACAGGAGGTATAGTGTGAGGAGTTTTTAGACATTTTACTGTCTGCTTCCTAAAAGATTTATGCAGAGGAATAGACAGTCTCCTAGACTCTGGAATATCCATCATTTCTACATAATCAGGCTCCTCTTGGTCATCAACAGCTTCATCAACAGGGAGCTGGAGAGTTTCAGCAACTTTCTTATAAAACATAAAATGAGAAGGGGACTCAGATAGCCTAGGAGGATAAAACCCCTGATGGTCTGTCTGGAGAGATGTCCGGTTCAATGGGCACATCCAGACTTTCAAACCCACATTCACTCTCCTCATGCTCCTCTTCCCCCTCCCCCGGTTCATAAAAATCCTCAAAATCATAATCTTGAACCGGTGGAACCGGCCGAACCGAGCTCTTCCCTGATGGTATCGGTTCGGTCGGAACCGGGGAAAGAAGACTGGACAATTTGAATTGCTTTAGCTATTTCCTCAGCGGTTGGAGAAAAACTTTTAGCACACTAGCTGACTTTCTAGTCCTTTTAGTTGGAACCGGCTCCTCAGAGCTGGCTCTTCTTTGCCGGAGTATCGCCCTGGTCAGAAGGCACTCCCTCGATTCGGTTGGAACCGAGCAGGACGTCCGGGTCAAGCGGACTTTTAGCCTCCCTTTCCCTGAGCCTACCAACTCTCTCTCAATGGTGGCAGCAGGAAAATTACTACATATCTGGCAGTCTGCATTGAAGTGGTCAAACCCCAGACAATACACACAGTGGTGTGTGGGTCAGCCTTACAAAGGCTTCCCCACAAACACCACAGTGCTGAAACCAGTGGGGCGGTTTTTCTTTTGGGTTTCTCAGACATAGTGCCAGCCTAACCAACTTGCCCGTTTATGGCAATCCGCCAAGCAAGACTCCCTTATTGGTTCCCAACCGCTCACGGGTCGTGGAAAAAAACGTAATGAAATCTGTTTTTTTTAGAACCGATAAGAACCGGGAACCGCACTCTAAACAAGGACTAGTAAAGTTTTATAACAACCTGATCGGTTCAAACCGAACCGAAAGACGTCTACAAGTTCCACACAGAATAAAATAAATGTAAGCCTATCTATTACTTACAATACCACAGACAGAGCTTGAACCGACCGGTTGCGGTTTAATTTCGGTCAAAAAACTGATAAAATAACACTTTGACAAAATGAACCGAGCAGAAGGCGAAATCTCCGGAGCGACTGTTCAGTGAGGTGGAGTAAAGAATCTGACAGTTTGAGTTTGATTAACAACAGACAGAGTTTTCAACCGAGCTCGCGCTCAAGGTTCCATGCCTGACATGGAAAGTTAACTCTTTCACCTCCGGAGCAATTCGAAGGTTGGGCCTCATTGCATATGTCATAATATAGCAAGACTTCATGTTGTTTGAAACACAGTCTTCCAAGTCAAGTACTTAAGCTCTGCTGAAGACAAAGGCTCAAAAGGGGGTTGCATAAGCTGAGCAATGCAAACATTAAGGTCCCAGGCAGGGGCAGGGTCCCTGAATGGAGGGTTGGTGTGAAGCAATCCCTTGAAAAACTTGGAGAATACAGGGTGAGCTGAAAGAGAAGAGGGCTTACCTGCTGAAATAAAAGCAGACACAGCTGCCAGATGCACTTTCAGTGTAGCTGGTCTCAGCCCCAAGCTATTTAAGTGGACCATATAATCAAGGACTGTGGGCAGATCAGCAGATTCTGGGGAAATATGCTTGCCAGAGCGGCATATGGAAAATCTTTTCCATTTGGAATTATAAGTAGCCCTGGTGGAAGGTTTTCTAGAAGCCTTCAGGATATCCATTACACCTTGGGAGAGGTGTAATCAGCAAACTAACTCTTCAAGAGCCAAGCCTTGAGATTGAGAGATTTGAGGTTGGTACCAAACCCTCCCTGAGCACAGGTTAACAGGTTGTAATTCCTGGGAAGACACAGGGGAAGATGGACTGCTAAGGACAGTAGAGTGGATACCAGGGCTGTCTGGCCCAGTCTGGAGCAATCAGGATCATCTTGCAGGGTTGAGATCTGATTTTGACTAGCACTTTGAACAGGAGGGGAAGGGGGAAAGCATAGAGAAACTTCCCTTCCCAACTGAGAACTAAGGCATCCAGGGGCCTGAGCCCAACACTGGGGCCTGCAGCAAATAAGGGAGGTGATTGTCTGGGGCTGCAAAAGATTCTATCTGCGGGTGCCCCATCTGAAAAATATCACCTCCAAGACCAGGGGGTCCAGGGACCATTCGTGATGGCCCTGGGAAATCCTGCTGAGAGCATCTGCCAGGACATTGTCCTTGCCTGGGAGGTGAACTGCCGTGAGGGAGGTGTTCAGGGATAAGCCAGAGACCACAACTACATTGCTTGGCACAAGGCCGAGACCGAGCGCCTCCTTGCTTAGTTGATGTACCACATTGTGGTGGTGTTGTCTGTTCTGACCTGTACAACTTTGTTCTGAACAGATTTGGAAAAAGCTTGAAGTGCTAGAAACACTGCTCTGAGTTCCAACAGATTGATGTGGAGCAGAGATTCCTGAGGGGACCACAACCCCTGGGTGGTGAGGTCGCCCATGTGAGCCCCCCACCCCAAGAGGGAGGCATCTGTAGTAAGGATTAAAGAGTGAGACTGAGTGACAAAGGGAACCTCTTGTCTCAGGTTGTTCTGATCCTGCCACCACTGTAGGGCCTGGATCAGGGTTCGAGTTACTGGGATCAATTTGGTCAGAGGGTCCTTCCTTTGAGACCAAAAGGCTCTCAAATGGAACTGAATGTCCCTCATCTGAAATCTTGCTCCCTGCACTACTGCTGTAGAAGCAGCCATGTGCCCCAGGAGCTGTAGAAAATGCCTTGCTGGTCGAGATACCTGCAGGGTGAATGAGGAGGCCAGAGAGACCAGGGTCCTTGCCCTGTCCAGGGGAAGGAAGGCTCTGGCCTTCTCTGCGTCTAACTCTGCACCTATGAAGGTGAGGAGCTGGACAGGCTCTAGAACTGACTTTGGAAGATTTAGAAGGATACCCAAAGAAGTAAGCAGTTGCAGAGTTATCTGTAAGTGAAACTTGATTTGGTCTGGGGACTGGCCTACTATGAGCCAGTCGTCCAGGTAAGGGAAGATGGCAATCTTCTGCCTTCTTAGAGAAGCAACTACCACTGCCAGGCATTTTGTGAATACCCTTGGAGCAGAGGTGAGACCAAAGGGCATTGCTCTGAACTGGTAATGGCCTGAGGGCAGCTCGAACCTGAGGTACTTTCGATGGGAGCTTCTGACGAGAATATGGAAGTAGTCATCCTTGAGGTCCAGGGACACTAGCCAGTCCACTGGCCTTAGAGAGGGTAGAATAATTCCCAGAGTCACCATTTTGAATTTTGGTTTTAAAAGGTGCTTGTTTAAGTATCTGAGATCCAGGATGGGCCGCCATGCTCCTGTCTTTTTTGGGGTAAGGAAGTACCTGGAGTACAACCCTTTGCCCTGGTGTAGGGGTGGAACCCTTTCCACAGCTCTGAGAGCTAGGAGGAAAGAAACCTCTGCCTCTAAGGCAAGTGCCTCTAATGGATTTGCAGGTGGAAAAGATCTGGTTCTCATCTTTGGAAACTTTTTGAAGCCGAGAACCAGTCCCTGGCTTACTACTTCCAGGACCCATTTGTCTGATGTCAGAGACTCCCAGTCCTGGACAAAAGTAAGCCAGCCTGCCCCCTACAGGTAGCTGAGAATCGGCCCTGGCAACCCCATCAGGGTGCCTGTTTGGCAGGGGCTTTGGGCTGAGGGGTGGAAGCAGGCCTGCTAGTACCCCGTCTGCCTCTCCCTCTAAAGAACCCCCTCTGGGCATAAGCAGAAGAGGAGGCCTGGGCTTGGTAAAAAGGCCTATGAAAAGGCCTGCCCCTGCCCCTGGGAAGCTGCCTTTGAGGAGTGGCCCGCCTTTCCTTGGCCTGTACACTCCTATAGGTGGTCCTATACTCATCCATTTTCTTCATATAATTCTCTGTCTGCTCCCCAAACAGAGAATTACCCACAACAGGAAAATCCATGGCCTTAGTCTGGGTATCCTCTGACAGGCTAGTACATCTGAGCCAAGCCATTCTTCAAGTGCCACAGATGTAGCCATGACTCTAGATGACACATCATTGGAGTCTACTGCAGCATGGAATTGCACCTTGGATGCCTCAATACCATCAGCAGCCACCTGCTCCAGCTCCTTGGCAAGCTGGCCAGGGACCTGTTTTGCTAGGGCCATAACAGTGTCCCATCTGGATTTTTGATACCTAGCAGTATAGGCCATATAATTGGCCTGTCTGAGTCCCAAGGATGCTGCCATGTACTGTTTCTTTGCCATGGCATCAATCCTCCTGGAGTCCTTGTCCGGGGGGGTTGGAAGCCAAGGGAATGTTTGCCTTATCACAGGCTGCAACCTGCACTACCCCAACACGGCTGCATTGTTGTGTAAGGAACTCCGTGTCTGAGCCTGACAATGTATACCTCTTGTCCATTCTTTTATCCACAGGAGGTATAGTGTTAGGAGTCTTTAAAATCTTAAATGTCTGTTTCCCAAAAGATTTGTGCAAGGGAATAGACAGCCTCCTAGACTCTGGGATATCCATCATTTCTACATAGTCAGGCTCCTCCTGATCATCCACAGCTTCTTCCATAGGAAGCTGGAGGGTTTCAGCCATTTTTATAAAACACGAAATGGGAAGGGGACTCAGAAAGCCTAGGAGGAGACACTCCTGAAGGTCTGTCTGGGGAGATGTCCGGGTCAGTGGGCACATCCAGACTTTCAAATCCACATTCACTTTCCTCATACTCCTCTTCCTCCTCCTCCGGTTCATAAAATTCCTCTAAATCATATTCTTGAACCGGTGGAACTGGCCAAACCGAGCACCTGCCTGATGGTGCCGGTTCGGTCGGAACCGGGGAAAGCGACTGGACAATTTTGATCGCTTTGGCTATTTCTTCAGCGGTTGGAGAGGAAAGTTTTGGCTCCACACCAGCTGATTTTTCTTTTCTAGTTCTTTTAGCCGAACCGACTCCTCAGAATCGGCTCTCCTTTTGCCGAAGAAGTCGCGCCTGGTCAGAGGCACTCTTCTGGTTCGGTTTGAACCGAACCGGCTGGCCATTCGGTTCAGCTGACTTTTGGCCTCTCTTTCCTGAGCCGCCAGCTCTCTTTCTAGGGTAGCTGCAGGGAAATTTTTGCAAATCTGGCAGTCTGCACTGAGGTGGTCAAACCCCAGACAATCAACACAGGTGGTGTGGGGGTCAGCCTTGGCAAAGACTCCCCCACACACACTGCAGTGTTGAAACCCAGTGGGTTTGGTTTTTCTTTTGGGTTTCTCAGACATAGTGCCAGTCCTAACCAAACTTACCCTTTTATGGCAATCCGCTAGGCACGACCCTCTTATCGGTTCCCAACCGTGTTACGGGTCGTGGAAAAAACCGTAATAAAAATCCGTTTTTTTAGAACCGATAAGAACCGGTAACCACACTCTAAAAGCACAATTTAAGATTTTTTAAGCAACTTGATCGGTTCAAACCGAACCGATAAACCGTTTACAAGTGCCACACAGAATAGAATAAAATAAAACCTATCTAGTACTCACAAATACCACAGACAGAGACTGAACCACACACGATATGTATGTATGATATATATGTATATATATATATATATATATATATATATATATATATACACACATATATATATATACACACACACACAACACACATCACTCACACTACTACATACATCATATCTTATCTATATATATATCTATATATATTATATATATATCTATATATATATGTGTGTCCCCCCCTCGTCAGGACTGCAGATGCAAAGCGCTCATCAGTAGTGGAACTTCAACGCTGACTGCATTCAAGGTGCAGCACAGTTGTGGCAAGGTATTACTTGTGTGCCGCTGGTGAGCGGAGTCATAGTAGGAAGGTCAGTGAGACACATACACACAGCTCATGGACGGTATCCTCTTCCCCACCCCCACGGTGCAACGCTGCAGTCTGTGAGAAAAGCCACAGCAGTGGGGTTGTGCAGTATATATCACCGGCATTGGAACAGTGGGACTACTTTGTGTGGGGGAAGGATACTTTATACAATCTTTACTTTTTCATCATTTTATTTGACTTGCCTTTCTTTTTTCTAATACTATACTAACTCCATTTATAAGCACAATAACCCACTCCAGCGTATGGGATTATTGGGGATTAATCAATACCCGGCTGCTGTGAGGGCACTCAGCCTGCAGCCTCGTGCCTCAACACACCCGTGGTGTTGATTAATCCCCAACAACCCCATAACCGGTCGTGGGTTACTGCTTACATATCAGACTGTACCAGCCTCCCTCTACTGTTTTGGGACTGCTTGGGAATTGTTCCAAAGGTGTGGCCTAACAGAAGAGACGTATACCATTGTCTGTGAAGATATAATTAATAAAAGTTATAGGAAACTAGTTCTTCTGAAATTGGATGATTTTTGGAAAAAGAAAGATATGACTGGTGTCAACATGTCAAATTCAGTCCATGGCTAACAAAATGGAAACTCTGCCATAACCTTAAATCTTATCTCTTGGAAATAGCTGAATCAGAACTAAGACTAGGCATTACCAAATTCAGGTTCCAAATACACGAATCAGAGGTTTTTAAGGGAAAACATGAGAATAAAAGTCACATACAGTATTTATGAAGCCACTTTACATAGCTGTAGACTGCACTGTCCAGAGAATAAAATACACAAAGTCCTATTCTGCCCTAGGTACAATAAGTTGAGAAGGAAATGGTTACCATCTTATCTGTCTGGATCTTCCGATCCCACGAAAAACAACTTCAAGAAATGTTATTCGGATCGAACAAGGACCTTAAAATGACATGTGCATGTTTAACAGCTGTCTGTGTTACAGGGAAAATGAAGGTGAAGTGATTGATGTATGTGCAAATCTTTTTAGCAAAAATGCTCATTTTATGACTATTGTAACTGTGAACTGAAATGGCTTTGGTAGCTGATCAATAAAGTACTACCACCTAAGTCTCAGAAGCAAATGTAATATCAGTTTCCAAGAATATTACAGGAATACTCAACACTAAAATTAAGAATTTTGCAATTTTTTGTGATGCAACAGCAGTATTTGGCAACTATGACTAAATGTTATTTTTTTTGGGGGTGAGGTCTGAACATGAACCGAAAAAAATATCAGAATTTTGTGGGGGGGGGTTTGTTTGTTGTTTTAATCACGACTGCTGTTTATCCGTCTCGGTGGAGCAGCCCCCACAATCCCTGGCCGCCGACGCCCACTCCCTGGACCAGGTCGTGCGTGCGGGCCACACGATCCCACACCCACAGGGGCCGGTCTTTCATCACTCTGCACTCCTGGGTAGGTACCCCTCTCAGGTCCCGGGGGTGCAGGGCGAGGCCATCAGCAGCAGAGATCGCACCCACAATTTTTCCACTCTTCACCCCTGGGGAGCCGGACATGCAATGGCATCCGAGCACATAGTGCGGACGCCTGCTGCACTCCCCTCCACCCTTGCTGCACATGCCACTGTAGTGCGGCTGGCCTCTGCCAGTCACCGCTGCAAGGCGATACAATATCTCCTGCCCACCCCATAGGAATGAGAGCAGTCATTGGATGCTGCCAACGCCTGGTGGCCAGAGTCTGTTCCCGAACCCAGGTCACCGGTGTGGCATCCAGCGCCTCAACCCTCAGCGCCACTGGGTCAGCTAGAATTTTGTTTTAATTTGTTTAAAAAATAAATAAATAAAAAGAGTCAGGCAACATGTATTGATGTACTTAAAAATGCATACATTTTAAGATATCAATACATAGAACTGTATCGCTAGGACATGTGTCAGCCTGACTCCAAGCTTTCATCAGGTTCAATCAGGCTGCAGGATTTTCTCAGCCAATTTTCTAACAGCTTATCAGCCACTGACAGGAAAAAAGGTCTCTCCCTCTCTTTAGTACCTATGGTGAAAATATGGAACTGATTATGCTAAGTAAGTTTGTAAACAGGCACTTGGCACTTGGCACTGTGACTTTAGGGCACAGACAACTGTGAAACTGCACAAGTGTACAACTTAAAAAGAAATATAGGGGACGGTTTCTACAAACCAGGATTTTTTCCTACTTTTCAAATTGCTGTTGTCATGCACACCATGTCATGTAATGGACTGTAATTTAAATCCAAGTGCATTTCTTTAAAACTACTCATCTTAGAACGCTTACTTAGCTGTCAGTTCTGTGAGTACTGAAATCACACGTGAACTGCTTTTTCTGCAATTGCATACCTTTTCTGGAGGTAATGGATTTATCTAGAAAATGTGTAATTTATTTTGTTTACTGTTAGTCTCTACTATATTACACTGCATCCTAGTCATTCTTACACAGGTAATTTCTAACGAATACAAAAGGCTGAACAACAATCATATGCAGGGAGGGTTAGGATTTTTAGACAGCCAATTGGAAGGCAAAGCCTGCTTAACCTTTGGATACTACTAGTAGTCTGTCGGTACTCAACATTTCAGCACTCGTTAGTTGTAAAAACTGAATATGTAAACTAAACGGCTAGTAGCCTTGTTTCACCGTCATCTGTTGTACAATGTTATCTAGTTAAACCACCACAAATCAAATCGGTACATTTAAAAGGCACTTAGCCACATAAAACACATATATTCAGAATACTGAGTCTAGTATTCCAAATACCAATATTCAGCTCGTCACAGCTGGGGCAGCCCACTCATACTGTGAACAGAAGAAAAATACTGCGCTGTGTGTGCTGTAATCAGGTTACATGTGGAACACACTCGTATTCTGGGAATATGTGCGTTTACATGAATGAAATGGGTATTCCAACTACAAAGTATTCAGAACAAAAACAGAATACTAAGTACCATATTAACACCACAAAATACTACGGGTATACCTATTCCTGATCGCAATATGTACTACAAATACCTGGCATTAGGAACACCAAGTGCCATGTAAATGACACCGATTCATTAAAATTACACACAAACACACACACACACACACACATATGCATACATAATAGCTGTCCCCCTACCCGCCAAAACTCAGTGTCCCTTTGTAAATATTCATAACCACAAGGCTGTCAAAAGTTAAGAGTGCAGACCTCTTCTTCCTTGGAGTATCCCAACTTCCTTAAGCTACATGATTTTTGATGCTTCTCCAGAGAGGATTTGGGCATTCTGTGATGAGTATCATATGGGCAGATGACAATCTCCTCCTGCAGTCAAAAAAATTAAAAAAAAAAAAAGTTAGTTTACAGTTTTGCAGTTTATTCTCAGCGACAGAACTTCACACTTTGCGTAATATTTGGGTAAAGGGTGTGGGGCAGACGAAAATTAAACTGCAACCTCTTGCTGCCCTCCCTCCATTCTCGGCGTCTCCTCCACCACGCCTCCTTTCTTCCTAAATACTAGTTCTCTACCTTTCCCTGTTAT
The DNA here is from genome assembly GCA_016271365.2 of Neoceratodus forsteri. Lineage (NCBI taxonomy): Eukaryota > Metazoa > Chordata > Ceratodontiformes > Ceratodontidae > Neoceratodus > Neoceratodus forsteri. The sequence goes on from CM057456.1 coordinate 211,375,877, forward strand.
CGTTCCACTCCGAGCTCCCTACTCTGTTCCTCTGATGCCCATTCTCAAACTCCATCTCCCATAAATAAGCAACTGGACTGTAACGCTGTTTCAATCCCACTGCAAAAGCTTAACTAAGACAAGTGGAGCTGACATGTCCCAGTCACAGAAGTCTGAACCGTTGAGAGTCAGGTCACTCAGTACTTGCAGTTTCAAATACAGCATTGTTTTCTTTTTGGTGTGTGCGTGTCGTGGGGGTGGGGGGTTGGGAGTCAGAAATGTAACAGAATTCTATACACATTAACATCAGACCCAACCCCCCACCCCCGTGGGTCTATGACATTTCATTCCCATCATTTCGCTCCTGCCACTTTCACTCCCACATAATTTCGCCCCCATGCACATTCACTCCCACGCATTTCACTCCCGCACTGAAAATTGTGTCCCCATCCCTTGATTTGTAGTGAAATTTACCATGTGGCTCACAATACAGTATTCTGGGTCACTGGGGATTTTTGTGTTATTCTATGATCTAGTAACTTTATGGCTACCCGGTTTCAGAGTGTAATGCTGCTGACATGGCCAGGGTGTCCTTTCCAAATCCATGACCACTCTGTTGAAGCTGCTCTTGCTGCTACTACTGCTATTCTTGCCAACAGGTACCATTTATTTTTTGGAGCTGATCATGATCGCTGAAATCTGTAAACACTTTTTATTTTATTTTCGAGACAGACCCTGCCTTGTCAGTGCGAGTGCTGCCAGTGAGTAGAGGCAATTCACCTTCATGGGTCATGCAAACCTTTGCTTTAAATTGTCCCAGTTTCAGTAAGAAGCAGGAGGGTAATGATCGGGAGTGAAATGACATGGGGGTGAGATGTAGGGAGCGAAATGATGGGAGCATAATGTCGCGCTCCCCACCCCCGTGACCATGCCACGATGCAAATCAGTTGCCAAATGCTAGTGACTCATGAAGTTGCAGCAAGGCACTACGTTATGCTTACACTCTATCTATTTTTTCCTACCTTATGCTCCTGCAAGGCAGGTCCCCTTCCATCCGGCCCCCCCAGCCCCGTCACCTTGACATTCAATGGTCACACCTCTCACGCAAGCGAGGTGCCAGCTAGCCGGGTATGAAGCCTGTGAGAGGCCGTCTTCATCCTGCCAGCCGACGATTTTTCCTTCCTCCATTTTCTACCTGTTCCCCGAGCTCAGTGCAGCGGCATGCAGTGACACCAATGGCCGAGCCACGCACGCTTCCACACACAGCACACCGGGTGTCTGCCCCACAACCGCTCCCTATGTGTGGGCCCCCGTGACAGCCCCCAGCCACTGCTAGGGGTCAGGCATGCAGAGGATTCTATCCTCAGCCCTCCCCAAGAGAGGAGAGGAGAGCTGTCCTCTGGACGCTCAATCCTCTCCCTCCCCAGCTGAGCCCTGGCAGCCCGTTCGCACTATGAACACGGGTCACCGGCATGGCAGGAGGTAAGGCATGATGCCTCAACCCTCCATGCCACTGGGCAGGCAGACCAGCGGTGTTGATCGATAACACTCCATGTGGACTAGCAGTGTTGATCAATTACACTCCACACACACCAGCAGTGTTGATCAATTACACTCCATCCAGACCAGCAGTGTTGATCAATTACACTCCATCCAGACTAGCAGTGTTGATCAATTACACTCCATCCAGACTAGCAGTGTTGATCAATTACACTCCATCCATATCAGCAGTGTAGTCGGATTACAATCCATTCGGACCAGCAGTGTCAATGGATGACCCACGCTCACCCTTATCAAAACAGCTCGCTTTTGGGTCACTGACAGGGAAAGGTTTACTCCAAAATCTTTGTGTAGCAGTAACTGCTACACAAAATGAATTTTTGTAGCAACAGGCAAGCTTTGGATAGCGTTTTAGATCATGTAGGTAGCAAGTTTAGTTTAGGACCCTAGGTCTCTCACCACCCCCCACACAGACTTACAATTCAACCTTTTTGTGACAGTCGTTTTAGGTCTCAAGAGACAATGGGTCCATCATTCATCCACCCTCACTCTTTGGGCTATTTTCCATTTTATGTTCTTTCTCCTGTCTCTGAACATCTTCTATTTTACATTTCATTTCCTTAGAGTTCTTTCTTTATTGTTATTAGTTTCTGTGCTCTCGGTCTTCCCTCACTGGCCTAGTGGTCTGAATGTAGAGCTGTGAACCTGTATACCCAGGTTTGGCACTTAAACACTTTGTACAGGTCACTTAACCTCCCTGTGTTTACCCTCTCTTGGGGCAATGATTTTCCAATTTCAACGGAAAACACCATCAAAAAACAGAATCTGTAATTTTTATACCAGCAACTGGGAGCCAATTTTTCATTTAAAGCAGTGCTTTGCTCTAGATTTTGAACAAACCCCTCCATTTTGAACCACATTTTTGTCCAAAATATGCCGATTTTCACTCAATATTTGGTGGGGGGGGGCAGAAAAAATGGATTTTACAGTTTTGCTAAACAGAATTGGCCATTTCTGAAAATGGAATATCACTGGCTCTACTCCCTTTAATCTCTCTGTGCCATTTGAATTTCACTAGATGCTGAAAACGGCAGCAATTCTCTTTTTTTTTTGTTCACTATATGTTTATTGAACTTATATAGCCACAGGAATACATACGCTATAATCACTTTACACAAAGAAAAAAGGAAAATATGCAGGAAATACAAAAATACATCAGAAAATATAAAGACCCCGAATGTGGAATAAGAACTATAACCTACATCTGCATTAAAGATGGAAAACTCCATACAAGTTCCCTCCAAGAGTCTTCCATTGGCTCATCTATTTCTTCTAGAATACAGTAGCCCCTGGCTATAACAAACGGCTTGGGAGCCACAGCGAATGTTCATTATAGCAAGTTGTTCATTAAAGCAAGGGACACTGTTATGGCCAAGGTATGTGCTTGATCTTTGCGGTCAGTGCAGGCGGAGGTTTGTAGAGCTGTTAAGGGAAGGTAACAGTACTGTACTATGAAACTCTTGGCTGCTTGCTGGACAAACTAACTCACTACTGTGGCCTGAAGGAGGCTACTAAAGAGAAGGGACACAATGGAGCTGACAAGACCGCTTTAACCGCCAGGTAAGCCTGATCCACCATCGCTCAATATCCCTTCCTTTTCCTGCACTGCTACTCAGCACACCTGCCTTTTTCTAACAGCCATTGGTTGTTTCTCTCTTTGAAAAGATACAAGGTGGTAGTGAACTGAATAGTGCTGCCGGAGGTGTACCAGTCCAGTATTCTGACTGGGTGGTATGGTGCTGCACTATTTTATTGTTTTAATACTTGGACGCACAGAGGGGAAGTCCTGTGGGGACTACTTATTGTGGGACACCAGGAATCGTGTTCGTTTAAACTAGGGGCCCCAAGGCAGTCATTTCTGGTTATTTTTAACTAATCTTGGCCCATACACCATTTGACTGTTCTTTTAAGGGCAGTACAAAGGTGATTTGTAATACAAATAGGATCTTTGTTATAGCAAGGGGACCGGAAGTGGGTGGCACGCTACTTCCAGTCTCGGCACTATATATCCTCCCCAGATGGCGAGCGTCAGTGATCCCAGCAAAGGCAACACAGCTTAGCTGTGTCTGCCATGTCAGCAGGGGAAGAGGGCCGGACTCTATCAAGGCAAAAAGACCAAGAGGGCCTACCAGAGAAACGATTTTAGATTAGAAAGATAATGGATACTATGTGATCCATGTGGCATGTGTGGGCAACTCAATATATCATGGTACAAGGCACATGTAAAAACTGCATTCACGTAAGGGAATTGAAGGCTATAGTAGAATGCCTGCAAAAAATAGAAAAATTGGACATCCAAACTGGGATAAAAGAAATTGAAAGATCTGTCCACAACACCAGAAATCTCTTGCAGGCAAAGGAAGACAATATGATAAAAACAGGGATAAATAAGGGCCCTATGGATAATAGAAAGGCAAGGATCGATGATGATAGTCATGCAGACATTTTAGATGAAGATGATTAGTGTGCGGTATCTAAAGTTCCTAGGAAGCGTAGAAGAGATTTCAACATGCAACTGGAGAGCTCCAACAGATAGGACATTCTCAGTGTAGACCATGCAAATGATACAATGCCAAATAACAATCAGGGTATCATTGAACAAGTAATTAACAGCGAGTTGGCGGGGTCTAACATGCAGGAGGTCAGCACAGCAGCTCAGGGTCACTCAGCAGACAGCCTACAATGGTTCAACATTTTTGTCACCAACAGCAAACAACTAGTAATGGTGACCAGATTATTGCTGATCTGAGGGGAAATAATGTGAATACACATGCTAACCGAAACGAGACCACTCCAGAAAATATAGGAAACGGCATTACCAATACTGAAAACCAGAATGGGCAACAGAGTCAAGATAAAACGCCAAGTGAGGGCACCCGGAATGGGCAAGTTGACTCAATTCTTAAGTTTACAGACAGAATAATATGCAAAGATAGGACGGAGAATGTAGCAGACACTTTTCTGTCTGGGGTGGGCATTTTTTGACGTTAGGAGACTTTGGCCAGATTTCCCTGAAAATTCTATTGAGCCTTTAGTCATTTTACATATTGGAACCAACGATGTGGGTAGAAATTCTACCACAGAGATTCAAAGAGCATTTGAGAGGGTACACTTGTACACTTGCCATCTCTGAAATACTCCCCATCCTGAGAGCAGGCAAGCAAAAAAGCACTGAAGTTAAAAGAATGAATGGATGGTTAAAACGGTGGTGTGTTAGGGTAAATTTTACTTTCATTGAACACTGGCACCAATTTGACAATGCTCATCGTTTACATGCCTTAGACGGTTTATATCTCTACAGAATCAGTTCTGGAGTATTAGCTGAAAGAATGAATGGGATTATTTATTTATTTTTTTTTAATTGAATGGGGGGGGGGGAAATTTGATATACTTTATTCAACGTAACAAGAAGTCAATAACTAAAAAAAATGGAAAACACTCTTAAATGCCAGAAGCTTGAAAAACCAAAAGGAAGAGCTAGAGTATTTACTACAAAAAGAAGAAATTGCACTTTGTGCAGCCACCAAAACATGGTGGCGTAATGAAGAATGGAGGCAGGACATAAGTGGCTATTAACTGTTCCATAAAGACAGGGATGACAAAAAAAGGGGGAGGCGTGGCACTTTATATTAGGAATGAGATCAAGGCAACCGAGTTGCAAGGAAAATTGGAACAGGTATCGAACAGCTATGGGTTCAAGTCTTGCCATCAAGGGAAGCAAAAATAAGTATAGGAGTATGCGACAGACCACTGTCCTTCACAACTCGCAAAATGACAGCATTTTTATATCAATTTAGGGAACTGAAACTTGGCAAGAGGCTGTTAGCAATGGGAGATTATAATTTCCCCGGAATTGATTAGCATACATGGATTCCTTCCACGATCTCCGAAGCTGAATTCTTAGAAGTACTGGATACCCCAAGCATTGAGAATCATGTTTTAGAGAATACCAGAGATAATCATAGTCTGGACCTTGTCATAAGCAATGTGGGGGACTCATTAAGTCATTGTATAATCAGAGAATCACTATTGGGAAGAGATCAAAATATGGTGGAATTTGATATCAATATTACTACTGTAGTACAAAGGGGTAACACTGAAGTAAAACACCACAATCTGGCAGATAATAGGCTGAGGAACACATCATCAAACTGGAACTGAACTAGGGAATTTGACAGCCTAAATGTCACACAAATGTGGGATTTATTAAAATCCATTCTCCAGGAACTGGTGGATAAAAATATATACCAACTAAGAAAAAAATATTGTATTAAAGGGAAAATTACACTTTAGTTCAACAATACGATAAGGAAACTGATGAAGGCTAAATACAGGGCTTATAAAACAGCCAGAGACGAGGGAACTATCAAATATAAAGAAAGGTATAAGGTTAAATTGAGGAAACTAAAGAAGGCTATAAAAGTAGCAAAACTGGATCCTGAATTGAAATTAGTATCCAAAGTTGAGGACAACAAAAAGGCCTTTTATGAGAGGGCGCTGTGGAGCCCAAGCAATATGGCTGCTAATTGCTAACACATGGCAAACAGAATCGCAACTCTGATAAAAAAAAAAAAAAGAGTTTACAAGGCACATACATTTTGAAACCTGCAAAACAGCTGTTGGAAGGTCTCAAGAATATGATGGGCAACCCCCGTAAAGAACAGAATCAGGGGGCAGGAGCCAAGTCCAAAACATCTAGCTCAGCCCCCACCACGAGGTCAGCATTGGGCCGTGCTGTAGATCTGCTGCAAGAGTAGGGAGAAGAAACCTTTCAAACCATTGGACTATTCGATGGTCTCATGAACAGGGTGGCCACATTAGAAACTACTATGGATGCCATTCAAACAACTATGGTGGAAACTTCTAAAAGGGCAGATGCAGCAATGGGGGGGGGGGCGGTCTCTGCAGCAATCCGGGAAAGCAACCATTTTAAATCACGGTTTGAGACACTAGAGAATCAAACAAGGGCAGCAAACATTTGTCTACTGGGAATCCCAGAAGGTGCAGAAGGGGATCACCTGCTTTTACTCTTAAAAGATTGGTTAATTCAACTACTGGGTGAAGAGGTGACCCCTAAAATCCAAGCCCTAGAAAAAGCCTACAGAATTACACCCCGAGGCTGTTCACCCGATCTGGACAGTCCCTGGACAATAGTGCTGGTTACTGACGGCATGGGCACTCAAGATTTCTTTTTAGCAATAGCAAAGCAAAAGAGAACTTTACTGTGCAGATAGTCCGTACGTCTATACCCACACATTAGCTACGCTACAAGACAAAAGTGTAAAAATTTGATGGGGTCCGTGCAGTACTCTGAGAGGCCCATATACCACATGGGATCGTCTTTCTAGCCCGTCTGCGAGTTGCACATGAAGAAAGGACACATCTTTTTACTGACCCTGATGCAGCTTTGAAATGGAGCCAAAACTAAACCAGCGCAGAAACTCGGGTGGCAGCACAGGGCGGTCGTTCCTTGGACGATGATGGAGAGACCTGAAGAACTGGTTGAATAACTTAAATCCCCCCCCCCCTTTTGGCAAAATGGTTGGTACTGCCACAATTCTTAGGTAAGAGAGGGCAGTTTCTCCTACTCTGAAGGACACTCAGGAGGATTTTCGTTGTTGCTCCTGCCGATGTGGAACAGTGGGACTCCCAACTACAGGGTCTGTCGTTTCCCTTAAGTTATAATGGACCTTTAGTTCAAAAGTTGCCTCTATTTACAGGGTTTGGTTGATGTTTTTGATAAAGTTGCACTGCTGACTTATTCTGTATTTACCTGGCTTAGTGCACTGAAGGTGGGACAGTTTGCTTGGTGATCAGAGTAAGACTACCATAAATAAGAAAATAAAGGTCTTGCAAAATTAAAGCGCTATTAGGCTAAGGTGATAATCTTGGTTAAAATCATGTGTTTTAATTAGCGGGGGAAAATAAGTGTTAGCACACTAAGTGCATGACTACAGTAAAGCATGACATACAACCACCTCAGTAGAAAGTGGACAGTTTTCGCGACGATTTACCAGTGACTGTAATAGTAATTAAGTCATGCAGCTCACGGGCTCAGTACACAGCAAAAGTGGAATTTAATGTGAAGGTACAAGTTTATTATTTCCCTCCACTGACATAAAAACGTAAAAAAATGTGATTAAACCATTGAGGGCGCCACTTTTCTTATTCATCTACCTGATATGTCTTTTGCTTGTAACAAAACTGTATGTTACTGTTTAAAACAATAAACAAAGCCGTTAAAAAAAAAAAAAAAAAAGGCGTTTTACAATTATGTGGGTAGTTTGAAAAGAAGGATAACATCACTGGACCAATCCAACTGGGTAACAACTGTCAGGAAATGGCAGAGGCATTTAATGCCTACTTCTAAAATGTTTTATCAAAACGAAGACTAAATTAAAACAGAAAATTCTGGTGCTGTAGACTGTAAATTAGAGATATCCGTGGATATGATACAAAAAAAATTACGTAAACTAGATCACACCAAATCAGCAGGCCCAGATGAGCTACATCCTAGGCTCCTGAAAGAGGTGGTGGAGGTATTATGTGAACCCCTTCAGGCCATAATCCAGAAATTCTAAGTCATGTTCCTAGCACACACAAGCCAAAAGTCAGGCGCCTACTAATTTAAAAAAATTATTTATTATTAAAAAAACAGCCAACTAGCAGCCTGACATATTTCGGAGTTACCTCCTTTTTCAAACCTAGAAATGTTTAGAGGAAGGAGAAATTCCAGACGATTGGACCACTGTCCATGCTGTACCTCTAAATGACAAAGAGTATACTGATATAAATCAACGTGGCTTTCGAAAGGATAGGTCATGTCTTATTAATTTATTACATTTTTTCCACCCAGTCAGTTCAGCTCTGGAAAAAAAAAAAATGGTGCAGCTGTTGTACTTTATGTAGATTTCCAAAAGGCCTTTGATAGCATATTCCATGCTGAGCTTATTAATAGTTTAAAAAAAGAGATAAATTTAGACGAAGGTATAGTTCGTTGGATATCAGCTTGGTTGACAAGGAGAAAACAGAGAGTGACCATCAAAGGGCATTATTGCAAGTGGAAGCAGGTGACCAGCAGAGTCCCACAGGGCTCAGTGTTGGGGTCAGTCCTATTTAATATTTTGATTGTATCCATTACATGTACAAACACGGCCTGGATGACAAAGTTTACGAATGACATCAAAATGGGTGCACTAATTATTTAATGAAAAATGGAAAATATAGACAGACTAGCGGATGGAGCAAGAAAGAAAAAGCTCAAGTTTAATATAGACAAATGTAAAATAATGCACTTAGGCAAACAAAATAGAGATGACAAATATTTTATAAATGAAAGGAAACTTAATACCACCAATTTAGAAAACGATTTGGGAGTCCTACTTAACCAACAACTTGAGCTTCTCGGATCATTGTTCCAGTATAGTCAGGAAGGGATATGGCATTTTATCAGCTATTAAAAGAAACACCAGAAGTAGCGCCAAAGTAGTGCCAGAGAGGTGGTGATCCCACTGTATGCATCTTTGGTGCGACCGCCTTGGGAGTACTGTTGCCAGTTCTGCACACCTCACCTGAAGACAGATATAAGAAAGATAGAGGGGGTTCAGCGACGAGCGACCAAGCTAGTGGAAATTATTAGAATGTTGACATACAAAAGAACGACTACGTGAACTAGGGCTGTTTTCACTTCAGTACAGGAGACTTGGTGGGGGCGGGGTGGAGAATATGTACCTTGTTTAAAGGCACTTGAAAAATCAGGATATATGGGAGTGGATGGGGTGGAGTCCGAGACCCGATACTATCCAGATCGGGGGACACTGAAGAGTCACAAGATGCTGAGAGGAGATCACATTAGGAAGAACCAGACAGTGATGTGGTTTTCCCAAAGAGTGGTTGGTTACCTGCTGGAATTCACTAGCATCATCATTGCTGCTAAGTAAAACCATGAATCATTCAAAGGGGCAATAGAGGGTCATTTTTATCTCTTTGCTACTTAATGGACATCTAGGAGGTGCAGTTCTAAAAAGGCTAATGCTATTGACCCGTTTGAAATCTTATGAATCTCTGATCAGGATTCAATTCCCGAACCCCTAGCTCAAGCTGCGATGCAGGCTGTGCACTGGGAAGGGATAGAGGTCCCAGCGCACATATGTTTCTGTCTTTACTTCTAAATGCAGTTCAAGCCTGGGGCTCTGCTGAAACTGGCTGGGAGAGAGGGAAAACGGAGGCTGCTGTCAAGGCCATGAAAAAGCAGCTGAAATGCTGGCTGTTGGGGGTGTCTGCTAGTATATAAAAAGGACCTGGCTGGCAGGGAGCAATAGGGAACTGGGAGGGTGATGGGGAGGTGAGATGACTAACAGCTGACAAAGTTGGGAGGTAAACAGACAGTTCACTATAGCGATGGGTTACTCATAACCTAGTTGTTTAAATATTAACATTTCCTTTAACATATACCACCACTCCTACTCGCTGCTCAGAGGTATGCTTTGGCTGTTTCAATATTTAGGTATAATACACTTCAGTGCTCATGAACCAAGACATAAGACTTTGCCTTGATAATTCTGAAATGTTATATAAATTAAACAGCAATGCTTGATGGGTACAGTGGATTTTCCCACCCACGAGGTGTGATAAATACGTAATAATAGTTTCCCACCATTCCCATGCCAGCAAAGGTTGCTGTACAGGCGTCAACTTTAGCAGTGGCCAGAGGACACCAGAAACAAGTTCAGGCCACAAAAATTCATCGTTTGCTAGCCTGCACCTTTCTGAAAGGCACTGCACCTTTAAGACTGACCCGACTCTCTTCCACACTGCTGTCTGAGTATCAGTCAGGAGCACATGCGTGTGCCTGTACACAGTGCAATGACGCTGACAGTCAAGCTGGATGCGGAACAGACAACAGGGACACACAAGGTGCATAGTGGAAGTCCAGCACGACGTGGACTATGCTAACCACATGATGGTTTCAAGGCTCCCACCTGCATCACCTGCCACAGTATGTGTCATGTGTTCTCCGTCGATAGACTGATGTGTGGCACTAGTGTGGGGTTCAATCAGGTGGCAGACTGGCAACAGAGTGGGATAGCCAATGAGAAATAGCCTGTGGTAAGTAAGTACTGTCCCTTCTCTGTCCTTGCCACCAAAATGAATCTGTCTCCATGAGGGCAGGTTGCTAGTAGTCTGTGCCCCAATACAGTTTTCTCCAGCTTGGATCGATTTATTAAACAAACAAAAAAAAAAAATTATATATATATATATATAATGTTTATGCTCATAGTAGCTTCTAACTTCAGAATATCATCGAAAGAAGATCACACAGACTGTTTCAGTGCTGAAAGTGGGGGCATGGTGCGAAAAGTGCTAAAAAAAAAAAATCAATTTAAAACCATGTTAACTCATCTTGTTTCAAGGAATTTTCAAAAACAGTTGCGGGCCACTAACTTAGTGGCAGTCACTGACCTGATGGCCAGCAGTTTTTTCCCCCCTAAGGTAAACCCTGCTGTACGCTGGACTGATTTTTGCTATTACACTTGGTGTAATGTAGACTCTATTAATAATTTTCTGCTGGGTAGATCTATTTTTTGTTGATATTAATTTTTTTTTTTTTTTTTTTTTTATTCGCCCTCATTCTTATTTTCATCCAAACAATTTCTTGCAGTCTGAAACCCAATTCCTTTTCCCATGTAGTATTTGTTCTGTTCCTACTTGGTTTAAAGGAATCGGATTGAAAGGAGTATATTTTAGGCAGCCTTTTAGATGCCAAGTATACATGCAATTTGTTCTCCTTATCAGTTTGACAAGATAAATCAGAACCCGGCAAATTAATTTCTCTACAGCACAAGAATTCATATAGGGTTCTGTAGCAGATAAAATTACTTATAACACCACTTTTATTTTGAATTTCTGATTAAAGAGGACTCTCCCTGATGGTCCAAAAAGTTACAGCTTGTAGCCATTATATGCAGTACTAAACCTGAAAAGGTGTGTGCATTTGTTATTTCTGGCCAAGGTTTACTCTGCCTTCCATAATCTGGATTTGTTTTTGAGCCCTGCTGCACTTGCCTTTGCTGTTCAGGTTGCTGGGCTGCTAGCTAGTTCCTTATGACATCACTGTAGGATAGAGGAGTGACTCACACTGTTCAGTACCACGCAGTTGCAACAATGTTGCAAGGGAAACCTGCCAGTACTCTGTGTACATACTGTGTTCCCCCTTCCCCAAGGCACACTGTTGGCAATGCATTATGCCAAAATCTAAATGCCTTGGCCGTCAGTATGTTTTTTTTTTTTGTGAAATTGACTCTGCCCCACAATGATGTCAGCAGTACAGCCCTGGGTCCACAGCAACACCAGGTTTGCTATAGAAGCTCTGGTACACCCTGCAGTTTTTAGCAGCTCAGAATGCAAAAACTAACTGCAGCAGACAGTAATGAAATACAATTCCAGAATCAATGCAAGAAGGGGTAATTAATGCATGAAAGTTAAAGTGACTGGGGAAGGTCCTCTTTAAAGTTGAAACACAAGTAATTAGCTATGTATCCAGCAGAAGACACCCCTTTTCCCCAAATGTTTAACTATATTCCTCAAAAGCCCTGTTTTTGCACTAACCTTCAAGGGTGCATGGAGCCATGGGATTCCCCAGCCCCCAAATTACATACTAGATTCTGAAAGATTAATGATTTTCTTTAAACCTCTCACATTTGATTTGAAAAAGATATCCGTTTACCCTCTCTCTCTTATTCCCTGTCAGATTTTATCGTCTTGGTTCCTACATCAAGCCCATTCCCACAGATTGACTGACTCAGAAAGTATGTGTATAGGTCTGACAGCCAAAGCCCCCGCAACATTCCCTCTCCTTTCTCTCAAAACGTACAGCATGTGCCAACCTTGGGTGGAAAAAAATAAACCTCACATGTTGCCACTTAAATACTGCAAAACCCATGCTGCACCAATCTGAGCCCTATCACCAGGGGACAATTTTATTTAAAAATGTTTGTGTACCAACACAAGTAACAACTGCTGTGATTCAAAAAGTAACACGAGTAGCAGCAATAGGAAAATTATTACAGCTTGTTGTATGCAAGCTTCTGTGAAGCAACTCCACAACCACTTGTGGGTTGAACTGCGTGTGTAGCAAGTGATTGCTATACTCGCACAATTTTGTATAGCAGTTGAAGAAAACGGTTATTCTTTCCTACAAAATACCAGGTAAAATACACCTTGGTCACTGGGCAAGTTATTTTTCCCCCACAGCCCGGTTTAAATTCCTTAGTAGTATAGTGGCCCCTACCTACTCAAAATTCACTATCACTCCACGATGTCCAGTAAAACCCTCCTTACCAGCCACTGGTCCTTAGTTATACAATCAGGCTCCCACACACAAACTCTTTTTCCATCCGCAACCAACTCCCACTAACCCAGTTACAGCTTTAGGACACGCCAAAAGCCTGCTGTATCAGCTCTACAGGCAAGCAGGTTTTGCTAAAGTCAGCGTCTGGGTTTGCGAGGGGGTTGCCACGCTTTGTGAATGCCTTGGCGATCCCCACACAGTGGTCGTGTTTTTAAAATCTGCATGAGGGAGGCCTGCGTCATCCAACGTGCATGGCACATCAGGGTCACCACAGCTCCCAAGGTGGCACAGTCCTGTTTCAGAGCAGGGAAAAAAGAAAACAAAAGGAGGGCGAATACACTTCATTTGTGTATTATCTCACTACAATTTTCAGTCAAAAGACCATTACAATGCAGGAGTGACCAAAGAACCACCAAACCGATCACTCATTTTTTCAAGCCTGATATTGTTTTTCTTTTCTTTTTTTATACTTTCAACTATTAGGCTATCAAATGCTCAGACTTGCAGGAATTTCCCCACAACTGCAGTAAACATGTTCTGCCGTGCAGTGTGCTCCCACCACAATTATGGTCATTCTTCCAGAACTACAAGAAAAAAAGGCACGTTTTCTCATCTCAACTTGGCTTTTCTCTCCCCACTTTAAAACTTATGAGTACATCAACATCCACCTGAACAACCGTTAAAACAGACTTGGTTTAACACCTCATCTGAAAGACGACACTGCAGGAAAGCTAGTGGGTTCAAACAAGATGAAGGCAAAAAAATGAAAGGAAACATTCTGCCCTGTTACAAGGTGGTTTTCATAGGGAGGAAGGAGTCCACCCTGCATCTGGTGCAATGCTGAACCAGAAGTTAGTGGGTAAAAACATAGGTTGCAAATGTCAATAGGTTGGTTGGCAACTAAAAGTAAAAGGCATACTGTAGCACGGTGTCACCTGGCACTATGCTATGCTACCAGCAGGTGGTGCTCCCCACCACCAAGGAGGAAGGAGTCAACCATGCAACATACTTTTCTGCATGCAAATATGGACTACACCAGCTAACATGCTTATTAGTAGCTGTAATGGAGTCACGTGCAACAGTGCCATGCTACCAGAAGGTGACACACACACACACACACACATATATATACATACATATATATCTCTATCTCCATGACCCCAGTGGTTCTGCACAAGCAGAAAAGACTGCGATACTGGTGGCCCTTTTACCACCCCATCACCACCACCCTTGGCAATAACACTCATTTGCAGTCCAGTGGTAAACTATCCTAAAACATAGACCTCAGTTTTAGATAATCAATGCAGGTGCCAATTTATAACTTTAATTTACTGGCCCTAGGCAGAGCACAAACTGCCTGGGGCCAGTGTGATCCCGACTTTCCTGTTTGGGCTAATGTTAAAAAAAAAAAAAATTCCCCTACCCATCTCAGGCTAGCTACCCTCACAACCCATGTCCGCTTATTCAGACAACTCACCCATAGCTTGACAAGCTATTAGAAGGGAAAAAAAAAAAAAAAAAAACAGCACACAGCTCCAGGTCCGTAGTTGGCGGGATAGTCTCATCCCCAAGGAGGGTCATTAGTAGGGTCCCACAGGGATCAGTCCTTGGGCCCCTCCTGTTCAACGCCTACGTCTCTGACATAAGGACAGGTATCAGGAATGAGATGAGTCTCTTTGCGTAAGACTCAAAACTGGGGGCGGTGGTGGATGGGGAAGAGGGGAGAGTGGCCCTACAGAGGGACCTGGAGGTTCTGGAAAGATGGTCTAGAAAGTGGAAGCTGAGGTTCAATGCAGGGAAATGCAAGGTACTGCACCTGGGGGCCAGAAACCCGGGCCAAGTGTACACCCTGGGGGGGGAATGCTACAAGTCTCGATGGCTGAGAGGGACCTGGGGGTGGTGGTGGATGTCAAGATGAACAACTCAGAGACTTGTAGGAGGGCAGCAGCCAAGGCCAACAGGATGATGGGATGCATCGCTAGGAGGATCACCTCCAGAAGGAGGGAAGTGATACTCCCTCTGTATAACTGCTTGGTCAGGCCACACCTCGAGTACTGCGTGCAGTTTTGGAGGCCACACTTAGAGAGACATTAAACTCCTGGAGAGGGTCCAGAGGGCAACCAAAATGATTTGGGGCTTGTGGGACAGGACCTATGAGGAGAGGCTCAAAGAGCTAAATATGTACACACTGGAAGAGAGACGGGACCGGGGGGACATGATAGAGGTCTTCAGGTACATGAAGGGGGTAAATAGGGGAGGAACAGTCAGGGTGCTTTGAAGGAAGGAGAAGGGGACCACTAGAGGGCATGGGTGGAAGCTGGAGGGGGGAAGATTCAGGGGAGAAAGGAGGAGGTGCTACTTCACTGAGAGGGTGATGGAGCCATGGAATGCACTGCCTAGGGGCTGGTGGAGGCACAGACGATGGAGGGGTTCAAGAGGGGGTAGGACAGGTACAGGGGAAGGGTTCTGGATGCAAAATCCAATGCAGCGAGAATATCCGGAACTGGGAAGGGAGAAGCCATAGAAGGCGAGGGGGGGCAGCAAGGTCAGCTCCCAGGGTGGGGGCTGACCAAACGAGCAGACGCGAAAGACCAGCCTATTCTGCTGGCATTTTAGTATGTTAGCTGATCCCATCTTAACCACTAGGCCCATATGACAGCAATCTCTCTCTCACACTATATCGTACAGCATGACTGGCAGGAACTGCCAGCATTCAGGCCCGGTGGTGAGACTGTTAAGACTGGATCACTGGAGTGCTGTTTCAATACTTCTTTATACAGTTCTATGCGATAACAGCAATCGCACAAAGGTGATCGTTATGGCGAATGTACATCAGCGAAAATAAATTAAGCCGATGTACACCCCGGCAAGACAGCAAAGGGTGTCGTGACTTACATTTTTTATGTTTATGGGGGCTGTGCCCTATACTAAAGGTCTCTCAACTCCGGGGGGGGGGGGTTGAAATAAAAAAAAATAAAAATTGGGGCAGGGCGCAACAAAATGTATGCAAGCCCAGACCTGAACCCGGCACCCTCACAGCTGAAGCCTGCAGCCCACCCACCACAGAGCAGCTCAGCAGCCCATCGCCGCAACACACCACACAAACCCTTCTGCCATGTGCGTTTGCATGTGTGTATACAGCGACAGAATGGTGCTATACTTGCAGTCACCCCCCAATCCAGTAGCCCTCTGATATGGTGCCGCTACTGAGTCACCCTTTTTGTGAGCGCTCAATAGCGAGAGCCCTTATCACTGGATACCTCTTTCTTCACATACTTATCACCTTTTGGGTGAGTTCCTGAATAAGGGGACATGGGTGGGGAATGTAGTGGGACTGAGATTAGTGGGGGGGGGGGAGTATTACCATAGTTTTTTGTTGTCCCCCATATTGCAGTTGCGCGAGTTAGATGGTGGCTGGATGAGAAGGTGGGCAGAGGGTTTCCACCAGTCACCATCAGGGACCAGGGTCATGGAGTTGGGATGCACTGGTGGGTGGTGGTGTCACTGGACAACACAGAATGAGGACGGGGAAAGGGCAGGTGTGCCACTGGACACAAAGGAGAAACTAAACAGATGGGGGGGGGGGGAAGAGGGTGTCACTGGAAACCAGAGAGTAACTGTAAAGGGACGAGTAGAGGAAGTCCCCCCCCCCAAACAACATAGTAGTTAAACAGCAAATAAGGACTGCTAGGCCCACCCAGTCTGTCCATATTCCCTGCCTGCATCTGCGGCCACTGACCCTAGTTGTTCACTGGCTTGCACCTCTCTTCCCTGCCTCCAAGGTTCCCTTATGTCTATCCCATGCATGTTTGAATGGCCCCACTGTGCCAGTGTCCACCACTTTCTGGGGTAGTCTATTCCATGCATCCACCACCCTTTGTGAAAAAAACTTCCTCATGCTCCCCCTTACCCTGCCCATCTCATATTGTGCCCCCCTTGTCCTTGTGCAACTCTTGTACAGAAAGATGTCACCCACCTGCACTTTGTTCAAGCCTCTGAGATACTTGAAGGTCTCTATTATATCCCCCCCTCCTCTCTTCCAGTGTACACATACCGAGGTCCTTTAAAGGGCAACTGTCGTGGTGTGTGCCCATGCAGGCAAGTCATATGTAGTTACCTGCCATAGGAGACTTTTTTAGCTGTATTTTACTATTTCCTGTCTAGTAATTTTAAAAATAATGCCTGCTGCAAACCTGTCATTTTCGGTAGTATGCTGGCTATCACCGAAGACTGCAGCCCCGGCCCCGAAAAAAGCATAATTATGATGCAGGGTCAGAGATAGGCTGTAGTGCTATCTATGGAACATGTATTGGAATTTGGGGGAGGCTTGCTAAATGCACTAAGATTATCTTTGCTGGCATGGTTACATGTATGGGGTTGTACTAGCCCCACACATGTAACCATGCCAGCAAAGATAATCTTAGTGCATTTAGCGAGCCCCCTCCCCCACCGATTTCAATACATGCTCCATAGACAGTGCTACAGCCCGTACCCGACTCTGTGTCATAATTATGCTGTTCTCAGGGGTGGGGCTACAGTGCTCAGCGATCGCCCGGCTTGTACACGAAAGTGGTGAGCTGGATTTTACCAGGGACATATTTTTAAAATTAGTGAACAGAAAACAGTAAAATACAGCTAAAAGGCTCTTATGGAAGTTAACTATGTGGTATAAATTGCCTGCCCTGATTGTGTCAGCTGCTCCTTAATCTGTCCAGATATGTTTTCTGATGCAAGCCCTGCACCATCTTGATCACCCTTCTCTGATCCACCTCCACCTTGTCATTGTTCTTGCGAAGATGTGGCCTCCAGAACTGGACACCGTATTCCAGGTGAGGCCTCACCAGCGTTTTGTACAATGGCATCATCACTTGCCTTCTTCTGCTAGTGATACCCCTTCCTATGCACCCCAAACATCCCACTAGCCCTCCCCACAGCCTTGTTACACTGTTTGGCCACCTTTAGGTCATCTGATATGATTATCTCTAAATTTTCTTCCCTAGTGACTGTCAGCACTTCCTCCCCCATCCTGTAGCTTTCCGTCGGGTTTCTTCGCCCCAAGTGCATGATTTTACACTTCTTTGCATTAAAGTTTAATTACCATACTTTAGACATTTTTTCCAGCTTCCCCAGATCCCTCCTCATTCCTTTGACCCCCTCTGGAGTGTCTACTCTGTTGAAGATTTTGGTATCATCTGCAAACAGCCAAACCTTTCCCTCCAGCCCTTCAGCACTGTCAGTGATGAAGACATTAAAAAGGATTGGCCCCAGGACTGATCCCCGGAAGCACCCCACTGGTCACCCTCCTTTCCTCGGATTTGATTCCATTTACTACCACCCTCAGCTTCCTATCCCACAACCAGTTTCTTACCCAGTTTTCCACTCTGTGGCCCACCTCCAGGCTGCCTAGCTTGTTCACCAGTCTTCTGTGTGGTACGGTGTCGAAAACCTTATTGAAATTGACGTATGCGATATCCATTGCACCACCCTAATCCACCTCCTTCGCCAATCAGATATGTTTGACAAGACCTTCCTGCAGCAAATCCATGCTGCCTCGGATCCTGTGCTCCCATGGTTTCCAAGTGTTCCACAATCCTTTCCTTAAGCAGTACCTCCATTATCTTACCCACTACTGAGGTGAGGCTGACTGGCCTATAGTTGCTGCCTCCTCCTTGCTACCGCTCTTGTGGAGATGGACTATATTTACCCCATTCTTGTCCTCTGGAACCACTCCTGTATTAAGCAACTCACTAAACAGGGCCACCAGCAGTGCTACTAGCACCATCTGTAATTCCTTTAATATTCTGGGATGCATATCATCTGGTCCCATCACTTTGCCCACCATCAGTTTTGTGAGTTCTTCCAGGACTCTCTCTTCTGTAAACAGACTGTTTACCTCTCAACCCCCATTGTTTCTACTGCCTAGTTGTGGTCCTTGTTCCTCTCCCTCTACTGTGAATACCAAACAAAAGTACTGTATCAATGCTTTTTCTAGGCCACCCTCTACACACACCCCTTACTCCCTCTTGAGCCTTACAATCCCTTCCTTGGATTTCTTCTATCACTAATGTATCTATAAAATGTCTTGTCCCCCTTGTCCCCCAGATGCTAACTGGAGCACCTTTGCTGCAGCCACATCCAAGAGCAGGGTTATTCTCGATGCCCTACAAGGGACATGCCTCAGACAGCTAGCGGTGGAACCCACTCGGGAGGGAGCAATCTTAGACCTGGTACTGTCAAATGGGGATGGAGTAAAGATCTCAGATTTAGAAGTGGGTAGCCATCTGCAAATAAGTGACCATCAAACAGTGTGGTTCACGATAAACACAGCCATAGAGTCAAGCCATACAAAAACAAGAGTACTGGACTTAAGGAGGGCTGACTTTGGCAAAATGGGAGAGTGCCTCAGAAAAGCACTAGCAAATGGGCAAGAAGGAGGGGTGGAGAAGCAATGGGGAAAAATCAAAATAGCTATCACAGAGGCAACAAGCCTTTGCGTAAAGCAAATCAACAAAACAAAATGAAGGAAAAAAACATTATGGTTCTCAAAAGAGGTGGCGAGGAAGGTTAAGGAGAAAAAGGTAGCATTCAGGAAGTATAAGGAAACACAGAAGAAGCAGGACAGAGAACTGTACCAGAAGGAAGCGGGGAAGGCAGTCAGAATAGCAAAGGCCCAAACTGAGGAAAAGATAGCCAACTCAGTTAAGAAGGGGGGTAAAACCTTTTATAGGTACATTAGGGAGTGAAGAAAGACCAAGGGAGGGATAGTGAGGCTTAATAAAGAGAAGAGAGAGTGAGCAGACGGGGACAAGTGAAAAAGAGGGGATATTGAACGAATACTTCTGCTCAGTATTCACAGAAGAAGAGGAGGAGGAGGGGGAGGTACCTAAATCAAAGAATAGAAACACTATGGATAGGGAGGTAGATACCAGTCCATTCACAGAAGAAAGGGTTCTGAAAGAACTCTTAAAACTGAAGGTGGACAAAGCAATGGGGCCTGACTGGATTTACGCAAGAATTCTAAAAGAACTAAGGGTAGAACTAGTGACACCACTGACTACCCTTTTTAACAAATCATGGGAGGATGGTGTGGTACCTGAGGACTGGAGGAGGGTGGATGTGATTCCCCTTCACAAAAGTGGGAGCAAGACAGAGGCAGGAAACTACAGAGCTGTTAGTTTGACCGCAGTGGTAGGGAAAATGATGGAATCACTTCTGAAAGAAAGAACTGTTGAATTCCTAGAGGCCAGTGGGGCACAGGACCCAAGGCAGCATGGATTCACAGCAGGAAGGTCTTGTCAGACGAATCCAATAGATTTCTTTGACTTGGTGACCGGAGTAGTAGACCAGGGAGGGGCTGTGGACATGGCCTACCTAGACTTTAGCAAGGCATTTGACACAGTCCCACACAAAAAATTAATATTCAAGCTAGCTAGCCTTGGAGTGGGTCCCAAAGTGGTAGCATGGGTAAACAATTGGCTGGACAACAGGACGCAGAAGGTAATAGTAAACGGAGTTCACTCTGAAGAAAGAGGGGTTAGTAGCAGGGTACCGCAGGGTTCAGTTCTGGGACCGGTCCTCTTTAATGTCTTTATAAGTAACATTGCAGAGGAATGGGAAGGAAAAGTATGTCTCTTTGCAGGCTACACGAAGATCTGCAACAGGGTCGATACAGAAGGTGGGGTGGAAAGGATGCAAAGGGTCTTGGTAAGGTTGGAGGAATGGTCAAATGTATGGCAGCTTAGATTCAATGCGAAGATGTGCAAAGTAATGCACCTGGGAAACAAAAACCCAGGGGAAAAATACATAATGGCGGGTGAGATCTAACAACAACAAAAATGGAAAGGGACCTGTGTGTAGTCATATCAGTTGACCTTAAGGTGGGCAAGCAATGTGAGAAGGCAGTAAGGAGGGTTGGGGGGATACTGGAATGCACAGGAAGAGGCATCACCAGTAGAAAACAGGAAGTTGTTATCCCTCTGTACAGACAGTTTGGGAGACCCCATCTGGAGTACTGCGTGCAGTTCTGGAGACCCCATCTCTGCAAGGACATAGACAGAACAGAGGCTGTCCAGAGAAGGGCAACTAAAATGGTGCAGGGTCTGCACCAGAAGACATATGAAGAGAGATTAAAGGAGCTTAATATGTATAACCGGGGGACATGACAGAAACTTTCTAGCACCTCAAGGACTCAACAAAGTCCATGAGGGTAGCATCTTTCAGAAAGATAGATGTACAAGAACAAGGGGGCATAATTTGAAGAATGAGGGGGAACGGCTTAGCGGTAATGTGAATAAGTATTTTTTCACAGAGAGGGCTGTGGATACATGTAACAGCCTTCCTGAGGAGATAGTGGAGTAAAAAACAGTGGGGGAATTCAAGAATGCATGGGGCAGTCATAAGGCAATTCTAGTGGGGGATAGGAGGAAGTAGGCTGTTGGTTAACCAGGATCTACAGCTTATCCAGTAGGTAGGGAAATGGGCAAACTTGGTGGTCCAAGCAGTCCTTATCTGCCGTCAGATTCTATGTTTCTATGCTCTCTTTACCATCTGAGCTAATCTCTCCTCCGTTTGCGCCTTTGCACTCCTAGCAGTTTTCCCTGCCTCCTTCAGTCTTTCTATGTACTCCACTCTATCCTCCTCTTTCTGAGTCTCCTTGTATTTTCTGAAAGCCCCCTTTTTTCCCCTTCACTTCCTCCACCACCTCCTTTGCGAACCACAGTGGTTTGTTCTCCTTTTCCCTTGTTACTCAGCCTAATGCACTGCTCTGTCATCTCCACTATGGTCTCTTTCAGGTGTGCCCACTGCTCCTCAACCCCTTCCCCTAGATCCCTTCTTGCTAGGGCTTCTTCGATCCCTCTCCCCATCCTAGCAAAGTCATCTGCGTTCCTAAAATCCAGGACCCTTGCCTTTGTGTGACCCTCCTGTAACACCATCATGATGTTGTACCACACTGTATGGTGGTCACTGGACCCTAGGTGCCCATCCACCCTGGGAATGGCAGCAGGGAGGGGTGTCCAGGAGGAAAAAGAGGATAGAGTCTTAATAGTGGGGGACTCATAAAAGGAGTTACATGGGGGAGAAGGGAAGAGAGAGAGAGAGGGAAAAAAATATGGGTGGAGTGCCTGCCATGTATGAAGGCTGCCAAAGTTATCCAGTGGATTCCCTCGAGGGGGAGGGAAATAGATAAGAAAATGCATCTGATCGTCCACCTAGGCACAAATGACCTTGCAAAGAGCAGCGTGATGGAGGTACAGGCCAGGTTTATGGCGCTGGCCAGGTTCTGCAGCAATTCGGACTTCAAATCCCTGTCCTTCTCGTTGGTGCTACCTGTACCAACGGCCAGCAAGGCAAAATATTAAGGAATTCAATGATCGGCTTGTAGATTGATGTGCCCAGCAGGAGATTGGGGGTCAACATGGAGTGACACGAGCCTATATGCCCCGGATAGGCTGCACCTAAACGGGGAAGGGAAAGCAGTGCTCAAATGTAAACTGGATGATTATGGGAACAGACACTACCATTTAAACTAAACAAGGGGGGGAAGGCAGGGAAAAGCCCCGCTGTTGAGGCAGCAGGCTGGAGGGGGGGCGAAAAGCCCTAAACACAAAGCAAAAGGGTAAAGGAGACAAACATACAGGGAAGGAGGAGAGAGTGGCATGGAGGGTTATGTGTACGAATGCCAGAAGTCTGGGTAGAAAGATCCCTGATCTAACGGCAAAAATGGCAGAGGAGGGCCTTGATATAGTGGAGGTAACAGAAACGTGTTGCCACCAGGAGCTGGGATGGGAAATGGAGATACCAGGGCACAAATTGTTCAGGAAGGACAGAGGGGGGGGGGTTGCACTCTATGTAAAGGAGGGTATCAGGGCATCAGAATTGCAGGGTAAGTGAGGAGAGGCAGAAGGACTTTGGGTCTCGTTGGCAGTGGGGAAGTGGGAGTCACTGCGTATGGGGGTGGTGTATAGACCTCCAGCACAGCACGAGTCTGTGGACAGACGTATGGCTGAAGAGTTCGTGAGAATGGCGGCATGGGGGGAGGTGGTGCTGATGGGGGACCTAAATCTACCGGACGTAGACTGGAACACCCTTTCGGCTGCTTCAACTAGCAGCAGGGAAATACTGGACTCCCTGCAGTTGGCCCTCCTAAATCAACTGGTCAGGGAGCCAACCAGGGCAGGAGCTACTCTTGATCTGGTCCTGACGAATGGGGGAAGGTTAGAAGAGGTATAGGTGGGGGAACATCTCGGTACAAGTGACCACAACACGGTCAGGTTTAAATGAGAAACACTGCAGAGGTTCACCAGTCTAGGTTAAAGGTCCTGGATTTCAGGAGGAAGGACTTCAGGAGAATGGGGGAAATAGTGGAGAGAGCATTGCAGGGGGTTGGGGAGTTGATGGAGGTGGAGGCAAAGTGGGGGAAGATCAAGGAAGCTATTGTAGGGGCCACTGACATATGTGCCAAGAGAGAGAGAGTAAAAGTAAGAGGAGAAGAAAACCTCTGTAGTAAATGAGGGTAGTAGCAAAAAAGGTAGTGACAAAAAAGAAAGCCTTTAGGAGGTTCAAGACAACTCAGAAGGAAGTGAACTGGGTAAAATACCAGGTGAGCCAGAGAGAAGCAGGGGTAGAGGTAAGGAGGGCAATGGCACAGACAGAGGAGCGAATAGCGAGAGGGGGCAAAAAAGGGGATAAGATTTTCTTTCGATATGTAAATGAAAAAAGGAAGACTAGACAGGGAATTCTCCAGTTAAGAACAAAAGAGGGGGTGGCGCTACAAGGAGACAGAGAAAAGGCAGACCTACTAAACACCTACTTTTGCTCAGTGTTCAAGAGGGAGGAAGAAGGAGAAGAAGGCAGCAGAGCAGGTAATGAAAGAGCTGGGGAAGGGGGTGGAGATGAGGCAGTTTCAAGTGGAGGAAATATTGGAAGCACTGGGCTGCATGAAGGTGGGCAGGGCAATGGGGCCAGACGGGGTGCACCCAAGGGTGTTAAGGGAGCTAAAGGAGGTACTGGCAGGACCCTTGATTGCACTCTTCAAATTGGTCCCTGAAAATGGGGGTGGTGCCGGAGGACTGGAGGCAGGCAAATATGGTCCCTCTGCATAAGGGAGGAGGGAGGGAGGTAGGAAGTGGGAAGTTACAGGCCCATGAGCTTGACATCAGTGGTGGGCAAGCTCATGGAGAAGCTAGTAAAAGACAGGATCACCAGCTACCTGGAGACAAACGGCCTGATGAATCCAAGACAACATGGTATTACTAGGGGCAGATCCTGTCAAACAAATTTGATAGAGTTTTTGACGAGGTCACCAAGGATATAGAGCAAGGTAGAGCGGTAGATGTAGCTTATTTGGATTTTAGAAAGGCGTTTGACTTGGTGCCTCATGGGGGTCTGCTGTGTAAAATGGCAGGACTGGGGATGGGGCAGAGGGTAGTCAAATGGGTGGGAAACTGGCTAGGGAAAAGGAGGCAGAGTGTCATAAATGGGGTGGCATCCGGGGAAGGCAAGGTCACGAGCAGGGTCCCCCAGGGATCAATGCTGGGGCCCCTACTATTCAATATATTCGTAGGAGACATTGTGGAGGGCCTTGAGGGGGTGCGAGTATGTTTGTGGACTATATCAAAATATACAATAGCATGGACATGGAGGAAGGGGTGGAACAAATGCAGAGAGATTTGGGGAGACTTGAGGCATGGTCAAAAAGGTGGCAGCTTGAATTCAATGCAGAAAAATGTAAAATCATGCATCTGGGCTACAGAAATCAGAAGGCAGGATACCGTATGAGGGGCAGAGCGCTGGAGGAGACGGAGCAGGAAAGGGCCCTAGGCATTATTATATCTGGGGACCTGAAGGTGGAAGGGCAGTGCAGGAGGGCAGTGGCCAGGGGGAGTGGAATGTTGGGATGCATCACAAGGGGGATCACTAGTAGGAATAGGGAGGTCATAGTACCCTTGTACACCCATTTGGTTAGACCACACTTGGAGTACGGAGTCCAGTTCTGGAGGCCACACCTCAGGAAGGATGTGGGGAGGATAGAGAGGATTCAGAGGAGAGAGACAAAAATGGTAAAAGGGTTAAGCAACCTATCCTATGAAGAAAGGTTGCGAGATTTGAACATGTACTCCCTGGAGCAGAGGAGGGAGAGGGGGACACGATCGAGACCTTCAAGTACCTTTTGGGTATAAACAGGGTGCTGCGGAGGGAGCATCTTCAAGATGAAAGGAAGGCAGAGGACGAGGGGGCATGGCCTGCAGGTGGAGGGAGGACAGTCCAGGGGCAACATTAGAAAATACTATTACTCAGAGAGAGTCGTAGAAAAGTGGAACAGACTCCCAGAAACAGTCGTTGGAGAGGAAACAGTGGAGGGATTCAAAAGGGCAAGGGACAACCACATGGGAGTGTTAAAGGGGGGGAGGCACAGGTCCAAGCAGGTAGCTGGGCAAATCGGCAGACTTGGTGGGCTTAGTTCGGTCCTTTTCTGCCGTCACACTTCTATGATTCCTGTCTCCATTGGTCAGCACAAGGTCTAAAATCACTTTGCCCCTGAACCTCCATTACAGTTTATGACCAGTGTACTTGGGTCATGTAAAAATAATATAGTAACTACCGCTAAAGCACAGCCTGGATATGTCAAGATTATTCTGCTGCATGTACCTGTGGAATGGGAAGGTTTTTGTCAAGACAAATGTCATCACTTGCCTTGAATTCAGGGCAGTGATGAAAGTGAACAGGAACACCGTTCCTGTACTTTTTTGCAGCAGAAATGGAGTTCCTGTACTTCTTCCCACTGACACTGGAAGTGAAATTCTTAAACCAGCAACATAATGACAGTTCCTAGGCCTCTGACCTGAAATCAGGGTTTCCATAACAACATCTGACAGGTACAACAGTTTTATTTTCCTAGCAATTCTTCAATATCTCACGGAGTCTACTGGTGTCTAAACAGATAAATGTGTCTTGACACAGCTATCCTTCAGATTGAGGGTCTTCATTCTGCATTTCATATTTGCCAGTGCCCGAGTTCCTTAACTTATTGTCTACCACTTGCGACACTGCTTCAGGGCGCTCGTTCAACCTTGGTGATGTTTCAACTGGTACCCCAGTACCCCCAAACTCTCTGAACGTGGGAGTTAACCACACTGTTCTCCACACAAACAAAATAAACTGACAAATGTCGCATGTTACACTACTACTCATCCCTCGGCCACGATCTTCCCAGTACAACATGATACAACTGAAATCGTTCAGCCCAGAAAATGGAGCTGTCCGAATCGGGAATCTGCACCTGAGCACTCGTGCTGCCCTTAGGTACGGTCTGATCCTCACTCCATCCCAGCGCAGAGAAGATCTGGTCTATGGTCTGCCTGCAGCTCTCTGTAAACTCGCTGAGCTCCTGCAGCGTCTGCAAACGCGACTCCATCATGCAGCTCCGAGTCTCCTACATCACGAAATAACGTCTTGCATGATCGCTCTAAATCAAAAACACAGTAACTTCATTCCAATGCTGTTAAAGAGGCATCACCGGAAACGGAAAGGCCGCATAATACGGACACACGCTTCTGTCCACGGAACTAACACAAAGACAGGCACAGACTTATTATGGACAAGAACGCCGACGCGCCACTGCAGGGTACGTAAGCGCGCCGCCATATTGTGGATGTCACGGCCGTCTGCACCGTAGAGTTCAATGTACTCTATGGCCTGCACAGAACTCGACTAGCAGCATAGAAGCACCTTCCATAGAGTTCAAATATGTCCTCTAACCCTTAATTGAACTATGTAGCGCCCACTGAACTAAAAGTTCTAGTTCTGTGGCTGCGCCGCCGAGCGTTAGTACGTGAAGCCGTCCGCCATCCTGTAGCTGTCAGGGGCCGCATGACAGCAGGTGTCGAGCGGCTCGCTTGTTCTTCGGGATGTTATCAGCTGTGTAGTATCTGTTTTTCTTACAGCGTAGCCCACATCAGGTTACAGAGAATACAGGGAACTGGGGAGAGTTAGTGCCAGTATACATCTCAGTCTTTTCTTCATAAATGAGGGACATTGCTTTCTGTAGACTGTGCGCCACATCTTATTTGGGTCAAAGGAAACAACGAGTAGTTATTGATGGACAGTTTTCTGATGAGGGCAGTATATTAAGAGGTGTGCCCCAAGGATCAATCCTGGGGCCTTTACTGTTCCTGATTTATATAAATGATTTACCTACAAAAAATAATAACACTCATACATATAAGGCTTTACGCGGGTGATACCGTACTTTTAACATCAGCTGAATCACATGGTGAAATGATGGCTGAGTTGCACTTGGACTTTGATATTTTACAAGACTGGTTCTCCAGTTCCAAACTTGTATTAAGTGATAAGAAATCTCAGGTCATTTATGTTTATATGAAATTGGCAGGAGATAAGGATATACGAACGAGGAATGGGAAAGTTTTGTCAATTACTAATCAGTATAAATACTTGGGCGTTGTAATAGATCATAACCTATCCTTTTCAGTTTGTATAAATAACACAAAAAAAGTTAACAATAGAATTGGAGCATTATGTAGATCATCAGGAATATTAAATCAACAAGCACGGAGGCTAATAGCAAATCGGTTGATAGTACCCTCTCTTGAATATGGTAACATAGTAGATAACTCTGCAGGACCGAAATATTTGGACAAACTAATTAAAACATATAACCGAATTGCAAGATTTGTCCTAAAATGCAACTTCACTACCCATCATTGCATCATGTAATGCACTAAAATGGGATAGTTTACCAATATGGTTTAAAAAACAATATTAAACATTCATATACAAGTTAAACGATGGGATGATAAAAGGTAATTTAGATTTGGCCTATAGTTGTGAGAGTCATCCCTATTAAGAGATGTGAAACATAGAGGTCTCAGTTTTCCAAAAATTAACCCAAAATGTGGATATATGACACTACAGGCCCAGGTGGCAAAAATTTGGAATGATATTCCCCCTTATTTAAGAAATGTAGCAAAATTTAAAGTGGGTCTGAATGATATGTTTTTCACTGACTGTACCTGTATGAAGAGATATATAAAGAGGTATAAGAAACTAAATTCTGATATATAAACTGCATGAAGTATTTTTACACTAAGTAAGTATGCTGTTTTGTGTGTGTTATGTATGATAGTGTATTGCTGTGAATGTATTGTAATGTTTTGATATTGATCTTTATTTGTAACTTGATTGCTTGACCAGGACGACTTTGAAAATAGGTCTTCGGACATAAAATCTTGCATAGCCTGTATAAAAATAAATATTTTTACTACTACTACATTGTCAATGAGTAATTATGAACTGGATCACAAAAATCGAGGAAGCTGATTGGCCGAGAGCTCTTTGAAGCTGTGATGATATCGGGCTACATCATCACAGCTTCAAAAAAACTCCAACCACCAGCCTCCTCACTACCAAGGAACTCCTCCAACTGCAGTGTTCCCCATCACTCTCACGCCACTACACACAGCAACCACAAGACAACACCTTGAGACAGTCGCCGTAACTAAAAAAGAAAAACCACATCAGATCCTCGGAGAACAAAACTACTGTTGATAACAGCGCACAGAAAACTACCCATTCTGTCCACACAAGTGGCACAGCAGTTGAAATCTGTTACTGGCTGTCAACGACCACATGACCCCAAAACAGCCATACGCTTTTTTCCCCAGGACTATTGGAAGCATTTTAGCACTTTACCCTTTCACCTGTTAACTCTCCCCTTCCAAAACAACTGCAGGTGACTTACTGTTTCTCCGGACTGATTGCCACCGGCAAACCGGAAGTAGCAGCCTGCGTTTTTACCATTCCGATCGCACTTTCAAAAGATTGGATTAAAAAAAATGAATTCAACACATGCTTCACCCAGTCGCAGCACAACCGAGTCAAGTCCCAGACTAGTCAGCAGAATCGAGTCTAACACAGAACATTCGGGAGTACTCCTAGCAGAAAGACACACAGTTAACAGCTGCACCTCCTTACAACAGCACTACCTGCTGTCCAGAGCCCTCCAGGAACTATTTTCATAAAACATACACCTCCAACACCCCAAAAAATGCACTTTCAAAGGTTTTAAAAGATTTTTTTATTTATTACTAATAAAACATTTCGGCCAGTTCATAATAGCAATAAGTCACTCTAGGGTGTGGTATATCATGGGATATCATCACTTCTCAGGTCATTGGACACACTCGGCCTGCGGCCTTGTGCCCAGTCACCCAAGGCGTGACGATATCCCATGATATACCACACCCTGTCGTGCCTTATTGCTTAATTATGAAATGGGTTGCATGAAACGTGCAACCCCCGGTGGTTGACTGGGTCTGCATGGCCATTGATTAATCCCCCAGTACACGCATACCTAAAATACCCAACTAAAAATACTGTCATGTAGAGCCAAATGTGAAAAGACAAGAAATCACTCCGACTGACGTTTCTTATGTTCTGTACCTTGATAGACCAAAATCAACACCCTAGTTTAAAACAGAGCTTAGCGAGGGAAACAAATTCTTAAAATAAGTGAGAACTCACTCTGTCAGCTGTTTCTCAGTACATTGCAGCCCTCCGTGTATCCTGGCATATAGAGTCCTGCATGATAAGCTCCATATTAGGACTGCGGCTTCAGGAATGTGGGGCAGGGGGCTCTACCGACGTAAACTGCTCAGGAGAGAAAGCAAGCCCCAGCAGCAGTAGTAAAACTTACCAAAATCAAACACTGAAAAAGTGATGCCAACAGCAGGGAAATATTGGACTCCATGCAAACGGCCCTCCTGAGGCAACTGGTCAGGGAGCCAACCAGGGCAGGAGTTATTCTTGATCTGGTCCTGACAAATGGGATAAGGTAGGAGAGGTGTCGGTGGGTGAACATCTTGGTACGAGTGACCACAACACAGTTTGGTTTAAAAAAAGGAACACTGCGGAGGTTCACCTGTCTAAGTTGAGGGTGCTTGATTTTAAGAGGGCAGATTTCAGGAGAAGGGGGGAAGTAGTGGAGAGGGCTCTGGAGGGGGCGTAGGAGTTGACAGATGTGGAGGACATGTGGGAGAGGGTTAAAGAAGCTATTGTGGAGGCCATGGACCTATGTGCTAAGAGTTCAAGCAGCAATAGGAGGAGGAAACCCCTGTGGTTTAATAGGGTTGTAGCAGAAAAGGTCAGGGCAAAGAGTAGGGCTTTTAAGAAGTTCAAGGTAACACAAGCTGAAGAGGACTGGGAAAGGTACCAGGTGAGACACTAGCTAGCGCGGTCAAAAAAGGGGATGAAACTTTTTTAGGTATGTCAGTGAAAGGAGAAAGACTAGGCAGGGAATACTCTGGCTAAAAACAAATGAGGGTGAGCTGATACAAGGGGACAGAAAGAATGCAGAACTACTAAACAACTATTTTTGCTCAGTGTTCACTAGGGAGGAAGAAGGGGTGGGCAGCAGAGCAGGAGAAGGCAAGGAGGGGGGAGTGGATACGAGTCCATTTCAGGTGGAGGAGACTCTGGGAGAACTAGGCTGCCTGAGGGTGGACAAGACGATGGGGCCAGATGGGGTGCACCCAAGGGTGTTGAAGGAACTTAAAGATATACTGGCGGCACCCTTGACTGCACTCTTCAACAGGTCCTGGAGTCTGGAGTGGTACTGGAGGACTGGAGATAGGCAAATGTGATCCCTCTGCATAAGGGAAGAAGGTGGGAAATTACATGCCCGTGAGCTTGACATTGGTGGTGAGAAAACTCATGGAGAAACTAATGAAAGTCTTGATCACCAGTTACCTAGAGGTAAGCGGCCTGATGAATCCAAGGCAACATGGCTTTACCAGGGGTAGATCCTGTCAAACAAACTTGATAGAGTTTTTTAACGTGATCACCAGCGAACTGGATCAGGGAAGGACAGTAGATGTCGTTTATCTGGATTTCAAAAAGGCATTTGACTCGTTGTCACACAGGAGACTGCTGTATAAGCTGTCACGCCTGGGTCTAGGGCAGAAGGTGGTTCGATGGACGGGAAACTGGCTGGGGTACAGGAGACAGTCATTATAAATGGGGTGGCATCTGGAAAGGGCATGGTCACAAGTGGGGTCCCTCAGGGGTCACTGTTAGTGCCATTGCTGTTAATTAAGAGAAACTTCAAGGAAATCTTCCCCCCTCCCCAATCTGTAGAGGTATTTGCACTTAACCCCTTCCGTTTTCTTCAAAGTACCCTCCTCCCTCCCCTGCCCTAACTGGCTGTCCATTCCCTTTCTAACCTTCACCCTACCTCAGCTTCTCCCCCTCTGACTTTCCAGTCTCACCCTAACCCCTTCCCTCCCCCTTTCTCTCTCCTCCTCCACACATACTTTGTAATCTATCTACTCATATATCATGTAAATCTTTTGTAATTTTGTGAAATGTTGTTTTACTGAGCGTTAGCCTCTAATGAACCAGATCACCTGTCCTAGCACTACAGTCTCAAGCCCCAACAATGACTTTAGACAAATACCAAATCTAAGGACTGTCATCACAGGATCCCTCCAGACCAGTATTGGGATCATTAACCAGCAACGGAGGAAACTGGCTTTCTGCTCATAGCATAACCTCTGTTACTTACTGTATATTTATGTACATTGTACCTCATCTCAGACTGTATTCATTTCTCCCTATGTCATGTTTTTACCATCTGTATCCTAAAGTATAATGTGTCTAATTGTGGAATTGTTTTACTCCTCGGGTCTCCCCTGAAAAAGGGACCTATCTGTCTCAGTGGGCCTACCCGATTATCAAAATTCAAATAAATAAACTATTTGTAGGAGACATCATGAAGGGGGTGTGAGTTTGTTTGTAGATGATATTAAAATCTGCAATAGGGTGGACACTCCGGAAGGGGTAGAAAGAAAGCGGAGAGATCTAGGGAGGCTCGAGGCATGGTCAAGGAGGTGGCAGCTTTCATTCAACATGGACGAGTGTAAGATCATGCATCTTGGATATAGGAACCAGAGGGAAGGGTACTATATGGGAGGTTGAGACCTGGAAGTAACAGGAAAGGGATCTAGGCATCACTATATCAAGGGACCTGAAGGTGGAAAGACACTGTGAGGGAGCAGAAGCTAGGGACAGCAGAATGCTGGGCTGCATCGGAAGGGGGATTACCAGTAGAAAGAGAGAGGTCATAGTATCCTTGTACACCCATCTAGTTAAACCGTATTTGGAGTATGTGGTCCAGTTCTGGAGGCCATACCTCAGGAAGGATGGGAGGCTGGAGCGAGTTCAGAGGAGAGCAACGAAGATGGTTAAGGGGCTCAGCTACCTGTCCTATGAAGAAAGGTTGGGAGAATTGAACATATACTCCCTGGAATAGAGGGGGAACATGACTGAGACCTTCAAGTACCTTAAGGGTATAAACCGGGTGCCGGTGGGAAGCATCTTCCAGCTGAAAGGGAATCAGAGGACAAGGGGCATGGGTTACAGATTGGGGGGCAGTTCAAGGTAACATTAGGAAGTACTGTTTCACAGAGAGGGTGGTGGATAAGTGGAATAGGCTCCCGGAGGAGTTTGTTGGAGAAGTAACAGTGGAAGGCTTCAAAAGGGCATGGGACAGACACGGGATTCTTGAGGATGGGGGGGGGGGGTGTGTCCTAGCAGATAGCTAGATAAATGGGCAGACTAGGTGGGCCTGTCATTCCTTTTCTGCCATCACATTTCTATGTTTCTATGTTGTACATTTGCTGACAAAAAAATAAACCAAAAATTGTTAGCATAGGCGTTGTTGTAATTAGTTAATGTTGAATGTATTTCAGTTAGTTTGGCGTAGTTGTAGTGGCAGGATCTGCACCTCCTTAAGAATTTGTGCACGAGTCGATGAGGGGTTGAATTGGGAGATCTAATTCCGTAACTTTATTAGATTAATGGTAAATGATGCGGGTTTTGTGACTGAAGGAAAGCGGGTGCAACTCACATATCAAGATACAACTATGTCAGTTTCCATGTCCACATAATAAAATGTGCACAAAAAGGAAAATTGAACATCCGAGTTTAAACTCTGTGTTTTGGGGGTGGTAAGATGTGGAAAAGTCTGCATGGCGATATTTGAAAAGCGGCAATGCAGCTAAAAAAGGGGGTGTTGCACTTTGCATGATTACTGACGTCTACACAATTAATTTAGCTTGGTTTTATTGGAAAAATATTCAGTGAATTTTAAAACTAAATGCAGATTTATAATCAGCACAAAGAGAGGAAAATCGAGTACTAAAATAAATTGTATTTCAAAAGATTTGGAGGTCGAACTACTTTCTTGCGGAGGAATAAAAGACGTTTTTGATGAATTTTAAATTGTTTCTGTATTTTTATTTATTTTTTTGTGAAAAGGGGTTCATTGTATAAGTGTAATAACCCCCTCCAGACCATGGATATACCAGGCATTGATGCACTTCCCAGTTGGTTGTAGGTCACTCCGGCTGCACCCTCGTGCCTCACAACACAACTGAGGCGTGTACTAATGCCTGGTATACCCACAGTCTGTCGTGGGTTAAAGCTAACTCGTAACAACTGGGTATAAAGCACCCCTACCAGGGGAATGGCACAGCCCAAGCATTAGAATGTTGGGTGTAGTATATGCATGGATATGTATGGTAGTATATACATGGATATATATGGTAGGAAGTTGATTAGAGTTGCAGTTTATACTTATGGGTATTGTTGTCCATTATATATGTAAGTTCTTGTCATGCACAGTAAGCCTTTCTTTGTGTATGTCCAGTGATGCAAGACCACTATCTCTGAGTAGACTAAAAGATGGCCACTGAACTGACGCACTGTGTATGAGTCTCTCCTGCTCTGACCCACAATATATCACATTAGCGAGATGATGATCAACACCAGACCTTATGCAAGTGCAACTGAAGAGTCATGTAACCTAATGCATGTTTTTTTTTTTTTTATTTAAACTGCTCTGTAAATCTTTCCAGCTACCTTGTGTCTATATTCTGTTCATTGGTGCTTTCTTATCTGTCCCTCTCTGCCTGGCTACGTAAAGGATACCTAAACAACATTTTGATAACAAACTATTCAAAAATCTGACTTCACGGGTCTAAAGGAAAGGCTGCTGTATTCATTAATGCTAAAACTACATTCATATAATTTACTGAAATGCGGTTTCCAAAGCATTTGAAAAATGTAAAATCAGCCTTCCAGTTTCAAAAAAACTGCCTTACCTGCTTCCTAAAATGGCCACCAAATGTGCTGAGTGATGACATCACTGGAGCCAAAGTCAGAGAGCTATATGGCTCTCTATAGTGCTAATTATTTCTTTTTTTCCCTTTGTATAGAATTGTTTCACCAAAATTGTCAAAACCATGTGCATTATTTAGATCAATACACATCTTAGGCTATGGAACTGTTCATTTTACAAGTGTCACAAGACACTTACAAGTGTCAGTGGCTCAGTAGGTAGCACACTCGCCTCTGAGGCCGGGAGATCAGAGGGCTGTGGGTTCAGTTTCCACATTCTGGCATTTGGGTTAATATCCCAGTACTGACACTGTAGTGCAGCATGAGAGGGGTGCTGCACTTCTGAGGTGCCATCTTTCAGAAGGGACGTTAAACCGAGGTCCCATCTGCCTGGATTGATGGTAGTTCAGGTGGATGTTAAAGATCCCATGGCACTTATCGAAAAGAGTAGGGGAATTTTTATTGAGAGAAACAAAACAACAATGACACAATCTGTTTTAACATTTGTCAAACACACCTATTTACAAGCATTATACAAAAGAAAAAATACTAAGTACACCCTTCAATATCTTCCCCACAAACACTCCAATACAATATTTGAAAAAACATATACAAAAATCAACCTAAACCCCTATACACCATAGCCAGTTATCCCCCATTTCACCTTAACCATACAATGTGTTTCCAAAAATCCTGAAAGATATTTTTATCTAGCATGCGCTGCTCATATAGTTTCTGTTTACCAACTGCTAATTCAATACGGCTAAAAAGAACATTGTAAGGAAGAAGGGTATGTTGTAAAGAAAACTGACACCTTGCTTGCCATAAATGATACTTAATACATGCAAATATCAGATTTAGAGTACTTGGGTGGTATCTTTGTAAAAAACCTGTGTAACCCCTAGATGGCGCTATCCCAGGGGCTACTACCCCTGCCTGATTTGCCACTAACAGGTTGAGGGGCCTGGATCCAATGGCGGGTGCCTCCACCCAGAGGTCAGGGTTTGCAATAGTTAAACTAACTTGGTCACAGCCCTCTGGGACACTGCAACCCCCCTTTCTTCCCACTAGTGGCCCACACAATATATCAGAATTACCTTCACAGTATACACTTACCCCAGGTCTGGTTCCGCACTGGGACCTCCTGTGAAATGAGATACAGTGCAACAATCACAGTACAGTACTTAACATAGACAAATACCTCAGGCAGTATAACTTTGCTGAAACAAGCAGCTCTGATTTATTTAGGGGATATAACAAGGACAGGGAAATCAGGTTAATTAGCTTATCACTCTAATAATCTACCTATGGCTCTGTGCACAGGCCTATCCCTATCAGTTACTGTCCCTAGGTACCCAAGCCCTAGTGGCCAGTCCAAACTGGTAGCTGGTAGGGGCCTTTCACACAGAGAAAAGGAGAATTAAACAGTCAGCAGTACAGTAATTCCATTTGGATTTAATGTGAATTCAACAGGAGCGACCCTGAATTAGTACTCACGACCTCCAAATAAGATAGGGTCCTTCAATGTCAGCAGGGCTCACTTGAGGTACACAAACTTCTTCACACATCCATATAAAAGAAAGCACTATACCAGGCAGGCTGCATCTGTATCCCGATGCAATTACTGCACAATACCGGAGAACACACAGCAGATTCAGTTCTGACAGACAGAGTGCAATTTTCAGCAATTCCTCCAGTCTTCTACAGGGTGAGCCTGGTTTCTACTCTTCAGAGATCCTTTGATTCTTTTCACAGGACGGATTCAGTCCTAACAAGCTGTTACACAAGCTGCAGACCGGAACTCTGGGCCTACACACGCTTTTTTGACTAAAACTGCACACTGAAAAGCACAGGGCTCCTTCCTTCTTCACTGCCAAAGCTCAACTGAAACTCCAACTGACAAAACTGGCACTTCCTTTGAGTTCCTCCCAGTTCTTGACTGGATTGGCTGTCACTCACAATAGACTGCTGCTGTTGGTCCAAAAGGCACTGAAGTCTAAACTACATCTCCCAGAGTCACTGCCCATACAATCCTCTATGTGGCTGGCTCAGATTATGAGTCCAAGTTCTGATTCGTCCAAGGCACCATTTTAGAGCTAGCTTACCCCACACTGATTGGTCCAGTTCAGCAGTTCAAAACTAGAATGGGGAACTAGCAGACACAGTTCTGACTGCAAAGAAAGCAGGTTAGACAAACTGTAATTTCATTATTACTCTAAATAATTTCTGGCAAACAGTTACATCTTTCAGATAGGTTCCCTTTGCACTCCTAGTGACTGCAAAAATTAAGTGAATTGGCAGCAGCTCGAGTGGTACTCAGAGAAGCACACAGTCCCCCCATACAAACTAATTATGTCTGCAAGCAGACAGCTCTTAAAGAGACAGTACCAGAGGCTCTAAAAAACACTCACTGATAAATGGCTTAAATGCCAAACACCATTCAGGCTTGGAGCATTCAAGCAAGCTCCTGGAAGTCTTTTGGGAACCCCCATTTGCAGGGGGGTTACACCCTTCCTGGCCTGGAAAACTTGGCGTCAGCGTCAAGCAAGTACCCATAAGTTTCAACTGCAACCATATACATTTGCATTAGGCTCGCATGTAATCATCAGTCAATATATCATTTTACCAAGAACACATTTCTGAAACATTGCAGTCGTCACTCTTTACACAGTATTACATACATTGTACCATAACTCAAGTTATTACCTCTTGTACATGAAACCTGAAGAGAGGGGCCCTTCCCTATCAGTTACCTTAGGGCTGGATGGGGCAAGGCACCATACTAAAAGGCAACACAAGTAACTTGAGTTAGCACTGATGCTCAGTTTGGGCAATGAGCTCGGGACACATACACTCCTTTATGGACAACATTGAGAAGCAAGTCCACAGGCCTCCCAAGTGAATCATAACTGAGGTGCACCACAGGCTTTACAGCTCGACCAGTCTTTCTAGGGAACTGTTATAGTCTCTGCACTCTGAGCCTCATTTCAGCATTGTCCTCACTTGTCAGGGAGTCTCCATGGGGTAGAGAGGCTAGAACTTGGGGCACTTTCAGCTCCAGGAGTTACAGTTTCTGAGTCCACAACATTTGGCTCGCATGGAGAGCTTTCGGACACTGGCAGTGGACTGTCAGGGCACTCAAAATACTCTTCTTGTTCGGTGTATCACCAGTCTGCCCCAATCTATCATTTTCCTCCTGAAAGCTCAAACAGTTCAACCATGCACAATGATTCCATTTCATCTGATCTGATGCTTTGCACTTCACTTTCTGGGAGCATTGGCTCCAGGGATGAAGCTAGGGGCTTAGACAGTCCAGAAGGCCCAGCTTTGTCTCCAGTATTGACTAGGGATTGCCCGAAACAATTGACTCAGTTCGTAAGAAGGATAGTATTCAAAGTCACTCTCACTTTCTTCCGATATGGACTGACAGTCATGCTCAACTGGGACTTGTGGAGGGGAACACTTTAACTTTGCTTCTGTAGGTGCAGACTTTCTTGATCTTTTCTTAGCAGCAGCTCTAGTCACTGGTCCAGAGGGCATCTTCTAGGGGCTCAGACTCAATTAAGATTTGTCCAATGGGCGAGTAAATGATTTCTATGCATTGTTTTACATCTTTGAATTATTCTCAGGCCTTACTTTGTACACTGGCAGATCATCTAGTTTGCCCACTACAATGTGAGGGAGATGGTGCCATCTATCAGCAATCTTGTGCTTGCCATGCAGTCCCAGATTTCTTAGCAATACCGATCTCCCTCCTGGAGTTCCTGTGCTTTCACCTTTTATCATACCTTTCTTTGTTGGCCAGATTTCTTTTGGCAGCCATGGTTTGAGCCAGTTGAGTACGCATGAGTTAGCTGGGCCTTTAACTTTTGCACATACTGTAAATAGTTGTCAGCTTGAACCCCATCAGGAGAGACCCCAAAACACACATCTACTGGTAGTCGAGCTTCTCTTCCAAACATCAGGCGGTAGGGGAGAATCCAGTGGCATCACTTTGGTGCAGTTATAAGCATGTACCAGGGTGCTAATTTGTTGGCTCCATCTAGGCTTGTCCTTTGGGTGCAGGGTGCCTAGCATATCTAGCAAAGTGCGGTTGAAACGTTCAGGCTGTGGGTCCCCTGGGGTGGTAAGGTGGTTCTGGACTTTGCACTCCCCACAGAGAAAGCATCTCTTTGATCAGACGACTCTCAAAGTCTCTCCTTGATCAGAATGGATTCTTTGTGGAGCCCCATAGTGAACAAAAGTTTTCTACAAGTACTTTGGCCACAGTGGATGCTTTCTGGTCTTTGGTGGGGAAAGCTTGGGCATATCTCGTGAAATGGTCAGTGACCACCAGCACATTACTGATATTTCTTTGATCTGACTCCAAACTCAGAAAATCAATACAGACCAGCTCCATGGGTGCACTGGTGGTGATGTTAACAAGGGGGGCAGCCCTCTGGGGCAAAGCTTTCCTCTGTAAGCAGCGACTACAAGTTCGAATGTGTTGCTCCACATCAGCCCCCATCTTAGGCCAATAGAATCTGGATCTCACCAAGTCAAGTGTTCTGTCTATACCAAGGTGCCCCATGTGGTTGTGCAAGGACCTCAGTACTGAGTCTCGAAGGCAGTGGGCAGCACTAGTTGTTGTTTGTCTACTTGTCCCCCTCTGTCTACTGTTCTCTGTATAACAGTTTATTGATCAGTTTCAACTTAGGACCTTCTTTGTATAACAGTGCAGTTCTCAAATCAGTGGGCGTAATTTGGACACATCTTTTCCTGCATAGAGGGCTTCTAAAGCTGCTTTGATCATGGGATCGGATTGAGCCCGCGAATACTGTCATTGTCCAGCTGAGGCAGTGCACCAATGTCTATTGCAGAAAAGTGGCAATAAGCAGCAGGTATGCAATTCTCAGAGGCTCCCAAGCAATCCACCATGCAGTCCACTCGTCCGTGGACATTTGTTCCTCCTGTCAAACTTCGGCAGAGTGCCCGAATGTCAGGTTCTGCCAATCGGACCCAATCATTCTGGGGAACAGGCCTCGGGAGAGCATCAGCATCTATGTGGTTCAGACCTGCTTGGTATTCGGAGCATAGTCATATGTAGATAATGCAGAAAGCCACCTATGGCCAGTGGCATCCAACTTAGCTGAGGTCTGCACATAGGTCAAAGGATTATTGTCAGTTTTTACTAGTATTTTAGCCCCATACAAGTACTCATGGAATTGGTCAACAATAGCCCACTTCAAAGCTAGGAACTCTAACTTATGTACAGGATAGTTCTTTTCGGATGGGGTCAGGCTTCTACTGGCAAGGCCACTGGTCTCAGGCCATTCGTGCTCTTGGTACAACACAGCCCCAACCCTTGCAAGCTAGCATCAGTGTGCAGGCGTAAGGTTTTCTTGGATCGGCATAGGCCAGCACTGGAGCATGGGTAAGTTGATATATGATCTCATGAAAAGCAGTCTCACAATCAGGAGTCCAGCGGGCCAAATACTTCACTCGGATGAAAATACACTCTTTCAGTCTTGAGGCAGCTGACTTTGGTATTTTTGTGGGTTGGGGATACCCTTGAGTAAGGTTAAGTAAAGGCGGATCACTCTTGAATAGTCCTTGATGAGCGCCGATAATAACCACAGAATCCCAGGAATCTTTGCAGTTCTTTAGATTTTGGGCTGTGGCCAGGTGGTCAAGGCTCAACTTTACTTGGGTCGGTCTCTATTCCTCGGTGGATACTATGTGTCCCACATACTTTACTGATGTTTGAAAGAATTGACACTTATCAATGGACAGTTTAAGGCCAAAGTCCTCCAGTCGGTCCAATACCTTAAATAATCTGCTCTCATGTTCCTCCAGTGAGCTGCCAAAACAATAACATCATCTAGGTATACCAGGCACTCTAGTAAGTTCATGTCCCCACTGCACGCTCCATCAATCGTTAAAAGTGGCTGGGCACCTGAAATCCTTGAGGCATCCTCCTTGAATTCATAGAAACCAGCGGACAGATAAAGGCCGTCTTCTCACGGTCCTCTGGGGAGCCATCGGGATCTGGTAGTACCCACTGCGGAGATCAAGCACAGAGAACCACTTGCTCCCGCTTAGGCAGTCCAAAGCATCCTGAATGCGGGCATTGTGTACTGATCAGGATAGTCCGCCGGTTTAAGGTGCGATAATCCACACATCCTTACTGTTCCATTCTTTTCCTCACTACCACAATGGGGAAGCATAAGGGCTTCTGGATTCTTGTATTACACCAGCAGCTAACATCTCTTGCAGATGCCGTCTCACATCATCTATGTCAGCAGGTGCCAGGCGTCGAGACCTCTCACGAAATGGTCTTTACGTCATGCAGCCGGATATTGTGCTCAGCTCCTTGCACGCATCCTACATCCCATTCCTTTAAAGAAAACACCTGGTCTCTCTGGGCAAGCTTCTCACTGATCCTCACTTTCCATTCAGCTGGCAGCGGGAGTGCCGAAATCAAACAAGTCAGGCGTTACTCTGTCATTCTTCCTTGAACTCTTGCTGCTGGGTAGCACTGCAGTGTCTGCACAATGCACATTAGCCAGGATGCAACCTCTGTTTACTCGAATGTCTCTTTCAGACACTATGAACTTGGACCATTACCCTTCTGGCATAAGCATGGGCTCTAGCGGAGCAAAATACTAGGCTTGACCAGCAGTCCCTCTGGCAATTTTCCATCGCCTGGTGCATCAACATTAATATTTTATTCTTAACATCCTTTCCAATCTGGACCTCTCCTGTAAGGTACACTGGGCATTTAGCGCCAGGATCAGAGACTCAGGATCCTTCTTCCATACAATTCCGACCGGTTCCTCTGGTTCTATTTTTCAGCATCTCTCTGTGCCTCATAGGCCTTCTTAATTAAGCTGAACTCTTAAGCTCTACTAGTCTTTGACCCCTTTTTTCATAACACAACTGCTTGCCAGCCTTCCAAACATATGAGCATTTGTTCCAATCAACAAAGGACACCATCCTTACAGTCCAGTGGGGGACACACTAAGGCTAGAGTCTCTACTTGCGGCCACTCCAGCCACGGGTGGGGGAAAGACAGCCAAATCGGATATACCGGAATAGGGTGAGCCTTCTCACTTAACCCCATACATGCAGTCCTTCTAATGGTTGTAAGGGTCGTCTGAGAAATGCTTCTGATACCAATCCTGGAACATAATTGTCACTTGGGAGCCACTGTCTAATACAGCTCTTGTAGACACTCCATTCCACCTTTACAGTGGTCTCCATGGAGGACCCACTATTCTGGACCAGTCTGGAGGCGGTGAGTAGGGGCCTGGGCAACTGACCTTGCCACAAAGGACGTGAATTAGCATTTTGGTGCCCTCACTGGGATCATGCGTGCACCTCTTAACCACTGATTTCTTCTCGAAGCTCTCCTTGTAGCCTATATGCAACTTTGTCAGTGTCTTTTGGGACTGGCATTCCCTTTTCATGTGCCCATCTTTCCCACAATTATAGCAAAACATACTTTCTGGAGTTTGAGCTGGCGGGCGCCACACTGGGAGCCAGGGCAGGGGTATTACTAACTGGAAACCTGGTTGCCATCTCTGTCTGCGGCGTGATAAGCATTTGGAGACATCTCGTCAGTTTCTCCACTTCCATGGTCAAGGAATTGAGTTGGAGCTGTTATCAGCAGGAGATACATGGTGGGTACCCCACCCCATGCAGATGCAGTCGGATATAGGTCAGGGCCTGTACTTGCAGGCGTGGCCTTCATAAAGGGCAGTTTTTGAATTCCGGATCTCTCTCAACAGTTCGCCCCATTGTGGCATATCTTTTCCTTGTCAGAGCACTCATTGACTGTCAACCTCTGCCCTGAACTTCACTTGATGGGTCACCCTCAGTCACTGGTCGTAGCCACAGCTGTTGGTGCAGGTACCTCCGAGGTCGCCTTTTCTCAACTCCTCGAATTTCTCATTAACTCATCATAGGAGGTGGGATTCCAGTCGATTTGCCAGGCATAACTGAAGCAACAGCAGTTCTGAGAAGGGGGCAGACTTAAGATTCTGTCCAGTCTGGTTCGGTCCAGTTCAATCGCTGGCAAACCACCCTTTCTGAGGCATTCTTGCAACAATTTTTCCAGCCGAGACATACACAGACAACAACTCCCTTGGTACTGTTGTGCATTTCTTACTCTCCACCATAGGTCCTCATCAGAATCTGGGCTCCATACATCTCAAGGCCTCAAGATAGGCCTGTGCAGTCGCCTCAGGGTTACTGGCCCGTTTAGCACGGATGGTAGCCAGGGCAGGACCTCGAGGCTCTCACTAACCCTCTTTCGCTCGCCTTCCAGCATTGCCATTCTAGCACTTGGGGGCAACATAGTCTATCCAGGTCTCCCAGTCATCCTCCCTTGGGGGTGGGAGGTGCCAGAGAAGATCCTCAACCTTGGTAGAGTCGTGACTAATGGCAGGTGCAGAAATAGGAGTCTGCATTGGTTCAGCCACCATTACGGGCACTGGAGCAGGAGAGGTGTTGGGAGGAACACCCCAGGTGGCAAGAATAGTTTCTTCAAGTCCTCCACAGTTTTCCCCTCTCCCAGCAACCATTCAGCAAATTTCTCCTCAAAAGTTTCAGATAGTGGTGGGGGCTGATTCCCCCCCGGGTCTTTACTGTCCTTAGTTATCACTCTCCAAGCAGTGAGGGCTCCCTCTGGGGTAATGGTCTGTGGCACTTTGGAGCTATCTATGGGATCCTTAAACTCTACTAGGGCCAGGAAAGTGTGGGTGAGCAGATTAGCATGCCGACCCACCACCACAGGGTTTTGTAAACCTTCCACCTTGGAAAGTACTCCTGCACAGTGTCCGTATTGATACCCAGGGGATGTCCAGGATAAGCATAGCATTTTGGGGTCGATCTCCTCCCAGTACCCATCCACCAGCCGGTGCACAGCCACTTCTGTCGGGTACCCATTTTTTCTTAACAGTGGTTAGTAAATATGGCCACAAGAGGACACAATCCCAGCGGTGAGCCTCAAGATGTAACCCCTAGATGGCGCTATCCCAGGGCTACTACCCCTGCCTGATTTGCCACTAACAGGTTGGGGGCCTGGATCCAATGGCGGGTGCCTCCACCCAGAGGTCAGGGTTTGCAATAGTTAAACTAACTTGGTCACAGCCCTCTGGGACACTGCAACCCCTTTCTTCCCACTAGTGGCCCACACAATATATCAGAATTACCTTCACAGTATACACTTACCCCAGGTCTTGTTCCGGCACTGGGACCTCCTGTGAAATGAGATACAGTGCAACAATCACAGTACAGTTTTAACATAGACAAATACCTCAGGCAGTATAACTTTGCTGAAACAAGCAGCTCTGATTTATTTAGGGGATATAACAAGGACAGGGGAAATCAGGTTAATTAGCTTATCACTCTAATAATCTACCTATGGATCTGTGCACAGGCCTATCCCTATCAGTTACTGTCCCTGGGTACCCAAGCCCTAGTGGCTAGTCCAAACCGTGGCAGCTGGTAGGGCCCTTTCACACAGAGAAAAGGAGAATTAAACAGTCAGCAGTACAGTAATTCCATTTGGATTTAATGTGGCAATTCAACAAGGGCGACCTGAATTAGTACTCACGACCTCCAAATAAGATAGGGTCCTTCAATGTCAGCAGGGCTCACTTGAGGTACACAAACCTCTTCACATCCATATAAAAGAAGCACTATACCAGGCAGGCTGCATCTGTATCCGATCACAGTACTGCACAATACCGGGAGAACACACAGCAGATTCAGTTCCTGACAGACAGAGTGCAATTTTCAGCAATTCCTCCAGTCTTCTACAGGGTGAGCCTGGTTTCTACTCTTCAGAGATCCTTTGATTCTTTTCACAGGACGGATTCAGTCCTAACAAGCTGTTACACAAGCTGCAGACCGGAACTCTGGGCCTTACACGTTTTTGACTAAAACTGCACACTGAAAAGCACAGGGCTCCTTCCTTCTTCACTGCCAAAGCTCAACTGAAACTCCAACCGACAAAACGGGCACTTCCTTTGAGTTCCTCCCAGTTCTTGACTGGATTGGCTGTCACTCACAATAGACTGCTGCTGTTGGTCCAAAAGGCACTGAAGTCTAAACTACATCTCCCAGAGTCACTGCCCATACAATCCTCTTGTGGCTGGCTCAGATTATGGTCCAAGTTCTGATTCGTCCAAGGCACCATTTAGAGCTAGCTTACCCCACACTGATTGGTCCAGTTCAGCAGTTCAGAACTAGAATGGGGAACTAGCAGACACAGTTCTGACTGCAAAGAAAGCAGGTTAGACAAACTGTAATTTCATTATTACTCTAAATAATTTCTGGCAAACAGTTACATCTTTCAGATAGGTTCCCTTTGCACTCCTAGTGACTGCAAAATTAAGTGAATTGGCAGCAGCTCGAGTGGTACTCAGAGAAGCAC
The DNA here is from genome assembly GCA_016271365.2 of Neoceratodus forsteri. NCBI lineage: Eukaryota > Metazoa > Chordata > Ceratodontiformes > Ceratodontidae > Neoceratodus > Neoceratodus forsteri. Next base: position 211,420,381 of record CM057456.1, read on the forward strand.
ACAGTCCCCCATACAAACTAATTATGTCTGCAAGCAGACAGCTCTTAAAGAGACAGTACCAGAGGCTCTAAAAACACTCACTGATAAATGGCTTAAATGCCAAACACCATTCAGGCTTGGAGCATTCAAGCAAGCTCCTGGAAGTCTTTTGGGAACCCCCATTTGCAGGGGGGTTACACCTGAATAATCCCCCAGAACGAGACTCTGATAAGTTATATGAGTCAAAAATCCCCATTCCCACCGCTTTGCCAACTCATACCAAAAGACTTAACATATGGGCAAAGTAGTAAAAATGTTCCGTTCAATTTGATCTGAGCACCCAGGTTCTATGCACATTCGATCCAAGATCTGTTTGTGTTTTAAATTACCCTGACTCCTAACCTCCCATGACAACAGAGCCACAACACATCCCACATACTCGGGGTATCCTATGGTCCATCAAAGCCGTAATGCTTGAGACAATTTTGTCGGGGTACACAAGGAAAATCCACTTGGACGTAAAAAATTAAACATAATTTCTGCATAAAAATCCTTCCTAGGAATATCCTGCAATTGAGCCTTTCCTAATTTCCATTCCATAGTTTTCTTACTGAGGAATCCATCAGGATGGGGCCAAAGCCATCTTACCTCTCATGGGAACACCCCTCCTTCCCAACATGACATAAAGGAAGAAAAAGCAATTGTGTCCAAGCCGACCATGGATGATCCTGAGGTTTAACCCTGATTGAAAGGCAGCAATCATGAAAAGGAATGAAAAATACCACTGGGTGTATCATCCCTAAACCCCTTGATTCAGCTTTAAATAAGTAAAAGCTCTTTAATCGGATTCAACCGACTACCACACCATTTGAAAAATACACTATACAATCTAGTTTCTAAAGCAACCGGAACTGGAAAAATGGCAGATATGTGTAAAAAAAATAGGTAATAAGAACTTTTTAATAATCAAAACCCGCTTTTTTTTGGAAAAACCCCAGGATTTCCATTGCTGTACCTTTTTTTCTGCAATGACCAAAGCTTTTTCCCAGTTTAAAGATGCTAAGTCTCCTTTTCCAAAATTAAGACCTAAAACAGAAATATACTCCTTAACTATGATGCCCCCAATACTCTGACAAGCCATACTATCCCCAACCGCCAGACAGTTAAATTTTTCTAAATTTAGTCTAGTACCATTTAAATCAGCTAATCCTTCAATCACTTTAATAGCCTGAACCCCTGAATTAACATCTGCTACCAACAAACACATGTCATCTGCATATGCAGCTATCTTCTGGGCTGGTAAATTACAAGAGGGCGATAACCCCTGTATTGACCTATTGTGCTCAATTTCTCTCAACAATGGGTCTAATGCAAAGCATATAACAGCAGACTAATCGGGCAACCTTGTCTGACACCACAATTCATCTGAATCTTGGAGCCTACCGCCTTATTAATGCATACACAAGAAATTGCATTGCAATATAAAGTGTAAATATATTGAACAAATATTTTGAAAACCATACCTCACTAACACCTGGAAAAAGAAAATCATGGGACACCGAATCAAAGGCTCTCGCCTGGTCTAATGCCATAATAAAACCTGACAGTTTTCCTTGACGTCCAAATTCACATATATCCCGTAACAATTTTAAATTCTGCTGAATTGATCTATGAGGAATAGCACATGTTTGTGCCGGGTGAAGCACCCCCTTAGCCACTTCCTGCAGTCTTTTACACAAAATAGAGGAAAGTATTTTGTAGTCTGTATTCAAAAGACTGATTGGTCTCCAATTACCCAATTCTGTAATGTCCTCGTCTTAAAATAAATGTTAAAATAGCTAAATTAAATTTCGTATCACCAAACCCATATTGTAAAATATCATTAAAAACTTCTGTCAGAATGCCACTCAGGTCATCCGAAAAGGTTTGTAGAATTCATTGGTCAACCCATCTATCCGGTGATACCCCTACCCTTAAGGCACCTATTGCCCGCTGTACCTCCTGTGAGGCTATAGGCCCTTGCAGCATCTCTACTTCTGCCTGAAAATGGGCGGAATTGGAAAATGAAAGACATCTTCCACGCCGAGGAGGAAACAAAACTGTCTCCAAATTGAGACACCACCTTCTCCTCTGCTATTACTAACATTTCTGCCACAGATGATTTTAAATCTCCAACAGAATTTCGTAGCCCTGACATCACTATCTTCTCAATCTTATTTTTACATGCCTTATGTGGATCTTGAAAAGGTTGTTGTTGTGTACCAAATTTAAAAATGGCATGAATGGTTGCAGCCCTGTGATATTGATAATTTGACATGTTCTTTTTTACCCATTTAATCTGGGACTGAATCTCTGCATCCTTACTTCTGGAATGTGACTGTAATTTATAATATTGATTTCGAAAATCTAAGTATTGTAAATATTCCCTTGAACCTTTCTGTTTCCCATAAGCTATAAAAAAATCCTTTAAAGCCAACTTGGTATCCGACCACCAAGAAATCCAATCTGAAAAGAATACTGCCACTGATTTACGAAAAACCATAAAGTTTTTTAATTGAGCCAAAAACCCTGCTTCTGTCAGCAACCGTGCATTTAACATCCATCTGCCCTGAAAAGCCGGAAAAGAGGCTGGGATCTGCTGTAAGCCTACAATACTCCATAACACATCGTGATCAGAAAAATCATATGGAATCACTGAACACTCCACCGGGATCAAATAATTAGACAGAAAAAAATAATCTATTCTTGTCTGAAAAGTAGCTCTCTTATAAGTATAACCCCCCTTTGCATGTAATTCTCTAAAAGCATCCTTTAACTTTGCTACCCCTATGGTTTGCGAAAGAGCATGCGAGTCACAATAAGTTTTTTGCTGAACACCGTCTCTTAACCGAACATCTAAACTACAATTCATGTCCCCTCCCCAAACTATATTCTTAGATGAAAACAAGTATGGCTTTACCAGATTAAACAAAGCTATCCTTGCTGTTTTGACTTGTGGGGCATAAGTATTAATCTAAAACACAAACCATTCAAAAAACAATCTCAGAGCAATACTCTACCAGGCAGGACATCAACCAGCCTTGTCACCTGAACTACAGAGTTAGAGAACAATATCCCTACCCCGTCTGCCACATCTTCCCCAAACGACCAGAAGGACGGGCCCTCCCACCATAATTTTTTTACCTGAGACACCTCTGTCAAAGAAGAAAAATAAGTCTCCTGTAAAAAAATCACATCCGCTTTCAATTCTCTACAATGCTGTAAGGCAATAAGCCGCCTCTTGTAGCTCTTTAGGCTACAGCAATTGAGGGATATAATCTTTAAACAGGCCATATTACTCATTGGTCATCTATTCATGACTTATCTTGTTTCCTTTTTCTTCTTTCCTTCTAAAACTTCTAGCCCACCCTCTTCTTCAATTTCCATATTCAAGCTCTCATCTGATTTTAACAAATCAGAAACCCCCTTCCCCTCTAAGTCTGCTAGAGCTGCAAAGGAATTCTGAGTCAAACACACCCCTCCCGTATGACTACTTGCTCTAGTCACCCTCCGAGGGGTCTGAAAGGGAATTTCCTTCTCAGTTTCCCTGGCCAGGTCATCTGTACTTTTAGTCAAGGAATCTACCATAGAAATGGGGGGGGGACTACATTCTGTTGTGGAATTGACCCAGTGAATCTTATTTCACTAAGAGAAGCATCTGATACCTCTGGAGGCGTCACTCTTTCAGTTTCCCTTCTCGCCATGTTTCCTTTACTTAAACGGGATTGAGTAGGCTCCCCCCTACATTGGGCCTGAGAAATCAGGTCCTCCTTATTCAATCCCCCTTGCCTATTCTGCTCCGCCCATGGACACTGGTGATAGGCATGACCTAAGTTGTCACATAAATTACATTTGAATTCATTCCTACACACTTCACTGTCATGGTCTAATTCACTGCATAAGGCGCATTTCACTCTATCACATGCACTACTCAGATGCCTACGACTACCACATCTATAACACGCTTTTGGCTGACCTGGGTAAAAGCAAACCCCACGATCTCTCCCCAAAAAGAAGCTGTTTGGGACATGTTGTATTTCATTATTCACCACAAACAGTTTAACTTTAAATTTCCATGCCCCAGTCCAAATATTTTCCGAGTCCAAAATAGGTTCCGGTGGGCCTAGTACCTCACATTTTTGTTTTAACCAAAAGACAATGTCACCCACATTCACTCCCTCATTCCGGAACATCACATTAACTGTTTTAAACACCGGTTTTGTGATTGGAATGGCTAAAAAAGGTATCCATAAAGGCAATATCTTACAACTGTCATATTATGCCAAACTTTTTCCAGACTAGCCATTTGTTTAAAGCTTACATCAAAGGTATCCTCCCCACGAATGTTAATTAAAGCATAAATGTCTGATGGTAAAAGTTCATAGAGTCCATCAATAATTTTCTTGCTACATAGACCGGTCCGGGTGCTCAGGAGGCCTCCTCATACCTTATTAAGTATCGTTTCTTCTTGGGCTTGCTCCACCTTATTTCTTTTAAAAGGTCCGAAAAACGTGGCCCTCCTTACTTCCTGCTCTTCTGGCCCCAGTTCATGCATACTTTCAGCTGGTGAAATCCCCCTTCCCTGCTTATCAGGTATCCCCGCCTGGCCTAATGCCTGGTCCTGTTTAGAAAGTCCAACTGGGGCCAGCGACTCACCATCCTCCATAGGTCCTTGTGATGCCTCTGTCGCTCATGAGAGAAAGACTCCACTCCGAGTCCGGCACCCATCTGCCATCCGCCTGCCGAGCCATCCTGCTTGAGATAGGGGCTGTTTCTGCCGACCAGCTAGTGCTCGGACCCGTTTCTGGCCCTTACCTCCGGTCCCACACTCCAAACAAGGCCGACTCAGTTCCTTCCTCTATGCCGAATAGCCGCTTTTCGCAATACCGGAACTTCCTCCTTACCACTGGGCTCACGCTGATCCATGGCGCCTCTACACCGATCCGCACCGAAAGTACCTCTTCCTCCAGGCGATTCACCATCCCTTTAACTTCCTCCACCAAGTGCTCCCTGCCGTGTCTGATTTCGAGCTGGCTCCGCGGGCTTTCCTGAGCCCTTACGTTCATCACAGTCTGCGCTGAGAGCGCAGTTCGATACAGGCCTCGCCTGTGTATCCTTCAATAATAACAGTTGCTTAACCTCTTGTATCTGCATCTCCTCCATTATCTCCGTCTCCATTTCTCCAGCAGACCTCCGTGCTCACACTGAATCTGGCCGCGCAGCCATCCTCTAGGTCAGTAGCTCCCCTACTGACCAAGACGCAGCAATGCCTCAGAGTAGGGGAATTTCCCCGGTGTCCTGGCCAAATTTCCCTCATTCACTAAAAATACCACCAACAGCTTAATCTGGTTCAAGATCAGTTGGCATTCATCTGTATCCCCCTTCCCCGGGTCGTGCCTGAAAATAGACAGGATTTGTCTAGTGGACTTACCAGTCAACAAAAACTAAAATAAAAAATGTTGCTTTCGTTAACATGCTGAAACTGTGTTGTATTCCAACCAACTTTCTATTTGACAAACCACAGTGCACTACAAATCTTGAATAACCTGGTGGTCTAGTGGTTATGGCGGATCCAGGATACTACATTGGGGGGTGCTGGGGTGGTGTGCATACTTAATATGTACTTTTTAACATGTTTGTTTAACCTTTATATTTTCTGCTGTTATTCTTTTCTAGTATGTTTTTGACACAACTTAGAAATGTAATCCATAGCTTTGAATGTAAACATTTGTACAATCAATAACTCAGACTTCTTCAACAAAGTGAAATGCAGCAGCAGCAAGCAAGTACATTACAAGGGGGGGGGGTTGCAGCCACACCCTTCACCACCCCCTAGATCCACCACTTGTTTGTAACAAAGTTCTTGTGTAGTCCAATGCCAGAGTTCATACTTTCTCGGAAATCAAAAATATGCTTGTCTCGTCTTCTTTTTCCATGGGAAATAATAAGAGTAATAGGAATCAGCATTTATATAGAGCTTTTCATACACATTGTATCGCAAAGAGCATTACAAGCAATGCTAGACTGGTAGTGAAGTGACTGAACGTGTAGTGGTAGCCATTTCACACATTAATACCCACACACAGCCTTGGACAATTGCATGAACTGGTTTTATGGGAAGAGGAATGTTGGCCAGGACAATGGAGTCAGGTAGTGATCATGGTGCTGGCAGCCCCACATTTTAACATAGATACATAGACAGTGTCGGCAGATAAGGGCCTATGGGCCACCCAGTCTGCCCATTTGAGCTTGTAAGTTCAGTTTATGTTTTCCTAGAAGTCTGTTGCCCCTTAACCCTGACCTCCAGAATTCCTTTATGTCTATCCCATGCATTCTTAAATCCCGTGATTGTTTCAGCCCCCATCATTTCCTCTGGCAGGGTGTTCCACTTGTCCACCACCTGTTCTGTGAAGAAATTCCTCCTCACGTTTCCTCTGAATCGTCCTCCCTCCAACTTCATCCCATGCCCTCTAGTCCTGGAACATCTTTTTCGCTTAAAAATAGTGTATTCCTGCACCCTGTTCCTCCCTGTAAGATACATGTATGTCTCTATCATGTCCCCTCTCTCCCCCTTCTTCTCCAGGGAGTACATATTCAACTCCTTCAGCCTGTCCTCATAGGACTTGTGATGCAATTCATATACCATCTTTGTTGCCGTCCTCTGAACCTTCTCTGCCCTGTCTATGTCCTTACGTAGGTAAGGTCTCCAGAACTGTACACTGTACTCCAGGTGGGGCCTCACTAGTGTCTTGTATAGTGGAATTATGACCTCCCTTTTCCTGCTGATGATGCCCCTGCCTATTCATCCCAGCATCCTATTTGCTTTTCCTGCTGCCTTGTCACACTGTTTCCCTACCTTGAGGTCATCAGAGATGATAACCCCAAGATCCCTTTCCTGCTTGGTGCATGCTATATCCTCACCCCCCAACTGATATATTGTGCCAGTGTTTTTGTGCCCCATATACATTGTCTTGCACTTCTTTGCATTGAATTACAACTGCCAAACCCCTGACCATTCTTCAAGTTTCTGCAGGTCCCTTCTCATTCTGTCTACACCCTCTGGTGTGTCTACTCTGTTACAGAGCTTTGTGTCATCAGCAAACGGGGAAATTCTGCCTTCTAGGTCCTGCGCAATGTCACTGATGAAGATGTTGAATAGGACTGGTCCCAGCACTGATCCCTGTGGTACCCCACTGGTCACTCTTCCCTCTGTGGAGTGACAGCCATTTACCACCACCCTCTGTGTCCTGCCGCCCAGCCAGTTACCTACCCACTGCACTACTGTCCTGTCCACACCCATATTCCACAATTTGTGTAATAGACTTCTATGTGGCACAGTGTCAAAGGCCTTGCTGAAGTCCAGATAGGCCATGTCCACTGCCCTCCCCTGATCCACCTCCCTAGTCACCCAGTCAAAAAATTCAGCAAGGTTGATCCGACATGACCTCTCCCTGGTGAAACCATGCTGCCTTGGGTCCTGTAGTCCATTGACAACCAGATGTTCCACCAATCTCTCTTTCAGTAGTGCTTCCATGATCTTCCCCACTACCGAGGTGAGGCTGACTGGTCTGTAGTTCCCTGCTTCCTCTTTGTTCTCACTTTTGTATAAGGGGACTACATCTGCTGTCCTCCAGTCTTTGGGTACCTCCCCTGTTTCCAGTGATCGGCTAAACAGGATAGCCAGAGGTTCAGCCACCACTTCTCTCAGTTCTTTAAGGACCCTGGGGTGCACCCCATCTGTCCCCATTGCTTTATCAACTCTTATTACTTCCAGTTCCTTCAGGACCCTTTCTCGTGTAAAGGGACTTGTGTCCATTTCTGCTCCATTCTTACCCCTTATTCTGATTTCTCACAGTGATCTGTTCATATTTCTCCCCTTCTGTCTTCCCTCTTCCCTGAACATAGCAGTACCTTGCAGGAGTAGCCTTCTCAGTCCCCCTCTGGTATTCATTCTTCAATATTCCTCCTCACACCAAAAACTGGTGAGCTCATCATCCTTCTGCATCATGAATGTAGGTAGTACAGTCCCCAGGTTTTCTGACATATCAAAAATAAAGTCTTTCCAGTAAGTCAGGCTGATAGCAGCAGGGAACAAGGGGAATGATGGGCTTTCCTATCCTTAAAAGATCTAGGCTACCTTTGATTAGGCACTATTGAATGATGGGTATGCACATAATTATGCATGTCATTTAATTGTGCCTAATCATAGGTGGCGTAGATCTTACATGGGTAGGAAAGCCTACTTTTCCCCTTGTGCCCTGCTGCTATCAGCCTGGCTTACCAGAAGATCATGTTTATTATTAATATGTAAAAATAACATGGGAGACTGTACTAACCGCATTCATGATGTGGAAGGGTAGTGAGCTCACCAGTTTTTGATGTGGGGAGCAGGTGAGAAGAATGAATGTCAGAGAGGGACTGAAGGGGTCATTCCAGCAGGGTACAGCTATATTCAGGTTAGGGAAAGACAGGAAGGGGGATGTTAAGCAGATCTTTGTGAGATCTGAAATGTAGGGCTGACAGCATCGTGATCACTACCTACTGTGGATGAGAGAAGCCAGCGATGACAAATACTCAGGGTGGCATGATTGCACCTAAGCTGTTACTTGAATTCAGTTTAGGGAGATTACTCTCGGTTGGGGGGGTGTTGACGTTTGTTAGGACAGTATTGAGGGAGCTGTATATAACTCATTTAAGATTTGAAGGAGTGGTAGCCAGCCAACTTGCATTGTGGAGTAAGGCACAGAAAAGTACTGGAGAAGAAATGCTGGGAACTGTCTTGCAGGGTTCTGCAGATCACAGGTAAAGGAGTACACTGACACTGGAAGTCGGGTGGAGTCACTCAAGGCATTAGTATGCCTCTCCCGCTAATAATATTGTTATCCATAGTAAGAGCAGCCCTTATGAGGGCATGAACAGCATTTTTTCTGGTGGGTCCTGATGCTTATTGCTTGGCTCTCCAGGGAGACCTAGTTGTTGGTTAATGAGGCAGGGGGGAAAACACAACAGGAGAACTGTACATACCGCCTTCACTGTGCAGAAGGGTGGCGATCCACTCAGTGTTTACTGTGGGAGCAGAAGTCAAACCTTGAGAGAGTGGACTGGAGAGTGATTTGGGGGACATTTTTTAACAGTGCCAGTTGATGAAGCATATCGGTATAGGTGTGCATTGCTCTCTGAGGTACAAGATTACAATCTGAGGTGTAATAATTCCTTTCACGAGACTGCAAGCTCATATGCGGCCCCAGGCAGTACTAATGACAGGGTATAGGTGGTGGGCTTTTCAACAGAAGTCAGGCTAGGTGCAGGGGGTTCAAGTGGAAAAAGAATACAAGAGAATCTTATTTGTGGATTAACAAGAAAGCATGAGCTTTTTTTTTTTCTACTCCAGGCCCCTCCAGTTGGCTCCCATCTTCAGCCACCCATCCAGCCCTGCATCCCGATATCAGGCAGCTTCCCGTTTTCCCCCACGGATTACCCTCTGTGGCGGGGCGGTGAGCCCCCCAAGCTCAACTCATCTCGAATTGGATCCAGTTCAGGGAGCGCTATTCAGGGTCCAGGCCTCTGGCGGAAGGCTGCTTCACATTGCTCAACCTGCCTGTTACAAGCTATATTTTTTACTACTGCTGCTAATTGAGTGCCTGCTTTTACTCTGGGTTTGAATGAACTGCACCTGAAACTCTGTCATTCTGCATGAAGGGGTCAGTGATTGAATGAACTAGGGGCTCCAGCACTATAAAACCGAGCGCCGTGGTGCAAGCAACGTGAGTGGCGCAAGCGCCACTCGGTAGAGAAATTGTTTTAACTTGTTTTGCAGTAAGAAGCTTAATTATGGGGTCTGTTTTGTATATATGTTTGGGGGGTTGGTTTGTATGGGGATTAATAATCATGAGTACCTTTGAAGATAAAGAAGTTAGAGGTGATATGATGAAGTTATCAGGTATGTATTTTATGGGAAATGTTCGATTTAATTCTGAAGATGGATTCGTTCGGAGAAGGAATTATTTTACAAATGAATCCCGATATTATCAAAAGAGTTCTTGCGTTAAGCATGGTTTTTGTGGGTTAAAAGTAACAGGAAGTACAAATATGTTATGTTTAATGCTGTTAATTCAAAGTGGGGATATTGAGTTAAATCCGGGCCCTAATTATAAAAAAATTAAGCAGCTTATGGTTCATGAGAACGTTAGAAGCATAGTCCATAAAATGGACGAGTATAGGGTATGGGCAACTAAAACTGAGTATGATTTATTAGCAGTATCAGAAACATGGTTACATACAGGTATAATGCAGGAAGAAATTCAACTTTCAGGATTTTCTATAGAACGTGCAGATAGAGGTAAAAGGGGAGAGGGGGTGATGTTGTTTATTAAGAATACTCTTGGCCACTATAAAGTACTGTTAAGTATGAACAAGGAAGGAATTGACTGTCTTATTATTGAATTAATTGTGATAAAATTAGTGGTAGGAGTGTTTTATGCACCCCCTAAAACAAAAAGTAAAACATTTGATGTACTAGCAGAGTTAATTTTAGAAAAAATAAAGGACAAACAAGTAGTTTTAACAGGGGATTTTAATGCAGATTGGTTTCTGAGGAAACTAGAGGAAAGAAACTGGAGAGTAGTTTTTCAATTCTGGGTTTGCACCAAATAATACAAAAATCTACAAGAAATACAAAAAATGGAACTTACGGTTCTCTTTTAGATTTATTTTTTGCATCCCAGGACATAGTAAAAACCTGGGAAGTATTACCTTTAAATTTGGGGGATCATAATTCTATTACTTGTACTATTGAGTTACAACAGTGCAGTACTCAACAAGCAACTATTTATTGGAGCAGAGATTTTAAAGGGTTTAATGTGCAATCCTTTGTAAATCATCTAGGGCAAATCCATTGGGATAGAATTTATTTGATACCAGACATAGAACTAGCTATTCAAGAGTTTAATGACATGTTTTTGAATGTAATACAGTACCATGTCCCATTAATAAGAAAAATTAAAAGGAATAAAGAAGACACGTGGATCACCGATAAGATAAAAAAATATTTAAGGATTAGAGATAGGATATGGAAAAAGGCGAGAAAAACAAAGAAAGAAGCAGATTGGAATACCTTCAGGTTTTGGAGGAATAAGTGTAAAAATATAATTAAAAACATAAAGAATAAATATTATCAGAATAAAATAAATATTCTGACTCCAAGCAGTTTTGGAAGCTTATAACAGAGCTGAAATCCCAAATAAAGACTCCATAAGTCCTACTTTGGTACAAGATGGAAAACTAGTTACTGATACAAAGGTTATAGCGAATATTTTAATATGTATTTTTGGAATTACGGATTAAAGTTGCCAGATTTGAATGTGAATGGAATGGATTTCTCACTGTATCAGACACGCTTGGTAGCCCATACAGGAATATTTAAGCTTGAAATTTTAAAAGAGAGGATATACTGAAAGAGCTAAAAATTTAAATAAAAGTAAATCAGGAGGTATTGATGGATTGAGGCCCATATTTAAAATTGGGAGCACATGTAATAGCCCCTATTGTGACCTATTTGTTCAATTGGAGTTTGAGTACTTCTACTGTTCCTGAAATTTGGAAGATGGGGAAAATTATTCCCATTTATAAGTCTGGGGATCGAACTGTTCCTTCAAATTATAGGCCAATAGCCCTTTTGCCAATTTTATCTAAAATCTTGGAACGTAAAGTCTATGAACAGGTAAATAATTATTTAGATACAAATACTGTAATAGTAGATGAACAACATGGTTTTAGAAAGGGGAGATCCACAAACACTGCTCTGTTGGAATTTAATGACCTGGTTGCTACATCTATGAACCAAGGAAAGTACACTGGGGCGGTGTTTGTGGATCTCAGTAAGGCTTTGATTTAGTTCAGTATGATTTGCTTTTGACTAGGTTAAGGGCCATAGAGGATTAAGGGCCAAATATTAAAATGGCTTGAGTCATATTTGACAAATAGATATCAATGTGTTCAATGTGGTACAATGATGTCGGCCCTGGGAAACTAGAGAGAGGTTCCCCAGGGCTCTATTTTGGGCCCATTATTATTTAATATTTATGTTAATAATTTGGTTCATGAAATTAAACATAGTGAGGTGAGACTGTACGAGACAACACTGTTTTAGTGGCGTCTGCCTGGACAGTCTCACAGGTATGATGGATTCGCTTCAAAGTGATTTGTTACAAATGCAAACTGGTTCAGTAAATCTGGTCTTCTTTTGAATGCTAAAAACACAAACTATGTTGTTTTCGATTGGTTCATATAGAGGAAAAGAGCCCAAACCACAATTACATTTACAAGATGGTACAAAGATTGAAAATGTATTAACATACAGATACTTAGGGTTTCAAGTAGATGTTAGAATGACATATGTAAATCATATATCAGTTCAGGTAAAGAAAGTGAATAAAGATTAGGGGCCCTTAGAAGAGTTGATGGAGCTTTACCTTGGTGGCAAGGAGCGATTGGCAAAACAGATGCTGTTACCCATATTGGAGTATGGTTCTATAAGTTACATGAATTTGACTAAACTGCTTTAAATTTGGTTAATCAATATATTATAGGATAGGTAAATTTGCTTCTGGAAGTATTAAAATGAGCATCATTGTATAATTTATAATAAGTTAAATTGGCTTCAACCTGAAGCAAAAAGAAACTATCTCTGGCTTACTATATGTCATAAGATAATTCACAAAAAGTATAACCATCCTTTGTATAAGCAATTAAAAGAAAGATAAATAGCGAATCATATATAAAGACTAGGAATCCATTAAGCAATATCCCAATGTATAGAAGCTTTAATAGACTAGGGGACAGTATGCTCCAGAATAGAGTGGCATTAAGTTGGAATGGTTTGACTGAATCACAGAAAACAAATTTAGATTTTTTTAAATTTAAAAATGAATTGTTTAATAGTTTGTATTTTTTATGTATGTGTTTTAAATAATGTATGTATGTAGAGTGCTATTATGTTTGTTTGTATTAGATTTGTTTGTATTAGTTATGTTAAATGTTAATTGGTAATTGTATTAGAATCTACATGCAGGACTTTGTTGTAAACGGGACTTTGTCCTAACAAATGAATTTCCTGTGAAAAAACAAACTTTTAATCAATCAATCATCAAATCAATCTACAGGGCCATTTTTCTCATTTGCTCCCATTTTGTGATAGGGGCATGCAAAGACGCCAGTGGAGGGAGCGCGCATGCATCCGCACACGCTCCTCCCGACACTGGCCCCATCTTTGCCCCCCCTTTATACAGCATCGGTGCCTTGTCCCCCAGCCTCTGCTAGGGGGCAGAAATGCGCTGACCACTGGAGTCCCCCCTCCCTGGAGAGGGAGACCAGTCCCTGGGACGCTCAATCCCTCTCTTCCCCCTTCTGACTCCCGGCGGTCCGTGATTATTCCCAAACACAGGTCGGCGACATAGTGCAAGGTAAGATGTCCAGCACCTCAGCCCTCAGCGCCACCAGGCCAGCGTGGAAAGCATGAGCTTTGGAATTGGACCAGACCAGTACTTTGCTGTGTGACCCTAAGCAAGTCACTTATCTTCCTTGTGCTCCCAGGCCACACCCGTAAACAAACTTTCAGCTTAGTGTCTCTCTTGGTTAAAAAAAAAAAAGTTCAGGGCATCATATGACTACTAGATCATCAGGTATATAAATGCTGTACTGTACTGTGGTTTGCCAAAGAGAAAGTCAGCTGGATTGCAAAACATTTTCAGTAAGTTAAAGTAAACAAAATGAACAAAATCATAGCCTAACGTGTACTGATCAAAATAATCCACTGTTAACACATGGACATGGTGTTGATCATTCTGGTAAAACAATTCAAAACCGAGAGAAAGAAAAACTAGTTAGCACTATAGAGAGCTATGTGGTTCTGCCTCTGGCTCCGATGATGTCATCATGACTCATCACTTAACACACTTGGCAGACATCTTAGGGAGAAAGTAAGGCTGTTTTTTTGACAGTGAAAGGCTGATGTTTACATTTTTCAGAAGCTGTGAAACTGCATTTATGTTATTTACATGAATGCGGTTTTAGCATAAATGTAAACAGCAGTCTTTACTTTACCTCGCTATGAACCCAGATGTTGGAGTTAGTAGTTTTAAAAAACTGCTTGTTTAGGTACCCTTTAAAACCTTGTAAATTGCTTAGGTGCAGCACTCTGGGTACAGATGTATCTAAAAAAATATAAAACAGAAACCTAAAGTGCTCTTTGCTACTTTGATGTATTGAAAAAAACACAACACAGCTGCTAGCAGGGCTCCACAAATCACATGAATTATGGCTCCAGTCTGAAACCTAAAATCCCTTTTGTGCATCTTGGCTGTTATACTAAGACTGCCAATACTGTAGCAGCAAATGCAGCTCAATAGCTTATTGAGGCACACCACAGCAATTGCATCACACACGAGAAAAAAAAGACAGAAAAATATACTTTGTTTTTGTGTGTGGACACTGACTGCAGCTACTGAGCACCTAGCCACAGACATCATGACTGCAATTGGCAGAGTACCTGAATTTGATGAATCTAAGGAAACATTAGATTTATATCTAGAGCGTTTCCAACACTGGCTTAAGATGAACAAGTAGATGTCTTCATGGCAGTCTTACAACCACAGATTCATGGCCTTCTATGGAATTTAACAGCCCCAGCTGACATCCTGACCCTGACATATGAGCAAGTCATTGAGGCACTTGCAAAGCATTTCAAACCCTAGCCCCTTCTCATTGCTGAATGGTACACCATTTATCATCGCAACCAAGGGGAAGGGGAACCTATTGCTGACTACATCATCGCATTAAAGCGACTAGCATGCACTTGTGAGTTTGGCCAGTCCCTGGATGACACCCTCCAGGATCGCTTTGTCTGCGGTCTGAGAGGGGAAGCTTACAGAAAAAAAGCTTTTGCAAGAAAAAAAAACTAGACTTTAAGACAGCTTGTGACATTGCAGGCACCATGGAGCTTGCTCAAAAAGGCTCCCTAGCACTGGCGGGACATTCAGAACCCCAAACAAGTGAAGTTCATAAGGTTACCCATACCCTAGAACAAAAGGGACATGCCACACCACACAGTGGTCCATCACATGCTCATCAGCAACCCCAAACATTAAGGAAGCCAGCACCACAAGGCACTTCTGCAAAGTCGAAACTGTATTACTGATGTGGAGGTAATCACCATCAAAGCACATGCTACTTTCAATATGAGAAATGCTGCAGCTCTGGAAAAGTAGGTCACATACAAAGGGTGTGCAAAAGTACATCATGGACTGCTGCTGCACGGTATGTCACAGATGGCACTGCAACCACTGAAACAGAAGATGAGGCATTGCGCCTGTTCAGGGTTTATGCAGCACAGGCAACCGGAAAGAAAATTTACCTCCAGTTTGAGCTAGCAGACAACCTGGTGAGCATGCAGCTAGACACCGGAGCCTCAGCATCTGTAATGTCAGAGAACTTCTACTGAGAGAAACTTCAGCAGTGCCCATTGCAACCATCATCTATTCAGCTCTCGACTTACATGGGAGAGCAAATTCCCATGCTAGGGGAAATCCAAGTGCCAGTCACCTATGAGGGAGGAACATGGACCGTGCCTCTGGTGGTGGTACAAGGAGAAAGACCTGCATTACTAAGCAGAGACTGGCTCATGCAGATCAAATTGAACTGGGAAAAGATCTTTGGCTTAAATATGGTGACCAAAGCACCGCAAGATGCATTAAAGAAAGTATTGGACAAACGTCCTATTTTCCAGGACAGTTACAGCACGATCTGGGATTTCAAGGCAAATATCTGAGTGCAACTGGGAGCCGCTCCAATTTTCCACAAGCCTCGACCAGTACCATGTGCTTTAAGGGAAGCAGTAATGAAGGAACTGGACTGTCTCAAAAGCCATGTTATCATCTCATGAATAGAGAGGAGCGACTGAGCTGCCCTTATTGTGGTGCCGAAACGAGACAAGGCAGTGAGGTTGTGTGGTGACTACAAGGTTACGGTGAACCGTTGTATACAGCAGGATCCATACCCATTACTCAATGCAGAGGACTTGTTTGCTACACTGTCAGGGGCAAGTTGTTTAGCAAGTTGGACTCATCCTTTGCATACCAGCAATTGAAACTGGAACCAGAGTTGGAACCATATCTAACCATTAACACCCACAAGGGACTTTACCAATATCATCGCTTGGGATATGGAGTTTCCACAGCACCAGCAATTTTCCAGAACACAACGGACCAGATACTGCATGGACTAGACAATGTAGTATGCTTTATGGATGATTTCTTGGTAACAGCACCCACAGTGGAAGAGCATATGACAATCCTGGACCAAGTTCTGACCAGACTGCAATGGTATGGGCTGAGATGCACCAACAGATGTGACAGAGTTAAGATCATTCTTAGGTTTCTTGATCTATTATGGATGGTTCCTAGCCCATCTGTCCACATTGTTGCAACCACTCCATGACTTGCTGCAGAAGGAAGCTCAATGGAATTGGTCACCACAATGTGAGGAAACATTCCAAGCTTGCAAGAAACATCTTATGGGCAGCGAATGGTTAGCGCACTATGACCCCGTCAAACCACTGAGGCTGGCATGCAGTGCCTCACTACATGGAGTGGGAGCTGTCATTTCTCATGTGTTACCTTCTGGAGAAGAACATCCGATTGCTTTTGCTTCCTGGAAATTGTCCCCAAGTGAAAGGAACTATGCTCAGATGGAGAAAGAAGCCTTGAGCATAATTTTCAGTGTCAGGAAGTTCCATAAGTACTTGTACAGATAGACATTCACTCTGCTAATGGATCACAAGCCTTTACTGGCAATTCTGGGTCTGAAAGCCATAATACCAACTCTTGCAGCACTCCGAATACAGTGAAGGGCCCTGATTTTATTGGCATACGACTATGACATCGAATACAGACGTTCTCAAGATCACGCAAATGCAGATGCATTGTTGAGACTGCCATGCAAGGATGCTACCGTAAAGGAAGACGATGCAGCAGTATTCCATCTTTCACATCTCGAGGACTTACCAATTGCTTCACAGGATGTCACTGCAGAGACACAGTAAGATCCTGTCCTCTCTAAAGTCCTAGATTTCACCCTAAATGGTTGGCCTTACTTCATGAGAGACCCAACCCTCTGACCTTTCTTAGACAAAAAGGACCAGTTGTCCACAGAGCAAGGCTGTGTTCTGTGGGAGAGCTCGAGTTGTGATACCTCCAAAGTTCCGCAAGAGGTTACTTTCTGACTTACATGACAGTCATCCTGGAATCTCTCACATGAAGGCATTGGCCAGAGGATACCTCTGGTGGCCAGGACTTGATCAAGATATCCAACATCTTGTCAACCAATGTGCGCCATGTGCTGCTGTCCGCAACCAACCGACTAACGCATCCCTGGTCCTGAGATACCACTCCGTGGGATCGCATCCATGTAGACTATGCTGAGGTAGACAAACAACACTTCTTGGTAGTAATTTATGTCAGGTCTATGTGATAATGGCGAACGCCTAAAGGCGATTGCCGTTATCGCTCAGTCAGAGTGCCAAACACATTTTCGGCACTCTGACAACCCTGGCGCACCAGCACAATGGTGCCAGGACATATTTTTACTACTTTCTGTGGAGGGGCTGCACCCCTCTACACCTCCCCCGCAACCCCTACCCCCCTACTTAAGGATTCTCAACTCCAGGGGGGTGCATGTTGGGGGGGTGAAAGTAGTACCTCAGCCACCCAGCCATTGCCCAATCCCGGCCCGCCACAGCTCGACCAATGACTGGGCGCCACCCAGCCCACGCTCACCATGCTCAGCTTCCACCCCGCGTGTGCATTATGGCGATCCTGTTGCCTAGTTCGCCCACCCACCTCTCATTCGGTCGCCGTGAGGTGGATTGCCGAGGAAGGTGTCGCTGTAATGGATGTGCCCTTCCTCATGCGCCCACTTCACGGGTTACTATTTATGTCCACTCCAAATGGCTGGAAGTATTACCCACACAAGTCACAGCTGCTGAAAAGACTGTAGACCTTTTGAGACAGCTTTTCGCCTCTTATGGACTACCATGGGAGTTAGTGTCAGACAACAGTCCCCAATTTTCTTCCCATGTCTTAAAATTGTTCTTAAAGCAGAATGGCATCCGACATATTTTGACACCACCTTACCATCCAGCATCAAATGGTGCAGCCGAAAGAGCTGTATAGACATTTAAAAAAGTTTGGAATAAACCACATTCACAGCAAGTACCTACAGCTCAAAGTCTGGCTCATTTTCTGTTTGCTTACAGAAACACTCCTCACACAGTCACAGAGCTAACACCTGCTGAACTGTTCCTAAAATGTCAACCTCGTACCCATTTGTCATTACTCAAGCCAGACTTGGCTGACACTATCACAAAGCATCAACTACAACAGCAAAAGGGTCATGACAAGTCAGCCAAGCCAGTATGGATTTTTCATCCTGGGGAGAGGGTGATGATTCAAAACTGTAGACATCCCAAGATTTCTTGGATTCCTGGGGTGGTGGTTGAAACACGTGGCTCTTTGACTTATGCAGTTCGTGTGGGATAGCGACTTGTTCACATACATGTCGATCACCTGCTGCATTCCAAGGTTCCAGCAAATGCAGCTGAAGACAGTGACACAGAGGACTTTGCTTCTACCTATGAAGTTCCACTGGAGCCGGTGCCAAATAATGAATCACCTGTTCCACCAGCGGTTATTCCAACCCACAAATATCCCCTGAGGCACCGAAGACCACCACAAAGACTTGGCCATTAAAGTCATGTAATGAATTGTACCTCTGTGTAACTGAACTCTTACTTGTACTGTTACTTAGTTAGTGACAAGTTCTACCCAAGGGGCAAAATAATCCCCTGAACTTGTTTCTGGGTACAGAACAGTCTACTTCAGCCTGGAAGTAGGAAATGTTACTGTTGAAGTATTTAGACAAGTTTCTGTCTAAGGGGGAGGAGTGTAGTATATGCATGGATATATGTGGTAGTATATACATAGATATATATGGTAGGAAGTTGATTAGAGTTGTAGTTTATACATATGGGTATTGTAGTCCATTATATATGTAAGTTCCTGTCATGCACAGTAAGCCTTTCTTTGTGTATGTCCAGTGATGCAAGACCACTATCTCTGAGTATAATAAAAGATGGCCACTGAACTGATGCACTGTGTATGAATCTTTCCTGCACTGACCCACGATATATCACATTGGGCACCAGATGATTCCATGCACTAACAGCAATTCTCCAGTTTAACTGTGCCATTCATTGGAGGCAGAGCTAACTTTATCTTCTCTCAAAAGTTCAAGATTCAGGACTTCAAGATTTTTCGGGGGCTGCAATTCTGTATATCAGGTTGGGTCTCCCTGTTTTCAGGGGGCAACCCTAAATTAAAATTGTGCCTGGTAAGCTGTGGCTTTCAAACTGAATAACCTGCATTTCCACTTTCCCTGTGTGGATTGGGAGGGAGCCTTTTTAACTGCCATAATAGGGTGTTTTAATGGCCTCCGATTAAAAAAAAATGTAATATAAATCAAGGTGCCACAGAAATATAGACTTTAATGGCAGATAAGGACCACTTGGCCCACCCAGTCTGCCCATTTCCCTACCTACTGGATAAGCTGCAGATTCTAGTTAACCAACAGCCTACTTCCTGCCACCCCCCACTACAATTGCTTTATGTCTGTCCCATGCATGTTTGAATTCCCCCAGTTTTAGACCCAACAACCTCCCCAGGAAGGCAATTCCATGCATCCACCACTCTCTCCATGAAACAAAATTTCCTCACATTACCCCTGAGCCGTCCCCCCTTTATCTTTAAACTGTGCCCCCTTGTTCTTACACATCTCTTTTTCTGAAAGATGCTACCCTCCTGGACTTTGTTGATTCCCTTGAGGTACTTGAACGTTTCTATCATGTCCCCCTGTCCCTCCTTTCATCAAGGGTATACATATTAAGCTCTCTCAGTCTCTCTTCATATGGTTTCTGATGCAGACCCTGCACCATTTTACTTGCCGTCCTCTGGACTGCTTCCATCCTGTCTATGTCCTTGCGTAGATGAGGTCTCCAAAACTGCACACAGTACTCCAGATGGGGTCTCACCATCTGTCTGTACAGAGGGATAACCACTTCCCTTTTTCTACTTGTGATGCCCCTTCCTATGCATCCCAGTATCTCTCTGGCTCTCCTTACTGACTTCTCACATTGCTTACCCACCTTTAGATCATCTGATATGACTACCCCAGGTCCCTTTCCATTTTTGTTGTTGTTAGTACCTCCCCTGCTATAGTGTTCTCTTCTCCTGGGTTTTTGTTTCCCAGGTGCATTACTTTGCACTTCTTTGCATTGAATCTAAGTTGCCATATGTCTGACCATTCCTCCAACCTTGCCAAGTCCCTTCTCATGCTTTCTACCTCCCCCTTGTGTATCAACTGTATTACAGATCTTCGTGTCATCTGCAAAGAGGCATACCTTTCCCTCCAGACCCTCTGCAATGTCACCTATAAAGATGTTAAAGAGGACTGGACCTAGTACTGAGCTCTGAGGTACTCCACTAGTGACACCCCTTTCTTCAGAATGTATTCCATTCACTATTACCTTCTGTGTCCTGTTGTACAGCCAGTTTGCTACCCAGGCTACCACCCTGGGACCCACTCCCAGGCTGGCTAACTGATTATCAATCTTTGTGGGACTGTGTCAAATGCCTTGCTAAAGTCTAGGTAGGCCATATCCACAGCCCTCCCTGGTCTATTACTTTGGTCACCCAGTCAAAGAAATCTATTAGATTCATCTGACATGACCTTCCTGCTGTAAATCCATGCTGCTTTGGGTCCTGTGCCCTGCTGGCCTCTAGGTACTCAACAATTCTTCCTTTCAGAAGTGATGCCATCATTTTCCCTACCACTGAGGTCAAACTGAAAGGTCTGTAGTTTCCTGCTTCTGCCTTGCTCCCACTTTTGTGAAGGGGAATCACATCGGCCCTCCTCCAGTCCTCAGGTACCACCCCATCCTCCCATGATTTGTTAAAAAGTGTGGTCAGTGGTGTCACTAGGTCCTCCCTTAGCTCTTTTAGGATTCTGGGGTGAATCCTGTCAGGCCCCATTGCTTTGTCCACCTTGAGTTTTAGGAGTTCTTTCAGGACTCTTTCTTCTGTAAAAGGACTGGTGTCAACCCCCCTACCCAGAGTGCTTCTATTGTCTGATTTAGGTAACTCCTCCTCATCTTCTTTTGTGAATACTGAGCAAAAGTATTCATTCAGTAACTCTGCCTTTTCACTGTCTCCCTCTGCCCACCTCCCCTCTCCCTTATTAATCTTCACTATTCCTCCCTTAACCTTTCTGTGCTCCCTAATGTACCTATAAAAGGTTTTATCCCCCTTCTTAACTGAATTGGCTATTTTTTCCTCGGTTTGGGCTTTTGCTATTCTGACTGCCTTCCCCACTTCTTTCTGCTTTAATTGATACAATTCCCTGTCGTGCTCCTTCTGTGATTCCTTATACTTTTTGAATGCAGCCTTTTCCTCCTTAACCTTCCCTACCACCTCTTTAGAGAACCATAGTGTTTTTTTACTCCGCTTTCTTTTCTTTATCTGTTTCACACAAAGGCTTGTTGCCTCTATGATGGTAGTTTTGATTTTTCTCCATTGTTCTTCCACCTCTCCTTTTTGGCTGTTTGCTAGTGTATTCCTCAGGTATTGTAGTGATAGTATAATATGTTGATTATTGTCACTCCATTTTGTATGCTATTTCATGTAATGTATGTCATTTTATACTCCATTTTGTATTGTGTGACTCCATTTTACATGCTGCTTCATTTAATTGGTGTTTTGCTCTTTAGATAGCCTCATTATTATGTTTTGCTTCAGACAGTGTATTTTGCTGACTTGAAGGTCGCATATTATCAGGCAACCTGTTTTTGTAGTTTTGTTTAAACTTCTGCTTAGCTCATAGTGTTCTAGGCACCCGGCCAGTGTTTGGAGCACAGTGACCTAGCAGGTGTAGGGAATTCTGAGCAGTCCTTGTGGTGTGAATTCGTAGCATCCTGGGAGCCCGGCCAGCTTCTAGAATGTGGGAAAACAACACTATGAGGGCTGCACGATTATTTTTAGCATAGAATAAGATATAAATGTAGCTTTCTCAATGCCTGGTTAGAAGCTCTCCTGCAGGGTGGATGCATCGCTGTGGGGCCAGTTCCCGTTCTGAGAGACTCTGCCAGGCTGACAAGGGGCTTCCCAGCCATTGGAAGAGGGCTTGGATGATGCTTTATTGAATCGGTGATGTATAACCTTTTGTATTATATTTTGCTATAATAAAGCTTTGGCTTGCTGTACTTATTGTTTTGTTATTGTGTGTATGTGAGTGTGAATGTCAAATAGCTGCTTGGTTTGAGTTGGCAGAACATTTTTGGCGAGTCGGCAGGATTGAAAATAAAATGTCTATTTTAGGAAAAGGATGAGTTCTTTTTTAAAGGTGTATTAAGGCTCAAACAAGCAAGGGCAACTGCCCTTTGTACTTGTAATTTGTGCTTGTTGCAAGTATATACTGTTAGAGCCAATGATGGCTTTCACAGTTCAGGCTGCTTTTAGGAGAAAGCAGCGGCTGGTTAACTAAAGTTAGATAAGCAACATCTAGAAAAGAAAAATAAACTACTGTGGATGTATCGCACAGTAGGTGACTACAGACGGGATGATTTGAAAACCTCCCCATGTTGCCTATCTGTGTAGTTTCAAGTTTTTCTGTATCAATTTCAGTTCCCTTGCCTCCTATAGAGGCTGAAACATTTGATCCTAAACCCAAGTACTGGGGACTCCTACCAGATGGATCTCAACCTAGTACTGTTAGAGATTTTTGTTTGTTTTGTTTTAAACTGCAAACCAGAGCTCTGGAAAAGACTTGGTTTGGCAGGTTACTAAAATGGCCAAAAGAAAACATTTGAAAGGGTTAAAACCTTTGAAAGAGTTAATAGCTGCAGCATTTGGAAATTATCACGAAGGTCCTGCAGTCAGTTTTCTTACTTAGACTAGTATATCGGAAAAGAAGAAGAAAAATACCTTGGCACCGGGTAAGTCTGAATTTTTTTTTATTCAAAGTTGTTTTATGTCTGTCTGTTTTATTTCTGTACTAAACAAGGTAATGCTCCGTCTTTCTCATTCATATTTTCTAGCTTATATCTGTGTTCTGTAATTATGTTCTGTTGTCAAGGTTGCGAGATAGGATTGACTGCCTTCAGTGCACAACAGGTTACAGAAAAAAAAAAGGAAGAAGAAGCTTCTTTGCCTCATAGCTGACTGTTTTAATTGGCTTTATTTGTAATGGAACATTTGTGCTGCCTAGATAGGGTCAGTGAAAAACTTTTGTTTGTAGTTGTTGCTTGGAGCAGGTAGTGTTGATGGTGAAGAATTATGACGTCATATAGATTGCAATGTGCAGAAAGAGTTGTAGTTTGCACAACGTGCCAAGCCACTGCTAGGTGAAAATGTAATGTGTTAACAGCTATAAATGGCTTTATCATACTTCTAGTTAAAACCAGAAACTTTTTGCAAAATGGCAGAGTGCCATATTTTAGTTATGTGCCAAAAGGTGTAATCATGTTATACGAGATGTGTTCTCTACAGATGATGTGTTTAAAAGTGTTTTGTTCTGGAAAGATTTGGCATGGCAATATGTATAAATGTGTTGGTTTAAAATTGTCAGTGTTACAAGACAGGCAGGAGGCAGCACATATATCTAAATCACGTACAGTTTTCTAATGGAACTATGGGCATTACCTCAGCAAATTGGTGTGAAACAATGTCAGTCTTATTTTGTGTTAAGTATTTCTTTTTGTGTATGTGTATGTGTGTGTACTGTCTTGGCCAGCAGTTTTATTGTGTAAAGATATTCTAATATTGGTGGTGTTCAAGGACACTACAGGAATGGCTGGGTTTGAATGACCCTTGCATGCACACTGTGACCTTTTGCACATTATTTGACCTTCTTGTGTTTCAACATTTTATGTTACTACCAGTTCAAACATGATGTGTATTCCATGCCTAAAGCACAACTTTTCACACAAAATGTATGTTTTCATGAAAGCACACCAAGAGTGAACCATGTAATTTGACTTTTTATTGCAAAACTAGTATTCTAAGTGAAGAGGAACAAACTTTTACAATTTTGAAAAAAAAGGACTATTACAGCTGTTTTTGAGAGTTTACCATCTACAGAGATACGTACTTATGGTATTACCATCAATCTGGACATTTTGTCATGCTTAGGATAAGGGAACCCAGGGACGCTTGGTTTCTTTTATCCTATGGAAATAATCTTGTTTTATTTTTAAACTGATGTGTGTTTGTTTTTGTTGTTTGTCTGTGTTTCACAGCTAACCTTTTTATTGCTACAGTATTCGAGCTGTCTCTTGCACCTCGAGCTGTGTCTTCCACCAGTAGGAGCTTGGAGGGAGGGGGTAAGCTACCCTTCCTCCCTTCCAGTGTAATACCCACAAAGGTTGCAAGGTACATGTCATATTTATACTGATTCATGGTCTGTAGCCAATGGTTTAACAACCTGGCTGCCCACTTGGGCTAAGGATGAGTGGAAATTTATTCGAAAGAAATATGGGGAAAAGAACTGTGGCAGGAAATATGGACTATGGTGCAAAATACTCAGACCACTGTATTTCATGTTGATGCTCATTGTGCTTCAGATACACTAGAACGATGGTATAATTCTATTGCAGATGAAAAAGCTAAGATTCTTCCAGTGGATATTGAAGAAACTCAAAGTCAGCAGTTATCAGGGCTGGCAAAATGGGCACATCAAAAATGTGGACATTTGGGAGAGAAAGCCACTTTCAGGTCCAGCAATGGATTTTAAAAGGAATGCTGGTGTGTCTTATGGTCCATTTGGCAGAGCTAGTTACCCCTGGAGGAAGGATTCAAAGGGTTAACTGTAATGACACTGGTTGTAAAGGAACCTGGAGTTGGAAAAATGATACCAAAGATAGAACCCAGGGGAACTTTAGCTGCCCATCCGGACAGAAGTGTGTTGTACTGAACATGACATTTTCACCAGGGCTCAATCTCTGGATGACAACTGGTGGCTCAGGACAATATGCCTACGAAACAGATGAAATCTCTTTGCAGAATAAGACTGCTATTAAATGCTGCAACTTACCGAATAGTTGCATGGTGACTGTACAACATAGACTTGATTGCTGCATGAATCAAACAGACATTTTCAATGCAAGTATTACTTTGATTGACATAGACACGTTATTCTGCATGAATGCTACTGCAATAACTAATAGAACTACTTGGGCAGATCACATTACAGTGTTGAAAAATCATCCTGTAATTAGCAATGATAGTATAGTTAAGGTTCCATCCACATGTACATCAGTAGCGCAGCGGTATCAAAAAATGTAATCCATTTTAACATAACGCTTATGTTTAGTAGAAAATGCAAATATAAAAGAGCTTGGTATGATACGCTATTAGGTGGAGCAGGGGGCATGGGAATTTTAAATAGTGTGGATATAGAAACACTGACTAACAGGCTTCAGGCAGTAGGAATTGATGTATTTAGCTTAATTAACTTATAAGCTCAATGGATGCCAACTGTTTTCTTACCCCAAAGATTAACTTTGAATTATGATTTTGAGTTCTTGCAGTTATTTAATGCTTCACAGGTATGGGGAATGGGAGTAGCAGAAAATATTTCATGCATTTATTGATTGGACAGAATGCACAATGCGACATATGTATTCTATAATGCAAAGAAATAAGGCCCAGAGTGATTTAATGAGTAATAATGAATATGTGTGGAGGACCGTGTTCAAATCATGGATTCCTAGTAATCATTGGATTGTAATGTCATCCACCACAGTAAAATGCACAGGTCCCTGATAATGAGCAGAAGCTTATTTTGTATTGGCAGCCCAATATTTTAGATCAATCAAGATTGAATATCTCGTTAAATAAAATTAAACAGATAATTCAGGAAACAGATGTAATGCAGGCTCATTTGGCAATAAGAAATAAATCATTAGTGCAAAGTCAGGTGCAAACTACGATAGTTAAAAATAAAATGATTGATTTAAGTTCCAAGATTCAACAAGAGACTACTCATTATTGGTGGATATTTTTACAGGATGGTCTCCATCAGCTACAAAAGTGTTAAATATTCTGATACACCCTATCATAATCATTGCTGTAGTGACAATTATCTTGCTTATTTGGACTTGTTACTTATCATGTTATATTCGTAGTAATTTTGCTATGGTACCAATATCATACAAATCGTATTCACAATAATCAAAGGACCGAATGTAGTGATAGTATAATATGTTGATTATTGTCACTCCATTTTGTATGCTATTTCATGTAATGTATGTCATTTTATACTCCATTTTGTATTGTGTGACTCCATTTTACATGCTGCTTCATTTAATTGGTGTTTTGCTCTTTAGATAGCCTCATTATTATGTTTTGCTTCAGACAGTGTATTTTGCTGACTTGAAGGTCGCATATTATCAGGCAACCTGTTTTTGTAGTTTTGTTTAAACTTCTGCTTAGCTCATAGTGTTCTAGGCACCCGACCAGTGTTTGGAGCACAGTGACCTAGCAGGTGTAGGGAATTCTGAGCAGTCCTTGTGGTGTGAATTCGTAGCATCCTGGGAGCCCGGCCAGCTTCTAGAATGTGGGAAAATAACACTATGAGGTCTGCACGATTATTTTTAGCATAGAATAAGATATAAATGTAGCTTTCTCAATGCCTGGTTAGAAGCCTCTCCTGCAGGGTGGACGCATCGCTGTGGGGCCAGTTCCCGGTTCGAGAGACTCCTAGCCAGGCTGACAAGGGGACTTCCCAGCCATTGGAAGAGGGCTTGGATGATGCTTTATTGAATCGGTGATGTATAACCTTTTGTATTATATTTTGCTATAATAAAGTTTTGGCTTGCTGTACTTATTGTTTTGTTATTGTGTGTATGTGAGTGTGAATGGCAAATAGCTGCTTGGTTTGAGTTGGCAGAACAGGTATTCACCCATTTTGCCAAAGTCAGCCCTTTTAAAGTCCAGTATGCTTGTTTTTGTATGGCTCATCTCCATGGTTGTGCTTATTGTGAAGCAGACTGTGCAGTGGTCGCTTGTTCCCAGATGTCTACTGACTTCTAAATTTGTGATCCTCTGTCCATTTGAGAGTACCAGGTCTAGTATTGCTCCCTCCCGAGTGGGTTCTAACACTAGCTGTCTAAGGCCTGCCCCCTGCAGGGCATCGAGAATGACCCTGCTCTTGGATGTGGCTGCAGTACATGCCATCCAGTTAACATCTGGCATATTCAGGTCCCCCATCAACAGTATCTCCCCTTTTTCAGTCATTTTGAGAATGTCCTCTATCATTTTCTTGTCCATTTCCTCCCCTTGAGATGGGGCTCTGTATACAACCCCTGTGCGGATTGTGATGCCATTCCCTGTCTCCAGTGTGACCCAGAGTGCCTCTTGTCCTCCCACTTTACTTTTTAGTTCTGTAGCTTTGATCCCTTCCCTTATGTATAGAGCTACTCCACCTCCTCTTTTCCCCCTCCCTGTCCCTTCTGTAGACTGTGTACCCCAGTATGTTGACATCCCAGTCATGGTTCTCCATGTACCATGTTTCTGTGACTGCCACAATATCCAATTGTTCATCTTCCATCAAGGCTACTAGCTCAGGAAGCTCATTTCCCAGACTACGGGCATTGGTACTCATTGCTCTCCATTTAATGTTGGCTCCATCCTTTTTACCCCATGCCTGCTCTTTTTGCCCTTGTCTATTTTTCCATTTAACCCTGTCCTGCCCTCTGTTGAGCATTGTACCTCAGTGTTTACCTTACTACCTGTCATGGTTTGTGGGGGGAGGCTTGAAATTTCCTGCCTCTTATTAGCACCTCCCCCCATGGCTATATTTTTTGGGAGTGTAGGGTCTCTGAGGGGTCCCTCAGCTCTAGTGTCGGTTCTTGCTTTCCACCCTCCCTAAGCTTCAGGTTTTGTGTTTCTTACTGTTTTACAATTAATGCGTAATTTAGGTATGTTTTAGTGCTTCTTTGGTGTTTCTGTGAGATAGAGCTGTCACTGGCAGAGAACCAATAAAGCTGGAGCAGCCTGGGCTGCCTCGATCTGATGATGTCATTTAGAACATTTGCAGCAGCATAAGCCCCTTTAGAATGTTCAGTTATCTACAACTACAGGCAGATTTCTGAGAGCAGTATCATAGGTTTTCAAAGACAAACAAGCTTAATTAAAGCAGCAGTGGAACAAAATTAGGGAAAAAATTCGACCCTACCTTTGTTTCACTGAAAAAGATTCCAGGCATCTTCCAGTTTTATTTGGTGGTTATTTTTTTCTAATTTGACCAATCAAGCAATCAATCAAATCTTTATTTATCCAGGTGAACACCATTGAGCAAGCTTATTTGCAAGATGGACCTGGTTATTACTGGATCAAAATACATTCCAATTACATTAAGAAACATAAAAATTACAAAGAATTATTTACAGTCTCTGTTAACATATCATCATCATAACAACAAATAAATACAAAGACGGTGCAAAATACAGTATCAGCTACAATACAGAGGTGGCATACAACAGCAGAGATGATAACTGTGTCATGTAAGTGAGATTTGGGAGGCTTAGATGGCATCAGGGAAAATTAACAATGGTTCAGTCAGATAACAGAATGGAGAATAATGTGGCCAGTACAATACTTAGTCCTGGCCAGGGATGTACAGCTAGGTTGAGGGGATGTATGAAGTTCCCAAAAATACTAAAGCTGAGGAACATGGAGGGGGAGGTGCGGCGCAGGTGGGAAGATAGGGAAGAAACAAGGTAGGGAGAAGGGGAGCAATGGCCCATCCGGTATGCATGGAAAAATGGTGGAGAGGCAGTGTAAGGAAGAGGGGAAGCTATTATAGAATTCCCTCACAGTTTAATGATATATGACCTTGGGATGAGATCAAAGTAGAGAGGGCACATGAAGCCAGCATTATACTATAATACACTCTCCAACATTTGAGTATTTTATAAACATTTTAATGTAATTTTTCTCAAGAAAAAAAGATGACCACCACACATTGCATAGAAATCGCATTGTATACCTAGCTAGGGTTATTATCAAAAAATAAAGACTCATAGTGCATAGCATAGGCGATACCGAGACATGTAAATTTGACAGGTAAGCCAATATTTTTCATAACTGTAGCTGAAACAAGCTTTTTGGAAAAATAATTTTCATTATACTGCTGCTTTAATTAAAAATCTGAGTTTTTTTCTGTCACAAACATTAATACATTTAAACCTGAGCTATTTTGTAGTGCGTTATTACAGGATTACGCTTGCCTTGCTGATTTTAACTCAACTAGCAAAGGTGCTAATGGCTATTATGCACTGGACAAAAAGAATCTCGAAAGGTGATTGGTCGACTGCATTCCAGAGCAGTACTTATATTCCCTCACAACAGAATGGCTAAAAATGAGAGCACTCACCAGACACAGTTTATCTCAACTAATATCCCTATGCCTCCCAAAAGCCACCCTCACAGAAAACCATTACTGGTACAATCGCTATGAGTGCTCAGAGTATGTAAAAATACAGTCTCATACCTTTTAAGCCATACTCATAGCTTTAGCACAACTTCTGTCTCATAAACTGCAACCACCAAAGTATCTGTAGATCACAAAGCTGTCTGTAAATCCACAGACCAAAATCTTAAACTGC
This sequence comes from Neoceratodus forsteri, assembly GCA_016271365.2. Classification (NCBI taxonomy): domain Eukaryota; kingdom Metazoa; phylum Chordata; order Ceratodontiformes; family Ceratodontidae; genus Neoceratodus; species Neoceratodus forsteri. The sequence continues at coordinate 211,450,166 of CM057456.1, forward strand.
TGACTGTCCGTTTTGGTCTATCTAAACATCACAAAAACAAAGACTGTATTCTGAAACTATGTTTAATTCTAAACTCAAAGAAGTTCGCAGCAACTGAAAATGTGCATTCCAAAGGCATTAAAACTACATCCGAAAGAAACTCGGTGGAGATCCCAAGCATGAGCATTATTCACTCCCACTGATGCGTTTGCTCGGGATCTCAACTCAGTGTCTTCAGACACAGTTTTAATACCTTTTGAGTTCGCATAGATATGTATGATTTTAGAAGGAAACACAGTCTTGGAATACGATTTTAGTTTATGTCACCTTCAGACACACAAAAACCGCCGTACACCAGTTCAGGATTTGGATCTGCGACTTTACAGAGACACCTTCACAACGTAGACATGCTTTCAGAGACTGAACTTTGTCAGGCAGAACTCATCCTGAAATAACTAAAATGGCTCACAAAGCATTAAAATGTATTTTTCTGTCTAATGTACTGGGACATTTACAACAGTTTTTTTAATCCTTTTACTATAAGGAAACTACTATTCATATTACAGTAACCTGACCACCTATAATGAATTACTTCTAATCAGTCACTCCAGCATTGAATTACTTTATGTACTAATGTATTTCCACAGTTTAAAAATAGTAAAACAATTCATTTTTAGACCTGTTTTTCAGCCTTTTTTTTCTTTACAGTGTGGGTCCAGTGCATAACTGCAATTACACACTCCAGGGTGTTCTTCATCATAGAATATCAGCACCTTTCAGGTGCATAAGGCACCCGGCTTCTCCTTGTGCCTCACAATGCACCTGAGGCATGCCGCTATACTATGATAAAGCACACCCTGTCGTGTGTTATTGCTTAATTATACAATGGCATGAAAGAATTCTGGGCTCTGACTGGACATGCTACCCTTCAGACAGTGTTGTAAGAAAAAAGGGAAAAAAACTTAAAAACAAAGCCAAGCCATGACTCCAGCATCTGTCAGTCCCGCTGGCCAGCAGGCTATCATGTAAGTGTGTGCAGACTTCAAAAGTGCCACACTCACCACCTGCCACGCTCACTCTTCACTGCCTGGCTCCTCAAAACAACAGCCACATTTCAACATGTAAGGAACAAAAAAACATACACACCTCACATTCTCTTCCAGCCATCCTGCAGTCCACACACCAAATCGTTCTGAATGGATAATTTGCATGCCAATATACTTTCTCCCAGTAGACAGCAACACAGTCTCACAGTGTACCGGGAGAAAAGTGAACACTGTGAAACTCGGGGGGGGGGACACTGTAACAGAGACAGCTATCAGAAGGAAAGGAGCACAGTAGCAACAGCAGCACCCAGACACAGGACAACCACATAGCTACACTGCCACCTGCTGGACAAGACAGAAACTATGGACTCCTTTTTCAATATGTAAACCTCCACTAAGAAAAAGTAAAAAAAAAATATTTTAAACATATTTGTTTCTGATTTTCCTTTTTTTTAAATAAAGGAGCCATTGCATAATAGCAATAAGGCACTCCAGGGTTTGTGTTATTGTGTAATAACATCACTTCTCGGGAGTTGAAGGCACTCAGCCTGCAGCCTTGTGCTTCAACCACCCGAGCCATGATGTTATTACACAATAACACACACCCTGTCATGCCTTCTTGCTTAATTATACAATGGAATGAAAGAATCCTGGGCTCTGATTGGACAGGCTGCCCTTCAGACAATGATGTTATTGAACAATAACATCACTGTATGTAGGACAGGCAGAAAACTGGCCTCCTCACATGCCACCATCTAAAAATGAACCAGTGCCCACTGCCCAGTAGTCACACTGCTCTGTCCATCCCTTGGCCACACATTCAGTTGCTCCCTGTCTCTACTCAACACAACGCCTTGCCCCCATGAAGTTCAGAAGTCAATCCCTAGTAAGAAAAAAGAAAAAAACAAACAAAAACTAGGCCAAGCCGTGACTCCAGCATCAGTCCCACCGGCCAACAGGCGATCATGCGAGCGCGTGCAGACTTCAAAAGTGCCACGCTCGCTGCCTGCCGCTCTCACTCTTCACACTGCCTGGCTCCTCAAAATAATAGCCACATTTCTACATGTAAGGAACAAAAAAAAATACATAGAAATAAAGCCAGTCTGTGAATAGGCAATGTATACTATACATTAAAAGGAGTTACCCAGGGGCATTACACACCTCACATTCTCTTCCAGCCATCCTGCAGTCCAGATACCAAATTGTGCTGAGTGGTCAATTTGAATGCCAATATACTTTCTCCCAGCGGATGGCAACACAGTCTTGCACTGTACCGGGAGAAGCGTAAACACTGTGAAACTCGGGGGGGGGGGGACACCGTAACAGAGACAGCTATTAGAAGAAAGGGAGCACAGTAGCAATAGCAGCACCCGGACACAGGACAACCACATAGTTACATTGCCACCTGCTGGACAAGACAGAAACTACGGACTCTTTTTTCAATATGTAAACCTCCACTAAGAAAAAGTTAAAAAAATTATTTTAAACATATTTTTTTGAAATAAAAGAGTCATTGTATAATAGCAATAAGGCACTGCAGCCTTGTGCTTCAACCACCCGAGGCATGATGTTATTACACAATAACGCACACCCTGTCAAGCCTTATTGCTTAATTATATTATTATGACTTACATAAATCCAGCACTCCTGGATTTTGCTTCCCACGACTGACACTCTTCTCTCTCTCTCTCGTAATCCAACAAGTAATAGCGAGTATAATTATTATATAATTATGGTTTATACATTCTACGGATCTGGGTTTGATTCCCACGTCCTCCACTTGCGTGATGTGTGACACTGAGCAATGTTTTTTTTTTTTTTTTTTTACTATGCTTTATTTTCCTCAGCCAGTGCTGGTGCCTCAGCCCGGTCATGGACCTCGCCACTGCCACTTCCACGTGGCTGCAACTCCCCTGATACCCTCTGGTTTACCCCCCAGGGTGGGGTTGTGGCACCGGCCCCTAAGTGCTGCAAGCTTCGGGATAGGTCGGGGAGTTGGCCTAGGAGCTAATCGGAGGGGCAAGGCAGGCATTATCCAGGTGGAAGGCTGCAGCATTTTTCCCAGTAAGGGAGGTGGGGACATGCAATGATGACCAGCGTCCGCCCCACCCTCTGAACATGTCGGTGTTATTGCATGCAGTACACCTAGCCGCTGCCAGGTATCCACATAGCGCTGAACACTCTGCCACCCTCCCCCCAGAAAACAAGAGCAGTCGCTGGATGTTCAATCCTTCTCCCCCCGACTGGCCCTCTGATGTCCCAGGTCCATTCCCGAACCCGGGTTGCCAGCATCACAGGTCAGCACCTTGCCACTGCACCAGCAAGCCGACTTCTGAGTAGTGTGTTTTAAGACAGTGCTGTGGAAATGAATTCTTTAGCCCAGAAAAGTTATTGAGGCTAAGTATTATTTTACTTCACAATTGTTATTTGGCACAGTTATATTCTTGGTACCATGATTTATCAGAGACCATTCATTAGTAAATAATGTAAGTCCTGCAACAAAGGGGATGAGGCCCTCCCCCATGGGTTCTTTTACCCTTATTGTGTTGCTCATCACCCCCCAGCCAGTTCTCCGGTCTGGGGGGTTGGAGCACCTGGTTTTTCAAGGCAGTGGAAGCAGAATTGCAAGGTATTACCTTTGTGGCTTCTGAGTGAGCTTGAGCCCTGATGTCCTGCAGGACATTCCTGCAGATACACTCGACCTCAATAGGGCCCCTTAGGTCGGGAGGAGGGTGTTCATCCAGGTGCAGTGCAACGAGCTTAGGCTGCGATAACTGATGTGCAGGCAGACCATGACCCTGCCTTTCTGAAGGTCAGAATGATATTATGGGGATCTTGGGGAAGTTCTTGACTTAAAAAAGGTTTTAAAGAAAACAACCGGAGATGATTTTCCTCCCCTGATTCGTAATGAGTCCTTGTCTTTTTTGAATAGCTGAGGCATACAGTCCTTTTAGCTCAGGAGGTCAGTTTGCAGAGATGGCAGATGTTAGTCCATCTGTGTCTGCATCTTCTCTGGCTACTATGTGACCAAAATTTTTGAGCAACACTGGGCAGGTGTGGATCAAAAAGTGTCTTCCCATCCATACCATGGTTTTTTCCTTTAAGGAAAATGTCTCGTGGTTGGAAAGCTCCTCCACTGGAGGACAAGACCTTTTGTATTTCTGAAAAGACACCACCCTGCCTATAAATGGTTATGGCCCTGTCAGTTTTTGCATGATTAAGCAAGTGATCCACGCATATAGAAGGGGTTTCACCACTATCAGCACACAACAGTGGTGCGTCTTGTGCGTATTTCATTGGCCAGAGCCTCCAACATATGAGTCACTACTCTGGCCAGTTTCGTTCTGCCTTTTTCCCAAAGAGTGAGCCTTTTTTGCAATCCATGGCCATGGTTCCACCTTCCAGGTGGTTATTTACTGGAGATTTTCGAGCCAGACCTCACTCCCTGAGATGACCATGAGGGCCGTGTGGCCTGTCATTGGGTCTGGTTAAGCTTCATAGCTAATCTGTTGATCATCCCCTTGAGGGATGCCTACAGTCTGATTATACCTTGGAGGCTATTTAAAGAGTGCAGAATACCATTACCCAGTGGGGTCATGGTAATGGCGGGCACAGACAGTCCCGAGGGGAGTTCAGTTCACTGGAAAATTGGCTCCTGGAAATGGAGGAGCCTACTCAGGTAACCAGGTTACAGTATCAGAGAAGTACTGGCCATACTCCATGCAGGAGGCCCAGCATCACAAGCATGGTGCCTAATTGGTAGATTAGAGAGGTTTTTCTCAGATGGGCCAGAATAATGTCAGATGCCTTATTAGGGGTCACTTCTCTGCCCCAGTTTTCAAGGGTGGCAGAAAGGCCAGATATCTTCAGAGCTCCTGGCTCTCTTTGGGCCAGAGTACAGGTCTTGCTAGTCAGTGAGCTCACGGGTCCTATTAGTTTTATTTTATAGGCCTCGGAAGTCTGGGAGTTGTCAGATTTCTTAATTGAAGAGCCTGTACCCTTTTTGTGCTCCACAGTTTTTGAGGATGGAGCCCTGGAGATCATTCACCGGGCTGCTCAGGAAACAAGGTTCTTTCTTGAACCCCAGTACATCTGACTGATTTCTGCAGTCACTCTCCCTACGTCAGTCCTACCCAGAGTATTTCAGGTTTTGATACTGAATCAACCCTCCAGCATAGGGCATGCCTTCGCCCGAGCATCAGCTTTTCTGGGTCTCCCAGATAGTCCGGGTGACTTACATCCTGCTTGAACGACCTGCTTATTCATACAGTAAGCCGTTACGCAGCACTCTGGATGCCAGAGTCACATGGTTACGGGTGAACCAGAAGCAGAGCTCTTCCGAGCCACCTCAGACCTTAGATGCCTGGTGGTAATTTTTTTGGCACAAGGTCAGGAAAGGTTTTGCAGCCTTTTTTCCTGGACGGTGACTTTGTCAGTGGCCCACTGGCTCACTGATGTTGGGCCTCAGGATAGGTATAGACAGTTTTAATCCTGTGATACCACTTCTAGATGTGGCCTATTTAACAGATTTATTGTAGGTCTAGGATCCCTTGATGGATTATCAGCCAGTTTTTTTCTTTTTATCCCTTAGTTTCCTCACTCCTTGAGATAGTGACTGGATGTGCAAGATCTGAGCAAGTTCCACTAGAACTTCTACAGTTAAATCTCACAACAAAATGTCAACCTAGCTGGATGGGGGACAGGTCGGAGCCATTTTCTCACTCAGGGAATCTGACCAGCCTACAAGAGCATCTCCACATCAGTGTTCAGGAAGTGGAGATGGCCCACATAGCTCCCCTTAGTGTGCATTCGTGATGCTACCCATGGCAGGCACTCATACGTAGCCATTAAGGCACATGAGATGTTTCGAGAAGTCACCAGACAGTCGACAGTTCACTGGCAGGGCTGTTGCTCCTTCAGGTGGACTGCTTAAGTCTTAGTCTGTTCATACCATGCAGTGGAAGTTGGACCAGAGGTGTTTTCAAACCCCTGTACAACCGGTTTGGCTAGATATTTTCGTAGTGAGCTTGAATCCTCCTCCAAATGTGCTTCTAAATTCTGGAGTACGCTCCAAGGTTTGGAGGGACCCAGCCCTGCCAGTTCACTCCCATCCAAAGTCTTCTGTGATGGGATTGTCCATACTGATAAGCATAAGATACTTGATCTCCTTAATAATCACTTCTCCACAGCGGGGTTGGCATTTGATACTTCCCCTGCCAATGCTGTTCGCACTCAGCTGTGCAGTCAGAATGCAGTTTGCCTATCTCCAGTATCTACCACACACAGTGCAGTCTTTTCATTCATTCTGGTGTCTGGGTATAAGAAAAAGCACGGGTGCTGACCAGATTGAGCTGTACTACCTAAAACTAGGCTATCGCGCCTTATCTCCTCCCATTACACACCTATTCAACCTGTCCTTGTCTCAAGGTGTCTTCCCCGCAGTCTGGAAGATAGCACACATCATACCATTGTTCAAGTCTGGAAACCAGAGCAATTTAAATAACTACCGTCCTATTTCCTTGCTCCCTAGTCTATCCAAGATGCTGGAGAAAGTTGTTAACACACAGCTCAGGTGCTTCCTCGAGAGTAATAACATTCTTAATCCAATACAGTCAGGGTTTAGGCCTTAGCACAGTACAATTTCAGCACTTATCAAAGTATCCAATGATTGGCTAATGGCCTTGGATGAGAAACAACATGTCTGCGCTTTGTTCTTAGACTTGAGCAAAGCATTTGACGCAATCGACCATGCATTGCTCCTCACTACTCTTAGTGACTTGGTTCACAAGTTATCTAATGGATCACCACCAGAGTGTCAAGGCTGGTGGGGATCTTTCCCCTCTAAAATCCCTATTTAAGGGGGTCCCTCAAGGGTCCATTTTAGGCCCACTTTTGTTCGCAATTTATATAAACAATATTGATACCGGGGTCAGTTTGGCCAACATACATCTCTTCGCCGATGACACGGTCCTGTACATAGCGAGGCCTACCCCAGAGTCAACATATGCAGACCTACAAGACAAATTCAGCACCCTGCAGAAAAATCTTCTGCACTTGAAGTTATTACTCAATGCCAAAAAAAACAAGGCAATGTTGTTTTCACCCTTTGTTCTTGCAACAAAGGCGCGTAACTGCCATGGCCCTGCAGGTCACCACCCTACTGTGCAAGCCCCTTGAATTTGTGACTAAATTCAAGTACTTGGGCCTGTGGATTGACCACTCATTTGTGGAACACGTGGAGGAGCTTGCAAAGAAACTGAAACAGAGTCTTGGTCTTTTCTTCAGGATTAAGAACCTGCTTACACAAGAATCAAGGGTTAGGCTAGTCCAAACTACGTTCCTGCCACTCGTGGATTATGCAGATTTTATCTACGGGCAAGGCCCAAGTTCTGCTTTGTCTAAATTAGACACACTACATCATTAGGCAATCAAGTTTATCATGGATGCGCCATATCGTACTCATCACTGCACTCTTTACGCCATGGTTGCTTGATCTTCACTTAGTTTCAGATGCCATAGGAATGCAGTCTTTTGGACCTATAGGGCTATAATCAACAAACTTCCACAATACAATTCCGACTGTCTGCCCATCTCTCCCACTGGCTGTTATGCACTGAGAAGCCTTTCCTTAATTTCCCTGGTTGTCCCTAAGATCAGGACATGCTTTGGAGCAGCTGCTATAAGCCATGCCCTTCCAGCGATATGGAACAACATGCAAAAGGTTCTAAAGCTTGCAATACCAGTAAACTGAGCATTCTTTAAGGCTGTCTTCCTTCGTAGGTTCAGTGAATCCTGTGACTGCTTTAACTAGTCGAGCCCTGTATCTTGAACTCTGTATACTACTTGTACATTGTCCTCCCCTTGGACATCTTCAACATGTCGTGCCCTGCCCTGCTAGTCTTCCTTTGTCCAGCCCATTGCCAACCCAGTACCCTCCTCTTCTTAAACATCCTATTGTCCTCCCTTTACTACCTCCCCCCCTTGACTTCCCCTCATTGCTGACATCTTGGCCCTCACCTTGCCCTACCATTGACACCCCCTGACTTCCCATACCTGACACTCAGCCCCCTTGCTATCCCATAAGGTTTGTTGTGACTGGGCAGATATTGTTTATATTGTAAATACAGATTTGCATTATTCTGTAAATATTTTTTGTTCTTGCCCTATCAATGTTGTATTTGAGTTTTTGAGGTCTACTCTTCTGTTAGCCACATTGTGTGCTCTGTTATTTATGCCTATCTCGTATTTGCTCTACACAGACTATTGTCTCATTGTATTATAGCAACATTTAACTTATGTGTTTTTGTTATGACCTACCCAGATCCACCTTGCAAATGAATCTGTCTCAATGGTGTTTCGCCTGGTAAAATAAAGATGATTGATTGGCTTGGTTGACCTCAGATCAATCTGTTCACCTCCAGCTGCAGGGCTCAGATCCGAGAAGGTTCTTCAGTTTATTAGGTGACCACGGACAAGGGCAGTGGTCGCTCTGCCTCAAGAATGGGCCTTCAGCAAAGCATAATTTCCCTCTATTATTTTTTCTCAAAGGCTACAGAGATAATAATTGAAATGAGTACACTCTGGAAGGAGCTGCTCCTTGTTACCTGCTGAGCAGCCGAGTAGGCTGTAGTTCTTGAACTTAGAGGATCTTGTTCAGCAAACGTCCTTATGCCTTCTGGTGTGCAGAGACCTTCTTGGGGTCTTTCTCTCTCTCTCTCTCTCCACTCAAAAAATCCAGGAATGATAAAGCTTGCGCCTTGGCTCCTGAGAGGAGGAGGCCATAAAAAAATATATATATATATATCTATATATATATATATATCTATATTGCAAAAACTGCATTAATGCATCAGTTAGGGTTAAAGTGACAAAAGTAAGGAAATGTGGTGTTAGGGTTTTCAACCCTAACACCACATTCCCACCCTGCACAGACCCACAGCCGAGGGGTGAGGGGGCCATCTTTGGCCCGAGAACCCTAATGCTCACCACATTCCATTAGAAAATAAGGTGACACGGTTACAGCATAGGACTGTGGGGTAAGCGATAGGGTTCTCAGACCCAAGATGACCCCCTCCCCACAGTGGGTCTGTGCAGGGTGGGGAATGGGGTGTTAGGGTTGAAAACCCTAACACATTTCCCTACTTTTGTCGCTTTAACCCTAACTGATGCATTAACGTAGTTTTTGTGATTTATTTCCTTACTTTTTGAGATAGTATAATAGTATCTTTATTTTACTGTGGGAGCACAGGGTGCTCTCCCATCCCCTCATAGATGGGCATATGTATTTAGGTGTGAGGGCCCTGCGCTTCCATGTGTCGAATGACAGTAACCAAATTGTCAGCATAGCCATCTTATTACCCCACCTCATGTACCATGGTACAGAGAAATTGTGAAATGCAAGGCAAAATGTAATCATGCACAACTGCAATGCCATTCAGCGCCACAGGTGAGAAAACACATTTCAGACAGGATGTGAAAAATGACAGCTGTACTGTTCATGAGGTGGTGTAAAAAAATGGTTATGTTGAAAATTTGTTGGCAAAATATTGAAAAATACCAAAGTTATGTGCATGCATAGGGAATAATTCAATGGGCGCATGCAACTCAGGCATTTTTTGGTATTTTTGCACCAGATTTTCAATATGGGCTTATTGGGACCCCACCTCATCAACACTGGCACTGTCATTTTGTTAATAAGTCCCAAAAGGTGATTTTGCACAGCAACCTCAAAATCACCTTCCAGGCCTGATTAATAAGATGACAGTGTTCATGTGAGGTGGGGTCCCAAAAAGGCTATGTTGAAAATTTGGTGTAAAAGTTCAAAAAAAATGGCAGTTATGAACCTAAGTTCAAAACGCCATTGACAGCCATTGTACAACACTTACCTTGATTCTTCAGTTCACGGTTCGGCTTTGAAGAGTGCAGACATGTCCTGGTCCACAGAAGATGACAGCCCTTGCCCTCTGGTGGCAAGTATAGGGTTGGGGTGTAGGGTGGTGGGTGCTCAGTGGGAGGGTTGGGATGGAGGAGGGGGCAGCAGGGACGATGAGGGACTGTTTTCTTTTTTTCAGGTAAAAAATACATTGGGGAACTGTTTTCCTTTTGTCAGGGAAACGTATGTAAAATAAAGATTGTGGGACACTGAGGGTGGGCTCCCCAGTGTCCTAAACTACTGGAGGGTTGTGGGTTAAATGCTGACACAGAAATTGGGCCCCCTGATGTTGGAACATCAATAAAGAAATGGGCTGCGGGGTTGGGGGTTATCCGACACCAGGGGTGGGCATCCCGGTGTTGGAATATATCAATTAAAATACCATGGTGAGCAGGGGATGGTCATCAGAGGGTTGGGGAGCCACTAGACACCAGGGAATGGGTTGGGGACAGTGATCAAGGAGTAAGGGTTTCCACTAGACACCAGGGAAAATGGGCCTGAAGGCTCCTTTCGCTAAGCTGGGCACCCGGGATTTCGGGGTGATCAGAAATTTCTGGCTGTAATTTTAACAAAGGTCAGAATCTAGCTAAACGGGGCCCGTTTACCTAAATTCTGGTGGGTTTTTTTCACAATTACAACATTTGTATGTGTTTCACAGGTTTTTTACTTAATGGAAAGAAAAATAAGATGATGGCCCGCAAAAAAGGATTTTTCCTCACGAAAAAGGATTTCAGGTCTCTCGGAAAAGAAATGCTCTCATGAAACGCAATCCTTTTTCACGAGATCAGATCATTTTTCACAAAAAATACAGTTATCCTGCAAAATGAACTTCCCATAGGATATAATGGGAACTTAAAAACATAATAAACTTTGCAACAGATCAATATTGTTACACCAAATTTTCACTTTCTGTTCTGCTACCAAAGCTCTTCCTACCCTACAAAAAAATCATGCTAAAATTCCACACCATTTGGCCACAAGGGGGGAGGAAAAAAACTGCAAAAAAGTGGGACTTTTTTTCACTATCTGGATCTCAGAATCCATACATCCAACCAGAACTAAACTTGTCACATCAAGAGATCTACCCCACGGGACAGCTCATTCCAAATTTTATGCAAATCCATTGATCGGTTGCTTCCCACACTGTATATGTCGGAGTAAATGGCTCCTGCAGGGGGGGTTTGGCCAACCAGCGACCAAGATGGCGGCTTGATCTCGGAGCTCCACATGCCTAAGAGCCTAGAACCTGAATAAATACAAATATTTGTGTCTCCCGACGGGGGAAAACTAACTCACTGGAGATCTGAAGGCACCTGTTCAAGTCTGGCAAAATCTGGGAAGATTTCGTCAAGGTACAACTTAGTAAAACGATCCCGAAGCTGTAACCGCTCATACAGTAGGCCACATGGCGCACTCAGCACTAGAGGGGGCAGAACCCTCAGTCAGAGATATGTTCACTTCTATCATGACCAGTATAGATGCCCTAACACTAGCGGCGAATACTACGGCAGTTTCTATGCAGCAAATGGATGCAAGAGTGGACCGACTGGAACAAAAAACAACAGCCCAAGACGATGTACTCCAAAGTCACTGTGCTACTATGTGGGAACAGGCAGCCCAGATTCATCTTCTCCAAGACAAGTTGGAAGACTTGGAAAACAGAAGTCGTCATAACAACTTAAGACTCCTTGGTTTCCCTGAGGGCTGCGAAAATGGGAAAGCAATAACCTTCCTGCAACAAATGCTACCAGAGATTCTTCAACTGCCTAAAGGCACAAGAATTACAATCGAGAGGGCGCATCGTTCCTTACAACCCAGGATAACACAGGGAGACAGGCCTCGACCATTAATTGCCAGAATCCTAAACTATGCTGAGAAAGAAGCTATCCAAGCTAGGGCCAGGGAATTGGGGCAATTATGTTGGAGAGAGCACTTGATCATGATCTTTCAAGATTATTCTAAGGATCTAGCTGCCAAACGGAAAGCCTTTTCTGAAGTACAACGCAAACTCCATACTTTGCAAGTTCCCTTCACTCTGCGATACCCTGCAAATCTACAGATTTCTGTGAACGGTACAGCACATCAGTTTGCCTCCCCAGACACTGCTATGGACTTTATTGCAAAGATGTGGCCAGCTGACTCGGGTTCCTCATCTTTATCCTGGTCGAAGGCTGAGCTCAACAACATTCAGCAGGAGAAAATTAGTCTGACACCACAGCGATGGCACCTCCTACACCTATTCAAAATGGCCTGGACCCTCATAACTCCAAAGTTAGGAAATGATCGCCGAACTCTTCTCATTCTAAACGCAGCCACCCACAGGATAGAAAATACCCTCCCAGGAAGGCAGACCCAGCACTCAAGCGCAGTGAGTACAGTAGAGCCGGAATTCGACAGCCCATATTTTGCACACAACCGATTTTCGGCATCGGGGGGACAAGATGGACACTAATACGGTGGAACCTAATCGCAACGACTCTGCAGATGAGCACAGCTCCTGGGCTTATGCTGTGCTGCCTTTGCAGGACCCAGAAACACGAACCCAGGCTCCTGGTTCACCCCCAGGCCGCAATATAGAAAAGGACCCTGTAGACCCATCATGAACTTCTGTGCAGACTATGGATAGGTACCTAGGGACAGATGTTTCGGGGAACTGGGAAATGGATGTGGGGGGATAATTGAGGCCTTAGCAGCAGCTTTTAGCAGCCTAGAATATAAATTTTGCTCTACTTTAAAGGACAACAGTCAGGGCCTTCTCCTGACGGGGTAAACCCCATTAGATTCAGCGTACTGGTTTGTCCAACACAGGTTATCAGTGTTCCCAGACGCATATTCGGAGGTACTAATAACGGGGGGTTATAACAAGGTTAAGAGGGCATTTATATAAAATTATGTAGCAGAACTGTATGGTGCAAGGTTAATCTTTCCAGGAAGGTAGGGGAAAATTATTTCTGACTGTTTTTCTGTTTGATCACTCCAGAACCTCTTCTCCTTCCTACCCCCACCCTTCTTACTAAGTTACCGAGCAATAGTGTGGAGCCAGGTCTGTGTGGACCATAACAAAGTGATGGATACATTGTGTATAGAATCCTAATAGACCCCACTGTCTGCATGGCCTTCCAGCCCTTAAGAGCAGATGACGCAGTGAAGAATTCTTCTATGCTGCCATATAGTACTCGCATCCAGGATGTGGGCCGGGCATAGAGCGTTATGTATCTGCTTCTATTTGATTTAACAGACACTAATTGCTAGAGGTCGTTTGGAAAAACAGAGTTAGAGAAGGATGGATAGCAAAGAGAGAGAGGATGTACGGCACAGTCTTTTGAGCTTCGCTCAAGATGGCACACTTCTGTTAGCCCTCTCTTACAGTTACTTGCACCCCCTTCCTCCATTATCCCCCCAACCGAAGATATGCCCATGGAAGGATACACCCTACAGGGAAGGCATAACAAAATTAAAGATACGATGTTTAGATATAGATCTGATACAAAATACCGGTTCAGTGTGTTTGGCTAGATGTTACTATTGTTAACTAGAGCTAGTTTAGAACGTAGTTAAGGAGCCTCTCCCCCTCCCTTTATACTGCCCAGTGGAGATACAAGAAAGGGAAGTATGTGAAGGTTGCTAGGCGTACAGGATAGGACAGCCAGCAATCTACATTTCCCCAATAATTGGGATTCCTGGTAATAACTCCATAGTCCCTCTATCTCATTTTGTAGGAAAGTGCTACTGAGATGTTGACAAATTTCTTGTTTGTGTTAGTCTTCCAGGAGGATGCCTGGACCTTTCGATTAGCTAACAGCCCAGCCATTAATCGGAGGCCATCAAGTGCTCCCTTTTCCCCTCTTAAGGGAGGCTCATTTATGGCCCGGTACACTTGGATAAGGCTCTGGGCAATGGAATACCATATTACTCCCATTAGTGATAGTACAAGTAGTGCACTAGATAAGTCATTTTGAACTTAGAGTGCAAAAGAAGCTCTTCTTTTTATTGGGGCTTAATTACCTCAAGTCCCCCAAGGGCGATTGGGCATACCATTGGCTGGGGCTGCAGCCAGTTTAGTCTCATCGCATCTTTTCCCTGGGTTCTGTTTGATAAGTTAAGCAATTTAAACCTTCAGCTAGCACATAGGTACAGTAATTAAAAGTAAGCTCTGCACATTGTGATTTCCGGTGTATGTTCGAAGGGAGAGGATAGAAACAATTAACCCACCTGGTATAAAGGTAGGGGTGGACTGTACCTGGTACCAAATTTGCTCCAGTCCCCTTTGGAGTGTCCATAAGCCAGAATGACAGACATTGTACTTCATACTTGGAATGTCAGTGGGCTGAATTCCCCGGTGAAACGCAAGAAAGTCCTGGCACATCTGAAAAGGTTACACTCCAAAGTGGCATTCCTCCAAGAGTCCAAACTCTCGGGGGATGATCACACTCGAATGAATAAGGATTGGGTGGGTCAACATGTACACTCCAATGCCCCAACTAGGAAGCATGGTGTTCTTATTCTTGTGCATAAATCTCTTAACTGGACTTTAGTCCAGACGCTCTCAGATCATGAAGGCAGATGGGTAATTGCCACGTATAACACACCCACAGGATCACTTACTCTATTTAATATATATGCCCCGAATGTGGACTCCCCCCAATTCTTTCATAACCTGGCAGAGGTGATTTTGGACTTTAACCTCCCCAGACTGCCCTCTGCTTATTGGCGGGGACTTCAACCTAACACTGGTGCCCTCCCTAGATAGAAATGACAAGGGCAAAGAGACACACATTAGAAGTGGGAAGGTCCTTCAGCAAATGATCCTGGATCAGGGGCTTACAGATTTATGGAGACCGTTTCACCCCAGAATGAGCGATTACACTTTCCATTCAGAAGCTAATGATTCGTATAGTAGGCTAGATTTTTGGCTAGGCTCTCCCTTCCTTACAGCCAAAACTCTTGAGGTCTCAATACTGCCACGTGCTATTTCTGATCATGCCCCAGTCCAACTCCTTATACAGTGGGATCCCATGGCCCCCCCCCCACCTAAACAATGGAGGCTAGACCCTCTCCTAATGAAAGACCCAGACTTTTTATCCCCTGGGCTAGGAATGAGGCCTTTCTGTTCCTGGCTGAAAATACTATAGCAGACACCTCTGCTGGTACCACATGGGAAGCCTTCAAAGCCACGATGTGGGGCAGCATTATGGGCTTTGCTGTGGCTAAACACAGAGAAAGAGAACAACAGTTAGTCACCCTGGAACAGAAGTTGGCCGAAGCAGAAGGTGTCTTTAAGTCCATGCCCGCTCCATCTATTCAGTCTCCTATAGGTAGAACTGTATTAAGTCTTCGATTTGAAATCAACCAACTCCTAAATAGGAGGGCCAAAATAGCCATTCTTTGACTCAGGCACACCTTCTGGGAGGGTGGATATAAAGGGGGCAAAGTGCTTGCCTATCAGATCCGTAAACAACAAGCTAGTAGATATATCCCGAGGCTGAAGAATAACAAGGGGTATTGGGTACTTCCCCAAAAGACATTAATTCTATTATGCCATCTTTCTATAAATCACTATATACCTCCACACACACAGGACCAAACAGAGATATTCAATATTTTTTGGATGCTCTGCAGCTTCCCAAACTGCAGAAACAACAGGAGCAATGCCTGGACCTTCTGATTACTAGTGAGGAAGTGGCAGTAGCCATTCAGGATTTGAAAAAGGGGAAATCTCCAGGTAGTGATGGCTACACTGCAGATTTTTACCAGGCATTAGCCCCAGTTGTTCTACCTCTCTTAACTCAGGTATTTCAAGAGATTGAAATTAAGGGGACCTTACCTCCAACTATGCATGAGGCAACCACTGTTGTTATTCCCAAAAAGGGTGAAGACCCTACCAACCCTGGAAGTTACCGCCCAATATCACTTATTAACTTAGACAACAAACTGTGCGCCAAAATTCAAGCTACTAGACTCAGCCCCCTACTCCCTGGTCTTATACACCCATCCCAAGCAGGTTTTGTACCTGGGGGTCACAGCTTGGACCACTTGAGAACTCTTATGAGTTTACTGCCAATTTCGAAGACAGTCTCTACACCGGTAGCTGCCATTGCCATAGACTTCAAAAAAGCATTCGACTCAGTCGAATGGGGATATCTATACATGGTCTTAAAGCACTTTGGCCTGGGAAAAATGTTTCTAGCTAGGATACAATCTATATATGAGAGTCCCTCAGCCAGAGTTAATACAAATTCGGTACTTTCACTCCCCTTTGCATTAGGAAGAGGTACGAGGCAAGGCTGCCCCCTTTCTCCCCTTTTGTTCATACTGGCAGTTGAACCCCTGGCGGCTGCAATTTGTAGTCACCCTGATATACAGGGTTTGAAAATGGGAAGTATAACCTACAGAACCTTTATGTATGCTGATGATCTCCTTCTTCTTTTAGAAGATGTCCACCAAGCCATCCCCCATCCCCTGCTTAGTCTCTTAACAGTCTTCTTTAAGCACTCAGGCCTACGACTGAACCAGAATAAAACCGAGGTACTCCCTCTTAACTCCCACTGCTCACAGCAACTGGTAGAAGCGTCTTATCTCCTATGGGCTCCTAATGGCCTTACATACTTGGGTATTAATTTAACTCCATCTCTGGAGGATATATGGCAGGCTAACATGCAGTCCCTTCTCTCCTCCATCAAGACAGATTTTGACGGAGTTTATTAAAACTCACTCTAGCAGGGAAAATTGCGGCTGTAAAAATGGTAACAGCCCCTAAACTCTTTTACCTTCTTATGCACTTGCCTATCCCTTTGCCTAAACACTGGCACCAGCCCATGGATAAATTATTTGGAGGCTTCCTATGGGAAGGTTCTAAACCTAGATTCAGTCGCTCCAAACTTAGATCTCATTGGAAGCAAGGAGGGTGGAATCTTCTATGGCCAGAAGGATACCGGCGGGCTTTTCTGCTAGCCCAGACGGTTAAGTGGGCATGTCCACTCTCCCCTCTTTCTCCACAATGGATACAACTTGAAATGGACATTCTGGGTACCATTCACCCTTCCTCCCTTTTTGTACAAAGGCTTAGTCCTCACACTGGCTCACGGCAATGTCAAATGCAGACCCTATCTCACCTACAGTGGTCGCATCCCGAGCTAATTGCTTTAATAGGTTTAATACACACCTGAAAATGAAAATGGACCCTATCCCTCTCTCCCAGATGCCTCTCTGGCAAAACCCCGCTATCACCATAGGAGGGTGTGAGGTAAGATGGAAAAAATGGGCTGATCTGGGCATCTCCAAAATGGGAGATATGCTAACCCCCAACCATAAAGCTTTTCATACATTTCAGGCTCTGAGGCAGAGGTGGGGCATGCTGCAGTCTGATTTCTGGAGATACCTCCAACTTAGAGATGCCACTCGACATCTGTTACTCCCTAAATTGATGTATGACAAACCCTCCGGCCTGCAGTCATGGATACTGCACCTTCAGGGACTGGCAGGTCGGCTATAGGCCACTATTAGAGACACTCTCACTTCCCAGTCAGACGATGCTAGACATAAATGGGAGAAGATGCTGCAAATCCATATTTTACCTGAGGCCTGGGATAAGGGCTGGAAGGACGCACACAGCTGGTTCAAAGATGCACACAGCTGGTTCAAAGAAGTCCAGATTAATTCAGAATAAAATTGCCCACACGTGGTACAGAACCCTTACTATCCTCTATAAAGCCAAACTACTAGAGTCTGATAGCTGCTGGAGATGCCAGTTACCAGGGGGAGATTTACTGCATATTCTATGGTCCAGTACTAAGATCCAACCTATATGGCAGGAAATACAGAAGGCAGCTTCTAAGGTGATGCATCAACAGATCTCTCTCAGCCCTCTTTTTTATCTTTTGGGGATAAGTAGTGATATACCGAAGTTATCCCCACCACAATATAGATGGCTAGCATTGCTTACTCTGCAAACCAAGAGATCTATTCTATGTAAATGGAAGTCCCCTCTGGTCCCCACAGTAACTGAAATAATGACATCTTTTACGGCCCTGGCGAAGCTAGATAGAATTTCCCATCTTCAAACATGTCAAATGTCTGCATTTAGAATCTGCTGGGCACCCTATCTTAATTACCTTAAAGATATCCACCCACAGACAGGCATAGGATGACCCTCCCCCTGAACCATTTGTGGGATAAAAGGTGTTTGACTGGAAATGTTAGTGGTTGACCTATTGATGTGCAAGGTGGTTATTGTCTCCCTTTTCCCACTCCCCTCCCCCTCCTCCAATGGGAATATGGCTCGATAAGAACATCATGCTTCCAACTGGTTAAACTGGCTGTACTCTGCATATGGTACTTCTACTATAATGTACTTAAAGTTAAGAACTCAGCTTTGGGATCCATCTACATTTTGTCCCAGGTTATACTCGGATCTTGCAGTGCATATACATATTTGATCCAACCTTTCTCCTGAAGCCGTGAAAAGGACTGACTGGACCAGTCTAGATCTGTAGAATCAGGCCACAAGAGTGTTAACAATTTGCTTACAACTGGATATCTGACTGTTTTTTCTAACTTGATGTATGTCCTTTCCTCCTGTGCACTGTATGTATAATTAATGGTCTGCACACCTCTCAGAGTATAATAATTGATGTCTGTATCACTTCCTAACCCTCTCTCTTCCGAACTTTATATTCCCCCCGTCCCCCCCCACTTGTCCTTTTCTTCCCTCTTTTGTCTAGCTACATTGTCCCTCCCTATACTTCATGGAAATGTGTAAATGTGTATTGCTAGCTGAAGGATTAATTATATGGAACAAATCTCTGGATGTATAATGCATCTTGTATACCTTATATCTGAAAATTAAAAAAATTCAACTAAATGGCTCCTGCAGCCTTCCCATAAAGTTGCAGAGGGGACACATCAGTGGTGTCCCCTTCCCCCTGCCTTTCACTTTGTATGTAGAACCTTTAGCATGTGCGTTAAGGTGACAGGCAGGGGTTTATGGGGATTCCCCTAGGTGGCAAGTAATTTAAAATCTCCCTTTATGTTGATGACATCCTCCTAAACTTACTGTCCCCAAACATTCTGATTCTTGAAGCTTGGGCAGCAATAGAAGGGTTTGGGTGGATTTGGGGATTTAAATTAAATTTACAAAAAGAGTTGCATCAACTACACTATACTCCTTCTCTGGATGTTGAATACCAATACCAATTTAAATGGAACAGAACCCTGATTAAGTGCTTGGGCATCTACATCCCCAAGTATCTAGCCAACACAGAACTTCTAAACTATGAGCCACTGACAGAGGCAGATTACTAATGACCAGATTGCTTGGAACTTGCTTCCCTAGGTTTTCTCCCAAACTGAATTCTTAGAATGGTGATACTGCCAAGGATATTGCATTTTCTACAAACTCTCCTATGGCATTCTACAGATATATTTGAAAGAATGGGATAAACATATTTCCTGCTACATATGGAGAGGGTTCCACCTCAGAATCAGATACACGACCTTCTAGCTACCCAGAGACATGGAGAGGGTTCCACCCTAGAATCAGATACATGACCTTCCAGCTACCCAGAAACAAAGGGGGCCTTCATTTCTAACTTACTAACATACACATGTAAGCACCCTCTGAGAGCTTACTAGTTAAAAATGCATGTAGATAGGCAGGAAGTGAGCAATGGTACTGGTAGATCTGGGGTGCAGGCTTGCTTGCTGCCAGCAGGGGTCCCCATCCCTAGGGGGTATTAAAAGAGGATTTTTGTGACAAGGGGGAGACAAGAAAAGGGAGGAAAGGTGAGAAGAGCCAGGGGTTCAGGCCGCAGTTCAACTGGAGGGTTATGGCAGGGCTGAGGTGGGCTGCCACCTCAGCCCTCCTTCCTCAAAGACCCATGTAAAGATTGGCCGTGGTTTGGGTAGTAAGGAAAGGGAGCAGGGAACAAAAGTCCTGGGTCCTGTTGGTGCTGTTGTGAGCCAGAGCCCATAGAAGCAAGAAGTATGGAGGCTCCCATGTGAACTCTGGCACCATGGTAGGTAAGCACCAACGGGGGCCCTGTTTCTGAGTAACCTTGCCCACTGCAAGTAGCACCCTGTAGAGCCAGTGAGTGTTTCTGTGGGTGGGTCTGTTCTGGCAGGTGGGCCTGGGCGCAGTCCAGAGGTGGTAGCCTGGACAGTTGTGGTGTAGGGTGGCAGCCACCCCTTTCCCTGGCTGGTGGCTGCTACAGTGGTTTGGGCTCTTAGGGGATGTAGCCTGTGAAGGCAGGAAAGAATCCATGTGGGGAATAGTTGGTGGGACCCCAGCAGGGTGGCAGAACATCCGGGTGCTCCTTGTGGTACAACAAGCAGTCCCCAGGGTGAAGGCAGTCCAGAAATTGAAATCACTGCATGAGCGGACAGTGCCTGGAGTTACTGAACAGGCCAGGAATATGCATAGCTGCCTGGAAGAGCCCAGTTGCAGACAAGTGGCATCAGCGATTGGGCATCAGGAAGGTCTTCGGTGGTTTTCAGTTCTTGCTAAAAGGAACACCGCTGAGGAAGTTTAAGACCTCTTAGCAGGAAAAATTGCTCCCTGTGGTTTAAAATTAGCCCCTGTGTTTTCAAAGTAATCCCACTGTGTAACAAGGCAGAGTAAGGAATGGAATTGAGACAGTAGAAACGTATCATGCTGTCACAATTACTGCATCAGTTTAAGTATTGCTGAGACTAGGAGAAGTGAAAGCAAGCAAGCGCCTATGTTAAGGAAGAATATGAAGGGAAGGAACATGAATAGGAAGTATGCTTGTGTCGAACTACCTCTCAGGGTGACTGTTTTGGCCCCAGTCTAATGCTGCTGTGAGGGATGTAGCCTTTTTGGCTTGAGGGAAGGTCTGCAAGCCATAAATCAATCAATCTGTCAGAAAAAGTGATTGTTGCAGAAAGAATGTCAGGTTTTGGACTGTGAAGTGCCCCCACTGTATCTGTTATCCCCATGCTTCATGGAGTGGTTTATCAACTTTGTCATTTTATATTAAATCTGTTTTTGCACTTTTGATTCTGGAGTGGACATTGAATTTAATTGATTTGAACTGTGCCTGTGTGCTTGTTAATGAACATTTCCCCTTGCAGTTAGCTCCCTGAAACAAAGAAATGTGCCTGCTCCTCATCCTGTGAAGCAATCTCACAACAACAGAAGAACCAGGTAATGAGCATATTCTATTTTCTTGGACTCTGTTTACTCTGTTGTGCAGTACCTCCCTCCCACCAAGTTTAACATCAGGCATACCCCTAGACTCTGGGAGGGGCTTACACGCATAAGCTGCATAGCTACGCATAACCTGCTGTTGACTATCCCCTTTCTGTAAACAGGCATGGAAATATATAGAATTCCACCTCAATGACTTAGTTGACATATCTCTATACTTGTTTTCACACCTCTTAAATTCAAACCAATAAATTCAACACTGGGCAACACTTTTTCATCCTTTGACTCTTGATCTCTTAGACAAGACGTTATATCACTGCATTTACTATATACCTGCATTGTTTAACAGTTCATGCTGAATTGATGTCAACTCTCAACCTAGAAGACTCATATTTTTGGTAGTTTAGCTTATCTGAACACATATGGGGATGAGCGTGAGCTAAACCTACATCTCTAAGCTCTTCCTCCCCCTTGTTTCACATGCTGTGCCTGCACTTCTGACCATCCATTGGGTGGTTCATGGGCAGGATCTCTGCCAGAAGCACTATTTTCCAAGCACTCAGCCTGCTATGAGGACTTCCAATCTGCACCTGTACTTTGGACACTGAGGGGATGAGCATCAACTAAACCTACATTTCTATGGTCTCCCTCCCCCCTTCTCCACACAATCTGCCTGCATTTGGACCCCCCAGCTATTTTCAGTGTTTTACCACCAATCAGGTAATTCATGGGTGGACCTCAGCCAAAAGCACTATTTTAAAATGCTCAGCCAGCTCTGAGGACTTCCAGTCTCCACCTGGACTTTGGACACTCAGGGGATGAGCGTGCTGCATGAGCTAAACATACATCTCTAGGCAGTCCCTTCCCCTTGCTCCGCAGGCTCTCCTTGCACGTCAGACCCCCCCAGCTGTTTGCAGAATTTTATCACCAGTCAGGTGGTTCATGGGTGAGAGCCTCAGCTTCCTCCTTTAGTAGTCTATTACAAGCGTCCCACCTCACTGCGACCCTCTGCGCTAACGGCCATATCACAAAGAACAGGAAAGGAGTCTGCCTGGAGTCAGCCAAGAGTCAGCCATTGGCCGGCTGTGCTGCACCCCAGACCTGCTTTCTCCCGACCCTGTCACAACTCTTCATTGAACAGTGAGTACTCATTGCAAGACAATGGACCTCATACCTACCTGAGATCTATATTTATTAAAACATTCGCAGTTTGTGTTAATCCTATTAACACCCTATCTAGGCAGCCCTATAGTTCTATTTTACAGTGCCAGTCTTCCAAATCTTATAGAAACATAGAAACATAGATTTTGACGGCAGATAAGGACCGCTTGGCCCACCCAGTCTGCCCATTTCCCTACCTATTGGATAAGCTGCAGATCCTAGTTAACCAGCAGCCTACTTCTTCCTACCCCCAACCCCTAGAACTGCCTTATGACCATCCTCCGAAGGCCATTCCATGCATCCACAACCTCTCTGTGAAAAATACTTTCTTAAATTACCTCTGAGCCACCCCCTTCTATCTCTACATTGTGCCCCTTGTTCTTGCACACCTCTTTTTTGAAAGATGCTACCCTCTTGGACTTTGTTGATTCCCTTGAGATACTTGAAAGTTTCTATCATGTCCCTCTCTCTCTCCTTTCCTTGAGGCTATACATATTCAGCTCCTTAAGTCTCTCTTCATATGTCTTCCGGTGCAGGCCCTGCACCATTTTAGTTGCCCTCCTCTGGACAGCCTCCATCCTGTCTATATCCTTGCAGAGATTGGGTCGCCAGAACTGCACGCAGTACTCCAGATGGGGTCTCACCAACTGTCTGTACAGAGGGATAATAACTTCTTGTTTTCTGCTGGTGATGCCTCTCCTATGCATCCCAGTATCCCCCCAGCCCTCCTTGCTGCCCTCTCACATTGCTTGCCCACCTTTAGGTCATCTGATATGACTACCCCCAGGTCCCTTTCCATTTTTGTTGTTGTTAGTATCTCACCCCCCATTGTGTACTCTTCCCCTGGGTTTTTGTTTCCCAGGTGCATTACCCTGCACTTCTTAGCATTGAATCTAAGCTGCCATACATTTGACCATTCCTCTAACCTTGCCAAGTCCCTTCTCATCCTTTCCACCCCACCTTGTGCATCAACTCTGTTGCAGATCTTGTGTCATCTGCAAAGAGACATACTTTCCTTCAGTCCCTCTGCAATATAAACATAAAAACATTGAAGAGGACTGGTCCTAATACTGAACCCTGTGGTACCCCACTAGTAACCCCCTTTCTTCAGAGTGGACTCCATTTACTATTACCTCTGTGTCCTATTTTCCAGCCAATCCTTACCCAGGCTGTCATCTTGGGACCCACTCCCAGGCTGGCTAACTTGTATATTAATCTTTTGTGTGGGACTGTGTCAAATGCCTTGCTGAAGTCTAGGTAGGCCATGTCCACAGCCCTCCCTGATCTACTACTTTGGTCACCCAGTCAAAGAAATCTATCAGATTTGTCTGGCATGACCTTCCGCTCAGAATCCATGCTGCCTTGGGTCCTGAGCCCTCTGGCCTCTAGATACTCAACAATTCTTTCCTTCAGAAGTGATTCCATCATTTTCCTACCACTGAGGTTAAAACTAACAGGTCTGTAGTTTTCTGCTTCTGCCTTGCTCCCACTTTTGTGAAGGGAATCACATCTGCCCTTCTCCAGTCCTCGGTACCACCCCATCCTCCCATAATTTGTTAAAGAGGGTAGTCAGTGGTGTCACTAGTTCTACCTTAGTTCTTTAGAATTCTGGGATGAATCCCATCAGGCCCATTGCTTTGTCCACCTTCAGTTTTAAGAGTTCTTTCAGAACCCTTTCTTCTGTAAATGGGCTGGTATCAACTTCTGTATCCAGAGTGTTTCTACTGTTTGTTTTAGGTACCTCCCCACTTCCTTTGTAAATACTGAGCAAAATATTTGTTTAGTATCTCTGCCTTTCACAGTCACCCTCTGCCCATCCTCCCTCCTCTTTATTAAGCCTCACTAGCCCTCCTTGGTCTTCCTTCGCCCCTGATGTACCTATAAAAGGTTTTATCCCCTTCTTAACAGAGTTGGCTATCTTTTCCTCGGTTTGGGCCTTTGCTGTTCTGACTGCCTTCCAGCTTCCTTTTGCTTTAACTGATACAGTTCCCTGTCCTGCTCCTTCTGTGATTCCTTGTACTTCCTGAATGCTTTCTTTTTCTCTTGAACCTTCACTGCCACTTCCTTTGAGAACCATAGTGGTTTCTTACATTGTTTCGTTTTGTTAATTTGCTTCACACAAAGGCTTGTTACCTCTGTGATGGCAGTTTTTATTATTCCCCATTGTTCTTCCACCCCTCCTTCCTGCCCATTTGCTAGTGCATTCCTTAGGCACTCACCCATTTTGGCAAAGTCAGCCCTCCTAAAGTCAAGTACTTTTGCCTTTGTATGGCTTGACTCTATTGCTGTGTTTATTGTGAACCATACTGTTCGATGGTCACTAGTTCCCAGATGGCTACCCACTTCTACATCTGTGATCCTCTCTTCATCTCCATTTGAGAGAACCAGGTCTAAGATTGCTCCCTCTCGAGTGGGCTCCAATACTAGTTGTCTAAGGCATGCCCTTGTAGGGCATCTAGAATAACCCCACTCTTTGAGTGGCTGCTGCAACTGCATTCCAGTTAACATCTGGCATATTCAGATCACCCATCAGCAATATCTCCCTTTTTCTGCCATTCTAAGTATTCTTTCTATCATTTCTTGTCCATTTCTCCCCTGAGAAGGGGTCTGTATAAACCCTGTGCGGATTGTGGTGCTATTGTTGGTCTCCAAATTTACCCACAGTGCTTCTTTCTCCTCCCTGTTTTCCTTTTGTTCTGTTGCCTTGATTCCTTCTTATGTAAAGAGCTACTCCTCCTCCTCTTTTACCTCCCTGTCCCTCCTGTAGATAGTGTATCCTGGTATGTTTATGTCCCAGTCATGGTTTTGTGTGTACCATGTTTCTGTGACTGCCACTATATCCAGATGTTCCTCCTCCATCAAGGCCACTAATTCAAGAAGCTTGTTACTCAGACTACGGGCATTGGTACTCATTGCTCTCCATTTTTTGATGGCTTTACCTTCTTTTGCAGCATCCCCCACTGACCTGTCTACTTCGGTCTTTTTCTCATTTAGTACCCTGTTTTGTAGGGAGAGGCTGGGATTTTCCTGCTGCTTATCAGTGCCTCCCCTTGACTAGTTTAAAGCTTGCCAATGAAGCCTTTAAACCGATTGCTCAAAAGACTTGTTCCCTTCCTGGACAGATGCAGACCATCCTGCCAGTATAGGCTGGTGTCCCTCCAGGTGGAACCCCAGTCCCCAATGAAGCCAAACCCCTGTGCCCCACACCATTTTTTCAACCATTCATTAAACTGCATGGTGCAAAGTACCCTCGCTTCACTCATGCCATTGACAGGCAGCACCTCAGAGAAGGATATTGTGTGGCTGCTTGTCTTGGGCCCCTCCCAATTCTACAAAGTCCTTCTGCACTGCTCTAATCTCATGATTAGCCAAGTCATTTGTCCCTAGGTGGACAATGACGTCCAGCTCAGATTCCCGTGCAGCTGTTCTCGTGATCCTGAGGATGCGCTTCCTGTCTCTCCAAGCCATGGCACCAGGCAGGCACCTTACTTCAGTTTTCCTGCTCCCCAGTTCTATCCCCTAATAATTGAGTCCCCACCAGGGCTGCTTCCTTTCCTTGTGGTGTCCTCTGCCGCCTTCCTGTGGGCCTCCCTTGTGACAGTTGTCCTCAGCCTCCTTAATCTCTTCTGCAGGTGCATCCATAGGGAGCTATGCTCCCCAGAATGGTGTATGGATTGGTGTGGAACAACTAACTGGGTGTGCCTCTGTTCCACCATCCTCACCCTCCCTGAGCCCACTGTGGTCCAACTGCTGTGCTTTCTTTGCAACCTCTGAGGTAGTGGTGGTGGCTCTGGTGCTCCCTGGATGGGAAAGGTTCCCTTCCTACCATCCAGTGTGGCCTGGGGGAAGGTCCCCTTACTACTGTCCAATGTGGCCTGAAGACGGGCAACTTCCTCCCTCAGGGCAGAGAGTTGTCTGCAAATAGGGCAGCATCTCAGCCTCCAGAAAGACTCCCGGAACACTGCTGCCCCACAGCCATTACATTGCACTACTCCCCACATTTTTTTTTTTTGTGTGTGTGATTGGTTTGTAATATAGAAATATATATATATATATATTTATATTATACAATGTGTATGCTTATATTGTCAGTGCAGTGCTAGAGAGGATATGACAGTGATATGCACCTTGCACTCTTGAGGAAATGATGTCAGAACCCCAGGTATAAAGGAACTGTTTCAAGGGTGGGTGGGGTGAGGGGAAGCGGTTGGGCCTAAACTGTGCCCTCACAAAACAATCAGCTAAAAGCTCTGACCCACTGCTGCAATAGTGCCTTCCTGTCAGCAAGATGCCCTACACAACAATTTGACAGAGAAAATACCCTGCTAATCAAACAGAGAAAAATCCACACATCCAAGTCAGACACAGGTAATCCTCCCCAGCCCCAAAACAGGCCTGGTGGTTTGTGCTCTGAAAGCTGTCAGCCCTAAAATAAGTCAGCTGTGCTGTAAACTCTTCCTGCACTGAAAATGTTAAGAATTGTAACAAACAAATGTAAACCTAGATCCACCTCCCTCTGTTGCTTGAAGGACTGTCATTTCCTGTTTCACACTGCAGGCTTTGCTATGACCACTCCTTAACCCCAGTAACTTTGTTAAAAATATTTTAACTATCACAAACTCCTACGCACCAGTAAATTATTTAAAAATAGTTTCTGTCCCAAAATCCTAGTAGTCAATCCAGCTACCCCCAAGGGACAACCAAAATGCAGTATTCAAACACTTATGAAGTTACTTCCAAGAGAAGCAGAGTTTGCAAGTTTCTTTTTCAACTCCTCAGCCACCTGTAATTCATTTAAAATAGTTTAACTGTCAGAAAATCCTAGTAGACAATCTACCTACCTCCAGGACCTACCCAAATGCAGTATTTAAATCCTTTTGAAGTTACTAACAAGATAAACAGAGTTTGCAAGCCCCTTCTTGGTTAAACACTAAATAAATGTGTGAATAAAAAGCAATTACCAAGGGTAGTTAGTTTCACCTCCCACAGAATTAAGCAAAAGTGCATGTTTGTTGCAGATATCAAGTGCAATATAGAATTTCTCACACAGCTCGCAGTTGAATAAAGCAGTAGTGTCCTTCCAGCTCCAGAAAATGTGCTTTGTATCTTGTGGTGTATTTAATGATAGTCTGCTAGCTAGTCTCCCATCCCGTTTCTTGCTGCCTCTAGTTTCATTTACCTTTTTTGCAGACACCTAGAATTACCCTCTCTAGGTGCATCCACATTTTCATTGTCCTGTATTTGATTTCATTTGCATGGTGCTGTAATTTTGTGTTCTAAAGTTTATATATCAGTGTAGCTACCAGCTAATTGTACTTTTTAGTTTAGGCAGCAACAAGTGTGTTTATATATTTTGCAGCTTTTACTTGCCTCTTGTTTTATCTAATATTGTAGTTATTGCTTAGGCCTGTTACCGGGTTACAGTCATATAGTATATTAGAACAAACTTTTTTCTATACTCTTAGCTACTGTACTGCATAATTGATAGCAGTCGCATCTTACCTCCTGACTACAAAGTACCTTGCCCTCCTCTGCCTTATCCCTTTCCCTTTCCTGCTCCTACCCCTTCCCTATACTACAAACCTTCTCTCCATTTCTGCCCTTCACCCATCCAGCTTTCACTCCTTTCCTTACCCTCCTCCCTTCCTATCCACCCTGGTTTCCTCAACTCCCCTCCTTTAACCTGGAATTTCTCCATCGTGCCCTCCTCTCCTTCCCACATCCCCCAACCCCACTGTTCTCCCCCTGTTCAAAGGGGTGGAAATCCCACCTCATCCCTTTGCTCCTTTTCCCATTTCTCCTGTGTGGCGATGTGGAGCCCAACCCTGGTCTCTCTCCTCCCTCCTTCTCTGCCTCCTCAACTACCAAAGGCTTGAGCATCTATCACCTCAATGCTTGAAGCCTTCTTCCAATACCTGACCGCCTGTCTGTCTGGGTTTCATAATATTCTCCTGACATCTTCTGTATCTCAGAATCTTGGCTCTCCTCCAGGATTCCAAACTCTAGCCTGACCTTCCTGACTATCATCTCTTCAGGCAGGAGAGGGAAAAACATGGTGTGTTGCCATCTATATCTGTCTGAGCCTCTCTTGCATCATGGCTATCAGAGAGGCTGCACCCTTCTCCTATGAGTTTCTTCTTGTCAGGTTCTCATTCCCTCCTCCACATCCACCTTCTCTGGGGTTTTTATACCTCACTCAGTAACTCCATCTGCACCCTGGTTGATTCCTCCCAACCATTACCTCTCATTTCTCTGCTGGTGAACTCATCCTACTATGTGATTTCAGTTTCAGTTGTCTCTCCCTGGCCCCCAGGCTGACCAACCACAAGGTTGAGTCCCTTAATTTCTCACAGATTATAACCGAACCCACTCAGCTCATCCCCCACTCCCATAAGCATCTCTCTTAGACTAGGTACTCTCCTCCCACCTCCAAAGCACTGTCCCAGCAGGTCTCTTGTCAGATGCTTTCAGTGACCACTGCATGATGTTCTGCATCAGAAAGATCCGCACCTACCTTAATACATCTGGACCAGATCCTCCAGTTACTCAGCACCAATGCTGTCCTGAGTGACCTTGCTGTAACAGACAGTCATCCCTCTGCCACTGATATTGACGCTGCCTCTCCCTGTTTCACTTAAATTCTCTCAGTTTGGGACAAGCATGTCCCACTTATAAAATCCAGGGTCAAACTCACCACCACCACCTCCCTCCGGTTTACTCCTCCAAATCACTGACCATTGCAAGACCGTGATCTCACCTAGACATGCTACAAATTATCACACTCCTTCCTTTTTTGACCCTCTCGGCCCTCCTTGCCTCCCCATCTCCCAGGATCTCACTCACCCTGCCAGCTTTCACCCTGGATTGCCCCGGGGTGGAGCCACTGGGAGGGTGCCCCTTGTACCCCTCTGAGCGGTGCCACGTTGAGTTTTCCGGTGGTTGCAGGAGTTCCGGGCTAGGCTTTGTGGGGGGGTTCGGCGATCGGCCTCGGTGTCTATTTTTTCCCGTGATGAGAGGTGTGGCATGCAATGATGTAGGGACACATGTGCCCACGCCTGGCACACCTCCTGGAACTGCCAAGCCTCATCCTGCATGGCCCCCAGCCTCCACTAGGAGTTGGTCACAGACCGAGTGCTCCTCCCCCCAGGAGGAGGAGAGCAGTCCATCGGATGCTCAATCCTCCTCCCCTCGGCCAGCCCTCTGACTCCCCGAACTCGCATCTGAACTCGGGTCATTGGTGTCGCAGGCTGAAATCCAACCGCTGCACCGGCAGGACAGCCCATTCACATTCCCTTCCTGACCTCTTCCTATATGTAGAATCTCCTGCACAAAGATGGTCCAGGCCGTGAAATCTAACAATTTTAAGGCCAACCTTCAGAACAACCTTAATGCCCCATCTACATTCTGGAAGGTAATTCACTACCTTTTTGACCCTCCTTCCTCCCAGTCCACCCTCCCATCCTTCTGGTAAATGGTTCACCTGTGTCATACCCTCCTGTATCACTGCACATTTCAGTGAGTTCTTCAGTATTTGTATTCTCCCTTCCACTCCTCCTCTGCTCTAGCTCATGTTCCTCTCTCTCCTTTCTTCTCTTGAGGTTTTTTCTCCCATTAATACCCAGGAAATTCTGACAGCCTTCTCCTCCATCAACTTGTCCCAGTGCAGCCCTGATGGGCTGGATCCCAGACCCCTCCACAACTCTGCTTCTGCCATAGCATCTCCTCTGAGTCAACTACTCTACCTTTCCTTCTCCCTCAGTGCTGTTCCACAGTCACGGAAGTTGGCCAAAGTTCTTCTGCTTCACAAAGGGGGGGGGCCCCTTCCACCCCTGGTAAGTTCCAGCAAATCTCTCTCCTCTCCTCTTGCTAAACTGCAAGAGAAACTTGTCTTCACTAGATTCTCTGATGTCCTCTCTTCCACCAATTTTCTCTCCCCATTCCAGTCTGGCTTCTGGAAGCATCACTACAACATCTCCTCTTTGCTGCGTGTAACTGAGTCTGTCTTCTCAGAGATGGATCAGGGCACATCATGGCTGTCAGCTTCATCAATCTGGCCAAAGCCTTTGATTCGATGTCCCACCCGTTCCTCCTGGATAAGAGTTCTGCTGGCCTCGCAGCTCCCACTGTTGACTGGTTCCACTCTTACCTCACAGGCTTTCTACAGTTGGTACAGATTGGTAGCTCCCTTTCACACCCACTTCCCATCCAGGTTGGTGTCCCACAGGACTCCATTTTGTGTCCCATACTCTTCTCCATTTTTCTTTACGGTCTCCCCTCTGCCTATGTTAATCCACATATTCACATGTATGCAGATGACACATCCATCTACACCTCCAGCCCCTCTACTACAGCCATGGAAAGCCTGCTCCAGCAAGACTTCCACAACGTCTTGTGCTAGTTCCAATCCAACCAACTCTGGGTCAGCACAAAGAAAACTGTGTCCATGACCTTTGGCACCAGCCAGAAACCAGCCAGACTCCCTACACTGCCCATCTTCCCCACCTTAGATGGCTCCCTCTACAAATGGTTCAGTCTTTCAAGTACCTTGGTATGTGGCTAGACACCAAGCTTGACTTCTATACCCACACTGACACCATCCATGCCAAGCTGCACCCAAAACTTGTGTCTTGGGACTTCTGGTGATGTAGCGCACCTAATGGCAGCTTAAGCCCATTGCTTCAGTCCTGCGGGTTGCTGAAACTAAATAATAA
The DNA here is from genome assembly GCA_016271365.2 of Neoceratodus forsteri. Classification (NCBI taxonomy): domain Eukaryota; kingdom Metazoa; phylum Chordata; order Ceratodontiformes; family Ceratodontidae; genus Neoceratodus; species Neoceratodus forsteri. The sequence goes on from CM057456.1 coordinate 211,481,159, forward strand.
CACCATCAGGTGGACAGATCTGTAAAATTAAATATCGTCAAGTGGGCTAAACAGAGGTAGAATGGGGAAAACTAAAAAAAAAAGACCCCGTTATGCCAAAAAAGCATTTCGCAGCCTCAGGGGAAGAGCGGCCTGTTAGCCCTACCTTTCACTGTCATCCGTGGTAACTGGCTCGGGAGAAGAAGATTCAGATTCGGAATCCACTTCCGCTTTCACGAAAGCGGACGGGCATCGGATGCTGAGTATCCTACATAGAATAGACTCCAAGATTTCTAATCTGCAATCGGATTTTAAAAAACTGGAATCGCACACATCAGCAGTAGAAGCTCACTTTGATACCATGCAGAATGAACATATGGCATTTGGGAGATCTCTTGCCTGTCTTCATCAGAGAGAACGTGAGCTAACTAACAGGGCAGAAGATGCTGAAGCCAGGGCCAGAAGGAACAATATCCGCCTTTTCAGAGTTCCTGAGGGGAGTGAGCAAGATGATATAATTGGATTTCTGGGAACCTGGCTTCAGCAGGAATTAGCTCTTATGACAGACTTTGATTTTGGTATTGAAAGGGCACACAGGGCAGTAGCGCCCAAGCTGAAACCTGGGCCCCGAGGTCTATCATCGTGAGGTTTCTGAAATTCCCTATCAAGGAGAAGATACTCCGTGCAGCCTGGGACAAGAAGGATCTGAAATTAGATGGGCAAAGGGTCTTTATAGATCAGGACTTCCCACCCAGTCTGATGGTAAAGCGGAAAAAAGTGTTACTGGCAGTGAAGCAGCTTCGAGACAAAGGGTTTAGAGCGTATGTTCGATATCCAGCTAAGTTATGGCTTCTGGAGGGAGAAAAGGTACAGGTATATGAAAACCTGCTGCACGCTGCCCCCACGCTGGAGAGATTGGGAATCCAGGTACCTGACACCAGCTCGGAGCAAGTGGAAGTAGACATTGAGAATTTACTTTGGGGAATCGCTCCTGGGGGACAGCGCCCTCAGGGCAGAAGAAATGAATCATTGTTGCAATTACACGCAGATGTGGCCCACTGGGTTTTGCCATGACATCCTCCCCCGTGAATTGCTTGGGTTTCCTGATGATTTGGTTGCAGTTCTCGGAGAGGAGCTTTGACTTTTAGGCTGTAAGGGCCTGGGTGTTTTTCTTTTGAAAAGGGCCGTTCCTGGAACGACATTCCGCATCGTGCGAGGATCCGAGAGGAAGGGACTTGAATTCCTATTTTCCTGCATGCCGTTTGTTTTGGACTTCCTGACTTTATTTGACTTGCTGCTCAGTCGATTTCTTTTCCAGTGGGTCCCAATGCATGGAAATTTACAGGAGAAACTTATTGAGTTTATGGACTTTGATAGCTCTGGTCCTGAGTTTAAGTTTTATGCCTGACTGGCACTTTAATTTGATATTTTCGCTATTATGTGGGGAACGCATAATATGAGGGGACCTTTTTATTTATACCAGTTTGGGGAGTCATTTCTCTGACTAATTTTAGAATATCAATATTTAACCGATTCTCATGGTTTAGCAGGTACTTGTGGCTCCCTTGGAGTTTTTTCTGTACAAGGTCTCTGGAGGGGGAGGATGACAGGAGGAGACTGTCCTGGATTTATTGTAAATTATTGGGGGATTCTCGCCCCTCCTCTGAATTTTATTGCCTGATGATCAGTGGAATAATTCTCTTCGTGCACCCGGGGGGAACGGATGTGGGCCTACCTCGTTGGAAGTCCTTGAACAAGAGGAGGAGAAGAAGCAACCCAGTCGATTAAAGTCTGGTTGGCCCTTGGCACAAGTGTGCCGTACTTCTCTGTTGAACTTGGAGGGCTTCGTGTCCTCAGTGACCTTCTTGAGTTCAAAGGTCACTAGGGCATTACTCGGTGTGGCGCCCTGAGGCGGAGAGAGTTCTCATTGTCTAATCCATATGACCTTGGCTAACTGGTAGCTCCCATTGAGCTTACCTCTTGGCCTATGTTTTCAAAAGTTTTTTATATATTGTTGGTTACATGGTTGATATTATGTGTTACTGTATGTATATTGTGTTATATGTGGCTCGGGAGGGAGATATGGGGCGGAGAGGAACAGTGCCTGGAGTTTTCTTTCTTTGCTTTAGGATGGGATCACTTAATATGTTCAGTGAATGTGAAGGGCATTAATAATGTTACTAAAGGGCTAGAATTTTGAAAGAGCTTAGAGATTTAAATTGCAAGTAGCTTATCTACAGGAGACTAAGCTTAATCAGGTGGAACGATGCATGAATCTGAGATCTTGGGTGGGCAGGGTTTTTTCTGATTCTCACCGACATCTGCTAAAGCAGGGACAGCAATTCTCCTGAAATGTGGTCTCCTTTCCATACCGGTCAGTATCATGGGGAGATGGGAGGTGGGTGTTGGTGTCTGGTGAACTAAGGGGTAGTCTGTTACACTTACTTTCACTGTATGCCCCCACTCCCCCCTCTGGTTCCTTTTTTAGCAATCTATTCCTGAGAATTGCTGGTTTAGACGCGGGTCACCTCCTAATATCGGGGGACTGGAACTGTGTAGAAAATTGTCAGTTAGACAGAAATCCTCCGGGCAGAATGGGTAGGGGAAGCTGCACAAGACTATTGCGCACCCTAGTGGCCAAAATGGGGCTGATGGACTTGTGGCAGTGGCAACACCCCAGAGATAAGGATTACACTTTTTGCTCCAGCTGCGAATGCCTACTCTAGACTAGATAGGATGTACTCCTGGCAGTCGGAGGCATATCTCTTTGGGAAGTTAGGATACTCCTGCCTCCTTCTTGGATCATGCGATGGTTCAGGTGGAGGTTAATTGGGAGGCTAGACTCCGGGAAACATGGAGACTAGATCCTGGCTTGATGTTGGATAACACTTTAGTGGCAAAGTTGAAGGAGGAAATTAGGAGTTCCTGGAGAATAATAAGGTGACAGATACTCCTCTTAGAATAATTTGGGATGCTCTTAAAGCCTTCCTCAGGGCAGATTTATTAGCCATGCAGCCTACCAGAATAAGCTTCACAAAAGTAAACTTTCTTCAGCATTAGCAGCCATCGCTCATTAAAAGCGGAATATAAGGTGACCCGCAATCCTTAATTTTTCAAAAATTACTAGACACAAGAAAGGAATATAATCAGCTAATGCTTCAACACACTATTAACTCTCTGCATTTCACAAACCAGAAGTATTTTGAAGAGGGTGACAGGGCCGGTAAATTATTGGCCCTGCACCTCGTAAGCAAGAAATGGATAGATATATATGTAAAATTAGAAATGTTAAGGTAGCGGGAGGGTTTGTGGTTAAACTAGCTGCAATTGCAGAGGTTTTCGCAGATTTCTACGCTGAATTGTATAGCCAAGAGAGAAGCCTGGGACATAGTCAGAAGATTCAGGAGTTTCTAGATAAGGTCGAACTGCCAGCACTTTCAGCTGAGCATGCAGCCAGTCTTGAATTGCCATTTACAGAGGAGGAACTGGGGAGGGTGATTTCCTCGTTGAGTTCAGGGAAGGCACCAGGACCCGATGGTTTTGTCATAGAGTTTTACAAGACTTTTGCACAGGAATTTGCTCCCATTTTGCTGGCAGTTTGTAATGCGGCTCATGAGGAGGGAGCTACCCCGGAGTCCTGGGGTGAGGCAACAATAACAGTCTGCCTAAAGAGGGAAAGACTTGACGGAATGTGCTGGATATCACCTACATCCCTGCTAAATGTTGATGCAAAGATTTTTGCAAAGCTTATTGGGGAAAGGCTTAAACTGATTATTCCGATTTAGTGCATCCGGATCAGACCGGATTTGTACCTGGTCGGCATATTCGGATAATGTTAGATTATTGTTGAATGTCATGGCTTCTAAGACCACGGTGCCACTTTTGAATTGGGAGCAATAATTTCATTAGACGCAGAGAAGGCGTTTGACCACCTAGATTGGGAGTTTTTAAACAAAACCCTGGTAAAATTTGGATTTGGGAGCAAGTTCAGGGATTGGATTTCTAATTTATATAGGGACCCGGGGGCTAAGGTTAAAGTAAATGGGGTATATTCTAAAAAGTTTGGTATTCAGCGAGGGACTAGGCAGGGGTGCCCGCTTGCCCTTGCTATTTGCTTTAACAATGGAGCCATTTGCGACGTCCATCAGACAATCCCAGTTATACCGGGGCATCAGGACAGGGGGACTGGAAGTCCGGATCTCCTTGTATGCGGACTACACTTTACTGTACCTGATGGATCCGGTGAACTCGGCCCCCTTGGTCCTATCCCAAATACAGGAGTTTGGAGTTATCTCAGGTTTCTGAGTGAATGAGTCCAAAACGATGATGCTGCCCATTACCGGATCTGTTCCTCAGTCTCTCCCGACAGTCAGACAGTTTCGTTGTGCGAAGGAGGGTCTTCGATATTTGGGAATTTGGATTCCTGAGAACTTAGATAACTTATATGCCACTAATTACTCTAAATTGCTTCAAAACATTCAAGGGGACTATAACAGATGGACAGAACTCCTGATTTCATTCTCTGGCCATATAAAACTGTCAGGATGAATGTACTTCCTGTTTTCTTTTCCTATTTTCATCACTTCCCTTAATTCCCCCTAGGAGTTTTTGGAAAAGTTTGAAATCAGCCACCTCCAAATTTATCTGGAAAGACAGATCCCCCCAGGATTAAATGGCAGATATTGCATTGGGCCAAACAGGATGGAGGACTGGGGACTTCCCAGTTTTATTCATTGTTATTGGGCAGCCCAGCTCCAGGTTCTTGGTTCCCTTTGGCTAGGAAAGGATGTCCCACCTTGGGTGGAGATTGAGAGGCCTGATAATCCGGGAGCTCATCTGGTGGATATCATCCACTTAAACTGGGCTGGGGTGTCGGGTTTGCAGATCTCCAGCCCTTGGGCGACAGTCCTAAAACATGTTTGGATGGGTGTTGCTAAGGGGAGGATTTCACTGAAACTGACAGAATGGACCCTATTAGGGCTTGTGCAGATTTTCTTCCACTGTATTCGGATATAGGTTTTCGCACATGGGAGAGAATGGCCCTTGTAGAATTGGGCAACTGTTTGATTTGCAAGGTTTAAAGAGCTTCTCACAGTTGAAGCAAACATTTGAATCCCCAAACAAAGATCATTTTCGATTTCTACAATTCTGACATTTCCTAAAAAGTAAGGGCATTTCCTCCCTAGCTTCATTACTCCCTGGCCCCTTTGTGGATTTTCTTCTCCCATTGGTGTCTGGAAATCATCATACCCATGTGATCTCTCAGATAGTTTCCTTTCTGGACTTGCGGGTGCAGGACCCACTGGGCAGGCTGGTATCCAAATGGGAGGAGGAATTGGGGTGTCAGTTATCCTTTGCAGATTGGCAACAGATATGGTGTGGGGTTCATCGATCCACATCCTCTCCATCCTGGCGAGCCTTTTGCTGGAAGGTTAAAGTAACCCCTTACCCATGCCTTTCTAGCAAAATGACAGGTGGCATGCTGTTGAAGCTGACAGCAGTACCTGGTGGGGACCTGGGTTCAGGGAGGATGAGGTTACTCGGCACAGGGGGCCTAGGTTTAACTACTCTGCACAGGGGCACCCAAGTAAATCCGAACACAGGAAGCAATAACTGTAATGTCCAGAACCAGGAATGGGATTCTTCAGTGTGGCTTTATTCACATCCTAGCTGAACAAACAAAGCATAGACGGACCTCCATGGGGCTACATTTCCTGGTAATGCAGATTAGAGACAACAGAACACTTTATCACTATTTCCAGCCCTCAGGCTCTAAACCCACCAGGCACACAGCCCGGACTTGCACGCAGCTTTGGGTACACAGCCCGACTTGTACGCACTTGGGTTTTCCCCATTGGCCCGGCTCCCCCGCCGGCCACTTGATCCTGATCCATTTGAAGAATGAACCAATTGTCCTGTTGTGGCTCTCAAGCCACACTAGAGTCTGCGACCTCAGAGAATTCTTCCTACAATCCCCATCGCCTGGGTACTTCCCCATCACTGGTCAAGTGCCTGGAGGCAAAGTAGAAATCCACAGAAGAAATCTGGAGGTGGACCTGGTCACTAAAGATGGGGCCACCAACCTCCAGCTCCCACAGCCCATACCCGCCATTTCTCTGGAAACTGAATAATTCCTGTACTGACCTTTCAAATGTAGATTAAGGGTAGATCTGTCACATCACCTCTACATATTATTTGCATCCCAACAAACTCTGGAACTTGAAACTACTTTTAACTTGCTTAGCCCATTTCTCTAGGCTTCCCAATATTTAGTAGTTCAATCCCCACATTGTCACACAAGTCCCAGGGTGAAAACATAGGCCCTTTTAGCCAGAGCAGACATTCACCCTTACGTTGCAGGTGCCCCACAGGCGACTCACAAATCTTTTCTCCCAAATAAATACTGGAACATATAGGCAGCTTTTCCTCCACAAGCAGAACTAGGGGATTGCCCCAAGAATCTGCAGGGAAACCTTCTCCACCGCCCCCAGAGGGAGGGGGCACTGAGACCCGAAAACAGCGGTCTCCACCACTTCAGTACTCTTCTGTGTCTCTCTTTAAGGTGGAGACACACACCCTATTACTTAAAAGTAGCCCTCTGTCAGGGCTGAGGCTCCTAGAGCCTTCACTGAGCTGCTTTAACAGCAAGCTCCCTACTTCACACACACTCACCGAAGACAAACTGCAGCACTCACTTTAAAACTCCCAACGTTCTATCTAACTCCCTTTGCTGCAGATTCCAATGTGGCTCATGCAGCTGCGATAGTTCTATTGGTGATGTCATCCCTCAGTCTCAGCTGAGACTGAGAACAGAGTGAGACAGTGTGAAACCCATTTAACTGGAGTTTCACAAGCTGCCTTCCCTGCCTACCACTAGGTCTTACTGGGATTCTAGTAACCCTGGGTAACAAGGGGGTTACATTAATATCAGATTTTTTTCACACCCCAGTCATTACTCAACATTTTAGTCCTCCTTTTTAATTTATGCTGGCAAGGGGTGCGGGAGAGGGGCACACATGCTCATGTGTTTTGAGTTGTCCTCTATTGACAGGCTTTTGGCCTTCTCTCCCAAGAATAAGAAAAGATATTTCAGACATCACTTCCTTTTGAACCTCAGTACTGGATTTTGGGTCTCTCTCCTATAATGCTGACTAATAGGGACCTAAAATTTCTGTTTTATATTTTAATATCAGTGGCCCAGAAATGTATCACTAAAAACTGGCAGGAGAAGAATTCCCACCAGAGCTTTGGTATTCTGCTTGTAAGCAAATACAACTGATGGAGAAATTAACAGCTCAACTAAGATTTCAGATGGAAAAATTCAAAAGCAGTTGGATGCCCTTTTTCATTACCAAGCTGACAAGGAAAATAAACGATTCTGGATATCTTGGCTCAGCTTTCTTAGGCTGGGAGGGGGTCCCCTTATTTCAGATGATTCTGATGCATCCCCCGAATTGTATTACAATTATATTGGATTCCACCCTTCTTTTTACTTACTAGGTAGACTTGTGCGCAAATTAACTTAATATATACCCACAAAGTCAGGTTCATCTAATTGGGAGCTATTAGGCCCTGTTTGACTGATTCGACCCTCTGGTTTAATTAAATGGTCTAAACTCACTTTTTAGGGCAATTAGTCCTTCCCTATCCCCTTAATGGATTCTCCGTCTTTGCTGGTTGGGCAGTTAGTAACAAATGGAATGATGGATTATACCCTGAGCCTTATGTCTGATGTGTTTCCTTTTCACCCCTTTTTTTTTTCTTTCCTCCTTTTTGCTTTAAATGGTGTACTGTGTAATATGTCAATTATTGTTTCATATTTTTTAGCCTTGTCTGTATGTGCTGTCTTGGTAAATTGTCCAGGTTATCTTATGTTGTTATGTTTTGAAATCAATAAAAATTACAATTTCAAAAAAAAAACTTGGTGTCTTGTACCTCAATAAAGATTGTTTGTATCCGCAGGTCTGACGAGAGCTTGGAAGCAAAATGGCGCTCCTTGTCTTCAAATATGCTGATGTTGATCTATAGCACCACCTCCTCCACCTCCCTAATAAGAGTGGATACCCTCTGCAGTTCCTTTTGTCACTTAACTACCAACCCCAACCCCCGTAATCATCATTGCTCACTTTACTCCTCCTTATCCATTTTCCCCACCCTCATGTTGCCAGATCCACTGCACATCCTTCATATCCAACTACTGCTTTGGGTCCCATCCTCTCACCTTTTTACTTCTCTCCCTCATGCCCTCTGTTTCCTGCTCCCTCCACTCTGGGAATCCTAGCACCATTGCCATTCCTTGTTCCTGTTCCTCTGCTGGGCATTCAGCTTTTTCCTATCATCTTCCAATACTTTGGAACCAGCTCCCCACATTGCTCCACTTCACTGCCTCCCCTGGTTCCCTCAGTTATCAACTGAAACTCTTTCCCTTCCCCCACTCCTGTTTTCCATCTCCCTGACATTTCACCTGCGGTTGTTATCCTACACCAGTGCAGGTGTGACTAAGGCATTTAATTGTTGATTTTTGCATAGCTTATTCATACTGCATTTATACCAGTACTTATTATGGTATTCTGATTGCACTTTACTGTAACTGTGAACTGTTTCTGTGCTGTGTATTTTCTGTCCTCTGTCCCCTACCAACAGGTCACACCTGGGAATGAGCCTTGGCTCAGTGTGCCTTTCCCAGTCACCAGTTTTCAAAAAAATTAATAAATACAATGGATATTTGGCATTCATCAACTTATAGTGTAATTACTCCAAAGCAGTGGTGAATCTTCCTTATTAAACCCACCATTACACAGTTAGTATGGTACTGCAGACTACTGGAGAAGGACTCAGATTTGCTCCCGCTATAGACAGATTGGTTTCCACAAATGAAGACAGTTAGGTCTACATTATCTATGTCAGCTTATAATAAACAAGGTATCTTATCTTTTCAACATTTCCAGGATGCATACTGATTAATTGGGAGGGAACATTTTTATTACTTCCAGGTAAGAACATACCTGCTACACTCTCACTTAGGCACCCCCAGACCTCGTGACCCCCTCCCTATACTTCTTCAAATTGTTGTAAACTTGTTGAAAGAAAATAGTTGGCAGCATCTGATATGACGCCTCTCTAGGGGTCTCCAGAACTTCTGTGACAACACTTCAGAACATATTCTAGTGGCTTAGAACCAGGAACTGCATTCTAGCCGTACCATGGATGTCTGGACCAGATATGCCATCCCTGTTTTCAGGGTTACCTCATCTACAATATAGGGAGAATTCACCTGGAAGTGTTGATCTAGGTACTTCTATACAATTAAGATCCAGGCTAAATATATGGGAATACAGTACTGGTTTTGTTGGAAAAAGTATGGGCACCCAGATTCTGATCAAGTACACATTTATGTTACGTGCTACATGCCTGAAACTCCTGAGGTTTTTTTGGGGAGGGGAATCGCAATTCACCTTCCTTCCTCTAGATATTACTTTGCTCTGCCACTCAAATATCCTTCTGTCAATCTCCCCTTTGGGTAGGAGATGGCACGTCCAGACCATTAGTTTACATTTTGTTGCTTGTGGCCAAGAAAGCCATCACTAGGCTTTGGCTGCAGGAGCTCTCTCCTATGATAGCCCAGTGGCAGCAGACTGTCACTTCAGTAAATAAAATGGAGAAACTTACCTCACATTTTTTTGTTGTGTTTTGAATTTTCCACATAGCAACTGCTCCTTGTCTTAGGTTTTGTACTTCTCAGTTTGTGCTTTTCTTGCCAGCTCCTACAAAACTCTAAGTGTACTCACTTTCTGCATTTTCTACCTAGCAACTGCTCATTGTTTTAGACTTTATACTTGTCAGTACTCACAACATTCCACTAGTGTTTCTCTCAGTTTTTTGCACCTGTTCTGCTGAGCCACTAACCTGTTTACATCTGTGTCACCGCCCAATTACCTGTAGTTATCCCAGATTCTAATTACAGCCTAAACCTTTTACCAGATGACTGCCATTTTGTATTTGACCAAACGTTCATTTAATATTATCATTTTTGTTATTGTATGTCTAATGGCTATTGTAACTCACCTTGTGATCACATTGTACCCTACCCTCCTCTGCCTTACCCCCTTCCCTCCAATGCCCCAGCTCCCTCCTCCTCCCCCTCCACAACTCTTCCCCCCTTCCACACATCCATCCCTCCTTCCACCTATCTCCCATCCTATCCACTCTTGTTGTCTCCCATCCCCCTCCCTTAACCTGGAGTTTCTAGACTGTGCCCTTCTTGCCTTCCCCTGCCTTCCTCCCTCCTGCTCTCCCCCTTGCTTCAAGAGGCAGAAATCCCACTCCATTTTCTTGCTCCTACTACTTCTCCTGTCTTGTGATGTGGAGTCCAACCCTGTACCCTCCCCTATCTTCTTCATTGCATCCCCAACCGCTAAAGATCTGAGCATATTTCACCTCAATGCTCGGGAGCCTTCTTCCAAAGCTTGACCTCCTGTCTGTCTGGATTTCACAATGTTCACCTGACATCCTCTGAATCTCTGAGTCCTAACTCTCCTCCAGAATTCCAGACTCTAGCCTGTCCCTTCTTGACTATCATCTTTTCAGGCAGGCCAGAGGAAAATGTGGGGGAAGTGTTGTCATCTATGTCCATCAGAGGGTCTCTTACATCATACCTTTCAGTGAGGTTGCATCTTTCCCCTATTAATTCCTCCTGGTTCAGGCTGTCTCTTCCCTCATCTGTGCCCATTTTCAGTTTGGTTTTCTATGCCTCACCTAGACTATCTCCCTCATCCTTGGGTGATTCCCTCTCTACAATCATTTCTCTATCCTTCACTGGTGGACTCATCTTGCTAGGGGACATAAATGTCAGTTGGCTCTCCCTGGCCTCCAGACTGACCATCCACAAGGTTGAGTCCCCAAATCTCATGCAGATTATCACTGAACCCACCCAGCTCAACCCCTACTCTCATAACCACTCCCTCCTGGCCTGGGTTCTCTCTTCCCAATCTCACCACATTGTATCAGCAGAAATCATACTGAACACTTTCAGCGACACTATGTGACGTTCTGTGTCAGGTAGAACCAGCGTCCACCTTCCTCCCCTAAATACGACTGGACCAGATCCCTCTGCTCACTCAACACCTCCACTCTCTTGAGTGACCTTGCTGCTACAGATTGGTCAGCCATACCCTCCGCTACAGATATCGGCATTACCCTCTCCCTGTTTCATTCCAAATTCTCCTCCATATGGCACAAGCATGCCATGCTCAGAAAATCCAGGGCCAAAATTCAACACCTCTGTATTACCCCTGAAATCACTGGCCAGTGCAAGTCCCATGACCTCGCCTGGGTACATTTCAAACTATCTCACTCCTTTTCCTGACCTCCTCTTATACAGGACTATCAGGAACTCCTATACTAAGGCTGTCTGGGCTGCAAAATCACAATATTTCAAGGCCAACCTTCAGAACGACCTTAATGCCTCCTCAAAGTTCTGGAAGGTAATTCACTGGTTTTTTACTTCCCACACAGTCTGCTCCTCCAGTTCTTCTTATAAATGGTTCACCAGTGTCCGACCTTTCTTTTGTTGCTGCTCATTTCAATAAGTTGTTTACCACTTGTGCACTCCCTTCCATTTACCCTCCAGCATCTTCCATTTCTCCTCACATTCCTCTCATCTCCCTTCCATTGGTTTCCTCTTTTCTCCTGTTACTACCCAGGAAACCCTTACTGCCCTTACTCCCTCAAACTGCATAAATCCAGTCCTGACAGAGTGGATCCTAAACTACTCAAATCTCTGTACCTCGCATAGCACCATCAACTGACTCACCTACTCAACCTCTCTCCTCTGTGCTGCCCTGTAAAACCAGAATTTGAATGCAGTTATTTTGTAATTTTGATCTTAATTGCTGTCTTATTTTTATGTTTTTGTTAGGCACCCAGAGCCTCAGGGATTGGGCGCCCTAAAAATAAAGTTTGCCTTGCCTTGCCTTCAGTCCTGGGAGTCAGCCAAAGTTCTTCCACTCCACAAAAGAGGGGAGACCCTTCCTCCCCAGGCAACTTCTGACCAAACTCCCTCCTCCCTTCCCTTGCCAAACTGCAAGAGAAGCTTGTCTACACTAGACTCTCTGATTTTCTGTCCTCCACCGATTTTCTCTCACCGTTCAGTCTGGTTTCTGAAAGCGTCACTCCACCATTTCTTCCTTGCTGCATGTAACTGATTCTGTCTTCTCAGGGATGGATGTGGGGCACATCACAGCTGCCATTTTCATCCATCTGGCCAAGGCTTTGGACTCTGTGTCCCACCCTCTCCTTCTGAATAAGCTAAGTGCTGCTGGCTTCTCAGCTTCTGCTATATATTGGCTCCTTTCTTACCTGTCTGGAAGCCTGCTGTCAGTACAGGTTGGTAGTGCCCTGTCACCTTCACTCCCTGTACAGGATGTGGTGTCCCACAGGGCTCCAACTTGAGGCCCATCCTGTTCGCCATCTTTCTTAACCCTTAGGCTGCTGACAGAATTAGAACGTATAGGAATTTGGACTGATATATCAGTCCATGGCCCTGCAAGAGTTAGTGACCTCCCAACAGCTTGAGTCAACTTGCATATCCACATGTATACAGATGACAGTCATTTACACCTCCGGTCCCTACACTACAGCCATGGACGTTCTGCTCCAGCAAGACTTCCAGTGTCCTGTGCTGGTTTCAATCTAACCAACTCCAGGTCAACACATAAAAACACTGTGTCCATGACCTTTGGCACCAACCAAAATTGGCCAGACTCCCAACTTTGCCTATCTTTACACCTTGGATGGCACCTTTCTTGAAGTGATTCATTTATTCAAATACCTTGGTGTGTGGCCAGACAGCAAACTTGAATTCTCTGCTCATACTGATGCCATACATGCCACACTCCACCCTAAACTTGGTGATTTGTACTGCAGTAAAGACTGTCTGTCTCTACAGGCACACCGTGAGCTTGTTACCAAAATGGTGTTCCTGGTCTTTGACTGTGCAGACATGATCTGTGGCACTGCTCCCACCACTCCCTGGCCAGATTGGACACCCTCTGCAATACCTTCTGTTGTTTTGCTACCAACTCCCTCTTGTATCCACTATTGCTCACTCTACCTCCGATCCATTCTTCTACCTTCACATCACCAGAACCACTGTGCCTCATTGATATCCAAATACTGGTTCAGATCCCTTCTCTCTTACCTCTACTCACTCCTCTCCTCCATTCCCTCTGCCTCCTGCTCCCTTCCTTCAGGGATCCTTGCACGTTCACCATTCCTCATCGCCACTCCTCTGGTGGGCAATTAGCATTTTCCTATTGTCTCCCTACACTCTGGAACATCCTTCCATCCTCCCTCCATTTCACTACCTCCCCTGTTTCTCTCAGGAACCAGCTGAAACTCCTTCCCTCACCCCACTCCTGTTTTTTCCCTACTTGACTGCTCCCCTTACATTTGCCTACTACCCCAGTGTAGATGTGGCTGAATTGCCTAATTTTTGCTGCTTGTTCTTATTGTACTTACTTCTGTTTCAATCCTGTACTGTATTCCACTTTTCTGTAACTGTGAACGGTGTCAGTGCTATGTAACTGTATTTAACTGTGTACTGGGTCCATGCCATGTATTTGCCTTCCCTGTTCCTGTCCACTGGGTCACACTGGGAAATGAGCCTTGGCTCAATGTGCCTTTCCCATTCACCAATTTTCAAATAAATAAATAAATAGATAAGTAAATTTTGAGGGGCAGGACATCTCACTTTCAAAAACTATGGCAACAGTGGTTCCTTTATTATATGACTGTAGACCCACTCTTTGTGCCATTATGAAACTTACACTGTTAGGGTTTTGTATGACCAGTATGCAAACTTATATGTAAGCCCAGTGGCAAATCCAGGGTTTACAGAAGAGGGATGCATTTGGCCCCATAGGAGGACTTGTTTTGTTGATGTGCAGACCATAACCTTCATGTCAAGGTTATCTTTCTTTGGTCCCATTGTACTCTCAGTGTCCACTGAAGAGTACACGTGAAAAGTGAGCATAAGGTACTGTGGGATTGCTGCTGCCATGAGACCCAGTAACCTGAGGTAACAACATACTGTGACATACCTGCTGTTGTAGACATCTCTTGCCCATTGAATTAACTTGTCTCGCCCGATCCTGCAGTAGGAATGCAGATCCAATGGCTGTGTCCAGTATGACCCCAATGTACTGGAGACATTGACATAATGTTAGTTTGGACTTTGGGATGTTGACCGTAATGCCCATGACAGTCAATAGAGCATGAGTTTGAGATAGGGTAGCTGCAAGTCAATGTTTTGATGATGCTTTGAAGCCAATCATCCAGGTAAGAGAAGACATAGTGGCTCTGCTCATCTCAAGGCTGTTGCTACGACTGCCAGACATTTTATGAACACCCTGGACGCCTATGAGAGCCCAAAGGAGGACACTTAATTGAACGCAGGATTCCTGAAGCCAAATCATAGGTATTTCCTGTGAGAAGGGTGAATCATAATGTGAAGGTATGTGTCCTTCATGTCTAGGGAGCAGAGACAGCCTCCCTTTGCAATAATGGCAAGAAGATTGGTAGCATGAGCATTCAGAATTTCTTATACTGTATGAACAGGTTTAGTTGATGGAGATCTAGTATCGGTCAGAGGACTACTGTGATCTTTGGGACAAGGAAAAAGTAAGAATAAAAACCTTGCCCTCTTTGTGGTGAGGGACTGGTTCTGTGGCCTTTTTCTGTCGGAGCGATTGGATATCTATCTGCAGAACTACCTCACAGTCAGGTGGATACAAGGAGTATTTGGCGGCGCATTGGGGCTGGTGGTTATCAGTTCTAGCATGTGCTTGAACTCTATGAGCTGGAGCACCCAGGCATCCATTGTGATGGTTTGCCATCCCCGAATGTAGAGAGAGAACCTGTCCCCTTCCTCCGTGAGCTAGGGCCCAAAAACTATGGGCTCGTGGGAAGCCTCATGCTGAGGGCGGTCCCTGGGGAGGGACCACTGGAGCAGGTCAGATGGATTTAATGGGGGCAGGGCTAGGCAAGGAGACAGTGGCCTTGCACTTGGCTGGCTGTTTGGTGGTGGGTCTTGTTTTAGTGGCAAACTTATGAAATGATCCTCTAAAGGGACGTTTCGGCTACGTATGGTACAAAGTAGGAACCAATTTTAATGTTCGGCCTGATAGCTGTAAAACCGTCAATATGTCTTGGGCAGGCACGCCAGACAGCTTATGTGCTTTAAAAGGGCCATTAAGGATTTACTGTTGGACATCCAGTGTGAAACTAGAGACCCGCAGCCATGAATGCCTCCTGAGACATATACCCATTGCTAATGCACGAGCTGAGGAATCAACAGTGTCATATGCTGCCCTTAATAAGTGATGCCCCACTGCAGCTCCTGTATTCAGTGTTTTGGTCAACTCCTGTTTTGAGGAGTGTCCGGGAGTGGCTGTGTGGATGTCTGAGCTGCCTTCCAGAGCTCTTCCTGGTACTTAAGGAGGTGGCCCATGTAGTTTAGTAGCCTCATGGAGAGGGTGGAAGAGGAAAGACTCTTTTACCCATGGCATCCAGCTTTCTAGATTATTTGTTAGGAGACAGTGCACTTAGGTGTTTAGGGCACACAGACCTGTCACTGGCAGCATTAATAACCACCGAGTCTGCCTGTGGAGGCTCGGCTAAATATGGTTGCACTGCTGGGACTTGGTATATTCTGTCAGCCTTCTGGAGCACCAACAGAATAGTATGAGGCTGATGCCATGCAGCCAAAATGGTATCCACATATGCCACCACTAATGGGGGTATGATCAGTGAAGGAGTATCGGTAGCCCAGTAATGGGCAAGTGTCCGCCTTGAGGCGCCCTGTTCGTTGCCTCAGACCCAAAAGTTTGTTGCAGATGCTGCATTATGTTAGTAAAAGATGGGTTATCAGGGGGTGAACAGGGAAGATATTGGGTTATAGCCTCCTCTGGAGATGACCGAGCAGAAGAAGAGGATGGGGTGGATAAGTCTACTTCCTCTTCTCCTCCTTCTTCTTCATCCTGGTACAAGTCATGTTTATATTCCTCCTCCTCCAAATAAAGTTTGGGTGCAGGAGTGGGAGAGGCCAAGGAACCACTGGCAGCATCTGAGAGTAGATGCCGTGGTGGAGGTGGAGGCAGTAGGTGCAGTAGTAGCCACATTAGCCTTCTGAGTTAAGTCCAGGATGATGTGAACCAGTGCCTGAATATCTACCATGGCCATCTGAGGCTGTGCGGCATTGGTAGATGTAAGTGTTGATTGTCCAATTGGTAATATGGATGGAATCGGTGGAGGTTGTGGAACCAGTTGTGAGATGGGGGCCCTTGTTATGGACCAGGTGGCTCTGCAAAAGTGGTAGGAAAAGAGGCAGTTGCTGAAAATGCCATCATCGACGAACCCAGCAGGCCTTGGCCCTGGTTATAATGGTCATCTCTTGGGATAATGGTCATCGACAACCAAGTATGTCCCACCGGAGCATTGCACAGAGTTGTGCGTGACAGCAAAGGTAATGGTGACAACTGTATTAAATGCTGTCATCAACGAGGGGGCCATAATTATTGATGCAGGTCGACAATGTGGAAAAGGATATCCTTGAAGAAGATCGAACAGTATTTTCTGAATACCACAAATCTACTATTTGTTATTCAGATATGAATGGTGCCTGTTCATAGGAAATAAAAAAAAAACATATACAGTACAAACAGCCCCCCACCCTCTTCTCCAGCCAATTGTTTAAAGTTCCACAACTCCCCACCCCCCATCCACAATTTAATGTTTACAAAAAGTAATTCCATGATAGGCCACCAGCACAATCCACCCTTCTCCTCGGCCAGCCACTTTCTTGTCAAAGGAAGTGCTTCTTTGCTTTCTTCTGTGATAAAATGGCTGATCACTAATAAGGAAATGTGGGTGCTGAGGAGGAGGAGGAGGAGAGTGGGAGGGTGCTGCTGCCAGGGTGGTGGAGTGGGGGGATGATTTATTTTCTACAGAAAAAGCACTACGGGAGTGGGCGGCTAGCCGTGGAGGTGGGTGGGATGTGCTGCTTGTCTATTGTGGGATCACTTTTTCTAAACATGAAATTGTGGGTGCTTGGGGAGGATGAGTGGGTATATGGGGGTTGTGGAACTTTCAACAGTTGTGCTGGGGAAGAGGGGGTTGTTTACCCCCCGTACATGAATAATGAATACGATGCTGAATTCCGGATATTTGGGGCCCTGAATACAAATATTTGGCCGAATAATCAAAATAAGGTATTCAACCACACCTACCCAAAGTCAGTTCTTTTTTTTTCACCATGATGTTCAATTTTATCTTAGTGTTCACATGTTCAGTACATGTTTTTGTGTTTTCTTCACTGCTGTATTCTTTTTGTAATAAATGACATACATTTTTCATCAGTTTGCATGGTTCTGTTTCAATGTTTTCATTAGCCTGTCCAGTAAACAACATTTTATTCACCCATTATTGGCCAGATTTCAAAAAGTGTTTATCTGGGCACTTAAATTCTTACATGAACAAACAGTGGCACAGTGGCCAATGCTGGTAAATAAAAAAAGAAGAAAGGTCACTTTCCCATCTGCTGAAATGCACCACAACATGACCCTTGTGTCCTGTGTTACCTCCCTCCCTCCACCCTGTGTAAAGATCCATGCCATCCAGTGGCACCCATTGTCTCACGTCACATTCTTTGGATCCATGTAGTCTGGTGTGAACCTCTCCTGAATCTCATTCCATGTTATTCCAGTGTTTAAGCTGCCACTTGCCAAATAGCATTTTCCTGTTCATTTCTGGATTTTGCTATATGTTCTGGCCTTCAAATTGCCAAATTTTGTCTAACTAAATGAAATGTTTGGGTTTGGCTACAGATTTGGTGATTTTTCTACAAAATGTCTTTAGCAATTTGCCAAAAAACTACAAGTTTTAAACTGCCACACCCCAGTAACCCTGGTGGCATGCTCCCAAGCCCATGCAGCCATAGCTGCAGGTTCCTGTGACAGCAAGTTCCCAAGCCCGACCATCCCTTGCCTACAGCACCCACCACTGGCTTTTAACTACTGAGCTCCCCCCACAACCCTGGCCTCAGTCTCCTGAGCCCTCCATCCACAAACCTGGTGGCATACTATATAGCCCACAACCATGGCTGTATAGCATAGCCCTAAGGCAGACTCCCAAGCCATCCCCCCAGATCTAATGGCATGTTCCCCCCTCCCCACATCCATGTGTTCATGCTAACAAGGCTCTCCACACCCTCTTCAGACCCTTGCCTCAGGTTCCCAAACCTCTATCCATCCCTGTCCTCGGGCTTGTGAGCCTCCAGCTATGGCTGCATGCTCATAGGCAGGCAACATTGTATGAGAGACCCACCAACATACAGTAGCAGGGGTAGCCTGTTGGTGGAGGTCCCGGGGAGCCTGCTGTTACTGGCACAGCTCCAGGATTCCTGTATACTCAGGATTGCTTGGCATTCCAGAGGGTTGGGGACTATCCCTGCTGCAGGGACACCTCCTCCATGCCCTCCTATGTCCAGTTCTGAAGGCCGCATCTACGGAAGGTCATGGACAGAATAGAGGCAGTCTAACATAGGGCAACAAAAATGGTGCATGGGTTGCATCAGAAGTCATATGAGGAGAGACTAAAGGAGCTCAATATGGATTCACTAGAGGTGAGGAGAGAGAGGAGAGATATGATAGAGATATTCTAATACCTCAAGGGTATAAACAAGGTACAAGAGGGTTGCGTGTTTCAGAAAAGGAGACGATCGAGAGCAAGGGGTCATGATATGAGGCTGGAGGGGGGGTAGACTCTGGGGTAACATGAGGAAGTATTGCTTCACAGAGAGGGTGGTGGATATATGGAACAGCCTCCCTGCAGAGGTGGTAGGTGTGAAAACTGTGGTGGAATTAAAAAATGCATGGGATAGACATAGGGGGAACTCTAGCATTAGGGAAGAGAGGGAAAGCCGCAGATCAAATAGAGCCTGCGGAATATGCAGGGAATAGGTAAAATGGGCAGACTGGATGGGCCAGGCAGCCCTTATTTGCTGACAAATTCTGTGTTACTACTTTTCTCCTGCACAGCTGGAATCCCTCTTCCCATAGACCAGCCATACCCCTGCGACTGCCCCTCCCCAAAGAGCAGACTGACTATGTGCCCCCACCCCACAGCTGAAACCCCCACTTTCCACAGGAGGGGTCTGGTAGGCAGTAATGGGGGTGGATGTGAAGGGTTCAGGGCAGTGGATCAGCCGCACACCCTACAGTCCTGGTGGCATGCTTCCAAGCCTCCCCCCACCAAAACAAGGCTGCAGGTTCCTGTGGCAGCAAGCTGCAGAACAACCACAGCCCTGGTGGCAGACTCCAAGCAATCCTCAGACCTAATGGCATATTACCCCCTTCCACAGTTGGAATCTCCCTTCCCACAGACTAGCCATCCCTCTGCTATCCCCCCCCCCACAGAACATACATGCTGTGCTCCCCCATCCAATAGCTGGAACCCCTCTTCCCACAGGAAGGATTTGGTGGGCTATCAAGGGGGTGAAGTTCAAGAGTAAGAAGCAGTGGACCACATCCCCCAACAGCCCTGGTGGCATGCTTTCAAACCTCTCCCCAGCCAAAGCTGCAGTTTTCTGTGGCAATATGCTCCCAAGCCCTACCATCCCTGGCCTCAGGCTTCCAAATTCACCACCCATAACTGACCTCTACCTCTCTCCCCAACCTTGGCAGCTGCAGGTTCCTGTGCCAGCAAGCCCCACCATCTCTGGCCTTAGGCTCCTGAGTCCTCACTCATGACTGGCCTCCAGCTCCCAAATTCCACCCCAACCCTAGCCTCAATCTCCTGGGCCCCCCACAGCTCTGGTAGCATTCTATAGATTCCCCAGCCATACCTGCAGGTTCGTGTGGCAGAAAGCTCCCAAGCCACACCATCCTTGGCCTCAGGCACCTGAGTCCACCACCCATCACTGGCTTCTGGCTCCCTGAGCCTTCCCCAACCTTGGCCTCAGTCTCCTAACAGGGTGGGTTTGGTAGGCTGTTATTTTACTCAAAGTCAGGTCCTCCGCCAAACACCCCATGGAAATAGGTACAGTAGTAGCTGCAACTGAAAGGTAGCCCAGACACTGTGAAGACAGAGAACAATTAATTTATTTTACTTAAACAACTATTCAGAGTTGGGATTATCATTATGAAAAGAGTGGACAAAAGTGGAAATATAGTGTTCTGGCTTGTACAGTTATATAGAGAAAAATGTTTGTGTCTACTTTCTTACACCTGGTTTTATAGATGTGTAGATCTACCAGACCTGCCATCCCTAATGTGGACTACCATTTTCTATTATACAACATAAGGCATAACACAACTTACTGCTGTTTGTTATGATATACTGACAGACTACCATTTAGCAGAGATATATTTTTGGCCTTAGCGCGCCACCTACTGTTATTAGTCATTACTACTATGTTTAACATATATTACTGTGATTAGTGTACTTAGTTATGTTTACGATATATTTGTGGTCTTAGAGTGCCACCTACAGCCATTAGATACACTGCCATCATCAGCATATTATATGACTTGCTTCATTGTTCTAACAAATAACTGTAGTCAGCGTAACAGTTATCACTGTGGAAGTGCAATATATAACTGCCTTGGGTGCGAGACACCCATCATATACACCAATTGAAATGTTTTGCCTAACGTCTATGCTATACACGAGTCCGTTACCAGGTAACAGGACCCTCTTATCTCTAGTAAAGAACTTTGTATAAGAGCTCCGCTCTTGAGTTAATCTGATTTTATAGAATATGACACCTGGTGTTTGACTGTTCTGGACTCCCAGCAGGTATAACGCTGTCCTCTTACTCATGTTTGTGACAACCCACCTCTCCCTCTGGGCTGAAACAGCTTTTACAGAGGTGTCTGTCCTCGGGTATTTGCTGCCACCAGCCGGACTTTCCTTCCAGCACCTCTTTCAAGTGTACCAATTTTAATAATCAAACGTGCAATTGCACAAGTTAAAGTCTGGTAGTGTGTCTCTCTCGGGTAGCGGATGCTACACAGAGTTTACCTCAGCCAGTGGAAACCAAATATTACCTTAGAAAAATGACATCACAGTCACAACTGTTGAGCAAATAAATAGCTTTTACTTAACAGAAAGTGCACTGAGCATTTACAGGATATATATTTACAACACAAGAGAATAACATACAGGAAAAGAAAACAAATGTTTTTAAATAACAGATGGCAAAAGAAGAAGGCTATTACTGAAATTTGCTATCACTAAACTTACCCTTCCCTGTCCTTACAAGAGACACTGGACCCTGTTCTAACTGCCAGCTCCCACGGACATAGCTACAAGGTAGGCTCCAAACTTACGTTTCCCCTCCCAGCTTCCAAAGCACAAGAGAGCCTTCTCTGTCTTTCAGAAGGTTATATACTCTGTGGAGAATAGGTCTTTTTTAGCTCCTGAAAAGCAACCTCACAACCTTCTGACCACTTCACAGTATCTGGCTTTCCCTTCTTGTTTAAGTCTGTTAGGGGCTTAGCCAGATCACTATAGCAGGGAACAAACCTTCGGTAGTACCCTACTGTCCCTAGAAATGCCCTGATCTGTTTCTTTGTGGTAGAAGTAGGCCAGGCCAGGATGGCATCAACCTTGGCAGGCTCTGGATGGATGTGTCCACTACCCACCCGGTGCCCAAGGTAGGATACTTCTGCCATACCTATCTAGCACTTCTCTGCCTTGACTGTCAGACCTGCCTTCTTTAACCTGTGGAACACATCCCGCACATTCTTGATGTGCTCATCCCAGGTCTGGCTGTATATGGCTATATCATCCATATAAGGCAATGCAAACTCACCTACCCCAGATAGAATGCGATCTACAAGCCGTTGAAAGGTTGCAGGTGCATTCTTCATTCCAAATGGCATTACCTTAAATTCATATAAACCAAATGGAGTAACAAAAGCTGATCTTTCCCTGGCCACAGGGGTCAGAGGTACCTGCCAATAGCCCTTTGTTAGGTCTATTGTGGTCAATTACTTAGCTGCCCCCAGTCGCTCTAGGGTCTCATCTGTTCTGGGCATGGGATAGGCGTCAGACTTCGTGCAGCTATTAAGCTTCCTGTAGTCCACGCAGAATTGTGTGGTGCCAGCCCTTTTGGGGATCAGTACCACGGGTGAGGCCCATGGGCTACTGGATTCCTGGATTACCCCCAGTTCCAGCATCTCTTTGAGCTCCTCTTTCACAGTCTGCTTGACATGCTCAGGTACCCTGTAGGGGGACTGTTTCAGGGGAACCTGGGTCCCTGTATCCACATGGTGCTCTGCCATCATGGTGCACCCTGGTTTCCCTGTAAACATGTCCTCAAATTCTCTCAGCACACCCCTAATTTCTTGCACCTGGGCTGGTGTCAGCTGCTCTGAGAGGGTAAGGTTGTCCACAGAGGATGCAGCCCTGGCCTCCCCAAGTAGGTCCACCAGTGGATCTACCTCAGTTTCCTCCTCTGGGGCACTGCATACAGCAAGGATCATTTCCTACCTGTCGTGGTAGGGCTTCAGCATGTTAACATGATACACCTTTCGTTTGCATCTCCTGTCTGGTAGCTCTATCATGTAATTGACATCACTAACCTTTTGGACAATGGAGAATGGCCCCTCCCATGCTGCCTGTAATTTATTCTGTCAGACAGGGATGAGTGCCATCACTCGCTGTACCACCTCATATTCTCTGGCTCAGGCCCCACGGTCATACCACACTTTCTGCCGCTGTTGTGCAGTGGCCAGGTGCTCCTGAGCAAACCCCATGAGCTCCCTAAGGCAGGTCCTGAAGTTCAGGACATACTCCACAACCGACTCCCCTTGGGAGGCACGGTCACCCTCCCATTCATCCTGAATCAAATCTAGGGGCCCCCGCACCCTATGACCAAACAGAAGCTCAAAAGGTGAGAACCCTGTGGACTCCTGGGGGACTTCCCCTGTATGCAAATAGGAGATGAGGCAAATATTTGTCCCAGTCTCTCTTATGCTGGTCAACAAAAGTCCTTAACATGGTCTTAAGGGTTGAATTAAATTGCTCCATTAGACCATTAGCTTGGGGATGGTATGGGGATGTCTTGAGCTGCTTCACCCCACACTTCTCCCACAAACTACTCATTAACCCGGGGCACCCTCATGTAAAACCTTGCCAAGGGGAACGGTCATGATGGTGGCTGCCATGTGACTGAGAAGCCTTAGGAGGGCTCTGGGCGGAACCTCTCGAGATGTGGAGATCTCCTGAGCTACAGCCTGGAGCTGAGCTGCCCTATCTGAAGGAAGGACTGCTTTCCCTTGAATAGTGTCCAAGACTTCCCCAATGTACTGCAGTCTTTGGCTGGGCCATGGGTAGGATTTTATGAGGTTCAGAGTTATCCCCAGGTCCCAGAACAATGAAAAGGTGTCTTTCATGGTTTTCAGCAGTTGGTCCAGTGTGGGAGCTGTCAGGAGTCAGTCATCTAGGTAAGGGAAGATGTAATGACCCTTTCCGCTGAGTGCCGCAGCCACCACTGCCAGGCACTTGGTGAATACACGATGAGCCGAGGACAGGCCAAAGGGCAGAGCTCATAAATGATAGACTTCCTTGAAAGGTGAAGCGTAGGAACCTTCTGTAGGATGGCAAGACCAAGATGTGTAGATGTGCATCTTGCATGTCCAGGGTGCAAAGCCAATCCCCTAGATGAAGCAAGGGGAGCAGGCCTGGGAGGGTCACCATCCTGAATCTTTTGTACTCCATGTACTTGTTCAGGTGGCTGAGGTCCAGGATGGGGCAAAGAACTCCGTCTTCTTGGGAACCAAGGAAAAATGGGAGCAAAAGCCCTCCCCCCTTTGGTTCAGAGGAACGGGGTCCATGCCCCGTTTGGACAGTAGTGTCTGTATCTCTGCCTGGATTAGCATTGCATGGGATGGGGAGTAATGAGAGGGGAACAGGAGGGCTGTCTGGAGGAATTTCTAAGAACTCCAGAGCATGTCTTCTCTCTATCAGTTGGGGGATCTACTGGCCTGAAGTGATCTTGGTCCAACCCTCAAGGTAGTGGGAGAACCAACCCCCCACCACCTTCCCCAGGAGCTCCGCTAGAGGAGGGGGGTCGGGCAAGCAGTCAAGCAGAGGCGCTGGGGGTGGGCAAGTAGGGATGGGAGGTCTTGGTGGTTCTAGCGGCTGAGGGTCCTGAAGGCTGGGAGGAGGTCTTATGTTTAAAGGCCCCTCTGGACTGCTGGCCGTTGGGCTGTTGGCCTGCTGTGTGATGAAAAGGTCGGCGTCTGGAGGGAGTCAGTTCTAACTTGTACATTCTATGGACTGAGTGAACAGCCTTTCCTGAATCCCGGAGGCCCATGATGATCTTTTTGGTTTTGTCACCGAAAAGCACAGGGCCTTAGAAACGAGCATCTAAGATGGCTTCTTGAAGATCCTGGTGAAAGCCTGAGACTCTGAGCCAGGAGTATGTATGAAGACAGATGCCCTTGGCAGCCGCCATGGTGGCAGTGTCTGCTAAATAGTAGTATGAGTGGAGAACGTGCTTACCTATGTCCACACCTGACTGGAGGATGTCCAGCAACTCGTATTTCTAGGAGGGTTCTGGCTAAGCCTGTGCCAATTCCAGAGATTTTTTCCATAAGGAGTTCTGGTATTGGACCATGTGTGCTAAAAAGTTAAGAGAGTGGACAGTACAGGTGGCCGAATAGATCTTGCGGCCAAACTGGTCAATCCTCTTATCTGGAGGCTGAGAGCTAAGGTGTCTAGGCTGTTTTTCCTATCATTAGCCGCAGTCCACACCATAGAATCAGCCCTAGGTTGCTCCCCCAAGTAAGACTCATTCCTGGGAGTTGTGTAGAACCTGTCGGCCTTCTTAGGGACCACTGAAGTGGAAGAGGGGTGTTTCCAGGCAAGCTTAGTGGCATCCTGAAAAGGGACCACCAACAGAGGTACAACCAGGGGCTTAGGATCATTCAGCCAGAGGAACTGAATGAGGCAGTGTCTCTCTGGGTCAAGGTCCTCGGTGTCCCACCTATTGAGGAACTGGATGTATCACATTACATCAATAAATGTGGGATCATCTGGGAATGACCTCGGAGAATCCTTATGGTATCCGGATGAGGAGGGGGAGAGATATCTCCTCCTGATGACCTGGATGAGGAGGAAGAGCTCCAGCTGGAATCCTCTGATGAGGGGGAGTGAGTATACGAGCGCCTAAACTGGTGTCCACAGGAGCAATGCCTGGAAGAGGATCTGGAGGAAAAATGGTGTCTTTGTCCATGCCGCCTCGTCTGAGTGATCAGGAGGAGGAGTGGCCTTTCTTGCTGGTGTTGAGGGTTTCCTGGGTGGAGGGGGAGTAGGCTGCTTAGGTGGGGCTGGAGGCTGGACCCCTGAAGGAGCGGGTTCTGAAGCCAGGGGGGCAGGTGAGCCCTTAGGCAAAATATCCCCATTGATGGTGTTCCACCAGGAGTTGAACAGAGCCCCTACATCCGTGAGAGAGACAAGAGAGGCACCGGGAGGTCCAGGTGTCGGGGAAGGACTTTAGAGAGCCCCGGTGTCAGACCAAACCCTGTCATCAGGTCCAGAGTCGCAGGGTTGTCTGGCTACAGTCCTGTGGGCATTGGGTTATCTGGTATCAAGTTATCCGATGTCGGGTTAGGGGGTGCCAGGTTACCTGGTGTCAGGTCCTCTGGCATCAGCTCAGGGGAAGACAAAGGGGCTGGCGACGTCCGAGGATTGGGTGGTGACGGGGTGGGGGGGGGAGGAATGTTGCCTGGTTCGACCCCGAGGAAGCCAGAGTCAAAGTCAAAGAGACCGGCATCTGCTGATGGTGTTCTGGGATACTGGCTGGCATTGCCTTCTGGAGGGGGCGAGCTCCTGCTCCTGGCATCGCTTACTGCCATTGGACCCATAGGTCCAGTCAGACAACGTGGTCGGTCCAGCGGGGTGGACGATGGGCTCCCACCCGCCACCCGAAGAAGCACTGACTGATCCAACTGGTTTGAAGGGCCTAAGACACAGGGAGGAGAGAGGGCCGCTGAAGGCCCATGCCCTGAAGATCCCCCACCTGACGTCAGGACTAAGGTGGGAGGCTTCACCAATGGGAGCCCAGAAGCAGTAAGGGCTGATGGGGGTTGGGGGCAAAATCCAACATCCCGTGGGAGGAAGAGGAGGAACTGGAAGAGGCCACTGACTTTTGTAGGGACCTGGAGCGGGAATCTGACTGGGGCCTATCCTTGTCCTTATCCTGGTGATGATGCTTCCTGCTGGATTTCTTCTCCTTGTGGGTCGAGGCAGAGGAGGAGGTCCCTGGGGCCGCAGAAGGCAAGAAGCTTTGACTGGAAGGGGTCTTCTGCATGGCGGCTAGTTGCTTTTCATGCAGAAAGGTCTTCAAGGTCTTCAGGAGGTGGATCCTAGTCCTACGGTTGAAGCTTTGGCAATGCTGATAGGCCTCAGAATTGTGGTCAGGGCCTAAGCAGATGAGGCAGGCTGAATGGTCATCCTTTGATGGTATTTGCTTGCCGCAGGCACACTTGGATTTCTGCCACTCAGATGATGAGGGTGGAGAAGACGTAAAGAGAAAAATCGGAAAAGGAACACTGTTTTGATGAAAATAAAAAAGCGTGAGTAAACGCAAAAATGGTGGTTGATTGAAAGCAAAAGGTGTCCATGGAGCCATTGTCCGTGGGTCGACGTCGGAAAAAGAACTGAGGTAGGGCTGGGGGACCACCCCTTTAGTCAGTGTCAGTGGCTCAGCAGGTAGCACACTCGCCTCTGAGGCTGGGCGATCAGAAGGCTGTGGGTTCTATCCCCACACCAGGCACTTGGGTTAATTCCCAATACTGACACTGCAGTGCAGCATGAGGGGCTGCTGCACTCCTGAGGTGCTGTCTTTTGGATGAGACGATAAACCGAGGTCCCATCTGCATATTCTGGTGGTAGTTCAGGTGGATGTTAAAGATCCCATGGCACTTCTCGAAAAGAGTAGGGGAAGTTTCCCTGGTGTCCTGGCCAAGTTTCTCCCATTCACAAAAAATACCACCAACAGCTTAATCTGGTTCAAGGTCAGTTGGCATTCATCTGTATCCTCCTCCCCCAGGTCGTGCCTGAAAATAGGCAGAATTTGTCTAGTGCACTTACCCGGTCAACAAAAACTAAATAAATAAATACCACTGGCTGACATCGGGGGTGGGCCGACATCAGGGGGCGTTCCCCCACTGGAGACGGCTAGCCAGAAGTTTGCTATGGGGTCCTGGTGCTTGGCAGCTTAGTCCTAATGCTATAGACTGCTACAGGTGCTCACCCTCGAAGTAAGATAATAGGTTACTCACTTGTAACCGTAGTTCTAGCCGTAGAGTGGTATATGGTTCACATCCAAATGATAGCAGTTCTTCCTTAAGAGCTTATTCACTGTAATGTCTTTAATCAAAGCTCTTCCCAACACCCAGGTTTGATGGTATATATCCCTCAGCTCCACCCCATGATGTCTGAACTTGCATATTGGAAGCAGGGATCCATGTGCTACTTGCCAGGGGAGGCTGGGTGGTGTTCACGTGAACCATATACCACTCCCAGAACTACAGTTGCAGGTGAGTAACCTATTTTTCCAGGGACATGGATATGGTTCACTTATTCACACAATGGCAGACTTCCAGCAGTTCTCTGGGAGGAAGGGAAAAGGTACACATCCCTACTTGGCAAACAGAGACTGGAGAACCAAGGCCTCAAATGCAGCATCCTGGCTACACTCAAGGTTGATGCTGTAATGAGAGCTGAAGGTGTATGCCAACTTCTAGGTGGCAGCCCTGGAGATCTCCTGAATAGAAGACTGAAATGGCTTGTTGTTGATCATTGCAAGTGATTATTGCATGCTTTGTTGATGTATGTATTGTTACATGTATGTTTTCAATGTGTGCAAAAGGTTGCCATTGTGAATGAGCATAAGCTCAATGGTTATTCCTAATAAACAACAACAAGAAGTGCAAGTAGACTGCTGTCTCAATTTCTTGGGATAACAGCATTTCAAATCTTATGTCTAGTACATACAGATGCACAGAACTCATTTCAAGTCATGGCTGTGCAATTTTTGCTCACCTGGACTGGAAATGTTCAGGATAGGGCACAGAAGTGTTACTGACTGGTTCGGATAGAACTCAGATACCCCTTAGGTAGCAACTTCCTGCTGGTTCTAAGGATTACCTTATCCATGTAGAAGATTATGTAATTTAGTTCAGAGCACATGGCTTACAGTTCACTCAACTCCTAGCAGAGGTCATGGTAATCAAGAAATGAGGGTTACTCATCTGTAACCATACTTCTAGCAGTGGTATATAGTGCACATCCACACTTAGGCAGTCTTCCTTTCCCTTTAATTCCAGCCAGAACATCTTCAAACTAAGCTTCTCCCACCCACTCAGGTGGTATACTCCTCGGCACCACCCCATGACGTCAGATCTTGCATGCTGCAAGCAAGGATCCATGTACCACTTGCCAGAGGAGGTTGGGTGGGTGGTGTGGATGTGTACCATATACCACTCCTAGAAAGTAGTTACATAAGAACTTAACGTAACAGCAGATCTTCAAGAGGATCTCTTGCAGCAGGCCACACCTATGGAACTATAGCCGCCTGGCACTAGGACCACACCGAAACTTTTCTAGCTAGCAGTCTACTAGGGGGCCACCCAAACTGATGTCATATGCCAATGTTAACCTATCCTATAAGAGTGGGAGGCCTCCACTCCCGCTGGAGGGAAACCATATGCCACCTAGTCCCAGCTGAGGGAACCGAGAATGAACCGAAGATTCCTCCAAAGACAAAACAATGGAGAAAAAGGAACAGACACAGAAGAACCTCCCAAATCCAGGGGGAAGGAATGACATGGCCTGCTGCACGAGATCCTCTCGAAGATCTATTGTTATGGTAAGTTCTTACTTAACTGTACTATCTTACTTCGAGGGCATCTCTTGCAGCAGGCCACACCTATGGAATGAATCCCAAGCAGTTCCATCATCAGACAGCACAGTCTAGGTGGAGGAAACCTCGAGCCTAAGAAAGTAGGCCCTGTATAACAGCTAGGCCGAAATTGGCCCGTACGCCTAGAGACAATGTCCAGACTGTAGTGCTTGGTGAAGGTGTGGACAGAACTCCAAGTAGCAGCAGCACAGATCTCTGCAGCTGTCACATTCCTAAAACAGGCAACAGAAGTGGCCATGCCTCTGGTAGAGTGGCCACGAACAATGCCAGGAAAATCTTCGCCATACTTCCTGTAGCAATAAGTGATACAGTTAGCCAACCATTTGAACAAGCACTGTTTTGAAACAGGGATGCCCTCTTTCCCAGGGGTGAAAGAAACAAACAACTGGGGGGACCTCCTACAGTCCTTCATACAGTGTGTGTAACGCAGAATTCTATGCACATCTGAAGTATGGAACGATGCTTCCCCTGTATTGGCATGCGTTGGTTAATATAAAGGAAGGTGGATGATTTAAAGTAAACTCAGACACCACCTTAGGAAGTAACTTAGGGTTAATATACTCTGTCTTTGTGGCAAACCAAACAAGGCTGCTCGCACATGAGCACCTGTAGCTCTGAAATCCTTCGAGCAGAAGTAATAGCAACTAAAAATAACTATTTCCACGATGGCATACCTTGCATGTCACGGTCGGCTCAAAAAGAGCCAAGGTGGCCCGCCTGGTGGTGCTGAGAGCTTAGGCGCCAGACGCCTTGCTTCTGTCACGCCGGTGACCTGGGTTCAAGAACAAGCCCGGGTCATCGGAGAGCCCGCACGGAGGAGAGGGAGGAAGCAGTGTAACAGGGTTGAATAAGGCCCTGCCCCATTTGTTATGGAGAAAGAGTTTGGATGCAGGGATCTGTTCTGTTCTTTTCTTTTCTGTCTCTTCTCTGGTTGCACAACCACATTTTCTCATGAGACCAAGGACTTGATCACCCCGATGGTCTTGTAATTCTCTGCCTCTTGCTATGTCTCTGCCTTCACTTGCTGTTTCTGTCTTTTCCTCCCTTGCATATCTGCTGGTCTAAAAATATATGCAAATCATTATGTGGAAATGTAACTGATATTGGGATCCCTTTGTTTAGAAATGATATCGTGTTACTATTGAAATGTATATAATTATAGTTTGAGATGATTTCAAAAAGATGTTGGGAACTTAAATGGTTAACCTGAGGGTATTTTTTAAGCCCTTTTTCAGAAGCTGTGGAGAAGGGGCCTCAGTTCTGGGACATTGTGTTCTTGCTGTACCTGCCTGAAACATACAAGAACATTTTAGAAAAAAAACAGGATGCTTGTTAAGGAAGGGGTTGCAAAGACTTAGAGAGAGCTGCAATGTTTTGGGAAAGAGAGACTGAAGGAAACCTCAGATGGATCTTCTCTGTTTATTCTGCCTTTGTAAATAGTTATTCTGAATACATTTTTTTATGTTACTGCTAGTACTGATAAACACGTTCTGCAAATTCTACAACTGCTCCTGGATATTCCTATGCTTCCCGACCTATGCCTCGATGACAAGCAGGATTGAGCATCCGAAAGGCAGCTGTCCTCTCCTGGGGAGACTCTGTTGCCTGCTGTAGTTCCACTGCCCTCGAATGGAGGTCCGCGAGCAGTGCAGGCGAGTGGGTGGCAAGCAATGGGAGGGCGTCCCGGTACAGTGGCTTGCGTTTGCCGCTGGAATAGGGTCAGGAGAAAATGGAGGTAAAAACTGGGGATAAACTAAAAAAAAATGCTAAGGTGAGTTTCTGTGACATAAAATTCAGGTCCCGAGGCGGGACTGGATTGCAGATAGAAGGCTTCAAGTGAAGAATGCTTCTCAGAAAAGTACAGGACACCTCCAGTTGTGCCACCATTCAGCCATCAACTGGCACAGGGAAAGGCAGAGATGGCAGACATGTGCACCTTAAGAGAGAAGTACTTCAGGCCAGAGTCTGAAAGAGACAGTAAGTATTCCAGAATCTGATTCACTGGACAGGTGAATAGGTCCATCTGACGTGAAGCAGCCCACAGCGCAAAGCATTTCCATATCATAGAATAATTGGCCCTAGTGGATGGCTTCTGGATATCAACCACCTGAGGTGACACCCTGAACTGAGCCATGGCTATGCCCTCAGGAGCCAGGCATGAAGATACAGGGATCTGAGGTCCGGATGGGCCAGGGTACCCCAGGTCTGGAAGAACAAGCTGATACACAGAGGAAGGGGTACTTGAGGTTCCACTGTCAGCTGCTGTAGTAAAGGGAACCAGATCTGATGAGACCAGAAGGGGGTGATGAGAATGATCATGGCTTCTTCCATCTGAAGCTTGATCAGAACCCTCTGAAGTAGGGGGAAGGGAAGAACTGTGTATAGAAACCTCCCTTTCCAGGATGGGGACAAGTCTCCCCAGAAAACTCCAAGCCCTGGATCAAGCGAGCAAAAAAGTGTCAGTTCTGCATAGAGTGGGGGATGCAAAAAGATCCAACTCTGGATAAGCCCACCTGTCGAACATGTCTTCTACTATAAAGGTCAGCAGCTCCCACTTGTGCACCTTTGACTGTGACTGGCTGAGGGTGTCCACCAGGATGTTCTGGTGCCTGGGACATGAACATCTGACAATTTGAGACTGTAGTCAGAACCCAATACCAGATTCTCATTGCTTCCCGGCAGAGGGGGTACAAGTGAGTGCCCCACTGCTTGTTGATGTAGTGGACTGCACTGATATTGTCCATCTGCACTAGCAGAAGACCTGGGGATAGCTCAACCTGGAAGGCATGCAAGGCATAAAGAATGGCCCACATATTCAGGATTTTTATGTGAAGAGAGGACTCCAGCAGGGATCATGTCCCTTGTATCTGAGGGGCCCTAGATGAGCTCCCCATCCCAACATTGAAGCATCTGTTGTGAGAATCTGCTGAGGAGAAGGAGTGCGGAAAGGAATCCCTCTTAACAGGTTGCTGGGTTCCATCCACCAAAGCAGAACCCTTTTCACCAGAGAGGCGACCAGGACTGACTGTTCCAGGTCATCAGTATGCTGGTCCCACTGGACCCTCAGTGTCCATTGGGGAATTCTCATGTGCAATCTGGCTAGAGGCACTGTGACTATGGTGGCAGCCATCAGGCCCAAGAGCCAGAGGAAGGTTCTGGCTGAGACATAGCGGCTGTTGTACAGCAGGCAGGCTTGAGCAATACGGTGATCTGCCCGGTCCTGCGGCAAGAAGGCCATGCCCTGAGAGGTATCCAAGACAGACCCTATGTACTGAAGGCACTGACAGGGCATCAGGACTGAGTTAGGCAGGTTGACCATAATGCCCACATCCTGGATAAGGGGGTGGTATGTTTCAGAGTCTATACCAGGGGCTCCCTGTATTGGGCTTTGAGAAGTCAGTCATCCAGGTAGGGAAAAACATACATACCCTGCTGCCTGAAGGCAGCTGCTACCACTGCCAAGCATTTGGTAAACACCCAAGGGTCTGAGGACAAGTCAAAGGGCAAGGCCCAGAACTGGAAGTGTGCCACCTGGAAATGAAACCTTAGGTAGTGTCTGTAAGAGGCATGTACCTGGATATGCAGGTAGGCATCCTTCATATCCAGGGTGAAAAATCCAGTCTCCCTAGTGCAGAAAGGGCAGCAGACCCTGAAGTGTCACCATCTAGAATTTTTTGTACTGAATGAACAGGTTTAGCTCCCGGAGGTCTAGGATGGGCCTGAGATCCCCTGTGCCTTTGGGGACCGGGAAGAAATAAGAGTAGAACCCTCTGCCCTGCTGGGTCACTGGGATGGGTTCTATGGCCCTTTTGCTTAGCAGAGAGAGGATTTCCTCCCAGACCACTGGGATGTGGTCCGGAGGATAAGAGGACAGCACTAGTTTTTTTCTGGACGCTGCTCTAGAAGTTTCAGAGTGTGGCTGCTTTCTATTAGCTGCAGAACCCAGGCATCTCTGGTAATTTCCCTCCACTTATCCAAGTGCAGGGAGGAACGACCCCCTACATCCTCCTCCTGCCCTATGTAGGGGTGGTATGGAGTCAGGCCAAACTGGCAATGGTGGCTGGAGCCACACCACCTTCTCTGTGTTTTTTTCCTGTAGTGCAGGAGGGAGTGGACAAGGCAGGGGCAGCCCCGCACTTATCCTCAAGCTTGTTAGAAGGATTGGGTCTATGGGTAGACCACTAAAAGGGCACTCAACCATGTTTGGTGTGGTATATAGAGTGGACTGACCACAAGGTGTGGCCAGAGGCTTGCAGCTGAGACAGTATGTCCTGTACATCGGCCCCAAACAGTTTGAAGCCACCAACGGAGGCATTCAGGTTGGACAACTGAATATCCGTGGCAAAGCCTGACACCCTCAGCCAAGAGTGTCTTTGCAGGTAAATGCCCACCACAGCAGCTTTGGCCAAGGCATCTACGGTATTGTAGGCAGCCCTCAGAAGGTGTGTGCCGACATCGGAACCTGCTTTGAGAGACTGCAGCAGCTGCTGTTTTAGGGGGTCCTCTGGGAGGGCCCAGGCAGTTTCAAGGGCCTGGTCCCAAAGCTTGTTTTGGTACTGGACCATATGAAACATAGAAACATATAAGTTGACGGCAGATGAGGACTGCAAGGCCCATCCAGTCTGCACATTTCTTTTTCTACCTTATGAGTGTGCCATAGGCCTTTGCTCTGTCAATGGCCTATCTATTCATACTCATCTGTATTGCTCTCTTATGCCTATCCCATGCCTGTTTGAAGCCCTGCACTGTATTCATATCCACCACTTCCTGAGGTAGGCCATTCCATGCATCCACCACCCTTTCTGTGAAAAAGAACTTCCTCACATTACCCTTTAATCGGCCTCCCTCTAATCTCATGCTGTGTCCTCGTCCTGCTATTTTTCTTATATCGAAACATGTTAGACTCTTTCACCTTGTTAATGCCCTTAAGGTGTTTGAATGTTTCAATCATATCACCTCTCTCCCTCCTTTGCTCAAGGGTATACATATTGAGTTCAGTTAATCTGTCCTCATATGTCTTCTGATGCAGTCCCTGCACCATTTTGGTTGCCCTTCTCTGGACTGCCTCAATTTGGTTAATGTCCTTGTGAAGGTGTGGCTTCCAGTACTGCACGCAGTACTCCAAATGGGGCCTAACCAGTGTCTTGTAAAGAGGGATTATTACCTCCCTCTTCCGACTTGTGATACCCCTACTAATACACCCCAACATCCTTCTAACCTTACCTACTGCTTTAGTGGTCTGCTTGGATGATTTCAGGTCATCGGTGATGGTGATGCCCAAGTCTGTTTCTTCCCTTGTGACTGCCAGCAACTCCCCTCCCAGACTATAGGTGGCTTCAGGGTTTCTCTTCCCTATGTGCATGATCTTGCACTTCTTTGCATTAAACCCCAGTTGCCACTCTTCCGACCATTTTGCCAGTTTATCCAGATTTCTTCTCATTCTGCCCACACCATCTGGATCATCTACTCTGTTGCAGATCTTGGTGTCATCTGAAAAACAGACAAACCTTACCCTCCAGTCCATCTGCAATGTCACTGATGAAGATATTGAAGAGGACTGGCCCTAGGACCAATCCCCTGAGGTACCCCACTTGTGACTTGCATCTCTTCTCACTGTATACCATTTCCCACCACTCTCTGCTTTCTGCCCATCAACCAGTTTGCCACCCAGTTGACCAATGTCTGACCCACCCCAAGCCTACCCAGCTTATTAATCAATCTTCTATGTGGAACAGTATCGAAAGCTTTGCTGAAGTCAAGGTAGGCAACATCAACTGCTCCCCCTTGGTCTACCACTCTGTTTACCCAGTCAAAGAAATCTATGAGATAAGTTTGACAGGACCTTCCTTTGTAAACCCATGCTGTCTTGGATCCTGTGCTCCTATGGATTCCAGGTATTGCACTATCCTTTCCTTAAGGTGTCTCCATAATCTTGCCCACTACTGAGGTAAGACTGACTGGTCTGTAGTTCCCTGCCTCCTCCCTGCTACCACTCTTGTGGAGCGGGATCACATGACCCCTTCTCCAGTCTTCTGGGACCTCTCCTGTGCTCAGAGACTCACTAAACAGTTCTGATAATGGCTCTGCTAGATCCACCCTTAGCTCCTTTAGTACCCTGGGATGTATGCCGTCAGATCCCATTGCCTTGTCCACTCTGAGCTTATTGAGCTCTTGTAGGACCCTTTCTTTTGTGAAGGGACAATTGCACACCTCCCTGTGTCCATGGTGCAGAGCTGTGGGCCCTGCCCTACCTTCACTTCAGTAAATACTGAGCAGAAGTGTATCTATTTAGGATAGATGCTTTTACATGGTCCTCCTCCTCACATGCCCCCTTATCCCTTTCAATCTTAGCAATACCCTCTCTGGACTTTCTCCTTTCACTAATGTATCTATAGAAAGTCTTGTCACCTTCTTTTACTGTTCGTGCTAGTGTTTCCTTAGTTTGGGCCTTTGCCTGCCTTACTGCCATCCCTGCTTGCTTTAGTGAAGTTTGGTATGCCTCCCTATCTTCATCTTGCTGCGTTCCCTTATATTTCCTGAAGGCCAGCCTTTTGGCTCTGACCTTTTCTGCTACTGTGTGTGAGAACCAAAGTGGTTTCCTTCTTCTTTTGCACTTCCTTTTCTCACTAACACAATGGGATGTTGCTTCAAGTATTGCATGTTTATTGCTTGCCCACTTTGACTGTACCCCCTCACCTGTATTTCTTTTTGCCAGGGCTAGCTTAACTCTGTTGGCCATTTTATCAAAGTCAGCTCCTTTGAAGTCCCATATTTTTGCCTTGGAATGGGATGATTTTGTTCTAGTGGCCAAATTGAACCATACCATGTGATGGTCACTGGCCCCCAGGTGACCTTCTACCTGGAGATCTGTGATCCTTTCCCTGTTAGTCAGTACTAGATCTAGGATAGCCCTGTCTCTAGTGGGTTGTTGTGCCAGTTGTTTGAGGCCCTCCCCCTGAGGGGAATCCACCATGTGTCTAGTTCTGGCAGATGTCCCTGCTGGTATTGACCAATCTGTATCTGGCATGTTGAAGTCTCCCATTATCAGAACCTCCCCTTTAGCTGTCATGTTTTGTATATCTTCTAACAGTAACATGTCTATGTCCTCCCCCTGGTCTGGAGGCCTGTACACAACCCCAGTTCGCATGGCTGTCCCATTTCCTGTTTCCAGCATGACCCACAGTTCTTCTGGCTCCTTATGTGTATTCTGAATTTCTGTAGCTTTGATATTTTCATTGACATAAAGGGCCACTCCACCTCCCCTTTTTGTACCTTGGTCTCTTCTGAACAGTACATAGCCAGGTACTGAAGTCTTCCAAGTGTGGTTACTGGTGAACCATGTCTTGCTAATGACTACTATGTCCAGTTTAGCCTCTGTCATTATTGTCTGCAGGTCTGAGATCTTGTTTCCCAGACTGCAAGCATTTGTTTACATGATTTTCCATTGGTCAGATTTCGGTGTGTTAGTTGTTGGGCGAGGTCCGGCATTTCCCCTGTGCATCGTAGTGGGAGCCAAACCTTTTTCTTTACCTGGTGATGTAAATGAACTACAAACATGCTGAACTCCTGTTTGACCACTAGCTCAAGGGGGAAGGGTGTTCTTCCCATTTTATGTTTCAGGTGCTGCACCCCTCTCCCCATTTGCTAGTTTAAATATTCTGGAAAGACGTCAAACTTCTGCCCCAATGCACTGACTCATTCCTTAGTCAGATGCAGTCCATCAAATTTAAAGAACTTTTGCTCCCAAAACTGTTGCCAATTCCCTACAAATTTGTGTCCTTTTTCCTGGCACCAGCCCTTGAGCCACATGTTTAGTTCCCTTATCTCCCCTTCTCTGACCTTCCATCCATCTGTCCCCCTCTCCCAGACTGGCAGGATCTCAGAGAAGGAGATGCCAGACGAAATGGATGATAGTTTGTCCCACAGCCTGGTCAGGTGTTCCTTGGTCTCCACAACTGACCGGCTGGCGGGATCGTTAGTCCCTATGTGTACCAGGACATCAATGTTTTCTCCTGCTTCCCGAACAATTTTAGCAATGCGGTCAGTGTCTCTCCACGCTGATGTACCTGAGAGACATCTGACCATTACCCCTGGCTGGAGATACATATCAACTCTCCGAATCATGGAGTCCTCTATGATCATAAGTTTTTTGGATTTCCTTTTTGCTTTTTTTGTTTTGGTTCCTGTTTTGGGCGCATTTTGTTGTGCTAGCTCCTGTGCTGCAGTGTCCTCTGCCCCTTTGTTTGATTTCAGAGATAGAGGCAGATACCTGTTTGTAGTTTTTATATGGTTTGTGGAGGTGATATGTTGGAGAGCACCGAGTGATGGGGCACCTGCTTTGCCCCTCCTAACCACCTGCCAACCTCCCTGACCAACTACCCTCGGCAGTCGAGGTGCTTCTTTTGGATGTTGGGGAAATCGCAGGCGGTTCTTATATTTCCTCCTGAATATGCAATTTGAGGAGCGCAATCTCTGCCCATGCTGCCTGGAGCTGAGCCCTTAGATCTCCAATGGCCCAGCATGTACGACAGTGTCCTAAATCCTGTAAAACTGCCTTTCTGAAAAGTGTTCCACAGTACCTGCAGTTAATGATATCCATTCCAGGTAACTTGCTGGGTTTATAACCTGGTCAGAATAATTAGAAGGAAGAAAATGAAAGCAAAAGTTTGATTTTACATTTTGTTTGTTTGTTTTTGTATAACCTGTTATAACAAGTTAAATTACAAGTGCCCCTGTAAATTAGGTCACTGTGTGGATACCCCTCTGAACCGCTCCTTCCTGCTTTGCTACAGGAAATGTCACGACTGTGCTACCCTATAAAAGGAGTGTAGTGTGGGGTGGTTGGGCCCTTCCCCTGCTGAAAAAGAAGAATCATGGATGAAAGAAACAAGGGGGTAAGAGCAGAAACAATCAGCCAGAAACAAATGCAATAGCCCTGAAAGCTTATCCTAATGACAGATAAAACTGTGAAACCTGTAAAGCACCACCTGTAATAATTTCACAGAAGATATACTCTGTAAGAGACACTTTGCTACAGAGAAAAATAAAGCAGTAACAGAAGAAATACCTTGCAAAAGACAATTTGAATCAGAAGATTACAGCAGTAATCTGTACGCACACACCTGTAGGCACACCCTGTAATAATGCAGCAGAATGTATACCCAGCAACAACAATTTGAATCAGAGAAATATAAAGCAATAAAATGTTAGCAACAAACAGTAACAATCCCTTGTGAGTACAAAATAAAAATAACAACACACAGTAAACCTGCCTAGCCAAAAGAAGCCTTAATCCTTATTGTTGCTCTGGTGAGGTTCTTTGCTCTGTCCTCTCAAGCAACCTAGATGAAAAGAGCACAGGTGAAGCTAGGTGCCTTGGCCAGCAAACCTAGTCTGGCAATGTAGTTCAACACCCTGATGGACAGTGTGGCAGAGGCAAAGGTTCTCTTGCCAATGTGACCCAGCCTCCGGGACTCCTTATTCGAAAGCAAGGAATTGAGATGTTTTGGCCTCTTGGTGTGGTTGTGGGCGGAAATGATGACCACCGAATCCACCTGAGGCTGGTTGGTGAAAAAAGACTTTCCTGCTGGAGCATGGTATTATTTGTCTGCCTTCCTCGGCATGGTTGGAATCAAATTTGGCCGGTGCCAGATGGCCATGGTGGCATCCTCAAATGGTTCAATTGGGGGGAGGGATGACCAGAGGAGGGGCGTCCGGCAATTGCAAATAAGTTGCCAAAAGTCGAATGGGATCTTGCTCCTCGGCGTTGAAACACAAGGCCAACTGTAATTGTCTCATAACTAAGACAAAAGAGGTGTCATCTGGGGAGGGACCATGGGATGTAATGAGGGGTTTTCTCTCTGTCACACAAGACCGTGGAGGAGGAGCTGTAAGGAGTGGCTCCTCTGTTGTTGCCGTCCTCATCTGGAGGAATGAGGTCTGGGCGACAATCGTCCTTGTTCCCCATGTCCTAAGGGGGGAATGAGGGCCCAGTGTACTGAGGTGTGGGCTGCGGCCCTATTGGAGGAGCAGATGGCCACTGCAGAGACAGGCTTTGGGGAGGAGCAAGCTTAGCTTGCATAAAGTCCCATAAGACGGTAAGCATGGAATGAAAGTCCACTGCTATTGGCGTCGGTCCCTTGGCCTTGGCTGAGGTAGCATGGAGTAGGCACTGGGGAGGATGGCCAAACAGGCTGGGGCCTGTGGGGAAGCTCCTCGGCATGGGTCGCGTTTGGTAAGGTGACAGTGATTGGGGCTCAGGCTGGGGGAACTCCGGAGAAGGTGGAGGCTCCTTTTTTTTTTTTACACTCTTATTTATTGCTCCGGTGGACCAGGGCATCTCTCGGAGGTGCTCACTTGACCATTGCCTCTACTCCTCGCCAAGACCACCCTCCTCTGGGACCCCCCACCAGGACCTTCCAGCCCCCCAGATCACCACCCACCTACCTGGTGGCCATTCTGCGATTAGAGAGTCAGTCCTGGTAGAGGGCCTTGGGCGACTGTTGGAGGGATGGTCCGGCGCTGGGGATGTGGGCTAGGTCCTTGGTGCCCTCGTCACCTCCCTGGTCCTCCGGGGTATTTCACTTTAGTTTACCTTATGGAGCGTGGATGTGCAATGATGTCCTGGCACTGGCGTGCAGATGTCCATCGCTGCTCCACTGCACCGTCACTGTGCCGCATGTTCCTTGCGCTGCCCCCGATCTCCATCGGGGCAGCTAAGGAACAGTGCTTGGCCTGGATCTCTCTCTGGGAAGGGAGGGCAGTCCTCTGGATGCTCAATCCCCCCCCACCGACCCGAATCTGTTTCTGAACCCGGGTCGCCGGCATGGCACGAGGTGTAGCGTCCAGCTCCTCAACCCTTAGCTCCACCGGGCTGGTGGGTAGAGGCTCCTTACTCAAGGATATGGCAAATGAACTGGCCAAGGTTGGTGGAGGGTTAGGCCATGTCCTGGTGAATGCTGATGCTGAGACCATCGACAATGAGCCCACTAAGACACCTGAGTGCCTGCTGAGAACAAGGGCCTGAACAGCAGGGGCTGAGAGGTCAGTGGGGTGCCAGAGCCCCTGGAACAGACACCTGCCACAAAAACATTGGTGAGGGGCTGCCAGCAGTAGCCCTGCAGGAAAAAGGGTGTGCGAGGTAGAGGGGCCACCCTCGATGGTGAGGATGGTACCACCGCGGTTGAAGCACGGAGCAGAGCCTGGGATCGAGTTGAGAAGGACCGGGTTTTCTCCTTAGGACGGTCCTTGTCTCGATACCTGTGCTTCTCCATTGACTTGTCCCGGACCTTGGAGGGTTGTGAGCTTGAGGATGTCACGGGGGAAGAAGGGGAACTTCGAGCCTGAAGCTCCTTCTCCATCTTGGTGACCTTTTGCTTCAGCAGAAACGTTTCGAGGGTCTGCACTCAGAGCTTCCTGGTGGCCTGGTTGAAGCCACAGCAGATAACACAAGCCTGGATGTCGTGTTCTGGGCCTAGGCAGCAGACGGAAGCCTTGTGGTTATCTTTCTCAGGGATCTTCTACCCGCATGCAAACTTTTTGAAGAGGTTCTTATAGGAGGAGCTTGGCATAAATAGAGAGGAAAAATCACTTTATCACTAAAGTGATACACACTAGGGAGACAAAATAAAAAAAGTAAAAGTTTGACAAAATTTTTCAGCGAAATGGTGGTCAGCTGAGGTTGGTGGAACTCCATAAAGTCTGACGTGCGATGGTCGATGGTGGGAAAAGAACTGAGGAGGGCGTGGGGCTGCCCACTCCTATAAGATAGGCTGACGTTGGCATATGACGCTGGAGTGGGTGACCCCCTCAATAGACTGCTAGCTAGGAAAGTTTCTATGTGGTCCTGGTGTCTGGCGGCTATAGTTCCATAGGTGTGGCCCGCTGCAAGAGATACCCCTGAAGTAAGATCTATGGTTACAGGTGAGTAACCCTCATTTCTAGGGATGTAGATATGGTTAACTTACCAACACTTAGGCAGATTCCTAGCACTTGTCTGGGAGGAAGGGGCAAGGCGCACACCCCTATTTTGGAAAGAGGGACTGGAACACTGAGGCCCAAAGCAAGCATCCCAGCATGACTTAAGATTGATGTGATAGTGCGAAATGACGGCGTGTGCTGACTTTCAGGCAGCAGCCCTGCAGATTTCTTGGAGAGGAATGTCCCTGGAAGCAGCCACCACCGCAGTGGTATGTCTGGTGGAATAAGCCCTATGAAAGGCTCCTACCAGCCAACCTATAGCAGAGGTGGATGCAGGATACAATCCAACTGCCAATTATCCTCTTAGCTGCCGATCTGCCTGGTTTGGCTTCAGCAGAGGTCACAAATAGCTGGTGAATTTCTCCCCGAACTCCAGCCATGCACTCTGTATAATAAGCAAGCACTCACTTCAGGTCCAACATATGGAGCCTGTGCTTGGCCTTCAAAGTTAGATTGAAGTACACTGTGAGGTTAATCACCAGGTTAAGGTGAAACTCTGAAACAACTTTCAGGAGGAACTTCGGGTTGGAGCGGATGACAACCTTGTCCCTGTGGAATACCAAGTACTGAGACTCCATTGAGAGTGCCGGGACCTCACTAATCCTTCTGGTGGAGGTGATAGTCACCAAGGAGGTGGTCTTCCATGACAAGTGAGAGATGTCATACCTGTGCACTGGTTCGAATGGCTTACCCATGAGCACTCCCAGTACCAGCAACAAGTCCTAAGGTCCTGGTGGTTTATGTATGAGTGGCGACAAGTGGTCAAGGCCTTTAAAGAAGTACCTGATCACCTTCTGCACCTCCGTCTGCATTCCAGCCCATGCCTGGTATGCAAAGATGGCAGCCAGGTGCACCTTGAGGGTCACTGACCTCAGGTCCGACTAGGAGAGACAACAGGTAGTCTGGAATGCTAGCCAAAGGGCAGGCCAGGAGGTCTAGTTCCCTGCTCAGGAACCAAATGGAAAAGCGATTCCATTTGAAGGCATAGCACTGGCGGGTTGACCCCTTCCAGGAGGCTTCCACAAGGTGAAGAATCTCTTCAGAGAGACCCAAAGCCTGGAACTCTAGCCACTTAGGAACCAGGCTGTCAGGTGCAGGGATTGAAGGTCCGGGTGCAAGACCTTCCCCTTGTGACAAGAAGGCAGATCTGGGCATACAGGCAAGTGCCATGGAGCTCTGCTGCTGAGATTGAGGAGGTCTGGGTACCAGAACTGGCGTGGCCAGTCTGAAGCTACCAGGATCATCTGCACCTTGTACCTCCGCATCTTGACAAACACCCTGTGGATCAGAAGAAAGGGAGGGAAGGAGTAAAAGGATGTCTAGGGTCCAGGGTCTTGCAAAGGCATCCTCCATCAGTATCGCACACTGTGGCGGGCAGGCATAGAACAGCCTCAGTTCACATTCTCCTAGGAGGAAAACAGGTTAACTAAGGGAGTGCCCCACTGGGAGAACAGGTGGTCCACCATGTCCTGGTGAAGGGACCTCTCATGAGATGCCTCACCCACTCAGCTGAGAGCATCTGCCAGCTGTTTGGAGGCTCCAGCTACATGAATCACCAAGAGATTGGCACCCACACTGCGCACGAGGGTCCAGGTGTGGAGGGCATCCCTACACAACCAGAGGGAATGCATTCTGGCCTGCCTGTTGAGGTAGTACATTATCATGGTGTTGTCTGTCTGGATCTGCATGACCTGACCCCAGACAGATGGAGCGAATGCCATCAGAGCAAGATGCACTGCATGGAGCTCCAGCAGGTTGATGTAGTACTGGGATTTCCTGGGGGTCTAGAGCCCGTGGGTCCTGTGGTCCAGGTGACATAGGCGCTGAGATCACTGGTGGGTCAGTTCCCACTGCAAGGGTGCATCCACCAGCAGGCCCACCAGACCATGCTGGTGCAGGATGCCATGTACCCCAGCAGCCGCAGGAAGTCCTGGGCAGGGCGTGAGCACCCAACATGAAATGATCGGGCAAAGGAGGAAAGATCTGCTGCCCCATCCACTGAGAGTCAGGCCTTGGCCCAGAAGGAGTTGAACTCTGCCCTGATGAAGTGGTCGACTTGTGAGGAGTTGAGTTCCAACTTGGCTGGATTGATGAGAAGACCCAGGGCCAAGCAAGTCTGGAGGGCCAGGTCCATGGACCTCTCCACCTTCTCCCAGAATAACCAGGCAATCAGCCAGTCACCCAGGTACAGATATAACCGAACCCCTTGGTGCTGCAGGAAAGCTGCCACCACTGTGATGCACTTGGTGAAGACCCTGGCGGCCAAGTAGAGGCTGAAAGGCAGAACCTAGAACTTGTAAAGCACCCCGTCTGTGAGAAACCAAATGTACCACCAGTGGGTTGAACAGACTGGGATATGAAAGAAGGTATCCTGGAGATCCAGGGAGCAGAACCACATGCCATAATCCAGAGATGGGATTATTTGATTCAGAGTGACCATCCTGAACTTGTGCCTCCTCAGGAACTGGTCCAAATCATAAAGATCCAGTATGGGGGTGCCAACCCCCATCCATTTAGGGACCAAGAAACACCTGGGCACAAAGTCCTGGCTGGCATTGGTGTCTGGGACACGAGCTAGAGCGCCTTTCTCCAGGAGCTGAGTAGTGCTGGGTGAAAGTTGTGAATTCCGCTTGAGCAGAACTTTCATAAAAGTTCTCCAGCTTTTTGAGGAATTTTCTGAACTTCCACCTGTGGCGAAATGGAAGTCTTCTGAATGTGTTTGACGAATCTGGCATACGGGAGCAACTATTATTCTAATATAATAAACAAACTATTGGTCCCTGGAGTCTAGTGGTCCCTCCCTCGATGATCACTGGTCCAATCCAAGATTTATTTAAATCTTCCCTGGTGGTTAGTGGCCCCCCCATCGATTACCGGCCCGTTGAGAAAACAAAAATATCTCCCTGGTGGCTAGTGGCCCCCCCCTTGCCGATCACTGGCCTGATATTAATAATGACATTCTCTGGTGGTCTGGTGCCCCCCCCGCGCTGATCGCCACCCGATATCAAAACTATAAGACTTTCCTGGTGACAAGTGGTCCCCCCAAAGCCAGATGCTGATTGCCACCCAGTAGTAAAACTATAAGATATCTCTGGTGTCCAGTGGTCCTGCCCCACCCCCACCCGAAGCCCTGCTCGAAACAGAAAGAATATTCCTTGGTGGCTAGCTGTCCCTACCCCCACCCGATCACTCACCCGATATATTTAAAAAAAGA
Source organism: Neoceratodus forsteri (assembly GCA_016271365.2). Classification (NCBI taxonomy): domain Eukaryota; kingdom Metazoa; phylum Chordata; order Ceratodontiformes; family Ceratodontidae; genus Neoceratodus; species Neoceratodus forsteri. Next base: position 211,525,324 of record CM057456.1, read on the forward strand.
TTAAAAGACTTCCACTCACCTGAAGCTGACATTATATTCCCTGGTGTTCAGTGTAAACCCCCATCCCAGTCCCCTGTATAGTCAATATAAACATGTCCCTGGTGGTCTAGTGACCCCCCCCATTCCCAAACCCCAGTAAGTGAATTAAAAACAGGTTACTCACCTGTAACAGTAGTTCTAGGAGTGGTATATGTTGTTCATCCACACTGTTTGGCATTTCCATTCCCTTTAAGAATCTTGCCGGAAGGTCTTCAAGCTGGCTTCTCCCACCCAACTGGGTGGTATAACCTTTGGCTCCAACCCATGATACCAGATCTTTGCCTGTTGGAAGCTCAGGTTGTGCATCAAAGCCGGGGAGGTAGTGTGGGTTTGTGTGGATGAACAACATATATCACTCCTAGAACTACTGTTACAGGTGAGTAACCTGTTTTTCTAGGATCATGGATATGTTGTTCTATCTACACTGTTTGGCAGACTCCAAGCAGTTCTCCAGGAGGAGGGATGCAAGGCGCACATCCCCTCTGATATACTTACTTGGGAACAGAGGTTGGAGAACTGAGGCCCCAAAACAAGCATCCTGGCGTGACCCTAGGTCGATGTAGTAGTGGGTAATGAAGGTGTTTGCTGTCTTCTAGGTGGCAGCCCTGCAGATTTCATGGATGTGCATGTCCCTGGAAGCAGCCACTGACACAGCAGTATGGTGGGTAGAATGAGCTCTTATCCTTCTCGGAGGCTCCTTGCCCACCAACCTATAGCAGAGATCAAAGCAGGATGTAATCCATCTGCCAATCATCTGCTTTGCTGCAGGTCTGCCAGGTGCGGCTTCAGCGTAGGTGACAAACAGCTGGCGAACCGCTCCCTGAATTTCCGCCATCCGCTCCTTATAATAAGAGAGAGCTCATCTCAGGTCCAGAGTATGGAGCCTGTACTCAGCCTCCGAGGTGTAGCTCAGGTAGAACACAGGCAGAGTCAACACCTGGTTAAGATGGAACTCTGACACCACCTTTGGAAGGAATTTCAGGTGGGGGCACAGGACAACCTTGTCCCTGTGGAAGACCAGGTATGAAGACTCCACCGAGAGCACCTGGAGCTCCCCAGTCCTTCCGGCTGACGTGATAGCCACCAGGAAGGCGGTCTACCACGACAAATGTGACATCTCACACTTGTGCATCAGTAGGAATGGCTTGCCCATGAACGTTGCCAGTACCAGCAGTAGATCCCACGGAGGTGGAGGTTCACGCACCAGAGAGGATATGTGGTCAAGGCATTTTTTTGGGGGGGTAATCTGTTTTATCCCCTCACTCCTGCTTGGGTGCCCACCACTCCCTCGGGCTCTCCTAGGGTTCTTCCTGCTTCTGTCATCCCCTCTCAAGTCCTGACTCCCCCGTGGGTCCCACATAGCAGCCCTCCGCGGTATCCAGGCGTTTCCCTTCGCCGGGCGGGCCCCCCTCCTCCTCCGAGGGGGAATGCACCAGTGGAGGGGGAACACTAGCACTTACTTTGTTAGGCTGCAGGATGCTGCTGGGCACCCATGAGGAATGGCTCCCTGGGGGATGCAGAGGATCCGGAGGCCGTCATCCAGCGAACTCCCAGCCATTTTCCCTTGTTCTGTTGGGGGCAGCATAGTGACGTCACGGCATACGCTGATGTCCGTTCTTCCCCAGTTAGCATTGCGCCATGCGTCCTGCACTACTCCCAGCCTCCGCTAGGAGCCAGCAGGCACTGGACCAGTCCCCTACCCTCTCCCCAGAGAAGGAGAGCTGTCCATCGGATGCTCAATCTTTCCCCCCTCAAGCCGCTCTCCAGCGACCCGGGCCTGTTCCCAAACCCGGATTGCTGGTGTCGCAAGTTGAAATCCAACCACTGTGCCGGCGGTCGATTTTTTTAAAGAAATGCCAGGCCACCTTCTCCTGTGCCACTGTCTACTGACCAGCCTGCATCCAGTACGCAGAGATGGCTGCCTGGTGCACCTTAAGGGTCGTAGACCGAAGACCGCCATTGGACAGTGATCAAAGGTAGTCTAGGATGCTAGCCACTGGACAGGACAAAGGGTCCAGGCCCTTACCCTGACACCAGATGGAAAACTGTTTCCATTTGAAGGCATAGCACCTCCTGGTCGACTCCTTCCTGGATGCTTCCACTACTGTGAGCACACCATTAGAGAGATTCAGAGCCTGGAACTCTAGCCACTCAGGAACCAGGCTGTCAGGTGCAGGGATTGAAGGTCTGGATGGAATACCTTCCCCTGATTGACAGATAACAGGTCCAGGCATACTGGAAGATGCCTCAGAGGTCTGGAGCTGAGGCTGAGATCATCTGGATACCAAAACTGGTGTGGCCAGTCTGGGGCTACCAGGATCACCTGTGTCTTGTCCCTCCTGACCTTGAAGATCACCTTGTGAACCAAGGGAAGTGGAGGGAAGGCACAGAAGAGGCCTGGGGTCCATGGCCTCGAGAAGGCATCCCCCTGCAGTGAGCCCTGCTGAGGGGGCAGGGATGAAACAGCCTCAGCTTGGTGTTCTCCCTGGAGGCGAACTGATCCACCTGAGGTTTACCCCAGTGGGAGAACAGGCTGTGTACTACCTCTGGATGGAGAGACCACTTGTGGGACATCTCGCCCACATGGCTGAGAGTATCCACCAGTTAGGCTAGGAGATCTGCCTCCACTTAGCTCACGAGGGTCCAGATGCAGAGCGCTTCCCTGCACAGCAGCCAGGAGTGCGTGCCGCCCTGTTTGTTGAGGTAGTACATGGTCATGGTATTGTCTGCCTGGACTTGCACCACTTGACCCAGAAGGAGCGGAGTGAATGCTGACAGTGCCAGTCTGACTGCTCTGAGCACCAACAGGTTGATATGATATCGGGCTTCCTCGGGGGTCCAGAACCTGTGAGCTCTGTGGTTCCCCATGTGGGGTTCCAGCCTGTGAGAGAGGCATCGGTTGTGAGAACGACTGTCAGCTCAGGATGGACAAACGGGACCCCTTCCTGCAAGTGATCCAGGATGGTTCACTATTGGAGAGCATCCCACATCTTCTGGGTCACAGTGACCAGCTGGTTGAAGTGACCATGACACTGAATCCACTGGCTGGCCAGCTCCCATTGGAGGGGGCGCATATGCCACCAGCCCAGTTGCCAAAATGATTTCTGAACTTTCGCAGATGTGAAAGTCCAACTTTCATGTAAATTCTGCCGGCAAAATTTTTTTTGCACACCTGTAGAGCTGAGTGATGTCCTCACTGAGAGCAGACAGCATGTCCTTAGACATCATGAACTCCCACAGGGCATGGACTCAGTAAAGCGGGAGAGCCTCAAAGCTGAGAGGCAATCGTTGGCCCACCATGTTTAATGCAAATTTGTCCATGATGATGGCAGACCAGGTGTGCCAGAAATGGTGAAGCTGACCCCCCACAGAAAGTACAGGCAGAGACTTGATGGGCAGGAAGCAGACACACCCTGACCCATCTCTGAGCAGCCTTGGAGGAGGCTCCCGTGCTGGCTACCAGAGGGGCACTACCGCCCCGGCCTCTGAGTTTCTTGGAGCCCTGGCTTGTGAACTTGGGACTTAGCTCACCAGACCTGAGATTGTACCAACTGAGGCTGCTGTGATTTGTGCTGCTGAGACGGAAAGTGCTGAAACTGAGAGGCTTTTTCTTTGGCTGCTGTCCCTTGGGGTCTTTCTGCAAGAACATGACTGAATCAAGGGTGGCATTGGACTTCTTGATCCTGGTGAAGTGTCCATCCACCCCCCAGTCCAAACACATCAGTGTCCAAGAAAGGAACATCTGCCAGTTTGTGCTGGGTGCCTGCTGTAAAGGTGGGAATCTGCAGCCAGGCTCTATAGTGCACAGCAACCGTTGCTGCCTCGAACCAAGCGCAGGAGTCACCTATGTTCAATGCCACCTGAAGCTGGTGCTTTGCAAGAGAGTGACCCTGGTCTCTGACCATGCTGACCGCCAACTGCTAGTCCACACAAAAGTGGAGAAGGACATGGTCCAGGACCCCATAAGGACATGTCTAAAGTTGGCTATCATTCTGGCAGAGCTCGCCTGACGGAGACTCAGGGAGGATACAACATAGACCTTTTTCACTGTATGATCCAGCTTCTTGGATTTCTTGTCGGGGGAGTGCATTGACATCTCCATTACCCATCTTGTAAAAGACAGTCTGCCACGAACCCCTCGGCTGAGGGGTGATCCAAGAAACCAGGAAGAGACCCAGTCAGGACTGCATACTTGCAGATCATACAGGTCAATGGCACCAGACACAAAGCTGGATGTTGCCAAAGCTCCAAAGATAGACCCAAAATAGTCTCTGCCACCAGAAAGGCAACCCCTGGGGAATCATCCTGGTTGAGGATTTTTGTAAGGGGGTACTTTGACCGCTTCTGAACTGGCTCCAGGTGAATCTCCATCGACTCAGAGATGAAACGAAGCAAAGCCCTGAAGGAGACTAGACCATAGTCGGTAGTGAGCTCTTCGGCCTACTCACAGTCAAAGCCTGGAGTCCTAGAGGACAGCATGGAGGACCCAACTAAGGCTGACAACTCCTCAAACACCGCCCTTGGCTGTTTCTCTCCATGGACCACCCTGGACTCATCCGAGTGGGTGATCTGAATGGACAACCAGCCGGGAAGACTGGTAGCAGGGCAAGCAGCCTTAGACAGTGCTTAGCGTAAGGGCTGCTTGGGTGGAGGCTACACCAAAATCGGTGGAGAAGCTGGTGTAGGTTCAACCACAAGGGGCAGGACCAGAGCAGGCCGCACCAGGGGAGACCAAGGGAGCACTGGGGTCTATGGAAGAGGCCTACCATGGTCGAGGACCTGCTGCCACATCAGTTCCTTACAGCGCCGACGCAACTTGCAGCAGAGCCTCTCATCATCCGAGTGCAGAGATGCACAGATTCCCGAGACCACAATCTTGACTGAGACCTACCTTGAATGGTGACGAGAGTGTCGACGGCAATGAGACTCAGGAAGAGGGCTGTGTAAGTGACACAGGCCAGGTCCTGCCGCAGAACCCCTGAAGAGTTAATCTCTTGGGAGGTGACAGTCTGGTCGACTGGCTTCTCCTGCCCCTCTAGAGAGAGAGGGCCAAAAGGATCGGAATCCTAGAGAGCAAGTCATCCTTGATCCCTTTCAGCAATGGGTCAACTAGGTCAAGAAAAATCTCAATCAGCTGGTTGTCCCACATCTTAGCCAACAAGCCCGGTGCAGTTACCGTGGAGCTAGCAGCCTGCCCTTCGACCTGAGGAGGATCAGCTGAAGCTGAGAGCTCAACAGCCATCAAGCAGTCAAAAGAAGTGCAGGAGTGGGAACAGTATGCTTACTCCCGGTCCCATGACTGATGGTGAGTCTGTTTAGACTTTTTTGACTTGTCACCCCAGGAAGGGTCCTCTGCAAGGATCTACAGAGACTGGCACACATCCCTGAATGTGTCTGTGAATGAAGCCCTGACACTGGCACCCACCAGGAGCAATGCAGGTGCCAAGGACAAAACTACTGCTCTCTCCTCAAATACTGTAAGCTGAGAGGCCGAACCCGCTGCCACTGAAACCGCTTTTTGGAGGTCCTTAGAGTGAGCCAAGGATCCTGTTTGTCCAGGTGACCCAGGAGGAGGCGGGGCGTACCAGTCCTCGAGAGAGGATGGTAACAGGGACTTGCAAAGCCCACAGGCCTGAGGATCGTACTCCGCCCCAAGGCAGTAGATGCAAGAGGTGGGCGGGTCAGTATGCAACACTTTCTGATTGCATGCAATGCATCTCTTAAAACTGGGTCTGGTCCAAGGCACATCCCGCTCTGTTCTTGAAAACAAGCATTTAACAACACAGAAAAAAACTGCTCAAAAACGGTTGAAGAAAACTGGCCTACACCCTGAGCATGGAGTTGCTAAGGAAGGGACCTGACTCTTCCACTGGAAAGGAAGATCTGACATCATGGGGTGGTGCCGAGGAGTATACTACCTGGGTGGGTGGGGGGAAATTAGCTTGAAGACATTCCATCTGGAATTAAAGGGAAAGGAATATTGCCTAAGTGTGGATAAGTGCACCATATCTACGTCTCTAGAATATTGTTTTCCATGTGACATACTTTAGGTTACCAGTCTCTCTAGGCTTGAATTGAACCTCTGTAAGCTGGGCAAGGTAGACACTGAGATCCCATGCTGGGACTGAGTCCCTTACTGGTGGATACGAGTGACAGGCCTAAAAAAAACTTTTGAAAATGGCTTGAGAAACCAGTGACTTTCCTTTGCCTGCTGATATGTAGGCTGACACTGCTGCTAAATGCACCTTTACTGTTGATGGCCTTAGGCTTAAGGATTGGCGTTGCACCAGGTATTCCAGGACTATTGAAACCCTGCTTCTATTGGGATTATCCTTCTGGGGGTAAACCAGTGTAACCCCCCTGCAAATGGGGGTTCCCAGAAGTCTTCCAGGAGTTTGTCTGAGTGCTCCAAGTCTGGGTGGCGTTCGGTGAAATGCCGTTTCAATGTGAGCACAGACAGTGCTATAAAAGCCTTCAAGTACTGTCTCTTTAAGAGCTGTCTGCTTGCAGATATAATTAGTTTAACTTGGGGGACTGTGTGTGTTTAAGCCCGAGTCCCACCCGAGCTGCTGGCTAAGTGTTCTGTTTCTGCCGTCGCTAAGTGGGCAGAGTGAGCACTCTTGGAGGATGTAACTAATTCTGGGGAGAAATGCAGAGTATTCATGAAAATGTAGTTTGTCTAACCTGCTTCTTTTACAGTATGAACTGTTTCTAATCTGTTTCTCCATTTTGGTCCCAGACTGCCGAGTTGGACCAATCAGTGTGTGAGGACTCTAAGATGGAGCCTGCTGTGGGCGAATCAGAACTTGAACTCTCATCTGGAGCCTGCTATAATGGGGCTGTATGGCAGGTGCCTCTAGGAATTGTAGTTTGGACCTTGGCGCCTTTTTGCACCAACAGAGAGGAGTCCTGCTGTGATTGACAGCCGAACCAACCAACTGAACTTGTGTGAGCCTAAAGGAAATGCCCTGCACTGTTGCTGGCAAGGCAGATGCAAGGTGCTGTGAGAGAAGAAGGAGCTCTGTGCTGTTTCGGCGTGTAGTTCTCACTGGAAGCACATGGGAGGCCCTGAAGTCGGCCTGCGACCATTAGAGAGTGTGCATCGGGCTGAACCCGAGTTTTGGAAGAGAAAGAAGTGTAGAACCAGGCTTGCCCTGTAGAAGACCGAAGTTCTGCTGAAGTGCGATCGGCCTGTCAGGAACTGAAGCTGCTGTGAGTGCTCCTGGGTTTTGCAGTGTTTTGCGATCGGGATTGAGGAGCAGCCTGTCTGGTATAGTAATTTTCTTTACATATAAATGTGCCTAGTGCTTGTGGGGGATCGCAGTTTATTTCCCCTTTACTGCGAAGTGTGTGCTGAAGCTGGAAGCAGAACCCTGTTTAATTCGGACTGAATCCATCTACTATCAAAAGCAGGGGGGCCCTGTCACGAAGGTCTTGTCTCCACGCCCTGCTTCTCTGGCAATCCAGAGTGACCATCCTTCATCTGTTTCTTTGCTTGGGGTATTGTGAGTACAAGTCAGGGCAGCTCCCTGCACCTTTCATTTGCTCAAAGTGTGTCAACTGATTGCATTGTGTTTTATTTCTACGAACTGAGCCATCCGGCTCCGGATTACAATTGTGTGTTGTGCATGTGTTTTCTCCTTGCAGGGCCCCATCCATCTGCGCCTGCCAAGCAATGGACCTGGCTAGCTCCCCATCCTGGGTACCCAGAGAGTGTGACATTTTGGACCCTATATGCACGCACAGTACTGTGAATTGAATATTTCCAAACCAAATCAACTTGATTACCCCCTCCTTGTTACTGCCCCTCTAATAAATCAGATTTGTTGTTATTGAACTATATTCTGTCTGTGGTGGTGTCAGTACTTGTAGAATAAGCATTGCATTGTGGCTATGTGTATTATCTAACCTTGTTTTACAGGGGGTCCTCAGAGACGTGCTGCAAGAATCAGTCCTGAGGGTAAGTGGTAACTGTATGTGTAAGAATAAGCATATGTGGGGTATTGGGAAGGTAACTCCCATGTACTGTGTGGACCATTAGTGGAAACAAAGGGGGGGGTGTCACAGTGTCCCAGAGGGCTGTAGCCGAGCTAGTTTAACCACTATCAACCCTGACCTCTGAGTGGAGGCACCCGCCATTGGACCTAGGCCCCGTAAACAGACACTAGCCATATAGGCAGGGGTAGCAGCCCTTGGGATAGTGCCACCTAGGGTTACATCTTGGAGGCACCACTGGGATTAGCGTCCCCTAGTGGCCACATTTATGAATTACTGTTGAAGGTAAATGGATACCCCAACAGAAGTGGCTGTACACCAGTTGGTGGGGTGGTGTACTGGGCAGGAGATCGACCCCCAGAATGCTATACTTATCCTGGACATTCCCCTGGGTATCAATAAGGACACTGTAGAGGGAGTACTTTCTAAGGTTGAATGTTTACGAAACCCTGTGGTGGTGGGTCGACAGGCTAATCTGCCCACCCAAACTTTCATGGCCTTAGTAGAGTGTCAGGACCTAGTAGACAGTTCCCAAGTGCCACAGCTCTTACCCCTGAAAGGGCCCTCATAGCCCGGGGAGTGATAACTAAAGATAGTGAAGACCCCAGGAGGTATGAGCCCCCCCCCACTGTCTGAAACTTTTGAGGAGAAATTTGCTAAATTGTTGCTGGAGGAAGGGAAAACTGTGGAGGACCTAAAGAATCTGTTCTTGTTACCTGGGGGCGTACCACCCCCAACACCCCGTCCCACTCCAGCACCTGTTATTGTCCCTCCCACTGGACCCATGCCCATGCTGGCCCCCTTGTCTGTCCTTGCCATTAATCGTGACTCTTACCGAAGGTTGAGAATCTTTTCTGGCACCCTCCCCACCCCACAAGGGGAGGATGACTGGGAGACCTGGATAGATTGTGTTGCCCCTTTGGTACCTGAGTGGCAGTGTGCAGAGGCTGAGAAATAGAAAAGAATCACAGAGAGTTTGAGGGGTCCCACCTTGGAGGCCATTAAGTTTTTGAGGTCCAGAAACCCTGATGCCTCTGCCCAGAATTACCTAACTGCACTCAAAGGCAATTTTGGGAGCACTGAGTCAGGGGAGAGCTTGATGTGGAAATTTCAAGGTACAAATGGCCAGGGGAAAGTTTATCTGCATATGTTACTCGTCTGGAAAGAGCTCTGCAGAGGGCTTACCGAAAAGGTGGTGTAGCCGCCAGTGACTTAAACCGTGTGAAGTTGGGGCACATACTGCAGCATGCAAAGCATTCTAAATTGCAGCTCCTTCAAGTAAGGCTCCAAGATAGGAGGGGTAACCCGCCGGACTATTGTTACTTGATAAAAGAACTCCGGGAAGTTGAGGAGGAGGAGGAGGATTTCTCAGAGCCCCATGCAGTTGTAGCTGTTACAACCCCTGCTCCAGGTGCAGGGTTGACTGTTGATGACCAGGGGACACCAAAAGCACATGACGGAATTCGAGGATTAAATGGCAGTCAAAGGGGGATGGCTATAGATACCCCGCCATGGGAGGAACTGCTGAGGGAGTTCAGGGAAACAAAAGACAGTTTCATTATGAAGGCCGCTTCTACGAGTACCGGCACTGATCTTTGTCCGACTGCATCTGCTATGGAGGTGGGGGTGCCCATCAAGGCATCTCCGGCTGACAGCAGCTCAAAACTTGATGTCTTGAGTATGGAAGTGAGAGAACTGAAGAGATGTCTCCAAATGTCCACCACACCACCGACTGAGGTAGCACCAAGGTTTTCTGTTGGTAGTACCAATGCCCCAGCTCCCAGTAAGATGTCTAGGTCACCCCGAACTTCAGCAAACATATTTTGCCATAATTGTGGGAAGGATGGGCATATGAAGAGAGAATGCTGGTACACAAAAGACCTAGAAAAAGTTGTATACAGGCTTCAAGAAGAGTTACGAAACACAAATCAGAGGTTGAGGAGAGCCCAAATTGACCGCACTGAGGGTTTAAGAAGTAGTAACTCAAATCCCCATGTGGCTAAATCATCTGTCCAGGCCTCTGCTGCTGTTCCCCCTGAATGGTCCGAAGTGGTGGGCCTTCAATGGAGACCACTGTAAAGGTGAATGGAGTGTCTACAAGAGCTGTACTGGATAGTGGCTCCCAAGTGACGATTATGTTCCAAGATTGGTATCAGAAACACCTGTCTGATGTGCCTTTGCAATAGTTGGAAGGACTGCATGTCTGGGGGTTAAGTGAGAAGGCCTATCCCTACTCCAGGTATATCCGAATCTGACTGTCTTTCCCCACATCCATGGCTGGAGTGGCAGAGCAAGTAGAAACTCTGGCCTTAGTGTGTCCCCCTACCAGACTGTATGATGGGGTTCCTCTGCTAATTGGGACGAATGCGCATATGTTTGGACGGTTGGCGCAGTTATGTTATGAGAAACAGGGGTCAAGGACTGGTAGGGCTTTGAGAATTCCAGCCTTGATCAAGAAGGCCTACAGGAAACAGAGAGATGTTGAAGGAGTGGACTCCAAGGAACCGGTGGGAACTGTCTGGAAAAAAGATCCTGAGTCCCTGATCATGGCGCCAAATGCCCAGTGTACTTTACAGGGGGAGGTCCATATCAGAAAGGATGTCAAGAATAAAATACTCATGCTGGATGCACCAGGTGATGGAAAATTGCCAGAAGGACTGCTGGTCAAGCCTAGTATTTTGCCTACCAGAGCCCATGCTTATGCCAGTAGAGTAATGGTCCAAGTTCATAACGTGTCTGATAGAGAGATTCGAGTAAATAGAATTTGCACCCTAGCTAATGTACATTGTGCAGATACTGCAGTGCTACCCAGTAACAAGAGTTCGGGGAAGAGTGACAGAGTGACACCCGACTTGTTCAATTTCAGTCACTCCCCTTTGCCAGCTGAATGGAAAGTGAGGATCAGTGAGAAGCTAGCCCAGAGAGACCAAGTATTTTCCTTAAAAGGAATGGGACGTGGGATGTGTGCAAGGAGCTGAGCACCATATCCAGCTGCATGATGAACGACCATTTCATGAGAGGTCTCGCCGCCTGGCACCTGCTGACATAGATGATGTAAGACGGCATCTGCAAGAGATGCTTGCTGCTGGTGTGATACAAGAATCCAGAAGCCCATATGCTTCGCCTATCGTGGTAGTGAGAAAAGAGAATGGGACAGTAAGAATGTGCATGGATTATCGCACCTTGAACCGGCGGACTAACCCTGATCAGTATACAGTCCCCTGCATTCAGGATGCTTTAGATTGCCTGAATAGTAACAAGTGGTTCTCAGTTTTGGATCTCTGCAGTGGGTACTGCCAGATCCCGATGGTCCCAGAAGACCGTAAAAATAGCCTTTATCTGTCCGCTCGGTTTTTATGAGTTCATGAGGATGCCTCAAGGGATTTCAGGTGCCCCAGCCACTTTTCAATGACTGATGGAGCGTGCAATGGGGGACATGACATTATTGTGTTTGGCAGCTCACTGGAGGAGCATGAAAGCATATTGTTCAAGGTATTGGACCGACTGAAAGACTTTGGCCTTAAACTATCCATCGACAAATATCAGTTCTTCCAAACCTCTGTAAAGTATGTGGGACACATAGTGTCCACTGAGGGAACAGAAACAGACCCGAGTAAAGTTGAGGCCTTGACCACCTGGCCACAGCCCCACAATCTAAAAGAGCTGCAAAGATTCCTGGGATTCTGTGGCTACTATCGCCGGTTCATCAAGGACTATTCAAGAGTGATTCATCCTTTACTTAATCTTACTAAAGGTTACCCTCCTACCAACAAAAAATACAAGAGGTCGGCTTCCCCTGAGACTGTGAGAGTGTATTTCCGTCCCAATGAAGTTTTTGGGGCACGATGGACACCTGATTGTGAAGCTGCTTTTCATGAGATTATATATCAACTTACCCACGCTCCTGTCCTTGCCTATGCAGATCCAGCAAAGCCCTATGTCCTACACACTGATGCTAGCCTGCAAGGTTTGGGGGCTGTGTTGTACCAGGAACATGAGAATGGCCTGAGACCAGTGGCCTTTGCCAGCAGAAGTCTGACCCCATCTGAAAAGAACTATCCCGTGCATAAGTTACAGTTCCTAGCTTTGAAGTGGGCCATTGTTGACCAATTCCACGAGTACTTGTATGGGGCTAAGATACTGGTAAAAACTGATAATAATCCTTTGACCTATGTGCAGACTTCAGCCACGTTGGATGCCACTTGCCATAGGTGGCTTTCCGCATTAGCTACATATGATTATGCTGTTGAATACAGAGCAGGCCTGAACCATGTAGATGCTGATGCTCTCTCCCGGAGGCCTGTTTCCCAGAATGACTGAGTCAGACTGTCAGAACCTGATATTCAAGTACTCTGCCAGAAGTTTGACAGAGAGGAACAAATGTCCACGGATGCAGTGGACTGTCTGGTGAATCGTTTGGGGCCCTCTGAGAATTGCATACATGTTGCTTATTGCCACTTTGCTGCGCTAGACATTGGTGCATTGCCTCAGCTTGACAATGACAGTCTTCAGCAGGCTCAATCCCGAGATCCTATGATCAAATCAGCTCTAGAAACCCTCTACGCAGGGAAAGATGTGTCCAAGTTGCACTCCACTGATTTGAGAACTGCATTGTTATACAAGGAAGGCCCTAAACTGAAACTGATTAATCGATTACTATACAGAGAAACAGTAGACAGAGGGGGACAAGTAGACAAGCAACAGTTAGTTTTGCCCACTGCATTCAGAGACTTGGTACTGAGGTCCCTGCACAACCACATAGAGCACCTTGGTATAGACCGAACACTTGATTTGGTGAGATCCAGATTCTATTGGCCTAAGATGGGGGCTGATGTTGAGCAACACATTCGAACTTGCAGTCGCTGCTTACAAAGGAAAGCCTTGCCCCAGAAGGCTGCCCCCCTTGTTAACATCACCACCAGCACCCCCATGGAGCTGGTTTGTATTGACTTTCTAAGTTTGGAGCCGGATCAAAGAAATATTAGTAACGTGCTGGTGGTCACAGACCATTTTACAAGGTACACCCAAGCTTTTCCCAACAAGGACCAGAAAGCATCCACCGTGGCAAAAGTACTAGTAAAGAACTTTTTTGTTCACTATGGGGCTCCGCTAAGAATCCATTCTGATCAGGGTAGAGACTTTGAGAGTCGTTTGATCAAAAAGATGCTTTCTCTGTTGGGAGTGCGAAAGTCCCAAACCACCCTTACCACCCCCAGGGGGACCCACAGCCTGAACATTTTAACTGCACTCTGTTGGACATGCTGGGCACCCTCAACCCAAAAGACAAGCCCAGATGGAGCCAGCAAATTAGCACCTTGGTACATGCTTACAACTGCACCAAAAGTGATGCCACTGGGTTCTCCCCCTATCGCCTTATGTTCGGAAAAGAAGCATGACTGCCAGTAGATGTGTGTTTCAGAGTCTCACCTGATGGGGTCCGAGCTGATAGCTACTTACAATATGTGCAAAAGTTAAAGGATCAATTGAATCATGCATACCAAACCATGGCTGCCAAAAGAAATCTGGCCAACAAAGAAAGGTATGATAAAAAGGTGAAAGCCCAGGAACTCCAGGAGGGAGATCGTGTATTGTTAAGAAATCTGGGACTGCATGGCAAACACAAGATTGCTGACAGGTGGCATCATCTCCCTCACATTGTAGGGGCAAACTGGATGATCTGCCTGTGTACAAAGTAAGGCCTGAAAACAATTAAAAAGATGTTAAGACAAGGCATCGAAATCATTTGCTGCCCATTGTCCAAATACTGATTGAGTCTGAGCCCCCAGAAAGTGCCCCCCCTGGACTGGTGACAAGGGCTGCTGCAAAAGAGAAACAGAGAAAGGTTGCCCCTGCCAATACTGACCTATGCGTTCCTCCCCAGCCAACACAAGTTGAGAATGACTGTCAGTCTGATTCAGATGAAAGTGAGTACAACTATGGTACTACCCTTCTTATGAACTAAGTCAGTTGTTTCAAGGTAACCCTCTGGTAAATTACGATGATGAAGCTGGGCCCTCTGGACTGCCTAAGCCCCCAGCTTCGTCCTTGGAGCCAATGCTCCCTGAGAATGAAGTGCAGAGTATCAAGTCTGATGACCTGGAATCACTGCACATGGTGGAACTGTATGAGCTTTCAGAGGAGAAAAATTATGAACTGGGACAGACTGGTGATATACCAGAGCAAGAAGAGTATTTTGAGTGCCCTGATGGTTCACTGCCAGTGTCAGAAAACTCTCCATGTGAGCCAAGTGAAGTGACTTCAGAAATGGCAAATCCTGGAGTTGAAAGTACCCCAAGTTCTAGCCTCTCTACCTTGACAAAAACTCCCCTGACAAGTAAAGACAGCACTGAAAGTGAGGCTACCAGTGCAGAGACTGTAACAATTCCCCCTAGAAAGACTGGTCGAGCTGTAAAGCCTGTGGTGCACCTCAGTTACGATTCCCCTGGGAGGCCTGTAGATTTATCTCTCAATGTGGTCCACAAAGGAGTGTATGTGTTCCCGAGCTCATTGCCCAAACTGAGCATAAGTGCTAACTCCAGGTTACTTGTTTCACCCTCTAGATATGGTGCCCCTGCCCCATCCAGTCCCAAGGTAGCTGATAGGGAAGGGCCCCCTCTCTTCAGGTTTCATGTGCAGGAAGTAATGACCTGATTTCAAAATGCATGGTATGTATAATGTTGTGTAACAATGGTAAAATGTGAAACGTAGAAAATGTGTATGTAACAGAAGTTTAATATGTTGAACACTGTTTAAAAGGATATAGGCATGACATGCTAGTGATGTAAATGTATATGGTGTTTTGTACTAGAGTTAATGTTGGTGTTTACTTGATGCGATCGCCAAGTTTTTCCAGACCAGGAAGGGTGTAACCCCCCCTGCAAATGAGGGTTCCCATAAGTCTTCCAGGAGCTTGTCTGAGTGCTCCAAGTCTGGGTGGCATTCGGCGAAATGCCGTTTCAATGTGGGCGCAGACAGTGCTATAAAAGCCTCCAAGTATTGTCTCTTTAAGAGCTGTCTGCTTGCAGATATAATTAGTTTAACTGGGGGGACTGTGTGTGTGTTTTAAGCTAAGTCCCTTGAACTGCTATTTCGTGTTCTGTTTCTCCCCGTCGCTAAGTGGGCAGACATGGCACTCTTGGAGGATGTAACTAATTCTGGGGAGAAATGCAGAATATTCATGAAAATGTAGTTTGTCTAACCTGCTTCTTTTACAGTATGAACTGTTTCTAATCTGTTTCTCCATTTTGGTCCCGGACTGCCGAGTTGGACCAATCAGTGTGTGAGGACTCTAAGATGGAGCCTGCTGTGGGCGAATCAGAACTTGGACTCTCATCTGGAGCCTGCTATAATGCAGCTGTATGGCAGGTGCCTCTGGGAATTGTAGTTTGGACCTTGGCACCTTTTTGCACCAACTGAGGGAGCCCTGCTGTGATTGACAGCTGAACCAACCAACTGAACTTGTGTGAGCCTAAAGGAAATGCCCTGCACTGTTGCTGGCAAGGCAGATGCGAGGTGCCTGTGAGAGAAGAAGGAGCTATGTGCTGTTACGGATGTAGTTTGCGCAGGAAGCGCATGGGAGGCCCTGAAGTCGGCCTGCGACCGTTAGGGAGTGTGTATCGGGCTGAACCTGAGTTTTGGAAGAGGAAGAAGAAGTGTAGAATCAGGCTTGCCCTGTAGAAGACCGAAGTTTTGCTGAAGTGCGATCGGCCTGTCAGGAACTGAAGCTGCTGTGAGTGCTCCCGGGTTTTGCAATCGGGATTGAGGAGCAGCCTGCCTGGTATAGTAATTTCCTTTACATATAAATGTGCCTAGTGCTTGTGGGGGATCGCGGTTTATTTCCCCTTTACTGTGAAGTGTGTGCTGAAGCTGGAAGCAGAACCCTGTTTAATTCGGACAGAATCCGCCTGCTATCAAAGGCAGGGGGGCCCTGTCACGAAGGTCTTGCCTCCATGCGCTGCTTCTCTGGCAATCCAGAGTGACCATCCTCCATCTGGTTCTTTGCTTGGGGTACTGTGAGTACAAGTCAGGGTACCTCCCTGCACCTTTCATTTGCTCAAAGTGTGTCAACTGATTGCATTGTGTTTTATTTCTACGAACTGAGCCATCTGGCTCCAGTTTACAATAGTGTGTTGTGCATGTGTTTTCTCCTTGCAGGGCCCCATCCATCTGCACCAGCCAGCCAACACTGGGCAATGGACCTGGCTAGCCCCCCCTCCATCCTGGTTACCCAGACAGTGTGACATTTTGGACCCTATATGCACGCACAGTACTGTGATTTGAATATTTCCAAACCAAATCAACTTGATTACCCCCCTCCTTGTTACTGCCCCTTTAATAAATCAGATTTGTTGTTATTGAACTATATTCTGTCCGTGGTGTCAGTACATGTAGAATAAGCATTGCATTGTGGCTATGTGTATTATCTAACCTTGTTTTACAGGGGGTCCTCAGAGACGTGCTGCAAGAATCAGTCCTGAGGGTAAGTGGTAACTGTATGTGTAAGAAGTGTGTATATGTGGGGTACTGGGAAGGTAACTCCCGTGTACTGTGTGGGCCACTAGTGGAAACAAAGGGGGGGGGGTCACAGTGTCCCAGAGGGCTGTACCTGAACTAGTTTAACTACTATCAACCCTGAACTCTGGGTGGAGGCACCTGCCATTGGACCTAGGCCCCTTAACCTGACACTAGCCACACAGGCAGGGGTAGTAGCCCTTGGGATAGCGCCACCTAGGGGTTACACCTGTAAGAAAATCTCTTCCATTTAGAGGAATAGGTTTTACTGGTTGCTGGTTTCCTTGAAACTCTAAGCACCTTGAGGACTTTCTCTGAGATTTAATCAAGAGTACTCTAGCTCCTCAAGAACCAAGCCCTCAGGCATAGTGATTTGAGAATGCTATCCTGCCCTGAGACAGGGTCAGCAGATTGTGACTCAGTGGCAGGCTGATTGGAGGCTTGCTGGAAAGGGTCAACAGAACTGAATACCAGTTCTGTCTGTTCCAGCCTGGAGCTATTAGGATCACTGTTGCAAATTCCCTCCTGAATTTCAGGAGGACTTTCTGGATGAGTGGAAATGGTGGGAAGGCATATAGGAACCTCCCTGTCCAGTCCAAGACCAGGGCATCCTCTTGGACTGTTCTGGCTGGTGGTCTGCAACAAAACTGTGGCAGCTGACTGTTTTCCTATAAAGTGAGGAGGTCTATTTTGGGAGTGCCCCACATTCCGAACACTTTAGATAGAACATGTCTGTTCATGGCCCATTCGTAGTTCCCTGACTGATACTGCTTAAGGAATCTGCCAGGACATTGTCTTTGCCTGGCAAGTGCACCACATGAATATCTACTTCTAAGGTGTATGCCAGGTCCCGGATCCTTGTTGCTTCTGTACAGTTTTGAGGATCTTGTCTCTCCCTGCCTGTTTATGTAATACATTGTCATGGTATTGTCTGTTCTGATTTGTACAGATTTGCCTTGTAGCTGGGAGGAAAAAGACTGCATTGCTGGTAGCACTGCCCTGAGCTCCAGAAGGCTGATGTGCTCCAGTGACACCAGTGGGCTCCATGTGCCACTCACTGTGAAGTCCTGTAGGAGGGTGCACCACCCCAGGAATGAAGTATCTGTAGTAAGGATACTTGCTGATTGCTTAAGGAAGAGAATGCCCTCTCTGAAGTTGCTTTCTTTCTTCCACCACTCTAGCGACTTAACCAGTGCTTTTGTCACTGGCACTAGCTTTGCGAGTGGGTCCCATCTTTGAGACCAGCTCTCAAGTGGTACTGGGTGTGTTTCATTTGGAACCTGGCACATGGAACCACAGATGTGAATGTGGCCATGTGTCCTAGTAACTGCAGGAAGTCCTTTGAAGGTCTTGGATGACCTGTTGTGAAGGACTCTGTTGCTGCTATCAGAGCTGTTATGGCATGCAGGATAAAAGTGTTCCCCTGTAAGGTGTTTAGTTCCGCTTCTATGAAGTCCAGCACTTGAACAGGTTCTGAGACTTCTGCAGGTTTATCAGGAATCCAAGAGACTCCAATGTGTTTTTTTACAGACTGTAGAGAGCACATTGTCTCATGTTCTACTTTCTCTGGGACTAGCTAGTCATCCAGGTGGGGGAAAAACTGCCTGTAGAGAGCACCTTGTCTCATGTTCTACTTTCCCTGGGACTAGCCAGTCATCCAGGTAGGGGAAAAACTATCACACTTTGCTTTATCTGGTGTGCTGCCACCTACGCCATGCACTCTGAGTACCCTTGGTACTAATGTGAGGCCAAAGGGAAGAACTGTGAACTGGTACTGGCAGTTCCCTAGCATGAATCTGAAATATATTTTGTGTGATGGGCTGACTCAGATATGAAAATAGGCATCTTTCAGATCCAGTGATCCCAGCCAGTTTCCTGACTGTGCAGATGGTATCACTGTTTTTAATGTGACCATCTTGAATTCTTCTTTCTTTCCATGCTTGTTTAGATACCTCAGATCTAAAATGGGTTGCCAATCCCCATTTTTCTTGTGGGCAAGGGAGTACCTTGAGAAAAGGCCCTTGCCCCACTGACAGGCAGGGACCTTTTTTTTTTTTTTTTAACACCATATGCCATCAGCAATTTTTCATTTCCAGTTGCAGCAGAATTCCTTCTGTGGGAGAAAGTGCTAAAAAGTGTTTGTGTTTCTGAACTCCTTGGAATTTCTTGAACTGCAGAGTCTCCCTGGCATACTACCTCCAGAACCAACTTGTCTGAGGTAATATTTACCCATTCCTGAAAGTAGTGTGCCTATAACCCCCCACACACACACACACACTGGCAATGGATGGGCAACCTGGGTGGAATTGTCCGGGGTTTTGCTCTGGCTGGGGCTTGGGTGCTGGTGCTGCAGCATCAGTACACTTTGAGCTCCTTCTGCCTCTGCCCTGTAGTATCTCCCTTGTGGCTGATTCTCACAGGGGGCATATGAGGTATAAACTCTTGGGAAGTAACCTCTGCCTCCCTTTCCATAGGGCCTACAGGAGGTAGAGGCCTTTTCTTTCTTATTGTTATTCTTGTAAGTGGTCTTGTATTCATCAACTTTTTTCGTGTATGCCTGTTTTGTCACCAAAAAGTGAATTTCCCTCAAAGAAGAACTTCATGGCTTTGGTCTGGGTATCCTGGGAAAGGACAGCAGCCTTAACCAGGATAATCTTTTTAAAGACATTGCATAAGCTAGAACTCTAGCTGCAGTGTCATTAGTATCCACAGCAGTGTGGAAATGGTACTTAGTGGCATCCAGGACTGATGCTGCTGCTGTGGTAACCAAGTCCTGCACCAAACCACAGTCTGCTCTATCAGCAAGTGCCAGAACTGTATTCCACAATGCCTTCTGGCACTTTACAATATATGCTGAATAAGCTGCCTGCCTAATGAGCAGGGAAGCTGTAGTATAAACTTTGCTGGCCATAGTATCCAATTTTTTGAGTCCTTTTCTGGAGACTGCAGAAAATGTGACTTTTGCTCTCTCATAAGCAGCCACCTGGACTATACCTTGGTGACCAGGTTGGGCATACAGGTAAGCATACAGGTATTCCACCTCTTGTCTGTCCACCTATTTTCTATCAATCTTTTATGACCGCTGCTGCTGAAGTAGCTGCAGACATGACTTTTGCTATGGCCTTCTTATGAGACATATGTATGGGGACTAGCAACCTCCTTGAGGGTGCCGTACCCATCATGTCCATAAATTCAGCATACGAACAGACATATGAACATACAAAACTGCCAACAGATAAAGGCTTTTTGGGTCTATCAAGTCTGCTCGATTGTGCAGCTAGCAACCCTTATACTGCAGCGGTTCATCCCTCCCCTCCCCCCCTTCAGTGACCCTCCCATCTTCTTCATCTTCCCCTGTTTCCTGAGGGCAGATGTTTAGAGTATCAAGCCTTTGTCTGACAAATAAGTTAAATGAAGTACAGTCCTCAGTGCGTCTCGGAGGAGAGCCAAAATCTTCTTCAGGTGCACCCTCTGGTTCCAGGGGGCCACCGTCCTCCTCTTGTACATAATACTGCTCTTCCTTCTCCTCTACAGACAGATAGGCTGGAACCTGAGCCTGCGGAGGGGGCAGGTGGCATTTATATTATTAAAGTCTCCCATAGTCTGGATGGCTTGCAAAAATTTGCCACATTCTTGATATGTCCTCTGATGAGGGCAGTTTCTCATGATCATCTGCCTGCTTCTTTCATGAGACATGGTTCCAGTGTCTGCTCAGAGGCTCTTTTAATTATTTTTTTGCCATCACTGGATTCAGGATACCCCCTTTTGGATTCCCTGGTATCTGATCCATCTTTACTATGCCTTTCTAAAGGATGAGCAGCTTTATCTTTGTTCTGGTCACTCTTTCCAGTTTTTTGAAACTGCTGTTAAACATGAGGAGACAAAGCCCTCTGGTGCATGCTTTCCACCATCATTGGGAACGCCCTCAGAGTCTTTTTCATTATTTTTTGGTGACAAGGAGGCAGACTGAGAAGCCATCATGACTCCTAATTTATTTGCCCTTTTATTTAAGGTTTCTGGGGAGGGGGGGATAAAGCAGGACCCACAAAATAAAGTTTGGATCTGATCTCAGGCAGTTTACACTGAGCTTGTGGTAGTCTGCCTTTGCCAGGAGCTAAAACAAACTATAAAAAAGTGTTTTTTTTTTTAGCCTGTGTATCCCCTAGGTCTCTCTGGTATGCCGATGTGGAGCACTCCCAGTAAGAAAGTGAAAGTGATTCCAAAAACCAGTTAGAACAGTCAGAAAGTAAGAGCCCAATAGTAAAAACATCTCTTACCTCCAACAAACTGTGCCAAAGGTCAAATCCTGGATAGGAAGCCATTAATTAGGGTGAAAGGGCAAGACTGAAATGGAAAGCTAAAGCCATTCTGTTTCTGAGCAGTGCAGCTCCAAAAAAAATGGACGTGATAAAGTTAGCCAAAATAGCTAAAAAAGAAAAGAGGTAGCCAAAAGGGTGGTGTCCAGTTCCCGGGAATCAAAATGGGAGCTGGAAGAAAAAAAATTACCTTAACTAATGCAGAGTAGGAGTAAAAATAATCAAAACACTTTAAACTACCATTTTAAAATAAATATGTGACTGGAGACCCAGTTGTACCAGAGTTCAACTAGGGGTGAGCTTTCTCTCCTGGCGGATAACCAAATCTGGCAACTGCCGGAGTGGAAGGTGGCTGCAGAGGTTTTCAAACACCTATTCTAAATTCTACATTCTGCTACTACAATAGGGATCTGTCTCCTAGGAGATGACACTTAGAGTTAAACCATAAGTGAGGGATTCCTGTGGTTAGAATAGTATTCCTTGTACTGTCTTATTTGTTTACTGTTAAAAAAACATATATTTTAAACTGGTGTGGTGCTTTGGCATTCAATTTGGTGGGGGTCATGGGATGGTGGATGGGTGTGGATGATGTTCGGGTTCAAAAAACTCAACACTGCATTTTCTTGCTTTTGCGGCTTTAAAGAGCTAGTGTACTGCCTAACTGTAAGATTCTAAAAGCCGCCAACTATTACCTTTTATATCTGAGGTACTTCTTATTTTCTCTTTGTTTAATTAGAAGATTGTTTACCTTGCAGCTGACAGATCTTGCTCTATTGCCCCACACTACATCATCAGCATTGTGACCTCACTGACTGTGATGTCACTGTTGCTTAGGAACAGCCACTCAGTGACTGCCGGGTCATTCACCTGTGATGTCACTGTCAGTGAGATCACAATGATGATGATGTAGTGGGGGCAATAGAGCTAAATATGTCAGCTGCCAGGCTAAGAGCTGTTCTACACATTCAGCACAATGTTATCACATAGAAGACTTTCTAATGAGTAAATGGAAAAAGGAAAATACTTCAGAAATGAAAAAGTTACACCTGACTACTACCTAAAATTTGTATTATTCTCCCATCTGCCTGTTTTGGCTCCACTAGCTCTTTAATAATAAACTATGACTTGTGCTTTAAAGTAGTTGTTTGCAATGAATTTCTTTTTGTTTTGTAATAGCCATAGTAGTTTACTTTCTGTATGGCTTGCACAAAGCAGCTGCAGTTGTGTTATCACGCACTTTGAGCCAGACCTGTTGTGAACGAAGAGAATTGCTAGCAGCTGCATATTCACAAACACTGCCCTACAAAGTTGTCTAGATTCTTCTCATTTTGAGGCTGTGATGAAAGTGTGGTTGTGTCTCATGAAAGTGGGTTTGCAAGTCACAAGAACAGGGCCTGTTTTTGTAACACACAACCAAATTTTCAATAATATTAAAAAAAAACTGTTTAACCACCCCCTCCAAAAAAAAAAAAAAACACTGAAAGAATCAACCTTACATCCTAAACTGTCGACCACACACATTACAGTCTTGAGTTCAGACAAATTTTCTTGTCTTTGATGTGCAAAGTATTCTGTTCTTTTCTCCAGTTTTGTGACCAATACTAATTAAAGTGGGTTTATGAGTAAAGAAAACAGGTTAATGCGTGATGAAAGCAGGGCCTGTTTTCATGCAATGCAACATAATTTCATTCATATTTTTAACAGTATTTTTTTTTTTTACCATAAACAACTTGAAGAATCAACTATGCACTCCTAATTTTTGACACATTTTCATGTTTTTGATGCACAGATATTTCTCTTATTATTCCTAATTTTGTGACCTCTAAGGCTCATACAACCTTGAGTTGTATCTCGTGAAGAGATTCTGCATCATAAAAGTACTGTATATTAGTTTCACAAAAATCCAGTTAAAAAAACATTTGTGAAAAAAAGTTAAAAGCACGTGTGAAAATGGCATTTTTGTGCTTTCTGTGAACAATAGGAAAGGGGTCTTCAAAGCCTTATCTGTATTATTTTCAGTCTTCTAGAACATTTAAAGTGCCCATCAGACTGTCACAAAATTTACAGGACCCAAAGATCCTGGCACTAACTGTGTACATGCTGAGTTTCATGTTAATCTTTCCAGGGACAGCCATGGTATTAAGGCAAATATCACTGCAGAGATGGGCAGCTAGTGCAATGGCAGCAATAATGCTTACCACCCAGACAACCTGGGTTTGTGCCCCTGGCCTGGAACATTTGGTGCTGACCACTTGAGGTGGGGTTCAGGCATCCATCTTGGATGCCTCCTGGCTCGAGGAATGAAGGTTCCTCTTTCTACTACACGACTTCCCCCTTATGGCCTGGCGAAGGGCATGTCATTTGGGAAGAGACAAGTGGTCCGTCTGGAACAACCTTACATTGGCAAGCATGTTCTTTCTTGGGAAGAGATATGGAGACATCACATGCCTGGACTGGGGCCTGCACGGGAGTTCCAAATGTAGGTTGGGGCTCACCCACCCTTTTGCCAGCCCTAAGTGATCTGCTGATTCACTCCTCAAGATCACCCTCTAGAAGAGGATAAGGAAGGGATTACTCGAGAAAAAATGCCCCACCTGTCCCAAGCAGATGAAGCCACCCCACACCGATCGCATTACTAGGGCCCTACTGAAGCCGCACATGCTTCACTGGCTTGTCCTTGCAGACTTTAACTGTTGACTTGAAGTATCCTCCTCCTGGATGGGAAACTGGGGTGAGGATGGGGTGGCAACCACAGGTGACAAGTTATGAGTTATGGTTGCAATTTCAGAGTAGCTATCAAGCAGAGGCTGGTGGTGCGTTGGAGAACTGGAGGACTCCTGTGGGGAGCAGAAGGGCTTGGGCAGGTGAAAGGAGGACTCAGTAGCTGATAAGGACAACTGGAGCAAAAACAGACATTAAATAAAAGCATTATAACCGTAACTATAGGGTTGCTACTGTCCCCTATAATATGCAAAACTTAATGTGTTAGCAACATTTCTACACACTCAAGAGTTGAGGGAGCATAAGCAATTGGCAGCTTTTTGAATTTCAGCCCCTAGCAGTAATCTGGATCTAAAATGGAGTTGATTTCTATGATCTTCTTCGAGGATATCTTTTCCATCAGGCTACACTTATAGAACTATAACCACCAGGCACTAGAACCACACAAAAACATTTTGCATGCAGTTCTTCCCTCCTCAGTTCTTTTCCCGCTGTTGACCATACTCGTCGGACCCTCCACTGGGAACGCCACACTACAGTCAACTGCTAATCAGTGTTTTTGAATTGTCTCTCCTAGTTTGCTAACACTTTTTAGATGTTATCATCGTTATCACGTATGTTGTCTAAAGAATCGCTAAGCTCTTTAGGTACTGCGAATGCGGTATAAAGATTTACTTGGGTGACCTGCACTATGTCTGTGTGTACTGCCTCAGCATGGCCCATAATGTTAAGGCCTGTGAACTTTGCCTCAAGTTTAACACAGCTACCTGGTGATGCAAGAAGAATGCCCTGGAAAAGTACAGTTACGTAAGAACTTACCGTAACAGTAGATCTTCGAGAGGCACTCTTACAGCAGGTAATACCATTAGGACTGAAGCCGTCAGGCATCAGGAACCCACAGAAAACTTGTAGCTAGCAGTCTGAGGCAGGGAACCACCCCCAATGTCGGCTCAGCCGTCAGACGTGGTATAAAGGGGGCAGTCCCCTGACACCACCTCAGTTCTACCGCTGGAGACCCAGCTAGAAACAAACTTGTAGAGCCAAGCAGGAATTCCCCACCATGGTCTGGTGATAAGATACCTGACAAATACTATCCTGGGGGATGGAGGGTGGGAAAGCCATCTGCTGCAGGAGCTCCTCTAAAAGATCTACTGTTATGGTAAGTTTTTAAGTAACTGTACTATCTGTCTTCGAGGGTGGAGCTCTTGCAGCAGGTAATATCATTAGGACCGAGTCCCAAGCAGTACCCAAGGATAGGCCCAGGTCTGATAGGGTGGTGGGACATAAGCTTAAACAGCTGCTGATAAATGTCTACGAGAGAAGGCCCTGCAGGACTGCTAGTCTGAAACCTGCTCTCCTTCTGGATGCAATGTCCAGGCTGTAGTGCCTGATGGAGGTGTGGACTGAAGTCCATGTGGCAGCAGCACAAATGTCAGCTGAAGAGATGTTCTTGATGGCTGCAAAGGAAGAGGCCACTGCTCTGGTGGAATGGCCCCTAATAGCACCAGGAAGAGGTCTGTCATGGTGCCGATAACAGAACGAGATACATTGTACTAGTCAACGGGCTCGTGTCTGCTTAGAAACAGGAGCTACCAGCATTCGCTTAGCGAAAGAGATGAACAACTGGTCTGACTGTCTTGAGGAGTGAGTCCTGTGGAAGCAATACCTCAAAATATGGTGAGCATCCAAGGTGTGCAACAGTGCACCGCCTTGGTTTGTAAACTCTGGATAATAAACCGGAAGGTTGATGTCCTGGTTAAGGGTCAGTATGGACGCCACCTTCGGCATAAACTTAGGGTTCATGCGCAGATTCACCCTGTCCCTGTGAAAGGTTCTTTACACATCAGAGCCTGGAGCTCAGAAACCCTTCGAGCAGAGGTAATGGCCACCAAGAGAAGGGTCTTCCATGAGAGGAAGCATAGCGCACATGAAGCTGCCGTCTTGAAGGAAGGGTGAGTTTCTCCAGTACAAAAAGAAGATCCCAAGGAGGAATGATGTCCCTCTTGGGAGGCCTGACATGTAAGACACCTCAAAGGAAGGTTTTGCAGGCATTAATCTGTACCACAGTTTTGTCTCCTATTGGGTCACGATATGCGGAGACCGCACACATGTGCACCTTGATAGATAAGTAACTCAATCCTAAGTCCAGAAGGTGACGGAGATACTCTAGCACGTGCCTAGCCAGACAACCCAAGGGATTTAGGGTGTGGGCCGAAGCCCACTGACAGAAGCGTTTCCATTTCAGAGTGTACGTGGCCCTGGTGGGAGGCTTCCTCGCTGCAACCAAAATTTCAGCCACCCTACTTGACATTCCTAGTCTCTCTTCCTCTAGGACTGCAGGAGCCATGAATGCAGGTGAAGAGATTGAAGAGCAGGATGGATGAGAGTCCCCTGTTCTTGTGAGAACAAGTGGGTGGAGAGTAGCAACTGAACTGGAGGTTCCAGAGACAGTTGCTGGAGCAACAGATACCACATCTGACAAGGCCATAGAGGAGCCACCAGAATCATTCTGTCTCCCACTGACGGCAATTTGATCAGTACTCTCTGAATTAGAGGAAAAGGAGAGAAAGCCTACAGGAACTTCCCTGTCCAAGACAGGGACACTGCGTCTTGCCAGAAAACACCAGGCCCTGGAACGAGTGAGCAAAAATTGTGCAGTTTGGCGTTGCACAGGGATGAAAAGATGCAAAGAGGTCCAACTCTGGATGGCCCCAACAATCCAAGAAGTCATCTGCAACATCTTGGAGCAGTTCCCACTCATGGTTCTGAGAGGCAGAGTGACTGAGACTGTCAGCGAGAACGTTCTGGACCCTGGGCAGATGAACTGCGATGAGGTCCAATCGGTGTTCCACTGCCCAGTCCCATACTCTCATGGCCTCCCTGCAAAGGGGGTACCAGTGAGTTCCCCTTTGTTTGTTGATGTAGAAGACTACTGGTGTATTGTCTGTCTGCACTAGGAGAGGACCCGGTGAGAGCTGGTCTCTGAATAAGGTTAGCGCATTCAACACTGCTCTTATTTCCAGAACACTGATATGTAGAGAGCTCTCTGTGACAGACCAAGACCCCTGGGTCCTGTGATCCCCTAAATTAGCCCCCCAACCTGACAGAGAGGAATCTGTGGTTAAAGTCTGAAGAGGTCGGGGTCTCCGGAAAGGGACTCCTCCCTCTAGACGGTCCTGGCGGAGCCACCATTCCAGAGAACAATGAAGCGCCTGAGAGATCTGGATTTGGAGACCCAGATCATGCACCATATGGTCCCACTGAACCCTGAGGTGCCATTGAAGAATTCTCATATGGAGTCTGGCTAAGGGTACTGTGGCAATGGCCGCCGCCATGTGTCCCAACAGCTGCAGGACCACCCCGGCAGGGGAGGAAGGGGTCCTTTGAAGCCCACTGGCCAAACCTCAAAGGCAGTCTACCCTGCTTGGAGGCAGAAAAGCTCTTCCCTGTCCGATGTCCAAGATAGCTCCGATGAATTGCAGACGTTGCGTCGGCCAGGGTGCGACTTCCGCCAATTTACAGTAATGCCCAGGGAGGAAAACAGAGTCTGCGTCTCTCTTAGGGCGATAGGAGCTTCTCCTCCTCTGACCAAATGGAGAGGAGCCAATCATCCAGGTAGGAGTAGATGAAGAGGCCTCTCCTGTGGAGAGCTGCTGCTACCACCGCTAGGCATTTGGTGAAGACCCTGGGGGCTGAGGAAAGGCCAAAGGGTTGAAACCGGAATTGATCATTCTCGTTTCTGAAGCTGAATCGTAGAAACTTTCTGTGGGACTTCAGGACCTTGATATGCATGTAGGCATCCTGCATATCTAGGGAGCACAGTCAGTCTCTTCGCTGAAGCAGGGGGGAAGAGGCTTGCCAGGGTGACCATTCAAAACCTCTGGTACTTTACTGAAAGGTTGAGCTGGCTCAGATCCAGAACTGGATGAAGATCTCCTGTTTTCTTCAGGACGAGGAAGAATCGGGAGTAATAACCTCTCTCTCTCTGGGCCTGTGGGACCATTTGAATGGCTCTTTTCTCTAGGAGCTGTTGGATCTCTGCTTCTAGGAGAAGGTTGTAATCCAGTGGACAATGGGACATGGGGGGGTTTGTCCGGCGGGATAGAGGTGAACTCTATTGTGCACCCTTTCTGAATGGTATCCCAAACCATTGGTCTGCAGTGATACTGGACCACTCGAGCGGGTAAAGTGCAAATCACCCTCCTACCTTCTCGATCTGCCTGTCCGCTAGGTGACAGAGGGAGACAGGCTGAGGGGGTAGTGGAGGCCTGGGCCCTAGAAGTTTTGGGCTGCTTGGGGCCCTGAGAACCTTGGGGGGTAGGGTGCCCGCGCCTCTTGAATCCCTTGCTTTGGGACTTCTTGCTCCCCTGTGCCTGCCCTTGACCTCTACGAAAAGGGCGCTGGCAGGTTCTTGAGGCTGGGTTTTGTACATGAGTGTACATCAGCTACTGCTCTCCCTGACTCCTGTAGTTGTTTTACCATTTGTTCGATTCAGGGCCTGAACAAAACAGGACCTTGAAAAGGGGAATCCAGGATGGACTCCTGCAAGTCGGCTGGAAGCCTGTGAGCCTGAGCCAAGACTGCCATTTCATACAGATACTGGAGGCGGCTGCCCTGGAGGCCATATCTACGGCATCATACGAGCACCAGAGAGCATGTTTGTCCACATCCAGACCCAACTGGGCACACGCTTAGATCTCTTGCTTGGAATCAGAGTCAGGCATAGCTTCCACAAGGTCCATAGTCTTACTCCACAGTGACTGCTAATACGTGATCATATGGGCCATAAAATTCAATGACCTGATGGCCCCAGTAGCCGAGGAGAAGACTTTATGACCCCAGAAATCAAACTTCTTAGAGACAGGGTCAGGAGGTTCGGAACGCAATGTTTGGGTTAAGATCCCATGCCGTGGGCAGCTGTGAGGACCAGTGAATTGGCCTTGGACTGCTCTGCCAGGAAAGGATCAGACTTAGGAGGTTTATAGAGTCTGTCTGCTTTCCTAGGGACTGCTGGAATGGAGGATGGAGTCCTCCAGGTCAGGCGTGTTACATCCTGGAGTGGTTCCACAAATGGTGGGATTTTGGATTCCTTTCCCCCTAGGAACTTGGCCAGGTGTTTACGCTCTGGGTCCAGGTCCTCTATGTCCCACTCATGTATGGACTGAATGTGCTGCATGATGTTCAAGAAGGAGGGATCATCCGGAAGGGACCTAGGAGAGTCCTTAGGTTCCGGGGAGGGGGGAAGGAATTCCCCATCCACAAAATGTGAAACCTAGTCATCCTCATACGAGGACGATGTAACAGGAGGAGAGGAAGGAGATGGAGATGAAGGTCATTTACTCCTCTTCCCCTTGGGATGCAGATTTGGGTGCTGACCCTGATTTCCCTGAGGTTCTGGGGAGGGTGGGGGAACCATAGGTGGTGGCGGAGGGACTGTCTCTGGGGGTCTGTACAAGAGTCCCCTTTCACAGTATTCCACCAAGTGGTGAACAGATTACAGATTTCTGCGACCGGGATGACCACAGGGGCCAGCGTCGGGTCTGAGGGACCGGGCGTCTGGGGTTCTGGCCTGATGGGCATCAGGTCTGGGATCCCGGCATCAGAAGGCTGGTGACTGGTATCGCCCTCATCTGGAGGGGCGTCAGGTGTGGCCTCATCAGGCATCTGATCATTCAGAGGAGGGGTTGACTGCTAGTCCTTATCCTGCGACTGCCCCATGTCTGGCATCAGGGAGTGGGACGACGGGGTAGGCGACCAGCTAGGCTTGTGCTTGTCTGAAGGAGGGCGCACCTTAGCCTGAGGGGGAGGCATCTGAGCCCAGGGCGACCTCCTGCCTACTGGAGGGTTCTTCTGCCCTTTTACGCTTCTCCGAGGAGCTGGGCCGGAACCGAACTGGATCTCTTATCTTACCTCTCTTAGTAAGATGAAGATGGCACATGCTTCGCTGGCAACCTGGGACGGGATTCAGACCTGGCCCAATCCTTATCCTTGTGGTGATGTTTCCCCCCTGAAGACTTGGCCTTGGGTGGGGAATCTCTAGTGGGAGAGGATGAGCTGGACCCTGATCCTTGTTGCATGGCTGTTAGTTTCTTCTCCAGGAGAAATGTCTTGAGAGTGTGGGCCCTTCTGGCGTGAGTCTTCTGATAAAATTTCTGGCAATGTGTGCAGGCATCAGGCTGGTGTTCCGGGCCTAGGCAGAGGAGGCCACATGGCTGTCTTTGGCTGGGATCTGCTTCCCGCAGGCACACTTTAACTTTCGCCGTGGGGGTGAGGACGAGAACATAAATAAGGCGATGATTGAAGACGATTCAAAGGAATAACTACTGATCTAACATTCGATGGCTGTTGACTGCTAAGAGAGGCGTCCGTGGAGCTGAACTAAGTGGGTAGACGGCGGGAAAAGAACTGAGGTGATGCCAGGGGACCGCCCCCTTTATACCACGGCTGATGCTGGGACGGAGCCGACATCAGGGCGGTCCCCTGCCTCAGACTGCTAGCTACAAGTTTTCCGTGGGGTCCTGATGCCTGATGGCTTCAGTCCTAATGGTATTACCTGCTGCAAGAGCTCCACCCTCGAAGACAGATCCCATCTTCTGAAACAGCGGTAGCCAGGATGGAGAAAGACCTCCAGGAAAAGAGTCCCACTGCATCACCGGCTTGTTCCTTGGGCTCCCACTCTTTGAATTCCTGGGAGAAAATCACCAGGCAACATAAGCATAATCACCAGAAAAGGCGCAAGAAGAAATCCTCCCCGGTACATTCTAGGTCACCCTTTCAATCCAGTGTGACCACCTTAATGCTGTTGACAGCTTCGGCGATGTCACCGGCTGTCCAGACCATTGATTCCTCCAGGTTGGACAAGCTGTGAGCACCACCAGGTCTATTATTGCTGGTGAAGGGCCATAGAAACATAGAATCTGACGGCAGATAAGGACTGCTTGGCCCACCCAGTCTGCCCATTTCCCTACCTGATGGATAAGCTGCAGATTCTAGTTAATCAACAGCTTACTTCCTCCTACCCCCCACTAGAATTGCCTTACACCTGTCCCATGCATTCTTGAATTCTCCCACTGTTCCTGACTCCACAACCTCCTCAGAAAGGTTGTTCCATGCATCCACAACCCTCTCTGTGAAAAAATACTTTCTATCATTACCATCAGTGTTGGGACAGCGCCTTCTCGTCGACATCCCACAGTACACCTGTAGTACAGCCAAGAGCCAATGTGCAGGCAGTGCTTTCATCCTTTGCGGATATGTTGCAGTGCCTGCTACCTCCTCCTCCTCTTCTCCTGCCATAAGGAGCGGCATCAATGGGGTACCCTCGGCAAGCCCCAGCGCCAACACCTGTTTTGTTGATGCACCCATTGCCTTCCAGGTCATCGACGACCTCTTCTGTTCCTTCCTTGAGGCCTACAGAAGCCATCGATGAGGATCAGGAAAATAACCCTGACTTCATAATGCAAGAGGAAGAGGAGGAGGAAGAATATGTGGAGAGCTTTTATGAGAGTTCTAGCTCCACCATCTCCACAGGGAGTGAGAACTCTATTGTGTATACCACGAGCTTGCCTCCTGAAGACTCTTCATTTATCTCCATGATGCAGCAACTCCAGTCTGCCATGGGGTTTTAATCTGAAGAGAAAGACACCACCAAAAGGAATTTGGTGGAGTTCTTAGAAATTACAGTTACTTAAGAACTTACCGTAACAGTAGCTCTTCGAGAGAGGTTCCTGCAGTAGGTTTTCACATATAGGACTGCACCCCCTGGTGTCATGACCGTACGGCAAACTTCTGGCTAGCAATACTTAGCGGGAGACTGCCCCCGGCATCACATGACAGACATTGGCATGACCGCATATAGGGGCAGGCCCCACGCCCGCCCTCCAGTTCTCCCCGAAGAGGAAAATGGGAGAAATGAGTACAACTCCTAGAGCCCGAAGCTGCTGAAAAAACAAGCCCTAGGAAAGGAAAGGAAAAGAGAAGAAAAAAGCAGGAGCTGGGGAAAGATGGATTAGGAAAATGAGACCTACTGCAGGAACCTCTCTCGAAGATCTGCTGTTACGGTAAGTTCTTACGTAACTGTAATATCTTACTTTGAGAGGGTTCCTGCAGGAGGTCTTCACATGTAAGGCTGAATACCAGGATACACTATCTACAGGAGGGACAGAGAGGGTAAAAGAGGAGGGGGAGGAGTAGCTCTTTACATAAGGGAAGGAATCAAAGCAACAGAACAAAAGGGTAAACAGGGAGGAGAAGAAGCACTGTGGGTAAATTTGGAGACCGGCAATGGCACCACAATCCACACAGGGGTTGTATACAGACCCCCTTCTCAGGGGGAGCAAATGGACAAGGAAATGATAGAAAGTATACTTAGAATGGCAGAAAAAGGGGAGATATTGCTGATGGGTGATCTGAATATGCCAGATGTTAACTGAGTGCAGTTGCAGCAGCCACTTCTAGAGTGGGGTTATTCTAGATGCCCTAAAGGGGCATGCCTTAGACAACTAGTACTGGAGCCCACTCGAGAGGAGTAATCTTAGACCTGGTTCTCTCAAATGGAGATGAAGAGGATCACAGATGTAGAAGTGGGTAGCCATCTGGGAACTAGCGACCATCGAACAGTATGGTTCACAATAAACAGCAATAGAGTCAAGCCATACAAAGACAAAGGTATTGGATTTTAGGAAGGCTGACTTTGCCAAAATGGGTGAGTGCCTAAGGAATGCACTAGCAAATGGGCAGGAAGGAGGGGTGGAAGAACAATGGGGAATAATAAAAACTGCCATCACAGAGGTAACAAGCCTTTGTGTAAAGCAAATAAACAAAACGAAATGAGGTAAGAAACCACTATGGTTCTCAAAGGAAGTGGCAGTGAAGATTCAAGAGAAAAGAAAGCATTCAGGAAGTACAAGGAATCACAGAAGGAACAGGACAGAGAACTGTATCAGTTAAAGCAAAAGGAAGCTGGGAAGGCAGTCAGAACAGCAAAGGCCCAAACCGAGAAAAGATAGCCAACTCAGTTAAGAAGGGATAAAACCTTTTATAGGTATATCAGGGAGTGAAGGAAGACCAAGGGAAGGATAGTGAGGCTTAATAAAGGGGAGGTAGGGTGGGCAGAGGGTGACTGTGAAAAGGCAGAGATACTAAACAAATATTTTTGCTCAGTATTTACAAAGGAAGAGGGGGAGGTACCTAAAACAAACAGTAGAAACACTCTGGATACAGAAGTTGATACCAGCCCATTTACAGAAGAAAGGGTTCTGAAAGAACTCTTAAAACTGAAGGTGGACAAAGCAATGGGGCCTGATGGGATTCATCCCAGAATTCTAAAAGAACTAAGGGTAGAACTAGTGACACCACTGACTACCCTCTTTAACAAATCATGGAGGATGGGGTGGTACCGAGGACTGGAGGAGGGCAGATGTGATTCCCCTTCACAAAAGTGGGAGCAAGGCAGAAGCAGGAAACTACAGACCTGTTAGTTTAACCTCAGTGGTAGGGAAAATGATGGAATCACTTCTGAAGGAAAGAATTGTTGAGTATCTAGAGGCCAGAGGGGCACAGGACCCAAGGCAGCATGGATTCACAGCGGGAAGGTCATGCCAGACAAATCTGATAGATTTCTTTGACTGGGTGACCAAAGTAGTTGATCAGGGAGGGGCATGGACATAGCCTACCTAGACTTTAGCAAGGCATTTGACATAGTCCCACACAAAAGATTAATATACAAGTTAGCCAGCCTGGGAGTGGGTCCCAAGATGACAGCCTGGGTAAAGAATTGGCTGGAGAATAGGACACAGAGAGTAATAGTAAATGGAGTCCACTCTGAAAAAAGGGGGGTTAGTAGTGGGGTACCGCAGGGTTCAATATTAGGACCGGTCCTCTTCAATGTCTTTATAAGCGACATTGCAGAGGGACTGGAAGGAAAAGTATGTCTCTTTGCAGATGACACAAAGATATGCAACAGAGTTAATGCACAAGGTGGGGTGGAAAGGATGAGAAGGGACTTGGCAAGGTTAGAGGAATGGTCAAATGTATGGCAGCTTACATTCGATGCTAAGAAGTGCAAGGTAATGCACCTGGGAAACAAAAACCCAGGGGAAGAGTACACAATGGGGGGTGAGATACTAACAACAACAAAAATGGAAAGGGACCTGGGGGTAGTCATATCAGATGACCTAAAGGTGGGCAAGCAATGTGAGAGGGCAGCAAGGAGGGCTGGGGGGGATACTGGAATGCATAGGAGAGGCATCACCAGTAGAAAACAAGAAGTTATTATCCCTCTGTACAGACAGCTGGTGAGACCCCATCTGGAGTACTCATGCAGTTCTGGAGACCCAATCTCATAAGACATAGACAGGATGGAAGCTGTCCAGAGGAGGGCAACTAAAATGGTGCAGGGTCTGCACTGGAAGACATATGAAGAGAGACTTAAGGAGCTTAATATGTATAGCCTCGAGAAAGGAGGGAGGGGACATGATAGAAACCTTCAAGCACCTCAAGGAATCAACAAAGTCCAAGAGGGTAGCATCTTTCAAAAGAGGTGTGCAAGAACAAGGGCACAATTTGAAGATAGAAGGGGAGGCTCAGAGGTAATTAGGAAGTATTTTTCACAGAGAGGGTTGTGGATGTATGGAACGGCCTTCCAGAGGAGGTTGTGGAGTCAAAAACATGGTGGAATTCAAGCATGCATGGGACAGTCATAAGGCAATTCTAGGGGGCCGGGGTAGGAAGAAGTAGGCTGCTGGTTAACTAGGATCTGCAGCTTATCCATCAGGTAGGGAAATGGGCAGACTGGGTGGGCCAAGCGGTCCTTATCTGCCATCAAATTCTATGTTTCTAATACCAAGCAGTCAAGAAAAAGAAGTTGGAGACTAAGTTCCAGGAGGAGGAAAAGTCTGCCAGCTAGCTAGAAAGCTGCTTATGACAATAGGCCTTGCAGGACAGCGAGGCCAAAACCAGCCCTACGTCTAGAGGCAATGTCCAGACTGTAATGCTTGGTGAAAGTATGGACGGAAGACCAAGTGGTCACAGCACAAATATCCACAGTGGACACATTCTGCAAGGCCATTTCACTTCCCCTGGAAGGGGCTTCTCATACTTCTGGTAGATGTAGGAGATGCAATTAGCCAACCATTTAGACAAACCCTATTTTGAAATGGCCGAACCCTGACATCTGAATGTGAAAGACACAAACAACTGGTCAGTTTTTTGCACCTCCTTGGTCCTAGAGATATAGTGTCTCAGAGTCCTGTGCATATCCAATGTGTGCAAGTGGTATTCCCCCCCTATTGGAATACTCTGGGTAATAAACCTGCAATTGAACGTCTTGGTTCAAAGTAAATTCCGAGACTACTTTCGGAAGAAAGAAAGGGTTAGTCCGCAGAGCCATCTGGTCTCTGTGAAAAATTAAATACGGCTCCTTACACACGAGGGCCTGAAGCTCTGAAATCCTATGAGCTGAAGTGATAGCGATTAAAAACAGCGCTTTCCAAGACAAATAGCACATGTCGCAACTTGCTGCCGGCCTAAAAGGGGGCAAAGTAAGTTTCTCTAAAATGAAATTTAAATCCCGGGGGGGACCGGATTATGGACCGGAGGCTTAAGGTGGAGGATTCCCTTAAGAAATGTTTTGGAAACCTCCACGAGCAAGGGTCTTGCCGCCCCCCCCCCCACCGGAAGGTGGTAGGTGGAAACTGCAGAAAGGTGGATCTTCAGAGAGGAATAACTAAGGCCCGAATCAGGCAGGTGCAAGAGGTACTCAAGGACCTGGGGGGGGCCAAGCAAGAGAATGGATCCAGGCCCTTGGCTGTGGCCCAAATAGAGAATCTCTTCCACTTCATAGCACACGTGGATCTAGTTGAGGCTTTTCTCGCCTCCACTAAAACCTGGGCAACTCTAGAAGAGATGCCAAAGCGAGAGACTGCTATATCCAAAGGTGCCACGCATGCAGGTGGAGAGACTTGAGGCTTGGATGCACCAGGCTGCCCTGCTCCTGAGACAGAAGGTCATAAGAGAGAGGAATTGGTACCGGGGGTTTCAATGTCAGCTGCTGCAGCAGAGGGAACCAAATTTGCTGAGCCAAAAAGGGGCTATGAGAATCATATGAGCTCCCTCTGCCTGAAGCTTCAGCAGAACCTTCTGAAAATTGGAAAGGGAGGGAAAGCGTATACGTCTCACCAAAAAACACCATGCCCAGGAATGAGCGAGTGAAAGCTGGGTAGTTTTGCATTGGATGGGGAGGAGAAGAGGTCTATCTCTGGCTGACCCCACTGATCGAAAAGATCTACCACTACTTCCTGCTTTAGCTCCCACTCATGAGCCCGCGCAACAGTGCGGCAGAGACTGTCCGCCAGGATGATGTGAACTCCTGGAACATGGACTGCTATCAAAGTCAGGCCATGCTGGACTGCCCAGTACCACACCCACATCGCCTCTCTGCGAAGGGGGTATGATGAGGTGCCTCCCTCTTTGCTGATGTACCAGACCATGGCAGTGTTGTTGGTCTGGACTAGAAGTGTTCCCAGAAGTAAGAGGGACTGGAAGGCTTGGAGAGCACAGAGCACAGCTCTGATCTCCACAATACTGATATGCAGATGCTCCTCTTGTAGAGACCATCTCCCCTGAGTTTGATGGTCTCCCATGTGGGCTCCCTAACCTTGACCTGAGGCACCCATCATGAGGGTCATGGAAGGGGACAGGGGATAAAAAGGGATCCCCAGGGAGAGGTTGGATAGATCTTGCCACCAGAGATGGTCCTTCTTCAAGCTGCTGGAGACTAAGACCCTGTGGTCCATGTCATCTAGTTGTTGGTCCCATTGGACCCGGAGGGTCCACTGGGTCACACTCGTATGCAGTCTGGCCAGAGGAACTGTGGGGATGGCAGCCATCATGACACCCAACAGTTGGAGGACGAATCGTGCTGTGGTCCGAGAGCTGGACATCAATGCAGCCTGTTGAATCAGAGTTTCCGCCCTGTCCGAAGGTAGAAAGGCCCTGCCCTGGACCGTATCCAGCACTGCTCCAATGAACTGGAGGCACTGAGAGGGTGAGAGTTGAGACTTGGGATATTTCAGTGATGCCAAGTCTGGAGAAGAGGTCCAGGGAGGTGGAAAGAGAATCCATCAGACTGTCCTGAGATGGAGCTGACAACAGCCAGTCGTCCAGGTAACAGAACACATAAATCCCCTTGGGGCACAATGCCACTGCTAACGCTGCCAGGCACTTGGTAAACACCCGAGGTACCAAGGAGAGGCAAAAAGGGAGGGCCTTGAACTGATAATGGTTCTCCTGAAAGGAGAATCTCAGGAAACGGTGGTGGGCCTGGAGGATAGGGATAGGCAGATAAGCAACCTGCCATGTCCAGTGAACATAGCCAATGATTCTGTTGGAGCAGGGGTAGAATTCCCTGGAGATTTAACATGTGGAACCTCTTGTATTCCACAAAGAGGTTGAGCAGGCTGAGATCTAGAATGGGTCTCAGATCTCCCCTCTTTTTGGGCACTAGGAAGAAGTAGGAGTAATATCCCCCTTCCTACTTGCCCTGGAGGAACCAGCTCTGTAGCCGACTTTTCTAACAGAGTTTGGATTTCCTGCTGAATGAGGCCTTGGTGGCCTGACGGGAAATTAGATCTGCCTGGTGGATTGTCCGGGGTCTGTCCAGGAACTCTACTGAGTGCCCTCTTGCAATGAGCTGGAGTGCCCAAGCGTCTGCGGTTATCGCCTTCCACCTTCCCAGGTGGAGGGCGAACCTTCCCCCCACAGGTTCCTCTTGACAAATGGGAGGAGGTGGAGGGTGTCCCCGTGAGTCAAGATGCAGAGGGGAAGGTTGCTTTGCCACCTCCGGTGGCCTTTTGGACTTTTGCCTGGGGAGTCTGGGCACCAAAACCAGTGGCACTGCGTTTACCCTGTTGTCTGCCCTGGTTCTGTCTGTTCCACCTCTTCTGGGGGCGATGAAAGGACTGCTTGGGTTTCTGGCCTAAGTGGTACAAGGAGCGGACTTCTTTAAGTGACCTGCCGCTCTCCTGAAGTGAACAGTGCTTTGGACATCTTGCACTAGTCCCACAAGCTGGAGCAAAGCCAGACACTTCAAACGCCAGTAGCAGTGCAACGGGCCAC
Source organism: Neoceratodus forsteri (assembly GCA_016271365.2). Taxonomy (NCBI): domain Eukaryota; kingdom Metazoa; phylum Chordata; order Ceratodontiformes; family Ceratodontidae; genus Neoceratodus; species Neoceratodus forsteri. The sequence continues at coordinate 211,563,021 of CM057456.1, forward strand.
CGAATCGACAGAATCATAGGTGGTCCACAGAGCATGGCGGCAAGATGACTTATTGAGTCTTATTTTTTTCCAGAAGCTTGTTTCTGAGGTCCTCATCCGGTATAGACAGTAGGTCCCTTTCCAAGTTGGATAAAGCAGACTTCTGGAAGGACACCATGTGGGATACACAATTTAGAGATCTAATGGCACAAGTATAGGAAGCATATACCTTGAAGCCATACTGGTCCATCTGTTTGGACTCTTTATCCGGTGGGGAGGCACTCAGGTGCTTCAGCTGAGCTGACCTGTCATGGGCCGTAATAATAGCAATGGAGTCGGCCTTAGTTCATCTAGTTAAATGGCATACCCCTTCCGGGGGTGAAAAGTCCTATCGGCTTTCTTGGAAACTGCAGGACTGAATGACAGTTGTTGCCATATTGTTGATATGGAGTCAGACCATGCGCCTCGCCCATGGTGAGAGGGAGGGGGCCGACAGTGAGGTTGGTGATGTTCTACAGCCTCTTCCATTTGGGGTCCCTCTCCTGTGACGCCCAGCCACAGGCTTGCTGGATGGACCTGAGTAGCTCCACAAAGGATCGGTCCTCCGGTGGAGACTTGGCAGACTCCTTTGGTTGTGACTCAATGGGTGAATGAGGCTCCAAATGACCAACAGAGTCTGAGTCAGAGTCCAAATCATAAGACTCTGATCTGCTCGGTAAGGAGGTGACATCAGGTACCGCCTCCATGGCCTTAGCTCCAGTGACAACCCTGGTTGGGTGTCTGCCCGAGTCCCTGTCCGATGACCGGTGGTTGATAGGGGATGTGCTCCTTGTCACCGCCCTGTGGGTCAGGGTGGATGGGGTTGTCCCTGCCCCATCAGGAGTTGGGATTTTGCATCCTTCCACCAGCCCGGAATTGTCCCTGGTGGTTCTGGATGAGAAGGAGGAGGTGGAGGCTGGTATCCTGGGTACCCTGTGGTAGGATAAAAGGGGGAAGCCAGGGGTCCAATACCAGTAGGGGTAAGGATGGTACCCCTGGTACATGTGGCCGGCGTCGGCCCTCCAGGTGTCAGGTAGTATGGGAACTGTAGTGGCGGGTAGCTGGGATAGTTGCCAGAGGGGCCCCGACGGTGGAGGGGCTGAAGGCCCTAAAGGTGGTGGAGCCGAGGGACTGCTGGGAGCATGCGGGTCTGTCAGCTGGCCTGGGGTCTCTATAGGGATTCCCTATGGGCCAGGAGGGGAGCTCTGGTGTCAGAGTGTTAAATTCTGAGTCCATGCCCAAATCAGTGGGGATTTGGACCGGGGATTGGCCTGCCGTCGGGGGTTGAAAGGCACCCAACGTCTGGTCCAAGAAGGGTGAGGGGGGGTAAGGGACTTGATACCCCCGTCATCAGGTCCGCTAAGGAAGCAGAAATCTCGGTAGGAAGGCCTGACACAGGAGAGGACTCCTTGGGAGAAGAACTTAAATCCTGGAGGTCCAGGGAAAATGAGAGGTCAGGCTGGGTCAGTGAGGTCCAGGAGGGAGAACCCTCATGGGATGCAGGGGAACCTGGAAGCAGGCTCTGCGCGATGTCATGAATCAATGAAGGGTCTGACAGGAGCGCTTCAGCCAGGCGGTCATCGAGCAAGCCGGCGACCAACTGATCGGCTTCGATAGGGTGGGTGTCGGAGAAGCCGATGTCCGACTTATCGGTTGTGGTCAAGCAGACAACAGCCAAGGAGCTGGAGTATGGCTTGTCGACTAAGGCCATACACCCGGCGGTGGAGCCGGAGGGAGGCTTATTGGCCGAGCTGTCAACAGGTTCCAAAACCAAGTCCTCCGGAGAGGAATCCCCTTGCTGCCCACTGACCGCGGCAGGAGGGGGAGAAGGCATCTGATCTGCAGGAGTAGATAGATACTTATGTGGAGGAGTACTCACTGATGTGGAGGCCCCAGCTGAAGTAGCATTGGCTGTCTGGCAATGCTGCATAGTGGGAGACCATTCCCTGCACTTCTTTTTCTCTGGGGTGGGTGAAGAGTAACATTCCCACAGCTCCTTTTCCATCAATGCAAGGTGTTGTTTTAGGAGATGGGCATTGAGGGCTTTCTGGCACCATGAGCACGTGGCCTGGTTAAAGGACTGGCAGATCTCACAATCAGCTACCTGGTGTTTGTGGCCCAGGCAGAGGATGCAGCGGGAGTGATCGTCCCTGTGCAGGATCTGAGCGCTGCACTATGAACACTTTTTAATTTTGCACAAAGACATGCAACAAATTTTAAGAGAATGCAGAAAAAATGTAGAGATACTAACAAAATACAGTGGTTGACTGAAGCCGAGTTCACCACGAGGTCCAACAAATTCAGGTGGACAGTGGGAAAGAACTGGAGGGCAGGCGTGGGGACCGCCCCTATATACGGTCATGCCACTGTCCTGTCATGTGATGCTGAGGGTGCTCCCCCACTATAGATTGCTAGCTAGAAGTTTGCCATGCGGTCCTGACACCAGGGGGTGCAGTCCTATATGTGAAGACCTACTGCAGGAACCCTCTCGAAGTAAGATCTACCCGATTTCCCACCTACTGTTATTCCTCCTCTATTGCCTGCCCTACAGGATGCCACCTGGCTGCCTGGCACAGACCAAATATAATTCCTGCCACTCCTAGGAAGGCAGATAAGCTGTACCAGGCCCCTCAGAAAAGCCCTTTTTTTGTAGGCCAACCTGAGGCTGACTCAGTTGTAATAAATGCAGCTCATGGTAGGTCTAAAGCACATAAACATCTTCATTCTCTCCCTCCTGACAAGGAGTCTAGGAGACTAGCTGTTCTAGGGAAGAGGACCTTTGCTTCTGCTACCCTGGAGCTGACGATTGCAAATTATCAGGCCCATATGGTAAAATACCAGAATACCCTCTGGAGGAAGGCCAATGCAACTGCCCAAGCCCTACCGAAGGGTACTCCTAAGCAGGGGCAGATGTAGGTAAGCATCTACTGCACTCTACCTATGACATTTCTGACAGTTCTGCAAGACAGCAGCTTCTGGTGTTTGCTTGAGAAGACACTCTTGTTTGAGGGTGGCAGGATTTGCCAATCCATCCTAAATGCCCCATTTAGAGGATACAAACTGTTCATAGCAGACATTCAGGTATCCTCTCAAACCTGCAGGCTTCGGGCAGGACTTTACAATCAGTACATTCCCTCTACCACACACAACCAGGAAGTAAGCAGAAGGTGCCATTTTGTCTGGCCAGGATCAGACGCCATTCAGGAGCCAGACAACAAAGTAAAAGCAGAGGAGGATCAACTTTGCTGCCCCAGGACCCACCCCAGGTGCCCACTAAATGCCCCTAGATGTGGGAGTGTTGCTGCATCCACAGGATCCGCATCTGCATGACTCATTCCTAGACCCTCACCCACCAGTATATTCGGAGGTGGTAGTAGGGGGTCGCCTATCCCTCTACCTGGACCTGTGGAGGAAGGTTACATCAGATGCTTGGGTCCTGCAGATAACAGAACACGGCCATGCTCTTGAGCTTCTCTAGTTACCCCCAGACCATCCACCAACCCAACTGGCCTATCCTCCAGAACATGTACTGGTACTGCTAGAGGAAGTACATACCCTGATGCAAAATAGGGTCACAGAGCCAGTTCCTTGGGATCAAAGGAACAGGGGTTTCTAATCTCACTACTTCCTAGTCTCAAAATGTACAGGGGATATGAGACCCATTCTGGACTTAAGACATCTGAACCTCTTTATTCAGTACAAGAAGTTCAGAATGGTCACTACTCTACACGGCCTGTTACCACTATTGCAAGAAGGGGACTGGATCTGTTCCTTAGATATGCAAGATGCCTACCTGCATATCAAGGTATGTTCCCCTCATAGGAAGTACCTTAGGTTCCATTTCCAAGGGGAAAATTAGCAGTTCAGAGTATTGCCCTTTGACTTATCTGTTCCATGGGTCTTTACTAAATGCTTAGCAGTAATGGCAGCAACCCTCAAGAGAGAAGACCTATATGTCTTCCCCTATATGGATGACTGACTGCTCAAAGCCCATTCCAAACCGCAGCTTTACCAGACCCTAGTATGCACCAGGCAGCTGTTCAATGCCCTAGGTATCACAGTCAATGTGCCACAATCAGCCCTGATCCCGTCAGTGCCTATAGTACATAGGAGCAATCTTTGATGCAGCCCAAGCTTAGCCTTCCTGCCCCAGGACAGGGCCGAATGCCTGACTGCACAAGTTCAGATGGTATATAACAGGTATGTCACAGCTAAGACATTCTCGAGACTGCTGGGCCTTATGGCTATAGCCCTTGGTATGGTACCACTGGCCAGATTACATATGAGGACTCCTCAATGAGCAATAAGGGTCCAATGGGATCAACGCACCCATGACTTACAGCAGAAGGTTTTAGTAACCTCTCCTGTCCAAAAGGTGCTTCAGTGGTTGACGGAACCCAGCCATTTGCTGAAAGGGGTTCCTTTCCACAGGGATCAGTACTAGGGCTAGTCCTTTTCAATGTCTTCATCAGTGACATTGCAGAAGGGCTGAAAGGAAAAGTATGCCGGTTCGCAGATGACACAAAACTGTGCAACAGAGTAGACACACTCAGAGGAATGGAAAAAACAAGTGATCTAGAAAAGTTGGAAGAATGGTTAAGGGCTTGGCAGATGGATTTTAACGTGAAGAAGTGCAAAATAAAGCCCTTGGGGCATAAGAACCCAGGGCAACATACCAACTGGAAGAAGAGGCATTAACAGTTACAAAGCAGGAAAGGGACCTGGGGGTGATCATTTCTGATGACCTGAAGATAGCGAAGCAGTGTGACAAAGCAGTGGGGAAGGCTGGAAGGATGCTAGGTTGCATAGAAAAGGGAATCACCAGAAGGAGGGAGGTAATAATACCCCTATACAGATCACTGATTAGGCCGCACTTCGAGTGCTCTGTACAGTTCTGGAGGCCCTACCTCCATAAAGACAGAGAAGGTTGAGGCAGTACAAAGGAGAGCAACAAAAATGGTGCATGGCCTGCATCAAAAGCCCTATGGGGTAAAGCTCAAGAACTTAACATGTACTCCCTGGAGAAAAGAAGGGAAAGGGGGATTTGATAGAGACATTCAAATACTTCACAGGCAAAAACAAGGTACAGGAGGGAAGCATTTTCCACAGAAAAAGATGCTCAAGGACAAGGAGTCGTGCTATGAAGTTAGAAGGGGGAAGCTCAGAGGAACTGTGAGGAAGTACTTCACAGAGAGAATGGTGGACATGTGGAACAGCTTACCAGCAAAGGTGGAGGGGGAAGAAACAGTGACAGGGTTCAAGAATGCATGGGATATACACAGAGAGATCTTAGTGGTGGGGGCGGGGGGGTGAGAGAGACCGAAGACAAAGTATGGTCTGCAGCAACACTATAGGTAGGGAAAACAGGGCAGACTAGGTGGGCCATCAGGTCCTTATCTGTGGACAGATTCTGTTTCTATACATTTCTTTCCTGATCCCCCTTCCCATATCAGATCCTCACTGCAGACACCTAAAGGATGGGCTGGGGGGGCACATCTGAGGCCTCACCAGACATAGGGAACATGGACGACAGTGGAGAGCACCCTGTACATAAACGCCCTAGAAATGAGAGATGTTTTGTGCAGTCTACAAGCCTCCCAGACTCATGCCTCCCAGACTCATCTATGCCCGGGACATCTGCTGGTGAAAACAGATATCAATTCAGTGCACTACATAAACAACCAAGGGGGAACTCACTCCTACCCCCAATGCAGGGAAGCGATAAGAGTTTGGTACTGGGCACTAGAACACGGTCTACAACTGTCAGTTCATGTTCCAGGCATCCAAAGTGTCTTGGCAGACAGGCTAAGCAGGTTGCAGTCCAGGATGCATAAGTAAGAACTGCTGATCTCAGTATTAGATGGCCTGTTCGACAAGTGGATCATCCAGAGCTGGACCTTTTTGCATCCCCACACAATGCAAAAAGTACAGTTATGTAAGAACTTAACGTAACAGTAGCTCTTCGAGAACAGCTCTTGCAGCAGGTTACACCATAAGGACTGAAGTTGGCAGGCAAAAGGACCCCATGGAAAACTTCTAGCTAGCTATACCAAGTGGGGGACCGCCCCGACGTCAGATACATCATAAAAGGGGCGGTCCCCCAGCATACCTCAGTTCTCCTGCCGGAGACTCCCGGCACAAAGATGTGATTCAGAAGGGGAGCCAGAGGAAGACTAATAATTCTGATGCGTCGGAGGCACTATGAAATAGAACCAAACCTCCTGAGGGAAGGTGGGAGGGAAACTACCTGCTGCAAGAGCTGTTCTTGAAGATCTACTGTTACGGTAAATTCTGACGTTACTGTACTATCTTACTTCAAGATACAGCTATTGCAACAGGTTACACCATAAGGACTGATTCCCAAGCAGTAAGGGAGTAATGGTAACCCAGTCAGGAGGAGGAGGATACGAGAGATCGAGGAAGAAAGGAACCTCTCAGGACAGAAGTCCCTGGAGGACTGCTAGGCCAAAGCCCACTCTACACCTGGAGGCAATGTCCAAACTGTAGTGTCTCATGAAAGTGTGCACTGAACTCCAAGTAGCAGCCACACAAAAGGTGTATGTCACTACATTTTTCAAGGCAGCGGAGGAGGTAGCCACCCCCCTTGTCAAGTGGCCCTTTACTGGTCCCGGTAAGGGTTTATTGCATTTCCGGTAACAGAAGACAATGCAGTTAATAAGCCACTTGGAGAGAGTTTGTTGTGATACTGGTGCACCCAACATCCTTCGAGCGAAGGATAAAAATGGTCAGATTGTCTGTGCAAATGGGTTCTGGCCAAGTAGAACCGCAAAATCCTATGCACATCTAGAGTGTGTAAGACAGCTTCCCCTCTGTTCATGTAGTTGGGGAAGTATACCGGAAGGTCAATGTCCTGGTTTAAGGTTAAGGCTGAAACTACCTTGGGAAGGAACTTAGGATTGGTCCTTAAGGACACCCTGTCCTTATGGAAAATCAAGTAAGGCTCTTTACACATGAGTGCCTGAAGCTCAGAAATCCTCTGTGCCGAAGTAACGGCAGCTAAAATGAATGCCTTCCAGGAGAGAAGGCGAAGCTCGCAATCTGCGGCTGGTTCAAAGGGAGGCAGCGTAAGCTGCTCTAAAATGAAAAGAAGGTCCCAAGGAGGAATCAGATCCTTAATCGGGGATCTGAGATGCAAGACACCATGCAGAAAAGCGTGGGAAGCCTCTAATTGGGCTAACGAGCGCTGACCAACCGGTGTGTGGTACGATGATGTGGCACATAGGTGTACCTTCAGAGAGGAATATGCCAATGCTGATTGGAAAAGGGATAGGAGGTAGTCTAAAAAGGACTTCTCAGGGCATCGAAGAGGATCGATATCGTGGGCCTGAGCCCATAGACAAAATCTCTGCCATTTCAGAGCATACGTGATGTGAGTCGAAGGTTTTCTAGCTGCCACCAAGATATAGGCAATGTCTTGCAAGACCACGTGCCTAAGAATGGCTATGTCTTTAGAAGTCAGGCATGCAGGTTCAGGGATTTGAGGTTCAGATGGACTACGGAGCCAGCCTCCTGGGACAACAAATGAAAACTGACCAATAAGGGTAAGGGAGGCTCCTGAACCAGCTGGTGAAGCAGCGGAAACCAAATCTGTCTCTGCCAAAAGGGTGCTATCAAGATCATTGACGTCTGTTCCGATCGGAGCTTGAGAAGAACCCTCTGGATCAAAGGGAAGGGTGGGAAAGCATAGAGGAACCTGCTCATCCAGGAGAGGGACAACACGTCTCACCAGAAAACACCAGGCCCTGGATCTAGCGAGCAGAAATTGGGCAGTTTTGCATTGTATGGGGACACGAATAAGTTGATGTCTGGTGTCCCCCATTGTTGGAACAGGTCCTTGGTGACCTCTTGTATCAGTTCCCATTCGTGAGACCTGGCCTTCGATCAGCTCAGGAGGTCTGCGACAGTGTTGTCCACACCGAAAACATGCACTGCGGTGAACGTGGTGTCGTGCCCATTCCCACACCCATTTTGCCTCTCTGTAAAGGGGGTAGGAGTGAGTGCATCCTTGTTTGTTGATGTAATACATCACTGAGGTGTTGTCCGTTTGGACCAATACGTGACCCGGTGGAATCTTTGACTGTAAGGCCTGTAAGGCGTAAAGGACTGCCCTCATCTCCAGGATGCTGATATGGAGGTGAGTTCTCCAGGGCCGACCAGGTTCCGTAGGTTCAGGTGTCTCTCAGATGAGCTTCCCAGCCGGACCCCGAAGCATCGGTGGTGAGGATCAGAGATGGCACTGGCACCATGAAGAGGACTCCCACAGAAAGATGTTCCGGGACCAGCCACCACTGTAAGTCTTGAATGACTGGCTATGTGAGTCTGATTGGCTGGTCTAAGTGATCCTGCCTCTTGTCCCATTGGGTTCTCAGCATCTGCTGAGTAACTCTCATGTGGAGGCGAGCATGGGGGACTGTGGCAATGGTGGCTGCCATATGTCTGAGCAGGCAAAGTATGGTCCGAGCGGAGATCAGATTTTTTGCTATGATACTCCTGATCAGTGACCTGATGTGTTCCGCTGTGTCTGCAGGCAGGAAGGCTCTCCCTTGATGGGTAACCAGAACCGCGCCGATGAATTGTATTCTCTGCGAGGGAGTGAGAGAAGACTTCTCTTGGCTGATGGTGATCCCTAGAGACTGAAATAGGGAGCAGGTGTCGTGAATGGCCTTCTCCAATGCCTCTGGGGAGGAGGCCATCAGGAGTCAGTCATCTAAATAGGGGAAGATATAATGGCCTGGTCTCCTGAGGGCTGCTGCTATGACTGCCATGCACTTGGTAAAGACACGTGGCGCCGAGGACAGGCCGAACGGAAGTGCTCAGAACTGGTAATGGTGCCCCAAACAGTCGAAGTGCAGGAATTTCCTGTGTGACCGAGTTATGGGAAGATGGAGATATGCATCCTGCATGTCCAGAGATGTTAGCCATGCGCCTTGCTTGAGCATGGGAAAGAGACCCTGTAGGGTAACCATGAGAAAGCGTTTGTACATGACATAGATGTTTAGGTCACTGAGGTCTAGGATCGGGCGTAAGTCCCCGGTTTTCTTTGGAACCAGGAAGAAGTGGGAATAGTATCCTCCTCCTCTCTGGTTTCTCGGTACGACCTCGATGCATCCTTGGAAAGGAGTGCTGAGATCTCCTGCTGGATGAGCAGGGCATGTTGTCCCGAATAACAGGAATGCAGAGGAAGCCTTGACACTGGGTAGTCGAGGAACTCTATAGTGTGTCCTCGACTGATAAGCTGAAAAACCCACCAGTTGGAGGTGATCCTCTGCCATCCTGACAGGTGGTAAGCGACTCGACCCCCGACCCTCTCGTCCCTTTGATCCAGAGGAGGGCTGGGGCAGGGGCCAGGAAGGAGTCATGCTGTGGCGGTGGTGGCTTTGGCAGGTTGGGTAGATTTAGTGTTTCTCTGGCCCTGACCTCCGAAGAATCTCTGTTGGTTCTTGCAACTGAAATTGCCCCTATGTTGCTGTTGGCCCGACTGAGGTTGTTGTCTGCTCTGTCGGCCACAAAAACAGTTCTGTGGTCTGCAAAAGGAACCAGGCTTGGATTTATACGTGAAATGAACCGTTCTAATCACCTTCCTGGCGTCTTGAAGTCTAGTGATGACCTTCTCAGCGCCTACACCAAAGAAGACGGCTCCATTGTAGGGGGATGTCCATGATTCTTTTCTGGACGTCTGGAGTAAATCCAGAGACCCTCAACCAGGAGTGTCTCCGGAGGCAAACACCTGTTGAGGCACCTCTCGCTGCGGAATCTGCAGAGTCATACGCGGCCTGGAGGACTTGGGTCCCAACGTCAGAGCCCGTGCGAAGGAGGTTTAGGAGTTCCTCCTCCTTCTTCTCACCCTCTGGGAAGTCCTTCAGTAGGTCCAGTCCCTGGTCCCACAGTGCAGTTTGAAACTGCACCATGTGCATCAAATAGTTGAGGGTCCTGAGGGAGCACGTAGCAGAGGCATACATGCGATGACCCAGTGAGTCCAACTGTTCGTATTCCTGGTCTGGGGGCTGTGTACTGAGGTGTTGGGGCCGCTGGGAGTGGTTGTGCGAAACCGTGATGACTAGCGAGTCAGCCATGGATTGCTAAGATAGGTAGGGGGCCTCCTGTGGGGCCCTATGAAGATGGTTGGCCTTCTTGGGACCACTGGAATTGAATGAGGATGCTTTCTTGCAGCCGGGGTAGCATCCTGGAAGGTGTCCACCAGGGATGGACCCACCACAGGCTTGGGGTCTTTTTGCCTCAAATAACGTGCCAGGCATTGTCGTTCTGGGTCTAAATCCTCTGTCTCCCATCCCATGTTCTCCTGAATGTGGCGCATAATATCAGAGAATGATGGGTCATCCGGTGGCAACCTAGGAAGGTCGTGGGGATCTGAAGAAGGAGGCTCAAAAGGGGAGAGAGTGATCGAGGGGTGCCCGAAGAATCAGGGCGTGAGTCGTCGCCTGATAAAGAGGGGTATCTTTGTTGGGGCTTTTTTCTTTTGTGGTCACTAGGGGATTTTGAAGGGGTCCTGGAGCGTAGAGGCCTCTTCAGACTGAGAGACCTAGAGTGTCTGGCCTTGGACCTACCCTTAGGCTGTTGAGTAATGTCTCGAGGCTCAGGTGTCGGTGCCCTAGGAGGTGCCACGGGGCCACCAGGGGGCTTTGTGGGTACAACTTCTTTTTTAATGGTGCCCCACCAGAAGCTGAAGAGCTCCTTGACTTCTTGTATGTTCAGACCAGATGAAGGGCCTGGTGCCGGTGTCTGTCTGGTGTTAGAAACAGGTGTCAGTGGCTGAGAGGTTGCCGGGTCTGGCGTCGGGTAGACCGTCTTCGGCATCCCCTGACATTTGGCCATCAGTGCCATGAGTGCCAACATCCTCCTCTGATGTCCCCCTATGACCGGTGTCGGGTTTTTGGGGTGTTGTGCGGGCAATGGCTCTGGCGTCCACTTCGCTTCCGTCGTCCGCTTTAGCGATGTAAGCTCTGAAGTCTTCCGCTGAGGGACATCTGAGCCCCTAGGCAGCTGGGAAACCGAGCGATTGGTGTCCCAGCATCAGTGCTAGACGTAGTCACTGACCTGGACTGAGGCCTGTGGTGGTCGGAAAGGCTCTGACCTGGTGGCTGACCCCGAGGAACGGCTATCCTTGGATTTGGTTTTCAGAGGCTGTAAAGACCCTGAACCAGAGCCCCCTGAAACCCTGACCTTGACCGTGGGGACTGAGACCTAGCCCGGGATGGAGAGCGGTCTAACCGGGCGGAGCTGGAGCTGGCACGGGAGTCTGAGGCCTGATTCAATGATCAAGTCCTATCCTCGTCCCAGTGCTTGTCCTTGTGTTTCCCCGATTTATGCGAAGGTTCCCCTTGAGAGGATGAATCTTTCTCAGTGGCCTTAAGTTTTTCTTCCAGGAGAAAACTTGGAGCACTTTATGGCAGCGGATCCTGGTTCTACTATTGAACTGTTGACAGATGGAACAGGCCTGGATATCGTGGTCCAGGCCTAGGCACCGCACGCAGGCAGAGTGCCTATCTTTGAAGGGGATTTGTTTGCCGCAAGCGCACTTCAAATGGTGTCCTTCTAGAGAAGGAGTCGGGGAAGAAGACACGTACTTGTCCAAAAGGAGATAAATTCTTATGGAAATTGTCTTAAATTCTTTCTGTCGTCATTCGTCAGCTTGAAGGCATACATGGAGCCGATGCACGCAAGTTGATGGGAAAAGAACCGGGGTATGCTGGGGGACCACCCCTTTTATGATGTATCTGACATCGGGGGCAGGGCCGACGTCGGGGGTGGTCCCCCGCCTGGTATAGCTAACTAGGAGTTTTCCGTGGGGTCCTGCTGCCGGCCGGCCTCAGTCCTTATGGTGTAACCTGCTGCAAGAGCTGTATCTGGAAGTAAGATCTGCCACTTTTCTGCTCACTTGTTCCAGGGCCTGGAGTTTTCTGGTGAGATGTGTTCTTCCTCTCTTGGAAGGGGAGGTTCCTTTACACCTTTCCTCCCCTCCCTCTAATCTTGAGGGAGTTAATTAATCTCCAAATGGAAGGAGCAACTTCTGTTTGACCTCCTCAGATATGGTTCCCCTTACTGCAGCAACTAGTAGTGGAACCACCAGTTTCTCTGTGGCTGCCCCTGTGCAAGGGCTAACCATCACAGGGACAGGGAACACTAGTCCATCCAGACCTCAGGTCACTCCATCTCCATGCATGGCTCCTGAAGATGTAGCCATTGCCAGGTCTGGTGTGTCCCAAAAGGTGGCTGATGTTCTGGTAGCTACCAGAAAAACTTCCACCACAGCCACTTATTCCATGATGTGGAAGTGGTTTTCTTTGTGGTACGCTTATCATCAACTGTACCCTTTTACCTGTCTGGTAAATGAGGTTCTGGAGCATTTGCTATCCTTATCAGATGCAGGATTACAAAACAAGTGCATGTGGCTATTATTTCAGCTATTGATGGTCGTATTAGTTGCTCAGCTGGAGGTGACCTGTACATTTTTGTGAGGCATTCTGCAGTTGAACCCTCCTATCTGCTATCCAGTCCTGGCTTGGGGCCTGACTTTTGTGTTAGACAATTTTACTTTGGCTCCTTTTGAGCCAGATGTTTATTTATTTTATTTGTTAACCAGGTAGGTACACTAGACAAGACCGTGACTTGTGGCCTATGCTTCCTTTCTTGGAAAGCATTATTTTTAGTTGCTATTACTTCTGCTCAAAGGATTTCAGAGCTTCAGGCTCTAATGTGTGAGCCTCATTTGATTTTCCACAGTGTCTTTAAGTACCAGCCCTAAATTTCTTCCTAAGGTGGTGTCGTGAGTTTACTTTAAATCAAACTAACCATTTGCAGGTTTATTTTCCTAAGCATTCCAATCCAGAGGAAGCATTGCTCCATACATCACATGTTCAGAATACTCGGGTACTATATACACCGCACAAAGGACTGCAGGAAGTCCTTGTTGCTTTTTGTTTCCTTCACCCTTGGGAAAGAGGGTGTACCTGTTTCTAAACAGTGCCTGTCTAGATGGTTGGTCAACTGTATTACTTTTTGTTATAGGAAGTACGGTAGGGAACTTCCTGCTGTTGGTCGGGGTCATTCCACCAGAGGCGTGGCTACTTCTGTTGCCTGTTTCAAGAACGTTTTGACTGCTGAGATTTGTGCAGCTGCCATCTGGAGTACTGTCCATACCTTCACTAAACACTAGTCTGGACACTGCCTCTCAAAAAAAGGAAAAGGGCAGGTTTTGGCCTAGCTGTACATCAGGGCCTCCTTTCGTAGGCCTCTAGCCTCCAGCCATCCAGACTGTTTTATTGCCAGTACTGCTTGGTACTTGTTCCACAGGTGTGGCCTGATGAAAGAGATATCCTTAAAGAAGATACAACAGTTATGTACTTACCATAACAGTAGATTTTCAAGAGAATCTCTTTCATCAGGTCATGTTGTCCCACCCTCTGTCCCCCTAAGACATACAGCTCTATAACTCCTCTTTCCCCAGGAGAATCTACCTGCTGTTTCCAGCCTCTCCCAATAGCTGGAACCACAAGCTCTTTCCTAGTTCCCTACAGGGAGGTACTTAGAGCATGATTTTAGGTGAGGAACTGAGGAGGGACTGGGCCACCCACGTTTATATGGGAAGTGTCGATGTACGTCGTCATGGGCAGCCCCTAGCAGACTGCTTGCAAAAAGTTTCTGTGTGGTCCTAGTTCCTGGTGTCTATCATTCCATAGGTTTGGCCTGATGAAAGATTTTTTCCAAGACCTACTGTTATGTTAAATACGTAACTGTTCTAACCCCATGTATTCTTCTATATTCCTAACTCTCTGCAGTCTGCCTCCTAAGTAGAATTGCCCAGAGCAGGCCGGCCCAGTGGCACTGAGGGTTGAGGCACTGGATGCCACACCTCACACTACACCGTCGACCCAGGTTCGGGAACGGACTCAGGTCGGTGGGGGTCGGCTGGGTGAGGGAGGATTGAGCATCCCAATGGATGCTCTCCTCCCTCTGGGGTGGGATACCAGGGGTGCTGTATACACCCAATGCCCTAAGAGAGCCGGTGGAAACATGGGCTCATGAGGGGTTGGCAGCTCTGTTCATCGGAGTCGGGGGAGGGAGACGCTGTTGGGCACTTGGGAGAGACATGCGGCCAGCATCGCTGCCTTTCTGGACGTATATCCTGCGCCAAGGCTCTCAGAGTTAGAGGCAAGAGAACAATAGAAAAACACCCTTGGTGATCCTAGATGATGACCATTCCGCGCCACCCAAGCCACCAATTCCAGGACAGACCCCACTGTGCAGGTGAGAGGAGAAGGCACTCCAGGGGCAGATCCTGAGCAGAGGAGGCTGGCATGGGATGAATGGCCCCAAGGAGCGGGCACCGAGGGCAGGTAGGAGGGGATAAAAAGAAACTGCCCGGAGCAAATGGAACTTTATGCAAATGATGGAACTATCATTGGCTCGCGACACATTCAAACTGCTGCTCTCATCTGCTGCAACATTCCAGCAACGTCTCATATTTCTTACTCTGCCTGACAAGTCAAGACACCCAGGAGACTTCCCTTAGGTTGTTTGTTTGACTAACTGTGAAGTATAAGTATTTTATACTTCTTTTTTCTTACTGCTGCCTTTGTTTATTGTTAAATGCTTTCATATGTTTAGTTTAGTTTTTAGAGTTAACAGTGTTATTTTTCTCGGTTCTTCATGGTTCGGGATAACCAGTAAGGAACTGGGTAGTTTATTATATTTTGCAGAACTTTTTCCGCTATTTGGAATATTATTTAGTTGATTTAATCTGTTTAAATAATTATTTCTGAAACTGCTGAACCAGTTTCTTTCAACCGCTAACCCGGTTCCGAGCTTAAAACTCTCGGTTCATTTTTGGAACCTTATCGGTTCCTGAACCGACCGCAAAAAAAAAACCCAAAAACTTTATTTTGTTTGCGGTTGTGGTTTTTCTCCTGGAAATGGAGTTGTCTGAAAAAGCAAAGAAAAAGACTGGTTCCCCAGGTTTTAAGAATTGTCTAAAGTGTGGGGACGTTTTTGCCAGAGCAGACAAGCATGAACACTGTGTGGTCTGCCTTGCAAGAGACATGATAAGGGTGCTTTAGGCTCTTACCAGCTAACTCCCTCCAAATCTGCGGATGAAACTGCTGTCTCTTCTTTACACACCCGATAAGGGTGATTTAGGCACCTTAAAAAGGATGGGTGGGCCAGCCCGGTGGCGCTGAGAGTTAAGGCGCTGGACACCACATCTCGCACCACGCCGGCGACCCGGGTTCGGGAATGAGCCTGGGTCATCAGGGGTTGGCAGGGGAGGAGTAGGATTGCTTTCCTTCTCTGGGGTTTGGGGTGTGCTGCTGTCGGTGTGCTGGTGGCCTCTGGTGACGGCTGGAGGCAATGCAGTGCACAGCCAGTCTATGGGTTGACGTGCTGGGGCCGATGCTGGGAAGGAGTGCATGCGGTAGTGTGTGCACTCCTGTCCACTGGCATCATTGCACGTCTCGCACGCCAAGGGGAGAACAGGGAAAATGGCACCAGTCACGGTGGCATGATAGCCGTCTCCGAGGGGGACTCGCTTGGTTCCGAGGGTGCGTAGCATTACTGGATCCTGGTCCTAGTGGTAGAGCATGGGGGGGTGCTCTCTACCTCCCCGCCACAGAGGGTAAGCTGTGTGGGCCCAAAAGTGGAGCGGAGGAGTCCTTGGGACGACGGTTGAAGACCTGAGAGAGGATGCCTGGACATGGGAGAGGTAAGGCTGACTGGATACCAGGGAAAAAAGTACTAACACAAAAAAAAAAAAAGGATGGGTGGTCCTGCTGACTCTCCGGCCCCCCTCCAAGTAAACCAAGAAGACTAAGCACATTGAACCCCAAGATAAACCTAAAGGGGTTTCTTCTGTGCCTCACAGACTGCCAACTGCAGAGGAGACTGCCAGGTCATTCAGGCAATACAGGGTTTTATACCTGCCCACCCTCCTCCAAGAGTTCAAGAACCAACTCCTTCTTCTGAACTTCCCTCCCTGCATATGGAATATGGGGATTATGATGAACCATAAGTTGATGATGGTGAGCCCATTGAACTGGAGATCTCACCAGAGCAAGAATTTGGCTCTCCTCCCAGACCAGATTTTCCTCTCATTTTTCCTTTGCAAGGAAAACAGTATATGCCCTTGACCTAGCTACTACAGAGGTCATAGAAGATGAGGAGGAGGCTGAATATCTGGAGACGATGGGACTAACACCCACAAAGAAAATTCTCCTGCCAATAAACAAATTCTTTAAAAAAGATTTATTTAACATCTTGCAGAACCCAAATTCTGTCCCACCTCTGGATAAAAAGGCGGATAAGAAATACCAGCTGGACAGGCAAGGAACTGAATTTCTTTATTCTCGCCCTGATCACCAGGGTATAGTCCAGCAAGCAGCCTGTGAGAAGGTGAGGGTTCCTTTATCCTCTCATCCACCTGAGGATTCTAGGAAGACAGACAGTATGTCTAAAAAGGGGTACTTAGCCGCCTCCCTTGGGGTAAGAAAGGCTAATTACCAGGCCAATGCTGCACAGTATCAGAAAACACTGTGGCAGTCAGTTTTGGCAATGTCAGAGAAGGTTCCATCCCCTCTCTCTAATGACCTAGCAGAAACAGCAAGATTTGGACTGGAAGCATCCACGAACAGGTTACTCACCTGTAACAGTAGTTCTAGGAGTGGTATATGTTGTTCATTCACACTTATTGGCATGTTCCCTTTCCCTTGAAGGATCCACCGGAAGTTTTCAAGCTGGGTCCTCCCACCCACCCGGGTGGTATATACCTCGGCTCTGCCCCATGACGCCAGATCTTAGCCTGCTGAAAGCCAGGTGTTGTGCATCTGCAGCCAGGGAGGTCGGGTGGGTCCGTGTGGATGAACAACATATACCACTCCTAGAACTACTGTTACAGGTGAGTAACCTGTTCTTCTAGGATCGTGGACATGTTGTTCATCCACACTTATTGGCAGACTCCTAGCAGTTCTCCGGGAGGAGGGAGGCAAGGCGCACCCCCCCTACTTAGGGAACAGAGATTGGAGAACTGAGGCCCCAACACCAGCATCCCGGCGTGACTCAAGGTCGATGTGGTAGTGGGTAATGAAGGTGTTTGCTGACTTCCAGGAAGCAGCCTGGCAGATTTCCTGGACAGGGATGGCCTTGGAAGCAGCCACCGATGCAGCAGTATGGCGGGTAGAATGAGCTCTTATCCGTCTGGGAGGCTCCTTGCCAACCAACTCATAACACAGACCTATGCATGATGTAATCCATCTAGCAATGGTCCGCTTTGCTGCAAGTCTACCAGAAGTGGCTTCAGCGTAGGTGACAAACAGCTGGCGAGCTTCTCCCCAAATTTCTGCCGTCCTCTCCTTATAGTAGGAGAGAGCACATTGCAAGTCCAAGGTATGGAGCCTGTACTCTGCCTCCGAGGTTGGGTTGGGTAGTAAACCAGCAGAGTTAACACCTGGTTAAGGTGAAACTCTGACACCACCTTTGGAAGGAATATCAGATGGGGGCGCAGGACAACTTTGTCCCTGTGGAAGACCAGATAAGGGGAGTCCACTGAAAGCGCCTGGAGCTCTCCTGTCCTTCTGGCTGATGTGATAGCCACCAGGAAGGCCATCTTCCACAAGTGTGACAACTCACACTTGTGCATGGGTTCAAATGGCTTGCCCATGAGCTTTGCCAGTACCAGCAGTAAATCCCATGGATGTGGAGGTTCACGCACCGGAGGGGGTATGTGATCCAGGCCTTTGAAAAAGCACCTGACCACCATCTCCTGCACAAGTGTTGGCTGGCCAGCCCGCGCCTGGTAAGCAGAAATGGCTGCCAGGTACACCCTAAGGGTCGAAGACCGTAGACACCCTTTGGAGAGAGACCAAAGGTAGTCGAGAATGTTAGCCATGGGACAGGACAGAGGGTCCAGGCCCTTGTCATGATACCAAATGGAAAACCACTTCCATTTGAAGGCATAACACTTCCTGTTCGATTCCTTTCTAGATGCCTCCACCACAGTGTAGACATCTTCGGAAAGACCCAAAGCCTGGAACTCTAGCCGCTCAAGTACCAGGCTGTGAGGTGCAGGGATCGAAGGTCCGGATGGAATACCTTCCCCTGATTGAGTGATATCAGGTCCGGGCATGTACAAAGCCGCTCCAGGGACCTGCAGCTGAGGCTGAGGAGATCTGGATACCAGAACTGGCGCGGCCAGACTGGGGCTACCAGGAACACCTGCGCCTTGTACCTCCTCACCTTCAGGAGCACCTTGTGGATCAAGGGGAAATGGAGGGAAGACGTAGAGGAGGCCTGGGGTCCATGGCCTCGAGAAGGCATCCCCCTGCAGCAAACCCTGCTGAGGGGGTCAGGCATGAAACAGCCTGAACTTGGTGTTTTCCCTGGAGGCAAACAGGTCTACCATCGGTATGCCCCAACGGGAGAACAGGCTGTAAGCTACCTCTGGATGAAGAGACCACTCATGGGATGTCTGGCCTAGATGGCTGAGAGAATCCGCCAGCTGGTTCGAGGCTCCTGCCACATGGATGGCTAGAAGATCCGCCTCTAATCAGCCCATGAGGGTCCAGATGCGGAGCGCTTCCTTGCACAGCAGACAGGAGTGCATGCCGCCCTGTTTGTTGCGGTAGTACATGGTCATGGTATTGTCCGCCTGGACTTGAACCACTTGATCCCGGAGCTGAGGAGCGAAAGCTGACAGTGCCAGTCTGACTGCTCTGAGCTCCGACAGGTTGATGTGGCATCGGGACTCCTTGGAGGTCCAGAGCCCATGGGCCCTTCTGTCCCCCATGTGGGCTCCCCAGACCATGAGAGGGGCATCAGTAATGAGAACGACCATCGGCTTGGGGCGGACAAACGGGATCCCTTCCTGCAACCAGACTGGGGCGGTCCACCATTTGAGAGCATCCCACATCTTCTGGGTTACAATGATCAGCTGGTTGAATTGACAAAATGGCACTGAATCCACTGGACAGCCAGCTCCCACTGGAGGGGGGCACATGTTCCACCGGGCCCAATGGGCCACCGAGGTGCACGCTGCCATGTAACCCAGAAGGCACAGAAAGTCTCGGGCAGGGTGCAACTGCCCAACCAGAAATTATTGGGCAAAGGAGGAAAGAACCTCCGCCCTGTCTGCCGGGAGCCGAGCTCTGGCTTGACAAAAGTCGAGCTCTGCCCTGATAAAGCCCATCACCTGAGAAGGCACGAATTCCAACTTGGCCTCATTGATTAGGAGGCCAAGTTGGGAGCAGGTCTGGAGGGCCAGATCCCTGGATCTCTCCACCTCCTGTAGGGAGTGACCAGCCAGAAGCCAGTTGTCAAGGTAGGGGTAAATTCTGATCCCCCGACACTGGAGATGGGCTGCCACCACTGAAATGCATTTGGTTATGACCCGAGGGGCCGATGATAGGCTGAATGGCATGGCTTGGAACTCGTACAGGGTCCCCTCGACCCTGAAGTGGAGGAACTACTGATGGGACAGATGTATTGGAACGTGAAAGAACATGTTCTGCAGATCCAGTTAACAAAACCACATATTTTGCTCCAAGGATGGAATGATCTGGGACAGAGTGACTATCCGAAAGATGCGAGACCTGAGATATTGATTCAGGTCATGGCGATCTAGAATGGGGCACCAGCCCCCCGTCTGCTTGGGCACCAGTTAGTACCTGGAGACAAAGTCTGGGTCTGCTGGAGGATCCGCCATGGGAGTTAGTGCCTCCTTCAGGAGGAGATGAGCAATGTCGTCTTGAAGAGTCGACTGGGTGTGAGCGGATATCCGTTCCTCCCGAGGGGCGCGGGCTCGGCTGGGAGGGTACTGCTCGAACTCTAGAGGCAGTCCTTGACCGACCACTTCGACAGCCCACCTGTCCGAAGTGACAGCGGACCAGGCAGAAAGGAAGTGGTGGGGCCGGCCCCCCACGGGAGGACCCAGAGCTGTCATGATGGGAGTAGGGGTGGCAGCCCCCAACCCGTCACTGAGCAGGCTTGGAGGAGGAGGAGGAGGCTCCAGGACCTGAGCCTCGGCCTCCTTTACGGGCCTGTTGGGGTCCAGGCTTGGGCTGAGGGCACCAAGCTTTAACCTGCTGCTGATGCTGGTGCTGCTGTCCCCCTTGGAAGGAGGACTGCTGAGCCGCAGGGGAAGAGTGCCGAAAGGGCTTCTTCTTCTTATGGTTCTTGCCCAAACAATCCTTTGCAGAAGTGGTGTCCAAGGTGGCACTGGACTGTTCTATGTGCTGAAGGTGACCGGCCACTCCTGGGCTGAACAAGTCAGTCCCAAGGAAGAGCACATCAGCTAATCTGTGCTGAGTGTCCGCCGGGAAGGAGGAGAGCCTCAGCCAAGCCCTTCGGCAAGAGGCAACTGCGGCAGCCATCGAGCAGGCACAAGTGTCCCCAGTGTCCAGGGCCGTCTGGAGCTGCTGTCTGGCAAAAGCTCGGCCCTGCTTGACCGTGGTCTGCATGTCCGCGGGGAGATGTGGGAGGACTTCATCTAGCGACCCGAGAAAGGCGTGAGAAAAGTGTGCCACAATGTCAGCCAAACTTGCCTGACGAAGGCCCAAGGAGGAGGCCGCATAGACCTTCCTCGCCGAATGGTCCAAGAGCTTGGACTCTTTATCGGGAGGTCAGTCCTTGTTGGCAGAACTGCCAGTATGCCTGAACACAGAGGCAGTCACCAGACTCTCGGCCGAAGGGTGCTCTGTGAACCCCACTAGGGACCCCATAGGCACCATGTACTTGCGAGCCCATACGGACAGATAGAGCTGGACAAGAGGCAGGACATTGTCAGAGTTCAATGGCCGGACCAACAATGGCCTCGGCCACCGGAAAGGCCTCTATTGGGGTGTCCCCTCTTTTAAGGATGTCCGTAAGAGGGTACTCTGCCTTTTTCTGGATGGGTTCCAGGGGCATCCCTGTGGACTGATGAGAGTGAAGCCCGGTGACGTCTGAATCCAAGGAGTCAGGATACAACGGCCTGCCTCCTAAATCACCCTCAACGCACCGAAGGCAGTCCGGGGTTACCATGACCGAAATGCCAGGGAAGCCCGGTGTCTGGTCTGTCTTCTTTAGAAGGAGCCCCTCCCAGAGGCTGCTTAGGCAGCGATTCCACCACAGTGGGTGGAGAGACCGATTTAGGCCGAAGAGGTAGCTTTGCCATCCCCGCGGGCCGATGAACTGAAGCTTTCGGCTCCAGAGGGGTCGGCTTCAGCCTAGGAGGTGACAACCAAGTAACGGCCGGGGAAGGAGCCGGAGTGGGTTTGTGCCCGGACAAGATCAGCTGTTGCCACGAGGTCTTTGTAGCGCCGATAGAGTTTCCGCCGAAGCCTCTCCTCATCCGAGGAGGACGAGAATGACCGATGGTGTCGCCTCTTCTTAGAGCACTTATGGCTTTTCCTCGGCCTTTCGGTCAAGGAGGTTCTAGACCTCAACCGAGATCGGGTGAGCTGACTTGGCCGCTCCGGAGACACCGGCAGGACCGGTGACTTCCGGGGGTCTGGAACCGGGTCCTCGATGGGAAGACCAGCAGGCTGGGTCTCCTCATCGGGGAAGACAAGCACTGGAGTCCTTTCCCAGGAGTCATCGACGGGAGCTGGCGACAGAGGGTCAATGGGGTCGATGACAATCTCAAACTCGTCGAATGCATCCTTGGTTGGCTGGCCCGACAGAGGGTCAGAGAAGCCAGCGGCCAAAGAAGCTATCTCGACCGCAGCCGAGACTGTATGCTCCTAGGACTGGGACCTTGCTTGGTCCCAAGAGTTCCTTTGCCGACACGAAGGCTTACTTGGTTCCTTCTTCCGCTTACGGGACCGGGAGGAGTGCAAGCCCACAGGCGCCTTTCCCCTGGTGGGAAGGGACTGGCACAACTCCCAGAAGGAGTCCGAGAAACAAGAGCCTAGGTTGAGGGGAACGAAGACGCCCCGAGTGTCGGTGGCACAAGCCGCTTCTTCCTCGAATGCCTGCATGCGTTCCAGTTGCTCGGCGGAGCCCGCAACCGCGGAAACCGCCCACCTAGCCTCCTTGGACTTCACCAGAGGGTTCCTTTTCTCCAGTCTCACCAATTTTAAACATGCCAGGCGGTCGTCCAGAATGTTTGGATGGAAGGCCAAGCAAAAGCTGCAGGACGAGGTGGCATGGCCGACACCTAGGCAGTAGACGTATGTGAGGTGGGTATTGGTGTGCGACATCTTCTGGCCGCAAGGACACCGGCAAAATCTGGAGGAAGATTTTTCTTCCATAATCGAAGACGCAAAAGTGCGATCGCTAACTCAAACAAGTTTTCATTTCTGTAAAATCGAAGTTTTGAAAGCCAGGGCCTACAAAATGCGAGAGCACGAGGGAGGCAACCTGAATCTTCCAGCAGAAAGGAAGATCCGCGCCATGGGGTGGAGCCGAGGGTATATACCACCTGGGTGGGTGGGTGGAGGAGCCAGCTTGAAGACTTCCGGTGGATCCTTAGACGGAAAGGGGACATGCCAATAAGTGTGGATGAACAACATATCCACAATCCTAGAAATACCAGTTCCAAATGGCAGCAGATGCCAATGACAATGCTGCTAGGTGGATGGCTCTAACCGTAGCCCTGAAAAGGCTGGCATGGCTGAGGGCTGCTAATTTAACACAGGATACCCAGACTAAGGCCATGGATTTTCCTGTTCAGGACCATTCTCTCTTCGGTAAACACACTGAAGAGTATATGAAGAAGGTGGATGAATACAAGCCCACCTACAAAAGTAACTCCTTCAAAGAGAGGCCTTCTCCTTCATATAGGTCTTATGGTAGGGGAGGCAGAGGAAGGACATCCTATGGTAGGTCCTTCTATCAAACACAAGCTGTCCCACAGCTGCAGCCTTACCCACAGCAGACTGGGTACTATAGAGCCAGAGGTAGGAGGGGCTCTAGAAAGGCTCCCACTCCACCTAGGCTCAGTCACAGCCAACACAAAATCCCTGACTCAGTTGTCAAGGCCGCCTCCCTTGTATCAGTAGGGGGCACACTGACTCACTTTTTCCAGCCTGGCAGGCCATCATCACAGGCAAGTGGGTTTTGGAATTGGTGAGTCAGGGGTTGTCCCTGAGTTTCAAGTCTTTTCCTCCTCTGAAATCAAAGCTATTCAAGCCAGACTCTCTTCAGGAAAGACTGCTTTCGGAAAAAGAGGTTCGAACCTTGCTCCAAAAAGCAGTGGAGCCTGTACCAAGGCTTTGGAGAGGAAGAGGTTTTTACTCTCGGCACTTCCTCACTAAAAAGAAGAATGGGGAGTGGTGGCCTATTCCTGACCTCCGACATCTGAACAAGTATCTAGTAAGACCAAGGTTCAAAATGGCCACCTTGTCCCTGATCTTGCCAGTCATTCAAAAAGGAGATTGGCTGGCATCTCTAGATTTAAAGGATGCCTATTTCCACATCCCTATAAGAGAGTCTCACAGGAAGCACCTCAGGTTCAGACTTCCTTCAGGACACTACCAATTCTCAGCCCTGCCCTTCGGCCTCACCTCAGTGTCCAGGGTGTTCACAAAATGTCTGGCAGCAGTAGTGGCACATCTAAGAAGGTGGGAATTTTCAGTTGTTCCCTACCTCAATGACTGGCTAGTTATGGGAAAGTCATCATAACAGGTGAAAGATCACCTGGCAATAACACAAAATCTGTTACAATCTCTGGTGTTCCTGATAAACCAGGAAAAATCAATTCTCAATCCAGTACAGGTCCTGCACTTCACTGGAGCAGAACTAGACACTTTTCAAGGAACAGCCTTCCTTCCCAAGGACAGGGTTCAGAGCATCCTGCAACTGATTACCTCATTCGGGCTGGGCAAGCCATGTCCAGCAAGGCAATACTTGCAGATATTGGGACACATGGCTGCAGCAACAGGAGTTGTCTTGGAAGCACGATATTGAATGAGGGACATTCAGTTTCATCTCAGAGCACACTGGTGCCAAAGAAAACAAAATGTCAAAACTAATTCCAGTAACAAAGCTGTGCTCCAGTCTCTACAGTGGTGGAGGGATGCACACAATCTAAGAGCAGGGGTTCCCTTTCAGAGGAAAACCCATCAGTCCTGCCACAACAGATGCCCCTCTGTTAGGATGGGGTGCTCACTAGGAGAGCACACTACCGATGGCACCTGGTCTGGTGCAGTCACTCCTCCACATAACCTTGTTGGAGCTCCAAGCAGTATTTCTGGCTTTAAAGGTTTTCTCTCATCTGGTACAGGGCAAAGTGGTGCAGGTCAGAACAGATGCCACCACCACAATGTACTACAGAAACAAACAAGGGGGAACAAGGTCAGATCCTCTGTGTACAGAGGCCATGAAAATATGGGAGTTAGCATACTCACTAAAGGCTTCCCTGCAGGCCATACATGTTCCAGGCAAAGACAACACCCTGGCAGATGCTCTAAGCAGAAGCAACCAGGCACATCACAAATGGTCTTTAAACAGACAGGTACTGAACGTAGTGTTCAGAAGGTGGGGCACCCCAGAGGTGGACCTCTTTGCTTCCTACGGGAACCACCTCCTGCCCCTATTCTGTTGCAGACCACCAGCCAAGGGTACAATCCCACTGGATGCCCTAGTTCTAGACTGGTCTGGAAGGCACCTGTATGCCTTCCTCTTTTTCCTCTCATCTTCAGAGTACTGATCAAGCTCAGGTCACAACCTGCATCTATGATACTAATAGCACCAGACTGGGCCAGACAGCCATGGTACCCCCTACTACTGTCCATGTTGGTGTCCAAACCGATGCATCTTCCCAGGAGGCACAATCTCTTGACCTCCCACCAGGGGAAAATCTTATACCCAAACCTTAAGTCTCTCAGTTTCAAAGCCTGGTTCTTGAGGACTTAGAATTTTCAAATCTAAACTTCTCAAGCTGTCCTGGATATCCTGAAAGGATACAGGAAGCCTTCCACTAAGAAAATCTGTTCTGCAAAATGGAAAAGTTTTTCTATTTGGTGTGATGCCAAGCAGATTTCTCCTTCTCTAGAGAAATAAACAGGTTACTCACCTGTAACAGTAGTTCTAGGAGTGGTATATGTTGTTCATCCACATTTCTTGGCAGGTACCATACCGCTTTAAGATGCGCTGGAAAGTCTTCAAGTGGCTCCTCCCACCCAACCAGGTGGTATAACCTCGGCTCCACTCCATCATGCCAGATCTTAGCCTGCTGGAAGCCAGGTTTGAGCGTCGAGCCAGGGAAGTCGGATGGGTCAGGTGGATGAACAACATATACCACTCCTAGAACTACTGTTACAGGTGAGTAACCTGTTTTTCTAGGATCGTGGCTATGTTGTTCTAGCCACACTTCTGGCAGACTCCAAGTAGTTCTTCAGGAGGAGGAGGCAAGACGCACACCCCTACTTAGGAAAGAGGGATTGGAGAACTGAGGCTCCAAAACCAGCATCTCGGTGTGACTCAAGGTCAATGTGGTGATAGGAAATGAAGGTGTGTGCTGACTTCCAGATAACAGCCCTGCAGATTTCCTGGATAGGGACCTCCCTAGAAGCAGCCACCAACACAGTGGTATGGTGGGTGGAATGAGCCTTAAGCCCTATGGGAGGCTCCCTACCCGCCAACCTATAGCAGAGGTCAATGCAAGATGTAATCCATTGAGCCACTGACCGCTTGGCTGCAGGTCTGCCAGGTGCAGCTTCAGCGTAGGTGGTAAACAGCTGGCGAACTTCTCCCCGGACTTCCACCGTTTGCACTTTGTAGTAGGCGAGTGTTCATCTCATGTCCAAAGTATGGAGCCTGTACTCGGCCTCCGAAGTGTGACTGGGGTAGAACACTGGCAGAGTAATCACCTGGTTAAGGTGAAACTCCGACACCACCTTCGGAAGGAATTTCGGGTGGGGTGCAGGACAACCTTGTCCCTTTGGAAGACCAGGTAAGAAGACTCGATAGAGGCGCCTGTAACTCCCCAGTCCTTCTGGCTGACGTGATAGCCACCAAGAAAGCGGTCTTCCACGACAAATGTGAGATGTCACATTTGTGCATAAATTCTAATAGCTTGCCCATAGCTTTGCCAAAACCATCAGTAGATCCCCGGAGGTGAGGTTCCACGCACCCAGAGGATATGTGATCTAGGCCTTTGAAGGAGTGCCAGATCACCTTCTCCTGTGCCACTGACTGCTGATCGACCTGCGCCTGGTAAGCAGAAATGGCTGCCAGGTGCACCTTTAGGGTCATCGACCGCAGTCCCTGCCGGGAGAGGAACCAAAGATAGTCTAAATGATAGCCAC
The DNA here is from genome assembly GCA_016271365.2 of Neoceratodus forsteri. NCBI lineage: Eukaryota > Metazoa > Chordata > Ceratodontiformes > Ceratodontidae > Neoceratodus > Neoceratodus forsteri. The sequence continues at coordinate 211,589,291 of CM057456.1, forward strand.
TGGACAGGACAATGGGTCCAACCCTTTGCCCTGACACCAGATAGAGAATCTCTTCCATTTAAAGGCATAGAATTTTCTGGTCGATTCCTTACAGGAAGCCTCAACAATGTTGAGGACCTCGTCGGAGAGACCTAAGGCCTGGAACTCTAGCCACTCAGAAACCAGGCCGTCAGGTGCAGGGATTGAAGGTTTGGGTGGAGTACCTTCCCCTGATTAATGGAGAGCAGGCTGGGCGTGCTGGAAGCCGCCTCGGGAGCCTGGAGCTGAGGCTGAGGAGATCTGGATACCAGAACTGCGCCATTTCCCTCCCGATCTTGATGAACACTTTGTGGAATCAAGGGAAGGGAGGAAAGGCATAGAAGGCCTGGGGTCTACGGCCTCAAGAAGGCATCCCCCTGCAGCGAACCCTGCTGAGGGGGGTGGGCATGATACAGCCTCAGCTTCACGTTCTCCCTGGAGGCAAACAGGTCTACCTGAGGGAATTCCCCAGTGGGAGAACAGATCTTGTACTATCTCCTGGTGGAAAGACCACTCGTGAGATGCACCGCCCATCCGACTGAGGGCATCGGCAGCTGATTTGAGGCTCCTGCCATATGAATGACTAGGAGATCTGCCTCCAGGCTGAGCATGAGGGACCAAATGCGGAGAGCTTCCTTGCAGAGGGGCAAGGAGCACGTCCTGCCCTGCCTGTTGAGATAGTACGTGGTCGAGGTGTTGTCCATCTGGACCTGGACCACTTGACCTTGAACAAATGGAGTGAATGCGGTCAGGGCTAGCCGAACAGCTTGAAGCTCCAGCAGGTTGATGTAGTTCGGGACTCTCACGGGCTCTGTGCTCCCCAGATGGGCACCCCAGCCCATCAGAGAAGCGGTGTCATCAGGATGATCATCAGCTTGAGGGACAAATCATCCCTTTCCTGCAGGTGGGATGGGAAAAGCCACCAGTGAATGCCGCCCCACATCCTCTGGGTCATGAGACCAGCTGGTCAAGATGACTTGAGCACTGAGACCGCTGTCTGGCCAGTTCCCACTGGAGGGACTGCATATGCCAGCGGGCTCATTGGACAACGCTGGTGCAGGCTGCCATGCAGCCCAGAATCACGAGGAAGTCCTGGGCAGGCGCAACTGCCCAACCAGAAATGACTGTGCAAGGAGGAGAGAACCTCTGCCTGTCCGCCAGGAGCCGAGCTCTGGCTCAGCAGGGGTCAAGGTTCTCTGCCCGATGTACTAAATCACCATGGAGCATGAGTTCCAACTTGGCCTCGTTGATCAGGAGGCCAAGGTTGAGAATGAAGTCATGAGGCCAGATCCCTGGACGCTCCACCTCCCACCTGGGAGGACCTGCTATCAGCCAGTCATCCAAGTAGCCATTTCGAGACCTCTAGGTGCCTCAGGTAGCAGCCACCACTGCCATGCATTTGGTGAAAACTCGGGGCTGAAGACAGGTCGAAGGGCAATGCTTAGAACTCGTAAAGGTTCCTCGGTTCGGAAGTGGAGGAACTGTCGATGGGACGGACGGATCAGGACATGAAAGAACGTGTCCTGAAGATCTAGGGAGCAGAACCACATGCCTTGCTCCAGGCATGGTATGATCTGAGCCAGAGCTACCATCCGGAAGGTGTGGGACCTGAGGAACTTGTTCAGGTCGTGCTGATCTAGAATGAGGCACCAGCCCCCCGTCCATTTTGGTACCAGGAAGTACTTGGAAACAAACCCTGGGTCTGAAGGCAGGTCCGCTACTCTGCGCACCACCTCCTTGAGGAGGAGCTGAGCTAAGTCGTCTTGGAGGCGGCCCGGAGGCTGTGGACACCAGATCCCCTTGTGTGGTGCGGGCTTGATATGGAGGCCTGCTGAATTCCAGAGGCAGGCCTCGACCCACTCCAGAACACCATGGTGATAGCAGACTAGGCAGAAAGGAAGTGACTGAGCCGGCCCCCATGGGAGGTCCCAGGGGAGGTGTGACGGGATTAAGTGAGGCGCCCCCAAACCTGTCACTGGGCAGGCTTGGAGGAGGGTTCAGCAGAGGAGCCACCGGGGCCTTCCCCCCGGGCTTCTTCAATGAAGAGGCCATGGACTTGGTCTGAGCAGGCCAAGTTTGAGCCTGCTGGCCCTGCTGCTGCTGGGCCAGTCTGGCTGCAGGAGTGGATGAGCGAAAGGGCCTGTGGTTCTGACGCTTGGGGCCCTCATCCTTCTGGGCAGATGTGGTGGAGTCCAAGGTGGCATTGGACTTCTCTATATGTTGGAGGTGGCCCTCCATGCCAGGCCTGAACAGGTCGGTGCCCAAGAAGGGGACATCTGTCAGCTTGTGTTGCACATCAGCCATAAAGGTCGAGATGCACAGCCAAGCCCTGCTGTGCATGGCCACTGTGGCCACTACCAAATGGACACAGGAGTCACCAATGTCCAGAGCCATCTGGAGTTGTTGCTTTGCCACTGCCCTACCCTGTTCCAGGACCTGCTTGACCGTGGTCTGGAGGTCCACCAGGAGATGAGGGATCACCTCGTCCAGGGAGCCCAAGAGGGCATAGGAGAAATGTTCCATGATAATGGCCGAACTGGCCTGACGAAGGCCAAGGGAGGAAGCTGCATAGACCTTCTTCCCAGAATGGTCCAGTTGTTTGGATTCCTTGTCCAGGGGGTCTGTCCACATCCCCTTTGTTGCCTGAGTGCCGAAAGACGGAGTTGGCCACCAACCCCACCGCAGAGAGTTGTTCCAAAAAAACTGAAAGGGACCCCATAAGGACCACATACTTGCGGGCCATGCGGGCAGATGGTGCAAGGCAAGATGCAGGATGCTGCCACAGCTCCAAGGCTGGGCCCACAATGGCCTCAGCCACCAGAAAGGCCTCCATTGGAGTATCCCCTTTGTCTAGAATCTCTGTGAGGGGATACTTGGCTCATTTCTGCATAGGATCGAGCTCCATTCCCGTGGACTTGGAAATGAGCCGACAAATACCCATCAGCGAGGTAGGGCCCTCGTCGACGGAGAGACCCCTAAGAGACTTGGTGTCGACAGGACAGGAGACCATGGAGGAATCTTCAGACTCTGAGGAGTCCTCGTAAGCGGGCAACCATCCGTGTCACTCTCAACCTGCCTTGGGCGGTTGGGAGTAAGTGACTGACAACCGATGGGGCAGACCTTGGGCCAACTGAGATTCCTTGGTTGGAGTCCCAGACTTCAGTTGTTCGGGTGGCGGCTCTACCCGGATCGGTGGTGTAGCCAGCTTCAGCTGAGCCGGTGGGGCCTTAACTGGCACCTCGGTGACAGTTGCCGTGGCCGATGACGGTCGTTTGGGTGAGAGCCACTTAATGGCTGGGCGTAGAAACTGGAATCGGTTTAGACCCGGACAGGACCAACTGCTGCCACATTAGGTCTTTGTAGCACCGATGCAACTTGCACTGGAGCCTCTCTTCACCCAAGGAGGACGAAGACGAGGAGCGGCGCTGCCACTTACCATGGCGTTGGGAGTGAGATCGCCGATGAGGGCGAATCTTGTCCGACGTCGAAGTCAAGGAACAAGACCGAGACCATTGGCGGGGCCGACGGGGGACCTCAGAAGGAGTAGAGGAAACCCGCAGTTCCTCCTGGTCAAGTTCCTTAGTGGGCAGGTCCTGCCCAGGGGGTTGAGCCGACCCATCTGAGGACACCGGAAGCACCGGAGTCCGAAATAAAGAGTCGTTGGCTGGATCGGGTGACAACCCGCCGATCGGCATCTCAGCCGACTGTTCTGACGGGGTTACCGTGAAACCAGCGGCCTTGGCCGCAATTTCGACTGAAGTCGAAACAGGAGTTTCCTGTGAGCGGGACCACTCCCAGTCCCAAGAGCGTCGACGTTGCGACTTGTCCTTTTTTTACTTCTTCTTCCGTAAGTGTGAAACATGCGACCTGAAGGGCCCTCTCCCTTGGTAGAGAGAGGCTGGCACAACTCTTTGAAGGAAGCCAAATAGGAGGATCCCAGCCGCAGCAGAATGAAGGCCGAAGCCAAAGAGGAGCCCGCCGTGGCCTGAACCGCCTCCTCCTCGAAGGCCTTAAGCTGTTCCAGCTGCTCGGTGGACCCCACAGCTGTGGAGACCACCTAACGGGCATCCTTGGATTTAACCGGCCGGTAATGCTTTTCTGGTTGCCCCAGTTGAAGTTGGGCAGTGTGGTCTTCCAGAACCGAAGGAGAAAAGGACAGACAGTGATTGCAAGCCTGCGGATCATGGTTGTGTTGCCGGCAGTAGACACGCGGCATGTAGATCAATGCGAGTCATCTTCTGCCCACAGGGGCACCAGCGAAACCCAGGAATCAATTTGTCTTCCATCACAGTAGCAAGAGAAGAAGACGAAACTCGAAAGAGTTTTAAAATAAGTTTTGGAAGCCAATCCGAAGATTCTAGAGCCAGGGCCTACTACACGTGGGAGCACTAAGAAGGGAACCTGAACCTTCCAGCGGAAAGGAAGATATGGCATCATGGGGCAGAGCTGAAAGTTATACCACCCGGGTGGGTGGGAGAAACCAGGTTGAAGACTTTCCGGTGCATCTTAAAGCAGCAAGGTACCTGCCAAGAAGTGTGGATAGAACAACATATCCACGATCCTAGAACCCAGTGTTATTGGAATACCTCACATATCTACATTCCCAAGAGTTAAAATAAACATCTTTAAAAGTACATTTGGCATCAATTTCAGCTTACATTTCTGCTGGGAAAAAATGTTTCCATAGCAGCTAATCCCATTTTCAAAAAGTTCTTCAAAGGTCTGTGCCATGTGCACCCTCCTATTAAAGAACCAGTCCTGGTGTGGGATCTGAACATATGCATTGCTCAGCTCATGAAACCTCCCTTTGAGCCTATGTCTTCTGCTCATAAAGAATATGTCACATGGAAAACTGTGTTTCTGGCTGCAATCACTTCTGCCAGAAGGATAAGTGAGCTACAAACACTGTGTAGAGAAGGACTACCTTTCCTTTCATAATGACAAGGTAATGCTTCAAACAGGTTTCTTCCTAAGGTGGTTTTTGATTTCCACTTAAATCAATCCATAACACTGCCAGTTTTCTCTACTGAACATACCAGCTCAGGTGAGTGCAGACTCCATTGTCTGGATGTAAAAAGGGCATTAAGCTGCTATGTGACCCACACCAAGGACCACAGAAGTGATAAGCAACTGCTTTTTATCACTTATGGGGATGGGAAAGGCACCCCAGCTTCCAAGAGATCAATCCCCAATGCATTCAGTTTTGCTATTCAAAATCTGGAAAACATGCCCCAGCAGGCCTGAGGGCCCATTCAACTAGGGGTACAGCTGCTTCTATAGCAGTCTCAAGAGATATTCCCTTAGTAGAGATCTGTAAAGCAGGTACTTGGAGAACAGTACACACCTTACTAAACATTACAGTTTGGACATACAGTCCAGACGTGATGCCAGGTTTGAGACAGCAGTCCTGCAGAGCCTCTTCCCTAAACAGGTTCTCTGCCCACCTCCAAAGGTACTGCTTTGAAGTCTGCAGAGCGTTAGGAATATAGAAGAATACATGGGGTTAGAAGAAAATTACTCACCTTAGTAATCTTGTTTCTTCCAATGTATTCTTCTATAGTCATAACTCTCCCACCCTTCCTCCCTTCCAGAACCAGAGCCTCTGCATTCCTACCGAGTCTTTTTGGCTTAATAGTCCCAAACACAGGCATACATGTTTTAATCCTGGTGGGAACTGAATTATCCTTTCTTTTTCCAGGTGATTCTGGCCCTTCAGAAAGGGATCTTGTTATTTTATTTATTTATTTATTTGAGTTTTGGTGACAGGTGAGTCCACGGAGACAATACAATCCCTTTTCGAGGCGACCGGTATGGATTACATACAGTATCAGAGCAAATTTAACAGAGTGGTAATAAATTGGACATTAATAGTGGAAATTTACAGACAGGTAACATTTGACATTTAGAAACAAAAAGACAAAGCAATGATTAAAGGCTTAAACAAGATTCATCAGGGTAAGAGATAAAACAGTGATTAGGCAGTTGGCACATGATAATAGTTACATCACGACATTAAGTAGTAAAGTGCACATCAGGGGTACATTTGGAAAGGAGGGGGAGAAGGGGGGACCTAGTCAGGAGAAGCAAGAACAGGGTGAAGAGGGGAATAACGAGGCAGATAACTTGGATTGAAATAGTTATTATTGTTGCTAATATATAGTTTATGCTGTCCTAGACAGCTTTAGTAGTTTCACTATATAGGTGTAGTTCAGTAGTAGAGCATATGTCGTCTTGTAGGTTCCTTAGAAATCTGAGACGTTGATGGAATGTTGCAGCAGATGAGGGCAGCAGTTTGAGTAAGTGTCATGAGCCAATGATAGTTCCAACATTTGCATAAAGTTCCATTTGCTCCGGGCAGTTCTACTTAGGAGGCAGACTACAGAGAGTTATGAATATGGAAGAATACAATGGGAGAAACAAGATTACTAAGGTGAGTAATCTGTTCTTCTGCATTACTTCAGTTTTTGAGAGCAGCAGCACATTTTCCTTTATGGCTTTTCCTTAATTAAAAGTGATGTAAGGCTAAGTAGATAAAACTAGTTATAATGGGCTCGATTTTCAAAGCCTGACATTTGGCACAAGATGCCTGCACCAAAAGGATTTGGCACAAGTGGCACTTTGCACCAGATATTTCAGCAATCCCAATTTTCAAATGCAGGCTGCACTAAAATCAGGATGCTCTGCACCACCCCTGCGCCAGAAGTGCTGGTGCACCAGGTCACTGGGGGTCTTGCACCACAGCGAGGCTGCATCATCCCTTATTTGGGATTTTAGAAGCCCTGCCATGGATGCATGAGGGCGCGGAGTTTAGACCAGCCAGGAGCTGGTCTAAAGGTTCTGTGCCACTGCCTCGGAGGGAGTGAGGAGAGGAGGCCTGCGAGGTTGGACTGAGGCAGAGGAACCAGTTGGAGTGCCATAGTGGATGATGAGGGAATGGTGGCAGTGGCAGGATTCAGAGGTGGTACCCGGCGGAGGTGCCATGCCTACTGGGATAGGCTGCTCAGCCTCAGTACACAGAGGTTGGCATGGATGGACCCTGTCCCAGACCCCAGGTGCAACAGCCCTGGCACCTGCCCCAAGGTGACACAATCCCCATGCATGTGCAGTGCACTGGCTGCAGGTTACAGGGGTGAAGTCGTGGACAGGAACATCCCCAAGGCACCATGACATTCCTATGGTACACTGCCTTCTGCAAGGAGGCAGGCTGATGCTCAGACTATCCTGTCGGGGACTGTGTCACCTCTAGGGTAAGTGCCACCTAGGGTCTGAAATAGGGTCCATCCGTGCTGAACCCAGCTGTGTGTTCCTGGGCCAAGCGACCATGGTCCAGTGTGAGTGCTGACACCTCCACCAGATGCCATCTCAGAATCCTGCCACTTTGCTGTTCCGTCACTCACTATGGTGCCCCACTGGTCCCTCTGCCCTGGTCCCGATCTTTCACACCTACTCTCCCCCCCCACACACACACTTTAGTGGCTCCACTAGCGTTGTGCTGGGTTGGGGGGGGGGCTTGACGAGAGCCTCTGTCAAACCCCTCAGGTGCACCAAAGGTTGGACACAACCCTACAGCTGCGGCAATTCTTGGGACTTCGGCGCAGAGACCCACATTTTTCTAGAATAGGATACTGGCTCCTTTATTTAGTTTTTTTGTTGACCGGGTAAGTGCACTAGACAAATCCTGCCTATTTTGAGGCACGACCCGGGGGGAGGGGGATACAGGTGAATGCCAACTGACCTTGAACCAGATTAAGCTTGATGCACCTGGAGTTTGCTGCAGCTGTGGATCGATGCACTGAGCACCAATCTACGGGCCGAAAGAAAAGTGAGCTCAATGAGAATCTCTAGAAATATGCAATTCATTATGGATGAGGGAAAATTTTGTCATATTGACAAATTTATAGTTCCCAATTTTATTTCAATTTTAAAGTAGAGAAAATTGCTCTAGGTCTTATTTTCTCTTTAAGAAGAGCCCTATTATGCTGGGATATCCTGTGGTAATCATAGAGATGGGATATAAATCCTTCTTATAATGCTCCAATCTTATATTATTCTAATATTTATTCTTGTATGCTTATCTTTTTACTGCCATATAGTTCATGAAAGCTGTAATGGTTCTGTAACTGAACAATAAATCTGAAATCCGTTATGGCAGCATTGATAGGAGACTTTCTCTAACTCTGTGCTGATGGCGCAAATCTTTGGAGGCTAGGATTCTTGAGGTGAAATGTCAGATCTTTATAATTTGTGGCATGTGACAACGTGGCCTTATATTCTCTTATCTGTTAGATGACCCTTTGAACCGTGGTGCTCTGCATGAAGTACCCTTATGTCAATTTGTCTCTTGGAAGTCAAGGCCATCCTATTGTACTTACTTATGTTACTGCAATTTGCCAGGAGACTACAACAGCCTGCAGGCTAACAGGCTTCATGGAGACATATACATGCACAACACTGTTTCAGTACTATACCACCTGCAGAGTCTTTAACAACCCTGGAGATGACTATGTATATTCTGAACATTTAAAACAACGACACTATGCATTTAACTAGTTATAACTGGGGCACTGTGACAGTAGTATACAAGTATTTGTAGTCATGATGGAACCTGATATTGAATAAATGCACTGCCTTGTATAATTGCACACTTACTGAAATCAACATATCTGAGCACTTTTATATGTACCTAGAGGTCAGTGGGGCACAGGACCCAAGACAGCATGGATTCACAGCGGGAAGGTCATGTCAGACAAATCTAATAGATTTTCTTTGGGTGACCAAAGTAGTAGACCAGGGAGGGGCTGTGGACATGGCCTACCTAGACTTTAGCAAGGCATTTGACACAGTCCCACACAAAAGATTAATAAACAAATTAGCCAGCCTGGGAGTGGGTCCTAAGGTAGTAGCCTGGGTAAAACACTGGCTGGACAATAGGACTCAGAAGGTAATAGTAAAGCAATCCACTCAAGAAAGGTGGGATCTTATTTCGAGTTACAGCTCTTGCAGCAGGTTACACCATAAGCACTGAAGACGTCAGGTAGCAGGACCCCACGGAAAACTTCTAGCTAGCTATATACAGCCAGGGACTGCCCCTGATGTCAGATACCTCACAAGGGGGGGGTCCCCAACATACCTCACTTATTTTCCCGCCGTCGACTCGTACACATCGGCTCCATGGACGCCTTCAGCAGACGAACAATGCCAGAACTTTATCCTGCATTTTCTTTGAGTTTCTTCCAAAACTTCGATAACTACCCGCATGTCTTCTTCCCAGACTCCTTCCACAGAAGGACATCCCTCGAAGTGTGCTTGTAGCAAGCAGATCCCCTTCAAGGATAGGCACTCGGCCTGCGTGCAGTGCCTAGGCCTGGACCACAACACCCAGGCCTGACCCATCTGCCAGCAGTTCAATAGCAGAACCAGGATCCGTCGCCAAAAAGCACTTCAGAGTTTTCTTCTGGAACAGGAGTTAAAAGCCATGGAAAAAGATCCTTTCTTCAGAGGGGAACCTTCTCACAAGTCGGGGAGGCTTAAAGAAAAGCATCAGGACAGGGACAAGGATGGATCCCAGAATTGGGCCTCGGACTCTCGGCCAGTTCAGCTCCGCCCGGTCGGACAGATCTCCTTCCTGAGCTCGATCTCAGCCCCATCCGGTGAAGATCTGGACTTCAGGGGGCTCCAAGTCCAAGGATAGCCAGTCTAAGTCAGCTGCTAGACCTAGCACCAGCGCCGGGACACCGAGCGTTCGGTCTCCCAACCTCCGAGGGGCTCGGATGCCACCCCCCGAGGAAAACATTAAAGCTGACCTCCCTCAAGCAGACGTCAGAGGCTAAGTGGAAACTGGGCCCAGCGCCCGCCGAACGTCCTAGAGACCCGACGCCACTCCCGCCTCCACCATCGGATACTGGTCGCCGGGGGACATCGGAGGAGGATGTCGGGGCACACACCACCAACGACCAGACATCGGGGGACACAAGACGTTGGACTACCCCAGGATCCGATGCCCGACCCGACTACACCTCAGGCACCGGCACCCGACCCTAAGGATGGGCAGGCACCGACATCAGGCCAGTCGTCTGGCCTAAATATTCAGGAGGTAAAGAAGCTTTTCTACCTTCTGGTGGGATACTATTAAAAAGGATGTGGCACCCACAAAGCCCCTAGTAGAAGTCCCACCTCCTAGAAGACCTCCAAGAGCAGTGACCCCCCCCGAACCCAAGGATCCTACCCCACTGCCCAGGGGCAGATCTAAGGAGAAACAGCCAGGGGCTAAGAAACCACACTCCAGGACCCCTTCAGGGTCCCCTAGTGACCACAAATGTAAAAGGCCCAGATGGAGATCCCACTCTTCGTCTGGGGACGATTCATGTCCAGACACGTCGGACACCTCTAGGTCTACCGCCTCTCAGTATTCCATCACCAGACCCCCATGACCTCCCTAGGTTGCCGCTGCACGACCCCTCATTCTCTGACATAATGAGGCATATTCAAGAGAATATGGGGTGGGAGATGGAAGAGCTAGACCCCGAAAGGCAACACTTGGCATACTATTTGCAGCAAAAGGACCCCAAGCCTGTGGTGGTTCCACCCCTGGTGGACACTTTCCCGGACACTACCAGAGCTGCATGGAAGTGCCTGTTCTCTACTCCAGTGGTTCCCAAGAAAGCTGACCACCTTTGTAGGACCCTGCTGGACAATCCATACCTGGCTCAGCAACCCGTGGCTGACTCAGTCATTATCACAGCCTCGCACGACCGTTCACAAAGGCCTCAACACCTTAGTACCCAGCCACCGGACCAGGAATCCAAACAATTGGATTCTCTGGTTTGGTGCGTGTACGCAGCTGCTCCATGCTCCATTAGGTCCCTCAACTATTTGACGCACATGGTGCAATTTCAAAATGCACTCTGGGACCAGGGTCAAGACCTGTTGAAGGATTTTCCGGATGGCAAGAAGAAGGAGGAGCTATTAAACCTCCTTCGCATGGGTTCAGATTTTGGGACCCAAGTCCACTGACCGCCTATGACTCAGCGGGACGCAGCAGCAAGAAGGTGCCGCCACAGGCGTTTGCCTCCAGAGACACTCTTGGCTGAGGGTCTCTGGGTTTACCACCCTGGACGTCCAAAAAGGGATCATGGACGTCCCCTACAATGGTTCAGTTTTGTTTGGTGAAGACTCCGAAAGAGTCACCACTAAGTTGCAAGACACCGGGGAGGAGGTTAGGACAGTACAAGCAATGTACAAACCTAGGCCTGGCTCCTTTTGTAGGAGCCAGAACCGTTTTCGTGGCTGGCAGAACAAGCAACAGCCACATTCCGGCCAAAAACCTAGAGGCAATTATGGATGAAAGAACCAGCCTAAGTACTCTGGAGGTCGAGGTCAGGGTCAGAGACACCCAAAATCTGCTCAACCTGCCAGAGCCAGCACCGCCACAGCATGACTCCTTCCCGGCCCCTGCCCCATCTCTGGATCAAAGGGAAGAAAGAGTGGGGTCGAGTTGCTTACCACCTGTCAGAGTGGCACAGGATCACCTCCGATTGGTGGGTTATTCAACTCACAAGTCTGGGACACTCTATAGAGTTCCTCGACCGCCCACCGTCAAGACCTCCTCTGCATTCCCTTCTCCAGGACAGCATGCCCTGCTCATCCAGCAGGAGATCTCGGCACTCAACAAGGATGTCATCAAGGTTGTACCAGCAAACCAGAGAGGGAGGATATTATTACACTTCCTCCTGGTTCCCAAGAAAACAGGGGACCTGTGCCCGATCCTGGACCTCAGCGATCTCAACACCTTCGTGAGGCACAAATGCTTTTGCATGGTCACCCTACCAGGTCTCATCCCCATGCTCAAGCAAGGTGCATGGCTCGCATCTCTGGACATGCAGGATGTGTATCTACATCTTGCCATCACCTGATCGCACTGGAGATTTTGCACTTGAGTTTCTGGGATGCCATTATCAATTCCGAGCACTCCCCTTGTCCGTCTTGGCACCACGTGTCTTTACCAAGTGCCTGGCAGTTGTAGCAGCAGCACTCAGGAGACAGGGCCTTTATGACTTCCCATATCTGGATGACTGGCTTCTCATGGCCACTTCTCCAGCGATTCTGGAGAAGGCCATTTAAGACACCCGCTCACTATTCCACTCATTAGGGCTCACCACCAATCGGGAGAAGTCATTCCTCGTCCCCTCACATAGACTGCAGTTCATTGGTGCGGTTCTGGACACCTGCCAAAGAAGAGCTTTTCTGTCCCAGGACAGGGTGGGCGTATCAGGTCTCCGATATGGACCATTACGGCGCAGACACTGGTCCCTGCACGGACCATGCTGTGCCTGCTCGGACCCATGGCATCTGCCATTGCTACGTTCCCCTGGCCCACCTCCACATGAGAGTTACTCAATGGACGCTGAGAGCCCAATGGAACCAGAGGCAGGATCACTTGGACCAGCTCATCAGAGTCACAAAGCCAGTCATTCTGGACTTACAGTGATGGCTTGTCCCGGAGCACCTCTCTGAGGGAGTCCCCTTCTTGGCACCTGCTACAGCTCTGACTCTCACCATGGATGCCTTGGGGTCTGGGTGGGGAGCTCACCTGGGCGGAACAAGGACCTAGGGAACTTGGTCACCCCTGGAAGCTCACTTCCATATCAATGTCTTGGAGATGAGGGTGGTCCTGTACGCCTTACAAGCTCTACAGTCAGAGATCCCACCGAGTCACATGTTAGTTCAGATGAACAACACCTCGGTGGTGTACTACATCAACAAGCAAGGAGGCACTCACTCATACCCCCTTTGCCGAGAAGCACAGCGGGCATGGGACTGGGTACTATGGCACAGTGCCCCGATTAACGCAGTACATGTTCCCGGTGTGAACAACACCGTGGCAGATCTCTTGAGCCAGTCAAGGGTCAGAGCTCATGAATGGGAGCTGCTGCAAGAGGTCGCAGAGGACCTGTTCCAACAATGGGGCACACTGGATGTAGACCTATTCGCGTCCCCATACAATGCAAAAATGCCCAATTTTTGCTCACTAGATCCACGACATGGTGTTTTCTGGTGAGACACGTTGTCTCTCTCTTGGATGAGCAGGTCCCTCTATGCTTTCCCCTTCCTTTTGATCAGAGGGTTCTCGTCAAGCTCCAATCAGAACCGGCATTGATGATCTTGGTGCACCCTTTTGGCCCAAACAAATTTGGTTTCCGCTGCTTCACCAGTTGGCTCAGGAGCCTCCCCTACCATTGCCTGCCAGCTCGCACTTGCTGTCTCAGGAGGCCGGTTCTCTGGTCCATCCGAACCTCAAATCCCTGAACCAGCACACTTGGCTCCTAAAGACATAGCCATTCTTAGACACTGAGTCTCGCAAGGGGTTGCAGACATTCTGGTAGCGACTCAGAATCCTTCTACCCATGCTACATACACCATGAAATGGCGGAAATTCTGTCTCTGGGCCTGGGCTCATGACCTGGATCCTCTTCAATGCCCGTGAAGTCTATTTTGGACTACCGCCTATCCTTTTTCAGTTGGGATTGGCGTATTCTTCTCTGAAGGTACACCTCTGTGTCATTTGGCATACCATGCCGGTTGGTCAATGGTCACTAGCTCAGCTAGAACCCTTGCAGCTTTTCTGCATGGCATTCCACATCTGAAACCTCCCATAAAGGACCCAGTTCCCCTTGGGACCTTCTTTTGTCCTGGAGCAGCTCACGCTGCCTCCTTCTGAACCAACCGCAGATTAGAGCTCGTCTCCTCTCTTGGAAGGTGTTATTTTAGTTGCTGTGACTTCAGCAAGGAGGATTTCAGAACTCCAAGCACTCATATGTAAAGAGCCTTATCTGATTTTTCATAAGGACAGGGTGTCCTAAGGACCAATCTAAGTTTCTTCCCAAAGTGGTCTCAGCCTTAACCCTGAATCAAGACACTGACCCTCAGGTGTACTTCCCCAATCATACTAATAGGAAGCCCTTCTGCACATTAGATGTCCATAGGAGCCTCAGGTTGTACCTGGTCAGAACTAGACCGTACAGGCAGTCTGATCAGCTGTTTCTGTCTTTCGCCCACAAGATTCTGGGCACCTTTGACAAAACAAACACTCTCTAGGTGGCTGGTAAATTGCATTGTGTTCTGTTACCAGAAGCTTAATAAAACCCTTGCCAGAATCGGGTTAAGGGTCATTCGATTAAGAGGGATGGCTACCTCCTTGTTGCGCTGAAGAAGGTCGCAATATCAGCCATTTGTGCAGTTGCCACTTGGAGCTCAGTGCACACTTTCATTAGACATTACAGTTTGGACATTGCCTCGAGGCGCAGAGATGGTTTTGGCCTGGCAGTCCTCCAGGGACATTTGCCTAAGAGGCATCCTTTTGGGATCTCCCTATCCTCCTCCCATCTGGATCATTTATACACCCTTACTACTTGGGAATCAGTCCTTATGGTGTAACCTGCTACAAGAGCTGTATCTCAAAGTAAGAAAGTACAGTTACGCAAGAACTTGCGTAACAGTAGATCTTCGAGAAGAACAGGTTACTCACCTGTAACAATAGTTCTAGAAGTGGTATATGTTGTTCATCCACACTGTTTGGCATTGTCCCCTTCCACTTTAAATCTGACACAAGTGTTCAAGCTGACTCCTCCCACCCATCCAGATGGTATATACCTCGGCTTCGCCCCGGGACACCAGATCTTAGCCCACTGGAAGCCAGGTTGTGTGCGTCCGCAGCCGGGGAGGTCGGGTGGGTCCGTATGGATGAACAACATATACCACTCCTAGAACTACTGTTACAGGTGAGTAACCTGTTCTTCTAGGAGCGTGGATATGTTGTTTATCCACACTGTTTGGCAGACTCCAAGCAGTTCTCCGGGAGGAGGGATGCAAGGCGCACACCCCCTACTTAGGAAACAGAGATTGGAGAACTGAAGCCCCAAAACCAGCATCCCAACGTGACTCAAGGTCGATGTGGTAGTGGGTCATAAAGGTGTTTGCTGACTTCCAGGTAGCAGACCGGCAGATCTCCTGGATAGGGATGTCCCTGGAAGCAGCCACCGATGCAGCAGTATGGTGGGTAGAATGAGCTCTTATCCACCAACTCATAGCACAGACCTATGCATGATGTAATCCATCTCGCAATGGTCCATTTGGCTGCAGGTCTTCCAGAAGCGGCTTCAGTGTAGGTGACAAACAGCTGGCGAACCTCTCCGTGAATTTCCACCGTCCTCGCCTTATAATAGGAGAGAGCATGTCTCAGGTCCAAAGTATGGAGCCTGTACTCAGCCTCCGAGGTGTAATTTGGGTAGCACACTGGCACAGTCAACACCTGATTAAGATGAAACTCTGACACCACCTTCGAAAGGAATTTCGGGTGGAGATGCAGGACAACTTTGTCCCTGTGAAAGACCAGATAAGGGGAGTCCACCAAAAGCACCTGGAGCCCCCCTGTCCTTCTGGCTGATGTGATAGCCACCAGGAAGGCCGTCTTCCACAAGTGTGACAGCGCACATCTGTGCATTGGTTCGAATGGCTTGCCCATGAGTTTAGCCAATACCAGCAGTAGATCCCACGGAGGTGGAGGTTCACGCACCGGAGGGGATATGTGATCTAGGCCTTTGAAAAAGTGCCCAACCACTGTCTCCTGCGCCAATGTCGGCTGCCCAGCCCACACCCGGTAAGCAGAAATGGCTGCCAGGTACACCCTAAGGGTTGATGACCATAGACCCCCTTTGGAGAGAGACCAAAGGTAGTAGAGAATGTGGGCCAGAGAACAGAATAAGGGGTCCAGACCCTTACCCTGGCACCAAATGGAAAATCTTCCATTTGAAGGCATAATATTTCCTTTTCGATTCCTTTCTAGATGCCTCCACCATGGTGTAGACATCTTCGGAAAGACCCAAAGCCTGGAACTCTAGCTGCTCAGGTACCAGGCTGTGAGATGCAAGGACTGAAGGTCCGGATGGAAGACCTTCCCCTGGTTCAAAGATATCAGGTCCAGGCGTGTACAATGCCGCTCCGGGGGCCTGCGGCTGAGGCTGAGGAGATCTGGATACCAGAACTGGCGCGGCCAGTCTGGAGCTACCAGAATCACCTTCGCCTTGTCCCCCCTCACCCTGAGTAACACCTTGTGGATCAAGGGAAATGGAGGAAAGGCGGAGAGGAGGCTTGGGGTCCATGGCCTCGGAAAGGCATCCCCCTGCAGCGAGCCCTGCTGAGTGGGGGGGCGGGCATGACACAGCCTCAGCTTTGTGTTTTCCCTGGAGGCAAACAGGTCCACCATTGGTTTGCCCCAACGGGAGAACAGGCTGTAAGCTACCTCTGGATGGAGAGACCACTCGTGGGATGTCTGGCCTGTGCGGCTGAGAGCATCCGCCAGCTGGTTTGAGGCTCCTGCTACATGGATGGCTAGGAGATCCACCTCCAACCGGCGTACGAGGGTCCAGATGCGGAGCGCCTCCTTGCACAGCAGATGGGAGTGTTTGCCGCCCTGTTTGTTGAGGTAGTGCATGGTTGTGGTATTGTCCATCTGGACTTGAACCACTTGACCCCGGAGCTGAGGAGCGACAGCTGGCAGTGCCAGTCTGACCGCTCTGAGCTCCAACAGGTTGATGTGGCATCAGGACTCCTCGGGGGTCCAGAGCCCGTGGGCCCTGTTGTCCCCCATGTGGACTCCCCAGCCCAAAAGAGAGGCATCGGTCATAGGGACGACCGTTGGCTCGGGGTGGATAAACAGGATCCCTTCCTGCAACTGGTCTGGGGCGGTCCACCATCAGAAGGCATCCCACATCTTCTGGGTTACAGTGATCAGCTGGTCGAAATGACCATATCGCTGAGTCCACTGGGCGACTAGCTCCCATTGGAGCGGGCGCATGTGCAACCGGGACCAAAGGACCACTGAGGTGCACGCCACCATGTAACCCAGAAGGCGCAGAAAGTCCTGGGCAGGGTGCAAGTGCCCAACCAGAAATGATTGGGCAAAGGAGGAGAGACCCTCCACACTGTCTGCCAGGACCCGAGCTCTGGCTTGACAAGAGTCTAGCTCTGCCCCGATGAAGCCCATCACTGGGGAAGGCACGAGTTCTGACTTGGCCTCGTTGATCAGGAGGCCAAGTTGAGAGCAGGTCTGGACGGCCAGATCCCTGGACCTCTCCACCTCCTGTTGGGTGGGATCTGCCAGAAGCCAATCACTGAGATAAGGGTAGATTCTGACTCCTCGACGCCGAAGATGGGCCGCCACCACTGCAATGCATTTGGTGAAGACCCGGGGGGCCGATGACAGGCCAAACAGCATGGCTTGGAACTCGTACTGGGTCCCCTTGACCCTGAAGCGGAGGAGCCGCTGATGGGACGGATGGATTGGGATGTGAAGGAACGCATCCTGCAGATCCAGTGAACAGAACCACCTGTTTCGCTCCAAGGATGGTATGATCTAGGACAGAGTGACCATCCGAAAGGTGCGAGACCTGAGAAACTGATTCAGGTCGTGGAGATCTAGAATGGGGCACCAACCTCCAATCCGCTTGGGCACCAGGAAGTACCTGGAGACAAAGCCTGGGTATGCTGGAGGATCTGGCATGACAGCTACTGCCTCCTTGTAGAGGAGCTGAGCTACGTTGTCTCGAAGAGCCGACTGGGTGCATGAGGAAATCCAATCCTCCCGAGGGGCGAGGGCTCAGCTGGGAGGGTACTGCTCGAACTCTAGAGGTAGTTCCCGACCAACCACTTCGAGAACCCACCTGTCCGAAGTGATAGCGGACCAGGCGGAAAGGAAGTGGTGGAGCCGACCCCCCATGGGAGGGCCCAGAGCTGACGTGACGGAGAGAGGTGGCAGCCCCCATCCGCCTCTGGGCAGGTTTAGAGGAGGAGGAGGCTCCAGGACCTGAGCCTCTGCCTCCCTTGCGGGTCTGTTGGGGTCCAGGATTGGGCCAAGGGTGCCAAGCTTGAGCCTGCTGCTGATGCTGCTGACCTCCTTGACAGGAGTGCTGCTGAACCACAGGGGAAGAGTGCCGGAAGGGCTTCTTCTTCTTCTGCTGCTGGTTCTTGCCCAAAGAATCTTTGGCAGAAGTGGCATCCAAGGTGGCACTGGACTGCTCAATACGCTGTAGGTGACCGGCCACTCCAGGACCGAACAAGTCGGTCCCCAGGAAAGGCACATCAGCAAGTTTATGCTGAGTATCTGCCGGGAAGGAGGAAAGCCTCAGCCAAGCCCTGCAGCAAGAGGCCACTGCGGCGGCCATCGAGCAGGCACAAGAATCCTCCATGTCCAAGGCCATCTAGAGCTGCTGTTTTGCAACAGCATGGCCCTGCTTGACCGTGGTCTGCATATCCACAGGGAGATTAGGGAGGACTTCATCTAATGACCCGAGGAGGGCATGAGAGAAGTGTACCATAATTACAGTCGAGCTGGCCTGACAAAGGCCCAAAGAAAAGGCAGCAAAGACCTTTCGGGTAGTGTGGCTCATATTTTTGGACTCTTTGTCCAGAGGTCGGTCAGTGTCGGCCAAACTGCCAGTACGTCTGAACACAGAGGCGGTCACCAGGCTCTCAGCCGAAGGGTGCTCTATGAACCCTGCAAGGGACCCCATGGACACCGCGTACTTGTGGGCCATGCGGGCAGATGGTGCTGGACATGAGGCAGGGCGCTGCCAGAGTTCAAGGGCCAGGCCAACAATGACTTTGGCCACTGGAGCGGCCTTCGTCAGTGTATCCCCTCTCTTTAGAATATCTCTGAGAGGGTACTCCGCCTTTTTCTGGATAGATTCCAGGGGCATTCCAGTAGAGTCGGAAATGAGACAGAGAATCCCTTGGAAGGAGGAAGAGCCTTCCTCCACCCCTGTGCCAACG
This sequence comes from Neoceratodus forsteri, assembly GCA_016271365.2. Classification (NCBI taxonomy): domain Eukaryota; kingdom Metazoa; phylum Chordata; order Ceratodontiformes; family Ceratodontidae; genus Neoceratodus; species Neoceratodus forsteri. The sequence goes on from CM057456.1 coordinate 211,608,134, forward strand.
GATGACTTATCATCCCAGGATGAGAGTGCAGCCCGGTGACATCGGAGTCCGAGGAGTTGGGATACAGCAATCTACCGCCAAAATCACCCTCAATCCGCTGAGGGCGGTCAGGGGTGACAGTAACCAACAGACGTCGGGGAAGCCCAGTGTCCAGTCGGTCCTCTTTCGAGGGAGCCCCTCCCGCAGGCTGCTGAGGTGGTGGTTCTACCTGAATGGGTGGGGAGACTGGAATAGGCTGAGCTGGGGGACAGGCCGCCCCAGGGTGGAGAAACCAGAGGCTTCAGTTCCGGAGGGGTTGGCTTCGGCTTGGGAGGTGAGAGCCAAGTAATGGCTGGGGTAGGTGGCAGAGCCAGCTTTTGCCTGGTCAAGATCAGCTGTTGCCACATAAGATCCTCATAAGCGCCCGACGGAGTTCCGCGCAGCCTCTCCTAGTCCGAGGAGGACCTGTAACATGCTGCCTCTTCTTAGAGCGCTTATGGCTCTTCCTTGGTCGTTCGGCCGAGGGGGTCTTAGACCTCGACCGAGATCAGGGAGGCCAACTCGGTCAGTCGGGAGTCACCGGATGGATCGGTGAAACCCAAGGGTCCGGAACCGGGTCCTTGATGGGGACACCAGCAGGCTGGGTCTCCTCATCAGGAAATACTAGGACTGGAGTCCGTTCTATTGAGTCGTCAGCCACGGCCGGCGACAAAGGGTCAATCAGGTCGAGGATAATTTCGACCTTGTCGGCCACTTCCTCGGTCCCATGGCCAGATGGAAGATCTGTGAAACCGGCGGCCAAGGATGCGATCTCGACCGAGGTCGAGACTGCGTGTTCCTGCGACTTGGACCTTTCTCGGTCCCAAGAACGTCTTCGCCGAGATGAAGACAACGGGTCTTTATCTCTCTTTCGAGAGCGGGAGTAGTGCGAGCCCGAGGGTGCCTCACCCCAGGTGGGGAGAGACTGCACAACTCCTTAAAAGATCCCGTAAAGGTGGAGCCTCAGTTCAGAGGAACAAAGAAGCTTTGATTGGCCGGAGCATGAGCAGCTTCTTCCTCGACCACCTTCATCTGTTCCAGCTGCTTGGCACAGCCCACAGCCATGGAAACCGCCCACCTAGCCTCCTGACTTCACCGGAGGGTTCCTTTTCCAGTCTCCCCAGCTTTAGGCGTGCCATGTGGTTGTCCAGGACGTTGGGATGGAAGGTCAAGCAATAGCTACACAACGAGGTGTCATGGCCAACACCTAGGCAGTAGACGCACGTGAGGTGGTGATCGGTGTGCAACATCTTCTGGCTGCAGGGACACCGGCGAAATACTGGGGAAGATTTCTCCTCCATGATTGATGCTGCAAAAGTGCGATCACTAACTCGAACGAGTTTGAGCTTCGGTAAAACCGATAATTTGAAAGCCAGGGCCTACGAAATGTGAGAGCATGAGGGAGGCAACCCGTACCTTCCAGCGGAAAGGAAGATCTGGCGTCACGGGTCGGAGCCGAGGTATATACCACCCGGGTGGGTGGGAGGAGCCAGTTTGAAGACTTCCGGCAGATTTAAAGTGGAAGTGGACAATGCCAGTATGGATGAACAACATATCCACTCTCCTAGAACAGCTCTCGCAGCAGGTAGTTTCCCTTCCACCTTCCCCTCAGGAGGTTTTGTTCTTCTTTACATCTTGGACGCATCAGATTTATTAGTCTTCCTATGGAAGCAGATCCTCGGTCTCCCCTTCTGAATCACATCACTACACTGGGAGTCTCCGGTGGGAGAATTAAGGTATGCTGGGGGACCGCCCCTTTTATGAGGTATCTGACATCGGGGGTGGGGCCGACATCAGGGCGGTTCCCCGCTGTATATAGCTAGCTAGAAGTTTTCCGTGGGGTCCTGCTGCCTGTTGGTTTCAGTCCTTATGGCGTAACCTGCTGCAAGAGCTGTTCTTGAAGATCTACTGTTACAGTAAGTTCTTACGTAAAGTACAGTGCGTAAGAACTTGCGGAACAATGAATCTTCGAAATCTAACTCTTACAACTGAAATTACCGATAGGACAGCTTAACCAAGCGCAGGACCCCACGGAGTCTAATAACTACTATCGAGGACCGCCCCGACGTCGATCCCGCCTCCGGCGTCAAGCGTGGTACAAAGAGGCGGCCCGACCAGGTCCCAGTTCTCCGCCCGGAACTTCTTGCCTTGAGCTGACATCAAAATGGAGACCTAGGATTAGCCGTCAGAAGACAGAAAGATAACAATTCCTGCTCAGAAAGACTGAGCCATGCTTCCTCAAAGGGGAAGGTGGGCGGAAGGTACCTGCTGCAAGAGCTGTTCTCGAAGATCTACTGTTACGGTGAGTTCTTACGTAACTGTACTATCTTACTCGAGACACAGCTCTTGCAGCAGGTTCCACATTAGGACTGATTCCCAAGCAGTAACGCTGTCAGAAAATCCGGGAGGAGGAAAATAAAGATAAAAACCAGGTCCTGAACCTAGGACAGGAGACCCTGAATACTGCAGCCAAAACCAGACCCGCCCGCCAGAGGGCGTGTCAAAGCTATAATGCCTGATAAAGGTATCACTGAACTCAAGTGGCTAGCGCATATAGCAGAAGTGGAAACATTTTGGAGCTGCAAAGGTAGCCACCCTCTAGTGGAATGACCCGGACTGTACCGGGAGGGCTTTTGTTTGATACCATAACAGTGAGAAATACACTGGACAAGCCAGCGAGAAAGGGACTGTTTGGATACTGATTGGCCCATCATTCTCTCAGAGAGGAAATGAAAGCTGCTCAGAACTACGAAAGGACTGAGTTCTGTTGAGGTAAAACCTCAGGCTGCGGTGAACATCCAGGGTATGGAGCAGAGCCTCTCCTCTATTGAAGTAGTTGGAAGTAGACCGGAAGGTCGATATCCTGGTTCAGAGTGAGTGAAGAAACCACCTTAGGCAAGAATTTGGGGTTAGTCCTCAGGGATACTCTGTCGGTGGAAAACTAAATAAGGCTGTTTGCACATGAGGCGTGAAGTTCAGAAATTCTTCTTGCGGTAACAGCAACTAAAACAACGTTTTCACGACGAAAGCGTAGCTCGTAATCATGGCAGGTTCAAAGAGGCGTGAGCTGTTCAAGGACAAAAGCAAATCCATGGAGGCACAGGGTCTCTAATAGGAGGCCTGGGTGCAACACTCCTAAGAAATTCCGGGCGTCCACCTGAGCCACTGTACGATTTCCACGGAGGTGGTAAGCCGAGAAATGGCACAGAGGTGCACTTTAATAGAGGAGTAGGCTAGACCCGAATGAAGAGGAGAGCAAATATTCTAATATTACCCACAGGACAACCTAAAGGGGAAGGTCGTGCTCGCGACCATACCTAAAGCAGCGCCATTTCATGGCGTCGTCGTATCGTTGCGACTTTCTGGCTGCAGAAAGGACTTCTGCAACCTCTTGCGAGACCCCGTGACGCAAAATAGCTATGTCTCTAGGAGCCAAGCATGCAGGTTCAAGGAACGTAGGTCCGGGTGGACAAGTGAACCCTTCTCCTGAGACAGTAGGTGGGAGCTGGCGCTAGCAGGCGGGGTTCGAGATAGTTGAATCAACAAAGGGAACCAAATCTGTCTGGGCCAAAATGGGCCCACCAGGATCATTATTGCGTGCTCCCTGCGCGGTTTGAGAAGAACTCTCTGGATCAGCGGGAAAGGAGGAAGCGAGAGGAATCTGTTGGCCCAGGAGGGGAGTAGCGTCTCCCAGAAAACACCAGGCCCTGGATCTAGCGAGGCAAAAATTGGGCAGTTTTGCGTTGGATGGGAGGCGAACAAGTCCAGATCTGGAGTTCCCCATCGAAGAAACAGATCCTCTGCTACCTCTTGAAGGAGTTCCCATTCGTGGACTCTGGCCTGAGAGCGACTCAGGCCGGTCTGCAACCGTGTTGTCCACTCCGGGAGCGTGCACAGTGATCAGATTGCGCGTGTCTGATTACCCAATCCCACCTCTCATGGCCTCCCTGCAAAGGGGAAGAGTGTCGCGCCTCTGTTTGTTGAGGTAATACATCACCGCGTGTTGTCTGTCTGAAGTAGAAGAGTACACGGTGGGATAACTGACTGAAAGGCCTGCAGGGCATAGAGGACCGCTCTCATTTCCAACACGTTGATGTGAAGGTGAGCTTCCATCTGAGTCCACGTGCCTGGGACTTTACCCCGTCCAGGTGCCCCCCACCCAAGACCCGAGCGTCTGTGGTGAGGGTGACTTCGGGAGGCGCAATGAATGGGACGCCTGATGAGGAGCGACCCTGGGGCTAGCCACCACTGCCAGTCTTGAATCACTGGAATTGAGTCTGACGGATGCTGCAAGTGGTCTTGCCTTTGGTCCCATTGCACTTTGAGCATCCACTGAGTAATGCGCATGTGGAGTCTTCGAAGGGACAGTAGGAATGGCCGCAGCCATGTGTCCGAGCAAGCAAAGGACCCGACCTGGCAGGTACAACCTTGCTTAATGATGGGTCCCTTATGAGGGATCTGATGCGCTCGCTCTGTCGGCGGAAGAAAGGCTCTTCCCGAACAGTGTCCAGAACTGCTCCTATGAACTGCAGTTTCTGCGACGGTACCAGGAGAACTTCTCGTAATTTATGAGGATGCCCAGGGATGAACAGATCCTGGGTGCTCTTGATGCAAAAAGCGCCTCTCTGGAGGCGGCCATGAGAAGCCAGTCGTCCAGAGTGCGGGGAACACGTGGTGGCCCTGTCTCCTCAGAGGCGCTGCCACGACTGCCATGCACTGTAAAGACCCTTGGTCGGAAGACAGTCCGAAGGAAGGCTCGGAACTGAAGGTGGTGGTCGAGAAACTCGAGCGCAGGAACCTCCTGTGCACCTGAGCCATAGGGATGTGCAGGTAGGCATCCTGCATGTCTAGAGGCCTAAAAGGCGTCCTGTTTGAGCATGGGGATAAGACCGGAAGGGTCACCATGCGGAATCTCTGTAAGTGACCGACACATTGAGGTCGCTGAGGTCCAAGATTGGACGGAGGTCCCCTGTTTTCTTGGGAACCAGGAAGAAGTGGGAATAGTATCCTAGTCCTCTCTGGGACGTGCTCTATCGCTCCCTTTTACGTAGTAGCGAGTACTTCTTGCCAGATCAGGCTGTGCTGACCCTGATACCGGAGAGCAAAGGAGGCCTCGAGGTGGCTTTCCTACGAATTCTATAAAGTGGCCTAGACTGACCAACTGAAGAACCCACCTGTCGGTGGTAATGGCCTGCCATCCCGGCAGGAAGTTCGAATCCGACCCCGACTATAAACTCCCGTTGATCCTGAGGCGGGGGCGGAAAGGAGTCAGGCTGTGGCGGCAGATGGACCCGCTGGCTGGGCCTGCCTGGAGAGCGCTGGCCTCGGCTGGCGGGGTGTTTGCCCTGGGCTCTCTGACAGAGCCCCTCTGAGGTGTGGCGGAGTGGGTCTGTTGCCTCTGCGTCTGCGCTAAAAGCGGCTTTGGTTCCTGAAAGGACCAAGCTTAGAGTCGATACATGGCCTGAACCGACCTTACCGCCTTCCGACCTCTTGGAGTTTGGTAAGGATCTTTTCTGTAGGATTACCAAACAATACTTCTCCCTCAAAAGGCGTCCAAGATGTTCTTTTGGACGTCCGAGTAAACCGGAGGCCGCAACCAAGAGTGTCTCCGGAGCAAATGCCAGAAGCTGCTGCTCGGGCGATGAGTCCATGAGTCATCGCGGCCTCTTAGCAGTGAGTCCCCACGTCTGAACCCGTGCGGAGGAGCTGAAGCATCTCCTCCTTCTGCTCACCTTGGGCATCTTTCAGCAGCTTCCAGACCCTGTTCCACAAAGCGTTCTGGAACTGAACCATGTGGGTTAAATAGTTCAGGGATCTGATGGCAGGTAGCGGAAGCATCGTCCGCCTACCCAATACATCCAGTTGTTTGGACTCTGGGTCCGGTGGCAGGGTGCTCAAATGTTGTAGCCTCTGTGACCCGGTCATGTGAGGCTGTGATGACCAGAATCGGCCTGAGGATGCTGTGTCAAGTACTGAGTGATCCTTGGAGCCTTGTACAGCGATCAGCTTTCTTGGTCTGCGCCGGGAGGCCAGTGTGGGCGCTTCACGCGGCCTTGGTGACGTCCACGAAAGTGTCAACCAAGGGTGGTACCACCACAGGCTTGGGGTCCTTTTGCCGAAGATATTTGGCGAGTCGTACTCTTTCGGGGTCTAAGTCTTCAGCATCCCATCCCATGTTCTCTTGTATATGTCTCATAATATCAAGGAACGAGGGATCATCCGGAGGAGATCTAGGCATCTCACGTGGGTCCGGAGAAGGGATGGAGAGTGGAGATGGGGATCTAGAGATGGAGTAGTCTGATCCGTGTCCTCGTTGAAGGCGAGCGTCGGCGTCTCCTGGATCTCTTGGGCTGGGTGATCCAGAAGAGGATTTGACGGAGGTCTCCGTTTATCAGGTCTCCCCTGGGAGAGGTTCTGAGCTCCGGGGAGGAGGAACACGGCCTGGCGACCCCGATGGCGGGGGCAGGAACCGGAGTAGGAGGAGGAGGAGTAGGAGGAGGAGGGGGAACCATGTCTTTTTAATGGTATCCCACCAGTAGGTGAACAGATCTTTCACCTCCACTAGAGAGAGCCCGGCAGCGGCCCGGGTGCGGTGGGGGTCGTCGGGTCGAGCGTCGGCTCCACAGGGGCTCTGGTAATGGCGAGGTTCCTGGGAGTACCGGCCAGGGACGGGGTCGCCCGTCTGGTCCTCGGGCTGCTCTAGGTCCTCCTCCGATAGAGGCTCCTGACCGATGTCGGTCGGAGCAACAGGGCCTTCTTCTTTTCAGGAGGCGGGCGTGGTCCCCTACCGGCGTCCGCTGGGATGTAATGGCCGGCGTCGGTCGTCGGGCCGACGGCGGCTCCAGGGAAGAAGGGCGCACGGCTGACGGCTGTCGAGCCGGCGTCTGGGCTACAGGCCTTTTTAAAGGCGTGAGCTCCAGCGTCTTGCGTGGAGGCACCGACGAAGACCTGACGTCGGGTACCGAGGAGCGGGAACCCGACTTGCGGTGGTGATGGTGTCGTTCCCGGACTTCGCCAAGGCCCTGGAAGGGGAGGAAGGCCTGGCGGATTTCTCCTGAGATGAAGGTTTCTTGATTGCAGCCGGGGGAGATTTCGAACCGGAGCTACGGGACTCCGAACCCCTGGAAGGGACCTGGAAGGGCCTTCTCCTTCTCTTCTCCAGCGTGCTTTGGACCCTGGAGCTTTCCCTTGGAGGACATGGTCTTCAGTTGTTCCTCCAGAAGCATGCAAAGCCTTCTGGCCCGGATCCAGATGCGGCTGTTGAACCCTTGGCAGAAGGACAGGCCCGGTATCGTGGTCTGGGCCTAGGCACCGGACGCAGGCCATGTGGGGGTCCTTGAGCGGGATCTGCTTTCCACAAGCGCACTGATGGATGGCCAGAAGTTGGTGATGACATCAAGATCTTGCTTGAGTGAAGATTTTGAAAATTTTGTCGAAAAAGGAACTATTCACGTGCATGGCGCTAGACTGGTAACCGAAGGGTCAGGTAGCTAAGTCGGCCGGCGGGGAAAAAGAACTGGGGAATCTGGGCGGGACCGCCCCCTTTTATACCCACGCCTGGCGTCCGGGCCAGGACGACGTCAGAGCGATCCCGCTGTAGTTAGCTAGCTAGAATTTTCCGTGGGTCCTGGCGCCTGGCGGCCGGTCCTAATGGTGTAACCTGCTGCAAGAGCTGTGTCTCAGTAAGATCTGTACTACGATTGGGGTACCGCGGGGTTCAGTACTGGTCCGGTCATTTTAATGTCTTTATAAGTAACACTGCAGCGGACTGGAAGGAAAAGTATGCCTCTTTGTAGGCGACACAAAGATCTGCAACAGGGTTGATACACAAGGGGTGGTGGAAAGGATGAGAAGGAACTTGGCAAGGTTGGAGGAATGGTCAGAAGTATGGCAGCTTAGATTCAATGCAAAGAAGTGCCAAGTAGTGCACCTGGAAACAAAACCCAGAAGAAAAGTACACAATGGGTGGGAAGGTAGTAACAACAACAAAAATGGAAAGGGACCTGGGGTTAGTCATATCAGATGACCTAAAGTTGTAAGCAATGTGAGAAGGCAGTAGGGAGGGCTGGGGGATACTGGAATGTATAGGAGAGCATCACCAGTAGAAAACAGGAAGTTGTAATCCTCTGTACAGACAGTTGGTGAGACCCCATCTGCAGTACTGCGTGCAGTTCTGGAGACCCCTTCTCTGCAAGGACATAGACAGGATGGAGGCAGTCAGAGGAGGGCAACTAAAATGGCGCAGGATCTGTAACAGAAGCCGTACAGAGAGACTAAAGGAGCTTAATATGTATACCCTTGAGGAATGGAGGGAGGAGGACATGACAGAAACTTAGGCACCTCAAGAGAATTAACAAATTCCAAGAGGTAGCATCTTTCAGAAAAAGATATGTGCAAGAACAAGGGGACACAATTTAAAGATAGAGGAGCGGCTCAGGGCAATGTGAGGAAGTATTTTTTCACAGAGAGGGTGGTGGATGCATGGAATGGCTTTGCAGAGGAGGTTGTGGGTTCAAAACAGTGGGGAATTCAAGAATGCATAGGAGAAACATAAGAGCAATTCTTGTGGGGGAGTAAGAAGAAATAGGCTGTGTTGGTTACCTAGGCTCTGCAGCTATCCAGTAGGTAGGGAAATGGGCAGACTATGTGGGCCAAGCGGTCCTTCTCTGCTGTCAAAGTCTATGTTTCTATGTTTATGACCCACAATTAACGTATCAGCAGTTTTTCTTTTTCCTTTATTTTTTTTTCTCGTTCTGCTCTCTTGGTAATCCCGCTGTAAAACTTCTCAACTGCCTGGTGTACTGCACATCTGCTCTGGCATCCAAACAGCAACACCCTAATATGGACAGACACGTTGGATGTGAAAGTGATGTCAATCACATGGTCAGGCATAAGGACACATAAGGCAGGAAGCAATCATTCTTTATAGAGTAAACTTATTTACGTTGAAAACGTCTTAAACACTAGTGGATAGAGAGGATTATACAAAACTGTGACCTCTGATCGCTGTCTGAATTCAATAGTATCATAGTAAAAGCCAGCAGAATAGACCCCATTGTCTATTGTGTCTGCTGGAAGCTAGCCCCCTACTGGGAGCTTGCTCCTCCAACCCCCCCCAGCCCCAGAGATGGCCCTCTTTGGCCTCAGCTTCCCCCGTACCTGTCCCAACCCTTCTTGAATCCTTCCACTGTGGTCTCTTCCACCAGACTCCTGGGCAGTGCGTTCCATGGTTCCACCACCCTCTCTGTGAAGAAGTGTCTCCTGCGCTCCACCCTGCACTTCCACCTTTCCAGCTTCCACTCATGCCCCTGGTAGTTCCCCCCTTCTTAAGCCTGAATACTTCCCTGGCTCCGCCCTTATCTGTCCCCTTTACATACTTGAAAGTCTCTATCATGTCCCCTCTGTCCCTCCTCTCCTCCAATGCGTACAGATTGAGTTCATCCAGTCTCTCTTCATAGGTCCTACCCTCCATGCCCTGAATCATCATGGTCGCCCTCTTCTGGACCCTCTCCAGCAGCGCTATGTCCCTCTTAAGATGGGGTCTCTAGAACTGCACACAGTACTCAAGATGCGGCCTAACCAGGGCATTATACAGAGGGAGGATCTCTTCCCTCCTCCTGGAGGTAATCTCCCTGGTTATACAGCCCAGTATCCTGTTTGCTTTTGCTGCAGCTCTTCGACAATTCTCTGTGTTATTCATTTTGCTGTCCACCACTATCCGTAAGTCCCTCTCACCCGATGTGACTTACAGTGTGGTCCCCCCTCAGGGTGTATGCATGTCCCGGGTTTCTGACCCTCAGATGCAGCACCCTACATTTCCCTGCATTGATCTTCAACCCCCACTTCCTTGCCCACCCCCCAGGGTATCCAGATGCCCCTGCAGGATCTCTTTCCCCCCTCCTGCCCATCTGCCAGTGCTCCCAGTTTTGAGTCATCCGCAAAGAGACTCAATTCAATTAACATTTCTATTTTGTATGTTTTGTTATATCTTGTATACTCTGTATTCTATATCACTGCTGCAGATTTATATTTGACAGCGACATGAATTTCAGTGTATCAGTTCTGCTTTGTGAATACTGCTCAATGACTTGTATACTTATATATCCTGTACCATTGCCTCTAAACTGTAGATGCTTCCCCACCCAGGACCTCCTTGTAAATGTGCTTGTGCAACAAAGTCTTTTCCTGGTGAAATAAATAAATACAAATACAAAATACAAGTTAAAATAGGAGATCAGCTCAGTTGGTTGGGCACAGTGTTGGTATTCTGGGAGCATACTGCACCAATAACTAATATCCCTGGAAGATGACTGGAGTCCTTTGCAACAAAAAGGCAAGCTGTCTCTCAAGCAATAATGACAAGCAGCACCCAGGGATACTAGTGCAAAGCAAAGGAGTGCTGACAATGAACCAAAGGTCCCCACCAGTAATTAATATCTTACTGTGTGACACTTTCCCTTTAAGAGAAGGATATAAATTGCATTATGGGATGAGGGTCTAACGGCCCTTGAGAAAGTACCTCCTAGGCATTAAATGCATTGGACATTCCTTTGTTAGACTGGCTTTGTGCTTTGTTGTGGTCATTTTTTGAACTTTTAATACAGAACATCACTGCACCTTATTTCAGAGGTTGTGTCTGTATGTACCAGAGGTTAGACAACCAAGGAGAGGCTCTGTACTGCGTTGTCTAACCTCTGTTTCTCCCTATGTTTCATGGAATTGATATATTATTCCGTCTTTTCTTTAAAGCCATTTTCCTCAGTCTCAGTCACATATTTCTATAATGACATGCTGTACTCTTGAGAATAAGATGCTGGAGCTACTAAATGAAGAGCAGGTTTTACTAAATAAAATGTGTTTACAACAACTGCACTTTGCTGGTTTTCCATGTTTTCACTTTTTCCCTTATTGACACTAATATTTTTCTGTAACCTAGAACTTTTTCACCATGGGTTCAAAAACATTTGGTTCTCTACAAGTGACCTCACACAGTAGTTACTAAGCTTGATTATGAGATCAGAAATACATTATCAAACTATGCAAGTCTGGACACTCTCTGCAATGTCTTCTGTCATTCTGCTACCACCTCTCCCTCTCATATCCACTTATGCTCACTCTACTCCTCCTTATCCATTCTTCCTCTACCTGCACATTGCTAGAACCACTGTGCCTCACTCATATCCAAATTCTGGTTTGGGTTCCTTCCTTCTTACCGCTCCTCACTCTGCTCCTCCATTCTGCGTTAAAAACATAAAAAACCTTTGAAAAAATAAAACATTTCCGTATTAAAAAATGGGAAGAATCCATTTTTCTCAAAAGTGAGTATTCATGAGATCCATGTGTGGAAATAAATCTTGGTGCTGATTTGATGAATCGATGCCAGTGATTTATACATTTCAGAAATGCTGTAATTGCAAACATGATTAAGTACTGTGTACACCATGCTTCAAGAAAACACACATTTTGAAAAAAAGAACATTTTATTTTCAAAGCAGTTTTGTTATTCGTACCCCATAAAAGGTTTCAATCTCTAGTTACATGATTAAGCAAAGTCCTAAGTGCTAAATACATGTATGTAGTCTATAACAAAAAGGCCAATTTATGCATGACTATTTTAAAGTAAAATGCAAACAATATCCCATGAACACCCACCCAAAATGAGCTTCAGCCATTACATAGTGTGTTACCACTGCAAACATTTTTTTATACAACAGCAGTAAAATAACAGTTTTCAGGTATATGCTTGAAGTGAAGAGTAATTTAATAAGGTATGACCCCAGAGTTGCTGGTGTAAGATGTGACAGAATAACTCACTGCTGATGAAGTGGCATCAAAGCTCCCTCTTCTGGATCCACTTCTAGAACCAGAGCGGGAGCCTGAGCGAGAGCTTGGTCCAGATAAATTGTAAGGGCTGCTTATTCCTTTAGAGGAAGTTGAAGCTGCTTCTAGCATCCGCAGCACAGTCTTTTCTTCGACCATTGATCGATCTATGGCCTCTTTGTAAGAAATCTTCAGTTTAGTTTTGGGGCAAGTCAGAATTCTGGGGTAGCCGCTAGTGTCTTGCAGCTTCTGTGCAGTACGCCCATCAATCATCCCCTTTCTAATGGCCTCTTCAATCGTGATTCTTCCCGATACCTCTGGTTCAATGAGGCCTCCAGTGACGTATTGAAACTCGAGGAAACGCTGACCAGCATCGTATGGCAGCCATTTTTCATTCACCGCTTCCGCTGCTGATAATCTTTTCTTGCCCCTCACATTTTCAAATCCAACATAAGCTTTCTGAGCTGGCTTCAGCCTTCCTGCCATGTCTTGGTCTATAACACGCTGGATGACAGCATCTGAAAGTGAAAGCTTCTGTCCAGTACTGGGATTTATTATGCCACCTGTGCATGCTTGGGCTTCCAGCAATCTTTGCCCTGTAATGTTGTCAACAATGTTCCGGCGCATAGCTTCGGTGATTGTTATCTTTTCCATTGTTTCAGAATCGAATATGGCAGCAATGGGACTATCTTCCGAGTCAGAAGCAAACCTTGATCTTTGACTCTGAAGCTTAGGTGAACTTGGAGTCTTACTTACTGTCTCAAATCTGCTGGAACTCAGTATTATTTCACTGCTGTTCTTGCTGAACATGTCTGCAAACTGTGTAAGGGACAATGTTCCAGCACGATACTGCTCATAAAATGTTTTGTCGATTATACCTTTTTCAATAGACTCCTGAATGTCGTACTGGTTGCCTGTTTTTCTGTCAACAAGAACTACTCTATTGGTTCCATCTGAAGCTGTAATAGTTATTTCTTCCCACTCACACTCCTGCTCAGAAAGTTCCAAGAAAGTCTCATAGTCTATTAGGTCTTTGTGATATGCTTCACGTACTGTCATTTCCTTGTTGGTTTCAGGATCTACTATGACAACTCTGCGCTTTCTAAGCGTATTTTTCTGAGAGGTTTTCAGTACTTTTTTCTTCTCCTTAAGTGGCAGCAAATAAAGCCCAGTGGGTTCATCAACAATGCACCTATCCTTCAACTGAAGATAAGTCAGATTTTCTTCAGTGTTGGGATCAAAGAAGCCCTTGGTATCATCACTAGGGTCCTGGAGGATTTCATTTAGTTCTTCATCAAAATATCCGCGTTCATATGCAACGCTAACTGGTAGGCGATAGCTTCCATTAGGATCAATGACTCCACCAGTTGCAATCTGAGCTTCCAGCAGGCGGATGCCATGTCCTCTTTCAATCAGTTCTTTCTTCATAGCCTGGAACAAGGATATGGTATTTCCAGTAGAAGGATCTCTGTAGCCAGTAACAGCCCGTTCAGCAGACAGAAGTTTTTCTTTAAATTCAAGTCCAATGAGACCTCTTCTATAAGCTTCATCTACTGGTAGTCTCACATTGCTTATGGGATCCACTATAAAACCAGTTGCTGCTTGTGCTTCTAGAAGCTCGAGGGCTGTACCTGGTCTTACCAGACCTGCCTTCATTGCCTGGTATATTCCAAGCTTCTCTCTGGTGGCTTCATTATATATACCTGCTATGCAATTTGAGCCCAGCAGAAATGTCTTTATACTCTCACTCACTTCCTCCACGGTGATGTTGCCTTTTTCAAGTGCACTGGCAGTATCTTTATTAATAATTTCAGCAGTCACTAAACTTTCTAATGGGACTTGTCCCCTAATCCCTGCAAATGATATATGTTTCTTGACAATTGGCAACAGAAGCAGGCCTGTGTGTGGTTCAGTCCTGCATTTTTCCTTTAGTTTAAGGTAGGTTGTGTTTTTCTGGGTTGAGGGCTCAACAAAACCTCTCGAGTCATCATGAGGATCGCTGAGAGTGCTATAAATCTCAGCGTCTATTAGGCCAAGGCCAAGTGCCTTATCCTTTGGCAAGAAAACACTATTCACTGGGTCAACAATGCCTCCAGCAGCAAGTTGTGCTTCCAGGAAGCGAAGTCCCTGTTTTCTATCAATTAGATTTTTCTTGATGGCTTCTGCCACTGAGATAGTTTTGCCTGAAAATGGATCCTTAAAACCAGTAACAGCTTTCTCAGCTGTGAGGAGAGCCTCTTTATCAGCATAGTCAATGAGTTCTTTAGTGACTGCAGATTCCACACTCATCTTCTCATTTCTATGTGGGTCAATGATGTTACCTGTGGCTGCCTGCGCTTCCAACAGCATCAAAGCAGTATTTGGTTTAAGAAGGTTCTTTTCTTTGGCTTGTTTCATGGAATATTTTTCTTTTGGAGTGACAAAAACTCCTGCTATCACACCTGTTCCTTTAAGAGAGGGCTCAATATCACAAGAAACCTCCTGTACTGACTTCTGACCCTTGAGCAGTTTGTCCAAAGTTGCCTTATCGATAAGCTGACATTCATACAGTTGGTGAGCTGAAACTTTTTTTCGCAGCCCATCGAACATCAGTTTTGAGGAATCAACTGTAACAATATTTTCGCTGGTCTGAGTCTCCTTGCTAGACACGTATGGGCGTTGATTAAGCCTCTCGATCTCCATTTGCGTTTTCTTGCGCAGTGCTTCTAATTCAGATTTTCGATCTCTGTCAGAATCTTCCAGTTTACGTCTGTACCTTTCCTCAATCATCTTAATTTCAGCAGTCAGCCTATCAACCTCGCTTTTCTGGGAGTATCTGTCTCTTTCAAGATTCTCCTTGTCTAATTCATATCTCCTAACAATCTCTTCCTTAATATCATATTGATTCTTCCAATGCGCAAAGTCGTTCTTGAGCTGCTGGTTCTCATCCTGCAGTCTCTGCTTGCTACGAGTCTCAGTATCTAGTGCTACTTTGATTCGACTCAGTTCATCTTCAAACCTCTGTAGTCTTGATTTGTCTTGCTCCAAAAGTCTTATCTTCAGCAGCAAACTTTCTTTCTCTTGTGTAAGATCTTTATATATGGATTGGGATTCATGTATCATATTAGTTGCCTACAATTTAAAACAGATTGGGAGAAACACTGTTTATTTTGATATATTTATGATGAGCATCCTATTTAATCATTACTACTCTTTCTGTTTTCTGTTTTTGTCTCCATACATCTTCTTCCCTGTCTCTAAACTTTCCTACGCGGACACTAACAGGCAGTATTTATTTAACATGTGCTTAGTGGGATAGGCACACTGAGCCAGAGTTCATCTCCAGGTGCCACTCGGGGTGGGAGAATACAATGGAATGAAACAGCAGTAACAAATATAGTGACAATGGGTGCATGTACATGAACAATACAAGCAAGAAACAACTAATAAATTCCAGTCAGAGTACAGAAAATGTGGGAAGTGTGCAAAGTACACAGGTAACGGAGTAGTAAGGATGAGAGTTAGGGGAGTGTGCAGTCTTGAGCTATCAGTCTGTGACACTAACATGAATGACCCGAGGCTAGAAAGCTGACAACACTTGTTCATCCAGTTATATATATCTTTCTTGAACAGTACAGAACTGCTGCTACACTCTCTCCTCTCCCCATCACAGTAAGCTCTGGTGTACTAATCATAAGCCCAGTTTCAGACATCAGCTCTAATATTTTTCGGCTATCATATCAGCCTCTAATATGTATCAGCCTGCAGTGTGACATGTATGTTGGGGCCAGTAGAACCCAAGGGTTAAAGTACAGGCCCGTGAAGCCGCAGATCAAGTTTTAACCCCCAAAAAAAAAGCCACCTACTCATTGTGGGACCTTAAGGGAATCAATTAACATCTCTGTGCATACCTCCTCCTAGTTGTACAACTGGGTAGCAGCAAAACATCGCTGTAAACGAGATGCATCTTAAGTAAGGCTAGTATTGATTAAACACATTGTGAAATAAAATATCTTAATAAGGCTAGTCTGGGTAAACACATTGTAAAATAAAGTCAAAATCAAATGGCTTCATAAGCATGGACAAAAGGTTGAATTCTATGGGGGGTTAATCAACATGTCTTACACCAAGTATGGTACTTAAAGCAGCAGTATTTGATAGTTGAGAAAAAGTCATCATTTTGTTTTTAATAATACATGTCTGGCAAAACTCAATATACTCATTTTCTTCATTTTCTTTTATTCAGTCACTGAACTATATGGATTTATTAAAAGTTCGACTGCCTTGTCAGGCCCAGCATAAACAAAATTAAAACACCTTGGTGTGGTCCTCTTGCTGTTTATCACAAGGAAAAAGGGAATCATGATTGCTTACCAGCAATTCCAGCTGTGTGTAGTCTCAGTCTGTGGGCAACGGGTGGTATGGGCTGTCTTCCCCGGCTAGCTACGTCAGATTGTAACAGTTTGAGAGAAGTCCTAGGGCATACACCCATTTTCAGACTCCCTCGGTCCAACTTTTTGTCTCAAGTCTAAATAAATAATACTCCAACGAAATAAACAAAATTAATCAGCAGACTGCAACTAGAGAATCAACTGGGGTAACTACATGAAATACAGAAAGGATAATGCACTGAAATGCAGCACTGAAAACTGAGAGCGCCTGCCTTCCCAAGGACAGACTGCAACAGTGTCTGGATGTCCCTTGTAGAGCATCCTGCCTTTAAGAATCTGTTCTGTTCAGGAGTAGGGCTGATGGTTAGAATTTTTCTGGATACTCATGGATTATTGTGCCCTGATGTAGTAGGTCAGGTCTGCTTTGCAGAGGTATGGTGTCACACACCGACCGTTAAGTGAACTCTGAGTACCATGAGTGGCACGGCCAATGGGATGCAATGACAGTCAGTGCTGACTGATCCTTACACAGCTACTGTAGCACCTTTGGGACATTTGGCCACAGAAAAAAAATGTAGAGAAGGACATCAATCCATGCCAGAGAGAAAAAGTTTATCCCCAGGAACTACGGCTACCAGTATCTCCAAAAAGAAACTTGGGTGTCTTTGCATCTGCCTTGGTTGCCATAAGGTCTAAGAGTGACATCATTCACTTGTTGCACTGCATGTGGAATACCTCCCAGGATGAGCTTCTATTCACTCACAAGCAGCCGCCATTGGTCAAGTCAGTCAGCTTAACAGTTTAGAGCGCTGGCGAGATGCACTGTGGAAAGGGGCAGAAGGTTTTTCTGCAGCTATGCAAGGATCTTGCATGCCTGTCAATATGACTTTGCTCTTTGTGCTGCCCTAGTGTCTGATGTAAGCCACTGTGACTACATCACCCTATCTGATCAGGACATGCTGACTGTGCAAACATGCTCAGAATGACAAAACTGTTCCGAGCCCAGCCCACATTTCAAGGATGTTGATGGAAGGCTTCTGTTCTGCAAGACCGAACACACCTTGTGCAAAGGTTGTACCTAGCACTGCTCTCCAGCCTGCTAGACTGGCATCCATCATGAGGTTTATGTGGCTAACATCCATTGGAGTGGTGTCTATGCCTAGGTTTGATAACATAGTCCACCAATGAAGAGATACTGTCATCTATACTGGTAGGACACAGGGTCATAATGTTGCATGTGGCATAAGTCCTTTTTCTGTGCGGGGCTCTGCCCCCCGCACCCTCCGTTAATGATTCTCAACTTCGGGGAGGGGTTCACATTGATAAAAATAAAACGTTCTGGGACCGGGAATCAAACTCGGTCCCAGACGCAATGCCTGGGTTCCTTGCTGCAATAGCTCAGTCCATTGAGCCACGTCAGCTGCTTGGCAGAACCCTGTCCCAGCAGAGGTCTTATCCTCTGCCTGGGTAAGTGAGAGGGTGCAATACCATGTACAGCAGTATTCACAGTATTGCACCACTCGCTCTTCCCTACAGCACTATTTCAGATTAGCGCTAATGTTGTACGCTTAATAGTGTGCAACATATTGACGTGGTATGTACTGGTAGAGGTATCTCGGCTGACAAGGTCTGTGGCTGTGGGTTCTGGTATCGCAGGAGGTACAGCTGTAGTGGTTGAGAGTGCAGTTTGGCACAATGGACAAGATTTATGCTTGCTGCCATCAGACCAATGATGGTAAAAAATCATCTGGGTTGATGTCGCTGTCTTGCTCATGTGTTTCCTGCATGTTTGTGAGAGGCTGTACATTTTGTCAGCTGAGAGGGATACTAGGGCCTAAAATATGGTGAAGTCTGCCCCCTGAAGTCACAGACAGTATCAGTCGCAGTGTACTGTTTTAGTGATGTATTATCCAGCCATGACATTACCTTATCTGGATGACGTTCAAAATCATCTCCTGAACAGCCATGAGCGACTCTGCTCTAATCAGCCACTCAAGCAGACAGAGGTGCATGTGATAGCCTTGCATGTGGAGATGTGCTGCCATTATCAAAATAACTTCAGTGGACACCATTGGAGCTGTGGGTAGTCCATACAGTGGAGCTGCATCCTGGAAATACTGACCCTGGACAGAGAACTAGATGAAGCACCAATGTGATGTTTGAATGGAGATATGGAGCTATGCATCTTGTCTATGCAGTAAGGTGACAAAGTCTGTCTGTACATATGATAAAGTGGATTGAAGTATTTCAAAAATTCTGCACAGCTCTGCAGCCTCTGGTCTTCTTCTTCAGGATGATGAATAAGATGAAGGTTGGCATGTGCCTTGTTCAAGGCAAGGGACTGGTTACATAGCTCGAGCTTGCTGATATTTCTGATGGTGCCATGCAGAGCCTTATCTTTTGTTAAGCTAGGAGATACAGGTATTTAAAGAATAAAGTCCATTTTGAGAGGAAGGCTTAAAGTCTATGAAATATCCATTGTGGACACTGTCCAAAACCCACTGATCTGAAGTTGTTTCCAACCACAGGATGGCAAAGAGTATCAGCCTTGCCCCCCTCAACAGAGGCCCATACCAAGGACAGGCCTGATCTCAGTATGTTTGATTGTCTTTGTGGACTCAGTCAGCTGTCCTTGTGAAATCGACTACCACGGTCAACTCTGTTGGAAGGAAACAATCACTGGTGAAATATGGAGGTCTGTAATAGGAATAGTTGAACCAATGGCCTGAACAAACTGCCAGGCATTCAAAAAATGATTTGTCAGCTGACCAGGGACAAAGTCAGAGAGTTCTCCATTCCACCACTTAGTATAATACCTACTTTGTGGATCACTGCAGCAAATCATAGAACGCGTCTCCTGAGAAACCTGCTCCCATGTATGTGAGTGACAGGGAATTTGTTGTTTCAGAGATAGGAGGCAACTCAAAAGAAATATCTGCTAGCTAGAATGCCATGACTTGGGCAACAAGAGCTGGTGCTAAGGCTGTTTTCATCAACACGCCTGTCAACTCATATACATTCAACAACTGCTGCCCTCAAAGTAAAAGAGATGTGTTCTTTAAGGCCAAGCAGAAAGACACATCTACTTTGGGAAACTGTGACCCAGACCTTTGTGCCCTTGCTGTTCACCTTGAATTTCTTCTGGAATCTCAAAACTGGGAGAGAATTTCCTTTTGGTGTGAGTCCACTCTGCAGTAACATCTTATGCTGTATCACATATCTGAAAAGCCCTGTCTTTCTTGGCCTTCCTTTTCAGGGGGTCAGTTTTCCTGTTCCATCAGGATGTTGAGAATCTATAAGTTATCTATGCCCATTCTATCCTCTGAGTGGTCCTTGATGGAGGAAATATGTTCACCCCCTTCCACAGAGGAGCAGGCATCAGATTCCCATCCTTTAGGAGATGCAGGAGATCTGACTCGAGGGGATGAATCCCTGCAGCACGGCCTAAAGAAATAGTCTGAGGACCTAGGAGGTGGGGTGGGTATTGAGGGAAATGCTTTGTTTTGCGAGGCATACATGGGGACTGTGAGGATGTCCACCACTTGAATTAGTTTAGCTATTTTTTTCAACTTGTATTTTTTTATTTTAAATTAAGAAAATAAGCAACAGATTCTCATAAAAAAAATAGAATGCAAGAAAAAAAATAACATTAAACCAAAGTAGCTGACAGACACACTTTAGCTCTTAATCTGGAAAATGAGGAGATCAGGGTAATTCCACCATTTAGTATACTGTACAGCTTAATATTATTAAGAACATGCTAGCCATTCAAATAACAGGTATTTACCAATGTAAGGGAGAAAAGATGGGTATCATTGATTGCAGCCACTACAGTGCGATTTAACCAATACTCCATTTTCTGAAACTTTATTAGTGATGCCAATTACAGTATATACATTCACAGTGCAACACACACCCACATATATATATATCTAATAAATAATGGGTAAGGGCGGCATACAAGGATGTATACCCATTGAGGGGGGCTAATTAGGGCTATCCAAGTATTCTACCCTTACGTATTGTTTGTTGAATATAATACATTAGGAAGGTTATTGTTATGGAGATCACATTTGTGATCACATTATGGCACCTAAAGGTCTCTTGCAACAAGGAGGGACAGTGTGTACCGAGTGCAAGTAAGAGTTTGGAGGATTTCTGAGTTTCAGAGGGTTTTGTGTGTCTTTTTTCCAGGTTCTTTTGTAGTTTAATTGGTGTGGCTACCTTTCTAATGATGTGTTAATTGTTATAAAAACTAATCCCTGTTCATGAGCTGTCAAAATCCCTGTTCGTGAGGGGACGACCAGATGGCTCTACCTTGTGAATAAGGATTTCTCACGAACAGGGATTTTGACACCTCACGAACAGGGATTTTTAAAGGTTGCTGTTTCTTTGCTACTTCACTGCAAATAAACTGTTAGGGCTTTTGGCGCTTGAAATTTGCAGGGTACTTATGCTGGTTTGGTGTAAAAATTGTAATTGGTTCCCTAATGATGCCATTCCGAAGTTGAAAAGTTTCCCATAGGATAACACTGTGGCGAATGCAGCGCCTTTCGGTGCCTATATCTCGAAAACGGTTTGAGATATGGATTTTTCGCTAAGTATGCATGCAGGTTACCAGTCCATGATTACAACTGCAGTGCACGTTTTTCCAAGGTTGCTACAGTTACTGAGACATTGCGCCATTTACAGCACAAGGTTTACTTGGAATGTGTCTAGGCCTGCGCTGCGTCTCTACAGTTATAGGTAGGTGGGAGCAGAGGGCCCTGCGCTCTCACATATGGATAGCATTATGCAGTAATGGGACTGCTGGGCCATCCATTATGCAATACTAGGAGAGCAGGGAGATGACTGTTCATTACAAAAAATAAATGACACCAGAGGGCCCTGCGTTCCCAAAACCATATAAGGGTAAGATTACGCTTTCTGAAAAAGTAAGGAAATTCATTGCAAAAAAGTTTCTAAGTGCATCAGTTAGAGTTGAAGCGTCAAAGTAGAAATGAGGTATTAAGGATTGAGACCCTAACACCCCAGCCTCCACAGACAACCTACACTCACCCCTTCACATACCAACAGGCATCGGGTGTGCCTTTTGTCACTGCCTAACTCTCACCCCATTTTCCTGTACTGTACAATCTCAGTTTCCTTACAAATGGAATGGGGTGAAAGTTAGGTCCGATGACCCCAAGGCACACCCTGACGCCTGTTGGTATGTGGAGAGTGGGGGTGGGGTGGTAGGGATGGCCTGTGGATGGTGAGGGTAGGGTGGTGTTAGAATCTCAACCCTAATGCCTCATTTCCCTACTTTTGTCGCTTCAACCCTAACTGATGCATTATCAGTTTTTGCAATGACTCTATCTATCTATCTATCTATCTATCTATCTATCTATCTATCTATCAATCATACTGGCACAGTGGTGTCAGCATCATTAGAGTTGAGTGCAGACTTCTACATTAAAGCCAAATTTTTGAACCTTAGTAACTTTGCAACTGTTTAACGGATTTGCATGACACTTGGCAAGCAGAATCTCTAGGGGTAGCTCTCTTACCATGACAACTTTGTGTGAATCTCTTGTGTGGTTTCTGTGATACAGAGTGTCAAAAATCCCATAATGTATGTGTTTTTGCCGTTTCTGTGTCCACCTGTATCTCAGAAAGCATTTTAAGTTGTGGTCTGAAATTTTCAGTGTAGAAAGCCTTTGCCTCACAGATGTGCCTTTTGAAGGTTTGGTGAAAAAATATTAACCCATTTCAAAGTTATTACATTTTAAAGTTTTCTATTATTTCCTATGGGAAAAGTTAGATGTTCTGCACAAAAATACTTTTGTTTTCGCAGGAGCTGTTGTAGTTTTGCAGACAGGGTCACATAGTGTCGCAGGGAGACTAATATATTTTCGCAGAGCGCTCCTGTGCCCGCCATCTTGTTTTTTAGTTAGCGAGAGAAAGAAATAAAGAAAACACATAAAAATTAATGGATTTTAATAAACAATCAAACATCAGAACCTAGCTAAATGGGACCCATTTAGCTATAGTCTGATGTTTGTTTTTTAAAATTAGGCCAACAAACACGTTTTCTGGGCACCCAAAATCCCAGGTGCCCAGCTTAGCGAGATGAGCGCTTTCCCACATTCTCTGTATGAGAACAGTGTGATTTTCTTGACTTCTGCAGCTTCAGCTGGAAGCCGTGCTGCTGGCTACAGTCTGTGCTGTGAGCCGCCCTTTTCTGGTGTGTCTGACAGCCCCCACTCGCGGATCACTGCCTTCCACTGAGGGTTTGCTAATGCCAGATGAATGTGTATGTATTCCCTGGTGTCTATTAGTACCCCCCACCCACCAATCGCACTTATATTTTATTTCCTGGTAGTCTAGTGGTCCCTCCCCTTCCCCATGTCCCATCCCATCCCCATACAAAACAACCTGATGGTCTAGTGGTCCCTCCCCTCCCCGAACCAGTCACCCTGAAAATCCATTTATTTCCTGGTGGTCTAGTGGCCCCTCACCCTGTCAGGCAATGACCCACCACCCCGTTTCCCTCCACCCATTCCCATTCTACATCTGTGGCCAGCACAGTCCCTCCTCTCACCTCCACGGCTGGTCACAGACTGCGACAGGAATGACTGGTTTCACAGAATGCGCTATAAATGAATGCCTGAGTATGCTCATTCATAGCACATTCTTTCTTTTGTAGGGGGACGGGATTCCAGCATCAGGGGAGGGACCACTGAACCACTGGGACCACTTGTCTTCGAAAATACATAGATTTTTTGGGACGATCCCAGGCTCTCAGGGGTCGGCAGTGGATTAGTCAGCAGACAGCTCTCCTCTCCTGGCAGGGAGGGGGTCTCGGCAGCTTGACTGGCCTCTGGTGGAAGTCAGAGGCACAGCAAGCGCACAGCTGATGTCGAGGGGATGGGGAGTGGTGATATTGGCGGTCATGTCTTGGCATCTGGGTACGTGCCACTCCCCCAACAAGAACATGGGAAAAATACTCTGCAGGCTCTGGGAAGACAGAGCACTAAAGTAGATTCCTAATTGCTCCCACCTGCCTTGGGGTTTGCCTTGGGGTCATCAGTCCTAACACTCATGCCATTCTCCTATACTGTACCCATCTCAGCTTATTTACTTATGGAATGGGGTAAACGTTATGGATGACGACCCCAACACACACACACCCAATGCTTGTCAGTGTCTGCAGGGTGGGGGTGGGGTGTTAGGGTTGGAAACCCTAATACCACAGTTCCCTGCTTTTGTCACTGTAGTAACAACCCTAACGGATGCATTAACAAAGTTTTTTGCAATGAATATATATATATATATATATATATATATATATATATATATATATATTTACACACACACATACATACTGGGTTTTATATTTCAATCAATCAATCAATCAATCTTTATTTTACCAGGTGACACACCATTGAGTAAAACTCATTTGCAAGATGGACCTGGGTATGTATACAGGACATTACAGGGAAATCATAATATAATACAGGGAGTAATACTTGGTAGTTGGTCAGAAAGAGGCTGTGAGCCCATCTGGTCTGACCCACACACTAGAGGGTCCAATTTATCCTGGTAGGAATTGTTTTGAACTGTATAAGTGAATCTAACTGGACTATCGCTTTTGATAATTTGCTCCACCATCTCCCTGTTCTCTGTGTGTAAAACTAACTTCCATCATTCTTTGTACAGATTTTCAAGTCTTGTCATGTGACCTCAGACTATACTCCTTTTAGTATAACAATACCCATATCAATCCTTGAATTTTCATCATTTATGATTTTGTACACTTTCAAGAAGCCCCCCCAAGCATCTCTTTTCCAAGCTGTACAGCCCCAGGGTGTGTAATCTAGTTTCCTGTGGCTCATCTTCTAAACCTGCCACCAGCTTGGTTGCCTTGTTCTGTACCCTTTCAACATTCTCTATGTTCCGACACAGATATGGGCTCCACAGCTAGGAACAGTAGTCCAGGTATGGCCTAATGTATGATTTATAGACTGGGATGATGCATTGCATTGCTCACTTGTGTTTGTGAATGATTTCTTAATACAGCCCAGGATTCTGTTTGCTGTTTTACTACTTTGTTACAGTGTTCTCCAAACTTAAGGTCATTACTTATGATGACCCCAAGGTTGTTTTCACTGTCCGCCTTTTTGATTTCCCGGTGGTTTACTGTATAATTATTTCCTGTGTCATTTGCTCACAGGCATATCACCATGCATTTGTCAGTGCTTAAGTGCATCCTGTTATTAGCTGCTTCTATTTTCTTTTAGATCTTCCTCTAATTTTATCTAATTTTCAAGAGTCTCTACTGTCCGTTCCAGCTTGGTGTCATCTGCAAATTTAATAAGCCATTCCTCTATACCGTTATTCAGATCTCCAACAAACAGCGTAAAAAGAAATGGACCAAGGACTAAGCCCTGGGGAACTCCACTTGTCACTGGTCCAGTCTCCAAAAGCACCCACTTAATCCTTACTCTCTGGGTTCTTGCGTACATCCAATTATGTACTCATCTAATGGGTCCTATTGTCAAGGTTGTATCCTTTAATTTTATTCAACAGTGTTGAGTGAGGGACTTCATCGAATGGGTTTTGAATGTCCAAGTAGATTATATCTCCTAGTTGGCCTTTACTTAGGTGTTTGTTTACTTTCTTGTAAAAATATCATGTGTTAGTAACACAAGATCTGCTTTCTTAAACCTGTGGTATGTTTTGTGGTTTAAACCAAACTTGCCCATGTCTCCCTCTATTCATTTTTTTATCAGACTCTCCATTAGTTTGCCAGAAGACAAGAACCCTCCTACCACCCATTCACGCATTTAATACATCTCTTAGGGGAGCTTCAGTATAGAAGATAATCGCCAGCTTTGAAAAGGCCTAGTGAAAAAGATTTAGTAGCCCATATACATCCCATGGCATGGGATCCTCACCAAATTATACAATCCATTTCTACCATGTTGCGTAAACAAAATCCATCTCTAATAAGCCAGATAGATTGCAAAGTACCTTTACAATCTGTTAGCCACTCTTTTGGTCAGGAAACAAGCTCAAATGAGCATGTAACAGATACATGTTAAACTTTATGACAGTGAAGATGAGATACCACTAGAAACGTTCTTTTTCCTGGGGGATAGTAGTAAATTCTGGGCAAATATAAAGACCATAACAGGTAAACCAAATAAATCAACACCTACCATGCTCGACATTAATGGGAAGCTAACTCAGGATCCTAAGGTTATTGCAAACATGTTTTACAAGGCTTTTACTGACCTTAGTGGGGTTCTCCCCTTCCGACTACCGAAACCCAGTCAGTAATGATCCAAGTAGTGCACGTACTCCCCCACCCTCTAATTCTGACCCTCCTTTCTATCTTTGCATAACCTCTAAAGCTGATGCAAAAAAAATCTTCTGAAAGGGTTAGCTAAAACCAGGCACAGCGATGACAGCTCATTACCCTCCCCCATGACGTAATTCTGACTCCCCTAACAAGTATACTCAACCTCTCCCTGATCATGGGACAATTCCCCAAAGTCTGGAAAGTGGCAGTATTAACCCTGGTTTTTAAAACTGAAGACATGACAACCCATACTAATTACCAGCCGATTTCCATTTTACCCCCAATTTCCAAGGCCTTAGAACGCATTGTCTACGATCACCTAGACAAATACCAATTGCAATGCCCTGAACATGGATTCAGAAAATGACATAGTACTACAACAGCACTGGTTGAGTTCACTGGGTTTATACATGACTCTCTAGACCAGGGGCACTTGGTGGGGGCTACCTTTATAGACCTCACTAAGGACTTCAATACAGTGAATCACGAACTCCTAATAGCTCAATTAGGTGCCGCCACTGTATCTGCAATCTTACTGGGCTCGTTTCAGAGCTATCTCTCAGGACGTGTCCAACAAGTGAAAATTGGCAACACCCTATCCGACATCCAGTGTGTTAGAATTGGGGTACCTCAGGGGTCTATTCTGGGGACTCTCTTATTTAGTCTCTTTCTAAGTCAACTCCTGAAAGCATGCCAAAGCCACATCCTCCTCTATGCGTATGATACTGTTTTAAACACAAGTCATCTGGACATCATTACCCTTGGACTAAATGTTAAAAGCAACTTCAACCTAGTAGAAAACTGGTTCATTAACTCACATTTTATTGCTCAATCATAAGAAAACAAAAACTATGCTGTTTGCCTCTATGCACAGCAGATACAAATCAGCTAAGCTTGTTATTCAAAACAAACAAAACAACATCCTTGAAATGGTCCAATATTTCAAATATCTAGGGGTTACCCTGGACAGTTCCCTGTCTTACTCCCTTCATACTGACGCTGTCTCTAAGTCAGCAAAAGAAAAATCCGGCAACTGTACAGGCACAGGTACTACCTCACTGAAAAAGCCATCAAACTTGCCTTAACTAGCTTGGTTTTCTCTGTTATCGACTATAGTCTAGTTGTCTATAGCGCAGCCTCTGACACGGCCATAAAAAGAATAGCCCTAACACTCAATAAAGCCTGTAGACTACTCTTGGGTGTCCCACATCTTACCCACACTTGTGAGTTATACTGTCACATGGGCTGGCTGGACCCGGACAGTATAATTTGTTATCAGCTCTGTGTGCTGGCCAAAAAGGCCACACTCAGCATGCGCCCCCCCCCGGAGTACAGAGCTTACTAACACCTGTAATTCCAGCTAGAAAGACTCGTGGAACACATAACAATCCCTATCCGGTGCCATTCCAACATACCTCACTAGGCCAGCAGTCCTTTTCTTTCTGTGCCCCTAACCTACTAAACTTTGCAGAATCTAAAATAGGTCCATTCAAAACTAAGCTACGCATCCACCTCTCTAGCCGTCTGATCTGCACCTGCCACCCACAGCCTTAACTAGAGACTCTGGCCCTGTACTTCAACTCCCTGGTGCTTATATCCCACAAGCTTGCTTTGCACTTAACCTCCCCCACCTCCCTCCTCCTTCCTGACACCTTCCCCTTCATCCCTGTTCCACTACCCCCTCTCTTCACAGCCACCATCCCCTTTCTTTTCTCTACACTAACCCTAGTTCCCTATCCCCTGCTTCCTCTCCTAACCCCAAAAGACAATGGGTTCTTGCCCTGCTGGTCCCCTGCTTTCAGCTTACCCATGCTTCTTATCCTGCACCAGTCGTGCTTAGTTATACATAGGATCAACTGTCACCAGTTTATGTGCAGCCATTGTAAAAACCCTATTCCAAATGTATTTGATTTCCTCTTGCTCTCGTTTGAATCTTTTACTTTCTAAGTCTATTTGCTTTGTACCATTTGAATTTTTGTATTTCTGTATGCTCAGACGTGGAACCTTTTTAAATGAGCTAGTAGCTCAAAGGTTGTAATCCGAGACTTGAATAAATAAATAAATAAAAATTTTCTGTCCAAGATATTAATTGGGAATCTGTTAAAAATAAAGAAAAACAAATAACAGAAAATAAAAAGTATGGGACTGCCCACGGTCACCTCAGTAGTCTTAACAGTTATTACCCTCTGAAGCAGATCAAACATCAAAATTTATTTGGAAAATGCTGCTGAGATCCAGCGGTGGGAGGCAGAGATCATGCGTATCATGGCGGAGGCCGAGATGGGCCAAAACACAAGGTCTTAGGATGCCATTACCAAATATACATATGATGCAGTTCAAATTTAAAATAAAAAAAAACAATAAACTATAAAATATTATACATGTGGTAAGTTGATTTAAACACAAATGTGAACCTCCCTCTCCCACCTCCATCAGTGCACCTTATTAGAGTTACAGGGTTCCCAGAACTTATCTTCAGTCATCCTTCTATGCAAATGCAAACTCCATCTCTTCTCTCTGTGCTGCCTCCGCTGCATTGTTTTATAGCCCACTTTCTTGCACCATGTGGATCCAAGAGAAAACAACAGCTTCCCCTCATTCACGATCCACAACCTGTCTGGCATCGACATGGAGTAGGTCACTGCAAACGTCTGCATCACTCTCTGGACTAGAACTGAGCTAACTGTACCACTGCCTTGTAGCAAAGATTAAGTCTGCTGACAGTCAAACCAGTGCTCCAACCAGTCCCATCTCCAATTGTGCTCTTGCTAAATGTAACCCCCTTGGCTGGATTTTATAACGATAGGAATTGCCACTAGCGCCGGGTGCACCAAAGGTATGGCACACTGGGCTTGTTGTACTCTGAAAGGATTTTATATCCCTTCTATCAAAAAGATGCTTGCTATACCATCTTTTTGTGGTCCAAGCTTGCATCTGAACTGGGGACCCTTTACAGGCAACTTGTATCTGAGGTTTGGAACAAGCTGTCATAAACTGGGTCGACTGTCGCAACTGTACCCAAGATTATAAAATTAGGTGCAGTTGTGGCAATCATCAAAGCCACAGCTTTATTGGTGCTACAGTTTGAGGTAGGGCTGGATGCAAGCCCTGCGTCAACCTTCTGAAATCTGGCCCCCATCTCTGGCTCTCAACCCGGAAATCACCACTAATGCCATCCAGTGAAACTCTGAGCAATGTTGGAAGGAAGGGCAATTCTATATGCTTTGTCCTTCTTAAGCGGCTTCCTCTCTGGATCCACCCCTAAGACCTCTCGTATTCAGTTGAGTATGTACAGGTAGAAGGAGTTATACTCCACCCCCTTAGGCAGTCCGACTACTCGAATAGCTGCTGGTGCTTGATTTTCCAAGGCCTTGAGGTTCACACAAAGTGTATTTTCTTTTGCCAGCTTTGTGGAAAGTTGCTAAGCCTGCCCAGAAGGCGCTGCAATTTCCTCCACTGAAGCTGTCATTGCTTTCTCTTGAGTTTCCACTGTAGAGAGCCTGGTGGTAAGGAATCAATTTTCAATCAATCAAACAAAATCTTTATTTATCCAGGCGGGCACCATTGGGCAGGGCTCATTTGCAAGATGGACCTGATCATACAAAAATCATAGTACAGTAACATGGTAAAACATAATGCAATATTATACAAAGCAGAAAAATACACATATGTACATCAACATTTGAGTGAGAGGGCCTTTACAACAGATAGGCTCATAACTGGGTACAGCCAGAATGTTCACTTAAAAGGAGAGATAAAGGCAAGAAGAGTGATACCAGCTTAGGAAGAAATGACGGGGTTGGAATAGTTAACTGGCATTTTAGGGTCAATTTTAGGCACCGATTTACACAGCACCTCAATCTCGCAGCCTGAGGGCCTTTTTAGCTTCTGAATCTGTACCTTTCCCTGGTTCTCCTGCATGTTATGGTAAACCCTTTTCTCTTAAGGTTCGACTTAGTCTGTCAGGGGGATGAAAGCTACCAAAGGAATAAAAACTAGCTAGATTTTACAGTGCTCTTCCAAGTATATCTACTCTCACTGAGATGCATGCTACACCCTCCCACACACTATTTAATTTTTTAAATCTTAAGGAATACTATACCTCCAATGTTGAGCCCAAGATAAATCATTAGTTATAACAATATTAGAAACATAGAACATAGAAGTTGACAGTAGATAAGGACCGCAAGGCCCATATAGTCTGCCCATTTCTTTTTCTACCTTATAAATGTGCCATCGGCCTGTGCTCTGTCAGTGGCCCATCTATTCATACTCATCTGCATTGCTCCCTTCTGCTTGTCCCATGCCTGTTTGAAGCCTTGCACTGTATTCAAAGCCACCACTTCCTGAGGTAGGCCGTTCCATGCATCTACCACCCTTTCTGTGAAAAAGAATTTCCTCACATTCCCCCTTAATCAGCTCCCTCTAATCTCATGCCATGTCCTCTTGTCCTGCTATTTTTCTTATATTGAAACATGTTAAACTCTTTCACCTTGTTAATGCCATTAAGGTGTTTGAATGTCTCGATCATATCACCTCTCTCCCTCCTTTGCTCAAGGGTATACATATTGAGCTCTGTTAATCTGTCCTCATATGTCTTCTGATGCAGTCCCTGCACCATTTTGGTTGCCCTTCTCTGGACTGCCTCAATTTGGTTAATGTCCTTGTGAAGGTGTGACCTCCAGTACTGCACGCAGTACTCCAGATGGACCCTAACCAGTGTCTTGTAAAGAGGGATTATTACCTCCCTCTTACGACTTGTGATACCCCTACTAATACACCCTAACATTGCCCTAGCCTTATCTACTGCTTTAGAGGTCTGCTTGGATGATTTCAGGTCATCGGTGCTGATGATGCCCAAGTCTCTTTCTTCCTTTGTGACTGCCAGCAACTCCTCCCAGCCTATAGGTGGCTTCAGGGTTTCTTCCCTATGTGCATGATCTTGCACTTTGCATTAAATCCAGTTGCCACTTTTCTGACCATTTTACTAGTTTATCCAGATCTCTTCTCATTCTGCCCACCCCATCTGGATCATCTACTCTGTTGCAGATCTTGGTGTCATCTGCAAACAGACAAGCCTTACCCTCTAGTCCATCTGCAATGTCACTAATGAAGATATTGAAGATGACTAGCCCCAAGACTGATCCCTGAGGTATCCCACTTGTGACTTGCATCTCTTCTGACTGTATACCATTTACCACCACTCTCTGATTTCTGCCCGTCAACCAGTTTGCCACCCAGTTGACCAACTTCTGACCCATCCCGAGCCTACCCAGCTTATTTATCAATCTTCTATGTGGAGCACTGTCGAAAGCTTTGCTGAAGTCAAGGTAGGCGACATCAACTGCTCCCCCTTGGTCCACCACTCTGGTTGCCCAGTCAAAGAAATCTATGAGATTAGTTTGACAGGACCTTTTTTTGTAAACCCATGCTTTCTTGGATCCTGTGCCCCTATGGATTCCAGGTGTTGCACTATCCTTTCTTTAAGGAGTGCCTCCATAATCTTGCCCACTACTGAGGTAAGACTGACTGGTCTGTAGTTCCCCGCCTCCTCCCTGCTACCACTCTTGTGGAGCGGGATCACATGAGCCCTTCTCCAGTCTTCTGGGACCTCTCCTGTGCTCAGAGACTCACTAAACAGTTCTGCTAATGGCTCTGCTAGTTCCACCCTTAGCTCCTTAAGTACCCTGGGATGTATGCCATCAGGTCCATTTGCCTTGTCCACCCTGAGCTTAGCGAGCTCTTGCAGGACCCTTTCTTTTGTGAAGGGAGTGGTGCTCACCTCCCTCCCCCGTGTCCATGGTGCTGAGCTGTGGACCCTGCCCTACCTTCTCTTCAGTAAATACTGAGCAAAGTATCTATTTAGGATAGATGCTTTTACAGGGTCCTCCTCCTCCTCACATGCCCCCTTTTCTCCTTTGAACTTAGCAATACCCCCTCTGGACTTTCTCCTTTCACTAATGTATCTATAGAAAGTCTTGTCACCTTCTTTTACTGTTCGTGCTAGTGTTTCCTCAGTTTGGGACTTTGCCTGCCTTACTGCCTTCCCTGCTTCCCTTAGGGCAGTTTGGTATGCCTCCCTATCTTCATCCCGCTGTGTTCCCTTATATTGCTAAGTCTTCTAAACAGCACTATACTGATGCCATACAAAGGCGAGTAACAGATTCACCCCTATATGTATTGAAAAAAGATGAACAAACATTAAAGATGAAGCAGCCTAACATGCGGGATATTATTCTGGACAGGGCAAGTCTTATCCAGTTAAGACACCAGGTAGAAACAGGAGCTTTAACGCACAAAATTCCCACAGCACTGAAGTCCACAGTGTTCATTCTCACTAACATGCTATGAGGTAGGTTCCACTGTAAGCCTTCAACTACTGTAGAGGAAAATTGTTAGGTTCATGACATCAGCCTTTTTATCATCGGATAGTCTTCGCCAGCCCATAAACTACAGAGCCTCAGCAAACAAGAAAAAGAAACACTAAAGTCCTGCAATGTCCCAGCATGCAATATCTCATCTATCCTTCACTGCTGTCGGAGCAAAACACAGAGTAAGAATCGTGCCTTTAGTCTTCTGATTCGGTCTCCTTCTACTACCAGGCCTTAAATTCCTTTGTCTAAGCACCTGCCTGTGCATTTTGGATTACTACGTTAAAATGATTTCCCACTGTAAACATTTCGCAGACACGTAGAAAGTAGAAAAGAGTTGACAATGCCCGGAGCCTGAAGTCTGCTGTAAACATCTTCAAGCTGTTTCCTCTGAGCCCTAGTCTGTCTGGGAAAACGTTTATATTCTGCTTTCAGTAGTGAGGGGGTGGCTGAACTGAGCAATGTCAAGCACCACATCAAGTATCCCAACTCCTCCAGTGCACACAGGTATCATGTGTGGCTGGTTACCTGAATTCTGCGCAGGGTGGAGCCGGATTCTGTGCGACTGATGAAACACAGAAGGATCAAGTCCTCAGAAAGCTGGAGAATATCAGAAATAATAGGTATTACGGGTGGTAGGGCCTCTGCTTCTTCCTGTAGAGACAATAACTTAAATGTCTATCACGACTCGATAAAGGGAAGACGAGGAGAATCCCTGGACTTGACCAATGGAGTACATAGCACCTCTGAGGTGGTTTTGTGTTTAGTCAGTCCCTTATTGGAGTAGGTAGAGCTGTGAACTTCCTTATTCTGACAGGGCTACACCTTATCACATGCTGGGCGGAAGAAGCGAGCCACAGTGGAATGCAGCCTAACCTTACACCCTGCACACTTTGATGTTTTTTTGATCTGGTCTGCATTTGCTGTTGAATAAGACATGCTGCCCACAAGCTGCTTAACAGACAGCAGGAACCAGCCACGGTGGACTGAAGCCTAGCCTTGAACTGTTGGTGCCTTTTGATCAGTTCTCTTTTTAGTTTGCTGTTGAGTAATTCACACTGTCGATAAGTTGCTTCCACCCACTGTACTAAAGGGCAATATGCTAATGAACGCGAGGATCTCAGACGTTCGGCAAAAACTCACAATGCAAAGGGGTGCAGTTAGAACACATGCGACTTTCACAGATGGCTGGCACACTCCACAGCGCATGTCTGACCTGAACAAAGATGGCCCCTGCTAATGACAAGTGAATGCACCAAGATGGCATCAGGCATGTTTGCACATGCACAAACCACTGCACGGGAACTCTTGTGATGCACTCAAATGTGCAGATAGCCCAAAAATCATATTTTAACCCTTCCCTCCCACATAAATAAACCCCAATCCTGCCTTAGAAGGGGTGAGGACGAAGTGTTATCCTTCCAGGTACGACCAGTGAGGAGGGGCTATGTGCAGCTTTTACAGCCACTGCAGCTTCCAAGGTCCAGAAGCAGCAGTGGAGTAAAACTCAATTAACTATCCCTACAGACTCTCTCCAAGGCAAGTGGGGAGTATAGCAGCTGAAGATCCTCAGATCTTTGTGAAAAATCCAGAAAAAGTGACAATCCTTAGAATTATCAGGACAAAAAAAATCAGTGCACATGATAGAGCCGTCTACCAGCTAGGACAGGTTGTAAAAGACTAAACAAGACTGCGAAGGAGTGTTCTAAGGCTTCTCTTAGACTGTAACAACCTGCCCCAGCTAGTAGGGGAGGACAGCACATACCACAGACTGCCTGTAGGAGCCAACACAAAACCTGTGCTTGCCCATCTCAATACATCCACTGTATGAATCTACTTTATACAGTCAAATGTAACCTCAACAGAAGAGATTTTAAAAATTGTACTGGTGGACAAGTGTATTGACATGAACCATTAATTACAAATTAGTAATCAAAGCTGTTTTAAAAAAAATGTTGAAGGAACTTGAATAGGAGACACATGGGCGGGTGGGTGTAAGTAGAATTTTACATACACCCAAGGTGTGGAATGCTATATAAACCCTGAGAGCAAAGCTTGAGGGGTTTATAAACCATCCCACACCGAGGGTATGTAAAAAATTATGGTTTACACCCACCTATCCATGTCTTGTTTTTCATAATTACTGACAAGCATTTTTAATAAATGATGGGTTTAAAATCCTTAAATGCTCTACGTTTTGAGGAAAATACATATTCCTGAAAGCACGCCACCCACAAAGACCCCCCAATTAGGCTTTCAAGCCAATGAAATAACTTTTTCCTAACCTGTATGCCTTAATATTTCATCTGCTATGTTTTCCCAAATGTAAGCACAGTGGAGCTGCATGGCACTATTTTGCATTCACGGTGTGATGTCTCAATGCTACACTGTATTAAGTGATACAAGTGAGCGAGGGGGAGCTGCACTGTGAAAATGAAATGGACCCATGCACTTCTGCCTGTGTCAACCTTCGGGCTTACATTGCAGGTAAAATCTAAAGGCATGCAGGTTAGGACAAATGATTTTATTGGCTTAACAAAGCAAAATTGAGGGCTTTTCCTTTAGGGGTAGGGTGTTTTCTGAGGTACAGTGTATATGTTTTCCTGAGAAGCTGTATTACAGGTGCTGCTTACAGTGAGAGCTTGATTGACAGGTAGTGATTACAACTGGGTACTTGTAACACATAATTACAATCCGGTAATCTGAACAATAAAAATGCTCACCAGTAATTTTAATATACTTGTGATAAATGTGAAGGATTTCAGAAATAAATTGGTTACTCACCTGTTATCATAGTTCTAGGAGTGGTATGTGGTTCAAATCCATACTCTGGCAGTTCTACTAGAGCGGACTGACTGGCTGAACATCTCTCAGCTAAGCTCCTCCTGCCATCCAGGCTGTATATCCCTTGACTCCGCCTTGTGATGTCAGATCTTGCATGTTGGAAGCAGGAATCCGTGTGCCATTTGCCAGGGGAGGCAGGGTGGGTTGCGTTGATGTGAACCACATTACAGGTGAGTAAAAACAGGCTACTCACCTGTAACAGTAGTTCTAGGAGTGGTATATGTTGTTCATCCACACTTATTGGCATGTCTCTTTCCCTTTAAGGATCGCCGAAAGATCTTCAAGCTGGCTCCTCCTACCCACCCGGGTGGTATATTCCTTGGCTCCACCCCATGATAACAGATCTTAGCCCGCTGAAAGCCAGGTGTTGTGAATCAGGCAGCCGGGGAAGTCGGGTGTGTCCATGTGGATGAACATATACCACTCCTAGAACTACTGTAACAGGTGAGTAACTGGTTTTTCTAGGGTCGTGGATATGTTGCTCATCCACACTTATTGGCAGACCCCTAGCAGTTCTCCGGGAGGAGGGAGGCAAGGTGCACACCCCCTACTCTGGGAACAGAGACTGGAGAACTGAGGCCCCAAAACCAGCATCCCGGCGTGACTCAAGGTTGATGGGGTAATGGGTAATGAAGGTGTTTGCTGACTTCCAGGTAGCAGCCTGACAGATTTCCTGGATAGGGATATCCCTTGATGCAGCCACTGATGCGTAGAATGAGCTCTTATCTCTCTGGGAGGCTCCATGCCTGCCAACTCGTAATACAGACTTATGCAATATGTAATCCACCATGCAATAGTCTGTTTTGCTGCAGGTCTGCCAGAAGTGGCTTCAGCGTAGGTGACAAACAGCTGGCAAACCTTTCCCTGAATTTCCACCATCCTCTCCTTATAACAAGAAAGAGCTCATCTCAGGTCCAAGGTATGGAGCCTGTATTTGGCCTCCGAGGTGTAATTAGGGTAGTATACTGGCAGAGTTAACACCTGGTTAAGGTGAAACTCTGATACCACCTTGGGAAGGAATTTCAGGTGGGGGACAACCTTATCCCTGTGGAAGACCAGATAAGGGGAGTCCATCGAGAGCGCCTGGAGCTCCCCTGTCCTTCTGGCAGATGTGATAGCCACCAGGAAGGCTGTCTTCCATGACAAGTGTGACAAAGCACACTTGTGCATTGGTTCGAATGGCTTGCCCATGAGCTTTGCCAGTACCAGCAGTAGATCCCACGGAGGTGGAGGTTCACACACCGGAGGGCATATGTGATCCAGGCCTTTGAAAAAGCTCCCGACCATTGTCTCCTGCACCAATGTTGGCTGACTGGCCTGTGCCCAGTAAACAGAGATGGCTGCCAGGTGCACCCTAAGGGTCAATGACCGAAGACCCCCTTTGGACAAAGACCAAAGGTAGTCCAGAATATTAGACACTGGACAGGACAGAGGGTCCAGGCCCTTGCCCTGACACCAAATGGAAAACCTTTTCCATTTGAAGGCATAACATTTCCTGGTTGATTCCTTTCTGAATGCCTCCATCATGGTGAGAACATCCTCGGAAAGACACAAAGCCTGGAACTCTAGCTGCTCAGGTACCAGGCTGTGAGGTGCAGGAATTGAAGGTCTGGATGGTATACCTTCCCGATTGAGAGAGATCAGGTCCGGGCATGCTGGAAGCTGCTCTGGAGGCCTGCAGCTGAGGTTGAGGACATCTGGATATCAGAACTGGCATGGTCAGTCTGTGGCTACCAGAATCACCTTCGCCATGTCCCTCCTCACCTTGAGGAGCACCTTGTGGATCAAGGGAAATGGAGGGAAGGAGTAGAAGAGGCCTGGGGTCCATGGCCTCGAGAAGGCATCCTCCTGCAGTGAGCCCTGCTGAGGGGGGTGGGAAACAGCCTCAGCTTGGTGTTGTCCCTGGAGGCAAACAGGTCCACCATCGGTTTTCCCCAATGGGAGAACAGGTTGTAAGCTACCTCTGGATGGAGAGACCACTCGTGGGATGTCTTGGCTAAGTGGCTGAGAGCATCCGCCAGATGGTTTGAGGCTCCTGCCACATGAATGGCTAGGAGATCTGCCTCCAGACGGCTGATGAGGGTCCAGATGCGGAGCGCCTCCCTGCAAAGCAGATGGGAATACGTGCCGCCCTGTTTCTTGAGGTAGTACATGGTCATGGTATTGTCTGTCTGGACTTGAACCACTTGACCCCGGAGCTAAGGAGCAAAAGCTGACAGTGCCAGTCTGACTGCTGTGAGCTCCAACAGGCTGAAGTGGTATAGGGACTCCTCGGGGGTCAGAACCCGTGGGCCCTTTTGCCCCCCATGTGGGCTCCCCAGCCCATGAGAGAGACACTGGTCATGAGGACAGCCATCGACTCGGGGCAGACAAATGGGATCCCTTCCTGCAACTGGTCTGGGGCGGTCCACCATGGGAGAGCATCCCACATCTTCTGGGTTACAGTGATCAGCTGGTCGAAATGACCATGGCGCTGAGTCCAATAGGCGGCCAGCTCCCACTGAAGGGGGCGCATGTGCCACCGGGCCCAACGGACCATGGAGGTGCACGCCGCCATATAACTCAGAAGGCACAGAAAGTCCCGGGCAGGGTGCAATTGCACATCCAGAAATGACTGGGCAAAGGAGAAGAGAACGTCTGCCCTGTCCACCGGGTGCCGAGCTCTGGCTTGACAGGAGTTGGGCTCTGCCTTGATGAAGCACATCACCTGGAAAGGTATGAGTTCTGACTTGGCCTCGTTGATCAGGAGGCCGAGTTGGGAGCAGGTATGGAGGGCTAGGTCCCTGGACTTCTCCACCTCCTGCTGGGTGGGACCTGCTAAGAGTCAATTGTTGAGGTAGTGGTAAATTCTGACCCCCCCCAAATGCCTGAGATGGGCTGCCACCACTGCAATGCATTTGGTGAAGACCAGTGGGGCCGATGACAGGCCGAACGGCATGGCTTGGAACTCGTATAGGTGCCCTTCGGTTCTGAAGTGGAGGAACCGCCAATGAGACGGATGGATTGGGATGTGAAAAAAACGTGTCCTGCAGATCCAGTGAACAGAACCACATGTTTTGCTCCAAGGATGGTATGATCTGGGACAGAGTGACCATCCGAAAGGTGCGTGGCCTGAGATACTGATTCAGGTTGTGCAGATCTAGAATGGGGCACCAGCTCCCCATCTGCTTGGGCACCAGGAAGTACCTGGAGACAAAGCCTGGGTCTGCTGGAGAATCAGCCACCAGGGCTACTGCCTCCTTGAGGAGGAGCTCAGCAATGTCATCTTGGAGAGCCGACTGAGTAAGGGTGGATACTCTTTCCTCCCGTGAAGTGTGGGCTCAGCTTGGAGGGTACTGCTCGAATTCCAGAGGCAGACCCTGACCGACCATCTTCAAGACCCACCTGTCCGGGTGATAACGGACCAGGTGAAAAGGAAGTGGCGGAGCCGACCCCCATGGGAGGACCCAGAGCTGGTGTGACAGGAGAGGGGGTGGCAGCCCCCACCCCATCACTGAGCAGGCTTGGAGGAGGATGATCCAGGATCTGAACCTCGGCCTCCTTTACGGACCTGGGAGGGCCCGAGCTTGGGCTGGGGGTGCCAAGCTTGAGCCTGCTGCTGCCCTCCTTGAAAGGAAGGTTGCTGGGCCGCAGGGTAAAAATGCCAAAAAGGCTTCTTCTTCTTGTTCTGCTGTTTCTTACTCAAAGAACCTTTAGCAGAAGTGGCGTCCAAGGTGGCATTGGACTGCTCAATACGCTGAAGGTGACCAGCCACACCTGGGATGAACAGATCAGTGCCCAGGAAAGGCACATCAGCTAGTCTGTGCTGAGTATCTGCCAGGAAAGAGGAGAGTCTCAGCCAAGCCCTGCGGCGAGAGGCAACTGCAGCTGCCAATGAGTGGGCACAAGAATCCCCAATGTCCAGGGCCATCTGAAGCTGCTGTTTGCCCTGGTCCCGGACTTGCTTGACTGTGGTCTACATTTCCATGGAGAGATGTGGGAGGACTTCATCCAAAGACCCCGAGAGGGCATGGGAGAAGTGTGCCACAATGACGGCCGAACTTGCCTGATGAAGGCCTAAAGATGAGGCCGCATAGACCTTCAGAGCCGAATGATCCAAGTTTTTGGATTCCTTCTTGGGAGGCAATCAGTGTCAGCAGAAGTGCCAGCACGCCTGAACACAAAGGCGGTCACCAGGCTCTTGGCCGAAGGGTGCTCTGTGAACCCCGCAAGGAACCCCATAGGCCTCACATACTTGCAGGCCATGTGGGCAGACTAAGCTGGACAAGAGGCAGGGTGCTGCCAAAGTTCTAAGGCCAGGCTAACTATGGTCTCAGCCACAGGAAAGGCCTCCATCGGGGTATTCCCTCTCTTGAGGATGTCCGTGAGAGGGTACTCTGCCTTTTTCTGGATGGGCTCCAGGGGCATCCCTGTAGACTCAAGAGATGAGGCAAAGAACGTCCTGGAAAGACGAATGACCTTCCTCCGTCTCAATCCCACTGGCCGATTCGTCATTCCCTGGGTGAGAATGTAGGCCGGTCTCATCCGAATCTGAGGAATCCGGATACAATGGTCAGATGCCCAGGTCACCTTCGACCCACCAAGGGCAGTCCGGGGTGACGGTGACTGAAAGACGCTGGGGAAGCCCGGTGTCTGGTCTAGCTTCCTTAGAAGGAGCCACTCCCACAGGCTGCTTGGGTAGTGGTTCCACCACTATCGATGGACAGACCAATTTAGGCCCAACCGGAGGTTTCGCCGGCTCCGCAGGCGGGGGAACCAACTTAATCAGCTCCAAAGGAGTCGGCGTCAACCTGGGAGGCGAAAGCCAAGTAATAGCCAGGGTAGAAGTTGGAGTTGGCTTGTGCCTGGTCAAAATCAGCTGTTGCCACATTAGGTCCTCGTAGTGCCGACGGAGTTTCCGCCAGAGCCTCTCCTCATCTGAGGATGATTAGGACAACTGATGGCATTGCCTCTTTTTAGAGTGCTTGTGGCCCTTCCTTGGCCTGTCAGTCGAGGGGGTCCTGGACCTCGATCGAGATCGGACAGGCCAATTCGGTTGGTTGGGAGACACCGGCGGGACTCGTGATTTCCCAGTGTTTGGGACCACATCCTCAACAGGATTCCCAGCAAACGTGGTCTCCTCATCAGGGAAAGAAAGTTCGATTGAGAGAATCGTTGACCAGAGTCGGCAACAATGGGTCGATCGGATCGATGATTATTTCAACGTCGTCAATCGACACTTCGGTTGACTGGCCGGAAGACAAAGCCGAGAAGCCAGTGGCTGAAGAAGCAATTTTGACCGAAGTTGAGACTACCAGTTCCTGGGACCGAGATCTCTCCCAATCCCAAGAATGTATTCGCCGAGACGAAGACAATCCCGGGTCCTTTTCCAGCTTACGGGACCGAGAGAAGTGTGTGCCCGCAGGACTCTCTCCCTTAGTTGGGAGAGACTGGCACAGCTCTCGGAAAGAACCCGAGAAAGTGGAGCCCAGGTTGAGTGGAACGAAGAAGCTCTGAGAGGAAGATTCACCGACATGAGCCGCTTCCTCCTTGAAGGCTTGTATGTGTTCCAATTGCTCAGTGGATCCCGTGGCTGCAGAAACCGCCCACCAAGCTTTGATTTCACCGAAGGGTTCTGTTTTTTTGGCCTTCCCAAGTTCAGCCATGCAAGACGGTTGTCGAGGACATTAGGGTGAAATATAAGACAAAAATCGCACTTCGAGGTGTCATGGTTGACACCCAAACAATGGACGCACGCAGTGTGGGGATCGGTGTGTGACATCTTCTGGCCGCACAAACACCGGCAAAATCCGGGGGAAGACTTGTCGTCCATAATTGAAGATAGAATAATGATCGCTAATGCCAACTAGACGGACTTTCGGAATAAACAATGAACAAAGGTATAGAAGCCAGGGCCTACAAAATGCAGTAGCACGAGGGAGGCAACCTGAATCTTCCAGCAGAAAAGAAGATCTGACGTCATGGGGCAGAACTGCAGGATATACCACCTAGGTGGGTGGGAGGAGACAACTTGAAGACCTTCCGGCGATCCTTAAAGGGAAAGGGACATGCCAATAAGTGTGGATGAACAACATATCCACAATCCTAGAAAAATAGGTTATTCACCTGTAACTGTAGTTCTAGGAGTGGTATATGGTGTACATACACACTTCTGGCAGGATCCTTTCCCTTTAAAAAGAGGCTGGAAGGTCTTCAAGCTAACTCCTCCCATCCACCCGGGAGGCATACTCTTCAGAACCACCCTGTGACGTCAGATCTTGCACGCTGGAAGCAAGAAGGTGTGCCACTTGCCAGGGAATGTCGGGTGGGTTGTGTGGATGCATACCATATACCACTCCTAGAAAGTACAGTTACATAAGAGCTTACTGTAAAAGTAGATAGTTGAGAGGAGCTCTTGCAGTAGGCAATAACCATAAGGACTGAGCCGCCAGGTGCTAGGACCACATGGAAAACTTCCAGCTAGCAGTATACAGCGGGGGACCGCCCCCAATGTCAGCACGCCAACATCCAACCTATGGTATAAAAGGGGTGGGCCCCCAGACCATCCCCAATTTTCTCGCCGGAGACCCCAGCATGTACAGACACTGGAGAATCGAGGAGGTTCCTCTTAAAGGAGGAAAGCAGAAAAGCTGCGATGGAGAAACAGCACTCGGGGGAAGGAGGGATGGAATGCAGTGCCTGCTGCAAGAGCTCCTCTCGAAGGTCTACTGTTACTGTAAATTCTTACACAGCTGTACTATCTCACTTCCAAGGGGCTCCTGCAGCAGGCAATAACCATAAGGACTGAATCCCAAGCAGAACAGGAATAGACTCAGTCAACTGGGAGGAAGACAACAGCAGACATGGGGATCTTTATGACAGGAGA
Organism: Neoceratodus forsteri; assembly: GCA_016271365.2. NCBI lineage: Eukaryota > Metazoa > Chordata > Ceratodontiformes > Ceratodontidae > Neoceratodus > Neoceratodus forsteri. The sequence goes on from CM057456.1 coordinate 211,649,768, forward strand.
TCCCGGAGGACTGCAAGTCCAAAACCAGATCTACGCCTGGAGACAAAGTCTAAACTGAATTGCCTAATGAAAGTATGGACAGAACTCCCAAGTGGCAGCTGCGTAGTTGTCTGCAGTAGGCAAATGTCTGAAGGAGGCAGCCATACCCATGGTAGAATGACCTTTGACCTTTCCTGGCAAAGGCTTGTTGTACTTGTGGTAGCAATACACAACACAACTAGCAAACCACTTAGATAAACACTTTTTGGAAACAGGAACCCCTTCTTTCCTGGGGGCAAATGAAATAAACATCTGGTTCGATTTTCTGATAGGTGGGGTGTGGTCCAAATAGAAACAGAGCACCCGATGGACATCTAGAGTATGAAGTAAGGCCTCCCCCTGATTAGAATACTCAGAAAAATAAACAGGCAGGTGGATGGATTGATTCAAAGTAAACTCAGACACCACCTTAGGCAAAAACGTAGGATTGGTCTGCAACGATACCCTGTCTTTGTGGAAAACCAGGTAAGGCTTTTTACACATCACAGCATGAAGCTCGGAAATCCTCCGAGCTGACGTAATAGCAACTAAAAACAACACTTTCCACAACAGAAAGCGTTGCTCGCAGCAGGTTCAAAGGGAGGAAGAGCGAGCTTCTCTAAAATAAACAGATCCCATGGCGGGACTGGGTCCCTAATGGAAGGTTTCAAATGAAGAATGCCTCGCAAAAAGGTGCGGGACGGGTCCAGTTGGACAATATTTTTGCCATCAATAGTTGCACGGTATGCAGAGATGGCGGAAAGGTGCACATTGATAGAAGAATAACCCAGACCAGAGTCTGAAAGGGAAAGAAGGTACTCCAGGATGAGATTCACCCTACAGGTGAAGGGATCCAGGTGTCGGGCAGTAGCCTAGTTGGAAAACCACTTCCATTTCAAGGTATAAATGACTGGTGCAAGGCTTCCTAGCAGCCACTAGAGCATCTGCCACCCTAGAGGAAACCCCAAAGTGTGTGATGGCTAAGTCTGAAGGAGCCATGCGTGTAGATTAAGAAACTTGAGGTCCAGGTGAATCAGAGCGCCCTGCTCCTGGGACAGCAGTTCGAAGTAAAGTGTCAGGGGAAGTGGAGGTTCCACTGCTAGTTGCTGCAACAATGGGCACCATATCTGGCGTGGCCAGTAGGGAGCTATCAAAATCAGATCCGCACTCTCTGATTGCAGATTGAGAAGAACTCTCTGTAGGAGCGGTAAAGGAGGAAAGGCATACAGAAACCTCCCTGTCCAAGACAGGGAAACGCATTTTGCGAGAAAACACCTGGATCTTGCAAGCAGAAATTGGGCAGTTTTGCATTGAGTGGAGACGCAAAGAGGTCCAACTCGGGACGACCTCACCTGTCGAAGAGCTCCTCAGCCACAAAGAACAGGAGCTCCCACTCGTGTGTCTTCAACCTGGACCTGCTTAGGCTGTCAGCCAGGATGTTTTGGATGCCTAGAACATGAAAAGAACAGTTACATAAGAACTTACCATAACAGTAGATCTTTGAGAGAAGCTCTTGCAGCAGGTAACACCAGTAGGACTGAAGCCGGCAGGCGGCAGGGCCCCACAGAAAACTTCTAGCTAGCAGTCTATAGCAGGGACCGCCCTCAACGTCATGCATGGTATAAAGGGAGGGTGGTCCCCGGCGTCCCTCAGTTCTCCCGCTGGAGACTACGGCATCGAGGATGGAAGGTAATCAGGAACAGAGAACACAGGTGGATTCCACAGAAAGCAACATCAGCATTGCTTATGCAAACCTAATGCAGAAAGAATCCCCTGGGGGGAAGGTGGGTGGGAAGCCACACCTGCTGCAAGAGCGTCTCTCGAAGATCTACTGTTACGGTAAGTTCTTACGTAACTGTACTATCTTAATTCAAGAGTCAGCTCTAGCAGCAGGTAACACCGGTAGGACTGAGTTCCAAGCAGTAGAGGAAACCCAGACTAATCCCGGGTGGAGGAAGCAGATAAAAACCAAGAGGGTAATGCCCTCAGGAGAGGAGTCCCTGCAGAACAGCAAGGCTGAAGCCCATCCTGTGTCTGGAGACAATGTCAAGACTGTAATGCCTGATGAAAGTATTGACCGAATTCCATGTGGTGGCTGCACATATGTCAGCTGCAGACACGTTCCTTAAAACGGCAAAAGACACTGCTGTGCCCCTCGTGAAATGACACTTCACTGAGCCCAGCAAGGGTTTGTCATATTTCTGTTAACAAAAAGAAACATAGTTTACCAGCCATTTGGAGAGGATCTGCTTGGCTACAGGAGCCCCCTGGTTCCTTGGGGCAAAGGAAACCAAGAGCTGATTGAGTGTTTAAACTCTCGTGTTCTGGAGAGATAACAACACAAAACACGGAGGACATCAAGCGTGGGAAGAATAGCCTCACCGCAGTTTGTGTTTTCTGGATAATATACTGGAAGGTGTATGTTCTGATTCAGGGTCAACTTGGACACCACCTTTGATAAGAACTTAGGATTGGCCCTCAAGGCCACCCGGTCCTTGTGGAACATCAAATAAGACTTTTTACACATCAGAGCCTGTAGCTCGGAAATCCTCAACCAAAAATAATGCTTTCCAGGAAAGGAAGCGAAGCTCGCAATCTGCAGCTGGCTCAAACAGGGCTAAGGTGAGCTTTTCTAGCACAAACAGGAGGTCCAAGGGGGGGGAAGGAGTCCCTGATGGGGGGCTTCATGTGGAGAATACCATGCAAAAAGGTGCGGGCCAGGTCCAACTGTGCCACAGTTCTGCCTTGAACAGGGGCATGGTAGGCAGAAAGTGCAGACAAATGGACCTTGAGTGACGAGTAGCCCAACCCCGAATCTGAGAGTGACAACAGGTACTCGAGGATCAAGCTCACCAGACAGGTTCAAGGGTCTAAACGGCGGGCAGTAGCCCATAGGCAAAAACGCTTCCGTTTCATGGCGTAGGTATCTCTGGTGGAAGGTTTTCTGGCAGCCACCAAAACGTTGCCAACTCTGCTCCGAGACCCGAAGTGTGACGTGGCTAGATCCTCAGGAGCCATGCATGAAGACGCAATGACTGCTGGTCTGGGTGAATCAATGTCCCATTGTTCTGGGAGAGCAAGTGAGAGCTCTGTGGCAGAGGCAGCGGTGGCTTGGCTGCCAGCTGCTGCAGCAGGGGAACCAAATCTGCAGTGGCCACAATGGGGCCACCAGGATCATTACTGCCCCCTCCGCCTGTAGCCTGAGAAGCAGGAAGGGAGGGAATGCATAGAGGAACCTCTTCCACCAGGAGAGGGACAACACACCTCACAAGAAAACTTCAGTTCTGGGATCTAGCGAGCAAAAACTGGGCACGTTTGTGTTGATAGGGGATGCAAAGAGGTCCAGATCTGGTTTGCCCCATCTGTTGAAGAGGCCCTCTGCGACACACTGTAGAAGGGCACACTTTTTTGAACCCCTGGGACATGAACCGCCGAGATATCCAGGTGGTGAACTATGGCCCAGTTCCATACCCTCACTGCTCATCGACAAGGGGGGTGTATGAGTGGGTGCTGCCCTGTTTGTTGAGGTAAAACACCACTGCCATGTTGTCCATCTGAATCAGGAGGTGTCCCAGCAGGAGCATGGTACTCAGTGCCTGCAAGGCGTAGAGAATGGCTCTCATCTCCAGGACACTGATGTGAAGGAGCTCCTCGGCCGCAGACCAAGTGCCCCGTGGACACCCATATGTGCGCCCAACCCGTGCCGGAAGCATCCGACATCAGGATTTGAGCCGGCGACATTCTCTGGAAGGGCAGCCCCTTCTGCAAGAGAAAGGGATGTTAACCACCAGTGGAGCTCCTGACGGGCCGGTTACTGGTGTAGACAGGTTAGTCTCGATCGTCCCAACATTGGTCCTACTGGACTCTCACAGGCCGCTGAATCGTCCTCATATGCAGTCTGGCTAGGGGGGACTGTAGTGATGGAGGCAGCCATGTGGCCCAAGACCTTGAGAAGTGTCCTGGCTGGTGCTCTTGAGAGGGACGAGACGTGGTGGGCTAGACCTCGGAGTTGAAGTGCCCTGTCCTCTGGGAGAAAGGCCTTTCCTGGAGTGGTATCGATCAATGCCCTGATGAACTGGAGGGATTGGGTTGGGAGCAAGAAGGACTTCATTGCACTGATGGTGATACCCAGCTCTCTGAAAAGAGAACAGGTGTGCTGGATTGTGCGCTGCAGCTGCTCACTGGACTGAGCTATCAATAGCCAGTTGACCAGGTAAGGGAAAATGTAGTACCCTTTCCTCCGGACGGCTGCTGTGACCACCGCCAGGCATTTGGTAAAAACCCTTGGGGCTGATAACAGATCGAAGGGCAACACTCTGAACTGGTAGTGCCTTCCTTGAAACTTGAACCTGAGGAACCTCCTGTGAAGTTTGGCTATTAAAATATGAAGATAGGCGTCCTGCACATTCAGTGATGCTAGCCAATCCCCCTTATGAATTATGGGCAGTAAGCCCTGCAGAGTGACCATCCGAAACCGTTTGTACTCCACAAACTGATTGAGGTCACTAAGCTCTAGGACGTAGGTCCCCCGTCTTTTTGGGCACAAGGGAGAAATGTGAAAAGAATCCTGTGCCCCTCGGGGACAGGTTTTATAGCCCTCTTGAGTACGAGAGCCTGAAATTTTCCCCGGATGAGTTCTGCGTGAGCCAGGGAACAGTGGGAGGGAGGTGGAGACCTGTCTGATGGCATATGGACGAATTTGATCAAGTGCCCTTGGTTGATCATTTACAGGACCCATTGGTCAGAGGTGACCTTTCACCAATGCATGGCGTAGAGAGAAAAGGGACCTCCAACTGCCTTCCCCATCAGGGTTATGGGAGGAGAAGGTGGGTCTGGCAAGGAGTCAGGCTGTGGCGGGGGTGGGGGGGAGTGGCCTGGGTTGGTTTGGCAGCCCGAGACCCGGATCCAGCAGAGCCTCGTGAGGGACCCTTGTGGCCATAGTTTCCTCTCTGTTGTTGCTGTGGCTGAAAACAAGACTGTTGTCCCCCTTTTCCATGAAAACTAGGCTTCCAAAAGGGCTTTTGTTTCGGCTTCTACATGAAATGTACGAATCAAATGGCCTTGCCTGAATCCTGCAGCTTAGTGATGACCCCTCAGAATCCTCATTGAAGAGGATGGAACCATTAAATGGTGCATCCAAGATGTTAGTTTGGACATCTTGGCAAAACCTGAGACCCATAGCCATGAATGGCATGAGACACACTCCTTTGGCCGTGGCCCATGCAGTCGTGTCCGCCGAGTTGTAAGTCGACTGGAGGACATGCATGCCCATGTCAGAGCCTGTTTGCAGCAGCTTTTCCAACTCGGCCTTCTGTGGGCAGTCTGGGATCTCTTTAACAATCTTGGTCCCTTGTTCCCAAAGGACCTTCTGAAATTGTACCATATGTGTTAAACAATTAAGACACCATATGGTATGTCGCCGATGAATAAACCTTACGCTCCATAGCATCCAGCTGCTTCGATTCTCTATCTGGAGGCTGTGTGCTAAGATGCGGCGGCCTCTGGGATCTGTTATGGGCAGCCGAGATGACTACGGAGCCCGCCAGAGGCTGCTCACCCAGAAAGGGTTCTTCCTTCGGGGCCCTGTAAAAGCGGTTCACCTCTTTGGGTACCGCGGAAGAGGTGTGAGGGTGTTTCCAAGCCACCTTGGTGACATCTGCGAATGTATCCACCAAGGGCGGGATGACCACCGGCTTTGGGTCTTTTCCGCGCAGGTACTTGGCCAAGCGGAGTCTCTCTGGGACAAGGTCCTACATCTCCCAGTCCATGTTGGCCTGAATGTGGCGCATGATCTCCATGAAGGATGGATCATCCGGCGGTGACTTGGGAGTATCCCTTGGGTCTATGGGAGACAGACCTCCAGCAGAGGAGGGTACAGAGGAGGACAAGTCTGAGGAGTGGCCTGAGTCCACGGAGAAGGAGGGCCGAGACCTCGTGCACAGTGTTTGTATCTCTGGTGCTCAGAGGAGCCGGCAGAGCTTTGGCTCCTGGACATGGACCTGGAGCGATGTTTGAGGCTAGTCTTGCCCTGCCCAAGGTGGGGGCGGGTTCCATCAGAGAAGGGCCCCTGTCCGAGGAAGTTTTGGTGGCAGGAGGTCCGTCCTGATGGTTTCCCACCAATCTACAAACAGGTCTTTAACCTGAGATAAGTGGAGCTTATGCTCTGTATTGGTTGTCGGGCCTGATGCCGGCCTAGTGCCATAATCCAGTGACAGTGGGCGACCTGGTGGTGACATCGGAGCCATAGTGGCCGATTCGATGTCGGTAGCCAATGCCTGGCCCAAGGCTGTTGTCAGGTAGTCCTTGGAAGGACTGTGTCCCAAGCGTTTGTCAGCTGGTGGTGGGGGTGGGGCGGGGAAAGTACAGTTACGTAAGAACTTATCGTAACAGTAGATCTTCGAGAACAGCTCTTGCAGCAGGTTACACCATTAGGACTGAAGCCGGCAGGCGTCAGGACCCCACGGAAAAATTCTAGCTAGCTATCTTCAGCGGGGACCACCCCCGACGTCGGTCCCGCCTCCGACGTCAGCGTGTGGTACATAAGGGGCGGTCCGCCAGATTCCCAATTCTCCGCCAAAGACTTCCGGCCGCAGGCTGACATTGAAATGGGAGACCGAGGATCCATCGTCAGAAGACAAATGGGAAAAAAAATCCCTGTTAACAAAGGCTTAAGCCATGCCTCCTCCAAGGGGGAAGGTGGGCGGTAAGGTACCTGCTGCAAGAGCTGTTCTCGAAGATCTACTGTTACGGTAAGTTCTTACGTAACTGTACTATCTTACTTCGAGACACAGCTCTTGCAGCAGGTTACACCATTAGGACTGATTCCCAAGCAACAGTGCTTGCAAACACTCTGGGAGGAGGAAATAAGAAAGAACGTTCCAGGTCCTGAATCTAGGACAGGAGACCCTGTAGCACTGCCAGGTCGAAGCCTGCTCTTCGCGTGAAGCGATGTCCAGGCTATAATGCCTGATAAAGGTATGAACAGAGCTCAAGTGGCTGCAGCACAAATGGCAGAGGTGGAGATGTTTCGACGTGCTGCAAAGGATGTGGCCACACCCTAGTGGAATGGCCCGACTGCTCCTGGGAGGGCTTTGCTCTACATCATAACAGTAAGAGATGCACTGGACAAGCCAGCAAGACAGGGACTGTTTGGATACTGGTTGGCCCATCATCCTTTCGGTAAAGGAGACGAAAAGTTGCTCCGAAGTACGAAGCTGCTTAGTTCTGCTCAGGTAGTACCTTAAGCTGCGGTGAACATCCAGGGTGTGAAGCAGCGCCTCTCCTCTGTTAGAGTAACTAGGGAAGTAGACCGCAGGTCAATATCCTGATTGAGAGTGAGTGTGGAAACCACCTTAGGCAAGAATTTAGAATTCGTCCTCAGGGATACTCTGTCCCGGTGGAAAATTAAATAAGGCTCTTTGCACATGAGAGCCTGAAGCTCAGAAACTCTTCTCGCTGACGTAACAGCAACCAAAAATAACGTTTTCCACGACAGAAAACGCAGCTCAAACCGCTGCAGGTTCAAAGGGGGGGAAGCGTGAGTTGCTCCAGGACAAAGAGCAAGTCCTAAGGAGGCACTGTCCTTATATGGCGCCTCAAGGTGTAACACCCTCTTAAGAATTCTCAACAGGCATCTAATTGTGCCACTGTGCGCTGTCCCACTGGGAGGTGATAAGCTGAAATGGCACAGAGGTGCACTTTAAAAGAGGAGTAGGCGAGACCCGAACGGAAAAGGGAGAGCAGGTACTCTAACACCACTTTCACCGGACAACCTAAAGGGGAAAGGCCGCGTGCTTGCGACCATAGACAAAAACGGCACCATTTCATGGCGTACGTCGCATGCGTTGCCGGCTTTCTGGCTGCAGAAAGGACTTCCACAACCTCTTGCGAGACCCCGTGGCGCAAGATGGCTATGTCTCTAGGAGCCATGCATGCAGGTTCAGTGAGCGTAAGTCCGGGTGGACCAGTGAACCCTCCTCCTGAGACAAGAGGTGGGAGCTGAATGGCAACAGGAGCGGAGGTTCCCGGGACAGCTGAATTAGCAAAGGGAACCAGATCTGCCTGGGCCAGAAAGGGGCCACCAGGATCATTGTTGCATGCTCCCTGGGCAGTTTGAGAAGAACTCTCTGGATCAACGGGAAGGAGGGAAAGCGAGAATCTGTCCGCCCAGGAGAGGGACAACGCGTCTCGCCAGAAAACACCAGGCCCTGGATCTAGCAAGCAAAAATTGGGCAGTTTTGCGTTGGATGGGGAGGCGAACAAGTCCAATTCTGAGTTCCCCTTGAAGAAACAGATCCTCTGCTACCTCCTGGAGAAGTTCCACTCGTGGACTCTGGCCTGGGGCGACTCAGGCCATCTGCAGTTGTGTTGTCACCGGGAACATGTACTGTGATCAGTGTTCGCCGTGTCTGATTACCCAATCCCACACCTCATGGCCTCCTGCAAAGGGGTAAGAGTGTCGCGCCTCCTTGTTTGTTGGTGTACATCACCGCCCGTGTTGTCTGTCTGAAGCAGGAGAGTACTCAGCGGATCTCTGACTGAAAAGCCTGCAGGGCATAAAGGACCGCCTCATCTCTAGGACGTTGATATGGGAGGTGGCTCCAGAGAGGGTCCACGACTCTGGGACTTCACCCGCTCCAGGTGTGCTCCCCACCCTAGACCTGAGGCATCTATGGTGAGGATTACCTCCGGGGACGGCGCTATGAACGGGACGCCCATAGAGAGTGTCCCTGGGTCTAGCCACCACTGCCAGTCTCGAATCGCGGTATTCGTGATTCTGACCAGATGCTGCATGTGGTCTTGCCTTTGGTCCCATTGCACCTTGAGCATCCACTGAGTTACCCACATGTGGAGCCTTGCGAAAGGGACAGTAGGAATGGCTGAAGCCATGTGTCCGAGCAAGCGAAGGACTGACCTGGCTGGGGCGGTCTTGTTTGATGAAAGCTCCCTGATGAGGGATCTGATGTGCTCCGCTCTGTCGTCTGGAAGAAATGCTCTTCCCTGAACGGTGTCCAGTACTGTGCCTATGAACTGCAGTTTCTACGACGGTACCAGGAGGGACTTCTCGTGGTTGATTAGGATACCCAGAGATCGAAACAGGTCCTGGGTGCTCTGGATCGCCCGTAACAATGCCCCTCTGGAGGCGGCCATGAGAAGCCAATCGTCCAGGTACGGGAACACATAATGGCCCTGTCTCCTTAGAGATGCTGCCACGACTGCCATGCATTTGGTAAAGACCCTGGGTGCCGATGACAGCCCGAATGGAAGGGCTCGGAACTGGAGATGATGGCCGAGAAACTCGAAGCGCAGGAACCTCTTGTGCGCTTGAGCTATAGGGAAGTGCAGATACGCGTCCTGCATATCTAGAGACGCTAAAAAAGCATCCTGCTTCAGCATGGGAATAAGACCCGGAAGAGTTACCATGCGGAATCTTTTGTAGGTGACCGACAAATTGAGGTCACTGAGGTCCAGAATCGGACGGAGGTCCCCTGTCTTCTTTGGAACCAGGAAGAAGTGGGAATAGTATCCGTGTCCTCTCTGGTTCTCTGGGACGTAATCTATCGCTCCCTTTTGTAGGAGCACGAGCACTTCTTGTCTGATCAATGACCTGTGCTGACCCGGGTACCGGGAGAGCAATGGAGGCCTCGAGGGTGGCTTTTCCGCGAATTCTATAAAGTGGCCTCTTCCGACCAATCTAGAACCCACCTGTCGGTGGTTATAGTCTGCCATCCCGGCAGGAAATTCGCAATGCGACCCCCGACCATGACGTCCCGTTGATCCTGAGGGGCGGGGGCCGGGAAGGAGTCAGGTTGTGGCGGCTGAGGGTCCCGCTGGCTGGACCGGCTTAGGAATGCGCTGGCTTCGACTTGCAGGTTGTTTTCACTGGGCTCTACGAAAACCGGAGCCCCTCTGTTGTGGAACAGGGCGGGACTGTTGTCTCTACGTCCGTCCACGAAATTGGCTTTGGTTCCTATGAAAGGGACTAAGCTTGGGTCGGTACATGGCCTGAACTGACCTCACCACCTTCCCGGCCTCTTGGAGTTTGGTAATTATCTTCTCTGAGGGTTTACCAAACAAAACTTCTCCATTGAATGGGGCGTCCATGATGTTTTTCTGGACATCCGGGGTTAAACTGGAGACACGGAGCCAAGAGTGCCTCCGGAGGCATACGCCTGAAGCTGCTGCTGCTGCTCGGGCCGAGGAGTCCGCGGAGTCATACGTGGCTCATAGCACCTGAGTTCCCACGTCAGAACCCGTACGGAGGAGCTGCAACATCTCCTCCTTCTGCTCACCTTCCGGCAATTTCTCAGCCGCATCCAGACCCTGCTCCCACAGGGCATTTTGGAACTGCACCATGTGGGTCAAATAATTCAGGGATCTGATGGCGCAGGTAGCGGAAGCATACGTGCGCCTACCCATGGAGTCCAGCTGCTTGGACTCTGGGTCCGGTGGCAGGGTGCTCAGATGTTGTGATCTCTGGGACCGGTCATGAGAGGCTGTTATGACCAGAGAGTCGGCTTGAGGATGCTGGGTCAAGTACTGGTCTTCTCTTGGAGCCTTGTACAAGCAGTCAGCTTTCTTCGGCATTGCCGGGAGTGAATGTGGACGCTTCCACGCTGCCTTGGTGACGTCCATGAAAGTGTCTACCAAGGGTGGCACCACCACAGGCTTGGGGTCCTTCTGCCAAAGATACTTCGCAAGGCGCAGCCTTTCCGGGTCTAACTCTTCCGCATCCCATCCCATGTTCTCCTGGATGTGTCTCATGATATCCGAGAACGAAGGGTCATCCGAAGGAGACTTTGGCAGCTCACGTGGGTCTGGAGAAGGGATGGAGAGGGGAGATGGGGATCTGGCTGTAGAAAACTCTGATCCCGTGTCCTCCGTCGAAGGCGAACGGCGGCGTCTTCTGGGTCTCTTGGGACTGGGTGACCTAGAAGAGGATCTGGACGGAGGTCTCCTTTTATCTAGTCTCCCCTTGAGGGGTCCTGGGCTCCCGGAGAGGAGGTAACCGGCCTGCAGACCCAGACGGAGATGGGGGTGCAGGAACCGGAGGAGCAACCGGTGTAGGAGGAGGAGGAGGAGGAAGCGGAGGTGGAGTGGGGACCATGTCCTTTTTTGATGGTATCCCACCAGTAAGTGAAAAGCTCCTTCACCTCTGAAAAAGAAAGGCCCGACGACGGCCCGGGCGCCGGTCATCGGGTCCCGGTGTCAGCTACACAGGGGGCTCGGGTTGTGGCGAGGGTTCCCTGGGAGTCTCAACAGGACCGGGGTCACCCGTCTGGTCCTCGGACTGAGTTAACTCCTCCTCAGTGATGGTCTCCTGACCGACGTCGGTCGGAGGTGTCAGGGTCCTCTTCTCAATTGGAGCGGCGCCGTCCACCTACCGCGTCCGTGATGAGTTGGCCTGGCCGGCGACGGTCTTCTGACGGACGACGGCTCTGGGGACTCTGGACAGAGGCCTACATCGACGAACTGCGTCCGGCCCTATGGCCTCTAAGTGAGGTGAGCTCCTTGGTTTTCCGGTGAAGAGGAGGAGGCAAGGAAGCAGACCTGACGTCGGGTTCAGAATGGCGGGAACCCGACTTGTGGTGATGGCGGCGATCCCCCGACTTAGCCAGGGCCTTGGAGGACGAGAAAGGCCTGGGAGTCTTGGCCTGAGAAGAGGAAGAAGATTTTCTCACCGCAGCGGGGAGAGGCTGAGAGCTGGCCCGGGAAGGAGAGCGGTCGGACCTGGAGCCAGAGCTGCGCGAGTCAGAGGCCCTAGACGGACCCTGGAAGGGGCCTTTCCTGTGCTTCAGCGTGTTTATGGCCTTCTGCTAAGAACTTTGGAAGCCATGGTCTTGAGTTGCTCCTTCAGCAGGAATGCCTGTAGGGCCTTCTGGCACGGATCCGGTTCTGCTGTTGAAACCCCAGCAAAGGAGCAGGACCGGTGTCGTGGTCTGGGCCTAGGCAACGGACACAGGCCGAGTGCGGATCCTTGAATGGGATCTGCTTCCCATAGGCGCACTTCGAGGAGTGACCGGAGGTCAGGGAGGACATCGGAGAAAAAACTGAACTCGGAGAACGAATTTCCCGTAGGAAAACACTTTACCACGCGTCGCGTGTTAGAAACCGAACCGAAGGGTCGAGACATGCAAGTCAACGGCGGGAAAGAACTGGGGAATCTGCCAGGACTGCCCCCTTATGTACTACGCCTGACGTCGGAGGCGGGACCGACGTTGGGGGCAGTCCCCGCTGAAGATAGCTAATTAGAATTTTTCCGTGAGGTCCTGACGCCTGCCGGCTTCAGTCCTAATGGTGTAAACTGCTGCAAGAGCTGTGTCTCGAAGTAAGATCTGGTGATGTCGGAGAATGGACTGGCGGTGCTGCTGAAGCAGCGACGTCAGTAGAGTGTCATCGGTGAGTGTCGCCTCCTGATGATTGATGTGTCGCAGGACATTTGTCTGATGGTGGCTTAGGTGGCCTGGGAGGCAGATCTTCTGGAGGAGTGCCCTGAGGCCCTGTGTTTCTCCCAGGAGTCGGTGCCAGAGACAGAGGCCAACCAAGAATGAGCTGACGTCGGTCCTGAGGCATGACTACTGAGGTCAGAGTGCTGGCCCGAGGCCTGATCAGGTAGTCAAACTTTAAGCAGCTGTAGGGTGTAGCCCGAGGACCTGGAGCTGCAGTCTTGAGCTCCTGATGCCTGTACCAGGGTGAGGGGTTGACAACCGTTAGCTGGGAAGGAGAACAGGTTACCTGGGTGGCAGAGTCAGAGCTGCCCCAGGAGGCAGAGCGGGAGCCTGAAGATCTAGATTTGGAGGGAGATCTCTCCTTTTCTCGCTCCTTTCTCTTCTCCTTGTGGTGCTTTCCTGAAGATTTCTGATGGGAAGAACCCCCACACAAAGAGGAATCTTTCTGCATAGCGGCTAAATACAGGTTACTCACCTGTAACAGGAGTTCTAGGAATGGTATATGTTGTTCATCCACACTCTCTGGCAGGTATCCTTGCCGCTTTAATTCTTGCCGGAAGGTCTTCAAGCTGGCTCCTCCAACCCACCCGGGTGGTAAAACTCTCGGCTCCGCCCCATGACGCCAGATCTGGCCCGCTGTAAGCTCAGGTTGTGCGTCAAGCTGGGAGAAATGTAGGATGAATAATATAGTGTTATTTTGTGAACTCCTGTAACAAGTGAGTAAATACAGGTTACTCACCTGTAACAGGAGTTCTAGGAATGGTATATGTTGTTCATCCACACTTATTGGCAGGTTCCTTGCCGCTTTAAATCTTGCCGGAAGGTCTTCAAGCTGGCTCCTCCCACCCACCCGGGTGGTAAAACTCTCGGATCCGCCCCATGATGCCAGATCTGGCCCGCTGGAAGCTCAGGTTGTGCGTCGAGGCCGGGGAGGTCGGGTGGGTCGTGTGGATGAACAACATATACCATTCCTAGAACTCCTGTTACAGGTGAGTAACCTGTATTTCTAGGGACATGGATATGTTGTTCATCCACACTTATTGGCAGACTCCTAGCAGTTCTCCGGGAGGAGGAAGCAAGGCACACCCCTACTTAGGAATAAAGACTGGAGAACCGAGGCCCCAAAACAGCATCCCGCTGACTCAAGGTCGACGTGGTAATGGGTAATAAAGGTGTGTGCTGACTTCCAGGTAGCAGCCCTGCAGATTTCCTGGATAGGGACGTCCCTGGAAGCAGCCACCGATGCAGCAGTATGACGGTAGAATGAGCTCTTATCCCTCTGGGAGGCTCCATGCCTGCCAACTTATAGCAGAGATCTATGCAGGAGGTGACCCACCTGCTTATCGTCCGCTTGGCTGCAGGTCTGCCAGGTGCGGCTTCAGCGTAGGTGACAAACAGCTGGCGAACCTCTACCGATTTCTCAGCTGCAGCGCCCTTATAATAAGTGAGCGCCCTTCTAGGGTCCAAAGTATGGAGCCTGTATTTGGCCTCCGAGGTGTGATTGGGGTAGAACACCGGCAGAGTCAACACCTGGTTAAGGTGAAACTCCGACACCACCTTCGGAAGGAATTTCGGGTGGGGGCGCAGGACAACCTTGTCCCTGTGGAAGACCAGGTAAGGAGACTCAATGCAGAGCGCCTGGAGTTCTCCCATCCTTCTGGCTGACGTGATAGCCACCAAGAAGGCGGTCTTCCACGACAGGTGAGAGAGTTCACACCTGTGCATTGGTTCGAATGGCTTGCCCATGAGCTTTGCCAGTACCAGCAGTAAATCCCACGGAGGTGGAGGTTCTCGACGAGGGAAATGTGATCAAGGCCTTTGAAAAGCGCCAGACCACCTTCTCCTGCGCCACCGACTGCTCCCCGGCCCGCGCCTGGTAAGCAGAGATGGCTGCCAGGTGCACCTTTAGGTCGCTGGACCTAAGCCCTTGACTAGAAAGGGACCATAAATAGTCCAAAATGCTTGCCAAGGAACAGGAGGAAGGGTCCAAGCCTTACTCCTGACACCAAATGGAAAACCTCTTCCATTTGAAGGCATAGCATTTCCTGGTCGACTCCTTACGGGACGCCTCAACAACATTGAGGACCTCGTCGGAAAGACCCAAGGCCTGGAACTCTAGCCGATCAGGAACCAGGCCGTCAGGTGCAGGGATTGAAGGTCCGGATGGAACACCTTCCCCTGATTGACTGAGAGCAGGTCCGGGCGAGCTGGAAGCTGCCTCGGGAGCCTGGAGCTGAGGTTGAGGAGATCTGGGTACCAGAACTGGCGGGGCCAGTCTGGGGCTATCAGAATCACCTGCACCTTGTCCCTCCTTGTCTTGAGAAGCACCTTGTGAATCAAGGGAAATGGGGGAAAGGCGTAAAAGAGGCCTGGGGTCCACAGCCTCGAGAAGGCATCCCCCTGCAGCGAGCCCTGCTGAGGGGGGCGGGCATGAAACAGCCTCAGCTTCGCATTCTCCCGGGAGGCAAACAGGTCCACCTGAGGTGTGCCCCAGTGGGAGAACAGATCTTGTACTACCTCCGGCAGGAGAGACCACTCGTGAGACTCAGCCCCTATCCGGCTCAGGGCATTGGCCAGGGTGTTGGAGGCTCCTGCCACATGAATGGCTAGGAGATCCGCCTCCAGGCTCTGCACGAGTGACCAAATGCGGAGAGCTTCCTTGCACAGAAGCATGGAGCGCATCCTGCCCTGGCGGTTCAGGTAGTACATGGTCGTGGTATTGTCCGTCTGGACTCGGACCACTTGACCACGGAGAAATGGAGCAAAGGCGGTGAGAGCTAGGCGGACCGCTCGGAGCTCCAGCAGGTTGATGTGGCATCGGGACTCCCGCGGGGACCAGAGGCCGTGCACTCGGTGTTCCCCCAGATGGGCACCCCAACCCATCAGAGAGGCATCGGTCGATAGAGAGAGACCGCTGCTCGGGCGGACAAACGGGATGCCCTCCTGCAGATGGGATGGAACGGTCCACCGCTGGAGAGCGTTCCACATCTCCTGGGTCACTGTCACTAGCTGGTCCAATGGATCACAGCGCTGTGACCACTGGCTGGCCAGCCCCCACTGAAGGGGGCGATGTGCCAGCGTGCTCAATGGACACGCTGGTACAGGCCGCCATGAGACCCAGGAGGCGAGGAAGTCCCGGTAGATGCACATTGCCCAACCAGAAATGATTGGGCAAAGGAGGTAAGAATCTCGGCCCAGTTGCTGGGAGCCGTGGTTTGGCTCGAAGAGAGTCGAGCTCTGCCCGATGAACAGGATCACCTGCTTCGCTCGAGTTCGACTTGGCCTCGTTGATGAGAAGGCCGACTTGAGACAAACCTGGAGGGCCAGCTCTGGACGCCTCCACCTCCCGTCTGGAGGGGCTGCTATCAGCCAATCGTCCAGGTAAGGGTACATCCGACCCCGGCGCTGCAGGAATGCTGTCACCACTGCCATACATTTGGTGAAGACCCTGCGAGCTGGAGATAAGCCGAAGGCATGTCTTGAACTCGAGAGGATCCTTCCATCAAAGCGGAGGAATCTCCGATGTGACGGACGGATAGGGACGGAAAGAATGCGCCCTGTAGGTCCAGAGAGCAGACCCACACGCCGTGTTCCAGAGATGGTATTATCTGCGCCAGAGTGACCATTCTGAAGGTCCGAGACCTTAGGAACTTGTTCAGGTCGTGTAGGTCGAGAATGGGCGCCAGCCCCCGTCTGCTTCGAACCAGGAAATACCTGGACACGAACCCCGGTCTAAAGGGGGTCCTCTATCTCCGTGATCACCTCCTTTTGGAGGAGGAGAGCGATGTCGGCTCGACGAGCCGCCAGTGAGGCTGCGGACCCCGAGGCCCCCCGAAGTGCGACGGCTCTGAAGGGCAGGGCCTGCTCGAATTCTAGAGGTAGGCCTTTTCCACCACCTCCAGTACCCACCTGTCCGTGGTAACAGCGGACCAGGCGGAAAGGAAGTGTCTGAGCCGTCCCCCCACGGGGAACCAGGGGTGAGGTGACAGGGATGGGGGTGACACCCCTCAGCCTGTCACTGGACAGGCTTGGAGGAGGGACCGCCGAGGACCTCCTGGGCCTTACCTCCCTGCTTCCTGTTGGAGGAAGCCGACGGCTTGGGTTTGGGATACCAAGCTCGAGCCTGCTGGCCCCGACGTTGCTGGGCCGGGTGCGCCGCAGGCGCAGGAGGACGAAAGGGCTTAGGCTGTGGCTTGCATCCTTTGTCCTTCTGAGCGGAAGAGACCGAGTCCAAGGTAGCATTGGACTTCTCGATCCTCTGCAGGTGACCTTCCACCCCAGGGCCGAAGAGGTCAGTCCCCAAAAAGGGAACATCCGCCAACTTGTGCTGGGTATCCGAGGTAAAGGTGGATATCCTCAGCCAAGCCCGACGACGCATGGCCACTGCGGCCGCCACAGACCTGGCACATGAGTCTCCGATGTCTAACGCAGTCTGGAGCTGCTGTTTGGCCACTGCCCTGCCCTGGTCCCACACCTGCCTGACCGTAGTCTGCAGATCTCGCGGAAGATGAGGGACAACCTCATCCAGGGAGCCCAACAGGGCGTGAGAAAAATGTGCCATGAGGACGGCCGAACTGGCCTGACGAAGGCCGAGAGGGACGGCATAGACTTTTACGCCCGGCATAATCCAATTTCTTGGATTCCTTGTCGGGAGGTTTGTCCACATCCCTGGCATTCCCGGCACGCCGGAAAACGCTGTCGGTAACCAACCCCTCGGCTGAGGGGTGTTCCGAAAAACCGGACAGAGAACCGGTAGGGACCGCATACTTCCTGGCCAACCTGGCTGAAGGCACAGGGCAGGAAGCAGGGTGCTGCCAAAGTTCCAAGGCCGGACCCACTATGGCTTCGGTCACCGGAAAGGCCTCCGTAGGAGAATCCCCTCGGTCCAGAATCTCCGTGAGGGGATACTTGGCCTCATGAGGAACGTGTGGAGTTCGAAGCCATCCCGGTGGATTCCGAGATGAGTCGAAGCAACCGTAAGAAGGACGAAGGGCTATCGTCCACTGACTGCCCTCCCGAGGACTCCAAGTCCATGCGCTTGGAGAAGAGGGAGGAACCATCATCGGACTCAGAAGAGTCCTCAAAGAGCTGCCTCGGGCCTGAGCCACCCTCCACCTGCCGAGGTTTATCGGGAGTGAGGGTGACAGACAGCCTATGGGGCAAACCGAAGGCCGACTGAGAATTTTTGGTCGGAGCCCCAACTAATGGCTGTGGAGGCGGAGGTTCCACCAGAATCGGTGGGGCAGCTGGAATTGGCCGAACAACTAGCCTGAGAACAGGCTCCTCGACTACAAAGAGGGGATGTTTCGGCTGCTCCGGTGACAGCCACTTAATGGCCGGGGAAGACGACTGGGTCGGCTTATTCCCGGTCAAAAGGAGCTGTTGCCACATGAGTTCCTCGTACTTCCGACGCAACTTGCGCTGAAGCCTCCCGTAGTCCGAGGAAGAGCGGCGGCGCCGCTTGGCCCGGTGCCGAGACCGAGACCGCCTATGGCGGCGGGATCGGTTGGACCGCGAGGATGTCAGAGACTGAGACCGAGAGTCTCGACTAGGCCGAGGAAGGCGAGGAGAAGTGTCGGAAATCGGCACTCCTCTCGGCTCGGACGATCCCACCGAAGGCTCCGGAACCGGAGGCACAGACGAGCCGACGGGATCCTCAACTCCCACCGGGGGAACCGAGGAGAGGGGATTCTCAGCTTCTCCAGCCGACAACCCGTCTAACGGGTCGAGAAAAATCTCGACCGCGTCGACGGGAGTCTCGGTCAACTGGCCTGATGGGGACACCGTGAAGCCAGTGGCCGAAGCTGATCGGATGACCGAAGTCGACTGTCGACAAGGGGAGGGGGATCTTTCCCGCTCCCAAGAGCATCGACGGAGAGACTCACTTTTGCTCTTTTCGACCTGGAAAAAGGTCCCGAAGAGTTGGACCTCACCTTTCGCGAGAGGTCAGACAAAGCTCCTTAAAGAAGCCGAGTATGAGGCACCGAGAGAGAGTGGACAAATGCTGCAGCCGAGGTAGAAGTGGCCTGGCGCCCGCCTCTTCGACGGCGATCATCTGCTCGAGCTGATCCGCCGAGCTCAGCCACCGTGACACCGCCAATCGGGCCTCTTTAGATTTCACCAGTGGAATTGTCTCGGGCGCCCCAGTTGTACCGGGCAGCATGGTCTTCAAGGACGTAGGTCAAAAAGGAAGAGCACAAGTCGCAGGGCTCTGGTCGTGCCTAGGCCCAGGCAGTAGACGACGTGGAGTCCGGATCCGGCCCTAGACATCTTCTGCTCCGCAAGGGCACCTCCAAAACCGGAGTCGATGGTCCATCGCAGCCGCGAGGAGAAGGAAGACCAAGTCTTTTAGCAAAAACTTTTGATTTCAACTTCAAGAATTAGAACTAGTCTTAAACGCAGTGCGTTAGGAGGGAACCTGAGCTTCCAAGCGGTAAGGAAGATCTGGCGTCATGGGGCAGAGCCGAGAGTTTTACCACCTGGGTGGGTGGGAGGAGCCAGCTTGAAGACCTTCCGGCAAGATTTAAAACGGCAAGGAACCTGCCAATAAGTGTGGATGAACAACATATTCATGTCCCTAGAACCTGTATTTCTAGGGACATGGATATGTTGTTCATCCACACACTCTGGCAGACTCCTAGCAGTTCTCCGGGAGGAGGGAGGCAAGGCGCACACCCCCAATACTTACTTGGGAAAGAGAGATTGGAGAACTGAGGCCCCAAAACCAGCATCCCGGCATGACTCGTGGTCGATGTGGTAGTGGGTAATAAAGGTATGTGCCAACTTCCAGGTAGCAACCCTGCAGATATCCTGGATAGGGACATCCCTGGAAGCAGCTACCGATGCAGCGGTATGGCGGGTTAGAATGAGCTCTTATCCCTCTGGGAGGCTTCATGCCCGCCAACCTGTAGCAGAGCTCTATGCAGGCGGTGATCCACCTGCCTATCGTCCGCTTTGCTGCAGGTCTGCCAGGTGCGGCTTCAGCGTAGGTGACAAACAGCATGCGAACCTCTCCCCGAACTTCAGCCGTCCTCTCCTTATAATAAGCGAGCGCTTGTCTAGGGTCCAAAGTATGGAGCCTATACTCTGCCTCCGAGGTGTGACTGGGGTAGAACACCGGCAGAGTCAACACCTGGTTAAGGTGAAACTCCGACACCACCTTCGGAAGGAATTTCGGGTGGGGGCGCAGGACAACCTTGTCCCTGTGGAAGACCAGGTAGGGAGGCTCGATGGAAAGCACCTGGAGCTCTCCCATCCTTCTGGCTGACGTGATAGCCACCAAGAAGGCGGTCTTCCACGACAGGTGTGAAAGGTCACACTTGTGCACTGGTTCGAATGGCTTGCCCATGAGCTTGGCCAATACCAGCAGTAGATCCCACGGAGGTGGAGGTTCTCGCACCGGAAGGGAAATGTGGTCAAGGCCTTTGAAAAAGCACCCGACCACCTTATCCTGTGCCACCGACTGCTTGCCGGCCCGCGCCCGGTAAGCAGAGATGGCTGTTAGGTGCACCTTAAGGGTCGTCGACCGAAGCCCTTGCTGAGAAAGGGACCACAGGTAGTCCAGAATGCTTGCCAAGGGGCAGTCGGAAGGGTCCAAGCCCTTCCCCGACACCAAATGGAAAACCTCTTCCATTTGAAGGCATAGCATTTCCTGGTCGACTCCTTACGGGATGCCTCAACGACGTTGAGGACCTCGTCGGAAAGACCCAAGGTCTGGAACTCTAGCCGCTCAGGAACCAGGCCGTCAGGTGCAGGGATTGAAGGTCTGGATGGAATACCTTCCCTGATTGACTGAGATCAGGTCCGGTGGCTGGAAGCCGCCCAGAAGCCTGGAGCTGAGGCTGAGGAGATCTGGATACCAGAACTGGCGGGGCCAGTCTGGGGCTACCAGAATACACCGCGCCTTGTCCCTCCTCGCCTTGAGAAGCACCTCGTGGATCAAGGGAAATGGGGAAAGGTGTGAGAAGAGGCCCGGGTCCACGGCCCGAGAGGCATCCCCTGCAGCAAGACCTGCTGAGGGGCGGGCATGGAACAGACTCAGCTTGCATTCTCCCTGAGGCAAACAGGTCCACCTGAGGCGTGCCCCAATGGGAGAAGAGATCTTGTACTACCTCCGGCAGGAGAGACCACTCGTGAGATGCAGCCCCTATCCAGCTTAGGGCATCGGCCAGGGTGTTGGAGGCTCCTGCCACGTGAATGGCTAGGAGATCCGCCTCCAGGCTGCGCACGAGGGACCAAATGCGGAGAGCTTCCTTGCATAACAGCAAGGAGCGTGTCCTGCCCTGGTGGTTCAGATAGTACATGGTCGTGGTGTTGTCTGTCTGGACCTGAACCACTTGACCCCGTAGAAACGGAGCGAAGGCCGTGAGAGCTAGACGGACCACTCGGAGCTCCAGTAGGTTGATGTGGCATCGGGACTCCCGAGGGGACCAGAGGCCGTGCGCTCGGTGTTCCCCCAGATGGGCACCCCAACCCACCAGAGATGCGTCGGTCGGTCGAGAGACCGTCGGCTCGGGGCGGACGAACGGGACAGCCTCCTGCAGATGAGCTGGAACGATCCACCATTGGAGAGTGTTCCACATCTCTTGGGTCACTGTCATGGGCCGGTCCAACGGATCGCGGCATTGTGACCATTGGCTGGCCAGTCCCCATGGAAGGGGACGCACGTACCAACGGGCCCAATGGACCACGCTGGTGCAGGCCGCCATGAGGCCCAGGAGGCGCAGGAAGTCCCGGGCAGGGCGCAATTGCCCAACCAGAAATGATTGAGTAAAGGAGGAAAGAACCTCGACCCTGTCCGCCGGGAGCCATGCTCTGGCTCGCAGAGTCGAGCTCTGCCCCGATGAACGGAATCACCTGCTTTGGCAAGAGTTCCGACTTGGCCTCATTGATGAGGAGACCAACCTGAGAGCAAACCTGGACGGCCAGATCTCTGGACCGCTCCGCCTCCGGTCTGGAGGGGGCTGCTATCAGCCAATTGTCCAGGTAAGGGTACACCAGGACCCCTCGGTGCCACAGGAATGCTGTCACCACTGCCATGCATTTGGTGAAGACTCTGAGGGCTAGGGAGAGGCCGAAGGGCACGGCCTGGAACTCGTATAGGGATCCCTCCACTCTGAAGCGGAGGAACCTCTGATGGGACGGACGGATTGGGCGTGAAAGAATGCGTCCTGGAGGTCCAGGGAGCAGAACCACATGCCTCGTTCCAAGGATGGAATTATCTGAGCCAGAGTGACCATCCTGAAGGTCCGAGACCTTAGGAACTTGTTCAGGTCGTGCAGGTCGAGAATGGGGCGCCAGCCCCCTGTCCGTTTTGGGACCAGAAAGTACCTGGACACAAACCCCGGGTCTGGAGGAGGATCTGTCACCTTCCTGATTACCTCTTTTTCAAGGAGCAGGGCAATATCGGCCCGGCGGGCTGACGGTGAGGCTGCGGACCATGTGGCCCCCCGAGAGGCGACGGCTCAAAAACGCGGAACCTGCTTGAACTCCAGAGGCAGGCCTTTTCCTACCACCTCCAACACCCAGTGGTCCGTGGTGATAGTGGACCAGGCGGAAAGAAATTGGGAGCCAGTCCCCAGGGGAGCCAGGGGAGTGGCGAGGTTGAGGCGGCACCCTCAACCCGTCACTGGGCAGGCTTGGAGGAAGAACCGGCCGAGACTTCCGGGCCTTTACCTCCTTGCTTCCTGTTGGAGGAAGCCGTCGGCTTGGGTTTGGGATGCCAAGCGCGAGCCTGCTGGCCCTGTTGCTGGTGCTGCTGGGCCGGTCAAGGAGCAGGGACCGAAGGACGAAAGGACTTCTGCTGCTGATGGCGGCCTTTGTTCCCTCTGGGCGGAGGTGACTGAGTCCAGAGTGGCATTGGACTTCTCGATCCGCTGGAGGTGTCCCTCCACTCCAGGGCCGAAGAGGTCAGTCCCCAAGAAGGGGACGTCCGCCAACTTGTGCTGGGTATCCGCCATGAAGGTGGATATCCTCAGCCACGCCCTGCGTTGCATGGCCACTGCGGCCGCTACTGACCTGGCACGGGAATCACCTATGTCCAGAGCAGTCTGGAGCTGCTGCTTCGCTACCGCCCTACCCTGGTCCCGCACCTGGCGGACCGTGGTTTGCAGGTCAGGCAGCAGATGAGGAATGACCTCATCCAGGGAGCCCATGAGGGCGTGGGAGAAGTGTGCCATCAGCACGGCCGAGCTGGCCTGTCGGAGGCCGAGAGAGGACGCAGCGTACACCTTGCGCCAGGCAAAGTCCAGCTTTTTGGACTCCTTGTCGGGGGGCTTGTCCACATCCCAAGCGTTACCGGAACGCCGGAAAACGCTGTCGGTGTCTAACCCCTCAGCAGAGGGGTGTCCCGAGAAACCAGGCAAAGAGCCGGTAGGGACCGTATACTTCCTGGCCATCCTGGCCGAGGGCGCAGGACAGGAAGCAGGCCGCTGCCAAAGCTCCAAGGCTGGGCCGACAATGGCCTCAGCCACCGGAAAGGCCTCCATGGGAGAATCCCCTCGGTCCAGAATCTCCGTCAGGGGATACTTGGCCCATTTGGACACGGGCTCGAGCTGCATCCCGATGGACTCTGAGATGAGTCGAAGCAGACCCAAGAAGGGTGATGGGCTATCGTCCACTGACTGGCCCCCGGAGGACTCCAGATCGCACTGCCTGGAGAACAGGGAGGAATCGTTGTTGGATTCCGAAGAGTCTGCGAAGAGCTGCCTCGGCCCTGAGCCACCCTCCACCTGCCGAGGACGGTCGGGAGTGAGGGTGACCGACAACCTGTGGGGTAGGCCGTGACCCGACCGAGAATTCTTGGTTGGTGCCCCCGACTTAGGTTGTGGAGGCGGAGGTTCCACCACAGTTGGTGGACCAGCTGGTTTCGGCTTAGCAACCGGCCCTGTGGCGGGCATCTCGACTGGAACGAGTGGTTGCTTTGGCCGTTCCGGCGACAGCCACTTGATGGCCGGGGTCGGCTTAGGCCTGGATAAAAACAACTGCTGCCACATCAAATCCTCGTAGCGCTGGCGCAACTTGCGCCGTAGCCTCTCCTCACCCGAGGAGGAGGGCGAGATCAACGAGCGTCGCTGCTTACTTGGTACAGGGACCAAGACCACCGATACGAGTGGGAACGGCTGGACCGAGAAGAGGTCCAAGACTGAGACCGAGACCCTTCGGGGACCAAGGGTGGGTCTGGGAAGGGGCAGGGGATACCCGCTCTTCCCTTGGCTTGGGAACTTTAACCGGGGACTGCGGTCCTGAAGGAGCAGGCAGATCCTCGGTATCCACTGGGGGAACCAGTGAAGTAGGGTTGTCGGCTTCTCCAGTCGACAGCCCGTCTAACGGATTGCGAAAAATCTCGACTTCATCGACGGGAGTCTCGGCAGGCTGGCCTGACGGGGGTACCGTGAAGCCAGCGGCCTCAGCTGCAACCTCGACCGAAGTCGACGGTCGGCTGCCCAGGGAAGGGGACCTCTCCCGCTCCCACGAATGCCGACGATGGGACTTACCTTTTGATTCCCTTTTCTTGGGCCGAGAAGAATGTCCCGAAGGCCCCTCTCCTTTCATGGAAAGGGACTGGCAAAGCTCCTTGAACAAAGCTGTATACAAGGAACTCAGAGAGAGCGGGATAAATGCTGTGGCCGAGGAGGAAGAAGATGCGGCCTGGGCCGCTTCCTCCTCGAGGGCGATCATCTGCTCGAGCTGCTCAGCCGGAGCCAGCTGCCGGACACCTAACCAGCCTCTTTGGATTTTACCGCGAGAACGCTTGCGCCCAAGCTTCAAACGGGCAGTGTGATCGTCCAGAACATTGGCCGAGAAAGAACGGCACAACTCGCAAGCCTGCAGGTCGTGATCTAGGCCTAAGCAGTAGATGCACGTGGAGTGCGGATCTGTCCTGGACATTTTCTGCCCGCAAGGGCACCTCTGAAAGCCGGGAACAGATTTGTCCATCGCAGCCACGAGGGAAAAAGAAGACCGAAGTTTAGAAAACTTCAAAATCAATTTCGGACGAACCAAAGAATTAGGATCCAGTCTAAATCGCAGAGCGCTAAGGAGGGAACCTGAGCTTCCAAGCAGTAAGGAAGATCTGACGTCATGGGGCGGAGCCGAGAGTTTTACCACCCGGGTGGGTGGGAGAAGCGAGCTTGAAGACCTTCCGGCAAGAATTAAAGCGGCAAGGATACCTGCCAGAGAGTGTGGATGAACAACATATCCATGTCCCTAGAAACATTCCTCTGTGAAGAAAGCCTGAAGAGCTTTCTGTCGGCGGACTCCTGCCTGCTGTTAAACTTTTGGCAGTGCGGACAGGCCTGGGTATCGTGGTTGGGGCCTAGGCACTGCAAGTAGATTCAGTGTCCGTCCTTGGATGGGATTTGTTTGCCGCAGACACACTTGGATGGGTGTTGTTCGATGGAGGACGTCGGAGAAGACAACATGCAGAACTATGAAGACAGAAAAAGCAAACTTTTTCATCATAAAAACAAGAAAATCTGGCTAAGAAACTTAGCAAAATGGCAGTCGTACTAACAAGAGGCGATTCATGGAGCAGATGAACATGAGTAGACAGCGGGAAAAGAACTGAGGGACACTGGGGACCGCCCTCCCTTTATACCATGCATGATATCGGGGGCGGGCCGACGTCGGGGGTGGTCCCCACTATAGACTGCTAGCTAGAAGTCGTGGGGTCCTGCTGCCTGCTGGCTTTAGTCCTACCGGTGTTACTTGCTGCAAGAGCTGACTCTCAAAGTAAGATGTACAGTTACGTAAGAACTTACCATAACAGTAGATCTTCGAGAAGAGTTCTTGCAGCAGGCAAGAACCACTAGGGCTATGCCGCCAGGCACTAGGACCCCACGGGAAAAATTCTAGCTAGCAGTCCATGGTGGGGGACTGCCCCCTGACATCAGCCCCACCCCTGACATTACCCTTGGTATAAAGGGGTGGTCCCCCAGCACCACCTCAGTTCACCCACCCCGCTGTATGAAGGATGGGGAACCAAGGAGGTTCTAACATCCCCTAAAGGGAGAAGAAATTATACCTTCCTGATGAGGGGAAGGAGGGAGGGAAAGCATGCCTGCTACAAGAGCTCTTCTCGAAGATCTACTGTTATGGTAAGTTTTTATGCAACTGTACTATCTCACTTCGAGATAGAGCTCTTGTAGCAGGCAATAACCATTAGGACTGAGTCCCAAGCAGTACAAGGATAAGATCCAGGTCAGATGGGTTGTGGATATAGAAATCCATGGTAGCTCCTAAGAGAGCGGTCCCTGGAGCATGGCTAGGCCGAAACCTGCTCTCCTTCTGGAAACAATGTCCAAACTGTAAAGCTTGATGAATGTGTGGACAGAACTCCAGGTGGCTGTAGCACAGACATCTGCTGCGGACACATTTTTGAGGCATGCAAACAAAGTGGCAACACATCTACTAGAGTGACCTTTAACCGAGCCCGATAAAGGTTTGTCATACTTTTGGTAGCAGAAAACTATGCAATTGACCAACCATTTGGACAAAGTCTGCTTAGTCACTGGCGCCCCTAGCATTCTCGGGGTGAAAAATACAAACAACTGATCAGATTTTTTAAAGACCTGGAACAGTCAACGTACAAATGAAGAACTCTGAACATCCACAATATGCAACAAGGCCTCCTCTCTATTTGAGTACTCTGGATGATAAACTGGGAGATGAATGTCTTGATTAAGGGTGAGCTCGGACACCACCTTTGGAAGAAAAGTACAGCTGTGTAAGAACTTACCGTAACAGCAGATCTTGCAGCAGGTATTACCATTAGGACTAATGCCGCCAGGCATTAGGACCCCACGGAAAAATCTTGTAGCTAGCAGTCTGAGGCAGGGGACCGCCCCCAATGTCAGCTCCACCCAACGTCAGATGTGGTATAAAGGGGGCGGTCCTCCGGCACCATCTCAGTTCTCCCACCGGAGACCCGGCTGAAGTAACTGGAGAACCGAGCAGGATCTCCCCTACCCTAAAGAAGGGTAACAACAGTAGTCCCTGGGGGATGGCGGGTGGGAAAGCCACCTGCTGTAAGAGCTCCTCTTGAAGGTCTACTGTTACGGTAAGTTCTTATGTAACTGTACTATCTGACTTAGAGGTGGCGTGCTTGCAGCTGGCATTACCAATAGGACCGAGTCCCAAGCAGTACTCAAAAATAGGCCCAGGTCTGACGGGAGGAGGGAGAAGAACAAACAGCTGAAAAACCTCAAGAGAGTAGGCCCTGAAGGATGGCTAGTCCAAATCCTGCTCTCCTTCTAGAGGCAATGTCCAGGCTGTAATGCCTAATGAAGGTGTGGACTGTGCTCCAAGTTGCGGAAGCGCAGAGATCTGCTGAGTAAACATTCCTCAAAGAGGCAAAGGAGGTAGCCACAGCCCTGGTGGAGTGACCCTTGACCGATCCTGGCAAGGGTTTACCATGACGCTGATACCAAAAAGAAATGCAGCGTACCAACCAACGGGTTAGTGTCTGCTTGGTGACAGAAGCCCCCCCTGTCTTTCTGTGACCAAAAGAGATGAACAACTGGTCCGTCTTCCTTAAGGAACTGGTTCTGTGAAGATAATGCAAAACTCTATGAACATCCAGAGTATGCAACAAAGCTTCTCTCCTTTATGGGAGAACTCTGGAAAATAAACTGGAAGTTAGATGTCCTGGTTCAGCGTCAATTCGGACAACACTTTCGGCAAAAATTTGGGATTCGTACCCAGGGCTACCCTGTCCCTGTGAAACACAAGATAAGGCTCCTTGCACATAAGGACCTGAAGCTCGGAAACCCTTCGAGCGGAAGTAACAGCACCTAAAACTACCGCTTTCCATGAAAGAAAGTGCAGCTCGCAAGTCGTGGCTGGTTTGAAGGGAGGCTGGGTTAACTTCTCAAGAACAAGAAGTAAATCCCAAGGAGGCACAGGGTCCCTCCTCCTAGGAGGTCTGATATGCAGGACACCTTGCAGAAAGGTCTTGCACACATTAAGTTGTGCCAGAGTCTTCTCCCCATATGGTGCATGATATGTTGATAAGGCACACAGGGGCACCTTGATGGACGAATAGCTTAAGCCCAGATCCAAGAGGTGGACAAGGTACATGCTTGACTGGACAATAGAGGGGATCTAGGGCACGTGCTGTTGCCCAAAGGCAGAAACGCTTTCACTTCATGGCATAAGTTGCCCTAGTGGAGGGTTTCCTCACTGCCAACAAAACCTCTGCCACCCTGCTTGACACTCCTAACCTCTCCTCTGCTAAGACTGCAGGAGCCAGGCGTGCAAATGAAGAGACCATAGAGCAGGATGGACTAGTGTCCCCTGCTCTTGAGAGAGCAAGTGAGTGGAGAGGAGCAACTGCATGGGAGGCTCTGTGGCCAGTTGCTGCAGCAGCAGGTTCCAAATTTGTCGAGGCCAAAGAAGAGCCACTAGAATCATTCTGGCCTCTTCTGTCTGCAATTTGAGCAGAACTCTCTAAATGGGAGGGAAGGGAGGGAATGCATACAGAAACCTCCCTGTTCAGGAGAGGGACAATGCGTCTCGCCAGAAAACACTAGGCTCTGGATCTAGCGAGCAAAAATTTGGCAGTCTGGTGTTGCATTGAGGCCGCAAATAGCTCCAACTCTGGTCGGCCCCAACGACCGAAGAGGTCGTCTACAACTTCCTGGAGCAACTCCCAATCGTGACTCAGAGACCGAGAGCGACTTAGACTGTCGGCGAGAACGTTATGTCTTCCAGGCATGTGCACAGCCGTGAGATCCAGAAAGTGTTCCACTGCCCAGTCCCAAACTCTCATGACCTCCCTGCAAAGGAGTTACGACTGAGTGCCTTTTTGCTTGTTGATGTAGAAGACAACTGGAGTGTTGTCTGACTGCACCAAGAGAGGACCCTGGGAAACTTGGTCTTGAAACGCCTGTAGGGCATACAGAACGGCCCTCATTTCGAGAATGCTGATATGAAGAGACCGCTCTGTGGGGGACCAAGCCCTCCGGTCCTGTGGTCCCCAGATGGGCCCACCAACCTAACTTTCAGGCGTCCGTCGTCAAGGTTTGCAACGCGCATGGCGTTTGTAAAGAGACTCCTCTCTCGAATTTGGTGATCCAAGTTGTCCACCACCTGGTCCCACTGGACCTTGAGGTGCCACTGCAGAACCCTCATGTTTAGCTTGGCGAGAGGGACTGTAGCTATGGCCACAGCCATGTGGCCTAGAAGCTGAAGAATCACCCTTTGCTGGGAGAGAGATTGCTGCCTAAATTCTGCATGCCAGGTCCATCAGACGGCCTGCTCTGTCTGATGGCAAGAAGGCTTTGCCCTGGATAGTGTCCAGAATGGCCCCAATATACTGCAGCCGCTGGGAGGGCCAGGGTTGTGACTTCAGCCAATTTACAGTGATGCCCAGGAAGCGAAAAAGATCCTTAGTTTCCTCCAGGGCCATGTTCAAATGGCTTGCTGACTGAGCCGAAATAAGCCAGTCATTCAGGTAAGGGTAAACGAAGTAACCTTTCCTCCTCAAGACCGCCGCCACCACTGCCAGGCACTTGGTGAAAACCCTGGGTGCCGACGAAAGTCTGAAGGGCAAAACCCTGAACTGGTAGTGCTGGTACTGAAACTGAAAGTGTAGAACCCTCCTATGGGAATGCAGGACTTTGATATGCTTGTCGGCGCCCTGCATATCAAGGGAGCATAACCAGTCTCTGATGGAGGAGGGGTAACAGGCTTGCCTATGTCACCATCCGGAATCTCTGGTACTTGACAGACAGATTGAGTTATCGGAGATCCAGAATGGGACGAAGATCCCCCATTTTCTTTGGAACCAAAAAGAAATGTGAGTAGAAGTATGTGCCCCACTGGGTCAGGGGGACCGGCTGAATGGCCTTCTTCTGGATGAGGGACTGAATTTCGTCTGCCAGAAGCCGGGCATGGGCGGGTCGACAATGAAAAGGGGTGGGTGAATTGTCTGGGAGTATGCCGAGAAACTTGAGAGCATAACCTCTCCGAATGGTTTCCAGCACCCATTAGTCCGAGGTGATACTGGACCATTCTGTGAGGTAAAGGGAAAATCTCCCTA
Source organism: Neoceratodus forsteri (assembly GCA_016271365.2). Lineage (NCBI taxonomy): Eukaryota > Metazoa > Chordata > Ceratodontiformes > Ceratodontidae > Neoceratodus > Neoceratodus forsteri. Next base: position 211,679,276 of record CM057456.1, read on the forward strand.
CTACTGTCTCATTCTGCATGACCCGAGAATGAGGAGGGGTTTGTAGTGAGTCAGGCTGTAGAGGAGGGGTCTGGGCCTGGGGTACTAGGAGCTTTGGGCTGCTTGGGGCCTTGGACACCTTGAGGGACAGGATGACCGCACTGAACCCTTTTCCTTGGGGTTGTTTGCCCCTTTGTCCTTGATCTTTTCAAAAGGGCAACGACGGAAACCTTGAGGCTCCAACTTGTACATTTTGTGGATGTCGGCAACAGCTTTGCCGGAGTCCTGCAGGCTCTTGATGAGTGACTCTACCTCCTGGCCAAACAACACTGGACCCTGGAAGGGGGCGTCCAGCATAGAATCTTGAAGGTCAGGGTGAAAACCAGACCCCCTGAGCCATGAGTGCCTCCTCAAACAAATTATTGTTGAGGCTGCACGGGAAGCCATGTCCATCGAGTCATACGAGGAACGGAGGACATGCTTGTCCATGTCCATTCCGGACTGGACATAAGCTAGAATTTTATATTTATTGTCAGAGTCTGGCAGGGTCTTAACCAACTCCATAGTTTTCTCCCACAGGGATTGTTGGTAGGTAACCATGTGGGCAAGAAAATTCGGCAAACGGATGGAACCGGTAGCTGAAGAACAAATTTTTCTGCCGCAGTGATCCAATTTCTTGGACTCTGGATCAGGGGGCTGGGCGCTCAGGTGCCTGGGCTGGCTGACACGACCATGAGTAACTGTAAGCACTAGAGAATCTGCCTTGGGATGTTCTCCCAAGAAAGGTTCCACCTTGGGGGGGTTTATAGAACCTGTCTGCCTTCCTGGGAATGGCTGAGGTGGACAATGGCTTCTGCCATGTAAGTCTGGTGACATCTTCAAAAGACTCCACCCCTGGCAGGATAACCAGAGGTTTTGGCTCTCTGGATCCCAGAAACTTGGCCAGCCGCTTTCACTCTGCATCCGGTTCCTTGGTGTCCCATTCATAGATGGACTGAATATGGCGCATGATGTCCAGGAACAAAAGATTGTCCGGGGGGGGGGACCTGGGTGAGTTCCTGGGACCTGGAGAAGAGGGAGCAAACCCTTCCTCGTCTGAGGAAGAGGGGCTCGCAACACCATCGTCCGGAGCTGGCTTTTGAACGTATTCCACCAGGTGAAAAAAAGCGAGCCAAGCTAGTGTTGGAACCCACTCGGGAGGGAGCAATACTAGACCTGGTACTCTCAAATGGAGAGAGGATCACAAATTTAGAAGTCAGTAGACATCTGGGAACAAGCGATCACTGCACAGTGTGCTTCACAATAAGCACAACCATGGAGACAAGCCATACAAAAACAAGCATACTGGACTTTAGAAGGGCTGACTTTGGCAAAATGGGTGAATACCTGAGGAATACACTAGCAAATGGCCAAAAAGGAGGGGTGGAAGAACAATGGAGAAAAATCAAAACTGCCATCATAGAGGCAACAAGCCTTTGTGTGAAACATAAAGAAAACAAAGCAGAGTAAAAAACCACTATGGTTCTCAAAAGAGGTGGCAGGGAAGGTTAAGGAGAAAAAGGCTGCATTCAAAAAGTATAAGGCATCACAGAAGGAGCACGACAGGGAACTGTATCAATTAAAGCAGAAAGAAGTGGGGAAGACAGTCAGAATAGCAAAAGCCCAAACTGAGGAAAAAATAGCCAATTCAGTGAAGAAGGGGGATAAAACCTTTTATAGGTACATTAGGGAGCATAGAAAGGTTAAGGGAAGAATAGTGAAGGTTAATAAGGGAGAGGGGAGGTGGGCAGAGGGAGACAGTGAAAAGGCAGAGATACTGAATGAATACTTTTGCTCAGTATTCACAAAGGAAGATGAGGAGGAGTTACCTAAACTAGACAATAGAAACACTCTGGGTAGGGGGGTTGACACCAGTCCATTTACAGAAGAAAGAGTCCTGAAAGAACTCCTAAAACTCAAGGTGGACAAAGCAATGGGGCCTGATGGGATTCACCCCAGAATCCTAAAAGAACTAAGGGAGGACGTAGTGACACCACTGACCACACTTTTTAACAAATCATGGGAGGATGGAGTGGTACCTGAGGACTGGAGGAGGGCAGATGTGATTCCCCTTCACAAAAGTGGGAGCAAGGCAGAAGCAGGAAACTACAGACCTGTAAGTTTGACCTCAGTGGTAGGGAAAATGATGGAAAAACTTCTGAAAGAAAGAATTGTTGAGTACCTAGAGGCCAGCGGGGCACAGGACCCAAAGCAGCATGGATTTACAGCAGGAAGGTCATGTCAGACGAATCTATTAGATTTCTTTGACTGGGTGACCAAAGTAATAGACTAGGGAGGGGCTGTGGATATGACCTACCTAGACTTTAGCAAGGCATTTGACACAGTCCCGCACAAAAGATTAATAATCAAGTTAGCCAGCCTGGGAGTGGGTCCCAGGGTGGTAGCCTGGGTTGCAAACTGGCTGCACAACAGAACACAGAAGGTAACAGTGAGTGGAACACATTCTGAAGAAAGGGGGTCACTAGTGGAATACCTCAGGGCTCAGTACTGGGTCCAGTCCTCTTTAACATCTTTATAGATGACATTTCAGAGGGTCTGGAAGGAAAGCTATGCCTCTTTGCAGATGATACAAAGATCTGTAACAGAGTTGATACACAAGGAGGGGTAGAAAGGATAAGAAGGGACTTGGCAAGGTTGGAGGAATGGTCAGACATATGGCAACTTAGATTCAATGCAAAGAAGTGCAAAGTAATGCACCTGGGAAACAAAATCCCAGGAGAAGAGTACACAATAGCAGGGGAGGTACTAACAACAACAAAAATGGAATGGGACTTGGGGGTAGTCATATCAGATGATCTAAAGGTGGTAAGCAATGTGAGAAGTCAGTAAGGAGAGCCAGGGGGATACTGGGATGCATAGGAAGGGGCATCACAAGTAGAAAAAGGGAAGTGGTTATCCTCTGTACAGACAGTTGGTGAGACCCCATTTGGAGTACTGTGTGCAGTTTGGAGACCTCATCTATGCAAGGACATAGACAGGATGGAAGCAGTCCAAAGGAGGGCAAATAAAATGGTGCAGGGTCTGCATCAGAAACCATATGAAGAGAGACAGAGAGCTTAATATGTATACCCTTGATGAAAAGGAGGGACGGGGACATGACAGAAATGTTCAAGTACCTCAAGGGAATCAACAAAGTCCAGGAGGGTAGCATCTTTCAGAAAAAGAAATGTGTAAGAACAAGGGGACACAATTTAAAGATAGAGGGGGAACAGCTCAGGGGTAATGTGAGAACATTTTTTTTCACAGAGAAACTGGTGGATGCGTGGAACTGCCTTCCTGGGGAGGTTGTTGGGGCTAAAACAGTGGGGGAATTCAAACATGCATGGGACAGACACAAGGCAATTGTAGTGGGGGGTGGCAGGAAGTAGGCTGTTGGTTAACTAGAATCTGCAGCTCATCCAGTAGGTAGGGAAATGGTCAGACTGGGTGGGCCAAGTGGTCCTTATCTGCCGTCAAAGTCTATGTTTCTATGTCTGCCAAAGGAACTACAGGTGGGGCGGGTGTTGGGTTCACAGGACCGGGCGCCTGCGGATCTTCAGGATCTGGTGTCCGGTCAGGAGATCCCGCTTTGCCCTCGTCAGGCTGCTGCTCGACGTCCATGTCATTGGGGACCCGGCGCCTGGAGTAGGAGGGGGCCCATTGGGCAGCGATCCTTCAGGCAGTTGAGCAGGAAACCAAAATTCATCCGGCTGATGCCTCTGATCTGAAGCGTCGGAACGGAGTTGAAGGAGAGATGACTGGCTCTGGGCGTGCATCTGTTGGCTGGGGCAGGCGCACTGACCGAAGGAGGAGGAGGGGGCATCCAATGGCGGATGGTCTCCTCTCACCTGTCAGAGTTGTCTGGTCGCTTATGTTTGTCAGATGACCCGCCGGGCTTATGGCTGGAGTCCTTAGGCCTGCCGGCAGGTGAATGGCCTTCCTGGGTTGATCCAGTGGAACATTTGTGGTGTTGGTGGGCCAGAGAAGGTTGTGTGGGCAAATGCCCGGAGGAAGACGGCTCCCTGTGCTTACCTTGGGATGAGGAGGGAGCCAGCTTCGAAGATGTCCCTGCTGCCGTCGGAGGAACAGAACCCAACCTCCCGCCGGAGGCCGAAGACGATGGCGTCTTGGAAACTGACTTTTGGCGGGATCCAGACCTGGCCCTATCTTTCTCCTTATGGTGGTGTTTCCCTCCTGAAGCCTTCTCTCTGGGTGGGGAGTCCTTGGTGGGGGAAGAAGAGCTGTGCTCTGAGGTCCTCTGCATAGCTGCCACCTTTTGCTCGAGGAGGTAGACCTTAAGGGAGTTGGCTCTCACAGTTCTGATCTTCTGACTGAATTTCTTGCAATGTGGGCAGTTGGTGGGCTGACGGTCGGGGCCTTGGCAGATGAGGCAGGTCGCTTGGCCGTCTTTGGCTAGTATCTGTTTCCCGCATGCACTAAACTCTAATAATATTTCGATAAACTGGAAAAAATGACAAAAAGCGTGGTCGACTGCGACGAAAGGCATCCATGGAGCCGAACTAAGTGGGTCGATGGCGGAAAAGAACCGCGATGGCGCCAGGAATTTCCCTTTATAACACGCCGGCGTGAAGCTGACGTCGGGGGGCGATCCGCCACCTCAGACTGCTAGCTACAAGATTTTTCTGAGGGGTCCTAATGCCTGGCAGCATTAGTCCTAATGGTAATGGAAGCACTAAAGGAGGTCGACAGTGAAAATGCTGACCTCCCCCACAGCGACGGCAGAATACCAATGTCGGTATTGTGCAGTCCATATAACGAGTGTTTTCTGGGGGGCTGTGCCCCCCCCCATGCTAGGGGCACCACCCACTACACCATTTAGACCTTAGGGATTATCAACCCAGGTCAGAGTTGGTCGGGGCAGAACACTGGCTAAAAAGCGAAACACAAAATGAGGACCACTTCAGCGACTGTTGCCATAATGGTCTTTTTTGTGTTTCGCTGTCGGGTGTCCATACGCAGGGGTGCACCAATGGTAATACCTGCTGCAAAAGCTCCACCTCAAAGTCAGATTGTGGAAAAACGTATCGTGAAGGTTTAAGGAGCAGAACCACATGTTCTGCTCCAGCAATGGAATGATCTGATTCAGCATTCTCATACTGAACTTATGTTTCTGCATGAACTGGTTCAGATCGTGCAAATACAGTATGAGGACTCAACCCCCCCCCATCCATTTCGGTACCAGGAAGTACCTGGACATGTAACCATGACAGGCCAGGGCTTCCGGGACACTGGCTATTGCCCCTTTTGCAAAGAGCTCAGCAATGTCCTCCCAAATGGCGGTCAGCGTGTCCTGTGGCACCCTGGAATCCCAAGACATGAGAAGGCAGTAAGGTGGAAGAGCCTTGAAGTCCAGAGGCAACCCTCCAACTATTATGACCAACAGCCACTTATCCACTGTGATATCAGACCAACGTGGGAAGAAGTGACATAGCCAACCTCTGACGGGGAGTGCAGACAGGCATAGGATGGGTGGAGGGATGACACCACCTGACCTGTCACTGGGCAGGTTTTGCGGCAGGGGCACCACTACCCCAACCCCTCCTTTCTTAGAAGCCTGGCCCCCCAGACGTCAGCTAGGGGTACCAAGCCTGATACTGCCCCTGCTGGGGCTGCTATTGAGGAGGCTGTGGCTGAAAGGATCAGTACTAAAGAATGTTACTCATCTGTAACCGTAGTTCTAGGAAAGGTATATGGTTCACATCCACACACTGGCAGTTCCACTGGAATGTTGTTACTGGCCAGAACACCTTTAATCTAAGCTCCTCCCACCACCCAGGCGGTATAACCCCCCTCCGCTATGTGACATCTGATCTCGTATGCTGGAAGCAGGACCAAGTGCCACTTGCCAATGGAGGCCAGGTGGGCTGTGTGGATGTGAATCATATCCCACTCCTAGAACTATGGTTACAGGTGAGTAACTTGTTCTTCTAGGGGCAAGAATATGGTTCACTTAAACACATTCTGGAAGACTCCTAGCAGTTTTCTGGGAGGAGGGGGCAAGGTGCGCACTCCTATTTGGCGAATAGAAACTGGAGAATCGATGTTCTAAAATTCACATTCCGGTGTGATTCAAGGTCAGTGTAGTAATAGGAAATGAAAGTGTGTGCTGATTTCCAGTAGCAGCCCTACGGATCTCATTTATGGGGATGTCCCTGAAAGCAGCCACCGAGGCAGTGCTATGTGTGGTGGAATGAGCCCTACTCTCTTTGGAAGGCACAAACCAACCTATTGCAGAGGTCAATGCAAGATGTGATCCGCCCTGCAGTCATCTCCTTTGCTGCTGGTCTGCCAGGCATGCCTTCAGTGTCAGTGAGAAACAACTGGCGAGCCTGTCCCCAAACTCCAGTTGTACACTCCACATAGTAGGAGAGCACTCTCCACAGGTCAAGGGTATGGCGCCTGTAGTCAGCCTCTGAAGATGGGCTGGTAAAATACACCAGTAAGTTATTCACCTGGATAAGGTGAAACTCCGATGCCACATTCGAGAGGAACTTTGGGTTGGGGGTAAAGGACAACTCTGTCCCTGTGGAAGACCAGACAGGAAGAGCCCACCAAGAGAACCTGGAGCGCACCAATCCTGGCTGATGTAGCTGTCACTAGGAGGTTGTCTTCCAAGACAGGTGTGACAACTCATACCTCTGCACTGGCTTGAAAGGCCTGTCCATGTGCACAGCCAGGACCAGCAGGAAGCGCCATGGTGGAGATGGTTCATATGCTGGAGGGGACAACTGGTCACTTTCTCCTGGGCCACTGTTGGCTTACCACCTTGTGCCCCGTAAGCAGAGGTGACTACGAGGTGCACCTTAAGTGTCATCACTCACAATCCCAACTGGGAAAGGGACCAGAGAAAGTCCAGGATGCTAGCCACTGGGCAGGCAAGGGGCTCAAGCTCCTTGAATTGACACCGAATGAAAAATTGCTTCCATTTAACAGCATAGCACCTATGAGTCGACTCTTTCCTCGGAGAGACCGAAGGCCTGGAACTCTAGCCACTCAGGAACCAGGCCATTAGATGCAGGGACTGAAGGTCCAGATTCAGGACCACCCCATGAATTCTGGTCAGGTTTGGGTGGAGATGCAGTTAATATGAAGATCTGTTGCTGACGCTGAAGAGATCCAGGTACCAGAACTGCTGAAGTCAGTCTGGAGTTATCAAGATCATCCACGCCTTGCCCTTCCTGACCTTGACCAGTACTCTGTGGATCAGGGGAGGAAGGAAAGGCATACATGAGGCCTGGGGTCCAGAGCCTCATGAAGGCATCCCCTATCAGGGTCCTAGACTGTGGGGGTGGGCACAAAACAGCCTCAGTTTGGTGTTTTTCCAGGGGGCTAACAGGTCCACTGAGGGAGATCCCCACAGGGAGAAAAACATGTTACTCACCTGTAAGAGTAGTTAGAGTGTACACCTGTAGAGTGGCATATATTGTTCATCCACACTTCTTGGCATGTCCCTTTTTTTATTTATAAGAATCGCCGGAAGTCTTCAAGCTTGCTCCTCCCACCCACCCGGGTGGTCTAACACTGGGCTCCGCCCCATGATGCCAGATCTTAGCCTGCTGGAAGCCAGGTTTGTGCATCCGCAGCTGGGGAGGTCAGGTGGGTCCTTTTGGATGAACAACATATACCACTCCTAGAAATACTGTCACAGGTGAGTAACCTGTTTTTCTAGGATCGTGGATATGTTGTTCATCCACACTTATTGGCAGACTCCTAGCAGTTCTCTGGGAGGAGGGAGGCAAGGTGCACACCCCCACTGACTCCTTGGGAAATAGAGATTGAAGAACTGAGGCCCCAAAACCAGCATCCCGGCATGACTCAAGGTTGAAGTGGTAATGGGTAATGAAGGTGTTTGCTGACTTCCAGGTAGCAGCCCGACAGATTTCCTGGATAGGGATGTCCCTGGAAGCAACCACCGATGCACCAGTATGGGGGGGTAGAATGAGCTCGTATTCCTCTGGGAGGCTCCATGCCCACTAACTCATAACACAGACTTATGCAAGATGTAATCCACCTTGCAATAGTCCATTTTGCTGCAGGTCTGCCAGAAGCGGCTTCAGCGAAGGTGACAAACAGCTGGCGAACCTATCCCAGAATTTCCACCGTCCTCTCCTTGTAATAGGAGAGGGCTCGTCTCAGGTCCAGGGTATGGAGCCTGTATTCGGCCTCCGAGGTGTAATTAGGATAGTATACAGGCAGAGTTAACACCTGGTTAAGGTGAAACTCTGATACCACCTTCGGAAGGAATTTCGGGTTGGGGACAACCTTGTCCCTGTGGAAGCCCAGATAAGGGGAGTCTACCAGAAGTGCCTGCTGCTCCCCTGTCCTTCTGGCAGATGTGATAGCCACCAGGAAGGCAGTCTTCCACGAAAAGTGTGACAACGCACACTTGTGCATGGGTTCGAATGGCTTGCCCATGAGCTTTGCCAGTACCAGCAGTAGATCCCACAGAGGTGGGGGTTCACGCACAGGAGGGGATATGTGATCCAGGCCTTTGAAAAAGTGCCAGACCACCGTCTCCTGTGACAACGTTGGCTGACCGGTTCACACCCGGTAAGTGGAAATGGCTGCCAGGTGCACCATAAGGGTCGATGACCGAAGACCCCCTTTGGACAGAGAGCAAAGGTAGTCGAGAATGTTAGCCTCTGGGCAGTACAGAGGGTCCAGGCCCTTGCCCTGACACCAAATGGAAAACCTTTTCCATTTGAAGGCATTGCATTTCCTGATAAATTCCTTTCAGGATGCCTCCACCACGGTGAGGACATCCTCGGAAAGACCCAAAGCCTGGAACTCTAGCTGCTCAGGTACCAGGCTGTGAGGTGCAGGGATTGAAGGTACAGATGGTATACCTTCCCCTGATTGAGAGAGATCAGGTCCAGGCAGGCCTGCAGCTGAGGCCATGGAGATCTGGATACCAGAACTGGCGCGGCCAGTCTGGGGTTACCAGAATCACCTTCTACTTGTCCCTCCTCACTTTGAGGAGCACCTTATGGATCAAGGGAAATGGAGGGAAGGTGTAGAAGAGGCCTGTGGTCCACGGCCTCGAGAAGGCATCCCCCTGCAGTGAGCCCTGCTGAGGAGGGCGGGCATGAAACAGCCTCAGCTTGGTGTTTTCCCTGGAGGCAAACAGGTCCACCATCGGTTTGCCCCAGTGGGAGAACAGGCTGTAAGCTACCTCTGGGAGGACAGGCCACTCGTGGGATGTCTGGCCTATGCAACAGAGCATCCACCAGCTGGTTCGAGGCTCCTGCCACATGGATGGCTAGAAGATCCACCTCCAACTGGGTCACGAGGGTCCAGATGTGGAGCGCCTCCTTGTACAGCAGACAGGAGTATGTGCTGCCCTGTTTGTTGAGGTAGTACATGGTCGTGGTATTGTCCGTCTGGACTCGAACCACTTGACCCCGGAGCTGAGGAGCAAAAGCTGACAGTGCCAGTCTGACTGCTCTGAGCTCCAACAGGTTGATGTGGCATCAGGACTCCTCGGGGGTCCAGAGCCCGTGGGCCCTGTTGTTCCCCAGCCCATGAGAGAGGCATCAGTTGTGAGAATGACCATCAGTTCGGGCTGACAAACAGGAACCCTTCCTGCAACTAGTCTGGGGCGGTCCACCATTGGAGAGTGCCCCACATCTTCTGGGTTACAGTGATCAGCTGGTCGAAATGACCGTGGCGCTGAGTTCACTGGGTGGCCAGCTCCCACTGATGGGGACGCATGTGCAACCGGGCCCAACGGACCACTTAGGTGCACGCCGCCATGTAACCCAGAAGGCGCAGAAAGTCCCGGGCAGGGCGCAAGTGCCCAAACAGAAATGATTGGGCAAAGGAGGACAGAACGTCTGCCCTGTCCGCCGGGAGCCGAGCTCTGGCTTGACAACAGTCGAGCTCTGCCCTGATGAAGCCCATCACCTAAGAAGGCACGAGTTCCGACTTGGCCTCGTTGATCAGGAGGCAGAGTTGGGAGCAGGTTTGGAGGGCCAGATCCCTCGACCTCTCCACCTCCTGTTGGGTGGAACCTGCAAGGAGCCAATCATCGAGGTAGGGGTAAATTCCGACCCCCCGACGCCGGAGATGGGCCGCCATCACTGCATTTGGTGAAGACCCGTGGGGCCGATGACAGGCCAAACGGCATAGCTCGGAACTCATACAGGGTCCCTTCGATCCTGAAATGGAGGAACCACTGATGGGACAGATGGATTGGGATGTGAAAGAACGTGTCCTGCAGATCCAGTGAACAGAACCACATGTTTCACTCCAAGGGTGGTATGATTTGAGACAGAGTGACCATCCAAAAGGTGCGTGACCTGAGGTATCGATTCAGATCGTGGAGATCTAGAATGGGACACCAGCCCCCCATCCGCTTGGGTACCAGGAAGTACCAGGAGACAAAGCCTGGGTCTGCTGAAGAATCCACCACGAGAGCTACTGCCTCCTTGAGAAGGAGCTGAGTGATGTCGTCTCGAAGTTCCGACTGGGTGTGTGAGGAAAATACAGGTTACTCACCTGTAACAGGAGTTCTAGGAATGGTATATGTTGTTCATCCACACTTATTGGCAGGTTCCTTGCTGCTTTAAATCTTGCCGGAAGGTCTTCAAGCTGGCTCCTCCCACCCACCCGGGTGGTAAAACTCTCGGCTCCGCCCCATGACACCAGATCTAGCCTGCTGGAAGCCAGGTTGTGCGTTGAAGCCGGGGAGGTCGGGTGGGTCGTGTGGATGAACAACATATACCATTCCTAGAACTCCTGTTACAGGTGAGTAACCTGCATTTCCAGGGACATGGATATGTTGTTCAATCCACACTTATTGGCAGACTCCTAGCAGTTCTCCAGGATGAGGGAGGCAAGGCACACACCCCTGATACTTACTTGGGAAATAGGGACTGGAGAACCGAGGCCCCAAAACCAGCATCCCGGCGTGACTCAAGGTCGATGTGGTAGTGGGTAATAAAGGTATGTGCCGACTTCCAGGTAGCAGCCCTGCAGATATCCTGGATAGGGACATCCCTGGAAGCAGCTACCGATGCAGCGGTATGGATGGTAGAATGAGCTCTATCCTCTGGGAGGCTCCATGCTGCCAACCTATAGCAGAGCTCTATGCAGGAGGTGACCCACCTGCTTATCATCCGCTTGGCTGCAGGTCTGCCAGGTGCGGCTTCAGCGTGAGGTGACAAACAGCTGGTGAACCTCTCCCGAATCTCAGCCATCCGCTCCTTATAATAAGCGGCTCTGCCTAGGGTCCAAAGTATGGAGCCTATATTCGGACTCAGGTGTGATTGGGGTAGAACACCGCAGAGTCAACACCTGGTTAAGGTGAAACTCGACACCACCTTCGGAAGGAATTTGGTGGGGGGCAGGACAACCTTGTCCCTGTGGAAGACCAGATAAGGAGACTCGATGGAAAGCGCCTGGAGCTCTCCCATCCTTCTGGCTGACGTGATAGCCACCAAGAAGGCGGTCTTCCACAACAGGTGGGAAAAATCACACCTGTGCATCGGTTCAAATGGCTTGCCCATGAGCTTGGCCAATACCAGCAGTAGATCCCACAGAGGTGGAGGTTCTCGCACCGGAGGGGAAATGTGGTCACGGCCTTTGAAAAAGCGCCCGACCACCTTCTCCTGTGCCACCGAATGCTTCCTGGTCTGCGCCCGGTAAGCAGAGATGGCTGCCAGGTGCACCTTAAGGGTCGTCGACCAAAGCCCTTGCTGAGAAAGGGACCACAGGTAGTCCAGAATGCTTGCCGAGGGACAGGCGGAAGGGTCCAAGCCCTTCCCCTGACACCAAATGGAGAATCTCTTCCATTTGAAGGCATAGCATTTCCTGGTCGACTCCTTACGGGACGCCTCAACGACGTTGAGGACCTCGTTGGAAAGACCCAAAGCCTAGAACTCTAGCCGCTCAGGAACCAGGCCGTCAGGTGCAGGGATTGAAGGTCCGGATGGAATACCTTCCCCTGGTTGACTGAGATCAGGTCCGGGCTGGCTGGAAGCCGCCTTGGGAGCCTGGAGCTGAGGCTGAGGAGATCTGGATGCCAGAACTGGCAGAGCCAGTCTGGGGCTACCAGAATCACCTGCGCCTTGTCCCTCCTCGCCTTGAGAAGCACCTCGTGGATCAAGGGAAGTGGGGGAAAGGCGTAGAAGAGGCCCGGGGTCCACGGCCTCGAGAAGGCATCCTCCTGCAGCGAGCCCTGCTGAGGGGGGCGGGCATGGAACAGACTCAGCTTCGCATTCTCCCTGGAGGCAAACAGGTCCACCTGAGACGTGCCCCAGTGGGAGAACAGATCTTGTACTACCTCCGGCAGGAGAGACCACTCCTGAGACGCAGCTCCTATCCAGTTTAGGGCATCAGCCAGGGTGTTGGAGGCTCCTGCCACGTGAATGGCTAGGAGATCCGCCTCCAGGCTGCGCACGAGGGACCATATGCGGAGAGCTTCCTTGCATAACAGCATGGAGCGCGTCCCGCCCTGGCGGTTCAGATAGTACATGGTCGTGGTATTGTCTGTCTGGACCTGAACCACTTGACCCGGTAGAAATGGAGCGAAGGCGGTGAGAGCTAGGCGGACCGCTCGGAGCTCCAGCGGGTTGATATGGCATCGGGACTCCCGAGGGGACCAGAGGCCATGTGCTCTGTGCTCCCCCAGATGGGCACCCCAACCCATCAGAGATGCATCGGTCGATAGAGAGACCGTTGGCTCGGGGCGGACGAATGGGATGCCCTCCTGCAGATGTGCCGGAATGGTCCACCACTGGAGAGCGTTCCACATCTCCTGGGTCACTGTCACATGCTGGTCCAATGGATTGCAGCGCTGTGACCACTGGCTGGCCAGTCCCCATTGAAGGGGATGCATGTTCCAACAGGCCCAACGGACCACGCTGGTGCAGGCCGCCATGAGGCCCAGGAGGCACAGGAAGTCCCGGGCAGGGCGCGATTGCCCAACCAGAAATGATTGGGCAAAGGAGGAAAGAACCTCGGCCCTGTCCGACGGGAGCCGAGCTCTGGCTCGAAGAGAGTCGAGCTCTGCCCCGATGAAGAGTATCACCTGCTTCGGCACGAGTTCCAACTTGGCCTCGTTGAGAGGAGGCCAATCTGAGAGCAAACCTGGAGGCCAGATCTCTGGACCATCCCACCTCCTCTGGAGGGGCTGCAATCAACCAGTCGTCAGGTAGGGTTACACCTGGACCCTTGGCGCCCATGAGAATGCTGTCACCACTGCCATGCATTTGGTGAAGACCCTGGGAGCTAGAGAGAGGCTGAAGGGCATGGCCCGGAACTCGTAAAGGGACCCCTCTACTCTGAAGCGGAGGAATCTCTGATGAGACGGATGGATCAGGACGTGAAAGAACGTGTCCTGGAGGTCCAGGGAACAGAACCACACGCCTCGTTCCAAGGATGGTATTTTCTGAGCCAGAGTGACCATCCTGAAGGTCCGAGACCTTAGGAAGTTGTTCAGGTCGTGCAGGTCGAGAATGGGGCGCCAGCCCCCCGTCCGTTTTGGGACCAGGAAGTACTTGGACACAAACCCCGGTCTGGAGGAGGATCCGCCACCTTCCTGATCACCTCTTTTTGAGAAGCAGGGTAATATCGCTCGGGCGGGCCGACAGCGAGGCTGCGGACCCCTGCCCCCGAGGGGCGATGGCTCGAAAGGATGGAGCCTGCTCGAACTCCAGAGGCAGGCCTTTTCCTACCACCTCCAACACCCAGTGGTCCGTGGTGATAGCGGACCAGCTGGAAAGGAAGTGGCGGAGCCGTTCCCCCACGAGGGGAACCCAAGGGGGAGTGATGAGGCTGGGGGTGGCACCCCTCAACCCATCACTGGGCAGGCTTGGAGGAGAAACCGACCAAGGGACCTCCTGGGCCTTTACCTCCTTGCTTCCTGTTGGAGGAAGCCACCGGCTTGGGTTTGGGACGCCAAGCGTGAGCCTGCTGGCCCTGTTGCTGGTGCTGTTGGGCGGGTCGAGCTGCAGGGGCCGAAGGGCGAAAGGACTTCTGCTGTTGCTGACGGCGGCCTTTGTCCCTCTGGGCGGAGGTGACCGAGTCCAGAGTGGCATTGGACTTTTCGATCCGCTGGAGGTGTACCTCCACTCCAGGGCCGAACAGGTCAGTCCCCAAGAAGGGGACGTCCGCCAACTTGTGCTGGGTATCCGCCGTGAAGGTGGATATCCTCAGCCACGCCCTGCGGCGCACGGCCACCGCAGCTGCTACTGACCGGGCACAGGAATCACCTACGTCCAGAGCAGTCTGAAGCTGCAGCTTCCCCACCGCCCTACCCTGGTCCTGCACTTGGTGGACCGTGGTCTGCAGGTCGGTCGGGATATGAGGGACAACTTCATCCAGGGAGCCCAAGAGGGCGTGGGAGAAGTGTGCCATCAGCATGGCCGAGCTGGTCTGTCGGAGGCCGAGGGAGGATGCAGCATACACCTTGCGCCTGGCAAAGTCCAGCTTTTTGGACTCTTTGTCGGGGGGGCTTATCCACATCCCGAGTGTTACCGGAACGCCGGAAAACGCTGTCGGTGACTAACCCCTCGGCAGAGGGGTGCTCCAAGAAACCGGGCAAAGAGCCGGTAGGGACCGCATACTTCCTGGCCATCCTGGCCGAGGGCACAAGACAGGAAGCAGGCTGCTGCCAGAGCTCCAAGGCTGGGCCGACAATGGCCTCAGCCACCGGAAAGGCCTCCGTGGGGGAATCCCCTTGGTCCAGTATCTCCGTCAGGGGATACTTGGCCCATTTGGACACGGGCTCAAGCTGCATCCCAGTGGACTCCGAGATGAGTCGAAGCAGACCCAAGAAGGACGATGGGCTATCGTCCAATGACTGGCCCCCGAAGGACTCCAGGTCGACCTGCCTGGAGAACAGGGAGGAGTCGTCGGATTCCGAAGAGTCTGTGAAGAGCTGCCTCGGCCCTGAGCCACCCTCTACCTGCCGAGGACGGTCAGGAGTGAGGGTGACCGACAACCTGTGGGGCAGGCCGTGACCCAACTGAGAATCCTTGGTCGGTGCCCCAGACTTCAGTTGTGGAGGCGGAGGTTCCACCACAATCGGTGGAGCAGCTGGTTTTGGCTGAGCAACCAGCCCTGGAACGGGCAACTCGACTGGGGCGAGTGGTTGCTTCAGTCATTTGGGCGACAGCCAATTGATGGCCGGGGTCTGGACCGGAGTCGGTTTAGACCCGGACAACAGCAACTGCTGCCACATAAGCTCCTCGTAGCGCCAACATAATTTACGCCGAAGCCTCCCCTCATCCGAGGAAGAAGACGAGGAGGAACAGTTTCACCGCTTACTTCGGTATCGAGACTGAGACCGCCGATGTCGGGCAGGAACGGCTTGACCGAGATGAAGTCCGAGACCGAGACCCTCGGGGACTGAGGGCGGGTCTGGGAAGGGGCGGGGGACACTCGCTCTTCCCTCGGCTTGGGCACTTTAATCGGGGACTGCGGCCCCGAAGGCGCAGGCAGATCCTCGGTCTCCACTGGGGGAACCAGTGAAGGTGGGTTGTTGGCTTCACTAGTCGACAGTCCGTTTAACGGATCGAGAAAATCTCGACTGCGTCGATGGGAGTCTCGGCAGGCTGGCCTGACAGGGACACCGTGAAGCCAGTGGCCTGAGCCGCAACTTCGACCGAAGTCAACGGTCGGCTTTCTGGGGAAGGAGACCTCTCCTGCTCCCACGAACGCCGATGGTGGGACTTACCCTTCGACTCCTTCTTCTTGGGCTGAGAAGAATGTCCCGATGGCTCCTCTCCCTTCGTGGAAAGGGATTGACAAAGCTCCTTGAACGAGGCCGAGTATGAGGAACTCAGAGAGAGCGGGATAAATGCCGCAGCCGAGGAGGAGGAAGATGCAGACTGGGCTGCCTCCTCCTCGAGGGCGATCAACTGCTCAAGCTGCTCAGCCGAGCCAGCCGCCGCAGACACTGCCCAACGAGCCTCTTTTGATTTTACCAGCGGAAAACGCTTCTCGGGGTGCCCGAGCTGTAATCGGGCAGCGCGATCATCCAGGACGTTGACCAAGAAAGAACGGCACAACTCGCAGGCCTGCGGGTCGTGATCAAGGCCTAGGCAGTAGACGCACGTGGAATGCGGATCTGTCCTGACATTATTCGCAAGGGCACCCTCCGAAGCCGGAATAGATTTGTCCATCGCGAGTCATGAGGGAAGATGAAGACCAAGTTTAGAAAACTTCAAAACCAGTTTTGGACGAACCGAAGAGTTAGGATCCAGTCTAAAACGCAGAGCGCTAAGGAGGGAACCCGAGCTTCCAAGTGGTAAGGAAGATCTGGCGTCATGGGGCGGAGCTGAGAGTTTTACCACCCGGGTGGGTGGGAGGAGCCAGCTTGAAGACCTTCTGGCAAGATTTAAAGCGGCAAGGAACCTGCCAATAAGTGTGGATTGAACAACATATCCATGTCCCTAGAATCCATTCTTCCCGAGGGGCGTGGGCTCGTCTAGGAGGGTACTGCTCGAATTGTAGAGGCAGTCCCTGACCGACCACTTCTAGAACCCACCTGTCCATGGTGATAGCGGACCAGGCAGAAAGGAAGTGGTGGAGCCGGCCCCCCATGGGAAGACCCAGAGCTGGCTTGATGGGAATAGGGGTGGCAACCCCCACCCTGTCACTAAGCAGGCCTGGAGGAGGAGGAGGCTCCAGGACGTGAGCCTCGGCCTCTCCTCCGGGCCTGTTGGGGACCAGGCTTGGGCCGAGGGTACCAAGCTTGAGCCTGCTGCTGATGTTGATGCTGCTGTCATCCCTGGAAGGAAGACTGCTGAACCACAGGGGAAGAGTGCCGAAAAGCCTTCTTCTTTTTCTTCTGCTGGTTCTTGCCCGAAGAACTCTAAGTAGAAGTGTCGTCCAAGTTGGCATTGGACTGCTCTATGTGCTGTACATGACTGGCCACTCCTGGGCCGAACAAGTCAGTCCCAAGGAAGGGCACATCAGCTAACTTGTGCTGAGTATCCGCCGGGAAGGAGGAGAGCCTCAGCCAAGCCCTGCGGTGAGAGGCAACTGTGGCATCCATGGAGCGGGCACCAGAGTCCCCAATGTCCAGGGCTGTCTGGAGCTTTGTTTGTCAACAGTCCGGCCCTGATTCCGGACCTGCTTGACTGTGGTCGGCATGTCCGCGGGGAGATGTGGGAGGACTTCATCTAATGATCCGAGAAGGGCATGAGAGAAGTGTGCCATGACGACGGACGAACTTGCTTGATGAAGGCCCAGGGAAGAAGCTGCATAGACCTTCCGAGCTGAATGGTCCAAATGCTTGGACTCTGTTGGGAGGTTGGTCAGTGTCGGCAGAACTGCCAGTATGCCTGAACACAGAGGCGCAAGGGACCCCATGAGAACCGTGTACTTGCGGGCCATGCGGGCAGACGGTGCTGGGCATGAGGCAGGACCCTGCCATAGTTCGAGCGCTGGACCAACAATGGCCTCGGCCACAGGAAAGGCCTCTGTCCTGGTATCC
The DNA here is from genome assembly GCA_016271365.2 of Neoceratodus forsteri. Lineage (NCBI taxonomy): Eukaryota > Metazoa > Chordata > Ceratodontiformes > Ceratodontidae > Neoceratodus > Neoceratodus forsteri. The sequence continues at coordinate 211,696,758 of CM057456.1, forward strand.
CTTCTCTTGAGGATGTCTGTGAGAGGGTACTCTACCTTTTTTTGGATGGGTTCCAGGGGCATCCCTGTGGAATCAGAGATGAGGCGAAGGATCCCTTGGAAGGGGGAAGGAACTTCCTCCATCCCTGTGCCAATGGACAACTCATCATCCCCAGGATGAGAGTGAAGCCTGGTGACATCCGAGTCCGAAGAGTATGCCGCCCAAATCACCCTCGGCGAGGGTGGTCTGGGGTGACCGACAGACGTTGGGGAAGTCCGGTATCTGGTCGGTCCTCTTTGGAAGGAGCCCCTCCCACAGGCTGCTTAGGCGGCGGTTCCACCACTATCAGTGGAGAGACCGGAATAGGCTGAACAGGAAGTCGTGACGGCCCTGCAGGCAGGGGAACCGAAGGCTTCGGTTCCGAGGGGATCGGCTTCGACCTAGGAGGCGAAAGCCAAGTAATGGCCAGGGCAGGAGTCGAAGTCGACTTGTGTCCAGACAAAATCAGCTGTTGCCACATGAGGGCCTCATAGCGCCGGAGTTTCCATCTGAGCCTCTCCTCATCCGAGGACGACCGGTGGCGTCGCCTCTTTTTGGAGCGCTTATGGCTCTTCCTTGGCCGTCTGGACGAGGGGGTTCTAGACCTCGACCAAGATCAGGCAGGCCGACTCGGCCGCTAGGGAGACACTGGCGGGACTGGTGACTTCCGGGGGTCCGGAACCGGGTCCTCGATGGGGACACCAGCGGGCTGGGTCTCCTCACTGGGGAAGACAAGGACTGGAGTCCTTTCCAAGGAGTCGTCAACCGGGGCCGGCGACAGTGGGTCGATTAGATCGAGGACAATCTCAACCTCATCGGCTGCATCCTCGGTCGGCTGGCCCAACGGAAGGTCCATGAAGCCTGTGGCCGAGGAAAACGATCTCGACCGAGGTCGAGACCACATGCTCCTGAGACTGAGACCTCTCTCAGTCCCAAAAGCACCTTTGCCAAGATGAAGACATGCTCGGTTCCTTATCTCTCTTACGAGATCGGGAGGAGTGCGAGCCCGTGGGCGCCTCTTCCCGTGTGGGGAGAGACTGGCACACCTCCTTGAAGGAGCTCGAGAATGTGGAGCCCCGGTTGAGTGGAACGAAGAAGCTTTGAGTGTCCGAGGCGTGGTCGGCTTCTTCCTTGAATGCCTGCATGCATTCCAGTTGCTCGGTGGAACCTGCAGTGCAGCCATGGAAACCACCTATCTAGCCTCCTTGGACTTCCCTGGAGGATTTCTTTTTTCCAGTCTCCTCAACTTTAAGCGTGCCAGGCGGTCATCCAGAACATTGGGATGGAAGGCCAAGCAAAAGCTGCGGACAAGGTGTCATGACCAACACCTAGGCAGTAGACGCACTTGAGATGACGATCGGTGCGCGACATCTTCTGGCGGCAAGGACACCGGCAAAATCCGGGGGAAGATTTTTCTTCCATGATCGAGGATGCAAAAGCGCGATCGCTAACTCGAACGAGTTTTAATTTCATTAAACTGAAGTACTGAAAGCCAGGGCCTACGAAATGCGTGCGCATGAGGGAGGCAACCTATATCTTCGAGTGGAAAGGAAGATCTGGTGTCACGGGGCAGAGCAGAGGTATATACCACCCGGGTTGGTGGGAGAAGCCGGCTTAAAGACTTCCGGCAAGATTTAAAGGGGAAAGGGACATGCCAATAAGTGTGGATGACAACATATCCACGATCCTAGAACAACGATTCCCATCAGGGAATGACCATAATTAGCCACCATGATGGCATAGTTAGCATGGCGGAGACCCAGAGTGGCTGCAGCATACATTTTTTTAGCAGCATGGTCAATCTTACGTGTCCGGAGGCTTGTCCATGTCTACCTGGTGTCTGGATTTATGGAACGCCATTATCCATGATCAGCCCTTTAGCCAATGGGTGATCCAAAAACCCCGAAAAGGAGCATGTAGGGATCACATCCTTGCAGAATATGCAGACAGAGGGTACCGGGCAGGATGCTGGATACTGCCAAAAATCCAGGGCTGGTCCTAAGATAGTCTTTGCCACCAGGAAGGCAACCCCCAGGATTTGTCCTGGCTCAATATGTCCATGAGAGGGTATTTAGCCCTTTTCTGGATAAGCTCTAGTGGGATCGACATGAGCTCTGAGATAAGTCAGAGCAGCTAACCAAAGGACACCAGCTCATGGATGGTGGAAGGCTGCTTGACTGAGCTACAGTCAAAGAGCTGAGTCCCTAAGGTGGTCATGGACCATTGATCCGAGTTGCGCAATAACTCCTCGAAGACAGCCCTCAGTCGATGTTGGCCATGGACTTCTGGGAATCCTCACAAGAGGAACTCTAACTGACAACTGGCCTGACAAGTCAGTGGCCAAACAGATGACCTCATTGGTCGGAACGCAGATTAGTGGCTGTTGGGGTGGCGGCCCCACCCACAATGGCAGAGAAGCAAGTGTGGGCAGCACCTGTGGAACGTGGACCAGTGGGGCAACCACTGGCTGCTGCCAGAGGACTGGAGGTCCTTGGAGTAGAGTCCTGCCCTGCCCCATGATGGCCCACTGCAGCCAGAGGAATTCCTCTTAGCACCAGCATATCTTACACCAGTGCCTCTCCTCACCTGACAATAAGGAGTACGAGGAACACCAACGGCAGTGCCTCCAGGTTGAGTGGGACTGATAAAGCTAATGCCTTGACCATTGACGGCCTGGCTGATGGCAGGAGGGGTCTGCTTGCAGTTGGCTGTAGATGATGTGCCTACTGACACTGAGCAACAGAGGTGTCGAAGACCCGATCCTGGGTGGAGACTGATCCCTGAAAGGATCAACCGGTATCACTGATCAATCCATATCCTCCAGAGTGAGGACTAGGAGCACTAATGTCTACGAGACCAACTCCTTAGCCTCATCTGACAACTGATGAACCGGCCCAACACAAATCTAGATGACCTAGTCAATTGGAGGTGAGGCCAACAGGCTCACCAGTGCCAAAGAGCCCTCGACCTGCCCCTCGGCAGACAAGTGCTCGACAGCTGTCGAGCGGTCAGGCGACTTGAGGGACCAGGAAGGCCTCGATCTCTCCCCATCCCACAACCTGCACTGGCAGCACAGGGATACCACAGAGGGCAGGGCTCTCCCCCAAGGTCTGGAGGGACAGGCACATGTCACAGAACTGGCCCGTTACAGATCCTCCAACACTAGCCCCAGGAAATAGTGTTGAGTCTGAGGAAGTGCCCACCATGGCAGCAGCCGCTTCTGCTTCAAGGGCCATAAGTACTCAACCGACCTGGCAACAGCTGAGACCTTTTTGAGGCCCCTGGTGCAATACTTTGGGTCCTGTTCCAAAAGTCAACCCAGCGAGAGCCGCAGCTTCCTGTACTCAAAGGACTCAGGAAGTATGGATAAGCACAGGCCCAACCGGCCATGTTGTGTTGCCCGCCCAGGCAGTACACGCATGTGTAGTGCAGATTGGGGACCAACATCTTCTGCCGGCACCAAACACAAAACTAGAATCTTGGTTTCTTGAGCCATCATTGGCCCAGAGATGGAACTGAAAGAATCGTGAACCTACAAGCAAGAAAGTTACTCTGAACACTTCAAAAGAAAAGGTTCGCCTGTAGTACAGAAAAATCCTAAGTGGAGCGTGAAGGAGGTGACCTGTTCCAGCAGAAAGAAAGGTCTGATGTAACGGGGTGGAGTCCGGGGTTATATCACCCTGGTGGTGGGAAGAGCATAGCTTAAAGACATTCCAGCCAATAACATAATTCCAGTGTAACTGCCAGAGTGTGGATAAGTGAACCATATCCATGCCCCTAGAAAAGCTTGTTTCTTGGGCTTCTTTTTTGGGTCCTTCTGGGACAATGCCACAGAATCCAGGGTGACACTGGATTTCTTGATATGGGTGAGATGTTCTTCCTCCTTAGGGCCAAATAGGTCAGTACCCATGAAAGGGACATCAGCCAGCTTATGCTGGGTGTCTGCCATGAAGATGGACAGATGCAGCCAGGCCCTGCGATGAATGCAGATTGCCACTGCCATGGCAGAAGCACACAAGTCGCCCATGTCCAAGGCCATCTGGAGCTGGTGTTTAGCCAGCGACTGACCTTGATCTCTTATGACCGTCACCTTCATTTGCTGATCAGCAGGGAGGCAAGGGAGGATTGCATCAAAGACCCCTATCAGTGAGTGACCAAAGTTTGCATCAAAGACCCCCATCAGTGAGTGACCAAAGCTGACCATCATCAAGGCATAACTAGCCAGATGGAAACCCAATGACATCACAACATACACATTTTTAGCGGAGTGGTCAAACTTGTAAGACTCCTTGTCCAGAGGCCTGTCCATATCCCACTGGTGTCCGGACTTGCAGAACACTGAATCCATGACCAACCCTTCTATGGAGGATAGAACAGAGAACCCAGAAAAGGATTCCCGTTGGGACTGCATACTTGTGGACTATATGGGCAGAGGGTACCCTGGATGCTGACAAAGCTCCAGGGCCAGTCCCACAATGGCCTCAGCCACAGGGAAGACAACCCCTGGGAATTCGTTACACTCTAAAATGTCCAAACGGGGTACTTAGCCCTTTTTTGGACTGGCTCAAGTGGGACAGACATGAATCATAGAAACTTGGTGGCAGAAAGGGACCCCACCAGCCCATCTAGTCTGCCCCTTACCCCCCTTACTCATCCTTCCTCCCGTTGGACCCCGCTACTCAGCCCCATATGTCTGTCTCATGCCCTCTTGAATCCCTCCACCATTTCAGCCCCTACCACCTCCTCCTCTGGTAGTCTGCTCCAGGCCTCCAGCACCCTCTCCATGAAGAACTGTCCCCTCACATGCCTCTGTATTTTCCTCCCTGCAGTCTTAGGCTATGCCCTCTAGTTATAGCCCCCTCCTTCCTTTTAAGTAAACAACCTTCCTTTACTTTGTTGATCCCCTTCACATACTTAAAAGTTTCAATCATGTCCCCTCTCTCCCTCCTAGTCTCCAAGGTGTACAGATCCAGTTCCTTACACCTCTGCTCATATGTCTTCCCTTGCATACCCTGCACCATTCCAGTTGCCCTTCTCTGAACTCTCTCCATCCCATCTATGTCCTTTTGTAGATGTGGTCTCCAGAACTTGACTCCATACTCCAGGTGCCACCGCACCATGGCTTTGTAGGGGGGCATCAGTACCTCCCTCTTTCTGCTTGTAATGCCTCTGCCAATGCATGCCAACATTCCACTGGCCTTCCCTACCACCCTGCTACATTGGTTACCTACCAGATTGTTCGATACTATAATCCCCAGATCCCTCTCCTGCTCCATTACTTTGATGTCCTCCCCTCTTAGGGTGTATTTTGCTCATGGGTTACTACGCCCCAAATGCATCACTGCACACTTCTTGGCATTGAATTTCAGTTGTCAAGTCTCTGACCATCCCTCAAGAGTCTTCAGGTCCTGCCTCATGTCCTCTAGCCCCCCCGGGGTGTCCACCCTATTGACGATTTTCACATCATCAACAAATAGGGACACCCTCCCCTTAGCCCCTCCGCTATATCACTGATGCAAATATTAAAAAAAAGGAGGTGTCCCAGTACTGACCCCCGGGCACCCCACTTGTCATCCCACACCCATCCTGGTGTACAACCCATTTACCACCACTCTCTGGCTTCTGCTCGCCAACCAGTTCTCCACCCACCTGGTTATTTTCCCACCCACCACTACATTTTCCAGCTTGCTTATCAACCTTCTGTGAGGAACGGTGTCAAAGGCCTTACTAAAGTCCAGATAGGCTACATCCACCACCCCTCCCTGGTTGACCACCTGCGTCACCCAATCAAAACTCAGTCAAAGAAGTACCCTGAAGGACATCGGGCCATGCTTGGTGGTCATCTCCTTAACTGATCCTTGGTCGAAGATGGAAGTCCCAGAGAAGGCCAAGACTCATCACCTGAGGACTTCTCAAAAATGTTCCTCTACCATTTTTCGCCACGGACCTCCCGGGTATCCTCTCCTGGGGTGATTCTCAATGATAAGTGGCCTGGCAAGATAGTGGCCAACTGAGCCTCCTTGGTTAGAGCACCCACCGCTGGCTGCGGAGGTGGCAGCTCCACCCAAAGTGATGGTGAATCACATGCAAGGGTGCACTGGTAGTGGCTACGTGACCAGAATTCCAGCGGGTAGAGCCCTACCTTACCCGCAATGGCCCACTGTTGTCAGAGGAGATCCTTGTAGAACCGCTGAAGCTTGCAACAGTGCCTCTCCTCACATGAGGAGGCTGAGGAGTGTCAATGGCAATGCCTCCCAGTCAAGCAGGATCGAGAGTGGGAAAGTCATGAATAGAGATTTCAACCACGACCTAGACAATCGGAAGCCTCCCAGCTGATTGTGGTAAACCACATGCTGGCCCACGTTAAGCAGCATGGGTCTGGAAGGCTCAACCACCGGTTAAGGCTGCTCCTGCTGAGGACTAGAAAAGGACACCACCGACCCATGTACTCCTGGGCGAGGACCAGGAGCACCAAGGTCTGCGAGACCTCATCTGACAACTGGTCGACAGGCTCAAGAAATAACCTTGTGACCTGCCCAACTGGAGTTGAAACTGACTGACTCAATGGGGGAACAGAAGAACCCTCGACCTGCCTGACCAGCTTCTCGACTGAAGGGTGCGTGACAGCCATCGAGTGGTTGGGTGACTCGAGGGACTGGGTGGACATGATCTCTCCTAGTCCCACAAACAGTGCTGGTGGCATCTGTGCTTAGCACCAAGATGGGCAGGGCTCTCCCCAGGGTCTGCAGGGCCAAACACATGTCCCAGAATCCTACAGTGAATGACCTTCCGACACTGGCCCCAGCAGGAAGCAGTACTGAAACTGAGGAGGTGCCCGTCGTGGCAGCTGTGGCTTCTGCCTCAAGGGCTGCAAGTTGCTGAGCAGACCCAGCCACAGCCGAGGCCTTCTTGAAGCCCTTAGGGTAGTCCTTCAGATCCCATTCCAAGGGCTGACTCAGCAAGAGCCGTACAGCTCTGTCCTCAAGTGACTCGGGGAAGCATGCTTAAATAAAGGCCACATCTCGCCACGTCATGTTGCCTACCCAGGCAATACATGCATGCGTCCTGCGGGTCGGTGACTGACATATTTTGCTAACACCGAATGCAGAATCAGAACGCTGGCTTTTGCTGCTCCATCTTAGGTCAATGAGGGGAGTCAAAGGAAAGTACAGTTACATAGGAACTTACCGTAACAGTAGATCTTCGAGAGAGGTTCCTTCAGTAGGTCATTACATATAGGACTAGTGCCACCTGGTGTCTAGGCCACACGTCAGACTTTTCTAGCAATACCTGATGGGGGACTGCCCACCCGACGTCACATGACTGACGTCAGCATGACCATATATAGTGGGCGGTCCCCACGCCCGCCCTTCACTTCTCCCACTGGAGCTTGGAAGAGGACTGACATCAGGAGTAAACAGGATTTGGAGTCCCTGTGTATAAAATAAAAGGGTGAAGGAGGGAGAGAAAAATATGACCTACTGAAGGAACCTCTCTCGAAGATCTACTGTTACGGTAAGTTACTACATAACTGTACTCTTACTTCAAGAGGGTTCCTTCAGTTAAGTCATTACATATAGGACTGAATCCCAAGCAGTCCCTCGTAAGAGAGACCGAGAGAAACAAGGAAGGAGGAGGAGAAAAACAAACTCCAACAAAACTGGGAACAAGAATGGACCCAGCCTAGGACAGAAGGTCCTGTAACACAGCTAGGCCAAAACCTGCCCTCCGCCTAGAAGCAATGTCCAGACTGTAGTGTTTGGTAAAGGTACGGATAGAACTCCAAGTTGCTACGGCACACATATCAGCTGCGGAGCAGAAACATTTCAAAAAAAGGCAGTGGAAGCAGCCATGCCCCCGGTAGAATGACTTCCGATAATACCCGACAGAGGTTTATCGTACTTTTGGTAACAGTAGCAAATACAGTTACCTAACCAATTGGAAAGGCACTGCTTGGAAACAGCTTTACCCGCCGACCTAGGAGCAAAGGAAACAAAGAGCTGATCGCAGCTATAGATATCTTTTGTTCGGTGTGTGCAACACCGAAGGATCCAACGGATGTCCATGGTGTGCAGGAGTGCCTCACCTCTGTTCGTAGGGGATGGAAAGGAAACTGGAAGCTCCACTGATTGGTTCAGTGTGACTTCCAACACCACCTTGGGTAAAAACTTAGGCTTTGTCCTGAGAACCGCCCAGTCCCTGTGGAAAATAAGATAAAGCTCTCTACATACCTGAAGCTCCGAAATCCTTCGAGCTGAAGTAACAGCAACAAAAAAAACGTCTTCCAAGAGAGGAAGCGTAAATCGCAGCTCATCATGGTTTGAATAGGGGGAAGAGTAAGTTTTTCCAACACAAAGTTCAAATCCCAAGGGGGTGTAGGGCTGTGGATGGGGGTTTCAGATGGAGGGTCCCCTTCAGAAAGGTTTTCAAGACTTCCAACTGAGCCACTGGTTTACCATCCACCAGCTCGTGTTACGCTGAAATTGTCGAAAGGTGGACCCTCAAGGAAGAATACGACAGACCCGAGTCTGAAAGATGGAAGAGATATTCCACGATTTGCACAGCAGAACAAGAAAATGGGTTCCAGTTCTTGGAAGTTGCCCAAATGGAAAAACTTTTCCATTTCATGGCATAAGTGGAACAAGTAGAGGGTTTTTGAGCCTCTACTAGGACTTGAGTGACTTGAGAGGAGACCCCGAAGTGGGAAACCACAATGTCTGCAGGAGCCATGCATGAAGATGCAGTGTCCTAAGCCCTGGATTAACAAGACAACCTCGATCCTGAGTCAAGAGGTCATGGGTCACTGGAAGTGGAACTGGTGGTTCTCTCATTAGCTGTTGTAGCAGCGGGAACAAGATTTGTCTCGGCCAGAGAGGGGCGATGAGGATCATCCTCACCTTCTCTGCCTGAAACTTAAGGAGAACCCTTTAGAGAATGGGAAACGGAGGGAAGGCGTACAAAAATGTCCCTGTTCAAGAGAGAGACAGTGCGTTGTTCCTGAAAGCACCATGCCCTGGAACGAGCGAGCAAAAACTGGGAAGTTTTGCATTGAAGTGGGATGTGAAGAGGTCGAGTTCCGGATGACCCCACTTTAGGAAGAGAGACTCTGCCACTTCCTGATTTAGTCCCCATTTGTGATTTAGGATCTGAGACCTGCTGAGACTGTCCACCAGGACATTCTGAATGAATGGAACATGCACAGCCACTAGGGCCAGATTGCACTGGACTGCCCAGTTCCACACCCGCATCGCCTCTATGCAAAGTGGCTACAAGCAAGTTCTTCCTTGTTTGTTAAGGTACCAAACTACCGACATACTGTCTGTCTGGACAAACAGTGATCCCTTGGGAAGGAGGGTCTGAAAGGCCTGTAAGGCGTACAAGACCACCCTCATCTCCAGAACACTGATGAGTAACGATGCTTCCAAGCTGGACCACAGTCCTTGTGCTTGGTGCTCCCCCTAGGTGTGCTCCCCATCCCATGTTTGATGCATCCATAATCAGGGATGCAGAGGGAGCCAGACTCCTGAAAGGAACACCCCAAGGAAAGGTTGCAGGGGTCTCTCCACCACAGCAATTCTTTCTGAACGGCTGACGACACCAGGACCGGATGGGCCAGGTCATCCAGGAGTTGATCCCACTGCACCCGCAAGGACCACTCAGTAATTCTCATGTGTAGCCTCGCAAGGGGAATGGTGGTGTAAGCCTGATAGACCAGTGTCTCCACCCTGTCTGGAGGAAGGAAGGCTCTGCATTGGATCATATCCAGAACCGCTCCAATGAATTAAAGTCTCTGGGACAGTATCATGGATGATCTGGGAATACTGACAGTAATTCCCTGTTTGCCGAAAAGGTCCAGAGTAAAGGACAGAGCCTCCAGTAAGGAAACCCTGGAAGGGCCAAGATCAGCCAATCGTCCAGGTAAAGGAATACTGCAATACCCTGGCGGCACAAAAAAGCCGCCACCACCACCAGGCACTTGGTGAACACCCAAGGTGCTGAGGACAGACCAAAGTGGAGGGCCTGAAAATACAGGTTACTCACCTGTAACAGGAGTTCTAGGAATGGTATATGTTGTTCATCCACACTTATTGGCAGGTATCCTTGCCGCTTTAAATCTTGCCGGAAGGTCTTCAAGCTGGCTCCTCCCACCCACCCGGGTCGTATAACTCTCAGCTCCGCCCCATGACGCCAGATCTGGCCCGCTGGAAGCTCAGGTTGTGCGTCGAAGCCGGGGAGGTCGGGTGGTCAGGGATGAACAACATATACCATTCCTAGAACTCCTGTTACAGGTGAGTAACCTGTATTTCTAGGGACATGGATATGTTGTTCATCCACACTTATTGGCAGACTCCTAGCAGTTCTCCGGGAGGAGGGAGGCAAGACGCACACCCCCAATACTTACTTGGGAAAGAGAGACTGGAGAACCGAGGCCCCAAAACCAGCATCCCGGCGTGACTCAAGGTCGATGTGGTAATGGGTAATGAAGGTGTTTGCTGACTTCCAGGTAGCAGCCCTGCAGATTTCCTGGATAGGGACGTCCCTGGAAGCAGCCACCGATGCAGCAGTATGGCGGGTAGAATGAGCTCTTATCCCTCTGGGAGGCTCCATGCCCGTCAACTTATAGCAGAGATCTATGCAGGAGGTGACCCACCTGCTTATCGTCCGCTTGGCTGCAGGTCTGCCAGATGCGGCTTCAGCGTAGGTGACAAACAGCTGGCGAACCTCTCCCCGAATTTCAGCCGTGCGCTCTTTGTAATAGGCGAGCGCCCTTCTAGGGTCCAAAGTATGGAGCCTATATTCGGCCTCCGAGGTGTGATTGGGGTAGAACACCGGCAGAGTCAACACCTGGTTAAGGTGAAACTCCGACACCACCTTCGGTAGGAATTTCGGGTTGGGGCGCAGGACAACCTTGTCCCTGTGGAAGACCAGATAAGGAGACTCGATGGAAAGCGCCTGGAGCTCTCCCATCCTTCTGGCTGACGTGATAGCCACCAAGAAGGCGGTCTTCCACGACAGGTGAGAGAGAGCACCTGTGCATAGGTTCTGAATGGCTTGCCCATGAGCTTTGCCAGTACCAGCAGTAGATCCCACGGAGGTGAAGGTTCTCGACCGAGGGGAAATGTGATCAAGGCCTTTGAAAAGCGCCAGACCACCTTCTCCTGCGCCATCGACTGCTCCCGCCCGCCCGGTAAGCAGAGATGGCTGCCAGGTGCACCCTAGGGTCGCCGACCTAAGCCCTTGATTAGAAAGGGACCGTGAATAGTCCAAGATGCTTGCCAGGAACAGGAGGAAGGGTCCAAGCCCTTGCCCTGACACCAAGTGGAAAACCTTTTCCATTTGAAGGCATAGCATTTTCTGGTCGACTCCTTACGGGACGCCTCAACTACATGGAGGACCTCGTCGGAAAGACCCAAGGCCTGGAACTCTAGCCGCTCAGGAACCAGGCCGTCAGGTGCAGGGATTGAAGGTCCGGATGGAACACCTTCCCCTGATTGACTGAGAGCAGGTCCGGGCGAGCTGGAAGCTGCCGGAGTCCTGGAGCTGAGACTGAGGAGATCTGGTACCAGAACTGGCGAGGCCAGTCTGGGGCTATCAGAATCACCGCGCCTTGTCCCTCCTCACCTTGAGAAGCACCTTGTGGATCAAGGAAATGGGGAAAGGGCGAGAAGAGGCCCGGGATCCACTGCCTCGAGAAGGCATCCCCTGCAGCGAGCCCCGCTGAGGGGGGCGGGCATGGAACAGTCTCAGCTTCATGCTCTCCTGGAGGCAAACAGGTCCACCTGAGGTGTGCCCCAATGGGAGAACAGATGCTGCTACCTCCGGCAGGAGAGACCACTGTGGGATGCAGCCCTATCCAGCCTCAGGCATCGCCAGGGTGTTGGAGGCCCTGCCACATGAATGGCTAGGAGATCCGCCTCCAGGCTGCCAGACGAGTGACCAAATGCGGAGAGCTTCTTGCATAGAAGCATGGAGCGGGCCCGCCTGGCGGTTTAGATAGTACATGGTCGTGGTGTTGTCCGTCTGACTCGGACCACTTGACCCCGGAGGAACGGAGCAAAGGCGTGAGAGCTAGGCGGACCGCCTCGAGCTCCAGCAGGTTGATGTGGCATCGGGACTCCCCGGGGACCAGAGGCCGGGGCTGTGTTCCCCAGATGGGCACCCCAACCCATCAGAGAGGCATCGGTCGATAGAGAGACCGCCGGCTCGGGCGGACGAACGGGATGCCCTCCTGCAAATGACCTGGAACGATCCACCACTGGAGAGCGTTCCACATCCCCTGTGTCACCGACACAAGCTGGTCCAAAGGATCGCAGCGTTGTGACCACTAACTGGCCAGTCCCCATTGAAGGGGACGCATGTTCCAGCGGGCCCAACGGACTACGCTGGTGCAGGCCGCCATGAGACCCAGGAGGCGCAGGAAGTCCCGGGCAGGGCGCAATTGCCCAACCAGAAATGATTGGGCAAAGGAGGAAAGAACCTCGGCCCTGTCCGCCGGGAGCCGCGCTCTGGCTCGAAGAGAGTCGAGCTGCGCCCCGATGAACAGAATCACCTGCTCGAGTTCCGACTTGGCCTCGTTGATAAGAAGGCCTAGTTGAGAGCAGACCTGGAGGGCCAGATCTCTGGACCACTCCACCTCCTGCCTGGAGGGAGCTGCCATCAGCCAGTCGTCCAGGTAAGGTACACCCGACTCCTCGGCGCCGCAGGGAATGCTGTCACCAATCTGCTTACTTGGTGAAGACCCTGGGAGCTGGAAACAAGTCAAGGGCATGGCTTGAACTTGAAAGGGATCCTTCCGGCCGAAAGCGTAAGGAATTCTGGTGAGATCGGACGGATAGGGACGTGAAAAACGCTGTGCCTGCAAATCCAGAGCAGAACCACACGCTGCTCCAAGGATGGTATTATCTGAGCCAGAGTGATCCTGAAGTTGTTCGAGACCTTAGGAACTTGTTTAGGTCGTGAGGTCGAGAATGGGCCAGCCCCCTGTCTGCTTTCGAACCAGGAAGTACCTGGACACAAACCTGGGTCTGAAGGAGGGTCCTCCACCTCTTATCACCTCCTCTGGAGGAGGAGAGCGATGTCGTGCTCGACGTGCGCCAGCGAGGCTGGGGACTCAAGCACCCGAGGGGCGACGGCCTGAAGGGCGTGCTGTCAATTCTAGAGGCAGGCCTCTTCCCATCACCTCCAAAACCCACCTGTCCGTGGTAACAGCGACCAGACGGAACGGAAGTGCCGAGCCGCCCCCACGGGGACCTAGGGTAAGGTGACGGGATGGGGGCGACACCCCTCAGCCCGTCACTGGGCAGGCTTGAGGAGGGACCAGCCGAGGGACCTCCTGGGCCTTTTCCTCCCTGCCTCCTGTTAGAGGAAGCCGCGGCTTGGGTTTGGGATGCCAAGGTCGAGCTGCTGGCCCTGACGTTGTTGGCCGGGCCTGGGGCGTAGAAGGACTAAAAGGTTTAGGCTGTGGTTTGCGGCCTTGTCCTTCTGAGCGGAAGAGACCGAGTCCAAGGTAGCATTGGACTTCTCGATCCTCTGCAGGTGACCTTCCACCCCAGGGCCGAAGAGGTCAGTCCCCAAAAAGGGAACATCCGCCAACTTGTGCTGGGTATCCGAAGTAAAGGTGGATATCCTCAGCCAAGCCCGCCGACGCATAGCCACTGCGGCCGCCACCGACCTGGCACATGAGTCCCCAATATTCAAAGCAGTCTGGAGCTGCTGTTTGGCCACTGCCCTGCCCTGGTCCCGCACCTGCTTGACCGTAGTCTGCAGATCCGCAGGGAGATGAGGAATGACCTCATCCAGGGAGCCCAACAGGGCATGAGAAAAATGTGCCATGAGGACGGCCGAACTGGCCTGACGAAGGCAGCGAGAGGACGAGCATAGATCTTTTCGCCGACATAATCCAATTTCTTGGATTCCTTTGTCGGGAGGTTTGTCCACATCCTGGCGCAGCGGGCGCTACCGAAAACGCTGTCGGTAACCAACCCTCAGCAGAGGGTGCTCAAAACCGGACAGGGAACCGGGGACCGAGATACTTCCTGGCCATCCTGGCCGAGGCGCAGGACAGGAAGCAGGGCGCTGCCAGCTCCAGGGCCGGACCCACTATGGCCTCGCTACCGAAAGGCCTCCGCTGGAGAACCTCGGTCCAGAATCTCCGTGAGGGATACCTGGCCCGCTTGGAACGGGTTCGAGCTCATCCCGTGGACTCGAGATGAGCCAAGCAGTCCTAGGAAGGACGACGGCTATCGCCCATTGACTGTCCTCCTGAGGACTCCAAGTCCAGTCGCTTGGAGAAAAAGGAGGAATTATCTCGACTCGACGAGTCCTCAAGAGCTGCCTCTGGCCTGAGCCACCCTCTACCTGCCGAGGTCGGTCGGGAGTGAGGGTAACCGACAGCCGATGGGGTAGACCCTTAGCCAACCGAGAATCCCTGGTCGGAGCCCCAAATAGTGACTGTGGAGGCGGAGGTTCCATCGGAATCGGTGGAGCAGCTGGTTTTGGCTGAACAACCGGCCTGGGTACAGGCTCCTCGGGTAAGTCGAGGGGTTGTGTCGGCCGCTCGGTGACAGCCACTTAATGGCGGGAGGCACTGCGCCGGCTACTCCCAGTCAGGAGGAGCTGTTGCCACATGAGGTCCTCGCACTGCCGACGTAACTTACGCCGAAGCCTCCCTCGTCCCGAGAGGAGGACGGTGATGAGCGGGCGACGCTGGCTACCGTGGTGCCGAGACTGAGACCGCCATGACGGCGGGATCGCTGGACCGCGAAGAAGTCCGAGACCGAGACCAAGAGCCTCGCTCTTCCGAGGTCGGTGCGGGAAGTGTCGCAGGAACCGCACTTTGGCTCGGAGGTTCATCCGAGGGCTCGGGAACCGGGAGGCACAGGCAAGCCCACGGGATCCTCAACTCCCCCCGGGGGAACCGGGGAGAGAGGAATCTCGGCTTCTATAGGCAACAGCCCGTCCAACGGGTCGAGAAAAATCTCGACTTCGTCGACAGGAGTCTCAGTCAACTGACCTGATGGGGGCACTGTGAGGCCAGTGGCCGAAGCCGAGCGGTCGACCGAAGTCGACGGTCGACGACTCGGGGAGAGGGACCTTTCCCGCTCCCAAGAGCGTCGACGGAGGGATTTACCCTTGTCCCTCTTTTTGGACCGAGAAAAAGGTCCAGCAGACGTTGGCCCTTCTCCCTAGTGGAGAGGGACAGACAAAGCTCCTTAAATGAAGCTGTGTAGGAAGAACCCAGAGAGAGCGGGATAAATGCCGCGGCCGAGGAAGATACGGCCCGCGCCGCCTCCTCTTCGAGGGCGATCATCTGCTCGAGCTGATCCGCCGAGCCCGCCGCCGCAGACACCGCCGACCGGGCCTCCTTAGACTTCACCGAGGGAAACGCCGGGACGCCCAGTTGCACCGGCAGCACGGGTTCGAGGACCGGAACAGAAGGAAGAGCACAGGTCGCAGTCCCGCGGGTCGCTCAAGGCCCAACAGTAGACACACGTGGGAGTGTGGATCCCGGAGACATCTTCTGACTGCAGGGGCATCTCCGAAACCGGAGTCGATTGGTCCATCGCAGCCGAGGGACTGGGACCAAGTCTTTAGCAAAAACTTTCAAATTCGAAACGGAAGAAATAGGAACCAGTCGCAAACGCAGAGCGCTAAGGAGGAACCTGAGCTTCCAAGCGGTAAGGAAGATTCATGCCATGGGGCGGAGCCGAGAGTTATACCACCCGGGTGGGTGGGAGGAGCCAGCTTGAAGACCTTCCGGCAAGATTTAAAGCGGCAAGGATACCTGCCAATAAGTGTGGATGAACAACATATCCATGTCCCTAGAACTGAAAGTGCTCCCCCTTGAATAAGAACCGCAGGAATCGGCAGTGGCTGGGGAAGATCGGGATGTGCAAGTAAGCATCCTGCATATCCAGAGCACACAGCTAATGATTCTCCAGAAGAAGTGGGAGAAGGCTCTGGAGCGTCAGCATCTGGAACTTTTTGTATTTGCTGAACAGATTGAGACTGCTCAAGTCGAGGATGGGTCTCAAGTCTCCAGTTTTTTCTGGAACCAGGAAAAAGTGGGAGTAAAACCCCCTTTGCCAGAGGGGAACGCGCTCTATTGCTTCCTTGAGCAAGAGGCTTTGAACTTCTTCACGAATGAAAAGAGCCTGATCTCTGGAGTAGGAAGACCTTTTTGGCGGAGAGTCTGGTAGGATCTCCAGAAACTGTATGGTGTGTCCCATGGACACCAGTTGAAGGACCCATGCATCAGAGTTTACATCCTGCCAGTCCTGCACATGGTGGGCGAACCCCCCCCCACTGGCTCCTCGCCATGAGGCTGAGGAGGTGGTGGGGATAGGGAGTCAGAAGGTGGCAGGGCATTCAGGAGGAGGAGGAGGACTTCCTAGGCGTCTCTGGTTCTTGGAGGTAGGAGGCGTGGCGGAACCCGTGGCCTTGTGTTTCCCCTGGCGTCGAGTGCCCGATTGGTACATGGACCACACTGATCTCAGGGCGGGGCCTCTATTCTGGAGGTCAGTGATGATGTCTTTAGTATCGCCACCAAAAAGCACTGAGCCTCGGAAGGGGGCGTCATGAATCACAGACTGTACCTCATTGGCGAGGCCAGAAATGCCAAGCCAGGCATGCAGTTTTAAGGCGATGGCTGTCACCGAGGCACAGGCTACAGAGTAGACGGAGTCGTATGTAGCCCGCAGAGCATGCTTACAGGAAACGTACGAGAGGCGGAGATCCTTGGCGAGCTCCTCCTTGAGGCTCGAGGGGTCCATAGCCTGGACTCGGGCCTCCAGCCTGGTCAAGGTAGCTTTCTGGGGTGACAACATATGGGCCACATAATTTAGGAACCGGAGCATGCATGTGGCTGAAGTATAAACCTTTCTACCAAACTGGTCCATCTGCCTTGACTCCTTATCTGGAGGAGAGGTGCTCATGTGCTTGGGTACAGACGAGCGATCATGAGCAGCCGAAATAACAACGGAGTCTGCTTTGGATGTGCCTTAAGAAAAGGAGCCTCCTTAGGCACCCGGTACACTCTGTCTGCCCTCTTGGGAGCAGTCAGGAGGGAATGAGGCATCTGCCAGACCATAGAGGTGAGGTCCTGGTGAGGTCCAATCCAAGGAGGAATTGGTACCGGGGACAGAGACTCTAAATCCAGGTGTTCGGCGAGCCTCTGTCGCATGGGGTCCTGATCCTCCGACTCCCAGTCAAAAAAGTCTTTCATGGACCTCAAGAGGTCGGAAAAGGCAGGGTCCTCCGGGGCTTGGGGGGAACCTTGCCCTTCAGAACCTTGGGTTTGTCCGAGGGCTCCTCCACCAACTGGTCGGCATCCTCCTCATCATCATCGTCATCCACCCCCTCGTCCGGAAGGTTGAGAAGATCCGGGAGAACAACGGTTTTGTGGACCGTCCCCGAGACGTGGACCATGGATGGAGGAGAAAAACTCCTTGGGGAAGGAGATCTGGGAGAGTGCTGGTGTGGGAGCCTGCTTTCCAGATCTGACACCAATTCCGAGTGCACCCCCTGCCACCAAGATTGAATTAAGGTATTGAAATCTGGCATAGATGGAGCAGGTGGAGGGGTTGGGGGAAGTTGAGGCTGGGGGGGGAGGAGATGGGGGGATTTACCAGGGGAGGTGGGTAGTGATACCCCTGGTAACCCTGGAAATGGTAGCCCTGGTAGGGATTGTACCCAGGGTAGTACTGTCCTGAAGTACTCCAATCAGGAGGAGGACCAGCTGGGTAGTGGTCCCCAGGATACCCCGGGGGGGGGGGTAATGAGGAACAGTCCGGGGTCTAGAATAAATCCCCAACGTCAGGAGGTCTGATGGAGGGGGGACCCACGTTGGACCCGCTGTTGTATAAATTGGTGGCGGATCTGGCGTCGGGATAGCCAAGGTCTGAGGTACCGATGTCGGGACTGGCACCACCCAATCCGGCACCGGAAAAGGATCCAGTGTCAGAGGGGCTGGCGTCGGGACCAGACGAAGGGGACCCGATGGAGGGACCATGTCTGGCACTGGAGCCGAAGGCTGGGGCAGACGACTGGGCCCTGGCTCAGAAGTTGTCGTCAGAGGTTCCGGTGCAGGTGAGGGTTTGTGAATCCGACGGTGGGATCGGGATAGTCACCAGATCTGGAGGGATCCCATCCGATGGGAGAGGAGGGGCCTCCACCATTAGGCCTGATGGCTGAGGAGGGGCCTCCTTCCCAGTGACTCTGTCAGGGAAGCGTGGAACTGACCCCAAGAAATGGTCTTCGACGTCGAGGGGCTCTGTACTGTCCTTGCTTGAAGTACCCTCCTGAGAAGGGGAGGATACTGGCAGGGGAGAAGAGGGGAGAGGGCAGTCTCCCCATGGTTCATCCGGATGTCGGGTGAGGCGCCGTTAGGCCCTGATGGAAGAACCACACCTGAGCGGCCGGAGATGGGCGTCTTACCAGATGGAGCCGGGCGGGCGGGGGAGGAGCCCCTGGCCGACTTATCGGCTATAGCCAGGCGGGTCCCTGAAGTCAGGGGAGCTGACTTACTGGCGGCTGGGCAGTCCCCGGAGGAGCCGGGGGCCGACTTAGTGGCAGTAGCAGTGCGGACGTCGGAGAAGCCGACGGACAACTTACCCACGGAAGTTTTGTCAGACTTACCATCATAAGTCTTCACTTTAGGCAGTGGCTGAGAAGCGGCCTTGCTCGTCAAGGGGCCAAGAGGCCTCTGGCTAGTCCTCCTGGGAGCGTTCCCACTCCCGAGATTTCTCCTTTCAGTGCTCTTTCTTTGAGGGTGAAGATTTCTCTGAAGAGGACTCACGGATCCGGTCCATTTGCTTTTCTAATGAAGCAAGATGGACTTTTTAAAGATAGGCCTCCAAATCCTGCTGTCTCCACTTTCTGGTGGCCTGGATGAAAGGCTGGCACTCTGGGCAGGACGAGACAGGGTGGTCTGGGCCCAGGCAGATCACGCACTTAAGATGGCTGTCCCTGTGGGGTATTTGTGTGCCGCAGGACGAGCACTTCTTCTTAGGTGAAGACATAAGCAAGAATTTGAGAAAATGGAAAAAAAAGGCAAGGGAAGAATCAACGCAATAACTATTCACGACGATCGCTAATGGAATGTGTCTGACAGACATGAGGTACTGACGGAAAAAGAACTAAAAACGAGCATGGAGACCGCCCACTATATACAGTCACGCTGGCGTCGGTCACATGGCCAGGTGGGCGGTCCCCCATCAGGTATTGCTAGAAAAGTCTGCTGTGCGACCCAGACGCCAGGTGGCGCTAGTCCTATATGTAATGACCTACTGAAGGAACACTCTCGAAGTAAGATCTGAAGGAATGAGGTAATTAAATCAGAAAAACGCTGAAGACCGAGTTCACCTATGGCGCACTAAACCTAAGTGGAAGCAGCGAGGAAAGCGACATGTTAGTCCAGTGCAAAGAAAGATCTGACATCATGGGATGGAGTCAGGGTAACATACCACGCTGGCGGTGGGAGAAGCTTAGCTCAGAGATGTCAGAGCAATCAGACCATTCCAGTGGAACTGCTAGAGTGTGGACAGTGAACCATATCCATGCTCATAGAAACATCATTGCTAATAAAACAAAAGGAAAAAAAAATCTGATAAATCTGTCAAATACTGCTGCTTTAATCTAATACCTACTGCTATTGCAGAAAAATGTTATGAATCACAGGAACACCGGGAGAATTACAGAAACCCCACGTACATCCTAGAAATTAGTAACAATACAAAAACATGCATGCTTTTAAATCAACCACCCATGGAATGAAGAATCATAATCAAGCTTGATGATTTGATGCAAACAAAACAAATACAGAAACAAATATCTTTGTGTACCTCCAGAGCCTGCTTTTGGAATTTGTCAATTTCCTGTCTTAATTTTTCCCTTTCTTTCTGTAAATCATTAATCAGCCCCTGAAGTTCAAGGGTTCGTTTGCTGCTTGTTTGCAACTGAAGTTTTAGTTCATTGACTGTGGAATTTGCTTCCATTTCTGCTTCACTCCTGTTCTTGTTAATGTTGTCATATTCCGCTCTTAGGTTTCGTAGCTCTTCTTCTAACCTCAGACGTTCCTTTGTGAGATTCTGTGTCAGAAGCTGTTGCTTGTCTATCTCTGTTTTGCTCTCATTCAGGCTTTTGCTTTTTTCTTCTACTGCTTTCTGCATGTGCTCATTTCTGCTAAGAGCCTGCTTGACATTTTCTTTTTCTTGGGCCAACTGGCGACGCAAGGACTCAACTTCCTCAGTCAGTTTGTTTAATCTCTCGGTGATTTGCTGCTTCTCCTTTAGTTGCTGAGTTAAGGTTTCTTGTTGGCCTTTAAGCTCTGTTTCACTCTTCCTCTTTATCAGGGTAAACTCTTCAATCTGCTTTGTCAGTCCGGTGACTTTGTCGGTATGCTCTTTGCATGCATTGCGCATGCGCTCAAGTTCTTCTTCCAATCTCTTTCTCCGTAAGGACTCTTCCATTGCAGCCCTTTTGTGAACAGTGAGCTCCTCCTCCACCTTCTGTTTCTGAAGGATCATTTCTTTTATGCTGTTCTGAAGTTTTGCATTGTCTTGCTCTAATCTTCCTTTTTCTCTTGACGCCATTGTCATGTCTATCTTCACCACTTTCAGTTCCTGTTCTGAAACCTTTAGTTGACTTACTGATTCATTTGCACTGGTGAGCCTTTTCTGAAGATCTATCTGGATTTGCTTCAATTTATCATTTTCACCTTCTAGGGACTTTCGTTTTCTCATTTCCTCTTCTACCTGCAGCTTTAGTTTTTCATTCTCTCTCCCTTTGTCTTGAACTGCCTTTTTGGCATCTGCAAGCATTTCATTTAGTTTTCTACCTTCTTCTATCTTCTGTTCTGTAATCTGCCGTATCTCTATCTCCAATTCCTGCTTCTGCCTAGATGCTTCGGTGCCAACTGCCTTTTGCTGGCGAATATCTTGTTCCATATTTTTCAAAGCTAACTCTTTTTGATTTATTGAGTTCTTGACTCGGTTAAGTTCTTCTGATAAATCTCTCTTTTCCCTTAAAAGTCTATCAATCTGCATTTTGAAACCACTAGTATCCTCCTGATTTTTTACAGTTATCTGCTGGATTGTAGTCTTTGTGATATTAATTTCTGTTTCATAATTCCTCTTTAACGCAAGAATTTCCTCATCATACTGGTTTCTTACCTTAGTTAGTTCACTTTCATATTCCCGCTTCCGTGCAGTCTCTTCTTGAAGCAGACTCTTCAGCCTTTCTATCTCTCGGTCCTTGTCCCGTAGGGATTTTTCCATGTCTAATCTCTGCCAGTTACTTTCATCCATTTCCAAATGTCTTTTCTTCATAATAGCTTCATAGTCTTCCTTTTGATGGTTAAACCTATCCTCTGCTAGCTTTCTTTTCCTTTTCTCTTCATCAAGCTCATAAGTTAGTCTGGTAACCTTATCGGTAAGTTCCTTGATCTGGCTGTAGCATTTGTCTAGACTTTGCTTAGTAGTGCTGTACTCCAGCTCAGCCTTCCGCTTAAGTTCCTCCAGGCTTAAAAGTCTGTTTCTTAAATCATTACACTCAGCCTGGAGCTTGTTCAGGTTTTCATCCAGAAACTTAGTCTTCTGCGAGCTTTCAAGATTTCCTTCTCGTGTCAGTTTGAGCTCTTCTTCTAAAAGTTCTATTTTGGTGTTTTTCATCTGCACAATTAGAATTGGAAGTTTCCTGTAATATTTGCTTTGAACCCTCACACATAAATACAGGTTACTCACCTGTAACAGGAGTTCTAGGAATGGTATATGTTGTTCATCCACACTTATTGGCAGGTTCCTTGCCGCTTTAAATCTTGCCGGAAGGTCTTCAAGCTGGCTCCTCCCACCCACCCGGGTGGTAAAACTCTCGGCTCCGCCCATGACGCCAGATCTAGGCCCGCTGGAAGCCAGTTGTGCCGGGCCGGGAGGCTGGTAGGATGAACAACATATACCATTCCTAGAACTCCTGTTACAGGTGAGTAACCTGTATTTCCAGGGACATGGATATGTTGTTCATCCACACTTATTGGCAGACTCCTAGCAGTTCTCCAGGAGGAGGGAGGCAAGGCGCACACCCCCTACTTAGGTATAAAGACTGGAGAACAGGCCCGACCAAAATCCAGCGTGACCAGAGGTCGATGTGGAAGGGAAAATCGGTATATGCCTGCTTCCAGGTAGGAGCCCTGTGGATATCCTGGACAGGAGTATCCACGGAAGCAGCCACCGATGCAGCGGAAGGGCGGGTTAAAATGAACACTTATCCCTCTGGGAGGCTCCATGCCCGCCCACCTATAGCAGAGACCTATGCAGGAGGTGACCCACCCGCTCGTCGTCCGCTTGGCTGCAAGTCTGCCAGGTGCGGCTTCAGCGTAGATGACAAACAGCTGGCGAACCTCTCCCGAACTTCAGCCCTACGCTCCCTGGGTAGGCAAGCGTTAAATAGGGTCCCAATAGATCCTATATACGGCCCCGCGGCGTGAATGGGGATGAACCCCGGCAGAGACAATACTCGGTTAGGGAAAACGGACTCCGTCACCGCCTATGGAAGGAACTTCGGGTGTGGCGCAGGACAACCTTGTCCCTGTGGAAGACCAGATAGGGAGATTCAAAGGAGCGCCTGGAACTCTCCCCTCCTTCTGGATGGCATGGTAGCCCCAAGAAGGTGTTCTTCCACAACAGGTGGGGAAACTCACACCTGTGCAAAGGTTCAAATGGCTTGCCCGTGAGCTAAGCCCATACCAGCGAAGATCCCACAGAAATGGGGATACTCTCCCCAGGGGGGAGGTGTGATTGAGGCCTAGGAAGCACCAGACCTCCTTTTCTATGCCACCGACTGCCTTTCGGCCCACACCCGGAAGACAGGGGTGACCAACAGAAGCACCTAGAGGGTCGTCGACCAAAGCCCTTGTTCAATAAGAACGGACCACAGATGGTCCGGAATGCTCACCGAGGAACAGGAGAGGGGATCAGGCCCTATCCCAACACCAAATGGAGAACTCTTCCATTTGAAGGTGAGCATGTTTGGTCGACTCCTGGCAGGACGCCTCGAAAACGTCAAGGACCTTGCCGGAGGACCCAAGGCCTGGCCCCTAGCTGCACAGGGACCAGGCCGTAGGGTGCAGGGATTGACGGCCCGGATGGAATACCTTCCCCTGAAAACAGAGATGAGGACTGGGCGGGCTGGAAGCCGCCTCGGGAGCCAGGGGCTGAGACTGAGGAGAGCTGGATACCAGAGCTGGCAAACCAGTCTGGGGCTACCAGCATCGCCTGCGCCTAGTCCCTCTTTGCCTTGCCCATGGGTCAAGGGAAATGGGGGAGAGGCGTAGAAGAGGACCGGGGTCCACGGCCTCAAAGGCATCCCCTACAGCGAACCTTGCTGAGGGGGCGGGCATGAGACAGTCTTGGCCTTGTATTCTCCCTGGAGGGAAAAAGTACCATCCGAGGCGTGACCGGGAGGGAGAAGATCCTGTGCTACCCCTGGCAGGGAAGACCACTTGTGAGGTGCAGCCTTTGACTGGCTTAGGGCATCAGCCAGGGTGCTTGAGGCTCCTGCCATCGAAATGGCTAGGAAACTGCCTCCAGGCTGCGTGAAAGACCCAATGCGGAGAACCTCCTTACGCCGAGGCAAGGGGCTCGTCCGAACCTGACGGGATAGGTAGCACATGGTCGTGGTGTTGTCCCCTGGACTTAAACCACTAGACCCCGCACAGACAGAGTGAGCGGTGCAAGCTAAGTGGACCGCCTGGAGCTCCAGCAGGTAGGAAAGACATCGGGACTCCCGAGAGGACCAGAGGCGGAGCACTCTGTAGTCCCCTTGATGGGCACCCCCATCCATCTGGGATGCATCGGTCGGAGAAGACTGTCGACTCGGGGCGGACGAACAGGAAGTTCTCCTGCAAAGAGCTGGAATGGTCTGAAGGAGAGCATTCCCTAAACCCTGGGCTGTTGTCACGGACTGGTCCGGAAGAATGCAGCACTGTGACCGCTGGCTGGCCAGCCCCCACCAGGGGGACGCAAGAACCGACGGGTCCAAACAGACCACGCTGGAGCAGGCCGCCGCAGGGCCCAGTGGGTGCAGGAGGTCCCGGTCAGGGCGCAACTGCCCAGTCAGACCTGACTAGGTAAGGGAGGAAGGACCTCAGCCCTGTCCGCCAGGAGCCGAGCTCGTACTCAAAGGTCGAGCCTCGTCCCGAAGAAGGATCACCCGTTAAGACACGAGTTCCGACGTGTCTCCAGTGAAAGGAGACCAGTCTGAGAGCAACCTAGAGGGCCAGAACTCTGGACCGTCCCTCTTCCACCTGGAAGGGTTGCAGTCAGGCCGCCATCCAGCTGGGGTTACGCCCGGACCCCTCAGTGCTGCAGGAACGCTGCTGAGCAGAGACCGAAGGGCCTGGCCTGGAACTCGTAATGAGATCCCCCGCTAAGAAACGGAGGAGTCTCCCAAGAAACGGACGGAACGAAGTGTAAGTACGTCCTGGAGGACCAGGAAAGAGTCACACGCCTCGTTCTGAGGATGGGATGTCTGAGACGGAGAGACCATCCCGACGTGTGGCTAAAGAATGGGGCGCAAGCCCCCGTCCGTTTGGGACCAGGATACCCGGACAGGAACCCAGGGTCTGAAGGAGGATCCACAACCTTCCTGCTCACCTCTATTTAGATGGCCAGGCAAGTCGGCTCAGTGGGCCGACAACGAGGTTGCGGACCCCAAGGCCCCCATGGGACAACGGCTCGAAAGGGTGGTGCCTGCTCGCAGTCCCGAGGCAGGACCTTCCTTAGCACCTCCGACACCCGAGGTCGGAGGCGGACCAGGTGGGAGGGCGGGCAAATCTTCCCATGGGGGAACCCAGATAGAGGTGACAGGCCCGAGGACAGCGCCCCTCAGCCCGTCACTGAGCAGGCTTGGAGGAGAGATTGGCCAAGGGAGCTCCTGGGCCCTTACCTCCCTGCTTCCTTTTAGAGGAAGACGCTGGCTTGGGGACAGGACGCCCAGCGCAAGCCTGCTGGCCCTCATGCTGGAGTTGATGGGCCAGTCGAGCCGCAGGGGCCAAGGGGCTTATGCAAAGGCTGCCGGCGGCCCTTGTCCCTCCGAGCGGGGGTGACAGAGTCTGGAGTGGCATCGGACTTCTCGGTCCCCTGGAGGTGTCCCTCCACTCCAGGGCCGAAAAGGTCAGTCCCCAAGAAGGGGATGTCCGCCAACTTGTGCTGGGTTTCCAAAGGGAAAGAGGATAACCTCAGCCACGCCCTGCGGCGTATGGCCACTGCAGACGCCACCGACCTGGCACAGGAATCACCTAAGTCCTGAGCAGTCTGAAGCTGCTGCTTCGCCACTGCCCTACCCTGGTCCTGCACCCGCCGGACCATGGTCCGCAGGTCGGCCAGGAGATGAGGGAGCACCTCGTCCAGGGAGCCCAAAAGGGCGTGGGAGAAATGTGCCATCAGTGCGGCTGAACTGGCCTGTCGGAGGCCTAGGGAGGCCTGGCGTAAACTCTACGCCCGTGGTCAACGTTTTGGACTCTTTGTCGGGGGGCCTATCCACATCCCGAGAGTTCCCAGAACACTGGAAAACGTTATTGGTAACTAGCCCCTCAGCCGAGGGGTGCTCCGAGAAACCGGGCAAAGAACTGACAGGGACAGAGTACTTCCTGGCCATCCTGGCCGAGGGCGCAGGACAGGAAGTAGGCCGCTGCCAAAGCTCCAAGGCCAGGCCGACAATGGCCTCTGCCACTGGGAAGGCCTCCGAGGGTGAACCCCCTCGGTCTAGAATCTCCGTCAGGGGATAAGAGGCCCATTTGGACACGGGTTCAAGCTGCATCCCGGTGAATTCCGAGATGAGCTGAAGCAGACCCATAAAGGACGATGGGCTGTCATCTACAGAGCGTTCCGGAGAGGACCCCGGGTCCTCCCGACTGGGGAACATGGAGGGGTCAAAGTCGGACTCTGAAGGGTCTGCAAAGAGCTGCCTCAGGCCTGAGCCACTCTCGGTCCGCCGAGGGCGGGCGGGAGTGAGGGGAACAGACAACCTGCGGGACAGGTCGTGACCTGACCGAGGTTCCACCAAAGACGGTGGGCAGCAAGATTCGGACGAACAACCGGCCCTGGAGTGGGCACCTCGACTGCAGTGAGTGGTTGTGTCGGTCGATCGGGCGGCAACTGCTTGCTGGACGGGGAATGACTCGGAGTCGATTGATTCCTGGACAATAACAACTGCTGCCACATGAACTCCTTGTAACGTCGGCGCCATCTGCACCGGAGCCACTCCTCATCCGAGGAGGAAGACGAGGAAGATCAGTAATGCCACTTAACTCGGTGCCCTGACCAAGATCGCCGAAATCGGCGGGAACGGCTTGACCGAGAAGAGGACCGAGACCGAGACCTCAATCCTCGAGGAAACCGAGGGTGGGCCTGGGAAGGAGCGGGGGGCACCCGCTCTTCCCTCAGTTCGGACAAAGGGACCGAGGCCTGACACCCGAAGGAACAGGCAGAACCTCGGCCTCCGCCAGGGAACCGGCGAAGGGATGGCGGCTCCAGCAGAGGACAGCCCAGATGATGGGTCGAGAGACTCGACAACATCAACGGGAGTCCTGGCCAGCTGACCTGACGGGGACACCGTGAAGCCAGCGGCCTGAGCCGCACCCTCGACCGAAGTCGAAAGTCGGCCGACAGGGGAGGAACTCCTCACTCCTCGGCAGCCGACGATGGGACAACCTCGACTCCTTTGACCTGGGCGAGGAGGCAGGTCCCGAGGATCCCTCTCCCTTCGAGAAAGGGACTGGCGAAGCTCCTTGAGCAAGCTGAATGAGGAGAACTCAAAGGCGGGATAAGCGCTGAGCGACCCGAGGGGCCAGACTTGGACACCATCGTTCTCCGTGGAGGAAGAATCGAGCTGCTCAGCCAGCGTGGGCGCTGCCCGGCAGGTCTCCAAGAATTTTTCGGCGCGGAAAAAGGTTCAGGCCGCCTAAGCCCAAAACGGGCCGACGATCCTCCAGGGTGCTGGTCAGAGGGCACAGCAAAATCGCAAACTGCGGATCATGGTCCAAGTTGAGGCAGTAAACGCACATGGAGTGCGGGTCTTTCCTGGAGGAATTAACTGAGGCGCCTCCAGGGCCGGAAAGCAGGTATCCATAGCTGCGCGAGGAGAAGGTCAGTAATAGAAAACTTCTAACTAAATTCGGAGGGCCGAAAATATCAGGAACCAGTCGCGGCATGAAGCGCTAAGGAGGGAACCTGAGCTTTCCAAGCGGTATGGAAGATCTGGCATCATGGGACGGAGCCGAGAGTTTTACCACCCGGGTGGGTGGGAGGAGCCAGCGTGAAGACCTTCCGGCAAGATTTAAAGCGGCAAGGAACCTGCCAATAAGTGTGGATGAACAACATATCCATGTCCCTAGAAATAATAATCTAACTGAAATGTTGAAATCAACTTAGATAGCATTTAAGTTATTGGGATTACAGTTAGTTAAATGTAGTGCACAGCCTTTTGTTTTGAGTTCATTAAAACTGTGTCACATAAGTTAAATATTTTTTGTAACTTCAAGCAGCTAAATAACATGGTTGTCAGACACATAATAAACAAAACAGTTCTAAAGCTTGATGTACTTAACTGTACCACAATTTTAGTAGTGCCACTTTTTCTTTTTTGTGCCAAAATTCAAAAACTAATTAAAAATAAATTTGAAAAAAAAAAAATGCTAAACAGGTTCAGGAAGCGCTGGAGATTGTAATGCCCTGCATATTCATTCGTTAACTGCAGGGCTCTGAATTACTCTTACGCCAATCATAACAGTTGCTGCTTTCTTTTCACCAACCTGATCAAGATTATTCTACATTATAGGGATTGTTACAGATACAAAAGGTTCCCACGCCTGTCACAAAACCCACAGGAATACTCTAAATACTATTTTAATAAAATTAATTAGTCATCTTGGGACATGATGCCCGGAGAACAGGCATCACATCCCTTTCAGATTTTTGTTTTTGTGTTGAGAATTTGGTCATTCCAGCCACAGGGGCTTTATTTGCACATTGTCAGGTTTGTTGGTTCATCTGTGGAGACAATTTAGTACAAATAAATCGGGAGCTTCCTGTCATTTTGAGCTACTGGCTTAGTGGCCTCAAGATACAGCTGATAAACCAGCCTTAAGAAAATCAAGCCCTTAATGTAAGCTAGTCACATCTGAGAATTGCTGATGTAAAAGAGCAGGTGCATACCTTCAGTTCCTCCATGTTCTTCAGCATTTCACTCAAGAACTTGTAATAGTCACTAGCTCCAGTAAGAAGTTCGATATAACGGTTTTGTACCTCTGTAGACTGACAGAAAAACAATGAATGCCATTTTTAAACTGCAACTGTGCATACACAGTATGACAAATGCATTAGAAATATTAGCTTTTCTGGTGCTGTGGTGTTCTTAAATGTAGGGGAGTAGACAGGATTTGGAAATGTGGGAGGAGGTTTCACCAAATAAATAACCATTATTTAGTCTTGGTGTGCAAACTTGTAACATTCTTTGCAACTCATTCTAGCATTTTACAACCAACAGAACAATCAAGATCATGAGTTATCTATTTTAACTCTATAAATACTTTGCATTGATGAAAATAATTGTTTATTACCTCTTGTTGAATGATGGTAGACGGTGACTGAACTATGCTCCTGTGTATGGGTATGTTAAGCAGAGTTTCCAGCCCTGAGCTGTATGAAGCTAACTGAAGCTCATAATCCTACAAGAGAAGAAGCAAAACTCAGTGAACGTATTCTGTAAGTCATTTCTTCAGACACTAAGATATAGAAACTCAGAAGATGACGGCAGAAAAAGACCAACAGTCCATCTTGTCTGCCCATATTACGTTATTATATCCCTGGACCTATCATCTCTGTGGAGCCTACCCTTACCCTCTTCCCTCTTTTGTTCTCTGTGTTTCTGCATCCCTCATCAAGCTGAATAAGAACAGGTTACCCACCTGTAACAGTAGTTCTAGGAGTGGTATATGTTGTTCATCCACACTGTTTGGCATGTCCCCTTCCACTTTAAATCTTGCCGGAAGTCTTCAAGAAGGCTCCTCCCACCTACCTGGGTGGTATATACCTCAGCTCCGCCCCATGATGCCAGATCTTAGCCCGCTGGAAGCAAGGTTGTGTGCCTGAAGCCGGGGAGGTAGGGTGGGTGTGTGTGGATGAACAACATATACCACTCCTAGAACTACTGTTACAGGTGAGTAACCCGTTCTTCTAGGAGCATGGATATGTTGTTCATCCACACTGTTTGGCAGACTCCAAGCAGTTCTCCAGGAGGAGGGAGGCAAGGCGCACACACCCTACTTAGGAAATAAAGACTGGAGAACCGAGGCCCCAAAACCAGCATTTCAGCGTGAGTCAAGGTCGATGTGGTAATGGGTAATGAAGGTGTTTGCTGACTTCCAGGTAGCAACTCGGCAGATTTCCTGGATTGGGATGTCCCTGGAAGCAGCCACCGATGCAGCAGTATGGTGGGCAGAATGTGCTCTTATCCCTCTGGGAGGCTCCTTGACCGCCAACTCATAGCACAGACTTATGCATGATGTAATCCATCTTGCTATGGTCTGTTTGGTTGCAGGTCTGCCAGAAGTGGCTTCAGCGTAGGTGACAAACAGCTGGCGAACCTCTCCACGAATTTCCGACGTCCTCTCCTTGCAGTAGGAGAGAGCATGTCTCAGGTCCAAGGTATGGAGCCTGTACTCGGCGTCCGAGGTATAATTAGGGTAGTAAACTGGAAGAGTCAACACCTGGTTAAGGTGAAACTCTGACACCACCTGCAGAAGGAATTTCGGGTGGGGGCGCAGGACAACTTTGTCCCTGTGAAAGACCAGATAAGGGGAGTCCACCAAAAGTGCCTGGAGCGCCCCTGTCCTTCTGGCAGACGTGATAGCCACCAGGAAGACCGTCTTACACGACAACTGTGAAAGCTCACATTTGTGCATGGGTTCGAAAGGCTTGCCCATGAGCTTTGTCAAAACCAGCAACAGATCCCACAGAGGTGGAGTTTCATGCACTGGAGGGGATATGTGATCCAGGCCTTTGAAAAGTGCCCGACCACTGTCTCCTGCGCCAATGTCGGCTAACCAGACTGTGCCCAGTAAGCAGAAATGGCTGCTAGGTGCACCCTAAGGGTTGATGACCGTAGACCTCCTTTGGAGAGAGACCAAAGGTAGTCGACAATGTTAGCCACAGAACAGGTTAAGGGGTCTAGACCCTTACTCTGACACCAACTGGAAAAACGTTTCCATTTGAAGGCATAACATTTCCTGGTTGATTCCTTTCTGTATGCCTCCACCATGGTGTAGACATCTTCAGAAAGACCCAGAGCCTGGAACTCTAGCCGCTCAGGTACCAGGCTGTGAGGTGCAGTGATTGAAGGTCCGGATGGAATACCTTCCCCTGGTTCAGAGGTATCAGGGCCGGGCGTGTACAAAGCCGCTCTGGGGGCCTGCAGCTGAGGCTAAGGAGGTCTAGGTACCAGAACTGACGCGGCCAATCTGGGGCTACCAGGATCACCTTCGCCTTGTCCCTCCTCACCTTGAGTAACACCTTGTGGATCAAGGGAAATGGAGGGAAGGCGTAGAGGAGGCCTGGGGTCCACGGCCGCAAGAAGGCATCCACCTGCAGTGAGCCCTGCTGAGGGGGCGGGCATGAAACAGCCTCAGCTTGGTGTTCTCCCTGGAGGCAAACAGGCCCACCATCGGTTTTCCCCAATGGGAAAACCGACTGTAAGCTACCTCTAGATGGAGAGACCACTCGTGGGATGCCTGGCCTATGTGGCTGAGAGCATCCGCCAGCTGGTTCGAGGCTTCTGCCACATTGATGGAGCTCCACCTCCAACCAGCTTATGAGGGTCCAGATGCAGAGCGCCTCCTTGCACAGCAGACAGGAGTGCTTGCTGCCGTGTGGTCATGGTATTGTCCATCTGGACTTGAACCACTTGACCCCGGAGCTGAGGAGTGAAAGCTGACAACGCCAGTCTGACTGCTCTGAGCTCCAACAGGTTGATGTGGCATCGGGACTCCTCGGGGGTCCAGAACCCATGGGCACTGTTGTCCCCCATATGGGCTCTCCAGCCCATCAGAGAAGCATCGGTTGTATGGATAACTGTTGGCTCGGGGCAGACAAATGGGATCCCTTCCTGCAACCGGTCTGGGGAGGTCCACCATTGAAGAGCGTCCCGCATCTTCTGGGTTACAGTGATCAGCTGGTCGAAGTGACCATATTGCTGAGTCCACTGGGCGGCCAGCTCCCATTAGAGGGGGTGCATGTGCCACCGGGCCCAATGGACCACTGAGGTGCATGCCGCCATGTAACCCAGAAGGCACAGAAAGTCCTGGGCAGGGCGCAAGTGCCCAACCAGAAATGTTCCAGCAAAGGAGGAGAGAACCTCCGCCCTGTCCGCCGGGAGCCAAACTCTGGCTTGACAAAAGTCAAGCTCTACCCTGATGAAGCCCATCATCTGAGAGGGCACGAGTTCCGACTTGGCCTCGTTGATCAGGAGGCTGAGCTGGGAGCAGGTTTGGAGGGCCAGATCCCTGGACCTCTCCACCTCCTGAAGAGAGGAACCTGCCAAGAGCCAGTCGTCGAGATAAGGGTAGATTCTGACTCCTCGACGCCGAAGATGGGCTGCCACCACTGCAATGCATTTAGTGAAGATCTGAGGGGCCGATGACAGGCCGAACGGCATGGCTCGGAACTCGTACAGGGTCCCTTCGACCCTGAAGTGGAGGAACCGCTGATGGGACGGATGGATTCGGATGTGAAAGAACATGTCCTGTAGATCCAGTGAACAGAACTACATGTTTCACCCCAGGGATGGTATGAGCTGGTTCAGAGTGACCATCCGAAAGGTGCAGGACCAGAGATATTGATTCAGGTTGTGGAGATCTAGGATGGGACGCCAACCCCCCCCCCCGTCTGCTTGGGCACCAGGAAGTACCTGGAAACAAAGCCTGGGTCTGTCGGAGCCACGTCGTCTCGAAGAGCCAACTGGGTGCATGCGGAGATCCGTTCCTCCTGAGGGGTGCGGGTTCGGCTGGGAGGGTGCTGCTCGAATTCCACAGGCAGTACCTGACTGACCACTTCGAGAACCCACCTGTCCGAAGTGACAGCAGACCAGGCGGAAAGGAAGAGGCGAAGCAGACTCCCCACGGGAGGACCCAGAGCTGGCGTGATAGGTATAGGGGTGGTGACCTCAAACCCGTCACTGAGCAGGCTTAGAGGAGGAGGAGGAGGAGGAGGCTCCAGGGCCTGCACCTTGGCCTCCTTTACGGGGCTGTTGAGGACCCTGCTTGGGCCGTGAGTGCCAGGCTTGAGCCTGCTGCTGCTGTTGCTGCTGACCTCCTTGATAGGAGGGCTGCCTGACCACAGGGGAAGAGTGCCAAAATGGCTTCTTCTTTCTTCTTTGCTGGTTCCTGCACGAAGAACCCTTGGCAGAAGTAGCATCCAAGGTGGCACTGGACTGCTCTATACGCTGAAGGTGACCGGCCACTCCTGGACCGAACAAGTCGGTTCCCAGGAAAGGCACATCAGCAAGCTTATGCTGAGTATCCGCCAGGAAAGAGGAAAGCCTCAGCCAAGCCCTGCAGCGAGAGGCCACTGTGGCTGCCAATGAGCGGGCACAAGAATCTCCTATATTCAAGGCTGTCTGGAGCTGCTGTTTTACGACAGCACTACCTTGGTCATGGACCTGCTTGACCGTAGTCTGCATGTCTGGCGGGAGGACCTCGTCCAATGACCCCAGAAGGGCATGAAAGAAGTGTGCCATAATAACAGCCGAGCTGGCCTGATGAAGGCCCAGAGAAGAGGCAGCATAGACCTTGTGGGAACAGTGGTCCATATTTTTCGACTCCTTGTCCGGGGGGTCAGCCAGTGTCGGCCGAACTACCCATATGCCTGAACACAGAGGCGGTCACCAGGCTCTCGGCTGAAGGGTGCTCTGTGAACCCCGAAAGGGACCCGCATACTTGCGGGCCATGCGGGCAGATGGTGCTGGGCAGGAGGCAGGACGCTGCCAAAGTTCAAGGGTCGGGCCAACAATGGCCTCAGCCACTGGAAAGGCCTCCATCGGGGGTATCCCCTCTCTTGAGTATGTCAGTGAGAGGGTACTCCGCCTTTTTCTGGATGGGCTCCAGGGGCATTCCGGTGGAGTTGGAGATGAGGCGGAGAATGCCCTGGAAGGAGGAAGGGCCTTCCTCCATCCCTGCGCCAACCGACAACTCATCTTCCCCGGGATGTGAGTGCAAGCCGGTGACGTCAGAGTCCGAGGAGTCGTGGTAGAGCGGTCTACCGCCTAAGTCACCCTCGATCTGCTGAGGGTAGGCTGGGGTGACAGTTATCGACAGATGTCGGGGAAGCCCGGTGTCTCGTTGGTCCTCTTTCGAGGGCACCCCTCCCTCAGGCTGTTTAGGCAGTGGTTCCACCCGAATTGGTGGAGAGACCAGAATAGGCTGAACCGGGAGGCCGGCCAGCCCCACGGGCAGAGGAACCGGTGGCTTTGGTTCTGGAGGGGTCAGCGTCGGCCTAGGAGGCGGGAGCCAAATTATGGCCGGGGTGGGCGGTGGAACCTGCTTCTGCCCGGTCAGGATCAGCTGCTGCCACATGAGGCCTTCATAGCGCCGATGGAGCTTCTGTCGGAGCCTCTCCTTGTCTGGAGGAGGATGAGGACCTGTGGCAACACCTCTTTTTAGAGCGCCTGTGGCTCTTTCTCTGTTGTTGGACTGAAGGGGGTTCTGGACCTTGACCAAGATCGGGGAGGCCGACTCGGTCGATCAGGAGACACCGGGGTCGATGAAAACCGAGGGTCCGGAACCGGGTCCTTGATGGGGACACCTGCAGGCTGGGTCTCCTCATCAAGGAAGACAAGGACCGGAGTCCTTTCCAATGAGTCATCGGCCACGGCCAGCCACAAAGGGCCAATCGGGTTGAGGATAATTTCAACCTTGTCGGTCACTTCCTCAGTCCCCTGGTCAGACAGAAGATCCGTGAAGCCGGTGGCCGAGAATGCGATCTCGACCAAAGTTGAGACCGCGTGTTCCTGGGACTCCGACCTCTCTCGGTCCCAAGCATGTCTTCGCCAAGACGAAGACATAGGGTCCTTCTCTCTTTTCTGAGAGCGGGAGGAATGCGAGCCTGAGGGTGCCTCACCCTGAGAGGGGAGAGACTGGTACAACTCCTTGAAGGAGCCCGTAAAGGTGGAGCCAAGGTTTACAGGAACAAAGAAGCTTCGATTGGCCTAAGCACAAGCTGCTTCTTCCTCGAACGCATTCATCTGTTCCAGCTGTTTGGCGGATCCCACAGTCGAGGAAACCGACCACCTTGCCTCTTTCGATTTCACCGGTGGGTTCCTTTTCTCCGGTCTCCCCAGCTTCAAGCATACCTTGCGGTCGTCCAGGACGTTGGGATGGAAAGCCAGGCAATAACTGCACGATGAGATGTCATGGCCGACACCTAGGCAGTAGGCGTATGTGAGGCGAGGATCGGTGCGCGACATCTTCTGGCCACAGGGGCACCGGCAAACCGGGAAGATTTTCCTCCATGGTAGATGTGACGAAAGCGCGATTGCTAACTCGAATGAGTTTAATTTTCAGTAAAAACTGACGGCTAGAATCCAGGGCCTACGATATGCTGAGAGCACGAGGGAACCTGCATCTTCTAGCGGAAAGGAAGTTCTGGCGTCATGGGGCGGAGCCGAGGTATATACCACCTGGGTGGGCGGGAGGAGCTAGCTTAAAGACTTCCGGCAAGATTTAAAGTGGAAGGGGACATGCCAAACAGTGTGGATGAACAACATATCCATGCTCCTAGAACTACTATACCCTTAGTTCTATCCTATCCGTAAGCGCTATTTATTGTAGTATCTTCTAAGTGCTAAGTACTGTAGCATTGTCATGCTAACACGGAGTGCTAACTACTGTAGTATCTTCATGCTAACACTAAGCACTAAATACTGCAGTACCTTCATACTAACACTAAGTGCTAACTACTTCAGTATATTCATGTTAACACTAAGCGCTAAGTACTGTAATATCTTCATACTAACACTAAGTGCTAACTGCTTAGTATCTTCATGCTAACACTAAGTGTTAACCACTGTAGTATCGTCATGCTAGCACTAAGTGCTAATTACTACTGTAGCATCTCAACAACACTAAGAGCTAAGTAATGTAGTATCTTCATGCTAATACTAAGCACTAACTACTGCAGTATCTTCATGCTAATACTAAGTGCTAACTACTTCAGTATGTTCATGCTAGCACTATGCGCTAAGTACTGTAGTATCTCCAGTCTAACACTAAGTACTAAGTACTGTAGTATCTTCAAACTAACACTTAGCGCTAAGTACTAAAGCATCTTCATGCTAATACTAAGTGTCAAGTACTGTAATATCTCCATGCCAACATAAAGCGTTAAGTACTGTAGTATCTTCATGCCAATACTCAGTACTGTAGTATCCTCATGCTAACACTAAGCACTAAGTACTGTAGTATCTTCATGGTAACACTAAGTGCTAAGTACTGTAGTATCTTCATGCTTCAGAGAAGCCCTATCATCACTGTCTCAAGGTAGGTGCTTCCATATTCCAAATAGCTTGCATGCAGTGAGTCCACTAGTTTGTGCAATCAGCTCTCTACACTGCAAAAATAGGTACAACTATACACAGTGCATCAACTACTATAATACTAGATGCATGCAGCACTCAGCTGGTTAGCAGGGAAGCACAGGACATGTTCACTATGGCCAAAAGGCGATTAATGTTAAATGATCCACGAATACCTTCAGTAACATGGGCAAATAATTCAGAAGAGTGTGTATAACTGTTTGCAGTCAACTGACCAATGTATGTAGGAAATATGGGGGGTCTTAAGTATGTCTTATATACTGCATAGCTTAAAACAATTGTCTGCTTTCCTTCATCCGTACTGTATTTCAGACATGTCCTGATTATATGCTTGAATGTAATTAAGTGATGTGTGAACATAATGAGTTCTGTATGTCAAATTTTGGGAAAAGATTAAAAACAGTTATATAAAAGACAAAAGTTTTTCACCTGTAACAGCTGCTGTATTACTGGCATTCCTTCTCCCATCACACTTATGCAGTATACTAAGCGTGCACAAAATACTTAGAAGGCCCATATGACCTCAACCTTCAGAGTTTACTAGAAAAGTCTGGAAATAATCCTACTGCGGTGCTTCATACAGGAACAAATGGTGTAGGAAAATGACTTTTTGATGATGTTAGGGCTGACTTCATAGGAACAGGAACCAAACTAAAGGAAACGGAACATAAGGTACTAATCCCAGAAATCTTGCCAGTGTCAAGGTAGTAATACTATGGGCACACCCAATGAGTCACTGGTCTCTTTCTGCTGCACAGTCTATGTTTTAATGTTATTCTTCAAAATAGGAATGGGGGAAGAAAGGACATGGATCAGGTGGGATCTGTGGTGGAAAACTAGTAAGAAAAATTGTTCACTAGGGCAGACTAAATCTAGGGCAGTCTTTTTCTGCTAACTACTGTATTACTATGTTACTGCATGGGGCAGCAACAGGCAGTTCTAGCAAAGAAAGGGTGACTGTGAACATCGGCACAGACAAAAAACATTTATCAGAAACTGGGATAAGTTTTGGGGGAAAACAAGACCTATAGAAACATGACAGATTACACCTTAATAGGAGAGTGACAAAGAATTTAGTTCAAAACTTAAAGAATCCGATAAATGCTTTAAACTGACAGACTGGGAAAATAGATGTCCCTCACAGAAACTATCAGATGATAAGAAAACCCCACAAATAACACCAAGGTAAAACGAATAAACAAATATAAGACTTGGAAATGCCTCCTTTTTCAATGTAAAAAGCTTTCTAGGGACGTGGATGTGATGTTCTAGCCACACTGTCTGGCAGTTGCCTTTCCCTTTAAGACTTGCCGGAAACATCTTCAAGCTGGCTCCTCCCACCCACCCGGGAGGTAACTCCCTCAGCTCTGCCCCATGACGCCACATCTTCCTCTCCGCTGCAAGAAGCAGGTTCCCTCCTTACTGCTCCCAAATTGAGTAGGCCCTGGTGCCCAAAACTTCGGATTTACTTCCAAAACTTAAACTAAATCTTCAGCTTGATCTTCAATCTTGACCGCAATGGAGAATAAATCCTCGCCCAGATTTTGCTGGTGCCCATGCGGGCAAAAGATGTCGCATACTGACCCTCACACGTCATGCATCTACTGTCTGGGCCACCATCACAATCCACAGGCCTATGACATTTGTCGGTCGTTTCACCCATTGTTCCTCAAGGACCGTGCTGCCTGCCTGAAACTGGGCCACCCAGAGAAATGTTATCTGCCGGTCAAATCTTAGGATGCCCATTGGGTGGTTTCCGTGGCCACGGGGTCCGCTGAGCAGTTGCAGCAACTCAAGGCCTTCGAGGAGGAGGCATCCCAGGCTGCCGCACAGTCCTCTTCTGCTTCAGCTTTCATTCCGCTCCAGTTGGGCTCCACTTATTCGGCTTCCTTCAAGGAGCTGTGCCATTCACTCCCAACCAAAGGGCAGGGCCCTTCCGAATTGCACAGTTCCTGCTCATGCAAGGAGGAGTCCAAGAAGGATAAAGAGAAGACTCTTCGTTGACAATCCTGGGACCAGAAGCGTTCCCGTTCTCAGGAATCTTCGGATTTGACTACAGTCGAAACCACAACCATGGCCACTGGTTTCACAGAAACCCCATCAGTCAGTTGGCTGAAATGCCTGCTGATGATGCGGTCGAGATTTTTCTCAACCCTGTCGACCAGTTGTTGTCCGAAGAGGCCAACAACTCTCTTTTCAGGACCTCAGTCCTCCCAGTGACCACTGAAGGGGCAGTCCAGTCAGCTGAGCTGGCCCCTGTGGTCACTGATCCAGACCAGGAGGAGCTGCGGATCTCTCGGCTCCTATGAGGCCCCCCGTCGGCACCATCGATGGCCGTGGTTGAGGTCTTGGTCATCTTTATCCTCTGGGTCGAGCAGGTCCTGCCAACATCGGTAGTCTTGCTCTTGGCACCATGGGAAGCCACTGTTCGTCTTCGTCCTCCTCGGGTGAGGAGAAGCTTTGACGCAAGTTGCGCCGATCCTATGAAGACCTTAAGTGGTAACAGTTAATTCTGACCGGGCCGAAGCTGGCTACCACCCCAGCCATTATCTGGCTGTTGCCCAAAAGGCCAATGGCCCGGCAGGGCCGGTCAACAGCATTTCTCCCCCAGTGTCCAGACTGTTTTGGCTTGTCCGAAGCAGGCTCCTCCACCAATCATGGTGGAGCCACCACCCAAGCAGCCAACGACTAGGGCTCCAACCAAGGAATCTCAGCCGGCTAAGGGTCTACCCCATCGGCTGTCGGTCACTCTCATGCCTGTCTGCCCGCGGTGGGTCGAGGGTGACATGGGTGGTCACCCGCTTTATGCAGATTCCTCAGAGTCTGTGGATTCCTCTTTGCATTCCTGTCCACAGGATACGGAGTTGAAGCCTGTTGCTAGCCTTGCTTGTAGAGCAGAAAGCAGCTAATTAAAAGAAACTACATTTTCTTATTAATTTAACACTTATATCTCAGCAGGAGTTAGTGTCTGTTGAGATTAAGCAGACAGATACTTTATTAGAAGTAGAAGGGGTCTCATTTAGGTTAAAAAAGAAAGAAAAGAAAGAAAGTCAGGTGTGTTCTGTGCCGGGAAGGGTACTGTATCAACATACTTTGCTAAACCAGTAGGAGGAGAGAGAGCTTAATTGGGGGTGTGGCTTAGACACTATAAAAGCAGGTGACTCAAATTTCAACTTCCTTTTGCTAGCCTTGCTTGTAGAGCAGAAAGCAGCTAACTAAAAGAAGCTGCATTTTCTTATTAATTTAACACTTATATCTCAGCAGGAGTCAGTGTCTGTTGAGATTAAGCAGACAGATACATTATATTAATAGATTTCATAGATATTTACAAGCAATTAGACTGACGTCCTTAAAGCTTGCCCATTTAAAGCCTGTCTTAAAATAGAAATTTCTTTTCACCATAATGTAGATCCAAATTATTTTTAAAATGATTCATACTCTCACTATTTACTACAGCCCATGGTAAAGCATTCCATGGGACAACCACCCTCTGGCTGTATCAGTGCTTTCTTATATTGTGTCTCCATTTAGATTGTATCAATTGTTTGTTGTGCCTTCTGTTACCATATTCATCTGTTCTAGGACAAATTCCAAATTCAGAACAATGGCTGCCAGATCCAATTATCTTGTACAACATGCACATATCACCCCTAAACCTTCTATAACATAAGGAATATAGATTAAGAGATACAAGTCTATCTGAATAAGATAATTCTTTCATTCCCCAAATAGCTTTTGTAAGTCTTCTCTGGACAGATTCAATTTTAATGATATCTTCTCTGTATTGTGGGGACCAGACCTGAATGGCATATTCAAGATGGGGTCTAACTAAGGCAATGTAAAGTGGAATTAGGATTTTGGCCTCCCTACTAGCAATATAGCGTAGTATACAATTTAGATTTTGGATAGTTTTCTTTGTCTGGGATCTACAATGTATGCTAAACTTGAAATCTGGACAAAAAGTTACCCTTAAATCTTTTTTTCAACTGTATTAATGAGTTGTAAATTAACAAGTGAATAATTATTAGATTTATTTGTTTTTCCCAAATGCATTCTTTTACATTTCTCAACATTTAACACTAGTTGGTTAGTAATGGTCCAATAGGAAATTTTATCCAAAACCTT
The DNA here is from genome assembly GCA_016271365.2 of Neoceratodus forsteri. NCBI lineage: Eukaryota > Metazoa > Chordata > Ceratodontiformes > Ceratodontidae > Neoceratodus > Neoceratodus forsteri. Next base: position 211,736,538 of record CM057456.1, read on the forward strand.
CTGTAATTCTGTTACTTCTTCCTGTGTATTCACAACTGCTCCTAACCTACAATTGTCTGCAAACTTATATAACCAAACCTTAGAATTGTCTGATTGCTGGGAGGTTATGTAAATATTAAACAGACACGGGCCCAAGACGGAACCCTGAGGGACACCACTGGTAATTTTGGACCAGTTAGAGAACGTTCCCTTAATCGATACCCTCTGTTGTCTCCCATGCAGCCATGCTGATACCCAGTTACAGATGTAAGGGTTCAGGTTAATTGCTTTAAGTAGTTTTAATAGCTCAGTTTGGGGTAACTTGTCAAAGGCTTTCGCAAAATCCAAGTAAATGACGTCAACTGTGCTTCCCATATCCAATTCTCCATTTACATTTTCATAAAATGCCAATAAATTTGACTGGCAGGACCATGACTTGGTGAACCCATACTGCAATTTATCTATCATGCCATTTGCTTCCAGGTGACTTAAAATATAATCCTTTATTGCCCCTTCTAGTATTTTACCCATAAGTGAAGTCAAGCTGATTGGTCTAAAATTTTCCGGTTTTGTCCTTGCTCCCTTCTTAAAAATAGGGACCACTAAGGCTAGTCCCCAGTCCTGAGGTACCACTGCAAGGTCCAAGGAGGTTTGAAATAAGTATGTAAAGGGGGGGGGGAGGGGCTAGAACAACTGCTAATTATCTTGATACTCAAAGATGCACATCATCTGGGCCAGGGGATTTATTAATGTCTAATCCTGATAATCTGACCTGTATGTCATTAACTTCCACAATGATTTTTCCAGGACTAGAGCTATGATTTCCAAGATGTATGTTCGGATTACCATTATTAAAAACTGAACAAAAATATTTATTCTGAAGGTCTGCCATCTCTTCCAAGTTTGCCACTTGTCCAGCAGAATTGACAAAGGGTCCGATTGTACCGTTATCTTTTCTTTTACCATTAATATATGAATAAAAGGAATTTTTACCATCCTTAACTTTTCCCGCAAGTGATAGTTCAAAATTTGCTTTTGCACTCTTTATTTACTTTTTAATGCGTTTCAGACATTTCCTATAACCCTGGTAGTTTAAAGGTGATCCATAACTCTTATACCGTTTGAACAGTCTATTTTTTTTTATTTAATAACTTTTTAATAGATCTATTCGACCACATAGGTTTATTCCTTTTGGGTCTATCATATTTAAGTTTATGTGGTATAAATTTTCCAACAAGCTGTTTGATCCTAACTAGGAGTAAATCCCACATATCTTGGACAGTTTTACCTGCTAGTTCCACTTCCCAGTCCCAACATTCGAATTCCTTCATTAAACCATCAAAATCTGCTTTCCCAAACTCTAGTTTGGATGTAGTTCCTGAGGTGTGTTGAAGACCAGTATTAGAGATGGTAAAATGGACAGTAGAATGATCACTGCTCCCTAATGGACTTTTTATTAGTAGATTGTTGATGGATTCCCCCATATTAGTAAGAATCAGATCTAGTACATTTAACCCCCTAGTGCTACTATGCACTAACTGCACCAGCCCCAGCTGTTCACTCATGTCCAAATACTGCTTGTTTATATTTCCAATGGCCTTTGATGATTTCCAGTCAATGTTGGGTAAATTAAAATCACCTGCCAGGATTATGTTATCTGCCGGATCTAGTTTATTAATTATATCAATTATCTTGATATCATCAGAATGAGATGTAGAATGTGCCCTGTATAATAATCCTAATATGATTTTGTACCTTGATGGGGAAGTAATTTAACCCACAAGAGTTCCAAGTTAGACATATCCCATTGAATTTCTTCACATTTTATACTTTCCTGCACATAAATTGCTATACCTCCCCCCTTCATATGGATTCTAGATTTTGAAAATATATTGAAAACAGGGACATTTTTTTCCCACTTGTCCTCATTATCCCACCAAGTTTCAGTGATTAGTGCCAGTTGTATATTCTGAGAGTGTAACAATAAACTAAATTCATCAAATTTCCCCACAAGACTCGTGGCGTTTATAATTACTGCATTCCACTCAAGTTTGGAAGTGGGTAAACTTATAACTGGTATATTTAATGATTCGTTAAGCAAAATTCCCTTCCTTTTAACCAGTTTAAATGAAATTGGATAACTTCACTCACTCGTTTGCCTAATGTCCTAGTTCCTGCATAGCTTAAGTGAAGACTATCATATTTAAAATACGTGTTTCTATTAAATGTCAGAGAGTTATCCATAAACCCAATGTTTTCTTTTTTACAAAACTGTCAACCATGAATTGATCTCAAGGATATATCCTTTTTTGTAAGACTGGTGTCCAAATGTAGGTAGTATACTAGAGATAATTAACTCCCCGTTTCGTTCCAGAATTTTTTTAGTTATAGTTCTAAATTCAGTCTGAATATGTTCCATACTAGATCTTCCTATATCATTTGTACCTATATGTAAGATAACAAGGGGGTTTACTGAATTTTCAAGGAGCCCTTCCATCATTGTTGAAACATCATGAAGTCTGGCACCTGGCAAGGTACTGACCGTAGTACATTCCTTGCGTCCCCAGCATACTACAGAATCAATGTCCCTAATTGTAGAGTCTCCAATTACCACTATGTCCCTATTTTTGTGCTCTGAAATAGTGGTTCTCTCAGTATTTATTTGTTTAGGACTGTCCTCGTTTAGAAAAAGTTCTGGTTGTGTTTGTATTTCAGTATTTAACTGCATTTCAACATCTATATCTAAAAGGCATTCAAATTTATTGGATAACTGTAGGGATGTAACCAGGATGTCTTGATTAGGGTTACTCACAGGTGTGCAGGATTTACTAGTGTTAACTTTACTCGTACTGTTAACAGTTTCCTCTAAAGAGAGGACCTGGGCATTTTCAGTAGTATTTTGGCTCATATTACATACCATTTCATCTATGTAACTCTCTAGCTTTCCAATTTCCTTCTGACTTTGCAGTCTAATACTTAATTGCTGGATCTTTTCTTGATGTGTAGTAACCAAGATACATTTGTCACAGATGAATTCAGACACTAATGCATCTTCAGTGTACATTTTACATTGAGTACAAGATTTTTTACCTTTACCCCATTTAGGCTTCCACTGAACCATTTTCACACCTAGAATATGGTTACAATTTAGGTATACCACAAATAATTAACTAGCAAAGCTTCCATCCACTATTCCACTGCTGACACTGCAGACACACGATGCACGTGTCTCTGCGCGCGTCTCCGTGTATGTTACGCGCACCACTCTGCTCGTTCCACTTGCCGACTAGATCGCTTATATGGGCAGGTATCTGGAAGTCACCCTGATCCCACTTGCTCGTAAAAAGTTTTAAAGTTTACTTTTTTTTAGTAAATTTCACTGAACTGCCTCTAAAACAAGCTCACAGTAGTGCGTTTGAGTCTGTAAACTAAGCAATTTAAAATTATAACCCCCAGTACAGAACTGTAGTTCACTGTCCCACAGGAATGAACTACAAATCTTCTCTTCCTGGTTTGAATGATTACCAGGGCTCTAAAATTAAGACAAGACCATAACGTGTATTGAAAGCACAGCTCTCGGTTAAATAATGGTGTATACTGTCACACAAACTATTTCAGCAGCGTTTTGGTACATTTGTTGGTTCAAATAGAAGTAGAAGGGGTCTTATTTAGGGTTAAAAAAAGAAAAGAAAGAAAGTCAGTGTGTGTTCTGTGCTGGGAAGGGTACTGTATCAACTTACTTTGCTAAGCCAGTAGGAGAGACAGCTTAATTGGGTGTGTGGCTTAGACACTATAAAAGCAGGTGACTCAAATTACAACTTCCTGTTGCTAGCCTTTTTTCTTACTAATTGCCCTCCATCCCACCCACCCTAAGCCAGTTCTACTTTTATAGCCACTGGATTTGACTGTCAACAGGAACTTCCTGTTTGGCAGTAGGAAGGGAAGGATCATAAAGAAACATTGGTTTTGTCAACCCTAAAGGAAAAAAGTAGCTCACTCCCCAGCTGCTGGTGGTCTGACACTGAGCAAGGAAGAAGGAGGCTACTGAAGAATATAGGAAGTTGCTGTCCCAGAACAGGAAGGGTGAGAGTTGTAAGGAGAGGAGAGAGTAAGCATACAGAAAAACAGGAGAGGGGACACAAAATAAGACAAGCTAGGAGTGGTGCAGTGCAATGGCTGTGGGGTGGCAGTGTTCTGGGAGACATTCTGGAGGCTGCGATGCTGCCCTATTTGCAGGCACCTCTCTGGTCTGAGGGAGGAGGTTGCCCGTCTCCAGGCTGACCTGGCTAGGTTTTGTGAAACCTCCTCCCCCACCCAGGGCCAATGCCACTACCTCAGAGGTTGCCAAGAAAGAGGAGAGATTGGACCAGGGTGGGCTCATGGAGGGAGAGGGTGGTGGAACAGAGTTGCATCCCTCCAGCTGTACCTCTCCACAATTCATTTGCTCTTCTGGTGGATAGTGGTTCCTCTATGGAGGCACCTGCAGTGGAGACCAAGAAGGATGCTGGGAACCTTCACAAAGGAGACCCACAGGAGGGTGGCATGGGACCCCACAGGGGAAGGAAACAACTCCTGGTGGGGGACTCAATCATTAGCGGGGTAGAAATGGGGGAGGAAGGGGAGAGGGAGGTAAGGTGCCTGCCTGGCGCCATGGCTTGGAGGGACAGGAAGCGAATCCTCAGGATCGTGGGGAGCAGCTGCACGAGGGAGGGAGCTGGATGTCACTGTCCACCTAGGGACAAATGACCTGGCTAGGAATAAGATCAGAGCAGTGCAAGAGGAGTTTGTAGAGTAGGGAGGGCCTTAGACAAGTAGTGCATATGGTAACCTTCTCGGAGGTGCTGCCTGTCTATGGCAAGGGTGATGCTAGGTTACTCCTCACAAGGGAATTCAATGAATGGTTGAAAAACTGGTGTGGAGCTCAGGGTTTTGGCTTCATTGGGGACTGGGGAGCCACCTGGAGGGATGCAGACCTATACTGGTGCGATGGTCTGCATCTGTCCGGGAAGCCAGGATCCTAGGTGAGAGGTTTAAATGCTTCATTGGCAAGCATTTAAACTAGCCAAGGGGGGAAGCACTGAAAAGGAGCAGGGAAATCCCAGCCTCCCCCCACAAAACACGGTAATTAGTGAGGTAAACACCAAGGTAGAGAAGTCATTAGGGAGCAGGACAGAGGTAAATGTAAAAAAAAAGGCAAAGGCAGTAAGGACAGGAATGGGGCCCAAACGGGTAAGGCCATCAAAAAATGGAGGGTGATGAGTACCAATGCCCGTAGTTTGTGTAACAAGCTCCCTGAATTAGTGGCCTTGATGGAAGAGGGTTGCCTGGATATTGTGGCAGTCACAGAAACATGGTACACAGAGAACCATGACTGGGATTTCAACATACCAGGATACACAATCTACAGGAGGGACAGGGAGGGTAAAAGAGGAGGATGAGTAGCTCTCTTTGTAAAAGAAGGGATCAAAGCAACAGAACTAAAGAGTAAACAGGGAGCAGATGACACTCTGGGTCACCCTGGAGACAGGAAATAGCACCACAATCCGCATGGGGGTTGTATACAGACCCCCATCTCAGGGGGAGGGACTGGACAAGGAAATGATAGAAGGCTTCCTTAGAATGGCAGAAAAAGGGGAGATATTGTTGATGGGAGACCTGAATATGCCAGATGTTAACTGGAGCACCTTTGCTGCAGGCACATCCAAGAGCAGGGTCATTCTTGATGCCCTACAGGAGGCATGCCTCAGACAGCTAGTACTGGAACCCACTCGGGAGGAGCAATCTTGACCTGGTACTTCTCAAATGGGGACGGAGAAAGATCTCAGATTTAGAAGTGGGTAGCCATCTGAGACAAACGACCACCAAACAGTGTGGTTCATGATAAACACAGCCATACAATCAAGCCATACAAAAGCAAGAGTATTGGACTTTAGGCGGGCTGACTTTGGGAAAATGAGAGAGTGCCTCAGAAAAGCACTAGCGAACAGGCAAGAAGGAGGGGTGGAGGAACAATGGGGAGTAATCAAAACAGTCATCACAGAGGCAACAAGCCTTTGTGTAAAGCAAATCAACAAAACACAACGAAGGAAAAAAACGCTATAGTTCTCAAAAGAGGTGGCAGGGAAAGTTAAGGAGAAAAGGATAGCATTCAGGAAATATAAGGAAACACAGAAGGAGCAGGACAAAAAACTTTATCAGTTAAAGCAGAAAGAGACTGGGAAGGCAGTCAGAATAGCAAAGGCCCAAACTGAGAAAGGATAGCCAACTCTGTTAAGAAGGGGATAAGACCTTTTATAGGTACATTAGGGAGGCGAATAAAGACCAAAAGAGGGATACTGAGGCTTAATAAAGGGAGGAATGTGGGTGAGGGCGACAGTGAAAAGCAGGATACTGAGCAGATATTTCTGCTCAGTATTCACAAAGGAAGAGGAGGAGGTACCTAAACCAAACAAGAGAAACACTCTGAAGGCGGGGTCGATACCAGTCCATTTACAGAAGAAAAGGTTCTGAAAGAACTAATAAAATTGAAGGTGGACAAAGCAATGGGGCCTGATGGGATTCACCCAAGAATTCTAAAAGAACTAAGAGTAGAACTAGTGACACCGCTGACTACTCTCTTTAACAAGTCATGGGAGGATAGGGTGGTACGTGAGGACTGGAGGAGGGCGGATGTGATTCTTTTCAGAAAAGTGGGAGCAGGACAGAGGCAGGAAACTACAGACCAGTTAGTTTGACCTCGGTGGTAGGGAAAATGATGGAATCACTTCTGAAGGAAAGAACTGTTGGGTACCTAGAGGCCAGTGGGGCACAGGACCCAAGGCAGCATGGATTCACGATGGGAAGGTCATGTCAGATGAATCTAACAGATTTCTTTGACTGGGTGACCAAAGTAGTAGACCAGGGAGGGGCTGTGGACTTGGCCTACTAAGATTTTAGCAAGGCATTTGATACAGTCCCACACAAAAGATTACTACACAAGTTAGCCAGCTTTGGAGTAGGTCCCAAGGTGGTAGCCTGGATAAAAAATTGGCTAGACAACAGGACGCAAAGAGTAATAGTAAATGGAGTCCACAGTGAAGAAAGGAGGGTTACTAGTGGGGTACTGCAGAGTTCAGTACTGGGACCAGTCCTTTTTAATGTCTTTATAAGAGACATTGCAGAGGAACTGGAAAGAAAAGTATGTCTCTTTGCAGATAACACAAAGATCTGCAACAGGGTTAATACACCAGATGGAGTGGAAAGGATGAGAAGGGACTCGGCAAGGTTGGAGGAATGGTCAGATGTATGGCAGCTCAGATTCAATGCAAAGAAGTGCAGGTAATGCACCTGGGAAACAAAAACCCAGGGAAGAGTACACAATGAGGGTGAGATACTGACAACAGTAAAAATGGAAAGGGACCTGGGGGTAATTATATCAGATGACCTAAAGGTGGGCAAGCAATGTAAGAAGGCAGTAAGGAAGGCTGGGGGGATACTGGGATGCATAGGGAAAGGCATCAATAGTAGAAAACAGGAAGTTGTTATCCCTCTACAGACAGTTGGTGAGACCCCATCTGGAGTACTGTGTGCAGTTCTGGAGACCCCATCTCCTCAAAGACATAGACAGAGTGGAGGCTGTCCAGAGGAGGGCAACCAAAATAGTGCAGGGTCTGCACCAGAAGACATACGAAGAAAGACTAAAGGAGCTTAATATGTATACCTTTGAAGAAAGGAGGGAGAGATGGGACATGATAGAAACTTTCAAGTACCTCAAGGGAATCAACAAAGTCCAAGAGGGTAGCATCTTTCAGAAAAAGAGATGTGCAAGAACAAGGAGGCACAATTAGAAGATAGAGGGTGGACAGCTCAGAGGTAATGTGAGGAAGTATTTTTTTACAGAGAGGGTTGTGGATGCATGGAACAGCCTCCCTGAGGAGGTCGTGGAGTCGAGAACAGTGGGGGAATTCAAGAATGCATGGGACAGACATAAGGCAGTCCTAGTGGGGGTGGGGTAGGAGGAAGTAAGCTGTTGGTTAACTAGGATCTGCAGCTTATCTGTTAGGTAGGAAAATGGGCAGACTAGGTGGCCAAGCAGTCCTTATCTGTCATCAAATTCTATGTTTCTGTTTTATGGGGGATCTTTCAATGGAGGAAGGCCCCACTTTGTTCATGGGCATTCTTTACCTCATCTCTTAGTCTACGGGGATGAAACTGGAGCCTGTCCAAAAGTGGGCTCACTATCCCCTTACATAAATTCTGGATAAATGGGACTCCCAGTGGCTGAGGCCATTGTTGGTCCTGCGCTGGAGCTCTGGCAGTGCCCTGCCTCTTGCCCTGCACCCTCGGCCCGGATAGCCCGCAAATATGTGGTGCCCACCGGTAACCTTTTGGGGTTCATGGAGCATCCCTCAGGTGAGGGGTTGTTTGCTTACTCTGTGTTTCAGGTGCTCGGGCAGTACAGGGGACATCAACAGACCACAGGACAGAGAGTCCAAGAAACTGGACCATTTGGTTAGGAAGGTCTATGCTGCCTCTTTGCTAGGCCTCCACCAGGCAAGCTCGGCCAACTTGATGGCACACTTCTCCCATGCCCTATTAGGCTCCCTAGATGAGGGGATTCCTCACCTTCCTGCAGACCTTCAGACTACGGTCAAACAGGTCCATGACCAGAGTCAGGCTGTGGCGAAACAGCAACTCCAGATGGCTCTGCATGTTGGAGATTCCTGTGCCTGCTCGGTGGCAGCTGCGTTTGCCATGTGCCATAGGGCATGGCTGCGGATCTCGACCTTCATGGCATACACCCAGCACAAGCTGACGGATGTACCTTTTTTAAGGCACCTACGTATTTGGACCTGGTGTGGATGGGCACTGAAAAGTCCAATACCAGCCCAGCATCAGTCTGGTCAGCAGGCTCAGTACTAGCGACCTTGGGCCAAGTCCATGGCCTTGGTAGTCCGAAAGCCTGGAGGGAAGGGACCCGGTGGTCCCTCTGTCAGTTCCTCCTCCTCCAGGCCTGCTCACTGACGGGATGAGGGGTGCCTCCCTCATGTCCGTCACAACTCCCCTGGGTCCTCCTGTGGGGGACCGGCTCCGCCAATTCCTTTCCACCTGGTCCACTGTTACCACAGACAGGTGGGTTCTGGAAGTGGTCGGCCAGGGTCTGCCTCTGAAGTTTGAGCAGTACCCTCCCAGCCAAGCCAAGCCCCACGGGAGGACTTGGTATCCACAAACACTCTGTCAGCTCTTTAAGATAACACAGCCCAGCTCCTCTGCAAGGAGGTCATGGTCAGGGCAGCGGATGCTCCAGAACACCTAGGGTTTGTCTCCAGGTACTTCCTAGTACCAAAGCGGACAGGGGGCTAGTTCCCCATTCTAGATCTGGATGACCTGAACAAATTCCTCAGGTCTCACACTTTTAGGATCGTAACTCTGTCTCAGATCACACCATCTCTCAAGCAAAACATGTGGTTTTGCTCCCTGGATCTACATGATGCATTTTTCCATGTCCCAATCTGTCCGTCCCACCGAAGTTTCCTCCATTTCTGAGCCAAGGGAACCCTCTACGAGTTCCAGTCCATGCCACTCGGCCTCTCCTCGGTCCCCAGGCATAGCAGTGGTGGCAGCTTATCAGAGGCAACAAGGGGTCTGGGTGTACCCCTACCTGGATGACTGTCTGATTGCAGGTCCCTCCAGGGAGGAGGAGGAGCGGTCCAGGGACCTGGCCCTTCAGACTTGCATCGACCTTGGCCTACTGGTCAACGAGGTCAAGTCAGAATTTGTGCCCTCGTAGGTGATCAGCTTCATGGGGCAGAGCTCGACTCTTGCTGAGCCAGAGCTTGGTTCCCAGTGGACAGGGCGGAGGTTCTCTCCTCCTTTGCCCGATCATTTCTGGTTGGGCACTTGCACCTTGCCCAAGACTTCCTGCACCTTCTGGGTTACATGGCAGCCAGCACCAGCATGGTCTGATAGGCCCATTGGCAAATGCACTCCCTGCAATGGGAGCTGGCCAGTTAGTGGTCTCAGCGCAAAAGTCACTTCGACCAGCTAGTCACGGTGACTCAGAAGATGTGCGACGCCCTCCAGTGGTGGCTCGTTCTAGCACATCTGCAGGATGGGATCCCTTTTGTCTACCCCAATCAGATGGTCGTCCTGATGACTGACACCTTTCTCATGGGCTGGGGTGCCCACCTGGGGGATCACAGAGTCTCCGGGCTCAGGTCCCCCAAGAGTCCCAATGCCACATCAACCAACTGGAGCTCTGAGCAGTTCTGCTGGTGCTGACTGCATTCACACCATTTGTTCAGGGTCAAGTGGTCCAAGTCCAGACGGACAACACCACAACCATATACTACCTCAACAAGTAGGCTGGGACACACTCCTTGACTCTGTGCAAAGAAGCTCTCTACATCTGGACCCTCGTGCACAGCATGGAGGCAGATCTCCTAGCCATCCATGTGGCAGGAGCCTCCAATCAGCTGGCAGATGCCCTCAGCCAGGTGGACAAAGCATCTCACGAGTGGTCCCTCTATCTGAAGGCAGTTCACAGTCTATCCTCCCAGTAGGGCACCCCTCAGGTGGACCTGTTCACCTCCAGGAAGAACGCAAAGCAGAGGCTGTTTTGTGCCCACCCCTTCAGCACGGCTCGCTGCAGGAGGATGCCTTCTCGAGGCCGTGGACCCCAGGCCTCTTCTATGCCTTCCCTCCACTTCCCTTGATCCACAAAGTGCTACTCAAAGTCAGGAGGGACAAGGCACAGGTGGATCCTGGTGGCTCCAGACTGGCCCCACCAGCTTTGGTACCTTGATCTCCTCAGCCTCAGCAAAAGGCTCCCAAGGCGTCATCCACTATGTTCCGGAGCTGCTCTCCATCAATCAGGGGAAAGTACTCCACCAAGACCTTCAATCCCTGCACCTGACAGTCTGATTCCTGAGTGGTTAGAGTTCCAGGCTTTGGGTCTCTCTGAAGATGTCCTCGCTGTTGTCGAGGCATCTAGAAAGGAATCGACCAGAAAATACTATGCCTTCAAATAGAAGAGATTCTCCATTTGGTGTCAGGGCAAGGGGTTGGACCCTTTGTCCTGTCAAGTGGCTAGCATTTTGGACCAACTGTGGTCTCTCTCCCAAGGGGGACATTGGTTGATGACCCTTAAGGTGCACCTGGCAGCCATCTGTTTACCGGGCGCAAGCTGGTCAGCAGTTGGTGGCACAGCTGAAGGTGGTCTGGTGTTTTTTCCAAAGTCTTGACCACATTTCCCCTCTGGTGCATGAAACACCACCACTGTGGGACTTGTTGCTGGTTTTGGCAAAGCTCATGGGAAAGCCATTCGAACTGATGTACAGGTGTGAGATGTCTCACCTGTCACGGAAGACCACCTTGCTGGTGGCTATCACATCAGCCAGAAGGATCAGTGAGCTCCAGGTGCTTTCGGTGGAGTCTCCTTACCTGATCTTCCACAGGGATAAGGTTGCCCTGCACCCCAACCCAAAGTTCCACCTCAGAGGTCGAACACAGGCTCTATACTTTGGACCTGAGGCGAGCACTCACTTATTATAAAGAGTGCACGGCTGGAGTTCGGGGAGAGGTTTGCCAGCTGTTTGTCACCTACGCTGAAGCTGCACCTGGCAGACCTGCAGCCAAGCGGATGATTGGCAGGTGGATCACATCCTGCATTGATCTCTGCTATAGGCTGGCGGATAGGGAGTCTCCCAGAGGGCTAAGGGCTGATTCCACCCACCATTCCACTGCATCAGTGGCTACTTCTAGGGATGTCCCTATCCAGGAAATCTGCAGGGCTGCTACCTGGAAGTCAGCACACATTTCCCATTACCACATTCACCTTGAGTCACGCCGGGATGCTGGTTTTGGGGCCTCAGTTCTCCAATCTCTGTTTGCAAAATAGTTGGTGTACACCTTGCCTCCCTCCTCCCGGAGAACTGCTAGGAGTCTGCCAGAAGTGTGGATAGAACATCATATCCACATCCCTAGAAACACAGGTTACTCACCTGTAACATTAGTTCTAGGAGTGGTATATGATGTTCATCCACACGGACCCACCCAACCTCCCCAGCTTCAGCGCACACATTCTGCTTCCAACGGGCAAGATCTGGCGTCATGGGGCACAGCCGAGAGAGTTACCACCCGGGTGGATGGGAGGAGACAGCTTGAATATGTTTCTGGCAAGTCTTAAAGGGAAAGGCAACTGCCAGACAGTGTGGATGAACATCATATACCGCTCCTAGAAAGTACAGTTACGTAAGATCTTACCGTAACAGTAGATCTTTGAGAGAGGCTCTTGCAGTAGGTGTTCACCAGTAGGACTAAGCGGTCAGACATCAGGACCCCACGGAAAAATCTTCTAACTAGCAGTCTCTGGCGGGGACCACCCCCATGTCAGCTGACCGTTAGCCTGCGTCAGTATATAGGGGTGGTCCCTACGCCCACCTTCCAGTTCTCCCGCCAAAGGCTGAAAGAGCATGACAGGAGAAGAGGAAATGCTCCTAGAAGGAAAGGAAAAACTCAGGGGGATGGAGGGAAGGAAGGCAATACCTACTGCAAGAGCCTCTCTTGAAGATCTACTATTATGGTAAGATCTTGCGTAACTGTACTATCTTACTTCGAGAGGGCCCTTGCAGTAGGTATTCACCAGTAGGCCTGAGTCCCAAGCAGTATGGAACAAGTCTGAATCCAGGGAGGAGGAGAAATATCATCCACATACAAACAGACTGGCAGAAGAGGGACTCAAGAAAGGAGCCCCTGCAAGACCGCCAAACCGAAACCCACCCCGCAACGAGCGGCAACATCCAAGCTGTAATGCTTTGTAAAGGTATGTACAGAAGTCCAGGAAGCGGTTGCACAGATTTCTGCAGCTGTCATGTTCCTGAAACAAGCAGCGGAGGCAGCCAACCCTCTGGTGGAATGCCCTTTTACCTGACCCAGAAGAGTTTTGTTGTACTTTGTCATAACAGAAAGTAATGCAGTTAGCTAACCACTTAGAGAGGCACTGCTTGGAAATAGCGGTGCCCTCCCTCTTGGTGCAATGGAAATGAAAAGTTGATCTGTTTCTCTGAGATCCTTGGTTCTGTTAGTATAGTATCTCAGGATCCTGTGAACGTCTAGAATATGTAAAAGATACTCTCCCTGGTTAGAGTGTGCCGGGAAAAAGACCGGGAGCTCGATGGACTGGTTCAGGGTGGACTCAGCCAACATTTTAGGAAGGAACTTTGGATTAGTATGCATGGCCACTCTGTTCTTATGGAAAATCAAATAAGGGATTTTGCACATAAGGGCCTGGAGCTCAGAAATCCTTCAAGCTGAAGTGATGGCCACGAGAAAAAGTGTCTTCCAGGAAAGGAAACGCAGATCAGCATCAGCTGCCGGCTCAAAGGGGAGCAAAGTGAGCTTCTCCAGAATGAAACTGTGGTCCCGGCGGGGCAGGAAAGGTTACAGATAGGGGGCTTCAAGAGAAGAACTCCTCTAAGGAAGGTCTTGGAGACCTCCAATTGAGCTACCAGCTTGTCCCCCACTGGAAGATGGTAGGCTGGGATGGCCGCCAGATGCACTTTCAGCGAGGAGTAGCCGAGATCCAGGTCGTAGAGGTACCTCAAATAATTAAGGATCCTGGCCGTGGGGCAGGAAAAGGGCTCCAAATCTTTGGAACCTGCCCAAATGGAAAATCACTTCCACTTTATGCCGTAAGTAGATCTGGTGGAAGGCTTTCGGGCTCCACCAGGATGTCAGCAACTTAACGAGAAATGCCGAAGCGAGCAATGGCTACGTCTGCAGGAGCCAGGCATGCAGATGGAGGGTTCTGAGACCTGGATGGACCAGGGTCCCCTGATTCTGGGTCAGCAGGTCCTGTGACAGCGTAAGAGGAATAGGAGGCTCTTCCCAGAACTGTTGCAATAGAGAGAACAAAACTTGCCTCGGCCAGAAGGGAGCGATGAGAATCATGCGCGCCCCTTCTGCCCGGATCTTGTTCAGACTCTCAGAATCAAAGGTATTGGAGGGAAGGTGTAAACGAATCTGTCCCTCCAACACAGCGACAGCGCATCCTGCCAGAAAATGCCACACCCTAGAGCGAGCAAAAGGTGGGAAGCTTGGCATTGCCGGGGGGACAGGTCTACCTGTGGTGTCCCCCACTGAGCAAAGACGCCGTCTACCATATCCTGCTTGATTTCCCACTCATGGGATCTGGCCGAGGAATGACAGAGCATCTGCAAGTGTGTTTTGTACGACCGGCACATGGACCGCTGTCAGGTGTAGGTTGTGCTGAGATGCCCAATACCACACCCTCATCGCCTCCCGGCACAGGGGATAGGAACGAGTTCCCTCTTGTTTGTTGAGGTACCAGACAATCACATGTTGTCTGACTGTACTAGAAGGTGGCCGGGAAGGATGAAGGGGTGGAGAGCCTGAAGAGCATGTAGGACCACCCTCAGTTCAAGAATGTTGATGTGCGACCACTTCTTGATGTGGGACCAGTTCCCCTGGGTCTTGCGTGACCCAAGGTGGGCTCCTCAACTGGCCCCTGAGGCGTCCGTTGTCAGAGTCTGGGTGGGAAGAGTGGAGCAGAATGGAACCCCTAAGCTGAGGTTCTCCTGAACCAACCACCACTGAAGATCCCTGATCATTGGGTACGAAATGAGGACCTCATGATCCAGGTCATCCTGGGTTTGATCCCATTGGGTTCTGGGGGTCCACTGCAAGACCCGCATGTGGAGCCACGCTAGAGGGAAAGTCGGAATGGCTGCTGCCATAAGGCCTAGAAGGCAAAGGACCTTCCAAACCAAGACCTGTTTTAGAGAGGTCAGGGAACAAGCATGGAGTTGCAGAGTCTCGATCCTGTCCGGAGGTAGGAAAGCCCTGCCCATGGTCATGTCCAACACTGCCCCAATGAACTGCAGCTGTTGGCAAGGAACCAAATGAGACTTGGCCTGACTGATCTTAATGCCAAGATTGAAAAAGATCAACAGGGTGAGGGAGAGGGAACGCTGAAGGTCCTCCCTGGATGGGGAAGCTATAAGCCAATCGTCCAGGTAGGGAAATACCTGGATCCCCTTGGTACGCAGAAAAGCTGCCACTACTGCCAGACATTTGGTAATTACTTGGGAAGCTGAGAATAGGCCAAAGGGAAGGGCCCTGAATTGGTAGTGTTCCCCCTGGAAACAAAAATGGAGACACCTGTGGTGGGAGGGGCGTTTGGGGATATGCAGGTAGGCATCCTACATGTCCAGGGCACATAGCCAAAGGCCCGACCTGAGCAGGGGGAGAAGGCTCTGCAGAGAGAGCATTCTGAACCTCTTGTACTCCACATACAAATTGAGGGTGCCAAGATCCAGAATGGGCCTCAGATCACCCGTCTTCTTTGGCACCAGGAAGAAATGGGAATGGTAACCTGTCCCCTGGTATGGCAGGGGGACGGGTTCTATTGCCGCCTTCCGCAGAAGGGAACTTATTTCCTTCTGCACTACAGGAATGTGCAGTGGGGAATAAGATGATGGTGGAGGAGGTCTGTGGGGGAGGGGTTTTTCTGAGTGAACTATCGAGTGTTCCTCTGACACCAGCTGGAGCACTCAAGAGTCGGAGGTTATCCTCTCCTATTCTGATAGAAGGAAGGAAAACCTTCCCCCCACTGGCTCCTCTGGATTGGCCAGAGGAAGAAGGAGAGGCAAGGAGTCAAGAGGCCAAGGGCAGAGTAGTAGCCACAGCTCCGGGGGCCTTGTGGGACTTGTTCGGAGGGTCTTTGGTTGCTGACGCAGCTCTATGTTTGTTTGGGCGTCGAGCCTGCGTCTGCTGTCGACTTTTTTTTTTTTAAACATATTTGTGTTTTTTTTTTTTTTTGCCCCCTTACTCACCGGCTCAGGTTCCTATCTTTGGGTAATCCCAATGCCATGCTCCCGTAAGTCCGCCCCAGTTACCTCCCTCCGGGTGCCAGTGAACCTGCCCCCATCCTGCCTCTGTTTACCCCCCTTCCCGGGTGGGGAGGAGAGAGCGACCCCCCCAGTAGTCTCCTCCAGTGCTTAAGTGTGCATCAGGAGGCCTCATCGACCCCTTCTATGGAGCCTGGTTCTGGAATTTTCTCGGGACGGCGGGGTCCAGTCTCCAGGCGCCTGCTGTGGGTCATTTTCCACTTTTCTGGTCCCAGCCCTCAGGACGTCGGCACGCTAGGGAAGCCTAGGGGTGAGGCACGTCATGACGTGCCAGCGCTCCAGCTTCTGGCTGGCATCCTCCCACCCTGCTGCAAGCTGTCTCACTGCACCTCCACCTGTGGTCACCCAGGTGGTGGTAAAGCAGTGGGACCTGCAACCCACCCCTCCCTGGAGGAGAGCAGCCTCTACGTGCTCAATCCTACCTCTCCCCGGCCGGCCCTCCAGCCTCCCGAGTCCGCTCCCGAACCCGGGTCGTTGGCACCGTGAGCGGTAGCACTACCGCTGCACTGGTGGGCTGCTGTTGACAGTTCTGACGTTGAAAGAGACGTTTCAGTCCTTGAGGAGGTTTGTATATGACCTGGACCGACTTCAAGGCTTGCCCTTTTTCTTGTAGGTTGATGATTATGTCTTTGACGTCACCACCGAATAGCACCGACCCCCAGAAGGGGGCGTCCTGGATGGCAGTCTGCACCTCAAGCGCCAGGCTGGAAATGTGAAGCCAGGCATGGCACCGTAACCCAATGGTGAATACCGAACTTCTGCCAGCCATGTCCACCGCATCATAGGTGGCACGGAGCATATACCTACAAGCAGATCTAGCTGAGCAGACAAGGTCTCCTAGTTCTTGTTTGGTCTCAGAATCTGGAAGAGAATCTAACTTGACTGAGGAGGGACTTCTGGTAATCCCCATGTGGGCCACATAATTAAGGGCCCTAATGCCCAGGGTAGAGGAAGCGAAGACCTTCTTCCCATACTGGTCCAGAAGTTTTGATTCCCTGTCAGGGGGAAAAGAGCTCAGGTATTTAGGATTAGCGGTTCTGTTGTGGGCGACACTGATAATGACTGGCCTTAGAGTGAAGGCTAAGAAAATCTTTGCCTTCCGGGGATTGGTAGAGCCTATCCGCCTTGCGAGGAAGAGAAGCAAAGGAGGAAGGCTGTTTCTAAACAGTCTAGACGAGATCCTCGTGAGGTTCGATCCAGGGTGGAATCAGGTGTTCAAGGATTCAGCCAGATCTAAGTGTATGGCTAACCTGTGCCGTTGGGTATCTTGCTCCACCGTCTTCCAATCATAAGCCGCCTGGATTTTCTTTAACAACTCCAGGAAAGAAGGATCTTTCAGAGGGGATTTAGGAGAATCCTTTGGTTTGGGCGTCTCTGGAGTGTGAGGCTCATCTCCTGAGTCCGAGGGTTCGAAGTCACTATCGGGTTCAGAGGACTCCGGAGAGCATGAAGTAATTACCGGAGGAAGGGGGAGTTTGACCGGTCTGGAAACATCCAGAGGGCAGGAGAATTCCCTAGAGCAAGAGCCAGTTGAAGGTTCTGGTCTGGCATCCAGTAAAGGTGGAGGGGTCTCCTCCGGCCAACGTGTGGGGCCCGACATTGGGTACGGTGTCGGTGGATGTTTATCCAGTTCTGAGGTGAGCTGGCATCTGGCTTCAACCCACCAAGAGGACAGGACCACCTTCACGTCCACCGGCGACTGTGGTGGAGGAGGAGGAGGACGACGACTTGGGAATGGGTAATTTGGGAACCTGCAGTATTGGTACCTGAAGCCCGATGGCAGGAAGCCTGGACCAGGGAATCCTGGCATTGGGTATTGTGGTGTTGGATATTGTGGCTTCGGGTACTGTGGTGTAGGGTATCCTGGTGCTGGAAGGCCCGAAGGAGCCAACGGTCCTGACGGATGCCCAACCGGAGGGCCTGACTAATCTGGCGTCAGCCCGGTGGGCAGTGCGCTGGAACTGGGCCCCTGTGAGAACGTCCGGTGCCACTGCCGCCCATACAGCACAGCTGAAGGTCCATCGTTGGATCTGGTGTCGAAGGCTCTGGCGTTGGAGGGGAGGGCACCCCGACGGCAGAAGCATCCCTTGGTCCTCATCCCCAGCCAGAGAAGCAGGGCCCGACTTCAAAGGAGGAGGCAATAGAGACGGAGAAGCCTCCAGCGGCAACTGATCAGGCGTCAACTGTGGCGACCACTAAACATCAGGTGTAACATTAGGACCTGACAGGGGATCGCAGGCTGGGTGTTCATTGGATGGGCCGGCAGTCAACTTAACAGCCTTGTCCAGGCGGGAAACAGCAGAGCTGGAGTCCGACTTATCAGACCCACTCGCACTGCCAGGCAGTATGGAAGAAGTGGTTGTAGTGGGAGTAGAGGCCTCCTTTGCCCTGGAGGTACCCGTTGGGCCTAAGCCCGATGGGGGGGGGAAAGAGACGTGCGTTTGAACACCACCAAAGCGGCCGTCGGAGAATGGTCCCCCAGAGGGGAAGATATCTGTAAGGCCACATCTCCAGCCAAAGTTGACGGGGCTGTGGATGAAGAGTCCCTGTCCTTATGCTTCTCCTTATCCCGTTTTTCCTTATGGTGGCCTTTGGGAGAGGTCGGCATATGCCTAAGTTTTTTTTCAATTCTTTTTCCATGGAGGCCATCTTTTTCTTTAGAATATGGGCTTCCAGCTGGCCCAGTGGCACTGAGGGTTGAGGTGCTGGACACCACACCTCGCGCCACGCCAGTGACCTGGGTTGAGAATGAGCCGGAGGAGTGCGGGGGAAAGATCGGCGTCTGGAGGACTGCTCTCTCTTCCCGGGAGAATGTGGGATGCCGCTCATGGAATGACCTCTGGTAGTGGCTGAAGGATCGCCGACTGAGCAAAGCGTGGCGTATACCACGGGTGCGTGAGCTAAGACTGGTGCCTTGCTGGCGGGCTCTGCGGGGGCGAGAGAAGAGAATAACCCCCAATCCTGGGGATAGATGAAGGCACCTCGACCTTCCACAGCCCACACTCCCAATTCCGGGCTATCTCCTCTCCATTGCCAGACTCATGTGCTGGGCACTTTGCCCTATAAGATACAGCACCCTGGGTGGATAGGGCGGCCCTTCCTTCGGAGGATTCAGACCCGGAGGTGGTGCTTGGTGACATGAGGGGAGAGGCGTGGTCACGGAGGGAAGTAGAGGCTGGGAGCTCCCGGGGTCGCTGGAAGGAGTTCTCCAGGGTTGGAGATAAAGTAAAAAAAAAAAAAAAAAAAAAGACTATGGGCTTCCATGGACTGCTGCCACCTCTTTCGGGTGATCAAACTGAACTTCTGGCAGTGGTCGCACTCCTCCATGCAGTGGTCCAGGCCTAGACAGAAGAGGCACAGGGAATGGCCATCCTTATGTGGGAGTTGGGATCCGCACGAGTCGCACTTATTTTTATGCAAGTTGGATGGCGTCGGGGACAACATACACAGCCAATAAAACTAGACAAATCAAGCAAGGAAAGCTTCAAAGAAGTATGAAAAGAGGAGTAAATACTCATTCAAAATGGCGATGCTAGTAGCACTGTTCTTCAGAGAAGTATTTTCGTAAGCTGATGGCGGGAAGGAACTGGAAGGTGGGTGTGGGGATCACCCCTTTATTCAGACATGGGCTGACATTTGTCAGCTGACATGGAGGCGGTCCCTGCCAGAGACTGCTAGCTAGAAGATTTTTCCGTGTAGTCCTGATGCCTGATGGCTTAGTCCTACTGGTGAATACCCACTGCATGAGCCCTCTTGAAGTAAGATCTACTATTACAGATGAGTAACCAAATATAGTGACACACTATTATAAACTGGATATACTGGAGCAAATTGAAATGTGGTGGGAAAATGGGGTCATGCGGGGGAAAACAACTAAAGAAAAATCTTTGATGTTCACCTTGACTGTATAACGAAAACCTTAAAGCAAAAGTTTGGTTTACTGCATAGAACCTAGAAATAATGGGGACAAGCGGGAGAAAACTGAAGAAAAATCTTTAATGTTCACCTTGATTATATCACAAAAACCTTAAACCATATGTTTGGTTTACTGCACAGAACCTAGAAGTAATGGCTAATGTTCCCTGCACTGCAACAGCTCTCTAAGTATACTTCTTCCTATACTCAGTTATGGAGTGGTGAGCCTAGCAACCGTATGTGAACAGGGGCCATCTTGAATGGAATGTTATACAACAGGATGAGGCGCTTTGACCTCAGCACTACAAATATGACCATCACTTCAGAGTAACCACAGAGCTGGGATGGTTACCATTATAGGCTAGGCTCCTAGACTAACTCCACTGCATGGTACTCTGGGTCTCCAGTACAGGTATTCCAACTAGCCTGTCTACGCTCCTTGTTCCCCAATGCACAAAATGTGGGCTAAGGTCAGGAATTAAGCTCTCTTTCCTACCAATATTCCTTCGAGTATGCAGCCTGAGTACAGTGGAACTCCCTTCCACATCACCTAAGGGAAATGTAGTCTCTGGGCACCTTCAAAATCACTTTCAAACGTAACCAATATGAGCAAAAGACATGTTTCACTTGAAACACAGGCAGATGCTTGAAAGTCCTAGATCCTGTTTTTTTTTTTTTGGAAGGCTCTGCCTTTGGTTCGATGGACAAGTAGCCAGCCACTCCCACTTCCTGGGCTATATAAGCAGTTCTCCTCAGCCTCCTTCTCGAGCACTTTTTCTTTACCTGCCAGAGGCTCTGTCCATTTGCTCTTTGCAGCTGGCCGGGGCCTGCCCCAACTCCCCACCCCCGGCCTTGCTGCTTCTTTCTGCTGGACTCTGCGTTTTGTTCTTCTGCTTCTGGTTTTTATTTTGCCTCCATCTGTGTGCTTCCTTTTGTTCCTTCCCAGTTTCTTCTATGTCTGTGCCTTAGTTTTGTTTTGGTTTTCTTTTTGGGGATTTGTTTTCTCAGCTCCTACCATGTGGCTCTTGCAGCTCCAGCTACTTGCTTTTAGTTACTCCCACTGCTATTGTAACCAGTACCTGTGTTTCTACACAAACCAAAGCTGCTTCCCATGCTACAGGCCTAATTGTTCCCCATGCTAGCAAGCCTAGTTGTTTTCACCTGAGTCAGGCTCCCTCTGAACCTTTGCTATGCAGCTTAATCACGTTTTCCCTGCTTAATCTACCTCCCCGTGGTTTTAGCTGTTTTCACAGCATTGTGCTTCCCTCCTTCCATGCTTGTAGAATACTACCACTCATAGAGGATGCTATTCCCTGTTTTGTACACTGCTGTTCTACTCTGAGGTCAGTTAAGCTACTGCTGATGCTGTAAACTAGTTTTAATATCTGCATGTGGTGACACTTCCATCACTTTCTTGTTTTTCCTACAGTGGGGACTGGGAAGTGTTTGGGGAGTAGTGGCCCCATGTGGCTAATTACTTCTGTTCTAAATCCTGCCTCCGCCACGGAAAATCCTCGGAGGATTTGTCACTTTAACTTGGCTTTTTGAATGCCTGGCTGGCTTGCCCCACTGTCATACTGCCACCCCTACTTACGTTCATGTCCCATCATTGCTACTAAGTTTTACAGACCTATGTGCAGGTCTGACTATTTCTACTGCTTACTGACCTACGTGCTGGTCCAACTATTGTTACCCTGCCCCACTGCATTACCCTGCCTGACTGAACTACGTCTAGATCCATTCTTGCTCATGCCACCTTTGTTCATGCTCCCTGCCATTTGCACCTGCAAGTTCTCAGTACTCATGCCCATTCAGCACCTCATCAGTCAATAGGGCATGCCAGCCTTTCCACTCTAGTGCAGTTTTTCCCCTGCAGCCAATGGTCTCGCTCTGCACCTGAGTCCGCAGCTTGAGCATACGAAGCTTGGGGCGGGGTCCTTCTCACCTGGCCCAAAGCTGGGAATGTCCTCGCTCCGGGTGGACCTTCAGTCGTCAACCATACCAATGGCATCTCAAGTTGTAGAAAGTTAAGACTCAGCTCTGAAGGACTGGGGTTGCTTACAGGGGCTCCTTTAGTGCCCAAGCAAGGAGGAACCCTTCAAGCTATTCTCCCCATGACTGCCTCTGGTTCACCTGGTATAAGGGTAGATCAGTAGGCCAGGTGAGTGCCTTGGTGGTTATTACTCTCCTCCTCCTGCCTTGGAGGTGGCTAGTTGCAGAGCGCAGCGACTCGCAACCCTCCACGGCATTCCTCTTAGAAGGACTGAGCGAGAGCTTTTCTCCAAATTGGAATATTTTCCACTTCCCTTTAAATGGGTTTCCAAATTGCAGCAACAGAGCCATCACTAAATAAAATACCCCAAGCCTGGAGGGAAGGCAACCTAGGGCTTGGATCCCCAGAGATTTCCTCTTCAAAGGTTTTTTTCTCTCTCCTCCGTGTCTCAGGTCATAACTGTTCATTAGCATAGTGTTCCCTAGTTCCGTAGGCAGGATCCACTGTTGGATGGAGGGGGATGGTGTCCCTATTACCATTCCCTCTCTCCTTAGGAAGTCCGCTTATTCCCTTTTGCAACCCATCACACTCACGACATTGCTACCCTGCACATCCCATTATGTTATCAGCTGCCTCACGCTTATCTATTACCATGTCTCACAACTTCTGATTGCTTATAAGCTTCAAACTACTTCCCTTTTTGGGGATCCTTCCTAAGGTACCTTTAGCCAAGGGAATCGTCACGTGGCACCTCTAGGGGTGGAACCCTCTAGAGGGTTCCTTGCCTTTGGTACCCCTACAGGGTGGTAATTCCTCTGGAATAGAGAGTACGAATGGCCAAAACCTAAGTAACACAGTTGCACAAGCATAACACATTACTGGCTGTGTAGATCATTTAATTGGAAGGCTCCGCCTTTGGTTCGCTGGACAAGCAGCCAGCCAGCCACTCCCACTTCCTGAACTATATAAGCAATTCCCCTCAGTCTCCTTCTGAAGCACTTTTTCTTTGCCCCACCGTCCTCCCCTCCTCCTCTTCCAGCTGCAGTGCCCCTCTCCTGGGGATCCTTCCTAAGGTACCTTTAGCCAAGGGATCAATACCATGGCATCTCTAGGGGTGGAACCCTCTAGAGGGGTCCTTGCCTTTGGTACCCTTACAGGGTGGTAATTCCTCTGAAATAGAGACTGCGAACGGCCAAGTAACACAGTTGTACAAGCATAACACATTACTGGCTGCGTAGGCCATTTAATTTTTTTTTAATGATGTCTTGGAGAACGCCTGTGAGCGGATGCTCATTTGTAGATTCCACAGCAATTACAAGAAAAAATTGAACTGGTACATAGCATTACATTACAAGCAACTACAAAATTGAACTGGTACAAAACAATACATTACAAGCTAGGTAGACAAATTGGTGTGAATTACAAGATTGGGACAACATTTAGCTTAAGGTATAACATTTAGACACTGCTACGGCATTGGTGAGAAGGTGCCTCCATCGGAGAGTTGAGCATAATTGTTGGGGAAGAAACAGAGTGGAGAACAGGCACAGCTGCAGCATAGTGAAGTGTATGCCTGCGTAAGGAGTTAAGAACAGACTTGAGGAAGGTTGGAGACAATGAGGCTAGGACAGCAGCAGACGGGGGGGGCTTGAGGGTGGGGACAGAGAGGGGAATGGGTGCTCATTGGGGAAGGAAGGGAGGTAGATGGGGGTGGGACAATGAAGTGCTATGAAGGTAGGTGCCCCTAGGACAGTGTTACTGCTTTATGGTGGTCCAGATGTAGGAAAGTTGTTTTGGTCATCATGAATGCAGTCACAGTTGTCATCTGTGGCACGGTGCTGCCTGAGCTTACGCTTGAAAGCACCAATGGTTCAGCCGATCCGGTGGTGTAGAGGGTTGAGGCGCTGGATGCCACACCTCGTGCCACGCAGGCGACCCGGGTTCAGGAATGAGCCCAGGCTGTCGACGGTCGGTGGGGAGGGAGAGGATTGAGCTTCCAGAGGACAGTTCTCCCCTCCCGGGAGGGGAGGAGTTGCGCTCCCACTGAATGACTGCCCCCAGGTAAAGGCCCGGGGGAAGGGTGGGTCTGTGGGCACACAGGAAGGGTAGGTACTGCGGGACTTCCGTGGACGTGCACGTGCCTCCATATATGCATGTCTGTCATGTGAGTCCCAGCAATGGGGATCGAGGAGAAAATGGAGGAAAAACAAATCCTTCAGCTGCAGGATGAAGCCCGACTCTCCGTAGGCTCCACTCCTGGGCCGGGCAGAAAGGTAAGCCCTGGTTATTCCGTGAAGTCAGGGCAGGGAGGGTCAGTCTGAAGGGGGCATGGGGGATGAAGGAGCATAAACAGAACATGGGAAAAAAGAAAGCACCAATAGTTGTGGTATCGTAGCTGGCTGAAGGAAGGGCGTTGGTCCAGTTTGGTGCACGGTAATAAAAAAAAAACCTAAAAAAACGTTATTTTTATGGTGCTTTTCCAGAACCAAGGTGCCGAACAGATTTAAGAACAAACAACATATTGCACAAATTGCAGCAGCTTAGTTGGTACACAAACATCTGAACAAACTTATAAATTAAAATAAAAACAGCCAGTCACCAAATGCCTGGTGCCACAAATGAGTTTTTAAAGCTTGTTTAAATCCCTCCACAGTCGCGCACTCACTAACTAGTGGGGTAGAGAATTCCAGAGAGAAGGGGGCGCATGCATAAATGCCTGGGCCCCAGAAGTTTTCAAACACACTCTTGGAATTTCTAGCAGGCTGCCAGCTGAGCAGAGCGATCGCCTGGGGTGGTAGGGAACCAGAAGCTCTTTCAGGTAATCAGGGCCCAGTCCATGTAGGGCTTTGTAAGTCAAAAGTCTGACTTTAAAGGTGATCTGCCATTGTACTGGCAGCCAGTGCAGACCGCACAGCACCGGAGAAATATGACAGAACTGAGAGGCTCCTGCCAAAAGCCGAGCTGCTGCATTCTGCACTAGCTGCAAATGGTGGATTTCAACCCCAGAAAGCCCTAGATACAGGGAGCTGCAATAGTCCAAGTGGGAGGACACAAAGGCATGAACCAGCATAGGAAGGTCACCGGACGGAACAAGGTGCTTAATCCTGGCGATATTCCTCAGATGGTAAAAAGAGGTCTTGACGATGGCTGACACCTGGGAATGCAGAGTCAGCCCCTCATCAAAGATTACCCCCAGGTTAAGCACCTGTTCAGAGGCCGGGAGTGGTAGACCCCCAAGGAATAATCCCGAGGGTGAACCTACCCCTGACCTCCCATCCGGCATCCTGGGTCCATGACCAGCACTTCAGTCTTTCCCCGAGTTCAACTTCAACCAGCTCGAATCCATCCACTCTTGGATTTCTGCTAAGCAGTTATTAAAGACTGAGAGAGCTCCATTCTGGTTGAGTGCAAAGGAAAGGTATAGCTAGGTATCATCAGCATAGCAATGAAACCTCAGCCCATACCTCCTTACAATGCCTCCGAGGGGCAGCATATACACTGCGAACAACATGGGGGACAACACCGATCCCTGAGGAACCCCACAAGGCAGAGGGATTAGGAGCGAAGAATAAATCCCAGACACCACCCTCTTGAGTTCTTCCGGTGAGGTAAGATGTAAGCCACCTGAGGACTGTTCCTGACAGGCCACAGATAAACCTCAGATGATCAAGCAAAACCCCATGGTCCACAGTGCCAAACGCTGATGAGAGATCAAGGAGAACCAAGATGGAGCGGTTCTTCCAATCTCTATCCATCAGGAGATCAGTGAGCACCCAAACCAGCGCTGTCTCCGTACTATGCTTCTTTCAGAAACTGGACTGGAGGGGTGCATAGATGTCATGGATGGTCAAATGGCTCTCCAGCTGTATAGCCACTACCTTCTCAATCACCTTCCCTAAAAAGGGAAAGTTAGAGACTGGTCTGTAGTTACATGGCAGTTTGGGTCTGTGCAGCTTCTTCTCTTCAGGAAGGTGTTACCACCGCCTCCGTCAGGGAACTAGAAAACTCACCTGTTTCCAAGGAGCACCAAACTATCCATGCAAGGACCGGACCGATGGAATCAATACAACCCAAAATCAGGGAGTTGGTCCTGGGTCCAAACTACAGTACGTAGGGCACGCACCCTGGACAATCTTCATGACATCCATAAACTCCGGGTGGTCAAAGGTACTCCAGGAAAGCTGGAGACTAGTGGCCAAGCGCTGGTCATCAGCAATAGAATGCATGTTGACCTTGTGCAGTGCGGCATCTAGGTTCACTGAAAATTTGGCTGTGGGTGCTTCTGGTCAGCCTGACACTTACATAGCGCGTGAGGATTCTGGACTTTTGGTGGCATCAGATTTAGTGTGATTTTTGTAGCCAGTAGACAGGTATGGTACTTAACTGTACTCTTCAGCTGGAGTGACCCTGCCCAGGTGTGTTTAAGCCTTGCAGCACCTGTGAGGAGTCGGTAGGCCTTATTAAGGGCCAGGGAGATGCGATGGAGCGCTGAGTCCAGTGCAGAACCATAAAACACCAGGCCATAGTCAACAAGGGTAACAACTGAGCTGGTGATGACCATGTTAAAAGTTTCATATGTAAGGCTGTGCTTGTGGTGGTGGAGTATCCCGATTCTGGAACGGATGGCCTTGGCTGTGTTGTCTATATGCTATGGATAGGACAGGGTGGAGCAAAGTGTGATACCCAGGTACTTAAAGTGCTGCACGAGGTCCAGCACATCACCACTGTTGTTCAGGACGGATAGTGGGAAGGTCTTGTGTTTGCTGTGGGTGCTGGAGTAGATCATAGTCTTAGTTCTCTTGTAGTTAAGGATTAGTCTGTGCTCCTTAAACCATGTTTTACTGTACATCAGCTCTGCAAATGCACTGCATGGTGTTAACTGCCCTTCTGTGGAATATGTATCTGCTGTACATGTGTTCTGTGACTGAAATGTCTGTAATGAGTCCTTGTCTCCTCCAGGTCACTTCTAAAGATGGCCTTGGTTCTCAGTCGGCTTACCTGGTCATTTACAGAATGAATGAATAATAAATAAATAAATAAATACATGAATAAACTATTTTGAACTGCTAGAAAGAGTTAACATGGATGGAGGAGTTGCTCTGCATCTCAAGACAAGGCTAAACTGCTTGGATTTCATTGAAATGTTTATAAAAAAAAAGCTGTGATACAGAAACACTGATTCCAAGCTAACATAATCCAGAAAAACCTGTTAACCAGGATCAAAATTTATTTCAGTATGTCACAAGTGGCAGAAAGGAAGAAGATAGTTTAGCTTTTGTATGCTATAATCACGATGAACAAATTGACAGGTGCACGACTGAAAAACATCTAGCTATGAGCGATCATAATATGGTCATTTACAAAATTCAAAATTAAAAAATGTGCATGAAAACAGAAACAGCTTGGAAAAAATTTAAAGGGAAATGGACTGATTTAAGGGATAGCTACATACCACAGATGAACAAGAACATTTATAATACCAATTATAAAAAAGCCTCTGTGGTTGAACAGTAAGACAACAGGATACTAACTGCAAAGAAAAAAGCATGCAGATACACCCCCTCCCTTTTGGTCCTCCATCTGATTCATGTACAAGCCCTGATGGGGTAGGCATGGTCCAGGGTAACTCCTGTGTCTAGGGGTATCCATGGTTTAGCTCACCCTAAATGCGGCACATCTGCCATACCCTTCCCTCTCCCCAAGCACAGCTGCCATCAACAGACCGCACAACACATGGAGTAACAGTTCATTCGTAGTCTCTTTATTGGAAGGGTGAGGGTCTTTGCTAAAGTTCCTGGTACGCAGTTTCCGTTCATTACTAGAGTACATAAGAGCACAAGCTCTGAAAAGTTCAGCATCAATGTCAGTTATCCACATAAGCATTGTCTGAGTTACCTTGGGGCATCCTGACCCCTCCTACTGTTATGTGGACTCTCCCATAACTTTAAGCCTAGGGATCTGGCTACTAACCAGTCGATATAGGGATTACTCCTATCCCACTGATATTATGCCAGCTGGAGCTACTACTGTCGCACGGCACATGAGCTTTCTGCCTTGTTCAGCAGAACAGTACCCAGAAGGGGCCTGTTAGGGCAACTGAGCCCTCACCATCTGTTGTAGAGTATCTCAGACCAATGTCGCTGACTGTGGGGGCACTGACCTGCCCTCCGGGATCTCTCGACTGGACAAATGGCACAGACAGCTGACCCCTAGCTTTAGGAGGAATACATGTTATTATACTGGGTTTGACATTTGCATTGCAGGTTCACGGGCTGTTACTAGTCCCACCATCTGGGGTAATGACTACCTCTCAGGGCATGCAATTCTTCAGGGAATTCCTCTGGGTCTGAAAGTCATCAATTCACATTCCTTGAGCGGGTGCCCACCAGAAAAACACACTTTTCCCTCTAAAGACCCATTAGACGCTCAGAACCTCATTAACACTCTGAAGAGTGCCCATGCCACCCCAATCCTGGCACCCTGCCAAGCCCAGTCGGTCCATCCCAGCTCTCTGCTGCCCACACACACTTTAAATGCAGACCCTCAAGCTGCTGCTCTTCCACAGGAATTCCCCAACTCCCAACGGACACTTTCCCACCCAGAACTCCTTTTATTTCCCCTTCCCTGATCTCCTTGCCACCTACTAAGAAGAAAGCATGCAGTGCCATGGCACACAATGCTGTAATGGGCACTACTGGTAAAGTACAGTTACATAGGAACTTACCGTAACAGCAGATCTTGGAGGGAGGTTCCTTCAGTAGGTCATTACATATAGGACTGGCGCCGCCTGGTGTCGGGCCACATGGCAAACTTTTCCAGCATTTCGATGAGGGACCGCCCCACCCGTCACGTGACAGACGCCAGGTGACAGTATAGTGGCGTCCCACACCTGCCCTCCAGTTCTCCCACCAGAGCCAGGAAGAGGCCTGACAGCAGGAGTAAACAAGATTTGGAGTCCCTGTAAGAAATAAAAAGAGGGGAAGGAGGGAGGGAAAAATATGACCTAATGAAGGAACCTCTCTCGAAGATCTACTGTTATGGTAAGTTCCTATGTAACTGTATTATCTTACTTCGAGAGGGTTCCTTCAGTAGGTCAATACATATAGGACAGAGTCCCAAGTAGTCCCTCCAAAGAGACACCGAGAGAAACAAGGGAGGAGGAGGAGGAGAAAATAACTCCAACAGAAACTGGGAACCAGAATGGACCCAGCCTAGGACAGAAGGCCCTGCAAGACAGCTAGCCAGAAGCCAGCCCTCCGCCTAGAAGCAATGTCCAGACTGTAGTGTTTAGTAAAAGTGTGGACAGAACTCCAAGTAGCTGTGGTGCAAATATCAGCAACCGAGACGTTCCGTAAAAAAGCAGCGGAAGCAGCCATGTCCCTAGTAGAATGACCTCTGATGGGATCCAGCAGAGGTTTTTTGTACTTTTGATAACAAAACCGAATACAGTTGCCTAACCATTTGGAAAGGCACTGCTTTGAAACTGCTTTGCCCTTCGATCAGGGGGCCAAAGAAATGAAAAGCTGACTGCAGCTACGGGGCAAAAGAAACGAAAAGCTGATCACAGCTATGGAAGCCCTTGGTTCAGTGTGTATAGCACCAAAGGATCCGATGGACGTCCATGCTGTGCAGGAGTGCCTCACCTCTATTCAAAGGGGATGGAAAGTAAACTGGAAGCTCTACTGATTGGTTCACTGTGGCTTCTGACACCACCTTGGGTAAAAACTTAGGATTTGTCCTGAGGACCACACGGTCCTTGTGGAAAATAAGATAAGACTCTTTACAAACCAGAGGGTGATGCTCCGAAATCCTTCGAGCTGACGTAATGGCAACCAAAAAGAAAGTCTTCCAGGAAAGGAAGCGCAAGTCACAGCTCATGGCTGGTTCAAACGACGGAAGAGTGAGCTTGTCCAACACAAAGTTCAAATCCCAAGGTACGGTTGGGCTGCGGATTGGGGGGGGGGGTGGTTTCAGATGGAGGATCCCTTTCATAAAAGTTTTTGAGACCTCCAACTGAGCCACGGGTTTACCAACCACCAGCTTGTGGTATGCTGAAATTGCAGAAAGGTGGACCTTCAGGGAAGACTATGACAGACCTGAGTCTGACAGATGAAGAAGGTATTCCATGACTTCAACTTCATTGGATATCAAATTGAGATAAAAATCTCTTTTCTAATTGTATCCAACACTTAACATACAGACCACAAATTAACAAACATATACACAGTTTTTACATATAAATATGACACCAAAACTTGTGGGGAAGAACAAGAAAAGGGGTTCCAATTCTTGATAGTTGCCCAGATCGAAAAACGTTTCCACTTCATGGCATAAGTGGAATGAGTAGAGGGGGTTTCTAGCCTTTAAAAGAACCTGAGCTACTCGAGAGGAGACCCCAAAGCGAGAAATCGTGATGTCTGCAGGAGCCACGCATGATGATACAGGGTCCTGAGCCCCGGATGAACAAGGCGACCTTGATCCTAAGTCAAGAGGTCGTGGATCACTGGAAGTGGAACCGGTGGTTCCCTCAACAGCTGTTGTAGCAGCAGGAACCAAATTTCTCTCGGCCAGAGAGGGCTGATGAGAATCATCCTCGCCTTCTCTGCCTGTAGCTTGAGAAGGACCCTCTGGAAAATGGGAAATGGAGGGAAGGCATACAAAAATTTCTCTGTCCAAGGGAGAGACAGTGCGTCGTGCCAGAAAGCACCATGCCCTGGAATGAGCGAGCAAAAACTGGGAAGTTTTGCACTGTATTGGGAGGCGAAAAGGTAAATTTCCGGATGCCCCCATTGTAGGGAGAGAGGTTCTGCCACTTTCTGATTTAATTCCAATTTGTGAATTAGGGTTTGAGACCTGCTGAGACTGTCCACCAGGACACTTTTGATGCTTAGAACATCGCAGCCACTACAGCCAGATCGTGCTGGACTGCCCAGTTCCACACTCGCATCGCCTCCTTGCATAAGGGGTACGAGTGAGTTCCTCATTTGCTGAGGTACCAAACTACCGACATGTTGTCCGTTTGGACCAGCAGTGATCCCTTGGGAAGGAGGGTCTGCTAGGCCTGCAAGGTATACAAGACCACCCTCATCTCCAGAACGTTGATGTGTAATGATGCCTCCAAGCTGGACCACGGTCTTTGTGCTTGGTGCTCCCCTAGATGTGCTCCCCATCCCATGTTCGATGCATCTGTAGTTAGAGATGCCAAAGGAGCTGGGCTCCTGAAAGGAAGACCCATGGAAAGGTTGAAGTGGTCCCTCCGCCATAGCAATTCTTTCTGAACTGCAGACGACACCAGGACCAGATGGTCCAGGTCATCCAGGAGTTGATCCCACTGCCCCCGCAAGGACCACTGAGTAACCCTCATGTGGAGCCTCACCAAGGGAACAGTAGTGATGGAGGCTGCCATCAGGCCAAGAAGGCGTAGGATCTCCTGGGCCGGGATGGTCCTGGACGAAGCCACCCACAAAGATTGATGGATCAGGGTCTCCACCCTGTCTGGAGGAAGGAAGGAAGGCTCTGCATTGGACCATATCCAGAACTACCCCAATGAACTGTAGTCTCTGGGATGGTGACATGGATGACTTGGGAATACTGACAGTGATCCCCATTATGCCAAAGAGGTCCAGGGTAAAAGAGAGAGCCTCCAGTAGAGAGTCCCTGGATGGGGCTAAGATCAGCCAATCATTTAGGTAAGGGAAGACCGCAACACCCTGGTGGTGTACAGAGGCCGCCACCACTGCTAGGCACTTGGTAAACACCCGAAGTGCTGAGGACAGACCAAAGGGGAGTGCTCGAAAATACAGGTTACTCACCTGTAACAGGAGTTCTAGGAATGGTATATGTTGTTCATCCACACTTATTGGCAGGTTCCTTGCCGCTTTAAATCTTGCCAGAAGGTCTTCAAGCTGGCTCCTCCCACCCACCCGGTGGTAAAACTCGGCCCGCCCCATGACGCTAGATCTGCCCGCTGGAAGCTCAGGGTTGTAGCGTCAAGCCGGGAGGAAATGGAGTTTAATTGTAGATGAACAACATATACCATTCCTAGAACTCCTGTTACAGGTGAGTAACCTGTATTTCTAAGGACATGGATATGTTGTTCATCCACACTTATTGGCAGACTCCTAGCAGTTCTCCGGAGGAGAGAGAAAGGCGCACACCCCGATACTTACTTGGGAAATAAAAGACTGGAGAACCGAGGCCCCAAACCAGCATCCTGGCGTGACTCAAGGTCGATGTGGTAATGGGTAATAAAGGTGTGTGCTGACTTCCAGGTAGCAGCCCTGCAGATTTCCTGGATAGGGACGTCCCTGGAAGCAGCCACCGATGCAGCAGTATGACAGGCAGAATGAGCTCTTATCCCTCTGGGAGGCTCCATGCCCGCCAACTTATAGCAGCGATCTATGCAGGAGGTGACCCACCTGCCTATCGTCCGCTTGGCTGCAGATCTGCCAGGTGCGGCTTCAGCGTAGGTGACAAACAGCTGTAACCTCCCCTGAATTTCGCCAGCGCTCCTTAAAAGCTGCTTAGCGCCCTTCTA
This sequence comes from Neoceratodus forsteri, assembly GCA_016271365.2. Lineage (NCBI taxonomy): Eukaryota > Metazoa > Chordata > Ceratodontiformes > Ceratodontidae > Neoceratodus > Neoceratodus forsteri. Next base: position 211,768,870 of record CM057456.1, read on the forward strand.
GGGTCCAGAGTATGGAGCCTATATTCGGCCTCCGAGGTGTGATTGGGGTAGAACACCGGCAGAGTCAGCACCTAGTTAAGGTGAAACTCCAACACCACCTTCGGAAGGAATTTCGGGTGGGGGCGCAGGACAACCTGTGGAAGACCAGGTAAGGAGACTCGATGCAAAGTGCCTGGAGCTCTCCCATCCTTCTGGCTGATGTGATAGCCACCAAGAAGGCGGTCATCCACGACAGGTGAGAGAGATCACACCTGTGCATTGGTTCGAATGGCTTGCCCATGAGCTTTGCCAGTACCAGCAGTAAATCCCACGGAGGTGGAGGTTCTCGCACCGGAGGGGAAATGTGATCAAGGCCTTTGAAAAAGCGCCCGACCACCTTTTCCTGTGCCACCGACTGCTCCCCGGCCCACGCCCGGTAAGCAGAGATGGCTGCCAGGTGCACCTTTAGGGTCATCGACCTAAGCCCTTGACCATAAATAGTCCAAGATGCTTGCCACAGAACAGGAGGAAGGGTCCAAGTCCTTGCCCTGACACCAAATGGAGAATCTCTTCCATTTGAAGGCGTAGCATTTTCTGGTCGACTCCTTACGGGACGCCTCAACAACATTGAGGACCTCGTCGGAAAGACCCAAGGCCTGGAACTCTAGCCGCTCAGGAACCAGGCCGTTAGGTGCAGGGATTGAAGGTCCGGATGGAACACCTTCCCCTGACTGACTGAGAGCAGGTCCGGCGAGCTGGAAGCTGCCCCGGAGCCTGGAGCTGAGGCTGAGAAGATCTGGTACCAGAACTGGCGGGCCAGTCTGGGGCTATCAGAATCACCTGCGCCTTGTCCCTCCTCACCTTGAGAAGCACCTTGTGAATCAAGGGAAATGGGGGAAAGGCGTAAAAGAGGCCCGGGGTCCAGAGCCTCGAGAAGGCATCCCCCTGCAGTGAGCCCTGCTGAGGGGGGGCATGAACACCTCAGCCCGCGTTCTCCCTGAGGCAAACAGGTCCACCTGAGGTGTGCCCCAGTGGGAGAACAGATCTTGTACTACCTCCGCAGGAGAGACCACTCGTGAGATGCAGCCCTATCCGGCCAGGGCATCGCCCAGGGTGTTGGAGGCCCGCCACATGAATGGCTAGGAGATCCACCTCCAGGCTGCACACGAGTGACCAAATGCGAGAGCTCTTGCATAGAAGCATGGAGCGGCCCCGCCTGGCGGTTCAGGTAGTACATGGTCGCTGGTATTGTCCGTCTGACCCGGACCACTTGACCCCGGAGAAACAGAGCAAAGGCGGTGAGAGCTAGGCGGACCGCCGAGTCCAGCAGGTTGATGTGGCATCGACTCCCGGGACCAGAGGCTGTGCACTCGTGTTCCCAGATGGGCACCCCAACCCATCAGAGAGGCATCGGTCAGAGAGAGACCGTGCGGCTGGGCGATAAACGGATGCCCTCCTGCAGACGGAATGGAACGGTCCACCACTGGAGAGCGTTCCACATCTCCTGGGTCACTATCACTAGCTGGTCCAAAGGATCGCAGCGTTGTGACCACTGGCTGGCCAGTCCCCACTGAAGAGGGTGCATGTGCCAGCGCGCCCAACGGACCACGCTGGTACAGGCCGCCATGAGACCCAGGAGGTGCAGGAAGTCCCGGGCAGGGCGCGATTGCCCAACCAGAAATGATTGGGCAAAGGAGGTAAGAACCTCGGCCCTGTCCACCGGGAGACGTGCTCTGGCTCGAAGACAGTCGAGCTCTGCCCCGATGAACAGGATCACCTGCTTCGGCTCGAGTTCCGACTTGGCCTCGTTGATGAGAAGGCCAACTTGAGAGCAAACCTGGAGGACCAGATCTCTGGACCGCTCCACCTCCCGTCTGGAGGGGGCTGCTATCAGCCAATCATCCAGGTAAGGGTACACCCGGACCCCTCGGTGCTGCAGGAATGCTGTCACCACTGCCATGCATTTGGTGAAGACCCTGGAGCTGGAGATAAGTCAAGGGCATGGCTCGAACTGGAGGGATCCTCCGCCGAAGCGGAGGAATCTCTGATGTGACGGACGGATAGGACGTGAAAGAACACGCCCTGTAGGTCCAGAGAGCAGAACCACACGCCGTGTTCCAGAGATGGTATTATCTGCGCCCAGAGTGACCATCCTGAAGGTTCGAGACCTTAGGAACTTGTTCAGGTCGTAGGTCGAGAATGGGGCGCCAGCCCCGTCCGCTTCGGAACCAGGAAATACCTGGACATGAACCCCGGGACTGAAGGGGTCCTCTACCTCGTGATCACCTCCTTTGGAGGAGGAGATGATGTCGGCTCGGCGAGCCGCCAGCCGAGGCTGCGGATTCTCGAGTCCCCCGAGCGCGACGGCTCTGAAGGGCGGGCCTGCTCGAATTCCAGAGGTAGGCTTTCCACCACCTCCAGTACCCACCTGTCCGTGGTAACAGCAGACCAGGCGGAAAGGACGTGTCTGAGCCGTCCCCCCAGGGGGGAACCAGGGGTGAGGTGACAGGGATGGGGGCGACACCTCAGCCAGTCACTGGGCAGGCTTGGAGGAGGGACTCGCCGAGGGACCTCCCGGCCTTTACCTCCTGCTTCCTGGTGGAGGAGCCGACGGCTGGGTTTGGGATGCCAAGCTCGAGCCTGCTGACCCTGACGCTGCTGGGTCAAGGCCATGGGCGTAGGAAGGACGAAAGGGCTTAGGGCTGTGGCTTGCGGCCTTTGTCCTTCTGAGCAGAAGAGACCGAGTCCAAGGTAGCATTGGACTTCTCGATCCTCTGCAGGTGACCTTCCACCCCAGGGCCGAAGAGGTCAGTCCCCAAAAAGGGAACATCCGCCAACTTGTGCTGGGTATCCAAGGTAAAGGTGGATATCCTCAGCCAAGCCCGACGACGCATGGCCACTGCGGCCGCCACAGACCTGGCACATGAGTCCCCGATGTCTAACGCAGTCTGGAGCTGCTGTTTGGCCACTGCCCTGCCCTGGTCCCGCACCTGCCTGACCGTAGTCTGCAGATCTGTGGGAAGATGAGGGACAACTCATCCAGGAGCCCAACAGGGCGTGAGAAAAATGTGCCATGAGGACGGCCAAACTGGCCTGACGAAGGCCGAGAGAGGACGCAGCATAGACTTTTCGCCCCGCATAATCCAATTTGGATTCCTTGTCGGGAGGTTTGTCCACATCCCTGGCGTCTCGCACGCCGGAAAACGCTGTCGGTAACCAACCCCTCGGCCGAGGGGTGTTCCGAAAAACCGGACAGGGAACCGGTAGGGACCGCATACTTCCTGGCCAACCTGGCCGAAGGCACAGGGCAGGAAGCAGGACGCTGCCAAAGTTCCAAGGCTGGACCCATTATGGCTTCGGCCACCGGAAAGGCCTCCATAGGAGAATCCCCTCGGTCCAGAATCTCCGTGAGGGGATACCTGGCCCGTTAAGAAACGGGTTCGAGCTTCATCCCGGTGGACTCCGAGATGAGTCGAAGCAACCCTAAGAAGGACGAAGGGCTATCGTCCATTGACTGCCCTCCCAAGGACTCCAAGTCCATGCGCTTGGAGAAGAGGGAGGAACCATCATCGGACTCAGAAGAGTCATCAAAGAGCTGCCTCGGGCCTGAGCCACCCTCCACCTGCCGAGGTTTATCGGGAGTGAGGGTGACAGACAGCCTATGGGGCAAACCCAAGGCCGACCGAGAAGTTTTGGTCGGAGCCCCAACTAATGGCTGTGGAGGCGGAGGTTCCACCAGAATCGGTGGGGCAGCTGGAATTGGCCGAACAACCGGCCTGAGAACAGGCTCCTCGACTATAACGAGGGGTTGTTTCGGCTGCTCCGGTGACAGCCACTTAATGGCCGGGGAAGACGACTGGGTCGACTTATTCCCGGTCAAAAGGAGCTGTTGCCACATGAGTTCCTCGTACTTCCGACGCAACTTGCGCCGAAGCCTCCCCTCGTCCGAGGAAGAGGAAGATATGGCGCCGTCATGTGCTGAGACCGAGACCGCCTATGGCAGCGGATCGGTTGGATCACGAGGATGTCCGAGACCGAGAGTCTCGACTAGGCCGAGGAAGGCGAGGAGAAGTGTCGGAAATCGGCACTCCCCTCAGCTCGGACGATCCCACCGAAGGCTCCAGAACCAGAGGCACAGACGAGCCGACGGGATCCTCAACTCTCACCGGGGGAACCGGGGAGAGGGGATTCTCAGCTTCTCCAGCGACAACCCGCCTAACGGAATGAGAAAATCTTGACCGCCGACGGGAGTCTCGGTCAACTGGCCTGATGGGGACACCTGAAGCCAGTGGCCGAAGCTGAGGGGTCGACCGAAGTCGACTGTCGACAAGGGGAAGGGGATCTTTCCCGCTCCCAAGTTCTTTTTGGACATGGAAAAAGGTCCGAAGAAGTTGGACCCTCACCTTTGGTCGAGAGGGTCAGACAAAGCTCCTTAAAAGAAGCCAGTACGAGGCACAGAGAGAGCGGGACAAAAGCACGGCCGAGGTAGAAGCGTATGCCGCCTCCTCTTGACGGATCATCTGCTCGAGCTGATCCGCCGAGCCGCCGCTGACACCGCCAATTGGGCCTCTTTAGATTTCACCGTGGAATCTTTTTCGGGCGCCTAGTTGTAATCGGGCAGCACTGGTCTTCAAGGACGAGGGCCGAAAAGGAAGAGCAAAGTTGCAGGCCTGCGGTCGTGCTCAAGTCTAGGCAGTAGACGACATGGAGGCGCGGATCCGTTCCTAGACATCTTCTGCCCGCAAGGGCACCTCCGAAACCGAGTCGACGGTCCATCGCAGCCGCGAGGAGAAGAAGACCAAGTTTTTAGCAAAAACTTTTGATTTCGAACTTCAAGAATTAGGAACCAGTCAAACGCAGCGCGTAAGGAGGAAACCTGAGCGCCCAAGCGGTAAGGAAGATCTGGCGTCATGGGGCGGAGCCGAGAGTTTTACCACCCGGGTGGGTGGGAGGAGCCAGCTTGAAGACCTTCCGGCAAGATTTAAAGCGGCAAGGAACCTGCCAATAAGTGTGGATGAACAACATATCCATGTCCCTAGAACTGGAAGTGCTCCCCTTGGAACTGGAACCGCAGGAAACAGCAGTGGCTGGGGAAGATCGGGATGTGCAGGTAAGCATCTTGCATGTCCAGAGCACACAACCAGTGATTCTCCAGAATGAGTGGAAGGAGCCTCTGGAGCGTCAGCATCCTGAACTTTTTGTACCCAACGAGGCGATTAAGGCTGCTCAAGTCGAGGATGGGTCTGAAGTCTCCCGTCTTTTCTGGAACCAGGAAAAAGTGGGAGAAGAACCCCCTTCCCCTTTGCCGAAGGGGAATGAGCTCTATTGCTTCCTTCAGCAAGAGGCTCTGAACTTCTTCTGGGACGCGAAGAGCCTGATCCCTGGAGTAAGACCACCTTTTTGGCGGAGATTCTGGAGGGACTTCCAGAAACTCTATGGTGTGTCCAATGGACACCAACTGCAGGACCCATGCATCACATGTTATCGCCTTCCATTCTTGTGCGTGGCGAGCAAACCTCCCCCCCACCTGCTCCTCATCATCAGGCTGAGGAGTCAGTGGGGACAGGGAGTAAGGAAGTGGCAGGATGTTCAGGGGGAGGACCTCCTGAATGTCTCTGGCTCTTGGAGGCCGGAGGAGTGGCTGAACCTGTGGCATTGTGTTTGCCCTGGTGCCGAGCCAGGGTCTGCTTTCTCTGCCTCCAGGTCCTTTTCCGAAAGGGCTGTTGCTGCTGTTGAGTCCACGGACCTTACTGATCTTAGGGCAAGACCTCTGCCCTGCAGATCAGTAATAATGTCTTTGGTGTCTCCACCAAAAAGCATCGAGCCCCGGAAGGGGGTGTCCTGAATCGCAGACTTAACCTCATTTGCGAGGCCAGAGATGTGGAGCCAGGAATGCCACCTTAAGGCAACAGCAGTCTCCAAGGCACGAGCCACTGAAATGACAGAGTCATATGTGGCTCACAAAGCATGCCTACAGGAGAAGCAAGAGAGGCGAAGATCCTTGGAGAGGTACTCATGTGCAGCGGAGAGGTCATGAGCAGCTGAAATGATGACAAGAGTCCACCTTAGGATGCGTCTTAAGAAAAGGAGCTTCTTTCGGCACCCAGTATATCCTGTCCGCCCCCTTGGGGACAGCCGGAAGAGAATGAGGCATTTGCCAGACTGTAGAGGTGAGGTCTTGGTAAGGCCCAATCCAGGGAGGAATGGGGACTGGAGAAAGAGACTCTAAGTCCAGGTGTTCGGCTAGTCTTTGTCTCATGGGGTCCTGATTCTCCGACTCCCAGTCAAAGAAATATTTCATGGACCTCAGAACATCCAAGAAGGTAGGGTCCTCTGGGGGGGACTTGGGGGAAACCTTGCCTTTCGGACCCTCGGGTTCCTCTAAGGCATCCTCCGCCAACTCGTCTGCATCCTCCTCCTCCTCCTCCTCCTCCTCCTCATCATCATCATCATCATCATCATCATCCCCTCATCAGAAAGATTATGTATGTCCGGAAGGGTGATGTCCTGATGTGCCGCCCCCGAGACATGTACTGTGGATGGAAAAGAGATCCTCAGGGACACAGACCTTGGAGAACGTGGAAGTGGGAGTCTAGTCTCCAGGTCTGACACCAACTCCAAGCGCACCCCCGCCACCAAGACTGGATTAAGGTCCTGAAGTCCGGCATAGCCGGAGGAGGTAGTGGAGGAGGAGGTTGCGGCTGAGGGGGAGGAGGAGGAGGTGGAAGAGGCATTACCAGTGGGGGTGGGTAATGATAACCCTGGTAGCCCTGAAAATGGTGGTAGGGGGTTATAATCAGGGTAGTACTGTTCAAAGGAACTCCATTCAGGAGGAGGACCAGCCAGGAAATGGCCCCAGGATACCCGATGGGGTAATGATTGACAGTCCAGGGTCTAGTATAAATCCCCGTCATCAGATCTGATGGAGGGGTACCCACATCGGACCCGCTGTAGTGTAAATCGGCAGGGGATCCGGCGTCGGGATAGCCAATGTCAGGGGGACCGACGTTGGGACCGGCACCACCCGATCTGGTGCTGGAAGGGGATCTGGCATTGGAGTGGCTGGCGTAGGGGCCGGACGAAGGGGGCCCGATGGCACGACTAGGTCTGGTGCCGGAGCCAAAGGCTGGGGCAGACCACAGGGACCTGGCTGTGGAAGAGTCATCAGAGTATCCGGCGCTGGGATGGAAATCACTGAATCCGACGGTGGGATCGGGACTGGGATATTCTTTGGTTCCGAAAAGAATCCCACCAGGAGGAGGAGGGGCCTTCACTGGAAGATCAGACAGCTGAGGAGGAGCCTCCTTCCCCGTGACCCCATCAAGAGCACGCGGGACAGACTCCGAGGAATCCACTATGTCGAGGGCTTCTGCACTGTCTTCGCCTGAGGCACCCGCCTGAGAAAGGGAGTGTAAGGGCGAAGGAAGGGGGGGGGAGAGAGGCATTCTCCCCCTGGTTCTGCTGGGTGTCGGGTGAGGTGCCGTTAGGCCCCAGTGGGAGAACCACGCCTGAGCAGCCGTTGGAGATGGCATCTTATCAGACGGAGCTCAAGTGGTGGGGAGGGAGCCCCTGTCAATTTATCGGCTGGCAGATACAGGCAGGGCCCTGAAGGCTGGGGAGCTGCCTTACTGGTGGCCGTGGCGGTCCCCAGAGGGGCTGTGGGCCGACTTAGTGGCCGTAGCAGTGCAGCCGTCAGAGGAGCCGACGATCGACTGACCCGAAGAAGATTTTCCAGACTTACCGTCCAAAGTCTTCTTAGGGCTGAAAGGCTGAGAGGCGGCCTTGCTCGTCGAGGGCCACGAGGCCTCAGGTTGGTCCATGGAGCACTACCGCTGTCAAGATTTCTCCTTGTGGTGCTTCTTGTAGGAGAAGATTTCTCAGAAGAGGACTCTCTAATGTGGTCCATTTGCTTCTCTAATGAAGCTAGATGGACTTTTAGAAGGTGGGCCTCCAAAGCCTGCTGTCTCCGCTTTTTGGTGGCCTGATTAAATGTTTGGCACTCTGAGCACGATGAGACAGGGTGGTCAGGGCCCAGACAAATCACGCACTTCAAATGACTGTCCTTATGAGGGATCTGCGTGCCACAGGACAAGCACTTGTTCTTGGGTGAGGACATTAAGTAAATGTAGAATCGTAAGAAAAGATTTAGTGAAGGAAAAAAATAATCCGACGCAGGAACTAACACGACGATCGCTGTATGGAAGTCTGTGATGCGACTGACACGAGGCAACAGCGGAAAAGAACTGGAGGGCAGGAGTGGGGACCGCCCACTATGTACGGCCATGCTGACATTTGTCACGTGACATCGGGTGGGCGGTCCCCCATCAGGAATTGCTAGAAACGTCTGCTGTGTGGCCCGACGCCATGTGGCGCCAGTCCTATTTGCCATGACCTACTGAAGGAACCTTCTTGAAGTAAGATCAACCCTGCCCCGTATCTGAGGGAGGGGGCTGTCACACTCTCTCCCCTGTTAATTATTTCCCTTCCCAATTACAGGAGGAGGCTGGTTAAATAGACCCCACTTTGCTGCATAAGGCGGCTGATCAGACCACCCTCTGATCAGACCACCAACTTTCAACGTGAGTACTGCAACAAGATTCCTCACCCTGGGACTGAACCCCACCCAATCAAACACAAAACCCCATAAAAATTTCCAATTTGCTGTACTACTGAGGGATGAACCTCTGATATGTGACCCCCCCCCTCCATTTTCCACAGAGGTATGGTGCCATGGGTACCACTCACACAAACAAATTCAAGCTAACTGTCAGCTCACATTGAGGCTACACTCTCATTATCTGAACCTATAGACTGGGTAGGGAGTCCAACCTACCCCTACCACATTAGCATCACATTGAGCATGCCAACAGGACCACCCCTTTCCCGCAGCATCCCAGCTAGAACTGAGCCTGAAATCTCAAGAGGAAGACCAGCGAAGTTTCAACCTTCCCAACCAGGGACAGATCCATCTTTTCCTCACCAAGCACAATGTGCCCAATGGCTCCCATACCCTGTATCCCACACTGCCACCACATGGGGCAACTGCCTACCTAACAGAGGGCATCCCTCTCAACCAAGACCCACTAAAAACAACATGTGCTCCCACTCCCCCAGAGAGAAAGAGTCACACATAGAATGTGCCAAAAATATAGGTATTTTACTAACTGAAAGTATAGTGCAAATCTTCTGCAGGCATTGGTGCATAACCAGCAGTGCCACAACATTTGGTGCCTCAAACAGGGCTAACAATGTGGTTCTGTCAGGCAACATATACTGTACCCCAGTGTTTCAGTCCAGAATGGGGTCAGTACAGTAGAAAGTCCTCAGGGCTATTGCCTCATAGTCCCAGATGATAGCTGGTATACTGCACCACCCCATCTCCAAACAACCTGTGGAGAGAAACATGGATTAAAACAGTTGTCTACTTTTATGAAATTCATAAGAGTAATTTGGTTAGTTGTGCTGCATTTGCACAGCACAAACACTGTTAACAGGGCTACTAGGCGGAACACTATCTTTGGCCTGCCTTAGGCCTTGTAGACCCAGCACTTGGAAAAACAGCTGAAATGGTCAGCACTAATGGCCAAAGTCTATCCGGTGTCTAATACTGTGACAGAGGAGGCTTGACTTGCATGCATTTCCCATTCCAGAACTTCAACTGCATCTGGGTCCGTTGACTGTCTGGGTTGACACAGACCATACAATTCACGCAAATGCTGTGGTCCACTTGCCAGGCATCCAAAAACATCCTTTACATTGGATTCCCAGCTCTCATGACAGGTGAAATGCAGGTGTTGAATCTAGTTCTCTGCCTCCTCATGCAGTCAAGCACCTCTATTTGCCTCAATGTAGCACTAAAGCAGACAAGGTAATAGCAGAATTTAATGCTCCATCTTCCCGAAGCACTGTATGCTATATTTTGGTCTCCCTGGCACAACTTCATTAGATTCTAGGACTCTTTGCCTAGTCCCAACAAGATGTCATTGTCCTTCGGATATCTCGCATCCAAAGATACTTGTTCCTATTAGTCTAGGAACTTCCTCAGGTAAGTTGGCAGAGACAGTGGTCATGCTGGCATGGGGTATGCCAATGCCAAAGAGGGCGTCTCTGACTCCCATCATGGAATAGGCACAGGCTGGAGCACTCTTCCCAGTACAAAAGTACAGTACAGAATCCACTTCCAACTGGGTGCTAACATCCTCAGGCTTGGTAAGGGTGAAAGATGAAGGTGCCCTGGGAGTTGGTGGCAGAGTGGTGTCCAGGAGAGCAAACTGTGGCATGCCCAGGTGAGCCGTGTAAGTAGTAGAGTGGTCACCTGCCAGGGATATGTTTCCTGTCTCCACTTTATGTCATAGCCAGTCACCCATGGGCCTTGTTGTGGAACCATCAGAAGACGTCTGTTCTGCAAGGAACAAAGCACATAAGACTCGTCCCTCCTCTTCTGGTGGTCCCTGGGCCCTGTCATCTTCTTCTTCCTCTGGTTTCTATTCCATTTCCTTCAGTATTCGTTCTACCACTGCATGTTCCACTTAAGCATAAGTCTAACACTGGCTTGGTGTCATCTCTGGCTGGAGAGTGGGCAGGCTCTTCAGTTATGGGCTGGAATTCTGATTACTCCAGTCATGGTATTTCAACTGTCATCTTGACCCATGGGACAGATATGGGTGACTGAGCTTGGGGTCTGTCCCCCAACACGTCTCTGCAGCATGACTCACACAAACTGATTCACTCAATGTCTCTGTCCATCATATGGCATCTTTGGTATTGTGGGGCCCAGCTGCACTGCTCACATCCACTGCGCTGTCTCACCTCTCTGACCTGGTCACTGCAGTTTCCATCACTCTTGCCAGGACCCTATCTTCCTCTGCCCAGCACCTGCCATACTTGACTCTCCTGCTCCATCTGCCATCTTTCCAATGAGGTTTAAAATGGTAATGGCTACCATGGCCAAAATGAGAAACCACCTGCCATGCTGTCACTGTTTTTTCCTTTACTAGGCACTGGGAGAACCGCCATACTTCCTCTGAACAGTGAACAATGGCTAGCCATTTATGGAACTCCCCACAAAACAAGGTTCAGCCATTACCCTGTGGACTGAGTGGAAGAAATCCATGCTGCAGGCCTATATAGCAGCTTTTCACACCTGCAACTACATGTGCTTACACACACTTTAGTGAACCAATAGGGCCTTTTTCAGTTCCAAGCTGTATCCCGAACTGTTCCATACAAATGTTGATCTTGCACAACTGTCGCACTTAGCACCAGGCAGAAACCTTCACACATGTACTTCCTTGCCATATTGCACTACATTTCTTTTGAGCCCTGTCTATGCCTGCATCCTTTGCTGTCCTGTTACACAACACAGAAATCTTCCCTCCATTGCCTGGTGTAAGCAACATGCTCACTCTGGCTTCCAGTTCACATTGCTTTCAATCCCATTTTTTCTTTTACAGACTTTCTGGATGGGACCCCACTTTGCAACCCCGTTAGACCTACTTGCTGATTCACGTATGAGCCCCGATTGGGGAGGGCATGGTCCAGGTTAACTCCTGTGTCTAGGGGTATGTGATGGTCAGTTAGTAGGCACAGGGGCGGGTGCAAAGCTGGTGAGATGGGTAGGAAACTGGCTGCAGGGAAGGCAACAGAGGGTGGTGGTGGGTGGGGAGCTCTCACACCCAAGGGCAGTGACGAGTGGTGTTCCACAGGGCTCGGTGTTGGGACCAGTGTTGTTTGGGATATTCATTGCAGACATATCATGGGACATCAAGAGCAAGATCAGTCTGTTTGCTGATGATACCAAGGTAGGCGCGGTGGTGGATGACCTAGGGGACGGCAGGGGTTGCAGGATGATCTGGCAAAGCTTGAAACCTGGTCAGACACCTGGCAACTGGGCTTTAATGCCAAAAAGTGCAAGGTGCTGCATTTTGGGATGAAGAATCCAAGGAGGAGTTACCAGTTAGGGGAGTGCAGCTAGCCCAGACAGAGGAGGAGAAGGATCTGGGTGTGCTCATTACAGGGTCAATGAACAACTCGGCACAATGTAGGAAGGCAGCTGCAAAGGCCAACAAAATGCTGGGTTGTATTGCAAGGGGTATATCCTCGAGGAGGGAGGAGATGATTCTGCCACTGTATAGGTCATTAGTTAGACCACACCTGGAGTACTGCATGCAGTACTGGCGTCCATATCTGAAGAGGGACATTAAGTTACTGGAGGGGGTGCAGCGCAGAGCAACAAAGATGATCAAGGGGCTGGGGGACTTATCATACGAGAGGAGGTTGAAGGAGTTGAACATGTACTCACTGGAGGAGAGGAGAGACAGGGGTGACATGATTGAAACCTTTAAATACATGAAAGGAATAAACAAGACAAGTACAGAGGGCTGTTCAAAGTAAGGGAGGAGGGACACCAGGGGCCATGATATGAGACTGGAGTGAGGAAGGTTCAGGAGGGAGATGAGGAGACACTTTTTACAGAGGGTGGTGGCTGGGTGGAATCGTTACCTCCTGAAGTGGTATGCAGTAGAACAGTGGACTGCTTCAAACGAGGATGGACAGGACAAGGGGGAGGGTTAATGAAGGGGAAGGGTGGAAGGGAGGGGCAGCTGCAGAATAAGGGGTGCTAGCTGCACATTCGAGCAGACTTGATAGACCTCTAGGCCTTTATCTGCTGGCAAATTTCATATGTTCGTACCTCCCTGCAAATTTAAGGTAGCACAGCTGTCAAACTCTCCCCAGGTAGAGTAATTGGAAAATGACGCCATCAATAGATTACATGACACACGGAGTTGCAGTTCATTTGCGGTCCCTTTACCAGAAAGATAAGGGTCTTTACTAAAGTTCCTTTTAAACAGCTTCAATTCTTTACTACAGTACATAAGAGCACAAGCTCCAAAGTTCAGCATCACTGTCAGTTACTGGTATACAGCACTGCCTGGGTTCCCCTGGGGGGTCACCTGACCCCCATACTGTTACGTGTACTCTTCTGTCACTCTAAGCCTAGGGACCTGGCTACTAGCAAGGTAATCTGGGGACTCTTTCTACCCAACTATCCAATACTATACATCTGGAGCAGCTACTGTCTCGTGGAACATGCCATTCGAGTTTACCACCTTGCTCAGTAGAGCAGTACCCTGAAGTGGCCTGTTATAGAACCTTAGCCCCTAACATCTGTTGTAGGGTACCTCAGTCAAAGGTTGCCGACTGTTTTGGCACTGACCCTCCGACCCGCCCTCTGGGATCTCACACATAGATGAATGACACAGAACAGCCCACCCCTAGCTGTCTGTCTGGGCTGGCCGTATAGCCAAGAGGTTAGAGTAATGAGCAGTGAATGAGCTTGGTACATCCAACAGACCTGGGTTTGATTCCCACAACCTCCACTTGTATACTGTGTGACTCCGAGCAAGTTACTTAACCACCCCAGAGTTCCTGGGTCACCCCAGAAAAAGGCACTTGTGCCTAGTGGACCTTACCTGGTTACCAAAAGAATAAAATAAAAAATATATAAAAATAAAGCTTCAGGAACAATACATATTAGCAGATTGTGTTTTACCTTTGTAGTGCAGGTTCACAGGTGATTACCACTCCAACCATCTGTGGTCTCGACTACCTTCTCCAGACATTTAAATCTTCAGGAAATCCCTCCAGGAGCAAAAGTCATTGCTGCTCACTCTTTGAGGGAGTGCCCATCTGGAAAAATCAGCTTTGCCCTCTAAGGCCCTTGGGCGCTCTGAACCTCACTAATGCCCTACAGGGCTAAATGGTGCTAAAGCCATCCAAAGCCTGGTGCCCTGCTACCTAGCTATTGGTTTTGCACATTATAGACTTTTGGTTGTGTTTAATATTGAAAATAGTGGGGTCTCTACCTGTCGTTTGTGCATGGCTTTTTACATACCCTGGTGACACATTCACCATATATAGCTATTTATTTATTGAGTTGCTGATGCTTTGTTGTCTCTTTTCAGATTTTTTGGGGGGGCCTTTTTCACTTTAAAGGTTTTACTGTATACTATCCCTTTTACTATATCTTATAATTCCAAACCTATTTTGATGTATTGTTGGTGAAGCTGTTTGAATTGGTGTCCTGTTTCTTTGGGTAGAATTTATTCATTGTTGCTGGCTTCACTAGCTGCAAAGTTTTGAGTGGGGGAAGGGTGCTAATTTGTCTGGCCAGGTCTCACTCAGCAGGGAGGCAGAGCTGAATCAGGTGTGGAGTCAGTGCTTTGGCTTCTCAGAAGGAACTGGAAGGGGGACAGGATCAGATCTACAGTACAGTAGCTTCTTGTTTTACATTGTTTTTCATGGATTCTACTTGGTAGAATGTTTATTTTCTTTCTTACTACTAAGGGGCTAGCAGGGTATTGTTTGGGGCTGTTGGAATTTTGAAACCTGTTTTGGTAGCTAAAAGTGGGCTCATTTGTTTGGTTTACGGTGTGGCAGGCTGCATTTGTAGAGGCCTATTTCTTCTCTTTTAAACATAATTGGTGTAATTTAACTGGTCTGTTTCTTTGAATTGGAGACCTATATCTTATAATTCCAAACCTATTTTGATGTATTGTTGGTGAAGCTGTTTGAATTGGTGTCCTGTTTCTTTGGGTAGAATTTATTCATTGTTGCTGGCTTCACTAGCTGCAAAGTTTTGAGTGGGGGAAGGGTGCTAATTGTCTGACTAGAGGCCTCAGCTACCTGATTGTTCCAGAGGACTTGGGCTGGTCCCACCCACCCAAACCCTCACCCCACCAACCCTGGTCAATTATTCCCTTTGTACTAGGGGTTCTGACATCACTCCTCAAACAGGCAAAGGATTTGCACCTGTCATAACAGAAGCAGACATCCAGGAAAGGAACTGCAGCAAGTGAAGAGGTGACGGTCTCTCAGTGGAAGGGAAGTAAATGCAAATCTAGGGCGCTTCATTATTACTACTCACATAGTTATTGCATTGGGTAAAGGGGTAGGAGTTGAAGAAGGTGTGCAATGGCTACTTAAAGTATTTTTGAGTGAGTATAGGAATATACAAAGCAGTTGCTCAACATATCTAAACGTGTGCAACAAAGGAGGTAAGGGACATAAAGAATGTTTTGCACTGATAGAGGGGGGAGAGTGGGGACTTGGGGGAGTGTTTGGTATCCTGCATCTGGAAGGGTGGGGGGTCGCTGGTGGGCAACGACAGCAATGGGTAGGGTGGTAGGCTGCAACAACTGCGGTGCACCAATTTTTCTAAACATTGCCTGGAGAGTAGGAGGATGTTTAGTGTGCAACCACATAGAAAAACTTAGAAAGGAGATTGAGGGTCTGCAGGAGGAACTAAGACAGGCAAGGCAGATTGGGGGTGGGTTTAGCCCAATACTGGAGGGAGGAGGAAGGGGAGATGAGGGAGGGCAATTTAAGCCAACAGTGGTGAGGAGAGGCTCAGAAGAAGGAAGCAGAGACAAAGGGGCCCAGGCCAGGAAGAACGATTGCCGGGAAACCAGGTCAGAGACAAAAGTCAAATGGAAGGAGGCAATAGGGACTTGTGAGGAGAGAAGAAGTGGCAAAAGTCATGGAGTGGAAAGGAGAGAACAGGTTACTATGCAGAGAGAGAGCAGGCATTTGTGAAGGATCTTCAGAAAATAGTTTTGCACTGCTAGAGAGGAAGAAGGTGGAGGAGGAAGTGATGAAATTAGAGGAGTAATTGATAAATGCCTGGACCAAACTGAGCGGGGAAGTTCTGCTGGGAGAACTGCAACAGGGTAAAAGGGCATAATAATGTGCAGGAGGAAGAAGAGGAGCTGGAAATGAGGGAGGGAGATGAAAGGAAGCAAGCAGGGAGTAAGAGGGTGGAATCTTAGTGCTGGGGACTCAATACTAAGAGGAGTTAGGTGGGGTAGCAAGGAGAGAGGCATAGTCCATTTGGGTGGAGGCCTTGCCAGGAATGACAGCGAAAGGGTGGGACAGTCTGTTCTGAAATATGCTAGAAGGGTAGGGACAAGCCTCATTTAATTATACATCTTGGGACAAACGACCTGGCTGACAAGACAGTGGATATAGTCCAGAGGAGGTTTGAGGAACTAGCACAATTATGTGAGGGGGCAGGAAGATCAGTAACTTTTTCCGAGATACTTCCGGTGCCAAAGGCAAGCACAACAAGAAAGCTGAGAATAGAGGAATTTAACAGATGGCTAAGAACCTGGTGTTGTGCTAAAGGGTATGGGCTGTTGGGGGTGGGGAGGGACCTGGGAGGACAGTAGTCTCTATGCCAAGGACAGACTACACTTGAGTGAGGAAGGAAAGAAAGTGTTGAAGCAGAGGATGGAAAAGAATATAGAGGAAGTTTGGAGTTTAAACTAGGAGTGGGGGTGGCAGTTGGGAAGAGATACAGGACCACAGGTTGGGAAATCATATGAGCTTACCCCCATAACAGTGACAAAGGACAAATGGCAAGTACTATTGGTGATGCTAGAAAGGAGGGCAGGATGGGAGGAGGGAAAAGGGTGGAAGGTGGTTACCCTTAATGCTAGAGCCTTGGGAGGAAAACTGCAGAGTTGCAGGTTCTCATGGCAGAGGGAGAGGTGGACATTGCAGCCATCACGGAAACATGGGCCACCCAATATAATGACTGGGACCTGTCTGTACCAGGGTACAGGTTATTTCGTAGGGACAGGGTGACTGGGAAAGGAAGGGGGTGGCACTATATGTGAAGGAAGGACTGAAGTGTGTAAGGGAGGAAGGGAGGAGGGCAGTACAGAGTCACTTTGGGTGCAAATCCAGGATTCCAAGAATAGAGTCTTAGAATGGGAGTGGTGTACAGGCCACCATCTCAGATGGAGGAGTTAGACAGGGAACTAGCGGGACAGATCAGGAGGACCTGCGAGAAGGGTAGTGTGGTGATTGTGGGGACTTCAACATGCCAGAAGTGGACTGGAGCACCCCAACAACCAGGAACAGAAGGAGCAGGTACTGCTGGATGCCTTCCAGGACAGCTTCCTGCTGCAAATGGTCAGTGAACCAACCAGGTTAGGGAATACCCTTGACCTTGTGCTGGCAAATGGGGACTTTGTGAGAGGAACTTACAGTGGAGGAACGCTGTCAGGAGTGACCACCACTCAGTATGGCTCACATTGGATATGGGCAAGGAAGGAGTGGAATCTGGCACAAGAGTGCTGGACTTCAGGAGGGCTGACTTTGGGAGGATGGGGGAAGTGGTAAAGGGTACCTGGCCAGAATTCAATCTAGTATGGATACTAACCAGAGATGGGAGCTCATAAAGTTGGGGATAGTGGAGCAACCAAAACCTGCTGCAAAGCCCAGAGCAAGAAGCTAGAGCTAAGAAACCGAGCTGGTTGAGCAAGGAGGTCATGGAAAGGTAAGGAAGAAAAGAGCTGCCTTTAGAAATACAAGAAAACAGGGAGGGGAGGACAGAGAGAGTACTTGACAGAATCGAAGGAGGTGACAAGGGCAGTAAGGGAGCCAAAGCATCTACGGAACTCAGGCTGGCACAAGGCATTAAGAAGGGGAGAAGGACTTCTTTAAGTACATCAGGAGAAAAGGGCTGTAAGGACCACATAGTAAGGATTAGGAAGAGGAGGGTTGGGTGGAAGCAGGGTATGATAAGGCGGAAGCACTAAATGAGTACTTCTGCTCAGTATTTACTAAAGAGAAGAGGGGGGTGACACCCAAGATGGGTGAAATGGCAGACGCAGGGGAAGTGGTGACAGATGGGGAAATCATGGAGGACAGAGTTCGAGAGGGTTTGAAGGCACTGAGGGTGGACAAGGCACCAGGCCCAGATGGCATCCACCCCAGGGTACTGAAGGAGCTGGCAGAGGTCCTTGCAGGACCTTTAGCAGACCTATTTAATGCCTCACTACATTGGAGTGTGTACCTCAGGACTGGAGGATGGCTCATGTGGTGCCCTCCACAAGAGTGGCCCAAGGATGAACCGGGAAACTACAGACCAGTGAGCCTCACATCCATCGTGGGTAAGCTAATGGAGACTATCCTGAAGGAGAGGCTGGTGGCCCTCTTAGAGGCCAAAGGACTACAGGACAGCAGACAGCATGGCTTCATACGTGGCCGATCCTGCCAAACCAACCTGGTCGGGTTCTATGACTGGGTAACTAGGCAACTGGACGGGGACATGCAGTGGATGTCCTGTATCTGGACTCCAGTAAGGCATCTGACTCCAGTGCCACATGGAAGGCTGGGAAGGAAGTTAGTAGGCACAGGGCAGGTGCAATGCTGGTGAGATGGGTAGGAAACTGGCTGCAGGAAGGCAACAGAGGGTGGTGGTGGTGGGGAGCTCTCACACCCAAGGGCAGTGACAGTGGTGTCCCACAGGGCTCGGTGTTGGGACCAGTGTTGTTTGGGATATTCATTGCAGACATATCATGGGACATCAAGAGCAAGATCAGTCTGTTTGCTGATGATACCAAGGTTGGCGGGTGGTGGATGACCTAGGGGATGGCAGGGGTTGCAGGATGATCTGGCAAGCTTGAAACCTGGTCAGACACCTGGCAACTGGGCTTTAATGCCAAAAGTGCAAGGTGATGCATTTTGGGATGAAGAACCCAAGGAGGACTTACCAGCTAGGGGAGTGCAGCTAGCCCAGACAGAGGAGGAGAAGGATCTGGGTGTGCTCATCACAGGGTCAATGAACAACTCGGCACAGTGTAGGAAGGCAGCTGCAAAGGCCAACAAAATGCTGGGTTGTATTGCAAGGGTATATCCTCAAGGAGGGAGGAGGTGATTCTGCCACTGTATAGGTCATTAGTTAGACCACACCTGGAGTACTGCGTGCAGTTCTGGCGTCCGTATCTGAAAAGGGACATTAAGTTACTGGAGGGAGTGCAGCGCAGGGCGACAAAGATGATCAAGGGTCTGGGGGACTTATCATATGAGAGGAGGTTGAAGGAGTTGAACATGTACTCACTGGAGGAGAGGAGAGACAGGGGTGACATGATTGAAACCTTTAAATACATGAAAGGAATAAACAAGACAGGTACAGAGGGCTGTTCAAAGTAAGGAGGGAGGCCACCAGGGGCCATGATATGAGACTGGAGCGAGGAAGGTTCAGGAGGGAGATGAGGAGACACTTTTTACAGAGAGGGTGGTGGCTGGGTGGAATCGTTACCTGCAGAAGTGGTATGCAGTAGAACAGTGGACTGCTTCAACGAGGATGGGACAGGACAAGGGGGAGGGTTAATGAAGGGGAAGGGTGGAAGGGAGGGCAGCTGCAGAATAAGGGGTGCTAGCTGCACATTCGAGCAGACTTGATAGACCTCTAGGCCTTTATCTGCTGGCAAATTTCGTATGTTCGTATGTTTCGTACTGGGTCCATATTTATTTGGGCTTTTTCACTATGACTGCACTCACTGATGATGCTTTAGTAGGCAAAACCAGCTGGAGATTTGTGCGTTTTCTGCTGGCGTTTCTGTGAGGGGTGGCCACATTTTATACATTTGGGCTTCCTGGTACGTCTATGCATTTAATAAACTGAATTTCAGTTTGAAACTAAATGTTTTTTTGGAGCCCCTATTATATGTTTGACAGTGGTGGTGTCTTCTTGCCTGTTCCTGAACTTGTTTTTAAATTAGAACACTGAGCAGTGGGGCAGTCGTCCTTGCCATTACCCTGCTACTATGCCAGACCCAGTAGGCCCTGTCCAGCTACCCTGGTGGCGGCGCACACTTTTTTATTCAATTTGTATTTTTTTCTGCTCCTGTATCTCTGGTCCAGCTCCTTCAGTGTTCCCCCCAGTACCTCGCACTGGTCCCTGCATACTTCACTGCCGTCCACCCTATGCAGCCGTGGAATTCCCCAAGAGTGGGGTACAGGGGTGAGAGAATACATCCAATTGAGCAGCATGTCACGAGATGGAGGAGGAAGTGGTGGGCACCATCCCAGATATACCTGAGTCCCCTGAGCAGCCAGCACCAAGGCCAAGCTTTTCCCCTTGCTGCCATGCCCTGAAGACGTCAACACTTAGAGGGGGTACCAATGAGCATGCACACACAGACTATGCACAGTGCAGGTCCCCAGCCAACGTCTTACCCTCCCTCTTGACCTTCTCAGCTGCACTGCCACTCATGTTCAACAAGGTAGTAGTAGAGCAGGGAGGACAGCAACTCTCCATCCCTCACAAGAGGTGGAGAGCATTCATCCTGGGATGCTCTATCCTCCTCTCACCAGCCATCCCTGACAATGCAGGCTCAGTACCAAGTCCAGGTCACCAACATCTTGAGCAGGAAACCTACCACTGCACCAATAAATAGGCCTACCCATGTACACTTTTAACGTGGCTCCTCAAGCAGCTATGCTACAGGAAATCCCTGACTCCTGACTCTTTTCATGCCCAAACCTCCTTTTATCTGCCTGTCAATAGTGTCCTCACCATCCACTAAGGACAGAGCCTGCAGTGCCAAGACACCTCATGCTCTGCTGGATACTGCTATTAACAATCTTGCCTCTACTGCTGGCCTGCTGGTGCAGCAGTAGAGCTTCCACTTGCGGCGCCGATGACCCAACATCAGGAGTGACCTCGGAAGACAGAGGGTCGGCCAGAGGAGGATCGAGCGCCCCAAGGACTGCTCTCCTCCTCTGGGGAGGGAGAAGATCAGAGGCCAATGTTAGCCTGGCCCCTAGCAGTGGCTGGGGGTTGGCACACCAACACTGCATGGGGGATGGAGGTGGGGCAGACACCCGGCATCACAGGGAAGCGTGCCCAGCACCACTGCTGGCACCACTGCATGTCTCTTCCTCTGTGCCTGGGGAGAAAATGGAAAAACTGATGATTGGTAGGATGACACTGGTCTCTCACAAGCCCCGCACCTGGCTATCAGGGCATGTCCTGGCAGGCAAATCTCAGAGGACGCCAGGGTACCAGTGGATGGGAGCCGGTTGGCACCTGGGGGTGGACTAGGGAGCATAAAAATATCAACAAAAAAAAAAAACCCTGCTCCCTACCTGGGGGAAGGGTTGTTACATAGGGCAGCATTAATATCTAACTGTACTGCTGCAAGAAACACATACAAACAAATTAAACAGCTATACAAATATAGCATTAGAGCAGAACCTAGAATACCAGAAAAAAAAATGGCCACAACAAAAGGAAATCCTAAGCAGTTTTATAATAACAGTATATCAATTCAATAAGGGAAAATACAGCAATCCCCCCAACATACAATACCGACCTTATTTCTAGATGGCAATGATAACAGTGGAATTGCTGTATAATTACTTTTATTACATACTTGCATATACGAGTAACTCCAAAGATGCAAATGTTAATAACACTATTAATACTGGAATTAATGACCAAGTAGAACTTGAATAGACCAAGACAAAGTACTGGCGAAATTTAATTGCACAGAGGAAATCAGATCTGCAGAGCCAGAGAACGTGGTCCCTATGCTCATTAACACATTATCAAGGGAGACAATAAAAACACTTACATACAATTTTTAATTATTAGTTAAACAAAGCAATGTCCCCCAAGAGTAAACTACTGCTATAGTGGTCCTGATACATAAGAAAGAAAAACAAGGCGAGACATCAAATAATAGTTTGATCAGCCTGACATCTGTGCTGTGAAATATCATGGACAGCTTTATAAAGGACTTTATATAAGTTTATGGAAAATCAAAACCGCCAATAAGTCCCACTGTGGAGGTGGTACACCCACCAGAGGGGACAAGTGGTCCAGAACTTTGAAAAAGTGTTCCACCACCTTCTCTTGTGCCTCTATTGGCATACCAGCTCATGTCTGGTAAGCAGAGATGGCTGCCAGGTGCACCTTAAGGGTCATCGCCCACAATCCCAGCTGGGAAACAGACCAAAGGTAGTCAAGGATGTAGCCACAAGACAGGCAAGGGGGATCCAACCCCTTCCCCGACACCAAATGGAGAATCTTGTCCATCTGAAGGCATAGCATCTGCAAGTTGACTCTTTCCTGGAGGCCTCCACAACATGTAGAGCACCCTCCAGGAGACTCAAGGCCTGGAACTCTATACCACTCAGGAACCAGGTTTTGAGGTGCAGAGACTGAAGGTCCAGGTGAAGTACCAACCCCTGTAGTCTGGTCAGCAGGTCTGGGCGGACAGACAGTTGTTGCAGAGGCCTGCTGCTGAGGCTACGGAGATCTGGACACCAGAACTACTGTGGACAGTCTGAAGCTATCAGGATCATCCATGCCTTGCCTTCTAGGCCTTGACCACCACCTTGAGGATCTGGGAAAGGCAGGAAAGGCGAACACAAGGGCTGAGGTCCAGGGCCTCACAAAGGCATCTTCTAGCAGTGTCCTGGACTGTGGGGGACAAGCAAAAAACAGCCTCAGTTTGGCATTCTCCCAAGAGGCAAACAGGTGGTTTACCACCTCCTGATTTAGGGACCACTCGTGCAACAACTCTCCTACCCAGCTGAGAGTGTCAGCCAGCTAACTGTTCTCTCCAGCGACATGGATCGTCAGAAGATCTACACCCAGGCTGCACATAAGGGACCAGGTCCAGAGTGTCTCCCGACACAGGGGAAGGGAGTGAGTTTTGTCCTACCTATTTAGGAAGAACATGGTCGTGGTTGTCTGTCTGGACCTGCATGATATGACTCCTGACTAATGGAGTGAATTCCATCACAGCCTGAAAAAGAGAGCTTTGGGCTCAGTGGGCCTACCCGGTTAACAAAACTGAAATAAATATATAAGTTCACAGCCCGGAGCTCTAGCAGGTTTATATGGTGAAGGGTCTCCCTGGGTGATCAGAACCTGTGGGCCCTGTGGTCTCCCCAGTGTGCTCCCTATCCCACCAGATACGTGTCTGTCATGAGTGTGATAGTTGGTTCTGGATGGACAAATGGGATTCCCTCCTCCAGACATTCTGGGACTAACCACCACTGGATGGCATCCTACATTGACTGGTTCACTATGACCGTCTGGTCCAAGCAGCCTAAGTACTGGGACCGCTGATGGCCCAACTCCCCACCAGTGATGGTGCATCCACCAGCAGGCCTAATGGCCCATACTGCTGCGGGACACCATGCACCCCAGCAGCCTCAGGAAATCCTGGGCATGACGCGAAAGCTCAACCTGAAATGATCAGGCAAAGGAGGCAAGAACCAGTGTTAGGTCAACAGGGAGGTGGGCCTTGGCCTGCAGGGAGTCTAGTGTTGCCCAGATGAACTTGATCACCTGCTTTGGTACCAGTTCAGACTTGCCTGAACTGACCAGTAGGCCCAAGTCTCGACAAGTCTTGAAAGACCGATCTGTGGCTCTCTCCACGGCCTCTCTGGATGGATCGGCCAACAGTCAGTCATCCAGGTAAAGATACACTCTGACCTCAAGGTTCCACAAGTGGGCCACCACCATTGCCATGCATTTGGTTAAGACTGTGGGCATGGAGGACAGGCCGAAGTGCATGACCTGGAACCGGTATTGGACCTAGCAGTGGGATCAATGGAAAGGAATGTGGAAAAATGCATCCTGGAGGTCCAGGGAGCAGATGAACAGGTTACTCACCTGTAACAGTAGTTCTAGGAGTGGTATATGTTGTTCATCCACTGTTCACTCCTTATAAAAAGAGAGCGCTCATCTCAGGTCCAAGGTACGAAGCCTGTACTCGGACTCTGAGGTATAACTGGGGTAGTACACTGGCAGATTCAACACCTGGTTAAGGTGAAACTCTGACACCACCTTCGGAAGAAATTTCAGGGGGGGCGCAGGACAACCTTGTCCTTGTGGAAGACCAGGTAAGGAGATTCAACAGAGTGTGCCTGTAACTCCCCAGTCCTTCTGGCTGATGTTATAGCCACCAAGAAGGCGATCTTCCATGACAGATGTGACATCTCACACCTGTGCACTGGTTTGAATGACTTGCCCATAAGCTTTGCCAGTACCAGCAGTAGATCCCATGGTAGTGGTGATTCACACATTGGAGGGGAAATATGGTTGAGGCCCTTCAAGACGTGCCAGACCACCGTCTGCTGACTGGCCTATGCCCGGTAAGCATAGATGGCTGCCAGGTGCACCTTAAGAGTTGTGGACCGAAGACCCTCTTTGGACAGAAACCAAAGGTAGTCGAGGATACTAGCCACCGGACAGGACAAAGGGTTCAAACCCTTGCCCTGACACCAATTGGAAAACCTTTTCCACTTGAAGGCACAGCATCTCCTGGTCGACTCCTTTCTGGACGCTTCCATGCCTGTGAGTACATCCTCAGAGAGACCCAAAGCCTGGCACTCCAGCCGCTCAGGAACCAGGCTATGAGGTGTATGGATTGAAGGTCCGGATGGAATACCTTCCCCAGACTGACTGATATCAGGCACCTGAAGACAGGACCCGGCCATCCCGAGAAAAATCCACAACCAGGCTCCATAGAAGGGGTCGATGAGGCCTCCTGATGCACGCTTAAGCACTGGAGGAGACTACTGGGGGGGGGGTCTCTCTCTCCTCCCCGCCCGAGGGGTAAACCGAGGCAGGATAGGGGCAGGCTCCCTGGCACCCTGAGGGAGATAACTGGAGCGGACCTATGGGAGCATGGCATTGGGATTCCCCGAAGATAGGAGCCTGAGACGGTGCGTAAGGGGGCCAAAAAAACACAAATATATTTAAAAAAAAAAAAAAAAGTCGACAGCAGATGCAGGCTCGACGCTCAAACAAACGTAGAGCTACGTCAGCAACCAAAGCCCCTCTGAACAAGTCCCACAAGGCCCCCGGAGCTGCAGCCACTACTCTGCCCTTGGCCTCTTGACTCCTTGCCTCTCCTTCTTCCTCTGGCCAATCCAGAGCAGCTGGTGGGGGGGGGAGGTTTTCCTTCCTCCTATCAGAATAGGAGAGGAAAACCTCTGACTCTTGAGTGTTCCAGCTGGTGTCAGAGGGACACTCAATAGTTCACTCAGAAACCCCCCTTCCCCACAGGTCCAGACATACGGGAAAATGCCTCAGGGGCCTGGAACTGAGACTGAGGAGATCTGGATACCAGAACTGGTGGGGCCAGTCTGGGGCTACCAGGATCATCCTTGCTTTGTCTCTCCTGACCTTGAGGAGCACCTTGTGAACCGAGAAAAGGCATAGAAGAGGCCTGGGGTCCATGACCTTGAGAAGGCACCCTCCTGCAGCAAGTCCTGCTGAGGGGGGCGGGCATGAAACAGTCTCAGCTTCGTGTTCTCCCTGGAGGCGAACAGATACACCTGAAATTTGCCTAAGTGGGAGAACAGGTTGTGTACTACCTCCAGATGGAAAGACCACTCATGGGATGACTGGCTCACACGACTGAGAACGTCCGCCAGTTGGTTCGAGGCTCCTGCCACGTGGGTGGCTAGGAGATCTGCCTCTAGTCGGCACACGAGGGTCCAGATGTGGAGCGCTTCCCTGCACAGAGGCCGAGAGTGCGTGCCACCCTGCTTGTTGAGATAGTACATGGTTGTGGTATTGTCTGTCTGGACTTGCACCACTTGACCCCGAAGGAGCAGAGCAAATGCTGACGGTGCCAGTCTGACTGCTCTGAGCTCCAGCAGGTTGATATGACATCGGGATTCTTTGGGGTTCCAGAGCCTGTGGGCTCTGTGATTCCCCATATGGGCACCCCAGCCCATGAGAGAGGCATCGGTTATGAGGACGACTGTCGGCTCGGGATGGACAAACGGGATCCCTTCTAGTAAATGTGCTAGGACGGTCCACCATTGGAGAGTGTCCCACATCTTCTTGGTCACCGTGACCAGCTGATCAAAATGACCATGGTGCTGAGTTTACTGGCTGGCCAGCTCCCACTGAAAGGGGCGCATATGACACCGGGCACATCGGACCATGGCGGTACAGGCTGCCATGTACCCCAGAAGTCACAGCAAGTCCCGGGCAGGGCACAAGCGCCCAACCAGAAATGATTGGGCAAAGGAGGAGGAGAGAACCCCACCCTACCGTCAGGAGCCTGGCTCTGGCTCGGCAAGAGTAGAGCTCTGCCCCGATGAAGCAGATCACCTGCGAAGGTATGAGTTCCAACTTGGTCTCATTGACCAGGAGACCAAGATCTATGAAGGTCTGGAGGGCCAGGTCCCTGGACCTCTCCACCTCCTGTCTGGAGGAACCCACTATGAGCCAGTCATCGAGATAAGGGTACACTCTGACCCCTCAACACCGAAGATGGGCTGCCACCACTGCAATGCATTTGGTGATGACCCGGGAGGCTGATGACAGGCCAAACGGCATGGCTCGGAACACAAAGAGGGCTCCCTCGACTCTGAAGCGAAGGAACCTCTGGTGACACCGACGAATTGTGAGTTGAAAGAACACATCCTGAAGATCCAGACAGCAGAACCACATATTCTGCTTGAGAGATGGTATGATCTAAAAGTTACCATCCTGAATGTGCAGGACCTGACAAATTGGTTCAGGTCGTGCAGATCTAGAATGGGGCGCCAGCCCCCTGTCCGTTTTTAGGACCAGGAAGTACCTGGAAATTAACCCAGAGGGCCAGTGAAGTGGCGGCATAGACTTTCTGGGCTGAGTGGTCCAATTATTTGGATTCTTTGTCCAGAGGTCTGTCAGCATCTCCCGTAATACTAGAGCACCTGAACACAGACCCAGTTACCAGTCCCTCAGCTAAAGGATGTTCTGCGAATCCCAAAAGGGACCCAATGGGCACCGCATACTTGCAGGCCATGTGGGCTGAAAGTGCAAGGCAGGAGGCAGGGTGCTGCCACAGCTCCAAAGCCGGACCGACAATGGCCTCAGCCACTGGGAAGGCCTCCGTCAGTGAATCCCCGTTTGAGGATATCAGTGAGGGGGTATTCAGCCCGTTTCTGAATGGGCTCCAAAGGCATCCCCGTGGATTTGGAGATGAGGCAGAGGATGCCCATGAAAGAAGAAGGGCCTTCCTCTGTAGAAAGAATACCGAAAGATTCCTTGTCCAAAGGACGAGAATGGAGGTCAGAGTCTGGATAAATCGGTCAGCCACCAAGAGTTGCCCCATACTCACCTGGGACTATCAGGAATGAGGGTGACAGACAGCCTATGTGGTAGGCCCAGAACAGTCAAGAGACTCCTTAGAAGAAGCCCCATAAGGAGGCTGCTTTGGTGGCGGCTCCACCACAGTTGGTGGAGAGACCGGTTTTGGCCAAGCCAGAATGCTCCTGACTGACTCCGCGGGTGAAGGAATGGTGTGGACCAGCAGCTCCTGAGGAGCAGACATCGGCCTAGGAGGCGATATCTAAGTAATGGCCAGCGTAGAAACCGTGGCCAACTTCTGACCGGACATAAGTAGCAGTTGCCACATTAAATCCTCATAGTGTTGATGGAGTTTTCATCGAAGTCTCTCCTCATCCGAGGAGGACGAGGAAGAGGGGTGGCAGCGCCACTTCTTAGAGTGTTTATGCGCCTTCTTCAGCTTGTTGGTCAAAGGGGTTGGAGACCTCAATTTGGACTGTCAGGGGGACTGATGAGGGTCATTCGGAAGGAGCCGGGGAGAACCATGGCTCTCCTGGTCAGGGACTGAGACCACGCAGGCATTCCCAACAGGATGGGTCTCCTCCTCAGTGGCAGGCACTAGTGACAATGGGTCGACAGGGTCGAGAATAATGTCAACCGGATCATCGTCCTGCGTCTCAGCCAGCTGGCCTGACAGGGGTACCATGAAGCTAGCGGCCAAGGTTGCAACCTTGACAGAAGTCCAGATAGCAGACTCCTGGAACGAGATCTCTCACGGTTCCAGGAATGTCATCAGCGAGACAAAAGTTTCCTTAGGTTCCTTGTCCTTTTTATGGGACCCAGAGACGTGAGTGCCCAAGGGTCCCTTTCCCTTGGTGGGAAGGGACTGGCACAACTCCTGAAAGGAACTTGAGAAGGTGGAGGACAAATTAAGTGGGATGAAGATGGATATGGAAGAGGACCGATCTGCGGCTCAAGCCGCCTCCTCTTTGAAGGTCTTCATCTGTTCAAGCTTTTCGGCAGACCCTGCAGCTGCAAGGATCACCCAACGGGCTTCCTTGGATTTGATCGGCGGATTCTGTTTTTCTGGTTTGCCCAGTTTTACTCATGCAAGACGATCGTCCTAAATGTTTGGATGAAAAGCGCAACGCATTAAGCATGTCTGGGTGTCATGGCCGACACCCATGCAATAAACGCACGAGCCATGCGGGTTGGTGTGAGACATCTTTTAACCGCACGGGCATCGGCAGAAACCGGGTGAGGACTTGTCCTCCATCACAGTCAAGATCGTGAAGCGATTAGGGGAAACTCTAAACAGTTGAAGTTTGAGTAAATCTGCAGATTTAAGCACCAGGGCCTACAGTAACACATGAGCGATAAGGAGGGAATCTGAATCTTCCAGCAGAAAAGAAGATCTGGCATCAAAAGGCGGAGCTGAGGCATATACCACCTGGGTGGGTGGGAGGAGCCAGCTTTTAGACCTTCCAGCAAGAATCTTAAAGGGAAAGGACATGCCAAACAGTGTAGATAGAACAACATATCCACGATCCTAGGACCACATATTCTGCTCCAAGGATGGTATTATCTAGTACAGAGTGACCAACCTGAACTTGCATTACTGCATAAAGTAGTTGGGATTGTGCATATCCAATATGGGGTACCAGCCCCCCCCCATCCATTTTGGGACCAGGATGTACCTGGACACGTACCCTGACTGGCCAGGGCATCCGAACACCAGCTATCATCCCTTTCACAAGGAGCTGAGTGATGTCCACCCTTACAGTGATCAGCAGGTCCTGAGTCACCCTGGACTCTCGAGGCACATGGAGGTGGTAGGATTGGAAAGCCTCGAAACCTAGAGACAATCCTCTGCCCACTACGTCCAACATCCACTTATCCATTGTGATAAGTGGACCAACGTGGTAATAAGCGACATAGCCAGCCTCTGACATGGGCAGCACTCAGGGACAGGACAGGTGGAGGGACAACACCCATCAATCTGTCACTGGGCAGCTTTTGCAGGGGCACCATTCGCTGCTGCTGGAGGGGCACTACCACCCCTGCCCCCCCCCCCTCATTTTGGACCTTGGCCCTGGACTTCTGCTTGGGACACCATACCTGTAACTGCCCCTGCTGGGCTGCTGCCAAGGAGACTGTGATTGAAAGGACCAGTACTGGAAAGCCTGTTTCTTAGGCTTCTTCTTCTGGTCCTTCTGGGATGAAGTCACAGAATCCAGGGCGGCACTGGACTTCTCAATTCAGATGAGATGTCTTTCCACACCAGGGCCAACACTGGCCAGCTTATGCTGGGTGGCTACCATGAAGGTGAACAAATGCAGCCAGGCCCTGCAATGCATTGAGACAGCCGCTGCCACAGCATGGGCACAAGAACTGCCCATATCTAAGGCAGCCTGGAGTTGCTGTTTAGCCAGTGATTGACCCTAGTCACTGATGAGCTTCACCACCAGCTGTTGCTCAACAGGAAGGACAACATCAAAGACTCCCATCAGGGAGTGACTGAAGTTAGCCATCATCACGTAACAGGCAGCCTGCTAGAGATCTAGAGAGGATGCAGCGTACACCTTTTTAGTGGCATGGTCAATCTTACGAGACTCCTTGTCTGGAGGCTTGTCTACGTCTCCCTGGTGTCCAGATTTAAAGAACACCGAATCTGTGACCAGACCCTCCTCAGAGGGATGTCCGAAAACCCCTACAGGGAGCCCGTGGGGACGACATACTAATCCATCATACAGGCTGAGGGTGCTGGGCAGGATTCTGGATGCTGCCAAAGCTCCAGGGCTGGTCCCAAAATGGCCTCACACACAGGGAAGGCAACCCCCGGGATTCATCCTGGTCCAGAATATCTGTGAGAGGGTACCTAGCCCTCTTTTAGACTGGCTCTAGTGGAACCCGACATGGACTCTGAGATGAGCTGGAGAAGCAGCCTGAATGACACCGGGCCATGCTCTGTGGAAAGGTCCTTGACTGAACTGCTGTCAAAGAGTGGAGACTCAGAGGAGACCATGGACTCATGACTGGAGTCACCCGATGACTGCTTTAAAAATAGTCCTTGGCTGCTTCTTGCCATGGATCTCTCAGGAATCTTCACTCTGAGTGATCCTGACCAGCAACTGGCCTGGTAACCGGTCGTTGAATGGCCGGCCTCCTTGGTTGAGGTGCCCACTTGCGCTGTTGGCAGCTCCACATGAACAGGTGGAGAAGCAGCTGTGTGGTGTGGACCTGCAGGGGTGTCAATGGTGGCAGTCAGGAAATCAAAGGTCTGGGAGGGTGGGCAGAGCTCTACCCTGCCCTGCAATGACCCACGGTTGCCAGAGGAGTTCTTCATAACACCAGCACATCTTGCAGTGGTGCCTCTTCTCACCTGAGGATCAAGAGGTAGAGGACAGCAACAGCAACACCTCCTGGTTGAGTGGGATAGACAGCGAGTATGCCTCGACCACAACCACAGTCATCAACCGGATGGTCGACAGCAAGAAGAATCTTATGGCGGATTGCTGCAGACCATGTGCCTGCCCATGTTAAGCAACACAGGTGTTGAAGACCCAACCACAGGAGGACAATCATGCGGTGGACTGGACAAGGACACTGACCAGACCATGTCCTACTGAGTTAGGATGGTAAGCACCGGGGTCTTCCAGGTCAGATCCTCGACCTTGCCTGACAGCTCGTCAACAGGCGCAAGAAAAATCTTGTTGGTTTTGTCGGCTGGAGTCGAAGTAGACTGGCTTGACTGGGGAACCGAAGAGCCCTCAATCTGCCCCCTCTCCCCCGCCAAGCGGGACTAGACAGCCGTCAAGTGGTTGAGCGAGTTGAGGGACTGGGAGGATTTCAATCGCACCTGGTCCCACAACTGACACTGGCAGCACTATTTTAGCACCATGTGGGGCAGGGCGCTCCCCCAAAGTCTGGAGGGCCAAACAGATTTCACAGAATTCTCCTGCGAGACCCTCTTAGTTGCTGCTTGGGACTCCGCAATAGGAGCAGACGTAACAGACCGCCAGACCTTCTTTTGCTAGCACTTGTCATTTGTTAGTATGTAATCTCTAACTTTCTTTCCACTCATGAGGTCATACAGGTTAAAACCTGTGGATAAAAATAAATCTGATAGGTCAGGCCATGGCATATCCCATACATATTAATGATCTGTAAATTAAAAAAGGAGCAGAATGTTTGGGAATCTTGCAACAGAAGGTCATCTCACTGAACAGGAAGCTGTATGTTCTTTAATGATTAGCTCAGTTTTCGCTAAGTAGAATGGTTGGCCCTTGCCAGAGAGTGGAATCACAGCAACCACTAAGGGGGTCTTAGAGATGAGGCAGCCAATATTTACAAGTGAAAGGACCCAGAAAGGGCTGGCAGCACTAAAGACAGATAAGGACCTGGATCTATATGGGTTGCATCCAAGGTCACTCAGGGAGCTGGCAGCAGAAAACACAGGTTACTCACTTGTAACAGTAGTTCTAGGAGTGGTATATGTTGTTCATCCACACGTCTTAGCATGTCCATTTCCCCTTTAATTCTTGCTGGAAGGTCTTGAAGCTGATTCCTCCCACCCACCTGGGTGCTATAACCCTTGGCTCTGCCCCATGACGCCAGATCTTAGCCCGCTAGCAGCCAGGCTGTGCGTCACAGCCAGGGAGGTTGGGTGGGTCAGTGTGGATGAACAACATATACCACTCCTAGAACTACTGTTACAGGTGAGTAACCTGTGTTTCTAGGGAAGTGGATATGTTGTTCTATCCACACTTCTTGGCAGATTCCTAGCAGTTCTCCAGGAGGAGGGAGGCAAGGTGCACACACCCCCTACTTAGGGAACAGAGACTGGAGAACTGAGGCCCCAAAACCAGCATCCCGGCGTGACTCTAGGTTGATGTGGTAGTGGGTGATGAAGGTGTTTGCTGTCTTCCAGGTAGCAGCCCGACAGATTTCCTGGATAAGGATGTCCCTGGAAGCAGCCACTGACGCAGTGGTATGGTGGGTGGAATGAGTCCTTAGCCCTACGGCAGGCTCCATACCCGCCAACCTATAGCAGAGATCAGTGCAGGAAGTGATCCACCTGCCAATCGTCCACTTTGCTGCAGGTCTGCTGGGTGCGGCTTCAGCACAGGTGGCAAACCTCTCCCCAAATTTCCGCCGTACTCTCCTTGTAGTAGGAAAGAGCACATCTCAGGCCCAGAGTATGGAACCTGTACTCTGCATCCAAGGTGTAGTTTGGGTAGAATGCAGGCAGAGGCATCAACTGGTTGAAATGGAACTCTGACACCACCTTTGGGAGGAATTTCAGGTGGGGACGCAGGACAACCTAGTCCCTGTGGAAGACTAGGTAAGCAGACTCCACTGAAAGTGCCTGGAGCTCACCAGTCCTTCAGGCTGACATGATAGCCACCAAGAAGGTGGTCTTCCACGAGGTGCAGGTTCATGCACCAGAGGAGATATGTGATCTATGCCCTTGAAAAAGTGCCAGACCACCTTCTCCTGTGCCACCGTCTGCTGACCGGCCCACGCCCAGTAAGAAGAGACTGCTGCCAGGTGCACCTTAAGGGTCATAGACCGAAGACCCCCTTTGGACAGAGTCCAAAGGTAAAGTACAGTTACGTAAGAACTTACCGTAACAGTAGATCTTCGAGAACAGCTCTTGCAGCAGGTTACACCATTAGGACTGAAGCCGGCAGGCGCCAGGACCCCACAGAAATTTTCTAGCTAGCAGTATTCAACAGGGACTGACTCTGACGTTGGTCCCGCCCTCAACGTCAGGCATAGTACATAAGGAGGCAGTCCCCCATAATCCTCAGTTCTCCCGCTGGAGACTCCCAGCCGCTGGATGACATCAGAAGAGGAGACCGAGGATCCGCCATCAAATGGCAAACAAAGAGGCTGTAAATGCCTTATCCTAGGAGAAGGATGTTGAGACTTAAGTTCTTATGTAACTGTACTATCTTACTTCGAGAAACAGCTCTTGCAGCAGGTTACACCATTAGGACTGATTCCCAAGCAATACTGGAAATCACACACCATTGGGAGGAGGAAAGGTAAAAATCCTCGAATAACATGGAGCTTAGGACAGAAGTCCCTGAAGGACTGCTAGACTAAAACCTGCTCTTCGCCTCAATGCGATATCCAGGCTGTAATGCCTGGTGAAAGTGTAGACGGAGCTCCACGTAGCTGCAGCACAAATAGCTGAGGTGGATACGTTCTTCAAAGCTGCAAAAGAGCTAGCCACCCCTCTGGTGGAATGACCCTTAACCGTGCCCGGTAGGGGTTTATTGCGTTTCTGGTAACAGAATGTAATACACAGGATGAGCCACCTGGATAGTGACTGTTTCGAAATGGGAGCTCTCATCATTCTGTGGGCAAAGGAGACAAAAAGCTGGTCCAATTTTCAGTGGTGTTTGGTTCTGGTCAGGTAGTATCTGAGACATCTGTGCACATCTAGAGTGTGCAGGAGGGCTTCTCGATTAGAGTGTTTCGGGAAATACACTGGTAAATCGATATCCTGATTAAGGGTGAGTGCTGAGACCACCTTAGGCAGAAATTTAGGATTAGTCCTTAGGGATACCCTGTCTTGGTGGAAAACCAAATAAGGTTCTTTGCACATAAGTGCATGTAGTTCAGAAATTCTTCTGGCCGAGGTAATGGCAACTAAAAACAATGTCTTCCAAGATAGAAAACGTAGCTCGTAATCCATAGCTGGTTCAAAAGGTGGCAGAGTGAGCTGCTCAAAGACAAAGGGTAGATCCCATGGTGGAATCGGATCCTTAATCGGGGGCCTAAGGTGGAGGACACCCCTCAGGAAGGCACGTGCCGTGTCCAATTGAACTATAGTGCATTGGCCTATAGGAACGGGATAGGCTGAAATGGCACAGAGGTGTATTTTAATCAAGGAGTAAGCCAAACCAGAGTGGAAAGGGACAGCAGGTAGTCCAATACCAGCTTCTCTGGGCAGTCCAAAGGCGATAAACCGCGTGCTTGAACCCATAAGCAAAACCTGTGCCATTTCATGGCACAGGTCGTGTGGGTAGCCGGTTTCCTGGTGGCAGTGAGAATGTCTGCCACCTCTTGCGAGACCCCGTGTTGCATCATGGCTATGTCTCTAGCAGCCAAGCATGCAGGTTCAGGGAACGCAGGTCAGGATAGACCAAAGAACCCGCCTCCTGAGACAGCAAATGGGAGCTGATTGGTAACGGCACTGGAGGTTCCCGGGTTAGCTGATGCAAGAGAGGGAACCAGATCTGTCTGGGCCAAAAGGACACGATCAGTATAAGCATAGCTTGCTCCCTGCAAAGTTTTAGAAGAACTCTCTTGATCAACGGGAAAGGGAGAAAGGCATAGAGGAATCTGCCCACCCAGGAGAGGGACAACGCGTCTCACCAGAAAACACCAGGCCCTGGATCTAGTGAGCAAAAATTGGGCAGTTTTGCGTTGGATGGGGACGCGAAAAGGTCTAGTTTTGGAGTACCTCATCTGCAAAACAGATCCTCTGCTACCTCCTGAAGTAGTTCCCATTCATGGACTCTGGCCTGAAAGCAGCTCAAGCTGTCTGCGATGAAGTTGTCCACTCCCGGAACATGAACGGCAATGAGGTTTGCGCTGTGTTGCAAGACCCAATCCCACACTCTCATGGCCTCCCTGCAAAGTGGGTAGGAATGGGTTCCTCCTTGTTTGTTGAGGTAATACATCACTGCGGAATTGTCTGTTTGTAACAGAAGTGTAGCCGGTGGAATCTCCGACTGGAAGGCCTGCAGGGTGTAAAGAACTGCCCTCATCTCCAGGATCTTTATGTGGAGATGAGACTCTTGGTCTGTCCACGGGCCCTGAGACCGGACACTGTCGAGGTGTGCTCCCCAACTGAGCCCTGAGGCGTCTGTGGAGAGTGTCACAGTCGGGGATGGCGCTATAAGGGGGACTCCCGCCGAAGAGATTCCTCGAATCTAGCCACCATTGCCAATCTCGAATTACAGCCTTCGTGATCCGGATTGGATGCTGCAGATGATCTTGCCTTTGGTCCCACTGTACCCTTAACATCCACTGGGTTACCCGCATGTGGAGACGGGCTAGCGGGACTGTTGCAATGGCCGCAGCCATGTGTCTGAGTAGGCAAAGGATCAGTCTGGCAGGAATGGTCTTCTTCGCCGAAAAGTCCCTGATTAGGGATCTTATGTGTTCCACTCTGTCCGGGGGAAGGAAAGCTTTCGCTTGGACAGTGTCCAGAACTGCACCTATGAATTGCAGAGTCTGGGACAGAATCAGGCGTGACTTCTCATAATTGATGATAATGCCCAACGTCTCGAACAGAGGCTGAGTGCAGTGAATGGCAGACATCAGGGCCTCCTGGGAGGGCGCCATGAGAAGCCAATCGTCCAGGTAGGGGAACACGTAGTGGCCTTGTCTCCTCAGAGATGCGGCTACGACCGCCATGCACTTCGTGAACACCCGAGGTGCCAATGACAGCCCGAAGGGGAGAGCTCGGAACTGATAATGGTGACCCTGAAACTCGAAGCGCAGGAACCTCCTGTGCGCTTGAGCAATAGGAATATGCAGGTAAGCATCCTGCATGTCTAGGGACGCTAGAAAAGCGCCCTGCTTCAGCATGGGAATCAGACCTGGGAGGGTCACCATAAGGAAGCGTTTGTACAGGACCGAGTTGCTGAGGTTGCTGAGGTCCAGTATCGGACAGATGTCCCCTGTCTTCTTTGGAACCAGAAAGAAGTGAGAATAATATCCTAGTCCCCTCTGGTTCCTTGGTACGTGCTCTATGGCTTCTTTTCCCAGAAGCGCGAGCACCTCCTGCTGTATGAGCAGGGCATGCTGACCCGAGTAACGGGACAGCAGGGGAAGTCTTGTAGGTGGGTAGTCTAGAAATTCTATGAAATGGCCTTTCTTGACCAACTGGAGAACCCACCTGTCGGTGGTGATCGACTGCCACCCTAAAAAGTGCAAGTGATGCGACCCCTGACCTTTCTTGCCCGTTGATCCAGAGGAGGGCCGGGGCCAGGAAGGAGTCATGCTGTGGCAGCACTGGTCCCTGCGGGCTGGGCCGGCTTCGTGTAACGTTGGCTTCTGCCTGGGGACGACGTGGCCTGGGCTTTATGCCAAAAAGTGCCCCTTTGCTGCTGGCCGGAACGTCACTGCTGCCTTTGTTGCCGGCCGTGAAAGCGGCTCTGGTTCCTACGAAAGGAACTAGACCTGGATCTGTACATGGCCTGTACAGATCGGACTGCTTTCCCTGCGTCCTGGAGTTTGGTGATGACCTTCTCTGAGGATTCACCAAAGAGTACCTCGCTGTTGTACGGGACATCTAGAATATTCTTTTGTACGTCCGGGGTGAAGCCAGAGACACAGAGCCAGGAGTGTCGCCAGAGACAAACACCTGAAGCTGCAGCTCTGGCAGAACAGTCCGCGGAATCGTATGCTGCTCTAAGTACTTGGGTCCCCACATCTGACCCGGTGTGGAGTAGGTTAAGGAGCTCCACTTTCTGGTCACCATCGGGAAGCTTTTCGACCAGGTCTTGGCCCTGTTCCCACAGAGCATTCTGAAACTGTACCATATGGGTAAGGTAGTTCAGAGACCTGATGGCACATGTAGCAGCCTCGTACGTGCGCCTCCCCAGGGCATCCAATTGCTTGGATTCCTGGTCCGGTGTCTGAGTGCTCATATGCTGGGGCCTTTGAGACTGGTCATGTGAGGTCGTGATGACCAGGGAGTCTGCCAGAGGTTGCTTCGCCAAGTACTGGTCGTCTCTCGGAGCCTTGTACAGGCGGTCAGCCTTCTTCAGCACCACGGGAGTGGAGTGCGGGCATTTCTGTGCAGCCTTGGTGACATCCGCGAAAGTGTCCACCAAGGCTGGGACTATCACAGGCTTGGGGTCTTTCTGCCCAAGATAGCGGGCAAGGCATTGTCGTTTGGGGTCAAGGTCTTTAGCATCCCACCTCATGTTGTCCCGGATGTGCCTCATGATCTCAGCGAAAGAGGGATCATCCGGTGGAGACCTGGGGAGGTCATGTGGGTCAGGAGAGGTGATGCTGAGTGGAGAAGGAGATCTGGAGTAGTCCAAGGAGTCCGATCTGGAATCCTCCCCCGACGGAGTATATCAGCGTCATCTGGGGCTGGGAGACCCAGATGTAGATCTGGATGGAGGCCTTCTCCTGTCTTTAGATCTGTCCTTAGGAAGTGGAGTCTGTTCCTTGGGGTTTGGTGGTCGTTTTGCTGGCCCCTTAGGTGGACGAGGGGACGTAGGAGGTGAAGTAGGAAGAGGAGGAGTAGTAGTATGAGTAGGAGGAGGAGGTTTGACGGGGACCACATCCTTTCTGATGGTGTCCCACCAAAAAGTAAAGAGTTCCTTTACTTCTTTGACATTCACACCCGACGATGGGCCTGGCACCAGTGGTCTGTTGCCGGGGTCAGGCGTCGGGTCCCCAGGTGTCTCCCGGTCCGGGGAGGGTTACCGTGGGAGCCCGGCATCCTCGGTGTCACCTGCCTGGTCTTCGGGCAGTAGGGTGTCCTCCTCCGTTGATTCCCTATGACCGGCATCCACCAGTGATGGGGGGGGGGGGCGGTCTTCCGCTCTAGAGATGCCGACGTTGGTCTCCTGGCCGACGCCTTCGGATCTGGAGAACGCCCAGCCGGCAACTGGCATGTGCCGTCAACTCCTGTGAGCGCCTGGCGGATTTCGAATGTTTAGCTGACATCAGGTGTTTAGCCGACGTCGGGTCCGATGCCCTTTTCAGGGGCCTTAAGGTCCTTGGTCTTTCTGGGTGCAGGATCAGGACCTCTGGGCGGTTGGAAGACCAACCTGGAGTCGGTGTCCCAACGTCGGGTGGAAGAAGAGGACTTATGGTGCTCAGAAGACTTCGAAGAGGCCTTGGATGGGGTGGAGGAAGCCGAGGGCCTCGATGTCTTGATCAGCTGGAGCGAGGAAGAGCCGCCTGAAGTCCGGATCTTAACTGGGGGGGGGGGGCCTGTGACCGAGCCCTGGAGGGAGAGCGGTCCGATCTGGAGCCGGAGCTGCGGGAGTCCGAGGCCTGAGTTGGGGACCTAGACCTCGTCTTCTCCTGGTGCTTGTCCTGGTGTTTATGGGCCTTAGTAGAAGATTCTCCCCTGGAGGAAGGTTCTTGGTATATCCTTTTTAATTTCTCTTCGAGGAGATACGCCTGTAGTGCCTTCTGACGTCGGATCCTGGTGCGGCTATTGAGCCCTTGGCAAAAAGTGCAGGCCTTGGTATCGTGGTCTGGGCCTAGGCAACGCACGCAGGAAGAGTAAGGATCCTTGACAGGGATCTGTTTTCTGCAGGCACACTTAGAAAGGTGACCCTCAAGCGATGGAGTTGGAGAGGACATCAGTTGTGCAAAGAAATTCACAGAAGTTCTGTAGTCGTCGTACACTAGGTAGAGACCGAGAGGTCGATGCTGGTGAGTCAACGGCGGGAAAAGAACTGAGGATTATGGGGGACCGCCTCCTTATGTATTACACCTGACGTCGGGGGTGGGACTGACGTCAGAGGTGGTCCCCGCTGAATACTGCTAGCTAGAAAATTTCCGTGGGGTCCTGTCGCCTGCCGGCTTCAGTCCTAATGGTGTAACCTGCTGCAAGAGCTGTTTCTCGAAGTAAGATCCAAAGATACTAGCCACTGGACAGGACAGAGGGTCCAGGCCCTTGTCCTGACACCAAATGGAAAACCTTTGCCATTTGAAGGCATAACACCTTCTGGTCAACTCCTTTCTGGATGCTTCCACTACTGTGAGTACATCCTCAGAGAGACCCAAAACCTGGAACTCTAGCCACTGAGGTACCAGGCTGTCAAGTGCAGGGATTGAAGGTCAGATGGAATACCTTCCCCTGATTGACTGATATCAGGTCTGGGCATGCTGCAAGACGCCTTGGGAGCCTGTTGCCGAGGCTGAGATCTGGATAACAGAACTGGCAGGGCCAGTTTGGAGCTACCAGGATCACCCGCACCTTGTACCTCCTCACCTTGAGAAGCACCCTGTGGATCAAAGGAAATGGAGGGAAGGTGCAGAAGAGGACTGGGGTCCATGGCCTCGAGAAGGCATCCACCTGCAGCGAGTCCTGCGGGGGGGGGGCATGAAACAGCCTCAGCTTGGTGTTTTCCCTGGAGGCAAACAGGTCCACCATCAGTTTGCCCCTGTGGAAAAACAGGCTGTGAGATACCTCTGGATAGAGAGACCACTCGTAGGCTGTCTTGCCTACGTGGCTGAGGGCATCCGCCAGTTGATTTGAGGCTCCTGCCACATGGATGGCAAGGAGATCTGCCTCCAGTCGGCTCATGAGTGTCCAGATGCAGACTGTTTCCCTGCACAGCAGTGGGAGTGCATGCTGTCCTGTCTGTTGAGGTAGTACATGGTCATGGTATTGTCCATCTGGACTTGAACAACTTGACCCCGAAGCTGCTGAGTGAATGCTGACAGCACCAGTCTGACTGCTCTGAGCTCCAGCAGGTTGACATGGTATCGGGATTCCTCGGGGGTCCAGAACCTGTGTTCCCTGTTGTTTCCCATGTGGGCTTTCCAGCCCGTGAGAGACGCATCGGTCATGAGGACGATAGTCGGATTGGGGCAGACAAACGGGATCCCTTCCTGTAGATGATCCAGGATGGTCCACCATTGTAGAGCGTCCCACATCTTCTGGGTCACAGTGATCAGCTGGTCGAAATGACCTTGGCGCTGAGTCCACTGGGCAACCAGCTCCCACTGAAGGGGGCACATATGCCACTGGGCCCATCAGACCATGGCGGTGCAGGCCACCATGTATCCCAGAAGGTGCAGAAAGTCCCCGGGCAGGGCACAAGTGCCCAACCAGAAATGATTGGGCAAAAGAGGAGAGAACCTTCGCCCTGTCCGCCGGGAGCTGGGTTCTGGCTCGGCAGGAGTCGAGCTCTGCCCCGATGAAGCATATCAACTGAGAAGGCACAAGCTCAGACTTGGCCTCATTGATCAGGAGGCTAAGCTGAGTGCAGGTCTGGAGGGCCAGATCCCTGGACCTCTCCATCTCTTGCTGGGTGGAACCCGCTAAGAGCCAATCATCGAGGTAGGGGTAGACTCTGACCCCTCAAAACCTGAGGTGGGCTGCCACCATTGCAATGCATTTGGTGAAGACCCGTGAGGCTGATGATAGGCCGAATGACATGGCTCAGAACCCGTATAGGGTTCACTCTGCTCAAAGGTGGAGGAATCGCTGGTGAGACGGACGGATTGGGACATGGAAAAATGTGTCCTGAAGATCCAGTGAGCAGAACCACATGTTCTGCTTCAGGGATGGTATGATCTGGGACAGAGTTACCATCCTGAAGGTGCGTGGCCTGAGAAACTGGTTCAGGTCATGCAGATCTAAAATGGGATGCCAGTCCCCATCCGCTTCGCGACCAGAAGTACCTGGAAACTAACCCTGGGTTGACTGGGCAGTCTGTCACTCAGGGCCACTACCTCCTTGAGGAGGAGTTTGGCTATGTCGTCTCTCAGAGCCGAGCAAGTGTGGACTGATACTTATCCCTCCTGTGGGGTGCGGGCTCGGCTAGGAGGGTACTGCTCAAATTCTAGAGGCAGACCCTGGCCAACCACTGTGGTAACAATGGACCAGGCAGAAAGAAAGTGATGGATCCAGCCCCCACGGGAAGATCCAGAGCTGGCATGATGGGAATAGGGGTGGCAAACCCTATCCCGTCACTGGGCAGACTTGGAGGAAGAGGATCCAGACTGGAAGCTGCCTGAACCCCGACCTCCTCTGCGGGCCGCTGGAGGCCCGGACTTGAGCCGAGGGTGCCAAGACTGTGCCTGCTGCCCACATGGAAGGAGGGCTGCTTGGTCGCAGGAGTAGGGTGCTGAAATAGCTTCTTCTGCTGTTTCTTGGTGCTGGGGCGTCCTTCTGAGCAGAAGTAGCTGAGTCCAAGGTGGCACTGGACTGCTCAATCCACTGGAGGGGACCATCCACACCTGGGTCGAAGAGATCGGTGCCCAGGAAAGAAACATCAGTGAGTTTGTGCTGGGTATCCACCGTGAAGGTGGAAAGCCTCAGCCAAGCCCTGCAGTGCATGGCAACTGCGGCTGCCACCGAACGGGCGCATGAGTCCCAGAGGTCCAGGGCCGTCTGGAGTTGCTGCTTGGCAACGGCCCGACCCTGATCGCGGACCAGCTTGACTGTAGTCTGCAGGTTCTCGGGGAGGTGCGGGAGAACCTCATCCAAGGAGCCCTGTTAGGGCATGAGAGAAGTGTGCCATGATGATGGCCGAGCTTGCCTGACAGAGGCCTAGTGAAGAGGTGGCATAAACCTTCCTGGCAGAGTGGTCCAGTTTTTTGGACTCCATGTCCGGAGAGCTATCTGTATCTGCAGAGCTCCATCTGGGAACACCTGCCTTGGGTTCTGTGGTCACCCAGATGTGCACCCCAACCCATCCCTGATGCATCTGTAGTCAGAGTCTGGGTGGGAGAGGGGACTGAAAAAGGACCCCCTAGCTGAGATTGGAAAGATCCTGTCACCACGCGCGATCCCTCTGCATGGAATCGGAGACCATAACCATCTGGTCCAGGTCACCCGACCTCTGGTCTCACTGTGCTCTGAGTGTCCACTGCGAAATATGTATGTGCAGCTTGGCTAAAGGCACGGTGGGGATGGCGCTGCCATTAGGCCTAACAGTCAAAGACCTGACCTGGCTGAGACCTTCCTGCTGGAGGCCACCATTCGGGCCTGCTCCTGCAGGGTTTCCGCCCTGTCCAGAAGGAGGAAAGCCATACCCTGAACCATGTCCAACACCGTCCCAATGAATTCCAGGTGCTGGGAAGGAACAGGTGCTGAGGATAGGCCAAAAGGTAGGGCCTTGAACTGGTAATGTTCCCCCTGAAAGGAGAACCGAAGGTAGCGATGATGGGCAAGGAAAATAAGGATGTGCAGGTAGGCATCCTGCATATCCAGAGTGCAGAGCCACTGACCCTTGTGCAGGAGGGGCAGCAGACCCAGGAGGGTCAGCATCCAAAACCTCTTGTACTCTATGTCAGGTTTAGAGCACCGAGATCCAGAATGGGATGCAGATCTGCTGTCTTTTTGAGGACCAGGAAGAAGTGGGAGTAGTACCCCTTTCCTTACTGGTGCATGGGAACAGGTTCTATTGCTTCCTTTTGTTAACAGAGCCTGTATTTTTTCTTGGAGAAGAGGAATGTGCACCTTCAGGTAGTGTGACTGGGCCGGAGGCCTGTCTGGAGATTTGTCCAGAAACTCCAGAGTGTGGCCTTCCTCTATGAGCTGAAGAACCCAAGAGTCGGTTGTCACTGCCCACCACCCTGGCAGATGACAAGCAGATCTTCCGCCCACCTGCTCCCCTGAAAGATCCTGAGGGGAGAAGGCAGATAGCAAGTCATGCAAAGGGGGGGGGGTTAGGGAGAGCTGCACCCGAGGCTCTCTGAGATTTAGCTGGGGGGGAAGCTGAGGCTTGCTCCGCCAGACGTTTGATCTGACACTGGGCTGTTTGCTGTTGCATCAGCTGCCTTGTCTCTTGGCAGCGAAAAAGGCTTCTTCACCTGAAATTTTGGTTGGTACATGGTTTGTACTGATAGAAGGGCCTTGCCTTTGTCCTGCAGGGTGGCTATAATGTCCTAAGTGTTGCCCCAAAACAGGATAGATCCCCCTGAAAGTGGTGTCCTGGATGGCAGACTGAACATCCTGGGCCAAACTGGATACTCTCAACCAGGAGAAGCGCCAGAGGCTGACTGCCATGGTGGCTCCCCTGTGTGGTGGAGTAGACAGCATCATAGGTTGCCCTAAGAGTATGTCTACAGGCCACCTTAGTGGAACAAACTGAATCTGCCAGTATGGATTTTGACTCAGAGTCCGGAAGGGCTTCAATGGCCGGCTCCAGCTGGGCAAACAATGATTTTTGGTAGACCAGCATATGGCCTACATAGTTAAGAGTCATCATAGCCAGTGTTGAGGAGGAGGGGGAGGAGCAAAACTTCCTCCCAAACTGATCTGGCTGACAAGACTCCTTATCAGGAGAAGTGCTCATGTGTCATGGTTTAGAACATTGGTCATGAGCAATAATGACCGAATCTGCCTTGGGGTGCACACTGAGGTGGTCCTTCCTCTCTGGAGTGCGGTAGGTGCGGTTTGCTTTCTTAGCTACCGCTGAAAATAGATGATGGCATCATCCATATTGTTGATGCCAGGTCCTCATGAGGCTCCAGTCAGGGCAGGATAAGGACCACTGCCGACGCCTGCATGTCCAGGTGCTGTGTAAGGCGCTGCCTTTTGGGGTCCTGTTTGTCCGACTTCCAGTCGTAAACCTCTGCAATTTTGCAGAGGAGGTCTGTAAAAGAAGGATCCTCTGGTGATTTCTGGGATTCCTTGGGATGTGGCTTCTCTATATACGGGGTTAGGAATCCTGACTCTGCAGACGAGGAAGCATCAGAGTCGGAATCTTGGTCTGAGTCTGAAAACCCAGAATCAGGATGAGCCGAATCCCATGGGCCCAGTGTCGGCTTATCCAGAGGCCAGGCTGATGTTAGATCCTTCGAAGGGATGGGCATTGGCTGAGGAAGAGGACCTGGAACCTGCCTTGCCGGTTGTACGTCAGGGTTCCTAGGAGACTCCCTGGGAGGCTGACAACTGCCCAGCTCCAACATCAGTTCAGCCTTGGTCTCCGACCACCAAGACTGCAGGATGGCTCGAAAATCTGCTGGAGCGTGAGGCTGAGGCTGAGACTGTGGAGGTGGAATAGGCTGACGAACCCTGGGGTAGCCAGTGGCAAAACCCGGTGATGGGAACCCAGTGAGTGGTAGTGTGTCAACAGATATCCCAGCAGAGGGTAAGCAGGCGTGTACCTTGGCGCATGGAACCCTGGACGGAGGGGTACCTGGTAGGTTATCTGTTGGGGCCTAAGGTGTTGGATAATCCAATGGCGGGAACCCCAACAGAGGGTGGCCCCATCAGGCATGGCCTGATGGAGGACCTGACTGAGGCGTCATAGGCCCCGACAGGGAACCTGTGGGATGCCAGACCCAGATGGTCCTGGTAGGGTCAGATCCGGAGGGGGGGGTGCCGGGGGAGGAGAAGCCCCCGATGGAGAAGGAGGAGGAAGCCGGGAACCATCTGGGTTAATGCCATCTCCTAACTCCAAATCTGGAGAGGAGTCTGGGGAGCAGCCACCTGGCACAAACCCCTCATCTCCAGTCCCTCTGTTAAAAGGTGAGGGAGGTGGATCAACGTCCCATAGTGAGCGGAAGACCCAGTGAGGTGAACCCTCCGGGGGAGGCTGAGAGAGATCTGGCAACTGGGTATCGTCAGGGCCATCACCAGACCCCGATGCCATGTTGGTCGGGTGGATCTGATGTCCGACATGACCGC
The DNA here is from genome assembly GCA_016271365.2 of Neoceratodus forsteri. Lineage (NCBI taxonomy): Eukaryota > Metazoa > Chordata > Ceratodontiformes > Ceratodontidae > Neoceratodus > Neoceratodus forsteri. The sequence goes on from CM057456.1 coordinate 211,813,098, forward strand.
GCGAATGTTGGACTTGTCGATGCTCGACTTATCGGTCGAAGCCAGGTGGGCTCCAGAGTCTCGAGAGCGCGACGTGACAGCCTGTGCTGGGCGCTTGTCAGACAGGCTGATGAGCGACTTAACAGCTCCTTTCAGTGTGGCAGACACCCCCATGGAGATGGGTCTAGTGCGACCGAGGCCTCAGCCAAAGCTCCGCGGCCACTAGAACTAGTGGTGGCTGCCCCCCCCGAGGACTGCTCAGGCGAAGCAGGTTACTTCCCACCTTTGTCTGAGGAGCCCAAAGGCAGCCTCGATTCCAGAGGGGACCACTTTGGTCCCAATGATTCTCCTTTCATGCCTAGGGTTCGTGGGCTAGGTAGCGCTTTTATACCTTTTGGAGCTCTTTCTCCATGGTGGCCATTCGCTGTTTTAAATGATTAGCCTCAAGGGCCTGCTGGCGGTGCTTCTGTGTGGCAGTGTTTAAACTGGCGCAGGCCTCTCTGTCCTCGACCTTGTGCTCCAGACCTAGGCAGAAGATGCAGAGGGAGTGAGACTCCTTGTGCAGTAGTTGCGCGCCGCACGAAGCACTCTTGTTCTTGTGCTCAACGGTAGATAACAACCAGCACAAAATAAAACAAAAGACTGATTTTTAAAGGAAATAAATGGATACTCATCTGAAATAGCGGTTGAACTGCAGTGTACGATCTCTGTGAGGTCTGACTGATCAGGTCGACAGCGGGAAAGAACTGGAAGGTGGGCGTGGGGACCGCCAACTATATAGGGTCACACTGATGTTCATCACGTGATGTCAGTCCCCCATCAAATACTGCTGGCTAAAGCTTTCTGTGGGTCCTGACGCCAGGGGACACAGTCCTCAGCATAATTACCTACTGCAAGAGCCCTCTCAAAGTAAGATCTGGTTGAACCTCTGGTAGGCCTATTCAACAGCAAATGATGGGAGTACTTCTGAAGGACTGGAGGGTGGCTGATGTAATTCTTCTCCATGGGGAGAGGGACAAGGAACATGACGGTAACTACAGACCTGTTAAATCTTACCTCTATTGTAGGGAAGCTGATGGAGTCACTGGTCAAAGAGGACCTCGTGAACTACTTGAAGAGCAACGGGCTTCAGGACAGTAAACAGCATGGACTCATGGCTAGGAGGTCTTGTCACACTAATCCAATAGATTTCTTTGACTGGGTGATGAGAGAATTGGATAGAGGATATGCTGTGGATTTGCTCTACTTCAGCTTCAGCAAGTCTTTCGACTTGGTGCCTCACTGATGCTTGTTGAAGAAGACAGAGGATCTGGATGTGGCTATGGTACTAGTAAATCGAGTAAGTAACTGGCTTTAGGGGAGGCAGCAGAGAGCTGTAGTCAGTGGGGTCAAGTCAGCAGGGAGGGAGGTCATGAGCAGGGTACTAGAGGGATCTGTTCCAGGACCGGTCCTCTTCAATATGTTCATTACTGACATCGGTGAGGGTAGACAGGGCAGGCTGTGTCTCTTCACAGATGGCACTAAGCTCCATGGGAGGGTGGGCTGTAGTAAGGGAATCAAGGAAAAGCAGAGTGATATACAAAAGCTAGATGGGTGGTCTAAGATTTGGCAGCTGAAATTCAGCACTAAAAAGTGCACGGTAATGCATCTAGGGAACAAGAACCCCAGCACAGAGTACTGGATAAGTGGGGTGAGACTCAGCACTACAGCTAAGGAACGGGACCTAATCATCCGTGACTCCCTCAAAAAGGTGAGTCAACACAAAAAGGCATACAGCAAAGCGAGTAGAATGCTTGGATGTATTAGGAGGGGTACTGATAGCAGAAGGAAGTTGTAATACTTCCCCTACAGATCCTTAGGGAGGCCACACCTGGAGTACTGTGTTCAGAACTGGAGTCCTCACCTCAGGAAGGATAGAGGTAGATTGGAGACTGTGCAATGCAGGGTAAGAAAAACTATTCGGGGCCAACAGGGCAGGCCCTGTGAGAAGCACCTCAAGGCAATGAACATATACTCACTGGAGACCCGAAGGGTTGGGAGGAGGATATGATGAAGACCTTCGATCTGCCTGCCAAAGGGGTGGGTGCTAAAACTGTTGGCGGGTTCAAGCATGGCTGGGATAAAATGAAGTGTATAGTGGTTGCTCAGGGCAGCAGAAGCTGGGAGGGGAATGGGGGAAAGATGGGAAGGTTTAAGACCCTGGAGGGACAGTAGGTCCCAGGGCTAAATGGGGAACTGAGGCAGACTGGATGGACTGCTGGGCTTTTCCTGCCATCACTGCCAATGTTTCCATGTGTGACCCCTGTGACGCCATGGCCGGGTGCACACCCCAGCCTGATGACTGTACAGGGCATACCTGGTTGAGGGGTTTGGGTTCATCCTTTCTCAGGTGGTAAAGGTGTTCGTCCCAAAACAGATAATAAGTAGCACGGTGTCCCCACCCACATAAAATAAGTGGGCCAGATGTTGTGCAAAGTACCACCCTCTGGGATGCAGTACCTACCCACCTTCCTAAACTGGACTGGACCACCCCCTGGGGACCACAACCTTTATTACTTTCACCAATAAACACTTCAGGTAGAGCATACAAACTGAGGGCACACACAGGAATAAAAGTCAAACAATTAACAGTGCTTTTATTTTAAATCCAGGCCTGGCAGCTAGAAAAAAGAGAGAAGTTAAGCAATTGCATCTCACCTTAAACACTTCTCCCACATATCAGTACACCATGAACCCCTCTGTAAATGTGGGTCACTATAATCCCTTAAACCCCACACAGTTTGAAGACACACTCGCCCAAGCAAGGGGTCCACTGAGAGGAACTAAGTTACACAGGGTGCAATAAACTCTTTAACTGGTACCAATGATAAACCCACAGATTCAAGTACGACACAGGAGTTGCACCAAAGTCCTGCTGCAGGCCAGGTAGCTACATTGCCCAGGTTCTGTCAGTGATGCACTTCAGGAAAGTTAGCAAGCTTGCAATTTAACCCCCAAAAAAAAAAAACAGGCCAGTGTGCTAACACAATTTTGTGAACTTGTAATTTCAAAAACACAACTTGAAAACCCAACAACTGTAATCCAAACAAGAAGTACAAAGATTCAGACAGCAGTGCTAGCTCTCATGTGACCCTCGGATGCAGCAGTTCGAATGAGACTAGGTCAGCACACAGGAACAGGTTAAACAGTGATCAGGACTTCAAATTCTTTTGACTGTGTAGCAACAGCTCAGCCCTTCTGGCTCACACCTCTCTGGATTCAGGAGCACTATGCAGCAGCTTTCTGGTTCCCAAGGAGCCTAGATCCAGGAATGACCCCACGATCCACACTCAAGCATGTGCCCAGTGACTCCCTGGTCCCTGATCCACCCCACTGGGTAAGGGCTAGCAGGTCCCTTACCTGGCTCCAAAGCAGGCTAGGCAGAAATGGAGGTCTCTGCCTCCACTTGGTACAGCTCAGCAGCTTTGGAATGTAGAAATGGCCCACTGGCTCACACTCTCTAGTCTGAAACGGTCTCTGGTATGGGTGAACCCAGGGAAAGGTTCACAAAGGAGGTTTCTAATTGGACCCTGGAGAGGCCTTGCAGGAAGCTTGGCCTGGCTATGCCTCTTGTTTTCTCTCACCAGCAGCAGGTCTGAACATCTCAGGGTCCTCCTCAGACTGCCCTGAGTTCCTCCAAAGCCTAGACATCTCTATCCCTCCATTCGGTCTCTAATTGGGCAGAAAGGGCTATCAGTCTTTCTGCCCTATCCTGCCCTCTGACTGGCTCCTCAGAGCCTACTAGTCCATTGGGGGAAGGTCCTTACTACATCATTCCTCACAATCCCCTGTGGTGCTCAGCTGCCAAAATTCCTGACCTCTGACTGGCTGCCACTGATGTCAGGGATCGACAAAATGGTGGCTGTTCTCAAGTAAACACTGCTGTATGTTGAAGTTTGTGATATAGGGCCACTGTCCTGCTTTTCTCACTTAAACTATCCCCAAGGCTCAGTAGGCATGCCAGTCCCCAGTTATCCAGTGGTGATGCGATGCTGATAGGGGCTTTGTGCTCCCCGTCAGGAGCTACATTTCATGATGCCCCCCCAAAGCATTCTACAACACAGCTGGCAGTTTCTTACTTTCTTAAAGGCACCGTATGCAAAAGTCATATGGCCCCCCTTTTTTCTTCTCTCCCCCTCCTAATGTCTCCAAGCCCCCAGATACCCACTGGTTCCCTGTCTCCAGCGCACTCTACAGGGGGTGCTGTGGCTGGCTGCTGATGTGGCTTTAATGTCTGTGGTGGGCGGGTGCTCCTAGTGCCAAACAACAACATCTGAGCTGCAAGTCAGTTTACATGTTCGAGCAGGCAGCTGCTTGAATGTGTGCACACTGCGCGGCAATCTTCGAACAGGCTCTTCTGTTCCCCTTTCACAATGGTATCCCAGGGTCACAGCAAGCAAGGAAAATGGCAGGTGGAGTTTGGCGGTGGTACAACAGGAGTCCAGGTAAGCCCTGCCCCAATGAGGGGGCTTACATATACTTCTATGTTGTTAAGGACAGCTTGCCCATCAGTGGCATCACTTGCTGCTTCAAGATTCCATAAAAGAGCCGCTCCTTTCACTGACATCTATGGGAATCCCAGTACTTAGTCTGAATGACCTTCCTATGGACTTTTGGAGTTTGAGGTACTTGGCATACTTACCTTCCATTTTAATTTTCTGCAGCTTAACTTTACCAAAGAAAAACATCAATCTAGTAGCATTAAGGCTGTGTCCACATTCCAGCTGGGTTCTGTCACTGCCGCATGGCAGGAGGGACAAACAAGATGGACCTGAAGTCTCTTGGTCATCACAATACCATGGTATTATTCTTAACTATTACTTTGTGACTTCCATTTACATCACAAATACTACAAGCAACTTTGTCCAGCAGGGTCAGGAAAGTACAGTTACGCAAGAACTTATCGTAACAGTAGATCTTCAAGAGAGGCTCTTGCAGTAGGTAATAACATATAGGACTGACGCCAGCAGGCGTCAGGACCCCATGGAAAATTTTCTAGCTAGCAGTCTCTGATGGGGACCTATGTCAGGGTGTGACCAACGGCCATGCGACGTCAGTATAAGGGGCGGTCTCACGCCCGCTTTCCAGTTCTTTCCTGCCAAAGGCCCAAAAAGGTGAGATGAGAGAGAAGCTGGATATTTCCCAACTGGAAAAGAAGCTAAAAGCTTAGGGGATGGAGGTTGGAGGAGTTATTTACTGCAAGAGCCTCTCATGAAGATCTACTGTTACGGTAAGTTCTTACGTAACTGTACTATCTTACTTCGAGAGGGCTCTTGCAGTAGGTAATTACATATAGGACTGAGTCCCAAGCAGTCTGGAACAAGAAGAAGCAAAACCGGAGGAGGAAAGCTACTCAAAGTAGGTCCTCTAGCTGTGAAGGCCTTAGGAAAGGAGGCCTTGCAGAACAGCAAGCCCGAAACCTGCTCTGTGGCGACAGGCAATATCCAAACTGTAATGTTTTGTAAAGGTATGGACTGAAGTCCAAGTGGCGGCAGCACAGATGTCTGCCGCTGACACATTCTTGAAACAAGCCGCCAAGGCAGCGACTCCTCTGGTGGAGTGGCCTCTCACTTGACCCGGAAGGGTCTTGTTGTACTTATAACAGAAGGTGATGCAATGAGCAAACCATTTGGATAGGCATTGCTTAGAAACAGCATTGCCTTCTCTTTTATGGGCAAAAGAGACAAACAGTTGATCAGTCTTTCTGAGATCTTTTGTTCTGTTAGTGTAGTATCTCAGAATTCGGTGAACATCCAGAGTGTGTAAGAGATACTCCCCTTGATTGGAGTACTGTGTAAAGAAAGCAGGTAACTCTATGGAGTGGTTCAAAGTAAATTCCGCTACCACCTTGGGGAGAAACTTAGGGTTGGTGCGCAAAGCCACACGTTCCTTGTGAAAAATCAGATACGGGATTTTACACATCAGGGTCTGGAGCTCAGAAATCCTCCAAGCAGAAGTAATGGCCACTAGGGAAGAGTGTCATCCATGAGAGGAACTTCATGTCTGCTGAGGCTGCCAGTTCGAAAGGAGGCAGAGTAAGCTTCTCGAGGATGAAATTCAAATCCAAGGAGGGGCGGGAACCCGGATAGGGGGTCTCAAGTGGAGAACCCCTCTAAGGAAAGTCTTAGAGACCTCCAGCTGAGCAAACGTCCTGCCTGCAAAAGGGACATGGTAGGCTGAAATGGCTGCCATGTGTACCTTCAAGGACGAGTGACTGAGACCCAGATTAAAGAGGTGGCGCAGGTAATCCAGCAGCTGCCCAACAGAGCATGAGAAAGGCTTGAAATCTTTTGAAGCAGCCCAGATTGTGAACCGTTTCCATTTCATGGCATAGACAGACCTAGTGAAGGGTTTTCTAGCTTCCACCAAAATCTCAGCCACTCAGGGTGAAACCCCAGATCGGGCTTGAGCTACGTCTGCAGGAGCCATGCGTGCAGTTGAAGGGACTTGAGACCTGGATGGACCATGGTCCCCTGATCCTGGGTCAGTAAAAGTTGCGACAGAGGAAGAGGAAGAGGAGGTTCCTCTGAGTATTGTTGCAGAAGAGAGAACCAAACTTGCCTGGGCCAGAGTATCATTCCAGCTCCTTCTGAACAGAGTTTCTGTAAGACTCTCGGAATTAAAGAGATCGGGGGAAAGCATAGACGAATCTGTCCTTCCAATCTAGAGACAGAGCATCTCTCCAAAAAATGCCGTGCTCTAGAGCGAACGAGCAGAAGTCGGGAAGCTTTGCATTTAGAGGTGAGGTGAACAGGTCCACCTGTGGTGTTCCCCAACATAGGACGATATCGTCTAAGACCCCCTGATCCAGTTCCCACTCGTGAGCTTAGCAGACGAGCAACTTAGTTTGTCTGCTAAGGTGTTCTCGACCCCCGGGACGCGAATTGCCGTGAGGTGGAGGTTGTGCTGTACTGCCCAATCCCAAACTCGCATCGCTTCCCTGCAAAGAGGGTAGGAATGAGTCCCTCCCTGTTTGTTGATGTACCACACCACACACATATTGTCCATCTGTACGGCTAAGTGGCCGGGAAGGAGATCCAGATGCAGAGCTTGAAGAGCATAAAGCACTGCCTGAAGCTCGAGCACACTGATGTGAAGAGTTTTCTCGAGCTTGGACCAGGAGCCCTGGGTCCTGTGAGGTCCGAGATGGGCTCCCCAACCTTCACCTGAGGCATCTGTGGTCAGAGTCTGGGAGGGGGGAGAAAGACAGAAGGGAACTCCCCGACAAAGGTTCTCCTGAACCATCCACCACTGCAAGTCCCGAACCATGGGGGGAGGAGACTAGGACAAGCTGGTCCAGATTGTCCACCAAATGATCCCACTGAGACCGAAGCATCCACTGAGAGATCCTCATGTGGAGCCGAGCGCGAGGGACTGTTGGGATTGCAGCCGCCATAAGCATGAGAAGGCGAAGGACCAACCTGGCACTGACCTGCCTGCAGCAGGACAACAGGCTGACCTGAGCCTGGAGTGTGGCCGCCCTGTCCGGTGGCAGGAAGGCCCTGCCAGAGGTCATGTCCAGGATTGCCCGATAAACTGGAGCCTCTGGGATGGGATCAAGTGGGACTTGGAGTGGGTGATGGTGATGCCCAGGGAGAAAAACACCCCCTGGGTAAGGGAAAGGAAGCACAGGAGATCCTCCCTGGACGGGGCTGCCAGGAGCCAATCGCCCAGGTACAGGAAAACCTACACCCCTGGTACGCAGGTAGGCCGCTACCACCGAAAGGCATTTGGTGAACACCCGGGGTGCGAGGAAAGACCAAATGGGAGGGCCTTGAACTGGTAGTGGACCCCCTGGAAAGCAAAACAGAGGTATCTGCGGTGAGAAGGGTGGATAGGGATGTGCAGGTAAGCATCCTGCATATCCAGAGCACACAGCCACTGTCCTGGCCGAAGGAGGGGCAGAAGGCCCTGCAGGGAGAGCATCCTGAACCTCTTGTACTCCACAAATAAGTTCAGGGAACCGAGGCCGAGAATCGGCCTTACATCTCCTGTCTTCTTCTGGACCAGGAAGAAGTGGGAATAGTAACCCCTTCCCTGAAGATAAAGGGGGACGGGATCTATCGCCTCCTTCGGCAAAAGTGCTGAAATCTCTTCCTGGACCAGAAGAAGGTGTTCCTGAGAGTACGACGACCTTGGAGGAGGGTGACAAGGTGGTTTCTGGAGAAACTCTATTGAGTGTCCTTCTGTGATCAGCTGGAGCAACCAGAAATCTGAAGTTATCCTCTCCCAACCCGGGAGGTGGAGGGAAAACCTCCCTCCTCCCGGTTCCTCCGGAAGGCCCAGAGGCTGTGGGAGAGGAAAGGAGTCAGGTGGTGTGGGGCAGTGTCACGGCTGAAGCACCCGCCGCTTTTTTAGGTGGAGGGGGCTTGGCAGCCAGAGGGGCCCGGCATTTAGCGGCCCACTTTCCCTGGGGTTTTGCCTTTTGCCGATTCCGTCTGCGAAAGGGACGGCGCTGCGTTTGATGGGGATGATACATGGAGTCCACAGACTTCAGTGCAGTCCCCTTCTCCTGCAGACGGTGATAATGTCCTTGACATCACCACCGAACCCCGGAAGGGCACTTCCTGAATAGCAGACTGCACTTCCGGGACCAACCCTGACACACGGAGCCAGGCATAACGCTGTAAGCCTATGGCGAAAGCAGAGCTCCTACCAGCAGTGTCCACTGCATCGTAAGTAGCACGAAGCATGTGCTGACTGCCCGAACGTGCAGGGCGGACAAGGTCAGCCACTTCCTGTTTGACTTGAGAGTCCGGAAGGGAGTCCAATTTGGATTCCACCTCACTAAAAATCACCTTCTGGTAATTCCCCACGTGACCGACATAATTTAGGGCCATAATACCCAGAGTGGAAGAAGCATAGATCTTCTTCCCGTACTGGTCCAGAAGACGGGATTCTTTGTCAGGTGGAGACGAGCTCAGATGTTTCGGGTTAGCTGTCCGGCCACAAGCGGCACTAATCACGACTGAATCAGCTCGAGGGTGAGAATCTAAAAAGTCAACACCCTCGGGAGCATGATATAGCCTGTTCAGCTTCCAAGGAAGTGGGGCTAAAGCTGATGGCTGCTTCCAAATAGTGGAAACAAGATCGGCATGAGGTTCAATCCAGGGTGGCACCAAGGTGGGAGCTGTCACGGGCAGATCCAGATGCTCAGCGAGTTTCTTACACTGGGGATACTGCTCCAAGGAATGCCACTTATGAACCTCCTGGATTTTGCGCAGCAACTCTGTAAAAGAAGGATTATCTGGAAGGGACTTCAGAGGAGTCCTTGGCCTGGGCTTGGACGGAGAGCGTGGCTCGTCGTCTGGCTCAGAACAACCGTCGGAGTCATCCGAGGAGGAAGAAGATGATGATGATGAAGAAGACTCCCTCTCCCAGCGTGGGGGAGGAACGGACCACTTGGGAAGCCCTCGGGGAAGCGTGTCCTGCCCCGCCCTGGAAGCAGAGGGTTTGCCCCTGGTGTCCGGAGGTGGGGAGGGAGTCTGTCGTCGCGGACATACGGGAACCGGCACCATCGTCGGGAGCTGACTCTCCACCTCTCTGGTGAGCTGAGCCTTGGCCTCAGCCCACCAGGAGGCCAGAGTCTCCTTCAAGTCTACCGCGGCTGAGGGGGCAGTGGAGGTGGAAGGGGATACGGGTATGGATTATACCCGTAGGGCACGTATCCATAGCCCGGCGTCGGGTATTGAGGCACCGGGTACTGGGGTGTCGGATACCATGGAGCCGGGTAAGACAGCTTCGAATACGACAGGGTCGGATACCCGGGAACTGAGGGGTCTGCTGGGGCAGACGGCCCGACCGAAGGGCCCACGGGCGGGTCTGAAGCAGAAGGCCCAGTGGGCGGAGGGCCCAGCATTGGAGCGGCACCCTGGGAGCGGGAAGTCGCCCGGGGTAGGCAAAGCCAGTGTCAGGGGAGCCGATGTCAGGTTGGTCGGCCCAGCAGGTGGACAGTCTGACGGGGGTGCAGCAGGAACCTCGGCATCGCCCAGGGATGGAGGGGAAAAATCCTCGGGGTCAGGCTGAGGAGACTCAGGGTCCCCGGAGGGCAGTGAAGGCTGCGGGGAGCCAGGAACGGCAGACGTGGGAGGGTCCGGCGTTGGCTCAGCCGCCGTGCGGATGTCGGGCAAGCCGACATCCGACTTATCAGTGGGGTCTGGGCGGACGCTGGAGGAGCCAACGTCCGACTTAGCGGACCCGTCACCCGAGGCAGGTCGCGAAGGAGGGGCGGCCTGGTCGGGTGGAAGAGGGGCAGTGTGCCACACCGAGGGGTCGGGCGACTTATCGACAGTCTCCGTGCAGGCATAGGAGGAGCTGACGTCCGGCTTACCAGAGCCGCTGGAACCAGTAGGCCGCACAGTGGTGACTTTAACGGGAGCGGAGGCCTCCAATAGCCCAGAGGCACCCGAAGGGCCCGAGCGGGAGTCAGACGGGTGGGCCGACGTCCTGCCTTGGAAACCTCCAAGGCGGCTGTCGCGGATCGGTTCCCCTGGGACATACTCAAGCACGGGCGACTCCTAAGAAGACGTAGGATAAGGAGCCCTTGTCCCGGTGCTTCTCCTTGTCTTTTTTCTTGCGATGGCCTTCGGAGGAAGTGGACGCCTGCTGGAGCTTTTTTAACTCCTTTTCCATGGAGGACATTTTCTTCTTTAAAATACTGGCCTCCAGGGAATGCTGCCGCTGTCTGTGGGTGGCCACGTTGAATTTAAGGCAGTGCTGGCACTTCTCCACCTGATGATCTGGACCTAGGCAGAAGAGGCACTGGGAATGGCCGTCCTTCTGCGGGAGTTGGGCGCTGCATGAGTTGTACTTGTTCTTGTGCTCGGAGGGTGTAGGAGACGACATACACCGACGAATACCTGACAAAAATTCGAAAAATCGAAAATAACTTGGTAAAAACTACCGACGACTGAGGCTGACGAGCACTGAACTTTACTCACGAGGCGCCTGACATGAGCTAACGTGAAAGAACCGGAAGGCGAAGGTGGGGGACCACCCCTTTATACTGACGTTGCATGATGTCGGTCACCTGACATGGGGCGGTCCCCCACCAGAGACTGCTAGCTAAAAAATTTTCCGTGGGGTCCTGACACCTGCTGGCGTCAGTCCTATATGTAATTACCTACTGCAAGAGCCCTCTCGAAGTAAGATCTATGGATTATTCCTTGACCCCAAACTCACCCTCACCTCCCATGTTTCCAGTGTCTGTAAATTCATCTATCACCACTGACACAACACAATATATATCTGACACGGTTTACTCCTCCCCTTCCCTGCAGAAATCTTGACTCATACCTTCAACTCTTTTGACCAAGACTACCGTAACTCCATCCTCTATGGGTCACTCACATCTCTGACCTCCAAGCTGTCATTATAAATCAAGATTAAGAATGGCACTACCTACCTCCTTGCTGGAATCTGAGAACAAAGTGGCATTACCCCAATATTCAGGTACCAGCTCTATCTTCCTATCAAATTTTAAACTCTCCTTCCTTTTCTTTCATATGTTTCATGGACCTTTGTGCCCCTACATGTTAGAACTCATAGCCCTAGTCCCTTAGTCTCTGATACAGGACCCCAGGTTTGTTTACTGTTCCCACCCCAAGTTGAGCACTGTTAGTGGCAGAGACTTCAGTTTCTTTGTTGCTACCACTGTGTGGAAAAAGTTACTCCAAGATGCATGTTACTGGGGCATAATGATACCTCTAGGGTACATACAGCATGTAGCTGTGGCCCATGTCTTACTTCACAAGGTCTGTCATCATCCATAGTAACGTACTCCCTTACTGCTTAAATGAGTTTAGCTAGACTGCATAGCTCTTTGAATGGTACAACTCCATGAGACTTCTGAAAGGCATCTAATAAATGTAAACATCAATACCTGATTTGGTGCGAGTCTTACGAGAGTATGTCACACCTCAGGGAATGAGGCATGAGGTGAAGCCAAGTACATTATGTATTTGAGAAGTCACATTATTCTACAATAATGCACACCCTGTCATGTACAATTGCTTAAATGAAGACATAATGGAATGGACAATACTGGGGGATTATGGTACACTTCAAGAAGTGAGATATGCCAGCCCGGTGGCGCTGGTTGCTACACCTCATGGCATGACGGCGACCTGGGTTCGGGAATGAGCCCGGGTTGCCAGGGGTTGGCAGGGGCAAGAAAGGATTGTGCGTCCAGAGGACTGCTCTCCTGTCTCGGGGAGGGAGGGTTTGTCGTCCCGCCTGCTGACTGCCCTCTGGAGGCGGCCAAGGGGCAGTACGGGTTGGGAGGCAGGTACTGACATCTTGCATTGGTAGGGGAGGTGGGCAGGGAGAAAAAGGTGGAAACCGAGCCTGGCAGGCTTCATGATGGTCTGCCACTCCAGAGGGCCGTCCCCAGCATCAGGTCTTCGGGGCAGGGGTTCAGAAGCCAGCAACCTGCTCCCCTGACACCACCACAGGGGGTAAGCCATGGGGGACTTCCAGGGAATGGCAGGAGCGAGAGCGGTGGGACCGGAGAGTGACTTCCTCTGTTAGGAGGGCCGTAGTTGCCTGACAGGGCTCCAGGCATAAAAATATGAATAATAATAATTAAAAAAAAAAAAAAGTGACATGTAAGGCAAAATCAAGTGTCTTACACACCCAGTAAATCCTGTCATCCTACAAATACACACACCTTGGACAGCCTTACAGTGATGGCAGAATGGCGCTCCCTGATCTTTAAACTGAATAATGAAGTTCAGAACATTAATTAGTTTTGACTTGCACCATTGTATTGGAATAATACATGGACATGTGACCACATTTGACCAATGAATAACAAATCAGTGAACAATGGCCACAAAATTAAATGAATAAATTAATGGTGCTTAACTTAATGGAACCAGAGCACTGGTCTGCATTTTTAATGCACTCTTCAACTTTGTCTCGTTTGCCTTTTATTTCACTGTGTATAGTCTGTTAAAAGGAGTATTCACATATTAGTGCCTACACATCCAGACACACCATGCTGCAACCATTCCAGCTTCAGAAACACAATTATTCTTACATAAGTATTTTTTCTGTAAAAAAACTACACAGGTGGGTTGACCTGCTCGCACAGGTGCAGTGCTACCGCTTGCTACACCAATGAACTGGGTTCAGAAGCAAGCCTAGTAGGCAGTATAGCATTGTGGTTTAGGGCACTGAGCTGTAAACTGGGAGACCTGGATTTGAATCCCACTGCCCCCACCTGTATACTGTGTGACCCTGCGCAAGTCACTTAACTTCCTTGTGCTCCCAGATCACACCTGGAAACAAGCTTCAGCTTAGTGTGCCTTTCCTGGTTAAACAATTTCCCGTATCCCTAGTTAGTCAAAAGACCTGCTAGGGGTGGAAGATTGAGTTTCCAAGGGACAGCTCTCCTCCACTGGCGGGGGAGGGGGGGGCGGATGCAGCTGTGCTGACCTTCAATGGTGGCTGGGGCTATGGGCAACTGGGAGCCCAGACTTGGGGAAGGAGAATCCGACACTGGAACACTGTGCAGAAGAGTGCACAGTGGAGCCATGTACATCACTGCACAGCAGCTCCTCAGGGGGCCAGAGAAAAAAACGCAAACTCGCCAGACAGATGACTTTCTGCTTGTGGCAGGATTGAACAGGACTCTGTCCCAGTTGTTATGGAGAGTTTGAATGCAGGGATCTGTTCTGTTCTTTCCTTTCTCTTGTCTGTCTAATTGTGCAACCAAATTTTCCTGTGAGACCCTGGATTTGATCACCCCTGACAGTCTCTCAATTCTTTGCCTCGCACTGTCTCTCAGTCTTCCCTTGCTGTTTCTCTCTTTTCCTCCCCTGCATATCTGCTGATATAAAAATATATGCAAATCATTATGTGGAAATGTAACTGATACTGGGATCACTTTGTTTAGAAATTATATCATGTTACTGTTGAAATGTATATAATTATAGTTTGAGATGATTGCAAAAAGCTATTGGGATCTCAAGGGGTTAACCTGAGAGCAGTTTTTAAGCCCTTTTTCAGAAGTTGTGGAGAAGGGGCCTTAGTTTTCTTGCTGCACCTGCATGAAACTGACAAGAACATTTGAGAAAAAACAGGATGCTCGTTAAGGAGGGGGATTGTAAAGACTTATAAGAGAGAGCTTCAATGTTTTGAGAAACACAGAGATTGAAGGAAAACTCAGATGGATCTTTTTTTTTTCTGCCTTTGTAAATAATTATTCTGAACAATTTTATTTTTTTTAGGTTACTGCAAGTACTAATAAACACTTTTTGTGAATTCTACAACTGCTCCTGGTTTTCCTATGCTTCCTGACCTGTGCCTCAACGACACTGCTCAGCTTCCCGCATCCATAGGAGGCCATCTCCAGACTGGCCCTGGAATACTGCAGAACTTCCACCAGGAAACCCAGATATCAAGAGTACCACAGTCTGATTTTCCAAATGAATAAAAGTATCCCAAACACAAAGCTATGTATCTGCTTTAGCCCCTTTACTGCTAAAATGGTTTCTTGCAATTGCCTGCCACCTCTAAATGTTACAGATTATTTTTCAGTGAGTTGAAACTGAATTGATATAAGTTGTAAAATAATCGTGTTTAGTCTTACTCTTTGCTGATTTAAATGTTCCATGATGCTTTTAGAATCCTCTAACTTAGCCAACTGCAGTGTGTTCTGGCGATGACGGGTATCATCGATCCACTTGTTGAGGCCCTGATACATTTCCCTGTAGTACTTCAGCTGCTTGACCTGTTTTTCCAAGTCCCAAAGTCTAGAGACAAAAAATAAAAATCCTTCAGTACAAGTAGTGATAGAAGAATACGGGGTGAATCCAACCCCTTCCCCTAAAAGTGTTATCACAAAGCATCAAAGTAAGACGAAAGCGGAGCATGGTAGCCCCCAATAAACAAGCATTGTCAATGCCGAGAGCTTGCTGTTGGTATTGCTGTTGTACATGCCTCCCATATTTTTCTGTGTATATTCCTCTGCCTTGCATTTTAAGGAATCACTCTCAACACAAATTTCTTATGTTCTTCCAGCACTGGTTCACTTAATTAGAAAAACAAACATTTGTCAATGCTGAATGTTTGCTTGCTGGTATTGCCATTGGTAGTGCAGCAGTTAGACAAATGCATAATAGGAATGGCAGTGAAGTACTGAAGTAATGCCAACCCTCACCCCCACCCTGCAGTGACTGACAAGCGTTAGGGGTGTGCCTTTGGGTCACTGGCCGTAACACTCACGGCATTCCACCTCACCCCACCCTGCAGACACAAACAGGTGTCGCAGCGTGCCTTGAGGTCTTTGGCCCTTACGCTCACCCCATTCCATAAGGAAATAAGCTGAGATGGGTTCAGTGTAGGAGAATGGGGAGAACGTTAGGGCCGAAGACCCCAAGGCACACCTTGATGCCTGTCACTGGCTGCAGGGTGGGGGTGGAATGAGATGCGCATTATGGCCGATGACCCCAAGTTACACCCCCGACGCCTGTCAGTCTGTATAGGGAGGGCGTTACGGCTGGAAACCCTAACGCCCCAGGCATTTGTTGGTATTTTTGCTCCAAATTTTCAACATGGGTTTTCTGGGACCCCGCCTCATGAACAGTGGCAGTATCATTTTGTTACTCAATCCCAAAAAGGTGATTTTGCACAGCGAGTATGCCATTCAGCGCCACATGTGCAAAAACACATTTTGGGCAGGATGTGAAAAATGGCAGCTGTACTGTTCATAAGGAGATGTGAAGAAATGGCAGTGTTGAAAATCTGGAGTGAAAATATGAAAAAGTGGCGAAGTTACACGTGTGTGTGTGTAGAAACTGCGCAACACACACTCGTAATACAGTCATTTTTTGCAATGTTTTCTCCAAATTTTCAACATGGCCTTTTTGGGACCTCCCCTCATGAACAGTGGCACTGGGATTTCATGAATCTGTCCCGAAAGTTGATTTCACACAGCAACTGTGCAATTCTGCACCACAGGTGCAAAAACACATTTCAGGAAGGATACAAAAAATGACAGCTGTACTGTTCATAAGGGTGTGTGAAAAAAATGGCAATGTTGGAAATTTGGAGTGAAAAAATAAAAATTGATGAAGTTACGAGCGTGCGTAGAAACTGTGCAATGGACGCTTGCAACGCAGTCATTTTTTGCAGGTTTTTCACCAAATTTGCTACAAGGGCTTTTTGGGACCCCACCTCATGAACAGTGGCACTGTTGTTATGTTAACTGGTCCTGAAAGGTGATTCTGCACAGCGACTGCAAAATCACCTTTCAGGACTGAGAAATGAAATGACAGTGACAGCGCTCATGAGGTGGCGTCCCAAGAACCCCATGTTGAAAATTTGGGACCAAAACTCCAAAAATTGGCTGAGATATTAACCTAAGTTGAACCCCCCCCCCCCCAATGACTGCCATTATAGGGCTTACCGTCATTTCTTCGGTTCCCAGTTGGTCTTTGAAGAGTGCAGACGTGTTCCCGGTCCACAGAATATCGCTGCTCCCAACCTCTAGAGGTGAGTATGGGTGAGGGGGGTGTGTGGGGAGATGAGGTGCACAGAGGGAGGGTGCGGGTTGGGGGGCCTGCGGGAACAATGAGGGACCGCTTTCTTTTTTTTTTTCAGGTTTATTAATTTAGTTTTTGTTGAGCCGATAAGTGCACTAGACAAATTCTGCCTATTTTCAGGCACGACCCGGGGAGGGGGATACAGATGAATGCCAGCTAACCTTGAACCAAATTAAGTTGTTGGTGGTATTTTTAATGAATGGGGGGAAATTTGGCCAGGACTCTGGGGAAATTCCCCTACTCTGCTTCCTGTAAGTAGAGGGGTCCCATTTTCATGTGGGACCAAGACGGCTGCCGCTGGACATGCTGTGGAGGACATGGAGGTGTTGGAGGCAGTGGAGCTGGTCTCTTCCCCTGTCTCTGTTCTGAGAGAGACCCCATCTTCTATGCCTATTGTGCTGCAATCTACTGAATATGGTTCTTCTGTGCCTTTGGATACTTCCCCTGCTGCTGTTGTGGATACTTGTGTGCAGTGTTTGCCTGTGGATCCTTCATTTATTCCTCAAACTGTGCTTACAACGTCTTCTAGCCCTGCTACTATGGATATACGTGAGTCTTCTCCTCCTGTTTCTATGGATGTAGATATGTTACTTAAAATCGAGGAACAGCGTTATTTTACTGCTAGACAGCGTTTGTTAGCCCTTAAGCCTCAGTCTGGTTTTGTACCTGCTGCTACTGACTCACCGTCTGGGAAAGACTGTTTTACTGCCTCTTCACCGATTCTGACACTTCCGCATTCTTTGCCTGTTGCTACAGACCCTCCTCACTCCCTGCCGCCTGTACTGACTGCACCTCTTGCTCAGCTTTCTCCAGAAATTTCTTCTGTACAGGTGCCTGCTTCTGCTCTCCCTGATGCCTTGCACATGACGGACTGGTCTGTTGAGTTGGCCCTGGAAGCGGCTGAGTGGGAGAAGGATCCTACCATTGGGACTTGGTGCTCTGGTTCTTCCCCGATCTGTACTAGGCCACCTGACAAACTGCTGGCCTCTCCTGTTTTGAAAGACTGCTGCTTCTCTTGATCTTTCTTTGTCAACTGAACTTCTTCTGACTCAGAACCCGACTTTGCAATTTGGTCCTGCTTCCTCGACGCCTCAAGAACAACGGACTCTTCAGGACCCTGTGTCTCGTCCAGTTCCTGCTGCTTCTACTGCTTCGTCCCCTAAAACTTATGCTGCATGCTTTCAACCCCCTGTACATCAAGCTAAAAGACACAACGCTGTTCGGCTGCATTATTTGGGGGGTTTGCCTGACTTTCCTGACCGATTTTTGGTGGGTCGCACTCTTTTGAAGGATTCTATGCAATTTGCTGCTTTTGAGATTCATGCCTTAATTCATGTTTCTTCAGAATCTCATTTTGATATCAGTTTTAAAACTATCACTGGTTTAGAAAAGTTTTGGAGAAAATATCAGGAGCTTAAAACTTCTCCTTTATGGTCACCGTTTAATGCCATTCCCTTAACTAAACCTACTCAGAAAACTTACTATATTGTTTCGTAACGAAGGTGTCAGTCTTAATGATATTACTGTCTGGTTAAAGCAAAGATGTACTGTCCTTTCTGACCCAGAGGCTATCTTTGATTCTGAGAATATCTGGACAGGTGGGTGGAGAGCGAGGTTATGCTTCGCGCCGGAGGTTTGAATACAGCATCTCGAACAGCTTTATGCTTGGGAAAGACGGGAGTTCTTTACCCGCCAGCCTAAAAGCTTGCTACAGATGTGGCTCTCAGAATCATATCAGTAGTGTCTGTGACAAGATTAAATGCTCTGTTTGTGGTAACATTGGCCATGCAGGTTCCCAATGTGTGGATGAACCTCTTTGGCCCTTGTGACCTAATCAGCACACTTTCCAGACTTGTACTTGGGCAGCCCACAACCTCAACTCTTGCTGATGGGGAAGAACAACGCTTGATTATTACTGTTGCACAAGCGCTCTCATTTATCTGACACTCTTTCTAGACCTCAAGCACCCTCCCTCACCCTGTTGTACTGCTGTTGACCCTCTTCTACTTTACGAGCGGTCTGCTCCTGTTTTGGAACCACAGACCTTTACTACAGCTCTCCCTCCCCTTCCCTCTGATCTTGCTATTTCTACCAGGAAGAGGTCCCTATTCCTGTCTTGCCTAGCATTCCTGGGTCTTCCATGGACCCCGGAACCTTTTGTTAGAGTTACACGAGGATCTAAGAAGGGACTTCTCCCTCTTCTAAGGCCCTGAAATCCTCTACACTGACTCCTTATGAATAAATTTGAGGTTTTCATGCCCCTCAGGACACGGACTCTGATACGTCCCTTTGTTCTTTCTCCACCCCTGATGTGACTACGGACACTGAAGTACCCATTGATAATACTGGTTCTCAAAAAAGGAAAGCTAAGGCAACTGAAACAT
The DNA here is from genome assembly GCA_016271365.2 of Neoceratodus forsteri. Classification (NCBI taxonomy): domain Eukaryota; kingdom Metazoa; phylum Chordata; order Ceratodontiformes; family Ceratodontidae; genus Neoceratodus; species Neoceratodus forsteri. The sequence continues at coordinate 211,832,047 of CM057456.1, forward strand.
AGGGAAGGTACCCTAGGAAAAGTAGGCTAAGGTGACTTTTGTGTTTTTTTTCACTTTCCCTTTCATGTCTTCTGCTTTCTCAGTGCATACTGTTAATGTTAACAGTATAAAAGCATGCTAAAGAGATGCAGTTTTTCCTTTTATCTGGCTTGACAGCTGGTCTCATCTTTTTGCAAGATATACGTTTCCATGCTCTTCCAGAAGTTTCCAGGGCCACTCGTGCCTGGACCTCTGGCTCTCTTTTGGTCCTTTGGACAGGACTCTTGTTCTGGTTTGGGTATTTTATTTAGTATACCTGATGTTACTGTTGTTAAACTGTTGGATGTCTACTCGGGTCGGTTTCTGTTGTTGGATATTTTGATTTCTTCTGTCCCTTTCTGGATTATTAATATTTACACCCCTCAATTGAAATCCCACAGAATTGAACTACTGAAACTGATTCAACCCTATTTACACACATCAATGTATGTGATTTTTGGGGGTGATTTCAATTGTGGGTTATCCACTAAAGATAAGTCTTCTACTTCAAAGACTACTAAGTTGTTTTGTGACATGAATTTTCTGAAACAATTGCTCCATTCTACAGGTTTACAGGATGCATATTTATCTTTTACGGGGTCGGCATACTCCTACTTTTCACAAAGGCCCCCTTGCAACCAGTATTGATTTTTTTTTTATTTCTTCCCACCTCCAACTTTCTGATGCTGTAATTCAAGTTGCGGAATTTTCAGATCATGATTTATTATCCATTTCTTTAGGCCCTTCCTTGACATCTCGTTTTGGCCCTGGCATTTGGAAACTAAATGCTTCCCTGTTATCTGATTCACGTTTGTTAAGTCACTTAACTGAGTATATTCATAATCGAAAGACTGTATTTTTTTTATATGATGCCCCCTGGGATTGGTGGCGGGATACGAAATCTGGACTCCGAACTTTATTTAAAAATTTTAGTAAACATCATCATGATTCATTGTATTTCCTTTATCACACTAACAGACGACGATTTCAAAAATTACTTACTTTATCTCATGAAACTGGCCATGATTTTTCCACCCAAATAAGTACTCTTAAGGAGCGCATGATGGATTATCACCTTCTGAAGGCTACTTCTGTTCAGCACCAACGCGTTTTGGGACCTCTGGTACCGTGGCCTGTATGTCCACATGCTTCTATTGGCAAACAGTAGAGAGTAAAACCTTTACTACACTGTTTGATGACAGTTTCACCGAGCTCACTGATATTTTGGATATCAGGCACCGTGTTACCTGTTATACACAAAAACTGTTTGGTCCCATCCCCCCATCTGCGTCCATAATGGACTACTTTTCCTTTTTACAGCTTCCTGATGTACCTTCTTCTGTTGTAGATATGTTAGATACTGAGATACAAGCACATGAAATTGAAGCAGTAATCAAGTCTTTACGTCCAAGAGTGACACCGGGCCTGGATGGTCTCTCCAGTGAGCTGTATAAATTGTTTTCTGCTGACCTGAGTTCTGAATTGGCTACAGTTTATAATTCTATTCTACAGTGCGAACATCTTCCTTTAGACTTTAACATGGGTTGTTTATTTTACTTACATAAAAAAGGGGATAGAAGATTGCTCTCCAATTGGAGACCTTTATGCCTCTTAAATACTGATTTTAAAATATTGACCAAAATTTTGGCCCTCAGACTTTCTAAATTGGCCATATATGTGATTTCTACCGCACAATCTTGCAGTGTCCTGGGAGATGTATTCAGGACCATCTAATTTTACTTAGAGAAATGACTGAGCAGTAGAAATTCTAATGTTTTACATGGTTTCATATTCTCACTGGACCAACGGCAGGCTTTTGATTCTGTACATCATGATTTTTATGGTCTACTCTTGATATTATAAAGTACCTGATTATACCTGACTAGACTCCGGTTGCTATATCGGTCTGCAACTGTTGTCCACTGGTCAAAGGATGGAAGGGCCTATGCTTCCTCTACACAGAGGGTTAGACAGGCTGTCCCCTTAGTCCACTTTTATATGTTTTTTTTGGATCCCTTACTTCGTTCTATTAATTTGACCCCAACAATTATGCCACTTCCCTCAGCCCCATATTCCGTGTTGGCCTATGCAGACGATATGAGTCTCATGGTGGCTAACGTTGCCTCCGTGCGTTCTGCATTATGGCACTGTTCCAAGTTTGGGGCTGTTTCTGGCTCGGCCCTTAATGTTGATAAATGTGTAGGCCGTAGATTAGGTTCCCCTTTTGTAGATGAGTCTTTTTTTTTTTTTTTACTTATTCTTTATACTCCCCTGCCATAGCCTCCCACTCTTCGGAGACACCTATGGCCTTCTGGTCCCGCCCTCTTACCTGGGCCCGTTGCAGTCCGTCCCCATGTGGCAGTGGTTATATCTGCCAGACGGCAGGGTCGGACCACCCCGAAGTCCTTCTTGTTATCGTCGGGACGCTGGGACCGAGACAGGCAGGGGCACTGGGGATCGGGGCCTGGTGCTCCGTCTACCGGGAATGCTGCGGGGTGATTTTTCCCCTTTTTCTCGCTAGAGTGGTGCGTGCCCCAACGTCAAGGCATCACCGCCGACGTCAACCACTCCCAGTCCCTCTCTGTGCACTCATGCGCTTGCTGTGCCTCCGGTTTCCACCAGAGGCCAGTCAGGCGCCGAGTGTGTGTCCCCCTCCCTCCCGGGAAAGGAGAGCTGCCCTCTGGATGCTCCGTCCTTTCCTCCCCTGCGACCCCGGCGCCCCGGGCTGGTTCCAGACCAGTGCGCCCGGCGTAGGCCGAGGTGTGGCGTCCAGCGCCTCAACCCTCAGCGCCACCGGGCCGGCTTGTAGATGAGTCTTCTGTTGACATTAGACTTTGTGATGACCCTATTAGGATTTTGGGCATTTTATACAGTACTGGTCCTTTAGATGTCCTTAACTGGACTCCCAAATTAGATTATGCTCAGACTATGGTTGCACATTGGAATTCATGGCAGATGAGTAAGAAAAAAAGGATTTACATGATTAAAACCTTTCTGATTCCCCTTTTTCTCTTTCTGGCTTATATTTTCCCCCTTCCCTGGCAATTTGAAACCAGATTGCTTAGTCTCTTTTTTCAAGCCCTATGGGATAGCCGCCTGAACCCCATTAAACGTCAGATCACCTATCTCCCTATGCAGGACGGAGGCCTAGCTATGGTCCAACCTGTTTTTTTTTTTATACTAGTTTTTTCTTGTTTTATAATATTAGACCCCTGCTGGTTAACCAAGATCGAGGTTGGGAACCTTGGTTTCTTGAATCCTGTGGTCCTTGGTTTCATAAATGGGAACTTAACAAATTGATGGTTTTAACACATTCCCCCCAGATTTCTGCTTATGTTAGGGATATTTTTTTTCGTTTGAAACCCTGGCAGATTACTAGCCATATGCTAATAACTGTCTCCAGAAAATCATTGTATAAGTATTTAGTGGACCGTGTATGTTTGGAAATTGTTGTTTTCCCAAATGTCCTCACAACATCTCCCTGCTTTGCTCACTTTACCCGTAATTCTAGGGTTCCCCAAAGATGTGGAACTTGCATTGGCTTAGCTGCCATGAGCGTATCAACGTCAAATGTAACCATAAACACAAATCACTACAGGACAGATTTTGTTCCAGACCTGAATGTCAGCAACAAGAAGAAACTATTTCACACCTTTTTCATATACATTTATTGTTTCTTTTGGACTCTATTAGCTGCCAGATGGCGTGAACCCTTGTTTGCTCTCATTACTTATGACAATTTGATGTATGTTTTTTCCCCTCACTTGGTCTCATTGGAATATTCAGTTAAATTTGATTTTTGTAACAATCAAATGGCATGTGTGGAATGCTCGTTGTCTGTTTAATTTACAGAATCAGGATGTGCCTCTTCTTACCATTATTCGAAGGATCGAACATGATTTGAAGGCCATATATTTTTCAGAGGCAGAGCATTTGCCGTCTGACTCTTTGTTGGAATTATGGACACTATTACCTTGGATAACTGATTCTGATTTTCCTGTTACTTAATTATTTTGTGTTTTATATTTTTCTCTGTATCATTTTCGTTTTTCTTTTTCTGTTCAGTTGATGTTCAATAAAAACTTCCCCTACTCTTTTCGAGAAGTGCCATGGGATCTTTAACATCCACCTGAACTACCACCAGAAAAAGCAGATGGGACCTCGGTTTATTGTCTCATCCGAAAGACGGCACCTCAGGAGTGCAGTAACCCCCTCATGCTGCACTACATTGTCAGTACTGAGACTTATCCCAAGTGCCTAGTGTGGGGATAGAACCTACACCCTTCTGATCTCCTGGCCTCAGAGGCGAGTGTGCTACCTGCTAAACCACTGACATTGCAAAAAAAAAAAAAAAAAAAACTCGTGGGACTGTTCTTTTTTACAGGCGAAATATTAATAAAATGGATTTTGGCACACTGGGGTGGGCTCCCAGTGTGCCAGAGTACTGGGGGGGTCAATACCAACCCAGGGACTGGTCACCCCGAGGTCGGCTGAGAACATATGGGCGTGGGGGGCAGAGGCACATCAGACACCGGGAGTGGGCATCCCAGTGTCACACACATCAAAGAGGTACTTTTTTGGCACACAGGGGTGGGCTCCCAGTGTGCCACATTAATGGGGGATGCATGCTGACAAGGGGACTGAGCACCCCGATGTCGGTGGGGGGGGGAAGAGATCCACTGGCGTGATCGCGGTTAAGTGAAAGTGCCTTCAGGTACTGTAAACTCTCAGCCCATACAGAGCTTAGGCTGTGGCCTACTCTGCATGGATGGGAGAAGAGGAGCAAAAGAAGTCAGTGGGAAGTGGAGCAGGCAGGGAGAAAGGGCCTCCTCCCACCTTCCAGAATTACTGCTTCGGCGGCACTATTGTAAATTTATTTATGCCTGACAGGGCTTAAAATGTCAGCCAGGGTGCAAGAGGCTGGAGAGGGAAGACCCCGGTGGTATGGCGAGAGAGGGGGGTGGAGATGCCAGCCAGGCTGACTGGAGCGCAAACAGCTGTTTGCTGGGCGGTGACCTGCAGATAAAAGGAAAAAGCTGCCACATGATTGGTGTGGCTTTTTCTTTTCAAGTGCAGACCACTTCAGGCAAAACAGCGTCACGATCAGCCTGGCTGATGATTGGTGTGATACTGATGAGCCCCTTGTAGAGGACTCTGCACTGGACAGACAGTGTTGCACCCTCAAAAGTCACTCATCGCGAAGACGTTTGGTGCGTGTGAATGAACTTAAAAAATGCTGTGCTCGCTAACTTACAACTACCTGGCTCTGACTTCAGTCAGAGAATCTAACAGCGAGGAGCTTGCTGTTCTCACCATAGGTCCACACAGTCCATATGAAAAAAAATCACTACACATACAAACCCATTTACTAAGCATAGAGGCCACTTAAAGGAGAAGAGTCAGAACTAAGAAACCCACACCCGAGTGTGGGGCTGGTCCTAATTTGCACTTTTAGTGTGCAAAAAATTTTTTTTTTTTTACTTAATTTACTGCAGTACAGCAGACTGTATCAGACTGATTCTGCTCTCTTCCAAGCTGTCATTCTCTGAAACTAGAAATCACAGAATCCCCTGCAGCCGACATCAGAGCAGGACTGCAGCAGTAAGAGATTCACTAGCCTGCATTGTATGTTATTGTTTTTATAAGCTCTGATCTTTGAATGGCTGGTCCCACTATCCTCCCATGTGCTAAGTACAGTCACAGGGGAACTGCACTTAGCCCTGGGAGACCAGCAGGACTGGCAAACATCTGATCTGAGATTATAAAAGCTCTAACTTGTATACTGGTGGCCGGGTCGGAGGCAGGCAAGGGGCTGGGGCATGCTACCGTGCAACCCTAAAAAGGATCCGTCGGATCCAGAGTGTATAAAGGCTACATGGGTGGAGACCCTGTCGTAGCATTTATGTAACTCTTCCATATGGCCACATTTGTCCTTGGGAGCTTGAATGGCCTCCTCACTCCTTGCCCCCAGCACTTCAAGATGACATCGGTACTTATGAATGGAATGTGGCAGTCCGTGAGCACTGATGTATTCCACAATGCCCTACTTCACAGGATGCAACGGATACACTGAAGGGCTGACATGGACTTCCAATTTGATGCCAAGTGTCCAGGACAGCTCAGCCCCCTGGATTAACCACACACACATGCACAAGCAAACACACACACACACACACACACACACACACACACACACGAAAGCTCTTCTATGTCTAGGGAATGTGATGGTTCAGCTTGCCATGGTCATGCCTCAGAGTGAAGGTACTCAGTCAAGACACGTGCAAATTGCACATGTCCTGGTACCTCTCTGGATTGGGCCCCAAGTCATTTTTTTTTTGACTGGTATAGTAGTTTATTAAAAAAGAAACAAAAGGATGTCAAAAAGTTATTACAAACTCCGTTAAAAAAAAGAGAACGACTGGCAAATTATATGTTAGAACTAGATTTCAGAAAATAATATTTAAACTCTTACCTGTAAAAAATGTGCACTAGTTAGCATTTGTACAACTAACAACAAAAAAGCTCACTAGATCAAACTGTTGCTTCAATGGCCATGCAGGTGAACCATATGCGAGCTGGGACTGACCTGCTGTCTATTTGCTTTTGGATCTTCTGCCAACGGTCTGTCATCTGAGTCACCTTCTCACTGTATTTGGCAAGGTCAACATCACACTTGTGGATAGAGGCGGGCATTCGGTCATTGATATTTATGGCCATTTGCAGCTCATCCTCCATGGTCTTCAAAAGTCCCTTCTTCTGATCCAGATCTGTCTTCATTTGCTGGAGAGAACATACAACATTACTTCTTTCGTTTTATTCACAAACCATTCACTAAATCTTGTACAGTGGCATTTTTAGCACTGTAGACAAACACCCTGGCTCTGGTTGTTTTAGTTTTCAGGCAGGCAGTCTATATATCTCAACTCTGACTGCTTTAGTATCTAGACATGTGGTCTATGGAGGCACCACTGCTTTGATCACTTTAGCATTTCAGCAGGCAGTTTACATAAATACCAAAGGTTTGACTACTTTAGTTTTTTGTCAGGCAATTTATATACCATGGCTTTGATTAGGTTAGTTCTTACACTAGTATGTAACGTAAAGCACAGTTACGTAAGAACTTACCGTAACAGTAGATCTTCGAGAACAGCTCTTGCAGCAGGTTACACCATTAGGACTGAAGCCGGCAGGCACCAGGATCCCATGGAAATTTTCTAGCTAGCAGTATCCAGCGGGGGCTGCCCCCGACGTTGGCCCTGCCTCTGACGTCAGGCATCATATAAAAGGGGGCAGTCCTCCAGAATCCCCAGTTCTCCCGCCGGAGACTCCCAACCGCTAGATGACATCTGAAGTGGAGACTGAGGATCCACCTTCAAAGAAGGTATGCAACAGGGAGGTGTTGTAAACACTGAAGCCTAGGTAAATAATAAATGGGACAACTCTACCTCCAGAGGGGATGGTGGGAGGAAAACTACCTGCTGCAAGAGCTGTTCTCAAAGATCTACTGTTACAGTAAGGTCTTACGTAACTGTACTATCTTACTTCGAGAAACCGCTCTTGCAGTATGTTATACCATTAGGACTGATTCCCGAGCAATTTTGGAAATCCCTCTCAGACGGGAGGAGGCTAGGGAGAGATCATGAGTTGAACCGGAGCCTAGGACAGTAGTCCCTGAAGGACTGCTAGACCAAAACCAGCTATAGAAACACAGAAGTTGACGTCAGATAAGGACTGCGAGGCCCATCCAGTCTGCCCATTTCTTTTTCTACCTTATAAATGTGCCATCGGCCTTTGCTCTGTCAGTGACCTATCTATTCATACTCATCTGTATTGCTCCCTTATGCCTATCCCATGCCTGTTTGAAGCCCTGCACTGTATTCATAGCCACCACTTCCTGAGGTAGACTGTTCGATGTATCCACTACCCTTTCTGTGAAAAAGAATTTCCTCACATTCCCCCTTAATAGGCCTCCCTCTAATCTCATGCTGTATCCTCTTGTCCTGCTATTTTTCTTGTATTTAAACATGTTAAGACTCTTTCACCTTGTTAATGCCCTTAAGGTGTTTGAATGTTTCGATCATATCACTTCTCTCACTCCTTTGCTCAAAGGTATACATATTGAGCTCCATTAATCTGTCCTCATGTGTCTTCTGATGCAGTCCCTGCATCATTTTGGTTGCCCTTTTCTGGACTGCCTCAATTTGGTTAATGTCCTTGTGAAGGTGTGGCCTCCAGTACTGCACGCAGTACTCCAGATAGGGCATAACCAGTGTCTTGTAAAGAGGGATTATTACCTTTCTCTTACGACTTGTGATACCCCTACTAATATACCCTAACATCCCCCTAGCTTTACCTACTGCTTTAGAGGTCTGCTTGGATGATTTCAGGTCATCGGTGATGATGATGCCCAAGTCTCTTTCTTCCTTTGTGACTGCCAGCAACTCCCTTCCCAGCCTATAGGTGGCTTCAGGGTTTCTCTTCCCTATGTGCATGATCTTGCACTTCTTTGCATTAAATCCCAGTTGCCATTCTTCTGACCATTTTGCTAGTTTATCCAGTCTCTTCTCATTCTACCCACCCCATCTGGATCATCTACTCTGTTGCAGATCTTGGTGTCATCGGCAAACCGACAAGCCTTATCCTCTAGTCCATCTGCAATATCACTAATGAAGATATTGAAGAAGACTGGCCCCAGAACTGATCCCCAAGGTACCCCACTTGTGACTTGCATCTCTCCTGACTGTATACCATTTACCACCACTCTCTGTTTTCTACCCGTCAACCAATTTGCCACCCAGTTGACCAACTTCTGACACACCCGAGTCTACCCAGCTTATTTATCAATCTTCTATGTGGAACAGTGTCGAAAGCTTTGCTGAAGTCAAGGTAGGCAACAGCAACTGCTCCCCCTTGGTCCACCACTCTAGTTACCCAGTCAAAGAAATCTATGAGATTAGTTTGACAGAACCTTCCTTTTGTAAACCCATGCTGTCTTGGATCCTGTGCCCCATGGATTCCAGGTGTTGCACTATCCTTTCCTTAAGGAGTGCCTCCATAATCTTGCCCACTACTGAGGTAAGACTGACTGGTCTGTAGTTCCCTGCCTCCTCCCTGCTACCACTCTTGTGGAGCGGGATCACATGAGCCCTCCTCCAGTCTTCTGGGACCTCTCCAGTGCTCAGAGACTCACTAAACAGTTCTGCTAATGGCTCTGCTAGTTCCACCCTTAGCTCCTTAAGTACCCTGGGATGTATGCCATCAGGTCCCATTGCCTTGTCCACCCTGAGCTTAGCGAGCTCTTGTAGGACCCTTTCTTTTGTGAAGGGTGTAGTGCTCACCTCCCTCCCCCCTGTATCCATGGTGCTGAGCTGTGGGCCCTGCCTACCTTCTCTTCAGTAAATACTGAGCAAAAGTATCTATTTAGGATAGATGCTTTTACAGGGTCCTCCTCCTCACACGCCCCCTTTTCTTCTTTGAGCTTAGCGATACCCCCTCTGGACTTTCTCCTTTCACTAATGTATCTACAGAAAGTCTTGTCACCTTCTTTTACTGTTCCTGCTAGTGTTTCCTCAGTTTGGAACTTTGCCTGCCTTACTGCCTTCCCTGCTTCCCTTACAGCAGTTTGGTATGCCTCCCTATCTTCATCCTGCTGTGTCTACTTATATTTCCTGAAGGCCAGCCTTTTGGCTCTGACCTTTTCTGCTACTGTATTTCAGAACCAAAGTGGTTTCCTTCTTCTTTTGCACTTCCTTTTCTAACACAATGGGATGTTGCTTCAACTATTGCATTCTTAATGCTTGCCCACTTTGCCTGTACCCCCTCACCTGTGTTTCTTTTTGCCAGGGCTAGCTTAACTTTGTTGGCCATCTTATCAAAGTCAGCTCCTCTGAAGTCCCATATTTTTGCCTTGGAATGGGATGATTTTGATGTAGTAGCCAAATTGAACCATACCATGCGATGGTCACTGGCCCCCAGGTGACCTTCTACCTGGAGATCTGTGATCCCTTCCCTGTTAGTCAGTACTAGATCTAGGATAGCCCTGTCTCTTGTGGGTTGTTGTACCAGTTGTTTGAGGCCCTCCCCCTGCAGGGAATCCACCATATGTTTAGTTCTGGCAGATGTTCCTGATGGTATTGACCAATCTGTATCCGGCATGTTGAAGTCTCCCATTACCAGAACCTCCCTTTTAGCTGTCATGTTTTGTATATCTTCTAACAGTAATGTGTACATGTCCTCCCCCTGGTCTGGGGGCCTGTAGACAACCCCAGTTCTTATGGCTGTCCCATTTCCTGTTTCCAGGGTGACCCACAGTTCTTCTGGCTCTTTATGTGTATTCTGAATTTCTGTAGCTTTGATATTTTCATTGACATACAGGGCAACTCCACCACCACTTTTTGCACCTTGGTCTCTTCTGAACAGTACATAGCCAGGTACTGAAGTCTCCCAAGTGTGGTTACTGGTAAACCACATCTCACTAATTGCTACTATGTCCAGTTTAGCCTCTGACATTATTGCCTACAGGTCTGGGATCTTATTTCCCAGGCTGTGAGCATTTGTGTACATGCTCTTCGCCTTGTACAGCTCTTCGCCTTGAGGCAACGTCCAGGCTATAATGCCTAATGAAGGTGTGCACGGTGCTCCAAGTAGCTGCTGCACAGATGGTGGAAGTGGAAATGTTCTTCAAAGCAGCAAAGGAGGTTGCCACTCCCCTTGTGGAATGTCCCTTGACCAAGCCCGGCAGGGACTTATTATGCTTTCGGTAACAGAATGTGACGCATTGTATGAGCCATCTGGAAAGAGATTGCTTAGAGACTGGAGCACCCAGCATCCTATGGGCGAAGGAGACAAAGAGCTGATCAGATTTACGGTGTTGTCTGGTTCTGGTCAGATAGTATCTAAGACACCTATGCACATCGAGAGTGTGCAGCAGGGCCTCTCCTCTACTGGAGTACTTAGGGAAGTACACCGGGAGGTCGATATCCTGGTTAAGAGTAAGGGCTGAGACCACCTTGGGAAGAAATTTTGGATTTATCCTTAAGGACACCCTGTCCTGGTGAAAAACCAAATAAGGTTCTTTGCACATAAGTGCATGGAGCTCAGAAATCCTTCTGGTAGAAGTAACAGCAACTAAAAATAACGTCTTCCATGTGAGGAGATGTAGCTCACAATCCGCGGCTGGTTCAAAAGAAGGCAGCGTAAGCTGCTCAAGGACAAACGGTAAGTCCCAAGGTGAAACAGGATCCTTAACTGGAGGCCTAAGGTGGAGAATGCCACGCAAAAAAGCATGTGCGGCTTCTGACTGGGATATGGACCGTAGGCCTATGGGAACATGATAGGCTGAGATGGCAGAGAGGTGTACTTTTATTGAGAAGTAGGCCAAGCCTGCCTGAAAGAGAGACAAGAGGTAGTCTAATACCGAACCCTCGGAACAGTCCAGTGGAGAAAGTCCCCGTGCTTGAGCCCAGAGACAGAATCTGTGCCATTTCATGGTGTACGTGGCATGAGTGGCTGGTTTTCTAGCAGCCGCTGGAATATCTGCTACCTTGTGCGAGACCCCGTACCGCATGACTGCTATGTCCTTAGAAGCCAGGCACGCAGGCTCAGAGAGCGTAGATCTGGGTGAACCAAGAAGCCTGCCTCCTGGGACAGCAAGTGACAGCTGAGTGGCAGAGGCACTGGCAGTTCCTGAGAAACTTGGTACAGCAGGGTTAACTAAATCTGCCTGGGCCAAAAGGGTGCAATTAAGATCAGAGTTGCCCGCTCCCTGCGGAGTTTCAGAAGAACCCTTGGGATCAATGGGAAGGTAAGGAAGGCGTAAAGGAATCTGCCCGTCCAAGAGAGGGACAACATGTCTCACCAGAAAACACCAGGCCCTGGATCTAGCGAGCAAAAATTGGGCAGTTTTGCGTTGGATGGGGATGCAAAAAGGTCTAACTCTGGTGTTCCCAATCTGCGAAACAAATCCTCTACGACCTCTTGGAGTAGTTCCCATTCGTGGACTCTGGCCTGAGAGCGTCTCAGACTGTGTGCGATAACGTTGTCCACTCCTGGAACATGGACAGTAATAAGATCTGCGCCGTGTTGAAGTACCCAATCCCACACCCTCATGGCCTCCCTGCAAAGAGGGTAGGAATGAGTGCCTCCTTGTTTGTTGATGTAGTACATCACCGCGATATTGTCCGTTTGCAGCAGAAGAGTACCCGGTTGGATCTCCGATTGGAAGGCCTGCAAGGCATATAGGACCGCCCATCTTCAAAATGTTTATGTGAAGAGATTCCTGGGTCATCCATGACCCTGAGACCTGACACCATTGAGGTGTGCTCCCCAACCAGACCCCAAAGCATACGTGGAGAGCATCACAACTGGAGATGGCGCAACGAAAGGGACTCTTGTCAAAAGGTGCTCTGGGACGAGCCACCATTGCCAATCCCTGATGACGACCTTCGTGATCTGGATTTGAAGCTGCAGATGGTCTTGCTTCTGATCCCACTGCACCCGTAACATCCACTGGGTCACCCGCATGTGGAGACGGGCTAAAGGGACGGCTGCAATGGCCACAGCCATGTGTCTGAGCAGGCAAAGGACCAATCTTGCTGGAATGGTCTTCTTCGCCAAGATATCCCCTGTGAGGGATCTGATGTGCTCTGCTCTGTCCTGGGGCGAAAAAAGCTTTCCCCTGGACAGTGTCCAGGACTGCGCCTATGAACTGTAGTCTCTGAGACGGAACCAGGTGCGACTTCTCCTGACTGATGGTGATGCCCAATGATCTGAAGAGGGAACGAGTACAATGAATCGCCAACATCAGGGCCTCCCGAGAGGGGGCCATGAGGAGCCAGTCATACAGATAGGGGACAACATAGTAGCCTTGTCTCCTGAGAGCTGCCGCCACGACTGCCATGCACTTCGTGAATACCCGAGGTGCCGAGGACAGTCCGAAGCGGAGGGCTCGGAACTGATAATGGCGACCCAGACACTCGAAGTGCAGGAATTTTCTGTGTGTCTGAGCTATCGGAATATGCAGGTAGGCGTCCTGCATGTCCAGTGATGCTAAGAAGGCACCCTGCTTGAGCATGGAAATTAGTCCTAGAAGAGTCACCATGTGGAAGCGTTTGTATAGCACCGAATAATTGAGGTCGCTGAGGTCCAGGATCGGACGGGGGTCCCCTGTCTTTTTGGGAACCAGAAAGAAGTGGGAATAATATTCCGTGCCTCTCTGGTTCCGTGGTACGTGCTCTATGGCCTCTTTGTCCAGAAGCACTAGCACCGCCTGCTGAATGAGCAGGGCGTGCTGACCCGAATAACGGGAGAGCAGGGGAGGTCTTGAAGGTGGGTGGTTGAGGAACTCTATAGAGTGTCCTCTCTCTACCAATTGTAGAACCCACCGGTCGGTGGTTATCGTCTGCCACCCTGCAAGGTGGCGGGAGATGGGACTCCCAACCTTTTCTTCCCAAAGATCCAGAACAGGGGCGGGGGCTGAGAAGGAGTCATGCTGTGGTGGCATTGCTTCCTGCGGGCTGGGTCGGTTTAGTGCATCTCTGACCTTGGCCTGGGGAAGACTTAGACTGAGCCTTGCGATTGAAGTTGCCCCTTTGCTGCTGGCCGGAACATGGCTGTTGCCATTGTTGCCAGCTGTGAAAGCAATTCTGGTTCCTACAAAAGGAACCAGTCTTAGGCCTGTACATGGCCTGTATAGTCCTCACCGCCTTCCCAGTGTCCTGTAACTTGGTGATTACCTTTTCAGATTCTTCACCAAACAGGACATCTCCGTTATAGGGAACGTCCAGGATATTGTTCTGGATGTCTGGAGTAAATCCGGAGACACAGAGCCATGAGTGCCCCTGGAGACAGATGCCTGAGGCTGCTCCCCTGGCCGAAGAGTCCACCGAATCATAGGCGGCTCTCAAAACTTGGGTCCCCACGTCTGACCCTGTGTGAAGAAGGTTAAAAAGTTCCTCCTTCTGCTCGCCATATGTAAGGACTTTGACCAGGTCATGGCCCTGTTCCCATAGGGCGTTCTGAAACTGAACCATGTGTGTTAGGTAGTTAAGTGACCTGATGGAGCATGTAGCAGCCGCATACATGCACCTCCCCAGTAAATCCAATTGCTTGGCTTCCTGGTCCGGTGGCTGGGTGCTCAAATGCTGTGGCCGTTGAGACCGGTCGTGTGAGGCCATGATGACCAGTGAATCAGCCAGGGTTGGTGCGCCAAATAAGGGTCCTCCAAAGGAGCCCTGTACAGGTGGTCAGTCTTCTTCGGCACAAAGGGTAGTGGAATGCAGACATTTCTACGTGGACTTAGTGACGTCCGAAAAGGTATCCACCAAGGGTGGCACCACCACAGGCTTAGGGTCTTTCTGCCGAAGATATCTAGCTAGATGCTGTCGCGGGGTCTAGATCTTCTGTCTCCCATCCCATATTCTCCTGGATGTGCTGCATGATTTCAGCACAGGAGGGATCATCCGGAGGTGACCTGGGGAGGTCTCATGGGTCTGGTGATGGAAGACTGATGGAAGAAGGAGACCTGGAGGTATCCGATGAGTCCAGTCTTGAGTCGTCTGCCTGCGGAGTGGACCTTCTTCCTCTGGGTCGCTTGGGGTTGGGGGACCCAGAGGAAGACCATGAAGGGGGCCTTTTCCTTTCTCTGGATCTACCCCTAAGAGGTGGTGTAGGCTCCTTGGGGGTCGGGGGTCTACTGTCTGGACCCTGGGGAGGAGGAGGCAGCTTTACTGGGACCACATCCTTCTTGATAGTGTCCCACCAAAAAGTGAAGAGATCTTTAACTTCCTGTATGTTCATGCCGGACAACAGGCCAGGCGTCAGGGTTGAAGTGTCGCCGGTGTCAGGCGTCGGGTCTGAGGTCATCGCCGGTTCAGGCGAAGGCTCTCGAGGAAGCCCAGCGTCTTCAGTGTCACCCGCCTGGTTGTCAGGCAACGTCAAATTCTCCTCCGATAAACCCCGGCGACCGGTATCGACCGGTGAAGGGAGGGCGTCCATTGGCTCGAAGGGTATTTGCAGGACGTCTGGTCTGTCGGGCGTTTAGCTGGTGAAGGATTGGCAGCCTGTTTAGGCTCTGACGTCCGCTTGAGGACATCTGGTCCATGGTCTTCCTGGGAGGGAGATCAGGTCCTCTGGGAGACCGACCTGACGTTGGGTTCCCGGCGTCTGTCCAAGGAAGTAGAAGCAGACTTCGAGGAGGACTTGGACCTATGACGGTCAGAAGACTTCGCTGAGGCTTGGAAGGGCATTGGAGAAGGATCTGAAGTCCTGGAAGTCATCAACAGGTGGAGAGAAGCCGAAGGACCGCCCGAGGATCTGACCTTAACAGGCGGAGGCGGAGAGTGAGCCCTGGAGGGAGAGTGGTCTGAGCGCGTGGAGCCGGAGCTAATGCACGAGTCCGAGGCCCGGTTCGGGGATCTGGACCTGGCCTTCTCCCGGTGTTTCTCTGGGTGCTTATGGGACTTGGAGGCTGACTCACCTCCGGAGACAGGGTCTTTTTTCATAGTTTTTAACTTTTCCTCTAACAGGAACCCCGAAGTGCCTTTTGATGGCAGATCCTGGTGCGGCTGTTAAATTGCTGACAAATGGAGCAGGCCTTGGTGTCATGACTCCGGGCCTGGGCACTGCAGACAGGCCATATGGAGATTCTTGAAAGGGATATGTTTGCCACAGGCACACTTGGAGGAGTGTCCTTCTGTGGAAGGAGTAGGAAATGTCGATATTTAGTAAGCAAAAGTTTTGTTGAAGAATTTCTAGTCGTCGTTCGCTAATAAGGCATCCATGAGGCCAATGCTGGCGAGTCAATGGCGGGAAAAGAACTGGGGATTCTGGGGGACTGCCCCCTTTTATATGATGCCTGATGTCGGAGCCAGGGCCAACGTTGGGGGTGGTCCCCGCTGGATACTGCTAGCTAGAAAATTTCCGTTGGGTCCTGGCGCCTGCCGGCTTCTGTCCTAATGGTGTAACCTGCTGCAAGAGCTGTTTCTCGAAGTAAGATCTGCAAGACTCAATTTCCTAGTAGCCAAAAATATTCCAAACATTTACAGTCTACTTACAGAGGAAACCTACTAACAATCCCATCAATTCCCACAGCAGCTTCAGGTTTAAGAGACTGCTTATTAAGATACATTACACTTTGTGACAGCTATCAGTGTTACTTCAACTTGACTTCACATTAATTATACCTAAAAATATCTGGCAAGTTACTGTAGCACAAATTGTAAAGGATATATGGGGGTGCCTGTGGAATAAGCAAGTTATTTGTACAGTTGTCTGACTTTGAGTAACCTCATGAGTGGCGAAGCCATGAGTGAGGGTTACGAGTGGTCACAGGCAACTTGTACAAATAACTTGCTTTTGCCACAGCCCCCGGCATATTTAAATTATGAAACAGGCAGGAACCTTGTGTGAGAGGTGTTTTTTTTTTTTTTACAGTATTCTGTAAATTCTGTGGGTTTATTTGGTCAGATAGTGCTACTGTGCCTTTGGTTGGTAAGGACGTTACTAAGGACTGGACATGCGCCATCACTCTTGCTTGGTGTAGTATGAGGATTTTCAAAGATTTGTAAAAAAAAAATGGCAGCAGTGTTTAGCGTTTGCGGTGGTATAGTGGATGCGTTCAGTCTCAGCGTCGGACAGGGGCTGCTGAAGAAGGCGGGGTAGCGGTTGACTGTGGTAAAATAGACCTTTTTTTAAATATCAGACTTGCTTTGTATAATGGCAAGTGCCAACGTACAAAATAAAAACGGGAGTGGAAAGAGAGGCTCACTTTGTGTGGTGCTAAGTGGCAGTGTTGGAAAAATGGGAGCGGAAGAACAAATGAGACAGAGAGAGACAGAGAAGTTGGAGCAACAAAAGGAAGGTAATATGGTTTTCTGAGGAAAAATGTTTTGTGGTAATTATTTGGATTTCCGGAGAATCAGCAGTGAGAGTGATGCAGACGAAGTGAGGTAGGGGAGGACAGGACACATAGTGGATTGCAGCAGTTCAGCTGGTTTAAAAGTAAAACGCAGTTTGTTTTTTTTTATTTTGCTTTGCATTTCTTCAAGGACAGAGATGGAACTGGCAGTTTATGTGAGAGGACAGAACTAGCAGTCTGTAGTCCGAGTTTTGAAACACAGTGTGAGTGAAAGTGAAGTAATGCCGGCAGCTGCAGGGGGTGAGGGTGGATGGGGGATGACGTAGTCACTGTGTGGATAAATGGAGGATGATGTAATCACTATGGCAGGTGTGTCCAACCTTTATGGGGTCGTAAGCCACATTTAAATTTCTGAGTAAGATGTGAGCCACAACTATGTGTGGTTCGTACCAGCCCCATATTTAGGAGTTAGAATAATAACAGTCATCGGTAATAAGGATAAGAGAGTTTTTTTTTTTGATTATGTGTTATTCAGTACTTCAGGATAAGGATCTGACCAGGTTGTTAGATTTAAAGCAAAAAAATAAAACTCAAGGAACCAGAGTCCATACGTTACAATTACAACCGTGTAAATTTCACACTGAAGAAGAAAGTCTTTCTACACACAACGCGTGATTAACCCATGGAATAGCCTCCCTGAGGATACTGTAGGTAGCAAAACAAAAGCAGAATTTAAGCGTAAACTGGACAACTATATCTTAGATGGAAACCCTATTTGTTATCACTTCTAGTAATAGGCGTGTATATGGGCTTAGCGCCCTACTTAGCTCCTTACACCATAGTATAGACCACAGTATTGTAAATAGTCAATAATCATATTTTATTAAGTTACAATATTTTTTTTTAAAATAGTCATAATTTTAAAATAGTTATTCATAGCAGCTCTGCAGCTTTAGATTTGCTTGCAGGCTTAGTAAAACTAGCTTGTTGAGCACTCAGGGCACTTTTCTGCTCCTATACTTAGACTTTTCTTAAATTTAAAAGAATATGACGTGTACCTGACACGTAATTGACAAACTCCTTGTGTGCCACATCAAACTGTTTCAAAGCAACACGTGGCTCATGAGCTACAGGTTGGTCACTCCTGCACCATGGGGATAACTTGAAGTTATTCCCATAGTGATTACGTCACACCCCTTTTATCTCGACAGTGACCTGGATAAACAGATTTATGTGTCAGCTTTTATCCTGACACTAGTTGCATAAATATTGTTATTAACTGGCCCAGTACAAGTTTTATTTTAGTCATATGGCTGTATAACACAGAACTGGTCTTCATTTGAGTGCAAGACCAGTTTATCATCTTTTTAAATCCCTTTCTTAGCCTAGTCAAATCAATCTGAATTTTCGGAATCAGTTCACTAATAGTGCCTGCATTACAGCAAATAACTGTTTTATCCACACACAGAAACACAGAATTTGATGTCAGAAAAGGACTGCTTAGCCCACCTAGTCTGTCCAGCTGTTCTGAACCTATTCTGTCTCCGCAGATCCTATATGAATGCCGTCAACTGTCTTCCATCTCCTAGTATCCTAATATACCCACATGTCTATCCCATGCATGCCTGAAGCCCCCACTCTTTTGGCTTCCACCACTTCCACTGGCAATCTATTCCAGGCATCAACTACCCTTTCAGTGAAAAACAGATTACTCACCTGTAACAGTAGTTCTAGAAGAGGTATATGTTGTTCATCCACACTATTTGGCATGTCCCTTTCCCTTTAAGGATTGCTGGAAGGTCTTCAAGCTGGCTCCTCCCACCCACCCGTGTAGTAGAACTCTCGGCTCTGCCCCATGACACCAGATCTAGCCCGCTGGAAGCCAGGTTGTGCGTCGAAGCCGGGGAGGCTGGGTTGGTTGTGTGGATGAACAACATACACCATTCCTAGAACTCCTGTTACAGGTGAGTAACCTGTATGTCTAGGGACATGGATATGTTGTTCAATCCACACTGTCTGGCAGACTCCTAGCAGTTCTCCGGGAGGAGGGAGGCAAGGCGCACATCCCCTACTTAGGAAATAAAGACTGGAGAACTGATGCCCCAAAACCAGCATCCCGGCGTGACTCAAAGTCGATGTGGTAGTGGGTGATGAAGGTGTGTGCTGACTTCCAGGTAGCAGCCCTGCAGATTTCCTGGATAGGGACGTCCCTGGACACAGCCACCGATGCAGCGGTATGGCGGGTAGAATGAGCTCCTATCCCTCTGGGAGGCTCCATGCCCGCCAACCTATAGCAGAGATCTATGCAGGAGGTGACCCACCTGCCTATCGTCCACTTGGCTGCAGGTCTGCCAGGTGCAGCTTCAGCGTAGGTGACAAACAGCTGGCGAACCTCTCTCCGAACTTCAGCCATCTGCTCCTTATAGTAAGCGATCGCTCTTCTAGGGTCCAAAGTATGGAACCTATATTTGGCCTCCGAGGTGTGATTGGGGTAGAACACCGGCAGAGTCAACACCTGGTTAAGGTGAAACTCCACACCACCTTCGGAAGGAATTTCGGGTTGGGGCGCAGGACAACCTTGTCCCTGTGGAAGACCAGATAAGGAGACTCGCCTGAAAGCGCCTGGAGCTCTCCCATCCTTCTGGCTGACGTGATAGCCACCAAGAAGGCGGTCTTCCACGACAGGTGGGAAAAATCACACCTGTGCATCGGTTCGAATGGCTTGCCCATGAGCTTAGCCAATACCAGCAGTAGATCCCATGGAGGTGGAGGTTCTCGCACTGGAGGGGGTATGTGATCAAGGCCTTTGGAAAAGCGCCCGACCACCTTCTCCTGCACCACCGACTGCTTCCCGGCCCATGCCCGGTAAGCAGAGATAGCTGCCAGGTGCACCTTAAGGGTTGTCGACCAAAGCCCTTGCTGAGAAAGGGACCACAGGTAGTCCAGAATGCTTGCCAAGGAACAGGAGGAAGGGTCCAGGCCCTTGCCCTGACACCAAATGGAGAATCTCTTCCATTTGAAGGCATAGCATTTTCTGGTCGACTCCTTACGGGATGCCTCAACAACGTTGAGGACCTCTTCGGAAAGACCCAAGGCCTGGAACTCTAGCCGCTCAGGAACCAGGCTGGCAGGTGCAGGGATTGAAGATCCGGATGGTATACCTTCCCCTGATTGACTGAGTCAGGTCCAGGCGGGCTGAAAGCCGCCTCAGGAGCCTGGAGCTGAGACTGAGGAGATCTGGATACCAGAACTGGCGGGGCCAGTCTGGGGCTACCAAAATCACCTGCGCCTTGTCCCTCCTCGCCTTGAGAAGCACCTTGTGGATCAAGGGAAATGGGGGAAAGGCGCAGAAGAGGCCCGGGGTCCAAGGCCTCGAGAAGGCATCCCCCTGCAGCGAGCCCTGCTGAGGGGGGCGAGCATGAAACAGTCTCAGCTTCGCATTCTCCCTGGAGGCAAACAGGTCCACCTGAGGCATGCCCCAGTGGGAGAAAAGATCTTGTACTACCTCCGGTAGGAGAGACCACTCGTGGGACGCGCCCCTATCCGGCTTAGGGCATTGGCCAGAGTGTTGAAGGCTCCTGCCACATGGATGGCAAGGAGATCCGCCTCCAGGCTGTGCACAAGTGACCAAATGCGGAGAGCTTCCCTGCACAGAGGCATGGAGCGCGTCCCGCCCTGGTGGTTTAGGTAGTACATGGTCGTGGTATAGTCCGTCTGGACCTGAACCACTTGACCCCATGGAAACGGAGCGAAGACGATGAGGGCTAGACGAACTGCTCGAAGCTCCAGCAGGTTGATGTGGCATCGGGACTCCCGAGGGGACCAGAGGCCATGGCGCTCTGTGCTCCCCCAGATGGGCACCCCAACCCATCAGAGAGGCATCGGTTGCTAGAGAGACCGTCGGTCCGGGGCGGATGAATGGGATGCACTCCTGCAGATGTGCTGGAACGGTCCACCACTGGAGAGTGTTCCACATCCCCTGGGTTACTGTCACTAGCTGATCCAGAGGATCGAAGTGCTGTGACCACTGGCTGGCCAGCCCCCATTGAAGGGGACGCATGAACCAACGGCCTAATGGACCACGCTGGTGCAGGGCACCATGAGGCCCACAAGGCGCAGGAAGTCCCGGGCAGGGCGTAATTGCCCAACCTGAAATGATTGGGCAAAGGAGGAAAGAAACTCGGCCCTGTCCACCGGGAGATGTGCTCTGGCTCATAGAGAGTCGAGCTCTGCCCCGATGAATTGTATCATCTGCTTTGGCACGAGTTCCGACTTGGCCTCACTGATAAGGAGGCCAACCTGAGAGCAAACCTGGAGGGCCAGATCTCTGGACCGCTCCACCTCCATTCTGGAGGAGGCTGCAATCAGCCAGTCGTCCAGGTAGGGGTACACCCGGACCCTTCGGCGCCACAGAAATGCTGTCACCACTGCCAGGCATTTGGTGAAGACCCTGGGAGCTAGGGAAAGGCCGAAGGGCATGGCCCGGAACTCATAGACGGATCCCTCTGCCCTGAAGCGGAGGAATCTCTGGTGGGACGGACGGACTGGGACGTGAAAGAACGCATCCTGGAGGTCCAGAGAACAGAACCACATGCCTCGTTCCAAGGATGGGATTATCTGAGCCAGAGTGACAATCCTGAAGGTCCGAGACCTAAGGAACCTGTTCAGGTTGTGCAGGTCTAGAATGGGGCACCAGCACCCCGTCCGTTTTGGGACCTGGAAGTACCTGGACACAAACCCCGGGTCTGGTAGAGGATCTGCCACCTTCCTGATCACCTCTTTTTCGAGGAGCAGGGCGATATCGGCTCGTCGAACCAACAGAGAGGCTGTGGACCCCGTAGCCTCCCCGAGGGGCAACGGCTCTGAAGGGCGGGGCCTGCTCGAACTCCAGGCGCAGGCTCTTCCCTACCACCTCCAGCACCCAGCGGTCCGTGGTGATAGCGGACCAGGCGGAAAGGAAGTGGCGGAGCTGTCCCCCCATGAGGGGAACCCACGGGGGAGTGACGAGGCTGGGGGCGACACCCCCTCAACCCGTCACTGGGCAGGCTTGGAGGAGGGACCAGCCGAGGGACATCCTGGGCCTTTACCTCCCTGCTTCCTGGGAAGCCGCAGGCTTGGCTTTGGGGTGCCAAGCGCGAGCCTGCTGGCCCTGATGCTGGTGCTGTTGGGACGGACATGCCGCAGGCACAGAAGGGCGAAAGGACTTATGTTGTTGGCGACGGCCCTTGTCCTTCTGGGCGGAGGTGACCGAGTCCAGAGTGGCATTGGTCTTTTCGATCCGCTGGAGGTGACCTTGCACTCCAGGGCCGAAGGGGTCAGTCCCCAGGAAGGGGACATCTGCCAGTTTATGCTGGGTATCCGCCGTAAAGGTGGACATCCTCAGCCATGCTCTACAGCACATGGCCACTGCGGCCGCAACTGACCTGACACAGGAGTCTCCAATGTCCAGAGCCGTTTGGAGCTGCTGTTTTGCCACCGCCCTTCCCTAGTCCCGTACCTGCTTGACCGTGGTCTGCAGGTCGGCCGGGAGATGAGGGGATCACCTCATCAAGGGAGCCCATGAGGGCGTGGGAGAAGTGTGCCATCAGCACGGCTGAGCTGGCCTGGCGGAGGCAAAGAGAAGACGCAGTGTACACTTTGCGCCTAGCATAGTCCAGCTTTTTGGACTCCTTGTTGGGGGGCTTATCCACATCCCAAGCGTTCCCGGAACGCCAGAAAACGCTATCGGTGACCAACCCCTCAGCGGAGGGGTGTTCCGAAAAAACGGACAAAGAGCCGGTAGAGACCGCATACATCCTGACCATCCTGGCTGAAGGCGCAGCACAGGAAGCCGGCCGCTGCCAAAGCTCCAAGGCTGGGTCAACAATGGTTTCAGCTACCGGAAAGGCCCCCCGTGGACGAATCCCCTCGGTCCAGTATCTCCGTCAGGGGATACTTGGCCCGCTTGGATACGGGCTCAAGCTGCAGCCTGGTGGACTCCAAGATGAGCTGAAGCAGACCCATAAAGGACCATGGGCTGTCGTCCATCGACTGGCCCCCGGAGGACTCCAGGTCAATGGGCCTGGAGAACAGGGAGGAGTTGTCGTTGAACTCTGAGGAGTCCGCGAAGAGCTGCCTGGGGCCTGAGCCACCCTCCACCTGCCGAGGACGGTCGGGAGTGAGGGTGACCGACAACCTGTGGGGCAGACCTTGACCCGACAGAGTCCTTGGTCGGCGCCCCCAATTTCGGTTGTGGAGGCGGAGGTTCCACCACAATCGGTGGGGCAGCTGGTTTCGGCCGAACAATTGGCCCAGGCTTGGGCACCTCGACTACAGCGAGGGGTTGTTTTGGCCGTTCAGATGACAGCCACTTGATGGACGGGGAAGGCGACGGCGTCGGCTTGTTCCTGGACAGAAGTAACTGCTGCCACATTAGGTCCTCGTAGCATCGACGCAATTTGCGCCGAAGCCTCTCCTCTTCCGAGGAGGAAGACGAGGACGAGCAGTGGCACCGCTTACTTTGGTGCCGAGACCGCCGATGTCGGCAGGATCGGCTGGACCGAGACGAGGTCCGAGACCGAGACCGAGGGTGTTTCCGAGGACGGGTCAGGGAAGGAGCGGGGGACACCCGTTCTTCCCTCAGCTCAGAAGCCTTGACCTGGGACTTCGGCATGGGAGGCACAGGCAAGTCCTCGGTCTCCACCAGGGGAACCGGTGAAGAAGGGTTGTCAACTTCACCAGTCGACAGCCCATCTATCGGGTCGAGAAAAATCTCGACCGCGTCGACAGGTGTCTCGGCCGGCTGACCTGACTGGGACACCGTGAAGCCAGCTGCCTTAGCCGCAACCTCGGCCGAGGTCGAGTGTCAACTGTCCGGGGAAAGGGACCTCTCCCGCTCCCATGAACACCAACAGTGGGACTTACCTTTTGAGTCCTTCTTTTTGGACCAAGAAGAATGTCCCGATGGCCCCTCTCCCTTTGTGGAAAGGGACCGGCAAAGCTCCTTAAAGGAAGCTGTGTAGGAGGATCCCAAAGAGAGCGGGATAAATGCCGAGACCGAGGAAGAAGAAGATGCGGCCTGGGCCGCCTCTTCCTTGAGGGCGATCATCTGCTCGAGCTGCTCAACCGAGCCAGCCGCCGCGACACCGCCCAACAGGCCTCCTTGACTTCACTGGCGGGAGCGCTCGGGCGCCCAAGCTGTAAATCAAGCGTGGTCTTCCAGGACGGCAGAAAATGAATGGCATAAACTCAGGCCTGTGGGTCATGGTCTAGGCCGAGGCAGTAGATGGATGGGAGTGCAGATCCGTCCTGACATTTTCTGCTCCACATGGGCACCGCCTAAAACAGGGAGTCGATTGTCCATCGCAGCCATGAGGGAGTAATTAGACCGAAGTCTTGAAAACTTAAGAATGAGTTTCGGGTGAACCGAAGAATTAGGATCCAGTCTATACGCAGAGCGTTAAGGAGGGAACCTGAGCTTCCAAGCGGTAAGGAAGATCTGGCGTCATGGGGCAGAGCCGAGAGTTTTACCACCCGGGTGGGTGGGAGGAACCAGCTTGAAGACCTTCCGGCAAGATTTAAAGCAGCAAGGAACCTGGCAGACAGTGTGGATAAGCAACATATCCATGTCCCTAGAACCTGTTTTTCTAGGATCGTGGATATGTTGTTCATCCACACTGTTTGGCAGACTCCTAGCAGTTCTCCGGGAGGAGGGAGGCAAGGCACACCCCCCTACTGATACTCACTTGGGGAAAAGAGATTGAAGAACTAAGTCCCCAAAACCAGCATCCCGGCGTGACTCAAGGTCGATGTGGTAATGGGTAATGAAGGTGTTTGCTGACTTCCAGGTAGCACCCCGACAGATTTCCTGGATAGGGATGTCCCTGGAAGCAGCCACCGATGCAGCGGTATGGCGGAAGAATGAGCTCTTATCCCTCTGGGAGGCTCCATGCCCGGCAACTCGTAGCACAGACGTATGCAAGATGTAATCCACTTTTCAACAGTCCGTTTTGCTGCAGGTCTGCCAGAAGCAGCTTCAGCGTAGGTGACAAACAGCTGGCGAACCTCTCCCCGAACTTCCACCGTCCTCTCATTATAACAGGAGAGGGTTCATCTCAGGTCCAGGGTATGGAGCTTGTATTCGGCCTCTTGAGGTGTAATTAGGCTAGTATACAGGCAGAGTTAACACCTGGTTAAGGTGAAACTCAGACACCACCTTCGGAAAGGAATGTTGGGTTGGGGTGTAGGACAACCTTGTCCCTGTGGAAGACCAGATAAGGGGAGTCCACCAAAAGCGCCCGGAGCTCCCCTGTCCTTCTGGCAGACGTGATAGCCACCAGGAAGGCGGTCTTTGTGTGACAAGGCACACTTGTGCATTGGTTCGAATAGCTTGCCCATGAGCTTTGCCAGTACCAGCAGAAGATCCCATGGAGGTGGAGGTTCACGCACCAGAGGGGATATGTGATCCAGGCCTTTGAAAAAGCGCCCGACCACTGTCTCCTGCGCCAATGTCGGCTGACCGGCCCACACCCAGCAAGCAGAGATGGCTGCTAGGTGCACCCTAAGGGTCGATGACCGAAGACCCCCTTTGGACAGAGACCAAAGGTAACTGAGAATGTTAGCCACTGGACAACACAGAGGGTCCAGGCCCTTGCCCAGACACCAAATGGAAAATCATTTCCATTTGAAGGCATGACCTTTTCCTATTTGATTCCTTTTTGGATGCCTCCACCACGGTGAAGACATCCTCGGAAAGACCCAAAGCCTGGAACTCAAGCTGCTCTGGAACCAGAATGTGACGTGCAGGGATTGAAGGTCTGGATGGTATACCTTCCCCTGATTGAGAAATCAGGTCCCGGCACGCTAGAAGCTGCTCCGGGGGCCTGCAGCTGAGGCTGAGGAGATCTGGGTACCAGAACTGGTGCAGCCAGTCTGGGGCTACCAGAGTCACCTTCATCTTGTCCCTCCTCACTTTGAGGAGCACCTTGTGGATCAAGAGAAATGGTGGGAAGACGTAGAAGAGGCCTGGGATCCATGGTCTCGAGAAGGCATCTCCCTGCAGCGAGCCCTGCTTGGGGGGGGGGCATGAAACAGCCTCAGCTTGGTGTTATCCCTGGAGGCAAACAGGTCCTCCATTGGTTTGACCCAGTGGGAAAACAGGCTGTAAGCTACCTCTGGATGGAAAGACCATTCATGGGATGTCTCACCTAAGCGGCTGAGATCATCCGTCAGATGGTTTGAGGCTCCTGCCACGTGAATGGCTACGAGATCTGCCTCCAGATGGCTAACAAGGGTCCAGATGCAGAGCCCCCCTTTCTGCAAAGCAGCAAAGCAGACGGGAATGCATGCTGCCCTGTTAGTTGAGGTAGTACATGGTCATGGTATTGTCCGTCTGGACTTGAACCACTTGGCCCCGGAGCTGAGGAGCGAAAGCTGACAGTGCCAGTCTGATTGCTCTGAGCGCCAACAGGTTGATGTGGCACTGGGACTCCTCAGGGGTCCAGAACCTGTGGGCACTTTTGTCCCCCATGTAGGCTCCCCAGCCCATGACAGGGGCATCGGTCGTGAGGACAGCCATTGGCTAGGGGCAGACAAATGGGATCCCTTCCTGCAACTGGTCTGGGGTGGTCCACCACTGGAGAGCATTCCACATCTTCTGGGTTACAGTGATCAGCTGGTCGAAATGACCGTAGCGCTGAGTCCACTGGGTGGCCAGCTCCCACTGGAGGGGGTGCATGTGCCACCAGGCCCAATGGACCACAGAAGTGCACGCTGCCATGTAACCCAGAAGGCACAGAAAGTCCCGGGCAGGGCGCAATTGCCCAACCAGAAATGACAAAGCAAAGGAGGAGAGAATCTCCGCCCTGTCTGCTGGCTTGATGAGAGTCGAGCTCTGCCCCGATGAAGCACATCAGCTGGGAAGGCATGAGTTCTGACTTGGCCTCACTGATCAAGAGGCTGAGTTGGGAGCAGGTCTGGACGGGCCAGGTCCCTGGACCTCTCCACCTCTTGCAGGGTGGGACCTGCTAAGAGTCAATCACTGAGGTAGGGGTAAATTCGGACCCCCCACTCTGATGCCTGAGATGGGCTGCCAGCACTGCGATGCATTTGGTGAAGACCCATGGGGCCGATGACAACAGCATAGCTCAGAACTCGTACAGGGTCCCTTCAGCTCTGAAGTGGAGGAACCGCTAATGAGACAGATGGATTGGTACGTGAAAGGACGTGTCCTGCCGATCCAGTGAACAGAACCACATGTTTCACTCCAAGGATGGTATGATCTGGGACAGAGTGACCATCCAAAAGATGCGTGACCTGAGATACTGATTCAGGTTGTGCAGATCTAGAATGGGGCGCCAGCCCCCCCTGTCTACTTGAGCACCAGGAAGTACCAGGAGACAAACCCTGGGTCTGCTGGAGAATCCGCCACTGGAGCTACTGCCTCCTTGAGGAGGAGCTGAGCGATGTCATCTCGGAGAGCCGCCTGAGTATGGACGGACACTCTTTCCTCCTGTGGGGTGCAGGCTTGGCTTGGAGGGCACTGCTCAAATTGCAGAGGCAGTCCCTGACTGACCACCTCCACGACCCACCTGTCCGTGGTGATAGCAGACCAGGTGCAAAGGAAGTGGTGGAGCCTGCCCCCCACGGGAGGAACCAGAGCTGGCATGATGGGAGATGGGGTGGCAGCCCCCGCCACATTACTGAGCAGGATTGGAGGAGGAGGATCCAGGACCTGAACCTTGGCCTTCTTTATGGGCCCGTAGGGCCCGGGCTTGGACCAGGGGGCACCAAGCTTGAGCCTGCTGCTGCTGCCCTTCCAGAAAGGAGGGTTGCTGGGCCGCAGGGGAAGAGTGCCGAAAGGGCTTCTTCTGCTGCTTCTTACTCAAAGAACCTTTACAGGGTTTTAAATAATTGATTAGCAGTTTTTTTCTTGGGATAATACTAACTGTACAGAAAGCATTTATATAGGTTTTCTAGAAGTTTTATGTTTGTTAAACACAGTGAGGCAAGTGCTATGCATTTTGACAATGTTTTAGAACTTTTATGAGCAAAACGCTAATCAATTTTTAGACTTAAATAAAACCCTACTTTAGCAGAAGTGGCGTCCAAGGTGGGAATGGACTGCTCAATACGCTGAAGGTGACCAGCCACACCTGGGCCAAAAAGGTCAGTGCCCAGGAAAGGCACATCAGCTAGTTTGTGCTGAGAGGAGAGTCTTAGCCAAGCCCTGCAGCGAGAGGCAACTGCGGCTGCCAACGAGCGGGCACAAGAGTCCCCGATGTCCAGGGCTATCTGAAGCTGCTGTTTAGCAACAGCCTGGCCCTGGTCCCGGATGTGCTTGACCGTGGTCTGCATGTCCGCAGGGAGGTGTGGGAGGACTTCATCCAAAGATCCCAAGAGGGCATGGGAGAAGTGTGCTATGATGATGGTCAAACTTGCATGACAGAGGCCTAAAATGAGGCCGCACAGACATTTCAAGCTGAATGATCAAAGTTTTTGGATTCCTTCTCGGTCGGAAGGTCAGTCAGTGTCAGCAGAACTGCCAGTACACCTGAACACAGAGGTGGTCACCAGGCTCTCAGCTGAAGCGTGCTCTGTGAACCCCGCAAGGGACCCCATGGGCACCGCATACTTGCAGGCCAAGTGGGCAGACGGAGCTGGACAGGAGGCAGAGTGCTGCCACTGTTCTAAGGCCGGGCGAACTATGGCCTCGGCCACAGGAAAGGCCTCCGTCGGGGTAGCCCTTCTCTTGAGGATGTCCATGAGAGGGTACACTGCCTTTTTCTGGATAGGTTCCAGGGGCATCCCTGTAGACTCAGAGATGAAGTGAAGAATGCCCCGAAAGGATGAAGGGCCTTCCTCCATCTCTATCCCATCAGTCAATTTGTCATTCCCGGGATGAGAATGTAGGCCAGTCTCATCTGAATCCGAGGAATCCGGATACAACGGTCGGCTGCTCAGGTCACCTTCGACCCGCCGAGGGCAGTCCGGGGTGACAGTGACCGAAAGATGCTGGGGAAGCCTGGTGTCGGTCTATCTTCCTTAGAAGAAGCCCCTTCCACAAGCTGCTTGGGTGGTGGTTCCACCACCATCAGCAGAAAGACCAGTTTAGGCTGAACCGGAGGTTTCGCCGGCTTCGCAGGCAGGGGAACTGACAATGGGTTTCGAAGGAGTTGGCTTTGGCCTGGGAGGTGAAAGTCAAGTAATGACTGGGGTGGAAGCTGGGGTCGGTTTGTGCCCAGACAATATCAGCTGTTGCCACATGAGGTCCTCGTAGCACCAACGGAGTTTCCGCCGTAGCCTCTCCTCATCCACGGAGGATGAGGAGGACCAATGGCGTCGCCTTTCTTTTGAGTGCTTGTGGCTCTTCCTCAGCCTGTCGGTCGAGTGGGTCCTAGACCTTGATCGAGATAGGATGGGCCGATTCGGTCACTCGGGAGACACCGGTGGGACTGATGATTTCCCAGGGTTGGGGACCACTTCCTTGATGGGATTCCCAGTGGGCTGGGTCTTCTCGTCAGAGAAAGAAAGGACCGGAGTCCAACTGACAGAATCGTTGACCGGAGTAGGCGACAATGGGTCGATCGGGTCAATGATAATTTCAACCTCGTCGATCGACACTTCAGTCGACTGGCCAGACATCAAAGCCGAGAAGCCAGCGGCCAAAGAGGCAATTTCGACTGAAGTCAAGACTGCCAGTTCCTGGGACTGAGACGTCTCCCAATCCTAAGAACATCTTCGCCGAGACGAAGATGATCCCAGGTCCTTTTCCCGCTTACGGGACCGAGAGGAGTGCATGCCCACAGGACCCTCCCCCTTAGTCAGGAAAGACTGGCAGAACTCTCAGAAAGAACCCGAGATGGTGGAGCCCAGGTTGAGCAGAACAAAGAAGCTCCAAGAGGAAGATTCTGTGGCCCGAGCCGCTTCCTCCTTGAAGGCTTGCATGAGCTCCAATTGCTCGGTGGATCCTGCAGCCGTGGAAACCACCCACCTAGCTTCCTCAGATTTTTTTTTTTTTTTAGTTTTTTGGTAACCGGGTAAGGCCCACTAGGCACAAGTGCCTGTTTTCAGGGGCGACCTGGGAGCACTGTGCGGTTAAGTGACTTGCTCAGAGACACAGTATGCAAGTGGTGGTTGTGAGAACCAAACTCAGGTCTGGTCTGCTGGATATATCAAGCTTGTTCACACCTCATTCCTCTAACCTCTAGGCTATACTGCCAGCCCAGATTTCACCGGAGGGTTCCGTTTCTCCGGCCTCCCCAACTTCTGGCATGCGAGACAGTCAATGAGGATGTTAGAATGCAAAGCAAGACAAAATTTGCACTTCGAGGTGTCATGGTCGGCACCGAGGCAATAGATGCACGCGGTGTGGGGATCGGTGTGCGGCATCTTCTGGCCACACGAACACCGGCGAAATCCAGGTAGGACTTGTCTTCCATAACTGAAGTTAAGAGTCGTGATTTAATGCGAACTAGACGAAGTTTTGGAATAACCAAAGGTTTTGAAGCCAGGGCCTACAAAATGCAGGAGCACGAAGTAGGCAACCTGAATCTTCCAGCGGAAAGGAAGACCTGGTTTCATGGGGTGAGCTGAGGGTTATACCACCCAGGTGGGTGGGAGGAGCCAGCTTGAAGACTTCCAGCAAGATTTAAAGTGGAAAGGGATATGCCATAGAGTGTGGATAAACAACATATCCACGATCCTAGAACATCTTTTTTGCTGGAAAAATAGTGTATTCCTGCACCTGTTCCTCCTTGTAAGGTACTTGCATGCCTCTATCATATCCCCTCTCTCCCTCCTCTTCTCCTGGGAATATGTATTCAAGTCCTTCAGCCTGTCCTCATAGGACTTGTGATGCAATCCCTGTACCATCTTTGTTGCCTTCCTCTGAACCTTCTCTACCCTGTCCATGTCATTACATAGGTAAGGTCTCCAGAACTGTATGCTGTACTCCAGATGGGACCTTACTAAAGCCCGTAGAGATGAAACAGTAAGATAGAAGACGTTCAATAGGACCGGTCCCAGCAATGTTCCCTGTGGTACTGCACTGGTCACTCTTCCCTCTGTGGGTGGTCACTCTTCCCTCTGTGGAGTGACAGCCATTTACCACCACCCCCCTCTGTGTCCTGCCACCCAGCCAATTACCCACCCACCATACTACTGTCCTGCCCACTCATATTCCCCAGTTTGTTTAATAGCCTTCTATGTGGCACAGTGTCAAAGCCCTTGCTGAAGTCCAGATAGGCCACATCCACTGCCCTCCCTGATCCACCTCCCTTGTCACCCAGTTGAAAAATTCAATGAGGTTGGTCTGGCATGACCTTCCTCTGGTGAAACCATGCTGCCTTGGGTCCTGTAGTCCGTTGGCAACCAGATGTTCCACCAATCTCTCCTTCAGTAATGCTTCGATGATCTTCCCCACTACCGAGGTCAGGCTGACTGGTCTGTAGTTCCCCGCTTCCCCCTCTCTCCTTTCTTCTAGGGTATACATGTTGAGATCCCTCAGTCTCTCTTTGTAGGGTTTCTTGTGCAACCCTTGTACCATTTTAGTTGCCCTTCTCTACTCTGCCTATGTCCTTTTTGAGGTGTGGTCTCCAAAACTATACACAGTACTATACCTTTATTCTTTGCTTTGTCACACTGCCTTGCCACTTTTAGATACTCATATGATAACCTCGAGGTTCCTTTCTTGTTCAGTGTCTGTTAGTACCCCTTCCTGCACACATATACTCAGCTCTGGGGGGGGTTGTGTCCCAGGTGCATTACTTTATAGTTTTTGGTATTGAATCTCAAATGCCATGTTTCTGACCATCTTCGAGTTTCTCAAGATCCCTGCGCACTTTTTCACCCCATCTTTTGTGTTCATTCTCTGCAGATTTTGGTATCATCTGCAGAAAGGCACACCTTCCCTTCTGCTTCTTCTGTGATGTATCCTCTAACAACTTTAAAGGTTACTGGCCTCAGTACTGAGCCCTGTGGTACCCCACTCATCACATTTCCTTCTTTAGAATGAGTGCCGTTAATGCCACCCTCTACTTCCTATCCTTTAATTGGTTTTTAACCCAATTTACCACTATGGATCCCATTCCTAGACTGGTCAACTTCCTAATCAGCCTTCTATGTGATATTGTGTCTAAGGCCTTACTGAAGTCCAAATTGCCCACGTTCATTGCTCTGCCTTGATCTATTTCCCTTGTCATCCAATCAAAGAAGTCTATAAAATTCGTCTGACATGACCTCCCCCTAGTGAATCTGTGTTGTCTGTGTTCTTGCAACTCACCTGATTCCAGATATTCTAGCATCCTTTCTTTCAGTAGTGTTTCCATCAATTTCCCCACCACTAAAGTGAGGCTGACCGGTCTATAGTTGCCAGCTTTCTCCCTGCTGTCACTCCTACACAGAGGAAAAACATCAGCCCTTCTCCAGTCTCCTGGAACCACTCCCGTTTTCAGCGAGCTGCTGAACAAAGCTGTTAGAGGGGCAGCCAGAATATTCCTCAGTTCTTTTAATATGCTAGGGTGAATCCTATCTAGTTCCACAGCCTTGACTTGTCCTCCTTAATGTCTGCAAGTCCATACAGCACTCTAGCCTTTGAAAATGGGCTTGTGTCCCCTTCCCGCCCAATCTCTGTCTCTCCCTGGTGGTCCGTCCCCTCCTGTCAAAGGTGAAGACTGAGCAGAAGTACCTGTTTAAATTTTCAGCTTTTTCTTGGTGTCCTACACAATTTTCCCCTTCCGTCCTTCTAATACTTAGTATCCCCCACCCTGTTCTCCTTCTTCTCACTTATGTACCTAAAAGAAGTCTTATCCCCTTTAGATACCCCTTGGGCAATCCTTTCCTCTGTCTGTGGCTTTATGCTCCTCACCGCCTTGCCTGCTTCATTTTGTTTTACTAAGTATACCTCCCTGTCTTCCTGTCACACAGGAGTCGTTCAACATTTACATACTGTCCTATCAACCCCTGACAGGCCAATGTGGCCCTTTTTATAACACACAGGGAAAGCTCAGTCTGTGCTATAATATCAGTGAATATCAGTGGCAGTGAGCAGTCTCTCCTCTGGGCTGGAAGGCTGTGAGTCTGTGAACCATACTGATGTCTGCGGTTTGTTCCCAAAGCTGGCCCTGCAGGGCAGTACTAGAGGGTTCTGCACTGTTGAAAGTGCTGTCCTTCGTATAAGACATTACACTTGGGTCCCTTCTGCCCACTCCTCGTGGATCCCCAGGTGGACGTTTAAGATTGCATGGCACTATGTGAAAGAGTAAGGGATTACCATTCCGTAATGAATGACACTCTTCTGCAGTTCTCCATGAATCTGGGGAATTTTCTGCAGAGTGAAAAAATTGCCCTGGCTGTCTGCATATACAGTCCTCAGTGCACTACCAACATCTAATTCTTTGCTCTGTAAATTGCTTTGAGATACAGTCTTATGAAAGGTGCTTTAAATTAGCAAAAACAGAGTTTGTATTTTTAATTTTAAAACTCCCAGCCAGAACTGGTATTGTTTAAATGCCAGCAACTGAGAGAGCTCAGAACTTCTGAAAATAAAACAAACCATTGTGCAAGGAATTACTGGTCCATTTTAGTTAAAAAGGTAAGAACACTGACCAATTAGGAGTTAGCCATGTCCCTCAAAGGACAGCAGTTCAATCTAGCTCACTGATAAGTGATCCGAAGTCAAGACCATAACTCTATACCATCCATTCTGTTCACTGGTAATTACTAAACTGATGTATATTTCAACAAGAACAGCTCTGTTTCATGCAGGTCTTCTGTTTTCAGGCTTTGCAATGTGTGTGTGTGTGTGTGTGTGTGTGTGTGTGTGTGTGATGTCATTTGGCACCATACAGACCTGCTTGCAGCAGCACCTGTCTAAATTATTTCATGGTGATTTACATATACTTCCCATGATGCTTTGCATTATTAAGGATCGCCACAGAAAACATTCTGATTTCACAAACACCGAATTGTGACACTGCTGTTAAAACAGGTGGAACAGGGCCTGTACATGACATGCTTGTGTTTAAACCTGAATACTGGTAGATCAGGGTTCATATGGGAGCCTTGATCTCCCACACAGGCAATCTGTGCATCATGGAGGTGAGGTACCTGGCTCTGAAAGAGGGCGTCACTTATACACTCTCCTGGCAGTCAATCACTGAGCAGCACTTGCGTCAGCTGTGCAGACAGCCACTTGCTCATGCACCCTCCCAGCTGGAATAAGGCTGCAGCAGTAGCAGCCCCACGTATTGGGTGGGGGGCAGGGGAAACCACAGAGACAAAATGGGGGCAAAAACAGATCAATAAGAAAAAACTGAATATTGCCAAAAAGCAGCAATGATGAGCAGAAAGATATGGAACATACAATGGAAAATAACATTCTGTTTAATCTTTAAAAGCCATGCTCTAGTGCTGCAGGATCCCAGTAGAAGCAGTTTTTTTAGGAACTGGTTCAAATTATTTTATTGTTCCAGCTATACTTGCCTGCTAGTGACCTCTGTGGTTGTTTCTGATTGACAATCTGGTGTTCAGTGCCATTTTAGAACTTTATGATGTAGTTTATGTCCCTCTCCAACCACAGAGTTCTATAGTAGAACATGAATGCATTGTTCCAACAATGGAAGAGCTGAGCAAGGGACATAAACTACATCATTCTAAAGTGGCACTTACTATCTGAGTGTAAATCAGAAATATCCAATAGGAAAACTAAAAAGCATGCAGAGGCCGGCCCAGTGATGTGGAGGGCTGAGGTATCATGCCTTATCTCCTGCCACTCCAGTGGCCCATGTTCCCAGTGCAAGCGGGCCGCCATGGGTTGGCTGGGGAGGGAGAGGATTGAACATCCGAAGGACAGCTCTCCTCTTCCAGGGAGGGATGGGGACGGAGTCCGCTGCCTTTCTGACCCCTAGCGGTGGCTGGGGACTGGCACAGCGGGCCCACATGTAGGGGTGGTTGCAGGGCAGACGCCCGGCATGTTGCATACAGAAGCATGAGCGCCTTCACTATCGTTGCTGCACGCTGCTGCGCCGGGGACTGGCACCAAAAAGGGGGAGAGAAACATTGGCTGGCAGGATGAAAGCAGCCCTCGCAGGCTTCTGCACCTGGCTAGCTGGCACCTCGCTAGTGTGAGAGGTAAGGCCAGTGAATGTCGGTGACGGCCGGGGGTAGGACTAAAGGGGGCTGGGAGGGAGCATAAAGAAATGATAAAAAAAAAAAAAAGCCCATAGAAATGAAACAGTAAGAAAATTTAAACTATTACTTAAAAATCAACTTCTACAGGGAAAATGACTTATAAGTTCAGTGCAGTTCTTCTCTAAGTATTATAAAACAATGGATAGAAATGGAGGAATCTGATTGGCTAACAGTATTCTACAAGGATAACGTTAATGCCTGGAAACCTTCATGTACAAGTAAAACGATTAGCATTTTAGCAAGAAAAACATTATAATAAAAAAAATTTCTTTTCATAATAGCAGAAAGGCACTCCAGCGGTTGGGTTACCTTTGATAATTTAACCCTAGGTGCATAAGGTATTTGGCTTTGCCTCATACCTCAGTAGGGTTAGATTAACTGTCAGTAACCCAACCCCTTGTGCCTTCATGCTTAATTACAGTTTAGAAATTCTCCATTGTTGCATGTGATTTTCTTCTTACCTTCAAACTGTTCCTGTAAGCTTCGACTTGGTTCCAATCCAGAGAAATAGTTTCTTCCTCAGTGAGTCTGGCCTCATACACTTTAATCAAGTCCTCAGCCTCTAGAATACTTTGAAGGAGAGCCCTCAGTGCCTTTAGTCTGTAAATTGAAAAGGGTTCAACAGTGAATCTACTGGATTTCTACACACCAATGGAGGAAAAATATGCAAATGTGGGAAGGAATCAAACAGCTACACATACTGTGCTGGCTACCAGCTTGGGCTACCTTAGTTCTTTAGAATCTGGCTTCATAATTTATTTTCCTTAAACAGTGTAGCAGGCCATTGTCAAAGCAGGGTCTGGCAGTATAGCCTAGAGGTTAGAGGAACGAGGTGTGAACAAGCTTGATACATCCAGCAGACCAGAAATGAGTTTGATTCTCACAACCTCTACTTGTATACTGTGTGACTCTGAGCAAGTCACTTAACCGCCCAGTGCTCTCAGGTCGCCCCTGAAAACAGGCACTTGTGCCTAGTGGGCCTTACCCAGTTACCAAAGAAAAGGCAACACTGGAAAAAGAAAAGGCCCACTCTCCCAAATAAAAATGTAGAGAATCATGAATTTTGTTTGGATAATTTATTCATGTATCTTCCAGACAAACATCAACGTTTCGGGATATACCCTTGATCTATATACTGGAATTAGGCCCCCCTTATAGAACTTTTATTTTTTTTATATTTTTTTTTTTAGGAATACGGGCTGTACTGGATGATTCTTTCTTTTTCCAGTTACCAAAGACTAAAAATAAAAAAATAAAATAGATTACAGAATACTGTACCCAATGCTCACAAGAGATGGCGTGTAGCACCAAGCCTTGCTGTACTCAGACTGTACTACAGGCACACTGCTGCAGCCATGAAGGAAGTTTTTATTTATTGATTTATTACATTGTTTGGAGTACACCTTTGAGCACGGCCCGTTTACAAAGGTTCCACATTGGAGTACATGTATTGGTACAGATACATTTCCACAGTTAAAGACAACATGCAGAAGAGGACGGTGCAAGGTCACAAGTATATTTACAAGTTCCAAAGATCAGTTATAATCTTAGCAAGAGCAGGTTTTAGAAAACATATAAGATACAAATGTACAATATCAGTCTTTGTATTGTCCAATATTAGAGATTAGTGCAGCTGCAAATTGCAACTTTGTCTGCAGTAATCCAAATTATTCCAGTAAAGCAAAGCAGGGGAGGGCGAGCGTTGTTAGTAGGTTCAGCCTAGTGATTATACAGGCATACAAACTGTTGGGCAAGGTATCTTTTGAGGGAAGTTTTAAATTGGTTCAGTTTAGGTAATTCCAGCAGTGTGTTTGGGAGTTCATTTAGCCAGGTCAGTGCTCGGTATGGGAAGGCCCTCATAGGTTGATTGGTTCTACAGAATGGGATGTAGAGAGAGTTTCTTGCTGCACTCCTAGTAGAGTGGGGGGTACAGGAGGTATCTAGTAGGGATCAGAGATATGGGGGGGTTCCCTAGAAGGACCTTCTTTCCAAGCAGACAGGTTTGGAATTTTAGTTTAAGTGGACACGTAGTTGACACCAGGCTACAATATAAAAGATAATGTATGGGCCACAGTGCACAGCAATGCTGTGTTTGCTTCAAACAAACTATGCTACTAAAGTAAACTCAGTGTTGTGCCCTGTGGCCCATACATTGTCTTTTATAGAGTATGGGCTACTTTACACAGCACTCAACAGTGTTTCCCAATAGTTTAAATGGTATTCTTTCATTCAAACTTACGAGGCTTTCACTGTGTCCCGTTCCCCTGCCAGATCCTTAGCTAACATATCTGGAGGCCCTGCCATATGTACAGTATTTAGAGAAGAACTCCACTTGTAATTTCTGACTAACTCATTTTAGTGAAGACCCACTAGATTCCTTACACTTGTTGGCATTTGAAGTCATGACCAATCGCTCGTTCTTGTCTTTACTGCTGACAGATGAAACTGACAAGAAAAAAATAAGAGACTGGTGATTCTGAAAGGGAAAGTGTGGCACACGGGCATTCTTTCTTGTTGTACCCTATTAATGACATACTCGAGATGGTACAACAACAATCTGATGTCACTACTAGGGTAAAGCAACTCTGGGAACTCACTGAATTCCATCTATAATAGCCCTTACCCATTTATTATACAGAGTTTGCACGTAACTAATATGCATCACAAAATTGCTACCAGGTACTTTAAAAGAACTTTAAAAACATACTTCCTTTCTCACTTGTGTTTGCTCTTAACAATTACAGGTTTATGAACAGAATCCCATTCACTGCATTTTTAAAATATACTTAATTGTCCTTCAGGAAAAATGGTGGTCCCAGTCAATGCCAGAAACATGTAAACAGCTGTCAAACACCCTCTAACATGTGGCCGGCATTCAATGCTAACTGTAGTTAGAGCTTTACTCTAACAGAAATGAAGAAAGTATACAAAACAAATCATTAAAACATAATTCCACATGAAAACCTAGATCAATATATATATAAAAAGAAATAAAACTAGCTTTTAAGGTTTTCTATAAACTCTCTGTTTTGGTAACAATTATCAGCTATATATAAACCTTAGTGTTTAGCACAGTATTATGTAGTGTAGTGTAGTGCCATGCAGTACAGTACAGTACAGTGTAGCGTACATGAGTGTAGTGCAGTATAGTGTACATTAGTACAGTGCAGTGTAGTGTGGATTAGTGTAGTGCAGTGTAGATTAGCGTAGTGCAGTGCAGTTAGTGTAGATTAATGTAGCGCAATGTAGTGTAATGTATATTAGTGTAGTGCAGTGCGTGTAGTGTAGATTAGTGCAGTGAAGAGCAGTATAGTGTAGATTAGTGCAGAGCAATGCAGTGCAGTATACTGTAGTACAGTGTAGTGTAGTGTGGTGCAGTCCAGTGTAGATTAGCGTAGTGCAGAGCAGTACAGTACAGTGTACTGTAGATAGGTATAATATAGTGTAGTGTAGATTACTGTAGTGTAGATCAGTGTAGTGTACTGCTGATTAGTGTAGCATAGTGCAGCGTTAGTGTAGATTAATGTACAGTATGTTAATGTAGTACAGTGTAGTGCAGATTAGTGTAGTGTACAGCAGTGCGACATAGTGTAGATTAGTGCAGTGCAGAGTAGACTAGTGCAGAGCAATGCAGTGTAGTTACTGTAGATTAGTGTAGTGTAGTGCAGTATAGTTTGGATTAGTGTAGTGTAGATTAGTATAGTGCAGTGAAGTGCATCATAGTGTAGATGAGTGTCATAGTCATACAGTTTGAGGGGCTTCAGGCTCAAGCCCCCCACCCCCCCAGGTAGGGTAAACTAAAATAAGTTAAGTGTTTAGGCCAATAATTTTGAGCCTGAGAGCCCCCCTCCACGAAAACCTAAACTCTATACCCATGGTTAGTGTAGTGCAGTGTAGAATAGATTAGTGTAGTACAGTACAGACCATTGCAGTATAGTGTAGTGTACTGTACATTAGTGTAGTATAGTGTAGTGCAGTGTAATGTAGACTAGTGCAGTGCAGTGTACTGTAGATTAGTGAACTTTATAAAACGGGCTAAAAAAATCCAGAATGCTGATTGGCTAAAACCTACTTTTAGCCGTGTCCTTATCAGCATGTGTTGTGCCAACCGGCACTAATTCTTCCAACCTCAGCCTTACCACACAAAAATATAATTGTCCCCAACACCATCCTCTGTAAAACAATCAACTTGCAGCTCCGTGACATGCTAAACAGAGCTGCAACCACTGCGCACAGTACTCCCGTAATCTACAAAGCACTCCCCAATCTGAACACTCTCCCCTCAACCAATACAATCACGAACATTATTTTTTTTTATTAAAAACTCAGACTGACCTTTTCTTTCTTGCCTCCCAACCGACCAAATCGAAAGTGACTTGTACTGTGCTTCCCGACTGTACTTAAAGCTCGCCACGACTTTCAAATACAGTTACAAACCCACACGTCCAACTACAGAAATCCAGACCTGCTCCTCTGTCGTTTTTTTTCCAAACTATAAAAGATTTTTAAATCCTATAACACAGATCAGCCAGCCATCTGAAGTACAATCTAGAAAGTGCAATTTCTCATGCTGTGCGGCGCTCGACGACACCACATGAATTCCTCTCATCTACATCCTGCTAGTTCTGCCGCAGATACTAAAAACTCTCCATTTCGTTTATGTCCGATAGTCCCCCTCGATCTCTTCTTCTGCAGTCCTTCATTAATCTTACTTCTTGACTAAAAACAATAACTTCGCATCCCGTACTATACCGCATTACTGAACCGTGAAGAATGAAACCGCTGCATATGGCAGCCGGTAACGGACACGCTCGCTTCACTTCACAACCAATGCATAAAAAAACTCAACAATGACAAGTACCAGTGAGAAATGCCGCACAGCTGTAGGAGTTACCATCAAGGAACACATACCCTGTTTTTCTCTGTCCAAGCAAGAAAGCTAAAAAAAATAAATTCATCCAGACCATTCTCTTTACTTGGGAGAAGAAACACATCAAAACTAATCCCGCTACTCACTCGTAACCAAAGCAGCTGCTGACAGAGCGAGAGTAACAAAATCTGTAAAGCGGGAGCACGGTTGGAGATTAATACTATCGGATGTGTGGTGCGGGGGGGGGCACATACTAATCTCAGCACTGTGCGTTTCGGGTGGTGGAGAGCCCTCTACTGGCCAACTAGCCAGTCTGAAATACAGCACAATACAGTAATAGGGGACTATTTTTCGTACAACTAGTATTAAAAAAAAATATTTTTAAAAACATTTTGGACATAATTCTTTCTTCCTTTTTTTCAACATTTAGTTACAGGACCCATTTTATAAGCACAATAACACACTCCGAGGTGTGGGTTATCGCCTGATAAGAAGAGCACGCCCAGGTGCATAAGGCACTCGGCGCAAGCGCCTTGTGCCTAACAACGCACCTGGGCGTGCTTTTATCAGGAGATAACCCACACCTCGGAGTGTGTTATTGCTTGCATAAAGCAGTGCAGTGTACTGTAGATTAGTGTAGTGCAGTGTAGTGTACAATAGATTAGTGTAGTATAGTGTAATGCAGTGCAATGTAGTACAGAGCAGTGCAGTGTACTGTAGATTAGTGTAGTATAGTATAGTGCAATGCAGTGTATTGTAGATTAATATACTGTAGTATAGTGTAATGCAGTGCAATGTAGTACAGAGCAGTGCAGTGTACTGTAGATTAGTGTAGTATAGTATAGTACAATACAGTGTATTATAGATTAATATACTGAGTATAGTGTAATGCAGTGCAGTGTATTGTAGATTAGTACAGTGTAGTGCAGTGCAGTGTAATTTAGATCTGTGTAGTGTAGTGTAGTGTAGTGTAATATAGTGTAGTGTCCCCTATATGACACAGCCCTAAGTCCTAAGATGGCGACTGCTATGAGCCTCCCAGTGTTTTAGCTCTATTAGCTTGTTTTATTTAATTTGTATTTTCTTTTACTCTTTTGTTTTTCTCATTATTTTAACATAAAATACTGTTTTATAGTGAGACAGGGTTGAAGGCGTGAGGTAGCTAGTGTCCTGGCATTTTTCGGGACGAGTATGTTTTTTGTATTCTCCTCCTGAGCCCGATTAGCTTTTGTCGGCTTTCTTACCACGCAGGGTGTTTAGCGATAGTCCTTACTCCTTGTTGCGGTAATTATTATAGTTTAAAGCCACAGAGCTGTTTCGGTGCTCAGAGTTCAGAGTCTAATGGATTAGTCTACCCGGATCCAGCCTTAACGCTTCTTTTTTGGATTTGCCTCAGACTTTCCAGGCAGGCAACATAATTGGAGGTTCAAAGGAGTCTGAAGTTCGTGTCCATGATTGCCGATGATTACAGCCGAAAGGTCATGTGTAACAGCTGCTAAGATCCCACTGGGTTTGTGTCGGGGGTTGGTTGGGGGGGTTTCCTTCGCGGACCTGGAGTTTCCTGGACCCTGCTCCCTGGACTCCTGTCAGAGGATTGGGGTTGGGTGGTGAGGGGCATACATTGCCTCACGGTTGGTGGACAGCGGGGCCATCTGTGTTGTCTGGGGGCTCTGGAGGCTGTGTGGTTCCCCCTCCCTTTTCCCCCGGCTTGAAAGACATTTGGATCTATCTATTGTATTAGCCACCATTGTGCTGTGTTGGTCTATTTCTCGCCTCCCTGTCTGGAACTTGAAGGGCGAAGAAATACAGGTTACTCACCTGTAACAGGAGTTCTAGGAATGGTATATATTGTTCATCCACACTTACTGGCAGGTATCCTTGCCGCTTTAAATCTTGCCGGAAGGTCTTCAAGCTGGCTCCTCCCACCCACCCGGGTGGTAAAACTCTTAGCTCTGCCCCATGATGCCAGATCTGGCCCGCTGGAAGCTCAGGGTTGTGTGTCGAAGCCGGGAGGTCGGAGGGAATGGTAGGGATGAAACAACATATACCATTCTAGAACTCCTGTTACAGGTGAGTAACCTGTATTTCTAGGGACATGGATATAGTTGTTCATCCACACTTATTGGCAGACTCTAGCAGTTCTCCGGGAGGAGGGAGGCAAGGCGCACACCCCTGATACTTACTTGGGAAATAAAGACTGGAGAACCGAGGCCCCAAAACCAGCATCCCGGCGTGACTCAAGGTCGATGTGGTAGTGGGTAATGAAGGTGTATGCTGACTTCCAGGTAGCAGCCCTGCAGATTTCCTGGATAGGGACGTCCCTGGAAGCAGCCACCGATGCA
The DNA here is from genome assembly GCA_016271365.2 of Neoceratodus forsteri. NCBI lineage: Eukaryota > Metazoa > Chordata > Ceratodontiformes > Ceratodontidae > Neoceratodus > Neoceratodus forsteri. The sequence goes on from CM057456.1 coordinate 211,874,300, forward strand.
GCAGTATGGCGGGTAGAATGAGCTCTTATCCCTCTGGGAGGCTCCATGCCCGCCAACTTATAGCAGAGATCTATGCAGGAGGTGACCCACCTGCTTATCGTCCACTTGGCTGCAGGTCTGCCAGGTGCGGCTTCAGCGTAGGTGACAAACAGCTGGCGAACCTCTCCCCGAATTCCAGCTGTGCACTCCTTATAGTAGGCGAGCCTTCTAGGGTCCAGAGTATGGAGCCTATATCGCCTCCCAGGTGTGATTGGGGTAGAACACCGCAGAGTCAACACCTGGTTAAGGTGAAACTCCGACACCACCTTCGGAAGGAATTTCGGGTGGGGGCGCAGGACAACCTTGTCCCTGTGGAAGACCAGGTAAGGAGACTCGATGGAAAGCGCCTGGAGCTCTCCCATCCTTCTGGCTGACGTGATAGCCACCAAGAAGGCGGTCTTCCACGACAGGTGAGAGAGATCACACCTGTGCATTGGTTCGAATGGCTTGCCCATGAGCTTTGCCAATACCAGCAGTAGATCCCACGGAGGTGGAGGTTCTCGCATCGGAGGGGAAATGTGATCAAGGCCTTGAAAAGCGCCAGACCACCTTTTCCTGTAGTCACCGACTGCTTCCCGGCCCGCGCCTGGTAAGCAGAGATGACTGCCAGGTGCACCTTAAGGGTCGTCGACCTAAGCCCTTGCTGAGAAAGGGACCACAGGTAGTCCAATATGCTCACCAAGGAACAGGAGGAAGGGTCCAGGCCCTCGCCCTGACACCAAATGGAAAATCTCTTCCATTTGAAGGCGTAGCATTTCCTGGTCGATTCCTTATGGGACGCCTCAACTACATTGAGGACCTCGTCGGAGAGACCCAAGGCCTGGAACTCTAGCCGTGAGGAACCAGGCCGTCAGGTGCAGGGATTGAAGGTCCGGATGGAACACCTTCCCCTGATTGACTGAAAGCAGGTCCAGGCGAGCTGGAAGCTGCCTCGGGAGCCTGAAGCTGAGGCTGAGGAGATCTGGATTCCAGCATTGGCGGGGCCAGTCTGGGGCTACCAGAATCACCTGCGCCTTGTCCCTCCTCACCTTGAGAAGCACCTTGTGGATCAAGGGAAATGGGGGAAAGGCGTATAAGAGGCCCGGGGTCCACGGCCTCAAGAAGGCATCCCCCTGCAGCGAGCCCTGCTGAGGGGGGCGGGCATGGAACAGCCTCAGCTTCGCATTCTCCCTGGAGGCAAACAGGTCCACCTGAGGGGTGCCCCAATGGGAGAACAGATCTTGTACTACCTCCGGCAGGAGAGACCACTCCTGGGACACAGCCCCTATCCGGCTTAGGGCATCGGCCAGGGTGTTGGAGGCTCCTGCCACATGAATGGCTAGGAGATCCGCCTCCAGGCTGCGCACGAGTGACCAGATGCGGAGAGCTTCCTTGCATAGAAGCATGGAGCGCGTCCTGCCCTGGTGGTTTAGATAGTACATGGTCGTGGTATTGTCCGTCTGGACCCGAACTACTTGACCCTGAAGAAACGGAGCGAAGGCGGTGAGAGCTAGGCGGACCGCTCGGAGCTCCAGCAGGTTGATATGGCATCGGGACTCCCGCGGGGACCAGAGGCTGTGCGCTCAGTGTTCCCCTAGATGGGCACCCCAACCCATCAGAGAGGCATCGGTCGATAGAGAGACCGTCGGCTCGGGGCAGACAAACGGGATGCCCTCCTGCAGGTGCGCTGGAACGATCCACCACTGGAGAGCGTTCCACATCCCCTGGGTCACCGTCACTCGCTGGTCCAAAGGATCGCAGCGTTGAGACCACTGGCTGGCCAGGCCCCACTGAAGGGGGCGCATGTTCCAGCGGGCCCAACGGACCACGCTTAGTATATGCCGCCATGAGACCCAGGAGGCGGCAGGAAGTCCCGGCAGGGCGTGATTGCCCAACCAGAAATGATCGGGCAAAGGAGGAAAGAACGGCCCTGTCCGCCAGGAGCCGTGCTCTGGCTTGTAGAGAGTCGAGCTCTGCCCCGATGAATTGTATCACCTGCTTTGGCACGAGTTCCGACTTGGCCTCGTTGATGAGGAGGCCGACTTGAGAGCAAACCTGGAGGGTCAGATCCCTGGACCGCTCCACCTCCTGCTTGGAAGGGGCTGCTATCAGCCAATCATCCAGGTAAGGGTAAACCCAGACCCCTTGGCGCCGCAGAAATGCTGTCACTACTGCTATGCATTTGGTGAAGACCCTGGGAGCTTGAGACAAGCCGAAGGGCATGGCTCGGAACTCGAAAAGGGATCCCTCCGCTTGAAAGCGAAGGAACCTCTGATGCGACGGATGGATAGAGACGTGAAAGAACGCGCCCTGCAGGTCCAGAGAGCAGAACCACATGCCGGGTTCCAAGGATGGTATTATCTGAACCAGAGTAACCATCCTGAAGGTTCGAGACCTTAGGAACTTGTTTAGGTCGTGTAGGTCGAGAATGGGGCGCCAGCCCCCCGTCCGTTTTGGGACCAGGAAGTACCTGGACACAAACCCCAGGTCTGAGGGAGGGTTCGCCACCTCCCTGATCACCTCCTTCTGGAGGAGGAGAGCGATGCCGGCCCCGCGAGCCGACAGTGAGGCTGCAGACCCCGAGGCCCCCCGAGGTGCGACGGCTCTGAAGGGCGGGGCCTGCTCGAACTCCAGAGGCAGGCCTTTTCCCACCACCTCCAGTACCCATCTGTCCGTGGTAATAACGGACCAGGCGGAAAGGAAGTGACGGAGCCGTCCCCCCATGGGGGAACCTGGGGTAAGGAGACGAGGTTGGGGGCGATGCCCTTCAACCCGTCACTGGGCAGGCTTGGAGAAGGAACCGGCCGAGGGACCTCCCGGGACTTTACCTCCTTGCTTCCTGGAGGAGGAAACCATGGGCTTGGGTTTGGGGTGCCCAGCGCAAGCTTGCTGGCCCTGATGTTGCTGGGCCGGACGTGCCAGGGGCGCAGCAGGACGAAAGGGTTTAGGCTGTGGCCTGCAGCCTTTGTCCCTTTGTGCGCAAGAGACCAAGTCCAGGGTAGCATTGGACTTCTCGATCCTCTGGAGGTGACCTTCCACTCCAGGGCCGAAGAGGTCGGTCCCCAGGAAGGGGACATCTGCCAACTTGTGCTGGGTATCCGCTGTGAAGGTGGATATCCTCAGCCATGCCCGACAGCGCATGGCCACTGCGGCCGCGACTGACCTGGCGCATGAGTCACCGATGTCCAAAGCAGTCTGAAGTTGCTGCTTGGCCACTGCCCTGCCCTGGTCCCGCACCTGCTTAACCGTGGTCTGCAGGTCAGCCGGGAGATGAGGGACTACCTCGTCCAGGGAGCCCAACAGGGCATAAGAGAAGTGTGCCATCAGCACGGCCGAGCTGGCCTGACGAAGGCCGAGGGAGGACGCAGTGTAGACTTTTCGCCCGCATAGTCCAATTTCTTGGACTCCTTGTCAGGAGGTTTGTCCACGTCCCTAGCATTTCCGGCACGCTGGAAAACGCTGTCGGTAACTAACCCCTCGGCTGAGGGGTGTTCCGAAAAACCGGACAGGGAACCGGTAGGGACCGCATACTTCCTGGCCATCCTAGCCGAAGGCACAGGGCAGGAAGCAGGACGCTGCCAGAGCTCCAAGGCCGGACCCACAATGGCCTCGCTACCGGAAGGCCTCCGAGGAATCCCTCGTCCAATATCTCCATGAGGGATACTTGGCCCGCTTAGATACCGGCTCGAGCTGCATCCCGGTGGACTCCGAGATGAGCCCATAGCCCAGAAAGGACGAAGGGCTCTCGTTCATCGACTGACCCCAGAGGACTCCAAGTCCACTCGCTTGGAGAAAAGGGAGGAATCGACGTCGGACTCCGAAGAGTCCGCAAAGAGCTGCCTCGGGCCTGAGCCACCCTCCACCTGCCGAGGCTGATCGGGAGTGAGGGTGACAGACAGCCTATGGGGCAGACCCTGAGCCGACCGAGAATTCTTGGTCGGAGCCCCAAATAACGGCTGTGGAGGTGGGGGTTCCACCAGAATCGGCGGAGCAGCTGGTTTTGGCCAAGCAACCGGCCTGGGAACAGGCGCCTCGGGGAGGTCGAGGGGTTGCTTCGGCCACTCTGGTGACAGCCACTTAATGGCCGGGAAGGAGCACGAGCCGCTTGTTCCCGGGTCGAAGAAGCTGTTGCCACATGAGGTCTCGCATCACCGACGGTCTCACGCCGGAGCCTCCTCGCCTGAGGAGGAGGATGAGATTGCGGGCGGCACCGCTTGCCGTGGTGCCGAGACCAGACCGCCTGTGATGGCGGGATCGGCTGGACCGTGAAGAAGTCCGAGACCGAGACCGCGAACCTCGGTTTTCCCGAGGGGGGTTCGGAGGAGGGACGGGTGGGACCGGCTCTCCCCTCGGAAGGTTCACCTGAGGGCTCCGGAACCGGAGGCACTGGCAAGCCCACGGGATCCTCAACTCCCACCGGGGGAACTGGGGAGAGAGGATTTTCGGCTTCACCAGTCGACAACCCGTCCAACGGGTTGAGAAATATCTCGACTGCGTCGATGGGAGTCTCGGTCAACTGATCTGACGGGGATACCGTGAGACCAGTGGCCGAAGCCGAAGGATCGACCAAAGTCAATGGCCGACTACTCGGGGAGAGGGACCTTTCCCGCTCCCAAGAGCATCGACGGAGGGAATTACCCTTGTCTTTCTTTTTGGACCGAGAAGGTCCAGCAGACACTTGGCCCTCTCCCTTGGTGGAGAGGGACAGACAGAGCTCCTTGAAGGAGGCCAAATAAGAGGAAAAGAGGAACCCAGGGAGAGCAGAATAAAAGCCGCGGCCGAGGAAGGAGCGGCACGAGCCGCCTTCTCTTCGAGGGCGATCATCTGCTCAGGCTGATCCGCCGAGCCCGCCGCCGTGGAGACCGCCAACCGAGCCTCTTTTGACTTCACCTGAGGAAAACGCTTCTCGGGACGCCCAAGTTGTAAACGGGCAGCACGGTCTTCGAGAACGAGGTCGGAAGGAAGAGCACAGGTCGTAGGCCCGCGGGTCGTGCTCAAGGCCTAAGCAGTAGACGCATGTGGAGTGCAGATCCGCTCGAGACATCTTCATTCGCAAGGGCATCTCCAAAACCGAGTCGATTTGTCCATCGTAGCCACAGGGATAGAAGACCGAAGTCTAAAGTTGAAAATTTTAAATTTGCAAAACCGAAGAATTAGGAACCAGTCTGATACGCAGAGCGTTAATGAGGGAACCTGAGCTTCCAAGCGGTAAGGAAGATCTGACGTCATGGGGCGGAGTCGAGAGTTTTACCACCCGGGTTGGTGGGAGGAGCCAGCTTGAAGACCTTCCGGCAAGATTTAAAGTGGCAAGGATACCTGCCAATAAGTGTGGATGAACAACATATCCATGTCCCTAGAAAATTTGTTTTGCCCGGATTTCAGCTGGCTAATCCTTGCCCTGGGAAGTGCGAATTATGGTTTGGCTTGTTGCCAGAAGTCCTTACCCTGCGTTTTTTCTGGTGCCTAAACTGCTTTATGGGACAGTATTAACACAGACTTTAATTTTCTGTTTTGTTTGTGGAGGGAGCTTGTGAGAGAACCTCTCAGACACAGATTTTTATTTGATTTTATTTGTCTGCTAACTTTCTGGACATATTTTTCATTGACTGGGAGTGAGAGTCCTAGTTTTGTCAACTTTTTCTGGTTTTATTCGAGGTAGGAGGCTGTGAGAGAACCTCCCAGACATCGACTTTTATGGATTTGGCATAATTGTGAACTGTGGCCCTATTTTCAACACTGATTGGGAGTGAGAGCCCCAGTCTGAATTCTTCTGCCTGTCCAGTGAGAGGGGACTGCAGGAGATTTTATTTTGACCTGGTTTTATTTACTGTTATTACTTTTTCTTTTAAGTTTTTCATGAGCTAAGTGCTGGACTGAAGTTTTCTTGTTGTATTGCGAAAAGGCTTTATTTTCTTGGGTTTTATTTGTTTTGGGTGGGTATTTCATTTATTTATTTAGGTGGGGTAATTTTATCGTCTGTTCGGGGTTTTCTCTTTGGGTTAGTTGCCTGGGTGTTGTGCTTTCTGGGTTTGGTTAGCCTGTAGGATGTGTAGGCCCCCTTCCCAGGTCGTGCACTATTTGTTCTCTGCCCTCCACTCCCTCCACCCATTCCCCCACTCCATTAATTTTGTCAACTTACCAGTGCTGTCGAGCGCTGGGTGTTGTGGGTGTGTGGACATCAGAGGACGAATGAACGGATCTCTCACATCAGGGTAGTTAGGTCTAGAAGATGCCCTGGGGCGAAATGGAGTTTGCGGTGTGGTGCTCCATATTTAGTTCCCATACCCAAGGGCACTAACATTTCTGGTGGGCAAGTAGTCGGGGTGGCCCTTGAAACCCGTCCAACTCAAGCAGTGTTATGCAATGCCAGATCTGTTTAAAATAAGACAGCAATTATTGCAGATCTTAGTGGAACAACTGATCTGACATGCATCACAGAGAGCTGTCTGGATGAAAATGCTGGCCCCATATTGGAGCTGCAATTCCGGCCGGGTACTCGGTGATACACTGCTCGAGACTGGACCCGGGGGGGGTCTCTTTTAAGACCAAGTTGGGCATCATGAGTGTACCAGTTGAGGAGGCCGAATCCTTAGAGTGTACTGTGGTGGCAGGTGTAGGTTGCAGGATAGTTCTTGTCTACCGTCCACCCAGGGACGAGAAGCAATTCCTACAGGAAGCAGCAGACTTCAGGGTTGACATGGCGCTGGAGTCACCCAGACTGATGGTTCTGGGTGACTTTTAACACCTGGGTTGACGACGAACTCTCGAAATTTGGACAGCACCTCCTCCAGCTGATGACATCGCTGGGACTTTCACAGATTGTTACCTCCGTCACCCATCAACACGGTTACTCTCCGGATTTGGTTTTCCTCCTGGGGATTGAGGCCTCCGATTTGGGGGTGGAACCTGTCGGTTGGTCCGATCATTACACCATGAGGTTCAACTTTTGTGCCCCCCCCTTTGTAGGCCTGCCCTTGTGGAGATGGTCAGTTACTGCCCTTTACGGGAGGTGAGCCCTAAAAGCCTTATGGCAGTGATTGACCTCTCAGAGTTTCCTGTGGCCAGGTTGAGTCCAGAGACCTTGGTCTTGGCCTATAATAAGGCCATCTCCATGGCTCTGGACTCAATTGCTCTTGTCCGTGTTCATTCTCTATCCCTTCACCCTCAGGCCCTTGGTCTGATGGGTCCCTGAGAGAGTTGCGGCGACTAGGACATAGGTTAGAGCAACCTTGGAGGAAATCGGCCACCTTAGATTGGTAGAGCATTATCAGGCCTACCAATCAGCGATCTTCCTTAAGAAGGCAGAATTCCGCTGCTGCTCAGAATTGACCAGCTCAGCTCTTCCAAACTGTGGACAGGTTGTGCAACCCAACCTGTCTGCAGCTCCGAAGACCTTTTTCAGAAGTAGAGTGCAATGAGCTCGCTCAATTCTTTGCGAATAAGGTGGCCGACATCAGATTGGAGATCCTCCTGACTTGCCCTATGGGGGACGCTGGTGATCGGTGCCTGGTCACTTCACCTCGTGCTTCCTGAGGTTCCTTTGTCATGCCGGAGTTCACGGATGTCATGCAGATTGTCCAGAGTATGCGCCCTATGTGCTGTAGTTTGGATCCGGGCCCAACCTCCCTGATTATGGGCTGTTATGATATTATCGGCCTGATCCTGGCACAGATAGTCCGGTGCTCCCTTGATTTAAGTGAGTTCCCAAGCTCCTTGAAGGAAGCAATGGTAACACCCCTCCTGAAGAAAGCTTCTTTGGACCCAGACTCTCTGGTCAACTACAGACCAATCTCAAACCTCCCTTTTATAGGGAAGGTTATTGAGAAAGTAGTGGCAGTACAACTGGAGAATCACTTGACCATCCATAACATCTACGAGCCTCTCCAGTTCGGTTTTGGAAAGAGGCATAGTAACGAGATTGCACTGGTTCGGGTGCTCAATGATCTCCTGATGGCGAGAGATCGGAGACACCGTTTCATTCTGGTGCTCCTTGATCTCTCTTCAGCTTCTGACACTGTTGACCTTGGTCTATTGCTTGGGTGTCTGAGGTCCATCTGTGTCCTGACATGTAAGGTTCCCAGGTGGTTTACATCTTTCCTTACTGGCAGAACTCAGAGAGTGGTGTCTGGGATTTTTTCCTTGGAACCATTTTCTCTGTCATGTGGGGTCCCTTAGGGCTCAGTGCTGTCCCCCCTTGTTGTTAGCAAGGTACATGCTGCCCCTCGGAGACATTGTTAGACGGTATGAGCTGAGGTTTCATTGCTATGCTGATGATACCCAGCTCTACCTGTCTTTTGCACCTGTCCAGGATAGAGCGCTCTCAGTATTTAGCAACTGCCTTGCTGAAATCCAGGACTGGATGAATTCGAGCTGGCTAAAGTTGAATGTGGGAAAGACCGAGGTGATGGTTGTAGACCTGGGTCGCCAGAAAGAGGGGCTGAGGACTGGTCAACCCTCTGGAATTTATCTAGGGGGCTCCCAGATCCTTAACTCTGAACGGGTGCGGGACCTGGGGGTGGTGCTTGATGACGGGCTGACTTTATGATCTCAGGTGTCGGCAGTCATCTAGTCATCCTTTTACCATCTTAGGAACATCGCCAGGATCAAGCATCTTGTTCCGTCCGGTGATCTACCTACACTGGTTCATGCCTTTGTGACCTTGCCCTTGATTACTGTAACTCCCTTTACTTAGGGCTTCTTGGGGTTAATATCCATCATCTGCAGCTAGTGCAGAATGCCACAGCAAGATTGTTGACGGGGACTTCTCGAGGTTCTCATATCACCCCTGTGCTGCGCACTCTGCACTGGCTGCCGGTTCGGTGGCAGATCACCTTTAAAGTTGGTTTACTGACTTACAAAGCCCTACATGGACTCGGCCCTGACTACTTGAAAGAGCTTCTTGTTCCATATCACCCCAAGTGACAGCTCCGTTCGGGCAACGAGGGGTTGCTGGAGATTCCGAGGGTGTCTTTGAAGTCTTCTGGGGCCCGTGCATTTATGTACCTGGACCCTACCCTCTGGAATTCTCTACCCTGTCGGCTGCGGGAGTGCACGACGGTGGGAGGCTTTAAACAGGCGTTAAATAACTTTTTATGGTGCCAGGCCTTTGATGGCACTGAATAATGAACCTCGTCAGATTTTTGTTACTGTTTTGGATTGTATTTATTGATTTTATTACTGTTGTTTTAACCTTTTGTAAAGCGCTTTGGTACTTTGAAAGGCGCTTATGTGAAATAAAGATTATTATTACTCTCTTTCATAGGCAGGTTGATTAGTGCAGTACAGAGCACTGCAGTATAGCGTAGTGTAGTGTACTGTACATTAGTGTAGTGCAGTGTAGATCACTGTGTACTGCAGAGCAGTGCAGTGTAGTGTACTGTGGATTAGTGTAGCATAGTACAGTGTACAGTAGATTAGTGTAGTATAGTGCAATGCAGTGCAGAGCAGTGTGGTGTACTGTAGAGTAGTGTAATGTAATGCAGAGCGCTGCAAATTAGTGTAGTGTGATATGGTGTGATGCAGTGGCTTCAGCGTAGGTGACAAAAAAGCTGATGAACCTCTCCCTGAAATTTCTGCCGTTCTCTCCTTACAATAGGAGAGAGAGCTCGGCTCAGATCCGGAGTATGGAGCCTGTACTCAGCATTCGAGGTGTAGTTCAGGTTGAACACAGGCAGAGTCATCATCTGGCTGAGATAGAACTCTGACACCACCTTCACGAGGAATTTCGGGTTGGGGCGCAGGACAACCGTGTCCCTGTGGAAGACCAGGTAAGGAGCCCCAGTCCTTCTGGCTGACATGACAGCCACCAGGAAGGTAGTCTTCCATGACAAGTGTGACATCTCACACTTGTGCATTGGTTTGAATGGCTTGCCCATGAGTTTTGCCAAAACCAGCAGTAAATCCCATGGAGGTGGAGGTTCACACACCGGAGGGGATATGTGATCGAGGCCTTTGAAGAAGCGCCAGACCACCTTCTCCTTCGCCACCGTCTGCTGACCAACCCCATGTCCAGTAAGCAGAGATGGCTACCAGGTGCACTTTAAGGGTCGAAGACCGAAGACCCCTTTGGACAGAGACCAAAGGTAGTATAAGATACTTTTTATTTATTTATTTGCTTTTGTTAACCGGGTAAGCACACTAGACAGCCAAGTGCCTATTTTCAGGTGCGACCCGGGAGATTACAAGGTACATACATGAACATCAGGCAAAAACAAGTGAAGGATTACATTAAAGAGAATTTGCACACAGGGTCAATACAAGTAACAGTACCAGCAGGGGTTTACATTGCAGGCAGTAGGAAGAAGTACAGTATGGTTTCATCGTTCCAGGCAGCAATGTTGTAAGGCTTACAGGTAGGCAAAGGTGGAGTCACATTGGGATAGAGTGGGCCCAGAGCAAGATAAGGGAGTGCACAGTAATAATGCTCACCCTGTTGGGCAGGAGGGCCTAAGTGGTCTATTTTTCTAGTAAGCTGTGAGTACAGGAGGTGTATAAGCGCAGAGGGACTCTACCCAAGTCATATTGTTTAGGTAGCATGCCAGCCACTAGACAGGACAGAGGGTCCAAGCCCTTACCCCGACACCAAATGGAAAACCTTTTCCATCTGAAGGCATAGCACCTTCTGGTCGACTCCTTCCTGGATGCTTCCACTACTGTGAGTACATCCTCAGAGAGACCCAAAGCCTGGAACTCTAGTCGCTCAGAAACCAGGCTGTCAGGTGCAGGGATTGAAGGTCTGGATGGAATACCTTCCCCTGATTAACTAAGATCAGGTCCAGGCATGCTGGAAGATGCCTCCGAAGCTTGTTGCTGAAGCTGAGGAGATCTGGATAACAGAACAGGCAGGGCCAATCTGGGGTTACCAGAAGCACCTGCACCCTGTCCCTCCTCACCTTGAGAAGCACCCTGTGGATCAAGGGAAATGGAGGAAAGGCGTAGAAGAGACCTGGGGTCCACAGCCTCAAGAAGGCACCCCCCTGCAGCATGCCCTGCTGAGGGGGGGCTGGGCATAGAACAGCCTCAGCTTGGTGTTTTCCGAGTGTGACAGGGCGGAATAGGACCCTGTCCCATTTGCTATGGGGAAAGTGTTTAAATGCAAGGATCTATTCTTTCCTTTTCTGTCTCTTTCCTCTGTCTGGTTGCACAACCAAATTTTCCTGAGAGACCTCGGACTTGATCAACCTGACAATCTTGCAAATCTTTGCTTCTCACAGTTTCTCAGTCTTCTCTTGCTATCTGTCTTTTCCTCCCTTGCATATCCACTAATAAAAAAATATGTGCAAATCATTGGACATGTAACTGATAGTAGGATCACTTTTGTTTAGAAAATATATAGTGTTACTGTCGAAATGTATATAATTATAATTTGAGATGACTGTAAAAAACTAATGGAAAACTCCAGAGGTTACTTGAGTGCAAATGTTTGAGCCTTTTGCAAAAGCTGTGCAAAGGGGGCCTCAAGAAGCACAATGTGTTCGCGCAGCTCCTGAAACTTACAAGAACAGAACACTAACAAGAACAGGATGCTTGCTAAGAATGTGGGTTGAAAAGGCTTAAAGAGCTAAGCTGCAGCTGCAAGAAAGATTAGATTTTAGAAGAAAAAGAGACACACAGAGACTGAAGAAAGATTTTATTTCTTTGTACAGTTACGCTAAACAAGTTTATTTTTTTGTTACTGCAGCTGCAAAGAACAGGTTACTTACCTGTAACAGTAGTTCTAGGAGTGGTATATGTTGTTCATCCACACTCTCAGGCATGTCCCTTTCCCCGTTAAATCTGGCTGGAAGCCTTCAAGCTAGGCCCTCCCACCCACCTGGGTGGTAAATACCTCGGCTCCGCCCCATGACGCCAGATCTTAGCCAGCTGGAAGCAAGGTTGTGCACCCAAAGCCGGGGAGGTCGGGTTGGTGCGTGAGGATGAACAACATGTACCACTCCTAGAACTACTGTTACAGGTGAGTAACCTGTTCTTCTAGGAGCGTGGCTATGTTGTTCATCCACACTCCCTGGCAGACTACAAGCAGTTTTCCAGGAGGAGGGAGGCAAGGCGCACAACCCCTACTTGGGAAATAAAGATTGGAGAACCGAGGCCCCAAAACCAGCATCCCGGCGTGGTCAAGGTCGATGTGGTATTGGGTAATGAAGGTGTTTGCTGATTTCCAGGTAGCGGCCAAACAGATTTCCTGGATAGGAATGTCCCTGGAAGCAGCCACCGATGCAGCAATATGGCAGATAGAATGAGCTCTTGTCCCTCTGGGAGGCTCCTTGTCTGCCAACTCATAGCACAGACCTATGCAACATGTAATCCACCTTGCAATGGTCCATTTGGCTGCAGGTCTACCAGAAGCGGCTTCAGCGTAGGTGACAAACAGCTGAATTCCGCCGTTCTTTCCTTATAACAGGAGAGAGCACATCTCAGGTCCAAGGTATGGAGCCTGTACTCGGCATCCGAGGTGTAATTAAGGTAGTATACCGGCAGAGTTAACACCTGGTTAAGATGAGACTCTGATACCACCTTCGGAAGGAATTTCGGGTGGGGGCACAGGACAACTTTGTCCCTGTGGAAGGCCAGATAAGGGGAGTCCACCGAAAGTGCCTGGAGCTCCCCTGTCCTTCTGGCAGACGTGATAGCCACCAGGGAAGCCGTCTTCCACGACAGGTGTGAGAGCTCACACTTGTGCATGGGTTCGAATGGCTTGCCCATAAGCTTTGCCAAAACCAGCAACCGATCCCACGGAGGTGGAGGTTCACGCACCAGAGGGGATATGTGATCCAGGCCTTTGAAGAAGCACCTGACCACTGTCTCCTGTGCCAATGTCGGCTGACCAGCCCACGCCCGATAAGCAGAAATGGCTGCCAGGTGCACCCTAAGGGTCGATGACCGTAGACCCCCTTTGGAGAGAGACCAAAGGTAGTCGAGAATGTTAGCCACAGAGCAGGATAAGAGGTCCAGACTCTTACCCTGACACCAAATGGAAAATCTCCTTCATTTGAAAGTGTAACATTTCCTGGTCAATTCCTTACAAGATGCCTCCACCATGGTGTAGACATCCTTGGAAAGACCCAGAGCCTGGAACTCTCGCCGCTCAGGTACCAGGCTGTGAGATGCAGGGAATGAAGGTCCGGATGGAAAACCTTCCCCTGGCTCAGAGATATCAGGTTCGGGCATGTACAAAGCCGCTCCAGGGGCCTGCAGCTGAGGCTGAGGAGATCTGGGTACCAGAACTGGCGCAGCCAATCCGGGGCTACCAGGATCACCTTTGCCTTGTCCCTACTCACCTTGAGTAACACCCTGTGGATCAAGGGAAATGGAGGGAAGGCGTAGAGGAGGCCTGGGATCCACGGCCTCGAGAAGGCATCCTCCTGCAGCGAGCCCTGCTGAGGGGGGCAGGTATGATACAGCCTCAGCTTGGTGTTTTCCCTGGAGGATAACAGGTCCACCAGCGGTCTGCCCCAATGGGAGAACAGGCTGTAAGCTACCTCTTGACGGAGAGACCACTTGTGGGATGTCTGGCCTATGCGGTTGAGAGCATCCGCCAGCTGGTTTGAGACTTCTGCCACATGAATGGCTAGGAGATCCGCCCCAAAACGGCTTATGAGGGTCCGCATGTGGAGCGCTTCCTTGCACAACAGACGGGAGTGCGTGCCGCCCTGTTTGTTGAGGTAGTACATGGTCGTGGTATTGTCCGTCTGGACTTGAACCACTTGACCCCAAAGCTGAGGAGTGAAAGCTGACAGTGCCAGTCTGACTGCTCTGAGCTACAACAGGTTGATGTGGCATCGGGACTCCTCAGGGGTCCAGAACCCGTGGGCTCTGTTGTCCCCCATGTGGGCTCCCCAGCCCATGAGAGAGGCATTGGTCATGAGAACGACCATTGGCTCGGGGCGGAAAAATGGGATTCCCTCCCTGCAATCAGTCTGGGGCTGTCCACCACTGGAGAGCGTCCCACATCTTCTGGGTCAAAGTGATCAGCTGGTCGAAGTGACCGTGGCGCTGAGTCCACTGAGCGGCCACCTCCCATTGGAGGGAGCGCATGTGTCATCTGGCCCAACGGACCACTGAGGTGCACGCCGCCATGTAACCCAGAAGGCGCAGGAAGTCCCGGGCAGGGTGCAAGTGCCCAACCAGAAATGATTGGGCAAAGGAGGAAAGAACCTCTGCCATGTCTGCCAGGAGCCGAGCTCTGGCTTGACGAGAGTTGAGCTCTACCCCGATGAAGCCCATCATCTGAGAGGACATGAGTTCCGACTTGGCCTCGTTGATCAGGAGGCCTAGTTGGGAGCAGGTTCGAAGAGCTAGATCCCTGGACCTCTCCACCTCCTGGAGAGAGGAACCTGCCAAGAGCCAGTCATCGACATAAGGGTAAATTCAAACTCCTCGACGCCGGAGATGGGCTGCCACCACTGCGATGCACTTGGTGAAGACCCTCGGGGCTGATGACAGACCAAATGGCATGGCTCAGAACTCGTACAGGGTCCCTTCAACCCTGAAGCGTAGGAACCGCTGATGGGACTGACTCATTGGGATGTGGAAGAACGCGTCCTCCAGATGCAGTGAACAGAACCACATGTTTCGTGGGATGGTATGATCTGGTTCAGAGTTACCATCTGGAAGGTGCGAGACCTGAGATATTGATTCAGGTCGTGGAGATCTAGGATGGGGCGCCAACCCCCCCCGTCCGCTTGGGCACCAGGAAGTACCTGGACATGAAGCCTGGGTCTGTAGGAGGACCTGGCACTGAAGCTACCGCCTCTTTGCAGGGGAGCTGAGCAATGTCGTCTTGGAAGAGTCGACTGAGTGCGACCCGAGATCCTTTCCTCCCGAGGGGCGCGGGCTCGACTGGGAGGGTACTACTCGAATTCCAGAGGCAGTCCCTGGCCGACCACTTCTAGGACCCACCTGTCTGAGATGATATCGGACCAGGCGGAAAGAAAGTGGTGGAGCCGGCCCCCCATGGAAGGACCCAGAGCTGGTGTGACGGGTGTAGGGGTGTTAACCCCCAACCTGTCACTGGGCAGGCTTAGATGAGGAGGAGGAGGCTCCTGGACCGGCACCTCGGCCTCCTTTACGGGGGCTATTGAGGACCCTGCTTGGGCCTGGGGTACCAAGCTTGAGCCTGCTGTTGCTGCTGGCCTCCTTGATAGGAGGGCTGCCTAACTGCAGGAGAAGAGTGCCGAAAAGGCTTCTTCTTGCGCTTCTGCTGGTTCTTGCCTGAAGAACCCTTCACAGAGGTAGCATCCAAGGTGGCACTGGACTGCTCTGTGCTCTGGAGGTGACCAGCCACTCCTGGACTGAAGAGGTCGGTGCCTAGGAAGGGCACGTCAGCTAACTTATGTTGGGTATCTGCCAGGAAGGAGGATAGCCTCAGCCAAGCCCTGCAGTGAGTGGCCACTGCGGCTGCCAAAGAGCGGGCACAGGAATCCCCAATGTCCAGGGCCGTCTGGAGCTGCTTTTTGCAACAGCATGACCCTGATCACGGACCTGCTTCACTGTGGTCTGCATGTCCGCCGGAAGATGAGGGAGGACTTCATCCAATGACCCAAGAATGGCATGAGAGAAGTGTGCCATGATGACAGCCGAGCTGGCCTAACAAAGGCCTAAGGAGAAGGCCACATAGACCTTATGGGCAGAGTGGTCCATATTCTTGGACTCCTTGTCTGGGGGTCGGTCAGTGTCGGCTGAGGTACCAGTACATCTGAACACAGAAGCAGTCACTAGGCTTTTGGCCAAAGGATGCTCTGTGAACCCCGCCAGGGACCCCATGGGCACCATATATTTGCGGGCCATGTGGGCAGACGGGGCTGGGCAGGAAGCAGGACGCTGCCAAAGCTCAAGGGCCAGGCCAATGATGGCTTCAACCACTGGAAAGGCCTCCATCGGGGTATCCCCCTTTTGAGGATATCCATAAGAGGGTACTCCGCCTTTTTCTGGATGGGCTCCGGGGCATTCCGGTAGACTCGGAGATCAGGCGGAGAATGACCTGAAAGGAGGAAGGGCCTTCTTCCAGTCCGGCCACGGACAATTCATCATCCCCTTGATGAGAGTGTAACCCCGTGTCATCGAAGTCCGAAGAGTCGGGGTACACTGGCCTACTGCCTACTTCCCCTTCGATCCGCTGGGTGCGGTCGGGGGGTGACCGTAATGGACAGACGTCGGGGAAGCCCAGTGTCTGTACGGTCCTCCTTTGAGGGAGCCCCACCCAGAGGCTGTTTAGGCGGTGGCTCCACCAAAATCGGTGGAGAAACCGGAATAGACCGAGCCGGTATACGCGACGTGCCCCATGGGAGATGGAACCAGGCCTCGGGTCTGGAGGGGTCGGGGCTCATTAGGAGGCGGGAGCCAAGTAATGGCCAGGGCGGCCCAGTGGAGCCAGTCGCCCCATCAAAATCAGTAGTTGCCACATCAAACTCTCATAGCGCGACAGAGTTTGTCGAATCCTCTCTCGTCCGAGGAGGATGAGGACCAGTGGTGGCACCTCTTTTGAATGTTTGTGCCTCTTTCGCTGCTCGGATCAAGGGGTCCTGGTCCTTGATCAAGACCGACGGGGTCAATTCATTCGATTGGGGGACACCGGAGTCGGTGAAAACCGAGATTCCGGTACCTTTTCCTCAATTGGGACACCCAAGGGCAGTGTCTCCTTGTCGGGAAAGGAAAGAACAGGTGTCCTTTCTAAGGAGTCATCGACCGGAGTTGGCAACAAAGGCTCGATTGGGTGGAGAGTAATCTCGGCCGGTTCAGCCATTTCCTCAGTCTCGGTGCCTTGGCCAGATGGAAGGTCCATAAAGTCAGAGGCCGAGGAAGTGATCTTGACTGAAGTCAAGACCGCATGTTCCTGGGACTCGGACCTCTTTCAGTCCCAGGAGCATCTCCTTCTGGAAGAAGATGACTTGGGGTCCTTATCCCTCTTCCGAGGGCGGCAGGAGTGCGAGCCCGAGAGCACCTCACCCCTGGTGGGGAGAGACTGGCACAACTCCCTAAAGGAGCCCAAAAAGGTAGAGCCAAGGTTGAGTGGAATGCAAAAACTGCGACTGGCCGAAGCCCGAGCCACTTCCTCCTCAAAAACAGCCATCTGCTCAAGCTGCTTGGCGGATTCTGCGGCTCCGGAAAATGCCCACCTTGCCTCCTTAGATTTCACCGGCGGATTTCTAAGCTCTGGTCTCCCCAATTTTAGGCGTGCCTTGTGGTCGTGCAGAATATTGGGATGGAAGGCCAAACAGAAGGTACAAGACGTGGTGTCATGTCCGACACCTAGGCAACAGACACACGAGAGGTGGGGATCAGTGCGTGACATTTTCTGGCCGCAGGGACACCAGCAAAATCAGAGGGACGATTTGTCCTCCATGTCCGATGCACTGTAATTGGAGTCGTAAACTCTAATGAGTTTCAAGGTATTTTGAGATGAAAACTGACATTGTGAATCCAGGGCCTATGAGTTGCTAAAGTAGCATGAGGGAACCTGAATCTTCCAGTAGAAAGGAAGATCTGGCGTCATGGAGCGGAGCTGAGGTATTTACCACCCAGGTGGGTGGGAGGAGCTAGCTTGAAGACTTCTGGCCAGATTTAAAGGGGAAAGGAACATGCCCGACAGTGTGGATGAACAACATATCCACGCTCCTAGAATAAATATTTTTGGTGAATTTTACAACTGCGCCTGGTTTTCCCTATGCTTCCTAACCTGCGTCTTGACAACACCGGGAGGCAAACAGGTGCACCAATGGTTTGCCCCAGAGGGAGAACAGGTTGTGAGCTACCTCTGGATGGAGAGACCACTTGTGGGATGTCTCGCCCACTCAGCTGAAAACATCTGCCAGTTGATTCGAGGTTCCTGCCACATGGATGGCAAGGAGGTCTGCCTCCAGTCAGCTCACGAGGGTCCAGATGCAAAGCGCTTCCCTGCAGAGCAGCTGGGAATGCGTGCCGCCCTGTCTGCTGAGGTAGTACATGGTCGTGGTATTGTCTGTCTGAACTTGAATCACTTGACCCCAAGCTGAGGAGCGAATCCTGACAATGCCAGTCTGACCACTATGAGGTCCCGCAGGTTGACATGCAAGCGGGATTCCTCAGGGTCCAGAACCCATGGGCCCTGTTGTTCCCCATGTGGGCTCCCCAGCCCATGAGAGAGGCGTCGGTAGTAAGGATGACCGTTGACTTGGGGAGGACAAACGGAATGCCTTCCTGCAGATGATCCAGGACGGTCCACCATTGGAGAGCGTCCCACATCTTCTGGGTCACAGGGATTAGCTGGTCGAAGTGACCATGGCGCTGGGTCCACTGGGCGGTCAAGCCTCACTGAAGGAGGCACATATCCCACTGGGCCCATCGGACTATGGTGGTGCAGGCCACCATGTACCCTAGAAGGTGCAGAAAGTCCCGGACAGGGTTCAAGGAGAGAACATCCACCCTGTTTGCCAGGAGCCGGGCTCTGACTTGGCAGGAGTCAAGCTCTAACCCAATGAAGCATATCACCTACGAAGGCACAAGCTCTGACTTGGCCTCGTTGATCAGGAGGCCAAGCTGGGCGCAGGTTTGGAGGGCCAGGTCCCTGGACCTCTCCAGCTCTTGTTGCGCGGAACCCACTAAGAGCAAATTGTCGAGGCAGGGGTATATTCTGACCCCTCGATGCCTGAGGTGGGCTACCACCACTGCAATGCATTTGGTGAAGACCCGTGGGGTCGATGGTAGGCCGAATGGCATGGCTTTGAACTTGTATAGGGTTCTCTCTGCCCAGAAGTGGAGGAAACATTGGTGAGACGGACGGATCGGGACATGGAAAAACGCATCCTGAAGATCCAGTAAGCAGAACCACATGTTCTGCTCCAGGGATGGTATGATCTGGGACAGTTACCATCCTGAAGGTGCATGGCCTAAGAAACTGGTTCAGGTTGTGCAGATCTAGAATGGGGCACCAATCACCCGTCCTCTACGGGACCAGGAAGTACTTGGAAATGAACCCTGGGTCGACTGGGGAAATCTGTCATTTGGACCACTACCTCCTTGAGGAGGAGTTGGACTATGCCGTCTCTTAGAGCTGACCAAGTGTGGACTGATACCCTTTCCTCCAATGGGGCACGGGCCCGGCTGGGAGGGTACTGCTCGAACTCCAGAGGCAGACCCTGGCCGACCACTTCTCTAGAACACACCTGTCCGTAGTAACAGCGGACCAGGCGGAAAGAAAGTGGCGGAGTCAGCCACCCACAGGAGGACCCAGAGCTGGTGTGACTGGAATAGGGGTGGGAGTCCCTATCCCATCACTGAGCAGGCTTGAAGGAAGAGGGTCTGGACTGGAAGCCGCCCAAACCCCGACCTCTCTGTCTACGAGCTGCTGGAGGCCCAGACTTGGGTCAAGGGTGCCAAGCCTGTGCCTGCTATTGCTGCCCACCCTGCAAGGAGAGCTGCTTGTCCACAGGAGCAGTGTGCTAAAATGGCTTTTTCATCTGCTACTTTTTGGCACCTTGAGCATTCTTCTGAACAGAAGTAGCACAGTCCAAGGTGGCACTGGACTGTTTGATCCACTGCAGGTGACCGTTCACACCTGGACCAAAGAGGTCGGTGCCCAGGAAAAGAACATCGGTAAGTTTGTGCTGGGTATCCGCCGTGAAAGTGTAGAGCCTCAGACAAGCCCTACAGTGCATGGTAACTGCGGCTGCCACCGAATGGGCGCCATGAGTCCCTGAGATCCAAGGCTGTCTGGAGTTGCTGTTTGGCAACAGCCCGACCCTGGTCCCGGACCTGCTTGACCGTAATCTGGAGGTTGACAGGGAGGTGAGGGAGAACCCCATCCAAAGAACCCGGAAGGGCTTGGGAGAAACGTGCCATGATGATGGCTGAGCTTGTCTGACAGAGGCCTAGCAAAGAGGCAGCATAGACCTTCCTGGCAGAGTGATCCAATTTTTTGGATTCCTTGTCTGGAGGTCTATCTATGTCTGCTAAGCTGCCTGTGCACCTGAACATGGAAGCGGTCACCAGACCCTCCTCAGAGGGATGTTCTGTGAAACCCCGAGAGGGACCCAACTGGCACCACATACTTGCAGGCCATCCGGGCAGATGGCGCAGGACAGGAAGCAGGGTGCTGCCAAAGCTCTAAAGCCAGACCAACAATGGCCTTGGCCACCGGGAAGGCTTCTATCAGAGTATCCCCTCTCTTAAGGATGATGTCTGTAAGAGGGTACTCCGCCTGTTTCTGGACAGGTTCCAGGGGCATCCCCATGGATCCAAAGATGAGGCAGAGAATCCCCAAAAAGGATGAAGGGCCTTCCTCTGTCGAGAGACTGCCCACCTACTCATCATCCAATGGATGAGAGTGTAGGTCGGAGTCACTGGAGTCCGAAGAATCCAGGTAAATCAGCCGGCAACCAAGGTCCCCTTCTACATGCCTGGGGCGGTCAGGTGTAAGGGTGCCCGATAACCTGCAAGGGAAAACCCAGAATAGTCAGAGATTCCTTTGAAGGAGCCCCTCCCAAAGGCTGTTTAGACGGCGGCTCCACCACTATCGGTGGAGAGGTCGATTTTGGCCAAACCGGTCGGGTTTTGCTGACTGCATGGGCAGGTGGACTGAGATAATCTGCTCTGATTGAGTCGGCTTCAGCCTAGAAGGAGAGAGCCAAGTAATGGCCAGTGTGGAAACCATGGTCGTTTTTTGACCGGACAATATATACAGGTTACTCTCCTGTAACAGGAGTTCTAGGAATGGTATATGTTGTTCATCCTCACTGTCTGGCAGGTTCCTTACCACTTTAAATCTTGCTGGAAGGTCTTCATGCTGGCTCCTCCCACCCACCCGGGTGGTAAAACTCTCGGCTCCGCCCCATGACGCCAGATCTAGCCCGCTGGAAGCCAGGCCAGCATCGGGCCGGGAGGTTGTGTCAGGATGAACAACATATACCATTCCTAGAACTCCTGTTACAGGTGAGTAACCTGTATTTCTACGGACATGGATATGTTGTTCATCCACACTGTCTGGCAGACGCCAGCAGTTCTCCAGGAGGAGGGAGGCAAGGCGCACACCCTACTTAGGAATAAAGACTGGAGAACTGAGGCCCCAAAACCAGCATCCCGGTGACTCAAGGTCAATGTGGTAGTGGGTGATGAAGGTGTGTGCTGACTTCCAGGTAGCAGCCCTGCAGATTTCCTGGATAGGGACGTCCCTGGAAGCAGCCACCGATGCAGCTGTATGGGGGTAGAATGAGCCTTATCCCTCTGGGAGGCTCCATGCCCGCCAACCTATAGCAGAGATCTATGCAGGAGGTGACCCACCTGCCTATCTTCCGCTTGCTGCAGGTTTGCCAGGTGCGGCTTCAGCGTAGGTGACAAACAACTGGCGAACCTCTCTCTCGAACTTTCAGCCATCCGCCTTATAATAAGCGAGCGCCTTCTAAGGTCCAAAGTATGGAGCCTATATTCGGCCTCCGAGGTGTGATTGGGGTAGAACACCAGCAGAGTCAACACCTGGTTAAGGTGAAACTCCGACACCACCTTCGGAAGGAATGTCGGGTGGGGGCATAGGACAACCTTGTCCCTGTGTAAGACCAGATAAGGAGACTCTATGGAAAGCACCTGGAGCTCTCCCATCCTTCTGGCTGACGTGATAGCCACCAAGAAGGCGGTCTTCCACGACAGGTGGCAGATGCCACACCTGTGCATTGGTTCGAATGGCTTGCCCATGAGCTTAGCCAATACCAGCAGTAGATCCCACGGAGGTGGAGGTTCTCGCACCGGAAGGGATATGTGATCAAGGCCTTTGAAAAAGCGCCCGACCACCTTCTCCTGCGCCACCGACTGCTTCCCGGCCCGCACCGGTAAGCAGAGATGGCTGCCAGGTGCACCTTAAGGGTCGTCGACCAAAGCCCTAGCTGAGAAAGGGACCACAGGTAGTCCAGTATGCTTGCCAAGGAACAGGAGGAAGGGTCCAGGCCCTTGCCCTGACACCAAATGGAGAATCTCTTCCATTTGAAGGCGTAGCATTTTCTGGTCGACTCCTTACGGGATGCCTCAACACGTTGAGGACTGCTGGAAAGACCCAAGGCCTGGAACTCTAGCCGCTCAGGAACCAGCCATTGGGTGCAGGGATTGAAGGTCTGGATGGAATACCTTCCCTTGATTGACTGAGATCAGGTTCGGGCGGGCTGGAAGCCGCCTCGGGAGCCTGGAGCTGAGACTGAGGAGATCTGTATACCAGAACTGGCGGGGCCAGTCTGGGGCTACCAGAATCACCTGCACCTTGTCCCTCCTCACCTTGAGAAGCACCTTGTGGATCAAGGGAAATGGGGGAAAGGCGTAGAAGAGGCCCTGGGTCCACAGCCTCGAGAAGGCATCCCCCTGCAGCAAGCCCTGCTGAGGGGGGGCGGGCATGAAACAGTCTCAGCTTTGCATTCTCCCTGGAGGCAAACAGGTCCGCCTGAGGTGTGCCTCGGTGGGAGAAGAGATCTTGTACTTACCTCCGGCAGGAGAGACCACTCGTGAGACGCAGACCCTATCTGGCTTAGAGCATCGGCCAAGGTGTTGGAGGCTCCTGCCACATGAATGGCGAGGAGATCCGCCTCCAGGCTGCGTATGAGAGAACAAATGCAGAGAGCTTCCCTGCACAAAGGCATGGAGCGCGTCCTGCCCT
The DNA here is from genome assembly GCA_016271365.2 of Neoceratodus forsteri. NCBI lineage: Eukaryota > Metazoa > Chordata > Ceratodontiformes > Ceratodontidae > Neoceratodus > Neoceratodus forsteri. The sequence continues at coordinate 211,896,924 of CM057456.1, forward strand.
GGTGGTTTAGGTAGTACATGGTCATGGTATTGTCCGTCTGGACCTGAACCACTTCACCCCGTAGAAACGGAGCAAAGGCGGTGAGGGCTAGACGAACCGCTCGAAGCGCCAGCAGGTTGATGTGGCATCAGGACTCCCGAGGGGACCAGAGTCCGTGCGCTCTGTGCTCCCACAGATGGGCACCCCAACCCATCAGAGAGGCATCGGTCGACAGAGAGACCGTTGGCTCGGGGCGGACAAACGGGATACCCTCCTGCAGATGTGCCGGAACGGTCCACCACTGGAGAGCATTTCACATCCCCTGGGTCACTTAGCTGATCCAGCGGATCGAAGTGCTGTGACCACTGGCTGGCCAGTCCCCATCAAAGGGGACGCATGTACCAGCAGGCCCAACGGACCACGCTGGTGCAGGCCACCATGAGGCCCAGGAGGTGCAGGAAGTCCTGGGCAGGGTGCGATTGCTCAACCTGAAATGACTGGGCAAAGGAGGAAAGAACCTCGGCCCTGTCCGCCAGGAGCCGTGCTCTGGCTCGAAGAGAGTCGAGCTCTGCCCCGATAAAATGTATCACCTGCTTTGGCATGAGTTCCGACTTGGCCTCGTTGATGAGGAGGCCAATCTGAGAGCAAACCTGGAGGGCCAGATCTCTGGACTGCTCCACCTTCGCTCTGGAGGGGGCTGCAATCAGCCAGTCATCCAAGTAGGGGTACACCCGGACCCTTCGGCACCACAGGAATGCTGTCACCACTGACATGCATTTGGTGAAGACCCTGTGAGCTAGGGAGATGCCGAAAGGCATGGCCCAGAACTCGAAAAGGGATCCCTCCACTCTGAAGCGGAGGAATCTCTGGTGGGACGGACAGATTGGGACGTGAAAGAACGCGTCCTGAAGGTCCAGAGAACAGAACCACATGCCTCGTTCCAAGGATGGGATTATCTGAGCCAGAGTAACCATCCTGAAGGTCCGAGACCTTAGAAACCTGTTCAGGTCGTGCACGTCGAGAATGGGGTGCCAGCCCCCCGTCCGTTTTGGGACCAGGAAGTACCTGGACACAAACCCCGGGTCTGGAGGAGGATCCGCCACCTTCCTGATCACCTCTTTTTCAAGGAGCAGGGCAATATCGGCTCGGCAGGCCGACAGCAAGGCTGCGGACCCCGTGGCCCCCCAAGGGGCGATGGCTCGCAAGGGTGGAGCCTACTCGAACTCCAGAGGCAGGCCCTTTCCTACCACCTCCAACACCCAGCGGTCCATGTGCTGTCGGCTGCCTTTGTCCTTCTGGGCGGAGGTGACCGAGTCCAGAGTGGCATTGGACTTCTCGATCTGCTGCAGGTGACCTTCCACTCCAGGGCCGAAGAGGTCGGTCCCCAAGAAGGGGACATCCGCCAATTTGTGCTGGGTATCCACCGTGAAGATGGATATCCTCAGCCATGCTCTGCGGTGCATGGCCACCGCAGCCGCAACCGATCTGGTACAGGAGTCTCCTATGTCCAGAGCTGTTTGGAGCTGCTGCTTCGCCACCGCCCTACCCTGGTCCCGAACCTGCTGGACCGTGGTCTGCAGGTCAGCTGGGAGATGAGGGATCACCTCATCCAGGGAGCCCATGAGGGCGTGGGAGAAGTGTGCCATCAGCACGGCCGAGCTGGCCTGGCGGAGGCCAAGGGAGGACGCAGCGTACACCTTGCGCCCGGCGTAGTCCAGCTTTCTGGATTCCTTGTCAGGGCTTGTCCACGTCCCAGCATTCCCGGAACACCGGAAAACGCTGTCGGTGACCAACCCCTCAGCAGAGGGGTGTTCCGAAAACCTGGGCAAAGAGTCGGTAGGGACTGCATACTTCCTAGCCATCCTGGCCGAGGGCGCAAGACAGGAAGCAGGCCACTGCCAAAGCTCCAAGGCTGGGCCTACAATGGCCTCAACCACCGGAAAGGCCTCCGTGGGTGAATCCCCTCGGTCCAGTATCTCCGTCAGAGGATACTTGGCCCGTTTGGACATGGGCTCGAGCTGCATCCCAGTGGACTCAGATGAGCCAAAGCAGACCCATAAAGGATGATGGGCTTTCGTCCAGTGACTGGCCCCCCGGAGGACTCCAGGTCAACCAGCCTGGAGAACAGGGAGGAGTCGTCATCAGACTCCGAGGAGTCTGCAAAGAGCTGCCTAGGGCCTGAGCCACCCTCCAGCTGCCGAGGACGGTCGGGAGTGAGAGTGACCAACAACCTGTGGGGCAGGTCTTGACCCGACCGAGAATCCTTGGTCGGCGCCCCCGATTTCGGTTGTGGAGGCGGAGGTTCCACCACAATCAGTGGAGCAGCAGGTTTCAGCCTAACAACCGGCCCAGGTTTGGGCATCTCGACTGCAGCGAGAGGTTGTTTCGGCCGTTCGGGTGACAGCCACTTGATGGCCGGGGAAGGCGTCGGTGTTGACTTGCTCTCGGACAAAAGTAACTGCTGCCATATCAGGTCCTCGTAGCGTCGACGCAATTTACGCCGAAGCCTCTCCTCTTCTGAGGAGGAAGACGAGGACAAGCGGTGTTGCCGCTTACCTCGGTACCGAGACCGCCGATGTCGGCTGGATCGGCTGGACCGAGAAGAAGTCCGAGACAGAGACCAAGATCCTCTGTGTTTCTGAGGACGGGCCTGGGAAGGAGCGAGGGACACCAGCTCTTCCCTCGGCTCGGACACCTTAACCGGGGACTGCTGCACCAGGGGCGCAGGCAGATCCTCGGTCTCCACTGGGGGAACCGGTGAAGAAGGGTTGTCGGCTTCACCAGTCGACAACCCGTCTGACGGGTTGAGAAAAATCTCGACCGCGTCGACAGGTGTCTCGTCCGGCTGACCCGACGGGGATGCCGTGAAGGCAGCGGCCTTAGCCGCAACCTCGACCGAAGTCGACAGTCGGCTGTCCAGGGAAGGGGACATCTCCCGCTCCCATGAACGCCAACGATGGGACTTACCCTTAGAATCCTTCTTTTTGGACCGAGAGGAATGGCCCCTCTCCCTTCGTGGAAAGGGATTGGCAATGCTCCTTGAACGAAGCAGAATACGAGGTACCCAAGGAGAGTGGGATAAATGCTGCGACTGAGGAGGAGGAAGATGCGGCCTGGGCCGCCTCCTCCTCGAGGGTGATCATCTGCTCGAGCTGCTCAGCCGAGCCAGCTGCCGCAGTAACCGCCCAACAGGCCTCTTTCGACTTTACCGGCGGATAGCGCTTCTCGGGGCGCCCAAGCTTCAACCGGGCAGCACGGTCCTCCAAGACGTTGGCCGAGAACGAACAGCATGACTCGCAGGCCTGCGGGTTGTGTTCTAGGCCGAGGCAGTAGATGCACGTGGAGTGCGGATCCGTCCTGGACATCTTCTGCCCACAAGGGCACCGCCGAAAACCGGGAGTCGATTTTTCCATCACAGCCACGAGGGAAAAGGAAGACCGAAGTCTTGAAAATTTTTAAATGAGTTTTGGACGAACTGAAGAATTAGGATCCAGTCTATCACACAGAGCGTTAAGGAGGGAACCTGAGCTTCCAAGCGGTAAGGAAGATCTGGTGTCATGGGGCGGAGCTGAGAGTTTTACCACCCGAGTGGGTGGGAGGAGCCAGCTTGACCTTCCGGCAAGATTTAAAGTGGCAAGGAACCTGCCAGATAGTGTGGATGAACAACATATCCATGTCCCTAGAACAGCTGTTGCTATGTCAGGTCTTTGTAGCATTGACGAATTTCTGCCGAAGCCTCTCCTCATCCAAAGAGGACAAAGACGAATGTCAGTGTAGCCTTGTCTTAGAGCACTATGTGCCTTCCTCGGCCTCCTGGTCGAGGGAGTCCGAGACCTAGACCTCGATCGTCGGGGGGACCGACTGGATCGCTTGGGAGACAACGGGGGAACTGGTGCGATAAGGAGGGAACCTGAATCTTCCAAGTGGAAAGGAAGATCTGGCATCTAGGGGTGGAGTCAAAGGTTTTACCACCTGGGTGGGTGGGAGGAGACAGCTTAAAGATGTTCCGGCAGGAATTAAAGGGAAAGGCATCTGTCAAACATTGTGGACAGAAAGTACAGTTGCATAAGAACTTACTGTAACAGTAGATCTTCGAGAGGAGCTTTTGCAGCAAGCTATTACAATTAGGACCATGCTACAGGCACGAAGACCCATCAGAAACCTTTAACTAGCAGTCTCCAGCAGAAGCCTCCCCCGATGTCGGCTCCACCCCGACGTCAGCCAATGGTATATCAGGGCTGGTCCCCAGCCCCACCTCAGTTCACCTGCTGAAGACCAAGTGAATAAGGCTCGTCAAGTGGACCAGGCAGAAGCTTGCTGTAAAAAGGATGCAACAAGAGCTCACCAGGGGGAAGGATGGAGGGAAAGCAGTGCCTGCTGTAACAGCTCCTCTGGAAGGTCTACTGTTATGGTAATTTCTTAGGTAACTACTATCTTCCTTCGAGTGGGAGCTCTTGCAGCAGGCTATTATATTTAGGATTGAATTCCAAGCAGTCCCACAAAAAGGAACAGGAACTGGGAGCCGGCTGTAAGCACCAGTGCTAACAGGGCACTTCAGGAAAGGAGGCCCTGGAGGACCACTAAGCCAAAGCCAGCCTTACACTTAGAAGCAACATCCAGACTGTAATGCTTAATGTAGGTATGCACTGAGCTTCAGGTAGCCGCTGCACAGATGTCTCCTATGGAGAAATTTTGCAAGGATGCAAATGAAGTAGCCACTCCCCTGGTAGAATGACCCTTGACCAAGCCCAGTAGGGTTTTGTTATACTTGTTGTAACAGTAAACAATGCAACTGATCAGCCATTTTGAGAGTTTGCTTTGACACCGCAGTGCCTTGGTACTGAGATGTAAAGGCCATAAACAGCTGTTCCACCTTACGGTGTGGAGCAGTGCATTTTAGATAGTACCTCAGCGCCCTGTGGACGTCCAGTGTATGCAGGAGCGCTTCCACCCCATTTGAGTTGTCCGTATAATACACAGGAAGGTTGACATCCTAATTCAATGTCAGTTCAGAAATCACTTTGGGCAAAAAAATTTGGACTGGTTCTCAGGGACACCCTGTCCCTATGAAAAATGAAATAAGGCTCCTTACACATCAGGGCCTGAAGCTCTGAAACTCTCCGAGCAGAAGTAACTGCAACCAAAAATTACACTTTCCAAGAAAGAAAACGAAGCTCGCAATCTGCGGCAGGCTCAAAAGGGGGAAGGGTGAACTTCTCCAGCATAAACTGGTGATCCCAGGGAGGTACTGGATCTTGGATGGGAGGCTTGATGTGTAAGATGCCCCTCAAAATGGTACGGGACGCGTCCAGCTGGGCAAGTGTTTTTCCCTCCATTGGTAAATGGTATACAGAAATTGCTGGAAGATGTGCCTTTATGGAGGAGCAGCTCAAGCCTTGATTTAACAAGGAAAGAAAATACTCTAAAATCAAATTCACTGGGCAGGTGAGAGGGTCCAATGGGCTCCCACTCAAAGTAAGATCATCATATCCACGTCCCTAGATGTACAATCTCTAAAAAAATGTGCACCTTGACCCTCTCTCCTCCCAAAATATATACCCCCCCTACAAATATCTATACCCCCTTCCTCCATGACAGACACCTCTCACACTTTGCAAATCTAGTTGGGAAGTTCTGGCTTGGTTCTCTACCTCCTTACCTGTCCTCCCTCCTATCAACCTCCCTCCCATCCTGCTACTCCCTTCGCGCCACCACCCATAGGACTCTCGCCCTCCCACCTCGGCACACATCGTCTGGCCGCACTGCCTTCTCCTACAATTTCCCTGTAATCTGGAACTCTAGAAATCCTCTCTGCCCAATGCAGACAGTCTCTCTCCTACCTCCTCCGTAAGCACTCTGTTCATTCCTGTATCTGCACCTAACAACTCTCTCCCAAAAAAAGCCCTCTGCCCCACCCACCATACTCTCCTCCTCTCTCCAACCACTCCTCCCCCCGTCTCCCCTACTAACTCTAGCTGGTGCCTCCCTGACCCTGTCTACCCTTCCTTTTGGCCCCCACCTCACCTCACATCTTCCCCACTACCCACTCCCCCTTCTCCCTCTCCTTCGGGTCCTGTCCCCTTGCAGGGTTCTCAGCATCCTGAAGGATTCAGCTCCTGTGGATCAGTTCCTGGTCTGCCCCCAGCCCCCCTCCCTCCCCTCCCTCCAATCCTTTTGCCAGGTCCCCTCCTGCAGGGTTTTCAGCATCCTGAGGGTCATTCTTGGCTTCTTCCTCCCACCATCCCACCCACTCTCCCCTTCCTGCCACCTGCAGTAACTATTCTCTCCCATCCTTCCCTCCTCCCCTACCTCTTGTGCATTTACTCCTCTTCCTAAAATTCATTTGAGCACTTAGCTACTCTCAAATACTGCCTTTTCGGATCTGGACCGGCACTTACTTGCCACTGTGTTGCCACTACACTGTATCTGCACCCAGCACCTCTCTCTCCCTAACAATCCTCCCTCAACCACACCCACCATACTCTCCTACCCTTGTTTGTCCCCTTACCGACCTCATATCTATGCTACAACTACTACTGCATAATGCCACTCATGCTATCTGCTCACTGTCCTTTACCACCCTCCGCCCCATAACTTCTTCTCTCCCTCTAAGTCTTGGCCACACTCTGTTATATACCACTCTCTGGTTACATTACTCTTGAGGTCTCGCACTGATTAGTATTGCATTGTATTAGCACAACATTGTATGTATCTGAACTGCACTTATGTAGTTGATTGTTTGGTATTTGTATAACATAGTACTAGCACAACACTGTATGTATTGTTTGCACTGTATGTATTTGATTGTTCTGACTTTGGTTGATCCTCCCATTTATATCTCCCCGTACACTTCTGGAGAAGTACAGTTACATAAGAACTTACCGTAACAGCAGATCTTTGAGAAGAGCTCCTGCAGCAGGCTACACCTTAAGGACTATGCTGCCAGGCACTAGGAGTCCATGGACAACTTCTAGCCAGCAGTATCCTGCTGGGGTCTACCCCTTGCGTCGGTCCACCCAGCAACGTCACCCTCTGTATAAAGGAGGTGGTCCTCAGCCCCACCTCAGTTCACCCGCTGGAGACCCGGAGGTAGTTCAGCAGGAGGAAGCTGAGGCAGATGCTGAAAATTCCCAGAAGGAGAAAGTATAATAGGGGGATGAGGGAGGGAAAATAGCACCTGCTGCAGGAGCTCTTCTCAAAAATCTACTGTTACGTTAAGTTCTTACGTAACTGTTCTATCTGACTTCAAGTATGAACTCCTGCAGCAGGACACACCTTAAGGACGGAGTCCCAAACAAGAACGAGTCCCAAGCAGTGTCCCAGAGGGAAAGAAAGGAAATAGGGTGGTAGGAAAAAAACATTGGATTCTTATGATAGGAGGCCTTGGAGCACAGCTAGGCTGACTCCTGCTCTTTTTCTGGAGGCAATGTCCAGAGTGTAGTGCTTGACGAAAGTACGCACCGAGTTCCAGGTTGCGGGAGCGCAAATGTCTGCCATCTAAACATTTTTCTGCAAAGGATGCAGCCATCCTCCTTGCAGAATGTCCCTTTACTGGTCCCTCCAAGGGTTTGTCATACTTGTTGTAGATGAACACTATGCAGTTGGCCAACCATTTTGACTGGGTTTGTTTTGCAACAGCCTTCCCCAGAGCCCTGGGGGCAAAAGAAACAAACAACTGATCGGACTTGCGGACTGACTTAGTCTGGTTCAAGTAGTAACAAAGGATCCCAGTAGATGTCTCGAGTGTGAAGGAGGGCCTCCCCTGATTTGAATACTCGGGATAATAAACTGGAAGGCAGATATCCTGGTTCAGTGTCAGCTCAGATACTACCTTCAGTAGAAACTTAGGATTAGTACAAAGAGACACCCGGTCTCTGTGAAAAATGAAACATGGTTCTTTGCACATGAGTGCCTGAAGCCCTAAAATTCGAGCCAAAGTAACAGTAACTAACAATAATGCTTTCTGTGAGAGAAAGTGAAGGTCTCATTCCATGGCCGGTTCAAAGGGAGGTAAGGTTAATTTCTCTAGAACAAATAAAAGGTCCCACAGGGGAACAGGATCCCTAATGGGAGGTTTTAAATATAGCATGCCCAGTAAAAAGGTACAGGAGAAATCCAGTTGAGCAATGTTTCTACCCTCCACAGGTGCATGATAAGCAGAGATGGCACAGAGGTGCACCTTAATAGATAAGTAGAGCAGCCCCGCATCTGAAAGCAAAAGAAGCTATTCCAAGACAGAGTTCACTGAGCAAGAAAAGGGTCCAAGGAACATGCAGTTGCCCAGATGCAAAAACATTTCCACTTCATGGCATACATAGCCCATGTAGATGGCTTTCTTGCCTCTAACAGGACTTCAGCCACCCTCTGCGAAACTCCATGACAGAAGACAGCTAGGTCTGCAGGAGCCATGCACGAAAGTGCAGAGACCGAAGATGCAGGTGGACTAGTGTGCCCTGGTCTTGGGATAGCAAGCTGGATGACAGAGGTAGTGGGAAGGGAGGTTCCACTGTCAATTGCTGCAAAGGGGGAACCATATCTGGCGCAGCCAGAATAGGGCTATCAAAATCATTGCCACCCCTTCAGCCTGCAGCTTGAGCAGCACCCTCCGCAGATGGGGAAAGGGAAAGAAGGCATAAAGAAACCTCCCTCTCCAGCAGAGGGGCAACAGGTCTCACCAGAAAACACCAGGCCTGGGATCTAGCAAGCAGAAACTGGGCAGTTTGGCACTGCACGGGGATGCAAAGAGGTCCAGCTCTGGATGGACCCATCTTTTGAAGAAGTCATCCACCACTTCTTGAAGCAGCTCCCACTTGTGGTTCCTGGATCGAGAGCAGCTGAGTTAGTCTGCCAGGATGTTTTGGATGCCTGGAACATGAACCGCTGTCAATGTTAATCTGTGTTCTAGGGCCCAGTACCACACTCTCATGGCTTCTGCGAACAGAGGGTAGGAGTCGTCTCCGCTTGTGGACATAAAAGACTACCGACATGTTGTCAGTCTGAACAAGCAGGGGACCCTGGGAAACGTGCATCTGAAAGGCCTGCATGGCATACAGAATCGCCCTCATCTCTAAAATGTTGATGTGCAGGGACACTTCTAGGTCTAACCATGTGCCCTGAGTACAGGGATGCTGAAACTGTGTGCCCTGTCCTAGACCCGATGCATCTGTGGTCAGATCTAGCTTGGTGAATCCAACTGGAACAGTACTCCTGCTTCCAAATTTGGGAAATTAGTCACCATGACAGCGTATGCTGAACAGTCCTCGCTGTATGTATGGGATTTTCGAGTACATCAGACCTCTGGTCCCACTGAGCCCTTAGGGTCCATTGGGGAACTCTCATATGCAAGCGTGCCAGCGGGACAGTAGGTATGACGGCTGCCATATGTCCCAGAAATTGCAACATAGTCCGGGCTGTGACTAGGTTGGCTGATGCTATTATGGACGCCAGATCTCTCAGCCAAGTGGTCCTTTTGGGTGGGAGGAAGGCTCTTCCCTGCTTTGTGTCCAGAATGGCAATATGTACTGCAGACGTTGGCAGGGCCAAGGACAGGACTTTGGGAGGCTGACTGTTATCCCCAGCTGCTGGAACATCTGGAAAGTATCCGAGAGGATGTGTATTAACTGTGATCTGGAGGGAGCAGTCAGGAGCCAATTGTCTAGGTAGGGATAAACGAAGTGGCCCTGTCTCCTGAATGCTGCTGCAACTACTGTGAGACATTTGGTAAACACCCTCGGTGCTGAAGAGAGGCCGAAAGGCAAAATCCGGAATTCGTAGTAGTTCCCTTGGAAGGTGAACTGAAGGTATTTCCGGTGAGCTGGAAACACCGGGATGTGCGAGTAGGCGTTATGCATGTCCAGGGAGCATAGCCAATCCCCCGATTTAGCATGAGAATCAGTCCGAGTAAGGTCACCATTCTGAACCTTTTGTACTTGATGAATTGATTCAGCTGACTCAGGTCCAGTATGGATCTTGGGTCCTCCGTCTTCTTGGGAACCAAGAAGAAGTGGGAATAATACCTGGTTCCCTGTTGAGGAAGAGGAATAGGCTCTATGACTCATTTCAAGAGCAATGTCGGAATCTCATCCCTGATGTGGGCTGCGTGAGCCGGAGAGTATCGAGAGGGGGCTGGAGGCTTGTCTGGGGGAAGCTCGACAAATTCCAACACATAACCCTTTTCGATAAGGTCCAGAACCCATACGTCTGTCATAATGTTTGTCCACCCTTCTAGGTAGAGGGAGAACTGACACCCTGCCTCCCCCATCGACTCCGCTGGAGGAGGGGGGCAGGGAGTCATGCATGGGTGACTGGGGTGGGCAGTGAGGACTGGGAGGATTTGGTGCTCCTAGGCCCATTGTTCCCAGACAGTGGAGAGGGAGTCTTCCTTTGGAATGGACCTCGGAGCTGTTGGCCTCTCTGTTTGTTGGCTCCCAGGTGCCGAAAGCGCTTACACTTGGGCTGCTGGGGGTCCAGCCGGTACATATGATGAACAGACTGCACCACCTTCCCTGAGTCTTGCAGATCCATTATGATTTTCTGTACCTCCTCCCCAAAGACGGACCCATGAAAAGGAGCGTCCAGAATGGAATCCTGGAGCTCCTATCTAAACCCGGATACCCGCAACCAAGAGCGGCGATGGAGGCAGATCCCAGTGGCTGCAGCTCTAGTGACTGTGTCTGCTGAATTGTAGGATGCTCTCAACACGTTTTCCTATGTCCAGACCGGACTGAAGGTCGTTCAGAACTCCATACGAGCCAGATTGTCTGGTTGTTTTTGGGCCAATTCAAGAGCTTTCTTCCACAGAGATTTTTGATACAGCAAAATATGTGCCAAAAAATTTAAGGATCGATGCAAAAAGTTGCCCAACATCCATAAGGGGAGCCACTGGTGCCTGAGGCAGCGGTATGCCGGTGGGGCCTGTGGGAGCATCCTGAGGATTACTCGGTCCTGGCATGACATCTGGTGTTCATCACGGATAGGTGGAATTTCAAGACCTGTCATCTGATCGCCTGTTGTCTGGTCCCCGACGCCTGGTCATCGGGTACCAAGCTGCAGGTGTCTGGTCCGACGTCTGACAGACAGGTGCCCGGGCATCAGGCTGCTGATCCATCAGAGACAACAGCTCTTACACTGGCTTCTGAGGCAGCAGACATACAGAGGTAGGGTGGCTGACCCTGACGTCTGGTCACTGGATACCTTACCTAGTGGCGTCTGCCCCTGGTCCTTCCATTTATCGTAAGGCCTGTCATCTGAGGTGTGCGTCAGGGTTTTCATCCCAGCACCTGACAACTTCCCTCAGGGGCAGCATTCCCTGGGGTGTGAAAGTTCCCGGCATCTGTGCCTATTGTCAGAGGCTGATGACAAGCTAGAGGCAGAAGACGCCTGTGCCTTTTCGGCTGAAGTCCTGGCCTTAGACCCCAATGTATGCTGGAATGGCCTAAGGCTAATGGAGGGACCCAAAGGTCCTTGCCCCGGAGAACTCCCACCCACCGTCAGGCTAATGGTAGGAGCCTTCATCAGTGGCAGACCGGAGGAAACAAGGCCTGGCTGGGGGCGGGGGTGGGGGCAGAGTACGCTCTCTTGCCAGAGTGCAGATGGGAGTGTTTCTCCTTTTGATGAGGAGATCTGGAGCGGGACTCCAACCTACTGTGCTCCTTTTCTCAGTGGTGGTGCTTCCCTCCTGCGTGTTTCTCCTTATAGGAAGATGGCGACCAGGAGGCTGAGGGGCTGGCCTTCGACAGGTGTTGAAGGGCATCGAGCTGCTGCTCCAATAGGTAGGCCTGGAGTGTCTTGCAGCAATGGATCCTGGTCTGCTCGTTGAATTTACCACAGTCCAGGCAGGCGTTAATGTTGTGGTCAGGCTCCAGACAGAAGAGGCACTGAGAGTGGTCCTCTTTCACTGCAATCTGAACCCGCACAGACACTTGGACTTCCGTCACTTGGTGAAAGACGAAGAAGATGGAGAAGATATAAACCAATTCAATAATATTGATTTTTGAGAAAAATAAATCGGGTACTCTAACGAGAACCAGAAAATAGCGGATGACAGATGCAAGGAGGTATCTGAGGAGCCGAAGTGCATGGGTCAAAGGTGGGAAAAGAACTGAGGTGGGGCTGGGGACTGCCCCCTTTATAGAGGGTGATGTCGGTGAGCAGAACAACGTAAGGGGCAGACCCCGGCTGGGTACTGTTGGCTAGAGATTTTCCATGGAGTCCTAGTGCCTGGTGGCACAGTCCTTAAGGTGTAGCCTGCTGCAGGAGCTCATACTCGAAGTAACATCGAGCTGTTTACAGCTCACGTTGCCTTTCCAGGTGAAACCTTTTCAAATAAATTAAAATATCCAAAACATGTGTCTCTCCCCCCACAATTCTCGAAAACGTGTAACTCAACCTTGTACCAGTATCATAACTGCACCACTTTTCCTACATACCTCACATTTGCACACCTTGTTAAATCTGTAAAATCAACTTTGTAACCCTACCAAAATATGCACTTCTCTCCTATACCTGCACTCCTTCCAGATGTTTCACTCTTACCTCACACCACTCACCCAATCTATACCCCTTCCCCTTCTCCCCAAAGATATGTACCCAACCCCATACCTCCTCTACCTATCTACCCAGTGCCCAAAAACACTGCCAAAACATCCACCCTTCCAAAAATGTGCCTCCCTCCAAAAATACAGGTTACTCACCTGTAACAGGAGTTCTAGGAATGGTATATGTTGTTCATCCACACTGTCTGGCAGGTTCCTTGCCGCTTTAAATCTTGCCGGAAGGTCTTCAAGCTGGCTCCTCCCACCCACCCGGGTGGTAAAACTCTCGGCTCCACCCCATGAGGCCAGATCTAGCCCGCTGGAAGCCAGGTTGTGCGTCGAAGCTGGGGAGGTTGGGTGGGTCGTGTGGATGAACAACATACACCATTCCTAGAACTCCTGTTACAGGTGGGTAACCTGTATATCTAGGGACATGGATATGTTGTTCATCCACACTGTCTGGCAGACTCCTAGCAGTTCTCCGGGAGAAGGGAGGCAAAGCGCACACCCCCTACTTACGAAATAAAGACTGGAGAACCGAGGCCCCAAAACCAGCATCCTGGTGTGACTCAAGGTCGATGTGGTAGTGGGTGATGAAGGTGTGTGCTGACTTCCAGGTAGCAGCCCTGCAGATTTCCTGGATAGGGACGTCCCTGGAAGCAGCCACCGATGCAGCAGTATGGCGGGTAGAATAAGCTCTTATCCCTCTGGGAAGCTCCATGCCCACCAACCTATAGCAGACATCTATACAGGAGGTGACCCACCTGCCTATCGTCCGCTTGGCTGCACGTCTGCCAGGTGCGGCTTCAGCGTAGGTGACAAACAGCTGGTGAACCTCTCCCCGAACTTCAGCCGTCCACTCCTTATAATAAGTGAGCGCTCTTCTAGGATCCAAAGTATGGAGCCTATATTCGGCCTCCGAGGTGCGATTGGGGTAGAACACCGGCAGAGTCAACACCTGGTTAAGGTGAAACTCCGACACCACCTTCGGAAGGAATTTCGGTGGGGCGCAGGACAACCTTGTCCCTGTGGAAGACCAGATAAGGAGACTTGATGGAAAGTGCCTGAGCTCTCCCATCCTTCTGGCTGACATGATAGCCACCAAGAAGGCGGTCTTCCATGACAGGTGAGACATGTCACACCTGTGCATCGGTTCGAATGGCTTGCCCATGAGCTTAGCCAATACCAGCAGTAGATCCCACAGAGGTGGAGGTTCTCGCACCGGAGGGGATATGTGATCAAGGCCTTTGAAAAAGCACCCGACCACCTTCTCCTATGCCACTGACCGTTTCCCAGCCCGTGCCCGGTAAGCAGAGATGGCTGCCAGGTACACCTTAAGGGTCGTCGACCGAAGCCCTTGCTCAGAAAGGGACCTCAGGTAGTCCAGAATGCTTGCCAAGGAACAGGAGGAAGGGTCCAGACCCTTGCTCTGACACCAAATGGAGAATCTCTTCCATTTGAAGGCGTAGCATTTTCTGGTCAACTCCTTACGGGATGCCTCAACGACGTTGAGGACCTCGTCGGAAAGACCCAAGGCCTGGAACTCTAGCCGCTCAGGAACCAGGCCATCAGGTGCAGGGATTGAAGGTCCGGATGGAATACCTTCCCCTGATTGACTGAGATCAGGTCCGGGCGGGCTGGAAGCGCCTCGGAGCCTGGAGCTGAGACTGAGAAGATCTGGATACCAGAACTGGCGGGCCAGTCTGGGGCTACCAGAATCACCTGCGCCTTTTCCTCCTCACCTGGAGAAGCACCTTGTGTTTATGGAAATGGGAAAGGCGAGAAGAGGCCTAGGGTCCACGGCCTCGAGAAGGCATCCCCCTGCAGCAAGCCCTACTGAGGCGGGCGGGCATGAAACAGTCTCAGCTTCGCATTCTCCCTGGAGGCAAACAGGTCCGCCTGAGGCGTGCCCCAATGGGAGAAAAGATCTTGTACTACCTCCGGCAGGAGAGACCACTCGTGAGACGCAGCCCCTATCCGGCTTAGGGCATCAGCCAGGGTGTTGGAGGCTCCTGCCACATGAATGGCGAGGAGATCCGCCTCCAAGCTGCGCACGAGTGACCAAATGCAGAGAGCTTCCCTGCACAGAGGCATGGAGCACGCCCCTGGAGGTTTAGGTAGTACATGGTTGTGGTATTGTCCGGTCTGGACCTGAACCACTTCACCTCAGAGAAATGGAGCCAAGCGTAAGGGCTAGACGAACCTCGAAGCTCCAGCAGGTTGATGTGGCATCGGGACTCCCAAGGGGACCAGAGGCCATGTGCTCTGTGCTCCCCCAGATGGGCACCCCAACCCATCAGAGAGGAATCAGTCGATAGCGAGACTGTCGGCTCGGGGTTGACAAACGGGATGTCCTCCTGCAGATGTGCTGGAACGGTCCACCACTGGAGAGTGTTCCATATCCCCTGGGTCACTGTCACTAGCTGATCCAGTGGATCGAAGTGCTGTGACCATTGGCTGGCCAGCCCCCAATTGAAGGGGACGCATGTACCAGCAGGCCCAATGGACCACGCTGGTGCAGGCCGCCATGAGGCCCAGGAAGTCCCGGGCAGAGCGCGATTGCCCAACCTGAAATGATTGGGCAAAGGAGGAAAGAACCTCGGCCCTGTCCACCAGGAGCCATGCTCTGGCTCTAAAGAGGTCGAGCTCTGCCCCGATGAATTATATCACCTGCTTTGGCACGAGTTCCGACTTGGCCTCATTGAAGAGGAGGCCAATCTGAGAGCAAACCTGGAGGGACAGATCTCTGGACCGCTCCACCTCCGCTCTGGAGGGGGATGCAATCAGCCAGTCGTCCAGGTAGGGGTACACCCGGACCCTTCGGCACCGCAGGAATGCTGTCACCACTGCCATGCATTTGGTGAAGACCCTGGGAGCTAGGGAAAGGCCGAAGGGTATGGCCTGGAACTCGTAAAGGGATCCCTCCGCTCTGAAGCGGAGGAATCTCTGGTGGGATGGACGGATTGGGACGTGAAAAAACACCTCCTGAAGGTCCAGGGAACAGAACCAAATGACTTGTTCCAAGGATGGGATTATCTGAGCCAGAGTGACCATCCTGAAGGTCCGAGACCTTAGGAACCTGTTCAGGTCGTGCAGGTCGAGAATGGGGTGCCAGCCCCCCATCCGTTTTGGGACTAGAAAGTACCTGGACACAAACCCCGGGTCTGGAGGAGGATCCGCCACCTTCCTAATCACCTCTTTTTCGAGGAGCAGGGCAATATCGGCTCGGCGGGCCGACAGAGAGGCTGCACCCTGTGGCCCCCCGAGGGGCGACGGCTCGGAAGGGTGGGGCCTGCTTGAACTCTAGAGGCAGGCCCTTTCCTACTACCTCCAACACCCAGCGGTCCATGGTGATAGTGGACCAGGTGGAAAGGAAGTGGCGGAGCTGTCCCCCCACACGGGGGAACCCAGGGGGGAGTGACGAGGCTGGGGGCGACACCCCTCAACCCGTCACTGGGCAGGCTTGGAGGAGGGACCGGCCGAGGGACCTCCTGGGCCTTTACCTCCCTGCTTCCTATTGGAGGAAGCTGCGGGCTTGGGTTTGGGATGCCAAGCGTGAGCCTGCTGGCCCTGGTGCTGGTGCTGTTGGGCCAGACGTGCCGCAGGTGCAGAAGGGCGAAAGGACTTGTGCTGCTGCTGTAGGTGACCTTTCTCCTTCTGGGCGGACGTGACCGAGTCCAGAGTGGCATTGGACTTTTCGATCCGCTGGAGGTGACTTTCCACTCCAGGGCTGAAGAGGTCGGTCCCCAAGAAGGGGACATCCACCAATTTGTGCTGGGTATCCGCCGTGAAGGTGGATATCCTCAGCCATGGTCTGCGGCGCTGTGCTGGGTATCCGCCGTGAAGGTGGATATCCTCAGCCATGGTCTGCGGCAGCCATGGTCACTCTGGCTCAGATAATCCCATCCTTGGAGCCGTTTGGAGCTGCTGCTGAGCCACTGCCCTACCCTGGTCCCACACCTGCCGGACCGTGGTCTGCAGGTCAGCTGGGAGATGAGGGATCACCTCATCCAGGGAGCCCATGAGGGCGTGGGAGAAGTGTGCCATCAGCACGGCTGAGCTGGCCTGGAGGAGGCCAAGGGAGGATGCAGTGTACACCTTGCGCTCGGCGTAGTCCAGCTTTTTGGACTCCTTGTCGGGGGGCTTGTCCACATCCCTAGCATTCCCAGAACGCCGGAAAATGCTGTCGGTGACCAACCCCTTGGCAGAGGGGTGTTCCGAAAACCGGGCAAAGAGCCGGTAGGGACTGCATACTTCCTGGCCATCCTGGCTGAAGGCGCAGGGCAGGAAGCAGGCTGCTGCCAGAGCTCCAAGGCTGGGCCAACAATGGCTTCAGCCACCGGAAAGGCCTCGTGGGTGAACTCCTCGGTCCAGTATCTCCGCTAGGGATACTTGGCCTGCTTGGATACGGGCTCGAGCTGCATCCCGGTGGACTCCGAGATGAGCCGAAGCAAACCCATGAAGGACGATGGGCTTTTGTCCAACGACTGGCCCCCGGAGGACTCCAGGTCACTGGGCCTGGAGAACAGGGAGGAGTTGTCGTCGGACTCAGAGGAGTCTGCGAAGAGCTGCCTGGGGCGTGACCACCCTCCACCTGCCGAGGACAGTTGGGAGTGAGGGTGACCGACAACCTCTGGGGCAGGCCTTGACCCGACCGAGAGTCCTTTGGTCGGTGCCCCTGATTTCGGTTGTGGAGGCAGAGGTTCCACCACGATCAGTGGGGCAGCTGGTTTCCGCCAAACAACCGGCCCAGGCTTGGGCACCTCGACTACAGCGAGGGGTTGTTTCGGCCGCTTGGGTGACAGCCACTTGATGGCCGGGGAAGGCGACAGCGTCGACTTGTTCCCAGACAGAAGTAACTGCTGCCACATCAGGTCCTCGTAGCATCGACGCAATTTGCACCAAAGCCTCTCCTCTTCCGAGGAGGAAGACGAGGACGAGCGGTGGCGCCTCTTACCTTGGTGCCGAGACCGCTGATGTCGGCGGGATCGGCTGGACCGAGACGATGTCAGAGACCGAGACTGAGATCCTTGGTGTTTCCGAGGACGGGTCTGGGAAGGAGCGGGGAACACCCGCTCTTCCCTTGGCTCGGAAGCCTTAACCGAGGACTGCTGCATCGGGGGCACAGGCAGATCCTCGGTCTCCACCGGGGGAACTGGTGAAGAAGGGTTGTCGGCCTCACCAGTCGACAGCCCGTCCGACGGGTCGAGAAAAATCTTGACCGCGTCGACGGGTGTCTCGGCCGGTTGGCCTGACAGGGACGCCGTGAAGCCAGCGGCCTTAGCCGCAACCTCGACCGAAGTAGACAGTCGGCTGTCCGGAAGGAGACCTCTCCGCCTTCCCACGAACACCGACGATGGGACTTACCTTGAGTCCTTTTTTGGACCGAGAGGAATGTCCCGATGGCCCTCTCCCTTCGTGGAAAGGGATTGGCAAAGCTCCTTGAAAGAAGCTGAATACGAGGTACCCAGTGAGAGCGGGACAAATGCCGCGACCGAGGAAGAGGATGATGCGGCCTGGGCCGCCTCCTCCTCGAGGGCGATCATCTGCTCGAGTTGCTCAGCTGAGCCAGCTGCCACGGTAACCACCCAATGGGCCTCCTTCGACTTAACCAGCGGGTAGCGCTTCTCCGGGCACCCAAGCTGTTACCAGGCAGCGCGGTCCTCCAGGACGATGGCCGAAAATGAACGGTAAGACTCGCAGGCCTGCGGGTCATGTTCTAGGCCGAGGCAGTAGACGGACGTGGAGTGCGGGTCGGTCCGGGATATCTTCTGCCCACAAGGGCACCGCCGAAAACTGGGAGTCGATTTGTCCATCGCAGCCACGAGGGAGAAAGATGACCGAACTCTTAAAAATTTTAAAATTATTTTCGGGCGAACCAAAGAATTAGGATCCAGTCTGTCACGCACAGCGTTAAGGAGGGAACCTGAGCTTCCAAGTGGTAAGGAAGATCTGGCGTCATGGGGTGGAGCCGAGAGTTTTACCACCTGGGTGGGTGGGAGGAGCCAGCTTGAAGACCTTCCGGCAAGATTTAAAGCGGCAAGGAACCTGCCAGACAGTGTGGATGAACAACATATCCATGTCCCTAGAAATGTTTGTCTTATCCCCACATAGCTCTCAAAATCTGAACCCTTATGTCACAAAATTTGTATCTCCTATACCCACTACCCTTCCAATATTTGGACGTCTATCCTTGCAACCCTCATAAAATGTGTACCCCCTACCCAGCATTCCCTACAAACTTTGTACCCCATCACCCAATTTCATACACCTTCTCCTCCACCCTGCCAAAATTCATGCCCCAACCCCAACACATTCCCAAAATATTTACCTCACGCCCCACATCACTACCAACATATTCACCACTCCCCAAATGTACACTCCTCCCAACATTTACACACTGTACTTGTACCCCTCTAAAATATGTATCCTTTGCTCCCAAAATGTTTACTGCCCTCTGCATAACTCCACCAATTCTGCACCACACCCAACATTTGCACCCCTTCCCCTGAACTCACAACAAAATGTGTCCTTTCCATTCCTTCATCCAATAATTTGCACCCCCTGAAACCCTCACAAAATGTGTACCTCTAGCTGCTAGATCTGTGCCCTTTCTCCTGCACCACTCTCCAACTCTATAACCTACAACCTTCAGACCTTCACAAAATGGTATCCCTCTGTTCCTTACCATTCCCAGAATTTTCCATTTCTTTTGTGCCCCCTCCCAAATTTATACTCACATTGTTGTGCCCCTTTAAAACATAATACCCCTTATCACATACAGCTTCCAAAAACTGTAAATCCTCCTGCACTGCTGCCCAAATATGCACCCATAAGAACAGGTCACTCACCTGTAACAGTAGTTCTAGGAGTGGTATATGTTGTTCATCCACACTGTCTGGCATTGTTCCTTCCCCTTTAAATCTTGCCAGAAGTCTTCAAGCTGGCTCCTCCCACCCACCTGGGTGGTAAATACCTCGGCTCCACCCCATGACACCAGATCTTCCTTTCTGCTGGAAGATACAGGTTGGACCGTCCCGAGTCATCTGCAGGAAGGAATCCCGTTTGTCCGCCCCGAGCCGACGGTCATCCTTACAACCGAAGCCAAATAAGAGGAACTCAGAGAGAGCGGGATAAACGCCGCGACTGAGGAGGAGGAAGATGCGGCCTGGGCCGCCTCCTCCTCGAGGGCGATCATGTGCTCGAGCTGCTCAGCCGAGCCAGCCGCCGCGGACACCGCCCAACGAGCCTTTTTGGATTTTACTGGCGGGGAACACTTCTCAGGGCGCCCGAGCTTCAATCGGGCAGCACGATCCTCCAGGACTTTGGCCGAAATGGAGCGGCACAACCCTCAGACCTGCAGGTCGTGGTCTAGGCCGAGGCAGTAGATGCACGTGGAGTGCGGATCCGCCCTGGACATCTTCTGCCCGCCAGGGCACCCCAAAGCCGGAATCACTTGTCCATCGCAGCCGAGGATGAGAAGACCAAGTTTAGAAAACTCAAAACTAGTTTCGACGTAAACTAAGAGTTAGAATCCAGTCTAAACGCAGAGCGCTAAGGAGGGAACCTGAGCTCAAACGGTAAGGAAGATCTAAGGCCATGGGGTGGAGCCGAGTTTTACCACCCGGTGGGTGGGTGGGAGGAGCCAGCCTGAAGACCTTCCAGCAAGATTTAAAGCGGCAAGGAACCTGCCAGACAGTGTGGATGAACAACATATCCATGTCCCTAGAAACATTTTTTTTTTTTAATTATTTATCTCATTATTTAACATTCAGTTTTGAGTCTCAGTTTTTACAATCATATCAATTATATACACTTGCCACCATAATTTCTTAACACTATTGATGCTTTCTATGGATATTCTATCTTTTTTGTATAAAAATTATACTTTGTAAAAAAACATTTATCATCGAAAGTGCTACATTCTGCCTTCCCTGCCTCAAATTACTACTGCTATAAGCCTGTTCCAGGATAGCCACCAGGAAGGCGGTCTTCCATGACAGATGTGACATCTCACACCTGTGCATCGGTTCGAATGGCTTGCCCATGAGCTTTGCCAGTACCAGCAGTAGATCCCACGGAGGAGGAGAAGGTTCATGCACCGGAGGGGATATGTGGTTGAGGCCTTTAAAGAAATGCCAGACCACCTTCTCCTGCACCACCAACTGCTGACCAGCCCGTGCCCGGTAAGCAGAAATGGCTGCCAGGTGCACCTTAAGGGTCACGGACTGAAGACCCCCTTTGGACAGAGACCAAAGGTAGTCTAGGATGCTAGCCACTGGACAGGACAAAGGGTCCAGGCCCTTATCCTGACACCAAATGGAAAACTGCTTCCATTTGAAGGCATAGCACCTCCTGGTTGACTCCTTCCTGGATGCTTCCACTACAGTGAGTACATCCTCAGAGAGAACCAGAGCCTGGAACTCTAGCCACTCAGGAACCAGGCTGTCAGGTATAGGGATTGAAGGTCCAGATGGAATTCCTTCCCCTGATTGACATATAACTGGTCCAGGTGTACTGGAAGATGCCGCAGAGGCCTTGAGCTGAGGAGATCTGGATATCTGAACTGGCATGGCTAATCTGAGCTACCAGAATCACCTGTGCCTTGTCCCTTCTGACCTTTAGGATCACCTTGTGAACCAAGGGAAGTGGCGGAAAGGCACAGAAGAGGCCTGTGGTCCACGGCCTCGAGAAGGCATCCCCCTGCAGTGAGCCCTGCTGAGGGGGGCAGGCTTGAAACAGCTTCAGCTTGGTGTTCTCCCTGAAGGTGAACAGATCCACCTGAGGTTTGCCCCAGTGGGGAGAAGAAGCTGTGTACCACCTCTGGATGAAGAGACTGCTCATGGGGTGTCTTGCCCACACGGCTGAGAGCATCCGCCAGTTGATTTGAGGCTCCTGCCACGTGGATGGCTAGCAGATCCACCTCCAGTCGGCTCACAAGGGTCCAGATGCAGAGTGCTTCCCTACACAGCAGCTGGGACTGCGTGCCGCCCTGTTTGTTGAGGTAGTGTCCATATAGACTTGCACCACTTGACCCCGAAGGACTGGAGCAAATGCTGACAGTGCCAGTCTGACTGCTCTGAGCTCCAGCAGGTTGATATGGAATCGGGATTCCTTGGGGGTCCAGAACCCATGGGCTCTGTGGTTCCCAATGTGTGCTTCCCAGCCCGTGAGAGAGGCATTGGTCATGAGAATGACCGTCGACTCAGGACGGACAAATAGGATCCCTTCCTGCAAGTGATCCAGGACAGTCCACCATTGGAGAGCGTCCTGCATCTTCTGGGTCACAGTGACCAGCTGGTCAAAATGGCTGAGATGCTGAGTCCACTGGCTGGCCAGCTCCCATTGAAGAGGGTGCATATGCCACTGGGCCCATCGGACCATGGTGGTGCAGGCCGCTATTTACCCCAGAAGGGGAAGGAAGTCCCGGGGAGAGCGTAAGTGCCCGACCAGAAATGATTGGGTAAAGGAGAAGAGAAGAGAACCTCTGTCCTGTCCATCGGGAACCGGGCTCTGGCTCGGCAACAGTCAAGCTCTGCCCTGATGAAGCATATCTCCTGCGAATGTACAAGTTACGACTTGGCCTCGATGATCAGGAGACCAAGGTTGGTGCAGGTCTGGAGGGCCAAGTCACTGGGCCTCTCCACCTCTTGCTGGGTGGAATGTGCCAAGAGCCAGTCGTTGAGATATGGGTAACCCCTGACCCCCTCGTCGCTGAAGATGGACTGCTACCACTGCAATACATTTGGTGAAGACCCATGGGGCCGATGACAGGCCGAACGACATGGCTTGGAACTCGAATAGGGCTCCTTCTGCCCAGAAGCGAAGGAACCTTTGGTGAGACAGACAGATCAGGACATGAAAAAATGCATCCTGGAGATCCAGAGAGCAAAACCACATGTTTTGCTCTAAAGATGGTATGATCTGGGACACAGTTACCATCCTGAAGGTATATGACCTGAGGAATCAGTTCAGGTCATGCAGATCTAGAATAGAAGTACCTGGATATGAACCCTGGGTTGACTGGGGGGGTCCATGACTCTGGCCACTACCTCCTTGTGGAGCAGTTGGGCAATGTCATCTCGAAGAGCCAACTGAGTGTGCATGGACATCACATCCTCCCATGGGGCATGGGCTCGGCTTGGAGGGTACTGCTCAAATTCCAGAGGCAGTCCCTGATCCACCACTTCTAGGACCCACCTGTCCGTGGTAACAGCAGACCAGGCGGAAAGAAAATGGTGGAGCCAGCCCCCCCACGGGAGGACCCAGAGCTTGCATAACAGGTATGGTGTTGGCCACCCCCATCCCATCATTAGGCAGGCTTAGGGGAAGAGAGTCAAGACTTAGGACCACCAGAGCCTTGACCTCCAGGCTTACGGGCTGCCGGAGGCCTGGACTTGGGCCGACGGCACCAAGATTGTGCCTGCTGTTGCTGCCCCGCTTGGAAGTAGGGCTGCTTGGCCGCAGGGGCAGGGTGCCGAAATGGCTTTTTCTTCTGCTTTTTGGAACCCTGAGATTCCTTTTGTTCAGAAGTGACGGAGTCCTGGGTGGCACTGGACTTCTTAATACGTTGGAGGTGACTGTCCACAACTGGACTGAAGAGATCAGTACCCAGGAAACTCCATTACTTTGTGTTGGATATCCAACGTGAAGGTGGAGACCCTCAACAAGCCCTGTGGTGCATGGCAACCGCGGCTGCCACTGAACAGACGCATGAATCCCTGAGGTCCAGAGCCACCTGGAGTTGCTGCTTGGCAACAGCCCAACCCTGTTACCCGACCTGTTTGACCATGGTCTGGAGGTCTGTGGGGAGGTGAGGCAGAACCTCATTAAGGGAGGTCCACAGGGCATGAGAGAAATGCCCCTTGATGAGGGCCGAGCTTGCCTGATGGAGGCCTAGCGTAGAGGTGGCATAGACTTTGTGGGCAGAATGGTCCAGTTTCTTAGACTCTTTGTCCGGAGGTCTATCAGTATCTGCCGAACTACCTGAGTGTCTGAACACAGATTTGGTCACCAAACCCTCGGCCAAGGGATGCTCTATGAACCCCAAAAGGGACCCTATGGGCACCACATATTTGCAGGCCATGCGGGCAGAAGGCGCAGGGCAGGAGGCAGGATGCTGCCACAGCTCCAAAGCTGGACTAACAATGGCCTCGGCCACTGGAAAGGCTTTCAGAGAATCCCCTCGCTTAAAGATATCCGTAAGGGGATATTCAGCCCGTTTCTGCATGGGCTCGAGAGGCATCTCTGTGGATTCGGAGATAAGCTGGAGGATGCCCATGAAGGAAAAGGGACCTTCCTACGTCGAGAGAATACCAACCGATTCCTCGTCCAAGAAGCGGGAATGAAGGTCCGAGTCATACGACTCCAAAGAGTCTGGTTAAATCGGCCGGACACCTGAGTCTCCCTCCACCCGTGTAGGATGGTTGGGAGTGAGGGTAACAGACAGTCTACGCAGGAGGCCTGGAACAGGCCAAAACTCTTTGGCAGGCACCTCCTTCATGGGCTGTTTAGGTGGCGGCTCCACCAAAATCGGTGAAGAGGTAAATTTTGGCCGAACCGTTTTGACCGGCTCCAAAGGAGGAGGAACGGTGCGGGCCGGCTCCAGAGGAGTTCACTTCAGCCTGGGAGACGATAGCTAAGTAATGGCCAGGGTGGAAGCTTGGTTAAACTTTTATTTTTTTTAAATATATTTTTATTAGAATTTTCTTTTATATTAGGAGCCATTTTACATTCATTGACATTCTGGTGCATACTTTAAGTTTTTCTTTTTTTTAGATATCAAGTAATTAGTATGAAATACAGATTGTTATATTTAATATAATCTTTTTTTATTAAGGTCCTTTGTTCATTTTTTGTTATAAACAGTCTGCAGTTGGTTATTTCCAGATCTTGTTTCCTTCCCTTTCCACCCCCCACTTTCCACTATGGGCAGAAATCAGGATCCACTTCTACTTGATGGATGGCCCATCTCTGCCACGGCTGAACAAGCTTCTGTGATTGGTTATTAATTTTAGCAGTGATATTTTCCATCTGATATATTGATATCATTATTTGTCTCCAATCTTGTATGGTAGGAATGTCTTGAGTCATCCATTTTTTTAAGAGACTTCTTTGCAGCCAGCAAAAAAATTGGCTGTAAAGTTTTTGTCCATGGGGGGAATGATCCGGGTAGACAGCTAGTAATAACATTTCGGCTGTAAGTTCAATATTTTCTCCCAGACTGTCTGCCATTTCTCTTTGCAAATTTATCCAAAAAGGCATTAAGAGTGGGCACTGCCACATAATATGTGCAATATCAGCCATCTTACATCCACAACCCCTCCAACAAACCCCATATTCAATTGGAAGGCACTTTGTCAGCCGAGCAGGTGACCAGAAAAACCTGGACCTACACTTCCATGAACATTCTCTCCAAATGTATGATTGAGTAATTTTAACTGCTCGAAGAGCTGCAGAGGACCAAGCCTCTTCAGATATTTCAAGGTCCAAATCCCTGTTCCAACTGATCAATATTGATCTGGTTGATTCTTTAGTTAAATCTCGTATTATTTTATTTAGGTTTCTGATTAAATGATTCCAATGGTGTCCCAAGGAATGGTCAGAAAATAATCTTAGGAGGGGAGGGATTGGGGGATTCAGTTTCACCTGAATGATTCAATTTCTTAATATATGATTTCTGATTTGAAGGTATCTAAAGCGATCAGTATTTAATAGCTTAAATTTCAGTTTTAGCTCTTCGAATGATAATATCTCACTGGGACCCAGGAACTGAAACATCTGTTCCAATCCTAGTCTGCGCCACCGAGAGAAAGTCAAATCATTGTAAGGTTGAATAAAGAGCTCATCTTCTGAAATGACCTTACATTATTCATAGATTAACTGAAATAGCTCTTTGCCACGTATGTGGAACCATAGTTTTAGAACCTGCGAGGTAATTTCAGTAAAGTCCCCTATAGGAAGAGACCTCCCGTGAGAAGAAAAAATGATTTTTTTTATGTCATGCATGTCATTCAGGTGGAATTCTAAGTTCTTCCACAGGGAGTTAAATTGCTCTGAAAGCCAGAGGAGAAATATTCAGAGAAATGCTGCCTCAGCATATCTTTTAAGGTCAGGGAGGTTTGTTCCACCCTGAGCTAAGGATAATTTTAATACTGAAAGCCAAATTCGTGGTTTTTGTTTGTTCTACACAAATACTGTTATCATATTGTCCCATGATTTAAAGTAATATGATGATGGGAAATATGGAATGTTTTGGAACAAATATAATAACCGAGGTAAAACATTCATTCTGATTGTTTCAATTCGTTGAAACAGGGAGAGTGGAAGATGCGTCCACTTATCCAAGTCCTTCTTTATTGAAACAGAGATAGGTTCATATTTGATTAATTCAATTACCTGCAAGTTTTGGGATATATTTATGCCTAGATATTTTATTTTAGTGGAGTGCCATTTAATAGATAAACTTTGTTTTAAAGTGTTTTGGGGGGGTGTAATTGTATAGGAGAGCTTTTGTTTTGGATATGTTTAATTTGAAGCTGGCCAGTTCTTCAAATTTTGTTAAAATTTTCCATGTCTCTATGATCGACTCTAAGGGAGGCAAAAGAGAGAGGAGAATGTCGACGGCAAAGAGACTGGTCTTGTATTCAATTTGTTGCATAGGAATTCCTTCTAATGTTTTTGATGTTCTTATTGCTACTAAGGGTTCGATGTCTAATACAAACAGTAAGGGGGAAGCGGACAACCCTGTCTTGTACCTTGTTGCAAAGAAATTGGTGAAGAGAGTCCCCCATTAATATGCACATATGCCTTAGGAGAAATAAATATTTGGCCTAACCATTGTAAAAATGAATCTGGAAATCCGAAGGCCCTAAGTGTAGACCATAAAAAGGGTCAATAGACCCGATCAAATGCTTTTTCTGCGTCTAAGCTTATAAAAGCAGCTGGTATTTTTCGGGTTTGGATACATTCTATTAAGATTAGGGATTTTCTAATATTGTCCATTGTAGACCTATTTTTTATAAAACCGGCTTGATCTGGGTGTATTATTGTTGGAAGGATGTTTTCTATTCTAGTTGCTCGAATGGCCATATAGATTTTATAGTCCGTATTTAGTATGGATATTGGGCAATAAGCTGATGGTTCTAATTTGTTCCCATCCAGTTTGGTGATTGCCGCAATTGTGGCATATTCCCAAGTCAAGGGGGGGGGGTCACCTTTCTCCGTCTCTCCATATAAAAGGAGAAGTCTTGGAGTTAATTCCTTATTAAAGAGTTTATACCGCTCTCCAGTGAATCCATCAGGACCCAGGCATCGTCCTGTGGAAAGTTTTGTAATTGCAGCACCTATTTCTTCGATTACGATCGGAGCCTGCAATTTCTGTATTTGGGAACTTGTTAGTTTTGGTAGTTGTAATTGGGTCAGAAAGTTCCGCCTATCATTCTGGGAAGAGTTGTTTTGTGGTGTGTATAATTGCTGAGCTTGGCTAGGCTTTTGACCGGACAAAATTAGCTGTTGCCACATTAGGTCTTCATAGTGTCGACGGAGTTTCCGTCGAAACCTCCCTTCATCCCAGGAGGAAGAAGAAGAAGAATGTCGGCAATGCCTCTTTTTAGAGTGCTTGTGCCCCTTTACCCGTCCGGTCGAAGTAGTCAGAGATCTCGACCTAGATCATCGGGGGGACCGACGGGTTAACTGAAGGCACCAGAAGACCGTGAACATCTAGGTTCAGGACTGGGTCCACAATCGGTCTCCCAGTGGGCTGGGTCTCATCGGGGAGAGGCAGGACCGGGGTCCTGACTCATCGGGTGACAACAGGTCAACTAGGTCGAGAATTATCTCAACTGGATCATCGTACAGCGTCTGGGCCTGCTGGCCTGATGGTGGAACCATGAAACCAGCGGATGAGGCCGCAACCTCAACCAAAGTCGAGACAGGTGATTCCTGGGACCGAGACCTCTCACGATCCCAGGAACGTCATCGGTGAGACGAAGGTTCCCTTGGTTCCTTGTCCTTTTTACGGGACAGAGAAACATGTGAGCCCGAAGGCCCCTTGCCCTTGGTAGGAAGGGACAGGCACATCTCCCGCAAGAAACCGGAGAAAGTGGAGCCCAAGTTGAGCGGAACAAAAAAGGGCTTTGAGGACCAATATGCGGCCTGAGCTGCCTCTTCCTCAAAGGCCTGCATTTGTTTCAGTTGCTCGACGGACTCTGCAGCCACAGAGACAGCCCATTGGGCCTCTTTAGATTTGAGCGTCTGGTTCCGTTTCTCTGGCCTGCCCAATTTTAACTGTGTGAGATGATCATTCAAGACGGTTCGGGTGAAACGCGAGGCATATTTCACAGGCCTGAGTGTCATGGCTGACACCCAGACAATATACGCACATGGCATGCGGGTCTGTGTGAGACATCTTTTGCCCACATGGGCCGCGACGGAAAGCGGGAGAAGACTCATCTTCCATGACAGTCGAGATCGCAAAGCAATCGTTATTAACTCTAACTAGCTTAAGTTTGCGCAAATCGGAGGATTTTGAAGCCAGGGCCCACTGAATGCTAGAGTGGTAAGGAGGGAACCTGAATCTTCCAGCAGAAAGGAAGATCTGGCATCATGGGGTGGAGCCGAGGGTTATACCACTCGGATGGGTGGGAGGGGCCAGCTTCAAGACCTTCCAGCAAGATTATTAAAGGGAAAGGACATGCCAAACAGTGTGGATAGAACAACATATCCACTATCCTAGAACAAAATTTGTGCCCCCACCTTTGCACCCCACAAAAAAAAGTATACTTTATATTCCAACTCTGCTCTCAAAATCTGTGCCCTACTTCTCACACTGTTTCAAAACTACATACCCCTAACTCCACAGTGGAGCTTGAGATACAGACCTTCGAGTGTGATCAGGAGTGGCAGAAAACACTGCACAAATAATGAAAAAACACAAGTTCACAGGAAGTTTCTGAGTCTTTCAGGAAAAAGAAAGATCTATTTATTTATTTATTTATTTGCTTTTGTTTACCGGGTAAGTCACACTAGACATCCATGTGCCTATTTTCAGGTGCGACCCGGGAGAGTTATAGACATGTATTATACAGGTACAGTGAGTAATACAGCTTATACATACAGTGAAGTGACTGGTGCATCTTTTCATACAGAGAAGTGGCTTAATATAATTTTTTACATACAGAGGAGTATCAGAAGACATAGCGACATGACAGTCAGTACAAAAGCAACACATGAGCCCGGGGGTGGTTACAGATGGCCCGGGGGAGTTAAGAGCTAGGCCGCACATAGACAATGTGTGTTAACGCAGTTAGTCATTGCTTGGCCAGGTAGTCAGGCGAGTAAGTGCAGTGGTCCCAGAGGGCGCAGAGGTCCTACGAGCCAGCGTAGTGTGGGACAAGGCTACGCGGTGCAAAGGCAAGTGGAGGGGCCCTTCAGGAAGTTCCAGAGGGAGGTTTTAAATCCATTGTGGGAGGGGGAGGACCGTGTAAGGACTGGGAGTGAGTTCCATATTTTGAGGGCATAGCTGGCGAAGGCCTGGTCACCCGCGAGGGAGCGTGTCCTAGGAACTGGGCGGGAGAGTGCCGCCTTTGACCTAAGATGGTAGGTGGAAGCGTCAGAGTTGAGGGGAAGGGCAAGGGCAGCAGGGATGGATGTCCTGACGATGTTGTCGATGAAGTTACCTATTACGAAGACGCAGTGCTTTTCCGGAGGGAGCCATTCGAGACGAGAGTAGAGGTCACAGCGGTGTGTAAGGGGAGGAGCAGAAAGTGCGAAGCGGCAGATGCTGTTGTAGGCCATGTCCCATTTCGAGAGGATGGATTTTGGCGTGAAGGCAAAAGTCACGAGTGCATAGCAGAGGGAGGGGAGGAGAACACCCCTGGCTAGGGCCATCCGTGCAGCTGGGGTGAGGCAGTTTTTTGCTCTGTAGGCAAGACCGAGCTTAGCATTCGTGGCCTTACAGATGTTTCGGACGTGTAGGGAGAGGTCCAGCTGGGGGTCCAACGTGACGCCAAGATACTTGATTACGGGAACAGTCTGCAGGGGCAAGCTGTCAACCCCGTGGATTAGAAGGGGGCGGGGCAGGATTTTGTTCTGCTTAGGGAGCCCAGGAGCATAGCCTGTGTTTTCTTAAGGTTGGTGGTGAGCTTGTGTACCGCTAGCCAAGATTGGATCCAACTGAAATCGGAGTTTAGATTGGAGTTGATGGTGTCAATGTCACGATCGCTGTTCAGGATGACAAGGTCGCCAGTGTACAAGGTGACTAGTCCATGGGAGGGGACGGACGGCAGCTCATTGATGAACAGGGAGAAGAGCAACGGACCGAGGACGGACCCTTGGGGGACCCTGTATTGGACAGTGGTGAGTTGCTAATGGGTCCGGTTAAGATTGGTATATTGTTTCCTACCGGTTAGGTAGTTGAGGAACCAGGAATGTGCCGGGTTAGAGAGTCCAACAGCGAGGAGGGTGGAGCTGAGGAGGGAGTGGTCTACCCTGTCAAAGGCCTTGGAGAGATCCACAAGATCGCACCTGTGAGGCTGCTCTGGTCGGTAGCTGTTCTAATATGTGAGGTAACTATCAAGTGGCGGTAATGTATGTGCCCTTCCTGAACCCGTGTTGGGCTGGAGAGAGAAGATTGTGTGCGTGCAGATATTTGTTTAGCTGAGAGGCCACAACTTTCTCTAGGAGTTTGGAAGTGGCCGACAGGATGGCAATGGGCCGGTAATTAGCGGGGCCTTTGGGGTTACCTTGCTTGAGAACAGGGGTGATTTTGGCTACCTTCCAGAGATCCGGGATGACACCAGCTGTTAGAGAGGAGTTGAAGAGTGTGTTAAAGGCCAGGCAGTAGGTGGGCACTCAACCCAAGCAGTTTCTCTGCCCAGGTTATACGTGCCCCTGCTCCAGGGTGAGGGGAGAGGTTGGCGCAGCTCTGGGTTTGCAGCAGGACACGGGTTGTAGGAAGAAGGGGCCAGGTCCAGGACCAGGTCGGAGGAGGTGGTGGGGCAGGGTTCGGGTGGTTGGGCGTTCGGGGATGTGGGAACGATAGGGGCAGAGGATAGTGGAGGGGGGGGGGCTGTTCAGAGAACATTGTGTTAAAGGCATTGGAGATAGTGCGTGGGTTGTTGCAGCTGACCCCGACAATTAGGAAGTCCGTGACTTGTACTCGGGCAGAGTCCCCCACTGCGCTTCTAATGTTCTGCCAAAAACACTTCGGGTTGCTGGCTGAGGCGAGTATTGTGGATCGGCAGTGCTCACTTTTGGCTGATCTGATGGCTTGTTTGCAGATGTTCCTGAGGCGTCTGTAGGCAATAAGATCATCAGGACTGTGGGATGCTTTGTAGGTATCCCAGCACTTGTCCCTGAGTTTCATTAGGGAGAAAAGGCCCCCATGGAGTCATTTGGTGACGGTGCCCCGCACCCTCCTTTTAGTGAGGAGGGCATGTTTGTTTTGTACTGGGATATATCGGGTTAAGAAAGCACCCAGTGCTTGATCTAGATCCAAGGAGGCGGTGACCCCGGTCCAGTCGATCGAGCCGAGGTCAGCAAGGAAATCGGGCAAGCGGAATTTTGAGAAGTCCCTCATCTGTATGACTTTACCGGGTATTTTCACCTGGGAGATGCCCCAACTGCAAAAGATGGGTGAGTGGTCCGAGATGGCATCAGGTAGGATGCCCGAGGATGTGATCCTGTTCGGTCTATTTGTCAGGACCCAGTCGATCAGTGTCCCTTTCCCTCCCGGGGGAAGGGCCTTGTTGGTTCGGTGATAATCTGGTTTAGTGCGAGGCCTGATAGCAGAGGCTCATATGATTTCGAGTTTGAGCCTAACCAGTTTAGGTTGAAGTCTCCTATGATCAGGACTTCACTTGTGCCCACTCTCTCACTAACATTGTGCAGGAGTGATGAGAGCCCAGGCAAGCCGCCTCTAGGGGGACTGTAGCACCAGATTAAATGAACTTTCTTGGTGAGCCCAAGCAGGAGAACAGCGTGCAGGAACTCACAGGATGGGAGGGGGGAAGGTCTACTGCAGAGACATTGAGGTGGGCTTTGTAGTAAAGTAGCACCCCACCACTACGTTTGTTCCCCCTTCAATCACTTCTGTTATGGCTGTAGCCTGATAGGGAACACATAGTATCAGGAGTGTGGGGTTTAAGCCATGTTTCTGTGATGCCCAGTATGTCTGGGTTGTAGTGGGCAACCCAGGCAACAAGCTCAGCAAGGTTGTATAAGAGACTACGGACATTAAGATGGACAATTTTTAGGCCTTTGGCGGATAGCCATGAGGTGGGAGGGCTGAGGGGCCGTGGGTTGCCCTGGTTGGGAGTGATAGTTCCACTCCGGGTAGGCCCGGTAGGGGTGTTGGAGGGGGCAGTCATGTCTGTGCAGAGGGGCAGTGGAGCGGACGGGCAGCACTGGGTGTAGAATAAGAGGAAGGCTGAGATTCACCAGGTGGTATATGGACTGAGCTCAAGCCTGCAGAGGGATGTGTCTTTTGGCTGCCCTTTTTTTTTTTTTTTGGTAAGCAGCAGGGTGCGCACTTAGGATGAGGCTTGAGAACTGCTAGGTCTGCCCCTAGTGGTAGAACAGTATAGCTTGCAAATGGAAAACTGGGCTGATTGGTTAATTTTTTTTTGGTTAATTCTCAGCCAGCCCATGTGACCTCTATCAGCCTATTTAAAGGTGAGCCGGCCAAGGGTGATGATGGGGGCGGCGGGGCTAGTCCGTCTGAAAAACGGCGTGAGCAGCAGGAGGGCTGTTACTGTCTCGTAGCTTGTACGCTTTGAAAATGGCGCCAAAAACAGCAGACAATACGGAGCAGCAACGGATGGAAAAGTCGCTGTCCCAGCGAAACAGTAGGAAGATGCCACGGGAATTACCTCTTCAGTCAGACTTCTGGAGGTCCGCAGGGGTTTGGGGGAGGGCCGTGGAGCACCCTCACGACCGCCGGGTAGGAGCTGTGGAGACAAAGGGAAAAAAGGCTTGGGATAAATAGGCTGGAGGGAGGGGGAGGAGGGGTGGCAGAGCTAGGAGAATTACCAAGTGTGCCAATAGCGTTGCTGTGTAGGGGGAGTCTTACGACCAGCAATGCAGGAGATAGCAGTGTGAATAAACAGTTTGAAAAGCAGCTGTAAATACCAGATATGACATTCAGAGGTTCGTACTATTACCCAAGCCCACCCTCCCGTGAGGTCTAAAATTGGGAGTGCTTAAGAAACCCAAGTCATACATACAGTTTGAGGCAGTAAGCAGCAATACGCAGGCAGGAACCATAGGAGTAAATTCAAGCAGTGCAATAATTAATATACTCCGTCTGTAACTGTAAAACACACTTCTAACATGCATCAGCTACTACTGTGACCCTTGCCCACCCTTCCATGCAGTCTTAAAATCTACAGAACTAGGCACGCTGAACTATGGACACATGATTGCGTACTAGGAGGAGTCAGCTAAGAATCCTTTCTGAAGCACTGAGTACGCTCAGTGGAAGTTTCAGAGTGCGAATACTGAACTGAAGTCAGGCACTTCAAAACTATATTTAAAATCCAAGAGCTTCTAAACCAACACCCCTCAGATTAGGAGCATCTATCAATATCAACCACAGAAATTAGGGAGTTTTTCACAGGGCCCTTTTACATGCCTGTATATAAGATAATAGTTATGCAGTGTCAGTCCCACTAAAAGATAAAAACAACAGTTTTTTCCTTAATTCCAATGACTTGTGGGAAACTGAAATTTTACATAAGAAGCCGGAGTAACTGTCAAAAAAATGAGCAAAATCAGGGAGACTCCTTGAAAATTGTAAGACTTGGAGGGTATGAAATCCTACTGTTTCACTCACCTTTCTATGTAGGCTATGGAGAGCCCACTGGTGTTTTCCAGTTTCTTTGAGATGCTGTTCATCTCTGCTTGCATGAAGTTGGCTCTGTTAGAATCCTGCATCTGGGATATCAACTTAAGAATCATTTCCCTGGATGAACTGAAGTCTTTACCAATGCCATTCACTTCGTCATAGATACTCTGTTGAAATGAAGGAGGTGGGGGAGCAAAAATTCTTTATAAAGACAAGCCCATAAAATATTTGAAACCTTGCAAAGTTTTCTTTACTACTTTACTGACTTTTCGGCTACATTGGAAGATAGATCCTTTTTGAAAGCAACACCTCTGTGTCAAAGAAACACAGGTTACTGACCTGTAACAGTGGTTCCAGGAGTGGTATATGTTGTTCATCCACACTGACCCACCCGACCTCCCCGGCTTTGACGCACAAACCTGGTTTCCAGTGGGCTAAGATCTGGTGTCATGAGGCAGAGCTGAGGGTTATACCACCCAGGTGAGTGGGAGGAGCCAACCTGAAGACTTCTGGCACATCTTAAAGCGGCAAGGTACCTGCCAGCAAATGTGGATGAACAACATATACCACTCCTAGAACTACTGTTACAGGTGAGTAACCTGTTTTTCTAGGATCGTGGATATGTTTTCTGTCCACACTTGTTGGCAGACTCCTTGCATTTCTCTGAGAGTAGGGAGGTGAGACGCACACTCCCTACTTAGGGAAGAGGGACTGGAGAACTGAGGTTCCAAAACCAGCATCCCAGTGTGACTCAAGGTCGATGTGGTAATGGGAAATGAAGGTGTGTGCTGACTTTCAGGTAGCAGCCCTGCAGATTTCCTGGATAAGTTCATCCCTAGAAGCAGCCACCGACGCAGCAGTATGATGAGTGGAATGAACCCTTAGCCCAACGGGAGACTCCCTACCCGCCAACCTACAGTAGAGGTCAATGCAAGATGTAATCCATCTAGCTATTGTCCACTTGGCTGCAGGTCTGCCAAGTGTGGCTTCAGCGTAGGTGACAAACAGCTGGCGAACCTCTCCCCGAACTTCCGCCATTCGCTCTTTGTAATAGGTGAATGTTCGTATCAGATCCAAAGTATGGAGCTTGTACTTGGCCTCCCAAATGTGATTGGGGTAGAACACCAGCAGAGTAATCCCCTGGTTAAAATGAAACTCTGACACCACCTTCGGAAGAAATTTCGGATGGGGGCACAGGACAACCTTGTCCCTGTGGAAGACCATGTAAGGAGACTCTATGGAGAGTGCCTGTAATTCCCCAGTCCTTCTGGCTGATGTGATAGCCACCAAGAAGGCGGTCTTCCACAAGTGTGACATCTCACACTTGTGCATAGGTTCGAATGGCTTGCCCATGTGCTTTGCCAGTACCAGCAGCAGATCCCATGGAGGTGGAGGTTCACGCACTGGAGGGGATATGTGATCTAGGCCTTTGAAAAAGCGGCAGACCACCTTCTCCTGCACCACCGACTGCTGACCGGCCCACACCCAGTAAGCACAGATGGCTGCCAGGTGTACCTTTAGGGTCGCTGACCGCACCCCTGCTGAGAGAGGGACCAAAAGGTAGTCCAAAATGCTAGCCACTCTGCAGGACGAGGGGTCCAATCCTTTACCCTGACACCAGATGGAGAATCTCTTCCATTTAAAGGCATAGCATTTTCTGGTCGATTCCTTAAGGGACGCCTCAACAACGTTGAGGACCTTGTCGGAGAGACCCAGGGCCCAGAACTCTAGCCGCTCAGGAACCAGGCCGTTGGGTGCAGGGATTGAAGGTCCGGATGGAATACCTTCCCCTGACTGACTGATAGCAGGTCTGGGCATGCTGGCAGCCACCTCGGGAGACTGGAGCTGAAGCTGAGGAGATCTGGATACCAGATCTGGTGCAGCCAGTCTGGGGCTACCAGGATCACCTGTGCCTTGTCCCTCCTGACCTTGATGAGCACTTTGTGTAACAAGGGGAGTGGAGGGAAGGCGCAGAAGAGGCCTGGGGTCCAAGGCCTTGAGAAGGCATCCCCCTGCAGCGAACCCTGCTGAGGGGGACGGGTATGGAACAGCCTCAGCTTCGCGTTCTCCCTGGAGGAAAACGGGTCCACCTGGGGGGTTCCTCAGAGGGAGAACAGATCATGTACTACCTCTTAGAGGAGAGACCACTTGTAAGATGCCCTGCCCATCTGGCTGAGGGCATCGGCCAGTGATTCAAGGCTCCTGCCACATGAATGGCTAAGAGATCTGCCTCCAGGCTGAGCACGAGTGACCAAATGTGGACAGCTTCCTCGCACAGAAGTAAGGCGAGTGTCCTGCCCTGTCCGTTGAGATAGTACATGGTCGTGGTGTTGTCCGTCTGGACTTGGACCACTTGACCCCGAACAAACGGAGCAAATGCGGTCAGAGCTAGGCAGACCGCTCAGAGCTCCAGCAGGTTGATGTGGCATCAAGACCCCTGAGGTGACCAGAGCTCATGAGCTCTGTGTTCCCCCAGATGGGCACCCTAACCCATCAGAGAGGCATCGGTCATCAGAGTGACCGTCAGCTCGAGGCGGACAAACGGGATCCCTTCCTGCAGGAGGGATGGGACGAGCCACCACTGGAGGCCATCCCACAATTCCTGGGTCACAGAGACCAGCTGGTTGAGATGACCTGAGCGCTGAGACCACTAGTTAGCCAGTTCCCACTGAAGGGAACGCATATGCCAGCGGGCCAATAGGACCATGCTGGTGCAGGCCACCATGTAACACAGAAGAAGCAGGAAGTCCTGGGCAGGGTGCAATTGCCCAACCAGAAATGATCAGGCAAAGGAGAAGAGAGTCTCCACCCTGTCTGCCGGGAGCCGAGCTCTGGCTCGGCAGGAGTCGAGCTCTGCCCAGATGAACTGAATCACCTGTGCAGGCACGAGTTCCATCTTGGCCTCGTTGATCAGGAGGCCAAGTTCTGTGCAAGTCTAGAGGGCCAGATCCCTGGATCGCTCCACCTCCAACCTGAAGGGATCTGCTATCAACCAGTCATCCAGGTAAGGGTACACCTGGACCCCTCAGTACCTCAGGTAAGCCGCCACCACTGCCATGCATTTGATGAAGACTCTGGGGGCTGAAGACAGGCCAAAGGGCATGGCCTGGAACTCAAAGAGGATTCCTTCTGCTCTGAAGCGGAGGAACCGTCGATGGGACGGACGGATCGGGACATGAAAGAACGCGTCCGGAAGATCTAGGGAGCAGAACCATATTCCTTGCTCCAGGGATGGTATGATCTGAGCCACAGTTACCATCCGGAAAGTGCGAGACCTGAGGAACCCATGCAGATCATGCAGATCTAGAATGGTGTGCCAGCCCCCCATCCGCTTTGGCACCAGGAAGTATCTGGAGAAAAACCCTGGGTCTAAAGGTGAGTCTGCTACTGGGCGCACCATCTCCTTTAGGAAGAGCTGGGCCAGGTTGGCTTTGAGAGTTGCTTGAGAAGCTGCGGACACCTGATCCCCCCCCCCCGTGGGGCATGAGCTTAGTACGGGGGGCCTGCTCAAATTCCACAGGCAGGTCTCAACCGACCACTTCCAAAACACACCAGTCTATAGGGATAACGGACCAAGTGGAAATAAAGTGGCTGAGCCGGCCCCCCACGGGAGGACCCAGGGGAGGCATGACGGAGTTGAGGGAAGCACCCCCCAACCCATCACTGGGCAGGCTTGAAGGAGGGTCCGGTTGGAGGACCACTGGGACCTTTCCCCTCCGGGCTTCCTGAAGGAGGAGACCATGGACTTGGTCCGAGGATGCCAAGTCTGCTGGCCCTGCTGCTGCCACAGGGTTGGAGAAGCGAAAGGGGTTGCAGTTAGCATGCTTGGAGCCCTTGTCCTTTTGGGCAGATGTACTAGAATCCAAGGTGGCACTGGACTTCTCTATGTGCTGGAGGTGGCCCTCCACGCCTGGCCCAAAGAGGTCAGTACCCAAAAAGGGGACATCTGCCAACTTGCGCTGTGTATCTGCTGTGAAGGTCGAGATGCTGAGCCAAGCCCTGCTGTACATGGCCACTGCGGCCACTACCGAGCATGCACAAGAATCACCAATATCGAGAGCTGCCTGGAGCTGCTGTTTGGCCACCGCCCTTCCCTGATCCCGGAACTGCCTGACCGTGGTCTGGAGGTCAGCCTGGAGATGAGGGATCACCTCATCCAGGAAATCCAAGAGGGTGTGTGAGAAATGTGCCATGACAACGGCCGAGCTGGCCTGATGAAGGCCTAGAGAGGAGACTACATAGACCTTCTTCCCGGAGTGGTCCAATTGCTTGGACTCCCTGTCCGGGGGTCTCTCCACATCTCCCTTGTTGCCTGAGTGCCAAAAAAACAGAGTCGGACACTAACCCCTCTGCAGACGGGTGCTCTGTAAAGCCTGACAGGGACCCCATGGGCACCGCATACTTGCGGGCCATGCGGGCAGAAGGCACAGGACAGGAAGCGGGATGCTGCCACAGCTCCAAGACTGGGCCCACAATGGCCTCAGCCACTGGGAAGGCCGCCACTGAGGAATCCCCCTTATTCAGAATCTCTGTGAGGGGGTACTTAGTCTGTTTCTGCACAGGCTCCAGCTCCATCCCCATAGACTCGGAGATGACCCAACAAATGCCCAACAGCGAGGAAGGGCCCTCGTCGACAGAAAAAAAAAACAAAAAAAACAAGGATTCTGCGTCCACCGGACAGGAGACCATGGAGGAGTCCTTGGACTCAGAGGATTCCACATATAGTGGGTGCCCCCCCCGAGTTGTTTGCCACCCTCCTTGGGCGGTTGGGAGTGAGACTGACCGACAGCCTACGGGGCAAGCCTTGAGTCGACCAGAAATCCTTGGTCGGTGCTCCAGACTTGGGTTGATCGGGCGGCAGCTCCATCCAAATCAGTGGAGTGGAGGGCTTTGGCTGAGCTGGCAGGGCCTTAACTGGCACCTCAGTGACGGTGGCCGACATTGGTCACTCTGGCGAGAGCCATTTTATGGCCGGAGTTGAAACCGGAATCGGTCTGGATCTGGACAGGACCAACTGCTGCCACATGAGATCTTTGTAGCATTAACGCAACTTGCGCCGGAGCCTCTCTTCACCTGAGGAGGACGAAGATGATGATGAGTGCCAATGCCGCTTGCCATGACGTTGGGACCGAGACCGACGATGGTGCGAATTTCCCGACATTGAAGCCGAGGAGCAGGACCGAGACCTCAACCGTCGGCGATGCCGGCAGAGAAGCTCGACCGGAGGCGGGAAACCCTCGGCTCCAGTTCCTTGGATACTGGGTCCTGCCCTACATTATGGGACAACCCTTTCTGAAGACACTGGGAGCACTGGCGTTCGGAAAAGTGAGTCATCGGCCAGATCGGGTGATAACCCACCGACTGGCTCGAGAAAAATCTTGGCTGCGTCGACAGGCGTCTCGGATGACTGGTTCGACGGAGATACCATGAAACCAGTAGCCTTGGCTGTGACTTCGACCAAAGTCGAAACAGGGTTCTCCTGTGAGTGGGACCGCTCCTGGTCCCATAAACATCGACGTGTTGACTTGTCTTTCTTTGACTCCTTCTTCTTGGAGTGTGAAATATGGGACCCCAAGGGGCTCTCTCCCTTAGTCGATAGAGACTGGCACAACTCCTTGAAGGAAGCCGAACAGGAGGATCCAAGGTGCAGAGGAATAAAGGCTGAAGCCGAAGAGGAACTCGCCGCAGCCTGAGCCGCCTCCTCGAGGGCCTTGAGCTGTTCCAACTGCTCAGCGTACCCCACAGCTGCAGAGACCGACCAAAGGGCCTCCTTCGATTTAACCGGTAGGAAACGCTTCTCCGGTCGCCCCAATCAAAGTCGGGCAGCGTGGTCTTCTACCACATTCGGGGTCAACGACTGACAAAATTCACACACCTGCGGATCGTGGTCTAACCCCAGGCAATAAAAGTACAAGGCATGTGGATCTGTGCGAGACATCTGCTGCTAGCAGGGGCACCGGCGAAACCCAGGGGCCAATTTTTCCTCCATCGCAGATGCGATCGGAAAATGAGCAAATTTTGCTCTAGAGAGCTTGAGGATCAGTTTTGGAAGTGAATCCAAAGATTCCGAAGCCAGGGCCTACTACACTACGGGAGCACCAAGGAGGGAACCTGAACCGTCCTGGCGTCATGGAGCGGAGCCGAGGGTTATACCACCCAGCTGGGTGGGTGAGAGGAGCCAGCTTGAAGACTTTCGGCACATCTTAAAGCGGCAAGGTACCTGCCAACAAGTGTGGACAGAACATGTCCACGATCCTAGAATTTACTCTTTCTTTACTCATAAAAATGCCTGACAACTAATTTACCCAGTTCTCAAACTGTAACTATGATTTCCTACTGAACAGTCTCCTCACTGCTCCATTCACTACATCTTTCAGAATTATGGGAAAATGTTCTTCCTCCTACAGACTGTAAGAATCCTCAGTTTCCCACCCTAAAATAGGTGTATTTGGAATGCACTGCAGTCTGCCCCCCTTCATTTCTACCTGGAGAGTCATACAATTTGTGATCTTTTACAATTATGTTCAAGGCATTAAATTTAAATACTTGCTCATACATTCTCCTTATAGAAGGTCATTAGGAGAGTGCACAGGCACACCGGATCTTATGGCGTCAACAGTGAATGCTGCTGAGTATTTTCAACACTCAGTTTGACACCTTAAACATTACAGTAAAAATGCTAAAAATACCCCTCTTCACCGTTGTGGCAACATGGTCTTCCACAACAGATGTGAGAGATCACATCTGTCCATAGGCTCAAATTGTATTGTTTTACCCATTAGCTGGGACTGCACTAGTGGTTAAGTCCCGGGGTGGAAGTGGTTCCTGCACTGGAGGGGATAGGAGATCCAGCCCTCTAAAGAAAAGTACAGTTATGTAAGAACTTACCCTAACAGTAGATCTTCGAGAGGAGCTCTTTCAGCAGGTATTACTAATAGGACTAATGCCGCCAGGCCTTAGGACCCAACGGAAAAATCTTGTAGCTAGCAGTCTGAGGCACCATCTCAGTTCTCTTGCTGGAGACCTGGCTGAAGTAAATAGGATCTCCCCTACCCTAAAGAACAGCAACAGAAGTTCCTAGGGGATGGTGGGTGGATGGTGGGTTGGAAAGCCACCTGCTGCAAGAGCTTCTCTCGAAGATCTACTGTTATGGTAGGTTCTTACGTAACTGCACTATCTGACTTCGAGGTGGAGCTCTTGCAGCAAGTATTACTAATAGGACTGAGTCCCAAGCAGCACCCAAAGATAGACCCAGGTCTGATGGGTGGGGGAGAAGAATAAACAGCTGAGAAGCCTCAAGAGAGCAGGCCCTGAAGGACAGCTAGTATGAAACCTGCTCTCCTCCTAGAGGCGATGTCCAGGCTGTAATGTCTAATGAAAGTGTGGACTGTGTTCCAGGTTTTGGCAGCACAGAGATCTGCCGAGGACACATTCCTCAATGAGGCAAAGGAGATAGCCACAGCTCTGGTGGAGTGGCCCTTCACCTAGCCCAGCAAGGGTTTACCATAATGTTGGTAACAAAAAGAAATGCAGTGGACTAACCACTGGATTAGTGTCTGCTTGGTGACAGGAGCCCGTCTTCCTGTGAGCAAAGGAGACAAACAACTGGTCCGTCTTCCTGAAGGAACTGGTTCTGTGAAGGTAATAACATAGAACTACGTGAACATTCAAAGTATGCAACAATGCTTCCGCTTTATTGGAGAACTCCGAACAATAAATCCGAAGTTGGATGTCCTGGTTCAGCATCAATTCGGACACCACTTTCGGTAAAAACTTGGGATTCATACGCAGGGCCACTCTGTCCCTATGAAATACAAGATAAGGCTCCTTGAACATAAGGGCCTGAAGCTCGGAAACCCTCTGAGCAGAAGTAACAGCAACTAAAAAAACAGGTTACTCACTTGTAACAGTAGTTCTAGGAGTGGTATATGTTGTTTATCCACACTGTTTCGCAGGTGCCTTGCCACTTTAAGATGTGCTGGAAGTCTTCAAGCTGGCACCTCCCACCCACCTGGGTGGTATAACCCACTGCTCCGCCCCATGACACCAGATCTTAGCCCACTGGAAGCCGGGTTTGTGCGTCAAAGCCGTGGGAGGTTGAGTGGGTCAGTGAGGATGAACAACATATACCACTCGGAGAAGAACAGGTTACTCACCTGTAACACTAGTTCTAGGAGTGGTATATGTTGTTCATCCACACTCTTTGGCACATCCCTTTCCACTTTAAATCTTGCCGGAAGTCTTCAAACTGGCTCCTCCCACCCACCTGGGTGGTATATACCTGCTCCTCCCCATGACGCCAGATCTTAGCTCGCTGGAAGCCAGGCTGTGTCGCCTGCAGCCCGGAGGTTGGTGGGTCCGTAGGATGAATATATACCATTCCTAGAACTACTGTTACAGGTGAGTAACCTGTTCTTCTAGGAGCATGGATATGTTGTTCATTCACACTCTTTGGCAGACTCCTAACAGTTCTCTGGGAGGAGGGAGGCAAGGCGCACACCCCCTACTTAGGGAACAGAGATTGGAGAACTGAGGTCGCAAAACCAGCATCCCGGTGTGACTCAAGGTCGATGTGGTAGCCGGTGATGAAGGCGTTTGCTGACTTACAGGTAGCAGCTCGACAGATTTCCTGGATAGGGATGTCCCTGGAAGCAGCCACTGATGCAGAAGTATGGCGGGTAGGATGAGGTCTTATCCCTCTGGGAGGCTCCTTGCCCGCCAACTCATAGCACAGACTTATGCATGACGTAATCCATCTTGCAATGGTCTATTTGGCTGCAGGTCTGCCAGAAGCAGCTTCAGCATAGGTGACAAACAGCTGGCGAACCTCTCCATGAATTTCCGCCATCCTCTCCTTGTAATAGGAGAGATCACATCTCAGGTCCAAGGTATGGAGCCTGTACTCGGCATCCGAGGTGTAGCTGGGTAGTATACCGGCAGAGTCAACACCTGGTTAAGGTGAAACTCTGACACCACCTTCGGAAGGAAATTCGGGTGCGGGTGCAGGACAACTTTGTCCATGTGGAAGACCAGATGAGGGGAGTCCACCGAAAGCGCCTGGAACTCCCCTGTCCTTCTGGCAGTCGTGATAGCCACCAGGAAGGCAGTCTTCCACGACAAGTGTGACAGTTCACACTTGTGCACTGGTTCCAATGGCTTGCCCATGAGCTTTGCCAATACCAGCAGTAGATCCCACGAAGGTGGAGGTTCACGCACTTGAGGGGATATATGATCCAGGCCTTTGAAAAAGCGCCCAATCACTGTCTCCTGCACCAATGTCGGCTGACCGGCCTGCGCCTGGTAAGCAGAAATGGCTGCCAGGTGCACCCTAAGGGTAGATGACCGTAGATCCCCTTTGGAGAGAGACAAAAGGTAGTCAAGAATGTTAGCCACAGAACTGGATAAGAGGTCCAGACCCTTACCCTGACACCAAATGGAAAATATTTTCCATTTGAAGGCATAACATTTCCTGGTCGATTCCTTTCTAAATGCCTCCACCACAATGTAGACATCTTCGGAAAGATCCAAAGCCTGGAACTCTAGCCGCTCAGGTACCAGGCTGTGAGGTGCAGGGACTGAAAGTCCAAATGGAAGACCTTCCCCTGGTTCAAAGATAACAGGTCCGGGTGTGTACAAAGCTGCTCCGGCGGCCTACAGCTGAGGCTGAGGAGATCTGGATACCACAGTTGGTGCAGCCAGTCTGGGGCTACCAGAATCACCTTTGCCTTGTCCCTCCTCACCTTGAGTAACACCTTGTGGATCAAGGGAAATGGAGGGAAGGCATATAGGAGGCCTAGGATCCATGGCCTCGAGAAGGCATCCCCCTGCAGTGAGCCCTGCTGAGGGAGGCGTGCATGATACAGCCTCAGTTTGGTGTTTTCCCTGGAGGCAAACCGGTCCACTATCGGTTTGCCCCAAAGGAAGAACAGGCTGTAAGCTACCTCTGGATGGAAAGACCACTCATGGGATGTCTGGCCTATGCGGCTGAGAGCATCCACCAGCTGGTTCGAGGCTACTGCCACATGGATGGCTAGGACATCCTCCTCCAACCAGTTTAAGAGGGTCCAGATGTGGAGCGCCTCCTTGCACAGCAAATGGGAATGCATGCTGCCCTGTTTGTTGAAGTAGTACATGGTCGTGGTATTGTCCGTCTGGACTTGAACCAATGGACCCCAGAGCTGAAGAGCAAAAGCTGACAGTGCCAGTCTGACTTCTCTGAGCTCCAACAGGTTGATGCAGCATCGGGACTCCTCAGGGGTCCAGAGCCCATGGGCCCTGTTGTCCCCCATGTGGGCTCCACAGCCCATGAGAGAGGCATCAGTCGTGAGAATGACCGTCGGCTCAGGATGTACAAATGGGATCCCTTCCTGCAACCGTTCTGGGGTGGTCCACCATTGGAGAGCATCCCACATCCTCTGGGTTACAGTGATCAGCTGGTCGAAATGAACATGGCGCTGAGTCCACTGGGCAGCCAGCTCCCATTGGAGGGGACGCATGTGCAACCAGGCCCAACAGACCACTGAGGTGCATGCCGCCATGTGACCCTGAAGGTGCAGAAATTCCTGGGCAGGGTGCAAGTGCCCAACTCGAAATGACTGGGCAAAGGAGGAGAGAACAATCGCCCTGTCCACCGGGAGCTGAGCTCTGGCTTGACAAGAGTCGAGCTCTGCCCTGATGAAGCCCATCACTTGAGAAGGCACAAATTCCAATTTGGCCTCATTGATCAGGAGGCCAAGTTGGGAGCAGGTTTGGAGGGCCAGATCCATGGACTTCT
Organism: Neoceratodus forsteri; assembly: GCA_016271365.2. Lineage (NCBI taxonomy): Eukaryota > Metazoa > Chordata > Ceratodontiformes > Ceratodontidae > Neoceratodus > Neoceratodus forsteri. The sequence goes on from CM057456.1 coordinate 211,941,055, forward strand.
CCACCTCCTGTTGGGTGGAACCTGCAATGAGCCAATCATCTAGGTAGGGGTAAATTCTGACCTCTCGACACTGGAGATGGGCCACCACCACAGCAATGCATTTAGTGAAGACCCGTGGAGCCGATGACAGGCTGAATGGCATGGCTTGGAACTCGTACAGGGTCCCTTCGACCCTGAAGTAGAGGAACCGCTGATGGGACGGATAGATTGGGACGTGAAAGAATGCGTCCTGCAGATCCAGTGAACAAAACATACAGGTTACTCACCTGTAACAGGAGTTCTAGGAATGGTATATGTTGTTCATCCACACTGTCTGGCAGGTTCCTTGCCGCTTTAAATCTTGCCGGAAGGTCTTCAAGCTGGCTCCTCCCACCCACCCGGATGGTAAAACTCGGCCCGCCCATGATGCCAGATCTAGGCCTGGAAGCCAGGTTGGCATCGAAGCCAGGGAGGTTGGTGGTAGTTAGAATGAACAACATATACCATTCCTAGAACTCCTGTTACAGGTGAGTAACCTGTATTTCTAGGACATGGATATGTTGTTCATCCACACTGTCTGGCAGACTCTAGCAGTTCTCTGGGAGGAGAGAGGCAAGGCGACATCCCTACTTAGGAATAATGACTGGAGAACCGAGGCCCAAAACCAGCATCCCAGCGTGACTCAAGGTCGATGTGGTAATGGGTAATGAAGGTGTGTGCTGACTTCCAGGTAGCAGCCCTGCAGATTTCCTGGATAGGGACGTCCCTGGAAGCAGCCACCGATGCAGCGGTATGGCGGGTAGAATGAGCTCTTATCCCTCTGGGAGGCTCCATGCCCACAAACCTATAGCAGAGATCTATGCAGAAGGTGACCCACCTGCCTATCGTCCGCTTGGCTGCAGGTCTGCCAGGTGCGGCTTCAGCATAGGTGAAAACAGCTGGCGAACCTCTCCCGAATCTTCAGCCGTCCGCTCCTTATAATAAGCGGGCGCTCTTCTAGGGTCCAGAGTATGGAGCCTATATTCGGCCTCCGAGGTGTGATTGGGGTAGAACACCGCAGAGTCAACACTGGTTAAGGTGAAACCCACACCACCTTCAGAAGGAATTTCGGGTGAGGGCGCAGGACAACCTTGTCCCTGTGGAAGACCAGATAAGGAGACTCGATGGAAAGCGCCTGGAGCTCTCCCATCCTTCTAGCTGACATGACAGCCACCAAAAAGGCGGTCTTCCACGACAGGTGAGAGATGTCACACCTGTGCATCGGTTCGAATGGCTTGCCCATGAGCTTAACCAACACCAGCAGTAGATCCCACGGAGGTGGAGATTCTTTCACTGGAGGGGATATGCGATCAAAGCTTTTGAAAAAGCGCCCAACCACCTTCTCCTGCGCCACCGACTGCTTCCCAGCCCGCGCCCGGTAAGCAGAGGTGGCTGCCAGGTGCACCTTAAGGGTCATCGACCAAAGCCCTAGCTCAGAAAGGGACCACAGGTAGTCCAGAATGCTTGGCAAGGAACAGGAGGAAGGGTCCAACCCCTTGCCCTGACACCAAATGGAGAATCTCTTCCATTTGAAGGCATAGCATTTTCTGGTCGACTCCTTACGGGAAGCCTCAACAATGTTGAGGACCTCGTTGGAAAGACCCAAGGCCTGGAACTCTAGCCACTCAGGAACCAGGCCATCAGGTGCAGGGATTGAAGGTCCGGATGGAATACCTTCCCCTGACTGACTGAGATCAGGTCCGGGCCGGCTGGAAGCCGCCTCGGGAGCCTGGAGCTGAGGCTGAGGAGATCTGGATACCAGAACTGACGGGGCCAGTCTGAAGCTACCAGAATCATCTGCGCCTTGTCTCTCCTCACCTTGAGAAGCACCTTATGGATCAAGGGAAATGGGAGAAAGGCGTAGAAGAGGCCCGGGTTCCACGGCCTCGAGAAGGCATCCCCCTGCAGCGAGCCCTGCTGAGTGGGGCCGGCATGAAACAGCCTCTGCTTCGCATTCTCCCTGGAGTCAAACAGGTCCACCTGAGGCATGCCCCAGTGGGAGAACAGATATTGTACTACCTCCAGCAGGAGAGACCACTTGTGGGACACAGCTCCTATCCAGCTTAGGGCATCGGCCAGAATGTTGGAGGCTCCTGCCACATGGATGGAAAGGAGATCCGCCTCCAGGCTGCGCACAAGGGACCAAATGCGGAGAGCTTCCCTGCACAGGGGCATGGAGTGCATCCCGCCCTGGCAGTTTAGGTAGTACATGGTCATGGTATTGTCTGTCTGGACCTGGACCACTTGACCTCGTACAAATGGAGCGAAGGCGGTAAGGGCTAGATGAACCACTCAAAGCTCCAGCAGGTTGATGTGGGATCGGGACTCCCAAGGGGACCAGAGGCCGTGCGCTCTATGCTCCCCCAGATGGGCACCCCAACCCATCAGAGAGGCATCGGTTGATAGAGAGACCATCGGCTCGGGCGGACAAACGGGATGCCCTCCTGCAGATGAGCTGGAATGATCCACCACTGGAGAGCATTCCACATCTCCTGGGTCACTGTCACTGGCTGATCCAAAGGACCGGAGCGCTGTAACCATTGGCTGGCCAGTCCCCATTGTAGGGGATGCATGTGCCAACGGGCCCAACAGACCACACTGGTGCAGGCCGCCATGAGGCCCAGGAGGCGCAGGAAGTCCCGGGCAGGGCGCAGTTGCCCAACCTGAAATGACTGGGCAAAGGAGGAAAGAACCTCAGCCCTGTCCGCCGGGAGCCGTGCTCTGGCTCAAAGAGAGTCGAGCTCTGCCCCGAAGAATTGGATCACCTGCTTTGGCACAAGTTCCGACTTGGCCTCATTGATAAGGAGGCCAACCTGAGAGCAAACCTGGAGGACCAGATCCCTGGACCGCTCCACCTCCATTCTGGAGGAGGCCGCAATCAGCCAGTCGTCTAGGTAGGGGTACACCCGGACCCTTTGGCGCCGCAGGAATGCTGTCACCACTGCCATGCATTTGGTGAAGACCCTGGGAGCTAGAGAAAGGCTGACGGGCATGGCCCGGAACTCATAGAGAGACCCCTGTGCTCTGAAGCGGAGGAATCGCTGGTCAGACAGACGGATTAGGCCGTGAAAGAACGCATCCTGGAGGTCCAGAGAACAGAACCACACGCCTCGTTCCAAAGATGGACTGATCTGAGCCAGAGTGACCATCCTGAAGGTTCGAGACCTTAGGAACCTGTTCAGGTTGTGCAGGTCTAGAATGGGGCGCCAGCCCCCCATCCGTTTTGGGACCAGGAAGTACCTGGACACAAAGCCTGGGTCTGGTGGAGGATCCGCCACCTTCCTGATCACCTCCTTTTGCAGAAGCAAGGCAATGTCGGCTCGACAGGCCAACAGAGAGGCTGTGGACCCCGTAACCCCCCGTGGGGCGACGGCTCAGAAGGGCGGGGCCTGCTCGAACTCCAGAGGCAGGCCCTTTCCTACCACCTCCAAGACCCAACGGTTCGTGGTGATAGTGGACCAGGCGGAAAGAAAATGATGGAGCCGGCCCCCGACGGGGGGAACCCAGGGGGAAGCAACGAGGTTGGGGGTGACATCCCTCAACCCGTCACTGGGCAGGCTTGGAGGAAGGACCGGCCGAGGGACCTCCTGGGCCTTTTCCTCCCGGCTTCCTGTTAAGAGGAAGCTGCAGGCTTGGCTTTGGGGTGCCAAGTGAGAGCCTGCTGGCCCTGGTGCTGGTGTTGCTGGGCTGGACGTGCCGCAGGAGCAGAAGGGCGAAAGGACTTATGTTGCTGTCGATGGCCTTTGACCTTCTGAGCAGATGTGACAGAGTCCAAGGTGGCATTGGACTTTTCGATTCTCTGGAGGTGGCCTGGATTCCACTCCAGGACCAAACAGGTCAGTCCCCAGGAAGGGGACATCTGCCAACTTGTGCTGGGTATCCGCCGTAAAGGTGGATATCCTCAGCCAGGCTCTGCGGCGCATGGCCACTGCAGCCGCTACTGACCGGGTACAGGAGTCTCCGATATCAAGAGCCATTTGGAGCTGCTGTTTCACCACTGCCCTTCCCTGATCCCGCACCTGCTTGACCATAGTCTGCAGATCAGCCGGGAGATGAGGGATCACCTCATCCAGGGAGCCCATGAGGGCGTGGGAGAAGTGCGCCATCAGTATGGTCAAACTGGCCTGACGGAGGCCGAGGGAGGACGCAGCATATACTTTGCACCCGGCATAGTCCAGCTTTTTGGACTCTTTATCGGGGGGCTTGTCCACATCCCTAGTGTTCCCGGAATGCCAGAAAACGCTGTCGGTGACCAATCACTCCACAGAGGGGTGTTCCGAGAAACCAGACAAAGAGCCGGTAGGGACCGCATACTTCCTGGCCATCCTGGCCGAAGGAGCAGGGCAGGAAGCCGGGTCACACATAGTCCATGCTGGCCAACAATGGCTTACAGCCACTGGAAAGGCCTCCCAGGAGAATCCCTGTGTTCCAGTATCTCCGTGAGGGGATACTTGGCCCGCTTGATACGGGCTCGAGCTGCATCCCGGTTGACTCCGAGATGAGCCAAAGCAGACCCATGAACGATGATGGGCTCTCGTCCATCGACTGCCCCCCTGGAGGACTCCAGGTCAAGAGACCTGGAAAACAGGGAGGAGTTGTCAGATTCCGAGGAGTCTGCGAAGAGCTGCCTAGGGCCTGAGCCACCCTCCACCTGCCGAGGATGGTTGGGAGTGAGGGTGACCGACAACCGGTTGGACAGTCCCTGACCCGACTGAGAATCCTTGGTCGGAGCCCCCGATTTCAGTTGTGGAGGCGGAGGTTCCACCACAATCGGTGGGGCAGCTGGTTTCGCCGAACAACTGGCCCAGGGTTGGTCACCCGCACCACCGCTGCGATGGCTATCTGCCTCGGATAGACACTTAATGGCCGGGGAAGGCGACGGCGTCGGCTTGTTCCCTGACGGAAGGAGCTGCTGCCACATTAAGTCCTCGTAGCGTCCACGCAATTTGCGCCGAAGCCTCTCCTCCTCCGAGGAGGAAGACAAGGATGAGCGGTGCTGCCGCTTTCCTCGGTGCCGAGACCGAAACCGCCGGTACCGGCAGGATTGGCTGCACCGAGATGAGGTCTGAGACCGTCGGTGTTTCCAAGGGTGGGTCTGGGAGGATCGGGAACCCGCTTCTCCTCGCTTGGGAGCCTTGACCGGGACTCCGCACAGGAGGCGCAGGCAAGTCTCGGTTCCACCGGGGAACCGTGATAAGGGTTGTCGGCTTCACCAGTCGACAGTTCGTCCGACGGTCGAGAGAAACTCGACCGCTGCCGATGGGTGTCTCCAGCTGGCTGACCTGACGGGACACCTGAAGCCAGCGGCTCTTAGCAACTCTCGACCAAAGTCGAGTGTCGACCGTCCGGGGAAGGGGACCTCTCCCGCTCCCATGAACGTTGACGGTGGGACTTACCCTTCGAGTCCTTCTTTTTTGACCGAGAAGAGTGTCCCGATGGCCCATCACCCTTCGTGGAGAGGGATTGGCAAAGCTCCTTAAAAGAAGCTGTGTAAGAGGATTCCATGGAGAATGGGATAAATGCCGCGGCTGAGAAGATGAAGATGTGGCCTGGCCTGCCTCCTCCTCAAGGGCGATCATCTGCTCGAGTTGCTCAGCCGAGCCAGCCGCCGTGGAAACAGCCCAACGGGCCTCCTTGGACTTCACCGGCGGATAACGTTTCTCGGGGTGCCCAAGTTGGAGCCAGGCAGCACAGTCTTCGAGGACGTCAGCCGAAAAAGACTTGCACAACTCGCAGGCCTGCGGATCGTGGTCAAGCCCGAGGCAGTAGACGCACGTGGAGTGCGGATTGGTCCTGGACAGCTTCTGCCTGCATGGGCAACGCCGAAAACCCGGAGTCGATTTGTCCATCGCAGCCGTGAAGGAAGAAGTAGACCAAAGTCTAGAAAACTTTAAAATTATTTTCCGGTGACCCGAAGAATTTGGATCCAGTCTAGACGCAGAGCGCTAAAGAGGGAACCTGAGCTTCCAAGCAGTAAGGAAGATCTGGCGTCATGGGGTGGAGCTGAGAGTTTTACCACCCGGGTGGGTGGGAGGAGCCAGCTTGAAGACCTTCCGGCAAGATTTAAAGTGGCAAGGAACCTGCCAGACAGTGTGGATGAACAACATATCCATGTCCCTAGAACACATGTTTCACTCCAAGAATGGTATGATCTGGGACAGAGTGACCATCCGAAAGGTGCATGATCTGAGATACTGATTCAGGTCATGCAGATCTAGAATGGGGCGCCAGCCCCCTGTCCGCTTGGGCACCAGGAAGTACCTGGAGACAAAGTCTGGGTCTGCTGGAGGATCTGCCACTGGAGCCACTGCCTCCTTGAGGAGGAGCTGAGCGATGTTGGCTCTGACAGCCAACTGGGTCTGAGTGGATACTCGGTCCTCCCGAGGTGCACTGGCTCAGCTTGGAGGGCACTGCTCGAATTCCAGAGGCAGTCCCTGACCGACTACTTCCAGAACCCACCTGTCCATGGTGACAACGGACCAGGTGGAAAGAAAGTGGAGGAGCCAGCCCCCCAATGGGAGGACCCAGAGCTGGCGTGACAGGAGCAGGGGTGGGAGCCCCGTCCCGCCACTGAGAAGGCTTGGAGGAGGAGGAGGAGGATCCATGACCTGAACCTCAACCTCCTTTACGGGCCTGTTGGGGACCTTGCTTGGGCCGAGGGTGCCAAGCTTGAGCCTGCTGCTGTCCACCATGAAAGGAGAACTGCTGGGCCCTAGGGGCAGAATGACGAAAGGGCTTTTTCTTTTTCCTCTGCTGGTTCTTGCCCAAAGAACTCTTGGCAGAGATGGCATTGGACTGCTCGATATACTGAAGGTGACCAGCCACTCCAGGGCTGAACAAGTTGGTCCCAAGGAAGGGCACGTCAGCTAACATATGCTAGGTATCCGCCAGGAAGGAGGAGAGCCTCAGCCAAGCCCTGCGACAAGAGGCAACTGCGGCATCCATTGAACAGGCACAAGAGTCCCCAAGGTCCAAGGCTGCGTGGAGCTGCTGTTTGACAAAAGGTCGGCCCTGGTCCCAGATTTGCTTGACCGTGGTCTGCATGTCCACGGGGAGATGTGGGAGGACCTTGTCTAACGACCCTAGAACGGCATGAGAGAAGTGTGCCGAGATGACAGCCGAACTTGCCTGACGAAGACCCAAGAAGAAAGCCGCATAGACCTTCCTGGCTGAAAGGTCCAAGAGCTTGGACTCTTAATGAGGAGGTCAGTCAGTGTCAGCAGAACTGCCAGTATGCCTGAACACAGAGGTGGTCACCAGGCTGTCGGCTGAAAGGTGCTCTGTGAACCCCGCAAGGGACCCCATGGGCATTGCGTACTTGCGGGCCATGCGGGCAGACGGAGTTGGACAAGAGGCAGGACGCTGCCAAAGTTCTAGGGCCAGTCCAACAATGGCTTCAGCCACAGGAAAGGCCTCCATCAGAGTATCCCCTCTCTTGAGGATGTCGGTGAGAGGGTACTCTGCCTTTTTGTGGATGGGCTCCAGGGGCATCCCTGTAGACTCAGAGATGAGGCACAGGGTCCCTTGGAAGGAAGAGGGACCTTCCTCACTCTCTAGGCCAGCAGTACAATCATCATCCCCTGGATGTGAATGAAGACCTGTGACATCCGAATCCGAAGAATCCGGATACAAAGGCCTACCGCCCATGTCACCTTCGACTCGACGGGGGTGGCCTGGGGTGACCGTTACCAACAATCGCTGGGGAAGTCCGGTGTCCAGTCTATCTTGTTTGGAAGGAGCCCCTCCCACAGGCTGCTTGGGCGGTGGATCCACCACAATTGGTGAGGAGACCATTATGGGCAGAACAGGTGGTCTTGCCAGCTCTGCAGGCAGGGGAACCAGTTTGATCAGATCCTAGGGAATCGGCTTCGGCTTAGGAGGTGAAAGCCAAGTGATGGCCAGTAAGGAAGCAGAGGTAGGCTTTTGCCTGGACAGGATTAACTGCTGTCACATGAAGACCTCGTAGCACCAACAGAGCTTCCGCCGAAGCCTCTTCTCATCTGAGGAGGACGAGGACCACGGATGGTGTCACCTCTTCTTAGAGCGCTTGTGGCCCTTCCTCGGCCTGTCGGACAAGAGAATGTTAGACCTCAACCGAGATCGGGCAGACCGACTCGGTCGGTCGGGAGACACCAGCAGGACCGGTGACTTCCCGGAGTCCAGGACCGGATCCTTGATGGGGACTCCAGCAGGCTGGGTCTCCTCATCGGGGAAGAGAAGAACCGGAGTTCTTTCTAAAGAGTCGGAAACCAGAGTTGGCATCAGGGGATCGATAACAATTTCAGCCTCATCGACCACATCCTCAGTCGGCTGGCCCGATGGGAGGTCCGAGCAGCCAGCGGCCGAAGAAGCGATCTCGACTGAGGTCAAGACTGTATGCTCCTGGGACTGATACCTCTCTTGATCCCAAGAGTGCCTTCGTCAGGACAAAGACTTGCTCAGATCCTTCTCCCGATTATGGAGTTGGGAAGAATGTGGGCCCGCAGGCACCTCCCCCTTGGTAGGGAGACTGGCACAATTCCCTGAAGGAACCCGAGAAGGTGGAGCCCAGGTTGAGTGGAAAGAAGAAGGTCCGAGAAGAGTGAGCCGCTTCTTCCTCGAACCCTTGCATGCGCTCCAATTGCTCAGCGGATCCCGTGGCCACGGAAACCGCCCACCTAGCCTCTTTTGATTTCACTGGAGGGTTCCTCTTCTCCAGTCTCCCCAGCTGCAAACGTGCAAGATGGTCGTCCAGGACTTTGGGATGGAAGGCCAAGCAGAAACTGCAGGACGTGATGTCATGGCCGACACTGAGGCAGTAGATTCACGCACAGTGGGGACTGGTATGCAACATCTTTTGGCCGCAGAAGCACGGCCAAAATCCCGGGGAAGATTTCTCTTCCATAATCAAAGCTGTGAAAAGGCGATTGCTAATTCAAGAGATACAAACTTTCAGTAAAACCGAAGGTTTGAAAGCCAGGGACTGCAAAATGCGTGAGCACGAGGGAGGCAACCTGAATCTTACAGCGGGAAAGGAAGATCTAGGGACATGGGGTGGAGCCGAGGTATAAATCACCCGAGTGGGTGGCAGGATCCAGCTTAAAGACTTCCAGTGATCCTTAAAGGGGAAAGGGACATGTCAAAGAGTGTGGATGAACAACATATCCACGCTCCTATAACTACTGTTACAGGTGAGTAACCCGTTTTCTAGGATCGTGGATATGTGGTTCTATCCACACTTGTTGGCAGACTCCTAGCAGTTGCCCAGGAGGAGGAAGCGAGATGCATACCCCCTACTTAGGGAAGAAGGACTGGAGAACTGAGGTTCCAAAACCAGCATCCCAGCCTGACTCAAGGTTGATGTGGTAATGGGAAATGAAGGTGTCTGCTGACTTCCAGGTAGCAGCCCTGCAGATTTCCTGGATAACGACATCCATAGAAGCAGTCACTGACACAGTGATATGGCGGGTGGAATGACGCCAACCTATAGTAGAGGTCAGTGCAAGATGTAATCGATCTAGCTATTGTCCGCTTGGCTGCAGGTCTGCCACGTGCGGCTTCAGCGTAGGTGACAAACAGCTGGCGAACCTCTTCCCGAACTTCCGCTATTCGCTCTTTGTAATAGGTGAACGTTCATCTCAGGTCCAAAGTATGGAGCCTGTACTCAGCCTCTGAGGTGTGACTGGGGTAGAACACTGGCAGAGTAATCACCTCGTTAAGATGAAACTCCAACACCACCTTCGGAAGGAATTCTGGGTGGGGGCACAGGACAACGTTGTCCCTGTGGAAGACCAGGAAAGGAGACTCTGTGGAGAGCGCCTGTAATTCCCCAGTCCTTCTGGCTGATGTGACAGCCACCAAGAAGGCAGTCTTCCATGACAAGTGTGACATCTCACACTTGTGCATAGGTTAGAACGGCTTGCTCATGAGCTTTGCCAAAACCAGCTAAATTATACGGAGGTGGGCGTTCACGCATCAGAGGAGATATATGATCTAGGCCTTTGAAAAAGCACCAGACCACCTTCTCCTGCACCACCGACTGCTGACCGGCCCACGCCCGGTAATCAGAGATGGCTGCCAGGTGCACCTTTAGAATCGTCAACCGCAGCCCCTGCTGGGAGAGGGACCAAAGGTACTCCAAAATGCTAGCCACTGTGCAGGACACGGGGTCCAATCCTTTGCCCTGACACCAGATGAAGAATCTCTTCCATTTAAAGGCACAGCATTTTCTGGTCAATTCCTTACAGGATGCCTCAACAACAGAGAGACCCAAAGCCTGGAACTCTAGCCACTCACGAACCAGGCTGTCAGGTGCAGGGATTGAAGGTCCAGATGGAATACCTTCCCCTGACTGACTGAGAGCAGGTCCGGGCGTGCTGGAAGCCACCTCGGGAGCCTGGAGCTGAGGCTGAGGAGATCTGGATACTAGAACTGGCATGGCCAGTCTAAGGCAACCAGGATCACCTGCGCCTTGTCACGACTGACCTTGATAAGCACTTTGTGAATCAAGGGGAGTGGAGGGAGGCATAGAAGAGGCCAGGAGTTCAAAGCCTCGAGAAGGCATCCCCCTGCAGTGAACCCTGCTGAGGGGGACGAGCATTAAACAGCCTCCACTTCATGTTCTCCTTGGAGGCAAACAGGTACACCTGGGGGGTTCCCCAAAGGGAGAACAGATCATGCACTACCTCTCGGAGGAGAAACCACTCATGAAATGCCCCGCCCATCCAGCTGAGGGCATCGGCCAGCCGATTCGAGGCTCTTGCTACATGAATGGCTAGGAGATCTGCCTCCAGGCTGAGCACAAGCGACCAAATGCGGAGAGCTTCCTTTCACAGAATTAAGGAGAGCATCCCTTCCTATCGGTTGAGATAGTATATGGTCATGGTGTTGTCCGTCAGGACTTGGATCACTAGACCCCAAACAAACGGGGTGAATGTGGTCAGAGCTAGGCGGACCGCTCAGAGTTCCAGCAGGTTGATGTGGCATCAAGACCCCTCAGGGGACAAGAGCCCGTGAGCTCTGTGTTCCCCCAGATGGGCAAACCAACCCATCGGAGAGGCATCAGTCGTCACAGTGACAGTCAGCAAGGGGTGGACAAACAGGATCCCTTCCTGCAGGTGGGATGGGACGAGCCACCACTGGAGGCCATCCCACATTTTCTGGGTCACAGAGATCAGCTGGTCGAGATGACCTGAGCACTGAGACCACTGGCTGGCCAGTTCCCACTGAAGGGAATGCAAATGCCAGTGGACCCATCAGACCATGCTGGTGCAGGCCGCCATGTCGCCCAGAAGATGCAGGAAGTCCCGGGCACGGCGCAATTGCCCAACCAGAAATGATCAGGTAAAGGAGGATAGAGCCTCTGTCCTGTATGCCGGGAGCCAAGCTCTGGCTCGGCAGGAGTCGAGCTCTGCCCAGATGAACTGAATCACCTGCATAGGCCTTGTTGATCAGGAGGCCAAGTTCTGCGCAAGTCTGGAGGGCCAGATCCCCGGACCGCTCCACCTCCAACCTGGAAGGACCTGCTATCAGTCAGTCATCCAGGTAAGGGTACACCTAGACCCCTCGGAGCCTCAGGTAAGCCACCACCACTGCCATGCATTTGGTGAAGACCCTGGAGGCTGAAGACAGGTGGAAAGGCATGGCCTGGAGCCCGAAGAGGATTCCTTCTGCTCTGAAGAGGAGGAACCGTCGATGGGACGGATGAATCAGGACGTGAAAGAACACGTCCTGAAGATCTAGGGAGCAGAACCACATTCCTTGCTCCAGAGATGGTATGATCTGAGCCAGAGTTACCATCCAGAAAGTGCGGGACCTGAGGAACCCATGCAGGGCATGCAGATGTAGAATGGAGCACCAGCCCCCCATCCGCTTTGGCACCAAGAAGTACCTGGAGACAAACCCTGTGTCAGAAGGAGAGTCCGTTACTGGGTGCACCTCCTCCTTTAGGAGGAGCTGGGCCAGGTCGGCTCTGAGAGCCGCTTGAGAAACTGTGGACACCTGATCCCCCCCCCGGGAGGCGAGGCATGGTATGAAGGTCTGCTCAATTCCAGAATCAGGCCTCACCGACTACTTCCAAAACCAACTGATCCGTAGTGATAACAGACCAAGTGGAAATACAGGAGTTGAGCCAGCCCCCATAGGAGGACCCAGGGAGGCATGACGGAGTTAAGGGAGGCACCCCCCAACCCATCCCTCGCCAGACTTGGAGGAACGTCCGGCGGGGAAGGAGGAGACCATGGACTTGGTCCGAGGATGCCAAGTCAGAGCCTGCTGACCCTGCTGCTGGGCCAGTCTGGCTGCAGGGGTGGAGAAGCGAAATGGCTTGCAGTTAGCACGCTCGGAGCCCTTGTCCTTTTGAGCAGATGTAGTAGAATACAAGGTGGAATTGGACTTCTCTGTGCACTGGAGGTGACCCTCCACGCCTGGCCCAAAAAGGTCAGTACCCAAAAAGGGGACAGCTGCCAACTTGTGCTGCATATCTGCTGTGAAGGTTGAGATGCAGAGCCAAGTCGTGCTGCACATGGCCACTGCGGCCGCTACCGAGCGAGCACAAGAATCGCCAATATCCAGAGCCACTTGGAGCTGCTGTTTGGCCATCGCCCTTCCCTGATCTCGGAGCTGTCTGACCGTGGTCTGGAGGTCAGCCGGGAGATGAGGAATCACCTCTTCCAGGGAGCCCAAGAGGGTGTACTAGAAATGTGCCATGATAACGGCCAAGCTGGCCTGACAAAGGCCTAAGAGAAGAGGCTGCATAGACCTTCTTCCTGGAGTGGTCCAACTGCTTGGACTCCCTGTCGGGGGGGGGGGTCTCTCCACGCCTCCCTTGTGTTGCCTGGGCGCAGAAAAACAGAGTCTGCCACCAACCCCACAGCAGAATGGTGCTCTGTAAAGCCCAACAGGGACCCCACAGGCACTGCATACTTGCAGGCCATGCGGGCAGAAGGCACAGGACAGGAAGCGGGACGCTGCCACAGCTCCAAGGCTGGGCCCACAATGGCCTAAGCCACTGGGAAGACCTCCATTGGAGAATCCCCATTATTCAGAATCTCTGTGAAGGGGTACTTAGCCTGTTTCTGCACAGGCTCCAGCTCCATTCCTGTAGACTTGGACATGAGCCGACAAATGCCCATCAGCGAGGAAGGGCCCTCATCGACAGAAGACCCCCCCCCAAGGATTCCACATCCACCATATGGGAGACCATGGAGAAGTTCTCGGACTCTGAGTATTCCACATATAGTGTCCCCAGGTCACTCTCCCACCCTCCTTGGGTGGTCGGGAGTCGAGTGACCGACAGTCTGTGGGGCAAACCTTGAGCAGACTGGGAATCCTTTGTCAGTGCTCCAGACTTGGGCTGATCGGGTGGCAGCTCCACCTGAATCGGTGGAGTGGCTGGCTTTGGCTGAGCCAGCAGGGCCATAACCGGCCCCACGGTGACAGTGGCCATTCACTCTGGCGAGAGCCATTTTATGGGCGGGGTCGGTTTGGATCTGGACAGGACCAACTGCTGCCACGAGATCTTCATAGCATCGACGCAACTCGCACAGAACCCTCTCCTCACCCGAGGAGGAAGAAGATGATGATGAGTGGCGGCGCCGCTTGCTGTGATGTCAGAACCAAGACAGACAATGGCAGGACTTTCCCGACGTCGAAGCCGAGAAGCGGAACCAAGACCTTGACCGTTGGCGATGCCGGTGGGGAAGCTCAACCCTAGGCGGGAAAACCCTCGGCTCCAGGTCCGGCTCCTTGGATACCGGGTTCTGCCCAACATTCTGGGCTGACCATTCCAAAGATATTGGGAGCACCGGTGTTTGGAAAAGAGAGTCATCGGCCAGATCGGGCGACAACCCGCTGATCGGCCCAAGAAAAATCTCACCCGCATCGACAGGCATCTCAGCTGACTGGTTCGACTGGGACACCGTGAAACCAGCAGTCTTGGACGTGAGTTAGACCGAAGTCGAAACAGGGTTCTCCTGTGAGCGCGATCGCTCCCGGTCCCATGAATGTCGATGAGTCGACTGATCTTTATTCGACTACTTCTTTTTGGAGTGTGAAATATGGGACCCCAAAGGGCTCTCTCCCTTAGTTGAGAGAGACTGACACAACTCCTTGAAAGAAGCTGAATAGGAGGATCCGAGCTGCAGAGGAATAAAGGCCGAAACCGAAGAGGAACTCACTGCGGCCTAAGCTTCCTCCTCGGGGGCCTTGATTGGTTCCAACTGCTCGGCGGACCCCGCAGCAGTGGAGACCACCTAACGGGCCTCCTTCGATTTGACCAGCAGGAAATGCTTCTCCAGTCGCCCCGATTGAAGTCGGGTAGTGTGGTCTTCTAGAACATTTGAGGTGAATGACTGACAAAATTCACAAGCCTGCAGATCGTGGTCTAACCCCAGACAATAAACGCACGATGCGTGTGGATCCGTGTGAGACATCGTCTGCCCGCAGGGGCACCGGTGAAAACCCAGGGCTGATTTTTCCTCCATCGCAGATGCAAACTGGAAAATGAGCAAATTTTACTCTAGAGAGCTTGAGGATCAGTTCTGGAAGCGAATCCGAAGATTCCGAAGCCAAGGCCTACTACACATGGGAGCTCTAAGGAGGGAACCTGAACTTTCCACCAGAAAGGAAGCTCTGAAGTCATGGGGCAGAGCAAAGGGTCATACCACCCGGGTGGGTGGAAGGAGCCAGCTTAAAGACTTCCAGCACATCTTAAAGCAGCAAGGTACCTGCCGACAAGTGTGGATAGAACAACATATCCACAATCCTAGAAATAACACTTTCCAAAAGAGAAAGGGAAGCTCGCAAGTCGCGGCTTGTTCGAAGGGAAGCAGGATAAGCTTCTCAAGAACAAAAAGGAGATCCCATGGGGGAACAGGGTCTCTCCTCGGGTGTCTGATATGCAAGACACCTCACAGAAAGATCTTGAGTACATTAAGTTGTGCCAGAGTCTTCTCCCCGAACGGTGCATGATATGCTGATAAGGCACACAGCTGCACCTTGATAAACGAGTAGCTCAAGCCCAGCTCCAAAAAGTGGAGAATGTAGTCTAGCACATGCTTGACTGGACAATCCAGAGGATCTATGGAATGTGCTGTTGCCCAGAGGCAGAAACACTTCCACTTCATGGCATAGGTTACCCTTGTGGAGAGTTTCCCTGCTGCTAAGACCTCTATCACCCTGCTTGACACTCCTAATCTCTCTTCTGCTAGGACTGCAGGAGCCAGGCATGCAAATGAAGAGATCCCAGAGCAGGATGGACGGGCATCCCCTGCTCCTGAGAGAGCAAGTGAGTGGAGAGGGGCAACTGCATGGGAGGCTCCGTGGCCAGTTGCTGTAGCAGTGGATACCAGATCTGTCGCGGCCAAAGAGGAGCTACCAGAATCATTCTGGCCTCCTCTGTCTGCAACTTGAGCAGGACTCTCTGAATGAGAGGGAAGGGAAGGAAGGCATACAGAAACCTCCCTGTCCAGGAGAGGGACAATGTGTCTCGCCAGAAAACACCAGGCCCTGGACCTAGCGAGCAAAAATTTGGCAGTTTGGCATTGCACAGGGACGCAAAGAGGTCCAACTCTGGTCGGCCCCAATGACAGAAGAGGTAGTCTGTGACTTCCTGGAGCAACTACCACTCATGGTTCAGACGACGAGAGTGACTTAGACTGTCGGTGAGAATGTTCTGGCTTCCGAGCACATGCACTGCCGTGAGATCCAGATGGTGTTCCACTGCCCAGTCCCAAACTCTCATGGCCTCCCTGCATAGGGGATATGACTGAGTGCCCCCTTGCTTGCTGATGCAGAAGACAACCGGGGTATTATCTGACTGCACCAAGAGGGAACCCCGGGATACCTGGTCCTGAAAAACCTGAAGGGTGTATAGAACAGCTCTCATTTCGAGAATGTTGATATGAAGAGACCGCGCTATGGGGGACCAAGATCTTCTGGTCCTGTGATTCCCTAGAAGGGCCCCCCAACCTGTATTTGAGGCATCTCTCATCAAAGTTTGTGACGGGCACACTCTCTGGAAAGAGACTCCTCTCTCGAGATGTGGAAGGCAGAGCCACCACTGGAGAGAATGACGGATTGCCGCTGAGACTTGAATCGGTTGATCCAAGTCGTCCACCGCCTGGTCCCACTGAACCTTGAGATGCCATTGCAGAACCCTCATGTTCAGTCTGGCGAGAGGGACCTTAGCTAAGGCTGCCGCCATGTGGCCTAGTAACTGCAGAATTACCCTCGCTAGAAGACCAATTGCTGCTTGAACCCTGTATGCCAGGTCTATCAGATGGCCTGCCCTGTCTGATGGCAGGAAGGCTGTGCCCTGGGTAGTGTCCAGAACAGCTCTAATGTACTGAAGCCACTGGGAGGGCCAGGGTTCTGACTTCAGCCAGTTTAAAGTGATGCCCAGGAGAGAAAAAAAAAAAAAAGGTTACTCACCTGTAACAGTAGTTCTAGGAGTGGTATATGTTGTTCATCCACACTCTTTGGCATGTCCCTTTCCACTTTAAATCTTGCCAGAAGTCTTCAAGCTGGCTCCTCCCACCCACCTGGGTTGTATAACCCTCAGCTCTGCCCCATGATGCCAGATCTTAGCCCGCTGGAAGCCAGGGAGGTTGGGTGGATCCATGAGGATGAACAAGTATATCACTCCTAGAACTACTGTTACAGATGAATAACCTGTTTTTCTAGGATCGTGGATATGCTGTTCATCCACACTCTTTGACAGACTCCTAGCAGTTCTCTGGGAGGAGGGAGGCAAGGTGCACACCCCATATTTAGGAAACAGAGACTGGAGAACTGAGGCCCCAAAACAAGCATGACTCAAGGTAGATGTTGTAATGGGTAATGAAGGTGTTTGCTGACTTCCAGGTAGCAGCCCAGCAGATTTCCTGCATATGGATGTCTCTGGAAGCAGCCACCGATGCAGCGGTATGGTGGGTAGAATGAGCTCTTATCCCTCTGGGAGGCTCCATGCCCACCAACTCATAACACTGACTGATGCATGATGTGATCCACCTTGCAATAGTCCATTTTCTTGCAGGTCTGCCAGAAGCTGCATCAGCGTAGGTGACAAACAGCTGACGAACCTCTCACCGAATTTCCACCGTCCTCTCCTTATAATAGGAGAGGGCACGTCTCAAGTCCAAAATATGGAGGCTGTACTCGGCCTCAGAGGAATAACTGGAGTAGTATACCGGCAGAGTTAACACCTGGTTAAGGTGAAACTCTGACAACACCTTCGGAAGGAATTTCAGGTGGGGGCATAGGACAACCTTGTCCCAGTGGAAGACCAGAAAAGGGGAGTCCACTGAAAGCACCTGGAGCTCCTCTGTCCTTCTGGCAGATGTGATAGCCACCAGGAAGGCTGTCTTCCACAAGTGTGAGAAAGCACACTTGTGCATTGATTCGAATGGCTTGCCCATGAGCTTTGCCAGTACCAGCAGAAGATGCCACGGAGGTGGAGGTTCACACACCAGAGGGGATATGTTATCCAGACCTTTGAAAAAGCACTTGACCACTGTCTCCTGTGCCAACGTCGGCTGACCGGCATGTGCCCAGTAAGCAGAGATGGCTGATAGGTGCACCTAAGGGTCGATGACCAAAGACCCCCTTTGGAAAGAGACCAAAGGTAGTCAAGAATGTTAGCCACTGGACAGGACAAAGGGTCCAGGCCCTTACCCGGACACCAAATGGAAAACCTTTTCTATTTGAAGGCATAACATTTCCTGGTCGATTCCTTTCTGGATGCCTTCTCCACGGTGAGGACACCCTTGGAAAGACCCAAAGCCTGGAACTCTAGCCGCTCAGGAACCAGGGTGTGAGGTGCAGGGATTGAAGGTCTGGATGGTATACCTTCCCCGATTGAGAGATATCAGGTCCAGGTGTGCTGGAAACTGCTCTGGGGGCCTGCAGCTGAGGCGGAGGAGATCTGGATGCCAGAACTGGCGCAGCCAGTCTGGGGCTACCAGGATCACCTTTGCCTTGTCCCTCCTCACGTTGAGGAGCACCTTGTGGATCAAGGGAAATGGAGGGAAGACATAGAGGAGGCCTGAGGTCCACGGCCTCAAGAAGGCATGCCCCTGCAGTGAGCCCTGCTGAAGGGGGCGGGCATGAAACAGCCTCAGCTTGGTGTTTTCACTGGAGGCAAACAGGTCCACCATCGGTTTGCCACAGTGAGAGAACAGGCTGTAAGCCACCTCTGGATGGAGTGACCACATGAGATGTCTCGCCTAAGCAGCTGAGAGCATCCACCAGATGGTTTGAAGCTTCTGCCAAATGGATGGCTAGGAGAGCCACCTCCAAATGGTTGACGAGGGTCCAGATGCGAAGCGCCTCACTGCAAAGCAGATGGGAGTGCGTGACACCCTGTTTGTTGAGGTAGTACATGGTCATGGTATTGTCCATCTGGACTTGAACCACTTGACCCCGGAGCTGAGGAGCAAAAGCTGACAGTGCCAGTCTGACTGAGCTGAGCTCCAACAGGTTGATGTGGTATTGGGACTCCTCGGGGCCACAGAACCCATGGGTCCTGTTGTCCCCCATGTGGGCTCCCCAGCCCATGAGAGAGGCATCGGTCGTAAGGACGGCCGTCGGCTTGGGGCGGACAAATGGGATTCCCTTCCTGCAATCGGTCTGGGGTGGTCCACCACTGGACAGCGTCCCACATATTCTGGGTTACAGTGATCAGCTGGTCAAAATGACCGTGGCACTGAGTCCACTGGGTGGCCAGCTCCCACTGGAGGGGGCGCATGTGCAACCAGGCCCAACGGACCACTGAGGTGCACGCCGCCATGTAACCCAGAAGACGCAGAAAGTTCTGGGCAGGGCACAATTGCCCAACCAGAAATGATTGGGCAAAGGAGGAGAGATCCTCCACCCTATCTGCCTGGAGCCGAGCTCTGGTTTGACGAAAGTCGAGCTCTGCCCCGATGAAGCACGTCACCTGGGAAGGCACGAGTTCCGACTTGGTCTCATTGATCAGGAGGCCAAGTTGGGAGCAGTTCTGGAGGGCCAGGTCCCTGGACCTCTCCACCTCCTGCTGGGTGGGACTTGCTAAGAGCCAATCGTCGAGGTAGGGGTAAATTCCACCCCCCCCCCACGATGCCTGAGATGGGCTGCCATCACTGCAATGCATTTGGTGAAGACCCGTGGTGCCAATGACAGGCTGAACGGCATGGCTCGGAACTCATACGGTCCCTTCGACCCTGAAGCGGAGGAACCGCCGATGAGACGGACGGATTGGGACGTGAAAGAATGCATCCTGCAGATCCACAGAAACATAGAATTTGATGGCAGATAAGGACCGCTTGGCCCACCTAGTCTGCCCATCTCCCTACCTAACGGATAAGCTGCAGATCCTAGTTAACCAACAGCCTACTTCCTCCTACCCCCAGTTAGAATTGCCTTATGTCTGTCCCACGCAATCTTGAATTCCCCCACTGTTTTTGACTCTATGACCTCAGCAAGGCTGTTCCATGTATCCACAACCCTCTCTGTGAAGAAATACTTCCTCACATTACCTCTGAGCTATCCCGACTCTACCTTCAAATTGTGCCCCCTTGTTTTTGCACATCTCTTTTTCTGAAAGATGCTACCCTCTTGGACTTTGTTGATTCCCTTGAGGTATCTGAAAGTTTCTGTCATGTCCCCCCCTTCCCTTTCCTCGAGGCTATACATCTTTAGTTCCTTTAGTCTTTCTTCATAGATCTTCTGATGCAGACCCTGCATCATTTTGGTTGGCCTCCTCTGGACAGCCTCCACCCTGTCTATGTCTTTGCGGAGATGGGGTCTCCAGAACAGTACACAGTACTCCAGATGTGGTCTTACCAACTGTCTGTACAGAGGGCCAACAAATTCCTGTTTTCTATTGGTGATGCCTCTCCCTATGCATCCCAGTATCCCCCCAGTCCTCCTTACTGTCTTCTCACATTGCTGGCCCATCTTTAGGTTGTCTGATATGACTCCCCCCAGGTCCCTTTCCATTTTTGTTGTTGTCAGTATCTCACCCCCCATTGTTGTACTCTTCCCTGGGTTTTGTTTCCCAGGTGCATTACTTTGCACTTCTTTGCAATGAATCTAAGCTGCAATACATTCGTACCTCTCAACCTCCTGCCTCATAAATCAGGGACAAGGCTTAAAAAAATCAGGGGCAAAGGACCAAAATCAGGCACATATCTTCAAAACTGGAGATATCAATTCAGGAAGCTGGTAGAATAAGGGGCTTAGTGTAAAATGCATTTTCTAAGGAAGAACAAGTCTGTAACTTAAGGTTTGACATTATTTTGTGCTTACAATTCCCACTGTTTGGTCACAAAAACACAATTTTTAGGAGGGACAGAGTAAATTTTTGAGGCAAAAATCAGGGACAGTTGAGAAGCATGCATACTTTTGACCATTCCTCCAACCTTGTCAAGCCCCTTTTCATCCTTTCCACCCCACCTTGTGTATCAACCCTGTTGCAGATCTTTGTGTCACCTGCAAAGAGACATATTTTCCCTTCCAATCCCTCTGCAATGTCACTTATAAAGACATTAAAAAGGACCGGCCCCAGTACTGAACCCTGCGGTACCCCACTAGTAACCCTCCTTTCTTCACTGTGGACTCCATTTACTATTATCCACTGTGTCCTGTTGTCCAACCAGTGTTTTACCCAGGCCACCACCCTGGGACCCACTCCCAGGCTGGCTAATTTGTTTATTAATCTTTTGTGTGGGACTGTGTCAAATGCCTTGCTAAAGTCTAGGTAGGCCATGTCCACAGCCCCTCCCTGGTCTACTGCTTTGGTCACCCAGTCAAAGAAATCAATTCGATTTGTCTGACGTGACATTCCCGCTGTGAATCAACGCCGCCTTGGGTCCTATGCCCCACTGACCTCTAGATACTCAACAATTCTTTCCTTCAGAAGTGATTCCATCATTTTCCCTACCACTGAGGTCAAACTAACAGGTCTGTAGTTTCCTGCCTCTGTCTTGCGCCCACTTTTGTGAAGGGGAATCACATCCGCCCTCCTTAAGCTCTCAAGTACCACACCATCCACCCATGATTTATTAAAAAGGGTAGTCAGTGGTGTTACTAGTTCTTCCCTTAGTACTTTTAGAATTCTGGGGTGAATCCCATCAGGCCCCATTGCTTTATCTACCTTCAGTTTTAAAAGTTCTTTCAGAACCCTTTCTTCTGTGAAAGGACTAATATCAGCCCCCCTATCCAGAGTGCTTCTACTGACTGGATTAGGTATGTCCCCCTGCTTTTCCATTGTGAATATTGAGTGGAAGAATTCATTCAGTATCGCTGCTTTTCCACTGTCGCTCTCTGCCAAACCACCTTCCTCTTTGTTCAGCCTCAGTATCCCTGCCTTAGTCTTTCTTTGCTCCCTAATGTACCTAATAAAAGGTTTTATACCCCTTCTTAACCGAGTTGGCTATTTTTTCCTCGGTTTAGGCCTTTGCTATTCTGACTGCCTTACCCGCTTCCTTCTGCTTTAACTGGTACAGTTCTCTGTCCTGCTGTGTCCTCCAGTGAACAGAACCACATGTTTCGTTCCAAGGATGGTATGATCTGGGACAGAGTGACCATCCGAAAGGTGCGTGACCTGAGATACCGATTCAGGTTGTGCAGATCTAGAATGGGGCACCAGACCCCTTCCGCTTGGGCACCAGGAAGTACCTGGAGACAAAGCCTGGGTCTGCTAGAGGATCCATTACCTGGAGCTACTGCCTCCTTGAGGAGGAGCTCAGCAACATTGTCTCAGAGAGCCGACTGAGTCTGGACGGATACTCTTTCCTCCCGAGCGGCGCAGGCTCGGCTTGGAGGGTACTGCTCGAATTCCAGAGGCAGTCCCTGACCGACCACTTTGAGAACCCACCTGTCTGTAGTGTCAACGGACCAGGCGGAAAGGAAGTGGCGGAGCCGGCCACCCACCGGAGGACCCAGAGCTGGAATGACAGGAGAGGGGGAAGGCAGCCCCCACCCCGTCACTGAGCAGACTTGAAGGAGGAGAATCCAGGACCGGAACCTCTGCCTCCTTTATGGGCTTGGGAGGGCCCAGCTTGGGCCGGGAGCGCCAAGCTTGAGCCTACTGCTGCTGTTACTGCTGCCCTCCTTGAAAGGAGGGTTGCTGTGCCACAGGGGAAGAGTGCCAAAAAGGCTTTTTCTTCTTCTGCTGGTTCTTGCCCGAAGAACCCTTAGAAGTAGTAGTGTCCAAGGTGGTTTTGGACTGCTCAATACGCTGAAGGTAGCCAGCCAATCCCGGGCCAAATAGGTCAGTGCCCAAGAAAGGCACATCAGCTAGTTTGTGCTGAGTATCCCCCAGAAAGGAAGAGCATCTCAGCCAAGCCCTGCGATGAGAGGCAACTGCGGCTGCCATCAAACGGGAACAAAAATCCCCAATGTCCAGGGCTCTCTGAAGCCGCTGTTTGGCAACAGCTTGGCCCTGATCCCGGACCTGCTTGACCGTGGTATGCATGTCCACAGGGAGGTGTGGGAGGACTTCACCCAAAGACCCCAGGAGGGCATGGGAGAAGTGTGCCATGATGACGGCCGAACTTGCTTGACGAAGGCCTAAAGAAGAGGCCACTTAGACCGTCCTGGCCGAATAATCCAAGAGTTTGCATTCTTTATCGGGAGGTCGGTCTGTGTCGGCAGAACTGCCAGTATGCCTGAACACAGAGGGGGTCACCAGGCTCTCGGCCGAAGGGTGCTCTGAGAACCACACAAGGCACCCCATGGGCACCACATACTTGCAGGCCATGTGGGCAGACAGAACTGGACAAGAGGCAGAGCACTGCCAGAGTTCTAAGGCAGGCCAACTATGGCCTCGGCCACGGGAAAAGCCTCCGTCGGGGTATCCCCTCTCTTCAGGATGTCTGTGAGAGGGTACTCTACCTTTTTCTGGATTGGCTCTAGGGGCATCCCTGTGGACTCAGAGATGAAGCGAAGAATGCCCTGAAAGGACGAAGGACCTTCCTCCATCTCTAACCCACCGGCCGATTCATCATCCCCAGGATGAGAACATAGGCCGGTTACATCCGAATCCAAGGAATCCAGATACAGCAGTCAATCGCCCAGGTCACCCTCGACTCACCGAGGGCGGTCCGGGGTGACAGTGACCAAAAGACGCTGGGGAAGCCCAGTGTCTGGCCTGTCTTCCTTAGAAGGAGCCCCTCCCACAGGCTGCTTGGGCGGTGGTTCCACCACTATCAGTGGAGAAACCGGTTTAGGCCGAACCGGAGGTTTCGCCGGCTCCTCAGACGGGGGAACTTACTTGATTGGCTCTGAAGGAGTCGGCTTCAGCCTAGGAGGCAAAAGCTAAGTAATGGCTGGGGGGTAGAAGCCGGGGTCTGCTTGTGCCCAGTCAAAATCAGCGGTTGCCACATGAGGTACTCGTAGCACCACCGGAGTTTCTGCCGGAGCCTCTCCTCATCTGAGGAGGACAAGAACAACCGATGGTGTCACCTCTTTTTTGAGCGCTTGTGGCTCTTCCTTGGCCTTTCAGTCAAGGAGGTCCTGGACCTTGATCGAGATTGGACAGGCTGACTTGGTCGCTCGGGAGACACCGGCGGGACCAGTGATTTCCCGGGGTTGGGGACCACTTCCTCGACAGGGAAAGTAAGGACCTGAGTCCGATCGAGAGAATCGGCGACCGGAATCGGCGACAATGGGTCAGTCGGGTCAATGACGATTTCAATATCGTTGATCGACACTTCGGTCAACTGGCCAGACAGCAACGTCGAGAAGCCAGTGGCCGAAGAGGCAATTTCAACCGAAGTCAAAACTGCTGGTTCCTGAGACCAAGATCTCTCCCGATCTCAAGAACGTCCTCGCCGAGACGAAGATGATCCCGGGTCCTTTTCCCATTCACGGGACCGAGAGGAGTGTGTGCCTGCAGGACCCTCCCCCTTAGTTGGGAGAGACTGGTAGAACTCTCAGAAAGGACCCGAGAAGGTGGAGCCCAGGTTGAGTGGAACGAAGACGCTCCAAGAGAAAGATTCTGCAGCCCGAGCTGCTTCTTCCTCGAAGGCTTGCATGCGTTCCAATTGCTCAGCGGATCCCGCAGCCACGGAAACTGCCCACTGAGCCTCCTTAGATTTCTCCGGAAGGTTCAGTTTCTCTAGCCTCCCCAACTTCAGGTGCACAAGATGGTCATCAAGGATGTTAGGATGAAAAGCGAGACAGAAATCGCACTTCGAGGTGTCATGGTCGACGCCGAGGCAATAGACACATGCGATGTCAGGAATCAGTGCACGACAACTTTATGGCTGCACGAACACTGGCGAAATCCGGGAGAAGACTTGTCTTCCATAATCGAAGGTAAGTAGTCGCTATTGCTAATGCGAACTAGACGAAGTTTCAGAATAACCGAAGGTTTTGAAGCCAGGGCCTACAAAATGCAGGAGCACGAAGGAGGCAACCTGATTCTTCCAGCAGAAAGGAATATCTGGCGTCATGGGGCAGCGAAGAACAGGTTACTCACCTGTAACAGTAGTTCTAGGAGTGGTATATGTTGTTCATCCACACTGTCTGGCATTGTTCCTTTCCCCTTTAAATCTTGCCGGAAATCTTCAAGCTAGCTCCTCCCACCCACCCGGGTGGTAATATACCTCGGCCCGCCCCATGACGCCAGATCTAGCCCGCTGAAGCCAGGTTGTGCACCAAAGCCGGGAGGTCGGAGAAGGTAGATGAACAACATATACCACTCCTAGAACTACTGTTACAGGTGAGTAACCTGTTCTTCTAGGAGCGTGGATATGTTGTTCATCCACACTGTCTGGCAGACTCCTAGCAGTTCTCCGGGAGGAGGGAGGCAAGGCGCACACCCCCTACTTAGGGAATAGAGATTGGAGAACCGAGGCCCCAAAACCAGCATCCCGACGTGACTCTAGGTCAATGTGGTAATGGGTAATAAAGGTGCTCGCTGACTTCCAGGTAGCGGCCCGACAGATTTCCTGGATAGGGATGTCCCTGGAAGCAGCCACTGAAGCAGCCGTATGACGGGTAGAATGAGCCCTTAGCCCTTTGGGAGGCTCCTTACCCGCCAATTCATAGCACAGACCTATGCATGATGTGATCCATCTCGCAATAGTCCGCTTGGCTGCAGGTCTGCCAGAAGCGGCTTCAGCGTAGGTGACAAACAGCTGGCGAACCTCTCCCCGAATTTCTGCCGTCCTCTCCTTATAATAGGAGAGAGCACGTCTGAGGTCCAGAGTATGGAGCCTATATTCGGCGTCCGAGGTGTAATTAGGGTAATATACTGGCAGGGTCAACACCTGGTTAAGGTGAAACTCTGACACCACCTTCGGAAGGAATTTCGGGTGGGGGCACAGGACAACTTTGTCCCTGTGAAAGACCAGATAAGGGGAGTCCACCAAAACGCCTGAGCTCCCCTGTCCTTCTGGCTGACGGATAGCCACCAGGAAGGCAGTTCTCCACCTACGCGCGAGAGCTCACACTTGTGCATGGGTTCAATGGCTTGCCCATGAGCTTTGCCAAAACCAGGAAAAGATCCCACGGAGGTGGAGGTTCACGCACCGGAGGGGATATGTGATCCAGGCCTTTGAAAAAGCGCCCGATCACCGTCTCCTGAGCCAACGTCGGCTGACCGGCCCGCGCCCGGTAGGCAGAGATGGCTGCAAGGTGCACCCTAAGGGTCGATGACCTAAGACCTCCTTTGGAGAGAGACCAAAGGTAGTCCAGAATGTTAGCCACCGAGCAGGATAAGGTGTCCAGACCTTTACCCTGACACCAAATGGAAAATCTCTTCCATTTGAAGGCATAACATTTCCTGGTCGATTCTTTTCGAGATGCCTCCACCACGGTGTAGACATCCTCAGAGAGACCCAAAGCCTGGAACTCTAGCCGCTCAGGAACCAGGCTGTGAGGTGCAGGGATTGAAGGTCCGGATGAAGGACCTTCCCCTGGTTCAGAAAAATCAGGTCCGGGCGTGTACTGAGCTGCTCTGGGTTCCTGCAGCTGAGGCTGAGGAGATCTGGATACCAGAACTGGCGTGGCCAATCTGGGGCTACCAGGATCACCTTCGCCTTGTCCTTGCTCGCCTTGAGTAACACCTTGTGGATCAAGGGAAATGGAGGAAAGGCGTAAAAGAGGCCTGAGGTCCACGGCCTCGAGAAGGCATCCCCCTGCAGCAAGCCGCACCGGAGGTGCTGAGGGGGGCGGGCATGGAACAGCCTCAGCTTGGTGTTCTCCCTGGAGGCAAACAGGTCCACCAACGGTTTGCCCCAACGAGAGAACAGGTAGTAAGCTACCTCTGGATGGAGAGACCACTCGTGGGATGTCTGGCCTAAGCGGCTGAGAGCATCCGCCAGTTGGTTCGCGACTCCTGCCACATGGATGGCTAGGAGATCCGCCTCCAGTTGGCTGACGAAGGTCCAGATCCGGAGTGCCTCCTTGCATAGCAGACGGGAGTGCGTGCCGCCCTGTTTGTTGAGGTAGTACATGGTCGTGGTATTGTCCGTCTGGACTTGAACCACTTGACCCCAGAGCTGAGGAGCGAAGCTGCCAGAGCCAGTCTGACTGCCCTGAGCTCCAACAGGTTGATGTGGCATCGGACCTCTGGGGTCCAGAGTCCATGAGCTCTGTGGTCCCCCATGTGGGCTCCCCAGCCCATGAGAGAGGCATCGGTCGTAAGGACGACCGTCGGCTCGGGGTTGACAAACAGGATCCCTTCCTGCAGATGACTCGGGACGGTCCACCATTGGAGAGCGTCCCACATCCTCTGGGTGACCATGACCAGCTGGTCAAAGAGACTCTGACGCTGAGACCACTGGGCGGCGAGCTCCCACTGGAGGGGGCGCATGTGCAGTCTGGCCCAGCGGACCACCGACGTGCACACCGCCATGTAGCCCAGGAGGCGCAGAAAAGTCCCGGGCAGGGCGTGAGTGCCCAACCAAAAATGATTGGGCAAAGGAGGAGAGAACCTCCGCCCTGTCCACCGGGAGCCGAGCTCTGGCTTGACGAGAGTCGAGCTCTGCCCCGATGAAGCCCATCACCTGAGAAGGTACGAGTTCTGATTTGGCCTTGTTGATCAGAAGGCCCAAGTGTGAGCAGGTTCGGAGGGTCAGGTCCCTGGACCTCTCCACCTCCTGAAGGGAGGATCCCGCTAGGAGCCAATCGTCCAGGTAGGGGTAACACGAACCCCTGACGCCGAAGATGGGCTGCCACCACTGCAATGCATTTGGTGAAACCCTTGGGGCCGATGGACAGGCCAACGGCATGGCTTTGAACTCGTACAGGGTCCTTCGACCTGAAGCGGAAGAACCGCTGATGAGACGGACGGATAGGGACTTGGAAAAAAGCGTCCTGAAGATCCAGTGTGCAGAACCACATGTTTCGCTCCAGGGATGGTATGATCTGATTTAGAGTTACCATCTGAAAGGTGCGAGACCTGAGATACCGATTCAGGTCGTGCAGATCTAGAATGGGGCGCCAACCCCCCGTCCGTTTGGGCACCAGGAAATACCTGGAGACGAAGCCTGGGTCTGAAGGAGGATCCGTCACTTGGGCCACCACCTCTTTGAGGAGGAGTAGCGCAATGTCGTCTCGGGAGGACAGACTGGCGACTGAGATCCGCTCCTCGTGGGGCCACGGCTCGGCGGTACTGCTCAATTCTAAGGGCAGACCCGCCCGACCACCTCCAGGACCCATCTGTCCGTGGTGATACCGGACCAGGCGGAAACGAAGTGGCGGAGCCGGCCCCCCACGGGAGGACCCAGAGCTGAAGTGACGGGTACGGGGGAGGACACCCCCGGCCCGTCACTGAGCAGGCTTAGAGGAGGAGGAGGAGGCACCTGGACCAGTGCCTCGGCCTCCTTTGCGTGGCTGCTGGGGACCTTGCCTGGGTCTAGGGCGCCAAGCCTGAGCCTGCTGCTGTTGTTGACCCCCTTGGAAGGGTGGTTGTCTGGCCGCAGGGGAAGACTGACGAAAGGGCTTCTTCCTGAGCTTCTGCTGGTTCTTACTTGAAGAACCCTTAGCAGAAGTAGCATCTAAGGTGGCATTAGATTGCTCGATACGCTGCAGGTGACTTGCCACTCCTGGCCCGAAGAGGTCGGTGCCAAGGAAGGGCACATCAGCCAGCTTGTGCTGAGTATCCGCGGGAAAGGAGGATAACCTCAGCCAAGCCCTGCGGCGAGTGGATACTGCTGCAGCTAGTGAACGGGCACAGGAATCACCCACGTCCAGAGCAGTCTGGAGTTGTTGTTTAGCAACAGCTCTGCCCTGGTCCCTGACCTGCTTGACCGTGGTCTGCATGTCAGCTGGGAGGTGGGGGAGAACTTCGTCCAGCGACCCCAAGAGGGCGTGGGAGAAGTGTGCCATAATCACCGCTGAGCTTGCCTGACAAAGGCCCAAAGAAGATGCAGCATATACCTTCCGGGCCGAGTGGTCCATAAGTTTGGACTCTTTGTCCGGAGGGCGATCAGTATCGGCTGAGCTGCCCGTCCGCCTGAATACTGAGGCAGTCACAAGGCTTTCCGCCGAGGAGTGCTCAGTAAACCCAGCCAAGGACCCTGTGGGCACCGCGTACTTGCGTGCCATGCGGGCAGATGGAGCTGGGCAGGAGGCTGGACGCTGCCAGAGTTCCAAGGCCGACCCATAATGGCTTCGCGACTGGAAATGCCTCCGTAGGGGTATCCCCTCAAGGATACAGTAAGGGATATTCGCTTTTCTGGATAGGCTGTAGGGCCATCCCCGGCGATTCAGAAATGAGCCAGAGGATGCCCTGGAAGGAGGAAGGCCCTTCTTCCAAGCCTGACGCTGAAAACTCATCGAGAGAGTGAAGGCCAGTGTTATCGGAATCGGAGGAGTCCCGATATAAAGGCTGCCCACCTAAGTCCCCCTCGATACGCCTAGGGCAATCAGGGGTGACCGTAATTGACAGTCTGTGGGGGAGACCCGAAGACTGTCGTGCTTCCTGAGGAATCCTCCGAGGGCAGCTTAGGTGGAGGTTCCACCAAAATTGGTGAGGACTCTGAAACCGTTAGGCCGGAAGACGCACCGAGCCCCAAGAGACCGCACCGAGTAATCGGTGTCTGAGGCGGTCAAGAGGCTGAGGCCAAGAGATAGCCGACCCGGAGGGGTCCGACTTGACCTGCTAGCAGAAATTGCTGCCACGAGATCCTCGCAGCATCAACGAATTTTTTCAGGCCTCCTCTCGTCCGGGAGGAAGGGGAACGGTGGCGCGCCTCTTAGGAGTGTTGTGCCTCTTTTAGGTCGATCGATCAAGAGGATTGCATTCCCTGATCGACCGACGGTGTCGGCTTGTCGATCGGGAGACTGGGCCCGTGAAAACCGAGGTTCGGTTCTTTCCTCGACTGAGGATTCGCAGGGCGGGTCTCCTCGTTGGGGAAGGAGAGAATCGGCGTTCTCTCCAAAGAATCATCGACGGGAGTCGGTGATAACGGCTCGATCGGGTCGAGAATAATCTCGGCCGGATCAGCCAACTCCTCGGCTACTTCGCCCGGTGTAGGCGTAAGGTCTGAAAACCCAGCGGCCGAGGGAAGGTACTCACTCAAGTCGAACCGGACCGCTCCTGATCCCAGGAGCGCCTTCTTCGATCAAGAAGATTTTGGATCCTTTTCTTTGAACGGGAAGAGTGCGAGCTCAGGGCGCCTCACCCTTGGTAGGAGAGACTGGCACAGTTCCCGAAGGATCCTGAGAAGGAAGAGCCCAGGTTGACGACGCGAAGAAACCTCGGCTAGCCGAGGCGGCGGCCTTCTTCTTGAAGGCCGCCATGCGCTCGAGCTGCTCGGCGGATCCGCAGCAGCTGAAACCGCCCACCTGGCCTCCTTTGATTTTACCGTGGTAGCGGGAGCCCGGTCTCACCCAGCTTCAGGCGCACTTGACGATCTTCCAGGACGCTGGATGGAAGGAAGCGCAAATGGAGCACCGCGAGGTATCGTGAATAGAACCGAGGCAGTAAATGCACGAGAGTGGGGATCGGTGCGCGACATTTTCTGACTGCAAGGACACGCGAAACCCGGGGATGACTTGTCATCCATGTCCGAATCAGGTCGTGAAACTCTAACGAGTTTTAGGCGAGAAGATGCGTTGAAAACCGTCAAGCGAATCCAGGCCTCAACACTGCAGAAGCACGAGGGAACCTGAATCTTCCAGCGGAAAGGAAGATCTCAGGCCATGGGCGGAGCCGAGTATATTACCACCCGGTGGGTGGGAGAGCCAGCTGAAGACTTCCGGCAAGATTTAAAGGGGAAAGGAACAATGCCAGACAGTGTGGATGAACAACATATCCACGCTCCTAGAAAAGGGTTATACCACCTGGGTGGGTGGGTGGGAGGAACCAGCTTGAAGACTTCTGGCAAGATTTAAAGTGGAAAGGGACATGCCAGAGAGCGTTGATGAACAACATATCCACGATCCTAGAAAACAGGTTACTCACCTGTAACAGTAGTTCTAGGAGTGGTATATGTTGTCCATCGACATTGGCTGGCATGTCTCTCCAATCTCTGTTCCCTAAGTAGGGGGGGTGTGCCTTGCCTGCCTCCCTCCCTCCTCCCGAAGAACTGCTAGGAGTCTGCCAAGAAGTGTGGATAGAACAACATATCCACGTGCCTAGAAACACAGGTAACTCACCTGTATCAGTAGTTCTAGGAGTGGTATATGTTGTTCATCCACACTGATCCACCCAACCTCCCCCGCTGTGATGCACAACCTGGCTGCCAGTGGGCTAAGATCTGATATCATGGGGCAGAGGTGGGCCCTTTGTCTTTTCAAGGGATTCTCCGCCTTATCTCCAAATCCATGGGGATGCCCCTGGAACCTGTCCAGAAATGGGCAGAGTACCCTCTTACTGATATTCTCAAAGGAGGAGATACTTCCACGGAAGCTTTTCCTGTGGCCAAAGCCATTGTTGGCCCAGCCTTGGAGTTTTAGCAGCATCTTGCCTCCTGCCCAGTGCCATCTGCCTGGATGGGCCACAAGTATCTCTTCAAGATGTCAGTGAGAGGGTACTCCGCCTTTTTCTGGATAGGCTCCAGGGGCATCCCTGTGGACTCAGGAGGTGAAGAATGCCCTGAAAGGATGAAGGACCTTCCTCCATCTCTACCACACCAACCAATTCATCATCCCCTGGATGAGAATGGAGGCCAGTTTCATCCGAATCTGAGGAATCCGGATACAGCGGTCGACCGCCCACATCACCCCTCGACCCGCTGGGGGCAGTCAGGGGTGACAGTGACTGAGAGACGCCGGGGAAGCCCGGTGTCTGGTCTAGCTTCCTTAGAAGGAGCCCCTCCCACATGCTGCTTAGGCGGTAGTTCCACCAAAATTGGTGGAGACCAGTTTAGGATGAACCGGAGGTTTCGCAGGCTCCGCAGGTAGAGGAACCGACTTAATCAGTTCCAGAGGAGTCGGCTTCGGCCTTGGAGGCCAAGCCAAGTAATGGTCGGGGTAAGAGCCAGGGAAGGCTTGTGTCTGATCAAAATCAGCTATTGCCATGAGGTCCTCATAGCGCCAATGGAGCTTCCGCCAGAACCACTCCTCATCCGAGGAGGATGAGGATGACCCGATGGCATTACCTCTTTTTAGAGTGCTTATGGCCCTTCTTCGGTCAATCAGTCGAGGAGGTCAGAGACCTTGATCGACACTGGGCGGGCCAACTCAGTCTCTCGGGAGACACCGGTGGGACAGGTGACTTCCCGGGGTCAGAGACCACTTTCTCGGCTGGATTCCCAGCAGGCTGGATCTCCTCATCGAGGAAAACAAGGACCGAGTCCAAGCAAGAGAGTCGTCGACCGGAGTCAGCGACAAGGGGTCCATTGGGTCAAGAATTATCTCAACATCGTCGATCGACACTTCAGTCGACTGGCCAAATGGCAAGGCAGAGAAGCCAGTGTCCGAAGAGGCGATTTCGACCAATTGCCAGTTCCTGGGACCAAGATCTCTCCTGATCCCAGGAGCACCTCCGTTGAGACAAAGATGATCCCCAGGTCCTTCTCCGGCTTACGGGACCGAGAGGAGTGTGTGCCTGCAGGACTCTCACCCTTAGTCGGAAGAGAGTGGTACAACTCTCAGAAGGAACCCGAGAAGGTGGAGCCCAGGTTGAGCAGAATGAAGAAGCTCCAAGAGGAAGATTCTGCGGCACGAGCCGCTTCCTCCTCGAAGGCTTGCATGCACTCCAATTGCTCGGCGGATCCCGCAGCTGAGGAAACTGCCCACCGGGCCTCCTTGGATTTCACCGGTGGGTTCCATTTTTCAGGCCTCCCCAGCTTAAGGAGTGAAAGACCATCGTCGAGGATGTTGGGTTGGAACGAGAGGCAAAACTCGCATGTCATGGTGTCATGGCTGACGTCCAAACAATAAATGCACGCACATGATCGAAGAAAAATAATCGCAATCGCTAACACGAAAAAGGCGAATTTTCAGAATAACTGAAGTTTTTGAAGCCAGGGCCTACAAGGTGCGAGAGTACGAAGGAGGCAACCTGAATCATCTAGCAGAAAGGAAGATCTGGCGTCATGGGGCACAGCCAAGGGTTATACCACCCGGGTGGGTGGGAGGAGCCTGCTTGAAGACTTTCTGGTTGACTTAAAGGGAAAGAGACTCTGCCACTAAGTGTGGATGAACAACATATCCACCATCCTAGAACAACATATCCACATCCCTAGAATAGATCCCACATCTCTTCCAGGGCCAAAGCCAGCTAGCTTGCTGACTGAGCCATATTAGCTAGTCATCCAGGTAAAGGTAGACAAAGTGGCCTTTCCTCCTCACGACCGCTGCTACCACTGCCAGGCATTTGGGGAAAACCCTGGATGCTGACGAAAGCCCGAAGGGCAAGACCCTAAACTGATAGTGCCAGTCTTGAAAGTGGAAGCGTAGAAACATCCTGTGCTAGAGCAGGACTCTGATGTGCATACAGGTGTCCTGCATATCCTTTATGTTTTTATTTTAGTCTTTGGTAACTGGATAAGGCCCACTAGGCACAAGTGCCTGTTTTCAGAGGTGACATGGGAGCACTGGGCAGTTAAGTGACTTGCTCAGAGTCACACACTACGCAAGTGGAGGTTGTGAGACTCAAACTAAGGTCTGGTCTGCTGGATATATCAAGCTCGTTCACACCTCGTTCTTCTAACTTCTAGGCTATACTGCCAGCCCAATATCGAGAGAGCATAACCAGTCTCCCTGATGGAGGAAGAGTAACATGCTTGCCAATGTCACCATCCGGGATCTCTGGTACCTGATGAACAGATTGAGTTGGCTGAGATCCAGTATGGGATGAAGATCTCCCATTTTCTTGGGAACCAGGAAAAAACAGGAATAGAAGCCTGTGCCCCGCTGGGCATGGGGAACCAGCTGAATAGCCTTCTTCTGAATGAGGGACAGTATTTTGTCTGCCAAAAGCCGAGCATGGTCGTGTGAACAATGGGTGGGTGGTGGATTGTCCAGGGGTATGCTGAGAAACTCAAGAGAGTAACCCCTCTGAATGGTTTCTAGCACCCATTGGTCTGAGGTGATACTGGACCATCCTGCAAGGTAAAGGGAAAACCTCCCTCCTACTGTCTCATTCTGCATGACTCAAGGAAGAGGAGGGAGTTGCAGCAAGTCAGGCAGTGGGGGGTTTGGGCCTGAGGAGCTTTGGGTTGCTTGGGGCCCTGGGCACCTTGAGGGACTTGAACCCTTTTCTTTGGGGTTGCTTGCCCCCTTGTCACTGACCTTTATGAAAGGGACGGCGACGTGGGCCTTGAGGCTCTGACTTATACATCTTATGAACGTCAGCGACAGCCTTGCCTGAATCTTGCAGGCTTTTGATGAGCGACTCTACCTCCTGGCCAAACAATACTTGGCCTTGGAAGGGGGCATCCAGTATGGAGTCCTGAAGGTCAAGTCAAAAACCAGACACCCTAAGCCAGGAATGCCTCCTTAGACAGATTCCCATTGCGGCCGCATGGGAAGCCATGTCCACCGAGTCATAAGAACAGCGGAGGACGTGCTTGTCCACGTGCATTCTGGATTGGACGTAAGCCAGGATCTCACTCTTACTGTCTGTGTCTGGCAGAGTTTTTACCAGCTCCATGGTCTTCTTCCATAGGGACTGTTGGTAGGTGACCATGTGTGCAAGAAAGTTCAGCGAGCGGATAGATTGGGTGGCTGATGAATATACTTTTCAGCCCCCGTGATCCCACATTTTGGACTCCGGATCAGGGGGCTGGGCGCTCAGGTGCTTGGGTTGACTGACACGACCGTGAGCAGCTGCCAGCACCACAGAGTCTGTCTTCGGATGCTCCCCGAAGAAAGGTTCCTCTTTGGGGGCTTTATAGAGTCTATCCACCTTTCTAGGAACACCCGAGGTGGACGATGGTTTCTGCCATGTAAGTCTGGTGACGTCCTGGAAGGGCTCCACCAGTGGTGGGATAACCAGAGGCTTAGGTTCTTTGGATTCCAGAAACTTGGCTAGCTGCTTTCATTGTGGGTCCAGCTCCTCAGTGTCCCACTCATAAATGGACTATACATGCCGCATAATTTCCAGGAACGAGGGGTCATGCGGGGGTCACCTGGGTGAGTTCCTGGGACCTGGGGATGAGGAAGCAAACCCCTCCTCATCCGAAGAGTTGAGGAAGAGGGGCTCACAGCACCTTCATCCGAAGAGGTTGGGAGCCCGCTGGAGGAGGGGACCGGGGATGGGTACCTTCTCCTCCATTTCCCTTTTGGATCTGGTTGGGGATGGTCACCCCATCAGATATGTCAGGAATTGGAGGGGGTGCCCATAGGAGGCTCCTTTGGAGGAGGGTCAGAGGGTCTGTACAGTAGGTCCCCTTTGACCATATTCCACCAAGTCGAAAAAAAGAGACTCGATGTCATGAGAGGAACACAGGTGGGCGGTCCGCCAGTTCGCGAAGACAGGCGTCTACAGACCCTGAGGATCTGAGCATCCGGTCGGGGAACCCTCTTTGTCTGGCTGCTGCTCGCTGTCCATGTTCCTGGGGGACCCAGCGTCCGGAGCAGGAGGGGGCCCCTCGGGCACCCGACTTTCAGAAGGTGGGGTGGACGTCCGTATATCATCCAGCGACGGCCTCCGCTCTTGCGTCAGGACCTGACTTGCAGGAGAGGGCGACCGTCTCAATGGACGTTTGTTGGCTGGGGGCGGGTGTACCTTGGCTGGAGGAGGAGGCATCCAATGGCGAACAGCCTCCTGTCACCTATCTGAGTTGTCTGGTTGTTTGTGTTTCTCAGACAACCTGCCGGGCTTATGGCTGGAGTCCTTAGGCCTGCCGGAAGGTGAATGATCTTTCTAGGTCGACCCAGTCGAGGATTTGTGGGGTCGGTGGGCCAGGAAAGGCTTGAATGCCCGGAGGAAGATGGATCCCTGTGCTTACCTTGAGAAGAGAAGGGAGCCGACTTTGAAGATGCCCTTGCAGCCATCTGAGGGACTGAATCTGACCTCCCGCCAGAGGCAGAAGACAAAGATGCCCTGGAAGGGGACTTTTGGCAGGACTCAGACTTGGCCCTATCCTTCTCTCTATGGTGTTTCCCTCCCGGAGCCTTCTCTTTGGTGGGTGGGGTTCCTTGGCAGAAGAAGAAGAGCTGTGCTCAGAGGTGCTCTGCATAGCTGCCACTTTCTGCCGAGGAAATAGGCTTTAAGGGTGTTGGCTCTCCGAGTCCTTGTCTACTGGTTAAATTTCTTGCAGTGCAGGCAGTCGGCAGGCCGATGGTCAGGAACTAGACAGATGAGTCAGGCTGCATGGCAGTCCTTGGCCGGCATCTGTTTTCCGCAAGCACACTTTGACTTGCACCGCGGTGGAGAGGGTGAAGACATGCAAGACAGTATATAACTATCAAAAATTGGAAAAACTGGAAAACGGCAGCAAAGCGCTGTCGACTGTGAGTAAAAGCGTCCGTGGAGTCAAACTAAGTGGGTCGACGGACGGGAAAAGAACTGATGGCACCGGGGACCGCCTTTATGTACCATGTCTGATGTCGGGGCAGGGCCGACAGTTGAGGGTTCCTGCCTCAGACTGCTAGCTACAAGATTTTTCCGTGATGTCCTAACGCCTGGAGGCATTAGTCCTATTAGTAATACCTGCTGCAATAGCTTCACCTCGAAGTCAGATCAACAGATTTCACGGTCCTGTGTCACCTTTCGGCAAACCTTGCCCTGGCACTGTGTGCAAAAATGACAGCCAGTCACACCTTGAGAGACATGGCTTATAACCCTGCCTAAGACAAGAACCAATGGTAATGAGTATGAGCAACATGGAGCAGGAGGGGCAACGATCCTCACTTCCTGCACCAACATTAGAACCTCGGCTACTTGCAAATTTACATCTTACAAGCTGACTCTTTCTGAGATGCCTTTATTTTATTTCTTTATTTTTATTTAAACATTTGGTAACCGGGAAAGGCACACTGAGCAGAGGCTCGATTCCAGGTGCAACCGGGGGCAGTGGACATACAGACAATACATGCCGAAAATGAGTTAACAGAACAATAGCAGCTAATTACAATCAATGTAATACAACAGTGAGAGCAAAAAGATGACGTGATGAATCTCTAGAGGTGAACTATACAATAGTAAGTGCTCTACATAATGAATCTTTAGTAAGTACTGGGGAAGAACTGTAGGAAGGTAAAATCAGTAGAAGTTCTGGGTTCAACTTCAGAGAGCCAAAGGCAGAGAAAAACAGGTTAGTCATCTGTAACAGTA
The DNA here is from genome assembly GCA_016271365.2 of Neoceratodus forsteri. Taxonomy (NCBI): domain Eukaryota; kingdom Metazoa; phylum Chordata; order Ceratodontiformes; family Ceratodontidae; genus Neoceratodus; species Neoceratodus forsteri. Next base: position 211,977,716 of record CM057456.1, read on the forward strand.
GTTCTAGGAGTGGTATATGGTGTACATCCACACTTCTGACAGTGTCCTTTCCCCTGGCTTGACAGGAAGTCTTCAAGCTGGCTCCTCCCACCCACCCAGGTGGTAATTTCCTCGGCACCACCCTGTGACATCAGGTCTTGCCCACTGGAAACAAGACCGGTGTGCCACTTGCAGTTTTCTGGGAGGAGAGGGCAAGGTGCACACCCCCTCTTTAGGGAAGACAGACTGGAGAACTGAGGATCTAAAACCAGCATCCCGGCATGACTCAAGGTCAATGTGGTAATGGAAAATGAGGGTGTGTGCTGACCTCAAGGTAGCAGCCCTGCAAATCTCCTGGATAGGGACGTCCCTGAAAGCAGCCACAGAGGCAGTGGTATGACGGGTGGAATGAGCCCTTAGCCCTACGGCAGGCTCCCTACCTGCCAACCTATAGCAGAGGTCGATGCAGGAAACAATCCACCTGCCAATTGTCCACCTGGCTGCCAGTCTGCCAAATGCAGCTTTAGCATAGGTGACAAAACAGCTGGCGAACCTCTCCCCGAACTCCAGCTGTGCGCTCCTTGTAACAGATGAGTACTCGCCTCAGGTCCAGAGTATGGAGCATGTGCTCGGCCTCCAAGGTGTGATTAGTGAAGTACACCAGGACATTAATCACCTGGCTAAGGTGAAAATCAGACACAACCTTCAGGAGGAACTTCGGTTGGGGTGAAGGACAACCTTGTCCCTGTGGAAGATCAGGTAAGAAGACTTCACCGTAAGAGATGGTATGATCTGAGAGTAAGTGACTATCCTGAAGATGCGTGACTTGAGAAACTTGTTCAGGTCATGCAGATCTAGAATGGTGTGCCAGCCATGCCCCCTTCCCACTGTGGCACCAGGAAGTATCTGGAGACAAACTCTGGGTATTCCGGAGGATCTACGACAGGAACCACAACCCCTCGTGGAGGAGCTGGGCTATGTCGTCTCTGAGAGCTGACAGAATGTCTGCGGATACCAAGTCTTCCTGTGGGGTGCAGGCACAGCAAGGACGGTACTGCTCGAATTCCAGAGGCAGACCCTGACCCACCACCTCGAGAACCCACCTGTCCGTGGTGACAGCGGACCAGGTGGAAAGGAAATGGCAGAGCCGGGCCCCCGCATCCCATCACCTTGCAGGCTTAGAGGAGGAGAAGGGTCCGACTGAGGGACCACTAGAGCTTCCCCTCAGGCTTAAGGACAACTAAGGCTGCTGACTTTGGCCAAGGTCGCCAAGCCTGGGCCTGCTGACCATCCTGGGGTTGGGATGGTTTGGCCACAGCAGTAGAGGTGGACTGAAAGAGCTTGTTCCCTGTTGCTGCTTGGAGCCCTTGGGGTCCTTTTGGGCAGATGCCACAGAGTCCAAGGTGGCACTGGACTTCTCGATGCGGGTAAGGTGACCCTCAACCCTGGGCCCGAACAAGTCGGTTCCCAGGTAAGGAACATCTGCCAGTTTGTGCTGAGTGTCTGCCATGAAGATTGAGATCCTCCTGTGGCATATGGCCACTGCATCTGCCACGGAGCAGACACAGGAGTCCCCAGTGTCCATGGCTGTCTGGAACTGTTGTTTTACTATATCCTGGCCCTGGTCCCAGACCTGATTGACTGTGGTCTGGAGGGATGCCCTTAGATGAGGAAGCACCTCATCCAGAATGCCCAGCAAAGCATGGGAGAAGTGGGCCATAAGGAGGGCTAAGTTTGCTTGGCAAAGACCAAGCGAGGAGGCAGCATAGACCTTTTTTGCTGCTTTTTGAACTCTGTCGGGTGGCTTGTGGGTGGGAGCTGCTGCTGACTGGGTGGGAGGAGGCAGGGGTGGCGGGCTCAGTGGGCGGGTGGGGAGGGTACCTCTGGACTACCAGGGGTATTTTTAAATGTCTTTTAGTATACTTATGCCCGCAATCGGGCTGGAAGTGGTCCACTGGACCACCAGGGATAGTGGACGTGTATTATTTTATACTTATGCCCGCGATCAGGCTGGAAGCGGTCCACTGGACCACCAGGGATATCATTTCTATTATGATGCCCACGATCGGGCGTGGGGGGGGGGCGAGACACCGACAGACCCTGGCTCCGGAGCTCAGATGGCCACCCACAGCTGGTGGCTGCAGTGTTGCGCCCTGCAATACAGCAGCTCACCTGTGGGTGGCCAGCCCTTCATCCTATTTCTTTTTGGCTCAACTTTGAGCACCAGTGTGCGGCGCAAGTAGGGGTTGCACCTGCATACGCGCCGCACATCCCAGGCTGAATATCGGGATGTGCGGGAATATCATAAGACACCCCGCTGCACGCATACGTGCTGGTGCGCCCGAGCATCGGGATCTCGCGGCGCATCCCTTACGAATTTTGCGCTGGGGCACATCAGTGGGTTAAGATACGCAACACTGTGCGCCGTCGGCGCAACCTTAGAATATCCGGCCAAGGGTCTTTGTTATTGTCTGCTGCACTGCTATTTAAATAAAATCTGCACAATCAACAAAAAAGTCAGCTCAAGTCTTCATTATTGCAGTAAGCCCATCTATGTGCCCTGCCTGTTTTCCTTTTCCTGCTTCTGAAGACAGGAGCTGAAGAGCTTGCTACGACAACAAGTAGTGTTGTGGCGAGCAGTCAGTACTTAAGCAAAGCTTGAACAGCCCCGTGGGGACAAAATAAACAAAACTGCTGCGATTTTTCTGCCACAGTTTGGCAGACTGCAGTGTTCTGACCACATTTCCAAAACCCTAGCCCTTGATCTTTAAATAAAATGCTTATCAATCCCCTTCTAGAGTTGTTGTAGAGATATAGGATAGAACATTGCACATACCTCCAGCTCACTTATTCTCATGGAGCAATCTTTAACAGCCTCAACATCCAGAGGAACGTGAATCCGATATAGCATTCTGTAGTCGCAATTCTCCAAACGCAAACGCAATTTTTGCAGCTCCAGAAGCGAGACACCCTCTTGTAATGTGGGTTCTGCTGGCTTCGGCACAGTGCTGAGTGGCTTCGGCACAGTGCCGAGTGGCTTCGTCACAACACTGGGTGGTATCGGCACAATGTTGTCTTTATCTGTGATGACAAAATTCAAGTGACAACAGTTAGGGTTTGTTTCCCTCCCTCAATCAAATTGGACAAACCAGTACGATTATGAGCCTCCTGAATGTTTTTCACATTACGAAAGCACCAAAGGGTAATCAGTTTATATTATAATAAATAGGAGATATAAAATGAATGGTCTGAATCTTTATTCTTGTTGCACGCATGTGTATAATTTTTATTTCAAAACGTAAGTTCCAATTATACGTGCCTTTGTTTAACTACTTAAATCAACAGATGCGGTAGTGACCAATAATAGTCTGTGCGTTGTCTATCTGCCAGACGCTAAGGCCTGGATATTCAAACTGCGCCATTCTGAGGCGCAAGCCCTTGCGCTGCTCAAAATAGTTGCGCAGGGGTGTGGCGAGGTGATATTCAAAGGGTTGCGCTATTGCGCAACTCCTTTGAATATCACTCCCCAGCCACAGCACTTGCGCATGGCGCAGTGGAACTTGCGCCACCGCAAGTTGCCAGAGATGAGCATTAAACTTGCGGTGGCGCAAGTACCATTGCGCCATGCGCAAATTTCCGATATTCAAAATGTGACATGCAAATGAGGCCATAATTTATGCAAGGCGCAGGGGGGGCCATTTGCATCTATTTATGGCCCCATTTGCATGCCATTTGCATGTAGGTGCGCCGATCCCCGAGGACTTGCGCCTGGCCACCCTGCCAGGCAGCAGCCGTCGGGGACCGACGCACAATGCAGCCCGATTGCGGGCATTACAGGTACATGTAACACCCCCACCACGTGCCCGAAGCCGATCGCGGGCATAGCTATATGAACCCCCAGTGCCCGATCGCGGGCAGATGTAACCCCAACCCAAATATCTCCCTGGTGGTCAGTGGACCGTAAAGCCCGATCGCGGGCAGAATCATCTAAACCCCAAACATCTCCCTGGTGTCTAGTGTCCCCCCACCCACGAAGCCTCACCCCGCTCCCCGCGGCCCGGGCGACAGCATCCACCCGCCTGCCGCCCGCCGCCCGCCCGACTGACTGTCGGTAGGGCTGCCGCCATTGGTGCAGAGCTACAGCCAATGGGCTTGCAGCCCATACCGTATGACAGTCAGATTTATGAATGATTCACAAATCTGGACTACATCAAGCTCTGACTATGGGCTGAAAGCCCATTAGCTGTAACTCTACGCAAAAAACTCTGTCGAACAATCGGCTCAGCGAAGCGGCAATGAAATGTAAGGATACTGTCGCCGCCCGGCTGCGAAAAGCGGGTGGAGAGGCTTCGGGTGGGGGGACACTAGACAACAGGGAGATGTTTGGGGGTTTGTGATGATTCTGCCCGCGATCGGGCTTTACGTCCACTGACCACCAGGGAGATATTTGGGTTGGGGTTACATTCTGCCCGCGATCGGGCACTGGGGGTTCATACACGTTATGCCCCGATCGGGCTTGGGATATGGGGGTGTTACATGTACCTGTACCGCCTAATCGGGCTTTACGGTCCACTGGACCACCAGGGAGATATTTGGGTTGGGGTTACATTCTGCCCGCGATCGGGCACTGGGGGTTCATAACGTTATGCCCGCCGATCGGGCTTCGGATATGGGGGGTGTTACATGTACCTGTACTGCCCGCGATCGGGCTGTGGGAGATGTGTGGCGGGAGTCGTGTTACACTATGCCCGCGATCAGGCTGGTGGGGGCACAGGAAAGAGTTGGGGCCAGCCAGGGTGGCAGCTGCTGTGTTGCGCCTGCAATGCAGCAGCTCACCTGTGGGTGGCCCTCAACTTAACCTTTTTTTTGGGCTCAGGTTGCGCATGCAACTCTGCACAACCCGACTGAATATCGGGTTGCAGAGGTTATGCATGGATCCTCCTCCTGTTGAGCATGCATTCATTTGCATTGCTCTCTTGCACAACCTGATGCCAGTGGCGTAACTGCCTCCTGCTGAATATCGCAGAATGGCGCATTTCGGACTTGCGCATGCGCAACCCTTTTGAATATCCAGGCCTAAGTGTTTGCAAGCCAAAAGTATCTGCCACTGCCTCATCAAGGGTGCCTGGGAGAGAATGTCTGTCAATGCACTTACAAGCTCCAGAGATGATCACAACCCTGACTGAGGGACCGTTTTTGATCTTTGCAAATATAATGAGCTTGTTCTAAGGGGTCCAGAACTGCCTGTCCATCTGGGAAACAGAACAAAGAGAGAGGGAAGTAGCACTTAAGCACCAGGTAACTCACTGTTTCTGTTCGGGAACTGAATAAGGAAGGCATATAGTACTGAAGCTGTCAAGACTATCTGGTGGTAGGGTGGGGGGGGGGCTTTGCTAGATAGAGAAAATAGGTTACTCATCTGCAACCGTAGTTCTAGGAGTGACATATAGTTCACATCCCCGCACTGGCAGTTGCACCAGTACTGCTGATTCATCAGATATCTTGAAGCTAAGCTCCTCCCACCACCTTGGAGGTATATCCCCTGACTCCACCCCATGATGTCAGATCTTTGCACAATGGAGGCAGGCATCCATGTGCCACTTGCCAGGGGAGATCAGGTGGGTGGTGTGGATGTGAACTATGTACCGCTCCCAGAACTATGGCTACAGGTGAGTAAACAAAGGTTACTCACCTGTAACAGTAGTTCTAGGAGTGGTATATGTTGTTCATCCACACTATTTGGCATGCCCTTTCCCTTTAAGGTTGTTTCTGGAAGGTCTAAAAGCTAGCTCCTCCCACCCACCCACCAGGGTGGTATATCCCTCAGCTCTGCCCCCTGACACCAGATAATGCCTGCTGGAAGCAGTGGCTGTGCGCTGAAGCCGGGGAGGTCGGGTTGGTCCGTGTGGATGAACAACATATACCATTCCTAGAACTACTGTTACAGGTGAGTAACCTGTCTTTCTAGGGATGTGGATATGTTGTTCTATCCACACTATTTGGCAGATTTCTATCAGTTCTCCTGGAGGAGGAAGGCAAGGCGCACACCCCCTAATTAGGTAACAGAAATTGAAGAACTGTGGCCCCAAAACCAGCATCCTGGTGTGACTCAAGGTCAATGTGGTAATGAGAAATGAAGTTGTTTGCTGATTTCCAAGTAGCAGCCCTGCAGACTTCCTGGATAGGGACATCCCTTGAAGCAGCAACCGTCGCAGCAGTATGGCGGGTGGAATGAGCCTTTAGCCCTACAGGAGGCTCCCTACCCGCCAACCTATAACAAAGATCAATGCAAGATGCAATCCATCTGCCAATCGTCCACTTGGCTGCAGGTCTGCTAGATGCAGCTTCAGTGTAGGTGACAAACAGCTGGCGAACCTCTTCCCAAACTCCAGACGTGCGCTCTTTATAATAAGAGAGTGCTCGTCTCAGGTCTAAAGTACGGAGCCTGTATTCATCCTGCAGGGTGCGACTGGGATAATACACCGTCAGATTTATCACCTGATTCAGGTGAGACTCCAACACAACCTTCGGAAGGAACTTCAGGTTGGTGTGCAGAACAACCTTATCCCCATGGAAGACCAGATAAGGAGACTCAACAGAGAGCACCTGGAGCTCCCCAATTCTTCTGGCTGACGTGATATCCACCAATAAGGCAGTCTTCCACAGCAGGTGTGACATCTCACACCTGTGCATCAGTTCGAATGGCTTGCCCATGAGCTTTGCTAGTACTAGCAATATATCTAATGGTGGTGGTGGTTCATGCACCGGAAGGGAAATATGGTCGAGGCCTTTGAAGAAACGCCAGACCACCTTCTCCTGTGCCACCGTCTGCTGACCGGCCCGCACCTTAAGGGTCAGAGACTGAAGACCCCCTCTGGAGAGAGTCCAAAGGTAGTTGAGAATACTAGCCACTGGACAGGACAAAGGGTCCAGACTCTTGTCCTGACACCAAATGGAGAATCTCTTCCACTTGAAGGCATAGCACTTCCTGGTCGATTCCTTCCTGGATGCCTCAACTACAGTGAGGAGATCTTCGGAGAGACCCAAAGCCTGGAATTCTAGCCACTCGGGAACCAGGCTGTCAGGTGCAGGGATTGAAGGTCCAGTTGGAGTACCTTCCCCTGATTGATGGAAAGCAGGTCCAGGCATGCTGGAAGATGCCTTGGGAGCCTGATGCTAAGGCTGAGGAGATCGGGGTACCAAAACTGGTGGGGCCTCGAGAAGGCATCCCACTGCACCGAGCCCTGCTGATGGAGTGAGCATGAAACAGCCTCAGCTTTGCATTCTCCCTGGAGGTGAACAGGCCCACCTGAGGGGTGCCCCAATGGGAGAACAAGTTGTATTCTACCTCTGGATGGAGAGACCACTCGTGGGATGCCTTGGGCACATGACTGAGGGTGTCCGCCAGCTGATTTGAGGTTCCTGCCCCATGAATGACCAGGAGATCCACCTCCAGTTGGCTCATGAGAGTCCAGATGTGGACAGCTTCCCTGCACAGATGCCAGGAGTGTGTGCCACCCTGTTTGTTGAGATGGTACATAATCATGGTGTTGTCCATCTGGACCTGAACCACTTGACCCCGAATGAACGGAGAGAATGCAGTCAGTGCCAGTCGAACTGCTCAGAGCTCCAGCAAGTTGATGTGACATCGGGACTCCTCGGGGGTCCAGAACTCATGGACTCTGTGGTCCCCCATGTGGACACCCCAGCCCATGAGAGAGGCCATCAGTCATCAGGATGACCGTCAGCTCGGGGCAGAAAAAATGGGATCCCCTCCTGCAGATGGCCTCAGACGGTCCACCATTGAAGAGTGTCCCACATCTTCTGGGTCACAGTGATCAGCTGGCAGAAATGACCTAGTTGCTGAGTCCACTAGCTGGCCACCTCCCATTGAAGGGGGCGCATATACCACCGGGCCCATCAGATCACATAGGTGCAGGCCGACATGTAACCCAGATGCTGCAAGAAGCCCCAGATAGGGTGCAAGTGCCCAACCAGAAATAACTGAGCCAGTCATCCAGATAGAGGGTATACTCTGACCCCTCGACGCCAAAGATGGGCTGCCACCAATACAATGCATTTGATGAAGACCCTTGAGGTCAATGACAGGCTGAACAGCATGGCTTGGAACTCGTATAAGGTTCCCTCTTCTCAGAAGCGGAAGAACCTTCAGTGTGACGGACGGATCGGGATGTGAAAGAACGCATCCTGCAGATCCAGGGAGCAAAACCACATGTTCTGCTCGAGAGATGGTACGATCCAAGACAGAGTTACCATCCTGAAGGTGAGAGACCAGAGAAACTGGTTCAGGTCGTGCAGATCTAGAATGGGGTGCAATCCCCCCCCCCCATTTGTTTCGGGGACCAGAAAGTACCTGGAAACGAACCCTGGGTTGACAGGGGGATCCGCACTCTGATCACTACCTCCTTGTGGAGGAGTTGGCCGATGTCATCTCGGAGAGCCAACTCAGTGTGCACAGATACCATCTCCTCCTGTGGGGCATGGGCTCAGCTTGGTGGGTACTGCTTGAATTCCAGAGGTAGCCCCTGGCCGGCCACTTCAAAGACCCACCTGTCCATTTAGACAGCAGACCAGGTGGAAAGGAAGTGGTGGAGCCGGAGTGGGCGTGACGGTAATGGGGTTGGCAACCCCTATCCTGTCACTGTGCAGGCTTGAAGGAGGACAGTCCGGCCGAGGAGCTGCCCAACCTTTCCTTCCAGGCTTACAGGCCACCAAAGCCCCTGACTTTGGCCGAGGGTGCCAGGCTTGAACCTGCTGCTTCCCCGATTAAAACTGGGGCTGCTTGGCTGCAGGGGCAGAAGGTCGAAAAGGCGTTCTCTTCTGTTTTTTGGAACCTTGAGATTCCTTCTGGGCAGAAGCAACGGAGTCCAAGGTGGCAATGAACTTCTCGATGCAATGAAGGTGACCATCAATTCCTGGACCTGAATAAATCAGTGCCCAGGAAGGGAATGTCTGACAGTTTGTGCTGGGTGGCTGCCGTGAAGGTCAAGACCCTCAATTAGGCCCAGGAATCCCCGATATCCAGAGCCATCTAGAGTTGCTGCTTAACAACATCCTGACCCTGGTCCTGAACCTGCTTGACTGTAGTCTGAAGGTCCGCAGGGAGATGAGGGAGCATTTCATCTAGAGAGCCCAGGAGGGCATGGGAGAAATGTGCCATGATGACAGCTGAGCTCCCCTTATGGAGACCAAGTGAAGAGGCAGCATAGACCTTCTTGGCTGAGTGGTCCAGTTTCTTGGACTCTTTGTCCGGAGGTCTGTCAGTGTCTCCTGAATTGCTCGAGCGCCAAAACACAGATTTGGGCACCAACCCCTCAGCCTAGAGGTGCTCTGTAAACTCAGAAAGGGAGCTGATGGGAACCGCATACTTGCAGGCCATCCGGGCTGGTGGAGCAGGGCAGGAGGCAGGGTGCTGCCAAAGCTCCAGAGCCAGGCCAACAATGGCTTTGGCCTCTGGGAAGGCCTCTGTCGGACAATCCCCTTTTTTCAGAATGTCTGTAAGAGGATATTCAGCCCGTTTCTGAACAGGATCCAGGAGCATCCCTGTGGATTCAGAGATGAGACGGGGTATGCCCGTGAAGAACGTGGGGCCTTCCTCCGTCGAGAGACCCCCAAGTGAATCATCGCTGAGTGGAAGAGAATGCAAGTCAGAGGAGTCCGGACAGATTGGCTGACCACCTGAGACACTTCTGACCCGCTGCGGATGGTCGGGAGTGAGGGTGATTGACAGCCTGTGCGGAAGGCCCTTAGCAGGCCGAGACTTCTTGGCAGAGGCCCCGGAGGGACGCTGTTTAGGTGGTGCTCCATGATTGGTAGAGGCGCCGAGCTGGGAGGGTCTTCACTGACTCTCTGGGTGGAAGGGTAGTGTCGACTGGCTCTGGAGGAGCTGGCATCGGCCTGGAGGGTGACAGTCATGTGATGGCCAGTGTGGAGGCTGGGGTTGACTTCAGACTGGCCAGCACCAACTGTTACCACATGAGATCCTCGTAGCATCGACGCAACTTGTGTTGAAGCCTCTCCTCACCTGAGGAGGTCGAGGATGAACAGTGCTGGCGCCGCTTTTTAGAACGCCCAGAATGGCGTTTGTGAAATTTCTCCGGCCTGTCAGTTGAGGGTGTCCAAGACCTAGACCACCGGGGGGACTGATGGGGGTGCTCAGAAGGAGCCGGGGAGACCCATGGCACCACCAGGTCAGGGACAGGGACCGTGAAGAGGTTCCCAGCAGGCTGGGTCTCCTCCTCGGTAGGTCCACTCAGGACTGTAGTCCCGAATGAGGAATTGTTGGCCTCATCCAGCAACAATGGGTCAACGGGGTTGATGATAATTTCGACCAGGTTGTCGTCCCACATCTTAGCCGGCTGACCCAAAGGGGGCACCGTGAAGCCAGCGGTCGAGGCCATAATTTTGACCACAGTCGACACTGGAAATTCCTGGGACCGAGATCTCACGTACTCCCAAGAACGACGTAGACGAGATGTCTACTCTCTTGACTCCTTGGAATCCTTTTTACAGGAGCAGAAAATCTGCAAAACTGACGGGCCCTCCACCTTGATTGGGAGGGACTGGCACACCTCCTTGAAGAAGCCTGAAAAGGTAGAGCCCAGTTTTCCGGTCGACCGAGCTGCAGCAGTGTGAGGAGGTCATCCAACACTGCCGGATGGAATGCGTGACAAAAATCGCAGGCCTGGGTATCATAAGCGTGGCCCAGGCAATGGACACATGTGGCATGAGGGTTAGTGTGAGACATCTTCTGCCCACAAGGGCACCGGTGGAACCCGGGCAAGGACTTGTCCTCCATCGCAGTCGCAAAACGATGCAGCGAAACTCTAACAAGTTTAAGTTTCAGTAAGTAATCCAAAGATTTAAGTGCCAGGGCCTACTCAACGTGGAAGCGATAAGGAGGGAACCTGAATCTTCCAGTGGAAAGGACAGTCTGGTGTCAATGGGCAGAGCCAAGGGATATACCATCGGTGGGTGGGAGAAGCCAGCTTTTAAAACCTTCCGGCAACAACCTTAAAGGGGACATGAAATGTGTGCTAATTAGCTGTTAATGTTACTACTAACAGATATAAACGACTTGCTCCAAATAACCCATATTGAACTGTACCTGAATAAACACTGATGTGAAAAATTGTGTTTTCAGTTGCTTTGTTTTTTTATGGACAACGTTCTGCACAGTTCCCTTCACAGAACCACTCATTTGGAGTTTTTACTTTGTCATGGTTTGAGTACAGAATGCTAAACATGAGCTATTGTCCTATCAGAACCATGTTTAGGGGCGTGGCCTAGCTAGGGTACAAGATGGAGGTCTTAAACGAGAGCTCCAGATAAATCCACTATACTTTCCAGTCATCCCACTGGTAAATCTAGTTCAAGATCAGTTGGCATTCATCTGTATCCCCTTCCCCCGGGCCGTGCCTGAAAATAGGCAGGATTTGTCTAGTGCACTTACCCGGTCAACACAAACTAAATAAATAAATAAATAAAACCTTCAAAAACGTGCAACAAACCTTGGCATTGTGAGACCTGATGCCTTCCTCTGCAAAATTAGCGAAGAAACAAGCAAAACTCCAATTTAATCCACCGGGAGGAGTTCCCACGACCTTGGGCAGAGAGAGGCCTACTAACCAAATGATGAAACACACAGAACCGCGGAACCCAAGTGCTGATACAAACTCGGAGATGGCTGAACCTGATCCAGGATATCAATCACTGGAGCGACTAATTAGGGACTTGAAGTATGATCTGGGCACTCGAATGCAGGCAGGATTTGAAAATATGACAGCCCAACTCCAGCACCTGCAGCAGAACATCAACATGATTTCAGACACAGTAGATGCCCATGAGAATAGAATCGCCGAGGTGAAGTCTAGGGCTGGGGGCACAGGAGGATGGCAGCAACAGGATGTCCTCCGATCTGCAGATCGCCCTAAAAGAAATAGAGCTCCTCAGACAAGCCATCGACGACCATGAGAATCGGGAAAGAAGATGCAATATCAGAGTGATAGGCTTACCGGAAGGGGTAGAAGGGAAAGACTGCTCAACATACATGCAAAAATTACTTCACCAATCACTGCAACTCCCCCCCGAGGCTACATCAGAAATACAGAGAGCGCATCGGTCTCTAGTCATGAGACGTTCACCTGACCAGCGACTCAGACACCTCCTGGTGAAATTCCTTTGTTACCGGGACAGGCAGCTTATCCTAGATGCGGCACGGAAGCAAGGCCCTCTGTATGTCCAGTGATCTAAGTGAGTGTCTTCCAGATTACTCGAGGCAGCTGCAGATTCGCAGGCAGGCCTTTAACGAGGTAAAAAAGAAGCTCCATGACCTTGATTGTCCTTTCTCACTGCTCTATCCTGCCCGACTAGTCATCCGGCCTCGAGAGGGAAAACAGCGTGCCTTTACCAACCCTGAAGCAGCAATGGAATTTGCCAAGGAACTAGAGAGAGGAAAAAAAAAGAATCCCAGTACCTCTAAAGAAGGCTGGAGTCACGTGATGCAGCCTACTGACTAGCAGCGACATCATGGAGCTCTGGCTAACTTTCCCCTAAAATACTATTTTTAGAGCCTCATCCATCAAACATTGCTTATTAGAGGTGTTGGAAGCTTAATCAGAAAGTACACTACATACCTGAACTTGATCCTCTGGAGTATGGAAGCAGAAATGAAAGCTGCACTTCCGAAGCATACTCCACCACCTACCCTCGAGAAAAGTAGCAAAAAAACAAAGGCCCGAAGCTTCACTAGTGACCGATCCAATAAGACTACATCGGAACATGTTCCGCTTACAGTGGAGCACTTTCTGCAGGAATTCCAACCATTCAGAGAGGAGCTTTTGTCACTTACTGCAGAGTTTAAATCAATGGCGGTTGCACTCGAGGAAGTTTCAAGGAGAATAGGGGACAACAAGGCACGTATCACCTCACTAGAGAAAAGGTTAGACTGACTGGACCCCGAACAGACTGCGGCCCGACAAAAAAATGGCCTGGCTGGAAGCTAAGGTCGAGAACCTCGAAGGCAGAAATCGGAGCAATGATGCGTGATCAGCTGGTTGAAGTGACCACATCGCTGAGTCCACTGGGCGGCCAGCTCCCATTGAAGGGGACGCATGTGCCACCTGGCCCAATGGACCACCGAGGTGCACGCCGCCATGTAGCCCAGAAGGCGCAGAAAGTCCCAGGCAGGGCACAAGTGCCCAACCGGAAATGACTGGGCAAAAGAGGAAAGAACCTCCACCCTGTCCGCCAGGAGCAGAGTTCTGGCTTGGCGAGAGAGTCGAGCTCTGCCCCGATAAAGCTCATCACCTGAGAGGGCACGAGTTCCGACTTGGCCTCGTTGATCAGGAGGCCTAGTTGGGAGCAGGTTTGGAGGGCCAGATCCCTGGACCTCTCCACCTCCTGAAGGGAGGAACCCACCAGGAGCCAGTCGTTGAGATAGGGGTATATCCGAAATCCTCGACACCGAAGATGGGCTGCCACCACTGCAATGCACTTGGTGAAGACCCAAGGAGCCAATGACAGACTGAGCGGCATGGCTCGGAACTCGTACAGGGTCCCTTTGACCCTGAAGCGGAGGAACCGCTAGTAGGACGGACGGATTGGGACGTGAAAGAATGCACCCTGTAGATCCAGTGAACAGAATCACATGCTTCACTACAGAGATGGTACGATCTAGTTCAGAGTTACCATCCGAAAGGTGCGAAACCTGAGATATTGATTCAGATCGTGGAGATCTAGGATGGGGCGCCAACCCCCCCATCCACTTGGGCACCAGGAAGTAACTGCACACGAAGCCTGGGTCTGTAGGAGGATCCAGCACTGGAGCTATTGCCTCCTTGCGGAGGAGCTGGGCAATGTCGTCCCAAAGGGCTGACTGAGTGCGAGCCGAGATCCTTTCCTCCCAGAGGGCATGGGCTTGGCTGGGAGGGTACTGCTCGAATTCTAGAGGCAGTCCCTGGCCGACCACTTCCAGAACCCACCTGTCCAAAGTGATACCGGACCAGGCGGAAAGAAAGTGGCAGAGCTGGCCCCCCACGGGAGGACCCAGAGCTGGCGTGATGGGTGTAGGGGTGGCAACCCCTGACCCATCACTGAGCAGCCTTAGAGGAGGAGGAGGCTCCTGGACTGGCACCTCGGCCTCCTTTACAGGGCTGTTGAGGACCCGGCTTGGGCCTGGGGCGCCAAGCTTGAGCCTGCTGCTGCTGCTGTTGCTGTTGCTGTTGACCTCCTTGATAGGAGGGCTGTTTAACTGCAGGGGAAGAGTGCCAAAAGGGCTTCTTGTGCTTTTGCTGGTTCTTGCCTGAAGAACCCTTTGCAGAGGTAGCATCCAAGGTGGCACTGGACTGCTCTATACGTTGGAGGTGACCTGCCACTCCTGGACTGAAGAGGTCAGTGCCGAGGAAAGGCACGTCAGCTAACTTGTGCTGAGTATCTGCCGTAAAGGAAGATAACCTCAGCCAGGCCCTGCGGTGAGTGGCCACCACGGCTGCTAAGGAGTGGGCACAGGAATTTCCAATATCCAGGGCCGTCTGGAGTTGCTATTTGGCAACAGCATGGCCCTGGTCACGGACCTGCTTAACTGTGGTCTGCATGTCTGCTGGGAGATGAGGGAGGACTTCATCTAGTGACCCCAGAAGGGCATGAGAGAAGTGTGCCATGATCTCAGCTGAGCTGGAATGATGAAGGCCCAAGGATGAGGCTGCATAAACCTTCCGGGGCAGAATGGTCCATATACTTGGAATCCTTGTCCGGAGGGTGGTCAGTGTCAGCTGAGCTACCTGTGTGTCTAAACACAGAAGCAGTCACAAGGCTCTCGGCCTAGGGATGCTCTGTGAAACCCGCTAGGGACCCCATGGGTACCGTACACATGCGGGCCATGCAGGCAGATGGAGCTGTGCAAGAGGCAGGGAGCTGCCATAGCTCAAGGGCTGGGCCAACAATGTCTTTGGCCACTGGAAAGGCCTCTGTCGGGGTATCCCCCCTCTTCAGGATATCCATGAGGGGATACTCCGCCTTCTTTTGGATGGGCTCCAAGGGCATTCCGGTCGATTCTGAAATGAGGCAGAGGATGCTCTGAAAGGAGGAAGGACCTTCCTCCAAGCCTGCCACTGATGACTCGTCATCCCTTGGATGCGAGTGCAGACCAGTGGCATCCGAGTTCCAAAGAATCAGGATATAGGGATCTCCCACCTATATCTCCCTCGATACACCGAGGGCGATCGGGGACCACCGTAATGGACAGAAGACAGGGAAGGCCGGTGTCTGTCCTATCCTCTTTCGAGGGAGCCTCTCCCTGAGGCTGCTTAAGCGGTGGTTCCACCAAAATCGGTGGGGAGACCGAAACAGGCCGAGCTGGAATGCGTACCGCCCTACGGGTGGAGGAACCGGATTTGTTGGTTCCGGAGGGGTCGGCCTAAGAGGCTGAGGCCAAGTAATAGCCGGTGGTGCCGGCTTCTGACCAGTCAGAATCAGCTGTTGCCACATGAGATCCTCATAACATCAATGGAGTTTCCGTCAAAGTCTCTCCTCGTCCGAGGAGGATGAGGATTGGTGGCGCCACCTCTTTCTAGAGTGCTTGTGACCTTTCTTCAGTTTTTCGACCGAAGGGGTCCTGGTCCTCAATTGAGACCGACGGGTCAGCTGGTTCAATCGGGAGAAACTGGAGTCGGTGATAACCGAGGTTCCGGCACCTTTCTCTCGATCGGGATATCCGAGGGCTGGGTCTCCTCGTCGGGGAAGGAAAGGATAGGTGTTCTTTACATGGAGTTGTCGACAGGAGTCGGCAACAATGGCTCGATTGAGTCGAGAGAAATCTTGGCCGGTTCAGCCATGTCCTCGGCCTCAGTGCCTTGGCCTGACGGTAGGTCCGAGAAGCCGGTGGCTAAGGAAGCGATCTCGACCGAGGTCGAGACCGCAAGATCCTGGGAACTGGACCACTCTCGGTCATGGGAATGTCTTCTTCGGGCAGAAGATGATTTAGGGTCCTTGTCCCTTTTCTTTGGGTGGGAGGAGTGCGAGCCTGAGGGTGCCTCACCCCTAGTGGGGAGAGTCTGGCACAGCTCCCAAAAGGACCCAGTGAAGGTGGACCCCAGGTTAAGCGGCACGAAAAAACTTTGGCTGGCCAAAGCTTGAGCAGCTTCCTCTTCGAAAGCCGCCATCTGGTCGAGCTGCTCAGCGGATCCTGCGGCCGCGGAAACCGGCCACCTGGCCTCCTTCAATTTCACCGGTGGGTTGCGAAGCTCCGGTCTACCTAGTTTTAGGTGCGCCTTGCGGTCATCCAGGACGTTGGGCTGGAAGGTCAGACAAATGGTGCAAGAAGTGGTGTCATGCACGACACCCGAGCAATAGACACACGAGAGGTGAGGATCGGTGCATAACATTTTCTGTCTGCAGGGACACCGGCGATATCCGGGGGACGACTTGTCCTCCATGTCCAATGCGCTCGGATCAGAATCGTAAACTCTGATGAGTTTTAAAGAAAGTGATTGCGGTGAAAACCGTTGTTGAGAATCCAGGGCCTACGAACTGCAGAAGTAGCACGAGGGAACCTGAATCTTCCAGTGGAAAGGAAGATCTGGCAACATGGGGTGGAGCTGAGGTATTTACCACCCGGGTGGATGGGAGGAGTCAGCTTGAAGACTTTCCGGCCAGATTTAAAGGGGAAAGGGACATGCCAGAGAGTGTGGATGAACAACATATCCACACTCCTAGAACCTGTGTTTCTAGTTTGGCAGACTCCAAGCAGTTCTCTGGGAGGAGGGAGGCAAGGCGCACACCCCGTACTTGGGAAACAGATTGCAGAACTGAGGCCCCAAAACCAGCATCCTGGCATGACTCTAGGTCGATGCGGTAGTGGGTAATGAAGGTGTTTGCTGTCTTCCAGGTAGCAGCCAAACCAATTTCCTGGATAGGGATGTCCCTGGAAGCAGCCACTGATGCAGTGGTATAGGAAGTGGAATGAGCTCTTAACCCTCTGGGAGGCTCCTTGACCACCAACCTGTAACAGAGATTGATACACGATGTGATCCATCTGCCGATCGTCCGCTTTGCTGCAGGTCTGCCAGATGCGGCTTCAGCATAGGTGACAAACAGCTGGAGAACCTCTCCCTGAATTTCCACTGTTCTCTCCTTATAATAGGAGAGAGCTCATCTCAGGTCCAGAGTATGGAGCCTGTACTTGGTGTCCGAGGTGTAGTTCGGGCAGAACACAGGCAGAGTCATCACCCGGTTAAGATGGAACTCTGACACCACCTTTGGGAGGAATTTCGAGTGGGAGCACAGGACAACCTTGCCCCTGTGGAAGATCAGGTAAGGAGACATCACCAAGAGCGCCTGGAGCTCCCCAGTCCTTCTGGCTGATGTGCTAGCCACCAGGAAGGTGGTCTTCCACGACAAGTGTGACATCTCACACTTGTGCATCGGTTTGAATGGCTTGCCCATGAGTTTTGCCCAAACCAGCAGTAAAGCCAACAGAGGTGGAGGTTCATGCACCAGAGGGGATATGTGATCAAGACCACTGAAGAAACGCCAGACCTCCTTCTCCTGCATCCTGTCTGCTGACCGGCTTGTGCCCGGTAAGCAGAGATGGCTGCCAGGTGCACCTTAAGGGTCGTAGACTGAAGACCCCCTTTGGACAGCAACCAAAGGTAGTCTAGGATGCTAGCTAGTGGTCAGGACAGACAGTCCAAGCCCTTATCCTGACGCCAAATGGAAACCCTTTTCTATTTGAAGGCATGGCACCTCCTGGTCGACTCCTTCCTAGATGCTTCCACTACTGTGGGCACATCCTCAGAGAGACCCAGAGTCTGGAACTTTAGCCGCTCAGGAATCAGACTGTCAGGTGCAGGGATTAAAGGTCCGGATGTAATACCTTCCATTGACTGACTGACATCAGGTCTGGGCATGCTGGAAGACGCCTTGGGAGCCTGTTGTTGAGGCTGAGGAGATCTGGATACCAGAACTGACGTGGCCAGTCTGGGGCTACCAGGATCACCTGCGCCTTGTCCCTCCTCACCTTGGGAAGCACCCTGTGGATCAAGGAAAATGGAGGGAAGGCGTAGAAGAGGCCTGTGATCCACAGCCTCGAGAAGGCATCCCCCTGCAGTGAGCCCTGCTGAGGGGGCGGGCATGAAACCGTCTCAGCTTGGAATTTTCCTGGGAGGCAAACAGGTCCACCAACAGTGTGCCCCAGTGAGAGAACAGACTGAGTACTACCTCTAGATGGAGAGACCTCTCATGGGATGGCTTGCCCACATGGCTGACAGCATCTGCCAGTTGATTCGAGGCTCCTGCCACATGGATGGCTAGGAGAGCCACCTCCAGTCGGCTCATGAGGGTCCAGATGCGGAGTGCTTCCCTGCACTGCAGTCAGGAGTGCGTGCCGCCCTGTCTGTTGAGATAGTACATGGTCATGGTATTGTCCATCTGGACTTGAACCACTTGACCCCAAAGGAGCTGAGCGAATGCTGTCAGCACCAGTCTGGCTGCTCTGAGCTCCAGCAGGTTGATACGGTATCGAGATTCCTCAGGAGGCCAGGACCCGTGGGCTCTGTGGTTCCCCATGTGGGCCCCCCAGCCCATTAGATCGACATCGGTCATGAGGACAAACATTGGCTCGGGGTGGAAAAATGGGATCTTTTCCTGCAGATGATCCAGGATGGTCCACCACTGGAGAGCGTCCCACATCTTCTGGGTCACAGTGATCAGCTGGTTGAAATGACCTTGTCACTGAGTTCACTAGGTGGCCAGCTCCCACTGAAGGGGGCGCATATGCCACTGGGCCCATCGAACCATGGTGGTGCAGGCCACCATGTACACTAGAAGGCGCAGAAAGTCCCGGGAAGGGTACAAGTGCCTAACCAAAAATTAATCTGCAAAGGAGGAGAGAACCTCCGTGCTGGGAGACGGACTCTGGCTCGGCAGGAGTTGAGCTCTGCCCCGATAAAGCACATCACCTGCGAAGGCACGAGCTCTGACTTGGCCTTGTTGATCAGGAGTCCAAGCTGAATGAAAGTTTGGAAGGCCAGGTCCCTGGACCTCTCCACCTCTTACTGGGTGGAACACGCCAGGAGCCAGTCATCGAGGTAGGGATAGACTCTGACCCCTCGACGCCAGAGGTGGGATACCACCACTGCAATGCATTTGGTGAAGACCTGTGGGGCTGATAACAGGCCGAATGGCATGGCTCGGAACTCATGAAGGGTTCCCTATGCTCAGAAGCAGAGGAACCATTGATGAAACGGATGAATTGGGACGTGAAAAAAACACATCCTGGAAATCCAAGGGGCAGAAAAACAGGTTACTCACCTGTAACAGTAGTTCTAGGAGTGGTATATGTTGTTCATCCACACTTTTTGGCATGTCCCTTTCCCTTTAAGGATCGCTGGAAGGTCTTCAAGCTGGCTTCTCCCACCCTGCCACCCACCCAGGTGGTATAATCCTCATCTCCACCCCATGACACCAGATCTTAGCCCACTAGAAGCCAGGTGTGTGCATCGCAGCCAGGGAGGTTGGGTGGGTCTGCGTGGATGAACAACATATACCACTCCTAGAAAGTACAGTTACATAAGAATTTACCATAACAGTAAATCTTTGAGAGGAGCTCTTGCGGCAGGCAATACACATAGGACTAAAGCCGCCAGGCATTAGGACCCCTCAAAAAATTTTTCTAGCTAGCAGTCTGTAGCAGGGGACCACCCCCGATGTCAGGCACGCCCGCTGTCAGACTTGATATAAAGGGGGAAGTCTCCCAGCGCCATCCCAGTTCCCCGTTGGAGACCCGGTTGGTAAGTAATGGAGAAGCAAGAAGGAACTCCCCTACTGGAGAGAAGTATTATGGCAATATAACTGAACTGGGGGATGGAGGGTTGGAAAGCCACCTGCTGCAAGAGCTCCTCTCGAAGATCTACTGTTATGGTAAGTTCTTACGTAACTGTACTATCTGACTTTGAGGTGGAGCTCTTGCAGCAGGTAATACACACAGGACTGAGTCCCAAGCAGTAACCCAAATAGGCCCAGATCAGAAGGGAGGAGGGCTGACTGAAATAGGGAAGAAATTCCACTCTCCTAAGAGAGTAGTCCCTGTAGAATGGCCAATCCAAAGCCTGCACTCCTCCTAGAGGCTATGTCCAAACTGTAGTGCAAATAAAGGTATGGACAGTGTTCCAAGTGGCTGCAGCACATAGATCCACTGCAGAAACATTCCTCATTGAGGCAAAAGAGGTGGCGATAGCCCTGGTGGAATGGCCCTTAACCGAGCCCGGTAAGGGTTTGCCGTGATGCTGGTAACAGAAGGAGATGCAGTGAACTAACCACTTGGTTAGTGTCTGTTTAGTAACAGGATCCCCTGCTTAATGCTTTGCAAAAGCAACAAACAACTGGCCCATTTTTCTAACAGAATGAATCCAGTCAAGATAAAAATGTAAGACTCTGTGAACATCCAGAGTATGTAACAATGCCTCCCCCTGTTGGAGAAGGGGGGGGGTTAATATACCGGAAGTTGAATGTCCTGGTTCAGCGTTAAGGCAGACACCACTTTTGGCAAGAACCTGGGGTTTGTACGCAGCTTCACCCTGTCCCTGTGAAAAACAAGATAAGGCACCTTGCACATCAGGGCCTGAAGCTCAGAAATCCTCTGAGCTGAGGTAATGGCAACTGAAAACAACGCCTTCCAAGAGAGGAGACCTAGCTCACATGTCACGGCTGGTTCAAGGGGGGTAGGATGAGCTTTTCCAAAACAAAGAGAAGGTCCCAGGGAGGGACGGGATCCCTTCTCAGCGGTCTGATATGCAGGACTCCCCCAAGGAATGCCTTGCATTTATCAAATTGTGCTACAGTCCTTTCTCCTTCCACGGCACGGTATGCTAAAACTGCATACACGTGCACCTTGATAGAAGAGTCACTAAGCCCCAGATCAACGAGGTGGAGAAGGTACTCTAGTACATACTTAACTGAGCACTGAAGTGGGTCTAAGGATCAGGCTGCCGCCCACAGACAAAAGCGTTTCCACTTCATGGCATAGGTCGCACTAGTGGAGGGTTTCTTTTCCACTACTAGAATCTCAGCCACTCTCTTGGAAACTCCCAGCCTCTCCTCTGCTAGGACTGTAAGAGCCAAGCATGCAGGTGGAGGGATCACAAGGACGGGTGTACCAACATCCCCTGGTCCTGGAAGGGCAAGCGGGTGGAGAGAGGCAGTGGTACGGGAGGGCCCGTTGCCAGCTGCTGCAGTAGTGGAAAACAAATCTGTTGAGGCTAAAGAGGAGCTACCAGAATCATCCTGGTGCCCTCTGACTGCAGCTTGAGCAGTACTCTCTGAACCAGAGGGAAGGGAGGAAAGGCATAGAGAAACCTCCCCGCCCAGGAGAGGGATAATGCGTCTCACTAGAAAACACCAGGCCCTGGATCTAGCGAGCAAAAATTTTGCAGTTTGTCGTTGCACCGAGATGCAAAGAGGTCCAGTTCTGGATGACCCCATCTTGTGAACAGACTGTCTGCTACGTCCTGGAGCAAGTCCCACTTGTGGTTCAGGGACCGAGAACGGCTCAGACTGTCAGCGAGAACATTCTGAATTCCTGGCACGTAGACTGCTACTAGGAACAGATTGTGTTCTATTGCCCAGTCTTCATGACCTCTCTGCAAAGGGGGTATGACTTTGTTCTCCCTTGCTTGTTCAGGTAAAAGACTACTGGGGTATTGTCCGACTGAATCAACAGTAGACCCCAGGAGAGCTGATCCTTAAAGGCCTGTAGGGTGTGTAGAATGGCCCTCATCTCCAGAACACTGATATGGAGGGACCTTTCGATGGCAGACCACAAACTCTGTGTCTGATGCTCTTTGAGGTGAGAACCCCAGCAGAGTCCTGAGGTGTCCGTAGTTATAGTCTGAATCGGACCTTGCCTTTGAAAGGGGGCACCCTGCTCTAGATGAGCTGGAGCCTGCCATCACTACAGACAGTGGCGAACTGCTTCCAAAATTCTGATGGGATGGTCTAAGTCATCTGAACCCTGATCCCACTGGACCCTGAGTTGCACTGGAGGGTTCTCATGTTGAGCCGTGACAGGAGAACTGTGGCTATGGCGGCTGCCATATGTCCCAACAGCTGCAAGACCACTCTGGCAGAGACCTGGTCTGCAGCATGGACTCTCTGGGCTAGAG
The DNA here is from genome assembly GCA_016271365.2 of Neoceratodus forsteri. Taxonomy (NCBI): domain Eukaryota; kingdom Metazoa; phylum Chordata; order Ceratodontiformes; family Ceratodontidae; genus Neoceratodus; species Neoceratodus forsteri. The sequence goes on from CM057456.1 coordinate 211,999,873, forward strand.
CATGAAGTCAATATGCTCTGTCAGTAGATAGAAAAGTTCTGCCTTGTACAGTGTCGAGCACTACCCCAGTATACTGAAGCCGTCGGGAGGACCAGGGTTGGGATTTCGGCCAGTTCAGGGCAACACCCAGAGAAAGGAACAGTTGCTCCGTCTCCTGAAAAATGCCCATTAGCTGATCTTCCGTCGGAGCAAAGAGGAGCCAGTCGTCGAAGTAGGGGTATACAAAGTGACCCTTCTCCTCAGTGCTGCAGCTACCACTGCGAGGCACTTGGTGAAAACTCTTGGGGCTGATGACAGGCTGAATGGGAGCACCCTGAACTGGTAATGTTTGTCCTGGAACCGGAAGCGGTGGAACTTCCTGTGAGAACGCAGGATCTTTATATGCATATAAGCATCCTGCATGTCCAGGTAACATAGCCATCCCCTTGATGCAGAAGGGGAAGAGGCTTGCTAGGGTGAGTATCTGAAGTCTCTTGTATAAGACAATGTGGTGAAGATCCCCCGTTTTCTTGGGGACCAAGAAAAAATGGGAGTAAAAGCCTTTTCCTTGTTGAGGTATCAGGACTGGCTGAATGGCCTTCTTCTGGAGGAGAGAGATAATGTCTTGTTCCAGAAGAAGGGCGTGGCTGGGTGAGCAGTGGAATGACACAGGAGGGTTGTCTGGGGGCACGCTGAGAAACTCTGTGGCGTAGCCCCTCTGAATTACCTGTAGCACCCAGTAGTCGGAGGTAATGCTGCTCCATTGTGGCAGATAAAGGGAGAACTTCCTGTTCCCCCCCCCTTGAGGACTGATACTGCAGAGAGGCAGCGGGAGCCATGCAGTACTCTGAGGGGTGGTGGCTGGATGTCTGGGGGCCTTAGGCTGTTTGGGGCCCTGGCTTCCGGGCTGTATGGGCTGGCCACGGCGCTTGAGACCCTTGCCATGGAACTGATGGCCTCCTTGTTGGCCTTGCTGACGAAAAGGGTGCTTTCGAGCCTGCTGCGGTTCAGACTTCTATATCTTATGCATGTCTGCAACTGCTTTTCTGGAATCTTGAAGGTCCTTTATGATTCCTTCCACTTCTTGGCCAAAAAGGACCAGGCCCTGGAAAGGAACATCCAAGATGGCATCTTGGAGGTCCTGCCTAAAAGATGTCACTCTGAGCCATGCATGCCTGCGTATACAGACGCCAGATGCCGCCGTTCTCACTAACATGTCAGTGGAGTCATATGAGCAGTGAAGCATATGCTTGTCAATATCCAAGCCGGACTGTGTGTAGGCCAGCAAATTGTTTTTGGTGTCGGAGTCCGGTTGTGCCTTAATTAGCTCCATGGTCTTCTCCCATAAAGATTTTTGACCATGTGGGCCAAGAAATTTAGAGCCCCGTGACTGACAAGTAAACTTTCCTTCCACATTGATTCAGTTTCTTGGACTCTGGGTCCGGAGGCTGGGAGATGAGGTGTTTAGGTTGGGACCGCCTGCCGTGGGCAGCTGTCAGGACCATGGAGTCTGCCTTTGGCTGTTCCCCAAAAAAAGGTTCTTTTGGGGCTTGTACTGGCGGTCCGCCTTTTGAGGCACAGCTGGAGTAGAGGAGGGTCTCTTCCAAGTTAGTCTGGCTACATCTTGGAAGGGTTCCACAAGCAGTGGGATCACCAGAGGCTTTGGGTCCTTGGCATCCAAGAACTTTGCTCCAGCCTTTTTTGTTCAGGGTCCAATTCTTCAGTGTCCCACTGGTATATATTTTGTATATGCCTCATGATGTCCAGGAATGAAGGATCGTCTGGTGGGGACCGAGGGGTATCCTTCGCATCTGGAGAGGGTGGGCAGAAGTCCTCACCTTCCAACGACTCAGAAGATGAATCTACTGCGTCATCCCCAGAGGTGGGTGTGGAACGACCACTGGAGTCAGGAACCGTAAAATACCTCCTTTTTCTTTTGTCTTTGTGACTTGTGTATGGGTGGGACCCTTCACCTGCCCCCTTGTCTGGGGTCAGAGGCGGGGGCGTCGGAACATCTTTTGAGGATGGCTCAGGTGGCCAGTTTGGAGATCCCCTTTTATGGTAATCCACCAGAAATTGAATACTGCTCCGACGTCTGCCAAGGGGATGACTGCAGGAGGCAGCAGCAGGGCTGACGGACTGGGCGTTTGTGTGTCGTCCGGTACTGGAGTCCCTTCTGGGGAGCCTGCCCCTGCTGCGTTCGGCTGGGGGCTTGACTCCTTGCGAGTGGGGAACGGTCGTCCGACCTGATGTCCGGGGTGACTTGCGACTGATCAGGCGACTGGTCGTCTGGTGGGAGGTTGGACGCTTGGTCGCCTTCTGTCGATTGCCTGTCTGGCAACTGCCTTTTGTCAGGCAAACAGGCCTTGACATCCGATGCTGAGGGACGCTTGTCTGCCTTCTGTGGTGTCCCTTTAGCCGGAGGCGAAGGTGGAGGCATCCGCAGGCGAATGGTCTCCTGTCGCCTGAGGGGTTCATCCGACTTTTTGTGTTTGTCAGATGACCCAGTAGAACTGCGGCCTTCCTATGTATTAGCAGCGGGGGACTGCCCCTTCTGCACTGACCCGTAGGAGGATTTGTGGGGTCGGTGAGCCAAGGGGACTTAGGCATACTGGTGCTCTGAGGTCAAAGAATGGTCCTTAGGCCTCAGACCAGAGGAAGAGGATGTTTTCTGGGTGTTGGTTCCTACGGGAGTCGGAAGAACTGATGTGGACCTCCTGCTGGAGGTCGTAGAAGAACATGGCCTGGAGTGAGAATTGTGGCAGGGTTCCGATCCGTGCCTGTCTTTATCCCGGGAGTGGTGCTTTCCTGAGGGCTTCTTTCTCTCTCTGGGGAGACTCCTTCATGGGTGAAGAGGAAATAGGACCCACCGGGGAATTTTGCATGGCTGCTACTTTCTGCTCGAGGAGATAAGCCTTTAAAGCTTTGGCCCTTCTAATTCTTGTTTTATTGTTGAATTTCTTGCAGTGCTGGCAGTCGTCGGGCCAATGGTCGGGGCCTAGGCAGATCAGGTAGGCCTCGTGGTTATTGTTTGCCAGGATCTGCTTGCCACACTGGCACTTTGACTTGCGGAGAGGGCGAAGACGTGCAACAAAACATGAATACAAAATGAATCTCGAAGAAACTAATCGAAAACTGTTGAAAACAAGCAGCTATTTAACTGTGGTTGACTGCAGAAGTGAGGCGTCTGAGGAGCCGAACTAAGCGGATCGACGGCGGGAAAATAACTGGGATGGCCCCGGGAGCGCGCCACCCCTTTATACCAGGTTGGGGGTGGTCCCCCTACTACAGACTGCTAGCTAGAAACTTTTTCTGAGGGGTCCTAACACCTGGCGGCTTCAGTCCTATGTGTATTACCTACTGCAAGAGCTCCAACTCGAAGTCACATAGTACAGTTACGCAAGAACTTACCATAAAGTACAGTTACGTAAGAACTTACCGTAACAGTAGATCTTCGAGAACAGCTCTTGCAGCAGGTAACACCATTAGGACTGAAGCCGGCAGGTGTCAGGACCCCACGGAATTCTTCTAGCTATCTTCAGCGGGGACCGGCCCCGACGTCGGTCCCACCTCCGACGTCAGGCGTAGTACATAAGGGGGCGGTCCCGCCAGATTCCCCAGTTCTCCCGCCGGAAACTTCCGGCCACAGGATGACATCAGAATGGGAGACCGAGGATCCACCGTCAGAAGACAAGGAGGTATAAGTCCCGTTAAAGGCTCGAGAAGCCATGCCTCCTCCAAGGGGGAAGGTGGGCGGGAAGGCACCTGCTGCAAGAGCTGTTCTCGAAGATCTACTGTTACGGTAAGTTCTACGTAACTGTACTATCTTACTTTGAGATACAGCTCTTGCAGCAGGTAACACCATTAGGACTGATTTCAAGCAGTAGCGCTTGCAAACACTCTGGAAGGAAACTAGAAGGCTCATTCCAAGTCCTGGTTCTAGGACAGGAGACCCTGTAGACATGCCAGGCCGGCTTGCTCTTCACCGTGAAGCAATGTCAAGGCTATAATGTCTGATAAAGGTATGGACAGAGCTCCAAGTGGCTGCAGCACAAATGGCTGAGGTGGAAACGTTGCGAGGTGCTGCAAAGGAGGTGGCCACTCCTCTAGTGGAATGGCCCCGAGCTGATCCCGGGAGGGGCTTCTTTTTGATATCATAGCAGTATGATATGCACTGAACAAGCCAGCGAGAAAGGGACTGTTTTGAGACTGGTTGGCCCATCATCCTTTCAGTAAAGGAAACAAAAAGCTGCTCCGACTTACGAAGCTGCTTGGTCCTGCTTAGGTAGTACCTTAAGCTGCGGTGAACATCCAGGATGTGGAGCAGCGCCTCTCCTTTATTAGAATAATTAGGGAAGTAGACCGGCAGGTCAATGTCCTGATTGAGAGTGAGTGTGGAGACCACCTTAGGCAGGAACTTAGGGTTCGTCCTCAGGGAAACTCTGTCCTGGTGAAAAACCAAATAAGGTTCCTTACACATGAGAGCCTGAAGCTCGGAAACTCTTCTCGCTGACGTAACAGCAACTAAAAATAACGTTTTCCACGACAGAAAACGCAGCTCGCAATCCGCGGCAGGTTCAAAAGGGGAAGCGTGAGCTGTTCCAGGACGAAGAGTATATCCCATGGAGGCACAGGGTCCTTAATGGGAGGCCTAAGATGCAACACCCCTCTCAGGAATTCCCGACAGACATCTAATTGCGCCACAGTGCGCTGTCCCACCGGAAGGTGATAAGCGGAGATAGCACAGAGGTGCACCTTAATACAGGAGTGGGCGAGACCCGAACGGAAAAGGGAGAGCAGGTACTCTAGCACCACCTTCACCGGACAACCTAGAGGGGAAAGGCCGCGTGCTTGCAACCATAAACAAAAACGGCGCCATTTCATGGCGTATGTTGCATGTGTTGCCGGCTTTCTGGCTGAGGAAAGGACTTCCGCCACCTCTTGCGAGACCCCGTGTCACAAAATGGCTATGTCTCTAGGAGCCATGCATGTAGGTTCAGAGAGCATAAGTCCGGGTGGACCAGTGAACCCTCCTCCTGAGACAAGAGATGGGAGCTGAACGGCAACGGGAGCGGAGGTTCCCGGGATAGCTGCATTAGCAAAGGGAACCAGATCTGTCTAGGCCAAAGGGGCCACCAGGATCATTGTTGCATGCTCCTGCGCAGTTTGAGAAGAACTCTGGATCAACGGAAGGGAGGGAAAGCGTAGAGGAATCTGTCCGCCCAGGAGAGGGACAACGTGTCTCGCCAGAAAACACCAGGCCCTGGATCTAGCGAGCAAAAATTGGGCAGTTTTGTGTTGGATGGGGAAGCAAACAAGTCCAATTCTGGAGTTCCCCATCGAAGAAACAGATCCTCTGCTACCTCCTGAAGAAGTTCCCACTCGTGGACTCTGGCCTGGGAACGACTCAGGCCGTCTGCGATTGTGTTGTCCACCCCGGGAACATGTACTGTGATCAGGTTCGCGCCTGTCGGATTACCCAATCCCACACCCTCATGGCCTCCCTGCAAAGGGGGTAAGGTGTGCGCCTCCTTGTTTGTTGAGGTAATACATCACCGCCGTGTTGTCTGTCTGAAGCAGGAGAGTACTCAGCAGGATCTCTGACTGAAATGCCTGCAGGGCATAAAGGACCGCTCTCATCTCTAGGACGTTGATATGGAGGTGAGCCTCCTGAGGGGTCCACGTTCCCTGGGGACTTCACCCCATCCAGGTGTGCTCCCCACCCTAGTCCTGAGGCATCTGTGGTGAGGATTACCTCCAGGGACGGCGCTATAAACGGGATGCCCGTAGAGAGTGTCCCTGGGTCTAGCCACCATTGCCAGTCTCGAATCACAGCATTCGTGATTCTGACCGGATGCTGCATGTGGTCTTGCCTTTGGTCCCATTGCACCTTGAGCATCCACTGAGTTACCCGCATATGGAGCCTTGCGAAAGGAACGGTCGGAATGTATGCAGCCATATGTCCGAGCAGGCGAAGGACCAACCTGGCTGGGACGGTCTTCTTCGACGAAAGATCCCTGATGAGGGATCTGATGCGCTCCGCTCTGTCGTCTGGAAGAAATGCTCTTCCTGAACGGTGTCCAGAACTGCACCTATGAACTGCAGCTTCTGCGGCGGTACCAGGAGAGACTTCTGTGGTTGATTAAGATGCCAGAGATCGAAACAGGTCCTGGGTACTCTGGATCGCTAGTAACAACGCCTCTCTGGAGGCGGCCATGAGAAGGCAATCATCCAGGTACGGGAACACATAATGGCCCTGTCTCCTTAGAGACGCTGCCACGACTGCCATGCATTTGGTAAAGACCCTGGGTGCCGATGACAGCCCGAATGGAAGGGCTCGGAACTGAAGATGGTGGCCGAGAAACTCGAAGCGCAGGAACCTCCTGTGTGCTTGAGCTATAGGGATGTGCAGGTATGCGTCCTGCATGTCTAGAGACGCTAAGGCACGACGTCCCTGCTTTAGCATGGGAATAAGACCCGGAAGAGTCACCATGCGGAATCTTTTGTAGGTGACCGACATATTGAGGTCGCTGAGGTCCAGAATGGGACGGAGGTCCCCTGTTTTCTTTGGAACCAGGCAGAAGTGGGAATAGTATCTGTATCCTCTCTGGTTCTCTGGGACGTACTCTATCACTCCCTTTTGCAGGAGCGTGAGTACTTCTTGTCTGATCAATGACTTGTGCCGACCCGAGTACCGGGAGAGCAGAGGAGGCCTAGAGGGTGGCTTTTCTGCGAATTCTATAAAGTGGCCTCTTCCGACCATCTGGAGAACCCATCTGTGGGTGGTTATAGACTGCCATCCTGGCAGGAAATTCGCAATGCGACCCCCGACCATGAAATCCCATTGATCCTGAGAGGTGGGGGCCGGAAAGGAGTCAGGCTGTGGCGGCTGAGGGGCCCGCTGGCTGGGCCGACTTAGGAGAGCGCTGGCCTCGACCTGCGGGGTTGTTTTCCCTGGCCTGGCGGAAACCGGAGCCCTCTGTTGTGGAACGGGTGGACTGTTGTCTCAAGGCCCATCTATGAAATCGGCTTTGGTTCCCACGAAGGAACTAAGCTCGGTCGGTACATGGCCTGAACCGACCTCACCGCCTTCCTGGCCTCTTGGAGTTTGATGATTACCTTCTCGGAGGGTTGACCAAATAAAACTTCTCCCTCGAATGGGGTGTCCATGATGTTTTTCTGGACGTCGGGGTAAACTGGAGACACGGAGCCAAGAGTGCCTCCGGAGGCATACGCCTGAAGCTGCTGCTCGGGCCGAGGAGTCCGCTGAGTCGTACGCGGCTCGTAGCACTTGGGTTCCCACGTCCGAACCCATACGGAGGAGCTGCAACATCTTCTCCTTCTGCTCACCTTCTGGCAATTTCTCAGCCGCATCCAGACCCTGCTCCCACAGGGCATTTTGGAACTGCACCATGTGGGTCAAATAATTCAGGGATCTGATGGCGCAGGTAGCGGAAGCATACGTGCGCCTACCCATGGCGTCCAGCTGCTTGGACTCTGGGTCCGGTGGCAGGGTGCTCAAATGTTGCGGTCTCTGGGACCAGTCATGAGAGGCTGTTATGACCAGAGAGTCGGCCTGAGGCCAAGTACTGGTCTTCCCTTGGAGCCTTGTACAGGCAGTCAGCTTTCTTTGGCATCGCCAGGAGTGAATGTGGACGCTTCCACGCTGCCTTGGTGATGTCCACGAAAGTGTCTACCAAGGGTGGCACCACCACAGGCTTGGGGTCCTTCTGCCGAAGATACTTTGCAAGGCGTAGCCTTTCCGGGTCTAACTCTTCCGCATCCCATCCCATGTTCTCTTGGATGTGTCTCATGATATCTGAGAACGAAGGGTCATCCGGAGGAGACTTTGGAAGCTCACGTGGGTCCGGAGAAGGGATGGAGAGGGGAGATGGGGATCTGGATCCTGTTGAAAACTCTGATCCCGTGTCCTCCGTCGAGTCGGGCGTCTTCTGGGTCTCTTAGGCTGGGTGACCCAGAAGAGGATCTGGACGGAGGTCTCCTTTATCTGGTCTCCCCTTGGAGGGATCCTGGGCCCGGGGAGGAGGTAACTGGCCTGCAGACCCAGATGGAAAGGGGCGCAGGAACCGGAGGAGTAACCGGTGTAGGAGGAGGAGGAGGTGGGAGAGGAGGTGGAGTGGGGACCATGACCTTTTTGATGGTATCCCACCAGCAAGTGAAAAGCTCCTTCACCTCTGAAAAAGAAAGGCCCGACGACAGACCGGGCACCGGTGGTCGGTCGTCGGGTCCCGGCGTCGGCTCCACAGGGGCCTCGGGTTGCGGGGAGGGTTCCCTGGGAGTCTCAACAGGACCGGGGTCGCCCGTCTGGTCCTCGGGCTGTCAACTCCTCCTCAGTGAGGTCTCCTGACAGCGTCGGTCGGGGCGTGGGGTCCTCTCGATTGATGCAGGCGCGGTCCCCACCCGGCGTCGGGGATAACGGAAAGCAGCGGCGACAGTCTTCTGACGGACGGCTGCTGGGGACACTGTGGCGCGGGCCGGCGTCAGGCGGAGCCCAGCGTCGGGTCCAACGGCTTCTTAAGTGAGGTGAGCTCCTTGGTCTTCCGCTGGGAGGAGGAGGAGGCAGGAGGCGGACCTGACGTCGGGTTCAGAATGGCGGAACCTGACTTGTGGTGATGGTGACAATCCCCGACTTAGCCAGGGCCGTGGAGGATGAGGAAGGCCTGGGGTCTTGGCCTGAGAGAAGGCAGGCCTGAAAGATTTTTCTCACCGCAGCGGGGAGGCTGAGCCCGAAGGGAGGCGGTGGGACCTGGAGCCGAACTCTTGTGATCGGAGGAGCCCAAGATGGGGACCTGGAAGGGGCCTTCTCTCTATGCTTCTCAAGAATGCTTTATGGGCCTTCTCCAAGAATCCCCCTGAAGCCATGGTCTTGAGTTGTTCCTCGAGCAGGAACGCCTGTAGGGCCTTCTGGCGACGGATCCGAGGTTCTGCTGTTGAAACCCTGGCAAAAGGTGCAGGACCAGGTGTCGTGGTCTGGGCCTAGGCACCGGACACAGGCCGAGTGCGGATCCTTGAATGGGATCTGCTTCCCAGGCGCACTTAGGAGTGACGGAGGTTGGAGAGGACATCAGACAAAAAGCTGAACAGAAAGAACGACTTTCCGTGAGGAAAACACTTTACCACGCCAACAGCTGGCCAGAAACTGGAACCGAAGGTCGAGACATGCAAGTCGACGGGCATGGAAAGAACTGGGGAATCTGGCGGACCGCCCTCTATGTACTACGCCTGACGCCGGAGGCGGGACTGATCGCCGAGGTGGTCCCCGCTGAAGATAGCTAGCTAGAAGAATCCATGGGTCCTGGCGCTGCCGGCTTCAGTCCTAATGGTGTTACCTGCTGCAAGAGCTGTATCTGAAGTAAGATCAGTAGATCTTCAACAGAGGCTCTTGCAGTAGGTAATACTATATAGGACTGAAGCCGACAGGCTATCAAACCTGGCATTCTAGCTAACGGTCTCTGGCGGGGAAGCTCACCGTCAGTGACCGACATCATGGCGTCAGTATAAAGGGGCAGTTCCCCACGCCCGCCTTCCAGTTATTTCCTGCCAAGGGCCAAAAAAGGTGAGACAAGAAAGAAGCAGATATTTCCCTTCCTGGAAAAGGAGCTGAAAAAGCTAAGGGGGATGGAGGGTGGGAAGGCATTACCTACTGCAAGAGCCTCTCTCGAAGATCTACTCTTACAGTAAGCTACATAGATACATAGACCGTGTCGGCAGATAAGGGCCTATGGCCCACCCAGTCTGCCCATTTGAGCTTGTAAGTTCAGTTTATGTTTTCCTAGAAGTCTGTTGCCCCTTACCCCTGACCTCCATAATTCTTTTATGTCTATCCCATGCATTCTTAAATCCTGTGATTGTTTCAGGCCCCACCACTTCCTCTGGCAGGGTGTTCCACTTGTCCACCACCTGTTCTGTGAAGAAATTCTTCCTCATGTTTCCTCTGAATCGTCCTCCCTCCAACTTCATCCCATGCCCTCTAGTCCTGGAACATCTTTTTCACTTAAAAATAGTGTATTCCTGCACCCTGTTCCTCCCTGTAAGATACTTGTATGTCTCTATCATATCCCCTCTCTCCCTCCTCTCCTCCAGGGAGTACATGTTCAGTTCCTTCAACCTGTCCTCATAGGACTTGTGATGCAATCCATGCACCATCTTTGTTGCCCTCTTCTGAACCTTCTCTACCCTATGTCCTTACATAGGTAAGGTCTCCAGAACTGTACACTGTACTCCAGGTGGAGCTTCACTAGTGTCTTGTATAGTGGAATTATGACCTCCTTTTTCCTGCTGGTGATGCCCCTGCCTATGCATCCCAGCATCCTATTTGCTTTACCTGCTGCCTTGTCACACTGTTTCCCTACCTTGAGGTCATCAGAGATGGAAACCCCAAGATCCCTTTCCTGCTTGGTGCATGCTATATCCTCACCCCCCACTGATATATTGTGCCATGGTTTTTGTGCCCCATATGCATTATCTTGCACTTCTTTTGCATTAATTTCAACTGCCAAATCCCTGACCATTCTTCAAGTTTCTGTAGGTCCCTTCTCATTCTGTCTACACCCTCTGGTGTGTCTACTCTGTTACAGAGCTTTGTGTCATCAACGAACAGTGAAATTCTGCCTTCTAGGTCCTCGCAATGTCACTGATAAAGATGTTGAATAGGACCGGTCCAGCACTGATCCCTGTGGTACCCACTGGTCACTCTTCCCTCTGTGGAGTGACAGCCATTTACCACCACCCTCTGTGTCCTGCCGCCCAGCCAGTTACCTACCCACCCCACTACTGTCCTGCCCACCCATATTCCCCAGTTTGTGTAATAGTCTTCTATGTGGCACAGTGTCAAAGGCCTTGCTGAAGTCCAGATAGGCCATGTCCACTGCCCTCCCCTGATCCACCTCCCTAGTCACCCAGTCTAAAAATTCAACGAGGTTGGTCTGACATGACCTCCCCCTGGTGAAACCATGCTGCCTTGGGTCCTGTAGTCCATTGACAACCAGATGTTCCACCAATCTCTCCTTCAGTAGTGCTTCCATGATCTTCCCCACTACTGAGGTGAGGCTGACTGGTCTGTAGTTCCCCCCCTTCCTCTTTGTTCTCACTTTTGTATAATGGGACTACATCTGCTGTCCTCCAGTCTTTGGGTATCTCCCCTGTTTCCAGTTATCGGCTAAACAGGATAGCCAGAGGTTCAGCCACCACCTCTCTTAGTTCTTTAAGGACCCTGGGGTGCACCCCATCTGGTACCTAACTGTACTATCTTACTTCAAGAGGGCTCTTGCAGTAGGTAATTACATATAGGACTGAATCCCAAACAGTCTGAAACAAAGAAAAGCACTCAGGAGGAGGAAAACTAACACACCAAGAGAACCTCCGGCTGTAAGGATCTAAGAGAGCAGACCTTGTAAACAGCCAACCCGAAGCCTGCACTACGGCAAGAGGCAATATCCAGACTGTAGTGTTTCATAAAGGTATGGACAGAAGTCCAGGTCGCGTCTGCGCAGATGTCTGCCGCTGACACATTCCTGAAACAAGCAGCAGAGGCAGCAACTCCTCTGGTGGAGTGATCTCTGACTTGACCCAGCTGGGTCTTGTGGTACTTGTCATAACAAAAGGTGATACAATGAGCCAACCATTTTGAAAGGCATTGTTTGGAAACTTTGCCCTCTCTTTTGTGAGCAAAAGAGATGAAAAGTTGGTCCGATTTCCTGAGATCCTTAATCCTAGTGGTATAATAGTTTAGTATCCTATGAACATCCAAAGTATGCAAGAGGTACTCCCCCTTGATTGGAGTGTAGCGTAAAGAAAGCGGGTAGTTCAATGGATTGATTCAGCGTAGATTCTGCTACCACCTTAGGGAGAAACTTAGGGTTGGTGCACAGAGCCACACGTTCCTTGTGGAAAATCAAATAAGGGATTATGCACATCAGGGCCTGAAGCTTGGAAATTTGCCGAGCAGAAGTAATGGTCACTAGGAAGAGAGTCTTCCAAAAGAGGAAGTTCAAGTCTGTTGAAGCTGCCGGTTCAAAAGAAGGCAGAGTAAGCTTTTCAAGAACAAAGTTCAGATCCCAAGGAGGAGCAGGAATGTGGATGGGGGGGGGGGTCTTAAATGGAGGACCCCCCTGAGGAAGGTCTTAGAGATTTCCAATTGGGCGAAAGACCCATCTCCAAAACGGACATGGTAGGCCGAGATACCACCATGTGAACTTTCAAGGAGAAATGGCTGAGACCCAGCTCAAAGAGGTGATGCATGCAGTCCAGGACTCTCTCGACAGGGCAAGAGAAAGGCTTGAAGTTCTTTGAAGAGGCCCAAATCGAAAAATGTTTCCACTTCATGGTGTAGGTGGACCTAGTAGAAGGCTTTCTGGCCTCCACCAGAATATCTGCAACAAGTGGAGAAACCCCGAATCGGGCTTGAGCTACGTCTGCAACTGAAGGGATTTGAGACCTGGAAGAACAAGGGTCCCCTGATCCTGGGTCAGCAAATGTTGTGACAGAGGAAGAAAAAGCAGAGGTTCCTCAGAAAACTGTTGCAGAAGAGAGAACCAGACTTGCCAGGACCAGAATGGAGCAATGAGGATCATCCGGGCTCCTTCTGAACTGAGTTTGTGTAAGACCCTCAGAATTAAGGGAATTGGAAGGAAGGCATAGATGAATCTGTCCCTTCAGTCAAGAGACAGAGCGTCCCGCCAGAAAATGCCATGCCCTGGAGCAAGCGAGCGAGCAGAAGGTGGGAAGTTTTGCGGAGATGGGAACAGGTCTACCTGAGGGGTTCCCCAGCACAGGAAGCTGTTGTCTACTACCCATTGATCCAGTTCCCATTAATGGGCTTTGGCTGATGACCGACTGAGGTGGTCCGCCAGCATTTTTTCGACTCCTGGAACATGAACTGCCGTTAGGTGAAGGTTGTGCTGAACGGCCCAACTCTAAACTCTCATTGCTTCCCTGCACAGAGGGTTGGAACGAGTTCCTCCCTGCTTATTGATGTACCAGACTATGCACATGTTGTCTATCTGGATAGTCAGATGGCCGGGAAGAACACAAGAGTTCAGAGCCTGGAAACTGTAGAAGGCAGCTCTGAGCTCTAGCACATTTATATAAAGAGTCTGCTCGAGTCTGGACCAGGATCCCAGAGTCCTGTGAGACCCTAGATGGGCTCCCCAGTGCTCTCCCGAGGCATCTGTTGTCAATGTTTCGGTGGGGGGTTCAAGGCAAAAGGGAACTCCCCCGGCAAAGGTTCTCCTGTACCATCCACCACTGCAAGTCCCAGACCATGGGATCGGAGACCAGAACTTCCTGGTCTAGGTCGTCCAATGTCTGGTCTCACTGAGACTGAAGCATCCATTGAGAGATCCTCATATGGAGCAGAGTGCAAGGGGACTGTTGGAATAGCTGCTGCCATGAGCCCGAAAAGGTGAAGGACTGACCTGGCGCTGACCCGTCTGCGACTGGATAACAGACTTGCATGAGCCTGGGAGGTGTCCACCCTGTCCAGGGCAGAAAAGCCATGCCGATGGTTGTGTCTAGGATTGCCCCTATGAACTGAAGCCTTTGGCAAGGGACCAGATGGGACTTGGCCTGGTTGATGGTGATACCCAGGCTGGAAAAAACCTGCAGGGTAAGGGAAAGAGAGCGCAGAAGTTCCTCCCGGGATGGGCCTCATTCGTCCAGGTACAGGACTACCTGCACTCCCTGGGTATGCGGTGGGCCGCTGCCAATGAAAGACATTTGGTGAACACTCGGGGAGCCGAGGAAAGTCCAAATGGGGGGACCTTGAATTGGTAGTGGCCTCCCTGGAACAAAAACCGAAGGAATTTGCAGTGGGAAGGGTGGAGGGGGATATGCAGGTAGGCATCCTGCATATCCAAAGCACACAGCTACTGTCCCTGCCGAAGAAGCGGCAGAAGGCTCTGCAGAGAGAGCATTCTGAAGCGTTTGTACTCCATGAACATGTTCAGGGAGCTAAGGTCTAAAATAGGCCTCACATCTCCTGTTTTCTTTGGAACTAGGAAGAAATGTGAATAGTAACCTGTCCCCCAAAGGTAGGTCAGGACAGGCTCTATCGTCGCCTTCGAGAGAAGGGAGGAAATTTTTTCTAGGACCAGAGAAAGATGTTCCGAGGAGTAAGATGACTTGGGGGGTGGTTTTCTGGGTGGTTTCTGAAGAAACTCGATTGAGTGTCCTGCTGCTATCAGTTGGAGCATCCAAGCATCTGATGTAATCCTCTCCCAACCCGGTAGATGGAAGGAGATCCTTCCTCCTATTGGTTCCTCTGGGGGATACAGAGGCTGTGGGAGAGGGAAGGAGTCAGGAAGTGTGAGGCAACACAGTGGCCGAAGCTTCTGCCGCTTTTTTGGGTGGGGGGGCTTGGCAGCCAGAGGGGTCCTGACGTTTGTTGGCCCGCTTGCCATGAGGTTTCGCTTTAGGCCGAGAACGTCTGCGAAAAGGGCAATGTTGTCCCTGAGAGGGCCTGTACAGAGAGCCAACAGACTTGAGTACAGTGCCCTTCTCTTGCAGGTCGGTGATGATGTCCTTGACATCCTCAACGAACAGCACCGAACCCCTGAAGTTCACATCCTGAATAGCGGATTGGACTTCAGGGACCAATCCTAACACCCGGAGCCAGCCATGACACAGACAACCTACGGCGAAAGCCGAGCTCCTACCTGCTGCGTCCACTGCATCATATGTGGTATGCAGCATGTGCCGACTGGCCAAACGAGCAGACCAGACGAGATCAGCCACTTCGTGTTTGGTCTGAGACTCAGGAAGGGATTCCAATTCGGATTCCACCCGACTCAGGACAGTCTTCTGGTAGTCCCCCATATGTGCGACATAGTTCAGGGCCCTAATCCCCAGTGTGGAAGAAGCGTACACCTTCTTCCCATATTGGTCCAGAAGACGGGATTCCTTGTCTGGTGGAGACGAGCTGAGATGTTTCGTATTGGCCGACCGGTCAGTAGCGAAGCTAACCACAACCGAGTCGGCTCTGGGGTGTGTACTCAAAGAATCCACACCCTCAGGAGCCTGGTACAGCCGATCCGCCTTCCTCGGAAGGGGTGCTAACGTGGACAGTTGTTTCCAAATAGTGGAAACAAGGTCAGCGTGAGGCTCAATCCAGGGTGGAATCAACGTCGGAGCAGTTTCGGGCAGATTCAAGTGGGCATCAAGTTTCTTCCGCTGTGGATCTGGCTCCAGAGATTGCCACTGGTGAACCTCCTGGATCTTTCTCAGTAACTCCAAAAAGGAAGTATCTTCCGGAGGAGACTTCAGAGGAGTCCTTGGCCTGGGATGATCTGGAGTATGTGGTTTGTCATCGGGATCGGAGCATCCCCAGAGTCTGAGTCAGAGGTCTCCAAAGAAGAGGAGGAAGACTTCTCCCAATGCGGGGAAGGAACAGTCTCCTTGGGCAAACCTCGGGGAAGCGTATCCTCCCCACCCCTGGCACCTGAGGGTTCACCTCTGGTGTCGGGTGGGGGGGGAGGGAGTCTCATCTCTGGCGAAGGGAATCCTGTGCAGCGCCCGGCGCTGGCAGATGGCTCTCCACCTCCCTGGTGAGTTGAGCCTTGGCCTCAGCCCACCAGGTAGCCAGAGTCTCCTTCAAATCCACTGGCGGCTGGGGGGGCAGTGGAGGAGGAGGAGGGGGATACGAATACCGAGGGTATCCGTAGGGCGAGTATCCGTTACTCGATGGCAGGAAGCCCGGTATGGAGGCGTTGGGTACATCGGCGCCGGGCACTGCGGAGTTGGATACTGCGGTCCTGGGTAGGACGGCACCAGGTAAGGCAGGGTCAGATACCCGGGAGCCAGGGGCTCTGCCGGAGCAGACGGCCCTGGGAGAGGCCCAGCGGGTGGGCCAGGCAAAGGTGGCCCTGCGGGCATCAGCCCGGCGTTGGAATGGCGTCCAGCAAATAAACATTGTCCAGCGTCGGGTAGACTGGTCTCGGAGCCAGCGTCCGAGGGTACGGCGTTGGGGGTCCAGTCCTACGGGAGGGAGCCCCAACGACAGCGTATCTAAACCCCCAGTATCACCCAGGGATGGAGGACTGAAATCCATGGGGTCCAGCAGAGGAGATGCTGGAGCCTCGGCTGGCAGCAGCAAGCGCTGCGGCGAGCCTGGGACATCGGACTTGTCCAGGGTGTCCAACGTAGGCTCTTTTGTCGTGTGTTCGTAGGAGGGGCCAATGTCTGACTTATCAGCGGGATCCAGACAGGCGTCGGAGGAGCCGGCATCTGACTTATCGGATCCTGTGCCCGATGAAGGCCGCGTAGGGTAAGCGACCTTGGCTGGTGTTCGAGGGACCATGCGCCCACCCCAAAAGTGCCGGTGTCTTATCAGCCCTGTCCGAGCGGACATCGGCAGCACCGGCATCCAACTTACCAGACCTGTTCGATCCTGAGGGCCGCATGGCAGCGGTCTTCCCGGGAGCGGCCGCCTTTGTCCCGGAGGCACCCGAGGGGCCTGAGCGCGAGCCCAATGGGAGGGACAATGCCATCTTGGATACCGCCAAGATGGCCACTGAGGGTCGGTCCCCGAGAGGGGACGTTACCTGGAGGCACGGCGACCCAGATGGAGCTATGTAGTCGTGGAGGTGAAGTCAACGGTGCTTCTTCCTTTTTCGGTGTCTCTCGGGCGAAGTGGAGGCCTGCCTAAGCTTCTTCAGCTCCTTGTCCATGGAGACCATTTTCTTCTTCAAAACACGGGCCTCCAGAGACTGCTGCCTCCATTTACAGGTGGCAGCGCTAAATTGCTGGCAGTGCTGCCAGTTCTCCATGGGGTGTTCCGGCCTAGGCAGAAGAAGCACAGAGAGTGACCATCCTTATGTGGCAGCTGGGATCTGCATGAGTCGCACTTATTCTTATGCAAATCAGAGGGTGTCGAGGACAACATACATGGCGATTATATGAAGAAATTTGAAAAAAAGAAACGAAAAAACTTGGTAAACAAGACCGACATTAGACTGACGAGCAAAGGAACTTAACTGCGAGGCACTTTCACAAGTCGACGTTGGGGACCGCCCCTTTATATTGACATTGCATGATGTCAGTCCCCTGATGTAGGGGTGGTCCCTGCCGGAGACTGCTAGCTAGAAATTTTTCTGTGGGGTCCTGACGCCTGCCGACTTCAATCCTATATATAATTAACTACTGCAAGAGCCCTCTCGAAGTAAGATCTACTGCTACAGGTGAGTAACCTGTTTTTCTAGGGATGTGGATATGTTGTTCATCCACACTTCTTGGCAGACTCCTAGCAGTTCTCCGGGAGGAGGGAGGCAAGGAGCACACTTAGGAAACAGAGATTGGTGAACTGAGGCCCCAAAACCAGCATTCCGGTGTGACTCAAGGTCGATGTGGTAATGGGCAATGAAGGTGTTTGCGGACTTCCAGGTAACAGCCTGACAGATTTCCTGTACGGGTATGTCCCTGGAAGCAGCCACCACAACAGCGGTATGGCAGGTGGAATGAGCTCTTATCTCTCTGGGAGGCTCCTTATCCACCAACTCTTAGCATAGACTAATGCAAGATGTAATCCATCTTGCGATCATCCGCTTTGCTGCAGCTCTGCCAGAAGCAGTTTCAGCATAGGTGACAAATAGCTGGCGAACCTCTCCCCGAATTTCCGCCATACTCTCCTTATAATAGGAGAGAGCTCATCTCAGGTCCAAAGTATGGAGCCTGCACTTGGCCTCCAAAGCGTAACTGGGGTAGTATACTGGCAGAGTCAACACTTGGTTAAGGTGAAACTCTGACACCACCTTCAGAAGGAATTTTGGGTGGGGGCGCAGGACAACCTTGTCCCTGTGGAAGACCACATAAGGGGAGTCCACCGAGAGCGCCTGAAGCTCCCTTGTCCTTCTGGCAGATGTGATAGCCACCAGGAAGGCCGTCTTCCATGACAAGAGTGACAATTCACACTTGTGCATTGGTTTGAATGGTTTGCCCATGAGCTGTTGCAAGACCAGCAGTAGATCCCATGGAGGTGGAGGTTCACGCACCGGAGGGGATATGTGATCCAGGCCTTTGAAAAAGTGCCCGACCACTGTCTCCTGTGCCAGCGTCTGCTGACCAGCCCGTGCCCGGTAAGCAGAGATGGCTGCCAGGTGCACCATAAGGATCGATGACCGAAGACCCCCTTTGGACAGAGACCAAAGGTAGTCTAGAATGTTAGCCACTGTGCAGGACAAAGGGTCCAGGCCCTTGCCCTGACACCAAATGGAAAACCTTTTCCATTTGAAGGCATAACATTTCCTGGTCTACACCTTCCTGGATGCTTTCACTATCGTGAGTACATCCTCGGAGAGACCCAAAGCCTGGAACTCTAGCTGCACAGGTACCAGGCTGTCAGGTGCAGGGATTGAAGGTCCTGGTGGAGAACTTTCCCCTGACTGACTGAGATCAGGTCTGGGTGTGCTGGAAGTCACCTCGGGAGCCTGTTGCTGAGGCCGAGGAGATCTGGATACCAGAACTGGCGTGGCCATTCTGGGGCTACCAAGGTCACCTGCACCTTGTCCCTCCTCACCTTGAGAAGCACCCTGTGGATCAAGGGAAATGGAGGGAAGGTGTAGAAGAGGCTTGGGGTCCACGGCCTTGAAAAGGCATCCCCCTGCAGTGATCCCCACTGAGGGGGGGTGGGCATGAAACAGCCTCAGCTTGGTGTTTTCCCTGGAGGCAAACAGGTCCACCATCGGTTTGCCCCAGTGGGGGAACAGGCTGTTAGCTACCTCTGGATGGAGCGACCACTCATGGGATGCCTCATCTATGCTGCTGAGAGCATCCGCCAGTTGATTCAAGGCTCCTGCCACGTGGATGGCTAGGAAATCCACCTCCAGTCGGCTCACGAGTGTCAAGATGCAGAGCACTTTCCTGCACAGCAGCTGGGAGTGCGTGCCGCCCTGCTTGTTGAGGTAGTACATGGTCATGGTGTAGTCCACCTTCTGGACTTGAACCACTTGACCCCGGAGCTGAGGAGCGAATGCTGACAGCACCAGTCTGACCGCTCTGAGCTCCAACAGGTTGATGTGGTAACGGGACTCTTTGGGGGTCCAGAACCCATGTGGGCTCCCTAGACCATGAGAGAGGCATCGGTCGTCCTTGGCTCAGGGTGAACAAATGGGATCCCTTCCTGCAACCGGTCTAGGACGGTCCACCACTGGAGAGCGTCCCACGTCTCCTGGGTCACAGTGATCAGCTGGTTGAAATGACCTAGGCACCGAGTCCGCTGGGCAGCCAGATCCCATTGAAGAGGGTGCATATGCCACCGGGCTGAATGGACCACGGAGGTGTAGGCTGCCATGTAACCCAGAAGGCGCAGAAAATCCCAGACAGGGCACAATTGCCCAACCAGAAATGATCGGGCAAAGGAGGAGAGAACCTCTGCCCTGTCCGCCAGGAGCCGGGCTCTGCCTCAGCGAGAGTAGAGCTCTGCTCCGATTAAACATATCACCTGAGATGGCCACAAGCTCGGACTTGGCCTCGTTGATCATTTGGTGAAGTCCTAAGGGCATGATGACAGGCCGAATGGCATGGCTCAAAACTCGTATAGGGTTCCCTCTGCCCTGAAGTGAAGGAACTGCTGGTGGGACGGACTGATTGGGATGTGAAAGAACGCATCCTGGAGATCCAGTGAACAGCATCACATGTTTTGCTCCAGGGATGGTATGATCTGGGACAGAGTTACCATCCAGAAGGTGCGTGGCCTGAAATGCTAATTCAGGTTGTGCAGCTCTAGAATGGGGCACCAGCCCCCCATCCGCTTTACAACCAGAAAATACCTGGATACAAACCCCGGGTTTGGTGGAGGATCTACCACTCAAGCTACTGCCTCCTTGAGAAGTAGCTGAGCAATGTCATCTCGAAGAGCCGACTGAGTGTGGGCGGAAATTCTCTCCTCCCGTGGGGCGCGGGCTCGGCTTGGAGGCTACTGCTTGAATTCCAAAGGCAGACCCTGGCTGACCACTTCTAAGACCCACCTGTCCGTGGTAACAGCGGACCAGGTGGAAACAAAGTGGCGAAGCCGCCCCCCCCAAGGGAGGACCCAGAGCTGGCATGATGGGAATAGGGGAGGCAACCCCTATCCCATCACTGGGCAGGCTTGGAGGAAGAGGATCCAGGGCCTGAACTCCAACCTCCTTTATGGGCCTGGGAAGATCCAGGCTTGGGGCAGGGGTGACAAGTCTGAGCCTGCTGCTGCTGCTGACCTCCCTGAAAGGAGGGCTGCTGCTGCTGGGCCGCAGAGGAAGAATGCCGAAAAGGCTTCTTCTTCTGCTGCTTCTTATGACCAGAAGAACTCTAAGTAGAAGTGGTGTCCAAGGTGGCACTGGACTGCTCAATGCGCTAAAGGTGACTGGCCAGGGCCGTCTGGAGCTGCGGCTTAGCAATGGCACGGCCTTCGTCTCGGCCTGCTTGACTGTGGTCTGCAAGTCTGTGGGGAGGTGTGGGATGACTTTGTCCAAGCACCCCAAAAGGGCATGGGAGAAGTGTGCCATGATGACGGCAGAGCTTGCCTGATGGAGGTCTAAGAAAGAGGCCGCATAGACCTTCCGGGCAGAGTGATCCAAGTTTTTGGATTCCCTCTCGGGAGGTCGATCAATGTCGGCAGAACTGCCAATACGCTTGAACACAGAGGCGGTCACCAGGTTCTCGGCCGAAGGGTGCTCTGTGAGCCCCGCAAGGGACCCCATTGGAACTGCATACTTGCAGGCCATGCAGGCAGACCCAACTGGACAGGAGGCAGGACGCTGCCAAAGTTCTAAGGTCGGGCCAACTATGGCCTCAGCCACAAGAAAGGCCTCCGTCGGGGTATCCCCTCTCTTGAGGATGTCCGTGGATAGGTTCCAGGGGCATCCCTGTAGACTGAGAGATGAGGCGAAGAATGCCCTGAAAGGATGAAGGACCCTCCTCCATCTCTATCCCACCAGCCGATTCATTGTCGCCGGGATGAGAATGTAGGCCGGTTTCATCTGAATCCGAGGAATCCAGATACAACGGTCGACAACCCAGGTCACCTTTGACTTGCCGAGGGCAATCCGGGGTGATGGTGACCGAAAGATGCCGGGGAAGCCCAGTGTCTGGTCTAGCTTCCTTAGAAGGAGCCCCTCCCATAGGCTGCTTGGGCGGTGGTTCCATCACTATTGGTGGAGAGACCGGTTTAGGCCGAATCGGAGGTTTTGCCAGATCCGCGGGCAGGGGAACAGACTTAATCGGCTCCAAAGGAGTCAGCTTTGGCCTGGGAGGCAAAAGTCAGGGTAATGGCTGGGGTAGAAGCTGGGGTCAGCTTGTGACTGGTTAAAATCAGCTGTTGCCACGAGGTCCTCGTAGCGCCACCAGAGTTTCCGCCGGAGCCTCTCCTCATCCGAAGAGGACAAGGATGACCGATGGCATCGCCTCTTTTTCGAGCGCTTGTGGTTCTTCCATGGCCTGTCGGTCGAGTGGGTCCTGGACCACGATCAAGATCGGACAGGTCAATTTGGTCACTCAGGAGACACCGGCAGGACTGGAGATTTCCCGGGGTCGGGGACCACTTCCTTGACGGGATTCCCAGCGAGCTGGGTCTCCTCATCAGGGAAAAAAAGGACCGGTGTCTGATTGAGAGAATCACTGACCAGAGTCAGCGACAATGGGTCGACAGGATCCATGATTATTTCAACCTCGTCGATCGACACTTTGGTTAACTGGACAGACGGCAAAGCCGAGAAGCCAGTGGCCAAAGAGGCAATTTCAACCGAAGTTGAGACTGCTAGTTCCTGGGACCAAGATCTCTCCCGATCCCAAGAACATCTCTGCTGAGACGAAGATGATCCCGGGTTCTTTTCCTGCTTACAGGACCGAGAGGAGTGCGTGCTCGCAGAACCCTCTCCCTTAGTCGGGACAGACTGGCACAACTCTCGAAAAGAACCCGAGAAAGTGGAGCCCAGGCTGAGCAGAACGAAGATGCTCCGAAAGGAAGATTCCGTGGCATGAGCAGATTCCTCCTCGAAGGCTTGCATGTGTTCCAATTGCTCAGCGGTTCCCACGGCCACGGAAACTGCCCACCAAGCCTCCTTTGATTCCACCGGAGGGTTCAGTTTTTTAGGCCTCCCCAACTTCATGCATGCGAGACAGTCGTCAAGGACATTAGGGTGAAATGTAAAATAAAAATCGCACTTCGAGGTGTCATTGTCGACACCCAAGCAATAGACACATGCAGTGTGGGGATCAGTGCACATCTTCTGGCCGCATGGACACCACCAAATCCGGGGTAAGACTTGCCTTCCGTAATCAAAGATAAACAGTCACAATTGCTAATGCGAACTAGATGAATTTTCGGAATAACTGAAGGTTTTGAAGCCAGGGCCTTTTGAAGCCAGGGCCTACAAAATGCAGGAGTATGAAGGAGGCAACCTGAATCTTCCAGCGGAAAGGAAGATCTGGCATCAAGGGGCGGAGCAGAGGGATACACCACCTGAGTGGGTGGGAGGAGCCAACTTGAAGACCATCCGGGGATCATTAAAGGGAAAGGGACATGCCAAGAAGTGTGGATGAACAACATATCCACGATCCTGGAAATGGCTTTTTCTTCTGCTTCTCGGCACCTGGAGCATCTCTCTGAGCAGAAATGGCCGAGTCCAAGGTGGCATTGGACTTCTCGATCCATTGTAAGTGACCGACCACACCTAGGCCAAAGAGATCGGTGCCCAGGAAAGGAACATTGGTAAGGTTATGCTGGGTATCCACCAAAAAGGTGAAGAGCCTGAGCCAAGCCCTGCGGCACATGGCAACCGCAGCTGCCACTGAGGCACATGAGTCCTTGAGGTCCAGGGCTGTCTAGAGTTGCTGTTTGGCAACAGCCCGACCCTGATCCTGGACCTGTTTGACTATAGTCTGAACATCCACAAGGAGGTGAGGGAGAATCTCATCCAAAGAGCCCAGAAGGGCATGGGAGAAATGTGCCATGACGACGGTCAAGCTTGCCTGACAGAGGCCAAGTGAAGAGGCGGCACAGACCTTCCTGGTCCAACTTTTTAGATTCCCAGTCCGGAGCTCTGTCTGTCACCAGACTCTATGCAGAGGGATGTTCCATGAACCCCAAGAGGGACCCAATGGGCACCACGTACTTGCGGGCCATCTGGGCAGACGGCGCGGGGCAGGAGGCAGGGTGCTGCCAAAGCTCCAAAGCTAGATCAACAATGGCCTCAGCCACTGGAAAGGCTTTCATTGGAGTGTCCCTTCTTTTAAGGATGTCTGTAAGACAGTATTCAGCCCCTTTCTGGACAGGCTCAAGGGGCATCACCGAGGATTCGGAGATCAAGTGTAGAATCCCCAAGAAAGATGAAGGGCCTTCCTCCATTGAGAGACCGCCCACTGAATCATCGTCTATCGGGTGAGAGTGTAGGTCGGAGTCATCAGAATCTGAGGTATCCAGATAAATCGGCCGGCCACCAAACATGGTCCCCCTCCACGCGCCTGGGGCGGTCAGGCATGAGGGTAACTGACAACCTACGAGGAAGACCCAGAACAGTCAGAGATTCTTTTGTAGGAGCCCCTTCCAAAGGCTGTTTAGGTGGCAGCTCCACCATTATCGGTGAAGAGGTCAATACTGGCTGAACTGGGGCGTGTTTCACCAGCTCCACATGTGGGGGAACCATTTTAATCAGTTCCAAGGCAGTCTGCTTCAGCCTAGAAGGCGAGAGCCAAGCAGTGGCCAGTGTGGAAACCATGGCCAGTTTCTGACTAGACAAAACCAGCTGTTGCCACATAAGGTCTTCATAGCGTCGACGGAGTTTTCATCAAAGCCACCCCTCATCCGAGGAGGACGAAGACCA
Organism: Neoceratodus forsteri; assembly: GCA_016271365.2. NCBI lineage: Eukaryota > Metazoa > Chordata > Ceratodontiformes > Ceratodontidae > Neoceratodus > Neoceratodus forsteri. The sequence goes on from CM057456.1 coordinate 212,023,662, forward strand.
ATGACGGCATCGCCTTTTCTTGGAGCACTTATGCACCTTCCTCGGCCGATCTGTCAAGGGGTCAGAGACCTCGACCTCGGGGTGACCGACTGGGTCGCTCAGGAGAAACCGGGGGAACCGACGATTTTCCCTGATCTGGGACTAGCTCCTCAATGGGATTGCCAGTGGGCTGGATCTCCTCATCAGGGAGAAGCAGGACTGGGGTCCTAGTGAGAGAGTTGTCAGCCTCATCGGGCGACAACAGATCGACAGAGTTGAGGTTTGCCAGCTCTTTGTCACCTACGCTGAAGGCACACCTGGCAGACCTACAGCAAAATGTACGATTGGCAGATGGATTACATCCTGCATTGATCTATCTGAAAGAACTTCTGGTTCCCTATCGCCCTAATCAATCACTCCGCTCAGCCGACGAGGGGTTGCTAGAAGTTCCAAGGGTGAATTTGAAATCTTTGGGCGCTCGGGCTTTTGCATATGTGGCCTCCACCCTTTGGAATTCTCTACTCCATTGGTTGCGGAAATGCACTTCTGTGGAGGCCTTTAAAAGAGGTTTGAAGACTTTTTTATGGAAAACTGAATTTTTAGAATATTGATTCTAAAAATTGTTTTGACAAAGCTGTATTTTTGAATGATTTGCATTGTTTTAGTTTGTATTTATTTACGGCTCCTTATAAATAAAATTATTATTATTATGTCACTGGGCCCATGGGACCACAGAGGTGCAGGCCATCATGTACCCCAGAAGGCACAGAAAGTCCCAGGCAGGGTGCAAGTGCTCAACCAGAAATGACTGGGCAAAGGAGGAGAGAACCTCCGCCCTGTCCATCGGGAACCGGGCCCTGACTCACCAGCAGTCGAGCTGTGCCCCGATGAAACATATCACCTGAGAAGGTGCGAGTTCTGACTTGGCCTCATTGATCAGGAGGCCAAGGTCAGTGCAAGTCTGGAGGGGCCAGGTCCCTGGACCTTTCCACCTCTTGCTTGGTGGAACCCGCCAAGAGCCAGCCGTCGAGATATGGGTAAACTCTAACCCCGCGACACCGAAGATGAGCCGCCACCACTGCAATGCATTTGGTGAAGATCCGTGGGGCTGATGACACGCCAAACGGCATGGCTTGGAACTCAAATAGGGCTCCTCCTGCTCAGAAGCGAAGGAACCCCTGGTGAGACCGATGGATCAGGACGTGAAAGAATGCGACCTGGAGATCCAGAGAGCAAAACCACATGTTCTGCTAGAGAGATGGTATGATCTGGGACAGAGTTACCATCCAGAAGGCATGTGACCTGAGGAACTTGTTCAGGCCATACAGATCTAGAATGGGGTGCCAGGCCCCATCCGCTTCAGAACCAGGAAGTACCTGGATATGAACCCTGGGTTGACCGGAGGGTCTGTGACTCTGGCCATCACCTCCTTGCGGAGCAGTTGGGCAGTGTCGTCTCTAAGAGCCGACTTGAGTGTGTACGGACACCATTTCCTCCCATGAGGCGTGACTCGGCTTGAAGGATACTGCTCGAATTCCAGAGGCAGACCCTAGCCGACCACTTCTAGAACCCATCTGTCTGTGGTAACAGCAGACCACGGAGAAAGGAAGTGGTGAAGCAGACTCCCCAGAGGATCCAGAGCTTGCGTGACAGGAATAGAGATGGCCACCACTGGGCAGGCTTGGAGGAAGAGGGTCCCGATTGGGGGCCAACGGAGTCCCGTCCTCCAGGCTTAAGGGCTGCCGGAGGCCCGGATTTGGGCCAAGGATGCCGAGGTTGTGCCTGCTGTTGCTGCCCCGCTTGGAAATGGGGCTGCTTGGTCGCAGGGGCAGAGTGCCGAAATGGCTTCTTCTGCTGCTTTTTGGAACCCTGAGGTTCATTTTGTGCAGAAGTTACTGAGTCCAAGGTGGCATTTGACTTCTCAATGCGTTGGAGGTGACTGTCCACACCTGGGCTGAAGAGATCGGTACTCAGAAAAGGGACATACGTTAGCTTGTGTTGGGTGTCTGCCATGAAGGTGGAGACCCTTAACCAAGCCCTGCGGCACATAGCAACCGCAGCAGCTACCGAACGGGTGCATGAATCTCCAAGGTCCAGAGCCGTCTGGAGTTGCTGCTTTGCAACAGCCCGACCGTAGTCCCAGACCTGCTTGCCTGTGGTCTGGAGGTCTGTGGGGAAGCGAGGGAGAACCTCAACAAGGGAACCCAGAAGGGTGTGTGTGAAATGTGCCATGATGATGGCTGAGTTTGCCTGATGGAGGCCCAGCGAAGAGGTGGCATAGAGCTTGCAGGCAGAATGGTCCAGTTTTTTGGACTCCCTGTCCAGAGGTCTATCTGCCGAACTACCTGGGCATCTAAACACAGATTCGGTCACCAAACCCTCTGCAGTGGGGGTGCTCTGTGAACCTCGAAAGGGACCCAATGGGTACTGCGTATTTGCGGGCTATCCAGGCAGGAGGCAGGATGCTGCCATAGCTCCAAAGCCGGACCAACAATGGCCTCAGCCACTGGAAATCCCCCCATTTGAGGATATCTGTGAGAGGATATTTGGCCCATTTTTGGACAGGTTTGAGAGGCATCTCCGAGGATTCGGAGATCAGACGGAGGATGCCCAGGAAGGAAGCGAGGCCTTCCTCCATCGAGATACTACCAACCGATTAGTCATCCAAAGGACGAGAATGTAGGTCCAAGTTGTCAGACTTCGAAGAGTTTGGATAAATCAGTCAGCCACCTATGTCTCCCTCCACCTGCCTATGGGTAGTCAGGAGTGAGGGTAACAGAAGGCCTATGTGGGAGGCCTGGAACAGGTCGACACTTTTTGGGAGGCACCCCCACCAGAGGCTGTTTAGGTGGCAGCTCCACCAAGATCGGTGGAGAGGTCGATTTTGGCCAAACCAGGAAGGTTTCGACTGGCTCTGTGGGAGGAGGAACAGTGCTGGGCCGTCTCCAAAAGAGTCGGTTTCGGCCTGGGAGGCGAAAGCCAACTAATGGCCAGGGTAGAAGCTGGACTTGGCTTTTCACAGGACAAGATCAGCTGTTGCAACATCAAATATTCGTAGCATTGACGGCGTTTCCACTGAAGCCTCTCCTTACCCGAGGAGGACGAAGGAGAGTGTCAGCATCATTGCCTCTTAGAGCGCTTGTGCACCTTCTTTGGCCTGTCGGTTGAAGGGGTCCGAGACCTCAACCTCGATCATCAGGGTGACCGACTGGGTCAAATGGAAGGCACCAGGGAGACTGGTGGTTCTTCTTGGTCCAGGACTGGTTCCTTGATGGGGTTCCCAGTGGACTGTCTCCTTACCGGGGAGAGGTAGGACTGGGGTTCTGAATAAGGAGCTGTTGGCCTCATCAAGTGACAACAGGTCTACTGGGTCGAGGATGATCTCAACCGGATCATCGTCCAGTGTCTGGGCTAGCTGGCCTGATGGTGGAACCATGAAACCACTGGCCAAGGCTGCCATCTCGACCGAAGTCAAGACAGGCGATTCCTGGGACCGAGATGTCTCAAGATCCCAGGAACGTCACTGGTGAGATCAAGAGTCTCTCGGTTCCTTGTGCTTTTTACAGGATCGCAAGACATGCGTGCCCCGAAGGCCATTCAACCTTGGTGAGAAGGAATTGGTACATCTCCCGAAAGGAACCGGAGAAAGTGGAGCCCAAATTGAGTGGAATGAAAAAGGACTTTGAGGCCCAATCCACGGCCCGAGCCGCCTCTTCCTCAAAAGCCTTCATTTGTTCGAGCTGCTCAGCGGACCCTGCAGCCGCAGAGACCACCCATCGGGCTTCCTTAGATTTCACTGGCAGGTTCCATTTTTCTGATCTGCCTAATTTTAACCATGCGAGACGATTGTCCAAGATGTTTGGGTGAAATGTGCGACACATCTTACAGGCCTGGGTGTCATAGCCAATACCCAGGCAGTATACGCACATGGCATGCAGGTCCGTGTGAGACATCTTTTACCTGCACGGGCAGAGGCAGAAACCAGGAGAAGACTCATCTTCCATCGCGGTCGAGATCGCAAAGTGATTATTATCAACTCTAACAAGTTTAAGTTTGAGCAAATCCGAGGATTCTGAAGCCAGGGCCTACTGAACGCAAGAGCGGTAAGGAGGGAACCTTTATCTTCCAGAGGAAAAGAAGATCTGGTATCATGGGGCGGAGCCGAGGGTTATACCACCTGGGTGGGTGGGAGGAGCCAGCTTCAAGACCTTCCAGCAAGATTCTTAAAGAGAAAGGACATGCCAAACAGTGTGGATAGAACAACATATCCACGATCCAAAAAGTGCATTATATGACTATGAATCACTCAGTCCCTCATCCACAGACTACTGTGCCTCCTGATTCTTGGGTTTACCTCCTTCTTTTAAAGCATTTTTACCAATTTCATTAAAGCTTCCTCTGAGGAAGGATGCTCACAATGGTGAAAGTCTACCTAGTTAGGTTTGACAATTTTTTCCTCCCCCTGTTCCTGTAGGAAGGGATCATATTTTTGCCCCAAGGGGCTGTCCAGCTGACCCTTTTACTTCTTAGTGCTTGACCCACTCCCGTGCTAGTATACACTCTGAGACATGCACAAGGAGGAACAGGACCGCACGTCCCGTTATAATCAACATGGCAAGTTTTCTATGCAGATTTCCTTGTGTTAATTATAAAGTGGATGATAACTAAGGGCAGAGCCTGATTAGCAAGTCCATACTGGGCTAGCTGTCTGTTAGGTGGTGGACTGATGGCAAGGTGCTTTTACTCACATTTAAAGCCCTGCATGAGCTGTGCCACCTCCATATACCTGAGCTCCTGACCCCTACGTGCCATGCAGCACAATAAAGTTTATGGGGCAGGGGCTTCTGAGGGTCTCCTCCCTCACATCTAAAATCTACTGGAGATTGCTTTTGCCATCACTGCCCCGTCTTGAGGAACTCATTCCTGAGTGATATACATATATCCCTGTCTGATCTGTTTCACGCCAGATTAAACTATTTTCCGAAGGGAAAGGCCTTCTGTGACTAAGCTGTTCTGTAGCATTTAGAATTTTTGGCTGTCACTGGCACCAATACTCTCTATCTTTTCTCCGTATAATAGCTACCATACTGTTTATTGTTAGCTTGCATGTGTCTTGAGCTTACGGAAAGGCACATTCAGTTTATGTACATTAATACTACTACCACTAATTTGGTCTCCCTTACTCACAAAATGAGTTGTTCAGCCTCCCTCATTTATAGAATGATTTCCTGGGTCTCTCTCACTCCCAGAATGAGTCACTGGGTCTTTCTCACTCACAAAATGAGTTATTTGGGTTTTGTTACTCATAGGATGGGTTACTGGGTCTCCCTCACAAAATGAGTGATTCAGTCTCCCTCACTCACAAGACGAGTTATTTGGTCTCTGCCACTCACAGGATGGGTTACAGGTTCTCACTCACTCATGAGATGCAGTTTAACACAGTGGTTAAAGCACAGAGCTGTAAGCCTGGAGAGACAGGTTTAAATCCCACAGCTGTCACTTACTGTTTAAATCTCACTGTGTGCTTGTCAGCAACATTGTCTCCCATTGCTCTCCTGTATTGTAACGTGCTTAGGAATGCTGTTTGTATGAATCCAAACATAAAATGGTTCCTTTTATGTTCTAATTTGTTCTCCTTCACTCATGGGATGAATGATTTCCTGTTAGTAGGTACTGATTATCCTACCATGAGGCTCATTAAAGTCTAGAATTCTAGGGATGGATCTTCAGAATTCTATGTTCACAGGCCGTGAATATACAAATCTAGAGATCTTCTGTTACCACACATATTCAATTTTGTTTTTTGCTCCTCCCAAGCACCCTCAATTGGCCTCTCCTTCAGATTTCCTAGGACCCGCACTGCCACTCTGCCCCCATTGCCATCCACCACCCCATCATCGTCAGTGCCCCAGGAGACCAGACGTATCCCTTCTGTTGGGCAGGCGGAAGAAGGCACCAGTAGGTGCATCTTCTTAACCTGGGTGCTGCATGGGTTGGTTGGGGCAATCCGGGGCTTTGTGATTACAGGGACCGGCAGCCGTCATCCGGACAATCAGGAGGCAGATTTTCCATTTTCCGGCCCTCCCACTCATCCCTGATTTGGCCTGTGTGGGGCAGCAACGTGAGGTGGGGACATGCGGGGGCATGTCGAGGCTTCACCCTTCATGCATGTCGTCCAGTTTGCCCCCAGGTGCTGAGGCCCTGCCCACTCTCCCATGAGGGAAGTGTCCAATGGATGCTCTGGATCCCCTTCCTGCCAGTCTCCGCTCCTGGCACCTGGGCTTAGGGCACGAACCCAGGTCGCCAGTGTGCCAAGCGAACCTCTTTGCTTGGCACCACGGAGCTGGTCATCCATTTTTTAAATGACGAAAGCTGTGCCCACAAAAATCAAGACATTTATAACTACTAACAATCTTTATAACTCCATATTAGGTGCAAGGTGCAACAGCTGCCTCCAAGCCACAACACGATACAGTCTAACTGACTCAATGGCAAAACTGTATTGTACAAGTTTAATTAAATGATTGTAAATAAATAAATAAATAACCTTCTGTCACTGTGGTAATTGTTGTTCTAGTGGTTGCTGGTAACTGCACAACCAAAAGCTGATAGTGTTTCTGGGCATCCGTGAACTCTGACTGAATTTCTCTCTTCTCTTCTTCAGCAAACATCTCTGAGCCCTGACTGTCCCTGAGGAATTCTTGGTAATGGTACTCAAGATCCATGACGACCCTCTTGTAATCTTCGGGGCGCATGTTTTTCAGCTGAAACAGGCAGAAGAAAAAGAGGTAAGGCTTTACATAATGATCCCAAGAGTGGATCAGAGGGACCATGATAAGTTATCATGCAACAACTCATGCAAGAGAAAGCTAGGAGCATGTACAATGGTCTTAGCCTTACAGGTGAGGCAAATGTGACTATCATAGTCACAGTGCTGCCTTTTATGTATAGTGGAGTGAGCCAGAATGCAGTGCTCTTATTACAGTTTCTGCCAGCGACGTACTGGCATTCCAGTTACAATAGGGAGTTTATTAAAAGACACAGTCTGTTCAGTGGGACTGGGGACTAAGACTAGGGATCCAGAGGAAAGCAGGTAACCATGATAGGGGGTGTGAATTGGTTAAGTCAGGGTTCCGACCTATGTACCATCCATGCCCCCCCACTTAACAAAAAGCCAGGTATAGCTGGCCTTTGGAATGTCATGAAGCACAGTTCCACAACCACCCTTCCCACCTGCTAGCACAGCAGTGCTGGTCAGCGGAAGCCCTCCACATACATGGGGTGAGGTATTCCTGGAGAAGGCAATGTGTGGGTTTGAAGAGCCCTTTGTGCTCACAGAGGGCTTTGTGGATCAGGCCCCAAGCTTTTTTTATTCTGAAGGCTTAACTATTTTTGTTTAATTTCCTTGAAAACACTGTTTCTTCCTTATGTAGGCTATCATATATAATGATACTTATCTTTTTTTTTTGTTTGTTTGTTTAACCAGGAGAAACACACACTAAGCTGAAAGCTTGTTTACAGGTGTGACCTGGGAGCACAAGGAAGTTATGTGACTTGCTCAAGGTCACACAGTATGCAAGTGGGGGCTGTGGGATTCAAACCCAGGTCTCCAGGTTTGCAGCTCAGAGCCTTAAACCACTGCGCTATACTGCCTCCATATCTTAACCAGTTTATGATCAGTGGAGCTGTATAAATAAAAAACATCTCTATCCTACAGGTGCTCATGGGGGTTGCTTTTAGGTCTAGGACTGGGGGAGCATACCTTAGCAAGAGTCATGGAGCGGATGTTCTCAATGTCTATTTTGCAGTAGTGCCATGACACTAGGCTCTTCATATTGATGTAAAGCTGGTTCCACAAAGCTAAGATAGCCTCGTAATACTGTTCAATCCTATGAGAAAAAGGCCACATAGAAAATTAAATGCCACCTGTACAATCAGCATACTAAGTTTTGCCACATATTTTGCAATCAAATTGCTTCTGTGAACACTGTGAACTGCATTACAACATCTCAGGTATTTTTATTTACAAAAAATTCTCTTTTCTAAAACACTCTAATTAAAACTCAGTGTAAAATGGTCATATAATGAACCTATCACAAAAGAACTTGGTAGAAAAATGGAAACGTTTACATAGGGTCTTTTTTTGTTCTAATTGCACTTTTTGTTCAGTTTTCTTGCACCTCTTCCATTCAATACCTCTGTTCCTCCACAAACCTTCCCAACGCTGCTAGTGACCCCTGTAAGTCCTGCCTCCCTGCTTGCCATTTAATTTAGACCTGCAGCTCCTCACGTGGCCTCCAGGCACTTGATGTCAGCATATTTGAGCAGGGAGTGGGTCGTCTACATGACCCTGCATCAACCCACACTGATGTTAAGCAGGGGCTATAGAAAAGAAATTTCAGTGTTGCTCATGTCCTATTCTTCTGGGGGCCACTGAAGGGCAACCAAAGCAGTAACAGGTTACACATCGCCTAATCACAGGTGACACATGTCCCTTGGGCACTGCACTCAGCCTTCTTCCTGCGCTGGACGGTATAAAGGGACCCTGCCCACACTGTAGGCCACTGGATGTGAGAGAGGTCTATTAATGCATCAAGTTAAGTTCTGCAGTGGAGACAACTTCAGGGACTCTACCTTGGACTGGGGGATGCTGATCAGTGTCATGAAAGTGAGTGACAGCCTCCCATCTAAGAGGAAATAATGACTGGGCGCCCATCATATAAACACTCCTGAGACCAGTGTGATCCTTGTAAAAGAAAGCTTCAACAACCAGGATGGCACCCTTGCGGAATGGAAAACTGGAAGTGACGAGAGAAATCCTTCAATGTCGGCAGCCCTGGTCTTGAGGCACTCCCTCAGTATTCCAGATGGCATGCAGCCCTGTCAGGCTTTAACCCTTATCCTTTGCGACTGCCACAGAAGGGATAGAGGTTTACACTCTCATTAGTTGATGGTGTGGTGGGTAGAACATGGGGGATCCTATTCTAATAATGGAAAAAGCTGCCATAAAATATCCATTTAAAAATGCATATACTACTGGCTGTTGTAGACCAATCAAAAAAAAACAGGTTACTCACTTGTAACAGTAGTCCTAGGAGTGGTATATATCGTTCATCCACACTTTTTGGCATGTCCCTTTCCCCTTTAAGATTCGTCGGAAGGTCTTCAAGCTGGCTCCTCCCACCCAACTGGGTGGTATAATCCTCGGCTCCGCCCCATGATGCCAGATCTGGAAGCCAGGTTTGTGCGTCGCAGCCGGGGAGGTCGGGTGGGTCAGTGTGAATGAACAACATATATCACTCCTAGAACTACTGTTACAGGTAAGTAACCTGTTTTTCTAGGGACGTGGAAATGTTGTTCATCCACACTTTTTGGCAGACTCCTAGCAATTCTCCGGAAGGAGGGAGGCAAGGCACACACACCCCTATTTAGGGAACAGAGACTGGAGTACTGAGGACCCAAAACCAGCATCCCGGCGTGACTGTAGGTTGATGTGGTAATGGTGATGAAGGTGTTTGCTGTCTTCCAGGTAGCAGCTCGGCAGATTTTCTGGATAGAGATGTCCCTGGAAGCAGCCTCCGGAGTAACGGTATGGTGGGTGGAATGAGCCCTTAGCCCTACGAGAGGCTCCCTACCCGCCAACCTATAGCAGAGATCAATACAAGATGTAATCCATCTGCCAGTCGTCCACTTTGCTGCTGGTCTGCCAGAAGCAGCTTCAGCGTAGGTGACAAACAGCTGGCGAACCTGTCCCTGAATTTCTGCCATCCTCTCCTTAGAATAGGAGAAAGCTCATCTAAGGTCCAAGGTATGGAGCCTGTACTCTGCATCCGAGGTGTAGTTCGGGTAGAACACAGGCAGAGTCAAAACCTGATTAAGGTGAAACTCTGACACCACCTTCTGGAGGAATTTCAGGTGGAGGTGCAGGACAACCTTGTCCCTGTGAAAGACCAGATAAAGAGACACCAGCAAAAGTGCCTGGAGCTCCCTAGTCCTACTGGCTGATGTGACAGCCACCAGGAAGGCCGTCTTCCATGACAAGTGTGATTGCTCACACTTGTGCATTGGTTCGAAAGACTTGTACATGAGTTTAGCCCAAACCAGCAGTAAATCCCACAGAGGTGGAGGTTCACGCCCTGGAGGGGATATGTGATCTAGGCCCTTGAAAAAGGACCAGACCACCTTCTCCTGTGCCACCAACTGCTGACCGGCCTGCGCCTGGTAAGCAGAGATGGCTGCCAGGTGCACCTTAAGAGTCGCAGATGGAAGACCCCCTTTGGACAGAGACCAAAAGTAGTTTAAAATGCTAGCCACAAGGCAGGACAGAGGGTCCAGGCCCTTGCCCGGACACCAAATAGAAAATCTTTTCCATCTGAAGACGTAGCACTTTCTGGTCAACTCCTTCCTCGATGCTTCCACTACTGTGAGTACATCCTCAGACAGACCCAAAGCCTGGAACTCTAGCCGCTCAGGAACCAGACTGTCAGGTGCAGGGATTGAAGGTCCGGATGGAATACCTTCCCCTGATTAATGGATATCAGGTCTAGGCATGCTGAAAGATACCTCGGGAGCCTGTTGCTGAGGCTGAGAAGATCTAGATACCAGAACTGCCCATTTCCCTACCTAATGAATAAGCTGCAAATCCTAGTTAACCAGCACCTTACTTCTTCCTACCCCCAACCCGTAGAATTGCCTTATGACTGTCCCATGCATTCTTGAATTCCACCACTGTTTTTGACTCCACAACCTCCTCTGGAAGGCCATTCCATGCATCCACAACCCTCTCTGTGAAAAAATACTTCCTTATATTACCTCTGAGTCGTCCCCCTATCTATCTTCAAATTGTGCCCAAAGATGTTACCCTCTTGGTCTTTGCTGATTCCCTTGAGGTACTTGAAAGTTTCTATTATGTCCCCCCTCTCCCTCCTTTCCTCGAGGCTATACATATTAAGCTCCTTAAGTCTCTCTTCATATGTCTTCCGGTGCAGACCCTGCACCATTTTAGTTGCCCTCCTCTGGATTGCCTCCATCCTGTTTATGTCTTTGTGGAGACTGGGTCTCCAGAACTGCACGCAGTACTCCAGATGGGGTCTCACCAGCTGTCTGTATAGAGGGATAACAACTTCCTGTTTTCAACTGGTGATGCCTCTGCCTATGCATCCCAGTATCCCCCCAGCCCTCCTTACTGTCCTCTCACATTGCTTGCCCACCTTTAGGTCATCTGATATGACTACCCCCAGGTCCCTTTCCATTTTTGTTGTTGTTAGTATCTCACCCCCCCCCCATCATACCTCTCAACTGTCCCTGATTTTCAGGGATGTCTCTGATTTTGCCTTAAAATTTTACACTGTCCCTCCTAAAAAAATGTGTTTCCTTGAGCAAACAGTGGGAGTTGTAAGCACAAAATAATGTCAAATATTAAAGCTACAGACTTGTTCTTCCTTAGAAAATGCATTTTACACTAAGCCACTTAGTCTACCAGCTTCCTGAGAGGATATCAACAATTTTAAAGATGTGTCCCTGATTTTGGTCCTTTGTCCTTGATTTTTTTAAGCCTTGTCCCTGATTTGTGAGGCAGAAGGTTGAGAGGTATGCCCCCCATTGTGTACTCTTCCCCTGGGTTTTTGTTTCCCAGGTGCATTACCTTGCACTTCTTAGCATTGAATCTAAGCTGCCATACATTCGACCATTCCTCCAACCTTGCCAAGTCCCTTCTCATCCTTTCCACCCCACCTTGTGTATCAACTCTGTTGCAGATCTTTGTGTTGTCTGCAAAGAGACATACTTTTCCTGCCAGTCCCTCTGCAATGTCACTTATAAAGACATTGAAGAGGACCGGTCCTAATACTGAACCCTGCGGTACCCCACTAGTAACCCCCCTTTCTTCAGAGAGGACTCCATTTACTATTACCTTCTGTGTCCTGTTCTCTAGCTAATTCTTTACCCAGGCTGCCATCTTGGGACCCACTCCCAGGCTGGCTAACTTTTATATTAATCTTTTGTGTGGGACTGTGTCAAATGCCTTGCTAAAGTCTAGGTAGGCCATGTCCACAGCCCCTTCCCGATCTATTACTTTGGTCACAGGTTGACAGGAATGCCCAGGAAGTGAAACAACTGGAGGGTCCTCTCCAAAGTGCTTAGAAGCTGAGCCCTGAATGGGCCCTTGAGTAGCCAGTCATCCAAACAGGGGAAGACATACAAGCCTTTTTGCCAAATGCTGCAGCTACCTCAGCTAAGCATTTTGTGTAAACTCACGGCACAGAGGACAAGCCAAAAGGCAAGACTCTGAACTGGTAGTGCTTTCCTTGAAAAAAAAACCAGAGGAACCTCCTGTGCAGTGGAGACAACTGAAATATGCAGGTAGGCGTCCTACCTATCGTGGAAGCACAGCCAGTCACCCTGTTTGAGCAGGAGCAACAGACCTGACAAGTGTGACCATGCAAAACTTTTTGTACTGGATGTAGAGGTTGAGGTCTTTGAGATGTAGATTAGGCCTCAGATCACCAGTTCTTTTGGGGAACCAGGAAAAACGAGGAATAAAACAGTACAGTTTTAAGAACTTACTGTAACAGTAGATCTTTGAAAGAGGCTCTTGAAGTAGGGAGGGAAAGTAGTACCTACTGCAAGAGCCTCTCTTGAAGATCTACTGTTATGGTAAGTTCTTATGTAACTGTACTATCTTACTTCGAGAGGGCTCTTGCAGTAGGTACTAACCAGTGGGACTGAGTCCCAAGCAGTAGTGAACAAAGGAAACCAGGGCAGAGGAGGAAAACAGTCTGTCCACTGAAGACCTGGCAGAGGGCAAAACAGCCAGGCCAAAGTCCGCTCTGTGGCTAGAAGCAACATCCAAGCTATAATGCTTGGTGAAAATATGGACAGAGGTCCAGGCGGCCGCAGCACAGATTTCTGTGGCTGAGACATTTCTGAAGCATGCGGCAGAAGCCGCAATGACCCTGGTAGAATGACCCTTCACCTGACCTGCAAGGGGCTTGTTGTACCTGTTGTTACAAAAAGTAATCCAACTGGCCAACCATTTGGAGAGGTATTGCTTAGAAACAGCAAGGCCCTCCTTCTTCGGAGCAAAGGAAATAAAAAGTTGGTCCATTTTCCTGGAATCTTTGGTTCTATTGGTATAGTACCGCAAGATCCGATGCACGTCCAGAGTGTGAAGGAGGTGCTCCCCTTGGTTGGAGTACTCCAGAAAGAAAACCAGAAGCTCAATTGATTGATTGAGAGTGAATTCAGTCACCACTTTAGGGAGAAATTTGGGATTGGTCCTCACGGCAACCTGGTCCCTGTGAAAAATCAGATAAGGGACGCGGCGCATAAGTGCCTGAAGCTCGGAGATTCTCCGAGCTGAGGTGATAGCCACAAGGAACAGAGTCTTCCAAAACAGGAAACGCAAATCTGCCTCTACTGCCGTCTTGAAAGGAGGCAGCGTGAGCTTTTTCAAAATTAAACTAAGGTCCCATCAGGGGAGCCGGATTGCTATGGGGGGCTTCAAGTGAAAGGACCCCACTGAGGAAGGTTTTGGAGACCTCTGGTTTAGCCACCTACTTATCTCCCACCGGGAGATGATAGGCTGAGATGGCTGACAAGTGAACTTTGAGAGAAGAACAGCTGAGACCCAAGTCGAAGAGATGTCTGAAGTAATCCAGGATCCTGGCCACCAGGCAGGAAAAAGGCTCCAGAGTCTGGGAGTCTGCCCAAATTGAAAACCGCTTGCACTTCATGGCGTAGGTGGACCTGGTGGAAGGCTTTTTGGCCTTCACCAGGATATGAGTCACCTCTGGAGACATGCCAGAGTGGGCAGCAGCTACGTCTGCAGGAGTCAAGCATAAAGGTGGAGTGATCTGAGGCCTGGATGGACCAAGGTCCCCCGATCTTGGGTCAACAAGTCTTGGGAAACGGTAGAGGGAACGGAGGCTCCCCCAAAAACTGATGCAGAAGAGAGAACCAGACTTGCCTCAGCCAAAAGGGAGCGATGAGAATCATTCGTGCCCCCTCTGTCTGAAGCTTGTGAAGCACTCTCGGGATCAGCGGGATTGGAAGGAAGGCGTAAACGAATCTGCTCCTCCAGGACAGAAACAGCACATCCTGCCAGAAAGCGTCTTTCCCTGAAGTGAGTGAGCAGAAGGCAGAAAGCTTGGCGTTGCCTGGAGACGTGAACAGATCTATCTGTGGCATACCCCAGCATGCCAACACATCATTTATCATGCCCTGTTTTAGTTTCCATTCCTGGGCCCTCACCGAAGAGCCACTGCGGGCATCTGCCAGCAAGTTCTGGATGCCTGCCAAGTGGATACTGTGATGTATGGCCAGTACCACACCCTCATGGCTTCCCAGCATAGGGGGTAGGAATGATCCCCCCCCCCCGTTTGTTGAGGTACCAGACAATGGCCAAGTTGTCTGAATGTACCATCGGGCCCCGAAGGAATGAGGGACTGAAACGCCCAAAGGGCATAAAGGACCGCTCTCACCTCAGCCACACTGATGTGCAGCAGAGACTCATCCGGGGACCAGCTCCCCTGAGTCCTGTGAGGCCTGTAATGGGCCCCCCATCCCAGCCCTGAGGCATCAGTCGTCAGTGTCTGGGAGGGGTGGTCAGGGCAGAAGAACATTCCCCTAAGAGAGGTTCTCTGGGATCAGCCACCATTGGAGGTCCCGGATCATAGGATCCAAGATGAGGATCTCGCAGTTCAACTCGTACACTGACTGGTCCCACTGGACCTTGAGGGTCCACTGACAGACCCTCATGTGCAGCCTGGCCAGTGGCACTGTAGGTATGGAAGCCACCATAAGTCCCAGGAGATGAAGGACCTTCCTGGCTGGTGCACGCTTCTGGGCAACCAGAAGGTGCACCTGCTGAAGCAAGGACTCTACCCTGTCTGGTGTGAGGAAGGCCTTGCCCTGAAGGGTGTCCAACACTGCCCCAATAAACTGTAGTCATTGGCAGAGAACCAAATGATATTTGGCACGATTGATAGTAATGCCCAATTTGGAGAAGATATCCAAAGTGAGGGTCATGGGAACATAGCAGATCCTCTCTGGAAGGAGCTGCAAGCAGACAATCGTCCAAATAGGGGAAGGCTGCCACCACTGCTAAACACTTGGTGAACACCCTGGGGGCCAAGGAAAGGCCAAACAGGAGTGCCTTGAATTGAACATGTTCCCCCTGAAAGCAAAATCTGATTAACCTGCGATGTGACAGGTGGGATAGAGATATGCAGGTAAGCATCCTGCATGTCCAGAACGCAAAGCCACTGGCCCGTCCTCAAAAGGGGAGAAGGCTCTGAAGGGAGAGCATTCTGCACCTCCTCTAAACCACCAGTAAATTGAGGGAGCTGAGATCCAGAATGGGTCTCAGATCGCCCGTTTCTTTGGGCACTAGGAAAAAGAGGGAATAGTAACCTGTTCCCTCAAATGAAGGAGGAACAGGTTCTATTGCCACCTTCAGAAGAAGGGAGTCTATCTCTTCCTGAACCAAAGGGAAGTGGTTTGTGGGATAAGATGATGGAAGAGGAGGTCTGTGGTGGGGGGCTAACAAAACTCTACTGAGTGCCCTTTCGGACACGAGTTGAAGCACTCAAGCGTCGGAGGTTATCCTCTCCCATTCCGGCAGGTGGAGAGAGAATCTACCGCCCACCAGCTCTGCTGGACTGGGATTCAGCAGGAGGGGGAGAGGCAATGAGTCAGGAGGCTGAGGGCACGGCGGCGGCTGCAGCGCCCACTGCTCTGTGGGTTTTGGCTGGGGGAGCTTTGGCTGCTGAAGTAGCTCCATGCTTATACTGGCAACGGGGCTGTGTCTGTTTCGGCTGGCGACAGTTTTGCCGCCGGAAGGGGTGTCTCTGCCCTTGAGGCCAGTTGTACGTATGGTGGATAGAATGAAGGGCCTGTCCTTTATCTTGCAGGTCAGTCAAGATGTCTTTAACGTTGCCCCCAAAAAGGGCCAACCTTCTGAAAGAGGCGTCCATAACAGCAGACTGTACTTCTGGGGCTAGGCCAGAAATCCTGAGCCAAGCATGTCAATGTAAACCAATGGTGAACGCCGAACTGCGGCCCGCAGAGTCCACTGCATCATAGGTGGCTCGAAGCATGTGCCTACAAGTGAACCTGGACAAGTGGACGAGGTCGTCCAGCTCTTGCTTAACGGAGAATCTGTTAAGAAGTCTATTTTGGAGGACAACTGACCCAAGACAGACGTCTGATAATCCCCCATATGGGCGACATAATTAAGGGCCCTCATGCTTAATGTGGAGGAAGAAAAGAGCTTCTTTCCATATTGGTCCACAACCTTAGAATCCCGGTCAAGGGGTAGAACTAAGGTGCTTTGGGTTGGTGGTCTTGTCATGGGTGGCACTAATGACCACTGAATCTGCCTTAGGCTGAAGGCTAAGAAAGTCCTTGCCCTCAGGCGACTGGTATACTCTGTCGCCTTTTGTGCCAAAGTGGCCAAGAAGGACGGTTGCTTCCATATGGTTACCAAATCCCTGTGTGGTCCTATCCGGGGGGGGGGGGCAAGCATAGGGGAGGCTTCGACTAAATCCAGTTGCTCTGCCAGCCTCTGACATTGGACATCTTGCTTCATTGTCTTCCACTCATACGCCGCCTGGATCTTTAATAATTCCAGAAACGAAGGATCCACCGGAGGGGACTTGGGGGAGTCCTTCAGTTTAGGAGCCTCTGGGGTGTGAGGATCCTCTCTAGAGTCTGAAAAATACAAATCCCCTTCAGAGTCTGAGGACTCCTGTGAACTGGAAGAGTCCACAGGAGAGACAGGCAGATTTACTGGCCTAGAAGCATCCTGGGGCAAGTAAACTCCCTGGGTGACGTGCCTGCAGATGGTCCTGGCCCAGGTCAGGGACCGGTGGAGGCAGCTCTGTCAGCGGACGTCCGGGGTCCAGAGTTGGGACCCTAGTCAGCTGTAGCTTCTGTGGGGAGTTAAGACTTAGTCTCAGCCCACCAGGTGGAAAGGACCGATCTCAAGTCCACCGGGGGGGTGGGGTGGAGTAGGTGGGGGGGTAACCTGGTTAGCCAAAGAATGGGTAACCATAGCCCGATGGTGGGTAGCCCAGGCCGGGATAAGCTGGTGTCGGGTACTGTGTCATCAGCCCACCGGTCCCGTCGGGGATCCAGCCGGAGGAGCCGATGGCTCTGGCATAGGCCCAGAGGATGGAAGGGGTGGAAAAGTTGGCCGGGGAGAACGGGCAAGCAAACCTACCCTGGTAGGCCCAGGCGGTGGGGCCCGAAGCGTTCCAGAGGGCGATGGCAGAGTAATTGGTGTTGGATCCGGCGTTGGGGGGGGGGCCCTCGACGGCAGACGTGTCCCTGGGTCCTTGACCCCCGCAGGGGAATGAGGAGCCAACTCCAAGGGAGGAGGGGACGGAGGAGCCTCTGATGGCACCTGGTCGGGAGACAGCTGCGGCAATTCTCGGACGTTGGGTGTGGCATCAGAACCAGACAGAGGATCGCAGACTGAGCGCTCATCAGGAAGACTAATAGGTGGTTTAGCAGCCTTGTCAGAGTGGGAGATGGCAGAGCCGGCACCAGACTTACCAGACCCTCCTGCACCGCTAGACTGAGGATCAGAAGTCTGAGTGGGGTTGGAGGATTCCTTTGCCCCAGAGGCTCCTGTTGGGCTTGAGCGCGAGTCTGATGGGAGGGGGGCTGACGCACGCCTGGACACCACTAGGTGGCCGTCAGAGAATGGTCCCCCGGAGGGGAAGATACCAGTAAAGCCTTGACTCCAGCCTAAGTCAGCGGGGCTGTGAAGGAAGAGTCCCAGTCCCTGTGCTTCTCTTTGTTCCGCTTTTTCTAATGGTGCCCTCTGGGAGAGTCAAATGCCTGCCTGAGCTTCTTCAAGTCTTCTCCTTGGAGACCATCTTTTTCTTAAGGATATGGGCTTCCAGGGCCTGCTGCCTCCTCTTTCGGGTAGCGGAACTGAATTTTTGGCAGTGGTCGCACTCTTCCATGTGGTGGTCCTGGCCTAGACAAAAAGCAAAGGGAATGGCCGTCCTTATGCAGGAGCTGGGATCCATATGACCGCACTTATTTTTATGCGATTCGGAGGGCGTCAGGGACGACATGCACAGCCGGTGGAAAAAACAAGATAAAGAGAAAAATTAGCAATGTTTTGAATCTTAGCAAAAAACGAGCGAATGCCTCATCCAAAACTGCGATGCTAGCAGTGCTGATCTTTTGTGAGGCGACTGGTTTGGAGCCGATGGCAGGAGAGAACTGGAGGGTGCGGGTGGGGGAACGGCCCCACATCAGGTGACCGGCGTCAGGAGACGTCAGTATGAAGGGGCGGTCCCGGACACCCGCCTTCCAGTTCTTTAACGCCACAGGCTGAAAGAGGCCGGACGAGAGAAAAGCGGATATTTCTCTATATGGAAAAGGAGCTGAAAAAGCCTAGGGGATGGAGGGCAAGAAGCCTTACTGCAAGAGCCCCTCTCGAAGATCTACTGTTACGGTAAGTTCTTACGTAACTGTACTATCTTACTTCGAGAGGGCTCTTGCAGTAGGTAATTACATATAGGACTGAATCCCAACCAGTCTGGAACAAAGAAAGGCACCGGGAGGAGGAAACTACTCCAAGAAGTAGCTCTAGCCGTGCAAGCCTCAAGACAGGAGGCCTTGAAAAACAGCTAGCCCGAAGCCTGCTCTGTGGCGAGAGGCAATATCCAAACTGTAGTGTTTCGTAACGGTATGGACGGAAGTCCAGGTGGCGGCAGCGCATAAGTCTACCACAGACACATTCTTGAAAGAAGCTGCAGAGGCAGCTACTCCTCTTGTGGAGTGGCCTCTGACTTGACCCAGGAGAGTCTTGTGGTATTTGTCATAACAGAAAGGGATGCAATGAGCCAACCACTTAGACAGGAATTGCTTGGAAACTGCATTGCCTTCCCTTTTGTGAGCAAAAGAGACGAACAACTGATCAGTCTTTCTGAGATCCTTTGCCCTGTTGGTGTAGCATCTCAGAATCCGGTGAACATCCATAGTATGGAGTAAATATTCCCATTGATTAGAGTACTGCGTAAAAAAGGCAGGTAGCTCTATGGACAGATTTAAGGTAGACTCTGCTACTACTTTAGGTAGAAACTTAGGATTCGTGTGAAGAGCAACTCTTTCCTTGTGAAAAATCAAGTAGGGGATTTTACACATCAGGGCCTGAAGCTCGGAGATTCTTCGAGCCAAAGTAATGGCCACCAAGAAGAGTGTCTTCCATGAAAGAAACTTCAAATCTGCAGAGGCTGCAGGTTCGAAGGGAGGAAGGGTAAGTTTCTCAAGAACAAAATTCAAGTCCCATGGGGGGGCAGGAATACGGATGGGGGGCCTCAGATGGAGAATCCCTCTGAGAAAGGTCTTGGAGACCTCCAGTTGAGCAAAAGCCTTGTTTGCGAAGGGAACATGATAGGCCGAGATGGCCACCATGTGTACCTTCAAAGAGGAATGGCTGAGACCCAGATCAAACAGATGACGTAGATACTCCAGCAGAAGCCCCGCTGAACAGGAGAAAGGCTCCATGTTCTTGGAGGCGGCCCAAATAGTGAATCTTTTCCACTTCATGGCATAAGTGAATCTGGTGGAGGGTTTTCTGGCCTCCACTAAAATCTCTGCCACTTTGGGAGACACACCAAAATGGGATTGGGCTAGGTCTGCAGGAGCCATGCATGCAGTTGAAGGGATTTGAGGCCTGGATGGACCAGAGTCCCTTGATCCTGGGTCAACAAACCTCAAGACAGAGGAAGAGGAAGAGGAGGATCCTCTGAATATTGTTGTAGAAGAGAGAAGCAGATTTGCCTGGGCCAGAAAGGAGTGATCAGAATCATTCTCTCTCCTTCTGAAGCTAGTTTCTACAAGACTCGTGGGATAAGAGGAATTGGAGGAAAGGCATAGACGAATCTGTCCTTCCAGTCTAGAGACAGAGCGTCGTTCCAGAAAGCGCCTCGCTCTGGAACGAGCAAGCAGAAGGTGGGAAGTTTTGCGTTTTGGGGGGATGTGAACAGGTCGACCTGTAGTGTTCCCCAAAGTTGGAAGATACTGTCTAGGACCCCTTGGTCCAGTTCCCACTAGTGAGTCAGAGCAGAAGAGCGACTTAGCTTGTCTGCCAGGGTGTTGTCGACTCCTGGAATGTGAATCGCCGTGAGGTGAAGGTCGTGTTGTGTTGCCCAATCCCAAACCCTCATTGCCTCCCTGCATAGAGGTGGGACCAAGATTCCTCCTGCTTGTTGATGTACCACACTAGGCACATGTTGTCCGTCTGGACGGCTAGGTGGCCGGGAAGGATGTATTGGTGAAGGGCTTGGAGAGCGTACAACACTGCCCGAAGCTCGAGCACATTGATGTGGAGAGCTTGTTCTAGTCTGGACCAGGAGCCCTGGGTCCGACGAGGGCCTAGACGGGGTCCCCAACCTTCGCCGGAGGCATCTGTGGTTAGAGTCTGGGAGGGGGAAGGATGAAATAAAGGAACCCCCCGAAACAGGTTCTCTCGAACCATCCACCATTGTAAGTCTCGCATCATCGGCGATGAGATCAGAACTGAGTGATCTAGGTCGTCCACTAGTTGATCCCACTGAGAGCGTAGAGTCCACTGAGAGATCCTCATGTGGAGTTGAGCGCGAGGGACTGTCGGGATAGCAGCCGCCATGAGCCCGAGAAGGCGAAGGACCGACCTCGCCGAGACCATCCTGCGATCAGATAACAGACTTATCTGGGTCTAAAGGGAGGCCGCCCTGTTCGGAGGCAGGAAGGCCTTGCCCATGGTCGTATCGAGGATCGCCCCAATAAACTGTAGCCTCTGGGAAGGGTCCAGATGAGACCTGGAATGGTTGATGGTAATACCCAGGCAGGCAAAAACCTGCTGGGTGAGGCAGAGGAAACGCAGGAGATCCTCCCTGGACGAGGCTGCCAGGAGCCAGTCGTCCAGGTAAGGGAACACCTGTACTCCCTTGGTAGGCAGGTGGGCCGCCACCACTGCCAGGCATTTGTAAATACTCAGGGCCGAGGATAGACCAAACGGAGCACCTTGAACTGGTAGTGGTCCCCTGGAATGCAAAACGAAGGTATTTGCGATGAGATGGGTGAATGGGAATGTGCAGATAAGCATCCTGCATATCCAGGGCACAAAGCCATTGACCCGGCCGGAGGAGAGGCAGAAGGCTCTGCAGAGAGAGCATCCTGAACCTTTTGTACTCTACATAAAGATTCAGGGAACTGAGATCTAAAATCGGTCTGAGATCTCCTGTCTTCTTTGGGACCAGGAAGAAATGGGAATAGTAACCCATCCCCTGAAGATGAAGGGGGACGGGCTCTATCGCTTGCTTCAGCAGAAGAGCCGAGATTTCCTCCTGGACCAAAGGAAGGTATTCCCGTGAATACGACGACTTCAGAGGGGAGTGGCAGGGTGGTTTCTGAAGAAACTCTATGGAGTGTCCTTCTGCTATGAGCTGGAGCACCCAAGAATCCGTGGTTATCCTCTCCCATCCTGGAAGGTGGAGGGAAAACCTCCCTCCTACCGGTTCCTCCGGGGAGTCCGGAGGCAGTGGGAGAAAAGGAGTCAGGTGGTGTGGGGCAGCACTGCAGCTGGAGCACCCGCTGCTTTTTTTGGGGGGGGGGGCTTAGCAGCCGCGCGGGCCCAACGTTTTGTGGCCCGCCTTCCCTTGGGTTTCACCTTTGGACGATTCCGTCTGCAAAAGGGACAGCGCTGCTGCTGATAGGGATGGTACATGGAATCAACTGATTTCAGAGCCATCCCCTTCTCTTGCAAATCAGTAATGATGTCCTTGACATCACCCCCGAAAAGCACCGACCCCCGGAAAGGTGCTTCCTGGATAGCAGATTGCACCTCCGGGACCAGACCTGACACACGGAGCCAAGCATGACGCTGTAGGCCTACGGCGAAAGCTGAGCTCTGCCCAGCAGTGTCCACTGTGTCGTATGTCACACGTAGCATGTGGCGACTGGCCGAACGAGCAGAGCGGACAAGAACAACAAAAATGGAAAAGGACCTGGGGGTAGTCATATCAGATGACCTAAAGGTGGGCAAGCAATGTGAGAAGGCAGCAAGGAGGGCTGGGGGGATACTGGGATGCATAGGGAGAGGCATCACCAGTAGAAAACAGGAAGTTATTATCCCTCTGTACAGACAGCTGGTGAGACCCCATCTGGAGTACTGTGTGCAGTTCTGGAGACCCAATCTCCGCAAAGACATAGACAGGATGGAAGCTGTCCAGAGGAGGGCAACTAAAATGGTGCAGGGTCTGCACGGAGGACATATGAAGAGACTTAGGAGCTTAATATGTATAGCCTCCAGGAAAGGAGGGAGAGGGGACATGATAGAAACTTTCAAGTACCTCAAGGGAATCAACAAAGTCCAAGAGGGTAGCATCTTTCAAAAAGAGGTGTGCAAGAACAAGGGGCACAATTTGAAGATGGGGGCAGCTCAGAGGTAATTTAAGGAAGTATTTTTTCACAGAGAGGTTGTGGATGCATGGAATGGCCTTCGGAGGAGGTTGTGGAGTCAAAATCAGTGGTGGAATTCAAGCATGCATGGGATAGTCATAAGGCAATTCTGGGGGGTGGGGGTAGGAAGAAGTAGGCTGCTGGTTAACTAGGATCTGCAGCTTATCCAGTAGGTAGGGAAATGGGCAGACTGGGTGGGCCAAGCGGTCCTTATCTGCCGTCAAATTCAAATTCTATCAGCCAACTCCTGTTTGACTTGGGAGTCAGGCAAGGAGTCCAGCTTGGCTTCCACCTGAGTAAGGATGGCCTTCTGTTAGTCCCCCATGTGGCCGACGTAGTTCAGGGCCCTAATCCCCGGTGTGGAGGAAGCGTAAATCTTTCTCCCGTACTAGTCCAGAAGGCGAGATTCCTTATCAGGAGGTGACGAGCCAAGATGTTTTGGGTTCGCCAACCGGCCGTGAGCGGCGCTAATCACGACCAAGTCGGCACGAGGGTGAGAATCCAGGAAATCAACACCCTCTGGAGCCTGATATAGTCTGTTCGACTTCCTAGGAAGTGGGGCTAAGGCCGACGGCTGTTTCCATATCGTGGTCACAAGGTTGGCGTGAGGCTCTATCCAGGGTGGCACTAATGTAGGAGCTGTCACGGGCAGATCCAGATGTTCAGCGAGTTTCAAACGCTGAGGATCTGGTTCCAAAAAGCGCCACTGATGAACCTCCTGGATTTTTCTAAGCAAATCCGTAAAAGAAGGATCCTCCGGAGGAGACTTCAGAGGAGTCCTGGGCTGGGGCTTCGACGGAGAGCGAGGCTCGTCGTCTCTCTCGGAGCAGCCGTCGGAAGAGTCCGAGGAGTCCGAGAGTGAAGAGGAGGATGAAGAAGAGTAAGACTCCCTTTCCCGACCCGGGGGAGGAACGGGTCCCTTGGGGAGTCCCCGGGACGCCAGAAATCCTGCCCCTCTGGATCCAGACGGAAGAACCCTGGAGTCCAGAGGTGGTGAGGGGAGTGACGCCTGGGCGATTGGAACCTGGGACGGCACTCGTCGCCAGAAGGCGGCTCGACCTCTTTGGTGAGCTAAGCCTTGGCCTCAGCCCACCAGGAGGCCAGAGTCTCCTGCAGGTCCACAGCGGCCGCCAAGGCCGGTGGAGGAGGAGGAGGAGGAGGCAGGGATAAGAATATAGGCTATACCCATATGAGCGTGTCAAAACCGATGCGGTGTTAAGGCGTAGAGTACTCGGGCGTCAGGAAGCCCGGCATCCGGTACTGCGCGCCCGGATCAGGCATTCCGGGTACACGGCGTCGAATAAGACGGTGGATATCCAGAAGCCGGGGGGGCTGCCTGAGCAGACGGCCCAGCTGGGAACCTCACGGGCGGGTCCGTAGTGAAGAGCCCAGAGGGTGAAGGGCCCGATGGGAGCAGGAAATTATCCTGGGTTGGTAAGGCCGACGTTAGGGCTGACGGCGGAGGCCCTGACGCTGGGGGTACCAACGTCAGAGGGGCCGGCGTCTGGGGAGCCGGTGTCAGGTCCGTCCTCCAGATGGAGGAAGGACTGGCGGAGGCAAAAATCCCAACCGCCCGGGGATGGAGGGAAAAGTCCCAGGTTCAGGTTGGGGACTCTGGCTCCCAAATGGCAGCAAATGCTGCGAGTGAACCGAGGAGCGACGGACGTTGAGGGTCGTCGGTTCCCTCGCCAGCCGGACGAGGTGACGAGATGGAGGCAGCTCGGTGGGCGCCCGGAAGAGCCGATGTCCGACTTGAGCCATCACGGAGACAGGTCGAGAGGAAGGGTCGGCCTGGTCCAGTGGGGAAGAGGCCACACATCGCCCCGGAGGGTTGGACGTCTTACCAGCCCTCTCCAGGCGGACGTCAGAGGAGCAGATGCCCGGCTTACTGGAGTCGCCCACGAAGGTAGGCCGCAAGCCTGCGGCCGAACCAGGGGCAGAGGCCTCCAACTGCCCGGAGGCACCCACAAAGCCCGAGCACGAGCCAGACGGGCGGGCTGCCTCAGAAACCTCAGAGGCAGCCGTCGAGGAGTGATGCCCCGGAGGGGATGTTACCTGCGTGCCCGCGACTCCCGAGGGAGACGCAGTGGAGGAGCCTTTGTCCTGGTGCCTCTCATTGTCCTTCTTCTTTCGACGGCCTTCAGAGGAAGTGGACACCTGCCATAGCTTTTTAAGCTCCTTCTCCATAGAGCTCATTTTCTTCTTAAGAATATGGGCCTCCAGGGATTGCTGGCATCTTTTTCGGGTAGCCGCGTTAAAGCTAAGGCAATGCTGACACTTCTCGACCTGATGATCAGGGCCTAGGCAGAACAGGCACAGGGAGTGGCCGTCCTTGTGCAGTAGTTGGAAGCCGCATGAATCGCACTTGTTCTTGTGCTCGGAGGGTGTAGGGGACGACATACACCGACGTTATTACTGACATTAGTCGAAAAAATAAAGATTTTTCGGTAAAAAAAATGACGAAGGTAGGGCTGACAGCACAAACTTTTCAGCGAGGCGCTGCAGTGAAGGCGGGGAAAGAACTGGAAGGCGGGCGTCCGGGACCGCCCCTTTATACAGACGTCTCCTGACACCGGTCACCTGACGTGGGGGCGGTCCCTCAGCCAGGGACCGCTATCTAGAAATTTTTCCGTGGGGTCCTGCCACCTGCCGGCGTCAGTCCTATATCTAATTGCCTACTGCAAGAGCCCTCTCGAAGTAAGATCTGGCTTTCCTTTTTCCCTGGAGTCTGGAGCCTGTACTGGACATGTGGGCCAATCTGGGGCTACCAGGATCCTCTGCGCATTGTCCATCCACACCTTGATCAATATCTTGTGAATCAGCAGAAAGGGAGGGAAGGTGTACAGGAGGCTCAGGGTCCAGGGCCTTACAAAGTTATCCCCATCAGTGTTCTGCACTGTTGGGGGTGGGCACAGAACAGCCTCAGTTTTGTGTTCTCCCAGGAGGCAACCAGGTCAACCAGGGGGAGTACCCCACTGGGAGAACAGGTGATCCACAACATCCTGGTGAAGAGACCACATGTGAGATGCCTCGTCCACTTGGCTAAGTTTGTCTGCCAGCTGGTTGGATGCTCCAATCACATGAATCGCCAGAAGATTGGAACTCAAGCTGTGCACGAGGGTTCAGGTGCGGTGGGCCTTTGACACAGCTGGAGGGAATACGTTCTGCCCTGCCTCTTGAGGTAGTACAGGGTCATGGTGTTGTCCATCTGGACCTGTACAACCTGACCCTGGACATATGGAGCAATCTTCATCAAAGCAAGGTTGCACTGCACGGAGCTCCAGCAGGATGACAGGGTCCCCTAAGTGTGCTCCCCATCCCACCAGCGATAAGTCGGTCTTCAGAGTGACTGATGGTTCTGGGCTGACAAATGGAACTCCTTCTTGCAGGCGTTCTGGGATGAGCCATCACTGGATGGCATCCCACACTGGCTGCATCACGATGACCATTTGGTCTAGGTGACCTAGTCACTGAGACCACTAGCGGGCCAGCTCCCACTGCAGGGGATGCATCCATCAGTGGGCCCACTGGACCACACTGAAGCAGGACGCCATGTACCCCAGCAGCTGCAGAAAGTCCTGGGCAGGGCACAACTGCCCAACCTGAAATGATCAGGCAAAGGAGGTAAGGTCCGCTGCCTGGTCTGCTGGGAATCAGGACTGGGCCCGGAGGCAGTCGAGCTCTCCCCCGATGAAGTAGATGACCTGTGAAGGGTGGAGTTCTGACTTGGCCGGGCTGACAAGAAGACCCAAGGCCAAGCAAGTCTAGAGGGCTAGAGCCCTGGACTGCTCCACTTCCTCCCAGGATGACTGAGCAATCAGCCAGTCATCCAGGTAGGGGTACACCCGGACCTCTCAACACTGCAGGAATACTACCACCAATGTAATTCACTTGATGAAGACCCTAGGGGTCGAGGAGAGTCCAAATGGCATGACTCAGAACTCATAAAGCACCCCATCTGCATGGAACCAAAGGAACTGCCAGTGTGGAACGAACAGACTGGGACGTGGAAGGTGTCCTGGAGGTCCAGAGAGCTGAACCACATGCCCTGCTCCAGGGATGGAATGATTTAGTTTAGAGTGACCATGTGGAACTTGCGCCTCTACAGAAACTGATTGAGATTGTGAAGATCTAGAATGGGGCACCAGACCCCCATCCATTCAGTGACCCAGAAGCACCTGGACACAAAGCCATGGCCAGCTGTAGCATCCAGGCCACAGCTCATTTCTCTAGGAGCTGAGTGATGTCCTTCCAGAGGGCGGACTGCATGTCCGGGGACACCACAGACTCCCATGGGGCATGGGCTTGGTAGGGCAGGAAAGCTTCAAAGTCGAGAGGCAGACCCCAGCCCACCACATCTAGCACCCATTTGCCCATAGTAATGACTGATCAGGTGTGCCAGACCTAGGATTGACTAGACAGGGGCTGCAGTGTATAGGACTGCTGGGGTGGAAAGGGACAAAACTGAAAGGGCTACTTTTTTGGCTTTCAGCCCTCATGGTCCCTCTTAGAGGACGTAATGGAGTCTTGGGTGGCACTGGACTTCTCAATCCTGGTGAAGGTAACCATCCATCCCCAGCCCAAACAGGTCAGTACCCAAGAAGGGAACATGCGCCAGCTTATGTTGGGCATCTGCCGTAAAGGTGGAAATTCTAAACCAAGCCCTACACTGCATGGCGACCACCACAGCCACTGACCGGGCACAGGAGTTTCCAATGTTCAAGGCCATCTGAAGCTGGTGCTTGGCAATGGAATGTCACTGGTCCCAGACCATTTTGACTGCTGACTAAGACCACCAGAAGATGGGGGAGGTGAAGGCCAGAACCCCCCATGAGGGCATGACCAAAGTCCTCCATCATTATGGTGGAGCATGCCTGCCAGAAACCGAGGAAGGAAGCAGCATAAACCTTTTTAGCTGCATGGTCCAGTTTCCTGGACTTCTTGATGGAAAACTTATCAACATCACCGATGTTGCCCATCTGGTAGAAGAAAGTCTGCCACCAACCCCTTGGTCGAGGGGCAGTCAGAGAACCTTGGAAGGGACCTGATTGGGATAGCGTACTTGCAGACTATACAGGCAGAGGTTGGCAAGTAGCAGGATGCTGCTAAAGCTGTAAGGCAGGATTCAGAATGGCTTCTGCTACCAGGAAGGCACCCCCCCCCAAAGTCATTCTTGTCAAGGATCTCTGTGAGGGGATATCTGGCCCATGTCTGGACAGGCTCCAGGGGAATCAACCTGGACTCTGAGTTGAGAAACAGCAAGGCCACAAAGCAGCCCGGCCCATGCTCGGTGGTAAGATCATCAGTCAACTCATAGCTGAAGCCTGGGATCTGAGCAGAATGCATGGAGGACTCCTCGGATTCCGAGGACTCCTCAAATACCACCTTTGGCAGGCAAGAAGCAGGATGCTTCCAAAGCTCTAAGGCAGGATTCAGAATGGCTTCTGCTACTGGGAAGGCAACCCTGGGACAGTCATCCTTGTTGAGGATCTCCGTGAGGGGGTGTCTGTCTCGTGTTTGGACTGGATCCAGGGAAATCCCCCTGGACTCCAATTTGAGAGGGCGCAAGGCCCCAAGGTAGCCTGGCCCATGCTCAGTTGTAAGTTCCTCAGTCAATTTGCAGCTGAAGCCTGGGGTCCAAGCAGAGTGCACGCAGGACCTCTCAGAATCTGAGGACTCCTCGAACACTGACTTCGACCCGGGTTCCCTATGGGCCACCCTGGACTCATTCAAGTGGATTATCTGAATGGACAGCTGTCCAGGAAGACCAGAGGCAGACCGAGCTACCTCGGACAGGGCCCCATGCAAGGGCTATGGAGGCAGCAGCTATACCAAGATAGGTGGGGAGGCCAGAGTTGGCTCGGCCAGTCGAGGCAGGACTAAGACAGGTCACACCAGTGAAGACCAAGTGAGCACAGGTGATTGAGGTATGAGTTAACCATGGCAAAGGATGCATTGTTGCCACAGAAACTCCTCATAGCAATGCTGTAATTTGTGACAGAGCTTCTTGTCATTCAAAGCTGAAGAGGACGAGGAGCATCAATGGCACTTTTTAAATGACATCTGAGAACGGGAATGGCGAGAGTCCCAAGACCTCAGCCTCAAATGGGATTGAGTCCTCAGTCTGGACCATGACTGATGGTGAATGTGTCGTCAATAAGAAGAGATAGGGAATGGCCGTTGTACACCGCAGAACCCCAGAGAAGTTAATCTTCTAGGGGGAGAGAGGCACATTGGCTGGTTTGTCCGGCCCATTTGAGAGAGGGACGAAAAGACCAGAGTCCTGGAGAGTGAGTCATCCTCAACCTCCACTGACAATGGGTCAAGAAAGATCTCTGCTGGCTGGTCGGCCCATGTCTCAGCTGGCAAGCCCAAAAGGGACACTGTGGAGCTAGCAGCCTGAACAGGGACCCCTGTAGGGTTGGCCGAAGCCGATGACTCGACAGCAGTCAAGCCAGACACAGAATCATGGGAGGAGTGACCCCACTGCCCATCCAATGACCTGTGATGGGTCCTCTTAGACATAGAAGATTTTGAAGATTTTTCCCTCGGGAAGGGCCCTCCCCGAGGGTAAGAAGGGACTGGCACAAGTCCCAAAAGGCACCCATAAACGAGGCCATGATGCTGGCACCCACTGGGAGCAAAGAGGGAGCCACGGAGGAGCCCGCTGCAGCCCATGCTTCCTCCTGTTCTAGCATGGCAGGCTATGATGCTGAGATCGCTGCCGCAGAAGTGGCCCTGCGGGCATCCTTGTACCATACCAGTGGATCCTGTTTGTCTGAGCTCCCTAACAAAAGGCGGGCATAACGGTCCTCGAGGGATAAGGGTTGCAGGGACTGGCACAGGCCACAAACCTGCAGGCAGTGCTGAGCCTCCAGCCAGTAAATGCACAAGATGTGGGGACTGGTGCATGACACCTTCTGGTTGCAAGTGGCACATTGCTTGAACCCGTGACTGGATTTCTGGTCGTCGTGCTTCATCGATCAAATGAAGAAACACACACTAGGATCACCTGAAAATGAAATTAAGTGTGGTTTTGGAGTTGGGCCTACACAGTGCGTAGGAGCTGCGAAGGAGGAGACCTGACTCTTCCAGCAGAAATGAAGATCTGACATCACGGGGCGGTGCCGAGGAGGACTCAACCCAGGTGGGTGGGAGGAGCTCAGCCTGAAGATGTTCCTGCTAAACTTAAAGGGAAAGGAAGACCGCCAAAGTGTGGATGAGTGCACCATGTGCACGTCCCTAGAAATACAGGTTACTCACCTGTAACAGGAGTTCTAGGAATGGTATATGTTGTTCATCCACACTGTCTGGCAGGTTCCTTGCCGCTTTAAATCTTGCCAGACGGTCTTCAAGCTGGCTCCTCCCACCCACCCGGGTGGTAAACCTCTCGGCTCCGCCCCATGATGCCAGATCTAGCCCGCTGGAAGCCAGGTTGTGCATCGAAGCCGGGGAGGTCTGGGTCGTGTGGATGAACAACATATACCATTCCTAGAACTCCTGTTACAGGTGAGTAACCTGTATTTCTAGGGACATGGATATGTTGTTCATCCACACTGTCTGGCAGACTCCTAGCAGTTCTCCGGGAGGAGGGAGGCAAGGCGCACACCCCAATCTACTTGGGAAATAAAGACTGGAGAACCGAGGCCCCAAAACCAGCATCCCGGCGTGACTCAAGGTCGATGTGGTAGTGGGTGATGAAGGTGTGTGCTGACTTCCAGGTAGCAGCCCTGCAGATTTCCTAGATAGGGATACCCTGGAAGCAGCCACCGATGCAGCAGTATGGCGGGTAGAATGAGCTCTTATCCCTCTGGGAGGCTCCATGCCCGCCAACCTATAGCAGAGATCTATGCAGGAGGTGACCCACCTGCCTATTGTCCGCTTGGCTGCAGGTCTGCCAGGTGCAGCTTCAGCGTAGGTGACAAACAGCTGGCGAACCTTTCCCCGAACTTCAGCCGTCCGCTCCTTGTAATAAGCGAGCGCTCTTCTAGAGTCCAAAGTGTGAAGCCTATATTCGGCCTCCGAGGTGTGATTGGGGTAGAACACCGGCAGAGTCAACACCTGGTTAAGGTGAAACTCCGACACCACCTTTGGAAGGAATTTCAGGTGGGGGCGCAGGATAACCTTGTCCCTGTGGAAGACCAGATAAGGAGACTCAATGGAAAGCACCTTGAGCTCTCCCATCCTTCTGTCTGACGTGATAACCACCAAGAAGGCGGTCTTCCAAGACAGGTGAGAGATGTCACACCTGTGCATCGGTTCGAATGGCTTGCCCATGAGCTTAGCCAATACCAGCAGTAGATCCCACGGAGGTGGAAGTTCTGGCACCGGAGGGGATATGTGATCAAGGCCTTTGAGAAAGCGCCTGACCACCTTCTCCTGCGCCACTGACTGCTTCCCGGCCCGCGCCCGGTAAGCAGAGAGGACTGCCAGGTGCACCTTAAGGGTCGTCGACCGAAGCCCTAGCTGAGAAAGGGACCACAGGTAGTCCAGTATGCTTGCCAAGGAACAAGAGGAAGGGTCCAGGCCCTTGCCCTGACACCAAATGGAGAATCTCTTCCATTTGAAGGCAAGCATTTTCTAGTCGACTCATACGGGATGCCTCAATGGCGTTGAAGACCTCGCCGGAAAGACCCAAGGCCTGGAACTCTAGCCACTCAGGAACCAGGCCTTCAGGTGCAGGGATTGAAGGTCGGATGGAATACCTTCCTGACGACTGAGATCAGGTCCAGGTGGGCTGGAAGCGCCTCGAGAGCCTGGAGCTGAGACTGAGATCTGGATACCAGAACTGGCGGGGCCAGTCTGGGGCTACCAGAATCACCTGCGCCTTGTCCCTCCTCGCCTTGAGAAGCACCTTGTGGATCAAGGGAAATGGGGGAAAGGCGTAGAAGAGGCCCGGGGTCCATGGCCTCAAGAAGGCATCCTCCTGCAGCGAGCCCTGCTGAGGAGGGTGGGCATGAAACAGTCTCAGCTTCACATTCTCCCTGGAGGCAAACAGGTCCACCTGAGGCGTGCCCCAGTGGGAGAAGAGATCTTGTACTACCTCCGGCAGGAGAGACCACTCGTTAGACACAGATCCTATCTGGCTTAGGGCATCGGCCAGGGTGTTGGAGGCTCCTGCCATGTGAATGTCGAGGAGATCCGCCTCCAGGCTGCGCACGAGAGACCAAATGCGGAGAGCTTCCCTGCACAAAGGCATGGAGCGCGTCCCGCCCTGGCGGTTCAGGTAGTATATGGTCGTGGTATTGTCCATCTGGACCTGAACCACTTGACCCCGTAGAAATGGAGCGAAGGTGGTGAGGGCTAGACGAACCGCTTAATTCCCGGGCAGGGCGTGACTGCCCAACCTGAAATGATTGGGCAAAGGAGGAAAGAACCTCGGCCCTGTCCGCCAGGAGCCATGCTCTGGCTCAAAGAGAGTCGAGCTCTGCCCCGATGAAATGTATCATCTGCTTTGGCATGAGTTCCGACTTGGCCTCGTTGATGAGGAGGCCAATCTGAGAGCAAACCTGGAGGGCCAGATCTCTGGACCGCTCCACCTCCGCTCTGGAGGGGGCTGCAATCAGCCAGTCGTCCAGGTAGGGGTACACCCGGACCCTTCGGCGCCGATGAAATGCTGTCACCACTGCCATGCATTTGGTGAAGACCCTGGGAGCTAGGGAGAGGCCGAAGGGCATGGCCCGGAACTCGTAAAGGGATCCCTCCGCTCTGAAGCAGAGGAATCTCTGGTGAGACAGACGGATTGGGACATGAAAGAACACGTCCTGGAGGTCCAGGAACAGAACCACATGCCTCGTTCCAAGGATGGGATTATCTGAGCCAGAGTGACCATCCTGAAGGTCCGAGACCTTAGGAACCTGTTCAGGTCATGCAGGTCGAGAATGGGGTGCCAGCCCCCTGTCCGTTTTGGGACCAGGAAATACCTGGACACAAACCCCGGGTCTGGAGGAGGATCCGCCACCTTCCTGATCACCTCTTTTTCGAGGAGCAGGGCAATATCAGCTTGGCGGGCCGATAGCGAGGCTGCGGACCCCGTGGCCCCCCGAGGGACGACGGCTTGAAAGGGTGGAGCCTGCTCGAACTCCAGAGGCAGGCCCTTTCCTACCACCTCCAGCACCCAGCGGTCCATGGTGATAGCAGACCAGGCGGAAAGGAAGTGGTGGAGCCGTCCCCCCATCAGGAGAACCCAAGGGGGAGTGACGAGGCTGGGGGTGACACCCCTCAACCCGTCACTGGGCAGGCTTGGAGGAGGGACTGGCTGAGGGACCTCCTGGGCCTTTACCTCCCTGCTTCCAACTAGAGGAAGCCGCGGGCTTGGGTTTGGGATGCCAAGCGCGAGCCTGCTGGCCCTGGTGCTGGTGCTGTTGGGCTGGACGTACCGCAGGCGCAGAAGGACAAAAGGGCTTGTGCTGCTGCTGTCAGTGGCCTTTGTCCTTCTGGGTGGAGGTGACCGAGTCCAGAGTGGCATTGGACTTCTCGATCCGCTGGAGGTGACCTTCCACTCCAGGGCCGAAGAGGTCGGTCCCCAAGAAGGGGACGTCCACTGACTTGTGCTGGGCATCCGCCGTGAAGGTGGATATCCTCAGCCATGCTCTGCGGTGCATGGCCACCGCAGCCACAACCGATCTGACCCAGGAGTCCCCTATGTCCACAGCTGTTTGGAGCTGCTGCTTCGCCACTGCCCTACCCTGGTCCCAAACCTGCCGGACCGTGGTCTGCAGGTCAGCCGGGAGATGAGGGATCACCTCATCCAGGGAGCCCATGAGGGCGCGGGAGAAGTGTGTCATCAGAACGGCTGAGCTGGCCTGGCGGAGGCCAAGGGAGGGCGCATGGCGTACACTGCGCCCGGTGTAGTCCAGCTTTTGGACTCCTTGTCGGGGCTTGTCCACGCCTCAGCTCCCGAACGCTGAAACGCTGTCGGTGACCAACCCTCGGCAGAGGGACCAAGATACTTCCTGGCCATCCTGGCCGAGGGCACAGGACAGGAAGCAGGCCACTGCCAAAGCTCCAAGGCTGGGCCTACAATGGCCTCAGCCACCAGAAAGGCCCCCGTGGGTGAATCCCCTCAGTCCAGTACCTCCGTCAGGATATGGGCTCGAGCTGCAACCCGGTGGACTCTGAGATGAGCCGAAGCAGACCCATAAAGGACGATGGGCTTTCGTCCAGTGACTGGCCCCCGGAGGACTCCAGGTCAACCGGCCTGGAGAACAGGGAGGAGTCGTCGTCGGACTCCGAGGAGTCCGCAAAGAGCTGCCTAGGGCCTGAGCCACCCTCCACCTGCCAAGGACGGTCGGGAGTGAGGTGACTGACAACCTGTGGGGCAGGCCTTGACCCGACCGAGAGTCTTGGTCGGCGCCCGATTTCAGTTGTGGAGGCAGAGGTTCCACCACAATCGGTGGGGCAGCAGGTTTCGGCCAAACAACCGGCCCAGGCTTGGGCATCTCGACTGCAGCGAGAGGTTGTTTCGGCCATTCGGGTGACAGCCACTTGATGGCCGGGGAAGGCGTTGGTGTCGACTTGCTCCCGGACAAAAGTAACTGCTGCCACATCGGGTCCTCGTAGCGTCAACGCAATTTGAGCCGAAGCATCTCCTCTTCCGAGGAGGAAGATGAGGACGAGCAGTGTCGCCACTTATCTCGGTGCCAAGACCGAGACCCCCGATGTCGGCGGGATTGGCTGGACCGAGAAGAAGTCTGAGACCGAGACAGAGATCCTCGGTGTTTCCGAGAACGGGCCTGGGAAGGAGCGGGGGACACCCGCTCTTTCTCGGCTCGGACACCTTAACCGGGAACTGCTACACCGGGGTGCAGGCAGATCCTCGGTCTCCACCGGGGGAACTGGCGCAGAAGGACTGTCGGCTTCACCACTTGACAACCCGTCCGACGGGTCGAGAAAATCTCGACTGCGTCAACGGGTGTCTCGGCCGGCTGACCTGACAGGGACACATCATAGTTGCGTGCCTTAGCCGCAACCTCGACCGGGTTGACAGTCGGCTGTTCGGGAAGGGACCTCTCCCAATTCTACCTAACGCCCGACGATGGGACTAACCCTTAGAATCCTTCTTTTTGGACCGAGAGGAATGTCCGATGGCCTCTCCTTTCGTTGGAAAGGTTGGCAAAGCTCCTTGAGCGAAGCAGGGTGAAGTGCAAAAGAGGCGGGGATAAATCACGCGACCGAGGAGAGAAGATCGCGGCTTGGGCGCCTTCTTCTCAGGCGATCATCTGCTCGAGCTGCTCAGCCGAGCCAGCCGCCTTGTAACCGCCCAATGGGTCTCTTTCGACTTTACCGGCAGATAGCACTTCTCGGGGTGCCCAAGCTTCAACCGGGCAGCGCAGTCCTCCAAGACGTTGGCCGAGAACGAACAGCATGACTCACAGGCCTGCGGGTCATGTTCTAGGCCGAGGCAGTAGACGCACGTGGAATGCGGATCCGTCCTGGACATCTTCTACCCACAAGGGCACTGCTGAAAACCGGGAGTCGATTTGTCCATTGCAGACGCGAAGGAAAAGGAAGACCGAAGTCTTGAAAATTTTAAAACGAGTTTCGGACGAACCGAAGAGTTAGGATCCAGTCTATCACGCAGAGCGTTAAGGAGGGAACCTAAGCTTCCAAGCGGTAAGGAAGATCTGGCGTCATGGGGCGGAGCCGAGAGGTTTACCACCCGGGTGGGTGGGAGGAGCCAGCTTGAAGACCTTCCGGCAAGATTTAAAGCGGCAAGGAACCTGCCAGACAGTGTGGATGAACAACATATGCATGTCCCAGGAATCATTATTTTTCTTGAACTTAGTTAGAAATGCATGTATTTATAGACAGGAACACTTTGTAAATAGGACACTTTGCCCTAATGGTGTCGATCTGTACCAACTTTCTTACCAGTAGAAAAATAAAATGTTCTACTACTTGTGTGGACTGTTGCTGTGGGGTGACAGGTGTGGCATGCTAAAAAGACTGGGAAAAAGGAGGCAGGGGTACTACTATGTAATATGAGTGCTTGTGTGAACTGTTTCTGTTGGGTGACCGGAGGGAGAAGGATGGAATGAGGTGCTTCAGATGCAAAATCAGAATCTTGGCCGACAACTCTGAAAATCCTACTACAGCACTGAAACCGACTCCACAATTTTAAGTATCCCTAATAAAAACAGTTTTGACCGACACCACCTGTTCTGGAAGTCTGTTTCAAGTCTCCACCAGCTGTTCTATGCAGTAGCTCATCCCGATATTTCCATTAACTTGTCCTCCTTTATAACACACAGTGTCATCTTGCCTTTCCATCCTTGTAAGACCTTAAATGTTAAATTCAGTCTGAGGGTGTTATCCTTTTCAGGCATTTGAATACTGTAATCATGTCTCTATCCCCAGGGTCTCCTATTTTCTGTGGAGAACAGCCCCAGTTCTGCTAGTCGGTCCCCGTAGCCCATGTTCTCCCAAGCCTTCAACCAAGCTGGCTATTCACCTCTACACCTTCACAAACCTGATGCCATCCTTCCTCAGATATGGGGATAAGAACTGAACACTATAGTCAAGATGAGGTCTGACTAGTGATCTGTACAGGAGCATTACATTATCTCTTGCTCTGCCTATGACTTTTCTCTTGATTGTTACAGGGTGACCCCTGTCATAGTGGACACCCCTGGGGATCAGCTGGAACCATGTGCCAAGCAAGTTAATATGTTTTGTATAATGTCCAACATGCTGCTTGGCTGGCTGAAACAAAACTGTTTTGATATGGGAATAGCAAAAGCTTGTGTCTGTGTAACCCCCTGTTCCCTGGGGTGACTAGAATCCCATTACTGTCAGTGTTAGGTAGGGAAGGCAGCTGGTGAATATCTAGTTAAATGGATTTTCACCTGCTCCCTCTCATTTTACTTGGTTTCAGTTCAGAGCAGAGAGGTGACGTCATTTAGAACTCTCGCAGCAACATAAGCCCCACAGCTAGCGAGAGAGTGGGGAGTTTAGAATTCTGAAGGAAGTTCAGTGTAGGAGCTCAGTGAGTGAGTAGTGTCTGTATTTCTCACCCTAGTGGAGAACTTCTTTTTCCTGACTTGTAAAGTGGTGGAAACCGTCTTCAGGGGTTCCTGTGCCTTTATCCCATGTGGGATGAGGGGGACTGCAGAGGATTTTAGGGGCAATCCTCTGATCCAACCTTGGACTTTTTGCGACACTGCCTTTGGTGTACAAACTGAGTAGATTCTGTCCGAGTTACCCAGGATATGTACCTGCCTTTTTTCTGTGGGATGACTCTCTGATAAAGGGACCCTTTCACCTATTTCTGTGAGATTTTCTCAAGAAGATTTGTGTTTTAAAGTTTGCTGACAACAGTGGATGTCCCATATGCGGATTGCCCTTTGTTCAGGACTTCAGCCTTACACCCTATTGGTGTTCCTGATGTTAAATGTGCTAAACATTTCAAGATAGCATCATTTTCTGCAGTTTCAGTATTTGTGAGGTGTAAGTCTGAAAGAATGACTGGGTATGGACGTGGAAGGAAAAGGTGGGAGACCCCTTCCCCATCTGGAGTGACCAATTCAGCACTTCAGGTTCTGTAAGGGTGCCTGTTTTCTGTCAGTGCATGTGGCCAGTGCCTGAAGAAGTTTAACCCCTTGTATGTGGGTTTGAGTTTGCTAGTTTAGAGCCTTGTGTGCGCCATCGTGGCCAATGTGCCACAGTCCTTTTGTTTACTCCTATGCCATATGGGAACTGTTCTAAGTACTGGTCTAGTGCCTTTTGTCCAGGATTTCGTGTGTTCGAGTAGCTAGTTCCACATTTTTCCAAATATTTAATCCTATGCCATATGGGAACTGTTTTAAGTAATGGCCTAGTGCCACTTCCAGGAGAGTTTTGTGTGTTTTCTTTGTGGCTAGTACCACATTTCCAGATGTCTAATCCTATGCAATATGGGAGTTCGAGTGTCTGTTTTTCTACAGATATGTTTTGCATTGCCTTGTGCCACTAAGTGTAAACCCTTGGGGGTCCATCTTTGTTTCAGAATAAAGCCACATCCTAGAATTCCAACCTGGTATGGACAATCTAGTTACTGCTTCCTGTATGGATTTACTGGATACCCCTGTCAGATGTGCAAACCTAGCATAGCCCTTAGCAAATGTTCTCTCCTCAGGACCTGGGTTTTGGTATAGGTCTGTTTGCGTCTAGTACACACACACTTTGTGTTTTCTTCATTGCAATTGCTTTGTACCCCCACCTCTCTCTTTTCCCCTAGATACAAAA
Source organism: Neoceratodus forsteri (assembly GCA_016271365.2). Lineage (NCBI taxonomy): Eukaryota > Metazoa > Chordata > Ceratodontiformes > Ceratodontidae > Neoceratodus > Neoceratodus forsteri. The sequence goes on from CM057456.1 coordinate 212,061,330, forward strand.
GTATGGGAGGTGTGCCTTCTAGTTAAATAAGGGGCTGGTGGGGGGGTTACAGCAGTGTTTTTAAGAAGTTTCTCTACTGCCCCATATTATTATGTATTGTAACATGGCATGAATTGTGCACCTCTGAGGGAGCAAGCCGATAGGGCTAGGGCGGTCACGAGACGGCAGCCGAAGCGGGTATTAACGCAGCATATATGCCGTGCCTGCTTCGGCAGAACCGCGACCAGCCAGACCCCCAGCCTAGCAGCACTGGGTCCTGCGGGGAAGGGAGAGGAAGAGCGGTGGTCCGGGAGCCCCACTAGCAGTCCGAGGCAGGAAAGGCACACGGGGGGACGAGAACTCGTGGCACACTGTGCAGCACTGTGTAGCTGGGAAGGGTGAGAGGCTGTACCACACAGGGTGGTCTGCTTTTGTTTGGCAGGAGGGGCGGCGATGGAGGAGTGGGTGAAGGAGGCAAGCGTGGCAGCCGAAGAGTGCGACGATGTGGAGGAGATGGAAGGGGGGAGAAGCAGGCGCGTACAGGACAGATAGGCTACAGAGCCCCAGAGTGAGACTCCATGCAGGCAAGCGGTGCATCGTCGGAGGAGCCTGACAGAGGGAACGGGAAGTGAGGGAGCCTAGATGCAAATTTGTGAGTGGGCGCACAGCGCGGCGACGGAGGCGCTTACCGGAGACATCCAACCAGTGCTACCGGAGAAACAGGCGGACACATCGGGACAAGTGCTGCACGAGCCTGCGAGACGCTCTACTCCCTATTAGTACAAGTACATAGTGTGTATAGCGCATCAGCATCGTAATGCCGTTCTCTCAAAGGATTTCTAAGTGCACCGTTACAGTGCACAGATGTCCCCGACTCCCCCTGTTATGTAGTGGTACAGAGGCAAAATGGTCTCCTGGTGACTGTCTGTTCCAGGCGCCATGTTACAAAGCATTAAGCCACTCCGTTGGTGTGCTCTAATCATTAATGCATGGGGGTGGCAGCCTCACCCCGGCGCCCCCATGCATCAATCCAGCATAGAGCACACCTCCGTCATGGCTTAATGCCTACTAAACTGCTAGGATGTCTTTTACAGCAGACAGAATATCCCTGCAGGAGAGTACAGAATGTTCTGACCTCGGGTCTGACCTTTCCCTAATGTTGTAAACAAGCCTGCAGCTGCCATGTCAACTGTTCTCTATGGATCAACAGTGGCCCCTAGTGGCTAATTCTATGTTACTTGATGAATGGAATTTTCCTAATTCCAAGAGCGACTATAAAAAACTGAAAGGGGTTATTGTTCTTTTAGACTGAGAAAGGTGAAAGACCTTCTGGTAGTGTGTGCTGTCACACTGTTAGGGTGAAGAAAGAGCCTTGGACACTGCTGAAGCAAAGCAGTTGTCATCCGATTTATTTTGTCTAACCAATTGTTCTTAATTTTCTGTAATTTTCACTTGATCAAACTAAAACAACAAATGCACTTGTGCGTTTTTTTATGCACCAGACTTGTGGTCTGCCTGGAACCCTTGCCCGGTGACATTGATGCCATGCCATTATTTTATTCCTTTGCTGTTTGCTGCTTCCCATTTTAAGTTTTAGCAGATCATTACCCCCCAGATTCTTTTCCTGCCATGTCTGTAATCTCCGTGTTGTTTAGGTAATATACTTCCTTCATATTATTCCTACCAAAGTGCATCACTATAAATAGGTCAGTGTAGATATACATATGTCACTTGTCCACCCACTTCCCCAGTATTCTTTAACCTCCTGCTGAGATGCCACTGACCATCCAGTTTTGGTGCCATTAGCAAAACTGGCAACCCAGCAACTGTGCACACGTCCAGATCCCTTACAGTGTAAACATATTAAACAATGTGCTCCCCAGTATAGAACCTTGTGAGATTCCACTGGCCACGTGTTTCTATGTAGAGAGATTGCCATTTATTATTGTTATCCACTGCTGTCTTGTAATCCATTACTAACCTACTGCATTACATTAACGATTATTGTCTCCTTATTTTTTTTTTGTTAATTTCTGTTTCCACAGCCCCCCTATACTCTGACCTGAACTTCTCTGGGTCCCCACAAGGCAAGCCAGCCATCCCTCCTACCTGTAGGTCTCGAGCTGCTATCCTCCATGGAGCCACAATTTACCCCCCCCCCCAGGCAGGGATGAGGTGGGGGGGGGCATATCCCTTGAACACTTCTGTGTTTTTGTTGGGATGCTGCTCGGATTTCAGAAGGGGGACTGTACTGGTGCCAGCGGACCTTCACCTCGAGCAGGGCTACTATCTTCTAGTTAAGCATCACAATCCTGTAGAAGTCATGCGTGCAAGGGCTACAAGTGTGTACGTCACCTAGTGATGTCACACACAGCTAGCACAACTCCTCCACCCCAGTCATGTTGAGCCAGACCATCCCCTGCATCTGGGGGCAGTGAGCAACAGCGGATAAACCCCGGAAGCAGGACATATTTTCTCCCTGTTATGAATCAACTCTTGTGTGGTACAGTGTCGAAGGCTTTGGTTAGGCCTTTTTACGTTTACTTAAAGGCACTAAAACATGTGGTTTCAGTTTGAATTATAACATAAATTAATATCCATACATTACTATGTCTCTCAAAAGCATTAGTTAACTATTTTGTAAATAAAAATAAATCATATCTAGCATAAATGTGACTGGAATATGGTAACCTGACAGAACAGTCTGCCACTCAATAAATGGATGCAGTCAATAAGTGCTTAACCATCACCCAATCACTGGATTTTGTAGATACGGTACTGTAAATGGCTTCCATTTTAAACTAACAGTGTCAGGTACTTAGAGGGCAACACATATCCCTCCCTCCAAAACAAAAAACAGAATATTAAAGAAAATCAAAGCAACGCAAACAGTTAGCTTACTTGGTGGCGATGTCCACTGCAAAAGGGTTTGCAGGAGGGACAATCAGACACACAGATGGGACCATCATGTCCAGTCCTCCTGGGCCAGTCACCTGCCACTTGCTTCGTTGGGAGTTGTCCTTTAAAATGCATTCATCACCTCTATGGATAACTCTCTGAAAAGGAATGAATGCAAATGCTGAGGAAAACATTCTTTCAATAAGCACTCTCTCTCTCGTTCTACTGCATCAACTGCATCATGGTACTCTGTCCACCCCCTTGTCTCTTACCCATCCTCACCTTGTCTACCATCAACCCCCCTCTCCTCCATACCCCTCCTCCTCCTTAATCCCCCTCTCCTCCATAATTCTCCCTCTCTCCATAAAGCCCCTCTCCTCCTTAATCCCCCTCTCCTCCATAATTCTCCCTCTCCTCCTTAATCCCTCTCCTCCATAAACCCCTCTCCTCCTAATCCCCTCTCCTCCATAAACCCCTGCCTCCATTATCCTCCTCTCCTCCTTATCTCTCGCTCCTCCATTATCCTCCCTCTCCCTCATCCCCCGCTCCTCCATACCCCTATCCCTATCTCCACCCTTGCACCTGCTCCATCCCCCCCACTCTGGTCCTAAACTTTCCTCCACCCCCACCACCCTTAACTACCTCACGTTGACAATGGGCCTTGGTACTGCCTGGTCCCCACTCCCCCACCCCACCTCACTGCCTATTACCTTCTACTGGAGGTCCCTCCACCTCCTGCGTAGCGAAACAATCTTCCTTGATTTTCTGTACAACCATTTGCATCCTAAAGCCATATCCGAATCTTATTATCACGCTTCAACTAACTATGTAAATTGCTGTGTAACTATGATGGTAACCTGTATGTACCAACTGTTTGCCTGAATCTCATATTCATGTTTGTACGACCAATGAAACTTATGTAACCTTTGTATGTAACCTGTATGTATCTATTGATTGTATACTGTTTGATGTGGAACCTTCGCAAATGAGTTCCCAGCTCAAAGGTCTGCAATCCGAGACTTGAATAACTAAGTAACTACATGAATAAATAAACTGAGTTCCCATTGGGCTATAGTCGGTCCAAAAATGATCACACTAAGGAAAATTGAATAGCCCCAGAGCAGAAAGCTTGAAGTGAGGCTATTACACATTTCTGGGGCAATGTATTTTGATTAGAGTAACTGAAAAGTTTTACCTAAGCTTTTAAAACATCCTTGATCCCTTCATCAGGTGAAAAGGAAGAAGAAATTCCTTCATACTTACCGTAATTTAATATTTTTTTTTAGCTCCAATGTTGTCAATAGGGAATAATTACATAGGGGTAATGAAACTTTAAAGTACCTCAGGGAAATCAACAAAATCCAAGAGGGTAGCATCTTTCAGTAAAAGATGTGCAAGAACAAGGGGACACAATTTGAAGATAGAGGGGCGACGGTTCGGGACAATGTGAGGAAGTATTTTTTCACACAGTGGGTGGTGGACGTATGGAACGGCCTTCCTGAGGAGGTCATGGGGTCAAGAACAGTGGAGGAATTTAAGAATGCATGAGACAGACATAAGGCAAATCTTGTAGGCGTAGGAAGAAATAGGCTGTTGGTTAACTAGGATCTGCAGCGTATCCAATAGGTAGGGAAATGGTCAGACTAGGTGGGACAAGCGGTCCTTATCTGCCATCAAAGTCTATGTTTCTATGCTCCTCCACTGGAGTAGAAATACAGCTCAGAAGCTGTGACCTCAGCATAGAACTCTGGGAATGTGAACGTTCTGCATACGGCAGTTACAGTAATTATCAGTTTACTACTGTCTACGCACTATTTCTAAGGAAAGAATAACCACTAACATCCATGTCCATAAGCGAACCCTCTGAAGCAGGAAATACAGGTTACTCACCTGTAACAGGAGTTCTAGGAATGGTATATGTTGTTCATCCACACTCATTGGCAGTATCCTTGCCGCTTTAAATCTTGCCGGAAGGTCTTCAAGCTTGCTCCTCCCACCCACCGGGTGGTATAACTCGGCTCCGCCCGCTGGTCTGGCCCGCTGGAAGCTCAGGTTGTCGCGTCCGAAGCCGGGAGATCGGGTGGGTCGTGTGGATGAACAACATATACCATTCCTAGAACTCCTGTACAAGTGAGTAACCTGTATTTCTAGGGACATGGATATGTTGTTCATCCACACTCATTGGCAGACTCCTAAGCAGTTCCTCCGGAGGAGGAGGACGGAAGCCGCACACCCATATACTTACTTGGGAAGAGACTGGAGAACTGAGGCCCCAAAACCAGCATCCAGGCGTGACTCAAGGTCGATGTGGTAGTGGGTAATGAAGGTGTTTGCTGACTTCAGGTAGCAGCCTGCAGATTTCCTGGATAGGGATGTCCCTGGAAGCAGCCACCGTTGCAAATGTATAGTGGGTAGAATGAGCTCTTATCCCTCTGGGAGGCTCCATGCCCGCTAACTTATAACAGAGATCTATGCAGGAGGTTACCCACCTGCTTATCGTCCGAAGCGCTGCAGGTCTGCCAGATCGCGGCTTCAGCGTAGGTGACAAACAGCTGGCGAACCTCTCCCGAATTTCAGCCCGTGCGCTCCTTATAATAGCGGGCGCCCTTCTAGGATCAAAGTATGGAGCCCTATATTCGAGCCTCCGAGGTGTGATTGGGGTAGAACACCGGCAGGTCAGCACCTAGTTAAGGTGAAACTCCGACACCACCTTCGGAAGGAATTTCGGTGGGGGCGCAGGACAACTTGTCCCTGTGGAAGACCAGGTAAGGAGACTGCGATGAGCGCCTGGAGCTCTCCCATCCTTCTGGCTGACGTGATAGCCACCAAGAAGGCGGTCTTCCACGACAGGTGAGAGACAGCACCTGTGCATAGGTTCGAATGGCTTGCCCATGAGCTTTGCCAGTACCAGCAGTAGATCCAGCGGAGGTGGGGTTCCCGCACTGGAGGGAAATGTGATCAAGGCCTTTGAAAAGCGCCAGACCACCTCTCCCTCGCCACCACTGCTTCGGCCCAGCGCCCGATCAAGCAGAGATGGCTGCCAGAGTGCACCATATAGGTCGCCGACCTAAGCCCTTGACTAGAAAGGGACCATAAATAGTCCAAGATGCTTGCCAAGGAACAGGAGGAAGGTCCAAGCCCTTGCCTGACACAAATGGAAAACCTTTTCCATTTGAGGCATAACATTTTCTGAGTCGACTCATACAGGGACGCCTCAACTGTTGAGGACCTCGTCGGAAAGACCCAAAGCCTGGAACTCTAGCCGCTCAGGAACCAGGCCGTCCAGGTGCAGGGATTGAAGGTCCGGATGGAACACCTTCCTGATTGACTGAGAGCAGTCCGGCCGAGCTGGAGCTTCGCGAGTCCTGGAGCTGAGACTGAGGAGATCTGGGTACCAGAACTGGCGAGGCCAGTCTGGGGCTATCAGAATCACCTCGCCTTGTCCCTCCTCGCCTTGAGAAGCACCTTGTGGATCAAGGGAAATGGAGAAAGGCGAAAAGAGGCCCGGGTCCATTGCCCGAGAAGGCATCCCCTGCAGCGAGCCCTGCTGAGGGGGCGGGCATGGAACAGACTCAGCCAGCGGTCTCCATGGAGGCAAACAGGTCCACCTGAGGTGTGCCCCAAAGGGAGAACAGATGCTATACTACCTCCGCAGGAGGACCACTCGTGGGATGCAGCCCCTATCGGCTCAGGGCAGCAGCCCAGGGTGTTGGAGGCTCCTGCCCGTGAATGGCTAGGAGATCCGCCTCCAGGCTGCGCCACGAGTGACCAAATCAGCGGAGGCTTCCTTGCATAGAAGCATGGAGGCGCGTCCACGCCCTGGCGGTTTAGATAGTACATGATACGTGGTATTGTCCGTCTGGACTCGGACCATGACCCGGAGGAGCGGAGCAAAGGCGGTGAGCTAGGCGGACCGCTCGGAGCTCCAACAGGTTGATGGCATCGGGACTCGTGAGGACCAGAGACGCCAGGCAGTGTTCCCAGATGGCACCCCAGCCCATCAGAGGCATCGGTCGACAGAGAGACCGTCGGCACGGCGACTGACAGGATGCCCTCCTGCAAATGATCTGGAACGGTCCACCACTGGAGAGACATTCCACATCCCTGTGTCACCGACTACAAGCTGGTCAAGGATGCCAGCGTTGTGACCACTGGCTGGCCAGTCCCACTGAAGGGACGCATGTTCCAGCGGCCCAACGGACCACGCTGGTACAGGCCGCCATGAGACCCAGGAGGCGCAGGAAGTCCGGGCAGGGCCAACTGCCCAACCAGAAATGATCGGGCAAGGAGGAAAGAACCTCGGCCCTGTCCGCCGGGGCAGCGCTCTGGCTCAAGAGAGTCGAAATGCGCCCGATGAATAAAATCACATAGCCCGTACTCAGAAATTCCCGACTTGGCCTCGCTGATAAGGCGAGGCCCAGCTGAGCAGACCTGGAGGGGCGATCTTCTGGACCACTCCGCCTCCTTCCTGGAGGAGCTACTATCAGCCAGTCGTCCAGGTAAGGGTACACCCGACCCCCTCGGGCGCAGCAGGGAATACTGTCACCACTGCCATGCATTTGGTGAAGACCCTGGGAGCTGGAGACAAGCCGAAGGGCATGGCTTGGAACTCGAAGAGATCCTTCCGCTGAAGCGAAGGAATCTCTGGTGAGACAGACGGATAGGGACGTGAAAAACGCGTCCTGCAAGTCAGAGAGCAGAAGGAACCAGCGTTTCCAAGGATGGTAATATCTGAGCCAGGTGACCATCCTGAAGGTTCGAGACCTTAAGAACTTGTTTAGCGTGTAGGTCGAGAATGAGGCCAGCCCCGTCCGTTGGAACCGGAAGTACCTGGACACAAACCCTGGGTCTGAAGGAGAGTACGTTCAACTCTCTTACCACCTCTTCGGAGGAGGAGGTGAGTCGGCTCACAGTCACCAGTGAGGCTGAGATCCGTGCCCCGAGGGCCGTGGCTCTGAAGGTGGTGCCTCAATTCCAGAGGCAGGCCTCTTCCCACCACCTCGACCCACCTGTCCGTGGTGACAGCGGACCAGTGTGAGCAGGAAGTCGGAGCCGTCCCCCCACGGGGGACCAGGGAATGGTGGCGGGATGGGGGCGAACCTCAGCCCGTCACTGGGCAGGCTTGGAGGAGGGACGACCGAGGACCTCCTGGGCCTTCTCCTCCTGCCTCCTGTTAGAGGAAGCGGCTTGGGTTTGGGATGCCAAGGCCAGCCTGCTGGCCCTGACGTTGCTGGGCCGGGCGCGCCGGGGGCACAGAAGGACGAAAGGGCTTAGGCTGTGGTTTGCGGCCTTTGTCCTTCTGAGCGGAAGAGACCGAGTCCAAGGTGGCATTGGACTTCTCGATCCTCTGCAGGTGACCTTCCACCCCAGGGCCGAAGAGGTCAGTCCCAAAAGGAACATCAAAAGCAACATGTGCTGGGTATCCAGCAAAGGTGGATATCCTCAGCCAAGCCCGCGACGATCAGCCACTGCGACCGCCACCGATCTGCACATGAGTCCCTACATCCAAAGCAGTCTGGAGCTGCTGTTTGGCCACTGCCTTGCCTGGTCCCGCACCTGCTAACGTAGTCTGCAGATCGAGCGGGAAGATGAGGATGACCTCATCCAGGGAGGCCCAACAGGGCATGAGAAAATGTGACATGAGGATCGCCAACTGGCCTGACGAAGGCCGAGAGGACGTGAGCGAGACTTTGCCCGACAGTCCACTTCTTGGACTCCTTGTCAGGAGGTTTGTCCACATCCCTGGCGTTGCCGCGCTACCGAAAACGCTGTCGGTAATAACCAACTCAGCAGAGGGGTGTTCCAAAACGGGACAAGGAACCGTGGGAACATACTTCCTGGCCATCCTGGCAGAAGGCGCAGGGCAGGAAGCAGAGCGCTGCCAAGTTCCAGTGCTGGACCCACTGGCCTCGGCCACGGAAAGGCCTCCGTCGGGAGAATCCCCAGGTCCAGAATCTCCGTGAGGGGATACCTGGCCCGTTTGAACGGGTTCAAGCTCCAATCCCGGTAGACTCGAGATGAGCGAAGCAGTCCTAGGAAGGACGGGGCTATCGTCCATTGGCTGACCTCCTGCAAGACTCAAGTCCAGTGCGGAGAAGAAGGAGGAATCATCTTCGGACTCGGAAGAGTCCCGAAAACCACCCTCTGGCCTGAGCCACCCCTTCACCTGCCGAGGTCGAGTCGGGAGTGAGGTAACTGACGCCGATGGGGTAAACCCTTAGCCGACCGAGAATCCTTGGTGGAGCCCCAGTGGTGGCTGTGGAGGCGGAGGTTCCACACATAATCAGTGGAGCAGCTGGTTTCGGCGAAAACCGGCCTGGGTATAGGCTCCTCGGCAAGTCGAGGGGTTGTGTCGGTCGCTCCGGTGATAAAGACTTAAATGGCCGGGAAGGCGCTGAGCCGGCTTATTCCCGGCCAGGAGGAGCTGTTGAACATAAGGTCTCGCATCAGCCGCACGCACGCCGAAGCTCCCTCATCCGAGGAGGAGGACGAGGACGAGCGGGCGACGCCGCCACCGCGGTGCCGAGACCGAGACCGCTTATGACGTGGGAACGGCTGACCGCTGGAGGTCCGCCGAGACCGAGATTCCAGAGTCCCGGAATTTCCGGGTCGGTGCAGGAGGCGTCGGGCCGGAACCGACACTCCCTTCGCCTCGGAAGGTCCATCCGAGGGGTCCGGAACCGAGGCACAGGCGAAGCCCACGGGATCTCAACTCTCCCGGGGAACCGGGAGAGGGGACCTCGGTTGCTAAAGCGCTTAAAGCCCGTCTAATGGGTCGAGAAAAATCTCGACTTCATCAGTGGGAGTCTCGGTCAACTGACCTGACGGGGACACCGTGAGGCCAGTGGCCGAAGCCGACCGGTCGACCGAAGCCGACGGTCGACGGCCCGGGGAGAGGGACCTTTCCCGCTCCCAAGAGCGTCGACGGAGGGACTTACCCTTGTCCTTCTTTTTGGACCGAGAAAAAGGTCCAGCAGACGCAGGCCCTTCTCCTTTAGTGGAGAGGGACAGACAAAGCTCCTTAAAGGAAGCCGTGTAGGAAGAACCCAGAGAGAGCGGGATAAATGCCACGGCCGAGGAAGATACGGCCCGCGCCGCCTCCTCTTGAGGCGACCATCCGCTCCACTGATCCAGCCGAACTCCCGCCGCCCATGACACACTCCCAACCAGGCCTCCTTGGACTTCACGGAGAAAGCGCTTCGGGGCGGCCCAGTTGCACTCGGGCACACGGTCTCGAGGACGTAGGGGTTTGGTGAAAGATGAGCACACAGGTCGCAAGCCTGCGGTCGTGCCTGCGCGCATAAGCAGTAGACACGTGGAGTGTGGATCCGTCGAGACATCTTCTGCCCGCATGGGCATCTCCGAAATCCGGAGTCGATTTATCCGCGCCATGACCTTGAGGGGATAGAACTGAAGTCTTTTTGCAAAGTATTATTTTAAATCCATAAGCGGAGAAATAGGAACCAGTCACAAACGCAGGCGTTAAGGAGGGAACCTGAGCTTCCAAGCGGTAAGGAAGATCTGGCGTCATGGGGCGGAGCCGAGAGTTATACCACCCGGGTGGGTGGGAGGAGCAAGCTTGAAGACCTTCCGGCAAGATTTAAAGCGGCAAGGATACTGCCAATGAGTGTGGATGAACAACATATCCATGTCCCTAGAAACTATTTAATCTTGATTCAACTCATAAAATGAAAAAGGCAAATCCTTCCTTATCTGGAGGTACATCTTAGGTAACCAAGTTGGTCAACCTTTACATCATGCCCACTGGTCTGTCAGGAAAAGGTTGTATTTCCCCAGGCCTGCCATTGGTCTTGTGGATAAACTGTTACTAGCAGTAAAACAAAATATGTGAACTTAACTTTAACAAGACAGCATTAACTTACACAACACCACTTGACCACGTCTGTTCAATAAGTGTGAGTGCAGGCAGTCTGGACAGACATGGCCATGTGATCTCACTCAGCAGCGTGCAGCTCCATGAAGGACCCCCGTGATCTGGCTGCCTGCCTGCCTCCCTATATGCCGGACAACTGTGTGGCTACTTATCACTTCACTGTTTGTTGCAAACTGCAAAAATTAAAACAATTTAATTAAGCATTGTGCAAGCAAACTGCCGCTGCAGGTCCAAGCCCAACGAGCCAGATGACACCGCTGTCCTGTCCTCCACTGTTCGACCCCCCATGTTGTACTGTATTTTTTTCCTATTCCAACCATCTCCATTCACTCCCTGTGACTGTCTCCACCACGTCACGACTCACACAGACACGCTAGCACTCCCTCCCGAGTCGACTTGACCTCACTGCCTACCCCTCACCTCACCTTCCTTAGGTCACCCCCACCTCAGACTTCCTCCTGCCAGTCCCAACTCAACCCAACCCGATGTCCGACCCATCCCAAGAACACACCCCAGCCCAACCCAGTCCCTTCTGCATCTCCTCTCCCATACCATGCAGCGTGCAGGAGAAGTGAAGCCACGCTATCATTGGTCCATCCAAGGATTCAGCCAGTGAGCCAGCAGACTCAGGACAGGATGACGACAGAACAGCAGCAAGCAGGAGGAACTTGGCGTACTGGCCTCGTGATGGAGACCGGAAGGTCCAAGTCATCCCATCTTTGGTCCCACTGGACGAGAAGGGTCCACAGATCGTCTTCATATGGAGTCTCATGAAGGGGACTGTAATGATGGACACTGCCATGTGGCCTAGCAGCCGTAATAGAGTTCTGACTGGTACCACAGAGGCTGAAAAGATGTGTTGAGCTAGGATCTGAAGTTGGACGGCTCTGTCTTGTGGCAGGAAGACTTTCCTTGAATAGTGCTGAGTTGAGCCCCAATGAAACTCAGGTTCTGGGATGGAGTTAAGAAGGATTTCAGGACATTGATTGTGATGCCTAGTTCCTCGAACATAGAACAGGTGTCCCAAATGGCTCTTTGTAGTTGTTCCTTGAACGGTGCTGTCAGAAGCCAGTCGTCCATGTATGGGAATACGTAATGACCCATCCTTCGAAGTGCCGCTGCTACCAATGCGAGGCACTTTGTGAAGACCCTTGGTGCCGATGAAAAGCCAAAGGGTAGCGCACAGAATTGAAAATGTCTGCCCTGGAAGGTGAACCTGAGGAACCTCCTGTGGGGCTTTGCCACGAGGATGTGGAGGTATGCCTCCTGCATGTCCAGTGATACCAGCCTACCCCCTGATGTAACATGAGGAGCAGGACCTGAAGAGTGACCATCTTGAACCTCTTGTACACTACAGAATGGTTGAGTTTGCCGAGATCCAAGATGGGTCTCAAATCGCCCTTCTTCTACTGTAATAGGAAGGCAAGGGCAAAGCACTTTTATTTATAAGGCACCCAATCCCAGAAGCTCTGGGCACTGAACATAAATGAGGATAAACAGCAGTGATAAAACATAATAAAACCTCATTAGAAATGTAACAGGATTAAAATACAGCAAAATAGCCTCCCCTTAAACACCTTCATCGAGAGAGCCTCCCAGACTGCAGATGGAAGCAAGTTCCACAGGTCTGGCCCAGAGACACTGAAAGCACGATCTCCCGAGGTCTTGAGCCAAACCTTGGGAATGTCCAGGAGGCCACTCAAGAAGGAGAGGAGGGAGCGAGCTGAGGACACTGATGTCAGGAGCACAGACAAGTAACCAAAACCCAGCCCATATAGGGCCTTAAAGGTGAGAAGACCCACCTTAAAAAGGACCCTCCACCTGAGTGGCAGCCAGTGCAGAGCACGCAGAACTGGGGTCACATGACTGGACCTCAAAAGGCCAGTCAGTAATCGGGCCGCTGCATTCTGCACTTACTGCAGCCTGCAAAGGGTCCCTCCTATGACCCCGAAATACACAGCATTGCAGTCGTCAAGCCTGGAAGTCACAAGGGCATGTACTCATGTTGGCAGGTCCTCGGGTGGAATGAAGGGCTTAATCCAGGCAATGTTCCACAAGTGGTAAAAACCACTGCTGACTACAGCTGACACCTGATCTTCAAAGGTCAATCTGCAATCAAGGATCACACCCAGATTTCGAACCCTCAAAGGACCCACCAATGGAGCACACCCCAGAACAAGTCCAGAGTCAGTCCCCGGTGGCAACCCATCACGCCCACAACCAGGCTCAATCACCAGCACCTCAGTCTAAGCTGGGTTAAGTCTCAGCCAGCTGGAAGCCATCCAGTCATTGATTTTAGCCAGACAGCTGTTGAGCACATTAACCGCTCCCGATGTTCTAGGTGCAAAAGACAAATACAGCAGGGTATGATCTGCATAGCAGTGAAACTCCACACTGTACTGTCAAATGATCTCGCTAGAAGCAGCATGTATACTGCGAACAACATCGGCGACAAGATCGAACCCTGAGGTACTCCACAAGATGGAGGCATGGGACAGGAGAAGTTCCCCATCACCACCTGCTGCACTCTGTCAGAGAAATAGGACTCAAATCATTTGACGGAAGAAGTGCGAGTACGCTCCTGTTCTTCTCTGAGCTGGGGGAACACGTTCTATGGCTTTCTTGGATAGCAGGGCTTGAATCTCTGCGTGAATCAGTCCTGCGTGTTCTGCGGAGTAGCACGACGGAGGTGGGTGTCTGTCCGGTGGTAACTGGACAAACTCTGTCAAGTGTCCGTTCTCTATGAGTTGGTGGACCACTGGTCAGAGGTCACCTTCCACCGGGCTGCGGCATAAAACGAAAAGTGTCCTCTGACTGCCTCTCCTGGCAAAGTGCTGGAAAGGGGTGGGTTCAATGGTGAGTCAAGCAGTGCCTGGAAGGGGAAAAGCAGCCTGGGTTGATCTGGTTGAGTGAGAGGCGGGTCCTGCAGAGTCTCTATGGGTCCCTCTCTGGCCATAACCTCCCCATTGAGGCTGCTGGTGCCGGAAACAGGGATGCTGTGTTGTTCCCCACGGCCATGAAAATGAGACTTGTGAAACTGTCTCTGTTTCAGGCGATACACGGACTGCACAGCCCTAACTGCCTTCCCAGAATCCTGAAGCTTGTTAATAATCTTTTCCGTGTCCTCACCAAAGAGGACTGATACTCGGAAGGGTGCGTCTAGGAGGTTCGACTGAACGTCCTGTGCAAACCCTGAGACCGAAAGCCAAGAATGAAAGCATAAGCACACACCAGTCACAGCTGCTCTAGCTGCTGTGTCCACTGAATCTTAAGTGGAGTGGAGAACATGAGTGCCCACATCCGATCCAGTCTGCAGAGGTTTTAGAAGCTCTGCCTTCTGTGGACAGTCTGGCATTTCTTGCACCATATCTAACCCCTGTTATCAGAGGGCATTCTGTAACTGAACCATGTGTGTCAAAACGTTCAGTCTCATTATACTGCAAGTGGCTGAAGAGTACACCTTACGCCCCATGGAGTCCAACTTCTTGGACTCCCTACCTAGGGGTTTGGTGCTAAGATGTTTAGGCCTCTGGGAATGGTCATGGACAGCTGAAATCACCACAGAATCAGCTGTGGGATGTTCAGCCAAGAAGGCTTGCTTTTTGAGGACCCTATAGAGGTGATCACCTTTTTGGGGACTGTGGTGGAAGAATGAGGGTGCTTCCATACCACCTGGGTGAAATCCACGAAGGTGTCCAGTGGGGCGGGATGACGACCGGCTTTAGGTCTTTCTGCTGGAAGTATTAAGCCAGACACATTCTCTCTGGGTCTAGATCCTTAGTATCCCAACCCATATTGGCCTGGATGTGAGAAGGCAGTAAGGAGGGCTGGGGGAATACTGGAATGCATAGAGAGAGGCATCAACAGTAGAAAACAGGAAGTTGTTATTCCCTCTGTACAGACAGTTGGTGAGACCCCATCTGGAGTACTGCGTGCAATTCTGGGGACCCCATCTCTGCAAAGACATAGATAGAGTGGAGGCCGTCCAGAGGACGGCAAACAAAAATGGTGCAGAGTCTGCACCAGAAGAAATATGAGGAGAGACTAAAGCAGCTTAATATGTATACCCTTGAAGAAAGGAGGGGGGGACATGATAGAAATTTTCAAGTATCTCAAGGGAATTAAAGTACAATGGGGTAGCATCTTTCAGAAGAAGAGATGTGCAAGAACAAAGGGGCACAATTTGAAGATAATGGGGACGGCTCAGAAGTGATGTTAGAAAGTATTTTTTTCACAGAGAGGGTTGTGGATGCATGGAACAGCCTTCCTAAGGAAGTTGTGGAGTCAGGAACAGTGGCAGAATTCTAGAATGCATGGGACAGGCATAAGGCAAGTCTAGTGGGGGGGGTAGGAGGAAGTAAATTGTTGATTAACTAGAATCTGCAGCTTATCCATCAGGTAGGGAAATAGGCAGACTAGGTGAACCAAGCGGTCCTTATCTGCCGTCAAATTCTATGTTTCTATGTGTCTCACAACCTCCATGAAGGAGGCATCATCAGGTGGTGAGTTGGGCATATCCTCTGGGTCCAGAGGAGGCAAATCCCCTATGGACGAATCTGGGTAGCAAGAATCCGAGGGCTGGTACAAATCCAAGGAGAAAGAGGAGGAAAACCTATGTCACTTCTTCCTATGCCCATGCCTGACAGGAGAGCTTGGAAGACTCGGGCTCCGTGACCTTGACCGGAATCTGTGGTTTCTCTTACATGGTGTCCTTCCTTCAGGCCTATCATGTGGAGTAGGCCTTTTGCCATGGCCCTCATCGGGAGGGACCTTGGCTGTGTCCAGAGTTGGGGCAGGGATTTTAGTGGGTGCCTCACCGTGCTGAGTTTTTGTCATGTCTGGTGCAGCCTGAACATCTGGCTGTGGCCTTGGGTGGGGGAGAATGTCTGGACGGATCGTCTCCCACCAATGGCTAAATAGGTCTTAACCTGTTGAAGGTTCAGTTTAGGCTCTGAACCTGATGCCTTGTCCGGTGTTCATCCAATTCCTGTGCCATCACCAATGCCAGTACCAGCGTCCAGTCAGTCTGGCGTTGGTGGACCTACAGGAGGCAACAATGGGGTGGTGTTAGCCATACCATCGCCGGGTGTCAGTTTGTCCTTGGGGGCCGACGCCTGCTCTTCTTCCACCTGGGTGTCACCGGTCCGGTCATCAGCCACAGGTGGAGGAGAAACTGGAGGCAACAGGGTTCCTGCCGGTGGAACCAGCATGAGGGGAACCTTAAGGGTGCTGTCAGTGGTCCAACGTCGGTGCTGTTACAATGAAGTCTTGAGAGTGTGGACGCTTATCTGATGTACGTTTGTCCGACGGCGGTTTGGAGGACTTCTCCACCAACTTCTTAGAGTGCCTCGGTCAGAGAGAGGAAGATCTGCCAGACGAATAACCCAAGGCCTTCTGCCTATCCTGGGGGTCAGCACTGCATACAGAGGCCGACTGGGAAGGCACCAACTGGTGTCCCTTACCAGAATCCAAAGTGGGGGCTGTTAGTGGAACCGGAGGCCTGATCTTAATAGGCTGCAGAGAGGGGCCTGAAGACCCAGATCCTCTGTCCTTATTACCAGTAACCCAGGCCATAGCCAGGGCCTTGACCACCGTAAGTCTGGTGTCATGGGTGCAGTCAGAGCTGCCCCTCGAGGCAAAGTGAGATTCAGAGAATCTCAATCACAAATGGGACCTTGCCTTCTCTCTCATTCTTTCTTTAGAAACACAGACTTTGATGGCGGATAAGAACTGCTTGGTCTACCTAGTCTGGCCATTTCCCTACCTACTGGATAAGCTGCAGATCTGAGTTAACCAACAGCCTACTTCCTCCTATCCTATCCCCCACAAGAACAGATTTATGTCTGTCCCATGCATTCTTGAATCCCCCACCGTTTTTGACCCCACAATCTCCTCAGGAAGGCCGTTCCATGCATCCACCACCCTCTCCGTGAAAATATACTTTCCTACATTGCTCCTGAGCTGTCCCCTCCTCTATCTTCAAATTGTGTCCCCTTGTTCTTGCACATCTCTTTTTCTGAAAGATGCTACCCTCTTGAACTTTATTGATTCCCTTGAGGTACTTAAAGGTTTCAATCATGTTCCCCCCCTCTCTTCTTTCCTCAAGGGTATACATATTAAATGCGTTTCCCCGATGATTTTTTTGTAGGAATGGTGGGAAAATTCTGTTTCCGAAGAGGATTCCCGCTGCATAGTGGCCAGTTGCTGTTCTGTGAGGTAGGCCTGCAAGGTTTTCTGGCAAAACATCCATGTCCAGCTATTAAATTTCTGACAGTGCGAGTTCTGGGTGTTGTGATCAGGGTCCAGGCACAGCAGGCAGGCCGAATGGCCATCTTTTGATGGGATCTGCTTCCCACAGACGCATTTATTAGTGTGCCTAGAAGAAGGCATCAGGGAAGACGACATACAGAAGTATGGACAAAAAATGTGGACTACGAACGAAGAAAACAAGAAACTTTTAAAAGTTGGTCGAAAATGGTGGTTGGACTGGCGAGAGGCAAGCCGTGGAGCCAATGAACGCAGGTCGATGGCAGGAAAAGAACTGGGGCACAACCACCCTTTATACCATACATGACGTCGGGCTGACATCAGGGGGGCAGTCCCCGCTGTAGATTGCTGGCTAGAAATCTGCCGTGGGGTCCTGTAGCCTGCCGGCTACAGTCCTAATTGTGTTACCTGCTGCAAGAACTGAGTCTTGAAGTAAGATTTTTTTTTTTTTTTACTTCTCTGCAATGAATAAGTGAGGGGGCATGGCCCCCTCAAGTTGAAAAGTAAGGGGGGCCATGGCCCCCCTTCACCAGCACCAGTGGCATTAACCCAGACTGGTCTGCACTCTCACAATTTCAGAAACATAACAAGTTAACTGCTAGTCTGTTATGCCAACAGAATAATACCGTGATGCCCCAAGTAGCAGACAAACCCGCAAAACCAGCACAGCTACAATAATCATCTTCCATGAAAAGCACAATGCCACAATCTATACTGGAAAATATTCTCCAAGAGAGGCCAGTGGCTCTATGGAGAGGCCCCACTGAAAACACTGAAACAAAGAGAAAAGGAAATTACTGTATGTATGAATTAATTTCTCCTTTCTGTATCGCTCCACGTTGTCAATGGGAAATAATTACATATGGGTTCTAAAAAGCAGTACCTATCTTCAATGGAGTGGGGGAGAATACTTTCTTATATATGACTCATAAGGGTGACTACAGGATTCATCTTCTAACCACCGCCTGGCCTGCAATCCTCTGCACCCACAGGCGCACCAGCTGAGCTCCGAACATCCAGTCTGTAGTGCTTCATGAATGCATGGACTGACAGACCATGTTACTGCTTTGCAGAGGTCTGACACTGAAGTCTTCCCTCTTTCTGCTCAAAAGGTGGCGAAGGCCCTGATGGAGAGACTTTTGATCAGAATTGAATCTCTCTTCTTTTCCGCCACATACACCTTGGCAATATAGGACTTTATTCACTTGGCTAATGCATCAGGGCATCTTCTGGCCTTTCTTTACCACTCCATTAAAGGACCAAGAAACTTTCAGACCTTCTGAATGCCTCTGTTCTCTTCAGAAAAGTTTTGAATGCAACTTACAGAATTCCTTCTCCTTTGAATTTGTCAGCTTCAGACAGAAGACAGTAGACAAACTCCTGGTTCTCATGGACGGCTACAGGAACGCTATGCATGGAGTACAGAACTGTCCTCAGCACAACCTTGTCCTTATGCATTATAAGGTAAGATTCTCTATGCAGAAAAGACTGAAACTCACTCATTTTCCTCGCTGAATAAATCGGAAAGTACAGTTACTTAAGAACTTACCATAACAGTAGATCTTCGAGAACAGCTCTTGCAGCAGGTTACACCATAAGGACTGAAGCTGGCAGGTGGCAGGACCACACAGAAAACTTCTAGCTAGCTATACAAAGCAGGGGGGTGGGGCTGACCTCCCCCGATATTGGTCCCGCCCCCTGACATCAGATACATCATAAAAGGGGCAGTCCCCAGCATACCTCAGTTCTCCTGCCGGAGACTCCTGGTGCAAAGATGCGATTCAGAAGGGGAGACCGAGGATCCGCATTCAGAGGAAGACTGATAATTCTGTTGCGTCGGAGACGCTATGAAGTAGAACCAAACCTCCTGAGGGGAAGGTGGGAGGGAAACATACTGCTACAAGAGCTGTTCTTGAAGATCTAATGTTAAAGGTAAGTTCTTAAGTAACTGTACTATCTTACTTCGAGATACAGCTCTTGCAGCAGGTTACACCATAAGGACTGATTCCCAAGCAGTAAGGGTGTAATGGTAACCCAGACAGGAGGAGGATAGGAGAGATTGAGGTAGAAAGGAACCTCTCAGGACAAAAGTCCCTGGAAGACTGCCAGACCAAAGCCTGCTCTTCACCTGGAGGTGATATCTAAACTGTAGTGTCTTACGAAAATGTGCACTGAACTCCAAGTAGCGGCTGTGCAGATGGCGGATGTTGCTACATTTTTCAAGGCAGCGAAGGAGGTAGCCACCTCCCTTGTAGAATGGCCGTTTACCTGTCCCGGTAAGGGGTTGTTGCATTTCTGGTAACAGAAAACAATGCAGTTAACAAGCTATGGAGAGAGTTTGTTTCGATACGGGTGCACCCATCATCGTTCGAGCGAACGATAAGAACAGTTGGTCAGATTGTCTGTGTGAACAGGTTCTGGCCAAGTAGTACCTCAAAATCCTATGCACATCTAGAGTGTGCAAGAGGGCTTCCCCTCTGTTCATATAGTCGGGGAAGTACACCGGAAGGTCAATGTCTTGGTTTAAGGTTAAGGCTGAAACCACCTTGTGAAGGAACTTAGGATTGGTCCTTAAGGACACCCTGTACTTATGGAAAATCAAGTAAGGCTCTTTACACATGAGCGCCTGAAGTTCAGAAATTCTCCATGCCGAAGTAACGGCAACTAAAAATAACACCTTCTAGGAGAGGAGGCAAAGCTCGTAATCCGCGGCTGGTTCAAAAGGAGGCAGCGTAAGCTGCTCTAAAACGAAAAGAAGGTCCCAAGGAGGAATTGGATCCTTTATTGGGGGTCTTAGATGCCAGACACCATGCAGAAAAGCACGGAAAGCCTCTAACTGGGTTAGTGAACACTGACCAACCGGTGTGTGGTATGCCAAAATGACACAGAGGTGTACCTTCAGAGAGGAGCATGCTAATCCTGACTGGAAAAGGGATAGCAGTTGGTCTAAAATAGACTTTTCTGGGCATCGAAGAGGATCAAGGTCGCGGGCCTGAGCCCACAGACAAAATCTCAGCCATTTCAGAGCATACGTGGCGTTAGTTGAAGGTTTCTTAGCTGCCACCAGGATATCGGCAACCCCTTGCAATACCTCTTGCCTAAGAATGGCTACTTCTTGAGGAGCCAGGCATGCAGGTTCAGGGATTTGAGGTTTGGATGGACCAAGCAGCCGGCTTCCTGGGACAGCAAATGAGAGCTGACTGGTAAGGGTAAGAGAGACTCCTGAGCCAGCTGGTGAAACAGAGGAACGAGATCTGTCTGGGCCAAAAAGGCGCTACCAAGATCATTAATGCTCGTTCTGATCGGAGCTTGAGAAGAACCCTCTGGATCGAGGGGCAGGAAAGCGTAGAGGCACCTGCATGTGCAAGAGATGGACAACGTGTTTCACCAGAAGACACCAGGCCCTGGATCTAGCAAGCAGAAATTTGGCAGTTTTGCATTGTATGGGGACGCAAATAAGTTGACGTCTGGTGTCCCTCATCATAGGAACAGGTCCTTTGTGACCTCTTGTAGCAATTCCCATTCATGAGGTCTGACCTTCAACTGGCTCAGGAGGTCTGCGACAGAGTTGTCCACATCGGGAACGTGCACTGCGGTAAGCGTGGTGCCGTGCTGTAGTGCCCATTCCCCACACCCGTTTTGCCTCTCTGCAAAGTGGGGTAGGAGTGAGTGCCTCCGTGCTTGTTGATGTAATACATCACCAAGGTGTTGTCTGTTTGGACCAACACATGACCCTGTGGAATCTCTCACTGTAAGGCCTGTAAGGCGTACAGGATCTCCCTCATCTCCAGGACATTGGTATGGAGGCGAGTCTCCAGGGGCGACCAGGTTCCCTGGGTCCTGGTGTCTCTCAGATGAGCTCCCCAGTCGGACCCCGAAGCGTTGGTGGTGAGGGTCAGAGATGGTACTGGCACATGTGAGTCAGATTGGCTGGTCTAAGTAATCCTGCTTCTGGTCCCATTGGGTTCTCAGTGTCCACTGAGTGACTCTCGTGGAGGTGAGCATGAGGGACCGAGGCGATCGCAGCTGCCATATGTCTGAGCAGGCAAAGTATGGTCCGAGCGGAGACCAGATTTTGTGCCGTGATAGTCCTTATCAGTGATCTGATGTGTTCCACTCTGTCCCCGGGCAGGAAGACTCTCCCCTGATGGGTATCCAGAACCGCGCCAATGAATTGTAGTCTCTGTGAGGGAATGAGAGATGACTTCTCTTGGTCGATAGTGATCCCTAGAGACTGAAATAGGGAGCAGGTGTCATGAATGGCCTTCTCCAGTGCTTCTGGGGAGGAGGCGATCAGGAGCCAGTCATGCAAATAGAGGAAGACATAATGGCCTTGTCTTCTGAGGGCTGCTGCTACGACTGCCATGCACTTGGTAAAGACGCGTGGCGCCGGGGACAAGCCAAATGGGAGTGCTGGAACTGGTAATGGCGTCCCAGAAACACTAAGCACAGAAATGTTCTGTGCGATCGGGTGATGTGAAGATGAAGATACACATCCTGCATGTCCAGAGACTCTAGCCATGCTCCTTACTTGAGCATGGGACTAAGATCTGGAAGGGTAACCATTCGAAAGCGCTCGTACATCACGAAGATGTTTAGGTCGCTGAGGTCTAGGGTCGGGTGTAAGTCCCCAGTTTTCTTTGGAACCAGGAAGAAGTGGGAATAGTATCCTCCTTCTCTCTGGCTCCTCGGAATGACCTCAATGGCATTCTTGGAGAGAACTGCCGAGATCTCACACTGGATGAGAAGGGCATGCTCTCCCGGGTAACAGGAATGCAGAGGAGGTCTTGACGGTGGGTGATCGAGGAACTCTATAGAGTGTCCTCGACTGATAAGCTGAAGAACCCACTGGTCGGAGATGATCCTATGCCACCCTGACAGGTGGTAAGTGAGTCGACCCCCGACCCTTTCTTGCCTTTGATCTAGAGGTGGGGGAGGGGTGAGGGCCAGGAAGGAGTCATGCTGTGGCGGTACTAGCTCCGGCAGGTTGGGTAGGTTTGGTGCGTCTCTTACCCTGACCTCCGGAGAATCTCTGCTGTTTTTTATGGCTGAAGTTGCCCGTGTTGCTGCTGGCCTGACTGAGGTTGTTGTTTGCTCTATTGGCCACGAAAACAGTTCTGTGGTCTGAGAAAGGAACCAGGCCTTGATTTATACATGGCCTGAACCATTCTGACCACCTTCCTAGCATCTTGGAGTTTGGTGATAACCCTCTTCGAGTCTTCACCAAATAACACAGACCCGTTGTAGGGGACGTCCAGGATCCCTTTCTGGACGTCTGGAGTAAATCCGGAGACCCTCAACCAGAAGCGTCTCCAGAGGCAAACACCTGTTGAGGCACCTCTTGCTGCTGAGTCTGTCAAGTCTTAAGCGGCTCAGAGGACTTGGGTTCCAACGGCCGAGCCCGTACGACGGAGGTTAGGTAGCTCCTCCTTCTCGCCATCGGTAAAGTCCTTTAATAGGTCTTGCCCCGGTCCCACAGTGCATTTTGAAATTGCACCATGAGCGTCAAATAATTGAGGGACCTAAGAGAGAACGTGGAAGCCACATATATGCGGCAGCCCACAGAATCCAATTCTTTGGGTGTTGAGGTGTTGGGACCTTTGTGAGCAGTCGTGCAAGGCTTGGGGACTGCTGGGGTTGAATGTGGGCATGTCCATGCAGCCTTGGTAATGTCCAGAAAGGTATCTACCAGGCGTGGAACAACCACAGGCTTGGGGTCTTTCTGCCGCAAGTAACGTGCCAGGCGTTGCCATTCGGGGTCTAAATCCTCAGTGTCCCACCCCATGTTCTCCTAAATCTGTCTCATAATGCCAGAGAATGATGGGTCATCAGGTGGTGACCTAGGAAGATTGTGAGGATCTGGGGATGGGGTACCCAAAGGGGAAGGAGATGTGGAGGTGTCCGAGGTATCAGGACGTGAGTCATCGCTCGATGAAGAGCGGGTTCTTCGTCGGGGTCTCTTGCACCCATGATCACTAGGGAACCCTGAAGGAGTCCTGGAGACTGGAGGTCTCTTGGCCTTGGACTTTCTGTCCCAGGACCTATCCTGGATGGTGGTGTAGCATCCTTAGGCTCAGGTATTACTGCTCTGGAAGGTGCCGCGGGGGTTGGGGTCCCTCCGGGAGGTTTGGTGGGTACCACATCTTTTTTGATGGTGTCCCACCAGAAGGTGAAAAGATCTTTAATTTATATATTAAAAGCCTAGTTAAATAGAAAAGTTTTTAAACCTTTTGTAAATGTTTCCGCCGAGGGCGACTCCTGTAGATGTCTAGGCAGAGAGTTCCACAGGACTGGTGCAGCCACTGAAAACGCATGGTCTCGGGAATGCCGCAGCTTAGCCCTGGGAACCACAAGGAGGCAACCCACAGCGGAACCGAGAGCCCGGGATGGGCAGTGAGCAACAAGAAGGTCTTGCAGGTAATCTGTTTCCCTTTGTGCAGGGCTTTATAGGTCAGTAATCAGACCTTGAAGGCAATCCTCCAGCTCACTGGCAGCCTGTACAGTCCAACGAGGACATTCGTGGTATGTTCTTATCACAAAACGTCCATCAATAGCCTAGCCGCTGCATTCTGCACTAGTTGCAGCTGATGAAGGTTCCCTCAAGACAGCCTCAGGTACAGGGCATTGCAGTAATCCAGCCCAGATGTGAAACGCATGCACCAGGGTGGTCAGGTCCTCTTCAGGTATTAGGCCCCTGATCCAAGCAATGTTCCTCAGATGGTAAAAGCCACTTTTGATGACGGCCGACACCTGTGCATCAAGTGTTAAGCTGTTGTCAAGGATCACACCCAAATCCTTAACCTGGACAGAGGGGGTCAGGGGAACATCCCCCTGTACTAGTCCAGGGATCTTGGAGTCTGTCCCCCCCCCCCAGTCACAAGAACAACCCAGATCCACCACCAGTACCTCAGTCTTGTCTGGGTTGAGTCGTAGCCAGTTACGAGTCATCTAGTTCTGGATTTTGTCCAGGCAGGTGTTAAACACAGAGGCTGACATCTGGTTTCCAATTGCGCAGGACAGATATAGCTGGGTATCTTCAGCATAGCAATGAAAACCCAGCCCATACCACCTGATAATGTCTCCCAGTGGCAGCATGTACACCGTGAACAACAAGGATGACAGGACCGACCCCTGTGGCACTCCACAATGCAGAGGCATTGGGGTATAAGAAGTTAACCCCATCTTCACCCTCTGCACTCTACCCGTGAGGTAAGACCTAAATCAGTTGATGACATTACCGGTAAGGCCACACCAGTACCACAGTCGGTCCCAGCAGCACCTCGTGGTCCACGGTGTTAAATGCCGGTGAGAGATCCAGGAGAATCAAGCTCCCATTCGAATCTAAGTTACGGTATGCTACCCTGAGCTTCATGTAAAAGCTGGTCCATCGCTTTATTCCTCCTTACCTTGCTGACATTATTCAATGATGACAACGTGGACATTGCACTTAGATCTGCCTCCCTTCCCCAACTGCCAAACTCCCGGCAAGTTGTGGCTCAACGTTCCTTTACCTATTCTGCTGTGTCCTGTTGGAACTCGTTGCTTCCTGCTATCCTAGGCTGCACCTCAATCGCTCGGTTTCAACGCTCCTTGTTCCCCATCTTGCTGCCACACCTTGCTCCTGTTTTCGTTGACTCCTGTTCCTGCTAACCTCACCTGACACATTTTCTTTGTACAACTTGTCTTTATTGTACTGTGCTTTATTCGAAAATATACTTAAGATACTGCTGTAAGATGCGAATGTTGTTTTGGTCTTACCTATGATTTCTTATATTGGTTAACTGTATAGAGGGTCCTCTGTAAAACTATATGTACTTGTTTTTCTATTACCTATTTATGCCAATCTTGTTGTCAATGTTTTTGCACTGCTATTGTACTTTACCTCCCAGGTCGCCCCTGAAAAAGGGACCGTCTTGCCTCAGTGGTCCTACCCGGTTACCAAAATTCAATAAATAAATAAGCACATTCTCTCCCGTCTCTCGCCACTAGGAGATCATTTAGCACCTTCACCAGGGCAGTGTCTGTGCTGAGCCTGACTCTGAACCCAGACTGGAAGCAAGTAGCGGAGGAGGCAAGATGCATCTCGAGCTGGATGGCCACCACTTTCTCTAAAACCTTCCCTAAAAATGGGAGGTTTGAGACTGGTCTGTAGTTGCCGAGACACTCAAGGTCCATTGACGGCTTTTTCAATAGGGGTCTAACCAAGGCCTCCTTTAGTGCCACAGGAAAGACCCCACTCCCCAAGGAGCTCCGGTTGTGGGTGGAGTTGATGACCACCGAATCCACCTGAGCCTAATCGGTGAAGAAGGGTCTTCCTGCTGGGGCCTGGTACAATTTGTCCACCTTCCTTGGTCCAGCGGGTATCAAATTGGGCCGATACCAGGTGGCCACGATGGCATCTTCAAAAGGCTCAAGTCAATTAAGGGAGGGATGACCAGAGGAAGGGTACCCAGAAGCCTTAAGTGGCCAATTGATGTCAAGTGGGATCTTGCTCCTCGGTGTTGGAGCCCATGGCCGATTGTAATTGTCTCATAACCGAGACAAAAGAGGGGTCATCCGGGAGGACCACGGGATATACCTTGGGGTCTTCTCCCCATCAGACGAGACCTTGGAGGAGGAGTTGTAAGCAGTAGCTCCTCTGTCGTTGCCCATGTCACTGTCATCGCCCTCACTGGGAGGAATGAGGTCCGGATGGCACCCACCCCAGTTCCCCAAGTCCACATTTGGAAGTGAGGGTCCAGGGGTCTGGGGCATGGCCGTGGCCCTGCTGGAGATGCAGGGGGCATTGTGGGGATGGGCCTTTGAGAGGAGCAAGCTTAGCCTTCATGAAATCCTATAAGGTGGTAAGGATAGAGTGGAAGTCCACTGCTATCAGCGTAGCACCTATCGGTATCAGCTGAGGAAATACCGGGGTCGGCGATGGAGTCAGCACCGGAGAGGGTGGCTGCACAGGCTGGGGCCTGCGGGGGAGGTCCTCAGCATGTGTCAGCATTGGGGATGGTGACGGCGACCTGACCTTGGGCCGGGGTGTCTCAGGAGGGGGTAGAGGCTCCAGGCCTAAGGTGACAACTGAAGAAATGGCTGAGGTCAGCGGCGGGGGTGTTGGCTGTGAACCGGTAACAGCCGTCGCTGAGCCTGTCAATGATGAACCAGAAAAGCCATCCGACAGAGTGCCCATGGAAAATAAGGGCCTAAACAGCAGGAGCTGTGAAGTTGGTCGAGCACCATCCTCTCTGGAACTGACCCTTGCCACCAAAACATCGCTGGGGGGAGCTGTCAAAGGTGGCCCTGTAGAAGAAAGGTCATGCGAGGCAGAGGAGGCAGCCCCCCCCCCCGCGGCGGTTGGTGCGCGAAGTGGCGACCGGGATAAAGATGCTGGGGACCAGGTTCTGTCCTTGGGATGGTCCTTGTCTCGATGTTTGTGCTTCCTCATAGATTTGTCCTGGGCCTTGGAAGGCTGCGAGCGTGTGGACATTGAGGGGGAAGTGGAGGAACTTCATGCCTGAAGCTCCTTCTCCATCTGGTCGACCTTCTGCTTCAGCAGAAAAATTTCAAGGGTCTGCTCTCAGTGCTTCCTGGTGGCCTGGCTGAAGCCACAGCAGATTACGCAATCCTGAGTGTTGTGTTCTGGGCCTAAGCAGCAAACACAGGCCTCATGGTCATCTTTCTCTGGGATCTTCTGCCCACTGGTACACTTTTTGAAGAGGTTCCCAGAAGTGGTTTTCAGCATAAACAAAAGAGGGAAAATCACTTTATTGCTAAAGTTATATACACAAGGAGAGAAAAACAAAAAATAAAGGTTCGACGAAGAAATTATGTGAAATGGAGGTCGACTTAAGCTGGTGGATCTCCATGAAGTCTGACATATGATGGCTGACAGCAGGAAAAGAACTGAGGAGGACACAGGGGCAGTCCACTCTTACAGGATAGGTCAACATCAGCGTATGACATCAGAGTGGGTGGCCCCTCTGCTCGGCTGCTAACTAGGAAAGTTTCCGTGTGGTTCTAGTGCCTCTAGTTCCATAGGTGTGGCCTGCTGCAAGAGATACCCCTGAAGCCAGATCATAATTTTTTTTTTTTCTTATCAACTAAATTGTACTGAAGATAAAATTAATAAACATATATCAAGCCATATCAGTATATATGAACAGTGCTCATCACTCGAGCACTGGCCCTTTAAAGTCTCACAAGAAGGCTCACTGCTTACACAGAATGGCAAAATGATCGCCCTCCCCTGCCGGCCCCAGCAACCTGAGGTTGCTCCCAAACCCGAGTTTCAGGCGTGATGGGCGGTAATGGACTTACCCGGTTACAAAAACGCAAATAAATAAAATAAATGCTACTGTCACATCACTGGGATGCCCAGTCTTTTAATGGGGAACAGTCATTACCAAGCGCCCCAAGCCTAAGTGTGGGGCTGGTCCCAACGTGCACTTTGTGTTCAAAAACGTTTTGTTTTACTTGCTGTTTATTGCTGTATAATAGATTATATCAGGTTACTTTGGCTTACTTCCAGGCAAACATCTTCTGTACCTACGCATCCCAGAATCCACTGCACCTGACATCAGAGCAGGGCTGCAGCAGTGGGAGACTCAGTAGACTGCAGTGTATGTTAGACATTATATAAGCTCTGTTCTTTTGGTTGCTGATTCTGCTGTTCTCCGAGGGCTACATATAGTCACAGAGGACTGTACATAGCCCAGGGAGAAAAGCAAAACCAGAAAATATGTCATCAGATCTTATAAAAGCTCCAACATGCACTGCAGACTACTGAATCTCCCACTGCTGCAGTCCTGCTCTAATGTAAGCTGCAGGGGATTCTGGAATTAGTAGTTACAGAAGATGTCAGCTTGGAAGTATGCAAAATCAGTCTGATACAATCTACCATACTACAGCAAACAGTAAGTGAACCAAAATGATTTTGCACACAAAGTGCACATTGGGGCCAGCCCCACAATTGGGTGTTGGGCCCTTTGTGCTGACTGTTCCTCATTAGATGAAGAACTAAGTGTTGTGCTACGTTTTACCTCCCTACAATACTGCTAGACTGATATACTCAGCACAATGTATCTTTCCTCCTACCTGCTCCTGTTTGTAGTCACAGAGGGCCTTCAAGATGACAGGTTTGGTAGCCTTGTAGTCTGGGTTACGGGGTTTCAGCTGCACCACCTTTTTGGACTTGTTCACCAGGCTCTGCACTTGCCTCCTGTACTCCACGATCTTCTCCCGCTCTTTCTGTCAAGGTAAATGACAAAGTCATGCTGGCTGCTTGTACCTGCTGTAGCACTGGGCTAGTATGAGGCTTACAGAGCTGCAGAATAGTGGAACTGTAGTATGCGCTCACCATGTTCATGGTAAAATAAGGCAGTCTTTGCCCTAGTAAACCACAACTTCAATAAGGTGACATCTTCCATTCCTCTTCAGTATTAAGGATTCCTGTAAGCAACCACATAAGATGCTGTGGGACTACTTTGACTTTCTTTCCGGCCATCATCCCATATTTTTTTGGTGCCACTGTGCACTACTTTCAGCATGTCGCTGTCCATCCAAAATTACATCTGTGCCCATTGTGGTTGCTTAGGGGAAAATGTTTCTAACGACAGCCAGATGTTGGCTCAAGAGCTGCAAACTGTGGAACTCTTGTAAAACAAGCTGTGGCCCATACCCCAGTTGATGAGATTTTTTAAAGCAATTATTTTAGCTCGGTCTAACCCATCCCCATCCCCACCCACCTCCATACACAGAAAGCTGTTGAGTAAAAAAACCGGCTGAATTAAAACAAATTCTTTTTTTCTTCAATGGTGATTTGAAAGACGCGGTCTGCAACACACCAGCCACAATTAGGTATTCATAACACAAGCTGTAGTGAGAAAAAGGTCATGTGACCCACCTGGGAATTAAGTCAATGCCTGCTGAACAAGAATACTCTGCGGAGTACTAACAAACAGGCTGATCTATTAGTCCCTTCTGGCGCTACTTTCGTATTTATTTGATTCAGTTTATGTTGACTGGGAAAGAAGGGCTAGACAATGCTGCCTATCTTCAGCCTTGTCCCAGGATGGGGGATACTGATGCAAATCAGCAGAAAATGTAACCAGATTAAACTGTTGTGATATTTTAGTGAATGGAGGAAATTTGGCATGGACACCAGGGAAATTCTCCTATTCTTTTCGAGAAGTACCAGGAGATCTTTAATGTCCACCTGAACAACCATCAGAAAAGTCAGACTGAACCTCTGTTTAACATCCCATCTGAAGGATGACACACCAAAACAGTACAGCACCCCCCTAATACTGCACTCAGGTACCAGTGTTTAAGGTATGAGCCCAATCCCAGTGTGGGACTCAAACCCATGACCTTCTGGCCCAAAGGCAAATATACCACCAACTGAGCCACACTTACACTTGCAATCAACAAACCATCCTGGAAGTTCCCCTTCCTCTCTGCAATTGGCAGAATATGCTTATGTATGATGGACACTGAGCATGGTTAGAAAGTTTACATGCAGAGGACTGATGTCCCTTAAACTCTTAGGACAAATGGCTGTTTTGCCTACCACAGGATGGTGTCAAAGACATAGTTCAACTTGGACTGCTAACCTCAGCATTTGCATAACACAATACACTGAACAGTCAGACGATGTGTGTGTTTTTTATTCCCAACATGTTAGAGCCATCTTTGTTGGAAGCCACGGGACTGTATGTTACCCTGCTGCCCCATTTGAGGAACAGAAGAAGGAAAAGCAAGGCAATTTTATTTCAGCAATAAGGCACAACAGGGTGTGTGTTACTGTGTTACAACATCACACCTTGGGTGGCTGAAGCACGAGGCCACAGGCCAAGTGTGTTCAACATCCGAGAACTGACGTTATTACACAATAACACACATCACTGGAGTGCCTTATTGCTTTTACATAATGGCTCATTTATATTAACAAAAAAGATTAAAAAAAATATGTTTTACAGTTTTTTTTCCCCTTCATTTTACTATACTTGGGTTATGTATTAAAAGAAGTTCACAGTTTCTGTTGCTGCCGCTAGGTGGTGCTACCATTACATGCTGTCACATCCCTCCTTGCCTACAGGTATGTTCTGTGCATCTGTGATGGTGTCTGTTGTCCTGCCTCATCTGCTAAGCAGCCGTCTGTGTGCCTGTCGATACTGCTTTTTAAAAACATTTCTCCATTTCCGTCCTTGGCACTGGTGTTCGCCACAGTTCCTTACCCACCAACCTGCTTTAGTGTTTGCGAGTGGTAACTGAAAAGAACAGCCGTGTGCTGTCTTTTTGAAGTTCTGCCTTTTTGCTTG
Source organism: Neoceratodus forsteri (assembly GCA_016271365.2). Lineage (NCBI taxonomy): Eukaryota > Metazoa > Chordata > Ceratodontiformes > Ceratodontidae > Neoceratodus > Neoceratodus forsteri. Next base: position 212,091,675 of record CM057456.1, read on the forward strand.
CTGGAAAGACAATCAAGAGTTACTTTTTCATTTAGTTTTTTTACAAAATCCTGACAGAAAAATAATAAAAGGCAGTGAGTGGCCGCGATCAGTTATGGAAACAGATAGCCATGCGTTGTCCATTTCAAGAAGCGGTCACTCATTTACATAAGTTGCAATGCTATATTTAAAAAAAAAAAACAGGTGACTCCCCTGTAACAGTAGTTCTAGGAGTGGTATATGTTGTTCATCCACACTTATTGGCATGTCCCTTTCCCCTTTAAGGATCACTGGAAGTTTTCAGGCCAGCTCCTCCCACCTACCCCGGTGGTATAACCCTCGACCACACCCCATGATACCAGATCTTAGCCTGCTGGAAGCCAGGTTTGTGTGTCCACAGCCGGGGAGGTCGGGTGGGTCCGTGTGGATGAACAACATATACCACTCCTAGAACTACTGTTACAGGTGAGTAACCTGTTTTCTAGGATTGTGGATATGTTGTTCATCCACACTTATTGGCAGACTCTAGCAGTCCTCCAGAAGGAGGGAGGCAAGGTGCACACCGCCACTGATACTCACTTGGGAAACAGAGATTGGAGAACTGAGGCCCCAAAACCAAGGTCGATGTGGTAATGGGTAATGAAGGTGTTTGCTGACTTTCAGGTAGCAGCTCGACAGATTTCCTGGATATGGATATCCCCATAAGCAGCCACTGATGCAGCGGTATGGGGTGTTAGAATGAGCTCTTATCCCTCTGGGAGGCTCTGTGCCCGCCAACCTCATAGCACAGACTTATGCAAGATGTAATCCACCTTGCAATAGTCCGTTTTGCTGCAGGTCTGCCAGAAGCGGCTTCAGTGTAGGTGACAAACTGCTGGCGAACCTCTCCCTGAATTTCTGCCATCCTCTCCTCATAATAGGAGCGAGCTTGTCTCAGGTCCAAAGTATGGAGCCTGTACTCTGCCTCCAAGGTGTAATTATGGTAGTATACTGCAGTATAGCGCAGTGGTTTAAGGCTCTGAACTGCAAATCTGGAGACCTGGGTTTGAATCCCACAGCCCCCACTTGCATACTGTGTGACCCTGAGCAAGTCACAACTTCCCTGTGCTCCCAGGTTTCACCTATAAACAAGCTTTCAGCTAAGTATGTCTCTTCTGGTTAAACAATTTGAAAAAAGAAAAAAAAAACAGTTAACACCTGGTTAAGGTGAAATTTTGACACCACCTCCAGAAGGAATTTCGGGTGGGGGCATAGGACAACCTGGTCCCTGTGGAAGACCAGATAAGGGGAGTCCACCAAAAGCACCTGGAGCTCTCCTGTCCTGGCAGATGTGATAGCCACCAGGAAGGCTATCTTCCACGACAAGTGTGACAATGCACACCTGTGCATTGGTTCAAATGGTTTGCCCATGAGCTTTGCCAGTACCAGAAGTAGATCCCACTGAGGTGGAGGTTCTCACACCAGAGGGGATATGTGATCTAGGCCTTTGAATAAGTCCCCACCACTGTCTCCTGCGCCATCAGCTAACCGGCCCACGTCCAGTAAGCAGAGATGGCTGCCAGGTGCACCCTAAGGGTCGATGACCAAAGACCCCCTTTGGACAGAGACCAATAGTAGTCAAGAATGTTAGCCACTGGATAGGATAGAGGGTTTAGGCCCTTGCCCTGACACCAAATGAAAAATCTTTCCCATTTGAAGGCATAACATTTCCTGGACGATTTCTTCCTGGATGCCTCCACCTTGGTGAGGACATCCTCAGAAAGACCTAAAGCCTGAAACTCTAGCTGCTCAGGTACCAGGCTGAGAGGTGCAGAGATTGAAGGTCTGGATGGTACACTTTCCCCTCATTGAGAGAGATCAGGTCCGGGCATGCTGGAAGCCGCTCAGGGGGCCCTGCAGCTGGGGCTGACGAGATTTGGATACCAGAACAGGCACGGACAGTCTGAGGCTGCCAGAATCACCTTCACCTTGTCCCTCCCCACCTTGAGGAGCACCTTGCGGATCAAGGGAACTGGAGCAAGGGTGTAGGCAGGCATACTCTGTGTACACATATGTGTACAGTTTTGATGCGTGCCTAGCACAAACCATTTGGCTTTCTGTTAATATTTTCATTCTAATCTGTAGTATTCAGGTTAGTGTCAGCCACTGAGGAGTGTCTCAGTTTAAACTTCTTTTGTTCAGGAGACAGATACATGTATAACCTCTTTAGAGAGTAGAGGACTCATCTGACAATTTGACTTGTTTGGAAGGGGGGGGTACCATCTGGACAGGCGGTATACATTTTTTGAGTGGGGGGTGTAGCTGCAGGAGATTGTGTGTACAAAATGAAAATTTCTGGCTACACCGCTGAACTGGAGAGAAGGCGTAGAAGAGGCCTGGGGTCCACAGCCTCGAGAAGGCATCCCGCTACGGTGAGCCCTGCTGACGGGGGGCGAGCATGAAACAGCCTCAGCTTGGTGTTTTCCCAGGAGTCAAACAGGTCCACCATTGGTTCACCCCAGTGGGAGAACAGGCTGTAAGCTACCTCTGGATGGAGAGACCACTCGTGGGATGTCTTGCCTAAGCGGCAGAAAGCAACTGCCAGATGGTTTGAGGCTCCTACCACATAAATGGCTAGGAGATCCACCTCCGGACGGCTGATGAGGGCCCAGATGAGGAACGCCTCCCTGCAAAACAGACGGGAGTGGGTGCCACCCTGTTTGTTGAAGGAGTACATGGTTGTGGTATTCTCCCGTCTGGACTTGAACCACTTGACCCCGGAGCTGAGGAGCGAAAGCTGACAGTGCCAATCTGACTGCTCTGAGGTCCAACAGGTTGATGTGATATCGGGACTGCTCTGGGGTCCAGAACCCATGGACTCTTTTGTTCCCCATGTGGGCTCCCCAGCCCATGAGAGAGGCATCGGTCATAAGGACGGCCATCAACTCTGGGCAGACATACGGGATCCCTTCCTGCAACTGGTCTGGGGCGGTCCACCACTGGAGAGCATCCCACATCTTCTGGGTTACAGTTATCAGCTGGTCGAAATGACCATGGCGCTGAGTCCACTGTGCAGCCAGCTCCCGCTGGAGGGGGCACATGTGCCACCGGGCCCAATGGACCATGAAAGTGCATGCCGCCATGTAACCCATACGGTGCAGAAAGTCCCGGGCAGGGCACAATTGCCCAACCAGAAATGTTTGGGCAAAGGAGGAGAGAACCTCCGCCCGGTCCACTGGGAGCCGAGCACTGCCACAGTGAAGCACATCACCTGAGAAGGCACGAGTTCCCGACTAGGCCTTTTTGATCAAGAGGCCGAGTTGGAATCAGGTCTGTAGGGCCAGATCCCGGGACCTCTCCACCTCCTGGTAGGCGGGGCCTGCTAAGAGCCAATCATCGAGGTAGGGGTAAATTCTGACCCTCCAACGCCTGGTATGGGCTGCCACCACTGCGATGCATTTGATAAAGACTCATGCAGCCAATGACAGGCCGAATGGCATGGTTCGGAACTCGTTTAGGGTCCCTTCGGCTCTGAAGCGGAGGAACCGCCAATGAGGTGGATGGATTGGGACGTGAACGAATGCGTCCTGTACAGCCAGTGAACAGAACCGCATGTTTCGCTCCAAGGATGGTATGATCTGGGACAGAGTGACCATCTGAAAGGTGGTGACCTGAGATACCGATTCAGGTTGTGCAGATCTAGAATGGGGTGCCAGCCCCCTGTCCACTTGGGCACCAGGAAATCCTGGAGACAAAGCCTGGGTCTGCTGGAGAATCCACCCTGGAGCTACTGCCTCCTTGAGGAGGAGCTGAACGATGTCATCTCGCAGGGCAGACTGAGTATGGAAGGATAGTCTTTCCTCCTGAGGGGTGTGGGCTCAGCTTGGATGGTGCTACTCAAATTTCAGAGGCAGTCCCTGATCGACCACTTCCAAAACCCACCTGTCTGTGGTGATAACGGACCAGGTGGAAAGAAAGAGCGGAGTCAGCCCCCCCATGGGAGGACCCAGAGCTGGCATGATGGGAGAGGGGGAGGCGGCCACTGCCCCATCACTGAGCAGGCTTGAAGGAGGATGATCCAGGACCTGAACCTCTTCCTCCTTTATGGCCTGGGAGGGCCTGGGCTTGTGCCGGGGGTGCCAAGCTTGAGCCTGCTGCTGCTGTTGCTGCTGCCCTCCTTGAAAGGACTGCTGCTGTACCACAGGGGATGAGTGCCGAAAAAGCTTCTTTTTCTTCTGCTGTTTCTTGCCCGAAGAACCTTTAGTAGAAGTAACGTCCAAGGTGGCACTGGACTGCTCAATACACCGAAGATGACCAGCCACACCTGGGCCGAAAAGGTCAGTGCCCAGGAAAAGCACATCAGCTAGTTTGTGCTGAGTATCTGCTGGGCAAGAGAAGAGTCTCAACCAAGCCCTGCAATGACAGGCAACTGTGGTTGCCATCGAGCGGGCACAAGAATCACCAATGTCCTAGGCTGTCTGAAGCTGCTGTTTGGCAACAACCCAGCCCTGATCCTGGACCTGCTTGACCATGGTCTGCATGTCTGCGGGGAGATGTGGGAGGACTTCCTCCAAAGACCCCAAGAGGGCATTGGAGAAGTGTGCCATGACGACGGCCGAACTTGCCTAATGATGAAGCCGCATAAATCTTTCGAGCCGAATAATCCAAGATTTTGGATTCTTTTTCGGGAGGTCAGTCAGTATCAGCATAACTGCCAGCATGCCTGAACACAGAGGTGGTCACCAGGCTCTCGACCGAAGGGTGCCCTGTGAACCATGCAAGGGACCCCATGGGCACCGCATACTTGCAGGCCATGTAGGCAGACAGAGCTGGACAGGAGGCAGGGTGCTGCCAAAGTTCTAAGGCTGGGCCAACTATGGCCTTGGCCACAGGAAAGGCCTCCGTCGGGGTATCCTCTCTCTTGAGGATGTCCGTGAGAGGGTACTCTGCCTTTTTCTGGATAGGTTCCAAGAGCATCCCTGTAGACTCTGAGATAAGGCGACGAATGCCCTGAAAGAATGAAGAACCTTCCTCCGTCTCTATCCCACCAGCCAATTCGTCATCCCCGGGATGAGAATGCAGGCCGGTCTCATCCGAACCTGAGGAATCCAGATAAGACAGTCGACCGCCTAGGTCACCTTCGACCCGCCGAGAGCAGTCCGGGGTGACAGTGACCAAAAGACGCTGGGGGAAGCCCGGTGTCTTGTCTCATCTTCCTTAGAAGGAGCCCCTTCCACAGGCTGCTTGGGCGGTGGTTCCATCACGATCGGTGGAGAGACACTGGTTTAGTCCGAACCAGAGGTTTCACCGGCTCCCCAGGTGGGGGAACTGACTAAATCCGCTCCAAAGGAGTTGGCTTCAGCCTGGGAGGCAAAAGCCAAGTAATGACCGGGGTAGAAGCCAGGGTTGAATTGTGCCCAGACAAAATCAGCTGTTGCCACATTAGGTCCTCGTAGTACCAACGGAGTTTCCGACGGGGCCTCTCCTCATCCGAGGAGGATGATGATGATGACCGATGGCATCGCCTCTTTTTTGAGTGCTTGTGGCTCTTCCTTGGCCTGTCTGTCGAGGGGGTCCTAGAATTCGATCGAGATCGGACGGACCAATTCGGTCGCTTGGGAGACACCGACGGGACGGTGATTTCCCCAGCTCAGGGACCACTTCCTTGATGGGATCCCCAGTGGGCTGGGTCTCCTCATCTGGGAAAGAAAGGACAGGAGTCCGATTGAGAGAATTGTTGACCATAGTCGGTGACAATGGGTCGATTGGGTCAATGATTATTTCAACCTCGTCGATCAACTGGCCAGACGGCAAAGCCGAGAAGCCAGCGGCCGAAGAGGCAATTTCGACAGAAGTCCAGACAGACAGTTCCTGGAACCGATATCTCTCCTGATCCCAAGAACACCTACACCAAGATGAAGATGATCCCGGGTCCTTTTCCCGCTTATGGGACCGAGAGAAGTGCGTGCCCACAGGACTCTCTCCTTTAGTCAGGAGAGACTTGCATAACTCTCGGAAGGAACCCGAGAAGGTGGAGCCCAGGTTGAGCAGAATGAAGAAGCTCTGAGAGGAAGATTCCCCGGCATGAGCCGCTGCCTCCTTGAAGGCTTGCATGCACTCCAATTGGTCAGTGGATCCCGCAGCCATGGAGACCGCCCACCAAGCCTCCTTTGATTTCACTGGAGGGTTCCGTTTTCCCGACCTCCCCAACTTCAGGCATGTGAGATGGTCGTTGAGGATGTTAGGGTGAAATGCAAGACAAAAATCGAACTTCGAGGTGTCATGATCGACACCCAAACAATAGACACATGCAGTGTGGGGAATCAGTGTGCAACATTTTCTGGCCGCATGAACACTGGCGAAATCTGGGGGAAGACTTGTCTTCCATAATCGAAGATAAGCAGTTGCAATCGCTAATGCGAACTAGACAAATTTTCAGAATAACCGAAAGTTTTGAAGCCAGGGCCTACAAGATGCGGGAGCATGAAGGAGGCAACCTGAATCTTTCAACCGAAAGAAAGATCTGGCGTTATGGGACGGAGCCGAGGGTTATACTACCCGGGTGGGTGGGAGTAGTTAACTTGAAAATTTCCGGCGATCCTTAAAGGGGAAAGGAACATGCCAAAAAGTGTGGATGAACAACATATCCACGATCCTTGAAAATAAGTTTCTACTATTTAAAAGTAGCTGATAGTGTGTAGAAAGAAAACCAGGGGTGAGGAACTCAGTGTGCGTGTGTGCGTGTGTGTGTGTGTGTGTGTGGTGGGGGTCATGATGGCTTGTACACTTCTGCGAACTACTTAAGTTTTCCATGAACTAAACAGGAAGTAGGGAGGGATTTCTAAAGTAGTAATGCAGTTTTTTTCATGCCTGCCCTAGATACAGTGATGTTACTGTCAGATTAACATCACTGTCTCTAGGGCAGTGTGACCAATCAGGAAGCTGCATTTATTCATGCCATTGTACAATTATGTTTAGTATTTGTTGACCAGGAAATGAGAGCTAGACAACGCTGCCTATTTTCTGCTGTGCACTGTGGAGAGGACACAAATGCAAAGCAACTGAAATTGAACCAGACTAAGTTGCTGGTGGTAGTTCTATTGAGGAAGGTACATTTGGTTAGGACACCAGGGAAATTTCCCTTCTCTCCTGTTTTTTTTTTTTTCATTATTATATGTATGGGGAGCCAATCCATAATTTGCAATTGGACATTTTAAATGACAGACTACCATTTTCTGTTCTCCACAGCTGAATGTCGCTCAAACCCAAATAATCCCATCTGAAACCACTGAACATAGCATAGTGCAAGTCCTGTTTGGTGATCAATTCACCCAATCATTTGGTCCAGGACTTTGGAAGCTGAATGTTTCCCTGTTACTGTCAGTGGCTCAGTAGGTAGCACGCTCACTTCTGAAGCCAGAAGATCAGAAGTTTGTGGGTTCTAGCCCCACACTGGGAACTTGGAAAAAATCCCAATACTGACGCTATAGTGCATCATCACTTCTGAGGTGCAATCTTTCAGATGAGATGCTAAACCGAGGTTCTGTCTGTTTGTTCAGGTGGACATTAACGATCCCATGACACTTCTCGAAAAGAGTAAGAGAAATTTTTATTAACAAACAAAAACAGAATACAGCAAAGAGAAATAGAACAATACAGTATCATAAACAAAAAATTTAAAGGAAACAAGGTACAATCAAGAATATCCAAACAGTGGGTAAAAGAAACTGGACAAAGATCGTGTTATCCGAAAACCAGTAAAGAATACCATCCCACTAACATATATACAATGCAGTGAAAATATGTGACACAAAAACAAACCATCCCAAAAACCTTGCATGTGAATACAATCAAAAAATAAGTGTTGAATAGTTTCTCATTGACCTTGACAAGTCTGTTCATGACAGCCCTGTCTGTCACTTGTTCATGTTTTTGATTGCTTTTAACATTTAGATTCTGATGTCCACAAAGCCAGTTCATATCCTGCGTCTTCAGTGGTATTCTAGGTTCTACTGCACTGGGTAACAATAAATCCATATTAACATGTTCAGAAACCTGAAATAATGGTTCTTCAATGTAACAAGCAACCACAATAAAATTATAAAAAGACTTTTTCTCATGAGACATGAGCCAACTAAGTTCAATTTTCCACATCCTGACATACTTCAAGGTGCATCTAACATGGGAGGGGAGTAGCCAAGTAGTCAAAAATGGTGTACCCCACAACTGCATACAAAAATTCCCCACCCCCATAATACCCAATACTATAGGTCTAATTGAACTATAAAAAAAAAAATTCCCAAATAGATATACTAATGGCTGTATCATATTAAGGCCTCCTGATTTCCAGGTCCTATAAGTATGTGCTCTTTTCACAGGATTCAATCTGCTATCCCAGAGCAACAGAAAAAAAAGACTCAATCTTAGCATGCATACTGTAAGGCAGGGGAAACACACGGGAAACATACAAAAAAAATAGGTGCAATATAGGCTCGGAGAAGAAATACAGGTTACTCACCTGTAACAGCAGTTCTAGGAATGGTATATGTTGTTCATCCACACTGTCTGGCAGGTTCCTTGCCGCTTTAAATCTTGCCGGAAGGTCTTCAAGCTGGCTCCTCCCACCCACCCAGATGGTAAAACTCGCTCCGCCCCATGGCGCCAGATCTAGCCCACTGGAAGCCAGGTTGTGCGTCGAGCTGGGAGGTCGGTGGATCGTAGGAATGAACAACATATACCATTCTAGAACTCCTGTTACAGTGTGAGTAACCTGTATTTCTGGTACGGACATGGATATGTTGTTCATCCACACTGTCTGGCAGACTCCTAGCAGTTCTCTGGGAGGAGGAGGCAAGGCGACACCCCTACTTAGGGAATAAAGACTGGAGAACCGAGGCCTCAAAACCAGCATCCCGGCGTGACCCAAGGTCGATGTAGTAGTGGGTAATTAAGGTATGTGCCGACTTCCAGGTAGCAGCCCTGCAGATATCCTGGATAGGGACATCTCTGGAAGCAGCCACCTATGCAGCGGTATGGCAGGTAAAATGAGCTCTTATCCCTCTGGGAGGCTCCATGCCCGCCAACCTATAGCAGAGATCTATGCAGGAGGTGGCCCACCCGCTCATCGTCCGCTTGGTTGCAGGTCTGCCAGGTGCGGCTTCAGCGTAGGTGACAAACAGCTGGCGAACCTCTCCCCGAACTTCAGCCATACACTCCTTAAGAAAGCGAGCGCTCAACTAGGGTCCAATATACAGCCTATATTCGGCCTCCGAGGTGTGACTGGGGTAGAACACCAGCAGAGTCAACATCTGGTTAAGGTGAAGATCCGACACCACCTTCGGAAGGAACTTTGGGTGGGGTGCAGGACAACCTTGTCCCTGTGGAAGACCAGATAGGGAGACTCAAAGGAAGCGCCTGGAGCTCTCCCGTCCTTCTGGTTGACGTGATAGCCACCAAGAAGGCGGTCTTCCACAACAGGTGGGAGATATCACACCTGTGCACTGGTTCAAATGGCTTGCCCGTGAGCTTGGCCGATACCAGCAGTAGATCCCACGGAGGTGGAGGTTCTCGCACTGGAGGGAAAATGTGATCAAGGCCATAGATGGCACCAGACCACCTTCTCCTGCACCATCGACTGCTTTCTGGCCCGCGCCCGGAGGGCAGAGATGGCTGCCAGGTGCACCTTAAGGGTCGTCGACCAAAGTCCTTGCTGAGAAAAGGACGACAGGTAGTCCGGAATGCTTGCTGAGGAACAGGAGGAAGGTTCCAGGCCCTTTTCCTGACACCAAATGTAAGATCTCTTCCATTTGAAGGCATAGCATTATCTGGTTGACTCCTTACAGGACGCCTCAACAACGTTGAGGACCTCGTCGGAAGACCCAAGGCCTGGAAATCTAGCTGTTCAGGAACCACGCCATCAGGTGCAGGGATTGAAGGTCCGGATGGAATACCTTCCCCTGATGACAGAGATCAGGTCCGGGCGGGCTGGAAGCCGCATCGGGAACCTGGAGCTGAGACTGAGGAGAACTGGATACCAGAGCTGGCGGCGCCAGTCTGGGGCTACCAGAATCACCTGCACCTTGTTCCTCCTTGCCTTGAGAAGCACCTTGAGGATCAAGGGAATGGGGGGAAAGGCGTAGAAGAGGCCCGGGGTCCACGGCCTTGAAAAGGCATCCCCCTGCAGCGGGCCCTGCTGAGAGGGGCGGGCATGAAACAGTCTCAGCTTCGCATTCTCCCTGGAGGCAAAAAGGTCCACCTGAGGCGTGACCCAGTGGGAGAACAGATCTTGTGCTACCTCCGGCAGGAGAGAACCCCTCGTGAGACGCAGCCCCTATCCGGCTTAGGGCATCGGCCAGGGTGTTGGAGGCTCCTGCCACCTGAATGGCTAGGAGATCCGCCTCCAGGCTGCGCACGAGACCATATGCGGAGAGCCTCCTTGCATAACGGCAAGGAGCGTGTCCGGGCCCTGGCAGTTTAGGTAGCACATGGTCGTGGTATTGTCCGTCTGGACCTGGACCACTTGGCCCCATAGAAACGGAGCGAAGGCGGTGAGAGCTAGGCGGACCGCACAGAGCTCCAGCAGGTTGATACAGCATCGGGACTCCGGAGGGGACCAGAGGCCGTGCGCTCTGTGCTCCCCCGATGGGCACCCCAACCCATCAGAGATGTGTCGGTTGGTAAAGAGACCATCGGCCCGGGGTGGACGAATGGGATGCCCTCCTGCAAATGTGCCGGAATGGTCCACCACTGGAGAGCATTCCACATTTCCTGGGTCACTGTCACCAACTGATCCAATGGATCGAGCATTGTGACCACTGACTGACCCGTCCCCAATGAAGGGGATGCATGTACCAACAGGCCCAATGGACCATGCTGATGCAGGCTGCCGTGGGGCCCAGGAGACACAGGAGTCCCAGGCAGAGCACAACTGCCCAACCAGGAATGATTGGGCAGGGAGGAATTTCCATCCCTGTCCGCCGGGAGCTGAGCTCTGGCTCTGAAGAGAGTCGAGCTCTGCCCCGATGAGGGGTATCACCTGCTTCGGCACGAGTTCCGGCTCAGCCTCGTTGATGAGGAGGCCAATCTGAGAGCAAGCCTGGAGGGCCAGATCTCTGGACCGCTCCACCTCCGCTCTGGAGGGGGCTGCCAACAGCCAGTCATCTGGGTAGGGGTACACCCGGACCCTTCGGGCGCCGCAGGAATGCCGACACCACTGCCATGCATTGGTGAAGACCCTGGGAGCTAGAGAGGCTGAAGGGCATAGTCCGGAACGTGTAAGAGATCCCTCTGCTCTGAAGTGAGAAATTTCTGACGAAACGGACGGATCGGGATGAGAAGAATGCATCCTGGAGGTCCAGGGAACAGAACCACATGCCCTAAATCCAGGGATGGGAATATCTGAACCAGACTGACCATCCTGAAGGTCCGAGACCTTAGGGACCTGCTCAAGTCATGCAGGTCGAGAATGGGGCACCAGCCTCCATCCGTTTTGGGACCAGGATTTCCTGGACACAGACCCCGGGTCTAAAGGAGGATCCGCCACACTACAATCACCTCTATCTCAAGGCAGGAGCAATATCGGCTCGACAGGCCGACAGCGAGCCGGACTGGCCCCGGGGGCGACGAGGAAGGGCCTGCTCTCGAAACCAGAGGCAGGCCCTTACCACCACCTCCCACACCCAACGGTCTGTGGTGATAGCGGACCAGGCAGAGGAGTGGCGGGCCGTCCCCATGGGGGAACCCAGGAAGGGTGGCGAGGTTGGGGAGTGCCCTCAACCCGTCACTGGGCAGGCTTGGAGGAGGGACCAGCTGAGGGAGCTCTTGGGCCTTTACCTCCTTGCTTCCCATTAGAGGAAGCTGCTGGCTTAGGTTTGGGATGCCAAGCGCAAGCCTGCTGGCCCTCGTGCTACAGCTGATGGGCCAGTCGTGCCGCAGGGGCCGAAGGACGAAAGGACTTACACTGATGTTGCCGGCGGCCCTTGTCCCTCAGGGTGGAGGTGACCAAGTCCAGAGTGGTGTTGGACTTTTTGATCCACTGGAGGTATCCCTCCACTCCAGGGCCGAAGAGGTCAGTCCCCAGGAAGGGGATGTCCGCCAACTTGTGCTGGGTATCCACTGAGAAGGTGGATCTCCTCAGCCACGCCCTGCGGCGCATGGCCACCGCGGCCGCTACTGACCTGTCACAGGAATCATCTATGTCCAGAGCAGTCTGAAGCTGCTGCTTAGCTACCGCCCTTCCCTGGTCCCACACCTGTCGGGCTGTGGTCCACAGGTCGGCTGGGAGATGAGAGATCACCTCATCCAGGGAGCCCATGAAGGCGTGGAGGCTTGCCATCAAGCGGCCAGGCTGGCCTGCCAGAAGGCGAGGAGGGACACATGAGTATGCCTAAGCCCGATAGTCAGCCTTTTTGGACTCCTTGTGGGGGGCCTATCACGTCCAGTGTTTCCGGAATGCTGGAAGACGTTATCGGTGACTAACCCCTCAGCAGAGGGGTGCTCCGAGAAACCGGGCAAAGAGCCGATAGGGACCGCATACTTCCTGGACATCCTGGCCGAGGGTGCAGGACAGGAAGCAGGCTGCTGCCAAAGCTCCAAGGCTGGGCCGACAATGGGAAGACCTCCGTGGGTGAATCCCCTCAGTCTAGAATCTCCGTCAGGGGATAATAGGCCCGTTTGGACACGGGCTCAAGCTGCATCCCGGTAAACTCCGAGATGAGCCTAAGCAGACCCAAGAAGGACGACGGGCTATCGTCCAGAGACTGGCCCCGGGAGGACTCCAGGCCAACCCGCCTGGGGAACACGGAGGAGTCGTCATTAGACTCCGAAGAGTCTGTAAAGAGCTGCCTCAGGCCTGAGCCACCTTTCACCTGCCGAGGGCGGCCAGGAGTGAGGGTGACCGACAACCTGCGGGGCAGGCCGTGCCCTGACCGAGGTTCCACCACAATCGGTGGGGCAGCTAGATTTGGTGAAAACCGGCCCAGAAATGGGCATCTCGACTCGGCGGCGGTTGCTTCGACCATTTAAGCGCAACCACTTGATAGCAGGAATGAATCGAGTCGACTGACTCCGGACAACAACAACTGCTGCCACATAAGCTCCTCGTAACGTCGACGCAATCTGCGTCAAAGCCTCTCCTCATCCAAGGAGGATGACAAGGAGGAACGGTGTCACCACTTAATTCAGTGCCCAGACTGAGATCGGCGAAGTCGGCGGGAGCGACTTGACCGAGATGAAGTCCGAGACCGAGACCCTCGGTGAAACCGAGGGCGTGCCTGGGAAGGGACGGGGGACACGCGCTCTCCCCTCGGCTCGGACGCTTTGACCGGGGACTGCCACCCCGAAGGCGCGGGCAGATCCTCGGTCTCCACTGGGGAAACCGGCGGAGAGGGGTTGACAGTTCTACCAGTCGACCACCCGGCTGGCGGGTCAAGAGATAACTCGACTACGTCGACAGGAGTCTCTGCAGGCCGGCCTGACAGGGACACTGTGAAGCCAGCGGCCTGAGCCGCAACCTTGACAGAAGTCGACGGTTGGCTGTCCGGGGAAGGAGACCTCTCCCACTCCCACAAACACCGACGATGGAACTTACCCTTCGACTCTCTCGTCTTGGGCTGAGAGGAATGTCCCGATGGCCCCTCTCCCTTCGTGGAAAGGGACTGGCGAAGCTCCTTGAATGAAGCCGAATGAGAGGAACTCAGAGAGAGCGGGATAAACGCTGCGACCGAGGAGGAGGGAGATGCGGCCTGGGCCGCCCCCTCCTCAAGGGCGACTGAGTGCTCGAGCTGCTCAGCTGAGCCAGCCATCGTGGACACCACCTAATGAGCCTCTTTGGATTTTTCTGGCGGGGAAAACTCCTCGGGGCGCCCGAGCCTCAATCGGGCAGCACGATCCTCCAGGGCGTTGGCGGCGGCGGCACAACTACTTGAACCTGCGGGTCATGGTCCTAAAGTCGAGGCAGTATACGCCGCGTGGAGTGCGGATCAGTCCTGGATAATTTTGCCCGCCAGGCGCTCGGAGCCGGAAACAATTTGTCCATCGCAGCCGCGAAGAAAAGGAAGACCGAGGTTTAGAAAACTTCAAAACTTAATTCGGACAAACCGAAGAATCAGGAACCAGTCAAAAACGCAGAGTGATGAGGAGGGAACCTGAGCTTCCAAGCAGTAAGGAAGATCTGGCGTCATGGGGCGTAGCCGAGAGGTTTACCACCCGCGTGGGTGGGAGGAGCCAGCTTGAAGACCTTCCAGCAAGATTTAAAGTGGCAAGGAACCTGCCAGACAGTGTGGATGAACAACATATCCATGTCCCTAGAAACACCCTCTTCTTTCTCGACATTTTCCATGACTGCCATCTAATCACTTTCTGATAGGCCAAATCATAAACAGTGTCCCAATTTAATTGCAAAGCATCATGTGTACCGTAATAAATTCCTAATAACTTCATATTCTCTTTAGTAACAAGGATGTCAAAATCATCAATCAACTCAGCTGCACCCAGCTTTAACATTTTACTCTCAATATAATTAATCCTCATTCCAGTAAATATCTGAAGGTTCTCAATAATCTGAAGTATCCTCCTACCGGAGTCCAAATCTGCTACTGAAAATATACAATCACCTGCATACGCTTGAACCTTCTGAAACATAAATCCCTCCTTTGTTGTAACAGACAAAACCTGATCAACTGCTTCTATCAATCTCAGCATTGGATATAGTCCAAAGACATACAACAAGGGACTCAGTGGGCATCCATGTCGGACACCAACCTGTAGTGAAACAGGAATGCCCAAATGGCCATTCACTAAAGGAGCAACCTTCACATTCGAATATAACGTTTTAAACAGATTAATCAGCAATTCTGGTATACCATAATGTTGCAAAACAGCCCAAATATGATTCTGCCGAACCACATCAAATGCAGTTTCCTGATCCAACAATAAAAAATAACCTGAAAAATTCTGTTGCAATCCCTGTTCTACAATTTCCTGGAGAAAAACAAGATTACTAATTAAATTTCTACCAAGGACAGCATAAGTTTGAGTTGGAATCAATAATTTGTGGGCAACTTTAGAGAGCTGAACCAATAAAATGTTAGTTAAAACTTTATAATCAGAGGTTAACAAACTAAATAGCCTCCAATTTTTCAGGTTTTTTGGATCTCACTTTTTATAAAGCAATGTCATAACCCCGTTTTGCATACTACCTTCAAGACTATGCTCAGACCAAATGGCCTCATAAAGATGCAACCAAGAAAGCAGTAAGTCAATAAAAAGTCTATAAAATTAATTAGGTATCCTGTTGATACCTTGGGTGGTTCGAACAGACAACTTACAAACAGCCTCCTTGATTTCACTATCAGTAAAGGCAGCCACCAATCCCTCAATCTCCTCTGGTAACAAGGGAGGAATATCGAGATTTTGAATAAACAAGTCAGGGGATCCTGAAATGTGTTCTTCACATACGTCTGAACTACTTGACTGATACCCCTAACATCTGTCACAACAGTACCTGTAACATCTAATAAAGTAGACATAATATGTCGTCTAGACTCTTTTGGAGGTAAATCGTAAGGATTCACTTGTTATCTAGTACCTTTAGGCAAATACTGTTGCTGAAAAGAATATTTATCTTTCTTTAGTTTAAGCAAATCAAACATTTTATCCTTAATTTCCAAAAGCTTCTGTTGTACAGTACCATCTGACTGTGTTACCCGAGACAATAAAGTACAGTTACGTAAGAACTTACCTTAACAGTAGATCTTCGAGAACAGCTTTTGCAGCAGGTTACACCATTAGGACTGAAGCCGGCAGGCGCCAGGACCCCACAGAAATTTTCTAGCTAGCAGTATCCAGCGTGGACCGCCCCCGACGTCAGGCATCGTAAAAAAGGGGGCGGTCCCCCAAAATCCCCAGTTCTCCTGCCAGAGACTCACAGCCGTTCGATGACATCAGAAGTGGAGACTGAGGATCCGCCATCAAAAGGTATTCAGAACGGTGTTAGAAACACCTAGTCCTAGAAAAGAGATGGATATCGGAACAACTCTACCTCCAGAGGGGATGGTGGGAGGGAAACTACCTGCTGCAAGAGCTGTTCTCGAAGATCTACTGTTACGGTAGGTTCTTACATACCTGTACTATCTTACTTCGAGAAACAGCGCTTGGAGCAGGTTATACCATTAGGACTGATTCCCAAGCACTACTGGAAATCCCTCGCAGCTGGGAGGAGGCTAGGTAGAGATCGCAAGTTGGACTGAAGCCTAGGATAGGAGTCCCTGAAGGACTGCTAGACCAAAACCAGCTCTTCGCCGTGATGCCACATCCAGGCTAAAATGCCTGATAAAGGTATGCACAGTGCTCCAAGTAGCTGTTGCGCAGATGGATGAAGTGGAAATATTCTTTGTGGCTGCAAAGGAGGTAGCCACCCCCCTTGTGGAATGACCCTTGACCGAGCCCAGTAAAGGTTTGTTACGTTTCTGGTAACAGAACGTGATACAATGGATGAGCCACCTGGACAGCGATTGTTTAGAAACCGGAGCTCCCATCATCCTATGGGCGAAGGAGATGAAAAGCTGATCAGATTTACGGTAGTGCCTGGTTCTAGTCAGGTAGTATCTTTAGACACCTATGCACATCTAGAGTGTGCAACAGGGCCTCTCCTCTATTAGAGTATTTAGGAAAGTACACTGGTAAGTCGATGTCCTGATTGAGGGCGACAGCTGAGACCACCTTAGGTAGAAACTTTGGATTTGTTCTTAGGGACAACCTGCCCTTGTGAAAAACCAAATAAGGTTCTTTGCACATTAGTGTGTGAAGTTCAGAAATCCTTCTGGCCGAAGTAACAGCAACTAAAAATAACGTTTTCCATGTTAGGAGACGTAGCTCGCAATCTGTGGCTGGTTCAAAAGTCGGCAGCGTGTGAGCTGGTCCAGGACAAAGGGTAAATCCCATGGAGGAATAGGATCCTTAATCGGAGGTCTAAGGTGGAGAAGACCTCTCAGGAAAGCTCATGCTGTGTCCAACTGATTTATGGGATGTCAGCCTATAGGAGTATGATAGGCTGAGATGGCACAAAGGTGTACTTTAATAGAGGAGTAGGCCAAGCCTGCCTGGAAGAGAGACAGGAGGTAGTCCAGAACCGACCTCTCGACAGTCCATTGGGGAAAAACCTCGTGCTTGAGACCAGAGGCAAAATCTGCACTATTTCATGGCATATATGGCGTGAGTGGCCGGTTTTCTAGCAACCGCTAGAACATCTGCTACCTCTTGCAAGACCCCATACCACATAATACATATGTCTCTAGAAGCCAGGCATGCAGGTTCAGAGAGCAAAAGTCCGGATGGACCAAAGAACCTGCTTCCTGGGACAATAAGTGGGAGCTGATTGGTAGAGGCACCAGAGGTTCCTGGGACAGCTGGTGCAGCAGAGGGAACCAAATCTGTCTGGGCTAAAAGGGCGCGATAAATATCAGCGTCACCTGCTCTCTGCGGAGTTTCAATAGGATAATCTGGATCAACGGGAAGGGAGGAAAAGTGTAGAGGAATCTGCCTGTCCAGGAGAGGGACAACACATCTCGCCAGAAAACACCAGGCCCTGGATCTAGCGAGCAAAAATTGGGCAGTTTTACATTGGATGGGGATGCAAAAAGGTCTACCTCTGGTGTGCCCCATCTGTGAAACAGATCCTCTACTACCTCCTGGAGTAGTTCCCATTCGTGGACTCTGGCCTGAGAGCGGCTCAGGCTGTCTGTGATGACGTTGTCCACTCCTGTGACATGAACAGCAATGAGGTTTGTGCCGTGTTGTAGAACCCAATCCCACACCCTCATGGCCTCCCTGCCAAGCGGGTAGGAATGGGTGCCTCCTTGTTTGTTGAGGTAATACATCACCGCAGTATTGTCTGTTTGTAACAGCAGAGTACCCGGTGGGATCTCCGACTGGAGGGCCTGCAGGGCATAAATAACTGCTCTCATTTCCAAAATATTTATGTGGAGATGAGCTTCCTGGGGCATCCATGAGCCCTGAGACCTGACCCCGTCGAGGTGTGCTCCCCAACAGAACCCTGAGGCATCCGTGGAGAGCACCACAATCGGAGACGGCGCAATAAAGGGGACCCCTGCCAACAGGTTCTTTGAATCTAGCCACCATTGCCAATCCCAGATGACGGCATTCATGATCCGAATTGGAAGCTGCAAATGGTCTTGCTTCTGATCCCACTGTACCCGTAACATCAACTGGGTCACCCGCATGTGGAGACAGGCTAGCGGGACTGTTGCAATGGCCGCAGCCCTGTGTCCGAGCAGGCAAAGGACCAGTCTGGCTAGGACAGACTTCTTTGCCAAGATGTCCCTGATGAGGAATCTGATGTGTTCCACTCGGTCCTGGGGCAGAAAAGCTATCCCCTGGATGGTGTCCAGAACTGCGCCTATGAACTACAGATTCTGTGACGGAACCAGGTGTGACTTCTCCTGATTGATAATGATGCCCAACATCCCGAACAGGGACTGAGTACAGTGAATGGCGTACATCAGAGCCTCCCGAGAGGGTGCCATGAGGAGCCAGTTGTCCAGGTAGGGGAACACATAGTGGCCTTGCCTCCTCAGAGCCATCACTACGACTGCCATGCACTTCGTAAACACCCGAGGTGCCGATGACAGTCCGAAAGGGAGGGCTCGGAACTGATAATGGCGACCTAGAAATTCGAAGCGCAAGAACTTCCTGTGCGCTCGAGCAATGGGTATGTGCAGGTAGGCATCCTGCATGTCCAAGGACGCTAGAAAGGCGCCCTGCTTGAGCATGGGTATCAGACTGGAAAGGGTCACCATGCGGAAGCATTTGTAGAGGACCGAAGCATTGAGATCGCTGAGATCCAGTATTGGATGGAGGTCCCCTGTCTTTTTGGGAACCAGAAAGAAGTAGGAATAGTAACCTGCATCTCTCTGGTTCCTCGGTACATGCTCTATAGCTTTCTTTCCTAGAAGCATGAGCACCTCCTGCTGTATGAGCAGTGCGTGCTGACCCAAATAACGGGAAAGCAGAGGAGGTCTTGATGGTGGATGGTCGAGGAATTCTATAAAGTGACCTCTCCTGACTATTTGAAATACCCACCGGTTGGTGGTAATCGACTGCCACCCTGAAAAGTGGTGAGCGATGTGACCCCTGACCTTTTCTGCCTGTTGATCCAGAGGAGGGGTGGGGGCCGGGAAGGAGTCATGCTGTGGCAGCGTTGGTTCCCACAGGATGGGCCAGTTTGGTATACCGCTGACCTTTGCCTGGGGAAGATTTAGGTTGGGCCTCATGGTGGAAGGTACCCCTTTGTTGCTGGCCGGAACGTGGCTGCTGTCGTTGTTGCCGGCTGTGAAAACAGTTCTAGTTCCTAAGAAAGGAACCAGATTTGGATCTGTACATGGTCTGTACAGACCTTACTGCCTTACCGGCGTCCTGAAGCTTCGTGATGACCTTTTCAGAGGGTTCACCAAACAGGACCTCTCCGTTGTAAGGGACGTCGAGGATACTCTTCTGTACGTCCGGGGTAAAACCGAAGATATGCAGCCAGAAGTGTCTCCAGAGACAGACGCCTGAAGCTGCACCCCGGCGGACGAGTCCGTAGAATCATATGCGGCTCATAACACTTGGGACCCAACATCTGACGATGTGCAGAGGAGGTTCAAGAGGTCCACCTTCTGCTCGCCATCCGGTAATTTATCAACTAGGTCCTGACCCTGTTCCCACAGGGCATTCTGAAACTGAACCATATGAGACAGATAGTTCAGGGACCTGATGGAGCATGTAGCAGCTGCGTTCATGCGCCTCCCCAAGGCATCCAACTGCTTGGATTCCTGGTCCAGTGGCTGTGTCCTTAGATGCTGTGGTCATTGGGACCTATCATGGGAGGCCGTAATGACCAGGGAATCAGCCAGAGGTTGTTGCACCAAGTACTGGTCCTCTGTCGGGGCCCTGTACAGGCGGTCAGCTTTCTTCGGCACCGTGGGGGTGGAGTGCGGACGCTTCCACGCAGCCTTGGTGACGTCCACGAAGGTGTCCACCAAGGGTGGCACCGCCACAGGCTTAGGGTCCTTCTGCTGAAGGTAACGAGCAAGGCGCTGTTTCTCGGGGTCGAGACCTTCCGAATCCCATCCCATGTTCTCCAGGATGTGCCTCATGATCTCTGAAAAGGAAGGATCATCCAGAGGTTACCTGGGCAGGTCTTGTGGGTCAGATGATGGGATGCTGATTGGAGAAGGAGACTTGGAAGTCCTCCCCTGGCGGACTGGACCGGCGACATCTGGATCGCTTAGGACTGGAAGACCCTGAGGGAGATCTTGAAGGGGGCCTTCTCTGTTCTTTGGATCTTCCCCTGGGAGGTGGAGTGTGCTCCTTGGGGATCGGTGGTCTTCCTGCTGGTCCCTGCAGTGGAGGAGGAGGAGGAGTAGGAGGTGAAGGAGTAGGAGGAGGACGAGGTTTGACTGGGATCACATCCTTTTTTATTGTATCCCACCAAAAGATAAAAAGATCTTTGACCTCTTGAATATTCATAACGGATGACGGACCTAGCACCAGTGGTCTATCACCGGTATCGGGCGTCGGGTCCGAAGGTGTCTCCGGGATTGGCGAACGCTCCTGTGGAAGCCCGACATCCTCAATGTCGCCTGCCTGGTCATCAGGCAATGTCAGGTCCTCCTCTGTGGAGTCCCGGTGACCGGTGTCCACCGGTGACGGGGAGGCAGTCTTCGGCCCCAGCAAACGTCTCACTGGCATTGGGTGCTTAGCTGGCATCAGGTGCTTAGCCAGCATCTGGTCTGACGGGCATCTGCCCGATGGAGGGTAGGAAAGCCCATATCGGGTCCGTCATCCATTTTAGGAACATCAGGTCCTTAGTCTTCCTGAGAGGGGGATCTGGACCCTGGGAGGCTGGGAGACGGATCTGGTGTCGGGGTCCTGGTGTCTGTCTGAAGAAGATTTGGAAGAAGACTTGGACTGGTGACGGTCTGAAGACTTCGATGAGGCCCGGGGAGGTGTTGAGGAAGCCGAAGGCCTGGAAGTCTTGATGGGATGCGGAGAAGCCGAAGTGGTGCCTGAAGACTTGACGTTTACTGGAGGGGGCTGAGAGTGAGCCCTGGAGGGAGAGCGGTCTGAGCGTGTGGAGCCGGAGCTGGTGTGAGAGTCCGAGGCCCGGTTAGGGGATCTAGACCTGGCCTTCTCCCGGTGCTTGTCCCGGTGTTTGTGGGACTTAGAGGTAGACTCACCTCTAGAGGCAGGGACTTTGTCCATGCTTTTAAACTTTTCTTCCAAGAGGAACCCCTGAAGTACCTTCTGGCGGCAGATCCTGGTGCGACTATTGAACCCCTGACAAAAGGAGCAGGCCTTGGTGTCATGTTCCGCGTCTAAGCACCACAGACAGGATGAATGAGGATCCTTGAAAGGGATCTCTTTGCCGCAGGCACACTTGGAAGGATGTCCTTCTGAAGAAGGAATTGGAGATGCCGACATTTAGTGGTAAACTGGAAAGTTTTCGTCTTCGTACACTAGAGTGGGACCGTGAGGCCGATGCTGGCGAGTCGACGGCGAGAAAAGAACTTGGGATTCTGGGGGACCGCCCCCTTTTATATGATGCCTGACGTCGAGGGCGGGTCCAACGTCGGGGGCAGTCCCCGCTGGATACTGCTAGCTAGAAAATGTCCGTGGGGTCCTGGCGCCTGCCAGCTTCTGTCCTAACATGTAACCTGCTGCAAGACCTGTTTTTTGAAGTAAGATCTTCAAATACTGAGCCCTATAACTTAGATATGTTAAATATTGATCACTGGCTTTAGATTTAGATAGCTGAATAAAAAACTGCTTTAAGTCCCGTTTAGTATCTTCCCACCACTCAATGGGACTATCATATAAAAAGCAGAGACCAGAACGTAATTCAGAAGACGTCTATATGTGTGCCCTTGTAATTTCCTCTTGTAGAAAATCAACATTCAATTTCCAGTAAGCACTGCCCATCAGAAACTTTTGGTGATGACCAATTAACACTTTAACCACCATATGATCAGACGTCTCCATAGGTAGAACAGCAACCCAAGAACTAGTAATCCGGTCAGATGAAAACCAGAAATCTGTTCGGGAAGACAGAGCACCCTTGAAGAACGCATGTGTAGGAGATATTTGTAATATATCATACACATCTCATAAGTTATTGTTTTTAATAACAGTAAGTAACGTATTAGTATCACAAAAGATTTGTTGTGATTTTCTACCCCAATCCCTAGGAGCAAGGCCACAATTAAAATCACCTCCCCACAGTACCAATTTGGAGGTATGCAAATAAGAGGCAATTCACTCAAAGAGCAATGACCTATCTGCTTTCTGCTGGGGGGCATAGATATTAATAATGCGATACATACAGCCATGAATCATAACATCAACAAGCATAGCCCGTCCAAGGGAAATATCCAGAACTTGCAAAACCGTGGCAGCAATATCAGCAAACAAGATTCCTAAGCCAGCACATTAATCTTCCCCTAAAGACCAGAAGGAAACACCCCACCTCCAATCCTTTTCAGCTTCCTGCAGTTCAGGTAAAGAATGCAATCTAGTGTCCTGTAACAAAATGACATTCCCACGTCCCTTCCGCAAGCTTGCAAAAGTAATCTTTCTCTTTTTCTGTGACTTTATACTATTAACACTAATATTGAGAAAGGCAATATTTTCAGCCACGAGAAGAAATAGAGAAGTAAGCACTACAGAGGAGTGTAATTAACCACATAAGGTAGAAAAGAAAAAAAAGGAAAAAACAGAGGCACATAATTTCCTTTTCTTTCGTTTCTTTGGCTTCGGTTTATCTCCAACACCTGCATCAGGCACAGTCTCGGCATGTGAGGAGGCAACTGATGAAATATCAGAGTCTAAACCATCTTCTTCTCCATCCTGTTCAAATAACTGGGCATAAGAATTTTGTAAAGGAACCGAGATAGGTTCTACAGAAGCCTGTTGCAGTTCCAAAACAGCCCTATTAGATTTAGGACGAGTCACCCTTTGAAAAGGAGTATCCTGCTGCAAGTCCGGAGGAGGCATGCTAGTCAGATCTGCAACTGCTCCAGAACTGTGATTAGACTCTACCACCAAGTCAACAATATCAGCCTTTCGAGGGGATGGCTTAGTAGGGTAATTATCTTGAGAAGGGGGAGCAGTACTAGGAAGCATCTCCTCCAGAGCCCCGACTGAGTCTAAGGCTTCCAAATGTGAAAGTTCCATGTCAGACTGTACATTACCAGCATCAACCACAGGTTCCCCATGTCATGAAGTAGTCACTCTCTGAGGTTTCGGATCAGAGGGATGGGACTGCAGAAGTAAATCGTGCATCCTTTGTTTTTCTTTTTGGGCATTAGCTACATATATATCATGCTCAGCACGAATTATAGGACCAACATTACTATGGGAAGCCTAAGAACAATTACGAAATGTGTGTCCATGTTCATCACAAAGATTACATTTCATAGGCAGTCTAAAGTGTGCACCAATGTGACCTAAGTCACCACAAAGGCCATATTTTTGTTGGTCACAAACAATACTAAGATGACCTAAAGTTCCACATTTGTAGCAAGCTCTTGGCTGACCAGGGTAAAATATTACCCCTCTATCTCTCCCCAAAAAGAAACAATTAGGGAGATGTTTTGTAAGACCTTGTTCTGAATGTAGATCAACCAGATATCGCCAACCACTTGTCCAGAGGTGCTCATCATCCAGAATAGGTTCAGGCTGCTCCTCCACAATACAATGTTGTTGTAACCAATAGGTGATATCTGCAACATTAACACCCTCATTTCGAAACACAGTAATTTGTTTTGACACTGGTTTAGTCGGAGGGATAGCCATAAAGATTTCCACAAAGGTGTGTGTTTAAGAGCCTGAAATTGTTTCCAAAACCTTTCAAGGCCCACTGGATGTTTGACGTTAACATTAAAAACAGAGTCTCCTGGCATATTAATCAGGGCATATATTTCATAAGCATAGAACTTCATGCTAACTTTAAGAAGTTCTCGCCCAACAAAGTATCTACGAGGAACCTCAGACAGAGGCCCTCTGAACTTTAGATGAACAGCATTACACCTAGTTGCAGGCTCAGAGAGCAGGCCAAAAGTGGCAAGCAACAACTGCTCAGTAACTTTATCATACCAGACAGTACCGGAAGGTTGCTGAACAGGAGCAGGCCCAGTGAGAGCAGTAGCAGAAGGGGAAGCCGACTGCTGAATATCAACAGTCGAACACCCATCAGCGAGGGGAGGAGGGGGGCACAGTAGATGAAGAAGGTCTCATTCCAAATGTTTAATATTGTCCAGGATTAAATTGTCAGCCAGGTCAGAAGGGCGTTGAACCCCTAACAAAGGGGATTTCTGTCCAGGAGTCAACAGGGAATCAGAAACATCCTGAGAAACAGGATGAATTACATCAGGGTCGACAATAATCCCAGAGGCCTCTACAGAACCAGGAAGTCCAGCCAGGTTAGCATCCCAGCCTGTACCATCTGAATTTGGAACCCAGCCTGCAGTTTCCAAAGCCTTCACTACCCATGCAGCAGGAGCCTTAGTGACTCCATCAGTAAGCTCTACCCCCACTGGAACCGTAGAGATGGGTGGGGAACTCGCCACAGACTGCATCAGAGTACAACATTTCTTCTCCTTTCCCAGACCAACAACACCCCCACTTCTACTACCCTTTCCCTTCAGATAGATTCCAATATGGAACTGGCCTACTAAAGAAGGGCCAGGACCCAAGTCACTCGAAACAGCAAGGCCTTCCCCCAATCAAAGCATCCCAATTGGGATCACCAGGAGATAAGTCACCTGAACATTGTCCAGTTTTGGTAAATACACCTTACCCGCACCCATAGTACTCACGTCACTATCAGGCAGCATCGTACAATGCAGGGAATCCATAGTGGAAATCTTAGAAATCGGCAGCACAGTGCTCACAGCATGAAGCTCAACATCCACCAAGTCCAACACAACAGGAGACCGGGCAACACCCGGTTCCTGTACTTCCACAGGACCATCCAGCGACTGTCCAAGCTCTCAAAATAAATGGTTTAGAACAACCTGAAACCGTTGCTCTTCCTCCACAAGCTGCCGATGAATCAGCTCAGCATCGCGGACTCCGTCTGAGACAGGTTCTACAACTTCAGCAGTCAGTAAGTGGTCCGTGACTTTGACAAAATTCTCCCGAAACAGCATCCACATCCAAATCGATTTCTTCCATCCAGTCGTCAGCCATAGTGATCACGAATAAGAAGGGGGGCTAAGGAGGTGATCAGCACCTCAGCCTCCTGCACGTCTATTCCCTCTGCCAGCAGCAAACACACTGCGGAGTCCAAGGCATACACAGTGCTCTCTAACAGAGAGTAGGGGAATTTCCCCAATGTTCTCGCCAAATTTCCCCCATTCATTATAAAAATACCACCAATAGCTTAATCTGGTTCTATATGTCAGCTTGCATCCGTATCTTCCCCCCTCCCCCAGGACGAGCTGAAAATAGGTAGAACTGCCTAGTCCTCCTTCCCCAGTCAACAAAAACGAACTAAACTAAACATTAACAGCATTAAAAATGCTAAGTTTCTGATGCCCACCTCTTCCACCTTGAAAGACACTGACTTTTTGCAAGACACCGAGCTGTGTTGTTGTGGGGAAGTTTATGAAGCACAGAACCTTTGGCCTTACAGACCCTCCCACTTGTCGACAGAAGATAGGTGTGTTGTGGCTAGGATACTTTTCAGTAGCTGGTCACTAACTTTGGTAAGACCTGTGGATTTGGTTTCAGGTCGCATCCCCTTGTTGGATATTAAGATTCGGGGCATGGGTCTCTGTTTAATTAATACATATGCCCCAGAATTGAAAGCGGTGAGGGTGAAATTATTTAAGCTGATATAGCCCTTTCTATATACCATGAAATGGATCATACTTGATTTTTATTGGGGATTGGCTACCTCAGGTAGGGGAGCACGTGCCTCCAAAATGTATTGTGACTAATTTTTTTGAAAGAGATGATCAGTAAAAGTAAACTTAACAGATGTTGCCTGTTCGCCTGGAGGTTAGGGGACTAATACATTTTTTTAAGAGGGACCCTGCCCACACGGATAAACTATTACTTTCTGTTCTCCGTGGTTGAATGTTGCTCAAACTCAGACAACCCCATCTGAAACCACTGAACATAGCATGGTGCAAGTCCAGTTTGGTTATCAATTCTTTCAATCATTTGGTCCAGGACTTTGGAAGCTGAATGTTTCTCTGTTCGCCTGGAGGTTAGAGAACTAAAGGGGTGCAGTGTGAGTTGGTTCACTTTATCAAGGCCAGTAAACCTACCTGGATCTTATATGACTCCCCAGTGGAATGGTGGGAAGACTTCAAAAGAGACCTGAGGTCTTCTTTCACCGCACAGGGGAAGAAACTGATCCAGACCCGTTATATTCGATATCTGAATGCCCAACAGCAGTTCCTGAAATTGCTTTCTTTGTCTGCCACCGTGGGGCATGATTCCTCAGCTTAGACAGCTGTTCTCATAAAAGAAATGGTATCCTGGCAATACCAGTGGCTAGAATCATTACTGATGGAACACAAATACAACAAGAATGGGAAAAAGGTGAACAGCAACCTTTTCCCTTTTGATGATTGAAAGTCATGTTAGGATGCCAAAACCTTCTCACATTGAAAGGGATGATGCAGGAAATATTTTAGTAGACATGCTGATGCAGTCAGCTTTTCTGGGAAGACATACCAAACTGCTGCACCGGACTACTGAACCACCACAAGAAACGCCATGCTGACCCAGATGCACGCTATTATCGTTCCTCATAAAAGCACCCTAAGGGACTGAACGGCCTAGTCACACCTCCTTATGTAGAAGGACCCTGCACTACAGAAAACCAGAAGAGCCAAAAGGCATCAGGGTAAACCCAAAAAATGATCGCAAATGCATCTATAACAAAAGTTACTGCCGGCCCGGTGGCGCTGAGGGTTGAGGCGCTTTACGCCACACCTCATGCCACACCGGCAACCCAAGTTCAGGAACAGACCTGGGACACCAGGAGCTGGCAGAGGAAGAAGAAGAAGAAGAAGATTGAGCGTCCGTGGGAATGCTCTCCTCTCCTGTGGTGAGTAGTGGGTAGCATCACTCGGCAGCGGCACCTGGTGGAGACCGGAGGCACTACATGAGCAGCACAAAAAGGGAACACCAGAAAAACGGAAACTGCTCCACGACTGGCCGGATGACAGCTGTCATTCCACCGACGCCACCAAAGCCCCCGAAGTAGCCATGTCTGCCTCAGCAGCACCCCAGGGCCAAGTAGCTGCACTGGCCTCCCCTACCGGCATCTTCCCCCTCGGAGGAGAGGGACCCATTCAGCAAAGGGTTACACTGGGTTACCCTGAGGGCTGCTGCTATATGAGGATTGAGGCTCGAGAGAGGGTAGTAGGTGGATCGGGGAGGGCCTAGGTGGCTCGAAGGAGTGGCTGGGCGCCGAGCACCTAGGAGGGGAAAAACAGATAATACAGAAAAAAAAAGTTACCATCCTAATATATTATATAAAACAAATGCTAGGAAAGTGTAGTATGTGAGGATATAATGCCATTTCGGGGGGGGGGGGGGGAGGCCTGTGGAGCCCGAGCATAATGGCCACTCCAGTTTTAAACTGCCTAATTCTCTTTGGAAAGTGCTTCAACAGTCCATTTGTTCTACTCCTCACCAGACCAAAAGTATATAAACCAATGTCTGAAGTGCTCAGCTTCAACATGGACAAGTCTCAGAGGCAGAAACAGCTGCAAGATGGAGCAAACAGTAAAAATGCCTCCGCAGCTCCGACCACGAGGTCGGCCCCTGGTTGTGTGGCAGCCACCAATGACGATCAAGAGGTGGAGACGCTCCAGACATTAGGTGCTAAACTTAGTACCTTAATCAAATCTGTAGCCAAACTTTCCAATAAGCTTGACACACTTACTAGTCGTGTGTCTACCTTGAAGATGAACATGAAGGCAGTGCAAACTGCTACCGCAGAAGTCACTAAGCGGTAGGATTCAGCTGTGGAAGCAGCAACTATTGTTATTAAGGAAACTCATTACATACACACCAGGTTGGAAACTTTGGAAAATCAGGCCAGATACCTACATATAATCGGTATGCCAGAGGGATGAGAGGGTGACCACCTGCTTGTCTTTCTAGATGACTGTTTCCAGCAACAGTTTGGCAACGAGGTACTTAGTCAACTGACAGACATGCAGCAGGCCTACAGAGTTACCCTAAGGGGGAGGTCAGATAAATCTGGATGCCCTTAGAGCCAGTGTGATCGTCACAGATGCAGTCAGCATCAAAGATCAGGTGTTAGCCCTGACATGGAGGAAGAAAAAACAGGTTACTCACCTGTAACAGTAGTTCTAGGAGTGGTATAAGTTGTTCATCCACACTTCTTGGCATGTCCCTTTCCCTTTAAGGATTGCCAGAAGGTCTTCAAGCTGGCTCCTCCCACCTACCCGGGTGGTATATCAGTCAGCTCCACCCCATGACGCCAGATCTTAGCTCGCTGGAAGCCAGGTGTTGTGTGCCCGCAGCCAGGGAGGTCGGGTGGGTCCATGTGGATGAACAACATACCACTCCTAGAACTACTGGCCAAATGACCTATTTTCTAGGATCGTGGCTATGTTGTTCATCCACAATTCTTGGCAGACTCCTAGCAGTTCTCCGGGAGGAGAGAGGCAAGGCGCATACCCCCACCGATACTTACTTGAAGAAAAGAAATTGGAGAACTGAGGCCCCAAAACTAGCATCGCGGCATGACTCAAGGTCGATGTGGTAATGGGTAATGAAGGTATTTGCTGATTTCCAGGTAGCAGCCCGACAGATTTCCTGGATACGGACGTCCTTGGAAGCAGCCACTGATGCAACGGTATGATGGGTAGAATGGGCTCTTATTCCTCCGGGAGGCTCCATGCCCGGCAACTCGCAGCACAGACTTGTGCAAGATGTAATCCACCTTGCAATAGTCCATTTTGCTGCAGGTCTGCCAGAAATGGCTTCAGCGTAGTTGACAAACAGCTGGCGAACCTCTCCCCGAATTTCCGCCGTCCGCTCATTGTAATAGAAGAGGGCTCGTCTCAAGTTCAAGTTATGGAGCCTGTATTTGGCCTCCGAGGTGTAATTAGGGTAGTATACTGGCAGAGTTAACACCAGGTGGGGGCATAGCACAACCTTGTCCCTGTGGAAGACCAGATAAGGGGAGTCCACCAAAAGTGCCTGGAGCTCCCCTGTCCTTCTGGCAGACGTAGTAGCTACCAGGAAGGCTATCTTTCGACAAGTGTGACAAAGCACACTTGTGCATTGGTTCAAATGGCTTGCCCATGAGATTTGCCAGTACCAACAGCAGATCCCACAGAGGTGGAGGTTCACGCACTGGAGGGGATATGTAATCCAGGCCTTTGAGAAAATGCCCAACCGCTGTCTCCTGCACCAATGTCGGCTGACCGGACCACATCCAGTAAGCAGAGATGGGTGTCAGCTGCACCCTAAGGGTTGATGACCGAAGACCCCCTTTGGACAGCGACCAAAGATAGTCGAGAATGTTAGCCACTGGAAAGGACAGAGGGTGCAGGCCCTTGCCCCGACACCAAATGGAAAACCTTTTCCATTTGAAGGCATAACATTTCCTGGTCGATTCCTTTCTGGATGCCTCCAGTATGGTGAGGACATCCTCGGAAAGACCCAAAGCCTGGAACTCTAGCTGCTCAGGTACCAGGCTGTGAGGTGCAGGGACTGAAGGTCCGGATGGTATACCTTCCCCTGATTGAGAGAGATCAGATCCGGGCATGCTGGAAGTCACTCCGGGGTCCTGCAGCTGAGGCTGAGGAGATCTGGATGCCAGAACCGTTACAATCAGTCTGGGGCTACCAGAATCACCTTCACCTTGTCCCTCCTCACCTTGAAGAGCACCCTGTGGATCAAAGGAAATGGAGGGAAGGTGTAGAGGAGGCCTGGGGTCCATGACCTCAAGAAGGTATTCCCCTGCAGCGAGCCCTGCTGAGGGGGGGTGGGCATGAAACAGCCTCAGTCTGGCATTGTCTATGGAGGCAAACAGGTCCACCATTGGTTTGCCCCAGTGGGAGAACAGGCTGTGAGCTACCTCTGTATGGAGAGACCACTCATGGGATGTCTCGCCTAAGTGGCTGAGAGCATCTGCCAGATGGTTTGGGGCTCCTGCCACATGAATGGCTAGGAGATCTGCCTCCACACGGCTGACGAGGGTCAAGACACGGACCGCTTCCCTGAAAAGCAGATGAGAATGCATGCCGCCCTGTTTGCTGAGGTAGTACATGGTCATGGTATTGTCCGTCTGGACTTGAACCACTTGACCCTAGAGCTGAGGAGCGAAAGCTGACAGTGCCAGTCTGACTGCTCTGAGTTCCAACAGGTTGCTGTGGTATTGGGACTCTTCGGGAGTCCAGAACCCATGGGCCCTTTTGTCCCCAATGTGGGCTCCCCAGCCCATGAGAGAGGCATCAGTCGTGAGAACGGCTGTCGGCTCAGGTGGACACATGAGATCCCTTCCTGTAACCGGTCTGGGGTGGTCCACTATTGGAGTGTGTCCCACATCTTCTGGGTTACAGTGATCAGCTGGTCGAAATGACCAAGGCGCTGAGTCCACTGGGCGGCCAGCTCCCACTGAAGGGGGTGCATGTGCCACCTGGCCCAACGGACCATGGAGGTGCATGCCGCCATGTAACCCAGAAGGCACAGAAAGTCCCGGGCAGAGTGCAATTGCCCAACCAGAAATGATTGGGCAGTGGAGGAGAGAACCTCTGCCCTGTCTGCCAGGAGCAGAGCTCTGGCTTGACGAGAGTCTAGCTCTGCCCCGATGAACATCACCTGAGAAGGCACGAGTTCTGACTTGGCCTCGTTGATCAAGAGGCCAGGTCTCTGGACCTCTCCATCTCCTGCTGGGTGGGACCTGCTAAGAGCCAGTCGTTGAGGTAGGAGTAAATTCTGACCATCCGATGCCAAATGAGCTGCTACCACTGTGGTGCATTGGGTGAAGACCCGTGGGGCCAATGACAGGCCGAACAGCATGGCTCGAAACTCGTATAGGGTCCCTTCGGCTCTGAAGCAGAGGAACCACCAATGAGACAGATGGATTGGGACATGAAAGAACGTGTCCTGGAGATCCAGTAAACAGAACCACATGTTTTGCTGCAAGGATGGTACGATCAGGGACAGAGTGACCATCCAAAAGGTGCGTGACCCGAGATACTGATTCAGGTCATACAGATCTAGAGTGGGCGCCAGCCCACCCATCCGCTTTGGCACCAGGAAGTACCTGGAAATGAAGCCTGGGTCTGCTACAGAATCTGCCACTGGAGCTACTATTTAATTGAGGAGGAGCTGAGCGATGTCGTCTTGGAGAGCCGACTAAGTATGTGTGGATACTCTTTCCTCCCGTGGGGCACGGGCTCAGCTTGGAGGGTACTGCTGGAATTCTAGAGGCAGTCCCTGACTGACTAACTCCAAGACCCACCTGTCCATGACCAGGCAGAAAGGAAGTGGCGGAGCTGGCCCCCCATGGAAGGACCCAGAGCTGGAGTGACGGGAGAGGGGCTGGCAGCCCCTGCCCCTTCACTGAGCAGGCTTGGAGGAGAAGGAGGATCCAAGACCTGAACCTCGGCCTCCTTTACGGACCTGGGAGAACCCAGACTTGGGCAGGGGGTGCCAAGCTTGAGCCTGCTGCTGCTGCCCTCCTTGAAAGGAGGGTTGCTGGGCCACAGGGGAAGAGTGCCAAAAAGGCTTTTTCTTCATCTGCTGTTTCTTACTCTAAGAACCTTTAGCAGAAGTGGAGTCCAAGGTGGTGCTGGACTGCTCAATACGCTGAAGGTGACCAGCCACACCTGGGCTGAAGAGATCAGTGCCCAGAAAAGGAACATCAGCTAGTTTGTGCTCAGTATCTGCAAGAGGAGAGCCTCAGCCAAGCCCTGTGGCGAGTGGCAACTGCGGCTGCAACGAGAGGGCACAAGTCTCCAATGTGCAGGGCCGTCTGGAGCTGCTATCTGGCAACAGCCCAGCCCTGGGCCCGGACTTGCTTGACCATGGTCTGCATGTCCACGGGGAGATGTGGGAGGACTTCATCCAAAGACCCCAAGAGGGCATGGAAGAGGTGTGCCACGATGATGGCCGAACTTGCCTGACGGTTGCCTAAAGACGAGGCTGCTTAGACCTTTCGAGCCGAATGATCCACGTTTTTGGATTCCTTCTCAGGGGGTCGATCAGTGTCGGCAGAACTGCCACTATGCCTGAACACAGAGGTGGTCACCAGGCTCTTGGCCAAAGGGTGCTCTGTGAACCCCGCAAGGGACCCCATGGGCACCGCATACTTGTGGGCCATGCGGGCAGATGGAGTTGGACAAGAGGCAGGGCACTGCCAAAGTTCTAAGGCCTGGTTAACTATGGCCTCAGCCACAGGAAAGGCCTCCATCAGGGTATCCCCTCTCTTGAGGATGTCTGTGAGAGGGTACTCTGCCTTTTTCTGGATGGGCTCCAGGGGTATCGTTGTAGACTCAGAGATGAGGTGAAGAATGCCCTGAAAAGACGAAGTACATTTCTCCGTATCAATCCACCGACTGATTCGTCATCCCCTAGGTGAGAATGTAGGCCGGTCTCATCTGAATCCAAGGAATCCAGATACAATAGTCAACCGCCCAGGTCATCTTTGACCTGCCGAAGGCGGTCCGGGGTGACAGTGAATGAAAGACAATGGGGAAGCCCGGTGTCTGGTCTAGCTTCCTTAGAAGGAGCCCCTCCCACAGGCTGCTCGGGCGGTGGTTCCACCAAGACTGGTGGAGAGACCGGTTTAGGCCGAACCAGAGGTTTCGCCAGCTTCGTGGGTGGAGAACCAACTTAATCGGCTCTGAAGGAGTTGGGTTTCGCCTGGGAGCCAGCCAATGTCTCGAGAGGTAGAAGCTAGGGCGTTATGTCCGGTCAAAAGCAGCTGTTGCCATATGAGGTCCTCGTAGCGCCGGAGTTTCTGCCAGAGCCTCTCTTCATTGGAGGAGGACAAGGGCGATCGATGGTGTTGCCTCTTTTTAGAGAGCTTGTGGCTCTTCCTCGGCCTGTCGGTCGATGGGGTCCTGGACTTCGATCAAGATTGGCCAGGCCAATGCAATCACTCGGGAGACATCGGTGGGACCAGTGATTTCCCGGGGTTGGGGAACACTTCCTCAATGGGATTCCCAGCAGGCTGGGTCTCGTCGGGGAAAACAAGGACCAGAGTCTGAGCAAGAGAATCGTCAACCGGAGTCAGCGACAAAGGGTCGATCGGATTGAGGATAATTTCCACCTCATCGATCGACATTTCAGTCAACTGGCCAGACAGAAAAGCAGAAAAGTTTGCGGCCAAAGAAGCACTTTCAACCGAGGTTGAGACTGCCGGATCCTGGGACCAAGATCTCTCCCGATCCCAAGAACGTCTTTGCTGAGACGAAGATGATTATGGGTCCTTTTCCCACTTATAAGACTGAGAGGAGTGCATACCCGCAGGACCCTCTCCCTTAGTGAGGAGAGAGTGGCACAATTCTCAGAAAGAACCCAAGAAAGTGGAGCCCAGATTGAGTGGCACAATGAAGCTCTGAGAGGAAGATTCCACAGCGTGAGCCACTTCCTCCTCGAAGGCTTGCATACGCTCCAATTGCTCGACGGATCCCACAGCCACAAAAACCACCCACCGGGCCTCCTTTGATTTCACTGGAGGATTCCATTTTTCTGGCCTCCCCAACTTCAGGCATGCGGGACGATCGTTGAGGACGTTAAGGTTTAATGCAAGACAAAAATCGTACTTAGAGCTGTCATGATCGACACCCAAGCAATAGATGCACATGGAGTGGGGATCAGTGTGTGACATCTTCTGGCTGCACGAACACTGGCAAAATCCGGGGGGAGGGGGAAGAGATCTGTCTTCCATAGCTACAGAAAAGTAGTCGCTAATGCCAAAAAGGCAAATTCTTGGAATGACCGAAGGGTTAGAAGCCAGGGCCTACAAAATGTGAAAGAGCACGAGGGAGGCAACCTGAATCTTCCAGCGGAAAGGAAGATCTGGTGTCATGGGGCGGAGCCGAGGGATATACCACCCAGGTGGGTGGGAGGAGCCAGCTTGGAGACCTTCCGCCAATCCTTAAAGGGAAACTGACATGACAAGAAGTGTGGATGATTAGCATATCCACAATTCTAGAAAAACAGGTTACTTACCTGTAACAGTACTTGTAGGAGTGGTATATGGTATACATCCACACTTCTGACAATGTTCCTTTCCCCTTTAAATTCTGCTGGAACGTTTTTAAGCTGTCTCCTCCCACCCATCAGGGTGGTAACTCCCCTAGCACCGCTCCATGATGTCAGATCTCGCCTGCTGGAAGCAAGACTAGTGTACCACTTGCCAGGTGGGTCAGTGTGGATGTACACCACATACCACTCCTAGAACTACTGTTACAGGTGAGTAAAGTACAGCTACGCAAGAACTTAACGGAACAGCAGATCTTCAAAAGAAGCTCTTGCAGCAAGTAACACATAATGGACAGATGCCAGCCGGCAGCAGGACCCCATGGCAAACTTTTCCAGCAGTTGCTAGCGGGGACCTCGCTCCTCGACGTCGGCCCCACCCCCGACATCCCATGTGGTATATAAGAGGCTGTGGTCCCCAGTGTGCTCCAGTACTTGCACCGCCGGAAGCACTGGCAGACGGAACACCCGAGATCTAAACGGGAAAATACAGCAAAAGGCAATTTCTGATCTGGCAGCTAGATAAAAACCAAACACTCAGTGCATGCAGAGTGAGATCCCCCGGGGGAAGGAGGAAGGGAAGTATACCTGCTGTAAGAGCATCTCTCAAAGATCTACTGTAATGGTAAGTTCTTACGTAACCATACTACCTTACTTTGAGAGGAAGCTCTTGCAGCAGGTAACACATATAGGACTGAGTCCCAAGCAGTATAAACTGAAGATAACGGCTTGGGAGGTAGGAGAGGAACAGAGAAAGGAAAAGAGGTATATCCTCAGGAGATCAGACCCTGCAAAACTGTTAGGCCGAAGCCCGTTCTGCGTCTAGATGTGATGTCAAGACTGTAGTGCTTGATGAAAGTGTGGATCGAGTGAGATCCCCCATGTGGCTGCTGCATAGATATCTGAGGTAGAGACCCTCTTGAGGGCTAAGAAAGAGACTGCCACTGCTCTGGTAGAATGACCCCGATCGGACCCAATAGAGGTTTGCTATGCTTTTGGTAGCAAAATGTGATGCAGTGCACCAGCCACCTAGGGAGAGTCTGCTTAGAGACCGGGCTGCCCAAGTAAGGTGGGGCAAAGGAAACAAACAACTGATCAGATGATCTGGCCCTCTTGGTCCTAGACAAGCAAAATCGCAACATGCAATGATCGCCCAACGTGTGGAGAAGCACCTCACCACGACTGGAGTGCTCAGGGTAGTAAACTGGGAGCTGAACATCAGACACGACTTTGGGGAGAAACCTAGGACTGGTGGGCAAAACTACCCTGTCTTTGTGAAAAATCAAATAAGGCTCCTTACACATTAGGGCCTACAGCTCGGAAATTCTTGGAGCGGAAGTAACAGCAAATATAAATATAATTTTCCAAGAAAGAAAACGTAGCTTGCAATCCGCAGCTCATTCAAAAGGTGGAAGGGTAAGCTTCTCCAGGACGAACAGAAGGTCCCAAGGGGGAACAGGGTCCCTAATAGGGGGCGTCTCTGAGGAAGGCATGGGTAACCTCCAATTGAGCCACTGTTCTGCCCTGGACAGGGGTGTCATAGGCAGAAAGAGCAGCCAGTGTACTTTTATAGAGGAGTAACTCAGCCCTGATTCCGACAGGGATAGTAGGCATTCCCAGCAAAGTGTTAACTGGACAGGCCAAAGGATCTAAGCGATGCACTATAGCCCAGAGTGAGAGCCATTTCCACTTCATTACATGAGTGATTCTCATGGAGGGCTTTCTTGCTTCCACCAGGAGTTCGATTATCTTGTCCAATACCCAGAATCGAAGTCTGGTTAAGTCTTGAAGAGCCAGGCATGAAGGTGAAGGGACCGTAAGTTCGGGTGAACAAGATTCCCACTGTCCGGAGAGAGTAAATGAGCCATGAGAGGAAGTGAAACTGGTACAGCCACTGCCAGTTACTGCAACAAAGGAAACCAAATCTGGTGAGGCCACAGCAGTGCTATAAGGATCACAGAGGTCCCCTCCGATTGTGCCATTAGGACGATTCTCTGAATGAGTAGAAAAGGAGGGAAGATGTATAAGAATCTCCCCTTCCAAGATAGGGACAATGGATCTTGCCAGAAAGCACCAGGCTCTGGATCTAACAAGCAAGAAAACTAGACAGTTGTGCGTTGGGGGAGGATACGAAGAGATCCAACTCCGGTGTCCCCCATCTGGTGAAAAGGTCATCTACCACCAACTGCAGGAGAAACCATTCTTGTACTCAAGACATTGTCCTGCTGATGGCATCTGCAAGTGTGTTTTGAATGCCTGGAACATGGATGGTCATCTGGTGGGTTATGGCCCACTCCCACACTCTCATTGCCTCCCTGCACAGGGGGTAATAGTGTGTGTGCCTCCTTGTCTGATGAGGTGGAAGACCACTGATGTATTGTCCATCTGGACCAGAAGGTGACAGGGTGTGTTTGCAGTTTCCAAGGCTTGGAGAGCATAGAGGACTGCTCTCATCTCCAGGACACTTATATGGAGAGATTCCTCAGTCGGAGACCCAAACCCCTGCATCTTGTGTGCTCCTAGGTGTGCCCCCACCCCATCCTGAATTTGAAATGTCCGTGGTCAGGACCTGTCTGGGAGCTTCCTTCTGAAAGGGAATCCCCTCCTGTAAGACAGGAGATGTCATCCACTAGAGGAGTTCCTTGCGGACCGGCTCTGTTATGGAGACAGGCATGTCCAGGTTATCCCACCTCTGGTCCCATTGTACCCAAAGAGTCCACTAAATGGTCTTCATCCGGAGCCCTGCAAAGGGAACTGTAACAATGGCAGCTGCCATGTGACCAACAGCCAGAGGAGCATTTGTTGTCAGCATGACCATTGGCTCTGAGTGGACAAATGGGATCCCTTCCTGCAGATGTTCTGAGACTAACCACAACCACTGGAGGGTGTCCCACATCAGCTGGGTCACAGTGACTGGCTGGTCGAAGTGGTCCTTGCACTGAGACTACTGTCGGGCAAGCTCCCACTGCAGAGATCGCATTCTCCACCTGGCCCAACAGACCAGACTGGTGCAAGCTGCCATGTAACCGAGGAGGCACAGGAAGTCCCAAGAAGAGCGCAACTGCCCAACCCAAAATTATTGGACAAAGGAGGAAAGAACCTTTGGCCCGTCCGCTGGAATCCGAGCCCTGGCTCTGCAGGAGTCGAGCTCTGCCCCAGTGAAATGAAACACCTGCGAGGGTACGAGTTCTGACTTGGCTTCACTGACCAGGAGGCCATGGGAGACACAGGTCTGAAGGGCCAGGTCTCCGGACCCCTCAGTGCCGCAGGTAATCAGCCACCATTGCTATGCATTTGGTGAAGACCCTGGGAGCCATAGAGAGGCTGAAGGGCATGGCTTGGAACTTGTACAGAATCCCCTCCACGTGGAACTGGATGAACTTGTGGTGGGATGGATGAATTGGGACGTGAAAGAACATGAGATCTAAGGAGTAAAACCACATGCTCTGCTCCAGAGGTAGTATGATCTGAGACAGAGGGACCATCCTGAAAGTGCATGGCTGAAGGAACTTGTTCAGGTCATGCAGCTCTAAGATGGGCGCCAGTGCCCCATCCGTTTTGGATCCAAGAAGTACCTGGAGACAAACCCTGGGTGTGCCCAAGGGTGCAAGACAGAAGCCATGACTTCCCTATGGAGGAGCTGGGTGATGCCATCCCGAAGGGCTGACAGAATGTCGGTGAACACCATGTCCTCCTGTGGGGCATGGGCATGGCAAGGAGGGTAAGCCTCGACCTCCAGAGGCAGACCCTGACCGACCACCTCAAGGACCCACCTGTCCATGGTAACAGCAGACCAGGCGAAAAGGAAGTGGCAAAGCCAGCCCCTCATGGGAGGACCCGGGGGGTTGGGGTGAGAAAAGGACTGGGGGAGGCACCCCCATCCCGCACTGGGCAGGCTTGGAGGCGGAGGAGGGACCAACTGAAAAGCCGCTGAGACACGACAGGGTATGGTATATAATGGAATACTGTCACACCTCGGGTGCGTTTTGAGGCACAAGGCCACAGGCCGAGGAGTGGCAATATCCAATGATACAGCAAATCCTGGAGTGTATTACTGCTATTATGAACTGAGTTAAAACCGGACTGAATTTTGCATAAACTTAAAATATTTTAGTGATTTTATTTAATGTGTATCAGAACATTTAAAAAAAAAAAATTGTTACGTAAAAGCTTACTGTATAAGTAGATCTTCGAGGGGGATTTCAGTCATCAGATCACACTGTAAGAACTTCACCATTGGTGAAGCAGAATCCATGTGGAATATTTTTAGTAGTACTACTGCAGCCACCCATCCTGACACCATCTGCCAATGTCACCAACCCTATAAAGGCGTGAGTGGCCCTGCTCCCCCCCTCAGTTCTTTCCCCTGGTGACTAAAGGAGCAAAGCCATGCCACAGGGACCGAGGAAAGAAAGAGGTGCCCAGGCAGGAATTATCGACTGGATACACCAGATAGCCAATCTGAGACAGGAACCCCAAATAGGGGGATAGGAGGAGGAGGGAAGGCCGCTCTGATGACTGAGATCCCCTCCAAGACCTACTGTTACGGTAAGTTCTTATGTAAGCATTCCATCTTCTTTGGGGGGTATCTTAGTCATCCGATCACACCATAGGAGCGAGTCCCAAGCAGTGACAAGTACCGGGCAGAACAGTCTGGGTGGCAGACAAGCTGGGGCCTAAAACAAGAGGCTCTGAAGAACAGCACAGTCAAAACCTGCTCTGGCTCTAGAAGCAATGTCCAGACTGTAGTGCTTGGTGAGAGTATGGACAGTACTCCAGGTGGCAATACCACATATGTCAGCGGCTGAGACTCCTTTGAAGCAAGCCACAGAGGTAGCCATACCCCTTGTGTAGTGAGCTTTGACCACCTCTGGCAACGCTTTGCCATACTTGTTGTAACAGAAAACAATAGAATTGACCAATTATTTGGACAAATATCATTTAGTAACCTGAACACCCTTTCTTCCTGGAGTGAAAGAAACAAAAAGCTGTTTTCACTTTCTGCATTCCTTAGTTCAGAGCAGATAATATTTCAAGATTCTGCGCACATCTAACGTATTGAGCAGTGCTTCCCCTGGACTGGCACGCTCAGGAAAATAAACTGGAAGGTGGATGGATTAGTTCAAGGTAAACTCAGACACCACCTTGGGAAGAAACTTGGGATTCATGCGCAAAGACACCCCATCTTTGTGAAAAATTAAATAACGCTCCTCACACCAGAGAGCCCGAAACTTGGAAGTCCTTCGAGTAGATGTAATTGCAACCAAAAATAGCGCTTTCCAAGAGAGAAAGTGTAGCTCGC
The DNA here is from genome assembly GCA_016271365.2 of Neoceratodus forsteri. NCBI lineage: Eukaryota > Metazoa > Chordata > Ceratodontiformes > Ceratodontidae > Neoceratodus > Neoceratodus forsteri. The sequence goes on from CM057456.1 coordinate 212,131,204, forward strand.
AAGTCACGGCTGGCTCAAATGGAGATAGGGTCAACTTCTCCAAAACAAAATTCAAATTCCAAGAAAGTTTTTGAGAGCCTTTTTACGTTGCCTGAGGGTGGTTTGTTCGAGTCTGTGGCAGACCTCATAGTCAGAGCCATTATGGTCAGGCCCAAGACAGCAGATGCAGACAGAATGTTAGTCTGTAAAGGCGATCTTTCCACAGTGACAGAAGGGATAACTCTCAACATAAACAAGGTAGGGGAATCTCTTACAAAAAGATATTCTGAAAAATTCTGAATTCTGAAAAATTAACTAAAATAAAGATGTAGGCAAAAAGGCATGAAACTGCATCGGAGCTTCCACGGAGACCCATGCAAACAGAGTCGATTCTGGGAAAGAACTGAGGAGGGAGCAGGGCCACTCACGCCTTTATAGGCTTGGTGATGTTGGCATGGGCAGCCCCTGTGGTACTGCTGAAAATCTTCCGTGTGGATCCTGCTTCACTGATGATGAAGTTCCTATGGTGTGACCTGATGATTGCGATACTCCTGAAGAAGATAAAAAGTTCCTACTATGTTAGTTGTGAGTGACCAGTAAGTGGTGCTGTTGCTTGTGCAAGAAGCTTCTAAACAAAGTTAGTTAGTTGGTTTAGTTAGTTAAGTTAGTTTAAGTTTCTTGGCAGGAAGACTCCACTGAGCACGCTCATTTTCAAAGAGGTCCTGTAAGGACAATGTTAAACAACAGCGTACAATAAAAGTGATGACATAGCATACAGGTACAATAATTGGTGGAAAAAGGTGGATATATGGTCAGTAAAAACAATAATAAAACAGATCGGAATCCGGTGCCCGAGTAAGCAGCAGTAATATACCATAATGTAACAATAAATGGTAGGAAATACATACAGGGTCAATGAAAAGAAAAACAATAGTGAGACATACAGGAACCAATTCATATTAAGAGGGAGAACAAAATATTGTATCAATGAGAACTTATACGATTGCTGTCAGCTTCCCAAGATGGCTGTGAGTGCAGGAAGGAGGGAAGGGGGTAAGGAGAAATACATAACTACTTCTGATGAGGAAGGAGTCTGACTAAGGGAGCAAGGGATAAGTGCAAGAAGTTGCGAGAGGACGAAAAGGCAAGAGAGAGAGTTGGGCAGGGATCAGGAATGGAGGATACAAAAGGAGTCCTGGGCGTAAGGGTGGGGATGGACTAGGGAGGACAGGGGTCAGGGTGGATAGTGAGACTAGGGTGAAGGATACAAGAAGTCAGAGGGTACTCACTTGATAGCAGTGGCAAGAGACTGGCATGATATGCTAGGACCTATGGCAGTGACAGACTACTGGGAAGAATCTGTAGGTCAAGGCTCTGAAAATATTTAATGAGACAGTGCAGGTGAGCCTGAGTGACGTCTGGATGAGATTCCACACCGATGCGATGGCGCAGCTAACAGCACCCTTGCCAAGGGAGGTACGTGTCCAGGGTACGTCGAGGAGGATGTAGGTGGATTTCCTTAGGGAGTAGGAGCAATGGGAAATATTAACAAGTGAGGAGATATAGGTCAGTAATTTGTTTAGTAGACTTTTGAGGGTCCAGGTACCTAAATGGAGTAGCCGCCAGGTGGCAAGAGGTTGCCAGCCGACTTCTTTATATAAGTCGCAGTGGTGCATCCTGAAAGGTGCTTTAGTAATGAAGCGCAAAGCCTGATGGAACATTATATCATACTTGCGAAGGTTGGAAGCAAAGGCACAGCTGTAGATGATGTCACCGTAATCTAGGAGTGGCAGGAATGTGGCCTGTACTAGTCTACGTCTAATGTCAGGGGGAAGGAGCTCTCTGTTCCTGAAGAAAAAAGCTGAGTCTTGCTTTCAACTTACTACATCACAACTTACAAAGTAGTAAATTGAGGTCTCTTTTGTGGTCTGACTGAATTTGTGTTTTTTAAAAGACAAGACAATACAACAGAAGAGAGACTGAGAGAGCTTAATATGTATACCCTTGTTGAAAGGAGGGACAGAGGGGACATGATAGAAATGTTCAAGTACCTGAAGGGAATCAACAAAGTCCAGGAGAGTAGCATCTTTCAGAAAAAGAGATGTGTAAGAACAAGGGGGCACAATTTATAGATAGAGGGGGGACGGCTCAGGGGTAATGTGAGGAAATTTATTTTCACGGAGAGAGTGGTGGATGCATGGAACCGCCTTCCTGGGGAGGTTGCTGGGTCTAAAACAGTGGGGGAGTTCAAACATGCATGGGACAGACATAAGGCAGTTGTACTGGTGGGTGACAGGAAGTAGGCTGTTGGTTAACTAGAATCTGCAGCTTATCCAGTAGGTAGGGAAATGGGCAGACTGGGTGGGCCAAGTGGTCCTCATCTGCCGTCAAAGTCTATGTTCTGTGTTTCTATGTAATAGATTGGCTGTGGCATCTGTGGTAATTGAGGTATGTATTATTTTTTAAATGTAGTCAGTGCTTACCAGAGTTTTGTAAATCATCATAGTAGCCAAGAGTGGCCACTCAAGCTGCTAATTGCTCCCTCCCAAGTCCCACACGATACAGCCCAAACCACTGCTCGAGCTGCCACTTGCTCGCTGCACCCACCCATCATATTCTTTTGCGGGGTGGGAGTTGGTAGCTGTATGAAGTGACAGATGCCTTCTAATTTTAAAAAAATAAAAAAGGACATTTCATCAGGCTTAACGCTACTGACTCGCCCACTGCTGCCAAAATGTACTGCTGCACAGAGCTAGAACAGGTAAAATTATCTGTCAGTCGGCACCTTTTCTTACCTGCCATTAAGCTGTAGATTTTAATCAAGGTTGAGAAGAGGGTTCAGCCACCCAGGTTGCTGGATTTTTACGACCCACTTTATAATGCTTATTATAAAATGGGTAGGGAAACTACTGCAGTCTGATTGGTCAGGAGCCATCCCTAGCCATGTGTTTATAAGAGAAACAACCCTGCGACTGGTACTTTTCTGGTAATCTGGATGAAGCATATTTCATATATCCATCCCTGCCACAAGCTTTTGGGGAAAAAAATTCTGGCAGCTATGTTAGTAAACGCCCATTAGTTGCTGTTACATTTTCAATACAATTTTTACATTTTCAGTAACTTCCAACCCCCACACCAAACAAGCAGTAAATACATGTGAAAAAATGCCATCATCTGACCTTCTGTTTTTTTTCTTTTTATTTTAGTGTCCTGCAGGCATGTAATCCATGGTAACAAACAAAATGCCTGCACTCAAAGAAAAATTACGCCTAGATACTGTGTACTGCTGCAAAAAAAACATATCAAGTGAGGAGGACGATCGATGCCCTGTCTCTTCAGTCCTAAGCAGACCATCCATCATTGTGGAGCCCCGTGACGAAGGTCTGCTTAGGACTGAAATGCCAGGGCATCATCTTCCTCTCTTGTTATGAAACTGTTTGGAGTTTGGTAAAACCTTTTTGCAGCAGTACACGGTATCCAGATAGCATTTTTCCTTGACTGCAGGCATTTTGTTTGTTCTGGTCTGCCGGGCTGGCCGCCCCATTCTTGCATCACGTCCCATTCATTACACACAGTTTCTGGTGTGTAAGCCTGTAATCCACAGTGCAAGATTCAATTAGCAGCAATGCCAATTGTGACTGCAGTTCCACTCCTCTCCATGCAGCGCCCTTGCCCCACCTCCACCCCCAGTATGCCTGCCACTGGCTATTTACTAATCCACCAACCAACATGCATACTGCACTTAACACCAATGTCATCCCCTTACTGTTTATGGCACAATCAACAACAAGCTTGGGCAAGCTGCAGTACCATATGCTGTTGCCAGTGGCTTCACTGATTCAAACAGAGCTGCACTGCCACCAACTTTCTTTTCCAAATCACGCACTGATGCTGGAAGCTTCAATAGTTCAAAGCAAGTTGCACCACCACTAGCTCTTGACTCTAACAGTAATTCAGGGGAAGGAAAGGCAGGGAAATACAAGGTAAACAAAGGTTTTAAAAAACATATCCACAAACAGACCTAATGGGGGGGGGGGGAGCTACTACTAGAAAGTGTCCTCTCCTGGTGTATCCACATCAATATTGTAATTGCGGCCACACACTGATGGCATTATTTTGAAAAAAAAAAATTGTGTTAAAATATAACAGTTTTTATAACATTTTTATTTATTAACTTTTTAAATTATTTCTTCAAAAACCTATTTCATAAATGTAATAAGACACTCTGGGGTGTGGCCTGTATGTCTGATAAACACACTCCTCAGGTGGTGAAGGCACTCTGTGCAAGCGCCTCATGCTTCACTACACACGTGGCTCTTGCACTTATTAGACAACAACCCACTCCTTGTCATGTCTTATTGTTTACATAGCATACCAGCTGCTTGATTCCCCCATTTCAAGTAGACTCCAAAGGTAGCTGAATCCATGTCTCATAAACCTTTTCCTTGTTGTCCAGTAAATGTGGGATTTTTATATCGCAATAATACAACAAGTAAATTACAACTAAACCACACATTATTCCATATCCCTTATCAGGCTAACACATTAGCAACTACATTGGCTCTGCCCAGAGTTTGTTGAAAATTGCACATACAGATGTTTTGACTATCAGGTTACTTACTTCCCTTAGTTCTTTTAGATATAAGTTAATCCCAGTCTACACATATTTCGCTTCCCCCATGTTTGTTTGTGCCCAGCCTGCCAATCATTGCTCTTGGGAGCCTGGGGGGGGGCAGGCCAAACCGTGTAGCATGCTTATCATGAGATCCCATCAGCCCTAAACTGAATCTGCACAGACTCCATACCTCTAGTTCTCTGAGTCCTTCCAGCAACGACTGCAAACTCATGCTTCTGTCACAGGTGAACCGCTTTCTGACAGAGTCCTGCGTTGTCTTCAGGTAATTATCAGTGCTTTGAGCCTCCTCAAAAAACTACATGGAATCAGAAAGCTTACCGTCATTACTTTGCACAAGAAAACATGCCATATATATTGCACTGTTTCCACAGAGATTAGCAGGTTGATACCCGAGATGAAAGCGGCTGACAAACTGCACTTGGAAGACAATTCCCCAAACAGATTTAAAAACACAAATAATGGAATAAAGGCTGCTAATCTTTAGGGAAAGGGAATAATGTTTTACCAGGAGTAGCACACTAAACTAAAGCTTGTTTCCAGATGCGACCTGGGCGCACAAAGAAGTTAAGTGACTTGCTCAGGTCACACAGTATGCACCTAGGTGGCTGTGGGATTCAAACCTAGGTCTCCAGATCTGTAGCTCAGAGCCTTAACCCAGTGTGCTATACTGCCTCCTATGCTTTAGCTGATTTCAGATCCTGAACACATTCTGCTTAAAGCCAAACCACATCAGTTTTCCCACTGGCCATCAGGTTCCAGTGTTGAATGAAGTCCTTGAGGCAACATTTCAGTGTGGCTCAGCTGGCAGCACTATCACCTCCACGCTAGAAAGTCACACGCTTAAGTCCCTCACCAGAGTCCCGCACTGGAGATATGACTTTACAGCCACAACTGACACTGCAGGGGTAGTCCTCTAGATGAAGCAAGACAGCAAACCAAGGTCAGTTCTGTCAGTTTCTGGTAGTCACTGAACAGGAGATGAACGATTCCAAGGCAGCCCCCTAGCACCTCACTTCTTCAGGGACACCAATCCCCACTGCCAGCCAGACTCGCAGCACTGTCTTCAGGTGTCCACCACCCAGTATCTCAGGTCCTCCATTACTAAGGGCTACTCTATCACTTCATGGGAGCTCCCATAGTGCAACAGTGGGAGAAGAACAGTTAGGTAGGCCTGGGCAGACTGGATGGGCCAAGGGCCTTTTTCTGCCGTCAGACTATGTATCTATATAGAGATGCTTGTTGGTGACCCCAGCGCAGGCTCACAGACAGCCCAGACAACTCACCTGAAAATAAGATGCATTCTCCTTCAAATGCACATTGATGCACTTCGTGAGCTGAAGGATCCAACTCCACTGAGTCTGCAGCGTGTCAGTGTATGCCTGCAAGAGAACAGCATGTTACAGCCTGATTAAAGGAAAGCCCTTTAAGGAACCGTTATGTAATGGCATATATACACAGGCACTCCAAATTAATAAGTGGATCTAAAGATGAACATAAAACTTATGGATTCCCAGTACACTCGGTGCTAATGAAAAGATAAGTTTATTCAGGCCCGCTTGAAAGACCCAAAAGAGAGCTCAGACTTTTTCTAACCCAATCAAACCACTGTGACTGTCTATCTTAATCGCCTATTATCCCTGTCACTCTGCCCCCTCCCAACTCACCCCTGGACAAATCCTTCTCTGGCTGCTATCACCTTATTACCAGCACTTAGAACAATAGCTGCTAATCTAAGCTTTTGCCTTACAAACAAGACATGATGTTCCCTTCTATGTCACTTGTAACTGTTTAACTTCCTTTACTTTGTGTGAGAATGACTCTGCCAATTTGTGATACATTTTTTTATCTTGTGTTATATGTACTGTAATGTACGTCTGTGTCATATGACTTGGAAGCTTTGTAATACAGCCATGCAGGCTCAAAGGTATTAATCTGAACCTGATAGATAGATATAAATAAATAATTAAGCAAAGGCCTAAGAAGCTTGAGATCAAAAACATAACCGACAGCCCTCAATATTTATTAGGGATTTGCCTCACAGTAGTGAAAAAAAAAAGTTTTACAATGCACTGATTGACTCCTGCCCCTCCAGTTATTTAGGACTGGCAGATTCTTCTTACTCAAATCAACAGATTGAGAAAATTCACATTCTCCCTGCCAGACATACACAGGCAATTTACAGATAAACTGACTAGTGGATTACTTATGCTGCATATTCCTGACTTTATTCCACAGCTACGGTACAGTATTAGGTGGGGTTCTGTCTCGTGAGGGGGCCAAATGTGTGTCCTGGGTTTGGGAGATGCAGATTTGTTAACGTGAGAGATGGCAAGTTCATCTCTTCCCCTTTTAGGGGACTGCCTCTTTATGCTCTATATATCACATACAATATACTCTTGGGCCCGGATATTCAAGGGGTTGCACCTGGCGCCAACAGGGCTGTGCTATACAGCCCCCGCACTATATTGGCGGGAAGGCTGGCGTGAGCGCGAATCCTCGACAGCCAGCAGCCGCACTGGTAATGTATATGGCATAGATGCAGGCATGCCCATGCATATGCGCACATCCTGATATTTAGCCTGGAATGTGGCAGCATATGCCGCACAACCCTGCACTGCACCACACAGGGGGGCTCAAAGTTGTGCCTCGAAAAAGCAGGAACAAATCCCAGTCACCCACAGGCGGGCTGCTGAATTGCACGGCGCAACACAGCAGTCAGCAGCCGTGGGTGGTCACCTGCCCACCCAGAACACCGTTACTGGGCACACAGACCCTCCGGCAGTCCAGTGGGATACCCCCCTCGCCCAATCGCGGGCATGTGTAAAATGAAAGGAACCCGGGTGGTCCAGTGGACCCCCCGCCCCCCTTTGCCCGATCACAGGCACTTGTAGAATAAGGATCCCCAGTGGTCCAGTGATAAGCCTCCCTTCGCCTGATCGCAGGCTTGTGTAATATTAAGGATCCCTGGTGCTCCAGTGGTAAGCCCCCTTTCCCCAATCGTGGGCTTGTGTTATATTAAGGATCCCTGGTAGTCCAGTGGTAAAGTCATTCGGTGGGTGGCTGGGCAGCATGCTGGCAGGGTGCTGCCGCCCGCCGATGACCGGGGGGGTGCCGGGTGGCAGGGGACCTCTGTGGGTGGGCGGGTGGAGAGGGGGTACCACTGGACCACCAGGTAACTCTTTCTTTGCACAGCAGCCCACAATCGGGCGATGGGAGGCTTACCACTGGAACACCAGGGATCCTTATTATTACAAAAAGCCCGTGATCGGGTGTACGGGAGCGGGCTGCATTGGCATGTCAGGGTGTCGCTCCCCGGCGGTTGCAGCTTGACAGGGCGCCAGGTGCAATTCACTTGGGATCGGAGCATGGCATGCAAATGAGGCCATAATGACATGCAAATGGCCCCATTTGTGCCTTGCATGCATAATGGCCTCATTTGCATGCCCCAGGTTGAATATCGTGGGTGATGCGCCTAGTGCAACTGCACTTGCGCTGGGGCATCCCCTGCTCCTTTACTGTGTCTTGTGCTGGTGCAGTGCCACTGCACCATCATAAATGTGTGCACCCTCTATTGCCACATTCCAACGGTGCTGGGCCATGGCGCAGCACCGTTGAATATTGCCTGGGCCATACCCTGGCGCAGCCCTGTTGCATTGCCCCCAGGCATATTACTGCAGCATACTAGTAATCAACACATGAAATGGAAGAGAGAGATTTTCATAACGCGCTCAGTATCGCGGAGCATTAAGTCCATTTTTGACATTTTGTTCAATGTGCGCTGGTTTTGGAAAAACTTTTGACTTGTTTCTAGTTACTTATTGTGACTGAAAAGAAATTTAAACAAAAAAAAAGACTGGCTGTTCTCAATCATACCACTCTAAAAGGGTTTCTCTAATTTTCTGCAAAGTAAAACATTTTTGTTTTGGATAAGTTCCATTTTTTTAAACCAGAAATCTTCATCAGGATGTAAAATGTTTATGTGTACGGTTTGTGTATCTCTTATGGGTATACATTTCTTCTCAAGTCCTTTGTATGCCAGACCAGCTCAGCTTCACGGTTTTCTTACCTGAAGAACCTGAGAATACATACTTATAACCATGAGATATCATATGAGATACAGGAACTGTATATATACCATCATTTTAAGTTATTTTAATTCTACAATGAAATGTAGTTAGATGCAAACATACATATAAAATGAGGTAAGACTTCCACTGTAGCTGCTGCTATGTACTTTACCCTGATTGTGGGTGTACCTTTTCTGTAAACTAAACTACTAGTCTTAAAGTAGTACAGTCACAATTTTTATTTATTTATTTCAAAGTTCAGAAATACACCATTGAGCAGAAATGCTCATTTACAAAGGTTCCTCGTCAGAATAACAATTTGTTTACACCATGTCAAAGACAGTATTAAAAAGTGATTAACAAAGGCTGGATATATTGGATTCAGACACATAACAAAACAAAATGAGTAACATAAGTACCGTTTTGGAAATACAGAGTGAACAAAAGTTAACATTGAACTGGTCAAATAATACAAAGCATAACATAGGCACTAGGAGCTATAAAAACGTAGAAGCCCATCTGGGCATTGTCAGAGGTTAAGTCGGTGTGCTTTTACAGCACATTGGAACAGAGGAGAGAGGAACATGCCTGACGAGTCCGAGTGGTGAGTAAGGTGCTGGAATCATGTGTACGTGGAAGAGGGGATCTTAGGGGGCAGAAGCACCACGATCAGATGGTGCAAGTGTTGGGCTGGGTAGGGGTGCACTTGGCAAGTGACAGTGCATGGGATGGGGTTTTACTAGGAGAAGCAGCTACATTTGGAGCCAGGTATGTGTACATTTAGAAGGTCCTGTCTGAAAGGACCCAGCTTAGTTGGTGTCATTTGTAAAAACATAGTTGTGCGAAGTGTTATGATTTGTGTGTGTAGTCCTGGTGTGTCCTTCCCTTTGCTTGCTGTTAAGAGTTTTTTTTCTTAATTAGCCTGCTAGTTATATGGCAGTTTTATGGCCCCTGGGGCTCTCCAAGTTAGAATGGTTCATTACTCTTCTTTGTCCTACAATGCATTCTGACCTCAAGTGATAGTGATGCATCCAGGAGCACTCATTCAGTGAGGGGAAGTACTGCAGCAGTAATCTGAAGATAGAAGCCTGATGTTCTGGCCTTTACTAAATAACTCTATATTTTTGTTTCTCTGTTTGTCTAGGTCTTTCCAGCAGGAGTAAATGTTCTGCTTTTAAAGTTTTCAATTTCATCAAACTACACCCAGCCATAAAAAGCACACCAATAACCCTAGGTCACCAGTGCTATAATTTAGTAAAGATTCTAGCTGTCTTCTTACAGAATACCCATTCAATTAGACCGCAAGTGATTGCTTAGTTTTAAATGTTTATTTATTTAGTTTTTGTTGACCAGGTAAGTGCACTACACAAATTCTGCCTATTTTCAGGCACGACCCAGGAGAGGGAAGATAAAGATGAATGCCAACCGACATTGAACCAGATTAAGCTGTTGGTGGTATTTTTAGTGAATGAGGGAAATTTGGCCAAGGCACTGGGGAAATTCCCCTACTCTTCGGTAGGTGGCGTTGTGTCTGGTGCTGCTATGGCCAGTCAGCCTGGGGATCCATGGAGGACGGTGTGCTAGGGGCCGGGGAACACGCCTACCCCCCAGTCATGGAAATTTGTGAGGCCAAGATGCACAATGAAGATGGTGCCAGTGATCGAAATGAAGCTTTGGTACATGCTACAGACCTGGCTTTGGAGGAGCTGGTGCAGGAGCTGGCAGCGGTGAATGTCAACGCGGTGGATATCTGCGAGCTAATTGCTGCCGAAGAATGGAGGTTCTCTGCAAGACGGCAGGAACTGGAAGTACTGCTGGTAAAGCGAATAGGGAAAGACAGAGCAACGGACAACCGCACCAGAGGTGGAAATGACACTGAGCATGCAGAAGCATGCATGGCTCAGGAGGTTATACTGATGAATAGCTCAATTTCAGAAGAACCCCTGGATGGCTCTCCGAACACAGAGGTACAGGTAAGTGGGGGCATACATTGTGATTATGATGGGAGTGGGGGATTGAATGATTAAGCCAAGAGAATATGCAGCAGGGGTGTTCTCCTCAAGAGACTGCTGAGGGGCTGCAAACGGCTGCTGCAAGTAGCACTGTACAGGATGACGAAAGGTTTTCTACATTAAAGCCCACTACAGTCTGCTTTAACATTGGAATTCCCACAGGTGGGGCTACAAAGAAACCCTACTCTAAAGAGAAAATGTTGAAAGGAAAAACAAAAGCGATGGATAGGGATGGTTTCACACTTCCTTTAATGTCAACTACTTCAAATCCTGCTGACAAGATTATAGGGCCCACTACACCTCCAGCAGAATGGGTAGCTAAATCTCTGGAAGCAGCCGGGTGGATTAAAAAAGCAGATGGCTCTGTGTGGGATGCAAATAACCTTGAAGTGGAAGAGAAAACTCTAGAACCTGCACTTAGTGACAAATGTATGGAGCAAGAATCTGGGCACTCCCCAGCTCAGATACCACCTGGACAACAAACAGTGGGAGATGGTTCACCTATAATTGTGGGGCATGCAGATCTTATACAAGACATTGGGGAATTGGAAGGAGAAGATGAAGGGCAGGTTTTGGAGATCAATATCCCCTCCCCCCCGTCGCAACACTGCCTCCTATAGTGTCTCCTGAGGCTAGGGCACTGGTCACAACTGAGGGGCTAGCAGTATCTGGAAGGTCTGAGCCTGGTAATATCATGGTAGAACAGCAGACAGCAGAACAAAATGTGTGGAATGCTGAAGTGAGAGAAAGGTTGTTTCCTAAAAGTACTAGGAACGTGACTGAGCCTGCTATGAGACGAAATGCAGTCAGACTAAAATTCAGAGGTACGGCCTCCAATGCACCGCATAGACTATTTGTAGGGAAAGCATTGCTTAAAACCAGTATGAAGTTTTATGCATACGAGATATATGCACTCATTCATATGCCAGGGGATACCATTTATGATGTGAGTTTTAAACATCCTAATGGTCTAAAAAAGATTCTGGAAACAATATCAGTTACTAAAGAATGGTCCTGTGTGGCAGCCTTTCTTGGCAATACCTTTAACCAACCCCATGTTTAAAAACATCACAGTTCTCTTTTGGAATGAGGGAGTTAATGTGGCAGATATTATGTACCAGTTGAAAGAACACTGCTTGGTGAACGGCTACCCTGACCCTATTTTAGATGAGGAGCACCTGTGAACAGGGGGGTGGAAATATAAAATCATGCTTAAGCAAGAGAAAGGAGAAATACAGCATTTACCAAGTTGTTTGTTTGGGGAAGAGAGATAGAGGGTGATATTCTACTCGGGACAATACAGAGCCTGTTTTGGACATCTAAGTAATGTTTGTGAGAAACAGAAGTGTGGATTGTGTGGAGAAATGGGGCATTATGGTGCACACTGCAAACAACCACAGAAGTGCAATTTATGTGAAGAAAAGGATTACACTTTCAGAAACTGTTCATGGGCGTCGCATAACAGTCTTGACCAATCTGTTCGGGTTGAACATGATGTGCATGTTGCTACGGCACAAAAAGGAAAAATGAGAGCCAGTTCACTGATGGATCAGTTGAATGGAATGGAGCAAGGTCCCCAGACTGGGGCTGGTTCACGATCACCAAATACAAATGATGTGGAGGAGGAGGTGGTAGAGCAAAACAAGAGTCAAGGCCCTTCCATGATCCTAAAGAAAGGTTTAAAAGACTGTATGGATTTAGAACAGAGTCAGGTTATGGATCCGAATGGGCATGAAAATAATCAAGATGGGATGGCTTTTCAGGGCCACAGTGTACAGCTGGAAGTCCATGTGGAAAATATTGAGATGGAGGAGGTAATGCCACCTCCAGGTAAAGTGATGGATCCACCTTTTCAACGGATTACATGGTCTAAACCAGCACATATGGGTGCCCTGAACTAGATGAAACTATATTACAGAATACGTATGAAGTTCTAATGGAGGTCCCAGATGAGGAATGGGGTGGTGAGTAAGATGGATCCTCAGTTGCATCATCACAATTCAAGGCTCCTATAGGACCTGAATAAAGTGAGAAACTGAAGCCAAAACAGAGAAAGAAAAGAAAGTGAAATGGACTTAGTGGTTCTCTTTTTTCAATAAATTCATTAATGCACACTTCCCTTCTGATGTCAACAGTAAATATTAACAGTATTAAGAATGTTGGGAAACGTATTGTCACATTTGCCAGTTTATATGAATCAACAGGGCAGATCAAATTTATGGGAGTCCGAAGAACCCCCCAGAGAGGAGGACGATCCCCGCAGCTTCTGCAGCTCCTTTTCCAAAGAAGCCATTCTTAGTTTAAGAATGTGAGCTTCCAAGGCCTGTTGGCGGCGTTTCCGTGCAGCCTGGCTGAATTTCTGGCTGGCCTTACAGTCCTTGGTCTTGTGCTCTGGTGCCAGGCAGATAAGGCAGAGGAAATGGCCGTCCTTGTGAGGGAGCTGGGTGCCACAGGAATTGCATTTGTTCTTCTGCAACTTGGAAGGCGTCGGAGAAGAGAGGCACAAAAAAGGTAATACTTTTCAAAGATTTACAGGCAGAAATAAAAGCAATGAAATACTCATCCACAAATGGAGGTTGATTGAAGCAGCGTTCTCCGCGAAGTCCGATGTGCGCAGGTCGACGGTGGGAAAGAACTGGAGGGCAAGTGTGGGGACTGCCCACTATAAAGTGTCACGCTGACATCTGTCATGTGACACCAGGTGGGCGGTCCCCCACCAGACAGTGCTAGCTAAAGTTTTCCATGTGGCCCTAGTGCCTGACGGTTCTAGTCTTAATGGTTAGTGCCTACTGCAGAGGCCCTCTCGAAGTAAGATCTACTGTTATGGTGAGTATGACAACTGTTCTTCTTCGAGGATATCTCTTTCATCAGGCCACACCTACAGAATGAATACAAAGCAGTATCGACCACAAACAGTCTGGGTGGCAGAAGCCTACAGGTCTAACAGAGTAGGCCTTGGAGCACAGCTAGGCCAAAGCCAGACCTTTTTCGCGAGGCAATGTCCAGACTATAGTGTTTAGTGAAGGTGTGGACAGTACTCCAGTTGGCAGCTGCACAAATTTCTGCAGCAGACACATTCTTGAAACATGCAACAGATGTGGTCATATCTCTAGTGGAATGACCACACACAACCCCAGGAAGTTCCTTACTGTATTTTCTATAGCAAGAAGTAATACAGTTTGCTAACCATATGGAGCGGCATGGTTTAGAAATACAGGTTACTCACCTGTAACAGGAGTTCTAGGAATGGTATATGTTGTTCATCCACACTCATTGGCAGGTATCCTTGCCGCTTTAAATCTTGCCGGAAGGTCTTCAAGCTGGCTCTTCCCACCCACCCGGGTGGTATAACTCTCGGCTCCGCCCCATGACGCCAGATCTGGCCCGCTGGAAGCTCAGGTTGTGCGTCGAAGCCGGGGAGGTCGGGTGGGTCGTGTGGATGAACAACATATACCATTCCTAGAACTCCTGTTACAGGTGAGTAACCTGTATTTCTAGGGACATGGATATGTTGTTCATCCACACTCATTGGCAGACTCCTAGCAGTTCTCTGGGAGGAGGAGGCAAGACACACCCCAATACTTACTTGGGAAAAGAGAGACTGGAGAACCGAGGCCCCAAAACCAGCATCCGGCGTGACTCAAGGTCGATGTGGTAATGGGTAATGAAGGTGTTTGCTGACTTCAGGTAGCAGCCCTGCAGATTTCCTGGATAGGGCGTCCCTGGAAGCAGCCACCGTTGCAGCAGTATGGCGGGTAGAATGAGCTCTTATCCTCTGGGAGGCTCCATGCCCGCCAACTTATAGCAGAGATCTATGCAGGAGGTGACCCACCTGCTTATCGTCCGCTTGGCTGCAGGTCTTCCAGATGCGGCTTCAGCGTGAGTGACAAACAGCTGGCGAACCTCTCCCGAATTTCAGCGTGCGCTTTTTGTATTAATAGCAGCTCTTCTAGGGTCCAAAGTATGGAGCCTATATTCGCCTCCGAGGTGTGATTGGGGTAGAACACCGCAGAGTCAACACCTGGTTAAGATGAAACTCCGACACCACCTTCGGAAGGAATTTCGGTGGGGAAGAGGACAACCTTGTCCCTGTGGAAGACCAGGTAAGGAGACTCGATGGAAAGCACCTGAGCTCTCCCATCCTTCTGGCTGACGGATAGCAACCAAGAAGGCGGTCTTCCACGACAGGTGAGAGAGAGCACACCTGTGCATAGGTTCGAATGGCTTGCCCATGAGCTTTGCCAGTACCAGCAGTAGATCCCACGGAGGTGGAGGTTCACGCACCGGAGGGGATATGTGATCAAGGCCTTTGAAAAAGCGCCAGACCACCTTCTCCTGCGCCACCGACTGCTTCCCGGCCCGCGCCCCGTAAGCAGAGATGGCTGCCAGGTGCACCCTTAGGGTCGTCGACCTAATCCCTTGATTAGAAAGGGACCATAAATAGTCCAAGATGCTTGCCAAGGAACAGGAGGAAGGGTCCAAGCCCTTGCCCTGACACCAAATGGAAAACCTTTTCCATTTGAAGGCATAGCATTTTCTGGTCGACTCCTTACGGGAAGCCTCAACTACATTGAGGACCTCGCCGAAAGACCCAAGGCCTGGAACTCTAGCTGCTCAGGAACCAGGCCATCAGGTGCAGGGATTGAAGGTCCGGATGGAACACCTTCCCTGATTGACTGAGAGCAGGTCCGGGCGAGCTGGAAGCTGCCACGGAGTCCTGGAGCTGAGACTGAAGAGATCTGGTACCAGAACTGGCGAGGCCAGTCTGGGGCTATCAGAATCACCTCGCCTTGTCCCTCCTCGCCTTGAGAAGCACCTTGTGGATCAAGGGAAATGGAAGAAGGCGTAAAGAGGCCGGGGTCCACTGCCTCGAGAAGGCATCCCCTGCAGCGAGCCCTGCTGAGGGCGGGCATGGAACAGTCTCAGCTCGAGTTCTCCCTGAGGCAAACAGGTCCACCTGAGGTGTGCCCCAAAGGGAGAACAGATGCTGTACTACCTCCGGCAGGAGAGACCACTCGTGGGATGCAGCCCCTATCTGGCTCAGGGCATCGGCCAGGGTGTTGGAGGCTCCTGCCACGTGAATGGCTAGGAGATCCGCCTCCAGGCTGCGCACGAGTGACCAAATGCGGAGAGCTTCCTTGCATAGAAGCATGGAGCGCGTCCCGCCCTGGCGGTTTAGATAGTACATGGTCGTGGTATTGTCCGTCTGGACTCGGACCACTTGACCCCGGAGGAACGGAGCAAAGGCGGTGAGAGCTAGGCGGACCGCTCGGAGCTCCAGCAGGTTGATGTGGCATCGGGACTCCCGCAGGGACCAGAGGCCGTGAGCCCGGTGTTCCCCCAGATGGGCACCCCAACCCATCAGAGAGGCATCGGTCGACAGAGAGACCGTCGGCTCGGGGCTGACAAACGGGATGCCCTCCTGCAAATGATCTGGAACGGTCCACCACTGGAGAGCTGCTTCCACATCCCCTGTGTCACCGACACAAGCTGGTCCAAAGGATCGCAGCGCTGCGACCACTGGCTGGCCAGTCCCCATTGAAGGGGACGCATGTTCCAGCGGGCCCAACGGACCACGCTGGTGCAGGCCGCCATGAGACCCAGGAGGCGCAGGAAGTCCCGGGCAGGGCGCAATTCCCCAACCAGAAATGATCGGGCAAAGGAGGAAAGAACCTCGGCCCTGTCCGCCGGGAGCCACGCTCTGGCTCGAAGAGAGTCGAGCTGCGCCCCGATGAACAGAATCACCTGCTTCGGCTCGAGTTCCGACTTGGCCTCGTTGATAAGGAGGCCCAGTTGAGAGCAGACCTGGAGGGCCAGATCTCTGGACCACTCCACCTCCTTCCTGGAGGAAGCTGCTATCAGCCAGTCGTCCAGGTAAGGGTACACCCGGAACCCTCGGCGCCGCAGGAAAGCTGTCACCACTGCCATGCATTTGGTGAAGACCCTGGGAGCTGGAGACAAGCCAAGGGCATGGCTTGAACTCAAAAGGATCCTTCTGCTCGGAAGCGAAGGAATCTCTGGTGAGACGGACGGATAGGGACGTGAAAAAACGCGTCCTGCAAGTCCAGAGAGCAGAACCACACGCCGCGTTCCAAGGATGGTATTATCTGAGCCAGAGTGACCATCCTGAAGGTCCGAGACCTTAGGAACTTGTTTAGGTCGTGCAGGTCGAGAATGGGGCGCCAGCCCCCCGTCCGTTTCGGAACCAGGAAGTACCTGGACACAAACCCTGGGTCTGAAGGAGGGTCCGTCACCTCTCTTATCACCTCCTTCTGGAGGAGGAGAGCGATGTCGGCTCGACGAGCCGCCAGTGAGGCTGGAGACCCCGAAGGCCCCCGAGGGGCGACGGCTCTGAAGGGTGGTGCCTGCTCGAATTCTAGAGGCAGGCCTCTTCCCACCACCTCCAAAACCCACCTGTCCGTGGTAACAGCGGACCAGGCGGAATGGAAGTGCCGGAGCCGCCCCCCCACGGGGGGACCCAGGGTAAGGTGACGGATGGGGCGACACCCTCAGCCGGTCACTGGGCAGGCTTGGAGGAGGGACCGCCGAGGGACCTCCTGGGCCTTCACCTCCTGCCTCCTGTTAGAGGAAGCCGCGGCTTGGGTTTGGGATGCCAAGGCCGAGCCTGCTGGCCCCTGACGCCGCTGGGCCGGACGCGCCGGGCGCTCGAGGATGAAAGGCTGTGGTTTGCGCCTTTGTCCTTCTGAGCGGAAGAGACCGAGTCCAAGGTAGCATTGGACTTCTCGATCCTCTGCAGGTGACCTTCCACCCCAGGGCCGAAGAGGTCAGTCCCCAAAAAGGGAACATCCGCCAACTTGTGCTGGGTATCCGAAGTAAAGGTGGATATCCTCAGCCAAGCCCGCCGACGCATAGCCACTGCGGCCGCCACCGATCTGGCACATGAGTCCCCAATATCCAAAGCAGTCTGGAGCTGCTGTTTGGCCACTGCCCTGCCCTGGTCCCGCACCTGCTTGACCGTAGTCTGCAGATCGGCGGGGAGATGAGGGATGACCTCATCCAGGGAGCCCAACAGGGCATGAGAAAAATGTGCCATGAGGACGGCCGAACTGGCCTGACGAAGGCCGAGAGAGGACGCAGCATAGACTTTTCGCCCGACATAATCCAATTTCTTGGACTCCTTGTCAGGAGGTTTGTCCACATCCCTGGCGTTGCCGGCGCGCCGGAAAACGCTGTCGGTAACCAACCCTCAGCAGAGGGTGCTCCAACCGGACAGGGAACGGTAGGGACCACATACTTCCTGGCCATCCTGGCCGAGCGCAGGGCAGGAAGCAGGCGCTGCCAAAGCTCCAGGCCGGACCCACTATGGCCTCGGCCACCGAAGGCCTCCGTTGAGAATCCTCGGTCCAGAATCTCCGTGAGGGATACCTGGCCCGTTTGGAAACGGGTTCGAGCTCCATCCCGGTGGACTCCGAGATGAGCCGAAGCAGTCCTAGGAAGGACGACGGGCTATCGTCCATTGACTGACCTCCTGAAGACTCCAAGTCCAGTCGCTTGGAGAAAAGGGAGGAATCATCTTCGGACTCGGAAGAGTCCTCGAAGAGCTGCCTCTGGCCTGAGCCACCCTTCACCTGCCGAGGTCGGTTGGGAGTGAGGGTAACCGACAGCCGATGGGGTAGACCCTTAACCGACCGAGAATCCTTGGTCGGAGCCCCAAATAGTGGCTGTGGAGGGCGAGGTTCCACCGGAATCGGTGGAGCAGCTGGTTTTGGCCGAACAACCGGCCTGGGTACAGGCTCCTCGGTTAAGTCGAGGGGTTGTGTCGGCCGCTCCGGTGACAGCCACTTAATGGCCGGGGAAGGCGACGGCGTCGGCTTATTCCCGGTCAAGAGGAGCTGTTGCCACATAAGGTCCTCGTACCGTCGACGTAACTTATGCCGAAGCCTCCCCTCGTCCGAGGAGGAGGACGAGGACGAGCGGTGACGCCGCTTACCGCGGTGCCGAGACCGAGACCGCCTATGACGGTGGGATCGGCTGGACCGCGAAGAGGTCCGAGACCGAGACCGAGAGCCTCGGCTCTGCCGAGGTCGGTGCGGGGAGGTGTCGGCCGGAACCGGCACTCCCTTTGGCTCGGATGGTTCATCCGAGGGCTCCAGAACCGGAGGCACAGGCAAGCCCACGGGATCCTCAACTCCTCCCGGGGGAACCAGGGAGAGGGGAATCTCGGCTGCTATAGGCGACGCCCGTCCAATGGATCGAGAAAAATCTCGACTTCGTCGGCGGGAGTCTCGGTCAACTGACCTGACGGGGACACCGTGAGGCCAGTGGCCGAGCCGAGCGGGTCGACCAAGTAGACAGTCGACGACTCGGGAGAACCTTCCCACTCCCAAGAGCCGACGGAGGGATTTACCATATCCTTCTTTTGGACAGAAAAAGGTCCAGCAGATGTTGGCCCTTCTCCTTAGTGGAGAGGACAGACAAAGCTCCTTAAAAGAAGCTGTGTAGGAAGAACCCAGAGGCGGGATAAATGCCGCGCCGAGGAAGATCGACCCGTGCGCCTCCTCTCGAGGCTTATCATCTGCTCAAGCTGATCCGCCGAGCCCGCCGCCGCGGACACCACCGACCGGGCCTCCTTAGACTTCACCGGAGGGAAACGCTTCTCGGGACGGCCCAGTTGCAATCGGGCAGCACGGTCTTCGAGGACGTAGGCCGAGAAAGAAGAGCACAGGTCGCAATCCTGCGGGTCGTGCTCAAGGCCTAAACAGTAGACACACGTGGAGTGTGGATCCGTCCGAGACATCTTCTGCCCGCAGGGGCATCTCCGAAAACCGGGAGTCGATTTGTCCATCGCAGCCGTGAGGGATCGAAGACTGAAGTCTTTCGCAAAAAAAACTTTGAAATTCGCAAATGGAGAAATAGGAACCAGTCTCAAACGCAGAGCGTTAAGGAGGGAACCTGAGCTTCCAAGCGGTAAAGAAGATCTGACGTCATGGGGCGGAGCCGAGAGTTATACCACCCGGGTGGGTGGGAGGAGCCAGCTTGAAGACCTTCCGGCAAGATTTAAAGCGGCAAGGATACCTGCCAATGAGTGTAGATGAACAACATATCCATGTCCCTAGAAACTGGAGTCTTTCCCAGGGTTGAATAAAACAAAAAGTTGAGAGGACTTCCTGCATTCCTTCGTGCGGTGTATACAGTACCCAAGTATTCTATGTGCAATTTTTAAACCATCACTCTCAGCCTCATTGCAATTGGTCAGCTTCCCGAATTAATTACTGCCCTTTTAAATGCAGTGTTTAAACTACCTTCACAAGCCTCTTTGCAATTTTGTTTAGCTTGTGATAGGCAGATAGTTAGCAACAGGTTCAGCACAGTGTTAAGAGTTACATTTCTTAAATGTTTATTTTTCTGCTAGCCTAGCTTTATACCAGAGCAAGCGCTGCCCGAAACCAGTTCTGTGGCACCGTAAGTTTCAGAATTAGGTTTCCCAATAAAGTTTAACTCCTCGACGGAGCTCTGAATTTCTGCAATGCCTCACTCATTTGGCCAGGTAATCTTGAGTCTGTGAACAGCTGTTTGTTGCTCAGCTGCCTCAACTCCTCTCAACAGTTCAGCCAGGCAGCCTCCAGCAACAGCTATCACAACTGCTCTCAACAGCTCAGCCAGGCAGCCACCAGCAAGTGAACTGCCCTTTGCGATTTTGCCAATAGTGCTGCAGGCCGAGGTGTAGGCTGTCACCAGCTTCTTGACAAGTTTAGTCTGGCGTGTGTTCCCGCTGGTGCTGTACGCCGGCACCCCACCCTCCCCACCACTCCCACTCCTTCCGGCTTTACTTTTATAGGGTGGTGTGGCGGTGCACGCATGGTATACAGTTACTGCATTTTTCAGCCCACTTCTCCATTTGCAGGTTATGGATTTCCATTACCAGAGGGCATCGTTACCTAACTAGTGTAACACCTGCACTGCTCTGCTCTTTTGAGCCGAGTTTCACTCTACCGAATTTCAGATTAAGTACACTTAATAAGCTATTTCTACTTAAGAGAACTTTTTCCTGTACCAATTTCTGGGTCAGCTCAATTAGCACTTATCTGCATCTCAGCAAGCTGCATTTTCATAGTTCTGCCCACCCAATTGGCCCTTCCTTCCTAGACAGTTATAAATCTGCAAAATGTCACTCCCTTTAACCAACAGTTTATTCATACTCTGCTCCTTTCTGCCCTGCCTCCAGCTTAAAGTATTCTGTGTGGCCAGGTCATCTACAATATCCCCCCACTTTTAGTTCCTCTCTGACACTTCCAATTCCTGCCTCAGGCCTCAAGTGAGACCACTCCCTTCCTCAGACTTTTAACACTCACCCAGCGTGCCAAAACAGTAATATCTGTCCAACGGACCAGGAACATTCACAAGTCTCCATTCATTCGCCTGCCCTCTATCCGGTCTCAGGCATGCCTACTCTTGCTATCTGGTAACACTGAATTGAACCCTGTATCCTGCCTGGGGGTTAAGTTCAACCTCCTAACACCCTGCCCAACCTGGTCTGCTATAAAAGGGCTCAAAATAACCTACATGAATATACAAAGTATCAGGTGTAAAATGGCGGAACTGGAAACCTGGTCCCTACACTATAAGCCGGATGTGTTCTGCTAAACAGAGTCCTGGCTAAAGCCAACCGTCCTGTCCCACGAAATCACTCTCCCAGGCTTCTCCTCCTACCACCGGGATCAAACCGGCAAAAGAGGAGGGGGAGTACCGATCTACACTAGGGTGGGCCTGGTGGTCAGTGAGCTTCCAAGCTTAAATATTAATCCCGACATTGAACACTTATGTGTAACAATCACCTTTGTTAAAGTTAAACAACTCATCATAGGTTGTATATACCTACCCCCTAAATTTGCTTTACCAGTCTCGATACCCTCCCTCACGGAAATACCATACTTTGCGGTGACTTCAACCTCGACTGATCTGGACCCAGTGGAACTCAATACCAATGTGCCACGTCAAACACCAAGCTTGAACAAGTAATCGCCCATCCAAGTAGACTTAATATGAGATCAGGCAATCACACCCTGCTTGACTAGATGCTAACCAACACCAGGGCCCACATCAAGACATCCAGAGTTCTTCCGGACACTCTAAGTGACCAGTCCCCTACATTCTGCATTTAGAGGAACAACTCTCCCCCCCCCCAAAATTATCAAATCCAGAGATCTAACCAACTTTAGTGTTTCTGGGTTCCTACACAGTCTTGCTTCCATTGACTGGACCCTATTACCTCCATCCCGGATATTAATCAGGCACTAGAATACTTAATAAACACCTTCATGTCCATCCTTAACATCCATGCCCTTTTCAAGTTAAGAAGAGCCAAAGGAACACATTCACCCCGACTCTCACAGGAGCTAAGGCTCCTAATGCGGTCCAGAGACAAGGCCTGGTGTTCCTTCCAAAGTTCTGGCCTCCAAACGGATTGGCAAACCTATCGACAGCTGAGGAATGCCTGCAAAACCAAAGTTAAATCAAAGCGGAACTACGTACAATTCCTACAGGTTATGCATCTCACAGACTCCAAATGCTTTTGGATGCAGATCAGTGCTCTACTTAAGGGCAACAAGATAAATATCCCTCAAAACATGTTATCCAAAGGCTCAGTGCTACCATCACCCCAAGATCGCCACTGAAATTAATCTCTTCTTCACTGACCTTGACATATACAAGGCAGGGCTACCAGTTACTTCCCCTGCTCCGCAGGTTTCTCACCCGGATGCCCATCGCCCCCTCTTCCATATAAAACTCAGCTCACGTAAAGAGGTTCTAAAGCTATTATGGGGTCTCAACCCTAATTGTTCTCCTGGTTTTGACACCTTGCCACCTAAATTCCTTAGGATAGGAGCACCCATGCTGGCCCACCCAATTGCCCAGTTGATTAACAGGTCCTTCCTCATGCAATCAATCCTGGACAAATGGAAAACAGCAACGTTGTCCCCATTCACAAATCCGGCCCAACAAACCTCATCAAGAACTATAGACCTATATTCATCCTGTGTCCTATTGCAAAAATCCAGGAAAAAATCCTGTACAATCAGCTGTACTCCTTTCTCAAATGAACAAACGCACTCACTATATATCAGCACAGCTTCAGGAAATCGCATGGGACGGAATCCGCTCTCCTGAAAGTCACCTCAGATATCTTTCAGGCTATGGATCAGGGCCATATCACCAGGGCCATCTTTATTGATCTCACAAAGGCCTTCGACCTTGTTAACCATCTACTACTCATCTCCAAGCTCCACTGTCTTGGACTTGATTCCAACTCTCTCTCTTGGATCTTTAATTACTTATCAAACTGATCCCAGTGTGTGGAATGGTTCAGGGCCCACTCCTTCTTATCCCCAATTAAAGACGGGGTCCCCCAAGGCTCAATTCTTGGACCGTTACTTTTCTTTCTTTTCATCAATGGACTGCCGCTAAACTGCGGCGGTGCATCAGTCCAACTCTATGCAGATGATGCCATTCTTTACTGATCCAGAAAGACCATCTCCGTCATTAACGCTGACCTAGATCAAGACTTCTAGCAACTGGAAGCCTGGTTCAAGAATAATCTGTTGGTGCTGAACACAAAGAAAACTAAAACTATGTTGTTCCACCATACCTCCCTTGACTTATCCTCCCTGTCTCCTCTGGTTGTCCACATGTCATCTGGTGCTCCTCTTGAAGGAGTAAGTACCTTCAGATACCTGGGCATGACACTTGATGAGCATCTGTTCTTCTACATGCATGCAAACAACATCATCAAAATGGTCAACCAAAAACGTGGCCTCCTCTATCGCACTGCCCCCTACCTTACTCCTAGCGCAAGGAAGACTATCGCTTCTGCTACCCTCCTGCCTGACCTGTTTTATGGTGCACCTATAATTCAGTCAGCCAAGAGTCCTATTCTGGTCAAACTTAAACAGGCCTATCACAGAATCGCTCACTTTGCTGCCATGGCACCTGCTCGGGCACACCACTGTGACATTCTCATGACCCTAGGCTGACCATCCTTTGAGACTAAAATGCACTTCCCCGTAGTCTGCACTGTCTTTAAACTCATCCACCTTCCTTCCCCGCCCATACTCTCCGACCTGTTCACCCAGAAAACCTTCTCCAGGATCCTCAGATACTCCCATCTACCTTTACTAAGACTGCCTAAAACTCGCCTAGCCATAGGCAAGCTGTCCTTCACCTCCTCTGCAACTCAAAAATGAAATGCATTCCCACACAGTATACTTTCCTGTACATTTCTTCCCCTTTTTAAGAGTCGCTTTAAGGAGATCTTCTTTCCCCCTTCAGTTAGCAGTGGTAACTACACCTAATATCCCCTCTCTTCCTAAACTCATGCCCCTCCCTCCATCATCATCCTCGGCTCATCCTATCTTCTCCCTCTCCTCCTCGTCACCATACCTTCGCTCCGTTTCCTATTTTGTACATATGTAAATTTCTGTACTGTATGCTTGCATATGCTGCAATTGTATATGCATATGTTGTAACTGTTATGCTGTAATTAATACTCGGCTTGTTAATCCTAATTCCTGCGTCTTGGTCCCAGGACCTGCGAAGGATCATCCACCGTCCAACTGCAAAGGATCAGGAAGGGAGTCTATCGACCTACTGCTGTATACAGTGTTTCATCGTACTTACTACTATACTTATATAGTACCATTTATATTTGTTTGCTAACACAGCTCGATCACATATTGTATATATTTGACTCATATCACCTATGTGTGCATCTGTTCGTGGAATGTCTCCATTCCCCGGGTCGCCCCTGAAAAAGGGACATGTGTCTCAGATGGCCCACCGGGTCATCAAAATTCAAATGAAATAAATAATATTTACATTGAGAGCATGGAGCAGTGCTTCCCCTGGATTGGCATGCTCAGGAAAATAAACAGGTAGGTGGATGGTTTGATTTAAAGTAAACTCAGACACCACCTTTGCTAAAACTTTAGGATTATTATGCAAAGACTCTTCTTGTCTTTGTGGAAAATCAAATAAAGAGGCTAACATATTAGAGCATGTAGCTATGAAATCCTTCGAACATAAGTAATGACAACCAAAAACAATACCTTCCCAGAAAGAAAGTGTAAGCTACAAGTTATGAATGGCTCAAAAATAGCCAAAGTAAGCTTTTTCAAAACAAAATTCAGGTCCCAAGCCTGGACTGGATTGCAGATGGGAGGCTTCATGTGCAGAATGCCTCTCAAGAACATACAGGCCACCTCCAGCTGGGCAACCATATGACCCTCAACAGACACACTAAAAGTTTAAACAGCAGCCAAGTGCACTTTGATAGAAGAGTTCTCTAGGCCTGCATCTGACAAGGACAGCAGGTACTCTAGAACCTGATTTACTGGACAGGGAAATGAATCTAAGTGATGAGAAGCGACCCACAAAGCAAACTGCCTCCACTTCATAGAATACGTGGCCTTGGTGGAAGGCTTTCTGCCAGCCACCAAGACATCAGCTACCTTTTGGGAAAACCCAAATCTAGTAATGGCTATGTTTTCAGGGGCCATGCATGGAGGTGAAGCGACCTGAAGTCTGGATGAACCAGGGTTCCCTGCTCCTGTGTTAGCAGGCCCTGGCATAAGGGCAGAGGTACTGGTGGTTCCACTGCCAGCTGAAGCAGTAGAGGCAACCACATCTGTCAAGATCCTAGGAGAGCAATGAGGAATAAAGCGAGGATTAGGGTGGCAAGTGGGCAAGAGACATGCAGAGACCACAGGTTGGGAAACAATATGAGCTTACCCCCCATAACAGTGACAAAGGACAAATGGCAAGTACTATTGGTGATGCTAGGAAAGGAGGGCAGGATTGGGGTGGAAGGTGGTTACCCTTAATGCTAGGAGCCCTGGGAGGAAAATTGCAGAGTTACAGGTGCTCATGGCACAGGGAGAGGTGGACATTGCAGCCATCACAGAAACATGGACCACCCAATACAATGACTGGGACCTGTCTGTACCACGGTACAGGTTATTTCGTAGGGACAGGGTGATTGTGAAAGGAGGGGGATGGCACTATATGTGAAGGAAGGACTGAAGTGTGTAAGGGAGGAAGGGGAGAAGGGTAGTACGGAGTCACTTTGGATGCAAATCCAGGATTCCAAGAATAGGATTCTCAGAATGGGAGTGGTGTACTGGCTGCCATCTCAGACGGAGAAGTTAGACAGGGAACTAGTGGGATAGATCAGGAGGATCTGTGAGAAGGGTAGTGTGATGATTGTGGGGGACTTCAACATGCCAGGAGTGGACTGGAGTACTCCAACAACCAGGAACAGAAGGGAGCAGGTACTGCTGGATGCCTTCCAGGACAGCTTCCTGCTGCAAATGGTCAGTGAACCAACCAGGTTAGGGAATACCCTTGACCTTGTGCTGGAAAATGGGAACTTTGTGAGAGAAGTTAGGGTGGAAGAACCGCTGTCAGGAAGTGACCACCACTCAGTATGGCTCACATTGGATATGGGCAAGGGAGCAGTGGAATCTGGCACAAGAGTGCTGGACTTCAGGAAGGCCAACTTTGGGAGGATGGGGGAAGTGGTAAAAGGGTACCTGGCCAGAATTCAACCTAGTATGGACACTAACCAGAGGTGGGAGATCATAAAGCTGGGGATAGTGGAGGCAACCAAAACCTGCTGCAAGGCACAGAGCAAGAAAGCTAGGGCTAAGAAACCAAGCTGGTTCAGCAAGGAGGTGATGGAAAAGGTAAGGGGGAAAAGAGCTGCCTTTAGAAGGTACAAGAAAACAGGGAGGGGGGAGGACAGGGAGGAGTACTTGACGGAATCGAAGGAGGTGACTCGGGCAGTAAAGGGAGCCAAGGCATCTACGGAGCTCAGGCTGGCACAAGGTATTAAGAAGGGGGAGAAGGACTTCTTTAGGTACATCAGGGAGAAAAGGAGCTGTAAGGACTACACAGTAAGGATTAGGAAGGAGTAGGTTGGGTGAAAGCAGGGTGCGATAAGGCAGAAGCACTAAATGATTACTTCTGCTCGGTATTTACTAAGGAGAAGAGGGGGTGACACCCAAGGGAGGAGGAACGGCAGAAACGGGGGAGAGGGGGTGACAGATGGAGAAATCATAGAGGGCAGAGTTCGGGAGGGTTTGAAGGCACTGAGGGTGGACAAGGCGCCAGTCCCAGATGGCATCCACCCCAGGGTACTGAAGGAGCTGGCAGAGGTCCTTATGGGACCTTTGGTAGACCTATTTAATGCCTTGCTACACTCAGGGTGTGTACCTCAGGACTGGAGGATGGCTCATGTGGTGCCCCTCTACAAGAGTGGGCCCAAGGATGAACCAGGGAACTACAGACCAGTGAACCTCACATCCATCGTGGGTAAGCTAATGGAGACTATCCTGAAGGAGAGGCTGGTGGCCCTCCTAGAGGCCAAAGGACTACAGGACAGCAGACAGCATGGCTTCATATGTGGCAGATCCTGACAAACCAACCTGGTGGAGTTCTATGACTGGGTAACTAGGCAACTGGACAAAGGCCATGCAGTGGATGTCTTGTATCTGGACTTCAGTAAGGCATTCAACTCGGTGCCGCATGGAAGGCTAGGAAGTAAGTTAGAAGGCACAGGGGCAGGTGCAAAGCTAGTGAGATGGGTAGGGAACTGGCTTCAGGGAAGGCAACAGAGGGTGGTGGTGGGTGGGGAGCACTCACACCCAAGGGTTGTGACAAACGGTGTTCCACAGTACTCGGTGTTGGGACCAGTGTTGTTTGGGATATTCATTGCAGACATATCATTGAACATCAAGAGCAAGATCAGTCTGTTTGATGATGATACCAAGGTAGGAGCGGTGGTGGATGACCTAGGGGATGGCAGGGGTTGCAGGATGTTCTGGCAAAGCTTGAAACCTGGTCAGACACCTGGCAACTGGGGTTTAATGCCAAAAAGTGCAAGGCGCTGCATTTTGGGATAAAGAACCCAAGGAGGAGTTACCAGCTGGGGGGAGTGCAGCTAGCACAGACAGAGTAGGAGAAGGATCTGGGGGTGCTCATTACAGGATCAATGAACAACTCAGCACAATGTAAGAAGGCAGCTGCAAAGGTCAACAAAATGCTGGGTTGCACTGCAAGGGGTATATCCTCGAGGGGGGAGGAGGTGATTCCGCCACTGTATAGGTCATTGGTTAGACCTCACCTGGAGTACTGCCTGCAGTACTAGCGACCGTATCTGAAGAGGGACAATAAGTTACTGGAGGGGGTGCAACGCAGGGAGACAAACATGATCAAGGGGCTGGGCGACTTATCATATGAGAGAAGGCTGAGGGAACTGAACATGTACTCGCCGGAGGAGAAGAGGGACTGGAGGACATGATTGAAACCTTTAAGTACATGAAAGCAATAAACAAGACAGGTACAGAAGGGCTGTTCAAAGTAAGGGAAGGGAGGGATACCAGGGCCATGATATGAGACTGAGGAGGAGGGAGGGAGGAGGAGGAAGGTTCAGGAGGGAGATGAGGAGACACTTTTTACAGAGAGAGAGTAGTAGCTGGGTGGAATGCGTTACCTGCAGAAGTGGTATCCAGTAGAACAGTGGACTGCTTCAAAAGGGATGGGACAGGACAAGGGAGGGTCAATGTAGGGAAAGGTGGAAGGAGGGCAGCTGCAGAATAGGGATGCTAGCTGCACATTCAGCAGACTTGATATACCTCCTGAGCCATTATTTGCTGGTAAATTTCATTATGTTCATTGAAGTTGCCCCTCCATATGCAGTTTAAGTAGTACACTCTTGAATGAGAGGAAGGGAGGGAGGGAGGAAGACATACAGGTACTTCCCCTTCCAAGAAAGGGACAACACGTCTCACCAGAAAACTCCAGGCCCTGGAACGAGTGAGCAGAAAAGCGACTATTCTGCATTGTGTGGGGACGCAAAACAGGTCCCACGCTGGATGAACCTATTTGTCAAACAGATCTTCCACCACTGAGGTCAGCATTTCCCATTCGTGCATTCTGGACTGTGACCTGCTTAGCCTGTCTACCAAGACGTTTTGGGCAACTGGAACATGGACTTCGGACAGTTCTAGACCGTGTTCTAGAGCCCGACACCAGACTCTCATTGCTTCCCTCCACAGGGGATAAAAATGAGTTCCCCCTTGCTTGTTGACATACTGTATCACACTGACGCTTTCTGTCTGTACTAACAGAGGACCTGGGGGACAGGCGAGTCTGGAAGGCCTGTAGGCCATACAGAACAGCTTGCATTTCTAGAACATTTATGTGCAGGGTGCTCTCCACTGTGTTTCATGTACCTTGCATCGAATGGGGCCCCACATGTGCCTCCCAGACCATCCCCAAAGCATCTGCAGTTAAAATCTGGTGAGGGAAGGGGGATCAGGAAAGGAACCCCCTTTAGCAGGTTGCTGGGTTCCATTCACCACTTGAGCACTTTGCATACAGGAGAGGTTACTCGATTGTCTGTGAGTTGGTCCCACTTGACTCTCAGGGTCCACTGAAGGATCCTCATGTGTAGTCTGACTAGAGGTACCGTGACAATGGCTGCTGCCATCAAGCCCAGAGGCTGTAGTAATGTTCTGGCCGTGACATACTGGCTGTTGTGGACCATTTAGGCCTCTGCAATCACATGTTCGGTCCTGTCCAGAGGCAGGAAGGCTGAGCCTTGGGCTGCGTCCAACACTGTCCTATATATTGTAGATGCCAGCAAGGTTTCAAGACAGATTTGGGTACATTGACAATAACCACTAGGGCATCGAACAGCTGTCTTCTTCAAGCAGCTAGGGTGTGTAGGAGTTGCTCATTGGAGCTTTCAGCAGCCAGTCACCCAGGCAGGAAAACACAATGAGGCCTTCCCAGTGAAGGGCTGCTACTACTGCCAAGCACTTGTAAAAAGCCGTGATGCAGATGACAAGCCTGTTCCCCTTGAAACAGGAACCTCAAGTATTTCCTGTGAAGTCTGTGAATTTTGATATGAAAGTAGACATCCTTCATGTTGAGGAAAGAGATCCAACCCCTACCTGCAGTAGTGGGAGTAGGCCCTGCAGGGTGACCATTCTGAACTTTTGTACTCTATAAAAAAGTTCAAGTCACTTAGATCCAAACTAGGTCTCAGATCTCCTGTCCATTTTGGAACTAGGAAATACAAAGTGCAGAATCCTGGGTTTCTCTGTTCCAGGGGTACAGGTTCTATTGCCCTCTTCTAAAGCAAAGTGTGGACTTCCTCCAGGAGTAAAGGACTATGAACTGGAGGATAATGTGGAGGCACTGGTGGATGTCTGGAGGTAGTTCTAGAAGTTCTACAGCATGAACTTGTGCTACTATTTCCAGGACCCAGTCACACCAGGCACTTGGGTTAAACCCCAGTACTGACACTGTGGTGCAACATGAGGTGGGTGCTGCAATCCTGAGGTGCTGTCTTTTGGATGAGACATTAAACCGAGGTCCCATCTGCCTGTTCTGGTGGTAGTTCAAGTGGATGTTAAAGATCCCATGGCACTTCTCAAAAAGAGCGGGAGAATTTCCCCCGGTATCCTTGCCAAATTTTCCCCATTTACTAAAAATACCACCAACAGCTTAATCTGGTTCAATGTTAGTTGGCATCCATCTGTATCCCCCCCCCCCCCAACGAGGGTGAAAATAGGTAGAACTGTCTAGTCCTCCTTTCCCAGTCAACAAAAACTAACAAAAAAAAAAAATCTAAGGTCACCTCCTTCCACTAGTCTAGTTGGAGGGGGAGACGACCCCCAACAACCACGCCTGGAGGCAACAATGGTTGGGGGGTGTAAAAGTAGTCATGTAGAGCCAACTGCAGTGGCTCCTGCTGCCCCATCAACGCTAGGAGCTTTTGCGTGGGCACATGGGGTGGTTACTGGAGAAGGCAGGGCTCCTGTGCCCTTGCCCTTACTTTGTTATCTGGTACTGGTACGGTGTCTTGTACCAGACGGATGAAAAGGTAGCCTCTGTCTACTCTCCTTACTAAGTATGATAGAGGGAGTGTACCGATTCCAAGGTGCTGCCTGCGGCCTGAAGATTAGAGAGGATAACCTGAACATCTGCACCAAACAGTTTGTATCCTCTAAAGGGGGCACAGATAATGGGCTCCTGGACATCATTCTCAAAGCCTGCCACCACGAGCCAGGAGTACCTCCTGAGCCATATTCCTAAGACAGCTGCTCTGGCTGAAGCATCAGATATGTTATCGGCCATACATAGGAGGTGTTTTCCTACATCATCCCCAGCTGTTAGAGCCTTGAGAAGCTCCTGTTTAAGTCCACCTTCTGGTAGAGCCTGAGCAGCTGCTCTAGCTTCTCTTCAGAGTACATTGTGATATTTGACCATATGGGCCTGGTAATTTGCAATTCTGCGGCCCCGAGAAGCTGAGACAAAGGTTTTTTTGCCCAACACATCTAACATCCCATATCCCCGTATCCTGTATCAGGAGAAAAAGAGCTAAGGTGTTTTGGTGCTCTAGATCTATCATGGGTAGCATTAATTACTACAGAGTCCACCGCAGGCTGGCCTGCAAAAAAAGGTTTTCCTGGGAGGGCCACGTACATCTCATCTACCTTTCCAGGGATAGCAGGAATCATGCTGGGCCTATGTCAGGCAGCAAAGGTGGCATCCTCCAGGGCAGGGAGGAGAGGTGGAATTACTATGGGAGGGGCATCAGACAAGTTCAAGAAGTCAGTAAGGTTCTTCTTAGTTGTGTCCTGTTCCTCCAAATCAAATTCCATGGCAGCCTGTAATTCTTGCATCATAGTTTCCTCGGGGGGGGGGCCTGGGGTGTAAGCCACCGAGTCTTCACTGCACGTGGAACACAATGGAACTAGTCCCTTCATAAGGATTTTCTACATAATCTTCAACCTCCTCCTCCTCCTCATCATGAATCATAAGGTCAGGACTGTACTCTAGGTCGTCGTTGATCTGGTCGACGGGGTCGGAGGGAGCATGCTGTTGAGGCCATCAGCACATATGAAGAGGGGCGAGACACAGCCCTAGTATGCGTCGGCATGGGGGTTTGGATTATAGGCCCCGTCAACAGACCTCGTGCTACAGGAGGAGGAGGAGGAAGGAAGGAGGTGGTAATAGGCATTTCAGGCTGTTTGTAAAGGATAAGAATACTGCCTGGATGTTGGCACCCATGTAGCCAACAGGAACGCTGGTTGAGGTGGACGGTCTGGACGGCAGGCGGAATCGCCACTGGAGCGGTCAACGGCACTGAACTGGTTGTACCTCTATGAAGGGGCAACCTAGAGTGGATCAGGGAAGTTTTTTCCTTTTCTCGCTGTCTCGCTCTCTCTCTCTCTCTCTCTCTCTCCCAGTGTTTGTGCTTCTGTGACCCAGACGATTTCTCTCAGGATTTGGAAGACCTGGGCCCTGAGGAATGAGTCGGTGATGCAGTGCAGCTCTTTTGCTGGAGCTCCTTCTCCATTTGGGCCACCTGCTGCTACTTAATATACTCTGTCTCATAGAATTAAAAAAAAAAAAAAAAAACACTTCCTGACTTACAGGTTTGGACCCAATTCTCTTTTGCAGATTAAACAGACTACCCTGCTGTGAACACCATCCAGTGCTCTTTCACTAATAGGGCTAATGCTGTTTCTTTTACAGGTAGACCATGATGTTTGGTGCTCGACTGCCAGCAGTTGTGACGGAGCTCGGCTTCCTCCAGCTACCTGCTTTGGCTTTGAGCCTCATTCCAAAGCGTGGAGTACAAAATTACAAACTAAGGTAGACATTTTCATCTGTTTTGCATTGTGACTGCTTGGAAGCTAAAACACTCACATGTTGGTGCACTTTACTGTGGAATCACGTTACCTGGTAGAAGAACGTTTATGTTTGTAAAATACACTAATGTCATTATTTTATGAAACAAAAGAGTGGAAACTGGGTTTAACTCCGCCTCTCAGTGGATAAGAAACCAGAACTGCCATCATTTGCAGAAAGCCTACCTCAATCTTGTCTGCTGCAGGATGTCGATTGAGCACTAGCTGGTCACTGTCCTGTTTCAGCTTGTTTAGGTGTTTTTCCTTTTCTTCTAATTTACTCATGAGGATCTAGAAACCCCACAAAAGACAAAATGAAAAGCTGTAAACTAAAACGGTTAGTCACAGGACTGTATCTTTTGCCTTGCAGTCTGATATTTATCAGGACAGAAGCATTTGCCAAATCTGGCTCAGCATGTGAAACCCACACTGATTGTGTTAGCATTTTTACATAACAGTGTCTGAAAATGTTTTACAATACTGTACTTGGGGATCTTGAGAGAAGATTTTAGAAGCATACAGAAGGGGAAGAAACAGAACCTACCTGCACAGAGAAAAAAGTGCCCCGTGTGTGTTTGTTTTTAATTACACATTTTTATCTGCCACCACTTATGGTGGACATCTGCCACCCCCTCCCTCCAACTTTGCGGCACCAACACTAGTCCACCCCTGAGTGTCACGGGGCCCAGGAACAGGAAAGTTGTTATCGGCAGGTGGTTGTTCCATTTTTTCACTCTCTGACCTACCATCTCCCTCTGGTGCTGTGTGTATGCTCATAGTCCACAGTGGCCAGTGGAGGAGGCTGAGTTCCGGGACTCGCCATCGGGGTTGGTGCACAACCAAAATGTGTTATCTCTACAAACACACACACACACACACACTAGCCAGTAAGTACTGCCATTAGAAGCCTGGCAATAGCTCAAAAAGTGGGAAACTGTGGCTATTCCCGAGCCAATGTCACAATGCATCATGTTTAATAATGTGCTGCCTTAAAGCCGCAGTGCATGTTAATGGTGAAAATAGAAACATTGACTTTGATGGCAGATAAGGATCGCTTGGCCCACCTAGTCTGCCTATTTCCCTACCTACAGAATAAGCTGCAGATCCTAGTTTAACCAACAGCCTATTTCTTCCTACCCCCAACAAGAATGGCCTTATGTCTGTCCCATGCATTCTTGAATTCTCCCACAGTTTTAGACCCCACAACCTCCTCAGGAAGGCTGTTCCATGCGTCCACAACCCTCTCTGTGAAAAAATACTTCCTCACATTGCCCCTGAGCCGTCCTCCCTCTATCTTCAAATTGTGTCCCCTTGTTCTTGCACATCTCTTTTTCTGAAAGATACTACCCCTTGGACTTTGTTGGTTTCACTGAGGTACTTAAAAGTTTCTATCGTGTCCCCCCTCTCCCTCCTTTCCTCAAGGGTGTACATATTAAGCTCCTTTAGTCTCTCCTCATATGGCTTCTCTTGCAGACCCTGCATCATTTTAGTTGCCCTCCTCTGGACTGCCTCCATCCTGTCTATGCCCTTGTGGAGAGGGGGTCTCCAGAACTGGACGCAGTACTCCAGATGGGGTCTCACCAACTGTCTGTACAGAGGGATAACTTCCCGTTTTCTGCTGGTGATGCCTCTCCCTATACATCCCAGTATCCCCCCAGCCCTCCCTACTGCTTTCTCACATTGCTTGATAACCTTAAGGTAATCTGATATGATTACCTGCAGGTCCCTTTCATTTTTTTTGTTGTTTACCCCCATTGTGTAATCTTCCCTGGGTTTTGTTTCCCAGGTGCATTATTCTGCACTTCTTTGCACTGAATTAAAGCTGTCATACTTCTGACCATTCCTCCAACCTTGCCAAGTCCCTTCTCATCCTTTCCATGCCTCCTTGTGTATTAACCCTGTTGCAGATCTTTGCATCATCTGCAAAGATGCATACATTTCCTTACAGTCCCTCTGCAATGTTACTTATAAAGACATTAAAAAGAACTGGACCCAGTACTGAACCCTGCAGTACCCCACTACTAACCCCCTTTCTGCAGAGTGGACTCCATTTACAATTACCTTCTGTGTCCTGTTGTCCAGCCAATGTTTTACCAGGCTACCACCCTGGAACCCACTCCCAGGCTGGTTAATTTGATTATTAATCTTCGTGGGGACTGTGTCAAATGCCTTGCTAAAGTCTAGGTAGGCCATGTCCACAGCCCCTCCCTAGTCTACTACTTTGGTCACCCAGTCAAAGAAATCAATTAGATTCGTCTGACATGACCTTCCCGCTGTGAACCCATGCTGTCTTGGGCCCTGTGCCCACTTTCCTCTAGGTAATCAACAATTTTTTCCTTCAGAAGTGATTCCATCACTTTCACTACCATAGAGGTCAAACTGACAAGTCTGTAGTTTCCTGCCTCTATCTTGCTCCCACTTTTATGAAGGGTAATCACATCCGCCTTCCTCCAGTCCTCAGGTACCACACCATCCTCCCATGATTTGTTAAAAAGGGTAGTCAGTGCTGTCACTAGTTCTCCCATTAATTATTTTAGAATTCTGGGGTGAATTCCATCAGGCCCCATTGCTTTGTCCACGTTCAGTTTTAGGAGTTCTTTCAGAACCATTTCTTCTGTGAAAGGACTGGGATCGACTCCCCCTATCCAGAGTGCTTCTGTTAACTGGATTAGGTACCTCCCCCTCCTCCTCTTTTGTGAATACTGAGCAGAAGTATTCGTTCAGTATCCCTGCTTTTTCACTGTCCCTCTCTGCCTACCCACCGACCTTTCTATTCAGCCTCACTATTCCTCCCTTTGTCTTTCTAAGCTCCCTGTCGTACCTATAAAAGGTTTTATCACCCTTTTTTTTAAAAACTTTATTTCTCTTCCCATCCCTATGGGCTTTCTTTGAGTGTACCCTCTCGACATCTGCCCTACTCCCAGCCTGAACTCTCGCATTTCCCCTGATCTCCTCCCCCGAGTGACCCCCAGGCAGGCCCGACCCCCAGTACCATCTCCGGGACTGATTCCGCCCCCTTGGCAGTGTGGTCCGTAAGTGTGACGTGCCTACCTGGCTGGTCGTCGGGTCGGGGGATGGAGGATGATCCTGGGTGTGTTGGGCCGGCGCTTGGGATGTGGGCTGAGTCATTGGAGTCACTGTCATCTCATCGAAGGGATGAGAGGCCTTTTTTCATTTTCTTTACTTGTCCCCTCGGGTTGCCGCAAGCAACGCAACGTACAGCCGCAAACTCCACCCCCTAATGCTCTCACTGCACGCTAGGCACCCCGATTCACCACCAGAGGCCGCTACAGGAGCTAACGCTACCCCTATCCTCCCTGGAAGAGAGAGCAGTCCTCGGACGCATCAATCTCCCCGCCGATCTCAGTGACCCGGCTTGTTCTCGAACCCGGTCGCCATGCAGCAGGTGTGGCATCCAGCACCTCAACCCTCAGCACCACCAGGCTGGCTTTTTCCCCCTTCTTAACCGAGTTGACCATTTTTTTCTCAGTTTGGGCCTTTGCTATACTGATTTCTCTCCCTGCTTCCTTCTATCTTGACTGGTACAGTTCTTTTTCCTGCTCCTTCTGCATTTCCTTATACTTCCTAAATGCTATATTTTTCTCCCTAACCTTCCCCACCACCTCTTTTGAGGACCATAGTGGCTTTTTCTTTCGTTTTGATTTGTTTATTTGCTTCACACAAAGGCTTGTTGCCTCTGTGATGGCAGTTTTGACATTTCCCCATTGTCGCTCCATCCGTTCTTCTAGCCTGTTTGCTAGTGCTTTTCTAAGGCACTCTATTATCTTGCCAAAGTCAGCCCTCCTGAAGTCCAGTACCCTCACTTTTGTATGGTTTGACTCTGTAGCTGAGTTTATCGTGAATTACATTGTTTGGTGGTCACTTGTTCCCAGATGGCTACCCACTTCTAGATCTGAGATCCTCTCGCTGTCCCCATTTGAGAGTACGAGGTCTAATATTGCTCACTCACGAGTGGGTTCCAGAACTAGCTGTCTGAGGCATGCCACCTGTAGGGCATCGAGAATGGCCCTGCTCTTGGATGTGGCTGCAGCAAAGGTGCTCCAGTTAACATCTGGCATATTCAGGTCCCCCATCAACAGTACCTCCCCTTTCTCTGCCATCCTAAGAATGCCTTCTATCACATCCTTGTCCATTCCCTCTCCCTGACATGGGGGTCTGTATACAACCCCTGTGTGGATTGTGGTGCCATTCCCAGTCTCTAAGGTGACCCACAGTGCCTCCTTGCCTCCCTGTTTAGTCTTTTGTTCAGTTGCTTTTATCCCTTCCCTTCCCTTCCCTTACATAGAGAGCTACTCCTTCCCCTCTTCTACCCTCCCTGTCTCTCTTGTAGGTTGTGTATCCTGGTATGTTAACATCCCAGTCATGGTTCTCTGTGTACCATGTTTCTGTGACTGCTACGATATCCAGGCAACCCTCTTCCATCAAGGCCACAAATTCAGAGAGTTTGTTGCCCAGGCTATGGGCATTGGTACTCATTACCCTCCATTTCTTGATGGCCTTACCCCTTTTTGCCCCATCCCTGTCCTTATTGCCTGTGTCACTTTCTCCATTTAACCCTGCCCTTTTCCCTATCGACATCTCTATCTTGGTGTTTACCTCACTTACTACCCTGATTTTTGTGGGGGGGGGCTAGGCTTTCCCTGCTCCTTTCCAGTGCCTCCTCCCTTGGCTATTTTAAATGCTTGCCATTCAAGTATTTAAACCTATCACCTAGGATCCTGGTTCCCCTCCTGGACAGATGCAGACCATCACACCAGTATAGGCCTGTATCACTCCAGGTGTACCCCCAGTCCCCAATGAAGCCAAATCCCTGAGCTCTGCACCAGTTTTTCAACCACTGATTGAATCCCATGGTGTGGAGCTACCAAGACTCATCCATGCCACAGACAGGCAGCACCTCCGAGAAGGTTACCGTGCGTGCTACTTGTCTAAGGCCCCTTCCCAACTCCACAAACTTTTCCTGCACTGCTTTGATCCCTTTCTCAGCCAGGTTACCCTATACAGTTTTATTCTAGTTTAGATTACACCCTATTGTCTGTCTTCTGCCCCATTCAGAGTTTGCCATGGCACTTTTTTAGATCTGAAATGACAAAAGGCTAGGAGGAGTGAATATAGATAAAACATAACCAGCTCGTGAAAAAGATGTTGGAGAGGTGGGGGATCCCAGGGATGGAAAAGAATCTGGCAAAATGTTCATCGGACGACAGCATCAAACTGTTGGAGGGAATTTGGTGGAAGGTTGTTAGATATTTTATTACACCTTACAAATCTAACCATTTCAAAACAACTAACACAGATAGGTGCTGGAGAGGGCACGGAGATAGGGGCACACCATGGCACATTTTCTGGGGACTGCCCTGGGATTAAGCCACTGTTCGAGCAGCTAATCCACCATATCAAAAACTACTCTGGAATTAGCTGGCCTGGTGGCGCTGGGGGTTGAGGCACTGGATGCCACACCTTGTGCCACGTTGGCGACCCAGGTTCGGGAATGGCCTCAGGCTATCTGGGGTCGGCAGGGGAGTGAGGGAATTAAGCATCTGGAGGACTGCTCTCCCCTCCTGGGATGGGTTCTGGGGTGTGCCCCACTCCGTTGCGGCTCCTGGTGGAGACCAGGGGCCCTACAGGTAGCGGGATTTGATGCTGTGTCGAGGGCAGAGCGGCAGCGGGCAGCTGCACGTAGGTGTGCTGCTGAAATTGCACGTTCATGCACCGAGTGGAAACAGTACGGGAAAAACCCTGATGGCCTAATGGAGGCGAAGGGGGCCCAGAGACCTGCCCACATTCCACCTCTACCAGCTCCCGCGGCTGTCCCTCTGATTACAGATAGGCCGCCATGGGCAGGTGGGCCGTTCCCCGGGGGATGATCTGGGGGGCTGGCCAAGCTGTGGGGACAGAATGGAGATAGCTCAGACAGAGCCCAGAAGAGGAGGTTTCAGGCAGGGAGTAGAGGCAGAAAGTCGAGTGGTACCTTGGAGAGATGTCCTAAGTCCCAGTGAATAAAGTTTAAAAAAAAAAAAAAAACTACTCTGGAATTTGGCAGAAATGTGGGTTCTAGCCCTTACTTCTGGGGTTGCCCCCGAAAGGTGTTAGGTCAAAAGGCAAAAGGTGTACCTTTAATATTTTGGTTGTTGTGACAGGGAAAACCATCATAAAACCTTAGCATGCCCTGCACGTGCAGTATGGAGAGATCTGTGTAAGTGGATCTCGCTTATAGAAGGCATCACTGCCATGGTACATCTGGCAACCGAAAAGTGTTATTCTAGATGGTTCCATTCTGGAACTGGTTGGAGGCCAAAGGAAGGCCACTGGCCATGTATCAACTTCTGTAAACCACAACAAAAACAATGACTAGTTAACTAACAACAACAACGAGCAACAAAAGGGTAACTAAGACAAGCTCCGCCGCCTACCATCAGCTGGAGATTAGCTGGGCAGATGGATTGCATGTAACTAATGATCAATGACATGTTTACTAACAAAAAAGACCACAACATACTGCACAAAGTTGGGGCCCATGTTCCACAGCTAATGGTTTACAAAAGATTTTATTATCCACTATATTGGCGCTTGTAAAGTACAGAGGTTAATTGCAATATACCGTACATATTCAGAACTGCTGTACTGTAAATTGTATTTTGCACACTTTCTCATGGTAAATGTCGAGTTAAAAAAACAATAATGATAAATGGATCACTCTTTGCAGTATTATTATTTTACCAGGTTTTCATTAGCATTCTCAGCTGCTCTTGAACACCTACTGTTTCAGATCACTCTTCTTGTAACCAAAATGAATGAAACAGAAATTGCTTCCCAACCTTGTGTGTGTGTGTTAAAGCACATTGG
This sequence comes from Neoceratodus forsteri, assembly GCA_016271365.2. Lineage (NCBI taxonomy): Eukaryota > Metazoa > Chordata > Ceratodontiformes > Ceratodontidae > Neoceratodus > Neoceratodus forsteri. The sequence continues at coordinate 212,170,484 of CM057456.1, forward strand.
GTGCTAAAGCAGACTCAAAATGGGGAAAACCGGATATCTCACAAGATAGAAGATAAAGGGTAATTTAAAATACAATAAAACAGCATATGTCAAACTTTTCACCATAACATGAACTGTTGCTTTAAGTCACATGTAATATTACCAGCCTTCTGTTTACAACAAAGGTCCAAAGAAGGAGCACTACAGCATACGAAATGTGTTACGTAGGGATGTAGTATGTACTTAACTAAACGTTTCCGGATATGAGATCATGCATAACAATCATCCAGGCAAATCAATAAAACCTCGCACCTGGCATTCTGTCAAACATGACTGAAACGTCTGGCTTGCAACTTTTGGCCAGGTCAAACCGTACAGCCTGGGGCCAAGGGGTAAAGGTTGCAATCACTATACCAATAAGGCAGAACTAAGTTAAAAACTAACACATCTTATTATTGGTGTTCTTCTTCTCAAAGCAAGTACAACAACAGTGTCCTGCAAGCATACACCGACAATAATATCCTACTGTGGCACCCGTATGTTGGCTTTGTGCCAAAAGGACAGGCACTGGATTCAGATGCTTTCTACCTGCAACAGAAAGAAACCCTTGCTTCCACAGAAGCCTATAATCACTTCGGCAATAGTCTCAAAGTCCCTTTCCAAGGCATACAGGAAAGCAAACCGGATGTTGGCTACATCAAGAGAGGGGGTTTCACAAGCCACAGTAGTGAAGTGATACTGCCATTATACAGATCACTGGTTCGACCATACCTGGAGTACTGCACACCTGAAGTACTGCACACAACACTGGAGCCCATACCTTACAAAGGATAGGGATAGGAATAGTTTAGGCCCTGTACACACTGTGCCCCTTAAAACATTTTAAGAGGGTTGCATCCAGATTGTAGCATGGTTACCATGTTGTAAAACCATGCTAAAACCCTACTCGGAGCAAGAATTTAGCATGTTTTAGAGATATATGTTTAAGAGGCTGAAACTCAGAATCCTGAATCTCACAGGACCGAGTTCAGTCTCCTGACACTGACAAGCCCGACAAGAAGAAATCTGATAATGACAGTGGTATGGTAGCAGATGTGACTAACCACTACTCTACCCCTAGCCAGGCACCACAAGGGAGGAAAAAATCCAGAAGCTGGCTGAGCTGCTCCCATGGCGTGGAGGGCTAAGCCATTAACAGCTCGGCCAGCATGGTCTGGTACACCTGGGTTCTGTTCCTGGTCACCAGAAATTTTGCCGACTCACTATTTCACCCCCCGATAACATTTTTTTTTTTTTTTTGACTCTGAGGTCCACTCCCCCTCGGAGTTGGTTATTTAAATTATTTGGGGGCAGGGGTGTAGGCCCCTGCATTGCATCCAAGTACCTTTCAGGATTTTGAAACTCAGTATTCCAAACTCAGTCATGTACGGTTAGGTATACTGAGTTTCTACATTTCATAGGTATTCCTGTTTTAGACAAACACGGTTGCCTTAACCCATGTTTTTTTTTTTTGGTGCATTCTTTTTCGCTTCAGTCACTGGTGGTGTGACATCTCTCTGGCGGGGCCAACTCAGCCGCTCCTCTACCCCCCACCTGAACTACTACCCCTAACCAAGGAATCGAGTGCTGAGCCCCCCCCCCCGCAGACCCCATACAGGAAGGAAGGGACCATGGAGAGTCCAGTCAGGGGTCGGAGCCAGCACTGGGGCATGTGAGAGTGGCCCTGGAGCGTCCACCATTGCCTCCCCACCAACCAGGGTTTTTCCACCAAGTGCGTGTTGCCCCCGAGACGCCAGATGTGCAATGATGTCTACATGAGGGACATGCCCTCATTGACATCTCCCGATGCCTGCCTTGAAATAGCACGCTCCTTGTAGCACCTCCCGGTCTCAACTGGGTGTCACTGCAGAGCAAGACATCCCCACAAACCCACCCCAGGAGAGGAGAGCAGTCCTCTGGACATTCAATCCTCTCCTGCCACTGCTGACCCCCGGCAACCAGAGTCCGTCCCCGAACCCTGATCGCTGGCATGGTGCAAGGTGTGACGTCCAGCACCTCAATCCTCAGCGCCATCAGGCCGGCCTACCTGTTAACAGCAGTGTGTTCACAATCTGGGCTGAAATGCAGGTTAAGTCATCCCATTCTGAAACAAAAATCATTGCTAAACCTGCAGGAAGTAAAGAAAAAATATTCCTTACATTTGTTCGAGCTCCCAATGAGCTCCCAGTTAGAAAGCTGTACTTTTTACTGCGATCTGTTACCATGCCCAGTTATGAGCATCCCATCATACAATGCATCACCTACAATGCTTTGCACTGGTGCTGCAATCATGCCTGGGAACTTGTTCAAGCTAGCATGGTATCGGAGTGCAGTGTGGGCACTGTGTCAACCAAGCTAACATCCGTATTCTAAAATGTTTTTGAAAACCAGGGCCTTAGAGACTATTCACTGTAGGACTCTGTCAATGATCCATGGACAGCAGGGTACACTTTCTGAGAAGGGACTTGAAGGTTGCAATATGTACACTCAGGAGGACAGAAGGAGAGGGGAGATAAGACAGAAACACACAACTACACACAGGGACACAATAGGGTAAACTTTCCAGAGCTGTTCAAGTTAAAGAACAATACATCCAGCAGAGGACACAGCCTCAGGCTGGAAGTGGCACCATTAAGGCCTTGTGCACAGTGTGGATCTTGTTTTAAAATCGATCTAGCACACTGTTTGCATCCAGACTACAAATGCCTTAAAACGTTTTATAAAATGGCAAGAGAAATTCTAGAAATGTCACTGGTCAAGAGATGTCACCAGATCATACATGAAATCTTTATAAATGCAGGGACAGGTGCCGAATTCATTTTCCGTCCCCAGAAAACCTACTTATTTACCAATATTACTACACCTCTAAAATGAAAATAAAAAAAAAGCCAGTAGCCACCATATTAAAACTTACCCTTTACTACCACAATATTTCAAAACTAATTTATCATAAACTGCTCACAAACTTTTATCAAACTAGGTACACTGCCAGAATCATCACATTAGCAAACATTTTCCTACTAGTTAATGAAACTGTTTCCACTCGAGAGCTAAACCAGTAGCGGTCACCTGCTAAGATACAGCAGCACCACCACAACATGAAGTATTCAGGGATCAGTTTAAACTATGTATAAACACTTCATGCGTATTTTGAACAACAAACTGCACTTCTGTATTCTACTATGATGGAGGTGGGGGGGGGGACATTACTCAGTATGAAATTAGCTAGGACCTACAAATGCATTCTCAAGCTGCCATCTGAACCACAGAGAGAGAGGCAGATAATGATGGGAGGATGACACCTTCGGTTAACTGCTCATTCTTGATCAGAGTGAGCGCATCAGCGCCATTGTTGGTCCGGGCAGAGCAGGCATGGTTGGGCTGGTACTTCTCACAATACAATACAGCGCAGTTATTAAAACACAACTTAAAAGTCAATTGACCACTCTTAAGCAGGAAGGGGCCAATTGCATTGGGTGGGGCGAGATGAGGCAGACCGGAATTCCTACAACATAAAAAAACTACAAGAAAGCTACCTGCAATTTCCCTTGCTCTACAGTACACACAGCATGCTAAACAGCACTGCACACGGAGACATGGATACACTCAAGGAACCAGGCAATACTGTCAGTTGATCATAATTAAATATTTTATAATTGTGAGAGCAAAACCAAAATATCTCTCATCTGTTTGGGCAGTGTTGACTCTGGGGAGTGGGGCTGATGGGTGTCTTGTGATCTGTATTGTGTGTTCTATATTTGTTTGTTCTGTGATGTCTTGCTATGTTATTGTATGTTCTGAAAATGTTCAATAAACTATACTAAATAAAAAAAAAAAAACTGCTGTGAACCATGTTACAGAGGATCGTACTTCCACAGATCAGCTTCATTGGGTTTCCACATCAATGAATGGCTGTATTAATGTTACACTGCATAAATCATTCTGAGCCACTGGTGAACCACAATATAAATGCAAAGGACATTTTAAAGGTTGACTAGGAAACAGTCTGCCATCAAACCTTTTGCCATTAAAAAAAAAAAAAACCTACGCCTGGCATATATGCATTCAGATTTGAATTCCATTAGGGATATACAAAACAGATCTTCAGAGTGAACCATGTTGACTGCTTTTGCTGGTGACTTACAGAGAAAGACTCCTGCTTTTTGGGGATATTGGTGTTCTTGTCGCTCCAGTCGTACACTAATTCCTCCTCCTCGAGGTCATTGATCCACATGATCTCTTTGGAGGTCTCCTTAATGAAGTTTTGAAGCTGTCTCAGCAGTTCCATTCGCTCAAATGACATTTTCTAGGAGGCGAAGACAATACAATCAGGTGAAAGGACAAAGTCATTTTTAAGACATTCATTTACAGCTTATTAGACAAAGTACTGATATTCAGTTCTGGTTTTCATAGCCAGATCTACAGTGGCCTTGCAAGATTTTGCCTACTCTCTAAATAAGAGGTTAGCCACAGCAATTATACATTCTATGTGGATACAAAAAGAAAAATATATATTTTTTTCACAATATAATTATTCTTGTCTCACGAGCACAAATATTTCATGGAATCTGGAAGGAGCAGACACAGACCTCAGGCCAGACACCTTGGTGAAAAAGGGTTAAGCAGGTGCAGACTGCTAGGTCAGCACTGAATTTATCCGATGGGTTTCTGTGTCATTAGATAGTATTTTAACTATATTAAACAGGCACATATCTCACTCGCTACATAGTCACAGTATTTAATAAGAAGTTACTGCAATGAATAACAATGTTGTACTGTGTTGTGCCCAGGCTAAATGAAAACTGGCACATTCTCATACACAAGACAGAATGTAGTTCCTTATCCTACGCCACTGTTTGTTTATATATTTACCGCCATTATCTGCTGGTTCCCCCACCTCCCCATAGGACTTAATGTTCCGGAGAGAACAGTGACTGCTGAGTGTCCCCTGTTTGCATTTACAGTCAGTGGGAGACAGGGTATTTAGAATGGGAGCCTCTGTTCTGTGGAATTCACCCCAGACCTGCAGCAGAAGATGAACTAGAGGCCGGCCTATCAGCACAGCGATAAAACTACCAGTCAAGACGCTGGCGACCCAGGTCTGGAAGCAAGCCTGAGTCACTGGGGGTTAGCCGGGGGGTGGGGGGGATTGAGTCACCCAGTGGATGTTTTCTTTCTGTTTTCTTTCTCCACAGATAGAGGGTTCTGCCTCTGCTACAACACTGGCACCTAGGTGACCACAGGTGGTAGTACAGCAGAGGTAGAGTGGAAAGGGAGGACGTCAGCAGGGCTCCACTCTGACACGCATCATGCTCCGGCATCGAGATCCTAGTGTCCCTATGTCACTGGGGAGAGGAGGGGAGAGACTAAACCAAGGAAACTCCACAGCACATGAGCAGACTCCCTGCTGTGCACAGGTTCTGCCTGACGGTGAAAAGCCTGTAGGGATGGAAGCAAGAAGAGTAAGTGCCAGGGACATGGGGACCTAAGAGAACTGAGGTCAACCCAGAGCAAGAGTATAACATGTAACTTAAAAAAGGAAGATGCACTGGATTAAGCCACCTCAAAACAGAAACAATGAAGTGACTTTTCAGCACTGCCTTCCCTCCCTTAAGGACTTTTTAGCACTGCCTTCCCTGGCCCAGTCTTATGAAAATGACATCTAATAAGCAGTATGTACACTTTGCATGCTGAAATGTTTGCGTATTAATACTACGCGCTTTATGCATGTTATTATTTGATGCACCAAGTATTCTACCAACCTGCCTACTTATTTATTTAAAATTTAACCCAGAGAAAAGCTCATGAAATGAAGTCTCTCTCACATCCACAAATGTCCAGGGGAAGCAATGGGGATTTTAAGAAGCAGCAATGCTGATTACAAATACAAATTCAAAGAACAAAACATCCAACTAATCATATTAATACAATTTTTATCCGAAGGACAGAAAAATACAGGTTACTCACTTGTAACAGGAGTTCTAGGAGTGATATATGTTGTTCATCCACACTGTCTGGCAGGTACATTGCCGCTTTAATTCTTGCCAGAAGGTCTACAAGCTGGCTCCTCCCACCTACCTGGGTGGTAACCCTCGGCTCCACCCCATGATGCCAGATCTAGCCCGCTGGAAGCCAGGTTGCAGGTCAAAGCTGGGGAGGTCGGGTGGGTCGTGTGGATGAACAACATATACCACTCCTAGAACTCCTGTTACAGGTGAGTAACCTGTATTTCTAGGGACGTGGATAGACTGTTCAATCCACACAGTCTGGCAGACTCCGAGCAGTTCTCCAGGAGGAGGGAGGCAAGGCGTGCACCCCCTACTTAGGGAATAAGGACTGGAGAACCGAGGTTCCAAAACCAGCAACCCGGCGTGACTCTAGGTCAATGTGGTAATGGGAAATAAAGGTGTGTGCTGACTTCCAGGTAGCAGCCCTGCAGATTTCCTGGATAGGAACGTCCCTAGAAGCAGCCACCGAAGCAGCGGTATGGCAGGTAGAATGAGCTCTCATCCCATTGGGAGGCTCTATGCCCGCCAACCTATAGTAGAGATCTATGCAGGAGGTGACCCACCTGCTTATCGTCCGCTTGGCTGCAGATCTGCCAGGTGCGGCTTCAGCGTAGGTGACAAACAGCTGGGGAACCTCTCCCCGAACTTCAGCCGTTTGTTCCTTATAATAAGTGAGCACTCTTCTAGGATCTAAGTATGGAGCCTATATTCGGCCTCCGAAGTGCGAATGGGGTAGAACACCGGCAGAGTCAACACCTGGTTATGGTGAAACTCCGACACCACCTTCGGAAGGAATTTCGGGTGGGGGCGAAGGACAACCTTGTCCCTGCGGAAGACCAGATAAGGAGACTCGATGGAAAGCACCTGGAGCTCTCCCATCCTTCTGGCTGTCGTAATAGTCACTAAGAAGGCGGTCTTCCACGACAGGTGGGAGACATCGCACCTGTGCATTGGTTTGAATGGCTTGCCCATGAGCTTAGCCAAGGGGACTTGCCTGTTCCTTTTGGAAGCTGAGAAACAGGCTATACTGCAGAGAACAAACTAGAACGCATTTGAGGAACTGGTAACCTGGTAAAACATAATATTGTAGGGACTAGGAAGGTAAGCTACACTTTCTACAGAAAGTTTCATTATTTTTATTGGCATTTAAATTGCAGGATTCCATTAAAGTGTAGTAATTTTATAACCAGAGGGTTGTAATACAACTGAAGTTGCTTGATTTCTGTGCTAGACACATAGGATTTGGAAGGATATTTGTGCAATATTTTGGAAGTGTCCTGCTGGCTGAACAGTGAGTTTATCCCTGGTTTCAGATAAAGGGTTTGTGTGTGTATTAGAAGCAGACATAGCAAATTGTCTTCACTGAAAGGCCTGCTTACATCACAGGTGTCACTAGTCAATCAATTGATTCTGGGTGGGGCTTGTATCACTGTTCTGTTTAGGCATACTACACAGAGTAAAGTCAGTCAGTTGACTTGCCTGTTCCTTTTGGAAGCTGAGAAACAGGCTATACTGCAGAGAACAAACTAGAACGCATTTGAGGAACTGGTAACTTGGTAAAACATAATATTGTAGGGGACTAGGAAGGTAAGCTACGCTTTCTACAGAAAGTTTCATTATTTTTTTTATTGCCATTTAAGAATTGCAGGATTCCATTAAAGTGTAGTAATTTTATAACCAGAGGGGTTGTAATACAACTGAAGTTGCTTGACTTCTGTGCTAGACACATAGGATTTGGAAGGATATTTGTGCAATATTTTGGAATTGTCCTACTGGCTGAGCAGCGGGTTCGTTTTTATCCCTGGACTCAGTAGAGTGGTTTGTGTAGGAGCATTGGTCTAGTACATTGTGGTGTTGGTTGACTTACTATAAAGGGCAGTACTCACCAGGGTGGTGGAGCAGTGGTGTATTTGATTGTTTCTAACAGTCACCAGTGGTTGTGGCCTACCCACCCAGCCTTCCCCTCACCCCGCCCACCCCAGGCGTGGCATTTCCTTTATAGCCAAGGTTCTGACATCATTTCCTCAACAGGTCTTGGAGCAGAACTGTCATATTCTTAATTACCCAGCACAGTGCATAAAGCATAAGTGTATACACACACAAAAAAAAAAAAAAAAAAATTGTATATTACTCATTGTATATTATAAGGAAGAGGGACATGTGGGGAGTGGTGCAATGCACTGGCTGTGGGGCAGCAATTTTCCGGGAAACATTCTGGAACCTGCGTTGCTGCCCTATTTGCAGGCAACTGTCAGCTCTGAGGGAGGAGGTTGCCCACCTCCAGGCTGAACTGGCAAGGACTAAGGAGGACTCCCCTACCCAAAGAGCACCAGTTCCACAACCACTGCCTCAGAGGTTGCCATGTGAAAGAGCAGATGGACCACAGTAGGTTCTGGGAGGGTGAGGGTGGTGGAACAGAGCGTAGCCCGAGTTGCACCTCTACAAAATCACATGTCAGTCTGGCAAATCAAGGTTCCTCTATGATGACACTCTCATTGGAGACCAAGAAGAATGCTGGGACATCCACAAGGGAGACTCACAAAAGAGTGGCAAGGGACAACACAAGGGAAAGAAACAGCTTCTGACAGGGGACTCAACTGTTAGGGGTGTAGACCTGGGAAGGGAGAGGAGAGGGCGGCAGGCCTGCCTGTTGATGGCTTGGAGGGATAGGAAGCGAATCCTCAGGATTGCAGAAGCAGCATCACAGGAGAGGAAACTAGATATCATTGTCCACCTTGGGACAAATGACCTAGCTAGGCATGAGATCAGTGCAGTGCAGAATGAATTTGTGGAGTTGGGGAGGGGCCTCAGACAGGTAGCAAGCACGGTAACCTTCTCAGATGTGCTGCCAGTCTATGGCAGGGGTGAGGCTAGGGTACAGCACACCATGAGGTTTAATGAATGGTTGCAAACTGGTGCAGACACAGGGCTTTGGCTTCATTGGGGACTGGGCGTCCACCTGGAGAGATGAAGGTCTATACTGGCATGATGGTCTGCATCTGTCCAGGAAGGGAAACATGCTTCTAGGTGACAGGTTTAGGCTTCCTTAGCAGGCTTTAAACTAGCCAAGGGGAGGTGCTGATAGGAAACAGGAAGTTCAAGCCTCCCCGCAGCTAATGGCAGGTAGTAGGTAAACACTGAGGTACACTGCTTGACAGAGGGCAGGACAGGGGTACATGGAAAATGGACAAGGGCAATAAGAGCAGGGATGGGGTAAAAAGGATAAAGCCAACATTAAATGGAGGGCAATGAGTACCAATGCCCATAGTCTTGAAACAAGCTCCAGAGCTAGTAGCCCTGATGGAAGTGGAACACTTGGATATTGTGGCAGTCAAAGAAACATGGTACACGGAGAACCATGACTGGGATGTCAACATACCAGGTACACTCTACAGAAGGGACAGGGAGGGAAAAGAGGAGGTGGAGTAGCTCTCTACATAAGGGAAGGGATCAAAGTAACAGAGCTAAAAAGTAAAGGGGGAGGACAAGAGGAACTCTGGGTCACATTGGACACAGGGAATGGCATCACAATCCGCACAGGGGTTGTATACAGACCCCCGTCTCAAGGGGAGGAAATGGACAAGAAAATGATAGAGGGCATTCTCAAAATGGCTGAAAAAGGGGAGATACTGTTGATGAGGGACCTGACTATGCCAGATGTTAACTGGGCAACATGGACTGCAGCCACATCCAAGAGCAGGGTCATTCTCGATGCCCTACAGGGAGCATGCCTTAGACAGCTAGTGGTGGAAACCCACTCGGAGGAGCAATATTAGACCTGGTACTCTCAAATGGAGAGAGGATCACAAACTTAGAAGTCAGTAGACACCTGGGAACAAGCTGACCACTGCACAGTGTGCTTCACAATAAACGCAACCATGGAGACAAGCCATACAAATACAAGGATACTGGACTTTAGAAGGGCTGACTTTGGCAAAATGGGTGAATACCTGAAAATGCATTAGCAAATGGCCAGAAAGGAGGGTGGAAGAACAATGGAGAAAAATCAAAACTGCCATCATGGAGGCAACAAGCCTTTGTGGTGACAAATAAAGAAAACAAAGCGGAATAAAAACCACTATGCTCTCAAAAGAAGTGTCAGGGAAGGTTAAGGAGAAAAAGGCTGCATTCAAAAAGTATAAGGAATCATAGACGGAGCACGACAGGGAACTGTATCAATTAAAGCAGAAAGAAGTGGGAAGGCAGTCAGAAAAGCAAAGGCCCAAACCGAGGAAAGGACAGCCAACTCAGTTAAGAAGGGGGATAAAACCTTTTATAGGTACATTAGGGAACATAGAAAGGTTAAGGGAGGGATAGGGAAGATTAATAAAGGAGAGGGGAGGTGGGCAGAGGGAGACAGTGAAAAGGCAGAGATAATGAATGAATACTTTTGCTCAGTATTCACAAAAGAAGAAGGAGGAGTTACCTAAACCAAACAGCAGAAGCACTCTGGATAGTGGGTTGATACCAGTCCATTTAAAGAAGAAAGAGTACTGAAAGAACTCAAAACTCAAGGTGGACAAAGCAATGTGGCCTGACTGGATTCACCCTAGAATCTAAAAAGAGCTAAGGGAGGACCTAGTGACACCACTAACCACACTTTTAACAAATCATGGGAAGATGGGGTGGTACCTGAGGACTGGAGGAGGGCAGATGTGATCCCCTTCAAAAGTGGGAGCAAGGCAGAAGCAGGAAACTACAGACCTGTTAGTTTGACCTCAGTGGTGGGAAAATGATGGAATCACTCTGAAAGAAAGAATTGTTGAGTACCTAGAGGCCAGCGGACCTGGACCCAAAGCAGCATGGATTCACAGCAGGAAGGTCTAGTCAGACAAATCTAATTGATTTCCTTGACTGGGTGACCAAAGTAATAGACCAGGGAGGGGCTGTGGATATGGCCTACCTAGACTTTGTAAGGCATTTGACACAGTCTCGCACAAAAGATTAATAATCAAGTTAGCCAGCCTGGAGTGGGTCCCAGGGTGGTAGCCTGGGTAGAAAACTACTGCACAACAGACACAGAAGGTAACAGTGAATGGAACTCATTCTGAAGAAGGGGGTTACTAGGAGGTACCTCAGGGCTCATACTGGGTCCAGTCCTCTTTAACGCCTTTACAGGTGACATTGCAGAGGGTCTGGAAGGAAAAGTATGCCTCTTTCATGGACGACACAAAGATCTGTAACAGAGTTGATACACAAGGGGGTAGAAAGGATGAGAAGGGAACTTGGCACGGTTGGAGGAATGGTCAGACATATGGCAACTTAGATTCAATGCAAAGAAGTGCAAAGTAATGCACCTGGGAAATAAAAATCCAGCAGAAGAGTACACAATAGCAGGGGAGGTACTAACAACAACAATAATGGAAAGGGATCTGGGTGTAGTCATATCAGATGGCCTAAAGGTGGGTATGCAATGTGAGAAGTCAGTAGGGAAAGCCAGGGGGATGCTGGGATGCATAGGGAGGGGCATCACAAGCAGAAAAAGGGAAGTGGTTATCCCTCTATACAGACAGTTGGTGAGACCCCATCTGAGTACACATGCAGTTTTGGAGACCTCATCTACGCAAGGACATAGACAGGATGGAAGCAGTCGGAGGAGGGCAACTAAAATGGTGCAGGGTCTACATCAGAAACAATATGAAGAGAGACTGAGAGCTAATATGTATATCCTTGATGAAAGGAAGGACAGGGGGGACATGATGAAACTTTCAAGTACCTCAAGGAATCAACAAAGTCCAGGAGGGTAGCATCTTTCAGAAAGAGATGTAGAACAAGGGGCACAAATGTAAAGTTGGGGGGTGGCTCCAGGGAAATGTGGGAAATTCTTTTCACGGAGAGAGTGGTGGGACGCATGGAACCGCCTTCCTGGAAAGGTTGGGGGTTCTAAAACAGTGGAGGAATTCAAACATGCATGGGACAGACATAAGGAAATTATAGTGGGGGTTGCAGGAAAATAGGCTGTTGGTTAACTAGAATCTGCAGCTTATCCGGTAGGTAGGGAAATGGGCAGACTGGGTGGGCCAAGTGGTCCTTATCTGCCATCAAAGTCTATGTTTCTATGTTTCTATCCCAGGAAGGTGGAGGTTCTCGCACTGGAGGGGATATGTGATCAAGGCTTTTGAAAAAGCGCCCGACTACGTTCTCCTGCGCCACCGACTGCTTGCCGGCCCACGCCCGGTAAGCAGAGATGCTGCCAGGTGCACCTTGAGGGTCATCGACCGAAGCCCTAGCTGAGAAAGGGACCACACGTAGTCCAAAATACTAGCCAAGGGACAGGAAGAGGGGTCCAAACCCTTGTCCTGACACCAAATGGAAAATCTCTTCCATTTGAAGGCATAGCATTTTCTGGTCGACTCCTTACGGAACGCCTCAATGACGCTGAGGACCTCTTCGGAAAGACCCAAGGCTTGCAACTCTAGCTGCTCAGGAACCAGGCCGTCAGGTGCAGGGATTGAAGGTCCGGATGGAGAACCTTCCCCTTGTCTACTGAGATCAGGTCCGGGCGGGCTGGAAGCCGCCTCGGGAGCCTGGAGCCAGGGCTGAGGAGATCTGGGTACCAGAACTGGTGAGGACAGTCTGGGACTACCAGAATCACCTACGCCTTGTCCCTCTTTGCCTTGAGAAGCACCTTGTGAATCAAGGGAAATGGAGGGAAGGCGTACAAGAGACCCGGGGTCCACAGCCTCGAGAAGGCATCCCCCTGCAGCGAGCACTGCTGAAGGGGCGGGCATGAAACAGTCTCAGCTTCGCATTCTCCCTGGAGGTGAACAGGTCCACCTAAGGGGTGCCCCAATGGGAAAACAGTTCTTGCACTACCTCCGGCAGGAGTGAACACTCGTGAGATACAGCGCCTATCCGGCTGAGGGCATCAGCCAGACTGTTGGAGGCTCCTGCCACATGGATGGCTAGGAGATCTGCCTCCAGGCTGATCACGAGGGACCAGATGCGAAGAGCCTCCTCGCACAGAGGCAAGGAGTGCATCCCCACCTGACACTTGAGGTAGTACATGGTCGTGGTGTTGTCCGTCTGGACCTGAACCACCTGACCCCGTACAAACAGAGTGAAGGTGGTGAGGGCCAGTCGCACTGCTCGAAGCTCCAGCAGGTTGATGTGGCATCGAGACTCCTGAGGGGACCAGAGGCCGTGGGCCCGGAGATCCCCCAGATGGGCACCCCAACCCATCAGAGAGGCGTCGGTCGTTAATGTGACCGTCGGCTCAGGGCGGACAAATGGGATACCCTCCTGCAGATGAGCTGGGATGAGCCCCCATTGCAGGCCGTCCCACATCTCCTGGGTCACTGTCACCGGCTGGTCCAGAGGACCGCAGCGCTGTGACCACTGGCTGACCAGCCCCCAATGCAGGGGGCGCATATGCCAGTGGGCCCAATGGACCACGCTGGTGCAGGCCGCCATGAGGCCCAGAAGGTGCAGGAAGTCCCGGGCAGGGTGCAGTTACCCAACCAGAAATGATTGGGCAAAGGAGGAAAGGACCTCAGCCCTGTCCACCGGGAGCCGAGCTCTGGGCTCAAAGAGAGAGTTGAGCTCTGCCTCGATAAACTGAATCACCTGCGATGTCATGAGTACCGATTTGGCCTCGTTGATGAGGAGGCCAATCTGAGAGCAGACCTGGAGGGCCAGATCCCTGGACCGCTCCACCTCCACCCTGGAGGGGGCTGCAATCAGCCAGTCATCCAGACAAGGGTACACCCGGACCCCTCAGTGCCGCAGGAATGCTGTCACCACTGCCATACATTTGGTGAAGACCCTGGGAGCTGGAGAAAGGCCAAAGGGCATGGCCCGGAACTCGTCGTAAAGAGATCCCTCTGCTCTGAAGCGGAGAAATCGCTGATGAGACGGATGGACTGGGACATCAAAGAACACGTCCTGGAGATTCAGAGAGCAGAACCACATGCCTAGTTCCAAGGATGGAATGATCTGAGCCAGAGTAACCACCCTGAAGGTAAGCTGCCTTAGGAACTTGTTCAGGTCGTGCAGGTCGAGAATGGGGCGCCAGCCTCCCATCCGTTTTGGGACCAGGAAGTACCTGGACACAAACTCAGTCTGGGGGGGGGTCCACCACCTCGTTGATCACCTCCTTCTGGAGGAGCAGGGCAATGTCGGCTCGACAAGCCAACAGAGAGGCTGTGGAACCCGTTGCCCCCCGTGGGGCGACGGCTCGATAGGGAGGGAACTGCTCGAACTACAGAGGCAGACCCCTGCCGACCACTTATAGCACCCAGCAGTCCGTGGTGATAGCGGACCAGGCAGAAAGGAAGTGGCGGAGCTGCCCCCCCACGGGGGAACCCAAGGAGGAGTAAAGAGGCTGGGGGTGACACCCCTCAACCCGTCACTGGGCAGGCTTGGAGGAAGGGCTGGCAGAGGGGCCTCCTGGACCCTTCCTTCCAGGCTTCCTACTGGAGAAAGCGGCAGACTTTGCCTTAGGGTGCAAAATGTGAGCCTGCTGGCCCTGTTGCTGGGCCGGATGTGCTGCAGGAGCGGAAAGACGAAAGGGCTTATGCTGCTGCTGGCGGCCTTTGTCCTTCAGGGCAGACGTGACCAAGTCCAAGGTGGCATTGGACTTCTCAATCCTCTGGAGATGGCCTTCCACCCCTGGCCCTAACAAGTCGGTTCCCAGGAAGGGAACATCTGCCAGCTTGTGCTGGGTGTCCGCCATGAAGGTGGAGATCCGCAGCTAAGCTCTACAGCGCACGGCTACTGCGGCGCTACTGACTGGGCACAACAGTCACCGATGTCCAAAGAAGTTTGGAGCTGTTTTTTAGCCATCACCCTTCCCTGATGCCGCACCTGCTTGACTGTCGTCTGAAGGTCCACCGGGAGATGAGGAATCACCTCATCCAGTGAATCCATAAGGGCGTGTGAAAAATGTGCCATCAGAACAGCCGAGCTAGCCTGTCGAAGGTCTAGGCAGGAAGCAGCGTAAACCTTCCACCCCGAGTAATCCAGCTTTTTAGATTCTTTATCAGGCGGTTTGTCCACGTTCCTAGCATTTCCAGAACACCGGAAAACAATGTCGGTCACCAGCCCCTCCACAAAGGGGTGCTCTGAGAAACCCGAGAGTGAACAGGTGGGGATCACGTACTTGTGAGCCATCCTCACCGAAGGCATGGGACAAGATGCAGGCTGCTGCGACAACTCCAGCACCGGGCCAACAATGGCTTCGGCCACAGGGAAGGCCTCCGTAGGGGAATCTCCTCGGTCCAGTATCTCCGTGAGGGGATACCTGGCCCGTTTCTGAATGGGTTCGAGCTGCATCCCAGTAGACTCTGAGATGAATCGAAGTATACCCAAGAACGAGGATGGGCTCTCAACCACCGACTGACCCCCGCAGATTCCAGGTCAATAGCCCTGGAATACAGGGAGGAGTTGTCATCAGACTCAGAGGAGTCTGCAAACAGCTGCCGAGCACCTGAGCCACCCTCCACCTGCCGAGGTCGATCGGGAGTGAGGGTGACTGACAACCTGTGGGGCAAGCCCTGACTCGACTGAGAATCCTTGGTCAGGGCCCCATTCTTCGGTTGAGGAGGCAGTGGTTCCACCACAATGGGAGGAGCAGCCGGTTTTGGGCGAACAACCGGTGCCGGGGTCGGCTCCTTGATAACCACGAGGGGTTGCTTCAGTCGCTCGGGTGACAGCCACTTAATTGCCAGAGAAGGCGACGGAGTCGGCTTGTTACCAGTCAACAAAAGTTGCTGCCACATCATGTCCTCGTAGCGCCGGTGTAACTTACGTCGGAGCCTATCCTCCGAAGAGGACGAGTGGCGACGCTGCTTTCCATGGTGCCGAGACCGCCGATGTCAGCGGGACCTACTCGACCTGGAAGAGGACCGAGACCTTCGGGGTCGCAGAGGGTGGATCAAAGAGGGGCAGGGGAAACATGCTCATCCCCTAAAGGACTTCGGCACAGGAGGCATGGGCATGTCCTCAGTTACCACCAGGGGAACCGGTAAAGAAGGGTTGTCGGCTTCTTCAGCTGACAAACCGTCCAACAGGTCAAGAAAAATCTCGACCGTGTCGACGGATGTCTTGGCCGGCTGACCTGACTGAGACACCGTGAAGCCAGCAGCCTTAGCTGCAGCCTCGACCGCAGTCGAGAGCCGCCGGTCCGGTGAAGGGGATCTCTCCCGCTCCCATGAACGTCGACGGTGGGACTTACATTTTGGTTCTTTTTTCTTCGGCTGACTGGTATGTCCCGATGGCCCTTTCTCCCTTGGTGGAGAGGGACTGACAAAGCTCCTTAAAAGAAGCAGTGTAGGAGGAGCCCAAGGAGAGCGGGGTAAACGCCACAGCCGAGGAGGAAGATAAAGCGGCCTAGGTCGCCTCCTCCTCGAGGGCGATCAACTGCTCCAGCTGCTCTACGGAGCCCACAGCTACGGACACCGCCCAACGGGCCTCCTTTGACTTCTCAGGCGGGTACCATTTCTCGGGATGCCCATGTTGTAGTCTGGCAGCGTGGTCCACTAAGACCGAGGCCGAGAAGGATTCGAACAGATCGCAGGCCTGCAGATCGTGGGCAAGGCCCAGGCAGCAAACACACATGGAATGCGGATTGGTCCGGGACATCTTCTGCCCGCAAGGGCACCGACGGAACCCGGGAGTGGATTTGTCCATCGCAGCCACGAGGGAAGACGAAGACCATAGTCTTGAAAACTTTTAAATAATTTTCAGAAAACCCGAAGAGTTTGGATCCAGGCCTAAAACGCAGAGCGCTAAGGAGGGAACCTGAGCTTCCAAGCGGTAAGGAAGATCTGGCATCATGGGGCGGAGCCGAGGGTTTTACCACTCGGGTGGGTTGGAGAAGCCAGCTTGAAAACCTTCTGGCAAGAATTAAAGCGGCAAGAAACCTGCCAGACAGTGTGGATTGAACAACATATCCACGTCCCTAGAAAGTACAGTTACATAAGAACTTACCGTAACAGTAGATCTTCGAGAGAGGCTCTTGCAGTAGGTAATTACATCTAGGACTGACCCAGCAGGCGTCAGGACCTCACGGAAACATTTCTAGCAAGCAGTCTCTGGCCGGGGACCGCCCCCATGTTAGGTGACCAACGTCAGGCGACATCAGTATAAAGGGGCGGTCCCCCACACCCGCCCGCCTTCCAGTTCTTTCCCACCAAAGGCCAAAAAAGGCAAGATGAGAGATAAGCAGATATTTCCCTTCCTGGAAAAGGAGCTGAAAAAGCTAAGGGGGGTGGAGGGTGGGAAGGCATTACCTACTGCAAGAGCCTCTCTCGAAGATCTACTGTTACGGTAAGTTCTTACGTAACTGTACTGTCTTACTTCTAGAGGGCTCTTGCAGTAGGTAATTACATATAGGACTGAATCCCAAGCAGTCTGGAAAAAGGAAAAGCACTCGAGAGGAGGAAAACGATCCAACCAATGGAGCCTCTGGCTGAACGGGTCTTATGAAAGAAGACCTTGGAGTACAGCCATCCTGAAGCCTGCTCTATAGCAAGAGGCAACATCCAAACTGCAGTGTTTCGTAAAGGTATGGACAGAAGTCCAAGTTGCGGCTGCGCAGATGTCTGCCGCTGACACATTCTTTAAACAAGCCGCAGGGGCGACTACCCCTCTGGTGGAGTGACCTCTGACTTGACCCAGCAGGGTCTTGTACTTGTCGTAACAGAAAGTGATACAATGAGCCAACCATTTTGATAGGCATTGCTTGGAAACTGCATTGCCCTCTCTTTTGTGAGCAAAAGAGACAAAAAGCTGATGAGATTTCCTGAGATTCTTAGTCCTAGTGTCATAGTATCTCAGGATCCCGTGAACATCCAAAGAATGCAAGAGATACTCCCCTTAACTGGAGTGCTGCATAAATAAGGCAGGCAGCTCCATGGATTGATTCAGCATAGATTTAGACACCACCTTAGGGAGAAACTTAGGGTTGGTGCATAAAGCCACGCGTTCCTTGTGGAAAATCAAATACGGTATTTTGCACATCAAGGCCTGAAGCTCGGAAATGCGTTGAGCAGAAGTAATAGCCACTAGGAAGAGAGTCTTTCAAGAAAGGAACTTTAAATCTGCTGTGGCTGCCTGCTCAAAAGGAAGCAGGTAAGTTTCTCCAGGATAAAATTCAAATCCCATGGAGGGGCCGGAATGCAAATGGGGGGTCTCAAATGGAGAACCCCTCTGAGGAAAGTCTTAGAGATTTCCAACTGAGCGAAAGTCCCGCCTCCAAAGGGAATGTGGTAGGCCGAAATAGCTGCCATGTGGACCTTCAATGAGGAATGGCTGAGACCCAGATCGAAGAGATGATGCATGTAGTCCAGGACTCGTTCAGCTGGGCAAGAAAAAGGCTCCAGGTCCTTTGAAGAGGCCCAAATTGAGAATCATTTCCACTTCATGGCATAGGTGGACCTGGTGGAAGACTTTCTGGCCTCCACCAAAATATCTGCTACGAGGAGAGAGACCCCGAACCGGGTCTGAGCTACGTCTGCAGGAGCCATGCATGCAACTGGAGGGATTTGAGACCTGGATGAACAAGGGTCCCCTGATCCTGGATCAACAAGTGTGACAGAGGAAGAGGAAGTTCCTCTGAAAAGTTTTGCAGAAGAGAGAACCAGACTTGCCTGGGCCAGAATGGAGCAATTACGATCTTCTGGACTCCTTCTGTTCTGAGCTTGTGCAAGACCCTTGGAATCAAGGGAACTGGGGGGAAGGCATAGACGAATCTGTCCTTCCAGTCAAGAGATAGAGCGTCCCGCTAGAAAATGTCTCACCCTGGAGTGAGCAGGCAGGAGGTGGGAAGTTTTGCGTTTTGAGGAGATGCGAACAGGTCTACCTGAGGGGTTCCCCAGTGCAGGAAGATGTTGTCTACTACCTTTTAATCCAGTTCCCATTCGTGGGCACTGGCTGAAGACCGGCTGAGGTGATCTGCCAGCTTGTTCTGTACTCCCAGAACATGAACTGCCATCAGGTGAAGGTTGTGTTGGGTAGCCCAACTCCAAATTCTCATTGCTTCCCTGCACAGAGGGTACGAACAAGTTCCTCCCTGCTTCCTGAGGTACCAGACCATGCACATGTTGCCTGTCTGGATGGTTAGAAGACTGGGAAGAATGGAGGAGTGTAGAGCCTGGAGGGATACAGGACTGCTCTGAGTTCGAGCACATTTATGTGCAAATTCTGCTCAAGTCTGGACCAGCTGCCCTGAGTCTTGTGAGGCCCAAAGTGGGCTCCCAGCCCTCTCCTGGGGCATCTGTTGTCAATGTCTCGAGGGTGGTTCGATATTGAAGTGAGCTCCCGGCAAGGATTCTCTTGCACCATCCACCATTGCAAGTCCCGGACCACGGGATCGGAGACTAGAACTTCTTGGTCTAGGTCGTCCAGTGTTTGGTCCCACTGAGACCGAAGTGTCCACTGAGAAATCCTCATACGGAGCAGAGCGTGAGGGACTGTTGGGATAGCAGCCACCATGAGCCTGAGGAGGCGAAGAACTGACCTGGCACTGACCCATCTGTGACTGGACAGATTTGCTTAAGCTGGAGGGTGGCCACCCTGTCCGGAGACAGAATGGCCTTGCCGATGGTCATGTCCTGGACTGCCCTGATAAACTGGAGTCTTTGGCAAGGGGCCAAATGGGACTTGGCCTGGTTGATGGTGATACCCAGGCTGGTGAAAACCTGCAGGGTAAGGGAATGGGAGTGCAGGAGTTCCTCTCTGGACAGGGCCACCAGGAGCCAGTCGTCCAAGCATGGGAATACCTGCACTCCCTGGATACACAGGTGGGCCTCTACCACAGACAGGCATTTGGTAAACACTCGGCGGGGGCCGAGGAAAGACCAAATGGGAGGGCCCTGAATTGGTAGTGATCCCCCTGAAAGCAAAAACGAAGGAATTTGCGGTGGGAAGGGCAAATGGGGATGTGCAGGTAACTGTCCTGCATATCCAAAGCACACAGCCACTGCCCCTGACAAAGAAGTGGCAGAAGGTTCTGCAAGGAGAGCATTCTGAAGCATTTGTATTCCACAAACATGTTCGGTGAACTGAGGTCTAGGATAGGCCTCACATACTCCCATTTTCTCTAGAACTAGGAAGAAATGGGAATAGTAACCTGTCCCCCAAAGGTGGCGTTGAACTGGTTCTATCACTGCCTTCGCGAGAATGGAGAAGATTTCTTCCAGGACCAGAGGAAGATGTTCCGGGGAGTAAGACGACTTTGGGGGGGGGTCTTCGGGGTGGTTTCTGAAGAAACTCGACAGTGTCCTGCTGCAATCACCTGGAGCATCCAAGCATCTGATGTTATCCTCTCCCAACCCGGTAGATG
The DNA here is from genome assembly GCA_016271365.2 of Neoceratodus forsteri. NCBI lineage: Eukaryota > Metazoa > Chordata > Ceratodontiformes > Ceratodontidae > Neoceratodus > Neoceratodus forsteri. The sequence continues at coordinate 212,190,794 of CM057456.1, forward strand.
GAAGAGAATCTCCCTCCTACTGGTTTCTCTGGAGTATCCAGAGGATGTGGGAGAGGGGAGGAGTCAGGAGGTGTGGGGCAGAGCAGCAGCCGAGGCTCCTGTGGCTTTTTTGGGTGGCAGAGTCTTGGTTGCTGGAGGGGCCCAACATTTGTTGGCTCACTTGCCCTGTGGTTTCGGTTTTGGCCGGTTTAGTCTGCGAAAGGGATGTCGCTGCCCCTGGGGGGTCTGTACATAGAGTCAACAGACTCAAGTGCAGTACCCTTCTTCTGCAGGTCGGTAATGATGTCCTCAACATCACCACCAAACAGCACCAAACCGGACACCCGGAGCCAGGCGTGATGTCGAAGACCTACAGCAAAAGCCAAACTCTCCGACCAGCTGCATCCACTGTATCGTAGGTGGCACGAAGCATGTGCTGACTGGCCAAACGAGCAGAAGGGACAGGATCAGCCACTTGCTGTTTTGTCTGAGACTCAGGAAGGGAGTCCAATTTAGATTCCACCGACTCACGATGGTCTTCTGGTAGTCCCCCACATGTGCGACATAGTTCAGGGCCCGAATCCCCAGGGTAGAAGACGCATAAACCTTCTTCCCATACTGGTCCAGAAGCTGAGATTCCTTGTCAGGAGGAGATGAGCTGAGATGTTTTGGACTGGCGAAGCGGGCGTGAGCAGCGCTAATCACGACTGAGTCCACCTTGGGGTGTATATTCAGAGAATCTACACCTTCGGGAGCCTGATATAGCCGATCTGCCTTCCTCAGAAGGGGGGCTAACGCTGATGGTTGTTTCTAAATAGTGGAAACAAGGTCTGCGTGAGGCTGGATCCAGGGTGGAATCAATGTAGGAGCAGTCTCGGGCAGATCCAAGTGGGCAGCAAGCTTCGTGCGCTGTGGATCTGGCTCCAGAGATTGCCACTGATGAACTTCCTGGATCTTTCTCAACAACTCCAAAAATGAAGGGTCCTCCGAGGGAGACTTCGGAGGAGTCCTTGGCCTGGGACAGTCTGGAGTATGAGGCTCGTCATCCGAATCAGTGCATCCCCGAGTCTGAGTCAGAGGTCTCTGACGTAGAGCAGAAAGACTCCTCCCGACGCGGGGCAGGAACAGTCCCTTTGGGAAGCCCTCTGGGAAGCATGTCCTCCCCGTCCCTGGCACCTGAGGGTTCACCTCTGGTGTCAGGTAAGAGGGAGGGAGTCTCCCGTCTCCAGTGTAGGGGATCCTATCCAGGGTCCGGTGCTGGAAGATGATTTTCCACCTCCCTGGTGAACTGAGCCTTGGCCTCAGCCCACCAGGCAGCCAGAGCCTTCTTTAAGTCCACCAGTGGCTGAGGTGTGGGCGGTGGAGGAGGAGAAGGATATGGATACTGAGGGTAACCATAGGGCGAGTATCCGTAACCCGATGGTGGGAAGCTTGGCATCGGGTATTGAGGCACTGGGTACTGCGGTGTCAGATAAAGTGGCGCTGGATACTGCGGCGTCGGATACTTGCATTCCTGGGTAGGACGGCACTGGATTAAGCAGAGTCGGATACCCGGGTACCAGGAGCATTGACAGAGCAGAAGGCACTGGGAAAGGCCCGGCAGGTGGGCCAGGTAAAGGTGGCCCCGTGGGCATGGGGCCCGGTGTTGGAGCAGCATCCGGAAGGGGGATGTTGGCTGGTGTTGGTTAGGCTGGCGTCTGAGGCTCCAGTGTCAGAGGGACCGGCCCCTGTAGGAGGGAGCTCCGATGTCAGCGTACCCAGCTCCTTCGTGTTGACTGGGGATGGAGGGTTAAAATCCCTAGGGTCCAACAGAGGAGATGCGGGAGTCTCAGAGGGCAACGGCAAGCGTTGCGGTGAGCCTGGGATGTTGGACTGGTGTAAGGGGTCCGACGTAGGCTCTTTCGCTGGGCGGTCGTCTGAGGGGCTAGCGTCCAGCTTACCAGCAGGATCCAGGTGGATGTCGGAGGAGCCGGTGTCCGACTTATCAGAACTCTGGCCCGACGTAGGTCGCGCTGGGGATGCGGCCTTGGCAGGCATGCAAGGGACCATGCACCCTCCCGAAGGGGCCGGCGTCTTATCGATCCTGTCCGGGCGGACATCGGTGGCGCCAGTGTCCGACTTAGTGGACCTGCTCGACCCAGAGGGCCACATGGAAGCGGCCTTCCCGGGAGCATAAAGCCTCCTTTGCCCCGGAGGCACCCGAGGGGCCAAAGCATGAGCACGACGGGAGGGGCAACAGTCTTGGACACCGCCAGGACAGTCGTCGAGGAGCGGTCCCCCGGAAGGGACGTTACCTTCAGAAACACAACTCCAGCCGGAGTCATGGAGGCCGTGGAGGTAAGAGTCCCGGTCCCGATGCTTGTACTTTTTCTTGCGGCCTTCTGGGGAAGTGGAAGCCTGCCTTAACTTCTTCAACTACTTCTCCATGGATGCCACCTTTTTCTTGAGAATATGGGCCTCCAAGGACTGCTGCCTCTGTTTTCGGGTGACTGAACTGAACTGCTAGCAGAGCTGGCACTTCTCCATGGGATGGTCTGGGTCTAAGCAGAAGAGGCACAGAAGTGTCCGTCCTTATGTGGCAGTTGGGAACTGCATGAGTCGCAGTTATTTTTATGCGATTTGGAAGGCATCGGGGACGACATACACGGACGTTTGACGTGAAAAACGAGAACAAATGGTCGAAAAGTTTGGTAAAACTAACTGATAGAAGACTGACAAGCAGTGGAACTCTACTGTAAGGAACTTTCACAAGTCAACGGTGGGAAAGAACTGGAAGGCGGGCATGGAGGACCGCCCCTTTATACTGATGTCACATGACATCGGTCACCTGACATGGGGGCGGTCCCCCGCCAGAGACTGCTAGCTAGAAATTGTTCCGTGGGGTCCTGACACCTGCCGGTTCAGCCCTATATGTAACTACTTATTGCAAGAGCTCTCTTGAAGGAAGATCTTAATTTTCCCATTACTTGCAAAATGTCTGCTGTACAGAAAATCTCGACTAGATAGTAGGAAATTATTAAATGTATTTATTTATTTGAATTTTGCATTAGGCACCATGAGATATACTGTAGTACCATGTTTTTGTGAGCTTCCCTCAGTGCAGCAAGGTACAGAACCACATGGTTTATAGTACAGTGCATACTTAAGTGGGATACACTAAAAGAAAGACAGCACCTCACAACAGCAGCGTATTAGCCTTCACCATGTTGCGGCATCAATACACTTACTTACAAATTACCAAGGGACAGTGCCCCCTGCAGAGCCATGAAACCCTTTTCTGTAGTATCCGTTGTTCGTTACAGGTCTCCCATCCAAGTGGAGACCACAGCAAGCTAAGACAGCCTTCTACATACTCACGGGTATTGACAAGACAGTACAGAAAGATGTCTGATCTTGTATCCTCCGGCAGGACACAGGGACACTCCCTGAGGCTTAGGTGGTAAATTCAGGGGGTAACTGTGACACGCTCATCTCCACAGATGTCAATACAATTCTTTTCATGATATTGATCGTTATGGAGGAGCCTGCAAGGTATCACATCAGGCGGGGCTTTGTCTGGGGGCATAGCCTAGGCCACCTGGACAGACAATAAGGAGCCAGGTAGGACCGCCCAGAAGGGGCCGGGGGGGGGAATAGGGTTCCCATGGGGGAAGGAGCTTGCGGCCAGGGACAGGGAGGAGCAAAACCCTTGAGAGGTGCTGCACAGGAGGAATTCCTCCTTGTCCCAGGTCGCAGGATCATCAGAACACACAGTGGGTACTAGAGGTAAGGCCTGACCAGAGCCCATAGGCCGCATGGCCGGAGGGGTACCAGGTTGAGGCTGTGTTATTCATTCATCTGGTGGCTTTAAAGTCTTATATAAAAAAGGACAGTTAATCTAGGTTTATTTTGAGCTACAAAAAAAAAAAAAAAACATTGGTTATTTAAACATTATGGGTGGGATATTCAAAAGGGTTGTGCCATGCGCAACCACCAATGACACCAGCGCGATATTCAAGGGAGGTTGCGCGCAACTCGATCTTCGAGGAGGGCATCGGTAATGTATGCGGCGCAAGTGCAGGGGACGTGCCCATGCATATTTTCAGCCAGGGGTGTGCGGTGCACATGCAGGCACAACTCCGCCTTGGGCCGCTCAGGGGGGGCGCAAGTTGTGCCCGTAAAAACAGGGAACAAGTCAGAGACACCCACAGGCGGGCTGCCGTATTGCAGGGCGCAACACAGCAGCCGCCTGTCATGGGTGGCCACCCGACCTCCCAAAACACTGACCCCAAGCCCCCAGCCTAGGAAGCGTTGTGCCCCCCCGTCCCATAGCCTGGTCACGGGCATATGTATATATAAACCCCGGTGGTCCAGTGGAAGGTCCCCCATCACCCAATCACGGGCATAGGTAAATGATCTCCCTGGTGGTCCAGTGGACCTCTCTCCATCGCCCGATCACAGACATAAGTAGGAGAACACCCTGGTGGTCCAGTGGACTGCTATCCAATACCCGATCGTGGACAGTAGTGAAATCCATCCCTGGTGGTAACCCCCCTCCCACAGAGGTTCTCTGTCACCCAGCACCCCCCTCAGTCAGCGGCGGGTGGCAGCACCCCGCCCGCATGCCTCCCAGCCGCCCGCCGAATGACAGCGTACAGTAGGGTCTGTACGCCTATTGGTCCACCGTGTGGACCACTGGGCATGCAGCCCATACTGTACTACATAGATCCGATTCGTGAATGGGTTCATTCATGATTCAGGTCTGTGTACTACAGTATGGCCTGCACGCCCATTGGTCCACGAGGTGCAGGCCCTACTGTACGCTGGACCACCAGGGATGGGATTCCCTTCTGTCCGCGATCGGCATTGGATAGCAGTCCACTGGACCACCAGGGATAAGACTTCCTTCTGCCTGCAATCTGGCTTTGGAAAGCGGTCCACTGGACCACCAGGGATTAAATATACACATGCCCGTGATTGGGCGAGGGTGGAATCAATCCACTGGAACACCAGGGAATCATAACTGACGCCTGCAATCGGGCGAGGGGGAATCGGTCCACTGGACCACCAGGGAGATGTTATTCTTATGCCTGCGATCGGGCATTGGATCGCGGTCCACTGGACCATCAGGGTTTAAATATACACATGCCCGCGAATGGGCGAATGGGAGTGGAGCCTGCTGTGGGGCTATCACCACCAATACCAGGGCAGCAAGGGGTAGTGAGCTTTCTATCCATGGCAGAACCCATAGGGGCACACTTGCTCGACAAGGTGAGGCAACAAATAATTAACAGAGAATGCGTTGACATCTTTGCTCTGCTGAACTGGCCAAGACAGCTACCAAAGGACAAAAAGGTTAAGGACGGAGACAACGGGGTCGAAAAGAAGTGCAAAGCAACTGCGCAGCGGATGTGGGAGAACTGGGCAGCAGGTTTCACAGCCTATGCCGGGATCCTCACCCAGGGTAGCCAAAGGAAAGCCGATGGGCTGTGGGTCTACTTTAATAGGATAATGACCATGCATGCTAGTAAGCCAGGTGGGGGCTGGTTGGAATATGACGAGGAGTATCGGAGGAGAAAGCAGATGGACACGGGCATGGTCTTAGACAGTCTTGGACCTCCTGCTGCTATGGACGATAGATTTGGGGGGAGGGGTCCAACATACAGACAGTGATTTTCCGGTGAAGCGCCCCCCCCCCATCGCCGAAGAACGGCTATCAAGGGGGTAATGGGGGGTAGGGGGCAGGAAAGGGTGTTGTTTCTGCTACAACCAGGGGTCATGCAAGACCGAGCATTGTAGATACAAGCATGAGTGCATGGCGTGTGGGAAAACACACCTGTTTCAACAGTGTGGGAAAGCTACAGAGGCAGGGGCAGGGAAGGCTAACAATTTTCGTCCCTTTCAGAAAGGAGGGACAACAGCTGCCAACACTGGTCAAGGCCGGAAATATTGAGGGGTGGTTGGTCAACTACCCAGACAGGGTAGCCGCTCACTCTTTGGCAGCAGGATTCAGGGAGGGGTTTTGTATACCTTACCAAGGCCCAAGGAGGGCATACGAGGCTGATATACTGTGACCTGCCAAGGAGCGACCCAAGGTCATGCGGGGCAAACTATGGAAGATGCTGGCCACGGGTTCGATCAGTGGCCCCTTCACCTCCTCCCCTTGCTCATGCCTCATGGTGTCTCCCATTGGCTTAGTCCCCAAAAAAGCAATGGGCGAGTTCCGGATGATAAACCACTTGTCGTACCCAGAAGGGGATTCAGTCAACTCCTACACTGACCCGGTCAACACAGTGGTGTATTACACGTCATTCGCAGGGCAGTGGAGGTGGTGCGACAGGCAGGAGAGGGGGCACTGCTGGGTAAGGCTGATATAGAATCAGCATTCCACTTGTTGCCTGTGTACCCAGCAGATGGGTACTACTACATCGACAACTACATGCCCATGGGGTGTGTGGTGGCGTGTGCAGTTTTTGAACAATTCAGCACATTCCTGCACTGGGCCACTGCCCAGAAAGCCAAAGTTGACCACATGGTACACTATCTGGATGACTTTCTGTTTGTGGGGAAGGCCGGCTCGGGGCAATATGCACACATCATGGCAGCATTCCACGAGGTGTGCGCCGAGCTGGGTGTACCACTGGCCCAGGACAAGACGGAAGGGCCATGCACAAGGCTTTCCTTCCTGGGGATCGAAATCGACACGAGCAAGCAAGTGTTCCTGCTCCCTTAGGATAAGCTGGCGGCTGGCGGCCTTGCACACCCGGATGGACTCTGTAATGAGGGCGTGCAAAGTCACGTTACGGAAGCTCCAGCAACTGGTGGGTCACCTCAACTTCACCTGCTGGGTAATGCCCATGGGCAGAACATTCATGAGGCACCTGGCGGGCGTTGGGGTGGGCTGTACAAAACCGCACCATAGAATCCGCATCACGGTGGCAATGCAGGAGGACCTAGGCATTTGCCAGACATTTCTGCAGTGCTTCAACAGGGTATCGATGTGGCCGGTTCCAGTGTCCAGCGGGGAATTGGAACTCTTCACTGATGCCTTGGGGGGCCTGGGCTTCGGGGCTGACTTGCAAGGTAAGTTGTGTGCTGGGCGGTGGCCTCCAGAGTGGATAAGACAATGCATTACGAGGTGGATAATGGTGATGGAATACTTCCCCATTGTTGTGGTACTGGTGATCTGGGAGGATGTGTTGAGGGATAAGCACATCACATTCAGGTCTGACAACACCGGAGTGGTGTATGCAGTAAACAAACAATGTGGGGCAAGGGCCCGACGAGCAACCTCATGCCAGTGTTTGTCCTGAAGTGTTTGTTGTTGAATATCAACTTTAAGGCAGTGCACGTACCAGATATTGAAAACGGCACTGCTGATGCTCCTTCTCATTTACAGTGGCAGAGGTTCCAAGAACTGGCACGAGTGGAAGACCTACAGCCCAGGGAAGTCCCGCCATTCCTTTGGGAATTGATAATCTAGAAGTCTGGGAGTTGATTGAGAATGCCCTGGCACCTAGGACACGAACAGCATACCAGAGAGGGGTCAACTGTTTTCTGGAACTGCAATACGCACGAGGGTGGGCAGAGACATGGCTGATCCCAGTCGCACAGCTGTGTGAATACGTACTGATCAAAAAACATGCGGGGGCCACCCGAGCAACAGTCGAGCAGCACATAGCTGGCATTGCCTGGTTTCAGAAAGCCAGGGGGTTCCCCTATTCCATGAGGGCATCTGCTCTCCAGGAGATGCTGAAAGGTTGGGCATGGGCAGCCCCGAGGGGCACAGACAACAGATGCCCTATCAGCCCTACCATATTCAAGCAGATCTGGGACGAGTTGCCTAAGGTATGCTCATCCCCAGAGGAGAAGAGGCTCTTCCAGGCAGCGTACTTGGTGGCATTTTGCAGTGCATTCCATGTGTCAGAGCTCGTGCAGCCCAGCAAGGCCACTGGGAGACTACTGGTGTTAGCAGAGGCCAACGTGGAGGTCACAACGTCTTCAGTCTTTGTCCACATACAGAACAGCAAGACTGACCAGCTTGCCCATGGGTGGTGGTGCCAATTAGTGGCACCTCACGGGCTTCAGTGGGATGTGGGAGCATGGGTGCAGGATTATATAACAAAGCACTCTGCAATGGGGGGGCCTTCTTCAATCATGGAGATGGTGGCGCCCTAATGGTGTACCAATTTAGGCATGTGTTGCAGAAGACCTTGTGACTGCTGGGCATCTCTGCAGAACACTACAACAAGCACTCCTTTAGAACTGGCACAGCATCACACACCAGGGCAGAGGGCTTATCAGGTAGGACAATACAGACTTTGGGTAGATGGAAGTCGCAGGCTTTTAAAAGATATATAAGACCACATGTTAACTCTATCTTGCTTTGTTTGCATAGGTGTTGTGGCCTGAGCAGAGCAGATCTGGATTTGTGGCCACTCGTACATCCACTGGGCAGCACTCAGGGCAAGACAGTATCCTGGAGGAGAAAACCTGTTCCTGGCACCCGAGAGGACAGAGGTGCATTGGTTGGGACGGCGTGGGATGCACTGGAACGAACTGCTGGCACCACTGTAAGCAAAGGCTCAAAAGAGGTCGCAGCCTAATGTTTTAGTTATTCATCTGGGGGGAAATTATATAGGGGTTATACCTGCAAGAGAGCTTAAAGAGAGAGTGAGGCAGGACCCGGCAAATGTGAAACAATGGTGGCCCCAGGTGCATATAATTTGGTCCGATATGGTGCAGCAGCAGCAGTGGCGGCACACCTGGAACATTAGGGCAATAGATAAAGTGTGCCAGCTGCAGAACACATCCATGCGACCGATTATGGACTTAGTAGGGGGGTCCACAGCAAAGCACCTGGGAGCGTCTGTAAAAAAGCCAGGTCTGTATACAGGGGATGGTGTACATTTATCGGAGGAAGGAGTAGATCTGTTTCTGGATGACATACAATGGGCAGTGGCAAGAGTATTAGTGTGAGGTGTGGGGTGAGTTGGTGAGAGCTCACCTTTTGGCGGCTTGATAAGTCTTGGAACACTGTGGGAGGGGGTAACAGGGGATCATGTGTCTTGACCAGCCAGATCTCCCTGAGGCTGACAGGAGGGCAGGCCTGATGGATGAAGTCCGGATGGCACCCTCTTTGGGCAGCATCCCGCGGCATGGCAGATCCTCTGACAGGGGAGGAGCTAGCTGCAGCTGGTCATATAGACATCCTTCATGCCCCAGAGGTTGTTGCCCTCACGGGGTCCTGGTTGATAAGGGGGCCCTCCCCTGGGAGGGAGGGTCAACCATCAACGATCTGGTTGCTTCATGGTGAGCTAGATTCCTTCCAAGGCTACCTAGCTGCGCACATCACACTGAAGTGAATGTATACATGGATAATTGGTTTATTAATAAACACATGACTGTGGCCATTTCTCCAAAGCTTGTTGTTGCGTCAGTCTGTTCAGGTGAATGAGGTATATGCCCTCAAAAGACAATGGAAGAGCCTGCAAGGCATCGCAGCAGGCAAGGCTTTGTCTGGGCACATGGCAAGGGCCACCTGGACAGACAATAGGAACCCAGGTAGACCACGAGAAGGGCCGGGGAGATAGGGTTACCAGGGGAGGAGCTTGCGGCCAGGGACAGGGAGGAGCTAAGCACTTAAGAGGTGCTGCACAGGAGGAATTCCTCCTCATTCCTCCTTGTCCCAGGCTGTATCCTACCCAAACCTCGACCTCGTAACAGCAGGGGGGAACGTGGGAGGGTATAGGGAACTTGCTGTCCCACTAAGGGGATTGCCTTAGGGGTCGAGAAGGAATTTCCCATTTTTTTTCCCCACTGAGTTTTCTGGGTTTTTGCCTTCTCCAGCAAGGTGGGAATAATTCTAGTTAGAGTAGGTAGGCTAGGGATTAGATAGGTAGGTGTCACAGTCATGAACCTTTGTAAGTGGTGGCTTGGTAGTCTTGGAACACTGTGGGAGGGGATAACAGGGGATCACGTGTCTTGAACAGCCAGATCTCCCTGAGGCTGACAGGAGCGTGGGCCTGACAAATGGAGTCCAGATGGCAACCTTTTTGGGCAGTGTCCCGCGGCATGACAGATCCTCTGACGGGGAGGAGCTAGCCGCAGACGGTCATATAGCCATCCCTCATGCCCCGGAGGTTGTTGCCCTCACGGGGTCCTGGTTGATGGTAAGGTGGCCCACCCTGGGAGGGAGGGTCAACCATCAACGATCTAGTTGCTCCATGGTGAGCTAGATTCCTTCCAAGGCTACCTAGCTTCACACATCACGCTGGAGCGAATGTATATATGAATAATTGGTTTATTAATAAACACATGGTTCTGGCCATTTCTCCAAAGATCGTTGTGTCAGTTTGTTCAGGTGAATGAGGTATATGCCCTCAAAAGACAACAGTGACTGTTTATTTTTTGTGTATTAAACTTACGTACAAAGTAAGGCAGCGATGCCAAGGTCCATGGTATATTTATTTATTTTATTTATTTATTGAACATTTTGGAATTACAATCCTTTGAGTCTGGGACTCATTTACAAAAGCTCCACGTCGTGTGACAATTTACATGGTAAGTGAGACAGACATAACACAGAGTATACAATAAAGTTGCAGAACAACAGGCATTAATGGTTACAACAGTCAGGCACTTAGCCTAGGCACCAACCAGGCTGCGTCAAGGGATTACTGAGTATGGGGTGGAAATAGAGGTGGCATAAGCCAAAAAGGGGTGGGGGAGAGAAAGTCCATTGAAGGGATGAGGGTGGGAGCTAGGGGCAGTCACAGATTTTCTGGATGATTCCACAGGCCTTGGTGGAACTGATGGGAGAGATCTCTGAAAGCATCCTGTAAATGGTTCTCAGGAGCACCAAATTTGAGAGAATCATTAAGTAACTCTCTCAGACAAAGGAGGTAGCATGTTAGAACAAAGGCAGGCAGACAGTGACACTCTGGGGGCAGGGAGTTACAATCAGTCTCAGCCAGAGGAACCAATCTCGGATTAAATTTAAATTGACTCAAAACAGGTAATCGTCGTGCCAAGACTGAGTCTCTCAAGGAGGTTCCTGAGGCAACCCAGACTCTTTCTGGGAGAGGAGGGGGACAGCTCACAGAAAATGGTAATCCTACTATGGAATGCTGGGAAAGGACAGCTGAAGTATAACCAGAATGTCAGAAACACTCAGTCAGCCTAGAGAGAAGTGGCAAAGCTGGGGGATCTCTGTTTTGGCTACAACAAAGGAAAAAATGTTTTAACTGCTTAGTGTCCCTTGGGAGAAGCCCAACTGTATGAGAGTTATTTGTTAAAAACCTGGGTGGTAAGACTATTTAGAATTCAGATTTGTTTATTTTTGTTTCTGTTTAGGTGGTTCTATCAGGGCCTGACAAAGCTCTCTTGATCAATGTGCTGGGGTAGTTGTAGTTTCCAGATTGGATTTTTCAGCAGTATACACTATTTGTTTTTATTCTGACTTTTTTGCACTTTTGCACCTACCAGTGTGAGTCTGTCTCATTTAAAGGGAAAGTCCCCATAACCTAGTTTCTGTATACCTATGTAGTTTGTAGCCATGAACAATGATTCCCTCTATAGTGTATGGTAGAATGTTGTTATGGTTAGAAATCCATAACTAGAATGGAGTTGTTATGCTGCAGTAGCTATGTCATCACAGCTGTTATGCTGCACTAACTATGTCACTACTGCAGCATAACAACTTGGAATGCTGCCACATAGTTGCTTTCCTCAATCCAGTTAAGCTGGAAGTTGCTGTTTTTTTAAACCTGAACTTGCAGAAACATCTGCAGCACACTGTCAGTTAAAAAATAAGAAAAATGTTAACATTTCTATTCTCTGTTGTATTCTCCAGCTGGTTTTGTGTGATTTTCTATGCTGTGACTGCCCGTACACTATAACAGATTGTGTATGAGCAGTCATACACAAACAAGGAAATTCTTGTATCTTGAGGTTCTCTTGGTAACAGAGTACCTCTCAAGCTGCGCTGTAGAGGTCATCTGTTACCAAGGAAACCTTTCGATACAATAATATCGTTGTTATCTATGACTGCTCATACACAATCCTCTATCTTATATCCCCCTAATTTCATCCTAATTTAAATTTAAATGAGATTGCTTTACTCTGTTTTGCCCTGGTATGAAAACCTGTTTGACACCATTGCAAGGTGCATGACCCACTCATGCAAGGCATCATGGGAGCTGATGATGCACACCATGCACAAGTCAGCAGAAGTGCTACTGTCAGTTACTTCGGTCATATGACTTCTGAAGTCCCTGCATTCTTGTCTTGTGCTGGCCATCAAACTTTTCAAGGTAAGTTTCCTAATGCTTTCTGTTGTTTAAAGTGTGTCGGAGTTGGAACAATGCAGTTGGAAGGATGCTAGAGCTTGTGAAGTTTTGTTATTCAGCTGATTAATTCCTATGTGCTAGGAGCTCTTTGCTTAATCCCAAGTCCCTTTGATGTGCAAACACGTGCTAGTAATTCCCATGCTTCCTTTTATGAGTGGGGTCATGTCCTTTACAATGACATCAAACAGGTTTTCACACCAGGACAGAAAAGAGTGAAGCAACTTCATTTAAATTAGGATAAAATGAGGGGGATGCAAGAGAGAAAATCATTGTTCATGCCTACATACTACACTGGCAAACAGTTAAAACATTTGAGGGGACTTTTCCTTTAAGGAATGTATCCTTGCTCAGCAGTGAAGTGCAGTAGGGGCAGCTTGCATGCATAGTATGCTTTTTTTCTTAGTTTGATATCACAAGTGATTCCTTCGGAGTCCATTCTGTGTGTTCTTTTAGGGCTAGCCACCCTCAAACGCATGGGACTCTGCTCCACATGCGGTCCTTTTTACTTGCTCTGGCTTCCCTTCCCTGGAGACTGGTAGTATCCCAGTAGACCCTACTTCAACCTCCTGCCAAAGTCCAGTCAGCGGCATCCAGGCTCAACATGTAAACCCAGGTGATCAACCTGCCAACAGACTTTCAAGTCACTTTACAAATGGGCCAGATCCAGTTGTACACGGTTTGACTCCAACATAATATGGCCCAGTTTTTTCATGGCAATACCACTGCTGTGGAAGGGCTGAGGAGACAATTATCATGCCATTTTTGCAGTGTTAGACATAACTGTGTAACAGTCCCAAATAAACCTGAGCCTTACCATCAAGCTGTCATACTCTTGGTCCAGTTGATATGCTGCACTCTTCTCTTTCTAAAAGAAAACAAATCCCACAAACAATGCTTAACCATTTTTCTTTCATGTTGAATTAGCTTACAAATAACTGATACTGTTCTACATCTAGCTATCTAATACACTATACAGACGAGAGGAATCAAAGAGTAAACATCAACAATAACAAGCTGAATTGTGTACTGCACATTGTACAAACAACGCTTGAAGCAGAAAATGAAGATTTGCAGGGCTAAGGAGAGAAAACATTGTCAGCTGAAAAAGTAAGTAGGAAAGAAATAAGTGTAAAAGTGAGAGTGTAGAGCTAGTATATATTTCTATTCACCATTTATACAAGTGCACTGCCCATATATATTTAAAACTTTTTTTATATATATATTGGAAATTGGATACTGGTTTTAAGATTTTTTTAATTCTTGTTACAGTGGAAGGTAACGGTTGAAAATGCTATATTAGGACTATTAAGCATTCACAGTTCATGCCAACTTGGTTAGAGAAACAGACTGTATCTGGAGTCTCTGAAAGATTTGGACTTATAGGGTAGCTGGAGACTATAGAGACAAAAGAGTTCAAAAACCAAAGGAACTGAAACTAAGGAATAACATCGAAGAAATTGGTGAACAAGATGGTGCTGAAAGAACTACAAGGGAATGCAACCTTGTTGGGGACTTTGTTAGTAACCTGGCTGGTGAATCTGGCGAATTTGATACTGAATCTTAAAAGATATATTTATAGTAAATTTATGTAACTTATCATATTTTTTAGAGAAAACAGTTCACATTAGTTTATTATAAGGTTTCTTTTTATTGAGCTTTTTATATGAATATAATTCACCACCTATTACATAGAGATCCATGATACAATTTATTTGTTACTGCACAGAACCCTGTTGAATGCTATGCACTTTGTCTAGAGCCCTTAACTCTATTTATCATCGTATTAATGTATGGTATTATGTAGGAAAAATCTATAGTACTGGTTGATTGAGGGGATTATAAAATAAACCATTTCAGAGAAGATAATAAGAGGTGGAAGTAACGCCTGACGCCTATTTTCAGGGTACCAAGTTATTAATTTGGCAGTATCAGATTGTGTAAGTGTAACTAATTAAAGAGATCTTTTTAAGAAGGGTAGAATACATAACAAAGTGCGTTAAAACCAGGGGATTTGATCACGGTAGTATGTCAGCGACAATTAGATGAGGAAAATAAATTGGAAGGGACCCAATTAAAAGGAAAATTTGAGAGCTTACCAAAAAAATCTGGACTGAGCTATAAAAATAGCTCTAGGAAAATAGGAAATAATAGAGATAAAGAAAGGTCCAAGGAAATAATGGGAATGAGAGGGATGAAGAGAGATGTAGGTGGTAGACGAGAACAAATCAACACCGATAACAATATTGAAAAAGAAAAATATGAAACAATTGTCACTGAAGAGCATTTTCTGCTCTAAAAAAATCAGAAAAGAGAGATGATGTTAGATTCAAGTGGAACTGATATTCTAGAAGCAATAAATAAAGGGAGTAAAACACTGGAGGATATCAGCTAACCTAGGGAAGCTAACAACAGGATTGAGCAGAAAACTAAAGACCTTAAATCAAGTATGAATCAAACAGATGTGGGAATGAAGGAAACTAAAGAAAACATAAAAGGAGAAATAGTAATAGAAGAAACAACAAATGATGAAATAGATGATTGGAGTTGTGATAGAGAAGAGGGGACTCAATTTATGAGCCCTATAATGATGGATTCATTTTCCTTCAATAACTTATCAAAGGAAGTACTTAAGGCCCTTCGATACCCAATTCAATACTGATATATGTATGAACAACTGACTTTAATCAAGCAGGACCTAAGTTTTTTTAAAGGGGGGTCTGCTTGTAAAATAGAAATTTTATTTTACACAAGTCAAGAACAGACTATGACTTGGGGGGTAAGAGATGAGTTGGAGAAGGAAGATGAATGCCATAAGACCATACAAAGGAATGAGAAAAAATACCAAATTAAGACAGAAGTAAGAGAGTTTAAAGACTATAGGAATAGGGACAGTGAGGAAGAGATAAACATGAGAATGAAAATTGAATTAGAAACAGATGAGGGTTCTGAACTTATGTTACCACACGAGGAATGGAGGGATGGAAGTGTTGTGATGGAAATGAAACAAGGTAATGAAAGTATGTGGCAAAAAGGGTTAAAGCAAGGAAAGAGAGCAGATAAGGGTAAAACCAAAGGAAAAGAAACAAGATCTACATTTGATCAGAAAACTGGTGACAACCCGATTATGATAATGGAAACAAGTAACCAAGAGAGGGAAAGTTGGGGACTCATTGAATCAAATACAAAGGATACATATAATTAATACAATAAAGGGAGCAAGGAGGAATTTTTCAATGTAAACAGAAAGCAAGAAAAAAATGTGAGTCCAGGGTAAGGATAAAAATCAAAAACAAAAAACGAAGGGGAAAAAAGGTAAAAGATGAGGGAATAAAGGAGAATGTTTTAAAGACAGGGAATGAGGAGAAATGTATGAAATAAATGGAAGGTGAAGAGCAAAGTAAGACAGAAAAAAAGGCAGAGAGAGACTGAGGACAAGTTAAGGAGTGAGAAGCAAAATACGAAATTGGACAAAATTCTGAGAAGAACATTAGAATCTGATTATGTGCTGCCTATTCATAAGGTAAGCATCATGAGACTGAAGACCATTTGGAGGCACACAAGAAATTCTTTCACAAATGATTTTACAAGAGCAAAATCAACAATCCATAATGTTGGAACATAATGAGTGTCTTTCGACCAATAGAAAATAGAAAGATGATTCTATTGATGTCAGATCAGCATTGTGCCTCGAGGCTATTGAAAACCAGAAATAGATACGTAGGAAATTAGGATTTGAAGTAGAAAGTGTTGTTACTATAAAGATGCTATTTCCAGAAAATTATAAAAAAATAAACAAAGATAAGGAAAAACAACATATTCTAATCTCCGTTTTTGGTATAAATAACTTTCTAAATGAAAACAAAAGGAATTTGAGGGGTAAGGTGGTTGAATTACTACAGAATGCATTAAACACGAGAGACTTGAACAAAAAGGTAAGGAAAGTAGTAAGATGGGAAGACAATGAACAATTGACATTGTGGGGAAACAACAGGATGAATTATTATTTAATCCTTCAAAAGCAGAATTTTTGGATAGAATAGATATTAATATTAGGGGAGAATCCATGTTGGAAGAAACAAAGATACATTTTGAAACAGACCACTGGATATATTTAATCCAGGTGACAAATCTTTTTCAGGCATTACAAGATCTGAACAATGAATGATAGCCAAGAGGTAATGCAATTGGAGATGATTTAAAAGTTAAGAGTGGCAAGTTAAAAGGAAATAGTGTAGGAAAAATGATCTCCTGGAATGTGTCAGGGATAAAAGATAAGTTAGCTGATCCTTCATTTAAGAAATATGTGATGGTGTTAGATTATATATGTCTCCAGGAGACATGGAGTGCATAAGTGATAAATTTCAATGGATACAGGTCTTTTATTAAAAATGACAAGGAGAAAAATGTGGGAGGTTAGTGGGTGGATTGGCAACTTGGATAAGGATTTCTAAAAATACAAGAATTATATCCTCGGTGTAAACATAGTAAGTAAAGGAATTACGCTGATGTTGTTAAATGTAGATATGTCACAGACAAATTCAAAATATAATGATATGTATACCCTAGCTCTATTAGTTGAAACAATAGATTATTGGGAGAAAAAAAACACCTGTTAGTGGAATAATTATAGTGGGGGATTTAAATGCAAGGGTTGCACATAGTATTAATATGACAGAAGACATGAGAGAACTATGTTCAGCCTTGAATAATAAGGATATCATGGAGATTAAAACAATGAAAGACAATAACGTTTCTGTTGGGGGAAGGACGTTTGTAGAGTGATGGAACAAAGGAATTTTACACTAATTAATGGTAGGACTAAAGGAGATAATAAAGGGGAATACACCTACACGGGAAAAAGAGGTTCATCAATAATAGATCTATGTTGGGTAAATATGAATCTAGTAATGAGAATAAGGGATCTCAACGTGGGTAGCAGGGCGAAGAGTGAACGTAGCCCACTGGAGATCATGTCTGACGCAATAAATAAGGTAGAAACAACAAATGGTGTGAGAGATTTAATTAGGACAAAAATAGGAATACAATGGGAATTGATCGATGATCTAAATTCAAATAATTTAATAATGAAAAGTGGTATAAGAGAACAGATGATAGAGATAATTTGGGAAAAAGAAGAGACAGATATCAATAAATATGGTGAAATCATGAAACATCTAGCACAGTTAATTAAGAGAGCTTTATTTATAAAAAGAAGAGGAGGTAGTAAGTGGTATGATAAAGAATATAAAGAGGCAAAGAAAATAATTAATAGATTAGCAAGAATGCTAAGGAAAAAGAATGATTAAAAATATAAAACACAACTCATAAAAGCTAGGAAAGAGTACAGGCTATTATCGGAAAGAAAGAGGAAGAAATACAGAAACAGGCTATGGAAAGAGTTAGAAGTAGTAGACAAAAAGATCAGAAAAGATTTTGGAGAATGGTGGCAAGAGAATGTAGTACATATAGCGAGGAAACATAAAGTCATATTGAACCTCATAAGTGGGAAAAGTATTATAGATAACTTTTTTATGATCCAGCAATCACTGACCAAAACAGGGAAGAGAGCAAGCTGGCCATTGTAAAACAAGAGATACTAGAATATGAAATATATAATGCTCTGGTGGAAGCAAAAAAGCATAAAGCACCTGGGCCAGATGGCATACCAGTGGATATAATACTAAGCAACGTGCAACTGTGGATCCCATTATTGAAAAAGCTTTTTGACTACATAGTTAAGACGGGTGAGATAATACCTATATGGAAAGAAAACAAAGTAATGCCGATTTTTAAGAAGGGGGATAAAAACAACCCAAAAGACTACAGACCAATTAGTCTGTTAGATAAATTCACAAAATTTTTACAAAGATTTTGCAAAAAAGGATTGTGCTATGGATAAGGGAGCATAAAGTAATGGATGAGGCCCGGGCAGGATTTATGGCAAGACATTCAACGGTTGACCAATATTTTGTCCTATCTCATTTAATTAACAAATATATCAATATAAAAAGACAAAAAGCTATATTGTGTATTTCTGGACCTGAGAGCAGCTTTTGATAAAATTAGAAGAGAGATATTATGGACGGTCTTGGATGAATATGGGATGGAACAGGCATTGACTGATTTGATAAAAAAGACTTTATACTGAGAACTGGAAAAGTATAAGATATAATAATGAGGGAGATAAAACTAAGAAATTTAGTACCAATATGGGACTGAGGCAAGGGTGCATGCTCTCCCCTATTTTGTTTAATTTGTATTTGAATAAAATTCTGGTGAGTCTATATGATAAGGAATTACATGTGCCAAAAACAGATGAGAGATGTTGTCCCTATTTGGCATTTGCAGATGACGTTATTATAATCTCAACAAGCTACGTGGGGATAAAAAGTAGCTTGGATAAATTTGTGAGAGGGTGTAAGTCAATGGCACTGGAAAACTATGAAAAAAACAAGTACATGGTTTGTAATAGAACCCAAATTAAAAAAGGGAGGGATCAGAGATTAAAATATAAATCTAATGTAATAGAAAAAGTATAAAGCTGGATAACCCTTACAAATAATTTAAAATGGAAACTTCATAGAAGCTATATATTAGACAAGATGAAAAGGTTTGTGCCAATGGTGGAAAAATTTGCTTATCAATATGCAAGACAGTCTGTCAAAGGAATTTTGAAGGTGCTCAATGCAAAACTAAGAAACCAAATATTATATGGAGCAGAAATGTGAGGAGGTATGGAGAGGGAAACGAAGGGACTGGAAGTGATATTAAATAAGTTTTACAAACATATTTTAGGATCACCAATGGGGGCCTCTTCTGTACTGACCAGATTAAATTTGGGACAATTACCTGTAAGGTGTAATATTGAGCAGAGATTAGCAATCTATTGGATAAAAGTGTATGGAATGAATGAAGAAAGATTGCCTAGAATGTGTTTAGAACAATCCTTAGTTTATATATATATATATATATATATATTATGTGTGTGTGTGTGTGTGTGGTTTTTTTTATGTCCACGATTATATACTCTAGAAAATATTATAAAACCATATGGCCTACTGGACAGCTTGGCTAATAGCCTTGTATCTCCTAGTAAAGATACAGAGTTACATACAAAAAGAAGAATCAGATATACAGTATATTTATTCAATCAGAGATGGAAATTAGCAAGACAGGCAAAAATCAGTAATTGGCTGTCTATAAACAAAAAAAGAAATTTAGCATTGGAAACCTATTTAACAATATTAAGAGATCCAAAAAAAAAGGAAATCTAGCAAGATTTCAGTTTGAATGCTTTGATTCTCAGAAGTTGAGAGGTATATTTGCGAAGCAGAAAGATGACCTACGTGAATGTAAATTAGGAGTAGATGACCTGTTACACATTCTGATACTATGCCCTTTGTATGCTTTTGAGAGACAGATATATTTGGGAGATATTCTAGGGAACTTAGATATGGCTCCAATCTATCAAATGAATTGTCTAATCAAATGCACAAATGTTTTACAATTGGAGAAATTGGCAAAGTTCTTAAGTTGCACTGAAAGGAAAAAAAAAACATACTGTACCTAAAAGAGGGGGCTAGGAAAATGATTTGGTATTATACAAGAAAATATGACTAGGTATCAGAAGATGGGGATAAGATTAAAGATGGTGATTTCAAGGAAAAAGAAACCAATAATAACAGGCTTAGTAAGTGATCAAACTATAAAACTATAATATTAGATATGAATAAACAGTGTGTTTAAATATAACATGTATTTTATTCTGTTTATCAGTATAAGTATATAATATGTGAACTAATGCAAGATTGGTGTTTTTAATTGTACTGACAATTTTGCTTGTTAAAACAAATTTACTACTACTACTACTACTACGACAGCAGATGAAATTATATAAATAACATTTTGGTAAACAGTAATAGAGGGCCAGATTTACAGTATGGGGGAGAGAGAATGAGAAATGTAATCAAGTCACGCTAACATAGCAGGTCCTAAATTACTTACATAAAGTGGATGTAAGTAAGGCACTAAGGCCAAACGCAATCCACACTTAAATAATAAAGACATCTGGGGAGGAGTTAATGGCACAGATTTTTTTTTTTTTTTAGAAAATCCTACAGAGAGGTTTTTCTATCACTGGAACCTGCCCTGGGGACTGGAGAAGGATACCTTATTACTGGAACTTGCCTTGGGGATAACAGCAGGATTCCTTATTACTGGAAGCCGTCCTGGAGACTAGAGTGGGATTTCCTTACCATTTGAATCTGCACTGCGAACTAAAGCGAGGTGTCCTTATCACTGTAACGGGCCCTGGGAGTACAGTGGGGTTTTCTTATTATTGAAACCTGCCCTGGGGTGTATATCAGGTCTAGAACAGACTTTCCTTATTGTTGGAGCCTGTCCTGGGGACAAGAGTGCCCACCCCGGGTTCTGTGCTAGGCCTAGCACTGTTTAACATCTTCATTACTGACATAGGATGAGGCATCAGAGGGAAATCTGCCCATTTGCAAATGATACCATATTGTGTGGCAGGGCTGATAAAGAGGAAGGTATTCATGAATTAAGGGAGGATGTGATAGGGAATGTTTTTGTTCTGGTGTAACAGACTCATTTTATTGCTTGTACAGTAATGTTTAAATTGTTTTTATAGTGTATTATAGCCTATGGTTTCACTCTATGAGGTATGACTGAAAAAAGGATTTGCCCAGTTCGATACTTGGTAAAAAATTAAAAATTAAATTAAACAAGGGAGGACTTAAGAAGTTGAGAGGTGGTCAAAAATCTGGCAGGTTGGCTTCAATGCCAAAAAAATGCAAGGTCATGTTAATTGGAGACAAGAACCCAGAGGCAGAATATAGACTGGAGGGGTGACAGCTACGGTGGCAGAGGAGGAAAAAGACCTGGAGTGGTGATTAGTACTTCTGGATGCATGTTTGCCTGAGATACACAGCTTTGCGTGTGTTAACAAATGCAATGAACAACTTCCAAAGCCTTTGATGATGTGGTAAGCTTGATATTTCAGTATTTGGGTTTAGTTTTGGAGAATCTGTATATTACTAAGCCTAAACCATATTTGAGAAGTAATACTACTGTAGTTATGTTTCATGCTGTATAACAATCATACTGAAAATGTGCTTTATGTCTTTATGAATTACAGGACTACTACTCCTTAATAAAGGTGGCAGAGGCCAGCGAAAATGTTTGGGGCAGAAGTTCAGTGGCCACAGCAATTTAAAAATAAAATGAGATGACATTTTTTTTTTTTAAGAAGACAGTGTTCACTAGTGATTCATTCTTCTGTGTGGATTGATACCCTGATGCCAGATTTTTGATCACCTCTCAAGCTTCTCAAAGTCCTTCCTTTTTAAATTTAATTAGATTTTTTTTAGCAGGAAGTGAACAGAGCAAATCCCTTTTTCAGTCGTACCTCACATAGTGGAACCATAGACTATAATACACTATAAAAAATAATCTAAACGTTACTGTACAACTAATAAAGTTACAAAGTCTAAGTTATACCAGAGCAAGAACATTCTATGTCCCTCCCATCTTCCCCTGGTTTGCTGCATCCTAACTTAGTTCATGAATACCTTCCTCTGTATCAACCCTGCCACACAATATGGCATCATTTGCAAATGGACAGATGTCCCTCTGATGCCTCATCCTATGTCAGTAATGAAGATGTTAAAGAGTGCTAGGCCTAACACTCTTGTCCCCAGGACAGGTTCCAGTAATAAGGAAAGCCCACTCTGGTCTCCATGGAAGGTTCCTGTAATAAAGACTAGAGTGAGTTGTCCTTATTAAAGGAGCCTTACATGGAGACTAGAGTGGGATTTTCTTCTTACTGGAGCCAGCCCTGTAGGCTAGAACGAGTAGTCCTTATTACAAGAGCATTGCACTGAGACGAGAGTGTTTTTTTCTAATTACCGGAGCCTGCCCTGGATACTTACTATAGTCAAGTTTCCATAACACTGGAACCTGCCCTGAGGACTAGAATGGGCTTTTCCTACTACTGGAGCTTACCCTGGGTCCAAAGTGTAATTTTCCTTTCACTGGTACATGTGCTGGGGAGTAGAGCAGAATTGCTGTGATGTGCCCCGAGGACTACAGCAGGATTCTCTTATCACTGGAACCTGTCTTGGAAACTAGGGCAGGATTTTCTTATCACTATAATATGCCCTGTGACTACAGCAGGGTTTCCTTATCACTAGAGCCTGCCTGGGAGCTGTAGTGGGAGTTCCTTATAACTGGAACCTACCCAAGGAAATACAGTGGGGTTTCTTTATTACTGAAATCTGCCCTGGGAACTACAATGGAGTTTCCTTATCACTGGAACCTGCCCTGGGGACTACAATGGTGTTTCCGGAGACTAGAGTTAGGTTTCCCTATAATTGAAACCCACCATGGGAACTACAGCGGGGTTTCCTTATAATTGAAATCTGTCCTGGGGACTACAGTCAGGTTTCCATATAACTGAAACCTTGCCCAAGGAATACAGTCAGGTTTCCTTATCCCTGAAACTTGCCGTATGAACTACAGTGGATTTTCTTTATCACTGGAACTTGCCCTGGGAACTACAGTGACATTTCCTTTTAATGAAACCCACCAGGGGACTACAGCAGACATCCTTATTACTGGAACCTGCCCTGTGAACTGTATTGGTGTTTCTGTAGGACCATTTTATCACTGGAACCTGCACTGGGAAGTTGCACTATTTCAAAAGAAATACCATCTTTTCTAAACTTTGGCGTTCTTACAAACCATCGTGGGAAAAGTGTCAGGAATTAAAATAATTTCAAATCCATTTTTTTCATGGTATTTACACTGAAATGTCAAAGGGATCAGCATATTGTCTCTGTCTTCTTGTCCTTTATAAAGCAAGAATATAAAACATCAAGGCATTCAACCCAGTAGTGAGTGAAGTTCCTACTGTGTGCCACAAACCTGGCTACAAGAACAAAACAAAGCCCAGATTTCTCCAGTTGATAAGCTTTTAATTAGGGTAATTTTATTTTTGCATTTCTCTTTTAATGCATTTTCAGTGATTTGGGTTTGCAGCAGTTCATAATACGGTGATAACTGTCTACATGCATAACAACATGGTGGAATAAAAAGATAATTCTCCCACATTATTTTACCTGCAGTGTGGATAACATGTTATTCACAGTGCAGCCCTGTTATTTTCTCTGCAGCTATCAACTACAAGTTACAGCTAACACAGCTAAGTCACAGTGCTCCCATGGGATAAACAGGACATCCCTTAGGTAGAAAGAGAAGAACAGGTTACTCAACTGTAACCATAGTTCTAGGAGTAGTACATGGTTCGCATTCACACTTTGGCAGTTCCATTGGAATGCACTGATTGACATGAACATCTTTAAGCTAGGCTCCCCCCACCACTCAGGTGGCTATATCCCCCAACTCCACCCCATGACATTAGATTTTACATGCTGAAGGCAGGATAAGGTGCCATATGCCAAAGGAAGCTGGGTGAGTTTTGTGGATGTGAACCATATACCACTCCTAGCACTACCGTTACAGTTAAGTAACCTGTTTTTCTAGGGACGTGGATGTGGTTCACCTATCCACACTCTGGCAGATTCCTAGCAGTTCTTCAGAAGGAGGGGACAAGACACATACCCCTAGTTGGTGAACAAAGACTGGAGAACTGAGGTCTCAAAACGCACGTCCAGGCATGACTCAAGGTCGATGCGACATTGGGAAATGAAGGTGTGTGCTGACTTCCAGGTGGCAGCCCTGCACATCTCCTGTATGGGTTGATTTATTTATTTATTTTGATAACTAGGTAAGTGCACTGATCCAGTGGACCATTTTCAGTCACAACATGGGCCACAAGGTGGCGGAGGAGCAACACATGCAGTGGACACAATTTACAATTAGGTATACAAATATTTACATTTGGTATGTAGATGATAAAAGCACTCATGGAAAATAAAACGGACATCATTTACATTTTGTACAGGCATGGTAAAATAAAGATATAACAAAGAAATACAGGCATATCCCTGGAAGCAGCTGCAGAGCAGTGGTATGTCTGGTGAAATAAGCCCCAATCCCATCAGGAGGCTCCCAACCAGCCAACCTATAGCAGAGGTCAGTTGCTGCCGATCTGCTAGGCACGGTTTCAGTGTAGGTGATGAACAGCTGGCAAGCCTGTCCCTGAATTCCGTCCATACGCTCCACATAATATGAGAGTGCTTTCCACAGGTCCAAGGTATGGAGCCTGTGGTCAGCCTCCTAAGTAGGGTTGGCAAAGCATACCAGTAAGTTAGTCACCTGCTTAAGATGCAACTACAAATGCCACCTTTGGGAGGAACTTCGGGTTGGGGGTGAAGGACAACTCTGTCCCTGTGGTAGATGAGGTAAGGAGACTCCACCAAGAGCACCTACAGCTCACCAATCCTTCCAGCAGACATAATCACCACCAGAAAGGCTGTCTTCCATGATAACAGTGACAACTCACACCTGTGTATTGGCTCAAACGGCTTCCCTATGAGCACAGCCAGGACCAGCAGCAAGTCCAGTGGTGGAGGTGGTGCACACACTAGAGGGGACAAGTGGGCCAAACCCTTGAAAAATTGCTTGAACACCTTCTCCTGGGCCACTGCTGACATACCGGCCCATGCCTGGTAAGCAGAAGTAGCTGCCAGGTGCACCGTAAAGGGTCGTCGCTTGCAGTCACAGGTGAGAAAGGGACCAGAGGTAGTCCAGGATGCTACAAACAGGGTAGGCAATGGGATCAATCTCCTTGCCCTGAAAACAAATGGAAAATCTCTTCCATCTAAAGGTATAGCACCTGCAAGTCTACTCCTTTGTGGAGGCCTTTACAACATGGAGGACATCCTCGGAAAGACCCAAGGCCTGGAATTCTAGCCACTCAGGAACCAGGCCATGAGATGCTGAAACTGAAGATCTGGATGCAGCACTGTTCCCTGAAGTCTTTTCAGCAGGTATGGACAGAGAGGCAGTCACTGCAGAAACATGCAGTTGTGGCTAAGAAGATCCAGGTACCAGAACTGCCTTGGCCAATCTGGAGCTATCAGGATCATCCGTGCTTTGTCCTTCCTGACCTTGACCAGTACTGTGTGGATCAAGAGGAAGGAAGGAAAAGCATACACGAGGCTTAGTGTGCAGGGTCTTGTGAAGGCATCCCCCATTGGTATCCTGGACTGTGGTTGGGATGGGCACAAAAGAGCCTCAGTTTGGCATTCTCCCAGGAGACAAACAGGTCTACCGAGAGCGAGTCCCACAGGAAGAACAGATGGCTCACCTCTTCGGCTCACCACTCCCTGATTCAAAGACCACTTGTGGAACGTCCCTCCTACTCGGCTGAGAGTGTTTACCAGCTGATTGCCCTCTCCAGCAACATGAATCACCAGGAGATAGGTGCCCAGGCTGCACATGAAGGTCCAGGTCAGGAGAGCCCCCCGACACAAAGGAACGGCGTGTGTGTTGTCCTGTCTGTTCAGGTAAAACATGGTCATGGTGTTGTCCACCTGGACTTGAGCGACCTGACCCCTGACTAGGGGAGAAAATTCCATCAGCCAAGCATGCTCATAAAACTCCAGCAGGATTATGTGGTGATGGGACTGCCTGGGTGACTAAAACCCATGGGCTGTGTGGTCTCACAGATATGCTTCCCACCCTATCAGAGACATGTCCATTGTCAGAGTGATGGTTAGCTCTGGCCAGACAAATGGGATTCCTTCTTCAAGATGTTTCAGGACCAGCTATCACTAGGTGGCAAACAACATTGGCTAGGTCACTATGACTGGCTGGTCCAAGTGGCATAGGTGATGGAAACGCTGACAGCCCAGCTCCCACTGAAGGAGGTGCATCTGCCAGCAGGCCCAGCAGACCACGTTGGTAGAGGATGCCATGTACCACAGCAGCCGCAGGAATTCCTAGACAGGGCGTGTGAGTCCACCCTGAAATGATCAGGCAAAGGAAGTAAGATCCTGTGCCTGTTCCACCGGGAGTCTAGTTCTGCCCCAATGAACTTGATCACCTGCTTCGGTACCAGTTTTGACTTGTCCCAGATGACCAACAGGCCTAAGTCTCGGCAGGTCTGGAGAGTCAGTTTTGTGGCTCTTGCTTCGGCCTCTCTGGACATACTAGTTAGTAGCCAGTTGTCCAGGTAGGGGTACATTCTGACCAATAAGGCACAACAGGAGGGCCGCCACCACTGCCGTGCATTTAGAAAAGACCTTTGGAGCTCAGAAGAGACCAAAGAGCATGATTTGCAGACAGGAATGTGAAAGAATGCATCCTGGAGGTCCAGGGAGCAAAACCAGATGGTCTCTAGGGATGGTATAATCTAGCTCAGAGTGACTAACCAGAACTTGCGATTCTGCACATACTGGTTGAGATCATGTAAATCCAGTATGGGGTCCCAGCCACCAATCTGTTTTGGGACCAGGGAGTAGCAGGACACATAACCCTGACTGGCCGGGGCATCCAGGACATGGGCTATGACCCATTTGACAAAGCTGAGCAAAGTCCTCCCTGAGGGTGGATAGCATGTCCTGGGACACCTCACAAGCTCGAGGCACATGGAGGTGGCAGGGTGGAAGAGCCTCAAAATCTAGAGACAGTCCTCTGCCCACTATGTCCAACACCCACTTATTTGTTGTTATAGTGGACCAATGTGGCAAGAAGTGATGTAGCAGCCTCCAATGGTGAGAGCATTGGGGCAGGACAGCTGAAGGGATGACACCCCCAAGCAATCATTGGGCAGCTTTTGTGGGGGCACCAGTGGACACCGAAGCCCAAACCCCTCCCCCTTAGTACCCCGGGGCACTGGACTTCTGCTTAGGGTACCAGGCCTGAAACTGCTCCAGCTGGGGCTGCTGCGGGGGAGGATGTGATTGAAAGGACCAGGACTGGAAAGTGTGTTTCTTCGGCTTCTTTTTCTGGTCCTTCTAGGATAAAGTCACAGAGTCAAGGGTGGTGTTGGACTTCTCAATCCTAGTGAGATGTCCTTCCATCCCTGGGCCAAAGAGGTCTGTAACAAGGAAAGAGGTTAGAAGGGTTCAACCACCAATCCCAAGGTTTGCTGCACAGGGTTTGAGAGTAAGACTAATTGCTCCAATTTGTCCGTGTGTTGGTCCCATTGAACCAGAAGAGTCCATTAAGACACCCTCATGTGCAGGCAGGCTAAAGGAACAGTGGCTATGGCTGCCACCATATGTCCCACAAACCACAGGAAGGACCTGGCTCGTACTTATCGAGATGCAGAAACCAGGCAGGCCTGCATTTGCAAGCATTCTGCCCTGTCCTGTGGGAGGGAAGCCTTGCCCTGCACTGAGTCTAGGATTGCTACAATGTACTCTAAGCATTGGCACGGCCAAAGGGAGGAAGTGGGTAGGCTGAGGGTAATGCCCAGTTTCCAGAACAGGTGGAAGGTAGCCTCCATGGTCCAGATCAGCTGGTCTCTGGAGGGGGCTGTTAGCAGCCAGTCATCCAGATACGGTAAGACATAATGACCCTGCCTCCCAAGGGCCGCAGCCATGACAGACAGGCACTTGGCAAAGACTCGGGGAGCCAAGGAAAGGCCCAATGGCAGAGCCCTGAACTGGTAATGGTTTTCTTGGAAGAAAAAGCAGAGAAACCTGTGGGGTTGAAAGGCCAGGATACGGAGATAAGCATCCTGCATATCCAGTGAACAAAGTCAGTCCCATTGGTGAAGAAGGGGAAGCAGGCCGTAGAGAATGACCATCCTGAAGTGCTTATATTCTATAAATAGGTTCAGGTGGCTGAGACTGAGAATTGGTCTAAGGTCTCCGGTTTTCTCTGGAACCAGGAATAAGTGTAAATAGAATCTCTTCCCTCATTGGGTGGGTGGAACGGGTTCTATAGCCTGTTTGCACAGAAGCACCTGAATCTCCTCCTGTATGAGGGCACTATGTACCCGAAGATAATGGGAGTGCAAGGTAGAGTTGTCTGGGGGACTTTCCTGAAATTCCAGGATGTGTCCTTTTTCCATCAGTTGGAGAACCCATTGGTCTGAGGTTACGCTGCGCCATCCTTAGCTGCTCAGAATCTAACTCAGCATATCAGAGATCAAACACACCTGAACACTAAAACCCATAATCACACCTTGCTTGACTGGGCCCTCACCTCCCATCTGAATCGTGTCATCCAATAAGGCATCCTACCTGACGCTTTAAGTGACCACCACCTGATCTACCTGGTTAGGAAGGTCCATAGCCCCAAACCTTCACATAAAATACTACTGATATGCTCATACAAATCCCTTGACCTAACCTCTCACCTTCATGACCTAGCAAATACTGACTGGACTCCGTTAACCTTCATTCCACAGGTAGACGTGACCCTTGCCTATTTCAAAACAAAATTTCTCACCATCTGGAATCACTACCCCCCAAGCACACTAGAGTTTGAGGCAACCATGTCCCATGGGTCACCCCTGAATTATTGGTCTGTCTTAGAGCTCACGATCAGGCATTGAGGAAGCATAAACCCACTAACTTACCAGGCGACTTTCTCACATACCGTAAACTTCGTAAGGCGTGTACCAAAGCAACTAGGTTAGCAAAGGCCGAGTATTTCAACTCCACTTTCTACACTGATTTAAACTCCCCTTCCAAATTCTGGAAGGTCATCCACTCCCTTTTCTCACTCCCCATTCCCCATCCTTACAATTAACAATTCCCTCATAGCGGATCATGCTTCTGTGGCCAAGAAATTTAATTCCTGTTTCACACCATGTGCTCTGACTCTTCTAGCCTCTCTACCCAACTCCTCCAACTCACCATTCCCTTCCAAAAGTGACATCAGTGACCTCTGCCAAACTCCTCACTATTGTCCTTCCTTATTTTCCCCAGTCTTGCCTGCCGACACCCTTACTGCCCTAATGTCAATTAACCCATCCAAAGTCAGTTCTCCCGATGAACTTGACACCAAGTTACTCCATCTCTCAGCCTCACCTAGTGCCTACTCTCTTTTCAGTAATTCTAAACCTCTCTTTCAAGACCACTGAGGTCCCTATTCCCTGGAAGCTGTCATCCTCCCCCTCCCTAAGGGTAGTGACTCTACCCCCCACAAGAGAACTATTGCCCTATCTCCCTACTCCCAACTCTTGATAAACTACGTAAACATCTCACTCTCTCCCAACTCTCCTCTTTTCTCTCTGACTCTAATTTCTTCACCCCCATCCAACCTGGTTTTAGGAAAAAACACTCCACCACAACCTCCCTTCTCAGGCTCACTGATACAGTCCTTATGGGCACGGACAATGGCTTGATCACCTCTGCCATGTTTGTCGACCTTACCAAAGCATTCAACACGGTTTCTCACACCCTACTTCTCCAATCCCTCTCTTCTGCTGGCCTTTCACTAGCTGCCCCAACTGATTTAAGTCCTATCTCATAGGGTGGACATAAATCAGTCAGAGTAACTGACTCCAGCTCCCCTTCTAGTCAAATCCAGACTGAAGTTCCCCAGGGCTCAATGTCGGGCCCCTTTCTTTTCTCCATTTCTCTAAATGACTTACCGTCAGTCTGCTCCTCCTTTTCCATGCACATGTACGCTGACGATACTGTGTTGTTCACCTCCAGCAAATCCCCTTCTGATGTGGAAGCCAGACTCCAGCTCGACTTCAACAAGATCCAGCACTGGCTTGCCTCCCATCAACTCTTTGTGAATGCCAAAAAACAGTCTCCATGACCTTTGGCACAAAGCAGCAACTTGCTAGGCTCCCTGCCCTGCCCATTTTCCTCACCTTGGATGGGACTACACTAGAGGACACCTCCTCATTTAGATACCTTTGGGTCTGTCTAGACCAGCACCTCAACTTCTCTGGACATATTAACGCTATCCTGAAAAAAACTGCACTCCAAGCTTGGTGCTCTATACAGGAACCATAACTGCATCCCTCTTATGGCCAGGTGTGACATTGTCCAAAAGGTGATTCTCCCCATTTTTGACTATTATGAAGTAGTCTACAATGCCGCTCCTAAATCCACCTTAGCCAGATTGAACCCCCTTTTCAATTCTTTCTGCCGCTTTGCCCCGGACTCTCCTGTTTGCACTCACCACTGTGTTCTCTATCACTCTCTGTCCTTCCCCTCACTTGCTAATAGACACCCCTCCCATTGCACCAAATTTATCTCTAAACAGTGGCTAGGCTTGCTCCCCTCATATTTATCCTCCACGCTCTCTACCCTGCGCCCCCCCCCCAGCTCACTCCTTAAGATCCACTGACTCTCGTGCCTTCATGATCCCTTGCTGCTCTACTCTGGCAGGCCAAGATGCTTTTTTTCACCATTTCCCTAAAATCTGGAATGCCCTTCCCCAGGAATTTCGCCACTCCTCTTCTTCTAACTCCCTCTCCTCTGCCCTTCTAAACTTCATCTCCCCTAACTGTACTCATTTCCCCCAATCATAAACCTCCCTAGTCTCTCTCTCTCTCTCTTGCACGCCACCCCCTAGCAGGGTTAAATTTTGACGGCAACTTGCTGCACTTCTGTACATGGTAACTGAACTTTAAATGTTCTACTAATTTGGTAACCAGATGTATTGTATATGCTGTATTCCTTCCATGTGTGTACTATGAACTGATTACCTGTATTCCTACCATTTGCTGTATTTTCATTTTCATTTTCATCCTATGTATTCTCCCAATTCCCCTCCCCACAGGTCACACCAGGAGATAAGCAACGTGTTGTCCAGTGTGCCTTCCTGGCAAAACATTTAAATAAATAAATAAAATCCTTCTAAGTATAGGGTAAAGTGCCCACCCCACTGCCTCCCCAACATATCCACTGGGGTCCGGGGGTTGAGCTGAGGAACCTGGGATGGACTAAGTGGCCTGGAGGAGGCTTTAGGGGCCCAGGCTCCAGCTGGCTGAGAAGTGATCTTGTGTTTGAAGGCACCTCTGGACTGTTGGCTCTTGGACTGCTGTCTGTTGGGCCAATGAAAGGACTGGTGTGGGTTGGGTTTAGGCTGGGAATGATACATGGAGTGTGCCAACCTCAGTTCTTTGCCCAATCAATTTCTGTAGGTGAGAGAATATGCTTTAGGCATCCTCACCAAATAGGGCAGGACCACTGAAAGAGACATCCAGGATTCTGGCCCGCATGTCTGGGGCAAAGCCAGACACCCTGAGCCAGGAATGGTGGCAAATGCACACTCCAGTGCCTGACGCCCGGTCTACGGCATCCACCAAAACATAGGAAGTTCTGAGGACATGAATACCCATGTCAGAGCCCAACCTTAGGATCTGGACCAGCTGTGATCTGGTAGGGTTTTCAGGAATAGCCTGTACCAATTATAGAGCTTTGTCCTACAGGGCATTTTGGTACTGAATCAAGTGGGCTAGATAATTCAGGGTCCGCACGCTCAGGATGGCAGAAGTATAAACCTTCCAGCCAACATTATCCGCCTTGTGAGACTCTTTCTCCGGAGGGTGAGTACTAAGGTGCCTGGGCTTCTCAGTATGGTTGTGAGCAGCATTCATGACCACTGAATCTGCTACTGGGTGCTCTCCATAAAAGGGTTTGCCTCTGGAAGAATGATAAAGGCTACATGCCTTCTTGGCTAAGGCCAGAGTGGAGAAGGGACGAGTCCACGCAGCCTTACTGACATCCTTGAATCAATTGATGAGAACGAGGAACCACCATAGGAAGGGTTTCCTTCCTAGACAGGAAGGTAGCGAGAGGCAGACACGCAGGGTCGAGTTCCACTGTGTCCCAACCGATCAGGGACTGAAGGTTCCTCATGACATCCATGAAGGTGGGGTCATCAGGAAGGGATCTGGGAATGTCCCTTGACTCCTCTGGCTCTGACGGTAACCTGGAGTCCTCAGATTGGTCCGAGGAGGAAGATGCTGAGTCCTCCCTTGAAGGGTTAGAGTCTGGGACCAATGTCAGTGGGCGACAGTCCTTGGGAAGAGGAGTTCTGTTGTCCTCTGGAGACTGGGGGCGACTAGGGCCCGCCCGATCTGGGTTTGGAGGAGGGTCCCTGGGAGGTGAAGTGTGGAGTCAGTCCTTACTCTTCATGAACTCTCAGCATGCTGAAAACAATGTGTTGTAATCCACAGGAGAATTTTGGGAAGTTGGTGCCAGGATGTACTAACTGGTGTGGGTCCCTGAGGCACCAGGTACCTTGGCGTTGGCCCTTGGGGTGCTGGGTAACCTGGCATCAGCCCCTGCAGTGAAGATCCGGTGTTGGAAGAACAGGTGTCGGGTCCTCAGGAGTCGGCTGAGGGATAGGGGACAATGGCTGAGGTGTCATCTGGGCTGGTGTAGGTGGGGCCAGCAGGGGCCAAACAAGCGAATGCTGACAGTGGTCAGGTGAAATAGCTGGTGCAGGTCTCGAAGGAAAAATGTACGTAGGGGAGCTAGTCCCTAACAGAAGCAGAGAGACGTTGCTTCCTCATAAGGGGAGGCGACCGCATGCTTCGAGCAGCGCTTGGAGGTGTCGGTCTCGGAATGTGGGACTGACGTGGGCAATGCCAAGAATGGGGTAGCAATGGTCGAGCCACCTGGCTGAGGACCCACTGGGACTAATTGCCTGAGCTTCATGGGCTGTGAGGCTGGGGACAAAGTCCAAAGCCCTGTAGAACCACCACCCAAAATGGTTTAAGGTGGTCAGAAGGTTGAGACACTGGGAGCCCTGAAGGGGAAAGGGCTGCCAGTGGAGGGGCCGACCTCCTGTGGGAGGAAGACCCAGAGTTGGCCAACGCTTTATGCAGTGACCAAGAACAAGAAGCTGACTGGGGCCATTCCCTGTGCTTGTTCTGGTGCTTGTGCCTCCCATCGAACTTCTTTTGGGAAGGGAAAGAAGTAGAGGCCCCGGAACCAGTGAAGGAAGAGGTACTTTTTCTTTGAAGCTTCTTTATCATAGCGGTTAATTTCTGCTGCAGCAGGAAACGCTTGAGGGTTTTCAATTGGCATCTCCATGTGGCCTGGTTGAAGTCATGGCAGTGCTGGCAGGTCTCAGTGTCGTGGTCAGGGCCTAAGCAGCGCAAGCAAGAAGAGTGGTCATCTTTGGAGGGAAGTTGTTTGCAGCAAGCACACTTTGTCCGCCAGTCTGAAGATGTCGATGGAGAAGAAGACATGCAAAAATGATTAAATAATGAAAAAAAGGAAGAATACCATTCAGAAAATAAGAAATCCTCAGTAAAATGTAAGAAAATGATGGTCAACAACTTGTGTGGGTTGACATGGGAAAAGAACAGAGGATGGGTATGGTACCACCTCTTTTATATGACTGGTGGACATCGGCATGCAGCTATCAGGAACAGTCCCCCACTAATGACTGCTAGCTAGACGTTTTCCGTGTGGTCCTAGCACCCAGCATCTTAGTCCTTATGGTGCTGCCTGCAGCAAGAGACCCTCCAAGTAAGATCTCATAGCAATGGCACATCTTTCGCCAGTGCCTCTCCTCACTCATGGATGAGGAAGACAAGGAGTGTCGATAATGGCCCCTCCTGGTCAAGCGGGATTGAATGCATGAGCACCTCAACCATGACCTCGACAGTCAAGCATCTGGTTGATGGCAAGAGGGGTCTTCTTTAGGTTGCCCGTAGACTACAAGCCTACTAACATGGGCGTCAAAGGCCTGCCCCAAATGGACTCTTGTCACTGGGAGGATTGACCAGGGTCACCAGTCAGTTCATGTCCCGAGTGAGGACCAGGAGCACAAAAAGTCTGCGAGGTTGACTCCCCTGGCCTCATTTGACAGCCAGTTGACTCAGCTGAGAAATATCTCAGTGGATCTGTCAACAGAAGCTGTGGTCATCTGGCTTAATGGCAGAGCCAAAGAGCCTTCGACCTGCCAGACCAACTCCTTGGCCAAGGGGTGCTCAACAGCTGTCAAGTGGTCAGGCAAGTCAAGGGACCAGGAGGACTGCTATCTCTCCCCTTCCCATGACTGGCGAAAGTGTTGTGAAGATCTGGTTTTAAATTTAGAATACAGGGCAGGGCTCTTCCCCACAGTCTGGAGGGACCTGCACATGTCACAGAACTGGTCCATGAAATTCCCTCTGACTCTGGCTCTTGAGTGGGAACAGAGCCAAAACTTGAGGATGTGCCTACCACAGCACCCAATGCTTCTGCCCCAAGGACCACAAGCAGTGCAACAGACCCAGATGAGGTATTTTTACAGCCTTTAGGACAATCCTTTGGATCCTGTTCTGAAGAAGCACTGACAGGCATAAGCCACACCTGGCCATGTAATGTTGCCTGGCCAGGCAAAACACACACGTCACACAAATTGGTGACCGACACCTTCTGACGTCACCGAACACTGAATTTAAATCCTGGTTTCTTGTGTTCCATTGTTGCTCCAGAGACGGAGTCGAAAGAATGACAGAACTACACTGAAATAACTCCGAAAATTTCGAAAGGAAAGTTTCACCAATAGCGAAAAAAAAAATCCTAAATGGAGAGTGACAAAGGAGACTTGTTCTTCCAGTGAAAAGAAAGAACTACTGTCAAGGGGCGGTGGATATAGCTACACAGGTGGTGGGAGGAGTTTAGCTTAAAGACATTCTAGCCAGTCACTGCATCCCTGTGGAACTGCCAGAGTGTGGATCAGTGAACCATATCTACACCCCTAGAATAAGCCCTTTGTGTTCTTCACTGATGCCAACAATGCTCCCTGGCATCCCAGGAGGCATTGCAGGCAACATTTCAGAGTGAATGAAAAGATCATTCTCATCATCCCTATAGGATACCCTCTTTTTATACAACACAATTGGTGAATATATTTGGTAAATACATCACGTTATTTTAGGATACTTACTTTCCCTTAGAACACCCAAAACATGTTATTCTGACTTAAAATCTAGAAATAGAACACAGAGAGCAATGGGCCAGACAGCGAGTTTATAATGGAAGGAAAGGCACTTTTAAGGTATAACAAGGTAAAACACGTAAGTGGTAAGACCTCCACAATTAACATGTGGCTTTGCCACTCAAGAGTTAGGGGTCCCACCACTCACTAGGGGAGATGTATTACTCCACTGCACCCCAGTATGTATTCCATATTCTATTTTATTCTATTTTCCATTGCTCTTCTTCTTCTGTCTTGTAAGGTGCCCATTCCCCCACTGTTTGGAGTCTGCTTGAATGTTTTTAGACCTCAAATAATTACATGGGCGCTCCGTGAAATAGAACACTCCTCAAGTTTTCACCGAAGTTCACTGCTGTATCTCAACACCCATTTTTAAACTTCACCTTTCTTGAGACTAAGATGAAAGAGCATGCAACAGGCACTGCTCCCTGACTTTTACGACACTGGGATATCAGAACTGTATCTGCAGGCCACAAAAAAAGTAAGTTCTGAAGTGGAGCATACAAAATGAAATGTGGCCCTGAATGAAATGGATTTGGACTGGAAACACAAGGGAGCATCAGGGATCAAACATGACTAGGTTGAAATGAGGTCCATTAACGTCCACTTCGAGTGACACTGCTAAAGCAACTGTACATACTATCCCCACACATCTGCTATAGATAGAGGGGAGCCCTCACCACCTGCTCTCCCATATCCCAAGTCCTGCAAAGCCAGCCTGTAACAAAAGTAAAGAGAGCTTTACCAGTTCTCGCTTCATATTGTCCAGCTTATAACGATAGTCCATGAGTGCAGTGTGGTGTTTATGCTGGTTCGCAAGCTGCTGCTCGACTGACGCGGCATCCACACCCCAGTCTGCTGTCTCAATTAGTCGCTGCAAAAAAAAAAAAAACAGGAAATAGTCAAGAGATTAGTCCTGGAGACACACTGGGCCACCAACAGCTTCTGTTTATATGAGTTCTGGAAGCAAATGTAGTTAAATTATTCGGGGGAGGGGGGTCACAACTGATTTGGCAGAATGATTTGCCCTTCTATGTCCACGGTACATCTGGGGCTTAAATAATTATTTATTTCACGTTTCGGGAACAGCCAATATAAATCCTGATATAATTCTTACACAGACAGGACTGTTTATTTCTAAGCATTTCGGGTACTCTTATATTTGTCAGTATGTCCCCAGAGCCACTTGATGCAGAATACGAATGGTTTCACACATATTCGCGGTGTGTGTGAGAACAGCAACACTGATCTGTTCTGATATGCAAAAAGTACAAGTGAAAATAGTCTTAGCCGGCAATGAGCGACTCCAAAGAACTTATAAATACACTGCAGATTGGGATTTTTTTTTTTTATTTAAATAAATACCTTTTCTAAAAACAAAAACGAACCAACTTATCTGTTGGGCAATCATCCATTGCCACAGTTCAGCGCATGAAGCAGTTATCAAAATATTGTGTCTTACGTGCTACAAAAGAAGTGCTGTGATTGGTCAAAAGCATCACATGCTGCACCCTCACTCTATAATAACCACAAGAAGGTGTCTCATACGGATAGTCCTAAGATCAGTCGACACAGTCCATTTCCCACATAGGTTTCTCTATGTAAAGTAAACCATTTTGATTTTCAGTTCAAGTTCCATTTTTTTTTAAATAAAATCTTCAACATGACTCAAGATACATTATCTGTTCAGTTCCCATGTCTACAATGGTTATAAAAGTTTACTCTTAAGTCATTTATGTGCCAGAACTGCTCAGCTTTACTTTGCAGTCTTCTCAACCCAAAGAACTCCAGAATTTACTCTTATAACTAAAAAAGACGCAGGAATCATGCATGATAAACACATAACATGGAAAACAATCTACATTCAGACTTAAAGGAAGCCCAGTAAATGCTGATCCCAATACAGCACAGTTCCAGGAGGACCACATGAAGGCAGATAAACTGTGGAGCATCGTATGGCATAGCGTTGTTACAGATTTTTAAAACTGCACTTCTAATTAACTCATTAAATGACCACAGTTGTTAATCACTATACTGTGCCATATGATTATTGGGGGGGCATTTATGAACAGTGCCTCTCATTGTTTTTTTGAAGCTCATTGCATACTCTTTCTTGTGAGGCACTGGGCTGACCTGTAGTTCACAGCAGTCTGGAGACATCCTTGCTTTAGTCGGCCATATTTCAATACAATAATGCCACCATTTAGGAACCTTGTAATGTTATGAGTGGTAAAGCTGTACCTAATTGTACTGTAGTTTAGCACTGCTTCACCCTGCGTAACATCACAAGATTATAAAAACTGTGGCAGTGTTGCATCAAAGTAGAGCAGATTAAGACAAGGATACCAGAGGTTAAGCCGAGTGCCTTATAGTTCCATACTTGCAGGGATTTAAAAAATATTTTTTATTAGCAGTACTTCTCATTCTAGACCCACCTACGTTCTACCATAATCTAAAGAGCATCAACGTGCTTACAGTGAAATGTCCTCCCCCCCCCCAACCATCTGATAGCCTTACTTTTCGATACAGCGACTTGTGGTAATTCCTTTCATTTTTTTTTTACCTTGTTATTTTATTGATTTTTTAACACAATAACAACAACTAGCTAGGAACCTTTGTATGCACCATGTACACACACACACACACACGCGCGCGCGCACACTACAATCAGAGGTTGAAGTATGGCAGGAGTCACGAAGCAGGAAAATACTAGCTGCCACAGCTGTAGAAAAGAGTCCATTTCAAGACAAACTTACAAAAACAGTTCATCGTGTCATTTTTCTAGTGATGGTAGCACCCGGGGTTGGCCAATTAACAGTACTTTAACAGCAATAGTAAAGAACATTTAAAATAAGCAAATTTGAGATTTAGATAAAGCTTTGGGAACAATGTCCATAAACATAGTAAGAAAAGAGATGGGCATCTGAACAGCTTGGCTCTTGTTACGAACAGTTTGTATATTTTTGGCTCTGTATTATTGTTTACCCTGTTCTGCTTTGTTATTTGCCATCCTTGGTGCTCCCTGTACCCCCCTCATCCCAGGCTGCAACTCAAAACGAGCCCATCTGGACTCTGCTTACATGGTAAAATATGTTTCAAGTAATATACATGTTTGACCAAAATGTGAAGCATACAGGGCAGAACCATATAAAAACAATTTGATCTACAACCACACCACAGCTCCTCCAGCATCTATTAGAAGACCCTCAGGTCCTTTTTACTAGAAGTCTTTCAGAAGTACTCTGAAGCATTTTCTCCTTACTGAAATGAAACAGAAAAAAGACCTGGGTGTATTGATCAGTAGTAGCTTTAAAGGGAAGCAGTAGTGTGAGACATCAGCTAGCGAGGCAAACAAAATCATGGTATGCATGAAGAGAAACTTTGTAAACTGATACAGGGATACTGTATGTCCTTCTACAGGTCCAGTCCTGTCTTTACAGTGTGCAGTTCTGGTCCCGACATCTGAGAAAGGATAGAGAGGGTACAGAGGGCAACCACCAAGTTTAATGCAATTTAATTTATTTATATCTTATATTTTAAAATAGTTGGCTGGGAAAGCCACACTGAGCTGAAGCTAGTTTCCAGGTTCATCTTAGGAGCACATGTAGATAAAATGACAGAGTCACACAGTATGCAAGTGGATGTTGCAGGAATCCATTCTAGGTTTGCTAGATGTACCATGCTCAATCACAACTCATTGTTCTAAACTCTAGGCTATACTGCCAGCCCAGGTTGATCGACAGCTTGGAAAACATGGGCTATGGGGACTGATTGGCAGAACAGGGGCTGTTCTCCATGGAATGGAGAAGACAGAGGAGAGACATAATTACAGCATTCAGGTGTCTAAACAAGACAACACCATCAGACCAAGTGCAGCTCTTCGGAATGCACAAGGATGAAAGAAGGAGACACTCAATGTCACTGAAGGGAGGAGGATTCGAGGGAAACTACTTCACCTACTTCACAGAAGGAGTGGTGAGCACTTGAAATACTGTCAGAGCATGAGGAATCAGCTGATAAAGTAATAACCCACATGCTCCAACTAGACAAGTGCGTTCAAGAAAACAAAGTGACAGGTATTCTCACTGAGCTAGTTGGGGTAACACAGAAATGTAGAGTTTCTCAGCAGAAAAAGACCACTTGGCCCACCCAGTCTGCTGAGATGTTCCCTGCCTAAACTGTTTCCGCAGACCCTAACTGGCCTCTGGCAACCTTCCCTCTTTCCTGCCTTCTTGCTAATACATCCCTATGCCTGCAACACTTCTGCTGGCAGTCTGTTCCAGGTATCTGCCACCCTTTCAGTGAATAATTATTTCCTCATATCTCTCTTAAACTTACCCCCTTCAGCTTAATCGCATGCCCGCTGGTCCTGCTGCTCTTTCTCCTTGGAAAGAGACCTCCTTCCTGCACCTTGTTCACCCCAGTGACATACTTATAGGCATCTATCATGTCACCTCTCATTCTCCTCTCTTCCAGGGTGTACATGTTGAGACTCCCCCAGTCTCATAGGGTTTCTTGTGCAACCCCAGCACCATTTTAGTTGCCCTTCTCTGGACAGTGTCCACCTAGTCTATGTCCCCCTCTGAGCTGTGGCCTCCGAAATAGGACACAGTACTCCAGATGGGGTTTCATTAGCAAGTGATACAGTGGAAACACCACCTCCCTCCCCCTGCTGGAAGTACTCCTCCCTATGCACCCCAGTTAGGGTTGCCACATATGGAATATATAAAAAAAAAATGCCCACATGCCCACCTGCCCCCTCCACCCCTCTACACCTCCCT
This sequence comes from Neoceratodus forsteri, assembly GCA_016271365.2. Taxonomy (NCBI): domain Eukaryota; kingdom Metazoa; phylum Chordata; order Ceratodontiformes; family Ceratodontidae; genus Neoceratodus; species Neoceratodus forsteri. The sequence goes on from CM057456.1 coordinate 212,230,725, forward strand.
GCTCCCACCCCCTTCCCTCACTAAAATCTCTACTTACATAATACGTATATAAGTTCCCAGCGTCTTCAGCTGCACACTTCTCTGGTCAATCTCTTCCGGCATCTGTTGAGTGCACCAGTTGCTATGGGACGGGAGATGGTATATAGTGTGGTGGCAGTCTGTGTAGACAAACGCAGACCCACCTAGCTGATGGCAACACCTCTCGGCGGTGCCTAGTGGGAGTGTTCTACGAGTAATAAAAACTACATTTTTTATGGTCAAAACCATCCTGCATGCATTTTGTGGATAACAGTGTTTGGAATGCTCATTACTAGGGCAAGTTTGCATTCCAGATGCACAGGTCAGGAGCAAAAACAGAGTATGTTATTGACTGTCATAAAATAAATAAATAAATAAATGGCAGATTAAAGGGTTTCACCATCAACCCCATACAAAAACCAGCCATGCCGGTCTAAAACCAGCCAGTTGGCAACCCTAACCCCAGCATTCCACTAGCTCTACCCACTGTCCGGCCACTTTGAGGTTGTCAGATATGATAACCCCAAGGTCCCTTTCCTGTTTAATGACTGTCAGTGCCTCCCCCATCCTACACTTATCACCTGGGTTCCTATGCCTTAGGAAAGGAGGAACATGATGGTCCACTGGTCTACTTCCCCCCTAATTATGCATGCATGTACAGAATGTATGTAAATATGTAGAGAGATTCGCAAATTTAAACTTCCTCAGACAAGTTGGTGCAAAGTCAGGCAACTTCACACTTTATGAAACTTCACGATGTTTCCTGCTGTCGCACTAACTTCGATGTAAGCGTTTCGTTTATTTCTTTAAATCCCATCAACAAGAAAGAATCCCACCTCCACACTCTTCATCATATACACCCACACCCTTCCCATCACACCACAGTTTAAAATATTTATTTTATTTTTTATTTTAGTCTTTGGTAACTGGGTAAGGCCCACTGGCACAAGTGCCTGTTTTCAGGGGCGACCTGGGAGCACTGGGCGGTTAAGTGAATTACTCAGAGTAACACAGTATGATGCAAGTGGAGGTTGTGAGAATCAAACCCAGGTCTGGTCTACTGGATGTACCAAGCTTGTTCACAGCTCATTACTCTAACCTAAGCTATACAGCCAGAAAAATATATCCCCCTTCCTGTCCCCCAAGGTCCCCCCTTGCACCAGGCAATGTTTTCGGAGTTAAAGTTTCCCTTCTCCCCGCCCACACCAAATTCAAATATACCCCACCTCCCCACAACCTGTCCCACCGAAATAAGAATGAAACCTCCCACCCTTCATCATCCATTTGCCAGTGAACTCCCTCCCCTCCAAACCACAGGAGGCAGTGGAAAAATTATAGACACAGTAAATACCTGCAAAAAAGAAAACTGTTCCCCAGTGGAGCAAGAGCATACTCACTCTTAAGTGCTGTGAGTCGAATGAATAGTAAGTGACGTATATCCTAGTAGTAACACCAGACTGGCTGGTTATGGGTTTATTAGTATAGTATGGGATACAAATCAACTTTCTCAGTGCAGTAAGCCACTGAGAGGCAAATCATGAAGGAAATGTGAAAAGAAAATGTGTGCCCTCTACTGGAATTTGAACCCAGGCCCCTGCATTCCGTGCTGTGCTCTAACCCGAGTTATAGAGCAACTCAGAAATTAGCAGACCCAGTCATCCCTTTCAGGCCCACACATTGCTTTCTAAGTATTGTGTAAGCCAGCAAATAGGCATGTCAGAGACACATATCAACTCTGTATAGTATAGTATGGGAAATGCACAGTGTGGCAACAGTGCCCATTAACCTTCCTTATCCACTGGGCTAGTAATATAGTACAAGAAATGCATAATGTGGGCTTCAGTGCCCCTTAAACTTCCTCATCTACAGGTCAAGTAGTACAGTTAGAATGGGAAATGCATAGTGTATTTCCTGTCCCTAACCTTCCTTATCCATATCCAGGTCAAGTAGTATAGTATGGGGCATGGACAGTGTGGGCCTCAGTGCCCCTTAACCCACAGGAGGGTGGCACGGGACCCCGCAGAGGAAGGAAACAACTCCTGGTGGGGGACTCCATTGTTAGGAGGGTAGAACTGGGGAGGGAGGAGGGGAGAGGGAGTGAAGGTGCCTGCCTGGCACCATTGCTTGAGGGACAGGGAGAGAATCCTCAGATCGCGGGAAGCAGCCACACTGAGGAAGCTGGTCATTGTCCACCTAGGGATAAAATGACTTGGCTGGGAAAGGGAACAGTGCAGTGCAGGAGGAGTTTGTGGAGTTGGGGGGTTAGACAAGTAGCATGCACTGTAACCTTCTTGGAGGTCCTGTCTGTCTATGGTATGGGTGAGACAAGGGTGCTCCGCACCGTGGGATTCAATCAGTGGTTGAAAGACTGGTGCAGAGCTCAGGGTTTTGGCTTCAATGGGGATTCAGGGTCCACCTGAAGGAATGCAGGCCTATACTGGTGCGATGGTCTGCATCAGTCCAGGAGAGAAACCAGGATCCTAGGTGATAGGTTTAAATGCTTCATTGGCAAGCATTTAAACTAGCCAAGGGGGGAGCTACTGAGAAGGAGAAGGGAAATCCTAGCCCTCCCCCTCAAAAATCAGGGTAGGTAGTTAGTGAGGTAAAAACCAAGATAGAGAAGTCGATAGGGAGAAGGGCAGGGGTAAATGGAGGAAAAAGGCAGTAAGGACAGAAATGGGGCAAAAAGGGGTAAGGCCATCAAAAAATGGAGGGCAATGAGCACCAATGTCCTTAGTCTGGGTAACAAGCTCCCTGAACTGGTGGCCTTGATGGGAGAGGGATGCCTGGATGTCATGGTAGTCACAGAAACATGGTACACAGAGAACCATGCCTGGGATGTTAACATACCAGGGTACACAATCTACAGGAGGGACAGTGAGGGTAGAAGAGGAGGAGGAGTAGCTCTCTATGTAAGGGAAGAGATCAAAGCAATGGAACTAAATGGTAAACAGGGAGGACAGGAGGCACTGTGGGTTACCCTGGAGACTGGAAATGGCACCACAATCTGCACAGGGGCTGTATACAGACCCCCGTCTCAGGGGGAGGAAATGGACAAGGAAATGATAGTTTCTTATATACATACATTAAACTAAGAGCACCTGGGAACAGAAGTAGGAGGCTGTTCAGGAAAGAGGTTTGGTTTCATCTTCTGTTTTAATGCAAATATTTGAATACTTTTGTACTTGAAATTAGTTCTGTGTGTTAAAAATTACTACTTTGAGTTAGAACTGTTACTTGGGCTGTGATATTTGTAACTATTGGGGCTTGTGTGCTGGGTGTGGGAACACTTGTTTGGCAGTGATAATTAGAGTGAAATTTAAATGTGATGTTTGCCTGGTGTTAGGGGGAGGGGTAATTACAAGAATCATCTGGTCTTTCATTGTCCACCTGGGAACAGAAGTAGGAGGTTGTTCAGGAAAGAGGTTTGGTTTTATCTTCTGTTTTAACGTAAATATTTGAATACTTTTGTACCTGAAATTAGTTCTGTGTGTTAAAAATTACTACTTTGAGTTAGAACTATTACTTGGGCTGTGATATTTGTAACTATTGGGGCTTGTGTGCTGGGTGTGGGAACACTTGTTTGGCAGTGATAATTAGAGTGAAATTTAAATGTGATGTTTGCCTGGTGGTGGTAGAGCCCTCCCACGCTCCCCGGTTTGTAGGCTTTTTTAAATACTGAAACCACGGGGTTGGGATTGAAGGGCTGTGCATTTCTGTTTGTGACTGAAATTTGAAGCAACAGAAACTGGTGGCCTGTGACATCACACGGTACCTGATGTCTGCATACACACACTGTTAGTGGGACTGGACACACACTGGACTGTATGTGTTTGTGAGACTTGGGAACTTTATTGGTGGGGTTGAAATTGGGTTCATAAATAACTGCAGTCAGTATAGAGAGAGACTGTATTCCAGGTGGAAGGGACTGCGAAAAGGGGTGTGTACCATTATGAACAGAGAGGGACAAACAGGGTGGCCACATTCCACCATGGCCAACATCTTCGGAAGGGTTGTAGGCTGCACAAGCTGCGGGATGGCAATAATTCTCAATTGGGCATGGAGAGAGGCAGGCTGCCCACTCTGTAGACAGCTATCTTGTATCAGGAGTGAAGTATATTGGTTAAGGAGTAAGCTGGGGGAGTTGGGGTGGGTGTCCAAGGATAAGAGGTGTGGATATGGGCGGCAGAAGGGTGGGGCTAAGGGGAGGCTGCGGCAACGCTCAGAAATTACAGGACGTTATGTTACAGCAAGCAGGAGGGGGGATATTAGGGACAGAGGACCCTCAGATAGGGATGTTGACGCTAAGGGGAAGACCACATTTAGAATATGCTTCCCAGCTTTGGTGTCCATACAAAAAATCTGAAGACCTTTTAATGGAAACAGTTCAGAGAAAATTTACTAAAAAAGTTTCTGGGCTATATGATGTCTCTTATGAGGGTAGGCTAGACATTCTTAAACTTATGCCCCTATCCACACGTCGGCTTCGTGGTGATCTTATGTTATTATATGACATCATTCATGACCCTTATCTTTTGTGTGAACTCGGTCTGGAATTTAAAAACTGTTATCACAATACTAGGTGACATCCTTTACAACTAGTCAGAAAACCTTTTTTGAAGTCAAGTCGTAAACATTTTTTCACTATTAGAGTTGTTGGTCCATGTAACAGACTACTGCTTAATGTCGTCATTAGTGAAACTAAAAGCATTTTTAAAAATAGACTAGATGGCCTTATAAGTACTGGGTATGACCTTTCCTATTATATAGTGGATTAGCATAGGAGCATCATGGGCTTCTGCCTTCTCGCTCTTGTACTTTCCTTAGTATGAACAGAAACTGGGAGACAAGGAGGCGGGGGAGGGGCCCCCCTTCAGCAGGGGGATCTGTACCAAGGATGGGGCCCTAGGTAAAGGGGACCCACAGAGGGCCTCTGGAGGCAGGGGTACTATTACAAGAGGGGGAGGATGGCAGTGTGGGGGAAGGGGAAACCATCAGGGCCAGGATAAATGGTTTGCATAAGAAAGGGTTAAAGGGGACACCTATTCGGGGGGGGAGGTCTGAGTTAAGTGAGCAAAATAACAATGGCGGCAAAAAGGGGAGGGTGACAAGGGGGTCTCTAATCAGGCAGGGAGACTCCCATGGAATTGAGATCACGAATAAGGGGGAGATGGGCGACTGAGAGCGTATAGTGGAGGTAACCATAAGGATGATGGTGGTGTTACGGTTCTGTTATTGGGAGACTCGATGATTAGTGGTATGCAGTGGGGGGATGGGGGTGGATGCCACAGCCAGGTGAAGGTAGTGAGCATCTCTCGCTGACAGTGCACAGAGCAAAGTTCATGGTGTACGAACTGGTTAGGAGTTGTGGAGGAAACCTGATTTTGGCATTTGGGAACCAACAACTAGAGGGAAATAGCGTTTTGGAAATCCAAGCAAGGTTCCAAGAACTTGCCAGAGTCTGTCGGGATAATGGATGCAACATTTCCTTGTCGGAGATATTGCCAGTACCAAAGGCCTCAGTGGAGGAAAAAAATGAAGATCACAGAGGTTAATGACTGGCTCAGGAAGTGGGGTGAAGAGAGTGGGTTGGGGGTGTTAGGGAACTGGAAGGGAGTTTGGGAGGATAAGGGACTGTATGCCAAGGACAGGCTTTATCTTGCCCCGTTAGGGAAGGAAGACCTTAAGGGGTGGCTGACTACATTCAAGAAAGGTGGGGTTTAAACTTGTGAGGGGGGGAAGGGATAAGGGAGGGCTGACCAGAAGCCCTCTCCTCCAGATGAGGGAGTAGCCTTCAAACCCAAGGGGAGGGAAACAGACTGGGGAGAGGTTTAGGAGGAGCAGAGGAGGATGAAGTATAAGGAGCCTGGGTGGGGTTCAACAAAGGAGATCAGGGATAAGGGGGTGGTGTTAGTAAATGTCTGGGGCTTGGGAAACAAGTTATCAGAGTTCCAGGCCATGCTGTTTGGGGGAGGGGAGGGTGGATGTGGTGGCGGTCACGGAAACGTGGGCCAACAAAAACCATGACTGGGACCTAAACGTGCGGGGGTACACTATGCTTAGGAAGAACAGAAAGGAGGGCAGAGGGGGTGGAGTGGCTACGTTCATTAGAGATAACATAGAAATTGCTAGGGTAGAAGAGGCAGAGGGAAACGTGGAGGCCTTATGGGTCACCTTACGCACCCCAGCAGGAGGTAAGGTCAAGCGGGTGTAGTATATAGGCCCCCCGGGATGGGTGATGTTCTAGAAGATGGTTTGCTGGACAGCATCATTGCCCGGTGTGGATCAAAAGGGGAAGGAGTGGTGTTGATGGGGGACCTTAATATGCCAGGTACAAACTGGGGAACCATGTCCTCTAAGGTGGCCAAGGAGCAGAGGCTACTGGATGGCTTCCAGGACGTGTTCTTAACACAGCATGTGATGGAACCCACAAGGGAGGGGCATGTCCTGGACGTGGTTCTGGCAGATGGGGATCTGGTAAGGGACCTGGCTGTAGAGGATCCGCTGACTGGGAGCAATCATAATACTGTCTGGTTTCAAATAAGCATGGGGGATCTAGGACACTGCAGTGGACTTCAGGGGCAGACTTTGTGGGCATGGGAAATATTCTCAAGGACCACTTGAAGGGGATTACATCAATGAAAAATGTGGAAAAGAGATGGGAGGTCATAAAAAGGGGACTTCATGAGGCATTCAGGACCTGCGCTAAGGTGAAACGTAAGGAAGCAAGGTCACATAAACCATGCTGGTGGTCCAGTGAGGTTCAGGTAGCGGTCAGAGAAAAGAAGGCGGCCTACAAAAAATATAAAACAAGAAGAGGGGATGGAAAAAGGAAATGTACCATCTTGCATCTAGAAAAGTCACCCGGATGGTGAGGGGGGCAAAGTCCAGTAAAGAGCAGCGGCTGGCACAGGGGATACATGGAGGGGAAAAGGGGTTCTTCCGGTACATTGGGGAGAGGAGAAAACTAAGGGCCATCTCGGCAGATTGAGATCAGAAGGAGGGTGGGTGGAAGAGGCGAGAGACCAGGCAGAGGTATTAAACGAGTACTTCGCCTCTGTGCTCAATAGGGAGGAGGATGGAATATCTACAAAGCAAGGCAGGGGATAGAAGCGGTAGTGAGTGGGATCAGAGGAGCAACAGAAATGGAGCAAGAGAGAGGGAGAGGTACCCCGGGGTGTTACATCGGGATAAGGACAAAAAGGCCAGTAAGGTGGAGGGGACGGATGATGCTATCTCCACTGAAAGGGTGTGGGTAGCCCTCAAGGCCCTAAAGAAAGATAAATCTCCTGGGCCGGATGGCATTCATCCGAGAGTACTATGGGAATTGGCGGACAAACTGGCTGCACCCCTGGCGGAGCTCTTCAACAGGTCGCTTGAGACAGGGAGGGTACCAAAGGATTGGTGAGAGGCACATGTGGTGCCAATCCATAAAGGGGGTCAAGGGAAGTACCAGGTAACTATAGACCCATCAGTTTGACCTCGGTGGTGGGAAAATTAATGGAGAGTATACTAAAGGAACAACTGGGGGTGTACTTGGAGGAGATGGGAGGTCTAGATAGTCGGCAGCATGGGTTTGTGCCAGATAGATCATGTCAAACCAAGCTTGTGGAGTTCTACGAATTGGTAACATCAGAACTGGACTGGGGAAAGCCTATGGATGTATTATTCTTGGACTTCAGCAAAGCGTTTGACTCTGTCCTCCACAATGGTCTGGTGGAGAAACTGATGGGGTTGGGAGTAGGCCCTTTGATGGTCAGATGGATTGAACACTGGCTAGCTGGACGCACCCAGAGAGTAGTGGTCGGTGGGGAGCTCTCGAACGCTAGAGAGGTCGGGAGCGGGGTACCGCAGGGCTTGGTTCTGGGTCCGATCCTGTTTAATGCATACATATCGGACATCAGGGAGGGTATAGGGTGTGAAAGGAGTCTCTTTGCTGATGACTCCAAGATGGGAGCAGTAGTTGAGGTGAAAGAGGAGAGGTTGACCCTGCAAGGGGACCTGGACACCCTGGAAAGCTGGGCTCACACATGGAAATTAAATTTCAATATCACCAAGTGCAAGGTGTTACATCTTGGTGAAATCTAAACATGGTACACCCTGGGAGGGAACGCTGGAGGCCTCAACAGGGAAAAGACCTAGGGTCATGGTGGATGCATGTATGAATAACTCTGAGCAGTGCAGGAGAGCAGCCAGCAAGGCAAACAGGATGTTGGGATGCATTGTAAGGGGGGTCACTTCTAGGAGCAGGGAAGTGATTCTGCCGCTGTACAAAGGACTGGTTAGACCACACCTTGAGTACTGTGTACAGTACTGGAGACCACACTTGAAGCAGGACATACAGCTCCTGGAGAGGGTACAGAGGAGGGCAACTAAGATGATATGAGGACTAGGGGATTTGACGTATGAGGACAGGCTTGAGGAGCTCTGCCTGTTTTCATTGGAGGAGAGGAGAGACAGGGGACATGATTGAGGTCTCAAGCACCTCAAGGGAATAAATAGGGTAAACATGGAGGGATCTTTAGACTAAAGCAGGAGGTATCACCAGAGGCATGGTTTGAAGTTGGAAGGTGGAAAGGTGAGGGGGAGGAGGTTTTCACTGAGAGGTGGTGGACCCTTGGAATGTGCTGCCTGGAGAGCTGGTTCAGAGATCCACAGTGGAGGGCTTCAAGAGAGGGTGGGACAGACACAGAAAGCGGATATATCAGATGATGGCCTGGCCGGGGGATGGATGATAGGGGTTTCTGGAACACAAGGGGGGGCCTCGGCACCCAACTAGGGATCTGAGGTTCGAGCAGACTCGATAGACCGTAAGGCCTAATCTGCTGGCAATTAGTATGTTAGTAAATACATCCACCTTAACTTTTTCCCATACTCCAAGCTATTTCATCCCATCTAAAGAATTTAAACAATAAGTTCATCATTTGAAGCAAGGAACAAACCCCACATTCACTCATCTTTTCTTTTTCCCCCTTTGGATAACTAAACAAAACAAACTATGATTCAATTATTATTCAGCTAAGAAAAGTACCATCAAATGAAATCAAATAGGAATATACTGTGTTTTTTCTATGGTTTCCACCTCGTCATCTGACTCTTCCTGGTTGGATCCCCAATCAGTTGGCAACGTCATATTTTTCTTAAAAAAGGCTCTCGCTGCATCAACCTCCTCAAAGAAGTAATCCTTAGACTGAAAACCTAACTTTTAATTTTGCCGGGGCTTATAAAACTGTAGCTACCCCGGTTTCCTGAAATTCTCTCCTTATAGCAATACAATAGTCTGGGTAAAACTGCAATTTACTCCCCTCGTACATGAAACCCTTCTTTAGTCTCGCCTCATAGAGAACTTTATTTCTCTGGTCGATTGAAGCAAATGAGCATATCACATATCTTGCTCTAGGTTCTAATGAAGCCGTCAAATCTCGTTTCTGCCTCGCTTGTGGCCTAAATACAGAATCCAGAAGAACCGGGTGGTCAGGTGAAAAAGCCATCGTTAAGACTCTCTCCACTGCAGCTTTCAATTCTTGGTTAGGAATACTAGCTGGAAAACCAATCAATCGTAAGTTTTTCAATAGTAGAGTATTTTCGATCTTTTCCAGCTTTGCCATGGTATTAAGCTGTTCATGGAGGGAAGCACTGACTGCTCCCTCCACAGTCAAAACCCTCACAGATAAACTTTCAGTACTTTTCTCAGCTGCACCAACTCATTTCTCGATCAATGTTACCTTGGCTTCAATTCCACCACAATGCTGAGAAATCTCAAAGAGCGAAGTTTGGACTTTACCAAACGTTTCCTTCATGTCCATTTGTAGTTCCAAAAGAACCGTCTGTAAAGACACCAAAGTCGGTTTCTGTGGGTTCTTCGCCTTAGTGCCTGGATCAGGAGGCAGCATAGCCGAGGAGGTCAACTCTATGGTCAGAGGCAGCATTCCCGCTGCCCCCCGCTGTGGAGGTGCCTTCCCAGTTCCAGTCTTGGGGGGGGAAAGAAATCTATTCATTTGTTCGGATCTAAAATCTGCTCCTTCCTTTAACCTCAGACCTCTCTGGGTAGCCATTCGGTCTTACAAAACAAACCAAGGTTGAAATAAACCAAAAAAGCCAAAAACAAAAGGAAAATGGAAGCAGTTTAGAGTCAGTTACAGTGGAGCTCTGGAAAAAATGTGTTGAGCCATATTGCTCTTTACAGCGCCCCCTATCCTTTAATGTCTTTATAAGTGACATTGCAGAGGTACTGGAAGGAAAATTATGTCTCTTTGCAGAAGACACAAAGATCTGCAACAGGGCTGATACACAGGATGGGGTGGAAAGGATGAGAAGGGTCTTGGTAAGGCTGGAGGAATGGTCAAATTTATGGCAGCTTAGATTAAACGCAAAGAAGTGCAAAGTAGTGCACCTGGGAAACAAAAACTCAAGGGAAGAGTACACAATGAGGGGAGGGGGGGTGAGATACTGACAACAACAAAAATGGAAAGGGACCTGGGGGTAGTTATATCAGATGACCTAAAGGTGGGCAAGCCATTTGAAAAGGCAGTAAAGAGGGCTAGGGGATACTGGGATGCACAGGGAGAGGCATCACCAGTAGAAAACAGGAAGTTGTTATCCCTCTGTACAGACAGTTGGTGAGACCCCATCTCTGCAACGACATAGACAAGGCGGTGGCTGTCAAGAGGAGGGTAATCAAAATGGTGCAGGGTCTGCACCAGAAGACATACGAAGAGAGACACAAGGAGCTTAATATGTATACCCTCAAGGAAAGGAGGGAGAGGGGGGACATGATAGAAACATTTAAGGACCTCAAGGGAGTCAACAAAGTCCAAGAGGGTAGCATCTTTCAGAAAAAGAGATGTGCAAGAACAAAGGGGCACAATTTGAAGATAGAGGGGGGATGGCTCAGAGGTAATGTGAGGAAGTATTTTTTCACAGAGATTGTTGTGGATGCATGGAACAGCCTTCCTGAGGAGGTCATGGAGTCAAAAACAGTGGGGGAATTCAAGAATGCATGGGACAGACATAAGGCAATTTTAGTTGGGGGTAGGAAGAAATAGGCTGTTGGTTAACTAGGATCTGCACCTTATCCATTAGGTAAGGAAATGGGCAGACTAGGTGGGCCAAGCAGTCCTTATCTGCCATCAAATTCTATGTTTCTATGTTTATCCATAGGTCAAGTAGTATAGTTAAGTATGGGAAATGCATAGTATGTGCTACACTTCCCCTAACCCTCCTTATCCATAGGTCAAGCAGTATATCATGGGAAATGCAGTGTGGACCTTAGTGCCACTTAATCCTCCTTATCCATAGGTCAAGCAGTATATCATGGGAAATGCAGTGTGGACCTTAGTGCCACTTAATCCTCCTTATCCATAGGTCAAGTAGTACACTTTGGGAAATATACAGTGGGGCTTTAGTGCCACTTAACCCTACTTAATCACAGGTCAAGTAACATAGTATGGAAAATGTATAGGGTGGGCGTAATTGCCATATATTCCTCCTTATCCACAGGTCTAGTAGTACAGTATAGGAAATGCACTGTGTGGGCCTCAGAGACCCTTAACCCTCTTTATCTATAGGTCTAGTAGTATAGTATGGAAAATGCAGTTTGGCCCTCACCAAGCCTTAAATACAGGTTACTCACCTGTAACAGGAGTTCTAGGAATGGTATATGTTGTTCATCCACACTTATTGGCAGGTATCCTTGCCGCTTTAAATCTTGCCGGAAGGTCTTCAAGCTGGCTCCTCCCACCCACCCGGGTGGTAAAACTCTCGACTCCGCCCCATGACGCCAGATCTGGCCCGCTGGAAGCTCAGGTTGTGCGTCCAAGCTGGGAGGGTTTATCGGATGAACAACACATACCATTCCTAGAACCCCTGTTACAGGTGAGTAACCTGTATTTCTAGGGACATGGATATGTTGTTCATCCACACTTATTGGCAGACCCTAGCAGTCCCTCCGGGAGGGAGGGAGGCAAGTCGCACACCCCTACTTAGGGAAAAAGAGACTGGAGAACCGAGGCCCCAAAACCAGCATCCCGGCGTGACTCAAGGTCGATGTGGTAATGGGTGATGAAGGTGTGTGCTGACTTCCAGATAGCAGAACTGCAGATTTCCTGGATAGGGACGTCCCTGGAAGCAGCCACCGATGCAGCAGTATGGCGGGTAGAATAAGCTCTTATCCCTCTGGGAGGCTCCATGCCCACCAACTTATAGCAGAGATCTACGCAGGAGGTGACCCACCTGCCTATCGTCCGCTTGCTGCAGGTCTGCCAGGTGCGGCTTCAGCATAGGTGACAAACAGCTGGCTAACCTCTCCCAATTTCCAGCCGCAGCCCTTATAGTAAGTTTTGGTGCCCTCTAGGTCCAAAGTATGAAGCCTATATTCGGCCTCTGAGGTGTGATTGGGGTAGAACACCGGCAGAGTCAACACCTGGTTAAGCTGAAACTCCAACACCACCTTCGGAAGGAATTTCGGGTGGGGGCGCAGGACAACCTTGTCCCTGTGGAAGACCAGGTAAGGAGACTCGATGGAAAGCGCCTGGAGCTCTCCCATCCTTCTGGCTGACATAATAGCTACCAAGAAGGCGGTCTTCCATGACAGGTGAGAGATCGCACCTGTGCATTGGTTCGAATGGCTTGCCCATGAGCTTTGCCAGTACCAACAGTAGATCCCATGGAGGTGGAGGTTCTCGCACCGGAGGGGAAATGTGATCAAGGCCTTTGAAAAAGTGCCAGACCACCTTCTCCTGCGTCACCGACTGCTTCACAGCCCGTGCCCGGTAAGCAGAGATGGCTGCCAGGTGCACCCTTAGGGTCGTCGACCTAAGCCCTTGCTGAGAAAGGGACCATAAATAGTCCAAGATGCTTGCCAGAGAACAGGAGGAAGGGTCCAGGCCCTTGCCCTGACACCAAATGGAAAACCTCTTCCATTTGAAGGCATAGCATTTCCTGGTCGACTCCTTACGGGACGCCTCAACTACATTGAGGACCTCATCGGAAAGACCCAAGGCCTGGAACTCTAGCCACTCAGGAACCAGGCCATCAGGTGCAGGGATTGAAGGTCTGGATGGAACACCTTCCCTGATTGACTGAAAGCAGGTCCGGCGAGCTGGAAGCTGCCTCGAGCCTGGAGCTGAGGCTGAGGAGATCTGGATACCTGCATTGGCGGGGCCAGTCTGGGGCTACCAGAATCACCTGCACCTTGTCCCTCCTCACTTTGAGAAGCACCTTGTGGATCAAGTGAAATGGGGGAAAGGCGTAGAAGAGGCCCGGGGTCCATGGCCTCGAGAAGGCATCCCCCTGCAGCGAGCCCTGCTGAGGGGGGCGGGCATGGAACAGCCTCAGCTTCGCATTCTCCCTAGAGGCAAACAGATCCACCTGAGGTATGCCCCACTGGGAGAACAGATCTTGTACTACCTCCGGCAGGAGAGACCACTCGGGGGATACAGCCCCTATCCAGCTTATGGCATCGGCCAGGGTGTTGAAGGCTCCTGCCACATGAATGGCTAGGAGATCCGCCTCCAGGATGCGCACGAGTGACCAAATGCAGAGAGCTTCCTTGCACAAGGGCATGTAGCGCGTCCCGCCCTGGCGGTTTAGGTAGTACATGGTCGTGTATTGTCCGTCTGGACCGAACCACTTGACCCGAGAAACGGGAGCGAGGCGGTGAGAGCTAGGCGGACTGCCCGGAGCTCCAGCAGGTTGATATGGCATCGGGACTCCCGCGGGGACCAGAGGCTGTGCACTCTGTGCTCCCCCAGATGGGCACCCCAACCCATCAGAGAGGCGTTGGTCGATAGAGAGACCGTCGGCTCGGGGCGGACAAACGGGATGCCCTCCTGCAAATGAGCTGGAACGATCCACCACTGGATAGCATTCCACATCCCCTGGGTCACCGTCACTAGCTGGTCCAATGGATCACAGCGTTGAGACCACTGGCTGGCCAGCCCCCATTGAAGGGGGCGCATGTTCCAGCGGGCCCAACGGACCACACTGGTGCAGGCCGCCATGAGACCCAGGAGGCGCAGGAAGTCCCAGGCAGGGCGCAACTGCCCAACCAGAAATGATCGAGCAAAGGAGGAAAGAACCTCGGCCCTGTCCGCCGGGAGCTGTGCTCTGGCTCGAAGAGTGTCGAGCTCTGCCCCGATAAAGAGAATCACCTGCTTTGGTTCGAGTTCCGACTTAGCCTCGATGAGGAGGCCGACTTGAGAGCAAGCCTGGAGGGCCAGATCTCTGGACCGCTCCACCTCCTGTCTGGAAGGGGCTGCTATCAGCCAATCGTCCAGGTAAGGGTACACCCGGACCCCTTGGCGCCGCAGGAATGCTCTCACCACTGCTATGCATTTGGTGAAGACCCTGGGTGCAGGAGACAGGCCGAAGGGCATGGCTCGGAACTCGAAAAGGGATCCTTCCGCTCGAAAGCGAAGAAATCTTTGGTGAAACGGACGGATAGAGACGTGAAAAAATGCATCCTGTAGGTCCAGAGAGCAGAACCACACGCCGCATTCCAAGGATGGTATTATCTGAGCCAGAGTGACCATCCTGAAGGTACAAGACCTTAGGAACTTGTTCAGGTCGTGTAGGTCGAGAATGGGGCGCCAGCCCCCCGTCCGTTTTGGGACCAGGAAGTACCTGGACACAAACCCCGGTTCTGAGGGAGGGTCCGCCACCTCTCTGATCACCTCTTTCTCAAGGAGCAGAGCGATGTCGGCTCAGCGAGCCAACCGCGAGGCTGTGGACCCCGAGGCCCCTGGGGCGACGGCCGAAGGGCGGGGCCTGCTCGAACTCCAGAGGCAGGCCCTTTCCTACCACTTCCAGCACCCACCGGTCTGTGGTGATAGCGGACCAGGCGGAAAGGAAGTGGCAGAGCCGTCCCCCCACGCGGGGAACCTGGGGTGAGGTGACGAGGTTGGGGGCGACACCCCTCAACCCGTCACTGTGCAGGCTTGGAGGAGGGACTGGCCGAGGGACCTCCTGGGCCTTTACCTCCCTGCTTCCTGGAGGAGGAAGCCGCGGGCTTGGGTTTGGGACGCCAAGCGCGAGCCTGCTGTCCCTGATGTTGCTGGTCCGGACGTGCCGAGGGCTCAGACGGACGAAAGGGCTTAGGTTGCAGTCTGCGGCCCTTGTCCCTCTGAGCGGATGAGACCGAGTCCAAAGTGGCATTGGACTTTTCGATCCACTGGAGGTGGCCTTCCACTCCAGGGCCGAAGAGGTCTGTCCCCAGGAAGGGGACATCCGCAAATTTGTGCTGGGTATCCGCTCTGAAGGTGGATATCCTCAGCCATGCCCAATGGCGCATAGCCACTGCGGCCGCGACTGACCTGACGATGAGTCTCCAATGTCCAAAGCAGTCTGAAGTTGCTGCTTTGCCACTGCCCTGCCCTGGTCCCGCACCTGCCTAACTGTAGTCTGCAGGTCAGCCAGGAGATGAGGGACTACCTCGTCCAGGGAGCCCAACAGGGCATGGGAGAAATGTGCCATAAGCACGGCCGAGCTGGCCTGACGAAGGCCAAGGGAGGACGCAGCGTAGACTTTTCGCCTGGCATAGTCCAATTTCTTGGACTCCTTGTCTGGAGGTTTGTCCGCATCCCCAGCATTTCCGCATGCCAGAAAACGCTGTCGGTAACTAATCCCTCGGCTGAGGGATGTTCCGAGAAACCGGACAGGGAACTGGTAGGGACTGCATACTTCCTGGCCATCCTGACCAAAGGCACAGGGCAGGAAGCAGGACGCTGCCAGAGCTCCAAGGCCGGGCCCACAATGGCCTCGGCCACAGAAAAGGCCTCCGTAGGGGAATCCCCCCAGTCCAATATCTCTGTGAGGGGATACTTGGCCCGCTTGGATACGGGCTCGAGCTGCATCCCGGTGGACTTCGAGATGAGCCTAAGCAAACCCAGAAAGGACGAAGGGCTATCGTCCAGTGACTGACCTCCACAGGACTCCAAGTCCACTTGCCTGGAGAAAAGGGAGGAATCGTCGTCGGACGCGGAAGAGCCCGCAAAGAGCTGCCTCGGGCCTGAGCCACCCTCCACCTGCCGAGGGCGATCGGGAGTGAGGGTGACCGACAGCCTATGGGGTAAACCCTGAGCCGACCGAGAGTTCTTGGTCGGAGCCCCAAACAACGGCTGTGGAGGCGGAGGTTCCACCATAAATCGGTGGAGCAGCTGGTTCGCTGAGCAACAGGCCTGAAACAGGCGCCGGCTAAAGCGAGGTTGCTTCGCCGGCCCGTGACAGCCACTTAATGGCCGAAGGCGACGCCATCGGCTTGTTCCCGCCAGCAGAAACTGTTGCTACATGAGGTCCTTTCAGATTGCCGACGCAGAATTTGCGCCAAAGCCTCCTCGTCTGGGGACGAAGGCGACGCTACAGCCGCGGGTGCCGATACCAAGACCGCCTATGGTGGCGGATCGGCTGGACCGCTATGGCGTCCGAGATCAAGTAACTCGGGCTTCCCGAGGAGGGTGCAGGGAAGGAGCGGGAAACCTGCCCTCCCTTCGCCCGGAAGGAACACCCAAGGCTCCGGAACCGAGGCACTGGCAAGCCCACGGATCCTCAACCACCACCGGGGAACCGGGAGAGAGGATTTTCGGCTTTGTTGGTCGACAACCCGGCCCAACGGGTTGAGAAAGATCTCGATCGCGCCGATGGGAGTCTCGGTCAACTGGCCTGACGGGACACCATGAAGCCAGTGGTCGGCCGGCGATCGACAGAAGTCGATGGTCGACTACTCGGGGAAGGGGACCTCTCCCGCTCCCAAGAGCATCGACGGTCGGACTTACCCTAGTCCTTCTTCTTTTTGGACCGAGAGGAAGGTCCAGAAGATGAAGATCCCTCTCCCTTGGTGGACAGAGACAGACAAAGCTCCTTAAAGGAAACAGAATATGAGGATCCCAGGGAGAGCGGGATAAATGTCGCGTCCGAGGAAGATGCGGTCCGCGCCGCCTCCTCTTCGAGGGCGATCATCCTCTCTAGCTGATCCGCCGAGCCCGCCACCGTGGAAACCACCAACTGGGCCTCTTTTGACTTAACCGGAGGGTAACACTTTTCAGGTCGCCCAAGTTGCAGACGGGCAGCACGGTCTTCCGGGACGTAGGCTGAGAAAGAAGAGCACAGGTCGCAAGCCTGTGGGTCATGCTCAAGGCCCAAGCAGTAGACGCACGTGGAGTGCGGATCCGTCCGAGACATCTTCGGCCCGCATTGGCATCTCCAAAAACCGGGAGTCGATTTGTCCATCGCAGCCGCGAGGGAAATAGTTGACCAAAGTCAAGAAAACCTTAAAGTTTGATTTCGGAAAACCGAAGAGTTAGGAACCAGTCTTAAACGCGGAGTGTTAAGGAGGAAACCTGAGCTTCCAAGCGGTAAGGAAGATCTGGCGTCATGGGGCGGAGCTGAGAGTTTTACCACCCGTGTGGGTGGGAGGAGCCAGCTTGAAGACCTTCCGGCAAGATTTAAAGTGGCAAGGATACCTGCCAATAAGTGTGGATAAACAACATATCCATGTCCCTAGAACCCTCTTTATCCATAGGTCAAGTAAGTTGTGGGCCACAGTGCTCCTATACCCTCCTTATCCATAGGTAAAGTAATATAATATGGGAAACGTGCAGTGTGGGCCTCACTTCCCCTTAACCCTCCTTATCCATAGGTCAAGTAATATAGCATGGAAAATGCACAAAGTAGGATTCAATGCCACTTAACCCTCCTTAGCCAGAGGTCAAGTAGTATAGAGCGGGAAATGCAGACTGTAGGACTCAATGCCACTCAAACACTCCTTATCCATAGGTCAAGTAGTATATTGGGGGAAATGCACAGTGTGCGCCAAAGTGCCACTTAATCATCCATGTCCATATGTCAAGCAGTTCAGTATGGGAAATGCAGAGTGTGGGCCTCAGCACCCCTTAACTCATTCCCTCCCAGAGCATATATACTAGTTTTTCTCTATTTACAATTTTCTTTCCTGCCTCCCTGGCTGGCCTTCCTTCCCGCTGAATCTCCCAGCCCAGTCACCCCATTTCTACCAGGACGTACCTCTCCCTTCTCACCCACAGCTTGCCCTCCATGGCAGGGTGGTGGGGAGTCCCTGGACTCGTCGAGGTCTGGTTCCGAAGTCAGGAAGCACCTAAGTCACTGAGTGCTGGGCCTGTGGAGGTTGGCAATCATCCTGCTATCACTCAATCAATCAATCACTTTATTTAACCAGGCATAAACACCATTGAGCAAGCTCATTTTCAAGGTGATCCTGGGCATTAATACAATACAGTACACTTCATAAGATTACAATTACGGTGGACAGCAGTGCAAAAAAAAAAAAAAATACAATGTGAAGGTGCCAGTCAATATGGGCCTATACATACCGGTCAACATAATTAACATGCAACGGTACATAATGATAAGCTTTACTGGAATGAGAAGAGACAACAATCCCTTATAGTCTCCACTAAGTAAGAGGTC
This sequence comes from Neoceratodus forsteri, assembly GCA_016271365.2. Classification (NCBI taxonomy): domain Eukaryota; kingdom Metazoa; phylum Chordata; order Ceratodontiformes; family Ceratodontidae; genus Neoceratodus; species Neoceratodus forsteri. Next base: position 212,249,181 of record CM057456.1, read on the forward strand.
ATACCTAAATGATAAAAAATGAGGTATTAAGGAATAGGGTAGAAATTGGGGTGAAAGAGTAGGCAGCCAAGAGGGAGGCCAGACTAGGTAAAAGGTAGACAATAGGCAGGGCCATCTCGGATTAAGGGAACTAGGCTTGTAGGTCCTAGGTTTCTGTTGTTAGGGATGTGGGGTGTTTTCGGGTCCTCAGTTTCCCCGTAGTCTGCCACTCTATCTTCCCCAGGTGGACGCCAGTATTTGGCACTATGTCCCAGACGTGAACAAGTGGTGGCACATTCACGTGATACGAGGTGTGTCACGTCCCTTCTCATCCATGTACCACGTGCCCTACCACCCACACACCTTTAGGTGGCAGTGCTGCAGTGGGACACGGCACTCCCCTGGGAGAAGAACAACGTCCTATGGGTCGCTCGGTCCTCCTCTCCCCAGCCAGTCCCCCACGATCCAGGCCTGTTCCCGAATTCAGTTCGACGACATCGCTAGCAGTATCCCTACCGCTGCATCGAGGGTCTGGCCCTCCCAAGAGCACATATATATGAGTCAAAATGTTCTATGCACAACCTCTATGTTTTTATATGTTATTCAAAATGACCGCCTCAAACTAAAAGAGTTAGACCATCCTTATCCATAGGTCTAGAAGTATAATATGGGACATGCACAGTGTGAGCCTGAGTGCCTCTTAAATCTTCTTAATCCATAGGTCAAGTAATGTATTTAAGGCCCCAAGTTTTCTGGGGATCCACAGCCACAGAATTTATTGCAGATTTCCACAGAAATTGCACATTTCTCCGCCAACCGTGGAAGTCATAGCCGACTGCAGAAATTATTGTCAGCTCTGCCACCGTAGCACTGGGCTTCCAAAAGCACTCCTGTGCTGCACTGTTTCAAGAGGTTAACGTCCCCCCATGAAAAAGAAATCCCTTCTGGGCTATGTTGTTTGATCGGCTGTTAAATAAGCAAGCCCTCCTACATTGTGGTGTGATCCACCATAAGCAGGAATGCATTTATATTCCCCCGTCCCCACAGTGAGATCACTGCTAGCTCTTGTGACAATCTGTATATTATGCATCCCCCTTGTGCGGCCCCAAGCCCCTTCATGTATGTGGATACTGAAGTGCCACCTTGGTGTCACCAAACATCTGTGACACTGGAGTGTCCAATCCCCACTGTCACCCTGCACCTGTAAATAAAAAACAATCTCTCACAGTCTTTTTATTTAGGTAACCTACCCTGAAAAACAGAAAACCATTCACTGATGTCTTTTGCGGGCGAACCCTACCTCAACCTCCTACTCAGCAGCCACCACCCCACATACCCTCATTCACCTAAACATGGTCCAATGCAGCTTTTCCACTGAACACGTCCATTTTCAATGCTGGACCTGGAACTGAAGAAGCAAGTTAAGTCCAGTCAATTTATTTTCAATCCGTTTTGAACTTTTACCCAAAATGTGGTCATTTTAAATCTTTTTAGCCCAAATTTTTAACGATGTCTTTTTAGGAGCCCCACTTTATGAACAAGGCCAGTAAAAGTTTTCATATCCATCCCAAAAGATGATTTTGCAGTCGCCATGCAAAATTACCTTTTGGGCGGGATTTGAAAATGTTCACCTATCGGATTCATGAGGTTGGGTCATAAGAAGGCTATGTGGAAAATTTTGGGTAAAAATATTAACCCTTAGGCGGTCGACAGAATTAGAACATATAGGAATTCTGGACTGATATATCAGTCAGCGGCACAGCAAGGGTTAAAAAAAACAATGTTATGAACATATTTTGAAATTGTTCAACACACGCTCATAACTTTGGTAATTTTCAATATTTGAATCCAAAATTTTCAACACAGCCATTTTTTTCACACCACCATGAATGTGACAGCTGTTGTTTTTCAAATCCTGGTTGAAACGTGTTTTTGCACATGTGGCATGAAATTACATTTTGTCCATTAGTTTACAAATGACACCTGTCATGTTCAGAAGCAGGGATCATAAAGACTCTGGAAATTTTGGGGTCAAAATCTCACAAAAAAAATTATGATGTAACATTGTTCGCAGGGATGCCCCCGTTGGCCCAGTGGGGACTAAGCTACCTTCCCATGCTAGTAATCTAAGTTCAGGTGCAAGCACAGTAAGCCAGCTGAATAAGCTGAGGCTGGGGTGCTGCAGTGTACGCACCGGCCCCAGCCTCGGGACAGAGCAATATTCTGGTGCAAAACATGACACCTTATGGCGTGGTCAGGAGCCTTCACAAGGTGTTAACATGCGTTAAGTATCAGTTTACTTCACGTTTTCTCCTTATACCTTCGATTTAGATTTCAACTCAGGTCGGAGTTGGTCCAGAGGGCGACATCGAAGGCGAAATGCGTTTGTTACGGACAACAGACGGTCTTTTTTCAGGCCACCGCTGGGGTGTTGACCATACAACACCGTCGAGGTGAAACACAGAAAAAGACCAGCACGGTGACATTCGTGGTAATGGGCATTTTTCTGTGTTTTGCCTTCCCCCAGTGTTCCGCCCCCTCCCTGCACCAACTCCAACCTGGAGTTGGAATCCTATAGTCCGGGGTGTGTGGGGGGCAGAGCAAACAGCGATGGAAGAGGCAGCACAATACCTGCCTCAGTATTGTGCCGTCGATGTGGAGGAGGTCGGCATTCTCGCCGACGACATATCTTGGTGCTTCCATGTGTTGAGACCTGAAGAGACCATGTACTGCACCAGGACCATCTCCAGTATTCTGTCGCTCGCCACTGCTCTGAGCCTGTGAAGGTACTGCACAGTGTTCTGTTGCACAGGGAACATCCTTCTGACAGGCCAGGGAGCCTTTCCTCACACAGGGTTGATGTATCATGGGCTGACGGGGCCAAGCACAGCATCAGTAGAAGTGAGTTGGCATGAAAATGGAACTTAAAATATCTCCACTATTCTGTTTATTCTATTTCCGAAGGGACCTACACAAATAATGACACAATTATAAAAAGCAGATTATACAGTTATATATATCTATATGATACACAGTGAGAACCTGTGTGATAAATAATTTATCTACACAGGTGCTGTTTGACCTCTGGTAACCTCATAAGTGGCGTCAGTATAGATAAATAATTCATCATACTATGTTACCTCTGCATATTTTTTTATACAATTGGACAGGATCTTGCGTGATAAGATTTTTTTTTTTTTTTGCTTTTTTCCAAAAATTATTATTTATAAAAGTTTGTAGGTTTATTTTGTGAACTAGTTGTTTTGAGAGGCCCCCCTTCCCATCCCAATTGAAATAGCCATTGCCATGGACATGGTGTCTGGATGCTGCACTGTGGCAGTACACTGTTGCTGCAGAACAGCTGAAAAAAATCACAAACCACTGCCACAGAAATTCTGTGGCAAATGGTAACCTTGCCACAGAATTTGATCCCAAAGTACCGCAGAAAAATCGAGTCTTGAGTATATCACAGGAAATGCGTAGTGTAGCCTTCACCGCCCCTTAAAAATCATCTACAGGTCAAATAGTATAGTGTGAGAAATGCACAGTGTGGGCCTTGGTGCCCCTTAAACCCCCTTATCTATAGGTCAAATAGTATAGTGTGAGAAATGCACAGTGTGGGCCTTGGTGCCCCTTAAACCCCCTTATCTATAGGTCAAATAGTATAGTGTGAGAAATGCACAGTGTGGGCCTTGGTGCCCCTTAAACCCCCTTATCTATAGGTCAATGTGTTGGTGCCCCTTAACCCTCCTTATCCATAGGTCAGGTACTACAGTGTGTGAAATGCATAGTGTGGGCCTTGGTGCCCCTTAACTATCCTCAAGAGACACTGTTGTAAACTGAGATTAATCAAGCAACATCCTTAGCAGTGACATGAAAATAAACAGGGGATCTGCAATTAAATAGCGGAAGCAAGGTGCCTATACCAATCGGCAGCTGAACCTCAGATGTCATGAACTCTTACTCCACAGGCAACACAGAATAGATCAGAAAAGGTCAGGACAGAATCAAGAAAACTACCCATTTTTTCCCCACTGTATATGGTGTTGTCTGTATTGCACACACTTAATTTAGTTGCTTGGATAATCTAGATTATATTGCTATTTTCACTGATGCATCATATGCTATTTGTTTTTCAGTTTTCATTTTAGTTTTCCTAAACTGATTTATTTGTTCGCATGTTTATATGCCGGCCCATGTTTGTTGGTTTTAACTTGTACAGCTCTTGGAGTGGTGACAGAGGAGTGCCTTATAAATGATTTTTACTGACATATCTATTTGCTTGCCTCTTACCAAGAAAACTGAACACCCATCTACTGGCGACCATTAAAAATGCTGCTGCAATGAAAATGTGCTTACCCTGGCTGTTTGCAGCATCTTCTCAAGTCTCATTAAAGGGACTTGCCATCCTCAGTATTTGCACCTGCTATATCGGTGCCTTACCTCTGCGAAATGATACTGGTGCAGAAATGATCAAAAATCTTGATCGTTTAAATGCAGTACCCTCCTAAAATTGCCCCCACCAGGTCACTCCAACTTCCCAGTGTATAAAGCCGCCCACGCTCCACCCCCGCAGACAGCCACACAGTATGATGTGAAGCCAGGGAGAGCTTAGGACACTCCATTATAGTCTATGGGGGGGCAGCTTCCACATTGTTTTTATATACTGTAATGTTAAAGGTACTTCATTAAACATTATCTAAAGCTCTCTTCTCCCAAATGTATTGCATACTATCAATATTCCTTTGCTTTAACACCCTAAGTGTCTAAATAATAAAGAAAGCTGTGTACTTGATGGGAGTACTACAGGATTTTAAATGGTCACAGCAGATTGAAAACACACCTGAATTACTGAAGACTCCATTTCACACACCACCCTCTGAATAAGAGACTTTTTTTTTTTAGATAATTTTAGTGTTTCATACATTGAGCAGTGATGAAACATGCACAGGAAATGTAAATATATATGTATTTTGCATGTATAATTATATGATATGTAACCATTCCTTGAATATTGTGTCATATTCTTCTTTGTAGCTTAGTACTGAGGATCCCATTGAAAATTAGATCTGTTCAATAGAGTTATCCGTAGTCATACCGTGAACAAAAATATACTCTCGACTACTACTACTACTACATAACAGACAGTTCAACAGAACTTGGAACAAATGTGACACCAAGTGCATTCGACTCTGGCACAGGAAATGAATGCATATAAGATCAGAAGGAAGCTACAGGTACGGGCAGGCCCTCAGTCAAATTAAAGCACTCCTAGGAGGCCTCGCCCTGAAATGTGATTTACAGAATATGTTCCACCTTGTAATAATGTCACGGCTCGTCCTGTAAAACCAACTTCCTAAAACTCAGTAAGCACAGAGCTGCACAAATGCCACTCATTTACTGACGTAGCCATTACGAACACCTACACCCACGCACACACCCACGCACACAGCTCATTCCACATTTACAGGGTTCCCAGGTCAACAGGAATTCCTGTATTCTACAGTACAGTACAGCAGTTTCTAAATGCACTGCAATAAACATCCATGATATACCAGAAAAATAACAACTGTATGTGTAACTGCAAAAAAAAAAAAAAAGAATGTAAAAGAACAATGCAAAAGGCATCCCTGGGGAGTTACACGATTACTGTCAAGTGGACCTGGCAGCCCTTTTTGTGGAAACTGTGCAGGAAAGGTCTCGACAGTACTAAACTACAAAGAAATACAGTTGTAGCAAAAGAAAATTGCAAGTAAAAAAAAAAATCACTACTTCTCTTCAAAACACACAATTTCTGATCTGCACCTACAAAGAAACAATCAACCACAGCCATCAAATATGATCATTTTTCCTGCATTGTGGTCTTTGGTCAAACCATTAAGGGGCCAAACTTTACACAATTCACTTATAACATCTTCCCTACTTACGACATATTTGGTTACACTCACCTGAAGGATTATTACCATGAGTCAGCCTTTCCACTGCCACAAGGACTGTCTAGTTCTGTGCTTTTCTGTCCTAGGTCCAGTAGTCATACTAGGAAGCTGCTGTGGTTCTAATTTTGGACTAGGTTCACACAGTATTGATTACTTGTGGCCACAATGATGCTGCAAGAGGTTAAAAGAGCCGCAAAGAGCAGTTACTCACCATAACACTAGATCTTCAAGAGAATCTCCTGCATTGGGACACACCTCTGGAACTCTAAGCCATCGGCATAAGGATCACTTGGAAACCTTTGCCAGCTGGAGGCCACCCACTGTGATGCACAATGTTGGTGCCTATAAAAGTGGGCAGCTCCCTTCCACTTTAGTCCCCTGTCGGAGATATGCACAGTGGGTCATGTACCATGAGGAACCATATCATCATACTAGTACCAGGCACACAAGGAGAGGCATGGGAGCAGGAACATAAGACATGTAAGACCCATATGGATACCTTCTGCAAGGGCAGTGGAACATCCAGCTAGTTTATACCTCAGACAGGGGAAGAAGGGTGAGTGTACAGTGGCCCAGTGTAGAAAATTATCTCGAAGACTTGCTCTTATGATAAGTAACCGTTCTATCATCTTCAAGGATATCGCCTCCATTGGGCCACACCTTTGGAAGGATTTCCAAGCAGTAAAAAGTGCCCAGGGAGGATGGCAAAGTCCAATCTGAAATCGGGACAAAAGGCCTTGTAGAACAGGAAGACCAAAGCCAGCACATCTGTGTGAGACAATGTGGTGCATACGGAAAGTACAGTATGTACAATGCTCCATGTGGCGGCAACACAGATGTCAGCAGCTTACACATTCTGAAAACAGAGGACTGACGTGGCCACACCCCTTGAAGAATGGCCACATACAGCACCAGGAAGTTCCTTATTGCACTTCCTATAACAGACCAATGTGATAAGTTATGAGCAAGTCTCTGTGAAGAATGGGGGTGGGTGGGGCGCAATGAATGAAGGAGGACAACACTTGTATAGTAGTCACAATTGCACTTCATTATTCATAAGGCTTTGATCTTGACATTTTACCTACAGTATAGGCTTCATCAGGAGATGATTTAATACTTTTAGTAGCGCCTGCTATCCCTTTGCACAGCACCTAACTTATAAATGCATAAACTCATTTTTCCGTAGCGTTTAAGTCAGTCCATATGCTTATACGTCTGTTCCATAACATGCACTTTCACTATTTTATTTATGCCCCCTTAATGCTGCTGAGCTTTTATGCTGCTCTAATTTCATGCAGTTAAAACTTGGCATTCTCGGCACAAAATCAGAGCAGCATACAAGCTCAGCAACCTTAAGGAGGCATAAAAAATAATGAAGCATAAGTGTATGGACGTGAAACGTCAAGATCAGAGCCTTATGAATAACAAAGTGCAACTGTGACTATCTACTACACTAGTGTTGTGTACAACACTGGTGCAGATCCACAGTGAGAATCCACAGTGAGGATCTGCACCAGTGTTGTTTACTTTGTAACAAAGAGTAATACAGTTGCTCGGCCGTTTGGACAGGCACTGCTTAGTCACTGGTACACCCTCTCTCCCAGAGGCGAAAAAACCACAAAAAAGCTGAGAGGGCTTCTTTAATTCTTAGTGTGATCAGGACAGAAACATAGTGTGCTATGAACATCAAGTGTATGGAGCAATGCCTCACCTTTGTTAGCATGCACAGGATAAATACACCGATAGCTTTATGGAATGATTCAGCATGAAATTAGAAACCATTTTTGGTAAAAAATGAGGATTAGTATGCAAGGCCACCCTGTCCTTGTTAAAGATCAGGTGTGTGGGGGGGAGGGTCATGCATGAGTGACTAAAGTCAGAAATCCTTTGGGCAGAAGTGATGGCAACTAGAAAAAGTGCTTTCCTGGAAAGGAAGCGCAGGTCAAAGTAAATTTTTCAAGAATAAACTTAAGGTCCCAGGCCAGAACTGGTTTGTGAACTGGGGCATGCATGTGCAAAATACCCTTAAGGAAGGTACATGGACACTTCCAGTTGTGCTACTGTGCATCCATCAACAGGGGCATGGAAGACAAAAATGGCTGCCAAGTGCACCTTAATAGAGTACTACAGACCGGAGTCTAGTAAAGACAGGAGGTAGGCCAAAACAGTGTCGACAGGACATGCAACTGGGTCCTCAGAGCCAGAAGCACACCATACGGAAAAATGTTTATATTTTAGTGTATAGGTGTGCATTGTGGAAGGTTTCATGGCTGCCAGAAAGACATCAGCTGCTGGTAGAGACACCCCAAACCATGCAATAGCTATGTCTTCAGGAGCCATCTGTGCAGTTGGAGGGACAAGTCCAGATGGACCAGGCCCCCCGTCTCCCAGACACAGGGGTAACTGCACAGGAGGTTCAACTGCTAGATGCTGCAGGAGTGGGAACTAAATTTAGCGAGGCCAAAGGGGGGCAAACTAGTATCGAGGTAGCTCACTCTGCCCAGAGCTTGAGTAGAGCCCTTGGAATGAGAGGGATCACAGGGAACACATATAGAAACCTCCCCCTCCAGGAAAGGGACAATGCATCTCACCCAAAACCTCCAGGCCCTGGACCGAGCGAGCAGGAAAGCAGCAGTTTCTACGTGTGCGGGATGCAAAAAGTTGCAACTCTGGATAACCTCATTTTGTGAAGAGATCGTCTACCACAGAGATCAGTAGTTCCCATTCATGTATCCGAGACTGGGAACGACTTAGCCTGTCTGCAAAGACGTTTTGGACTCCTGGAAGAAAAATGGTCACAGCAGGCTGTGACAGAGTGCCTAATGCCATACTCTTATCACCTCCCTGTACCATGAGTGCGAGTGACTGCCTCCTTGCTTGTTGACATAGTGTATTACACCAATATTGTCTGTTCGTATCAACAATGGACCTGGAGTGAGGTGTACTCTACAGGCCTGGAGACGAAGAAGAACAGCCCTCATCTCCAGAACATTAATGTGGAGACCTGAATCTCCATCTGTCCACACCCCCTAGGTCTGGTACAGTCCCCAGGGAGCTCCAACCCAACCTGGAAGCATCCACAGTGAGGATCTACACCAGTGTTGGAGTAAAGAATGGGATGTCCTGTAACAAGTGCAGGGGTTCTATCCACCACAGTACAGATTTTCTCAGAGAGGACAAGATGTGAACTACATGTTCCAATTAGTACATCAGCTGATCCCACTGCATTCAAAGAATCCAACTGCAGAATTCTCATATGGAGGTGGGCTACTGGAATGGTTACAATGACATAAGTCCCAGGAGGTAGAGCACAGTCCTGGAAGACAATGTAGTGGCGCCTGTGTATCAGACCGGCCTGGGCAAAGAGGGCCTCGGCTCTGTCATGGGTCAGGAATGCTCTACCCACTGCCGTGTCCAATACTACCCCAGTATACTGGAGACATTGGCATGGAGTGAGGACAGATTTCGGTACACTGACCTTGACACACAGGTCCTTGAACAATCACAGAATTCAGGATACTGTATACTGGACCACCCCCCTGGGCAGGCCTTGCAGAAGCCAATCATCCACATAAGGGAAAACATAAAGCCCTTCCTTCTGGAGGGCTGCTGCCACAACTGTGAAGCATTTGGTAAATACCCACAGCGTCAAGGATAACCCAAAGGGCAATACTCATAACTGATGATGGCTGTCATCCAGAGTAAAGCAGAGGCATTGCCTGTGACTTGTCCCACTTTTGATATGAAGGTAAGCATCCTTAATGTCCAGGGCACACTGCCAATCCTCTTTTTGCAGTAAGAGAATGACAGCCTGGCGAGACACCATGTGAAACTCCTTGTATTCAACATCTTTGTTCAAGGCTCGTGTTCAGAACTGGAAGTAGGTCTCCTGTGGATTTGGGGACCAGAAAGTATCTGGAGGAAACCCCCATTCCTTTCTTTGGGAAGAATGGGTTCTGTGTTTTTTTCTGAAGCAGGGACTGTACTTCTTCCCTCAACAGGGACAGGTGTCTCAAAGGGTAATGAAAGGGAGGTGGAGGGTGCACTAGAGGTCTGGAGAGTAGTCCCAGTGCTTGCACTTTCCCTACTATTTCCAGGACCATTCATCTGTGATGATCTCCCACCATTTTGATAGGTGAACAGAGACCCTTCCCCTTACTTGTACCCCTGGAAGTAACTGTGGAGGAGAGGATGTGGGAAGTCAGAAGGTGCCAGAGGCAGATGGGCCACTGGAACTGAATGACCTCCTGGGGCAGCAAGCTCTGCAGGGACCAACTCCTTTGACATAATACTGTGGATGGTAGCCATGGCCTTCATAGCCCATGGGTCTTCTAAAAGTCCCTCTATTGCGACGCCTGAACGTTTGTGGGGTTGAGGACTTTGCAGACCTCAAAGTAATTTTTGGAGATTGATGATCTTTTACTGCATTATCCACATCATGTCCAAAAAACTTGCAGCCTCGAAAAGGGTAATTGGGTATGGCCTGTTGTACATCAGTAGCAAAGCCAGGAATATCTCCTGAGGCAGGTGCCAGAGACAGAAGCCGATGTATCATATACGGACTTTAAGAGATGTTTCTCAGTATCCAGACTGGCTGATGCAGCTCTAAGTTGTTCTGTTTTTGGTGAACTATCAGGGAGAGGCTGAACAGTAGTCATGACAGACTTTCAGGGCTATTTTGATAATTATGTAAGCCTGGTATTTTGCAATGCAAATCCCCAGTGTGGCAAAGGTGCAAGTCCTCTTGCCTGTAAAATTTCCTTCATTCTTTGTCCAGAGGCAAGGTGCGCATTACCCTAGGAGCTCTAGAGCGATCATGAGCAACCATGATTACTAGAGGACCAGTCTCAGGTTGGGAAGCAAAATAGGGCTCAACAGATGGAGCAGAGTACTGTTTTATAGCCCTTCTGGGGAATGCAGGCAAAGTGCTAGGCTTGTGCCAAGCAGCAAAGGTAGCATCCTCCAAAGCAAAGTGCTGCTGTTACTTCCAAAAACTCTATTAAATTTCTCTCTTACTGGAGTCTTCCTCTTCACCCTCAAATCCCATTACATCCTGAATTTGCTTAAGTAAAACTTGAAATGAGGGATCTTCAGGGAGAAAGGAACTGGGGTTATTGACCACTGAGTCCTCGCTACAAGAGAATAGGATTGAGCTGGAAGGAAAATCCCCTTCATAGGGTTCTTTTTCCCCACCTTCATCCTACAAATCCTCCTCCTCCATGTCCAGAAGATTACGATTATATTCCAACTCATTTCCCTCCTGAACGACGATGGGGTCAATCGACAGGACTGGCTATACATGGGATGCTGTAGGCAGGCCTTTAGGTCCAGTCTATGGCACCGATGGGGAAGGTCCTGTCGATGGGACTGGCACTGAAGCCATCAGCACCCCGGTGCTGATAGCTCGGCGTCACAGGAGTGTTAACATTTCTAAAAACTATGTTAGCATAGCCTGGAAGTCAATGACGCTCGGTTGCAGGTTCATGACTGCCATCATAGATGATGGGGCAGCATGCCATATGTAGTAAGTACATCAGTGCCAGAGCCATGGCCCGACTTTGGTAGTCTCAATGACAGCTGGTTGAGGCTGTAGTCAATGCCACCAGAGCAGACAATGACAAAGACTTACCCTCCTTTAATGGAGAACTCAACCTCACTGGTGAAGCATATTTTTCTTTGTGACTACGGCAACTGGAAGAGGAAGGTATCGACAGTGATTTGTATCAGCAATGATTTTTCTTTTTCTTTGGATATCTCTGTCTTCAACAATCTCAGCAGCGATAAGGTCACTGACTGCCTGCGTGTTTTCTTTTCATGGTGGGTGGTCAAGAGAGAGAAGCTGGCCTGGAACTCGCAACCTTTGCTTGTGCCTGGCCTTGATGGCGATGAAAGTTTCTAGAGATTTCTGCTGATGTCTCCCTGTGGCATGGTTAAATCCTTGGCAAATCTTACAGGCCCAAACAGCAAACACACTCAGTGTAAGTGCCATCCTTTTAGATCTTGTAACCACAAATACAAAACCTAAATAAAGGTTCTTTTGATGGCTACACACAGGCACAACACTGGTATAAAAACTGTTTAACTTAGAAAATAAATACTGAGGAAACAACAGCATTGTTTCTCTGCAGGTCCAACGAGCAGCCAACGGTAAAAGAAAGAACTAAAGAGCAAGTGGGCTGCCCAGGTTTTACAGGCATCGACATATGCCATTGTGTGTGGCCCCCGGTTAGCAAAGATTTCTAAGTGGTCCTGACACCGATGGCTTACAGTTCAAAAAGTTTGGACCAATGGAGGAGATATCCTCGACTAAGTTGTTGGGAAACACTGTCGCCAACAAGATGGCATCCATTCCAAAGTTAAATCATATTCCTTTTATTATTTGGTCATTTAGATTCTTGGCACTCCAGGATAGCTTTGTTTAGGTTACACTCCTACTTTTTATGAGAATCCTGTGGGACAGCAGGGCTGGTACATGATGGTTACCAGTAGAGCTAGCCATACAGAACAACAGCAGTACTAGTGGATTCAGCTATAGTGCTGCCTACCAGGGTATTTTTTGCATGACAAATAAAAGTAATTACCATTGGATTAAACTGTGTTCCTGCAGTATCCTGCAAGATATCACTGGCAGAAACTGTTATAAGGGGACAATCCAATGGCCATGCTTCTGAACTGGTGACCTGGGGTTGGAAGTGAACTTTGAGAGCAAGGTTTGGGTGCAGCCAGTGAAGAGAAGTGCTGCCAAGCCCAGCGTAAGCCAGCTTAAGGAGGCAGAAGGATGAAACCCAGTACAACAATGGCTCCTAACAGCGGCCTGTGAACCCTTCTCCCTCATGATGGGTGGGGTTTGTGCTTAGTACGCGCAATGACACTTGAGGCCCACACTGGCTATGCCTAATGTCAGAAGAGATGCAGAAAAGAACAGAGGGGCAACAACCATGCTGCCATCATGTTGATGCCCAGCAGTTGCCTTGGATCTTGCACTGAACAAGATGGAGGCCAGCGGGAGCTGGAGTGGTCACCACAGGTGTATGCCCCAAACACCAGGTGGATGGCAGTGCAGAATAAACAGCTTGGCATAAAAATAAAAATTTGCTAACAACACTATCTTGGAGGGTAGCACAGTACAGTAGTTGTTTTAGCCTAATTGGAGTTTTAAAAGGGCAACATTTTACATTTTTCTGGGGAAAGTGCTACCACTTTGACAAAACTGTTGCGCTATTAAAATAATATTGTATCTCCCCATGAACTACGCTTTCAAGACGTTTCATACTTCCATAATTACAGAAGTGCTAAGTGACAATTAAACAGCATTTATAATGTTTTAATTTCTCTTAAGCTTTTCTTGTATGAGGGGAAGATGTGAATAATGGATGTGTGAAACGGGTGAAGAGCTATTTTGTCTGAAAAAAAAATTAACTGTAAGTACATACAGCTTGAGAGAGATAGTACACTACAATAAATACAGGTTACTCACCTGTAACAGGAGTTCTAGGAATGGTATATGTTGTTCATCCACACTATCTGATAGGTTCCTTGCCGCTTTAAATCTTGCCGGAAGGTCTTCAAGCTGGCTCCTCCCACCCACCCCGGTGGTAAAACTCTCGGCTCCGCCCCATGACGCCAGATCTAGCCCGCTGGAAGCCAAGTTGTGCGTCAAGCCGGGAGGTCGGGTGGTTAGGTGGGATGAACAACATACCATTCCTAGAACTCCTGTTACAGGTGAGTAACCTGTATTTCACGGACATGGATATGTTGTTCATCCACACTATCTGGCAGACTCTAGCAGTTCTCTGGGAGGAGAGAGGCAAGGCACACCCCTACTTAGGGAATAAAGACTAGAGAACGAGGCCCCAACCAGCATCCCGGCGTGACCCAAGGTCGATGTGGTAGGGGGTAAAACGGTATGTGCCAACTTCCAGGTAGGAGCCCTGCGGATATCCTGGATAATGGAATCCCCGGAAGTAGCCACCAATGCAGCGGAAGGGCGGGTAAAATGAGCACTTATCCCTCTGTGAGGCTCCATGCCCACCCACCTATAGCGGAGATCTATGCAGGAGGTGACCCACCCGCTCTGCGGTTTCAGCGTAGATGACAAACAGCTGGCGAACCTCTCCCAAATTTCAGCCCTACGCTCCCTGGGAAGGCGAGCGCTCAATTAGGGTCCCAATGGATCCTATATGCGGCCTCAGAGGTGTGAATGGGACTGAACCCCGGCAGAGACAATACCCGTTAGGGAATGCTCCGCCACCACCTATGGAAGGAACTGGTGGGGCGAGGACAACCTTTGTCCCTGTGGAAGACCAGATAGGAGACTCAAAGGAGCTCCTGGAGCTCTCCCAGCCTTCTGGTTGGCGTAGTAGCCCCCGAGAAGGTGTTCTTCCACAACAGGTGGGAGAATCGCACCTGTGCATAGGTTCGAACGGCTTGCCCGTGAGCTAAGCCCATACCAGCATAAGATCCCACAGAGGTGGAGATACTCTCCCCGGAGGGGAAGCGTGATCAAGGCCTTGGAAAAGCGCCAGACCACCTTTCCTGTGCCACCGACTACCTTCCAGCCTGCGCCCGGAGGACAGGGGTGGCAGCCAGGAGCACCTTGAGGATCGTCGACCGAAGCCCTTGCTAAAGAAGAACGGACCACAGGTAGTCCGGAATGCTCACCGAGGAACAGGAGAGGGGACCAGGCCCTATCCTAACACCAAATGGAGAACTCTTCCATTTGAAGGCGTAGCAAATCTGGTCGACTCCTGGCAGGACACCTCAACAACATCGAGGACCTCGCTGGAAGACCCAAGGCCTGGCCACTAGCCGCACAGGTACCAGGCCACCACGTGCAGGGATTCAAGGTCCGGATGGAATACCTTCCCCTGACAACAGAGATCAGGACCGGGCGTACAGGAAGCCACCTTGGGAGCCTGGGGGTGAGACTGAGGAGAGCTGGATACCAGAGCTGGAAGAACCAGTCTGGGACTACCAGCATCACCTGCGCCTAGTCCCTCCTCGCCTTGCCTGTGGGTCAAAGGAAATGGGGGAGAGGCGTAGCAGAGGCCCAGGGTCCGCGGCCTCAAAGGCATCCCCTACAGCGAACCCTGCTGAGGGGGCGGGCATGAGACAGTCTCGGCCTCGCATTCTCCTGAGGGAAACAAGGTCCGCCCGAGGCATGACCTAGAGGGAGAAAGATCTTGTGCTACCTCCGGCAGGGAAGACCACTCTTGAGGTGCAGCCCTTATCCGGCTTAGGGCATCAGCCAGGGTGCTGGAGGCTCCTGCCATCGAAATGGCTAGGAAACCGCCTCCCGGCTGCGCCCAAGACCAAATGCAGAGAACCTCCTTACGCAATGGCAAGGGGCTCGTCCAACCCTGGTGGGTTAGGTAGCACATGGTCGTGGTATTGTCCGCCTGGACCTAACCACTAGACCCCGCACAAACGGAGCGAAATGATGCGAGCTAAGCGGACCGCCTGGAGCTCCACCAGGCTGGAATGGCATCAGGACTCCCGCGGGGACCAGAGGCAGTGCACTCTGTGTTCCCCTTGATGGGCACCCCCACCCATCGGAGATGCATCGGTCGGAGAAGACCGTCGACTCGGGGCGGACGAATGGGATGTCCTCCTGCAGATGAGCTGGAACGGTCCGCCGTAGGAGAGCGTTCCCCAACCCCTGGGCTGCTGTCACAGGCTGGTCCAAAGGATTGCAGCGTTGTGACCGCTGGCTGGCCAGCCCCCACTAAGGGGATGCATGGACCGGCGAGTCCAAACGGACCACGCTGGTGCAGGCCACCGCGAGGCCCAGGAGGTGCAGGAAGTCCTGGGCAGGGCGCAACTGTCTAGTCAGACGTGACTAGGTAAAGGAGGAAGAACCTCGGCCCTGTCCGCCGGGAGCCGAGCTCTGGCTCAAGAGTCAAGCTCTGTCCCAATGAAAGGATCACCCGCTTAGACATGAGTTCCAACATGGCTCCATTAGAGAGGAGACCGGTCTGAGAGCAACCTAGAGGGCCAGAACTCTGGACCGTCCCCCTCCGCTCTGGAGGGGTTGCAGTCAGGCCGCCATCCGGGTAGGGGTACACCCGGACCCTTCGGTGCCGCAGGAATGCTGCTGAGAAAAGACCGAAGGATATGGCCTGGAACTCGAAAAGAAATCCTCCGCTCTAGAAGCGGAGGAGTCTCCCAAGAAAGACAGATCGAAGTGTGAAGAAAACGTCCTGGAGGTCCAGGAAATAGAGCCACATGCCTCGTTCCGAGGATGGGATAGCTGAGTCTGAGTGACCATCCCGAAGGTCCGAGACCTTAAGAAGCTGTTCAGGTCGTGCGGGTCAAGGATGGGGCGCAAGTCCCCCGTCCGTTTCGGGACCAGGAATACCTCGACACAAACCCTGGGTCTGGAGGAGGATCCGCCACCTTCCTGATCACCTCTAAGTCGAGGGGCAGGGCAAAAATCGGCTTGGCGGGCCGACAGCGAGGCTGCAGACCCCGTGGCCCCCCCGAGGGGCGACGGCTCGAAAGGGTGGGGCCTGCTCGAAATCCACAGGCAGGCCCTTTCCCTAGCACCTCCGACATCCAGCGGTCCGTGGTGAAAGCGGACCAGGCGGAGGAGGGGCAGAGCCATCTCCCCACGGGGGGACCTGGGTAGGGGTGACAAGGCCGGGGACGGCGCCCCTCAGCCCGTCACTGAGCAGGCTTGGAGGAGGGACTGGCAGAGGGAGCTCCTGAGCCTTTACCTCCTTGCTTCCCTTTAGAGGAAGCCGCTGGCTTGGGGTCAGGATGCCCAGTGCAAGCCTGCTGGCCCTCATGCTGGGGTTGATGGGCTGGTCGTGCCGCAGGGGCCGAAGGACAAAGGGACTTACACAAAGGTTGCCGGCAGACCTTGTCCCTCTGGGCGGGTGTGACTGAGTCCAGAGTGGCACTGGACTTCTCGGTCCCCTGGAGGTGTCCCTCCACTCCAGGGCCGAAGAGGTCAGTCCCCAAGAAGATGTCCACCAACTTGTGCTGGGTATCCGTCGAGAAGGTGGATATCCTCACCCACGCCCTGCGGTGCATGGCCGGCGCAGACGCTACTGACCTGGCATAGGAATCAACTATGTCCAGAGCAGTCTGAAGCTGCTGCTTCGCCACTGCCCTACCCTGGTCCCGCACCCGCCAGACCGTGGTCCGCAGGTCAGCCGGGAGATGAGGGAGCACCTCATCCAGGGAGCCCAAAAGGGTGTGGGAAAAATGTGCCATCAGTGCAGCCGAGCTGGCCTGTCGGAGGCCTAGGGAGGACACGGCATAAACCTTGCGCCCGACATAGTCCATCCTTTTGGACTCTTAGTCGGAGGGCCTATCCACATCCCGAGCGTTCACAGAACCCTGGAAGACATTATTGGTAACTAACCCCTCAGCGGAGGGGTGCTCTGAAAAACCGGGCAAAGAACCGACAGGGACAGAGTACTTCCTGGCCATCCTGGCCGAGGGCGCAGGACAGGAAGTAGGCCGTTGCCAAAGCTCCAAGGCCGGGCCGACGATGGCCTCAGCCACCGGGAAGGCCTCCGAGGGTGAACCCCCTCAGTCTAGAATCTCCGTCAGGGGATAAGAGGCCCGTTTGGACACGAGTTCGAGCTGCATCCTGGTGAACTCCGAAATGAGCCTAAGCAGACCCAGAAAGGACAAAGGGCTGTCTCCACAGACCGTTCCAGGGAGGACCCCGGGCCCTCCCATCTGGGGAACATGGAGGAGTCGTCATCGGACTCCGAAGGGTCTGCAAAGAGCTGCCTCAGGCCTGAGCCACTCTTCACCCGCCGAGGGCGGGCAGGAGTGAGGGTGACCGACAACCTGAGGGACAAGTTGTGACCCGACCGAGGTTCCACCGTAATCAGTGGGGCAGCAAGATTAGGATAAACAACCGGCCCAGAAGTGGGCACCTCGACTGCAGCGAGCGGTTGCGTCGGCCATTCAGGCGGCAGCTGCTTGATAGTCGAGGAATGAATCAGAGTCGATTGATTCCCGGACAACAGCAACTGCTGCCACATGAACTCCTCGTAACGTCGACGCCATCTGCATCGAAGCCTCTCCTCATCCGAGGAGGGAGACGAGGAGGAACGGTAATGCCACTTAACTCGGTGCACCGACCGAGACCGCCGAAATCGGCGGGAGCGGCTTGACCAAGAAGAGGACCGAGACCGAGACCCAGATCCTCAGGGAAACCGAGGGTGGGTCCGGGAAGGAGCGGGGGACACCCGCTCTTCCCTCGGCTCGGACAAAAAGACCGAGGACTGTCGCCCCGAAGGTGCAGGCAGAATCTCAGCCTTCACCAGGGAAACCGGCGAAGGGTTGACGGCTCTTGCAGTCGACCTCCTGGGTGACGGGTCAAGAGAAGACTCGACAACATCGACGGGAGTCTTGGCCGGCTGGCCTGATGGGGACAACGTGAAGCCAACGGCCTGAGCCGCAACCTCGACCGAAGTCGAAGGTCGGCAGACAGGGGAAGGGGACCTCTCCCGTTCCCACAAACACCGACGATGGGACTTACCCTGCGACTTCCTTGACCTGGGCCGAGAGGCAGGTCCCGATGGCCCCTCTCCCTTTGAGGAAAGGGACTGGTGAAGCTCCTTGAATGAAGCCGAATGAGAGGAACTCAAAGAGAGCGGGATAAGCGCCGTGACCGAGGAGGAGGGGGATGCAGCCTTGGCCACTGCCTCTTCCACAGAGGAAGAGAGATCGAGCTGCTCAGCCAAGACAGCCGACGCAGACACCACCCGATGAGCCTCTAAAGATTTTTCCGGCGCGGAAAATACCCAGGTCACCCGAGCCCCAAACGGGCCGGATGATCCTCCAGGACGTTGGTCGAAAGGGTGCAGCACAATTCGCAACTTTGCGGATCATGGTCCAAGTCGAGGCAGTAAACGCACGTGGAGTGCGGGTCCGTCCTGGAGGTATTCCCCGGGTGCCTTCCAGAGCTGGGAAACGAAATATCCATCGCAGCCACGAGGGAAGAAGACCGAAGTTTTAGAAAACTTCCAAACTAAATTCGGACAAACCGAATAATCAGGAACCAGTCGAAAACGCAGAGCGCTATGAGGAACCTGAGCCCATGGTGAAGATCTGGCGCCATGGTGGAGCTGAGTTTACCACCGGTGGTGGAGAGTTGATTACTTCCGCAAGCGGAGTGAACGCTGCGTAGAAGTGTGGATGAACAACATATCCATGTCCCTAGAAATACAGGTTACGCACCTGTAACAGGAGTTCTAGGAATGGTATATGTTGTTCAACCACACTTACTGGCAGGTTACTTGCCGCTTTAAATCTTGCCGAAGGTTCAGTTGGCTCTCCTCCCACTGGGTGGTAATACTCGGTTCCACCCGGACGCCAGATCTAGCCCGCTGGAAGCCAGTAGTGCATTGAAGCTGGGGAGGTCGGGTGGGTTTGGATGAACAACATATACCATTCCTAGAACTCCTGTTACAGGTGAGTAACCTGTATTTCTAGGGACATGGATATGTTGTTCTAGCCACACTTACTGGCAGACTCCTAGCAGTTCTCCGGGAGGAGGGAGGCAAGGCTCACACCCCCGATACTTACTTGGGAAATAGAGACTGGAGAACAGAGGCCCCAAAACCAGCATCCCGGCGTGACTAGAGGTCGATGTGGTAGTGGGTAATGAAGGTGTGCACGGACTTCCAGGTAGCAGCCCTGCAGATTTCCTGGATAGGAACATCCCTGGAAGCAGCCACCAAAGCAGTGGTATGGTGGGTAGAATGAGCTCTTATCCCTCTGGGAGGCTCCATGCCTGCCAACCTATAGCAGAGATCTATGCAGGAGGTGACCCACCTGCCTACTGTCCACTTGGCTGCAGGTCTGCCAGGTGAGGCTTCAGCGTAGGTGACCAACAGCTGGCAAACCTCTCCCCGAACTTCAGCCATCCGCTCCTTGTAATAAGAGAGCGCTTTCTCAGTCCAAAGTATGGAGCCCATATTCGGCCTCCGAGGTATGACTGGGTAGAACACCGCCAGAGTCAACACCTGGTTAAGGTGAAACCCGACACCATCTTCGGAAGGAATTTCAGGTGAGGCGAGGACAACCTTGTCCCTGTGGAAGACCAAATAAGGAGACCTGATGGAAAGCGCCTGGAGTTCTCCCCTATCCTTCTTGTTGACGTGATAGCCACCAAGAAGGCGGTCTTCCACGTACAGGTGAGAGATGTCACACCTGTGCATCAGTTCGAATGGCTTGCCCATGAGCTTAGCCAATACCAGCAGTAGATCCCACGGAGGTGGAGGTTCTCGCACCAGAGGGGATATGTGATCAAGGCCTTTGAAAAAGCACCTGACCACCTTCTCCTGCGCCACCGACTGCTTTCAAGCCCATGCCCGGTAAGCAGAGATGGCTGCCAGGTGCACCTTAAGGGTCGTCGACCGAAGCCTCAGCTGAGAAAGGGACCATAGGTAGTCCAGAATGCTGGCCAAGGAATAGGAGGAAGGGTCCAACCCCTTACTCTTACACCAAATGGAGAATCTCTTCCATTTGAAGGCATAGCATTTTCTGGTCGACTTCTTACAGGAAGCCTCAGCAACGTTGAGGACCTCGTCGGAAAGACCCAAGGCCTGGAACTCTAGCCGCTCAGGAACCAGGTCGTCAGGTGCAGGGATTGAAGGTCCAGGTGGAATACCTTCCCCTGGTTGACTGAGATCAGGTCCTGGTGGGCTGGAAGCCGCGTCGGGAACCTGGAGCTGAGGCTGAGGAGATATAGATACCAGAACTGGCGGGGCCAGTCTGGGGCAAACAGAATCATCTGCACCTTGTCCCTCCTCACCTTGAGAAGCACCTTGTGGATCAAGGGAAATGGGGGAAAGGGGTAGAAGAGGCCCGGGGTCCACGGCCTCGAGAAGGCATTCCCCTGCAGCGAGCCCTGCTGAGGGGGGGCATGAAACAGCCTCAGCTTTGCATTCTCCCTGGAGGCAAACAGGTCCACCTGAGGTGTGCCCCAGTGGGAGAACAGATCGTATACTACCTCCGCAGGAGAGACCACTCGTGAGATGCAGCACCTATCCAGCTTAGGGCATCGGCCAGAGTGTTGGAGGCTCCCGCCACATGGATGGCTAGGAGATCCACCTCCAGTCTGCGCACGGGGGACCAAGTGCAGAGAGCTTCCTTGAACAGGGGCAAGGAGTGCATCCCACCCTGGTGGTTTAGGTAGTACATGGTCGTGGTATTGTCCGTCTGGACCTGGACCACTTGACCCCGTACAAACGGAGTGGAAGGCGGTGAGGGCTAGTTGACAGCCCAAGCTCCAGCAGGCTATGACGTGGCATCGAGACTCCTGAAGGACCAGAGGCCATGCGCCTGTGCTCCCCAGATGGGCACCCCAACCCATCAGAGAGTCGGTCGATAGAATGACCATCGGCTCGGGGCTGACAAACGGGATGCCCTCGTGCAGATGAGCTGGAATGATCCACCACTGGAGAGCGTTCCACATCTCTTGGGTCACTGCCACTGGCTGGTCCAGAAGACTGAAGTGCTGTGCCCATTGGCGGGCCAGTCCCCACTGCAGGGGACTCATGTGCCAGCGAGCCCGATGGATCACACTGGTGCAGGCCACCATAAGGCCCAGGAGGCGCAGGAAGTCCCGGGCAGGTCGCAATTGTCCAACCAGAAATGATTAAGCAAAGGAGGAAAGAACCTCGGCCCTGTCCACCAGGAGCCGTGCTCTGGCTCGAAGAGAGTCGAGCTCTGCCCCAATTAATTGAATCACTTGCATTGGCATGAGTTCCAATTTGGCCTTGTTGATGAGGAGGCCAATTTGAGAGCAGACCTGGAGGGCCAGATCCCTGGACCACTCCACCTCCAACCTGGAGGGGGCTGCAATCAACCAGTCGTCCAGGTAAGGGTACAACCGGATCCTTCAGTGCCGCAGAAATGCTGTCACCACTGCCATGCATTTGGTGAAGACCCTGGGAGCTGGAGAGAAGCTTAAGGGCATGGCCCGGAACACGTAAAGAGACCCCTCCGCTCTGAAGTGGAGGAATCGCTGACGGGACGGACAGATTGGGACATAAAAGAAAGGGTCCTGGAGGTCCAGAGAACAGAACCACATGCCTCGTTCCAAGGATGGGATGATCTGTGCCAGAGAGACCATCCTGAAGGTTCGGGACCTTAGGAACTTGTCCAGGTCGTGCAGGTCTAGAATGGGGCGTCAGCCCCCCCTCCGTTTTGGGACCAGGAAATACCTGGACACAAACCCTGGGTCTGGTGGAGGATCTGCCACCTCCCTGATCACCTCCTTTTGGAGGAGCAGGGCAATGTCGGCTCGACGAGCTGACAGAGAGGCTGCGGACCCCATAGCCCCCCGTGGAGTGACTGCCCGATAGGGTGGGACCTGCTCGAATACCAGAGGCAGACCTTTGCCTACCATTTCCAACACCCAATGGTCTGCGGTGATAGTGGACCAGGTGGAAAGGAAGTGGTAGTGCCGTCCCCCCAAGGGGGGAACCCGGGGAAGGGAGCGACGAGGTTGGGGATGACACCCCTCAGCCCATCACTGGGCAGGCTTGGAGGAAGGACCGGCCGAGGGACCTCCTGGGCCTTTTCCTCCCAGCTTCCTGCTGGAGGAAGCTGCAGGCTTGGCTTTGGGGTGCCAAGTGCGAGCCTGCTGGCCCTGATGCTGGTGTTGCTGGGCCGGACGTGCCGCAGGGGCAGAAGGCCGAAAGGGCTTACGTTGCTGCTGGCGGCCTTTGTCCTTCTGGGCAGATGTGACTGAGTCCAAGGTGGCATTGGACTTCTCGATCCTCTGCAAATGACCCTCCAGCCCGGGACCTAACAAGTCGGTACTCAGGAAGGGAACGTCTGCCAGCTTGTGCTGGATATCTGCCGTGAAGGTGGATATCCGCAGCCAAGCTCTGCGGTGCATGGCCACTGCGGCCGCTACTGACCAGGTAAAAGAGCCTCCAATGTTGAGAGCAGTTTGGAGCTGTTGCTTTGCCACCACCCTTCTCTGATCCCACACTTGCTTGACCGTAGTCTGGAGGTCAGCCAGGAGACGAGGAATCACCTCATCCAGGGAGCCCAAAAGAGCGTGGGAAAAGTGTGCCATAAGTACGGCCGAACTGGCCTGATGGAGGCCTAAGGAGGACGCAGCGTAAACTTTAAGCCCGGAATAGTCCAGTTTCTTGGACTCTTTATCCGGTGGCTTGTCCACGTCCCGAGTGTTTCCGGAGTGCCGGAAAACGCTGTCGGTCACCAACCCCTCCGCAGAGGAGTGCTCTGAGAAACCGGAGAGTGAGCCGGTGGGTACGGCATACTTCTTGGCCATCCTGGCCGGGGGAGCCGGACAAGAAGCCAGCTGCTGCCATAGCTCCAGGGCTGGGCCAACAATGGCTTCGGCCACAAGAAAGGCCTCCATAGGAGAATTCCCTCGGTCCAGTATCTCCATGAGGGGATACTTGACCCGCTTTGACACAGGTTCAAGCTTCATCCCAGTAGATTCTGAAATGAGCCGAAGTAATCCCATGAACGAGGATGGGCTCTCGGCCACCGACTGTCCCCCAGAAGACTCCAGGTCGAGAGGCCTGGAGAACAGGGAAGAGTCATCGTTAGACTCAGAGGAGTCTGCAAACAGCTGCCGAGGGCCTCAGCCACCCTCCACTTGCCGAGGGTGATCGGAAGTGAGGGTGACTGACAACCGAATAGGCAACCCATGACCCGACCGAGAATCCTTAGTCTGAGCCCCAGATTTTGGTTGTGGAGGCAGGGGTTCTACCACGATGGGTGGCGCAGCTGGTTTCAGCCGAACACCCGGCGCCGGCTTCGGCTCCTCGATGACCATGAGGGGTTGTCTCGGCTGCTCAGGTGACAGCCATTTAATGGCCAGGGAAGGCGACGGGGTCGGCTTGTTCCCGGTCAGAAGGAGCTGCTGCCACATCAAGTCCTCGTAGCATCAATGCAATTTGCGCTGAAGCCTTTCCTCCTCCTCCAAGGAAGAAGAGGACAAGCTGCGCCGCCGCTTTTCTCAGTGCCGAGACCGAGACCGCCAGTGTCGGCGGGATCAGCTGGACCGAGAAAAGGTCCGAGACCGAGACCGTCAGTGTTTCCGAGGGTGGGTCTGGGAGGGAGTGGGGGAAACCCGTTCCTCCCTCGGCTCGGGAACCTCAACCGGGGACTCCGGCACAGGAGGCACAGGCAAGTCCTCAGTTTCCACTGGGGGAACCGGTGAAGAAGGGTTGTTGGCTTCTCCAGTCGACAGCCCGTCCGACGGGTTGAGAAAAATCTCGACCGTGTCAATGGGTGTCTCGGCCGGCTGACTTGACGGGGAAACCGTGAAGCCAGCGGCCTACTTACCCTTCTAGTCCTTCTTCTTGGACTGAGAGGAATGTCCCGATGGATCCTCACCTTTTGTAGAGAGGTACTGACAAAGCTCCTTAAAAGAAGCCATGTAGGAGGAGCCCAAGGAGAGCGAGATAAATGCTGCAACGGAGGAAGACGAAGATGCGGCCTGGGCCGGCTCCTCCTCGAGGGCGATCATCTGCCAAGTTGCTCAGCCGAGCCCTCCGCCGCAGACACCGCCCAACAGGCCTCCTTTGACTTCACCGGAGGAACACGTCTCTCGGGGCGCCCAAGTTGGAGTCTGGCAGCACGGTCTTTGAGGACATTGACCGAGAAGGACTTGCACAAATCGCAGGCCTGCGGACCGTGATCGAGTCCAGGGCAATAAATGCACGTGGAGTGCGGTTCGGTCCGAGACATTTTCTGCTCGCATGGGCACCGCCGAAATCCGGGAGTCGACTTATCCATCACAGCCGAGAAGGAAGAAACAGACCGAAGTCTAGAAAATTTAAGAATAAGTTCAGTTTAACCGACGTGTTTGGATCCAGGCCTAAAACGCAGAGCGCTAAGGAGGGAACCTGAGCTTCCAAGTGGTAAGGAAGATCTGGCATCATGGGGCGGAGCCGAGAGTTTTACCACCCGGATGGGTGGGAGGAGCCAGCTTGAAGTCCTTCTGGTAAGATTTAAAGTGGCAAGGAACCTGCCAGTAAGTGTGGCTAGAACAACATATCCATGTGCCTAGAAAATCCAATTTATGTACATTTAATAAAATTACATTTAAATAAAAATCTGGAAGAGCAAAGTCTGGAAGGGCAACTTGAGCCAGAGAAAAAAACAAAACAATGGGTCACCCTTTCTTCTGCTCCTTGGAGCAAATGTGGTCATAAATAAAGGCAGACACAAGTGTTCTTGTGTTTCTATTGGCCAAGACACTGATCATATCTGTCTGTTTAAAGGTTTCAGTCACTGGAAATCCCCTGCAGCACATGGAAAAGAAGTCTGCAGTGAGTTGAGTTTTGCAGAGTGGGCAGGTAGGAGAAGGACCAAAAATGTAGCAGAGAGGAAAGTTCCTGCCAGGATCTGGACATGGGGATGAGTGTGCCTTCTGAGAACCTAAGATTGCCTTATCCACCAAAGGAAGCCAAATTAATGTGCAAGAGGTACAACGTATATGTCTGGGGAACCTTCTTAGGTAGAGAGGATCCACCATTATAAGAGGGACAGAAAAAAAAATACTGAAAACTTATTGGTTTAGAGTCTTAAAATAATATTAAAAAAACTACTAAATAGCCTTTTTTTATTCTACAAGATCAATTTCATAATCGCTAAAAGGCACTCCAGAGTGTGCTTTATGCTTGTCTACATCACCTCTTGGGTGACTGAAGGCACTGGGCTGCACTTTCTGACCCATACTGCATCCATGCCATTGCTCTATCCCAGGATAACACATATTATGTTGTGTATTTTTGCTGTAATGAATAGCTGAATGGTGTGTGAGAGGGTACGGCCCTGAACACACTGTTAATTTTAAAAAAAAAAAAAAATTTATAACTTTTTGACATTACTGGTTTACTTCGTGCATGCTCTTCTGGAACCATTAAGCAAGGTTTTAATGTGTCCACACTACCACAGGTATGTTGTAATTCAAATCCATATTCACACCAAGTTTACTCCTGCCTACCATAATGCATTACTTGTTACCGCCATGCAAAACAATGCATCCCATCAGCCTTAGTGCTGTTGCTATGCCAGGCTTGTTTAAAAGTGGTGGCATCCAGCAGGAAGCTAGCACTAATGCTGGTACTCATAACAGTCAACTAGACACACCGTGTTGGCTACTAAATAGAGGAAGCCTAGGACTAGGGTTGCAAGACACCCAGTTTGTGTTTGCCGAATTATAAGCATTTAAGAAATGTGTCTCTTCATGAACAGAACTTTATTATTTGCAATCCGCCAACAAAATTCAAACTAGCGCTCTAGACTCAAAATACTGTGGGTGGGACAGTGCAACATAGTGCTGTCGGTTCCCAAATCTAGCATATCTCAGCAACATGTCCAGACAAGTGAGCAAAACCAGGTTAGTTTTAAAACTGTGTTTAAAGTCAGATGCAAGCCTACATCAGAGCACAGCCTGAACATGGTTTTCAAACACAGTTTTAAAATGTTAACCAATGGGAATGCACATTGATAGTTCTTAAAATAGTTTAAAATGCTTAAACCATTTTGGGAAAAAAAAAAACATCAGGGTGTACAGTGCCTAAGATGCAAAAGTTTAATGTAGCAGTAAAGAAGGAAGACAGAGCAAGAACCAGTTTTTGAAAGGCTGTGTAGGAGAGCCTAAAAAGTGTCAAGGCCATATCCTTTCACGGGCCTCATGGGAGATACATATTATATTGCTTTACTTTGTTTAAAGATGGTAGGTAATAGCTTACTGTTAAATGCCCTCCTGCCTTCCTTTTTCGTCAGCCACGTATTTTGATAGGATTTGACCACTTTTTGATAAATTATCTAATTTTGTAGTACCCTCAGATCTATACTCCCCTCTCCTCAGCAACTACCACCCTTTTCCAGTCACATATCCAAGGCCTTCCATGACATCAGCAAGGTTCATTTCTAATATTTGCTTACGTGGGACACTGACCCCTGGGCATACAAAGTAGGGGATAAGGGAAATAAATAACGGGTCATAATGTTCAACCAGGTCCATATTCTTAAAGCAGCAGTGCAAAACCATAAGAACTGTGAGTCACACTGTCCTCAAGGGAGATGCAAAGGGGGTGTCAAACCAGAAAACTGTGTGAAATTTGTCACACTACCCCACTCAAAACTAACACTCAAATTACTAAAAACTGCATCTATTACATCATTCTGTGCTATTCATATGAATGATCTGGAACGATAACTTATGTCACAAAATACTTCCCTAGCCTAACAAATGAGAAAGACTGACAGCACAGTAATAGCCTGTCTAAGAGGACAGACTTGCACTGACAGCAAAGCACTTGCGCGGCTGGGACTTGCACTGACAGCACCGTACTAGACCATCTATAGGGAAAGACTTGCAGTGACAGCACAGTACTAGCTTGTCTATAGGGAAGAACTTGCAGTGACAGCACAGTACTACTCATCTGGGGACTCGCAGTGACAGCACAGTACTAGTCTGACTGGGGTCTTGCAGTGACAGCACAGTATTAGCCCGTATAGGGACTTGCACTGACAGCATAGTCCTAGTCTGCCGGGGACTGACTGACAGCACAGTACCAGCCTATCTATGGAGAAAGACTTGGCAGTGACAGCACAGTTCTAGGCTGTCTGGGGACTTGCACTGAAAGCCCAGGCTCAGTATCCAAAACTGGTTATGACAGACACTTCTCTGTGCAAAGCTCAATTCACTCTTCCTAAGCAAAGGTGCGTCAGTGACCCAGTGATAGCAACATAAACCAGCAGAAAGTGGGATGTACAGCAGAGAAAGAAGCCAGATCATATTACAGTACAGTGAACCCAGAGAAGATAGTAGTGGAGTTTGAAAATAGCAAAAACATTCACCAGGGTGAAAAACAAAACAAAAGAAAAACTGAACTGAACATTCACCAGGGAGCTTGTTGTACCACCTATAACTACCAGCAAAGTCCAGCTGCAGTGCACAGAGACCAGAGGCCATCACATGCCAGTCTGCCAAACAGTATCACCCAGAAGTCAGAAGGGCAGAGCCAGAGAAATATCCTGACATATTAGATACCTAAATACTTCTCAGGCCTAATTACAGCTTAATACCACACTGATAATACCAATAAGAAAGTTCCAAGCTTTTTTTGGGGACGCAGAGCTTTAGTCTAAGGAATCAGGGCTTTTTAAATTTATATTTTATTAATTTTATGTTAAAAATGTAACATATACAAATATATCCGTTACACATCAACTTTTCTGATACGGAGTGGTACAATAAGGTGCAGTTATGGAAGAACTTGCCATAACAGTACATCTTCGAGAAAGGCTCCTGCAGTAGGTAATTACTTTGAGGACTGCACCCCTGATATCAGGACCCCACAGAAAACTTTAGCCAGTAGTATCTGACCATCCACCTGACATCACGTGACTAAGGTCAGTGTGACCCTACATAGTGGGCGGTCCCCACGCCCCACCTTCAAGTTCTCCCACCGGAGACCTCAGAGGAGGAGCGACAGGATAAAAGGAAACAGAGGCTTCTGGAGCCCAGAATGAGCTCATAGAGAAAAAGCAAGAAAAAAACAAATAAAATTTGGGGGAAGGTGGGAGGAAAAAATGTTACCTACTGCAAGAGCCTCTCTCGAAAATCTACTGTTATGGTATGTTCTTACGTAACTGTACTATCTTACTTCGAAAGGGCTCTTGCAGTAGGTAATTACTTCGAGGACTGAGTCCCAAGCAGTGTGAATCAGAAGAAGCTGAAACATGGGAGATAGGAAAACAACTGCTAAATGCAGACAGTTCAGGACAGGAGTCTCTGAAGCACAGCTAAGCCAAAACCTGCTCTGCGCCTAGAAGCACTGTCCAGACTGTAATGCTTTGTGAAAGTGTGGACTGAACTCCAGGTAGCCGCGGCGCAGATGTCAGTGGCTGACACATTCCCGAAACAACCAGTAGAGGCGCCCATGTTCCTGTTGGAATGCCCCTTAACCTCCCCCGGGAGGGTCTTACCATGCTTCTGGTAACAGAAAATGATGCAGTTTGCCAGCCATTTGGATAAACACTGTTTGGAACCTGCCACTCTCTCTCTTTCGGGTGTAAAAGAAATGAAAAGCTGATCCGTCTTTCAGACAGACTTTGTCCTGTTAGTGTAATAACACAAGATTCTATGAACATCTAAGGAATGAAGAATTGCATCTCCCTGATTAGAATGTTTGGGGTAATACTCTGGAAGTTGAATCAACTGGTTCAGCGTAAACTCAGAAACCACCTAGGGTAAAAACTTAGGGTTGGTACGAAGAGCCACTGGGTATCTATGAAAAATTAAATAAGGCTCCTTACAAATCAGGGCCTGAAGCTCAGAAACCCTTCGAGCTGAAGTAATTGCTACCATGAAAAGTGCTTTCCAAGACAAACAGCGAATATCACAGGAACCAGCCGGTTCAAAAGGAGGCAGGGTCAACTTTTCCAAAACAAAATTCAGATCCCCCAGTGGTGCAGGACTGCACACTGGTGACTTAAGATGCAGAATCCCGTTCAAGAAAGTTTTTGAAACTTCCACTTGGGCTACTGTCCTGCCATCCACTAGGGTATGGTAGGCAGAGACAGCCGACAAATGAACCTTCAGTGAAGAATACCCCAGGCCCAAATCATAGAGGTGCAGGAGATACTCCATGACCGATGGAACAGGGCACGAGAACAGGTCCCAACCCTTCATAGTGGCCCAAATTGAAAATTGCTTCCACTTCATGGTATAAGTGGTCCTTGTAGATGGCTTTCTGGCCTTAAAGAGGACTTGCGCCACCCTAGATGATGCTCCAAAGCACAAAGTGGCTACATCCTGAGGTGCCACGTGTGAAGGCGAAGGGACTTCAGCTCTAGATGGACCAGCATGCTCTCCTCCTGGGTCAGGAGGTCGTTGCAGAGAGGCAGGGAAACCGGAGGTTCCACTGCTAGCTGCCAAAGGAGCACAAACCAAACCTGATGAGGCCAGAAGGGGGTAATCAGAACCATGTGGGCCCCCTCCTCCCATAGATTAAGCAGCACCCTCTGCAGAACCAGAAAGGGAGGGAAAGCGTACAAAACCTCCCTGTCCAGCAAAAAACACCATGCCCTGGAGCAAGCGTACAAAACTCGAGTAGTTTTGCATTGTACGGGGAGGCGAACAGATTCGGTTCCAGCCAACCCCACAAGTCGAAGACACAGTCAACCACCTCTTGCTTGAGCACCCACTCACGGGCTCTTACTCTGGTGTGGCAGAGACTGTCCGCTAGGACGTTCTACACACCCAGAGCGTGAAAGGTTGTGAGGTAAATCCGATGTAGAACAGCCCAATTCCACACCCACACTGGCTTCCTGCATAGGGGATACGAGCGGGTGCCTCCTTGCTTGTTGAGATACCAGACCATGCACATGTTGTCTGACTGGACTAACAGTGTACCCTGGAGAAGCAGGTGCTGAAAGGCTTGAAGAGCATACAACACTATCTCTAACATGTGTAGAGAAAGCTCCATTTGGGACCACCTGCCTTGGGTTTTGTGGTCTCCCAAATGCGCGCCCCAACCCATCCCTGATGCATCTGTAGTTAGAGTCCGAGTGGGAGAAGGGAAATGAAAAAGGACCCCCTTGGTGAAACTGGAAAGATCCTGCCACCACGAGAGATCCCTCTGCATTTAATCGGAGACCATAACCATCTGGTCCGGGTCGTCAGACCTCTGGTCCCACTGTACTCTGAGCGTCCACTGTGAAATACGCATGTGTAGCTTGGCTAAAGGCATGGTGGGGATGGCCACTGCAATCAGGCCTAACAGTCGAAAAATCGACCTGGCCAAGACCCTCCTGCTGGAGGCCACTATACAGGCCTGCTTCTGCAAAGTTTCCGCCCTGTCTAGAGGGAAGAAAGCCATACCCTGAACCGTGTCCGACACCACTCCAATGAATTGCAGTGCTGGGAAGGGACAAGCTGGGACTTCGAAACATTTACAGTGATCCCCACTTGATGGAAAAGGTCCAGGATTGCAGAGAGGGAGAGTTCCAACTGTTTCTTCAACGAGGCTGACAGAAGCCAGTCATTGAGGTAAGGAAACACAGTGGCCCTGATGCCTCAGGGCTGCCGCCACTACTGCCAGGCACTTTGCGAAGACCTGAGGTGCCGAGGATAGGCCAAAATGTAGCACTTTGAACTGGTACTGATCCCCCTAAAAGGAGAACCGAAGGTAGTGACGATGGACCCGGAAAATAGGGATGTGCAGGTAAGCATCTAGAGCGCAGAGCCACTGACCCTTGTGCAGAAGGGGCAACAGACCCCAGAGAGTCAGCATCCAAAACCTCTTGTACTCTATGTACAGGTTTAGAGCACTGAGGTCCAGAATGGGACGTAGATCTCCTGTCTTTTTGGGGACCAGGAAGAAGTGGGAGTAGTACGCCTTTCCTTCCTCGTGCACGGGAACAGGTTCTATTGCTTCCTTCTGTAATAGAGCCTGTATTTCCTCTCGGAGAAGAGGAATGTGTGCCTTCTGATAGTGCGACTGGGCCAGAGGCCTGTCTGGAGGTTTTCCCAGAAACTCTAGAGTTCGTTGTCACTGCCCGCCACCCGGCACATGACAAGCAAATCTTCCGTCCACCTGCTTCACATAGAAACATAGAGGTCGAAGGCAGATAAGGACCGCAAGGCCCATCCAGTCTGCCCATTTCTTTTTCTACCTTATAAATGTGCCTTCAGCCCAGGGGTGTTGGCAGGCATACGTACTGTACTCAGCAGAGTACAGCAAAAAAAAAAAATTCAGGCAGGGGCGACAAATCAGGTGAGGGCAACAAAAAGAGGAAAACAAGGACATTGTGAGTCACATTGTGTCTGTGTCATGCTAAGCACTTTTGCCTTTGTTGTTCGCTATGGGACACTGATGCCTCCAACTAAATATACAAACAAGAACAACTTACCAGGAAGGCAGAAAAACAAAGGAAGGAGAAATACAGGAAAAAATCTGATTACTTGAAATCAGAAATGGCAACGGGGGCAGGGGGGGGACTATTGTTAGTGTGGCATGGCAGTGCAATGAGCGCATATTTTGGTTTATGTTTACAAACGAGGGGGGGCAACAGTGCATCAGTTTTGAGTACAAGTTTAAAATTCCTGGCTACACCCCTGCTTCAGCCTTTGCTCTGTCAGTGGCCTATCTATTCATACTCATCTGTATTGCTCCCTTATGCCTATCCCATGCCTGTTTGAAGCCCTGCACTGTATTCATAGCCACCACTTCCTGAGGTAGGCAGTTCCATGCATCCACCACTCTTTCTGTGAAAAATAATTTCCTCACATTCCCCCTTAATCAGCCTCCCTGCTGTGTCCTCTTGTCCTGCTATTTTTCTTATATTTAAACATGTTAGACTCTTTCACCTTGTTAATGCCCTTAAGGTATTTGAATGTTTCAATCATATCACCTCTCTCCCTCCTTTGCTCAAGGGTATACATATTGAGTTCCATTAATCTGTCCTCATATGTCTTCTGAAAGATCCTGAGGTGAGAAGGCGGACAGCAGTCATGCGGGGGCTAGGGAAAGCTGGGACTTAGCCAGGGGTGTGGCTGAGGCTGGCTGTGCCCAACGTTTGGTCTGACATTGGGCCATCTGCTGTTGTTTCAGCTGCCTTTTCCCTTGGTAGGGAAAAGGCTTCTTCACCTGAAATTTGGGTTGGTACATGGTTTGTACCAGCTGAAGAGCCTTGCCTTTGTCCTGCAGGGTGGTAATAATATCCTGCACATCGCCCCCAAACAGAATGGATCCCCTGAACGGGGCATCCTGGAAGGTAGTTTGCACATCCTGGGCCAAACCCGACACTATCAGCCATCAGTGGCTCAGTAGGTAGCACACTCGCCTCTGAGGCCGGGAGATCAGAGGGCTGTGGGTTCAGTTCCCACATCTGGAACTTAGGTTAATATCCCAGTACTGACACTGTAGTGCAGCATGAGAGGGGTGCTGCATTTCTGAGGTGCCGTTTCGGATGAGATGTTAAACCGAAGTCCCATCTGCCTGGATTGGTGTTAGTTCAGGTGGATGTTAACGATCCCATGGCACTTATGGAAAAAGAGTAGGGGAATTTCCCCGGTGTTCTGGCCAAATTTCCCTCATTCACTAAAAATACCACCAACAGCTTAATCTGGTTCAAGGTTGGTTGGCATTCATCTGTATCCCCTTCCCCCGGGTCGTGCCTAAAAATAGGCAGGATTTGTCTAGTGCACTTACCTGGTCAACAAAAACTAAATAAATAAATAAGAAGCATCAGAGGCCGACTGTAGTGGCTGCTCCCCCTGTGGAGGAGTTGACAGTGTCATAGGTTGCCCTGAGGGAATGTCTGCAAGCCACCTTAGCGGAGCTGATTAAATCCGCCAATATGGATTTAGCTTCAGAGGGAGGGCTTCAATGGCCGGCTTCGGCTAGGCAAACAAGGATTTTTGGTAGACCAGCATGTGACCTACCTACTTTAGAGCCCTCATAGCCAGTGTGAAGGAAAAGTAAAACTTTCTTCAAAACTAGTTTAGCTGCCAAGACTCCTTATCAGAAGGAGAGGGGCTCATGTGATGGGGCTTGGTGGACCAGTCATGAGCAGCAGCTGCAATAATTACCAAATCGGCCTTGTGGTGCATACTAAACTGGTCCTTCTTCTCTGGCATGCGACAGGTGCGGCCTGCCTTTTTGGCTACTACTGGAATAGAAGAGAGCATCATCCAACTGGTTGATGCTAGGTCCTCCTGTGGCTCCAATCAGGGCGAGGTAAGGACCGGGGCTGCCGCCTGCATGTCCAGGTGCTCCCCAAGGCGTTACCTCTTGGGATTCTGGGCATCCGACTTCCACTTGTAGACCTCTGCAATTTTGAGGAGGAGGTCTGAGAAGGAAGGATCCTCTGGGATCAATTTAGGGGATTCCTTAGGCTGGGGCTTCTCTATAATAGGGGTTACAAAGCCTGACCCTGCTGACAGGGAAGAGTCAGAGTCAGAATCTTGATCACAGTCCTAAGACCCGGAAACAGGGCGGACTGAATCCCAGGGTCCCAGCATCGGCTTGTCCAGAGGCCAGGTCAAATTCGAATCCCTGGAAGGGACCGGTGCCGGCTGAGGTAGAGGAGCTAGAACCTGCCTTGCCAGCTGCGCGTCGTGGGGCTCCTAGGGGGCTCTCTGGGAGGCTGATGACTGCCCAGGTCTGACACGAGCTATGCCTTGGTCTCTGACCACCAAGACTACAGGATGGACTGAAAGTCCACTGGAGTCTGAGGTGGAGGCTGTGGAGGAGGCTGATAAGCCAATGGATAGTCAGTGGTGAAGCCCGGTGTCAGGAAACCCAGCATGTGATAGTGCGTCAATGGGTATCCTGGCAGCGGGTAGGCTGGAGTGTACCCTGGTGCATGAAACCCTAATGGGGGGGGGGGAACCTGGTGGGTTACTGTATATGCTGGAGCCTGAAGTGCTGGACAACCTGACAGCAGGAATCCCAATGGGAGGCCCAATAGGAGGTACCCCGATGGAGGGTCCAACAGAGGGTAACCCGATGGGAGACCCGACATAGGGGGCCTATGGAGGATCTGACAGTTATGCAATACGCCCTGAACGGGGGATGCTAACCTGGAGGACCCTGAAGGGCTGGGATCCAGCGGGGGTGCGCCGTGGTGAAGAAGCCCCAGATGGCAGAGGAGGAAGCTGGGAACCATCCATGTTATCACCAGCTCCTAACCCCAAACGGAGGTGAGCCTGGGGAGAAGCCACCTGGCGGAAGCCCCTCATCTCCCATCCCTCTGTTAACAGCTGAGGGAGGGGGAGCCATGTCCCATGGCAAGGGGGAAGCCCGGTGAGGAGAACCATTTGGGGGAGGCTGAGAAAAATCTGGCAGTTGGGAATCATCAGTCCCATCGCCGGACCCCGAAACCAGGTGGGTCAGGTGGACGATGGTGGGGCCCACGTTCAACTTACTGGCCGAGTTGACCATAAGGACGTCAGACTTGCCGGTGCCCGATTTATCGGGTGAAGCTGGGTGGGCTCTGGAGTCCCTAGAGCCCGACACAACAGCCTGAGCCCGGCGCTCATTGGAGGAGCCGATGAGGGACTAAACGGCTCCACGCAGCGTGGCAGACCCTCCCTCATGGAGATGGGTCTAAGCGTGGCCGAGGTCGAAGCCGAAGTTCCCGTGGCCATGGGGGCCAGAGGACTGCTCCTTAGGTGGTGCAGGCTGGGCCATGGTGACCGACTTCCCAGAAGAAGGAGGCCGCCGTTCATCTGAGGAGCCCGCAGGTGGCCTCAGGGGAGAGGGGGATCGCTCTTGGTCCTGTTGTTTCTCCTTCTTTTTCTTGTGCCTAGATTTGGTGGGTGAGGTGGAAGTGCTTTGCAATTTTTGGACTCTTGCTCCATGGTGGCCATTCGTTGCTTCAAAAGATGAGCCTAGAGTGCCTGCTGGCTGTGATTCCGTGTGGCCAGGTTAAAATTGGCGCAGGCTTCACAGTCCTCGACCTTGTGCTCTGGGCCTAGGCAGAAGAAGCAGAGGGAGTGCGAATCCATGTGCCGCAGCTGAGCGCCACATGATGCACACTTGTTCTTGGGCTCGACACTGGATGACGATGACATGCACAAAATAAAACAAAATACTAATTTCGAAAGAAAGAAAAAGGGATACTCATCCGAGATAGTGGTCAAACTGCAGCGTACAATCTCCAAGAGGTCTGACTGATCAGGTCGACAGCGGGAAAGAACTAGACGGTGGGCATGGGGACCGCCCACTATATAGGGTCACGCTGACATCCACATAATGTTGGGTTGGTGGGTCCCCCATCAGATACTGCTGGCTAAAGCTTTCATGGGGTCCTGACGCCAGGGGATGCAGTCCTCAAAGTAATTACCTACTTCAAAAGCCCTCTTGAAGAAAGATCAATAACTGTGATATTCGGTATGGTTTAAATATCTACTCTGCAATATTTCTTTTTATAAAATGGGTTTCAGAATCCTTCAGAATCCTAGCAACTTCAATGGTTTCAGCACATCCCCTAACCACTCATTAATATCTGGTAAACGAGCAGTTCATAACTCAACTGTCCTAATTTACAGTACCTAACAACAACCTGAATAAATGAAAATAAAATATTTTTACATTAAAATAAAAACATTTAGGATTTGATCAATTGGCAGCTATCTGTGCGGATGTCCCTCGGTGAGCTCCACGTCCGCCTCCCTTCCCTCAAATGTAAACAGTTTTTTTCTATATCTGAAATGTAATGGGAGTATTGCTTTTTTGTTTATTAGAAGGTGCACATAGAGACAATAGCTCCAGTCACTAACTAGAACTTGACAGATCTTTTTAAGAGACATTGTTAACTCCTCCTAAACTCATAGCCCAGCAGTGGCATAGCACAAATCTTTATCCGGAGAGATGCAGCTACCCCCGTCAACCCTAGTGTGAAGGGGAAGGGAGGAGGACTGCTTTGGCATGCTCAGCCATTCGGGAATGCACTGGATAAGGGTTTTAGGGCACTTATTATATTTGTTACATGATGCACACCAACCTCCACCAGTGCAAACCAGCTTTTGCATAAAGCTATGCTATGTGGAGGGGGGTACTTTGAATCTCTGTGCACTCACATTGCTTCCAGTTGTATATACTGCATTCCTACTATCTCTTGACTGCAAGTTCTTCTGCTGTACACTACGAAATATTTTATTCTTTAAGGCAGGGGTGGTCTTGAAGTGTCATTCTATGATGCGCGTTCCGATTTTTAAATCAGGCAAGGTATCTATTAATTGCAATCTACTTTACAAATGGCAGGATGTGATAAATGTACACTAATTACTTGGAATGTCAGGGGCTTGAACCACAAACTAAAGAGATACTCTGTACTAAGGCATCTTAAAAAACTAAATGCTTCAGTAGTGTTTCCACAGGAGATGCATATAAACAACCATTTGTCAATGCCGAATGTTGTCTTGCTGACATTGGCATTAGTAGTGCAGGAGTTAGAGAGATGCATAATAGGAATGGCAGTGAAGTATGGAAGTGATGCCAACCCCACGCCACCCAGCAGAGACTGACAGGCATTGAGGTGTGCCTTTGGGTGTCAGCCATAATGCTCATGCCATTTCAGCTCACCCTACCCTGCAAACTTCGACAAGTATCGCATTGTGTCTTGGAGTCCTTGGGCCTTAGGCTCACCCCATTCCATAAGGAAATACGTTGAGATGGGTGCAGTATAAGAGAATGGGGTGAACTTTGGGACCGAAGAGTCCAAGGCACCCTTCGATGCCTGTCAGTGGCTGCAGGGTGGGGGTGGAATGGCATGAGCATTACAGCCGACAATCCAAAGTCACACCCCTGTCTCTACAGGTTGGGAAGTTATGGCTAGAAACCCTAACGCCCCAGGCATTTGTTAGTATTTGTACTACGAATTGTCAACATGGGCTTTTCGTGACCCCACCTCATGAAGCATTTGGGACCTCCACTCATGAACAGTGTCACACTGATTTTCTTAATCTGTCCTGAACGTTGATTTCCCACAGTGACCATGCCATTGTGCGTCACATGTGCGAAAACACATTTTGGGCAGGTTGTGAAAAATGACAGCTGTACTGTTCATAAGGAGGTGTGAAAAAACGGCAATGGTGAAAATCTGGAGTGAAAATATTAAAAATTCTCGAAGTTACAAGCGTGCGTAGAAACTGTGTAATGCACGCTTGTAACACAGTCACTGCTTGGAATTTTTTCACCAAATTTGCAACATACTGTAGGCTTTTTGGGAGCCCACATCATGAACAGTGACACTGTTGTTTCATTAATCGGTCCTGAAAGGTGATTCCGCGCAGTGACCGCAAAATCACCTTTCGGGGCCAAATAACCAGATGACAGTCACTGAATTCATGAAATGGGTTCCCAAGCACCCCATGTTGAAAATTTGGTACAAAAATTCTTGAAAATGGCCAGGATATCCAAATAAGTTGAAAAAAAACATTTATGCCATTATACAGCTTACTGGCATTTCTTCAGTTCGCGGTCAGCTCTGAAGAGTGCAGACGTGTTCCAGTCCACCAAAGATCTCGCACCGGGCTCGGAGGTAAGTATGGGGTGAAGAGGTGTGTGGGGAGGTGGAGTGTGCAGAGGGTGGGTGCGGGTTGGGGGAGGGGGCACCAGACACAACAAGGGACTTTTTTTTTCTTTTACAGGGGAAAAAACAAGTGGGAAGGTTTTCTATTTTTACAGGTACTTTTGCACGCTGGGGTGGGCCCCAGCATGCCACCTGACTGTTTGTTGGGGGTCTGTAGCTGACAGGGACTTGGCACCTGTCGGCACATACAGAGTGTTTGGGGGTGCATGAGCTGAGTGAAATTGTGCACCCTCGAGCACACAACAAATGGGGGGGCATTATTCCGACTGGGATTGGGTACCCCTGTCGGCAAATTAACTTGGGAGGGGCATGTCAACAGGGGGACTGGGCACCCCCCTCAACTTTCATGGGGACTGTGAGAGGCAGATGGCGATAGCCGCCGCCATGTTAACGTGAAACAAATGTGGAGACATTATGCCGACGGGGATTGGGCTACCCCATCGGCAAATTAAATGGGGCCGGAGCATGCCGACAGGGGGATTGGGCACCCCCGTTGGCTTTCATGGAGGCTGTGAGAGGCAGCTATTCGTCAGCTTCCGTGGGGACTGCGAGAGGCGGACGTGGATGCCGCTGCCGTGTTTATTGAAATGGGACACCAGACAAGGCAAACTGTAATTCACTGCAGCAATCAGGAACCGCCCCAGCAGCAATAACAGCTGATTCTCCTGTTAAGGGGAGTTCCCTGATTGCAGTGGTGAATTTCTTTTAAGTTGGTGGCAGGCTTCTGAACTGCTGTCATAGACAGTGTGCTATGCCATTGGTGCCACAGAGCCCAGCCAGAAAAAGCAGTGGCGGCATTGGCCACAGCAGGACTGTACCTCCAAAACCTGCTTCTCCACTCCAAGCTACCACAATATGCTGTCTGCTCTGCACGTGCAAGACAACATAAAAAGGACCATTACCTATTGATGCAGTGAGAATTGGTGGGGCAAGTGATTGGGGCAAATGATAGCTCTAAGAAAGCTTGGGTCTTAATTCTAGTTAAAATTTATATTTTCAGCAAAATACAGTAATAGAGGATGCCATGGGTCACTATGTTATAGTGAATGGCAAATTAGGTGATGAATATTTTACGTTCATCAATGTTTATGGTTCCATAAGGATCTACGATGCCGGTTTGTCAAATGTTTTGTCGACCGACATCACAGCGACAGATTTATGTGGACTGCAAGTTGCGGCTGACATAAATCCAGCAGGAGAGCCGGTTCTGTTTCTATCAGGGGGAAGGGCCCCCCAAACCCCCATGCGGGGGGCTCTGCTCCCTACACCCCTGATCTTAAGGATTCTCAACTCCGAGCTGGAGCTGATTTGGGGAGGGGGTGCAGGACCGGGAGAAAGAGTGCCAAGGTCCCGGGTGGACTATTACAGCAAACTGTCAATGTTGTCAGCATCGACGTGTTCACTGTAATAGTTTTGCCGTGCAGAGGGTATACCGTCCCATCCCACAACCTTTTTACCAAGATCTTCACAAAAATTGATGGGCTTCTGGCAATTACTATTTTACTGGCAGGTGTCACAAACAGCATACTGAATCCCACTTTAGACAGGTCTACCTTCAGACCATGGAGGAACAGAGCAGATAAGGATCTGGGTGATCTTATGGACAATTTAAAGTTAGTGAATGCTTGGCAGGTGTTACATACTAATAAGAATACACATTTTGATCACAGTGTAATCAATCAGGGGCCAGGATAGACCAAGTATATGTGCCGAAGTATTTAATTAACAAAATTATTAGCGTTACAATTGAAAGACAGGTAATTTGTGACAACTGCCCTGTGGCTCTATTTTTCAATATGACCATTAATCCCAAAATAACTAGTCGGTGGAAAATTAACAATTTCCTTTTGGATAATATGGTGATTTTTGATCAAATCAAAACCAGCATAACCGAGTTCCTATCTCTCAACAACTCGGATGATACCTCCTGGAGTAATACTTGGGACTGTCTTAAGTGTTATTTGAGGGGCCTTTTAATTAGTCTAGCCTCAGCCTTCAAGAAACAGAATCTTAAAAAAAAAAAAAAAAAAAGCCTCACTAAATTAAAAGAACTGGGAAAAAAACACTGCTCACCTCTAACACACTAGCTGATTGGAATAGTTGGCCTACATTTAAAACAGAGTATAATGAAACACTAAGATGTGAGGCAACATTTGCCATTAGAAAGGCAAGGATAAATTATACTGATTCAGGTCCAAGGGCAGCGAAAATTTTAGCTATTAGGTTGAGACAAAATAATGAGGTAACCAATATCACAGCCATTAAGGGAAATGACAATGGTAGTATTATTTCTGGTCACAAGCAGATAAATGAGGAACTCCTGAAGTTTTATTAAGATTTGTACCATGACAAGGATGGTCCTACTAGGGGGCTCCCTGAGAGCATTTTGTGAGGGCCGCCTAGACATTCCAACTGTCCCAAATTCCCTAAAAGAGAAACTAGGGGATCAGATATCAGTGGGTGAGATCCTAGACGCAGTAAAAGCTTTTCCATGTCATACACGCAGCAAACAAGAGTCAGCTACCTAATGGCCTACTATCTCTCGATGGCAAAAAGTCATTCGACCGGATCACTTGGCCACATATTTTTGAAACACATAGGTTGTATGGATTTCCGGACACTTTTATTAGCTAGGTCAACATTCTGTATCAAAACTCTAGCTCCACGGTTGTGCCAAATGGTGTGATTTCTCCTTCTTTCAAGATTGGGAGAGGCACCAGGCAAAGGTGCCTGTTATCCCCTCTCTCTTATTTAATCTCATGATAGATCCAATAAGAAGAAAACTTGTTCAGGACAAAGATATTAAGGGAATTAGGGGTGGCTCAGAGTGAACACCTGCCAGCTGCAAGCACGGATGACATACTCCTTATGGTTTCTAAAACCATCTCTCTATCAAAAATTATACACAAAATTCAGGAATTTGTTATTCTCAGGCTACAAGTTAAACATGAATAAGACCAAATTTCTGGCTCTGAATAAATTCTGTATTAAAGAAGAAATCACTGCAGCCGGGCTCACTTGGGCCAAAGAACACAGAATATTTAGGAATCAACATATTTAACACACTACCTAAGGCAGTAACCAAAAAGTCATCAGAGACTAAACATAGGGTGTGTGAGGACCTCATTAAGTGGAACAAGTTACCACTAGGGTTATGGGGTGGGGTAGAATCCGTTAAGATGAATCTTCTTCCCAAAATGTTATACCTTTTCATGATGATACCATGTTGTTCTACTAAGAGGTGGATACAGGGCATATCTTCGCAGGTCGCCTAATACATTTGGGGATATAAAGGAAATATGCTAAGATGTGCAGAATCAAAAATAAAGGAAGCCTAAAAGCTCCATATTTCTACCTATACTTCCTAGCAGCTAGGGCAGCACAACTAGCAAAGTGGTTTCAGGAAGAGGCAGTGCAAAATTATATTCCTGATTGGGTATACACTGAAAGAGAGAGGGAGGGAGGGAGGGAGATATTATGGGCTGTCAGGGAGAGTTGAGATCTCTATTATATGCTAACCATTACGTAACAAAATACGAGATTAGTCTTCACCAAAAACCTAACATGAACCAGTCCAGGGCCTAGCCAATCTGGAATAATTCTAACATTTTGCATAATAGTAAGCTACTTAATAACATTTCATGAAAGAATAAAGGTATATGAACAGTTAAAGATATCCTGGATAATGGCTTGCTTATTTCTTTTAATGGTTTAGTAGATGGATCTAACATTTCTGCTTTGAACAGTGATTTTTATGACCATCTCAAAATGAAATTCAAAAAAGAATAGACTTCTTTATTCTGGGGACCAACAATTCAAAATCACTGATGGGTTGTATACTTTTATTTTCCTCTATATCCTCATTTTATAGGCTATTTGTGGAACTGGTTAGGGGTTACATACTAACATACTATTTGCCAGCAGATTAGGCCTTATGGTCTATCAAGTCTGCTCGAACCTAGATCCTTAGTTGGGTGCCGAGACCCTCCCATCCCTTGTGCTCCAGAAACCCCTATCATCCATCCCCACCCCCCCGGGACAGGCCATCATCTGATACATCCACTTTCTGTGTCTGTCCCACCCTTCTTCAAAGCTCTCCACTGTGGATCTCTGAACCAGCTCACCAGGCAGAGCATTCCAAGGTCCACCACCCTCTCAGTGAAAACCTCCTCCTCTTTCCCCTCACCCTTCCACCTTCCAACTTCAAACCATGCCCTCTGGTGATGCCTTCCTGCTTTAGTCTAAAGATCCTCCATGTTTACTCCTATTTATTCCCTTGAGGTACTTGAAGACCCTCAATCATGTCCCCTGTCTCTCCTCTCCTCCAATGAAACAGGCAGAGCTCCTCAAGTCTGTCCTCGTAAGTCAAATCCCTAGCCCTCGGATCATCTTTTGTTGCCCTCCTCTGTACCCTCTCCAGGAGCTGTATGTCCCTCTTCAAGTGTGGTCTCCAGTACTGTACACAGTACTCAAGGTGTGGTCTAACCAGTCCATTGTACAGTGGCAGAATCACTTCCTTGCTCCTAGAGGTGATCCCCATGCGATGCATCCCAACATCCTGTTTGCCTTGCTAGCTGCCTCCTGCTCTGCTCAGTGTTATTCATACATGTATCCACCATGACCCCTAGGTCTTTTTCCCTGTTGAGGCTTCCAGCACCTCCCTCCCAGGGTGTACCTGTGTTTAGGGTTTCCCACCAAGATGCAACACCTGCACTTGGTGATATTGAAATTTAATTTCCATGTGTGAGCCCAGCTTTCCAGGGTGTCCAGGTCCCTTGCAGGCCAACCTCCTCTTCTCCCTCAACTACTGCTCCCATCTTGGAGTCATCCGCGAAGAGACCATTTCACACCCTATACCATCCCCTGATGTCTGATATGTATGCATTAAACAGGATTGGACCCAGGACCGAGCCTGTGGTACCCCACTACCAACCTCTGTAGGGTTCAGAGCTCCCCACAGACCACTACTCTCTGAGTGCGCCCAGCTATCCAGTTTTCAATCCATCTGACCATCAAAGGGCCTACTCCTAACCCCATCAGTTTCTCCACCAGACCATTGTGGGGGACAGAGTCAAACGCCTTGCTGAAGTCCAAGAATAATACATCCACAGGCTTACCCCTATCCAGTTCTGATGTTACCCATTCATAGAACTCTACAAGGTTGGTTTGACATGATCTACCTGGCACAAACCCATGCTGCCGACTATCCAGACCTCCCACCTCCTCCAAGTAAACCCCCAATCGTTCCTTTAGTATACTCTCCATTAATTTTCCCACCACCGAGGTTAAACTGATGGGTCTATAGTTTCCTGGTACTTCCTTCGACCCCCCCTTTATGGATTGGTACCACATGTGCCTCTCGCCAATCCCTAGGTACCCTCCCTGTCTCAAGTGACCTGTTGAAAGCTCCGCCAGGGTGCAGCCAGTATGTCCGCAATTCCCATAGTACTCGGATGAATGCCATCCGGCCCAGGAGATTTGTCTTTCTTTAGGGCCTTGAGGGCAAACCACACCCTTTTGGTGGGGATGGCATCATCCGTCCCCTCCACCTTACTGGTCTTTTTATCCTTATCCAGATGCGACACCCCTGGGGTACCTTTCCCTCCCTTTTGCTCCATTTCTGCTGCTCCCCTGATCCCACTCCCTGCCGCTTCTATCCCCTTTGTGCCTTGCTTTGTAGATATCCCATCCCCCTTCCTAGTGAACACAGAGGCAAAGTACTCGTTAAATACCTCTGCCTGGTCCCTCGCCTCTTCCACCCACCCTCCTTCTGATCTCAATCTGCTGAGATGGCCCTTAGTTTTTCTCCGCCTCCCAATGTACCGAAGAACCCTTTTCCCTCCATGTATCCCCTGTGCCAGCCGATGCTTTTACTGGACTTTGCTCCTCACCATAC
Organism: Neoceratodus forsteri; assembly: GCA_016271365.2. Lineage (NCBI taxonomy): Eukaryota > Metazoa > Chordata > Ceratodontiformes > Ceratodontidae > Neoceratodus > Neoceratodus forsteri. Next base: position 212,293,074 of record CM057456.1, read on the forward strand.
GGGTGACTTTTCTAGATGCAAGCTGGTACATTTCCTTATCCCTATCCCTCTTGTTGTTTTATATTTTTGTAAGCCCTTTTTTTCTCTGACTGCTACCTGGACCTCCCTGGACCACCAGCATGGTTTATGTGACCTTGCTCCCTCACGTTTCAACTTAGCAGATCCTGACTGCCTCATGAAGTCCCCGTTTTATGACCTCCCATCTCCTTTCCACACTTGTTGTTGAGGTAATCCCCTTCAAGTGATCCTTGAGAATATTTCCCATGCCCATAAAGTCTGCCCCCCTGAAGTCCACTGCCAGTGTCCTAGATCTCACCCCCCACTCCCCAATGCTTATTTGAAACCAGACAGTATTGTGGTCACTCCCAGTCAGGGGTCCTGTACAACCATGTCCCTACCAGATCCCCATCTGCCAGAACCACATCCAGGACATGCCCCTCCCTTGTGGGCTCCATCACATGCTGTGTTAAGAACACATCCTGGAAGCCATCCAGCAGCCTCTGCTCCTTGGCCACCTTAGAGGACATGGTTCCCCAGTTAGTACCTGGCATATTAAGGTCCCCCATCAACACCACTCCTTCCCCTTTTGGACCACACTGGGCAATGATGTTGTCCAGCAAACCATCAGCATCTAAAATCAATACTGTGGTGAACCAAGCTTTAGGGATAAGTGAGATTATTGGGACTGGGAGAGTATATGGTCTCTACCATTTCAGGCATTCAGCATGGTAAATCTGAGACTCATACTAAGGTTCATACTAAGAGTTGTCAGGAGCTAGAAGGCGTAAGCCCATTGCTGCTCCTATAAAGCCTTTATCAAAAATATCTCAAACTGCCACCATTTAGTGTATGCATGGCCAGTCTCCTCTTAAATTCCATTTCTGTCTTACTTATAACAACTTCGGTTGGCAGGCTATTCCTTACATTTCACCACCCTTGTTGTGTAGAAATAGTTCTTTGACTTGTTTATAAATTTTGTGCCCTTGATTTGCAGTGGGTGGCCCAGTGTCTGCATAGTTCCTTCCTTGAACTGTACGTTTAATTCATTAACTAATACTGGATCCTGAAATATATCGAACATAAGTTACACATCACCTCAAGCTCTTCTAGTAATGAGTGACGTCAAATTAAGGGAGTGTAACCTTTCCTCATAACTTTTATTGATGAATCCATTTATTGATTTTGCTAATTTTCTTTGAACTTTTTCAGTCATGTTTATTTCCTTTTTTTGAACGGGTTCCATAACTGGGACGTAAACTCCAGATGGGGGCGCACGTATGCTCTATACAATGGGGCCATAATTCTGCTGTCCCTAGACGTAATATTTCTCTTAATTGTCCAACTAATTTTTGTTGCCTTCTTTTTTGCTTCTGATGTCATACAGTTTAAAATAATTCACAATCTCTATTATACTCCCTATCAAAGATTTAGGATGGGACTATCTATAGACCCTACTTGTCACAAGTGTAAGTCGGATACTGGCTTATTATTGCATATGTTTTGGGGATGCCTCTTGGTACAGACACTTTGAAGGGAAGTATAAAGCCTTTTTAGGGAGTACCCTATGATAACCAATCATATTCAGGCAACTAAATGCAACTTGGGTAATTCTGATAGATTCAACCATTGGTCTAATGAAATAAAAACAAAAAAACACTGATTTTAGATGGCGTGGCTGTTAGACAGGTCATACTGAAATACTGGTTGGAAGAAAAACTCCCTACTATACAAGAATGGAGGCACAATATAGTAGACATTCTTAGAACTGAAAAGCTTGCATTGTCCTTGAAAGATCCATCTGCCAAATTTGACAAGAAATGGTGTACTCTACACAAAGCCCTGGCTATACCAATGTAAACCAGGCATTTCCCACCACTCATTGGTTTGGGTATTGCATGTGGTGCCCCTGACATTCATTTGCTGAATTAATTCTTCACTAATTCTGCAGTTAAATCTCTGCAGACATTGTGACTACCTCTGCCTTCTCCTTTCTTCCTGCTTCTCTCTCTGCCGTCCTATGGCTTTAAGTATGAACATAGTTATCTAAGCGTCTTGATCTCATAAAAATGTAATTGCTTTACTGGTCAACTAATTCTTAGCAGTTGGACTCCTGTTTATGGTCCTTTAGGCAAATTAATGCTTTGTTCGCCAAAGGAAAAGGGCTGACTGACCAATGCATTTTACACAATAGATTGTTTTTTCTGTTTAACATAAAACTGATTCTAAATATGACAGAGTTATAAAAAAGCACTTGAGAAACTACACTTATACATTCATATATTCTAGAAAATTTTTTTATTGTAAGCTGTCAGCAATGTATTTTAACAGTTTTTCGTAATTATTACTCTGTTGTAATGCATTTGATACAATTATCAATAAAAGTATACTAACAAAAAATAAAAACACTTCCACTTTATAAACACAAAAACCCGCAACAGGGCAAAGCATTCTTCAAAATAAATGCAGTTCCCAGGTTCATTCAATGGCACATGGCCTTTGTTACCAAATTCACATTTTCTACCTAGCAATGACTTAAAAAACAAAACCTTTTTCCCATTAAAAAAAATAAACCTTTGCCCGGTTTGTAAATGCAATAACACTCTCTAGGGTATTGGTTTCTTCAGAATTAATGCACTTCCCAAGCGTGTTGAAAGCCACTCACCAGTTGGACTTATGTCTTCCAATTTATCCAAGTCTCCGACATTGCCCATGCGCCCGAACACCAAGCCAGCCACCAGACCCTCAGCAGAGGTCTGCTCCATGAATCCCAAAACGAAACCGGTAGAGACTGCGTACTTTTTTTTTTTATTTAAGTCTTTGGTAACTGGATAAGGCCCACTAGGCACAAGTGCCTGTTTTCAGATGTGACTTGGGAGCAATGGGCGGTTAAGTGACTTACTCAGAATCACAAAGTATAAGGTCTGGTCTGCCGGATGTACCAAGCTTGTTCACAGCTCATTACTCTAACCTCTAGGCTATACTGTCAGTCCTAATTTTGCAGGCCACCCGACCAACGGCATGGGACAAGAGGCTGGATGGTGCTATAGCTCCACTGCAGGGCCACGAATGTCCTCAACAACCAGAAAGGCCTTCCCAGGGGAGTCTCCCCAATTAAGAATCTCAGTGAGTGGGTACCTAGCCTGCTTCTGCACAAGCTCCATCAGAAGACCACTGGATTCTGAGATTACGCAGAGAAGATCCAGGAAGGAAACAGGGCTTTGCTCCATCCTCAAATCCTCTGCCGACTCCACGTCCACTGGACGAGTGTGCAAAGAGAAGCCCTCAGAATCCGAGGATTCGTTAAATAACGGTCGACTGCCAGAGTCCCCGCTGACCCTATGGGGTCAGTCAGGGGTAACGGTGACTGACAGCCAATGAAAAAGCCACAATGCCAGACGGGCATCCTTAGAAGGTGGCCGGACTGGTTCTACCCTCTGAATGCACCAGCCATTATGTGCACCGTTATTAGGGCGTCAAACCCGCAAGTTGTCGTTTGGGTTTCATGCAGGGGGCTCCCCCCACTTGGATTCTAACTCCGGGGGCTGACCTCAGGAGGGGTGATGACTTCGGGGTTTGGTGCCCCAATGACAGGGTGCACAACAGCCAGCGCTCCAAGGGTGTGCAGTGGTCCGGACTTCGGCGGCAGCTCCACCAAAATACGTAAAGAGACTGGGGAAGGCTGCATCAGTTCCTGCTGAGTAGGCTCCTGCCAAGGTGGGGAGGGCTGCAGCATCTGCAGTGAAAGCCAACTGATAGCCGGGGTTGAGGCCAGAATGGACTTCACCCCGGTGAACATAAGCTAATGCCACATAAGCTGTTCGTAGCACCTATGCATCTTGCGGTGCAGCCTCTCCTCTTCGGAGGAGGAAGAAGAGAAGAGAGTACCAAGAGTGCGAATGTCAATGCTGATGTGGGCTGCTTGACTCAGGGCTGCAGGATCGGGACCACGACCTCGACTGTCGGGTCTGTTGACGGCGGTCTCAGAGGGAGCTGGCAAAAGCCAAGGGGCCTCCTGGTCCACTGGATCCTGGAGAACAGGTGGCGGATCACCAGACTGGTCCAACCCTCCCTGGGAAGTGAGAGGCAGGACAGAGTCCTAGAGAGGGAGGTATCAGCCTCATCAAGCGACAACGGGTCGACTGGCTTGAGAAAAATCTTGACAGGAAGGTCAGCCTGCATCTCGACCAACTGGCCCGATGGGGCATCTCAGAAGAAGACAAGCACAGCGGTCTCCAAAGTCGACGGATGCAAGGTGTTATGCTTGTGGCCCAGGTAGCAAACATACATGGCGTGCGGATCCATCCGAGACATCTTCTGCCTGCAGGCACATCTCTTGAATCCTACCACCAATTTTGCTTTGTCCATAGTGGATGAGGTGAAAGAGTCGCTTGAAGACAAAGCTTTTTGCAAACTAAATGTTTAATACAGCAAAAGGCCTACTCAGTCATGAGAGCGATAAGGATGGAACCTCCTTCTTCTAGCAGAAAGGAAGATCTGATGTCACAGGGTGGTGCTAGGGTAGTTACCACCCGGGTGGGTGAGAGAAGCCAGCTTATAGACATTACAGTGAAGTCTTAAAGGGAAAGGATCACTGCCGGAAGTGTGGATAACATACCATATCCACATCCCTAGAACATGCAGTCTCGTTTACAGATGATTCTGGGGGGTAGGGGAGGGTTATATCAGAAGGGGAGGAAAGTCATGTATACAATAAAACAGCATCAAAAATAACAGCTCAAACATCATTTAGCATCAAACTGAACTCAAGAAGTGGAGGATACATTACACACAAAAGCATCACAGATTAGTTTGGGCTAACAAAGGGGGAAATAAAAGTGGTGCTTAATTTAGTTTGGATATGTAGAGGCTGGGGGAAAGACTGGTCAACTTTTTCATAGCCTGCAAATGACCACACAGAGATGACCTGAACCAGAGATGAGACATACCAATAATTCCAGAATATGTACGACAACTGATTAAAAGGGGTGTGTCTCTGTGTCCAGAGCTTTAGCTTTCCCGATCCCCTCAGCCAGAGAATCCTTTCCCCAACATGTATTCCCAGACCTGCATAGTTATCCACTCTCCCCTATGGATAGGACCGTAACAGCAGCATAGAGTACTATTTATTTATTTGTTAACCGAGAAAACACACGGGTCCCAGGGACCACATACAGGCACAACCTGGACCATATGTATAGCACATACAACACAGGAATCATAACATACAGAAACAATAGCGGTTTGCAGCAGCATCGATGAAACTTTGTTACAATACATTTGAAAGCTTAAAAAACAGGCAGGGTCATTAAGAGAGTAGTAAAACAAATGTTTCACAGACACACACAGTACGGCCAACATATATCCCCATTATAAGGACCTGGGACGACATCGAGGCTGTGCTTCTAGTAGTCAACCCAACTAGTGTCTTTGCTAGCAGTTACAGACCAACGTTGATAAGTGTATTTCTTAGTATCTTACTGGAACTCGCTTCTCCCAACCACTCTGGCTATCACCTCTTCCTCTTTTTCAGGCATCTCTGCTACTTCTCCCTGCTGCCACACACTGCAATCGTTTTCGCTGACTCCTAGAGTCTGTTATATCCATCTGGCCATCCTGTATTTTCTTTATAATTTTGCTCTACCTGGTTATCTATCTTGTCAGTTATTTTTGTTAACTGTGTTTAGTGTATGATATGCAGCGAAAGTCTGACTTCTAACTACGGCCGGTTTTTGAATTTGCTATCACTGTATTTGCTCTAATTTACTATATTACTTGTCCTAAATGTATCCTGCATCTGTATTATTTGTCTGTTAGCTTGTGCTGTTTTACCGAGGTGTTTCAGTTAATGTATTTGTTCTCAACGCAAGGCACTGTCAATGTACTGCACTTCCTGGGTCACCCCTGAAAAACGGACCATCTTGTCTCAGTGGGCCCACCCGGTTACCAAAATTCAATAAATAAAAAAAAAAAAAAAGCTTTATGAAGGATGGTGGGGGGGATACAAGATTTTGGAGATGAGCATTCCAAAATGTTGGTGCTGCACAAGAGAAGGCTCTTTGCTCCATGTTTGTGGTTATCCTGGTGCACTCCATGAGCCTGTTAGAGGAGAACCTTAGAGTGCTGGAGTTTTATTTAGGGATTAATAGACCCGACATCAGAGAGTTAGGTCTTTCATGAAGGGTTTTGAAGATGAAGGGTCCTAGCATCAGATTCCTGCGGGCAGGAGGGGGGTGCCATCCTAGGGTTTGATACAATGTACAGTGGTGAGTGCTGAAAGGGGCTTGGGTAATGAACCTACAGATATTGTTGAATACAGTGTTCAAGCAATTTAGGAGCTGAGCGACGGCAAGGAAGATAATGGGTGAGCAGTATTCCAGGATGGAGAGAAGGGTAACCCTACCCACTGTCAGTCTTGCTTCTGGAGTCATAAGGTATTTAAGTCTATAGCAAACACCCAGACGCTGGTCAACCTTAGTACCTGGCCCATATGGGTAGCAAAGGTATATGAGGGGTCAAGAGTCATCCTCAGGTATTTAAAGTTATTTACCTGCTCCAAGCTGTTACTGCCGGGGTACATGATGCTGATGGAGTGTAGCTGATTGTATGTAGACCTAGTGAGTCTATGTTTAGAGCCAAAAAGCATGGTTTTCAGTTTTTTTTTCATTTACTATCAATCTGTGTTGTGCAAAACACTGAGCAGTAGCCGAGAAATCCTTGTTGAGGGTTTTTGATAGGTTAGAGAGGTTATTGTCACTATGGAATAGAACAAGATCATCTGCATACATGATCCTGGGACTTACAGAGGGTGTAAAAAGCAGGGGGTTGACAGATAGAGAGTAGAATAGAGGGCCTAGAATTGAGCCCTGGAGGACTCCAGTGCGCACCTGAAGGGGACTAGACAAGGTTCCCCCAATTTGGACCATTTGGGTTCTATTAGCTAGGTAGTTTTGAAACCAGTTCGTGGAATTGGAAAAGAAACAGACGACAGACAGCTCATTCAGTCAGATAACACGGTCCACTATATCAAACGCTTAAGAGAGATCTACAAACATGGCTCCAGTAAAGCAATCTTGGTCAGCCTCTCTGAGCACGTGATTGGTGAAAAGAGCCAGGGCCAAGGTCATGCTGTATCCTTTTCTGAAGCCATGCGGTCTCGTAGATTGCAGGTTATACTTTTCTAGGTGTTCGATATCTGGCTAAATACAACCTTTGTCACGATTTTACTCATGTGAAATAGGATTGACACCGGTCTGTAATTCTCAGGCAGGCAGGCAAGGTTCACCCAATATAAATATGAGGATAACCCTAGCCTCCTTCCACAGTGATGGGACAGTGGAGGCGGAGAGAGACAGGTTAATGATGTAAGAGAGTGGTCTAGCTATGAAGCTGGACACTAGTTTCAGAAGTTTAGGACAGAGAGACCATCACTTCTGGCACTGCCCAAATTTGATAGTGCATGCAGTAGGCGTCAAACCTCTGATGGACATGAGGTTCTAAAGTAAATAGGGGGGTGGCCTGCTCTGATGTCAACAGGACTGAGGATCAGCCCCCTGAGAGACAGGCTGTAGTAGGGTTTTGTATAACTCCAGATTAGTAAATTCTGAGTTCAGAATGTCAGCTAATGTTATTGGGTCAGTGTGAAGACCCGATTTGGTATTCAGACTAATCAAATTAGCCTCGGTGGTCGGTTTAATAACAGAATTAACTGCTGCCGAAAAACTACAGGAGTTGCTGAGGCTCCTCACCTACTGTGCCTCAATAAACTTGGATTAAACAAGTCTAATTTACTGTTTCCATAGATTTCTCAATCTTCTGTGTTTTTTCCATCGTTCAGCAGTGAGTGAGACCTTGTAGTTCATGCAAGCTGTATCACGTTATTCCATTAGAGCCACTAACTCCTTGGTTATCCATTTAGTATCATCACCCTTGATGCACCACGAGATAAGGGAAAAGTGTTTATTCTGAATGGAGGATAGAGGTGCTACGAGGACCCCTAATGCATCGTCCACATTCAGGGAGTAATGCTCCCTCCAGTTAATGCCACGCAGATGAGAGATGAACACATCCAGATCAACTCTTGAGAAGTTTCTGAAGGAAATCAACCTGGGTGGGGGGACACGTCCCACGGCAGGAGCAGGTGCAACACACAGAGGAATGGTCACTGATAGAGTCTGACAGCACTCCAGCAGCAATCGCCCTGTCATCCCTAGTGATTAAAATCCAATCAAGTAGGGTATGATTCTGGGATCTAGAGTTTTGTCATGTTGCGGAGTCAATAATCTGGGCGAGATTATATTTTACACTTCTAAAGTATCAAAAACTGAAAACCATAAAACTTTACAACTAAAGAAATTCTGGAGTACAGGTGAGAGAGGCTGGACACAGCATTTTAATGAGCTTGGTATCATACCCTTCCCAGCTGGCCCCTATACAGAGACTAAAGGGCCCCCTCTTCCATGGAAGGGTGCGACCCAAGGGAGTATGAAGACATGGCCAGCAAGTGCTCCCAGGAAGGCCTTCAAAATCAAGGAACAAAGTTCTGGTCTACTGTCATGATGTTCAGAGTCCATCCTGTCCAGACAGTTTCAAAGTTTTTACTTTACTAGTGTAAGCCCTCAATTTTTGGGGACTTGCCATATTGCCCAGGGGGCATCCATACCAAGTGTGGTGCCAGGACTCAAATAATGGGCAAGGACCTGTCACCATGTTATAAAGGGGACCTGCAGTAGAAAAACTGGGTCTTTTCATGTAGCTGTGCTGTGGGGTCCAACTGAGTCAGGGCCATGGGCTGGGGCCACGGTGGGGCGATAGCTACCCTGATTCCCAGGAAGATGGAGATCCCAGTCTTGAAGCAGCCAAGTGGTGGAGCAAGTTCTGCAGGTGCTCTGTGTGCCTGTCTGTGGACACCTGAAGAAGCCATGCCAATGCCAAGCAGTGGCGCCAAAGCCGGGGGAGTCAGAGTGGGCCCACACCATGATTTTGGCACTGGAGTGGGCCAGGAAAGTTGGCAGCAGCAAGGAAGTTCACAACTGTATCCATGGTGTGGGCAGTTGCCATTGCCCCCAGTTTGGTGAGCAAGAGGCCAGCTCAGGCAGGCCACAGTGCAGCAGGTCATGGTCCGGGTGCCCAGCATGCTTATCTGCCCAGATAGATTGTACTACTGCCCCACTAAATCTCTCAGAGTGGCAGCAAGGGTCTCAGTTTGGCCCAGGGAGACCACCCCTTTACTGAATCCCTGGGGGTAGTTGAGCCAGTTCGTGCCTGCTCTGTGAAGTCTGTGAAGGAGGAAAAGTGAAGTGATTTCAAGTGGGAGTTTTGCTGTTAAAGTGGTGCCTGTGAAGAAATGAAATTTGGAAATAGCCTTGTATGGCTACAAAATTGGGAGGTCAGCACAGATTGTAATTGGGTGCCTCTGCTCATAAGGATTTGCCCTGTGGTTTTCGTCATCGACCGAATAGTTGGTGCACTTTCTGCTCTGGTGTGCCTGAGGGGATCTATTAATCGGGACTTGTGCCCACAAAAGACTGTGGTGCCATGGCTCTATCTGTAAATCAGTGTGTGTGATCCAAATCAATTGTGCCCCTTTGCTCCATGGAGCAGAATGTTTTTGCGTGAGCCTTACAAAACGTTACTGAGGGAGAAATCAAATAAGTTCCTTAATATTTTCCACTTATTTTACCTCAAAGGGAATGTGTTACTGGACTGTGTTCTTGGCTGTAGCGTCCCCTTCCCTGTGAACAATGTTACCAACGATTACCCTTAGACACAGTGAGGGGGGTTACAACATGGAGGCTTGTCCAGGATTTGAAAATGGGGTGCCAAGAGTCTTACCTGATTGGTGCCAGAGAAGAATAGGTCACCTGGGGTGAGTTTGAAGGCCATGGAGCACAGTGGAATCTTGGAGTTGCCACCATTATGGACTAGTCACACCTTGTGCATTACAAGATGGTGCCTTATAACATGCCATGTGTATGCATGCATGCATGCATGCATAATGGGATTGCTAATCTGGTAAATGTTTGGTGGAGCATGTGGATCAGAGGTGTACATAAAAGGGAGGGTTCCAGTAGAGACTGCCATAGCCCAGTTTCTGTTCCCGAGAAGTGTGCCTCGCTGTGGGAGTTGGAATTTTTTACTGCGTAGCTGGTGGAGTAGAGTGTGGAGGAGAGTTACTGCCATGGTGTCTGCTCTAGGGTCTGTAGGCCGCACCATGACTGTACTAGAGTCGCTCCTAAGCTGGTTATGGAGCATGGCCGAAAGGAGTAGTGTGGCCAAGAGGTGTGTTATGTGTGGACAGGAGGGGTCTGGAATGCTGCGGCAGCCACTGCATTTTCCCTGCTCCGGTGGCACTGCTGGATGGCCTAGAGTGCCAGACTCGCCCTATGCTTTGCTGTGGGGAGGTTGGGCTTGAGTTGTTTCCCCCCACTGCTAGGGAAGTTTTAGCTAGTGAGCCTGCAGACAAGTGGGAAGAGATGCAAGAGAGTTTGCCTGGCATAGAGCCATGTTTGCCTGAAATGGAGCTATGTCCACCTGCCACAGTGCAAATTTTGCCAGCAGTAAAGCCAAAAGAGGAGAAGCTTGTGGAGGAAGAGCACAGCTGTCTGCCCAGCCCTTGCCAACCGCTGTTGCCTCAGAACCTCCCCATGGCAGAGGGAGGGGCCACAGGTGGGCTACACAAACTGACCCCCCCTCCGAGTCCGGCGTTGGAAGTATCCAAATGGCTTGGAAAGAGTCCCCCATGGCTGTGGTGCCGGCCCCTAGGCTAGAGAGAAGTTGCACGAGTGCACCCAGGAGCCAGAGAAGGTGATAGGCGCATAAGTACCAGATGTGGTCGCAGAGGCTATCGTGGAGGAGGATTCAGAAATCGAGAGCGTGGTGAGTGGGCCATTTACTAGGGAGCTGCAGTCTCAGAAATGGATCACATGCATGTTCGAGAACCTGGTAGTTGTGCAGGAGAGACCCAGGCCATATATCATGCCTTCGATGGGGTTGCCAGACATCACCCCACTGCTTCCAGACGGATGACGAAGGAGGCTTTCAGACATGGACTCCTTGCCCCTATCTAAGCTATCTCGGCTACAGAGATGGTAGCTGGCTGCCAAGGGGTCAGGCGCAGAGAACGAGTATCTGATTGATACCAGAGTGGAGTCAAGCGGAGAGGCATGTCTAGCGGTACATCAGCAAGGTGTACCCTGGAGAAAATTACCCATATATCAGTGAAATGTGGAATATCGTGGAGGTTTGGAGATCCAGTTGGGTATTTTATGAAGCAATGGAGAAGATTCACGCTCAGAACCATGTGGGACCCTCCAGTCCTGGGTATAACTGAGGGAAGGTCATCAACACTGCCAGGGCAATGTGCGCCTTGACTATGGGGGCAGGACTCACTCTTTTCAAGAATTTTGTCTTAGTTCAAGACAAGGCTGGGGCTTGGTTTAAGTGCTACATAATCAGCCAGGACTGCCGGAGAACTGAGTGTACAAAGCCTGACCCAGGCTTCTACTTTGCCACTGAAGATGCGCCCAAGGACTCCAAGGTGCCAAAAAGGAAATAAATCCCCAGTGCCCCTCGGTGCTGTTGTGTAGACTGCTTCTGCTCCCTACTGGATTGTTGGTGGTGAGGTTGTGTTTTCAATTTACATGCCATCTGAACTGTAAAACAAATGTTTAAATTGAAAAAAATAAATGCGTGTTGATTGCCCAGTCCCATGATTGGAGTTGTGGGGACTGTTAGGTATTTAGTATAGGGCCTTATGCCGATTAAGAAACTGGAAAAACGGTTAAAGGTTACCAGTAGAAGGGAGTACTGTAGGTTTAGTAATAAGTTGGGTGGCCCTGTGGCAAGAGGTGGTGAGCTGGTGCATATGGATACTGTAAAATGAACTCCCATAAATACAGGTTACTCACCTGTAACAGGAGTTCTAGGAATGGTATATGTTGTTCATCCACACTCATTGGCAGGTATCCTTGCCACTTTAAATCTTGCCGGAAGGTCTTCAAGCTTGCTCCTCCCACCCACCTGGGTGGTATAACTCTCGGCTCCGCCCCATGACGCCAGATCTGGCCCGCTGGAAGCTCAGGTTGTGCGTCGAAGCCGGGGAGGCCAGGTGGGTCGTGTGGATGAACAACATATACCATTCCTAGAACTCCTGTTACAGGTGAGTAACCTGTATTTCTAGGGACATGGATATGTTGTTCATCCACACTTATTGGCAGACTCCTAGCAGTTCTCCGGGAGGAGGGAGGCAAGGCGCACACCCCAATACTTACTTGGGAAAGAGAGACTGGAGAACCGAGGCCCCAAAACCAGCATCCCGGCGTGACTCAAGGTCGATGTGGTAATGGGTAATGAAGGTGTTTGCTGACTTCCAGGTAGCAGCCCTGCAGATTTCCTGGATAGGGACGTCCTGGAAGCAGCCACCGTTGCAGCAGTATGGCGGGTAGAATGAGCTCTTATCCTCTGGGAGCTCCATGCCCGTCAACTTATAGCAGAGATCTATGCGGAGGTTACCCACCTGCTTATCGTCGCTTGGCTGCAGGTCTGCCAGATGCGGCTTCAGCGTGGTGACAAACAGCTGGCGAACCTCTCCCGAATTTCAACCGTCGCTCCTTATAATAGCGGCGCCCTTCTAGGTCCAGAGTATGGAGCCTATATTCGACCTCCGAGGTGTGATTGGGGTAGAACACCGCAGAGTCAACACCTGGTTAAGGTGAAACTGACACCACCTTCGAAGGAATTTCGGGAAGGGAGGACAACCTTGTCCCTGTGGAAGACCAGGTAAGGAGACTCTATGGAAAGCGCCTGGAGCTTCCCATCCTTCTGGCTGGACGTGATAGCCACCAAGAAGGCGGTCTTCCATGACAGGTGAGAGAGAGCACACCTGTGCATAGGTTCGAATGGCTTGCCCATGAGCTTTGCCAGTACCAGCAGTAGATCCACGGAGGTGGGGTTCCCGCACTGGAGGAAATGTGATCAAGGCCTTTGAAGCGCAGACCACCTTCTCCTGCGCCACCGACTGCTTCCGCCCGCCCGGTAAGCAGAGATGGCTGCAGGTGCACCCTTAGGGTCGTCGACCTAAGCCCTTGACTGAAAGGGACCATAAATAGTCCAAGATGCTTGCTAAGGAACAGGAGGAAGGGTCCAAGCCTTGCCTGACACCAAATGAAAACCTTTTCCATTTGAAGGCATAGCATTTTCTGGTCGACTCCTTACGGGACGCCTCAACTACATTGAGGACCTCGTCGGAAAGACCCAAGGCCTGGAACTCTAGCCGCTCAGGAACCAGGCCGTCAGGTGCAGGGATTGAAGGTCCGGATGGAACACCTTCCCCTGATTGACTGAGAGCAGGTCCGGCGAGCTGGAAGCTGCCGCGAATCCTGGAGCTGAGACTGAGGAGATCTGGGTACCAGAACTGGCGAGGCCAGTCTGGGGCTATCAGAATCACCTGCGCCTTGTCCCTCCTCGCCTTGAGAAGCACCTTGTGGATCAAGGGAAATGGGGGAAAGGCGTAAAAGAGGCCGGGGTCCACTGCCTCGAAGGCATCCCCTGCAGCGAGCCCTGCTGAGGGGCGGGCATGGAACAGACTCAAGCGCGTTCTCCTGGAGGCAAACAGGTCCACCTGAGGTGTGCCCCAATGGGAGAACAGATGCTGTACTACCTCCGGCAGGAGAGACCACTCGTGGGATGCAGCCCCTATCCGGCTCAGGGCATCGGCCAGGGTGTTGGAGGCTCCTGCTGCGTGAATGACTAGGGGATCCGCCTCCAGGCTGCGCCACAGTGACCATCTGGAGAGCTTCCTTGCATAGAAGCATGGAGCGCGTCCCGCCATGGCGGTTTAGATAGTACATGGTCGTGGTATTGTCCGTCTGGACTCGGACCACTTGACCCCGGAGGAACGGAGCAAAGGCGGTGAGAGCTAGGCGGACCGCTCGGAGCTCCAGCAGGTTGATGTGGCATCGGGACTCCGGGGGACCAGAGGCCATGAGCCCGGTGTTCCCCCAGATGGGCACCCCAACCCATCAGAGAGGCAGGTCGATGAGAGAGATCGCGGCTCGGGCGGACTTAATGGGATGCCCTCCTGCAAATGATCTGGAACGGTCCACCACTGAGAGCGTTCCACATCCCCTGTGTCACCGAAACAAGCTGGTCCAAAGGATCGTAGCGTTGTGACCACTGGCTGGCCAGTCCCCACTGAAGGGGACGCATGTTCCAGCGGGCCCAACGGACCACGCTGGTGCAGGCCGCCATGAGACCCAGGAGGCGCAGGAAGTCCCGGGCAGGGCGCAATTGCCCAACCAGAAATGATCGGGCAAAGGAGGAAAGAACCTCGGCCCTGTCCGCCGGGAGCCGCGCTCTGGCTCGAAGAGAGTCGAGCTGCGCCCCGATGAATAGAATCACCTGCTTCGGCTCGAGTTCCGACTTGGCCTCGTTGATAAGGAGGCCCAGATGAGAGCAGACCTGGAGGGCCAGATCTCTGGACCCTCCGCCTCCTTCCTGGAGGAGCTGCTATCAGCCAGTCGTCGAGGGTACCACCCGGACCCCTCGGCGCCGCATGAGAATGCTGTCACCACTGCCATGCATTTGGTGAAGACCCTGGGAGCTGAGACAAGCCAAGGGCATGGCTTGGAACTCGAATAGGGATCCTTCCTTCTCGGCGAAGGAATCTCTGGTGAGGCAGACGGATAGGGACGTGAAAACGCGTCCTGCAAGTCCAGAAGAGCAGAACCACCGCGCGCGTTCAAGGATGGTATTATCTGAGCCAGTGACCATCCTGAAGGTTCGAGACCTTAGGAACTTGTTTGAGTCATGTGGTCGAGAATGGGCGCCAGCCCCGTCCGCCTGGAACCAGGAAGTACCTGGACACAAACCTGGGTCTGAAGGAGGGTCCACCACCTCTTATCACCTCCTTCTGGAGGAGAGCGGCTGGCTGCTCTCACGAGCCGCCAGTGAGGCTGGGATCCCGGCCCCCCGAGGCCACGGCTCTGAAGGGTGGTGCCTGCTCGAATTCCAGAGGCAGGCCTCTTCCCACTACCTCCAAGACCCACCTGTCCGTGGAAACAGCGGACCAGGCGGAGCAAGTGCGGAGCCGTCCCCAGGGGACAGGGGAGGTGGCGGGAATGGGGGCGACACCCCAGCCCGTCACTGGGCAGACTTGGAGGAGGGACCGCCAGGGACCTCCTGGGCCTTTTCCTCCTGCCTCCTGTGTCCAGAGAGCCGGCGGCTTGGGTTTGGGATGCCCAGGCGAGCCTGCTGGCCCTGGTGCTGGGCCAGGCGCGTGGGGGCACAGAAGGACGAAAGGGCTTAGCTGTGGTTTGCGGCCTTTGTCCTTCTGGTGGAAGAGACCGAGTCCAAGGTAGCATTGGACTTCTCGATCCTCTGCAGGTGACCTTCCACCAGGGCAAGAGGTCAGTCCCCAAAAGGGAACATCCGCCAACTTGTGCTGGGTATCCGGTAAAGGTGGATATCCTCAGCTGCCCGCCGACACATAGCCACTGCGGCCGCCACCGATCTGGCACATGAGTCCCCTATATCCAAAGCAGTCTGGAGCTGCTGTTTGGCCACTGCCCTGCCCTGGTCCCGCACCTGCTTAACCGTAGTCTGCAGATCGGCGGGAAGATGAGGGATGACCTCATCCAGGGAGCCCAACAGGGCATGAGAAAAATGTGCCATGAGGACGGCCGAACTGGCCTGACGAGCCGAGAGGGGACGCGGCGTGACTTTACGCCCGACATAGTCCATTTCTTGACTCCTTGTCAGAGGTTTGTCCACATCCCTGGCGTTGCCGGCGCGCCGGAAAACGCTGTCGGTAACCAACCCCTCAGCAGAGGGGTGTTCCGAAAAACCGGACAAGGAACCGGTAGGGACCGCATACTTCCTGGCCATCCTGGCCGAAGGCGCAGGGCAGGAAGCAGGGCGCTGCCAAAGCTCCAGTGCCGGACCCACTATGGCCTCGGCCACCGGAAAGGCCTCCGTCGGAGAATCCCCTCGGTCCAGAATCTCCGTGAGGGGATACCTGGCCCGTTTGGAACGGGTTCGAGCTCCATCCCGTGGACTCCGAGATGAGCCGGTGAAGTCCTAGGAAGGACGACGGGCTATCGCCCATTGACTGACCTCCTGAAGACCCAAGTCCAGTCGCTTGGAGAAAAAGGAGGAATCATCTTCGACTCGGAAGAGTCCTCAAGAGCTGCCTCTGGCCTGAGGCACCCTTCACCTGCCGAGGTCGGTCGGGAGTGAGGGTAACTGACAGCCGGATGGGTAGGACCTTAGCCGACCGAGAATCCTTGGTCGGAGCCCCAATTGGTGGCTGTGAGGCGGAGGTTCCACCGAATCGGTGGAGCAGCTGGTTTTGGCGAACAACCGCCTGGGTATAGGCTCCTCGGATAAGTCGAGGGGTTGTGTGGCCGCTCCGTGACAACCATAATGGCCGGGAAAGCGACGGGTCGGCTTACTCCCGGCCAGGAGGGCTGTTGCAACATAAGGTCCTCGTGCCGTCGATGTAATTCGCGAAGCCTCCTCATCCGAGGAGGAGGGCCGAGGCCGGCAACGACGCCCGCTTGTGATGCGAGACCGGGACCGCCTATGACGGTGGGATCGGCTGGACCGCCGAGAGGTCCGAGACCGAGACCGAGAGTCCCGGAATTTCCGAGGTCGGTGCGGGGAGGTGTCGGCCGGAACCGGCACTCCCTTCAGCTCGGATGGTGCATCCGAGGGCTCCGGAACCGGAGGCACAGGCGAGCCCACGGGATCCTCAACTCCTCCCGGGGGAACCGGGGAGAGGGGAATCTCGGCTGCTAAAGGCGACAGCCTGTCTCAATGGGTCGAGAAAATCTGACTTCATCGGTGGGAGTCTCGGTCAACTGACCTGGCGGGGACACCGTGAGGCCAGTGGTCGAGCCGAAGCGGTCGACTGTTGCCGGCGCGTCGACGGCCCGGGAGGGACCTTCCCGCTCCCAAGAGCGTCGACGGAGGGACTTTACCCTGTCCCTCTTTTTGGACCGAGAATAAGGTCCCGCAAACGTAGGCCCTTCTCCTTTAGTGGAGAGGGACAGACAAAGCTCCTTAAAAGAAGCCGTGTAAGAAGAGCCCAGAGAGAGCGGGATAAATGCCGCGGCCGAGGAAGATACGGCCCGCGCCGCCTCCTCTTCGAGGGCGACCATCCGCTCGAGCTGATCCGCCGAGCCCGACGCCGCGGACACCGCCAACCGCGCCTCCTTGACTTCACCGAGGGGAACGCTTCGGGACGCCCAGTTGCATCGGGCAGCACGGTCTTCGAGGACGAGGCCGAGAAAGATGAGCACAGGTCGCAAGCCCGCGGTCGTGCTCAAGGCCTAAGTAGACACACGCGGAGTGGATCCGTCCGAGATATCTTCTGCCCGCATGGGCATCTCCGAAATCCGGGAGTCGATTTGTCCATCGCAGCCGCGAGGGATAGAAGACTGAAGTCTTTTTCGCAATATTTATTTTTAAATCCGCAAACGGAGAAATAGGAACCAGTCTCAAACGCAGAGCGTTAAGGAGGGAACCTGAGCTTCCAAGCGGTAAGGAAGATCTGGCGTCATGGGGCGGAGCCGAGAGTTATACCACCCGGGTGGGTGGGAGGAGCAAGCTTGAAGACCTTCCGGCAAGATTTAAAGCGGCAAGGATACCTGCCAATGAGTGTGGATGAACAACATATCCATGTCCCTAGAAATGGACTTACTCCTGGGGCACCCATAAGAAGTAGGCACCATGGTGCAAACATAGTATTGATATTAATGTAGCTGTTAAGGGTAGCTTATTCTCTGTGTTATAGTCCCCTAGCTTAGGGATAGGATAGGATTGTATAGTACAGTAACTGTTGAGGATTATAAACAGTTAGCATAGGTACAGCATAGGCATTTAACTATTTCGTTATTGCTATTTATACCTAAATAATAATGTGAGAGTCCAGTTATCTGTGTAGGATTGATATTGGGGGGGCAGTAGCTACATGCAGCCTGTTAAAATTGCTCCATTACGTACCTAGTTCCATTTCAGTGGTTCCTAGTTTAAATGTTTAAAATGTTTAGCTGTTTAACATGTGGGTTTTGACATCTGTACCAGCAGCCCCTAGCTGCTGTTATTTTGGATCCCCTCGTGAAAGCCACAGGGCAATCCTGTCCCCGTTAGTTTGGGCCCCATGGAATTTCTGTAGGGGAAGTGGGGAGGAACACCAGTACTGACTGTACTCAGCAATCCATTCAGAGGGAATCAGACCGGGTTGCCAGGCCTGGATCGCGGAAAGTAGGGTGGGGTCCGGAGCTATGGGTGATGTAAAGTAGTTGAAGTGGGTTTGCTCACCGAGGATAAAGGGGTGGCCACCATGTGCAGCCTTGGTCGGCAGAGCCCTCCTGGGTTGGGATGTGAGGGACAGATGTGCATATCCATTCGTTGGAGCACAGAGGTAGTCAATTCTGTGCCTTCACTGGGAGGTGAAGAATTTCCGTGGGGGAAGTGTGTAAGCCCCTCATTTTGTGGGCTTACTACATGGCCCAGGGGGCATCCATGCCAAGTGTGGTGCCAGAACCCGTAGAATGGGCAGGGACCTGGCATCATGCTATAAAAGGGACCCATGGTGGGAGAACTAGGTCTTTTTGCATAGCAGTGCTGCAGGGTCTGGGGAGTGAAGCAGGCCGGGGTGGGTCGATAGCCAATCTGATCCCCAGGGAGATGAGGATCCTGGTCTTGAAGCAGCCGAGTGTTGGGGCAAGTTCTGCAGGTGCTCCGTGCGCCTTTCTACAGACAACCAAAGAAACCGTGCCACTGCCAAGCAGCGGAGTCAAAGCTGGGGGAGTCAGAGTTGGCCCACACCATGATTTTGGCACTGGGGCGGGCCCAGCAGGCTGGCAGCAGTAAGGAAGTCCACAACTGTATCTGTGGTGTGGGCAGTTGCCACTGGGCCCCCCCCCCAAGTTTGGTGAGTGAGAGGCCGACTGAGGCAGGCCGCGGTGTGGCAGATCACAGCTCGGGTGCCCAGAGTCCATGTCCACCTAGCATGCTCATCTGCTCAGACAGACTATACTACTACTGCCCCAGTAAACCTCTCAGAGCAGCAGCAAGGGTTTCAGTTGGTCCCAGAGAGACCATCCTTTTACTGGGTCCACAGGAGGTAGTCAAGCCAGCTAGTGCCTGCTCTGTGAAGCAGGAAAAGTGAAGTGGTTTCATGTGGGAGTTTTGCTGTTAAAGTGGTGCCCCTGAAGAAATGAAATTTGAAAATAGCTTTGTATGGCTGTGAAACTGGGAGGTCAAGCTGGCCCGGCAGCATAGAGAGCTGAAGCGCTGGCACTTTACCTTGCTATGATGGTGACTTGGGTTTGGGAATGACCTCAGGTCACCAGGGTGCCAGCTCGGGGGGGGGGAGGCGGGATTGAGTCATGCTCTCTCCTCCAAAGGAGTGGATGCCCCCCTGTCCGTACTCCCACTCCCAATGGATGGCAGTCCGGTGGGCGCGTTGGCAGAAAGGGCAGCGACAGAAGTCAGGGAAGGGGCCACTGGATCCTGCTGTGTGTATGCACTCGTACACACATGTGTACGCTGTGGCCCTGGGAGGGGGGTAGGGAGTAAAACAGAAAAAGCATAGACTGTAATTGGGTGCCTCTGCCCATAAGGATTTGCCCTGTGGTTTTCATCATCAACTGAATAGTTGGAGCGTTTTATGCGCCAGTGTGCCTGACGGGATCTATTAATCGGGACTTGTGCCCACAAAAAACTAGTGCCATAGCTCTGGCCGTAGATGAGTGCGTGATCCAAATCAGTTGCGACCCTTAGCTCCATGGAGCAGAATGTTTTTGCTTAAGCCTTACAAAACGTTACTGAGGGTGTTATGCCTGGGTTATATACCACAACTAGCCCACATGTAACCATAACCTTATACACTTACAAGTATTAGTTCCTTACCACAGTCTAATAATGTTTTGTTTTATTACTTATATTAGTGTTCTTTATATTTGCTATGCTCATATTTGTCTGTAATGCATTTACCCATATATACTGTTTCTAGTTTCCACATATATTTTTCTGTACTCATAATCACTCATATTCTGTAGTCTTCCAATGTTGTGACATGGTGTGTGCTTTTATGATTATGTTGCAAACATTTCTAGACTAACTGTCTGGAAATATGAACAGATGACACTTATTCTTGCTTAAAATGGGTTTCCTTTGTCCAGAGATTCTTCATTTCCTATGTAATTGCCCAAGGGAGCCAACTTATTTACATGCCTTATTCAATGCTGTATGTTTGTCATATCTGTAACTGTACTCCTATCAGTCATATATTATTGACAAAGAACCTCTGTGCGCAAACACTGAGGCAAGGGTTACCCCAAAGGGCATTTGGCTGGGAAGCCAAGTTTCAAGAAAATACAAAATCACACATGCCCCCTGCAATGCAAAGCATCATGGGCTGCATATGCAAATCACCACAGAATGTTATGCTGGTCCAACTTTAACCAGACTTGCATGGTGGGCGGCACCATGCAAGTCTGCTTAAAGTTGGACCAGCATAACATTCTGTGGTGATTTGCATATATAATTGTATGCACAACAGCTCCTCTGAGTGTAAGAGACCATACTCAAGGAATGGTGGAAAATCGGCTCCCTTGTGATTGCTTTGCTTCACTTGTTATGGCGTGAGTATTGTAATAAACCTTTTTTTATTACTTCTACTTGTCATTATTTTCTTTGTCAAGCATACCATGCAAAGAACCTAAGGTGTGATCTTTTCACATGCAACAAGGGAGAAATCAAATAAATCCCTTGATGTTTTGAAATGCATTTCTGCCTGGACAGTTTCTCTATTTCTGCCTACTAAATTAAATTACTCAGCCAGATGAATTGCTTGAACTGCTGTTTGTTTAACAAGTTTGCCCCCAGGAGCCTGGTCCTAATGTCCTCTGGTCACCCGATTATGCACCTCGATGGAGTTCATCTGTCACCTTTCTGAATCCGGAGTTAATCGGGTACTGTTTACCACCTATTTTACATCAAAGGGAATGTGTTGCTGGACTGTGTTCTTGGCTGTAGTGCCTCCTTCTCTGCAAACAATGTTACCATCAAATACCCATAGACACAGGGAGGGGGGGCTTACACTAGAAAGGAAAGTACAGTTAACACTGGAGACACAGTGCATTAAAAAAGCTGGTTTCAAACTATATAAACATTTACCTTCTGTTGTCTCATCCAACTAATACTATCACTGACAATCCTTCTTGTCTGATCGTCCCACCCAGGGTTGCTCTGAGCTGAAAAGTTACCCTTGTAGCTGGACTTCCGAGCACGGGTCCCAACGCCAGCTACCTGACAAATGCCACGTAGTTGTTCCCGGAACACCTGTTGCCTGAGGAAAAAAGGAAAAAATCATTTGCACAAATTAGATTTAAGCCTTCATCTCTGTCGAATGAGCTTTACTCCAATTTGAATCTCTTAAAACATTCCATTTATTCTTTGCTTATCCCTTCCTTTTAATATAAATCTTTCCAATTTGGCTGTCAGCAAATTCTGTTCACAAATATAGTCTTCATGTTTTATTGTTACTAAAATGGCGGCACCGTTTTCCCCCATCTTTAGTCTTTATTTAAATTCATTTCTGCATTTATTTTATTCTTTTACTACTCTTCAGTGTGTTTTGTGAGACTTTTTATTCATTTTTGTTTATTTATTTGATTACCAGGTAAGGTACACTGACCCCAGGGACCATTTTCAGGCATGACCCAGGCCACTTTAGATGGCACATCTAACATAACAATAACTAGAAAATTAACAGAACACAGTTTCTACAATCACAGTTGAGAGAGGATCATAAGTGGAGAACATGTAGCAAAATACAAAAGTAAGAAAAAAAAAAACACAGTCACAATTCTCGGATGGTAGGGACATTATAACTTGTTTCTAGTCACAACATCCAGTAAATCAGTGCATTAAAAATAGCAGTCCCTTCCTTATCGTATCATTGATATATCTGTCAGCCACTTGCAGTTACTTGGATTAACATTTGCATAGAGATCTACCCAACATCTCCTCTAGGAACTGCAATTTTAAATTGGAGGGTGAGACAGGTATATGCAGTCTGTTTGGGAGGAAGTTCCACAACTTGAGTGCAGCGTAGGAGAAGGCTCTCCTACCCATTTCTGTATTTTGTCTGGGACATTCCATCAACCGGCTATCAGAGGACCTTAGTTCCTGCCGGTTACTCTTAGGTTTTAGCAGGCCTGATACGGAGGTGGGGGGGAGGGGATCTTAGCCCAGCATGCAATGTTTTTAAGATGAAAGTTCCAAACAGCAGCTCTCTACAGTTGGGGGGAAGAGACCCATCCCAGGATTTGATAGAGGTGACAGTGATAACTACGATATGGGGCCTGTACAACGAACCTGCATATTTTATTTATTTTTATTTTATTGGATACAATCGGAATTACAGTCCTTTGAGTCACAGACTCTTTTGCAAAGGCTCCACGTCGGTTACAGAGGGTGGAGGGTAGACAAATGCAGAGAACGCACAGTAAACAGGTAGAAATTCATAATATGTTATTACAAGCTATGTCAATGCATTTTAGTAGCACAGAGGGTGAGAGGGCTACAACTGGGGAAGTGTTCTAGTGTGGGAAGAAGGTGTTCCCTCCCAAAAGCTAGTCTAGCTTCAGGGGACAGGAGGTATTTGATTCGATAACACATTCCTATTCTTTGGTTCACCTTATTTATTGCTGTGTTAATGTGGTGTTCAAAAGTAAGAGCAGGGTCAAGCGTGACTCCCAGGTATCTGAATTCCCTTACCTGCTCAATGTTAGAGCCATCAGTGCTCAAGATGTCAAGAACATTTGGCCAGCCTGGTGGCGCTGGGAGCTGAGGCTCTGGACACCTTATCTCGCAGCACACCAGCGACCAATGAGCCTGGGCCATCAGAGGTCGGCTATGGTGGCGGGGGAGCCAGTTGGATGCAGCTGCCGACAGGCAAGCTCTCCTCTCCTCTCCAGGGAGGTGTAAGTGCTTGATCTGGCTGATGGCTGCCACCTGGCAGAGGCTGGGGGCCAGGAGGAGCCAGGCGCTAGGCTTGGGGTGGGAGGAATGGGGCTGTTACCGGGGCCATGGAACTAATGCGTGCCTCCACACGCATGCGTACCCACTCCTGGGGCCCCTGGGCGTAAACAGAAAATCACGGTTGGCAGGATGGCGACCAACTCCCCGCAGGCTCCACTCCCAGGCATCAAGTAAGCTCTGGTAATTCCAGGTGACGGACGGGGGAGTCAGATGGGGACTGTCGGGGCGACAAAAACTAAAGTGTTCAATGATTTAAAAAAAAAAAAAAAAAAGATAGTAACAGCATTTGTATCATAGGGAGCACACTTAGAGAGCCTCTGTTTGGAGCCAAACCGCATGCATTTATAATGAGCAAATTCTGAGTGAGCCATTTAACCATAGTACTAAAATCATTATTTAGATTTAGGTTCAACCCAGAGAGGTCATTTCCACTTCTGTAGATTATGAGGTCTTCCGCATATATTATTCTATTACTGTCTGAGGGTTCTGAGAGTAAGGGATTCACAAAAAGGGAGTAGAGTAGGGGACCTAATATGGAGCCTTGGGGAACTCCAGTTCACACTTGTGAAGAACAAGATAGTAGTACCCTCCCTAGTAATACCAACTGGGTCCTGCCCATAAGGTAGCTATTTACCCAATTGATCATGCTCTTGTGGAACTTCAGGGAGGACAGGTTATTTAGTAGTATCTCATGGTCCACCATATCAAAAACTTTTGATAAGTCCACAAATATGGCCCCCGTGAGGTAGTCCTTGTCCACTTTGCAGAGAACATGGTCTGTAAATTTAGTGAGCGCCGTGGTTGTACTAAAGCCTCTTCTAAAGACATGCTGGTCATTGGATAGCAGGCCATATTTCTCGATGTGCTTGGACATCTCATGGCTTACTACTTTTTCAAGTATCTTACCCATGTGGGACAGGATCAATATTAGTATATAGTCTTCCGGGAGGTGCGGGTCTCCTGCCTTGAAAATGGGGACTATTCTAGCTTCTTTCCAGATTCTTGCCACATTTGGAATGATCAGCAATAGGTTTATTATGTGGGAGAATGGTTTTGCTACGAATGCCACAGCTAGCCTGAGAAACTGCAGTGAAAGCCAATCACTGCCCGCACTACCAGAGTTGGGTAGTGCCATCAGGAGACAATATGTCTGAGATTCAGTTGTTACTTCGAAGTAAAAAAGGGGGAGCAAGCTGTAATAGCCTGTCTTCCACCATTCTTTTCCATGGCAAGAAGCTGTGCTAAGTACGGGTCCAGATTTAAGAACTTATTGTTCTGGAGGTTAGCCACCTTTTCTGGGTCTGCCTGTAGTTCCTTGTCACTCATTAAGGAGATGGCACCATCTTGTTTAGCTGGCTTATGAATCGAGTTTACTGTCACCCAGAAACTCCTGTGATTGCTTAGGTTCTGTGTTTGTTGGGACTTGAAATAAGTGGATTTTAAGGATTTAGCTTCCCTCTTACACCTGTTCCTCAGCTGCCTGTACTCTGCCCAATTTCCTGGAGTTGGTCCCATCCTACCAATTCCCTAGTGACCCATTTAGTGTTCCCTCCCCTAACACCCACCAAGTCGTGAAAGGCCAATGATTGTTTTGGATCGAGGTTAAGGCAGCAATGAGGAAACCCAGGGCTGAATTCATGTTGTTCAGTGAGAAAAGACTGCACCATCTTATGCCCCCTAGATCTTATTTAGTGCCTCAGCATCTACTCTGGCAAAATTCCTGAAGGACATGGTCCTCAGGGGAGGTCTGGTTTTTTTGCAAGACCATGTGCAGAAAGTAGGGGAGTGGTCACTAATGTATTCCGATAGAACTCCTGTGTTACTGGCCCTGTCTTCCTGGTTTGTCAGGATCCAGTCAAGTTATATATGATTACCCATTCTGGAGTTGTGGCACATGTGCATTCTAATAATTTGTGTCAGGTTAGTTCCCTTGAGCAGTTCAGCCTAGCTATGTTGCTGTCTATCCAACCTGTTTAAAGTCACCTATAATGATAATATCCCTTATTGACAAGAGACTAGCCACTTCAGAAACTATACTCCGTAGTCCATCGATCCCTCCTAGTGGGGGGTTTTATATACAGCCCATATGAAGTTTAAGCTCTGCTCCAATAGTAATTTCCATTCACAGCCACTCTGGGGTCACTTGCCAGGCTGAGCTGGAGGCAATGATGGTTCATTCAGATGGTCCTTCAGATAAATCAAACAAATCAAAACTCCGCCTTCCCTGCTTGACCTTTATCTATCATTTCTAAAGATAGTATATCCCTGTACGTGGCAGAGTAAGTCAGGGGTTGAAGATTTCAACCATGTTTCGCTGACTCTGGCACGAAAGACGCTACATAAAAAGAACTTGAACTGTACTGTTAAATGAGGGCTCCTTCAGAAGGTGCACAAGGGTCGGAGCCTTGCTACATTGACTGGCATCCTTTGAAAGTAGCAAACAGGCAGGATTTTCAAACTGATATGTCTGAGATATTTCAGGCACTATTTTCTAAAGGAAAATCTGTCCAAATTGTTACACTAGCTATTAGATGGTCTATGTCTGAATGTTATGTCCAAAAAATGATGCAGCTGCAGCAAAACAAAGACACAGATTGTATTTGCAGTGATTATTTTACCGCAAATCATGACTTTCTGTCATAGATGAGTGCATCTTTTGAAAACAGCAGCAGGGCTATTCAGTCTCAATTGGGTTGACAGAGACACAGCATTGTTTTTTTGCAATTGCATCCAACCTTTTTGACCCCCCAAGTCTGCAGTTGTAATAATACTCAGACTTAGACCCAGTCCACACTGAGGTTAGCATCCGTGTGATATGAATGCTGCCAGCCCGCACAGCAGCTCCCCTTATTCCATTTCACAATGGACTGGATAATAAGCCCTTGGCCACCCCACTCTATAAATAAATAAATAAATAAATCTGCCACTGACATTCTAGAGGGAGTGGTGGGACTGAGTCAGACACAGAGATTCTGCCAGAGAGTGGAACCCCAGCTCAGCAGGAGTAGGAGATTTCTGGATGCAGCATTCCTGTTCCTCAAGAGGACATTTTAAAGTCAACTAAAAAAATCGAATTGATGAACTGCACCTCAGCCATTCATGCTGTATAACACGGCTTGAGAAGTTGCAGATGGGACCCTCTCATTGGGGGCCACATCTATTTGGGGACAGCACAGCCAGAGGAGCCACAGAGTACTTATGGCACAGGTCCACCATGGCATATACAGTCTGTACCCTCCTAATAACGCAAGAAGTGCATGTATCTCAGTGTGGTTGCCAGATATCTTCTGGCACATCCTCTTGTGGAATCTGACCTGACTGCCCACAGAGATTTGCACTCCGTATGTGTTGCTCAGGTATGTAAAGAAGTGAGGAAGGGGTTGCTCAATGGCCCAGCGGGTAGCACTGTGTGCACCCACGCTGGCAAACCCAGGTTTTGAAACAAACTCAGGAAACCATTTGGGTTCCCTCTAGGGCTAAGGAGGTGCTACCACATGACATTGCTCCTAGCTAGGGAAACAAAGTATAAGGTTCTGCCACTCTAGCCACCACTCTGGTGGACCAGGAAGCTTGTCTCTCCAGCTGGGGTATGCTAGTAGCATGACAGGTCATGCCACGGAGGTAGGTGGGAAAAGGAGAGGAAAAAAAAAAAAGAGGAAAACTGTGCTGGCGGGATGGCGCCAGCTAGCCATCAGCATGCCCGGCATGGCTGAATGGCCCCGGTTCCAATGTCTGGATTGGTCACTGGGGGTGGGGAGGATGGCCTTCCTTCCCCTGGCACCACCATGGGGGGACAATCCATGAGGGACCTTCAGAACCAGGTAAGCCCCGGGGAAGGTTGGTGTTGGGCTGGAGGTGCTGGGGGGCAGAAGGTGTCCAGTGGTGATAGGGGATTAAAATAAATGATTAGGAAAAAAGATGTGTTGAGGGGCCTCTGCAAGTCCCAGTCCATCCTGTTCTCCCAGGCAGGGAAGTGTATGGTTTTATGTATCAGGCCCTTAGGCAGTATGGCTTCAAAGTAACTGGGTGACTGCTCTTCTTCAGTCAAAAATATCTAATGATGATTTACTGAGCTCATCAAGAGAGAAGTAGCTTCTTTTTTGAAATCAAGCTAGGCCTCAGTGGTTAAAGAAATTTTCTAAGATATATTGTAGAGTCGTGCTTCATAGCCCATTACCTTAAGGCGCCCATTTCAGGCAAAAGTGCAGTTTTTAAGCATGTCCTCTTTGGGAGGGAACAGATTGTAACTGGAACTGAACCCACAGCCAGCAGATTCCCTTCCACTTCCCAGTCTGCCGTCCCCACCCCCATGCTCAGACATTTTGTGATGTCTAAGCAAGGAGAGCGTGGGAGCATGCACCATACAAGTCTACAGAGACATTTTCAAAGCATGTTTATATATGTTTAAGCAACCTTGGAGAAAAACGAACGCCACCACTCAACTAATAGGGGCCCCATTAGTGGAGCAGTGATTTCATTTTTCTCCAAGGTTGCTTAAATGTAAATATGCATTTTAAAATTTCCCCGTAGACTTGTATGGGGTGCGCCTCCATGCTGTCCTTGCTTTGAGATCACAAAACATCCGAGCATGGGGATTGGGCCAGTGGACTTGGAAGTAGAAGTGATCAGCTGGTCATGGGTTTGGCTCCAGTTACGATCCCTTCTTTCCTCATAAGGACATGCTTAAACATTTTCTTTTGCTTGAAATGGGCTACCGCTGCCTTAAGGTAATGGTTATGGAACCCAAACAGATTTCAAAAAAAAGGTAGAAATTTACTTTAACATAGCCAGGGACAGATTTTAAAAAGACCACTGAAGTCCGCTACCTCCCGAGTAAAATGGGAAATATCTGCATGAGTCTTCACACGTAGGTGATTTTGCTAGAATTGTTGAAATGACAATTCACACCACTTACTTGTGTGTGTGTGTGTGTGTGTGTGTGTGTGTGTGTGTGTGTGTGTGTGAAATTGCCCACGAAAGACTAGGAAGCACTTGTAGGTGACAACAATATCTTCTACTGTATCATTCAGTATGTTTACAACTTCAAACAGTAAGTACAACTGCAGAGGTTGGGGGGTGCTGCATGATAGTTTGAAGTTTAGAGTGGGGGGACTTAAAAAGAGCAAGTTATTACAACTTTCAAGGTAAGAGTAGGTAAAGGTAAGGAGAAGGGTTACTTAAGTGGAGGGGTTGAGGAGGTGACAGATGCAGGCAATACTGCAGAGTATAGTAGACAGCTATGCACACCGCAGAGATGTATGAAGCACTGGTGAGTTCTGGGTCAAGGAAGACGCCCAGATTATTGACAGGGGGTCCAAGAGAGGCAAGAGGCAACCAAAGTAAAGAAAATGACTTATGGGAGTACATTCTTTTTTTGCCAAGGAGGTGTGGTAGTACATTTTTTTTTTCCAAGGAGATGGCTCTTGGCCTTAGCAACACTGAATTCAATAAAACTACTGGTATGTTGGAGTCAAGAGTTTATTTTGTTATAACAGGAGGAAAGGTAGAGCAGGATCCAAGGAGTCGCAAGAAATGTATAGTTAGGTATCATCAGTGTAGAAAATATATCCGATGTTGACATCAGAGATGATGCAGGCCAGAGGGAGATGGTAGTTAAGAGAACAGAAGAGGACCAAGGACAGAGTCTTCAAGATCACCACAGAATTGAGATGATTAGAAAAATGGGTGAAAACAACTTTTTCCAGGATTTTACCAATAAAGGAGAGGTTAGAGATGGGACAATTGTTGCAGATTATATCAGCTTCAAGAGAGTGTTTTTAAGAAGTGGAGTAATATCAGCAGTCCTGATAGCACTGGGGCAATGCCTGCAAAATTAGAGGGGGTTACAAATTGCAGTGTCAGTGGCTCAGTGAGATGATTGAAAGGTCATAGGCTCCAATCCCACACCAGGAACTTGGGCTAATACTTCAAAGGCTATTCCTGCAGTTCAATGGGCTGAAGCAACCAGCTGACACCCCCTCCCCAAAGCTATTTAAGCCAGTTTCCTCCATCCTCACTTGGAAGTACCATTTCTCTGCTGCAGCGCTCTGTCCCCACCCCCATCCCCTGTGTTTGCTTATTTTCCTTTGTGCTTTTGGACTTCCTGTTTGGTTTGTGTCTCCAGTGGCTTTCTAGGTCAGTATTTTGTTTTCTTCCACCTTCCTGGCTGCAGTTTGTGCTTCTTTCTTCTCTCAGTCAACTACTTTTACCACACTCCTGTTCTCTTGTAACTCCTGTTTCTTCTCTTTTGGTCCTTGTGTGTGTACTAGTCTTCACAGTGCCCAGCCTTTGTCATTCTCTGCTTTGCTTGTGCTAAAAAGAGACAGTCTCTCATCTGAAAGCTCCGGTGACTGTACCACCCAATAAAGATGCTTCTAGCAACCTTTCATCCCCTCCTACACTCATGGTGGGCCCTACGGAAAGTCCTGTAACCTACCCTACCCTTTTCTGGCCCTCATCGCCTTCCCTTCTCTCTCTCCCTCTCTCTCTCCCCCATCCTCCTCCACCACAGCACCCTTGACAGTGCCACTGGCTGCTTTTTTCAACCCTTCTGGTCCTTTTCCTTGCCTGCCTCCACCCAGTCTCCTTCCTGCCTCACTCCATATGTTATTTTAGTATAGTGCCGATCTCTAGTCAGTAATATCACTTCTGCTTCTTATTATGCTTATAATATTGTTAATGTATATATGTATGTATGAATGTACAGTATGTACTGCAATAGTTAGCTCTCCCTTGTCTGTGTGAACCATTCCTCAATGACATGGAACCTTTGCAAATGAGCTTAAGTGCTCAAAGGTATTTTGTAATCTGAGATTGAATAAATAAAATAAAAAACATTCAGACTTCCCATTTTGCTGTTTGTTCCAGGCCACTTGCAATCTCCCAATTCAACGACAATCCTTCATTTTTTTTCACCTGGCTTCTGAGCAAGGCAGCCACTCCCATTTGTTTTCTGGTGATTTAATTAGTTTATTCAGCCCTACAGCATGCTGCTTCCTAGTTCTCAGTTCTCATATGCTTCTGTTTTCCCAGCAGTTTCCTTCTGTTGTTCTCTGCTGCCTCAGCCTACCTGGCCTGCAGTGAAGCAGCAAGTAACACCAACCTCCCTTGTGGAACTGGCTGTCATGCCTTCTCCATTCAGTCCAGGCACATATCCTTTTGTCTCATATCGTGTCTTTGCTGTCACTCGATGTCTCAATCATGTGCAGCCTTGCCTGTTTTGTTTCTGCCTTGAGCTCATGGCCATCGGGCTTCACCATCAGCTTCCCACTACTCCTGCACTTGGGAGGCATGCCCGCCACGATCACAGCATGGCTCCCAGGACTCACTGCCCTCTACACTAGTGGTCTCGCTCTGCTCCCTTGAAGTCTGTATCTTGAGGGCAGATGCCTCGACTTGGACGGGGTCCTCCTCTTTCTGCCCTTTGGATGAGAATGTCCTATGCTCCGGGGGAAGCTTCCGACATGCAGACTGATTTGGAAGCACCTCTTGATGTAGCACTTAAGACTACAGCTGCCGGAGGGCGGGGCCTCCAAGTCCACAGGAGCTCCTTTACCTGTGCAGACCATGTTGGCAGCACCTTCTAAAGCTATTGCTCCCTACAGCTGCCTAAGGTTCACCTGGTCTCCACCTACTTCCCTTCCTCTATCCCTCATGGGTAAAGATCACTCAATTATGCAAGTCCTGGACCTTCAAGGGCCCAGCCTCCTATGCCTTACCCACCAAGGGTTCAGCTTCTTCTCTAGGCCTCCCTTCAGTACAGGCCACGTGAATGCTTTTCACCAGTCATTGCTCTCCTCCTCCCATCTTGGGGGTGTGAGCCTCCTTCACAGGGAACCTCCTTTAACTGTAGAGATCAACTCCTGGCATAACCACAGCATTCTTGTTAGAGGGATAGAGCGATAGCCCTTCCTCTAAATTATTTCCCCTTGACCCGAGTCTCTAAACTGTGGTAGCCGAGCCATTGCTAATTTGATCTGAGCTGTGGCTAATTTGATCCCTAGCCTGCAGGAAAAATGACCAATGCCTTAGATAGACAGCGGTTTCCTTTTTATGCAGTTTATTCCTCTCCTCCATGCTAAAGGTCATAAAAATGAGGTAGTCTCCACAGGAAAAGGTCCATAACGCAGTACACATATATTAGTATAGCATTTACCCTGGTAGGTTTCTGCTGTGAGTTGGGGTTGGATGGCGGCCCTTTTTTCCATCCCCTTCTCCTTACAGAAGATATGCCTCTGCCTGGTATCAGTCACTAATTGCTGTCAGTCATAGCTCAAGTCAGTCTCTTTTATCAATCATCACTATTTATTTTTTTAAAAACTTTATTTTTATTCCTATTTTATAAGGAACATAAAACACAAGTCTACATTTCTAGATTCCAGGTATAGAATGTCATCAAATACAGTTATGGTAGGACTACATAGCCCTTTATTCAATGTCACAGCACTTTGGGGATATTCACCATCTCTAATAATGATCCATAAAATATCTTTCAGCAGAGGCCTATGCAGCATGACCATGGACTACCAAATCTAACATAGTATTACCACATACAATTCCCTCTTACTAAGTTGGGCCAATTGTCTATGACAAAGTCCTGGGTCCATGTTCAACTAATCTGCACACAAGCAAACCCTTGCGTTTAAGTAGGACCATCTCCCCACACATTTCCCAACTTTCTCATACCATTTGTTAATAAATCGAATAGAGTAAAAATTATAGCAACTTCAGTTCAAACCACAGACTGAGGCACTATATAATCTACATTTAACTGGTACTTTATAATTAACTTCGCCACTGGATGGTAACTAGAGTATAATGCTTGTAAGACATGCAAAAGGTATGTCTCAGCATAAATTGCGACATCCATCTTGGTGTCATTTTTTTAGGAACGTGCTACTAAATGTGAACAGTGAGAGTTAATAAACATTAAATGTCAATTGTCAGAGCCAAGGAAGTTCTCCAGTGCTCTCAGTAGAACTGTCCAGCAGCAAATGATAAACAACTCCCAGAGGAGATCAAAATAGTATTATACAGTAAGTGTCTTACAGATAGTCAAGTGTCCAAGTTCTCTTCCTCAGATTCGTTGGCATGTGTTGAAGCACAAAATATCAGCTGATAGCCTCCAGCTTGCGTCTAACATCTACCGGGTCGCTGTAGAGAAATGTTTTCCCAGCATATAACATTTTTAATCTGGCCAGCAGTTGCAGAGCGTGGTTGATGCCCAGTTCCCTGAAGCCTGCTCGCACTGCATCAAAACCCCGGCGCCTCATCCTCGTTGTATAGCTTAGGTCCGGGAAGCAATGTATTGCAGATCCATCCTGTAGATGTAGGAAGCCCGTGGATTTAGCTTTCTGTAGCAATAAATCTTTGACATGAACCCCCCGTTACCATGATCATAAAAGTATGGAGAAGGTCCGGATTGTTTGGTTTGCATCGAGGTGTGATTCGTTGGGCCCATAGGACAAGCTGATCTCCCGACACTTGGAAAAGGTCAGTGACTAGACCTTTCATGAATCCAACTGGATCAGCACCCTCCAGACACTCTCTGGTACGTCTAGGAAGTGCAGGTTAGAAGCTCTGGACCCATTTCAAGGTATTACAACCTTGAACGAAGGAGTTTATTTTCTTTATGCACTCCATCCACCACAGCTGACGTCTCTGTGACCGTCTCCTTGATTACCACATGGCTCATCTCGAAGGCGGTTATTTTAGTTTCAACATGAGACAAATGGGTGTTATAGTTCTCTGCTTTTTTGTCTAATTGTTGGACCACCTCCAAAACAGCAGAAACCGTAGTCTCCAAATCACCAAGCGTTCCGGTGGCTGGAACACTGTCTACGGTTTCACTTGTCGCGTGTACCGGGCCCTTTCCTTTCCCCGAATCTTTAGATGGGTCATGCTTGGTTCGTCCCATCGTTAAAGCTGCCTCCAATTCTGCTCAGGTCAGCCCGAAGGTAAATACTGACAGCTTTTGCTATGAAGATATTTAAAAGTACTTTCAAAATTGTAGTTTAAAACTATAAATGTTGCTGGAGTCGGGAGCCGAGCAAGGAGCGTCTATTCTTGTCGGCTGCTGGCCACACTCCCCACCAGTCATCACTAACTGATGTCAGTCTGTCCTCACTTCGTTTATGTGTTCACTACCTGTTACACAGTATTTTTTGGGCTCCTTCCTAAGGTACCTTTACCCTAAAGGAATTATGTTCTCACAGCACCTCTAGGACTGGAACCCACCTCAACAGGGTTTTTTGCCTTCACAGTACCCCGACAAAGGTGGTAGTTCCCTATGGAACAGAGAGTGCCAATGGCCAAAGTATCTATGCATGACAGTCAACAACATATTCATTCAAATACCTTCAGACTATCAACAACGTTGTACAAGCATAACTTCTCACTAAGCTGCATACGCCCACTGAATTCAAATGCTATGCCTGCAGTTCAATGAGCAGTGCTGCCAGCCACACTCCCATTCCTGAGCTACTTAAGCCAGCTTCCTCCAGCCTCACTCAGAAGCATTGTTTCTTTGCCCCGCCATCCTCCCCTCCTCCTCCTCCAGCAGCACACCTTTGTCCTTTGGGTTCCTTCCTAAGATATCTTTAGCCAACAGAAATTATGTTTCCGCAGCACCTCTGGGGTGAAACCCTCTTCAAGAGGGTTCTTTTGTCTTCACAGTACCCCTACAAGGTGGTAGTTAGTGCAAACAAAGTATACACGTATGAAATTCAACAACACATTCATTCAAATACAGTACTTTCAGACCGTCAACAATGTTGTATAAATGTAACTCCTCACTAAGTTGCATATGCTCCATTGCCAGTACTGGCACTGTACTGTGACACGGGGGCGCTGTCCTTGGATAAGACGTTAAACTGACATCCGTTCCTCCATCTCTGTTTGGCTACCTTTATGGCGGTTAAAGATCCCATGGCAATTACTGTAAACGTCAGGTATGCAGTTGGCAGTCAACAGCAGTCGACTGAAATGAATATAGATTCCTGTGATGTTCTTCATGTAAGCTCTGAAATGCTTCTTATTGCAAATGTAACCAGCACTCAAGACACTGTGCAGAGCAAATGGGCACTGTCATCCCTGGGAAGAAGCCCTTAAATTCTGATATTTAAAAAAAGTAATATTCCCCAACTTGTGATCTGCGTGAAAAAGATGCCCCATTTAGACACTAGGTTCTGGGGTAGGACAGGGCTTTATGAACATACATGATGGATCAGTGGTCTTTCCTGCCATTTTCTAAGTTTCTCAATTGAAGGACTACAAAAAGAAAAGAAAAAAAAAAGACATGAGGAGTTCAGGGAACTGTAGTTTATTTTGGGAGGACATGAGTCACAGGCTGCTAGTACAGGACGGTCTGCAGAAGCAGTACCAATGCAGACCGGTAGAGAGCCTCAGCCTACTAAACCTGCTGGTATTCTGAGTCTTGATTAATGCTTTTAACAGAGCCCCAAATAAATGATCAATTAACGGTGTGGTAGTCCTGCGTCTGTCTTCATTTTGCACCCCTAGACACTCACACTATAAACACAATGCAGACAATATCCATATACACACACAGGAATTAAAAAGATCCAGCAACAGTTGTACAAAGGGATACCTCTGTTTATACTCACCAATGGTAGAGTCACGGCACCAAAAATAAGCTCTTAGCCCCCAACCCCACCCCAAAGCTGATCTTGGCCACAAAAGGGCAACTGCTATGTTCACTGAAGCTTACCACAGGTTTCCACACAGATGTAGTTCTGGGGCACGCACCCTACCTTTGGGAATTTTAAACAAAGTCCCATCAGCTCAGCAGTCTCTAGGTGCTATTTACAGAGACAGCACCTCAGTTCTGGTCCTCATTACAAGGACAGTACCTCAAAAAAACTCATGTTCACCCACACACATAGGCAACTGTCATTGTTGAATGCTTAAGGAAGTAGACCATCTGATTATAACATCTGCAGACATCTTTTTCACGCAAATCATAACTTTGGTAACATTACTTTTTTAAAATGTCAGAATTTAGGGGCTCCTTGTCCCCATTGCCTCCAAGAGAGTTGTTTTCCTGACTAAATACAGAAAGGTTTGATTTTTTTCTGTATTTTTTTTCTTACTGTTGGTTTTAACTTATTATTGTTATTTTCCTGGGGCTTGACATTCTTATTTTATTACTAGAACTGTATTGTTATAATAATTTGGTGAAGTAGTCATTTTCTATATTTGTGAGTCTGTATGGTTGTACTAAGAATTCTTTTTAGTACATGTTTTGAATATTAATAAAGATGCTATAAAATAATATAGAAAGGTTGTATAAAGACTGCAAATATTATGTGCACAAAAGCACGTCCACCATTAACAAAGGGATTATTTTGTTTCTAAAAACTGATGCAGAAACACACACAATATGCATGGCAAAACCAGGAGTGTAAGACTGAGCAACTCTGCAAAACACAGTGTTTATGTAATTTTACTTCTTGTGTACACCTGTGTGAAAGAACTTTGAACATCTAGGTGCTTGGGTACAACTATTGTACTAAGGCACATTGCATGCCAAAAATAGAGTTGCTCCCTGCAAGCAGAACTCTATGCATGCGCAGTTCGATCTCTCCCCAATCCTTGTTCGGTTTCCTGCTTAGCCCTTTGTTCTTGAAAATCTTTCCCTGTCCGTTTCCCTTATTAACTCTCTGTCCCCTCTCTCTCTCTCCAGGCTCCTTTTCCCCAAGCCAACCCTTGCAGCACACGGTGCTTCAGCTGCAGCACCAGCCACAAGGAGCAAGAACTACAGGTAGCTGAGCAGTTTGTGCCACTGGGTTAGCCAGTCTACGCTTTGCGTGGACTGCCTCCCCAATAGGGCTCTGGAGTCACATGACAAGTCACGTGACCTTGCTTCACGGTTTGTTAAAAGTCCCTACTTTTCCATTTGCGGCTTATTCTCTCTGTACACTAGGGGTCAGTCTTGAGCCAACTCTGTTCTCTCACTCTCCCTCTCCACTTGCTCCCTGTGTTCTCCATTCCAATTCCTACCTATTTCCTGTCCTCCTCTCTATTCCACTCTATTTCCCCTTTTTTCCTCTTCTATTTCTACCTGAGACTGAACCCTTGACCCTTGTCACCAGAGGCAGTAATCCTACCACTTTGCTACTCAGTCCTACCCACTTAAGTGACCCTCTTTGTCACTTCTAGTCCTCCCAGTATTGCCTTCCTGCAACTTTCTTCAGTCTGTTCTACCTGGCTGCAGTCATGTTCACCCTCAACAGTACACCTCTGTCTCTGTTACTTATTCTCCGGGCCACCCCCAACTACACCTATGATACAAGCCCCCAATATATGCGCGCACACACACACACACACACACACACACACTGTAATTTACCATATATTTCTAGCACAGCTAGTACTGCCCCCTATCTATCCTCTCCATACCTGGGAAAGACTGCCATTTCAATATTCTTATACTATCATCCTTTACTGTTCCTTGAACCTTCTCTTTGCTGCTTGTCTCTGCCAGTCTCCTGTGGCAAGCCCACCTTCAGGAAATCGATCCTTGGTCCTAAGTTGTTTAAACATGTACTTCTTCATCACATGATTCTCCTACTACTTCTCTTGGGCAACATCCACCCCAACCCTGGTCCTACCTTGCTGCCCCAACCTACTACTAGTAACTCTGGTGGTCTTAAGTTAGCCTCAGTAAACATCTGTAATCTGCAGCAAAAAAATCAATCTACTTCAAGTCTGGACTTCTCAACACAAGCCTGATGTCCTAGTTGTAGTTGAGACCTGGCTATCCACAAAGATAGCTGACTCCGCTGTCTCCCTTAATGGCTTTACTCATTACAGAGATGACAGGCTAGTGAAAAGGGGGTGGGGGATGCACTATATACCCCAGTGACTCCCTTAAAGGACATGTAGTCCCTAAAGTCATCTCAGGTAACACTGCTCAGGCTCTAGCTATCAAACTCTCCATTGGAAGTGTTGGCAACTCACTAACGGTTCTATCAGTCAACATCCCTCCTCGGGACATCAAACCTGGCCTTAACTCTATTATTGACTTTGTCTCTAATCTTCCTAATGGGTCCGAGGTGGTCTTACTGGGTGCCTTCAACATCAATTGGTTGTCCCCTGATGCTGCTCCTTACAAGGATCTCTCTTTGTAATTGAAACATAGAAACATAGACTTTGATGGCAGATAAGGACCATTTGGCCCACCTAGTCTGCCCGTTTTCCTACCTACTGGATAAGCTACAGATCCTAGTTAACCAAAAGCCTATTTCTTCCTAACCCCCACAAAAATGGCCTTATGTCTGTCCCATGCACTCTTGAATTCTCTCACAGTTTTAGACCCCACAACCTCCTCAGGAAGGCTGTTCCATACGTCAACCACCCTCTCTGTGAAAAAATACTTCCTCATATTGCCCCTGAACTACCCCCCCCCAATCTTCAAATTGTTTCCCCTTGGTCTTGCACATCTCTTTGTTTGAAACATGCTACCCTCTTGGACTCTGTTGTTTCCACTGAGATACTTAAAAGTTTCTATCATGTCCCCCCTCTCCCTCCTTTTCTCGAGGGTATACATATTAAGTTCCTTTAGTCTCTCCTCATATGGCTTCTCTTGCAGACCCTGCACCATTTTAGTTGCCCTCCTCTGGACTGCCTCTAGCCTGTCTATGTCCTTGCAGAGATGGGCTCTCCAGAACTGGATGCAGTACTCCAGATGGGGTCTCACCAACTGTCTGTACAGAGGGATAACAACTTCCTGTTTTCTGCTGGTGATACCTCTCCCTATACATCCCAGTATTGCCCCAGCCCTCCCTACTGCCTTCTCACATTGCTTACTAACCTTAAGGTCATCTGATATGATTACCCCCAAGTCCCTTTCCATTTTTGATGTTGTTACTACCTCCCCCCACTGTGTAATCTTCCCCTGGGTTTTTGTTTCCCAGGTGCATTATTTTGCACTTCTTTGCATTGAATCCAAGCTGCCATACTTCTGACCATTCCTCCAACCTTGCCAAGTCCCTTCTCATCCTTTCCACACCTCCTTGTGTACCAGCCCTGTTGCACATCTTTGTGTCATCTGCAAAGAGGCATACTTTTCCTTCCAGTCCTTCTGCAATGTCACTTATAAAGAATTTAAAAAGGACTGGACCCAGTACTGAACCCTGCAGTACCCCTCTAGTAACCCCTCTTTCTTCAGAGTGGACTCCACTTACAATTACCTTCTGTGTTCTGTTGTCCAGCCACTGTTTTACCCAGGCTACCACCCTGGGACCCACTCCAAGGCTGGTTAATTTGACTATTAATCTTTTGTGTGGGACTGTGTCAAATGCCTTGCTAAAGTCTAGGTAGGCCATGTCCACAGCCCCTCCCTGGTCTACTACTTTGGTCATCCAGTCAAAGAAATCAATTAGATTCGTCTGACATGACCTTCCCACTGTGAACCCATGCTGTCTTGAGTCCTGTACCCCACTGGCCTCTAGGTACTCAACAATTCTTTCCTTCAGAAGTGATTCCATCACTTTCCCTACCACAGAGGTCAACCTGACAGGTCTGTAGTTTCCTGCCTCTGTCTTGGTCTCATTTTTGTGAAGGGGAATCACATCTGCCTTCCTCCAGTCCTCGGGTACCACATCATCCTCCCACGATTTGTTAAAAAGAGTAGTCAGTGGTTTCACTAGTTCTCCCCTTAATTCTTTTAGAATTCTGGGGTTAATTCCATCAGGCCCCATTGCTTTGTCCACCTTCAGTTTTAGGAGTCCTTTCAGAACCCTTTCTTCTGTGAAAGGACTGGGATCGACCTCCCTATCCAGAGTGCTTCTGTTAACAGGATTAGGCACCTCCCCCTCCACCTCTTTTGTGAATACTGAGCAGAAGTATTCATTCAGTATCCCTGCTTTTTCACTGTCCCTCTCTGCCCACCCACCGTCCATTCTATTCAACCTCACTAGCCCTCCCTTTGTCTTTTATGCACCCTGATGTACCTATAAATACAGGTTACTCACCTGTAACAGGAGTTCTAAGAATGGTATATGTTGTTCATCCACACTTGTTGGCAGGTTCCTTGCCGCTTTAAATCTTGCCTGAAGGTCTTCAAGCTGGCTCCTCCCACCCACCTGGGTGGTAAAACTCTCGGCTCCGCCCCATAACACCAGAGCTAGCCTGCTGGAAGCTGTACAAAGGCCGGGCTTGAGTAGGTGTCAGGATGAACAACATATACCATCTTAGAACTCCTGTTACAGGTGAGTAACCTGTATTTCTAGGGACATGGATATGTTGTTCATCCACACTTATTGGCAGACTCCTAGCAGTTCTCCGGGAGGAGGGAGGCAAGGCGCACACCCCTGACTTAGGGAATAAAGACTGGAGAACCGAGGCCCCAAACCAGCATCCCGGCGTGACCCAAGGTCGATGTGGTGGGGGTTAAAGGTATGTGCAGACTTCCAGGTAGAAGCCCTGCAGATATCCTGGACAGGGACATCCCCGGAAGCAGCTACCGATGCAGCGATATGGCGGGTTAAATGAGCTCTTATCCCTCTGGGAGGCTCCATGCCCACCCACCTATAGCGGAGATCTATGCAGAAGGTGACCCACCCACTCATCCCCCGCTTGGCTGCAAGTATGCCAAGTGCGGCTCCAGCGTAGATGACAAACAGCTGGCGAACCTCTCCCGAACTTCAGCCCTACGCTCCCTGAGAAGGCGAGCGCTCAACTAGGGTCCAAATGGAGCCTATATGCGGCCTCCGAGGTGTGAATGGGGTAGAACACTGGCAGAGTCAGCACCCAGTTAAGGTGAAGCTCCGACACCATCTTCGGAAGAAACTTCGGGTGGGGCGCAGGACAACCTTGTTCCTGTGGAAGACCAGAAAGGAAGTGCCTGGAGCTCTCCCATCCTACTGGTTGGCAAGGTAGCCACCAAGAAGGTGTTCTTCCACAACAGGTGGGAGAATCACACCTGTGCATTGGTTTGAATGGCTTGCCCATGAGCTAAGCCCGTACCAGCAGTAGATCCCACGGAGGTGGAGATTCTCACCCCGGAAGGGAAGCGTGATCAAGGCCTTGGAAAAGCACCAGACCACCTTTCCTGCATCACCGGCCCGTGCCCGGAGGACAGAGGTGGCTGCCAGGAGCACCTTAAGGGTCGTCGACCAAAGCCCTTGCTGAAGGAGAAGAAGGAAGGAAGGACCACAGGTAGTCCAGAATGCTTGCCGAGGAACAGGAGAATGGACCAGGCCCTACCCTAACACCAAATGGAGAACTCTTCCATTTGAAGGCGTAGCATTATCCGGTCGACTCGTGGGGGGATGTCTCAACAACGTCGAGGATCTCGCCGGAAGACCCAAGGCCTGGCAACTAGCCGCACAGAAACCAGGTCGCAGAGGTGCAGGGATTGAAGGTCCGGATGGAATACCTTCCCCTGATAACAGAGATCAGGTCCGGGCGGGCTGGAAGCTGCCTCAGGAGCCTGGAGCTGAGACTGAGGAGAGCTGGATACCAGAGCTGGCAGAACCAGTCTGGGGCTACCAGAATCACCTGCGTCTTGTCCCTCCTCACCTTGCCTTGTGGATCAAGGGAAATGGGGGAAAGGCACAGAAGAGGCCCGGGGTCCGCGGCCTCAAAGGCATCCCCCTACAGCGAACCCCGCTGGGGGAGGGCATCAAACAGTCTCGGCTTCGCATTCTCCCTGGAGGGAAAAAGGTCCACCCGAGGCGTGACTCAGTGGGAGAAGATCTTGTGCTACCTCCGGGCAGGAGAGACCACTCATGAGGCGCAGCTCTTATCCGGCTTAGGGCATCGGCCAGGGTGTTGGAGGCTCCTGCCAGCGAAATGGCTAGGAAAACCGCCTACAGGCTGCGCACAAGACCAAATGCGGAGAACCTCCTTACATAATGGCAAGAAGCGCGTCTGGCCCTGGCGGGTTAGGCAGCACATGGTCGTGGTATTGTCCACCTGGACCTGAACCACTTGACCCCGTAAAAACGGAGCAAAGGTGGTGCGAGCTAGGCGGACCGCATGAAGCTCCAGCAGGATTGAGATGGTATCGGGACTCCCGAGGGGACCAGAGGCAGTGCACTCTGCGCTCCCCTTGATGGGCACCCCAATCCATCAGAAATGCATCGGTCGAAGGAGACCGTCAACTCGGGGCGGACGAACGGGAAGCCCTCCTGCGGATGTGCTGGAACGGTCCGCCATCGAAGAGCATTCCACATCCCCTGGGTTACTGTCACGGGCTGGTCCAAAGGATCGCAGCATTGTGACTGCTGGCTGGCCAGCCCCAATTGAAGGGGACGCATGTACCAACGGGCCCAACAGACCACGCTGGTGCAGGCCGCCACGAGGCCCAGGAGGCGCAGGAAGTCCCGGGCAGGGCGCGATTGCCCAATCAGACATGATTGGGTAAAGGAGGAAAAACCTCGGCACTGTCTGCTGGGAGCCGAGCCCTGGCTCGAAGAGTTGAGCTCTGTCCCTGTGAAAGGATCACCTGCTTTAGCATGAGTTCCGACTTGGCTCCGTTGGAGAGGAGACCGGTCTGAGAGCAACCTAGAGGGCCAGAACTCCGGACTGCTCCACCTCCACTCCGGAGGGGTTGCAATCAGCCAGCCATCCGGGTAGGGGTACACCCGGACACTTCGGCACTGCAGGAATGCTGCTGGGAAGAGGCCAAGGGGTATGGCCTGGAACTCGTAAAGAAACATAGATTTTGACGGCAGATAAGGACCGCTTGGCCCACCCAGTCTGCCCATTTCCCTACCTAATGGATAAGCTGCAGATTCTAGTTAACCAGCAGCCTACTTCTTCCTACCCCCACCCCCTAGAATTGCCTTATGACTGTCCCATGCATGCTTGAATTCCACCACTGTTTTTGACTCCACAACCTCCTCCTGAAGGCCGTTCCATGCATCCACAACCCTCTCTGTGAAAAAATACTTCTTTAAATTACTTCTGAGCTGCCCCTTCTATCTTCAAATTGTGCCCCCTTGTTCTTGCACACCTCTTTTTTTGAAAGATGCTACCCTCTTGGACTTTGTTGATTCCCTTGAGGTACTTGAAAGTTTCTATCATGTCCCCCCTTCCTC
This sequence comes from Neoceratodus forsteri, assembly GCA_016271365.2. Taxonomy (NCBI): domain Eukaryota; kingdom Metazoa; phylum Chordata; order Ceratodontiformes; family Ceratodontidae; genus Neoceratodus; species Neoceratodus forsteri. Next base: position 212,335,193 of record CM057456.1, read on the forward strand.
GAGGCTATACATATTCAGCTCCTTAAGTCTCTCTTCATATGTCTTGTGGTGCAGACCCTGCACCATTTTAGTTGCCCTCCTCTGACAAGCTTCCATCCTGTCTATGTCTTTGCAGAGATTGGGTCTCCAGAACTGCACGAGTACTTCAGATGGGGTCTCACCAACTGTCTGTACAGAGGGATAATAACTTCCTGTTTTCTACTGGTAATGCCTCTCCTGTGCATCCCAGTATCCCCCAGCCCTCCTTACTGCCCTCTCATATTGCTTGCCCACCTTTAGGTCATCTGATATGACTACCCCCAGGTCCCTCTCCATTTTTGTTGTTGTTAGTATCTCATCCCCCATTGTGTACTCTTCCCTGGGTTTCTGTTCCCAGGTGCATTACCTTGCACTTCTTAGCACTGAATCTAAGCTGCCATACATTTGACCATTCCTCTAACCTTGCCAAGTCCCTTTTCATCCTTTCCACCCCACCTTGTGCATCAACTCTGTTGCAGATCTTTGTGTCGTCTGCAAAGAGACATACTTTTCCTTCCAGTTCCTCTGCAATGTCACTTATAAAAGACACTGAAGAGAACTAGTCCTAATACTGAACCCTGTGGTACCCCACTAGTAACCCCCCTTTCTTCAGAGTGGACTCCATTTACTATTACTCTCTGTGTCCTATTCTCCAGCCAATTCTTTACCCAGGCTGTCATCTTGGGACCCACTTCCAGGCTGGCTAACTTGTATATTAATCTTTTGTGTGGGACTGTGTCAAATGCCTTGCGGTAGGCCATGTCCACAGCCCCTCCCTGATCTACTACTTTGGTCACCCAGTCAAATAAATCTATCAGATTCATCTGGCATGACCTTCCCACTGTGAATTCATGCTGCCTAGGGTCCTGTGCCCCTCTGGCCTCTAGATACTCAACAATTCTTTCCTTCAGAAGTGATTCCATCATTTTCCCTACCACTGAGGTTAAACTGAGGTTAAACTAACTAAGAGATCCTCCCACTCAAAAGCGGGAAAGTCTCTAAAGAAATGGACGGATCGAAATGAGAAGAATGTGTCCTGGAAGTCCAGAAGTCCAGGGAACAGAGCCACATGCCTCGTTCCAAGGAAGGGGTATCTGAGTCAGAGTGACCATCCAGAAGGTCCGAGACTTTAGGAAGTTGTTCAGGTCGTGTGGGTAGAGAATGGGGCGCCAGCCCCCCGTCCGTTTGGGGACCAGGAAGAACCTGGACACAAACCCCGGATCTGGAGGAGGATCCGCCACCTTCCTGATCACCTCTTTTTCGAGGAGCAGGGCAATATCGGCTCGGCGAGCCGACAGCGAGGCTGTGGACCCCGTGGACCCCTGAGGGTAGACAGCTCGAAAGGGTGGGGCCTGTTCGAACTCTGGAGGCAGGCCCTTTCCTAGCGCCTCCAAAGCCCAGCGGTCTGTGGTGATAGCAGACCAGGCAGAAAGGAAGTGGCGGAGCCGTTCCCCCGAGGGGGGGAACCAGGTAGGGGTGACGAGGCCGGGGGCAATGCCCCTCAGCCCGTCACTGAGCAGGCTGGGAGGAGGGACTGGCCGAGGGAGCTCCTGGGCCTTTACCTCCTTGCTTCCCCCTAGAGGGAGCCACTGGCTTGGGTTCAGGAAGCCAAGCGCAAGCCTGCTGGCCCTCATGCTGGTGTTGATGGGCCAGTCGTGCCGCAGTGGCTGAAGGACGAAGGGGCTTACGCAAAGGCTGCTGGTGGCCCTTGTCTCTCTGGGCGGGGGTGACAGAGTCCAGAGTGGCACTGGACTTCTCGGTCCCCTGAAGGTGTCCCTCCACTCCAGGGCTGAAGAGGTCAGTCCCCAAGAAGGGGATGTCCACCAACTTGTGCTGGGTATCTATCGAGAAGGTGGATATCCTCAGCCACGCCCTGCGATGCATGGCCACTGTGGCCGCTACTGACCTGGCACAGGAATCACCTATGTCCAGAGCAGTCTGAAGCTGCTGCTTAGCCACTGCCCTACCCTGGTCCCACACCTGCTGGACCGTGGTCCGCAGGTCGGCCGGGGGATGAGGGAGCACCTCATCCAGGGAGTCCAAGAGGGCGTGGGAGAAATGTGCCATCAGTGCGGCCAAGCTGGCCTGTCGGAGGCCTAGGGAAGAAGCGGCGTAAACCTTGCGCCCGACATAGTCCATCCTTTTGGACTCTTTGTCGGGGGGCCTATCCCCATCCCGAGCATTCACAGAATGCTGGAGGACGTTATCAGTAACTAACCCCTCAGCAGAGGGGTGCTCCGAAAAAACAGGCAAAGAACTGATAGAGGCTGCATACTTCCTGGCATCCTGGCTGAGGGAGCAGGACAGGAAGTAGGCTGCCGCCAAAGCTCCAAGGCTGGGCCAACAATGGCTTCAGCCACAGGGGAGGCCTCCAAGGGTGGATCCCCTCGGTCTAGGATCTCCATCAGGGGATAATAGGCCCGTTTGGACACAGGCTCGAGCTGCATCCCGGTGAACTCCAAGATGAGCCTAAGCACACCCAGGAAGGACGATGGGCTGTCGTCCAGAGACCGGTCCCGGGAGGACTCCAGGCCCAACCGCCTGGGAAACACGGAGGAGTCATCGTCGGACTCCGGAGGGTCTGCAAAGAGCTGCCTCAGACCTAAGCCTCTCCTCACCCGCCGAGGGCGGGCAGGAGTGAGGGTGGCTGACAACCTGTGGGACAGGCCGTGACCCGACCGAGGTTCCACCACAATCAGTGGGGCAGCAAGATTTGGTCGAACCACTGGCCCAGAAGTGGGCACCTTGACTGCAGCAAGCGGTTGCGTCGGCCATTCAGGCGGCAGCTGCTTGATAGATGGGGAGTGAATCTGAGTCGACTGATTCCCGGACAACAGCAACTGCTGCCACATAAATTTCTCGTAACGTCGACACCATCTATGTCGAAGCCTCTCCTCATCCGAGAAGGAATGGTGTTGCCACTTAACTCGGTACCCCGACTGAGAACACCGAGGTCGGCGGGAGTGACTTGACCAAGAAGAAGACTGAGACCTAGATCCTCAGTGAAACCGAGGACGGGTCTGAGAAGGAGCGGGGGACACCTGCTCTTCCCTCAGCTCAGACAGTTTGACTAAGGACTGCCGCCCCGAAGGCGCAGGCAGAACCTTGGCCTCCACCGGGGAAACCAGCGAAGGGTTGATGGCTCTTGCAGTCAACCGCCCAGGTGACAGGTCAAGAGAAAACTCGACTGCATCGACGGGAGTCAGCCGGCTGGCCTGACAGGGACACCGTGAAGCCAACGGCCTGAGTCACAACCTCGACCGAAGTAGACAGTCGGCAGTCCGGGGAAGGTGACCTCTCCCGCTCCCCCAAACACCGACAACAGGACTTACCCTGCGACTCCCTGGACCTGGGCCGAGAGGCAAGTCCAGATGGTCCCTCTTCCTTCATGGAGAGGGACTGGCGAAGCTCCTTGAACGAAGCCAAATGAGAGGAACTCAAAGAGAGTGGGATAAATGCCGCGACCAAGGAGGAGGAGGGAGATGCGGCGTTGGCTGCCACCTCCTCCAGGGCGATAGAGGGTTCGAGCTGCTCAGCCGAGTCAGCCGAAGCGAACACCGCCAGACGAGCCTCTATAGATTTTACTGGTGGAGAAAAATCCTCGGGGCGCCCAAGCCTCAAACGGGCCACACGATCCTCCAGGACATTGGTCGAAAAGGCGCAGCACAATTCGCAAACTTACGGGTCATGGTCCAAGTCGAGGCAATATACACACGTGGAGTGCGGATCAGTCCTGGAGATATTCCGCCCGCCAGGGTGCCTCCGAGAGCTGGTAAACGAATTGTCCATCGCAGCCACAAGGAAAAAGAAGACCGAAGTTTAGAAAACTTCAAACTAAATTCAGAAGAACCAAAGAATCAGGAACCAGTCGAAAAACGCAGAGCGCTAAGGAGAGAATCTGAGCTTCCAAGCGGTAAGGCAGATCTGGCGTCATGGGGCGGAGCCGAGAGTTTTACCACCCCGGTGGGTGGGAGGAGCCAGCTTGAAGACCTTCCGGCAAGATTTAAAGTGGCAAGGAACTTGCCAATAAGTGTGGATGAACAACACATCCATGTCCCTAGAAAAGGTTTTATCCCACGTCTTAACTGAGTTGGCCATCTTTACCTCAGTTTAGGCCTTTGCTATTCTGACTTCCCTCCCTACTTCCTTCTGTCTTAACTGGTACAGTTCTCTGTCCTGCTCCTTCTGTGTTTCCTTATACTCCCTGAACGCTGCCTTTTTCTCCCTGACCTTCCCCGCCACCTCTTTTGAGAACCATAGTGGCTTTTTCTTTCATTTTGATTTGTTTATTTGCTTCACACAAAGGCTTGTTGCCTCTGTGATGGCAGTTTTGATGTTTCCCCATTGGTGTTCCATACCTCCTTCTAGACTGTTCGCTAGTGCTTTTCTAAGACACTCTCCCATCTTGCCAAAGTCAACCCTCCTGAAGTCCAGTACCCTCACTTTTGTATGGCTTGACTCTGTAGCTGAGTTTATCGTGAACCACACTGGTGGTCACTTGTTCCCAGATGGCTACTCACTTCTAGATCTGAGATCCTCTCTCTGTCCCCATTTGAGAGCACAAGGTCCAAGATTGCTCCCTCACAAGTGGGTTCCAAAACTAGCTGTCTGAGGCATGCCACCTGTGGGGCATCAAGAATGGCTCTGCTCTTGGATGTGGCTGCAGCAAAGTTGCTCCAGTTAACATCTGGCATATTCAGGTCTCCCATCAATAGTATCTCTCCTTTCTCTGCCATCCTAAGGATGCCTTCTATCATATCCTTGTCCATTCCCTCCCCCTGACATGGGGATTTGTATACAACCCCTGTGCAGATTGTGGTGCAATTTCCAGTCTCTAAGGTGACCCACAGTGCTTCCTTTCCTTCCTGTTTACTCTTTTGTTCAGTTGCTTTTATCCCTTCCCTTACATAGAGAGTTACCCCTTCCCCTCTTCTCCCCTCCCTGTCTCTCCTATAGGTTGTGTACCCTGGTATGTTAACATCCCAGTCATAATTTTCTGTGTACCATGTTTCTGTGACTGCTACAATATCCAGGCATCCCTCTTCTATCAAGGCCACCAGTTCTGGGAGCTTGTTGCCCAGACTATAGGCATTGGTACTCATTACCCTCCATTTCCTGATGGCCTTACCCCTTTTTGCCCCATCCCTGTCCTTACTGCCTTTGTCACTTTCTCCATTTACCCCTGCCCTTTTCCCTATCAACATCTCTATCTTGGTGTTTACCTCACTTTCTACCCCAATATTTTTTTGGGGGCGCCTAGGGTTTCCCTGCTCCTTTCCAGTGCCTCCCCCCGGCTAGTTTAAATGCTTGCCAATGAAGCACTTAAACCTGTCACCTAGGATCCTGGTTCCCCTCCTGGACAGATGCAGACCATCACGCCATTATAGGCCTGCATCACTCCAGGTGGACCCCCAGTCCCCAATGAAGCCAAATCCCTGAGCTCTGCACCAGTTTTTCAATCACTGATTGAATCCCATGGTGTGGAGCACCCTAGCCTCACCCATGCCATAGACAGGCAGCACCTCCGAGAAGGTTACCGTGCATACTACTTGTCTAAGGCCCCTCCCCAACTCCACAAACTCTTCCTGCACTGCTTTTATCCCTTTCTTAGCCAGGTCATTTGTCCCTAGGTGGGCAATGATATCCAGCTCCCTCCCCTGTGCAGCTGCTCCGACGATCTGACGATTCACTCCCTGCTCCTCCAAGCCATGGCGCCAGGTAGGCACCTTACCTCCCTCTCCCCTTCCTCCCCCAGTTCTACCTTCCTAACAATGGAGTCCCCCACCAGGAGTTGTTTCCTTCCCCTGTGGGGTCCCACTGCCACCCTCCGTGGTTGAACAGCATATGAATTGTGGAGAGGTACAACTGGAGGGATGCCCCTCTGTTCCACCAACCTCACCCTCCCTGAGCCCACTGTGGTCCAATCACTCCTCTTTCTTGGCAACCTCTGCAGCAACGGCAGTGGCCCTGGTGGTCCCTAGATGGAAAACGAGGTCCCACAAATCCTGGCCAACTCAGCCTGGAGATGACCATCTCCTTCCTCAGCCCAGTGAGATGCCTGCAGATGGGACAACACCGCATCATCCAGAATGCCTCCCGGAAGACTGCTACTCTACAGCCACTGCACTGCACCACTCCCATCATGTCTTATTTCTGGCCCCTACATTGTTGTTTGGAATACTTACTCTTTCATCTGTTTATTTATTTTTTCTCCCTACTTACTTACTGCCTCTGTGCAATTTAAGATCCTGATCTTCCTGTTCTGAGACATGAAGATCCTGTATTTCTCAGTAGTCTCCTTACTTGCTCAGAGGCAGACCTCCAGCAGTTGGGGGCAGAGATGGAGAGCTACTCTTTTCCTTCCGGGATGGCGAGTCTTTGGTGGCTCTGTGATAATGCACTTCCTGCTCCAAAACAGGAAGTTCCTGTTGTCCGTCAAATCCTGTGCCTATAAAAGTAGAACTGGCATAGGGTGGAGGGAAGGAGAGGAATATAGTCCCAGTAGAGAATTCCAGTCACAACAGCAGCTACTTCCCTCCTGATGTTCTCTGGCAGAAGCCATCTAGGGCAGTGTTTAAATCTGGCTTTAACTTGGCTTCCTTCTAGCTAAGCCACTTCGCCTACTTAACAGATCTTTCTGCACTTAGTTAAATTGCACAGCTAACAATCCCCTTCAACCACCTGAGACAAACACCTAGATACTGCACAGATAACAATTCACTTCAGCCAACTCAGACAAACACACACATTTTTTTCCCCCACTAAATTGAAGGTCCCAATAGTAGAGTGCTACTTCTTTACTCCCAGTAGAGAAGTCCAGTCACAACAGCAGCTCCTTCCTCCTGGTGTTCTCTCATCCAAGGATTGTCATATCCCCATACAGCAAGGGAATTTTTGTTTTAACCAAACTTTTTCTCATCCCCCATCTCTCCCCAAAGCACCCCCAAACCCACCATCACCCTTCTCGTGGACTCTCTGGTTATCCACCACTTGCTCAGGACCACAACAGTGGTGGGTGGCCTGCCATGGTGGTCACATGTGAGCCTGAAGGGGGTGCCAGCACAATGGCAGACTGGTCTAGGTTCTCCAGCTGTGCTGCTGCCTATCTACCAGGGCACAGCCAAACAGCGGGGCACAGTGTCCCCCTCCCTAAAGAAGGAGAGTTGCCCTATGGATGCTTGATCCTTCCTCTCCTAGACTGCCCTCAAGCAAGTGGAGTCCAATTCCTGGCCTGAGTTTCAAGCATAGTGTGCAATAATACTACTACCGCTGCGCTACCAGGTTGTCGACACAGGCAATTTTTAAAACAGAAAAATATTGCAACCCTTAAGTGCTCCATGCCAGATACGAGGGCGGGGGCCACTGGGTAAGATTTACTATGGGAACAGGTGCACAGGGCACACGTGTTACTGTAGTCTATCCTGGTGTAATGCTGCCTCACTCTGCACTGCAGAAAATGAACTGGATACTGAATATAACACAAACTTGTCCCTGAGCCTGCCCCCGACCCAGCCACCTACATTGTGGCACACTTCGGACCTGGGCAGACCTCCGTTGGGGGCACATGGATTTAGGTAATTCACCTGTAACCCCCCTGCAAATGGGGGTTCCCAAAAGACTTCCAGGAGCTTGCTTGAATGCTCCAAGCCTGAATGGTGTTTGGCATTTAAGCCATTTATCAGTGAGTGTTTTTAGAGCCTCTGGTACTGTCTCTTTAAGAGCTGTCTGCTTGCAGACATAATTAGTTTGTATGGAGGGACTGTGTGCTTCTCTGAGTACCACTCGAGCTGCTGCCAATTCACTTCATTTTTGCAGTCACTAGGAGTGCAAAGGAACCTATCTGAAAGATGTAACTGTTTGCCAGAAATTATTTAGAGTAATAATGAAATTACAGTTTGTCTAACTCTTTCTTTGCAGTCAGAACTGTGTCTGCTAGTTCCCATTCTAGTTTTGAACTGCTGAACTGGACCAATCAGTGTGGGGTAAGCTAGCTCTAAAATGGTGCCTTGGACGAATCAGAACTTGGACTCATAATCTGAGCCAGCCACAAGAGGATTGTATGGGCAGTGACTCTGGGAGATGTAGTTTAGACTTCAGTGCCTTTTGGACCACAGCAGCAGTCTATTGTGGTGACAGCCAATCCAGTCAAGAACTGGGAGGAACTCAAAGGAAGTGCCGGTTTTGTCAGTTGGAGTGTCAGTTGAGCTTTGGCAGTGAAGAAGGAAGGAGCCCTGTGCTTTTTCAGTGTGCAGTTTTAGTCAAAAACGTGTGTAAGGCCCAGAGTTCCGGTCTGCAGCTTGTTAGACTGAATCCGTCCTGTGAAAAAGAATCAAAGGATCTCTGAAGAGTAGAAAACAGGCTCACCCTGTAGAAGACTGGAAGAATTGCTGAAAATTGCACTCTGGTCTGTCAGGAACTGAATCTGCTGTGTGTTCTCCGGTATTGTGCAGTAATTGCGATCGGGATACAGATGCAGCCTGCCTGGTATAGTGCTTTCTTTTATATGGATGTGAAGAGGTTTGTGTACCTCAAGTGAGCCCTGCTGACATTGAAGGACCCTATCTTATTTGGAGGTCGTGAGTACTAATTCAGGGTCGCTCCCTGTTGAATTGCCACATTAAATCCAAATGGAATTACTGTACTGCTGACTGTTTAATTCTCCTTTTCTCTGTGTGAAAGGGCCCCTACCAGCTGCCACGGTTTGGACTAGCCACTAGGGCTTGGGTACCCAGGGACAGTAACTGATAGGGATAGGCCTGCACAGAGCCATAGGTAGATTATTAGAGTGATAAGCTAATTAACCTGATTTCCCTGTCCTTGTTAAATCTCTAAATAAATCAGAGCTGCTTGTTTCAGCAAAGTTATACTGCCTGAGGTATTTGTCTATGTTAAAGTACTGTACTGTGATTGTTCACTGTATCTCATTTCACAGGAGGTCCCAGTGCCGGAACCAGACCTGGGGGTAAGTGTATACTGTGAAGGTAATTCTGATATATTGTGTGGGCCACTAGTGGGAAGAAAGGGGGGGTTGCAGTGTCCCAGAGGGCTGTGACCAAGTTAGTTTAACTATTGCAAACCCTGACCTCTGGGTGGAGGCACCCGCCATTGGATCCAGGCCCCTCAACCTGTTAGTGGCAAATCAGGCACGGGTAGTAGCCCCTGGGATAGCGCCATCTAGGGGTTACACACCACATGCATACAGTGAAACCTCTGTGCACCCACAGCCTCCCATTGCAATCCTATTTAGGTGTGGAGGACCTCATGAACCCTTTTTGGATAGGGGCCAAAGTCTTTAGCTACCAATAAAATCAGCATTACCGTTTCATCAGTGCATCACAGTTCTGCCCATTTGCTTTCAGTTCTTTGACACAATTATCAAGGTAAGCCATTCTTTCATTAGCTAGTCCAATATAGTCCTCCAACTCTCGATTCCTGGATAGGTCACTTCCATATTTCGCTTCCTAAAGAAAACATAACAATAACTGTCAAGCAAAAAGGTTTGCCAAACACTTATATCTGTGAACAGAATTTGATCATTTGTGACTGGAGTATTCAGCCAGAGATTAGCCAGTCTCAGAAATACTGAGAATGCACATGCTTAGGGTACACAAATTTTTGCCAATACTCCTTCTCAGACAGAGATTAATCTAAATTCATCCTTACCAAATATTCAAAGACGTTACTGACATGCAGTGCAGCAATCCTACATAGGACATATTACTGGAAAATTCCAAATCTAGCAACTCTAGTGTCAGGCCTGTTTTAAACAAACATGATATGAGCAAGAATGCTAATGGAACCATTTACAATCTTTCTTTTGTTGAAGCTCAAGTCAATTCAATTTCAGATTTAATCTCAGTTTATTTGGGGTGCTATCCGTTGAGATAAGCTCATTTGCAATGGTGTCCCTACAGATTGTGCAGTTTCAGTTTTCATTACTACAATAAGGATGAAATACACACAGTACAATACAATATACAGAATACTGGATGGGCAACTATGCACAACCAGTGTATTGTGCCATCAAGGGGTTCCGATTCCCTGTGACCTCGAATGCAAAGTTCTTAAAGGCCCTGGGAATCAGAACCCAGAGGTGGCACAACACACTGGCTGGACAAAGAATTGCCAATCTAGTATTTTTTGTAGCGTATGGTGCCCCTAAAAATTATGTTAAACACTGGTTGCTTTGTTTTCTAATAGAAAAATCGGTTCTTGTTCCTGCGTCTTAGTCTCAGATGTAAGGCTTGTTGCTAGCATTAGTGGTGTTGTTGTCAGGGACCAGATGTCCCTGCGTGTGCAGCGCAGGTTCCTATTGATGTGAGTTACATTTGGGCAGGATTTAAAAAAAAAAAAATTTGGCAGTCATATTTCTCGCTGAGCAAGATGATCGTTGTGAGGAACCCTGATTATGTCATTTTAAATATCTGGTTGAAACTGCCTTTTTTTTTTTTTTTTTTTATTATTTACTATCTCTGGTTGATCCTGCTTGTTTTATATCTGGTTGATCCTGCATCTGCGGGGGTTGTTGGACTCACAGGCTCGTGTGATCATGCCTCTGCCATGAATGTCTATCTGGTTGATCCCTTCCTGCGTTCCAGTTGCCTGTGTGGCAATTGTGCTTTCCAACTTTGCTGAAAGCTTGGTGTACCACAGTCAAAAGGTCATGGAAAGTGACTGTACCCCAGGAGGGTACAATCACATTCCATTACCTTTGAAATGCAGTACAACAAGCTTAGAGGTGAGATGGAAAGTGTGTTAGAACCACATTTCACCACACACTATATAAAAATATTCTATGTACAGTTTTTTTTTTTTTTTGAAATTCACATTTTATTTATTTTAACAAGCAAGTGAACAAGCAAGGATCAAAATACATTCGTAACAAATAACATGGTAGACCAGTGAAAACAATAAAAGCAACAAAACATCTAAGAAGAAACAAAAACAAAGCCCCCCCCCCCAGGAGGATGCCGCCACCGACAGCAAATAAGCCCAAGTAAAGCAATTAATGTCCAGGGATAAAGAAAGGAAAAGGGGGGTAAGAAAACTAACCAAGTCAAGTTTCATAATAGTGGTAATTAGGAGGAGGGGGGGAATATAATCTATGTACAGTTTTAACATGTAACAATTTTTACACCCCGTCCAGATGGCCCCCATCTGACCAACTCCCCCCCCGCCTGGTCACCTGGAATTACCGGGGCTCACCTTGTGCCCGGCCTGGGGGCAGAGCCTATGGGGAGTCAGTCACCATCCTGCCACTGACAATTTTCCTCCGTTTTACACCTAGAGACCCCAGGACTGGGACGCATACATGTGAACGCACACATTAGTCCCACGGTCCCGGTGACGGCCCCTTTCCTCCCATCGCAGGCCTAACGCCTGTCTCCTCCTGGCCTGTGCTGTCTCCCAGCCTCCATCAGATGGTAGCCATCAGCCGGGGGAAGCCTTTACCCCTCCCCAGAGAGGAGAGCTTGCCCATCGGCAGCTCCATCCAGCTCCGCACCCCCCCCCGTTGCCGACTTCCAACAGCCCGGGCTTGTTCCTGAACCCGGGTCGCCAGCGTGCCGTGAGGTAAGGTATCCAGTGCCTCAGCCCTCAGTGCCACCAGGCCGGACAGATTTCTCATATTCAAAAGCCCAGTTAACGCAGGCAAACAGGGCTTGCACCCGGACAATACTCAGAGGGAGGCACAATGCAAATGAAGGGGTGGAAACCTGAATAATGTGCACCACACAAGGCCATTTTGCATGGTTCCCTTGCACAGCATATATACTGCTGATCAAAACTTCAGCTTACTCCTGTGCAACCCTAGTGGTTGGCGAAGGAAGTGGGCACACCCTCACCCCCAACACAGCAGTCCCTGGCATCTAGTGATTTCCTCCCTTGCCAATCACGAGCCCAATGTGAAAAGAAATCATTCTCTAGTGTCCAGGGGTCCCTCCCAACACCTGATCACCCGCCCAACACAGAGACACCATTTCCCTGGTATACACTGTATCCCTGCCCCCATCCTGAACCCCTGTACATAACAGATAACCTATTACCTAGTGTCTAGCGTACCCCCCTCTCTATCCCTGATCCCCTGTAGAATGGTGCAGTGCCATTCTCTGGTGTCTAGTGACACCACCACCCCAGCAGGTAGTGCCCCACCACACCGCTCCCCCCATCCCAACCCCAAATTGGCAATCAGCACAGCCCTCCACTCTCCACCACAGCTGGCCGTGGACTAAGCTGTACACATAACCTGACAGCTCAGTCAGTGGCCGAACATGGTGGAAAGTGGAGGGCTGTGCCGATTGCCAATTTGGGGTTGGGATGGAGGGAGCGGAGTGGTGGGGCACTACCTGCCTAGGTGGGAGGGTTCGCTAAACACCAGGGAATGGTATTACGTCATTCTACAGGGGATTGGGGATGGGCAGAGGGGTACACTAGACACTAGGGAATGGGTTAGCTTTTATGTACTGGGTATCAGGATGGGGGGGCGGGGATACACTGACACCAGGGAAACAGTGTCTGTGTGCCAGGTGGGTGATCGGGTGGGGGGAGGGACCACTTGACACTAGAGGAGTGGGGGGAGAGACCACTGGATACCAGGGAACACAAAGGAACACTAGACATGGGTGCAGGTGGGAGGTGGAACCACTGGACACCAGGGAATGAGCTCTTTTCACATTGTGCTAGCGATCGGTGGTGGGGGCACCACTAGATGCCAGGGAATGATTTCTTTTCACACTGCAGTGGCGATCGGGGGGGGGGAATCACCAGACTCCAGAGGCAGATGTCTTTTTAAAATCAGGCCAGCAATTGGCGGAGGTAGGGGGTTGGGGATCACAAGCACCAGAGACAGCTCTCTGTGACCAGGCAAGTGGGGGCTAAACTGCCCGGCTACTCATGCATATGAGCCCATGATGGGCATGCAAATGGTTCCTTAGTACCTTGCATGCTCAATGAGCTCATTTGCATGGGTCCATCTGAATATCAGAAATTTAGAGCGTATGCAATACATTGCGGCACCCTATTGCAGGAGCCATGTCTGCCCAGCACTAAGTGGCTTAGCGCCTGTCTGACATGGCACTATATTCAGTCAAACAGTACCAGTGTGCTGTTCCACTGAATACAACAGTTTTGGACACCCAGGCAACTGCAAGATACAGTGCTAATGTTTGTGTTGCACTTTGCGCATTTTTGAATACTGAACCCCAGGACTTTAAAAATCAGTTTTTGTTTTTGTGCAAAATAAATAACTAAATACATTATCATCATCTGTTAGGAGTCATAATTGGTGCACCACAAGCTGTATACCGTTGGGATTCTCCAGCTAGCTTTGTTTTGACTTGTGGTTTTATACTGAAATTGGGAGTGGGTTGTAGTTGTGGATTATCTGTAGGGTGAGAAGTGGGAAGTGAAAATAAAGAGTATAATGTAGGTTACTGTATGTTTGATTGTCTGGTTAGGTATTTATTATTGTATTAGGCTTGTGTGAGTGTTGGTGTGAGGATTTAGAGGTAGGGCAGTGAGAGGTCAGTGCTGTGGTGCAGATTCTCATTTAAAGTGGAGGGTTTTACAATTGTAGGAGTTGGGAAGTGATTCTGCAACCTGTGAGATAATGTGGGTGTCTAGGGCCCCTCAGTTTTAGTTACTCCCCGTCGCAGTTAGTTTCTAGGCCTCCATCCCTTTGACGATCCCTTCCCCTCTGGCTAGTAATGGTATACAGATGCTGTAGGGTGGCAGGAATTGTGAGGAGGTGAGATGGCAGGAGGTGGGAGACAGGGAGATCTAACAGGGATATTACAAGAGTGGTGAGAACCAGAAGACACCATGGGGTGAAATGGGACCTAGGGAGAGGCTAGACTTGGTTGATTCCCATACCCAAGGTACTCACTGGACCAAGTCAGCAGACAGCCTTTATGCTGGCAGTCTCCACTTGCCCCCTAAAGGCAGCATTGTGCAATGTGAGATTGACAGGAAACAAGTCCATTATTATACTGGACTTGGTTTTCATGGACGATCTGGCTTGCATCATGGAAACCTTACTGGGTGGTGACATGAGGCAAGTACTGGAGGTGTCAATCTAGGCTGGTTTTTCTGTGGTTCACTGCTGGCAGACGGATCACAGGGCTGAACTTTATGGTGCACCCAGTGGAAGGTACGTCATCATATCCCTGTACCTAGGGCTTCTGGAGGTTGATAGCCACCACTTGCAACTGGTGCAGAACACTGCCGCCAGTTTGTTGACTGGGCTCTCATGATCTAGCCATGTCACACCTGTGCTGCGCAGACTGCACTGGCTGCCGGTTCAGTGGTGGATCACCTTCAAGGTCGGCTTGCTGACCTACAAGACCCTACATGGACAGGGACAGAGTTACCTGCAAGAGCTCCTTTGTCCCTACCGCCCCCTCTAACCACTGCACTCTGCCAAAGAGAAATTGCTGAAGACTCCCAGGATTTGTTTGAAGACCTCTGGAGCCCGTGCATTTGCTTTTGCAGCTCCTACTCTGTGGAATTCTCTACCTCTTCGGATAAGGGGGGTGCCTGACTGTGGAGAGCTTTAAATCTGCCCTTAAAACATTTTTATTCTCTCTTGCTTTTCCCAATTACTAATTTATGGAATTCTGGTATTTTAATTGGTTTCTAATTAATTACTGTTTTTAGTTTCTTGTAAAAGCACTTTGCTATTTATTGAATATCGCTTGAAATAAATAAAGATTATTATTATTTGAATGTATGGCTTTATGTGGAGGTCCAGCTGCAGACTGTAGGATCTTTCTTGCGTCCCAACCTCCAAAGAGGATTCCCTGCAGGAAATAATGGACTTCATTCATGAGAGGGTGTTGGAGTTGCCTAAATTGTTGATTTTGGGTAATTTCAATGCCCGAGTTGATGACAAACTCTAGCAACTTAGTCAAGATTTCCTCCAGTTGATGTTATCACTGAGCCTCACACAAGATAAGCGGTTACTACTGCAACCCACCATAGGGCCATGCCTTGAACCTAGTATTCTCACTGGGGCGTGAGATAAATAATCTCAAGATCGATCTGGTCAGCTGGTCAGATCACTCCACTGTGAAGTTCTCATTTGCCTGCCCCATCCCCTGTCCTTGCCCTGTGAAGATGGTTCACTGCCACACTTTAAAGGGGGTTATCCCTGTCAAGTGTTCAAGCAGCAATGGACCTCTCGGGTGTGACAGCTGCATGTGGGGCAAGATTGGATGAAGCAGTGGTAGCCTATAATAGGACTGTTGCAGCAGCCCTCAATTCAGTCACACCAGTTCATGTATGACCTGGGTTTTCTTGCCTGGAACCCCCATTGTCTGACGAGTAGCTCAGGAAGATGAAGGCATTGGATTACAGATTGGAGCATTGCTGGCAGAAGTCCAGGGCATGATGGGGACAGATTGGCTCCGAGAACTCACTACGGTGAGTGTCAAAAAAGAATTTCCCATAATAAGGTAACATTACTGTTGAGAAAGACTGTGGCAGGGAGGAACAAACCAGCTCAGCTTTTCCAGACTGTGGACAGGTTGTTGCATCCTGCCCGTCTCCAGCCGATTAAGGCATTTTCATCTGCCTGGTGCGAAGAGTTCACTCGGTTCTTCTCCAACAGGGTGTCCTGAATCAGGCCCAAGATAACCCCAACTTGGCCAATGCAGCCTAGCAGTGGGGAGTGCCTTGTCACAGAGAGCATGTCTCCTGCCTGGTGTGAGTTGTTGCCAGTTTCAGTAAAAGAGGTCTGTGGGGTGATTTCTGAGCTGCAGCCCACATACTGTGAACTGGGCCCGGGTCCAATATGCCTCCCAGTGAATTGTGTGGGATTCCCGAGTCAGATTTTTGCTGAGATAGTCTGGTGCAACCTTTCGGAGGGATCCTTTCCAAGTGCTTTGAAAGGTGCGCTAATGAGGCCTATTTTTTTTTCTTGATTTATTTATCCCTCTACGTGCTCCAGTGCCCACCACTCCTTCAGGCCACCATGGCCACCGACTTACCTCCTACTATCCTCTCTCGAGTCCTCCGTCCTCACATTGCAGCCAGCCCCATGGTATCCCGGCGTAACCCTTCACCGGGTAGGAACCTCTCCTCCGAGGGGGAAGGAACTGGTGGGGGTTGACAGCGCACTCACTATTAGGCCCCGGGGTGCTGCTAAGGCAGACATGGCTCCCTGGAGAGCTTCAGTGGCATTGCAGACCAGCAGCCATCATCAGATGGATCCCTGGAGCTGTTTTTCCGGTCTTCTCCATTGCACCACTCATGCAGTGCCTCCAGTCTCCACCAGGGGCCGCTACTGAGCAATGCTTCCCCACACCCCACCCCAGGACAGAAGAGCAGTCCTCCGGAAGCTCAATCCTCTTCTCCCCCCTGCTGACCCCCGGTGCCCGAGTCCGTTCCCGAACCCGTGTCACCAGCGCCTCAGCGCCACCGGGCCAGCAGTGAGGCCTCTTCTGAAGAAAACATCTTTGGACCTGGACTGCTTGGCAAATTATAGACCAGTCTACAACCTTACCTTTTTAGAAAAGATTATTGAGAGGATAGTGGCTCTGCAGGTTGCGATTTACCTCATAACCTTTAACATCTATGAGCCACTCCAGTCTGGATTTATTGTTCAACAATTTTTATTGTTTCGAAATAATCACTAGACACACACACATTACAACTGACAGATAAGAGACCGTCCAGACCCTGGCTATAGGAGGGGACAGGACCACTAAGATAAACTTAATACTGCGTACAGTACATACAAGAGTACATAGGTGCAAACCGTGGAAGTACATAGGAAAATGCAGCCAGATAAGTTAGACAACAAAAAGACAGAAAAAAGGAAACAGCTAGTACAGAAAACATCCGGAAAGTCTGCACCTCAAATGACGACCAAACAATACATGATACACATAAAAACTCTCCGGGAAGGATAAAATAAAATAAAAAGCTGGATAGTCATAGCAAATACCAGTCTGGATTTAGATCTAGACATAGTACTAAGACTGCACTGATCAGAATGCATAATGACCTCCTCAGGGCTAGAGATAGAGGGGAACAGTCCGTTCTTGTTCTACTCCAATCTCTCATCAGCATTTGATACTGTGGACCACAAGTCATTGCTGGATCAGTTCAGGGTGTACTGTGGACTCGCCAGTAGGGTCATCAGCTAGTTTGAGTCCTTCCTCTGTGGCAGGATGCAGAGGGTGGTGATGGGAAACTTCTCCTCACTCCCAAAGCCCTTGCTCTGTGGTGTACCCCAGGATATGAATCTTTGTCCTATGTTGTTTACAGTATACACACTGCCCCTGGGTGATATCAGACAGCATGGCTTGGATTTTCACTGCTATGCAGATGATACTCAGCTGTATCTGTCATTTGCACTCAGGACGTCTGGCGCCATTGATGTACTAAATTTATATCTGGCCATGACTCAACCTGGACATGACCAAGGTACTGGTGATTGAACCTGACCTATGGCAGGGTGTGGGGGCTACAGTGGAGGAGCCTGGCTTGGTGCTTGGTTCCTCTAGACTGTTGACCTCTACGAAGGTGAAGAACCTGGGCATCATTCTGGACAAAAGACTGACATTTAAGGCTCAGCTGCCCTCAATGGTATATGCATTTGTGACTTTCAGACTCGACTGCTATAACATTCTGTATCCTGTAGTGGAAGGGTCCTATGATGCCTGCAGCTAGTACAGATTGCAGCAGCCAAATTACTGATGGGCCTCCCAAGGTCATGTCACGTGACTCCGGTTCTGCATGATCTACACTGGCCGACAGTGAAATGGTGAATCACCTTCAAGGTCAGTTTGCTGGCCTATAATGCTATATACAGAGTCAGTCCAGGCTACCTGAGCGAGCTCTTGTCCCCTTACTACTCAGCTCGCCCTCTCTGCTGATCTGGTTTGAGCCACCTAGCAGTTCCCAGGGCTAGGCTCAAGACATCAGGGGACCACACCACAGAGGTGGCTGGTCCAGCCCTGTGGAACCAAGTAGAGATGTTCCCTTGGTGGAGGCTTTTACCTAAAGACCAACCTTTTCAGCCAAGAGTTTGACATCATTTAAATCTGACTGGTGCAGTCTAAATTTATTTATATGCCCAAAGTTGCACTTTAGTGTGGTTTCTAATTTGTCATGTATTTTTTTTATTTGCACTCATGTTGTATAGCACCCAGAGGCCCAGGGACTGGGTGCTAACTAGATAATAAACTACTACTCTTAAGTTAACATCCTTAGGGCATCAGAACCATTTACCTTCAGTTCACGGCTCTCATACCCAAAGAATGCATGTGAGACCACTCAAGGGTGGTCTCAGTGGTGTCATTAACATACACTAAAAAATACACAGTTTTGATTGCCTTAGGAATGTTTATCCAGCCTAAATAACTCTCCGGGTTGTGGGTCCTGGCTTAGGAGGCCTTCTATGTATGTTTACTGATTATCAGGCTACGACTTCTTCTTTGAATGAAGCCAACAATACTTCAATTGTTAATAAGGATTTACAACCTTAATAATTACACAACCACAGAATCTCTGGGGGAGCAAGTTTTAAAATGATCTCCCAGAACACTGAAGGTCTAGCATCTAAATAACATGACAAGAACTTTATGAAATTTGTTTTGACTGTTCTGTTTTGAGAAACGTAGCTGGAGCTGTATCATTTGATTGCTATCCAGCCTTAAGAAATGCAAAATGTGGCCATGGTATGGGTGGAAAGGGGGCATGACAATTTCCTGAAATGCAACCTACAAATGTAAATTCAAAGTAATTGAAGCTGCCCTGTGCTATCTTTTAGGTATCATTTTTTCATTTGACACGAGCATTACATGATTGTGAGGTCATGTTATTTTTTTCTATTTAAAGACATGTTATCTTTGAATTTGACTCCACCCCTGATGAACAGAGCTTGGATCCCTCATAGCGCCAGGCTTTTGTTTGTTTGGAGGCAACTCATTAAAACGTAATTTCTGGAGCCGATGTGGCAGTGCTGCTTTATTCTGCGTCTACCAGTTATCCACCTTCTACTAGTGGCAGCTATATTTAGTTTCTTAGAACACCAGTACTTGTGTTTCTTTTACATCTGGAGCTGATGCCTGGCAAGCAAGCAGCCCTGGTCTCAAATGGTCCTAGCCTCCAACTGCTGGAAGTGTACAATCAAAGTCCCTCATGAGATCAAAAAGAGTATGGCCACAGCAAGCCATCATTATAGTGCAGTTGGCCTGCCAGTGCCCACAGTGGCAGCTGTGTAAACCTTTTGGCTATGTAGTTTGTATCTTGGACTGCTTATTGAGCAGCTTGTCAACATCCCCTTGCTCTTCTGACTTTTGAAAGGCCGAGTCAGACAAATGTCCTCCCATGGAGGGGTGGTCCGAGGACCCTAAGATGCTCCCGGTAGGGACCATGCACTTGTGGGTCACATGGTTGAGGGGGCACCAGACAGGATGCTCAGTGCTGCCACAGATCCAAAGCCAGCCCAGTGATGGCCTCCACCACTGGACGCACCACCCCTAGAAAATCATCATTGTCCAGGATGTCACAGAAAGGGTATTTAGCCCTCTTTTGCACCAGCTCAAAGAGGACTCCAATATGTTCTGGAGCACAGCACTGGAAAAGTTCAGGCACAATTAGGAGGTTCGACCATTAAAGGAGTCAGTGTTGTGTTGATCGGATGGGTTTTACTCGAGGCCATGGAGGACTCTTCAGAGACCAAGAGTTCCTCAAAGACTGACCAGATTCATTTGTCAGGTGTGAAGACCACATTACAGCCATGCATTACATCAGCGGACAGGCAACTGAGCAATCCAGTCTTCGTCCCGAGACTCCTTTGTGGGGATGCAGCTGCAGAGGAAGGGGCTTCACCATGAGTGGAAGAAAGATGGATGCCACAGTCTGCTGAGCCACCAGCTGAGGAGCAGCCACTGGGGTGATCCACAACATCAAGGGTCCTGAAAGCATAGATCTGACCCACTCAGCAATAGCCCACTGTTGCCATAGCTGGCCTTTGTACTTGCGATGATGACTGCGTCAGTGTTGATCCTTCAATCAGTTGAGCAAGAGCAGGACCACAAATGGTGCCTTGATCTCGACCCCCTTCCCACAAGACTGACTGATGTCCACCTGCAGCCATGTAGACCACCTGCTTCAGTAGCAAGACCACGCTGGACCTTGAAGATCCAAGAGGTGACTGCCAGAACAGGCAGCACTCATGCTGGCTCGACTGGGTGTATTGGCTAAGCCGCCTCCTCTTGGGACAGCACTGGGAGAACAGGAGTCTTCAACGAAAGCCTCACTGACCTCCACTTCCTACAGTCAATCAACTGGTTTGAGAAAAATCTCAACCAGCTCCTCAACCACAGTCAAATTCATAAGCTTCAATGGGCTGCTGTGGAAGCCTCAGCCTACTTTCTCGACTAGTTGAAGTACAATCAAGGCCAATCGGTTGGGGGAAATCAAGAAAGCGGGAAGACAGACTATCCTTTTTGTGCTTATCATAGAGCAGGCTCTCTCAGTAGATCTGGAGGGCCAACTGCATCTCATGGAACATGGGGTAATCAATGAATGGCCCTCAAATCCTGGGCCTGACCAGGACCCCACCAGGACCAATGGGGAGCCACCACTGCCTCTTCCTTCAAAGCAGTTGAGGTGTGCCACCAAGCTAGCAGGCACCTGTTTGCAGTCCTGGGGTCTACCCAGGAAGAAACACACTTGAAAACTAGAATCCTCTCATGCATACAGAGCTGTGAAGGTGGAAACTTGTCCCTTTTAGTTTTAGTGGAAAAGAATATCCGACATTGAGAGGATGAAGCCAGTGGATGCACACCACAGATGGTGAGAAGAAGTCAGCTTGAAGACAGCTGGTGATTGAGCAGATTACGGCTAAGCACTCGAATATGGATGGTGAATTAAATCCATTATCATAGAAGGGACATTCTAGAAAATGCAGGGGATTCTGTTCAGTCCCCAGACAGTTTGCTGCATGACATAAATGCCATTTTTTTAACTGCTAAATTGGTAAGAGTGATTCATTTCCCTCTTTTCTTCTTGTGGTGTGTGCTCTTTGCCTATTAAAAGACAAAGAACCTCTGTGAGCAAACACTGAGGCAAGGGTTACCCCAAAGGGCATTTGGCTGGGAAGCCAAGTTTCAAGAAAATACAAAATCACACATGCCCACACAATGCAAAGCATAATGGGCTGCATATGCAAATCACCACAGAGGCTGTCCCTCCAAGAGCAGCTCCTGTGTCTGTCAGTGCAGTGATTTCCTGTTTTGTTTATGCATAAAGCTCCGCCCCTTGCTCGGATTATGAACTGTTGCATTTATTCAGCCAATCACTCTCAAGCTTAACTTAAGTTGTACTCACAAAACCGCAGTCCTGATAAGCAAGTTTTGAAAACGTTAATTGCTAATTTTTGTTTTAAGAAAGGGGATTATCCTTCTTTTTTTTTTATACATATATTACCTTTTTTGACGTGTATATATTTATTGAAAATAAATGCTTATATGGACAAAGATGCAGCTCTACACTGTTTAAGGTGGTTGCCTCTTGAACCCTCAGTGGCAGAAAGGCTCCATTTCAATTTGTGGTCCTCTCACTCTAAGGAAACACAGAGTCCATACTCAAAGTGTTGAGATACTTTGCCGTAATCTCATCTTTATTATTCTTTTTATTTGTAATTTTTGAACAGGAAAGGCACACTAAGCTGTGATAGCGTGTTTCCATGTATATATGGGCAGTGTTTTATTTTTGTTGACTAGGAAAGGAGAATTTGGCAATTCTACCAGGGCGGGATGGGGGGATACAGATAGAAACCCAAGTGAAACTGAACCAGATTAAGCTGTTGGTGGTATTTATTAGTGAGTGGGGGAAATCTGGCCAGGACACCAGGAAATTCTCTTACTCTTCAAGAAGTGCCTTGGGATCTTTAACATCCACAGCAACAAACAGTCAAGCAGTGTCGATGGCTCAGTAGGTAGCACACTCTCCTCTGAGGCTGGGAGATCAGAATGCTGTGGGTTCAGTTCCCACATCTGGCACTTGGATTAATATCCCAGTACTGACACTGTAGTGCAGCATGAGAGGTGTGCTGCACTTCTGAGGTGATGTCTTTCAGATAAGACATTAAACCGAGGTCCCATCTGCCTAGATTGGTGGTAGTTTAGGTGGATGTTGAAGATCCAATGGCACTTATCGAAAAGAGTAGGGGAATTTACCCGGTGTCCTGGCTAAATTTCTCTCATTCACTAAAAATACCACCACCGACAGCTTAATCTGGTTCAAGGTAGTTGGCATTCATCTGTATCCCCCTTCCCCGGGTTGTACCTGAAAATAGGCAGGATTTGTCTAATGCACTTACCCGGTCAACAAAAACTAAAACAACAAACAAAAAAAAAAAACACCACCAGAACAGGCAGACGGGACCTCAGTTTAACATCTCATCCAAAAGATAGCATTTCAGAAGTACACCATTCCCCTCATGTTACATTAGTGTCAGTACTGGGTTTTCACCAAGTTCCCAGTGTGGGGTAGAACCCAAAACTTTACCATCTTCCATCCTCAAAGTTGAATGTGCAACCTGCTGAACCACTGAAAATGCTACATGGACCTGTTTTATTGAAGGGGGGAATGCTGGCCATGACACTGGGAAAACTCCCCTACTCTGCTTCCTGTAAGCAGAGGGGTCCCATTTTCATGTGGGACCAAGATGGCTGCCGCTGGACATGCTGTGGAGGACATGGAGGTGTTGGAGGCAGCGGAGCTGGTCTCTTCCCTCTTCTCTGTTCTGAGAGAGACCCCATCTTCTATGCCTATTGTGCTGCAATCTACTGAATATGGTTCTTCTGTGCCTTTGGATACTTCCCCTGCTGCTGCTGTTGTGGATACTTGTGTGCAGTGTTTGCCTGTGGATCCTTCATTTATTCCTCAAACTGTGCTTACAACGTCTTCTAGCCCTGCTACTATGGATATACGTGAGTCTTCTCCTCCTGTTTCTATGGATGTAGATGTGTTACTTAAAATCGAGGAACAGCGCTATTTCACTGCTAGACAGCGTTTGTTAGCCCTTAGGCCTCAGTCTAGTTTTGTACCTGCTGCTACTGACTCACCATCTGGGAAAGATTGTTTTACTGTCTCTTCACCGATTCTGACACTTCCGCATTCTTTGCCTGTTGCTATGGACCCTCCTCACTCCCTACCTCCTGTACTGACTGCACCTCTTGCTCAGTTTTCTCCAGAAATTTCTTCTGTACAGGTGCCTGCTTCTGCTCTCCCCTGATGCCTTGCACACGATGGACTGGTCTGTTGAGTCAGCCCTGGAAGCGGCTGGGTGGGAGAAGGATCCTACCATTGGGACTTGGCATTCTAGTTCTTCCCTGATCTGTACTAGGCCACCTGACACTGACAAACTGCTGGCCTCTCCTGTTTTGAAAGACTCTGCTGCTTCTCTTGATCTTTCTTTGCCAACTGAACTACTTCTGACTCAGAACCCAACTTTGCAATTTGGTCCTGCTTCCTCAACGCCTCAAGAACAACGGACTCTTCGGGACTCTGTGTCTCGTCCAGTTCCTGCTACTTCTACTGCTTCGTCCCCTAAAACTTATGCTGCATGCTTTCAACCCCCTGTACATCAAGCTAAAAGACACAACGCTGTTCGGCTGCATTATTTGGGGGGGCTTACCTGACTTTCCTGACCGATTTTTTGTTGGTCGCACTCTTTTGAAGGATTCTATGCAATTTGCTGCTTTTGAGATTCATGCCTTAATTCATGTTTCTTCAGAGTCTCATTTTGATATTAGTTTTAAAACTATCACTGGTTTAGAAAAGTTTTGGAGAAAATAACAGGAGCTTAAAACTTCTCCTTTATGGTCACCATTTAATGCCATTCCCTTAACTAAACCTACTCAGAAAACTGTTACTATATTGTTTTGTAACTCAGGTGTCAGTCTTAATGATATTACTGTCCGGTTAAAGCAAAAATGTACTGTCCTTTCTGACCCAGAGGCTATCTTTGATTCTGAGAATATCTGGACAGGTGGGTGGAGAGCGAGGGTTATGCTTCGCACTTCGGAGGTTGGAATACACCATCTCCGAACAGCTTTATGCTTGGGAAAGACAGGGGGAGTTCTTTTTTACCCCGGCCAGCCTAAAGCTTGCTATAGATGTGGCTCTCAGAATCATATCAGTAGTGTCTGTGACAAGATTAAATGGTCTGTTTGTGGTAACACTGGCCATGCAGGTTCCCAATGGTGGATGAACCTCTTTGCATCCTTTGTGACGAATTGGGGCACACTTTCCAGACTTGTACTTGGGCAGCTCACAACTCCCCGACTCTTGCTGATGGGGAAGAACAATGTTTGATTATTACTCTCGTACAACATTCTCGTTTATCTGACACTCTTTCTATACCTCAATGTGTACCCCTTCCTCACCCTGTTGTACCTGCTGTTGACCCCTCTTCTACTTTACACGAACAGTCTGCTCCTGTTTTGGAACCACAGACCTTTACTACAGCTCTCCCTCCCCCTTCCTCTGATCTTGCTATTTCTACCTCAGAAGAGGTCCCTATTCCTGTCTTGCCTAGTATTTCTGGGTCTTCCATGGCCCCCCGAACCTTTTGTTAGAGTTACACGAGGATCTAAGAAGGGGACTTCTCCCTCTTCTAAGGCCCTGAAATCCTCTACTGTGACTCATATGAATAAATTTGAGGTTTTATGCCACCCTCAGGACAATACGGACTCTGATACGTCCTCTGTTCTTTCCTCCCACCCTGATGTGACTAAGGAAATCCCACAGAACTGAACTACTGAAACTGATTCAACCCTATTTATACACATCAATGCATGTGATTTTTGGGGGTGATTTCAATTGTGGGTTATCCACTAAAGATAAGTCTTCTACTTCAAAGACTACTAAGTTGTTTTGTGACATGAATTTTCTGAAACAATTGCTCCATTCCACAGGTTTACAGGATGCATATTTATCTTTAACGGGTCGGCATACTCCTACTTTTCACAAAGGCCCCCTTGCAACCCGTATTGATTTTTTTTTTTCTTCCCACCTCCAACTTTCTGATGCTGTAATTCAAGTTGCAGAATTTTTGGATCATAATTTATTATCTATTTCTTTAGGCCCTTCCTTGACATCTCGTTTTGGCCCTGGCATTTGGAAACTGAATGCTTCCCTGTTATCTGATTCACGTTTGTTAAGTCACTTAACTGAGTATATTCATAATCGAAAGACTGTATTTTTTTTTTTTTATATGATGCCCCCTGGGATTGGTGGCAGGATACAAAATCTGGACTCCGAACTTTATTTAAAAATTTTAGTAAACATCATCATGATTCACTGTATTTCCTTTATCACACTAACAGACGACGACTTCAAAAATTGCTTAATCTCATGAAACTGGCCATGATTTTTCCACCCAAATAAGTACTCTTAAGGAGCGCATGATGGATTATCACCTTCTGAAGCCTACTTCTGTTCAGCATCAACAGCGTTTTGGGACCTCTGGTACCCGTGACACAGTATGTCCATATGCTTCTATTCGTGAACAGTAGAGAGTAAAACCTTTACTCACGCTGTTTGATGACAGTTTCACCAGCTCACTGATATTTTGGATATCAGGCACCGTGGTTACCTGTTATACACAGAAACTGTTTGGTCCCATGCCCCGCCCCATCTGCATCCATAATGGACTACTTTTCCTTTTACAACTTCCTGATGTACCGCCTTCTGTTGTAGCTATGTTAGATACTGAGATACAAGCACATGAAATTGAAGCAGTAATCAAGTCTTTACATCCAAGAGTGACACCGGGCCTGGATGGTCTCTCCAGTGAGCTGTATAGATTGTTTTCTGCTGACCTGAGTTCTGAATTGGCTACAGTTTATAATTCTATTCTACAGTGCGAACATCTTCCTTTAGACTTTAACATGGGTTGTTTATTTTACTTACATAAAAAAGGGGATAGAAGATTGCTCTCCAATTGGAGACCTTTATGCCTCTTAAATACTGATTTTAAAATATTGACCAAAATTTTGGCCCTCAGACTTTCTAAATTGGCCATATATGTGATTTCTACCGCACAATCTTGCAGTGTCCCTGGGAGATGTATTCAGGATCATCTAATTTTACTTAAAGAAATGACTGAACGTGGAAATTCTAATGTTTTACACGGTTTCATATTCTCTCTGGACCAACGGCAAGCTTTTGATTCTGTACATCATGATTTTTTATGGTCTACTCTTCAATATTATAAAGTACCGGATTATACCCTGACTAGACTCTGGTTGCTATAATCGGTCTGCAACTGTTGTCCCACTGGTAAATGGATGGAAGGGCCCTATGCTTCCTCTACACAGAGGGGTTAGACAGGGCTGCCCCTTTAGTCCACTTTTATATGTTTTTTTTGGATCCCTTACTTTGTTCTATTAATTCGGCCCCAACAATTATGCCACTTCCCTCAGCCCCATATTCCGTGTTGGCCTATGCAGACAATATGAGTCTCATGGTTGCTAATGTTGCCTCTGTGCGTTCTGCATTATGGCATTGTTCCAAGTTTGGGGCCGTTTCTGGCACAGCCCTTAATCTTGATAAATGTGTAGGCCGTAGATTAGGTTCCCCTTCTGTAGATGAGTTTTCTGTTGACATTAGATTTTGTGATGACCCTATTAGGATTTTGGGTATTTTATACAGTACTGGTCCTTTAGATGTCCTTAACTGGACTCCCAAATTAGATTATGCTCAGACTATGGTTGCACGTTGGAATTCATGTCAGATGAGTAAGAAAAAAAGGATTTACATGATTAAAAACTTTCTGCTTCCCATTTTTCTCTTTCTGGCTTATATTTCCCTCCCCGGCAATTTGAAACCAGATTGCTTAGTCTCTTTTTTCAAGCCCTATGGGGTAGCCGACTGAACCCCGTTAAACGCCAGATCACCTATCTCCCTATTCGGGATGGAAGCCTAGCTATGGTCCAACCTGTTTTTTTTTTTTTTATACTAGTTTTTTCTTGTTTCATAATATTAGACCCCTGCTGGTTAACCAAGATCGGGGTTGGGAACCTTGGTTTCTTGAATCCTGTGGTCCTTGGTTTCATAAATGGGAACTTAAATTGACGGTTTTAACACATTCCTCCCAGATTTCTGCTTATGTTAGGGATAGTTTTTTTTCGTTTGAAACACTGGCAGATTACTAGCCATATGCTAATAACTGTCTCCAGAAAATCATTGTATAAGTATGTAGTGGACCGTGTATGTTAGAGATTGTTTTTCCCAAATGTCCTATGCAACATCTCCCTGCTTTGCTCACTTTACTTTGTAATTCTAGGGTTCCCCAAAATATGTGGGACTTGCATTGGCTTAGCTGCCATGAACGTATCAACGTCAAATGTAACCATAAACACAAATCACTACAGGACAGATTTTGTTCCAGACCTGAATGTCAGCAACAAGAAGAAACTATTTCACACCTTTTTTTTTTCATGTACATTTATTGTTTCTTTTTGGACTCTATTAGCTGCCAGATGGCGTGAACCCTTGTTTGCTCTCCTTACTTATGACAATTTGATGTATGTTTTTTTCCCCTCACTTGGTCTCATTGGAATATTAATACGTTAAATTTGATTTTTGTACTAATCAAATGGCATGTATGGAATGCTCGTTGTCTGTTTAATTTACAGAATCAGGATGTGCCTCTTACCATTATTCGAAGGATCGAACATGATTTGAAGGCCATATATTTTTCAGAGGCAGAGCATTTGCCGTCTGACTCTTTGTTGGAATTATGGACACTATTATCTTGGATAACTGATTCTGATTTTCCTGTCACTTAATTATTTTGTGTTTTATATTTTTTCTCTGTATCATTTTCGTTTTTCTTTTCGGTTCAGTTGATGTTCAATAAAAACTTCCCCTACTCTTCCTCTGTAAGCACCATGGGATATTTTATTTACACTTGGACAGTGACAAGAGATATGCAGAAGGGACCTCAGTTTAAAGAGCACCTTTCTCGCCAGCCAACTAGCACAAAGGCAGTACATCCATCTGCAATACCGATGACGCTGGTTCAGAAATGGACTCGGGACGTCGAATAGCTGGTCAGGGGAGAAAGATTGAGTGTCCTTGGTACTGCTCTCCTTCTCTAGGGGCAGGAAAGTAGTGTGTCCAGCACGACAGGGACCCTTGGTGTAGGCTGGTAGGGGATCCACTGTGCCAGCGCTCTTATCTGGGGTGGACGCTGGCCATCACTGCATGTCCAAGCCCCAGGTACAGTCGCACACAAATCCCGGCCCCAAGCATGAAGCCCCACTCCACCACCTCCCCTGCTGCCGACAGTGCCCGCCAGGTAGGGTCCCGCTCCCATGGCCCCACCCTGGGAGGGGGTATGCCCGGGCACATTACCACGGACCATATGGCAGGTGCACCCTCCCAGGGGGTACATCTGGGCATGGAGGAGGTGGTGAGCGGGCTGGGGGGGGGCACCTTTTTCATGCACTACATAACAAACAGGAGGCTCCCTTACCTGAGTGGGAGCTCCTCCCCAATAGTTTCATAATTTTATATATCGCCTATGAGGAAGGGAAGGGATTGTATTTTGCCCCCGAGGGGTTAACCACTCAATCCCTTCCACTTCCTGATTTCAGACTCCACCCCTGCCCTTTGACGTTTTATGATGTAATTATAGGAACATAATGGCTTCAATTTGTAACAAAAGATGGATTAGATTTGGGAAACTAGCTTTTAAAATGACACTCCACAGACCTGCATGGAGCCCGACACCACACTAATCCTATAATCACATCACAAAATGTCGGAGCGCGGTGGCAGAGTCAGAGATCAGGAAGTGGAAGAGATAGAGCAGCTAGCCCCTTGAGGGCAAACTACGATCCCCTTCCCTTCCTTAGGAGGCTAAGTATAAAATTTTTAAATTGCAATGGAAGAACTCCCATTCAGGTAGGGTAGCCTCTTGTTTCTTCAATTTGCTTGTTG
Source organism: Neoceratodus forsteri (assembly GCA_016271365.2). NCBI lineage: Eukaryota > Metazoa > Chordata > Ceratodontiformes > Ceratodontidae > Neoceratodus > Neoceratodus forsteri. The sequence goes on from CM057456.1 coordinate 212,364,179, forward strand.
CAAATAGCGAGAAAGGAGCTCTTTAATATTCAGTCGAAGGACAGCACAACATAGCAAACCCCCACCCCCACACTGCACTACAATGTCAGTTATGGTTATTATCCTAAGTGCCTGGTGTGGGGATAGAACCCATGACCTTTTGATCTTCCTGCCCCAGAAAAACAGGTTACTCACCTGTAACAGCAGTTTCAGGAGTAGTATATGGTGTTCATCCACATGTTTTGGCAGTGTCCTTTCGCTTTTAAGATGTGCTGGAAAGTCTTCAAGCTGCCTCCTCCCACCCACCTGGATGGTAACTCCCCTAGCACCGCCCAATAATGCCCGGTCTTGCCCATTGGAAGCAGAAGTGTGCACCACTCCCAGGTGAGGTCGGGTGGGACCGTGTGGATGAACATCATATACCACTCCTAGAAGAAAAAATTACTCACCTTAGTAATGTTGTTTCTTCTAATGGAGTCTTGCTATATTATGACATATGCAGTTTGTCCCAGCCTTAGAACTGCTCCGGAGGTGAAAGAGTTAACTTCCATGCCAGGCATGGAATCTGGAGCGCGAGCTCGGTTAGAAAAACTCTGTCTGTTTATCTTCAAACTGAAACTGTCAGATCTTTACGAGCAAAACTCACTAAGGTTCTGTGTGGAAGCTGTATACCTACACTAGCCAACTGGCTGCTAAAATATTAACACATTTTCCTGGTCCCAACACCAAGACTCAAGTCAGGGGACCCAGAAAATAAGATAAAATAAAACACCCAAACACCCCAAAAAAGAGGGGTAGAAAACACAAGATGGCCATCAATAAGTGCCAACACTGGACTGCCCACCCCCATCCCAAGAGTAGAGGTTCTGAGAGGGGCAGGCTGGGGGGGAGGTCATAATATAGCAAGACTCCATTAGAAGAAACAACATTACTAAGGTGAGTAATTTTTTCTTCAAACAACATGAAGTCTTGCTATATTATGACATATGCAGACTACACAGTAGTACCTCCATGGAGGAGGGACAGAACCTACTTAGGAAATAGGCTCTGAAGCACAGCTGTGCCAAACCGAGCATCCCTCCTGGCCTGGATGTCCAGGGAGTAATGCTTGGTGAAAGTGTGTACTGTTTTCCAAGTAGCTGCTTGACATATCTCTAAGATAGGGATGTCCCTGGCCGCAGCTAGGGACGCAGCTGTACCTCTGGTAGAGTGAGCCCTCAGGCCTGAAGGGGGAACCTTACCCAGTTTTTGATAGCAAAATTGGATACAAGAGACAATCCACCTGGCAATGGATCTCTTAGTGGCAGGTTTCCCTTTCCCAACCTCACCATAAGTAAGGAAAAGTTGGAGGGAGTCAAACCTGTGACCCTTAGTACGCTCTATGTAGTAACTAAGGGCCCTCTTAACATCTAAACTGTGCAGCCTCCTCTCGCCAGAGGAGGAATGGTCAGTGAAGTACACTGGAAGAGATATAGATTGATTAAGGTGGAAATCTGAAACCACCTTAGGCAAGAACTTCCTGTTAGTCCTGAGGACTACCTTATCTCTGTGAAAGGAGATAAAGTCAGTCTCCACTGACAAAGCTTGTAATTCACTTATGCGCCTGGCGGAAGTGATGGCTACTAGAAACACAGTTTTCCAAGTCAAGTACTTAAGCTCTGCTGAAGACCAAGGTTCAAAGGGGGGTTGCATCAGCTGAGCAATGCAAACATTAAGATCCCAGGCAGGGGCAGGGTCCCTGAAAGGCGGGTTGGTGTGAAGCAATCCCTTGAAAAACTTGGAAAATACAGGGTGAGCAGAAAGAGAAGAGGGCTTTCCTGCTGAAATAAAAGCAGAGACAGCTGCCAAATGCACTTTCAGGGTAGCTGGCCTCAGCCCCAAAGTATTTAGATGGACCATATAGTCCAAAACTGTGGGTAAATCAGCAGATTCTGGGAAAATATGTTTCCCAGAGCACCATATGGAAAACCTTTTCCATTTAGAGTTATAAGTAGCCCTGGTGGAAGGCTTCCTAGAAGCTTTCAAGATTTCGAGCACACCTTGAGAAAGGTGTAGGTCAGCAAACTCTAACTCCTCAAGAGCCAGGCCTTGAGGCTGAGGGATTTGAGATTCGGATACCAAACTCTCCCCTGGGCACAGGTTAACAAATTGTGGTTCCTGAGGAGACACAGGGGAAGATGGACTGCTAAGGACAGAAGGAGTGGGTACCAGGCTGTCTGGCCCAATCTGGAGCAATCAGAATCATCTTGCAAGGTTGAGATCTGATTTTGACTAGCACCTTGAACAGGAGCAGGAAGGGGGGGAAGGCACAGAGGAACTTCCCTTCCCAATCGAGAAGGAAGGCATCCAGGGGGACTGAGCCCAACACTGGGGGCCTGCAACAAAAAAGCGGAAGTTGGTGATTGTCTGGGGCTGCCCCACCTGGCAAAAACTAACCCCAGTACTAGGGGATCCAGTGACCATTCGTGATGGCCCTGGGAAATCCTGCTGAGAGCATCTGCCAGGACATTGTCCTTGCCTGGGAGGTGAACTGCTATGAGGGAGGCGTTCAGGGAATAAGCCAGAGACCACAACTTCATTGCCTCGGTGCACAAGGCCGAAGACCGAGTGCCCCCTTGTTTGTTGATGTACCACATTGTAGTGGTGTTGTCTGTTCTGACCTGTACCACTTTGTTCTGAACAGATGCAGAAAAAACCTGAAGTACTAGAAAAACAGCTCTGAGTTCCAACAGATTGATGTGGAGCAGAGATTCCTGAGGGGACCACAATCCCTGGGTGGAGAGGTCGCCCATTTGAGCTCCCCATCCCAAAAGGGACGCATCTGTAGTAAGGGTCAAGGAGTGAGATTGAGGGATGAAAGGAACCCCCTGTCTCAGATTGCTCTGATCCTGCCACCACTGCAGAGCCTGGATCAGGGTTCGAGTTACTGGGATCAACTTGGTTAGGGGATCTCTCCTTTGAGACCAGAAGGCTCTCAAATGGAACTGAATGTCCCTCATCTGAAATCTTGCTCCTTGCACTACAGCTGTGGAAGTAGCCATGTATCCTAGGAGCTATAGAAAATGCCTTGCTGGTCGAGAGACCTGCAGAGTGAAGGAGGAGGCCAGGGCCACCAGGGTCCTTACCCTTTCTAGAGGAAGGAAGGCTCTGGCCTGCTTTGTGTCCAGTTCTGCGCCTGTGAAGGTGAGTAGCTGGACAGGTTCTAAAACTGACTTTGGAAGACTGAGAAGGAAACCTAGAGAGGTAAGCAGCTGCTGGGTAACCTGAAGGTGTGATTTGACTTGGTCTGGAGACTGACCCACTATGAGCCAGTCGTCTAGGTAGGGAAAGATGGCAATCTTTTGCCTTCTTAAGTGAGCAACTGCTACTGCCAGGCATTTTGTGAATATCCTTGGGGCAGAGGTAAGGCCGAAGGGCATTGCTCTGAACTGGTAATGGCTTGAGGGCAGTTTGAATCTGAGGTACTTTCGGTGGGAGCTTCTGATGAGAACATGGAAGTAGGCATCCTTGAGGTCCAGGGAAGCTAGCCAGTCCCCTGGCCTTAGGGAGGTAAATCATTCCAAGTCACCATTTTGAATTTTGGTTTTAAAAGGTGCTTGTTCAGATATCTTAGATCCAGGATGGGCCGCCATTCTCCTGTCTTTTTTGGTGTAAGGAAGTACCTGGAGTACAGTCCTTTGCCCTGGTGTAGGGGAGGAACCCTTTCCACAGCTCTGAGAGCCAGGAGGGTTGAGACTTCTGTTTCCAAAGCAAGAGTCTCTAGTGGATTTGCAGGTGGAAAAGATCTGATTCTCATCTTTGGAAATTTTTTGAAGCTGAGAACCAGTCCCTGGCTTACTACTTCCAGGACCCACTTGTCTGATGTTAAAGACTCCCAGTCCTGGACGAAGTAAGCCAGCCTGCCCCCTACAGGTAATGGAGAATCGGCCCTGGGCATCCCATCAGGGTGCCTGTTTGGCAGGGGCTTTAGGGTGAGGGGTGGGAGCAGGCCTGCTCGTACCCAGTCTGCCTCTCCCTCTGAAGAACCCCCTCTGGGCATAAGCTGAAGAGGAGGCCTGGGCTTGGTAAAAAGGCCTGTGAAAGGGCCTGCCCCTGCCCCTGGGGGGCTGCCTCTGAGGAGTGGCTTGCCTTTCCTTGGCCTGTGCACTCCTATAAGTGGTCCTATATTCATCCATTTTCTTCATGTAATTCTCTGTCTGCTCCCCAAACAGAGAATTTACCACATTGGAAAATCCATGGCCTTAGCCTGGGTATCCTGTGACAGACTAGTACACCTGAGCCAAGCCATTCTACGAAAAGCCACAGATGTAGCCATGACTCTTGAAAATACGTTATTAGAATCCACTGCAGCATGGAATTGCACCTTGGATGCCTCAATACCATCAGCAGCCACCTGTTCCAGGTCCTTGGCAAGCTGGCCAGGGGCCTGTTTCGCTAAAGCCATAACAGTATCCCATCTGGATTTCTGGTATCTTGCAACATAGGCCATATAATTTGCCTGTCTGAGTCCCAAGGATGCTGACATGTATTGTTTCTTAGCCATGGCATCAATCCTCCTGGAGTCCTTGTCAGGAGGGTGTGAGGCCAGGGGAATATTAGCCTTATCACAGGCTGCAGCCTGCACTACCCCCACATGGCTGCATTGCTGTGAAAGAAACTCTGTATCAGGACCTGACAAAGTGTACCTCCTGTCCATCTTTTTATCCACAGGAGGTAAAGAATTAGGAGCTTTTAACATTTTTATTGTTTGTTTCCTAAAGGATTTATGTAAAGGAATGGACAATCTCCTGGACTCTGGGATATCCATCATTTCCACATAGTCAGGCTCCTCTTGTTCATCCACAGCTTCTTCCAAAGGGAGCTGGAGGGTTTCAGCAACTTTTATAAAACAGAAAATGAGAGGGGACTCAAGCCTGGGGAGACTCTCCTGAAGGTCTGTCTGGGGAGATGTCCGGTTCAATGGGCACATCCAGACTTTCAAAATCACATTCACACTGTTCATAATCCTCCTCCCCCTCCTCCGGTTCATAAAATTCCTCTATATCATATTCTTGAACCGGTGGAACCGGCCAAACCGACCGTTTACCTGATAGTGGCGGTTGAGACGGAACGAGGAAGCGACTGGACAATTTGGATCGCTTTGGCTATCTCTGCAGCAGTTGGAGAAGGAAATTTTGGCTCCACACCTGCTGATTTTCTAGTCCTCTTTGCTGGAACTGGCTCCTCTGAGTCAGCTCTTCGTTTGCCCGAGGAAGTCTCGCCCTGGTCAGAGGGCACTCCCTCCGGTTCGGTTGGCACCGATCCGGGCTGGCCATCTGGGTCAGCGGACTTTTTGGCCTCTCGTTCCCTGAGCCTACCAACTCTCTTATCCAGGGTAGCTGCAGGGAATTTTTGCAAATCTGGCAGTCTGCATTGAGGTGGTCAAACCCCAGACAATAAACACATGTGGTGTGTGGGTCAGCCTTGGCAAAGGCTTCCCCACAGACACTACAGTGTTGAAACCCAGTGGGCCCGGTTTTTCTTTTGGGTTTCTCAGACATAATGCCAGCCTAACCAAAAACTTGCCCTTTTCCGGCAAATGCCAGGCAATACACCCTTATCGGTTCCCAACCGTGTCACGGGTCTTGGAAAAACGTAATGAAATCCCTTTTTTAGAACCGATAAGAACCGGGAACCGCACTCTAAATGTATTAAAATAAGTTTTAAAACAAGTTTTAAAAGCAACCTGATCGGTTCAAACTGAACCGATAATCACATTTACAAGTTCCACACAGAAAAGGAAAACCTGTCTATTACTTACGATACCACAGACAGAGCTTGAACCGACCGGTTTGCGGTTAAAATAAATATAATCGCAGTTTATTTAACCGAGAAAAAACACTTTTTAACTGAGAAATGAACCGAGCAGTAGGAGGAATCTCCGGAGCGACTGTTCAGTGAGGCGGAGTAAAGAATCTGACAGTTTCAGTTTGAAGATAAACAGACAGAGTTTTTCTAACCGAGCTTGCGCTCCAGATTCCATGCCTGGCATGGAAGTTAACTCTTTCACCTCCGGAGCAGTTCTAAGGCTGGGACAAACTGCATATGTCATAATATAGCAAGACTTCATGTTGTTTGAACTACTGTTACAGGTGAATAACCTGTTTTTCTAGGGATGTGGATATGATGTTCAAGCCACATGTTTCGGCAGACTCCTAGCAGTTCTCCTAGGAGAAGAGGGTAAGTTGCACACACCCTACTTAGGGAAGAGCGACTGGAGAACTGAGGCCCCAGTACCAGCATCCCGGTGTGACTCAAAGTTGATGTGCTAGTGGGAAATGAAGGTGTGTGCTGACCTCCAGGTAGCAGCCCTCCTGATTTCTTGGACAGGAACATCTCTGGAAGCAGCCACCAAGGCAGCGGTATGATGGGTGGAATGAGCCCTTAGCCCTCCAGGAGTCTCCCTACCCACCAACTTATAGCAGAGATTGATGCAGGATACAATCCACCTGCTAATCGTCTGCTTAGCTGCCGGTCTTCCAGGTGCAGCTTCAGTGTAGGTGACAAATAGCTGGCGAACCTCTCCCCGAACTTGAGCCGTGCGCTTCTTATAACAGGTTAGCGCTCACCGCAGGTCCAAAGTTTGGAGCCTGTGCTCGGACTCCAAGGTGTGGTTGGTGAAGTACACCGGGAGATTAATCACCTGATTAAGGTGGACATCTGACACAACCTTCAGGAGGAACCTCAAGTTGGGGCTAAGGTCAACCTTGTCCCTATGGAAGACCAGGTAAGGAGATTCCACCGAAAGCTCCTGGAGTACACTGATCCTTCTGGCTGATGTAACAGCCACCAGGAAGGCGGCTTACACGACAGGTGAGACATCTCACACCTGTGTAGCTCAAATGGCTTGCCTATGAACTTTGCCAGAACCAGCAACAGATCCCAAGATGGTGGTTCTCGCACCGGAGGGGAATTGTGGTCAAGGCCTTTAAAAAAAAAAAACACCAGATCACCTTCTCCTGTGCCACAGGCTGCTGACTAGCCTGCACCTGGTAAGCACAGATGGCTGCCAGGTGCACCTTAAAGGTCACTGACCTAAAGCCCGAGTGAAAGAGGGACCAGAGGTAGTCAAGTATGCTAGCCACTGGGCAGGACAGAGGGCCCAGCCCCTTCCCCTGGCACCAAATGGGGAACCTCTTCCATTTGAAGGCATGGCATTTACTGGTCAACTCCTTCTGAGAAACCTCTACGATGTTGTGGACCTCTTCGGAGAGCACCAAAGCCTGGAACTCTAGCCACTCAGGAACCACGCTGTCAGGTGCAGAGATTGAAGGTCTGGGTGGAGTATCCTCCCCTGATGGCCTGAAAGCAGGTCCAGGCGGAGAGGAAGATGCCTTGGGAGCCTGCTGCTGAGACTGAGGAGATCAGGGTACCAGAACTGGTGTGTCCAGTCGGAGCCACCAAGATCACCTATGCCTTGTCCCTCCTCGCCTTGACCAACACTTTGTGGAGCAAGGGAAATGAAGGGAAGGCATACAGGAGGTCCGAGGTCCAGGGCCTCAAGAAGGCATCACCCCTGCAGCATTCCCTGCCAAGCAGGATAGGCACAAAACAGCCTCAGTTTAGCATTCTCCCTGGAAGCAAACAGGTCCACCAGAGGGGTGTCCCATTGGGAAAACAGACTGTGTACTACCTCGGGATGTAGAGACCACTCATGAGACGCCTCGCTCACCTGGCTGAGAGCATCTGCCAACTGGTTGGAGACACCGGCCACATGGATGGCCAGGAGATTGGCCTCCTGGCTGTGCACAAGGGTCCAGATGCAAAGACCTTCCCTGCACAGAGGAAGGGAGTGCATGCCACCCTGTTTGTTGAGGTACTACATGGTCATGGTGTTGTCTGTCTGGGCCTGAACCACCTGACCCCTGAGATGAGGAGCAGATGTGGTCAGCACCAGCCGAACCACCTTGAGCTCCAGCAGGCTGATGTGACATCGGGACTCCTCAGGGGTCCAGAGCCCGTGGACTCTGTGGTCCCCCAGGTGGGCTCCCCAGCGCGTCGAGAGCGGCATCAGTTGTCAGGATGACTGTAAGCTCTGGGTGGACAAACGAGATACCTTCCTGCAGATGCTCTGAGACTAACCACCATAGGAGTGCGTCCCACATATGCTGGGTCACAGTGACCAACTGGTTGATGTGACCCCTGCGTTGAGACCACTGGCTGGCCAGCTCCCATTACAGGGGGTGCATTTTCCAGTGGGCCTAACAGACCATGCTGGTGCAGGCTGCACATATTCCCAACAGGCGAAGGAAGTCCCATGTAGGGTGCAACTACCCAATCCAAAATGATCGGGCAAAGGAGGTAAGAAGCTCCCCCCATCCACCAGGAGCCAAGCCATGACTCTGCAAGAGTCGAGCTCTGCCCTGATGAAGTGGATCACCTGTGAGGGCACGAGTTACAATTTGGCCTCCTTGACCAGGAGGCCAAGAGAGACGCAGGTCTGGAGGGTCAGGTCCCTGGACCACTCCTCCTCTTGCCTGGAGGGACCTGCGATGAGTCAGTCATCCAGGTAGGAGTATACCCGGACTCCCTGGTACCTCACGTGGGTAGCCACCACTGTTACGCATTTGGTGAAGATCCTGGGAGCTGAGGACAGGCTAAATGGCATGGCCTGGCACTCATAAAGGGTCCCTTCCACTCGAAAGCAGAAGAACTACTGGTGAGACGAATGGATAGTGACATGGAAGAACACATCCTGGGAGATCTAGAGAACAAAACCACATGTTTTGCTCGAGAGATGGTATGATCTGAGACACAGTTACCATCCTGAATGTGCAAGACCTGAGGAATTTGTTCAGGTTTTGCAGATCTAAGATGGGGTGGCAACCCCGACCATTTCAGTACCAGGAAGTACCTGGAGACAAACCATGGTCAAGGTGGAGGATCCGGGACAGGAGCCACTACCTCCTTGCAAAGGAGTGGGACGATGTTGTCACGAAGGGCTGACGAACGCTGATGGACACCATGTCCTCCACTGGGGCACAGGCTCGGCTAGGTGGGTAGGCCTCCAATTCCAGAGGCAGACCCTGTCCAACCACCTTGAGAACCCACCTGTCCATGGTAACAGTGGACCTGGGTAAAGGAAGTGGCCAAACCAGCCCCTCAGGGGAAGACACAGGGGGTTCAGGATGGGAGTGGGGAGGGCACCCCCATCCCATCACTGGGCAGGCTTGGAAGTGGAGGAGTGCCCAGCTGAGGGACCATCAGGACTGCAACCTCTGGGCTTCCTGACAACTGTGTCCATGGATATGGGCTGTTGATCGAGGCCTGCTGCAGGTTTGGATGTGGGGCAGTGGCGGGCCGAAAGGGCTTCTTCTCAGAGGGTTTAGAGCCCTTCTGGGGAGAAGTCATGGAGACCAGGGTGGCATTAGACTTTTCAATCCTGGTGAGGTGCCCCTTCACCCCAGGCCCGAACAAGTCGGTTCCCAAGAAGGGCACATCTGCCAACTTGTGCTGTGTATCTGTTGTAAAGGTGGAGATGTGCAACCAAGCCCTGCAGTGCATAGTGACTGCCACAGCCACGGTCCAGGCACAAGAGTCACCAAGGTCCATGGCCATCTGGAACTGTTGCTTCGCAACAGAGCAACCCTGTCCCGGACCTGCTTGACAGTAGTTTGCAGGTCTGCTGGGAGGTGTGGAAGCACCTCATCCAGGGACCGCAAGAGAGCATGTAAGAAATGGGCCATCAATAGTGCCAAACTTGCTTGCTGAAGGCCTAGTGAAGAGGCAGCATACACTCTTTTCGCCATATGGTCCAGCTTCTTGGACTTCTTGTTAGGAAATCTGTCCACATCCCATATGTTGCCCGTGCATCGAAAGACAGAGTCAGCTATGAGACCCTCAGCTGAGGGATATTCCATGAATCCCGACAGGGATCCGGTAGGGACCACGTGCTGTGGGCCCATCAGAGACGATGGCGCAGAGCAAGACACTGGTTGCTGGCCCGCCGGGCGTGAGCGGGTTGGATTTCTTATGACGCCGGGCGACCCGGTCTGGAACGGACTCCGGTCGCCGGAGGGCCGGCCGGAGGAGTAGGATTGAGCGTCCTATGGGCAGCTCTCCTACTCCGGGGGGGGTGTGGGTAGTGTTCGGCGCGGTGGGGACCCCTGGTGGAGACCAGGAGTTCCACACAGCTGACACTCAGTGTGATTGGAGGCGGGGCGGACGCTGGCGTCATTGCACGACCCCGCCTCCCCCAGGGGAGAAAACCGTAAAATGAGGAGGAGCCGCCCGCCGTCACGGATGAAGCTCACCGCGGCTTCAATGTGCTTCCAGGCCGGGACCCTGACCTAATTACAGTGCCCGCAGCATATACAGGGGCCGTATGTCGCGGGCCCCACCGTGGAGGGTAAGCCACGGGGTATCAGGGGCAGCAGCCGATTTGGAAGCAGAAGCCCCGCAGCCCGTGACCGGGCAGATGGATAAGGCGGCGGGCGGCTCCAGGAAGGAGGGAAAAATGTAAATGAAAAAAAAAAAAAACACTGTTTGCTGCCACAGCTCCAGGGCAGAGCCAAGAATGGCATCCTGTACCAGGAATGCTTCCACAGGACTGCCACCCTGCTCTAGGATCTCGGTGAACGGGTACCATTCCTGCTTTTGAATGAGCTCCAGCTGGAGACCCGTTGACTCTGAAATCAAGCGGAGCAGGCCCATAAAGGAAGTGGAGCCCTGATCCATCGACAAGTTCCCTGCCAACTCCACGTCTAGCCAGTGGGAGCAGAGGGAGGACCCCTCAGATTCCGAAGAATCATGAAAAAGAGTCGACTGCTCAAGTCTCCACTCACCTAGTGAGGGTGGTCTGGGGTGATGGTGACCACCAGCAGATGAGGCAACCCTTTGCTTGGCCGAGCATCCTTGGTCAGAGTGCCAGTCATCAGCCGTTTAGGCAGTGGCTCCACCAGGATTGGCAGAGAGGTTGGAGGGGCCAAGCTGGGACCGTTCAACCGCTCCTGCCAAGGTGGGGTCTGCTGCGGCTCCAGTACTGGCAACTAAGGAAGGCCTGGAGAAGCCGGGATCGGTTTGATCTACGGTCAGCCAGAGCTGTTGACACAAAAGATCCTCACAGTGTTGATGCAACTTGAGCTGGTGCCTCTTCTCCTCGCTAGAGAGAAAATGAGAATAGATGCTGCCTTTGCCCAAACGCCTAGAGCGCGAGTGTCGTGATCGATGAGAGTAAAGGCATCTATCCTAAATAGATACTTTTGCTCAGTATTTACTGAAGAGAAGGTAGGGCAGGGCCCACAGCTCAGCATCATGGACACAGGGGGGAGGGAGGTGAGCACTACTCCCTTCACAAAAGAAAGGGTCCTACAAGAGCTTGCTAAGCTCAGGGTGGATAAGGCAATGGGACCTGATGGCATACATCCCAGGGTACTTAAGGAGCTAAAGGAGGAACTAGCAGAGCCATTAGCAGAATTGTTTAGTGAGTCTCTGAGCACAGGAGAGGTCCCAGAAGACTGGAGAAGGGCTCATGTGATCCCACTCCACAAGAGTGGTAGCAGGGAGGAGGCGGGGAACTACAGACCGGTCAGTCTTACCTCAGTAGTGGGCAAGATTATGGAGGCACTCATTAAGGAAAGGATAGTGCAACACCTGGAATCCATAGGGCACAGGATCCAAGACAGCATGGGTTTACAAAAGGAAGGTCCTGTCAAACTAATCTCATAGATTTCTTTGACTGGGTAACCAGAGTGGTGGACCAAGGGGGAGCAGTTGATGTAGCCTACCTTGACTTCAGCAAAGCTTTTGACACTGTTCCACATAGAAGATTGATAAATAAGCTAGGTAGGCTTGGGGTGGGTCAGAAGTTGGTCAACTGGGTGGCAAACTGGTTGACTGGCAAAACAGAGAGTGGTAGTAAATGGTATACAGTCAGAAGAGATGCAAGTCACAAGTGGGGTACCTCAGGGATCAGTCCTGGGGCCAGTCCTATTCAACATCTTCATTAGTGACCTCGTAGATGGACTAGAGGTAAGGCTTGTCTGTTTGCAGATGACACCAAGATCTGCAACAGAGTAGATGATCCAGATGGGGTGGGCAGAATGAGAAGAGATCGGATAAACTAGCAGAATGGTCAGAAGAGTGGCAACAGGATTTAATGCAAAGAATGCAAAATCATGCACATAAGGAGAGAAACCCTGAAGCCACTTATAGGCTGGGAGGGAGTTGCTAGCAGTCACAAAGGAAGAAAGAGACTTGGGCATCATCATCACTGATGACCTAAAATCATCAAGCAGACCTCTAAAGCAGTAGGTAAGGCTAGGGGGTGTTAGGGTGTATTAGTGAGGTATCACAAGTCGTAAGAGGAAGTAATAATCCTCCTGTACAAGACATTGGTTAGGCCCCATCTGAGTACTCATGCAGATATTGGAGGCCACATCTTCCACAAGGACATTAACCAAATTGAGGCAGTCCAGAAGGGCAACCAAATGGTGCAGGGACTGCATCAGAAGACATATGAGGACAGATTAACGGAGCTCAATATGTTTACCCTTGAGCAAAGGAGGAGAGAGGTGATATGATCGAGACATTTAAACACCTTAAGGGCATAAACAAGGTGAAAAGAGTCTAACATGTTTAAATATAAGAAAAATAGCAGGACAAGAGGACACAGCATGAGATTAGAGGGAGGCCGATTAAGGGGAATGTGAGGAAATTCTTTTCACAGAAAGGGTAGATGCATGGAATGGCTTACCACAAGAAGTGGCTATGAATACAGTGCAGGGCTTCAAACAGGCATGGGATAGGCATAAGGGAGCAATACAAATGACTATGAATAGATAGGTCACTGACAGAGCAAAGGCCGATGGCACATTTATAAGGTAGAAAAGAAATGGGCAGACTGGATGGGCCTTGCGGTCCTTATCTGCGTCAACTTCTATGTTTCTATGTTGCCCGGCGTCTGGGCTTCTGGGACGGGACCTCGACTGAGACTGCCCGGGGAGGGGGGACCAGCAGTGGGTCTCCAAGGGGCCAGTGAAGAATAAGCCTCTCCAGGTCCTGATGCTCCTAAGTGGGGAATGGCGGATAGCGTTCTGTCCCATTTCCCCCCTTCCTGAGAATGTCAGAAACGGGAGTCCTGGACAGGGAGGTGTCAACCTCCACAGTAGACAAAGTACTGACTGGGTCAAGAAAAATCTCAGCCAGAATGTCGACCTGAGTCTTGGTCAACTGGCCCAACTGGGAGACTGTGGAGCCAGCAACCAAATCTGAAGCACCAGCCAAAGCCAGGCACTCAGGCGAAGCATGGGAATCAGAGGCCCGAGAGTGCTCCCGATCCCTCGAATGTTGGCAAGACCACTTCTTGGTCTCCTTCTCCTTGTCCTTTTTCTGTTTCTTAGACTTTGTGCCCATAGGACCTTGACCAAGGGTGGGTAGGGACTGGCACAAGTCCTTGAATGCCCCCAAAAAGGAAGCACCTAAAGGGAGTGGCAAAAAGGCTGACGCCGAGGAGCACTGAGGTACAGCTTGGGCCACAGCCTCCTCGAAAGCCACAAGTTGCTTGGTGGACCTTGCAGCCGCAGAAACTACTCAATGAGCATCCTTCAAATGAACAGGTGGATACCTGTCATCCAGACAGCAAAGGAGTAGTCAGGTGAGGCGATCTTCCAAGGTAGCCAGCAGAAATGAATGGCAATGGATGCAGGCCTGGATATTGTGCTCGTGGCCCAAGCAGTACACACACAAGGTGTACTATTCAATCATGACATAAGTTGCCCACAACTGCATTTCCGAAACCTCGGAGTGGACTTTGCATCATCCATAGTGGTGGCAAAAAGAGTACATGAAAACAAGTAGTTTTTAATAACCAGAGCATAAAAGTAGCAAAGGGCCTCTGTATTACGCAAGAGCGATAAGGGGGGAACCTGCTTCTCCTAGTGGAAAGGAAAAACTGGTATCATGGGAGGCGGTGTTAGGGGGGGTTACCACCCAGGTGGGTGGGAGGAGTCAGCTTGAAGATTTTCCGGCACATCTTAAAGGGGAAAGGACGTTGGCAAAACATGTGGATCGAACAGTGTGCTACCTCCTAAGTCAGTGACACTGACATCTAAGGAATTGGAAGGCACTGTCCTTATCTTTAGCCTATCTGAAAAGAGCCCAAATCTGCAACATTAAATGAGCTCAGACGGACCCCAGAAGCCCTCTCCATTTACCACTAAACCATAGTGACAACAGTTCCAGACAAACACACATGTGCACTCAGGCAAACACACGCACATATATGTAGCAAATTGCACAGACTGCAGTAAATAATTTAAGTTTTGGTCATGAAGTGTACAGTACTTACATTTTCAACAATGAAACTTGCCCTAGCAAGAGCTTCTTCACATTGCTTGACCATGTCCGTAGCAAGGCTGTAGTGTCTGTGCAAGGAATCCGATCGGTTTACACTGGAGAAAAAACAAATTTAATTTTATTACAGAATCTGACTCACAACAGAAACATCTGAACTAAAAAGTAAAAGGCAGGACTATGTGATTTATGTAGTGTTTTATCACAGTGGGGAAGGCTGGGTAGGCAACTAGAACTAGTAAAGAGAAAACATAAGACACTGCTCATCTGAAAAAAATAAATAAATAATGTTATCATCCTTATTTTATTTTTTTTGCTGCTGAGGATAGACTAACACCTCCAGAGAGAGAGAGAAGGGTATGAAAGGGAAGAGCCACACCTAGGTAAACACAGAAACACAAAACTTGATGACGGATAAGGACTGCCTGGCCCACCTAGTCTGACCATTTCCCTACCTACTGCACAAGCTCCAGATCCTATTTCCTCCTCCTTCCTACCACTAGTTTTGCCTTCTGCCTGTCCCATGCATTCTTGAATTCAACAACTGTCCCCCGCCCCCCCAGCGTCCTGCTTGAGGCTGTTGCATGCATCCAGCACACATTCTGGTATAAAAATACTTCCTCCGTTTGCCAGTCCCCCATATTGTGACCCCTTGTTCTTGCACATCTCCTTTTCCTGAAGACACTGCCCTCTTGAACTCTGTTGATCCCCTTAAGGCAGGGGTTCTCAAATGGTGAGGCCAGCCTCCCTGGGGAGGCCCCAACCAGAAGAGACAGAGCAGGCAGGAAGGGAGGAGGAGTGGCACTGTATGTGAAAAATGACATAAGGGCCACACAGATCCAGGAGGAACAAAATGGGGGAGAGATACTGTGGGTTAAGCTGGAAAGGAAAATGGGGCCAGCCATCGCACAGGTGTGGTCTATAGACCACCAGCCCAGGAGGAAGAAACAGATAGGGAGTTGATGCTAGCCATCCAAAGGATGGCAGACAAGGGTGAGGTAGTACTGGTTGGAGACTTCAAATACCAGACGTGGACTGGAGCATCCCAGCAGCAGCATCAACCAGGAGCAGATTTATCCTGGACTTCCTTCAGGTGCCTTCCTCAAGCAACTGGTCATGGAACCAACTCGGCAGAAGGCAATACTGGACCTTGTGCTCTCAAACAGGGACAGTGTGATGGGGGTATTTCAGTGGGGGAGCACCTGGGTAACAGTGACCACCAGCTCTTGTGGTTTGAAATCACGAGAAAGAGCAGAAGCAAACCACACAAAACACGTATCCTGATTTTAGGGGCAGACTTTGGGAAAATGGGAGATGCTTGAAAGAGGCATTATGGGAATGGACAGGAATCAGGGATTGAGGAACAGTGGGCAGTATTTAAAATGGGGATTATAAGAACAACAGAATTATGCATTAAGCAGGTTAGCAAGAGGAAAAGAAAGAGGAGACCATTATGGTTTCAAAGAGGTAGCAAAAAGTGAAAGCCAAAAGATTGTATCTAGGCAATACAAAGACACAGGCAGAAGGGGATAGGAGAAGTACCAGGAGAAACAAAGGAGGCAGAGAAGTCAGTAAGGAAGCCAAAGCTCAGACAGAAGAACACATTGCAAAATCAGTGGTTAAAGGGACAAAACCTTTACAGTACGTGAAGTGAAAAAGAAGGACAAAGGAGGATAGTGAGACTGAAGGGAGGATGAGGCAGCGTGGAGGATGACAACAGTAAAGCTGACATATTGAACAGGTATTTCTGCTCAGTCTTTACTAAGGAAGAGGGGGTAATGGGTCTGAAGGAGTACAAGGGGTGAGAATGGGGCAGAAATGGACACAAGTCCCTTTACAGAAAAGGGTCCTGAAGGAACTGGAAGTAATAAGAGCTGATAAGCAATGGGGCCAGATGGGGTGCACCCCAGGGTCCTTAAGAACTAAGAGAGGTGGTTGCTGAACCTCTGGCTATCCTGTTCAGCCAATCACTGGAAACAGGAGGTACCCAAAGACTGGAGGACAGCAGATGTAGTCCCTTATACAAAGTGGAACAAAGAGTAGCAGGGAACTACAGACCAGTCAGCCTCACACCTCGTAGTGGGAAGATCATGGAAGCACTACTGAAGGAGAGATTGGTGGAACATCTGGTTGTCAATGGACTACAGGACCCAAGGCAGCATGGTTTCACCAGGGGAGGTCATGTCAGACCAACCTCATTGAATTTTTGACTGGGTGACTGGGAGGTGGATCAGGGAGGGCAGTGGACATGGCCTATCTGGACTTCAGCAAGGCCTTTGACACTGTGCCACATAGAAGACTATTACACAAACTGGGGAATATGGGTGTGGGCAGGACAGTAGTGTGGTGGGTAGGTAACTGGCTGGGTGGCAGGACACAGAGGTGGTGGTAAATGGCTGTCACTCCACAGAGGAAGAGTGACCAATGGGGTACCACAGGGATCAGTGCTGGGACGGTCCTATTCAACATCTTCATCAGTGACATTGCACAGGATATAGAAGGCAGAATTTCACTGTTCGCTGATGACACAAAGCTCTGTAACAGAGTAGACACACCAGAGGGTGTAGACAGAATGAGAAGGGACCTGCAGAAATTTGAAGAATGGTCAAGGGTTTGGCAGTTGAAATTCAATGCAAAGAAGTGCAAGATAATGCATATGGGGCACAAAACCCTGGCACAATATATCAGTTGGGGGGTGAGGATATAGCATGCACCAAGCAGGAAAGGGATCTTGGGGTTATCATCTCTGATGACCTCAAGGTAGGGAAACAGTGTGACAAGGCAGCAGGTAAAGCAAATAGGATGCTGGGATGTATAGGCAGGGGCATCACCAGCAGGAAAAGGGAGGTCATAATTCCGCTATACAAGACACTAGTGAGGCCCCATCTGGAGTACAGTGTACAGTTCTGGAGACCATACCTATGTAAGGACATAGACAGGGTAGAGAAGGTTCAGAGGAGGGCAACAAAGATGGTGCATGGATTGCATCACAAGTCCTATGAAGACAGGTTGAAGGAACTGAACATGTACTCCCTGGAGGAGAGGAGGAGAGAGGATATGATAGAGACATACAAGTATCTTACAGGAGGAACAGAGTGCAGGAAAACACTATTTTTAAGCGAAAAAGATGTTTCAGGACTAGAGGGCATGGGATGAAGTTGGAGGAGGACGATTCAGAGGAAACATGAGGAAGAATTTCTTCACAGAACGGGTGGTGGACAAGTGGAACACCCTGCCAGAGGAAGTGGTGGGGCTGAAACAATCACAGGATTTAAGAATGCATGGGATAGACATAAAGGAATTCTAGAGGTCAGGGTGAGGGAAACAGACTTCTAGGAAAACAAACTGAACTTACAAGCTCAAATGGGCAGACTAGGTGGGCCATAGGCCCTTATCTGCCGACACTGTCTATGTATCTATGTATCTATGTATCTATGTAACCTGTTCCAGGGGAGGCTCAAGCAAGTCTGAAAAAATACTGTATTTAAATTTTGAGTTTTATGTATGTTGTGCGAAGAGATTAAGCAAACTGAAAGAGGATAATAGCAGGTGAATTGTATGTATTTATTTACTAATAGGTGACAAGGGAAGGTGAATGAGCCAAGGCTCATTTCAGGTGTACCTGGGAAAGGGCAGGGAGTGAATGCATTTCAAAAGGTAACTGCAAAACAGTCAGGAAACACACAATGAACAATAATGCAAACAAATATGAACAATAAACTAATAATGAGTGGTGGTAATTGATCAGTTTGTAGTCTGATGGCAAAACAGCCCAAACACAAGGGTTGAGCATAGACGTGCTAACTACAATAGCAGGAAGGAGCAAAGTAATCCCTGAGAAGTTGCTTAGGAGCAGGAAAGGGGAGGGCAAAGTATGCAGGAAGGTTATTTCATATAGAGGAAAAGAGAAAGTAGTCTGACCCATGAAGGTACTGCAACAAGGGGTAACAACTGGTTCAAGAATGAAAATAGCAGAGCAAGTAGGCTGGCTGGGGTGGGGGGTGTTGCAATAAACTGAATAATAATATTTGTTTATTTATTTGTTATTCAGATAACACTTTGAGCACAAGAGCTCTTTTCAAAGGTTCCACATCAGTATAAGACAACGAACTGAATGTGAACCAAGTACTCAAAGGGGTTTCAATTTATTCATGGTGTACTGCGCAAAGTACAGCATGTTATTTTTCCTTGGGGAGGCCCAAGATTATTTCAGTTTTGGGGGGAGGCTCAAAATCTTTTCCATGGATTTGGGGAGGCTCACTGTGACAAAGTCTAAGAACCATTGCCTTAAGGTATTTGAATGTCTCTATCATATCCCCGCTCTCTCCTGTCCTCCAGAGTATGCACATTGAGTTCTCTAAATCTCTCCTCGTATGGTTTCTGGTGTAGCCCCTGCACCATTTTCGTTGCCCTTCTCTAGACTGCCTCCACCCTGTCAATGTCCTTTTGGAGATGAGGTCTGTAGAACTGCATGCAGTACTCTAGATGAGGTCTCACCAACTGCCTGTACAGTGGCCTCACCACCTCCTGTTTTCTACGGGTGATACCTCTCCCTATGCACCCCAGCATTCCACCAGTTTTCCTCTCCGTCTTCTCACATTGTTTGTCTACTTTTAGATCCTCTGTTATGACTACCTCCAGGTCCCTTTCGATTCTGGTTGTTGTTAGTACCTCCCCTCATTGTGTATTCCTCCCCTTGGTTGTTGTTCCCCACGTGCAATATTTTGCACTTCTTGGCACTGAATCTGAATGGTAAAAATCTTGACCACTCCTCCAACTTGCCTAAGTCGCTCCTCATTTGCTACACACACACCCCCGGTGTCAACCGTATTGCAGATCTTGGTGTCATCTGCAAAGAGACATACTTTTCCTTCGAGTCCATCTGCAATGTTGCTTATAAAGACATTAAAGAGGACCGTTCCTTGCACTGAACCCTGCGGCACCCCGCTGGTTACCCCCCTTCCCTTCTTCAGATTGAACTTCATTTACCACTACCCTCCGAGACCTGTTGCCAAGCCAATTTCTGACCCAGTTTACCACCTTGGGACCTACTCACAGATTGCCCAACTTGTTTACTAACCTCTTATAGTGTATGGTGGAATAATGTTCCACATAGAAATCCATGCCTGGAACAGTGTTGTTGTGCAGCCTTCGGTGAGTCACGATCTTGTTGTGCTGCACCGGGTACATCACCAGTGCAGCACAACAAGATCGAACGCATTCGTGCATGCACAATTGAGCGGGCCACAGAGACGCGAAAGTAAGCGTGCTGGTACAGCTGCCTACGTAAGGCTTATTTTTTCTGGGAGACTTGTTTGGGGGATCACGGAGTGCTGCTTATGGTTGCCCATACACTATAAAAGATTTGTTTGACACACCCTTCCTGTTGTGAATCCATGTTGCCTTGAGCTCTGTGCCCTGGTGGCTTCTAGATATTCTACAATCCTCTCCTTTAACAGCGATTCCATAATCTTTCCCACCACTAAGGTTAAACTGACTGGTCTACAGTTACCTGCTTCTGCCTTGCTCCCACTCTTGTGCAGGGGTATCACAATCCCACTCCTCCAGTCTTCTAGTACTACTCCCTCCTTCAACAATTTGTTAAAGGGAAACGTCCATGTCCCAGCGGGCCCCACCTCCATGTGAAGTGGGACCGATTAGCAGATGTGAAAATGCTACTACATTTGCCACTTACTGATTATTACATTTAGATTCATATCTTGTTGATCCTGCACCCTTCCCGCCAGCATTTTAAGTTTGAACACCCGGCCCGTCGCGCCCACAAGCATCCACGGCTGTCCCTATGAGGACGTGGCAGGTGGGGAGCAGCCGGGATGTCTCCATAGACTTGCCATAGTCCAGGATAGTGAAATAGCTCTGGTTTGGAGTCTGTGTACCTCCGAGACATACGGAGACCAGATACAGGCAGCTAGTGTGTCTGTTAGTCTGTACCTGGTCTCAGTATTGCAAAGACACCAACAGATTTCAAACCGGTGCTATCAGAAGCTACTGCAATACATATAAGCTGTATTGCAGTAGTTTCAGATCGCTCCAGTTTGGATTCTATCAGGGTCCTTGCAATACCGTGACCAGGCACAGACTAACAGGCACACTAGCTGTCTGTATCTGGTCTCCATATGTCTCGGAGGTACACAGGCTCCAAACCAGAGCCATTTCACTATTCTGGACTATGGCAAGTCTATGGAGACACCCCGGCTGCTCCCCACCTGCCACGTCATCACGGGGACAGCCGCGGGTGCTTTTGGATGCGACAGGGAGGGTGCAGGATCAACCAGATATGAATCTAAATATAATAACAATAATCAGTAAGTGGCTAATTTATCATCATTTTTACATCTGCTAATCGGGCCCCGCTTCACACAGAGGTGGGGCCCAGTGGGACATGGACGTTTCCCTTCAACAGGGTTGTCAGGGGTGACAGTATCACCTCTCTGAACTCTTGGTATTCTGGGATGTATCCCAACTGGCCCTATTGCCTTATCCACCTTCAGTTTCAAGAGTTCCTTTAGGACTCCCTCCTCTGTGATTGGACTGGTGTCCACCCCTCTTTCCTGTGTGGGTCTACTTGCCAATATCGGTCCATCCTCCTCCCCTTTAGTGAATATTGAGCTAAAGTATTCATTCAGTAACTTTGTCTTCTCCAGGTCCCCCTCCACCCACACCTCCACACCGCCTCCTTTACTAAGCCTCACTATCCCTCCCTTGGCCTTTCTTCTTTCCCTTATGTACCTGAAGAAGGTTTTGTCCCTCTCCTTCACTGTCTGGGATATCCTTTCCTCTGCTTGTGCCTTTGCATGTCTGACTGCTTTACCCGTCGCCCTCTGCTTTCCCTGATACAGTTCCTTGTGTTACTCCCTTTGCATTTCCTTGTACTTCCTAGATGCCAGTTTTTTTTCTCTCTAACCTTCCCTGCCACTTCTTTTGAAAACTATAATGGTTAATGGTTTTCTTTTCCTTCAGGCTTTGTTCACTAGCTTCACACAAAGGCTCACTGCCTCTTTTATGGCTCTCTTGAGGTTCCCCCACTGTCCCTCTACTCCCCCTTCCTCACACTGTGCCAGTATTTTCTTGAGGCATTCATCCATTTCAGTAAAATCAGCTCTCTTGACGTCAAGGACTACTGTCTTTACCCTGAACCATACTGTATGGTGGTTACTGGACCCCAGATGGCTGCCCACCAATGCATCCATTATTCTGTCTCTATTTGTGAGCACCAGGTCCAATATCACTCCCTCATGGGTGGGTTCTCCCATAAGTTACGTGAGGCATGCCCCTTACAGGGCATCCAGAATCACTTTGCTCCTGGGTGTGGCTGCAGCATAGGTGCTCCAGTTAACATCGGGCATATTTAGGTCCCCCACCACCAACACTTCTCCTTTCTCTGCTATTTTAAGGATGTTATCTAGCATTATCCTATCTATCTGTTTCTTCCCATTGTGTGGGGAGTCTGTAGATAACTCCTGTGTCGATAATGGTGTCATTTCCTGACTCCAGTGTGACCCACTCTCCTCATTGTTTTCCCTTCATCTCAGTCTCCTTGATCTCTTCTTTGATGCAGATCGCTACCCCTCCTCCCTTTTTGTCCTTGTCTTTCCTGTAGACTACGTACCCAGATATATTTACATCCCCATCATGGCTTTCTGTATACCATATTTCAGTGACTGCCACAATATTTATTTATTTATTTGCTTTTGGTTACACGGGTAAGTGCATTAGGCAAAAGAGCTGTCTATTTTCATGCACGACCCGGGAGAGTACAGATAACAACAGTAAACATACAATCATATTCGATAATGCACAGTGAAAACATGTATCCACGCAAGCATGGACAGTAATTACAGACCACAACATTGAAACACCCACGCAGGGATCCGCAAATTAGACAGTGATGAGTCATATTAAACTAAACGTAACAGCATTGGTACCAGAAGAGACATTTAGAATGCAAGGTCTCTCTCTGTCATCAATGTCACTAGGTCAGGGATCTTGTTACTCAGGCAGCAGGCCTTTGTACACATGACCCTCCATGTTTTGATGGCTTTGCCCCTATTTGTTCTGATCTCATCCCTTCCCCTTGCATCTCCACTGACATTACCCTCTGTTTCAATCCTCTGCGTTTCCTCGTCCTTCGTTTCCTTTTGTCTGTTTACCTTGACGTGTGTGTGTGTGCGCGCTTTCCTGCATATTTCCACTTCCCCCCTTGGCTAGTTTAAATGTCTGCCAATGAAACATTCAAACCTTTCCTCCAGTGATCGCTACTGGAACGGCCTCTGGCAGTGGCCGGAGACGCCCGATGTAGCAACACTACACATGCAGGGGAGTGGAGTTGCAGCATAACATTGCCTTGTTGGCTACACTCCACAGGGGGGGTAGGACACATACAGAAGAAAAATCCCCTCCCAGGGATAGGCGACGGCACCACAGTCCCAGGTCCACACTCCATCACCAGGCTTCCTCCTCTCCATGGCCGACCCCTCTGGTCCCAGGGCTTTATACTATAGATAGAGCACCCTGGGAGGGTAGGGCAGCCCTTCCACTGGGGGGCTAAGATCCGAAGGTTGCGTCGGGGCCGTGCGGGGGGAGAGGCAGGGGAGTCTCAGGCCGGAGGTAGAGACCTGGATAACCAAGGTTGCCCGCTGCATTTTCCATGCTGTAGACAGGTAGCACTTCTGAGAAGGTTGCCGTGCATGCCACGTGACTATGGCCCCTTCCCAACTCTGTGAACTCCCACTGCACTGCCTCAACTTCAATGTCAGCCAGGTCATTTGTCCCCAGGTGGACAATGATTCCTGGCTCCCCCCATGCCATTTCCCTAGCGATCCTCAGGATTCACCTCCTATCCCTCCAAGTTGAGACACCGGGTAGGCACCTTACCTCTCTCCCTCCTCACTTTCCCACCACCAATTCTACCCCAATAATAGAGTCTCCAACTAGGAGTTGCTTCCTTCTCCTCTTGGGTCCCTTGCCTCCCCCCCGGGGTCTCCACTACAGAGGTTCCCTATATCCACCTTGTCCACCACTGTGGGTGCCCCCATGGGATAGCCTCACTCAGTCAGAATGGCGTAGGAGTTGTGGAGCGGAACCACAGGTGACACTGAAGTTGCACAATGCAAGATGCCCATAGAGTCAGAACTATAAAAACAGAGACCAGCTAATTTTGAGTGTACTACCTGCCCAGTGCCTTTGGATCTGACCTGTTACTTGGCTGAGACAATGACTGCACTGCACTGAGGAGTACAAACAGGATGAAACGTGATTCTGTAGTTTGTCATCCTCAGCCTATACCACAACAGGGGATGGATTTTCAAAGCCTGGGGAAACTGGTATACGTGCCAAAAAACTTGCAGGGTGGGGGTGGGGTCCTCATATGCAGTCCTGCAGGTTTATCCACATGTGTCATATTTTCCATCACACAGCCATTTTGTGATCGGCTCCACAATTTACGGCGGCTTGCACCCATTTTGCAAACGCAGCTGTGCCTGAATGCTACCCCTGGTAGTACCAGACGTCACATCCTCCGCAGCTGTGCCTGCCACCAGTGCATACCACAGGCTGGAAATTGGAATGTCCCCCGGTGCAGAGATGTTTTCCAGCACAGGTGGACTGCAACATGGGTCCCAGGGCCACTGTGGATTGAAAACTGGGTCCCAGATGTACAATACTGCTTAAAAGGTGATGGCCGGTCTGGCGATGCCCAGTCAGCCTGCTTTGCACAAGTATTTGCATACTCATGAAGCCTGTACTGAAATTAACGCTCTTTTTGTGTCGTTTGGAGAGATGCACAAAAAAATAGAGGTTACTCACCTGTAACAGGAGTTCTAGGAATGGTATATGTTGTTCATCCACACTTACTGGCAGGTTCCTTGCCACTTTAAATCTTGCCGGAAGGTCTTCAAGCTGGCTCCTCCCACCCACCCTGGTGGTAAAACTCTTGGCTCCGCCCCATGATGCCAGATCTAGCCTGCTGGAAGCCAGGGAGGTCGGGTGGGTTGTGTGGATGAACAACATATACCATTCCTAGAACTCCTGTTACAGGTGAGTAACCTGTATTTCTAGGGACATGGATATGTTGTTCAATCCACACTTACTGGCAGACTCCTAGCAGTTCTCCGAGAGGAGGGAGGCAAGGAGCACACCCCCTACTTGGGAAATAAGGATGGGAGAACCAAGGTCCCAAAACCAGCATCCCAGCATGACTCAAGGTCGATGTGGTAGTGGGTAATGAAGGTGTGTGCTGACTTCCAGGTAGCAGCCCTGCAGATTTCCTAGATAGGGAAGTCCCTGGAAGCAGCCACCGAAACAGCGGTATGACGGGTAGAATGAGCTCTTATCCCTCTGGGAGGCTCCATGCCCGCCAACCTATAGCAGAGATCAATGCAGAAGGTGACCCACCTGCCTATCGTCCGCTTGGCTGCAGGTCTGCCAGGTGCGGCTTCAGCATATGTGACAAACAGCTGGTGAACCTATCCCCGAACTTCAGCCATCCACTCCTTATAATAAGAGAGCACGCTTCTAGGGTCCAAAGTATGGAGCCTTTATTCGGCCTCCGAAGTGTGACTGGGGTAGAACACCGGCAGAGTCAACAACTGGTAAAGGGGAAACTTCAACACCACCTTCAGAAGGAATTTCGGGTGGGGACGCAGGACATTCTTGTCCCTGTGGAAGACCAGATAAGGAGACTCGATGGAAAGTGCCTGGAGCTCTCCCATCCTTCTGACTGACGTAATAATCATCAAGAAGGCGGTCTTCCATGACAGGTGGGAGATATCACACCTGTGCATTGGTTCAAATGGTTTGCCCATGAGCTTAGCAAATACCAGCAGTAGATCCCACGGAGGTGGAGCTTCTCGCACCGGAGGGGATATGTGATCAAGGCCTTTGAAAAAGCACCCAACCACCTTTTCCTGCGGCACCAACTGCTTTCCGGCCCGCGCCCGGTAAGCAGAGATGGCTGCCAGGTGCACCTTAAGAGTCGTCGACTGAAGCCCTAGCTGAGAAAGGGACCACGGGTAGTCCAGAATGCTAGCCAAGGAACAGGAGTAAGGGTCCAATCCCTTATCCTGACACCAAATGGAGAATCTCTTCCATTTGAAGGCATAGCATTTTCTGGTCGACTCCTTACGTGTTACCTCAACAACGCTGAGGACCTTGTTGGAAAGACCCAAGGTCTGGAACTCTAGCCGCTCAGGAACCAGGCTAACAAGGCTGTCAGGAGCAGGGATTGAAGGTCCAGGTGGAGTACCTTCCCCTGGTTGACTGAGATCAGGTCCGGGTGGGCTGCAAGCCGCCTTGGGAGCCTGGAGCTGAGGCTGAGGAGATCTGGATACCAGAACTGGCGGGGCCAGTCTGGGGCTACCAGAATTACCTGCGCCTTGTCCCTCATCACTTTGAGAAGCACCTTGTGGATCAAGGGAAATGGGGGAAATGCGTAGAAGAGGCCCAGGGTCCACGGCCTCGAGAAGGCATCCCCCTCAGCAAGCCCTGCTGAGGGGGCGTGCATGAAACAGCCTCAGCTTCGCATTCTCCCTGGAGGCAAACAGGTCTACCTGAGGTGTGCCCCAGTGGGAGAACAGATAGTGTACTACCTCCGGCAGGACAGACCACTCGTGAGATGCAGCACCTATCCAGCTTAGGGCATCGGCCAGAGTGTTGGAGACTCCTGCCACATGGATGGCTAGGAGATCCACCTCCAGTCTGCTCACGAGAGACAAAGTGCAGAGAGCCTCCTTGCACAGAGGTAAGGAGTGCGTCCTGCCCTGGTGGTTTAGGTAGTACATGGTCGTGGTGTTGTCCGTCTGGACCTGGACCACTTGACCCCGTACAAACAGAGCGAAGGCGGTGAGGGCTAGTCGGACCGCTCGAAGCTCCAGCAGGTTGATGTGGCATCGAGACTCCTGAGGGGACCAGAAGCCGTGCGCCCTGAGCTCCCCCAGTGCACCCCAACCCATGAGAGAGGTGTCGGTCGTTAGAGTGACTGTCGGCTCTGGGCGGACAAACAGGATACCCTCCTGCAGATGAGCCGGAACGATCCACCACTGGAGGGCGTTCCCCATCTCTGGGTCACTATCACTGGCTGGTCCAGAGGACTGGAGCGCTGTGACCATTGGCGGGCCAGCCCCCATTGCAGGGGACACATATGCCAGCGGGCCCAATGGACCATGCTGGTGCAGGCTGCCATGAGGCCCAGGAGGCGCAGGAAGTCCAGGGCAGGGTGCAATTGCCCAACCAGAAATGATTGGGCAAAGGAGGAAAGAACCTCGGCCCTGTCCACCGGGAGCCGTGCTCTGGCTCGAAGAGAGTCGAGCTCTGCCCCGATGAACTGAATCACCTGCATTGGCACAAGTTCCGATTTGGCCTTGTTGACGAGGAGGACAATCTGAGAGCAGACCTGGAGGGCCAGATCCCCGGACCGCTCCGCCTCCAGACTGGAGGGGGCTGCAATCAGCCAGTTGTCCAGGTAAGGGTACACCCGGACCCTTCGGCGCCGCAGGAATGCTATCACCACTGCCTTGCATTTGGTGAAGACCCTGGGAGTTGGAGAGAGGCCGAAGGGCATGGCCCAGAACTTATAAAGGGATCCCTCTGCCCTGAAGTGGAGGAATTGCTGGTGAGACGGACCGACTGGGACGTGAAAGAACGCGTCCTGGAGGTCCAGAGAGCAGAACCACACTTCTCGTTCAAGGATGGAATGATCTGATCCAGAGTGACCATCCTGAAGGTACGAGACCTTAGGAACTTGTTCAGGTCACATAGGTCTAGAATGGGGCACCAGCCCCCTGTCCGTTTTGGGACCAGGAATTACCTGGACACAAACCCTGGGTCTAGTGGAGGATCCGCCACCTTCCTGATCACCTCCTTCTGGTGAAGCAGAACAATGTCGGCTCAACAAGCCAACAGAGAGGCTGCGGACCCCGTAGCCCCCCATGGGGCGATGGCTCGATAGCTCAATAGAGTGGGGACTGCTCAAATTCCAGAGGCAGACCCTTTCCTACCACTTCCAGCACCCAGCGGTCCGTGGTGGTACTGAACCAGGTGGAAAGGAAGTGGCGGAGCCGTCCGCCATGGGGGAAACCCGGGGAGGAGTGACGAGGCTGTGGGCGACACCCCTCAACCCGACACTGGGCAGGCTTGGAGGAAGGGCCGGCCGAGGTGCCTCCTGGACCTTTTCCTCCCGGCTTCCTGCTGGAGGAAGCTGCAGGCTTGGCTTCAGGATGCCAAGTGTGAGCCTGCTGGCCCTGATGCTGGTGTTGCTGGGCCGGACATGACGCAGGGGCTGAAGGCTGAAAGGGCTTACGCTGCTACTGGCGGCCTTTGTCCTTCTGGGCAGACGTGACCGAGTCCAAGGTGGCACTGGACTTCTCAATCCTTTGCAGATGACCCTCCACCCCGGGGCCGAACCAGTCGGTACCAAAGACGGGAATGTCTTCCAGCTTGTGCTGGGTATCCGCTGTAAAAGTGGAGATCCACAGCCAAGCTCTTCGGCGCATGGCCACTGCGGCCGCTACTGACCGGGCACACAAGTCAGCTATGTCCAAGGAAGTTTGGAGTTGCTGTTTGGCCACCGCCCTTTCCTGATCCCGCACCTGCTTGACTGTTGTCTGGAGGTCAGCCAGAGATGAGGAATCACCTCATCCAGGGAGCCCAAAAGGGCATGCAAGAAGTGTGCTATCAGAACAGCCGAGCTGGCCTGACGAAGGCCTAGGGAGGAAGCAGCATAGACTTTCTGCCCGGAGTAGTCCAGTTTCTTGGACTCTTTATCGGGTGGCTTGTCCACATCCTGAGCATTTCCGGAGCGCGCGAAAACGCTGTCAGTCACTAGCCCCTCCGCGGAGGAGTGCTCCGAGAAACCGGAGAGTGAACCAGCGGGAATAGCATACTTTCGAGTCATCCTGGCCGAAGGTGCTGGACAAGAAGCTGGACTCTACCATAGCTCCAGGGCCGGGCCAACAATGGCTTCAGCCACCGTGAAGGCCGCCGTCCAGTATCTCCGTGAGGGCATACTTGGCCCGCTTTGAAATGGGTTTGAGCTCCATCCCAGTGGACTCTGAGATGAGCCGAAGCATTCCAAGGAATGAGGATGGTATCTCGTCCACCAACTGACCCCCAGTGGACTCCAGGTCGAGGGGCCTGGAGAACAGGGAAGAGTCATTGTCAGACTCTGAGGAGTCTGCACACAGCTGCCAAGGGCCTGAGCCACCTTTCACCTGCCGAGGCCGATCGGGAGTGAGGGTGACCGACAACCGATGGGGCAAGCCCTGACCCGACTGAGAATCCTTGGTCAGGGCCCTAAATTTAGGTTGTGGAGGTGGGGGTTCCACCACAATGGGTGTCGACTGTCCGGGGAAGGGGACCTCTCCTGCTCCCACGAACGGCGATGGTGGGACTTACCCTTGGAGTCCTTCTTCTTGGACCGAGAGGAATGTCCTGAAGGTCCCTCTCCCTTGGTGGAGAGGGACTGACAAAGCTCCTTGAACGAAGCCATGTAGGAGGAGCCCAAAGAGAGCAGGATAAATGCCACGACTGAGGAAAAGAAGATGATGCGGCCTGGGCTGCTCCCTCCTCAAGGGCAATCATTTGTTCGAGCTGTTCAGCCGAGCCTGCCGCCGTGGACACCGCCCAACGGGCCTCCTTCGACTTGACCGAAGGATAACGTTTCTCGGGTGCCCAAGTTGCAAATTGGCAGCATGATCCTCTAAGACCATGGCCGAAAAGGACTTGCACAAGTCGCAGGCCTGCGAATCGTGCTCAAGCCCAAGGCAGTACACTCACGTGGAGTGTGGATCAGTCCGAGACATCTTCTGCCCACGGGGGCACCAAAAAAATTCAGGAGTCGATTTGTCCATCACAGCCACGAAGGACAGAAACACCGGAGTCTTATACATTTTTAAATTAGTTTCGGGTAAACCAAAGAGTTTGGATCCAGGCCTAAATCGCAGAGCGCAAAGGAGGGAACCTGAGCTTCCAAGCGGTAAGGAAGATCTGGCGTCATGGGGCGGAGCTGAGAATTTTACAACCCAGGTGGGAGGAGCCAGCTTGAAGACCTTCCAGCAAGATTTAAAGCGGCAAAGAACCTGCCAGTAAGTGTGGATTGAACAACATATCCATGTTCCTAGAAACAAATATAACAGAGACCAGCGTTGAGATAAATGAGAAAATATGGAACAGAGCATCATCTAAAAAGCATTGTCTAAAAAAGTAGTCCTTGAACTATGAAACATTAAGGTCCACTAATATGGTGTATAGTTTTACAGTACTAATCAAATCATTAAAATACAAACATACGAACATTCAAAATTTGCCAGCAGATAAAGGCCTAGTGGTCTATAAAGTCTGCTAGAGTGTGCAACTAGCACCCTTATTCTGCAGCTGCCCCTCCCCACCCTTCCCCTGCATTGACCCTCCCCTTGCCCTGTCCCAGCCCCTTCTGAAGCAGTCCACTGTTCTACTGGATACCACTTCTGCTGGCAATGTATTTCACCCAGCTGCCACCCTCTCTGTAAAAAAGTGCCTCAGCTCCTTCCTGAACCTTTCTCCCTCCAGTCTCATATCATGGCCCCTGTTGTCCCTCCCCTCCCTAACTTTGAACAGCCCCTCAGTACCTGTCTTGTTTATTCCTTTCATGTACTTAAAGGTTTCAATCATGTTCCCCCCGTCCCTCCTCTCCTCCAGCAAGTACATGTTCAACTCCCTCAACCTCCTCTCGTATGGTAAATCCCCCAGCCCCTTGATCATCTTTGTCACCCTGCGCTGCAACTCCTCCAGTAACTCAATGCCCCTCTTAAGGTATGGGCGCAAGTACTGCACGCAGTACTCCAGGTGAGGTCTAACTAATAATCTATACAGTGGCAGAATCACCTCCACCCTCCTCGAGGATATACCCCTTGCAATGCAACCCAGCATTGTGTTGGCCTTTGCAGCTGCCCATTGACCCTGTAATGAGCACCCCCAGATCCTTCTCCTCAGTCTTGGCTGGCTGCACTCCCCTCAGCTGGTAACTCCTCCTTGGGGTTTTCACCCCAGAATGCAGCACCTTGCACCTTTTGGCATTAAACCCCAGTTGCCAGGTGTCTGACCACATTTCCAGCTTTGTCAGATCATCCTGCAACCCCTGCCATCCCCATTGATCATCTACCACTGCTCCAATCTTGGTGTAGTCAGCAAACAGACTGATCTTGCTCTTGATGCTCAATGATAGGCCTGCAATGAATATCCCAAACAGCACTGGTCCCAACACCGAACCCTGCGGAACACCGCTTGTCACCACCCTTGGGGTTAAGAGTTCCCCACCCACCACCACCCTCTGTTGCCTTCCCTGAAGCCAGTTCCCTACCCATCTCACCAGCTTTGCACCTGCCCCTGTGCCTTCTAACTTACTTTCCATCCTCCCATGTGGCATCGAGTCGAATGCCTTACTGAAGTCCACATACAGAGCATCCACTGCATGACCACTATCCAATTGCCTAGTTACCCAGTCATAGAACTCCACCAGGTTGGTTTGGCAAGATCTGCCACATACAAAGCCATGCTGTCTGCTGTCCTGTAGTCCTTTGGCCTCCAGGATGGCCACCAGCCTCTCCTTCAGGATAGTCTCCATCAGCTTACCCACGATGGATGTGAGGCTCACCGGTCTGCAGTTCCCTGGTTCATCACTGGGGCCACTCTTGTGGAGGGGCACCACATGAGCCATCCTCCAATCCTGTGGTACACACCCCGAGTGTAGTAAAGTATTAAATAGGTCTACCAAAGGTTCCACAAGGACCTCTGCCAGCTCCTTCAGTAACCTGGGGTGGATGCCATCTGGGTCTGGCACCTTGTCCACCCTCAGTGCCCTCAAACCCTCCACAACCCTGCCCTCCATGATCTCCCCGTCTGTTACCCCCTCCCTTTGATATCAACCCCCTCTTCTTCTTAGTAAATACTGAGCAGAAGTAATCATTTAGCACTTCTGACTCATCAAATCCTATTTCACCAAACCTCCTTCCTTCCTAATCCTTACTATATGGTCCTTACAGTTTCTTTTCTCTCTGATGTACCTCAAGAAGTCCTTCTCCCCCTTCTTAATGCCTTGCACCAGCCTGAGCTCCATAGACGCCTTGGCTCTCCTTACTGCCCAATTCACATCCTTCAATTCCTTCAGGTACTCCTCCCTGTCCTCCCTGTTTTCTTGTAGCTCCTAAAGGCAGCACTTTTCCTCCTTACCTTTTCCATGGCCTCCTTGCTCACTCAGCTAGGTTTCTTTGCCCTAGCCTTCTTGCTCTGGGCCTTGCTGCAGGTTCTGGTTGCCTCCACTATCCCCAGCTTTATGAGCTCCCATCTCTGGTTAGTGCCCATACTGGGTTGAAGTCTAGCCAAGTACCCCTTTACCACTTCCCCCATCCTCCCAAAGTCAGCCCTCCTGAAGTCCAGCACCCTTGTGCCAGATTCCACTCCTTCCTTACCCATATCCAGTATGAGCCATACCGAGTGGTGGTCACTCCCTGCTAGCGGTTCTTCCAACGTAAGTTCCCTCACAAACTCCCCATTTGCCAGCACAAGGTCAAGGGTATTCCCTAACTTGGTTGGCTCACTGACCATTTGCTTCAGGAAGCTGTCCTGGAAGGCTACCAACAGTGCCTGCTCCCTTCTATTCCTGGTTCTTGGGGTACTCCAGTCCACTCCTGGCATGTTGAAGTCCCCCACAATCACCACACTACCTTTCTCACAGGTCCTCCTGATCTGTCCCGCTAGTTCCCTAACTCCTCTGTCTCAGAGGGCAGCCTGTACACCGCTCCCATTCTAAGAATCCTATTCTTGGAATCCTGGATTTGCATCCAAAGTGACTCCGTACTACCCCCCTCCCCTTCCTCCCTTACACACTTCAGTCCTTCCTTCACATATAGTGCCACCCCTCCTTTCCCAATCACTCTGTCCCTATGAAGTAACCTGTACCCTGGTATCGACAGGTCCCAGTCACTGTATTGGGTGGCCCATGTTTCTGTGATGGCTGCACCGTCCACCTCTCTCTCTGCCATGAGAGTCTGTTGCTCTGCAGTTTTCTTCCCAAGGCTCCTAGCGTCAAATTGAATGCTGAAAATGACTTTAAATTTTTTTTTTTTTTTTTTTTTAGGTAAGCAGTGTCTTGTACCTTCTCCTTCAGTAGAGTTTTTAAACTCTAAGTGCAATAGACTCGAGATCTGTTTCAAACAGCCCTTCACATTTAAACATACTACTTTAAGATCAGAAGGAACTCTAAATCTGTTATGTCCAGTTTGAGTCTGATTAGAAACAAATCGATAATTAGTTTACAAAAAAAAAATATTTTGCTGCTGGACAGAATAAAAAGTTTGTATGTGTAGCTAACGGTAAAAAACCTAAAGGCATGCAGATTGCTATATGATGAGTTAAAACCATTTGAACAACAGCCCAAGCTTGAACTCATTCCAACAATCTGTAGCTCAAAGAATGAAAACATCGATTTCAGGTTGATCCCAAAATCCCATGAACAATGGTTATTAAACTGGCTTCTATTTGGTGCCGACATGAAGTCTGTCTGTACTCAATTTGGAACATGACAGAGGAAATAAAAAAAAAAATGAAAATGTCAGGCTCTTCGACACCATACCTCATCCTGGGTTTTACGGAGGAGAACCTTTATGTTAGTTGTGGTTTATCCTCCACTGTAAAACAGATGAGAAAAGAAGTGATCTGATTGATCAAGGGCTGTCCAAACCCATGTGATAACTGGGCCATACGAGCATGGGAAAAGTGGTAGAACGTGATTCCCAAGTTGTGCTACTTGCTGGGAGACTTGTGGGCCATTTCACTTATCACTGACTGCCATCACAAACATCTCTGCCACCTTCACTCACTAAACACTTGCAACTAGGCCCTGAAAGTAAAACTAATCCAGCATGAAATGTTCTTTCCCTCAAGTTCCCTTCCATAGACACAAAGAAAAAAATACAAATTGCACTTAGAATTTCCATTGTTTTGTCTTTTTGCTGACCCTTAACAATCACCCTCCTATTCCTACCTGCTTGCCAGGGAAACCTCTGCTGCTTACCCTGCCACAGATGGCAAGGAGAGCTTGGCTCCAGATAATGCCTTTTGTTGTGTGTGCGCAGGGGCTGGGGAGAGTTAATAACTGCAAGTCTCAGGCGGGTTGTGAGGTAGTAAACATTCTGTCAGGTCAATTCTGGAGAATTTTTCAATTTATTTATTTTATTTCATTTTTGTTTACCGGGTAAGTGCACCAGCCATAGCAATGGCTATTTTCAGGCATGGCCCGGGAGGATACAAAACAACAATACAGGGAAGGCATTCCAATACAAGTGAGCTTATATGCCAGTTTATAAAATGGGAAGAGAAAATCCTCCATTCTCACTGGTCATTACTTGTGCATCAAGTCCGTTCAATGCACAGGTAAAAACAAGATTTTGGGCACCGTCGGCTCCTATGATGGGGCTGACAGCAATGATGCTCTCTTAAGTTTTTCCTGTTGAGCTGTATGCTTGTAGAAATGTACCGTGTTCTTTATTATCGAGACATCCCCCCTTGATGTAACAAAAAAAGGGAGGGTTATTATTCTCACCTGTGTGCCACATATTGTTGACATATAATATCTTGAATGTTACTCCTCTGCATCTTATATTGTACTGTGAGTGTTGTTGATTTGCAAAATCAATAAACAAATAATACCAAAAAAAAAAAAGATTTTAAAACCAGAACCGCAGTACCGAAAAAAAAAAACACTGCCATAGAACATTACGTTTTTGAAACACCACCATTTTTTCCGCTTTCTAAGTGAGGAAAGCATATTTCAGTAAAAGCCCTCCAGTAGACATATTTCGTATTTTTTTGATTAGGACATTTCAGCCCAACAGTTATCACAAGTTCAAATGTAATTAAAAAACATCTGTTTATAAATTCTCATTTTCTTTTTAGATGCCGACTGCACTGCTGCTCTCACAGCATGTCTCCTCCCTCCCTCTCCAATGGCAATAGCAGTCCCGTCTCCTTGTGTTGAAACAAATAAAAATGGCTATTTTACTTTTTTTTTTTTTTTTTAATTTTCAAATCCAGCCCATAGGTTCTTATAAACTAGGCATGGACAGTCAGAAATACAGCCACTCTGTAATGCTGGTCATGCCATTGCCATCGGAGGACGGTCTACAGTACAGATGATCGCTCATTTAACACTTCTCTAAGAATTCCACAAAAAATCTCAATAGGGCAGTAGTAGTTAAGGCATTGCATTTTCCAACATAATTTACTTACAGTTTTCCAGAATAAACCTGAGATGCAGTTATAGGCTACTGATGAGGAACACAGACAGCGGACAGATTGAGCAGACACTCACTTTTTCCCTTACACACCACTCGAGCAGACACACTGCTTAACCTGAAGGATGTCGTTTGAACTTGCACACCATTAGAGCTTACACAGGAATACAAGAACTAGTACAGTGTGGGTGGGGGGTGAGTAGGTCATGGCACATTAAGTATGAATGGCTATACATGACAAGTGTATTCAACCAACAAGACACTTCAAGGCGGAAGGACTACTTTACAATAAAAATAGTTAATTATTTCTGTTTTTCCTATGTAAACATTTTTTAACATTTGACAGAAATCCATTTTATAAGCGCAATAAGACACTCTAGGGGTGTACTGAACAGATATGACCGCGCTTTTAGGGATAGAAGGCACTCATCTGACCTAATGCTTCACTAGCCCCTGGGCGTGCGGTCATATCCGTTCAATGCACACCCCATAGTGTCTTCCTGTTTACGTTAAACACATTCTGTCATGAGTATGTGTAAGGAAAGACAGTAAAAAATGCGATGGGAAAGGGAGAAAATAATACAAAAATGAGGGAAGGGTTGGGGAAATGTAAACCATTTCAGAAGTGCAAAAAAAATATCCCAGGGTGTGTGGTTATTGTGTAATAATCGCAATTCCCAGGTGATTGAAGGCACCCGGCTGGTACTTTGTGCTCCACAACCCATGCGGGGTGTCCAGTTATTACACAGTAACTGCACGCCCTGTCATGTGTTATCACTTACTTACAGAAACGGTGCAAGTTTCTACTGGCTAACCAAATCTTGACTTTTTGTTTTACGCAATATGATTTCAGGCTTCTTTCAATTTCATTATTTCTAAGATCCTTTAGTTACACCAGCACTTTTTTGTTTAAAATATTGTTTTTATTTTACCTTGTTTATCACTTTATACCGCTTTTCATAGTTTAGTTGGTTATCACTTCCAATTTGATGAAGGTGCCTTCAGCTGCCCATGAAAGTATAGGTATTTCAGTATAGCTGCACACCTGGTTGGTTGTGTGTTAGCGGTTATCGTTACTGCAGACAAAGCCCACACACTATCCACATTACGGCAGTGCTCTTCACATGTACCAGCAGTCAGACACCACCACCACCACCACCTTAGAGACATCTTAGGGGAGACAGACTGTCTGGGCAGCAGTAGCACTACCGCTCGCTATGCCGGCAACCCAGAATGGGAAACGGACTCAGGTCGCTCGGGGGCAAGCCAAAGGAGGGAGGACTGAGCATCCCAGGGACAGCTCTCCTCCCTTGGAGACTGGCTACATGGTGTTCTGCTCTTTGCCTGCTGCATGGCGGAGGCCTGAAGACAGCACAGCAGGACAGCAGCGGAAGGGACAGCTACCAGATGCCGGCATGCATGCATGCATGCCACTGCACATATGTGTGGGTGTCACTGCACATGGTCACCCTTGGGGAGAAAACCAGAAGATGCAGGAAAAAGCCATGGTTCACCATCGTACCAGCACCCCCCACCAATGCAGTCACACACACGTCCGACATGGCAAGCCGCCCACCACTGTCCATGAGAAGGCTGGGTGAGAGGGTTGGGGGCATTGGGCAAGTCCGTGAAAATGAAAAGGTTGATTGAAAATAGAAACAAAATTCTAGTGGGAGTGGAGCAGGGTTTGTAAAACCAGTAAAACTGATATTATAAGGTCATTGTAATCCTAGACTGTAATAACTAAAAAAATAAAATAAATAAAACAGCTACCATAGCAGACTGATGTGGCGCTGTTACTTTGTCAGTTAATAAATATTGTACACTACACAAAGCACTTAGAAACACAGACAGACACTGATGGCAGAAAAAAGGCTGATCCAGCTAATCTAACTGGCTCTACCTACTGAATGATACAACTTCCTTAGAGGACACTTAGTCCCCTCCCACAGCTGTCATCCTCCCCTGTTACCCTCGCCAGCCCCATATGTTTGTCCCAATGTCGCCGGTACAGATCCCTCGTGTCCACCTTGTTCCTTTGGAAAAACATGTGAAAGTTTCAATCATGTCCCCTCTCCCTCTTGATCTCCAGTGTATAAGGCGTCACCTATCCTGCTGTAAATAATCTACAGTTCTGTCTTTTTCTACATTGCCCAAATTAACTGATTTGTTTAGGAAATATGCTGTACATCCTCTCCTAGCTGCTTCTCTTATATGTAGTGTATTTTTCTTTTTTTTCCTATATCCACCAGTTGTCTGTATTTTCACTATTTGTAATTTATGCACCAGTGCTGCCTGTATTCTCACCACTGCAATGTACCCTGCCCACAGTGCTGCCTGTATGCTCACTACTGCAATGTACCCTGCCCACAGTGCTGCCTGTATGCTCACTACTGCAATGTACCCTGCCCACAGTGATGTCTGTATTCTCACCACTGCAATGTACTCTGCCCACAGTGCTGCCTGTATTCTCACTTCTGCAATGTACTCTGCCCACAGTGCTGCCTGTATGCTCACTACTGCAATGTACCCTGCCCACAGTGATGTCTGTATTCTCACCACTGCAATGTACCCTGCCCACAGTGCTGCCTGTATTCTCACTACTACAATGTACCCTGCCCACAGTGATGTCTGTATTCCTCGCGCAATTGTTCTCACTGCATTGTACTTTCTGTGTAATGCCACCTGTTGTGGCCCAGGTCATGCCTGAAAACGGTCCCTTGGATCAGCACACTTACCCAGTTACCAAAGAGTTAAATAAATACAGAAATAAATTTAATCATTTAGTTTTTGTTAGCCAGGTAAGTGTATTAGCCATACAGTGCCTATCTTCAGGCAGCCTCTTCAAGTAGGACTTCTCTTGCTGTCCCCGAATTAATTCTGTTACCCTGCTCTGCACCACCTCAACCCTATCCCTGTCCTTTTTCCAGTGCAGACTCCAGAAAGAATACTTACATACTTACCATAACAGTAGATCTTCCGGAGGATCTCTTTCGTCAAGCCATACCTTAGGAAAGTACAGTTACTTAAGAACTTACCGTAACAGCAGGCCTTCGAGAGAGGCTCTTGCAGAAGGTATTCACAGATAGGACTAAGCTGCCAGGCATCAGGACCCCACGGAAAAACTTCTAGCTAGCCATCTCTGGTGGGTTACCGGCCCCACGTCAGGTGACCGGCATCAGATTACGTCCATATAAAGGGGTGGTCCCCCATGACCACCTCCCAGTTCTTTCCCGCCAAAGGCTTAAAGAAGCGAGAGAAGAGGATATGCCCCCATGGAAGAAAAATCAATCAATTAATCACTTTATTTAACTAGGCAAAAAAAAGAGAAGAAATCTAGGCGGACAGTGGGTAGGGTATATTTGTCGTAAAGAGCCTCTCTCGAAGATCTACTGTTACAGTAAGTTCTTATGTAACTGTACTATCTTACATCGAGAGGGCTCTTGCAGTAGGTATTCACAGATAGGACCGAGTCCCAAACAGTCTGGAACAAAGAAGAAAACTCGGGAGGAGGATTGTCATCCACAACATAAACCTCAAGACTGGATAGGTCTCATGAAAGGAGACCCTGCAGAACAGCCAACCCGAAGCCTGCTCTACGGCGCGAGGCAATGTCCAAACTATAGTGTTTCCTGAAGGTATGGACAGATGTCCAAGTTGCAGTTGCTACTCCTCTAGTGGAGTGACCTCTGACCTGACCCGGGAGGGTCTTGTTGTACTTGTCGTAACAGAAAGTGATACAATTCGCCAACCACTTAAGACAGGCATTGCTTGGAAACAACACAGCCTTCCCGTTTGTGAGCGAAAGAAATGAAAAGCTGATCAGTTTTCCTGAGATCCTTAGTCCGACTGGTGTAGTATCTCAGGATTCTGTGAACATCCAGATTATGTAAGAGGTACTCCCCATGACTGGAGTGTTGCGCAAACAAAGCTGGTAACTCAATGGATTGATTCAGAGTAGACTCAGCCACCACCTTAGGAAGAAACTTAGGAGCGGTGCGCATGGCCACCCGTTCCTTGTGTAAAATCAAATACAGGATTTTACACATCAAGGCTTGGAGTTTGGAAATACATCGAGCAGAGGTACTAGCCACTAGGAAGAGAGTCTTCCAGGAAAGGAACTTTAAGTCTGCTTCCGTTGCTGGTTCGAAGGGGGGCAGTGTGAGCTTTTCCAGGATGAAACTCAAGTCCCATGGGGGCGGGATTGCGGATGGAGGGTCTCAGGTGGAGAACCCCTTTAAGTAAGGTCTTAGACACTTCCAGTTGGGCAACAGACCGGTCTCCGATGTGAGTGTGGTAGGCTGAGATAGCTGCCATATGGACTTTTAAAGAAGAATGGCTGAGACCCAGGTCGAAGAGGTGACATGTGTAATCCAGGACTTTGTTAGCTGGGCACGAGAAAGGCTCCAAGTCTTTAGAGCTCGCCCAGATGGAAAACCGGTTCCACTTCATGGCATAGGTGGACCTGCTGGAAGGTTCTCACCTCTACCAAAATGTCTGTTACTAAACAGAGAAACTCCAGAGCATGCCTTAGCTACGTCTGAAGGAGCCACGCATGGAGATAAAGGGATTTGAGGCCTGGGTGAACTAGGGTCCCCTGATCCTTGGTCAACAATTGCTGCGACAGAGGAAGAGGAGGTTCCTCCAAAAATTGTTGCAGAAGAGAGAACCAAACTTGCCTGGGCCAGAAGTTGGCAATGAAAATCATTTGAGCCCCTTCTGTTCCGAGTTTGTTCAAGACTCTCGGAATCAAGGGAATGGGAGGGAAGGCATAAACGAATCTGTCCCTCCAGCAGAGAGACAGAGCGTCCCACCAGAAAATGTCTCACCCTGGAGCAAGTGAGCAAAAGGCAGGAAGTTTGGCGTTTTGGAGGGAGGTGAAAAGATCCACCTGAGGCATCCCCCACTGCTGAAAAACATTGTTTATGACTTGCTGGTCTAACTCCCATTCGTGAGCCCTGGCTGAGGAGCAACTGAGCTCATCTGCCAGGGTATTTTCCACCCCTGGAACATGAACTGTGGTCAGGTGAAGGTTGTGCTGAGCTGCCCAATACCAGACTCTCAGTCTCCTGACACAGAGGATAGGAACATGTTCCTCCCAATTTGTTGAGGTACCAGACTACACACGTTGTCTGACTGGATCAGAAGACGACCGGGAAGAATGAAGGGAAGAAGAGCCTGTAGGGCATATAGGACTGCTCTCAGTTCGAGTACATTTATGTGCAGCTTCTGCTTGAAAAGGGGTCAGCTGCCCTGAGTCCTGTGAGACCCTAGGTGAGCACCCCAGCCCTCCCCGGACGTATCTGTTGTCAGCGTATGGGACAGAGGGGCGATGCAAAATGGAACTCCCAGACACAGGTTCTCCTCAACCATCCACCAGTGCAAGTCCCTGATCATGGGATCCGACACTAGCATCTCTTGGTCTAGTTCATCCAGAGTTTGGTCCCACTGCGACTGAAGCATCCAGTGAGAGATCCTCATATGGAGCTGAGCGAACGGAACTGTTGGAATAGCAGCCGCCATAAGCCCGAGAAGACGGAGGACTGACCTGACTCCAACCCATCTGCGACCAGATAAGAGACAAGCCTGAATTTGAAGGGTCTCGACCCTGTCCAAAGGCAAAAAGGCTTTGCCTAGGGTCGTGTCCAGTATCGCTCCTATAACTGGAGGCATTGGAAAGGGACCAGGTGGG
Source organism: Neoceratodus forsteri (assembly GCA_016271365.2). Classification (NCBI taxonomy): domain Eukaryota; kingdom Metazoa; phylum Chordata; order Ceratodontiformes; family Ceratodontidae; genus Neoceratodus; species Neoceratodus forsteri. The sequence continues at coordinate 212,404,463 of CM057456.1, forward strand.
AATTGGCCTGGTTGATAGTAATACCCAGGCTGGTAAAAACCTGAAGAGTAAGTGAAAGGGAGTGCAGGAGTTCCTCCCTGGAAGGGGCCGTCAGGAGCCAACCATCCAGGTACGAGAAGACCTGCACATCCTGAGTATGCAGGTGGGCCGCTACCACTGACAGGCATTTGATAAATACTTGGGGGGCCGAGGAAAGACCAAATGGGAGTGCCTTGAACTGGTAGTGGTCGCTCAGAAAGCAAAATCAGAAGTATTTGCAGTGGGAAGGGCATATGGGGATATGCCGGTATTCTTGATGCCCTACAGGGGTCATGCCTCAGACAGCTAGTGTTGAAACCCACCCAGGAGGGAGCAATCTTAGACCTGGTACTCTCAAATGGGGATGGAGAAAGAATCTCAGATTTGGAAGTGGGTAGCCATCTGGGAACAAGTGACCACCAAACAGTGTGGTTCACAATAAACACAGCCATAGAGTCAAGCCATACAAAGGCAAGAGTACTGGACTTTGGGAAGGCTGACTTTGGGAAAATGACAGAGTGCCTAAGAAAGGCACTAGGAAACAGGCAAGAAAGAGGGGTGGAGGAACAATGGGGAGTAATCAAAACAGCCATCGCAGAGGCAACAAGCTTTTGTGTAAAGCAAATCAACAAAACAAAATGAAGGAAAAAAACACTATGGGTTTCAAAAGAGGCGGAAGGGAAGGTTAAGGAGAAAAGGAAAGCATTCAGGAAATAAGGAAACACAGAAGGAGCAGGACAGAGAAATTTATCAGTTAAAGCAGAAGGACGCAGGGAAGGCGGTCAGAATAGCAAATGCACAATGAGGAAAGGATAGCCAACTCTGTTAAGAAGGGGGATAAGACCTTTTATAGGTACATTAGGGAGTGAAGAAAGACCAAAGGCTTAATAAAGGGGAGGGAATGTGGGTAGAGGGTGACGGTGAAAAAGCAGGGATACTGAACGAATATTTCTGCTCAGTATTCACAAAGGAAGAGGAGGGGGAGGTACCTAAACCAAACAAGAGAAACACTCTGAAGGCGGGGGTCTATACCAGTCCATTTACAGAAGGAAGGGTTCTGAAAGAACTAATAAAATTGAAGGTGGACAAAGCAATGGGGCCTGATGGGATTCACCCAAGAATTCTAAAGGAGCTAAGGGTAGAACTAGTGACACCGCTGACTGCTCTCTTTAACAAATCATGGGAGGATGGGGTGGTACCTGAGGACTGGAGGAAGGCTGATGTGATTCCTCTTCACAAAAGTGGGAGCAGGACAGAGGCAGGAAACTACAGACCAGTTAGTTTAACCTCAGTGGTAGGGAAAATGATGGAATCACTTCTGAAGGAAAGAACTGTTGAGTACCTAGAGGCCAGTGGGGCATAGGACCCAAGGCAGCATGGATTCACGATGGGAAGGGCGTGTCAGATGAATCTAATAGATTTCTTTGACTGGGTGAACAAAGTAGTAGACCAGGGAGGGGCTATGGACATGGCCTACCTAGATTTTAGCAAGGCATTTGATACAGTCCCACACAAAAGATTAATACACAAGTTAGCCAGCCTTGGAGTGGGTCCCAAGGTGGTAGCCTGGATAAAAAACTGGCTAGACAACAGGACGCAAAGGGTAGTAGTAAATGGAGTCCACAGTGAAGAAAGGAGGGTTACTAGCGGGGTACCACAGGGTTCAGTACTAGGACCAGTCCTTTTAAATGTCTTTATAAGTGACATTGCAGAGGAACTGGAAGGAAAAGTATGTCTTTTTGCAGACGACACAAAGCTCTGCAACAGGGTTGATACACAAGATGGAGTGGAAAGGATGAGAAGGGACTCGGCAAGGCTGGAGGAATGGTCAGATGTATGGCAGCTCAGATTCAATGCAAAGAAGTGCAAGGTAATGCATCTGGGAAACAAAAACCCAGGGGAAGAGTAGACAATGGTGGGTGGGCTAATAACAACAACAAAAATCAAGAGAGACCTAGGAGTAATCATAACAGATGACCTAAAGGTGGGCAAGCAATGTGAGAAGGCAGTAAGGAGGGCAGGGGCATACTGGGATGCATAGAGAGAGGCATCAATAGTAGAAAACAGGAAGTTGTTATCCCTCTGTACAGACAGTTGGTGAGACCCCATTTGGAGTACTGTGTGCAGTTCTGGAGACCCCATCTCCGCAAAGACATAGACAGAGTGGAGGCTGTCCAGAGGAGGGCAACCAAAATGGTGCAGGGTCTGCACCAGAAGACATACTGAAGAAAGACTAAAGGAGCTCAATATGTATACCCTTGAGGAAAGAAGGGAGAGAGGGGACATGATAGAAACTTTTAAGTACCTCAAGGGAATCAACAAAGTCCAAGAGGGTAGCATCTTTCAGAAAAAGAGATGTGCAAGAACAAGGGGGCACAAGGGGGGTAGGAGGAAGTAAGCTGTTGGTTAACTAGGATCTGCAGCTTATCTGTTCGGTAGGAAAATGGGCAGACTAGGTGGGCCAAGCGGTCCTCATCTACCGTCACATTCTATGTTTCTATGTTCTTTCTATGGCCTTCTGGGGAGGTTGACACCTGCTGAAGTTTCTTTAACTCCTTCTCCATGGATGCAATTTTCTTTTTTAGGAGATGGGCTTCCAGGGACTGCTGCTTTCTTTTGCGGGTAGCCGAGTTGAACTTTTGGCAGTGCTGACAGTCCTCCATGCAGTGGTCCGGGCCTAGGAAGAAAAGGCACAAGGAGTGCCTGTCCTTGTTTAGAAGCTGAGAACCACATGAGTCGCACTTGTTTTTGTGCAATTCGGAGGATGTCTGGGACGACATACACAGCAGATGATTTTGAAAAAAATCTGAAAAAAAAAAAAAAAAGAAATAATTAGCCGAGAAAAAGTCAGAAACTTTAGGCTGATGAAAGGTGCTGATGAACGCTGTTCTACCGCGAGGAACTTTCACAAGCCGACGGCGGCAAGAACTGGAAGGCCGGCTCAGGGATCAGCACAGCAGCAGATTACCTCCTTCCTTCTGCTGCTCATCCCAGTCTACACATCCCCACTTCTGATATACCTTCCCCACTCCTTCTACTGCCTGTGTTGACTGCTTTGTCTGCTACTCAGACTCTGAAATCCTTCTCTGTTTTTTTTTTCTAGCACTTTATCTTCCAACTGGCATTCTGCCTTCAGGTTCTTGACCCCTGTGTGCATAAGGCTGCACTTTTTTGCTCTGCATTTTAGCTACCCATCCCACGGCCATTTCCCCAGTCTCTTCACAGCTTCCATCACTGTCCTTACCCCTCTTTACTGTCCACTCTGCCACAGACTTTTATGTCATCTGCAAATAGCCACATCTTCCCTCTGGATCCCTTCCTCAATGTTGCAAATATAGATGTTACAGACTAGAATGCAGATGTAACAAGTATACCAATATCGTTATTAATTTTAGCTGGTAACTGGACATTTCTTTTTTAAATTAAGTTGCACTGTTTCGAAAAGTTTAACTACAACATCCGAGTGCTGCCTTAATAGTTACAGTATCTACACTATATAATTATGAAACGTGTAAAAATACATAGATATTGACTGCAGTACGGTCCACACCAACCAAAGCTCATCTACCACCAACAGACTATTTTAATTTTTAAAAATCTGCTCTCGTGAATCTGGCCTTACTGTTGCTCAAAATTAGATTTTAGTAGTGGTAAGTTTTTTTCATCAAACATGAAAAGGAAAATACCCCTTGATCCTAAGCTTATTTTTAATGGGCTCCTAACGTATATACATCTAATACAAACACATATATTGTATACAAATAAAGGTGAGAAAGATGGCACCTGAGAGAGACCTTGCTTGAGGAACGGAGACAGAGAGTGGCACGGCTCTTAAAACTATACAAGTGACTGATTTTTACTGTATGTGTGGTATGCCACCTATATTTTGCAGTTGTAATATTTATTCTCTCTTTTGACTCAAACCGCGGTGGTGTGCTCTATTGAAAAGAAGCTTTCTTTTGACCTCAAGTACCCAGAATACCTGAAAAGTACTTCCAGTGTGTGGACAATCAATTGCCTGAACAAGGAAAACCAGCTAAAGGTGCTGCAATACCTGAGGAGAAGTGCGAAGTAGCTGGATTCTCACAAGAGATGAAGATAGCCTGCAGGTCTTGGGAGAAGCTTCAGAAACGATATCCAAATTTACAAAACTCTCACTGGTTCTTTCATAACAGTGTAGGAGAGTGTGGAGAGGTCTGCGCTCTATGTTTTAACATTATAACTCAGAACGGACTTCTCATGCAGGCTGACGGAGTAGTCAACAAAGACTGCACATTAACCTGCATTCAGCAAGCGCAACAGTAAATGATCTAAATCAACTCATAAGGAATCAGACAGGGACTTACTCTGCCTTATCTGTATTTTTACACCGGATTGTATATTTGTTTTGTTCCCGACTATTACCGTTGTGTTGTTATGCTGGTTTTATCTTTGTGGCAGGGTTATTTTTTGGAACAGGATTTCCTTTTATCTGTCTCAACTAAATGTACTGTTTTGGGGAATTTTTGTTGTTGATAAGTTACCACATAATACACAGTTTCAAAGTTTGTGAGCATGTAGATCACATAGCTTGTACTTTTAGTTAAAACCTAGCATGGAAACCAGTTACTTAATATTTTCGTAGGCCATTTTTACTTTGCAAATGTGTAAGTGATTCAATCAGAGTGAGGAGGACATTAAATTATGTGAAGAACTCTGTACTAATACAAAAAATATTAACATTATAAAGTATCAGAAACTCCTAGTATAACACTGAAGTGTATAGAAATATAAAATAAGATGAGTGTGTAATACAGCAAGTTTACTAACCAATTCCCTGATTTACATAGTACGGAAGAGGGTTCATTGCTTGGCTACAAAATTAATTTCATATATAAATGCACCTGTGACTGGTCTGAGAGTTACAGAAACATTACTCCAGGCTCTAGAGCCTACATAAGGGAAAGGAAATGAGCCCATAGCATTTAACAAGCAGAGGCTAGTATTTAAATCCCAAGAAGGAGGAAGGGAGTACAGGTCTTTGTGTTAGACAATCAGTGATATAACTAAGGGCTTTATGACTAATGTTTATACTGTACATACCCACGTCACAACTACAAATGAGCCCATTAGGACTCTGTTTGCTTACCTGGTAAAATATAATTCAAACAAATAAATATATATAAATGTATAATACAAGAAATTGTCTATGGTCCAGTAGTCTCAGCTAATCTAACTCTTTACAGAGTAGACAGTGGTGTCTAATGCAGTGGGCATCTAGAACAAAAATGGCCGAAATTATTGTACATCACATCCACCACTGCTGAATTCCTTGCAGAGGCCGCAACGTGCAATAACTCCCCATAATCAACAGGAATTATCACTGAACTATTTTATTTATTTAGTTGTTTAACCAGGAGTAGCACGCTAAGCTGAAAGCTTTTTTACAGGTGCGACCTGGGAGCACAGGGAAGTTAAGTGACTTGCTCAGGATCACACAGTATGCAAGTGGAAGCTGTGGGATTCAAACCCAGGTCTGGTCTGCTGGATATCACCAGATTTGTAGCTCAGAGCCTTAAACCACTGCGCTATACAGCCTCCCATTAACTGTGTTTCCATGCTTTAATAGGGATGCATTTGTTTACCTAAACAAAAGTCCCAGGGCCAGATTCTCAAAGAAGGCTTAGATTGGCGTAAGCTGCATCAGACAGTAGTTTGTGCCAAAGCCCCTTATACCAGGGACCCTGCACCAGATTCTGGTACATAATGGGTCCTGGCACTTAAGTCCCCACACTTATGGCAACCCCTCCTCTGCGGCAAACACCTTGTGCATGGGAAGGGTCTGCTGCAGACTTCTTGCAACAAACGCAACTGCCCCCCCATCCCCAATGCGACCTAATTTTTAAGTTATAATAAGCCCCCAACCCTGATCCCAGATGTCGTACTACTATTTATGTTATAATAAGCCCCTCACCCGATCCCCGATGTCACCTTATTATATAAGTGAAGAAAAAATTACTCACCGTAGTAATCTTCTTTCTTCCAAGGTGTCCTTTAGCATCAGTAACTATTGCAGTCAGCTGGATAGCCAACACTGCCCCGGAGGTGGAATGTATGGTAATGAGATTAATGAATTAGCCAAATCAGATCGAAGCTGTGGAATGTGCTAAGCAGTGAGAGGGAAGGAGGCTTTAGAATTTTTTCAAAGACAGGATGGGCAAATGCCCACAGGAAAGAACCAACAGGAATAAAAACATTTATAATAACCAGAATCATAACCATAAAACTTTGCTCAAAATGCAATCCAAAGTTTAACATACTAAAAGGTTTTAAGGCAAAAGACCAAGCCTTTTTCTGAGGTTATCTGAGAAAGATGGGTGGGAGCTACAGATTTATTTGTTTAGCTTTTGTTTACCAGGTAAGCACACTAGACAGTCAGGTGCCTATTTTCAGGTGCGACTCGGCAGAATTACAAGGCACAGGCAAACAACAGTACAAAGACAAGGATGCTGAAGGACACCTTAGAAAAAAGAAGATTACTGCGGTGAGTAATTTTATCTTCTTACCCCAGGGGTCCTTTAGCCTCAGTAACTATTGCAGACTGTAAAGCAGTGCTGATGGGAGGCGGGTAGAGAACCTATGCAGGAAAAATGGCTCTACGGGACCGCCCTACCAAAACTGGCATTAGATCTAGACTGCACATCTAAGCAATAATGCTTAGTGAGCATATACAGTCTTCCAAGTTGCTGCTCTGCAGACCTCCAGAAGAGGAATGTCCCTTGCAGCTGCCACCGGAGCAGAAGTACCCCTAGTAGAGTGGACTCTGAGACCCTCAGGGGGCTGCTTGCCAGCCTTGTCGTAACAGAATTGAATGCAGGAGACTATCCAGCGAGAGATAGTTCTCTTAAATGGCTGGTCTTCCTCTACCTACCTCCCCATAGGTGAGGAACAGTTGTGTAGAAGAGCTCCTGTACTGCTTGGTGTGGTCCAAATAATAGAGCAGGGCCCTTTTGATATCCAGACCGTGGAGCTTTTGCTCCCCTTGAGTGGATTTTTCTGTGAAGAACACAGGTAAAGTAATGGACTGATTAAGGTGGAATTCAGAAGCCACCTTAGGCAAGAACTTTCTGTTAATCCTGAGCTCAATCTTGTCCCTGTGTGGGATGAAGTAGCTGGGCTCAGTGCAGAGGGCCTGCAACTCTGAAATCATTCAAGCAGAGGTAATGACCAATAAAACACAGTTTTCCAGGTCAAATACTTAATATGGGCTGTAGCCATGGGCTCAAAAGGGGCTCCATAAGTTTGGCAATACAGAGATTCAGGCTCCAAGGAGGCATAGGTTCCCTTATTGGAGGCTAGGCATGAAGGAAACCTCTGAAAAATTGTTTGAAAACCAGTTGTGAATAAATCAACTCAGTCTTCCCCACAGAAAGACAGGCTGAAACAGGAGGCAGATGGAGCTTCAGGGAGGAGGGCTTTAAGCCCGAGTCCTGTAGGCATACAAGGTAATCCAGGATGTTAGGGATCGAAGCCTTAAGAGGATTAATGTGCTTCTGTTTGCACCAGATGAAAAAAAAAAAAACAAAACAACCTTTTCCATTTGGTTGCATAAGTCTTTTTTTGTACTAGGCTTTTTGGACATCCTCAGGATCTTTAGCATTTGCTTGGAGTACTGAGACTCAGGGAACTCTAACACCTCAAGAGCCAAGCTTTGTGGAGAAGAGGTTTTATGTCTGGATAAGACACCCTTGTCTGAGGAAGAGACAGAAGGGAGTGACTCAGAGGAAGACGAATAGGCATGCTGCATGACATGGACATCAGCAGAGGGTACCATGCCTGACTCGGCCAGTCTGGTGCCACCAGTATCACTGTTGCAGGCTGATCCCTGAGAAACATACTGGCCCACCTGGTTTGCCCATTTCCCTACCTAATGGGTAAGCTGCAGATCCTAGTTAACCAACAGCCTACTTCCTCCTACCCCCCACTAGAATTGCCTTACGTCTGTCCCATGCATTCTTGAATTCCCCCACTGTTTTTGACTCTACGACCTCCTCAGGAAGGCCATGCCACGCATCCACAACCCTCTCTGTGAAAAAATACTTCCTCATATTACCAGGAGCCGTCCCCTCTCTATCTTCAAATTGTGCCCCCTTGTTCTTGCACATCTCTTTTTATGAAAGATGTTACCCTCTTGGACTTAGAAACTTTCAAATACCTCAATGGAATAAACTATCATGCCCCCCCCCTTTCCTCGAGGCTATACATCCTAATCTACTTTAGTCTTCCTTCATATGTCTTCTGGTGCAGACCCTGCACCATTTTGGTTGCCCTCCTCTGGACAGCCTCCACCCTGTCTATGTCTTTGCGGAGATGGGGTCTCCAGAACTGTACACAGTACTCCAGATGTGGTCTGCACTAAAGTGTCCAGCTGTGCCCTATGAAGGTGAGGAGTTGGACTGGTGCTAACTGACCCTTCTTTAGATTTATAGTAAATAAGTAAGTATATTTTTATTCGTTAAATGCTATTCCCCAAGTGACCATAGCATTATACATAAAACTTCAAAAATAATATCTATAAAAACAAATCAAATCTAAATATAGGCAGACAATATCATAAATCAAATAAATACCAGACTAAATAAATAAGTTTTCAAGGCAAATCTGAAGGTCTCAACGGTCGGGCACTCTCGAATCCAGCAAGGTAGAGAGTTCCACAGGGTCGGCGTGACAAATACAGATGCTTACACTCCAGAAATTTTTAGACACACCCTAGGAACCTCTAGCAATCCCTCGTTGGCTGAGCGGAGAGGGCGGTAAGGGCAAAGGAGATCTTGGAGATACTACAGTTATAATGAAGCCCAAAGACTGCAGAGTGTCCTTCAAGTAAAGGGCCTGTTCCAGAAGTGCAGGAGACTTTGCTACTATGAGACAGTCACCCAAGTATGGGTAAACTGATTTTTTCTTAAGTGAGCTACCACTACAGCTAGATATTTTGTAAATACCCTTGGAGTAGATGTCAGGCCAAAGGGCATGGCAGCAAACTGGTAGTGCCCTGATGGGAAACCTTAGGAACGTCCTGTGGGACTGCCTGATGGGACTATGAAAGTCAGCGTCTTTGAGGTCATCATTTTAATTTCCTTTGATTTTTATTGGTTATACTGGAAAGGCATGTGAACATTAATGTCCGTTTACACAAGTGTCCAGTTATATACAGCAATCATGAGACATGACATAGGCTTAAACATTTAACTAACAGCGAGGGGTTAATAAAATGGTATAGAAATTTAGAATAATATAGACTAAAGGGCAAACAATGAACTAGCCTTGGTGAATTAAATACAAGGTGACATTAAGCATTCAGTGAGGGTTTAACAATAATACAATGTAACAGTGGGAAACAATTTAAGTGCAGTGGGAGCCAGTTTAGGGCTGCGAGCGGGTGCAGATGGGAGAGATGTCTCCTGATATTGTGTTTGATGGCATTTGTGGAGGGACAGAGTATTAGTCTTGGAGGGAGAAAGTCGAAGAGCTTGAGCCCCATAAAAGAGTGTGTTTTCTGGCCTCCAGTGGTCCGGCAGAAAGGAACAGTGAAAAAGAGAGTGGAGCACAGTTTAGTGGTCCTGGTGGTGGTGGCGGCTGTCTGGAAGACAGAAGTGAGGCAATCAGGGAGCAGTCCACAGGAGAGTTTGAAGAAGAAGGTGGCCATCTTGCAGTTGAGGCGGGCCACAAGGCAGGGCCGACTGGTGAGCTTATAAAGATCACAGTGGTGTGTGAGTTTAGGGAGACCAGAGGCAAAGCGGGTAGTGTTGTGGTAGGGGCTTCGAAGTCTGGAAAAATTTTTGATGGAGAAGCGGGGGAGGGAGACAAGTGGACCATAGTCAAAGACAGGAAGGAGGAAGCTGGAGACTAAGAGAGATTTGGATTCCCTGTAAAGGAAATGCTTGGTTCTGTGAAGGATACCAAGGCGATGGCGGGCTTTTTTGATTGTGAGGCTAGTGTGAGCATCAAAATTGAGGTGGCTATCCAGGAGTAAGCCACGGTATTTTATTTATTTATTTAGTTTTTGTTTACCGGGTAAGTACACTAGACAAGTTTTATGCCTATTTTCAGGAACGACCCGGGAGAGTACAAAAGGGTACAACAGGTACATTGATACAGTAATTGGTTCAGACGAATACATTCAGGCACAAAAACAGGAGAAAAGACAATTTTTACAGTTTTTACATTTACGTGGAAGGTACACCCAGATACAGTGCTGGGGCAAGGTATAAGTTAGAGATAAATTCTATGACCAACAGGGCTGGTGAGGATTATGAGCATAGTAACATCATAGCGCCGGTCAAGCAAGGGAGGGGGATTGGTGAGGACATAGCAAGAGTGGTGACGCAGAGCAGGAGAGAAGAAGCCGCACCAGTGGACACCGGAGGCTAAGGAGGCTTAGGACATTCACAGCGAGAAGCCACCTTAAGATGATCCCACAGGAGGTCCGGAAACTCTGTGAGAGGAGGCAGTACGGACTCTTTCAGGAAAGGAGTTCCAGAGCCTGGGGCCATGGACAGCAAAACTCCGTCCCCCATGTTGGTGCGGAAAGTAGGCATTTAGTAGGCCGGGGCCTTGGGATCTAAGCAGGTAGGGGAAGAGGTCAGCAGGAGCAAGAAACCGGGCTAGTTCCGAGGGGTGCTGGAGCTAAGCATTTACTCAAGAGGCACCCAGTGCTAAAGTTAAGGTGACTGAGCCGGGATAGCCAGCCAGCTTTTCAGAGCTCAGAGTGATGGGTGAGGCGGGGCGCCAGGCAAAACGACAGATGTTGTTGTAATGCTGTGCCCACTTGCTTAGGAGGGTCTTAGAACTATGAGCAAATATGAGGGAGTCAGAGCTGAGGGAGGGAAGTAGTACTCTCTGGCAAGAGCTAAGCGAGCCGCTGGAGTGAGGTTGTACCGAGCCCTGTAGGCCATCCCCAGTTTGCGGTTTACCCTACTGCAGGCATTATGGATAAGGACTACCAAGGTCCAATTGGGGATCAAGCCACCCAAGATATTTGAGGGAGGTCACTTGTGGGAGAGGGAGCCATCTTCGTAGTTGATATGTAGGGGAGTTGAAGAGGCTCGTATTTTGGCAGAGGAACCGAAGAGCATAGCCTGGGTTTTGTTTTGATTTAGGACCAATTTATGGTTGGAGAGCCATGCCTGGATGTTCCAGAGGTCTTCAGATAAGTGACGGTTTAGTGTGGCTGTATCACAGGAGTGGGCCAGGAGAACCAGGTCATCCGCATACATGATGACACGGCAGCTGGAGACCACATCAGGGAGATTGTTGATGAACAGGGAAAAGTAGGGACCCAGCACGGAGCCCTGAGGGACACCAGAGGTGACAGGCTGGGGGCAGAGAGGACTTTATTGAATTTAGTTAGTTGTTTTCTGCCATATAGGTAGTCAGAGACCCAGTTTAGGGCGGTGGGGGACAAACCAAGGGACCTCATCTGCAGGGCAAGCAGGTCGTGGTCAACGAGGTCGAACGCCTTGGATAAGTCAATAGATACCACACCTGAGAGTGTTCCCTGATCCATAGCAGCTCTGATGCTGGAAGAGACTGAGATGAGAGCTGTGGAAGTGCTGTGCCCTTTACAAAAGCCGTGTTGGGCCGGGGTCAGCAGACCATGGGAGTGAATATACTCCGAGATTTGTTTGGCGACCACCTTTTCCAGGAGCTTGCTGACAGCAGAGAGGATAGCTATGTTGAATTCACTGACTCTTTCAATGGCGTTACCAAGGTTGTCATAGATGGAGAGATCAAAGCCAAGAGGCTTGCAGGGGCTAGAGAAAACCATGAACTTAGTTTTCTTGGAAGTGAGTACAAGACCTTTGGACATGAACCAGGTGTGAAGTCTGATGAAATCAAATTGGAGTTTGTTAATGAGAGTGCTGGGGGTTTAGTCCTGACAGAAAAGGGCAGCATCATCAGCACAGAGAATGAGTTCTGAGGTGGTGCAAATGTCAGGTAGGGAGTTAACGTCCAGGTGAGGTGAGGAGAAGAGGGCCCAGGATGGCCCCGTGGGGGACGCCGTATTTGATGGGGCAGGATTCAGAGAGGACACCGCCAATAATGGTGCGATGGGATCTGCCCGTTAGGTAATCCCTGAACCAGAGGCATAGAAACATAGACTTTGATGACAGATAAGGACCGCTTGGCCTATCTAGTCTGCCCATTTCCCTACCTACAGGATAAGCTGCAGATCCTAGTTAACCAACAGCCTATGTCTTCTTACCCCCCACAAGAATTGCCTTATGTCTGTCCCATGTATTCTTGAATTCTCCCACAGTTTTAGACCCCGCAACCTCCTCAGGAAGGCTGTTCCACATATCCACCACCCTCTCTGTGAAATAATACTTCCTCACATTGCTCCTGAACCGTGCCCCTCCCCATCTTGAAATTGTTTCCCCTTGTTCTTGCACATCTGTTTTTCTGAAAGAAGCTACCCTCTTGGACTTTGCCGATTCCACTTAGTTACTTAAAAGTTTCTATCATGTCCTCCCTCTCCCTCCTTTCATCAAGGGTATACATATTAAGCTCCTTTAGTCTCTCCTCGTATGGCTTCTCTTGCAGACCCTGCAACATTTTAGTTGCCCTCCTCTGGACTACCTCTATCCTGGCTAAGTCCTTGCAGAGATGGGTCTCCAGAACTGGACGCAGTACTCCAGATGGGGTCTCACTAATTGTCTGTACAGAGGGATAACAACTTCCTGTTTTCTGCTGGTGATGCCTCTCCCTATACATCCCAGTATACCCCCAGCCCTTCCTACTGCCTTCTCACATTGCTTGCTAACTTTAAGGTCATCTGATATGATTACCCCCAGGTCCCTTTCCATTTTTGTTGTTGTTACTACCTCCCCCCTCCCACTGTATTATCTTCCCCTGGGTTTTTGTTTCCCAGGTGCATTATTTTGCACTTCTTTGCATTGAATCCAAGCTGCCATATTTCTGACCATTCCTCCAACCTTGCCAAGCCCCTTCTCATGCTTTCCACGCCTCCTTGTTTATCAACCCTGTTGTAGATCTTTGTGTCATCTGCAAAGAGGCTTACTTTTCCTTCCAGTCCCTCTGCAATGTCACTTATAAAGACTTTAAAAAGAACTGGACCCAGTACTGAACCCTGCAGTACCCCTCTAGTAACCCCTCTTTTTTCAGAGTGGACTACATTTACAATTACCTTCTGTGTCCTGTTGTCCAGCCAATGTTTTACCCAGGCTACCACCCTAGGACCCACTCCCAAGCTGGTTAATTTGACTATTAATCTTTTGTATGGGACTGTGTCAAATGCCTTCCTAAAGTCTTGGTAGGCCATGTCCACAGCCCTCCCTATACATTCCAGTATACGGCTCGTATGAGGGCAGACTTGAGGAGCTCTACCTGTTTTCATTGGAGGAGAGGAGAGATGGGGGGACATGATTGAGGTCTTCAAGTACCTCAAGGGAATAAATAGGGTAAACATGGAAGGGGATCTTTAGACTAAAGCAGGGAGGTATCACCAGGGGACATGGTTTGAAGTTGGAAGGTAGAAGGGTGAGGGGGGGGAAGCAGAGGAGGTTTTTCACTGAGAGGGTGGTGGACCCTTGGAATGTGCTGCCTGGCAAACTGGTTCAGAGATCCATAGTGGAGGGCTTCAAGAGAGGGTGGGACAGACACAGAAAGCGGATGTATTAGATGATGGCCTGGCCCGGGGAGGGGGGATGGATGATGGGGATTTATAAAAAACACAAGGTGGGGAGGGGGGCCTTGGCACCCAACTAGGGATCTGAGGTTCAAGCAGACTGGACAGACCATAAGGCCTAATCTGCTGGCAATTAGTATGTTAGTATGACATGACCTTCCCACTGTGAACCCATGTGAACTTGGGTCTTGTGCCCCACTGGCCTCTAGGTACTCAACAATTTTCCTTCAGAAGTGATTACATCACTTTCCCTACCACAAAGGTCAAACTGACGGGTCTGTAGTTTCCTACCTCTGTCTTGGTCCCACTTTTGTGAAGGGGAATCACATCCGCCTTCCTCCAGTCCTCAGGTACCACACCATCCTCCCATGATTTGTTAAAAAGGGTAGTCAGTGGTTTCACTAGTTCTCCCCTTAATTCTTTTAGAATTCTGGGGTGAATTCTGTCAGGCCCCATTGCTTTGTCCACCTTCAGTTTTATGAGTTCCTTCATCTGTGAAAGGACTGTGATCTACGCCCCCATCAAGAGTGCTTCTGTTAATTAGATTAGACATCTCCCCCTCCTTCTCTTTTGTGAATACTGAGCAGAAATATTTGTTCAGTATCCCTGCTTTTTCACTGTCCCTCTCTGCCCACCCACCGTCCATTCTATTCAGCCTCACTATCTCTCCCTTTGTCTTTCTATGCTCCCTGATGTACCTATACAAGGTTTTATCCCCTTTCTTAACAGAGTTGGCCATCTTTTCCTCAATTTGGGCCCTTTCTATTCTGACTTCCATCCATGCTTCCTTATGCCTTAACTGGTACAGCTCTCTGTCCTGCTCCTTCTGTGTTTTCTTATACTTCCTGAATGCTGTCTTTTTCTCCCGGACGTTCCCTGCCACCTCTTTTGAGAACCATAGTGGCTTTTTCTTTTGTTTTGATTTGTTTATTTGCTTCACACAAAGGCTTGTTGCCTCTGTGATGGCAGTTTTGATGTTTCCCCATTGTTGCTACACCCCTCCTTCTAGCCTGTTTGCTAGTGCTTTTCTAAGGCACTCTCCCATCTTGCCAAAGTCAGCCCTCCTGAAGTCCAGTACCCTCACTTTTGTATGGCTTGACTCTGTAGCTGAGTTTATTGTGAATCACACTGTTTATGGTCACTTGTTCCCAGATGGCAACCCACTTCTAGATCCGAGATCCTCTCACTGTCCCCATTTGCTAGTACAAGTACTAAGATTGGTCCCTCACAAGTGGGTTCCGAAACTAGCTGTCTGAGGCATGCCACCTGTAGGGCATCAAGAATGGCCCTGGCTCTTGGATGTGGCTGCAGCAAATGTGCTCCAGTTAACATCTGGCATATTCAGGTCTCCCATCAACAGTACCTCCCCCCTTTCTCTGCCATCCTAAGAATGCCACTGCAGCAGGCACCCTTGCTGACTCGATAAGTGATCACTATCAGTTTTCTGCATGTGGAATGCCCGCTCCCCATTCAGCCCCTCTAAAGAGTTAATTCTGAGAGATTTCTCAGCTCTCAACCCCGATGCCTTCTTTGCTGATCTCAGCTATACTGACTGGTCCTCACTGTACTCCAGCTGTGAGGTGGACATGACCCTTCATTATTTCACTTCTACCCTTCTATCCCTACAAGAGAAGCATATTCTTGTTACCAGGTGCCGGGTTTGAGGGAAACCTACTAGATGGCTGCATAGTTCCCTACTCTCCATGCTCAAGGCTAGAGACAAATGCTGGGCCAAATTCAAATCCTCGTCCTTACACTCCAACTAGCTCACTTATCAGGCTATGAGAAATGCTTGGAGGAAAGAAATTAGGTTGGCAAAATGCAAGCACTTCAGGGATCTCCAATATCCTTCTGCCAGAGGTCCCAAAACTTTCTGGATCCAAATAAAGGGACTCCTGGGTAACAGTAGAGGCCAAACCCCTCCGGACACTTATTAATAGCGCTAACTGTAATAACTCTGTCACTATTGCTAACATTTTCAACTCACACTTCTCAGGTCTCACCAGATTTGAGTCCCACAAGTCATGTCCCTCTGTGGTCCCCCCTTCCAACCTGCCCTCCTATCCCTCCACTGTACCTTCAAACAGTCTCGCATAGAGAGATTGTGCAACTCCTTATATCCATCTCCCACTTCAGGAGCATCAGCCCAGATGGGACTGAACCTAAAATACTCCGGTTCATTGCCCCTCTCCTTGCCTTCCCAATCACCCAACTTTTTAATCTCACTCTCTCTCACCACTGCCATTGTCCCCAGAAGTTAGAAAGTGGCTAAGATAATACCGGTGTTCAAAAGTGATGACGCTAAACCCACTGAAAACTACTGCCAAAATATAACCGGTTATCCTCGTCCCAACATAGATTTTGGCTGGGTCACAGCACTTCCACTGCTCTTGCCCAGTTCACCAGTTATGCAAAATCAAATATGGACAAAGGTATGCTTACTGGGGCTATTTTCATTGACCTTACTAAGGCATCTGATTTGGTTAATCACTTTCTTCTTCAACAAAAATTGGCACCCCTAGGAGTCTCCACCTCTAATTGGTTCTGTAGCTACCTATTCAACTGCCAGCAATTTATTATGTTTAACAAGGCCTTCTCTACCCTAGTTACTATTAATGCTGGTGTTCTCTAAGGTTCCACCCTGGGCCTGCTACTATTTTCAGTCTTTATCAGTGATATCCCTAACACTCCTTCTCTATGCTGATGATGTGGTGCTTTACTCCAGCTCCAAATCCCTGATTGGTATCAATGCCAGGCTCACCTCCAACTTCCACAAAGTTCAAAACTGGCTGATTCAGAATTACCTTGCCCTGAATGCTGGCAAGACCCAGACCATGCTCTCTGGGTCTCCTCAAAAGATTTGGGCCTGCACAACTGGCCTAGACATCCTCCATTTTGATGGTTCCCCTGTCTCTGTGGTCGACCACTTCAAATACCTAGGTATCACCCTTGACTTTGCCTTGAACTTCTTGCAGCATATCTCAAATATCTGCAAGTCCATTAATGCCAAACTTGGGCTTGCCTATAGGGTCCAATATGCCCAGACTCCTGCGGCTAGAGCTGCTACTGCCCAGGGAGTCCTACGTCCCAGCCTCTGTTATGGGCTCACCTCCTTTTATCAAGCTAGTGAGTGTAGCTTCCACAAATAGAATGCCTCCTATAATAATGTGTGTCAGTTTGCCCTATCAGCTCCTTAGCTTACCCACCACTGCTCGCTCTATTCTAGTCTAGATTGGCTCTCCCCCTTCCCCCCGAACCTCTATACCCTATACTGCTCAAATCTATAACATCCTCAGGTCCTCTACACCCGTCTTACTGGCCTCCATGTTCACTTCTGTTGACACAGCCTACTCCCTGCACTCTAAAGATCAGGCTCCCTGGCTGCACCCACTGCTCTTCTAAAATGGGTCAGACATTTTCCCATTTTGCCCCTAGGGCTTGGAATGTACTACCCTCTCACCTTCGAGTCTGCCGGTTCCACCTCACATTCAAAAGAGATCTACTTAACTACCTTAGTTCCTCTGACACATGCTCCTGCTCCTGACCAGATTCATTCCAACTGCTACTCTGACATTTATTCATGCTCCTGAATCCACAAATGTTTTTTATTATTTTTTTTCTCATTTTTGCTCATATGCCTTACCCGTGGTTAATGATATTTTTTCCTGTATCAACATGATATTCCATTCTGTTTTCTGCAGGTCACTGACTTGTTTCGGCTCTTGAGTCTACTAATGGTAACTGGATTTCTTCTTATTTTGTCTGTTCATTTTGCTTTTATGCCTTACCCCTGGTTATGGACTTTTTGACTGTATCAAACATGTTGTACCATTACATACTAACATACTATTTGCCAGCAGATTAGGCCTTATGGTCTATCAAGTCTGCTCGAACCTAGATCCTTAGTTGGGTGCCGAGACCCTCCCATCCCTTGTGCTCCAGAAACCCCCTATCATCCATCCCCACCCCCCCGGGACAGGCCATCATCTGATACATCCACTTTCTGTGTCTGTCCCACCTCTCTTAAAGCCCTCCACTGTGGATCTCTGAACCAGCTCACCAGGCAGAGCATTCCAAGGGTCCACCACCTCCTCAGTGAAAACCTCCTCCTTCCCCCTCACCCTTCCACCTTCCAACTTCAAACCATGCCTCTGGTGATGCCTCCTGCTTTAGTCTAAAGATCCCTCCATGTTTACTCCTATTTATTCCCTTGAGGTACTTGAAGACCCCAATCATGTCCCCTGTCTCTCCTCTCCTCCAATGAAAACAGGCAGAGCTCCTCAAGTCTGTCCTCGTAAGTCAAACCTCTAGCCCTCGTATCATCTTTGTTGCCCTCCTCTGTACCCTCTCCAGGAGCTGTATGTCCTCTTCAAGTGTGGTCTCCAGTACTGTACACAGTACTCAAGGTGTGGTCTAACCAGTCCATTGTACAGCGCAGAATCACTTCCTTGCTCCTAGAGGTGATCTCCTTGCGATGCATCCCAACATCCTGTTTGCCTTGTAGCTGCCTCCTGCACTGCTCAGAGTTATTCATACATGTATCCACCATGACCCCTAGGTCTTTTTCCCTGTTGAGGCTTCCAGCACCTCCTCCCAGGGTGTACCTGTGTTAGGAGTTCTCAACCAAGATGCAACACCTGCACTTGGTGATATTGAAATTTAATTTCCATGTGTGAGCTCAGCTTTCAGGGTGTCCAGGTCCCTTGCAGGGCCAACCTCCCTCTTCTCCCTCAACTATTGCTCCCATCTTGGAGTCATCCACTAAGAGACTCATTTCACACTCTATACCATCCCTGATGTCCGATATGTATGCATTAAACAGGATTGGACCCAGGACCGAGCCCTGTGGTACCCCACTACCAACCCCTGTAGGGTTCGAGAGCTCCCCACAGACCACTACTCTCTGAGTGCCCAGCTATCCAGTTTTCAATCCATCTGACCATCAAAGGGCCTACTCTAACCCCCATCTGCTTTCCACCAGACCATTGTGAGACAGAGTCAAACGCCTTGCTGAAGTCCAAGAATAATACATCCACAGGCTTAGCCCTGTCCAGTTCTGATGTTACCCATTCATAGAACTCACAAGGTTGGTTTGACATGATCTACCTGGCACAAACCCATGCTGCCGACTATCCAGACCTCCCACCTCCCCAAGTAAACCCCCAATCGTTCCTTTAGTATACTCTCATTAATTTTCCCACCACCGAGGTTAAACTGATGGGTCTATAGTTTCCTGGTACTTCCTTCACCCCTTTATGGATTGGTACCATGTGCCTCTCGCCAATCCCTAGGTACCCTCCCTGTCTCAAGTGACCTGTTGAAAAGCTCCGCCAGGGTGCAGCCAGTATGTCCGCCAATTCCCATAGTACTCTCGGATGAATGCCATCCGCCCAGGAGATTTGTCTTCTTTAGGGCCTTGAGGGCAAACCACACCCTTTGGTGGGATGGCATCATCCGTCCTCACCTTACTGGTCTTTTTATCTTTATCCAGATGCGACACCCTGGGGTACCTTTCCTCCCTTTGCTCCATTTCTGTTGCTCCCCTGATCCCACCTGCCGCTTCTATCCCTTTGTGCCTTGCTTTTAGATATCCCATCCCCTCCCTAATGAACACAGAGGCAAAGTACTGTAATACCTCTGCCTGGTCCCTCGCCTCTTCCACCCACCTCCTTCTGATCTCAATCTGCTGAGATGGCCTTAGTTTTTCTCTGCTCCCAATGTACCGGAAGAACCCTTTTTCCCTCCATGTATCCCCTGTGCCAGCCTGTCTTTACTGACTTTGCTCCTCACCATACGGGTGACTTTTCTAGATGCAAGCTGGTACATTTCTTATCCCTATCCTCTTGTTGTTTTATATTTTTGTAAGCCGTTCTTTTCTCTGACTGCTACCTGACCTCACTGGGCCACCAGCATGGTTTATGTGACCTTGCTCCCTTACGCTTCAACTTAGCGCAGATCCTGACTGCCCCATGAAGTCCCCTCGCTTATGACCTCCCATCTCCTTTCCACACTTGTCGCTGAGGTAATCCCCTTCAAGTGATCCTTGAGAATATTTCCCATGCCCATAAAGTCTGCCTCCCTGAAGTCCACTGCCAGTGTCCTAGATCTCACCCCACTCCCCAATGCTTATTTGAAACCAGACAGTATTGTGGTCACTCCCAGTCAGGGTCCTACAACCAGGTCCCTTACCAGATCCCCATCTGCCAGAACCACATCCAGGACATGCCCCTCCCTTGTGGGCTCCATCACATGCTGTGTTAAGAACAGATCCTGGAAGCCATCCAGCAGCCTCTGCTCCTTGGCCACCTTAGAGGACATGGTTACCCAGTTTGTACCTGGCATATTAAGGTCCCCCATCAACACCACTCCTTCCCCTTTTGGTCCACACTGGGCAATGATGTTGTCCAGCAAACCATCCTCTAGAACATCACTCATCCCGGGGGCCTATGCTACTCCCAGCTTGACCTTATCTCCTGCTGGGGATCGAGGTGACCCATAAGGCCTCCACGTTTCCTCTGCCTCTTCTACCATAGCAATTTCTATGTCATCTCTAATGAACATAGCCACTCCACCCCTCTCTGCCCTCCTTTCTATCCTTCCTAAGCATGGGTGTACCTCACATTACTTAGGTCCCAGTCATGGTTTTTGTTGGCCCACGCTTCCGTGACTGCCGCCACATCCACCCCCTGAACAGCATGGCCTGGAACTCTGGCAACTTGTTTCCCAAGCTCCTGGCATTTACTAACACTAACCCCACCCCTTATCCCTGATCCTTTTTGTCGAACCCACCCAGATTCCTTATACTTCCATCCTCCCTGCTCCTCCTGAAACCTCCACCTCAGTCTGTTTTCCTCCCCTTGGGCTTGAAGGCTACTTCCTCATCTGAGGGAGGGCTTCTGGTCAGCCCCTCCCTTATCCCTTCCCCCCCTTACAAGTTTAAACCCCACCTTTCTTGTATGTAGTCAGCCATCCCCTGTTTAAGGACTTCCTTCCCTAATGGGGCAAGATGAAACCTGTCCTTGGCATATAGTCCCTTATCCTCCCAAACTCCATTCCAGTTCCCTAACACCCCCAACCCATTTTCTTCACCCCACTTCCTGAGCCATTCATTAACCTCTGTGAGCTTCATTTTTTTCTCCACTGAGGCCTTTGGTACTGGCAATATCTCCGAAAAGGAAATGTTGCATCCATTATCCCGACAGACTCTGCAAGTTCTTGGAACCTTGCTTGATTTCATAATGCTATTTCCTCTAGATCATTAGTTCCCAAATGCACCAGGAAATCCGGTTTCCTCCACAATCCCTAACCATTTCATACACCATGAACTTTGCTCATGCACTGTCAGCCCAGAGATACTCACTCCTTCACCTGGCTGGCATCCATCCCCTGTCCCTCCTAATGGATACCCTTAATCATCGAAGTCTCCCAGTAACAGAACCCAACACTGCCATCATCCTTATGGTTACCTCCACTATGCCCTCTCAGCCCCCTCCCCACTTTATTCATGATCGCAATTTCATGGGAGTCTTCCTGCCTTATTAGAGACCCCTTGTCACCCTCCTCTTTCTGCCTCCCTTGCTATTTTGCCCACTTAACTCAAACCCCTCTGAATAGGTGTGTCCCTTTAACCCTCTCTTATCTAAACCATTTATCCTGGCCCTGATGGTTTCCTTCCCGCACTCTATCCCCCTTGTAATAGTACCCCTGTCTCCAGAGGCTCTCTGTGGGTCCCTTTAGCTAGGGCCCCATCCTTGGTACTGACCTTCCTGCTGAAGGGGGCCTCTCCCACCTCCTTGTCTCCCAGTTTCTCTCCAATCATGCTCTCTCCCTCATGTCTGGAATATGTTGCATCTCCCCATTTGCTTAACATATATGTTTCCTCCCTCTGGGACTATGTCTATCCTTTCCATAGCTGTTCTGTGATGCCCATGGGTATCTGACTCCTCCCCGGCCTCTGTATAAGTTTCTCATTTCCAACAACCCTCCTCTCCTCTAGGATGCTTAGTATCTCAAATTTGTGACACTCTATGTCAGCCTCCATCAAGTAACCCGAGTTTCCCTGACTGCATCTCTAAACTGACCCTTCTTCCTCTCTTGCACTGTTCACCTTAGAGCTCCTTCCCACAGTCTGCTGTTTTAGGCTTCCTCACAACAGCCCCTCCTGACTCTTCCCTCCAGTCTCCTTGAATTCAGAATTTCACCTGTACGCTTTCCCTTAGCATCAACTTCCCTATCTAAGGGTCCTCTGTCCTAATATCCCCCTTCTGCTTGCTGAGCATAATGTCCTGTAATTTCAGGCGTTGCCCCAGTCTCCCTCAGCCCCACCCTTCTGCTGCCCATATCCACACCCTTGTCCTTGGACACCCCCCAGCTCCCACAGCTTACTCCTTAACCAATATACCTCACTCCTGATACAAGATAGCTGTCTACAGAGTGGGCAGCCTCCCTCTCTCCAGGCCCAATTTAGAATTATTGCCATCCCACAGCCTGTGCAGCCTACAACCCTTCCGAAGATGCCTGCCATGGTGGAATATGGCCACCCTGATTATCCTCCTCTGTTTATAATAGCACACCCCCTTTTCTCAGTCCCTTTCCCCTGGAGTACAGTTTCTCTCTATACTGACTGTAGACCATTCTTAAGGTGTTCTGCTGCGTGCGGATTTGTTGATCTCTGCTTGACATTATTTCGCATTTTTTACTTTAACCATTTCACTGTACTTGTATGCAACCATGCTGTTTTGGTTTTCCTCATTACCTTGTAATCTCCTGGACTGTGCCTGAAATAGGCACTTTATTGTCTAATACTAGCATACTAAAATGCCATCAGAATAGGTCTAATGGTCTTCGTGTCTGCTCGTTTGGTCAGCCCCCACCCTGGGAGCTGACCTTGCTGCCCCCCTCGCCTTCTCTGGCTTCTCCCTTCCCAGTTCCGGATATTCTCGCTGCACTGGATTTTGCTTCCAGAACCCTTCCCCTGTGCCTGTCCCACCCCCTCTTGAACCCCTCCACCGTCTCTGCCTCCACCAGCCCCCTGGGCAGTGCATTCCATGGCTCCACCACCCTCTCAGTGAAGAAGCACCTCCTCCTTTCTCTCCTGAATCTTCCCCCCTCCAGCTTCCACCCATGCCCTCTAGTTGCCCCCTCCTCCTTCCTTTGAAGCACCCTGACTGCTCCTCCCCTGTCTATGAAATATGTAGTCAGTGATTCTAATGTCTATCTATGTCCTGTAACAATTTGTACTATGTGTGGCAGTATCTCTGCCCTTATACAAGCGTTGTTATAGCTGTTTTTTTACTGTGCCATGCTGTTTCTCCAGTGTTGCCATGTATGTATACTGTATGTTTTGTGCTCTCCCGGGTTGTTCCTGAAAATAGGCATACTACTTGTCTAGTGTACTTACCCGGTAAACAAAAGCTAAATGAATAAATAAAATTTACCCCCTTCATGTTCCTGAAGACCTCCATCACGTCCCCCCGGTCCCTTCTCTCTTCCAATGTGTGCATATTTAGCTCTTCGAGCCTCTCCCCATAGGTCCTGTCCCCCAAGCCCCAAATAATTTTGGTTGCCCTCCTCTGGACCCTCTCTAGGAGTTTAATGTTCCTCTTTAAGTGTGGCCTCCAAAACTGCACGCAGTACTCGAGGTGTGGCCTCACCAAGCAGTTATACACAGGGAGTATCACTTCCCTCCTTCTGGAGGTGATCCCCCTAGCGATGCATCCCAGCATCCTGTTGGCCTTGGCTGCTGCCCTCCTACAAGTCTCAGAGTTGTTAATCTTGACATCTACCACCACCCCTAATGCACTTACTTGTTCAACAAAAACTAAATAAATAACCCCCTATGTGTTTTTCTACTTATAAAATGACTAAAGTGTTATCGCCAGTTCTAGAATGCTTTTGTAATGAGAAATTAGTCAGTATTCTAAGAGTAGTTTGAGTTTAATTGCCCTGTTAAGAACTCATGGGTCCCTGTACAGAAAACTAGGTTCAGAGCTGCAGGTTTTTGAAGGGTTCTCTAGAGCTGTGGGGTCAAATGTTCTAATTTGTACTTTTTCCCCTTTTTATGAAAGAGACTGTGCTCCTTGGCTGGCACTCAGTGTTAGGTTGACTGCAGTTCGAACTGTCATGCTCTACAGAGGGGCTGCATTTTGGACTTTCGTCCTGTTTCAGTAAAGTACAGTAAATGTGAATTCTTCTGTATTTACAGCATTCCATGTACAATGTTTGATGACATTTATACTGCTAAGTCTATATGTGCTCCTGTGGAATTGTATTTTTGAAGTGTTTCTACATCTTCATTAGGTATTTATATAGCATTACATTTTCTTTGCTTGACTGGTGGGCAATACTGGCACATTTGGACGTTTTTGTTTACTATGTGAAGACGGAATTCAGATTTATTTAGTGTAGTTTAGTTAGGCCTGCACCTCTCTTCATCTGAACTACTGTAATATGCTTTACAACGGCCTACCTTTTGAACAGATCTGTCATCTGCAGCTGGGGCAGCAAGGCTTCTGAGTTTCATCAGAATGTCGAATCACATGACCCCCCCCCCCCCGCTACAGGTTCTGCACTGGCTGACTGTTACGTAGTGGATCGACTACAAAATCCTTTCATTGACATATAAAGAAACGAGAGAACTTGACCTTCGGTACAGTCACAAGATCCTAACAATCTACATGCCTGGGAGAATTCCCCGTTTGAAAAAAACAGGGGCATCTACTTTATGTATCCCACCATCTCATTCAGAATCAGCAGGTGACCAGTCACTTGTGGTTGCAAACCCTGACCTATAGAATGCAATCCCTAACTTCATCCGCCTTTCCCTCACCGTCCACAGTTATAAGTCTTTTGTCAGCATAGTTACTTAATAAGACCATCTGTTTCAAATTGGGTATTTATTGTCTTACTTTACTGACTGACTGATTTTTATCTGTTGTTTGCGTGGTTTAATGTTTCGCATGTCTTTGGTTCCTGTCTATGCAATCTCTTGCCCACTGTCACACATTTTGTATTCTGACATCCTGAACTTCAGACAGGTGCCTTAGAAATAAAACACCTAGCAACAGTGGTAGCAATTAGAAAGTTGCCTTTTACTACAGCATAAGGTACCTTGAGGAACCGGATCAAATTACCATTAAAGAACAATGGGGTTGCTGCAGCATTATTACCTCACTTGATGCAGCCACTCAAGACACTAGGAAAGTTTGATGCTGTCACCGCTGTCCCTAATCACAGCAGCAAATAAACTGAGTCACCTGGAGGAGGCTATCTGGTCTTCCAGCTAAGCAAAAGTCTTGCCTCACTCCAGGGTTTACTATCTTTTTCCCCTAGTTCTGTCTCTTTCTAGCTGGGAATCACAGACATGCCAGAAGTAGTTCTTTGTGCCTCCCTCATAGCCTAAGGTGGCACAACTGTATCTGCCAGAGAATGAGTTTGCTAGCTTGCATCTGTACGTGCAAAAGCTTCCACTGACTTGCTGTTCCTGGACTCTCTTTGCACTCTCCAAAACTTCTGCATTGTCCTTCCATACCATGAAGGGACCAGAGATAGCCCAAGGTGGCCACCTGTGCTGATTCTGTCCGTACCCTCAACAATGCCCAGAGGCACGGACTGATTCAGCCTCCAGAACTGATCTGATAAAAGGCATCTTTTTCTATTAGTTAAAGATGCAGTAAAAAAAACCAAAACAAAAAAAAAAACTTTTTAAACCATTTGTTTGCACTTTAGTATGACAGCAGGAACAAGAGTAAACAAAGAAAACTCCCAGACATGCAGAAAAAAACTTTCATTTGTTTAGTGCCCTATCACAGGGGTTCTAAGAGGTGTGCATGTCATACGATAACATGTACAAAACAAACATAGATAGCAAACCAAACTCACCTAAAGAAATTAGTAAATGCAGCCACACGTTTATTATCCCATTTGAAGTACTCTGTGGAAAACCCAGCAGTTCAAAATGGCATTTAGAAACAGAGTATGGCGCACTTGCAACAAGGTGACAGATTTTATATGGCAAATGGTTACTCTGAACTCCAAGGAGGGCTGGAATCCCAATTACAAGCACACCTCTTCCCAGGAGTATCCCTGAATTTTGCAAACAGTCTATGGAAAATACAGTTTGAGCAAAACACATCCATTAACGTTCACTTCCTCTTTCGTTGATGGTAAATTGTGACCAACAGATACATAGTAAAATGTTCAATCTGAATCCTGAACAACAGTATCACACCACAGGCTGAAGCTCCAGGGTTGGCCTCGCCCAAAAACATGCTGCAGCGCTTTTCACTCAAGTTCCTGCTAAATTCATCAACACCAGGAAAGAATACTACTAAATGAAGGGAAAGGGAACAGTGTTTAACTAGGAGTATGACACTAAGCTAAAGCTTGTTTCCAGATACGACCTAGGAGCACAAAGAAGTTAAAAGACTTGCTCAGGTCACACAGTAAGCCCCTAGGCAGCTGTGGGATTCAAACCCAGGTCTCCAGATCTGTAACTCAGAGCCTTAACACACTGCACTATACTGCTTCACTCTTAAATGAAGCAGAAGGTAAATCGGTCATATTAGGTTACCTCGAGACCATAGTCCTGGAATCAGAATCATAGATTCGAAGTCTTCCACGCTCATGGCCAGGCGCCATTGCATAGTTCACCAGGTGGCTGCCCAAATCAAGAGAGTTATTGTTCCGGCTTATAGAGACCACAAAAAAATGTGTGGACAGATGATTCAGGCAGTTGTCTTGGAAACATTGCTTTCCCCCAGAGATCCTAATGAAAATGTAGACAAAAACCCCAGCAACACTGTCAGCTGGAGTCAAACAGGATCACCCTTCTATCTGCAAAGGTGGTGATTTCCATCTCTGAGTCCATCTCTTCCATACTCTCTGGGCCCCGTGCCACTCCCAAAGGGCTAAACTGACAGAGGTACCTTGATAGAGCACTCCACCATCTTTATGACACACAATTGGCACTCCATACCATCATGTGAAGAGGTGGGCTGACAGGATACCCTGAACCTAGAACCTCAAGCCCATTTATGGACAAGTGCCCAATGCTCCCCATGCCAAACAAGTGTTTGTCAATGCTAAACATGTTAGTTTACATGCTGTGACAAGCAAGAACAACAGTATCTTCAGGCTATGCACAGAACTTTCTTACTCCCAGTAGACACTGTCTTGTGGATGTTGGGTTCCACCATGCTAAGGGGTATAGGCCCCCATAGTTATGTGTGCTGGGTTGACATGACCTGTGTGTGGGAATGAGTGCATTGCCGGATCAGGGGAACTATTCGGACATTTCCACCCTCTGACCAGAGTGTGCTGTCTGAATATGGGACCATGTCAGCGCAGCACATAGTGACTACTTTGGTTGCTTTTTAATAATTATTTTTTAGCTCGTTTTTGTTAGGGAAAAAAAAGACCGCTTACAAAATCCCTGAATTCACTTTTATGCCTGTTTCCCCCAAAACAAGCTGGAAAATAAAATGGGTTTGCTAAGGGGGCGACTGTTTTTTTTTTTCTTCAACGGATTCTTTTTATTCATGTCTGTCTGTCTGTTTGTTCAAGTTAAACTTATATCCTCATCTTCACTCATGCTGGTGATGAATGGCAGTCAGTTCCCACCTCTCTGAGTCTTCACACCCCCCCAACTAACCTGCTTGCCTGTGCTTAGAGGCTGCACCTGCCCACTTGTCCCACCTGTTCCCAACAACAGCACAGCAGCAGCAAAAGCTGTTCATACCAATGTCCTGAGAGACATTGATAGCAATGGCTGGACTGACCTTCTAGGAACACTGACCATCATCTGCACTGGCGGTGACCGTGATGATCTCGTTGATCCATGACAAGGGGCACCGCACAGCCGCTTGACACAAAGAAGTTCTGCTGCTGCACCTTATCCGTGACACCTCTATGATGGGTCCCGCATGACATTAGTACATCACTGGCATTCAGGAAGGCTCTTCTTGGCTCTCACTTGTCAGACACACAGCACACGATGCTGATGAAATGGCTCGTTCAGCACTAGGCCAGTAGTACTGACTCCCACCCTCACGCTTGTCATGTATGCATCCCATAAGGAGATGCTGGGTCATGAGGTGGCTGGCTGTTGATAAAGACTGATTGACTCCAGGAAGACAGTATTGGTCAGGTTGAGAGTGCATGAATGCAGGCGGGGGGCAGTAAGCGTGCAGATGCAACCGAACGAGGCACCAACCAATAGGAGAGACAGGCATGTGAGCCTGCTTGAATCACTCAATGAACACACATATCTCTCTCGCTCTCTCTCAGTCGGACACCATGCCACCCTCTCAGCACCAGCACTACCTCATATCACTCAGTGGAAGAACCTTAAAAGAAAAAAAAAAAAAAAAAAAAAAGACCTTGGGAAACGTATATACCAGATGGGGTGAAAAGTCTGGTAGATCTGCAGGAGCAATACCAGATCCCACCTATGCATTTATGTCGATTATCTGCAGACCAGGGTGCATGGAAGGAGTCTGGAGCAGGATCTAGTGGAAGTGTCCTTCCCTGTACTCTCTGCAGCAGGTTGCCCTAAGTACTAGGGTGTCCTCAAGGGACTAACAGCAAGAATGGTGAGACAGTACAGGGCCTACTTTCCCAGTCTCTCAAGAAAGGTAAAAGGGCAGTGGGCGACTAACCTGGGTTGTGAAATTTAAGACAAAAACTGGGGCACAGTTATGAGATCTCATATGAGGCTGCTTATATGTATTAGTTGCAGTTTAAATTCACAAACAAGTTTTATTGCCCCCTAGCCACAATATAAAAGTTCAACCCAACAGTATTTTATATATTTTATGTAAATATTTGGTACTCGGGAAAGACACACTGAGCCAAGGCTCGATTCCAGGTGCGACCTGGGGGTGGGAGGGGGAATACAACATTAATGAGTTACAATAAAACATGTTACAGCATGATTAATAAACGAGTAGGTATGGCAATGCAAATACAGTTACATAGGTCAATCGTAACGAGCAAAATACAGGATACATTACTAGAGACAGGAGAAGAGGTTTACAAAGTAAGTGTGCAAACACGGAGGTCTTGCTAAGTAAGTGCTTATAGAGGACAGGAAAATATATGTCATTAGGTGATAATGCATATGGGGTATCACCTCAAAAGTGTCCACAAGTTTCAAGTGAAACCGTCCATATATTTTAGGAGCCTAGCCATGCTACGACAGTAGGAAAGCCTGGGAAAAAAAAAAAAAAAAGTAGAAAAAAATGCAACATTTATAAACATGGCTAAGCCTAGTCATTGTTCCCACTAACAACTGTAACTCGTTCTAGGGAGAATGGAGTGCCTTCAACCCCCCCTGCTCATAGCTCATATAAAAAAGTGATAACATTTAGCAACATACAGTAATATAATCAGCAGTTCCCTTAATAACACAAATGTGGCCCAGGGATTGGCTTCAACATTACGTTTAATAAGAATCAAGGGGAAAAGCTATCTCCAACATCCCAAGGATTCACATACCCAAAATGGTAAAACTGTGGTAAAGTCCAAAAAATATATCCCCGAGCAGATTAGAGAGTACAGGCTAGCATATGGCTTACTTTACCATGCGGTCTTCGCCATGTTTAACATGCCACCCCCAAGCAACGGAAGAAAAGTGACTCCAACAAGGAATAAACTTAGGTGAACATCAACAGCTTACATAGCCACTTAAGTATGGGGCACAGACATAATATGAAACTACCCATCTCTTCTTCTTTTCTCAGCTTTATTTACTTGTTAATAATAAATGTTTATCTGGATTGTTACAGACTGCACTGTGAAACAAGAAATTGAGTATTTAACCCTGTGAATAAGCCCATAAACTGGGTGAAACGTAGGGGATCAAATAAATCAAGATTGAAGTGACTAAAAGTCGTTTTTGGATTATTCAAAGGCCCCCAACCCCATTTTCTTTGAACATCAAAGTGAAACAAAAAGTCCCGTTCAACCACTCATTTCCCAACTTCTGATTCAGCTTGTCCTTCCTCCACTGCAGCTCTTGCTCAGTAAAATTCAACAGCAGTCTGGTCCACTCTTTTCCTTGCTTCGACTGGGCTATTAAACTGGAAAGTCTTGTTGACGTATGTAATACGAGTCTAGCTGGAGCGAGTAGCATGTGCACTACTCAGAGGCACCTCAACTGCTGGTGAATGGGGTCAAATAACTTCCCATGGGTCTGAGTTGCATAGGACCAGTCAGGGAACAGTTTGATATAGCGTTCCTCCAGAGTAATTGGAAATTTTGCCCTGGCCCAAACTAGGATCAGATGCCGGACTCCTGAACGGGCAGTCACATTTAAAAGAGTCCGATGAGTATCTTTAGACCCATGTGCTTGGTGAAAATGAACTTGATATACCTTCCAGATGCTTTCAGGGTCAGAGGCCATCTCCTCAGGGATAACGCTGTGTATCCAGTTATGGACATAGATAAGGGGGCCCACTCCTTCTGTGCCTTCAGGGAGTCCCACCAGTCGGAAGGTCATGGCCTGTTGTGTGTTTTCTATATTTTCCAGCTGGGCAAGTAAGTGCCCTGTTTCGGTCATCATCTTGCTGAAGGTAGCTTGTGTGCAGAGAGAGCACTCATCCGCTTCTTTAGCTGTTGCCATTGCCTCACAGATTTTAGCATCCTGTGCACCCACATGGTCAAGTAACTTTTCAATCTTTTGTATCCATTGATCTTACTGTCTACAAGACTGATTACCAGGGTGGAGACCCCCCCCCCCCAAAGCCTAAAGCCCCATGCGAGGTCTAGCATGGTTTTCGGGGCCTGTTGTGGCAGCAGTGCCTGTTTTTGTTCTTGACCACCCATCTCTCCTTTAGGTCTGCCCATAGTAAATTTTGGGATCCTCAGAATCAGAAAAATGAGATACTTCAGTTGAAGTCAACTAAAATCTAAAAGTGTCACTTTAAACAATGATTGTTTAAGTTTGCTACAGAGCTCTGGCAGAGCTGTTCGGAAGCATGTCCTGTCCCAGGCTTGGCTCTCTAGTAACCCCCCAGCGGATCTTTGAACCTAGCCACCATGCTGCCCTTATGCAGCCCAACTGAGTGGTAGTAAAACTACCCAAACTTGGCAGTCTTTAGTCAACATAACAAAGTTAAGCTAGCACATGCTATGAGAGAGGCTTTCCTAAATACCAAAGTCAACTTATTCAACTTGATATGTAATTTGCATCAAATGACCCATATACAAATCTGCAAATTAACTTGTTCCAGTTTTTCTGCATCTGCCGTTTTTGTTGGCCTGACGTGAACAGCAGAGAAACCAAGTTTCTAGGGGATCAGTGCCAATGATACAAGGACAAGGCAATTGTTGAAATGTTTAGCAACAAAGGATTTAACCAGTCAGCATAGGCATGTAAAGTACCCAGTCAGCCCGCAGACATTTAGAATGAAAATTATGCAGAATCCCCCACCCACCGTGTGGGAGTGAATGCTGAATGCCACAGTAACACCATATTTCCACAGGGATAGCACTGCTAGGTAGCATCTAGAAAGTAATCTTAGGTTTGGCAACCATGATATTTTTTTCTTCTTGCCTCAGGGCCCTCCTAGCCAGCACCACTTCCCGTCCATTGAGGCCCCTCTCATCTGATCATCCTAGGTCTTCACGGGCCACTCCAACACACTGCTGCACCGCCCCCTCAGATTACTCCCCCCCCCAGGAGAGGCCTGCCTCCAGCTCCTGTGGCAGCTTCACCTCCCAGTATCCAGCTGCCCACGGCAAAGGTGAGGCTCAGGAGTTGACCAGAAGCCAGGTGAGTGATCCCAATGTTGGATGCTGGGACAGTGCAAGGCATCATCTGACCAGCCTAAGTCCATATTTCCCCAATTTGCTGTCTCTGGATGCTGCCACGCTGTGACGTACATAAGTGCAGTCCTTGCGCATGCATGGTCAGAACTGGCATCAGCCACATCCTGCTTCAACCTGCTAACCCTAGTCATATTATTAGCCAGACTTTGCTAGAGGGTAGGCAAACAGTTGACCATGAAAGCAACCCTCCCTGAATGAGGACAGCAGTCCTTAGGATGCTCATTCCTACTTCCTCTGGCTGGCTCCCCGATCACTTACGTTCCCTTCCAAACTCAGGTCACTGGCTTAGCAGGGGTCGAAATTAAGTTTTGCAGCTACCAGGCAGCAGGACTAGTGACTAGGAAAATCCACTAGCCCCAATGACTTTTCCACTGGTCCGGCTGGTGTACTTATTGAAATGTTACCTTCTCCAGCACAAGCCCATAGGGCTAATTAAAGGAAAATCTTACTAGCCCAATACAAAATCTACCTGCATTTGGCTAGTGGGCTGGTGCCAATTTCGACCCCTGCTTAGTGATCAGTAACTCTACCACTGAACTACTAGGCTGGCTAGCAACCTTGCTACTAAAAGTGCAAAACGTACCTCACTGAGTCCAGGACAGTCTGCTCTCTGGGATTTGGGAAAACCTGGAAATGCTTCTGGAACCTAAATGTGCTCAGAATCAAAATACACCCAGAAGCAGAACAATGGAACCAGTAAGTGGAATGGTTTTTAGAACCATTCTGGTAACAGACCCAGAATGCATCTAGAACCAAAGTTCTGAACCCGGAATGCAGTTTTGAAGATGGAGTCTGGAACTAGAATGCACCCAAAGCCATGACAGAACCACCTGGGGCAAAAACAACCAGTTGCTGCTTTCCAGGTGGTTCCAGGTGCATTCCAGTCAGAATTAACGGTAACATGAGAATTGTTTTATAGTGTATAGTGGAGTGTTGTTCTGTATAGAATTCCATCCCTTTCAAAATGCTGTTCTACCACAGTTCCAATGTCATAGAATGCTGTTCTACCCTACTAAGGTAGAACAGCATTCTAGAACCTCCAGAGACTGCATGAGTCAGTTTCATTTTGAAAGCAAAAGAACTCACAAAACACATTTTCCACACAGTACTATACACTATAAAAAAATACAGGATGAGCAACTTTATGCACAACCAGCGTGTTTTGCCACCTCGGGATTCTGATTCCCATGGACCTCTCGAGCTTTGCTCTTGAGGTCAGAGGGAATCAGAATCCCTCTGTGGCAGAACACACTGGTTCTGCATAGTTGCTCATCCAGTATTCTCTATTTCACTCAAGAGAGTCATAAGTTTACGGACCTGGCTCCTAGTCCCAAGACTGGTACATTTATGGAACAGACTCCTACAAAAAGCAGTGCAAGTGACGCTGGTTGAATTTTTAAACTCAAGTGGAAATCACGGCAGAGAAAGTGAGGGAAGCCCTCAGGTCCCTTAAGACAGAGAAGGCACTGGGGCCGGATAAATTACATCCCAGAGTGCTGAACGAACTGGAGGATGTCCTGGCGAAACCCCTGGCAGAGCTTTTCAGCATCTCTCTGAGGACAGGATGGGTGCCCCAAGACTGGAAGGTGGCGCATATAGTGTCTATCCACAAGGGGGGGAGGATCAAGGGAGGCGGCAGGGAACCACAGGCCCATCAGCCTGACATCGGTGGTGGGCAAGGTGATGGAGGGCACTGTCAAGGAGAGGCTGGGGGGACCTGGAAAAGTCAGGGTGCCTGGACGATAGACAGCATGGATTCATCTCAGGGAAATCATGTCAGACAAACCTTGTGGAGTTCTATGACTGGGTGACGAGTGCCTTGGACCTGGGTAGACCAGTGGACGTCCTCTTTCTTGACTTCAGCAAGGCATTTGACTCTGTTCCTCACGGAAGCCTGTAGGATAAGCTGGGAGAAATGGGGGTGGGGAACCAGATGATCAGATGGATAGGCAATTGGCTCCAGGACTGGACCCAGAGGGTCCTGGTTGGCGGGACAGTCTCATCCCCAAGGACGGTCATTAGTGGGGTCCCTCAGGGATCAGTCCTTGGGCCCCTCCTGTTCAACGCCTACGTCTCTGACATAAAGAAGGGTACCAGGAGTGAGATGAGTCTCTTTGCGGACGACTCAAAACTGGGGGCGGTGGTGGATGGGAAGGAGGGGAGGGTGGCCCTACAGGGGGGACCTGGAGGCTCTGGAAAGGTGGTCTAGAAAGTGGAAGCTGATGTTCAATGCAGGGAAATGCAAGGTACTGCACCTGGGAGCCAGAAACCTGGGCCAAGTGTACACCCTGGGGGGGGGAAAGCTACAAGTCTCAATGGCTGAGAGGGGCCTGGGGGTGGTGGTGGATGTCAAGATGAACAACTCTGAGATTTGTAGGAGGGCAGCGGCCAAGGCCTACAGGATGCTGGGATGCATCGCTAGGGGATCACCTCCAGAAGGAGGGACGTGATACTCCCTCTGTA
The DNA here is from genome assembly GCA_016271365.2 of Neoceratodus forsteri. Taxonomy (NCBI): domain Eukaryota; kingdom Metazoa; phylum Chordata; order Ceratodontiformes; family Ceratodontidae; genus Neoceratodus; species Neoceratodus forsteri. Next base: position 212,438,460 of record CM057456.1, read on the forward strand.
TAACTGCTTGGTGAGGGTGCATCTCGAGTACAGTGTACAGCTTTGGAGGCCACACTTAAAGAGGAACACTGAACTCCTGGAGAGGGTCCAGAGGAGGGCACCCAAAATTACCTGGGGCTTGGGGGACAGGACCTATGGTGAGAGGCTCGAAGAGCTAAATATGTACACATTGGAAGAGAGGAGGGACCAGGGGGACATGATAGAGGTCTTCAGGTACATGAAGGGGGTAAAGAGGGAAGGAGCAGTCAGGGTGCTCTGAAGGAGGGGGGGGCAACTAGAGGGCATGGGTGGAAGCTGGATGGGTGGAGACTCAGGGGAGAAAGGAGGAGGTACTACTTCACTGAGAGGGTGGTGGAGCCATGGAATGCGCTGCCCAGGGGGCTGGTGGAGGCAGAGATGGTGGAGGGGTTCAAGAGGGGGTGGAACAGGTACAGAGGAAGGGTTCTGGAAGCAAATTCCTGTGCAGTGAGAATATCCGGGACTGGGAAGGGAGAAGCCAGAGAGGGCGAGGGGGGCAGCAAGGTCAGCTCCTAGGGTGGGGGCTGACCAAATGAGCAGACACAAAAGACCATTAGGCCTATTCTGCTGGCATTTTAGTATGTTAGTATAAGTTGCATCATTTTGTCATGGAGAATAACATTACAGGATACAGCATTTATTTCAGTGAGGAAGGGTGAGTCATGAAGCGGACACCTCACAGCAGATTTAGAATGCCTGGAGGAAAATGCAGATCACTTGGACTTTGGTTCCCAGTAGTTTTTGCCATTGGCAGTTTTCATCTCCATAATGACTTAGTGCACTCCTAATTCTTTGATACTGTACAGTCAGTTCAGATTGCGGTGATGCCATAGCCCTCCCCCATCTGCTCTGGAGTCCACCAGGGCTTCATCCTGAATCCAATCCCCTTCTCCATGTTCCTAATATTTATATAAGTGGATGGCACAGTACCTTTGGCTAGGGCTGTGCATGGACTGAGTTTCTGGAAACCATGAATAGTAGACTTCCTTAATATTTGGATGGACCTTGTAAATAGTCCTTTATTCAGGCGGTATTCAGAAAGCCCTATTTCGGTCAAATTTCAACATCTCACACAGCTTTGTTGGCCAACTGGAAGCTGTTTCTGGGACTCACAGCCAGGCTCACCTAGTGATCTCCTCACTCCGAGTTAGCAGTCGTTCAGAGAGCTAGCTCTTCAAACTTCAGAGATCCACAACTTGCCAAAAAATAAAAAGTTTATTGTTTGGGCCACAGGGTTTGTTTTTTGGGTCAGTACTGAAATGTGATCATCAGGAAAGTCAGTATTGGCTTTTCTGACTGCACTTTCAATTTTTAAGTTACTGTAGCAAAGGTCAGTAGCAGGGACCAGGAGGGCAGCACTGACAGCCCTTCCCGCTGCTTTTTCACACAACTACACTGTGATTTTTCAGTGAAACATATTTTTATTTTTCTTCCATGGGCTTTTTTTGTCAGCAAAGGTGGGTTTTGCTTTCCTGGCTGCATTTATTGGATTCCTGTTGTTGGGCTCAGTAACAGGGAGGGCTATTTAAGCAATATACGATGAGCGGCTGTGGGTGATGGCAGGATTTACCCATGCCTCGCGTGGTGACTTGCTCATGAGGCCGCTGAGTGAGGAAACCAGACCAGGAGTGGGTAAATCTTGCCATCATCTACAGCCACTCGTGGTATACTGCGATTATACAATGTAGAAAAGTAGGAGACAGAAGTTTTTAATTTTCTATTTTGAGTTTCGCTCATTCCGGTTACCATCAAAAAACAATATGGCAGCCGGCGACTTTGAAGTCTGGTACCATGATTGGCTGGCACATCTTCCTGTGGGGTGATGGCAGGATTTACACGTTGTCAATTGAACCAGCCAGCCAGCCAATCAGGAACCAGTATTTTTTGCCCATTGTATAATTGCTGACTGCCTCCTCTTCCACACAGCTCCAGTGTGATTATCTGTGACACAAATGTGTGTGTGTGTGTGTGCGCGTTTTGCTGTCATCTGGTTCAGAACTCCATTCCCTGCAGAGGAGGGTGTCAGCAGAATTGCCCCCCCCATGCAGTTCTGTACACATGCCTTGCCTGTGCATGCATAGTATTTCTGCGTGGTTACGTACTGCATGCACACTTTTGAGTCAGCTGTTTTAAAAACGACTGCAATTTTTTTCAGTGGGTCAGGCTCAACTCACTAAACTGCTCTTTGTTTGTCATCAGGTTCCAGGCTCAGTTCCCTCTACACCTGAGGAAGGTGTCAGCAGATTCCCTCCTCCCGCAGCTCACTGCACACATTTTGCCTATGCAAGTATGGCATTTTGCTTTTGTGAAGCTACACTCTGTGTGTGTGTGTGTGTGTGTGTGTGTGTGTGTGTGTGTATAACTGTGTGCACGTAATCCTTTTTGTAAACTGCTGCAGTTTTCTCAGAGGGACAGGCCTGTCTCACTGAACTGTATGAATCTGTGTAGTGTTGTTCGGGTCCAGGTTTGGTTCAGTGTCGTGCAAGGAGCTTGTCAGCTGACTCCTCCTCTCACAGCAGTGATATTACTGACATAAAACACTAATGTTACACAAGCATTTAACAACACAGTCATACACAGTCTACCAACGTTAATACCGGTGCTATGAACTGTGATCAATTAGCTTTACTGCCAACTTACAGCAAGCAGCTATAGTATTCACTTACAGCTTCAGCTGAGTTAGTCCTACTATTCGCTTTTCAGCCTTTTGGCTAAGATCAAGTGTAGTATCAAATTATGCCTGAGACTTATCTCTTTAAATTTTGATGACAGGGTAGGCCCACTGAGACAAGACAGTCCCTTTTTCAGTGGCATCCCAGGGAATCTAAGCATTCCACAAATGACAGACATTAAACATAGTGGATGGAGATCAGCCACTCTGCAAACGTGCATTGCCCAACACCAGTGACTCTCCTAACCCGCTAGCCCCAGGTGGTGCAGGAGATGGTGCTAGAAGCGCTGGCATATTAGGTGCACAAAGCTTTTCTTCTCTCCCAGCAAGACAGGTTCTGATAGCGGCAGTAGTGTGAGTGGGGAAAGTAGCAACACCAAGTAGTCCAGCAGTGCAGTCAAAGAGGAGTTAAGTTCTGCTGACATGTCACTAGGGAATTCACTGTGTGACTGTGATGTGGGCCACCCATTCCACTAACGGTCTCTGTGCAGTGTGTGAGGGTGGATCAAGGATGCCACAGTATAAGTACCACGCTTTACATTACTTGACTTAGCCACTGATGTGTTGTTGACACGTTTATGTAACATGCTGTTCTCAGAAGACAATTTAATAGTTGTCATTTAAGCTTTTCTAGATTAGTCAAAATACATTTCCTGACTGAATAGTAGGTTGCTAAAGTACAGTTATGTAAGAACCTACCATAACAGTAGGTCATTGAGAAAGGCTCTTGCAGTAGGTAAGAGTATTAAAGGATATTAATGGAGCTGAGGGTGGAACTAGCAGAGCCATTGGCGGAGCTGTTTAGTGAATCTATGAGCAAGGGAGAGGTCCCAGAGGACTCGAAAAGGAATCATGTGATCCCGCTCCACAAGAGTGGCAGCAGAGAGGAGGCAGGGAACTACAGACCAGTCAGTCTTACCTCAGTGGTGGACAAGATCATGGACACACTCCTTAAGGAAACAATTGTGGAACACCTGGAATCTATAGGAGAACACGATCCAAGACAGCATGGGTTTACAGCAAGAAGGTCCTGTCAGACTAATCTGATTGAGTTCTTTGACTGAGTCACCAGAGTGGTGGACCAAGGGGGTGCAGTAGATGTCACCTACCTTGACTTCAGCAAAGCCTTTGATACTGTTCCACACAGAAGATTGATTAACAAGCTAGGATGTCTTGGGGTGGGTCAAAATTTGGTCAGTTGGGTGGCAAACTGGTTGTCAGGCAGAAAACAGAGTGGTGGTCAACGGTATCCAGTCAGAGGAGATGCATGTCACAAGTGGAGTGCCTCAAGGATCGGTTCTGGGGACAGACCTCTTCAATATCTTCATCAGAAACATTACAGTTGGACAGGAGGGAAAAGACTGCCTATTTGCAGATGACACCAAGATCTACAACAAGTTTGATGATCCAGATGGGGTGGGTAGGATGAGAAGAGACCTAGAAAAACTGGAGAAATGGGTTGAAGAGTGGCAACTGGGGTTTAACACAAGGAAGTGCAAAGTTATGTACATGGGGAGGAGAAACCCTGAAGCAACCTATAGGTTGGGGGGGTGGGTGGGTGGCTGGAAATCACAAGGGAAGAAAGAGATTTTGGCATCATCATCACAGATGACCTGAAAGTATCCAAGCAGATCACAAAGACAGTAGAAAGACTACAGCAATGTTGGAATGTATTAGTAGGGTATCACAAGCCATAGGAAGGAGGTAATGAGCCCTCTTTACAAAAAACACTGGTTAGACCCCATCTGGAGTACTGCATACAGTACTGGAGGCCACACCTGCACAAAGACATTGATAAAGATGGAGACAGTCCAGAGAAGAGCAACCAAAATGGTGCAGGGACTGCAACTGAAGTCATATGAGGTCACAATACAGAAACTCAATATGTACACCCTACAGCAAAGGAGGGAGAGGGATGATATGAGCAAGACGTTCAAATACCTTAAACGCATTAATGAGGTGAAAGAGTCTAACATGTTTCAGTGTCAGAAAAATAGCAGGACAAGGGAACACGACATGAGACTGGAGGGAAACCGATTAAGGGGTGTAAGGAAGTTCTTTTTAACAGAAAGGGTGGTGGATGCATGGAGTAGCCTGCCCCAGGAGGTGGTGGAAATGAATACAGTGCAGGGCTTCAAACATGCATGGGATAGGCACCAGGGAGTAATACAGAGGAGTATGAATAAGCAGGCCAGTAACAGAGTAGAGCCTTATGACACAGTCATCAGGTAGAAAAAAAAATGAGCAGACTGGATGGGCCTGGTGGTCCTCATCTCCCATCAATTTCTATGTTTCTAATAACATTTAGGACTAGAGCTGTCAGGCACTAGGACCACACGGAAAAAACTTTAGCTAGCAGTGTCTGGCGGGAGCCTGCCAACCCGATGTCACATGACCAACGTCAGCACAACAGTATATAGTGGGTGGTCCCCACACCCACCCTCCCACCGGAGACCAAAGAAGGTGTGACAGGAGCAAGGAGTGGGCTTCAGGAGCCAAAAGAAAGACTAGAAAGAACTAACCACAGAAGCAGGGGGAAAGGTGAAAGGGAAAAAGCCTACTGCAAGAGCATCTCTCGAAGATCTACTGTTACGATAAGTTCTTACATAACTACTATCTTACTTCGAGACAGCTCCTGCAGTAGGTAATAACCATTAGGACTGAGTCCCAAGCAGTGTAATTCAGACAAAGGCTGAAGCACAGGAGGCAGGAAAGGTCTACAGTAGGTTCCAGATTAAGACAGGAGGCCCTGAAGGACAGCTAGTCCAAAGCCTGCCCTGTGCCTACAGGCAATGTCCAGACTGTAGTGTTTGGTAAATGTGTGGACAGAGCTCCGGGTGGCTGCCACACAAATGTCCACAGCAGAAACATTCCTGAAACAAGCAGTAGATGCAGCCATGCCTCTGGTTTATTGCCCCTTTACTTACTCCGGAAGGGGCTTGTTATACTTCTGACAGCACAACAAAATACAGTTTACTAACCATTTGAATAAGCATAATTTGGAAACTGCTTTCTCTTGGGTCCAAAAAAGATGAAAAGCTGATCCGTTTTACAGACTGACTTCATCTGGTCTGTGTAATAATGCAACGTTCTGTGCACATCAAGTGTGTGCAGAATGGCCTCCCCTTGATTAGAATACTCGGGGTAATACGCTGGCAAGTATATGGCTAGATTCAAAATAAATTCAGACACTACCTTAGGTAAAAACATAAGATTTGTTCACGGTGCCACCTGATCTCTGTGGAAAATTAAATAAGGCTCCTTACACATCAAGGCCTGAAGCTCGGAAATTCTCCGAGCTGAAGTAATGGCAACTAAAAAGAATGCTTTCCAGGAAAGGCAGCGCAGGTTGCAACTTGCGGTCGCTTCACAGGAGGCAAAGTGAGTTACATAGATACATAGATACATAGACAGTGTCGGCAGATAAGGGCCTATGGCCCACCTAGTCTGCCCATTTGAGCTTGTAAGTTCAGTTTGTTTTCCTAGAAGTCTATTTCCCCTTACCCCTGACCTCTAGAATTCCTTTATGTCTATCCCATGCATTCTTAAATCCCGTGATTGTTTCAGCCCCCACCACTTCCTCTGGCAGAGTGCTCCACTTGTCCACCACATTGCTCTGTGAAGAAATTCTTTCATGTTTCTCTGAATCGCCCTCCTCCAACTTCATCCCATGCCTCTAGTCCTGAAACATCTTTTCGGCTTAAAATAGTGTTTTCCTGCACCCTGTTCCTCCCTGTAAGATACTTGTATGTCTCTATCATATCCTCTCTCCCTCCTCTCCTCCAGGGAGTACATGTTCAGTTCCTTCAACCTGTTTTCATAGGACTTGTGATGCAATCCATGCACCATCTTTGTTGCCCTCCTCTGAACCTTCTCTACCCTGTCTATGTCCTTACGAGGTATGGTCTCCAGAACTGTACACTGTACTCAGGTGGGGCCTCACTAGTGTCTTGTATAGCGGAATTATGACCTCCCTTTTCCTGCTGGTGATGCCCCTGCCTATACATCCCAGCATCCTATTTGCTTTACCTGATGCCTTGTCACACTGTTTCCCTACGTTGAGGTCATCAGAGATGACAACCCCAAGATCCCTTTCCTGCTTGGTGCATGCTATATCCTCACCCCCCAACTGATATATTGTGCCTGAGTTTTTGTGCCCCATATGCATTATCTTGCACTTCTTTGCATTGAATTTCAACTGCCAAACCCTTGACCATTCTTCAAGTTTCTGCAGGTCCCTTCTCATTCTGTCTACACCCTCTGGTGTGTCTACTCTGCTACAGAGCTTTGTGTCATCAGCGAACAGTGAAATTCTGCCTTCTAGATCCTGTGCAATGTCACTGATGAAGATGTTGAATAGGACCGGTCCCAGCACTGATTCCTGTGGTACCCCACTGGTCACTCTTCCCTCTGTGGAGTGACAGCCATTTACCACCACCCTCTGTGTCCTGCCACCCAGCCAGTTACCTACCCACCACACTACTGTCCTGCCCACACCCATATTCCCCAGTTTGTGTAATAGTCTTCTATGTGGCACAGTGTCAAAGGCCTTGCTGAAGTCCAGATAGGCCATGTCCACTGCCCTCCCATGATCCACCTCCCTAGTCACCCAGTCAAAAAATTCAATGAGGTTGGTCTGACATGACCTCCCCCTGGTGAAACCATGCTGCCTTGGGTCCTGTAGTCCATTGACAACCAGATGTTCCACCAATCTCTCCTTCAGTAGTGCTTCCATGATCTTTCCCACTACCGAGGTGAGGCTGACTGGTCTGTAGTTCCTGCTTCCTCTTTGTTCCCACTTTTGTATAAGGGACTACATCTGCTGTCCTCCAGTCTTTGGGTACTCCCTGTTTCCAGTGATTGGCTGAACAGGACAGCCAGAGGTTCAGCCACCACCTCTCTTAGTTCTTTAAGGACCCTGGGTGCACCCCATCTGGCCCGTTGCTTTATCAGCTCTTATTACTTCCAGTTCCTTCAGGACCCTTTCTCGTGTAAAGGGACTTGTGTCCATTTCTGCACCATTCTCACCCTTGTACTCCCTTCAGACCCATTACCCCTCTCTTCCTTAGTAAAGACTGAGCAGAAATACCTGTTCAATATGTCAGCTTTACTTGTTGTCATCCTCCACGCGGCTCCCATCCTCCCCCTTCAGTCTCACTATCCCTCCCTTTGTCTTTCTTTTTTCACTTATGTACCTGTAAAAGGTTTTGTCCCCTTTACCCACTGATTTTGCAATGTGTTCTTCTGTCTGAGCTTTGGCTTCCCTTACTGACTTCCCTGTCTCCCTTTGTTTCTCCTGGTACTTCTCCCTATCCCCTTCTGCCTGTGTCTTTTTGTATTGCCTGAATGCAATCTTTTTGGCTTTCACTTTCTTTGCTACTTCTTTGGAAAACCATAATGGTCTCCTCTTCCTTTTCCTCTTGCTAACCTGCTTAATGCATAATTCTGTTGTTCTTATAATCCCCATTTTAAATACTGCCCACTGTTCCTCAACCCTGATTCCTGTCCCATTCCCTTAATGCCTCTTTCAAGTATCTCCCATTTTCCCAAAGTCTGCCCCCTAAAATCCAGGATATGTGTTTTGTGTGGTTTGGTTCTGCTCTTTCTGTGATTTCAAACCACAATGACTGGTGGTCACTGTTACCCAGGTGCTCCCCACTGTTACCCCATCACACTGTCCCTGTTTGTGAGCACAGGTCCAGTATTGCCTTCTGCCGAGTTGGTTCCATGACCAGTTGCTTGAGGAAGACTGAAGGAGTCCAGGATAAATCTGCTCTAGTTGATGCTGCTGCTGGGATGCTCCAGTCCACGCCTGGTATATTGAAGTCTCCAACCAGTACTACCTCACCTTGTCTGCCATCCTTTGGATGGCTAGCATCAGCTCCCTATCTGTTTCTTCCTCCTGGGCTGGTGGTCTATAGACCACACTGTGCGGACGGCTGGCCCCATTTTCCTTTCAAGCTTAACCCACAGTATCTCTCCCCCATTTTGTTCCTCCTGGATCTGTGTGGCCCTTATGTCATTTTTCACATACAGTGCCACCCTCCTCCCTTCCTGCCTGCTCTGTCTCTTCTGAATATGTTGTAGCCAGGTCTGGCCATCTCCCAGTCATGGTTATCATTATACCAGGTTTCAGTGATGGCCACAATGTCCAGGTCTGACTGTACCATGACAGCCTCCAGATCTTCCATCTTGTTGCTAAGGCTCCTGGCATTTGCACACATGGCTTTCCATGATTTGACCTCCCTAGACTGCTTCACTGTTCTACTCCAGCCCCTTCCTTGGTTGTCATTTATCCCTGGTTCTCCTTGCTGTCTGCCCTTCTGCTGAATTTTGCCCCTTTCTGCTTATCCACCTTTGGAGACTAATCTCCATCTTTTGCACACTGCTTTGCAGAGATAGCCACTCCTCTGGTTCACTGGTTCCACTGCTAGCTGTGGGGGTGAGCAAGTAGGTACCGTCCTTGCTGGCCTGCTACCCTCTTTGCTAGTTTAAATGCTTGTCAATGTAGCATTTAAACTTATCATTGAGTGCTTGATTCCTCTCCAGGATGGATGCAGGCGTCAGGCTTGAACAAACCTCCATCCTCCAGGTGGGTCCCCAGTCACCAATGAATCCAAACCTTCCTCACAGCACCAGTTCTTCAACCATGAGTTAAAGTTCCTGGTGCATGCACTCCTATGCTCTCCCTTGCCTCTCACAGGTAGTACTTCTGAGAAAGTGACAGAAGTAGCTACTTGCTTGAGACCCTCCCAGTTTCCTAAACTCTTCCTGAACTTTGGCTCCCATTTGCCAAGTCATTAGTACCTAGGTGGATAATGACATCCAGCTCACCTCCCGCCTTGCCTTCCCAGTGATCCCCAGTATCTTCCTTCCATCCCTCCATGCCGTGGCACCTGGTAGGCACCTCACCTCCCTGTCCTCCCCTTCTGTGTTCCTAGCTGGATCCTCTTACGATGGTGTCCCCACCAGGATTCGCTTCCTCCTCCTCTGGGGTCCACTGCTTTCCCACTGAGGTCACCTCCTTGGCTAACCTCCACATCCTTTCCTTCCACTTCTCTGGTACCTCTATTTGGTTGTCCTCATTTGCCAGTGTGGCATATGAGTTCTTGAGAGGAATAGGATCTGGGATGTGCCTCTGCCTGACTGCTCCTAACCTCCCTGAGCCCACTGTCATCCAAGTGCTCCTCGTCTCGGCATCCTTTGAGGCAGCTGCATTGGACTGGGTGGTCCCTGGATAGGGTGATGGTACTCCTGACCCAGTTTACTCTCCGCCTCTGAGTCTGGCTACCTCATCCCGCAGTCCAGGAGAGATGCATGCAGATAGGGCAGCACCTCAGTGTCCAGAAGGTCTGCTCTGAATATGGCTGCCCCACAGCCACTGCATTGCACCACTCCCCACATTATACTGCAATTCCACTACTTCTCTGCTACTGAAGCTCTCTTTAGTTCTCTTTGTATTTATTTACAGTACTAAAAATCCTGTAACTGATCCTCAGAATATATATATATATATATATTTTTTAAGGAAAAGAAACCAATAAATAAATAAATGAGTCAAAACACTTGTCGTGCTGAGGGTGGTCTTCTTCCCCCTTATGCCCCTCCTACTTCACACCTCTTACTATACCCTGTGTTTAGCTCCTGTCAATCAGATTTATCAGGGCATATAATTAAGAGTTGGGGGAAGGGGTGAGGGGGGCGAAAATTTGCAGCAATTAAAGACAGCACAGAATTACACCACCACTATGTTTTAAATTTTCAACAGCCCAAAAACAATTATAAGTAAAGACAACACAGAAAGAAAGTATAGTGTCACTACAAGCCTACAATCTAAGTTTAAAAGAAAAATACCATTTACCAGTTACTCTAAAGCACTGAATTGAATATGTTTCCTTCCTTCACCTTCTCAAGAACAAAATTAAAATCCCACAGAGGAACACAAAAAGCTTATATTCTTCAGGTGAAGCTACCTCTGGCTGAAAGCTGCAATACTGAACTTAGGATCTGCAAGAAAGCAAGTCATGCTCACAGCAGAGGGAGGTGAACCTTACTTTACAATTTACAATTGTTCTTTGGTTTGTAGCAGATTCATCAGATAAGCTAATATTCTTCAGGCGGAGGCTACTTCTAACTGAAAGGTGAAATAAGGAACTTAGAATCATCAGGAAAGACAGTTTTGTTCTCTGCAGAGGGAGGTGTACCTTACTTTACTTGTTACAACTGTTATTATTGTTTTCAGTGCAGGGACTTAATACTGCTTTGCAGATTGGGAGTTAAAACCCAGAGGAATTGAAATACTGTTTACTGTGTCTGTCCTTGTGCACAGCTGACTTTTTTGAGGGGCTGATTGCTTTCAGAGTACAAATCACTAGGCTGTACTGGGGCTGGGGAGGTTTACCTGTGTCTGACTCAGATGTTTGGATTTTTCTCTATTTGATTAGCAGGGTATTTTCTCTGTCAAATTGTCGTATAGGGCATCTTGCTGGCAGGAAGGCCAGCACTCATCCAAGCGGTGGGTCAGAGCTTTTAGCGGATTGTTTCGTGAGGGCACAGTTTAGGTCCCCCCCCCCCCGATAACACTTCCTTTATACCTGGTTTTCTGACATCATTTCCTCAAGAGGGCGAGGTGCATAACACTGTCATATCCTTTCTAGCACACGGCACTGACAATATAAGCATGCAGGCTTGTATAATATGTCTATATATATATATATTACATATATATATATATATATATATATATATATATATATATATATATATATATATATATATATATATATATATATATATATATATATATATATATATATATATACACACACACATACACACACACACACACACACACACACACACACACAGTCAAAAGTTTTAGAACACCCCATTTTGCAGTTTTTATTGAAATTCACGAGTTAATGTCTCAATGTACTCTGAAATTAAAGCATAGAACAAATAAACAACTGGAGATAAAAAGAAATCATAGAATCATTTTGTTTAACAAAATTTAATCTAAATTTTGACTCATCAAAAGTAGCCACCTTTTGCAGATATACTGTAAATCACTTAACACACCTGTGGCATTCTTCCTACAATGGACATCAAATATTGTTCGGAAGTTCTTCCCAACACTGTTGCAGAAGTTCCCACAAATGTGTTGCACTTGTAGGTTGCTTTGCTTTCACCCTTCTGTCCAGTTCATCCCAAACCAGCTCGATGGGGTTTAAGTCTGGGAACTGTGCTGGCCATTCCATGATTTGAAGCCTACCGTCTTGTTCTTTTCCTCAGGTAGTTCTGACATAGCCTGAGGTATGTTTTGGGTCATTATCTTGCTGTAGGATGAACCCCTGACCAACTAAGGCGAGACCAGAGGGTATTGCATGGCGCTGCAAAATGCTGTGGTAGCCCTTTGGTTCAGGGTGCCAGTCACTCTGTGCTGTTGTCCTGTGAGCCGCCTATCACGTGAAGCCGCTGACTCTCAGAAACTTGTCTTCTGATTCTGTTGTGGCTTTGGGTCTGCTAGACCTCTTCCTGTCAGAGTTTCCTCCAGTTTCCAAGTGCCTTTGATGGTGTAGGAAACTGTACTCACTGACACCTTGGCTTTCTTTGCAATTTCTCTAGAGCAGTTTTTGCTAACTTAAACTTTTTTTTTTTTAACCTCTAGCAGTTTACCACTTACCTTTGTACCATCTCAGGTTATTCACTGGACTTGAATTGCTTAAATTTCAATAAAAACTGGAAAAATTGGGGTGTTCTAAAACTTTTGACCAGTAGTATATACATATATAACAAAAACAATCACACACACACACAAAAAAAAATTTTTTACAGGATAAATAAGAAGGTAGACAGACATGTGGAGAGTAGTGCAACGTAATGGCTGTGGGGCAGCAGTCTTCCTTGGGTCTTTCTGGAGGCTGAGATGCTGCTCTATTTGCAGATAACACTCTTGCCCCTGAGGGAGGAGGTTGCCAGTCTTCAAGCCACACTGGACAGTAGTAAGGGAACCTCCCCCATCCAGGGAGCACCAGGGCCACCACCACTACCTCAGAGGTTGCGAAGAAAGCACAGCAGTTGGATCACAGTGGGCTCAGGGAGGGTGAGGGTGGTGGAACAGAGGCACATCCAGTCAATTGTACCACTCCACAGTCCATACACCATTCTAATGGAGCATAGTTCCCCTATGGATGCATCCATAGAGGAGACTAAGGAGGCTGTGTACAACTGTCACAAGGGAGCCACAGGAAGGAGGCAGAGGACACCGCAGGGAAAGGAAGCAGCTCCTGGTGGGAGACTCAATCATTAGGGGGCTAGAACTGGGGAATGGGCAGGGAAAACTGAAATAAGGTGCCTGCTTGATGCCATGGCTTGGAGGGACAGGAAGCACATCCTCACGATCATGAAAACAGCTGCACAGCAGACTGATCTGGACATCATTGTCCACCTAGGGACAAATGACTTGACTCAACATGAGATTAGAGGAGTGCAGGAGGAGTTTGTGGAGTTGGGGAGGGGCCTAAGGCAAGTAGCACACACAGTATCCTTCTCGGAGGTGCTGCCTGTCTATGGCAAGGGTGAGGCAAGGGTACTTCGCACCATTCAGTTCAATGGGTGGTTAAAAAAATGGTGCAGAGCACAGGGGTTTGGCTTCATTGGGGACTGGGGTTCCACCTGGAGGGATACCAGCCTATACTGGCAGTATGGTCTGCATCTGTCCAGGAAGGGAACAAGTCTTCTGGGCAATCGGTTTAAAATGCTTCATTGGCAAGCTTTTAAACTAGTCAAGGGGGGAAGCACTGATAAGCAGCAGGGAATTCCCAGCCTCCCCTACAAAACAGGGTACTAAATGAGGGAAAGACCAAGTACAAAGGTCAGTAGGGAGCAAGACAGGGGTGAATGGAGAAAGCAAAGTCAATGAGGACAGGGGTAGCGCGACAAGAGGTAAAGCCATTAAAAAATGGAGAGCAATGAGTACTAATGCCCATAGTCTGGGTGACAAGCTTCCTGAATTAGTGACCTTGATGGAGGAGGAACATCTGGATATCGTGGCAGTCACAGAAACATGGTACACACAGAACCATGACTGGGATGTAAACATACCAGGATACACTATCTACAAGAGGGAGAGGGAGGGTAAAAGAGGAGGAGGAGGAGCTCTCTACATAAGGGAAGGAATCAAAGCTACAGAACAAAAGGGGAAAACAGGGAGGAGAGGAAGCACTGTGGATCAATTTGGAGACAGGCAATGGCCCCACAATCTGCAGAGGGGTTGTATACAGACCCCCATCTCAGGGGGAGGACATGGACAAGGAAGTGATAGGAAGTATCCTTAGAATGGCAGAAAAAGGGAAGATATTGCTGATGGGGGATCTGAATATGCCAGATGTTAATTGAAGTACATCTGCAGCAGCCACTTCTAAGAGTGGAGTCATTCTAGATACCCTATAAGGGGCATGCCTTAGACAACTAGTATTGGAACCCACTCAAGAGGGAGCAATCTTAGACCTGGTATTCTCAAATGGAGATGATGAGAGGATCACGGATTTAGAAGTGGGTAGCCATCTGGGAACTAGTGACCATCAAACAGTATGGTTCGCAATAAACACAGCAGTAGAGTCAAGCCATACAAAGGCAAAAGTACTGGACATCAGGAGGGCTGACTTTGCCAAAATGGGTGAGTGCTTAAGGAATGCACTAGTAAATGGGCAGAAAGGAGGGGAGGAAGAACAATGGGGAATAATCAAAACTGCCATCACAGAGGCAACAAGCCTTTGTGTGAAGCACAGAAACAAAACAAAACAATGTAAGAAACCACTATGGTTCTCAAAGGAGGTGGCAGGGAATGTTAGGGAGAAAAAGAAAGCATTCAGAAAGTACAAGGAATCACAGAAGGAGCAGGACAGAGAATTGTATCAGTTAAAGCAAAAGGAAGCTGGGAAGGCAGTCAGAACAGCAAAGGCCCAAACTGAGGAAAAGATCGACAACACAGTTAAGAAGGGGGATAAAACCTTTATAGGTACATCAGGGAGCCAAAAGACCAAGGGAGGGATAGTGAGGCTTAATAAAGGGAGGGGTGGAAGAGGGTGACTGTGAAAAGACAGAGATACTAAAAATATTTTTGCTCAGTATTCACAAATGAAGGGGAGGTACCTAAACCAAACAACAGAAACACTCTGGATACAGAAGTTGACACCAGCCCGTTTACAGAAGAAAGGGTTCTGAAAGAACTCTTAAAACTGAAGGTGGACAAAGCAATGGGGCCTGATGGGATTCATCCCAGAATTCTAAAAGAACTAAGGGTAGAACTAGTGACCCCACTGACTACCCTCTTCAACAAATCTTGGGAGGATAGGGCAGATGTGATTCTACTTCACAAACGTGGGAGCAGGGCAGAAGCAGGAAACTACAGACCTGTTAGTTTAACCTCAGTGATAGGGAAAATGATGGAATCACTTCTGAAGGAAAGAACTGTCGAGTACCTAGAGGCCAGAGTGACACAGCACCCAAGGCAGCATGGATTTACAGTGGGAAGGTCATGTCAGATGAATCTAATCGATTTCTTTGATTGGATGACCAAAGTAGTAGATCAGGGAGGGGCTGTGGACATGGCCTGCCTAGGCTTTAAGGCATTTGACACAATCCCACACAAAAGATTAATATACAAGTTAGCCAGCCTGGGAGTGGGTTCCAAGATGGTTGCCTGGGTAAAGAATTGGCTGGAAAACAGGACACAGAGGGTAATAGTAAATGGAGTCCACTCTGAAGAAAGGGGGGTTACTAGTGGGGTACCGCAGGGTTCAGTACTAGGACCGGTCCTCTTCAATGTCTTTATAAGCGACATTGCAAAGGGACTGGAAGGAAAAGTATGTCCCTTTGCAGACAACACAAAGATCTGCAACAGAGTTGATACACAAGGTGGGGTGAAAAGGATGAGAAGGGACTTGGCAAGGTAGGAGGAATGGTCAAATGTATGACAGCTTAGGTTCAATGCTAAGTGCAAGGTAATGCACCTGGGAAACAAAAACCCAGGGGGAAGAGTACACAATGGTGGGTGAGATACTCACAACAATAAAAATGGAAAAGGACCTGGGGGTAGTCATATCAGATGACCTAAAGGTTGGCAAGCAATGTGGGAGGGCAGTAAGGAGGGCTGGGGGGATACTGGGATGCATAGGGAGAGGCATCACCAGTAGAAAACAGGAAGTTGTTATCCCTCTGTACAGACAGCTGGTGAGACCCCATCTGGAGTACTGCGCGCAGTTCTGGAGACCCAATCTCCGCAAAGACAAACAGGAAGGAGGCAGTCCAGAAGAGGGCAACTAAAATGGTGCACAGTCTGCACCGGAAGACATATGAAAGAGAGACTTAAGGAGCTTAATATGTATAGCCTCGAGAAAAGGGGGGGGACATGACAGAAACTTTCAAGTACCTCAAAGGAATCAACAAAGTCCAAGAGGGTAGCATCTTTCAGAAAAAGAGGTGTGCAAGAACTAGGGGGCACAATTTGAAGATAGAGGGGGTGACTCAGAGGTAATGTAAGGAAGTTTTTTTTCCACAGAGAGGGTTGTGGATGCATGGAACGGCCTTCCGGAGGAGGCTGTGAAGTCAAAAACAGTGGTGGAATTCAAATATGCATGGGACAATCATAAGGCAATTCTAGGGGGTGGGGGTAGGAAGAAGTAGGCTGTTGGTAACTAGGATCTGCAGCTTATCCATTAGGTAGGGAAATGGGCAGACTGGGTGGGCCAAGCAGTCCTTATCTGCCATCAAATTCTATGTTTCTATGAACAGGGTTCCTGACCTGGGGTTTCAGATGGAGAATTTCTTTCAGAAAGGTTTTGGAAACCTTCCAACTGCACCACAGTTTTGCCATCCACTGGAGTGTGGTAGGTAGAAACTGCAGACCACCGGACCTTCAGTGAAGAATAGCTAAGACCAAGGTCAGAGAGATGCAGCAAGTATTCCATGATCTGTGGTACAGGGCGAGAGAAAGGGTCCCATTCCTGGTTGTTGCCCAAATGAAGAACCTCTTCCATTTCATAGCATATGTGGATCTTGTGGAAGGCTTATGGGCCTCCACAAGGACTTGAGCCACTCTGAAAGAGATCCCAAAGCATGCAACAGCTATGTCAGCAGGTATGAAGGTGAAAGGATTTGAGGCCTGGATCGACCAGCTTGCTCTGGTCTTGAGTCAGCAGATTCTGGCAGATGGGTACAGAACCCTGGGGTTCCACTCTCAACTGCTCAAACACAGGAAACCACACTTGTCAAGGCCATTAAGGAGATATGAAAATCATGCGAGCCCCTTCTTCCTGGAGTTTCAGAAGCACCCTCTGCAACAGAGGAAAGGGAGGGAAGGTGTACAAGAACATCCCCGTCCAGCAGAGAGACAGCACATCTCACCAGAAAACACTATACCCAGGAACAAGTGAGCAGAAACTGGGTAGTTTTGCGTTGTATGAGGAGGTGAACATACCGAGATCTGGGCAACCCCATCAATCGAAGAGGTCTTCAACTACTGACTGTCTCAGTTCCCACTTGTGTGTCCTTTCCTGAGTGCGGCTGAAGGTGTCTGTCAGGACATTCTGAATTCCTGGGACATGCACTGCCATGAGCTGCAGGCTGTGCTGTATAGCCCAATGCCACACACACACACACACACACAAACACACACCCACACCCACACCCCGCTTCCCTACACAGTGGATATGACTACGTGTCTCCCGGTTTGTTCATGTACAAGACTACGAACTGCTGTCTGCCTATACCAGCAGGAGGCAAAGGAGAGGTAGGTCCTGAAAAGCCTGACGGTCATACAGTACAGCCCTCATCTCTTGCACACTGATGTGCAGAGATAATTCCTGTTGAGACCAGGATCCATGCGTCCTGTGGTTGCCCAGATGTGCACCCCAGCCCTGACTGGAATTATCAGTAGTCAGGGTCTGAGCCAGAGGGAGCATCTGAAAAGGGATCCCTCTGGTGAGACTGGACAAATCTTGCTACCATAGAAGATCCCAATGCATGGGGTTGGACACCAGGATCCTGTGATTCAGGATGGCTGATTTCTGATCCCGCTAGACCCAAAGAGTCCACTGCGTAATCTGCATGTGGAGCCTGGCTAAGGGGACAGTGGAAACAGCTGCTGCCATCAGGCCCAGAAGGTGTAAGACCGAATGGGTCGAGGTCCACTGGCTGGCTGCCACTTCCATAGTCTGCTGATGCAAAGTTTCTGCCTGATCCAAAGGAAGGAAAGCTTGACCCTGAGCAGTATCCAGCACTGCCCCAATAAATTGGAGGTGATTGTGAAGGAACAAGGTGAGATTTGGGATAATTCACCGTGATCCCCACTTGCCTGAATAGGTTCAGGGTGGTAGTCATGGAGGCCACCAGGCTGTCCCTCAACAGTGCTGATAGGAGCCAGCTGTCGAGATATGGGAAAACAAATTCCCTGGCGATGCAGTCACCACCACCACCACCGCTAGGCAGCTGGCAAACACTCTGTGTGCCAAAGAGAAGCGCTTTGAACTGGAAGTGTTTCTCCTGGAACATAAAGCGTAGGAAGCAGCGGTGGGAGGGAAAAACTGCGATATGCATCCTGCATGTCCAGAGCACAAAGCCAATGACCCTGGTGCAGAAGAGGCAGCAGGCCCAATAGGGTCATCATGTGAAATCTCTTGTACTCTACTTACAGGTTTAATGTGCCGAGGTCTAGAATCGGACGGAGGTCTTCTGTCTTTTTGGGAACCAGGAAGAAGTGGAAGTAATATCCCTTTCCTTCCTGGATCCGTGGAATGGGCTCTATAGCTGATTTTGTCAGAAGAGCCTGGATCTCTTCCCTTATGAGAGGAATATGGCCGATTGGGTAGTGAGACAGACCTGGAGAATTTCTTGGAGGTCTCTCTCTGAATTCGATGGTGTGGCCTTGAGCGATGAGCTGAAGGACCCACGTGTCTTTAGTGATCACCTCCCACCCGGCCAGGTGACTGGCGAATCTGCCTCCTACTGGTTCCTCCAGAGCTGGTGGTGGAGGCTGGTGACCCTGCCACAAGTCAAGAGGTGGAAGGAGGGTGGGGGAGCACCGCCCCTGCAACCCTTTGGAACTTGGCTGGGGGGGTGGGTCCTGTCGATGAGGCCCGGCATTTGTTCTGATGTTGGGTTGGCTGTTGCTTATTCTGGCACCGTTGTTGGTGATGAAATGGCTGTTTCAACTTGGTGTTAGAGCGATACATAGACTGGATAGAGCACAGTGACTTGCACTGTCCTGAAGCTCAGTGATTATGTCCTTGACGTCGCCCCCGACAGGACTGGCCCTCCTAAAAGGGGCATCCTGGTTGGCCGACTGGATGTCAGGGGCCAATCCGGATACTCTCAGCCAGGAGTATTGGTACATCTTGATAGCCATGGCAGCGGCGTCTACCACATCATATGTCACTCTGAGGGAATGACGGTAGGAGATTTCTGCAGTCCTGTCAGTCTGGGAAATTTTGGTTTTAGCTTCAGAATCAGGCAAAGCCTCAAATTTCAATTTCAAGTGTCCCAGGATAGATATCTGGTATACAATCATGTGTGGCAGGTAATTCAAAGCTCTGAGGATCAGAGTGGAGAAGGAATAAACCTTGCATCTGAACTGGTCTATTTGCCGTCACTGCTTGTCTGGAGAAGACGTGCTCACGTGTTCAGGCTTAGCCATATGGTCATGGACCGCATTATTGACCACAGAGTCTGCTTTAGAGTGAGAACTAAGGTGGTCTTTCCCTCGGGGGCATGATATTTATTTATTTGAAAAGTCAGATTTACAACCTTTGAGTCATAGACTTATTTACAAAGGCACCTCATCGCAGGGGGGGTAGACAGAGTTGCATAGGGTGGTTACAATAGTGAGAACAGTACAGGTGCAGAACATTAAACACAGAGTACACATAGGTTACATAATGATGTTACTTATAAAAGGTTACAGACAAGTACAAGGTAGCCAAGGGTTACATTTGGGGTACAGCCCCGGACATACCTAGATAGTAACTAGAGAGGGTTGAGGTAGGGACGGGGAGTGGGGTGGGAGGGAGAGGGAGAGGATAGGCTGTCCGGAGGACATTGTCATGTCAGGGGGGCCTGACAGGAGAATCCCACAGTGGGATTAATTAGGTGCATCTACAGCAACAAGCGTAGAAGAGATAGTTCTGGAGGGTGATTTTGAAGGGACCAATTTTGGTATTTATTTTATTTATTGAGAGTCCTGTGTGGGCTTGTGGGTGTCTGATATAGTGGTAGCACGTGAGGAAGGTGACCAAATATGGGCGACCGTCTTAACGGCGACCCATATAATAGCGCTTTCCTCGTGGACGACTGTAGGGAGATGACGACTGCCTACATCGCGACCGTAGGATAGGCGATGGGAAGGGAGGGTGGGCAACAGGATGTGGAGGGATGGGGGACAGGGATGTGACCTGCAGGGAACCTGCTTCCACCGAGCCAGCCATGCAGTGTGGTGGGTAGGATGCATGTTTCCAATGGAGCAGGTTCCGGGTTCGGGACTGGTGCGGGTGTGTAATTTTGGTGATTCCCGCGGCTGCACTGACTTAGATTTTTGAAGCCGGATGCGCCCCACTCCCGACATGCACCCTCGAGTCGAGAATCTTTATTTAGGGGGTGGGGGCACAGCCCCCCCCTTGCGCACAATTCCCAGTAGCCTTATTGTACATATCACCGAAACTGTTTCCAGCGATATTGCTGGTCGGGATATTAGCGATTGCCTTTGTGCGGTCGCTATTATCACATATAACCGATATGGGCCATCAGCCTTCTTGGCAACTCCGGCCACTGACAAAAGGTTGCTGCCAGACCATGGAAACGAGGTTCTCATGTGGTCCTATCCACAGAGGAATGAGCTAAGGAGACAGCTCGAGCATATCCAGATGTTCCAATAACTTCTTGCTTTGAGGATCCTGATCCTCTGTCTCCCATCCATTTGCCTCTTGTATCTTCCAAAGGATTTCACTAAAAGGAGGGATCCTCTGTAGGGGACTTGGGAGACTCTTTGGGTTTTGGATCCACCGGAGAGTAAGTCTCAAAGTCTGAGGCAAAGGAGTCTGCAGTGTCTGAGTCAGAGTCCAATGACAGGCTTCCATCCGGAGACAGGGCCCATGGGAGCGGGGTCTCCTGCAGTGAGACCACGAGGCCCCTGCTGACACAGGCTACCGTGGTAGAATGCGAGATCTGTCCCAAGGTAGAGGGGTGATAATCCACTGGAGAGGGAGATCTCTGCATATGGTACATGCGGGCCGGCACAGCAGCCATGGCCGGTTGCTGTCAGTCCAATTCTGAGATCAGCTGCATCCTGGTTTCAGACCACCAAGACTGTAATGCCTCCCAAAACCCACCTGAGGCTGAGGCAGTCGAGGGGGTGGAGGAGGAGGAGGAGGGGGCTGATAGACAGGTGGGTATCCAGGGAAGGTAAACCCAGGCATCTTATAACCCAGCGGCAGGTAATGGTAGCCCAGTGCCCCATAGGGCCAATAGCCCAGTGTTGAATACCCTGACATATGATACCCTGGCAAAGGGTAGTTAGGAGGCGCAGGGTAGACTGGCATCAGAAGACCCAGCAAAGGGCCCAACAGTGGGGCCAAAGGACCTGCTAGAGGCCCTGACAGCAGATAACCTGACAATGGACCCAAAAGAGGAGCCAGAGGCCCTGACAGAGGGTAGCCAGGTGTAGGCCCTGAAGGATGGGCCAAAGGACCTGATGGGGGCCCTGATGGAGGATATGACAGGCCCTATAATGTTGGGTCTGGTGCTGGGACCCCCCAGAGGAGGTTCAGCGTCGGCCCAGAGAGAGCCGAAGGTCCCACCATTGACTAGGGCAAGTGAGCTGGCCCAGATGGGGGAGCCTACGGTGCAGGAAACACCAGCTCCTGAGGGAGGACTGGAGTCTGGCGTTCTGGCCCTGGTGCCAGGGTTGTAATGGGCGGACACTCCTTTGACTCTCTCTCTCTCTCTCCGAACATGCAGGAGAGCCAGGAGTCACCACCAGGGGAGGTGGCAACGGAGAGGCTCCCGAGTGGGGGAACCCTCTGGGGAGGGCTGTGGCAAGAGTGGCAACGAGCACTGATCTTTCGTGACACAGAACAACCTAATTTCATTTATCTTTTTAAAACTTTTTTCCCAAAAAAACCAAAAACACAACACACTTGAAGAATCCACCTTGGACAGCAGTCTGTCAACCCCACACGTTTCAGACTGCAGCGCCAAGCTTTTTTTTATTTTTTTTTTTTTTTTTTAACTAATGTGCATGGAATGGAAATAAGGTTTCTGTGTCAGCAGAAGAAAGATGGCTTTCATCAGCTTTTTTGTTTCAGCTTTGGAATGTGTTCTCCGAAGATTACTGGCGTCTTTTTATAAAACTGTGCTAATGTACATTAGTTCAACTGAGTCCGAGTATATGTTCTTTTAGCTTTAAAAAGCAATTTTATGTCATGATTTTAGAAGTATGTTTAATGCTGGCAGAAAAACCTCTAAGTGTCATGGGAGTGTGTCATCCTTTAGCTAATGTGCATTTTATCTTTTTTTCCCTCATGTCACTATTTTCACCACCAGCATGCCCCATTCAGACCGACCGGCCCCCTCAGCTACGACACCTGGAATTACCAGGGCTTACCTTATGCCCAGCCCGGGAGCGGTGCCTGCAGAGGGTCGGGCGTCATCCTGCCTGCCGGGTGTTTTCTCCTCCGTTTTTCTCCACGTTACCTGAAGCCCCAGCAGTAAAGATGCATAAGCGTGGAGGTGCACATGCGTTCTACAGCTCCGGCAACAGCCCCTTCCATCCACCCATTGGCCTAGCACTATTGCACCCCTCTGGCTTGTGCTGCAGCTTGGCCTCCAGTAGGAGGCAGACCATGGCTGAGGGATGCAACCCTACCACCCCGGAGAGGACAGTTGCCTTTCAGCTGCTCCTACCAGCACTGCGCCCCCCCCCCCGCCAGCCTCTGCCGGCCCATGCCCGCACCCAAACATGGGTTACCAGTGTAGCACGAGGTAAGGCGTGCAGCATCAGCCCTCAGCGCCACCGGCCAGCATATGTGCATTTTATCTTTAAAAATTCTTTACATGTGGATGAAACAAACTGAATCCCTTGAAGTGGTCCACTATATGTAAGGTGATATTGTTGAATTCTGTACTGAAATTGTGTTTTTCACAGCTTTAGTAAAATGAACAAGCAGATATTTTGAAAATCTGCTGATTGTAGCATCCCTGTTTACTGGCTTGTAAACGTATAAATGTACGAACTCCAACTGTTAATTTTTTTATTTATGAAAATATGGTTCTGAAGTTAAGGTAAGAAATTTAAAAATGTTGTTCGTCAGTGATGCCATGATTATATTATTGCTTTGACATATACTTTGAATGGGACTTAATTGATGGGTATATGATGTGGTAAACTTGTGGTTTTCATATGGGAAAAAGGCCCATGTAACAGATAATCCACTACAGGGTGTGTGGATGTGCTCTGATATATGCACACCTTGGGTGTGTTGTGAGGTAAGAGACCGCAGACCGAGTGGATTCAACCACCTAAGGCATTCATATATCACAGCATACTCAGTAGTGGATTAGCGGTCTTATAAAATGTCCAGATGGTTCTGAGGGAAGAAATGAAGTACAGGTACGTAGTAATTGTGGAATAATGCATGGTCATGTGGTGTGTTTTTTCCAATTAGGAGACTGGATTTTCACAGTTTTCTTACCAATTTTATAAATATACATACGCGTATGTGTGTGGGTGTGATTGTTGTGGCAGCACAGGAAACACACACCATTGTGCCTTATTGCTTACTTTACTGTGCTCTTTTCAACCAAAACTTGAGAAACTCCATCCAACATTTCTGTGAAATTTGTTGGAAAAGAACCTTGAAAATCTGTAACTGAACACCTCACAATTTGTTCTGCTCCAGCATGGAGTTATACAGAAAAACTAAAAAGGTGTAATCTCCTTAAGGTACTATATTTGGCTAAGAATGAAGCTGCATCCCCTCATCTATAGAAAAAAAACGGAGACCATTTTGTGAGAGTTTTCTAATCATGGGTTCACCATCAGCGTCTCGAGTGAAGCTGCCAGGCATAATTAAAGTTGTATTATGAACTGCAAAGAATATACAATTTTTTCCTAAAGCCAAATTATTTGGTTTCAAATGATCCGAGAGGTTTTTTTTACCTCTCTAATAGCCTCGGTCATGTTCAGTACGGTAAGGAGGCAAACTGAAAACAATAGAAAGAACTGACAAAATAAATGTCAGTGAGGAGACTACAGGAAGAGCAGCACACGTTAACCCTAGGGGCTTTTACACTACCAGACCTGTACCAGTGCCAGCGGTGCACATGAGCTGCACCAGTGCAGACTGGGCAGCGTGAACAGCTGCCAGAGCACTGTAAGTCGCTCTCTTGTGGCACAGAGCATTCCCTGTTGTGTTGGGAATGCAGGGAGGTGTGCACTGGTGCAAGCGTTTTTTGCAAGCATGTAAAAACATTGTTTCATCTGCACCAGTGCCACTCCCATTCACAGACCCCTTCGCCATAAATACTCCCAAAAGACAGGAGGCAAGCAGGAATGCTGCATAGCCGCAGTATGTAAAAGAAAAAGACGGCGGTGCTACTGATTCAAGATGGCAACACTCCAGGTAAGCTACAACGTAAAAGGGGCTCATGTGTCTTTAGGTGTTTTTACTCTGATCCAGCAAAAGAGAACATGGCTCAGGAGAAATACGCCGGAGCGTTTACTCAGATGCTAGGTTTTGGCACAGTTACAGCATCTGTGTGTGGGTTGCAGTGCTGTAACCATTTCCATTTCAACCAAGCAATGGCGCAGCGGAGCACTGCAGGTAACCTGACTTCCCCTCCCCAAATTTTTCAACCCTACAAATGCATCACTCCAAGTGGAGAGTGTCCACACAGGGACTGAACACTCCTGCAGTGTCTCAGCTCCTCACTGTTGCAGTGTCTCCCAGGAGCTGAAACAGATCAGCTCACAATGCTCTCAGATCATGCGTTTTCTTTTATCCACTGGCAGTTCATCAGCACATCTGCACTTCTCACAGCATTCCCTTAACTACCTACCTCCCCCCCAAAAAAAACTGTCCCTCTGTTACCCCCATCCTATACACATAAAAACAAAGCACTGTAAAGATGAGCACAAATCTAACGCCCACAGTATTTGATGAAAAAAGTTAGGGCCATTTCTGCCAAACAATCTGTAGACAGATCTCTACTGCTCCTGTCATCACTGCCGGAGATACAAACAATGTCCATTTCAAGCAGGTCAACAATGATTGTAAGCATCCACCCCTAAAGTCAATATTGTGAATGTATCTTGTATCTTTCAGATACATTCTAAATGTGTATTTTGTTCACTGAAGTTTATTTAATAAACGTTATTAAAGTAAAAAAAAAAAAAAAAAAAAAAAGATTATCTCATTACGTTTTCTGTTTTAATTCTATGAAATTGTGGACAGGACTCCAACCAAACTGAACAGTTAGTCAAGCTGTGTTTCGAAAATGGAACAAGAATTTAGTTTTCAGCACTCAAAAAATTACATATAGCTGCCTCCTAAAAGGAAACATTGTTATTTTACTCGTAAAATCATCATTCATGAAAGACGAAAGAAGAATATGGACAGGCGGACAAAAAAAGAAAAAAAAAAAGAACTAAGTGTTTATATTGCTTTTCTTCCATTAGTGTTTCAATATTTTCATTATCCATAAAGTTTACACTTTACTGTCATTGTTAACTTTTCTAAAAAGTAGGGGAAAGTTGCCTAAAACTACTGTGTTGAATATCACTGATGGGGCTGGATAGGAGGAGCATTGCCAAGTGTAAAAAACTGCATAGACTAAAAAAAAATAAAACCTGGAAAAAACATCCGTCTGTGAATTATCGTGACTAGCAATCTCAGTCACACAAATCTGACTCGTAGATTTTTTTAATCGTGTATTTTCTGCATGATCCTTGTTTCCTAAAATTCTGATCGAATATTTTTGCAAAATTTTAAGTATTATTATGAAACATACTGAAAGGTAAATAAGTCTGCAGGGAAGAAAATCCATGTACTTTCACTAATATCCTCCAACTAAATTACCAAAAGTTAATGTTGCGATCTACTGAATGACCCAGAGTGACGCATTTAGTTTAGTCACGGGTTTCTTGCCATGATGGATCTTGAGTAAAGCCGACGACACACTTTGAAAGAAAACTTGTAATCTTCAACTGGTAAAAGACGAACGCCAATAAACCTAATCCTTTACAGCATATGTTTACTGTCAAAATAAGTGGATTATTTCTGTAAAAAAACAGTTTTGCATTCCATTGGGTTATTTAATGATCTACAGATAATCAGTTTATCACTGCAATTCATGAGCTCTGCATTCATTTGCCATTTTATTTCCAACACCCTAAGAATTCTGATTAATGGCAGTTGTGTCATTCTGACTGATTCCTACAAGTAAAAAATGCTGTATAGATGGGTACCCTTCTAGTTTCAGATACTGAGTATGTTATATTCAGCGATGGTAAACAGAAAAGTCAGCAGTCTTGTATATGACAGAAGCCAGTCACACATCAAATATCTTTGGCAAAATGTCTTTGTATTTCATAAACGCCACAATCCCTTGGATTGCAACTACAATAAAATACATTTTTCCAAAGATATTTGATGTGTGGCTATCTTCTCTTATATACAAGACTGATTCCTACATGTAAACAAGTTTTTTTTTTTCTGATTACAGTAAGTCTACTCTCAACTATGCTTTCAGTTGTTTATTACATGTGTCTGTTTGGAACAGTACAATGGCTTGAGCTCTGGAAAGGCATTTTTAAATAAAATTATATATGTATGCATTTTTTTTTCAGTATCTATATACACTCTGCAGCATCTGTCTGTTTGTCCGCCTGTCTAAAGTATCTATCTACAGCTGCACCGAATCCAATGTAAACAGCCTGTTGTCAAACAGCTTTCGGCCTTGCATAAACCTTATCAGCCTGCTCTACACAGTGGCATGTATACAGATAACATGATGACCAGTAGGGTTGGGAGAATCCAGAGAGGTTCTTGTTCAAATAGTACACATTTCCTAAACCCTGTACAGCTTTGATTAGATACTATGCTTCAAATGAAGCCATAGCTTCAAATTAAGTTACATTAAGCACTGTAAGATAGTTCTATTGCACTGTACTAACAACGTCTTACCCACATCTATGTTGTTGCATCATCTATGTGAATTCTATTTCTAAAAAGATGACCATTAATGGGTTTAATGACAAATTTATGGTTTCAGCTGATGATTATGTTTATTTTGCCATGCAGCAGACCATTAACAATGTACCGGATCAACCGTAAGATGCGTTTTGTTTGACTGTTAATACAAGCCATCCTCAAATATAAGCTACCTACGATTAAACTGCAAACCAACATACAAAGATGTTATTAGAAGCTGCAGGTTCCATTCAAAGATATGCGATAGGCTAGTAAATCAGAACTTCTGGGCCTCAGCTTTGAAAATGTTACATTAGCAATACCAAAGACATTTGGAACTTGTTAACAAATTATGAGCAGAGAGTACTGTAGGTCAGTGACCCTCTCCTTCAGCTTTAGTTGGGGGGAGCAGTCTACAGCATTTACTCCTCCATATGTTTATACAGTGTGTGCTGAAACAGACGTCTCTTATGACATGAAAGCCATCCCATACAGACATCTCTGACACCACATATAAACCTATTGTAAAATCAGTCGAGCAGGTTAGCTATTTATAAGTTTTACTAATGTTTTTGATTTTTAGAACACTCAGCATTGCTGAGACAACAATTATATGCAAAATTTGTCAGCAGCAAAAAAAATCATCATATAGTTGTTTTTAGTAAATACAGTATGTATTTCTGGCAAAAATATTACGATATCCATTTTCTTTTCACTGCATCTAATTGCAGAACTAAGAAATGTGGTTTTGAAATGTTTAATGGTTTCTGCTCTCTTGCCATGCCCACCCACTATAAAAAAATCTTGTTGTGCTGCTGTGATGCTTACCATTGGGGGAATATGTGTTAACACCATCCTAGTACATCCATAGTAGGAATCCAGTTTGTAGAGTCCTAAAGACACTTCAATTGAAAATGTTTTTAAAAATTTACTAGGGGTCGGCAATTTTACTGATTTGAGTCGTATATTACAAAATTCGTAATAAATATTTTAAAAATATCTTGGTAAAATAAAAATATACTGTTGATGAACCTCAGGATGGCAGAAATTATTTATTTCTAAAAATACCCAATCCCCTCCCCCCCTTTCGACTAACAAATACTGCTACTCATTTCGGGGACAAGGTACCAATTTCAGGAAGAAGTGGACAATTAGGTGGATGGGGTGAAAGACAATAAAAGGAACCACTTGGCTGCATTAGAGTGTCTGAAATATTTTTAATATTTTTCCAGAAGACATGAGCATTAATACTCTAAGAAAATTATCTCAAACTACCAGCCAAAAATTTTAGTTCGGTTCCATGCACTCAAACCCACCAACGTGGGTTCCCCCCCCCTTCCTACAGCTTTTCTCCCATTCCTAGTTGCCTGCACTAGGTTTAGGGCTTTAGCAAGTGGTTAGAAGAGAAACATAAAAACGGAACAAATTTGTTCTTTTTTTTGTTCTCTCTAATTTTGTTTCCTACCGCCGGGACCATCTGCCCCTTCACGGACTCCAGCTGTGGCTGCTCATATTAGCCACCCTCCCTAAACCCGCTGGCTTGCCCCCCTGGGCATGGTTACAGCACTGCGGGCCAAGGGGGAGACAACGCAGTCAGAGTGGGTATCATCAAGGAGGCGGGAGCAGGGTTCTTCTTCCCTTCTGTGTACAGGAGGAGGCAGGGACGTGCAATAACATCCTGCATCTGCCCCCCCCCAAAGTTGTCAAGCGTCAGTAGTTGCAAACCCTTCGGCCCGCTA
Organism: Neoceratodus forsteri; assembly: GCA_016271365.2. Classification (NCBI taxonomy): domain Eukaryota; kingdom Metazoa; phylum Chordata; order Ceratodontiformes; family Ceratodontidae; genus Neoceratodus; species Neoceratodus forsteri. The sequence goes on from CM057456.1 coordinate 212,467,127, forward strand.
GGGTCCGCTACACTGGGCACCATCCCCACCCCCGGAGAAGGAGAGCAGTCCTCAGGATGCTCCATCCTCCCCGGCCAGCCTCCAGTGACCCAGGTCCGCCTCCCAAACCCGGGTCGCCGCACTGCAAGCGGAAATCCAACCACTGCACTAGTGGGCTGGCTATGAACAAATTTGTTCTTACCCACATCCTATTTTAAAGGTGATGGAAGGTTCCACCACTTCAAACTGCAGAGCAGTGAGCCTAGTCATAACAATGAGTGCAAAATTACTAATCTCTTTTTGTGGAGGTTTAGCTAACATCCACACTTTCTAATTAAGCTAACCTGGGGTGGCAACCAACATTTGGCACCATAACGACCCGGCGCTCTAATGACAGCACCCTAATGACCGGTAAAGGATAGGAAGCACCACATCTGTCCCAATTGCTATTTGCTCAAAGCCATATTCCAATGTCCAGGAAATGTTTTAAAATAAGATTTTAAGGCACCATTCAGCTCCTATTCAGAGGCACCATTTAGTGGTAGTCGGGGGCTGTGTTTGAGACCCCTTTGACTTCTTTGGAACCCCCACGATGTCCACTGCAACCCCTAGAAATCACTACAGGATTTGTTTATACAAGATTTGTTCTGTGGTGTAGCTTTGCAATGAGGTGTTGAAATTACAACTTGTGAGCTTTGGGAGCTTATGGGATGGGAGAATGAGGGGCCCCGTCTTTAAACCAAGCCCCCCCCTTTTTCATTATAAGTATATGGTTATAAAGTACAAGTACTGAGGCTCATTTCAGAGCTGGGGGGCTGAGCCCTAGCAAGCCCCACTGTAATTTCAACACTGCTGGCAACCCGATGATTCTAGCGAAATCATGCTGCTGCGTTGTCTATATTTATCCCTACTAATTCTTTCTTACCAATGATAACTGCATGAAAACAGGATTGTTCCCCTGGTCCCCCTGCTTACAACCCTCATGAAGTCGCAATCCTCTGTGACATCACAATCATTTCCATAGCAACACATTATGTTTAGCATTCTGCTTGAGGATAAGGGGGGCGATGTAGCCGTGACAGAGGCGGTCAGAGATGGAAAGGAAGTGGGGGGCAGGAGGCAGGGGCCGGATAGCAGGAGGAATGGGGGGAAACTTGGAATGCAAGAAAACGGGGGGAGCAGGGGATCAGGAGGAGGGGGTAGAGGGAGGAAAGCGAAAGGAGAAGGACCAGTTGGGAGGAAAGGGCAAGGAGAAGGACCAGAAGTACAAGGGAGGATACAGTAATGGGAGTTGAGGGTTTAGACCAAGGGAGCACGACAGGCAAGGAGGGGGCTGAATGGAGACGGGAAGGAAGGGAGGACGAGCCAGGCTAGTTTAGCAGATGGGGGGGAACCAGTCGCGAGCAGTGACGGGAGGGTAGCAGGGGCACAGAAGGATACTCGGAGGAGGAGAGGAATAGGATTGAGGGAGGGGTGGCCAGGGTAAATAAGGAGGGTCGGCAGATGGCACCCAGATAGGGGAAGAAGCAAGGAGCCGGCTGGGGGAGAAAGGGCCAGTAGAAAGGATGAGGGACATGGAAGGGTAGGAAATGGAGCAGTCAGAGTGCTCCTGTTGGGTGATTCCATGATCAGGGGTATCAGACGGGATAGGGAGGGGGAAGCCTGCCCAGTTAGAACAAAATGCTTCCCTTGACTAACGGTGCACAGGGCCAAGCATGAGGTATATCAGCTGGCAAAGGATCGTGGAGGTTCCCCCGGACATACTGGTCCACCTGGGTTCCAATGACATTGAGGGAAATAGTGAGCTAGAGATACAGGCATGGTTCAGGGAGCTTGCCAGGGTCTGTCATGACATAAGATGCTCGATTTCCTTCTCGGAAATCCTGCCAGTGCCAAGGGCTAGTGGGAAACACAAAAGGAAGATTAGGGAGATAAACCAGTGGCTCAGGGAGTGGTGTGGGACCAGAGGGTATGGGTTGATGGGGGATTGGGGGCAGACCTGGGAGAACAAGGGGTTGTATACTAGAGATAGGTTCCATGTCAATTTGGAGGGGAAGGAAATCCTTAAGTTGAAAATAGAGGAGTTCGTTGGGGAAAGGTGGGGTTTAAACTTGTGAGGGGGGAGGGATGGGAGAAAAGGCTGTCGAGGGGAGTCCGATAAAGGAGGGACTCTGTCTCCACCCCACTGGGGAGCTGGAGGAATGCAGGAAAAGACCAACTGGTAAGGTGCAGACCAGGGGAAGACAGAATCCCCACGGGAGCACAAGCAGGGGAATGAAAGTATAGGGAAAGAGTGGAAGGTACTCCTGCTAAATGCCAGGAGCTTGGGCAATAAAATGCCTGAGCTCCAGGCGATGCTAACTGAGGGAGGGGTGGATATGGCAGTGGTCACTGAGACCTGGGCCACTGCAGGGCACACCTGGGACCTGAACCTGGAGGGTTATACCATGTTCAGGAAGGACAAGGGAGAGGGAAGGGGAGGATGGGTAGCAATAATAGTCAAAAACTGCATTGCCATAGGAGGAGTGGAGGAGGCGGAGGGAACTGTGGAGGCGATTTGGGCCACCTTGATAACAAGGGGGAAGGGAGCAAGAGAGTAAAAATAGGAGTGGTGTATAGACCCCCTGCGCTGGCAGAGGAGCTGGAGGAGAGTCTGGTGGCAGATGTTGGGAGACACTGCAGATTGGGCAGACGGGGAAAGGGTGGTGGTGTTGGGGGACTTAAACATGCCAGGAACAGACTGGGAGACTTTGACATCCTCGGTGGGCAGGGAACAGAGGTTGTTGGATGTCTTTCAGGATGCGTTCCTAACTCAGTAGGTGGGGGAACCAACCAGGGAGGCGTGGATACTGGATGTGGTCCTGGCAGACAGTGACCAGATTGGGAGCCTGGAGGTAAGGGACCCATTGGCGGGGAGCGACCATGCCATGGTCTGGTTCTGCCTGAACCTAGGAGGGTTAGAAGGCTGCACAAAGACGGCGGTAACTGACTTCAGGGGGACAGATTTCAAGAAAATGAGAAGGATCCTTAAGGAGCACTTGGATGGGATTGGGCCAGACATGGACGCCAACAGTAGGTGGGAAATCATCAGGAGGGAGGTGCAGGATGCTACCAGCGCCTGCGCAAGAGTAAGACAACAATGCGGTAGGGCCCGGAAACCCTGCTGGTAGACCAGGGAGGTTCAGGAGGTGGTGAGGGGAAAGAAGGCGGCCTATCGGCAATTCAAGTACTCAAGGAGTGAAAGGGATCAAGGGAATGCAGGCGGATGGCCAGAAGACCACTAGGGTGGTGAGGGCGGCTAAGGCAAGGAAGGAGTAGAACCTGGCCAGGGAAATTAGGAGAGGGAACAAGGGGTTCTTTAGATGAACTGGAGAAAAACGAGCGTGAAGGGGCAGATTAGCAGGATTAAAACAGAGAAGAGATGGGCACAAGACCCGGGGAAGCAGGCTGGGGTACTAAATGAGTACTTCACCTCAGTTTTCACCAAGGAAAATGGGGGGGCTGCATCATACATGGGAGGAAAGCTGAAACCGAGGAGGGGACCCTTACTGATAGGCAGGTCTGGGAAGGGGCATCATTGGCGGTGGGAGGGGGTAAAGCAAGGGAACGAGGTAGTGGAGGTGGAAATCACAGCAGAGAGAGAGAGAGAGAGAGAGAGAGAGAGAGAGGAGAGTGAGGGAAGCCCTCAGGGCCCTTAAGATGGAGAAAGCACTTGGGCTGGATAAATTACATCTTACAGTGCTGAAGGAACTGGCGGATGTCCTGGCGAAACCCCTGGCAGAGCTTTTCAGCATCTCTCCAAGGACAGGGTGGGTGCCCCAGAACTGGAAGGTGGTGCATACAGTGCCTATCCACAAGGGGGGGGGGGAATCAAGGGATGTGGCAGGGAACTACAGGACCATCAGCCTGACATCAGTGGTGGGCAAGGTGATGGAGGGCATTTTCTAGGAGAGACTGGGGGAACCTGGAAAAGTTGGGGTGTCTGGATGATAGACAGCATGGATTCGTCCCGGGGGACTCGTGTCAGACAAACCTTGTGGAGTTCTATGACTAGATGATGAGTGCCTTGGACCTGGGTAGACCACTGGACGTCCTCTTTCTCGACTTCAGCAAGGCATTTGACTCTGTTCCTCATGGGGGCCTGTTGGATAAGCTGGAAGAAATGGGGGTTGGGAACCAGATGATCAGATGAATAGGCATAAGGAAGGGTATCAGGAGTGAAATTAGTCTCTTTGCGGAGGACTCAAAACTGGGGGCAGTGGTGGATGGGGAAGAGGGGAGGGTGACCCTACAGGGGGACCTGGAGGCTCTGCAAAGGTGGTCTAGAAAGTGGAAGCTGAGGTTCAATGCAGGGAAATGCAAGGTATTGCACCTGGGAGCCAGAAACCCGGGCCAAGTGTACACCCTGGGGGGGGGGGATGCTACAAGTCTCAATGGCTGAGAGGGACCTGGGTGGGGGTGGTGGTGGATGTCAAGATGAACAGCTCGGAGATGTGTAGGAGGGCAGCAGCAAAGGCCAACAGGATGCTAGGATGCATCGCTAGAGGGACCACCTCCAGAAGGAGGGAAGTGATACTCTCTCTGCACAACTGCTTGGTGAGGCCACACCTCGAGTACTGCGTGCAGTTTTGGAGGCCACATTTAAAGACGGACATTGAACTCCCGGAGAGGTCCAGGGGAGGGCAACCAAAATGATTTGGGGCTTGGGAGACAGGACCTATGGGGAGAGGCTCGAGGAGGAAAATATGTACACATTGGAAGAGAGAAGGGACTGGGGGGACATGATAGAGGTCTTCAGATACATGAAGGGGATAAACAGGGGAGGAGCAATCAGGGTGCTCCAAAGGAAGGGGGGCAACTAGAGGGCATGGGTGGAAGTTGGAGGGGGGAGATTCAGGAAAGAAAGGAGGAGGTGCTACTTCATTGAGAGGGTGGTGGAGCCATGGAATGCGCTGCCCAGGGGGCTGGTAGAGGCAGAGACGGTGGAGGGGTTCAAGAAGGGGTGGGACAGGTACAGGGGAAGGGTCCTGGAAGCAAAATCCAGCACAGTGAGAATATCTGGGACTGGGCAGGGAGAAGCCAGTGAGAGAGAGTTGGGCAGCAAGGTCAGCTCCCCGGGTGGGGGCTGAACAAACGAGCAGACACGAAAGACCGACTGGCCTATTCTACTGGCATTTCAGTACGTTAATATGTTAGAACTGTGACTTCACTGAAGGCTAAAGTAGAAGAAACAGATAAAGTACTGGGCACAATGGTCCTGTTTTTATACAAATTTCCTCAGCAATAAAGAATGTCTAAATATTATTATCTCTCTCTCTCTCTCTCTCTTCTCTTCTCTCTCGCGTGTGTGTTTGTATTTGTTTTCTGGCTAACTGACCTATAAAACCAGCTCTGGATGTAGTCTCCCTACTGCATGACTACATGTGCTCCAAACTGTGACATCATTAGTTGCAATCAGTAAGTGGCTTCTGATGCCGACACCCCCACCTGCATGGGTTAACACTGAAAATAATGGAGAAGCTCCTCAATATGGGTCGGGTCTTTTGGCGGTGTGCTTTCCACCAGCTCCATGGCCGCTGCCTGCCCGACAAAAGTCGCAAGCTGCAGCCGCCCTCCTGGCTTTCCTCTTCAGACGCTGAAGCAAGGAGCAAGCGCCTCAGCGGCACTATGGGGTATTCTGGCAGTGCGCTTTTGACCAGTTCCATGGCCGCTGCTCGACCGACAAAAGCCGCAAGCTGCAGCCGCCCTCCTGGCTCTCCTTTTCAGATGCTGAAGCAAGGTATGGTCGCTCCTGCCTTTTTGCATCTGATTGGTGCAGCGTGTCTCAGGCGAACCCTGATTGGTCTGCCTATTTTCTGGACGCTGCTGTGATTGGTGCACCTTTTCCTATTGCTGCATCATTGCTGTTCCGACCGATTCCTTTTTCTTTTCTACTGTTTTTTTCTCTGACTAAAACTGGCCTGTAAAAGCTGCTGCAATTGCTGCATTTTATCTCTGCAATCTGTGTACTGTTTCTCAGTCAGCTTGTTGATTTAGCCTGCATTCTAATTTGGAACTGCGTCTCTGGACTCACGGCGATAGACTGCCTGTTTTAAAAGAATTTGTGCTCCTCACTAATGTTATGTGCTAGTTTCTACAGCCTTTGCCTAGTGTTATACTGATTTAGTGTGTGCAAATCCTCTGATCCCTGTTTTTCTCCCAGCCCCCTCTCTCAGCTCTCTAATTTTCTTTTCTCCTCTTTTCTCTGACTCTAAATTGCAGACTGCTCTGTGACCTGTAACCCTACCCCACGTAGCCTCCTCTCAACTTGACTGGTATCACCCTCCTTTCAGCCCATTGTCTCTGTCTAACCCCTCCCTGCCATTCTGACCTGTGGCTTTTGTTTAATTCTCCTTCACCCCCACCCACTGTTGACTGCCTGATGGCTCTGTAACCTGCCCCCGCTGGCATTCTACCACCTGACATCCACCCCTTTGTTCCTGAAACTGCTATATTTATCCTGTATTCCTCTCTCCCTCTCTGCCTAGGAGCAAGCACCTGAGCGGTGCTATGGGGTCTTCTGGCGGTGCGTTTTCAGCCAGTTCCACAGCCAAGGCCAACAAAAGCCGCAAGCTGCAGCCGCCTTGGCTCTCTCCTATTCGGATGCTGAAGCAAGGTACGGTTGCTCCTGCCTTTTTGCACCTGATTGGTGCGGCGTGTCTCAGGCGAACCCTGATTGTCTGCCTACTTTCTGGATGCTACTGCGATTGGTGTGCCTTTCCCTATTGCTGCATCATTGCTGTTTCGACCGATTCCTTTTTCTTTTCTACTGAAGGGTTTTTCTCCCTCCCAGGCCTCCTTAAATACACAGTAACCCCACTTCCTCTGCTGCATCTCACATCATATTGGCTGTACTGTGTCTTTGTCTCACCCTATCCCTGATCTTTGGGCTCCCAGGGTGGGGGCTGACCAAACGAGCAGAACAGAAGACCATTAGGCCTATTCTGCTGGCATTTTAGTATGTTAGTATATGCAGTTTGCCCTTGATTTTTTTACTTTGATGTACTTCAGCCAAATCCTATTAATTCTATCTCTCTCTAGATCTCGGACTGCCTATTCTTGAATTGCCCTCTACCCCCATTTCGCATTACTTCTCATTGCTACCTTTCCCAAGCTTCTTCTTCAGGGGTATTTAAACCTCACCATTTCTGTTCACTCCTGCACCCCGACCACTGTCCTTGCCAAATATTATATTTACCTGTTCCTGGGTGTATGTAGGCAACATCAGGCTTAATGTTGGTCGCAGCTGTGGTTTATTATCCTATTTTTTTCTCTACTTGTGCCTTCTTGGTTTTAACCCACTTGATCATCTAAATCCCAATTCCATCCAATATGAAATCATATTTGCTGATGTCCCTCCTTGTGATCTCAATGGCATCCATCCTCCTATGTATGCCTACTCTACCTCGAGCCCCCTCAACTATCCCAGTATTCCAGCCCCATGACTTCTTATCCTCTAACCTCCTACTGATGCCTCCTCAAAATTGTGACCCTACTCCGATGCTATTAAATAAGACCTGGATCAAACTGGTTGCCCATGCCCTAAACATTGCCACCTCCCTAGCTGTATTCCAAGGCCCTTCCAGCAACGCAAACTACGGTATCTACTACTGCTGGCCTTATTGCTCTCAGGTGACATTCACTCTAATCCAGGGCCTGTTGGCACCTCATCTACTCCCCTTACAAATGTCAAAGGTCTCACTGTGGTACACCATAATATTAGAAGCCTCGTGCATAATTTAGTTGAACTGGAGGCTTGGGCAACTCTCCACAATCCGGACATCATTTGCCTAACTGAAACCTGACTCAAATCGTCCATCCCTAACTCACTATGCTCCCTTTCTTCTTACAACCTGCTGAGATTGGACAGACCCTCCCCCCAAAAGAGGTGGTGGCACGACTATCTATTTCAAAGAACACCTCCATCTCTCAACCATCTGCTCATCTCTTCTAACCCACTGTGAAGCACTACATGTTCTCCTTTCTCTCGGTTCCAAAAAATTACATATTGTCTGTGCCAACTTACCCCCCCTCAAGAGGCCAAACCGGTCTTGATGAGCTATTGGAACAAACCTCTCTTCTTTCTGGGAGAAATGAGGTCCTGATTCTCGGGGACATCAATATAAATTGATTAGGTAACTCTCAAACTGCATCCATGTCCAGGCTCCAAAATTTCAACTTGCACCAGCTGATCTGTGATCCTACCATAACTACCCTGTAAACAAACTCCAGTACTCTGCTAGACTGGAATCTCCACTGTAGTACTAGCTGATGCCATTATGGAGCACTCCCCCACTTATTGCATATGGGGTAAGAGTAGGCCACCTTCCTCCAATCCGCGTTTTATTACCTTCTGAAACTATTCTCATCTAAACCCACTGGCTTTCATAGTGGACATTAGTGCTATGGATTGGGCCCCTCTCTTCAAATCTAATGACGTCTAGACAGCCCTAGAACTATTCCTCTCTCACTTTCTTGCACTTCAGGATAAACACTGTCCCCGTGCTACCCATAGGGTTAAAAATCATCATACTCACTGGCTTAAATCTGACCTACTCTCCAAACTCCAACAGTGGGACAAAAGCTGGATACATTATAGAAACTCTGGGTTACCTGCTGACCTAAATACCTACAGAGCACTGCAAAAATCATGTAAGAAAAATATTAAAAGGGCTAAAAGTGCATACTGTAAGGAACTATTAACAAACTCCTATGGGGACTCTAAAAAGTTCTGGTCCCACATAAAGTCCTTTCTGGGTACCAACCAGACCTCTAATCCTAATGACAAGCTACTAAATCGAGTATACTGTAACAACCCCTATACCATTGCCAACTTCTTCAATATGCAATTCACTGATCTTACTAAATATACTTCTTCCTTCCCTGTCCTACCTAACTCCACCTCCCCTCCTGTTGACACGGCACCTAAATTCATTTTCAAGGCAGTCTCTTACAGAGATGTCTTAAGACTGCTCAATAATATCTCAGAGTACGTGGTGACTGGGGCTGATGACCTTGAACCTAAACTACTAAAACTTGCTGCCCCCCATATAGCTGCTCCTCTTGCCAAGATGTTTACCCTCTCCCTCTGCCAAAGCCACGTACCAAATGTTTAGAAGACACCTAGAATCACCCCGGTTTTCAAAAAAGGTGACCGAAAAGATCCTTTCAACTATAGGCCAATTGCCATCCTACCAGTGCTTAGTAAACTACTTGAGAAACGTGTTGCCACTCAAACCACGCACTTTCTCCAGCAATTTGACCTTCTTACAACTGCTCAACATGGTTTCCATAAAGGTCACAGTACCATTACTGCACTTCTCAAGCTTACATCTGATACTCTACTTGCCATGGACTCTGGATCTCTCACTGGGGCCATTTTTATTGATATCACTAAAGCGTTTGATTTAGTCGACCACCCTATCCTCCTAGCAACTCTAAAATCTTTAGGCTTTTCACCTAATGTCAGGTGGTTTGACAGCTACTTAGCTGACAGGATTCAGACAGTTAAATTTAACTCAACTTTATCTGATAAAGCTTCCGTTAATATCGGAGTGCCACAAGGGTCCATCTTAGGTCTCCTGGTCTTTTCCATATTTATAAACAATATTACCTCCAACCTTGCTCCTACACACTCCCTGTTATGTGCAGATGATATTGTCCAGTACACCACTGCGAAGAATAAAACTGACATCAACACTCGACTCTCCCATGATCTCCAAATCATTCAGAAATGGCTGATGACAAACTTCTCCTGAACGAAGGAAAGACTCAAGCCATGCTATTTGGTTCCAACTCTAAACTCAGACTCTCCCAATCTAAATTCCATGTCTCCTCTGCAAATGGCTCATCTGTTGGGGTAGCAGAATCGTTTAAATATTTAGGCATCACCCTTGACCCGACTCTCAGCTTCGATCTCCATATTCAGCAGACTTGCAAATTGGTAAACATGAAACTTGGCATTGCCTACCAGACTAGCTATGTATTCACACCATCCACTAGGCTTGCTATAGCTCCTGGCATACTACCGTGTCTCAACTATGATATCGTAACCTATGCCACTGCTGGGAAAACAAGTCTTCTAAAATGGGATGTTACTGTAACCCCCCCTGTTACCCGAGGTTACTAGAATCCCAGTAAGACCTAGTGGTAGGCAGGGAAAGCAGCTTCTGAAACTCCAGTTAAATGGATTTCACGCTGTCTCACTCTGTTCTCAGAACTGCTGCAGCTGCATAAGCCACATTGGAATGTTGCAGTTGGAGGTTAGAGTAGAACACTGGGGAATTTGAAGTCAGTAAGTTAGTGCAGTAAAGTCTGTTGCAGTCTGTAGTAGAGGTGCTCTGCTGTAAGCAGGCCCTCCGAACTCTAAGCTCTGTCAAAGAGCTATTTTTTTTGGTATAGGTGTGTGTTCTCACCTGAAGAGGAACACAAGAAGAGCACATTGAAGTGGTGGAGACCGCTTTCAGTGGCTCAGGGCCCCATCCCTGCGGGGATTGGGGGGGGGAATCAGCCTGTTTCTAGGGGCAACCTCCCCGGTCCGGCTAGGGAAAAAGAAGCTGCCTGATTTAAGTTTGTGCTGAGGCACCAGAAGTCATGGACGAGATTCCTTTGAGGAGAAAACGCCTGTGGGGCACCTGCAACCAAGGGGTGAGTTTGCTCTGCTAAAGGGCCAATGTGTTTTCATCTGAATCAAGATTAAACTAAAGAGACGGTTACTGTGGGGTCAGGAAAAGACAGTCAAGTACAGTTTGGAAGATGTGGGGATTGGACTGCTTAACTCCGTGGGGGGTCTAGAGTAATGGACACAGACACTTATTAAGTATGTTCAAGTTCAGCACGAATGGGATGTAAAGACAGTAGACTGAATGTGAATACATTTAAAAAAGAATCTACACTGCAAAGTGTTTTAAAGGATGAGGTGTTACAGTCCAGAAAAATGGCCGGGTATGAATTATGGGAGCAAGAGGTGGGAGACCCCGCATCAGTAGTAACCAAATTCACCTCTACAGGTTTGCTTTGGGGCACCTGTTGCTTTCTCTCAGGTACTTGGCCAGTGCCTGAGGAAAGTACCCAGACGTGGGATTGACGAGGAAGATTCTCTAATGGAGCAGAAGTGCTCATAGGTGGTTTAGGGAGCCACCAGTAAATATTCCATGCTATATGGAAAGTGTCCAAAGGGCTGGCAAGGGAGCCGAGCCAAGGAAAACCCAGAGCAGCGTAGAAGTTCAGGCTGTGTGCCCAGTGTGTTTCAGAGCCCGAGGGCTAGAGTGAATGAGGATGTGTTCTGGTCTCCATAAAGCTGCATTACCAGGAGTGTAGCCCCATGGGGGTCCATCTATGCTTTTTTTATTCTGTTGGATGTGAATAAAAGCCACACTTTAGAATCTCACTTCTGGTATTGGACATTACAGTTATTGCTTCCTTTGTCCGGAGTTTCTTGGGTGCCCCTGTTACAGAGTAGCCAAACCTAGCCAATGTGCCGAGTGACATATTCCTCCCCAAACCCAGCCCAACAGGTATTGCTGTCAAGATGGATATGGCATACCCGAGTGGGGGGTTACATTACCTATAACAACATCTGTCGCTATGCATCCTCCTCGCCACGCTTAAAACACCATTGCCTCCTCTACTCTGATCTTGGCTGGCTCTCCCCTTCTGCATCCAGATCTTATGCGTATAGGTCGATCATAGATAATGTTATCAGATCTCAAATCCCAAAACCACTTGCAGGAACTGTTTCTAAGTCACTTATCCAGCTATTGACTTCGCTCTGCTGACAATGCCCCTGTCCTCATCCCTAGACACCGAACGTCCAAAGGTGCTAGTGCTTTTGCCTGTCACGCCCCCCCCCCCCCCCCCCCCTTTCTGGAACTCACTCCCCCCAAGTATTCGCTCAGCATCATCCCATGCATCCTTTAAAAAATTATTTTGACTATCTGGTAGACTCCAGCAGTTTTTCCTGTTTCAATCCACCCTAGCCTTTGGCTCCTCTCCTTATGCCTACTGAACCTACACCACTTCATAGTTTACCGACCCTTGCCAACGATTAGCTCTTTCTTCTTTACACCTGCTTCCTGCCTTCTTATAACCTTGTGACTTCTATCTCTCACTGGGTTACCTTCTTCCTATCTTCTCTTACTCTTCCGAATCTAATATTTTTCCCTATCTCAATCTTAATCTCTACCGATTTGTCCTATATTGTCTACTATGATACCGCCGTCACCTAGTTATAATTCTCCTTGAATTCCATGGCATTGCTAGCACTTATGACCTAATCAAACTGATACTTGCCTTATTGTAATTTTTACTCCTTACTTTTGTTTTTTATTGACTTTGTTTAAGCACATTACTAGTCTGTTTTTAAACTCTAGCCCGTTTTAACTTCTACGTCTGTATATTGTGAATCCATATATTGTAACCTGTTATCTGATTGTTTCTGTCTTGTACCCTCCCGAGTCGTGCCTGAAAATAGTCATTGCTATGGCTAGTGCACCTACCTAGTCATCAAAAACTAAATAAATAAAATATACTAACGTTTCTACAAAGTTGCAGGCTATGCAAGCAGTCATATCAGCATCAGGAGACACTCACTGATTGAAGCACCTATAATGGTGCAACTGCAGGGCTGTATGCCCTTCATATAAATTGGGAATGCTGCAACGTTTCCCTTCGTATAAACTGTGAATGCTGCAATGCTCCCCTTCATATAGACTGAGAACATTGTAATGCTCCCTTTCATATTTGGAATGCTGCAATACCCCCCTTTATATAAATCAGAAACGTTGCAATGCTTTCTTTCATATAAATTGAGAACCCTACAATATTCCTCTTTATATAAACTGAGAACACAGCAATGCACTCCCTTATATAAACTGGAAAAACTGCAATGCTCCCCTTCATATAAACTGAGAACGCTGCAATGCTCCCCTTCATGTAAATTAAGAATGCTGCAATGCTCCCCTTCATATAAACTGAGAACGCTGCAATGTTCTCCTTCATATAAACTGAGAATGCTGCAATGTTCCCCAACATGTAAACTGGAATGCTGCAATGCTCCCCATCATATAAACTGGAACTACTGCAATGTTCCCCTTCATATAAACTGAGAACACTGCAATGCTCCCCTTCATATAAACTGAGAATGCTGCAATGCTCCCCTTCATATAAACTGGAAGTACTGCAATGCTCCCCTTCATATAAATTGGAAGTACTGCAATGCTCCCCTTCATATAAATTGGAAGTACTGCAATGCTCCCCTTCATATAAATTGGAAGTACTGCAATGCTCCCCTTCATATAAACTGAGAACGCTGCAATGCTCCCTTTCATATAAACTGGAAATACTGCAATGTTCCCCTTCATATAAACTGAGAACACTGCAATGCTCCCCTTCATATAAACTGAGAATGCTGCAATGCTCCCCTTCATATAAACTGGAATGTTGCAATGCTCCCCATCATATAAACTGGAAGTACTGCAATGCTCCCCTTCATATAAATTGGAAGTACTGCAATGCTCCCCTTCATATAAACTGAAAGTACTGCAATGCTTCCCGTCATATAAAGTGTGAACGCTGCAATGCTCCCCTTCATATAAACTGAGAATGCTGCAATGCTCCCCTTCTTATAAACTAGAATGCTCCCCCTTTCATACAAATTAGGAATAACTGCAGCATCCCCTTGAAATAAATGGAGAATGGTTCAACTCCTTCCATTATTTAAATTGGGAATGTTGCAGTGCTAACTTCATGTAAATTGGAAATGCTGTAATGCTTCCCTTCCCCTGTAAGGATCTCGCCTGCCATCTGTTCTGCAAACTGCCTGCATGTTATCTACTACTGTGCTAAATGTCAACCCAGCATTTCAATGTAGTTAATTTGCAGTTTATTTACTACAAAGCAAGTTGAGCATAGGTCTCATTTATAAATGTATCAAGTACAGCTAAGAAAAATTACAGCAGACAACCACAATAGCAGCTATGGGACTAGAGTAATAATAATAATAAATAAAAAATAAACACACACGCTGCCTTATTTCTAAACGTTCTTCTTAAAGGAAAGTAATAAAATTATTATAGATCCTGGACGCCTCGAAGAAAACTTCAGAAACTGAAACAATGCTAGTTCTGCAGCTTTTCTTGTATTTTCTGCTTTTATATTCCATTTACTCTTCATTACCATTGAAATCTGTATGGAAAATAAAAGTTTGCGCTTTAGTCTTCAGCAGCTTCTGCTGCTTGTCTGCATGTGATGTCATAATTTCCCGCTTGTGACATCACATTTTCAGCAACTAATTGTGACAAGAGGAGTAAATGATGTCTAAGGAGAAAGGAGGAGTAAAAGAAGTCTAAGAAAAAAGGATCCTATTTTTCAACCTATTTTCAAGCTACCTTGCCTTAAGGGAAGGTGGAAGACTAGGTCTGCTGGCCAAGGCACCTAGCTTCTCCTGAGCTCTTTCCTTCTAGGTTGCTTGAAAGGACAGAGCAAAGAACCTTACCAGAGCAAGGGAAAGGATTAAAACTTCTTTTGGCTAGGCAGATTTACTGTGTGTTGTTATTTTTATTTTGTACTCACAGGCACTGTTACTGTTTGTTGCTAACATTTTATTGCTTTATTTTTCTCTGATTCAAATTGTTGTTGCTATGTATACCTTCTGCTGCATTATTACAAGGTGTGCCTACAGGTGTGTGCTAATAGATTACTGCTGTAATCTTCTGATTCAAATTGTCTTTTGCAAGGTATATCTTCTGTTACTGCTTTATTTTTTGCTGTAGCAAAGTAACAGGGCATATCTTCTATGAAATTATTACAGGTGGAGCTTTACAGGTTTTTTTAGCTTTCAGGGTTACTGCATTTGTTGCTGACTATTTCTGCTCTTACCACATTTCTTTCATCCGTGGTTCTTTTTTGGCAGGGGAAGGGCTCAGCCACACACCCCCATCCCCAACCACCCCACACTACACTCCTTTTATAGGGTAGCACAGTCGTAACATTTCCTGTGGCAAAGCAGGAAGGGGCGGATCAGTGGGGTATCCACACAGTGACCTTATTTACAGGGGCACTAGTAATTTAACTTGTTATAACAAGTTATACAAAAACAAACAAAACACAAATTCAGACTTCTGCTTTCATTTTCTTCCTTCTAATTACTCTGATCAGGTTATAAACCCAGCAACTTATCTAGAATGGATATCATTAACTGCAGGTACTGCGGAACACTTTTCAGAAGGGCAGTTTTACAGGATTTAGGACATTGTCCTACAGTGCTGGGCCACTGGAGATCTTAAGGGCTCAGCTCCAGACAGCATGGGCAGAGATTGCACACGTCAAATTTCATATTCAAGAGGAAATATATTACAAGAACCACCTGCCATTACACCAACATCCAACAGAAGCACCTCTACCGCAGAGGGTAGTTGGTTCAGGAGGTTGGCAGGTGATTAGGAGGGGCAAATCGAGTGCCTCATCACTCGGTGCTCTCCAACATATTATCTCCACAAACCATATAAAAACTACAACTAGGTATCTGCCTCTATCTCCAAAAATCAAACAAAGGGGCAGAGGACACTGCAGAGCAGGACACTGCAGCACAAGAGCTAACACAACAAAACTCTCCTAAAAAAGGAACCAAAACAAAAAAAAAAAATCAAAAAGGAAATCCAATAAGCTTCTGATCATAGGAGACTCCATGATTCGGGCAGTTGATACCTATCTCCAGCCATGGGTAATGGTCAGATGTCTCCCAGGTACATTAGCATGGAGAGACACTGACTGCATTGCTAAAATTGTTCAGGAAACAGGAATAAACATTGACATCCAGGTACACATGGGGACTAATGATCCCACCAGCCGGTCAGTTGTGGAGACCAAGGAACACCTGACCAGGCTGGGTGACAAACTATCATCCATTTTGTCCAGCATCTCCTTCTCTGAGATCCTTCCAGTCTTGGGGCAGATGGAAGGAAAGTCAGAGAAGGGGAGACAGAGGAGCTAAACATGTAGCTCAAGGGCTGGTGCCAGGAAAAAAGGACATAAATTTGTAGGGAACTGGCAACAGTTTTGGGAGCGAAAGTTCTTTAAATTTGATGGACTGCATCCGACTAAGGAGGAGTCAGTGCATTGGGGCAGAAGTTTGATGTCTTTGCAGAATATTTAAACTAGTAAATGGGAGAGGGTGCAGCACCCCATACGCCAATGGGAAGAACACCTCCCCTCAGCTAGTGGCCAAACAGGAGTTCAGCATGTTTGCAGTTCATTTGCGTCACCAGGTAAGGAAAAAGGTCCAGCTCCCCATAAGACGCACAGGGGAAAACGCCAGACCTCACCCAACAACTAACACACCTAAATCTGGCCAATGGAAAATCATGTACACAAATGCTTGCAGTCTGGGTAACAAGATCCCAGACCTACAGGCAATAATGACAGAGGCTAAACTAGACATGGTAGCAATTAGCGAGACGTGGTTTACCAGTAAGCACCTTTGGGAGACTTCAGTACTTGGCTATGTACTGTTCAGAAGAGACAGGGGTGCAAAAAGTGGGGTTGGAGTGGCCCTGTATGTCAATGAAAATATCAAAGCTACAGAAATTCAGAATACACATAAGGAGCCAGAAGAACTGTGGGCCACCCTGGAAACAGGAAATGGGATGACCATAAGAACTGGGGTTGTCTACAGACCCCAGACCGGGGGGAGGACATAAACACATTACTGTTGGAAGATATACAAAACATAGCAGCTAAAGGGGAGGTTCTGATAATGGGAGACTTCAACATGCCGGATACAGATTGGTCAATACCAGCAGGAACATCTGCCAGAACTAGACACATGGTGGATTCCCTGCAGGGGGGAGGCCTCAAACAACTGGTACAACAACCTACAAGAGACAGGGCTATCCTAGATCTAGTACTGACTAACAGGGAAAGGATCACAGATCTCCAAGTAGAAGGTCACCCGGGGGCCAGTGATCATCACATAGCATGGTTCAATTTGGCCACTACAACTAAATCATCCCATTCCAAGGCAAAATATGGGACTTCAGAGGAGCTGACTTTCATAAGATGGCCAACAGAGTTAAGCTAGCCCTGGCAAAAAGAAATTCAGGTGGGGGGGTACAGGCAAAGTGGGCAAGCATTAATGATGCAATAGAGAAAATAGGAAGTGCAAAAGAAGAAGGAAACCATTTTAGTTCTCAAAAAACAGCAGCAGAAAAGGTCAGAGCCAAAAGGCTGGCCTTCAGGAAATATAAGGGAACACAGCGGGATGAAGATAGGGAGGCATACTAAACTTCCCTAAGGGAAGCAGGGAAGGCAGAAAGGCAGGCAAAGGCCCAAACCGAGGAAACACTAGCACAGACAGTAAAAGAAGGTGACAAGACTTTCCATAGATACATTAGTAAAAGGAGAAAGTCCAGAGGGGGTATTGCTAAGATCAAAGGAGATAAGGGGGCGTGTGAGGAGAAGGACCATGTAAAAGCAACTATCCTAAATAGATACTTCTGCTCAGTATTTACTGAACAGAAGGTAGGGCAGGGCCCACAGCTCACCACTGTGGACACAGGGGGGAGGGAGGTGAGCACTAGTCCCTTCACAAAAGAAAGGGTCCTACAAGAGCTAGATAAGTTCAGGTGGAAAAGGCAATGGGACCCGATGGCATACATCCCAGGGTACTAAAGGAGCTAAGAGTGGAACTAGCAGAGTCATTATCAGAACTGTTTAGTGAGTCTCTGAGCACAGGAGAGGTCCCAGAAGACTGAAGAAGGGCTCATGTGATCCCGCTCCACAAGAGTGGTAGCAGGGAGAAGGCAGGGAACTACAGACCAGTCAGTCTTACCTCAGTAGTGGGCAAGATTATGGAGGCACTCCTTAAGGAAAGGATAGTGCAACAGCTGGAATCCATAGGAGCACAGGATCCAAGACAGCATGGATTTACAAAAGGAAGGTCCTGTCAAACTAATCTCATAGATTTCCTTGACTGGGTAACCCAGAGTGGTGGACCAAGGGGGAGCAGTTGATGTCACCTACCTTAACTTCAGCAAAGCTTTCGATAATGTTCCACGTAGAAGATTGATTAATAAGCTGGGTAGGCTCGGGGTGGGTCAGACGTTGGTCAACTGGGTGGCAAACTGGTTGACGGGCAGAAAACAGAGAGTGGTGGTAAACAGTATACAGTCAGAAAAGATGTAAGTCACAAGTGGGGTACTTCAGGGATCAGTCCTGGGGCCAGTCCTCTTCAATATCTTCGTCAGTGACATTGCAGATGGACTGGAGGATAAGGTTTGTCCATTTGCAGATGACACCAAGATCTGCAACAGAGTAGATGATCCAGATGGGGTGGGCAGAATGAGAAGAGATCTGGATAAACTAGCAAAATGGTCGGAAGAGTGGCAACTGGGGTTTAATGCAAAGAAGTGCAAGATCATGCACATAGGGAAGAGAAACCCTGGAGCCACCTATAGGCTGGGAGGGGAGTTGCTGGCAGTCACAAGGGAAGAAAGAGAGTTGGGCATTATCATCACCGATGACCTGAAATCATCCAAGCAGACCACTAAAGCAGTAGGTAAGGCTAGGGGGATGTTAGGGTGTATTAGTAGGGGTATCACAAGTTGGAAGAGGGAGGTAATAATCCCTCTTTAAAAAAGACACTAGTTAGGCCCCATCTGGAATACTGCATGCAGTACTGGAGGCCACACCTTCACAAGGACATTAACCAAATTGAGGCAGTCCAGAGAAGGGCAACCAAAATGGTGCAGGGACTGCATCAGAAAACATAGGAGGAGAGATTAACAGAGCTCAGTATGCATACCCTAGAGCAAAGGAGGGGAGAGAGGTGATATGATCGAAACATTCAAACACCTTAAGGGCATTAACAAGGTGAAAGAGTCTAACATGTTTCAATATACGAAAAATAGCAGGACAAGAGGACACAGCATGAGATTAGAGGGAGGCAGATTAAGGGGTAATGTGAGGAAGTTCTTTTTTCACAGAAAGGGTGGTGGATGCATGGAACGGCCTACCTCAGGAAGTGGTGGATATGAATACAGTGCACGGCTTCAAACAGGCATGGGATAGGCATAAGGGAGCAATACAGATACAGTAAGTACGAATAGATAGGCTGTTGACAGAGCAAAGGCAGATAGCACATTTATAAGGCAGAAAAAGTAATGGGCAGACTGGATGGGCCTTGCGGTCCTTATGTGCCATCAACTTCTATGTTTCTAAATCATAAAAAACGGGGAATATAGATACAAGAAATGTTACATGTAAATGGAAGAGTGGAAAATATGTTGCTTTCCAATGTTTTCCCATATATTGAACAGACTATTACTCTCAGTCAGCCTGTCCGGCTAACAACGGTCAGTCTATGTAATCTGAAAATGACACTAATATATGATCTTTACTATCCAAAACTGACAAAAAGCAAGTAGCAGCAATAATAGCAGACAGAAAACTGCATTCACTGTCAAAACTAGCCAGTTACTTTTTAATTTTGAATAATTTTTCTTTTTTTGTTTGGTTCATTAGAAAGTTAGCTACCTGATTTTATTAGATATGATGAGCAGCACTCTAATACTGACATGTCTAGCTTTAGTCACCATCATAGCTCAGCAGCATGGGCCTTATTTATTGTGATATCACAAGTGACCAATCAAGCAGTAGGCCAGCAGTTCAACTGCTAGTGTATGAAATATTGATGAGATATGAGGAGGAATGGAGCTTGATGTCAGAAACAAATTCTTCACAGAAAGGAAGGTGGAGAAGGGTGCAAAAGGAGGTAGACCGTGTAAAATGGGGGGGGGGGGGTTCAAACATGTAGGGGATAAGCATATGGGGCTGGTGAAGCCAGTGGCAAAAGCTGGAGGAATGGGGAAGCAGTGAGCCACTAGGGCGTCGCTCCCCAGCTGGTTTGACACTGTGGAATTAATTTCTTATAGCACTAAAACCTGTCAGTTTTTTACTTATCCAGCCATTTACCCTGATGGCTGTCTCCCTGTTATGTGACTAATTTGCTTTCCGTTGTACTTCTATATGTGAATCCTAATTCAACTGCTGTTATGTCTGTAATCTCTGACCCAAATGCATATTGCGATTTTCTGAGCCAGACTGTGCAATTGTATATAAAACTTATAATCAATGTATGTGATGAACTCTGGGTCGCCCCTGAAAAAGGGACCTTTGGTCTCAGTGGGCTCACCCAGTCACCAAAATGCAATGAATAAATAAATAATTAAATAAATAAATAAAATCAACATTAGGAGGGGGGGACCCTCACCGATCGGCAGGTCTGGGGAGAGGGGGAGGCATCACTGGCAGGTGGGGGGGGCTAAGCAGGGAGAAGGGGCACCGAAGTGGAAATCACAGCAGAGAGAGTGAGGAAGCCTCAGCCCCTTAAGATCGAGAAAGCACTGGGGCCAGATAAATTACATCCCAGAGTGTTGAAGGAACTTGCAGATGTCCTGCAAAACCCCTGGCAGAGCTTTTCACCATCTCTGAGGACAGGGTGGGTGCCCCAGACTGGAAGGTGGCACATATAGTGCCTATCCACAAGGGGGATCAAGGAGGTGGCAGGGAACTACAGGCCTGGTCAGCCTGACCTGGTGGTGGGCAAGGTGATGGAGGGCATTGTCAAGGAGAGGCTAGGGGGACCTGATGTCAGGTGCCTGGACAATAGACAGCATGGATTCATCCCACGGAAATCGTGGCCAGACAAACCTGGTGGAGTTCTATGACTGTGACAAGTGCCTTGGACCTGGGTAGACCAGTGGATGTCCTCTTCTAGACTTCAGCAAGGCATTTGACTCTGTTCCTCACGTGCCTGTTGGATAAGCTGGGAGAAATGGGGTGGGGAACCAGATGATCAGGATGGATAGGCAATTGGCTCCAGGACCGACCCAGAGGGTCGAGTTGGTGGATAGTCCCATCCCCAAGGAGGGTCATTAGTGGGGTCCCACAGGATCAGTCCTTGGGCCCCTTCTGTTCAACGCCACGATCTGACATAAAGGACAGGAGTCAGGAGTGAGATGAGTCTCTATGGATGACCTCAAACTGGGAAGTGGTGGTGGATGGGAGGAGGAGGGCCCTCACAGGGGGATCTGAGGCTCTGGAAAGATGGTCTAGAAAGTGGAAGCTGAGGTTCAATGTAGGAAATGCAAGGTACCCACCAGCTGGGAAACCCAAGTCAAGTGTACAACTTTGGGAATGCTACAAGTCTCGATGGTTGAGAGGGACCTGGGGGTGGTGGTAGATGTCAAGATGAACAACTTGAGACTTGTAGGAGGGCAGCAGCCAAGGCCAACAGGATGCTGGGATGCATCACTAGGGGATCACTCCAGAAGGAGGGAAGTGATACTCCCTCTGTATAACTGCTTGGTGAGGCCGCGCCTGGAGTACTGTGTGCAGTTTTGGAGGCCACACTTAAAGCGGGACATTAACCTCCTGAGAGGGTCCAGAGGAGGGCAACCAAAATGATTTGGGGCTTGGGGACAGGACCTATGGAGGAGAGGCTCAAGAGCTAAATATGTACACATTGGAAGAGAGAAGGGACCGGGGACATGATAGAGGCCCTTAGGTACATGAAGAGGGTAAATAGGGGAAGAACAGTCGGGTGCTTCAAGGAAGGAGGAAGGGGCCACTAGAGGGCATGGCTGGAAGCTGGAGGGGGAAGATTCAGGGAGAAAGGAGGAGGTGCTACTTCACTGAGAGGGTGGTGGAGCCATGGAATGCACTGCCTAGGGGCTGGGGAGGCAGAGACAGTGGAGGGGTTCAAGAGGGGTGGACAGGTACAGGGAAGGGTTCGGAAGCAAAATCCAATGCAGCAAGAATATCCGGAACTGGGAAGGGAGAAGCCAGAGAAGGCGAGGGGGACAGCAAGGTCAGCACCCAGGTTGGGGACTGACCAAACGAGCAGACACGAAAGACCATTAGGCCTATTCTGCTGGCATTTTAGTATGTTAGTATGAGACGCAGGGCTGGGCAAACTTGATTGGCTGCAGGACTACTTTCTGCCAACAAGGTCTATGTTTCTGTTCTGGAATCTCAGCTTAGAGCACTGTTCCACACATCACACCTAGTAGAAACATAGACTCTCTCGGCAGAATAGGATGGCTTGGCCCACCCAGTCTGCTCAAATGTTCCCTGCTTAATCTGTCTCTGCAGAGACTAACTAGTCTCCAGCAACCTTCCCTCCTCCCTGCTTTCTAATACACCCCTGTGTCTATTCCATGCTTTCTTGAAGCCACCCAGTGCTACTGTCAGGTAAGTCTGCTAGTTTGCAAAATAGAAAAGTAAAATACTTTTAGATATAAAAAGTAACAGCTAACTACATTTAAAAGTGTATTTCATTCAGTGTACAAGCTCTTCAAGGACAGGGTGCTAGTCTTAATAAGAGTTACTACAGACATGCACAAATGGGAGAAACGGACTCTCTACCAAGTAGGGCTGTTTTTGAATGGGGCCTTTTTTATTTTAAATATTTATAGTTGCGTCTCTGTTATTTGTATCTGTGTTTACATGTAAATGTTAACAAAAATTGACATATACTGTATATTTCAAACTTGTTTCTGTTAATGATGGCCCAAGACAAAGGGTTTGAGAAGTATCAGTGTAATATGGCAAGTTATCAATAATATGAGCTGTATTCATTGTATGTGAGCAACAGCAAAGTTTAGTAGTATTTTTGACTGACCTGTTGGATTTCCGCTTGTGATGCCGGTGACCCAGGTTTGGGAATGGACTAGGGTCGCTGGAGGGCTGGGTGGCGGGGGGGGGGAGGGGAGATCGAGTGTTCCTAGGACTGCTGTCCTTCACCGCACCGGTACCATCATGACATCAGGGTTGGGACGGACGCTGGTCGTCATTGCTTGTCCTCGCCCCTGCCTACAGGGGGAAAAAAATGCTGTGCCGGGTTGTCTCCATGGTGCCCTTCCCTTGTGCCTCGATTAGCCTCATGTACTAGCTTTCCTGACCAGATACCAGTAATGTGGCACTGATAAGTGGAACAGTGCCGCAACCCCACCCTCTGGGGGCAAGCCAGGGGTGACTGCAGAGAGTATGGTGCTTGCCAGAGGTGGAGGTGCTGGGGTACCATGACCAAGGGCTAAAATCTGATGACTCCTGAACAGGGAAAAATCATACTAAATAAAAAAAAAAAAGAAAAAGAAAAGTTTAGTAGAATTTTATATGGTCCAATACAAATGCCCATACTTGCTGGAATGCATGTTACTGAAGGTCGCTGCCTCAGTCATAGCTACTCCAGTTGCTATTTAATAGGTCATTTCTCCAAGGGAGAATCCCTGGCAAATGGAAGGAGGCCGTGGTTGTCTCAGTTCACAAAGGTGGATCAGGGAAATGGTTGAGAATTACAGGCCTATCTCCACACTTTGCACACCTGCCAAGATACATGAGAAACTGGTATATAACCTTGAAATGCACCACCTCTTATCTGATAAGCAGCATGGCTTCAGACATAACCACAGAATGGACACTGATCTAATTAAGTTTACTGCTGAGGCCCTCTAGGCCCTGGACAGTGGGGTTCCAACTGGGGCCACCTTTATTGATTTTACCAAAACCTTTGACTTGGTCAGTCATACCCTACTCCTCAATAGACTTAAACCCTTTTATCTTGATTCTCATTCACAATCCAGGTTCACTCACTCTCTCACTCAAAGGTCACAAAAGGTCAAATGGAGAGGTGCTATGTCTATCACGGATGGTGTACCTTAGGAATCGATACTTGGCCCTTTGCTATTCTCAATATTTGTTGATGACCTAAACAATAACTGTGGTAAATGTCACCTCATTCTTTATGCTGATGATGTGGTCCTTTATACGAGCGCCCCCAATACAAAGACTCACAATGCCCAGCTATCAGGTGACAATGACGCAGGAGAGTGGTGTGCTTATTTTATGGAACACATACAAACAAAGGTGAGAATGAGTAAGTGTCTCAGCTAGGACTTGAACCCAGGCCGACCGAAATACCATTCCGATTGTGCTAACCACCTGCGCTTTGAGACAACTGGAACCTGGGCCGTCCCAGAGCACATTACTCTTGCTCAAATGCACAACCCAATGGCAACACCATTATTTACTTGTAACAATCACAGGAGTTTGGTGTGCATATTTTATGGAACACATACAAATTCCGATTGCGCTAACCAAGGTAAGTATTAAAACCTACAGGCAAACTGCAGAACATAGATCTTTGACCAGTGGAAGTTTTCATCATAGAAACAGTAAACTTAGAAATTGCTGGCAGATAAGGAATGTCTGGCCCATCTAGTCTGCCTGTAAGCCCTAAAGTACATTGGAAAGATCTGGTTATGGCAGTAGTAACATATTTTTGGAAATAATGCAAAAGGAGCTTGGGACCTTGTCTACAATTAGTTTTTGGGCTAACGCACCGAGTTGATATTGGTACCTCTGGTCAGGCTGCAACCAGCCTAATTGCTCATACAAATTACAGTGGTGAGTGACATATGGTAATCGAGAAGCAAATCTAGCAATCTAATTCAGTAAGGTCTTAACCTAAGAGGCTCATTCACACGGCAAAATCTGATCTGGTTCTGAAAGTGTACCTCACCAGGATCACTGCATTATGTCACGTCTGAACGCTAATTTTGTTTCATGTTCCGTGGCATAGTGGAGTGAGCATGATCCTCGTTTTCCTGGGATTGCGTGGTGGTTTAGGTGTTGTCACTGACCGTCTGACCACCCGGTAACCACTGCACTGCTCACAGTGACAAAACCAGGACAGAACTGTGCACCTTCAACATCAGTGCACAAGGTTGCCGTCTGAACGGGGTCGCCGCATTTCCAAACTCGAAGAAACAAGGGCTTCATGTGCAGCCCTGCCATGTGAACGGCTTCTTATTTAACAACTCCACACATGCTTAATGATAAAACAAGCCACAACCAATCAAAGGCAACAGAAAACTCTGAGACAGTAGCAACGGGGGGTGGGGGGGGCAAGTAAGGGATTTAGTCTATAAATAGACCCTTAATCTTTGATGAGTTAATCATTGTATTAATGTGCTGATCATATGTTAGGGAATTATCCACTAGAAGGCCTAAATATTTAAATGTCCTGACTTGCTCGATACCCATGCCCTTAAGCGTACACTATAGAAGAACTGGTTCACCCACCAACTTTCTTCTTTGGTTATAAAAAAACAGATTGTTTTCCCCCATTTAGAACCAAATCGTTTGAACAAAGTTTTGAATTGCAATAAAATCGAAAGCCAAATCATTGTGTACATCTAAAGAATTGGGCCACTAATGAGGAACACAGCATCATGGGCATAAAGGAAAATTTGTGTATTGCAACAAATAGAAGATAGTGTAATCAAAAATAAGTTAAATACAAAGGAACCCAAAATAGAACCCTGAGGAACATCCAGTGAGACTATGGCTAGGGGGTGAAATGTATCCCTTAATTTTAGTCGACTGAGAACGGCCATAAAAGTAGCTCTGGAACCAACCAAAGACCTCAGGGGCCAAACCCAATTTAAGAAGGGCAGACAGAACGGAAGCACATTATGATTCACCAACTCGAAAGCCTTGATCAGGTCCACAAAGACAGCCACAGTAGCAACAGGCAAACCTGTTGCTATCTAGGCGGGTTCCTGGCTGCTACTGAGAGTGGCAATGAAGCGTGTCCCTCTCTGCCATTCCCAGTACCAGTCAGCAACCCACCCAGATGGTAACAGATTTGTCGCAGTAGATCTAAGACTTACAGACTGGAGGGTTGTCTCTGCTCCTACTACCCTCGATTGTCCCAACTTCTAACCATGACAATGAATGACAAACCCTACAGCAACCTAGTGGCTGACTTACTTATCCTAAACCCTCTGAACAGGATAGGTATTTGTCTTGTAAATATGTTTATTATTTAAGATAATGTTCCTCATACCTTTAGCTTTCCCTGTGCACTGTAATATTGTTCAATTCATTTCTTTCTGCATAACGTGTCTGATACGTCCTTGCTCATTTTATATGTAATGTTTTATTTACTACTCTCTTAATTGCTTGTGCTTGACAGGTCCTTGCTCATCATGTTAATGCCACTGAACTGTGCATTTACCTTATGTTTTATCTGTAATTCATCTCAGATTGCCTCTAAAAAATGGACCTATCGTCTGGGTGAGCTTATCCGGTTACCAAAATGAAAAAAATAAATAAAACTGTGTATTTGCCTGAAATAATTTATGTTTTGCAGAGCCCTACTAGTAAGCGTTTCCCTGAAGAGTTTTCGTTCAGACATCACTAACAACCTCTGTTACTGTGTACATACAAGTCATTGAATGTGAGGCCGGAGCAGCGCCGCTCCACTAGCACTCGTATCTACAGTCACGGAATTTAGCTGGAGGGGACGGTCGAGAAACACCTGAAAAGTAATCCCGTCTACCGATGTCCTGACGAGCGCGCGAGAAGCGCCCTTTTCTCTGCCGCCACACGGCAGGCCTGCTATCCGCCCAGACAGCAACAGGTTTGCTTTTCCGTGCTGTGCATACGCACACCGTACTCATTTCACCTAGAAGCCGTGTCATGCTTCCCATGCGAACAGCCGGAACGGTGGGGTGCCAGAAGATACTAAACGCTAAACGGGCGGAGGATCGGAATGGCACTTATGAGGGTAAAAAGGGCTCTTTTTCTAAACTAGTTTTGCCATACAAAAATAAAAAGGGGAGGGGGGGCCTGCTCCCCTGTTCCTACGCCTAGTACACACTGCTCGGCTCTCGTTTCATTTCCGCATTCGGCAGCCGCCAGCAGCACCGGCCTACAGACTACACACTCCAGTTGCACTCTGCCATATCGAAGTCCATATTCATAGTGGCAATAACACCAATGGAAATACACAGTCACGTCTACGATCGTGTCTGCAAATCATTGGTGTAGGCAGGCATACTCCAAGCACTCCATGGTGTGAAATTTTATTTAAGGGGTGTAGCAAATAGGATCTGAACTGCTTCCTTTTTCCATGAAAACTAACAAAGAAAATACTGAACCTTTCTGTAATTTTATTCATAGGAGTCGAAACTAGCAGGACTGGTCACTAATACTCTAGTTGCATCCCAAGGGCAATACAACTTTACAGGCTCTGGGCTGGTATGTTGATGTCTTAGGGAACAGTGCATGGCATTTGTATTTACCCAAGCATGGCAACAACCACCACTGTCATGAGATACAAGAGTTGTATTTACTGTGCCAAATGAGGGAACAAACACGGTCCTGGTGTAAATGTGTGTATTGTCTGGCCAAGTGTGTGTGGGGAGGTGTGAGTCCAATTTGGTGTGCAGATCTGAAATCCCTGGCTACACCCCTCTGCAAATAACCGTACCGAATACAGAAACTAGGGACGACATGGGTACACAGGCGGACTGTAAGTTGCTACAGTACAGAGAGCCCTGATCACCTTGTGTGTGTACTACTGCCTTCTCAGTCAGAAACTAATATACACACACCTCTTCCAAACGCTAACAATTTGCCTTGCTTATCAAACGTAGTGTTTACTAAGTAACATCGTTTAAATTAACTTGCATTTCGCACACAGAAACGACTCTGCATTCCACTCTCTAGAAGGACTGTAAGCGTTGCTGCTTATATAGGAGGTACCAGCTGCACCCTCGCCCTGTACACCTACCTGGTGCTGTAGCCCTGAGACTGTATGTATCCGTCCCCCATAGGCTCGCCGTGCACTACTTGTGTTCTCCGAATCGAGTAGCCTCCACCAGCCTCCTCAAAAGGCTCGCTGTACTGCTGCGTTTGTGTTCTCCGCATGGAGAAGCCGCCTCCACTACTTGCGAAGCCGCCTCCACTATTTACGAAGCCACCTCCACCACCCTCGCTTCTCCCGGAAAAGTCGTAGTAATTCGCAGCTAAATCCTGCCCGGATCCAGAACGGCCGATGGTTCCCAGAGTGTGTAGCCTGGTCTGAGATCCACCATGTAAACTCATGTCGACGATGTACTTCTGCCCATACAACAACCCTTAGGACTACCGAGAAGAAGCGTCCTCAGATACACCAACGATTCTCCACACTCCCCAGGAACAGGTACAAAGAAGGAGCCGGTGAGCGCCACAAAGAGCAAACCGACAGTAGGAGGAGAAAGGTGTGCGCCGATCTTCCTCTTTCCCTAGGTGGCTAGAGAATGGCAGTGGTGAAGGATTATTCCCCACTGGCAGTACGAAAAGCCACACCTTGTTTGTTTTTAAATATCCTCGTCTGGTGACGACGCCCAGTGAGTGTCCTCCTACACCTCAGCTTGGGAGGAGGTTTGCAAAGTAAGAACTCTTTTGTCTTCATTTGGGAGTTCTTCAGCCCTTGTATGCCAAGTGAGTAATGGCTGGCATGGAATGTATGGTAGTTTTTCATGCTGCGAAGGTTTGCTGTTCCTTTGAGCATCACTGTTGGATCTCATCTCAATCAATTTTTGTTTTACACCTGATTGGGGAACAATTTTAAAATATCCTTAAAGTAAATTTCCAACTTGATTTTAATTGCATATGCAGTGCTGTCAGACATATCCTGTATTTGACGGAAATGAAGGCATATATACAGGAGAATTGCTCTCATAGACTTGCAGTGGTTATGTGGGGAAACGGGGCAATTTAGCTTCCAAATACCATCATGTAAGCTACAAGATAACATGGGAAAAGTGCCATAGAGTTGCAGAGAAACTGCCAAGCAATATAGGAACACTGGATAAGGACGTTATAGCCCCTTACCTTATTTCAGCACTACTAGTCATTTCCACCAGAAACTGAAATTTTTTTCAAAGCCTATTTTAGAAAAAAAGGGGTCATAAATCAGGCTGAACCAACAGTCAGCGTAACCCTTCCACATCCTAGTCCACCAACCATGCCCCCATGTTCAGACTATGAGGGCATTTTTCAAGACCTTTTTTTATAGGAACAAAAGCCACTGCTCAGTTAATAGGGGGTTCTATTAGTTGGGCAGTGGCTTTCATTTACATAAAATATTGCTTTACCACATAAATGAACGTTTTGAAAATGTCCCCCCCCCCAAGATTATAATGGGAAACGCCCCCACAGTCTCCCTGGTTAGATGTAATAAATCATCTGAATGTGAGGGCACGGCCGGTGGACTGGGAAGTGGAAGGGATCGGCTGGTAATTGGTTCAATCCGATTTATAATCCTTTCCCTCCAAAAACAGACTTTGAAAAGATGTTCAGTTTACGCTGGAAATGACTAGGACTGCACTTTGATAACGGGCTATAATGCCCATATGCTAGTCTTTTAAATTTCCTTTATATGCCATTCGGTATCTTCCATTTAGTGATGCCCACTGCTGTCATATGTTTGGGATTTTATTTTGATTCAGAACCAGTGTTGGAATCACACTTTAATAGCTTTAGGAGCTAGTGGGGCTTTATAATGGTCCTATCTTGAAATTGAGCCCCCCTTCTCATTATACATTAGTAGGCGGTGATGTGAGAACTACCGGGCTGAGCCTTGCAAGCCCCCATAATTTCAATACTGTTTCAGAACTTTATTTTTATTTTTAATGACATCAAGATTTATGCTCCTTACTGGTCATAATAATTCTCTGTGCTAGTGTTTCCTGTCCATTCTGGGATATCAGGTCCCACTGTTCCATACTGTGTATACAGTGGTTAACACTGCAAAACAGTCGGCCTGGTAGCGTTGAGGGTTGAGGTGCTGGACGCCACACCTCTCGCCACGCCGACGACCCGTGTTAGGGAACGGACTCAGGCCACCGGAGGTCAGCAGGGGAAGGAAGGGATCGAGCATCCGGAGGGCTGCTCTTCCTTCCGTGGGGAAGGATCTGGGTAAGTGCCACTCCTGTATGGCCCCTGGTGGAAACTGGGGGTAGCGCAAGGAACATGCGGTGCTGAGAGTAGGGGGGCAGAACAGCGGCAGACAGCACATTAGTGTCCGGACGTCAGTGAACATCCACGCTCCACAGGGGGAACCACCACCACAGAAAAATACCCTGGAGGATTAGGGAGGTGATGAGGGCTCCTGGGACCCAGCCCACATCCCCATTGTTGGGTCATACTCCCAACTGCTCTGCATGACCCTCAACCAGGATGGACCCTCTAACTTCAGAAGGGCCACCAGTTCAGAGAGGCAGACCCTCCCCCAATGAGTGTTCCAGAGGGGGGGGGCTGGGAAATCCTGGTAGGGGGTGCCAGAGGAGGGATGTTCACAACATGGAGTAGAGGCATAGGGTTGCATGGACACCTCTGAGAGATGCCTCGGTCCACGGGAGAATAAATAGAAGATAAATAATACAAAAAAAAATGAGGCAAAACAGTGTAAACTGAGAGAATACCCAGGAAATGTAGAAACTGATAGTCAAGGCCACTGGTTTAACGTGGTAAAATAGTGACATTCGGGTTTCAAGACCTGAAAATCTAGGAATTACACTGTGCTGATTGTTAAGTCTAATTTCTGTCATTCTTTTAGCATGTGTATAAATGCTCAGAACGAGTGAAGGCTTACTATACAGCGCGTTAATTGAAGCAAATTGATAGTAGTACAGGAAGCAATTATAAAAAAAATATATAAGTTTTGTAGATTTACTGATCTGGTATAACATCCATGAAATTATATGTTTCTGCCACTTTGCAGGCAGTCCAAATTCCAAAATTTGACCAGGTTTTCCAGTAAAAACTGAAAACCAGTGCCCTTGCTGATAGTGTAAACTACATAGAGGCCAAAAGCAAAGCACATTCTGTTGCAGTACATAAGTTATAAGATCCTTTCTAAAGAACAAAAAAAAACAGAAAAAAGCATAGCCAAAGACTGAATAGGAATCAAAGTCACAAACAAGGAAATGCACAAACTTGTCTCTGATCCTTTATAAAATTGCAGGGTGTGTTCTGTGTAACAGCACATTCTCCATGTAGGACAGAGGGCTTTTAAGTGGAGAAATTATGGACTTACCCTCCTTATGTGAGGCAGCTGAGTGGTATGCTATGCTGACTGATAGTTCAGGTTGCACAACTCTTTGAAAAGACCCCATCCCCCATAATGCAAAACATCCCATCCTTATTATGCACACAACAATGAAGTAGAAACAGTTTTTCAATGGAGACTCTCAAGTGCTGGAAATGGTATATTTTGCAAACACACATTTAGTGCATTCATTCACTTTACTTTTACATTGCGACTATTCAAAAAATGTTCAAAGTTCTGTACATATGCAATCCACAAAAGCCATACCCTGCAATACAAGTAAACTTAAACAACATAGAGAATAATGTTTAGGCCACCATATATAGTGGAGGCTAGAGGGCAGTGCCAGAGTTAGGAAGGCGTGGGAGCACGGTACATGGTGTGGGCATGCCTCCACACGCACGTGCCGTGAGGGGGTAGGGCAGAAAATGCAAAAATGGTGTTGACCAGCAGGATGAGACTGGTCCTTCACACGCTCCATACCCGGCCAACTGAACACCTCTGTGCCAACGAGGTGAGCCTGGAGGACACTGGGGTGACGAGGCGGGGGACCGGTGGAAGGGGGCTGGTTGACACAGGAGGCAGAAAAACTACTTAAAAAAAAGTGTTATTAGCAATATCCAGAATTCTAGCAAGAAGACTGACTGACCAACAGGGTTGGGGAGGGACAGAATACAATCTGAAAGAGAGAGAATCTGTCACACCTTCACTGGTAAGTTGCAATAAGACTGCTAGCTGAAATATCTTACAAAGGCAGACAGAGAGGTCAGCCCATTAAATCAACAGCAGGATTTGTGGGTTGAGGACCCTAGTGTCACATTAATTTCTGAAGGTAACCACCGCTCACTAAAGGTGGCTGCAGTGGTTCCCAAATTTTGACGTGTACTACAAAGCGATTCATCTCTTGTTAATTTCATTTGTCCTCAGCCTTGTATTACATACCGAGGAGACAACAATCTGGGTAATTCGATTACTTACAGTGTATGTGCCGGCACCAGTTCTCTTACTCATTGACATTGGCTGCCACTTACACTGAATGGTACTTTTCTTTGCAATCAGTACAGTGTTTGCCATTATTGTACACAGGACAATCAATTTGTACATCTGGATGGTCAACCTTTAGGGGATTTATCAATTGTCAGACATTATTTGTGCCTGTGTCATTAATTAATTTATTCAAAAAGCACCTTTGAGCACAAGTGCTCGTTTACAAAGGTTCCATGTCTATGACAATAAGAGAGGCAACACGTAACAGTAGACAGTGCAGAGGTATGAAACAGCAGCTTCTTAAGGAGCATAATCAGTGGCAAGCAGTAGGAAGCCTTCTGTACAAGAGTCAGAACAATAGAAATTTCTCATGTGCCATTGCTCCAAACTTTATGTTGGGTGTACCAGGCTGAACTGGGCAGTGCTTGACTCCCTCAATGACACCAACAAAGCTCTGGACCTATTTATCAAACATTTCAACGAAGCCTGTGACATCTATGCACCAGTGAAAAAGATGAAGGTCAAAGGACAGACCAACCCCTGGGTTACTACTGACCTTTTAACTCTGCTCAAGCACAGAGACCACCTCTGGCATCGTGCTTGTGCAACTCCGAAGCAAGTAAACATACAATTATACAAAGCAGCCAGAAATGATTGCACTCGAAGAATACGGAATGCTAAACGCAGCTATTACAAAGAGGCTCTGACATACTCTTAGGCCAGGGAAACAAATTCTGGAACAACATGAAAGAACTCACAGGCAAGGATCCTGAAGCACCACCCACTATGCTCAACCTTCATGGCACTCCTACACTCGACCTAGGTATCATCACCAGCACTTTTAATAATGCATTTACACACCTGGACAGTGTTCTTCCACCAAATTTTTTCAACGACCTCCCCTCCAGCTCCTCCCAAGTTACCCCCCAACTAGAACGTACAACCCCAAAGTATTTTTTTAAGGAGGTCCCACCACAAGTAGATAGAAAATACATTCAAAAGGCCATCGGCAAACAAGGGTACAGTGGTGACTCCCTTGACCTGAAACTGCTGGCACAAGTCCTCGATGAAATCTTAGAACCACTTACAAAGATCTTTAATCTCTCGCTTAGATTGAGCCATTTCCCCTCTCTCTCTCTGGAAGAAAGCCACTGTCACACCGGTTCACAAAAGCGGAGATAGGACACTGCACACCAATTACAGACCTATCTCACTCCTCCCCCCACTATCCAAAGTGCTGGAGCGAATAGTGTCGGACCAAGTAGTTGAATTCCTGGATAAGTACAATGTACAGTGCCCAGAGCAGCATGGCTTCAGAAAAGGACACAGCACCACCACTGCACTACTGGAATTTACAACCTTCATCCATGCCACGCTTGACAAAGGGAATTGTGGAGGGGCAGTATTTATAGACCTTACCAAGGCATTCGACACAGTTAACCACCCCCTACTGCTCAAGCAACTGTCCTCCATTGGGATCTCCAGTGATGCCCTTCCATGGTTCACCAGCTACCTTGATAATCGGATTCAACGTGTAAGGATTGCAGGGATCTCTTCGGATGAGAAACCGTCCGGCCCGGAGTCCCCTAGGGATCTATTCTGGGCCCTCTACTCTTCTCCTCTTCATCAACAATCTCCCAGTGCCTGCCACCAAAAATATTACTATATGCAGACAATGCAGTCCTGTTTTCCAGCCACCATGACATTACAGTCCTTGAATCCCAGCTGCAGCTCAACTTCAATCGCGATCAAGACTGGTTCAATTCTCATAAACTTGTCCTGAACCACAGCAAGACTAAAGCTATGTCCTTCTGTAACCGACAGAGCAGGCACAACTCTCTGTCCGTCACCATCAAGAACCACGCTGGGAACCCACTCGAACATGTCAAGGAGTTCAAGTACCTTGGTATTACCCTGGATAGTACCCTCTCCTACACTCGGCGTATTGACACTGTTGCCAAGACCGCCAATATACGGATTGGACTACTACACAAACACAGGCACTGTATGCCTGTGCATGCCCTTAAACTAGCCATCTACAGCTCTGTCACCTCAATCATTGACTACGGCCTTGCCATCTATGGCTCTGCCCCAACAAGGGCCCTCCAGAGGATCTCAGTTGCTCTCAACAAAGCCTGTAGACTACTGACGGGTGCAGCCCGACAAACTCACACCTGTGACCTCTATGCACAGGCCAGCTGGCTACCCCTATGCAGCAGAATACAAAACCAGACCTGCTTACTTACCAAAAAGATTCTCCTTGGTCTCATGCCACCTGGTGTTAGCTCACTCTTTACTACCTACAGTGGCACTCAACAAACACGTGGTGCCCAATCTCTAACCTTTCAGGTTCCCAGATGTCGTACCTCCATGGATCAGCGGTCCTTTATCTATAGAGCCGCTCAATGGTTCAATTCCCTCAATAAAGAAGCACTTTCCTCTACTACACTTGGACCCTTCAAAAGGAATCTCAAACTTTACCTCACTTCTACCACTCAATGTGACTGCTTCTCTGAACAGAGATCTCTCTAAACACCTCCCAGCTCACTCATGTCTCACAGCCCGCCCTTTCCCAATCTCATTCCCTCTAGCACTGGGCCTTCCTTGTAACTCCTTTCCTGCTTCACATCTCCACTGGTACAAGACATTTTCCACCACCATCGGACAGTGGCCCATTAGCCTGCCAACTTCCTCTCCCGGTCGCATGCCTGCAATACTAACTGCCTATGGTGCCCTCTATCTCTTATTGTTACCGCAGCCAGCTGCCTACTCAAGCTGCTCGTTTTATAAATATTATCTCAAAGTATGTTATAACTCAGTATCTTTATTTTTTCTTTTAGATGTTTTGGTTGTTTATTGTGCATTCTTTTACTACCTCTGTATGTATGTTGACCCTCATCCTTTGACGTGGAACCTTTGTAAACGAGCAGTTTCTGCTCAAAGGTATTTGTAATACGAGAATTTAATAAATAAAAAAAAAAAATTATTCTGCCATTTAAGAAACATATTCAGCAGCATGTGCACTCCAGTTCCCAGGCCATTCCAAATTCTATTATTATAAAATGGCAGGGTAAAATCATGTAATCTGATTGGCTGTTATTTATGTGTAAACTATGGTTTACACATGGTTAAAGATAGGACTTCTCAGCAGAGGGCTTTACAGTTAGCCCTCTATTGACAGAACTGATCTTCCACCACAAACATGGCTGCTACCTTTACACTGTAAAAAATACTTCATCTGGGCCCTAAAAATAAAACTACCTTAAATATAAAATAAAACAAATTAATTAAATGACGTTTCCCTGTTTATCACACTCGTCTTACATACATAAACAAATTAGAAACAATAAGTACTGTTTATAGTTTTCACTACAACTGTTTCTTTCCTGACAGTGAAAAATTCCTCTTCTATCTTTAACTTCTATCAGGGAACTCTCTTCTTCTTGCTCTGACTGTGAGACAAATAAGTCTCTGGCTGATACAAAGGCCTTTGTTGTCTGTGTGCACAGTGTGTTGGGAGAGAAACATTCTGCCAGTGGAACTGAGCAGAATTTTGAATGCATGTATTCCATGATAAACATCCCATATCTTGAATGTGGCAAACAACAGAGGAAAAAAAAAACAGGAAGAAAAAAGTAGGCAGTGATACAATGACATCATCAATTACATCACTTGCAGTAGGCAGAAGGATTATTTTATCACAGATGCACACAAGTAAATCTATTTTTTCTACATATAAACATGCTTTTCCTGATAGTCAAAAGTAAAAAAAAAAAAAGCCAATTTTATAAACGCAATAAGGCACTCAGGGGTGTGTAAACCATAGTTTCACACTACGGCCAGCTGGTTTTCGACCTTGTGCCTTACACGCTCCGACCATGTGTAAACTATGGTTTCATTAATACTTTATCGCGGCCTTACTACTTACTTAACACATTTTTGCACTGCATTACAACAGACACAAGCTCATTACGATGCATGAGCACTGAACATATCCATCCCTATGCCCTCCAGAGGGGACGTTCGAGTTACGATTTTGCTTCAGCATGGAGCTAGATGGATCTTCACTGCACAAGGCTTACAACCTGTTGGATTAAATGATAATATTTACATTATTCTATTTTTGTGAATTTTGATATTAGATTGCATATCTTTTATGTATCGTTTATATTTTCTTGTACTGAATTTGTTGATTTTATCTTTTCTGTTTTTCAGTTACTTCCTTATGTTGTTTTCCGATCTCTGTTCACAGTCTTGTCTTCAGCGCTGAGTTCAGCTGACCACCAGGGATTTGCGGCTTCATACTCCCTGTCACTGATTTCATTACATGATGGACTCCCAACTTTTCATTCTTCCTAGTTTTATTTATTTTTTCTGTGGTGTTGTTGAACTGGAGTCTTACTATGAAATTATGACTTTTACTTTAGCCCCCAGAAGAATATGCTGTAACCATGTATTTTCTTATAATAAATATTCTCCTGTCTCACGTGTGCTTAGCATTAACAAGGTTGTTTCAGTTTATTGTGTATTGGGGTTTATTCATTTTTAATACTGTATATAGCTTTCCACAAGTGGCTGTATTACTTTGTTGCAGCTGCTTATTCAGCATTTTTCTGAGACTTGCATGAGCAGATCAGCTAATGTACCTGTACTATTTACAAAAAAACATTATACTGCTTTAAGCAGCTACTATTTAAATGACATATCTGATAGTCAGGTAACCAACCCTAATAAAGGGTCATGCTTATGATACAAAGTGCTGGTGTTTTTGTGCCATGCTGTCTTGCATAGCCTGCATACTGTGATTTCAATAAATTCTAATTCATAGCACTTACTAGGCATTTTGTTTTCTTTTGGTTCCTCTCTCGTGTGCCCTTTTTGTGTTTGCGCTTCCACGCATGCACAAGAAACATTATGTAACAACTTAGGAGAAAAGTGAGGTTTTGGAGGTGCGGCACTGAGGTGGCCAATGCCCTCACTGCATTTAGAGTCTTGGCCCGCTTTCTCCAATGTGGTGGCACACTGTTGCTTACACTAGTTCAGCAAGCGTGCTACCAACTTGAAACATTTAGCCACTGCACTGGGGGAGTGCCCCCTCATTGCAGGGCGTGCCTTGCCTGGCGTCCCCTTTCAATAAACATGGTGGCAGCTGTTGCCATCCGCCTTTTACAGTCTCTAGAAAAACTGATGTCAGGGGTGCCCAATCCCACTGTCAGCATGCCCCCTTCCCAGTGCATTTGCTGACAGGGTAGCCCAATCCCCGTCGGCATGATATGCACCTCCTCCCCATATGTTGTGTGCTGAGGGGGTGACCAATCCCACTCAGCTGATCCACTCCCCCCAAACACACTGTATGGCCGACGGGGGTGCACAATCACCACTGGCTCCAGCCCCCCCAACAAGCATCCAGGTAGCATGCTGAGAGCCCACCCCAGCATGCTCATGCACCCCCCCCCGCACAGTGTATGGCTGATGGGGGTGCTCAATCCCAGTCGGCTGCACTCCCCCCCCCAAACACACTTCCAGGTGGCACACTGGGAGCCCACCCTAGCATGCCAAAAGTCCTGCGTTATCTTTTTTGATTTTTAAACCTGTAAAAAAAGGAAACAGTTCCTCGTTTAGAATCTTGCCTCCTCCCTCAACCTGCAGCCACCCACACCTCACCTCCCCACCCCTCTCACCCCATACTTACCTCTGGAGCTCTGCGTGATGATCTTTGGTGGGCCAGGAACACATCTGCACTCTTCAAAGCCAACCACAAATTGAAGAAATGCTGGTAAGCTG
Source organism: Neoceratodus forsteri (assembly GCA_016271365.2). Classification (NCBI taxonomy): domain Eukaryota; kingdom Metazoa; phylum Chordata; order Ceratodontiformes; family Ceratodontidae; genus Neoceratodus; species Neoceratodus forsteri. The sequence continues at coordinate 212,504,856 of CM057456.1, forward strand.
TATAATGGCATAAATGTTTTTTTTTTTTCAACTTTGGTGCATATCTTGGCAATTTTTGTGAATTATGGCACCAAATTTTCAACATAGGGTTCTTGGGAATCCACCTCATGAATTCAGTCACCTTTCGGGACTGAGTAATGAAATGACAGTGTCACTGTTCATGAGGTGGTCTCCCAAAAAGCCTGTGTTGCAAATTTGGTATAAAAATTCCAAAACATGACCATGTTATGAGCTTACATTGCACAGTTTCCACGGACGCTTGTAACTTCAAGAATTTTTTTGTATTTTTACTCCAGATTTTCAATGTTGACATTTTTTCACACCTCCTTATGAACAATACAGCTGTCATTTTCCACAACCTGTCTGAAATGTGTTTTCGTACATCCAGCGCACAATGATGCAGTTGCTGTAGGAAAACAATGTTCAGGACACAGTAGGAAAATCACAGTAACACTGTTCATGAGCAAAGGTTCCAAAATGCCGATGTTGAAATTTGGTGACAAACCTCCATAAAATGACTATGACACAAGCGTGCATCGCGTAGTTTCCATGCACAGTTGTAACTTCGCGAATTTTTTATATTTTTACTCCAGATTTTCAATATTGCCATTTTTGCACACCTCCTTATGAACAGTGCTGCTGTCATTTTTCACATCCTGCCTGAAATGTGGTTTTGCACACCTAGCACACAATGGCACAGTCGCAGTGGGAAATTAGTGTTTGAGACAGATTAAGAAAATCACAGTGCCACTGTTCATTAGCAGAGGTCTCAAAATGATTATGTTAAAAATTTGGTGAAAGCGCAGTGGTTGGATATCCACTTGCGACACTGGCGACCCGGGTTTGGGAATGGACCCGGTTCATCGGAGGGCCGGCCGGGGGAGAAGGAGTGAGTGTCCCCAGGACTGCTCTCTTTCTCTGGGAGGGAGGGGGGTTGAGTGCTCGGTGCATGAGTGGCACCCAGCGGAGGCTGGGTTCGCCGCAACGTGCTGACTCTGGCAAGACTTCAGAGCGGGGCGGACGCTGGCCATCATTGCACGTCCCCGCCCCACTTAAGCCATAGGAAAAATGCTGTTGGTCGTCTCCATGGTGCCCTTTCCCTCTGGGCCCTAATTAGCGCTCTGGTACTGAAGCTCTCCCAACCAGATACTTGTAGTGTGGAGATAGTAGGGGAACAGCTCTGCAACCCCGCCCTCTGGGGGGCAAGCCAGGGGTGACTGTGGAGAAGCCTGGTGATTGTCAGATGTGGGTGTTACGGAGGGACCGTGACCAAGGGCTGAGTTACCAGTGACCCAGCAGGGGAAAAAAAGCATACTAAATAAAAAAAAATTGGTGAAAGAATTCAAAAAAATGACTGTGTTACAAGTATGCATTGCATAGTTTTTACGCACGCACATAAACTTCAAGAATTTTTAATATTTACACTCCAGATTTTCAAAATTGCAATCTCTTCACACCTCCTTATGAATGGTGCAGCTGTCATGTTTCACATCCTGCCTGAACTGTGGTTTCGCACATCTGGCACAGAATGGCATGGTCGCTGTGGGAAATCAACGTTTGGGACACATTAACAAAATCACAGTGCCACTGTTCATGAGCAGAGGTCCCAATGCTTTCATCGGGTGGGGATCGCAGAACGGCCACATTGAAAATCTGGAGTGCAAATACCACAAAATGCCTGGGGTGTTAGGGGTTTCTAACCATAATGTCCCACCCTGTACAGACTGACAGGCATCAGGGGTGTGTCTTTGGATTGTCAGCTGTAATGCTCACGCCATTGCACCCCACCCTGCAGCCAGTGACGAGTATCGAGATGTGCCCTGGACTCTTCTGCCCCAGAGTTCACCCCATTCTCCTATACTGCACCCATTTCAGTGTATGTCCTTATGGAATGGGGTGACTATAAAGCCAAACACCCCAAGGCACACCTCAACACTTGTCAGTGTCTGCAGGATAGAGTGAGGTGAAATGGCGTGAACGTTATGGGCGACGACCCAGGCACATACCCCAATGTCTGTCTGTCTCTGCAGGGTGGAGGTTGGGTTGGTGTGAAGTTCAGTACTTTACTGCCATTCCTATTCTGCTTCTGTCTAACTCCTGCATTTCCAATGCTTATACCAGCAAGCAAACATTCGGCATTGACAAATGCTTGTGTTTTGCTACACTCTTGTTTTAGGTGGCACCCATCCTGTTTCCCAAGAGGGTGTGGTTCTGGGTTCTTGGAATATGTACTAAACTTTTCCAAGAGGTGAACTTTTCCAAGAGGTGAACAGAGTACATGGACAGGACAGTCTCCTGTAAGCCCAAGACAATCGAAAAGCGTACTATAGTAGGACCTGAAAGCAAGGGCTGAAGCATTTGAGGTTGGGTAGAGAACAACAGCATTCATTCCAGTGAGATATAACAAACTTATGACTGCCTGGACAATCCTGTTGTTGTGACTGAGGAGACAGTATGATGTGAATTACGTATTTGAAACTGCCATCCAAATCCACAAGCAGAGGACATATCATATAAGTATACTTGAGTCATAAGATGCCCAAGACGCTGGTTATGTCAGTGATATGTTCTTCAGCAGAGAACAAGGAGGACACTACATCTGATCTGCTTGAAGAGAGTAGAGGTGAGAATACAGTGGATAAAACCAAGCTTTCCACTGAAGTGAACCAAGATCAGGGGCAAAGCTTTTAGGGGTGCGGTGAACCTTTGAGGCTCCATTCAAACCAGGGTACTGTCTGAACATCAGGTCAATACAGCATTAGAGGAAACACCCTGATAAGGTACTTGTGGGTTACCTGCTAGTGTTAGACACCAGCTGCACTAGGAGACAGTAGAGGTGAAATAGCTGGGGGTGATACAGGAATTTAATAGGCCTTGGGCTTCTCCAGTAGTTCTGCTCCCTAAAAAAATATAGTTCTACTCAGTTCTGTGTTGATTACCACAAAGTTATTTCTATCATACTAAGCAAGGCATACCCTGTGCCTATGGCCAAAGAAAGTTTGGAATACCTAGGGTGTGCCAAGTACCTCACCACCATTTGTCTAACAGAAGGGTGCTGGCAGGTGTCACTCACAAAAGAGGCCCCGGCAGCAGTCCATGTTTGTCATACCCTTTGGAGTGTACAAATTTTTAGTCATGCCATTTGAGATGAAAAATATCTCTACAACATTCCAAAGGTTGATGGCAAAATCCTGAGTGGGGCTGTGGAATTCACAGCCATGTACATGGACAGTATCACCATCTGCAGCCAGAGCTGGGGAGAACATGTGGAGCAAGTTAGACAAGTACCAACCAGGCTACAAAAAGTAGGCCTGACAACTGAAGTCTGAAAAGTGTAATACAGGCATATAAGTAGTGACATACCTGGCCACTGGATGTCAGAAGTGACATACCTGACCACCAGATGTCAGAAGCGGCATACCTAGCCACATATATGTCATACATGGCAAACCTGGCTGCCAGATGTCAGAAATGACACACCTGGCTGCCTGATAGCAGACGTGACATACCTGCCAGGATTTCATCTTGGGGGAGAGACTAAGAGAACTGAGTATGTACTCTCTGGAGGAAAGAAGGGAAAGAGAGATATGATAGAAACATTAAAATATATAACTGGTATTATTACGGTACAGGAAGGTAGCATTTTCCACAGAAAGACAGACCCAAGAACAAGGAATCATGCTATGAAGCTGATGGGGGGGGGGGCTTAGAGGGGATGTGATGAAATATTTCCACCACCCTGCTGGAAGCCTGGAACAGCCTCCCAGCAGAGGTAGTAGGTGCCAGAACAGTTGCAGGATTCAGGTATGCATGGGACAGATACAAGGTGACCTTGGAAGGAACATAGATTGTATAAGGGCTGCAGTGGCACAGTAAGCAGGGAAAATGGGAAGACTGGAGGGGCCAAAGGAACCTTTATCTGCCAACATCGTCTGTGTTTCTATGGCTGCCCGATGGCAGAAGTGACATACCTGGCTGAAGGATGTCAGAAGTGACGTACAGTACCTGGCTGCTGTATGTCAGAAGTGACATACCTGGCCACCAGATATCGAAAGCGATATATCTATCTGGACCCCTGATGTCAGAAGTGACATACCTGCCTGCCCAATGTCAGAAGTGACATACCTGGCCAAAGGATGTCAGGAGTGACATACCTAGCCTCCTGATATCAGCAGTGACATGCCTGGCTGCCTAATGTCAGAAGTGACATACTTCCCTGCTCGGTGTCGGCAGTGACACACCTGGCTCCTTGATGTCAGCAGTGACATACCTGGCTGCCTGATGTCAGAAGTGACACACCTGGCTGCCTGATGTCAGAAGTGACATATCTGCCTGCCCGATGTTAGAAGTGACATACCTGCCTGCCCGATGTCAGAAGTGACATACCTGGCCAAAGGATGTCAGGAGTGATATACCTGACTGCCCAATGTTAGAAGTGACATACCTTGCTGAAGGATGTCGGGAGTGACATACCTGACTGCCCAGTGGCCCAGCAGCAGCACATCACAATGCAGTGCCAACAACCTGGCTCTTGGAGTGGAAGAGCCAGTGATCTGGCAGCCATGCTGGGCAAGCACAGCCAGTGGCAGTGCTGCTGAGTCAGGATGGTGTCAGTGGTTCTGGCACCATTGTGCCCTCCAGTGGAGGGAGAGGGAGCTTACCTCCCTGTCATGGGGAACACTGTTTGCCTACACTCTGGCATCACCCAGGGGGCGTGAAAGGAAAAGGTTGGGATGGACAATTAGGAGGAAACTCCCAGTATCATCTAAATGATGAGTGCAGGCCCTCTCAGGCCCGCTTTGTGGTGACACCTGTTGGAGGGATGGCAGGGATGGGGACTGATGGGAATTGGAGGTCAACAGTAGAAACATCTCAGTCCTGAAGCCTGGACAAACAGGCCCTTTGGGACTAAAAGCTTGATTTGAAAAAAATGACACACTTTTGACTCCTTAGACATAGAAACATATAATTTGATGGCAGATAAGGACCGCTTGGCCCATTCAGTCTGCCCATTTCTTTCTACCTACTCTATTACAGACCATGCCTGATCTGCAGCTCTTTCTTCCTTCCTCCCTGCCTTCCTGTCCACTATGATTCCCTTGTGCTTATCCCATGCATTCTTGAACCCCACCACTGTTTTTGCCCCCACCTCCTCTGCTAGAAGGCTGTCCCAGGAATCCAAAACTCTTTCTGTGAATAAGTACTTCCTCACATTTCTCCTGAATCTATCCCCTCCAGCTTCATAGCATGTCCCCTTGTTCTTGAGCACCTTTTCTTCTAAAAAAATACTTCCCTCCTGTACGTTATATACCCCCATGTTAGGGGTTAGGCACTTCAAACCTGAACCAGAAAAGTTGGTAGCCATTAATATGGTAATTGGGGCAGATGTACCCCAAAGAGGAAGGTAGAGCATTCTTGGGGTTAGTATGCTAATACTGAAGGTTTGTGCCAAATGTGCTGGGGTTGCACCTGAAAGGAAATCCATGCTTATCATAATCAAAATCATGTTTTGTGGGCTGAGCCGCAACTTGAAACTCCAAGGCTTACTGAATATAAGCTGGTCCTACAAATATTTTTATCCAATTAAGTATGCTGTGTAAACTTTTATAAAATGGCATATTTTGACCACAGATAGCACCTTGAGGTGACTTGCATGCTGCAATCATGTCAGGTGCTCTTTATAGTCAAAATCCAAAAACAGGGGCTGCCTATGGTAATTGTGGTGCAGAGAGCCAAAACTGAAACACAAGACAGGCACAGAAGCGTCATGCCCTCGAAACTACCAGCCTAAAAGAAAACCTCAAAAACAAAGATGCAGAAGTAAAAAAGGCTTAAAGGCTTTATTACTCACATATAATATGTCAAAGGTGCTGGGCTACTTGTCCTTCAGTGAAGCTCTGCAGCCCAAGGCTATGCCACCCAACACATTTTGTGCCCTAGCTTGGCATGAGTAACTTTACACCCTTGAGAAAGTGGCACGCTAGTGCACAAAATGAGTTGGATGACTTTACCTTGGGCTGCGGAGCCTCTTTGATGGGCCAGTAGTGCAGCATCTTCAATGTACCAAATGTGAGTAGTAATAAAGCCTTCTTACATCGGTATCTTTATTTTTGAGATCATGTTTTAGGTTGAAAGTTGTATGAGTGCAAAGCCTCTGTGCCTTTTTGCCTTTTGTTTGAACCACGCTCAAAGAAAAGGTACCAACAAGAGAGCAAAATTGTCAGAAAATTCAGTAAACAAAGCACATGGTTTGAGAGGTTGGTCATTAATGATTCATTTTAAATTACTGGGAGGACTGTGGTACAGAGCTGGTGCAAAAGTAGTACATTTTAGCAAATGGCAAAAGACAGATTTCAGTGTGGGAAACTGTGGTGATTCCACCACCAGGTCTGGAAGAACAGAACTAAGTGTATATATGAAATCCTTGAGGAGCATCTTCAAAGAAGTCAGAAGAGGAATATCAAGTTTCACTTATGCACAGAGCACTCATGTTGTCAAATTGGTTAAGATATTCCTTAATAGTGGAGCAAATGTTCTAAAGTACAAGTCTAATGAAGTACCAGTCTAAAAGAGGCAGGTTCAACCAGAGTTTTCTACTGGAACCCATAAGCTATCAATAATACCCTCCAACATGGGTACAATGTCACAGACAGAGGGTCTTATAGCACCTGGAAGGGCAGGTATAGCCCATACCACCCACCCTGGAAGTTATTACTGCATTTAGAAAGTGGGTATTTGTTGCTATTTTACTAAAGAAAAATGTACTAAAAAAGATAAAATGAGAACACAAATGATGAGACAAAGCATTTAGTTGTAAAGTAGTTCCTGTACTGATTCATTTGCCAGTAGAGGGCACTTACTTTTTTTTTTTTTTTTATTATTATTTTAGTTGTTTAACCAGGTCTTTTGATTGGTATTGTTTTAATTCAGTAGCCCACACCTAATCCTACCTTACTGTCGCCACGCCTCCTAAATAACCCTATTTAATCTCAGATCTTCTTCTCCTCCACAGCTGGTAGCCGTGAGGGCTACAAAGCCGCCAGTCCTCCCAGCAGCCGAATCAGCGTGGGGTCGCGGACCAGCGCCGCGCCCCCCCCCGGGACAGCATCGGAAAAAAGTGTTGAGGTACGTGTGGTAGTGCTCACCGGATTCGGGGATTTCGCCAGAGTGCTCCTTGTAGTGTGCTCGATCTCGGCCTGTGCCCCAGTCTGCAGCGTGGTGTAAGGGTGGGCTCATAAATTTATAGGGAAAGTCACGTGATCACGAGGGCGCAAAAAACAATCAGGCCACTTTTCCATTTGCAGGTTATCACTCTGCACCACTAGTGGCCGCTACTTAGTACTGATCAACCTGTGCAGCATCTAAATGGCACTGTTAGCTCTCTCTTTACTCCTGCTGGGTCTGCCAGTAGCTTGTCTCCCCCCAACCTCTCGCCCACTCAGGCAACCTTTCTCTCATCTACTCCTAGCTTCCCTAACCCTAGAGCATACGTGCTCACCTACTCTTCCTCTAGTTGCACCCTCTAGCCCTCAACTGGCCTATAGGAGCAAACCATTCTCCCTCCTTCTCTCACCTAGACTGTATGAGCTGCGTTGTCTCAGGGTGGATCACCCCCCAAAACTGCCTTATGTTAACAAAAGCCATCGAACATGCAGGACCTTTCGTTACAGGTGCTACCAGCTTGCCTCGCTACTCCTTCTTTTAGCAGGTGATGTCGAATCCAACCCAGGTCCTCACCCTCTTCAGCCCCAATCCTTCATGCTACTAAAGGGCTAAAATAATGCACCTAAACATTTGCAGTGTCCTCAACAAAATCCCGGAACTCCAACAATACACCTTATCGTTTTGCCCTGATATCCTCATTCTATCCGAGACGTGGCTCAAATCCCAACACCCTGATTCCTCTGTTGCCATTCCTGGCTACTCCCTAATTAGACAGGATAGATCGGGTAAAAAAGGGGGTGGCCTAGCCATGTTTATTTCAGACAGACATCAATTCACCCTGATCCCCACCCCTGCTCCCTCCCCTCTAATGGAGGCTCTAACCATCAAAATTACCTTGCTCTTCTCTGCTCCTGTGTATGTAGCAGGATGCTATTGTGCCCCAAACACCCCTATACCGAGCACTGTGGACCACCTGACCCACTTAAAGACCACTGCCACAAAAGGAGAACTATATGTCCTAGGCGATTTCAATTACAACTGACTTGCTAAGGACAGCGCCAAACTACGCTCCAAAGTAAATGCCCTAAACCTAGTACAACAAATTATTCAACCAACCAGACTTAACCAAAAAACTCTCAACCACTCCCTCCTTGACTGGGCAGTGACCACTCACCCACATAGGACCGTTGGGGCAGGCCTACCACCTGACTCCCTAAGTGATCACCATATGGTATACTTAGTCAGAAAAGTACATAAACCCCTCAAACCTTCCCCCCGGACCATTCTAGCAAGATCCTTCAAATCACTCTCTCTTACAACACTCCTGTCGGATCTGTCCCTGGTGGATTGGTCCTTCATCCCTAGGGCCCTTTCTATTGACCTTGCACTTTACTACTTCCAAGATACCTTCCTACGTGTCTGGAACCAGCATGCTCCGCTTAAAAAAAAACTAGAGTAAGGGGCTCCCACCTCCCATGGATTTCTGCTGACCTCATCAGCAAATGCTGCACCAGGGATCAGGCTTGGAAACAATACAAATCGACCAACTTCTCACAAACCTTCCAATCTTATTGAGCCCTAAGGAACTCATGCACAAAATCGATCAGACTTGCTAAGCAGAACTACTTTTCGCAGGCCCTTAGCTCAAATCTAAATCACCCGACCAAATTCTGGAAAACTATTAAATCCCTCCTATCCCTGCCTGCTCAACCACCCACCCCAGCCCTATCAATCCTAGGCACAACCTTGTCCGACCCTCTTGACGTTGCCTCGGCTTTCAACACGTTCTTTACCAGCAGTGCCTCCTCCTTGGTGCAGAGCCTACCTCCGTCCCCTCTCAAGGCGATCACTGCATCCTCTCCCCTGTGCACCCCCCCCAACGTATTCTCCTTCCAACTCGTCTCCCCAACTGACGTCTACAATGCTCTGTGAAACCTAAACGCCAACAAGGGTAGATGCCCCTCAGGCATGGACTCCAAACTACTCCAGCTCTCGGCCCCTGCTATAGCTACACCGTTAGCTGACCTGCTCAACAGCTCCTTTGCCACATCAACAATTCCTGCAGCGTGGAAGATGGCTACTATCGTTCCTTTACCAAAAGGGGGGGACCCCTCTGCCCCAGGGAACTACCGCCCCATCTCCCTCCTCCCTACCCTGGCAAAAATACAAGAACAATTCATCCTTGCTCAGTTATCCCAGTTCTTAACCAAATCCTCTTTTTATACCCCCTACCAATCAGGCTTCAGAAAATCTCACTCCACCGTCACCTCTCTATTAAGAGTCACTAACGACATCCTCTTAGGTATGGATAAAGGCCATATCACATCAGCCATTTTCATCGATCTTGCAAAGCCTTTGACACTGTCTCCCATGAACTACTACTGGGCAAACTCAAGGCTGCTGGTTTATCTGACCATGCCACTAACTGGTTCAGGCGTACCTGCAGGGCAGACAGCAATCCGTGAAAGTCGGCCCCAGCACATCATCCCCCCACCAATTGCCATGGGATGCCCACAAGGCTCAGTCCTGGGCCCTATCCTTTTCTCTATTTTCCTGAATGAACTGCCGCAGGTTTGCTCCCACTCTGCCATTCACATGTATGCAGACAATACTGTGATTTACAACACCGGCCCTTCTGCAGATACTGTGCATGACCAACTGCAGCAGGATTTTAATGCTGTTCAACTCTGGCTCAAATCAAACCAGCTTTTCTTAAATGCTAAAAAGACAATCTCCCTTACTTTTGGCTCGCAACCTCGGCTCTCCATCCGACCCCCTTTCCTAACCCTGGATCTTACCCCCCTTGATTCCTGCACCGAGTTCCGCTACCTTGGCATCTGGCTCGACCAATACCTAGACTACTCAGTTCACATAGACTCTCTTCATAAAAAATTGCTTCCTAAACTGGGGGCCCTCTATCGTAACTAAGGTTGCCTGCCTACCGCGGTCAGGAGAGAATTTGTGCAAAAAATGATACTTCCAATCTTTGACTACGGAGACGTAGTCTATGGCACCGCCCCACCCTCCACTCTGTCCAGCCTGAACACTCTCTTTCACTACTTCTGCTGCTTCATACTGGAATGTCCTAAACTCACTCACCACTGTGACCTCTATAACTCTCTTGCCTTTCCCTCCCTCTCAGCCCGCAGACAAATTCATTGCTCACGTGTCGCTGCCAAATTCTGGTCCCACACCCTACCACCCTACCTGGTGTCCACCTTAAACGCTCAACCCAGGGCGGCCTACTCGTTGAGTCACTCTGATAATAGGCGCTTCCATATCCCTTGCATGCGCACCACCAAGGGTCAGTCTGCGCCTAGTTACCGTTTACCCAAACTCTAGAATGACCTACCAACAGATATCTGTCATATCACCAGCTCCAGTCACCTCAACATCCGCCTCCATGAACACTTTCTCACTATCTGCGCCTGCAACCTACCTACACCTTAGAGGCCCTCAAGGTCCCCTGAGCCTCAATTCCTCACCTATTGGTTTATGGAGGCTCTAAATCTTGCTCTTAACTTAAGTCTACTCATACAATGATATACCTTATGTTATATGCTTCCTGGTCTGCACACCTTGTTTTAATCTATATAGATAGCTACCACCATGTATAATCCTTCTTATGTGTGCCCTTAACTGTACAATAATATCTGTGTATGAGTGCCCTTTTCTGTACATCAATACCTGTGTCTGTTTTTTTACCACTATGTACCCTACTGTTTTCCCCCAGGTCGCATCTGGAAACGAGCGGCTAGTCGCTCAGTATGCCCGCCTGGTTAAACTCTTAAATAAATAATTCCCCCTTTTGTTTCTTTAAGCCCCTGTGCCAGATGGTAAAAAGAGTGAGAAGAGAAGCACTTGGTTAATGTTTGTGCTTCTCTGTCCCTGACTACACCCCAGAATTGATGTTTGTTTATTCTAAAAAGTTAGCCATATGATCGTGATCAGAATTGCCCCCCACCCCACCCCACCTTGTGGCCCACTTGCTAGTAAATAGTGAGCACTGAGAAGTGCTTGCTCTTTACGTTCACTAGTAGTCAGCCCAGGTTACAGTGTGTCACCAGGAGTACCCCAGCCCCCTTGATACCTCTACCGGGAATCATTTGCTGGCTTGACTTAGAAATATTTTCATGCATATGAGCTCAGTAATAAACGTGGATAAGAAATATAGAGCTAATGAGAAATATATGTTGCTTCACGTCCAAATATTATGTTTTGTAAAGTCCTTCTGGAGGCATTGGTGGATCTTTAAAGACAACCCATGTCATGGCTTTTAGGAATGACAATGTAGGGTTCAAATGTAAGAAAGTCTCTCCCCTGAGGATACTGCATCAGACTCCATGGCAAGACATTCCTGGGCTGTGCACGTGGCACTGCCATCAGCTTTGGTCAGCCAGTGCAGTAACGTAAAATGGGGTTCAGGGGTGAGTGCTGGAGACACTCTAGTCAACAGAGCCACAAGGGCCTTGAATCTTGGTGAGCACAGTAAGGAAACTACTGCATTTTCACACTGGGAATCAATAACCAGCCTAAATGTCACAAAATAACACAGTTTTATTAACAACCAACCTGGAAGAAAAAGAGTTGGTACAAACGTCAGCTTTAAACATGGCCCTCTCAGGTGTTCCTCTAGGTGGGCCAGCTGTACACTTTCATGACTAGTACCAAGATTTAACAAGCCCAAACAGTCCCTGAGTACCACAGGTGTTAAATTCTTATAGGCCTGTAGATGTTGCCATGGGTTGGCTGGTGTTGGTGCACTTAATAAGGAGCAATGTGCTCAATTATACCCCCTCAAACAGGCCATACAGTTGTGAAAATGTCAGAGAACCCCTCAAAGTGGGGTATCTGTCGTCCCATTGGCAAAACAAGATGAAGCAACAGATGGCATTCCATGAAACAGTGTCACACTCCAGCATACTCTTGGTTCCTGGACCCAAATAGCTCCTCTTGATGTAGCAGGCTACTGGACATCTGCTCTGCCAGGACATCTACCATACAGGCTGTCTCTCTCTCTCTCTCTCCCTCTCTGCTCCATAGTGAACTTCTCACCTTTGGCACTGACCACTGGACCATCCAACCTCCTTCCACTCCCACCTTGTCACTGAAGACCCAGACTGACCCACACGTATCCCAGTTTCCAAACCCATAGCTGATGCCAGCCTGGCATCTTGCTATAGTACCTGCTACAGGACCTGGCTCAGCAGCTCTTGTCTTCTTGTTCCATGCTTGATCTTCAGCATCATGTACATACAGTTTGCACACAGTTGCCACTCTCTTTCTCTCCAGAACTTAGCAGCTCTTTTAATGGTCTACTTCTGATTCAGTAGGCCATTGGTAGGATGGAGCAGCTTGCACACACTCCCAGCACAATAGGTCTTTCCCAGCAAGATCTCCCCCAGATCTGCCTACCTCCAGCACAGTTCTGTCTTTATAGGCCCCGCTCAGTCTGTTCCTTATGTTACCTGGGGATGTCACTCAGGCAATTCAGTAGCTGATGGGTTAGGAAGATGGAACTAGAATCCAGGGCCCCCCTTTCCTCAGAAGCCCCCAGGAGTTCCTTCTGTTAAGGGGCTGTCAAGCAGGAGAAGTGGCCTACCAGTGCAGGTCCATTACAATACCGCTATGTACTCTACAGGGAAACAGACTGAGTAACACCAGGGAATGTAAGTACCTTGGTGTATAGATAGCTGATGAACAAAGAACTGAGTCACATTTAGAAGCTGTTTGTAAAAAAGCGAACTCTTGTATGGGAGATTTGTGAAAGTTTTGTGATGTCTGACAGACTATAGGCCTCAAGGGCTAAACTCATGACTCAGCGAATTCTCCCAGCTATGGATTATACTACTACGGTGAGGTAAGAGCCAGGAGGCCATAAGCCCATATCGCTGTTATGCTAAACCAAAGAATAGTAAGACAGAACACAATCTGAGTTAATTAATTTGTCAAGTCGATACTTAAAATTGCTTTTAGTTTCACTTACAGCGACATTTAAGGGTAGTCTATTCCATGGTCTGATAGTTCTGAGAGTGAAAAAATATTTACGGTTGGAATGATGAAAGGATTTACCAACCAATTGAAGGGGATGACCCCTAGTGTCATGTAAATGACCTTTAAAATCCAATCCTAAATTGCACATTAGGTACGGGTCTTGAATTACATCATAGAGGAGCAAGAGATCACCTCTAAGATGACGAGTAGAAAGTGGCATTAATTTTAAAAGTTGCAATCTGTTATCATAGGAAACTGTTTAAAGCCCTGATATGTTTTTTGTAAATTTCCTTTGAACCTTTTCAAGAGCATTACAATCTGATTTTCGGCACGGGTACCAGAGCTGGGAGGCATGCTCCAAATGAGGCCTAGCATATGCCCTAAATAATGGCATCAATACTTCTGGGGCCCTGGATCTAATATTTCTAGAAAATGACCAATGAACTCTATTAGTTTTTATTAATAATCTCATGAAGATGTTTATAATATGACATATTGTCCAAAATAATACCCCCAAATCCTTTTCATAAATGTTTTTTCTTAGAATTGAATCAGCCACCTAAATGAATAACTTTGCACTTGGAGGAATTCAACTTCATCCCCCATGTTGTTATCCAGTTAGTAATGATATCCAGGTTATGTTGTATGTCTTTAACAAGAGATGAATTAGCACATGGTCCTCCGGTTCTAATATCATCTGCATATTTCGTTGTTATAGAAAAACAATCACTTGTTAGGTCAGCAATAAATACCTGAAAGAGACAGGGACCCAAACCTGAACCCTGGGGCACCTCACTGCTTACTGTCCCCTTGCTTGATTTGGTTCCACTAATGACAACCTGCTGTGTCCAGTTAGTAAGCCAATTATCCGGGCAATAATAAAACTATTGATTTTAAGTTTGTATAATTTTTGGATCAAGGCCCAGTGGGGCATGATGTCAAACACCTTACTGAAATCGATGAAAACAATGTCACAGGGTGTTCTATTATCAAGTAAGGTATTAATATGTTCATAGAAACATAGTAGATTAGTAAGGCAGCTTCTGCCACCTTTGAACCCATGTTGCTCAAGGTCATGATTGTTAAGGGTAGAAGAAGTGATGTCTTTGATAAGACTTTCAAAGAGTTTACATGACGAGGAAGTCAGACTAATGGGCCTTTAGTTTTCCCAGTAGTTTTTCATGCCCTTCTTGTGAATGGGTATAACATTTGCCTCCTTCCAGTCATTAGGGACATAGTTTTCAGCCAGGAATCGTTCAAAAATTGTTTTTAGGGGTTAGGTAAGAGTATCTGCTAACATGAATAGAAAATGACCAGCTATGTTGTCTGGACCAGGACTGTATCTCCCCTTTTAAGGTCATCAGCTTTTTTTTTTTATATTTAATTTTTATTAAGTTTATTACACACACATTTCTTTTTGTACAGCATATCTTATAGCTTTACATTGTTTCAGATAAAAACAGGTAAAAATATCAGTTGTACATGATAGAGGTACACTTAATGCTATATAGTAGTTATATTCAAGGAATAACCATGTAATGAATGTATTCCAGCCTTATGATTTGTATTCTTTGGTCTTTAAATTATCTACCCAGCAGTTAATCCACAACTCCAAAATGTCAAGCTCTAGGAAGAAATCCCAAGTAATATTCCATTTCCTATCCATCCCTTCCCCCCCAGTTCCACCCCCTAATAGAGAATCCCTCCCCCCACTAACCCTATCCCCAACTACAGAAGCTTGATAAATTGACGACTTCTGCCACTTCTGCATATAGGTTGGCCCTTTATGTTGAATCTTGGAGTTGAAGCCTTCAGTGTAATAGAGCTGTTTCATAATGGATCTCCAGTCTGTGACTTTAGATACTTTATCTGTCATCCGTCATCTAGTTAAAGCTTTCTTAGCTGCTAACAAAAGGCTGGTAGAAGTGTTTTTCGCCAGAGTGGAACGTGATCAGGGTAAATGGCCAACAAGACCAGTTCGGCTGTTAGTTCAATAGTTTCATGTAGGCATTTTGAAATTTCTGCTTGGAGTGATAGCCAAAAATGGCATTAGGTATGGGCATAACCAAAGGATATGGCCTAGTGAGGTGCATTGACAGCCACAGTTGCGCCAACACCAACCATACCTCTCGGGTAAGTAGTGGCTAAGAATTGCTAGGGAGCGAAAATATCTCATTTGGCATTTCCAAGCAAAATCACACCATGTGGGAGAGGAGGTTATTTTGACAGCCAGGATGGTTGCCTCTAACCAAGTTTCCCAGGGAATCTTAAGATCTAGGTCTTTGTTACATTCCGTTAAGGTAGGAATTGTGTTTACTGTCGATCCCTTCCTCAGAGCCTTATATAGATTTCCAATAAGGTGACTATCCAATCTTCCCTGTATGGCCAACTTGAAAAATTTTAATAATCCAGAAATCAGGGTTGGTAAAATTGGCTGAATATGCGAGTTTCTTAGGATATGGTTGCAGACCTGAAAATAATGGAATTAGTCCGAATGACGAAGGCTAAATTGAGATTTTAGTGACTCGAAAGGGCTAATGCCTTGAGTTGACGGGAACTGGTAGAAATAAGATAGTCCCAACCATCTCCTTCTTTTGAAAGGAAAGGTCAAATATATTTGGAAGAAATGACTCGTCCTCCAAAATTAATTTACAGTTTTCATAAGTAGGACGTATGGTTTTAGTCTGTCTCAGTCTCTTCCATATTTTTTTATGTAGGGGCTGTTATTTTAGTGAATGCTGTGGGAGGCAGGGATCAACTCCCTGAAGAGAA
This sequence comes from Neoceratodus forsteri, assembly GCA_016271365.2. Lineage (NCBI taxonomy): Eukaryota > Metazoa > Chordata > Ceratodontiformes > Ceratodontidae > Neoceratodus > Neoceratodus forsteri. Next base: position 212,520,786 of record CM057456.1, read on the forward strand.
GAATATTTTAGATATATCAAATAAGTAATTAATTTGAAATCCAAGGGTCTTCCAGAGGGTTAGGCAGTCTTCTGCCAGCCACAGCAATATTGTTTAAAGAAACGCCGCTTTAGTGTACAAAGTAAGGTCTGGGAGAGCCACCCCCCGAGCTAGGGAACGTTTAAGGACAGACAGTTTAATCCTTGGGCGTCCATGCCCCCAAATAAAGGTGGAGATTAACTTATCCCAAGATTTGAGATAAAAGGACGATGGAAAGCTAGGTAGATTCTGTATAAGGTAGAGATGGCACAGTAAGATATTCATTTTAATTGTGGCTATTCTCTGATGAAAAGAAAAAATTAAAGGAGCCCATCTGGTCAGATTGGATTGTATATTAAAAGTTAAGGGTTCATAATTCACCAGCTCAAGAACCTCTGGATTAGGGGGTAAATTAATACCCAGATATTTTATATTTATGGCAAGCCATTTGAAAGGGTATGCCCATTTCAAAGGTGCTGGGGGAATGAAATTATATATCAATATTTCCATTTTTGAGTCATTTAGTTTAAAGCCGGTGAGTCCCTTGAATCTCTTCAAAATATTCCAGGCTGAGGGGATTGAAGTTCCATGGGAGGTCAAGGACAGCAGGACATCATCTGCGAATAAGCTAATTTTGTACTCAAGTTGTGCAGTGGGTATGCCCTCTATCTCCGTAGCCTCTCTTAATTTTTGAGCTAATGGCTCCATATAAATGGCAAATAAAGCCGGGGAAAGGGGGCAACCCTGACGTGTACCACGGCTAACCTGGATTGGAGTGGAGATGCTTCCATTAACCCTAAGGTAGGCCCTGGGAGAGGTGTATAAATTTTGTAGGCAGGCTATAAAAGGGGTCAGAAAGTGAAAGGCCCACAGGGTGTCCCAAAGTAAGGGCCAGGACTCCCTGTCAAATGCCTTCTCTGCATCAAGGCTAATAAAGGGTGTGGGGATTCATCTTTTGATAACATATTCTTGCAAAATCAGAATTTTACAAATGTTATCTGATGTAGTACGACCTTCTGCTCGCCCAAATGGTAGTAAATATCTTGTAGTCAATATTTAGGATGGAAATAGGGCCGTATGCTGTCGGATGAGTTGGATCTTTGTCAGTCAACATCTTTTTTTAATGTCTTCAGTAGTGAAGCTAATAAGCACATCCGTGCTTTGTTGTGTGGCATGGAGGATTTTGGATATTGCTTGAAAAGGCATTATAAAATTTATTGTTGAATAAATCTGCCATGGAAGTTGGATTGTGAATGAGTTGGTTATTTTCCAGTAGAGGGCCTACTTGGCAAGTAGGTTTTTTTTAAAGAGCTGATATATGAGAAAAATACCATTAGATTTTTTGGCATTTTTAGCTAAATTATATTCCCATCTACTTTTAGCTTTTTTAATCATGGATTTGCACTTTATTTGAACTTTTCTATAAGAATTCCTGCTGGAGCTGGATTTTTTTTAAGATAGGTGTTATATTTTTTTCCCTTTTAACCTGATTAGTTTTTTTATGGAATTGTTCATCTGTTTTGGGGCTCATCTATGATTAAAGGTTTTTTGCCTAGATGGAACAAATGAGTCCTTAGCATGACAGAGTATATATTTGCTTGGAGGTTAAATTAGAGAGAATGATGCCCCAATTAAATTTACTCATAATTCTCGATTGCGCTAAGATCAACTCTATCATATAAGTATGTTACAGTGGGATTGAAATGGTATACGCCGTCTTTGTGAATAGTAAAAAGGATGGTGTTATGGTCACTGTTACCGATTGGATCATTTACTTTAACATTATCGATAACCAGATCATGAAGACAGATAACTAGGTCCAGGATTTTATCACATCTGGTGGGGAAGAGCACATACTGTTTAAGATTTGAGTTTAAACAGGTAGACACAAGTTTATTACCATTGCTGCTAGCTAGCAGCAGTGTGATTATGCCAATTTATGTCACCAAGATTAAAGTCATCAGTGGTGATAATATTCCCCAAAGAGCTAGCTTGTTCTATTTCACATAGTATAGCATCTAGAATTTCTATAGGAGAGCTGAGGGGGGTGATAACAAGACCCCAATATCAGATACTCATCAGTAGACAAATACAATTTTACCCAGATAGTTTTGGTGTTTTTGTCATGTTTTTTGACGCAGCTAGAAACATGAATAGATTTTATTTGAGTATTACTAAATAAGATGACCCCCTCCGCCTCTCCTATTCTCCCTATTTAAATTGTATGTTGTGTAGCCAGGGATAATAGCATCCCAGGATGCCTTTTCATCTCCCCAGGTTTCACAGACAGAGATTATATCAATATTATCATTATAGGCCTTAATTTTTAGTTTGTTGATTTTATGGGTTAGACATCTGCCATTAAAGCTTAAGCACTGTAATAGATGACTAGAGAATTTACTGGTATTAGTAGAGGATTTTAAAAGTAAATGAGAATTCCCCATCCCGCCCCCAGTATTTAGTTTAAATGTTTGTGTATGACAGATAAGAACTGTTTGCTCGGGAGAGCGTTACCTTGTCTGCTTAGATGTAGCCCATCACAGCTGAACAATTCATTTTTGTTGTTGAATTCATGCCAGTAAGTAACACAAGTGATGCCTTGTTGCAAACACCACTTGAGCAGCCTTTCATTTATAATCTTAATTTTTCGGTTGAGAAATGGAGAAAAGCAGTGGATTGGGAGGATTTTGGACACACAGATGTCACGCCCAAATTCTACAAGTTTGTTAATCATAGCCACAAATGATTCTTTGATATCTTATATAGAATTCTGGTAAATATTATTTGCTCCTACATGTATTACTGTAATAAGGTTTATGCTGCTGTCATTTAAGATATTATTTAACAATCCAGTAAGATCCGAGATCTTGGCCCTGCTAAGACTTGAACATGTTCTGTTAGTCTTATCTGGGTTGCATATGGACCTGTCCTAATGTTTAGTGATAGAGTCACCAAGTATGTATATTTGTTGTGGGCCAGCTGGAGTATCATTGGGTAAGGGCAGATGTGATATATCTGATGATAGGTCTATTAAACGTCCACTGGGTATAGGTAAATTATTTAAATTTGACCTGATTAGGAATGGATCTTCTGTAGTGGGCATTAATGAACTGAGCCGAGAGACAGTAGGATCGGTCTCTATTACAATCGTGTGAGTAGAATCATCAGAACTAGTGTCTGGTGTGTCAACGAAAAGGGGATCAAATCTGTTATGTAGTTGAATATTATAAAGCTGTGCCTTTCTGTCTTTTTTGCAAGCTCTTGAACTTTGTACTTTATACCAATCATCATCATTGTCAGTACCATCATGGCATGACATGTCATCTTCCCTAGCTCTTTTTCTAGAAGTGTCAGAAAGCTCTTTTAATAATGTGGCCTGATGTGCATTATATGGTGTAAATGGGTTGCCTATAGACTTATGTATAGTGACAAAGGCTGTGTCACTTGAAGGTTGTAAAGAAGGGTTAGTGCTAACTACCAGCAGAAGGTCATTAATATCTTTGAATCTGTTAATCATTTGAAGTTGGCTAACTTCCGAGGCTGCTAGTCTTGAATTAAACATATTAATTTTGAGCTGCAGTTCCTTAATCTCAGTGCATTTATTGCACAAAATGGGCTGTGTTGGAAGCTCCCCTGAAGAAACTTTAAACATAAGACAATCTAGGCATTGCTGCCCAGTGAGCCCAGTAGATGTGGCGATGGTTACGTGGTTAAACATAGGGGGTGAAGAAACCGCCATGTAAGATGAATAAATCAGATACAAAAATAAGAAACATGGAACCAAACTAAATCTAGGTCATTTTTATATAGCAACAACATAGCCAGTCATTTTCTATTTATGTTAGCAGATACTCTTATCTATCCCCTAAAAATAATTTTTGAATGATTCCTGGCTGAAAACTATACCCTAATGACTGGAAGGAGGCAAATGTTATACCCATTCACAAGAAGGGCATGAAAAACAACTGGGAAAACTATAGGCCCATTAGTCTGACCTCCTCGACATGTAAACTCTTTGAAAGTCTTATCAAAGACATCACTTCTTCTACCCTTAACAATCATGACCTTGAGCAACGTGGGTTCGAAGGTGGTAGAAGTTGTCTTACTAATCTATTATGTTTCTATGAACATATTAATACCTTACTTGATAATAGAACACCTTACTGCTACTATCAAGGCCGCTATAACATCAACCGGTTACCCAGTGTGGTGTAAGGCTTCAACCCACTAGACCCACTGGTCAAACTGGACACACTAGACACACGTAGATGTGCACTTGCCCCACTCATGCTCACCCCGCTTGCCCCCAGGGCGAGTTCTAAATACCATGTGACCTGGAAATGGAATCTCGGGTCACAAACCTCAGAGTATAGATGGTACAAAATAAAACTTAAAAACCAACTACAAAACGAAGTGCCCTAGTGTGACTCTAGCACCACAGAATTACAGTATGTCAAACTCCTAATTCACAGTCTCAGGGGTGATAGTGTAGTTTTCTAGGCAACATTCTGTGAACTACAGCCCTGATGAGCACTTCCTGGTTCATCTTCAGTAGAGCATACGAATGCCAGGATATAAATAAAACAAATGTTTTAGTGCAACACCTCTTAAGTCCTTCACTGTCTCACTCCATCAGCATAGTGTCCCACAGCATAGGTACTCAGAAAATATGTGCAGCACTAATCTCCGTGCTCACAGAGGGGTGAGTTCTAAATACCACGTGACCCGGAAATGGAATCTCGGGTCATGAACCTCAGAGTATAGGTGATGCAAAATAAAACTTAAAAACCAAGTACAAAAGGTGTAAATGTAGCAGCAAGTGCCCTAGTGTGACTCTAACGCCACATTATTATGTCAGACTCGTAATTCACAGTCTCATGGGCGATTGTGGTGCAGTTTTATTTAGACAGCTTTCCGGAACACATCAAGGTAAACTAAATAACTCATAATAGATTGGCTCTGTTCATTTTGAGGTGTTCTTATGCTATGCATCAACTGTTTGATGATTCTCTCAAACAGTGCTGCCACGCCTTGGAACAAACTGTCACTAGATTTGAGAAGTGACACGATGGACCTAAAGTCCCTTACGGACTTTAATTACTATGTTACTTATATTATGTATATGTTACTATTGTTACTGTTGTTAATATCTACTCCGAGTGACAGTCATGAAACTTGGGGTATCCAGAAAGCCCCACGGATTACCCAAGCATCAATGTTAAGAAGAGCAAATGTCTTGTGTTAATTGTAAAAAATGCCTTCTATTTGAATTATAGAAAACACATTTTTTTTCAACAGAAAAGGACTCCAAGACCTATCAAAACTGCCCTCACCTTACCTTCCCTATGTGGTGGCAAGGGGCCCTGTGTGACTCCAAGCTTCCAGCACCCTCTCCAGGTAGTTCTTTCTTTAATAATACTAATGTACCTGCCCCACACGTGCTTGAATCCTGTCACTGTCTCTGCCCCCACCACCTCCCTAGACAATCTGTTCCATCTACCTGCCACACTTTTGGTGAATAAATACTTCCTCACCTCCCTCTTGAAGCTTCTCCCCACTAACTTCATTATGTTCCTATTGTAACCACGTTTGTGCTCAACTTAAAAAGCTCCCCTCACTACACCCTGTTTGTAACGCAAAGAAATTTAAATGTCCCAGTCATGCCCCCCCCAAAGATATCCTATTCTCTAAAGAGTGCATGATGATGCACTCTAGTCTTCCTTGTAGGGCTTTCCCTGCTCCCCTGTATTATATATTTGTTGCCTTTCTCCGCACAGCTCCTGCCTTGTCAATGTACTTTCTAAGGTTAGTGCTCCAGAACTGCACACAGTACTCAAGGTGGGGCAAACCAATGACTTGCACAGGGGGAGTATAACCCCCCTTCCCTTCTGCTTGTTATCCCCCTCCCTATGCAGCTTATCATCCTAATTGCTGTCCCCACCACCCTTGAATGCCGGGCTGCTAAATTCAGGTTGTTCATAATGATCATCCCTCGGTCCTTTTCTTCCAAGGTACATGCCATGACCTACCGTTCCCATCCTGGACTTGGCTGTGGGTTTTTTCTGTCTGATGTGCATGGCTCTGTGCTTTTTAGCATTGAATCTCAGCTGTCAGGTCCAGGACCACTCTTCTAGCCTGTCAAGGTCCCTCCTCATGGTCCCCACTCCCTCCAACGTTTCCATCCTATTACAAATCTTGTTGTCATCTGCAAATAGACAAACCTTTCCTTGCCCCACCCCTATAATATATTGAAGAGTACAAGGTCCAGTACTTAGCCTTGGGGTACTCTGCTTTGACCCCCATCTCCTCTGAGAATTCCTTATTTAGTAATAACTTCTGGGTTCTGTTCTCTAACCAATTTCCCACCCATCAAGTTATTTTGTCCCACACACCTAGGCCTCTTAACTTCTGTAGCAGCCTATGAACTGGGCAGACTGTGTGAGCCAAGCAGTTATTTTCTGCCAACAAATTCTGTGGTTCTCTGTTTCTCCTGTTTGGCACTGTGTCAAAGGCCTTACTGAAATCCAGGTAGGCCAAATCAACAGCTTGCCCCCTGTCCACCTCCCTTGTCACCCAGTTAAAAAAATTCTATAAGGTTTGTCTGGCAGGACTTCCCTCTGATAGGGGTGTGTGAGTATTGTGCAGAATAGTATTTTCCAAATACCATGAAAAATGTTATATTTGTTATTCGGATATGAATAGTAGCACTATTCGAACCTATTCCTTTTTGGAAAATACTAACAAAACAAAAAAAAGAAGCAGCTCACCAGCCCAATCATTTAAAATATACCCTGACAACCTCATATCTTCTGTTATAAGTCCAACTCTCCCTTCTTTCTTTAGCACCCATTACTTAGAAAGAAAAACAACTCATGGATGGTGGCGCACGTTGTTTCCACCTCCCCGGCTGGCTACCATCTCGCTTTTATGTTTTTCCTTTTTAAATCAGTTTATTTCCACCCACTTCCCTCATTCTCAACAGCAGCACACAAGCCTCACTCCTTCCTCCCCAGCACCTAAATGTTCTAATTAGAAGCCTCCTCAGATGCAGCAAAGGCAGATGACAAAACCTGCCCTCTTCCACGGCCAGCTGATCATGTGATCAGCTGTTTTACTATGCAAGCAAGTACAGGATCACTTCCATTCACTAGAAGGTGGACGGCCATGGATAAGGGCAAGTTGTGTCATTGTCTTCGCTGTACCGGGGGGGGCTCTGTTTAGAAACTTTGGGTGCTGAGGAGGAGAAGGGTAGGCAGTGGGTGCTGCTGACAGAGTAGGGTGGAAATTAGCTGATTTAAAAAAAAAAGGGGCTAGATGAGATGGCAGCTAGCAGTGGAGGTGGGTAGGTTGTGCCGGTCACCCATTGTGGGAGTTGGTTTTTTTTTTACCTAAAATTGTGGGTGGGATCTGTCCTAAATCCTGCCCCAAAAAATCCCGCCTGAAGAAATCCCGAAAAAAAAATAAAGAATTAACGAAATACAGAAAAAAAAAGCTAGAAAATCGGCAGACTGAAAAGCGAAGTCCCACATCAGTACATTGAAATAATTATAATAATGGTAACTTGCCACCCGTAATGTGACTCTCATTGCAGCAGCTGGTAAATACCGTGGGTACTGTGCACTTTTTGTTTGCTGAACCTGTTTCTGTAGTTTGCTGATTATCCAGGGGAGTGCTTGTTCAGGTGTGTGTTCAGCAATTATGGCTATCGCTGCAGTTAACACAGAAAGTATAGCATTCACTGTTGCCCAAATTGAAAAAAATGTAGACCAGATAATGTTGCTAATGAGAATAATGATGATTTTAAAATGATGGAGACATTACAAAAGAAAGAAATGAGGTTTCACTTTCACCCTGTCTCCCTATCACAATACTGGAGGGAGAAAAGACTCCCCAGAGACACCAGAATACAGACCTCCTTCCTCTTTCAGTACAGACAACCCTTAGTTTATGGATGATTAGGAAACTGTATTAAACAAATGTAGCAATGATTTAATACTACTGGTTATTAAAAAATCAAGGACGGAATGTGAACAGCTTTCAATTAAATGAACTGGAAAAATAAGGTTAAAAACAGCATCCCGCACATCAACTAACAGTAATGGAGCAGCAAATGGACTCTCAAGTTCAGAAGTTTAAAGCAGAACACACTAAATCTGGTAAAATAGGGGGTCGATATTTCATCAGGTTCCAAAAGTGAAAATAATGATATCTCAGATAATGAAACGGGTAGACAGCCTGATACTCATTTTTTACCCCAAAGTGGAGGTACTGCACAGCACAGCATGGGGGAGAACGGACAAAGAAATTGAGGGTTACCACACCTGGTCACCTTTGACTTTTCTATACTTTTGAACTACCATTGCCGTTTTCAGCAGCATTTCTGTATTTTGTAGGTCGGGATTACAAATGAGTCGGGGAAAATAGCGGTTCGGGATCTTTTATGTGGTTTTTTACACGGTGGTATTTTATAGGTCGGGATTTAGTACCTAACCCTTGTGGGTGCTGAGGGGGAGGGTGGGATTGGGCTTGCAGCAGAGGGTGGAGGGACAAAGTGGTTGTATTTTAAGACTGATCTGGGCAGCAGGATGGGAGTTGTTTCTTTTGCATTTCCCCCACAGGTACATGAATAACAACTACCAGATTTCTGAATATTTGTGTAACCCCCAGGTGGCGCTATCCCAATGGCTACTAACCCGCCTGCTTGACTACTGACAGGTTGAGGGGCCTAGGTTCTATGGCGGGTGCCTCCACCCAGAGGTCAGGGTTTGTAGTGGTTAGACTAGCTTGGTCACAGTCCTCTGGGACACTGAGACCCGCTTTTATTCCCTCTAGTGGCTCACACAATGCACAGAAGTTACAGTCCCAATACCCCACATGTACACACTGTTCATTCATAAAGTACCACTTACCCTCGAGACTGATTCTGAGGTTCGTCTCTGGGGACCCCCTGTAAAATAAGGTTAATCAACATACACAAACCAATACAATGCTTGATATGTAGGTACTGACACTTCAGACAGTTTAAAGTTTAACAACATCCAATCTGGTTTATTTAGGGGGAATAAAACATTGGAGGGGGAGATCAGGTTAATTGGCAGAATTAAATCACAGTACTATGCACACATAGAGGGTCTGAAATGTCACACTCTGGGTACCCAGGTTGGGGGGGGCTAGCCAGGTCCGTTGCCCGGGATTGGCTGGCAGGTGCAGATGGAGAGGGCCCTGTAGAAAAAAATATATGCACAACACCCAGTTGTAATCCAGAGCCGGGTGGCTCAGTCCATGAAGAAGTGAAGCAACAATAATTAGATGACACACTTGTAATTGAAAACAGACTGCAGGGGAATACCCTGATTTGTACTCGCAATACCCAAGCTGAGAACTGGATGATGGATGTTCTTCTGGGTTGCCAGAACAACGGGGCATGGAGACAAGGTCCTTGTGACTGGACTGCACTGTAGTAGATAGCAAACGGATTTAGTCCGAGACAAGCTAGGGGTTGCTTCCAGCTTCAACACAAGGCACACAGCACAGGGGAATGGAAATAGTGATTTCCCCACAAGCACTACGCACATTCATATGTAAAAGGAAAGTACTATACCAGGGAGGCTGCTCCTTGATCCCAATCGCAATTACTGCAAAATACCCGGGAGCACACACAGCAGCTTCAGTTCTTGACAGACCAAGCACAATTCAGCAATTTCTCTAGTCTTCTACAGGGTGAGCCTGGTTTTTACCTTTCAGACTTCCTTCTTTCTCCTCACAAGTCGGATTCAGTCTGAACTAGCACTTACAACGACTGCAGGCTGAACCTCAGGGCCTCACACATGCTTCCCGCGAGAGACTATATACCGCAGAAGCACAGAGCTCCTTCTCTCTTCACTGTCACAACTGATCTGATCTTTCCAGTCACAGAGCAGGGCATTTCCTTTAGCTCCACAACATTCTGTTGGCTGGTTCGACTGTCAAAACAAGACTCACTCTGTTGGTGAAAAAAGGCGCCAGGGTCAAAACTACATTTCCCAGAGTCACTGCTCATACAATCCCCTTGTGGCTGGCTCAAAATTGAGAGTCCAAGTTCCAGTTCATCCACAGGCTCCATTTTAAGGCCTCCCTATCATCCTGATTGGTCCAAGTCAGCAATTCAGGACCAAAATGAAAGAGCTACACTGAAACAGTTTGTGCTGAAATAGGTTAGACAAACTATATTTTCTCAGTCACTCTACATGATTTCTGGCAAACAGTTATATCTTTCAACAAGGCTCCCTCTGCACATGTAGCGATGGCAGAAACAGAGCTAATTGACAGCAGCGCAGACGGGATTCGAGCATTAAATATACAGTCCCCCCCATACAAACTAATTAAGTCTGCAAGCAGACAGCTCTTAAAGAGACAGTACATGGAGGCTCAAATAGCACTCACTTGGAATCACATTTAAACAGCTCAGACACCGAACACCGCCCAGACTTGGAGCATTCAGTCAAGCTCCTGGAAGACTTTTGGGAACCCCCATTTGCAGGGGGGTTACACCCTTCCTGGCCTGGAAAAACTTGGCATCTACGTCAATTAAGTACCCCCATAAATTTCAGTACAACCATATACATTTACATCAATATCACATTAAGCTTATACATGTAATCATCAGTCAACATATCACCTTACCAGAAAAACATTTCTGAAACTTTTCAGTACATCACCTTTTATACAGTATTATACACACATTATACCATAACTCAGGTTATTACCTCCTGTACATGAAACCTGAAGAGAGGGGGCCCTTCCCTGTCAGCTACCTTGGGGCTGGATGGGGCAGGGGCACCATACCTAGAGGGCAACACAATTAACTTGGAGGTAGCACTTATGCTTAGTTTGGGCATTGAGCTCGAGGACACATACACTCCTTTATGAACAACATTGAGAGGTAAGTCCACAGGCCTCCCAGGGCAATCATAACTTAAGCACATTACAGGCTTTACAGCTCGACCAGTCTTTCTAGGGGGAACTGTTACAGTCTCTGCACTTTTAAACTCACTTTCAGCACTGTCTTTATTTGCCAGGGGAGTCTCCCTGAGGGTAGAGAGGCTAGAACCTGGGGCACTTTCAGCTCCATGATTTGCAGTCTCAGCGTCCACGACACTTGGCTCACATGAGGAGTTTTCTGACACTGGCAGGGAACTATCAGGGCACTCGACACACTCTTCTTGTTCTGGTATGTTACCAGTTTGTCCCAGTCCATCATTTTCCTCCTCTGAAAGCTCAAACAGTTCAACCATACACAATGATTCCATATCATCTGACTTGATGCTTTGCATTTCACTTTCTGGGAGCATTGGCTCCAGGGACAAAGTTGTGGGCTTAGACAGTCCAGAAGGCCCAGCTTCATCTCCAGGATTGACTAGGGGATTGCCCCGAAACAATTGACTCAGTTTGTAAGAAGGGTAGTATTCAAAGCCACACTCACTTTCCTCTGACATGGACTGACAGTCATATTCAACTGGGACTTGTGGAGGGGAACACTTTAACTCAGCTTCTGTAGGTGCAGGCTTTCTTGATTTTTGCTTAGCGGCAGCTCTAGTCACTGGTCCAGCGGGGGCATTTTCTGGGGCTCAGACTCAATGAAGATTTGTCCAGTGGGCAGTAAATGATTTCTATGCATTGTTTTCACATCTTTTGAGTTATTCTCCAGCCTTACTTTGTACACAGGCAGATCATTGAGTTTGCCTTCCACAATGTGGGGGAGATGGTGCCACCCATCAGCAATTTTGTGTTTGCCATGCAGTCCCAGATTTCTTAGCAACACCTGATCTCCCTCCTGGAGTTCCAGTGCTTTCACTTCTTTATCATACCTTTCTTTGTTGGCCAGATTTCTTTTGGCAGCCATGGTTTGAGCCAGTTGGTATGTATGATTTAGTTGGGCCTTTAACTTTTGCACATACTGTAAATGGTTATCAGCTCGAACCCCATCAGGAGAAAGTCCAAAACAAACATCTACCGGTAGTCGGGCTTCTCTTCCAAACATCAGGCGATAGGGGGAGAACCCAGTGGCATCACTTTTTGTGCAGTTGTAGGCATGTACCAGGGTGCTAATTTGTTGGCTCCATCTAGGCGTGTCCTTTGGGTGAAGGGTGCCTAGCATATCTAGCAAAGTGCAATTGAACCGTTCAGGTTGTGGGTCCCCCTGGGGTGGTAAGGGGTGTTTTTTTTACTTTCGCACTCCCCACAGAGAAAGCATCTCTTTGATCAGATGACTCTCAAAGTCCCTCCCTTGATCAGAATGGATTCTTTGTGGTGCCCCATAGTGAACAAAAAAGTTTTCTATAAATACTTTGGCCACAGTGGATGCCTTCTGGTTCTTGGTGGGGAAAGCTTGGGCATATCTCGAAAAATGGTCAGTGACCACCAGCACATTACTGATATTTCTTTGCTCTGGCTTCAGACTCAGAAGTCAATACAGACCAGCTCCATGGGGGCGTGGTGGTGATGTTAACTAGGGGGGAGCAGCCCTCTGGGACAAAGCTTTCCTCTGTAGACACTGACTACAAGTTTGGATATGTTGTTCAACATCAGCCCCCATCTTAGGCCAGTAGAATCTGGATCTTACCAAGTCAAGTGTTCTGTCTATGCCAAGGTGCCCCATGTGGTTGTGTAGGGACCTCAGCACCAAGTCTCGAAAGGCAGTAGGCAAAACTAGCTGCTGTTTATTTATTTGTCCCCCTCTGTCTACTGTTTCTCTGTATAACAGTCTATTAATCAGTTTCAACTTAGGACCTTCCTTGTATAACAATGCGGTTCTCAAATCAGTGGAGCGTAACTTGGATACATCTTTCCCTGTGTAGAGGGCTTCTAGAGCTGATTTGATCATGGGATCTCTGGATTGAGCCCGCTGAATACTGTCATTGTCCAGCTGAGGCAGAGCACCAATGTCTATTGTAGAAACATGGCAATAAGCAGCAGGTATGCAATTCTCAGAGGGTCCCAAACAATCCACCATACAGTTCACTGGGTCTGGGACCACTTGCTCCTCTCGGTCAAACTTCTGGCAGAGTGCTCGAATATCAGGTTCTGACAGTCTGACCCAGTCATTTCGAGAAACAGGCCTCTGGGAGAGAGCATCAGCATCTATGTGGTTCAGGCCTGCTCTGTATTCAACAGCATAGTCGTATGTAGATAATGGAGAGAGCCGCCTATGGCCAGAAGCATCCAACTTAGCTGAAGTCTGCATATAGGTCAAAGGATTATTGTCAGTTTTTACTAGTATCTTAGCCCTGTACAAGTACTCGTGGAATTGGTAAACAATGGCCCACTTCAAAGCTAGAAACTCTAACTTATGTACAGGATAGTTCTTTTCAGAAGGGGTCAGGCTTCTGCTGACAAAGGCCACTAGTCTCAGACCATTCTTATGCACCTGGTACAACACAGCTCCCAAACCTTGCAAACTAGCATCAGTGTGTAGGACATAGAGTTTTACTGGATCTGTGTAGGCCAGGACAGGAGCATGGGTAAGCTGGTGTATAATCTCATGAAAACCAGCTTCACAATCAGGTGTCCATCGTACCCCAACAACTTCATTAGGACAGAAATACACTATCAGTCTCAGGACAGAAGCATGGGTAGGCTGGTATATAATCTCATGAAAACCAGCTTCACAATCAGGTGTCCATCATACCCCAACAACTTCATTAGGACAGAAATACACTCTCAGTCTCAGGGGGAGTTGACCTCTCATATTTTTCGTGGGTAGGGGGGTAACCTTCAGTAAGATTAAGTAAAGGACGGATCACACTTGAATAGTCCTTGATGAAACAGCGATAGTAGCCACAGAATCCCAGGAATCTTTGCAGTTCTTTTAGATTGTGGGGCTGTGGCCAGGTGGTCAAGGCCTCATCTTTACTTGGGTCGGTCTCTATTCTCTTGGTGAAGACTATATGCCCCACATACTTTACAGAGGTTTGGAAGAACTGACATTTATCGATTGACAGTGTCAGGCCAAAGTCTTCCAGTCGGTCCAACACCTTGAATAATCTGCTCTCATGTTGCTCCAGTGAGCTTCCAAACACAGTAACATCATTTAGGTATACCAGGCATTCTAATCAGTTCATGTCCCCCACTGCACACTCCATCAGTCGTTGAAAAGTGGCTTGGGCGCCTGAAATCCCTTGAGGCATCCTCATGAATTCATAGAAGCCAAGCGGACAGATAAAGGCTGTCTTCTCACGGTCTTCTGGGGCCATCGGGATCTGGTAGTATCCACTGCGAAGATCCAGCACAGAGAACCACTTGCTACTGTTCAGGCAGTCCAAAGCAGCCTGAATGCGGAGCATTGTATACTGATCAGGGATAGTCCGCCGGTTTAAAGTGTGATAATCCACGCACATCCTTACTGTCCCATTCTTTTTTCTCACTGCCACAATGGGGGAAGCATAGGGGCTTCTAGATTCTTGTATTACACCAGTAGCTAGCATCTCTTGCAGATGCTGTTTCACATCATCTATGTCAGCAGGGGCCAGGCGTCGAGACCTCTCATGAAATGGCCTTTCACCATGCAGCTGGATGTGGTGCTCAGCTCCTTGCACACATCCTACATCCCATTCCTTAAAGAAAACACCTGGTCTCTCTGGGCAAGCTTTCTGCTGATTCTCATCTTCCATTCAGCTGGCAATGGGGGGGTCCCCAAAATCAAACAAGTCTGGCGTCACTCTGTCATTTTCCCCTGAACACTTGTTACTGGGCAGCACTGCAGTAGCTGAACAATGTACATTAGCCAGGGTGCAACCTCTATTTACTCAAATCTCTCTATCAGACACATTATGAACTTGTATCATTACCCTTCTGGCATAAGCATGGGCTCTGGCAGGCAAAATACTTGGCTTGACCAACAGTCCTTCCAGCAATTTCCCATCGCCTGGTGCATCCAGCATCAGGATTTTATTCTTGACATCCTTTCTGATACAGACTTCCCCCTATAGGGTACACTGGACATTTGGCGCCAGGATCAGAGACTCAGGATCCTTCTTCCAGACAATTCCAACCGGTTCCTCTAGGTCCACTTTTTCAGCATCTCTCTGTGCCTCATAGGCATTCTTGATGAAGGCCGGAATTCTTAAAGCTCTACTAGTCCTTGACCCCTGTTTTTCATAACACAACTGCGCCAACCATCCAAACATGCGCATTCATCCCAATTAGTAGAGGAACCCCATCATATACAGTCCAGTAGGTTGACACACTAAGGCCAGGGTCTCTACTTGCTCTGCCACTCCAGCCATGGAGGTGGGAAAAGACAGCCAAATTCAGATATACCCAGAGTAGGGGTAGGTATTCACACTTAACCCCCAGACATGCAGCCCCTCCAACGGTTGTAAGGGCACATCAGACAAATGCTTCTGATACCAGTCTTGGAACATAATTGTCACTTGGGAGCCACTGTCTAATACAGTTTTTGTAGACACTCCATTCACCTTTACAGTGGTCTCCATGGAGGGACCCACTATTCTGGACCAGTCTGGAGAGACGGTAGTGGGGGGCCTGGGCAACTGACCTTGCCACAAAGGGACGTGATTTAGCATTTTTGGGATCCTCACTGCGATCATTTTGTGTACCTCTCAACCACTGATTTGTCCTCCGAAGCTCTCCTTGTAGCCTGTATACAACTTTATCTGTGTCTTTGGGGACCTCTTTCTCTTCATGCCCATCCTTCCCACAATTATAGCAAACATACCTTCCGGACATTGGGCCAGCCCAGGGCATCGCACTGGGAGCTGGAGGGGTACTTCAACAGAAAACCTTGGTGCCATCTCTGTCTGTGGCATGATAAGCATTTGGAGACATCTTGTCAATTTCCCACTTCCACGACTCAAGGCTATCGAGTTTTGAGCTGTTGTCAGTAGGAGATGGTGGTGGGTACCCCACCCCCATAGCAGATGCAGTCGGATGAGGGTCTGGACCTGTACTTGCAGGAGCAGCCTTCATAAAGAGACTGTTTTTTGTTTCCTTGAACTCTCTCAGCAGTTCACCTCATGGTGGCACACCATTTTCCTTCTCAGAGCACTCATTAACTGCCAGCCTCTGCCCCTGAACTTCACTCGAGACTGGTCACCTTCAGTCACTCTGGTCACAGCAGCAGCTATTGGTGCAAGTCCCTCCCGGAGTTGCCTTTTCTCAACTCCTCGAATTTCTCTCATTAGCTCATCATAGGAGGGTGGGGATTCCAGTCGATTGACGAGGCGTAACTGAAGCAACAGCAGTTCTGAGAAGGGGGCAGACTTTAGGATCCTGAGTCCAGCCTGGTTCGGTCCAGTTCAGTCGCTTCAAACTACTCTTTCTGAGGCATTCTTCCAACAATTTTTACAGCCGAGATACATACACAAAACAGCAACCCCCTTGGTACTACAGCATTTCTTACTCTCCACCACAGGTTCATTGAATCTGGGCTCCCATACACATTCTCTAGTGCCTCGAGATAGTCCTGTGCAGTCGCTCAGGGTTACTGGCCTATTTGGCATGGATGGTAGCCAGGACAGGACCTTGGAGGCTCTCATTTAACCTCTTTCGCTTTTCTGCTTCCGAGCATTGTCATTCTAGCACTTGAGGGGCAACATAGTCTATCCAGGTCTCCCAGTCATCCTCCCCTTGTGGGGTGGGGAGGGTGCTGGAGAAAATTTTCAACCTGCAGTAAGAGTCGTGACTGTTGGCAGGTACAGACATAGGGGCTAGCACTGGCACAGAAGGAAGGGCAATAACGGGTGCTGGAGGGGGAGAGGGTGTTGGTGGCAATAATAGTTCTAGGGACATGGATATGTTTTCTATCCACACTTATTGGCAGGTTCTTTGCGCTTTAAATCTTGCCGGAAGGTCTTCAAGTTGCCTCCTCCCACCCACCCGGTGGTAAACCTCAGCTCACCTCATGATGCCAGATCTTCCACCGCTTGGAAGCTCAGTTTCCTCCTTAGCGTTGCATGTTTAAGACTAGTTCCAATTCTTGAAAAGTTCAAATTAAAAGTTTTTTGCTAAAGACTGTCTTCTTCTCCTCGCGGCTGCGATGGACAAATCGACTCCGTTTTCGGAGGTGCCCTGTGGCAGAAGATGTCTAGGACGGATCCGCACCACGTCGCCTACTGCCTGGGCCTTGAGCACCACCCGAGGCCTGCCTGGATTTGTGCCTTCCTTCGGCCCACGCCCTGAAGACCGTATGCCCGATACAACTGGGCGCCCGAGAAAAGAATTCCACCGTGAAATCTAAAGAGTGTCGATTGGTGGTGTCCAGCGGCGGCAGGCTTGGCGGATCAGCTAGAGCAGATAATCGCCCTCAAGAGGAGGCGGCAGGCCGCTTCTACCTCGGCTGCGGCATTTGTCCCGCTCTCTCTCGGTGCCTCGTACTCGGCTTCTTTTAAGGAGTTTTGTCTGACCCTCTCGACCAAAGGTGAGGGTCCAACTTCTTCGGGACCTTTTCCAGGTCCAAAAAGAGCAAAAGTAAGTCTCCGCTAACGCCTTGGGAGCGGAAAGATCCCCTCCCTTGTCGCATAGTCGACTTGCCACTCCTCAGCTCGCCACTGGCTTCACGGTGTCCCTGTCAGGCCAGTTGGACCGAGACCTGTCGACACGGTCTAGATTTTTCTCACCCATTAGATGGGTTGTCGGCTGGAGAAGCTGAGAATCTTTCCCTGCTCCCCGGTGGAGTTGAGGATCCCATTGGCTCGTCCGTGCCTCCGGTTCCAGCCTTGTTGGGATCGTCTGAGCGAAGTGCGTTCGACACTTCTCCTGCTTCCATGGCCTAGTCGAGACTCTCGGGTCTCGGTCTCAGACATCCTCAGCGGTCCAACCGATCCTGCCATCATAGGCGGTCTCGGTCTCGGCACCCATGACAAGCAGCCTCGCTCTTCCTCTTCCTCGACGAGGGGAGGCTTCGCAAGTTGCGTCGGGTGCTGAGAACTTGTGGCAACAGTTCCTTTTGACCGGGAATAAGCCGACCCAGTCGTCTTCCCCGGCCATTAAGTGGCTGTCACCGGAGCAGCTGAAACAACCCTCGTTGTAGTCAAGGAGCCTGTTCTCAGGCCGGTTGTTCAGCCAATTCCAGCTGCCCCACCGATTCTGGTGGAACCTCCGCCCTCACAGCCATTAGTTGGGGCTCCGACCAAAAATTCTCGGTCGGCTTTGGGTTTGCCCCGTAGGCTGTCAGTCACCCTCACTCCCGATAAACATCGGCAGGTGGAGGGTGGCTCAGAGCCAAGGCAGCTCTTTGAGGACTCTTCTGAGTCGATGATGGTTCCTCCTTTCTCCAAGCGCATGGACTTGGAGTCCTCGGGAGGACAGTCAATGGACGATAAGCCCTTCATCCTTCTTAGGGTTGCTTGACTCATCTCGGAGTCCACCGGATGAAGCTTCGAACCCGTTTCTAAACAGGGCCAGGTATGCCTCAGAGAGATTCTGGACCAGGGGATTCTCCCACGGAGGCCTTTCCGGTGGCGGCCATAGTGGGTCGGCCTTGGAACTTTGGCAGCGTTCTGCTTCTGCCCTCGCCTTGACCAGGTTGGCCAGGAAATATCGGTGATCTACCGGTTCCCTGTCGGTTTTGGGAACACCCCTCGGCCGAGGGTTGGTTACCGACAGCGTTTTCCGGCATGCCGGGAACGCCAGGGATGTGGACAAACCTCCCGACAAGGAATCCAAGAAATTGGATTATGCCGGGCGAAAAGTCTATGCTGCGTCCTCTCTCGGTCTTCGTCAGGCCAGTTCGGCCCGTCCTCATGGCTTTTTTTTTCTCACGCCCTGTTGGGCTCCTAGATGAGGTTGTCCCTCATCTTCCGCTGATCTGCAGACTACCGTCAGGCAGGTGCGGGACCAGGGTAGGCAGTGGCTAAACAGCAGCTCAGACTGCGTAGACGCCGAGGACTCATGTGCCAGTATCTGCGGCTGCCGTAGCCAGTGTCGTGCGGCTTGGCTGAGGATATCCACCTTTACTTCGGATACCCAGCACAAGTTGGGGGATGTTCCTTTGGGGACTGACCTCTTCAGCCCTGGGGTGGAAGGTCACCTGCAGAGGATCGAGAGTCCAGTGCTACCTTGGACTCGGTCTCTTCCGCTCAGAAGGACAAAGGTCGCAAGCAGCAGCCTAAGCCCTTTCGTCCTTCTCGCGCCAGCAGCGCCTGGCCCATCAGCGTCCAGGGCCAGCAGGCTCATCTTTAGTATCCCAAGCCTGCTGTCGGCTTCCTCCAACAGGAAGCAGGAGGTAAAGGCCAGGAGGTCCCTCGACTGGTCTCTCCTCCAAGCCTGCTCCAGTGGCGGGCTGAGGGTGTAGCCCCATCCTGTCACCTCACCCCTGGTTCCCCATTGTTAAGAGACGGCTCAGACACTTCCTTACCTGGTCGCTGTACCACGGACAGGTGGGTACTGAAGGTGGTGGGAAAAGGCTCACTGAATTCGCAGCAGGCCCTGCCCCTTCAGAGCCGCCGGACCTTAGGGGCCTCGGGTCATAGCCTCACTGGCGCTCGCCCGAGCCGACATCGCTCTCCTCCTCCAAAAGGAGGTGATCATGGAGGTGGAGGACCCCCCTTCAGACCCGGGGTTCGTGTCCAGGTATTTCCTGGTTTCAAAACGGACGGGGGGCTGGCGCCCCATTCTCGACCTTCACAACCTGAACAAGTTCCTAAGGTCTCGAACCTTCAGGATGGTCACTCTGGCGCAGATAATACCATCTCTGGAACATGGCATGTGGTTCTGCTCTCTGGACCTACAGGATGCATTCTTTCACGTCCCTATCCGTCCGTCACATCGGAGATTCGCGGAGGGATCCCTCTTCGAGTTCCGAGCCATGCCCTTCGGCTTATCTCCAGCTCCCAGGGTCTTCACTAAATGCATGGCAGTGGTGTCCAGCATTCTTGCCGGCTGAGGGGTCCAGGTGTGCCTTACCTGGATGATTGGCTGATAGCAGCCTCCTCCAGACAGGGAGGTGGGCGGTCCAGAGATCTGGCCCTCAGGTTTGCTCTCGAGTTGGCCTTCTCATCAAGCGAGCCAAGTCAGAACTTCGAGCAAGCAGGTGATCCTGTTCATCGGGCAGAGCTCGACTCTCTTCAAGCCAGAGCACGGCTCCGGCGGACAGGGCCGAGTTCTTACCTCCTTTGCCCAATCATTTCTGGTTGGGCATCGCTCCCTGCCGGGACTTCCTCGCCTTCTGAGTCTCATGGCGGCCTGTACCGGCGTGGTCTGTTGGGCACGTTGGCACCATCCCTTCAGTGGGGACTGGCCAGCCAGTGGTCACAACGCTGCGATCCTTTGGACCAGCTAGTGATAGTGACCAGGAGATGTGGAACGCCTCTCAGTGGTGGACCGTTCCATTCCATCTGCAGGAGGGCATCCCGTTTGTCCTTGAGCCGGCGGTCTCTCTATCGACCGATGCCTCTCTGATGGGTTGGGGTGCCCATCTGGGGGAACACCGAGTGCACGGCCTCTGGTCCCCGTGGGAGTCCCGATGCCACATCAACCTGCTGGAGCTCCGAGCGGTCCGCCTAGCTCTCACCGCCTTTGCTCCGTTTCTCCGGGGTCAAGTGGTCCGAGTCCAGACGGACAATACCACGACCATGTACTACCTGAACCGCCAGGGCGGGACGCACTCCATGCTTCTATGCAAGGAAGCTCTCCGCATTTGGTCACTTGTGCGCAGCCTGGAGGCGGATCTCCTAGCCATTCATGTGGCAGGAGCCTCCAAAACTGGCCGATGCCCTGGGCGGATAGGGGCTGCATCTCACGAGTGGTCTCTCCTGCGGAGTAGTACAAGATCTATTTCCTCACTGGCACACCTCAGGTGGACCTGTTTGCCTCCAGGAAGAGCAGCAGACTGAGTCTGTTCATGCCGCCCCCCCTCAGCAGGGCTCGCTGCAGGGGGATGCCTTCTCGAGGCTGTGGACCCGGGCCTCTTCTACACCTTTCCCCATTTCCCTTGATTCACAAGGTGCTTCTCAAAGCAAGGAGGGACAAAGGCGCGGGTGATCCTGATAGCCCCAGACTGGCCCCCCAGTTCTGGTACCCAGATCTCCTCAGCCTCAGCTCCAGGCTCGAGGGCAGCTTCCAGCTCGCCCGGACCTGCTCTCAGTCAATCAGGGAAGGTGTTCCATCCGGACCTTCAATCCCTGCACCTGACGGCCTGGTTCCTGGCGGCTAGAGTTCCAGGCCTTGGGTCTTCCCGTCGAGGTCCTCAATGTTGTTGGGCGTCCGTGAGGAGTCGACCAGAAAATGCTATGCCTTCAAATGGAAGAGATTCTCCATTTGGTGTCAGGGCAAGGGCTTGGACCCTTCCTCCTGTTCTGTGACAAGCATTCTGGACTATTTATGGTCCCTTTCTAGTCAAGGGCTTAGGTCGACGACCCTAAAGGTGCACCTGGCAGCCATCTCTGCTTACCGGGCGTGGGCTGGGGAACAGTCGGTGGCGCAGGAAAAGGTGGTCGGGTGCTTTTTTAAAGGCCTTGATCACATTTCCCCTCTGGTGCGAGAACCTCCACCTCCGTGGGATTTACTGCTGGTACTGGCAAAGCTCATGGGCAAGCCATTCGAACCAATGCACAGGTGTGATCTCTCACCTGTCGTGGAAGAGCCGCCTTCTTGGTGGCTATCACGTCAGCCAGAAGGGATGGGAGAGCTCCAGGCACTTTGCAGCCGAGTCTCCTTGCAGGTCTTCCCACAGGGACAGGGTCCTCATTACCGAAATTCCTTCCGAAGGTGGTGTCGGAGTTTCACGTAACCAGGTGCTGACTCTGCCGGTGTTCTACCCCAATCACACCTCCGAGGTCGAATATGGGCTCCATACACTGGACCTAGAAGAGGCTCCTTACTTATAAGGACGCGCACGGCTGAAATTGGGAGAAGTTCGCCAGCTGTTTGTCACCTACGCTGAAGCCACACCTGGCAGACCTGCAAAGCGGATGATAGGCAGGTGGGTCACCTCCTCATAGATCGCTGCTATAAGTTGGCGGACATGGAGCCTCCCAGAGGATAAGAGCTCATTCTACCGTCCATACTGCCGCATTAGTGGCTGCTTCCAGGGATGTCCCTATCCAGGAAATCTGCAGGACTGCTACCTGGAAGTCAGCACACACCTTTATTACCCATTACCACATCGACCTTGAGTCACCCGGGATGCTGGTTTTGGGGCCTTGGTTCTCAGTCCTTATTTCCCAAGTAAGTATTGGGGTGTGCCTTGCCTCCCTCCTCCCGAAGAACTGCTAGAGTCTGCCAATAAGTGTGGATGAACAACATATCCATGTCCCTAGAAATACAGGTTACTCACCTGTAACAGGAGTTCTAGGAATGGTATATATTGTTCATCCACCATTCTCATTTCTCCTGGCCGATGCACAACCTGAGCTTCCAGTGGGCCAGATCTGGCGTCATGGGGTGGAGCCGAGTTTTACCACCGGGTGGGTGGGAGGAGCCAGCTTGAAGACCTTCCGCAAGATTTAAAGTGGCAAGGAACCTGCCAATAAGTGTGGATGAACAACATATACCATTCCTAGAACTCCTGTTACAGGTGAGTAACCTGTATTTTCTTTAATCCTCCACAGTTTTCCTTCCTCCAGCAACAATTTAGCAAATTCTCCTCAAAGGTTTTGAGATAGTGGGGGCTCCCCCCCGGGTCTTTACTGTCCTTAGTTATCACTCTCTAGGCAGTGAGGGCTCCCTCTGGGGTAGTAGTCTGTGGCACTTTGGAGCTATCTATTGGGTCCTTATACTCCACTAGGGCCATGAAAGTGTGGGTGAGCAGATCAGCATGTCGACCCACCACCACAGGGTTTTGTAAACCTTCCACCTTGGAAAGTGCTCCCTGTACAGTATCCATATTGATACCCAGGGGGATGTCCAGGATAAGCATAGCATTTTGAGGGTCGATCTCCTCCCCAGTACACCACTTCATCAACCGGTGCATAGCCATTTCTGTCGGGGTACCCATTTATTTTTTTAACAGTGGTTCATAAATGTGGCCACTAGAGGACACAAAATCCCAGTGGTGAGCCTCCAAGATGTAACCCCCAGGTGGCACTATCCCAAGGGCTACTACCCCTGCCTGCTTGATTACTGACAGGTTGAGGGGCCTAGGTTCAATGGCGGGTGCCTCCACCCAGAGGTCAGGGTTTGTTGTGGTTAGACTAGCTTGGTCACAGCCCTCTGGGACATTGAGACCCCCTTTTATTCCCTCTAGTGGCTCACACAATGCACAGAAGTTACAGTCCCAATACCCTACATGTACACACTGTTCATTCATAAAGTACCACTTACCCTCGAGACTGATTCTGGGGTTCGTCTCTGGGGACCCCCTGTGAAATAAGGTTAATCAACATACACAAACCAATACAATGCTTGATATGTAGGTACTGACACTTCAGACAGTTTAAAGTTTAACAACATCCAATCTGGTTTATTTAGGGGGACTAAAACACGGGAGGGGGAGATCAGGTTAATTGGCAGAATTAAATCACAGTACTGTGCACACATACGGGGTCTGAAAAGTCACACTCTGGGTACCCAGGTTGGGGGGAGGCTAGCCAGGTCCGTTGCCCGGGGTTGGCCGGCAGGTGCAGATGGAGAGGGCCCTATAGAAGAAAATATATGCACAACACCCAATTGTAATCCGGAGCCGGATGGCTCAGTCCATGAAAAAGTGAAACAACAATAATTAGATGACGCGCTTGTAATTGAAAACAGGCTGCAGGGGAATACCCTGATTTGTACTCACAATACCCAAGCTGAGAACCGGATGGTGGATGTTCTTCTGGGTTGCCAGAACAACAGGGCATGGAGACAAGGTCCTTGTGACTGGACCCCACTGCAGTAGATGGCAAACGGATTTAGTCCGAGACAAGCTGGGGTTTGCTTCCAGCTTCAACACACAGCACACAGCACAGGAAATTGGAAATAGTGATTCCCCACAAGCACTACGCACATTCATACAGGTATGTAAAAGGAAAGTACTATACCAGGCAGGCTGCTCCTTGATCCCGATCGCAATTACTGCAAAATACCCAGGAGCACACACAGCAGCTTCAGTTCCTGACAGACCGAGCGCGATTCAGCAATTTCTCCAGTTTTCTACAGGGTTAGCTTGGTTTCTACCTTTCAGACTTCCTTCTTTCTCCTCACAAGTCAGATTCAGTCCAAACTAGCACTTACAATGGCTGCAGGCTGAACCTCAGGGCCTCACACACGCTTCCTGCGCAAAACTATACACAGCAGAAGAACAGAGCTCCTTCTCTCTTCACTGTCACAACTGATCTGATCTTTCCAGTCACAGAGCAGAGCATTTCATTTAGCTCCACACCATTCTGTTGGCTGGTTCGACTGTCACTCACAATAAGACTCCCTCTGTTGGTGAAAAAAGGCACCAGGGTCAAAACTACATTTCCCAGAGTCACTGCTCATACAGTCCCCTTGTGGCTGGCTCAAAATTGAAAGTCCAAGTTCCAGTTCATCCACAGGCTCCATTTTAAGGCCTCCCTATCATCCTGATTGGTCCAAGTCAGCAATTCAGGACCAAAATGAAAGAGCTACACTGAAACAGTTTGTGATGAAATAAAGACAGGTTAGACAACCTACATTTTCTCAGTCACGCTAAATGATTTCTAGCAAACAGTTATATCTTTCAGCAAGGCTCCCTCTGCACATGTAGCGACGGCAGAAACAGAGCGAATTGGCAGCAGCTCTGGCGGGATTTTATCTTTCAATACACAGTCCCCCCATACAAACTAATTAAGTCTGCAAGCAGACAGCTCTTAAAGTGACAATACGTGGAGGCTCAAATAACACTCACTTGGAACTACATTTAAACAGCTCAGACACCGAACACCACTCAGACTTGGAGCATTCACTCAAGCTCCTGGAAGACTTTTGGGAATCCCCATATGCTTGGGGGTTACATTTGGGACCCCAACTATAAATAGTGGGCCAAAAATTTGAAATAATGTATTTGGCACCCATACCCCCTAATGCATCCATGCTGCCTACTGTTCTATAATCCTTTAGACTCCAAGAATTGTTCTAATCTCTCTTTCAACAAGGTCTCCATCAGTTTCCCCACCACAAAGGTTATGCTCACTGGCCTGTAATTCCTCGGCTCTTCCCTGTTGCTCTTCTTGTGCAGGGGACAACATCATCCACCCTCCTGTAGTCCAGTGGGACCAGAGAGCTGTAGAACAAAGTCTGTCCACTGGGCTGCCATGACCTCATCTAGTTCTGACAGCACCCATGGTTGTAAGTCAGGGCCCATGGTCTTGTCAACCAGTAGTGCCCTTAAGCCTGTCAAAACCCTCCAGTAGACTGATTATTAAACTATTTCAGTAGAAAGAACAGGCTTTTCTTTGCAGGAAAGAAATAAATTGTTCATTGCACCCAAAAGGCTATCTTGCACTCCCAGTTGTAGTGTCTTAAAAGGCTCTACTCTCAAATATTTTCTCCCAAGGTTCTAGGCAAGGGCATTATACAGGAGGAGAAAGACATAAAACAATGGAATGAGTTGCCAAAAGCTACAGTTAAGACTGATGCCAATAAGCACAATTGTTTAGGGCCCTTCCCACTGGCCTTGGCATTAAAATTGCCAGCTGAAGTATGCCCAGTTAGACAGTCTGGCAAATGCAAATTCACTGAACCTTGAAACTGTTTCAGGATGTTCAACCCAGGATAGCCTAACTGGGCTTCAGTACTGAGTTACAACTCTGAACCATAGTACCTGAACAGTGATTCCTCCAACTGCAGCTGGAAAATGTTATAAAGTAATATGGGATTTTTGGTTTTCATTAAATGGTGCAGTTCCCTTGCAATTACCTTAATATGCTTTTACAGATAAACAGGCTACACTTCATTTTAAAAAGGTGAATACAAAAAAAGGCTGAACAGTTCAAGGCTTCTGACTGGTTCAGAGACTTGTTTAGGTGGGCATTTATGAGACAACAGTGCCCACCTAAAACAAATCCCTGTGCCTACTGCCCCATTACTCACTGAAATCCCTGGGCCACGTTCCCAATTCAAACTTCAAAACTACCATTTTTTCTCTCACTTAGAAAGTGAGCTGCTCAGCTGATGACCCCCAAGCGAAGTCCCCCAGCTGCTGTAAGTACGAATTTGTAGTTAAAATCTACCCCCACACTAAACACAAAGCAATTGTAAATTTTTTTCTTAATCGCAGTCGTTAGCACAGAAGCATGTTCGCCTCTCAGTAGTACATGCTCTGTAGATGTAGCATTCAGATGGATTTCCTGTCACTTCTTCATGCATGGCCCTTGCTCACCCTGCTTAGGAACAACCATTTCATCAAATCGTCACCCCCCCTCCAAAAGAGAACATGACCTTAGGTTTAGCACTGCCACTTGTGCACCCATTACCGGAGAACCGCTGTCACATTTCTAACTGTTATCTGGCCACTCTGCCATCTGCATGCAGTGCAGTCCCAACCACACTCAAATTTGTGCCGGCCATAGGCAGTTTGAATAATGACACGTAAACAACATTATAAACATTTTTCCGTACTGATCAAATAGGGATTGGTTCACAGCGAAATGCTACTTGTGGAAATGGGGAGGGGGGTACAATGCCACAAGAGGTGGGACAGAGGGGCTGCCAACAAACCAGAGAAATGCTGCATAAAACAGCAGTGCCCTCTACTGGTAATTTTACTAGTGGAGGGACTATCACATTAAAACAGTTTTAAATTCATTCCTACTTTTTCTGATAGTTTATGGAATGTTTTTAAAAATACCCATTTTTTAAACCAATAATATCCTCCAGGGTGGGTGATATGGGTTTCACCCACCTTTCCCGGAGCTATAAGGAGTCCGTTTGTGGTGCTGGGCCTCATTACACCCCTGGGTGAGTGGGTATAGCCCAATGCCTCCCACCCTGTCGGGTATTACTGCTTGTGTAGATTGTATCTGGCTGATCTTGCTGACTCCCAGGTTGATATTTGCTGTTACCAGAAGTCCCAGAATCCCCTGCAGCTGTCAGAATTGGGCTGTAGCAGTGTTTGTTTCAGTAGCCTACAGGACAGTGTTAGAGTATTTACAACCATTGATCAGATGTTTGTTGATCCTGTTGTTCTCCTGGGGCTCAGTGCAGTTCTCTGTGAGTGTACTTGACCCAGGGACATAGGTGCCAGAACGGGGGGGGGGGGCACTAGGGCCATGGCCCTACCACTTTCATAAGTGGCCCTATCACTTTTTGCAATTATGTTAATGTATTTAATAGGAGAGAAGTGACCCCTTACATCCTTGGCCCTACCACTTCTTAAACTGTTCCAGCACCAATGCCCAGGGAGGACAGCAGGACCAGCAAAAATCAGAGGTTATAAAAATTCTAACATGCACTGCAAGCTATTTAATTCTTCCATTGCTGCAGCTCAGCTCTAACATCAACTGGGATTTCTGGTAAGGGCAAATGTCAGCTTGGGAATCAGCAAGATTAGCCAGATACAATCTAATATTCCCTATCTAATCTATCTACAATCTAATGTCCCTGGGTCAGGAGGGCTGACTTTGCCAAAATGGGTGCGTGCCTAAGGAATGCACTGGCAAATGGGCAGGAAGGAGGGGTGGAAGAACAATGGGGAATAATAAAAGCTGCCATCACAGAGGTAACAAGCCTTTGTGTGAAGCAAATGAACAAAACAAAACGATGTAAGAAACCACTATGGTTCTCAAAGGAAGTGGCAGTTAAGGTTCAAGAGAAAAAGAAAGCATTCAGGAAATACAAGGAATCACAGAAGGAGCAGGACACAGAATTGTATCAGTTAAAGCAAAAGGAAGCTGGGAAGGCAGTCAGAACAGCAAAGGCCTGAACCAAGGAAAAGGTAGCCAACTCAAGAAGGGGGATAAAACCTTTTTTAGGTACATCAGGGAGTGAAGGAAGACCAAGGGAGGATAGTGAGGCTTAATAAAGGGAGGGGTGGGCAGAGGGTGATGGTGAAAAGGCAGAGATACTAAACAAATATTTTTGCCCAGTATTTACAAATGAAGAGGGAGGTACCTAAAACAATAGAAACACTCTGGATACAGAAGTTGATACCAACCCATTTACAGAAGAAAGGGTTCTGAAAGAACTCTTAAAACTGAAAGTGGACAAAGCAATGGGGCCTGATGGGATTCATCCCAGAATTCTAAAAGAACTAAGGGTAGAACTAGTGACACCACTGACTACCCTCTTTAACAAATCATGGGAGGATGGGGTGGTACCTGAGGACTGGAGGAGGGCAGATGTGATTCCCCTTCACAAAAGTGGGAGCAGGGCAGAAGCAGGAAACTACAGACCTGTTAGTTTAACCTCAGTGATAGGGAAAATAATGGAATCACTTCTGAAGGAAAGAATTGTCAAGTACCTAGAGGCCAGAGGGGCACAGGACCCAAGGCAGCATGGATTCACAGTGGGAAGGTCATGCCAGACAAATCTAATAGATTTCTTTGACTGGGTGACCAAAGTAGTAGATCAGGGAGGGGCTGTGGACATGGCCTACCTAGACTTTAGCAAGGCATTTGAGACAGTCCCATGCAAAAGATTAATATTCAAGTTAGCCAGCCTGGGAGTGGGTCCCAAGATGATAGCCTGGGTAAAGAATTGGCTGGAGAATAGGACACAGAGGGCAATAGTAAATG
This sequence comes from Neoceratodus forsteri, assembly GCA_016271365.2. Taxonomy (NCBI): domain Eukaryota; kingdom Metazoa; phylum Chordata; order Ceratodontiformes; family Ceratodontidae; genus Neoceratodus; species Neoceratodus forsteri. The sequence goes on from CM057456.1 coordinate 212,549,417, forward strand.
GAGTCCACTCTGAAGAAAGGGGGGTTACTAGTAGGGTACCGCAGGGTTCAGTATTAGGACCTGTCCTCTTCAGTGTCTTTATAAGCGACATTGGAGAGGAACTGGAAGGAAAAGCATGTCTCTTTGCAGATGACACAAAGATCTGCAACAGAGTTGATGCACAAGGTGGGGTGGAAAGGATGAGAAGGGACTTGGCAAGGTTAGAGGAATGGTCAAATGTATGGCAGCTTAGATTCAATGCTAAGAAGTGCAAGGTAATGCACCTAGGAAACAAAAACCCAGGGGAAGAGTACACAATGAGGGGTGAGATACTAGCAACAACAAAAATGGAAAGGGACCTGGGGGTAGTCATATCAGATGACTTAAAGGTGGACAAGCAATGTGAGAGGGCAGTAAGGAGGGCTGGGGGGATACTGGGATGCATAGGGAGAGGCATCACCAGTAGAAAACAGGAAGTTGTTATCCCTCTGTACAGACAGCTAGTGAGACCTCACCTGGAATACTGTGTGCAGTTCTGGAGACCCAGTCTCTGCAAGGACATAGACAGGATGGAAGCTGTCCAGAGGAGGGCAACTAAAATGGTGCAGGGTCTGCACCAGAAAACATATGAAGAGCGACTAAAGGAGCTTAATATGTATAGCCTCGAGGAAAGGAGGGAGAGAGGGGACATGATAGAAACTTTCAAGTACCTCAAGGGAATCAGCAAAGTCCAAGAGGGTAGCATCTTTCAAAAAAAGAGGTGTGCAAGAACAAGGGGCACAATTTGAAGATAGAGGGGCAGCTCAGAGGTAATGTAAGAGTATTTTTTCACAGAGAGGTTGTGGATGCATGGAGCGGCCTTCGGAGGAAGGTTGTGGAGTCAAAACAGTGGTTGAATTCAAGCATGCATGGGACAGTCATAAGGCAATTCTAGGGGGTGGGGGTAGAAAGAAGTAGGCTGCTGGATAACTAGGATCTGCAGCTTATCCATTAGGTAGGGAAATGGGCAGACTGGGTGGACCAAGCGGTCCTTATCTGCCATCAGATTCTATGTTTATATGTTTCTATGTAATATACTGCAGTGCACAATAAGTAAATATATAGGCCTGGATATTCAAAAGGGTTGCGCCGTGCACAACAGGGTTGCGCATGCGCAAGTCCAAAATGCGCCATTCTGCGATATTCAGCAGGAGGCAGTTACGCCACTGGCACCAGGTTGCGCAAGAGAGCAATGCAAATGAATGCATGCTCAACAGGAGGGGGAGGATCCATGCATAACCTGCGCAACCCGATATTCAGTCGGGTTGTGCAGAGTTGTGCATGCGCAACCCCCAACCTGCGCCTGCACAACCTTGAGCCAAAAAAAAAAGGCTTAAGTTGAGGGCCACCCACAGGTGAGCTGCTGCATTGCAGGGCGCAACACAGCAGCTGCCACCCCTGGCTGGCCCCCAACTCGGTCCCTGTCTTCCCCCACCAGCCCAGCCAGCGGGCATAGTGGTCGACTCGCCCCGCCCACACATCTCCACAGCCCGATCGCGGGCAGTACAGGCACATGTAACCCCACATATCCGAAGCCCGATCGCGGGCAGTACAGGTAGGAAACACCCCACACACACACACACACACATTTGAAGCCCGATCGTGGAGCGTAAGTGTATGAACCCCCACAGTGCCCGATCGCGGGCAGAATGTAACCTCCCAGCCGAATATCTCCCTGGTGGTCCAGTGGACCGTAAAGCTCGATCGCGGGCAGAATGTCACATCACAACCCCCAAAACATCTCCTGGTGTCTAGTGTCCCCCCACCCGCAGAGCCTCACCCGCTCCCCGCGGCGGTGAGCGACAGCATCCACCGCCTGCCGCCCTGCCGCCCGCCGCCCGCCAACTGACTGTCACAGAGGTAGAGGACTCCTTCAGACCTGGGTTCGTGTCCAGGTATTTCCTGGTTCCAACGGACGGGGCTGGCGCCCATTCTCTACCTACACGACTCTAAACAAGTTCCTAAGGTCTCGAACCTTCAGGATGTGTCACTCTGGCACAGATAATACCATCTCTGAACACGGTGTGGTTCTGCTCTCTGGACTCCATAGGACGCTCTTTCACGTCCCTATCTCATCTGCCACATCGGGAGATTCTCCTCTTCGAGCAGAGGGATCCTCTTCGAGTTCCGAGCCATGCCCTTCGGCTTATCTCCAGCTCCCAGGGTCTCACACCAAATGCATGGCAGTGATGACAGCATTCCGCAGCGCCGAGGGGTCCGGTGTACCTTACCTGGACGGGTTGGTTGATAGCAGCCCCTCCAGATGGGAGGTGGAGTGGTCCAGAGATCTGGCCCTCCAGGTTTGCTCTCAAGTTGGCCTTCTCATCAACGAGGCCAAGTCGGAACTCGAGTCAAGCAGGTGATCCTGCTTCATCGGGCAGAGCTCGACTCTTCGAGCCAGAGCATCACTCCCGCGGACAGGGCCGAGGTTCCACTCTTTGCCCAATCATTTCTGGTTGGGCAATTGCGCTCCTGCCCGGGACTTCTGTGCCTCCTGGGTCTCATGGTGCCTGTACCAACGTGGGTCCTCGCTCGCCACATGCGCCTCTTCAGTGGACTGACCAGCCAGTGGTCACAACGCCAGCATCCTTGGACCAGCTAGTGATAGTGACCTAGGAGATGGGAACGCCTCCAGTGGTGGACCGCTCCATTCCATTTGCAGGAGGGCATCCTGCCTTGTCCGACCCGAGCCAACACGGTCTCTCTATCGACCGATGCGCTTCTGATGGGTTGGGGTGCCCATCTGGGGGAACATCGAGTGCACGCCTCTGGTCCCCAAGGGAGTCCCGATAGCACATCAACCTGCTGGAGCTCCGAGCGTCCACCCAGCTCTCACCGCCTTTGCCCGCTTTCTCCGGGTCAAGTGGTCCCGAGTCCAGACGACAATACCACGCACCTGTACTTCCTAAACCGGCCAGGGCGGGACGCTTCTGCTTCTATGCAAGGAAGCTCCGCATTTGGTCACTCGTGGCAAGCAGCCTGGAGGCGGATCTCCTAGCTATTCATGTGTGGCAGGAGCCTCCAACACACCCTTGCCGATGCCCTGAGCCGGATAGGGGCTGCATCTCACGAGTTGTCTCTCCTGCCGGAGGTAGTATAGATCTGTTCTCCTCTGGGGCACACCTCAGGTGGACCTGTTTGCTCTCAGGGAGAACGCGCTGAGGCTGTTTCATGCCCTCTCAGCAGGGCTCGCTGCAGGGGATGCCTTCTCTCAGGCTGTGGACCCCGGCCTCTTCTACTCCTTTCCCCATTTCCTTGATTCACAAGGTGCTTCTCAAGGTGAGGAGGGCAAGGCGCAGGTGATTTGATCGCCCCAGACTCGCCCCCGCCAGTTCTGGGTACCCAGATCTCCTCAGCCTCAGCTCCAGGCTCCCGAGGCAGCTTCCAGCCCGCCCAGACCTGCTCTCAGTCAATCAGGGGAAGGTGTTCCATCCGGACCTTCAATCCCTGCACCTGACGGCCTGGTTCCTGAGCGGCTAGAGTTCCAGGCCTTGGGTCTTTCCGACGAGGTCCTCAATGTTGTTGAGGCGTCCCGTAAGGAGTCGACCAGAAAATGCTACGCCTTTAAATGGAAGAGATTCTCCATTTGGTGTCAGGGCAAGGGCTTGGACCCTTCCTCCTGTTCTGTGGCAAGCATTTTGGGCTATTTATGGTCCCTTTCTAGTCAAGGGCTTAGGTCGACGACCCTAAAGGTGCACCTGGCAACCATCTCTGCTTTCATGCTGGGCCGGAGCAGTCGGTATGCAGGATAAGGTGGTCAGGCGCCAAAGGCCTTGATCACATTTCCTCCGTGCGAGAACCTCCACCTCCGTGGGATTTACTGCTGGTACTGGCAAAGCTCCATGGGCAAGCCATTCAACCAATGCACAGGTGTGATCCTCTCACCTGTCGTGGAAGACCTCCTCCTTGGTGGCTATCACGGCCAGCCAGAAGGATGGGAGAGCTCCAGGCGCTTTGCATCGAAGTCTCCTTACCTGTCTCTCTCCACAGGGACAGGTTGTCCTGCGCCTCCACCCGAAATTCCTTCAAGGTGGTGTCGGAGTTTCACCTTAACCAGGTGCTGACTCTGCCCGTGTTCTACCCAATCACACCTCGGAGGGTCAATACAGGCTCCATACTTTGACCCTAGAAGGGCGCCATTATTATAAGGAGCGACGGCTGAAATTGGGAGAGGTTCGTAGCTGTTTGTCACCACGCTGAAGCCGCACCTGGCAGACCTGCAACCAAGTGGACGATGCAGGCAGGTGGGTCACCTCCTGCATAGATCTCTGCTATAAGTTCGGGTATGGATGCCCCAGAGGGATAAGAGCTCATTCTACCCGTCATACTGCTGCATCGGTGGCTGCTTCCAGGGACGTCCCTATCCAGGAAATCTGCAGGGCTGCTACCTGGAAGTCCGCACACACCTTTTATTACCCATTACCACATCGACCTTGAGTCACGCCGGGATGCTGGTTTTGGGGCCTCGGTTCTCCAGTCTTTATTTCCTAAGTAGGGGGTGTGCGCCTTGCCTCCCTCCTCCCGGAGAACTGCTAGGAGTCTGCCAATAAGTGTGGATGAACAACATATCCATGTCCCTAGAAATACAGGTTACTCACCTGTAACAGGAGTTCTAGGAATGGTATATGTTGTTCATCCACACGACTCCACCCCGACTCCTCGGCTCGGCGCTGCACAACCTGAGCTTCCAGCGGCCAGATCTGGCATCATGGGCTGGAGAGCCGAGAGTTTTACCACCCGGTGGGTGGGAGGAGCCAGCTTGAAGACCTTCCGGCAAGATTTAAAGCGGCAAGGAACCTGCCAATAAGTGTGGATGAACAACATATACCATTCCTAGAACTCCTGTTACAGGTGAGTAACCTGTATTTTTCATCAGTCGAGAGGGGGTAAATGAGAAATTCAGTTTTATAACTATTTATCTTGTATCCTGAGAGTTCACTAAAGATGTTAAGTTGTTCCCAGTCGCTGGCACAGAGGTTTCAGGGGAAGTAGGGGTTAAAAGAATGTCATCTGCAAAAAGAGTAAGTTTATGTGATCTGCCTCCTAAAGGGATCCCCTCTATATTAGCTTAATTTCTAATGTTGGCAGCTAGGGGTTCTAAATAAAGAGCAAAAAGTAGCGGGGATAGGAGGCAGCCCTGCCTAGTGCCTCTGAATAAAGGTAAGGGAGAGGGGAGTGATCCATTAAATTTAAGATAAGCTACAGGGGAATGGTACATGGCCTGAATTTGGGAGATGCATTTCTCCGGGAAAGCAAAGTGTTTTAAAGTAGCCCATCAAAAGGGCCATGACACCCTGTCAAAAGCCTGCTCGGCATCTACGCCGAGAAGGACTAAAGGTATTTCTCTCTTTGTAGCATACTCCATAAGTAGCAAGACCCGACGCACAGCATCATGCGCTTGATGCTTCATGATGAATCCCACCTGATCTTGATCTATAAGTTGGGGTAAAAGCGTATCTATCCTATGGGCCAAGATTGACATAAAAATTTTGTAATCGCTGTTTAGTTTTGAGATTGGGCGGTATGAGGGCATTAAAGTTGGGTCTTTCCCAGGTTTAGGGATTGCTGCAATTTCAGCATATCACCGGGGGAGGGGAGGGATCTCCTCCTTGTATCTCAAAAAAAAAAAGCGGGCAGCATTGCAAATATAAGTAGTTTCTGAAATTTCCTATAGAATTCATTTGGGTACCCATCAGGGCCTGGGACCTTCTGGGTTTTTAGTCTGTTTAAGAATGGCTCTAATTTCATCGCTCGTGATGGGACGGAGCAGTTCTTCTGCTTGCTGCTGAGAAAGGTATGATAGAGGGGAGTTCTGAAGGTATGTGGTTAACTGTTGGGAGGAAGGGTGTATATCTTCAGAATATATGGTCTGATAAAAATTAGCCAAGGCTTGTCGAATGGCTGTGAGATGAAGCAGGAAGCAGTTGGTCTTAGGATCAAGGATTTTGGTGACCATTACCTGTTGTTTGACACCTCAAAGGTGCTGGGCCATATTCTGGGCACCCTTAGGACCCCCTTCTTGAATTAAGCTTTAAATTCACTAAAAATACCACCAACAGCTTAATCTGGTTCAAGGTCAGTTGGCATTCATCTGTATCCCCCCTCCCCCGGGTCGTGCCTGAAAATAGGCAGGATTTGTCTAGTGCACTTACCCGGTCAACAAAAGCTAAATAAATAAATAGAGTAGTTGCTGCTCTATTTTTTGATCTACCAATCTCTGGAGTTTCTGTTTGATGGTTAGTAACTGGGGTTTAACTGATAAATCTTCCTGATAGAATTTCTTCTGCAAATCAGCTAAAGCCCCTTGTAATTCTTTTTCTAAGGCTTCTCTAATTTTCTTTTTATGGGCTGAGTATCTTTTAATTTCCCCTCGTAGTACTATTTCTAGGAGTGTGGATCTATTGTTCAGCCACACTCATTGACATGTCCTCTTCCACTTTAAGGATCACCCACCCGGATGGTATAACTACTGCCTCGGTGTCGGCCATGACACCTTATCCTGCAGTTTTTGCTTGGCCTTCCATCCCAACGTCCTGGACGACCATATTGCACGCTTGAAACTGGGGAGACCGGAGAAGAGGAACCCTCCGGTGAAGTCCAAGGAGGCTAGGTGGGAGGTTTCCGCGACTGCGGGATCCACCAAGCAATTGGAATGCATGCAAGTGTTCGAGGAAGAAGCCGTTTGTGCTGCGGACTCTCGGAGCTTCTTTGTTCCGCTCAATCTGGGCTCCACCTTCTCTGGGTCCTTCCGGGAGTTGTGCCAGTCTCTTCTCACCAAGGGAGAGGCGCCTGCAGGCTTGCACTCCTCTCGATCCCGTAAGTAGGATAAGGAACTGAGCAAGTCTTCGTCTCGACAAAGGCGCTCTTGGGACCGGGAAAGGTCTCATTCCCAGGAGCATGTGGGTCTCAACTTCAGTCAAGATCGCTTCTTCGGCCGCTGACTTCTCAGACCTTCCGTCGGGCAAGCCGACCGAGGATGCAGCCGATGAGGTTGAGATTGTTCTCGACCCAGTCGATCCGCTGTCATCTACTCCGATCGACTCCTTGGAGAGGACTCCGGTTCTTGTCTTCCCCAATGAGGAGACCCAGCCCACTGGCGTCCCCATCAAGGACCCGGTTCCGGACCCCCGGAAGTCACCGGTCCTCCCAGTGTCTCCCGAGCAACCGAGTTGGCCCTCCTGATCTCGGTTGAGGTAGAGAACCCCCTTGGCTGAAAGGCCGAGGAAGAGCCATAAGCGCTCAAAAAAGAGGCAACGCCATCGGTCGTCCTCGGATGAGGAGAGGCTCCGACGGAAACTCCAGCACTACGAGGACCTCATGTGGCAACAGCTGATCTTGCCTGGGCACAAGCCTTTCCCGTCTCCTACCCGGCCATTACTTGACTTTCATCTCCAAGGAAGTATAAACAGACCCCTTGAGCCGAATCTTCGGTTCCCCCGCCCACGGGGCTGGCAAGACCACATGTTCGGCCTAAACCGGTCTCTCCACCGATCGTAGTGGAACCACCGCCTAAGCAGCCTGTAGGAAGGGCTCCTTCCAAAGAAGACAGACCGGACTCTGGGCTTCCATTGTGTTTGTCGGTCCCGGTCACCTCGGACTGCCCCCGGCGAGTCGAAGGTGATTTGGGTGGCAGGCCACTATATCCGGATTCGCTGGATTCGGACGTCTCCGGATTTCATTCTCATCCTGGGGATGATGAATCGTCCGTTGGCTTAGGGATGGAGGAAGGTCCTTCCTCCTTCCAAGGGATCCTTCACCTCATCTCTGAGTCCACAGGGATGCCCCTGGAGCCTATTCAGAAAAAGATGGAGTACCCTCTTACGGACATCCTTAAGAGAAGGAGGGGATACCCTGATGGAGGCCTTCTCTGTGGCTGAGGCCATTGTTGGCCCGGCTCTTGAACTCTGGCAGTGTCCTGCCTCTTGTCCAGTTCCGTCTGCCCTCATGGCCCTCAAGTACGCGGTGCCCATGGGGTCCCTAGCAGGGTTCACAGAGCACCCTTCGGCCGAGAGCCTGGTGATCGCCTCTGTGTTCAGGCATACTGGCAGTTCTGCCGATATGGCCCGACTTCCCGATAAAGAGTTCAAGCTCCTGGACCATTCGGCTGGGAAAGTCTATGCGGCCTCCTCCTTGGGCCTTTGTCAGGCAAGTTTGGCTGTCATCATGGCACACTTCTCTCACGCCCTTCTCGGGTCGCTAGGATGAGGTCCTCCACATCTCCCCGCGGACATGCAGACCATGGTCAAGTAGGATCGAGACCAGAAGACACACTGTTGCCAAACAGCAGCTCCAGACAGCCCTGGACATTGGGGATTCTTTTGTGCCTGCTAGATGGCTGCCGTAGTTGCCTCGTCCGTGAGGGCTTGGCTGGGGGTTCTCCTCCTTTCTGATGGGCACTCAGCACAAACTGGCTGATGTGCCCTTCCTCGGGACCCACTTGTTCGGCCCAGGAGTGGCCAGTCACCTCCAGCGCATTGAGCAGTCCAGTGCCACCTTAGACGCTACATCTGCCAAGGGTTCTTCAGGCAAGAACCAGCAGAAGAAGAAGAAGCCTTTTTGGCACTCTTTCCCTGCGGCTCAGCAGTCCTCCTTTCAAGAGGGACTATAGTATCAGCAGCAGGCTCAAGCTGGGCACCCTCGGCCCAAGCCTGGACCCCAAAAGGACCGTAAAGGAGGCCGAGGCCCAGGTTCTGGAACCTCCTCCTCCTCCAAGCCTGCCCAGTGATGGGGTGGGAGCTGCCACCCCTACTCCCATCACGCCAGCTCTGAGTCCTCCTGTGTGGGGCTGGCTCCGTCACTTACTTTCCACCTGGTCTGCTGTCACATCGGACAGGTGGGTTCTCGAAGTGTTCGGTCAGGGACTGCCTCTGGAATTCGAGCAGTACCCTCCAAGCCGAGCCTGCACCCCTCGAGAGGAACGGGTATCCGCTCATACCCAGTCGGCTCTTCGAGATGACATTGCTCAGCTCCTCCTCAAGGAGGCAGTAGCTCCTGTGGAGGATCCTCCAACAGACCCAGACTTTGTCTCCAGGTACTTCCTGGTGCCCAAGCGGATATGGGGCTGGCGCCCCATTCTAGATCTCCATGAGCTGAATCAATATTTCAGGTCACATACCTTTCGGATGGTCACTCTGTCCCCGATCATACCCTCCTTGGAGCAAAATGTGTTTCTGTTCACTGGATCTGCAGGACGCGTTCTTTCACATCCCAATCCGTCCGTCCCACCAGCGGTTCCTCCACTTCAGGGTCGAAGGGACCCTGTACGAGTTCCGAGCCATGCCGTTTGGCCTGTCATCGCCCCAAGCGGTCTTCACTAAATGCATTGCAGTGGTGGCGCCCATCTGGGGGTCCGGCTCACCCCTACCTTGATGATTGGCTCCTGGCAGGTTCCACCCAGCAGGAGGTGGAGAGGTCCAGGAACCCGGCCCTCCAGACCTGCTTCCAACTCGGCCTCCTGATCAACGAGGCTAAGTTGGAACTCGTGCCTTCTCAGGTGATGGGCTTCATCGGGGCAGAGCTTGACTCTTGTCAAGCCAGAGCTCGGCTCCTCGCGGAAAGGGCAGAGGTTCTCTCCTCCTTTGCCTGATCGTTTCTTGGTCGGGCACTTGCGTCTTGCCCGGGACTTTCTGCGCCTTCTGGCTTACATGGTGGCATGCACCTCAGTGGTCCTTTGGACCCGGTTGCACATGCACCCCTTCCAATGGGAGTTGGCCGCCCAGTGGACTCAGCGCCACGGTCATTTCGACCAGCTGATCACTGTAACCCAGATGATGTGGGGTGCTCTCCAGTGGTGGACTGTCCCAGACCGGTTGCAGGAAGGGATCCCATTTGTCCGCTCTGAGCAAACGGTCATCCTCATGACCGATGCCTCTCTCATGGGCTGGGGAGCCCACATAGGGACAAAAGGGCCCACGGGCTCTGGACCCCTGAGGAGTCCTGATGCCACATCAACCTGTTGGAGCTCAGAGCAGTCAGACTGGCACTGTCAGCTTTCGTTCCTCAGCTCCAGGGTCAAGTGGTTCAAGTCCACACAAAGTTTACATCCTGTTCTACCGTTGGGGCAAACCGATGGTGGACCTGTTTGCCTCCAGGGAAAACACCAAGCTGAGGTTGTATCATGCCTGCCCCCTCAGCAGGGCTCGCTGCAGGGGGATGCCTTCTCAAGGCAGTGGACCTCAGGCCTCCTCTACATCTTCCCTCCATTTCCCTTGATCCACAAGGTGTTACTCAAAGTGAGGAGGGCAAGGCGAAGGTGATTCTGGTAGCCCAAGACTGGCCACACCAGTTCTGGTATCCAGATCGCCTCAGCTGCAGGCCCCCAGAGCGGCTTTGTACACGCCCGGACCTGATATCTCTCAACCAGGGGAAGGTCCTCCATCCAGACTTTCAATCCCTGCACCTCACAGCCTGTTACCTGAGCGGCTAGAGTTCCAGGTTTTGGGTCTTTCCGAAGATGTCTACACCGTGGTGGAGGCATCTCAAAAGGAATCGACCAGGAAATGTTATGCCTTCAAATGGAAAAGGTTTTCCATTTGGTGTCAGGGTAAGGGTCTGGACCCCTTATCCTGTTCTGTGGCTAATGTTCTCAGTTACTTTTGGTCTCTCTTCAAAGGGGGTCTATGGTCATCGACCCCTAGGGTGCACCTGGCAGCCATTTCTGCTTACTGGGCGCAGGCCAGTCAGCCGACATTGGCGCAGGAGACAGTGGTCGGGTGCTTTTTCCAAGGCCTGGATCACATATCCCCTCAGGTGCGTGAACCTCCACCTCCATGGGATCTACTGCTGGTACTGGCAAAGCTCATGGGAAACGCATTTGAACCAGTGCACAAGTGTGAGCTGTCACACTTGTCATGGAAGACGACCTTCCTGGTGGCTGTTGCATCTGCCAGGACGACAGGGGAGCTCCAGGCACTTTCGGTGGATTCCCCTTATCTGGTCTTCCACAGGGACAAAGTTGTCTTACGCCCCCACCCAAAATTCCTTCCAAAGGTGGTGTCAGAGTTTCGCCTTAACCAGGTGTTAACTCTGCCGGTATCCTACCCTAATTACACCTCAGATGCCGAGTACAGGCTCCATACTTTGGACCTGAAACGTGCTCTCTCCTATCACAGGAGAGGACGGTGGAAATTTGTGGAGAGGTTCGCCAGCTGTTTGTCACCTACACTGAAGCCGCTTCTGGCAGACGTGCAGCCAAACGGACCATAGCAAGATGAATTACATCATGCATAGGTCTGTACTATGAGTTGGTGGGCAAGGAGTCTCCCAGAGGGATAAGAGCTCATTCTACCCACCATACTGCTGCATCAGTGGCTGCTTCCAGGGACATCCTAATCCAAGAAATCTGTCGGGCTGCTACCTGGAAGTCATCAAACACCTTCATTACCCACTACCACATCGACCTTGAGTCACGCCGGGATACTGGTTTTGGGGCCTCGGTTCTCCAATCTCTGTTGCCTAAGTAGGGGGTGTGCACCTTGCCTCCCTTCTCCTGGAGAACTGCTAGGAGTCTGCCAGACAGTGTGGATGAACAACATATCCACAACCCTAGAAAAACGGGTTACTCACCTGTAACAGTAGTTCTAGGAGTGGTGTATGTTGTTCATCCACATGGACCCACCCGACCTCCCCGTCTGCGGATGCACACAACCTGGCTTCCAGCGGGCTAAGATCTGGCGTCATGGGGCAGAGCCGAGGTATATACCACGTAGGTGGGTGGGAGGAGCTAGCTTGAAGACTTCCGGCTGATCTTAAAGGGAAAGGGACATGCCAAACAGTGTGGATAAACAACATATACCACTCCTAGAACTACTGTTATAGGTGAGTAACCTATTTTTTTTTTAGCTCTCAGCCCATTCTGGAATGCAGTATAGACGAATATTTTTTCGTCTCGCCCAGTTCTCTGCATCTTCTTGGCAGCTACTAGCATCTCCTGTTGTAATTGTTGCACAAGATTTTCCAGATCGTCCACTCTATTTTCAGTGGCTGTAATCTGGCGCTCTGAATCGTCAGCTTGTTGTTCCAGCAAGGTAACATCTTAGCGAATTTCACTGTAAAGTTGTTTAATATCTGCTCTAAATGCACAGAGTTCATGGTATATCGTATCCAGCTTGACTTTTTTATTTTTTATTTTTCAGAGTGCGGTAGGCCGGGGTGATAGTTTTAGTCGGTGAGAGAGTGGGCTGTATTAGTGTGGTATCCGACTCTAAGGCCTCAGAGTACGGTTGTCCTGCATCCACCATGTAGTCATCTATTTTCTGGGTTTTTACTGGCTCGGATCCCTTGCTACCCCCTCATATTCAACTTTTTTAAGCAATCTCTTCCTGAAGTTCTGAGTGATAGAGGGGAAATATCAGAGAAGGTCATTCATGACACCCAGTTCCTTTTTCAATCACTGGGTATCCTCACCAACTACGAGAAGTCACTCCTGGTGCCGTCCCAGAAATTGCAGTTTATAGGAGCAGTCCTGGACACCGTCAGAGGGAAAGCTTTTCTTCCTTCAGACAGAGCGGAACATATCAGATCCCTCATCAGGGACCTGTCGGTGAAGAAGACCGTCCCGGCCAGACTGGTCCTTCGCCTGCTCGGACACATGGCTGTGGCCATTGCAACAGTCCCGATGGCACGGCTCCACATGCGGGTAACCCAGTGGATGTTAAGGATACAATGGGACCAAAGGCAAGACCATCTGCAGCAGCCAATTCGAATCACGAAGGCCGCGATTCGGGATTGGCAATGGTGGCTAGATCCGGGGAACGTCTTTGCGGGGGTTCCCTTCACAGCGCTGTCCCCGACTGTGACTCTCTCCACAGACGCCTCAGGGCTGGGGTGGGGAGCACACATAGATGGTGTGCGGTCTCAGGGCCTTCGGACAGCCCAGGAATCTCATCTCCACATCAACATTTTGGAAATGAGGACAGTTCTTTATGCTCTGCAGGCCTTCCAGTCGGAGATTCCACCGGGTACGCTCCTGTTACAAACAGACAATACCGCGGTGATGTATTACCTCAACAAACAAGGAGGCACTCACCCCTACCCGCTTTGCAGGGAGGCCATGAGAGTGTGGGAATGGGTATTGCAACATGGCGCAAACCGAATTGTAGTACACGTCCCGGGAGTGGACAACACCGTCGCAGACAGTCTGAGTCGCTCTCAGGCCAGAGTCCACGAGTGGGAACTTCTACAGGAGGTGGCAGAGGATCAGTTTCATAGATGGGGCACTCCAGAGTTAGACCTTTTCGCGTCCCCATCCAATGCAAAACTGCCCAATTTCTGCTCGCTAGATCCAGGACCTGGTGTTTCTGGCGAGACGCGTTGTCCCTCTCCTGGGCGGGCAGATTCCTCTACGCCTTCCCTCCCTTCCTGTTCATCCAGAGAGTTCTCTTAAAACTTCACAGGGAGCAGGCGACGCTCATTTTGATCGCGCCTTTCTGGCCCAGACAAATTTGGTTCCCTCTTCTGCAGCAGTTATCCCAGGAACCTCCAGTTCCTTTGCCAATCAGCTCCCATCTGTTGTCTCAGGAGGCGGGTTCATTGGTTCATCCAGACTTACACTCATTGAACCTGCACACTTGGCTCCTAGAGACATAGCCATGATGCGGTACGGGGTCTCGCAAGAAGTGGCTGATGTGCTTTCTGCTGCTAGAAAACCGGCAACCCACGCAACATACGCCATGAAATGGCATAGATTCTGTTTGTGGGCTCAAGCGCGTGGTTTCTCGCCATTAGAATGTCCCGAAAAGCTGGTTCTGGACTATCTGCTTTCCCTTTTTCATTCCGGACTGGCTTACTCCTTGATTAAAGTGCACCTTTGTGCAATTTCTGCTTATCATGCTCCCCTGTAGGCTCATCGGATGGTGGCCCAGTCGGACACCGCTCGTGCCTTTTTAAGGGGAGTCCTACACCTTAGGCCGCCCATCAAGGATCCGATTCTTCCTTGGGACTTACCCTTCGTCCTGGAGCAGCTTACGCTGCCACCTTTTGAACCAGCCGCGGATTGCGAGCTACATTTTCTATTGTGGAAAACGTTATTTTTAATTGCTGTTACTTCGGCTAGAAGGATCTCGGAATTGCATACACTAATGTGCAAAGAGCCTTATTTGGTTTTCCATCAGGACAGGGTATCCCTGAGGACAAACCCCAAGTTTTTGCCTAAAGTGGTTTCAGCCCTCACCCTTAACCAGGATATTGATTTGCCAGTATATTTCCCAAGGTACACTAACCGAGGAGAAGCTCTTCTGCACACCCTCGACGTGCATCGGTGCCTCAGATATTATCTGACCAGAACCAAACAGTTTTGAAAGGCGGATCTACTTTTTGTCTCCTTTGCTTTCAGATTGAAAGGAGCTCCTGTCTCTAAACAGTCTCTCTCGAGAGGTGGCTCATCCAGTGCATCACTTTCTGTTACGACAAGCGCAATAAACCCTTACCAGGCGCGGTCAAGGGTCATTCCACGAGAGGGGTGGCCACTTCCTTTGCGGTGTTAAAGAACGTCTCCACCTCAGCTATCTGCGCTGCAGCAACCTTGCCTTGGGGGGTAAGCCAGGGGATATCAGGGAGCCACGGCCAGTATGAGAGTGGAAGCAGAGAGTCTGTGACCAGGCCGCAGTACCGGGTGGCCAGCGGCAGAAAAAGCATAATTAAAAAAAGAAAGAGTTATCTTCGAAGAACATAGTATAGTTACATAAGAACTTACCGCAACAGTAGATCTTTGAGAGAATCGCTTTCATCATGCCATGCTGTCCCGCCCTCCATCCCCTGGACTCAAAGCTTCTCAGTTCCTGTCTCTCTCTCTCTCTCCAGGATGGTCTACCTACTGTTTTCCACTTGCCTAGTGGTGGGAACCTCTAGCTCTCCCTTGGTTCCCCCAGAAGAGGCCCTCTGCATATGGTCTCCGGCGGGAACTGAGGAGGGCGCGGGTCGGGGTGTAGGAAAACATGGAATTGGAAAGTTGATACCCAGAAAGTTGGATACTGGACATAAGGGAACAGTATAATTAGGCACATTACGACACATGGAAATTTAGTCCCACAGACTTAAATAACAGTTCAGACAGTCACACTCATGTTACGGATAAAAAAACCAAACGTACGTCTGCAATGTCATAGTACAGCAACGTACTTGAAAAACCCTGAAACAAACTCCAAATCACAGTATAACACCAAAAAAATAACAAAAGCAATAGCTCGAAAAACATAATTAGGAACATGGAAATGGTGACACAACATACCTAGAAAACATTACACCATTGAAACAGTTACGTGGACTTACTGCCTAAACAACACAACCTCATAAAATTTTCATGACCACTGAGCAGAAAACACAAGATTCCCTTGTTAGAAAACAGTACCTACTAACAGTAAACAAGCCCACCTAAAAAGAACTAATTTAGCAAAGTATTTAAAGTATCAGACAGTCAGGCAGCCCTTAGAGCAGTGCAGTGGAATTTGTAAGCTGTACGAGAGGCCATCCAGTGCTGTGATGGATAATCATACAGGTATACAAAACATGTCATGAACATAACAGAATATCGTAACCGATGTGTCTGTCTGTGCATAATAAAGGAAGAAATGTATTACACAGATGTTATGCCTATCATAGTAAATCTAACCTTTACAGTGCAACTGCATGAATGAGTAATAAATGCATCCATAAAAACAGCACACCATATGGCAATCAGTGTAACTCAGGTTATGCAACTCTGAGGTGGGAAAACAAACTCGGGGGAAGAAGATTTACTACAATAAACTCCACGGGAGATGCAGCTCGGGGAAGGGGAGAAAGTCGGAGGGGCAGGCAGATTTACTATTATAAACTCCACGGGGGGAACGCAACTCAGGAAAAGGGAGAAAGTCGGAGGGGTGGGCAGATTTACTGTTATAAACTCCAAGGGGCACACAACTCAGGAAGAGGGGGAGATTTACTATTCTGAACTGGGAGAACCATGAGTCAACACTACTGCAACCGTACCCCAATTTCCACACGCTGACTTGGGACAAAGTGTCCTGTGCATAACTCTCCAGATTCCAGCTTTCCATGGACCACAACTCCTGTGTCCAGCTTTCCAGTTCCGTCTTTCTGCACTCCATGGGACTGCCCACGTTTATATAGTGAGGATATTGATATATGACGACATCGTGGGTGGCCCCTAAAAGACAGTCGGCAAAATAGTTTCCATATGGTCCTAGTGCTTGGTGACTATAGTTCTATAGGTGTGGCCTGATGAGAGATCAAGTTCATGTGTGATTGTACTTTTTTGCACCATATTAACTTTGGCAGCATTCAACAAAATTGCATGAAATTTGGCACGAGTGGTCTGAATGGCAAGATCTCAAGGTATGGGAAGTTTCATGACGGCCACTTAACCGGATCCCTGATCCAGAAATGTCAAACTTACACACAAAGCACTGTTTTGGGGCATTTTTTTGCTCTCACCTGCAACCCAGATGGTATGAAATTTTGAAGGCTGAAGGGGATTGTGCTAAGGGTGTGCCTTTTGAAGGTTTCTTGCTAAAAATATTAATCGGTTCCAGAATTATAAGGTTTTGAAATTTGGCTTCTGAGCATGCTCAGTTGTTTTTTTGAGATAACCCTCTGATATGACCTAAAAATTATTCTTACGCAGGCATTTTTAGGTTATGATAGTCGCCATCTTTTTTTCTGGACCAAAAAAGAAAATACATAAAAATTAGTTATTTAAACACACGTGCGCACACACTTAGATCATGCTAAACAGGACTTTTAAGCTTAATTCTGGTGTTTGTTTTTCCAAAAAATAGGCTGGAAATACCTTCTTTGTACTTTAGGTTCTTTGCCTGCCAGCTTACCAAGATGGCCCGTTCTTGTATCACGAGCCGCTAATTCTTGGGTCACATATTCATGTGTGACCTAAGAATTTTTTGTGCGTACAAAAAATTGAATTCTTGGGTTGCACTTAAACGGGCGACCCAAGAATTCTACTTTTGGTGCACTCGAAAAAAAATTTTCACTCACCCTAAAATGTGCAACACAAGAATTCCATTTTTTTTGGTGTGCACAAAAATGTTTTTGTCTCGCATAATTTTACTCCTAAGTTAGCCATTTTTGTAATATTTTGGTCCCAAATTTTGAATATACTGTTTGCTTGACCCTACCTCATGAACAAGGATGGTGGGACTTTTAAAATAAAGGTTGAAAGGTGATTTTGCAGTTGCTCTGCAAAATCACCTTTTGGGCTGGATTTAACATTCTAGTGACGAAGTTCATGACATGGGTTCAGAATGTCAAAAAAAAAAAAAATAGCCATCTTTGGTGCACACGAAAACATTTTCGGTTACACTTAAATGTGCCACCTAAGAATTCGTGGCTCACCAAAAATGCTTGTTTCAAACAACATGAAGTCTTGCTGTATTCTGACAATCTGAAGTTACCCTCAGCACTTGAACTGCCCTGGAGAGGAAAGTGTTAACTCTATGCCAAAGCATAGAACTTTGAGTTCGAGATGGGTTTTTAAACCTCTGTCCCTGGTACAATACAGTGTAACTGTCAGATTCTTTACTCCACCCTACTTTGAAGTCGCTCCGGAGAGTATCTCCTTGCTGCTTCGGTTCGGTCCAGTAAATCGTTCGGTAAATCTCATCCGATTTATTTCTTTTCGGTCATCAGATCTCTGTCCACGGTACAGTATAGTGTTTAGTGGCAGATAGTGGTATTTTTCTGAAGAAAAGAAATTGTTTTTGTTTTTCCTCTGTTTCGTTCCAATCGGTCCAGTTCAGAACCGACTTGATCCTTGATTATTATTTATTTTTCACTTTGCTGTGGTGTCCGGTATCTTTCAGCCTCAAAAAAATGAAGTTTTTATTCCGATTATTTTCCACAACCATTGAACCGGTTGGTGGTTGAAAGTTTTGGTTGTTGTCTGGCTTGAATGCTTGTAAGGGTAACTTAATAGTTGTGGCTATGTCTGAGAAACCTAAAAAGAAAACCGGTCCCACTGGGTTTCATTACTGCTAAAGCTGATCCCCACCTTGTCTGTGTTTATTGTCTGGGGTTTGACCACCTCGATAAAGACTGCCAAATATGTAAGAATTTCCCTAAGTCCACACTAGAAAAGAGACTAGCTAGACTTAAGGAAAGGGAGGCCGAAAAATCTGCTGAACTAGATGGCCAGCCCCATTCGGTTCCAACCGAACCTGAGGAAGTGCCTGCTGACACGGGCGATACTTCCTCGGGCCAAAGAAAGTCCGATTCGGAGAAATCGGGTTCTGCAAAGTGTAGGAAGAAGTCGGCCGGTTTGGATCCAAACCTGCAGATCCGAACCGCTGGGGAGATTGCGAGAGCGATTAGTATAGTTCAGTCGCTTCTGCCTACTACGACCGGTTCTGAAAGATGGTCAGTTCTGTCGGTTCCAGCCCCGTCAGAATATGATCCGGAGGCTTTTTATGAGGTTGATTGGGAAGGAGATCCAGAGGATACCCTCTAGCTCTCAACAGTGGTAGCCTCGGATGAGGATGAAGAGCCTGACATTGTGGAGATGATGGATGTCCCAGAGTCAAAGAGACTGTCCATTCCCCTTCATAAATCTTTACGGAAACAGATTCAAAAACCTTTACAGGCCCCCACTTCCATACCTCCTGCGGATAAAAAGATGGATAGGAGGTATCTGCTGTCAGGTTCAGGGACAGAATTCTTCTGTAACCATTGCAGCCATGTTGGGGTAGTGTAGGCTGCAGCCTGTGACAAGGCTAACATACCCTTGGCTTCACACACCCCAGATAAGAATTCTAGGAAAGTGGATGCCATGGCTAAAAAACAGTACTTGACATCCTCTTTGGTCCTCAGGCAGGCCTCTTATATGGCCTGTGTGGCTAGGTACTAGAAGTCAAGGTGGGATACAATTCTGGAGTTAGCCTAGAATGCCCCTTCCCAGCTAGCCAGGGAGCTGGAGCAGGTGGCTGCAGATGGCGCTGGAGCAGGTGGCTGCAGATGGCATCGAAGCATCTAAAGTTCAGTTCCATGCTGCTGTAGACTCGAATGATGCGTCTTCAAGAGTCATGGCCACGTCTGTCTCCCTATGGAGGTTCGCCTGGCTCAGATGTACTAGCCTCTCACAGGATACCCAGGCTAAGGCTATGGATTTTCCTGTCATTCAGAACTCTCTGTTTGGGGAGCAAGCAGAGGAGCACATGAAGAAAATGGACGAGTATAGGACCACATACAGGAGTGCAGTGGCCAAGGAAAGGCAGGCCACTCCTCAAAAGCAGCAGTCTAGGGCTGGCAGGGGCAGGCCTTTTCACAGGCCTTTCTATCAGGCTCAGGCTTCCTCTACTTTTCAGCAGAGGGGGTTCTTTAGAGGGAGAAGGGGGATGAGCAGGGCTGCATCCACCTCTCCAGCTAGGACTCCTGCCAAACAGACACCCTGACGTGTCAGACCGGGTCACCTCCTTGGTTCCAGTGGGGGGCAGGCTGGCTTACTTCTTCCAGGAGTGGAAGTCTGTAACAACAGACAAATGGGTCCTGCAGGCAGTAAGCCAAGGACCTGCTCTCAGTTTCAAGAAATTCCCCAAAGTAAGGGCAAGATCCTTCAGGCCTTCCTCACCACTGGAAACGGCTCTTTTAGAGGCAGAGGTTTTGGCCTTGCTGCTCCTAAGAGCAGTGGAGCATGTGCCTCTAGTACGCAGGGGCAAAAAATTGTACTCAGGGTACTTCCTTACCCCAAAAAGAACTGGGGAGTGGCGACCCATCCTAGACCCAAGGTATCTGAACAAACATCTTTTAAAACCAAAGTTCAAGATGGTGACTCTGGGAATCATTCTTCCCTCTCTGAGACCAGGAGATTGGCTAGCTTCTCTGGATGTCAAAGATGCCTATTTTCACATCCCTATCAGATGCTCCCACAGAAAGTACCTCAGGTTTAAGTTGCCCTCAGGTCATTATCAGTTCAGAGCAATGTCCTTTGGCCTGACTTCAGCTCCTAGAGTCTTTACAAAGTGGCTAGCAGTAGTAGTGGCTTTTCTCAGAAGGCAGGGCATTTCTGTATTTCCCTATCTGGGTGATTGGCTCATTGTAGGCCAGCCCTCAGACCAAGTCAAGTCAACTCTGGCTGTTACCCAGAGGCTTCTGCAGGGCCGGATTAAGGCATGGGCAACATAGGCATGTGCCTTGGGGCCATGACTGCCAGGTGGCCTACAGCAATCTCCAACGTATATTTACTACATGTAATTTTCCTTTACCTGAGATGCATTTTTTTTTTTTTTTGTAAAGGACTCAACTGCTTGGTGACCTGAGCAAGGCAGGGACTGAACTGTGACATGATTCTCACCTAACTGATTAGGTGTTAAGTGCAGCTGATTGCTTCAGGGGTCCATGACCAAGCTGACCTGTAAGGTGTGAACAGGCCCACTTCCTTTGCTTTGTCTCTCTCTCTCTCTCTTCCACTTAGAACCTCCACTTATCAAGTTTTACTCTTAAATATAAATGATTATCAGTGCATTTCAATGTGTATGTGTTATTTTTAAAGAGCCACTGAGAGCATTAAGAAAACTTAAAAAAAAAGTAAGATTTATTTATTTATTTGAAGTATCGGATTACAAGTACCTATGAGTCTAAAGACTCTTTTATATAGGTTCCATGTCATACGCCAACAAATGAACAATACAAACAACTAAGGCAACTAAAACAGTAAACATAGATACAGAAAAGTTTCAGGAGGCTGTTAGAAGGAATATAATCGTACATTTATATTCAGCTTCATCCCATTTTTTTATTACTTCATATATTTTCAGTAATTCTCAATTTTCTTTGATGATAACAGTTGCATGAAAACAAGATCCCTGCGCAGTAGACTAGTTCAAGTTTCAAGTTTGTTGCAGAAATAACTCCATTGAGCAGGCTCATTCACGAGGAGGTCCTGAGGACATATATCAGGAACATAAAAGGCAGGTAAAATACATACAGTACTAACACATAAATAACATGGGGTAAATAATGTTCAATTAATACATGACGGATACAATATTTACAGAGCAAAACCATTGAGAATACATTACAGAACATAGAAACTGTCAGACTAAGGAATTGTATCTACTCTGGCTGCTGCTCTACATATTGCATCACAATCCCCTATTTACAATAACATAAATATTTTCACAGCAACATATTTTAATGTAACAATTAAATGTCGGGTGTAGGCAGAAAAGGCAGGCAGCCAGAGCTAAAAAGGGAAAATATACTGTATTCTTGCAAATGACCTTTGTAATAAAATACAAAATATAAGCTACAGCTATGCCCGAATGTTACATTTTTTCAAAGTTGTATCAACTGTGTCAGGAACTCTTTAATCTCACTCCTAAAACCAAGAAAGCTACAATGCATTTCAATTGTACTGTTAGAAAATTGTACTCTTCTTTTTTTTCCTTTAATTCCCGCACCCCACTCATTTTGAAGTTCTGGCGCTGATGTAGTTCTGTTTTCAGAGTGAACAATTGAATATATTTCCAGCATCCCATCAATAAATCTTTCCGTTATTTGATCCTGGCTTATTATTAATAACATAAATGTTTGATCCCTAAAATTATTTCTTCCAACAGTCACTCACTTTGCAACATAACCTCCATAATTCATCATGGCTCCTTTAGTAAACCACCAGTTCAACTCCTACACCACCCAGGACCTATGATTTTTCAGAGATGGGCCCTGCCCTACCTGATAAAACTCCCAAATCTTGGTTCACACTACCCGACAGGACAACATAGTAGCACCCACACTGCGAGTGCACATGCATCTGTGGGGGAAGTGTCAGAGGTAAACAATATTTGTACCAGGCCAATTAGACAATTATTTTCTCTAAATGGTAAAAACTATGACCTATGTTTTTTTTTATACTGATATTATTAGTTTAATTCATTTTGAAGCATTTTAGTTATTTAAGTTTTATGCCAGTTTTTAAGGACAGTAAGAAAATCTGTTTTAAAAATTTCAGTAACCGATATACATTGACCAGAGAGTGTGGTCACAGTAAAAGGGCACTGGTGTGGTGAGTGGGGCCTCAGATTTCTCCTGGGTCTAGGGCTCCAGGTTGTATCAGTCTGGCCCTGGGCTTCTGGGTTCTCTAGGGTTTATCCTCAGCTTTCCAAGTTAGTGCTGGAACCGGTCCAGCTACTCACCCTCATAGGGGTAGAACTGGATACCATTCAGGCAAAAGCCTTCCTACCTCTTTCAAGGGTGAAGACTCTCACTGACCTGGCAGCCTCTTTCAAACCTCAAGTGTGTCGGCCAGCCAGGCATTTTCTTCAGCTTCTAGGCCACATGGCAGCTTCTACTGCAGTGGTCCAGGGAGCCAGGTTCCAAATGAGGGACATTCAGTTTCACCTCAGGTTTTTTTGGTCCCAAAGAAGGGATCCACTCACCAAATTGATTCCAGTGAATCAGACTCTTGCCCAGGCTCTCCAGTGGTGGTTGGACAAGGAAAACCTCAGACGGGGAGTTCCCTTCATTCCCCAGGTCCCTTCAGTTCTCACAACAGATGCATCCCTTCTGGGTTGGGGAGCTCACTTGGGGAACCTCACTGCATAGGGCACTTGGTCTCAGCAGGAGTCTCTTCTCCACATCAATCTCCTGGAACTCAGGGCTGTGCTTCTGGCCCTTCAGGCATTCTCTGCCTCAGTTCAGGGGAAAGTGGTGAAGGTCTGGATGGACAACATCACTACCGTGTGGTACATAAACAAGCAGGGAGGTACTCAATCCACGGCCTTGTGCACAGAAGTCATGACGATATGGTCGTTGGTGTACTCCCTTCAGACCTTCCCGGTAGCAGTGCATCTGCCAGGGAAGGACAATGTGCTAGCAGATGCCCTCCGCAGGATCTCTCAGGGCCATCACGAGTGGGCCCTGAACTGTCAGATCCTGCAGATCATTTTTCAGAGATGGGGCACTGCAGAGATGGATCTCTTTGCAGCCCAAGACAATCATCAGCTTCCTCTGTTCTGTTGCAGACCCCCAATCCTGGGGTCTGTTCCTTAGGATGCTTTCCTGTTGGATTGGACAAACAGGTTTCTTTATGCTTTCCCTCTGATATTCAGAGTACTGCTCAAGATCAGGTCTCAACCCTGAACAGTAATCCTGGTGGCTCCGGATTGGGCCAGGCAACCATGGTACTCTGTTGCTGTCATTGGCAGTAACAATCCCTCTCTGTCTTCCCAGGAGGCACAACCTCTTGTCTTCCTCCCAGTGGAGGATTTGGTATCCTAATCTCCAGTCTCTCAGACTCAAAGCTTGGCTCTTGAAGAGTTAGAGTATGCAGGATTGCATCTTTTACAAGGTGTTTTGGATATTCTGAAGATTTCTAGGAAACCTTCCACCAGAAAAACGTATAACTCTTAAGTGGAAGAGGTTTAGCATTTGGTGTTCTCAGAGGAATATACAGCCATATTCTGCTGGCATTTCCACAGCATTGGACTATTTAGTCCATTTGAACACTTTAGGCCTCAGGCCTGCTACTCTTAAGGTTCGCCTAGCAGCTGTTTCTGCTTTCCTTTCAGCAGGGAAGGGATCTTCCCTAGCTTCTCACCCTGTGTTCAGAAAGTTTTTCAAAGGTCTGGTTCATCTCAATCATCCCTTTAGGGAACCAGCTCCAGCTTGGGACCTGAAAATCTGTATTGCACAGCTTATGCAGCCCCCCTTCGAGCCTTTGTCTTCAGCTGAGCTAAAGTACTTGACTTGGAAGACTGTATTCCTGGTAGCCAATACTTCCGCCAGGAGGATCAGTGAGTTACAGGCTTTGCCAGTGGAACCCGACTTTATTTCCTTCAGTAGAGATAAGGTGGTTCTCAGGACAAATAGAAAATTTCTCCCTAAAGTGGTGTCAGATTTCCATCTTAACCAGTCCATGTCTCTGCCTGTGTTTTTCACTGACCAGTCTTCTTCAGGTGAGCGAAGGTTGCAAAGTCTGGATGTAAAATGGGCATTGAGTTATTATATTGACCATGCCAAGGTCCATAGCGTGGCTAGTTGTTTCTCACTTATGGTGAGGTGGGCAAGGGTAAACCTGCCACTAGGAGAACTATTGCCAGATGGATTGTTTCTTGTATCCAGTTCTGTTACACGAAATTGGGCAAAGATCCTCCCTCAGGCCTGAGGGCACACTCTACCAGGGGTACTGCTGCCTCCTTGGCAGCAGCTAGGGATATTCCCCTCATGGAAATCTGTAAAGTAGCCACCTGGAAAACTGTTTACACATTCACCAAGCATTATTGTCTGGATACCTTAGCCAGAAGTGATGCTAGGTTTGGCACTGCAGTGTTGCAGAGCCTCTTTCCTAAGTACGTTCTGTAGTTCCCTCCTCCATGGAGGTACTGCTTGGTAGTCTGCAGATTGTCAGAATACAGCAAGACTTCATGTTGTCTGAAGAAAAAATTACTCACCATAGTAATGTTGTTTCTTCTAATGGAGTCTTGCTGTATTCTGACCTCCCACCTTGCCTCCCCTCTCGGAACCTCTGTGTTTTGGGTTGTGGGTTGGCAGGTGCAGTGTTGCACCCCAGAGGTGTACCTTTTGGATCCCATCCTGCTTAGATTGGGCTCTCTTGTTCTATTACAGTATTTGGTTATTATCACTATTTACATAAGGTTTTCTTTTTGGGGGTTCTTGACCCGAGTCTTTCGGACCCCATTTGTTGTTGCCTTTGGCTTTTAAAAGTTTTTATGAAAACAATATCTGTTCTGTGAGTTAGTATTAGTGCTCGTAAGAATCTGATGGGTACACTGAAGTGTACCAGGGACAGAGGTTTGAAAACCGGAGCTAGGTTAAGCGTTCTATGCTTTGGCATAGAAGTTAACCCTTTCCTCTCCGGGGCAGTTCAAGTGCTGCGGCTAACTGCAGATTGTCAGAATGCAGCAAGACTCCATTAGAAGAAACAACATTACTATGGTGAGTCATTTTTCCTTTTCTGCTGTATTTCTACTTTGGTCAAATATTTAAGTGTGACCCAAGAATTTTTTGTATGAGCCAAAAATGTTTGCTTCTAGGAGTGTAGATATGATTCACTTAGCCACACTCTGGCAGTTCCACTGGAATGATGTTATTGGTGGGAGGTCTTTAAGTTAAGCTCTTCCCACCATCCGGGTGGTGTATCCCTTGAGTCTGCCCCGTGACGTCAGATCTTTCTTTCCGCTCGAAGTCTAGGTCACCTTCTTTGCTGCTGTCACTTAGGTTATCTCCTCCATTGGCAAATTTTATTGTTGAAGTTTTCAGTCTTCCTTTTGATTTGTTTTGCAGTTCTCTCAACTCCATCTCCGGACCAGCGATGGAACACAAGAGACCAGGACTCAAATTTTGCATTCAGTGCTGGCAGGAGATGTTGGTTACTGAGCTGCATGACGTGTGTATGCTGCCTGGGCATGCAACACAGCGTGGCTGGGTGCAGCCTTTGCAGATTCATGCTTCCTGAATCCCTTGAGGACAGGACGCTTTGGCTCTCGCTGGGCCGAGGATCACCCTAAGGGCCGCAAGAAGGCCTCAGCTGTGCCTGGGTTGGCCGAACAGCTTGCAGCCCTTGAGGTGGAAGCAGCAGCAGCCACGGTGGGCACCTCCTTGGTCTCAGCGGTGGTCCCTGGGGCCATTGTCAGAGGTCTTTCATGGTGGAATTCTGTGGGATGTGTTTTGCCCTCCAGACCTCGGGGAGAACCCTGCTGCACCACGGGATCAGTCTCCCGCTGGGGTTGTTTTCGGCACCAGTGTTGCTTGACGTGGGTAGGCACATCGTCTACAGCAGCCCACTGGGAGATTCTTCTTGCCATCGGCCAGCTGGTGTACAGTTGAGGTCACAATTGAAGCTTTCTCGCTCTCAGTCCTGCTCAGCTGGGAGATGTCACTGTTGAAGTTCCTTGATCTCTTCATCTTCAAGTGAGGAGAGTCACTGCTGCAAAATATATCAGTGTTGTGAGGAACTCCATGGCAACAGTGGGCCATTGCTGGACAGGATCGGGCTCTACCCTCTGGACCTCCAGTTCTTGGCAGCAGCCAGTGATTCCCACGCTAGTCCACACTACACAGGTGCTTCCAACATCTGCTTCCCCACCCCTTCGGATGGAGCTGCCACCGCTACAACCGAAGTATGGTGCTCCAACCAAGGAGGCTGGCCATTCAGTCACTGGCTTGCCAGGCCGTTTGTCAGTGAGGATCACTATGAGCGGGGATTCCTGGGAGGTCTGTGGCGAGAAGCAGCCGAGGGCCTTTATTTACATTTTTTGTAGGCTTTTTTTTTTTTACCCGTTTTTCACCCATCCCTTCCCTCGTGCGTCCAGGGCACTGACATACACTTGTGGAGGCACGTACACACCAGGCACTATGGAGCACCCCACCTTGCCAGCTACCCTGTCTGTCTGCGCCACCACCAGAACTCCACCCATTGGTGATGGGACTACCGGAAGGACAGCATCCACCCCAGGAGCGGAGAGCCACCATAGGCGGCTCAATCCTGCTCCTACCCTCTCTCCCCTGGCCGGCTCCCCGATGACCCGAGGTTGTTCCCAAACCTGGGTCACCGGTGTGACGCGAGATAAGGCTAGATGCCTCAACCCTCTGCGCCACTGAGCCAACTTCCGAGGGCCGTTTTTGAGGAGTCCTTGTCTGACTCTGATCAGGAATCCATGGTCTCCTCTGAGACGCCACTCTTCGACTGTAGCTCAGTCAAAGAGTCTTCCACCGAGCATGGCCTGGTTTCTTTCAAAGGGCCTCTCCAACTTATTTCAATCCATGTCAGTTCCACTTGAGCCAGTCCAGAAGAGGGCCAAGAACCCTCTCATGGAACAGGGACATATCCCCAGAGGTTGCCTTCCCCATGGCTGAGGCCATTCTAGGACTGGCCCTGAAGCTCTGGCAGCATCCAGCATCCTGCCCGGCACCCTCTGCCCATATGATCCACAAGTATGCAGTACCCATGGGTTCCCATTCGAGATTTTTGGACCATCTTTCTGCAGAAGGTCTGGTGATGGATTCAGTGTTATGTAAATCCAGGCACCAGGGGGGATGTGGACAAGCCTCATGACAAGGAGTCTTGTAAGACTGACCATGCCGCTAAAAAGGTGTACACTGCGGCAACTCTAGGTCTTCGGTAGGCTGCTTATGCCATGATGATGGCTAGCTATGGTCTGTCCTTGATTTGAGTCTTTGCTGTCCTTCCTCACCTCCATGTTAAGCAACAGCTGGCGGTGGAGCTCATCAGAGACCAGGGTGGGTCGCTGGCTAAACAGCTGCAGACAGCCTTGGACATGGACGATTCTTACACCCACACCATGGCAGTGGCTGTCTCCTTGCATTTCAGGGCCTGACTGCACTTGTCCCCCTTCACGGTGACATTCAGCATAAATTATCCGATGTCTCTGTTTTGGGCATCAACCTTTTCGGCCCTGGGGTGGGAGGACCTCTCACTCGGATTGAGTAGTCTAATACCACACCATCTAAGCTATAGGTGAGAGCAAAACATACCCCAATGTTAAGTATAGGTAAACTGAACATGTTTTTTTATGGAGTTTTTATTTTGGGGGTTGGGGGCTCTCCGTATCTCGAAAACCAAACAAGATACCATCATGAAACATTTCACATCTTGAGACTGGCAGTCTGACCACGCATGCCAAATTTTGGGCCATTTCATCAAATGACACCAAAGTTAATAAGGTGCAAAAACTGGGGTTTAATATTAAACAGCCTACTCAATTTTAACTATAGGGGCGCTATCGTGCCACTGTAATAGTCACTGTCCCCTCTTCACCATGTAGCCAGTGCTTTTATGTAGAAACACACAGCAGCAGCATTGTCATGCCCTGCTAGCACTAGGTAGAGGGTGGTATGGGCCAGGACAGCAGTACTGAGTAACCCTTTCTGTCCTTGGAACAATCATTTTGTGAGGCGTGATCTTCCTGGTTGGTGTGTTGATGTAAATCTTGTAAAAACATCCTTTAGCTCGGTCAACAGCACTAAGGTTCAAGACATGCACTTTCTAATTCTGCACTTTGAATTGTCTGACTCTGTAAAAAGCATTTATTTATTGGTTTATTCTTTGTTAACCTGGTAAGGCCTACAAGGCACAAGTGCCTGTTTTCAGGGGTGACCCGGGAGCTTTGGTCTGGTTAATCTATATTGTTTGTCAGTCTGTGTAATTAACTCTGAGTCGTCCCTGAAAAAGGGACTTTGGGTTCCAGTGGACCTACCTGGTTAACAAAATTCAATAAATAAAAAATAAAATGTTGATAATTTGGAACAATATACTGTTCTTAAAAACTGAATTCTTCATTTTGGCGATTGACACTTGTACTGCTTTTATTCTCAAATTATAGGTGTTTAAGAATGCTTATATCCCAAGAACTCTGAATGAAGTCAAGAACTACGAAAGAGATGTTGACATCATGTTGAAACTGAAGGAAGAGGATATGGCATTAAATGTACAACATGATAATGTACGTGAAAACTAGTGTTCCTAAGGGAGCGTCTTTTTTTTTTTTTTTTTTAGATCCTCTGGGGTCAGTTGCGGAAGCTGTTGGTTCAAACTGCAGGCAGAACTAGGTTAAAGAAACTCAGCAAAGTATACAAAATATAACTAAACATTGTTTTACTGACTCAATTAACAGAAGCCAGGGAGGTATACAGTTTTGTAAAGGAGAAGAAGTTGAGACCAGCATCTGAGAAGAATTATGGTCTGGGAGTCCTGAGGTCTGAAATGGACTGAATTTGGGTTGATTTATGGAGTAGCAACGTGGAAGGTCCAGAGAGGCATGAGAACAGCACAGCTAGATTATAGTAGGGGAGAGTAAGGCCGACCTCCAGGGTCTGCAGCTGAAGCCTGGGAATGAGCAACACTCCAAGATCCAGTAGGTGATAGAGTGTAAAACAGGTAGAGTGTTACACAAAGAAATTCACAGCAATGGAGGAAAGTGAGCAGGAGTTGGATGGATGGCCATTTGAGGGACAAGTTGCACCTAGCATTTGTCAACTATCTAAACAGTTTCCAGCAACTCAGTCTCCTTTGTATGTACAGAACTTTTGTGGTGATAAATGGGACAGGACAGGACAAAACCAATTCTCTTTTAGGACTGTGACCTTGAAAGCGTGGAAATAAATACATTGTGATATGTGAAGTATGGTAATGAACATACATCTTCCAAGAATCGGTCTTCACCATTCATCACTGGTGGGTCCGTGCCGGAGGTGTCAGGAGGTATCAGGACCCCACTGGAGTGTATGCCTTTAAGAGGTTTTTGGAGGAAGGCAGCCGACATCTGGGATGGCGCTGCCCATGAGTCAGATGTATGATGTGGCGCTCGTGGACTGGCCAGTAATGGACGCTGGCTCCCTCTCTCCCGCAGTTCTGTTTTTCCCGCCATTGAGCCTGCATCTCCGTGGGAACGTTCCTCCGAAAAGCGCGTTGCAGTTCTGCCATTGCCGTTGCTCGACACCGCTTCGCCCTTTTTCTTTC
This sequence comes from Neoceratodus forsteri, assembly GCA_016271365.2. Taxonomy (NCBI): domain Eukaryota; kingdom Metazoa; phylum Chordata; order Ceratodontiformes; family Ceratodontidae; genus Neoceratodus; species Neoceratodus forsteri. The sequence goes on from CM057456.1 coordinate 212,578,878, forward strand.
CCATGACCCTTTAGTATGGCGGCAAGTACTTTTTCGCTGGTTTTATTATTCTGTCAAAAAGTATGGTCATGTCCGGTCAGTCACCTAAGAAGCCCATGCATCAGTGCTCCTGCGGGAAGAATTGTCTGTTCATGACCGCCATAACCAGTGTTGGGCCTTCCTGGGTGCTGACCATGACATGGATTGTTGTGACGCCTGCTTCAGTATGGCTCTCCTCCGCACACTCGAATTGCCTTCGAAGGCCGGCGTCACACCCAGTACTCCAAAGTAAGGTTCCTGGACTCTTCCCCGAGCCTCTCCCTGGTACTATACGTACCAGAGGAGACCAGGCTTCCATTAGTCCTCATCTCCGCTGAGACACTATATGCTGGGCCTACTCCAGCCGGTCCCTTGGCACTGTGGTGCAGTGCCGCTTCGGTTCCTAGCACTAAGGCCGGTGCTGGTGAGCGGGGCAGTGCTTTCCACATGGCTGGGTCCCCTCCTACAGCCATGTGCAGCACCAGGAGAGGAAGGGTCCCTTGGGTGGCCCAGCTGGAGATCGCCCTGATCTCATCCTCCAACCTGGAGGCTGAGGATCAGGATGATCCTGACTGGCTCCCCATCTCCAGTGAGCATGGGGACTCTTCTAGGCCTTTGGCGGGGCCTGGGAGTTCTCTTCCCAGTACTGGTTGCGGCTCTGACTCCCCTGCATTCCATGGTGCTGCTTGCAGCACCAGGGATGCCTCTGGTGACGTTCTCGGCATGGTGGGGATGGCCGCGTCAGGTCCGGTGCCAGGTTGAGGTCAGGTGCTGAGTTGGGGGCGCCGAATACAATTCTGGCACCATTTGCGGTGTCAAGGGGTCCTGGTGCCGTTCGTGGCACTGGGTTTCCCTCACTTTCTGTCTCTGGCTCCATTTTGGCTGTTAGGCCTTCTCCAAGGGGCAGATCCCTCTCTGGTGAGGCTGGGGTTGGGAGGTCTCGGTCAGCACCACGCTCTGTGACCAGAGTGGCTGGGGGCTCTGGCAGGAGTCGTAGTGTCGCCTTGAGTCTTCTCTCCCCTCTGGAACTGTCTAGGCCTGTGGTAGGTGGGGAAAGGGTCTGCCCTGTGAGACCTGCATGGCTCCAATCTCCCCACCAAGGGGTTCCCCCCAAAATGCACCAGCCCGATTACCTCTCTATGGTTTGGCATTCCTGGGTGGGTGAGTTGCACAGCCCTGTCCCTCAGTAGAGGTCCCCTGTATGTTCTTGCATCCCTGGAAAAGGACCTGGCCTGGTCTGCCACAACCCTTCTCCTCCTCCTCTGCCTTCTCTACCCCCCTCTCCCGGGCATTTCTGGCCTTTCGGGGTCCTGACCTGGGAGCAGTATAGGGCGTCGGATAATGCTTTCCCTGTCTACCTGAGGGCACTGGACTAAACTATCTTTCGGCCTGAACTCCCAGCACTGCCGCCCCCCCCAACCCGAGTCCAACTCCTCTTCATCCCTGTCTTCCTCCGAGGAAAAGGCTACTTCTGTCCACGTCTCCTCTGATGCTGATTACACTAGTTATCAGCACTTCCTTTCAGGGATGATGCAGGAGCTGCACTTGTCCCATTTTTCAGGATGCAATCCTCATTCAACGCTGTCCTTCCTTGGGAGTACAGTTCTGATGCAGTTGTCATTCCTCCGTGGCCCCAGCCAATCACAGAGGCATCTCGGAATGTCTGACTCCGTCCCTCTGACCCCTCTTCAGTACCAAGGGAGTTTCTGCACAGGTATCGCGTACCCCTGGGCTCTCCAGGAGCCATGTCTCACCCTACGTCTGGGGTCAAGCTCCTGGACACCCCCTCTGGGCATCGCCACACAGAGCACAACTGTGCCCCTGGGTCAGACTCAGATGAGTTTGGCCTTTGGGGTCTTAGAGTTTTCTCGATGGCGCACAGTTTGTCGTGACAAGGCGTCCAGTGGCAGTCACCTGTGGGTGACGCTGGATCAGCTTCTGGCAATCTTGCTAGACTCTGAGGCAACCAGGCAAGCCATTAGCCTTTCTGCCCAGGATCTGGAGCTGGCAAGACATAAGCAAGGGCATCTTACAACAAGATAGCCTCCAGACTGGTAGGAACTGTGTTCTACATTAGGCAGATGGCGTGACTTCGTCTAGCCAGGTTATCACCCATGGCCCAGTGTAGGGTGGTCGCCTCACGATACCAGGGGGCCATTTCTTCTGCAGGGCCAGGCAAGAGCTTGGTAGGCACCTTCCTGCTCCCAGTCCACGAGAGCCTCTGCCTGACCCTGACCAGTCTCTGGCCTCGCCAGATCCGCAAGGGGCCCCTGCCTCTCTGTGTCTCCCCCGCAGAAGGCTGAAGGAACAACCATTTATTTCCTTCAGGGTCTGCCAACATCACCATTCGGTGGTAGCTTGGCACTCTGACCCACCAATAATGAGTGGGTCAGATTGATTCTTGGAAGATATGAAAATGATGTACTCAACATAATTCTTGATCTTTCAGAATATCTTCACCATTCATCACTGCTGCCCGCCCACCTTCCCCCTTATTGGCCAAGCTTCTGGGTAGCTTCTCCCTCCCTCCCTTACCTTCTGCCTTCCCCTTCCCCCAAAACTGGTGTAGTCGACATCAGGAGGCAAACTCCTGAGGGGACTGGTTCCCTTTCCTTGCCACTCGCGACCCCCCAACACACACACACACCCAAAAAAATTGTTTTTTTGGGGGGGGGGGGCCCTTGTTTAGCCCTTTCTTTTGAAGGGAGAAGGCAGTTTCTACCTTGAACACATTCCATTACTTCACAAATTAATATAAGGTGGTCTGTCATCTGCCTGCCTGGAACAGAGCATGTTTGGGCCTCTGATATGACATAGGGGGCAAGCTGCAACAATCTTTTGCTGAGTATTTTTGTTACAATTTTAAAGTCTGTGTTGAGCATACTTACAGGTCTCCAGCTGGCTAAGTGGGTTTTGTTTCCTCGGTTTCATTTACTTGTAGTAAATAGTTCTAATTTTGGGTTAGTTCAGTAACTAAATCTGGGCCTAATTCTTTGTATAATTCATTCGATAAACCATCTGGGCCTGGCGTTGTACAAGTTTTAAGGGTAGAGATTGCCTCCGCAACTTCCGTTTCTTTAATTGGTGTGCTGATTTGTTGTAGTATGTCTAAAGGAGGCTCTGGAATATGAAGATTCTGGAAAGCTGGTTCTGTTTGTCTCTGTTCTGTTAGTAATGGGCCATACAAATCTCCTGTGTATGTTGCCACTAGGTGCAATATATCCTTTTTTTGGTAATACAAATTGCCCTAGTCATCAGCGAGGCAGTTTATTTCTTTTTTATTTACTTTTTACATACAGTATTCAAAGGGTCAGACTGACGCAGCCAGGCCAAACATTCCAAGTTTTTGTTGTTGATATAAAGTGTGTGATTTCTGACTATGAAATTGTAGTAATTTTTTCTTAATTAACTGGATTTGCTGCGATAACTCTTGATTAGTATTGTATGAGACTGTATACAGTTTTTGTAAATTTTGTCTATTATGTAAGTAAGTTCTGTATGAGTCAGAACATTTAGTTTTACTAAATTGTTCTGTCATTTTTTGAATCTGATATTTTGTTATCTTCCCACCATAAAAGGGGGCTCTCAAAACAAATTAGAACTGACTTTCTAGCTTTCAGTAAGTGGGAGAGGGCAGTGAGATGTAAGGTATCAGACAGGAGTGAGGTATTAAATTTCCACAGCCCTGGGCCTTTCGTTATGGTATTTGTGTTACCCTGTCATGATTTTTACTATGTTGTGATCCGTAAATTCAGCAGGGCTAGCTTGTGCCCCTTTTAAAGGAGTATTTTGTGAGACAAAGAAATAATCAATTCTAGTCGCTAAACATCCTTTATGGAATGTGGATGTGTGTTGATTTGTGGAGGCTAGATGGGCATCTTTCAGCCTTGCTGTTTTTACCATCTGGGTTAGGAATTGGGAGTCGCTAAAGATTTTTTTGAGTTTTTGTTTGGGAGCTTCTATCCAATGAAGACATGCTACAATTAAAATCTCCCCCCAATATTATGTGGTATGCTGTACAGTGCAACCTCGATTAACCGAACACTTCCGGAGACATCCGATTTGTTCGGATAATTGAGTGACTCGGATAATCGAGCAGGGGTCGACAAATTTCAAAATTACATGCTAGTCCAAGGACAAGTGGCCTAGCCAAAAAATAGTAGTCCCAATGTTGCGAGTGGTAGTCCATGGTTAGAAGGCTAGAATTTAAGGAAAACTTATGTAGCTGTAGCTACTACAAAACAGGAAACAATTATGCATTTTCTGTTAACTTACTGCAGGTGGATGTGGAAATGTGAGTCAAATGCCAGTCCCAGAAGAAAGTTCAACAAACTAACAAGTACTAGTAGATCAGGAAAATAATTTAGAACTATGTACGTATTTATTTATTTATTGTTTTCTGATGCTAATACAGTCAGTTCCGTAAAGCCTCTGTGTAGTGTGTGTATTTTCTGGTGTTGCGTGTAATCTAGAATGGGAGAGAAAGGGAACTACCAGACACTAATAAAAAGTGGTCTTTAAGTAAAAGGCTGCTAAACTAAGCAACACAGGAGGCAGAATGGAACGGGATATGGGTATAAAAAGTGGCAACACCAAAAGATTTGTCTGCAGGATGGTGTTGCTTGCTTTGATGTTTACTTTTTTAATTCTATTTTTTAACTTTTTCTCCTCCCCTGGGCCCTGCTTGTATTTTGTCCAATGCCGGCCACACACCCTCACCTGACACACTACAGAGGTAGACATTACCTTCCGGTTCCTAGCACACCCCTACCACAACAACAAACTTTCCTTTATTTTAGCGTTTGATCCTTATCCTGAAGCAGCTTGTCACACTGTGCCTTTACTTTTGTCAGGGCAATAAAGCCCAACTCTCACTCTCTTCTTCCTTGGCTTTACTGCTTGATCTGGCCTTTTACTTTAGGCAGCTGTCGCCCAATTTTAGGTCACATTACTTTCTGCCCTTCACTTTCTCATCAGGGTAACATGAAGCTCAAAGCTCAAACCCTTGCACTCTTCCCCTATGTGAATCTCCTCTCAGACTCCCAGTCCTTAGACTTTTTGGGGGCTAGAGTTGCTCAGTCAGTTATGTTTGTAACAGTTAAAGCTGTTACCTTTTTCTGCAGTTCAGATTACTTGGTTTGCAAATCCCAACCCTCTCTCTTCCCCACCCCATTCTTTAATAGTTCTGGAGTGTCTGGATTTAACCTGGCTCTGTCTGTTCTCCTTCTGGCTCCTCCTTTACTGCTGCTGCTCTGTGTCCCTGTCCTCTGTATCTTTCCCGATGGTCCTGGCCCTTGCCTGATCCAACACCAACAAACTTTCTTCCCTTTTTTGTCAGTTCTTTAGTTTACTTTTTTGAGGGGGGCAGATTTCCTTAAGGTAATGCTTAAAGGCAGCCTGAGTCTGCATAGTGCGCTTTGCTTTAGGCTGGCAGACAGATTTTACCGCACCTTGTGACTCCTGCCCTTTCCCTCCCCTGGCTCGCTACCAGTATTTCAGGCACCCTCAGGCTCCCTGTCAATAACCCCCACCCCAACACAGCTCAATCTCCTCTGCACAAAAGTACCATTCCCTGGTACAATGGGCAACAAAATGAAGTGTTATTTTTGATTTTCAGCTTACCATGGTCCGCACTGAAGCACACGATCTTGTCCTCATCCTCTCCGTAGTTAAAAATTAAAAGAAAGCATACCTCTGATTTCTCCCCAGTCTGTGCCACGGCCAGTAGATCTTACTTCGAGAGGGCTCTTGTAGTAGGTAATTACATATAGGACTGGCCGCGGCCGGCTGCAGGACCATCACTTGAAAATTTCTAGTTAGCAGTCCCCTGGCGTGGGACTCATTTTGACGTTAGGTGGTCGCAGCGCCACGGCTGTATAAAGGGGCAACCAGATGCCCACCTTTCCAGTTCTTTTCCTCATATTACGAGTAGTAATCATGTTAAGTTTGCTGCAGTTCTGTCTCTTCGCCGGCTTTTCCGGAAAGCTATGCTCTGTTCGATCGTCAGGTGAACGCCGCTTTATGTCGGCCCCTCTAAAACAAGTGCGAGTCACGATGCGGCCCAACTGCCACACAAGGGCGGTCCTCCCTCTGCCTCCTCTGCCCAGGCCCAGACCACGCGGTTGATGGTGTCACACTGCCTCCGGTTCAACCACGGCAACCCGCCATCGGCGCCAGCAGTCCTCGAAGCCCGTCTTCCCAAGAAAAATATGTCTGCGATGGAGAAAGAGCTGAGAAAGTTAAGGCAGGCGTCGATTTCGGAAGGGCATAAAAGAAGGATAATGATAGGCACCGGGAGAAGGCCTCTCTTCCGCGACCCGGCCGGGTCACTGGTAACTTTCTCCGGGGATCTCCAGCGGCAGCCTCCAAGAGTTTTGAGGAGGCGTCGGCCCACCCTTCAGGCTCGAGGTCCTGGCCTGTCGGTGTCTCGGGCCAAAGGGAGACTCTAGCCCCCAGTACAGTCTCACATCCTCGGCCTACTGGTGTGGGCGCCTCCCATAAGCAGGGCGTCGGCCTCCAGCGTCCGCCGGAGAAAGCCCCAGCGTCTGAGCCGCCGGTCGGGCGCCGGGCTGTCTCTCCCTCCGACCGGGCTCTCTTCTTCCTCGGCTCGTCTCGGACGTGAGAGCACCGAAGTCGGACGCCGGCTCCTCCGATGTCCGCCGGGTTTCGACCCATAAGTCACACGTTGGCTCCTCCGACGTGCGCCGGGTCCCAGAGCCTACGTCGGAACCACCCTCTTCCGTCGTGCCAGGCTCTCCACAGCCTTCGCTGCCGTCAGGGGAGCCCCAGTCCCCCTTACCTGACTCGGGATTTTTCACCACCTTCCCAAGATGAGACTAGGGATCCTGGGCTTCCGTCAGATCCCCCCACTGAGAACCCGGATCTGACGCCTGTTTCCTGGGGCAAGCCGCTGTCGCTGTGCTGACCCGACACCGGCCTCTCCGATGCCAGCAGGGGATTTTTCCCTCCTCTGGGCCCTCCACCAGGGGCTTTCCGCCTGATCCGCCTGGGTGCCCGGCTGGGCCGTCTGCTCCAGCAGCTCCTCCACCGCCTTGGTACCCACCGTCATACGTGACGCCGGTCTTCCCAGGCCCGCAGTACCCTGCGCCACCGTACCCGGCGCCAAATCCTCCGGCTCCGCAGTACCCGACGCCTCACTGCCCGTCTCCAACTTATCCGCAGATGGGTTTTGGGTACTCTCCCCACGGATATCCTCCGTTTCACTATCCCCCTCCTCCTCCTCCACCGCCCCCCAGGCCGCCGGTGGATTTGCAGGAGACTCTTGCCTCCTGGTGGGCCGAGGCCAAGGCTCAGCTCACCAGAGAAGTCGAGAGCCATCTTACGATGACGGTGCCTCCACTGGTTCCCGTACGCCCTAGACGGCGCTCTCCCTCCCCTCCTCCAGTTCTCCGGGGTCTCCCCTCGGGTTCCAGAGGGGACAGGACTGCGCGTTCTGGGACTCTTCCCACGGAACACGTTCCTCCCCTAAAGCCAGGCGAGGGAGTCTTTTTCTGCCTCAGATTCTTCCTCTGTGGTCCTCTCGGACTCCTCAGAAGCCTCATGAGTTTCGATAAAGGCAGGCGAGCTACGTTCTCCGTCCAAACCGGCCGAGGACTCCTCCGAGGTCTCTTCGGAGGATCCTTCTTTCATGGAGTTGTCTTAAAGAAATCCAGGAGGTCCATCAGTGGCAGTTCTTAGATCCAGATCCTCAGCGGGTGAAACTCGCCGAACATCTGGACTTGCCCCTTATGGCCCCTACTTTAGTGCCACCCTGGATCGAGCCTCATGCCCACCTTGTTTCCACTATTTGGAAACAACCGTCGGCTTTAGTCCCACTTCCTAGGAAGTCAAACAGACCATACCAGGCTCCGGAGGGTGTAGACTTTTTAGATTCTCACCCCCATGCCGACTCTGTCGTGATCAGCGCCGCTCACGGCCGGTCTGCACATCCTAAACACTTGAGCTCGTCTCCCCCGGATAAGGAATCTGCGCCTTCTGGATCAGTTTGGAAAGAAGATCTACGCTTCCTCCACACTGGGGATCAGGGCCCTGAACTATGTAGCTCACATGGGGGATTACCAGAAGGCCGTCCTTACCCAGGCAGAATCTAAGAGCGAATCCTTGCTGGACTCCCAACTCAAGCAGGAGTTGGCCGATCTTGTCCGTTCTGCTCATTCGGCCAGCCGTCACATGCAGCTGCCAGGCCCCCACCGCCCAAAAAAGCAGCGGGTGCCCCAGCTGCGGCGCTGCCTCACACCACCTGACTCCTCCCCTCTCCCACTGCCTCCGGACACTCTGGAGGAACCGGTAGGAGGGAGGTTCTCCCTCCACCTCCCGGAGTGGGAGAGGATAACTTCAGATTCATGGGTGCTTCAAATCATCGCAGAGGGACACTCCATAGAGTTTCTACAGAAACCTCCACATCACCCCCTCTGAATTCCGCTTATTCAAGGGACCATCTTCCTCTGGTCAGGGAAGAAATCTCAGCTCTTCTTGCAAAACGGGCTATAGAACCCGTTCCTCCTCACCTCTACGGAATGGGGTACTATTCCCACTTCTTCCTTGTACCAAAGAAGACGAGAGATCTCAGACCGATTCTCGATCTCGGCTCCTTGAACCTGTTTGTGGAATACAAAAGGTTCAGGATGCTCTCCCTTCAATCCCTTCTGCCCCTACTTCGGCCGAGCCAATGGCTTTGTGCACTGGATATGCAGGATGCGTACCTGCACATCCCCATTCGCCCTTCGCACCAAAAGTACCTCAGATTTGCGTTCCAGCAGGTCCATTACCAATTCCGGGCGCTTCTATTTGGCCTTTCCTCGGCTCCTCGAGTCTTTACCAAATGCCTGGCGGTGGTAGCGGCCCACCTGCTTCTTTTTTGGGAGCTCAGGTTTTCCTACCTGGACGATTGGCTCCTGGCTCCGTCCCAGGAGGAACTCCTGCATTCCTCTCCCGGCAGGTTTTACCAACCTGGGTATTACCATCAACCTCTCCAAGTCTCTTCTGGCGCCTTCTCAGAGGCTCCAGTTCATTGGGGCGATTCTCGACACAACTTTGTGCAAAGCTTTTCTGCCTCCGGACTGGGGGGTTTCCCTCCAGTCACAGATTTCCCTCCTACTGAACTTCAGGAAGGTTCCGGCGAGGTCGGTGCTCCGTCTACTGGGGCTCATGGCGGCTGCCATCCCGATGATCCCACGAGCATGCCTCCACATGAGAATTTCTCAATGGACTCTTCGATCTCAGTGGGACCAATGAGTAGACGACCTAGATCTTCCGATCCTGATCTCCTCGCCGATGGTCAGAGACTTAAGGTGGTGGATGATACAAGAGAACCTCTTCCGGGGGGTTCCCTTCTTTCATCCTCCCCCTGATCAGACCTTAACCACGGACGCTTCCGGGGAAGGTTGGGGGAGCCCATCTTGGTCCTCACCGAACTCAAGGACTTTGGTCGAAATTGGAGGTAGGTCTCCACATCAGTGTTCTCAAGCTCCGAGCGGTGCTTTATGCACTCCGGGCCCTTCACCAATACATCCTTCCCGGTCACCTAGCCGTCCAAACGGACAACATGTGCGTGGTGTGGTACATCAACAAGCAGGGAGGAACTCGATCCTACCCACTGTGCAGGGAAGCGATGAGGGTCTGGAGTGGGCCACCCCACAACCTTCATCTCACGCGATCCATGTTCCAGGAGTAGACAACGTCCTAGCAGAGCAGGCTAAGTCGTCATCAGCTCTTCCACACGAATGGGAATTGGACGGAATAGTCCTAAACAGCATTTTTCAGGCTTGGGGGACTCCTCAAATAGACCTGTTCGCCTCCTCCCAAAATGCAAAACTTCCAATCTTTTGCTCGCTCGCTCTAGAGCGAGGAGCTTTCTGGAGAGACGCTTTGTCTCTAAGCTGGAAGGACAGATCAGACATCTTTTCCCCAATTCCACTGGTCCCACGTGATGTTACAGAAACTGGCTCTAGAAGGAGCAAAAATGATTCTAATTGCTCCTTTCTGGCCCAGGCAAATTTGGTTCTCTCTTCTACAACAATACTCAGAGGTTCCTCCTCTTCCTCTTCCCTTATCTCCGGGATTGCTGACTCAGGATCAGGGGACCCTGGTCCATCCGGGACTCAAGTTCCTTCAACTTCATGCATGGCTTCTTCAGACCTAGTTCAATCTCACTTTGGAGTATCCCCTAAGGTAGCCGAGATTTTGGTAGAGGCCAGAAAGCCCTCCACTAGGTCCACTTACGCCATGAAATGGAAGAGATTTTCCATCTGGACCGCGTCCAGGAATGAGGAACCCTTTTCCTGCCCCGTAACCACTTTACTGGATTACATGCGTCATCTCTTCGACCTGGGTCTCAGTCACTCCTCTCTGAAGGTCCACATGGCAGCTGTCTCAGCCTACCATGTACCTTTCGCTGATAAGGCCTTTGCCCAGCTAGAGGTATCCAAAACCTTCCTTAGAGGGATCCTTCATCTGAGACCCCCGATCCGGACCCCAGCTCCGCCTTGGGACTTAAATTTTGTCCTCGAGAAACTTACTCTTCCCCCCCTTCGAGCCTGCGGCTTCTGCAGACTTGAAGTTTTTATCGTGGAAGACGCTCTTCTTAGTGGCCATCACTTCAGCTCGCAGAATTTCCGAGCTTCAGGCCCTTATGTGCAAAATCCCTTACCTGATCTTCCACAAAGAACGAGTAGCTCTCCGCACAAACCCTAAGTTTCTCCCGAAGGTGGTAGCTGCATCTACTTTGAATCAGTCTATCGAATTACCTGCTTTCTTCACGCAATACTCCAATCATGGAGAATACTTGCTTCACACCATGGATGTACACAGGATTCTGAGATATTATACCAATAGGACGAAAGATCTCAGAAAGACTGATCAGTTGTTTGTCTCTTTCGCTCACAAAAGAGAAGGCAATAATGTTTCCAAGCAATGCCTGTCAAAATGGTTGGCTCATTGCATCACCTTCTGTTATGACAAGTACAACAAGACCCTCCCGGGTCAAGTCAGAGGTCACTCCACTCGTGGAGTTGCTGCCTCTGTGGCTTGTTTCAAGAATGTGTCTGGGCAGACATTGTGCTGCTGCCACTTGGACTCCGCCCATACCTTCACTAAACATTACAGTTTGGACATTGCCTCGCCGTAGAGCAGGCTTATTAGCGGTCTTGCAAGGCCTCCTCTTGAGGGTTGCAAGCTTTCCTACTACTTATCTGAGTGAGTCCCTCCTCCTGGTGCCTTTCTTATTTGTTCCAGACTGCTTGGGATTCTGTCCTATATGTAATTATTTACTGTAAGAGCCCTCTTGAAGTAAGATAGTACAGTTACATAAGAACTTACCGAACAGTAGATCTTCAAGAGAGGTTTTGCAGTAGGTAATACCTTCCCTGCCCGCCATCCCCTCAGGCTTTTTCAGCTCCTTTCCATTGAGGGAAATATCTGCTTCTCTCTCGTCCGGCCTTCCGGCCTGTGGCGGAAAGAACTGGAAGGCGGGCGTCTGGGACTGCCCTTTATACCGACGAACATGGCGCCGGTCACCTGACGTGGGGCCGGTCCCACGCCAGGGACTGCTAGCTAGAAATTTTTCCGTGGGGTCCTGCCGCCGGCCGGCGTCAGTCCTATATGTAATTACCTACTGCAAGAGCCTCTCTCGAAGATCTACTGTTACGGTAAGTTCTTACGTAACTGTACTTTCTCATCCCAGGCTGATGATACCATTGGAGGTACGACCTGCCATTCTGACTGCTATGCTCCTCCCTGTTCAGTGTTGGCTGGTCCGATGACTGTGGCTCTTCTGTTTGCCAGCTACTCCCCATATTCCCTGCTTGCTCTCACTCATCTTGTCTGCGCACTCATCACCGTGGATCAGCTCCCTCGCAACCCACCAGTGTAGCCTGCTGGAAAACCTAAGGAACTGCTAGAAAAAATGTATTGGGGGGTTTAAAACCCTACTTGTCCACGGACAGGTAGCTGTTATCAAAGTGCTTGTCCCCGAGTTTAAAATTATAGCCCAGGACGTCGGGCTATTGGATTTGTCAAGCCCTGTAATTGAGAGATAATAGAAAATACATATCAAACCATTGAACAAAGCACAAACTCTGTATTGTGTCATTTAAAAGCACATAGTTTTATTTCTTGAACGAAAATAACAAAAGTAATTTACAGTGTTTAACAAAACAGTAAGCAGAAAGTATCGTACACAAAATCCCAGCGTGCAGTTGCGATCTTAGTTGAAATACTCCTTAATTGACTTTTGTTTTGCACCTTCATTCCTCTTTCGAAGTGCCTTCTGTCTCAGTTGTCTCAGCAGGAGTGTATGAAGATAGTCAGACTCCTGCTGACCTTCTAGCCACAGTATGATTTGCTGAAAGTACTGGCTGCCTCTGGGGCACTTGGTAAAGCACGCAGATCTTGTTCATCTGGATCACCGTCCTCTGTTTTTGGGCTCTGTTTTCTCTTGCTCTTCAGTGGCTGTTGCAAGGATGTCACTGTCGGTGAGCTCCCCATACCCCTCGTTATCAGCATCTGCCTCAGTCCGCTCAGAAATATGGTTTTCTGGAATTCGCAGCTGCTCTCCAATGTTGAGCAACTCAGTGGTTGTTTCATTTTGTTGGTCGACCATAACAGCAGCAGTAGAGGGAGACAGAACCTGGGACTGATTCCAGCAGTTGACGATCGTTTCTGCCCTCACCTCAGCCCAAGACTCTGCTAAAAGGTAGCATGCATCCTTGATGGTGACCCCCTTAATGACCTCTGTAAGTGACAAGGAGTCATTTTCTTCGCAGAGTACATTTCCAAGCAGCTTGCCCTTGTAAATCCTCTTCATGGTATCGAGGATGTCCTGATCAAGGGGCTGCAACTTTGCTGTAGTGTTTGGGGACAGGAATAGGCATCTGATACTGTTGTCAGCAGTTGTGAGAGTTTCTGTTTTGGGATGTGCGCCAGTATTATCTATCAAAAGAATTGCTTTTGCTGGCAGTCCGGCACTTCATAAATGAGCTTTAACTGCTGGTACAAAGTCAGAAATAAAAACAGGTTTTAAAAATTTGCGCATTCATCCAGGCACTAGCTTGTGCCCTGTAGTGGGCTGGCAAAGATTGCATGTTACAATGCTTAAAGCATCGCGGCCTCATCAACTTTCCTATCACTAGGAGCTTTAGCTTGTGCCCACCTGTTGCATTGCAGTATCCCAGAATCGTTAAATGCTCCTTGTTTTAGTTTTTCATGTCCTGGAGCAAACTTTTCAGACGAGCAGGACAGAGTTTTTTCAGGGAGTAGCTTCCAATAGCACCCTGTCTCGTCGGCATTGTAAATTTGCTCTGGGACAAGTCCTTCATTGCTGATTAGAATTGCAAGCCTGTCTCTAAATGGAACAATTGAGTCGTTAGCAGATAAAAGAAGCTCCCCTGCTATTGACAGCTGCCTAATTCCATGTGGCGCTTTAAAGCGCTGGAGCCAGCCTTCACTTGCGGTGAAGGTGCCGTCCTCACCGTTCAAGTTCCTGTGAAACTGAAGAGCTTTCTGCTTCACAATGGGCCCAGAAATTGGAGTGCCGCAAACAGTTTTGTACATACCACAAGTACAAAGACCGATCAAACTGTTCGTCATTGCACATTTTCATTGTCTTCCGCTTGTCAGGTCCATCTGCGTTCATGGTTGCGGTGTAAGCTCAAATCTTGTCTCGAGCTTTAGAGAGATCAGATACAGTCGACCTGTCAATGCCGAAACGCTTGGCAACAACAGTCGTTTTTTCCCCATTGTCCAGGCAATCCAGGATTTTAACCTTCTGGGAAATGTCCAAGATGCACCGTTTCCTTTTGCGGTCGGTCATTGTCAGCCGCAGCAGATACAGTTACAGGTGAGCACAGTCCTTTTGAACACTGAGTTGTTCCTTACAGTAATTGGATAATTAACATCAGGGCAAACCTGACAGCATTCTGGTGAGTAATTAGGTAATTAATTACAGTAACAACAGACTACCGAGCAGAGTACATTAAGCGTTGCATCGGTTGTGTGAACTTACTAAGCTGCACTGTGGGAGACATAACTTTTGTTTGGTTAAACCGGAGACTCTGTTAACCGAGGGTTAGTTAATTGAGGTTGTACTGTATAGAGAGATGGCTGTATCTGTTTCAGGATATCTATTCTTAGTGCTTTGGTCTGTGGTGCATGTAGATTGATTACTCTATATCTAATAGATTGTATTTGTGCATCAGTAATCAAAACTCTCCCTGGAACTAAGTCATAAAGTTTTATCACTTTAATTTCGGGCATCCTAAAAAGGATTCCTACTCCTGAACATCTTTCTGGTTCAATAGACCACTATGAAGGGCCCATGTGCCACAATCTGCCTGTGCCTGGTGGAGTTCTTGCAAGGTGTGAAAACGCGCATCCTGTAAGAAAATAACCCCTAGTTGCAGATATTTCAAAAAGGAAACAACTAATAACTTCTTGTTTTGTTTTTTTACACTATTTACATTTGTAGTGTAAAAGGATAAATCTGTATACATTCAGACCTCAAAGTGCGGGGAGGGGGGTTAATTAGTTCTTCCCTTCCTGTAAGATTTCTCCTTGGTTTTTAACTTAGTTTTTGCTTTCCTTTTCACTGCTGTTCCTGACATTTCTGTGTCTGTGGTAACGTCAGGGAGGGAAGAAGCTACATATGAGGAATCCGAATCATCTGCAGAGCCTTCTGATTTCTCTAAAAGGATGTCAAACTTATTTGAGAGTGGTACCCCCCCCCCGTTGTTTAACTATCTGTGATGCTGGGGGAATATGTCTTGTGCCCTGTCTATTTACCCTCTTTGCCAAGTGCTAGACCACTTCTGTAGCCTAGCCAGGTCTTCCCTCAGTTCCTGTCTCCCCTCCTCTGTGTCCTCCCTCCCACAGAGCTCTGTGTTGTCCACAAACAGGCAGATCTTATCCTTGATCCCATCTGTGATGTCACTTATGAATATGTTAACACCAGACCGAGCACAGAACCCTGTGGGACCCCTCTGGTCATAGGCTTAGCTTCTGAGAATTCCCACTGACTACCACCTTTTGGCATCTCTCACATAGTCAGGGTCTGTCCCACCCAGCAGGCTTAGCCCCAACCCCCAGGTCTTCTGGCTTCTTGACCAGTCTCCTGTGCGGTACAGAGTCAGAGGCCTTACTGAAGTCTAGATACAGGACATCAACTGCTTGGCCCTTGTCCACTGTCCTAGTGACCCAGTCGAAGAAGTTGATTAGGTTAGTCTGGCAAGACCTTCGTGACACAAACCCATGCTGCCTTACATCCTGGAGCCCATTATCCTCCAGAAAGTTCACCAGTCTCTCTTTCAAAATGGCCTCCATCAGCTTTCCCTCTATTGAGGGCTGACTGCCCTGTAGTTCCTTGGTTCATTCTTCTGCCTACTTTATGTAGGACACCACTCATGTAGTTCTTCAATCCCAGGGCACGATCCCTGACTCTGGAGAGCTGTTAAACAGGTCTGCCAAGGGACCTGCCAGAACCTCTTCCAGTTCCCTTACAACCCTTGGGTGCACGCCATCTGGCCCTGGGATTTATCCACCTTCAGGGCCCTTAGGCCCTTAAGTACCTCATCAACTTGAATAATGTTGTCTGTGACTTCCCCCCTCTTTCCTCACCTCCAAATACCTATGCTTTCTCTTCACTGCTCTCTGCCAAACCTCCCTCCTTTTTTTATATCGGAAAAAGATCTACCTGTTTTTTTTTACTCCCTGTGCTAGCAGCACTTCCGTTGTAGCCTTTGCCACTCTGACCTCTCTGCTCGCCTCCTATCATTTAGCAGAGTAATCAACCAAATGCTCTTCCTTCTGAGTATGTCTTGTTGTCACTTACAGCTTGTGCCACCTCCTTGCCAAACCAGCTGGGCTTTCTGGCCTCAGTTTTCCCACAGGACCACTCATGGAGTTTGGTACAGGTGTGGCTCTATGCATGTAATGATGCAGCTGCCTTTTTTTTTTTTTTTTCTTTTAACTCTTTATCGCCATTGGTCTGAGGCATCTTTCGGAGGTGCCTATTCAGCTCATACCCTGCTACTCCCCATTGAGACTCCCACCAGTGCTCCCCTCCCACAGAGACTTCCCAGCCTCCCAGATCACCTCCTGGGGGAGGGCCCACCACTCTTACCTTGGCGGCGTCTTTCTGAGATTAGAGGGTCTGTCTTTCATGGGTGGCGCCTGGGGATCACTTGGTGTGGCAGTCCGGCATTGGGGATGTGCAGGGATGGCTCCTGAGGCCCTCATTGCCTCCTCAGTCCTCCAGGTTTTTTTCCTCTTTTTGTTGCCCCTCCCCTTTCCCTCCCCGGACCTCGGACATGCAATAATGTCCTCTGACGTCCGCCACAGCTCCGTCCCTGCATACACAAGCCCCGAATGTTCCTTGCGATGCCTCTGACTGTCGTTGGAGGCCACCCAGGAGCGGCGCAGACCCTGGAACCCTCCCTGAGAAGGGAGAGCAGTCCTCTGGATGCTCAATCCCTTCCCTCCCCTGCCGACCCCCGAAGGCCCGAGTCCGTTCCCGAACCTGGGTTGCCGGTGTATTGTCCAGCACCTCAAACCTCTGCACCACCAGACTGGCTTCCAGCTGCTTATTGAATGTCCCACATCACCACTTGTGAAGTTTGGTACCGGTCTGGCTCCATATGTGTGATGATGCAGCTGCTTATTGAATGGTCCACAGGACCACTCGTGAAGTTGGTACAGGTCTGGCTCCATGTATGTGATGATGCAGCTTCTTATTGAGTGTCTCACAGGACCACTCGTGACGTTTGGTACAGGTCTTGCTCCATGTATGTGATGATGCAGCTTCTTATTGAGTGTCTCACAGGACCACTCGTGACGTTTGGTACAGGTCTTGCTCCATGTATGTGATGATGCAGCTTCTTATTGAGTGTCTCACAGGACCACTCGTGACGTTTGGTACAGGTCTTGCTCCATGTATGTGATGATGCAGCTTCTTATTGAGTGTCTCACAGGACCACTTGTGACGTTTGGTACAGGTCTTGCTCCATGTATGTGATGATGCAGCTTCTTGTTGAGTGTCCTACAGGACCACTCATAAAGTTTCGTACAGATCTGGCTCCATGGGAGTAACAATGCAGCTGCTTATTGGATGTCCCACATCACCACTCATGAAGTTTGGTACAGGTCTGGCTCCATGCATGTGATGATCCCATCTGGGGAGAGGGGGGTGACCAGCGGGATACCTCAGGGATCACTCCTTGGGCCAGTCCTGTTCAATGTCTTCATTAGTGATATTGCAGAAGCACTGGAGGGAAAGGTCTGCCTGTCTGCAGATGACACCAAGATCTACAACAGGGTGGATTCTCCGGAGGGATTGGAGAAAATGAGGAGGGACCTGGAGAAGCTGAAACAATGGTCTGAGGTGTGGCAACTGAGGTTCAGTGCAAAATAATGCACCTAAGAAGAGGGAACCCTGGGGAGAACTACAGGATTGGGGGGTGCTGACAGGCACCAAGGAAAAAAGGGACTGGGGGTTATTATTTCTGATGACCTGAAGGTGTCAGAGCAGAGCACAAAGGCTGCAGGGAGGGCCAATGGCATGCTGGAGTGCATAGGCAGAGGTATCACTAGCAGAAGGTGGGAGGCGGTGATGCCATTGTATAAAACACTAGTGAGGCCTCACCTACAGTACTGTGCGCAGTTCTGGAGGCCACACCTTCACAAGGACATTAACAGGGTGAAGGCGATCCAGAGAAGGGCGACCAAGATGGTACAGGGCTTGCAGCACAGAACATATAAGAAAAGATTAAGGGACCTCAGTATGTATTCACTGGAGAAAAGGAGGGAGCAGGAGGACATGATAGAAACATTCAAGTACCTCAAGGGTATAAACAAGGTGCAGGGGAGAGACATCTTCCAATGTAGAAGGAATACAAGAACAAGTGGGCATGATATGAAATTGGAGGGGGACAGGTTAAAAGGAAATGTGAGAAAGTTTTCCTTCATAGAGAGGATGGTGGACACATGGAACAGTCTGCAACAAGAGGTGGTGGGAGCGAGCACAATGAGTTTTAAATATGCCTGGGACAGGCACAAGGGAACCTTGAGGAGGGAAGGAGTGATTTTACAGCCACTGACCAGATAGGGTCAGAGGCCACAGACAAGTATAGGATTTATGGGCAGACTGGATCGGCCTAGCGGTCCTTATCTGCTGGCAATTTCTGTTTCTATGATGCACCTGCTTCTTGAATGTCCCACAGAACCAGTCGTGAAGTTTGGTGCAGGTCTGGCTCCATGCGAGTGATGATGCAGCTGCTTACTGAATGTCCCACAGGATCACTCGAAAAGTTTGGTACAGGTCTGGCTCCATGCGTGTGATGATGCAGCTGCTTATCTGAGTGTCCCACAGGATCACTCGTGAAGTTTGGTGCAGGTCTGGCTCCATGCGTGTGATGATGCAGCTGCTTACTGAATGTCCCACAGGATCACTCGTAAAGTTTGGTACAGGTCTGGCTCCATGTGTGTGATGATGCAACTGCTTATTTGAGTGTCCCACAGGATCACTCGTGAAGTTTGATGCAGGTCTGGCTCCATGCGAGTGATGATGCAGCTGCTTACTGAATGTCCCACAGGATCACTTGTGAAGTTTGGTACAGGTCTGGCTCCATGCATGTGATGATGCAGCCGCTTATTGAATGTTCACATCACCACTCCTAAAGTCTGGTACAGGTCCAGTGCCGTGTGTGTGATGATTCTTCTGCATTGAGATTGGCCCACAGGGCCACTCACAAAGCTAGTAACATATTTGAAGTGAGTGTCATTATGAAACATAGACTTTAACATCTCTGAGAAGGTTACCGTACATGCTGCTTGTCTAAGGCCCCTCCTTAACTCCACAAACTCCTCCTGCACTGATCCCATTCCCAGCTAGGTCATTTGTCCCTAGGTGTACCAGTTACATTCATCTCCCTCTCCCGTGCAGCTGCTTCCGTAATCCTGAGGATTCGCTTCCTGTCCCTCCAAGGCATGGTGCCAGGCAGACACCTTACCTCCCTCTTCCCTCCCTCCCCCAGTTCTACCTCCCCTAATAATTGAGTCCCCTACCAGGGGCTGTTTCCTTCTCCTTGTGGAGGTTCCCGGCATCCTCCTTGGTCTCCACTGTGGGTGCCTCCATAGAGGAACCACACTCCACCAGAGTGATGTATGAATTGTGGAGAGGTACAGCTGGAGGGATGTGCCTCTGTTCCACCACCCTCACCCTCCCTGAGCCCACTATGATCCAACTGCTCCTCTTTTTTGGCAAGCTCTATGCCGTGTTCTTCATGGGGTGTAAGGAAGGCAGACGCTAAAGGTGTCTGTTGTATATTTTTTTCCAAACGTAAGAAAAGAAGTTCTTAAAAACTGTGTTAATTCATCTGTTTGGATTGCAGCACAACGTGTACAAAGGGTGCTGCGATCCTTTCCTGGAGGCACTGTGCAGGGTGTTCCTCTGTCTTGAGGTGTAAACCTAGACCCCGACATGGGAGGCTGTTGCTCTTAACATTAGGCATTTGGGTCTGTCCAAAACCTTCACTCTCCCCCAATCCATCTAGTTTTTTCTGCTCTTCCCGCTGCAGTCACCAGATACCCTTTTTACAGGCATATACCCTGATCAGGCAAAACCTGGCTGTCATTTAGACAGCGACGTTTTTCTCTTCATTTCTCCTCCTCTTCCCTGGCAGGCAGTGCTTCTAGCAGTCGGCGAGAACCCCAGTCCTCATGGGCGGAACAAGCAAATCCTGGCCCAGCCGCAGGGGGTCACTGTTGGTAGAACCCACTGCTAATCCTTCTAAGCTGAGACACACTGCCAAGCAGCAGCTGTCTCGGCCTTGGCCTGTCTCCCAGTGTGACTTTCTGGGCTCACTTCCAAACCCAGGTTGTCAACATAGCAGTGTGATTCGCTGTCACTGGGCTAACTGGACAGTTTAAAAATATCCCTCTTAAATCAACTGTGTAAAGAGAAAGCTTTTTTTATTTGAGTTCAGCTGCTCACTTCAGTGCTATGTAGGGCTGTTGATGTTAAGAGCTCATTCAGGAATGGGCAGATTATTGCTTTACATTCAAGACCAGTGAATCTTGGATGTCAGCTTTTCCACTGGCTTCCATAATGTGCTTGAGGCACAGTGGATCTCTGCTCTAGACAGTTGACCAGCGAAAATTATGCATATGCTCAGTGTGTGGCAGGATGTGGATGGAAAAAAGTCCAAAAGTTCTCCTTTTTTTTTTTTAAGTTTTTAATGGGGAAGGAGGTATTGATTTCTCACATTGCACTAATATTTACATTGTTCTATTTGCCTTTAATAGATTCTGTACCAGACAGTGACAGGACTGAAGAAGGATTTGTCTGGTGTCCAAACGGTAAGAAGATACTGTGTGCATTCACAATTTCTCTTTCTAAAGTGAACCTAAGGCAGAAACAGTCGGTTCATGTCTTCCAGCTTATTACTGGAAGGAGGGACATAAAAGGGAATCCTTGTCCTCCCCTAATTTTGCTGGCACTGTTTAAACAGGACTGTCTTGTATTGTCTTAAATTGTTTATTTCAAGGTGTAAAATAAGCCCCAAAGAATGGATTAGCATTTAGTGCTTGAAAGTGCTAATCAGCTGTGAAAGTATATTGCTCTCATTCCTGAGCTGTGCCAGAAAATCAACATGTATTTGTCCTAGTGTGCTTACCTTTTCAGTAAAACCTAAATACAGTTAAACCTGCTTAATAGCATAGGCTCGGGACTGGAGCTGATTATGCAATTAAGCATGCTATTCTATTATGCGAGCCTATTTTTTTTTTTTTTTTTTTATTCCTGTCACGGACTTGACCGCATCTCACACAGAACTGTAAAGGGTGTGAGCGTGAGACGGGAGTGACTCATAATGGGATATAGTGCAAGTTCTTCGGTTGTGTCAGTATGTGCTTGTGTACTGAATGCTTGAGTACTGTATTGTTATTAAAAAGGTGTTTGTATTGCTGCTTTATTGTTGCCTTCTGTTGCTAAAATGTTATGTTCATGTGTGCACTCCTTTAGTGCTTATTTTGCATTGAGCACAGTGAAGTGATCTGTCGGCTTCAATTGGCGTTGCTGTTCTTTAGTTACTTTACTGCACACGTTTTCCAGGTCATAAAATGCCCTGTAATCTTCTTCACCACTCGCATTCAACTCTTTGTAGCGGTGGATTATTTTTAAAATTTGTGCCACTTCCTTGAATGTTGGTGTAATGGTTCCCTCGTTGGCGTTATCCTCTTTGTCCTCCCCGTCTTGCTGCCCTTCACCCTCCTCATCACCAATAGCAGCGGCAGATAGTTCGTCTGTAATCATTCCTGTGCACTGCAAGTCATCGTCAGAAGCAACAAACTGCTCGAAAACGGACAGCTCGATGTTGTCAGGTGCAGCATTGTCTTCCTCTGTTTCCCCCACATCTTTCTCGGTGTCACTGCTTTCCTTGAAGAAGCCAGCCTTTTTGTAGCAGTTTTCGATTGTCTGTTGTCTGATATCAGGCCACGCTTGACTCAAGAGAATTATGGCATCTAAAACTGTGAATTTATGAGCCATGTCAGTGGCAGACACTGCTGTGCCTTCATCAAAAGCTGAGATAACCATGGAAAGCATCTGCTTTCGATACAGGCATTTTAGATTGCGGATTATGCCCTGATCCATAGGTTGGATCCGGGATGTTGTGTTTGGGGGTGATTTTAATGTGGGACAGCTCTATCTGGGGGTGCGCTGTACAGTTGTCAACAAACAGAGTGTGTTTCCGTTTTCGGTGCATCTCTTTATTGAATTCCTTAGCCCACTCTGTGAATAGCAGGGATGTCATCCGAGCATTACTGTTGGACCGGTACATAACCAGTAGTCTTTGGACATTTACACCCTTGAAACAACAAGGGTTTCTACTCTTGCCAGTAAGCATCAGCTTCGACTTATGTGACTCGTCCATGTTAGCACAGTGATCCTATCCTTCGCTTTCTTACTGCCAGAAATGCAATCTGACTTAAAAGTCAGAGTCCTGTCTGGTGTAGCTCTGTAAAAAATGCAGGTCTCATTGCATTGTACACACAGTCAGGGGGTTAGTCTGCTAAAAGGGAGGGTAAAACAGTGGAGATCCTGTGATCAACAGAAGCGATGTCAGCATCTCTTCCCCCGTGAACTTTTTTAAAGATTGTTATGCCGCACTTTAAACCTGCATAACCACCTGTTGCTTGGCTCAAAACTAGGTCTACCCATCACACATGCCAGTTTCCTAGCTTTCGCCTGCAGGAACGGTCCTGAAACTGGCATGTCCGAGCCACGGGCATGCTCGAACCAGCGGAGCAAAGCCTCCTCTACCGCACTATCCTCCCCCTTCCCTTTGTGCTTCCTATCAGCGTTGCCATTTGTTTGAAATTCATGCAGGATCTTGTCCCTGTTTTTAACAATCCTGCATATCTGGCTTTGGGACACAGAAAGCCTGCGAGCCACTTCAGACGGGGAGGCGCCAGGACTATCAAGAAGCTGTAGTGCTTTTACCTTATCTCCGAGGATAAGCTCTTTTCTTTTCTTTGGGGTAACATCCATTGTTTAACGATGGCACACCTGCACTAGCACAACAACAAAGAGCTGCAATCTGCGTGCAGGGGTCAGGGCTCATTTATGGGAAAGAGGTGTTAATGAACTAATTAGATGCAGGTACACCTCATCGAGAGGTGCTAACGACTAACTGCCATTCGGTGCTGAAGTCTTAATGGCAGCAGCAATTAAAGCTAAGTATGTTTTCGAGCATTCTGTGTCCAGAACAGTCACAAAAGTGTGGCCAGAAATTATGCCATTGTACGGGTGCAATCAATGCATTTAACTGATCGTCTTATTACGGCTCACATAGAAAATGATTCAGGGGAATAGGGTTTCTAGTCATTTAAGTGGGATTTTCTATTAAGTGGTATTCAGTTAAGTGGGCTTGACTGTATATAATAGTGCTTGGCACCAATTTATTATCAAAACTCACACACACACACTCATTTTACCACATTATGTGTCACATTTCTCATTTTATCTCCTCAGAATTTCTACTCTGCACATTCATACAGCCACTGAAAAGGTGCCACCCACACAGTAAAGGTGCTATTTGACACAGTCCCACACAAAAGATTGATAATCAAATTAACCAGCCTGGGAGTGGGTCCCAGGGTGGTAGCCTGGGTAAAACATTGGCTGGACAACAGGACACAGAAGGTAATTGTAAATGGAGTCCACTCTGAAGAAAGGGCGGTTACTAGTGGGGTACCGCAGGGTTCAGTATTGGGTCCAGTCCTTTTTAATGTCTTCAATGACATTGCAGAGGGACTGAAGGAAAAGTATGCCTTTTGCAGATGACACAAAGATCTGTCTGCAACAGGGTTGATACACAAGGAGGCGGAAAGGATGAAAAGGGACTTGCAAGGTTGGGAATGGTCAGACGATGGCAGCTAGGATTCAATGCAAAAAGTGCAAAATAATGCACCTGGGAAACAAGAACCCAGGGAAGAATACACAATGGGTGGGAGGTAGTAACAACAACAAAACAGGAAAGGGACCTGGGGTAATCATATCAGATGACCTTAGGTTAGCAAGCAATGTGAGAAGGCAGTAGGGAGGGCTGGGGTATACTGGGATGTATAGGAGAGGCATCAACAGCAGAAAACAGGAAGTTGTTATCCTCTGTACAGACAGTTGGTGAGACCCCATCTGGAATACTGTGTCCAGTTCTGGAGACCCCATCTCCCAAGGACATAGACAGGATAGAGGCAGTCCAGAGGAGGGCAACTAAAATGGCGCAGGGTCTGCAAGAGAAGCCGTATGAGGAGAGACTAAAGGAGCTTAATATGTATACCCTTGAGGAAAGAAGGAGGGGGACATGATAGAAACTTTCAAGTACCTCAAGGGAATCAACAAAGTCCAAGAGGGTAGCATCTTTCAGAAAAAGAGACTTGCAAGAACACGGGACACAATTTAAAGATAGGAGGGGCGTTCAGGGCAATGTGAGGAAGTATTATTTCACAGAGAGGGTAGTGGATGCATGGAACAGCCTTCCTGAGAAGTTGTGGGGTCTAAAACTGTAGGAGAATTCAAGAATGCATGGGACAGACATAAGGCAATTCTTGTGGGGGGCAGGAAGATAAAGGCTGTTGGTTAACTAGGATCTGCGGCCTATCCTGTAGGTAGGGAAATGGGCAGACTAGATGGGCCTAGCGGTCCTTATCTGCCGTCAAAGTCTATGTTTCTATGTTTCTGTAAACAGATTTTAAAACAGAAATTAATAAGCCTTCTGTGCCAAATGTGGTTGCCATATTTTTCTTGAGAAAAATAACTGAATTAAAACAATTGTAAAATAATTAGATTTTGGTGAAACTAGTAAATATTAATACAAACTAAAACTGGAAGATGCCTGGTATCTTTTATAATGAAAAAAAGTAGTGTCAAAAATGTTTGCCCAGTTTTGTTGCACTGCTGCAATAGTAATCTATGCAAGAAGAAGGTTCTCAAATGTTCAAGTGCACCTTGGGTCTGAACAGACCAATCCAAGAAGTCAAAAAATTTCAAACAGCAAAAAGTGCATACATTGGCTAGTAGCTTGCTTCAGTATATTTTCATTTATGTAAACTGGCCATCTTTAAAACTCTGATCTTATCTGTGTCAGTCTTCACCATTCATCACATAATGAGTTCAAGGCTGGAGCTCATGATCCCGCGGTAGCTCTTTTTTTATTTTATTTTTTTGGTAGGCAGAGCCAATACACCATCGGCACTGCCCTCGAGACCAACGTATTGCGTGACGCTTGCGGGTTGACCATTAGGCGCTGTGGACTCCACCTGCCTGCCAGTTCTTCGTCTCCCACTGTCAAGATCGGCTCATGTGGAAGCCTTACTGAACTTGAGGCCTACCGCCTACGCAGTTTTGTTCTGCCGTTATTCTTCTGTGCTGCAGTCCATCGGTCCTGTTCCTGCCAGTTCTAGTTGCCTACTCGAAGTCGCTTGGTAAGATCTTTCCATTTATTTTTATTCTTGGCGACGTCAAGTCTGTTTTTGGTGGTTTTTTTTCCTCATAGGTCATGTCTCAGTTGGAGGGCAAGAAGACTTCAAAGATGGGACAGCCCCCCATGCGACGGTGCCCTTGCGGCCGTAAATTTTCTGTCACCGACCAGCACGACTGTTGCCTTGTGTGTCTTGGCCCGCTTCCCGACATGGATTCGGCAATGCCTGCTTCTCTATGGACCACCGCTCATCGAACAACATGCATGGAAAGTGAGGCAAGCTCACGACTTCGGCCCGGGTGCACTACTGGGCCAAGCCATGTAATTTCAGCCTTCCTCCGGTCCCCTCCGTGCTTCTACACGGACCGAGAGGAGGAGCCTGTTTCTTGTAGCCTGGCCGTTGCCGAGGCTCCTCTTGCAGTGCAGGAGGCCCATCCCGCTCCTTTCGGGGGGGCGGACAGGAGGCGCCACCAAGGCGGTCGCCCCTTCAGGGGTGAAGGCTCCCCTGGTGTCGCAGCAACGGTTTGCAAGGCCTGGGTCAGCGCTGTCCTCGTTATAGTTGGTCGGTGCTGTTGTGCCATTCGTGGCGCCATGGGCTCTGATGGAGCCGTCGTTGGTGCTGATTTGTCTTGGCACCGTGGCTGCTGTCGGCGCCATTCGTGGTGCCGATACTGCTAGTGATGCTGTGGGAGGCCCTATAGCGCCGTCTTTGTCTTCTTCTCACCTCTGCGCCATTCGTGGCACTGAGGCTGAGCACAGCACCATGTCTGCCTCGGGACTGTGCGCCGCGTGGGCATCAGATTCTGCTGTCAGTGCCACCCCTGCCCTCGGCGCCGTTCGCAGTGCCATGGAGCCAGGCGGCGCCGATGGCACCGTCAGAGCTATCGTCGACACCTTCCCCATCCTTGGGGCCCGACAGCGACGTAACTGGTTCCAACTCTGGGGCTGCTGTTCAGGCCAGAGCCGTGTCCTCTGCTGGCACCGCTCGTGCTGCTGTGTGGGGCACTGGCACTGGCTCGGGCGTGGTCTCTGAGTCCAGCACCCCACTTGGCAGGGATGGCACAGGGCGCCCTCCTACAGTCTGGCATAGGGCCTCAGTCTCTACCTCTTCAGAGTCAGAGTCGGGCTCCGAGTCAGATGAGCAGTCTGACTTGTTGGGGTTGACTGTTGGTGTGGGCAGCCCTGCAGTGTCCTCGACAAGCCGGAGTCAGCCCCCTTCTGAGGTGTGGTCGGTGGCTGCCGAGATTGGGGTCGGGGTGCTGACCAGCAAGCAGTGGTGCAGGCCACCATTGCTCTGCAGCCCAGTCTTGGTGGGTTCACTGACCCCTCAGCAGTGGTACCCGCCGGTGGTGTGCCTGGATCGCCCAACTTTGGGGCCGATCAAGGCTTCTATGGGAGGGGAAGGTGCTGCGCCCTGGATAGCTCCCTCGGGTGCTGGCCAGGGCTATCAGCTACCTAGGCTGGCCCTCTCAAGAAGGAGGGCTCTCTCTGACTCCGAGGGGTCGAGGGGCATGGTATCTGCACGGCGACCTTTTTCTGGGGCCCACCCGGGCTCTGGAAGAAGCCGTAGTGTGGATCTCCGCACTTCCTCCTCAGTCTCTTTGAGAGAACCCCATTCTTTTGAGGTAGGGAACTGTCCTTCTGGACCTATACGGCCCTGGTCGCCTCGTGGGGGGGATTCTTCTAGGCACAGGCAAGGCAGTACCAAAATGGTTGTTCAGCTGTTGGCTGTGAAGTCTTCCGGAGCATTTTCTTCTTTGGGTGCTCTTGGTCCACTCCTTAGCCCAGGCAGAGGTCAGCTGACATCTCTTCTCGGCTCTTTCCCCATCCCTCTGACGCATTCTACTGCGCTTCCAGGCATCCTTGGTCCTAGCTGGCCTCTCTCCTGGGAACAGTTCAGGGCTGTGGCTGCTTGGTTTCCAGCTTACATTAGGGCGATGGACAGTCAGGTGTTTCAACCTCCTCCCGAGCAGCCACCCTCTGAGCAGTCGGCGCCCTCCAACTCTTCATCCCCCTCATCTGGGGGAGAGGAGCCTTCTGTCCACATATCTCCAGGTGCTGATCTCGCTGAGTATCAGCGTTTCCTCGTGAGGATGTTGGAGGACTCGCATCTCACCCCTGTCACTGTTGGCAATCCAGAGAACCCGCACGCTTCTAGGTGATTTTCCCAGAGGCCACCTCAGAAGTCCTCTGGCCTGCTCCTTTTGGGAGGCATCGCTATGCTTTCTGGCGGAGGCCCTTCTCCAGAGTTCCTGCCCTAGGGATCTCTGCCAATGATATTGTGCCCGCCCGGAGTCTCCAGGTTCCATACCTGATTGACTTTGCGCCTTCACCGTGACCGGCCCCAGATCAAGATTTCTCTGATTCTGACTTCTGGTGTAGGAGGGCTTTTTACTCTGCACGGTTGTTGCTTTCCATCTCTGCACATCAGGCCCACTGTGCAGCCTATGACGGGTTCTTGTGGTCTCAGGCTAGGTCAGCTCTCTAGCCTCGTGTTCGGGCACAGAGCAAACCAGACAAGCCATTGCGCACACTGCACATGGCCTGGAGCTAGCAAGGCCCCAAGCGAGGGCATCCTATGATGCCAATGAGGTAGCTACCAGGGTCATAGGGACAGCGATCTGCACTAGGTGAACAGCATGGCTGCGTCTTTCACAGTTGTCGCCTTTGGCCCGGCGTAGGGTGATTAACTCCGCTCACCAGAGAACCTATCTCTTCTCCCGTAGAGCGAGACAGCATTTGTCGGGGCAACTTCCTTCCCCCTCTGGGGGGTCCCTGCCTCACTCTCCCTACTCGGCCTCCCAGGCCCTGAAGGCCCTCGCCTAGTGTGTCACCCACTGAGAGCTAAGGACTTTGTCCTTTAGGGTGTTAAGAAAACTTCGTGGGGACTCTGCACTCACCCATATGTGATGAATGGTGAAGATTGACACAGATAAGATATGAAAATTATGTACCTACCGTAATTGTGATCTTTCTGTGTATCTTCAGTATTCATCACAGTCCTGCTCTCCATCCCCCTGGGACCCCAGTCTCTGGGTCTACCTCCCTGTCTGTGCCCAACCTCCCCCCCTGCTCTCTTAGAAGTGGGGTGAATGGGGGCACATAGTGGGTAAGGTTCTGGGGAGAGTGGTCTGCATGAGGGGCACTCCTTCTCCAGTGCTTTAGCCCACCCCGTGGGGTGGGAGTTGGCAGTTACACTCCATTCTGTCCTCCTCCATTTTCCCGACCATTTCATTTTTTTTCTTGTCCTTTGAATTACCCTTCAAAAAAAAAAACACACACAAAATCTTTTTCCCTTTTCACCAACATTTTTTCCTTCAGAGTGTGTTAATCCCTTGTGCCCTGTCCTTCTTCCAGAATAGCCGACTCTGCTCATCTGGAGTTTTTGCCAGCTATTCTGTGCCTTGAATTCTGGCAAGAAGTCTTTGGCTACTCCTTGCAGTTCCTATACAATCTAGAGATGGACCAGGATCTGGGATGCATTTACCCTTTCTCCTCCCTTCCTACCTTCTAAATTCTTTACCCCACCCTACCTTTCTCCTCTATTTCCAGAGATTGGGGCCCCTCCCAATCCCTTTAGTTCCTGACTTTTCTCTTTCTGTCCTCTCAGTCGTTATTTCTCCTTTCAGTTTTATATCCTTTCGTTTTTCCTGTCCCTTGGACTTCCTTGTCCCACCCTTCACTCCCTTCCTCACTTCTCGGCGACTCAGAACTGGCAGGCAGAGTCGACAGCGCCCTAACCAACCCAGCGAGCACCACGCTGTCGTTGGCCTGGGTGTGGTGCGATGGTGCGTCGCTTCGGCTTACCAAAAAAAAAAAAAAAGCTCCTGCAGGGTCATGACCTCCGGCCCTGAACCCATTTGCGATGAATGGTGAAGATACACATAAAGATCACAATTATGGTAGGTACGTCATTTTCATTTTCACACATGTATTTTTTTTTTCCAAGCAGAACAGACCTGTATACATAGATACATAGACAGTGTCGGCAGATAAGGGCCTATGGCCCACCTAGTCTGCCCATTTGAGCTTGTAAGTTCAGTTTGTTTTCCTAGAAGTCTATTTCCCCTTACCCCTGACCTCTAGAATTCCTTTATGTCTATCCCATGCATTCTTAAATCCCGTGATTGTTTCAGCCCCCACCACTTCCTCTGGCAGGGTGTTCCACTTGTCCACCACTTCGCTCTGTGAAGAAATTCTTCTCATGTTTCCTCTGAATCGTCCCTCCTCCAACTTCATCCCATGCCCTCTAGTCCTGAAACATCTTTTTCGCTTAAAATAGTGTTTTCCTGCACCCTGTTCCTCCCTGTAAGATACTTGTATGTCTCTATCATATCCCCTCTCTCCTCCTTCCTCCAGGGAGTACATGTTCAGTTCCTTCAGCCTGTCTTCATAGGACTTGTGATGCAACCCATGCACCATCTTTGTTGCCCTCCTCTGAACCTTTCTACCCTGTCTATGTCCTTACGTAGGTATGGTCTCCAGAACTGTACACTGTACTCCAGGTGGAGCCTCACTAGTGTCTTGTATAGCGGAGTATGACCTCCCTTTTCCTGCTGGTGATGCCCCTGCCTATACATCCCAGCATCCTATTTGCTTTACCTGATGCCTTGTCACACTGTTTCCTACCTTGAGGTCATCAGAGATGACAACCCCAAGATCCCTTTCCTGCTTGGGCATGCTATATCCTCACCCCAACTGATATATTGTGCCAGGGTTTTTGTGCCCCATATGCATTATCTTGCACTTCTTGCATTGAATTTCAGCTGCCAAACCCTTGACCATTCTTCAAGTTTCTGCAGGTCCCTTCTCATTCTGTCTACACCCTCTGGTGTGTCTACTCTGTTACAGAGCTTTGTGTCATCAGCGAACAGTGAAATTCTGCCTTCTATATCCTGTGCAATGTCACTGATGAAGATGTTGAATAGGACCGGTCCCAGCACTGATCCCTGTGGTACCCCACTGGTCACTCTTCCCTCTGTGGAGTGACAGCCATTTACTACCACCCTCTGTGTCCTGCCACCCAGACATCAATAAATATACAAATTCATATCAGTAAAGTTTGAATGAAGCCATGCAGTACCCCTAAAAAAACATGGCTTTAACAATTTCTAACCGTTTTCTCAAGCAAGCAATTATAGAGCAACAAACATTGTTCAGATGCCTTTAGTATTACATTATCTCACTTGCAAGTTCAGAAGAGGAGAGCACTCTTCAGGTGTGCTAAGCCTCCCACAGAGGTCTTCAGAAATTAACATCATCCAGTGCCATTCCAGAAAGCCATGCTGGCTCAGCGTTAGCATCTTCCCCTTATAAGAAACTTGCTACTTCAAGCTTTGGTGGTAGTCTGACACGGCACAAAATGACATCACGCCAAATGCATGATGATGTCAGACACCCGTGGTTAAATGCCTCACACTCTCAAACAGCAAGCCCCATCAATATGGAGCTCTTAGATGCTGGAGCTGACCCCAGCCTTAAAAGCCCTGTATTTATGTATACCAGAAACAACAAATGTAACCGTATAAGATTTTTCTGAACAAAATTCATTATCAGAAAGGTAAAAGAATAACAGAAAGCCAGTCCAGTGGCATGGAGGGCTGAGGTGGTTGCACATTACCTTCTGCCATGCCGGTGACCTGGGTTTGGGAATGAACACAGGTTGCTCAGGGGCTGGTCAGGAAAGTAAGGATTGAATGTTCACAGGACAGCTCTCCTCGGCCTGGGCGTCCATTACTCCACTGTTGACTGCCATCTGGAGGCATCCAAGTGGCAGTGCAGTTGGGCATGTAGAAGACACGACCACACACAGACTTTTGAAGACTTCTCTGTGGAGGCAGAGCTCGTTCATTACATCGTTGCATGTGTGCGGTCTTAGGGAGAAACCAAGGAGGAAAAAACCCTTCTGGCCACAGGATGATGTCCAATCCTTGACGTGCCCTGCACCAGTGACAGAGCACCCACCATAATCCTGCAAGCAGAGGACGTTGGCAAAAGGTAAGTCCTGGGGAAGCTGGGTGACTGGCCTGGGGTGACCGGACAGAAGAGGGTGTGATAAAACCTTGTATGGCAACAACAAAAAAAATAAGAGAAATAAATATAGATCAACCCAGTCCTTTGCAAAAGTGTCATAAAGCCGTAGTTGGGGCAGGCTACAAAAAGAGAAAGAACATGTTAATGAGAAAGTGAAATGTACATGACCCCATCATCAACAGACCCCAAAATGACACAGAAAAAAAGGACGGAGGGCGCTAGAGAGAGCCAATCTCCAGGCAGGAAGCTTTCTTTGACTGCTCTGCATTTCAGCTCTATTAAAGTACTAATTTGAGCGAATACAACCGAACAAACTCTAAAATCTTCATACAGTTCAGTTTCCTGAGACTACCAGCTGCTGAATGATTCTAAACTTGACATGGGAAAACCAAAAAGCTCTGCTCCTGTGGCCACTAAACCAAATGCTGCAAAATCAGGCAAGGCTGGGGAGCTCTCTTGTTCTGACTTGGGATCTGCAGTGGAATCTTCTTCAGCTCCACCTTGGCAGCAGATGCTGACAACGGTGCAATCCATGGACGCGAAGATTTAAAAAAAAAAAAAAGCTAAATTATGGAGGACTTCGCAAGAAACCTTTGTCTCTGGTCTGGTGTATTATGATACTCCAAGTTAGGTGGGTGCTGCCTCCCTTGGTGCAGGCTCAATTAGCTAGTAAAGGTACCACTGACCCTCAGAGAGCATAACGTTTCACTATTAAATACAATTATAACTAAATTAAACTTCTGCACTATTACAGGCACCAATTTTAGAAGAGCTCTGAGCCTGCTTCTCTTTGTTTGATGCCACATTTTTGAGTGTCAGTGTCCCACAAACTATAAAATCTTCCCCCAACTCATCTCTGTCCCACCACCCTCCCCATCTAGTCCTTAATTGTCCCCTTTGCCCTGTCACATTGCTGTACCCTTATAATAACTTTATGAATAAGTGACCAGTGCTGCTCCAAGATACTCTTCTTTTCCTTGTCACTGCCAGGCCCAAATGACTGTAATCTCGGATTGCATGAGATTATTGTCATTCGGGCTCAGCAATTAGAAAGGACAAGGATCTTTGGGCAGTGTTTGCTTATTTGCAAAATCATTTTAATGGTAGTGGGCTGACAGGCAGACAGGGTGATCAAGGGCTGGGTGGGGAGGGTGATTGAGCTGAGATGGGTGGGAAGGAGTCATTAAAGCTTACACACTGAAATGTAGGGCTGGCCCTCATTTGCAGTTTGCATGCTAAAAGAAATATGTTGGTCATGTGACAGATATTCTTGGGAGGGCAGCAGCACCAGTGAACAGCTGATCAGAGCTATTAAAGAGTTCAAAGTGAAACTGCAGGCAGTTTGAGTCTCCTGTGTCTGCAGCGATTTCTGCTGCAGGGGATTCTGGGATGCTACCGGAGCTGCTAGAGCTTACAGATGTCAGTGACAGAGGATGACAGGATCAGCCAGGCATCAGTGATTTAATAAATAAATACATAAAGCATTGACCTGACCCCATAGAGCTGGCTGGTGGTGCACTTTCTGGGAGGGAACTGAGCTTCTAACTGTGTTAGTGCCTCCTATAGTGTGGTCTGAGGTGGCATTGATGTCATGGGTGACCATGCAATGTCAGCCACCCCCTCTGAGAAGAAAATACCACAAGAGTTTACAAACAGATGCCAGGGAAGGAAGGAGAGCTGTAACCAGATAAAACACATTGGTCCACCCCTATTCATGAGGTCATCTCTGCCCACTCACCTCAAACTTCAGAATGCACTACCATATCTCCAAGCTCGTCCTCTACTGACTGTGGTTGCTCCCATTAGTCAGCAGCATTCAGGCTAGCCTTGGGTGGTCCCACTATGGGGGACAAGCCATAGAGCAATCAAGAGGGCCTGCAAGAGTCTGGAAGATGAGATAGGCCAGTGCAAGTAAGCTGGAGCAATATGGGATTTTATCATCTGCACTAGTTTTTAGTTAATCTCAACCTTAACTAATTCTCATGATGCAGTACTGCCTAAATAATACCATGCAAGCCAGAATAACAGTTGCTTTGCAGGTACTACCATCATTATTAGAATATGGCAGATCTTCTTGGACATAAAGTCTCCACCACTCATTCACACTAATCTGCGGCAGAGGCACTAGGACCTAGCTGGAGCAAACTTTTTTGCTAGAGGGTCGGCGCCGGAGATGGAGCCGCAAGGAGCGGCACCGCGAGCCTCTGCTCATGCGGTAATGACTATCTCGGTGTTGACCCTCCAACCGCCTCAGTTCCTTTTTTCCCCGCTGTCAAGTGCGCTTCAGTGACGACGTCGCTCGCCCACTGGGAGTCAAACTTCAAACTAGCAGCATAGCTTTCAGTTTATTTTATAACATTTTCTCGAATAAAGTACCACTACAGTAATTTATTCTTAAGAAGTCTCAGCCTACTTTGACGGAGTTGACCATGGATGAGTCAGGTGATGGTAGGGAAACTTCGTATGAAAGCTGTTCAGTCAGCCGGGCTGGGTCTGGTCTGCCGCCTTGTCCGCAAGGGGGTCTGACAACGGATGGTCCAGTGCCCAAGGGGAGGGGTGGTCCCCCCCTGGAAGCATAAATGAAGACTGTCACATTCTCGGCACCATTCGACCTCGAGCACTTCTTCGACCCGTAGGTCGAGAAAGAGAAGGCATCACTCGAGGCTGCCTTCTGATATGTCTGCACGTCGATGGTCGGTCACTGGGGCCAGTTGCCAGTCTCCTCTTTCAGAGTCGCTGGTTTCTGGTTCTGGTCGCCAACCGCTTCGACATCAGAGCCCTTCCCCACTTTCTGGTAGGGCTTCCAATGAGCAGTTTCATCAGTGGGCCGCTCTGATGGAGCAGTGGGCTTGAGGTTGGTCCAGTTGCCTGGCCCGGTCGCCCCAGAGCTCTCCGGCTCTTGAGCAATCAAGAGGCGATTGGCCTCCCTAGTCACGCGCACCCTCTTCGGTGCTGTCGACTTCCCATTAGCTGTCCCCCACATGACTGTATGAGGGGCCACGCCGATGCCTCGATCTCCTGATATTCTTCCTCTTTTTCCCTCAAATCCTGGTTTTCGGGGTCCTGGGTTGGTTTGGGCGCCATCAGCGCCGGTGGGTCACTCGGCGCCGACTTTGGCACCGTGTGGCCTGTCTGTGCCATCCTCGGTGTCATGTGGGTTTTCGGTGGCGTCAGCTTTCTCGGCGCTGTGTAGCCTTTCGGCACCGTGCGGCTTTTCAGCACCGTGTTCCTCAGCGCCGAGGCCTGGCTCTTTGCCTCCCAATTCTCAGGGCATCTTCTTTCCAAATTCTTTTCCTTCCTCTTTTCCTGCTGATTTTCATTCCTTTCCTGTCCATACAATTCCTCCTGGACTGTCTGGAGATGATATTGAGCCTGACCCAGATCTTAGACTGGGTGATGATGTGGAAGGAGCAGGTTCTGATACTGCTGCAGAGCCTGTGGTTGAAGACCTGTCATTTAAGTCTCTGCTGAAAAATTTGAATTCCGCTCTTTCTCTCCAGACTATGGACATCGATCCTAGGAAGCTTTTGAGACTCCAGTACCTTCATATTCTGGACACCCCTATGGATTTCACTCCCCCGGTACAACCCTCTTTTGAGACGCTTTCTCAAATGGTATGGAGTAATCCTGCTCTCATTCCTTCTGTGGCTAAGTCCATAGATAGGAAATATGGTGCTCCCAATGATCGACCCATTTTGGCATCCCAAGCCTTTGTGGATCCTGTTGTAGTCTTGGCAGAGAATAAGGTTGTCCTTCCTCAGACTACTACAGCTCGACCTATAAACAAAGAATCTCATAAGATAAATACTTTAGGTAAGAGAGTCTTTGCTGCTTCCATCCTAGGTATGTGTATTACCAGCTACTAGGGCTATTTCTCTCAGTAAGAGTATATTCTTTGGCATTCACTCAAACAAATGGTTGAAGCTCTTCTGGCGTTGGACACTAATTCAGAGCTTCTTCAAACCATAACCAGGGGTATCGAGTCCAACAACCAGCAGGTTAAAGCAGCTATGGACGCCTTCGATACTGCCTCGGAGAATGCGGCTGCGGGCATTTGTACCCCGTCACTTCCTGGCTGCGTACTTCAGGTTTCACAATGATGCCAGCAACAGGTCATGGTGTTGCCCTTCGATGGTGTGCATCTCTTCAGCCCTCAAGTAGAACAGGCTCTAGATGGCACACAAAAGACTAGGTCTGCCATTAAATTGGCTCAACCTCCTCCCTCTTCCTCTCGAGGGGGTGTTAACAAACACCAGTTTCATAACCGTCAGTCCTTTCGGGGCAAAGGCAGGGGAGGTTTTAATAAAAACCAAGCCCCTCGGCCTCAAAAGAAAACACAACAGAAGGCGCAAGGACCCAAAACGCTCAGTGCCGCCTTCTGAGTTGTTGGCCCAAGTCCCACCTCAGCTGCCTGAGGGGGGACTCTTCCTCAGCGATGGGAGGTCATCTGACTCAATTCTACAGTCAGTGGAAGTTCATAACATCAGACAAATGGGTCCTCCGGATAATCTGCCAGGGATATTCCCTAAATCTTTTAGAGACCCCTGAGGATCGTCCTCCAAAACAACAGCACAGGCTCTCAGTACTTCAGTCAGAACTTCTCGCCTCTGAGATACAAGGCTTTCTGAACAACAGGGCAGTGGAAGTAGTTCCACTGGATCAATAGAACACAGGGTTCTACTCCTATTATTTTTTGGTTCCAAAGAAAACCGGGGGCATGCGCCTCATTTTGGACCTCAGAAAATTAAAGAAATTTCTTCCCAAAGAGAAATTCAGAATGATATCGCTAGGAACCCTGTTACCTTTGCTTCATCAGCACGACTGGTTACCCTCCCTGGACATGCAGGATGCTTACCAACATATTCCTGTTCATCCAAAGCATCACAAATACCTAAGGTTCGTGGCTTTGAGACAGCATTATCGGTTCAACTTCAGAGTCCTGCCCTTTGGGCTATCCTCAGCGCCGCAAGTTTTTACAAAGTGTTGTGCAATTCTCGCAGCGCATCTCAGAAAAATCGGAATACAAGTGTTCCCATATCTGGACGACTGGCTGGCTGCTAGCAAGTCCTTCCAGGCAGGGAACTCTAGATGCCGTAGCCACGGCCTCACACTTTCTCACGTCCATGGGAGTCCTGCTAAACCTCAAAATCGCAGCTGCAGCCCACTCAGAGGCTACTTTTCATAGGAACTCTTCTGGACACCTCCTGTGTGAAAGCATTTCTTCCAGAGGACAGGAGGAGCGATATCCTTCAGAAGGCCGATACATCAGAGAGAATAGCTTGGTTTCAGCTATCTCGATGCAACGGATGCTAGGTCTCATGGCATCCTCGGTGTTCACTGTAACCCTAGTACACCTTCACATGAGAACATCTCAATGAATGCTCAGTACTCAGTGGTCCCTGACTACTCACCCTCAGTCCTTTCTCATCAAGGTGACAGAAACTCTGAAGAGATCACTCACCTGGTGATCTCAAGAGGACAATCTTCTGGAAGGTTATCCCTTTGCTCCTTTGAATCATCAGATTTCCATTACCACGGACGCGTCCCTGATGGGGTGGGGAGCTCACTGTCAGACTCCACACTCTGGGTACATGGACTCAGCACGAGTCCCAGCTTCACATAAGTGTCTTAGAAATGAGAGCTGTCCTTTATGCAGTCCGAGCTTTGAAGGACATTCTCTGTCACAAGAATATTCTCCTTCAAACGGATAACAAAGCAGTGATGTATTACATCAATAAGCAGGGCGGTGCTCACTCTTACCCCTTATATAGGGAAGCGATGAGGGTGTGGGAATGGTTCTTGGAGCACAAGGCTCTAATTCATGCGATCTGCCTGCCGGGGGTGCAGAATGAACTGGCAGACCTTCTCAGCAGAACAGAGACAGATCCTCACGAATGGTCTCTCGACTCAGCCATAGTGCAGTCACTATTTGCAGAGTGGGGAACTCCAGACCTGGACCTTTTTGCATCCCCGCTCAACACAAAACTTTCTCTCTTCTGCTCCAGAAGCCAGGATCTGGCATTTTGTGTCAGGATACATTCAGACTGCAGTGGACAAAACGCTTTCTATACGCCTTTCCGCCTCTTCCTCTAATTCAGAGAGTACTTCTCAAGTTAGAGTCCCAGGGAGACAAAATGTTCCTCATTGCTCCCTTCTGGCCTCAACAGATATGGTTTCCATTACTCAACAGTATGTCGGAAACCCCTCCGAAACCGCTTTCCCTTCAGATGAACCTTCTGACTCGGGGGCCTGTGGCTCATCCCAATCTGAGATCGCTTCACCTTCACACTTGGCTCCTGAAGAGATAGAAGTGAATAGGTTCAATGTCTCTCGCAGAGTTTGATATTCTTCTGGCTGTGTGCAAGCCAGTCACTAGGAAAACTTACACAGCCAAATGGAAGTGTTTTTTGCTCTGGTGTGCAAAATCCTCCTTGAATCCGTTTTCCTGCCCACCAGATAAAGTTCTAGAGTACCTTTTGGATCTCTCAAATTCAGGTCTGCAATACTCTACTGTCAAAGTTCACCTTTGTGCCATTTCAGCTTATCATGAACCAGTACTTTCCTTGTCACTGGCTCAGTTACCTGTAGTTAAGAGGTTTCTTAAGGGAATTCTACATACCAGACCTTCTATCAGACATCCAGTCGCAGCCTGGAACAGTAATCTTGTGCTAGACATGCTCATTCGAAAACTTTTCGAGCCTCTAGCTACCTGTGAGTTAAAATTTCTCAAGTGGTAAACGGCCTTCCTGGTGGCCATTACCTGAGCCCGCAGGGTCTCTGAGATACATGCCTTGGTCACAGACCCTCCGTATACTGTGTTTCATAAAGACAAAGTAGTTCTTAGGACCCATCCTAAGTTTCTCCCTAAGGTTGTTTCAGAATTCCATCTAAACCAACCTTTGGTCCTTCCTACTTACTTTGCGAACTTCCAAAATGAAGGAGAGCATTCTCTTCATTCCTTGGATGTCAAAAGAGCTTTGCATTTCTATCTAGATAGAACAAAAAAATTTTCCGCAAACCTCAACAACTGTCTGTTTCCTTCAGTGAGACCCAGCTGGGTCAAACTGTCTCTATCAGATGTATTTCAGCATGGCTGGTGGCATGCCTTCACCACTGTTATTCCATGGTGCAGGTTAAGCTGGAGGGCAGAGTTCTACGCTCACTCTACTAGAGTGGTCGCGGCATCCCTAGCGGAAATCCACAACGTGCCCATTGCAGATATTTGCAATGCAGCCACCTGGAGCTCAGTGCATACATTCGTCAAACGCTATGCCCTGGATGTCCATGCCAGACGACATCTTTCATTTGGCAGGACCATCCTTAATGGACTTCTGTCCTAAAATTGTGAGCTCTTGGTCTCTCTTGCCGTCCTCTCGGGCGATTATTAGCTCGGTACTCTCCCATTAATGTGAATGAGTGGTGGAGACTTTATGTCCAGGAAGATATGGAAATAACGTACGTACCATAATTCTTGATCTTCTTGGACGAGTCTCTGCCACTCATTCACACGCCCACCCACCATCCTCCAAGCTCACCTCTGTTATTGGTCTTCACTCCCTCAATCTTTAGGCTGTGAAGTCTTCTTTGTTGACCCTTCTTATACCGGTCGTCCGGACTATCTTACGTCCAGTTTTTGTTAGGTTATCCTTCTAGATTAGTTATGCTACACCTCCTCAGAAAAAAGGTACTGAGGCGGTTGGAGGGTTGATGCCGAGATAGTCATTACCACACAAGTGGAGGCTCATGGTGCCACTCCTCGCAGCTCCATCTCCGGCACCGACCCTATAGGAAAAAAGTTTGCTCCCGCTGGGTCCTAGTGCCTCCGGCGCAGATCCCATTAGTGTGAATGAGTGGTGGAGACTCATCCAAGATCAAGAATTACGGTAGGTATGTAATTTCCATTTTTACCTTTCAAGGACTAGCTGAAACTGGGATGCTTAGATTGACAACAGTTTTTAATAATAATTGTAGATTTTCATTGTTGTGCCCAAAGAATACACCACCATTGTGATTTGTGCTTGTACCTCAATCTATTCCACTGCAAAGGAGAGATGCTTAAATAGTTGGTATCTGTTGATCACAAAGTGATTTGGTAAGCCCTGCGGAATGGCCTGAAATGATTAAGCCAACGTGCAGTGCTCCTGGCAACCCCAACAGGTCATCATTTTCATAGTCCTCTGACAGGCAGACTAGAAGAAGGCTAGGGGCTTGTGCTGCATTTTCCAGATGGATTTCTAGCCTGTACTGTAGATTGGTATTGTTCCTGTACTAGCTGCACCTTCACCCTTAAGGACTATGTGGCATGTTAATCTGCTCTCTCTTGGCAACTTTTGGAAACTTGGATCCAGTATTCTGACATTAGGCAGCAACAATGCCCAGGCCATCCTGATTCGACTGAAGTCGGAGGTCGTGCACGGCTCATTGCCTTGCCTGCTGCAGATGGCTGCAGTTTCTGTCCCCCATCTGTTGTAAATTTGTTTGGCGATCCCATTCCAGCTGTTACTAAGAGGCCCAGGAGGCCTATTATCTCAGTCCTTGCCAAATGTAACTGCTGAAAGATGTTTATTTTAATGTTTTAAAGCTTCTGTTGACAGAACTCCTACAAGGAACATCTTTCCTTCATCAGTGCTGAAGAAGCCCCCATGAACGTCAATGTCTTTATCTCCTGTCCTCTGGTCTACCTCTCTGGACGAGCCTCCTCCCCAACAAAAGACCCCGTCACCTACCTTCTCCTGGATGTTACTCAACCACCTCTTGCCCAGGACCACTGCAGTTGTGGGTGTAATGCAGGTCACTGTTGCTTGGGCCTGCAAGGGGGTGGGGTTGCTGGCATCATTCCTGGCAAACAATTTTTTCCTTTGTATTTCCTCCCTCAGGGAGCCAACTGTGTAGTCATGCACATGCCACGGCATGCAGAGTGATGGTGTCCGGTGGCATCCCTTCCCATCTGATGTCCCCAAGGCAATACCGCCTAGCCTTCACTGGGTGGTAGTTTGTGCAGGACACAGCTCCCATTGTCTCCAAAGTAGGGGAGATGGTCAGAGGACATTCAGTCTTCCTTCCCCTGGCTGACCACAGCAGCCCGAGCTCGCTGCTGAACTTGGGTCGACAGCTACACGAGAGGTAGCGTTACTTCTGCACCAATAAGCTGGCACATCCATGAACTGTTTTTATGGCACTTTAGGTTTGTTTACACCACCTTGTTCGTTGCGCTGTCGTCTGCACTGCTCTCTGCCGTTCCACCCAAAACACTGCTGACAGGTATTCACACAGAGCACTCTGGGCATCATTGTAGGATCAGTGACTCAACTTCCTGCATATTCCAGGGCATTTCAGCTGGATTTCAGGGTGAACAGAACACTTTATTAAAAAAAAAAAAAAGTACCCTTACCCTATGATATACCATGGGTCTGTCCATCTGCAGGGTTGCAACTTGAACAGCGTGTTTACATGCAGGTTGAAAATGGCTGCACCACTGTGCATTCCCAGTGGGAGAGGGAATGCAAACTGAAGAAACTGAGCAGCTTACGATGGTGCACACTGCATTTAGACAGGAGTAAGTGGACCATTGCAGCAGATCTGCACCACTCACAGTGGTGCTTTGTTTGTAGCGTAAACATGCCTTTTGTGGTTTTTATAGACATACATCATTTACTGTTACTATTAATCGGACCAAAATGAAAATGTCTGCATCACTTCTTGTAACCTGAGGTCAGCAGAGCAAAGAACAGATCAAAACACAGTGTAGCATTTGGTATATATAATGGGAATTTTCTTTGATACAAATCCTTCATATAGCTTCATTTCTTCTTCAAGGTCCCAGCTTTACTTGAGAACAAAGAAAACAGTCAGGAGCTGACTGAGTCAGAGGATTCTGACAGCTGTGATGACTCAGTTTCACAGTCTGGCTCTGAAAAGGAGGAGGAGGATAAGATTCATTCCAAGGATCTCCCACAGGAACCAGCCATAGATAAGAAGGTTTGTTGGCACAAGTTAGGGAAGCTCGTTTGGTATTCAGAAAGAAAAACTGCTTGGAAAAAATTAGGAAAGCTGCATGATCTTCCAAGAATCAATTTTCCCCTTTTATTACCACCTATGTGTTAGAGCCAGAAGCACTAGGACCCCGCAGGAGCAAAGTCTTTTGCATTCTACAGTTTGGAGGACTGATGTCAGTGCCAGTGCCACCCACCCGGCAGATGTAATGACATAGTGCTCATGGGCTGATCAGTAGCCAATGCTGGCCCTGCACCTTCCTCAGTTCTGTTTTTCTCGCCGTTTAGTGCACATTGTCAGGGCGCCTGAGGTGGTTGTTGCAGTTATGTCATAGTCCTTCTTCAGTTCGATGCCTTACCTCAACACCATTGTCTCTCTCTTGGTGCTGTCTTTATTATTTTCCTCTCTTAGTGTGGCACGAACCTTTTCTGTTCTGTTTTTTTTTTTGTTTTCCTTACTGCACCACATCTGGTTCTGAGGAGCGTAGAAAGAAGTCTTTAAAGAAGAAACACAAGGACAGCCCCCCAGTGCGTCCACTGCTCCTGTGGGGGACATATCGCCATCCAGGACCGGCACAATGCCTGTTGGACCTGCCTCGATGCCTACCATGACATGAACAGGTGCAGTGTCTGTTTCTCTGTGGATTACTACACCCTTGAGTTCCGCACATTGAAGTGCGGACACAAGCCTCCCACTTCTGGAAGCGGGCATCACACCAGGAAGGCCAAGATAAGGTCCCTTGGCTCTTTCCCTGAGCCTCTTTTCAGTTCTGTACATACTTAGGAAGACCAGGCCTCTCCTCACGCTTGCCCTGCCAAGATGTTGGAGAGCCTGTAGGAAGGGTATGGTGGACAGTATGGTCTACCCCAGGGGACCAGCTGAGCACCCCTCCCTGTCCAGCTCTTTGGGGCAGTGGACGCCCCTTGTGGTGAGGCTGTATGCTGGGTCTACAACGGTGGACACCTTGGTGTCGTGGCCTGGCAATGCCTCAGCTCCTGGTACTCTGTCCGGTACTGGTGAGCAAAGCTAGGCCCCCTACTGATGTCTGTCGCAGTGCTGGGAGAAGAAAGGCCTCTTGAGCCTGACCCTCAGGTTGGTCTAAATATCTTTTTCTGAGCGGTCAGATGACCCAGGAGACCGGTTCGGTGTAGACCTTGGGCCTGAGGGGACTGGTGAGAATGGGGGCCTTCCTGGGTCTAGTTCTGGGCAGGGGTTGGTGTCTGGTTGACACCGGGGATGGCACAGGGGCCCCTTCTGGTACCATTTGTTGTGCCAGTTTGGGTCCTGGTGCCATTCCCGGTACTGACCTTGTTTCTGTCATCAATCACGACACCAGGGAGGGAGGGAGTCGGTGCATTCATGGTGTCACTTCTGGCACCTTTTTCCCTTGAGGCTCTGGCCTGGACCTGGCCCAAGGGGCAGAGCCAGTTCTGGTGAGCAGAAGACTTTGGAGTCTGGGCCTGTGGCTCACCATTGCCTAGAGTAGGCGGCAGCTCTAACAGGAGTTGCAGTGCCAGTTTTGACCCATCCTTCTCGCCAGAACCATCTGGCCCTCTCATTGGTGGGGATCATGGCTGCCCCATGGGATCTGCATGACTCGGCTTTCCTCCCCTTGGGGCTTCCCCCAATGGGCACTATCCTGATGGTCCACAACAGTTGGCCACTCGATGTGCAGGTTGCCAGGCCATTCCCCTGGGAGAGATCCCCCTGAGCATTCCTGTAGCCCTGGCAGAGGACCTGGCCTTACATGACCATCCTCTGCCCCCCCCCCAGGCATTTTAGGTCTCCTTGGGCCTCTGTCTTGGGACCAGATCAGGACGACGGCTGGTGCATTCTCCCAGTATCAGTTTAGGGGAAACCAGGCCATTTTCCAGCCTAAAGTCCCTGCATCACCAGCTCCTGACTCCAGCTCCTCATCATCTCCCACTTCCTTCTCTGAGGAAAAGGACAGCTCTGTTCACCTCCCTTCTGACACTGAGTACACCTAGTATAAGTAGTTCCTACAGGAGATGATGCAGGATCTGAGCCTGCGCCATTTTGCTGGTTGCAGTACTGCTACATTGGTGCTCTCATTCCTTGAGGATTACAGGAGAGACTTTACAGTTATCCCTCCATGGCCTTGGCCTTTCACGAGGTATCCAGTAAAATCTAGCTCTGTCTCTCTGCCCCTTCTCCAGCCCCAAGGGATGTCCAGCATAGATACTGCATTCCTGTGGGGTCTAAAGGTGCCATGCTACGTACCTCTTCTGGGATCCTGCTCCTGGATACCCCCAGTGGGCTTCGGCACCCAGTGCATGACCACCCCCCTGACTCTGCAGAGTATGATGTCTGGGGCAGATGGAGTTCCTCGGCAGCACACACCATGTTGTGCATTTTGACCTATCAGACCCATTAAGCAGCCTGTGGCAGGTGCCTGTGGATGATGCTAGGTCAGCTTCTAGCATCACTGCCAGACAGTGAGACAACCAGGCAGGCCATTCGCCTTTCCATCCAGGGCCTAGGGCTGGTGAGGCACCAAACGAGGATGTCTTATGATACCAACAAGGTAGCTTCCAGACTGGTGAAACCTCAGTCAGTATTCGACAGATAGCATGACTTTGCATTCCCACTTGGCACCCTCTGGCCTCGTAGGGTGCTCAGCTTGTGATTCCGGGGGCTTGCTTTTTCTCCTGGAGGGTCAGGCGTGGGCTGTCAGGTGCCCTCCTGCTCCCATGCCAGAGGAGCTTCCTCCTGCTGACCAGTCTTGGGTCCCATCAGGCCCCATGATGAGTTCCTCCTCTGCTGTGGTTACCTTCCATAAAGGGCTGAGTGAGTAACCATTTCTCTCAGGGTGAGTCAGCTCTGCCCTTCTTGGGTGGTAAGCTTGGTACTCTGACCCATAGGTGGAAATAAATGAAGATTGAATCATGGAAGATATGAAAATTACGTACTCACCGGAATTTGAATTCTTGATATTTCAGAATAGTTTCACCATTTATTACCATGCCCACCTATCCTCCCCTGCTCAGATAGGAGCCAGGTTCTCTGGGCAGCTCACCTTGTGTCTCTTTCTACCTATCCTCTTGCTGCTTCATTTCACGGTTTCAAGGGTTTTCTTCTACTCTGTGGTGCCCTCCCCATGTTTTGTTTTTTAAAGAAAAAGGGGAAGGAGAAAGACACCATTTGGGCGTTCCTATCCCTTCTCAGCCAAAAATGAATAGGAAGGTAAACCTGACAAAAAATGACTGCTTTTTTCCTCCCCTTCGTGGAC
This sequence comes from Neoceratodus forsteri, assembly GCA_016271365.2. Classification (NCBI taxonomy): domain Eukaryota; kingdom Metazoa; phylum Chordata; order Ceratodontiformes; family Ceratodontidae; genus Neoceratodus; species Neoceratodus forsteri. Next base: position 212,623,158 of record CM057456.1, read on the forward strand.
ATTTTCATTCTGTCATCTCTGTTCTCCTCCTTTTGTCCTTGATTTCCAAACTACTTTTCCTTCAGCTGTAGCAAGCTTGCCCTTCACTCCTGAGTCCTCTGGGGTTCGGCAGTCTGACTATCTTGTTGCCTTACGGCTCTTCCAGCACCTCCTAACTATTGCAGCTCCTTAGGCCTTTAGCCTGGAGAGCAGGATGTTGAGAACATCCCTTCTCCTAGCTCTTCTGTTTTTCTACCCTGGGGGAGTGGCAAGAGGACCGGTCTTATTTATTTATTTATTTTTTGGTCCAGCCCCTCAATTCCCCAGTGGAGCTCAGCCCATGCCCCACACACCGTCCCACCATGCCCAGGCTTACCCTTCTGGGCAAGGCCGCCGTGCGGACACCCTTCCCCAACAGACACTGGCAGCTTTGCCCTAGCTTACCACCCTGGCCATAGGAGGTGGACCCCCCCCCAAGGTGGGTACTGGTGGCAGCAGGAATGATGGCAAAGCAGGGCATCATACCCAGGAGATCAGTGTTTTTCTAATGCTTTGATCGCCTTGGAGGTGGGATGTACAGTGATGCCAGTGTCTGTCCTGCCTCCCACATAACCAGGCGCCAGCCTTTCCCCGCAATTCCCCATGGCCTCCGCCAGATGTAGCCAGTAGGTCACGTGCCTCCCCTTCCCCTGGAGAAGGAGAGCTGCCCCTTGATTGCTCTGTCCTTCTCCACCTGGCTGGCTGGCCCTCCAACTCCCGGGTCTGTTCCCAAACCTGGGACGTCGGTGTAGAAAGTGGTCGCCTTGCCGCTGCACCGGCGGGACGGTCCTATTTCTTTCCTTTCTTTTCCTGTTCTTGTACCATGGTATAAGCTCTGTTTTAGTCACCTTTTAATTTTTCTCTGGTCTTTCTCATCCAGCCAGAGCTCTTTACCAGGGCTGCTGCCTTTCCACCCTCCTGTCAGGCGGCTTGTAGGCTGTGGCTCCTTTCTTTTTACCTGCTACCTTTGTGCTGCTAGTCCCAACTCTTAGATTTCTCTAAGCTGGTAGTCAGGTTTTATTCTTATGATTTTGTATTTACATCCTTTTCCTATCCCTTTGGGCTAGCTCTCTTAGTCCCCTTCTCCATCTGTTCTCTCCCACTTGTTACTCTCCTGGAAAACAGAACCAAGGAAGGTGGGGGGCTGGCGTCACTTATTGGCCAGTCCACGATGTACTTTGTGGGCGGCGCCAGCAACAACATCGGTCCCCCAAGCTGTACAATGCAAAAATAATTTGCTCCTGCAGGGTCCTCATGCCTCTGGCACAGACCCATAAGTGGTAATAAATGGTGATATTATTCTGGAAGCTCAAGAATTATGGTGAGTATGTAATTTTCATTTTTCTGATGCTCTTATAATCTAGTGAAGAAGAGCAAAGTTAGGAAGTGGTGAATTGTGAGCAGAGTTTGATCTAGATGAGTATTATTTATTATATATCTCTGTCCCGTCTTCCCCCTTCCCCCATCCACCACCACCATCTCTGACGCACCTGGAAACAATCCTTGCCTCATTGTGCTTTCCTGGCCAAAACTGGTAACTGAATAAATAAGAAAAATATCAAAACCTGAAAATTTGTGTGTATGCATCCAAAATTACAAGGGTGGGAGCATAAGGTAAATGATTGTTACAATTTCTGATAAGAGATGGAAATGTGTTGTGTGGGTTGCCTTTAATTTTTTTTTTTTTATTTGGAATTGTTGTCCAGGAAAAGCACATTTGAGCTGGAACTTGTTTTGAGGTGCTGCCTGAGGGGGGAGGTTACAAACATTGAAAGCCAGTAAGGCAAAAATTAGAAGTTCAGTGATTTTTGCAAGCTAAAGCTGACAAAGGAAGCTAAAGCAACCTGTACAGTGGCGACAGTGAATATCATAAAAACAGTTGTAAACAAATAACAGGAACTAGCCAATTAAAATTGCAGGGTAAGGGAAGGGCATATATTCAGAAGAGGAAGGGTGCTGGAGCAGGTGACAGTGGTGAGGGCAGGGAGAACTACTGTGGGGGTGCACTAGGACTAGTTGCAGGGGCAAGTATGAGCAAAGAGGCAATGGAGGATTGCTCCAAGAGAGAGAGTTGGGAGGAATAGGAGAGGATGGATGGGGCAGACTTTCCCAGAAACGGGACCTAGGAGGGGAGTGCAGACTTCCCAGCCAAGGTTTTTCAAGAGAGGAAGAGAATGGAGTGGTCATCTGAGGAGGGCGGAGAATAGGAGGAAGGGAAAGGAGAGAGGAAAGGCAACAGGGGAAGGAGCTAAACCACTACTTGGCTTGAAAAGAGGCACAGTGCCAAAGGTAATGACTCAGTGGAGGGGAATGAGAGGTTCATTTAGAGGGACCACTGATGATTGCAGGGTGGGCTGTTAAGGGCAGAACTGCAGGAATGCAAAAAAGGTTCCTGTCTGGCTAGGGTAGACTTGGGGGTAGTACTGTAAACCATATCTGCATCATCTGTCATTGATAGGATCATTTTGAGGATAATGTCCCATTGGACCCAAAGTGAAAGGCAGAACTTGTTGTGGCATATTGCACCAAGATTGAGTAGGCGTTTCTTGTGGATTGCTGTGGAGGGGTTGTGAGATAACAGATGAACCAGACACAGAACTTCAGGTTCAACACACAGTCTCTGTGCAATGTCTGTTTAAAACACAGGGGATAACCTTAAGCAGTGGCTTACAGTCGTGGCCAAAAATACTGGTGCCCTTGCAGTTTTTTCTAATAATGCTCCATTCCTTCCAGAAAATTGTTGAAATTAAAAAATATTTTGGTATCCACATATGTATTTTTTTGGTTTGCAGTGGAATAAAACACAAAAAGCAGAAAAATTTCCTAAGTCTTAGCTTATTCCACACAGAAATCCTTAAATGGCCCAGACAAAATTATTGGCGCCTTTTAGAAGTAGTTAGAAATAATTAGATTTCAAGCAGGTGATTCTCCTTCACTTTGGAATTGAACTCACCTGTGGTGAGTTGCAGGTGCCTGCAATAGAAAAATTGCTCATTCAGCCAGTTTGAATAGAGAAAATGACTCATTCTTCTGTTTTGTGTCACTGTGTATACCGCAGTGAGCATGGAGAAAAGAAAGACAGCCACAGAATTGTCTGAGGAGGTCAGACAGAAGACTGTAGCCAAGCATGGACAATCGCAAGGCTACAAATCAATCTCCAGCAACCTTGATGTTCCTGTTTCCACTATATGTAATGTTATCAGGATGTTTAAGGCCCATGGCACTGTAGCCAACCTCCCTGGACGTGGCCGCAAGAGAAAACTTGATCGAAGATTGCAGCGCAGGATTGTTCGAATGGTGGAGAAAGCACCTCGATCAACTGCCAGACAGATTCAAGCTGACCTTCAGACACAAGGTACGACAGTTTCAACTCGCACCGTCCGTCACCAACTCAATGAAAGGGGGTTATATGGTAGGAGGCCCAGGAGAACCCCACTGCTGAGAGTGAGAGACATAAGAAAGCCCGACTGGGGTTTGCCAAAACACACCTGAACAAGCCAAAATCATTCTGAGAGAATGTCCTGTGGACAGATGAGACCAAATTAGAGCTTTTTGGTAAAGCACATCATCTCTATATTTACAGAAAACAAAATGAAGCCTTCAAAGAAAAGAACACCTTCCCTACAGTCAAACATGGAGGAGGTTCAGTGATGTTTTGGGGTTGCTGTGCTGCCTCTAGCACTGGGTGCCTTGAACGTGTGCATGGCATCATGAAATCTGGAGAGTACCAGGCCATTTTGGAGCGCAATATTGAACCCAGTGTCAGAAAGCTAGGTCTCTGTCAGTGGTCATGGGTCTTCAGCAGGACAGTGACCCCAAACACACTTCAAAAGCACCCAGGAATGGTTCAAGACAAGACGCTGGACTGTTCTGAAGTGGCCAGCAATGAGTCCAGATCTAAATCCCATTGAAAACATGTGGAGAGATCTGAAAACAGCAGTTGGGAGAGGGCACCCTTCAAATCTGGGAGAACTGGAGCAGTTTGCACAAGAAGAGTGGGCCAAACTGCCAGTAGAGAGGTGCAGGAACCTCATCCATGGCTATAGGAAGCGGTTGATTGCAGTTATTTTGACCAAAGGCTGTACTACCAAATATTAAGTCTAGGGTGTCAATAATTTTGTCAATGCCATTTCTTTTCATTTTCTGATTTAAAAGGATATATTAAATTCTGAATCAAAAACAAATTTTCTGTAATATTAGCAGAGAAATAAAGATTCTAGGGACATGGATATGTTGTTCATCCACACTGTCTGGCAGGTATCCTTGCCGCTTTAAATCTTGCTGGAAGGTCTTCAAGCTGGCTCCTCCCACTCACCCGGGTGGTAAAACTCTCGGCTCCGCCCCATGACGCTAGATCTTCCTTACCGCTTGGAAGCTCAGGTTCCCTCGCTACGCTCTATGTATAAAGACTGAGTTCCTAACTCTTCAATTTTCAAATTAAAAGTTTTTTCTAAAAGACTTGTCTCTCTCCTCGCGGCTGTGATGGACAAATCGACTCCTGGTTTCGGAGATGCCCTTTGGGGCAGAAGATGTCTCGAACGGATCCACACTCCACGTCGTGCTATTGTCTAGGCCTGGGCATGACCCGCGGGCCCTGCGACCTGTGCTCTTCCTTTTCGGCCTCGTCCTCGGAAGACCGTGCTGCCCACCTGTTACAACTGGGGCGTCCGGCGATTTCCTCGGTGAAGTCCAAAGAGGCCCGGTCGCCGGTGTCCGCTGGGCGGGCGTGGCCTCGGCGGGATCAGCAGCAGATGATCGCCCTCGAAGAGGAGGCGGCGCTGGCCGCTTCTACCTCAGCTATGGCATTTGTCCCGCCTCTCGGTGCCTCTTATTCAGCTTTTAAGGAGCTTTGTTTGACCTCTCTACTAAAGGTGAGGGACAACTTCTTCTGGACCGCTTTCTCGGTCCAAAAAGAGAGATAAGGTAAGTCTCACGTCGACGCTCTTGGGAATGGGAAAGATCCCTCTCCCGAGTTGTGGCTATCGACTTCGGTCGACTGCTCGGCTTCGGCCACTGGTCTCACGGTGTCCCCGTCAGGCCAGTTGACCGAGACTCCCGTCGACAACTCCCCGCACCGTCCTCGGGAAAGCCGAGGGTCTTGGTCTCGGACTTCTTCGCGGTCCAGCCGATCCCGCCGTCATGGCAGTCTCGGGTCTCACGCGACAAGCGGCGCCGCTGTCCCCTTCTTCCTCCTCCTCGGACTTGAGGCTTCACTCAAGTTGCGCCAAGATATGAGGAACTCATGTGGCAACAGCTCCTTCTGACTGGGAATAAGCCGACGCTGTCGTCTTCCCCGGCCATTAAGTGGCTGTCACCGGAGCAGCCAAAACAACCCCTCGTTTTATCCGAGGAGCCTGTTCCCAGGCCGGTTGTTCGGCCAAAATCAGCTGCCCCACCGATTCCGGTGGAACCTCCGCCTCCACAGCCGTTAGTTGGGGCTCCGACCAAAAATTCTCGGTCGGCTCAGGGACTGCCCCATAGGCTGTCTGTCACCCTCACTCCCGATCGACCTCGGCAGGTGGAGGTGGCTCAGGCCCGAGGCAGCTCTTTGAGGACTCTTCCAAGTCCAAGACGATTCTCTCTTTTTCCAAGCAATGGACTTGGAGTCCTCAGGAGGACAGTCGGTGGACGATAGCCCTTCGTCCTTCCTGGGATTGCTTCGGCTCATCTCGGAGTCCACCGGGATGAAGCTCGAACCCGTTTCTAAGCGGGCCAGGTATCCCCTCACAGAGATTCTGGACCGAGGGGATTCCCCTACGGAGGCCTTTCCGGTGGCCGAGGCCATAGTGGGCCCGGCCTTGGAGCTCTGGCAGCACCCAGTTTCCTGTCCTGCGCCTTCGGCCAGAATGGCCAGGAAGTATGCGGTCCCTACCGGTTCCTTGTCCGGTTTTTCAGAACACCCCTCGGCCGAGGGGTTAGTTACCGACAGCGTTTTCCAGCATGCCGGGAACGCTAGGGATGTGGACAAACCTCCCGACAAGGAGTCCAAGAAATTGGACTATGCCGGGCGAAAAGTCTACGCTGCGTCCTCCCTCGGCCTTCGCCAGGCCAGTTCGGCCGTCCTCATGGCATGTTTCTCTCATGCCCTGTTGGGCTCCCTGGATGAGGTCGTCCCTCATCTTCCCGCGGATCTGCAGACCATGGTCAGGCAGGTGCGGGACCAGGGCAGGGCAGTGGCCAAACAGCAGCTCCAGACTGCTTTAGACATTGGGGACTCATGTGCCAGGTCTGTGGCGGCCGCAGTGGCTATGCGTCGTCGGGCTTGGCTGAGGATATCCACCTTCACTTCGGATACCCAGCACAAGTTGGCGGATGTCACCTTTTTGGGGACCGACCTCTTCGGCCCTAGGGTGGAAGGTCACCTGCAGAGGATCGAGAAGTCCAATGCTACCTTGGACTCGGTCTCTTCCGCTCAGAAGGACAAAGGCCGCAAACCACAGCCTAAGCCCTTTCGTCCTTCTGCGCTCACAAGTCTCGCCCAGCAACGTCAGGGCCAGCAGGCTCAGGCTTGGCATCCCAAACCCAAGCCCGGGGCTTCCTCCAACAGGAAGCATGGAGGTAAAGGCTCAGGAGGTCCCTCGGCCAGTCCCTCCTCCAAGCCTGCCCAGTGACGGGCTGAGGGTGTCGCCCAACCCCGCACCTCACCCCAGGTTCCCCCGTGGGGACGGCCCGCACTTCCTTTCCTCGCCTGGTCCGTTATTACCACGGACAGGTGGGTGCTGGAGGTGGTGGGAAAAGGCCTGCCCTAGAATTCAACAGGCCCGCCTCTTCAGAGCCGCCGCACCACGGGGCCCTCGGGTCCGCAGGCCTCACTGTCGGCTCCGAGCCAACATCGCCTCCTCCTCCAAAGGAGGTGATCAGGAGGTGGCGGACCCTCCCTCAGACCCGGGTCGTGTCCAGGTACTTCCTGGTTCTGAACGGACGGGCTGGCTCCCATTCCCAACTACCACTCCACTCCAAACAAGTTCTAAGGTCTCAATCTTCAGGATGGTCACTTGGCTCAGATAATACCATCCCTGGAACACGGCATGTGGTTCTGCTCTCTGACCTGCAGGACGCGTTCTTTCACGTTCCTATCCGTCCGTCACATCGGAGATTCCTTCGCTTTCGAGCGGAGGGATCCCTTTCGTTCCGAGCCATGCCCTTCGGCCTGTCTCCAGCTCCCAGGTTCTTCACCAAATGCATAGCAGTGGTGACAGCTTTCCTGCGGCGCCGAGGGGTCCGGGTGTACCCTTACCTGGATGATTGGTTGATAGCAGCCCCCCAGACAGGGAGGTGGAGTGGTCCAGAGATCTGGCCCTCCAGGTTTGCTCTCAATCGGCCTCTCATTAACGAGGCCAAGTCGAACTCGAGCCAAGCAGGTGATTCTTTTCATCGGGCAGAGCTCGACTCTCTTGAGCCAGAGCACGGCTCCTGGCAGACAGGGCGAGGTTCTACCTCCTTTGCCCAATCATTTCTGGTTGGGCAATCGCGCCCTGCCGGGACTTCCTGCGCCTCCTGGGTCTCATAGCGGCCTGTACCAGCGCGGGTTCATACACGCTTGGCATACGCGCCTCTTCAGTGTGGGGACTGGCTTGCCAGTGGTCATAATGCATCCATTGGACCAACTAGTGACGGTGACCCAGGGGATGTGGAATGCTCTCCGGTGGTGGACCGTTCAGTTCATCTGCAGGAGGGCATCCCGTTTGTCCGCCCAGGCCAACGGTCTCTCTCTATCGACCGATGCCTCTCTGATGGGTTGGGGTGCCCATCTGGGGAACACGGGCATCGGCCTCTGGTCCCCGAGGAGTCCCGATGCCACATCAACCTGCTGGAGCTCCGAGCGTCCGCCTAGCTCTCACTGCCTTTGCTTCGCTTCTCCGGGATCATGGGGTCCCAGTCCAGACGGACAATACCACGACTATGTACTACCTAAACCGCCAGGGCAGGACGCACTCCATGCTTCTATGCAAGGAAGCTCTCCGCATTTGGTCACTCGTGCGCAGCTTGGAGGCGGATGTCCTAGCCATTCATGTGGCAGGAGCCTCCAACACCCTGGCCGATGCCCTGAGCCGGATAGGGGCTGCATCCCACAAGTGGTCTCTCCTGCCAGAGGTAGTACAAGATCTGTTCTCCCATTGGGGCACACCTCAGGTGGACCTGTTTGCCTCCAGGGAGAATGCGAAGCTGAGGCTGTTCCATGCCCACTGCCCTCAGCAGGGCTCGCTGCAGGGGGATGCCTTCTCGAGGCCGTGGACCCCGGGCCTCTTCTACGCTTCCCCCATTTCTCTTGATACACAAGGTGCTTCTCAAAGCAAGGAGGGACAAGGCGCAGGTGATTCTGATAGCCCCAGACTGGCCCCGCCAGTTCTGGTACCCAGATCTCCTCAGCCTCAGCTCCAGGCTCCCAAGGCAGCTTCCAGCTCGCCCGGACCTGCTCTCAGTCAATCAGGGGAAGGTGTTCCATCCGGACCTTCAATCCCTGCCCCTGACGGCCTGGTTCCTGAGCGACTAGAGTTCCAGGCCTTGGGTCTTTCCGACGAGGTCCTCAGTGTAGTTGAGGCATCCCGTAAGGAGTCGACCAGGAAATGCTATGCCTTCTAATGGAAGAGATTTTCCATTTGGTGTCAGGGCAAGGGCTTGGACCCTTCCTCCTGTTCTTTGGCAAGCATCTTGGACTATTTATGGTCCCTTTCTCGTCAAGGGCTTAGGTCGACGACCCTAAGGGTGCACCTGGCAGCCATCTCTGCTTACCGGGCGCGGGCCAGGGAGCAGTCGGTGGTGCAGGAGAAGGTGGTCTGGCCTTTTCAAAGGCCTTGATCACATTTCCCCTCCGGTGCGGGAACCTCCACCTCCGTGGGATTTACTGCTGGTACTGGCAAAGCTCATGGGCAAGCCATTCGAACCAGTGCACAGGTGTGAACTCTCACCTGTCGTGGAAGACCGCCTTCTTGGTGGCTATCACGTCAGCCAGAAGGATGGGAGAACTCCAGGCGCTCTGCATCGAGTCTCCTTACCTGGTCTTCCACAGGGACAGGTTGTCCTCGCCCCACCGAAATTCCTTCCGAAGGTGGTGTCGGAGTTTCACCTAACCAGGTGTTGACTCTGCCAGTGTTTTACCCCAGTCACACCTCGAGGTCAATACAGGCTCCATACTTTGACCTTAGAAGGCGCAAGCTTATTATAAGGAGCGCACGGTTGAAATTCGGGAGAGGTTCGCCAGCTGTTTGTCACCTACGCTGAAGTCACGCACCTGGCAGACCTGCAGCCAAGCGGACGATAAGCAGGTGGGTCACCTCCTGCATATATCTCTGTTATAAGTTGGCGGGTATGGAGCTCCCAGAGGGACAGAGCTCATTCTACCCGCCATACTGCTGCATCGGTGGCTGCTTCCAGGGACGTCCCTATCCAGGATATCTGCAGGGCTGCTACCTGGAAGTTGGCATACACCTTCATCACCCATTACCACATCGACCTTGAGTCACGCCGGGATGCTGGTTTTGGGGCCTCGGTTCTCCAGTCTCTATTCCCTAAGTAGGGGGTGTGCGCCTTGCCTCCCTCCTCCCGGAGAACTGCTAGGAGTCTGCCAGACAGTGTGGATGAACAACATATCCATGTCCTAGAAATACAGGTTACTCACCTGTAACAGAGTTCTAGGAATGGTATATGTTGTTCATCCACACGACTCCACCGACCTCCCGCTCGACGCACAACCTGAGCTTCCAGCGGGCCAGATCTGGCGTCATGGGGCGGAGCCGAGAGTTTTACCACCCGGGTGGGTGGGAGGAGCCAGCTTGAAGACCTTCCGGCAAGATTTAAAGCGGCAAGGATACCTGCCAGACAGTGTGGATGAACAACATATACCATTCCTAGAACTCCTGTTACAGGTGAGTAACCTGTATATTGTGGAGACCAAATACAGTACTGTTGTTAATTTCAACTTGTGTTTAGAGGAATTGTGAGTTATTTGAAAAAGTGCAAGGGCGCCAGTATTTTTGGCCACGACTGTATTCCCTTCTTAAGCACATCAGTTTGCAGCAACAGACCATGCATGTCCTTCCTCTGCATTTAGTCAGCACCTGCTGACACACGGATCTACTGATCTACCTCTTTAGTGAAAATTATTTATTTTCTATGTTGGTCTTGTGTGTTTAGGTGATGGGGAGCTCAAAAATAAAAAGAACCCAAAAACAAGCTAAAGACACAAGAACCTCGGTGCAGAAGCACTAAAGCAAGAGTTACCCCAAACGGCATTGGCAATAAAGCCAAGTTTCAGAGAAAGACAACATCACACATACCCCCATAATGCAAAGCATAATTGGATGTATGTGCAAATCACCATAACATTTTTGGCTGGTTCAGCTTAAAGCAGGAATGCATGGTGCCAAAGGGCCTCTTAAACAGTCTGTAATTTACATGCATTTTAAATAACACAACGGGGGGTTTCTGAGATCTCTACCCCAGTAACCTAATTCTTATGATACAGTTCCCTAGTAACTTGTTACCTTTATCAAAAACACCTGGTGTCATGGTATTTTCAACATTTATAGGATTCACACACATTAGGCATATACATCAGGGTATTTCATGGCATAGTGCTATTGCATACTAAATCCAACAACGAGGAACACAACCTGTTGTTTTACATCAGTTCAGAGGTCACCACAATAACCTCCTTGTACAAAGACCTGAGAGGGAAATGGAAAATTAAAGAGGACACTATAGCATAGTCAAGAAAGGGGAGGGGGCACCCATAGGTGGCCAGACTTATGGACTGGAAATGGTAAAGGATAAATAAGGCTAAGAAATAGAACTGTTGCAACAGATTTAAGAAAAAGTTGGTCCTCAAGAGTGGCAGGATCTTCCTGTCACAATGGCATTGATGTGGGTGGAGAAATCGAGGTTTTGATGTAACTATATACAAAAGTTTGGAAGTGGTAGATTTCTTCAAAGGAGAGGCATCAGGAGTCTTGAAGACAGCCACTTCAGCAGACATGTGGTTAAAGTGCCCACCTTCTGCTTGGTGGACTACAGGTTCATGTCTGGAATCCCCAGTTCCAGCCAGCTGTGGCAGTAATCAGAGAAGCAGTCCTATCAACACACTCCTCTCCATTGAGTCTGTTGCCCTCTTGTGGACTTTATGCGACTGGTGTTACAAGGGGTGTGAAAGCCATTCTGGGAGAAATCCCTTTCGTCCTCCACTCTTTCTGTCAACAATAGGAGGCGCCCTTTGGTAGGAGAATGTGGAGATATCAACACCAGGCCCGCTACTCCCCTTAGTTGTAGATGGGATGCTCTGACCTCAAAGCTGTGGCAAGATCCAAACTTCTCTGCGGATGTCGTATTATGTAAGGGGCAAGGAGTGTGAGGGCACCTGGGACAGCAGTACAAAGATGGATGGCAGTATAGCCTAGAGGTTAGAGTAATGAACTGTGAATGAGCTTGGTACATCCAGCAGACAGACCTGGGTTTGATTTCCACAGCCTCCACTTGCATACTCTGACTCTGAGCAAGTCACTTAATCTCCCCAGTGCTCCCAGGTCGTCCTGAAAACAGGCACCCATGCCTAGTGGGGCTCACCTGGTTACCAAAGAATAAAATAAAAAAATACACTATATATGATAATAATAATTAAAGGAAAAGGTCATGGGAACTTGTTTAGCTTTAAGATATAGTTGCTAAGAGCAGAACCAACACTGGATATTGTTGAAGTTGTGCTGCAGATAGATTTCCAGCTCTGGGACTCAGGCTCTGGAAGCATAAAGTACTGCACCATGTGAATTTATTTGTGTAAAACTGGTGAAAACTCTAGAGAGAGTCACATACCATTGGGAGGTTAAGAAAAATGAAGAACAGGACTGAGCCAATGATGGAGCCCTGGGGAATTCCTGAATGGATTTATAAGGGGAGGATAAGGCATCACCAACCTGGACTGACTTGGTAGCTGTCTGTTATGTTGGTGCGGAACCACTGACAGCTTAGCCAGCGAGGGCCAGTACCATGAGTTTGTCAAGGAGGATGGAGTGGTACACAATGTTAAAAGCCTTGGCAACGTTGACAGAGATGGTGGAGATGAACTGTTCTGGATCTGTTCTCTTCAGGATGGAATCAGTGAACTGTTTAAGGGAAGAGATAGCTGAATGATATTTGCAGAAGCCAGACTGGAAACGGGTGAGGAAGGTGGAGGAGTCGTCTTTGAGTAAGGCGGAACATTGGGAAAGGACAAATCTTATCTGTGTCAGTCTTCACCATTTATCACATGTGGGTAAGTGGCTGGAGGTCACGACCCTGCAGGAGCTCTCATTTTTTTTTTTTTGGATGGCCGGAGCCGATGCAGCCACAGCAGCACCCTCTAGGCCGATGCATTGCGTGGTGCTCACGGGTTGGCTGTTAGCTGTCGTCGGCCCCGCCCTCCAACCAGTTCTTTGTCTCCCGCCGTAGAGGTTGCACCTCATGTGGAGCTCCTGAGAGAAGACTGCGTCAGAGCTGCAGCCTAGTTTCGTGTTCGGCCTATCCCGTCGAAAAAAGTACAGTTGGTTCTGTTTTGCCACCTACTCGATGCTGCTGACTGGTAAGACCATTCCTTTTATTATTTCCAGTGACGTTGAGTCTGTTTTTTGATTGTTTTACTGTTGATCATGTCTGGTACAGGGGCAAGAAGTCTTCAAAAACGGGGCGGCCTCCTATGCGTCGGTGCCCGTGCGGCCGTCGATATTCCGTTACCAACCAGCATAATCGTTGCCTTACTTGTCTTGGCCCACTTCACGACATGGATTCGTGCAATGCCTGCTTTTTCATGGACCATCGCGCGTCGTGTGTGGGAAGGTCAGACAAGCGCTGCCGACTTTTGAAGGGCGGGCCCTTACTTGTAAGGCCAAGACACAGTCTCTCTGCCCTTCCTCCGGGTTCCCTCCTGGTTCTAAACAGACTGCAGAGGAGGGGGCTTCTGCCTCTTTGAGCCTTGCCATGGTGGGGACCCCTTCCGTGGTGCAGGAGGCCCAGTCCATTCCTTTTGGGGGGTTGGAGGTACAGCTCCGGCAGTCGCCCCTGGGGTCGAAGGCACCCCCGGTGTTGTGTCCTGGGGGCCGTTGGCCCAGTCCCGCACCAGCCTCGACGACGTCCACCGGTGCCGTTTTGGGTCAGCGGTGCCGGGGGCCCTGACAGTGCCATGGTTGGTGCTGATCGGCACTGTTCACGGCATTGATAGTGGGTACGGCACCATGGGAAGTTCTATGGCACCTTCTGTGGCTGTTTCTAGTCGGCACCATCCGCAGCTCCGAGATTGGAGATGGCATAGTTTCCTGATCTGGCGCCATTCGTGGTGCCATGGCAGGTGACAGCGCCATGGGTGGCGCCGTTCTTGCTCTCAGTGCCATTTGCGGCACTGAGGGGGGTCTCAGCACCATCTCTGACTCCTGCGCCGTTCCCGGCGCCATGGGAGGGGACGGTGCCGTGTCTGGCGCTGATTCTAGCCTTGGTGCCATAGTTGGAGCCATTTCTTCCTCCGGCACTGACTGTGGTGCCAGGCCTCAAGCTAACACATCTGTCGGTCCAGGAAGGGGCAGGCGTCAGCAGGTGGTCTGGCAACGGACCACAGTCTTCACCTCTTCGGAGGAGGATTCCGGGTCTGATTCAGACTGGCTACCAGACTCCTCGCAGTCTGCTGACACCTCTATAGTTTTTTTCAGCAGCCTGGACGCAGCCTCCCTCTGAGGAGCGGGCAGTGGTCTTCGATTCTGGAGTCAGTGGCACTGACCAGCAGGCAACGGTCCAGGTGGCCGTGGCTATGCAGCCTGGAGTCGGGAGACCTTCTGTCCCCTCAGCTGGGGTACCCCCTCCTGTGGTGTGCCTGGATCGCCCAACATTTGGGCCAACCAGGGCACCTGCGGAAGGGAAGGGTGCTGCATCCTGGGTGGTCTCCTTGGGGACTGCTTGGAGTTGCCAGCTGCCTAAGCTGGTGTTTTCGAGGCGGAGGGCTCTTTTGGAATCAGAGGGGTCTGGGTTCAGTGTGGTGGCCCTTGTCTGGGACCCACCCGGGCTCGGGGAGGAGCTGCAGTGCGGACCCTTGTCTTTCCTCCTCTTGTCTCCTCGAGAGGTCCCTTTTCTTTGGAGGCCAGGGACCGTCCCTCTGGACTCGCACGGTCCCGGTCACCTCAAAGGGAGGATTCTTCAGGGCGTGGTTGACCAGCTGTTGGGCTTTCCGGAACTCCTCCCTCTTTGGGGGCATCCGGTGCGCTCTCTTGCCCGGGCAGAAGACGTTCCTCATCTCTTGTTGATCTGGCCCCCATTCCTCTGTCGCCATCTTCTTCTCTCCTTGGTATTTCCGGCCCTAGTGGGCTTTTGACCTGGGAGCAGTTCAGAGGTGCGGCTGCTCATTTTCCTACTTACATCAGGGCAATGGACGAACGGGTGTTCCACCCTCCCCCTGGACAGCTGCCCCCTGCATCTCCGAAGTCTTTCGCTTCCTCATCCCCCTCTTCTGAGGGAGAGGAACCGTCCGTCCACATCTCCCCTGCTGCTGACCTGACTATCAGTGCTTCCTCACGAGGATGTTGGAAGACCTTCGCATTGCCCCTGCCTCCCAACACAATCCTTAGCATGTGGCACGCGCCTTCCTAGGCAAATTCAGTGCAGCCACCCTCGTCGTGCCCACCTGGCCTGCTCCCTTCCGGGAGGCGTCACTGCTGCTCTGGCAACGTCCCTTCTCCGGTGTCCCAGCCCCCAGGGAACTGAGGTATTGTGCTTCCCCGGAGTCTCCAGGTCATATGCCTCACCCCCAGTCAGGGTTGATGCAACTGGACACTCCGGATGGGCTTTGCGCCCTTCACCGTGACTAGCCCTCAGATCAAGATTCTGTGGATTTTGACTTCTGGGGTAGGAGGACCTTCTACTTGGTAAGGATTTTACTGTCCATTGCTGCACATCAGGCCCACTGTGCTTCTTATGATAGGTTCTTGTAGTCCAGGCTAGGTCAGCTCCTAGCCTCCTTGCCTTATTCAGAGGTAACCAGACAAGCCATTGCACTCTTTGCTCAGGGCCTAGAGCTAGCAAGACACCAAGCGAGGGCATTCTATGACGCCAACGAGGTAGCTTCCAGAGTCGTAGGGACAGCGATCTGCATCAGGCGGATGGCATGGCTGCATCTCTCCCAGTTGTCACCCTTGGCCCGGCGTAGGGTGATTTCCTCTGCTTACCGGAGAACCCATCTTTTCTCCCATAGAATGAGGCAGCGATTGTTGGGGGGACCTTCCTTCCCCCTCCAAGGGGTCCCCATCTCACTCCCCACAGGCTCGGGCCTCGCCAGGCCCGTAAAGGTTCTCCCTCCCAGTGTCTCCCCCACTGGGAGCTAAGGGGCTTAGTCCCTTAGGGTCTCTGGCCCCCTTCGGGGGGGGGGTTCGGTACTCACCCACATGTGATGAATGGTGAAGATTGACACAGATAAGATACGAAAATGACCTACTGTAATTCTTGATCCCCTCCTCGGTAAAAGGTCCCTTTCCTACAAGGATGCCTATTAAGCAGGGATCACCCTATCTTTGTTGCCCAATCAGAGGGCCACTCCTGGCCACCCTGTACTTCCTGTCCCTACTTTGGGTTGATAGGCTAATCGGCACAGGAGCATCGGACTCCGGAAGTCCTCCTCCACCCGAGACCCCGCCACGCTCCCAATGGCAATGCTACCCCCACAATAGTACGCAGTCACTCCTGATTGCCCACAAATTCTACAGGAAAGGTATTTGGTACTCGACCTTACTCTTTGCTAAGCGAAGACCCAGCACTTATCTCCTCCCCCTTCCCTTGTCTCCCCTCACTCTGTCTCATCGCTGCCCTCCTGCTCATGGCAGGTAACATCCAGCCTAACCCGGGACCCCCTACTAACAACCTCTTGATTTCCTCCCCACAGGACCCACACTGGGTGTCCACTAAGGGCATGCTTATTGCACATATGAACATATGTAGCTTACGATCCAAGATGCGTGAAGTACAAGCCTGGCTGGACCTGTACAACCCAGATGTCCTTGCCATATCAGAAACCTGGCTCAAACCTCATGTACTCCCACATGAGGTCACAGCCCTCGAGTACCACTCCTATAGAAAAGATAGAATGAATAAAAGAGGGGGTGGGGTCCTAGTCTACACAAAGGACACCCTGAACACTGCGTAAGTTAACCTGCAAAACACTACCAGCACGGAAGGGGACTCTGTCTTTGTACGCATCACCCTTGGCTCCTCCAAGCATCTCAACATTGGGTGCATATACAACCCTCCAAAGAATGCTCGTACTTCACTTGTGGCAGGCCTAAAGGACCTCTCCGAGGAGGTCTTCTCTGAGAAACTTGTTCTGGGGGACTTTAATCTAAATTGGGCCACAAATGACAACCATTCCCTGAAAGGTTTGGTACAGGAAGCTAACCTAGTGCAGGTTATCTCTGGGCCCACACAAATGAACCACAAAACTGGGAACCACTCCATGCTTGACTGGGTGCTGACGAGCAAACCAGACAACATTCAGGCGGCAGGCACCTTAGCGGATGCCCCATTTCCTGCATCTGGAAAAACAGGGCTCCCAGGTTCCATCCGAGAATCCTGGCAGTAAGGGATTTCACCCATCTACTACCCAAACACCTGTTGAACTACCTAAACAGCATTGATTGGAGCCCAATCAGATTCCTCCCCTCACTGGAAGAGGCTGTGGCCTTCTTTCAGCGATCAATCCATGCGGCAACCAAACTCTTCGCCCCCATGAAAAAACTCCGTACTAAGGGAAGTTGCTACAAGTGGATCACCCCCTTGAAATCCCTAATGAAAAACCAGGATAAAGCTTGGAAAAAATACAAGCTCTCCTCCCTACCTGCAGACCTGCTGAGCTACAAAACCCTCAGAAACAGGTGCAAGTTGACCATCAAAGTGGCCAAAAGGGAGTATGTTACTCAATTACAGAAAAAGAATCTAGGAAACCCTAGACTTTTCTGGGCGCACATAAATGGGTTACTAAAGGGGAACGGCAAGACCGAACATAGCCCCATCGAGGTTAATGGTCTACTAACAAATGACGACACCAGCATCGCAATGGCACTCAACCGCCACTTCACTAACCTCGACCACTATAAGACTGGACAGCCTCCCCTCCACCCAGTCCCAAATGGTCTGCCACTCCCAAATCTGGACCGCCCAACCTTCCATATCAGACTGGTAAAACCCAAAGAAATCCTCCCATTACTAATGACTCTCAAAATCTCTGGATCCGGGGGACCAGACAGGATTCACCCCAGGATATTGAAGGAAGGGGCCCAGGCCCTAGTCAGACCCTTAACCTGGCTCCTCAACCGATCCTTAAAAGAAGGCACTGTCCCCGATCTATGGAAACAGGCCCACGTGGTCCCTATCCACAAGGGAGGCCAGAGGGAGTCCACCAGCAATTACAGGCCTATCTCCCTACTTTGCTGCCTTGCAGAGATACAAGAGAGAGGCTGATCTATGGGCAACTCCGAGAATACCTGGAGCTCCATCAACTCCTGGCACCCTCCCAGCATGGCTTCAGAACTGGGCATGGGATGGACACCGCTCTTACCAAATTCTCTACAGATGTTCTCAGAGAATTGGATAAGGGGACCCCGACTGGAGCGGTTTTTATCGACCTATCCAAGGCATTCGACCTGGTCAACCATCAGTTGTTACTGACCAAGCTGAGCAGTGTGGGCCTAGACAGCCACTCCCTTATGTGGTTCGACAGCTACCTAAAAGGGCGCTCACAGAGGGTTAAATGGAAAGATGCCCTATCGGAGCCACTACCATTAACAGAGGGTGTGCCTCAAGGGTCCATCCTTGGCCCTCTACTCTTCTCGCTCTTCACCAATGAACTCGGCGAGCACTGCGGTGGGAGCTCAGTGGTCCAGTATGCGGACGATGCCGTCCTATATCGTCCCTCCACCAACCTAGGAGACCTTAGCTCCTGGCTCCAAGAGGACCTGAGATCCCTAGAGCAATGGCTTGTCTTTAACAGGATGGTCCTTAACACAAACAAGACCAAGGCCATGCTGTTCGGCCCAAGATCCCTTGGAAGTGACAGAAGCCAACACCTGCAACTGACCTCTACATTGGGCAGCAGACTAGAGGTTGTGGCGTTACTTAAATACCTGGGCCTCACCCTGGATCAGAGTTTCACCCTTAAGGGCCATGTGGATCAAGTAATCAAAAATGTACATGCAAAACTAGGCACCCTATACCGGTTGAAAGACCAGCTGATACCAGAGGCCAGGATCTCCATAGCCACAAGCGTCGTCCTCCCGACACTCACCTACGCGGCTCCAGTGGTCCAGGGAGT
Source organism: Neoceratodus forsteri (assembly GCA_016271365.2). Classification (NCBI taxonomy): domain Eukaryota; kingdom Metazoa; phylum Chordata; order Ceratodontiformes; family Ceratodontidae; genus Neoceratodus; species Neoceratodus forsteri. The sequence continues at coordinate 212,641,480 of CM057456.1, forward strand.
AGCTAGACAAGAGATGAATAGACTCCAGGTTCTATACAATAAGGTGGCTCGGTTCGCCGCTCAGGCAAACCCCAGGATCCATCACTGTGACACCCTATCCCAACTAAATTGGCCCTCCTGGGAAGCCCGCCTCTAGTACCCCTTGCTCTGCCAAACTTTTAAATTAATCAGCCCACCCCACCACCCAGCCTCTCGGTACTTATTGCACTAAAGAACAACCCTCTGCTCCTCCGCACAACAGACCGCACACTTCTAGCTGTCCTAAGGGTCAAAACCAAGGTGGGGGGGGTAAGTCGTTCGCCCATACCTCACCCACCCTTTGGAACTCCCTCCCTCCTGAAGTCCAGGAAGCTCCCTCCATCAAAAGCTTCCATACAAGGCTTAAGGCACATATCATGGCTACCTCCACGTGCCATTGCTAAATAGTAGTGATCCACCTCGCTGACACCTATAACTCCACAGCCCATAACCCTCTGTGTGTGAAATTTGCCTCAGCACCTTGCGGCTCATACCCCCCTCAGCAAGGGTAGCATCCATAACAAATGCACTAATGTAATACTGAACTCAGCATATGTAACCAGCTGACGGCACAGCAATGTCTAATCCTGTACTATGAATGTCTCTCTATACCTACCGTTTTGTGATGTATCTTATGTTATGTATATCCCAGGTCGCCTCTGAAAAAGGGACCTCCGGGGCCCAGTGGGCTTACCCGGTCATCAAAATGTAATAAATAAAATAAATAAATCTTTCTGTGTATCTTCATCATTCATCACAATTCCCACCCACCATCCCCCTGGGGCCTCAATCTCCAGGTCCCTCTCCCTCTCCCCCCCCCTTTCCGTTGGTCAGGAGTGGGGTGACCTTGGGCATGCAGGGGGGTTTTCTTTCTGCCTTTTGTCTGGTGGGGGGAGTCGGGGGGGGCTGTTCTCCTCATCGCCTTTGGCTTCCACCCCCTTAGGGGTGGGATGCTGGTGACTCCCCCTCCCTTAACCCTTGTCCCTCGGGACCAATCCTTTTACTTCTGTTAAGAGGTGGGTCCCCCTTTTTTGTTGGTTGGGGAAGACATCCCCTGGTTCCTGGTCCCCCTCCTATTTAATCCACGACCCTAGGAAGTCGTTCTGCTGGAGTGCCTCTTGGTCAGAATTCCATGCCGTGGATTTTGCCAGCCTTCTCAGGTTCTTGCTACTCCTGGGCAGTAAGTCCATCTAATAGCTGGGGACCAGACCGCGAGCCCTGGGTTTGTCCTCTCCCCTCCCACTTAATGTTTCCTTCTCTTCCTTTTTTCCTCTTCCAGAGATTGGGGCCCCTCCCAATCCTCTTAGTTTTCCTCTCTCTTCCTTGTCTGTCTTCTCAGTCATTTAGTCCTCCTTTTGTTTCTTATATCTTTTCCATTGTCTGTCCCTTGGACTTCCTTGTCCCACCCTCCCAACCCTGTTTCTTACTGTACAGTGACTCAGAACTGGTGAGAGGGTGGGGCCAGTGACTGCTAAGGGCCAACCCGTGAGCGCCACGCAATGCATCAGCCTCGAGGGTGGTGCCATCACGTCAGCTCCACCCATCCCCCCAAAAAAGAGCTCCCTCGGGGTCGTGACCTCCGGCCACTTGCCCACATGTGATGAATGGTGAAGATACATAGAAAGATCAAGAATTATGGTAGGTACATAGTTTTCATATCTTACCTGTATCAGTCTTCACCATTCACCACTGGTGGGTTCAAGACAGAGGCGCTAGGACCCCATGGGAAGCTTTCTAGGTAAAGCTTTCTATTTGGAGGAGGGGCTGGCATCGGGGCCAGCGCCGCCCTCAAGGATGTTTTATGTGGTGCTCATGGGTTGGCCAGTAACTGATGCCAGCCCCTCCACCACCTCAGTTCTTCTTTTCCCAGCATCAAGTGTGCATTACCCCATGGTAGCTGCAGCCATCTTGTGCTACGCATCGAGAAAACTTTGAGTTCTGCCACCACCGCTACTCAATGTCATAGAGCATCCAACCAGTTAAAATGTTCCCTTTATTTCCTTTTCTTGTTTTTTATTCTATGGCACCAAGTCTGTTGCTTTAATTTTATTTGTATTTACACAATTATGTCTGGTTCGGGGCCTAGTTCTAAATCCAAGACGGGGCATGCCCTTAATGCGTTAGTGCCCCTGCGGCAATCCCATGACTATGCCAGATTGTCATAATCACTGTTTGTCCTGCCTGGGTCCGAAGCACGACATTGACAGTTGTGACGCCTGTCTCTCCGTGGACCATCGAGTCCTTGAAGTATGTGCGATGAAGGTGGATCAGGATCTTACCACCTTTGGATGGCAGTGTGGATCTCAGGATGCCAAGGCTAGGACTTTGGGCCTTTCTCCCAGATCTCCCCCCGATACTATACGTACCGAGGGGTAGCACTCTGCTTCTCGTGTCACCAGACCAGGGGCCTGTGTGAGGGGTCGGGTGGACAGTCATTCTCCGGGGGGTCGGCTGAGCACCTCTTACAGCCGTGGCCTCCTCAGAGGCCTGGACAACTACAAAACCAAACAGCGGAATATTTTCAGGAAACACTAATCATGATACAGGAATTAATTCAAGCTTTTTATGAAATATGTGTGCATTTGATCTTTAGGCCTATATCCTTTCCTTTTTCTGTCCCTTGGGCTCCCTTGCCCAGCCATCCTCTCTTTTTTTTCTCTGTTTCTAGTTTCGGTCTCTGGTGAACATAACTGAAGTGGTGGAGGGGCCAGCATTGGTTACTGACCAACCTGCCAGTGCCACGTAATATGTCATCCTCGAGGTTGGCGCTGACCTCTCCTCCAAATAGAAAGCTTTAGCTAAAAAAACTTCCCGCAGGGTCCTAGTGCCTGACGCTTGAACCCACCAGTGATGAATGGTGAAGATATACAGGAAGATCAAGAATTACGGTAGGTACATTATTTTCATATCTTCCTGGACTTAGTCTTCCCCATTCATTCATACTGCTGGGTTACAAGTCAGAAGTGCTGGGACTCTGTGGAAGCCAAAAATCTTCAGGAGGGCCAGAACTGAGGTAGAGCCACCAATGCGCAGCACCATGAGGCTGGCTCATATCTGTGTAGGCTACCTCAGCGTCGACCCTCCAGCCGTCTCGGTTCCCTTTTTCCCCAACGTGGAGTACGCTCCAGTGATGACGTTGCTTGCCCGCCGGGAGTCAACTCTTCACATCTATATGACAACAAGGTTCAGGTTTACTTAGTTTATTATTATTTTTTATTTAAAAAGAAATTTTTTTTCTCATTTTCCTCTCAGCTCTACTGTTCAAGGGAGTCGAACATGGATGGTGACAGTGACGGTAGGGACTCTCTATCGGAAGGCTGTTCTGGCAGCTGTGCTGTACCCAGTCCACTGCCCTCTCCAGAGGGGCTCTGACCACTGGCAGTACTGTGTTGAGGAGGGAGGACAGTCTTCCTGTAAACACAAAATGAAGCGAGTTCGCCTCAATCCAGGCCTGAGACCTGGCACGCTTAGTCTAGGGCTCTTCCTCTTCCTTTCGGAAGGGAAGAGACAGTACCGTTTGAGGTCGCCCCCTGGAACATCTGCCAAGAGGTCTTCAGTGGTTGGGAGTGGTAGACTGTCCCTGGTTCCCTGGCAGCCTCCGCTCTCAGTTGCTCAGACTCTCGATACCGGAGTCCTCCTCTGTCTTCTTGTGGGGTTTCCGGTGGGCAGTTCCACCAGCGGGCTGCTCTTATGGAGCAGTGGGTACAGCATCTGTCTTGTTTTCCCCTTCCAGTGGATCTGATTCCAGGGCACTCGGGTCTAGGGGCTTTGGAGCCACGGTTGGTTCCTTTGGAGCAGGTTGAGTGCCCGGTACTGGCAACGGATTTTCTTCCCTTGCCGGTGCCCACACTGTGGATGCCAGGTACACGTGCCCTCCCCCCTCATTCTGTTACCTTGCTGGGGCTGGCACAGATACCACCTTTTCGCCCTTCCCTTCTTTCTAGGGTTGCATTGGATCTTCATGCGGTGCCCATCTGGTTTGGCATCGATTTAGGTGCCGCGTTCGGTGCCGCATCGGTGCTGGCCTCGGTGCCACCTCCTGGTGGGTCAGTGCCGGGTCTGGTGTCTCCTGTTTATCCTTTGCCCAGCTGGGCAACAGCCTGTTTTGGGCAGCTGCCACCCCTTCTGAAGGTGACTTGGACCAGGATGAGTCTGATCCAGACCTTGTAATTACTGAAGAAGGTGACGAAGACACATTCTATAGTTTGGATGGTAAGCCCTCGCTTCCAACTGAAAGCACAGTAGAGGACCTCTCCTCTCCTTTCAGCCTCTACTCAAGAATATGAGGGCAACCCTGGCTCTGCAGATGTCTTTATTTATTTCACAATTTGGATTAATACCTTTGAGTACAAAAAGGCTGTTTTACAAAGGTTCCAAGTCGAGCAAGACATACATTACAACAAGATGAACAGAATGACAAACGTCAACTTAACAGAGAATAACATAGGATACTCAGGATTACAGCATTTCAAATACAAAGTTACCAAGCACAGTCTGTTTTACATTATGGACAGGATCTAATAAGACCTCTGACTTTCTAATAAGTGCCAGCCAGTTCCTTCATAGCAGCCTAAAAGGGCTTAGTCAGGATGTTGAGGGAGATAATGAGTAAGAAATTGGGGATGAGAAGAGCTGGGGAGGTGGAGGGACAGAAGAAGTAAAACTAGGGGAGAATAGGGGAAAGAGGAGGAGTAAGGTTCCACTTTTAGGGAGGAGAGGACCAATGTGAGGCCACCGGGACCAACCACAAGGATCAGCCATAAATGTAATAGAGGGGTGGTGGGACAGAAACAGGGAGGGATAAGCTGGTTTATGAGTAGGAGTGGGGGAGTTAGTTAAAACCTGTAGTGGCCCAGCAGTGGAGGACTTAAGTAAGAGTAGGAGTGGCCTAGTGTGAGGACACAGTTCGCACACAAGCTGGGCTGCAGTCTCAGAAGGTTTCAGTTGCCAGGTTTTACTCAGCCAACCAGTTTGTGGAAACGCAGCCAGAGAAGGCCATGTCAAGGGAATGGGGAGAGGTATCGGGAAACTAGTACTGTGCTGGGAGGGGGATGGAGAGGAAGTAAAGAAAGGATATTGAGAGATCTAGCAAAGGAGAGGGGTCGGGATCAGGTAAAGAGAGCTTGCCTCGGTTATACCATGTGGAATAACCATCGTGCAGGTCAGTCACAATGATTTGCTTGAGTCAGCATCAGGCGCAGTTCACTTTTAAAAGAACTTATTTTGTCACAATCAGTCAGGGAGGAGGGGAGGTCATTGAACCATTGAGGTCCCTTATAGGAGAGAGCAGCTGAGCGAAGGTGGTGCGTCTGAAAGGTCTCTAAAGAGCCCCCTTCACAGACCTCCTTGTTGTTTTAGCAGACCTATTAGGTTTAAAAATTTCGGATGTAGAGGCTTACGTACGATCCAGTTGAGATTTTTTTGTCAGTAGGCAGGCCTGGAACCTGACCCTTAGTTGCAGGGGAAGCCAGCCAGTCTCAGCATAAAGACTACAAGTGTGAGTGAGTCACTCAGCCCCGCGGACTAGCTTGCACATTTTGTTTAGCAGAGCCCTTACTCTCTTAAGGGCTGAGTCTGTGACAGCGCTATAAATGATGAGCCCGTAGTCTACCACTGACAAGATGGAGCTCCTAGTTACAAGGCTCAATGCTTCAGGTGGCATTGAATGTCGATGCCTATATGGGATCCCAAGTTTAACTTTTGCCATCTTGACGACTTGGTCAGTGTAGCCTGTGAAGGAGAGGGAATCACTGAGATGAAGTTCCAGATATTTAAACAAATGATGTCCCCTTTACGGCTGAGGATGCATAAAGGGCCTGCTTTATTCTTGTGTGGAAGAAAGAAGTGCATAATTTTTTTTTTGTAGTTCAGAAGTAATTTGTTCTAGAAAAACTAACTCTAAAGTTTCCTGAAGCATTCCTGGAGGGTGTTTGTGATGTCAGAAGTTAGGTTACCTGGTATGGATAAGATGGCATCATCTGCGTACTGCACAATGTGGGCCGCACATGCAGAGGGTAGTGTATTAAAGAAGAGACTGAAATGCAAGGGGCCGAGTATAGACCCTTGCGGTACACCCGTCGCCTTCCTGGGGTCTGATGCAGAGCTACTTATTTTAACGCAACGAGTCCTGTGGGATAAATAGTTGCAGAGCCAGTTAACTGTTTCATATGACAGGCCAAGCGACACTAGGTTTTTAAGTAGAACTTGGTGGTTCACAGTGTCGAAGGCTTTTGTAAGGTCTATAAAAATAGACCCTACAGACTTGCCAGCGTCAAGTGCGTCATACAGTTTCGTAGTGTATTCAGCAAGAGCGGTGATGGTGCTATGGTTGTTTTCTGAAACCATGCTGCTGTGCACACAGCATGCTATACATGTTCAGGTATTCTATAACTTGATCGGCCACAGTCCATTCCAAAGCCTTGGAGAGTAGAGGAAGAATTGAAATTGGCATATAGTTCATAAGGCATGCTCTGTTCCCACTTTTAAACAAGGGTGATATGTGCAATCTTCCATTTATCTGGGAAGACCCCTGTTTTTATTTATTTGAATTTTGATGACTGGGTAGGCCTAACTGAGACAAGGTGGTCCCTTTTTCAGTGGCGACCCGGGGAACCTAAGCATTCCACAAGTATTGATCATTAAACAATGTACCAACAGTGGTACCATCAGCAGTAACAATAACAAGTAGAGATATTAGCAATATGATACAAAGCAGAGCATAAGATGGGGTATAAGCATACATTCTATGATATAACCACTTTCCATCTCATATTTATACTGGGTACATAGACTGGAACATGAGATAGGTAACAGCTAGGTAACTTCATACATTCTAGGACAATAACAACTTTCTGTCTCACATTTTACAGTGTTCATAAAATGAGAGCAAGACATAGGATTATCCAGGGGGTTATGTGCAGTTGCAAGTGCACGGGGGAAAAATAGAACCTTGTACTGTTTTTTAAATTGTGAGAGGGATGTACAGGAAAGAAGTCCTGGTGGAAGGTTGTTACATTTATATGCAGCAGCAAATGAGAATGGCCTTGTTCAAATTGCTAAGCAAGTTTTAGGTATAATTAGTAATGGTTGGTAAGATGATTGAAGGGACCTGGTAAATGGGTTTTGAGTCGGCAGTTTAGAGAGGCTGGGTGGGGAGGGGAAGTGTACTAGTTTGAAGGTGGTACAAAGCAAGGGGAAGTCCAGTTTAGCCTCAAAACATTTCCAATTTAAGGTACTGAGCACAGCACAGTGGTGAGTCCGGGCCGGGGTTGAGGCAGCAAATCTGGCCATCTGGTGATATGCTTGCCTGAGTCTGTTCAAAATTGATATCTTCATTGTAGTGATCAAGGATGCTCCATAGAGGAGACCTGGGAGAAGGGTTGCAGTACAGATGGTCTTTCTGGATTGGGAAGTGAGGTAGGGGGCAGTACGTTATAGTAACCCAAGTTTCTGATGTGTTGATTTTATAATTTTATCAGCATGGATCTCGAAGGATAGGTTTTCATCTAAGGTGATGCCCAGGTATTTGAAGCTTTTGACACTTTCCAGAGCCACCCCAGCTGATGTTTTAATTATCATAGAAACATAGACTTTGACAGCAGATAATGACCACTTGGCCCACAAAGTCTGCCCATTTCCCTTCCTGTTGGATAAGCTGCAGATTCTAGTTAACCAACAGCCTACTTCCTGCAACCCCCCACTACAATTGCCTTACGTCTGTCCCATGCATGTTTGAATTCCCCCATTGTTTTAGACCCAACAACTCTCCCAGGAAGGCGGTTCCATGCATCCACCACTCTCTCCGTTAAAAAATTTCCTCACGCTACCACTGAGCCTGCACTCTATCTTTAAATTGTGCCCTTTGTTCTTATACATCTCTTTCTGAAAGATGCTACCTCCTGGACTCTGTTGATTCCTTGAGGTACTTGAAAGTTTATATCATGTCCCCCGTCCCTCCTTTCATCAAGGGTATACATATTAAGCTCTGTCTCTCTTCATATGGTTTCTGATGCAGACCCTGCACCATTTTAGTTGCCCTCCTCTGGACTGCTTCCATCCTGTCTATGTCCTTGCGTAGATGGGGTCTCCAAAACTGCACACAGTAATCCAAATGGGGTCTCACCAACTGTCTGTACAGAGGGATAACCACTTCCCTTTTTCTACTTGTGTTGCCCCTTCCTGTGCATCCCAGTATCCCCATATCCCCCTGGTTCTCCTTACTGACTTCTCACATTGCTTACCTACCTTTAAGTCATTTTATATGACTACTCCCAAGTCCCTTTTCATTTTTGTTGTTAGTACCTCCCCTGCTATTGTGTACTCTTCTCCTGGGTTTTTGTTTCCCAGGTGCATTACTTTGCACTTCTTTGTATTGAATCTAAGTTGCCATATGTCTGACCATTCCTCCAACCTTGACAAGTCCCTTCTCATCCTTTCTACCCTCCCTTGTGTATCAACTCTGTTACAGATCTTTGTGTCATCTGCAAAGAGGCATAGATCCTCTGCAATGTCACCTATAAAGATGTTAAAGAGGGCTGGACCCAGTACTGAGCCCTGAGGTACTCCACTAGTAACCCCCCTTTCTTCATAATGTGTTCCATTTCTTTATTACCTTCTGTGTCCTGTTGTGCAGCCAGTTTGCTACCCAGGCTACCATCCTGGAACCCACTCCCGAGCTGGCTAACTTGATTATTAGTCTTTTGTGCGGGACTGTGTCAAATGCCTTGCTAAAGTCTAGGTAGGCCATATCCACAGCCTCTCCCTGGTCTATTACTATGGTCACCCTGTCAAAGAAATCAATTAGATTCGTCTGACATGACCTTCCTGCTGTAAATCCATGCTGCTTTGGGTCCTGTGCCCCGCTGGCCTCTAGGTACTCAACAATTCTTTCTTTAAGAAGTGATTCCATCATTTTCCGTACCACTGAGGTCAAACTTACAGGTCTGTAGTTTCCTGCTTCTGCCTTGCCTCACTTTTGTGAAGGGAATCGTCTGCCTCCTCCAGTCCTCAGGTACCACCCTATCCTCCCATGATTTGTTAAAAGTGTGGCCAGTGGTGTCACTAGGTCCTCCCTTAGTTCTTTTAGGATTCTGGGGTGAATCCCATCAGGCCCCATTGCTTTGTCCACCTTGAGTTTTAGGAGTTCTTTCAGGACTCTTTCTTCTGTAAATGGACTGGTGTCAACCCCTCTACCCAGAGTGTTTCTATTGTCTAGTTTAGGTAACTCCTCCTCATCTTCTTTTGTGAATACTGAGCAAAAGTATTCATCCAGTATCTCTGCTTTCACTGTCTCCCTTGCCAACCTCCCTCTCCTTTATTAATCTTCACTATTCCTCCCTTAACCTTTCTATGCTCCCTAATGTACATATAAAGGTTTTATCCCCTCTTAACTGAGTTGGCTATTTTTTCTCGGTTTGAGCCTTTGCTATTCTGACTGCCTTCCCACTTTTTCTGCTTTTAATTGATACAGTTCCTGTCGTGCTCCTTCTGTGATTTCTTATACTTTCTGAATGCAGCCTTTTTCTCCTTAACCTTCCCTACCACCTCTTTTGAGAACCATAGTGATTTTTTACTCAGCTTTGTTTTCTTTATTTGTCCCACACAAGGGCTTGTTGCCTCTATGATAGCAGTTTTGATTTTTCTCCATTGTTCTTCCACCCCTCCTTTTTGGCCATTTGCTAGTGCATTCCTCAGGTATTCACCCATTTTGCCAAAGTCGGCCCTTCTAAAGTCCAGCATCCTTGTTTTTGTATGGCTTGTCTCCATGGTTGTGCCTACTGTGAAGCACACTGTGCAGTGGTCAGTTGTCTACTGACTTCTAAATTTGTGATCCTCTCTCTATTTGAGAGTACCGGGTCTAGTATTGCTCCCTCCCGAGTGGGTTCCAACACTAGCTGTCTAAGGCCTGCCCCCTGCAGGGCATCGAGAATGACCCTGCTCTTGGATGTAGCTGTAGTACATGTCATCCAGTTAACATCTGGCATATTCAGGTCACCCATCAACAGTATATCCCCTTTTTCAGCCATTGTGAGAATGTCCTCTATCATTTTCTTGTCAGTTTCCTACCCTTGAGACAGGGGTCTGTATACAACCCCTATGCGGATTGTGATGCCATTCCCTGTCTCCAAGGTGACCCAGAGTGCCTCTTGTCCTCCCCCTTTACTTTTTAGTTCTGTAGCTTTGATCCCTTCCCTTATGTATAGAGCTACTCCACCTCCTCTTTTATCCTCTCTGTCCCTTCTGTAGACTGTGTACCCCGGTATGTTGACATCCCAGTCATGGTTCTGTGTAGACCATGTTTCTGTGACTGCCACAATATCCAATTTTTCGTCTTCCATCAGGGCTACTAGCTCAGGAAGCTTGTTTCCCAGACTACGGGCATTGGTACTCATTGCCCTCAATTTAATGTTGGCTTTATCCTTTTTTCCCCATCCCTGCTCTTATTGCCCTTGTCTATTTTTCCATTTACCCCTGTCCTGCCCTCTGTTGGGCTCTGTACCTCAGTGTTTACCTTACTACCTGCCATCTTTTGTGGGGGGAGGCTTGAAATTTCCTATGCCTCTTAGCAGCACCCTCCCCGGACTAGTTTAAAAGCTTGCCAAGGAAGCATTAAACCTGTCACTTAGGAGCTTGGTTCCCGTTGTGGACAGATGCAGACCATCGTGCCAGTACAGACCTTCATCTCTCCAGGTGTATCCCCAGTCCCCAATGAAGCCAAAGCCCTGTGCTCTGCACCAGTTTTGCAACCACTCATTAAACTGCATGGTGTGCAGTACCCTAGCCTCACCCCTGCTATGGACTGGCAGCACCTCTGAGAAGGTAACCGTGCTTGGTACCTGTCTGAGGCCCTCCCCAACTCCACAGATTCATCCTGCACTGATTCCATGCCTAGCTAGGTCATTGTCCCAAGGTGGACAATGATATCTAGTTCCCTCTCCTCTGCTGCTTCTGCAATCGTGAGGATTCGCTTCTTGTCCCTCCAAGCCATAGGTGCTTGGTTATCTAGTTTAAAGGAGGTGTGATGGAATAGCATGATTTGAGTTTTTTTAATGTCGAATACCAGCTGATTGGCTTTGAACCAGGCCTCCAAGGCCTTAAAATCACTTTCAAGGTTGGCGTTTATGGCAGTGACATCTTTATATATAGGATGGCATCATCAGCATGTAGTTGAACCACTGCAGCCCCATTGTTGAGTGGGAGCTCATTGATGAAAATGGAGACTGAGTGGTCCTGATATGGAGACCTGTGGGACGCCGTCGGTTGTGGGAGAGAGGGGGATGGAACCAGACCATTTTACGTATTGTAGCCGGTTGGTTAGGTAGTTTGCTAGCCGGGAGTGGGATACAGGGTCGAGCCCTATATGATGGAGTTTAGTAAGGAGAAGTTGGTGTTGACAAGGTCGAAGGCTTTGGTCAGATCCATGAAAATTGCCCTGTTGCGATGATGTCTGAGGTAACACGTAGCAGGGCTGATTCTGTGCCATGTAATTTATGGAAACCATGCTGATGGATAGTTATGGCGTTGTTGAGTTCAAGGTGGGAGTAGAGTTCAGTGTAAAGGATTCTCTCTTTAATCTTGGCAAGGGGCAAAGGACTGATATAGGCCTATAGTTTTCTACCAGGTTTGTGGGGCCACTTTTATGTACAGGGACCACAGTTGCAGTTTTCCATTTGTCCGGGATTGTTTGAATAAGGAAAGATTTATTTATTAAGAGCATTACCGGGTAGGCAGTGGCAGGTGCCCTATTCTAAGGAATCTCAAATTGAGGATATCGAAACCAGGAGCACTGTCTGGGTTGAGACCCTTAAGTAGTTTGAGGACCTCTAGCCTTGTGGCCAGTTTTAGGTGGAAGGTGGGGGAGGGTACGTTCAGATTCAGGTGACAGTAAGTCAGTTGGGACAGGAGACAGGTCCTTTTTGTATTTTTCCAGGTCAGTGAAAAAGTGATTGATGCCAGTAGCTATGTCAGCAGGGCTAGATAGTGTGACAGCCTGTTCTCAGTGAGATGTTAAATATTTTGGAGAGAGGGAGAGCAATCTTGTCGAGGGTGAGAGTAATGAGTTTCATATCAAGCATATCACTTGCAGACCTAGTCTTGCCCAATACCCTTTTGATATAGTTTATGGCAGTGGTTTTAGAAATCTGTTTGAAGTAAAATAAAGGTTTTCCAGAGTCCTGGGCTGGATGCAGGTCACTATTGTAGTACTTGATAGGAGGTGAGGCTACTAGTTACTTCAGTGAGAAGACGGCACTGAGGTCCATGAATGCCAGGTTAAAAGCAGTAGCTGTGTCCTTAAGGTCCTGTAATGTGCTGGTGCCTGTGTTTATCAGGTCCAAGTATCAAGTTATTGTGTGCTTTGGAATCTCTGCCTATCAGTGATTTAAGGTTATCCCAAAATAATTTTCCATTTTCCCAAGTCCTTCCCAGTACATCTTTATAGTAATTTGCCTTTTTTCTGACCAATCTGGTGCATCTATTCCTTGCCTCCTTATAGGTAGCGAAATCATCCATGTTGCCAGTTGCCCATGCCTTATGGCATAGGTTAACCCAACATTTAAGTTGTTCAGGGATGACTCCTGATAGCCAGGGATTAATGGTACCTTTCACTTTGGTGGCTTTGTGAGGCACAAAGATGTTGCAGCCACTATTAAAGATTTTTGTAAAATACTCAAGAGCCAGATTAGCATCCTCTGTGTCTTTTAATAGTGACCAGTCAGCTATACTCAGATATTGTTTGAGATTAAAAAGTTGCCCTTTTTTAACCCAGGTAGGCTTTTGTGTCTTGAGTGGCTTCATGTTCCTAACATTCCAGTGAACCTTATGCCACCAGTCCCCTCACCCTTCGAGACTTTGCCCAAGGCAGTGTGGGCAAGGCCAGCTTATATTCCATCTGTCTGCAAATCCATAGACAGGAAGTATGCCCCTCCTAAGGAGAGACCCATTTTAGTGTCTCAACCCATCGCGGATGCGCTGGTTGTCCTCGCTGAGAATGACAAAGCTGTTTTTCCGCATGAAGTATCAGCACGTCCTATCAATAAAGAGTCTCGCAAGATAGATACCTTGGGGGAAAAGGGCATTCGCAGCCGCAGCCCTGGGCATGTGTATTGACAGCTATCAAGAGCACTTCTCTCAATACGAGTATGTCCTTTGAACTTCCATTAAGACCTTAATGGAAGATCTCCCAGAGTTGGACTCCAAAATGTAGATGCTGCAGATTGTTACCTGAGGGATCAAATGTAATAGCCATCAACTTAAAGCTTCTGTGGATGCTTACGACACAGCTTCTAGAGCAGCTGCTGCTGGAATCTTTATCAGAAGACATTCCTGGCTTCAGACATCGGGGTTTTCCTTTGATGCTCAACAGCAAGCGATGAATGTCCCCTTTGATGGTACTTATCTGTTTGGCCAACAGGTAGAACAAGCCCTTGAGGCTTCTCAGAAAACCAGGACTGCTATTAAAACAGCCAGACCAGCTCCTTCAGCTCCTCAGAGAGGCAAGAATCATCAGTTTTTTTGTAACAGGCAGCCTCTTTGAGGAAGAGGCAAAGGTGCCCCTAACAAGAATCAGTCTCCTCAGCCGCAAAAGAAAATGCAGCACAGGGCCCGAATGTGACCAGTGCCACCCTCTGAAAGTCTGGCCCTGATCTCACCTCAACTGCCCAAGGTAGACAATTTCCCGGCAGTGGGAGGTTGTCTGACTTAGTTTTACAACCAGTGGAAGTCTATCACCACAGACAAATGGGTCCTTGGGATTGTTCAGGAGGGGTACTCTTGGTTTTGCAGAGATTCCCCCAGACCTTCCACCCAAGCAACAGTACAGTCTGTCAACCATTCAGTCAGACCTCACTGCCGAGATCCAGGGCCTTCTCAGAAACAGGGCAGTAGAAGTAGTTCCCTGGGCAGAGAGGAACACAGGTTTCTATTCCCATTACTTTCTGTCCCAAAGAAGACAAGACAGTATGCGCCCCATTCCTGACTTCAGAAAGTTAAACAAATTTCCTGCTCAGGGAGAAGTTCAAGATGATCTCCCTAGGGACACTACTACCACTCTTCCAGCAACACAACTGGCTGGCATCCCTGGACATGCGAGAAGCCTACCAGCACTTTCTAGTTCACCCAAGTCACCACAAGTATCTTTGCTTTGCGGCCTTGGGCCAACATTACCAATTCAGAGTCCTGCCCTTTGGGCTCTCTTTGGCGCCTCAAGTCTTTTGTAGTCCTTGCTGCACACCTTCAAAAGCTTGGTGTCCAGGTTTTTCCCTACCTAGATGACTGACTTTTAGCAAGTTCGTCAAGGCAGGAGAGAGAGAAGGTGGTATCCACAGCCTCTCAGTTCCTCACTGCCATGGGAGTTCTGCTAAACTTGGAAAAGCCACAGCTTCAACCCTCTCAGTAACTTCTCTTGATAGGAGCCCTCCTGGATACTACAAAAGCAAGGGCTTTTCTCCCGGAGGACGGGAGGAATGACATTCTCCAGATGGCTCGCTTTATCAGAGAGAACAACCTTGTTTACTCCATGCAGCAGATGTTAGGTCTCATAGCTCCATCCGTTTTCACAGTGCCTCTAGCTCGTCTGCACATGAGAACCACTCAGTGGATGCTCAGTACACAGTGGTCCCCAACTACGCATCCTTTCTCCTATCCCATCAAAGTAACAGAGCCCCTGCGTCGGTCACTTACATGGTGGATACAAGAGGACAACCTTCTACAGGGTTTGCCCTTTGCCCCATCGGAATCTCAGATCACCGTCACCACAGATGCATCTTTTCTCAGCTGGGGGGCTTACTGTCAGGACTTTCACACTCAGGGGGTGTGGACCCAGGAAGAGGAGTTCCATCTTCACTTCACTGTTCTGGAGATGAGGGCAGTCCTGTACACCCTACGAGTCCTACAAGAAGTGATCAGTTACAAGATAATTATTCAGACAGACAACAAATCTGTAATGTACTACATCAACAAACTGGGCAGAACACACTCCTACCCTCTATGCAGAGAAGTAATGAGGGTATGGGAGTGCTGCCTCAACCACAATGTCCTGATTCAGGCAGTTTACCTACCAGGAGTCCAGAATGATCTGGCAGACCACCTCAGCAAGACAGAAGCAGGTCCTCTCAAATGGTCTCTTGCACCAGACGTAATGTACTCGCTCTTCGACTAGTGGGGCAATCCAGACCTGAACCTTTGTGCATCCCCACTCAGCGCAAAACTGCCTCTGTTCTGCTCCAGAAATACAGAACCTGGCATTTTCTGTCAGGATGCATTCAGGGTGTGGTGGACATGACATTTTCTGTATGCATTTCCTCCTCTTCCTCTAATTCAGAGGATGCTGCTCACACTAGAGGCACACAAGGGCAAACTATTTCTAATTGCACTGTATTAGCCTCTACAGATCTGGTTTCCCTTGATCAGCAAGTTGTCAGAGGTACCCTCGAAATAATTGCCTCTTCGAAAGGACCTCCTGACACAAGGACCCCTGGTCCACCCCAGCCTGAGCTCCCTTTATCTCCATGCCAGGCACCTGAGGAAATAGAAGTCAGCAGGTTTCAAGTGTCTCTGTGAATCTCGGAGATCCTCCTGGCAACTCGTAAGCCTTCCACCAGGAAGACTTACACGGCTAAATGGAAGCATTTCTCAGAATGGTGTACTAAGATTTTCTTAGACCCGTTTCAGTGTGTTCTCCAGAGAAAGTAATGGAGTACCTACTAGAACTTTTAAATGCAGGACTGCAATACTCTTCTCTGAAGGTGCACCTCTGTGCGCTTTCTGCCAGTCTTGAGCCAGTCCAAAACATGACCTGTGCTCAGTTGCCACTGTTCGAAAGAGTCCTTAAAGGTATCCTTCATACAAAACCACTGGTTAGAAAGTCGGTTGCTCCCTCGGACATTAATCTTGTGCTAGATATGTTCACTCGTAAACATTTTGAGCCTCTAGCTACGTGTGATCTGAAGTTTCTGACCTGGAAAACCACATTCCTGGTGGCCATTACCTCTGCTCGTAGGGTCTCTGAAATGCATGCTTTGGTCACAGACCCTCCATATACCATCTTTCATAAAGACAAGGTGGTCCTCCTTACTCGCCCTAAGTTCCTACCCAAAGTGGTTTCAGATTTCCACCTCAACCAAACTCTGGTTCTGCCTACTTATTTCGTAAACTTCCAAAATGAAGGAGAGCACACCCTTCATTCTCTGGACGAGCCTTACTGTTCTATATCGATAGAACCAGGGAATACCGGTCAGGCCAATCAGCTCTTTGTGTCCTTCAACGCGGGCCGACTGGGTCAGCCAGTGTCCATCAAATGTATCTCTGCTGGATAGTGGCATGCCTTCGCCATTGTTACTTCATGGTGCAGGTCAAGTTGGAGGGCCAGGTGCATGCCCATTCTACCAGAGCTGTGGCCGCGTCTCTGGCAGCAATTCGCTCTGTTCCCATTGATGACATTTGCAAAGTGGCTACTTGGAGCTCAGTGCCCACTTTTGTGAAGCACTGCACTCTGGATGTCCATGCCAGACAGCATGATTCCTTTGGCAGGGCGATCCTTAATGGACTTCTGTCCTGAGTGAGCTCCGTCTCCTACCGCCCTGCTCGGGGGATTGGTTTTTAGCTTGGTACTCACCCAGCAGTATGCATAAATGAAGACTTTAAGTCCAGGAAGATATGAAATTTATGTACTCACCCTAATTCTTGATCTTCTTGGACAAATCTTCACCATTCATTCATACATACGCCTACCCACCATCCCCAAGCTCACTCAATCTGTTACTGGTCTTTACTCCCCTGGTCTGTTGGACTGTGAAGACATGGTTTAAATTGACCCTTCTTATACGGGTCAGTCGGGCTGTCTTATACCTTTGCTATGTTAGGGGTTTCTTAAGTTATTTTATGCTGCACCACCTCAAAAAAAAAAAAAAAGTTACTGAGTTGGTTGGAGGGTCGACACCGAGGCAGCCTACACAGGTGCAAGCCAGCCTCATTGTGCTGCGCATGCGCAGCCCTACCTCGGCACTGGGCCTCATGAAGATTTTTGGCTCCCGCAGGGTCCCAGCATCTCCGACTTGTGACCTAGCAGTATGAATGAATGAATGAAGACTTGTCCAAGACGATCAAGAATTACGGAGAGTATGTAATTGTCATTTTTTTCTTGCAGTTTAGTCAGCACAGGGAGAAGAGGTGGGACAGTAATTTCCAGGGGTATAGGGGATAGGAGTCCCTCCCCCTTTGTGTAGGGGAGGGGACTTGATATTCTTCCAGGTACAGAAAGGCATCCCTAATTGACAGGAAAGATTGAGAAGGGAAGCAGTTGGGACAGCAGTTACAGGAGCAGAGTCCTGCAAGAGTTTAATGTCAAGTCCATAAGTGTTGTGTCCCTTGGAGGGGTTGAGGGAGCACAGTGCAGCCAGAGTAGCAGCAGGGAAGGTGGTGGAAGGAAAAGGAAGCAGAGGGGTAGGAGAGAGGTGAGGGAGCGGGAGTGAGGTCTGCAGAAGTAAGGGAGAGGTGGAAATGGAGTATGTAGAAGAGGGAACAGTGATATGGTGAAGGAGGTGAAATATTTGTTGAAAGACATAGCTACCTCAGGTGCAGAGATTGGGGTGCTGATGCCACAGAAATCTAATCTGTGAGGCAGACAGAGTAGTCTTCCACATTGCTCTGTGAAGCGTAGCTCAAGGGCTGACTTAAAAGGATCTCTTTCTGCAAGAAGAGGATGGCGTAATTCATACTGCCAGGCCATTTCTGCGTGAGGACGTTCAGTAGAGCAGAATTTTATGCAGTGTTTTCCTACTGTGGTTTGTGGGACCAGGCAAAGATTGTAGAATGCATTCCATGTGTGACCAATATTAAGATTCTAACCCCAGTCTCTCCAACAGTGAAAGTCTAGCACCTTTATACCCTGAATCACCTAACCACCCTTGCCCTGAATCACCTAGTCACCTTTGCTCCCACAAATTGGGATTGGAGGTTTCTCCATCACTGCCGTTTCAAAGCCTTATTTTACTACAGACTAGTGAAAGCATGTTCAGCTAGGTGTAGCTTGCTACTGAGCTTTCATTTTACTTACAATTTATTTATCCATGATAGCCTAGCTGAGATGCAACATGTTTCCAGTGCTGCTGATACCCATTTCTGCAGCTGGATGGACGGGAGCACTGAGAGGGTAAGTGACTTGCCCAAGGTCACACAATGAGTATTTGGATCTAGCGGGGACCGAACCTGTGGTATGGTTCCCAAGCTGGTGCTGTAACCACCAGACTACACTGCCACTGACTGTGCCTTTAAAGTGGCAGAGTGCCACAAAGCATCAGGGTTTTGTGGCAGAAAGCCTTAAATGATGGCATATCATGCAGCAAAGCATTGTGCTTCAGTCTCTTTTTGTGCTTTTCCACACTGTCTCTTTAACCTTCACCCTGAACCCAGTGCACTTTTTGTGGTGGTGGTGGGAATAGGATTTCTGGCTCCCATGGAGGATCACTGTCATTCATTGTGTTCTCAAAATTTAAACCACATCCCAAAAGGACTGCATGTTAAAGGTGCTGTGGATGAAAAGAGATGGAGTAGCTGTTCAATCTCTCATATTTCTCTCTCTAACGTTGTCTTCATTGTATGATTGTAGGAAAGAAAGAAGATGGTTAAAGAGGCACAGAGAGAGAAGAGGAAAGCCAAGGTTCCTAAACATGTGAAAAAGAGGAAAGAGAAGTTGTCAAAAACAAAGAAGGGCAAATAGGAAAGGAATTTCATTGACTTTCATTACTGTGATGAATTGGTGACAGCACTCAACTTGCCTAAAAAACAAAAACCAAAAAAATGCAACGACCATTCACATCCTCTGCTGAACCTAGCTGATGAATAAAGAATGCCATGGTTCAACAGTAGGAATAAGAAGTACCTTGGCTTGTCAGGACTGGAAGAACTAGACTGGTTCTGTAACAGTTCCGTCAAGTTTGCTGCCTTAGTAAGTCATGAGTGTGTGGTGTAGCCTTGGTGCATGGAACTGGTGTACACAGGGGCAGGATTGGGGTAAGGTCAGCCCAAATTATGTCCGATCCTGCTGTGATGAAGAAAGATGTCTTTAAAAGTTAAAAATGTAACTG
Source organism: Neoceratodus forsteri (assembly GCA_016271365.2). Taxonomy (NCBI): domain Eukaryota; kingdom Metazoa; phylum Chordata; order Ceratodontiformes; family Ceratodontidae; genus Neoceratodus; species Neoceratodus forsteri. Next base: position 212,660,580 of record CM057456.1, read on the forward strand.
TTAAAAATGAGGGTGCGGGCAAGGCCTCAACAAATGCATTATTTTTTGTGCATCTCTCATACATCTTGCACTTGGTCCTGCTGGTTTCCTCCTGGCTTCTTACTGAGAAAACATTTCTATGGGGGACATTTTTATTTGATAATATATGCACCCTGAATAGCTCAGCCATGATGCAGCATGTCGTTTCCAGCAGAGTCCTTCTTCCACTGAAGCCCAGGAAGGTCAAATGACTTGCTCAGGGTCACACAATGAGTCACTGGCTATGGTGGGATTTGAACCTGATACTTCTGTTTACAGTTAAGTGCTCTAATCACTAGATCACACTTTTTTCTCTTTGGATTGTTCACTGAGTGCAACTGCTGCTTCAAGCACTATTGTTTATTTCACATTTTTAACTTGTTTATCAACTCAGAAATAAATTAAAAGTTTCGATAGCTGCATTCAGCCCACTACAGAGTTTTTCAGTAATACCTTTTATTAGACTAACCAAACATTTTTTATACACCAACTTTCAAGGCTTCCACGGTTTCTCTGTAATTTTCAACCTAAATTCTATAAATTGCGATAACTTAACTCAACTCATCTTTATTTTTAAAAAGTGCAAATCAAGATATCCTAAGCACTTGTACAAAAAGATAAAGATGCAGCAGAATAAACACATACTACAATTTAAAAACATATAAAAGCAACATTTATTGGTAATAAATTATCCAAATTCCAAAAAAGGCGAGAGTAAACATGTAAGTTTTCAAGGCCGACTTAAAGCTCTCCACGGTCGGGCACTCCCTTACCGAACAAGGTAAAGAATTCCACAGGGTTGGAGCCATAAATGAAAATGCCCTGGCACCAGATGTCTTCAAACTGACCCTGGGAATCTCCAGCAATCCCTCATCGGTGGAGCGAAGCAGGTGAAGGGGGCAATAAGGATGCAAGAGATCTTCCCTTGTCAATCTTCACCATTCATTACTGCTTAGAATTGTCAGCGGTGCCCTTCACGGAAATTTTTTGAAGTCGGCTCAACTTGGCCGGCGCCACGAAGTAGCCGCTGCGTCGTCATATGCGAGGCGGGGCGTTAGGTGCCGCAGACTCCTCCTCCATCTCAGTTCTGCTTTCTCCCCGCACGAGGTTGCACCTGCTATGCGTTGGATTCAGTTCTAGGCCGAGTGCGATATCGCACTGCTTCCAGACTCCTCTGCTTTTCTCAACGCCTGCGGTAAGACTGCTTCTTTTCTTTAACTTTTTCGACGGCACGAGAGCTTTGCTTGTTTTAGTCTTAATATTTTTGCGTCATGTCAGGTTAGGGGCAAAAGCATGAGGTCGAGGCGGAGCCACGCCCGTGTCGTTAGTGCTCCTGTGGCGGCATTTTCCGTCACGGACCGGATTGATGTTTGTCTCCGTTGCCTGGGACCTAACCACAATAATTGGATGTGTCGGCCTGTTTCTCGATGGACCGTTGCATCTTGGAAGTCTGGCGTTCAAGATGCGGCAGGCTCACGCCGACTTTAGGGGATGCGCATCAGGATTCCCAGGTAAGGTCTGTAGCCTTCCTCCATGTCCCCTCTCAGGCCTGTATGGTCTGTAGAGGAGGGGGCTTCCTCATCTTCTCTTGCTGAAGAGGAAGCTTCTTTTGCAGTGTTGGAGGAACCAGTGTCGAGGCCCAGGTCTGCTGGGCCCGGCATTGGTAGACCCTGGATGCCGCCTTCGGCGCGGTTTCAGATCGGCACGTTACATAGCGCCCGGTGATTGGTCGGCGCCGTTGAGGCACCATGTTGGCTGTCGGCGCCGCCAGCGGTGCCGTGAGCCCGGTCAGTTCTTCTGGTGGTGCCGATTCGGGTCCCGGCGCTGAGGGTGGTGCCGTGGGTCTGACCGGCGCCGTTAGGGAGTCGGGGCCGGGTCTAAGCGTTGGATGGGGTCCGGGGTCGTCCGGCGCCACTGCTGGCACCAGCGCTATTCGCGGTGCCATTTCACTGGAGACCCCTGGGCTGGCCAGTATTGTGGTCCAGCTGGTCTCTTCCTCCTCCTCTGAGGATGATTCAGATGTGGACTCATCCTGGCACCCTGACTCTTTGGAGTCAGGGTCTCTGGTGAGACGAGGTGCTAGGTGGCCCAGCGCGCCTATTCCTCTGTCTCCGCTCCTGTCCTCCCCTGAGGCCTCCCAGGCTGGGGGTGGTCTGGGGTCCCTGGAGGGGGATGGAGCGGGGGTGGAGGGAGAGGCTTTCGCTCCTGAGGGGGTTGTGGCAGCTGCCGATCCTGATGCTGCTGCACCCCCTCGGGGTGGGGGGTCGCTGGAGTTGAGGAGGAGGGCGTTCCCAGAGTCCGGGGGGTCGAGAGACAGGGTTAAGGCGCCTCTGTCTTCACCTGCCACCCGTCAGGGGGCGGGTAGGAGCCGTAGCACCGGGCCCCGTCTTTCCCTCTTGAGCCCCAGGGACCCCTCTGGTGGCGTTGCTGTGGGCTGCCCTTCTGGATCCATGCAGCCCCAGGTTCATCACAGGGGAGGATCCCCTTCTAGGCTCTTCCAGGCTTCGCATCCCCAGGGTTCCGTTCTGCGACCTGGTTTGTTGCCCGGGATCCCGCCAGCTTGGGCGCCGTTCCCTGGATTCCAGAGCCTCAGCAGAGGACAGTTGCTCGCCGTAGGTGCTCCTCTCCCATTTCTCTGCAGCCACCCCCCCCCTCCCTCTCAGGCCATGTCGGTCCTACATGCCCATTATCCTGGGAGATGTTCAGAGGCTCTGCGGCAGCCTTCCCCATATATGTTAGTTACATGCATGAGCGGGTGTTTCGCCTATCCCCACCACCGCAGGAGTCCCCTCTGGACATTCAAGCTCTCCATCATCCACGTCTCCCTCCTCTGAGGGAGAGGAACCCACTGCTCATCTCTCAGATGCTGATTTCGCTGAATATCAGCGATTCCTTTCGAGGATGGTGAGGGTTCTTCGTATCTCCTTTGTCAGGCGAGACCATACCGAACGGGAGACGCGTGAATTCCTCGGTGAATTCAGTGCCCAGCATTTGGTGGTACTATCCTGGCCTGTTCCCTTCCAGGAGGCGTCTATCCGTTCCTGGCAGTCGCCAGCCACCCTTTCTCCAGCCCCGGCAGACTGTGAACGAAGGTATTGTGCCCCATTGGAATCTCTAGGTACACTCCCCAACCCAACTTCAGGACTGGCATACCTAGAAACTCCCTCCGGGCGCCGCTGCCTGGCGCGCGACCGTCCACCGGACTCAGATTCTCTACAGTTTGACCAGTGGGGGCAAAGAGTGTTCTCTTCCTCTCGTGCGATGTTATGCATTGCATCACATCAGGCTCACCATGCTGCCTACAATAGGCATTTGTGGTCGATGCGTTCCCAAATCTTAACATCAATGCCTGATACGGAGCAAACCAGACAAGCTGTTGCTCTCTCTGCTGTAGGCCTGGAGCTGGCAAGACACCAAGCAAGGGCATCTTATGACGCCAATGAGGTGGCTTCCAGGCTTGCAGGGACAGCGATCTGTATTAGATTGACGGCATGGCTTCATCTATCAAGGTTGTCACCCCTGGCCCGGTGTAGGGTGATTCGCTCCGCTTTCCGGGGGACCAGTCTCTTTTCCTCCAGAGCTAGGAGACTTCTGCAGGGGCTTCCTCCATCTCCTCGTCCTTGGGGGACACTTCCTAGCTCACCCCCACCATAGGCTTCTCACTCGATTAGCCCAGGGTCTTCCCCTTCTGTTTCTCACCAACAGGAGGCTGGGGTCTTGCTCCTCAGGGTTTCTTATCTCGGGGGCTTGGTACTCACCAAGCAGTAATGAATGGTGAAGATTGACAAGGAAGATATGAAAATTACGTACCTACCGTAATTCTTGATCTTCTCTTGTATCTTCACCATTCATTACTGATACCGACCCACCTTCCCCTCAGTGGTCTTCTACTGCGGTGTTTCCCCCTCCTTTCTCGTTCCCCTTCTTTCCCTTGGCCTTTATGCCAAAAAAAAAAATCCTGATTTCCGTCTTTCTTGGCTGGATCTTTTTTCCTCAAGGTAAAGGGGAACGAGTAGGACTTTTCTCTTGTCCTGAGGGAACTCTTTCTGACTGCCCCTAGAGGTGACCTCTGGGCGCCTTAGCCACGATGTTCAGTTCACAACTGAAGAGACTGTCCCTCTATGGCTCGGCCTCAAAATTAAGTTTACCCTGGCGGGCATTATTTAATTGTCAGCTCCTTCTGGTTGGTGCTTTTGCACCTCTTAACCTTGAACTGCTGCCCTTGCCCTGCCTTCAGGGAGTCCGATTAAGTTCCCACTCTATCCTTCATACAAAGCTGCCTTTTGTAGGGCCTAACCCCTACCCATACACTTCGGTGTTAAGCAGTTGACAAGGTGCTAAGGGGCTTACCCCACCCTCATAGTTGGGCGCTTTCTTTGCTGAACAGTTTTTCTGTCCGGGCAGTCCGTAAGCTCTCAGCTAGAATGTAAGGGGCTGGGATGATGAGATTATGGAGAATCTGCCCTTTGTGTCCAATCTATACAAGCAGTTCAGTTGAAGCTTTTTTCCCTCTCCTATTAGCAGGGATTCTTGCTCCCCTCTTTTGGTTCCGAGCTTATTACCCTCTCAACCAATATACTGTATCTATGGGCAGTATTCTCCCCTCTCAACATCCATTCTTTCTTCTCTTTCTTCTTCTTCTTCCTTCTCTCTTTATCTGTTCCTCCCTTAGAGCTGCCCCAGATGAGAGGCCCTGCGGTCCCTTAGGGTAGGTATTCTCCCTCTTCCATGTGTCCTCTACCGGCTTATTCCTTCTTCAGTTTACAGTATATCCTTTCCTTTTTCTATCCCTCGGCTCCCTTGCCTCGCTCTCCCCTTTTTTCCTTTACTCTTTTTCTTGCCTCCGGCTACCAGAACTGAGATGGAGGAGGAGTCTGCGGCACCTAACGGCCGCCCCTCGCGCATGACACAGTGCATCGCTCTCGTGGGCGGCGCCGTTGGAGCCGACTCAAAAAAAAAAAAAAAATCTCCTGTGGCGGGTGCGCACCTCCGGCTGACACCCAAGCAGTAATGAATGGTGAAGATACAAGAGAAGATCAAGAATTACAGTAGGTACGTAATTTTCATTTCTTGCAGGTAGCGTGGACCTGTCCATGTAGGGCATTATAGGTCAGCAAACCGACCTTGCAGGTGACTCACCACTGAACTGGCAGCCAGTTCAGGTCACAGAGCACAGGTGTGACATGGAAAGATCAAAGTAAGCCAGTCAGCAACCTGACCGCCGCATTCCGCACCAGCTGCAGGTGGCAAATGTCAACCCCCGCAAACCCTAGGTATATGGAGTTGCAGTAATCAAGGCGTGAGGTTATAAAGGCATTGACCAAAGTTGGAAGGTCATCAGGTGGGACCAGGTGTTTTATACGGGCAATATTCCTCAGATGGTAAAAAGAGGATTTGATGACGGCTGCCACCTGTGGTTTAACTGGCACATCAGTAACGCCCAGTTCAGTTCTAAAACAGATCACTACACTCCCGCCCCTGCGATCCATCCATACGTCAGGGCATGCCATTCCCCTCTGTTACCACCTATCTGGTTACTTCTATCTGTACATTTGATTTTGTCAGCTCTAAATTTCTACTGTACTGAACATGTATATAAATGCTGTACCCTGCCTATCCCTATGCTCCCAGGGCATCATATACCACCTGTCTGTAAACCTGCTATTTGTATATATGGATTGTCTGCTCTAAATTGTATTGTACTGCACATGTTTATGTACGTAATCATCTTTATTGCTGTATCCTGTATAACCCCTTCCCCCAGGGTGCATCTGGAATCGAGCGGTACACTGCTCAGTATGCCTTCCTGCTGAAACGCTTAAATAAAATAAATAAATAAGCGTCAGTCCTTCATCAAAAATAACGCCCAGATTACGCACCCTGTCTGAGGTCAACAGCTGGCTGTCCCCGAGCCAAAGCCTGGAAGGCCGACCAGCCAGTTGTCCCTCAACCCGATGGCCCATGTCCACAACCAACACCTCGGTCTTGTCAGGGTTCAGCTTCAACCAATTGGCACTCATCCAGTCTTGGATCTCAGTGAGGCAGTTGTTAAACACCAAGACGGCATCATCCTGCCGGGGCACAAAGGACATGTAGAGCTGAGTATCTTCTGCATAGCAGTGGAAACACAGCCCATACCGCCTCACAGTATCCCCCAATGGCAGCATATACACCGCAAACAACATGGGCGACAACACAGATCCCTGAGGGACCTCACAAGACAGGAAGACCGGGTCGGAGGAATGAATCCCCGACACCACTCTCTGAAACCTGCTAGTGAGGTACGAGTGGAACCACCTGAGGACCGTACCCGACAGTCCACAGATGAACCTCAGGCGCTCCAGGAGCACACCATGGTCCACGGTGTCAAATGCTGCAGAGAGATCAAGGCGAGCCAAGATGGAATGGGTCCTCCGATCTCTCGCTATCAGGAGATTATTGTGTACCCGGACAAGTACTGTCTCGGTACTGTGGCTCTGTCTGAAGCCCGACTGGAGAGGATCGTAGATCTTGTGGATGGTAAGGTGATCCTCCAGCTGTAGCGTGACTGCCTTCTCTATAACCTTCCCTACAAAAGGAAGGTTAGAGACAGGCCTGTAGTTAGCAAGACATTCTGGGTCAGGAGAAGATTTCTTAAAGGGACAGTAAACATTGCAGCGGTCACTTCAAATTGTGAAGGCCCATGAAAAGATATTTCAAACGAGGCACTGGACTTCCTTGTAGGTGTCAGGAGTCCTGAGATATGACTATCTAATCTATAAATCTGAACAAGGCAGCAGCCATTTTAAAACAGAAAGTGATGTCAATGAGGGGCAAGCTGCATGTTGTTAATAACAATTTGCCCCTCAGTGACATTACTGTTGGTCTCATGATTCAATGAAATTGCTGCTGCCTTGTTTTGATTTACAGAAGATTTAGGTATTCATAACTCAGGACTCCTGACACATACAGGTAAGCCCAGTACCACATTTGAAATATCTTTTTATGGGCTTTCACAGTTTACGTGACCCCAGCAATGTTTACTGTCCCTTTAAGGAGGGGTGTAACCACCACCTCCTTCAGGGTGTCTGGAAACATACCTGTCTGTAAAGAACACCCTACTATCTCTGCTAGGACTGGGCCAATGACCTCAACACACCCTACAAGGAGGTGAGTTGGACCAGACTACAGCAGGTTGGCCGCAAACTCTGGATGATCTTCACGACATCTGCAATTGCCAACCAATCGGAATCCGACCAGACAAACCGAGGAGCAGTAACCGACCACTGCAATCCCCAGTGGAGCGAGCTGCACTGATATCCGATCTGATGCCGGCAACCTTATCAGCAAAGAACCAAGCAAACTCATCACAATTTCCTTGTGACAGTGCTCTCTGTGGCTAGAGACGGGCTGGATTGCACAGTCTTTCCACAGTCCGGAAGAGCTGGTCTGGTCGGTTTTGTGCAGCAGCTATTTCCCTGGACAGGAATTCTGCCTTCTTATGGGAGATAGCCGACTGATGGTCCTTGTAATGGGACATCAGTCTAAGTCTGTCATCTTCAAGGCCTAACTTCCGCCAGCATCGTTCCAGCCTTCACCCCACTCGCCTCAACTCCCTCAAGGTCCCATCAAACCAAGGGGACCGAGGGGCAGTGAGTGAGTGGGTGAACACGGACAGGAGCAATGGAGTCCAGAGCCTCCGCCACAGCGCTGTTATAGGCCTGCAGCAGGTTCTCTGGGTCCATGCTTACACTCGGCATGCTCAATAGATCCAGCACTGCCATCAGGCCATCTGGGATCAAACCCCTCAAAGGGCAGCACCGGACCATCTCCACAGAGGCAGCCCTATTGGGGGGAGCCAGGAAATGGAACCTTATGATGTGATAGTCAGACCACCCGACCGGTTACACCACCACGTCGGAGGCCTCCATCCCCAGTAGGAAGACTAAATACAATGAGTGACCATCAATATGGGTCGCAGAGGTAATAACCTGTGTGAAGCCCAACAAATTCATTAGTTGGAGGAAGTCCTGACCAAATTGTGAGAGTCGATAGTCGACCCAGGCATTGAAGTCTCCCAGCACCATCCATCTGGGGGACCCCAACACCATATCGACAGTGAAGTCTGCAACTTCCTGCAGAAACTGCTTCTTGCCCCCAGGTGGACGGTAGACGAGAAGGATTCTGCACCCCACACCTGCGCCAATGATACACTCAAAGGACTTGGACTCCTCAACTGGCACAACAGTAAGGCCCAGTTCAGTTTTAAAACAGATCACTACACTCCCGCCCCTGCAATCCATCCTCGGACGGTGTATCACCGAAAACCCAGCCGGAACAGCTGATTCAAGAATAGGGCCAGCATTCTCGTCCAGCCAGGTTTCGGTGATGCATGCCAGGTCCAATGACTCAAGATCAGCAGTTACTGCTGTCTTGTTTTTAACGGACCTGGCATTGCATTGCACAGCACCATCCAAGTAGGATAAGCTGCCGAGGTCGGCTGAGCTATCTGCCCACCTAATGTGGAGCCCTTGGGTTTGGAGACCAGACAGGGAAGACCCCTCTCAGGTACCCATCACAATTCGCCCCAGGGTGACCCTTGGGCCTCACTACCCCAATCCATCCACTCTGCTCCACCCCCAAGTCCGCGGGGCCTGGCCTTGCGCCTCTTCCTCACAGTCCCCAATGCTCGACACTGCCCATATACATCACTGGGCAAGGAGGGGGGCAATCAAAAGGCCGGAGGCCATGGTGCTCAGAAGGGGAGTAGCATCTAACTGGGAGAGCTGTCAACAAACAGATATATAATACAAAACTACCAGCATACTCCACAACAGTCCCAAAATAATAAACCACACAAACACCCCAAACATAAAATCAAAACAAATATATATCCCACCCCCAACAATTCTCCCCCAAAATAAGCTCCTCTTCACAAAAAATAAACAGTAACACTGCAAGGTCCAGTAAAGTTATTGAGTCTTTATGATCCAGATGGGGCTAAGCTTGCCGCACTTATAAGCCAGTCTTGAGCACAATGGGTCTCTCACCCCCACCTGCCCACAAAAATTAGTCAGAGGAACTGTGCTCTCACCATGATGTTCCAGAGCAATTTAACAAAGAAACAAATTCTAGGGCTCTCTCACCACCCTACCAAGGCAGTTAAACATATCCGACAGATTTCTTGAGAACTGAACAGTCTCCGACCAAAGTCACTCAGAATTCCTTCCCAAGATTGTAAGGCAACCTACAGACAGGACAGCAGGCTAGAGTGTTCTGCCCCATGAAGAGTCAAGCCCCCAAAACAGGTCCTCTGACCCCACCCTTTAGGGTGCCCTGGGCAGTCAGGACTCCACCACCCCCAGCAGTGAACCTCACTTCCGCTTCATTTGACCGTCCACCTCTAGTCAGTCACCCTATCAGATTGCAATAGTCCGAGAACCGGGAAGACACCAGGCAGATGAGTCGATGTACCCAAAAGGCCACACACCAAACTAGGTCCCCAGCTCACCTTCTGGCTCAGTGAAAGACCAGGGCAGGCCACCCAGAGGACAGGGCCCCAGCCAGACAACGCTTCTCAGTGAAGTCCCCTGAAAAGCCCCAAGGCAAACGTGAGCACTATGCCATTCAGCATACGCTCCCACCTCCCCCCTTCCCGCAAGCATCCCACACCTAGACCCCCAGTTGGGAAGGAGAGAGACCCGGCTGGTCGCCACAGTTCCAGTTTGGACCCTCCTTCCAGCAACAGTCCAGAGATGTAGTAAAATGGAATGGACTCACTGACCGACGAAACTTGCTGTCAGTGAGATCCTTAGCCGAAATCCGCTCCTTCTCCTCTTCCTCTTCTCAGGTACAGGTCATGAAAATCCCCTCTGGACTCCAAAAACAGGCCGCCACAGAAGGACCCATGCGGCTTTCTACACTATGACCCCGCTTGAACTCAAATTCAAAGTTCAAGATGGACAAGTGCTGTCGGAGTCGGGGCTGTACTCAGTCGGATGAAAAATGTAAAGGTTCTTCAGAATGCTGACTGGTCACCTAAATGGGCATGGTGATCAGAACGGTGAACAAACCACGGCAGACAAGTGAGAAAAATTATAAAGCTGCTAGCGAAATTGTAAACGCTAACTAGCACCAGCACCAACACTCAATCTGCACATAAACGTGGCACAAAAATAGAACAATAAAACCCCGAACACATACACTCCCTCACTAATCTGCCTCACTTGCAGGCACCCTAACTAAACAGTAAAATAAGAAAGTAAAATAAAGCCGAATAAAACAAAAAAGATAAAACAACACAGAGGAGCTGCTGTTAGGGCTGACCCATTCCAGTCGCCATCTTGGAAAAAGATATCCTTGATTCTGTTTTGCAGATCTGCAGTATTATATTGGGGTACAGTCCAGTAAGTAGTTTTTTCGGGAGGGGTAAGAGTTGCCTTTTATTTTTATTAGACATTTATTTATTTTCTTGAAAACTGGTAACTGGGAAAGGCACATATTTCCGGGGTTACAGGATAAAAATATATACAGCAAAAATGATACACGCAAGAAAGAGTACAATTAAATGCAATCATGAATAAATGAAAAATGTAGAGGCACAAGTTTTCAAGCCTCCCAAGTCTACACCCAAAGAAGAGACACTGGAAGCCTCTAAAGGTTGTTTGAAAAAAACAAAAATCTTTTGATTAGTCTAATGAAAGGTAAGGTACTTTGTAAGGGATGAGACACAACAGGGTGTGCAGTCATACTGAGATGCAATCCAGAACGATTCTTCATAGGCAAAGCAAATAAGAAGGGGGACAAATACCAGGTTGTACTTTTTTACAACCTTCAAAAAGAACAGGTCTTGCATTGTACTGTAGTGAGATCAGTCCTGCACATATTGTGCCCCCACCTGGCATGGTGGGTTGACAGCTGCAGTAGGGAATAATTTGGAGACGGTGCAATAAAGAATGATATGGGGAAGTTTGAGTAAGAATGTCAGGCATGAGGAAGCTTTAGCGGTATGTAAATGTGAGAAGCTGTGTTCAGAGAGATAATGCAACAAACATTTATTTTGGGATATATGTGAGCCAAGTCACAGGGTGTATGACTGTTGACAATATCTGAATAGGGTTTGCACAAACAAGTTAGGTGGCAGAAACCGTTTGTAAGAACAAAAACGTACACTGAGTCTTTGTTTTTAAGATAACTAAACTATTCAGATTCAGGAGTCCATCTGGATGAACAAAAAATAATGAAAACGTATAGATTGTGTGACAGATGTTTGTTTTTAATGAGTTGTTTTAATTTGTATTAAGCAGAGGTGTGTGCTTTTTGTCTATGAATTGTACAACCCTCCTGGTTTTCCAGCTTTGGTCGCAATTGTGTTTTTAATAAATTTAATCTAAACCTAACAGAAAAATGTATGTACACCTTAGGTGTATTGCCATCTGTACCAAGAGAAGTTCATATATTGTATGGAAATGACTGCACATGCTGGATTGTGTTCTTCCCCCACTTATAAAATAAGTATGTTTTGTCATTGAGTAATTAAATGAGAAAAGCACATTAATAAAAATGTTTGAATGTAGTTCTGTCTGTTCAACAGTTTGTTTGATTTTGTTCCATAGAAACATAGACAATGATGGCAGAAAAAGACCAATGGTCCATCCAGGCTGCCCATATTCCCTGTTGAGCCCTGGAACCTAATGAACTTACTTAGAGGAAGGCTCTTGCAGCGGGCCACAATGGTAGGACTAAGCCGTCAGGCGCTAGAACCACATGTATAACTTCTAGCTAGCAGTCTGCCATGGGGGGGCCACTCACCGACGTCAGTCAGCTGACATCAGCCTAGCCTATAAAGGTGGGTGGTCCCTCACATCTACCTCAGTTCTTTTCCCGCCATCAAACTGTGCATGTTGGACCCTAGCGGATGCCGCAGCTACAGTCAACCATTACTCACGCCTTTTTCTTTTTTTTTTTTTTTTTCATTCTTTCTAAGTTCAAAACATCACATTTTCGGTGTTTTCTTTGACAAATTTGTCTTCTCCACCAGCTTCTTCTTCAGACTGCTCCTCTAGTATGCCTGCAGCAAACAGATCCCTGAAAAGGAATGCCACTCTGCGTGTCTCATCTGCCAAGGCCCCAGCCATGACACCGAAGCCTGCCAGTTTTGCCAAACATTCAACCAGGCCACTCAGAGATGTCGTCTGAAAACTCTCAAGAGTCATCTCTTAGAGCAGAAGTTGGTCACGATGGAGGAGCTGCAGGCTGGAGCTCTTCAGCCTTGCCAGCATAGTCCTTGGGACTTCCTCATCTTTTAAAGAGAGAAATCCGGGAAGCACAAGCACTGGCACAAACACCAGGACTGGGCCTGGTCAGCTTCCTGCTTGCAGTCGGCCCACAAACCATTGACCACAACGTGGTTGTCCTCCAGTGCCATCAGTCCTCTCTTTTTCTGGGCTCTCGGTGGCTCCACTGCCTGCCCTCATTTCTGTCCTGGGTGGTTATCTTCAATGCAGGGGACTTCGTCTCTTGATCCCCAGCCCCTGACGCTCAGGACAATATTTTCCTCTGGCTGTCAGCCAGGTGACTTGGCCATTGTTGGTTCATCGAGCATCAGTTCCATAACCATAGCCCCCCACCATCCACTGCACTACCTTTGTTGGTTCCCAGTTCTGGGACCCAATGTTGTCCTTCCAGACACTGCCTGCAGCAGGCTGCCACCACCTCCTCCTCTCCGGCATCACCTCTACATTTGCCTTGGGTGTCTCCTTCCCCCTCAGGCGCCTGCTTCTTCGGTTCAGCCATCACCAGAGGATCCTTCCCCAGGTGCTCCAGGTCGACACCTGCTAGACCACCGCCAGTGCTGCACAGCCCCAGCCTACGGGCCCAACCCCATCATTGCCCCAGCGCAGCCTCGCTGCAACTGACACCTGTTGGGCCAGCAGCTGGATCATCCAGCCAGCGCCGGGCAAGCCTTTGCCAGGTAGCCTCTGACTCCTCTGCAGGTTGTACCCTTACCTGGTGCCCTCTTATCCTTTTCCACCGGTGAACAATGTACTTTCCCCGGTGGATTATAACACCCGTTTCTTGGTGTGGTGGTCCTTTGTCCAGAGGCAGACCCCCATCCCTCAAGGGCCACCTCTGGCATCTCCCCTCCGTCCTCTCCTCTCCAAGACCCCCAGACCAGGCTGGGCCAAGCGAACCCCGCACATCGATGTCCTCAGCGGCTCAGCCTGATGTCGGCTCAGACTTTTGGAGGGAGGAGCGCCAGCCCCAGATAGTTTTCTGAGGATAAATCTGATTCTTCGGGGTCTTCCTCCTCACCTGGGGCATCCTCGGATGGGAATGATCCTCCCTAGGAGGTACCAAAGTCCCTCTCCCCGATGATCCACCCTGTATAGATGTCATGCGTCATATCCTGTCCATCATGGCCTAGGAGCCAAAGGAGCAGGACTCAGAGAGGTGCTGCCTGGCCATCTGCCTCCAGCAGCAGGATGCCTCCCTGTGGTGGTGCCCGCTCTGATTGACTCCTATGAAAACGTCACTAAAGCGGCATGGAACCACCCATTTACCCCCCTCCTCTGCCTAAGGACCACCTTTACCATGCCCCAGCTAGCAAACCCTTTTCCGGGGGCCACCCTAAGGTGGATTCTGTGGTGATTAATGTGGCACATGACCATGCTAAGAAGCCCAAACACTTTAGTACCCTTCCCCTGGACCGGAAGTCCAGGCAGCTGGATTACTTTGGCAAACGTGTTCGCTTCTACTAAGCTGGCTATCCGGGCCTTGAATTATCTGGCAGACATGGTCCAATATCAAAATATTCTTTGGGACCAAGCCAGAGATCTGGTGCAGACCTTGCCAGAGGACCCCACCAAGACGCAGCTTGCCAAACTCATTAAATTGGGTTCACACGTTGGCAGTCATCTCCTGCTTATGATGCTGTGGATGCTTCCAGGCGTGGGGCAGCTGCTGGGGTCTGTCTTCAGTGCCATTTTTGGTTGCGGGTACCTGCTTCACCTTGGACATACAAGCCAGCATTTTGGACACCCCCTTCTGGGATTTGGTCCTTTTCAAAGGGGACTTCCAGGATATTATTTCCACCCTGCAGGAGTCAGGGCAGACCCTCAATTCGGTCTATTCACTCTATCACACTCAGCCTAGAGCAGGCCAACATCAGTCCTTTTGCAGGTCCTCCTGTCAGCACAAGCATAAGGCCACAGCGCCCCCTGCTGCTGTCCCCAGGGCCCCTGCGGCCCCCCCCACCTGTGCCCGCCCCGCCTCCTGAGTCCTTAGCCGACCACCTCCCCGCCAAGGATCGGAGGGAGGCAGTCAATGGTCAGTTCTCCTTCCATCTAGAAGAGTGGAGGGGTTGACCACAGACAACTGAGTGCTTCAGATCATAGAGCATGGTCACACTCTGGAGTTTCTGGAGTGGCCTCCAGAATATCCCTCTGTAAACTGTATTTACCCTCCCACACACCTTTGCATGGTTTGGAAGGAAATTCAGGCTCTCCTTCAAAAAAGAGCCATAGAGTACATCCCACCGGCTCAGTGGGGAAAGGTGTTTTACTCCCACTTCTTTCTTGACCCCAAAAAGACCAGGGATCTTCGGCCCATCCTGGACCTGAGTTATCTGAATCTGTACATCGAATACAAATTCTTCCGGATGGTCACTCCCCAGGGTTTGTTACTCCTTTTGCACCAGGGGGACTGGCTCTGCTTTCTGGACATGCAGGATTTATTTATTTATTTAAGAGATTTACCAGATAAGCATACTGAGCGGGGACTGCTCGTTTCCAGATGCGATCTGGGGGTTACATAGGTCGAGATAGTAACAGAATGCACAGTACTACAGTGGTTAGACAGCAGGTTCAGTAGACAACTCAATACAGTGGTATGTAAATCAGCTGAGAGTGGATACAAACAGGGAGAGATTGCCAGTGGTATTTCAACAGATGAGAGTGGATATATACAGGGCGAGATTTACAGGTACAGTAGATGCGGCTAGGTTGACAGTAATTGTAAATTACGAGGTTTGGTCCACAGGACAGAGTGCATAGTTTGTTGTGGCATGGGTAGGCATAGACTATCGGGTGAAACAGTAGAGCAGTATAAATATATTGGCACAGTAGGAATTCTAGGCTTGTTGCTTTAGTTATTATTTAAGAACCGTTTGGATGCCCCTGGTGACAGGACTAGGCTGTAGGTAGCAATTACATACATCTGAGAAGTGGGCAAGTAGAAGTGATTTGAGAAGCCAGGGGGAGGTGGAGAGCCTGATATCTGCAGGTAAATCGTTCCAGAGTTTGGGCAGTCGATGTTTGAAGGCCATGTCTGCACATCCAGATCTTTCCTGCACCATTGTCGCTTCTCTGCTTCCCTTTAGGGAACCCATTTTCACCCTGAGTTCTTTTTGGCCTTCTTCGCCCCCTGGGTATTTACCAAATGCCTGGCAGTAGTGCCAACTGCATTGAGGAGGCAGGGCTTCTATGTGTTCCCCTACCTGGACCATTGACTGCTAGTAGCCCCCTCCAGGGATTGCCTGGTTCAGACTCTGGAATACACGTCCTTCCTTTTTCAGGCATTGGGGGTCACTATCAGTCTTCCAAATTCTTGCCTTTCTCATTTGTCATAGCCTTCAATACATTGGGGCAATCCTGGACACCAGCCAGGGCAAGGCCTTTTTGCCCAAGGACAGGGCGGAATGACTGATGGAGCAGGCCCATCTGGTTTCCTTCAGACGGCAGGTTCTCGCCAGAGTGTTCCTGCACCTTGTGGGCCACATAGCATCAGCTGTTGCCACAGTTCCACTGGCCTGTCTGCATATACGGGTTCCTCGGTGGACCTTGAGTTTCCAGTAGGACCAATGCACAGATTACCTGTATTAGTCGGTCCTGGTCTGTGATCCGGTCCAGAGAGTTCTGTCATAGTGGCTGGATCCGCTGACCTCCAGGGTAGGGGTGTCTTCTTTCAACTCTCGCCCCAAAGTCAGATTCTCATGACAGATGCATCTGGCCTGGGCTGAGGTGCCCATCTAGCCAATCACCAGACCCAGGGTACTTGGACAGTCAGTGAACAGGATCTTCACAAGAACGCTTTCTATATGTGGGTGGTCCTTTATGCTCTGCAGGCCTTTCAGACTTATCTCCTCTGTGGCCTGCTGCTGGTGCAGATGACAACATGTGTGTGGTGTATTGCATCAACGGGGGGGGGGGGCATTCTTAACCCCTGCATCAGAAGGCGATAAAAGTCTGGTATTGGGTCATCGAGCACGGTCTGGAGCTCTCAGCTGTACATGTGCTATGCATCCAAAACACCTTGGCCGACAGTCTCAGCCACTCCAGGTAGCAGGCTTGTGAGTGGGAGCTTCTAACCTCAGTAGTCGAAGATCTCTTCGACAGGTGGGGCCGTCCAGAGTTGGACCTCTCTGTGTCCCCACTCAACGCAAAACTGCCACTTTTCTGCTTGCTCGATCCTGGGCCTGGAGTTTTCTGGCAAGATGCATTGTCCCTCTCTTGGAAGGGGAAATTTCTGTATGCCTTTCCTCCCTTCCCACTCCTACTGAGGGTTCTGCTGAAGCTCCAGTTGGAAGGGGCGGAGATGATTCTCATAGCTCCCTTCTGGCCATGTCAGATTTGGTTCCCCCATTGCAACAGCTGTTAGTGGAACCTCTGGTGCCTTTACCTATGTGCACAAGCTTGCTCTCCCAGGACCAGGGCACCCTGGTCCATCCGGACCTAAAGTCCCTGCATCTCCATGTGTTGTTGCTTGGAAACCCTCCACTAGAGCCACTTATGCCATGAAGAAGTGGAAGCGCCAGTTTGATCGTTTCACCTGCCCGATGAATCAGATGTCGGTGTACCTTCTTTCCTTTTCGTATTCAGGCTTGGGGTACTCCTCCTCAAGGTGTCCCTTTCCACCATCTCTGCATACCATGCACCTATTGAGGGCAAAGCTGTTGCCCAGCTTGAAATGTCGCGCACTTTCCTGCAGGGCATTTTGCATCTGAAACCTCCCATTTGGGACCCAGTCCCTGCTTGGGACTTCAGCTTTATGTTGGAAAAACTCTCTTTACCACCCTTTAAACCGACTGTGAGTTGCAAGCTGCACTTTCTGTTGTGGAAAGTGCTCCTTTTAGTTGCTGTTACTTCTACTTGAAGGATTTCTGAGCTACAGGCTCTTGTGTATAAGGAGCCTTATTTGTTTTTTCACAAAGACAGGGTGTCTGCGCACTAATTCTAAGTTTTCACCTTAGGTGATGTCTCAGTCCATCCACCTTCCAGTTTATTTTCCTGAGTATTCTAATCAGGGGAGGCTGTGCTCCATACTTTGGATGTACATAGGATTTTGCGGTACTACACGGAATCGCACAAAGTCTTTCAGAAAATCTGACCATTTTTTATTTCGTTTACCTCAGAGAGGGCACTCCTGTTTCCAAACAGTGTTTGTCTAAGTGGTTTGTCAGTTGTATTGTTTATTGCTACCGCAAGTACAACAAGCCCCTTAGGGAGTGGGCCAGGGCCACTCCACAAGAGGTGTATGACTGCCTCTGTGGCTTGTTTCAGAAATGTGTCTGCTGTGGATATCTGTGCAGCTGCTACCTGCAGTTCTGTCCATCTCTTTACCAAGTATTACAGTTTGGACATTGCCTGTAGGTGCAGGACCAGTTTTGGCCTAACAGTACTTCAGGGCCTTCTCTTCTGAGCTATTGGCTGCTGATCTGTCCTCCTCCCAGTGTTCTGGTGATATCTGGTACTACTTGGGTCTCTGACTCAATGGGGGGGACCACTAGACACTAGGGATTTTATGACTTGGGGGCCGGAGAATGGCAGGTGGGAGGGGACCAGTAGAGACCAGTGATTTAATTTTTATATTGAGTGGGGGGGGGACCACAGTGTACCAGGTATTTTTTTTTTTTTCACGAGTCTGGAGATCAACAGGTGGGGGAGACCACAGTGCACCAGGAATTTTTTTCTTTACATCGGGCCAGCAGTCGGCAGATATGGGAGGGAGAACCACTAGATGCCAGGGATAGATTTTACATGGGGGGCACTAGATGCCAGGGAATTTAAAGGGGCTAGTGATCGACGGGGGACTGTATCACAAAATAATACATTAAACTACGGATGGAATAAATTCTGCAGTTTAATGTACTATTTCGCAGTTCTGCCCAAAACGTCCGCAGAACAGAGAGAAAATCCACGGTACATGGTCAGAAGATTCCAGTCTCGCCATGATGAAGCACGGCAAATTTAAATTTCGAAATTCCATGAACATTCAGCCATAGGAATTCGCAGCTTTTGCCCACCCCTACCAGCAGGAGAACTGAAGTAAGTGTGGGGGACTGCCCACCTTTATAGGCTAAGGTGACAGATGGCAGTGGGCAGTCCCCTGTGGTAGACTGCTAGCTAGAAGTTTTCTATGTGGATCTGGCACCTGACAGCTTAGTCCTACCCGTGTGGCCTGCTGCAAAACCTTCTCTCGAAGATCTACTGTTACGGTAAGTTCTTGCATAGTTGTACTTTCCTCCAGGGTCCTAGCCCTCGCCATCCTCCTTCCCCTTCAACTCCCTGATTCTGTCGCCCCAGAAATCCACTATACCCTTCAGTCTGTCCCAATCATGCTTGAAACTACTAACAATTTTCACACCCACCACACTCACGGCGACACCACCCTTTGTGTAAAATAGTACTTCCTCACATTCCTCCTGAACCTCCCACCTGTTAGTCTCCACTCAAGTCCATGTGACCAAGAATTAGTATTCAGCCTAAATAGTTCCATGTAGTTGACCTTATTAATTCCTTTTAGGAACCTCAAGGTCTCTATATCTCCCTTCTGGCCTCCAGTGAGTTCATGTTCAGTACCTTGAGGCGCTTCTTACATGAACTGCCCTACTTGGGCCTGAATCATTTTTGTTACTCTGCACTGTCTCCAGCTTATCTCTGTCCTTTCTCAGGTGAGGACTCCAGAACTGGGCACAGTACTCCTGGTGAGGCCTCATCAGGGATCTATGTATAGGGGAAGTATTACCTCTCCATTTCTGCCATCAGTACACCTAACGATGCATCACAGCATCCTGATTGCCTTGCTGTAGGCCTTGTTGCACTGACTCGCTTGCTTTAGGGAGTTGCTAATATCTTAGTTCAAGAGGGTTCCTGCAGTAGGTCTTCACATATAAGACTGTGCCCCCTGGCGTCGGAACCACACGGCAAACCTCTTGCTAGCAATCCATAGCGGGGGACCACCCTCAAACGTCACATGACTGGACATCACCGTGACACTATATAGGAGGCGGTCCCCATGCCCGCCCTCCAGTTCTTTCCCGCCATTGACTTGTGCAAGTCGGACCTCGTGGTGAACTCTGCTCCAGTCGACTGCCATTTTCTTAAGTATTCTTATTTTTTTCTTTCTTATTTCAGTTCGGTCCATTTTTGCATGTCTTCTCCATCGCGTCGACTGAAGAAGTGCTCCAAGTGCAGTGCCCGGATCCTGCATGGGTTCAAACACTCCCGCTGCATCCTCTTCCTAGGCCCCAAACACCGGGTTGACGACTATGACATCTGCCAGCCCTTCAACAAGGCCACACGCATCAGAGGCCAGAAAGTTCTCGATGCCCACCTGCTGAAAAAACACTTAGCATCAATGGAAAAGGAGCTTCAGGAGCTGCGAAAACATTCCTCCTGCCCACCACAGAGTGCAAGAAAAAGAGAAAGGAGAAGTGCCTGGACTGGGACAGGTCCCCTTCTTCCCAGCATCATCAGACTTCTGACACCACCGCTGGTGGGGCTTCTGCTTTGGTGAGTAGTCATCCTGCTCAGTCTCCATCCGCTCCGGCGGACCGGTCACCAACCCCCATTGCAGTCAGAGGGTGGCGGGGCACTCTCCAGTGGAGGGCCTTGTCTCAGGGTCTGTTGACAGATCTCTGGCCGGTTAGTCACCCTCCGGTTCTCCCGGACGCATAACCTCCGTTGATGAGCCAGACTCCAGTTCATCTGTTGTCCACCTGACCTCCACCGATAAGTCGGACGCTGGCTCCTCCGATGTCCGCTTGATCGCATCCAGTGAGTCGTCAGCCTGCCCATCGAGCACCTGGACGAGACTCTCCTGTTGGGCCTTTCAGACTCACCTGACATTGAGCAGAACCAGCTTCCAGACACCCACTCTTGCCACAAGGGCTCTCCCTCCCAGGACTCCTTTATTTCTCTGACCCAGCCCAGCCCCTCATTTTCCCCAGTTCTCCAGGACATGTGTGTGTCTACACGGGGAGGGTATCCTTCCCAGCATCGGTCCTCTACTCCGAGCTCCCTGCTTCCTCAGCAGGCCTGTTGATGGGGGTCTCCCTTCTTAGACCCCCACTGCCTCACTTGGACCAGGCAAGGGATTCTTTTATTCCCCTGGCAACAGACTCCTCACTGGTCGACATCCCTTCTGACCCAGTGATGGCCTCTGGACTGGGTGCACTGACCGCCCCTCCTGTCCCGACGCTGGAGTCTCCTCCTTGTCCTTCTGGGGTACCAGCCAGGGCTCCAGGTCCTGAGGGCCTGCCAATGGATCCTTCTGCTCCCAGCAGTCCCTCAGCTCCGCCTCCCTCAGGCCATCGATCCCTTCGCCGGCTGGGCTTCTGGGCACAAACCCCAGCTACCTTCCGCTGCAGTTTCCATTTTGCCCAATGCCAGCTCCGGTGCCAGGGTACCCGGCGTCGGGCTGTATGTACCAGGGGATACCATTCCCAAGCTTACCCCTACTGGTACCAGGCTCCTGGCTACCCCTCGCATTCTCCCTCGAGTACCCAGACTTCCAGCCTCCACCAACGTCTCAGCCACCTCCTCCACAGTCTTTGGTGTTTGATAGGTCCCAGGCCAATTCTCCAAGGTCTATCCCTGCATGGTAGAAGGTCGACAAATCCCAGCTCCCGCGAAAGCTAGGTCACCCGCTACTGGTCATGGTTTCCACCCCGACCACCAGGGTGGTTCCTAGGAGCCCCTTCCTGGTCGACGATCTGTCATCAGACAAGGACTCTAATAGGTGTCCACCTAGGGCCCTGCCTGGACACGGTCATTGAAGAGGTTTCAGACCAGGCATCTTTCCTGAGTAGACCAGAATCTTCTGACTCAGACAGACTCTGTCTCTTCATCCAGCTCGGGGACCCGCACCCCTTTCAAGCCTCAACCTAAGGAGTCTCCCAAATTTCCGCCAGAGGATCCTTCTTTTGTGGAGCTTCTTCATTCCATCCAGCAGGCTTGCGGATGGGCATCCCAGGAGCTGGATCCAAAAAGAAAGTGGCTCGCAGAACACTTGGATCTGACCAATGCGGACCCCTTACCCATACCTCTTTGGATGGGGCCACATGAGGACCAGATGTCCACCATTTGGCAACAGTCATCATCCATCCGGGCGGTCTCTAAAAAGGCAGACAGGACATATCACCCCCCTTGAAGGGGCCAGCCACCTCACTGAGCACCCAAAAAGCCGATTCCATAGTTATCACATCAGCCCATGACAGGTCGGCTCAGCCAAAGCATCTAAGTGCCTTATCTTCAGACAGAGTCCCAACAAATGGACCAATATGGCTGCAAGGTTTACGCTTCCTCTATCTGCGCCATTAGATTTCTCAGTTACATGGCACACATGATTTCTTTCCAGGCATCTTCTGTAGCTGACCTGGAATCGGAGCTCCAGTCAGTCACAGATGAGGATCTTGGGAACAGATTTTTCAACAAGGTGAGACTCGCCAAGTCCTCCTGTCACCACGCATTGCGAGACACATATAACTCTGTGGACTCAGCCCGCTGCACTGCCTCGAGCATCTGCCTGAGATGGCTGGCATGGCTGCGTATAGCAAGTCTGGCACCCTCCTGGATGCACCCTTTAGGGCTTTGTCCTGTTTGGCGGCGTTGCTAAAGATTTCACAGAGCTACAGGAGAGCAGCAAATTCCTTAGAGACGTCCGCTTTATGTACCGCTCCAGTCCCAAGCCCAAGCAGCCTTTTCACAGTCCACAGTGAAGCTGGAACAGACAACCCCAGTCCAGACACCAGGGCAGGCGTCTGGCCACGGGGTCTGGTGTCCAGACTCCCCAAGCCAAATCCCAAAAGGCAATGGGAGGTACTAAAGTGGCCCTTCCCTCCGCCTCCTGACTCAGGGAGGCCCCCCTCCACCTCCTCCAGCTCTTCCAGTGGTGCCGTTGGGGGGGGATTCTCCCTCCATCTCGGGGGGTGGCATTAACAGCAGATGCTTGGGTCTTACAGATAATCACAAGAGGTCATTCAATAGAGTTCCTTGACAGACCCCCGGACAACCCTCCAGGTTGGTCTCATTACCTGTCAAGTTGTCTTCATCTCATTCAAGAGGAAATCCAGGCTCTCTTGTCAAAGTCAGCCATAGAGCCGGTTCCTCCAGCACAGGAAGGAAGAGGGTACTACTCCCATTTCTTCCTGGTGCCCAAAAAGATGGGCAGTCTGAGATCCATTCTGGATCTCGGCCTGCTGAATCTTTTTGTCGAATACAAGAGGTTCCCCATGCTAACCCTTCAAGGACTCCTGCCCTTGCTCCAGAAGGATCAGTGGCTGTGCTCGCTGGACATGCAGAACGCCTACCTGCACACCCCTGTCCTCCTGGCCCACTGCCATTTTCTCCAGTTCTCCTTTCAGGGGAACCACTATCAATTCAAAACTATCCCCTCTGGCCTTTCCTTAGCACCTTGGGTCTTCACCAAGTGCCTGGCGGCAGTGGCAGGCTTACGCTGCAGGGGGATTTATGTGTTCCCATACCTGGACGACTGGCTTTTGTCAGCCCAATCTGCAGGAGTCACTTTCCACAAACCTGGACCTTTTTTCCCAACTTGGCATCACGGTGAATTACCTCAAATCCCATCTTTCACCCTCCCAGCACCTCCAGTTTATCGGTGCTGTGCTGGATACGATCCAGGGCAGGGCCTTTTTTCCTCGGGACAGAGCAGATACCCTGATACAACAAACTTTTGCTGTAGCCAGCTCTCGTTGGGCCACAGCCTGCTCTGTTCTCAGTCTGCTGGGACTAATCGTGACGGCCATTCCCCCAGTTCCTTTGACCAGACTGCACATGAGGGTGACCCAGTGGACACTCCGGGTCCTGTGGAATCAATGATCGGATGACCTGGATCACAGGGTCTTGGTCTCTAGTAACATGAAGAGGGATCTTCTCTGGTGGCAGGAGTTGTCCATCCTCTCCTCAGGGGCCCCCTTTCACCCCCCTCCTTCCATGACCCTCACAATGGATGCTTCAGATCAAGGTTAGGGAGACCACCAAACCCAGAGGAGATGGTCTCCGCAAGAAGTTAATCTGCACATAAATGTTCTGGAGATGACAGCCGTGCTGTATGCTGTCCAGGCATTCCAGACCCTCTTATCCTGGGGACACTCGGGGTCCAGACTGGCAACACAGCCATGGTCTGGTACATCAACAGACAGGGAGGCACCGATCATACCCCCTTCGTAGGGAGGCAATGCAGGTGTGGTACTGGGCATTCCAGCACAGCCTATTCCTGACAGCAGTCCATGTCCCGGGCATTCACAACATTCTGGCAGACAGTCTCAGCTGTACCATCATGCGGCTCATGAGTGGGAACTAAATCAGGAGGTAGAAGATCTGTTCAATCTGTGGGGGAGGCCAGAAATTGATCTCTTTGCCTCCACATCCAACACAAAACTACCCAAATTTTGCTTGCTCATTCCTGGGTCTGGTGTTTTTTGGCAAGACGTGCTGTCTCTCTGTTGGACAGGGAGGTTCCTGTGTGCCTTTACTCCCTTTCCAATCCTGCAGAAGGTTGTGCTGAAGCTTGAAGCAGAGGGAGCTCACATGATTATCATCTCTTCTCTCTGGCCTAAGCACATTTGGTTCCTCCTGCTTCAACAGCTGGCATTGGACCCTCCAGTGCCTCTTCTGCTCCCTCACGACCTTCTGACACAGGAGCAGGGCAATTTGGTGCATCCAGGCCTCAGATCTCACCACTACACATGTGGCACCTTTGGACGTAGCTGTCTTGTGTTTTGGAGTCTCCTCACGAGTTGCCGAAGTCTTGGTGAAAGCCAGGAAGCCTTCCACCAGAGCAACATATGCTGTGAAGTGGAAGAGATTCACCATATGGGCAATGGCCAGGGGCCTGGACCCAATCTCTTGCCCGGTGCCTCAGGTTCTAGAGTATCTCTTGCATTTATCTGATTTGGGCCTCAGCTACTCCTCTCTGAAGGTCCATCTCTCGTCCATTTCCGCCTACCACCTTCCGGTGGACGGCAAAAAACTCACGCAGTTGGAGGTCTCAAAAACCTTTCTTAAAAGGATCCTCCACTTGAAACCTCTGGTCCGTAGTCCAGTTCCCTCCTGGGATCTGAACTTTGTTTTAGAGAAGCTTACTTTGTCCCCTTTTGAGCTGGCAGCAAGCTGTGATATGTGCTCTTTGTCTTGGAAAGCGCTCTTTTTACTTGTGATTACTTCAGCTTGAAGGATTTCAGAGCTTCAGGCCCTTGTGTGGAAGGAACCTTATTTAATTTTCCATAGAGATCAAGTGGCTCTGCAGACTAATCCCTCATTTCTTCCAAAAGTGGTTTTGGAATTTATGTTGAACCAGGATATTCAACTGCCATTTTACTACCCTGAATATTCCAATAGGGGGGATACCATTTGCATACTTTGGGCATGTGCAGAATTCTGAGATATTACGTTTCATGGACAAAGGAGCTGCGAAAGTCCGACCAGTTGTTCATCGCTTTCGCACATAAATGCCAGGGCACAGCAATTTCCAAGCAGTGCCTATCCAAATGGTTGGCTAACTGCATCACATTCATTTACCAAAAGTATGAGGAAACCCCTTCCAAGGGAGATGAAAGGACACTCTACACACAGACTGGCCGATCTGCCTTTTTTCGTAATGTGTTTGCTTCTGATATCTGTGCTGCGGCCACCTGAAATAAAGTCCATATTTTCACCAAGCATTACAGCCTGGACATTACCTCTAGACGCAGGGTTGGCTTTGGTCTTGCCATCCTTCAAGGCCTCTTGTCCTAACCAGGGTCTAGAATTTTGTCTGCCTACCGGACCTCAGTCTCCGACTCTCTGTTCTCTTGACTGCTTGGTATTTAGTCCTATATGTGAAAACCTACTGTAGGAACCCTCTGGAACTAAGATATTGTAGTTCCCTAAGAACTTACCACAATAGTAGATCTTCGAGAGAGGTTCCTGCAGTAGGACACCTCTTTCCATCCCACCTTCCCCAGCTTCTGTTTCTCCTTTCCTGTTCCAGGTTGTTTTTTCAGCAGCTCCGGGCTCAAGCAGTATACTCCTTTCTCCTGTTCCCCTTTCAGGGGTCTTCCGGGAGAACTGAGGGCAGGTGTGGGGAACGCCCTATATAGTGTCACGCAGACATCCTGTCATGTGACGTCGGGGGTGGTCCCCACTATGAACTGCTAGCTAAAAGTTTGCAGTGCGGTCCTGACGCCAGGGGGCGCAGTCCTGTATGTGAAGACCTACTGCAGGAACCTCTCTCGAAGATCTGCTGTTATGGTAAGTTCTTACGTAACTGTAATTTCTAGGGCCGTGGATATGATATTCTAGCCACACTTTCTGGCTGTGTCCTTTCCCTTTAAATCTTGCCAGAAATTCTTGAGGCTGGCTCCTCCCACCCACCCAGGTGGTAATTCCCTCAGCTCCGCCCCATGACCCCAGATCTTCCTTTCCGCTGGAGAAGCAGGTTCCCTCCTTACCGCTCCCATGTTGAGTAGGCCCTGGTGCTTTAATCTTTGGATTTACTTCCAAAACTTAAACTAAAACTCATTTGAGTTTCGTCTTCAGCTCGATCATTGATCGTGACCGCGATGGAGGATTAATCCTCGTCCTGATTTTGCCAATACCCATGGGTGCAGAAGATGTCACATACCAACCCCCACGCCTCGTACATCTACTGTCTGGGCCAGAATCACAATCCACAGGCCTGCGACTTTTGTCACTCATTTCACCTGATGGTCCTAGAGGACCGCACTGCCCGCCTGAAGTTGAACCACCCAGACAAACATTATCCGCCAATCAAATCTAAGGATGTCCGTTGGGTGGTCTCTGCGGCTGCGGGGTCTGTCGAGCAGTTGGAGCAACTCAAGTCCTTCTAGGAGGAGGTGGCCCAGGCTGCCACTCAGCCCTCTTCTGTATCGGTCTTCATTCTGCTCCAGTTGGGCTCCACTTATTTGGCCTC
Source organism: Neoceratodus forsteri (assembly GCA_016271365.2). Lineage (NCBI taxonomy): Eukaryota > Metazoa > Chordata > Ceratodontiformes > Ceratodontidae > Neoceratodus > Neoceratodus forsteri. Next base: position 212,686,788 of record CM057456.1, read on the forward strand.
CTTCAAGGAGCTGTACCAGTCCCTCTCAACCAAAGGGCAGGGCCCTTCCGAATTGCACAGTTTCTGCTCACACGAGGAGGAGTCCAAGAAGGATAAAGAGAAGACTCGACGATCCTGGGACCTGAAGCGTTCCCGCTGTCAGGAATCTGGTTTTGAATACGATCGAAACCGCGGCCATGGCTGCTGGCTTCACGGAAACCCAGTCGAGCAAGTCGGCTGAGAAGCCGGCCGACAATGCAGCCGAGATTTTTTTCAACCCAGTCAATCGGCTGTCATCTGAAGAGGCCGGCAACTCTCTTTTCAGGACCCCAGTCCTGCCGGTGACCACTGAAGGGGTGGCCCAGCCAGTTGAGTCAACCCTCATAGACTAGGAGGAGCCACGGATCTCCCTGGCTCCCTCTGAGGGCCCCCGTCAGCACCACCTCAGTCCTGGCGACCTCTGGCCAAGTCCATAGCCTCGGTGGTCCAAAAGCCCGGAGGGAAGGGACCCGGTGGCCCCTCTGCCGGGTCCTCCTCCTCCTCCAAGCCTGCTTAGTGACGGGATGAGGGGTGCCTCCCTCATGCTTGTCACAACTTCCCTGGTCCTCTTGTGGGGGGTCGGCTCCACCATTTCCTTTCCACCTAGTTCATTGTATTTATTTTGAGAGGGTTCCTGCAGTAGGTCTTCACTGATAGGACTGTGCTCCCTGGTGTCAGAACCATACTGCAAACTTCTAGCTAGCAATACATGGCGGGGGACCACTCCTGGCATCGCATGATGGGACGTCAGCGTGACACTATATAGGGGGCGGTCCCCACGCCCACCCACTAGTTCTTTCCCGCTGTCAACCTGTATACGTTGGACCTCGCGGTGAGCTCTGCTACAGTTGACTGCGATTTTCCAAGTATTTATGTTCTTTTTTTCTAGTTTTTTCAATAGTTAATGCATGTCTTCATGTAAATCTAAGAAGTTCTCACAGTGAGGCACTCAGATCCTGCACGGGGACCATCACTCCAGCTACATCCTCTGCTTAGGCCCAAAACATTGGGTTGATGACTGCGACATCTGCCAGTCCTTCAGCCAGGTCACGCGTGTCAGGCGCCAGAAAGCCCTCAATGCCCACCTTTTGAAAAAACACCTTGCATCGATGGAAAAGGAGCTTCAGGAGCTGCGGGAACATTCATCCTCACCCATCTGAGAGCGCAAGAAAATGGAGGAGAAGCACCGGGGGACCAGTCCCCTTCCAACCAGCATCGCCAGGCAGCCGATGCTACTTCAGGTGGGGCATCTACCTCTGAGTACTCCTCCATGGTCACAGGGGTTTTTCTCCCAGGAGGATTCTTCTTTGAGGCCTGTCAGTAGCTCTCAGGCTGATCAGTCAACCTCCAGCTCTGCCGCCAGGTGCACAGCCTCAGTCAGTAAGCCAGTTCCAGCTCCTCCGACGACCGATCAGTTGAGGCCAATCAGTCGGTCGCTGGCCTGTCTGACGACTGCTTGGCCAAAGCTCTTCCGTCAGGCCTGGCTCTTATACCCGACATAGTGCAGAGCCAGCTTCCAGGCACCCCATTGTCCTGCGAGGGTTCTCCCTCCTGGGACTCTCTGACTCAGCCAGACCTCCTGGACACAAGTGCTTCTGGCCAGGGGATTCCTTCCCTATGTTGGGTATCTTGTCCGAGCTTCCCCCTTCCCCAGCAGACCCGTCGACAGGGTCTCTATTCCTCTACCCCCCTCACCGGCCTCGGATCAGACGTCAGGGCATCTTAGACCCTGACACCAGGCCTCCTTCCCACCTATGACCCTCCAGACTTGGGAATGGTCTCTGGATTTCTTGCTCTGATGCCAGAGCCCCCACCTGGCCTTTCTGGGATCCCGGTTGGAATCCCTGGCTTGCCGATGGACTTCATGCTCATAGCAGTCCCTCTGCCCTGACACTTTCTGTACCCTCGGCCCCACAGGCTTGAACCCTGGCTACCTGTCACCACAGTTCTCCTATTATCCGGCAACAGGGGGACTGTTGCCAGGATATCCGGCTCCAGGTGTGCTGTCGCCCAGTTACCCGTCACATGCGCTGACACCGAGGTACCCGATGCCAGGCCATATGTACCAGCGGTATCATCATCACTACCCTTATTGGTACCAGGCTCCTGGTTACCCCCCATATTCTCATTCAGAGTTCCCAGGCTACCAGCCTCCACCACCTCCTCGGCCCCCTGCCGACGCCTCCTCCTCCTCAGCCGGAATGACAGGGGTCTATTCTGGCCTAATTGCAGTTCCTGCAGGAGCTGGGGCACCCCCATCTGGTCATGGTTTCTACCCTGACCCATAGGGTAATTCGTAGGAGCCCATCACTGGTTGACCATCGGTCGTCGGACAGGGACTCTGGCAGGCGCCCAGCAGTTGCCCTCTCGGGCGTCAGGATTATCGAGGAGGTTCCAGATATTTCTGTGCCCAGCAGACCGGAGTCTTCAGACTCAGACAATGACTCTGACTCTGAAGCTTATTCAGAGCTTCATTCCCCAATGGAACCACATTCCAAGGAGTCTCCCAAATCTTCGCCAGAGGACACATCTTTTGCGGAATTCCTCAGATCCATCCAGCAGGCTTGTGGTTGGGTATCCCAGGAGATGGATCCAAAAAGGAAGAGTCTAGCTGAGCACCTGGATTTAACCAGTGTGGATCCCCTGCCTATTCCACCTTGGACGGGGCCGTATGAGGACCCAACATCCACAATCAGGCAACAACCATCCTCTATTCCTGCGGTATCTAAAAAGGCCAACAGGACCGATCATCCACCGGAAGGGGCAGCCACCTTATGAGTCAACCCAAGGCCAACTCTATAGTCATCACAGTGGCCCACAATAGATCGGCTCAACCAAAGCATCTGAGTGCCTCACCTCCGGACAAAGAGTCCAGGCAGGTGGACCAGTACGTCCACAAGGTCTACACTTCCTCCACCTGCGCTATCCGGTCTCTTAATTATGTGGCCTACATGATCTTTTTCCAGAAATCTGCTGTGACCAACTTAGAGAAAGAGATTCAGTCTGTCTTGGATGACGAACTCAGAAATAAGCTGCTGGACAAGGTGAGACTTAACAAGTCTTCTTGCCGCCACACATTGTACACCACCAATGATTCAGTGGACTCAGTGACCCGATGCACCACTTCGGGAGTTTGCTTAAGATGTCTGGCATGGCTCCATCTTGCGGGACTGGCACAAGACTTCCAGAACACTGTACTGGATGCCCCCTTCAGGGGTTCTGTCCTATTTGGCAGCGACGCAAAAGATATTATAACCGAACTACGGGAGAGCAGCAAATCCCTATGGGACGTCCGCTCCATGTATCACTCTGGCCAAAAACCCAAGCAGCCTTTTCATCGCCCTCAAAAGAGATAGAACAGACAGAACCAGAACAGACGCCAGGTAAGCACTGCGCCACTGGTTCTGGCACCCAGACCCCTCAGGCAAAAGCCCAGAAGGCCGCTGGAGGGAACAAAGCGGCCTTCCCCTCAACCTCCTCCCTTCTTCTCAGAGGAGACCGTGGGAGGAAGGTTCACCCTCCACCTGGACAGATGGGAGGCGATAACTGCCGATGCTTGGGCCCTTCAACTCATCGCAAGAGGGCACTCTGTCGAGTTCCTGGACAGATCCCTGGACAATCTGCCGGGCAGGTCTCACTTACCCATCAGGTCATCTGCTGCTCATTCAGCAGGAAATCCAGGCTCTGTTAGACAAATTAGCCATAGAGCCGGTTCCTGTAGGGCAGACAGGAAGGGGTATTATTCCCATTTCTTCCTGGTTCCCAAAAAGATGGGCAATCTGTGGCCCATTCTGATCTCAGCCTGCTCAGCCTCTTTGTGGAATACAAGAGGTTCTGCATACTTACACTCCAGGGACTCTTACCCCTGTTCCAACAGAATCAATGGCTGTGCTAACTGAACATGCAGGATGCTTACCTGCACATCCCTATTCTCCAGGCCCACCGCCGTTTCCTTTGGTTCACCTTTCAGGAGAACCACTATCAATTCAAGGCCCTTCCTTTTGGTCTCTCTTCAGCACCCCGGGGTTTTCCCAAGTGCCTAGCGGTGGTAGCTGTGGTGCTGTGCCGCAAGGGGATTTACGTGTTCCCATACCTGGACGACTGGCTGTCGGCTCCATCTCAGGACAGTCTGATGGAGGTTCTCTCCACCACCCTGGACCGCTTTACTTGGCTTTGAATCACTGTGAACTATCCCAAGTCTCAACTCTCACCACCTCCAATTCATTGGTGCAGTGCTCGATATGGGCCAAGGCAGGGCCTTCTTACCTCAGGACAGGGCGGATACTATGATTCAACAGGCTTTGTCTGTGTCCAACTCTCTGACCACAGCATGCTGTGTCCTACACCTGTTGGGTCTAATGCTGGCTGCCACACCCACAGTTCCATTGGCCAAACTGCATATGAGGGTGACCCAGTGGACCCTCGGAGTCCAGTGGGACCAACACTCAGATGACATGGACCACAGGGTCTTGATCTCCAGCAGTATGAAGAGGGATCTTCACTGCTGGCAGGAGCCATCCCCCATCTCCTTCCATGACCCTCACAGCCGATGCCAGTCAAGGTTGGGGAGTCCACCAGGGAGACCATCGAACTCAAGGGAGATGGTCTGCACAAGAGGAGCACTTGCACATAAACATCCTGGAGATAAGAGCAGTGCTCTACAATCTCCAGGCATTCCAGCCCCTCTTACAACCAGGAATACTCCTTATCCAGACCGATAACACTGCCACAGTCTGGTACATAAACAAGCAAGGAAGCACCCAGTCGTACCCACTCTGCAGGGAGGCGATGGGGGTGTGGTACTGGGCAGTCCAGCACAGCCTGTCTCTGACAACAGTCCATGTCATGGGAGTTTACAACATCCTGGCGGACAGTCTCAGTCGCACCATTGCAAGGGTACATGAGTGGAAACTAAAGCAGGAGGTAGTGGAAGATCTTTTCAATCAGGGGGGTTGGTCAGACATAGACCTGTTTGCCTCCCCAACCAGTGCACAACTACCCAACTTTTGCTCGCTCGTTCCTGGGCATGGTGTTTTTGGGCGAGACGCGCTGTCTCTTTGTTGGACAGGGAAGTTTCTGTATGCTTTCTCTCCCTTTCCAATTCTGCAGAAGGTTCTGCTGAAGCTCCATGCAGAGGGCACTCGCGTGATTCTCGTAGCTCCCCTCTGGCCTCGGCAGATCTGGCTCCCCCTGCTACAGCAGCTAGCAGTGGAACCCCCAGTACCTCTTCTTCTCCTTCACGACCTTCTGTCTCAGGAGCAGGGTAGCCTGATGCACCCGAGCCTCAAGTCTCTCCACTTGCTTGCATGGCGCCTTTGGACATAGCAGTCTCACGTTTTGGAGTCTCCGCACAAGTTGCCCAGGTCCTATTGGAGGTCAGAAAATCCTCCACTAGATCTATGTATGCCATGAAGTGGAAGAGATTTACCATTTGGGCCATGGTCAAGGGCCTGTACCCATTCTCTTGCTCAGCACCCCAGGTCCTTGAGTACTTCTTGCACCTGTCTGATTCGGGTCTCCGCAACTCTTCCCTGAAGGTCCATCTTTCTATGGTTTCCGCCTATCGCCTTCCAGTACATGGCAAAACCCTAGTGCAGCTGGAGGTCTCTAAAACTTTTCTGAATGGGATCCTGCACTTAAAACCTCTGGTCTGTAGTCCGGTTCCCCCTCGGGACTTAAATTTTATTTTGGTGAAACTTACTTTGCCCCCTTTTGAGCCAGCAGCAAGTTGCAGCATGTCCTATTTGTCCTGGAAAGCGCTCTTTTGGGTCACTATTACCTCAGCTCAAAGAATTTCAGAGCTCCAGGCCCTCGTTTGCAAGGAGCCTTATTTAATTTTCCCCAGATACCGGATGGCTCTGCAGACTAATCCTTCCTTTCTTCCGAAAGTGGTTTCAGAATTTACTTTGAATTAAGATGTTCAACTGCCAGTTTATTATCCCTGAGTATTCCAACGGGGGGGGAGGGGGAGAGAATACCTTTTGCACACACTGAACATGCACAGAATATTGAGATACTATACCTCTCAGAGCAAGGAGGTGCGCAAATCTGACCAGTTGTTTGTGGTTTTCGCACCCAGACATAAGGAGTACGGCCATCTCTAAACAGGGCCTGTCCTAATGGTTGGCAAATTGTATCTTGTTCATCTATCAGAAGTACAAGAAACCCCTTCTGGGGGAAGTTAAGCATTATTTAACCCATGGCATGGCTGCTTCCATGGCCTTCCTACAAAACAGGTCTGCTGCGGACATTTGTGCCGCAGCCACTTGGTTTTCAGTCCATACTTTTACCAACCATTACAGTCTGGACATTGCCTCTAGGCATAGAGCCAGTTTTGGACTTGCTGTCCTGCAAGGCTTTTTATCATAACTGGCTCTCTAGTTGGTAGACATTCTGCCTCCCGGATCGTAGTCTCCAACTTGCTTTTCTTGACTGCTTGGTATTCAGTCCTATCAGTGAAGACCTACTGCAGGAACTCTCTCAAAGTAAGATATAGCAGTTACATAGGAACTTATCGTAACAGTAGATCTTCAAGAGAGGTTTCTGCAGTAGGTCACATTTTCCCTCCCACCTTCCCCCAGCTCCTGTTTTTCCTATCCATTTTCAGGGCTACTACCAGCAGCTCCAGGCTCTAGGAGTTATGCTCCTTTCTCCCATCATCCTTACAGGGATCTTCCGGCTGGAGAACTGGAGGGCAGGTTTGGGGACTGCCTCCTATATATTGTCATGCTGACATCCTGTCATGTGATGTCGGGGGAGGTCCCCCACCATGTATTGCTAGCTAGAAGTTTGCCATGCAGTCCTGATGTCAGAGGCGCAGTCCTATCAGTGAAGACCTACTGCAGGAACCTCTCTCGGAGATCTACTGTTATGGTAAGTTCTTACGTAACTGCTATTTCCACGGACAGGTGGGTTCTGGAAGTGATTGGTCAGGGTCTGCCTCTGGAATTCGAGCAGTACCCTCAAAGCCGAGCCCACACCCCATGGGAGGACTTGGTATCCGCAGACACTTAGTCGGCTCTTTGAGACAACATAGTCCAGCTCCTCCGCAAGGAGATCATAGCCAGAGTTGCGGATCCTCCAGAACACCCAGGGTTTGTCTCCAGGTACTTCGTGGTGCCAAAGCGAATGGGGGGCTGGCACCCCGTTCTAGATCTGCATGACCTGAACCAATTCCTCAGGTCCCACACCTTCAGAATGGTAACTCTGTCCCAGATCATACCATTACTGGAGCAAAACATGTGGTTTTGCTTTCTGGATCTTCAGGATGTGTTCTTTCATGTCCTGATCCGTCCATCCATCCGAAGGTTCCTTCACTTCCAAGCCGAGGGAACCCTTTGCAAGTTCCAAACCATACCTTTTGGCTTCTCTGCTCCAGGGTCTTCACCAAATGCATAGCAGTGGTGGCAGCTTACCTGAGGTGCCAAGGGGTCCAGGTGTACCCCTACCCGGACGACTGGCTGATAGCAGGTCCCTATAGACAGGAGGTGGAGTGGTCCAGGGATCTGGCCTTCCAGACCTGCATCGACCTTGGCCTCCTGGTCAACGAGGCCGAGTCAGAACTCGTGCCCTCGCAGGTGATCAGCTTCATCGGGGCAGAGCTCAACTCGTGCTGAGCCAGAGCTTGGCTCCCAGCAGACAGGGTGGAGGTTCTCTCCTCCTTTGCCCAGTCATTTCTCGTTGGGCAATTGCACCCTGCCCAGGACTTCCTGAACCTTCTAAGTTACATGGCGGCCTGCAACAGCGTGGTCTGATGGGCCCATTGGCATATACTTTCCCTGCAGTTGGAGCTGGCCAGCCAGTGGTCTCAGCAGAAAAGTCACTTTGACCAGCTGGTCACTGTGACCCGGAGGATGTGGGACGCCCTCCAGTGATGGCTTGTCCCAGAACATCTGCAGGAAGGGATCCCATTTGTCCGCCCCGAGCCGATGGTCTTCCTGATGACTGATGCCTCTCTCACGGGCTGGGGTGCCCATCTGGGGAAACACAGAGTCCATGGGCTCTGGACCCCCCAGGAGTCCTGATGCCACATTAACCTGCTGAAGCTGCGAGCAGTCTGGCTGGCACTGACTGCCTTCACTACACTTGTTTGGGGTCAAGTGGTCCAAGTCCAGATGGACAACATCACAACCATGTACTACCTCAACAAACAAGGTGGAACGCACTCCCTGCCCCTGTTCAAGGAAGCCCTCCACATTTGGACTCCTGTGCACAGCCTGTAGGTTGATCTCCTAGCCATCCATGTGGCAGGAGCCTCCAGTCAGCTGGAAGACGCCCTCAGCTGGGTGGGCGAGGTGTCTCACGAGTTGTCTCTCCATCTGGAGGTAGTTCACAGTCTGTTCTCCCAGTGGGGCACCCCTCAGGTGGACCTGTTCGCCTCCAGGGAGAATGCAGAGCTGAGGCTGTTTTTTGCCTGCCACCCTCAGCAGGGGGGATGCCTTCTCAGGGCCTTGGACCCCAGGCCTCTTCTGTGCCTTCCCTCCACTTCCCTTGATCCACAAAGTGTTTCTCAAGGTCAGGAGGGACAAGGCATGGGTGATCCTGGTGGCTGCGGACTGTTCCCACCAGTTTTGGTATCCCAATCTCCTGAGCAACAGGCTACCGAGGCGTCTTCCCATACACCAAACATGCTCTCAATCAAGCAGGGGAAGGTTTTCCACCCAGACCTTCAGTCCCTGCACCTGACAGACTGGTTCCTGAGCGGCTAGAGTACCAGGCTTTGGGTCTCTCCAAAAATGTCCTCACTGTCATGGAGGCATCTAGAAAGGAATAGACCAGAAAATGCTATGCCTTCAAATGGAAGAGATTCTCCATTTGGTGTCAGGGCAAGGGGTTGGATCATTCGACTTGTCCAGTGGCTAGCATTCAAACAACATGAAGTCTTGCTGTATTCTGACTATATGCAGCTAGCCCCAGCACTTGAACTGGTCCAGAGAGGAAAGAGTTAACTCTATGCCAAGGCATAGAACGTTGAGCTCGAGCTCGGTTTTCAAACCTCTGTCCCAGGTACTCTTCAGTGTAACCGTCAGATTCTTTACCCCGCCTTACTGTGAAGTTGCTCCGTAGATCCTCTCCTTCACTTCGGTTTGGTTGTGGTAAAATTGGTCGGTTTAGTAAACCACTTCTTTATTTTTTCAGTCTTTACATCTCTGTCCCGGTACAATAAGTGTATTAGTAGGTAGTAGAGTGGTTTAGAAAGAAATTGTTTTTGTTTTTCGATTTCTTTCCGGTCGGTCCGGTTAGGAACCGGAGCGATTTGTTGTTTCTGTTTTTTACAGGTATTTTAGTGTGGTTTTCCAGTATCCATCGGTTCCTGAAAAAAACATTGATTTCTCCGGTTCTTTCATCTGACCTGTGACACAGTTGGAACCAATAGGTTTGGTAGTCGCCTGGCTTGAACGCTGGTAAGGGTGACTTTGTATTTAAAGGCATGTCTGAGAAACCCAAAAAGAAAACTGGGCCCACTCTGTTTCAACACTGCACTGAGTGTGGGGAGGCTTTTGCCAAGGCAGATCCCCACCTCCTCTGTGTTTATTGTCTGGGGTTTGATCACCTCAAAGAAGACAGCCAAATCTGCAGGGACTTTCCTAAGGCCACTGTGGATAAACGTTTAAGTAGGCTGAAGGAAAGGGAGGCCGAAAAATCCACTGACCCAGATGGCCAGCCCAGTTCGGTTCCGACCGAACCAGAGGGGGTGCCCACTGACCTGGGTGATAACCCCTCGGGCAAGAGGAGAGCTGATTCTGCGGAGTCAGTTCCTACAAAAAGAAAGCTTAAGTCATCCGGTTGGGATCCTAGTTCCCATGGTCCGACCGCTGACGAGATAGCCAAAGCGATCGCTAGTGTGCAGTCGCTTCGGCCGGTTCCAACCAAACTGACACCGATATGGAGACGGTTGGTTCAGTCGGACTTGTCTGCTTCTGAATATGACCCTGAAGCATTTTATGAGGGCGAGTGGGAAGGAGACAAAGATGAGGATTATGAAGACCTAGATTAGCCTATTGAGCCTGACATCTCCCCAGACAGGCCTTCTAATGTGTCTCCTCCCAGGCTTTCTGAGTCCCCATCCCACTTCTTGTTTTACAAGAAGGTGGCTGAGACTCTTCAGCTTCCAGTGGAAGAAGTTGAACAGGATCAGGAGGAGCCTGACTATGTTGAGATGATGGATGTCGCAGAGTCAAAAAGGGTGTCTATCCCTCTGCACAAGTCCCTGGGAAAATGGACCCAAAAAATATTAGTTTCCAACATCCATACCTCCTGTGGATAAGAAAATGGACAGAAGGTATGCTCCGTCAGGCCCTGGTACAGATTTCCTTATTAACCACTGCAGCCATGTTGGGGTAGTGCAAGCTGCAGCCTGTGACAAGGCTAATATTCCCCTGGCATCTCACTCCCCCAGATAAGGATTCCAGGAAAGTGGATGCCATGGCAAAGCAGTACTTGGCATCCTCTTTGGGACTCGGGTAATCCAATTATATGGCATATACAGCCAGATAACAGAAGTCTAGGTGGGATACGGTTCTGGAGCTGGCTAAGAATGCCCCACCCCAGCTGGCCAAGGAGCTGGAGCAGGTGGCTGTGGATGGCATTGAAGCTTCAAAGGTCCAATTTCATGCTGCTGTGGACTCGAATGATGTTCATTCTAGGGTCATGGCTACAGCTGTTTCCATGAGGAGGTTTGCCTGGTTCAGGTGTACCAATTTATCTCAGGATACCCAGACCAAGGCCATAGATTTTCCTGTCACTGGTAACTCTCTGTTTGGGGAACAAACAGAGACGTACATGAAAAAGATGGACGAGTACAGGACCACATAAAGGAGTGCTGCAGCCAAAGAAAAGCAGACCACTCCTCAGAGGCAGCAATCCAGGGCTGGCAGGGGCAGGCCTTTCTACCAGGCTTAGGCCTCCTCTTCTTTTCAGCAGAGGGGGGTTCTTTAGGGGAAGAGGCAGAAAGGGGATGACAAGGGCAGTATCCTCCTCTCAGTCTAAGTCCCCTGCCAAACAGATGCCCTGATGTCAGCCAGGGTTGCCTCCCCAGTTCCTGTAGGGAGCAGACTGCCTCACTTTTTCCAGGCCTGGAAGTCTGTCACTTCAGACAAGTGGGTCCTGGAAGTGGTGAGCCAGGGTCTTGCTCTCAGCTTCAGCAGGTTCCCAAAGTTGAGAGCAAAGGCTTTCTGTCCCTCCTCAGAAGAAGTAACACAGGCCTTAGAAATAGAGATTTCTTCTCTACTGCTTCTGCAGGCAGTGGAGAGGGTACCTCTCATTCACAGGGGGATAGGATTGTACTCCAGGTACTTCCTTACCCTAAAAAAGACAGGGGAGTGGCGACTCATCCTGGATCTACGGTACCTAAACAAATACATACTGAAGCCAAAGTTCAAAGTGGTGACTCTGGGAATTATTCTTCCCTCTCTGAGACCAGGAGACGGGCTAGCCTCCCTGGATCTCAATGATGCCTACTTCCACATAGCTATCAGGCAGTCCCACAGAAAGTACCTCCGGTTTGAACTGCCCTCTGGCCATTACCAATTTAGAGCAATGCCTTTCGGCCTAACATCTTTCCCAAGAGTGTTCACCAAATGCCTAGCAGTATTGGTGGCCTTCCTCAGAAGACAAAGTATCTTACTGTTCCCTTACCTGGACGACTGGCTCATAGTAGGTCAGTCCCCGGACCAAGTCAGGTCAGCTCTAGGGGTCACTCAGAATGTTCTACACTCCCTAGGATTCATCCTAAATCTGGAAAAGTCTGTTCTGGAGCCAGTTCAGCTTCTCACATTTATAGAAGTGGAGCTGGACACCATTCAGGCCAGGGCCTTCCTTCCTCTCTCAAGGGTCGAATCCCTCATCTCTCTTTCTTCCTCTTTTCGTCCACTTGTGTCTCGGCCAGCCGGACACTTCTTGCAGTTGCTAGGCCACATGGCAGCCTGCACTGCAGTAGTGCAAGGGGCAAGGTTTCAGATGAGGGATATTCAATTTCACCTAAGAGCCGTTTGGTCTCAGAAAAAAGATCCTCTTTCCAAGTTGGTTCCAGTGTCTCTAACTTTGGTTCAGGCCCTCCAGTGGTGGCTGGAAGAGGACAACTTGAGGCAAGGGGTTCCTTTCCTCAGTCAGGCTCCCACAGTGACTCTCACCACAGACGCTTCTCTGCTGGGATGGGGAGCCTACCTGGATTAGCATACTGCTCAGGGGACTTGGTCCCATCAGGAGTTTCTTCTACACATAAGTCTTCTCGAACTTAGGGCTCTCTTTCTGGCTCTTCAGACATTTTCGAGTTTAATTCAGGGGAAAGTGGTGCAGATCAGGACAGACAATACCACAACCATGTGGTACATCAACAAGCAGGGGGCACTTGGTCCTCAGCCTTGTGCACCGAGACCATTAAAATATGGTCACTAGCTTATTCCCTGCAGGCTTCCCTGATTGCTGTGCATCTTCCAGGGAAGGACAGTGTACTTGCAGATGCTCTCAGCAGGATTTCTCAAGGTTACCACGAATGGGCCCTGAATCCTCTCATTCTTTGGATCATTTTCAAGAGATGGGGCACTCCAGAGATAGATCTCTTTGCAGCCCCAGACAACCATCAGCTCCCTCTGTTCTGCTGCAGGCCCCACTCTGCGGAGGTCTCTTCCTCTAGATGCCCTCCTGTTGGATTGGACCAACAGGTTTCTCTATGCTTTTCCTCCCTTTCCTCTGCTTTTCAGAGTTCTAGTCAAAATCAGGTCCCGACCCTGCACTATGATTCTGATAGCCCCGGATTGGGCCAGACAGCCTTGGTACCCCTACTATTGTCACTATCAGTGACAATTCCCCTGTGTCTTCCCAGGCAGTTCAACCTCCTCACCTCATCTCAGGGGAGGATATTGTACCCCAGTCTTCACACACTCAGGCTCAAGGCCTGGTTCTTAAGGAGCTAGAATATGCAGACCTGCATCTCTCACAATCAGCTCTGGATACCCTTAAGGCCAGTAGAAAACCCTCCACTAGGAAAACCTATGATTCTAAATGGAAGAGGTTTTGGTTCTGTTGTTCCCAGAGGCACATCCAGACAGATTCAGCTGATATTGCCACTGCCTTAGATTATTTGTTATATCTTAACAGTTTAGGCCTTCGGCCTACCACTCTCAAGGTGCATTTGGCAGCTATTTCTGCTTTTCTTTTGGCTGGGAAGGGCTCTTCTCTAGCTTCCCACTCAGTTTTCAATAAATTCTTTAAAGGTTTGGTCCACATCAATCCTCCCTTCAGGGATCCTACTCCCATACCTCTCAACTGTCCCTGATTTTCAGGGATGTCCCTGATTTTGCCTCAAAATTTTACTCTGTCCCTCCTAAAAAATTGTGTTTCCATGACCAAACAGCAGGGGTTGTAGGCACAAAATAATGTCAAACATTATAGTTACAGACTTGTTCTTCCTTAGGAAATGCATTTTACCCCAAGTCCCTTATTCTACCAGCTTCCTGGATGGATATCACCAATTTTTAAGATGTGTCCCTGATATTGGTCCTTTGTCCCTCATTTTTTTTAAGCCTTGTCCCTGATTTATGAGGCAGGAGGTTGAGAGGTATGTCTACTCCTCTGTGGGACCTGAATATCTGTACTGCACAGCTGATGCAAGCCTCCCTTTGAACCCCTTTGCTCAACTGAACTGAAATACCTGACTTGGAAAACTGTATTCTTGGTTCTATTACTTCTGCCAGGAGAATCAGTGAATTACAGGCTCTATCAGTGGAACCTGATTTCATCTCATTCCATAGGGATAAGGTGGTCCTTCATATAAATAGGAAATTCCTCCCTAAAATGGTATCAGACTTCCATCTGAACCAGTCTATGACACTGCCTGTATTTTTCATTGATCACTCCTCTTCTGGAGAGAGGCGACTTCACAGTCTTGATGTAAAGAGGGTTCTGAGTTACTACTTAGAATCCACTAAGCTCCATAGAAACAACTGCTTCCAGCTGTTTCTCACTTATGGGGAGGTGGGTAAAGGTAAGCCTGCCACCAAGAGAACTATTGCTAGGTGGATTGTCTCTTGCATTCAGTTCTACTACTCAAAGTTGGGGGAAAGAGCCACCCTCAGGCCTGAATGCTCTTTCTACCAGAGGTACAGCTGCTTCGGTCGCAGCAGCTAGAGACATACCCATAGTGGAAATCTGTAAAGCAGCCACCTGGAAGACTGTTTACACATTTACCAAGCATTACTCCCTGGACAGTCAGGCAAGAAGTGATGCTAGGTTTGGTACTGCATTACTGCAGAACTTGTTCCCAAAAATAGGTTCTGTAGTTCCCTCCTCCTTAGGGGTACTGCTTGGTAGTCTGCATATAGTCAGAATACAGCAAGACTTCATGTTTTTGAAGAAAAAATTACTCACCTTAGTAATTGTGTTTCTTCTAATGGAGTCTTGCTGTACTCTAATCTGTCTCCCTGCCTCCCTTCCTGGAACCTGATTGTTTTGGGATGTGGGTGGGCAGGTGCAGTGTTGCACCCCAGGGGTGTACCTGGGTGCCTCTTCTTAATTGAGTTTTTTTTCTTGTTTCTATGTTTTACTATAGTTTGTTTATTACCTACTTGGATTCTTTTTGGGCGTCTCGACTTGAGTCTTTGGACCCTAAATTTATGTCTCTTGCCGTTTGGCACAAAAGTTTTAAAAACAATTTCTGGGTTCTTAGTTGGTTAGTATAGGGCTCGTAAGAATCTGACGGTTACACTAAAGAGTACCTAGGACAGAGGTTTGAAAACCAAACTCGAGCTCAACATTCTATGCCTTGGCAGAGAGTTAACTCTTTCCTCTCCGGAGCAGTTCAAGTGCTGGGGCTAACTACATATAGTCAGAATACAGCAAGACTCCATTAGAAGAAACGCAATTACTAAGGTGAATAATTGTTTCTTTTGAACTACCTGTGGTCTTTGTCTCCCAAGGGGACTTTGGTCAACGACCCTTAAGGTGCACCTGGCAGCCATCTCTGCCTACCGGGTGCAGGCTGGTCAGCAGTCAGCACAGAAGGTGGTCTGGCGCTTTTTCAAAGGCCTTGATCACATTTCCCCTCTAGTGCGTGAACCACCACCACCATGGGATTTGTTGCTGGTGTTGGCAAAGCTCATGGGCAAGCCATTCGAACCAACCACCTGGCTATCATGTCATTCAGAAGGATCAGTGAGCTCTAGGCTCTCTCAGTGGAGTCTCCTTACCTGGTCTTCCACTGGGACAATGCCCTGCGCCCCAACCCAAACTTTCTCCCGAAGGTTGTGTCGGAGTTTCACCTGAACCAGGTGATAATTCTTCCAGTGTTCTTCCCGAATCACACCTCGGAGGCCAAACACAGATTCCATACTCTGGACCTGAGGCGAGCGTTCACTTACTACAAAGAGCGCACGGTTAAAGTTTGGGGAGAGGTTTGCCAGCTGTTTGTCACCTACACTGAAGTCACACCTGGTAGACCCGCAGCCAAGCGGATGATTGGTAGGTGGATCACTTCCTGCATTGATCTCTGCTATAGGTTTGTGGGTAGGGAGCCTCCTGGAGGGCTAAGGGCTTATTCCACTTACCATACCACTGTGTCAGTGACTGCTTCTAGGAACGTCCTATCCAGGAAATCTGCAGGGCTGCTACCTGGAAGTCAGCGCACACACCTTCATTTTCCATTACCACAGTGAGTTCGAGTCACGCCGGAATGCTGGTTTTGGGGCCTCAGTACTCCAATGTCTGTTTCCTAAGTCGGTGGTGTGCGCCTTACCTCTCTCCTCCCGGAGAACTGCTAGGAGTCTGCCAGAAAGTGTAGATAGAACATCATATCATGTCCCTAGAAGCACAGGTTACTCACCTGTACAGTAGATCTTGCACGAGAGTAATCTCTTGCAACATATAATACACTTGAGTCCTCACCAGAGGGCATTCTTATGCACGGCAGCTTTCTTCTAGCAGTCTTTGCCTAGGGGCCGCCCACACTTGACATCATCATCCTCCCACATCTATATAAAGGAGGGCCGCCCCAGGCATCCTCAGTTAATTTTTCTGCCATCTTCAGCTCGCACGCAGCAGCTTGGTGCTTGTGAAGCAGATCTTCTTGGACTCAAGTCTCCACCACTCATTCACACTAGTGGGATAGCGCCAGACGAGCTAGGACCAAACAGGAGCCAAACATTTTCTGAAGGGTCGGCACCGAGACAGGACCACACATGCATGGCACCGTGAGACTAGCTCGCACCTGTGTAGGCTATCTTGGCGTCGACCCTCAACTGCCTCAGTTTCTTTTCTTCCGCCGTCGAGTGCTTGGATGTCGACATCGCTCGTTTGCCAGAGTCAAAGTTTTCATCTATACGACAGCAGCTTTTAGCCGTTTAGTATTCAATTTAACATTTTTAGTAGTATTTTCTTATTTTGCGAAGAAGAAAAAGAAGATTATGAAAAAAAGAAATTCTCACCTGCCATCAACGGAGTCTTCCTTAGATGGTAGCAGTGACGGTAGGAATACTTCATTTGAAAGTTGTTATGGCAGAGGGGCTGTGTCCGTCCACTGCCCTTTGCTAAAGGGGGGTTCCGACTATGGATAGTCCTGTGCTTGGGGGAGACAGTCCACCAAAGCACGAATCTGGCGGTTCCGGGGATCCAGCTCCACTTCACCTCGAGCTCTTCTTCCTCATTGGAGGAAGAAGGATCGGTGGCGCTTGAGGTTGCCCCCTGGTACGTTTGCATAGTGATTGTTGGTCGGGAGGGGGTGATAGGCCTGAACCAACTTTGGTTGGTTCCCCCTTGGTCCCGCTGTTAACGGCCGTGTTCTGGACTGCAGACTCCATCTGTGTCCTCGATGGCATTCCGGTGAGCAGTTTCACCTCTGGGCCACTCCTGTGGAGCAGGGGGTTAGACTTCTGTCCAGTTTTCCTTGCCAGTGTTCCTGATTTCTGAGCCTTCCAGCCTTGGAGCCACTGGACGATTGGATCAGGATATGCGCGGCGCCCTCTTAGTTCCTTCACCATGACGTCAACCCCTCATGCCTACCCCCTCCCTCTTTCCATGCAGGGGCCGACATGGGCACCACTTTTTCCTTCTCCCCCTCTCCTCTGGATTTTCTCCATTGGCATTCTCCACAGTGCTGTTGGTCCTGGCACCGCTGTTGATGCCATGGGTGTCACTGCAGGTCTGGCGGCAAAGCTAGAATTGGCATTGGTTCTGTAGGTGGCACCACTGGTGTTGGTGTGGGCCCCGTGGGTGGTGCCCTGTGATGCCGTGGGTGCTGTTGGTGCCGTTGGTTCCCGGTGCCACTGGTGGTATTGTGGGTGGCACTGCAGGCACCTGTGGGTGGTGCCACGAGTGGTGCTGGGCACCCACGGGTGTCATGGGTGCTGGGGTGCCTGCGGGTACCCTCAGGTGCCACAGCAGGTGCCGGGGTGCCTGCGGGTACTGCTGCAGGTACCCTTGGATGTTGTCCAGGATGGCATAGGCACTGCTTGGTGCCATCCTGTGCCACGAGTGATGCTGGTGCCACGGGGATGCCAGTTGATGCTGTCCGGCAGAACTAGTGGTGGATTTTTCCTTCTGCAAACCTCTTCTTCCGCGGAACTTGTGGCGAGATGGTTTCCGTAGAATGAAGTCCTGTTCTGCAGATTATTTTTCCACAGATCTTAGTGAGTGGCAGTCTGCATGGGATCTTGTGACATCCAGCGGTTTTCCACTGTTGGAACTCTTCTGTGCTGTTCTGCCAGCGAAATCCGTCATTCCGCTCAGCACTTTCTCGGCTCCTTACATGGTGCCGAGCTCCTTGACACCCTTCCTGGTGGCAGAGTCTGTAGTGGCTCTGACCTAGACCTCCCTTTAGGGGTCCTTCTGGGGTAGAAGTGCATCTGGAGGAGTCTGTCCCTGTCCTATTTGTCGGTGATAGAGCAGTTGACTCATTTTATAGACTGGAGGGCAAGCCATCTCTCTCACCAGAGTCCGTGATGGAAGATCTTTTCAGTTGTTCCTCAGTGAGGGAGTCCACTGTAGTACTTCAGACTGCATCCGTGGACAAAAAGCTTCTGTGTCTAGACTCTATTCAGTCATCAGGACAGTTACACTCTTTGGAACATTCTGATTCAATGGTTGGGAGCCGTACAGGCTCTTTCACTCATTTGATAGGGGTTTATAGCCCCCTTGTGGTACTGCCCCTTTGGTGGCTTCATCAGCAACAAGTGGTTAACATCTCTTCAGCTGTAATTATTGGTCCTGTCACGATTTCAATTATGGACGCTCAGGCTTCTCCTGCTCCTCAGATGGACGACATCTTCGTCATTTTTGTATCAGACAATCCTTGCGAGATAGCAGCCTGAAAGCATTGTCAGGCTCAGACTAATGGTAAAAAAAAAAAAAAAAGAAAAATCATCACAGCACAGGGTCTAGCCCGAAATTACCCAATACCATCCTTTTGGATCTGGCCAGGTTCTGCCTCAGCCTCTGAGGCAGTTGTGTCTCAACTACGGTGAAGAGTATCTGACTTCTTATAAAATGGCAAGAAAAAAATCTAGAAATCTTATTGGCCAAGACAGATCAGTTGACCGTACATTAATTCTCTGTATACGCACAGTCATCCTGGTCCTAAACCACATTACACAATGAGCAGATCAGTCCTACAACCAGAACGATCTTCCATCAGTCTCCCTACAACCAGAACTGATCTTCCACCACAAACATGGCCGCTACCATTACACTGTAGAAACCTTCAGCTGGGCCCTAAAGTTAAAATTATCTTAAATATAAAATAAAACAAATTAATTAAATGTTGTTTACCAGACTGTCGCACTATCCTTACACACATTAACAAATTAGAAACATTAAGTATTGTTTATAGTTTTCATTACAACTGTTTGTTTCCTAACAGTGAAAAATCCCCCTTCTGTCTTTACCTGCTCATCAGGGAAATCTTTTCTGCTTTCCCTGACAAGTGAGATAATTGAGTCTCTGGCTCTAAAACAGGTATTTGTTGTCTGTGTGTGTGTGTACAGTATGTTAGTAGAGGAACATTCTGCTAGTAGAACTGAGCAGGATTTTGAATCCCTGTATTCCATGGTAAACATTCCATTTCTTGAATGTGGGGAAACACAGAGGGAAAAAAAAAACAGAATGAAGAAAGTAAGCAATAATACTATTTAAACAAAGAGAAAAGGTGGTAAATGACTCACCCTGCTGTTTATCTTTTAGGACAGAGCAAGCAGTTCATGATGCTGTCAGTGAGTACGGCAGTTTTGAACTATGCTCGTGATTGCAGCACTGGGGAACTGAGAAGCCTCTGTTATGGCTTCCTTTTAGTTTTGTCTACAGAGTGAGGAGAATGAAATAAAATAGGGGGCAATGTGTTATACTTAGAATGAGAAAAACGTCATTGTGAATTGTTGTGGCTGGCAGGAGAATATGAAGCTTAAGTGGGCAGGGAAGTACACACTGTATAACACTACTTTAATCTAGCACCAATAGGCAGAAGGACTATTTTATGTTAAAAGCACAGATTCACTTACAGTTTTACTTATTTAAAAATGTGTTTAAAAATAAAAAAACTGCTTCTAACAATAAAGGGACATTTTATAAGTGCAATAAACACTCCGGGTTGTGCATTACGGTGTGATAACCCGCACTCTTAGACTTACCGCACTCAGCCTTTGGCTTGTGCCCAATTCACGCCTTGTGGAGTGCGGTTATCACACCATAATGCACACCGTGTCGTGTCTTATTGCTTACTTGTACCTCAAGGGGGAGTCCGATCCAGCGGAGGTATGGGTCATCTCTTTTCTCCAAGAGAGAGTTCTCTTATTCAGAGATATTCCCTAGGTCTAGGCGGCTGCCCAGTCTGTTGGTTTCCCTTTTTTTAAATCAGGCTTTCTTCTCTTGATCAGAGCCTCGGAGCAACAGAAGTGACTCTCCAGTGATTTGGAACTCAGGTTCCTGATTCCTTGCTTGCTTCAAGTTAACAGACAGCATGCTCCTTTCTTGACCATAGGTCAAGTAGGTCTTTTTTTCAGAGATGGCTTCTTGATACTCACATCTTTGGTTCCTGTACACTGGTTCCATGCCAGTCGCTCACAAAGTTACCCACTTCGAGTGGGTGACGAAACTGTGATGTTTTTTGGTCAGCAAGCAACCTAGAATCCTTTTCTACTCCCTTTCAGGAAGGCCAAAGTGAGTGGTGCCTCACCGCATTGAGTCACTTCTGCCATTATTCAGTCATTTTCAATGAATGGGTTAACCCGAACTTGGTCCGGCTGCGTCCCCCATCGATGCACATCTGTCTCTATTTGTCTTAGAAATCCAACCCCTGTTTTTATCTGTCGGAATGTTTTTCCACAGTGGACACGTCCTCCTGTACTCTTTCCCTCTCTTCCCTTAGTTTAGAGACTGCTACTACAGTTGTAGGCACACAGGGGCAGAATGATTCCTTTTGGAATATGATGTGGGTAGGATCTGGTTCTGCTAGCCCACCACAAGAGGCTTCTAAGTCGTGCTTGGCCTTCCATCAGGAAGGTTTCAGTGACTAAGTGGAAACCATTCTCCTTGATGGGCTAACCCCCACCTGGACCCCCTTTTGCTCACCAAGTAAGGGGTTCAAGTGCTCCTGGACCTGTTGTTCACAGCTCAGCCATACTTGATAGTGGGGGTTTCCATCTGCGCTTTCCGGTCTACCCTGAACCGGTAGACTTTACTTTCAGCTCTTTCAGTTCCTGAGGTCCCTTTACGTTAGATTAGTACATCTTTGATGCCATTAATTTTTGTCCTAGACCAAATTGTGGGGCCGGGTTCTCACCTCTCTCCTAGAGTGGTTGCGGCCTCCTGGCAGAGTTTCATTTTGTGTCCATTACAGTTTTCTGCACAGGGTGGGTTAGAACTCAGGCACTTATCTTGAAAGTACTGTGTTCTAGCTGATCTTTCCAAGACAGCTCTTTTTATTAGCAGGACATTCCTTGGCCGTCCTTTCTGAGTGAACCCTATCTCTTACCACCCTATTCAGGGTTGTTGATTTTAGCTTGGTGCTCTCCCACTAGTGTGAATGAGTGGTGGAGACTTGAGTCCAGGAAGATATAGAAATTACGTACTTACCATAATTGTCGATCTTCTTGGACACAGTCTCCATCACTCATTCACATGCCCACCCTCCATCCCCTGGGCTTACTTGTTTTCTTTCCTGATCTTCACGGTCTTATGGTTCAGACTGTGAAGACATTGTTCTTTGACCCTTCTTGCAAGGGCCATCCGGGCCCCCTCAGGCCCAGAAAGTCAGGATAAGTTATTTTCATTAGTTACGCTGCACCTCCTTGGTCGAAAAGGTACTGAGGCGGTTGGAGGGTCGATGACGAGATAGCCTACACAGGCGCGAGCTAGTCTCGCAGTGCCAGATGCGGGTCCTGTCTCGTGACGACCCTTCAGAAAATTTTTGGCTCTAGCATCTCAGGCGCTATCCCACTAGTGTGAATGAGTGGTAGAAACTGTGTCCAAGAAGATCAACAATTAAAGATAAGTACGTCATTTCCATTTATGGACAAGAACTTGAGCTGGGAACGGGTTTTTCTCTCCATTCCCGATCTTCAACAAATGTCCAAAGAATCTACCAAAGCAAGTCTTCACTTTTTCGGTCATGTGATTGCGGTAGAAAAATCTACCATTACAACAACCATACCATCTGTGTTAGGTATTTGGGTCCCACACACACCACCACCTCCTGCAGACATTGCCAGGAATTCAACCAGGTAACACGATGATGACTACAGGAAATCGAATCTTGCCTAATGGAGCAAAAATTGTCTCCCTTAGAGAAGGGGGCCCATCCCAAGGATCCGTTGACTACAGCTTCACACAAGAAGCATGAAAGGGATAAGGAAAAATCATCCTCATCCTCTTTGGGCAGACACTCATTGGCGGCCACTGTTACTGGTGCTTCACCATTAACAGTGCCCTCCAGAGCTGCTACCTCATCGATGGGAATTTATACACTCTTGTTGACAGCACTTTCCAGCACCCTTTCAGCAGTTTCTACAGAACCTTATGTTAGTTCTGGTGACTCCCCATCAACGGCAGTTCGTTCCTATCGACAACTGCTTTCAAGCACTCTACTACCTCCCCTTCACTGCCCGTTGATGACAGGTCAGATATTCATGGGGAGAACTACATGATTTTCCATGGCCACGGCCCCTCCTCCTTCACAACCACTGTCTCACAGGGGCCAACCAGATAGGAAACGAGACCTTGGTATTTATCACCCAGGGGCCAGACCTGTTTATACATGATGTCCAATTATTTACTATTCCTCTGGTTTCCCAGAGGCAGCCTCCTCCGCCCTCCACTACTGCTTCAGTGGACATGGCAGCCGTGGTGCAAACAGTCTTGGAAATAATGAGGGGATCTCAGCCTTCCACTCCGAGAGAGCCAGGTCATCCTTCCCGTTCTCCCACTCCTCCACATAAACGTTTTCAAGGTGATAGAGATCCTTCTCTTGTGTGGTCCCCCCAGTCCCATGAGGAAGGATATTTCTCAGAAGAGGCAGAATTTCTGAAAGATTTTCCAGGAGATCTTGAGGATTTTGAGCCCCAGGATCTGGACTCCCATCCTCTGTCTCTACTCTATTCCTCTTTACATGAGGATGCCTCCCATCAGTCAGCTGCCTGTCTTCCTGATGATCCATGTTTCCATGAGAATGATGGTCCAAATTCAAAACATTTTGGAGTTTTCAACTGTAGAACATGATGAATAAAGAAAGATCATGGCAGACTACCTTGAACTCCCTGTGGAGTCTGTTGTAGTGGTACCTTTACTTATACAAACTTATCAAAATGCATTACTGGCCGCTTGGAATCAGTCCCTCCACTGTTCCGACAATTCCTAGAAAGGTGGACTGCCTTTATCAGGCTCCATTCGACCATCCTTTCCTTTCCACTACCCCTGAAGCTGATTCAGTAGTAATCACAGCGGCTTATGATCGCACATAACATCCAAAGCACATGAGCTCCTTAACCCCCGATAAGGACTTGTGCCCTATTGATTACCTCAGGAAGAAGGTATTCCCGGCTGTTACCATGAACCTCAGAATTTTAAACTATATGGGACACATGGTTCAATACCAACGTACCCTCTGGTCCTCTGCTATAGAACTAGTCAATAAACTCCCTCCTCCCTAGGAGAAGGACCAATTATTGGCAACAGTTTCAACTGGCAACTCCATCTCTGAACATCTGCTCTGTTCGGGGTACGACGCGGTGGATACCTCTGCTTATATATCGGTCACAGGTGTTACCACTAGACAGCATGCCTGGTCACGCGTGTCAGGTTTTATGCCAGACGTGCAGTACAAAGTGGTAAATGCTCCCTTTAATGGGTCCAAACTTTTTAGTTCTGGCACCCAGACACTCCTGGATGATCTCCAGGCTTCAGGTTGGACTTTACATATGGTACATGGCACATATCATTCCACACAGCCATCTTACCAGTACTACTCGCAATCCTCCTTTCAGTCAAAGAAAAGCGGCAAACACAGAGGTACCTATAGAGGTGGATTCCAGGGTCGTTCTCAACCAACATCCAGGAGCACCACTCCTACCTCCAAGGGCTCCCGCTTCCACCCCTCGGGTGGGGTCAGTCTGCCCACCTCCCAGTGACCAGTTAGGGCATTACGCAGGCTTCCTTGACCAAGCCTCGATGCCATGGGCGGTCACTTTGCCCTCTAGTTAGAGGCCTGGCAAGCGACAACATTGATGAGTGGGTGCTTCAGATCATCTGGATGGGACATACACTGGAGCTCACCTCCTTGCCTGCACCCTCACCCTCCCCACTCTGTCTCTTACCCACCCCACCATATCCCCATCCTTCAGGAGGAACTCTGGGCACTTCTTCACAAGAACGCCATTTATCTTGTTCCTCCTTTAGAGTACCATCAGGGATTCTACTCCCCATTTTTTTTCTGGTATGCAAACGCACCAGGGATCTCGGACCTATATTAGACCTCTGACAACTGAACCTATGTATACAATACAAGAGGTTTTGAATGGTCACTTTAACATCCATCATGCCAATGTTAAAACAAGGGGATTGGTTATGCGTATTAGACATGAAAGATGCTTACCTGCATATCCCCATCCACCCTGCTCGCCACCAAATCCTTTGCTTCTATCTACTAGGACATCACTACCAATTTCGGGCCCTCCCGTCTGGCCTGTCTTCCGCCCTGAGGATCTTTGCCAAGTGCCTAGCGGTGGTGCTGGCGGCCCTATGATGGGGCAGACATTTAATTTCCCTTACTTAGACAATTAGCTCATAAAAGCAGACTCCAGAACTTCTCTGCTTCTGTCCCTCCAAGTAACCCTCACTCTGTTCCAGTCCCTGGGAATTATGGTCAACTGGCCTAAATCCAACCTAACTCCTACCCAACAGCTCCAGTACATCGGAGCCATTCTGGATACCACCTCTGCCAGGGCTTACCTCCCTGCCAGAAGGCAAGATAAACTTCTGTCTCTGGCCTCACAGATGCGAAACCAGCAGTATATCACAGCCAGATGCCTGTTATGCCCTTTGGGACATATGGCCACAACCATCCCTATGGTGGCATTTGCCCATCTACACATAAGACCTATCCAATGGAGTCTTCAAAGTCAGTGGAGGCAAAAAATTGGGGACCTCAAAGACAGAATCTGAGTCACTCCTGCTTTATGCTCGGCCCTCAACTGGTGGACCCATCGTGACAACCTCTCTCAGGGCATGCCCTTCCAGTCCCCTCCTCCCCAGTAGACATTGACTACAGATGCTTCCTCTGATGGCTAGAGGGCACACCTGGGTCCTTACAGGACACAAGGCAGGTGGCCCCTGTACTCCCATCTCTTCTTGTATAAATCTGCTGGAAATGAGAGTGGTCCGCCTCGCCCTTCAGGCTTTTCTATCCCATCTCACTCTGGGGCCCTCTCCTGATCCAATCAAACAACACCTTGGTAGTGTTTTACCTGAACAAACAAGGAGGTACCAAATCCCATGTTGTCTGCAGGGAGGCGATGGCGGTTTGGCAAGAGGCTATACTTCAACATCTTACGTTGACTGCCGTCCATCTACCAGGATGCCGCAATATCTTGGCTGACATTCTTAGTCACCAGACTTCCACGCATGAGTGGACACTTCATCATGAAGTTCTTCAGACGGTCTTTCGGCTGTGGGAGACCCCGCACCTCAACCTCTTTGCCTCTCCTGACAGTCACCATCTTCCCAGATACTATTTCATTATCCTGAACAGAAAGGGACTATCTATCGATGCCATGTCCCAAGCATGGACAGGACTCTTCTTATATGCTCCCCCCATCCCACTCCTGCAACAGACTCTGCTGAAGTTACAGCTCAAACCTGCCACCATGATTCTTATAGCTCTTCTGTGGCCTCGGCAGGTGTGGCTTCCCCTACTTCAACAGTTATAAGTGGCAGACCCAATCCCGTTACCCGTCAGACCAGACCTGTTGACACAGGATCGGGGAACCCTCCTTCACCTAAACCTGAAGTCATTACACCTTCATACTTGTGTACTGAAGATGCTTTAATAGCTTGCCTTCAAGTCTCCTCACCAGTGGCCAATATTCTTTGGCCTCCTGTAAACCATCTACCAGGCAAACCTGTAATGCCAAATGGAAACGCTTCTCCCTATGGGCCTCTTCCTGGTCTTTGGACTCGTATTCATGTCCATTAACTAAGGTGTTGCACTTGCCTCAATGCGCTTGAGCAACTCCTGTATTAAAGTCCATCTGACCTCTAGCTTGGCCTTTCAAGAACCTTTAGAAAGAAGACTGCTTCATCAACACCACCTTACCAAGATGTTTCTAAGAGATATGTTACACCTCAAACCTATTAGACAGCCCGCCCCTCCATTGGACTTGAATTTCCCGTTGAAAAAACCCTTGACCCCTTCGAGCCTGCGGCTACTTGCAACCTCCACTTCATAGCCTGGAAGACCTAATTCTTAGTAGCTGTCACTTCAGCTAGACGTATTTCTGAACTTTATGCCCTAATGTGTGGGGAACCTTACTTAGTCTTCCATAAAGACAGAGTGTCCCATCATACCAATCCCTCCTTTTACCCAAGGTGGTCTCGGAATACACATTAAATCGGTCTATAGAACTGCTCGTCTACTTCCCTGAACATTCTAATTCAGGAGAATACCTTCTTCACACTTTAGATGTTCATTGCATTTTGAGATATTATATAAATCGTACTAAATCTTTCAGGAAGACTCCTCAGCTTTTTGTTTCCTTTGCCTGGTCGCTAAGCAGACCCTCCCCAACAGGTTGGCACATTGTATAACCTTTACCAGGATCTATTCAAGCCCACTCTACCTGAGCCATGGCCACTACCACAGCCTGTTTCAAAGGGGCATCTATCACGGACATCTGCAATGCGGCCACATGGTCCACAATACATACCTTCACAAAGCATTACAATTTAGACGTTGCGTCTCACTGTAGGATGGCATTTGGTCGCACTGCCTACAAGGCCTGCTATCATAATGTTTTCCACCCTTCCTGAGTTTACTGCTTGGGAGTCATCCCAAGTGTATTACCTGCTGCAAGAGATTACCCTCGTGGAAGATAGTACAGTCGCATACTCACCGTAACAGTAGATCTTCAAGAGGTATCTCTAGCAGCAGGTACGATCCCTCCCTCCATCCCTCTCCTTCACTAAGAAAAAACTTCTGATCCAAATATATACATATACATGAGGGGGCACCTAAAGCTCCTCACCTCTCCCTCGGTCCTCGCTTAGTGAACTGAATTCGGTGGGGAACTGAGGATGCCTATGGCCGCCCACACTTATATAGGTACAGGATGATGATGTCATGTGTGGCCAGCCCCTAGGAAAAGACTGCTAGAAGGAAGCTGCCATGCAGAAGAGCGCCCTCTGGTGAGGACCAGGTGTATTACCTGCTGCAAGAGATACCTCTCCAAGATCTACTGTTACAGTGAATACACAACTGTACTTTCTAGGAGTGGTATATGGTGTTCATCCACACAGACCCACCCGACCTCCCCCACTTTGGCGCGCACATACACACACACACACACACACACACACACACACACACTGCTTCCAGCGGGCAAGATCTGGTGTCATGGGGTGGAGCCAAGGGAGTTACCACCCAGGTGGGTAGGAGGAGCCAGCTTGAAGACTTTCCGGCAAGATTTAAAGGGGAAAGGATACTGCCAGAAAGTGTGGATGACCATCATATACCATTCCTAGAATTACTGTTACAGAGTAGTAAGCAGTGTGTCTCGTTCCTCAGCAGTAGTACTGAGTTTCATCCCTCCCATCCCTCTGTCATGGGGATGTTGTTCCCTAGGTGCGTTACTTTGCACTTTTTGGTGTTGAATTTCAAGTGCCAAATCCTTGACCACCTTCCTTTTAGCTTTTGTAAGTCTCTCTGCATTTATCCACCTTCCCACAGAGCTTCGTGTCATCTGTGAAGAGACACAACCTGACCCAGATTCCATCACCAGTATCGCTGATGAACACGTTAAAGAGGACTGGACCCAGGACTGATCCTTGTGAACTCTCTTCTGGTTTAACCCTGTGGTGCCTCCCCTTTCATTTTGGATGCAGCAGTTTATTGTGGTTACATTATTTATTGTCATAGTGCCTTGCCATTAGTTAGTGACTACACAGAATGCAAATAAGCAGTGTGTGTGTGACCATTAGGGATTACAATCCGCCTTCTGGACTCAAAATAAGCCAGTTGTGTCCACCAAGTTACTGCACATTCCAGGCCCATTTTATAATGACAGTCTTTGTAGTGGACCTGCCCCTGATTAACATAGCACCACAGACCTGTAACTGCGCTGAGTAAAAAGGACACTATTAGAGGGAAAATTAAAATGTTCGATAACATTAATCTTTAATCTACAGGAATCCCTCACTTAAGTTTAAAGTAAAGGTGTGACTTTTGGAGATTCAAGTTCGGGCAACATAGTCCATTATACTGTGCCCCAGCGATAGTCCCCTCCATATCAAAACTATAAATTTCACTGCTGTCCTGGACGGGAGGGAAGGGATCATAATTTTGGTCGAACTGCCAGCCAGCCTATCCCTTTCCATTTCCCAGTCCGCTCACCACACCCCAGCATGCGGACTGTCTTAACTGTATCAGTCTTCACCATTCATCACTGGTGGGTACTATGCTGAAGGTGCTAGGACCCCAAGGGAAGCTTTTAAGCTTTAAATAGCTTTTTTCCTCCTAGTAGGAGAGGCCGACATTGAGGACAGCACCACCCTTGAGGCCGACACATTGCACGGCACTCGTGGGTTGGCCAGTAACTGGTGCTGGCCCCTCCAATACCTCAGTTCTGCTTTTCCTACCATCGAGGTGCAACGACTTCATGGGACAACAAGAAAATCATCTGCGTCACTCCCAGTTCTGCCATTTCTACTCGTTCGGTTCGAATACTCAATGCCATACTAGTTCAACGCCATGTTGGCATCGTTTTTACTTTATCTTAAAAAGTTTTCATTTGGAATTGAGTCTTTCCCTTTTGTTTTTGTTTAGTTTGTGTGCAGTCGGATCATGTCGGGTTCGGGGTAGAAACGTTCAAAGGCTGGGACTAGTGTCGGTGCCCCTGTGGAAGTCAGTTTTCCATAACGGACCCGCATAACTGATGCTTTACCTGCCTAGGGCCAAACCACAACATGGATCGCTCCGACACCTGTTTCAGTATGGATTACTGCACCTTGGAGATCCATGCGGTGAGGTCAGGACGTGACCCCTCTACCTTCGGTGGTCAGCATTGCATGAGGGCTGCTAAGGTAAGGCCCTTGAGTCCGTCCCCCAGACCCCCCACTGCTACATGCTCCTGGGGAGAGCAGACCTCCGCTGGCTCAGGTCTTGCTGAGCCCGGACGCCTGGGCCAGCGGTCGGAGGAGCAGTCTGCCTCCTCCGGGGCTGGCTGTGGATCGCTCACAGCCCAATGTCGAGGCCTCAACTACATGCGGGACCTGCATCAGTGGTACCTTCAAGGGCTTCAGGGAGTGCAGCCTCGTCTCCTGGATTTAATTCAGGTGTCGGAGAGTGAGCGAGGCCAAATTCCTGCTGCCGAGGAGTTCTCTCCTGACACCTCTCTTGGTGCTAGGACAGGTAGAGTGTCCGGGGTTGCCTCTCTTGGAATCGCCGTGCTCTCCTCCTCGAATTTGGAGCATGATTAGGTTGATCTGGATTGGCAGCCGAGCTCTCCAGAGCAACGGTCGCTCCCCGGGATCCGCATGTGGTCTTCATCTGTGAGTTCCATTTATAGGGTCGACACTGTACATGACACTGCCCTTTCCTCTGTTGGTGCCATGCTTGGTGTCACTGAGGACTCTGGTGCCATCTCCAGCACAGTCTCAGGTGACGTGCCAGATGGCGGCAGTGCCACGTTAGATGATGGTTCCACACCTGGTGGCAGTGCTGCAGTCAGTGCCGCGCTTGGTGTCAGTGCCGCGCTTGGTGTCAGTGCCGTTTCGGGGTCAGTGCCATCCCTGAAGATGACATATTTGAGGTTGGCACCACAGCCAGTGACTATGTCGATGGTGCCACTTCTGGTGATGGTGCCGATGTTGGTGCCGCCTTGGGTGACAGTGCCTCCTTGGAGGCTGTTGCCATGGGGGAACACCAGCTTTGGCACAGAGTCAGTCTTAGGTGCTGACACAGAGTTCGAGGGGGAGTCAAAAGCCGACCCTGGTGCTGGCTTCTCTCTCCCCACCTCCCTGAGAGCGGTGGCCATGGTGGGTTCTCTCTCAAGGGGTAGGTCTCGGTCCTCTGGGCCAGGGGCCCGGTCAGCCTCCCACTCTGCCTCGGTGACCTCAGTCACCTCGGGTGGGAGTCAGGGTGCTGGATCAGTCACCCCCTCCCCATCTGGGGTCAGAGTCCTGCAATGGGTGGGGACAGGGTCCACCCTTCTGGGCCTGCTAGGCTCTGATCTCCTCATCAGGGGCCTTCTCCCCTAGGACTTCCCCCTGCCAGCTTGGGGAGGTTTGAGCAGCAGGTGGTGTTTGGACGGTGCACCCCCCTTCCTTCAGAGGGGTCCCCCACTTGTCCCCACAGCTGTGACAGAGGAGTTCCAGTCTCTTAGGACCATTCTGCTTCAATCCTTCAGCATCCTTCCCCCAAGTCTTTCCGGTCCCTTGGGACCTCTCACTTGGGAGCAATGTAGGGCAATGGCGAGTGCTTTCCCCATTCATTACAAGGCCATGGATGAGATGGTGTTCACATCTCCTCTTCCTACACCATCATTCCCTATGCAGTGCCCCTCCACTTCATCAGCTTCCTCCTCCTCTGAGGAAGAGCACTCCACCTTGTGATGGTCTTCTGATGCTGACTTCACAGAGGATCAGCAATTCCTGGTGATGACGATGGAGGAGCTCAGTCTTTCCTAAACAACTCAACGCAATCCTGCACATGCGACGATGGTATTCCTTGGGAGTACAGCCAGGATTCAGTGGTGATCCCTCCATGGCCACAGCCTTTTATGGAGGAGTCGTACAGTGTCTGGCAGTTCCCTGTCTCTGCTTCCCCAACCCCTGGGGACTACCAGGCAGGTATTTTGCTCCCTCAGGGTCTCCGGGGTCTTTGCCCCACCCAACATCAGGCTTGGAGTGGCTGGCTACCCATTCTGGGTGTCTGCACCTAACAAGAGACCATCCTCCAGATACGGACTCTGCTGAGTTCTATCGCTGGGGCAGAAGAGTTTTCGCCTTGACGTGTCTCGTGTTCTCCATAGCTGCTCATCAGGCATACATGGTGGCATATGAAAGGCACCTGTGGGCTTCACTGGGACAAATCCTGGTGGCCATGCCTGATAGAGAGGCAACCAGGTGGGCCATTGCCATTTCCACCAGAGGCCTGAAGCTAGTGAGACACCAGGCATGGGCATCTTATGGCGCCAGCGCAGTAACCTCCAGGATTGTGGGATCTGTGGTCTGCTTTAGGCAGACAGCATGGCTTCACCTTTCCTGGTTGTGACCCTTGATCTGGTGTAGGGTGACTGCCTCGTCTTTCCGGGGGGCCTGTTTTTTTCTCCCGTAGGGCCAGGCGAGAACTGTTGGGGTGCCCTCCCTTTCCTGCAGGTGAGGAGGCTCGTCCTGGCTCTGAACAGTAGCAGGTCTGGCTAGATCTGTGTTGGTTCCTCTCCTCTCTTGAGTCCCCTCATGAGAGGCTAAAGGCTATCTAACCTTCAGGGAGGTACCAGTACCACTTTGTGATGCTTGGTACTCACTCACCAGTGATGAATGGTGAAGACTGATACAGTTAAGATATGAAAATGACGTACCTACTGTAATTCTTGATCTTACTGTATATCTTCACCATTCATCACTGCTTCTCACCCACTATCCCCTCTTGGGCCTCAGCTTCTGGGCAGTGCTTTCTCCCTGCTTGCCTCCCCCCCCCCCCATTGAGGCCAATTGTGGGCACAGTCTCACTGGTACCTCCGGACTCCCTGCATCTTCTTGGAAGCATTAGAGGCCAACTTGGCGGGGGGGGGGTGCAAGCAACAGCTCTTGCCCTATTTTCCATGGCTCCCTGGGGCCCTACTGGCAGTAGGAATGGTCTTCAGGTCTCCTGTTCTAGGAGTTCTGCCTCAGGCTCCTTCCAGTGGGATGCCTGCCTTATAGCTAGGGACCCTCTCTCCATATAAGTTTTTCAACTTCTTTTCCACATTACAAGACACTGTCGGCTGGGTTTCTTGGCAACACACAGTCCTCTCAGACTTCCCAGGAGTCAGGAACCTCATTGAGATCTTCTCTTGTTAAAATCACCTCCCTGGTGGTGCTAAATATAGGAATTTTTTATCCTCTTACACCCCTGAATTTTCCCTTGGGCACTGAGATGATTTTTGGCCTGAAGATGGGTTCTCCTCTCGATCTAGGTGCTGTTCCCTGGGGCCAGCATCAAAGGGTAATTCATTGGAAAGTTCTGAGAGATGCATCTAATCCTCCAGACCTTGGCGGAGAGCCCTGCCCCCTGTGGTATTAAGAGCAAGTACCACCAGTGCCAGTCACAGGACCAGGAACGATCGAGGTCCTCCCAGTTTCTCGACTTGCCCAAAGGCTTGACGGCTGTTGAGTGCCCCTCAGCTGGGGCACAAGTTGGGCAGGTCAAGGGCTCTTCAGTTCCCCTATCAAGCCAGTCGAGTTCGATTCTGGTTGAGCAGGCCACTGAGATATTTCTCGAGCCTATTAACCAGTTATTGGACAAGACTGAGGAATCAGTCTTGCAGACCTCGGTACTCCCAGTCCTCACCCAGGAGGATGTGGTCCAGTCAGTGTCCCCGTCCGGTCCTCGATGGGAGCAGCCTCCACCAGAGGTCAGTTCTTCCAGGCCTGTGTTGCTGAATGTGGGCAGGCAATTGGTCTAAAGCGGTCCACCGCAAGGCCCTTCTTTTGTTGACCAGCTGGTCGACAGTTGAGGTTGTGGTCAAGATTGCAGCTGAGGTGTTCCCACTCTCGATCCCGCTTGACTGGGAGGTGTGGCTGTTCCTTGTCCTCAACATCCTTGAGTGAGGAGAGGTATTGCCATAAGATGCACCAGTGTAACAAGCTCCTCTGGCTACAGTGGGCCATTGCAGGGGAGGGTAGGCTCCACCTCCTGGACTTTTGGTCTCCTGGCTGCCACCAGTGGTGTCCCCACCAGTTCTCACCATGCAGGTGCACATTGCAGCTGCTTCTCTACCTCTTCGGGTGAAGTGCCACCACCACAGCTAAAGGTGGGTGCCCCAACTAAGGAGACCAGCTGCTCAGCCATCGGCTCACCAGGCCAGTTGTCTGTATGGATCACCCAGGGAAAAAGGATACCTGGGACATCTGTGGCAAGAAATATCCAAGGGCTGTTTTTGAGGAGTCCTCAGATCAACTCGGATCATGAGTCCGTTGCCTCCACTGGGTCTCCCCTCCTTGACTGCAGCTCAGTCAAGGAATTCTCCACTGAGCATGTCCCCGGTATCCCTCAGGATGCCTCTCACTCATTTCAGAGTCCATGTCGGTCCCACTAGAGCCAGTCCAAAAGAGGGCTAAGTATTCCCTCATGGACATTTTCAACCAGGATGAATCCCCTGAGGCCAGTTTGAAACCAGCCCTGGAGCTTTGGCAGCATCCTGCCTGCACCCTCTGCCCACATGGTCCACAAGTATGCAGTCCCAGTGGGTTGCCTTTCAAGGTTTTCGGACCACCCCTTCATTGAGGGATTGGTAACAGATTCAGTGTTCCGCAAATCCAGACACCTGGGGAACATAGGCCTCTGGACAAGGAGCCCCGCAAGATTGACCACGCCGCTAAAAAGGTGTACACTGTGGTGTCTCTGGGTCTCCGTCAGGCTAGCTGTGCCATGATGATGACCAGCTTCGGTCACTTCCAGATGGGAATTTTTGATGTAGTCCTCCCTCACCTCCCTGGTGAACAGTATTTGGCAGCACTGCTCATCAGAGATCATTGTCAGTCGCTGGTTAAACATCAGATCTTCCTGAACATAATGTCTCCACCACTCAGTCACACTGATGGGAAGGACTATGCTGGAGGCGCTAGGACCAAGCGGGAGCTAAAACTCTTCAGGAGGGCCAGCGATGAGGTAGGACCGCACATGCGCGGTGCCGCGAGACAGGCTTGCGCTGTATAGGCTATCTCGGTGTCAACCCTCCAACTGCCTCAGTTTCTTTTTTTTCCTGCCGTCGAGTACGCTTCAGTGATGATTTCGCTCGCCCACCAGGAGTCAAATCTTCACATCTATACAACAGCAGCATAGTCACTCAGTATTGATTTAGTTTAGTAGTTTCTTAGTTTTTTTATTTAAAAAAATAAAGTTTTTCAGTAGTAAAGAACAGAGTAGTCTTCTTCAGCCCGTCTTCAACGGAGTCAACCATGAACAGGACCGGTGATGGTAGGAAGTCTTTGCATGAAAGCTCCAATTCCATCAGGGCTGGGTCTGATCCACCCCGCTCTATGGGGGGGGGCTAACTACGGGCATTCCAGTGCTCGGGAGGAAGGGTGATCCCCCCCCCAAAAGCACAAAAAGAAGTGGTCTTGTTCCCGATCTTTGTCTGGAACCCGGCACCGCTTGGCCTCGAGTTCTTCTTCGTCCCACTGTTCGAAGAAGAAACAGTACTGCTCGAGGTTGCCCTCTGGTAGGTCTGTACATCGATCATTGGTTGCAGGAGATGGGCGGCTGACTCAGACTCCTTCGGGTTCACCTGCGGCCTCTGTCCTTGGTGACCAGCATCTTCAACTCTGTAGTCCCTTCCCGCCTCCTGGGAGGTCCACTGGTGAGCAGTTTAATCATTGGGCCGCTCTAATGGAGCAGTGGGTTTGGCGGTTGTCCCAACTTTCTGAGCCGGCAGGATCAGTCCTGGGGCCTTCAGGCCTAGGGACTTTGAACCTGCGGGCAGGATGGTTGAGTCAGCCTTGTCGCGTGACACCTCCTTTTTTTCCCTCCTCACATGGCTGCGGTGCAGGGGCCAGCACAGGTACCACCTTCTCCTTCTCAGGTTTTCAGATCTTCATCCTTGGGTGCCCCGGAGTTTGGGTTGGGGTCTCCAAGCACTCGTGTGGCGCCGGCTGCGGTGCCCCCTTCGACTCCAGTCTTGATGGCGCCACAGTCGGTGCCATTCCCAACGCTGGTGCCACCTTGGGTACACAGTTTCTTGACTCTGATTCGAGGAGCACTCCCTCCTGTGCTGTTTCCTCCCTTTCCTCTTTATACTATCCCTCCTCTGCTAGTAGAAGATAATATTAAGCGTGATCCTGATCTACGATTGGGAGACGACTTCGATGAGGATTCTTTCTTCAGAGTGGAAAGTAGGCCCTCTACTTCAGCAGAGCCTTTGGTTGAGGACCTATCTTTTAAATCTCTACTGAAGAACATGAACTCCACCCTCTCCCTCCAGACATCAGAGGTGGATCCAGGGAAGCTATTGTGCCTTCAATATCTGCATGTTCCGGAAATCCCTGTAGAACTGACTCCTCCAGTACAGCCCTCTTTCAAGACTCTCACAGATGGTGTGGGATAATCAGACGCTCATTCTTTCCATGGCTGAGTCCATAGATCAGAAGTATGCTTCCCCTAAGGATCAACCAGTCCTGGCCTCCCAAACCTTTGCAGACGCCATTGTGATCTTGGTAGAAAATGACAAAGCTGTACTCCCTCAGGAATCTACAGCTCATCCGGTAAATAAAGAATCCCGTAAGACTGACACTTTAGGGAAGCGAGTCTTCACCGCTGCTACCCCAGGAATGCGTTATTGCTAGCTACCAGGGCTACTTCTCACAATATGAGTATACCCTCTGGCACTCACTGAAAACATTAGTCGAAGCTATTCCAAACTCGTTTGGTACTTCAAACCATTACTAGAGGCATCGAGTCCAATAACCAGCAGCTTAAGGCTGCTATAGATGCATTTGTCACTGCCTCTAGGGCAGCAGCGGCAGGGATTTGAACCCGATGCCACTCATGGTTACAGACCTCGGGGTTTATTAATGATGCTCAACAGAGTCATGAATTTATCCTTTGACGGAGTTTATCTCTTTGGCCCACAGGTGGCGCAGGCACTGGAAGCCACTCAGAAAACTAGGACTGCCATTAAGACTGCCAGACCGACCCCTGCTGCCCCCCAGTGGGGTGGGAACCATTGGCAGTTTCATAACCGTCTGTCCTTTCATGGCAGAGGCAGAGGGGGTTTCAACAAGAATCAAGCCCCTCAGCCGCAAAAGAAAATGCAGCAGAAAACACAGGGCCCAAAGGTGCCTAGTGCCACCCTTTGAGATTCCAGCCCAAATCCTGCGTTAGCTGTCCAAGGGGGACTTCTCTTTGGCAGTAGGGAGGCATCTGACTCAGAATAATTTGCAAGGGTTACTCCACATTTGTCAGAAACCCGCCGGATCATCAACTCAAACAGCAGCCCAGGCTGTCTGTCATTCAATCA
Organism: Neoceratodus forsteri; assembly: GCA_016271365.2. NCBI lineage: Eukaryota > Metazoa > Chordata > Ceratodontiformes > Ceratodontidae > Neoceratodus > Neoceratodus forsteri. Next base: position 212,722,709 of record CM057456.1, read on the forward strand.
GACCTCCTCGCTTCCGAGATTCAGAGCCTTCTGAACAACAGGGCAGTAGAAATAGTTCCACAGCATCAAAGGAACATAGGTTTCTACTCCCATTACTTCCTAGTTCCAAAGAAAAGAGGCGGTATGCACCCTATTCTGGATCTATGGAAGTTAAACAAATGCCTTTACAAGAAGAAGTTCAAGATGATATCACTCTATGCTTCTACCTTTGATTAATCAAAATGATTGTCTGGCCTCCCTAGACATGCAGGATGCTTACCAACATGTCCCCGTGCACCTGAACCATCGCAAGTATTTCTGATTTCTGGCTCTGGGTCAGCATTACCTATTCAGTGTCCTGCCCTTTGGGCTGTCCTCAGCACCTCGAATCTTTACAAAGTGCTTTGCAGTTCTCGTGGAGCATCTCAGAAAACTCGGAATTCAAGTGTTCCCATATCAGGATGATTGGCTCCTACAGTAGCAAACTCATCCAGACAAGGGGCGCAGGAAGCAGTGGCCACAGCTTCCAAATTTCTCACTTCCATGGGAGTTCGGTTGAATCTGGAGAAATCACAGATACAGCCCTCCCAACAACAACTCTTCATTGGAGCTCTCCTGTACACTGCCAAAGCAAGAGCCTTCCTTCCAGAGGACAGGAGAAATAATATCCTCCAGATGGCTTGCTTCATCAGGGAGAATGACTCAGTCCGAGCTCTCACTATGCAGCAGATGCTGGGTCTCATGGTGGCATCGGTGTTCATGGTGCCCTTGGCTCATCTTCACATGAGGACCACTCAGTGGATCCTCAGTACTCAGTTGTCTCCGACCACACACCCTCAGTCCTTTCACATTAAGATGATGGAACCTCTAAAGTGGTCACTCACCTGGTGGACTCAAGAGGACAACCTGCTTCAAGGCTTTCCTTTCACTCCACTGGAAACACAGATTACCATCACCACAGATGCATCTCTAGTCAGCTGGGGCGCGCACTATCAAACTCTCCACACCCAGGGTCTGCGGAGTCAGGACGGTCTCAACTCCATATAAATGTCCTGGAAATGAGAGCTGTCCTGTACACTGTCCGGGCCCTGAAGGACATCCTCAGTCACAAAACAATTCTCCTTCAGACGGACAACAAAGCAGTAATGTACTACATCAACAAGCAGGGCAGAGCACACTCTTAACCCCTGTGCAGAGAAGAGATGAGAGTGTGGGAATGGTGCCTAGAGCACGAAGCCCTGATTCAAGCAGTCTGCCTGCCTGGACTCCAGAACAACCTGGTAGATCACCTCAGCAGAATGAAAGCAGACCCTCGTGAGTGGTCTCTGACGTAAACCTCGTGTAATCGCTCTTCGAAGAGTGGGGCACACCGGAACCGGACCTTTTTGCATCCTCACGCAATGCAAAAAATGCCTCCATTCTGCTCCAGAAATCCAGAACCTGGCACTTTCTGTCAGGATGCATTCAGACTGCGGTGGACAAATGCTTTCTGTACACATTTCCTCCTCTTCCCTTAGTTCAGAGGGTGGTGCTCAAGATGGAGGCACAGGGTGGCAGGATGATACTCATCGCCCAATTCTGGCCTCATCAGATTTGGTTTCCGTTGATCAACAAATTGTTGGAAACTCCACCAAGACAACTACCACTTCAGTCAGACCTGCTGACCTTGGGCCCAGTGGTTCATCCCAGCCTGAGATCCCTTCATCGCCACGCATGGCTCCTGAGGAGATAGAATTAGTAGATTTGATGGCTCACGTAGAGTTTGACATTCTTCTAGCAGCACACAAACTGGCTACTTGGAAAACTTTGCACCATCTGGTGTGCAGAGTTTTTACTGGACCCCTTTTCTTGCCCACCTAACAAAGTCCTGGAGTATCTACTAGACCTGTCAAACACAGGACTACAGTATTAACTGTGAAGGTCCATCTCTGCGTGATTTCAGCCTATCATGAACATATACACACTGTGTTCCTGGCTCGATGACCCCTAGTTGAGAAGTTCCTTAAAGGTATACTCCACACTAGGCCACTAGTTCAGAGACCAGTAGCAGCTTAGAATATTAACCTTGTGCTAGACATGCTCACTTGTAAACCTTTAGAGCCTCTAGCAACATGTGAGCTAAAGTTCTTGACCTGGAATGCTGCCTTCCTTGTAGCCATTACCTCCGCTCGCAGAGTGTCTGAAATACATGCGCTGGTCACAGACACCCCACCCCACCCCCACCCCTGATACTGTATTTCACAAGGACAAGGTGATCCTCAGAACTCACCCCAAGTTTCTCCCAAGCTAGTCTCGAATTCCATCTGAACCAGCCTTTGGTTCTTCCGACCTACTTCGTGAACTTCCAGAATGGAGGAGAGTACCCTACATTCTCTGGATGTTAAAAGGGTTTTGCGGTTCTATATAGGCAGAACTAAAGAGATCCGCAAATCTGAGCAACTCTTTGTCTCCTTCAGCATGGCCCGGCTGGGTCAGTATGTCGCTATCAGATGTATTTCGGCATGGCTGGTAGCATGCCTTCGCCAATGCTTCTCCATGGCACAGGTTAAACTGGAAGAAGAGAATATGCCCATTCTACCAGGGCAGTTGCAGCATCTCTGGCAGAAATTCAAAATGTGCCTATTGCAGAAATCTAATATGTGGCTCCCTGGAGGTCTGCGCACACTTTTGTGAAGAACTACACTTTGGATGTCCATGCCAGGCAGGACAATCCTGAATGGACTTCTGTCCTAAGTGAGCTCCTCTCTCCTGCCGCCCTTCTCGGGGGATTTTTTTAACTTGGTACTCCCCCATCAGTGTGAATGAGTGGTGGAGACTTTATGTCCAGGAAGATATGAAAATTACGTACCTACCGTAATTCTTGATCTTCTTGGACAAAGTCTCCACCACTCATTCACATGCCCACCCTCCATTCCCGAGCTCACTGATCTGTTCGGTCTTCACTCCCTCGTTGGCTGGGCTGTGAAGACTCTGTTCTGTTAACCCTTCTTATATGGGTCATTTGGACTATTTTATGTGCGTCATAGGTTAATTTCACTAAGTTAGTTTTACGCTGCACCTCCTCGGTCAAAAAGGTAATGAAGTGATTGGAGGGTCGACGCCGAGATAGCCTATACAGCGCAAACCTGTCTCACGGCGCTGCACATGCATGGTCCTACCTTGGTGCCAGCCCCCTGAAGGTTTTTGGCTCCCGCTCGGTCCTAGTGCTGCTGGTGTAGTCCTTCCCATCAGTGTAAATGAGTGGTGGAGACTTCGTCCAAGAAGAACAAGAATTATGGTAGGTACATAATTTTCATTTCCAGACAGCCTCAGACATGTTGCGACTTCTGTGCCAGTGCCATGGCACTACTTGTCTCTATGTATTGCAGGAACTAGCTGCATTTGTCCACTTTCATGGCAGACACCCAGCACAACTGGCCAAGTTTCCTTTTGTGGGTACCAACCCATTCGGCCGTGGAGTGGAAGGGCATCTCACTGTTATCGAGAAATTCATTGCCACTCTAGATTTTGTGACATCATTCTAGAAGGACCAGAAAAAGAAGCCTAAGAAACAGGCTTTCCAGCACTGGTCCTTTCAGTCACAACCTCCTTGGCAGCAGCCCCATCAGGTGCAATTCCAGGCCTGGCGCCCCAATTCCAGTGGGGCATGGGTAGGGGTGCCACTCCAACAGTAGCCGCTGGTGCCCCTGCAAAAGTTGCCCAGTGATGGATTGGGCGGTGTCATCCCTCCACCCTTCCTGTCCCTTCCTGCTGTCCCAGTTGGGGGCTGGCTACGTCACTTCTTGCCATGTTGGTCTGCTATCACAACAGACATGTGGGTGTTAGACATAGTATTCAGAGGACTGCCTCTGGACTTAGAGGGCCTCCTGCCTTACTGCCTCCATGCACCTCAAGAGTCCAGGATTTCACAGGACATCCTGTCTGCCCTTGGGTGAACATTGCTCAGCTCCTTGCAAAAGGGGCAGTAGCCTGTGTCCCAGATGCCTTGACCAGTCAGGGTTACATATTCCGGTACTTTTGGTCCCAAAACGGATGGGGGGCTGGCACCCCATACTGGATCTGCACGATATGAACCAATTCATGTGGAAAAGTACTGCTACGTAAGAACTTCTTTATTTATTTTTATTTATTTTATTTATTGTGATCTCGGATTAAGACCTTTGAGGACAAGCTCATTAAATAGGTTCCACATCAGTAAAGATAGACAGAATGACAGTTATAACAAATAACATCAGTTGCATTAGTTAATACCGTGTACACACAGTTGGGAATACAGGTAATAGGAGGTACTTAAATATACGCACTGTACAGAAACAATATTGGATCGAACACCCACATAGTTACAGTCAATAATAACAAGTAAGTACCAGTGTGGCAAGCTTGAGGAGAGGACCAGGGAAGTATTGTATAGAAGGCAGAAGTAGTAAAATTGCATGCAGGTAGGGAAGAGACAAGTAGGACCCAGATCAGGATCCAAACAGGTGAGGGGTTTAATAGAGGCAGGGTTAAGAGAGAAGGAGGGAGATTAAAGGAGGGAGATCTTTAAGAGGATCTTTTGCATCAGGCCACACCTATAGAACTATAGCATCAGGCACTAGGACCACACAGAAACCTTTTAGCAAGCAGTCTAGCTAGGGCAGCCCATGCTGACGTCCTCCCAATATAAATGTGGGCGGCCCCACACCCTTCTCAGTTCCCCCGCCTGAGACCATACGCAGGTGAGCTAAAGGAGACCTAGAGGTTCCTGCCACTAAGGAAGGAGGAACAAAAGGTAAACCAATCTGGAGAGCGAGAAACAGGAATTGAGAAGCCCTGAAGCAAAGGGGAATGGCGGGGGTGGGATGGCATGGCCTGATGCAAGAGATCCTCCTGAAGATGCATGTATGAATAACTCTGAGCAGTGCGGGAGAGCGGCTAGCAAGGCAAACAGGATGTTGGGATGCATCGTAAGGGGGATCACCTCTAGGAGCAAGGAAGTGATTCTGCCGCTGTACAATGGACTGGTAAGACCACACCTTGAGTACTGTGTACAGTACTGGGGACCACACTTAAAGAGGGACATACAGCTCCTAGAGAGGGCAACAAAGATGATACGAGGGCTAGGGGATTTGACGTATGAGAACAGACTTAAGGAGCTCTGCCTGTTTTCACTGGAGGAGAGGAGAGACAGGGGGGACATGATTGAGGTCTTCAAGTACCTCAAGGGAATAAATAGGGTAAACATGGAGGGGATCTTTAGACTAAAGCAGGGAGGTATCACCAGAGGGCATGGTTTGAAGTTGGAAGGTGGAAGGGTAAGGGGGGAAAAGAGGAGGAGGTTTTTCACTGAGAGGGTGGTGGACCCTTGGAATGCACTGCCTGGTGAGTTAGTTCAGAGATCCACAGTGGAGGGCTTCAAGAGAGGATGGGACAGGCACAGAAAGTGGATGTATCAGATGATGTCCTGTCCCAGGGAGGTGGGGATGGATGATACGGGTTTCTGGAGCACAAGGGATGGGAGGGTCTCGGCACCCAACTAAGGATCTAAAGTTCGAGCAGACTCGATTGACCGTAAGGCCTAATCTGCTGGCAAATAGTATGTTAGTATGTTAGTAAGATCTGCTGTTACGGTAAGTTCTTACGTAACTGTACTATCTTCATCGAGGGTATCCCTTGCATTAGGCCACATCTGTGGAACGAATCCCAAGCAGTACTGACAGACAGTCTGGGTGACTGGAGGCTATACACCTAAGACAGGAGACCTTGAAGCACAGCTTAGTTGAAGCCTGCCCTTCTCCTAGAGGCAATGTCCAGACATGTTTTGTGAAAGTGTGGACAGTACTTCAAGTGACAGTGGCACAAGATTTCAGCGGCTGACACATTCCAGAAACAGGCAACAGAAGTGGACATGCCTCTAATGGAGTGGCCATACACAACCCCAGGAAGTTCCTTACCCTACTTCCTGTAACAGAAAATGATACAGTTGACTAACCATTTGGACAGGCACTGTTTAGAAACTCGTACACACTCTTTCCCAGGGGTGAAAGAAACAAAGAGCTGTGAAGACTTCCTGCAGTCTCTCATGTGATGAACATAATATCCAAGTATTCTGTGTACATCTTAACTATGGAGCAATGCTTCCCCTGGATTAGCATGCTCCAGAAAATACATAGGCAGGTGGATGGCTTGATTCAGGGTAAACTCAAGACACCACCTTTGGTAAGAACTTTGGGTTGGTACGCAAAGACGCCCTGACTTGGTGGAAAACCAAATAAGAAGACTCACACATAAGACCCTGAAGCTCAGAAATCCTTTGAGAAGTAATAGCAATTAAAAATAACACTTTCCATGACAGAAAGTGTAGCTTGCACGTCGCAACTGGCTTAAAAGGAGCCAAAGTAATATCTTACTTCAAGTGGGAGCTCTTGCAGCAGGTTATTACCATTAGGACTATCCCCAGGCACTAGGACCCCATGGCAAACTTCTAGCTAGCAGTCTCCAGTGGGGACTACCCCTGATGCTGGCTGCACCCCAACGTCAGCCAATGGTATATCAGGGGGAGGTCCCCAGCCTCACCTCAATTCTTCCTGCCACAGACCCATTGCCATCAGCTGTTTGGTTAACGTTTGGAAGAACTAGCATTTGTCTCCTCTTCTTTGCCTTTGTTTTCCTCGGTCAGAAAGTCCGCTTTTTGTCTCCTCGATTGCTGTATGTTATCTTCATCGTTGTCCATCTCTTCTGCTGAGAAGAAGAAGACAACGACATGCACCTGTGGTCACCAGATACCTGCAAAGGACAAACACGAGGCCTGCATCTTCTGCTTGTGACCCGACCACGACACCAAGGCCTGCTCAGTGTGCAGCCCATCTTCTAGAGCAGCAGGTGGCAGTGATGCAGGCCTCACCCACAGGGAAATCTTTTTTCTGCTGCTTCTTGGCTGAAACATAAAGAGAAAAAGAACTCGGATCAGAAGTCCTGAGAAAAGGACTCACAGTCCCCTCACTGAAAGAAGCCCTCTTCGGGGTCATATTCGGGAGGATCTGACCATTCTTACCGCCATTCTCAACACTCTATAGGGCTGCAAGAGGCTTCCATTCCCGCTAAAACACCAATGTTGGGGAATGGTAAGCAGGGCTTCGGTTCCCCTACTTCCCAATCTTTCCTGAAGGTGAAGGCTGTTCCCTTGCAGACGTCCTCCACCACAGGGGTCGGGACCTCTACTTTATCTGTGGGGACTTCGGGCCCACTGCATAAGGTTCCAATGTTGACCCCATCCCCCGGTATGCTGGGTAAGGCCTCTGAATCCAGGGATCGGGAGTCGGTCTCTCAACCAGTCATGGCTCCCCGATCCTCAGTGGCGTTGGCTACGGCTTCTAAACTGACATTGACCTCCAAGCCAACCGGCTCCAGGCCATCGTCGGCGCAAAAAAAGGAGCATCCATCGGGCAAGGTCTCCTCACTGCCTGGATGTTTGCTGGTCCACAGAACATCCACGCCGGAGGACCAGGGGAATCAATTCATTCCCTCACCTAAGGACCTACTGGACCTTACGTCATCTCCCATCGCTCCTCCCACACCAGAGTGGCCTTCGCCTTCAGGTGGTCGGCCACTGTGTAGTTCATAAAGGAGGAACTGACTGAGCTGTTCCAGTTCTGGTGGGAACAGGTCAAAAAGGATGTTATTCCACCGCAGTCGGACTCTGAACCGGCTCCGGCTAAGGAAAAGGACCAGAGCTCGGCAGGGAAACCTTCTTCCTCCATGCTTAAGCCATCTTTTCCTAGGCATGGAACCAAGTCTCACTCTCTCAGCTCCATGGACTCCCATGGGCAGACTTCACATAAAAAGAGGTGACACCGACATCGCTCACGGTATCTTAGTTCTGACCGCCGTCACTCCCATAGCCGGGGCGGTCATCAAGCCAACGCTGGTCTGACAGCCATCGTCTGCGTTCAACCAGCTGTCGCTGGTCCTCTAGCCATCATTGGTCCCCCAGTGGGAGGCACTTCTTTGGGTGGGGCACAGATCCTCCTCAGGATCAGTCTCCACTTCTTCTAGGGGCCATGGTTCGGAGCCCAACTTGGGTTCCGACCATTCTCTTTTGGGGGAAATGCCAGTGTCCCCAGATGAGAAGGACACCCCTAGATCACCTCCTGATGATCCCACATTCATTCATTGACGTCATGAGGCATAGCCAGTCCTCCAACAGGTGGGAGACGGAGGATCTGGATCCCGAGCTCCGGAGACTGACAAAGTACTTGAGACAGAAGGAGCCAAAACCATTGATTGTCCCTCCTCTTGTGGATACTTTCCAGGATCTTACACAGATCACTAGGAAGCATCCTTCCACTACTTCAGCGATCTTGAAGAAATCAGATAGGCTATACAAGGAGCCAAGGGAGGGGCCCTTTCTGGTGGAACACCTTCAGGCAGACTCCATGGTGATCACAGCTGCCCATGAGAAGTCAAAACAGCCTAAGTACCTTAGTTCTCAGCCTCCTGACATGGAGTCCAGATATTTAGATCAGGTGGGCAAGAAAGTCTCTTCTGCCTCCACCTGCTCTATCCAGTCCCTGAATTACCTTACGCATACGGTGCAGTACCAGAATGCGTTATGGGAGAAGGGATTAGAGGTCGCTTAGGCCTTGCCATACTCTGCGCAAAGGACTGAGCTCCTGGACATTTTAAAGTTGGGTTCGGACATAGGCACTCATGTTCTGAGGGCCTCATATAACATTGCAGACATGGCCTCTAGGGCAGCGGCATCCAGCGTTTGCCTTAGTCGCACCACACCAGGCTTAGAGTCTCAGGATTCTCCCAGGACCTGTAGTCCGGGATCCTGGACCTCCCATTCCAGGGTTCTGTCCTCTTCAGGGAGGAAACTGAGAAACTCATCTCATCTCATGTCTCCAAGACTCCAGGAAGTCAAACTGGTCCATCTGAAAGATGTATAAGGGGGACCAGAAGCCCTTTCGCAGAGGGCCATTTCATAAGACCTCAGGGCAGAATACCCGTGGTCAGTTTCAGCAGAAGGGTGGCTTCAAGAGAAAGGCACCAGCCCAGACCTCTGGGAGCTCAGCCTCTAGAGGCCCTAAGTTCTCCCAGCCCTCTCTGCCCACCCCGGGTCTACCAAATGACTCCTTACTGGCCCCGCTCCTCCAGCAGAGGCAATGGGGAGGCAGTAGATGTTTGCTTCTCCCTTTACGCGAAGGGTTGGAGCAACATCACTTCGGACAGCTGGGTCTTGGACCTCGTAAGGAGAGGTCTTACTCTCAAGTTCATGCAGATCCCTCTGGATATGCCACCAGGGTCCTCCCATTATCCTCCTTCACACATTCCCGTGATCAAAGGAAAATTTCAAGCCCTGTTGCAGAAGCGGTCGATAGAGCCAGTCCCCCTGGAACAACAGGGGCGGGGCTTTTATTCTTACTTTTTTCTGGTCCCCAAAAAAGGCAGGAGCCCTTTGGTCCATTCTGGACCTCAGCTCACTAAATCTCTTTATAGAGTACAACAGGTTCAGGATGGTTACCTTGCCAGGCCTTATTCCCCTCTTGCATCAAGGGGACTAGCTCTGCTCCCTGGATATGCAAGATGCCTATCTGCACATCAGGGTTTTTCCTCCCCATCAGAAGTTCCTGAGGTTCCACTTCCAGGGGAAACATTACCAGTTTTGAGCCTTACCATTCGGCCTCTCCTCCGCTCATTGAGTCTTCACCAAATGTCTAGCGGTGGTGGCTGTGGCTGTCAGACACCAGAACCATTATGTCATTCCCTACCTAGACGACTGGCTCCTGGCAGCTCCATCCAGAGCTCAGCTTCTTTGTACTCTTGGAGGCACTTTTACTCTCTTCCGAGAGCTGGGGATTACCCTGAATCTCTCAAAGTCATCCCTAGGGCCCAGCCAACAACTCCTCTTTATTGGAGCAGTCCTGGATACCGTTCATGGCATGGCCTTTCTCCCTCACGAAAGGGGTGATCGTCTAAGGAGCGTAGCCAGAGCTGTAGACTTGGCTCCTCAGGTCCCAGCCAGGAACTTTCTTTAGACTTCTGGGGCATATGGCGGCAGCCATTTCCACAGTTCCTCTGGCCCGCCTGCATATGAGAGTCCCACAATGGATGTTCAGGGTACAGTAAGACCTAAGGTCAGAAGACCTAGACCAACCGGTCAGGGTCTCCGACCCAGTCAGAAGGACCCTTTCCTGGTGGCTAGACTCCTCCAACCTGGTATAGGGGGTCCCCTTTCCAGCAGGAGCCCCCAAGACAGATTCTCACTACAGATGCCTCCGGTTTCGGTTGGGGTGCTCATCTGGGAGACAGACAGACCTAGGGAATATGGTCTCCAGAAGAGCAACTACTCCATATCAATATTTAAGAGGTGCAAGTGGTCCTGAACACCATGAAGGTGTTTCAGACCGACCTGTCACCAGGCCCTCTTCTTATCCAGACAGACAACACATCGGTGGTGTTTTACGTCAACAAGTAAAGGTGCACACACTCATACCCCCTTTACAGGGAGGCAGTGAGGGTCTGGTATTGGGCACTGGAACATCACTTAGTCCTTACCGCTGTTCACGTTCCAGGCATCTGTTCACATTCCTGGTATCCAAAACGCCTTGGCCGAGAGCCTAAGCCAGTCTTGGACCAAGGTTCACGAGTGGGAGCTCCTCCAGTTGGTAGCAGATCAGCTTTTCGACAGGTGGGGTCGTCTAGAGTTGGACCTCTTTGTGTCTCCACTCAATGCTAAATTGCTTATAGGCTTCACCCCATCACCTGGACCCGCTTACCTCTCCAGTGAATTCAGTTCTAGAGTACCTCCTCTCCTTGTCGAATCAAGGCCTGAGCTACTCTTCCATAAAGGTACATCTTTCTGTGATATCCGTTTATGTACCTGTGGAGGGAAAACCCTCACGCAACTGGATGTGTCCCATACCTTCGTGCATGGCATTGTGCATATCAAGCCTCCCATTAGAGATCCGGTTCCACCCTGGGATCTCCTTTTTATGCTGACGAAGTTAACTCTTCCCCTTTTTGAGCCTGCCGCGGAATGTGAGCTACGCCTCCTTTCTTGGAAAACATTGTTTTTGTTGCAGTTACTTCAGCTCGGAGAGTTTCCGAGCTTCAAGCCCTGATATGTAAGGAGCCTTTTTTAATTTTTCATAAGAACAGGGTGTCCTTGAGAACGAATCCTATGTTTTTGCCAAAGGTGATGTCCAAGCTTACATTAAACCAGGACATCAAGCTTCCCATTTACTACACAGATCGCTCAAACAGAGGGGAAGCAGTCCTGCATTCCTTGGACATCCACGTGGTGTTATGCTACTACCTTGCCCACACTGCTCCATCAAATGGAGCAATTGTTTGTGGCCTTCGCACCACACTGCAAAGGCACCTCTGTGTCTAAGCAGACACTTTCTAAGTGGTTGGTCAACTGTATTGTTCTCTGTTACAACAAGTATAATAAACCCCTACCGGGCCCGGTTAGGGGTCATTCTACCAGGGGAGTGGCTACTTTGTTTGCCTCTCTACGTAACGTCTCTGTCGGAGACATCTGTGCAGCAACTACCGAGAGCTTAGTGCATACTTTTATCAAGCACTACATCCTGGATATTGCCTCTAGAAGAAGGGCAGGATTCGGCCTTGTGGTCCTCCAAGGCCTTCTGTCATAACTGCCTGCTTAGGGCTACAGTGCTTTAGCCTCCTCCCAGACTTACCTTTCTCCCTTTCTTGGGATTGCTTGGGACTCAGTCCTCATGGTAATAGCCTGCTGCAAGAGCTCCCACTCATACAGTTACGTAAGAACTTAACCATAACACTAGATCTTCAAGAGGAGCTCTTGCAGCAGGCGTTACTTTCCCTCCTACCTTCCCCCTGGTGAGTTCAGCATCTCTCTGTCTATGGTGTGCTCCCTCCCGGTCCACCTGCTGGTCCTTTCACCAGGTCTGTGCCGGGCTAACTGAGGTGGGGCTGGGGACTGCCCCCTGATATACCATCGGCTGACATCAGGATGGACTCAACGTCAGGGGGTGGTCCCCGCTGGAGACTGCTAGCTAGAAGTTTGCTATGGGGTCCTAATGCCTGGCAGCATAGTGCTAATAGCCTGCTGCAAGAGCTCCTCTCGAAGATCTGCTGTTATGGTAAGTTCTTACGTAACTGTACTTTTCTCTTACATGGAATTTAAGTGCCAAGGCAGATGCGAGGCTTCAGATGAAGAATGCCTCTCAAAAATGTACGCGACACCTTCAGTTGTGCCACTGTACTGTCATTAACAGGTACATTGAAGGCTGAAATAGCAGCCAGGTGCACGTTAATGGAGGAGTATTGCAGGCCAGAATCTGAGAAGACAGCAAGTACTCCAGAAGCTGATTCACTGGACAAGTGAAAGGATCTAAATGGTGAGAAGCCGCCCACAGACCAAAGCGTTTCTACTTCATGGAATAAGTGGCCCTGGTGGAAGGCTTCCTAGCAGCCACCAGAACATCAGCCACCTGCTGGGATACCCCAGATCTAGCCATGGCTATGCCTTCAGGAGCAATGCATAAAGATGTAGTGACCTGAGGTCTCGATGGACCAGGGTACCCTGCTCCTGTGAGAGCAAGCCTTTGTACAGGGGTAGGGGGAAAAGGAGGTTCTGCCACCAATTGCTGCAATATGGAGAACCAGATCTGATGAGGCCAGAAGGGCGCAATGAGAATCATTGTTGCTCCTTCCATCTTGAGCTTGACCAGAACCCTCTGAATTAGCAGGAAGGGAGGGAAGGCATAGAGAAACCTTCCTTTCAAAGAGAGAAACAACACATCTCGCCAAAAACTCCAGGCCATGGAGCGAGCAAGTAGAAAACTGGCAGATCTTACTTCGAGAGGGCTCTTTCAGTAGGTAATTACATATAGGACTGAAGCCGGCAGGTGTCAGGACCCCACGGAAAAATTTCTAGCTAGCAGTCTCTGGCGGGGGACCACCCCCACGTCAGGTGACCGGCGTCAGACTACGTCGGTATAAAGGGTCGGTCCCCCATGCCTGCCTTCCAGTTCTTTCCTGTCATTTGCTTTTGACAGCACCTCGCGGTTAAGTTCCACTGCTCGTCAGTCTGTCGCCGGTAGTTGTACCGTCATTTTTTTCTAAGATATGCATCAGGACTCTTTTACCTGCCGTGTATGTCATCCTCTACCACGTCCGAGCACAAGAACAAGTGCGGTTTGTGCGGTGCCCAACTCCCGCACAAGGACGGCCATTCTCGGTGTTTTATCTGCCTAGGCCCTGACCACCCTGTGGATTCCTGTCAGCACTGCCTGAAATTCAACACGGCTACCCACAGAAGAAGGCAGCAGCCCCTGGAGGCCCACATCCTAAAGAAGAAGATGTCCTCCATGGAAAAGGAGCTGAAGAAGCTCCGACAGGCTTCCACCTCCCCCAAGGGCCTTAAGAAGAAGGAGAAGCACCGGCACCGGGAATCCACATCCGCGGCTGCTGCAACTTCGACTGTCTCCGCCTTTAGGTAACGCTTTCTCCGGGGACCGCTCCTCGATGGCTGTCTTGGTGGTGTCTGAGATGGTGTCGGTCCCCCAGCTGGTTTGCGCTTGGGCCAGTCAGGAGCCTCTGGGACAAAGGAGGCATCCGCTCCCAGTAAGGCCGCCCCTGTGTGGCCTTCTGGTTCGAGCCTCTCCAATAAGTCAGGCGTCGGCTCCTCTGACGTCTGCCCGGAGTCAGACGCTAAGCCGCTCGACCCTTCGGGGCAGTGCATGGCCATCAAGCTGCCCATGAAGGTCGTCTCCCCCGTGTGGCATTCTTTGGTGCTGGGTCCGATCAGTCGGACGTCGGCTCCTCCGATGCCCGCCTGGATCCCACCGGTCAGACACCCTCCAGCCCGTTCGACGGTTGCTCGGCGACAGAGCCTACACCGGATCCCTTGGATTTATCCAGTGACACTGGCTCCCCTCAGCCATCACCGCTGCCATCCGAGGTCCCTGTGTCTCCCCAGCTGGACCCGGAGGATCCCTCCGGCCCTACCCCGGACGCCGCTCGGGACTCTTCAGCGCCTCCGTCAGACCTCCCTCCCATAGGTCCGGATGGCCTGACATCAGACCCTTGGATGCCGGCCCCATTGCCGGCAGACGTCCTCTTACTGGACATCACCCCGATGCCATACCCAACGCCCGCCGGGCCGCCTGTTCCTGGCCCACCTGCAGGGCCTCTTCCAGGACCTTCTACCCCTGTAGAGCCCCTTGTGCCAGATCTTACGCCATCTTATCCAATGCCATCTTATCCAGCTCCACAGTATCAGACACTGCAGTACCTGATGCCGGAGTACCCTACGTCGGGCTACAGATACTCGGCCTACGGATACCCCCAGTATCCATATCCCCCCTCATCCTCCTCCTCCTCCACCGCCCCCTCAGCTGCCGGTGGATCTGAGGGAGACTCTGGCTTCTTGGTGGGCTGAGGCCAAGGCGCATTTCACCAGGGAGGTGGAGAGCACCCTCCATCGACGGTCCGGATCCCGTCGCGGGGGAGAGACCTCCTCCCCCAACCCCAGAGACTCTGCTATGGGGTCTAAGGCTGGGGTGGCACCTTGCCCCCTAGAGGCCATGTTCCTCCCCCGAGTGGGGAGGGGTCTTCGTCTCCTTCTTCCTCAGGCTCATTGGAGGACTCCGATGACAGATCCGATCCCGACGAGCCTCGCACTCCTGACAATCCCAGGCCCAGGACTCCTCCGAAGTCCCTTCCGGAGAATCCCTCATTTACGGAGCTGCTAAGAAAAATCCAGGCTCTTCATCAGTGGAAATCTTTGGAGTCGGATCCACAGAGGCAGAAGCTAGCTGCCCATTTGGATTTGCCCGAAGTCACTCCCACGTTAGTTCCACCCTGGATCGAGCCTCACGCTGACCTCGTTTCCACTATCTGGAAACAACCGTTGGCTTTAGCCCCCCCCCTTTCTCGGAAGGCGGATAGGCTGTATCAGGCTCCCGAGGGGGTTGACTTTCTCATGTTACACCCCAAGGCTGATTCAGTCGTAATCATCGCCGCCCACGGCCGTTCGGCTAACCCAAAACACCTGAGCTCGTACCCACCCGATAAGGAATCCCGCCTTCTGGACCAATATGGCAAGAAGATCTATTCTTCTTCCACTCTGGGCATTAGAGCCTTGAACTATGTGGTGCACATGGGAGATTACCAGAAGGCTATCCTTAGCGAGGT
Source organism: Neoceratodus forsteri (assembly GCA_016271365.2). Classification (NCBI taxonomy): domain Eukaryota; kingdom Metazoa; phylum Chordata; order Ceratodontiformes; family Ceratodontidae; genus Neoceratodus; species Neoceratodus forsteri. Next base: position 212,737,856 of record CM057456.1, read on the forward strand.
GGAAGCCAAGTTGGACTCCCTTCCTCAGTCGCAGACTAAACAGGAAGTGGCAGACCTGGTCCGCTCCGCACGTTCGGCCAGTAGGCACATGCTGCGCACTACTTACGATGCGGTGGATGCTTCTAGACAAAGCTCAGCATTCGCCGTGAGCCTATGACGATATGCCTGGCTTCCGGTGTCAGGTTTAGCCTCGGAAGTACAATCCGCCATCCAGGACGCCCCCTTCCGAGGTTCGGTGTTGTTCGGTGGTGATGTCAAGAACATCATTACCGGACTGCGAGAGAAGGGCACTGCTCTCAAGGAGGTTGACTCCATGTACAGAGCCCCACAAGCGCAGCATCGTTCCTTTCGCCGTCACATATGGCCTCAGGCGAAACCACAAGGAAAGCGGGCCAACAAACATCAGTCCCCTCCTGCTGCGAGACCCCCCCCACCCAAACGGGCTGCGGGACCTCCAACTGCAGTGCTGCCTCACACCTCCTGACTCCCTCCCTCTCCCACAGCCTCTGGTTGATCCAGAGGAACCGGTAGGTGGGAGATTCTCCCTACATCTGCCGGGTTGGGAGATGATCACTTCCGACTCTTGGGTCCTCCAGCTCATAGCAGAGGGCCACACCATCGAGTTTCTTCAGAAACCTCCCAGGAACCCCCCCAGTCATCTTACTCCCCAGAACACCTTCTCAGGGTTCAGGAAGAAATCTCCCTTCTGTTGAAGGAGGCTATAAAACCCGTCCCTCTCCCTCTTCGGGGGATGGGTTTCTACTCCCATTTCTTCCTGGTCCCCAAGAAAACAGGAGACGTGAGGCCCATTCTAGACCTCAGCTCCCTGAATCAGTTCGTGGAGTACAAAAGGTTCAGGATGCTCTCCCTGCAGAGTCTCCTGCCCCTCCTTCAGCCGGGACAGTGGCTGTGTGCTCTGGACATGCAGAACGCGTACCTGCATATCCTTATCCGCCCTTCCCACCACAGATACCTCCAGTTTGCTTTCCAGGAGGACCACTACTAGTTCAAGGCCCTCCCATTTGGTCTTTCCTCAGCCCCTGAGTATTCACCAAATGCCTGTCTGTGGTGGCGGCCCACCTGCGTACTCAGGGAGTTCAGGTTTTCCCGTACCTGGACGATTGGCTCCTGGCGGCTCCATCCAGGGAGAAACTCCTGCGTTCCCTTTGTCTTACCAGGCAGGTTTTTACCAGCCTGGGTATTACCATCAGCCAGGCAAAATCCCATTTGATCCCATCGCAACGCCTCCAGTTTATCGGGGTGATTCTGGACATGACCATTGGTATGGCCTTTCTGCCCCCAGTCAGGGAGGCCACCCTCCAGGCTCAGGCAAGCAACTTGTCCTCCCACAGGTGGGTTAGCACCAGGTCGGTCCTTCGCCTCCTGGGGCTCATGGCGGCTCCAATTCCGACCATTCCGCACGCATGGCTCCACATGAGAATGTCTCAGTGGGCTCTTCGGTCTCAGTGGGATCAGTTGGTTGATGACCTGGGCCAAGAGGTGCTAGTCTCGACCCCGATGCTTCGGGATTTGCACTGGTGGTTGGTTCAGGAGAACCTTTGTCGGGGAGTTCCCTTCTGCCTTCTTCCTCCCTCCAAAACGCTGACAACAGTCACCTCGGACAAAGGTTGGGGATCCCATTTGGGATCCCAGCGGACCCAGGGCTCTTGGTCCAAACTCGAGCGGACGCTTCACATCAATGTGCTCGAGCTCAGAGTGGTGTTGTATGCTCTTCAAGCACTGCACCCTTTTCTGCTTCCCGGTCATCTGGCCGTCCAGACCGACAATATGAGTGTGGTCTGGTACCTCAACAAACGGGTGGGGGACCCGTTCCTACCCTCTTTGTCGGAAGCGTTGCGGGTCTGAGAATGTCGACTCTCCACAACCTTCATCTCACGATTTGAATTCCATTCTCGAGAAGCTTATGCTGCCTCCTTTGAGCTGGCAGCCTAAGCAGAACTTAAGTTCCTTTCTTGGAAGGCTCTCTTCCTAGTAGCCATTACTTCCGCTCGAAGAATTTCCGAGCTTCAGGCCTTGATGTGCAAAATTCCATATTTGATTTTCCATAAGGAACGTGTGGATCTGCGCACCAATCCTAAGTTTCTACCCAAGGTGGTAGCGGAATCTACATTGAACCAGTCCATTGAACTGCCTGCGTTTTTCACACAGCACTCCAATCACGGGGAGTATCTTTTACATACTCTAGACATTCATCGGATTCTGAGATACTACACCAACAGGACGAAGGATCTCAGAAAGACTGACCAACTATTTGTTTCTTTTGTCAGCAAAAGAGAGGGCATCGCTGTTTCCAAACAATGTTTGTCCAAATGGTTGGCTCATTGCATCACTTTCTGCTACGACAAGTATCACACGACCTTGCCAGGTCAGGTCAGGGGTCACTCCACCAGCGGTGTCGCGGCCTCTGCTGCTTGTTTCAAGAATGTGTCAGTGGCTGACATTTGTGCAGCCGCAACTTGGACTTCTGTCCATACCTTTACGAAACACTACAGTTTGGACATTGCCTCTCGCCGTAGAGCCGACTTCGGGTTGGCTGTTCTGCAAGAGCTTCTGTCTTGAGCCCTCTTCAGTCAGAGGATCTCTGTGTGGGTAGTTTCCTCCCCCTGTGTGCTTCTCTTTGTTCCAGACTGCTTGAGACTCAGTCCTATATGTAATTACCCACTGTAAGAGCCCTCTCAAGTAAGATAGTGCAGTTATGTAAAACTTACGTAACAGTAGATCTTCGCGAGGCTCTTGCAGTAATGTACCTTCCTGCCCTCTATCCCCTTAGTTTTTTCAGCTCCTTTTCCAGGAAGGAAATATCCGCTTCGTCTCGCCTTTTTGGCCTTTGGTGGGAAAGAACTGGAAGGCGGCATGAGGACCTCCTTTATACTGGCGCGTTGCCTGACGCGGTCACTGTGATGGGCGCGGTCCCTCGCCAGAGACTGCTAGCTACAAATTTTTCCATGGGGTCCTGATGCCTGCCGACTTCAGTCTATATGTAATCACCTACTGCAAGAGCCTGTCTTGAAGATCTACTGTTACGGTAAGTTCTTACGTAACTGTACTTTATTCATTGAGTAGGGTTGCAAACGGACGACCCCACCTGTCAAACAGGTCTTCCACAACCGAGGTCAGCAGCTCCCACTCATGCATCCTGGACTGCAACCTGCTTAACCTGTCTGCCAAGACATTTTGGGCATCTGGTATGAGGACTGCCGACAGTTTTAGACCATGGTCTAGAGCCCAATACCAAGCCCTCATCACTTCTCTGCACAGAGGGTATGAATGGGTCCTCCCCCCTTGCTTGTTGATGTAGTGCACTACACTGATGTTGTCTGTCTGCACTAGCAGAGGTCCCAGGGCAGGTAGTCCTGAAAGGCTTGCAGGCCGTAAAGAAGGGTCTTCATTTCCAGGATGTTTATGTGGAGTGAACTCTCCACTGCGGCCAAGTACCCTGGGTCTGGTGAGGGCCCAGTTGTGCTCGCCAGCCCATCCGTGATGAGGATCTGATAAGGGGAGGCAATCAAGAAGGGGACCCCTTTGAGAAAATTGCAGGTTTCCCTCCACCACAGGAGCACTTTCTTTACTGGGGAAGTGCAAGGAATGGTTACAGAAACTTATTAAAGTAATTGATGATCATAATAAAAAAGGATAAAAGAATGGGAGACTAAAACATTAACCCTATTTGACTGGGCAATCAAAAAGGGCCAATCTGTAGCCTCGGTCAGAAGAGATGTTGGTGTATTCCTGTCATGTGCCTTGGGAATGAATATCAATAGAAGTTCGATTAAATATATTTATGTGCATCAAACAAACTCAAAATATCCACAAATAGACGTCACATTTTATTCAAGTAAAATGGCAGCGTTAATTTTGCAGGCCTCACATGTATTGGACGAGTATGCAGTTTATTTAACCAACATTGAGTCAGTTTCTGGAGATAATACCCAAAGTAATAGAGCAGCCATTGGAGGAAATTTATTCCCAAAAAACAGTAATTGATTTTCCATCCTGGAGCATCTTAAAATAGATTGACAAAAAGGAAGACAATGTGTAGAGTCTAGACTTACATTATTACCGTGGAACATAGAGGGGTTAATTTCATAGTTAGCAGACCAAGAACTTAAAAAAAACTTCCTGATGAATATAGACATTATATGTCTACAAGAGACTTGGATGATGGAGGATAATCCATCATTACTTCCAGGTTATTCTAGTTTTGCTGTTACAGCGGCGGGACATAATAAAAATGGGAGACCTAAGGCCGGCTTGGCAATATTTATCAAAACTGCTCTTAATTGTGTAATTACAGTAATTAAGGCACAACTAGAAAATTGCCAGGTGCTTAAAATCATAAATGATAGTTTTAAATTGGTATTAGTTAACATTTATGTCTCACCAAAAATGAAGATTAATAGAGAATACTGGATTCAGTTTAAACTAATGCTAGAGAAATTAATTGGCATATATGAACAATTTCCAATAGTTATATTAATGCTAGAGGTTTTCAAAATAACTCGAGGACATTAACAGATAGTGATTATTTAAGAGGAATTAATGTCATAAATAATAATTTGTCTTCCTTATGGAAATCACATGATAGTATAACTAATCAAAATGGAAAGATACTGATAAAGAAATCATGAAAGACTTGCATTTTTGTTTATACAATGGTAGAACGCATAGGGATATATAGAGAGATTATACCTATATAGGTCTGTCATGTATAGACTTGGTATGGGAGAATATGGATTCAACAGTTGCCAATTTAGATCTTGAAATTAAAATAAGAACAGAATCGGCTCACTTACTGGTAATTACTATATGGGGCTGGGGATCTTTGAATGAATATATGGCTACACAAGGTATGGAGATTATAAACATCAAACAAATATGTTAGCAAAGTACTGAAATTACAAAGTTTTCTGGGATACTAAACGCAGAACACGATCTTAAAAATAAATTAATAGTGACCTACTATAGAGACATAAATGGAGTTTGGGAAGATATAAGTTTCTGTATAAAACCTTTTTTTTTTTTTTACTTGACCGCTATATATAAAAAGAAGAATAACACTTGGTTTATTCATAAGTGTATCAGTGCAAAAAAGAAACTAAACAATTTAATTTGACAAAAGAAGAAAATTGGATCAAAAGACACCAACAAAATACTAAATAATGCTAGGAGAGAATATCAAAAATTACTTTAAAAAGAAAGACTATAATATCACGCTAATATGTGGGGAAAAATTAAGAATAGCAATCATAAAGAATGATACAAAACAGTTCTGGACTCTTGTGAGTAAAGGATAGAACAAATATGCAAATAAGATTGAAGCAGCAATCACGCCCCCAAAATGGGAAGACCATTGCAGAAATCTTTATTTCTTACAAGTACAAAAAGATAGGCTGTACATTAAAAATAATAGAGCAGAGCGCTGCCCCAAAGCAATTTACATAAGTGAAACAGAAATCAGTAGTGCTCTAGATAAAGTTTATAATAACAAAGCTCCAGGGCTGGATAGTTTTCTAGCAGATATATACAAAACATTTAGTTATTGGTGGGTTCCTGTTTTATATACACTTTACAACCATTGTATTCAGAAAGGGCATTTTCCTGAATCATGGAAGGGCAGTATTATTTGCCCTATCTTCAAAAAGGGAAATACAAATTACCCAGCCATGTACAGGCTGATAAGCCTTCTCGATGCTTCTCAAAAGATTTTCTGCAGAATCATTCTAGACCAATTACAACAATGGGCGGAATCTAATAATCTTATATCTGAATTCCAAAATGGATTCAGATCAAATCATTCAACTATTCAACATTGTTTTGTTTTAAAGCATCTCATGAGGAAATATGTTACGGTTGAAAAATCAAAACTATATTACTGTTTTATTGACCTAAGAACAGCATTTGACTCTATAAGCAGAAAGATACTGTGGGAAAAACTGGAAAGTTATAATATTGATTTAGAATGATTGGATATATTTATAAGACTCCATGCCAGTACATGGCTAAGGGTCAAATATGATAAATATGGGAATTTAACATCTAATATCAAAACTGGGAGTTCGACAGGGCTGCCTTATAGCCCAATTTCTATTAAATGTTTATATAAACTCAATTCTACAATCTTTAGATGACCCTGATTTTCATTCACTGAAAGTAGGTGGCTATGCAGTCACTTCTGTAGCATATGCAGATGATGTGTTATTGATTTCGACCTCTCTGTTGGGTCTTCAGAGAAAGGTATTCCACTTTTCAGATTTAAGTAAAAAGATAAATTGTCAATAAATATGAATAAAATGAACATGGTGGTGTTTGGAAATAGGTCTAGTAAATAATACACTTTATACATTGACAAAAACAAAGCTATTGCAACAACATATTATGATTAACTAAGGTTAAGATTTGCCCATAGCTTGGCATGGTCTTTACATGTTAAAATCACGTTACAAAAATTAAAAACGTCCTTCATGGCATTTAAAAAATTTCATAGAAGATTGGGCCAATCTTCCATAGACTGCTTAATAACGGTAACTAATACAAAGATCAAGACTGGGATCTTATATGCCACAGAAATTTGGACTGCATCTAGTATTAAACCCCTAGAAGTAGAACTAAACAAAATGTATATTTACTTAAAGTTCAGCAATCAGTTCCTCCTGAAGGACTAAGGAGAGAACTAGGCCACTTTCCTTTAAGTACTATGGCTACAGAAAGAAGCATATTTGCATTACGATTATTTCTTCTTCAAGAAAACAGAATTCCTAGGATGTGTCTTGAAGAGCACATGAAGTATCACAGTATGGGTTTTACAGCAGATATAATTAAAACCATACATGATTTTGTTCTTCCTGTGGGTCTGGGAAATACTTTGTATGGCATATACAAGCTCTCTTTTCCTGAAATTAAACAAATGGTAAAGAAAAGATTAAGAGATGTAACTGTTCAACAAGATCTTGCAAGAATTGCTAATTTACGTCACTACACATGGTATTAAAATAATTAAAGGAGATCATAAATTAGATCCGTATATAACTATGCTTAGAAATCCAGAAGAAAGAAGAGTTATAACTAGGTATAGGTTTGAACTTTATAAAGCAAGATATATTTTTTACGATCAAAGAAGAATAGACATAACAGACCCAAATTGTGTCTGCCAAATGAGAGTGGCAGACAATCTTAAACATGTAGTATTACATTGCCCACAATTTGAAAGAAAAAGGAGATTGTTAGCTCCAGTATTGGCTACCCTTGGTCTCTCCTCTGATCAACTTATAATTCATCTGTTTAATAGTAATGATCCATATATACTTGCTAGACTATATAGATATTTGAAATCACTAAATCTGTAAATAAGACTGCTTGAAAGAGGATTCCTTACAGGTTATATGTGAAACATATGTGATAAGGAAATGTGATTTCATACTATATGTGCAATAATATAGAAATTATATATGTTAAATATTAAGTATGTGTAATTTTTTATATGAAGATATGTGTATGTAAACTTTGTAATGACTCATGTCGATCAAATAAATTTTACCTACCTACTGGGGAAGTAACTAGAACTTTCTGTTCTAGGTTGTCAGTGCACTAATCCCATTGGGCTCTGAAAGCAGCAGCACTGTCACTGTATACCTGGTCTCGATATAGCACCAAGACCAGTATATTCCAGACCAGAGCAATTCGAAGCTCCGGTTATACATAAATCTAATGGACAGACTCGCAGCTGCTCCCCGCATGAAACATCATTCTCAGGACAGTCGCGGGTGGTTGTGGCATGCCACTCAGGGCGCTGGAATTTGAAATGCCGGTGGAAAGGGAGGCAGGATCAACCAGATAAATTATAAATAAATACAATCACCAGTAGTAAAAAAAAAAAGAAATTATATTTTTCTATAAATGCTAATCGGGCTCTGCCTCACACATGGACATTTCCCTTTAAATCCAACAGGTTACAGGATCCAAGGCAACATGGATTCACGGGGGGGGGGTCATGCCATACAAATCTGCTAGAGTTGTTTGATGGGTGACCAAGGAGTTAAAACAGGGTGGATTGGAGAAGTGGCTTGCTTGGATCTCAGCAAGGCTTTCAGCACTGTTCCACATAGTAGACTGGTAAGCAAGCTGGGTAGCTTGGGGCTGGAAAACAATATGGTAACCTGGGTAAGAAACTAGTTGGGGGATAGGAGACAGAGGGTAGTGGTAAATAGAGATCTTACTTCGAGAGTCAGCTCTTGCAGCAGGTAACACCGGTAGGACTGAAGCCAACAGGTGGCAGGACCCCATGGAAAACTTCTTGCTAGCAGTCCAGTGTCATGCATAGTATAAAGGGAGGGAGGTCCCCTGCATCCCTCAGTTCTTTTCCCACTGTCGACTTGCATTCATCGGCTCCATGGAAGCCTCTCGCTAGTTTGACCGCCATTTTGCTGTTAATTAGCTTCAATTTTCTTGTTTTTTCAATGAAAAAATTCACTTTTTCAGGGATCCATAGTTCTGCATGTCATCTTCTCTGACATCCTCCATCGAACGGCGCCCTTCCAAGTGAGCCTTCGGCAAACGAATTTCATCTAAAGACAGGCACTCGGCCTGCTTCCTGTGCCTAGGCCCCGATCATGATACTCAGGCCTGTCCAGACTGCCAAAAGTTTAACAGCAGGATGCGAATCTGCAGCCAAAAGTCACTTCAAGCTTTCTTCACAGAGCAATCATTAGCTGTTATACAGAAAGATTCCTCTTCTCAGGGGAGTTCTTCCCACAAGAAATCTTCTGGAATGCACCACCATAAGGAGAAGAGGAAGGAGAGGGAAAAGGAGAGCTCTCCCTCAAAATCTAGGTCTTCTGACTCCCGCTCTGCCTCCTGAGGTAGCACGGACTCTGCCTCCCAGGTAACCCATTCTCCTACCCAGCTAACAGTCAAACCACCTGCTGTGATCCGGGTGTCGGGTGGTAAAGACTGTGGCTCGGAGTCCTCGCACCCAGCCTTGTAGCCGCCTAAAGTCCGGCCACCTGATCAGGCCTCTGGCTGGCTCTCTGACCTCGGCTCGCACACCCCAGGACCGACATCAGCACACTCCCAGTCAGCCTCTGTTTCTGGCAGCAACTCCCAGAACAAACACAAGAACTCGGGGAACTCCTCGGGGAGATCCACCTCACAGCTTCCTTGGCCACTTAAGCCACCATCAGACAAACGTCTGGTGGAAGACCATTCGATCAGTGGGCAAGGCCCACTGATGACATTCGACCAATGTCACTGCTTCAATGGCTCTGCCGGTCCAGTCCCCAATGTTGCCGATTCCCCCCCCCTCGCTGCCAGCCGCCGAACATTTGGGGCACAGTCCTCCTGAGGACCATCGGACAATGGCCTTAGAACAGGCATCGGCTACTGACATCAGACTTACCAATATGACTCTGACATCCCCCCAGGATATGTGCTGCTGCTGGATCATGAAACTAGACCGGCATAAGGCCCAATGACCAACGTGGAGCCTAAGCTCCACTTGTCCCCGGTCAAAGACCTGTTCAGATATTGGTGGGAGACCATCAGGACGGACATTCTCCCACCAAAACTTCCTTGGGTAGAGGCCCCCCTCTGATACTGGGGCTCATCCCCTGAAGGAGCCCACTCCCGGCTCAGGCTCGGGCAAGACAGGCCACAAATGTCGCTCAAGGTCCAGGAGCCACAGCTCTGAGCATCGCAAATGCCAGCTCATGAGGTCTCGGTCCTCCTCCTCCTCCTCCATGGACTCGAACCGTTCCTCAGGCTCTTCCTCCTCGGCCCCTTCATCTGCTGGAGGACTTTTCCCCGTAGACCCAAGAGATACTCCCAAGTCACCGCTGGATGATCCTTCCTTTATGGAGATCATGCGCCACATTCAGAAGAACATGTGCTGGGAGACGGAGGACCTTGACCCAGAGAGACTCCTCTTGGCCAAGTACCTAAGTCAAAAGGACCCAAAGCCTGTTGTAATCCCACCCTTGGTCGACACATTCGCAGATGTCACCAAGGCAGCTTGGAAATGCCCTCACACCTCCTCTGTGGTGCCCAAAAAGGCAGACCACCTATACAGGGCCCCAAAAGAGGAACTCTTCCTGGATGAGCAGCCTACAGCGGACTCCGTCATCATCTTGGCTGCCTGTGACTGATCCCAGAAGCCACGTCACCTTACCACACAGCCTCCAGATCGGGAGTCTAAACAGCTGGATGCTATGGGGCACAAGATATACTCCTCAGCGACATGCACCATATGATGTCTTAATTTTTTAATGCATATGGTGCAATTCCAAAACACCATTTGGGAGCAGGGAATGGACATTGTCAAGGAGATCCTGGACTGCCCGATGAAAGCCGAGCTGGAGAAGCTTTTGCAGACAGGCTCGGATGTTGGCACGTATGTCCTCTGGTCAGCTAACGACTCAGCAGATACTGCTGCAAGGTCAGCGGCTGTGGGAGTATGTGTCCCGATTACATTCATAGCTCCAGGTCTCAGACTTTGCCCAAGATGTCCAGGTTAACATCTTGGACACACCATTTAATGGTTCCATCCTCTTTGGGGAGAATTCTGAGAGGATAATCACTAAGTTGCAGGATTCAGGCAAGGCCATTCAGTCTTTACACTCCATGTATAAGCTGAAACAAAGGCCCTTTCAGAAGCCTCATTTTTGTGGAAAAGGGGGACAACAATCCCATGGACTCTAAGAGTCCAGTGGGACCAACAATGGGACGACCTGGACCAGCCAGTCTATCCCAGAACCGATCCGCCGGGACCTCAACTGGTGGACAACATTCCCTTCTCTTGCAGAGGGACTACCTTTCCAGAGAACGCCTCCAGCCCAAATCCTAACATCAGATGCTTCCAGCATGGGTTGGGGTGCACATCTGGGCCTCCACAGGACACAGGGCACTTGGTCCATGTCCAGTGAACTCATACACATCAACGTCTTGGGGATAAGAGCCATTCTCTACGCCTTGCAGGCATTGAGTACTGTGCTCCTCCTGGGGCACCTCCTGATACAGACAGACAACATGGCAGTAGTGTTTTACCTCAACAAACAGGGTGACACCCACTCATACCCCCTTTGTCGAGAAGCAATGCGGGTATGGAACTGGGCCATAGCTCACCACCTGGATATCTCGGCGGTTCACGTCCTAGGGGTTCAAAATACCCTGGCTGACACACTCCACAACACAAGGTCCAGAGCGCATGAGTGGGCCCTTCTACAGTCTGTCATAGAAGATCTCTTCGGCAGATGGGGCAGACCAGAACTGGACCTCTTTACATCCCCTGTCACCGCAAAGTTGCCCAATTTTTTGCTCGCTAGATCCTGGGCCTGGAGTTTTCTGGTGAGATGCATTTTCCCTCTCCTGGAGGGGGAGGTTCCTCTACGTGTTCCCTCCCTTCCTGCTCCTGCAGAAGATACTTCTCAAGCTACAAGCAGAAGGGGCAGTAATGTTCCTGGTGGCACCGTTGTGGCCACGGCAGATTTGGTTTCCCATGCTGCAACAACTGGCAGCCGAGCCACTGCTACCTCTGCCACTGAGCTCTCACTTGCTCTTCCAGGACAATGGGACCTTGGTGCACCCAGACCTGTGATCATTGCATCTCCCATGCATGGCTCCTAAGGACCTAGCCATGTCATGCTTTCGGGTCTCGGACAGGGTTGCCAACATTCTGGTGGCCACCAGAATACCTTCCACTAGTGCTACCTATGCCATGATATGGAAGCCTTTCTGCCTCTGGGCTGCTGCCCACCATCTAGATCCTTTTGTGACCCCCCTACAAATGGGGGTTCCCAAAAAGTCTTCCTTGAGCTTGCCTAAATGCTCACTGCCAGGCTGGTGTCCTGCGTTTTAGCAGTTTAAATGTGATTACCAGAGCCTGTATAGCCTCTGTGTACTGTCTCATTAAGAGCTGCCTAATTGCAGCTTAAGTAATCTGAGAGGGAGCTCTGTTGAAAGATGTAACTATTTACTGAAAATCATTTAGAGTGATAATGATAATGTAGTTTGTCTAACCTGCTTTCTTTGTAGCAAGGACTGTTTTGTTTGTCTCCACTATCTTGGTCCTGGACTGCAAATTGGACCAGTCTGTACTGGTGGGACCTAGAATGTAGCTGGACTACAGGAGCTGTCCGAATTCAAAATCTGTAGGAACTGTACTTTGAACTTTTTGCGCCTTTTTTGCAACTGAAGGGGGAGCTCTTGCTTTGACTGACAGCCAAATCAGCCAACCAAATCTTTTGGATCTTGGAGAAGTCCCGGGCTGCTTGCAGTTTTCAGTTAGATCTAAGCTGGAAGCTGAACAAGAAGGAGCTGAAGTGATTCTGTGCAGCAATCTAGAGTGGAGTCGCATGGGAGAACTCTGAAAAGGCTAAGTTTTTGGCCTGCATGTTGTTGTGCTGCTCCTGAGAGGGAGAGAAGAGAATTATTTTGGACTAAATCCAAGTTTGTGTGACTAAAGTAAGCTACTGAAGTGGGCCAGGCTCAACCTGAAGAAGACCGAAGATTTTGCTGAATGCGATCGGCCTGTCAGGAGTTCCAGCTACCCCTAAGCTCCCGGTGTGTGCAGAGACTTTGCGATTGTGACCGGGTAGCGCTTTGCCTGGTACAGTAGAATTCCCTTACATGTAAATGTGCTATGAGCTGCTAGTGGGTCGTGAGTTAGCCCCACTGTGTGGACTGTGTTCTGTTTGCTGGAAGCTGTATCCAGCCCAAAATGGACTGCATCCGAATTTGTCTCCATTCAGTCTGGGCCTTGCCAGACTGGCCCAGCCAGACTACCCACTGCACAGAGAAGCCATTGATGAGAGACCTGCCTGGGGATCAGCCCCCTGCTCCATACTTGAACAGGAACGACGCCTCTGTGACTCATGTGGGCCCTGCTTCTCCTGGCATTCCAGATCAACCACCTGCAGTCTCAATTTTCGTCCAGCCTGTGTCCAGTCTTGGGTATCGTGAGTAAATACCAGGGTAGCTCCCTGCAACAACAGCTTAATCTGAGTGTGTAATCCTATTGTCTTGTTGTTTCATTTCCTTTACGAACTGAGCCCTCTGGCTCCAGATTACAAATACTGTGTACTGTGCATATTGTGTTTTCCATCACAGGGCCCCAACCAGCTGCGACGCCGGCCAACCCCGGGCAACAGTTCTGGCTAGCCCATCTCTTCTCCACCTGGGTACCCAGAGGTGTGACTGTGTGGGGGACTCAAAGAGCATGCATAACTGCTTGATTGATATAACCTTTAAGCTAATTAACCTGATTTTGCCCCTCTCTTGTTCAAGTCCCCTGAATAAATCAGATCTAACTTTTTCTGCATGTAATCTGACTATGGTTCCAGTTTGTGCTCAAAGTACTGTTCTGTTGCTATTTGCTGTGCATAGCCTTGTTTTACAGGGGGTCCCCAGGGTCGAGCCAGAGGAACCAGCCCTGGTGGTAAGTGCAAACAGTGTGGGTACTTGTGTGGTGTACAGGGGTATTGTGAAAGTGATTATTGTACAGTGTTTAGGCCACTAGAGGGGAAAGAGGGGGTTTACAGTGTCCCGGAGGGCTGTGTCCAGGTTAGCTTGATGACTACCAACCCTGATCTCCGGGTGGAGGTACCCATTTCAGAACTCAGGCCCCTTAACCTGCTACTAGCCAAGCAGGCAGGGGTAGTTGCCCTTGGGATAGCGCCACCTAGGGGTTACACTTTGGCCTGTCTGTTGAGCTCGATCCTCGAGTACCTGTTGTTGCTCTCAGATTTGGGGTTGGCCTACTCATCCATTAAAGTCCATTTGTCTGCAATTTCTGCCTACCATGCCCCTGTTCAAGGCAGAACTGCGGCACAACTGGATCTGGACCACACCTTTCTGGGGGGGAATTCACCATATGAAACCCCCTATCAGGAACCCCGTTCCCCCCTTGGGACCTTCTGTTCGTGCTGGAAAAGCTCACCTTACCCCTGTCTGCCAATTTGAGGATGACACCAAGATTTGCAAAAGGGTGGACACTTTGGGGGAGGTGTGCTGGAATGGATGGGCAGAGATCTGAAAAAACTGGAAGAGTGGTCAAGGGTATGAGAGCTGGGCTTTAATGCAGATGTAATCCCTAGGCGGCACTATACCAAGGGCTTCAACCCCTGCTTTGCAGGCCTAAACAAGGTTGAGGGGCCTGGGTTCCTATTTTTAATATTAAACTGGTACGTTCCCAAGATAACATATTGCGCAGTGCCTCCATCCAGAGTTTACTTTTTAAGTGGGTCTAGACTCTAGATAATGCAGCCCTCTGGGAAGCTACATCCCCCCACATTTCCTTAATGTCAACCCAAGCATGACCCAACAGACAAAACCCCACATTTCAACACTTTTGCATTTAATGACTTGACATGAATAATATGCTCACGAGATAGGATTATGCAGAAACTACAATAACAATTTTATTTACCTGGGGAGGGTTAGGAGGTATAAATTGGAATAGATGTTATACTATTTACAATAATTACAGCTGGTTAGATTTGGATTTAGATTAGTTAGGTTGGTTTGAACAGCATAAATCACATAAGCATTAGCATTTTTGCCTCAGGTATTAATTACAATGGCCACCCACCAACCTCTGGAGCAGTCAGCTCCCTGACTATCTATCTAGGTGCATTAAGGCAGAACATTTATTATTGATGCCCACACTGGTGCCAGTTTCCTAATGTAAGACCACACAGTCCCACACAACTGGGTACCCAGTAATTATAGTCCTTGAAAAGGTGCAGGCCTGATGGACGGTGCAGCTGTACATTGGCTGGCTTTTAATAAAATTGAAATAAATAAATAGTTGGAGCCCTTAAAGAATTAAAGAGATTATCTTTAAGTTGCATCCTTAAACTTTAACTGCAGCTTGCAGGATTTGCCAACTTTAACCATTTATAAATCCCCTTTTCATGGTGGTGCAGGGCTGGCCCTTCATTACTTTCAGTTAGACTTCTTCATAGGCTTACACAAGTCAGGATCAAATGTTTTCAGCAGGTTGGCTCTGTCCCGGAAGGCTAAAATGCTGGCAAAACTGGCAGTTGGCCCCTAACACCGACTGCAAAGGTTTTGTTGCTCTTGCAGGTGGAAAACAACACTAGGCTGGGCCCCTCTTTTATTTATTTATGTTTATATGTATGTATGGTTTACTGGGTAGATGCACTAGCCAGAAAGACTATTTTCAGGCACGACCCGGGAGAGTACAGAGACAAACTTCAAGAGAACATCATGATACATAATACAAGTTACATGTAAATGTTTGAACATAACAGCAGCAATGTGACAAAGAATTGGGTAGTAAGACCAAATACAGCATTTAAGTTTACATACGACAATACAATGGCTGGCCCAGTGGCGTGGAGAACTGAGGCATCTTGCCTTACCTCCTGCCACGCCGGCGACTCATGTTGTCGGTGCAAGCAGGCTGCTGGGGGTCATCTGGGGAGGGAGAGGATCGAGCGTCCTGAGGACAGCTCTCCTCTCCCAGGGAGTGGTTGGGACAGAGTCCGCTGCATGCCTGACTCCTAGAGGCTGGGGATCAGCACCGGTGGCTCACACGCAGGGGGTGGTTTCGGGGCAGTCCCCTGGCATGTCGCGTGTGGAAGCGTGCACGGCTCGGCCATTGGCATCATTGCATGCCGCTCTGGGGGAGGGAGAAAAATGGAAAATGGCCCCTCGGCAGGTTGATTGCCGGATGCTGCAGGCCCCGCTCCCGCATCTGTTCCGGCAGGTTGAGGGATCCCCACCACCTCGCCATGGGGGGGTAAGCCGTGGAGGAAAGCGGAGGGGTAAAAGCTGCAAGCAGGAGACGAGGCTGGGCGCCCTGGCAGGAGGGAGTGCCATACGGGATGAGGCGATAAAATAGATTAACAGCGAAAAAAAAAAAAAACATAAGACAATACAGTCAGGTCAAATTTAAAGTGACCAGACACTGTTCAAACAATGAGGGATAAAGTGCTGAGAGAGCAATAGCAGCCAGACAGAAGTAGATGAAAGGGGAGCTAGGAAGAAAGTAGAGGGAATAGGAAAGCAGTAGGTGTGGGGGGTGTAGATTGGGTTAAGCATAAGTACAGGTTACCCAGAGGGTACAGCTGGTGATGGAAGTTGAGAGCTGTGTAGTTTGAGAAGAGAAAACAGACAGGATTACCCAGAAGGGAGAAAAGGAAATTGAAGATGAAATGTTAGATAAGGAAGTGAAATTGAGAGGAAGTGCTCCATGTTGGAGTGGACCCCAGGCTCCCGGGTGATAACTGAGAGGAGGGTGGAGTTAGAGAGTAAGGGCTAGGGTGGTTTGAAGCAGGAGCATATGTAGGAGGAGAAGAGACAGTGTTGAAATTTGCTCTTAGAGGAGATGTTTGATGCAGATTGGGGTAGGGTTAGAGGGAGTGAGTTCCAGAAATATGGTGAATGACAGGCAAAGGCACGACCACCTTTTTTGGTACGATGTCTCATGATAAGGACAGGGACATTTTCCGAAGAGCATAAAGCGTAGTTGGTTTTCTGGTAAGGAAGGAGACAGGCCAGTGGTTTAGGTATACGGGATCTGATGTTATCAGTAATGGACCCGAGTGTGTAGGACCTTAGTTCTTAGGGTGGAAGCCATCCTAGATCTGTGTAGAGAATGCAGTGATGTTTCAGCTGAGGGGAGCAGGATGCAAAGTGACAGATGTTATTATAGGTAACATCCCACTTATGAAGACTCGAGTTGCAGGTGGAAACATACGTTGTAACCCCATAGGTGAGAGAGGGAAGTAATATCCCACGGGCAGTAGCAAGTCTAGCTGAAGAAGTGAGCACATAATTTGTTCAGTAGGCAATCCCAAGTTTGGAGTTTACCTGCTTACAGGTAGATTGAATGTGGAGGTCGAAACTCAGAGATGGGTCAAGAGTGACCCCCAGATATTTGAATGAGTTTACCACCCCAACAGATGTGCCATCTAGGGAGGAGACGTTAAAGTGAGTTTGGGAGTGTTTTGAGTTTGAGACTGGAGCCAAATAGCATAGCTTGGGTCTTTGATTTATTTAGAACAAGTTTGTGATTTGCTAGCCACTGTTGGATAAGCTGATAATCACAAGAGAGTCTAGAGTTAATGTCCTCAATACTATTTGAACTGGTATACAGTACAACGTAAGGAGATTTGTCGTAATACTATTGATGAAAATAGAGAAAAGCAGAGGACCTAAGATAGACCCTTGAGGTACACCAATGTTGATGGTGACCTTGTCAGAGAGGGTGGAGTTAAATTTCACGTATTGAGACCTATCTGTCCGATAGCTATCAAACCAGTTCACAACGTTTGGAGGGAAGCCTAGAGAGTTTAGGGTGGCAGCGAGGATGGAATGGTCAACAAGATCAAACGCCTTGGTTATGTCACTAAAAATGGCTCCCATGAACCTGCCAGAGTCCATGGCCACTAGGGTGTCAGACGTGAGTTTAAGTAGGGCAGTAGTGGTACTATGTCCCTTGCAGAAGCCATGTTGAGCATCAGTTAAGAGGTCGTGCTTCAGATGAAAGTCGGTAGTTTGGGTGGCAGCTAGTTTCTCAAGAATTTTACTGAGAACAGATAGGATGGCAATGAGTCTGTAATTTGATGGGTCAAATCAGGTCTCCTTTTTTAAATACAGGGGTAATTCTGGCCGTCTTCCAGATATCCAGGACAGTGCTTTGGCACAGAGAGAGGGTAAAAATTTTAGCTAGGGGAGCAGTTATGTGAGGGGCGGTTAATTTAGGAGCTTGGATTCCAAGTTATCAGACCCAACAGATGCATGCTCTGAGATGTTTCTTAGAAGTCTGAGAACCTCACTTTTTAAGATGGACTTGAAGTGGAAGGCGAGCCCGTTGGAGTTTGCTGGTGAGGCAGGGTTTGATAGGGTAGGGAAAGTGGAGGTGTATTGAGTAAGGTCAGCAAATTGCCCATTAAAGAAGTTAGCAATAGTGAGGGGATTGTTGCAATGGATGCCTTTTAGAGACGTCATTTGGAGTGGAGGACTGGTTCAATCCCAGGAAGAACTTAATATGGGACCAACATTTTTTAGGGTCCCCCTGGGAGTCTGTTAGAAGATCCTTGCAGTATGAGCTTTTTGCTTGCTTGATTTCTTTCTTACAGACATTTCTCAGTGCTCTGTAGGTACAGTATTAAAGTCTGCAATAAAACCAGATTTCTTGTAACTAAGCCAGATTTTGTCCCTCTGTCGTAGTTTAGATAGTAGGTCAGATTTTAGCCACCGGGTTGGCCTAATTCTAACCCGTCTGGTAGCAAGTTGACAGTGATTTTCTTGTAGTGCTAGAAATTTAGTCAAAAAGATATTTAGGGCAGTCTGAACATCCAATGAGCTATAGAGAGAGGACCAGTCAGTGCAAGTGACGTCAAACAAGAAGGCCTGTGGGTCAAAGTTTGCATAATTACGGAAAGTAATGAAGCGGGCTTCATAGGTTCAGGCCTGCCTTTACCCCAGATACAGAAAGTGGGGGAGTGGTCTGTGATGGCATCAGATAGGACTTCTGCATCATCAATGTTCTCGGGGCAGTTCGTCATGATCCAGTCCAGCAAGGTGCTGGTATTAGAATGGAGCAGTTCTAGTGGGTAGAGAGATAAGCTGATGCAGGTTGAAACTCTGTAGTCTAGTCAGGGCTGTCATATGTGTATTTCTCAACCAGTTAATATTAATTTCTCCTAATATAAGAACTTCATTATTTCCTAAGTGAATAGCAGTTTGGTCGAGTAGCTCATCCGGTCCTTTTAGGCTATGGGTAGGGGGATTGTAAGCACAGACAATATGCAACTTCTTTGTGCCAAGGGTGAGGAGGACATGAATTGCCTCACAGTGGTTTAAGGAGGATGAGCTGATTACAGAGAGTTGGAGGTGTGATTTGAAGTAGATGGCTGTACCTCCCCCCTTTTAGGGGCTGGTTTATTGTTCCTCAGAAGATTATAGGGTGGTAGGGAGCACCGTGAGTCAGGGGTGGATGGCTTCAGCCAGGTTTCAATAAGGCACAGTATATCTGGTTTATAAAGTGCGGTCCAAGATTCAAGTTCCACGAAGTTCCGCTCAAGGCTCCTGATATTATGGTGGGTTATAAGTAGGCCTTTGGGATTTGAAATAGGAGGGCTGTAGGAGTTAAGGGCCCAGGGTTTGGCTGTATATCCCCAGAGAGCAGAATGGCCAGTAAGAGGAAGTACCAGAGCTTACGATGCAGGGGAAGGGTGATAGAGTACGAGTTTGCAAGGAGCTACATTTGTAGGCATAGGCAACCAGATGGATCCCGGCCTTGTTTAGAAGTAACGGTGTGGGATCACAACGTATTGCAGGTCCCACTAATAGATTTGATAAAGTTACCAACAGTCCCTATTTTCCCAGGACAGTCCCTGTTTTAGGCAACATGTCCCAGTGTCCCCACAAGTTTTGCAAAATGTCACTTTTGTCCTGGTTTTTGCTTATGTGTCCCAGTTTTGCCCCCTTTTTTTTTGCTGACTGCTAATCCATGAGTGGCAGTTATTTCAGCACCACTGTGGCGCTACTCAGGCTAGACAGCAGTTTGCAACTTCAACCCTTGAGCCTGTGTTGTACTGCAAACACGTCAGTGGGAGCCCAGTAAGGCATGTTCCTTCCTGTTAGATTAGACTGGGTAGTAGTCCAAACAAGCGCATGTGGACGTCTGCCTGGCTGTAGCTGAGAGGGACTCCAGACAGAGAAGAGACCGGCAGCAGTGAACTAAGGTACCCGAACCTGATCAGCTGTAGGGAAGTGTGTGAAAACAATCTGGTGTGGTGGTGGGAGTCACTGAAGTGAAGTTTGCTCAGCGAATGAGGTGAATGTAAGCAGGTTGGATGGGACTGTCAAGAGGAGCAATACATGCAGCTCGAATGTCTGATCACAATTTAACGCAGGTTTGCTTCTAATGAACTTTCTGTACATCATGATTTGGAACTTGCTGCAGCAGAATGATGTAATGTTTTAATCTGGATGTTTGCTACTGATGTTACTGTGGAGCGGCATGGCCAGGGCAAGCTGCAAAATGTAATTGATTGTGTGCGGCATTGTCTGCGGCGGTGCCTGTGGAAGTGACACGGTGGGGGGGAGGTGTCATGGTCAGGATGGACTGTCACAGTTTTAGGCCTTGGAAAGTTGGTAGCTTTAAGATTTGAAAATGTAAAATCATAGTGTTGAGAGTGTGGGAGAGCAGTTTCAGCATAGGGGTCCACAAGAATTGATAGGCGTAACAGAGGCAGGGTGGATATGAGAAGAAATAGCAGCGACTGTTTATTCATTTTCAAGCCCTGAAACTAGAAGTTCAGTGGAGAAAGGGACTAAAAGGGATTCAGCGAAAATGAGGGGGAGAGAGAAACTGAAGCTAGTCTATTTTTCCAAGGGATATTATAGTCAGAAGGGAGCTTGGGTGCCTCAAAGAGGTGGAGGAGAAAATTCAGGGCCAATCTAAAGGAAAAGATAGACCAGACAGACAACTAGGGTGGGATGGACAGGAAAAATTAGATTAAGTAGCAGTCGACAAGGGCAGCAGTATAGAACAACTAATTGCAATAGGCAGTGGTCTGGAGGCTCCGATTAATAAAAACAGAGGTGGGCTAAAGTCAGGGAAAGAACAGGGAGAAAGATATTGCTAGTAAGTTCCTGGGTTACACTAGAAAATTAGAGGAGTAGGCCAGATAAGGAGTGGTATTCAAAAGCAGCGCAGTGCAATTGCAATTGGATCAACAATTTCCACATGGTGGTGGGGAAGGGAGAAAGGACTGTGTGAGCCAGTAGGGTTTGAGCAAGCCAAGGAGGGCCGGGACTGATGGAGTACTTAATAGGAGGCCTGAGGGGTTGGGACCAGTTCAAATGTCCAGGAGCCTGGAGAAATAGATTTTTCAGCAGGGAATAGCAGTCCAGAGAGCCGGCTTGGGAGCCTTGCAGTACCTGCTTGGCCAACCAGGAGTCAGTAGCAAAAAGGCGCTCCAATCTGAACGCCACCATAAGCAGACCGACTCACGAAGAAACACAGCAGCTGTACATTACTGTGGAGTCCAAAGAGCGGGACCAGGAGGGTGTCCGGGAGCCAGTGATTTCTGCGATGGTGGCGGCGGCCAAGGAAATGGCCAGAGGCACCGCCGTGTCCACGAGCGCCGCTCGGTGTGAATCTAGGAGTAAGAAGAGGAACAAAACAGTATAAATATAGGAAAACAAAACAAAAGAGGAAAACAAGGGGCCGGAAACTGGTGGCAGACCCTCAGCAGGGGGTGGGGGTACTTATGTTGGACAAAGACAGAAATTGGCAATTTGGAGTAAAGGTGAGGAGGTTACAGGGGACAAAGAGGGTGAGCGATGGCGAGACAGAGTTTGAGCTCAGGTAGGGGAATGGGGTAGAAGTCAAGGGCAGGACAGCAGTACGCTGCAAGAGAAGGGCTCGGAACAGAGACAGTGGTGAACAGTAAGAGCTAGGAGAGGCAGAGAAGAGGAAGTTATAGGGAAGGCAGGCAGCAGTTTCAGAGAGAGTTTAGTCGCTATGTGCCGTATAGGCCGATTATTAAGTTACATGCAGTAACAACATTAAATTCTGCAAATACTATAGCACAAATGAACTAACAATCACAGTAATTCTGCTTTAGGTTATAAAGAGGTAAGACTCTATATGCCGTATTGGGCGATTATTCAGTTTCTTGCAGTAACAACTTTAAAATCTGCAGTATACCATAACACAAAGGAGCTAACGATCACAGTAATTCTACTTTAAAAAGTCCTAACAGAGAAAAAACAGTTCAAATGTCGAGGAGCCTGAAAAAATAGATTTTTCAGAAGGGAATAGCAGTCCAGAGAGCCGGCTTACAGGCACAACAATCAGGAGCCTTGCAGTACCCACTTGACCAGTCAGGAGTCAGTAGCAAAAAGGCACTCCAATCGGAACGCCACCATAAGCGGGCCGACTCATGAAGAAACACAGCAGCTGTACCTTACTGTGGAGTCCAAAGAGCGGGACCAGGAGGGTGGCTGGGAGCCAATGATTTCTGCGGTGGTGGCAGTGGCCAAGGAAACGGCTGGAGGTGCCGCCATGTCCATGAGTGCAGCTCGGGACTCGTGTGAATCTTACTGTGGAGTCAAAGAGTGGGACCAGGAGGGTGGCCAGGAGCCAGCAATTTCTGTGGTGGTAGCAGCGGCCAAGGAAACGGCCAGAGGTGCCGCCGTGTCCATGAGCACCGCTCGGTGTGAATCTTACTGTGGAGTCCAAAGAGTGGGACCAGGAGGGCGGCCAGGAGCCAGCAATTTCTGCAGTGGTGGCGGCAGCCAAGGAAATGGATGGAGGTGTCGCCATGTCCACGAGTGCCGCTTGGGGCTCTGTGTGAATCTTACTGTGGAGTCCGAAGAGCAGGACCAGGAGGGCGGCCGGGAGCCAGCGATTTCTGTGGTGATGGAGGCGGCGGCCAAAGAAACGACCGGAGGTTCCGCCATGTCCACGAGCACCACTCGGGGCTCGGTGTGAATCTTACTGTGGAGTCCAAACAGCAGGACCAAGAGGGCAGCCAGTAGCCAGCGATTTCTGTGGTGGTGGCAGCGGCCAAGGAAATGTCTGGAAGCGCCTCCCTGTCCACAAGCGCCTCTCAGGGCACGGTGTGAATCTTACTGTGGAGTCAGGAGGGCGGCCAGGAGCCAGCAATTTCTGCGGTGGTGACGGTGGCCAAGGAAATGGCCGGAGGTGCTGCCATGTCCACGAGCGCATCTCGGTGTGAATCTAGGGTTAGGGGCTGAAATCACTTTTTTAAGCAGACCAGCTGGTCTGAGTAACTCAGTCTTTTACATTCACGACATTTATGCTCTTCAAGTCTACATACAGCACATTTATGCATTCAGCATATTTATAGGTCAGCACATTTATTTAACAACACCTGGAGCTTCGGTTGCATCTGTTGCACAAGGCCAGATGATGCTTGAAACTTGGCTTTTCACCACCTGACCACATATTGGCTCTGGACTGAGCTTGAGGCATGACTCACTGCCATTTACAATGACTTTAACTGGGCTGAGCTTGCAGCAAGACTCACTACCCTTTTCAGACTTTGCTGGTTAGCAAACAGACGCAGTAAACTTTTGACGCAAACACTTGTACTTGGCAATAGACTGTTTACTGTAGTTCTCTATGCTTTTTAACACCAAACTCGCACTTGGCAGGAAATGGTTTCTGTAGTGCTCTAGGCTCAGTAATACTACATGCAGCCCCTTGTGGCCTTTGCTGGTACTTGCAGCTCCCACGGACAAAATACTGGACCTCCCGGACAAAGTTAGGAAGAGCCCCGGCCCTGAGTACTCCCCTTCCAGTCCTGTAGGCACTTAAATCAGACACATTTATATACTTCACTGGTCCCTTCTCAGTCACTTAGCAGATGTCCACCCTCTGAGCATTGCTGTGAATGCAGGGTGCAGACAGGGACACTATTGATAGGCTTTGTGCTCCTCTGCTCCTTAAAGACTTTCTCAGAGTTGCGTGTGGCAAAAGCAATGTTCTCACTCTGGTGTCTTGCAGAAATTGCATTCCTCCTGAGGTTTCAGGCTTTCATCAACACTCTCACCGCTGAGGCAGGTTCAGCTCTCTCACAGCTGGCTTCATCAGGTTACTGGCCCAGGTTTTTCCTCAACGTGGAAAGGCTCTGGCTAGCCCTGGAGGGCATTTTCTGGCAACCCCCAGGCTAGTGACTTCTGCTTCAGGCAGTCACTTGTCTCTCTCTTGGCAGGAGAAAAAGTCCCCTCTCCATGGAGGGGCTTATGCTGGATCCCAAGGCCCATTTTTTGGCAAAAGGCCTAAGCCCTGCTGGATCTGTTCACACAGCCAAAAACACTGCCTTTTATGGAGCTTTCCTGAGGCTCTCAATTGGCTAAAGTTGTGTACTGCTCCCACTCTAATTGGCTTATCCTGCCTGTCAGTCCAGAAAATGAATATTCATTAACTCCACTCGATGCACTATAGGCTCCTTTGTTTTGGGGCCTGAAATGAGGTCCCAGCAGATTCCCCATAAGCCTTTTGCTATGTCCCATGAGCCCTGGCAAAAGTCCCATAAATCCTGGCATTTCGATCGGCTGTTGCAGCATAAACATGGCTGCTGAACACAGTCTCTTTGCAGATTTAACACAGTCTCAAACATAAAGTCCTGGTGTAGCCAGATTGATTTGCCCACTTGCCCCACTGGTCAATAGCCCTTTGTGTGCCTCTTAAGCGCTACCCAACTTAAACATTTTAGCTTAGTCCTTAGCCTGTCGCTGCTGCTGATATTTAGTGCCCCCTGGCAGCAAACAAGCTTTTCGTCTGAGTCCTAATGTAAATAGCTGGTGCAGCCAGGAAAGATACGTTTTTATTTAAACTTCCCTCCTTTAACTTTCAGGAACCCCCTTTAGTGCCCAAGGCAGTGCTGCACTATTTCATTTATTTACAATTCCATTCCCCTGCAGCAGCCGCTGAAACATACAATTCCCTTGGGCCAGACAAACCCTCATTAATATGTATGAGGGATCGGGGCACTGCTAATTAATATTCATATTCACCACATCTGTAGTGCTTCGTGGCACTCTTTATTTAAAATTGAAAGAGGGCTCTCTTGGCCCTGGCTAAGGTCTCCGGTCCCCACTCTGCCTAACACAAGGACTGGGACCACTAAATACTCTTTCGATTGACCGCAAACCAAGCAGTTGGGAAATTGAAGGCACGTGTTTGCGCATGCATAACTCCAGCTAGCACCAGAGTGCTACTGAAGGAAGCAGCCGGTTGCGGCTTGACTTTGGAGCCCAAAATGGGCAATAATTATACTGTGGCTCTTCTGGGGATCCTTGGGACACTTTTTGGGACCTGGGCTGTGGCGGTGAAACAGGGACACAAACGGAGACCTGGCAGGCAATTGGGAGACACTCCTTGGAGTGGGAGCAGAACTGGAGGAATGGACATTGGGGTAAGCCCCCATATTTTTTGGGGGTTACACAAAAAAGTGCAGAGTAATGCACAAAAGCCCTATAAACTTAGGGGTGAAGTACAAAATGGGTGGAAAGGAGTTTGGGAGGATAAGGGACTGTATGCCAAGGACAGGCTTCATCTTGCCCCATTAGGGAAGGAAGTCCTTAAACAGGGGGTGGCTGACTACATTCAAGAAAGGTGGGGTTTAAACTTTGTGAGGGGGAGGGATAAGGGAGGGGCTGACCAGAAGCCCTGTCCTCCAGATGAGGGGAGTAGCTTTCAAACCCAAGGGCGGAGGGGGAAACAGACTGGGGGAGGGGTTTCAGGAGGAGCAGAGGGAGGATGGAAGTATAAGGAACCTGGGTGGGGTTCGACAAAGGGGATCAGGGATAAGGGGTGAGGGGTGGTGTTAGTAAATGCCAGGAGTTTGGGAAACAAGTTGCCAGAGTTCCAGACCATGCTGTTCATGGGGGGGGGGGGATGTGGCGGCGGTCACGGAAACGTGGGCCAACAAAAACCATGACTGGGACCTAAACGTGCAGGGGTACACTATGCTTAGGAAGGATAGAAAGGAGGGCAGAGGGGGTGGAGTGGCTATGTTCATTAGAGATGACACAGAAATTGCTAGGGTAGAAGAGGCAGAGGGAAACGTGAAGACCTTATGGGTCACCTTACGAAGCCCAGCAGGAGGTAAGGTCAAGCTGGGTGTAGTATATAGGCCCCCCAGGATGGGTGATGTTCTGGAGGATGGTTTTCTGGACAACATCATTGCCCAGTGTGGACCAAAAGGGGAAGGAGTGGTGTTGATGGGGGCCTTAATATGCCAGATACAAACTGGGGAACCATGTCCTCTAAGGTGGCCAAGGAGCAGAGGCTGCTGGACTGCTTCCAGGATGTGTTCTTAACACAGCATGTGATGGAGCCCACAAGGGAGGGGCATGTCCTGGACTTGGTTCTGGCAGATGGGGATCTGTAAGGGACCTGGTTGTAGAGGATCCCTGACTGGGAGCGACCACAATACTCCTGGTTTCAAATAAGCATGGGGAGGGGGAGAGATCTAGGACACTGGCAATGGACTTCAGGGGCAGACTTTGTGGGCATGGGAAATATTCTCAAGGATCACTTGAAGGGGATTACATCAATGTCAAATGTGGAAAAGAGATGGGAGGTCATAAAACGGGGACTTCATGAGGCAGTCAGGACCTGCGCTAAGGTGAAACGTAAGGGAGTAAGGTCACATAAACCATGTTGGTGGTCCAGTGAGGTTCAGGTAGCGGTCAGAGAAAAGAAGGCGGCCTACAAAAAATATAAAACAACAAGAGGGGATAGGGAAAAGGAAATGTATCATCTTGCATCTAGAAAAGTCACCTGGATGGTGAGGGGGACAAAGTCCAGTAAAGAGCAGCGGCTGGCACAGAGGATACATGGAGGGAAAAAGGGGTTTTTCTGGTACATTGGGGAGTGGAGAAAAACTAAGGGCCATCTCAGCAGATTGAGATCAAACGGAGGGTGGGTGGAAGAGGTGAGGGACCAGGCAGAGGTATTTAATGAGTACTTCGCCTCTGTGTTCACTAGGGAGGGGGATGGGATATCTACAAAGCAAGGCATGATTGGGATAGAAGCGGTAGTGAGTGGGATCGGGAGCAACAGACATGGAGCAAGAGAGAGAGGGAGAGGTACCCCAAGGGTGTCACATCAGGATAAGGATAAAAAGGCCAGTAAGGTGGAGGGGACGGATGATGCTATCTCCACTGGAAGGGTGTGGTCTCAAGGCTATAAAGAAAGATAAATCTCCTGGGCCGGATGGCATTCATCTGCGAGTACTATGGGAATTGATGGACATACTGGCTGCACCCCTGGCGGAACTCTTCAACAGGTTGCTTGAGACAGGGAGGGTACCTAGGGATTGGCGAGAGGCACATGTGGTGCCAATCCATAAAGAGGGGTCGAGGGAAGTACCAGGTAACTATAGACCCATCAGTTTGACGTCGGTGGTGGGAAAATTAATGGAGAGTATACTAAAGGAACGATTGGGGGTGTACTTGGAGGAGGTGGGAGGTCTGGATAGTCTGCAACATGGGTTTGTGACAGGTAGATCATGTCAAACCAATCTTGTGGAGTTCTACAAATGGATAACATCAGAAATGGATAGGGGAAAGCCTGTGGATGTATTATTCTTGGACTTCAGCAAGGCGTTTGACTCTGTCCCCCACAATGGTGTGGTGGAGAAACTGATGGGGTTGGGAGTAGGCCTTTTGATGGTCAGATGGATTAAAAACTGGCTAGCTGGATGCACCCAGAGTGTAGTGGTCGGTGGGGAGCTCTGGAACCCTAGAGAGGTCGGTAGTGGGGTACCGCAGGGCTTGGTCCTGGGTCCGATCCTGTTTAATGCATACATATCAGACATCAGGGAGGGTATAGGGTGAAATGAGTCTCTTTGCTGATGACTCAAGATGGGAGCAGTAGTGAGGGGAAGAGGGAGGTTGGCCCTGCAAGGACCTGGACACCCTGGAAAGCTGGGCTTACACATGGAATTAAATTTCAATATCACCAAGTGCAAGGTGTTACATCTTGGGCGGGAAATCCTAAACACAGGTACACCCTGGGAGGGAGGCGCTGGAGACCTCAACAGGGAAAAAGACCTAGGGTCATGGTGGATGCATGTATGAATAACTCTGAGCAGTACAGGAGAGCAGCTAGCAAAGCAAACAGGATGTTGGGATGCATTGTAAGGGGATCACCTCTAGGAGCAGGGAAATGATTCTGCTGCTGTACAATGGACTGGTTAGACCACACCTTGAGTACTGTGTACAGTACTGGAGACCACACTTGAAGAGGGACATACAGCTCCTAGAGAGGGTACAGAGGAGGGCGACTAGGATGATATGAGGACTAGGGGATTTGACGTATGAGGACAGACTTGAGGAGCTCTGCCTGTTTTCATTGGAGGAGAGGAGAGGAGAGGAGAGGAGAGATGGGGGGACATGATTGAGGTCTTCAAGTACCTCGAGGGGCTCTTTAGACTAAAGCAGGGAGGTATCACCAGAGGGCATGGTTTGAAGGTGGAAGGGTGAGGGGGGAAAAGAGGAGGAGGTTTTTCACTGAGAGGGTGGTGGACCCTTGGAATGCACAGTGGAGGGCTTCAAGAGAGGATGGGACAGACACAGAAAGCGGATGCATCAGATGATGGCCTGGCCCAGGAGGGTGGGGATGGATGATAGTGGTTTCTGGAACACAAGGGGTTGGGAGGGCCTTGGCACCCAACTAGGGATCTGAGGTTCGAGCAGACTTGATAGACCGTAAGGCCTAATCTGCTGGCAATTAGTATGCTAGTATGAGTTATTCTGACAATGATCAAACAGGAAAGGGACCTAGAGGTAATAGGATGACCTAAAGGTGGCCAGGCAGTGTAACAAGGCAGTCGGGAGGGCTAGCGGGATGCGGGGGTGCATATGGATATCACCAGCAGAAAAAGGAAGGTAGTGTTGCCCCTATATAGATCACTAGTAAGATCCCACCTTGAGTGCTGTCTCTAATTCTGGAGACCACATCTCATAAAGGACACAGACAGAGCAGAAGTGATCCAGAGGAGGGCTGCCAAAATGGTGCAGGGTCTGCATCAAAAGCCCTACAAGGAGAGTCTAAATATATACCCTGGAAGAGAAGAGGAAGAGAGGGAATATGATAGAAACCTTTAAATACCTTATGGGGGTATAGGAAGGGAGTATGTTTCAGAACAAAAGGTGCATTAGAATGAGGGGACATGCTGTGAAGCTGTAGGGGGGTAGATTTAGGAGTGATGTGAGGAAGTACGTATTTCTTCACAGAAAGAGTGGTGGATTCCTGGAACAGCCTTCCAGTGGATGTAGTGGGGTGAAACTGGTGGGGTTCGAAAATGCCTGGGATATGCACAGGAGAATTGTAGGGTATAGGACGGGGGGGGGGACGGCACCATTGATCAAGTAGGGTCCACAGCAAAAAAGAAGGTACAACAAAATTAACAGGCTGGGTGGGCCAAGCAGCCCTTATCTATCGATTCTGTGTTTCTATGTTAACTAGCTGGTGGATACTGTCAGCCAGGTTGGAGAGACTTCACAGGAGTGGACCATGAATCAGGGAGTGGTAGACCACCTGCTGTCTCAGTGGGGCACCCCCTCTGTTGTATCTGTTTGCCTTGTGGGAGAACAGAAAACTGAGGCTGTTCTGTGTCCCCCCCCCCCATCTGGGACACTGCAGGGGGATGCCTTCTCAGCGTCCTACACCCTGGGCCTTGTGTATGCCTTGCCATTGGTTCACAAGTTAGGAATCAAGGCCCTGAAGGACAAGTCATGGATGATCCTGATATCACCATGCTGGCTAGAGCAGTTCTGGTATTCAGTTCTCCTCAGCCTCAGCAGCAGGCCACTGTAGTGGTTGCCTTTCCTCTCCACCCTGCTGACTAGGCATCAGGATGGGCCTGCACCCAGACCTTCAGTTCCTGCACCTCCTGGCCTCTTGGAAGACATCTTCCTTGTTGTGGAGAAGTGCCAAATGGAGTTGACTCGCAAAACCCAATACGTTGAAATGGAAGGGAAAGGCGTTTGCTCCCCTTTACTTCTCAGTTGTGATAATTCTGAATTGCATCTGATCCCTGTCTCAGTCAGGACTGTGAGCCACAACCCTGAAGCTTCACTGAGCAACCATATCTGAGTAGCAGTATTAATAGCTTTATTTATATGGCACCCTTCCCATATGCTTAGGGCACCATACAGAGTAACAGGAAATAAATACAAACAGTCATAAATAACTTAAAAATTTCCCTAAAATATATGTACAGTAGCAAATGATAGTAACACTGAGTCTTTACTCCCCAAATGGCCTAGTGAAACAGGAAGGTTTTTAATCCCCTTTTAAAAGCCTCCACTGAGGGGGCCTCCCTCGATCCCCTAGGCAATGCATTCCATAACAGGGCCAGCTACTTCAAAAGTGCGGTCTCTGGAGGATTCCAGCCAGGACCTCGGGACTGACAGAAGGCCTTGATAGGAGAAGCAGAGGGGACGTAATGACTGGACAGGATGCAGGAGCTCTAACAGGTGATCAGGATCCAACCTACGTAGGGCTTTATAGGTTAGAAGACCAACCTTGAAGGTAACTCGCCACTTCACAGTCAGCCAGTGCAGATCCCGTAGTACTGGGGTCACATGGCTAGACCTCAAAAGGCCAGTCAGAGACGGCCCGGTGGCGCTAAGGGTTGAGGTGCTGGATGCCACACCTCACGCCATGCCGGTGACCCAGGTTCGGGAACAAGCCCGGGCCATCGGGGGTCGCCTGGGAGGGAGAGGATTGAGCGTCCTGAGGACAGCTGTCCTCTCCTGTCCTGGGAGGGAGGGGTGTTCACGCTCGGCATTTGACTGGCCTCTGGTGGAAGGTGGAGGCACAGCAAGCACAGAGCATACAGTAGGGGATGGGGAGTGGTGACATAGGTGGTGACGCCATGATGTCAGGGTGAGTGCCACTCCCCCAGAACAAGAGGAAAAATGCTCTCCAGGCTCTGGGAAGATGGAGCACTGGAGCAGACCCCACATTGCTCGCACCTGCTGAGCCATCCAGTTCCTAATGAGTCTTGAATTGTTCGGAGTGTAGCAGCCCCACCTCATCCCTACCCAGGGGGGGAACAACTGTGATTCCATAGGGCAAACAGAAAGGTCCATTTAGGTGGCAGAAGTGGGGGCTGGCTCCGTTGGTGCACCCGATGAAGTGGAGCTTGGAGAGGTGAGGGTGGATAAAATATGATTTAAAAAAAAAGAAAAGGGCCAGTCAGCAACTTGCAGTTGTGTTCTGCACCAGCTGCAAGGGTCGTAGGATACCTCCACTAACCCTAAGGTACAGCACATTGCAGTATTCAAGCCTAGACATCACAAACGCATGCACTAGAGTTGGCAGGATCTGAATACCAGGCGCTGGCTGGTGAACTGATGGTGGTGCAGAAGAAAGTGGCTGTGTGCTTTTTCTTTTTTATTTACTATGCTTTATAAGTGCCAGACCTTCCAGAGCTCAGCCCCCGACTCCTCCACCCACTCCCGAGACCACCTGGGAGCAGCGATCCACCCAGGCTTACCCCCTCTGAGTGGGGCCATCAGGCAGACTTGATCCCCCCCAACCACAGGGTCAGGCAACACCAACGAAAACTCTCGCTCAGTTGCTGGCTGAGTACCCAAAAGGGATGAGGCATCACTGATGAAGCTGGCAGCTGGATTTTTGAGATCTTCCCTTGTCATCTTCAGCATTCACTGCTGCTGGGTGTAAGCTGGAGGCATGCACCTGTATGGGAGCTTTTTTTTTGGGGGGGGGAGTCGGCGCCAATGGCGCCACCCACAAAGCCAACACATTGCATGACGCAGAGGGTTGGCTGTTAGGCACCGCAGACTCCTCCTCCACCCCAGTTCTGTCTCTCCCACTGTCAAGGTCACACCTGCTACACAAGTTATCAGATGTTTTCCTCTGCGTCACTAGGCCTTCACCATTTTGACGTAATTTCCTGCCTTTTCTGTCTCCATCCTGGTTCTGAATTCACCCGACACCACTGGAAACTGGTAAGGTCATTTCTTTTATTTCTACCAACGGCACTGGGTCCTTTTTCTGTGATGTCTTGTTAAATTTCTTTTGCAACATATCTGGTTCGGGGGCTAAGAGAAAATTCAAAGTGGGCCATGCCCCCATGTGTCGGTGCCCCTGTGGACGGCATTTTTCCATTATGGACTGACATGATGTTTGTCTGCGTTGCCTGGGTCCCAACCACGACAGCTGCGATGCCTGTATCTTCATGGACTGCTGCATTCTTGAGATCCGTGCATTTAAAGTTGGCAGGGCCCCGATGACTTTCAGAAGACAGAGTCATTCTAGGGGGTGCCATGGCATGATCTCTTGACCCTGCCTCCGGGTCCCCTCCCGGGTCTATATGGCCCAGTGAGGAGGAAACCTCCTCGGATTCCAGCCTTGCCGTCGGGGTTTCTTTCACAGTGCCAGAGGATCGTCTCAGTTCCCTGAGGAGCTGGGTGGAGGGCACCATTATGACAGTCACCTCCTTGGAGGTGCAGGCTCCCTCAGTGTTGCAGCCCATGGCTGCTGGGCCTGGCACTGGCAGACCCTCAGCGCCACCTGCCAGCGCTGCTTCAGATTCTGGGTGCCATTCACGGTGCCAGTGATCAAGGTGGTGCCGTTCACAGTGCCATTGATAGGAAAGCTCCCGAGGTCGCTAGTCTGGCTTTTTGTGTGGTCTCCTCTTCCTCAGAGGCAGATGACTTGCTGGTTGATCTGGACTGGCGCTCTGACTCCTCAGAGTCAGAGAGTCCTCTTGGACGCGGCACCAGATGGCCCAGTGTTCACCTCCCAGGCTTCCCAGAGTCTATGGTCTCTGTGGCCTCTCACGTCAATTCCGGTGTTTGGGACGCTGCAGTGGATGAAGGTGTCGGGGGGGGGGCCCGGTGTGGCAGTCTCAACCATGGGGGCTGGGGAAGCTGCCATCTCTGGTGCTGCTATGGCCTTCTTGATGGGGACGAGGACCTCCTCCTGCTCTGCGACCTCCCTCAGGGGGCCTTCTGGTTTGGGGGGACTCCTTGTCACTGGGTTTGAGGAAGAGGGTGGCTTTGGAGTCCGAGGTGCTGAGAGGCCAGGGTGAGGTGTGGAGGCCTTCCTCCACTACCCTGTGGTGGGTGGGGGAGGAGCCACAGTGCAGAGCTCCGCTTCTCCTCCTCTGAGACTTCAGGGGCGCCCTTGGTGGGCAGCACTGAGGGTTGCCCTTCTGGAACCATGCAACCTCAGTCATACAACAGGGGAGATTCTCCCTTAGGGCTCAGCCAGGATTTGTTTTCACATTTGCAGCATCCGCTGACTGGATCGACTCCCAGATCCTCCCACGTGGGAGGATCTACTGCGGGGTCTCAGAGCCCTGGCAGAAGCTGGGCACTTTCAGTGAGGTGCCCTTCCCCAATCCCTCTGCAGACACCTCCCTCTCCCCCAGACCATATGGACCTTATGGGATCTTTAATCTGGGAGACGTTCAGGGCCACTGCGGCGACCTTCCCTAGGTATGTTAGTGCTATGGATGAAAAGATCTTTCGCCTGTCTCCCCCACGTTGCAGGACTCTGAAAATCCGAGCTCCTGTAATTCCTCAGCTTCCTCATCTGAGGAAGAGGAACTTTCTGTCCACCTTTCCTCTGGCGCTGATTTCACTGAATATCAGTGATTCCTTTCGAGGTTAGTTCAAGAGCTCCATACCTCCCATGTGATAAGATGCAATACCGGGCGGAAGACGCACTCTTTTCTGACCGAGTTCAGTGCCAGCCACCTGGTGGTGCCTTCCTGATCTATTTCTTTCCAGGAAGCATCTCTCCACACCTGGCAGTCTCCAACCACCTCATCCCCAGCCCCAGCGGACTGCAGGAGGTGGTATTGCAGTCTCCAGGAGTCTCTTGGTTTTCTGCCTCACCCACCCTCAGGACTGACAGCTTTAGACACTCCTTCTGGGCTTCAACACCCGGCACACGACTGACCACCAGATCTGGATTCTGTGGAGTTTGACTGTTGGGGAAGAAGAGTTTTCTCCTCATCTCGTGTGCTACTCTGCATCAGCTCACACCAGGCTCACCACGCTGCCTACAACAGGCACCTGTGGTCTATGCTGGTGCAGGTATTAGCATCCTTGTCTGATTCGGAGAAATCTAGGCAAGCCATTGCCCTCTCTGCACAGAGTCTGGAGCTTGCAAGGCACCAAGCAAGGGCATTGTACGATGCCAATGAGGTGGCTTCCAGACTAGCAGGGACAGTGATCTGCATCAGGCGGATGGCAGGGTGCACTGTGGTGTCCTCCTTAATTTGGCATGGATGTTTCTGTTTGTTTTCATCTTCTTGAATTGGGGACTGTGTCAGTGCATTTCATGGGAGAACCCGTAGGGATTTTCCTCCCCTGTTCTCTTTTCTTGCTTTCCTCTGCCTTTAAGAGGTCATTCTGGACAGAGTCCTCTCCTGTTTAAGAGGTTTTTCCCCCTTGACTAAGCCATCAGGTGATGAACTGTGAGGGCCATGCTCCAGGATATTCATCCCAAATGTGGATTTAGGGGTGGGAAGAGGAGGCTGACTCCCCATGTTTCATATTCTCCCAAGACCATTTCAAATTCTCTTATTTTGGACCTCTGTCCAGTGGTCCCTGAAGTTGATGGGATCCTTGCTCCTGTGTCTTCATACCTTTCAGGTTTTTAAGGCTAAAATAAACCAATGGTCTTCCAGCTCAGCACAGCGGAGGGCCCCCCCCTTCTTCCCTACGTTTGTTGTATCTTTCTTCTCTTCTCTTCTCTCCTCTCCTGTCTTCTTCTCTCCTCTCCTGTCCTCTCCTCTCCTGTCCTGTCCTGTTCTCTTCTCTTCTCTTCTCTTCTCTTCCTGTGCTGCCACCCAAGGGTTGGGGCCCTATGGCCACTTAGGGAAAAAGTCCAATCCCTCTGTCCTCTGGTCGGTTTATTCCTTTTTCAGTTTGTATCCTTTCATTGTCCTATCTCTTGGCTCTCTTGCCTCACCTTGGTTTTCTCTATCCCCTTTTTTCCTCTCTCCTCTCTGGCAGGATAGAACTGGGGTGGAGGAGGAGTCTGCAGCGCCTAATGGCCAATCCATGTCCTCCTCGCAATGCATCAGTCTCGTGGGCAGCACCGTCGGTGCCGACTTTTCCTCCCCCCAAAAAAAGCTCCCGTTCAGGTGTGCGCCTCTGGCTTACACCCAGCAGTAATGAATAGTGAGGATACAAGAGAAGATCAAGAATTATGGTAGGCACGTAATTTTTATTTTTGGCTCTCCGGGAGGCATGGCATGTAATTACATAAAGTGCAGTGTTCAACATCTGGCATACCTTCCAAATAGCTTATGGCACAGACAGCAGTATTACCCCGGACCACTGCCGGGAGTCAGCCATGTGCCGTACACACACACACACACCCAGAGGAAGAGAGCAGTCCTGAGTCAATCCTCCTCCCCCTGGCTGGCCCCCCCAATGGCCCGAGTCCAGTCTTGAACCCGGGGGTTCAGTGTCGCAGATGGAAACCCAACCTCTGCAACACTGTGCTGGTCTGTGTGCTTTTTTAGAAGTCTGGATCACCTGTCCCCCTCCCTGGGACCTACTGCTGGTGCTGGCAATGCTCACTGGCAAGCCATTTGAGCTGATGCACACGTGAAATGTCACACTTGTCATGGAAGACCGCCTTCTTGGTGGCCATCACATCAGCCAAAAGGGTCAGTGTGAGCTTCAGGCACTCTTGGTGGAGCCTCCCTCCCTACCTGGTCTTCCACAAAGACAAGGTAGTCCTTTTCCCCAATGCAAAATTCCTCCTGAAGGTCGTGTTGAAGCATCTGCTTAACCAGGTGATTGACTTTTCAAGTGTATTTCACCAATCTGACCTCAGATGCTGATTGCAGGCTCTATACATTGGACCTGTGGAGGATGCTAGCCTACTGCAGTATAAGGAGCGCATGGTAGAAGTTCGTGGAGAGGCTTGCCAGCTGTTTGTCACCTATGCTGAAGTTGTGCCTAGCAGACCGACAGCTAGGAGGACAATTGCCAGGTGGATTACATCCTGCATCAATCACTGCAACTGGTGTGCTGGTATGGAGCTGCCCAAGAGGCTTAAGGCTTATTCCACCCAGACATATCCGCTGCCTTGGTGGCTGCTTCCAGGGATGTCCACATTGAAGAGATATGCCGGACTGCAACCTAGGTGAAAGCACATAACTTTATCTTCCTTTACAGCATTAATGTAATGAGTTGTTGGAATACTGCTTTTGGGACCTCAGTCCTCTCGGCTCTTTTCACCAAATAGGGGTGTGCACCTTGCCCCCTCCTCCCAGAGAACTGCTTAGAGTCTGCCAGAGTGTGGATAGTAAACTAAATCCATGATCCCAGAAATATAGGTTACTCACCTGTAACAGTAGATCTTCCACGGGGAATAATCTCTTGCAGCAGGTAAAACACTTGGGTCGTCACCAGAGGGCGCTGTGATGCACAGCAGGTCCCTTCTAACAGTCTTTTTCCATGGGCCACCCACGCATGACATCATTACTCTGCTCCTATATAAGAGTTGGCGGTGCCTCGTATCCTCAGTTCATTTTCCCGCCGTCTTCAGCTCGCACGCAGCAGCTAGTGCATACAGCAGCAGTCACAGATGAGAGCTTAAGCTGGAAATGAACTGTCCCTCCATTTCCCAATCTTCATCGACGAATGTCCAAAGAATCTACAAGTAAGTCAGCACTATTTCAGTTATGTCATTGCAGTAGGAAGATCTACCATTCCGACAACCACACCATTTGTGTAAGGTATCTGCGTCCCACACACAACACCATCTCCTGCAAACACTGCCAGGAATTCAATCAATCAATCAATCAATCAATCAATATCTTTATTTATTCAGGCGAACATCATTGAGCATAGCTCATTTACAAGATGGACCTGAGTGGTCATAACAATATAAGGTTACAAATTTTACACAAAAACATGGTACTGAATAAACACAAATACAATGATTTATGAATGAGACAGATATACAAATATTTACATATATACAAGGCAAAATGACAGTAAACCTAAATCATATTGAAAGGAAAGAAACAAACAGTATAGTAGGGATAAAGCTCGGATAGTTGGACTTGGGTGGGCATTTTTGTATGGAGTAGGTTGGAGGACAAGCTAGAAGAACAAT
The DNA here is from genome assembly GCA_016271365.2 of Neoceratodus forsteri. Lineage (NCBI taxonomy): Eukaryota > Metazoa > Chordata > Ceratodontiformes > Ceratodontidae > Neoceratodus > Neoceratodus forsteri. The sequence continues at coordinate 212,774,511 of CM057456.1, forward strand.
AGAGAAATAGGGGGTAGCATAAAAAGGGGTGGGGGAGGAGGTGGTGTGAGAGGACTAGGCCTTATGGAAGCAGTTGCATGATTCTGGGAGTAGACTAGTGTACGGTTTTTTGAAGGCTGTTAAAGGAATGAGGGTATCCAATTTCAAGGTCTTTGAAGAGAATTCCAGATAAGTGCTAGGAATAGCTGATTGCAGCCCTTCCATACCGGTGCAGGTGATAGGAATCTTCAGCATGATGAGTTTATTGATCCTTAGGGTGTAAGGCCTGGAAGTGATCCGTTGAAACAGTCTGAGATGTAGGAAGGAGTTTGTTTGTCAGAGCTTTGTAGATCCAGACAGCAGCATTTTTGTTTCTTCTATGTTGTAGGGATGTCCAACTGACTGCATTGTAGAGAGCAATGATGGGTGCTGGAGGGAAGATCTGTAATGAATCTAATAGCTCTATGATACAAGGTGTCTAATTTATTTAAATGGGAGAGGGAGCAGTGGCCATAGAGGAAGTCAGCATAGTCAATGAGGGATAGGAATGATGCCAGGATTAGCCTTTGTTTGGAATCTCTGGTCAGGTAGTGTTTGATCCTATAGAATAGGCTAAGTCTTTGTCTAAGCTTTTTCAGGAGCTCTTCAATGTGGCTAGTGTAGTCAAGTTTATTGTCAATCCAGACTCCAAGATATTTGAATTTGTCCACGTATTCCAGATTTTCACCAAGGATGGTAGATAATTGTGGGAGGGTGAATGATGGAACAGTGGAAGAGCAGCTCTTGGTGGCAAAGAACATAGCTTTCTTTTCTTGGCATTTAGTAGTAATTTCTTTTCTAATAAGTTGTGCTGTAGGAGGAGAACTCAGACTGTAAAGCTCACAGGCTTTTGATGGTGAGGGATTACTGACATATAGTACAGTATCATCTACAAAAGGTGAATATTAGATTGTGAGAGATTGGAGTCAATATTGTTGATGTAAATGGCAAAGAGGATAGGGCCCAGGATGGAGCCTCATGTACACCTCTAAGGAGTGGTTTAGAGGTAGATAGGTCACCTTCATTTTTACCAGTTGTAATCTTCCGGAGATAGCATCTGAACCATTTAAGAGAGAGTGAGTCAAGGCCTATGGAGTTCAGAGAGGAGATTAGTAGTTCATGGTCCACAGTGTCAAAGGCTTTGCTTAGATCCAGGAACACAGCACAGGTGTTATTCTTTTGTCTAAGGCAGTCTGCCAGTCATTTGTAACTTTTGCTAAGGCAGAGATGGTGCTGTGCATAGATCTAAATCCAGATTGAGCTGGGTTAAGGAGATTGTTGGTATCAAGGTAGGCACTTAACTGAAAGTTTACTAACTTTTCAAGCATCTTGGACAGTACTGGTAAGATGGAAATGGGCCTATAGTTGTTGAGGTCCATGGGATCACCTGCCTTAAGCAGTGGAAACACTTGAGCTGTTTTCCATATTGAGGGGATAGAACCAGTGGCTAGGGACAGATTGAAGAGGTGAGTGAGGGGGCAGCTAGTGTGCAGTGCTACTTTTAGAAAGTAGGGATCCAGGGAGTCTGCACCTGCACTTTTAGTTGTATCTAGTTGGAATAGAAGGTCTTCTACATCTTTTAAAGTATTGATTTGAAGGAGAATGTGGAAGCAGCCTTTTGTCCCTCAGTAGATTGTAAGTTTAGTGATGATCTCATTAGGTTTGCAGGTGAGGAGTCGAAAGCTAGGCCAGCTGTAGTGAAATGATCGTTGAAGGCATTTAAGATTTCTTGCTTGTCGGTGATTTCAATACTATTTAGGTGCACTTTGGGTGGTAAGACAGGGGTAGAAGTTTGACCTAGGATCCCCTTTATGGTACCCCAGAACCTGGAAGGGTTGTGATAGGAGGCATCCAATTCAGCTGTGTGAAGGCAGCCTTGGCATTTCTTACTTGTTTTGTGCAGGAGTTTCTGGCTTTTCTGAATTGAAGCCAGTCATTTGGATCCTTGGTCTTTCTTGCCCTTTTCCAGAGTTTATCTCTGGCAAGCAATCTTGGATTTAAGGTCAGCAGAGAACCAGCGACAAGATTTGAGTTTGGTTCTGACACTGGTGAGGTGCATGTATATGAGGGCACTTGTGATAATATCACTTAAGATCTGAAGAGCTGACTCTATTGAAGCTGTGAGATAGAATTCTTGCCAACGTGTGGTGTGGCACAAATCATGGAGATATCCTGAAATATTAAAGTTCTTTTGACCTTCTTGGGAGAAATTTTGCAGGGTTGGGTGGCTTGATTGTTGATCTTATGCCAGCTATGGGACAGTGATCACTTATGTCACTGAATAGCACTCCAACATGAGAATACAGATGAGGCTTATTTACCAACATGATGTCCAGGAGTGTGCTGTTGAGATTATTCTTTGGGTTAATCCTTGTTGGTTCTTTGATTAATTGAGTGAATCCATAAGTGTCACAGAAGGTTACTAGGGGTGCAGATGCATTGGCTAGCCAATTTAAATTCAAGTCACCTAAAATGATGGTGTCTTCAGGGCCTAGATTAAGTATAGATCCTAGGTGGGATAGGAGTTTGAGGCCTGCAGAGGGGGGCCTGTAGCAGCCAATCAGTTGAAAAGATGATATGTTGGGAAGGGTTATTTTAATTGATAAGCATTCAAATTCCTTTGGCTGTGATGTAATATTGAGGCAGGATGCAGAGATGTTTGCTTTGACATAGATGGCTACCCCACCGCCCCTGGATGGACGGTCAGATCTGAAGAGCTGGTAGTTAGGAAGATTTATTTCACTGTCTTTTGTTGCAGGTTTGAGCCATGTTTCAGAGATAACCAGAAAGTCAGGTAAGGTGTGTGCAACCCAGGCCTGTATTAATGAGAACTTTTTTAGGAGGCTGCAGGCGTTGATGTGAAGAAAACTCAGGCCATTTATGGAGGCTAAGTCAGATGGGGAGATAGAGCTTTCTGTGGGTCCAGGGTTGATTTCAACAGTGCCAACACAGATCAGCAGAAAGAAGATTAGTTTGATGAGGGCACCAAGTGACAGGAATAGGGAGTAGTCAGAGGATTTTCTCTTCTTGCTTGGGATCCAATGTATAGTGAGTGATGATCCTCATGTGTGGTTATAGATTATGTCATAAAGTACCAGCTTAATGGACAGGCATAGGGGGTCATTGTAGTGCCAGTAAGGGAGCAGGGGGCCTATGGAGTACCAAACTGGTTGTGAGCCTTTTTGTGGGATACCCCAAGGATTACAGTGCAGAAGCGGCAGATATACTTGGGGATGAGGGCATCCACTGGGGACAGCAGAGGGACAGGCCCGAGTAGCACCTAATCACCATGGCATGGGCTACATCAGTTTCCTCTTCTGGATCCGAGGAAGGTGAGAGCAAAGCAGCAATAGGAGGCACAGTAGCATGGTGGAGGGTAGGTAGGGTTAAAGATACTAAGGGTGGTGTGAAGAAATCAGCTCGAGGTTGGCTAGGAGATTAGCTATGGGGAGGATAAGAGATTGACGGGAAAGTGTGTATAAAAGAAACACACAAGGGGGGGGGCAAAAATTTTGCGGCTTTCCCGTACCTTTCTGGCTGTCTCTCCCGGCCTCCTGGTTCCCTTCTCGGCTATGTGGTGGCCGCCCGCCCGCTGGCGGCTCGGAGCCCCTACGGTCTCTGGGTGCTCGAGGGCAGGGCTGGCTAGAAAGGAGGGGACAGAGGAGAGGGCAGTCAGAAAAAGCACTTAGTTGCAGAAAACTGCAAGAGGTGCTAAAAACCAGATTTACACAACAAAGACTGGGGGGGTTAGGCGCCTAAGCGTCTAGCCCAACACAAGTCTCCCAAAAGACTGTAATCACAGAGTAATCAAGCAAGAAGGCATTTCACAAAAGTATACAATAATAAAAGTAAAAACAGCTCCTTTTTAGAGAATTTTACATTTTACATTAAAAGAGCAGTAATCCCGACCAGTTTTGGTGGTGCAAGTACAGCTAAAGTCAATGGGGAAGGCGCACCAATCAGAGGCAAGGCAAAGCTGGCGGTCACCTTCCGATTGGCTTGCGGCTTTCCCGTACCTTTCTGGCTGTCTCTCCCGGCCTCCTGGTTCCCTTCTCGGCTATGCGGTGGCCGCCCGCCTGCTGGCGGCTCGGAGCCCCTACGGTCTCTGGGTGCTCGAGGGCAGGGCCGGCTAGAAAGGAGGGGACAGAGGAGAGGGCAGTCAGAAAAAGCACTTAGTTGCAGCAAACTGCAAGAGGTGCTAAAAACCAGATTTACACAACAAAGACTGGGTGTGGGGGAGTTAGGCGCCTGAGCGTCTAGCCCAACACAAGTCTCCCAAAAGACTGTAATCACAGAGTACTCAAGCAAGAAGGCATTTCACAAAAGTATACAATAATAAAAGTAAAAACAGCTCCTTTTTAGAGAATTTTACATTAAAAGAGCAGTAATCCGACCAGTTTTGGTGGTGCAAGTACAGCTAAAGTCAATGGGGAAGGCGCACCAATCAGAAGCAAGGCAAAGCTGGCGGTCGCCTTCCGATTGGCTTGCGGCTTTCCTGTATCTTTCTGGCTGTCCTCCCGCCTCTGGTTCCCTTCTCGGGTTATTCGGTGGCCGCCGCCATTACGTGCACGGAGCCCCTACGATCTCTGGGTGCCCGAGGGCAGGGCCGGCTAGAAAGGAGGGGACAGAGAGAGGGCAGTCAGAAAGCACTTAGTTGCAGCAAACTGCAAGAGGTGCTAAAACCAGATTTACACAACAAAGACTGGTGGGGGTAGGCGCCTGAGCTGCCTAGCCCAACACAAGTCTCCCAAAGACTGTAATCACAGAGTAATCAAGCAAGAAGGCATTTCACAAAAGTGTACAATAATAAAAGTAAAAACAGCTCGTTTTTAGAGAATTTTACATTTTACATTAAAAGAGCAGTAATCCCGACCAGTTTTGGTGGTGCAAGTACAGCTAAAGTCAATGGGGAAGGCGCACCAATCAGAAGCAAGGCAAAGCTGGCGGTCGCCTTCCGATTGGCTTGCGGCTTTCCCGTACCTTTCTGGCTGTCTCTCCCGGCCTCCTGGTTCCCTTCTCGGCTATGCGGTGGCTGCCCACCCGCTGGCGGCTTGGAGCCCCTACGGTCTCTGGGTGCTCGAGGGCAGGGCCGGCTTTCTGGCTGTCTCTCCCGGGCTCCTGGTTCCCTTCTCGGCTATGCGGTGGCCGCCCGCCCACTGGCGGCTCGGAGCCCCTTCGGTCTCTGGGTGCTCGAGGGCAGGGCCGGCTTTTGGCTGTCTCTCCCGGCCTCCTGGTTCCCTTCTCGGCTATGCGGTGGCCGCCCGCCCGCTGGTGGCTCGGAGCCCCTACGGTCTCTGGGTGCTCGAGGGCAGGGCCGGCTTTCTGGCTGTCTCTCCCGGCCTCCTGGTTCCCTTCTCGGCTATGCGGTGGCCGCCCGCCCGCTGGCGGCTCGGAGCCCCTACGGTCAACCAGGCAACCTGTCGACGATGGCTACAGGAGATTGAAGCTCACCTCATGGAGCAGAAATTGCCTGTCTCTTGGAGAAGGGGGCCCGTCCCAAGAAGTCTCCTACTACAGCGTCACACAAGAAGCATAAACATGGCAAGGATAAATCATCATCATCCTCATCGGGCAGACACTCGTCGACAGCCACCATCACAGGTGCTCCACCGTTGGCAAAGCCCTCCAGAACTGCTTCCTCAATGATGGGTGTGTTTATACTCTCTCATCAACAGTGCTTTCTGGAACCCTTTCAGCAGTTTCTATGGAACACTATGTAGGTTCTGTCGACAGGGACTCATTTCCCATCGACAACGCCTTCTTTTAAGCATTCTAATTTCTCTTCCTTTGCTGCCCCGTTGATGATGGGCCAGGTTTTCATGGGGAGGACTACTGGTTTCCCCATTGCTACTGCCCCTCCTCCTTCACAACCATTCTCTCACAGGGGCCAGTCAGACAGGGACCAGGACCCTGGTCTCTATCACCCAGGGGCTAGACCTGTTTATACCTCACATCCTATTTCTTCCACAGTCCCTCTGGTTTCTCAGAAACCCCCTACTCCACCCTCTACTACTACCTCATTGGAAGGAGCCACAGTGGTACAACAGATTCTAGAAGTGATAAGGCATTCTCAACCTCCCACTCCAGGGGCAGTGGGTTGCCCTTCCCATTCTCCTACCCCTCCACCTAAGCGCTTCCAAGGCAACAGGAAACCCTCTCCAACCTGGTCCCCTCCCTCTTATGAGGAAGAGTATTTTTCAGGCAAGGCAGAATTTCTGGGAGGTTTTCCCAGAGATCTGGAGGATATTGACCTGCAGGACTTGGACTCTCATCCCCCAGCCTCTGTTTACCATTTCCTCCTTGCACAAGGATGCCTCCCGACATGCAGCTGTCTCCCCTACTGATGACCCATCCTTTCACAACGATGGTCCAAATTCCGAAAATCATGGGATTTTCAACTACGGAACATGATAAGCAAAGAAAGGATATGGCAGATTATCTAGAACTGCCTGAAGAGCCTGTAGTAGTGGTACCCCCACTTATACAAACTTACCAAAATGCTGTACTGGCAGCTTGGAACCAACCCTCAGCTGTTCTGGCCATCCCTAGAAAGGCGGGTTGCCTTTACCAGGCTCCTCTTGACCATCCTTTTCTTTCTACTTCCCCTGAAGTGGATTCAGTGGTGATTACTGTGGCTCATGATCGTACTAAATGACCAAAACACATGAGCTCATTACCGCCTGATAAGGAGTCCCGCCGACTCGACTACCTTGGAAAGAAGGTATTCCAGGTGGGTACCATGAATCTTAGAATTCTATATTATATGGGACACATGGTTAAATACCAATGTACTCTCTGGTCCTCTGCTATAGAATTAGTAAACTCCTTCCATCTCAGGAGAAGGACCAATTATTGGCAACAGTTTCCACTGGCAATTCCACCTCTCGACACCTGCTCCGCTCAGGATAAGATGCAGTGGATACTTCTGCCCGAGTGTCGGCCACGGGGATTACCCCGAGATGCAACGCTTGGTTACGCGTATCAGGATTTATACCAGATATACAATGTAAAGTGGTAAATGCCCCTTTTAATGGATTTAAACCTTTTGGTCCAGGTACCCAAACACTTCTGGATGATCTACAAGCCTCAGGTTGGACTTTACATATGGTGCATGGCATGTATCATACCTCACAGACACCCTACCAGTACTGCTCCCAGTCCTCTTTTCAATCAAAGAGAAGCTGTAAACATAGAGGCACCTACAGAGGCGAATTCCAAGGTCATTCCCAGCCTTCTTCCAGGACTGCCATTCCTACCTCTAAGGGCTCCTGCTCCCACCCCCCCCCGGGTGGAGCCGGTCAGCCCACTTCCCAGTGACCAACTGGGGCATTGCCCGGGCTTCCTCCACCAGGCCGTGGAAGCCATGGGCGGTCGCTTTGCCCTCCATTTAGAGGCCTGGCAGGTGATAACATCAGACGAGTGGGTACTTCGGATCGTAGGGACGGGGCACATGATGGAACTCACCTCAGTGCCTCCCCCTCTTCCCCCCCCCGCTCTGTCCATTACCCATCCGACCATATTCCCATTTTTCAGGAGGAACTTCAGGCACTTCTTCACAAGAATACCATCTATCCAGTTCCACTGTTGGAGTACCATCAAGGATTTTACTCCCATTTGTTTCTGGTACCCAAACGCACTGGAGATCGCAGACCTATACTAGACCTCCAACAACTGAAACTACACATTCAGTACAAAAGGTTCAGATGGTCACCTTAACATCCATTATGCCAATGTTGAAACACGGGGATCTGCTATGCACATTAGGCATGAAAGATGCCTACCTACCTATCCCCATCCACCCCGCCCACCACTGGTTCCTTCGCTTTTACCTGCTATGACAACATTACTAATTCTAGGCACTCCTGTTTGGTCTCTCTTCTACCCCAAGAGTCTTTACCAAGTGCCTAGTGATAGTGGCGGTGGCCCTGAGACGGGAAGGACATTTCATCTTCCCATACCTGGACAGTTGGCTTATAAAAGCAGACTCTGAAACCTCTCTGCTTTTATCCCTCCTGGCAACCCTCAGTCTGTTCCAGTCGCTAGGAATTACAGTCAACTGTCCCAAATCTGATCCAACTCCTACCCAATTGCTCCAGTATATAGGAGCTATTCTAGATACTGCCTCCACCAGGGCTTACCTCCCTGCTGACAGACAAGACAGACTTCTGTCTCTGACTTCCCAGATACTAACTCAGTTTACCACAGCCAGACATCTCTTATGCCTTCTGGGACATATGGCCGCAGCCATCCCCATGGTGGACTTTGCCCGTCTACATGTGAGACCAGTCCAATGGACTCTCCAGAATCAGTGGCAGCAAAAAACAGGGGATTTCGAAGACAGAATCAGAGTCACTCCCATCCTACGCTTGGCCCTAAATTAGTGGACCCATCGTGCCAACTTATCTCAAGGAATACCCTTTCAGTCCCCTCCTTCCCAGCAGACGTTGACCACGGATGCTTCCCTCAAAGGCTGGGGGGGCACACCTGGGTCCCTACAGGACACAGGGCAGGTGGCTGCAATTCTCCATTCCTCCTCATATGAATCTACAGGAAATGAGAGCAGTCTGTCTCTCCATTCAGGCTTTCCACCCCCTCCTCTCCCCAGGGCCTCTACTGATCCAGTCAGACAACACCTCAGTGGTATACTACCCGAACAAACAAGGAGGTACAAGTCCCACAGTCTCTGCAGAGAGATGATGGCGGTTTGGCAGGAAGCCATGCTTCAACATCTGTCGTTGATAACCATCCATCTACTGGGATGCCACAATACCCTGGCCGATGTTCTCAGTCACCAGTCCTCCACGCAAGAGTGGACACTTCATTATGAAGTTCTTCAAATGATCTTTCACTTGTGGGGGGACCCCACACCTCAACCTTTTTGCCTCCCCTAGTAATCACAGACTCCCCAGATACTATTCCATTATCCCAAACAGAAAGGGACTGCCTATAGATTACCTGTCCCAACCGTGGACAGGACTCTTCTTATATGCTTTCCCCCATCCCGGTAATGCAATGGACTCTACTGAAACTACAACTCGAACCTGCCACCATGATCCTCATAGCCCCTCTGTGGCCCTGGCAGGTGTGGTTTCCCCTACTTCAACAGTTCACAGTAGCGGACCCCATTCCGTTGCTGATCAGGTCAGATCTGTTGACTCAAGCTCAAGGGGACCCTTCTTCATCCCAGCCTGAAGTCACTACACCTTCACGCTTGGCTCCTGAGGATGCTGTCATAGCCCGTCTTCAAGTCTCACCAGTGGCCAATATTCTGTTAGCTTCATGCAAACCATCTACCAGAGAAACATATAATGCTAAATGGAAACACTTCTCCTTATGGGCCGCTTCTCGATCGATAGACCCTTATTCATGTCCACTGACTAAAGTGTTGGACTACTTGGCCTTGCTTGCCGAGACGGGTTTGAGCTACTTTTCTATTAAAGTTCATTTGGCCTCTGTCTCAGCCTTCCATGAGCCCTCAGAAGGGAGACTACTGTAACAACATCATCTTGCCAAAATGTTCTTAAGAGAAATGTTACACAACAAACCTCCCATTAGACGGCCCACCCCTCCCTGGGATTTTAATTTCCTATTGGAAAAGCTGTTCCTCGAGCCTTTCAAACCAGCGCCACATGTGACCTCCGCTTTCTTTCTTGGAAGACAGTATTTTTAGCAGCTGTCACTTCCACTCACTGTATATCTGAGCTTCATGACCTAATGTGTAGAGAGGCCTACCCAATCTTTCACAAAGACTGAGTGGCTTTTCAAACCCGTCCTTCCTTTTTACCTAAGGTGGTTTCAGAGCACACCTTAAATCAGTCCATAGAATTGCCAATTTACTACCCTGAGCGTTCTAACCAAGGAAAATACCTCCTACACACCTGCGATGTCCATCGTATTTTGAGATACTATATAAATCGTACCAAATCTGTTAGAAAAACTTCTCAACTTTTTGTTACCTTTGCCTCAACCAGGGAAGGTTTCCTGGTTGCTAAACAGGCCCTCTCTAATTGACTGGCACATTATATAACCTTTTGTTATACGAAATATAACAAACCCTTACCGGGACCTGCCCAATCCCATTCTACCTGAGCCATGGCCACTACAGTGGCCTTCTTCAAAGGTGCTTCTATCACAGACATCTGCAATGCAGCCACATGATCCACAGTACATACTTTCACAAAGCATTACAACTTAGACATTGCTTTGTGCCGTAAGACAGCCTTTGGCCATGCTGTCCTACAAGGCCTTCTATCATAGCTTTCCACCCTTCCTGGGTTTACTGCTTGGGATTCATCCCAAGTGTATTACCTGCTGCAAGAGATTATCCCTGTGGAAGATAGTATAGTTGCGTACTTACCATAACGATAGGTCTTCAAGGTGTATCTCTTGCAGCAGGTACAATCCCTCCCTCCATCCCCCCTCCTTCTCTAAGACAACAACTTTTGATCCAAATATATATATATGGGAAGGGATACCTATGGTACCTTGGATCTCCCTCTGTCCTCGCTTAGCAAGCTGAATCCAGCGGGGAACTGAGGATACCAGGGACTGCCCACTCTTATATAGAAGCAGAGTGATGCTGTCATGTGTGGTCAGCCCCTGGAAAAAACTGCTGGAAGAGAGCTGCCGTGCACACCAGAGTGCCCTCTGGTGATGACCCAAGTGTATTACCTGCTGCAAGAGATACTCCTCGAAGATCTACCGTTACAGTAAGTATGCAACTGTACTGTCTAGTAGTGGTATTCAGTTCACATTCACACAACCCAGCTGACCTCCCCTGGCAAGTGGTACCAGGATTCCCACTTCCAGTGGGCAAAGATCTGACATCAGGGTGTGAAGCCACAGGATATACCACCCGAGAGGTGGGAGGAGCTTAGCTTGAAAATTTCCAATGACTCAGCTGTCTCCAGCAGAACTGCCAGAGTGTGGCTGTGAACTGAATGTCCCTACTAGAACTATGGTTACAGGTGAGTAACCTGTATTTATTTATTGATTTGGTTGTCGATAACCGGATAGGCCCTTGAGCATCCAGCTGCCCAAGTTCAAGCATGACCGGAGGCCAAAACATGCCAACTTATACAGTGTATGCAGTAAATATTTAGCAATTAACACAGAGGATTGTTCTAATCAATGCAAACAGGTACGGTAGTTGTATAATACAGCTGGTAAGTAATGATCCAGTGTCAGAAAAACAAAAAGGTTTGCTGAGCCAGATATATTTATACCCTGGGAACATGTTCAAAAACTTAGATTTTTTTCATTCATAAATAGTGTCACCCAGTTTACTCTTCAATTTTTTTTATTTTTTTTTAATTCATAAATGGTGTCACCCAGTTTACTCATCAGTTTGTTTTTTCATAGATGTGTCACCCAGTTTACTCATCATCAGGACTATTATCAGTTGCAGCAGATTTGCTTTTGGTGTTTTGGCCTTGCGATCTTGTAACTACGTGCAGACAATTAATCAGACATCTTTGCTGGAACAGTTACAGCTTCAGTGCAGTACACCAACGTTTGTTGTGGTGTGATTCAAAAGCTTGCACTTGGAGTAGGAGGGCCGAAATAACACGCACGAAAGCTGGGAGTGGCTGCTCCTTGTTTTAGCATTAGCATATTCCAGAAGTAAGGAGCACTGTTGACACAAGTTGCTTCATGCAAGGCACTGTCAACTCAGAGCAACTTCCATTTGATCTAAAGAGAGCAAAAGAAAATGGGTAAACACCTAAAGCATTCTGAATTAAGGACAAAGCCTGAATGCTTTTTTTTTTTCTTGGTACTTCAGAATTCTGTACATACTTGCAAAATACATATACTGAACCATCTATTTCTGTGACCAAGTAAAAATTCATGACAACAGAAGGGATTTCAGGACTGTCCTGGATAATTTGGATAGGTAGTCACCCTTGGTTTAGCTCACACTGAATCCAGAAGTCAGTCAACATGTAACCTCTGTTTTTAACTAACAGAGAGCAGAAAAAGGCACAAAGCCCTGTTTAAAAGAACAGCCTTTTATCTTCTTTACAGCAAGTCCTGGCAACAGCTTTGGGTACCTGTAGAGCTCATCCTGAATTCCATGAGCTGCTTTTGTTGGGAAAATGGATAAAGTAGCTGGTCTGAAAAAAATAGCAGCCATCTTACTAAAACCCAGTAGTGTTACTTAAATAGCTGCTTTGTCTATTATAGAAATGTAGTACTCTTGCTTGTTTATGAAGTATTTGAGGGTTACTTTGTCTATTATGGAATTATTTTGGCGGTCCCATAAGCTTGCCAATATTAGGTGATAACATTTTTTAGATTTCTTTTTAAGGAGTACACTTCACTTTGAAGCTGAGTTTTTCTCAGTGCAGCAACATGCATACAATGGACTTTTGTAGTTACACCTACGCTGGAGGGCAGGTTCCACCCTGCTTTCATGTACTAATGAGCTCATGGTTTCTGTTGGCAGAATAATACTAACACTTTCACTTAGTAGTGTTCATTTTCTCAGGTTTACAGTGTGCATTGCAACCCCCAGCTTTTGAATTTTGGGATTTGAAGGGGAACAGCCAGCACTAAGAGCCGCACACACAATTGTGGGAGTGGACCGAGTTTGTGCTTTGTGTGCAAACACATTTTTTCCCCTTACTGTTTACTGCAGTGTAGTAGATTTATCAGACTGATTTTGCTGACATTCAAGCTGGCAGTTGCTGTAACCAGAAATCCCAGAATCCTCCGCAATGCGTGTTAGAGATTTTATAAACTCAGATCAGATGTTTGCCGGTCCTGCTGTGCTCCCAGGGTGAAGTACAGTCCTTTGTGACTGTACTTAGCCCTGGGAGGACAAGTGGGACCAGTCAACAAAAGATCAGAGCTTATAAAAACCCTTACATGCACTGCATGCTGTTGAATCTCCCACTGCTGCAGCCCTGCTCAGATGTCAGCTGGATGGGATTCTGGGATTGGTAGTTACAGAACATGTCAGCTTGCAAGTCAGCATAATCTGGCTTATACTGTAAGTAAAAAATGTTTTTGCATACAAGGCACAGATTAGGACCACCCTTTCACTCGGGGGGTGGGGCTCGTAGTGCTGACTGTTCACCTTTAAGTGCCCCAAATTTGTTTTGGATAAAACTGATTGTGACCTTCCCAATTATGAGAGCAATTATGAGGTACACTATTCCATAGCCCATTTTTAGTGCACTCACACAGTTTTTCACAGCTGCTGTTGGTGGGTGAGGGTCTGTTATAGCCCACTACAGTAGCATGATTCAAACACACCAGCAGGCACACTCCGTATACTCGTCAAGAAAGCTCAGCACTCTGTAAATACCAAAAATCCAGACAGAAAAAATGTGTATAGAAACAGAATCTGTCGGCAGATAAGGACCATATGGCCCGCCTAGTCTGCCCATTTCCCTATTCGCTGCTGCAGCCCCAGATCATATTTGATCTGCGGCTCTCCTACTCTGCACATCTCCAGGGTACCCTTATGTCTGTCCCATACAGTCTTGACCCCCCGTATTGTTTTTGCACCAACCACTTCTGATGGAAAGCTGTTCCATGACTCCACCACCCTTTCAGTGAAAAAGTACTTCCTAACATTACCCTGAGTCTTCCACCCTTTAGCCTCATATCATGTCCCCTTGTTCTTGTTCAGCATTTTCTCTGAAATATGCTTTCCATCTGCACCCCATTTATTCCTCTAAGGTATAAGGTATACGGTAAAATACGAAGACCCCAGATAGGGCTGAGGCGTCAGGGCGCAGGACTTTAGTCTGTGTTATTTCTACATTGCCACATTAAAGTACCTTTATACACATTTTTTTCTGCGCGGATTTGTAGTGTTTTGTGGTGTTTTGGTTATGGAGTACTGAGCTTTCTTGAAAAGTTATTGCATAGCGGGCTGGCTGCCCTGTTCAGCACCACCTCCGTTAATTTGTGTGGGACTAACTTCTTGTTAATACTCGGTCTACTGTGCTGAATACAGTAAAGTCTGGAAACTCCAGGGGTAATACTAGCCCCAGGATTGGGCAGCAAACACAAACAGAGCGGGAGTAAAATAATAAAGCTGCCTTTTCCATCCTTGCCCCTGGGGGATTACACATGGCTAGCAAGTACTCAAGTGAACTTGTGAGTGGTCACAGTGAGTGGAGGTGGGGTGGGGACTGTACGCTGTGGACCAGATCCCATGCAGTTTGTTCCTTTGGACCTCTGTAAGGCTGGCTATCTTAATGTGGTATAGAGGCTTATAATGTGTCCTAAACATTGTATCTAAAATCCTGCCAACTGCTGTCTCGTTTGGAGATGTGTGTATGCTAGATAAAATAAAATGTGAATCTATTAGGATCCATGGCTTACGGCACATTGTTGATTGAATTGGGGGTGGGGCTGTGTTTGTGTGTGGGGTAGCACATTTTCTGGTCTGTGTTTACATGGTGGGGGCAATAGTGCCATCACCTCTCGAGTGCAAGTTTAAAATTCCTGGCTACACCACTGGTAGGCTTGAAACCTGTACAGAATTCATTCCCCTCCACCACCACACACCAGCACTGGGCATCCTCTACCCAGGAGGCTGGGTAAGCACTCTCCACACCTGACAGCAGTTGTGAGTGTTGCTCCTTGGATCAGCTGGCAAGTGGTTTGACAGACCTTTTTCCCCACCCCCAGTGAATGAACAGAATCATCTTCAAGTTGTGTTCCAGCAGCACTGAGAACCTATACCCTGTTCTGAATGTGACTCTGCTTGTCTGCTTTAGCACATTGGGGTCCCTCAGGACCTCTGCCGCAGGCCACCCCCAGAATAAATGTTATAGTTTCATGGAAACCTGACAACTAAAATCTGTGACCAGTATTTATTTAGTGGTTTCCCCCTGGGACCCAGGGGCAGGGGAACAGAATCGGCAGCAGTCATTCCTAAGAGTTACAAGGGTAGATTAGCATAAAGTTAATAAATGTTATTTGATAAAACATTCATGCATTCTTTTTACAGCAGACCAAATATAGATGCAAATAAAAGTTGGGTGGCACCAACAATAGCTGGTCTAGCGATGTTAATTGCAGATGTATGAGATGATTTGTCGGGTCAAAATGGCCGGCTTGGGTGGTTGGGGGCATAAGATAACCAAGGAGCAGAGCTGACCTTACTTTTTTGAGTGATAGAATATTGAGATTTGCTGCTATTTTGGATGATACAAGTGAAAAACTTTTTGTTACATTTACATTTTTGCAATATTTACATCTCTGACACATAAACATCCATTAGGTAAAGGAGACAGCCAATTAATGTGAGCAACAGGTGCTGCAGTAGAGTTCTCCATTTGGGGGGAAGGGTACTGAAACAGAATCTTGAATGTTCTTAGTAGTACATGCTGAATTTTTTAAATGTCAGAGATGTAAATATTGCAAAAATGTAAATGTAACAAAAAAGTTTTCTATATCCAGCAACAGTTAAGGTGATTGAGATTAAAGATTTCATTAACTGTGACACTCATAAAGTTATTTATTTGGCCACGTGTAAATGTGGAGCCTTTTATGTGGGGTGAACTAAAAGAAAGTTTAAGGAAAGAGTGGGGAAACATATAAGGGCAGTGGCCAACACAAATCTGGAATATGCCACAGCAAATCATGTGCATTTAATGTCAGACCCTGAGAATCATACTTGGCTTTTTACAGGGCTAGAAAAAGCAAAAATAGGGCCACGTGGGGGAAACCTTAATAATGTTTTAGCTGGCAAGGAGAACTGTTGGATATTTAATTTGTAGGCCATGCATTTCCCTGGTGTAAATGCTAAAATAGAGCTGCAGCATCATCATTTACAACAGCAGTTTACTGTTTTGACAAAAAGTGCAATAGTGAAAAGTTTCTGTCTATGAAATATAAATGAAACAGTATTTTTAGCATGGTGTTGTGCAGCAGTGCAGTCTTTGTGTATATATGTGTGGTGTGTGTGTGTGTATATATATATATGAGTGTCATAAGATGTTTGTATCCTTGATTCTTGCACTTTGGTGTGTAACTGAAACTGATCATGTGGTTATTTAAATTGATTGCACCTGTGCAGTGACTCGCTATATAAAGAAGTAAATGTTAGTGCACTTTATTCTCTTGACAAAGCGCAGGGGGGCCTGTGTGAAACATTAAGGTTTTGATTCCTGGTATTTTGTGTCTCAGTGGTGTGGAGCTGGTGAATTTCATTAAAAGGACTTGAGCACCCTGAACTCTTTTGTTGGTGTCTGTGTCCAAGCATGTATGAGTGCCAATATTTCTCATTTTGCTTGTTGACAACAGTCTAGGGATTATCATATCATCAGTATGGCGATGACATACAGAGGGGAGGTAGTGAGTTGTGGGGACTGTGGGGTGATCTTCTCCAGGGTTTTGTGCTGAAGGAGGGGCACTGCCGCATTTGCAGGACCTTTGTGGGGGTTTGTGCTCAGCTGGTAGCAGAAAGAGACAAGCTCAGCTGGGATCCACCCCCACATCCCCAGTCCCCCAGAGGCCCACTGGCCAGGGGGCTGAAGGATGGTGGGGGAAGAGGAGGGGTGGCAGGGGCAGCCACAAGGAATTTGACCAGCCTCACACCATTCAGACTTCAAATCGCTTTGCTCCCCTGGAGGAAGCTCAGATATCAGAATATGTCCAGAGGAACTCTGAGTCAGGCAGGGGAAGTGTGCAGGATGACTTGGTGAGCAGGAGGGAGTCAGCAAGAAATGTCTTAGTGATTCGGAACTCGGTGATTAGGGGAGTAGAGAGGGTGCTGGGCAATGGAAGAAAGCAGAGTTAAAATGGTCAGTTGCCTTCCTGGTTCATCAGCCATCAGGGATATAGATAGGATAGGGAGGAAGGGGGAGGAGGAGCTGGGGGGTACTTGGGTACCAATGATCCAGTGAGCCACCCTGTGGAGGGAGTAAAGCAGAACTTTAAGAGGCTGGGGGACAGACTGAAGGTGCACTTAGTTTCCGTGGCCTTTTCCGATGTCCTCCCTGTGTGGAATAGGGGGAATGGGAATGACAGAGTAAGGAAGGAAAAGGCTGAGGAGCTGTTGCAGCGAGGAGGTTTTTGGCTGCCCCTAGGAGTGCTCGCTGCAGTCGGCGGTGAGCGGGGGCAGAAAGCAGTCACCATAGAGCTGGTGGAAGCTGAAGAGTGTCAGAGAACCTGGGTGGCTGCATCAGCAGCTAAGGGGGAAGGCGCTGCCCTGGGAGCTTTTGCCGCAGTCGGCGGTGAGGGCACAGAGCGAAGGCCAGATCATCAAGGGAGTCCCTGACTGGCCACATTGGTGGCTGAGGAAGATGTCCGGGCCAGTTGTGTAAAGAGGCACCTGAGTTCAAACATGGCCAGGCTTTACAAGCCAGGAGGCAGGCCGAAGAACTCAGGAGCTGTTGCAGCAAGGATTTTTTTTTGGCTGCCCCAGGAGTGCTCACCACAGTCGGCGGTGAGCGGGAGGGGCAGAAAGCAGTTGCCATAGAGTTGGTAGATGCTGAAGAACATCAGAGGACCTGGGCAACTGCATCAGCAGCTGAGAGAGAAGGCACTGCCCCGGGAGCTCTTGCCGCAGTCGGCGGTGAGGGCACAGAGCAAAGGCCAAATCATCGAGAGGGTTCCTGATTGGCCACATCGGTGGCTGAGGAAGATGGCTGGGCCAATCTTGTGAAGAAGCGCCAGAGTTCAAATGCAGCCAAAGTTTAAAAGCCAGGAGGCAGGCCACAGAACTCAGGAGCTGTTGCAGCGAGGAGGGTTTTCATGCCGAACACCCTCCCTGGCCCCGACCTTGACCTCTATTAAATGCCGGAGAGAAGAGGACTCTGGGATTGGCCAGGAGGTTGGACTAACAAACTTTGTTCCACAGAAAAGCCTGTGCTTGGTCTGGGGATAGAAACGAACTGAGAAGTGGACTAGAAATTGTCACAAAAAGGCTGATATTGCTTGATCTTTGGGCTGGACAATTCTTGACTGGAGTTTTACTTTGCAATGAACTGTGCTATGACACAACAGGGCTGTTCCAAGAATGAACTGAGGTTGCTTGATCTTTGACCTGCAACATTTGGGGACATGGGGGGTGTAGAAGGGGAGCACTGGTAAAAGGTCCAAGAGGGCTCTTGGGGCCAGGGTAAGCAACGAGAAGGACCATAAGTGCCCTATAACGACGAAGCAACTTACAGGGTCTGAGAGGAAGTAATTCAGGTATGAGGCTAAAAGTAATACTGCAGCAAGGTTAAGGTCTGTAAGCTGTACAAGGCGTACTGAAGATTGTTGTTTTTAACTGTAGCAAGGTTCAAAAATTGTAAGCTGCAAGAGGTTTTGGGGGGTTCAGTGAAAAACTGATGTTTAAGTGTTCACAGCAAGGTTAAAGTTTGTAAGCCGTAAGAGGTAACTAGGGGTTTATTGAAAATTAAGGTGTATGTATCACATGGCTGAAGGTTGCAGGCAATAGCTGATTGATGTTTTTATAGCATCCACAAAGTTTAAAGCCCCTGGAGATGGCTGGATTGCCGTAGGAAACTACTTTACCAGGGAACTGGTCTTAGATCTAGTCTGATTGGCTAGGCAGACCTTGCAGTGTTAGCCAGGGAGCTGAGAGGCTACATACCAGGGAACACAGCGTACAAGGGGCACAGCAGACAGGGGTGGGATCAGATCAGGAGGGGGATACAGTGGCAGGTGGTGGAATGGTCAGTGGGGGGGACCACATCAGGGCTGGGGCAAAATAAGGGGGGTGGGGGACAGGGCAGAAGGGGAAATGGTGGGGGAGGATCATGGGGCATAATAACTGTGGAGCAGCAGTGTTCATGGGCACCTTGTGGAGACTGGGGGAGTGCCCAGTTTGTTGGAGGCTGGAAACTGAGCTGGCAAGGCTGAAAATGGAAGTATATAGGGCAAGGAGGGATATGAAGAAGAAAACCACTGGAAGTATCCAGAAGGAGGGTAGGAGGCATGTGGAGAGAAGGATGAATGTGGGGGAGAGCAGGTCACCCTGGGGGGAAAGTGGACCAGGATAGGAGGTAGGGGTACAGTCGAAAAGAGTGCACCTGAAAAGGGGGATAGACACACATCAGGCTCAAATAGGTACTGGATCTTCACAGAAATGTTGGAACTGGAGGAAATAGTTGTAGGGAATAGGAAGTGGGAATGTGGTGGGAGGTCCATGGCTGGAGGGGGCCCTGACAGGAGAGTATGACAGGAGAGCAACAGTGGAAGAGCTCTGGAGCTAAGTAAGAAAAATGTGGGGAGACCAAGGGAAACAGGAAAGGGTGGAATACTGGGCAAGGCCAAGGAAGAATGGATGGTCCATCTAGGTATGGAGGGAGCACAGGATAGACACGAGGAAAGGAAAAGCAGCAAACGGGAGGTAGGAGGATACCTACACTGCAAAGGAAGAGAGGGAGTTGCATGTTGGGGGGAGGCATGTAGAGAGGCTGGGGGCAGGGGGATCGGGGGGAAGTGAGCAGGATAACCATAAGTGAAGGCACTCTGGACACTGTGGCTGAGGTGGTATCGGAGGGGATGCAGGGTGGGAAAGGTGTGGAAGGAGTAGGTGAAGGAAAGGACAAGGAGGCTGAGGGGGCATGCGGGAAGGACAAGGGGCCAGGTGGAGGGAAGAAAGATCAGGGTAGGGGGTTGGAGGGGGGGACTGCTATGACAGGGCAAGTAGACAACATAAGGGTGACTAGGGGAAGGGGAGTAGTGCCAAAGGTAAACAAGAATGAGGAAGGGATCAAGGTGCTACTGATGGGTGACTCAATCGTAAAGGGAGTCAAGTGGGGTGGTAGAAAAAAGGGATATGGGTTGAATGCTTGCTTGGGATGACTTTATCGTAGGTTGTGCACCATATTCCCTCTTGGGGTGGGGATCAAGACAGGAGTTCACATCTTGTGTTCCACCTGTGGACTAACAATCTAGCAGGTAATAGTCTCCTGGAGGTGCAATCAAGATTTAGGGCCCTAGCTAGAGTCTGCGGAAGGTTGAACTTCAGATCTCTAATCTTCTCACAGGTTCTGCAAGTACCGAGAGCTATTACCGAGAGGAAGCAAAGGATACGGGAGCTTAACACCTGGCTAGTGGAATGGTGTGCACAGATGGGGTATAGGATGATAGGGGACTGGGGGTCAACTTGGTAGGATGAAAGCCTCTTTTCTGCAGATAGGTTACACCTTAACAGAGAGGGGCAGCCATTCTGAAGTGTCAGCTGGGGGAGTTTTTCAAATAACAATTTAAGTTTAAACTGAATGGGGGGGTCTGGACATAAATCCACAACTTACCTAGCACGAGGTGCATCCAAATAAAGGGGGGAGGAACAAGGGAGGGGGGTATGTTGGTGGAAGGGGTTGATAGTGAACGCCAGAAGCCTGGCGTATAAGATGGAGGAAATGATGGCCATCATCGAGCGTGACAAGTTAGACATCATAGCAGTAACTGAGACTTGGTGCACAAACCACCACATGTGGGAGACAGCTGTACCGGGTTTCAGGCTGTTTGGGAGAGACATTAAGAACAGAAAGGGGGGGATAGCAGTTAATGTCAAAGAGGACATACAGGCGTCAGAGGGACAGGAGGGTGACAGGGATATGGAACTTCTGTGGGTGAAGCTGTGCAAGCTGGTAGGGGAATACCTGAGACTGGGAGTCGTATATAGACCACCATTGCAAGGAGAGGACAGGGCAATGCTGCAGGATATCGAGAGAATGACTCCCAAGGGGGATACACTACTGGTAGGTGACCTCAACTTACCAGATGTGGACTGGACCATCCCCGAGGCAGCTTCGGTAAGAAGTAGGGAGATAGTGGACAGGCTGAGTGGGGTGTTCCTGAAACAACTGGTTGTGGAGCCTACTAGGGGGGCAACCTGCTAGATATGGTCTTAACGAATGTGGAGCAGGTGGAGGTAGGGGGGAAAAGTGACCACAGGACTGTCGGGGTCAAGGTGAGGGTGGGGAGGATTGGGACCCGAACCAGCACAATGGTGCTGGACTTTAGGTGGGCAGACTTCGACAAATTAAGAAGGCTAGTAAGGGAGGCATTGAATGGATTAGGGGATATAAGTGCACAGATGAACTATGGGTAGCTACCAGGGACCAGATCTGGAAGGCCACACAGGCATCCATCAAAAGTATCAGGAAAGGGGCTAGAAGAAGGAAGCTGCTTTGGTTCAGTAGGGATGTAGCAAGGGCAGTAGGGGATAGGTGGAGGGTGTTCAGAAGATACAAGAGTACTCAGGGAGGGGACAGGAAGACTTACAGGGAGGCAAGGGGGCTAGCGGGTAAAATCATTAGAAGGGCTAAGGTGGATATGGAGGAAAGAATAGCGAAGCAGGCCAGAGGAGGGAAGAGGACATTTTTTAGATATGTGAGGGAGAGGAGGCCGGACAGGGGATTAAAAGGCTGAGGGGGGAAAGGAGGAGAGCACTTGGAGGGGGTACAGGGAGAAGGTGGAAGACCTGGACAGGTACTGTATTTCTGCTCTGTATTTACAGAGGAAGAGGGGGTAGAGGGCTGGAGTTGGAAAAGAAAGGGGGGGCACAGGGGTGGTATCAGATCACTTCACCATGGAGAGAGTTCAGGAGGAACTAGCCAGTATGAAGGTGGACAAGACCATGGGGCCAGATGGCCTGTATCCAAGGGTGATTTGGGAACTAAGAGAGTAGTTAGCTGCCCTGGTAGGGAGGCTGTTCAGCCTATCCCTGGACACCAGTAGAGTGCCAGAGGACTGGAAAAAGGGATGGTGGTTCCAATCCACAAGTGGGGAAGCAAGGAGTCAAGGGAAAACTACCGCCCCATCAGCCTAACCACAGTGGTGGGGTAGGTCATGAAGGCACTCATTGGTGAAAGGGTAACGAAGTACCTGGAGGCGAACAGTCTGCTGGATGACAGACAGCACAGGTTTACTAGGGGCAAGTCATGCCAGTCCAGTTTGATAGAATTTTTCAACTGGGTGACGCAGGTAGTGGACCGGGGGGGGGGGTGCAGTAGATGTGGCCCATCTGGATATCAGTAAGGCCTTTGACACCATACCTGATAGGAGGGTGATCGACAAATTGGATAGCATGGGAACTAAGAGAGGTGGTAGCTGAACTTCTGGGAATCCACTTTAGCCAATCACTGGAAGTAGGGGAGGTACCCAAAGACTAGAGGACAGCGGATGTAGTCCCCTTTTACAAAAGTGGGAACAAAGAGGAAGTGGGGAACTACAGACCAGTCAGCCTGACCTCAGTAGTGGGGAAGATCATAGAAGCACTACTGAAGGAGAGATTGGTGGAACATCTAGTTACCAACGGAATACAGAACCCAAGGCAACATGTTTTCACTGGGGGGGGGGGGAGATCATTCCAGACCAGCCTCATTGAATTTTTCAACTAGGTGACAAGGGAGTTGGATCAGGGGAGGGCAGTGCATGTGGCCTATCTGGACTTCAGCAAGGCCTTTGACACTGTGCCACATAGAAGGCTGTTAAACAAACTGGGAATATGGGAGTTGGCAGGACAGTAGTGTGGTGGCTAGATAATTGGCTGGGCGGCAGGACACAGATGGTGGCAGTAAATGGCTGTTACTTTACAGAGGGGAAGACTGACCAGTGGAGTACCACAGGGATCAGTGCTGGGACTGGTCCTATTCAACATCTTCATCAGTGACATTGTGCAGGACCTAGAAAGCAGAATTCCCTTGTTCGCTGATGACATGAAGCTCTGTAACAGAGTGGACACTCCAGAGGGTGTAGACAGAATGAGGAGGGACCTGCAAAAGCTTGAAGAATGGTCAAGGGTTTGGCAGTTGAAATTCAATGCAAAGAAGTGCATGGAAATGCATATGGGGCACAAAAACCCTGGAACAGCATATCAGTTGGGGGGGGGGGTGAGGATATAGCATGCACCAAGCAGGAATAAGACCTTGGGGTTATCATCTCTGATGACCTCAAGGTAGGGAAACAGTGCGACAAGGCAGCAGGCAAATCAAATAGGATGCTGGAATGCATAGGCAGGGGCATCACTAGTAAGAAAAGGGAGGTCATAATTCCACTGTACAAGACACTAGTGAGGCCCCCACCTGGAGTACAGTGTACAGTTCTGGAGACCTTACCTACTTAAGGACATAGGGTAGAGAAGGTTCAGAGGAGGGCAACATGGATGATACAGGGATTGCATCATGAGTCCTATGAGGAGAGGGAGAGAGGGGATATGACAGAGACATACAAGTACCTTACAGGGAGAAACAGGGTGCAGGAATACACCATTTTCCAGCGAAAAAGATGTTCCAGGACTAGAGGGCATGGGATGAAGTTGGAGGGAGGGCGATTCAGAGGAAACGTGAGGAAGAATTTCTTCATAGAAAGGGTGGTGGACAAGTGGAACACCCTGCCAGAGGAAGTAGTGGGACTGAACCAATCATGGGATTTAAGAATGCATGGGATAGACATAAGGGAATTCTGGAAATCGGGTACAGGGCAACAGACCTCCAGAAAAACATAAAGTGAACTTACAAGCTCAAGTGGACAGACTGGGTGGACCATAGGCCCTTATCGTCCAACAGTGTCTCTGTATCTATGTGGATAGGGGCCAAAATAACAAGATGGGTGGAGAGCTGGTTGGCAGATAGGAGTCAGAGGGTGGTGGCGAACGGGGTGCACTCAGGGATCAGGCAGGTGAGGGGAGGAGTTCCCCAGGGATCAGTGCTGGAACCCCTCCTGTTCAATATCTATGTTCAGGACATTGTAGAAGGCATGAAAAGGAGGGTGGCCCTCGAGAAGGGACCTGAGTGTACTGGATGAGTGGGTGGAGACCTGGCAGCTAAAATTCAACATCAAGAAGTGTGCTGTAATGCACCTGGGACACAGGAATTAAAGGGCTGAATATATGCTGGAAGGGGTGAGAGTCAGGGTGACAGAGGATGAGAGGGATCTGAGGGTAACAGTCACTTCAAGGTAGGGAAGAAGTGCTCAAGGGCCGTGGGGAGGGCATATGGGAAGCTGGCAAGCATCAGAAGAGGGATCACCAGCAGGCATAGGGAGGTCCTGGTGCCCCTGTATCAAGGTCACACCTTGGGTACGGGGTTCAGTTTTGGAGGCCTTACCTGCGCAAGGATATAGACTCGATCGAAAGGGTTCCGAGAAGGGCAACCAAGATGATTCAGGGGATGAATGGCAAACCATATGAACAGAGATGCGGGGAGTTGGGGCTGTATACACTGGAGACCAGGAGGGAGAGGGGTGACATGATTGAGACCTTTAAATACATAAAAGTGATGAACAAGGGAGGCACGGAAAAGTTATTCCAGAGGAAGGAAGGAAACATAACAAGGGGGCATGGACTGAGACTCCAGGGGGGCACTTTAGGAGCAATGTGAGAGGTCAATTTTTCACAGAGAAGGCGGTGGAGAACAAGAATGGGCTTCCAGAGGAGGTGGTGAACTCAGAGACCGTAGTGAGATTCAAGACCACTTGGAACAGACATATGGGGCTAAGGGGAAGGGGGAGTGTCTTAAGTTGTGGTAGGTTGGATTAGTGGGGTAAGGGGCAGACTAGATGGGCCATGAGGTCCTTTTCTGCCGTCACCTTCTATGATTCTTAATGGATGGTTGATGGGAAAGTGTTAGGAGGAGGGGTATCACTTTTTGCGGGCCAGGGGGGCTTCAAGGACAGGAGGCGCTTCAAGGTTGATGGCCTTCACCTGACTAAATGGCAGGCAAGTGCTGTAGGTCAGAAGTTTGATGTCTACATTGGACAGTTAAATTGACTGCGGAAGACAGAGGCTAGGGAAGAGCAGGTGTGGAACCTAGCTAGGGCTGCCCCTGAACAGGGGACTAGTAGCAGAAAGGTGGATGACAGTAAGGTTGAAGTTCAAATTAGGTTAATGGAAGAGGCCAATGACGTAGGGCTGGCAAAGCCTACATTTAGCATGAAAAATAACAAATTAAGAAGCCCAGGGAAGAATAAGGGAGAAGGAATAGAAAATTGCAAGAGGGGATCAGGAAAAAGATGAAAAGGGGACTGCCTTAATGCCAGGAGTCTGGGAAATAAAATTAGTGAGCTCCAGGCAATGGTGGCAGACACTGAGATAGATCTAGTAGTCATCACAAAAATAAGGGCCATAGAGAGTAGCAGTTGGGACCTGACAGTCCCAGGCTACACCATGTTTAGATGGGATAGGGGAAAAGGTAAAAGAGGAGGAGATGTAGCCCTAAATATCAGGGAAAACATAGAGGTAGTGCTGGATGGAAACATCAGGGGAGGTAATGGGAAAACAGAATCGCTGTGGGTTCAGCTCACAGCATCCTCAGGCAAGAAACTATCGATGGGGGTGACCTGTAGACCTCCAGGACAGGGGGAAAAGAGAGAGATAAGGAACTAAGGAAAGAACTAGAAAGAGGGGTGTCAAAGGGAGAGGTCATGGTGGTGGTAGGTCTAAACCTGCCAGATATTGATTGCATAATTCCAGCGGCAAGGAGCTCTGGAAGTCAGGCCCTCCTGGATACTTTGCAGGACTGCTTGGTTAAGGAACCCACTAGTCTGGCTGCCATTCTCGATGTGGTACTCACAAACTCAGAAATGGTGGGAGGAGTGAGAGTTGGGGAAATACTAGGGCCCAGCAATCGTAACTCTATATGGTTCTACCTGGCCAATGGGACAAGTAAGCCATCATCAAAGGCTGAAGTCCTAGATGTTAGAAGGCAGACTTCAACTAGATGAGGGAGCCGGTCCAGGACAAGTTAGTTGGAGTAGACAGCATAAAAGATGCAGAGGAAAGATGTGGGTAATCAAGGAGACCATTCTTGAGGCAATAAAGTCTTGCATAAGAACGTTAATCAAAAGAAAAAGGTGTAAGAGAGACCAATACAGTTCTCTGAAAAGGTCAGGGAAGAAGTGAGAGCTGAAAAGAAGGCCTTCACCAGGTACAAGAAAAAACAAGGGAAGGAAGAATATGAAGAGTGCCAAATAAGAACAATGAAAACAAAGAGGGCAGTCAGAAAAGCAAACAGAGACATAGAGCTGTATATTATGAAGGGGGTCGAGGAAGGGGGAAAATTGTTCTTTAGATACTTTAGGGGGAAAAGGGAGGAGGAATTCTTAAGCTAACAGAGGCATGTAGGGTAATTGAAGAGGTAAGCAGAAAGCAACCATTTGTAATGACTGCTTCTGCTCTTTATCAGCAAGGAAAGACAGAGGGCCTCTGCAAGAGAGTGGCATTAAGGCAGCTGGAAGGGGGATCCCTGGGATGAGGCACCACATATTTACCAGTGAAAGGATTCAGAAAGGGTAGCAGTTCCAACGATAGATAATGCCCTGGGAACAGATGGAATACATCTGAGAGTGCTCAAGGAATTGTCAGCAGAACTAGCTGAACTCCTGGTAGGGCTATTCAATAGCTCAATTCAGACAGGGGCAGTTCCAAAAAACTGGAGGGTAGCAGACGTAGACTCTCTTTATAAGGGATGGGGACAAGGAGTAACCAAGTAACTATAGATCAGTCAGTCTTACCTCTGCTGTTGGTAAACTGCTGGAGACAGTAGTCAAGTGAGGACCTTGTGAACTACCTGGAGAGCAGTGGACTCCAGAATAGTAAACAGCACGGGTTTGTGGCAGGGAGGTCTTATCCGACCACTCCAATAGTATTCTTTGACTGGGTAACAAGGGTATAGGATAAGGGCCATGCTGTGGATTTGTTCTACTTCGATTTCAACAAGGCTTTCAACTCAGTGCAACACAGAAGGTTGCTGAAGAAGATAGATGATCTGGGTGCAGTAAAGAACACAGATGGGTGAGAAACTGGTTGGAAGGGAGACAGTAGTGGGTTGTGGTTAATCAAGTCAAATCGGAAGAGAGGGAGGTCATCAGTGGAGTGCAACAAGGATTGGTCCTGGGTCTTGTCCTTTTCGATATGTTCATCAGTGACATGGGAAAAGAAAATCCAGGGCAAGAGGTGTCTCTCTGGAGATGGCATTAAGCTCTGTGGCAGGTTAGAAAGTGAGGATCGGGTTACAGCGATGCAGAAACTTGCAAAAGATAGGTGAGCAGGGTTGGCAGTTGAAATTCAATGCCAAAAAGAGACATCTAGACCTGCTAAAGCATCAACTCCGGTCCTATGACTAGACCACCCTGGACAATGCTGGTAATATCAATGATGCGCTTGAACACTTCATAAAGGTTTTCAACATGGCCTGTGATATCTGCACCCCCTGTAGGAAACTGAAGGTTCATGGAACCAGTAACCCTGGATCACCCCAGAATTAGTTAACATGAAACTACGGGACCATCTATGGCAACTTGCTAAAGCAACTGGGAAACAGCATGATCCTCAGGTGTACAAAGCTGCAAGAAGTGCCTGCACAAGGAAAATTCGGCAGGCAAAACGGAACCACCATAGAGAGCTTCTGTCAAACAGTTGGGGTGACAGTCAGAAATTCTGGACAAATACAAAGGATATCATCAGCCAGGACCAAAAAACCACTCCAACAATACTAAATATAAATGGCAATCCCATCACTGACCCACTCTCAATCGCCAATACTTTCAATACTGCCTTCACTAACCTATCACGTGTCCTCCCTAAACACTTCTTTGATGATACCACCCTTGGATCTACTAGATGCCCAACTGACAAAAAGCTGGAGCACCCTCCCTTCTATTTCAAGTGGGTCCCTGATGCCCAGGTTAGAAAACTTCTAACTAAAGTACTGGGGAAAACCAGACAAAGTGGAGACTCCCTGGACCTCAAGATCATCGCGCTTACCCTAGATGAAGTTCTCCTCCGCAGGTCAAAATGTTAGCATAGAAGAACGCCAGCGACTTAATAGCATTGCATGATTTCTTATTACTATTGATCTGTGGGGCTCTGCCCCCCACTTAGATTCTAAATCGGGGTCCAACATGGAGAGCGGACAGATCCAGGGTTCACGATAATGCCAGCTATTAGGCGTATGACATTATGACCCAGTATGAAGTTCTCCTACCTATAATCAAAATACTCAACCTCTCTCTCTCTCTCTCTCTCTCTCCCTGTCTCAGTTCCCTGAAGTCTGGAAAACGGCCCTGGTCACACCAATGCATAAATCAGAGGACCACACTCTGCCCAGCAACTACAGACCTATTTCCATCCTTCCCCCACTATCAAAAGTACTAGAACACATAGTAACTGACCAACTAGTGGACTATCTTGATAACTACTCATTGCAATGCCCCCAGCAGCATGGCTTTAGGAAACGACACAGCACAACTACAGCCCTGCTTGAATTTACAAGTTTTATCTGACAGTCCTTTGAAAAAAACAGTCTTGTTGGAGCGGCGTTCATAGATCTTACAAAAGCATTTGAAACTGTGAATCACAGTCCCCTCCTTGGTCAGCTCGCCATCACTGGTGACTCACCAGCTGCCTTAAAGTGGTTCAAATGCTATCTCTCTAACAGGTCACAGAAGGTGAAGATATCTAACATTGTCTCTGAACTGCAAGTTGTCAGATTAGGTGTCCCCAAGGGTCTATCCTTGGTCCTCTCCTGTTTAACATCTTCCTAAACAGTCTACCTAATGCTTGTCACTTAAGTACCCTTCTATACGCTGATGATGCCATCATCTTTACAAGCCACCTTGACCCCAACTTGCTTGAGGACAACCTTCAGAGAGGATTCCTGGAAGTCGAACAATGGTTCCACTCACACAGACTTGTCCTAAATTTAAAAAAAAACGAAACTTCTGCTTTTCACATCATCTCGAAACAAGTATAAGAAGCATGCCCTCACCATCAGTAATTGCCTAGGAGCCCCCATTGAACAAATCCGACAATTCAAATACCTTGGAATTACACTGGACAACCATCTCACCTGTGCACTACACATCGACGATGCCAAAAACGTAAACGCTAAACTTGGTCTACTTTACAGATGTAGAAGGAGCCTGACCACTGAAGCACTTAAACTGGCCATACAAAGCATGGTTTTTTCCACTATTGACTACGGCTTGGTGATATATGTTGGTGCCCCAGCTACGTCCCTCAAACGATTCAGCACTTCCCTAAATAAAGCCTGTAGACTCATCACCAGTGCTGATAACTCACACATACATGTGATCTATATGCCCTGACTGGGTGGCTAAAATTACATGACAGGATCAAGTACCAGTCGTGCTTGCTGGCCAAACAAGTACTGCTTGGAGCCCTGTCAGATGGTGTTGCCTCCCTGCTACCAAATCTCTTAAGTTACATCACACACGGACCTCTGACACTGATCTTTTTCTCGTTTCTAGGGTTCGGACCACTCAATGCCAGATCCTTCATCTACAGAACCCCAAACTGGTTCAATGGACTGGGCCATCAACTAATTAGCCTCCCTTACCTTGCCCAATTTAAGTGCCTACTGAAACAGCACATCATGAATAAAAGTGCATGTGAATGCCTTAGTAGACTCTGCCCAAGTCTCTCTTCCCTTGCAAAGAGGACTTACCCTGCTAATCACTCTTCAACATCCCCCGCTGACTTCGCCACTTGGCTGCAACCTTTCCTTCCTGCCGCTCTACCACTGCTATCTAGCTCTGAATTGTCTATACACTTCCCTTTCTCTGTGTCTATTGACCCTCACTATAAACTTTACGGTATCTGTATTACTATCACTGTGACAATTCACCCCTCTGTATTCTCTACTGAATTTGTATTGCTACCTCTGGGCCAGTTCGCCTCTTTGTAAATACTGCTGTAAATGATAGGCTGACAACAATGTAACATTATTATGCCATATACCGTGTATCGAAATGTACTGCCCTCTGTCTGTTTTTGTTAACCCCTCCCACTCTGACCTGGAACCTTTGTAAATGAGCACCCCATGCTCAAACGTGTTTAATCCGAGAATGAATAAATAAAATAAAAAATAAATAAAAAGTGCATGGTGATGCACCTAGGGAACAAGAACCCATGCGGGGGTGGGGTAAAGCTGGGCATGACTTCTGAGGAAAGAAATATAAGGGTCATCATCAATGACACCCTGAAACAATCAAACCAGTATAACAATGCCTACAGTAAGGAAAACAGGATGCTGGGTATATAGGAAGGGGTATTGATAGCAGAAGGCAGGGAGTTTTACTCCCTCTCTATAGGTCACTGTTGAGGCCCAACCTGAAGTACTGTGCCCTGTTCTGAAGTTCTCACCTAAGGAAAGATAAGAACAGACTGGAGGCAGGCAATTATGGGTAACCAAAATGATTCGTGGTCAGCGGGGCAGATCTTACGAGAATTGGCCCAATGCAATGAACATGTGCTCGCTGGAGGCCAGATGAGAGAGGGGAGATATGCTATAGACCTTCAAGTTCCTGAATGGAATGAACAAGGTAAACTGGGAGGAACTATTTAGCATAAGTAATGGATCAGGAACACGGGAGCACAAGTGGAAACTGACGGGGGGTGGGGGGGGAGGTTCAAGAGGGAAGTAAGGAAGTTTTATTTTACAGAAAGGGTGATTGAGCCATGAAGCAATCTGCCAGCTGATGTGGTGGGTCCCAGAAGTGTCAATGGTTTCAAACACATCTGGGACTTAGTGGTTGCTCAGGGTGGTAGTGGTAGGGTACGGAGCATGGGGGTGGATAGCGTGGGTTAGAACCGGGTACTGAAAATAGGTCTTGGATATGTTAGGGTTTCTGTGCAGACCGGATGGACCTATGGTCTTTTTCTGTTAAAAGTTTTACTTTGCTACTGCTCAGTAGTAAACAGTATTCACCAGTACACATTACAGTGCAGAAAAGTTACATTCTGTTACGTAATGATTGTCCCAATTCCAAATCTCGAATGTCTGGCAAGTTCATAAAATAGGTTGCTTCCTAGTTCAATTGCTTAAATATCCTCAGACTTGTAGAAAAGTCTGAAACCACAGATACAGCTTTATTTTCAGTAAATATGATTCATGGCCTTAATTCAACTGTGGCACTTCTCTGTTACTGTGGAGTAAGGCTGCCGGCCAGGGGAAAGTTGCAGTTTAAGACTTTTCTACAAATCTAAGGATATTTAGGCAATTCAGCCAGGAAGAAACCTATTTTATGAACTCGCCAGAGGTTTGAGATTTGTGCACATGGACTGTTTACTTAGCAGTGGCAAAGTAAAGCTTTTTCCATGAATTACCCTGCTGTGGAATGCCCTCAGTGCCATTCCTCAGGAACCTTAAGATGAGTTTTTGCATGAGCGCAAACACATTCTAAACACCATGATCTTTTTCTGCCATCATTGTCTATGTTTGGGTGATAGAGAAACCTTTATGCTCTTTTTAATAACTGGCGACCCCTATAATGACTGGATATCCAGTTTTGATAAAATGCCATAATAACCCACTGAATTTTGTAATAAATCGATAGCGGGTTAGTATGGTGTTTTCCTCCTTGTGCTCTCACTTTTCTGAAGTGTGAAAGAAATCACACTGTATTTGTGCGAGTACAGCAGCCACTGAGGGACACGATCGCTTGCTCGAGCAAATACAGTTTACAGTTCTTCTCTCTGAAAACGTGCACCAGTTATTACAAAAAATAATACCTGCTCAAAGTTTGTTTTATGAGGATTTTTCACATACCCTTGATGTGTGATAATCTCATAAACCCTTCAAGCTTTGGACTCTGGGTTTATGGATTATCATGCACCTCAGGCATGTGAAATGTCCTCATAACACACACCTACACAGGCATTATTCACTGTATAGCACTTGGTGGTTGTGTTACAAACTGCCTGATGTGGCGTTGCAGTCCATGGCTTGTGGAGGGGCAACAGAAGCTAAGAGCTGCCATCTCTTAGCCCATGAAGTAGATGACGGCAGCAGACTGGTTGCTGCAGTGCAACAGCCGGTGGAGGTGTGCCAGCAGTAGTGGGATGCTACGGCACTATGTCTGCAGAAGAGAGGCTAAAACAGCGGTGAGTTGCCACACCATACCTGCAACAACAGTGGGGAGTCCTCATTACCAAGCCTTGGAGGGGCAACAGGAATCTGGTGCTGCAGTTATGGAACCTGAGGAGGGGACTCAGCAGCAGCTGGGACTTGCCACACCAAACCTGGGGAGAGGGGGCAGCAAGGAGCTGCCATCATTGAACCCATGGAAGGGGTGGTAGCAGTAATCAGGAACAGTGTTCAAAAACTAACTGGTCCTGAGTCCAGGACCTGCTGGTTTGTGTCATGGAGAAGTAAAACAACCTACAGGTATAAAATATAAGAAAAGTGGGAGGCAGTGTGGTCTAGGGGTCAGAGCACCAGTTTGGGAACTGGGAGAGAATGAGTTTAAACCTAAGTAGAGCCAAATACTCACTGTGTGGCCTTGGCAACTCACCTAATATCCCAGTGCTCCAGTCCTCCCAACTGTGGAAATGGGTAGCAGCAGGACCTCACTGAAAATGAGATGCTTCATTTCAGCTGGGCTATCCTGGTTAACTAGCTTGTAAAATAAATAGAAAATTCTTTGGGTACTCACAGGAACAGTAATCTGATGTGATATACAAAAGAATGTGAATGTCTGTCTGTTCTAAGTCCAAGAAGTTAATTTTGTGTGTACAGTGCAACCATGCCGTAAGATAAAATGTGTACTTACCTCAGTACTATTTGTTAGTTGATCAAAAATGCCATGTCATGTTTTTAGCAATAGTGTATTCCTGACATTCTTAAATTTGTTATCTGTGTATTTTACATTCCCTCAGCTATTTGTTAAAACATTTTTATTACTATATTTGTGATTAATGACTTAAGTCAATCTTTATGGCCGCCATCAGCAGTTTAAAAAAATATATTTTCCCCTTCAGGTTTGACTGTACATACTGATCAGTACTAGATGCACACTGTGGGTTTATCAGGATGTATTAGAATAGTACTAGCACAAGTTTCTGATGGCAAGCAGCACAACGCCACACCAATCGGTTTAGATTTTATTGAGGTAGTTGTGGCAAGAGAGTAAGAATATTGACCAAAACATCAGAACTACGTCTCAGTTCTGAAATGAAATTTAAAATGCAGAGAAAAATTGATACATAGTAATTATAGATCGTCTTTGAAGATATCTGTTGATAGTTGTTTCTCTCTAGACTAGGCTATGAGCTGCTACTTAAATTGATAGCCAAACAATTATCTCTTGTGTATTAGCAAACACTGTCTTCAATGGTTATTGTTATCATGTACATTCTGTACTCGATGTGGAACCTTTGTAAAAGAGCTGTTAGCTCAAAGGTATTCAGTCTGAAGTTTTCAGTATCCCCCTTCGTTGAGCCACATCATGGAACTGTAAGCTGTTGCCGTCAAGAGCACCAGAATTTTTTTGCTGGCTAGGGCCACCCACAGTGATGCATCTCATCAACACCTATATAATGTGGGCATCCCCAGCATGCCTCAGTTCTTTCTCCCACTGCCAACCCCTCGTTAGTCCACCACTGCTGAAGAACACCATTGAACCTGGAAAGTTTTGCCAACACTGCTTTCTCAAGTTTATTTTACGTGTAACCCCCAGAGGGCGCTATCCCAAGGGCTACTACCCCTGCCTGATTTGCCACCAACAGGTTAAGGGGCCTGGATCCAATGGTGGGTGCCTCCACCCAGAGGTCGGGGTTGGGCCAGTCTGGTGTGACTTGGTCGCAGCCCTCTGGGTCACTGCAACCCCTCATTCTTCCCACAAGTGGCCCACACAAATCAATCACAGTACCCTCACTGTATACACTGACCCCCAGGCTTGAACCAATCAGCTTGCTCCAGGGACCCCCTGAAAAGTAAGATGCTGTTACACTATAATCACTGTACAGTAATTCACCATAAACACACAGGTTAGCCAGTATACCTTTGCAAAACAATCAATCTGATTTGTTTAGGGGGAGATAACAAGGACTGGGGGGAATCAGGTTAATTTACCACTCTAATATAGAAGTAGCTATCTAGGGCACTGTGCACAGGCCTAACCTATAAGTCAC
This sequence comes from Neoceratodus forsteri, assembly GCA_016271365.2. NCBI lineage: Eukaryota > Metazoa > Chordata > Ceratodontiformes > Ceratodontidae > Neoceratodus > Neoceratodus forsteri. The sequence goes on from CM057456.1 coordinate 212,808,388, forward strand.
TGTCTCTGGGTACCCAGGCAATAAAGGCCAGTCCCTCGATGCAGCTGGTTGGGGCCCTGACACAGAAATGAGCATTTGATTCCTACGAAGATTAGATAGAGCCAGCAGGCTCAGTTAGTATAGCCAGTAAAGAAACCAGAAGATCTTGCCTCACTAGGAGCATTTGACAGGGAGCTACCCTGATTTAGTACTCACAACTCCAGTAGAAAGAGCGCTCTCACACCACTCGCAGGATCGAGCCTGAAATTCAAAGACTTCTCCACACATTTATATGAAAGGCAGAGGGGTACCATACCAGGCAGCTGCTGTATACCTCCCGATCGCTTTCACTCCACGCACCGGGCCAAAACGATGCAGCTTCACTTGTCCTGACAGACGGAGCGCAATTGAAGCAGATTCTCCAGTCCTCTACAGGATGAGCCTGGTAGGTAGCTGTGCTTTTGCACAGCCTCCTCTGACCGCTGTCTAGTGGATTTAGTCCGACACTTGCTGGTGTTTGAAACCACTGACTTCTGGCCTTCCACACGCGCTTCCCATGTGAACGCTCCACAGCGCAGGAGCCCAGAGCTCCTTCCTCGATCACAGCCCACAGCGTCTCTGCCCCTGGGCAGTTAGGGCAAGTCTCACAATTCGGGCACCACCTGATCCCATAGGTGGGCTGCAGATGCCAGTCACTTGATACTGCCCCTATTGGTGCAAACAAGGCGCCATAATCCAGACTTCACTTCCCAGAATTACTAGCTGTGTCTCATTGATCAGCTGGCTCCCTTAAAAGTCCTAATTCTGGTTGGCTGCTACTTACTCCATTTTAGGTACCCCTCGTTGTTCCTATTGGACCCCTCACATTGTCCAGGTCCAAAATTGAGGGGCCAAGCACACAAAGTCCCAGCTGCAATGGAAGCAGGTTAGACAAACTGTAATTTCACTAATACTCTAAGCAATTATAACCAAGCAGTTACATCTATCAGGAGGGGTCCCTTGGCGCTTACAGCGACTGTGAAATTGAAGCAATGTCACCGCAACTCAGGCAGGATTCAAGCAGGGAAACACAGTCCCCCTTACATAGTCAATGGAGCCTGCAAGCAGGCAGCTCTTAAAGAGACAGTACACAGAGGCTCTAAAAGCAATCGCTGCAGTGCCATTTAAAAACGGCTTAAGCGCCGAACACCATCCAAACTTGGAGCACCCAGCAAGCTCCTGGAAGACTTTTGGGAACCCCCCATTTGTAAGGGGGTTACATATGCTTTACTTTTATGTCGCTGCTGACAAACCAGAAACCATTCTTCCACTATTGCAACTGAGATAATGTTAACATTTGTAAAGACAATGACCACTCCATGTGTATTCATTGCCTCAGCAAAGACCATGACATTAAAGCCTGTTCTATTTGTCAGGGCTTTAATCAGTCAACCAGGAGGCATTGCAAGAAAGCTCTACAGGTTCTTCTAAAGCTTAAAGAAATTGAGAAATGGGTTGTGATGAAGGTGGCTAGACTGTTGTCAACTGTGTCTGTTCCCAGTTCACTATTGGATCACCACTCCCCTAGGTTGATGGCATCCATTGCTGATTTGTAAAAAAAAACAACAAATCCTGTAAGTCAGTGGAAAAACACCACCACTCTGAGAAGGAAAAGTAGTGTAAATACAAGGTAATTTCCCGATATTGTTCCCTTTCACCTCTAAGAAGAGGTAAGTCCTCTGATAATGATGGGTCCCAGGCCACAGCCGTGGGTCCTGCCACCCCACCCCAACTGTCTCTCAGACACCATGGTTGAGGTCCAGTGCTGTTGTGCCTCTGCAACCAGGGGATTCGCAGCGTATACTGCTGTTGTACACAGTCCCATCAATGGTGGAACCTTTGATGACCCCCTCCAGGCCAGTCGACATGCAGCCGCTTTATAAAATGATGGGGCATTTTCATTACCTAATTTTTCTGCTGCTGTCATTGTAGCCTCTATTGATTTCTCTCAGCTCTGATGTCATCGACCTTACTATTGATGCTACTGTACATTTCTATGTCCCTGCTGTAGTGCCAGGCCCTAAACTGTCTATGTCCATGATTCTTCCTCCATTATCTCCTTGTCCCATCAACCCTCTTTCAATGACAGTCGAAGCTGTTGGTAAACTGAAGTACTATCCAGAATATACGGAAGAGTAGGAGGCCATGGATGAAGAGGAGGAAGTACTTGATGTAGCTGGCTCAAGCGCAATTCTTTTTTCCTGTTCAGAAGACAGTGTGGAAAAGAATCCTAGGTCTCCACATGAGGATGCCTCCTTTCAGGCTTTTCTCAAACAGGTCCAAGCTAAAGTGGGATTTCGAGTAGAGGAGGACGATTCCTCCAAGAAGAACCTGTATGACCTTTAATGCCAAAAAGTGCAAGGTGCTGCATTTTGGGATGAAGAACCCAAGGAGGAGTTACCAGCTAGGGGGAGTGCAGCTAGCCCAGACAGAGGAGGAGGAGAAGGATCTGGGTGTGCTCATTACAGGGTCAATGAACAACTCGGCACAATGTAGGAAGGCAGCTGCAAAGACCAACAAAATGCTGGGTTGTATTGCAAGGGGTATATCCTCGAGGAGGGAGGAGGTCATTCTGCCACTGTATAGGTCATTAGTTAGACCACACCTGGAGTACTGCATGCAGTACTGGCATCCGTATCTGAAGAGGGACATTAAGTTACTGGAAGGGGGTGCAGCGCAGAGTGACAAAGATGATCAAGGGCTGGGGACTTATCATACAGAGGAGGTTGAAGGAGTTAAACATGTACTCACTGGAGGAGAGGAGGAACAGGGTGACATGATTGAAACCTTTAAATACATGAAAGGAATAAACAAGATGGGTACAGAGGGGCTGTTCAAAGTAAGGAGGAGAGGGCCACCAGGGGCCATGATATGAGACTGGAGCGAGGAAGGTTCAGGAGGAGATGAGGAGACACTTTTTACAGACAGGGTGGTGGCTGGGTGGAATGCGTTACCTGCTGAAGTGGTATGCAGTAGAACAGTGGACTGCTTCAAACGAGGATGGGACAGGACAAGGGGGAGGGTTAATGAAGGGGAAGGGTGGAAGGGAAGGGCAGCTGCAGAATAAGGAGTGCTAGCTGCACATTCGAGTAGATTTGATAGACCTCTAGGCCTTTATCTGCTGGCAAATTTCATATGTTCGTATGAGTTTTTGGAAGTCTCTGCCTCTCCTACTGTTATCATCCCTCCTGTGCATTCAACATTGGAGGATGCTTGGCACAGACTTGCTCAATTGCCAGCAGTCACAAGAAAGACTGACAAACAGTATCCTGCACCCACCGAAGAGCTGTATTATTCATCTCGGCCTGAAACAGACTCCGTGGTAATCATGGCTGCTCATGCTAGATCAAAGGCACCCAAGCACATGAGTTCTCGTCTTCCTGATAAGGAGTCAAGGAAACTAGATGTGATGGGGAAGAGAACATTTGCTTCTGCTTCCTTTGGCCTGTGGATTGAAAACTATCAGGCATGCATGATAAAATATCAGAACTGCCTATGGAAGATTGTGGCCTTCCTGGCTGATAAAATGCCAGATGGCCCAGACAAAAGATTAGCTCAGTAGACTATTGATAACGGACAGGAGGCTGGAAAGCACCTGCTCCATTCTGCTTATGATGTCTCCGATGCTGCAGCCAGAGCTAATGCCTCTGAGATTTGCCTCCGTCGCCACTCTTGGCTGAGGGTGGCAGGCTTTGCTTCTGATGTTCAACAGTATGTCCTAAATAACCCTTTCAGAGGATAGCAATTATTCAGATCAGATCTGGAAAATGCCTTGAGGGATCTATAGTCTTCAAAATTGACTGATATCTCTGCACACTTTGCTTCCAAAACCCTGTGGAAGGGGACCGGCTTCTTTTCAAAAGTCCTACTCGTGTCCAGGCTGTGGATATTCTAGGCATCAGGGACATGGTGCCCAAAGATCTCAGCCTTCTACTTCCTAGGCAGCAAACCTGTCTTCCATTGCCCATGCCAAACATACAAAAGGTCAGACCATTACCAGCAAGCCCACTGCCCCTGATGTTTTCTGACTCCCCTCCCTTTCCTCCAGCCTCACTGCCTCAGGAAGTTTTGGTGGGAAGCCAAATCTCCCTCTTCTTAGAAAAGTGGAGAAGATAACTACCGCTGGTTGGGACCGCCATGCTCCCCTTAGGAAAGCAAGAGTTAAGCGTTACCATCACCCCTGGATCACCTCTGATCTCATCACACTATGTCGGACCAGGGACAAGGCATGGAAACAGTACAAAGCTTCCCTTGCCTCTTTCGACCTCCAGTCCTACAAACATCTCAGAAATAAATGCACCACTGTAATTCGGAAGTCCAAAGCCTGGTACTTTAAAGCTCAACTTATCTGTAACAATGCTTCCCCTGCATCCTTCTGGAAGGTACTAAATTCCCTTATGGACCCTCCCCTCACTAAGCAAGCCAGCCCAGTCCTCAGCTTAAATGACAGAACATTTGAAGACCCGGCTTCTAAAGCCGAGCTCTTTAACATGTTCTTCACCTCCTGTGCTCTACCAAACTCAGTCCCTCCACCCAACCCCACTACTCCCCCCCCCCCCAATTCCGGTTTCTCCTTCCCCCTCTTCACACACCAGGAGGTCTACTCTGCACTCACCACTCTAAACCAGACCAGAACCAGCCCAGATGGCTTACACCCTAGACTGCTCCACATCTCTGCCTCAGCCATCACTGTTCCCTTAACACACATACTCAACCTCTCCCTCTCTACCGCCACAGTCCCCACTGCCTGGAAGAAGGTCAAAATCCTTCCCCTGCATAAAGGTGGAAACCCTCCCAACCAGGAAACTACCGACCCATCTCACTCCTTCCATCCCTCGCCAAACTCCAAGAATCACTCATGCTCTCCAAACTATCACCGTTTCTCTCCTCAAACAACTCCCTCTCCCCTTTTCAATCAGGCTTCAGAAAACATCACTCCACCATCACCACCCTGCTATGAGTAACTGACTCCATTCTCACTTTCACGGACAAATGCCACACCACCTCCGCCATCTTTATTGACCTGGCAAAAGCCTTCGATTCAGTCTCCCATCCCCTGCTACTTAGCAAACTAAGTTCCTTCGGCCTCGCTTAGCCTGCTATCAACTGGTTCCACTCTTGCCTTCAGAATAGGCAGCAGTCAGTTCAAATAGAGGACACACTCTCCCCTCCGCTACCCATCCTTTCAGGCATCCCACAAGGCCCTATCCTCAGCCCCACCCTTTTCTCCCTTTTTATAAACGACCTCCTCTCTGCCTGCCTCTCCTCAAACATACATCTATACACCGATGACACCATCACCTTTGCCTTAGGCCCGACCCATGATGGACTGCTCCCTGACCTTCAAAACAACTTTAACAGGATCCAAACCTGGCTGCAAAAAAAACCCAGCTAAACTAAATGCCAAAAAAATGATAACTATGGTATTCGGTACTAGACAAAAGCTCGCCTCCCTACCCACGCCACCCCCTATCTGCACCCTAGAAGGCTCCCCCCTCGAGATAGTGCCAGCTTTCAAGTACCTGGGTGTCTGACTGGACAGCCACCTCAACTTTTCCACCCACATCGAGGCAGTCTGCACCAAACTATGGCCCAAGCTGGCCTGCCTCTATTGCCACAAAGCCAGCCTTCCCCTTCCCACCCAAAGAGAACTGGTATGTAAGACCATCCTATCAGTCATGGACTATACAGACATCATCTACGATTCTGCCCCAGCCTCTTCCCTCTCAAAACTCGACATCCTTCTCAACTTTTTCTGTCAGTTCGCCACAGCCTCTCCCCCACTTACTCACCACTGCCTCCTCTACTCCTCTCTATCCTTGACCCCACTCTCGCACAGGAGGACCATCCGTAGTGCCTCCCTCATAGCTAAATACTAGCTAGGCTCCCTCCCTTCCTACCTCTCTTCCCCCCTCTGTCCAACCAGTTACTCTGGCTACCCGCTCCGCCACAGAGGTGCATGCACTTTCCATCTCTCACGCCCCCTCTCCACCTCGGGGCAAGCAGCCTTTTCCTACCGCCTTCCCGTCCTCTGGAATAATCTCCCCCCCCAACCTCCATCAGGCCGCCTCCCTCACAGCCGCTAAACTGCTACTTAGGCTCCTCCCCGCCTCCTCTTGTTCCAGTTGCTCTCAGGGTCCCTTCCTGACCCAGGTCTAGCCATCAATGGATGGCCCACTTGGTAATCTCCTGATGCATACAGCCTCTCCTTTTCGTTCTCTGAGTACTCAATATCCAAACCTGGTACTGACCCCACTCATTCCTTGTCTCCAGTCCCAAAGCTACATTTTCAATCCTCTGATTAATGCTGTTAAATCGTACTTACTTATGCTGACCTACGCAATTGTACTAGACATGAAAGTCCCGGATGATGCAATTAACTGCACTGTCATGTAGCACTTTATGTCTGAAACTAGAACCTCCTGTATTTTTTTTCTTTGCTTGCTCTCATTGTACACCTTGTACCCGGGTCACACCTGGAAACGAGCCTTGGCTCAGTGTGCCTTTCCCGGTCACCAATTTTAAATAAATAAAAAGTAAAAAAAAAATAAAAACCGAGACAGACACAGGTAGTTGGAACGTAGAATTATTGTATTGTGCTGGAACAGGCTGATTTCCCTTTTAATATGGTAAGCAGAATGGTGAACAGTAACTCAGTAACTGATTACATGCAGATGTGATCAACATTTCAGAATATGTGTTGATTCTGGCTGACTTACTTTTGTGAACTGTGGAATTGTCTCTGTTTTTCTGCTGTGTTTGTTTGGGATTTGGCTGCTGTGCATGATGGGAAATGCATATGTTTAAGTGCACAGGAGATTTGAGTTCTGGTGATGAATGACAAAATTACAAGAGCAAGCATGGTTTATTGAGAAGCAACCATGGTTCTACTGTGGAATTAATCCATGGTTGCTTAATGGTCACATATTGCTGTTTATCCAATCCATAGTAGTTATTTAAGTCTCTTGTTTAGAGCCATGTTACAAGGCCCGTATTAGACCTTTGAGGACTAAATTTATTCATTGAATGCAAAATAGTTTCAAATGGTCTCTGCAGTCACTCCTACCCCCTTCCCCTTTACTAAGAGGGGACTGGATGGTTGTTCTGGAATGAAGGACAGATACTTTCATGTCAAAATCTGCAAGTCACACAGAAAGTACCTGTGTTTCATGCTCCAGGGCTTGCCCTGTCAGTTTTGTGTCTTGCCCTTTGGTTTGTGCTCTGCATCATGTGTATTTACCAAAGATTTTTTGCTGCAGTGGCAGCTGCCCGCTGCAGAGAGGGACTCTATGTCTTCCCCTTTATAGATTGGCTATGAAAAGCCCTATCTTGGGAGGCAATAGTACACACACTGTTTTGAACCAGGCAGTTGTTTGACCAGTTGGTTATCCTGGTCAGTGAACCAAAATCGGCCCTTTCTCCATGTTAGTGGCTCCAATACACAGGTGCTGTCCTGGAGGTGGAGCTGGGTCAGGCATTGCTGTCCTCAGATTGTGCTACAACACTGGTGGCCCAGGCATATCTGGTCTCCTCCAGCAACTATGTCTTGGTCAGATGCCTTTTACAGTTAATAGGTGTTATGGTGGCTGCCATACTAACTGTCCCACTTGCACATCTCCAAATGAGGATCCCTCAGTGGTTCCTCAGAGCACAGTGGGTACAACATTCAAATGAGCCATGGCATCTCATACTAGTGACTCCTCCTCCCGTCGCTCCTTACTCTGGTGGTTGGACCACTCTAACTTAGAGCCAGAGCCCACATTCCTACACCCATCCCCCTTCTCATGATGACCAAGGATGCCTTGGGTTTTTGTCCCCATCTGGTCCCCTTCAGAGCCCAGGGCCAACCCCAATATGGTTCTGCACAGCAGCATTCTGGAGATGATGGCTGTTCTGCATGGCCTACAAGCCTTCGCTGTCCTCCTTCTAGGGCAACAGCTGCTGATTCATGCAGATAGTATTTGGTGATGTACTACATCAACCGACAAGGCAGAGTCCACTCGTATCCTCTCTGCAGAGAGGCAATGAGAGTTTGGCACTGGGAAATAGAACACAACATATTTCTGTCAGCAGTACTCCTGCCTGCTACCCTGAAAACCCTAACGGGTTGCCTCAGTCATTCCCAAGAGTTCTGCTGAGAATGGGAACACTCAGACTCCATCACGGACAACTTCTTCAAAAAATGGGTTGACCAGAGACCTGTTTGCATCTCAATACAGTGAAAAACTGTCATTTCTGCTCACTCGCTCCAGGACCTGGAGTGTTCTGGGAAGACGCATTGTTCCTCTCCTGGAAAGGGAGGTTTCTGTATGCTTTTTTGCCCTATTTCCTCTGATACAGAGGATCCTGGTCAAGTTGTGGGTCGAGCCCACCTCACTGATTCTGGTGGCCCCTTACTGGCCCAGACAAATTTGGTTCCCTTTGCTACAGCAGTTGGAAGTGGAACCCCTTGTCTCTTCCCCTCTTTGTGCAGAATGTCTGATACAGTAGAAGGGTGCTCTGGTCCACCCGGATCTGCACACCTCAGTGTCTGGTTCCTGAGGACATACAGCTCTTTCATTTTGGGGTCTCTCTGGTGGTTGGTGTAGTTCTGTTGGTGGCTACATAGTACACTTACAAAAATGGAGGGTATTCCTCTATTAAGGTCCTCCCTCCTGGCCACAGTGTCAGCTTTTCATGCCCTCACAGAGAACAAGACAGTGGCCCAGCTTGAGGTTTCCTGCAGGTTCCTCAGACGTCTCCTCCTTTTGAACCCCACTGATCTGTGAACTGGTTCTGGTGTGGAACTTTAATTTGGTCCTAGAGACCCTGACTGCACCTTCCTTCAAGCCTGCTGCTACTTGTGAGCTCTCCTTCCTTTCATGGAAAATATTGTTCTTTGTGGCTATGACATCTGCTGGATGCATTTTGGAGTTGCAGGATCTGGTTGCAGACACTCCTTTTACTATTTTCCGCAAGGAGAGAGTTACATTACATATACGTTCTCATTCCCTTCCATAGGTCATGTCTGAGAGAACACTAAATCAGACCATTGACCTTCCTGTTCATTTTTTGTCTCCCGCAGATAGTGGGGAATGTCATTTACATACTGTATGCTGGATGTCCGCAGGAAGCTGGGTTGGTACTTGGATCTTACAAGGACTATAGAAAATCCTCACAACTGTTCGTGGCTTTTTATTTATTTAGTAATTTAACAGATTTGGAAACAACCCTTGAGTATGAACTCTTTTACAAACTCTTTTACAAAGGTTGCACGTCCTGCCTCCAGGATGGGGGGGCTCCTCAATTTTTAAGCAAGGCCTATCCAAATGGTTGGCTGGTTGTATTACATTTTGTTACCAGAAGCACGGTAAGCAGCTTCCTGGTCCCTGGTCCCATTCATGCACATTCCACCTGTGGGGTGGCTACCTCAGTAACTTGTTTCCATAGTGTGTCCACTGCTGACATATGTTCTGCTGCTACTTGGAGTACTGTTCATATATTAACTAAACACCACAGTCTGGACATCATCTCTCATAAATGTAACAGCTTTGGCCTCATGGTTCTGCAAGGCTTCCGTACTCAGGATCTTTAGGTCTTGCTGTCTTTCCTCTGTGCTTAGGCCTGCATGGGAATTGATGCATGATGTGGCTCAGTGGAGGGAGATATCCTCAAAGAAGACAGAACAGTTACTTACAACTGTGATGCTCTGCCACCTGCCTGTTGTTATATTGTATAATATTTGTATTATAAATACATTTGTCTGTGACTGCCTGGCACACCAGTCAGCCAGTGCGTAAGAGGCTTGAACTTTGATCTCAAAAGTGTCAGTATGAGTGAAGCAGCAGGTTGTCATGACACTGGCTAGTGAAACCACTAATTAAAGACTTCCTTCCAGAGGAACAGTTTATTACCACTTATAACCTGCTCCTGATTTTGAAGTTGTAAGCTAAATACGAATTTTATGACCCGAGTAGGAAGGGAAGTCATTTGGCTGATCCTTTATGGTTTTCTCAGCTAGAAGAGAAATAGTGACAGATTGTGGGGTTATGAAACATCAAAGGGAATGTTTTGATCAAACAAACTCATATTTTGGGAAATTGCAGGTTGCTGATTTTCACTGTAATAACATACATCCTTGTGGATATCCATACTCAGATTACAGATTTATCACAGATCTAACAGTGACCTCATGGGTGGAGAAAACTGACTTTTGAATATTGCTTGCATCTGAGAAGTTGGTGTAGAAGGACTCTCTAAAAATAAAAGACACATAGTCTGTGGACTGGTAACTAGGCACTTCAGAAATATTTAATTCGAATTAAACTTTTAAGTATTTTGCAGGTGTTTTGTTTGTTCTGTAATTTCCCAATTATTTTATTGACTGTAAGTTATTAATGTATATGTTCTGTGTTTAATATTTTAAAATTTTTAGTAAACAATATTTTTCTTGAAATACTGTCTGTGGCTTCTCAGTTTCTTTTGCATGTGAATGCTGAGCCAGTGTTTAATTCTGACAGGTGTTAAGGGCTTGAATGTGTTACAAATCTTGATAAAGGTAAGAATATACCTAGGTCTCCTAGTGAGTCGTAAGGGTACAATTGGAGAACTTGGCTGGGTGCCACTGGGTGAAGGATTGTATTGCATCCCCCAAAGAGAATATATACCTGAGCCTGTTAACTGGGTGTGCTAGCATAAGGTTCACATTTGACCCCCAGGACTCGAGGCTGGTAGGTGATTAGGACCCAAAACAAACTGGAGGGTTACCCTGTTTGTCTCCTGGTCACACTATTGCACTTTGAGCTTGGCACTGTGGGAGTAGAGGGCCTGACCTGCAGAGTGCATTTATGACAGATTTGGTGGCAGTGGTGCAATTTAAAAGTATTTGGTAACACAAGAATTAACAGTCCAGTGTATCAGATTAATACTGTACAGCTCACATGCAAAATAAGGCAGTGATTTTTAAAAAGTAAACAGAACTATATCATTGTGCTTACAGTCTAAGTTTCCTACCTGTTTTATTTTTTTTCGGGTGCAAGTTAATGTAGCCATAGTTAGGGAAGAAGATGGCTTCCAACTATAGCGAGTACACTACAGACTACCTAAGGCAGTTGTGCCAAAAGAGAAGTCCAGCATAAGGGCAGAACCAAAAAGCACCTCGTAGAGGCTCTTGTGGCAGCCAATGCCCAAAGCCTTGAGTTGCAGTCTGTGATTTGAAAGGACTGAACCTTGAGCATGGAGGTGCCAGGGTCCAGTGCACTGTCCAGATGCAGTGAGGAGGACAGCAGGACCAGTGCCAAGGGCCACAGCAGCAGCAGAAGTTCACCAATATTCTGGAGCCAGAAGGGATCAGGCTGCAGATGGAGTTGCGGAGAATAGAGCTCGAGTTTGAGACAGAAGAGAGGTGAGAGCAGTGAGCCAAACAGGAAAGAAAGCAACAACTTCAGCAAGAGGCAGAGAGAGAACAGCAAGAAGCTGACCTTGAGTGTGAGTGCCACCAAGCCGCAGAGAAGAAGAGGGAGCGAGAAGCTGAATGTGAACAGTGAGAGGCAGACCGTGAAGAGTGTGAGTGCCAGAGGTGACATGAACTGGAGAAGCTACGACTCCAACCACCAGCACCAGAGCAGGTAAGTGGCTTGGGTTTAACTAGAACTACAGGACTGGGTTACAAATTAAATTCCTAATTGATAGCTGAATTTAAAGAGGGGGAGGATATGGATACCTTTTTAAATTCCTTTGAAAAAGTTTGTATTCAGGCAAAGATTCCTAGAGGGTCCTGGAGCTTTCAGCTATCCCCGCTACTTACTGGAAGGCTCGGGACGCATTGGGTCAAATGGATAATGAGGACAGTAATGATTACAGCAAACTTAAAGCTGCACTTTTAAAAAAGTTTGATTTAACTGCAGAAGCATACAGAGCTAAATTCTGTAAGCTCAGGAGAAGCCCTGACATGAACTTTGAGGAGCTAGCCATGAAACATCGTCAGTTTTCAAAACGTTGGTGGGAAGGAATTGAAGCAAACTCTGTAGATAAAATTGAAAATGATACATTGTTAGAGCAGTTTTCTTGGGCATGCCCAGCAGAGTTGAAAATCTGGCTGGAGGACCGAGATCCCAAAATAGTGAAAGAGGCTGCTGAACTCTCAGATCACTATGCCCAGAGCAGACCTGCTCTGAGAGCGAATGGGGTGGGTGTGGAAGTGCAGAAAGGGAAAAGTGCACCTTCAGGGCAGCTAAAACCCTCACTGCCTCCACCAAAACCAGTTAGCCCCAGGTTTCAAAGAAAAGGTTTTTCTGAGAAAAGAAACAAATGTTGGGTTTGCAAAGAAACTGGGCATATTGCCAGATAGTGTCCCAAAAGGATGAGCAATACGCAAAATGGGGCTAGGAAAGAAGTGGGTTGTTTGTGTGTCCCTGGAAGCATGCCTGTGAACATGAGGGAACACATGCACCCAGTCACAATGAATGGTGTACAGACACAAGGGTTAAGAGACACAGGGGCATCTCTGCCATTGGTAAAAGGGGATCTGGTAGAGCCTGGTCAGCTCATGCCTAATAAATTTGTTACTGTACAAGGGTTCACTGGGGAGGAGACAACACTGCCACTTGCTAGTGTTCTCCTAGACTGGGGTGAAACAGGGGGAACTGTGCAACAGGTAGCTGTAGCCAAAACTTTAACAGTTGACATCATCCTTGGCAACAGTCTCAAACAGGGGATGGTGTGTGCATTTACCCATAGCCAAGCAGCAAGGGAAAATTGTAGTACCTGGACCCCATAGAAGCCACTGTGGAAACCACTGGGAGGCTGATTCTCCAGCCTGTGTCTTCTGATATAGAGACTAATGAAAAGGGGGTAGAAATCTCCCCAGTAGCAGTTAACCAAAGAGCTACAGTGGGTTACTCCAAAGAAGGAAGGGTGACCCATTGTTAGAGTGTTAGGGATGACAGTGATCCTGAGTGCCCTGACTCTAGCGCTAGGGACCCTAGTTTAGAGATTGAAGGGGACCTGTCTCATGCCTTGGTATTATGTAAGGAGTTTGCAGCTGCTCAGAAAAGTGGCCCTAGTCTAGAGAAGTTGAGGGCTTGGGCAGACTCTGATGCAGTACAGGGAGGTGACGGGAAACATAAGGTTTATTGGGACAATGGACTGAAGTATACGCAGGATGCTAAGACAGAGGGAGCAGTGATAGGCAGGCAGCTTGTCATTCCCCAGGGGTACCGTGAGCAGTTGCTGAAGATTGCACATGATATTCCCTTGTCTGGTCATCTGGGAATTGCACGCACTATGCAGCAGTTGGCCCAGAATTTCTATTAGCTGAACTTCACCCAGCAGGTGAAGGAGTATTGCAGGTCTTGTCACCTGTGCCAAGAAATAGGGAAGACCGGTTAAAACCCAAGCCACCCTAATTCCATTGTTCATAGTGGAGGAGCCATTCCAGAGGATGGGAATGGATATTGTGGGGTCTTTAAATACCCCCAGCTCCTCTGGGAAGAGGTTCATCCCTGACTGTGGTGGATTATGCCACCCGGTATCCAGAGGTAGTCGCCCTATCCTCACTGAGGACAGACAAAGTCCTAGATGCCTTACTTGGGATTTTCTCCCATGTTGGGTTTCCACAGGAGGTTATCACTGATCGAGGGGGTTCCTTCATGTCAGATCTGATGAAATGTTTGTGGGAGAAGTGTGGGGTGGTGCAGAAATACACAACACTTTATCACCCACAAGCCAATGGGCTTGTGGAAAGATTTAATGGTACCCCGAAGTCAATGCTCCAAACTTTTGCTGAACAGCATGGGAGGGACTGGGAGAAATACCTTCCCCACCTGTTGTTTGCATACAGTGAGGTGCCCCAAGAGTCAACCGGGATTTCCCCCTTCGAGTTCTCATATGGACGCTGGGTACATGGGCCCCTAGACTTGATCTGGGAGGACTGGGAAGGCAAGCATGCCACCCAGGGAACTCCCATAGTGGATTATGTCCTTAGGTTTATGGAAAGGCTGAAGGAACTTATGGGGACAGACCAGAGCAATCTGGCAGCTGCCCAACAGAAACAAAAAGTGTGGTATGACCGCAGAGCCAGAGCTCGCTCATACACAGTGGGTCAGGAAGTCATGGTCCTTATTCCAGTCTGGAAGGACAAGCTGCAGGCTGAGTGGGTAGGACTGTACAAAGTAGTTAGAAAGGTAAATGACATGAACTTGATCATAGAGTTACCAGAGAGAAGACATACAGAAAGAATGTACCATGTCAACATGATGAAGCCATATGCTAATAGGGCTGACATGGTGTTTGCAGTATGTAGTCCTGGGGAGGGGACGGATGAAGGAGACCCCTTTCTGGACTTTCTGGAAGAAAGCAAGCAGGAGTCCTCTGTGGAGGTGGTTAAATTGTCACCTCAGCTGGCCCTGGACAAGATCCAGGAAGTAAGGGAGGTTTTAGCAGACTTTGCCCAACTGTTTAGCACCAGGCCTGAACTAGCCCCCTTAGCAAAGCACGATGTGGAGACAGGGACACACATGCCCACATGGCAGACAGCATATTGGGTGTCAGAGCCTGTCCAAAAGGACATTAGGAGGGAGGTGGAGTAAATACTGGATTTAGGGATAATCCAGAGATCCCACAGCCCCTGGGCCTCACCTGTAGTCCTTGTGCCCAAGCCAGATGGCTGTACTCATTTTTGTGTGGCCTATCGTGGACTGAATGCAGTCACAAAATCAGATGCCCACCTGATGCCCTGGACGGATGAACCTCTGGACAAGTTGGGAGGACGACCTACCCTACGACTATTGACCTGTCCTGACAAAGGGGTATTGGCAGGTAGAGTTAACAGACAGAGCTAGGGAGAGGTCAGCCTTCATCACTGCGTTAGGCTTATTTGAATTTAAAGTAATGCCTTTTGGAATGAAGAACACCCCGGACACTTTCCAAAGGTTGGTGAACCAAGTGTTAAATGGTGCTGAGGAGTACGCAATGGCCTACCTGGATGACATTGCCATCTTTAGTGCCAGCTGGGAGGAACACCTGTCCCACCTTAGGGAAGTGCTGGGCAGGATACAGAGGGCTGGGCTCACTGTCAAATCTGAGAAATGCCAGGTGGCCATGGCTGAAGTGGCATACCTTGGGCATGTTGTAGACTGGGGTCAGCTCCGTCTTAACCAAGCAAAACTGGAGATGATCAGGGCATGGCCCAGACCAGAAATGCAGAAGCAGGTCAGGAGTTTTCTAGGGACAGCAGGGTACTATAGGAAATCTGTACCCAATTGCATTACCCAACTGCTCCCCTATCTGACCTGGTAAAGAAAAAGATGCCTAAGAAAATTACCTGGGAACCAGCCTGTAAAAAAGCCTTTACCAGACTGATAGAGGCACTGTGCAGTACTCCTGTATCGACAAGTCCTGACTATAGCAGACCCTTTATAGTCCAGACTGATGACTCAGATGTGGGTATTGGAGCAGTACTGAATCAGACATCCAACCAAGGGGAAAGATCATCCTGTAGTGTACCTGAGTAAAAAGTTACTTCCCAGGGAGCAGGCTTTTTCTACTGTGGAAAAAGAGTGTCTTGCCATAGTGTGGGCCCTAAAGAAGTTAGAGTCATACTTATATGGGCAGCATTTTGAGGTACAAGCTGATCATAGCCCCCTGGTTTGGCTGACACAAATGGGAAAAACTAATGGTAGACTATTAAGAGGGAGTCTTGCCTTGCAAGGGTATGGCATGATGATCTTACATGGGACTGGAGTGACCAATCAGAATGCAGCTGGCTTGTCACATTTATATGAGGAGTGAACTGACTTAGGGAGCTCATCCCATGCAGGGGATAGAGCCCCCAAATTCAGTCTAGGTGGGGGGGGATTGTGATGCTTGGCCAGCTGGTTATGATTTATTGTATGATATTTGTAAAATAAAAATACAGTGTTTGATTGTCTCACATAAGACAGCTGTGCTTCCATGGCTGCCCCCCCCACCCAGGTTTCAGTGAAGCTACAGGATATGTAAACTGACCAGGAACCATTTAATTAACTGACTTCCTTCAGAATTGCATTTTATGGCCTTTTAATGACCTCATGCTTTGGAAGTTGGAAAACTAAATATACATTTCATTACAGAACAGGACGTCATTTAGCTGATTCCTGTTGGGTATATCACACCTAGGTGATGGACTGCAGGGCTGTAAACCCCAAAGGAACTGGTTGATCTAAGACTCATAAATTGGGAAATCAGTTTTTGCTGATGTCACTTTATTTAATATACCTCCTGATAGGACGTCATGTTTGTATTTTTTTCAGTCTAAAAGTAGCAGGAGCTTGGTGACTCACAGAAGGGGTGTGGAGACACGGTTTAAACTGATACTAGTGTCTGAAATGAATGTCATATCATTTGGGGACTCCAGAGAGACACAGCTCTCGGATCTAACTATAAGCACTTCCAGAGGTACAGTAGAAGCCACTTAAACAGGATGCTGTTAATGGGGACATTCAGTTAAAGGGGATGATCCCCTGGGCACCGATTTAGTGGTAATGTTAATCAGTGGGCCCTTCTTGTCTTTAAAGGGGACATAGCAAGCCTGTTTATTGGGATGATTTTTTCCTCATTTTGCCCTTAACTTCCACCTTTTAAGAGTCGTCTTTTTTGATGTACTAATGATAATCAGGTGCTACTTCACTCAGAAATGATTAGCCACTTATGCCAGTTAACACCTGCTGACTATAAAATTGTAACTAAAGCAGTTGACCACTATTGCTGTGTCTTTGTTGTTTCAGTACTTTGGCACTTTGATCTGGAGGATGGAGTCTAAAAGAATCAACCTGCCTTTTGCAGATAAAATAAAAGTTCTAGAAGCACTCCAAGATCCTGGTGCTTCAATGGCCAAGGTCTCAAAACTCTTCAACATATCGAAGAGTCAGGTCAGAAGAATCAGTCAAAAAAAAATCTGAACTTTTGCAGGAATGGCATGCTAACAGCAATCCACAGTGTAAAAGAAAGCGTGAAGGCAAAGACACGCAAGTGGATGAAGCACTGCACCAGTGGTTTGCAAGTGCTGTCAGCAAGGGTGCTCGTAATTCTGGCCCTGTCTTTAAAAAAAAAAAAAAAGGTTCTGAGATAGCCACGCATCTTAATCACATTGATTTTGATGCGACCAATGGGTGGCTTTCCCGATGGAAAAGCAGACGAAACATTGTCTGCAAAAATGAGCAAGGGGAACGGCTGGATGCTGATGATGATGCAGTGTCCGACTGGGTAAATCTGTGAAACTCTACACCATCAATCCTGGATTGGAGGATGAGGATGAGTCTGCAACAACACTTGAAATGGCCAAGGTTACGAACAGAGATGCCCCAGAACATTGTGCGCGGTTGAGAAATTGGTGCCTACAAGCATGAGTGGATGGAAGACTGGGAGCACATTTTCAACCTTGAAGGTGTGATTCTCCAAGAGATGGCAAGAGAATCACAGCAGAAGAAAATTACAGATTTTTTTCGCTGAGGTCCAAAAGAAAGCGAGCGAGCAAGACTCCATCAGACAGATAAGTGTGCCAGAGTGTACTGTTCAGTGCTAATCTGGTCTGATCTTAATTTAGTTTACATTTTCTTATTTTTTTATTTTAACCAATTGTTTAATAAAGGTTTACAGAGATTGAAACTCAGATAAAACAGCATGAATTCAAAAAAGAACTGTAATCACTTCGCTGTATGTTTGTGCCTGTCTCTGTCTGTATTGGCACCTAGTTAGTGATACTGTGCAGTGCTGCATCTGATAACGGGGACGATCGCTTAAAGGGGATGATTAGTTGTCCATGGAGGCATCCCCTTTAAGCGGCTTCAACTGTAATACCTTAGACAGCAAAAGTCTGAATGTATTGTGGTAGGAGTTTTTGTTGTGTATCCACCCCCTTCCCTGAAGTGTGTCAGTTAACTATTCCAACCCCGCCATTTCTTCCTAAGCTAGTATCCCTCTTCTTGCATTTTTCTCTCCTTTTAAGTGAACATTCCGGCTTACCCAGTTATGAACCTATCTATTGTGTATGGTGGAACGCTGTTCCGCATGGAAATCCATGCCTGGAACAGCGTTGTTGTCCTTCACTCGGTGCGTCATGATCTTGTTGTGCTGCACCCAGTGCGTCACCGGTGCAGCACAACAAGATCGAACACATTCGCGCATGCGCAATAGAGCGGCGCGCACGGCAACACGGAAGGCGGCACTTTGGGCGGCAGACACAGAAGTAAGCTCCCCGAGTGTTCACGAGTGGTATTTATGGTTGCCCATACACTATAAAGATTGTGTATGAGCAACTATAACAAACAAGGCAGTTTTGCGATCTTGAGGTTTCGGTAGAACAGACCTTCAGCCACGCCCGAGGTCTCAGGTTACCACGAACCTCTCAATCGGAACTGCCTTGTTGTGTATGCTTGCACATACACAATCCTCTATGTTGTAAAGGCCCTCTCACTGAAATGTTGATGTACATATGTATATTTTTCTTCTTTGTATAATATTGCATTATCTTTTACCATGTTACTGTACTATAATTGTTGCATGACCAGATCCATCTTGCAAATGAGCCCTGCTCAATGGTGCCTGCCTGGATAACTAAAGATTTTGACTGATTGAATTTTCCCTTGTTCTTTTGTATGATTGTGAGCTCTTTGATATATTGTTCTGTGGTTACATTTTTCATATTTTTATCATCTTTCAGTAAAGTACCTTTTCTTCGAAAGACTGCCTGGGTGTCTGCTAGTTCTTTTTTTGCATGTGACGTATATATGGTTAAGTCTGACAAAACTGTTCAACAGCTTGATGGTGTTACTCAGCTTGGAAATAGGTAAGAATATACCTAAGGTCTCTTACAGAGTTAAAAGGGTTCATTTTGGGTACTTGGTTAGGTGCCCTTAGGCAAAAGATATATTGCACCCCCCGAAGAGAATATTATCTGTGCCTGTACATTTGGGTATGCTAGCATAAGGTTCACAGTTTGAATTCCCCTCAGAACTTGAGACTGAAGGTGATTTGGACCCAAAAGCAGACAGGGGGGTTACCCTTTCTGTTACCTGTTCACAATACTGCGCTTCGGAGGTTGGCACTGTGGAGCAGAGGGCCTGACCTGCTGAGTGCGTTTGTGACATCCATTAGGTCTGTATGTAACTAATTCCGGGTTGCCCCTGAAGAAAGTACCTCTGGGCCCAGTGAGTTCACCCACTTAACAAAATGAAATAATTAAGTAAATCTAGGACATCAAGGTGGATTCGATGGCTATGTAGTCTTTTTCTGTCCTTTATTATCCATGTTTCTAGGACAGCAACATACTGAAAGGTTTTATTTCGTAATGGTGTATGTTGCTAGACAGAAGAAATGTTAAACTCTTCAATCCCACATATCATACTCCAGGAATGAAATAGAACTGAAGCAAAAATTGTTACATTTATGTTTTGCCTGAAATACACAGCTGATAAAAAAACTGTATGATAAAATTTTTTGACTAACCGATACTGCTTATTTGATCCTGACAGCCACCTGTAACCCCTTGAGACCCCCATCAGACCCAACCATTGCTGCCCTTCAGCTCAAAGGCTGACATCAGAAACAGTGAGCACAAGCCCTGTGAAAGCAGCCTGTCTGCACGGATAAAAAGAACCTGTCGTAGCTTTAAAATGTGTTTGAAATCTTCTGGGGCGAGAGCATTTATGCACACCACCCCTACCCTTTGGAATTCTCTACCCCTTCGGTTACATGAGTGCATGACCACGGAAGGATTTAAGCAGGCATTAAAAACGTTTTGTGGTACCAAGCTTTTGGTGATTAATTAATGGATGATACCAGTTTGAACATATTGTTTGCTGCTGAGATGTTTGTTTTGTTGATGTTGTAATTTTAATATTGTTAAGGCGCCTTGGTGTTTGAAAGGCTCCATACAAATAAAGTTTATTATTATTATTAAAAAAAAGTTTATTAACTCTGCCACTACTTTCAAACCTTGGTTAGGGAGAGGTAATGCCAGACCTTTGTGCAAGTGTCAACTTGGAAAATCTTTCTCAACATCAAGGAGTCATTGTTGTCCAAACTGCTCGTTGGTGTGGGTGTTAACAATTTTCAGTTGCATAGTGGGAAGGAGTGGTTGCCGGAATCCTGGTAAGTGAGAGGACAGGCTCTGGCCATCAGGTTTCTGTTCCTCTCAGTGTTGTGACAGCTCTAACTTCTCAGCAGCAGCCACGTGCTCCTCCACAGTGTCACTCACTATGTCAGGCTGTCTGCAATCCCTTCCCTCTTCCTCTGTCATCGCCCTGGCTTCTTGGGAACCTTGGCAATTCCCCCTTCACTCTCTGAGTTGCTCACAAATAAATGAGGGCAGAAGTAGGGGTATTTGTTTATTTTGTGGACCAATACGATCTCATGTTGGACCATGCCCCCCCCATTACTGGACACCGCAGCCACACATTTTATCCTGCATCTGGGAGCACCTTACCTGACTGATGTAACCTCCTTTACTCAGCTTGCCCTATAAACAGTTCCCCATAGTCCAACACAGCATACTTCCTCTTTCCCTGTCAGTCCACCACTACCCAGTGAAGAGAGGGATTGGATGCTCTATCCAGACAGCCTCCATCCTCACCACAGAGCTACAGCAGCTACAGATAGACCCTGGAGACAACACTGCACTGGTGTAGATACCACACATGGGTATAACTAGGATGCAGGACAAGATACTGACTTGAATGCAGACAGATGCAGAATGCTGTTTTAATTAGTAGCAGCCATGTAGGGAGACAGAAGCAACGGTGCCTATTTGTTAAAGTTAGAAACATGGTGGGCCAGCCCATTGGTGCAGTGGTAGCACTACCACTCATCATGATGCCAGTGACCCAGGTTCAGGAATGGCCTGGGTTGTTGGGTGCTGGCTGGTGGGAGGAGGATTGAATGTCCCTGAAGGTGCTCTCCTCCTCTGGGGTGGGAGGCTGCTGGTTCCACTGCTATGCTGCCACCTGGGTGACAACAAGTGGCAGTGTAGCAGCAATGCAGTTGGGGGGGGAACGCAGGCTGGTACCGCACTATTCATGTTAGCATGTATGCACTTCTGCACCCACACCATCTGCGTCCTGAGGGATGGGACCAACAAGAACAAGTGAAATACCCTGGCAGAAGGCAGGATGACTACCTGGCTTCCCACAGGCCCTGCATTAGCGAGTTGGCTCTCCTCCAGTCTGGAACGAGTCTGAGTGGTGTAATGGCCTAGCTTACCGCCCCTTCACAAAAGGACGTATGACAAGTGGATGACTGAGTTTGAAGGTAAGCCCACAAGAAGCCGAGTGATGGGGTCAGGAAAAGCTGGCATTAAGGGGGCCTGGCCAGAGAGGGGAGTATAAATGGAATATATTAAAAAAAAAAATTGAAACATAGTAGATTAAGGATAGAAAAAGACTAGAAGTCCATGAAGCCTGCTCTAATGACCTACAATGTATTACTTTGAACTAGTCTTCCATTCAGAGCCTTTCCTGTCTCCTACTATCCTCTTATTTCTAATAACCCTATTAAAGATGTCCCATCGTGTTTTGAACCAAGTTATAGCCCAAAAATTAATCACATTGCTGGACAGATTGTTCCACCTGCCAACTACCCGCTCTGTGAAAAAATACTGCCTGATGTTGTTTTTGAATGTCCCCCCTTCTGGACTGAGATTGTGCCCCCTGGTGGAGGAACTGTTCCTCAGCTTAACTCTGCAGAGTCCACTCTACTGTACTCATGTATTCATTTATATGTGTAAGGTATAGTTGGGAGAGACACCCATCTTATGCCAGCACCCAACAGTGGGTTGAGTTTCGGGGTCAGCTGGGCTCAGGATTCTCAATCTTATATGCGCAGTGCCTCCACTCAGAGATTTTGGTTACTGGAGTAGCTGCAGATCTAACACTATACAACCCTTTGAGCAGCTGTATCTCCCCGACTCCCCTTTGGATGGATTGACTCACCCCAACACTATACAATAATACAGTACTGTAGTGGTTCAGACAATGATGATACCAAGTTAGCAGAAAAACACAAGTTTATTACAACACCAGCCCTTGCAAGGAAAATTGTTTAAGGCAAAGATATTTAATTTAGCTAAACCCCCTTCCTCAAAAGCTTCTTGTAGGTAGGGTATGGCTAACAGGTAAGCCACTGATTATGCAGACCCTTCTTAGGCAAGCAGTGGCAATAAATAATGGAAGCTGCAGTTCAGGGCACAACTCCTTACTTTATCTGTACCTCCAAATCACAATCCCCTACTGTAAATCTCCTGTACTGGAGGCCACTACCCACTCCCGCCATGTCAGGATACGACTTGTGACACAAAGGTAATTCCCATATGGTCGTCCCTGGGTAACCAATGTTAAAACACTATTGTCCTGTAGATGTTGCCAAGGGTTGGTCACCATTGATGCACTGAATTTTAACACAACAGTTTAATTTCACCAAGCTCCATAGGCCATGCAAGTTCTTAAATGGCTGTCCACCTCTAAAAATGAGTTATTTGTAATCCATTACTTGATGGCCAACTTGTAAATCCCCAAATGATAAACGCACACACTCAGGTTGTAGAATGCAGGACAGTTCCCAATGTTAATCATGGTTACCAGGGACCAGTCTCACGACCTGCCTTCCACCCGAGTTCTCTAAGTACAAGACCCTGCGGTTCAATGCCTGACTGGTTTGGTTGTTTCTTAGATGCTGAGGGATGTCTGAGTCTGTACTCTGACGAGGGCTATGCAGTGATTTTCAGTTGTCATCTCTGCACAGGCCAGCATGCATATTTAGTGTAGTTTATTAAAACTTAGTAGTAACCAACCCAAAAATTGTGAGGTTATAGTTCATTACATACTAAAAAGATTCACAAAATAATAATTTATAGGATAGCTAACCAACAAATTTAAAATTCATGAGCAAAGCAGTCTCGGCACACCACAGGGACACAGAAAAAAACTCTCCACATGAAGAGATAGTAAATATACTTATTTTACTTGCCAGATACAGAAACAGTGGTTACAGACGAGTACAAAAATGCAATTGCAGACACAGAAAAACTCCTCAAGCACGTTTCACCTGAACACAGACTTTGTCAAAGGTAATCACCACCAGATGTAAGGTAGCTTAACTAACACCCATTCCCAGTCACATGACCCTACTTAAAGTGCAAGTGCTCCATTTATCTACCACAAATACTATAATCTCATACATATGTACATCTAGTAATTTGAATTAAAAAAAGGCAAGACCACATGATTTGTCTATTGTCAGCTTTCATCATATTATCCATTGTACATTAGTATTAAATAATTAAATACATTTGTTTAACCAGTATTATAGACTATCAGACCCAGACATATGGTTAGTAAAAAGCCAGAGGTTCATCAAATTATCCAAAAGCAGACCCCTATACATTTCCATATCTAGCTCAAAAGATTTTTTTATATTATTTTAAACTAATTACTCACAACAATTGAAGAATGAAAATATGCCAAGTGATGCATCAGTATTATCCCAAATATCATGTAAGGACACCGGGGGAAGGGGCAAAGAACAGTCATAAACAGTGGATAAACACATTAAGTCACATCATCAGAGGTAAACTATACTATATCATACAATGCATATCCAGTGCAATCACTATTCCCCTACTTTTTATTAGCCTTATTTTAACCCCCTCTTAGATAGTACCTCTCATGCAGAAAACTCGGGGGAAAGTAGAAGGAACTGGTATCCTAAATCACTCATACTTAATGAGGCATAAAGTCTTTTAAATATATACACTCACTAACACTATTTATTTTTAACTCAGGACATATAATGAACTTGAAAAAATTATTATAGTGAAGGGCGGGGAGAAGGGGGAGGAAGAGGAAAGGAGGAGGGAAGAAAAGGGGAAATTAGAGGATCTTCCTGGACATAAGTCTCCACCACTCATTCACACTAGTGGGATTAGCGCCGGAGGCACTAGGACCCATCGGGAGCAAACTTTTGCTGGAGGGTCGGTAGCGAGCGGTGCCGCGAAGACGCAGGCCGCCCATAAACAGCGGCTCGAGCGGCAATGACTATCTCGGCGACGACCCTCCAACCGCCTCAGTTCCTTTTTTCCCACCGTTGAGTGCTCTTCAGTGACGACGTCGCTCGCCTGTCGGGAGTCAAACTTCAAACTAGCGCATAGTTTTCAGTTTATTTTTTTGTAACATTATCTCGATAGTAGTATCGCTTAATTTTATTCTATTTTCGTTAAATTTTTCTAATATTTTAAATTTAACTTACTTGAAGAAGTCTCGGCCTACTGGACGGAGTCGACCATGAGCAGGTCAGGTGACGGTAGGGAGACTTCGTATGAAAGCTGTTCAGTCAGCCGGGCTGGGTCTGGTCAGCCTCCTTCTCCTCAGCGGGGTTCTGACAACGGTCAGTCCGATGCCCGGGGGGATGGGCGGTCCCCCCGTTGGCATAAAAATAAACGGTCGCATTCTCGGCACCGTTCGGCCTCGAGCTCTTCTTCGGCCCACAGGTCAAAAAAGAGAAGGCATCACTTGAGGTCGCCCTCTGGTATATCTGCGCATCGATGGTCGGTTATCGTAGCTAGTTGCCGTTCTCCTTCTTCGGAGTCGCCAACTGCTGGTGACCGCCGTCCTCGACATCGGAGCCCCTCCCCGCCTATAGGAAGGGCTCCAGATGAGCAGTTTCATCAGTGGGCCGCTCTTATGGAGCGATGGGCTCAGAGGTTGGTTCTCCTGCCTGGCTCGGTTGCCACGGAGCCCCGGCTCCTCCAGCGATCGGTAGGGGCAGTTGGACCTTTCCTAGTCGCCATGGCGCCTTCTTCTCGGTGCCGTGACTCCACGCTAGGTGTTTCCCCTACATGGCTGTGCGCAGGGGGCCACACCGATGCCCTTATCTCCTGGTTTTTTTCCTTCTCTAGCTTTCCAGGTTCCTGGGGCGTTTCCGGCGCCTTCCGCGGGGTCTGTTGGCTTGTCGGCGCCGTTTTTGGTGCCGCTGGGCCTTGCGGCACCATCCGTGGTGCCATGTGGTATCGCGGCACCGTTGGGTCTGGCGGCGCCACTTGGTTCGGCGGCGCTGTCGGCGGCGCCATTGGTCTGGCGGCACTGCCTTCTCGGCGCCGGGGGCCCTCGGGGACTCTCCTTGTTTCTCTGCTATTTCCTCCTCTCCTAATTTTCACTCCTTTCCTGTCCAAACAGTCCTTCCTGGACCATCAGGAGATGATGTTGAGCCTGACCCAGACCTTCGGTTGGGTGATGAAGTGGAGGAAACAGGATCTTTCTTTGCTACAGAGCCTGTGGTCGAGGACCTGTCCTTTAAGTCTCTGTTGAAGAACCTGAGATCCACTCTTTCTCTCCAGACTACAGACATCGATCCTGGGAAGATATTAAGACTCCAGTACCTTCATCCTTCGGATATCCCTACGGATTTGACTCCTCCGATCCAGCCTTCCTTCGAGACGATGTCTCAAATGGTATGGAATAATCCTGCTCTTATTCCCCCAGTGGCTAAATCCATTGATAAGAAGTATTCAGCTCCCAAGGATTGTCCCATTTTGGCATCCCAAGCCTTTGCGGATCCTATTGTAGTCCTGGCAGAGAATGATAAGGTCGTTCTTCCTCAAACTACTACAGCTCGATCTATTAACAAAGAGTCTCGTAAGATTGATACATTAGGTAAGAGAGTCTTTGCTACCTCCACTTTAAGTATGCGTGATGCCAGTTATCAAGGCTATTTTTCTCAGTATGAGTATATCCTGTGGCACTCTTTGAAAAGAATGGTTGAAGCTCTTCGGATTCGACTCCAAGTCAGAGCTTCTTCTGACCGTTACTAGAGATTGAGTCCAATAACCAACAGGTCAAAGCCGCTATGGGCGCTTCGACACTGCTTCTCGCTCAGCAGCTGCAGGTATTTGTACTCGCGCCATTCCTGGCTGCGTACTTCTGGCTTCACGAATGATGCTCAGCAGCAGGTAATGGCGCTGCCCTTTGATGGCTCCTTTCTTTTGCCCTCAGGTGGAACAAGCCTTAGAGGCCACTCAGAAGACTAGTCGGCCATTGGTTGGCCAGACCTCCGCCTGCTCCCTCTCGGGGGCATGTGAACAGACGTCAGTTTCATAGTCGTCAGTCCTTTCGAGGCAGAGGAAGCTTCCATAAAAGCCAACCTGCCCTACCTCAAAAGAAAGCGCAGCAGAAAGCGCAGGGGCCTAAAGCCCCCAGCGCCACCTTATGAATTGCTGGCCCAAGTTCCATCCACATTGCCCGAGGTGGAACTTTCTCCTCCGGTGGGAGGTCGTCTGAAGTACTTCTACAAGCAGTGGAAGTCCATAACTTCAGACAAATGGGTCCTTCGGATAATTCGCGAGGGTTATTCTCTCAATTTTTTTGAAACCCCCCTGAATTGTCCTCCCAGACGACAACCCAGGTTGTCGGCCTCTCAGTCAGACCTCCTCACCGCCTAGATCCAGGGCCTTCTAAGCAACAGGGCAATAGAACTGGTGCCCCCGCATCTGCGAAGCACAGGGTTCTACTCCCATTACTTCCTGGTTCCAAAGAAATCTGGGGGAATGCGCCCCATTCTAGACCTCAGAAAGTCAAACAAATTTCTCCCCAGGAGAAATTCAAATGATTTCCTAGGTACCCTGTTACCCTTGCTGCATCAGCACGCACTGGCTGGCCTCCCCTGATATGCAGGATGCTTACCAGCATATCCCTATCCACCCGACCCACCGCAGTTCCTCAGGTTTGTAGCTCTGGGTCAGCATTATCAGTTCAGAGTCCTGCCTTTGGGCTATCCTCAGCGCCATGAAGTCTTTACAAAGTGTTGTGCAGTTCTCGTGACATCGCATCGTGAGGAAGATTGGACTCGGTGTTTCTCTACCTGGACGATTGGCTTCTAGCAAGCCCTTCCAGCCAAGGGACTTTGGAAGCTGTGCAAACGACTTCTCGTCTTCTTACGTCCATGGGAATTCTGCTGAATTTGAAAAAATCACAATTGCAGCCCTCCCAGAGGCTCCTTTTCATAGGGACGCTTCTAGACACCTCTACCGCGAAGGCTTTCCTTCCAGAGGACAGAAGACTCGACATCCTCGGATGGCCCATTACATCGGGAGAACCAATCAGTTACAGCTCTCTCCGATGCAACGATGTTGGGTCTCTTGGCGTCCTCGGTGTTCACTGTACCCTGGCCCAGTTGCACATGAGAACCACCCAATGGATGCTCTCCACTCAGTGGTCTCCCGACCTCTCACCCCAGTCTTATCCCATCAAGGTGACGGAGCCTTCAAGGTCTCTCACCTGGTGGACTCAAGACAGCAATCTCCTGGAAGGGTCTCCTTTGCTCCCCGGATCATCAGATCTCCATCACCACAGACGCATCGCTAATGGGATGGGGAGCTCACTGTCGCCCCTCCACACTCAAGGTGTATGGACTCAGTTCAAACTCTTCTCCACATAAATGTCCTGGAGATGAGAGTGTCTTCACGTGATCCGAGCTCTGAAGGATATCCTTTGTCACAAGAACATTCTCCTTCAAACGGACAACAAAGCTGTGATGTATTACATCAACAAGCAAGGCGGTGCTCATTCTCACTTTGCAGGGAAGCAATGAGGGTGTGGGAATGGTGCTTGGAGCACAAGTCTCTGATTCAGGCAGTTTATCTGCCAGGTATACAAAATGATCTAGCAGATCACCTCAGCAGAACGGAGGCAGACCTCACGAGTGGTCTCGATCCAGCCGTAGCTCGGTCACTATTTGAAGAGTGGGGACTCCAGACCTGGACCTTTTTCATCCCCACTCAACGTAAAACTGCCTCTCTTCTGCTCCAGAAATCAGGGCCTGGCATTTTCTGTCAGATGCGTTCAGGCTGCGTGTGGACAAACGCTTTCTTTTCGCTTCTTTCCACCGCCCCTAATCCAGAGAGTTCTCCTCAAGTTCGAGTCTCAGGGGACCAAATGATTCTCATTGCCCTCCTGACCTCGGCAACTATGGTTTCTCTGCTCAACAGTATGTTGGCAGCTCTCCGAGACCACTTCCCTTGCAAATCAATCTTTTGACTCAGGGTTCGTTGGTCCATGCCAACCTGAAATCACTTCACCTTCATGCTTGGCTCCTGAAGAGGTAGAAGTGAATCGGTTCAACGCCTCGTAGAGAGTCTCGGACATCCTTCTGGCTGCGTGGAAGCCAGCCACTTGAAAACGTACGCCCAAATGGAAGCGCTTTTTCTCTGGTGTGCAAAGTCCTCTTGAATCCTCTTCCTGTCCTCCTGACAAGGTTCTGGAGTATCTTTTGGACCTATCAAACTCAGGTCTCCAGTACTACAGTTAAAGTTCACCTTAGTGCCATCTCAGCTCCATGAGCCGGTTTCTTCCTTGACTCTGGCTCAGCTTCCTATTGTGAAGAGATTTCTTAAGGGATTCTTCATACCAGACCCCTGTTAAGCCGCCCAGTTGCAGCCTGGGACATTAACCTGGTGCTGGACATGCTCACTGAAGCCTTTCGAGCCCCTAGCTACCTGTGAGCTAAAATTTCTTACCTGGAAGACTGCCTTCCTGGTGGCCATTACCTCAGCCTGCAGGGTCTCGGAGATTCATGCCTTGGTGACGGACCCTCCGTATACTGTATTCCGAGAAAGACAAGGTAGTTCTCCTGACTATCCTAATTTCTTCCCAAGGTTGTGTCAGAATTCCATCTAAACCAACCTCTGGTACTTCCTCTTACTTCGCTTAATTTCCAAAATGAAGGGGAACGATCTCTTCATTCCTTGGATGTTAAGAGAGCCTTGCGGTTCTATTTAGATAGAACCAAGAATTTTCACAAGACTCAGCAACTGTTTGTTTCTTTCAGCGACACCCGGCTGGGTCAACCCGTCGCTATCAGATGCATCTCATCATGGTTAGTGGCATGCCTTCAACATTGCTACTCCATGGCTCAAGTTAAATTGGAGGGTAGAGTGTACGCTCACTCTACTAGGGTGGTCGCGGCATCTTTAGTGGAGATTCGCAATGTTCCAATTGCGGATATCTGCAACGCCGCCACCTGGAGCTCAGTGCATACCTTCATTAAGCATTATGCACTGGATGTTCATGCCAGGCGACATTCCGCATTCGGCAGAACTATCCTTAATGGGCTTCTATCTTAGACGCGTGAGCTCTGGCTCTCCTGACGCCCTTTTGGGGGATTATCAGCTTGGTACTCTCCCACTAGTGTGAATGAGTGGTGGAGACTTATGTCCAGGAAGATATGAAAATTATGTACCTACCGTAATTCTTGATCTTCTTGGACGAGTCTCCACCACTCATTCACACGCCCACCCTCCATCCCCCGAGCTCACTGCTGTGTTGGTCTTCACTCCCTCAAATCTTTAGACCGTGAGGACTTCTTTGCTGACCCTTCTTACACGGGTCGTACGGACTATCTTATGTCCGTTTTTTAAGGTTAGATTTACTCTTTACGTTAGTTGCGCTGCACCTCCTTGGTAAAAAAGGTACTGAGGCGGTTGGAGGGTCGCCGAGATAGTCATTGCTGCTCGAAAGGCTCACCGCGCCATCTCTCACCTGACCCTCCAGCAAAAAGTTTGCTCCCGATGGGTCCTAGTGCCTCCGGCGCTAATCCCACTAGTGTGAATGAGTGGTGGAGACTCGTCCAAGAAGATCAAGAATTACGGTAGGTACGTAATTTTCATTTATAGTTCATTACATATAAAAAAAAATTCACAAAATAATAATTTATTGGATAACTAACCAAAACATTTAAAATTCAGTAATACATGCATGGCAATTCTATAATCACTTTAAATTAGGGATGGGCGGATAATCGTTCAGATAAATAAATCCGATCGGATAGCTTGATTTTTCATGCAAAGTGATCCAATCGGAATTTTTTACATGTCAGCACAGAACAACACTTTCTACTTAATGCAAGTTCTGTTTTTGGCCAATTAACAACAGATGCGAGTTGCAAGGTGTTTCGAGCAATGTTTGTTAGGTGCAAAGTGATTAACCTGTTAACAATGCATTAACCTGTCTCATTAAGCACGTGTGTACCTGTTAGTTCTATCTCAAAATTATGTCAACAAGTAGTAGACCAACAGTGCATGCAGATGCAGGGTGATAGTTGTGGTGTCCGAGTGTCCGAATTGCAATCGCGTTGCTAGCTATCAAAAAATGTCACACAGAAGTTTGGTATGGGCATATTTTACATTGGACGGTGACTCTAACTCAAAGGCTAAGTGTCCTCTGTGCCACAATCCCACGTTCATAAGGAGGGGGTCTTCAGTCCGTAGCTTCAAGACTTCAGGGCTCTTAAATCATTTGCGAAACCAGCACAGGTCCGAGTATGCTGACCTGCAAGGTGAAAAAGCTCGTAACGAATTAATGAGGCAAGCTGAATCTCTTCGGATCCGATGATAATGTACTATCCATATGGTGTAAATAAAAGGTCTTAGTATTTAAAGTTGACATATTAAGTCCTTCTGTTTACACCACATGGATAGTACATTATCATTTCTGTGAGTCACAGTTTCAGTTTGCGTAAGGAAAAAAGGAAAACATTTAATTCATCCAGATACCTTACAAAAACAGATTCATTGTCAATTTTAGTTCCAATTAGGGATTTTTTCCATCAGCTGTATTTATGTAGGTCATATTCAGATACCTCTTTTTGTGGTAGTAGGGAGTACAGTTCATGATCAGATTCCCAGATTTCAAAGAACATTTTTTATCACATCTTTTCCCTTCATACAGTCAGTTGTCCAGATTTACATATTTGCAGTGCTTCCTCATATCCTTTTCCTTGCCCAAGTGGTCCTTAACTGCTCTCTTTGGAATTTCCTCTAACTTATTTCTCCCCCAAGTCCTCACACTGGGGCTCCATACCCGAGGATAAACCTAACCACAGTGCAGTAACAGTACACCACGTCATGCTGACCCACCCTGGCCCTTCTCAAAGGTATTGAAAAATACAATCTTGTATTTGGTCTTGTGAGCATACTTTCCACCTGATGTTTCCAGCCAAACCATTCTGGAAAATTGTTCTCAGTAATTTCATTTTGTCGTTTTCCTGCCCACTTCCTGTCCCATCCAGAGCATGCATGCAGAAGGACCGCTGTTGTAGAGTCATCCCAGGAATGGGGGTCTCTGGGGAGCCTGATCACCTATGGATGCACAGCAGCATTCCAGCCTTTTCTTACTGACGGTCCAAAAAAACAAACCGCAAATAGCCCGGGCTGGGAGGGGTGCAGGTAAGGGCAGCTAGCCCACAGCAAACAAGGATATCCAAGAAACCTGCACTCTGAAAGCACAAAGCACAACTCAAAATTATGTTCCAAGTACTTTAATGGCAAGTAAAGGTGAGCGTGCCCAGGGGGGCGTTGTGGCAGTGGTGAGATCTGTATGCACGCTCACCTTTATTTACTATTAAAGCACTTGAAATGGAATTCTGAATTGTGCAGGTTTCTTGGATATCCTTTTCTTACACATCGTGGTGCGTTCTCATAGAAATCAGTGGAGACTGGTCTTAATTATAGACCATGTGATTACAGAATAGCTAGCCCATAAACGAATGAAGGGAAACTGAAACTTACAAAGGATTGCATACGAGCCTGCTTGGTTTTGTTTTTAAATGTTAATGTATGTAGAGCACTAATTGCTTGGAGAAAAACACCAGTGCATCATCATTATCCAGCCATGAGTGCTTTAATTTGGGCTTCAGCGAGTTTCATTCTTTACACATAGCAAAGCCCGTAGCACATGGTATCACAGCTGTGAATGGCCACACTTCATGCTTAACATGTTTTGGAACCTAGAAACGTTCACAAACAACACTAGAGCCTGCATGAAATGATGCACGTCAGCTGTAAAATGCTACAACCAGTCACAGTGCAGAAATCTAACCACGATATGGGATGAAGTTACTGGGGGGGGCTCCAAGCCTGCCTAATAAGGGTGTTTGCTGACACCAGCAGAAACTTTGCATTTTACAAAGACTCCACCCTAGTGCATCTGCAAAACCAGTGTTAATTTACAGGTTGGCTTTTCCTGATGGTATGATGCATTCAAATTTGACTGGCTAGATTTTCCATTGTCAGCCTCAGGCCATAACACTGCAGTCTGAGTTTGCTGTTATTGTAACTACATTCAGGTATTGCAGTGTCATCAAGTTTAAGCATGTTGTTTCTTGGAATGAAGAATTGCAAGGCTATAGCCTGGGGTTTGGTGGGCCAGTAAGTGACACTTGTCACAGCCACCGTCAAGGCTATTTAAGAGCACAAACTAAAGCTTCCTCCAGTAGGTCATTTTCTTTGCTGCAGTCCTGATGCTGGGGTTGCTACAGTTCTGCTGATGGGCCTTCCTGCCCCCCCCACCTGCTTCCTTCTGTGCTTCTCTTACAGTATTTGTGTATCTCTCCGGAAGCCTCGTATTCAGACCAACCTGTGATACCTGCTGTGAATTTCTATATTTCTACAGATAAGAAGCACCCCCCCAGTTACCTGCTGCAGGGGGTTCCCAGAGGCCAGCATGTACCAAGTCATGTACTCTCAGTGTGATGGTGCAGTGCTTTGGCAGGCCCATCAATCAAGGATGCCCGATTCTGGCCACCCTCTTGTCATACTGTCCATTTCCCCTATTTTCTTTTTCAATGATCTTTTTACTCCTTCATGGCTCGAGGGAACTATCTCAGGTATCCCATCCCTGTGCCACTCTACCTGAGGGTTGCTACGACCTATGCTTTCTCTCTCCCCCCTCTGCAGCTGGCACCCCCGGTTTAACCCACCCAGGGAGGGTAGCCTGACTCCTTACCTTGGGCTCCTTGCGAGACAGACTCCGGAGTGCAGGTGG
This sequence comes from Neoceratodus forsteri, assembly GCA_016271365.2. Classification (NCBI taxonomy): domain Eukaryota; kingdom Metazoa; phylum Chordata; order Ceratodontiformes; family Ceratodontidae; genus Neoceratodus; species Neoceratodus forsteri. The sequence goes on from CM057456.1 coordinate 212,841,222, forward strand.
GGCCCGGATGGAGGATTGATGAAGCTGCCGAGATGGACCCCAGCGCTGGGCATGGAGGATAGGTGCCATCGCCTATCGCTCGAGCTGGGTTTTTTCTTGTTCTCACAACCCCTCCCCTGCGTGTTCACCCCTCGATGCTTGGTGCACGGCAACCCTGCCAGTGTTGGGTACGCCATTACTTGCCGCCCATGCTCTGTAGCACCCCTGATCTCCACCAGGGGTCACTGGAGCACTGGGCACCCCAATGCCCTCCCCGGGATCAGTGAGCAGCCTTACAGGCACTCAATCCAATCCCTCCCCTGCTGACTCCTGGCACCCAAGCTCACTTCCGAACACGGGTTGCCAATGTTTTGCAAGGTGTGGCGTCGTTTCCCCTATTTAGCATAGTAATTGATGACTCTTACTTATATAGATAATATTTGGACAGTTTGATGCCTTTTACTGGGCTAACATGTCTTGTAACAAGATAGTAGAGTACACAAGCTTTTGGATCCCAGCAGGTCCCTTCTTTGGGTGCAGTATACAGCTAGAAATGTTTGTAACATGTTAGAAAGATTACAACAGTTATTTATCCCCTTGAGCTCCATCTTAATACTGGAACATAGTCAGGCAAAGAACCCTTTTCTACTGTAGTCATGCCTGTACAATTCTCCCACCCTCTTCCAAAAAAGAATAAAAGAGAGAAACCCATATACCGTCTATCCTCCACCTTAATGGCTCACATCGTGATTGTCCTGGCTGCAGTCTTGTTACCCCATCCCCGCCCCCCGTATCATGTAAAGAAGCAATGCAACCAAATTGTGCAAAACATTTGTCCCTACCTGTTTTTTACTACAAAAGATTCCAGGCATCTTCCAATTTTATTTAATGGTAACATTATCTAGTTCTACCAAAATTAGTTGATAAATGTTTTAATTTATTTATTTTTTTCTTAAGAAAAATAGGCAGCTGCCACATTTGGCTTAGAAATACCATTTAGGCTTGGTAGGGGTTGGGATCAAGACAATAAAAAAAACTCATAGTGCACAACATAGGTGGTACCTAGAAAAGTAAATTTGACAGGTATGACAGGTATTTTCTTATTGTAGCTAAAACAAGCTTGTTGGGGGGGGGGGACGTTTTTCATGGCACTGCTGTTTTAATTGGCATGATAGCAAAGTGCATCATACATCTGGGATTATTTATTTTATTTAGTTTTTGTTAACTGGGTAGGTACACTAGACAGCATAACTGCCTATTTTCTGGTACGACCTGGGAGATTACAACAAAGGGTATGTAGACAATAATGGATACAAGAAAACATTATGGGAACAAGTAGAAGTCAGACATAGTACACATACAAAATTTTCAGCAATGACAGTACATTTGCAAGAATCTATATGTAGTAACAAAACAGAAATATAAGTGCAAATAACTAACAGTCATAAGTCATACAACTAGTGAGTAAGTGCTAGAAGAGAGGAAATATCAACATTTCCAGGCAGGTTTAAGAGTAGTAGAGGTTGGAGCCGGTAGGCAACTTGGAGGAACCAGTACAGGAGTGGGTGGATAGAGAACAAGAGCAGGGTTCAGAGCTTAGAAGAGCCATATGAAGCTCCTGCTTGAAGCTGTGTGGAGAAGGGGAGATTCTTAGACTTAGTGGGAGGGAGTTCCATAGTTTAGGGGCCCAGCTAGAGAAAACATTCTCCCTCACTTTGGTTTTACATCTCGGTTGGACAAGAAGGGATTTGTCAGCTGATCTCAGTGGGTAGGCAGAGGTTACAGGTTTGAGCAGTACAGCCAATTACCAGAAGAGGTCAGGGGAGGCAGGGAGGGCAGTTAGGAGGGCAAAGGCATTAACAGAAGAGACTATAACCAAGAAAATTAAGAAGGGGGACACAACATTCTATAGGTACATTAGTCACAGAAAGAAAACAAAGGGAGGGATAATTAGGCTGAAAAGGGAGGGGGGTTCAAGTAGAAGAGGACTAACAAAAAGTGGACATACTAAACGAGTACTTCAGCTCAGTATTCATGGAGGAGGGGATGGGGACAGGGCCAGAGATGCAGCACAGGGGCACAAAGGGTAGGGAAGGGGACACTAGCTCCTTTACAGAGAAAAGAGTACTGAGTGAGCTAAACAAGCTAAGGGTGGACCAGGTGATGGGTCCAGATGCAGTGCAGCCCAAGGTGCTGAAGGAACTCTGGGTGGAGTTGGCTACACCCCTCACAGCATTGTTCAATCTATTGCTAGAGACAGAGGAGTTACCAAGTGACTGGAAGAGACCTGATGTGGTCCCACTCCACAAAGGTGGTGATGGGAAAGAGGTTGGAAATTATAGACTGGTCTGCCTGACTTCAGTAGTGGGTAAGGTAATGGAACCACTGCTGAAGGAAAGAATAGTTGAATACTTTGATATGAGTGACCTGCTGGACCCAGATCAACATGGATTCACCAGAGAGAGGTTCGGAGGTCCTGCCAGACAAATCTAATAGAGTTTTTTGACTGGGTGACTAAGGTGGTGGACCAGGGCGGAGCAGTGGACATACTCTATCTGGACTTCAGAATGGCCTTTCACACTGTCCCTCGTAGAAGACTGATAAAGTGTGCAACCTAGGGGTGGGTCCTAAAATAGTAGAATGGGTGAAAAATTGGCTTACTGGCAGGAGCCAGAGGGAGGTGGCTAACAGGGAATACTCTGGCGAGGGAGAGGTGATAAGCGGGATGCCGCAGGGGTCGGTCCTCTTCAGTGTCTTTATTGGTGACATTGTGGAGGGGCTGGAGGGGAAGGTATGCCTATTCGTGGATGACATGAAGGTATGCAATAGGGTGGACACACCAGGGTGGGGTTGAAAAGATGAGGTAAGACCTTAAAAACATGAACGAATGGCCTGGAGCATGGCAACTGGGATTCAATGCAAAAAGTGCAGGATCATGCACATAGAGCACAAGAACCCAGGGGCAACATACGAACTAGGAGGGGAGGGGAAGGGAGGAACTGACAGCCACAAAACAGGAAAGACACCTGGGAGTTATCATCTCGGATTACCTAAAAGAGGCTTGGCAGTGTGACAAGAGGGTGGGAAAGGCTTGCCGAATGCTTGGATGCATAGGGAGGGGCAACTAGAATGGCACAGGGCCTACATGGGAAGACCTCTGAGGACAGACTAAAGGAGTTAAATATGTACTCACTGAAGGAAAGAAGAGAAAGGGGAGACATGATAGAGACATTCAAATACCTCAAGGGTATCAATAAGGTGCAGGAGGGTGGCATATTGCACAAAAAGAGATGCTCAAGGAGAAGGGGGCATGATATGAATCTGGAAGGGGGAAGACTTAGAGGGGATGTGAGGAAATATTTCTTCATGGAAAAGGTGCTGGATGCCTTGAACAGCCTCCCAGCAGAAGTGGTGAGTACCTAGATGATAACAGGTTTCAAATATGCATGGGATAGACAAAGAGGGACCTTGGTAATGGGGCAAGGAAGGATAAGGCTGGAGATCGATTAGGGTCTATGGTAGAACAGTAGGTAGGGACTTTAGGGCAGACTAGGTGGGCCATGAGGTCCTTTTCTGCTGACAGCTTCTATGTTTCTATGTAAGAGTTGCTCAAAGACAAGGGGGCACAGTATGAAGTTGGAGGGGGGATGACCCTGGGGTAATGTATGAAAGTATTTTTTTCACAGAGAGGGTAGTATACACATGGAATGGCCTCCCAGAGGAAGTGGTGGGGGATAAAACAGCCACAGGATTTAAGAATGAGTAGGACAGACAAAGGGGTATCCTGGAGGCAAGAGGGGCTGCTCCAGAGTGCAGTTTTGGCGTTGGGACGCATAGTAGGTGGGGATTGATAGGGCAGCCTGGGTGTGGGGCCGACAACTTATATGTATCTATCTACCCTACTAACTGGTACATTACTAAAAAAGCTGCACAGTGTACTGCATTTGCAATGGTCAACAACCTGTGTTCTGGGTTCTCATAGTCTGGGAGCTAAATGTTTAGATGCTTTGCTGCTGGCACGTCACATGATGTGACACGTGACCTACCCTCCTTTTTACTAAGTGTCCACTTTCCTATTTGCAGGTTATAGACACCAACCACTAGGGGTCACTGCCCTTTCCATTCTAGCTGCTCTCTCAACTCTATAACCCTCCTAGCTACCACTTCATAGCTGTTCCACTAGAGGTCACTGCACTTCCCTTTGATTCCTTCTACCACCTACTTTCTGCACTCCTCCTTCAGCCTATCTCTAAGCACCTGCTAGTATCAAACGTGGTACCCTTCTCTCTAAATTCTACTGACTATCCTCTGAGCCAATGAACCAGGCCAACAACTTCCTCTATTTTCATACTCTTAACCATTCCTCACTCCCTCCTTCTCTGATTTAAAAAATTGACCCTTTTTATACTCTGTCCAAACCCAGTACCCTTGCAGTCAGAGTCAGCTGCTCTACTTCTGCACCACATTGCCTACCTATTTTATTACTACTTTCTAAGCCTTTTAATCACTTACCCCCCCCAACCTGCCAAAATATAAGTTTACTTCTTCTTCCTTGAGGGATTTGAACCCTGCACCCGTGTTTCCAAGGTCCCCAGCTCCACCACTCACCTAGAACACCTGCCTATTTTTTACTGCAGGATCTCATAGCTATAAAGAACGCACTAACCCTGTGACACAACTAAAGTGTTATCTAAGTGCTTCTGCAAACCTTGAACCCAACTCCTGCTGCTACAGCCACTAGTCTAGCTGTCTCCTACTACCCTGATCAAGACTTGAACCTGGTATTCTATGCACTTCAGGTACATACACTACCACTACACCATAGCAGCACTAGGCTCAGAGGTGATCTCTCACTACTATCTCCCCTCTGTCATCCTAGTCCCCATTCTTTCCTCACTTCAGCTCCACCAGCCTTCCCAACTATGCACTGCATCCCTGTTCACCAGCCTATCTCTTCCTCCTCCTTCCTCTGCCTTCCACCAACCCTACTGTCACTATTAACCCTCAGCCTCACTACTCCAGTGTTTCCTACCTACCCTCCTGTCCTCCCCTCCTCCTTTACCACTGCTCCTCCCCTCCCTCCTCCTCCACACATCCATATGCTCCTCTCACCTCACCTCCTTCCAGACATTACCTGTCCTCCCCACAGCCCCTTGCACTTCTGATCACTCAGGCCTTCTCTGCCTGTGCTACCCTACCCACCCTTGTGCAGCTAAACCCCTTCCTCATTCTATCGCCTCCGCGAAATCTCCATCTGCCTCTGACCAGAGCACTTCTCCTCCTTCTACTCCTAACAGGGAACATACATCCCAACCCAGGCCCTGCCCCTCCATCCACCCACTCAGCCCATGGTCTTCAAGTAGCCTCCATGAACATATGCAGCCTGCTGAAGAAATTTGACGCCCTACAGTGCTGGGCCTTGGCTCACCAACCAGACATCATAGCCCTGGTTGAAACCTGGCTGTCCAAATCAACTCCTGACTCATTTGTCTCCCTCCCAGGCTATACCTTATACCGGGAGGACCGAGTAGGCAAACGAGGGGGAGGCTGTGCAATCTACACCAGGGACACAATACCTGGACACACACTCTCCACCCCTGCCCTCATAAATGGGGCCCAGGCCCTTACCCTCAGACTCACCCCAGACCCCTCTAGGAGCCCTCTCTATCTCACCACAGCCCACGCCTCCAAAGAACCAGCACCCAGCCCTGGTATCTTTAACGGACTACCTGGCCACCCTCCACCATAAGGCAGAACAAATCCTAGTGGGGGCCCTTAGATGTAAATTGGCTCAGCAGCTCCTCATCCACCACCAGAGACTCATTTGCCACCCAAGATCTGACACAACTCGTCACCCAGCCCACGAGACTTAACCCTAAGAGTGGTACCAGCACCCTTCTGGATGTTATTATAACTAACCGACCCCATAAAATCCAAAACATCCAGGTCCTCCCAGACTCCCTGAGTGACCACTCCCCTATCCTATTCCACTGGGTAGCCCCCAATCCCAAACCCAAAGCCCAGACCACCCTCCACAGGCGCCTCCACCCTCGTGGGCTGAAGAAACTTAAAGCACTCCTCACCCAGATAGACTGGTCCCCCATTCAGCAGGCAATCAACATTGACACTGCCCTCACCTTCTTCACTCACACCTTCAACATGGCCTGTGATCTCTTTGCACCCTTAACCAAAATCTGGTCCAAAAAACAGAACGCACCCTGGGTTAGCCCAGCCCTCCTACAATTACTTAGAAACCGGGATAACCTCTGGCACCTTGCCACTGAAACAGGTCGTCTGTCTGATAGGCAAGCATACAATGCAGCCCGGAATAAGTGCTCATGGGCCATCAGGAAGGCCAAGGCAGACCATTACCAGGCCTCCTTACCTCCTCCTGGGGCTCAGCCCGGACCTTCTGGGATAATATTAAGCAACTCAATGGTAAAGCTTGCTCCCCTGCCCCATCCCAGCTCACCAGAATGGCACCACCTCCACCGAGGCCTGCCACCTAGCTAACTGGTTCAACACCACTTTCACTGACCTTAGCTCAGTCCTCCTAGTAATTTCTTTGACCCTCCCCAGCCAACCTCCCCTGTCCTCCAGCATCCCAGCTTCCTCCTGCGAAGATTTCCACCCGGGAAGCCAGACCCATCCTAATCAAAGCTCTCAATGGCAACAATCCCGGCAGTGACTCACTGGACCCCAGCATCCTAAGGCTGGTGCTAGATGAAGTCCTTGCACCACACACAAGCCTAATTAACCAGTCACTCTGCCTGGGACAATTCCCCACAGCCTGGAAAACAGCCATTATCATACCTATTCATAAAGGGGGCGACAGCTCATTGGCCAACAACTACCGGCCAATCTCCATCCTCCCTCCCCTCTCTAAAGCCCTGGAGAAAGTGGTGGCCATTCAAATCACTGATTATCTGGCTAAGCATAACATTTTATGCACAGAGCAACATGGCTTCCGTGCAGGTCACAGTACCAGCACTGCCCTTATTGAATTCTCCAACTTTCTACACTCCTCCTTGGATACCAGCTCCCTAGCTGGTGCAATGTTCATTGACCTCTCAAAGGCTTTCGACACTGTCTCCCATCCACTTCTGCTGAATGCACTCTGCCACACTGGTCTCTCGGCTGGCCCCCTGGCATGGTGTGCTAGCTATCTTGACACCGATCTCAGTGTGTCAAATTAACACACTCTCAATACCCGTCCATTCTCTGAGGGTCCCCAAGGCTCCATCACAAGCCCCCTCTCTTCTCACTGTATCTGAACACCCTGCCTAGTGCATGCCCTGGCAAAATTCTGCTGTATGCAGACCATTGTCCTTTTGCCACCCACTGCAATCCCATCTCCCTACAGGACTCCCTCCAGCAGTCTTTCAACAGTGCCGAGGCTTGGTTTAAGGAGTGCAGACTCGTCATCAATCTTAAGAAAACCAAAACTATGCTCTTTTCCCACCCCCAAAACAAAGCTAGCAACCACCCACTCTATATCCTTCCGAGTACCAACCAGCCACTGGAACAAGTCTGCTTCTACAAATACCTTGGGGTTACCTTCGATTCAGCCCTCACATTTCACAACCACATCAACGCCCTAACATCTGCCACCAACACACGGCTTGGCATCCTATTCCACCATAAAACCTGCCTGCCCCCAAATGCTCTCCGGCTAGCTGTTACATCATCCGTGCTGTCCCTTGTAGACTATGGTCTACCAGTATATGGTGCTGCCGACACCACTGCACTCAACAAAATTCACCTAACCCTGAATAAAGTGTGCAGATTGATTGGTGCTGCTAGGCTCACACACACCTGTCAGCTGTATGTCGATGCTAACCTGCTTACCCTGGATGAGCGGCTCCACCAAACCTGTCTCCTCACCAAAACCTCACTGGCTCTCCCTGGGGTAATGGCATCCATCCACCAGAGCCCTCCTACTGTTGCAACACGGTCTTCCCACAGACCACTTAAGGTCCCAGATCTAGAACCAGCCGTGGCCAGAGGTCCTTCTGCTATAGAGCCCCAACCTGGTTTAACTCTCTCCTGCCACCATCACCAATGCCATCACCATCTCCAAGTTCAAACCACACTTCAACCACATCTTCAGCACTTCGTAACTGCTCCTGTCTCTGAACATAGCCTCCACCTCTGCTTCTCTTGACAACGCCCCGGGCAGCTCTCCACCTAACCATCCCTCCACCACTTCCCTGTACACACCATGCCTATGTTTAACTGGCCAGTGCCAGCTGTTTCAGTGTTTACCTACCAGAATGCTCACTTGATACCAACTTGGGGAACACCTGTTATCAATTACATGTACCCTGTACCCAATTTGTATTTGTCTGTCCACAATGTGACGTGGCACCTCTGTTGAACGCCTATTGTTTTGCAAATCTTTGCTATGTAACCAAAACACAATGTATGTCTTTATGTGACGAAGTACCTTTGGAAACGAGCCTCTGGCTCAAAGGTTGTAAACTGATTCTTAAATAAATAAATAAATAAATAAAGGCTTGACTGCATGGCAAAACGTTAGCTCGTGGATGCACACAGAGTTGATGTGCATCCTCTTACCCTCTGCCTTATACAGCCTATTGCCGGGTTGTGGTCACGTGAGTCCGAAAGGAAGTTTTTTATCTATAAAGTATCTCACTGAAGACAACAAGGAAATTATTTCTTTGCATTTGGGGACTGGGGCTTGTGTGTGTAATTTCTGCAGAAAGCAAATAAAAAAACACTGAAGGTAGTCTTGTCTCTGCATGTGTCTTAGGTTTTAGCATTCTATATACTGTATGGGAAGCAGTGCTCATGGTGTGCCGATGGTGCATTGCACAGCACTGAGCGAGCATCAACGTCTTGCCCTGTGCACTGATAATTGCCCTTCCTGCTATTCCCCTTCTAGTGATGATGGTCCTAGGAAGCCCCTCTATGTACTTATCCTTAGATGTTTCGGTTCTGCGGAATGGTGACTTAGACCACTTTTACGGGGTGAAAAGATGAAGAACACATCAGTGTCAATGAATACAGCTGAACCCCCTGGAAGTGGTGGTTTCCAAACAAGATCAGATCATTCAAATTTTACAGCAGAAGGCAGATTCAGTGGAAAACCAGTTGTAGAGATACAATTTGAAGCTAGTGGGGCTAGCTAAAGGTTCTGGGGAGCAACAACTGGAGACCTTTGTCTCCAACCTTTTTACTCATTTTCTGGGGACAGAGGCTCTTCTATCAGTAAAACTGAGCTTAACTGGGCTCACAGAGCCCTTATGCCTAAGCCACTGAAGGCTCAACCCCGGCACATTCTAGTTTGGTTTCACAAATTTCCAGAAAAAGAACTGGTCCTCAGGAAAGCCAGACAGGAAGGAGACATAAAATACAAGGGACAATATGCAGCTTCACTCAGACATAAGTGCTGAACTCTACACCAAAAGGAAATAATTTGACATTGTAAAAGAAGAACTTCACAAAAAGAATATACTTTATAATGACTAATGCCTTCAAAACTTAGACTTTACACTGATGGTAAACCTCAATTTTTCATGGACCCAGTCAAAGCTAAAGCAGTAAACTGAATGTTGCAGGGCCTCTAAACAAACCATACCAACTGCTGAGTTTGGGCACGAATATGAGCTGCCTGATACACCTCTCCCATTATACCCTCCCTCCCACCAATGACATTAAAGCATGGTCTGCTAATGCTACATGGAAACAGAATTTGTCAGTGGAAAAAGACCGCTTGGCCCACCCAGTCTGCCTAGATGATACCTGCCTAGTCTGTCTCTGCAGACCCTACCTGCTCTCCACCAACCATCCCTCCTCCCTGCCCATTTCCTAATATTCCCCTATGTTTATCCTACACATGCTTGAAGCCCCTTACTCCTTTCTCCTCCATCACTTCCGCTGGCAGTCTATTCCAAGTTCTCACCGCTCTTTCAGTGAAGTAGTACTTCCTCATATCCCTCTTAAACTCCCCACCCAGCTTCATTTCATGCCCTCTGGTTCTGAATACTCCCCTCCTGCACCCTGTTCACCCCCGTGAAGTACTTGTAGGTCTCTATCATGTTCCCTCTCACTCTCCTGTCTTCCAGGGTGTTAATATTGAGATCCTTCAGTCTCTCCTCATAGGGCTTTTGGTGCAACCCCTGCACCATTTTAGTTGCCCTCTCCTGGACTGCTTCCACCCTGTCTAGGTCCTCTCTGAGGTGCAGCCTCCAGAACTGGAAACAGTGCTCCAGATGGGGTCTCACTAGTGAGTGATATAATGGCAGCACCATTTCCCTCCTCCTGCTGGATAAACCTCTCCCTATGCATTCCAACATTCCACTGGCCCAACACACTGCTTTGTCACACTGCCCTGCTACTTTGAGGTTATCAGATATGATAACCCCGAGGTCCCTTTTCTCCTTAGTGACTGACAGCACCTCACCCCATCCTATTCTCAGTTCTTGAGGTCCTAGTCCCTAGGTGCATGAATTTGCACTTTTTAGCATTGAACCCCAACTATCATGCCCTTGACCACTCCCTCAGTTTCTCAAGGTTCCATCTTTCCGAGTATCCACTCTATTACAGAGTTTGGTGTCATCTGCAGAAAGACATGCCCAAGGCATACCTTCCCATCCAGTTCATCTGCAAGGTCACTTATGAAGACATTGAAGAGGACAGGTCCCAGCACTGAGCTTTGTTGCACCCTGCTGGTCACTGTCCCATTGTTACAGTCAGTGCCGTTAACCACCATCCTTTGTTGCCTACCCGTTAACCAGTTTTTAACCTAATTCACAACTTTGGATCCCACCCCTAGCTTGTTCAATTTCTTAATCAGTAAGCAGTGGAGCCTCCTGTGCAGCTGCCCTTTTGTTGGGGTCTACTGTCGCAGTACATACGAACATAGGAACATACGAAATTGCTGGCAGAAAATGGCTCACAGGTTTATCAAGTCTGTGCAACTGTGCAGCTCTCAGTTTAATACCACTGCAGCTCCCTCCTTCCACTCTCCTGGTCCTTTCCTCCCATTGTATTCTTGTCTGTATTAACCTTGTTCCTGACTCTACCCCAGCCTTGCTTAAAGCTATCCACTGTCCTCAGTTTGATTAACTCCTCTGGCAGTGCATTCCATCCCGCCACCACTCTCTCTGTGAAGTAGTGCCTCCTCATTTCCCTCCTGAACCTTCTCCCTTCCTACTTCAGAATGTGCCCCCTAGTGACCCTATCCCCCTTTAAGCAGAACAGTCCTCCCTCTTTGACTTTGTTTATGCCTTTCAAGCACTTGAAGGTCTCTATCATGTCCCCCCTTTCCCTTCTGTCCTCCAGCAAGTACATGTTGAGCTCCCTCAATCTTTCCTCATAAGGCAACTCCCCTAGTCCCATGATCATTTTTGTAGCCCTACGCTGCACCTCCTCCAGTAATCTCATGTTCTTCTTGAGGTATGGGCAACAGTACTGTACACAATACTCCAGGTGCGGCCTCACCAGTGATCTATACAAGGGCAGGATGACCTCCACCTTTCTAAAGGTGATCCCTCTGGCAATGCACCCCAGCATCCAATTTGCCCTTGCTGCCACCCTCCTACTACACTGTGCTGATACCTTCATGTCCCTTGTGACTAGTATTACCAGGTTCCTTTCCTCCTCTGAACCTGCTACCTGCACTCCCCCCCCCCCCCAGCCAGTGTCTGGTCCTGGGATTTCTGGCTCTGAGGTGCATGACCTTGCAATTCTTAGCATTAAACCCCAATTGGCACTCATTTGACCAGTGTTCAAGTTTAGTTAGATCTGTGGTCCATCTGTACCTATGATCCCTACATCTGCACATATGGCTCCATAAGACATAGCCATTACCCTTTTTGGGGGTCCTCCTAGGTGGCTGATGTACTGCTTGCATCTAGAAAGCCTTCCACAAGACACACCTATTCTTTCAAAATGGAAGCATTTCTGCATATGATGTGCTTCACATTCGGAGGACCCATTTACATGTCCTGACAATACTGTTCTGCCCTATCTCCTGTCTCTATCTGATTCAAATCTCCAGTACTCACCCATTAAGGTGTGCTTGGCTGCTGTTTTAGCTTTCCATTCCCCTATTGATGGGCACATGGTGGCACAGCTGGAAGTGGCCCTGCACGTTACTGAAGGGTGTTCTGCACATACATTACCATATTCTTAAACCAGTTCTGCCTTGGGATCTTACTGTAATTTCATCCTTGAAAAATTTACTCTGGCTCTGTTTGGCCTGCTGCAACCAGGGAGATGCATTTCCTTTCATGGAAAACAGTCTTTGGTCGCCATAACTTCGGCTCGCAGAAATTCCAAGCTTCAGGCTTTGATGAATGAGCCTCCTAACCTGATTTTCCACAAGGACAGGGTGTCCTTGCAAACCAATCCATGTTTTCTATGGAAGGTGGCCTCTGATTTCACTCTGAATTAGACTATAAATCTTCCTGTGTATTTTCCTGAGCATGCTAACAGAGACGAGGCATGCTCCATACACTTGATGTACATAGAACACAATATTTCTATCTAGATCACACCACGGAATGCCAAAAGTCCTCCCAGCTCTTGGCCTCATTCGCACCTTGAAAAGAGGGTGCCCCTGTCACTAAGTACTGCCTGTCCCAACGGCTGGCTCACTGTATTGAGTTCTGTTATCAGAAGTATGATGAAGAACTCCATGATGCTGCGTGTGGCCACTCCACACGCAGTATGGTCACTTTTTCTGCTTGCTTTCAGAATATTTCTGCAGCGGATATCTGTGCTGCTGCTGGCACATAGGGCATTGTGCATACTTTCACTAAGCACTACAGTCTAGACACTGTCTCATGCAGACCTGCTGGATTTTGCTTTGCTATTCTGCAAGGCCTTCTGTCCTGATCGCATATACAGTTATGCCGTCCTCTTCTGGGTACCTTGTGTCCTGTTCTGAAATCGTTCCAAAGGTATGGCCCAATGTAGGAGATGTCCTCTATGAAGACAGAGCAATTACTTACCAGTAATAGTAGATATCTGAGAGAATCTCCTCCATTGGGCTGCAACGTACCCACCCTCCTTCCCCCTTTTCAGTTGCTGAGGTGTGTTGGTAGTTTGTCCACTGCCTTGTCTGGAGGTGTCCATAAGTGCCTTATGTTTTATATTGTCTAGTCCCATGCATTTCCTTGTGTGCCTGGTACTGGTCTGGTCTCCTGGTTCCTCATGGTAAGATGCCCTCTGCGCTTGTCTTCGGTGGGAAACTGAGAAGCAATGGGGTCACCCACGTTTTATAGGTGCTGATATGGCATGCCATCATGGGCAGCCCCCAGCTAGCAAATCTTTCTGAGTGGTCCTGAAGCGGACGGCTTACAGTTTCAAAGGTGTGGCCCAAGGGAGGAGCGTCTCACGGAGATCTACCATGACTGGTGAGTAACTGCTCCTTTCATCTCTCTGAATTTCTAATATAAATGCAGCTTTTGATTGTTAGAAACCTAAAGAATACGAAGTTGTGCAATGCATAGATAGTTTCTAACCAGTAAACGAATATGACCTTTAACAGGTTAGATTTCCATCGCAACGTAAAATGAAGCAGTATTATGTATATTGCGTACATGCAAAGACTAAATCAGTTAAGAGACTTTCTTTTGTAAGTTGAGGAGCACAAACCCAGATGAATTCCCTGCATACTATATTCTCTGCCTTGCCCTATGGATTTATTACGGAAGTAAAGCACCACTCTTTTTTTTTGTATTTATTTCAGTTACATTTTTTCACTTTCTTGATCTGTCTTTGGAGTTACTCCTTTGAAAACAAATGTACTCTGCACAGTTTCTTGTAATTCCTAACAAACAGATTTTCACGTTTCTGTCTCAGCTTGTACAGACATACAGTTGCTTCCCTACTGTTAGGACCAATGAGAAAAACTTGCATGTCTAGTTTAATCTTAAATATAATATGGAGAAATGCCCTGAGACTTGGCAGTCAAATGTCAGTAAGCGATTTTTCAAACTGACATCCCCACCAAAAAAAAACAAAGTTTCATACCTTCGTCTGCTAAAATGCATATGTTTCACGAGAGCTGGTAAAACCAGCTTTTCATATCCGGAGGTGCTAACACAGTGGACTGCAATGAAAATTCATTAATCAGGAATGCATAACTTGTTCTAACTGGTCTGGAGATAGAACTGGGTCTATGACTTGGGGTGGGTTTCTTGCATTAGGTGTCCACACCTCAGTGGAATCCATAAACAAGTAAAAAACATAAATCTTTCTCACTGACACACACACACACCTACATCCTGGCAGACACACCCTCTTTGAGAAGCCGTAGTTTTACACAGTTTGTATAATACCGTCCCTTAAAACAGTATGATACAGAGGAAAGGGGGGCTATACAATACTGTAGGCTTACCTAACTGAGGGTGGAAACTACTGTTTGTAACTGTGAGTAATCTAACTTTGCCAACAAGCTCAGTAATTATCAAGCTTTTTAATAATAGTACCTGAGACATAAAATGCTGTGGTTTTTGAACACACAAATCTTGTTTTCTTCTTTTCATACAGAGTGCACTTTACATGTTAAGTAGTAAAAAACTACTCAAGAAACAGGTACCTTTCAGCCCACTTCAGTACATAATTTCATAAACAGTCTAGCAGCTGTTTCAGTTGCTGAAGAATACTGTTTTTTTCTAAACTTCACTTGTCTCTTCTCACATTTACAATAAATTTTGCCAGTGCATCCTTAATATCTGTATAAAAGCTTTCACTGGGGTTTTCAGACCTCATAGTGCACTTGTTATGACAGCACAGCTACTATCTTGGCACCAGAGTATAGTGTTGCAGACAGCAGTTGAGAGGTCAGCTGGGGACAGGCAGATGCCATTTTTTTATTTTCTGTTGTTCCTCCGTCTCACCAGAGCTGCCCTGGAAACAGCCATGCAACTTCTCAGCCTCATCTGCATGCCTGCTTTGCCACTCACACCGGGTCCTGCTCATCCCAGAGACATTCCTCAGTGGAGAGATGTCTTGGGGAGGCAGACACCCCAACCCCTGACCCAGCAGAATGACACAGTGCTGAGAAGTGGGTGGTTAGTTGATGGCAGCATGGCTCAAGAGAGCCGGTGTCAGGATGCTTGCACTGTTTTTTTTGTGTGAGTGTGTGTGTGTTCTCCCTGCCCTCATAGAATGGTGACAAGGGATCAAAGGTGCGGGGGTGTGCACAAAAGCACGTGCTAGTGCAGTGGAACTGATTGGTACCCTCCTTCCACTCTCACAGCTTCAGCTGCACATCCACTTGAATTCACTAAGGAGGCAGTGTTGCAGTGGAGCCAGTGACCCCCCCCCTTGGTGGAGGAGCGTGTCCTCTGGGATGCTGTATCCTTCTCTCACCAGCCAGCCCCCAATGCCCCAGACTCATTTCCGAACCCGAGTCACCAGTGTAGTGAGCGGCAGCCCTGCCACTGCGCTGATTGCTCCCACCCCCCCACCGATACTTTTTAAAACAGACAGTGCAGTAAACAAGGTTCTTGTTAACGGGAAATACTTTTTCCTTTTTGTTGTTGTTGTATTCAGTGTGCTTTATTTCCTAGCTGACTGGCACCCATCAGTCCTAACTGATAGCTCAGGTCTGTCTTGTGGGCCATTATTTATTTATTTAGTTTTTGTTGACCGGGTAAGTGCACTAAAAAAATACTGCCTATTTTCAGGCACAACCTGGGGTGCGGGTACAGATGAATGCCAACTGACCGTGAATCCGATTAAGTGGTGGCCGGCTCCTAACCACTTCAGAGATATCATGTTACATGATTTCTCTGAGTGGTTAAGATCTGGCAATCATAATGGCCCACAAGACAGACTTCTGGAATAAATGCGTTTTCTAAGCTCAGAAATGGAGCCAGCTTACTTTTAATAGTGTCCCATAAGGGTCTCACTTTTGGGTATTCCCATAAAATACAGTTCAGGGTACCCTCTGATTCTTGGCATCTGGAACATGTGTTGTTCTCAAGCCTCCTGAGTTTGTGTAGTTTTCATGGGGTAAAGTATAAATTATGCAAAACCTTATATTACATTAAACGTAATGTTTCTACTTAACGTACTTATACAGGTTTGCTCATATTTTTTCCCATACCTACTTTTCACAAGCTTCTGGAAGTGCCTGATTCCAATAATGCCTTATCTCTGAGCCTATGGGATAACATTTGATTGAGATTGCAGCATATAATGTTGAGATAGAATTAGGTCTATTACCTGAATATTTTAAGGGATCAGTAGCTTCACTCTGGTCATTTTTCCAAAGAAAAGAGGGCCACATGTCACCCACAGCATGAGTTAGTTGGAGATAGTCAAAAACAATTCCTCTGCCATTGCTAACTTCATTTAAAAAGGATCTACAGGGCACCATCCTATCTTCTGCGGTGAGATGTTTACTGATGGCAGGGTCCATTGTCTCCATGGGTCTGTAGAGATCATTTTGTTACCTATCCGGAAGTTGGGTTCTTAAGGATCAGCTACCCTGCAT
Organism: Neoceratodus forsteri; assembly: GCA_016271365.2. Taxonomy (NCBI): domain Eukaryota; kingdom Metazoa; phylum Chordata; order Ceratodontiformes; family Ceratodontidae; genus Neoceratodus; species Neoceratodus forsteri. The sequence goes on from CM057456.1 coordinate 212,857,678, forward strand.
CTCTTTGGGAGGTCCAGCTGCAATGTTCTACATAGCTGCTGGTGTACTCTAATATCACAACTGGTGTCTCTCTTAGCCCTTTAGGTATTTTCTTCCCCGGGCAATGTGTTAATAACTTATTGTCCGCTCCCTCTAATATACACGGTTCCTGTTCAATGTCAAACCATAGTGGCCTGTATTTTTTCATTTGGGGGTGCTGTGGCTCTTTATACCACTGTAGGTATTTGCTCACATGAGCTGCGTAATAGTAATACAGGATGTATTTATCAAGCACCCCATCCCTGAGAATCTGGGCACTGTACAGGCAGGCAAGAGTTAGAATAGATGACATACATCAAATATAAAACATAAATCAATAACAACGACAAATGACAACAAAATCTAGATAAAATAGAAACATAGAAACATAGACACATAGAAGTTGATGGCAGATGAGGAACGCAAGGTCCATCCTGTCTGCCCATTTCTTTTTCTACCTTATGAATGTGCCATCGGTATTTGCTCTGCCAGTGGCCTATCTATTCAGACTCATCTGTATTGCTCCCTTATGCCTATCCCATGCCTGTTTGAAGCCCTGCACTGTATTCATATCCACCACTTCCTGAGGTAGGCCGTTCCATGCATCCACCACCCTTTACGTGAAAAAGAATTTCCTCACATTACCCCTTAATCAGCCTCCCTCTAATCTCATGCTGTGTCCTCTTATCCTGCTATTTTTCTTATAAAGAAACATGTTAGACTCTTTCACCTTGTTAATGCCCTTAGGTGTTTGAATGCTTCAATCATATCACCTCTCTCCCTCCTTTGCTCCAGGGTATACATATTGAGTTCAATTAATTTGTCCTCATATGTTTTCTAATGCAGTCCCTGCACCATTTTGGTTGCCCTTCTCTGGACTGCCTCAATTTGGTTAATGTCCTTGTGAAGGTGTGGCCTCCAGTACTGCACACAGAATTCCAGATGGGGCCTAACCAGTGTCTTGTAAAGAGGGATTATTACCTCTCTCTTACAACTTGTGATACCCCTACTAATAAACCCCATCATCCCCCTGGTCTTACTTACTGCTTTAGTGGTCTGCTTGGATGATTTCAAGTCATCTGTGATGATGATGCCCATGTCTCTTTCTTCCCTTGTGACTGCCAACAACTCCCCTCCCGACCTATAGGTGGTTTCAGGGTTTCCCTTCCCTATGTGCATGATTTGCACTTCTTTGCGTTAAACCTCAGTTGCCACTCTTCTGACCATTTTGCCAGTTTATCCAGATCTCTTCTCATTCTGCCTGCCCCATCTGGGTCATCTACTCTGTTGCAGATCTTGGTGTCATCTGCAAACAGACAAACCTTACCCTCCAGTCCATCTGCAATGTCACTGATGAAGATATTGAAGAGGACTGGCCCCAGGACTGATCTCTGAGGTACCCCACTTGTGACTTGCATCTCTTTTGACTGTATACCATTTATCACCACTCTCTGTTTTCTGACCGTCAACCAGTTTGCCACCCAGTTGACCAACTTCTGACCCAGCCTGAGCTTACCCAGCTTATTAATCAATCGTCTATGTGGAGCAGTATCAAAAGCTTTGCTGATGTCAAGGTAGGTGACATCAACTGCTCCCCCTTGGTCCTACCACTCTGGTTACCCAGTCAAAGAAATCTATGAGATTAGTTTGACAGGACCTTCCTGTTGTAAACCCATGCTGTCTTGAATCCTGTGCTCCTATGGATTCCAGGTGTTGCACTATCCTTTCCTTAAGTAGTGCCTCCAAAATCTTGCCCACTACTGAGGTAAAACTGACTGGTCTGTAGTTCCCAGCCTCTTCCCTGCTACCGCTTTTGTGGAGCGGGATCACATGAACCCTTTTCCAGTCTTCTGGGACCTCTCCTGTGCTTAGAGACTCACTAAACAGTTCTGATAATGGCTATGCCAGTTCCACCCTTAGCTTCCTTAGTACCCTGGGATGTATGCCATCAGGTCCCATTGCCTTGTTCACCCTGAGCTTATTGAGCTCTTGTAGGACCCTTTCTTTTGCGAAGGGACTAGTGCACACCTCCCTCCCCCCTGTGTCTAGGATGCTGAGCTGTGGGCCCTGCCCTACCTTCTCTTCAGTAAATACTGAGCATAAGTATCTATTTAGGATAGATGCTTTTACATGGTCCTCCTCCTCACATGCACTCTTATCCCCTTTGATCTTAGCAATGCTCCCTCTGGACATTCTCCTTTCACTAATGTATCTACAGAAAGTCTTGTCACCTTCTTTTACTGTTTGTGCTAATGTTTCCTTGGTTTGGGCCTTTGCCTGCCTTACTGCCTTCCCTGCTTCCCTTAAGGAAGTTTGGTATGCCTCCCTATCTTCATCCCGCTGAATTCCCTTATATTTCCTGAAGGCCAACCTTTTGACTCTGACTTTTTCTGCTACTGTTTTTTTTTTTAAACTTTACTTTTTATTTTGATAATTAAAAAACATACTAATATAGATCCATACATTTCAGTTATCTTTTTCCATCACAGATATGTTAACTTGACATTTGATCCTTCATATACTGAAATATACTAGATAATCTAGTCCTCCTAAAGTTACAGAGACTGGTTGTCTAGATGTGGATCCTGAGAAAGCTAAAAATACACTGCAGGTAGCTTTAAGCTTCAGATGTAATGGCACAGTTTCTTGCAGCGTGTCTTTTGTCTCTGATCTTCCTCCTATTGGAATATAGTCTGAGTTTCAATTCCCATTTTCACAAATCTTAGGTTTTCCCAAACAGATGAACTCAAGTCCATACAATTCTACGAACTACAAATATACAACAATAAAAATAAACTTTTGTACAGTTACTCCACCAATTTTTTTTTTTTTTTTATCAAAATACATATATTTCCCTTAGTTTACATATCCTTTTCACTTCTTCCCCTTTGTGTTCCCTCCCTCAGCTCTCAGATGGGCCGTCTGCTTGAGTTGTTGTTCTGTATACCTTCATGTTTCCCTCGCTATCCTATCTCCTCTTGCTAACCCTTCCAACCCTCTCTCCACAGCCTCCAAGGATGCCACATGTTTTGGAAGTTTTCCACTCTAAAGTGCAGTGCATAAGTAATATTTTCCATTCTTTCTATTTCTTCTATTTTTAAGACCCACATTGTTAGGGAGGGGGGGTTCTGGGGATAGCCATTTGGTAGTAATGCATTTCAAAGCAGCTACTCTCAATATCTGACAAAGTTCCCTTCTTTGGCGGCCTCCAATCAATAAGGTGGGAAGGCCTAGCACTAGGTCTTGAAATGTAAAACGGATAGAAAAAAGCGCTACTTGTTCCATCACTGAATGTACCTGTTGCCAGAACCTTAACAGTCTATCACAACCCCAAAATATGTGGTATTGCGTACCCAACGGTGTTCCACATAGACGCCAGCACGTCGAAGAGGCCTGTGGATTATAATGTGCCGTTATCTCAGGGTTCTAAAAAATCTGGTGAGTATCTTCCAGTTAAATTCTCGCCACATCGTGGCTGAGGAGACTTGCCAACCCCTTTGAAGCCTGCGATCCCACTCTGTTCTGGTAATAGTTATTTTGGCATCTCTTTCCCATCTTAACCGTATCTCCTCTAAGTTTGAGGTCCCCTTTGAATCTATTAGAATAGTGTATAGTACAGACAGGTATCTCAATTTATCCCTAATTTTTATAGAGTCCCATCAATATGATTTAAGTGAGGTAAAATCCCTATCTTTAAGAAGTTCTCTTCCTCTGTAAGGAAGTGCCGAGTTTGGAGGAACCTATAGAAATCCTCCTTACAGAGAGAGAAGTGCTCCTGCAGAGTGTTAAAGGGAAGACAACCATTCTCATCTATGAATTGTTTAAATGTGGTGAGGCCCTTATATTCCCAATAAGCAAACCCAGCATCCGCACTAGGAGGGGGGAATGTAGACGTATGCCTAATCAAGGAAAGGGGTCCCAATGTAATTGGGGTATACGTTATCTTTTTTAAATTTATAAGGATACGCAAAGAGTGTTTAACCCATGGATTATCTGTAGATGCCAAAACTTGGGGAGTTATTTCTGACGTAGGTAGGGTCCATAATTTATAATTATGCATTTAATTATTTTCTAATAAGTACCAACCAGAGTCTATTCTCTGTTTAGCCCATGAGACTAGTTGTGACCCTTGAGCTGCTAAGTAGTAAAAATACATGTTGGGTAGACCTAGGCCACCTTTTTCTTTTGATCGCATCAGGGTCTTACATGAGACTCGTGGACGTTTTCCTGACCAGATAAAGTTGGAAATTTCTTTATTCAGCTGTTTCCAGAAACCGGGTTTTATAGGGATTGGGAGGGTTTGAAAGAGAAACAGCCATCTCGGTAGACTATTCATCTTAATTACCTGAATTTTACCACATAAGGTCAGGGGCAACAGTTTCCAATGGGCAAAATCCACTTGCATGTTTTTATACAGCTTCATGAAATTATCCATGAATAAACATACAAACATACGAAATTTGCCAGCAGATAAAGACCTAGAGGTCTATCAAGTCTGCTCAAATGTGCAGCTAGCACCCCTTATTCTGCAGCTGCCCCTCCCTTCCACCCTTCCCCTTCATTAACCCTCCCCCTTGTCCTGTCCCATCCTTGTTTGAAGCAGTCCACTGTTCTACTGCATACCACTTCAGCAAGTAATGCATTCCACCCAGCCACCACCCCCTCTCTGTAAAAAAGTATCTCCTCATCTCCCTCCTGAACCTTCCTCGCTTCAGTCTCATATCGTGGCCCTTTCCTCCCTTACTTTGAACAGTCCCTCTGTACCCATCTTGTTTATTCCTTTCATGTATTTAAAGGTTTCAATCATGTCACCCCTGTCTCTCCTCTCCTCCAGTGAGTACATGTTCAACTCCTTCAACCTCCTCTCGTGTGATGTCCCCCAGCCCCTTGATCATCTTTGTCGCTCTGCGCTGCACCCCCTCCAGTAACTTAATGTCCCTCTTCAGATATAGACACCAGTACTGCATGCAGTACTCCAGGTGTGGTCTAACTAATGACCTATACAGTGGCAGAATCACCTCCTCCCTCCTCGAGGATATACCCCTTGCAATACAACCCAGCATTTTGTTGGCCTTTGCAGCTGCCTTCCTACATTGTGCCGAGTTGTTCATTGACCCTGTAATGAGCACACCCAGATCCTTCTCCTCCTCTGTCTGGGCTAGCTGCACTCCCCCTAGCTGGTAACTCCTCCTTGGGTTCTTCATCCCAAAATGCAGCACCTTGTACTTTTTGGCATTAAAGCCCAGTTGCCAGGTGTCTGACCAGGTTTCAAGCTTTGCCAGATCATCCTGCAACCCCTGCCATCCCCCTAGGTCATCCATCACCGCGCCTACCTTGGTATCATCAGCAAACAGACTGATCTTGCTCTTGATGTCCCATGATATGTCTATATATCTACCGAGATTTGTATCCCTAGATAACGAAAAGTATTATTACGGGCCCATTTGAACGGGAAACTTTCTCTGAGATCCCTCGGAGGATTCCCACTTAGTACCACTGCTTCTGATTTGGTGTAGTTTATTTTGTAACCAGCCAGTGTGCCAAATTTGTTCAATGCATTTAGTAAGTGTGGTAGGGAGTTTTGGGGATCTCCTAGAAAAAAAAAGAGAATCATCGGCATAAAGTGCCACTTTTTGTTCTATTTCCCCTGTCTTCACCCCCTTAATTTTGGGATTCTTTCTTATCCATATCACCAATGATCCCAATGTTAAAGCAAATATTAGAGGGGGAAGGGGACACCCCTGTCTCGTTCCTCTATTTAAAGGTATTCTATCAGATAGCAATCCATTAAATCTGATACTAGCCTCTGGTTTGTGATAAAGTGCTCCAATGGCTGAAATAAAATTTTCCCCCAACCCAAACTTCGACAGGGTGGATGACATAAAGTCCCAGTCCACCCTGTTGAAGGCTTTCTCAGCGTCCATACTGATGGCCATCTAAAAGGATGTGTTGCTTTTCTGGGCTGTAATAATATTTAGTAAACGCCTTATATTGTCTTGAAGGAATCTCCCTCCAATAAATCCTGTCTGATCATGGTGAATGAGAGGGGCAATACATGCCTGAAGTCTCTCTGCCAAGATCCCTGTAAATATTTTTAGATATACCGGTAACAGAGAGATGGGACGATATGAACCGCAATGCTCAGGGTCCTTATCTGCCTTCAGGATAGCTGAAATTTGGGCCAAATTCCAGGAAGGTGGCGCTGATTTGTGTTGTAATAGAATCTCATTACATGTACCAACTAGGTACTCCTCTATTTTAGCAGTGAACTTTTTATAAAAATTAACTGGTAGGCTGCCAAGACCTGGGGTCTTACTATTTCTAAGGCGCTTTATTTGTGATCTCACCTCTACTACAGTGATTGGGGAATTAAGATTCACCCGGGCCGAGTCCTTTAATGTAGGGATGGGCAAGGCCTCCAAAAAGTCCTGTGCCGCTTTATGGTGCCCAGGGGCTGTTTCCACTGTATAGAGGTCCGCATAGAATCTGCTAAATCTATTTAGAATCTCCATCAGAGATGTAGTCGTGGGGCCCCTTTCATCCCCTCGTAACTGAACCACTGCTCTATTGGCAGCTTCTTGTCTCAGCTGCCATGCCAACAGTCTGCCTGCTCGGTTCCAATGTTCAAAATATTTTTGCCTAACATATCTTAACTGCCCTTCAATTTGTCTATTAAGCATCTGATTTAGTTCTTGTCTTGCTTTATCCAGCTCCTGCTTTATTTGCGTATCCTGTCCTACCTGATTTAGAGTCTCTAACTGAGTGATTTTCTGCTCCAATTGTAATCTAGTTTGGATCCTCTCTTTCTTTAATCTGGCTGAGTATTGGATTATTTCCCCCCTTAAGCAGCATTTAAGTGCATCTCATCTTATCCCTTCACTTGTATCCTCTTTTAGGTTGTGCTGTTCAAAATTCTTGATGACATCCTCTACCAACCCCCTAAAGTCCTCCCTCAGAAGATGGCTTATATTTAACCTCCAGCAGGACAGTGGAGGGGCTGATGTAGAGACCAACGCCACGGTGACTGGGGCATGATCTGAAATGACAATTGGTCCAATATCACATTTTTCCACCTTTTGCAACCAGTTAAACGATAGGAGAAAATAATCTATCCTGGAATAACCCCCATGTCTAGGGGAATAATGAGTAAAATCTCATTCCCTTGGATGCATGTAACGCCAGATCTCTGATAGACCTAGTTCTTGATTTAGTCTCTGGATTAGTTTCCCTGTACGTGTGACCCCACCTTTAGCCCCTTCAGACCTATCTACCCTCGGGTGTATTACTTTATTAAAATCCCCACCTATGACTACTAAACTCTGTATGTCCATAACTGCTTCTTTAATGATCCTCTCCAAAAAGGCTAATCTGGGAGCTTCTTCATTGGGAGCGTAGATGTTTAGAAAGGTACAATTTTGACCCCTGTATGATCCCTGTATTTGTACAAACCTACTCTCTGGATCTGTGTGAACCTTCTCTACAACCAGTGGGGTATCTTGTTTGATCAAGATTGCTACATCTCTACGGTGTGGACTCTTTTCAAAATGTGAGGCATATACTTCCCCCACCCAAGACCTTTTTAATTTGAGATGTTCTGCCGCAGTTAAGTGGGTCTCTTGAATAAATGCAACAGTGGCCTTTCTCCTCCTGAGGTCTTGTATAATCTTTGCCTTTTTTACTGGGTTATTTACCCATTTACATCAAGTGTGACTATATTTAAATCCGCCATGATCTTTTGGATGAAGGATAGGAAATATCATCTCCTTACCAAGGGACATTGCTAGCTTTTTAAGTATTCGTGAGCATCTGTGCTTTGTCAACTACATATAAACAAAAACTTTGCTAAACATATTGCATAACACCTGAGAACTTACTCTACATTGAAACATATTGAACATGAATGCTTTCAAGGTGGTTTCACCCTGTGTCCACCCTCTCAAGGATGTTATTTCATGAGGCGTGGATGGATGACCTCTTAAATGTAGGCCGTCCGCCTGGCTAATCATCGCTACCTAAAAGCCAGGTATTTGTTCCACACCAGCCCTTGTGATGTACCACACGTTCTGAGCTAATCCAAGCATTTTTGACCAGTCTGAAAAAGGGGTTGAATCCCCGCCCGTCTCTTATCTTGATCATATCACTCGGCTAATTAATTTACTTTGTCCAAACCATAAACCCATCTGGGTATCCGATATCTAAATGTCAAGGTTATATACCCATTTGTGGGGGATTTGCCAGCCATTCGGGTCCCTCCAGCCCAACCACGGCCTCCTCACACTTTGGGGGGGCCCTGAAGGCCAAGAAACACACTCCATCCTCCACATCCACAAGTAATCCGCTGATAATCAGCTTGATATTTATCAAGATTTAGCATAGTAGCTGTAATAAAGTAGACAGCTAGCGCGGGAACTGGGGGGGGGGGCGCTCCTAAGTCAGACAGACAATCAGTGCTTCTTTATATCTCACATTTATTCATACTTCCAGTTTTCTTTTCTTGAAGTTTGTCTTATGTAACTTCGTGGCCCCTCGTTATAGAGGTACCAACCTAGATTGAGGTGTTAGTTCCAAAGCTTCACATTTACCAGGAAACGCCCCTTCATCAGTGCTAACCCCATCGGGTCGCAAGCTCACCTCCAGGGCTGCTTTTCAATAGTGAGAGTTATTGTCTGACCAACTGATCATCAAGTCGATTGGAACGCCTCCATCCCAGGCCCCCCGACCGCTCAAGCCTCCAGATCTCAAATATATAAAGCTCCCTTCAAGAGTGCAGCTGCCCAGTTCCCCCCTCTCCCCCCTCAACCAGAGACCACGGGCTGTTGGTTGCCCAAAGTGGCCCCTCCTCCTCAACTGAACCCGAGTGTTTTGGTAGTGGAAAAAGGAAAAGTATATCCACCAGGTCCAATTTCCCTATATTAGCCCTACTAAACCCATCCTTTTACAAAAAGGTCCAAAATACCACCTGCTACTGAAGGTTCAATGGAAAATCCATGTCTGCTTAATCTTGCTGCCAAATTTAAGATTTACTAGATCGATTCATTGACAGTTCAAGTCTGAAGGTTTTCATCGTTGTGTTCTATCGAAGGGGTAAACTCACGGTTTCTCTTGATGGACTCCAGCACCCGGTTCGTAGTGGAATCTCCTCGCCCATGCACCGTTTTCCACAAAAAACGGAATCATCCATGCAGTCATGCAACTCCTTTCTTTTAGTTCCCACGCTTTGCCATCCTCCAAGTTGCAATCTGTCTCCCCCTGCCTGGATCGCCTCCTGGGGAATCTCCACCTCCACCGATGCCAAGAACTTCTTTGCCTCCAACAGGTCAGCGAACCTCCGTGGGCCATTTTCCGTTGCAACTTTTAGTCTAGCCAGGTATTCTAAAAATGCTTTAATGCCTTTTTATTGTAGGGCTCGAACTACCATTAGAACCTTTCTACATTGGGCCAACAATTGTGGTGTATAATCTTGATCAAAAAATAATCTAGTATCACCGAATATTATTTCCTTCTTTGACCACGCCCGCTTTAATATGTCCTCTTTAGTGCGAAAGTCCAAAAAGGCTATTATTACTGACCTAGGACGAGCTTTGGGGTCTTTTAGCCTAGGTATGAGGGAGCAGTGGGCTCTAATTATGTTTAAAGGCCTTTCTGCTGGCCTGTCTAGTATCTCCACTAAAAAGGACTTGAAAAAAGTCAGAATAGAACCCGATTCCGTGCCTTCAGGCAGACCATGAATTCTGATGTTATTTCTTCTGTTTCTGTTTTCAAGTTCCTCTAGTCTGGACTCCAGCTGCAGTCCCCTCCTGTGTAGGTCTGTAAGGGCCGTGTTGTGGACATCTACCATATTTGAACAATCAGTTAAGCCTTCTTCTACTCGCCCCATTTTTTCCTCCAGGCTTTTTAATTTTCTTTTATTTTCTTCCGTCCCTCTTTCCAGTCTCTCCAAAGATTCGCTCATCTTCTGCAATGTGGTGCACAGTTGTTTGGAGGTTATTGTGCACTCCCGTTCTTCTCTTTCCTCCGAGGTTACCCCGGCCTGCCGCGAGGACTCCATTAGACTGGCTGATGGAGGCTGAGTGTAGTCCAATAATGTTTTTAACTGTGTATTCATCTGATTGGCATTCCTCTCTCTCTGTTTATGCCTAGAAGACATGTCGCTGCAATTTCCACTGAATCCTGTCGAAGGATGGGTTAGGTTTTTTTATGATTTTTGTGGATTAAATCTGGATGGGGTAGAGCTGCCGATTCAGGCTGCCATCAGGCTGGTGCACCCAACGGAAGTCTCTGCTACTGTTTTTGAGAACCAAAGTGGTTTCCTTCTTCTTTTGTACTTCCTTTTCTCTGTAACACAATGGGATGTTGCTTCAAGTATTGCATCCTTAATACTTGCCCACTTTGCATGTACCCCCTCACCTGTATTTCTTCTTGCCAGGGTTAGCTTAACTCTGTTGGCCATCTTATCAAAGTCAGCTTCTCTCAAGTCCCATATTTTTGCCTTGGAATGGAATGATTTAGTTCTAGTGGCCAAATTGAATCATACCATGTGATGGTCAGTGGCCCCCAGGTGACCAAACTGGAAATCTGTGATCCTTTCCCTGTTAGTCAGTACTAGCTCTAGGATAGCCCTGTCTCTTGTGGGTCGTTGAACCAGTTGTTTGAGGCCCTCCCCCTGCATGGAATCCACTATGTGTCTAGTTCTGCAGATGTTCCTGCTGGTATTGACCAGTCTGTATCTGGCATGTTGAAGTCTCTTATTATCAGAACCTCCCCCCCCAGGTTGTCATGTTTTGTATATCTTGTATATCTGGTATATCTGGGACTGCGCCATCTATCTTAAGGATACCCTTATGGGTCACATCATCCCATCCCCCAGCCTGAGCAACTCCTCTCAGGTCCTCGTAATCAAAATCCTCCTTGATGCACATAACAAGGAACTCACTGTCATCTCGGTTTACCTACCCCCAAGAGACCAGGCTGCTGGCTTCCATAGCATCATGGAATATCTAAGGGTCCAGCAACATAATTCTGAAACCATAATCATGGGTGATTTTAACATTAATTGGCTCTTCGCTGAGGCCGCTACCTATAAGGATGCAGCTGTGGCGCATCATCTCACTCAACTGGTCAATGCCCCCACTAGGTGTAACTATAGGACAGGCTCCCTTACGCTTCTAGACTGGATTCTATCTAACCACCCTGAATGCATCTCCAATGTTTCTATACTCCCGGATACAATAAGTGACCACTCACCTGTCATCTATTCCTGGTCAAACAAATACCACAAGCCCCCTCCCAAGCTTATCTATGCCAGGGTTATCAAACAAGGGCACCTCCAGCTGTTAAAATCCCATCTAACCAGGCTGAACTGGGCAGTGCTTGACCTATTTATCAAACGTTTCAACGAAGCCCGTGACATCTATGTACCAGTGAAAAAGATGAAGGTCAAAGGACAGACCAACCCCTGGGTTACTACTGACCTTTTAACTCTGCTCAAGCACAGAGACCACCTCTGGCATTGTGCTCGTGCAATTCCAATGCAAGTAAACATACAATTATACAAAGCAGCCAGAAATGATTGCACTCGAAGAATACGGAATGCTAAGCGCAGCTATTACAAAGAGGCTCTGACCAACTCTTGGGACCAGGAAACAAATTCTGGAACAACATGAAAGAACTCACAGGCAAGGATCTTAAAGCACCACCCACTATGCTCAACCTTCATGGCACTCCTACACTCGACCTAGGTATCATCACCAGCACTTTTAATAATGCATTTACAAACCTGGACAATGTCCTTCCACCAAAATTTTTAGCGACCTCCCTCAGCTCCTCCCAAGTTACCCCCAACTAGAGCATTACAACCCCAAAGTTTTTTTTTTAGGGAGGTCCCACCACAGTAGCTAGAAAATACATTCAAAGGCCATCGGCAAGCAAGGTACAGTGGTGACTCCTTGACCTGAAACTGCTGGAACAAGTCCTCGATGAAATCTTAGAACCACTTACAAAGATCTTTAATCTCTCGCTTAGTTTGGGCCATTTCCCCTCTCTGGAAGAAAGCCACTCACCCCGGTTCACAAAAGCGGAGATAGGACACTGCACACAATTACAGACCTATCTCACTCCTCCCCCCACTATCCAAAGTGCTGGAGCGAATAGTGTCGGACCAACTAGCTGAATTCCTGGATAAGTACAATGTACAGTGCCCAGAGCAGCATGGCTTCAGAAAAGGGCACAGCACCACCACTGCACTACTGGAATTTACAACCTTCATCCATGCCACGCTTGACAAAGGGAATTGTGGAGGGGCAGTATTTATAGACCTTACCAAGGTATTCGACACAGTTAACCACCCCCTACTGCTCAAGCAACTGTCCTCCATTGGGATCTCCAGCGATGCCCTCCCATGGTTCACCAGCTACCTTGATAATCGGATCCAACGTGTAAGGATTGCAGGGATCTCTTCAGATGAGAAACCGGTCTGCTCCGGAGTCCCCCAGGGGTCTATTCTGGGCCCTCTACTCTTCTCCCTCTTCATCAACAATCTCCCCAGTGCCTGCCACCAAAAATATTACTATCATGAGCGAGCGCAGTCCTGTTTTCCAGCCACCATGACATTACAGTCCTTGAATCCCAGCTGCAGCTCGACTTCAATCGCATCGAAGACTGGTTCAATTCTCATAAACTTGTCCTGAACCACAGCAAGACTAAAGCTATGTCCTTCTGTAACCGACAGAGCAGGCACAACTCTCTGTCCCTCACCATCAAGAACCACGCTGGGAACCCACTCGAACATGTCAAGGAGTTCAAGTACCTTGGTATTACCCTGGATAGTACCCTCTCCTACACTCAGCATATTGACACTGTTGCCAAGACCGCCAATATATGGATTGGACTACTACACAAACACAAGCACTGTATGCCTGCGGATGCCCTTAAACTAGCCATCTACAGCTCTGTCACCTCTATCATGACTACAGCCTTGCCATCTATGGCTCTGCCCCAACAAGTGCCCTCCGCAGGATCTCAGTTGCTCTCAACAAAGCCTGTAGACTACTGACAGGTGCAGCCTGACTAACTCACACCTGTGACCTCTATGCACAGGCCAGCTGGCTACCCCTGCGCAGCAGAATACAATTCCAGACCTGCTTACTTACCAAAAAGATTCTCCTTGGTCTCATGCCACCTGGTGTTAGCTCACTCCTTACTACCTACAGTGGCACTCAACAAACACGTGGTGCCCAATCTCTAACCTTTCAGGTTCCCAGATGTCATACCTCCATGGGTCAGCGGTCCTTATCTATAGAGCTGCTCAATGGTTCAATTCCCTCAATAAAGAATCACTTTCCTCTACTACACTTGGACCCTTCAAAAGGAATCTCAGACTTTACCTCACCTCTACCACTCAATGTGACTGCTTTGTTGAACAGAGATCTCTCTAAACACCTCCCAGATCACTCATATCTCACAGCCCGCCCTTTCCCAATCTCATTCTCTCTGGTACTGGGCCTTTCTTGTGACTCCTTTCCTGCTTCACATCTCCACTGGTACAAGACATTTTCCACTACTATCAGACAGTGGCCCATTAGCCTGCCAACTTCCTCTCCCGTCGCATGCCTGCAAAACTAACTGCCTATGGTGCCCTCTTTCTCTTATTGTTATGAGCCAGCTGCCTACTCAAGCTGCTTGTTTTATGAATATTATCTCAAAGTATGTTATAACTGAGTATCTTTATTTTTTCTTTTAGTTGTTTTGGTTGTTTATTGTGCATTCTTTTACTACCTCTGTATGTATGTTGACCCTCATCCTTTGACGTGGAACCTTTGTAAACGAGCAGTTTCTGCTCAAAGGTATTTGTAATCCGTGAATTTAATAAATAAATAAATAAAAAATCTTCTAATAGCAATGTGCATATGTCCTCCCCCTGGTCTGGAGGCCTGTAGAAAACCCCAGTTTGCATGGCTGTCCCATTTCCTGTTTTCAGGGTGACCCACAGTTCTTCTGGCTCCTTATGTGTATTCTGAATTTCTTTAGCTTTAATATTTTCATTGACATAAAAGGCCACTCCACCCCCCCCCCTTTGAACCTCGGTCACTTCTGAACAGTTTATAGCTTGGTACTGAAGTCTCCTAAGTGTTGTTACTAGTGAACCATGTCTCGCTAATGGCTAGTATGTCCAGTTTAGCCTCTGTCATTATTGCCTGCAGGTCTGGAATCTTGTTTCCCAGACTGCAAGCATTTGTGTACATGATTTTCCACTGGCCAGATTTTGGTGTATTGGTTGCTAGGCAAGGTCTAAACCATTTAGCAATAAGCTATTTTCTTTTTTTTTTTATTTACGTTTTGTAGGTTTTTTCCCTTTTTCGCCATCCCTGCCCATGCATGTCCAGGGTGCTGACGTCTGTGTGTGGAGGCAGGCACTGCGGAGCACCCCACCCTACCAGCTGCCCCCTTCCCCACCTACGTCACCACCAGACTTCCAACCAGTGGTGACGAGACTACGGGAGAGACAGTGTCCACCTCTGGAGAGGAGAGATGGATAGGTGGCTCAATATTGCTACCACCCTTCCCCCTCCCGGCCAGCTCCCCAATGACCTGAGGTCATTCCCAAACCTGGGTCACTAGCGTGGCATGAGGTGTGGCATCCAGCACCTCAACCATTAGTGCCACTGGGCCATCCTAACAATCAGCTATTTCTAAAGATCATAAACAGTCTACAGACACCTCTCTAAAAAGATGCACTTTCAGACCCCCACTTAAAAACCTCCACAGATGGGGCCTGCCTCAAAGATCTTGGAAATGAATTACAAAATACTGGGCCCGCTACCTCAAACGCTTGCTCACCAGAGGTCTTCAGGTGGGCTCTGAGAACTGCTAGAAGGCACTCGGTAGAGGAGCAGAGTGAGCGCCCGGGGTGGAAAAGAGTCAGGAGGTCACTCAGGTAGCCAGGGCCCGATCCGTTTAGGGCCTTATAAGTGAGCAAGCCCACCCTGAAGATAATTCTCCACCTAACCAGCAGCCAGCGCAGATGACGCAGAGCCGAGGTTGCATGACAAGATCTTGTAAGGCCCATCAGCAACCTGGCTGCTGCATTCTGCACCAGCTGCAGGCACCGGAGAATACCCTCCCACTCACCCCAAGATAAAGAGCATTGTAGTAAAGTCTAGACATCACAAAAGCATGAACCAGTGAGGGCAATGATAGGGGGTACAGTAATTACAGAGGTGGCAGAGGCAAATACAGAGGGCACCACTATTATAACAATGATTAACAAGGTTATAGGTCACTTCAGAACAGGTCTAGGCCTGGTTCTCCAAGTCTAGAGGAAATGATTAGGAAGTCACAGGATGAAATGAGCCCATACTCACCAGGATGTATTAAATGAACAGGATCAACAAATTTTTATTTAGTTCCCTTTGTACACAAAGTATCTCAAAGTGTTTTTCATACCACTGTCTTAGATATTGGTAGTACAATGACTGTATGCAAATCAATACATCAGGCAATAAATGATCAACATGTAAAGGCTATAGCCTGTAGTTTGGTGGCAGTGGGTAACCACCGCCATGCCTCCTACCAAGCAGTGCTTAGACTGTGCATATCCAAGAATCCTTTGGACATTAATTCTGTCACCAGTGGCAATGTATGTCTGCTCCTCTGGCAGTTGTACTCCACACCCACTCCCATTCCCTGGCTGTTGTTGTTGGCTATGGTCATCCAGGTGGGGCATTCACCTCTCGTCACTCTTTGCAGATCAGGACTGCACTGCACTTCCAGGTTTGTTCCCAGTCACTGCTGCTGTGTGCCCTCTAATAGTTCTACCAAGTACAATTATCCTTTGTTTTTCTTCCTCTACAAGGCTGCCTGAAACTGAATGAGTGTAAGTACCACAAGGCAAGAAATCTAATAATATACCATATATATATACATATATATATATATATATATATATATATACACACACACACACACACACACACACACACATATATATATATATTGCACTGAGTATGTGTTATATGGCTATTTACATAGTATTCCTGGAACTTCACTGCACCAGTCATGCTCTGGCTCCTGCCATCTGGGAAAGCCCATTCTTGCTGTAACTATGTGGTCACAATTTTCCTGCCCCCTCGGCAAGTGGACTGCTCCATGTTCTGTGGTTCCCACTGGATACCCTCCCTCCCTCCAAGTTCTGTTTCCTTCACTTGGGGCTAGGGTTTTGCCCTTTATGTTCATGGTACCATTCTACATGCTCTATATGTTTCTGCTGTTGTATCTTGGGCCTATGTCCCTCCACCCACCAGGCATGTGCCCTAAGACTTGGGCTTACACAGCAGTAACTACTGGCCATTTGCCCCATGACAGCCAGGCATATGCCTACAGTACCACCTGTCAAACTCTTGCCTCCATGCTCAGTACCCTTCCTGGACTTCGTTCTTTTGCACTGCAGTCCTGTGGCCTCCCTTGCCCCATCTGTTAGTGCTGCATTTATGCAGCTGTGGTTCTCCTGCCCCCAAGCCAGCTGATTACTCAGTGTCCCATCATTGCTATCTGGTATATCCTTCTTGCATCCATCTCCACCTCAGCCTTCTGTGCCTTCTGTATCACTACTCATCTCAGTTTTGCACCTTTGATCTGCTGCTTCTCAACAAGTCAGTGCCCACCAGCCTGAGCAGGTGGTTGCTCAGGTCCTCTCATTGGGGATCAACATTCATACCATCTACTTCATACAGGGCTATGCTCTATACACTCATACAGCCATACACGTACCAACTACTTTTATACAGGGCAATGGTTTGTATGTTTGTTCTATCATTCTGTATGCACTCATACTACGGGTTATGCCCTACATGTTAATACTACCATACAGTATTTCAGGCACGCCTCCTAACCCCTGCTGGGCACACTCCCAAATGACACTTGGGTTCTTGCCCCAACATTCAGCACCCCTCAGGAACTTTGTACACCTTCGCCCCTCACTGACTTCATATGACTTGGGCTTTGCCCCTAAAGGGCTCAGCTTCAATGTAACTTTTGGTGAGCCTTGCACTCAGAGGACACAAATGAGCATTCATGCCCAAAGCAACGGTTTCATTGAAGTTTTCTCCATCTCCCTGGGGTCTTTACTTCTCTGATGTTCTTTCAATATCTAGGCCTAGCCAGGACACTTCTACCGGGGAGGCATTAAGACTGTAGACTCCTTTATCATTGTGCTGTGCCATGCGCTCCTCCAAGGTTGTCTCCAGTAAGCAGTTAGTGCACCTTACAAAGGGACAATACTCATGAGTCTGGGCTTCTTCATCACATGGCTGTGTCTAGTGGCTCCTTTGCAAGAGTGAAAGTCTCCTACACCAGATGGAGGGTGAGGTCTGACATAGTTCTCTACCTATTCAAAGCAGTGGGTAGTGGGTACTAGTCTGGGTATCCTCCTGAGTCTTAATCCAAAACAGCACATCATGTTCATATTTCATGACTTATGTAACTTGCAATTAAAGTATTCCTAAGCCTGTAGGGATGGTAACCTTTTCCTTGGGTCCCCAGAGGTTTCCTCCAGAAGGTGCTTTTTTTTGTCTTGAAAAGTACAGTACATATCAAGGCCAGAGAAGCAAGTACTCACCACAGCCACCTTTTGGATGGTTACTGATTTGTTTAAATGTTTTTGTAATTTTAAATGTACCTCCAAAGAGTATGAAAGGCCAAAACTCTACTGGTACACTGAAGAACAGCAGCTTTCCTAGCACAGCTAGTTGTAGTCTGGGTTATTATCTGCCAGGTTCATTACACTCTGCTCTATGCTGAAAATCATGATATTAACTGATTTAATAATCATTCTACCATGAACTGGGGTGTGATACTGGCCCGCTCTTTCATTGGCAGTGGCATATTCATGGCTGGGTCTCTTTCTCCTTATGGGAAGTTGTGTTTTGTACATTCGATCATTGTTGTTTCTGGGTCTTCTTCCCTAAAGTGCCTTTGGCCTAGTGCAATTTCATCCCTGTGGCATATTTGTGGATTAACTTTCCCTCAAGAGAATTCCTGGGTCTTCATAACACCCCAAAAGGGTGGTAGTCCTTGTAGCAGGTACAGAGAGAGTGTGCACCAAATCTACATTGTACAAGCATTCTTGCATTTATTCGCTCCAATAACTGCTGCATTACAATCTTAATCAGTACCCTCATTAACCATTCGCTCTACCAATCATTGGCATTATGTTGCACCCAATCATTCTAATCACCTTGCGTAACCCTTACCACATAACTCCCCCAAAGGATCAGTGAAAGCAAAAGCTATAGCCTGTGGTTTAGTAAGGTAGCGGGTGATTCATGACATCACCCAACCAAACGACACTTAAACAGCACATGTCCAGGCATCCTTTGGATGCCGTTTAATTGCTACACAATCCTTCCCTCCTTCTCCCATCACCCTCTCTTTCCGTATAGGAATCTTCATCTTTCTTCTCTAAAGTACCTCCTGTCTAAGGGGACACTCTTACTGTAACAACTCTAGGCTTGGAACCCTCCTACCCTCAAGAAGGTTCCTGTGTCCTCACTGCACCTCCAAAAGGGTTTCAATCCCCGTAACAAGGACAGAGAATGCATGAACAGTCTACATCATACAAGAATTAGAACATGTATTCACTTCCCTAGCTACTACATACAGTCTTAGTACTTTTATCAACCATTCACCCTACCGATCATTCCTATCGTGTTGCACCAATAATTCCAGTTACATTGTCTAACCATCCCTACATAAGTCGCCTGATGGACCAGTGAAACCGTTCATTCATAGCTGTCCTAAATGACGCTTTTTTTTTGAGTTCCGTATGTCTCCCCCAAACTTCCTCCCTCCTCCCGTGTCTCCTGTGTCACCTCCATTACCACCCTTACATCTGTAGGTGACTTGATCCTTCCTGGTGACTTTAATCTGGACTGGCTCTCCCCCCGTCTCACAATTTTTGCCTCCAGATCAAAGCACTAAACCTGACCCAACTGATCAAAGAGACAACTCTTCCCAACTCTTGCTCTCAATCCCATACTCGTCTTGATTGGGTGCTATCAACCCACCCGCACCGCATCAGTACTGCTGGTGTTCTTGCTGATGTGCTTAGTGATCACTACCCCACCTTTTGCATCAGGAAGATATGTCCTCCACCACAACCCCCCAAATATATCCAGTATTGACCCCTCAAAACGCTCGACACAAGAAAATTACTCCTTAACCTGACAAGGGCAAATTGGTCACCATTCCTCTTCACTCCCTCTGTCGACACTGCCCTCACCCATTTCACATCAACCTTCCTAAATATCTGGGATGCTCATGCTCCACTGAATACAGTCAGGGTAAAATGTCACCACAATGGTTGGATTTCTCCTGAAATCCTGTCCATGTACAAAACCTGCAGCCACGCTCGGCGTCATTTCAAAATCTCCTGCGACCCATCTGACCTACAGAATTACAGAGCAATACAAAATGGCTGTACAAAGCAAATTTGTCAGGCAAAATCTGATTATTTCAAAGCCCGACTGCACACCTCCAGCAAGTCACCATCTTCCTTCTGGAATGATTTCCGCTTGCTCCTCCTCCGAACCCCCCTCGCCCACTCTTTTTTTTTAACTTCTTTTTCCCTCCAGTCACCGCCTGATGAGGCCCCATTGGCCAGCTTCACCCATTCTCCTGCCTTGCTTGGCTCCTTTCTACTGGCTCCCCATTCCTTCAGCCCACCCGCAACTCACCTGTCGCGCCCCCTTGTCTTCCGTCTGGGCAGGGTCGCCTCCACCGCTGTGGCGATCATTCCTCACATGTAAGGCACCACAGTCAGAAGTGAAGGAAGGAGGCAGCTGAGGTCCTGTGAGCAGGATCCAGTGACAGATGTGGGTGGGTCAGAGTGGCTTCTTCCTCCCAGCAGGCAGGGTGTTTCCTGTGTTTACCTCCCCTGGAGGCACGGACGTGCAGTGACATCCTGCATGGGTACGAGCACGTTCCCACACTCCTCCCGTGGACATCCACTGTCACCTTCCCCATTACTTTTTGTGGCCCAAGCTGTTGCACAACATGCCTTCATGTGGTTTCACTACTGCAGGGGACCCATGACCCACCCCTCCCCAAGAGAGGAGAGCTGTCTGCCAGATGCTCAATCCTCTCTCCCCCGTCCAACCCCTGGCAACCCGAGCTTGCTCCGGACCCTGGGTCACTGGCATGGTGTGAGGTAAGGTGCTCGATGCCTTATCCCTCTGCACCACTGGGTCAGTGCCCCTCACCCACTTTTTATGTGGCAGGGTCCCTTGTTTTTGACCCTACCACTGCTGCAGATGCCCTAAATAATTTCTTTATGGACCTGTGCCCTCCCACAAGGTCACCTCCCCTCTCCCACCCCCATGCTGCCCTCTGGCTTTCAACTGCCCCTAATATCACCCCCAGAAATCCTCAGAGCTCTAGGCTCTCTAAATCCCTCTAAATCCAGCCCTGATGACATACACCCTAGACTCCCCAAAATCTCTGCATCTTCAATTTTGATCCCTCTAGCTTACCTCCTTAATCTATCTCTCTCCTCCTCTACTGTCCCCTCAGCCTGGAAGTCTGCTATGGTCCTCTCCCTTCATAAAGGGGGTGACCCAACTGCCCCTGGTAATTACCACCCCATATCACTTCTCCCCTCGCTCGGCAAGGTCCAAGAATACCTTGTCCTCTCTAGGCTAAGCGACTTCCTCTCTGCCTCTAACACACTCTCCCCAGTCCAATCTGGATTTAGGAAGTTTTACTCCACCACCTTCTCCCTTCTTCATTTCACAAATTCCATTCACTCTGCGATGGATCAAGGTCAAATCACCTCCATCATATTCATTGACCTTGCAAAGGCTTTTGATTCCATCTGTCACCCTGTCCTTCTAAACAAGCTAAGTGCCAATGGCCTTTCCCCAGCTTCTGTCTCCTGGTTTAGATCTTATCTTATTGGTCGGTCCCAGTCAGTTAAGTCAATAATGTCTTATCTCCCTCTCCTTGCTGGCATTCCCCAGGGATCGATCCTCAGACCTGTTCTTTTCTCTTGGTTTATAAATGACCTCCCTTCTGTATGTACCCATGCCCAGATCCATATGTATGCGGACGACACCATCCTATTCCTATCTGGTCCCTTTGTGCCAACCGTCCAAATACCTCTTCAACTTGATTTCACCACAGTAACAAGCTAGTTCAAAGAAAACTGCCTAAAAATGAATGCCAAAAAGACCATAGCCATGACCTTTGGCTCCAGGCAGAAACTTGCCAGGCTCCCCTTCCTCCCTGTCTTCTCTACCTCTGCTAACACTCCTCTCAAAGATGTCCTTGCCTACAAATACCTTGGAGTGTGTCTTAACCCTTCTCTGGACTTCTCTTCCCCCTTTCTCTCTTCACTCCAAATGTCGCCCCAAACTGGGGCTTCTCTACCCCCACAAGGGTAGTCTTTCCCTCCCAGTCAGACGTGATCTGCTTGTCAAATGGATACTCCCACCCTTCAGTTATGCTGATGTCATCTACGACTCAGCCCTGGCCACCTCTCTCACCAAACTTGATGTCCTCTTCAACGCTTTCTGTCACTTTGCATCAAATTCCCCCTCCCGACACACCACTGCAACCTCTACTCCTCACTATCCCTCTTGCAGAGGTGCTTGTCCCACTGTTGTACTTTCCTCTCCAAATACTGGTTTGGGACTCTTCTACCCTACCTATCCTCCCTCCTAACTTCTGCCACTCCCTCCCCCTACAATCCACCTATAAATTGCCTCTGCTCCTTCATCCTCCCATGAGCCTACACCTCTGCTGGGTCTTCAGGTGAAGCTGCCTCTGGCTGCAAGCTGCAACACTGGACTTAAGATTTGCAAGAAAGTGAGTAGTGCTCACAACAGAGGGAGGTGAACCTTACAATTTACAATTGTCTTTGGTTTGAAGCAGATTCCTTAGGAAAGTTAATATTCTTCAGGTGCAGGATACTTCTAACTGAAGGGTGAAATAAGGAACTTAGAATTATCAGAAAAGGCAGTCTTTCAATCAACAGATGGAGGTGGAGTTTGCTTTACTTTTGTTACAAGTGTTAAGGTTTTCAGTGCAGGAACAGTTTAAACCCACATAGGCTGAATACTGTTTTCTGTGTCTGCCCTTCTGCACAGCTGACGTGTTGTGGGGCTGACTGTTTTCAGAGCACAAGTCACCAGGCTCTTTTGGGGCTGGGGAGGTTTACCTGTGTCTGACTTGGATGTCTGGATTTTTCTCTGTTTGATTAGCAGGGTATTTTCTCTGTCAAATTGGTTTGAAGCAGTATTACAAATTGTCGTATGTGCATCTTGCTGACAGGAAGGCACCATCGCATCGGTAGGTCAGAGCGTTGAGCTGATTGTTTCGTGAGGGCACAGTTTAGGCCCAACCCTTCCCACCCATCACCCCACCCACCCCTGGAAATAGTTCATTTATACCTGGGGTTCTGACATCATTTCCTCAAGAGGGCAAGGTACATATCACTGTCATATCCTGTCTAGACACCGCGCTGACAATATAAGCATACACATTATATAAATACATATATTTCTATATAACGCACCAATCACACACACACACACACACACACACACACACACACACACACAAAAAAAAACTAAACAAGGTAGACAGTTATGTGGGGAGTAGTACAATGTAATGGCTGGGGGCAGCAGTCTTCCGGGAGTCTTTCTGGAGGCTGAGATGCTGCCCTGTTTGCAGACAACTATCTGCCCTGAGGGAGCAAGTTGCCCGTCTTCAGGCCGCACTGGACAGTGGCGAGAACCTCCCCATCCAGGGAGCACCAGAGCCACCCACCACTACCTCAGAGGTTACAAGAAAGCACAGCAATTGGACCACAGTGGGCTCAGGGAGGGTAAGGGTGGTGGAACAGAGGCACACCCAGTCAGTTGTTCCACTCACAATCCATACACCATTCTGGGGAGCATAGTTCCCCTATGGATGCACCACAGAGGAGACTAAGGAGGGTGCAGACAACTGTCACAAAGGGAGGCCCTCAGGAAGGAGGCAGAGGGCACCACAGGAAAGAAAGCAGCTCCGTGGAGGACTCAATATTAGGGGATAGAACTGGGGAGCAGGGAAAACTGAGTAAGGTGCCTGCCTGTGCCATGGCTGGAGGGACAGGAAGTGCATCCTTAGGATCATGAGAACAGTTGACGGGAGTCTGAGCTGGATGTCATTGTCCACCTAGGGACAAATGACTTAGCTCATTATGAGATTAGAGTAGTGCAGAAGGACTTTGTAGAGTTGGGAGGGCTTAAGACAAGTAGCACACACAGTATCCTTCTCAGAGGTACTGCCTGTCAGTGGCATGGGTGAGGTGAGGTACTTTGCACCATGCAGTTTAACAAATGGTTGAAAAATGGTGTGGAGCACAGGGTTTGGCTTCATTGGGGACTGGGGTTCCACCTGGAGGGACACCAGCCTATACTGGCAGGATGGTCTGCATCTGTCCAGGAAGGGAACAAGTCTTTTGGGCAATCGGTTTAAATGCTTCATTGGCAAGCCTTTAAACTAGTCAAGGGGGGAGGCACTGATAAGCAGCAGGAAAATCCCAGCCTCCCCCTACAAAACAGGGTACTAAATGAGAAAAAGACCAAGGTAGAAAGGTCAGTGGGGGATGCCACTACAGAAGGTAAAGCCATCAAAAAATGGAGAGCAATGAGTACCAATGCCCGCAGTCTGGGTAACAAGTTTCCTGAATTAGTGGCCTTGATGGAGGAGGAAGATCTGGATATCGTGGCAGTCACAGAAACATGGTACACACAGAACCATGACTGGGACATAAACATACCAGGATACACTATCTACAGGAGGGACAGGGAGAGTAAAAGGGGAGGAGGAGTAGCTCTCACATGAAGAAATCAAAGCAACAGAACAAAAGGGTAAACAGGGAGGAGAAAAGCACTGTGGGTCAATTTGAGGCAGGCAATGGCACCACAATCCGCAGGGGTTGTCAGACCTCTCGGGGAGGAAATGGACAAGGAAATGATAGAAAGTATACTTAGAATGGCAGATAAAGGGAGATATTGCTGATGGATGATCTGAATATGCCAGATGTTAACTGGAGTGCAGTTGCAGCAGCCACTTCTAAGAGTGGGGTTATTCTAGATGCCCTACAGGGGCATGCCTTGAACAACTAGTATTGGAGCCCACTGGAGGGAGCAATCTTAGATCTGGTTCTCTCAAATGGAGATGAAGAGAGATCACAGATGTAGAAGTGGGTAGCCATCTGGGAACTAGCGACCATCGAACAGTATAGTTCTAATAAACACAGCAATAGAGTCAAGCCATACAAAGACAAACGTACTGGATTTTAGGAGGGCTGACTTTGCCAAAATGGGTGAGTGCCTAAGGAATGCACTAGCAAATGGGCAGGAAGGAGGGGTGGAAGAACAATGGGGAATAATAAAAACTGCCATCACAGAGGTAACAAAGCTTTGTGTAAAGCAAATAAACAAAATGAAACAGAGGTAAGAAACCACTATGGTTCTCAAAGGAAGTGGCAGTGAAGGTTCAAGAGAAAAGAAAGCATTCAGGAAGTACAAGGAATCACAGAAGGAACAGGACAGAGAACTGTATCAGTTAAAGCAAAGAAAGCTGGAAAGGCAGTCAGAACAGGAAAGGCCCAAACCGAGGAAAAGATAGCCAACTCAGTTAAGAAGGGATAAAACCTTTATAGGTACATCAGGGGCGAAGGAAGACCAAGGAGGGATAGTGAGGCTTAATAAAGGGAGGGAGGGTGGGCAGAGGGTGACTGTGAAAAGGCAGAGATACTAAACAAATATTTTGCTCAGTATTTACAAAGGAAGGGGAGGCACCTGAAACAAACAGTAGAAACACTCTGGATACAAAAGTTGATACAGCCCATTTACAGAAGAAAGGGTTCTGAAAGAGCTCTTAAAACTGAAGGTGGACAAAGCAATGGGGCCTGATGGGATTCATCCCAGAATTCTAAAGAACTAAGGTAGAACTAGTGACACCACTGACTACCCTCTTTAACAAATCATGGGAAGATGGGGTGGCACCTGAGGACTGGAGGAGGGCAGATGTGATTCCCTTCACAAAAGTGGGAGCAAGGCAGAAGCAGGAAACTACAGACCTGTTAGTTTAACCTCAGTGGTAGGGAAAATGATGGAATCACTTCTGAAGGAAAGAATTGTTGAGTATCTAGAGGCCAGAGGGGCACAGGACCCAAGGCAGCATGGATTCACAGTGGAAGGTCATGCTAGACAAATCTGATAGATTTCTTTGACTGGGTGACCAAAGTAGTTGATCAGGAGGGGCTGTGGACATGGCCTACTAGACTTTAGCAAGGCATTTGACACAGTCCACACAAAGATTAATATACAAGTTAGCCAGCCTGGGAGTGGGTCCCAAGATGACAGCCTGGGTAAAGAATTGGCTGGAGAATAGGACACAGAGAGTAATAGTAAATGGAGTCCACTCTGAAAAAGGGGTTAGTAGTGGGGTACGCAGGAGTTCAGTATTAGGACCGGTCCTCTTCAATGTCTTTATATAGCGACATTGCAGAGGGACTGGAAGAAAAGTATGTCTCTTTGCAGATGACACAAAGATCTGCAACAGAGTTGATGCACCAGGTGGGTGGAAAGGATGAGAAGGGACTTGGCAAGGTTAGAGGAATGGTCAAATGTATGGCAGCTTAGATTCAATGCTAAGAAGTGCAAGGTAATGCACCTGGGAAACAAAAAACCCAGGGGAAGAGTACACAATGGGGGGTGAGATACTAACAACAACAAAAATGGAAAGGGACCTGGGGTAGTCATATCAGATGACCTAAAGGTGGGCAAGCAATGTGAGAGGGCAGCAAGGAGGGCTGGGGGGATACTGGGATGCATAGGGAGAGGCATCACCAGTAGAAAACAAGTTATTATCCCTCTGTACAGACAGCTGGTGAGACCACATCTGAGTACTGCGTGCAGTTCTGGAGACCAATCTCCGCAAAGACATAGACAGGATGGAAGCTGTCCAGAGGAGGCAACTAAAATGGTGCAGGGTCTACACAGGAAGACATATGAAGAGACTTAAGGAGCTTAATATGTATAGCCTCGAGGAAAGGAGGGAGAGGGGACATGATAGAAACTTTCAAGTACCTCAAGGGAATCAACAAAGTCCAAGAGGGTAGCATCTTAAAAAAGAGGTGTGCAAGAACAAGGGCACAATTTGAAGATAGAAGGGGGCGTCAGAGGTAATTTATGGACGTATTTTTTCACAGAGAGGGTTGTGGATGTATGGAACGGCCTTCCAGAGGAGGTTGTGGAGTCAAAAACAATGGTGGAATTCAAGCATGCATGGGACAGTCATAAGGCAATGTTAACTAGGATCTGCAGCTTATCCATCAGGTAGGGAAATGGACAGACTGGGTGGGCCAAGCAGTCCTTATCTGCCGTCAAATTCTATGTTTCTATGTAACTTGCTTTCTGTCTTAGACCCCCTTCCCTCTGGAAAAACCTGCCTACCCAAACCTGCCACCCCCCCTTTTCCTGTGTTTAAGCGCCTCCTCAGACCATCACCTGTTACATCTTGCGGCTGTTCACTGACCTAATCCACAACTAAACTTTTCTCCTCCACCTCTCTTTCTCCCACCGCCTGTATAAATCAGTGACCACATGTTATCCTTTTGTTGTTCTAGTCTTCTTATTTTTTATTTCATGTATAATGATCTGTAACCTAATTTTATAATGGTGAATTTACTTGTACACTGTATATTACTGTATCTGAATTTTTATAATCCCATTGTTGTATTTGTACCCCCTGTCCCCGGGTCATACCTGGAAATGAACTTCTGCTCAGTGTGCTTTTCCCAGTTACCAAATTTTAAATAAATAAATAGCCGTTGATAATTGTGTTACCTGTGGTACTGAGAGAGGGAATGTTGGACAGGGCACTTGATATATTGAGTGTGATTTTCAAAAGTTATAAAATGGATGCAGCTCCTATTTACTCCAGTGTAAGAAACTGCCCTGGTATGTCTAGTCCATGTTTTATCTTGCTGGATCTGTTTTCTAAAATTGGATTTATCTCCAGAATTTTTAGCTGTTTGATGGTACTTTACATAAGATCCATACACATTTTTTCCATCCTCTCCTGAGTGTCCACCCTATTACAGATTTTGAGGTCATCTGCAAAACGTCATGCCTTCCCGCTCTTCTACAATGTTGCTTTGAAGACATTGTAGAGGACCAGTCCCACTACTGAGCACTGCCACACCCCGCTGGTCACTCTTCCATCATTAGAGTGGGTGTTGTTAACCACCATTCTCCTATCTGTTAACCAGTTTCTAACTCAATTCACCACTTTGGATCCCATCCTAGGGTGCTCAGTTTCTTTATCAGTCTCCTGTGCAGCAGTGTCAAAGGCCTTGCTAAAGTCCAGATAGACCCATTCCCCATTGAAAATCCTGAACTGAGAACAGGATCTTGAATACTCGCTTTGACTTAAGAGGACCTCTGGCTAACCCCAAACAAACATGCAGACAAGCAAACAAACTTGTAGCTATCTTTTTGCCACCCCTAATACTGGACCTCAAGACAGCGCTCACACCGGCAGTAACAATCTAACAAGAGTTTTGCCACCAGCTAAATATTTAGTTTGCTCTCTGTTTCAGTTCATTTCAAATGAACTGCAAGATCGGGTATACCCACAGTACCCCACTACAGTATGTACTGTAGGATGGCACTGTTTTCATACAACTGAGGGATATTCCAGGAATCAGTCTTCACCATTGATTCCCACTTATGGGTCTGGAGCTAGAGGCACTAGGACCCAGAGAGAGCAATTTTCTTTTTGCAAGAGGGAGTCAGTGGTAGCACTGATGGTACCTGTGTACCTCACATGGTGTTGCACACCAACCAATAACCATCACCGGCTCCCTCATGCACCTCAGTTCTGTTCTTCTCACCCCTGTGTGCACACCGTGGGAGCAATAGTGCCTCAGTGAATTTGTTGCCGCTGAATTTAAACTGCATCACCACATAGTTTTTTCTTCATGGTGTCTTCTCACTTGTTATTTTACTTTCTATGATGTCAGAGTCTGAAAAGATTGGGGCCAAGAACTCCCAGCATATACCAATTGGGCAGCTGTACTGCTCAAAATTGGGAGGTATGAGAGGATAGTATATTCTGCTGTGGGAAAAGATCTTCTATATGCTATAGCATACGGCCCTTACCAGACCAAATGGGATCACTCAGTGGCTCCCCTTGCTCTGGACCCCCTGAATGCTGAGTGAATTTCTCTTTGGACAAATCCATGCCTGTGACTACTGTCCTCCATTTTGACTTCGTCTCTCTTTGCCATGGAAATTAAAGTGTGGCCATCCCCTGGTTAGGGAATGGCACATACCCCATTTTAGCCCTTGTTTGTCATATGTATCTTTTCTTTTTAATGTACAACCAGTGAGTGCCTGCTATAGGAGATTAGTGTTCCCTTGGGGAGCAGTGTGCATCTTTGTATAACTTCCTTTTGACCCTATTAATTTAAAGCCTTGGTTTTCTCTCAGCTGTTTTACCTCAGGTACGTTTCATTACCTGAGTAGACAATTAGTAGCTTCCCATAGAAGGTACCCCCATTGGTTTCTAAGCCCTGCGTTCTTAAAGCGTAGCCCCCCGGGTGTTGGGAAAATGATCTCATTGTAAAGCAGTTAGTGTGATGTTTTTTCTAAATCTAAAACCAAGCACACAGTATAGTTATTCTATTTGTGGTCTATAACATGACTCTGCTCTCCTACCCATTCCACCCAATTATACCACACACAAGGAGATTCTTGTTGTACCTTGTGCATTTTGTATTATTGAAAAATCTAATAAAAACCTTTATGGCAAAAAAAAAAAAAGGAAGGGGACAAGAAGATGAAGAAAGTACATTGGGTACCCTTCTGACACCATTGATGATGTTGAGAGAGGGACTGACACTGGGGCTGTGTGGTGTCTGGTTGCTAAGCAGGTGGTGGTTCTTTCCTTTGGTGTCGCTAGCGACACCTGGGGGAGGATGTTGCCATCCATTGTGACGGACACGGCAGTGACCATGGTGCTAGTCCTGGGCCCAACACCAAGCATAATCCTGGTGACAATGTTGTCCCTGGTTCTGGTGCCATTTGCAGTGCAAGAGGTGGGGATGATTCCAGGGTCAACACCAAACCCAGCACTGAGGATGATGCCAGCTGCTATGATGGTGATGAACCCATCTCCAGGCTATTTGTCAGGCCTGAGACCGGTGCAGGAGGTGGCACTGGCTCATAGTCAGATGACAGCTGGGAAGTGGTGTTCTCCCTGGAGCTGCATGCTGACACTGTTACTGGTGGGGACCAGGACTGCCTTACAGGGACTGTACAGCTCCACTCTTCTCATGTTGAGGAATCTTCCCATGGGCATCAACTGGTTGCTCCTCTGATGTAGGTCAACCCCCTTTGGGTGGTCTTGCCAGGCCCTCCCTTTGGGTGAGGTCCCCTGCACATCTCTGCAGCCCAAGCAGAGGCCCTGGAGTCCCTCACTCCCCTTTCCCTCTCGGGCTTCTGCCACCTTTGCCTGAGCTACCAGGGATCATTGGCCCTCTATGACCACTTACCTGGTCTCAATAGAGGGAGCAGCTGGTGCTTTACACCAGTACCATAAGAATGCTGACAGGATCCAGTTTAAACCTGCTCCCCTGGTACCATCATCCTCTGTTATCAGCACCTCTTCTTCGTCAATGTCCTCTTTAGAGGATACAGAATCTACCCTCCATCTGTCCTCGGCCATTGAGTACACCCTGTACCACAGATTCCTGGTGGACATATTAACGTGCTGGAAATGGGCTGTTTTTCTAGTCACAGCCCTGTATCCCTGCAGCTGGGACTCCTTTGAGCTTTCATCTATGGCTCCTCTATCATCCCTCCTTTGCCTAGAGCCTTTAAGGAACTGTCAAGAACAGTCTGAAGGCATCCCTTCTGTGCCCTGCAGCCCCCAAGGGCCTTCAGTTGCAGTACTGCACACCCATAGGATCTGTAGGGGCAGTACCTCACTCCACTTCAAGGCTTGATGTCCTGAAGACCTCTACAGGGCCTAAACACCCTGCCCATGACCAACCTCCTGAGGCTGACTCTGCTCAGGCAGATACCCTAAGGAGAAAGGATTTTACCTCGGCATGCATCATGATTTGCATTACAGTACACCATGCAGCCTTCAACAGATGTCTGTAGTTGCAGCTAGGTCAGCTTCTAGCTGCATTGTTTCCTGGTGAGTTAGTCAGGCAAGACATTACTTTTCTGCCAAGGTCCAGAAACTGGCAAGACTCCAATCAAGGGCATCATACGATACCAATGAGGTGGCCTCCAGGCTTGTAGGAACTGCATTCTGCATCAGGCAGACAGCATGACTTCACCTTTCCAGGCTGGCACCTTTAACCCAATGTAAGATGCTTAACTCACAGTTCCAATGGGCTCGGCATGGATGGGTGCTAAAATACCCAACCCTCAAGACTACCTGAGGGTGCCTCTAAAGTACCCTAAAAATACCTGGATGAAACCCAAGTAGTTAGTTTGGCTGGGGTAATTACTACTTGACCCATTCTACTACCCAACTACCTGACCCTGACCATAACAAAAATCATGTGAAAGACTGTTTTTGACTATTACACTGTTTGTTAAATGCCCTGAGCCATTATACCCGTGGCAGGCATTGCTGAGGCAGGTGCAAGAGATGCAGCTGCTCTTAATGAGCCTGCTGCTGTTTCCAAAAATTACACCCATGGCAGGCATTGCTTAGGCAGTATGGGAGGCACAACTGCTCTTAGCGAGCCTGCTGCTGTTTCCAAAAATTATACCCATGGCAGACATTGCTGAGGCAGGTACAAGAGGCACAGCTGCTGTGAGCGAGCCTGCTGCTGTTTCCAAAAATGATGGTGGGCATCAAAGTAACATAATATAAAACTGATGACCAACAAAAGAAAACTAAGAGTAGTGTGGCACATGTGGCTGGCATGGTGGTAGTGGTGATGGTACTTTTTTTTTTTTTTACTTTCTATTTTTCCTTCCTCCTCTCTGGTGCCCACTCCTTCCATCCTGCTCCTTCTCACCCCACTCCACCTTTCTGGGATCTGCCCTTAGAGTGCCTCCTTCCCTTACCTCCTGCACAGCGGGGTCTGTCCCTTCTTGGTGGTCTTGGATGGATCCGGGCGGATTTCATCTAGGTCTGCTGAGAGTGTCTTTTCGTTTCCCCCATCTCTACCCCTGGGACGTGCAAGCGCTGGGATGTCGTCCGAGGAAGCGTGCTGGCGCCGCCAGACCTCTCATGTGCCACCAACGCCCTTCCTCCCCGGCTCGACGAAACGAAACAGCCTCATCCCCTTCCAGTTGTCGGTGCTCCCACCGCTGGCGAAGGGGATGTAGAATGCAGATGCATTCTTGGTTCCCACCCTGAGAGAGAGAGCATCCGTTGGGATGCTCGATCCTCTCTCCCCTGCCAACCCCGGCCACCGAGTTTGTTCCTGAACCGAATTCGGTGGCGTAGCAGTGAGGTGTGGTGTCCAGCGCCTCAACCCTCAGCGTCACTGGGCCGGCTGTGGTGATAGTTCTATTAGTTTCGTACACAACCTAGTCATCCTATTCAGTATTACTGTTTGCAGGCTGTTGTTCACGTTCAGGGTCAGAATCACATAATTTAGTGTTTGGGACAATCGGGAAATTGTCAGAATTCATTTTGAGAAATGTAAGCCGTTCCATATTTACAGGACTTAGCAGTGTTCTTTGGTCAGTGACTATTCCTCCAGCTGCATTAAATATGTGTTCTGAATGTACACTTGAAGGTGGACAACTGAGGTATATTACTGCAAAAGTTGCCAGATCTGGCCATATTGTTCTCTTTTTTTCCAACAGAGTAATGGATCTTCCTTGAGACCAATCAAAGTATGGTCTGCAAAATTCTCCTGGATCATTGTGCTGTGTGAGATGGTTACCAGTCTGACAGATGAACCTGCTGCATTTTCTTTACAGGATTCTAGTCCATGTTGTTACAGGCAACTCAGAAGTGATTTGCCTTTCTGACCATGAACATAGGATGCCCAAGAAGTAGCTGTAGATGTCCTTTCCCTCGCTGATGACACTGATGATTGTGAAGAATTGATAGATGTGCTATTGTGTGTGCCAGAGGCACACTGTGATGGATCGGCAGGGTTTGACTGCTGTACGTCAGTTAATGGTGTTGGTGGGGCAATGTCACATTTGGCTAGCAGATCTCTCCAATACTCACTGTCTTGTCCTGCAAGAAGGATGGCTTCAATGTTCCACTTAAAGTGGGGATCTAGCAACGTAGCCAGCACATAGGTGTCATTCCTAAACTTGGCATTTATTCTCTGATCAGTCGACAGTCTGAGACTCAAGTAATCTGCCAGCATAACAGTAGTGGTGTCTTCTTTTGACTGAATGTCTTTCTTTATGTCATCAAGGAAAATGTGAAGAAATCTTATCTGAGGAAGAATTTGACTCTGAATTGCACTGTCGGCACTGACATCATGCGTAGCAGCCTCAAATGGCTCCAATAAGGTGACCAAGGATTCAAGTAGAGTCCAGCTGCTGGAACTGAGCATGATGTCTACTTTACCTATTTCATTCTGCATGGTGCAGTCATGTACAGCTTTTTTCTGTTCAAGAAGCCTTTCCAGCATGTAAAATGTTGAATTCCAGTGGGTTGGAACATCCTGTTTTAATGTGTGCAGTGGTAAGTTGTTCAACCTCTGCAGCCCCTTCAAGTATTTTTGTGCTTTCATAGAGGGGCTGAAATGCCCACATATTTTCCTAGCAAGATCTAACAGGTTTTCAACATTTCTGTTTCCATTTAAGAAACTATGTATGAGAAGATTTAAACAACGTGCAAAACATGGTATGTGTTGGTAGTTGTCATCTCTAACAGCTTTGACTATGTTGGCACCATTATCTGTCACTATGAACCCTGGAGATAAGGAATACAGAGTAAGCCATTTCTGGACTTGTTCTTCCAGCTCCTGCAAAATACTCACAGCAGTGTGCTTTTCCTCAAATGTGGTGAGACATAATATAGCCTGCTTCCTACTGTTTAGGTAGAGCAGGGATTATTTCTTTCTGACTGAAAACTTGCCCAATGAGCTGTAACAGTCATGTAGCCAATTGCTTGGTTGCTGGTCCATGTATCTGTGGTTGTGTGAGCCTGCTTCACCTCAGAGAGTTTCAATTGCTTAATGACTGTAGTACACACCAAGTCAGACAACTGTGGAAGAAGCCTTTTCAAGAAATATGTTCAACAGGGAATGGTGTACCATGGTGCAATCCAGTTTATGAACATGAGGAAATCTTTTTGGGCAACAAAAGCAAAAGGGAGTTGACAATCGGCCAACAACTCTGCAATGTCCCTATTTAACAGCTGGCATGCTGGACGCTTGCAGGTAAATTTTGATGTCCTCGCAACACTTTCTTTTAATGTTATTGTACAAGTCACATTAAACTGTTCCTCCTATGAGTTAGTTTAGCATTTCTGATGGAGTTGCATAAGTGCTGCTGGATTCAGCACAAAGCCCTGCACAAACTGCTTCTATAGATTTAAAACTCAGTGTTGCACTGCATCATGACTGGACTGCTGATGCATTCCAATTGAGTGGCTAAAACCTTTTACAAACATTGCTCTTGAGCTGGTTAAACACTGAAAAACAAGGCAATATGAGTTGCCAGTGCATTGCCAACCATGAAGAACAATGCTAAACTACTAAATGGGTTGCATTGGTGAAACAGTTTAATGTGACTTGTACTGTAGCTGATGAGAATGATGAGATATTTTAAATTTTGGGGGGAATGTATTTTTCATGCCTTTTCCACATGGAGTACTACTGTGGAATTTTGCAGTACCCAATGGTATTGGAAGAAAACAATGTATGTTTGTCTGGGAAAACTGCAAGGACATATCAAGTGGTTCAATGTCAGTCCCTGCTTCCAGTTCATTGTCACTATGGTTACCTCCACCTCCACTACCGCCCATACCAACCACACTGTCCTTTGCCCTGTCCCTCTCAACTGGGTGTTTTGCCTTTGCATGTCACATCATTACTGGTGTTCTAAAATTTCCTGCTTTGCCACCACAACTGTTACTCTTTTTGCACATACTACATACAGCTCGAGAGCTGTCTGCAGGGTCGATATAAAACAAATTCCACACTAAAGATCTACCTTTTTTGTTTTGTACTACGGTGCCTGCCACTATTTCTTGTATAGTCAAGGGACCTGGAGGAAACTCTACACTGCCATTTCCTTGCTGACATGAATTGTTCTCATTCATGCTCATCTTCTTATTCTTATGTTTAGCATGTGATTTTTTTTCTGCACTTGCCTCTCATGGCTTACAGTGGCATCCTCTCCTACCCCCTCATCGAAACTACAGACCTCATTACCACAAGATTCAGAAGAACTGGAAGTGCTGTCATCATCATGTGGGACATAGCCTAGGCTATCCTATTCACATACCCACTGTCACCACCATCTCTATCAGCATTTGCTACCTCAGCATCTAAGCTTATATTTGAGGAGGATGCCTCCTTGCATGCTGCTTCAGCAGCTGGAAGTGTACTGGCATACGTGGCAAAATGTTCAGTACCAATATGAGTAACTCCAGTCAGTTCTTTCCGAAACTCTACTATCATGTCATTGCTAATATGCTTTTTTGGTTCAGGAGGACATTTAGTGCCAATCCTGGTGATGTTATTGTTATTATTGTCACTATCTTCATTAGTGGTATGATTCATATTGTCCACATCATTAACAGTTGCATGTGCAGCAGCACTGTGCTTCCCTTTAGTAGCTTAAGACCGGAAAATACGAGACATTGTGGACACAGCCGTGAAAGGAATGGATATTGTTTCACTAACTGTTGCAGAGAAAGACAGCGTAGCTGGCTGTCACAGTCATAAATGACAGGGCTCAGGGCACCTAAGTTCAGACAGTGTCATACAGCCTAAATCTCTTTCACTATGCTGCAGAGAGACACACTGTGCAGCTATGTCACAGTAATACATGACAGGGCTCAGGGCACCCAACAGCCAGTGTACTACAGCCTAAATGACTTCTACTATGCTGCAGAGACACACAGCATAGCTAAGTCACAGTAATAAATGACAGGGTTTGGGGCATCTAACAAACAGTGTAATACTGCCTAAATGGCTTTCATTGAGACAGACACAATATAACTATGTCACAGTAATAAATGACAGGGCTCGGGGCACCTAGCAGTGTAATATAGCCTAAATGGCTTTCACTAAGAGACATTCAGTGTAGCTATGTCACAGTAATAAATGACAAGGCTCGGGGCACCTAACAGACAGTGTAATACATCCTAAAAAGGCTTTCACTATACTTCAGAGATACACAGTGTAGCTGTGTCACAATAATAAATGACAATGCTTGGGGTACCTGACAGATGGTGTAATACAGCCTAAATGGCTTTCATTATGCTGCAGAGATGACACACAGTGCAGCTGTCTCAGTAATAAATCACAGGGCTTGGGGCACCTAAGAAACAGTAGTGGAATACAGCCTAAATGACTTTCACTATGCTGCAGAGAGACACAGAATGCAGCTATGTCACAGTAATAATTGACAGGGCTCAGGACACCTAACAGTGTAATACAGCCTAACTGACTTTCACTATGCTGTAGAGGCACACAGTGTAACTGTGTCACAGCAATAAATGACAGGGTTCAGGGCACCTAACAAACAGTGTAATACAGCCTAAATGGCATTCACTATGCTGCAGACACGCACAGTGTAATAGCTGCAGTATGTCACAGTAATAAATAACAGTGCTCGGGGCACCTAACAGATGGTGTAATACAGCCTAAATGGCTTTCACTATGCTGAAGAGATGACACAGTGTAGCTATGTCACAGTAATAAATGACAGTGCTCGGGGCACCTAACAGATGGTGTAATACAGCCTAAATGGCTTTCACTATGCAGAAGAGATGACACAGTGTAGCTATGTCACAGTAATAAATGACAGTGCTCGGGGCACCTAACAGATGGTGTAATACAGCCTAAATGGCTTTCACTATGCAGAAGAGATGACACACAGTGTAGCTATGTCACAGTAATATAAATGACAGCGCTTGGGGCACCTACAAACAGTGCAATACAGCCTAAATGGCTTTCACTGTGCTGCAGAGATGCAAACCAACTGCCACTGCCTTGCCTTCTGTGATTTTTTTGTCCATCCTTGCTCCTTCTCTCCCCAGCATCGAACCATCCCCCTCCTCAACTGAGAGGATTATCCTCCAAGTCCCCCCTCCCTCCTGAGATCATTTCAGTCTCCCAACCCTGACCGCCACTCCCTTTGCTCCTTTGTGGAATTCTTTATGTTTTGTTTTTATAAGTTTTCACCGTAATTTAGCAACAGACTACAGGGCAAGCACCCAATTCCTTCCACTCCCTCCAGAGTCTGGCTGCTATCTGCGGAACACAGGCTCACAGCAGATCGAGCACAGACACCACTGAGCAATCAGATTGTCAGTCCGGTATCATGTGCTCCTAATTCTGCTGTGAGCTTGTGAA
Organism: Neoceratodus forsteri; assembly: GCA_016271365.2. Taxonomy (NCBI): domain Eukaryota; kingdom Metazoa; phylum Chordata; order Ceratodontiformes; family Ceratodontidae; genus Neoceratodus; species Neoceratodus forsteri. The sequence goes on from CM057456.1 coordinate 212,894,276, forward strand.
TGACCCCACAGGCTGCCCTTCCATGCCTGTTTCTAGCCTGGGAAGTCCTGGCAGGAGTCCACGGACCCCACAGGCTGCCTGTAATGCCTGTTTTAAAAAAATTACCCGCTACCTGTTACCCATGTCAAAACTACCAGACCTGAGAACTACACTGTTATGTTGGGTAGGGTAGTACATTACCAGAACTACCCTACTGGGCCAAAAATCACAGATACTTGACCTATCAATCCAGCTACTCAACAAGTAGCCCATGCTTAGGAGCTCATTTCTTCTCCTGCTGGGTCAGGCAAGAGCTGTCAGGGAACCCACCTGCTCCTGTGCCACAGGAGCCTCCACCTGGCCCTGAGCAGTATCAGGTCCTCCAAGACCCGTGAGGAGTCCCTTCTCTCTGGTGTCCTCTTCCACACAAAGGACTGAGTGCATTTGTTACACAGATCCATAAGTGGGAATCAGTGGTGAAGACTGATTCCTGGAGGATATGAAACTTACATACTTACTGTAACTGTTGATCTTCCAGAATATCTTCACCATTGATTCATATGCCCTGCCCATCATCCCCCACACAATCAGAGCTAGGGCCTCTGGGCAGCTCACCCTGTGGGTGCTGGCAGCACCATGTGCTTTCTGGGTGGGCATCTCCTCTGTCATAGCCCTCTCATAGGGTTTGTTTTTCCCTGGTTAGAACAAAAAAAACATAAAAGAGGGTTGGGCACCCTGGTGCCCACTCTCATAAAAAAACAAAACAAAAGGGGGAGGGTCCTTAGTAGCCCTCTCCCCAAAAAAAACTAACTAAAAAAAATAGCATTTTTTTGTAGGTGAGAAAGGCAGCCACTTCTCTCTACTTTTTTCTTTTCTTGTCCTCCTTCTGCCTGCCCGGGGTATATCCCTCCATGAATATACCCCTATTAGTTGCAAAATGCAGCATTTGACCTGGACACTATCCAGTCTAACTCCAATGAGCAGCTGCTGTGTGTGTGTGTGTGTGTGTGTGTGTGTGTGTGTGTGTGTGTATGGGGGTTATGCACCTTTTTGTGTCAATACATTGGTTTTCACATAAGGTACATCCCTGTGGTTGCAGGGAGAAGCAGGTTACATGTCTAATCCCTTCTCTAACCATGTTACACTTTTTTGGTTGGTATACCCCTTTTTTCTTCTCTCTGTGCTTCTGGGCTTTGACCCATTACCCTTGGGGGATGCCAGAGGAGATGAACACATCTTGACTCCCTTGGACTGTCCAGTCCTACAATTCCAAATGTTCCTAAGCTCCACTTTTCTTCTGTCTGACTTGAGGAAAAGAGGGACATGGGTTTACTCTCATGTTTACTCAGTTCTTTATCTGGTCGCATGGAGATGTCCTTTCTTGGAGTCCAGGTGTCATTTTTCTATTTTTTGGCTTACTGCCCCATCTCATCTATAAGGGAGTCCCATTCCTGGACTCCCCGTCTTGCATGTGCCAGAGTCGTATGCTCAGGGCTGCTGCCCTGTTTTTTCCTTACCACTATCCACCTCCTGTCTGGTGAGTGGTATAGAACTCTAGCTCTTTTAGACCAAACAACCCTTGTACCACCTGGTAGACCCAACCCTTAGGTACTAAGTTACTTTTATTTTGTTGTTTGTTTAGTTTCCTATATCCTTTCCCTATCCTTTTGAGCTAGAAACTCTATAGCCCTCCCTTTTATCTCTCTCCACTTTGTTTTTCTGCCGGTGAACTGAGGTGCATCAGCTTTTGACACCGTTCACCATGGGGTTCTGCTTGAGCACCTGAGATTTATCTGTGGACTTTCTGGATTGGTCCTCAGATGGTTTACTTCCTATCTCACTGGAAGAACCCAGAGGGTAGTGTTGTTTTTTTTTCCTCTGACCCGATTTCTCTGTCTTATGGGGTCCCTCAGGGCTCAGTATTGTCCACCATGCTGTTTGCGGTGTACATGCTTCCCCTCAGAGACATTGTGAGATGGTATGACCTGAGGTTTTATTGTTACACCGATGATACCCAGCTCTACCTGTCTTTTGCCCCAGACCAGGAAGGAGCAGTCTCTGTATTTAATAACTGCCTCAAGGAAATCCAGGATTGGATGAAGTCCAGTTGGCTGAAGTTGAGCCCTGGAAAGATGGAGGTGATGGTTTTGGATTCAGACCACCAGATGGGGGGGCCAGAGGCAGGCTGCCCCTTAGGATTGTTCCTTGGGGACGCTGAGCTTCAGGCCTCTGAACAGGTGCGAGACCTAGGGGCGATGTTGGACGTGGGGCTGACACTTTGGACACAGGTGTCAGCTGTTGTTAAGTCATCTTTTTACCATCTGAGAAACAAGCACATTGTTCCATCCGGGGACCTGCCTACATTGATCCATGCATTTGTGACCTTGCATTTAGATTACTGCAACCCGCTTTACTTTGGGCTTCCGGGGGTTGATAGCCACCACTTGCAGCTGGTACAGATTTCTGCAGCCCGGTTGTTGACGGGGACCCCTAGATCTTCACATATCACACTGGTGCTGCGGGAACTACACTGGCTGCCGGTTCAGTGGTGGATCACCTTCAAAGCTGGGTTACTGACATATAAAGCCCTACACGAACTGGGCTCTGACTACCTGAAAGAGCTTCCGATTCCTTATCACCCTGTGCGACCACTCTGCTTGGCCGACGAGGGGTTGCTGGAGATTCCGAGGGTAACTTTAAAATCTGCTGGGGCCTGTGCTTTTATGTTTGTGGTCCCGTCCCTCTGGAGCTCTCTCCCCCTTCAGATTAGGGAGTGCACAACCGTGGGGAGTTTTAAACAAGCCCTAAAAGAATTCCTTTGGAAAAAAGCATATGGTAGTGATGACTGTTGATTTGTACTGTATATTTTAATATGATAATGACTTTGTTTTAACTACTTTAATTGTTTTAACTGTACTGCGCCTTGTAAAGTATTATTATTATTATTATTATTATAAGGGAGCCTTGATGGTTATTGGCTGGGGTAAGCAGCACCACATGAGGTGTGTAGGTTCCGTCAGTACCCGACATTGGCTCTCTGCTACAAAACTGATTTGCTCCCACAGGGTCCTAGTTCCTCTGGCCCCAGACCCGTAAGTGTGGATCAATGGTGCAGATATTCTGGAAGATCAGTATTTATTGCAACTATATAATATTCATTTCATGACTCCAAAATGCTCACCAGGTCACTCTCCAGGTGTAGTAGCAGCTACTAACCTGCTGAACTGCATGGTGCTCGATACCCAGAGTCTGGAAGCATAAAGAGATGCTTTTTGATCTTGTGTTCTGTACGTTTCATTTTGGAAACAGACTGATCAACATTTTCCAACCATCACAACAGGGCAGGGAGTTCTTTCCCATGGAACTGCCTTTGGCCTTCGGGAGTCTTTTAATTATAGAACATTATCAAGTTTTTCTTGACGGGTGCAGACAAGTTTGCATCTCATCATAATAACACTTTAACTGCTGAACAAGTCAAAGATTTTGTGGATTATACCTTTTGGTATTTCAATGAAATCTGGGCACTGAGACAGTTGGCTCAGTGTTCAAAGACTGTGAGTGGCACACTAGAAAGATGTATAAATGCCTTTCTGCCATTTACACTGTAGCCGGGGAAAGCTGCTTGCATATTATCCTACTATTATCTTCCACAGCTTTTGCCGCAAGTAAAAATAGTGTTTACTGCAGGAAAATGTGAAATGCTTGCGACACAATAAAGGGTTTAACACTAACATTTACAAGGCTGAAACCAGCACGTTTTCTTAAAACATTTGCTAAAATAGAACCAAAACTCCTTAACATTTTAAAAACATTTTTCTACAATTTTTTAAAATCATCTCACTATTTTAGTATCGATATATATAAAAATTGTTGTACCAGTATGTAGCATACAATAATTTATATGTTGTTACCTGAAAATATTCAGCATTTACCAGTACTGAAATGTACTGAAATAAAACAATATCAATACTGTCTTTTAATAAGCCTCAAATAGTATCAATATGCAAGTTTTTACCTAACATATTACATTGATACATGTAGACATGTATCATCACATTACAACTGCTTTGCAATAGTACTAGTACATAAAAAATAATATTGAAAAATGGTAGTGCTCATACCCACAAGTCAGTGCTGCTCAATTAGGGTGCACTAGTATGCATGAATGGAGGCTTTGGGGCCTAGAGGTTAGATTAGTGAACTAAGCAAGTAATAATACCCGACAGGGTGGGCAGTATTGGGCAATACCAGACTGCCCAGGGGCGTAATGAGGCCCGATGCCACAGGCGGGCGGCCTTATAGCCTCTGGAAGGTCCGGTATTGCCCATACCGCCCAACCTGGAGGATATTATTGCACTTAGTGGATTTAAACAAATGAAAAGAGAAATATAAAAGTTTAGCTAGATGAAGTTAAAGTTGTCCTGGTGTAAAGTAGTCCCTACTTTTATGTGCTGTTCTATGTGTTGTTGCTACCCCCCCACAGAGCTATTCTGATATTCTCCCACTCCCCCCACTGCTCCACCCCATCTGCGAGAAGATATTGTTCTGTTTTACAAAAATGCAGCTTTCTGTCTGTGTTGTCAGTTTTTTTTTTTCACCCCTTCTTTCTACACTCCACTGATGCAATTTTTTTTTTTGATGCCCTGGGTGTTAAAATGTGACTGATGTGACTCACTCGTCTTCCGCAGTGCGAGCGCACACAGAGACAGAAGATGAGACTCGGAAAATGAGCGAGCGAGGGGAAAAGCCGTGGGAGTTAAAGAGAGGAAAAATAAGTGCAGGGGAGAGCGAGGGAGAGATGGTTCAAGTAAGAACTGTTTTAAATTAATTTTGAAGCTGTACAGTGGCACGGCAGGTGGGGAGAAGGTGGCGCATGACATCAGATTGAAGATGTGTCGCTCGCTTAGCGAGGGTAAAAAAATGGTGGCATCTGAAAAGTTTTGGTCCAGTGTTTTAGCCAATGATGAAAGAGGCTGGGCAGTAGGATATCAGATATGAGGCTGGCAAGGTTGGCATGGCTGGTACTTTTAACTTACATGGCTCTTACTGTAAGTTAATGTACCCCCTGCCATCCAATGAGATTTCTTTTATTCTTAAACCCATTTTCTAAGACCAAGGAGACCACACCCATTGGCTTGCGACCTTGAGCAAGTCCCTTGATCTCTTTGTGTTTCAGTCATCCTAGATGCAAAAACAGGTAGAAGCAGGACCTGCAGTTTCAGTTGGGTTATCCTGGTTAAATACATTTCAAATAGGTCACATACAAAAAAGCAATAAGACACTACTACAGAACAGAAGTTTTGATGTAAAAAAGAATATGAAAATTCAGCTATAGCAGATGAGCACACACAAAGAGTAGAATATACTGGTGGTTGTTCAGAAAACAAATGGACCATTTTGTAGTTATAGCTGCGTGTTGAAGCCTAACTCAGTGAGTTATTCTGTTTCTGTTTGTTTAAAAGTAGTTTTTTTGCATTATAGATTAAGGAAGCACTCCCGATCAATCAGAGTGCTCCTTTCCTCTGTGCATGAGACACTCTTATTCTGTGAAGAGTGTCTCACATGCAGCTGCCCTGGAAACGGGAACATTCTGGTACGATAAAAAAAAAAAATATATATATATATATATATATATATATTATTGATTGAGCCCAATAAATCAATAGTATATTAATACAGCCACCAACACTACTCTTATGGTTCACGGTTCTTAAACCCTAAGAATGCAGCTGAGAGCACTCTTACAACTGTAAGAGATGTCCCAGAAGCAGTATTAACATATAGTAAAGATTTTGTGGGGTGCTCTTTGTAACACTAATGTTTGGCTGCAGAATGCAGTTAGGAGTTTGACAAAATGCATTTTGCTGTCAGAATGAAGTTAAGAAATTGGCAAAATACTTCCTGTCCACAAAATGTATTAGGGAGATAACAAAGGGGATTTTGTCCACAGCATGAAGCTAGCGGTTTGAAAAAATGCATTCTGTCCATGGAATGAAGATAGCAGTTTGGCAAAAGTAATTTCATACACTGAATGAATTAAGGAGCTGACAATGCATTTTGTCCAATATATCTGCCTCACAACCACCCCATACTGAGCACCAATATCTGCCCCATAACTACACTGCACCCCAGTACCCACCCCCATAACCACCCACACCCCTGTATCTGCCCCATAACTGCTGACACTAGAACCAGTCCTACAGTTACCCAACACTCTATGCCACAACTACAGTACCCACACCCAAGTATTTGCCTCATAACAACTTCCCCACTGTATCTGCCACCAAAGTGCCCCATATCCCAGAAACTACACTGCATCTACTACTTATTTCTGCATCTGCTGCACGTTTACCCTATGCATCCATATCTCCCCACAACCATCACTACAACATTGTATCTCCCCCACAATCACTCACACCCAGTATTTGCTGTGAAATTACCTCTTACCCCAGTATCTTTCCTCAACCATTCAGTACCACAGTTGTTACCCCTCAATAACCCCTCAGTAGTATCTGCCTCATAACTACCTCAAACCTCAGTAGCTGCCCAACACCTGCCCCATACACCATTATCTTCCACATAACTAGCTCTCATGAAACTAAGGAGTAGTTTTAAGTAATACATTGGGGTAAGGGATAATTGGGCAGATAGAGGGATGTGGGCTGATTGTTGTCAGGTACTGGGGCATGTGGTAGCTGTGGGGTGGAAACTAGAGCACAGTGTAATTGTGGGGAAAGTACTGAGATGTGATCATGGTTGAGGGGCAGACACAGAGCATTGGTAGTAGCCCTTGGACAGATGTAGGGGTCTGCGATAACTGTGGGGCAGAAACTGAAGTGTTCGTAATACCTCCAACAGTCTACTCCCTAACTACTCAATAACCATGGCCCTAATCCTGAATATCAAGCAGGAGCCACATCAAACCCCAGTATGTGACTCACAACTAAATAAAACCCAATATCTGTCCCATATCTCTATCCTGGTGGAGGTCTGGGATAGATACATGCATGGGGAGATTTGTGGGAGATGTACAGTTGGGGTTGGCAGATTCTAGGGTGTGGGTGATTATAGGGAAGATACTGGGATGTAAGTGGTTTTAGAAACAGATACTTGTATTATAAATTATGAAATAATTCTTAGCCAGTCAGGATTGTTCATTTCTAAGCATTCCAGGTACTCTTATAACCATAAGAGGGTGTCTCGTACACAGTTCCAAAATTCTGAAGTTCTAAGTTCAGTTGGCATAGTCCATTTTCCATAAAGGGATTTTAGAGCATTCTGCAAAGTAAAACATTTTGATTTTCAATTCAAATTTCATTTTTAACAAAGGTCATAATATAATTTATAATTTACAGTAGGTATATGGACAGTTACTGTGCCTCTTATTGTTATGAGAGTTTCTTCTCACCCAAAGAACTCGAGAATGCACTCTTATAACCATAAGCGACACAGTAACTGTCCATATAAACATATATGATATAGTTTTGAGGCAGATACTAGGGCATGGGGAATTGTGGGGCAGATAACATGGTAAAGTCTAGTTGTAAGGCAGATATCAGGGTATAGGGTAGTTGTGGGACAAATGCTGGAGTGATGTGATAGTGGGGGGTAGAAAGTGGTACATGGGATAACTGTGAGGTAGAAACTTTGGTATGGGGCAGTTCTGTGGCAGATACAGGGTGAGTGGTAGTTGCAGGGAAGATCCCAGGGTGTGGGGCACTTTGGATGTAGATACAGTGGTGGTATAGTTGCAGAGCAGATACTGTGGCATTGGATAAAATAGTGGATAACTGTGGGGCTATTTATAGAGTGGAGTGGTTATGGGGCAGATACTGGGATGTGAGTAGTTATTGGAGCAGTAATGAGGTATGCTGTAGTAATGAGTGGATGTTGGGTGGTGGAGTGGCTGAAGGGCAGATACTCTGGACAAAATGCATTCTGTTAAATTCTCATTCCGTGGATAAAATACATTTTGTCAAACTATTAACTTCATTCTGTGGACAAAATGCATTTCTTCAGCCTTTTAACTTATATTATGGACAAAATGGGCTGGATATTCAAACTGCGCCATTCTGAGGTGCAAGCCCTTGAGCTGAGCAAAATAGTTGCACAGCTGTGTGGCCGGGGCGATATTCAAAGGAGTTGCACTATTGAGCAACTCCTTTGAATATCACCCCCCAGCCACAGCCACTGTGCATGGCGCAGTGGAACTTGCGCCACCGCAAGTTGTCAGAGTGGAGCATTCAACTTGCGGTGGCGCAAGTACCATTGCGCCATGCGCAAAATCCCGATATTCAAAAGGTGGCATGCAAATGGGGCCATGATTCATTCACAAAACTGGACTGTCTTATGCGGTATGGGCTGCACGCCCATTGGCTCTTGCTCTGCACCAATGAATGCAGCCCTACCAGCTTTGATCAATCGGCCGGGTGGCGGTGTGGCAGGCGGGTGAGATGCTGCGGCCGCCGGGGAGCGGGGTGGTGGGGGCTTCATGGGTGGGTGGGTGGGGATACTAGGCACCAGGGATGTGTTAGCGATGACGCATACATCCTACGATCGAGTTTCCCGTCCACTGGACCACCAGGGCTATGTTTGGGGGGTTGTATTTTAAAGTGATACAGCCCGCGATCAGGCTTCTTGGTCCAATGGACCACCAGGGATGTATTGGGGGGGTTGTTTTGAAACTAATGCAGCCCGCGGTCGGGCTGGTGGGGGGGAAACATTTCTGCTGTTGCCCGCGATCGGGCCAGTGGGGGGTGGTGGTGGGGATTTTCACTCTTTTGCCCACGATCGGGCTGCAGGGGGCACAGGGAGTGGGTTGGGGGCCAGCCACAGGTGGCAGCTGCTGTGTTGCACCCTGCAATGCAGCAGCTCACCTGTGGGTGGCCCTCGACTTGAGCCTTTTTTTGGGGCTCAAAGCTGTGCAGGCGCAGGTTGGGGGTTGCGCCTGCACAACTCTGCACAGCCCGGCTGAATATCGGGCTGTGCAGTTTATGCATGGTTCCTCCCCCTCCAGTTCAGCATGCATTCATTTGCATTGCGCTGTTGCTCAGCATGTTTTCTGTGGTGCAACTGCCTCCTGCTGAATATCGCAGAATGGAGCAAGTTTGGACTTGCGCAGGCACAACCCTATTGCACATGGTGCAACCCTTTTGAATATCTGGCCCAATGTGTTTTGTCAAACTGTTAACTTCATTCTGTGGACAAAATGCATTTCTTTAGCCCTTTAACTCATATTGTGGACAAAATGTATTTTGCCAAACTGCTAACTTCATTCTGCAGACAAAATGTTATTTGTCAAACTGCTAACTTCATTCTGTGGATGAGATGCATTTTAACAGGCTGCTGATTTCATTCTGTGGATAAAATGCTGTTTGTCAGCTTCTTTTTTTGCAGTTAATCTTTTTATTGAATATTTTCCAAAAGGATACTTGGTTTCACTTGGTTTCAAAGGACAAAAGAAGGCTTCTGCCCATCGAGATTGTCCCCCACCACACCGGTGGGATAATTATACCCTATAGTTACTAAGCTCGAGCCAGCAATCCAGCCCCTTCTTGAAGGCTGTGTTTGAGTGACTATCTACTAGGTTTTGTGGGAGGAGATTCCACAATTTGGGGCTCTTACAGTAAAGTAGTTTAGCCTTTTGTTGTTTTAGCTTTAGATACAAATATCTGGTTATTATGATACGGGTGATGTCCAACTGGTGGAGAAATGTAAGCCACAGTGGTGCATTAACTCTTGAGAATTCCAGATTTTGTACAATAGAAAGGTCACCTCTGAGTACGTCTTGTCGTGAGTGAGTGTAGCCCTGTAACTCTTAATCTTTCCTCATAGTCGAGTCTCGATAAATAAGGGACCATTTTGTGGCCCTTCTCTGCACCCTCTCAACCCCATCAACGTCCCGCCCCAGATAGGGACTCCAGCAGGGGGATCCATAGTCCAAATGGAGTCGGACATTAGCCCTATACAAGGGGATTATGCATTCCTGCATCCTAGACACAAGCGAACGTTGAATACGAGTGAGCAATGCATTAGTTTTCCTGGCTATCATCCTACAGTGATCACTAGATGATAGTTTGTCATTAATGATTACCCCGAGATCTCATTCTAATGGTGACACATGAAGGGTAACACCATTCAGGAAATAGGTCTGTCTAGGGTTATTCTTACCGAAGTGTACAACGTGACACTTGTCCGAGTTGAGTGTCATTTTGTTTAAAACTGCCCATTCTTCGATGGATTTTAAATTGTTCCTCATGGAATCCCTGTTTATCGATGTAAGTACAGAGCCACACAGCTTGGTATCATCTGCAATTTTGAGAGAACAATCGGGGTAGCCTCAGATCACTTCAGCTAAAGATGTTGAACAGGGTAGGCCCCAACACGGATTTCATGGGACCGCTGGTCACACTCAGAGTGGGAAAGTGTGCTGTTAATTCTGACCTGCTGATATCTTCCACTCAACCAACCTGAGACCCAGTTAGTTATGCAAGAGAAAACCCATATCATTCATTTTGTCGAGTAGAATGTCATGGGGATTTTGTCAAATGCTCTACTATAGTCGAGAAGTATCACATCTATAGGGATGCCTTCATCCAGTGCATTGCTGACATGATTATAAAGGAAACCAAGTTAGTAGTACAGAGTAACCCTGCCTAAAAGCCATGCTGTGTAGTGTCAGTCAAGTTGCCCCTAGTAGATTCATACTCTAGCAGTTTTTTAATAACTTTCTCCATTATCTTACTCACAACAGACATCAGGCTTATTGGACGATAGTTCTCTGGTTTGAAATGATTACCCTTCTTAAAGATTGGGACCACGGTGGCCATCGTCCAGTCCTGAGGGATAGTTCCCTCATGGAAGGATTTGTTGAATATAATTGAGAGAGGTTTAGCAGTGGCAGCTGCTGTCTCTATTAGAAATCGGGGACTAATGTTATCAGGGCCTGGACTGGAATTGGATTTTAGGGATTTAATTGCTTTTAGTATATCATCCTCGGTGATGATGTAAGAGGGGGTAACATTGTTTGTATGTTTGAATCGCTTAGGAATCTCTTTCTTGGTAAATACCAAGCAGAATTGTTTGTTAAATGTGTCTGCCATGTCTTTGTCTGTTGATACAATTGTGTCATGTATACATAAGGGCCCCATGTGTCTATTATTTATTTTTTTATTGTTAAGGTAGGAAAATAGTGATTTATAGTTGTCTTTGGTATGGGCCAGATGAAACTCAAGTTTTTTTTTTGGATTGTAGAATGGCTTGTTTTAGTGATTTAAGAGTTACCCTATACTGAGTAAACCATAACTTTTTAGTGTCTCCCTTGCTATTTTTGGCTAGTTTAAATAGCTTCTGCTTCTTCTTAATTAAGGTTTTGATAGTATTATTAAACCACAGAAGTATTTTGCCCTTTTTATTTTATTTTTTTGTTATAGGAACATATAATTTTTCAGAGTCGTAAATGGTAGATTTAAAAAGGTCCCAGGATTCTTCCATGGAAAGGGAGGATAGTACTGTATCCCAAGAGATTGAGTTTAATTTGTTATTGATAGCATTAAAATTAGCTTTTTTGTAATTTTTCAATTCAGTATAGTTGGTGATGTGTTGACACAGTGTCAGTGTAATAGAAATGGTGTAGTGATCACTTGATCCTAGTGGGGCAGCAATTATAATTTTGGATATTAGATTCCCTATATTTGTAATAACCAAGTCCAGTATGTTGTCACCTCGTGTTGGTTCTGAAACAATTTGTTCCAGACCCAAATCAACCAAGAGTCTGATTAAGTCTTTCTCAGCCTGCGTGCTTCCAGTTAAAGAATACCAATTTATAGTAGGTAGGTTACAGTCACCCAGTATGAGGATTTTACCTTTAGAGGCCATGTCTGAGATTTCATTGATTAGGCATGAAGAATATTCTTTATTAGAGGTAGGGGGCCTATAGCATGTCCCTACCATCAGTTGTGGGTAGCCCTTGAGCTGGATATTCACCCAAACAGATTCAATATTACTCATTGAGGATTTGGAATGAGGATATGTCTTCTAACATAGAGACATACCCCCCATTTGTCCCTGATGGTCCTATGATACAGTTTATACCCTGGATACGCTTGGATCCAAGAAGTGTCAGGATTCCACCAAGTTTCTGTGATAGAGATGAGTCCATATTTTTCCAGTTGACACATAGCTTCTAGTTCGACTATTTTTGCCTGATTTAGAGATCTAGCATTTAGACTGCGTACCTCACACACAGAGGTGTTTGTAATAGGTCTTTTTAGAGAACAGGATCTTTTGTCACTGATCTCACCCCCAGGTATTAGTTTAAAAGTTTGTTAATAGCTGTTGTAAATTTTTTACCCAGAAGCGAGCTACCCCTATGACAAATAACAGAATTTCCAAGACCATTCATCCAAATACAATACATATGTCTAGATCCAGTAAGTGAACAATTGCAACAGATGAATCATGTGAGCTTGGTAAGCTGACCATAATTACAATTGACTTAACTAGTCACGAAAAATACAGTGACAGTTATGTAGCACTGCATGACAAAAGGATAACATAGGTAACATAGCTAGGCAGGGAGCACTAATGTAAATACTGCAGAAGACTGAATTGGTCAGATTGAGTGCGCTTGTGATCCACAGGTGTCCAAGTTCGAAACTGTCCACTTTTCCATAACTGAAATCCTGTGGGAGATGTCTAGCAAGAACAGATACTACATCCGGCAGATTGTCTTTTAGTGGAGGGAGTTGTCCTCGATGACAGATGTGGATGAATGGAATCAATCCAAACCAATAACTGTTTACAAGAGCATACAATATAACCAATAAAATATATCACTAAAAGGGAAAGGAATTAAAAGACGGTACACCTTGCTAGAAGGTTTAATCATGATACCTAGGGAAGGAGGGGTTGGCATAGCCCACCTCAGAGCTTTGTAAGGACTCCTCATTTGCACTGAAAAAAACTTTGTGTTCCTAGTACTCTAGTGGGATAGGATTTAGCCTATGCCTGCCTTGGAACAACGTGGGCCGTAGGTGTATGCACTGGCCTTGATTCCTAAGTATGAAAGGAAGGGGTCCCAAACTGAATTATACTGAGTAATCAAATTGCTTGCAATGTGAGATAGATGCTTGAATGTGGCTAATTGTGCTAATTTGGAAATAAAGGTATATGTGTCTGGAAGCTCTGCAGTGTGCTAATGTGTTAACAAGAGATGTTTCGCTTCCGCAACAGTCATAAGTATCCACCACGTTTCTGAATACAGAAGGTGGGGAGCTGTATAAGGTGAACCTAGAAGGGGATAGTTTAATGTAAAATTAGTTCCATCAGAATTTTTATTTGTCTCCATAAGTCTTTAAGTCCTGGACAGTGCCAGAGAATGTGGAGGAAGTCACCATCAAGCTTTCCACATCTTCAGCAAATGGGACTTGGAATGAGCTTGGCTGCATAAATAACTTCTGGGGTGCAGTACCATAAGTATAATACCTTGTTTTGCATTAGACGAGACTTGGGGTCATGAAGAGCTGAATGAGCTAACTGCAAGCAAGTTGTCCATTCGTTATCTTCAATTTAGCAGCCTAATAGGGTAGTCTGTTTATGCGGGGCATTAGAAGTAGGGTCAGGGAATTAATCCTTAATAGCCTGATAAATATTACCTGCTCTTCCTTTGGCATATCTAAGCCAGTGGTGTAATGGGTGAGTATGAATGAGAGCGACTCGGTTTTTGGCCTGGTGGATGGGTGCAACAAGAGCATTTCTAAGTTGGAGAAAATGCCAAAAATCATGATTTTCCAGTTGGTATTTATTTTGTAAACCTTAAAAGGATTCTAGATCAAAAGAACATGGCAACAGAATATCTGGGAGGTGGTGAATACCTTTATAAGTCCAGCTATCCCATTTGACCACACGGCCACTACAGTGATTGCTTATTCCAGAGGGGTGTAAAGAAGGGACGAGCAAGGTGCGTATTAAGATGATTTTGTACTTCTTTCCATGTTGCCATGGACTGTCTAACAGTTAATGGAAGTTGGCTATTTTGGGTACTGTTGAATAAATCATGGTAGCTAGGGAGATGCCTCTCATCATGACAGTCTTCAGAGTGGTCCAGATTGGTGATTGAGGACTAGGGCTGCTAAAACCCCAAACCGTTTGAACCATACAGAAGGCCCAATGATGGACTTTAAACTATGGCAGTCCCCACCCTCCCTTCTACCAGTGGGATCAAAGCTTAAACTGGCTGTATCGAGGCAGCTTGCCATCCCACAGAAAACTACCCACTAGCCGATAGAGACATTCAAACCATGAGTTTGAAATATGAAGAGATAGATGGGAGAGGGCATGGAATAATTTGGGAGCAGTGACCATTCTGGTGACTTCATGAATTTTGGAACTTATTATCTCTGAAAAATCATTGATCCAGAAAGAAACTGAAGCAGAATTAAATACACGAGAAGAAGAATTCAATGCTTTTAGTCACGCACCACAATACTTTCAACAATTAGAAAGCTTTACAGAGAGTCTGTAGAAGTATGATGAAAAAATAAAAAATATTAAAAAAGCTAAGTTTGATCGGGACGAAAGGAATTATAAAAATAATAGAGTGTTTAATTGGACATGCACTCATTAACACTGGGAGTGAGAATTCACAGATCTCTGTGCAGGCTAATGAACAACCAGCAGTTTTTGCCACAGCTTCTGAAGAAATTGAACAAGAACAAGATGTTTTTTTAGGAGAAGAAGTGGAGTCATGTGTTACTACAGGGGACCAAACACTGTTTGTTCCATGGAGAAGCCAGCGATTAAGGAAGCAGAATTTAGGCCAAAACGTACAAGGAGAGGCAGTAGACAGAGGCATAAGAAGATGAACCCCTCGCAGAGGCTGGAAGGGGAGACAGAGACAAAGGAGATTCCTGTGAATGTAAGTAATATTTCAAGTTACCAGCTGAATGAAATGGAAATTGGGGTATTAAATAGAGGTCTTTCCTTTACCCCTACGCAAAGGTTTAACCATTTTGCAACTGTGCTGGACCTTAATAGACTGGTACATAATTTGGGTCTGAAAGCTTTTCGGGGCAGTATCAGGTAATGAATAAATGTGAGAATAATGTTACTGAAGAATTATCTGGAAATTTAAGGGCTTTTAAACCTATTTCTGATTTTTGTCCTCCCCTGTCATCAGTGTTACAAGTGTTTACTAAGTGCTGTGAGGAAGATTTAACACTTTTGAATAATGGCATCGATTTACATTATTTCCATAACTTAAGTAGAGAGGAACAAGAAGTATTGAGAAATTTGGGTAATAATAAAGATATCAGTATAAAGGCTGCTGATAAGGGGGATGCAGTAGTAGTTATGGATAGTATGAAATATGATCTGGAGGTTCTGAGACAGTTATCAGATCTAAGATACCATGAGAAACTAAAGTTTGATAAGAAGCAGAGTTTTAAACAAATTGTTGATTCCTATATAAAGAAAGTGAGAGTTGATAACCTGATTACTACACACGTTTTTGAATATTTAACTGTGGAACATCCCACTAGATCTACATTTTATGTACTCCCAAAAATCCATAAGGATATGGTGAACCCCCCTGGCAGACCCTTTTTTGGTAGTATCAAAATGGTAGCTGTGCGCAGAGATGGGGAAATGAGCCCACTGCTATCAACTCTTGATAAAGTCAGGTTAGGACTGGACAGAGAGTAAGTGCTAGGAATTGGAATAGTTCAGTAGGATAGCCATCCTCTCCTGGTGCTTTTCTGGGGTTTAGAACCTGGAGGGTCTGCTCCACCTAAAGAGAGTTTAAGGAGGCCTCCAAGATTTGAATTTGTTCTGTAGTGAGTTTGGGTAGTTGTACAGTGCTCAGAAAAGGGTCAACATCCTTTACATCTGTGGAAGTAGGTGAGCTGTACCATTGACCATAGAGGTCCTTTAAGATGCCATTAATCTGCAATTCCTTAGTGGGTAGTCAACCACTGGTGTCCTGTAGGCTAGGGATATGCCTGTCGGCTTGTTGCTTTGTAAGTCTGTAGGATAAAAAGCTTACTGCATCTCTCCCAATTTTCCCAATATTTATGACTGAGATGCAGAATGTCTTGCTCAGCCTTTCTGGAAAACAATATGCCACTTTCATGTCAAAGTTGTACAATTTCTTTATGTAGGCATGAGGAGGTGTCTACTTTGGATTGGAATTTAAATTGCTTTTGAAGGTGGTTCTCTAAGGATTTTATTTTCTGTTCCCTTTCCCTGCACCGATTGGCAGTGTATCCTATTAAGAGGCCTCTAGTTGTGGCCTTAAAGGCTTCCCACAGAATGCTAACTGAGGTTTTGTTATTAATTTTGAAGAAGGTGTTAACCTCTCCCTGTATCCATGCAACACATGGTGGATCACGAAGTAACAGGGGGTCCATGCGCCAAGAAGGAGTCCTTTTAAGGGTTGATCCCAAGATTATGTCCAGTTGCACTGGGGTATGATCAGAAGTATGGATGGGCAGACTAGAGACTGCTATAATCATAGGAAGGATCTGTTGGGAGGCAAGCCACAGATCCAACCTACTTTAGGTTTTGTGTGTCGCAGAGTAGCTGGTGTAATCACCAGTGTGGGGGTGCTGTGAATGCCAGACATCAGTCAGGACCTCATCATGAAGCCATAACTTAACTGCCTGAAGCACTTTTGGTGTGGGTTCTGAGCCACCATTGTTATAATCTGGGTATGGTCCACGGTGAGGTGGAAATCCCCACCAATGAGAATAGGAGCTTGCGCAGCTTTAAAGTTAGAGATCTGTTGTACAATCGAATGAAGGAAACATGAGGAATCCTCATTGGGGGCATAAATATTTACTATAACCAGGGGGCTGAAGGCAGTGTAAAACATCACCATGATCCATCTCCCGTCAGGGCCAGCCACTTGCGCAATTACGATCCAGCATAGAGTTTTGTGAACTAGTATGGATACTCCCCATTTTTTGGGTCACAGCCAAGGCATGAATTTCAAGTCCAGTCTCACTGGAACTTGGTAGCATCTGATAATACAAGCTTGGTTTCTTGTAGAAGGGCCACTTGGGTAAAGAGTTTCTTCAAGTGAGTTAACACCTGCTTCCTCTTCATAATGGAGTTAATCCCCTGGACATTCCAACTATGTAGTCATAAATCAGCCATAATCCAAGTGTTTTAGGAAGTTGATGATCGGATGGCTGACCTGCAGAAAAGAAGTAGAGCCAACATTGAAAATTGATAGCATCATATTGTAATTCCAGCATGCCCATATTGAACTATTGGTAGGATAACCAGAGTACATCAGAGGTGAGGTGTCACATCCCTCATTCTTAAGTAACGTGGTCACAAGCAAGGCCATACTTAAGGTAGTAGTGTATAACAAAACAAGGTATAAATGTAGTACACTAACAAGAACTATATACAAGGACATACCAGTCAGGAGCACTGCAATGTGAACGGAGTGCTTACTGGTCACCCTAGGCCATCTACTAGTGTTCCTGAGGGTGGTCATTCACAAAGAAAATCAAGGTATTGCAGTAATACCATAAGTCCAACTCAGAACTGTGTAGCCATTTATAAGAGAGAACTAAAAAAAAGGAATGAGATCATGAAAACAGTACCAGCTACCCAATGGGTTGGAAGTAGGATAGAAGATTATTATCTCCCTCTGGATGGGCCAAAAGTTACACAGTGTGGGCGAGCAAGATGGCAGGGTAGTGGACCTTGATAAGGATAAATAGAACAGGCAAGGGAGCAGTGCAGTGTCACCTTAAAATGGAGTGAAGCTGCCTGTATGTATTCGAAAAACAATGAAATGATACTTTGTCATATGTCCTTTCTTGAATAGGGAAAGAGTACAGAATCATGTGAACCTAAAGAGGCTCCTATTCCAAAACAGGGAGGTATTGTACCAAGTAGTGAGGCCAAAGCTCATAGATGAGCCTTTGTTGCATGATAGACAGGAGTGTGGTGCCCCTCAAAGCAGTTTAACTTCTAGACTGTAGTCGGTGGATGCTTCACCCTTCCATGAGTAAACTGTCCTACAGGAGTGAGCTATAGCTTGTTTAAGGGGTGACCACGGTAGCATCATCCACTGACCCCTGAAACTGACATCCTGGCAATGATTCACATTGAAAAAATTAGTACCTCATGGAAGATTAAAAAAGGGGAGGTGTGGGGGAGGTCCTACCCTTTCGAAGGACTTTCATCTTATTGCACAGAAGGGAAGAGGAAGCAACAGATGCAAGGTGAGGTGAAAATGTAGAAGTTACGCAGTAACTAACTCAAGGGGGGTGCCAAATCATCAGAGAGGCAAAGATCAGCAATATCCTGATCCGCATGCAAGAGTCAGGGTCGGACTGTAGGAATGTGTGAGCTGATCAAATTGAATGCATCTGCCTGTAGGGAAGGGTGGGTGGGTGGACAGGATCACTCATGCACTAGTGGGACCTTTAGGATTTTACGTAGCCTTAAACAATGGATAGAGAGGCATGCTAAAATTGCGGAGCCTGGCAAAACAACTCTGTTTGTTGTGCAGCCCAAGGGTCTGTCTTGAAAGCTATGTTTGTGAGGCGATGCAAGATCTGCATCGCTGAGGGGTATCTGGGCAAGCTGGCCATAACTTGCTCTGGAAGTACATGCTGGTCTCTCTAAAGGATCTGTCATCATCAGTGATCAGGAGGCAGCCTGTATTGTGCAACGAGTTTAAGAAGAGCTGCATGATTGTGGAATCTCAACGTGGAGAGGGCATCTGTTTGCAGGGGAGAGGGGGAGGCTGGGATCAACCATTAAATGAATAGGCGCTTTCTGCCATTTAAGTAGCAATGTTCATATAAGATGCCTAATATCACTTTAAAATAAGTAGTAGCACATATGAGGTCTCCCCAACATAATGAAAGTCCCAGAACAGTGATAGAGCATTCGGATTGACATTGGGAGGGGCGAAAGAGACAAAATGGCAGAAGCCATGGGGCATTACAAAATGGCACCGGCACAAAAAAATTACTGCTGCCTGAATGCTAAGGACCGGTGACTTGGGAATCCATGAGAAATATTGCAGCAATCTTTTCCGCAGGGTATACCTCATACAGCCAGCCAACAAGGAACAGTAAAACTGTGCATCTGAGCATTAACAGGTAAGAACATCATAATAAAATAAATTGCACCCTAAGGTAGCAAGAAATTATCACAGACTGGCCAGGTTGTGCATCAAGGATAAACTAGATTGGCAGTAAAACAGTATGAACAGAAAATGTAACAAGTCTGATAAGGGGACCTATTAAAAGCAACATTCTGAAGGAGTGTCTAACATGATAGGCCTAAATTGAACTGTGAGCATAAACTGACCTCCCTGAGGAGTTGGATGTGGTAGCCAATATTAGACAGCTTACCCTGCGCATAAAGGTCATGTTGGACTGTAGGAATGTGTGAGCTGATCAAACTGAGTGCAACTGCCTGCGGGGGAGGTGGGATCAACCATGCACTAGTGGAACCGTAGGATTTTGTGCCGTAAACAATGGATAGAGAGCATATTTGCAGGGGAGGAGGGGTGCAATCAACCATTAAATGGATAGGAGCTTTCTACCATTTAAATAACATTGAACAACATATAAGAAGCCTAATATCACTTTAAATAAAGTTGTAGCTCATGTGAGGTGTCCCCAGCATAATGAAAGGCCTAGAGCAGTGATATGGCGTTTGAAGTGATGGGAGGTGTGAAAGAAACAAAATGGCAGAAGCTCCAGGGCATTATAAAATGGCACCAGTAGAATCAAATCAGCGCTGCATGTATGCTAAGGACCAGTGTCATGGGAATCCATGAGAAATGCTGCAGCAATCATTTCCACAGGGGATGCCTCACACAGACAACCAACAAAAAACAGTAAAACCATGCATCTGAGCATTCAGTTAAGAATATCACAATAAAAATAAATTGCACTCTAAGGCAGCAAGTAATTGTCACAAACTGGCCAGACCAAGCCTCAAGTAGAAAACAGTTTAGAATTAAAACAGTATGAACAAAGACTGTGATAGATTTGAGGGTTTCTGAGTCCAAGAGGCTGTAGCAGGAAGAGTACCTAATCTTTGCGCCTTAGGTAGCTCAAAAGGTTAGAGTCTGCTCCCTTCACAGAATAAGCACGAATCAATGTAGCTAAATACCTGTTTATGTAGGGAGGGAAGTAGCAGATGTTTCGGTTTCTGCAGGAGGCTTAAAGAGGTTTTACACGGGACACTCATTCTGTGATGGTGCTTTGTCTCGCTCTGTCTGTTGCAGGGCAGATCAACTTTACATGATGTGATCTGTATTGGAATGAGTGGTATAGATCAACTGTAATGTTATCCTTTTTGTGCCATCTACAGGCAATCTGTAACGCAACAACCAAGAGAGCACAGGATTCCCTGTTGTCCTGGAGCAGAAATGAGCAGAACGGCACAATTGTATGGCTGGGTAGTACAGAACAAAACTCCACGAACCCAGGAAAGCAGGGAACATGGAATCAGCAAATGTTTGGTTCTCTTGTGGAATGGAACACCTGCACATTCCATAAAGGTAACACTGCAGTTGATCTGTATCGCTTGTTGCAATACAGATCAACTGCATGTAAAGATGCCTTTAGCTGTCAGTTCCCATAAATTCTCCTTAGGGCTAGATGAGCTGGATGAAGGGAAAGGAACTGAAGCCGCTACAGTTTTTACTCAAGAGGTGTTCTGCTTTGAGGAGTTAGCTGTTGCTTCAATAGATGAGGGTATAGCAGGTTCAGTTTGGTTTTTCAGAGCTGGTTGATGATCATGTTGAAGGTTACTTTACATGAGACTGTCTCCCATGTCCGATGCTAGCAGAGCATTATCTGTTGTTGGAGAGAAGGTTAGCCAGGTCTGGACTGGGGGATAAACTGGGCATCCCAAGTCTGGTCCTTGCATATCCCGTATGTATTTTACAGTAGTCCTGCAATATTTCCAGCTGTAGGGGCAGCAACAGGGATTGGATACTCTTTTAGTGGCTAGACCTTAAAGGGAATCCTAGCCCCCAGCTCAACCCCAAGACCAGACGACCTGGTGTTCTCTATGGCTGATTCTTTTCCTTAGTAAAACTACTCCAGCTCTTGAGTTTTTGGGCAGATCCAAATAAATTATATTCTTAACTTAAGACCTAATCTACAGAGGCTTTGGAAGACTTATGTGACCACATGATAGAAGCGAGTATGCATTTCTGCACCAAAGTTGTGAATGTTGTCTGGATTCCCATCCATAGTGCACAGTATGGGCTGTGTGGAAGTCAAATGCAGACACATTCACCTGCCTTATTGTAAAATTGTATGCAATTGATTTAGCTTATTTATTTGTACTTGTTCAGCTACATTGTACTTGTCTGACTTTAAGATACTGGAACATGCTTATTGTATTTGTTATGTTGTCTTGTAATCTCTGTTATTGACATGGAACCTTTTTATAAGAACACCTGTGCTCAAAGGTATTCTCTGAAATTTTCAATAAATAAAAAATTCACACCGCCGTATGAGGTCATAATTCCGCTATACAAGACACTAGTGAGGCCCCACCTGGAGTACAGTGTACGGTTCTGGAGACCATACCTACGTAAGGACATAGGGTAGAGAAGGTTCAGAGGAGGGCAACAAAGATGGTGCATGGATTGCATCACAAGTCCTATGAAGACAGGTTGAAGGAACTGAACATGTACTCCCTGGAGGAGAGGAGGAGATAGGGGATATGATAGAGACATACAAGTATCTTACAGGGAGGAACAGGGTGCAGGAAAACACTATTTTTAAGCGAAAAAGATGTTCCAGGACTAGAGGGCATGGGATGAAGTTGGAGGGAGGACGATTCAGAGGAAACATGAGAAAGAATTTCTTCACAGAACGGGTGGTGGACAAGTGGAACACCCTGCCAGAGGAAGTCGTGGGGGCTGAAACAATCACGGGATTTAAGAATGCATGGGATAGACATAAAGGAATTCTGGAGGTCAGGGGTAAGGGGCAACAGACTTCTTGGAAAACAAACTGAACTTACAAGCTCAAATGGGCAGAGTGGGTGGGCCATAGGCCCTTATCTGCTGACACTGTCTATGTATCTATGTAACAATATAAATGAAAACATCTCCCCTCCCCCACCCTCGATGCACTATCTTGTTCCAAAGATATTTTGATGACTTCATTTCCAAGTTACTATATGGGTTTTAAAATATCTCATTAGACAACTAAAATAGCTAAACTGAAAGAGAGAAAGAGAGAGAGAGAAAGGGAGAAGAGAGGGTTATATCTGTAAAGGTGGAAGGATATTAGCTTCAAGTTCTCTTTAACTAATACCATAAATGTCGTCTATCATTTCCACATCTATCCATATATTTTCAAGGATAGAGTCTCTCTCTCACCGTATTTCACCATTTGCATGGGTCCCATTTTGGAAGGGATTGGGCATTCCAATTTTCTAACAGTAGTCTCTTGGTAGCTATGGTCCCTAAGGCTTTAATTTTTTCCTCTATTTAAGTCAAACCAAGCGATCTTGTATTATTAAAAAGATAAAAATCTACATTCATGGGTAGGTTCTTCTTAATTAATGCTGAGAGAGTTTGTCTAAACTCCTCCCACCATCCATCCCCTTACCTCTTGGCAGTTCCATAAGCAATGGGTTGAATCAGCCTCTTGCCGACATTCATGCCAACATTCATAATTATTGTTTATATTAATATTGGCCAACATTTTAGGAATTATGTAAACTCTGTCTACTATTTTCCTTTGGCTTGTCTTATTTTTTCCAGAAACATAATTTTTGTTAGCTTTTATCCTAAGATTTCTCCATTGTTGGTCTGTTAACAACAGTGTAGTTTCAGAGTTTATTTTATTTTATTTCTTCTACGGTCTTTCTTATAAGTTATTAATTTGTTATAAAATTTCTTTAAAAGTTTCTTTGTCCCGTCTTGTATAATGTTGTCTTGTTTTTGAAGGTAGTTAGAAAGGTCATTTATCCTAACCTTATATTTATGTTTTAACCAATTAAATTCCTCCCTCATTGAGAACTATTGCATGTAATTGAATCTGGCTTCATTGCCCAGCATCCTCTTAAATTCTAACAATTCAGGAAATCTATTTAGCAACAGGATATCTTTTCATTTCTGGTACCCATAGAGGTGTAGAGTCTTATAAAAAGACTCAGTTTCTTTAACCATAAATCTTCGTATGTCCCAGATGTTAAAATAAAGCCATAGAATATCTTCTATCTTCATTTTATTCAACACCTTTCCTAAGCTTCCTCTTAGGACATCAAAGTAACCCATCTTTTTAAACAGTTTTGACCCTTCTAATAAAGGGTTGGTGTATCGAGCCATAGACTTACATCACTTATTTTCCCTAGTTAATATCTCATTATATATCTTGTATTCTTCTGTGGAGAAAAAAAAGTCCATGTCCATAATATTCCCAAGTAATGAGCTTGTCTGGAAATGTTAGGGTGGGGCAACCCAACCCACCCCCATATCCTGAGGTATTGTAAATGAAGCCCACACAATCCATGGTTTGTCACCACACCACAAACATTTTGAAAATATGTTACATACTTGACTAAACCAGATTTCTTTGGGGGTATCAAAGAATATAGTAGTTTGTAATATATATCTGAAATGTGGCATACCCATCATCTTAATAGCATCCATTTGTCCCAAAGAGATAATGAAAGATTTTCCCAATTAGAACAAGGTTTTCAGTTTTATTTTTCATATTAGTAAAATTTTCACGTATATTTAAAATTTGGTCCTGCTTTAAGATAACACCTAAGTATTTCATTTTACTCCCAATTTTAAAATCTTCCCCCAATTTTCCTAAAGGTATATTCACTCCCTTCGACATCTGCATTATTATGGATTTTTGTTTATTTAAACAGCATCATGATGTTTCCGAAAAGCAGTTAACTTCTTCCAAGAAAATGGGTAAAGAGTCATAAATATTTTTTAAAATAAGTTTAGTTTAGTTTATTGTTCTAGGAATTAATACCTTTGAGTCAAAGGCTCTTTTACAAAGGTTCCACGTCAAATTAAGTACAAACAAAAGTTACATAGAGTGGCACAACAAATTGTGTTGTGGTAATAGCAAAAAAACATAGTAAAGTATCGAAACATTTGTGCAAGGACAGGTAATACCAATGAACACTTTTCATCAATAAAAAAAATCAAGTGAGGGGAGGGAAGAATCAAGTTAGGGAAGTGTACAGATAGTGTGATTAAGAGAAAGAGTGAGAGGAGCAGACAATAGCAAGAGAAAAGATCCTCTTACAAGTCTTTGTCAGGTAACTGGAACAAGGGTGGAAAAATGAGTAGATAAGGATTTAATTAATGTAGTCACAGGAGTTGGAGGTGGCATGGTGAGAGTATAGGCTAGATTTAAATGCACCTAGAGAGGTAGAGGAGGTAATAGAGGTGCTAAGGGCATTTAGCCAGCTGGGGGCACGATAGGCAAGTTATCTTTGACCCTGGGTAGTTCGGCATTGGGGGACCTGGAGAGGCTGATTTTCTGATCTTCTGGTGAGACGGATACTAGTGTTCTGGCATAACAGGTCTTGGATGCATGGTGGAGTGAGGCCCATGATGGATTTTTTAGCCATAAGGCAGGTAAGGTACTTTAAGTGGTTTGAGAGTTGTAACCACCCAGTTTCAGCGTAGAGCTCGCAAGTGTGAGCACGTCGATGAGCACCAGTGAGTAGCTGACAGGCCTTGTTAAGGGATGTTGTAATGCATCTAAGCGCGTTAGTAGAGGCAGACCCATAGACAATTAAGCCATAGTCAATGATTGAGATGATTGAGGATTGAATAGCACTCTTCAGTGCTGGTTGGGTAAGGAGCTGTCGGTTCCGGTACAGTATCCCAATCCGCTGATTAATAGTTTTTGCTGTACTATCAATATGAGTTGCAAAGGTTAGGCCTTGATCAAAGGTGATTCCAAGATATTTGAATGTAACAACCTGTTCAAGGGTGATACCCAGGTACGTGTTGATAGTGAGTGTTACTTGCCTTTTCTTGTTTTGCAGGCTAGAGAAGAGCATGGATTTAGTTTTTTTGTGGTTTAGAACCAGCTTATGTTCAAGGAACCACATCTCGACTCTGGCAAATGCATGCTGAAGGCTAAGGCATAAGGGGTTTGGATCTTTATGAGAGGAAAGAATCACGGCATCGTCAGCATAGAGGATAATTTGCTCCAGGCAGGATTTAGGAAGGGAGTTTAGGAAAAGACTGAAGAGGAGAGGGCCTAAGATGGATCCCTGTGGAACTCCTGAGAGAACAGGCTTTGGGTCTGAGAGAACTCCAACTATTTTTACAACTTGAGATCGCTGGGTGAGGTAACTTTTTATCCAGTCACCAGGACCCTGGGAGAGCCCAAGAGACTGTAGTTAATTGATGAGTAGACCATGATGTACTGTATCAAACGCCTTAGTTAGATCAATGTATACAGCTCCAGTTAGGAATCCTTTGTCCATGGCCTTGTGGATTGCTCCTGAGAACTTGAATAGGGCTGTCAATGTGCTGTGCCCTTTCCTAAATCCATGTTGCTGGGCACAGAAGATGTTATATTTCTGCAGGTAGTCTGTAAGTTGGTCCGCCACTATGCGTTCAAGAGCCTTTGAGAGGGGAGGTAGTATTGAAATAGGCCTATAATTACCAGGCAGTGACTTGTCACCACTTTTGTGCACAGGAGTGACAATTGCGGCCTTCCATTTACTAGGGAATTGGCTGGAGCAGAGGGAGAGATTGAATATTTTGGTGAGGAGGAGCAGCACTTCCTCCAGAGTGAGGGACAGTAGTTTAAGGTCAATAGTGTCACTGCTTGCCCGGGACTTAGATATAGCCTTCTTTATGTATTTATAGACTTCATGTGCCTTAACTATTTTGAGATGAAAGGGTGGTATGGTTGGTGAGTCAGTGGGAGATGTAGAAATTGGAGAGTCAGTATCAGAGAAGAAGTCAGATGAGAGGACACCGCTAAGGTCTGTGAAGGTTTCATTAAGGGTGTTTGCAATGACCAAGGGGTCAAGGGTAGTGGTTCCATCCACATTCATTATAGTAGGAGAGGACTTGGACTGCTTACCCGTGATATTTCTTCAATTGTCGAAGAAGGATTTCCCTTCTCCCCAGGAGTTGGAGAGGGCATTCTTCAAATAGGAGATCTTCACCCGGCTGATTTCTTTAGTACAGTGGTTTCGGGCCTATTTGTACTTTTGAATGTCAGTCAGGGAGCCAGTGGCTCTCGTAATAGCCCAGAGATGGTCCCTACCTTTGAGTTGTGCCAATAGCTTAGCCGTGAGCTAGGGATTTGAGAGCGCTTTAATTTTGCGCTTTTTTCAGCTGCATAGGTGTCACAGGCAGCATTGAATGTGGTAATAAAGTGATCAAGGGCTACATCGACATCTTGAGTATTGTAAATCAGTGACCAGTCTTTCTGCCTAAGATTTTCCTTGAGATGGGTAAGGTTGCCATAAGGTAGTACTCTACTTGAGATGGTTTTTGGAGGTGGTTTTCTGAACTTATTTGACCAGGTACATTTTATAGGAGAGTGGTCACTAAGAGAGTCCAGGAGAACAGCTACATTGTTTATACGGGCATGGTGGTTGGTAAGGATCCAGTCTATGAGAGTGCTATTCCCTGATTTATAGTTTTTCCTAGTAGGTGAGTTGACCAGCTGTGTTAAGTTTGCTGCTAGGATGGCATCCTTAATTGACCCTGTATCAGGTGCAAGCCAGCTGATATTAAAGTCACCAAGGAGAAGGAGCTCGGTGTCAGAAGGTTGTGATCTTATGAATTCTAGTACAGTCTGGAGGCCGGACCCCGGATCTTTAGGTGGGATATAGATAGCAGTAACCGTGAGGACTTTGTTATGGGCACCAAGGAGTAACTTGATAGGAAGGAGTTGTACTGAGGTTTCAGTGGTGGTATACATAACAGGGAGGCAGGTGAGATAGTCCTTTATGTAAATTGCACAACCACCACCCCTTTTTGAAGTCCTATCCAGTCTAAGTATCTTGTAGCCTTGTAGCGATATGGCATGGTCAGGAATGTTAGGTGTCAGCCAAGTTTCAACAATGGCCAGGAGATCAGGGTTGTGTTGGCTGGCAAAGGTTTGAAGGGAGGCCAGTTTTGGGAGGAGACTGCAAATATTTAGGGTGGCAATAGTGAGACCCCCCTCTATTTTGGCAGGCTTTGTTGTGCTGTGGGAGATGGGGCCAGGATTTGGGTGAACACTTCCTGAGATCAAGAGGAGGAGGAGCAGGAGTTTGAGAGTCAATTGTCGTAATTCATAGTAGATGGAAATACACCTCTGCAGCTTGTGTGATTTAGTCCAGTGCAGGTGTCTAGGGTCCCAGTGCAAGGTAGTGGTCAGAAATAGAGACCGAATTGCCCCCCGGCCATCATCGTGACTTATCATATTCAAACAGTCCATTGCCGAAAGGTGTCATTTGTGAGGTAGAGGGAGATTGCTATCGTACCTGGTGAGAGGTAGCAGGCCTGGAGGGCTGTAGTAAAGGGTGGAGAGGGATAGGAGGAGGTTGAAACATAACATAGAGTAGGAAGCAAGAAGAAGGCTAGAAGAGACAGAAGAATGTGGCTGCGGAGAGGCATGGCAGTGAGGAGAGGAAACATGGGTGTGATGATAACAGATGTAGCGGGGGGGGAGAGGGAGGAGAGAGAAAAAAGAAAGCCAGAGAGCTGGAGTACAGACAGACTGTGTAGCCTGCAATATCACCCAGAGAAGCTAGCAGTGATAAGAAAAAGCAGGAGGAGAGGGAGTGGTTTAGCTAGTGGAACAGGATAGGAGGCAAGACAGAAGGACGGGTATTTGGAGCAGGGGGGCGGTGATGAAGAGACTATTTAATAAAGGTGGGGGGGTGTGCATAAAATTTCAGCACTGAGCAGTGCAAGTCAATGGGCTCCGAGCCCAGCAAAGCCCAAAATCAGACAGACCAATCAGGAGGCAGGGTCTGAAACCGGAGGCCAATCAGTGCTCAGCACAAAGCGCGGTCGGCCAATAGCAGCCGATCACTGCTTCCCTAGTCAGAAGATGTCCTTACCCGGCTTTCAGGGGTCGGGAGGCGGCTAGAGGAGGCATCATGGGTGGCGTGGGGAAACCAGGCCCCATAGACCGTGCCTATCTGGCACCCGGCTGGCCCGCTCAGGGCTACGAATCTGGAATGGGGAGAGAGAGAAGAGGACGGTGAGTAGGCTTATATTCACAGCAAGGCAAACAAGGCAGTGACGTGGAATTGGTATCGGGGGGGAGGAGGGAAGAAAGTTAAGAGTCTGTAGCGAGGGGGGGGAGGTTAAGTCAGTAATTGGGATGAGAAGGGTGCGAGAATACTAATTGGGGGGGTGATGGTAGCCAGAAACGATCAGATCCACAGATTCACTGGCGCCAGTTTGAAGGGACAACAGGGAGGTGGAAAGAAGAGAAAAAAGGAATTTTTAAACAGGGTAGTGAGAGAGGGAAGGCGACGAGAGGCGCTGAGAAAGATGGCAGAATTCAGGACAGCATAGGTAGATATGGGGGGGGATAGGTCAAACAGGTAGCAGTATTAGGAGGGGAGCAGAAGACTAAGGAGGACGAGTACCCTCACCAATGGCAAAAGCACAATAGAGAGTTCAAGATACGTCCATAGCAGCGGTCAACTGCCCAGAGACTGTAGAGCAGGGAGGGACAGAGAGAGATCCAGGAGGAGAGCAGATGGCAGCAGGCTTGTGCAGTGCACCACAGCAAGAGAAAAATCAACAGCAGGCTGCCAGTTGAGATTCGGGGGGGGGGGGCACAACAAGGTTCCAAACAGAGCCAAGCAGCCACATCAGATCTGCACGGCTATATGAAGACTTAAGCTGTAACAATTTCATACAACAGCAGAGGCTATGAGCAAACTACTAAGGCAGAAAAAATATAATTAGCAGCGATAAAGTTAATGGTAAGCTAGGAAATTTAACTAACAGCCTATTATTACTGTAAAGCCAGGGAAATACCAAGCAAACTAAAACAGTTTTTTACAGCTTGCTCATGATTAATATAGTAACATTTTTGGAAGCTCAAGTATCAGGCAGAAACTAACATTAGAGCAATGGTTTAGAAACAATAAAGATTCAGGCTCCAATGTCCAAGACACAAATTTCGGCACTGAGCAGTGCAAGTCAATGGGCTCCGAGCCCAGCAAAGCCCCAAATCAGACAGACCAATCAGGAGGCAGGGTCTGAAACCGGAGGCCAATCGGTACTCAGCACAAAGTGCAGTCAGCCAATAGCAGCCGATCACTGCTTCCCCAGTCAGAAGATATCCTTACCCAGCTTTCAGAGATCGGGAGGTGGCTAGAGGAGGCGTCATGGGTGGCGTGGAGAGGCAGGCCCCATGAACCCGTGCTACCTGGCACCCGGCTGGCCGCTCAGGGGATGAATCCGGCTTTCAGGGGTCGGGAGGCAGCTAGAGGAGGCGTCGTGGGGAAACCAGGCCCCATAGACCGTGCCTATCTGGCACCCGGCTGGCCCGCTCAGGGCTATGAATCCGGCTTTCAGGGGTCAGGAGGCGGCTAGAGGAGGCATTGTGGGTGGCATGAGGAAACCAGGCCCATAGACCGTGCCTACCTGGCACCTGGCTGGCCCACTCAGGGCTACGAATCTAAATTGGGTGTGCTGGATCAGCGATTTCATCCAGAAAAAGTGAGCCCAATGAGTGGCTATGGGGCAGCTGGTCTGTGCATGCTGTCCACCCAGCATGTGAAAGCTACCATCCCTCCTACTGAGAGATAATAAGATAATAAGAATAATGTCATCTGCATAAACACTCAGTTTTAAGAGTTTTGTTCCCTATTTGTTAACCCTGAATATCTGGTGTCCTCCTGATCCATATTAAAATGGTTCTAGGCATAATATAAAAATGACTGGGGAAAGGGGGCATCCTTGTCTAATGCCATTGCTCACATTGTAGGATGCAGTTAAATATGAATTAACCTGAAATCTGAATGTAGTTCTTCTGTAAAGCATTTCTATTAACTTTAACACATCAGCAGGGATTTTCCATTTGTTTAGACACTCTAACATGTAGTCATGGTTTAAAACATCAAATGTCTTGCTAGCATCCAAAGCAATGATGATGCCATATTTTTGTTGGTGCTTAATGTTTGTATAATAGAACATAGCCTGCACTTCCCTAGTAGCCTGTGGGGTGCTCCTCTCTTTAACAAACCCATACTGGTTTGGGTGTATGGCACTGGCCAACCTCCCCCCAGCACATTTCCATGCAGTAATATAGAAAAGTATATGTGCAATAATCAACAACACATTTCCAAAGGTAATATTAAACAGAGAAGCAACAGAGTGAAAAAACAATACATCAGTTAGCAGCATTAGATAAACATTGGAATATGATGTAAGAGGAGCAGATTAACAGCACTGAAGGCTAATACATACAATGCGGACAAGGAAGTGCAATAAAGTACATTGGTTTCTCCTCACGTTAAGTGTTAGACTGGGAAAGGGGATGGGGAAGCCAGGGGGATATTAGGAGGAGTGAGGAGCCAGAGAGGAAATTAAGAGCTGCTGCAGGATGGAGAGAGGACGTTGAGGATAGTTACCGATAGTAGTGGGTTCACCCACAGAATTAAATTTGGAGAGTTCTGCACCTTGTAAGCAGGACTCAAGTTCTCCATAGTACACCCTAATTTTATTTGGAAAAATATCCTTAAAATATTTGAGGTAGGTCTCCCCCATCTTTTCTTCTGTATGTTTTGTTCCAGAGGAATACGTTAAATCAGTTATTAGGTTTTTCTCTTTCTGAGTTTTAAGAATAGTGGCAAGAAGTTTGTCCAATTTATTGCCTTGAAAATATTTAGTGCATTTTACTTTTTTAATTAGATTAACTGTTTCCATATTAAGTCTTTTTTTTTATTTTAAATTCTCTTCATTGTGAGTAATATTTATTATAATCGGTTAATAATAATTTGTCCAGAATTTGAATATGTTTATCAATTTCCTGCTCTTTTTCTTTGAGTCTTTGTTTCTCCATGTTTGCAGTGTGCACGTCATTGTATCCCATAATTCTGAAACTAGTACCTGGCCAGTGTAGTTATAAAATCAATATTCTCTTATTGCTTTCCTTAGGGTGTCTATAAAAGTATTATCTTGTAATAATTTGTTATTAAAGGCCCACTGCCTATTAAATATTCTTTCTGAATTTACTCTGTCTAAATCCAAGTGAACCAATGTGTGACCGGATACAACTCTTGAGTGAGTTTTAGCCTCTAATATTTTTTTATTAATGTTTTGGATATAAATATGTAATCGATTAAAGAAAAGGTCATGTTCTTCATATCTAAGTGATTATATTCTTTCTCTGTTGGGAATATTGAGCTCCAACTATCCTCAAGGCTATGACAATTTAAAAAGGGTCCGAGTTTATCAGCTATTCCAAAGCTGCCTTGTGTAGAATTAGATGATTTCTCCATTACTAGATTTAAAAGGGCATTCGTATATCCTGCCAAGATATTTTTTTGAGCCTGAAGTTTAAGAAGTCCTTCAGTTATACTGGCCAGGAAATTAGAATAACGATCAAAAGGACCATATACTGAATCTGTAGTCATTTCTTGACCAAATAGGGATCCCTTAATTAATATAGTTCTCCCATCTTTATCATGGAATTTTTCTGTTAAATGGAAATCTATATTCTTTTGAATCAGGATAGCAACTCCACAGCTACTTTTAGTACCTTCTGAATAGAATATGTGTGCTATCCATCTCCTTTTAATTTTAACCATTTCTTTCTGATCTAGACGAGTTTCCAGTAAACAAATTATGTCCACATTAACCTTATTTAAATACGTAATGATCATGGCTCTCTTAATTGAGGTGTTGATTCCATTGACATTTAGGGAGCCCCATCTAAGGATCTTTTTGTAATTAGCCATTTTACATTAGAAATAGATCCATTAAAAAATTCAAGCTCTTATCTTGGGAAAGTATCCATTTATCCCAGTGTCCCTCCTTAATAATAGATGAATCCTTAAGAAATGGAGTCATTCTCTCCCCCCTTCCTATAAATAAAACACTTACAAGAAATATCTTATCCTCTCTAAATCTCTCCATGGTCTCTCCCTAAAGAGTATCAATCCAACTGTTTAATCATTGGTTCTAATAATAACCCTTACCAAAACACAGCCCGCATGGAAAACACAAAAAATCCTTTCCTGTCCCCCTGCCCCACATAAAGTCAGAAACATGATTCGTAACAATTTAATAGGCAGAAAGGGGCCAGTCGCCATCCTCTTAATGATCCTCAGTCCCCCCTCCTTCTCGAGGATATACCATCTAGTCAAGTAAACAAAAGCTGCAAGAGTTTTGAACATTCTATTGTGCTATACCCCCCAAAAAAACACATTATATCAGTATTCAGTGTCTTGCCCACCCATTTACAATGATTCTAATCATTCCAGTCATTTATGTTGTGTAAAAAGATCTGGTATCTTCTTTTTTTAAATCTGCAATAGCTTCTTGTAGAGTACCATATATTAGCTGCTCCCCATCTAGAATCACTTTCGGGGTAAATAATGGTAGCTTTAACATTTTGGGATCCGTCTAGAATCATTTAAAGTTTGGCAGGCTAAATAATGATAGCTTTAACATTTTGGGCCATAGTTTCACTTAATCATGTCATATTTTCTCCTTTCAGTTACCAGCTCAGGGATAAATAATTAAGATACAGATACTGACTCCTGCAGTTTAATCCTTTTCTTTTATAAGCTTCAGTCATGAGTGCTTCCTCATCCCTGATTTAAAAAAATAACAATTCTAGGTCTGGGAGGATCATTATCATTTTGCTGAAGTTTTAAACACCTTATGAATTCTGTCACTCTCCTAGTTTATTTCCCCAGGGTCAGTGTCCAGATATCCAGCTGCAACTTGCTTGAAAAACTTTCTTAATGGTCTCATGCCATCCCAGCTGTCCAGTACTCCCAAAATCCTAATGTTTTTTCTATGGGCTCGTAACTCAAAATGCATTTATTTATTTAAAAGTTTCACTAAAAGACATACTGAGCAGACATGCTCATTTCCAGATGCATCCTGGGGAGGGGAAAGGGATACACAGTAATACAGCAGCAGCAAAAGTCAAATTCAGTGCATAATGGAAATAGAATACAAACTTACACAGCATGAACAAAATAGATAATACGTAAGCAAAAAGGCATGAAGGGGTATATAAAACACATTTATGGCACAGCCAAGGATATTTTAAGGCATGAGGCCAAAGGCTGAATGACTTCAGCCACTGGACATGCTGTAAAATATGTTTTACACACATCCTTGAGTGCCATATTGTGCTTATAAAATTGGCTTTTCTGTTACTCTTTTACTATTAGGAAAAGCATGTTTATATGTAGAAACAATAGATTTACTTTGTGTGCATTTGTGATAAAATAGTCCTCCTGCCCACTGCAAGTTATGTTATTGTATTATTGCCTACTTTCTTCTTCCTGTTTTTTTTCTCTGTTTTTCTCCACATTCAAGATATGGAATGCTTATCATGGAATGTTTACCACAGACTACATGGATTCAAAATTCTGCTCAGTTCCACTGGCAGAATGTTTCTCTCTTAACACACTGGCTGGGATATTCAAAGGGGT
Organism: Neoceratodus forsteri; assembly: GCA_016271365.2. Taxonomy (NCBI): domain Eukaryota; kingdom Metazoa; phylum Chordata; order Ceratodontiformes; family Ceratodontidae; genus Neoceratodus; species Neoceratodus forsteri. The sequence goes on from CM057456.1 coordinate 212,927,894, forward strand.
TGCACATGGCGCAACAGTGTTGCACCATGCACAACCCACTGATGCGACCTGACTCGATATTCAAAAGGGGAAGTTGATCTGTGCAAATCCCAATGCACCAGGGTGCATCAGTAATGTATGTGGTGCAAGTGTGGGGAAGCGTGCCCAGGCATAAGCGGCACATCCCTATATTCAGCCCAGGATGTGTGGCGCATATGCATGCACACACCCGCCTTGCGCCGCACTGGGGGGGGGTGCAAAGAAGTGCTCCAAATAAAAGGAACATGTCAGGGGACACCCACAGGTCAGCTGCCATATTAGTAAATGTGAAATATCCCTGGTGGTCCAGTGGACCCTACCCCCTCACCCAATCACGGGCGTAATTAAATAAATTCATTCCCTGGTGGTCCAGTAGACCTGTTCCCTAGCCAAATCATGGGCTAAGTGATAATATTTGAATCCCTGGTAGTCCAGTCAACTGTATCCAGCCCAATTGTGGGCTATGTATGTATGACTGTATCCCTGGTGGTCCAGTGGACCTGTTCCCCAGCCCAATCATGGGCTTTGTAAAGTAATAATCCCTGGTGGTCCAGTGGACCTGCTGCCAGGCCTGATCGCTGGCTTTGTGAAAGAAAACTTCCCTGGTGGTTCAAGCGGTACCCCCTCCCACCACCATGAACCCTACCTGCTCCCCCATCAGTGGCGGGTGGCAGCTCCCACCCGCAAGCCACCTGGTTGCCTGCAGACTGGCAGCATATAAATGCGGCTGTATGCTTTGGTCACAGCATGGGCCAATGGGCATGCAGACCGTGCTGTACTACACAGTCCGATATGTATGACTCATTCACATATCAAGGGACTGTAATACAGTCTGATATGCTCCCATGGCCCATTCTGTGAACCAATAGGTGTCCATCCAGTACTAGTACGCTGTCAGTCGGCGGGCAGCCAGGTGGTCTTGGGGTCAGGAGCCGCCACCTGCCGCTGCTGGGGAGTGGGTGGCGGGTCTGCATGGGCGGGTGGGAGGGGTACGCTGACCCGCCAGGGAATTTTTCTTTCACAAAGCCCACGATTGCTTTGGCAGTGGGTCCACTGGACCACTAAGGATTATTATTTTACAAAGCCCGTGATTGGGCAGGGAAACAGGTCCACTGGACCACCAGAGATACTACTAATGTTACAACGCCCACGATCAGGCTGAGGAGCAGGTCCACTGGACCACCAGGGATACTATTAAATCTACTACACCCGCAATCAGGCTGGGTTTGGTCCACTTGACCACCAGGGATACTATTAATGTTATAAAGCCCGTGATCAGGCAGGGGAGCAAGTCCACTGAACCACCAGGAATTCTACAACATTCCTAAGCCTGCAATAGGGCATTGGGGCACTTTGCCACTGAGGGGCAGGGGGCATCAGTCCCCGATGGCTGCAGCCTGGCAGGGCGCTAGGCACAAGTCGCCAGGGATCGGCGCACCTTCATGCAAATGGGGCCATAATGACATACAAATGGCCCCATTTGCACCTTGCATGCATAATAGCACATTTGCATACAGACCACTGAATGTCACAGTTCCTGCGCCTAGTGCAACCGCACTTGCACTGGCGCATCCCCCTGCTCCTCACTTGCCACTTGCACTGGTGCAGTGCCACTGTGCCATGTGCAATGCAGGCAGCCACAGTGCCATATTCAGTGGTGCTGAGCCATGGCGCAGCACCGTGAATATCCCGCGAGACCATTCCTGGCACATCCCAGTTCGCTGCGCCTGCCTGGTGCAGTCTGAATATCTGGCCCACTGTACATACAGACAGAAAAGGCCTTTGTTACAGCCAGAGACTCAATTATCTCACTGTCAGGGCAAGAAGAAGAGAATTCCTGATGAGCAGGTAAAAGATAGAAGGAGGATTTTTCACTGTCAGCAAAGAAACACTTGTAGTGAAAACTATAAATAATACTTTTTGTTTCTACTTTGTTTATGTATGTAAGGAGAGTGTGATAATCAGGGAAACAACATTTAATTAATTTGTTTTATTATTTATTTAAGGTAGTTTTATGTTTTAGGGCACAGTTGAAGTTTTTTTACAGTGTAAAGGTAGTAGCCATGTTTGTGATGGAAGATCAGTTCTGGCTGTAGGGGCCAACTGAAATACCTGTGTTCCAAATACCCATTGATCTGGATTCCAGACTCTTCACTGCTGGAGCAGTCCTTTTTAACTAAGAATAAATCATATTTTACACATAAATAAGAGCTAATCAGATTACTGAATTTTATCCTGCCATTTTATAACTTTCAATGAACAACACTAACAAGAAAGGTGCAAGGAGACTAATAAAACAAAAACATACAGTTTTATAATAAACTAGGATAGGCACTAATTTGCAACTGAGTGCAGAGGCAAACTCAGTAGACTGAAAATTAAACATTAACACATCTACAGGAAAGGGGAAGTGGTCCTTGAGGAGGGAGTTGAGGATATACAAGGAGGCAGCATGACTGATGGGAGGAGGAAGGGCATTCCAGATTTTTGGGAAACAGTATGAAAATGCAGTCTGACCAACCAAGGTAGTCCTGCGTGGGATGGCTATAAGTGCAGTGGTCATGGTTTCTGAGTGAGTGAGAAGATGGTGTGAGAGAAATAGATGACGAGATATAGGGAGGGAGGGAGTGAAACCAGAATTTGGCAAGAAAACTGGCACAGCGGATATGGCGCCTGTTGACTAGGGAAGGAAGAGAGAGAGCGATTGGTGAAGGTTGCAGTGATGGGTAAGGAGAGGATTGTAGAGAGTGAAACAGCAGAAAGGGTGGAAAAGAAAGTCCAGTCTAACTAGGGAAGATTTGGGAGCAGCACTGTAGACTGGATCACTGTAGTGTAGTCAAAAATAGGTAGGATCATTTTCTGGACCGGGGTACTGTAATCAATCAATCAATCAATCAGTTTTTCTTTCATTTCTTCATTTTGTTATACTAACATGTTGAGTTGTCTTTGAAATGGGGGTTGTTCATCTTCTAGTTTTGTTATTTGTTTTTGAATTTCATGGTTTTCTTTTTTTAAGGACTCATTTTATTTTACTGGGTTGTTAACTAAGCCCCAAACATAGTTAAATTTTGTTTCAAAACTTGAAAATCTTTCCAGTTTGTCTTTAACACTTTGTGTTTGTTCCCAGCCCAGTTAGATGCATCTTTAAAGCATTGATTGTTATTTTGATCTCCTGGAGAGGTAGAAATGAAGTTAGTATTCAGGGAAGTATTCAAATCGACCCCTCCTTGCATCTCTGAGGACTGTGAAGTAGATTCACATTTAACAGAAGGTAAATCAATGCTTAAAATGTCCCTAGCATTTCTATTATATTTCTATGGTGCATTTGGTTAGTCTCATCATTTTCATTGGAACTACGAACTGAACCTGCATTTCACTCCCTGAGGACTTCTTCAGCATTCTCTGTATTTTTATTCACAACTGGAGTTTTTATGTTTTTAGAGAAATCCGTGATTACCGTCCCCCTTAAATTAAAAGGAATATTGTTTGATGTTCCAAACAACTGACTATCTTTTTTTGGGGCACTGAAATTATTTAAATTCTCAATATCATTGACCAATTTCAGATTATGGTTAGCTTCAGATTCATGAGTACTCACAAGCTCTTGTATATCTAAGTCATTGCCCGATAGTTCAGCATCTTGAGGACTCTCTTTATCCATTACGTTTTGTGTTACCTGGATGTCAAATTAATTCTGACCCTCCATTTCCCTTTGGTCACACTGCCCCTCAGTACTCTGGTTGTTACGCTACTGTTCAAATGGAGCATTGGCTTCGGTTACCCTCTCTTCTCTCAAACTAAAGGGGTATGCTGTGCTTTTCTCGATTCAAAAAAAAGCTGCTTAGAGGCTCGCCGACTGTACTTCAGCTTCATGTCTGCTATTCTGCTCTGCAATGAAGGCTATAGCTTCAGGTGTTGGATCCACTCTCTTGGGTAAATATAGTAATGTCCAATTCAAGAATCAGTCTTTCTTCTAGCTGCAAAATTCCCTTTTTAAAAACTCATTGTGGCTTGCTTCCGAGTTTTAGTTCCTTGTTTCCTGGTTGAGGGAATAGTGGAGGGTTTAGCATTCCTGGCTTCCTTCCTCTGTGTTATAACTCCAAACTGCCAAAACCATTTAGCTTTTCCAGTACTTTCTCCTGGTAATCATCAATTTCATACACAAAAAGTCAGGAACTGCAAAAGGTCACTAGGGTATGAATTCTCATACCAGAGGGAGTTAGAAGAGCTGCCGCTACTCTGATCTATGGTCACCATCCTGGATCCAGAATCTCTTACCACTCAGTGCTCTGTACCTTGGTCAGTCTGTGTTGCACAGGGGTCTTTGCTGTGTGCTGCATGCCACACAACATGGCATTCACAAAGGATACCCTTACTTGAAGACAACACTGCTACACATGATGATGTTCCACCCTAGAGATCCAGATATGCCATGTGCACCTGTGGTGGGCTGTCCCGGGCACCTATTTACAGGGCAGGTGCATATGTTGAGCCAGGGTTATTGCCAACTTTATCACCTAGTGGGTATGAAGGGGAAGTTGTGGTGTATGTGCTTCTGGTGCATTGTACTGTACATAAATAAACATAATAAGGCAGAGCATATCACACGGGTGTGGTGCACTGCACAGTACAATAGCCTTGTGATGTGGTGTGTTGCACTTAAAGTGTGGTATGGATTTGGAGTGTGGGGCATGGGCACCCCACAAGAGTGATGCTGACTCCATGGGCAGGAGTTTACAGAGGAATGCACTGTGCCTGGCATTACCTAGTGTTTTGGCTGTCTGCCTGCCAGGGGGTTTCACCTTGGTGCTGTCCTAGGCACCCTAAGGTGGCTCTGTTCCACTCATGCCTGCGGCAGATGTGATGTCATTATCCCCAGTTTGTGTGCCAGCATATACTGTGGTCGATGGGCTGGTGTCCCCGAAGGACATGGCTGGGAGCCCTGACTTACTAGGACAGCCTGTATGATGGCTGTTAAGACATGTTCAAGCAAGCCAGGCAGGCTGCTGAAGTTCCCTTCCACAGCCTGTCTGGCAGCACCTAGGTCCATATGCATAGCACTTAGCTCAGAATAGATGGTACCCAGCTGGGTGGACACACCTGCCACCTCTATGTGCATAGACCCACCAGTTCCATGTGATAACATCGAGGGCAAAAATATTGCGGTACAAAATATTGTGGGTAAATCGTCACCACCAACAATGTAGGCTAACAAATACATCACAGGACAGAACTGCACAGGCAGGTGGCAGACAGTACAGTCCACAAGTGCTGAGTTCCACAGTGCCGAGGTCAGTGTCAGGGCATTGCATATAATTTCCAGCTGCAGATCTGAGTACCCTCTGGCACTAGTCAGCCTGTATGACCACCAGTTGTGTGCTGCTGTTCCTTATACTGATTTTGGTGTTGGGGTGTACATGGGTCGGTGTGGTAATGGTGTACTTTGTATCTGTGTTGTGTCATTAAATCATGTGCATTCACATCTCTGGTGTCCTGTGCTGTTTCCACCTTGCAGATTGTACTGCCTGCCACCTGCCTGTGCAATTTTGTCCTGTGATGTATTTGTTAGCCTACATTGCTGGCTGCGATGATTTGCCTGAGATATTTTGTACCACTTGCATCACAGGTATTGGGCTCAACTGCTTTATTTTTCTCTGATCTAAATTGGTTTTTTTTGCAGGGTTTATTTTCTGTTAAATTGTTGTATAGGTTGTCTTGCTGAAAGGAAGGAAAGCACTCACTGGGGTGGTGTGTCAGAGCTGTAGCTGATTGTTTCTGGAGGGCACGGGGTTGGTCCCACTGGGCTTGGTCCCACCCACCTGCCCATCCCAAGGATGTAATTTCCTTTATATCAGGCATTCTGACATCACTTCCCCAAAAGGCAAAGGACACACCTGTCATATCCTTAACAGCCCAGCACAATGCATAGGGGTAAATGCACACACACACACTCACACACTAACAAAAAAGGAAAAAAACTAACCAAATTTTAAACAGGAAGGGAGAGAGACAAGTGGGGAGTGGTGTGATGCACTGCCTGTGGGGAGGCAGTCTTCTGGGAGATATTTTGGAGGCTGCAATGCTTCCCTATTTGCAGACACCTCTTTGCTCTAAGGGAGGTGGTTGCCTGTCTCCAGGCTGACCTGGCAAGGAGTAGGGAAACCTCCTCCCCCACCCAGAGACCACCAGGGCTGCTGCCTCAGAGGTTGCCAAGAAAGAGAAGAGGTTGGACCAAGGTGGTCTCAGGGAGGGTTAGGCTGGTGGAACAGAGGCGCATCCCTCCAGTTGTACCTCTCCACAATTCATGCACCATTCTGGTGGAGCATGGTTCCCCTATAGAGGCAACCACAGTAGAGACCAAGGAGGATGCTGGGAACCTCCACAAAGGAGACCCACAGGAGGGTGGCACGGACCCCACAGTGGAAGGAAACAGTTTCTGGTGGGAGATTTAGTTGTTAAGGGGTTAGAACTGGTTCTACTCTGATGTGGTTAATTTTAATACTATTTTAATACTATAGTTTAAACCCTTTCTGAATGTGCCTTTGGTGGTGTCTGATATTGAGAACCTAAGTGTCATTTGTGGGTATCCTGTCTGTTTTGGTAGGTACTTTATTTTCTCTGTTAAACAACTGAGTATACCTATTGCCTAATACTTTATAGTACATTGTATCTTTTTGCTCAGTCTCTAATTTTTCTCTTCTTTCTCGAATGTTTTAGAACTGTTTAGTTATTGTGGCAGAGGTGTGGTACTGTGTTCTTTCTTGTAGTTCAAGGTGCTTTTGGAACTGCTGATTTCTATTGGTTTAAACAATTACATTTTCTTTTCTATTTTAAAAAGCTACATCAGCTTGGTATGTTGTCACCTGTTCGTTGTTGCTAAGTAGCAGATGTTTTGCATTGTGCTCTGATTCTGTGATAGAATCTGTATTAGTAGAAGGTAGATTATTGTGATTGTAGTTACCTTTTGATTGTAAGGATAAAGAGCTTAGATAGAGTGTATGTATTTTCAAATATTATGGGGAACAGTGGCAGGATTTTTAGGACAGTAAATTAATAAAAAGGGAACTAGGAGAGCTTCAGTAGCAGACAAGTAGTGGAACTGCAGTATAATGTGGGGAGTGGTGCAATGCAGTGGCTGTGGGACAGCCATATTCAGCAGACCTTCTGGACACTGAGGTGCTGCCCTATCTGCATGCATCTATCTGGACTGTGGGATGAGGTAGCCAGACTCCAGAGCAGAAGTAAACTGGATCAGGGTACCTCACCTATCCAGGGACCACCAGTCCAATGCACCTGCCTCAAAGGATGCCGAGAGCGAGGAGCACTTGGATGACAGTGGGCTCAGGGAGGGTTAGAGCAGTTAGGCAGAGGCACATCCCAGATCCTATTCCTCAAGCACTCATATGCCACACTGGCAAATGAGGACAACCAAATACAGGTACCCAGAGAAGTGTAAGGAAAGGATGTGGAGGTTAGCCAAGGAGGTGACCTCAGCGGGAAAGCAGTGGACCCCAGAGGAGGAGGAAGCGAGTCCTGGTGGGGACTCCATCATAAGAGGGATACAGCTAGGAATACAGGAGGGGAGGACAGGAGGTGAGGTGCCTACCAGGTGCCACGGCATGGAGGATGGAAGGAAGATCCTGGGATCACTGGGAAGGCAAGATGGGAGGGTGAGCTGGATGTCATTATCCACCTAGGTACTAATGACCTGGCAAATGGGGAGCCAAAGAAAGTTCAGGAAGAGTTTAGGAAACTGGGTAGGGGTCTCAAGCAAGTAGCTACTTCTGTCACTTTCTCACTAATACTACCTGTGAGAGGCAAGGAGAGCATAGGAGTGCATGCACCAGGAACTTTAACTCATGGTTGAAGAACTGGTGCTGTGAGGAAGGGTTTGGATTCATTGGTGACTGGGGACCCACCTGGAGGGATGGAGGTTTGTTCAAGCCTGGCGGCCTGCATCCATCCTGGAGGAAATCCAAGCACTCAATGATAAGTTTAAATGCTACATTGACAAGCATTTAACCAGCAAAGGGGTGGCAGGCCAGCAAGGAGGGTACCTACTTGCTCACCCCCACAGCCAGCAGTGGAACCAGTGAACCAGGGAGGAGGCTATCTCTGCAAAAGCAGTGTGCAAAAGATGGAGATTAGTGTCCAAAAGGTGGATAAGTAGAAAAGGGCAAAATTCAGCAGAAGGGCAGACAGCAAGGAGAACCAGGGATAAATGACAACCAAGGAAGGGGTTAGAGTAGAACAGTGAGACAGTCTAGGGAGGTCAAATCATGGAAAGCCATGTGCACAAATGCCAGGAGCCTTAGCAACAAGATGGAAGATCTGGAGGCTGTCATGGTGCAGTCAGACCTGGACATTGTGGCCATCACTGAAACCTGGTGTAATGATAACCACGACTGGGAGATGGCCATACCTGGCTACAACATATTCAGAAAAACAGAAACAGCAAGAAAGAAAGAAAAACAACACTATATAAAAAAAAAAAAAGCAACACAAAACCACCCCATCCAAGAAAGAAACAAAAACAAAGAAAACTACAAATTACTTTAGAAAAAAAAATAAAACAGCCACACAAGTATAATCACAAACCACCAGCAAAAAAAGCAAACCAAAAGCAATACTACCATCCAAAAATAACTAACAAAAAAGCAAAAAGCCATACTAATTTAGAAAACACTACCAAATAACAAACACAAACATCACCCGCACTCCAACTAAAACAGCCTCCTGAAACTCCCTTAAAATGCCCTCACTGTCGCAAAACCACTCCAGCAAAACATACACACCCTTACTCCACAAGCAAAACAATGCCAGCCAAAAGCACAGCAAAACACCACTTAGCAACCACCAGCATCGCCAGTTGCATCCACAGAAAAACCACCACAAAAAACATCCCTAAAATTTACCAAAACTTTGAAAAAACAAAATGCACCCTGTGAAAGCTACCATCCCTCCTACTGAGATAATAAGATAATAAGAATAATGTCATCTGCATAAACACTCAGTTTTAAGAGTTTTGTTCCCTATTTGTTAACCCTGAATATCTGGTGTCCTCCTGATCCATATTAAAATGGTTCTAGGCATAATATAAAAATGACTGGGGAAAGGGGGCATCCTTGTCTAATGCCATTGCTCACATTGTAGGATGCAGTTAAATATGAATTAACCTGAAATCTGAATGTAGTTCTTCTGTAAAGCATTTCTATTAACTTTAACACATCAGCAGGATTTTCCATTTGTTTAGACACTCTAACATGTAGTCATGGTTTAAAACATCAAATGTCTTGCTAGCATCCAAAGCAATGATGATGCCATATTTTTGTTGGTGCTAATGTTTGTATAATAGAACATAGCCTGCACCTCCCTAGCCTGTAGGGTGCTCTCTCTTTAACAAACCCATACTGGTTTGGGTGTATGCACTGCCAACCTCCCCCAGCACATTTCCATGCAGTAATATAGAAAAGTATATGTGCAATAATCAACAACACATTTCAAAGGTAATATTAAACAGAGAAGCAACAGAGTGAAAAACAATACATCAGTTAGCAGCATTAGATAAACATTGGAGTGATGTAAGAGGAGCAGATTAACAGCACTGAAGGCTAATACATACAATGCGGACAAGGAAGTGCAATAAAGTACATTGGTTTCTCCTCACGTTAAGTGTTAGACTGGGAAAGGGGATGGGGAAGCCAGGGGGATATTAGGAGGAGTGAGGAGCCAGAGAGGAAATTAGGAGCTGCTGCAGGATGGAGAGAGGACGTTGAGGATAGTTACCGATAGTAGTGGGTTCACCCACAGAATTAAATTGGAGAGTTCTGCACCTTGTAAGCAGGACTCAAGTTCTCCATAGTACACCCTAATTTTATTTGGAAAAATATCCTTAAAATATTTAGGTAGGTCTCCCCATCTTTTCTTCTGTATGTTTTGTTCCAGAGGAATACGTTAAATCAGTTATTAGGTTTTCTCTTTCTGAGTTTTAAGAATAGTGGCAAAAGTTTGTCCAATTTATTGCCTTGAAAATATTTAGTGCATTTTACTTTTTTAATTAGATTAACTGTTTCCATATTAAGTCTTTTTTTTTATTTTAAATTCTCTTCATTGTGAGTAATATTTATTATAATCGGTTAATAATAATTTGTCCAGAATTTGAATATGTTTATCAATTTCCTGCTCTTTTTCTTTGAGTCTTTGTTTCTCCATGTTTGCAGTGTGCACGTCATTGTATCCCATAATTCTGAAACTAGTACCTGGCCAGTGTAGTTATAAAATCAATATTCTCTTATTGCTTTCCTTAGGGTGTCTATAAAAGTATTATCTTGTAATAATTTGTTATTAAAGGCCCACTGCCTATTAAATATTCTTTCTGAATTTACTCTGTCTAAATCCAAGTGTGAACCAATGTGTGACCGGATACAACTCTTGAGTGAGTTTTAGCCTCTAATATTTTTTTATTAATGTTTTGGATATAAATATGTAATCGATTAAAGAAAAGGTCATGTTCTTCATATCTAAGTGATTATATTCTTTCTCTGTTGGGAATATTACGCTCCAACTATCCTCAAGGCTATGACAATTTAAAAAGGGTCCGAGTTTATCAGCTATTCCAAAGCTGCCTTGTGTAGAATTAGATGATTTCTCCATTACTAGATTTAAAAGGGCATTCGTATATCCTGCCAAGATATTTTTTTGAGCCTGAAGTTTAAGAAGTCCTTCAGTTATACTGGCCAGGAAATTAGAATAACGATCAAAAGGACCATATACTGAATCTGTAGTCATTTCTTGACCAAATAGGGATCCCTTAATTAATATAGTTCTCCCATCTTTATCATGGAATTTTTCTGTTAAATGGAAATCTATATTCTTTTGAATCAGGATAGCAACTCCACAGCTACTTTTAGTACCTTCTGAATAGAATATGTGTGCTATCCATCTCCTTTTAATTTTAACCATTTCTTTCTGATCTAGACGAGTTTCCAGTAAACAAATTATGTCCACATTAACCTTATTTAAATACGTAATGATCATGGCTCTCTTAATTGAGGTGTTGATTCCATTGACATTTAGGGAGCCCCATCTAAGGATCTTTTTGTAATTAGCCATTTTACATTAGAAATAGATCCATTAAAAAATTCAAGCTCTTATCTTGGGAAAGTATCCATTTATCCCAGTGTCCCTCCTTAATAATAGATGAATCCTTAAGAAATGGAGTCATTCTCCCCCTTCCTATAAATAAAACACTTACAAGAAATATCTTATCCTCTCTAAATCTCTCCATGGTCTCTCCCTAAAGAGTATCAATCCAACTGTTTAATCATTGGTTCTAATAATAACCCTTACCAAAACACAGCCCGCATGGAAAACACAAAAAATCCTTTCCTGTCCCCCTGCCCCACATAAAGTCAGAAACATGATTCGTAACAATTTAATAGGCAGAAAGGGGCCAGTCGCCATCCCTCTTAATGATCCCTCAGTCCCTCCCCTCCTTCTCAGGATATACCCATCTAGTCAAGTAAACAAAAAGCTGCAAGAGTTTTTGAACATTCTATTGTGCTATACCCCCCAAAAAAACACATTATATCAGTATTCAGTGTCTTGCCCACCCATTTACAATGATTCTAATCATTCCAGTCATTTATGTTGTGTAAAAAGATCTGGTATCTTCTTTTTTTAAATCTGCAATAGCTTCTTGTAGAGTACCATATATTAGCTGCTCCCCATCTAGAATCACTTTCGGGGTAAATAATGGTAGCTTTAACATTTTGGGATCCGTCTAGAATCATTTAAAGTTTGGCAGGCTAAATAATGATAGCTTTAACATTTTTGGGCCATAGTTTACTTTTAATCATGTCATATTTTTCTCCTTTCAGTTACCAGCTCAGGGGATAAATAATTAAGATACAGATACTGACTCCCTGCAGTTTAATCCTTTTCTTTTTATAAGCTTCAGTCATGAGTGCTTCCTCATCCCCTGATTTAAAAAAAAATAACAATTCTAGGTCTGGGAGGATCATTATCATTTTGCTGAAGTTTTAAACCGCTATGAATTCTGTCACTCTCCTAGTTTATTTCCCCAGGGTCAGTGTCCAGATATCCAGCTGCAACTTGCTTGAAAAACTTTCTTAATGGTCTCATGCCATCCCAGCTGTCCAGTACTCCCAAAATCCTAATGTTTTTTTCTATGGGCTCGCAACTCAAAATGCATTTATTTATTTAAAAGTTTCACCACAAAAGACATACTGAGCAGACATGCTCATTTCCAGATGCATCCTGGGGAAGGGGGGAAAGGGATACACAGTAATACAGCAGCAGCAAAAGTCAAATTCAGTGCATAATGGAAATAGAATACAAACTTACACAGCATGAACAAAATAGATAATACGTAAGCAAAAAGGCATGAAGGGGTGTATGTAAAACACATTTTATGGCACAGCCAAGGATATTTTAAGGCACGAGGCCAAAGGCTGAATGACTTCAGCCACTGGACATGCTGTAAAATATGTTTTACACACATCCTTGAGTGCCATATTGTGCTTATAAAATTGGCTTTTCTGTTACTCTTTTACTATTAGGAAAAGCATGTTTATATGTAGAAACAATAGATTTACTTTGTGTGCATTTGTGATAAAATAGTCCTCCTGCCCACTGCAAGTTATGTTATTGTATTATTGCCTACTTTCTTCTTCCTGTTTTTTCTCTGTTTTCTCCACATTCAAGATATGGAATGCTTATCATGGAATGTTTACCACAGACTACATGGATTCAAAATTCTGCTCAGTTCCACTGGCAGAATGTTTCTCTCTTAACACACTGGCTGGGATATTCAAAGGGGTTGCACATGGCGCAACAGTGTTGCACCATGCACAACCACTGATGCACCTGACTCGATATTCAAAAGGGAAGTTGATCTGGTGTAAATCCCAATGCACCAGGGTGCATCAGTAATGTATGTGGTGCAAGGTGGGAAGCGTGCCCAGGCATAAGCCGCACATCCCTATATTCGCCCAGGATGTGTGGCGAGGCGCATGCACACACCGCCTTGGCGCCTGCGACTGGGGGTGCAAAGAAGTGCTCCAAATAAAAGGAACATGTCAGGGGACACCCACAGGTCAGCTGCCATATTAGTAAATGTGAAATATCCCTGGTGGTCCAGTGGACCCTACCCCCTCACCCAATCACGGGCGTAATTAAATAAATTCATTCCCTGGTGGTCCAGTAGACCTGTTCCCTAGCCAAATCATGGGCTAAGTGATAATATTTGAATCCCTGGTAGTCCAGTCAACTGTATCCAGCCCAATTGTGGGCTATGTATGTATGACTGTATCCCTGGTGGTCCAGTGGACCTGTTCCCCAGCCCAATCATGGGCTTTGTAAAGTAATAATCCCTGGTGGTCCAGTGGACCTGCTGCCAGGCCTGATCGCTGGCTTTGTGAAAACTTCCACAATTGGTTCCAAGCGGTACCCCCTCCCCACCCACCTATGAGCCATACCTGCTCCCCCATCAGTGGCGGGTGGCAGCTCCCACCCGCCAAGCCACCTGGTTGCCTGCAGACTGGCAGCATATAATGCGGCTGTATGCCCCTTGGTCCACAGCAGGCCATCGGCATACAACCAAATTCTACAGTCCTGTGACTCATTCACATATCGATTTAGGTAGTCAGTACGAGCTCCATATTCTGTGGACCAATGGATGTACATCCGCACTGTACGCTGTCAGTCGGGAGGCAGCCAGGTAGCCATGGTCAAGAGCTGCCACCTGCCGCTGCTGGGGGGGGAGTAAGGGTCTGCGCGGTCTGCGGGCGGTGGGAGGGGTACATGATCCGCCCAGGGAATTTTTCTTTCACAAAGCCCACGATTGCTTTGCAGTGGGTCCACTGGACCACTATGATTATTATTTACAAAGCCCGTGATTGGGCAGGGAAACAGGTCCACTGGACCACCAGAGATACTACTAATGTTACAACGCCCACGATCAGGCTGAGGAGCAGGTCCACTGGACCACCAGGGATACTATTAAATCTACTACACCGCAATCAGGCTGGGTTTGGTCCACTTGACCACCAGGGATACTATTAATGTTATAAAGCCCGTGATCAGGCAGGAGCAAGTCCACTGAACCACCAGGAATTCTACAACATTCCTAAGCCTGCAATAGGGCATTGGGGCACTTTGCCACTGAGGGCAGGGGCATCAGTCCCGATGGCTGCAGCCTGGCAGGGCGCTAGGCACAAGTCGCCAGGGATCGGCGCACCTTCATGCAAATGGGGCTATAATGACATACAAATGGCCCCATTTGCACCTTGCATGCATAATAGCACATTTGCATACAGACCACTGAATGTCACAGTTCCTGCGCCTAGTGCAACCGCACTTGCACTGGCGCATCCCCCTGCTCCTCACTTGCCACTTGCACTGGTGCAGTGCCACTGTGCCATGTGCAATGCAGGCAGCCACAGTGCCATATTCAGTGGTGCTGAGCCATGGCGCAGCACCATTGAATATTGCACGGACCATTCCCTGGCACATCCCAGTTGCGCTGCGCCCCTGCCTGGTGCAGTCTGAATATCTGGCCCACTGTACATACAGACAGAAAAGGCCTTTGTTACAGCCAGAGACTCAATTATCTCACTGTCAGGGCAAGAAGAAGAGAATTCCCTGATGAGCAGGTAAAGATAGAAGGAGGATTTTTCACTGTCAGCAAAGAAACACTTGTAGTGAAAACTATAAATAATACTTTTTGTTTCTACTTTGTTTATGTATGTAAGGAGAGTGTGATAATCAGGGAAACAACATTTAATTAATTTGTTTTATTATTTATTTAAGGTAGTTTTATGTTTTAGGGCACAGTTGAAGTTTTTTTACAGTGTAAAGGTAGTAGCCATGTTTGTGATGGAAGATCAGTTCTGGCTGTAGGGGGCTAACTGAAATACCTGTGTTCCAAATACCCATTGATCTGGATTCCAGACTCTTCACTGCTGAGCAGTCCTTTTTTTAACTAAGAATAAATCATATTTTACACATAAATAAGAGCTAATCAGATTACTGAATTTTATCCTGCCATTTTATAACTTTCAATGAACAACACTAACAAGAAAGGTGCAAGGAGACTAATAAAAACAAAAACATACAGTTTTATAATAAACTAGGATAGGCACTAATTTGCAACTGAGTGCAGAGGCAAATACGGTAAGACTGAAAATTAAACATTAAACACATCTACAGGAAAGGGGGAAGTGGTCCTTGAGGAGGGAGTTGAGGATATACAAGGAGGCAGCATGACTGATGGGAGGAGGAAGGGCATTCCAGATTTTTGGGAAACAGTATGAAAATGCAGTCTGACCAACCAAGGTAGTCCTGCGTGGGATGGCTATAAGTGCAGTGGTCATGGTTTCTGAGTGAGTGAGAAGATGGTGTGAGAGAAATAGATGTGAGATATAGGGAGGAGGGGAGTGAAACCAGAATTTGGCAAGAAAACTGGCACAGCGGATATGGCGCCTGTTGACTAGGGAAGGAAGAGAGAGAGCGATTGGTGAAGGTTGCAGTGATGGGTAAGGAGAGGATTGTAGAGAGTGAAACAGCAGAAAGGGTGAAAAGAAAGTCCAGTCTAACTAGGGAAGATTTGGGAGCAGCACTGTAGACTGGATCACTGTAATGTAAAATAGGTAGGATCATTTTCTGGACCGGGTACTGTAATCAATCAATCAATCAATCAGTTTTTCTTTCATTTCTTCATTTTGTTATACTAACATGTTGAGTTGTCTTTGAAATGGGGGTTGTTCATCTTCTAGTTTTGTTATTTGTTTTTGAATTTCATGGTTTTCTTTTTTTAAGGACTCATTTTATTTTACTGGGTTGTTAACTAAGCCCCAAACATAGTTAAATTTTGTTTCAAAACTTGAAAATCTTTCCAGTTTGTCTTTAACACTTTGTGTTTGTTCCCAGCCCAGTTAGATGCATCTTTAAAGCATTGATTGTTATTTTGATCTCCTGGAGAGGTAGAAATGAAGTTAGTATTCAGGGAAGTATTCAAATCGACCCCTCCTTGCATCTCTGAGGACTGTGAAGTAGATTCACATTTAACAGAAGGTAAATCAATGCTTAAAATGTCCCTAGCATTTCTATTATATTTCTATGGTGCATTTGGTTAGTCTCATCATTTTCATTGGAACTACGAACTGAACCTGCATTTCACTCCCTGAGGACTTCTTCAGCATTCTCTGTATTTTTATTCACAACTGGAGTTTTATGTTTTTAGAAATCCGTGATTACCGTCCCCTTAAATTAAAGGAATATTGTTTGATGTTCCAAACAACTGACTATCTTTTTTTGGAGGGCACTGAAGTATTTAAATTCTCAATATCATTGACCAATTTCAGATTATGGTTAGCTTCAGATTCATGAGTACTCACAAGCTCTTGTATATCTAAGTCATTGCCCGATAGTTCAGCATCTTGAGGACTCTCTTTATCCATTACGTTTTGTGTTACCTGGATGTCAAATTAATTCTGACCCTCCATTTCCCTTTGGTCACACTGCCCCTCAGTACTCTGGTTGTTACGCTACTGTTCAAATGGAGCATTGGCTTCGGTTACCCTCTCTTCTCTCAAACTAAAGGGGGTATGCTGTGCTTTTCTCGATTCAAAAAAAAGCTGCTTAGAGGGCTCGCCCGACTGTACTTCAGCTTCATGTCTGCTATTCTGCTCTGCAATGAAGGCTATAGCTTCAGGTGTTGGATCCACTCTCTTGGGTAAATATAGTAATGTCCAATTCAAGAATCAGTCTTTCTTCTAGCTGCAAAATTCCCTTTTTAAAAACTCATTGTGGCTTGCTTCCGAGTTTTAGTTCCTTGTTTCCTGGTTGAGGGAATAGTGGAGGGTTTAGCATTCCTGGCTTCCTTCCTCTGTGTTATAACTCCAAACTGCCAAAACCATTTAGCTTTTTCCAGTACTTTCTCCTGGTAATCATCAATTTCATACATCAAAAAAAAGTCAGGAACTGCAAAAAAGGTCACTAGGGTATGAGAATTCTCATACCAGAGGGGAGTTTAAGAAGGAGCTGCCGCTACTCCAGTCTCATGGTCACCATCCTGGATCCAGAATCTCTTACCACTCAGTGCTCTGTACCTTGGTCAGTCTGTGTTGCACAGGGTCTTTGCTGTGTGCTGCATGCCACACAACATGGCATTACTCAAAAGGATACCCTTACTTGAAGACAACACTGCTACACATGATGATGTTCCACCCTAGAGATCCAGATATGCCATGTGCACCTGTGGTGGGCTGTCCCCGGGCACCTATTTACAGGGCAGGGTGCATATGTTGAGCCAGGGTTATTGCCAACTTTATCACCTAGTGGGTATGAAGGGGAAGTTGTGGTGTTATGTGCTACGGTGCATTGTACTGTACATAAATAAACATAATAAGGCAGAGCATATCACACGGGTGTGGTGCACTGCACAGTACAATGGCCTTGTGATGTGGTGTGTTAGCACTTAAAGTGTGGTATGGATTTGGGTGTGGGGCATGGGCACCCCACAAGAGTGATGCTGACTCCATGGGCAGGAGTTTACAGAGGAATGCACTGTGCCTGGCATTACCTAGTGTTTTGGCTGTCTGCCTGCCAGGGGGTTTCACCTTGGTGCTGTCCTAGGCACCCTAAGGTGGCTCTGTTCCACTCATGCCTGCGGCAGATGTGATGTCATTATCCCCAGTTTGTGTGCCAGCATATACTGTGGTCGATGGGCTGGTGTCCCCGAAGGACATGGCTGGGAGCCCTGACTTACTAGGACAGCCTGTATGATGGCTGTTAAGACATGTTCAAGCAAGCCAGGCAGGCTGCTGAGTTCCCTTCCACAGCCTGTCTGGCAGCACCTAGGTCCATATGCATAGCACTTAGCTCAGAATAGATGGTACCCAGCTGGGTGGACACACCTGCCACCTCTATGCATAGACCCACCAGTTCCATGTGATAACATCGAGGGCAAAATATTGCGGTACAAAATATTGTGGTAAATCGTCACCACCAACAATGTAGGCTAACAAATACATCACAGGACAGAACTGCACAGGCAGGTGGCAGACAGTACAGTCCACAAGTGCTGAGTTCCACAGTGCCGAGGTCAGTGTCAGGGCATTGCATATAATTTCCAGCTGCAGATCTGAGTACCCTCTGGCACTAGTCAGCCTGTATGACCACCAGTTGTGTGCTGCTGTTCCTTATACTGATTTTGGTGTTGGGGTGTACATGGGTCGGTGTGGTAATGGTGTACTTTGTATCTGTGTTGTGTCATTAAATCATGTGCATTCACATCTCTGGTGTCCTGTGCTGTTTCCACCTTGCAGATTGTACTGCCTGCCACCTGCCTGTGCAATTTTGTCCTGTGATGTATTTGTTAGCCTACATTGCTGGCTGCGGATTTGCCTGAGATATTTTGTACCACTTGCATCACAGGTATTGGGCTCAACTGCTTTATTTTTCTCTGATCTAAATTGGTTTTTTGCAGGGTTTATTTTCTGTTAAATTGTTGTATAGGTTGTCTTGCTGAAAGGAAGGAAAGCACTCACTGGGGTGGTGTGTCAGAGCTGTAGCTGATTGTTTCTGGAGGGCACGGGGTTGGTCCCACTGGGCTTGGTCCCACCAACCCTGCCCATCCCAAGGATGTAATTTCCTTTATATCAGGCATTCTGACATCACTTCCCCAAAAGGCAAAGGACACACCTGTCATATCCTTAACAGCCCAGCACAATGCATAGGGGTAAATGCACACACACACACTCACACACTAACAAAAAGAAAAAAACAACCAAATTTTAAACAGGAAGGGAGAGAGACAAGTGGGGAGTGGTGTGATGCACTGCCTGTGGGGAGGCAGTCTTCTGGGAGATATTTTGGAGGCTGCAATGCTTCCCTATTTGCAGACACCTCTTTGCTCTAAGGGAGGTGGTTGCCTGTCTCCAGGCTGACCTGGCAAGGAGTAGGGAAACCTCCTCCCCCACCCAGAGACCACCAGGGCTGCTGCCTCAGAGGTTGCCAAGAAAGAGAAGAGGTTGGACCAAGGTGGTCTCAGGGAGGGTTAGGCTGGTGGAACAGAGGCGCATCCCTCCAGTTGTACCTCTCCACAATTCATGCACCATTCTGGTGGAGCATGGTTCCCCTATAGAGGCAACCACAGTAGAGACCAAGGAGGATGCTGGGAACCTCCACAAAGGAGACCCACAGGAGGGTGGCACGGGACCCCACAGTGGAAGGAAACAGTTTCTGGTGGGAGATTTAGTTGTTAAGGGGTTAGAACTGGTTCTACTCTGATGTGGTTAATTTTAATACTATTTTAATACTATAGTTTAAACCCTTTCTGAATGTGCCTTTGGTGGTGTCTGATATTGAGAACCTAAGTGTCATTTGTGGGTATCCTGTCTGTTTTGGTAGGTACTTTATTTTCTCTGTTAAACAACTGAGTATACCTATTGCCTAATACTTTATAGTACATTGTATCTTTTGCTCAGTCTCTAATTTTCTCTTCTTTCTCGAATGTTTTAGAACTGTTTAGTTATTGTGGCAGAGGTGTGGTACTGTGTTCTTTCTTGTAGTTCAAGGTGCTTTTGGAACTGCTGATTTCTATTGGTTTAAACAATTACATTTTTCTTTTCTATTTTAAAAAAAGCTACATCAGCTTGGTATGTTGTCACCTGTTCGTTGTTGCTAAGTAGCAGATGTTTTTGCATTGTGCTCTGATTCTGTGATAGAATCTGTATTAGTAGAAGGTAGATTATTGTGATTGTAGTTACCTTTTGATTGTAAGGATAAAGAGCTTAGATAGAAGTGTATGTATTTTCAAATATTATAGGGGAACAGTGGCAGGATTTTTAGGACAGTAAATTAATAAAAAGGGAACTAGGAGAGCTTCAGTAGCAGACAAGTAGTGGAACTGCAGTATAATGTGGGGAGTGGTGCAATGCAGTGGCTGTGGGACAGCCATATTCAGGCAGACCTTCTGGACACTGAGGTGCTGCCCTATCTGCATGCATCTATCTGGACTGTGGGATGAGGTAGCCAGACTCAGAGCAGAAGTAAACTGGATCAGGGTACCATCACACTATCCAGGGACCACCAGTCCAATGCACCTGCCTCAAAGGATGCCGAGAGCGAGGAGCACTTGGATGACAGTGGGCTCAGGGAGGGTTAGAGCAGTTAGGCAGAGGCACATCCCAGATCCTATTCCTCAAGCACTCATATGCCACACTGGCAAATGAGGACAACCAAATACAGGTACCCAGAGAAGTGTAAGGAAAGGATGTGGAGGTTAGCCAAGGAGGTGACCTCAGCGGGGAAAGCAGTGGACCCCAGAGGAGGAGGAAGCGAATCCTGGTGGGGGACTCCATCATAAGAGGGATACAGCTAGGAATACAGGAGGGGGAGGACAGGGAGGTGAGGTGCCTACCAGGTGCCACGGCATGGAGGGATGGAAGGAAGATCCTGGGGATCACTGGGAAGGCAAGATGGGAGGGTGAGCTGGATGTCATTATCCACCTAGGTACTAATGACCTGGCAAATGGGGAGCCAAAGAAAGTTCAGGAAGAGTTTAGGAAACTGGGTAGGGGTCTCAAGCAAAGTAGCTACTTCTGTCACTTTCTCACGATATACTACCTGTGAGAGGCAAAGGAGAGCATAGGAGTGCATGCACCAGGAACTTTAACTCATGGTTGAAGAACTGGTGCTGTGAGGAAGGGTTTGGATTCATTGGTGACTGGGGACCCACCTGGAGGATGGAGGTTTGTTAAGCCTGACGACCTGCATCCATCCTGGAGGGAATCAAGCACTCAATGATAAGTTTAAATGCTACATTGACAAGCATTTAAACTAGCAAAGGGGTGGCAGGCCAGCAAGGAGGGTACCTACTTGCTCACCCCCACAGCCAGCAGTGGAACCAGTGAACCAGAGGAGTGGCTATCTCTGCAAAGCAGTGTGCAAAAGATGGAGATTAGTGTCCAAAAGGTGGATAAGTAGAAAAGGGGCAAAATTCAGCAGAAGGGCAGACAGCAAGGAGAACCAGGGATAAATGACAACCAAGGAAGGGGTTAGAGTAGAACAGTGAGACAGTCTAGGGAGGTCAAATCATGGAAAGCCATGTGTACAAATGCCAGGAGCCTTAGCAACAAGATGGAAGATCTGGAGGCTGTCATGGTGCAGTCAGACCTGGACATTGTGGCCATCACTGAAACCTGGTGTAATGATAACCACGACTGGGAGATGGCCATACCTGGCTACAACATATTCAGAAGAGACAGAGCAGGCAGGAAGGGAGGAGGAGTGGCACTGTATGTGAAAAATGACATAAGGGCCACAGAGATCCAGAAGGAACAAAATGGGGAGAGATACTGTGGGTTAAGCTGGAAAGGAAAATGGGACAGCCATCCACACAGGTGGTCTATAGACCACCAGCCCAGGAGGAAGAAACAGATGGGAGCTGATGCTAGCCATCCAAAGGATGGCAGACAAGAGTGAGATAGTACTGGTTGGAGACTTCAATATTCCAGACATGGACTGGAGCATCCCAGCAGCAGCATCAACTAGGAACAGATTTATCCTGGACTCCCTTCAGGGTGCCTTCCTCAAGCAACTGGTCATGGAACCAACTCGGCAGAAGGCAATACTGGACCTTGTGCTCACAAACAGGGACAGTGTGATGGGGGTAACAGTGGGGGAGCACCTGGGAAACAGTGACCACCAGTCATTGTGGTTTGAAATCACAGAAAGAGCAGAACCAAACCACATAAAAACACGTATCCTGGATTTTAGGGGGGCAAACTTTGGGAAAATGGGGAGATACTTTAAAGAGGCATTAAGGGGAATGGGACAGGAATCAAGGGTTGAGGAACAGTGGGCAGTATTTAAAATGGGGATTACAAGAACAACAGAATTATGTATTAAGCAGGTTAGCAAGAGGAAAAGGAAGAGGAGACCATTATGGTTTTCCAAAGGTAGCAAAAGAAAGTGAAAGTCAAAAGATTGCATTCAGGCAATACAAAAGACACAGGCAGAAGGGGATAGGGAGAAGTACCAGGAGAAGCAAAGGGAGGCAGGAGGTCAGTAAGGGAAGCCAAAGCTCAGACAGAAGAACACATTGCAAAATCAGTGGGTAGAGGGGACAAAACCTTTTACAGGTACATAAGTGAAAAAAGAAAGACAAAGGGAGGGATAGTGAGACTGAAGGGGGAGGATGGGGGCTGCGTGGAGGATGACAACAGTAAAGCTGACATATTGAACAGGTATTTCTGCTCAGTCTTTACTGAGGAAGAGGAGGGTAATGGGTCTGAAGGGAGTACAAAGGGTGAGAATGGTGCAGAAATGGACACAAGTCCCTTTACACGAGAAAGGGTCCTGAAGAACTGGAAGTAATAAGAGTTGATAAAGCAATGGGGCCAGATGGGGTGCACCCCAGGGTCCTTAAAGAACTAAGAGAGGTGGTGGCTGAACCTCTGGCTATCCTGTTTAGCCGATCACTGGAAACAGGGAGGTACCCAAAGACTGGAGGACAGCAGATGTAGTCCCTTATACAAAAGTGGGAACAAAGAGGAAGCAGGAACTACAGACCAGTCAGCCTCACCCGTAGTGGGGAAGATCATGAAAGCACTACTGAAGGAGAGATTGGTGGAACATCTGGTTGTCAATGGACTACAGGACCCAAGGCAGCATGGTTTCACCAGGGGAGTCATGTCAGACCAACCTCATTGAATTTTGACTGGGTGACTAGGGAGGTGGATCAGGGAGGGCAGTGGACATGGCCTATCTGGACTTCAGCAAGGCCTTTGACACTGTGCCACATAGAAGACTATTACACAAACTGGGGAATATGGGTGTGGGCAGGACAGTAGTGTGGTGGGTAGGTAACTGGCTGGGTGGCAGGACACAGAGGGTGGTGGTAAATGGCTGTCACTCCACAGAGGGAAGAGTGACCAGTGGGGTACCACAGGGATCAGTGCTGGGACCGGTCCTATTCAACATCTTCATCAGTGACATGGCGAGGACCTAGAAGGCAGAATTTCACTGTTGCTGATGACACAAAGCTCTGTAACAGAGTAGACACACCAGAGGGTGTAGACAGAATGAGAAGCAACCTGCAGAAACTTGAAGAATGGCCAGGGGTTTGGCAGTTGAAATTCAATGCAAAGATGTGCAAGATAATGCATATGGAGCACAAAACCCTGGCACAATATATCAGTTGGGGGTGAGGATATAGCATGCACCAAGCAGGAAAGGATTTTGGGGTTATCATCTCAGATGACCTCAAGGTAGGAAACAGTGTGACAAGGCAGCAGGTAAAGCAAATAGGATGCTGGGATGTATGGCAGGGACATTACCAGCAGGAAAAGGGAGGTCATAATTCCTATACAAGACACTAGTGAGGCCCCACCTGGAGTACAGTGTACGGTTCTGGAGACCATACCTACGTAAGGACATAGACAGGGTAGAGAAGGTTCAGAGGAGGGCAACAAAGATGGTGCATGGATTGCATCACAAGTCCTATGAAGACAGATTGAAGGAACTGAACATGTACTCCCTGGAGGAGAGGAGGGAGAGGGGATATGATAGAGACATACAAGTATCTTACAGCGAGGAACAGGGTGCAGGAAACACTATTTTAAGCGAAAAAGATGTTCCAGGACTAGAGGGCATGGGATGAAGTTGGAGGAGGACGATTCAGAGAAACATGAGAAGAATTTCTTCACAGAACGGGTGGTGGACAAGTGGAACACCCTGCCAGAGGAAGTGGTGGGGGCTGAAACAATGACGGGATTTAAGAATGCATGGGATAGATATAAAGGAATTCTGGAGGTCAGGGGTAAGGTGCAACAGACTTCTAGGAAAACAAACTGAGCTTACAAGCTCAAATGGGCAGACTGGGTGGGCCATAGGCCCTTATCTGCCGACACTATCTATGTATCTATGTATGTATCTATGAAGGAGCGGAGAGGGAAGGAAGGTGCCTGCCTGGTGCCATGACTTGGAGGGACAGGAAGTGAGCCCTTAGGATCATGGGAGCATCTACATAGGAGAGGGAGCTGGATGTCATTGTACACTTAAGGACAAATGACCTAGCTGGGAATGGGATCAGAGCAGTGCAGGAGGAGTTTGTGGAGTTAGGGAAGGGCCTTAGACAAGTAGCATGCACGGTAACCTTCTCAGAGGTGCTGCCTGTCTATGGCATGAGTGAGGCTAGGGTACGCTGCACCATGAGATTCAACAAATGGTTGAAAAACTAGTGCAGAGCACAGGGTTTTGGCTTCATTGGGGACTGGCAAAATGGGAGAGTGCCTAAGGAATGCACTAGCAAATAGACAGGAAGGAGGGGTGGAGGAACAATGAGGAAAAATCAAAAACTGCCATCATAGAGGCAACAAGCCTTTGTATGAAACAAATAAAAAAAAAAGAAAAATCACTATGGTTCTCAAAAGAGGTGGAATTTTAGGGAGAAAAATATATCATTCAGGAAGTATAAGGAATCACAGAAGGAGCAGGACAGATAACTATATCAGTTGAAGCAGAAGGAAGCGGGGAAGGCAGTCAGAACAGCAAAGGCCCAAATCACGGAAAAGATAGCCAACTCAGTTAAGAAGGGGGATAAAACCTTTTATAGGTACATTAGCGAGTGAAGAAAGACCAAGGGAGGGACAGTGAGGCTTAATAAAGGGAGATGGTGGGGAGTGGGCAGAGGGTGACACTGAAAAGGCAGAGATACTGAATGAATACTTTTGCTCAGTATTCATGAAAGAAGAGTAGGAGGAGGAGGTACCTAAACTAAACAATAGAAGCACTCTGGATAGGGGGTTGATACCAGTCCTTTCACAGAAGAAAGGGTCCTGAAATAATTCCTAAAACCTAAGGCGGACAAAGCAATGGGGCTTGATGGGATTCACCCCGGAATTCTAAAAGAACTAAGGGGAGAACTAGTGACACCACTGACTACCCTTTTTAACACATCATGGGAGGAGGGTGTGGTACCTGAGGACTACAGGAGGGTGGATGTGATTCCCCTTCACAAAAGTGGGGCAAGGCAGAGGCAGGAAACTACAGACCTGCTAGTGTGACCTCAGTGGTAGGGAAAATGATGGAACCACTTCTGAAAGAAAGAATTGTTGAGTACCTAGAGGCCAGTGGGGCACAGGACCCAAGGCAGCATGGATTCACAGCAGGAAGGTCATGTCAGACAAATCTAATAGATTTCTTTGACTGGATGACCAAAGTAGTAGACCAGGGAGGGGCTGTGGATATGGCATACCTAGACTTTAGCAAGGCATTTGACACAGTCCCGCACAAAAGATTAATAAACAAGTTAGCCAGCCTTGGAGTGGGTCCCAGTAAGGTATCCTGGGTAAACAATTGGCTGGACAAAAGGACACAAAGGGTAAAAGTAAATGGAGTCCACGCTGAAGAAGGGGGGTTACTAGTGGGGTACCGTAGGGTTCAGTACTTGGACCGGTCCTCTTTAATGTCTTTATATGTGACATTGCAGAGGGGCTGGAAGGAAAAGTATGCCTCTTTGCAGATGACACAAAGATCTGCAATAGGGTTGATACACAAGGGGGGTGGAAAGGATGAGAAGGGACTTGGCAAGGTTGGTGGAATGGTCAAATGTATGGCAGCTTAGATTCAATGCAAAGAAGTGGAAAGTAATGCACCTGGAAACAAAAACCCAGGGAAGAAGTACACATGGGGAAGTGCCCACAACAACAAAAATGGAGACAGGACCTGGGGGTAGTCATGTCAGATGACCTAAAGGTAGACAAGCAATGTGAGAAGGCAGTAAGGAGGGCTGGGGGATGCATAGGAGAGGCATCACCAGTAGAAAACAAGAAGTTGTTACCCCCCCCCCCACAGACAGTTGATGAGACCCCATCTGGAGTATTGTGTGCAGTTCTGGAGATCCCATCTCCACAAGGACATAGACAGGATGGAAGTGGTCCAGAGGAGGGCAACTAAAATGGTGGAGAATCTGCACCAGAAGCCATACAAAGAGAGACTAAAGGAGCTTAATATGTATACCCTCCAGGAAAGGAGGGAGAGAGTGGACATGATTGAAACTTTCAAGTACCTCAAAGGAATCAACAAAGTCCAAGAGGGTAGCATCTTTTAGAAAAAGAGATGTGCAAGAACGAGGGGCACAATTTGAAGATAGCGGGGGGTCAGCTCATGGGCAACATGAGGAAGTATTTTTTCACAGAGAGGGTGGCGGACACATGGAACGGCCTTCCTGAGGTGGCAGTGGGATCAGAAACAGTGGGGGAATTCAAGAATGCATGGGACAGACATAAGGCAGTTATAATAAGGGGTAGGAGGAAGTAGGCTGTTGGTTAACTAGGATCTGCAGCTTATCCAATAGGTAGGAGAAATGGGCAAACTTGGTGTGCCAAGCGATCCTTGTCTGCCATTAAAGTCTGTGTTTCTATGTTTCTATGTTGCCTGCGATGTTATCACATGGAACTGAACCAACCTGGCTAAATAACTGATGCAGCACAGTTTGGCCAGTCCTTGCATGAATGAAGTAGCCTCTGCCATTCCATTTGCTGCCTCTTTGAGTAGCTGAAATACAGGTTTTACTTTCATTTTCCACTTGGTGCAGGCACGATCCCTGACGGTCCTTCAAGGGGTTTTTGTGTATTCTTGGTATGCCCCATGTTGTGTCCTAGGGTGTGTTGTGGGGAAGGGGGTTGTACTAGCAGGCTGGTGTGGGGTGTGTTGTAAGGTGTACATGGGACTGGTGTGGGTGTTGTGGTACTGGGTGGCTGGACTGGTGCAGGGTGTCCACTGTTCCAGTGTTTGTGTCAGATGAGTGTGTTGTGCCTCTACCCTCCTGGTTCAACTCAGCAACTATGCTGTCACCACTACCCTGGCCTTAGTACCGATGCAGTGTGCTGCTGTATTCTGCTCCAACATGGCCCTGTGGTTCTTGGTAGGGCTCTGTGTTGGCAGTCCTGCAATGGCTAGGATGTGTACTATTAGTCTGGGTGTACTTTGGTAGCAGTTGTACACATGCCACTAATGCATGTTTGTCACACATATGGATACTTACTGTTTAGCCTATAAGGTGGATACCACTGGGAACTGACTCAATATACACAGAGCAGTGATTTTAGATGCCATTTCTGTCCTCCTCCTTTGGCTTCATTGGAAGTGGCAGTACATCTGTGGAGGGAGGCCAGGAAGGCCAGTTGTTTGCATGTCAGTAATCATAAGGATGGACTTCCAAAGATGTCATTGACAACATGGCAGCCTAAATCTTTGGCTCTTTACTCCCTCTAAAGATATCCCTGTCAAATTAGCTATAAAATCAAGAAACAGTGGTGGCATTTGTTGAGGAAGGGATCTACCACTGCTTGGTCAACTGCCTGTATAAAAATGGATTTAGACCCAGAGGATGGTCAGAGATCGCAAGCTGAACTCTCCAACTCGGAGCTCAACAAACCTTGGAGGCCGCACTAATGTTTCCCAAGGCACCAAAACAATCTAGGACTCTGAGAAATAAAAAAGTCAAACCTGAGACCATATATCAGGAACTCATAGCATTCCAGGCAGAAATCAAACAAGCATATGCTGACCTGTGGAAAGATGTACAGTGGGCTGATAATACTGAGAGACAGCTCATAGCTACAGAGAATCGGGTCAATGACGTGGAATTGGCCATACAAGAGGGCCCAACGCAAGAATATATGTCTACTGCATGTCAGAATGCTCTGAGGGCCAAGACATATGGCTTTATGGCTATGTTCCTGCAAACGGTCCTAGAAATGGACCCAGCCCTTCCTCTGGAGTTTGAGATGGTGCACAGAGCACTGGACCCAAAACCTGCATCTCCAAAGGACTGCCCACTCTCTATTCTGGTCCATTTTCTTAACGATGCAATTAAAGAACAAGTCCTACAAACAGCTTGGGGTAGACAAATGGTGTATTATGGCTAAACAAGAATTTACCTCGATCATGATTATGTCTCATACATAATGCGTTGTCAGAGGGGAGTATCTCTCTATGCTGACTTTTCTGAAGCAGCAAGGCCTGAAATTTACTCCATATCGAGCCAGGCTCATTATTTATTTTCCTGATGGCAAAAAGGAATTCCATGCTCAAGAGGTGAGAGAAAAGCTTACAAGTAGTGGTATACATGTTTCAGAACGCCCCCCCCCCCACTTGTTCTGATCCACAGCCCCCTCACTGGCAATCTGCAGGACGAAATAAACAGCAACAAGTGCAAGCAGACAAGGATAAACAAGATATCCTGGCTCAACTAGCAGCTTTTCGCTGCATGGAGATTCCAGAATCTACATGATGGCCAGTTTGACCCAGTGCTACTAGCCAGGTATGGGGGCTGGGCCTAGGAGGAGGAGGAGGCCTTTTGGAGCGGTGATTGGTGGTCGACTAGAGGGATGGTAGCAATGGTCGCAGCTTCACTTCAGGCTCCTACAGTGTGTTTGGTGAGCAAGCGTGAAGCTTGAATATTCATTTAGATATTTGACCCAGGAGGGCAGAATGATTCCTGATGCTGCCTCTCCAGGCAAGGTGGACTTACGCTGCTAGAGTTTAAATGGAGCACCGACATCGCTGGGATTGTGCCCCACTGCTCTGTTGTCTTTCCCCTCCTCCGGTCACTCTTTTGCTCCATATTATATATAGTTTTACTCTCTGTCCTGTGTTGTTGGCCCATCTCCTTCGGTCTCTCCCCCCATGCCTCTCAACCAGAGGTGCCAGTCTGTGGTTGCTTTTCTCCCCAGAGTGGTCATGGGTGAGGAGAACATCACCCATGGCAGTCATATAGATATGGGCATGGTCTGACTGAGTGCTTTATTTGGGGTGTCGGCTTCAGGCTGATTATTACAACTTAAGTGTGGATTCCATTTTTTGCCCCACATCTTAAGGCTTTGTGCTCCAAATGAGGATCGTTGGGTTGTCTTTGCACAACCCAGAGCTAAAAGCAGGGATGCATTTTCCAACTGTGTAGCATGCTATAATATGGTGTGTTCTGAATTTGTTTCCTTTCCTACAATACCCTCCCCCAGTATGCCTTTCATAATACGTGGGTCAATGACCGTGGCGATGTCCACAAGACAGCTTTTTGTGATTCTGTTCTTTTGTCAGACTATGCTGACTCTGTAAGTACTGTTTTTTCCCCAAAAAGCTAATTTGGAGGGATCTATTGAATGAGAAAGCTTCTGTTGAGAGTGCTCTAAACACTGGCTGTGACCCATTTTTGTTACAATGGGGGCCACAGGACTGATGCTCCTGATTACTGGCTGATTTATAACACGTGACTGGTGTTTATTGTTTATTTCGGCACCCGTCTCCCATTCATGAATTAATGAATTTTATTTGTTTACTGGGTGAACAAAGCGCTGGGCCACACGGCCTTTTATAGGCTTGACCTGGGGGGGGGAGACACCCCAGTGATACAAAATACATAATAAAAAAAATACATTACATACATACATACATTTAACACAGGAACGTATACTAACAACATTTCTAATAATTTATAAATGCAGAAAAATATTTACACAAATATACACCAAGAAAAATAAGTATCTAGAGCAGGAGCAATTACTTCAAGTAACTTGAATAATTTTATACAGGTGCAATGCATATTTTTTTTTCAAGATGACTTGAAAGTACCAACATATTTCAGGTTACGTAACTCACTAGGTAATCTATTCCATAGATGAATTACATTACATTTAAATGATTTGTGAGTTTTAGTTAACTTGCATGGTGGATATTCAGTTGGCTCTCCTATCTGAACTCTTGGATGCATTATGTTACCCTGGCAGGAACATATTTACTTTCCCCTTTATTATTAACTTTAACATTCTGCTTTCAGACTTGCTAGAATGTCATTGTCATCAAGTTTGTTGCTTCATGGTTACATCCCCCAGCTATTGCTGACCTCTTTCTCTGCCTGGAATACAGTACTGTTTACCATCCAGGGACGACTTTGCAAAGAGGCACAGGGGTTGAACTTGGGCAGGGTCCCTATGGCTGCCTGATAGAGGGATTTGTCTTTCCCCTTTTCTTGCCTGTAGAGGGTGTTATCTTTTGACAAAAATATATATTTTAATGCTCAGCACATTGAGAGAGCCTGCTCGTGTTCATTTCTTCTTAATGCCACTGTTAAATACCAGTCCCAGTATCAGGGAAGACCATCTCTCCATTGGTTTTAGAATACAGGCTCATGTGGGACCCCCCCCACTTCCCCCTCTTGTCCCCTATCTTTATACTTAGGGTGGATTCTTCTCCTCCCTCCCCCTTCCCTAGCCTACCCTGAGTATCGTTTGCAGGGCTGCTACAGGGGTGGCAATATCTGTGTCATTACCACTGCATCGGTTGTGTGGTAACCCCTGGCATGGCACACAATTTATTATTTAAATAAAAAAAGGGAATGACTGACACAGACAAGCAGGAGCTTTGTTACCACTCTCAGCTACTGCGCCCCATCCATTCAGTGCAAAAACTCACTTGGAATTCAGCTCCCCCCGAAGCATCACAATTAAATATATCTTTTTCTTTCTGGATGGAAATGGGGGAGCTGGAAATGGGAACTGGGGGAGTCCTCCGTGTATAGTTTTTCATACAAGTGGCATCCTGATGACTTGTTGCAAGGGGCTACCAGATGGATACACCCCTACACAGTACTCTGGTCCTTTTTCATGTGTAGCCCCCCCAAATGGGGGTTTACCTTAGATGCCCATTTCTCATGTTGCTTCCACCTCAGAGCACCTCCTGGTATGCCTGCATGTCCCCTGACTGTGTCCCAGTCATCACCATGAATGCCAAGGTCCAAGATTGTGCCCCGGGTTTTCACCATGCTGTCCCAGTGTGAATTTAGCCCACTTCAGGCTCCAAAGTTAAACCACAATTCCCTGCTGCTTTCTTTAGCACTCCAGTGCTAGCAGGAATTGTGCATGCGCATGTAGAACCTTTGATCTCCTGACTGCTGACTTTGCAGTCAATTGTGAGACAGTTCAGCAGTCCTGGTCCCTGCTTCATAAAAGGCTGTGTTTTCTGGCAGTGTGAGCAGTTTGAGTGGGAGCTTCTCACAGGGGTGGGGGCTCTGGCCCTCACCTACAAGATGGGCCTAGTAATCCAGTACAAGCCCCTCCACAGGGGAGGGGGTCTTTTCTTCTGCCGAGAGAGACAAGTGGCTGCCTGAAGCAGAAGTTGCTAGCCTGGGGGTTGCCAGAGAATGTCCTCCAGGCTAGCTAGGGCCTTTCCATGTTGAGGTAAAACATGGGCCAGCAACCTGATGCAAAGCCAGCTGTGAGAGAGCTGAATCTGCCTCAGCAGTGAGAGTGCTGATGAATCCAGAAACCTCAGAAGAAGGAAAGCAATTTCAGCAAGACACCTGAGTGACTAAATTGCATCTGCCAAGTGCAACTTTAAGGAAAGCTTTGAGGGGCATCGAAGCCCATAGAGAACTGAATGTGACTGTCTGTCTTTGGTCAAGTGACCAGAGAGGGTCCAGTTATTGTGTGTAAATGCATCTGATTTGAAAGTGCCTACAGGACTGGAAAGGGAGTACTCGGAGCCTGGGCTCTTCCTAACTTTGCCTGGGAGGTCCAGTATTTTGTCCGTGGGAGCTGTACATGCCAGAGTGTACCACAAGAGACTGCATGTGAATGGTTAGAGCTTATAGAGCTACAGAAAACAGTTTGCTGTCAAGTGCAATTTATGTGTCAAAAGAGCCTGAGAGAGCTACAGAAAACAGCTTACTGCCAAGTGCAAATGTTTGCATTGAAAGAGTCTATTGAGTTAGTTTGCCAAGAGCAAAGTTTGCAAAGAGGTAGAGAACCAAGCCTCAAGCTCAGCCTAGTGTGGTAATGACCGTTGTGCTTCAAGCTCCAGCTTCATGCTGCCAAGAAAGATGAGAATTTGTCTAAGAGACTGTCCTTTAATCCCTGTGGAAGCCATAACATGGGCTCTGGTTGTTCACTCTGCTGTGTGGAGAGTGGGTGCTTGTTCCTAAAATGCTTGGGAATGCATCTGGTTAAAAGTCCTGGCCAACTGGAAAAAGGGCTACATCTGCCATGTGGAGAATGTGGAGAAGAACATGCGGCTTTTGATGTAGTTACCACAAAATTATAAATGTGCTGACTAATAAATGTGCTGAATGTGACAAATCTAGCCTGATTAAGTTTGGGACACAGCCTGGTAGTGTGCCAGCCTTGGCACTGCCATATGCGTCTTTCCCTGGGGGTTGGTATAGCCAGACATGAGGGTTGAGACATGCTGGCTCCAGTCCCAGCCTGGTTCTCCAGAAGTGCTTTTGGCCCAGAAAGGGATGCTGCTTCAGAAGTTTCAAGTGTTGTTTCCACTGTCAAGCTTTAAGATCCTTGCAGTCAGAAAAGGGGGTTGCCTGGCTGTTGGCTTGCTTGCATTTTGACCTCCGGGGAAAAAGCCTACCTGCTGAGAGCATTTAATCCTGCTTTGTACAGACCTATAAACACATCTAACTGTAAGCAATGCAGGGTCCAGCTCTGTATCAAGGAAAGTGACTTGTAAATGGTTAACGCATGGTATCTGCCAGAGTGTTAAAGTGTTTAAACAGACTGGGTTGGGCCATCTGGCCACGGATGCAATTATTTTTGAGTTATGAGAATATTGTATGTGGTTAATCATTCTTCTTTATTAAGGGCCCCACTAGCCGGTCAACGTACAGCTGCACCAAACATCAGGTCTGCAACTTGTAAGAACTTCAAAGTATTGGGTACCCAGGTTAGGGTATGGGATTGCAGGGTCTCATACAGATTTTGGGGACTGGTATATGTGTGGGTGCAAACCTTGTTAATACGTTTAATAATCATGCGACTAGCATGGCGGGTGCCTCTGGGGCTGTATGTCAATCAAATTACAAAATGTTGATTTAATCTTGAACTAAATCAAACCAATCTAAATTAACTGTAAATAATATAACCTCTACTCCAATGTACCCATCCTAGCCCTCCCCATGTAAATAAACTTGTTTTTTGCATAATCTTGTCTCGTGAACATATTATTAGTGTTAAGCCATTTAATGCCAAAGTGTTAAAAGGTGGGGAAATGATTGTTGGGTCATGCTTGGAGTGGTATTGTAATAGTGTGGGTGGATGTAGCTTCCCAGAGGGCTGCATATTCTGAAGTTTAGACCCACTTAAAGGTAAACTCTGGGTGGAGGCACTGTGCAATGTACTAACTTGAGAAAGAACCAGTTTAATGTTTAAAATAGGAACCCAGGCCCCTCAACCTTGTTTTGGCTGGCAAGACAAGGGTAGTAGCCCTTGGTACAATGATGCCAGGGTTACACATGGGGTGTTGAACAGTTTGGGGCAGACTTGGAAAGCCTGGTGTACTCCCCAGTCTGATGGATTGCTGAAGTGGGTCTTGCCTTCTCCGACCACCTATCTTGACTCTTCTGACCCAAGCTATAACATTTACAGATACCGTATAATAATAGAGAGAGTACAGTTGACCCCCTCCAGTTGTTTGGATGACCTTTACCTTCCTGGAATATGTTTTTATTCTTTTTTCCTTTATTTCTTATGCCCTTCATTTTAGGGGCAACCATTGTCCCTTGGAGGCCAAGGTGCAGGAGTTTCCTGAATTTTCCTCCAACCACTGTGATGATATAGAAGACTGTCACTTTTTCCCAGGGTACCTAGGGAGGATACATGTTCCTTCCCCTGCCTTGGAAGTCACTTTAAGATTTAATGTGTGACCCCAGATTGGGGGCTTCTTTTTTGTTGGTTTATGAGTGGGGCTCTTACACAACAATTAGTTTTATATGCTTATATGTTACAACTGGACCTACGTAGCTGGTCCAAGGGTACATTTTCTTTCTTCTGTCTAGCCCTGTTGGCAACTGGAGTACTGTTTAGGGTGGGGGTGATGGTGAATTAGATTTGTTATTTTGTATCATTATTTTACTTTCAAAACGCAGAGTGGTACAATGGTAAGATACCAGCTTTTCAATCACTGTGGAATGTTACTATTTTGCCAGGTTTTGAATTTCTTCAGAGTGGGGAACTAGTGGGTGAGATATGGATAGGTGTTCAGATGCATCGAACCCTATGGGGTGGACGTCTGCCGTGTCTCTCCTTATCTGGAGCAACATACAGTGGTGACAGATTGTCTCATAACAACAGCGCAGGGTTACTTGATTACTATTACTCAGAAACTATAGCAGTATCACTAGCTACAGTATTAACACTGAATATCAATGGGCATAATAGTTCAGTGTAGTGGCACAGACTGCTCCAATATTTAAAGAAACAGAATTCAGATTTGATTTATTTACAGAAGATCCACCTGACCTCAGGGGAGCATCACAAATTATCTAGTGGAGGTCGATATAAGGTCCACGCCTCCTCCTACGTAAAGGTGAAAAGAAGGGGGTTATGGTTGTGATTCCCTGTACTACCCCGCTTATTTTGCAAAAGAAGTATATTGATCCTAGGGGTTGTTTTGTAATCCTGAATGGGCTTCTGTTTGCTAAGAAGTAACGCTGGCTACTGTGTAGTTCCCTCCACAAACTCACTTTTCTTGTTTAAAATGTTTTTTTCAGCAAATTATTCTATTTACTCTAGGGTAAGCTTATACTGGGATGTTAATGTAACTCTAGCACTGGACCTAGATATATCTAATTCCACTAAACATAGGCTTACGGGAGTCCAGAAATTTCTGCGCTCCCAGATATCCAATATGGGTTTGACGGATGTCTGGAGACTTTTTTTTTCCACAACTTGAGCGTACACCTATTACTTACCACAACATCATACACACTCCCATATCGACTATTTTTTCATGACTACTGAGCACTTTGATGCTTTACAGGATATTTCTGTGGGAGCTTCTATCCTTTCATATCATAGCCCCCAATCCTTAAAATAGATTTGGATAAAGGATATAAATCCAGTTGTAGGAGACTTAACATTTCATTATTACAGGACGAGGAGTTTAAAGTCCTGATCACAGAGAATCTCCAGAGGGTGGTAGCAGAGAATAACTCCCCAAACATTTCACACCCTGTTTTGTAGGACACAATGAAGGCTTTTATACAAGGAGAATTGATAACATACACTACATTTAAAAAGAGACAGAGGAATACTAAATGTAAAGCTTTACTCTGTGAATTACAGAACTTACAACATCAATATTCTGAGGAAACACTCAGACAGATATCTGTATTAGACAGGTGAAAGTGAAATTACTGGCTGTTTTGGACTATCGAGTGCAAATGGCCCTCATGTACCTAAAGCACTATCATTTTGAGGGAGGATGTAGCGGGGCGAGAGTACTGGCTCATAAACATAAATAATAATAAAACTTTATTTCTATGGCGTCTTTCAAAAAACCAAGGCGCCATACAAATGAAAACAAAGCAAACATTTCAACTCTTAAAGTTAGAAACAGCTAGCACAAATAGACAAATAAAATCAGATCAAATCAGGACACAGGCAGGCATCAAGTATTACCCACATGAAGAATCTGGAAATGGGATGCCTGGCACATCATACTTCTGACATCCTAAACATTTTTCAACAGTACTATCAAAGGCTCTATTCAGCACTAGAGATTCCTACGGATGACCAGAGCACTTCGATTTTAGCACTTCTGCTGCTCCCCAAACTCTCCCAGACCCAATAGGAATGGCTTTTAGCCCCCTTTTAGTTTAAGGACATTCAGGCGACTAACAAGAACTAAAGCCATGAAATGCCCTGGGCCGCATGGCTTTCCGTCTGAGTGGTACAAAGCTTATTCTTATATTCTGCTACTCCATCTTTTGAATACTTTCAGAGCCATTCAGGAGGGGGGCCCTACCTTGGGTGTATGCAATGATAACTGCCCTTTTCAAGCAAGGCCAGGGTCCCAGAAGCCCATCATTATATCGGTCAATATCCACTTTAAACATGGATTATAAATTATACATGTCCCTCTGGGAGCAACGCCTGGATAAAATTCTCCCTTCTATAATAGACTTGGACCTGTTTGGCTTTGTAAGGAGTAGGCAAACTATGGATAACATTAGGCATACCGTCTGTCTAATGGAATTTATGACACAAAGGGATATTCCTGTGGCATTAATAAGTCTCGATGCTGCAAAAACATTTGACTGGGTATCCTGGAAATTTTTATGGCATACGCTATTATCATTTCAGTTTCCTACAGAGTTCCTGGCCTGGTTTCAGAAATATGTATTCCTCTCCAGTGGCTTACATTAGAGTTAATGGAATATTGTCTTCCCCATTCTCATTGGAGTGTGGCACAAGACAGGGGTGCCTGCTGTCGCCCTTGCTTACTGCTAAATGTATAGAATCCTTAGCAGCCACAATTCACCAAGCACATGAGGTCGAAGGGGTCTTTTAGGAGGTGAGATCTTTAAATTGTCACTTTGCGTGGATGATGTGTTTTTGACACTCCTGGACCCAGAACACTCAATCCCTGCGGTTTGATGAATTTTACAAGCTTATGGCACAGTCTCAGGATTCTTACTAAATGTAAATAAAAAGGAAGTTTTAACAATTTCCTGCCATCTCTAAAATCCCTGCTGCCTCTGAGATGGAGAAGTACAAAAATAAAATACCTTGGTATTCAAATACCTCAACACTTGGACCATTCAGAGGGAGTAAATTATGAACCTTTAATGCATACCATTACGTACATACGAAACTGCCAGCTGATACAGGTCTTACGGTCTGTCTAGTCTGCTTGAGTGTGCAGCACATCAGCCATTCAGACTGCAGCTGCCCCCCTTCCCCTTGCCCCTCCATTTTTCCTCCTATTTCACTCACACCCACCCCCCATCCACACCCAGTCTGAACCCTTCCTTGATCCTGTCCCACCTCTTGAAGCTGCTTACTGTCTGCAGTGGTACCACCTCCTCCAGCAGCACATTCCACCCTGTGACCACTCTTTTGGTGAAATAGTGCCTCCTCATTTCCCTCTTGAATCTGCCTCCTTCCAA
Organism: Neoceratodus forsteri; assembly: GCA_016271365.2. Lineage (NCBI taxonomy): Eukaryota > Metazoa > Chordata > Ceratodontiformes > Ceratodontidae > Neoceratodus > Neoceratodus forsteri. The sequence continues at coordinate 212,964,897 of CM057456.1, forward strand.
TTTCAGACTGTGTTCTCTGGTTACCTTCCCACCTTAAAGTTTGAAAATACTCTCTGTGTCCACTATGTTTATCTCCTTCAGGTACTTGAAGGTCTCAGTCATGTCTCCTCTCTCCCTTCTATCCTCCAGGGGATACATGTTGAGCTCTCCCAGTCTCTCCTCGTAAGGTTTATTCCCCAATCCCAGGATCATTTTTGTTGCCCTGTGCTGCACCCCCTCCAGTAGCTTGATGTCCTTCTTCAAGTAGAGGCAGCAGTACTGCATGCAGTACTCTAAGTGTGGCCTCACCAGGGACCTGTACAGGGGCAGAATGATTTCCCCTCTCCTAGAAGTAATTCCTCTTGTGTTACACCACAGCATTCTGTTGGCCTTTGCTGCTGCCTTGTTCCTGCACTAGGCTGAGTGGTTCATTTCTCCTGTTACCAGTACACCCACATCCTTCTCTTCTGTTGACGTACATAACTGCACTCCTTCTAACCAGTAACTATTTCCTGGGTTCTTGATTCCCAAGTGCATGACTTTGCACTTCTTGGCCTTGAACCCTAGTTGCCATGTGTTCAACTATCTCTCCAGCCTTGCTAAGTCCTCATGGAGAACTTTGCTGTCCCCCTCATCCACTTCTGCACAGATCTTAGTGTCATCAGCGAAGAGGCTGATCTTACTTTTTATCCCGTCTGAAATGTCAGCTATGAAAATGTTAAACAGCACTGGTCCCAACACTGAGCCCTGTGGGACTCCACTTGTCACTGCTCTGGGCTCTGATACTTCACCCCCACTACTACCATCTGCTGCCTATCCTGTAACCAGTTCTTGACCCATCTAACCAGTTTCTTGCCCTCACCCAGGTTGCTCAATTTGCTGTTCAGCCTACCATGGGCACCGAGTCAAAGGCGTTGCTGAAGTCCAGGTAAAGGACATCCAACTCATGACCCTTATCCAGTGCCCTCATCACCCAATCAAAAAAGTCCACTGGTTCATCTTGCAGGACCTGCCCAAGACAATCCATGCTGTTTGCTGTCCTGGAGACCATTATCCTCCAGAAATTTTACTAGCCTTTCCTTGAGGATAGCCTCCATTAGCTTTCCTACAATTGTGGTAAGGCTCATTGGTCTATAGTTCCCTGGTTCATCTCTGAGCCCACTTTTATGGAGGGGCACCACATAAGCCACCCTCCAATCCTTGGGCACGCACCCCATATCCAGAGAGGTGTTAAACAAGTCTGCCTTTGGTGCCACCAGGACCTCTGCCAACTCTCTCAGAACTCTAGGATAAACTCCGTCAGGCCCTGGTGCTTTATCTACCCTCAGAGACTTAAGGCCCTCTAACACCCTTTCTTCTGTGATTACCCCATCTGTGACTGCTTTCCCCCTTCTCACACCCCACTCTTTACCCTAGGTATGGACCCTTCCCTCTCCCTGGTGAATACTGAACAGAAGTACCCATTGAGTTCTTCTGCCTGCTCTGCTCCCTTTTCCGCCCAGCCACTGCCATTCTTGATCCTAACAATCTGATCCTTAGTCTTTCTCTTCTCCCATATATACCTGAAGAAATCCTTTTCACCTACTCTGATCCCCTCTGCTAGCCTCAGTTCTCTCGATGCCTTGGCTGCCCTTACTATTCTACTCACCTCCCTGGATTTCCTCACATATTCCTCCCTGCCCTCCTCACTTTTAGTTCTTTTATAGATTCCAATAGCAGCCCTCTTTTCCCTCACCCTCTCCTCTCCTCTACCACCCTGTTCATCTAGCTCAGCTTCTTGGTCCTAGCTTTCTTACTCTGGCTATTTACACATTCACTAGTGGCCTCAACCAAACCAAGCTTGATGACTGCCCATTTTTGCTCTGTGTCCATGCTAGGATGGATGCTAGCTATGTGCCCCACTAGTATGTTACCCATCATGCCAAAGTCTGTCCTTTTGAAGTCCAGGACCTTAGTATTTGTAGTGGCTGCCTCCTTTCCTAACTCAAGTGTGAACCATACTGCTCGGTAGTCGTTTCCCGACAGGGGGTCTTCCACCCCAACATCTCCGACCTAGTGACCGTCCACCAGCACCAGGTCCAGAATGCTCCCCGCCCTAGTTGGCTCAGTTACCTTCTGTGCCAGGAAGCCATCCTGGATGACTTTCAGGAGGATCTGCTCCCTGGCAGATGAGGTAGCCAGGATGCTCCAATCCACCCCTGGGAGATTGAAGTCTCCAGCCACCACAGTGCTCCCTTTGCCACTAAGCCTCCTTAACTGTTCTCCCAGCTCCCTGTCAATCTCCTCCTTCTGAGCTGGAGGCCTATAAACTACCCCCAGTCTAACCTTTCTACCTCCTGAGTTGTGCAGTTGCACCCAAATGGCTTCCACCCTACCTCCCCCCCTTCCTCCCTGTGACACATTATTCCTTCCCTCACGTAGATGGCTACACCCCTTTCACTTTTTCCCTGTCCCTCCTGTATATTTTGAATCCTGGGATGGCTAGGTCCCAATCATGTCACTGGGTTGCCCATGTCTCGGTGATGGCGGCTATGTCTACATTCCCTTCTGCCATCATTGCCTGAAACTTTGCTATCTTGTTCCCCAGGCTCCTAGCATTCAATGATATCACCCTCCACTGTGATCTTATCCCCTCTGCGTCTTTACCCTCCTCCCCCATTCCCTCTCCTCTTTAAATCTGGCTCCTGCCTTGCTGTGGGGGGAGGTCCAAAGGACCCCCTTTCCTAGTGACTGCCCTCCTCTTGGCCCTCCCCTCCCTTAGTGAATCTGTTCCCATGTCCCCAGCCCCTTACCTAGTTTAAATTGTAATGCACTCTAATAAACTCCCCCAACTTCTGCTTCAGCACCTGTGAGTCTTCCCTGCTAAAGTGCAACCTATCCTGTATGTATAGGTCTGTGTTGTCCCACTAGTTGCCCCCCCCCCACCAATCCATACCTCATGGACCTATACCATTCCCCCAACCATTTATTGAACTCTGTGATTCTCTGCTTCCTGGCTGTACTCACTCTTGGTACTGGGAGAATTTCAGAGAAGGTTACCAACCTACCCTCTATACTGCATAGTTTCCCCGCCTCCTTGAAACTATCCTACACCTCTTCTATTCTTCTCCCCTCCAGGTCATTCATGCCCAGGTGCACCACAAAATGAGGTTTTCCCCTACAGTACCTTCCACACACACACACACCTGTGTTAATATGCTGTCCCACTCTACCTGCCATCATGTCTGGCATGCACTCCACCCTAATGCTGCCTTTCCTGGTGCCCCTTCCCCCCATCTTACACCCTTACGTATTGAGTCCCCCAGAATGATGACCTTCCCTCCTTTATCCTTTTCACACTCATGTTGTCTGCTATTCCTCTGCCCCTTGACTCGATCCATGCCTCCATCTTCCTTGCCTATGGACTCCTGTGCCTTCCCTAAACCTTGCTTGTTCGCTATTCTTTGCCCCATCCTCTCCCCTCTAACACCTGTGCCCGGTCTGACAAATTCTGCCCTCTTACCATCCCCCATCTGCTCCTCCTCCTCCTCGCCCCTTCCTATTACTGGAGCCTCGCCCACTACCATAACACCCCCCTTGCCATTGGCTCCCCATAACCCCACTAAACTGTTCCTTTCCCCTTTCTTGCATCCCCCTGTCCCCGAGCTACCCTTGCCTTGCCTGGGCTGTTAACTGCACCTATCTGCCCACTCACTACCTGCCCCTCACCCCTCCCTCCTTTACCTGCTGCTCCACCATCTACCTCCTCACCCCCATTGCCTGTGCTGCTGTCTGGGCTACCACTTGTGTCCTTTGCCCCCTTTGCTTTCATTTTTTGTATTCTCTTACCTTTCACAATGTCCTCCTCCTTTCCCGTCCCTGTCATTTTCCTCCTCCCCCCCCATCTCCCCCAGGTCAAACAAAATGGAGAACCTGTTCCTATACTCATTCTCCACTTTCTGAGCTGCTCTAGCCTCTCCTCTCCATGTCTTGGACCCCTGCTGTGCCACTATTCCTGTCCTTCCCCCAGTGCGTGACCTCTCTCCAGTCACCGGGCCCTGCTCCCAGCTGCTCCTGATTGTAAGTCCCAGTTGTTGTATCTCTTTGTTTACCCTTTTGTGTGCCTGTTGTAACCTCTGAGGAATACCTCCTCAGGTTCCGTGGCCCTTGGTGATCCCCCAACTCCTCCCCCCATTTACCCAGCTCCCTCCTCAACCATCTAAGCTCCTCTCCAAGTTGCCGCAACTACCTTCACACCATACACCCCCTACCCTCCATGCAGTCCTCAAGAATATTGCAGCCCTGCAAGCATTACAACTCTCTGCCCTTCCCACCTCCCTCTCCCTTGCCTGCCCACAACCCGCATACATCCCCATGCCTGTTTACTATCCCAAGCCCTAGGACCACCCGTCCTCCTTTTGCTCCCCTTCATGTGCTCCTACTGTGTTTTTCTCTGCTATAACAGACCGGCCCCCCTCTTAGTGAATCTGTCCCCTTGTCCCCAGCTCACTGCACCCATAGTGTGGCCTGCTGCCTGCTGTCCTCCCTGCTGATGCCCTGCAGATGCTACACTCCTGCTTCCTGGCACTCACACATCAGGGTCGCTCATGCAAGGGTTCGCTTGGCCCTCTGGGAAATATATTGTGACTCCAGATGCCTGATTTGCCTGGCCCAGTCACGTGACCTCTGGTTTCCTCTCCTTCAAGTCCCTTCCTCACTGTCCCTCTCTTGGTGTCCTCCCACCACCCAATTCCAGCAAAACACCACAAAAACAGAAAATGTCAGCCACTCATGTGTATCACCAAACTGTTTCACAAAGCACTCCAAGCAAATAAGACTTAGCTGGTCCCGTGTCCCGCTGCCCACCCACTCCTTCTGCTACTGCACCACACACGTTACACAGGACATAAACAAGTGGTCTCATATACACCTGTCCTTTCATTCCTGGATTGACACAATTTGCATGAACAGTTTGCCATGACTCCTTTACCTTTTTCAGATGGTTCCATAGTACCCTCAACCTTTCACTTTTCCTCATGGAAAAAACTGCTCTCCCACTTTGTCGGGGGGGGGGACCTAAAATTTGATGGACCATCTTACAACTTCCTCTAACATACAGAGGATTAAATCTCCCCAATTTACTTAATTACTCCAGAGCATCCCACATGTGCATAGTCATGATCAGGCTTAACCAGTGGCTCAATCCCACCTGGAAGCATATAGAGTTCACTATAAATGATCTCTACGATATGGGCAAGGTAGGCTTTTCTCCCTTATGGATCTTCCATGCCTAGGGGACTATAGTTCTTTTATGGTATTATCGAGGCACAGGTCAGGGAGCATAGGGAAAACCAGGAGCAGCTGTAGAATTCACCAAAATATTTATTTATAGTAGCAGTAACATAAATAAATTAAACTTGTTCAGAATAACTATGTCCAGAGGAGAAAAACAGTTTTAGTTCAGTCTCTGTGCCCCTTTTTCTTCTACTCTCTTTTGCAGTTGTAGCTTAGCTCTTATAAGTCCTTTCAACCCCCATCCTTAGCAAGCATCCTGTTTTTGTAAATATCAGGTAGGAGCTGCTAGAACACAGTGTACTTCTTGAGTCGTGGCCACCTTTTTGTACAGCTTTTGCAAAAGGCTCAAAAATCGAACTCTAGTAACCTCTAGCTTCCAACAGCTTTTTGCAGTCATCTCCAATTATATACATTTCAACAGTAACACTGTATGTTCTAAACAAAAGTGATCTCATTATCAGTTACATTTTCATACAATGATTTGCACATATTTTTCATATTCTATGCAAGGAATGAAAAACAGACAGCAAGGGAAAACTGAGAGACAGTGAGAGGCAAAGAACTGCGAGCCTGTCGTGTTGATCAAGTCCGGAATCTCACATGAAAATTTGGTTCCGTAACCAGACAGAGAAGAGACAGAATAGGAAAGATCCTTGCATTTAAAGGGGCACTATCAGGCTTTGGTGGTATTTTTTCCACTTTGCAATCCTGGTGGTGTTTTTGGTTTTTTTTTTACCAATGTTTACCAATATTTGCTCCTCACATTCACAGAGAAAGCACACTCGGGTGTCTGATTACTAAAAGAAATAAAAAAAATGATGTTTTTAACCCAGCATTACTTTTCAGCCGGGAGGGCTAATTCTCCCCCCGCCTGCAGCCTGGCATGTTCATAAGTGTTCTTGGCGCCAGAGCGTCTGTAGGCTTGTTCATGAGCACTTTCATTTTTTTAAGAAGGCATATGAGTTTATTTATAGATCGTAATCTATAGTGATCAACAAGCCTGGCAATGTAAGTCTTTCCTTGAAATGAGCAGTATATCCCATAGAAAAAACACTTTGAAAAGTGAAGCCATGACCCCTGGCATACGCAGTAACATGTTGAAAAAATACCACCAAAGCCTGATAGTGCCTCTTTAACCACTTTCTCTATAAGAAATGGGACAGGGTCACATACACCCCTTCTTTAAGAGGGAATCTGTTTTATTGAACAGGTTTCCAAAACTTTTCAACTCTCTAATAACATTTGCTGCTTTCAGACATTAAGTACATGTACATCATCTTTCTCTCTTTTTTTATAACAGTACAGTTCAAACCCATACATTTGTTTTTCAACCTTCAGAATCCTCCATTCCTGAGCCATATCTTGACAGAAAATCAGTATTACTATTCTCTTTGCCAGATTTGTGAACCACCGTGAATTTAAATGGCTGTAGTCCCAGATACCACCTTGTGATTCTGGAATTTTTATATTTCATCTGGTTAAGCCAACAGGGAGGCTTGTGACCTGTTACAAGAACAAAATTGGTTCCTAACAAATACAATTTAAGGGACTCCATGGCCCTCTTTGCTGCTAGACATTCCTTTTCGATGGTGGAGTACCTTTTCTCTCTGTCATGCAATTTCCTACTTATGTACAGAATAGGATTTTCTGTCCCATCTATATTTTGACTTAGGACTGCACCTAGGCCTACCTCGGATGTATCTGTTTGTATCAGAAACGGTTTCTCAAAGTCTGGGATTCTTAAAACAGGTGCTGAACATAATGCAGCCTTTAGAGCTTGAAAATCTTCATCACACTCTGGGGTCCATTTCACATTAGTCAGATACCTTTTTTTCGTGAGTTCAATGAGGGGAGTAGCTAACTCAGCAAAGTTGGGAACAAATCTCTGGTAATAACCAGCCAGCCCTAAAAATGACCTGACATGTTTCTTAGTTTTAGGTACAGGGCTGTTAGCTACAGCTTCTAATTTAGAAATATCTGGCTTAACTTCTCCATTTCACAGCACATAGCCCAAATATCTCATTTCCTGCATGCCCAATGCACATTTGGTAGGATTAATAGTCAAACCTGCATTTTTGAAAGCTTGGATAACTGCTTGTAGGTGTTCCAGGTGGCTTTTCCAGTCTGGACTGTACACCACAACATCATCCAGATATGCAGCACAATAACCAGTGTGAGGAGATAAAATTACATCCATATACCGCTGAAATGTAGCTGGCTCACCATGTAAACCAAATGGCGTGGTGGTGAACTGATAGAATCCAATAGGAGTGGCAAATGCAGTTTTATCTCTGGATTCTTTAACTAAATGTATTTGCCAGTAACCCTTGGTGAGATTGAGGGTACTGATACACTTTGCACTCCCCATTCTGTCCACCAACTCATCTATTCTGGGCATAGGATAACTGTTAAATTCTGACACTTGATTAAGTTTCCTAAAACCAAGGCAGATTCTAACACCCCCTTCTTTTTTGTTTACAATTACCATTGGAGTTGACCAAGCACTCCTCGACTCCTCTATGATACCAAATGCTTTCATTTTTTGTATTTCCTTAAGCACATCAGCTCTTAACCACTCTGGCAACCTGCATGTCTTTTGCCTAATAGGGCAAGCATTCCTTGTCACTATTACATGCTCAACCCTTTTTGCTCGTCCTGGTACCGTGGTAAAAGTACTGTTAAATGTCTTTAGCACATTACAAATGTCTGCAGATTGTTCTGAGGTTAAGGAAACATTCACCTTTACAGCATCAGCATTTACAGTTTGTTCCAGTCTATCATAAGCTACATCAATATCTTCCTTATCAGTTTCTGGAAAAACCAGCAAAGCAGTTTTAGGCATTTTTTTCAACCCATTTCTTGAGGAGGTTAGTATGGTATATCTTAATAGGATTTTTCCTGTCAGGGGTCTCAATCTCGTAGTTAACAGTGCCAGTACATCTAAGAACTTTATAAGGCCCTTGCCACTTCATTAACAGCTTATTTTCTGTTGTGGGTAACAGTAGCAAAACCTTTTCACCTGGCTCAAAAATATATTCTTTTACCTCATGGTCATAGAAACATAGAAACATAGACTTTGATGGCAGATAAGGACCGCTTGGCCCATCTAGTCTGCCCATTCCCTACCTACAGGATAGGCCGCATATCCTTGTTAACCAACAGCCTACTTCCTCCTACCCCCCACAAGAATTGCCTTATGTCTGTCTGATGCATTTTTGAATCCTCCCAAAGTTTTAGACCTTACAACCTCCTCAGGAAGGCTGTTCCATGCATCCACAACCCTCTCTGTGAAATAATTTTCCTCACATTGCCCCTGAACCACCCCCTTCTATCTTTAAATTGTGTCCCCTTGTTCTTGCACGTCTCTTTTTCTGAAAGATGCTACCTCTTGGACTTTTTTGATTCCACTGAGGTACTTAAAAGTTTCTATCATGTCCCCCCTCTCCCTTCTTTCTTCAAGGGTATACATATTAAGCTCTTTTAGTCTCTTTCTCATACGGCTTCTCTTGCAGACCCTGCACTATTTTAGTTGCCCTCCTCTGGACTGTCTCTATCCTATCTATGTCCTTGCGGAGATGGGGTCTCCAGAACTGGATGCAGTACTCCAGATGGGGTCTCACCAACTGTCTGCACAGAGGGATAATAACTTCCTGTTTTCTGCAGCTGATGCCTCTCCCTGTGCATCCCAGTATACCCCCAGCACTCCCTATTGCCTTCTCACATTGCTTTCTAACCTTAAGTTCATCTGATATGATTACCCCCAGGTTCCTTTCCTTTTTTGTTGTTGCTACTACCTCCACTCCCCATTGTGTATTCTTCCCCTGGGTTCTTGTTTCCCAGGTGCATTATTTTGCACTTCTTTGCATTAAATCCTAGCTGCCATACTTCTGACCATTCCTCCAACCTTGCCAAGTCATTTCTCATCCTTTCCACGCCTCCTTGTGTATCAACCCTGTTGCAGATCTTTGTGTCATCTGAAAAAAGGCATACTTTTCCTTCAAGTCCCTCTGCAATGTCACTAATGAAGACATTAAAAAGGACTACATTATATACCTTCTGCTGGTTTTGAGTCTCTTCCTGATTACTATGGGCAATTTCAAAATATTTTGCCAGCTTCTTTCTTAGGGCACACATATAAGATGTTATAGATTGTTTCTGAGTGGGTTTATCTTCCCACATTTCTTTTATCACATCCAGTGGCCCTCTTGGCTGCCTACCATACAACATTTCAAATGATGAAAACCCTGTTGATGTGGCACTTCTCTGTAAGCAAAAAGTAGGTAAGGCAAGTATTTGTCCCAATCTTTCCCTTCCCTTTTACAAACCATTTTACCATGCGTTTTAGGGTTTGGTTAAAATGCTCAACAAGACCATCTGTCTGAGGGTAATAGGGGAGGTTCTTATGTCAGTGATACCTAGCAGTCTGTACATCTCCTTAAGCAATGCAGCACCAACATTATTACCCTGATCAGTAATAATTTCTTTAGGTATGCCCACTCTGCTGAAAATTTTGGCAAGCTTTGCTGCCACTTTTGGGGCTAAAACAGTATGCCTTGGAACTGCTTCTGGGTATAACCAGTTGTTCTGTCTGTTCCCATGTCTGAGGTTTAACCCAAACTCTGTACAGTAACCCATTAAATTTTTTAAACATTGGTCCACTCTGTTTTGATTTCACCACCAGCTGCTTAAAATAACCCTGGAGAGAAACATTGTTAGCTTGTTCTAAAAGAAAATCACAATCAGTTATCAATTTAATTTCAGCATTTTCATATTTTAACCCTTCATGTCCATCAGTCAATTGTTGCCACAGTTTCTTCAGGCTTCATCTTTCTTTTCTGGATTTCCAGATCTTGGAGCTGTGCTCAAACAAGTCTAAATCAAAAATCTTTGAAAGGAAAAGTGTCAACACCATCTGACATTTTCTTTGTCTGAGCACTTGTCACCACTGCTGCTGAAACATCAGGATTTACTCCCTCTTTGATCAGCTCAGTAAATCCTGGAAAGTCATGTCCAATAATCACAGGTATAGGTAACTTAAGTTCTACCCCCACTTTCATTTGGTGTGACACACCCTTAACGGTCACAGTCACTTCGGTGGTGTGATAGTATCGAGTGTCCCCGTGGATGGAGATGACACCAGTAACTGGTCCCTTTGCACAGTTTTTTCCAAGCACTTTAACATGCACTAGGGTCTATCTGCTTCCCAAATCAATCAGACCCTTCACAGTCTTATTCCCCACCTTCACATCTGTTTTAAGTACTTGCCCCAATTTTAGACAGGTGTGCTGGCCTAATCTTTCAATTTATGATCCAGAGGTTGGTATCTCTGCAGATTCTCATGTAGGTAGACCTCACCTTTCAGAATGTGCTTGTTACCCCTGAGAAAATTGGTGGATGACCCTTGGGGGGGGGCTATTTCTGATTTTGGACGGTGTGTGCCCTCCGGGCCCCATGGCTCAGACTAAGAATCCCCGATTTACAATTCTAATGTGTCATTTTCTACATTTATTGCCATGCCAAGTTGGATTGAACAACTTAGAAAATCCAAAATGACTGCCAAAACCCAATATGGCCACGATATCGCTAGTAAATACTTGATTTTCTAATAATTTCCAAATCCCTAGCTTTCAAGATACTGATTATCAATGATTCATGAATATCTATATATTGAACATTTATTCATGCACATTTATGACATCTATACATTGCTTTGAGGTTCCCTGTTAGACACAGGACCAAATGCACACATTAATACTATATAAAACAATTGAATTCATGAGGCAATTTACTGATAAAATAGTTTGAAGTAGGTACAGTAATGCTTAAAATCTAAATGTTGTATGTGCTGATTTGTTGTTTAGAATTAAGTCATTTCATCAATAATTTGACCCAACACTATGCATATTTTGGGTCAACAGTACACATTGGTTGTAGTGTCCAGTTTTGAAGTCATTATATTGGAGTCCACTCTGGATCTGACCTGTCTCATTCACTCCTGAAGCTTGAAGATTCATCCACAGAAGTTTGTTCATTGGCTGCCGATGTGTCGTTTTCAATGTCATCATCTCCTGTACAATCAGTCATTGGTGCTGTGGTTGAAGATTTTTGTGTGGTCTTCTGTGTGTGTCTTTGAGGTGTTGACTCACCTTCGTCATCTGCCTCATCTCCTTCAGCTGCACATCATCGTCTGACTAACCTTCCGCCATTCTTCTAGGATGTATGACATCGGGTAACTGAAACCCAGTGAACCACACAGGTTTTAGTGTTTCATCCTCTCATTTCCATCCTGACAAACAAGGGTCAACTTTTGGGGTTTCTGGCTCTGTGCAGTGGCACCAATAGTAGGCTATGAGATTTGCTATCTTTATGTGTTGACATAGGCTTGCTGGGTCTGGTAGAATTGTTTGCATATTCTTCACTTTCAGGTTATTGTATTGCCTTACTCCTGTCTCTACCAGATCCTCTCCTCCTGTACCATTGTACAGACAGTGTTGATTGAAGGTCTTGACATTTTGTTCAGTGTCTTGTGAAGCATATGTGTCCTTTCCCACGCCTGAAAGGAGATTTATTATTTCTTTGACCCTGTGTGAATGTTGAAAGACTAATTTCTTTGCTGTCTTGTAGAAGTAACTCACTGCATCACATCCAGAGACTGTGTGGTCTGCTGGCAAATTGAGACTTGCAGCATGCCAATGTGGTTGTATATATAGTCAATGTTTACAAATATGTCTGGGTCAATTTGGAGCTCCCATGGTGAATCTGGAAGGGTCTTTGTGAAAGCATAAACCATCAGGATGAGGATGTCTGTATCTTTGGCTCGGATGACAACTGAGCCTTTCACAAGAGCACAATACAGCACTATCCTTGTATCTGCTTTCTCATTGTTGCAGGAAAACAGGAATTCTTCTGAATCTGGGTATACGTGCTTCTGCCATTGCTGATAGTAAATGGGTGTCATAAGTTTCTTCTGACATCCTCTTGTCTAAAATACTCATTGAAGCACTGTATGAGATCAGTTTTGTTGTCGTTGTTGTGAAGGTACTGCTGATACACCTTTGCCTGCAAAATCTCTTGCAAATTTTATCCCATGTGAAGTCGCATTCCTTCTGTTCCTACCACTCGCTCAGCTCATTCTTGCTGTTTCACTGAGAACTCCTGATCATCCGTATAATTATCAAAAATGACGATAACTTCCACTGGGTTTGCTGTAGTTGGAGATGTGAATGCAACAAGAAGTGCTTTCCAAAAGCTAGCTGTCCCATGTACGCTGTGCAGGAACTGCTCTTACCATCGCCATGGCGTCATATATGTACACTGAGCGTAATGGAGGAGGGGAAGAACTTCGAGCTTCTGCTTCATCGTTGAGATAATTTCTTAAGACATGTTTAGTATTAGGTTTGTAGTGGTTTCCGTCCGGAGTTGCTATTGCAAGAGGATATGTTGTGAGCAGATGGGAAAACTCATCTTTCTTGTCAGGACACTTTGCAACAATGATACCGAGACCCTGACAGTCTTCTTTCAAGACTGATTCTGCTTTGGGTTTCTTTTTCTTCTTGTCCATTCCTGTGGAAATTCCACTACGTTTAATGGGCTTGAAGAAACCAACTTTCCTTGATAGGAGCATTCAATATACCTTCCCCTGTAGCCCTTGCCTTCAAAAGGCCCTCTACTATTGCTGACAGTATTTCAATGCCTGTTGTGATGTGTCGTGCTACACCCTGACATGGATCTGAATATGCATGAAGTTTCTTCACTAGCTCTTTCACTTGACCATCATGATTCTTCATGGCACCATATGTCAACTCATTGTGTGTGGCCAATGTTTTCAGAAGCATCTTCTTCAGTGACAAATAAATTTTAGTGAGCGTGTGGGAATTCAAAGTGAAGTCACCAGCAGCTTCCTCAGACATGCTGTAACTGCCTCTCATGGGTCCACCCCTCACCTTGACCTCTCTGTTGATTGAGATCTCAGTCACTTGGTCATCAGGTATCATGAAGAACACCTCACCAGACAGACTAGTCCCAATGCCATATTCCTGCAGTTCATTGTATGCATTCTCATTGATGGTTTTAGATTGATGAGATCTACATGATGCCATGTCAAATACTGAGAGTAGTTTTGATGGTTGAATGCAAACAGTAAAGGTAGAATATCTCATTGAGCCTGCAGATGCAAGTTCAGATTCTTGTCTCTGTATGTGGTGACTTGGGCAAGAAGAGAGTTGGTATCACCAATGTAGCCAGTCACCCACTGTCCCATGGTGTCAGAGGTTTCCAGCATCTGTGACTGCATTTCAGGGAAAGATTCCTCCAAGAGGACAAGATTCAGGGATTCTGCCAATACAGATCTTCTCATGTTGATGAGCTTTTCTCATAGTCCGTCAGTTAGTGAACCATGAATCTTGGATCCCATGAATCATAGGAGAGCCTTGAGGGACTGTTCGTGTAACCTCATTGATCTAGAATAGTGGCTTCCTTCCAAGGCTTGGTCAACAGATCCATCGACAATTATCCCTACCTGAACCCACCAGTCGTGAAGTCCCATAGCACTGTATCACTTGTAGAGGATCTTCTGCCTCACTATCAGTTCATGAAATCCTCCCATCAAATTAACCACTTTCATATATTTTTCTACTTTCTACATTATTTGTGCAATCTTGTAGAAAACTGCATAATTGCTTTGGCTGAAGATGTGGTCAATTTGTAGGTCATCCATTAGATCCATGAGAAAGTCAAGGTAATATCTGCAAACTGCATCATCTGGTTCAAGTGGTATAATGGGCAGGAAATCAGTTTTGGATTTGACGGTAGTGGTCAATGTTGCTTTTTTATTGAAAGCTATCCATGATCCTAGGACTGGAAGAGATTCATCTTCTTTGGAAGATTCTATACTTGCTGCTAGAGCCCAAATAAAATCTTTGCTCAAATGAAGATCAAGCTCAGTCCTTCTTTCATCCTCATCGTAAGATGGGACAATCAGTGGGGGTGTTCTCTTTCCTATTTTATAATCCCCATAGTTAATAGGTTCTGAGCTCATACAGGTTTCCTGGACTTCTCTTGTTGAGCTGCTTGGAATGTCCTGTTCTTGTACTGGAAATTACAGATGACAGCAGGACGTGAAACTCGGGGTATATAAAGCATTGAGTTACTGTCATGTGTTGTTGAGATTCCTGTTAATGTCTGTTGCTTACCATCTGCATTATCAATTGCGACATGAGTTGGCTGTCCAGGCGGAATCATGTGCAGTGCTTTTTTTCCCTCAGATTTACTATCATGGGCCAATTTCTTGTTTTGTCTTCTGACGTCTGTGTAAGAAAACCAGCCCCCAAATGACATAGAAGATTGACTGCTTCTTTACCTCTGGTGAAATGATGAATGACCATGGATAGAACTATCGACTTTGGAGAATGTTCTCTGGTAATGGAGTGTTGCTAGTCACTAGCAATGGACCATAGCTTGGTAGGTGGAATTTCTGTTGGGATGGTTGCATAACCTAGAGCATTAATCTTCTTTGAAGGGCTTATAGAGAGAGCTATCACATTGAAGATTCCTGGAATGGGTTCATAATTATCAAGCTCAGAAAACAAGTCTTTGTATGCCATAGGAAACCGACATGACTCAATTGGTCTGTTTTTTAATTTCTGATTGATCATCCTTGCAAATGCCTTGGTGATATCACTATCTCTGAGACCAGCTCCTCTCAAGGTTGCCAAAGAATAATCAAGTGTGTTTACTTTTGTCAAGTGAAGAATGAGAGGATTCCCATGTATCCCCTTTCCCACAGTAAAACCTATCTCATCTCCGAATTCATTGCTGATAAGATTCTTCAACTGAAATGTGTGATTTATTCCAGCATCTTGTTTGCATGCATGGAACTCATAGAGGTTATGAAGATCCTCTAGTAACTCTGGGAGTAAATAGCAACATTTCTGCTCAACAACCTTTCTTATCACAATTTGAAGAAACTCCATTTCAGCACTCTTTGTGTGGATGCTTTCCAATCCACCTGGTGTTTGTCTCTCTCATTTGCAGATGTAGACGAACATGTTGTAACAACTTTGATGGTATTTGACATCCACAGCAAAGACGTCAACATTGGTGGTAGTGACCCTCAAACGTTTGGCTGCACCAGACAAAAGAGCATCATCAGAATTTTCATTGCATAACATGCTTTCGTGTAATATAATCTTTCTGTCTTCAAGTTCAACTCTTTGGAGTTTTTCTTCCGTATTTCCTCTTTTCCCTTTTCTTATCACAGATGAAGCAGGTCTCATCCTTCTTAAATTCCAACGATTTCCTTTTACATCAAATTACATGGACCGCTTCACTGCTACTGAATGTCTGTGGATCAGGTATGCTGGAGAATCCAGCTACAGAAGATTGATCTGAAGAAAGTTGTTTCGTTGAGTTGGTGTTTAATTTCCTTTCACTGGTGAAAGTTTGGTGACACCTTGTATGAACAGGTAGGCCTGTTTCTCCAGGGCTGGGGGGATATTGTTCATGGATTTTATTCCATATGATGTTGAAGTTTCTGGCGTATTTGGAAATTGGTTTTGTGACTGACCATTTCTCTGCAAAAGCCTTGATGGTATTCAACCCATTCTCTCCTAATATTTGTTGCAGTTCTGTATCTCTAATTTGGTTCTCACAAAGAACACAGGTAGGCAAATTGAGTGGACTGACCAATCCAACTGGTACAGCTAGAGGGCTACCCATGTTTCTGAAACAGAAATATAAACTAAAATTAAAGACTAGAAACTCAAAATACAAATTAAACCGGCGTACAACATACATGAACACACCACGCAATCCTGTGAACAAAGTAGCAAATTCTCATAGAGTGGGTGCAATTTTGGGTCAATGGCAGAAACAAGCAGATTGATGCATTATGCATTATTTATTTATATTTATGTTCTATTATAGTAATTTAATATGTGTTTATATTAAACGTAATAATAATAAACTCCCCATTCATGAATCATTGATAATCAGTATCTTGGAAGCTAGGGATTTGGAAATTATTAGTGAATCAAGTATTTACTAACGATATGGAAGCTATATTGGATTTTGGTGGCCATTTTGGATTTTGTAAGTTGTTCCATCCAACTTGGCATGGCAATAAATGTAGAAAATGACACCTTGGAATTGTAAATTGGGCCCATAATGTCCAAATTCAGAAATCACCCCTACCAATTTTCTCAGGGGTAACAAGCACATTCTGAAAGATGAGCTCTGTCTACACAGGAATCTGCAGAGATACCAACCTCTGCATCATAAATCAAAAGACTGGGCTGGTACACCTCTCTATTTGCCAAGCATAAATATGCTCCAGTGCCACTCTCCTTAATATGGCAGCTTCTTGCAGAATGGCCTGGCTTATTACAGTTATAGCAGATAACGTCCTTGGGCATAGATTTGTTACCCCCACCATAGTTCTTGTCAGGCTTGGAAATTAAATGGGAAAAAGATTATCTTACTGGTACTTGGCTGTTACCTTGCTGCTGTGGTGTCTGTCTGGCTATTTGGTAGTCCTCAGCCAAAGAAACAGCCTTTTCCCCACTCTCTGGTTGGTGTTCCTTTACCCACAGCTGCACATCTGTAGGCTAGATGTTGATGAATTGCTCCATGACAAATGTGTCGATGATCTCTGGGATTGTTTTGTTCTCTGGTTGGATCCATTTTATCAGGAGTTTTCTGAGTTGGGTGAAGGATTCTTGAGGATTATCGACCAAGTTGTACCTCAGAGATCAAAATCTCTGCCTCTGTGTCTCTCCAGAGATGTCATACCTTTTTAGGATTTTGCTTTTCACCAGGTCATAGTTTTCTGACTGTGCAGTGTACATACTGCTGTAGGCAAGTTGGGCTTCCCCTGTCAGATAGGATACCAGTCTAATTTTCCATTGTTGCTTTGGCCATTGGCAGGCTATGGCAACTCTTTCAAAAGTTGTCAGGTATTTTTTTATTTTATTTTTATTTTATTTTAGTCTTTCGCAACCAGCCATGCCTCAATATCATCTGAGGGACACAACATTGTAAGTTTAATGACTTTTAAGTTGCTTGCATTTTGTTGCTTGTCTGGATCTGTGCCAGGTCCTCTGCCCTTGATAGCTTGCAAGGCATCCAGCCATCGCTGCTCCTATTGCTGCATCTCTTCTCTCATCTGCTGCTCCTGTCATTGCATCTCTTCTCTCCTCTGCTGCTCCTGTCACTGCATCACTTCTTCCCTCTGCTTCTCAGTCTCTTTTTGTTGTATAGCCCACCATTTGAAAAGGTCAATCAGGCTTTTAGGTTCTGTTAATGCCTGTTCTTTTTCCATAACTTGTGCTGGCTGTACAATCTCAGTCTGGACTTCTCTCTGCAAGTTTGGCTGTCACTCTCCTAGTAACCACTCCTGGGCTTGCTGCTGCATAATCCATACCTTTCTGTATGCTTCCCTGGTACTAGGTCCAGTACTGATGCACAAAACTCCTGTCTTAGGGTATGCATGGCTTAAATCCCACTTAGGCTGACACCATTTGTTGTCGAGGCACAGGTCAGGAAGCAAAGTGGAAACCAGGAGCAGTTGTAGAATTCACCAGAAATATTTATTTACAGTAGCAGTAACATAAAAAAAACTTGTTCAGAGTAACTATGTACAGAGGCAAAAACAGTTTTAGTTCAGTCTCTGTGTCCCTTTTTCTTCTAATCTCTCTTGCAATTGCAGTTTAGCTCTTATAAGTCCTTTCAACCCCTATCCTTAGCAAGCATCCTGTTTTTGTAACTATGAGGCAGGAGCTGCTAGAACACAGTGTGCTTCTTGAGTTGTGGCCACCTTTTGCACAGCTTTTGCAAAAGGCTTAAAAATTGAACTCTGGTAACCTCTAGCTTCCAATAGCTTTTTGCAGTCATCTCCAATTATATACATTTCAACAGTAACACTATATTTTCTAAACAAAAGTGATCTCATTATCAGTTACATTTTCATACAATGATTTGCACATATTTTTTATATTAGTTGATATGCAAGGGAGGAAAAACAGACAGCAAGGGGAAACTGAGAGACAGTGAGAGGCAAAGAACTGCGAGCCTGTCAGGTTGATCAAGTCCAAAGTCTCACAGGAAAATTTGGTTACGCAACCAGACAGAGAAGAGACAGAATAGGAAAGATCCTTGCATTTAAACACTTTCTCCATAACAAATGGGACATGGTCCTATTCCATTCTGTCACACACAGCTCACACTGTACGCTGTTGGTTTAGGATATGTACTCTTCCGTCCCTAGCACCAGTTTTCTACTATTTGAAATTGTTGGCAACGGAAGCAGATTTCCTTCTGGCCCAAATTGACCATACATTTAAAAGATGGTTTCAGATGGATTTGTCATATATTTTTCAATTTTTGGATACACAGGGAGTTTGACTCTACACATATCTACAGACTCAACATGGCTAAACCAATTGAAAACATTTTTGATATTTGCAAGTCTTTACCTTTTTACTACATAAAGGAACTCAGAGGAGTCACCTTCCAACACCCTAGCACTTCTGCTTTCCATGATCATTGATGCTCTTATGGGCAGCCCTTGGCAACACATGATAGGGACACCTATACATGGGCTTACAAGAATTTCTTATGGATTTTACACACTCCATTTTGGAGGCATGGAATGCTGAGTTGTCCTCCAGTATCTCTTATGATATATGGCTAAAATACACTGACCCATCTAGTAAAGCTTCACCAGCACCTTAAAAGTGTGAATTTTCATGTAAATGTAGGAACCAATATTTTAACACCCCAGCTATCCTAACAAAATTCCTTCCATCACAGTCTCACAATGTTGGAAGCAATGTAGGAATGCCCATGCTACACACACACACACGTTTTGTGGCTGTGCCCAGTACTAGCTTCCTTTTGGCAGCAGATAGGGGACTATATTAATCAATTAACGGGGAAACTGGGACTGATTATGCCAGATATGGTGCTCCTGTCTATCCCTCCTCAGGATAGGAGAGTCACCACCAGATTTATGGTATATATTTATCTTCTGGTGGCTAAAAAATGCCGTAACCCAGCTGTAGAGACAGACGCAGGCCCCCCTCCCATGGTGACTGCCTGCGTGCCATTATTAATTAGCTGTGTAGAATGGACTGGCTTATGGCTCGGCGTACAGGCCAGGTAATACAGTCTTTTTTGTAGTTATATTTTTTATTGCTTTTAATAAGACAATAATATACAACCATTTCATGCTAGAGGTCACAGATAACAACAGTCGATACATCCAATGTATTAGTACACTTAGTCTAGGCAATCTGGTTTGCCAATATGGGGGTATTCCTTAGCAATCGAGTCCAGGTATTGTCCATGATATGCTGCACCCTACAGGACTTTGGGTGGTCAATACAAGTTAAAAAATATACCCCCAACCTAGTAAATTCAACATCCTGTGTTGATGTGACTCCCAAACCAACAATATATTTCTTAACATCTGTAATGCTCAGGGAAAGAAAGAAAGAATAGAGGAGAAGAAAAGAAGACTAATAATAAAACATTAATAAAGCATTTCAGCCTACAGGAGCTCAACATTCTCAGTGCTGTTCTGGCAACACAATCTTAATTAAAATGGAGGAGTTGTTTGTTTATATTTCTGGGGAGGATAACACCTTTGCTTCCTGAATCTGAATATGCCCTACAGCATGCTGGGGTGGGATGGGTTGTTATTTTTTTATTTATTTAGTTATTCAGAAAAAACTTTGAGCACAAGCTCTTTTACAAAGGTTCCACATCATAGTTTGCAAAATAAAGTACAGTAGGAGAAAGCAAAGGTACATCACAATGAATGATACAGCTTGGATTCAGAACTTACAGAATAACTCAAAACATAGGTACAAGTTAAATAGCAAGAAAAAACACTTTATGGGGGGGTAAACAGCCACAACATGCTTTGTCAGTAGTTCAGAGGGACGGGGATGGCTGGCAGAGGGGTGAAGAAGGGAGGTATGAGAGAGAGACGTAAGTACTGCGGTGGAGGTGAGATGGTGGGGAAGAAGGACGATAAGGTATAGGGAGAAATGGTGGGGTGAGGGGAGGCTGAGTGGAGAGGACATGCTAGAGTAAAATGGTGGGGTGTCAGGGGGCATTTTCAGGCAGGCAGCATTAGTAGTGACTGTTTGGGAAACTCATGGGACTGTGAGTTGGGGAAGGGGGAGGGGATGGCAGGTGCCAAAGGAGCATGACACAAACTGATTGCTGGAGCAGTTCATGAGATGGAACAGAGGGAGAGAGTTCTTGAGGCCTGCCTAGTGCTTGCTTGTTGGGGAGTTTTCTTTTGAATGGGTATTTGGAACAGCCTGGACCTCGGATTGTGTAACTGACAGAATATTGAACAGTTCTTTGGCCCCAAATAAGCAGTACTGCTTGGGGGGATTTTTCTCCTGCTTTTATGAATTTTTTTTTACAATACACCCTGCTAGACTATGAGTCATAATGTATATTATCCAGTAATACCGGTTATAATAATAATTACATGGCAACTGTACTATCCCCTGCATTTTATAAATAAGGAATTAAAAAGAAATTATAAGGATAATATACATGACATATACATATATATATATATATATATATATATATATATATACACACACACACACACACACACACACACATATATATATATATATATATATATATATATATATAGAGTTAGTTGCACGCCATTTCTGTGTTATACCTCAAAGTTTGCACTTTAATAACTTTGCAACCATTTGGCTGAAATTTGGAATGCAGACCTGTTTACCATAGATCTCAGGATCTAAAAATTTTCATTCCAGTCAGATGTATGGTTGCAGAACTGTGGGGCACTTAAAAAGTGAAAAATCACCCTTTTTATGAATTTTTCGGTAAGCCATAATGGACTGAAGAATGCATTTGAGTGAGTTCAAATTTATTTGTGTACATGTGTCCTGGATTGAACTGGTGCTTTTTGAAGATTTGGTGAAAAAATATTGCTCCATTCAAAAGTTATTCCATTTTTTCATGTCCCATTGTAGCCTAAGGAAAAATGTATATGTGCACTGTGAAAATTTTCGCAATCATATTTTTTATTGCCGAGCTGCCTGAAACTGTTTTCGTGCTGCCGCCATCTTGTTTTGAGTTAGTGAGAGAGAAAACATTTTGTAATTCAAAAAACGGTGCATTTTGTTAAACAACAACACTTGTGTTTACCTAATTGGGCCCTGAGGGACATGAATCTGGCATTAGATTTTCACCAGCTGGTCTGGAAATGTGTTTTTCAAAATGTTTTCATCATTTTGCCATTTTTTTGTTTGCGGCAATATTTTATGTTACTGCGAAAATAATCGTGATCATAAGAAAAATAACTGCAACACTATTTTTTGTGTTCATGGTCACATTCCCATTATAGAGATAGGAGTGTCATGATGATATTTAAAATAATCATGGTAACACTGCACAAACACATTTTTAAATGTGTTGTTTTCTTTGTCACTTCATTGTGGCAAGGTGAATTGTGCTATTGGCCTGACATTTTCAGGGTGGCAAGCCTTAGACCCACAGATGTGCCTTTTGGTGGTTTTGTATAAAAACATTGTACAGGACCATAGCTACAGCATTCTGAAGTTCAGAAATGTTCCCATAGGATAACATTGTGATGCCCGTGATGCCTTTTGGGTCCGATATCTCAAAACGGTTTGAGATATGGATTTTTCGTTGCAAAAATTCTTAGGTGCAGAAGTAGGTTGGAAAGCCATGAATACCATGAAATTTGAATTTTTTCCTACTTTGTATGGTTACTGAGGTATTTGGGAATTAGTGTTCCAATCGCTCCTTTTCATGTCCGTCGGCCACTATTACGCCCTCAGAGCTAGCACTCACAACACATTTTGGTCCCCATATCTCATAAACAATGTGAGATACAGATTTGCTAGGCTATTTTTTGAGAACTACTCACTGTCATGATTGCAACAACACTTGAATTTTTTTTCTAGCTGCTACGGTTCCCGAGATATTGGCAAATTAGTGTTATAAGGGTTCCTTGCCTTATAGAGCTGTGTAAGTGGGAGTGCAGGGCCTGTAGGGCCCATGCTTCCACAGACACATGTCATTACGCACAATTGGGCAGCTTGGTGGGAGTCCTCCCACCAACATATAACATTTACTACTTATATTACACTTTTCCAAAAAGAAAGAAAATTCTTTGCAAAAAAATTCATTATTGCATCAGTTAGGGTTGTATCCACACTGACAAAAGTGTGGAAATTCAATGTTAGGGTTACCACCTCACCACCCCACCCCCGCACCCCCTCCTCAAAACCCTAATTCCACATTCTCCCCCACACACACACACATGCAAGACACATGCAAGACTGTAAGACACTATACCACGCAGGTACATCTGTAAGCACAATAATCACAACACTGTACTGATTTCACATAACACTATGTAATGACAAAACAAATACAGTATAATCGACTCTATACTACCACCACAGTATGACACATTACTGCTGGCATATCTTCTTCATACAAGGGAGGCAGTATAGCGAAGTGGTTTAAGGCTCTGAGCTGTAAATCTGGTGACATCCAGCAGACCAGACCTGGGTTTGAATCCCACAGCTTCCACTTGCATACTGTGTGACCCTGAGCAAGTCACTTAATTTTCCTGTGCTCCCAGATCGCACCTGTAAAAAAGCTTTCCACTTAGTGTGCTACTCCTGGTTAAAACAACTAAAAAAAAAAGTCACAATCTGTACACATTTTCAAAATATTGATTTATATGTGTCATAATTATAGCTAATAGTACAATCGCCGCAGCCTGCAAATTTGTTACTAAATCCTGGCTGATTAATATCACTAAATACAACTCTTGTTGCAGCCTGTTAGTTTTTAAAGAAAATCCTGTCTGCTAAGTGTAATTTATTGAAGCAGACACTGCAGCTCACTCGGACCTGCTGCTGCTTGCTGGATTTTTTTTATTTCTCCATCTGTGAGGATTTCTTAGTGCAGTGCTACAGATTAAAGTCTAAATTATATTCTGCTCCTTTTCTAGCCTTATTCCCTTATGCTTTCAACTGATCTCTGTAAATTTCCTGTCCCCTTCCCCTCCCTGTAACTCCCTCCCCCACTGCCCCCTCGTGAATTACCTAGTTTGCTTGATCTTTTATTGGCGCATCCCTTTTTCTCTAAACCTACTTAAGCCTTGTTTTCTCCCTCTTTCCCTAGGGTTGTGAGGGCTAAGCTGAAAGAAGCCCTCCCCAGGTTCTCCTCACTGCACACCCGGTCCAAAGTTCCCCAGCTGGCCATCAGAAGGTACGAGAGAGAGAGAGAAATGTGTCAGTTTAAATCTTGGTGCCTTTTTCCTGCTCATCTCGGGTGCTCTACTGAGAGACTGAATGGTTTTTATAGCTAATAGTACAGTCGCTGCAGCCTGCGAATTTGTTACTAAATCCTGGCTGGTTAATATCACTAAATACAACCCTTGTTGCAGTCTGTTAGTTTTTAAGAAAATCCTGTCTGCTCAGTATAATTTATTGAAGCAGACACTGCAGCTCACTTGAACCTGTTGCCGCTTGCTGGATTTTGTTCGCCTGCCCACCTATCCCCCACCACCTCACAGTATTAAATGCACTATCTGACTCCACCCATTGAGGCTCCCTGCCAGTGCACATTCTGTCTCCGCCTTCTGCTGCTCTCTGCCTGATATTCCTTGGGGGCGAGGCAAACCTGCCACTCCTCTCACCACTCAAACCTATATGCCTCTGATTTTAGAACTGCACAAAACTCATGCCATAATCTAATTTCAAAAGGGTGTTTCTTGTTTCCTTTCCTATTCCTAGGTTGAACTAGAACCAGGACTCGGCGTTTCTTCTACTCTCTCCCATAATTATTTTAAAACATACCTTCCCACTTGTCCAGTCAGTCCCTTAATTCTTTTTTTTTTTTTTTTACTTTCAGTCACTGGATACTTTAGGTAACTTTACAAAGTGATAGCTGAATACTAACATGCAGAGCTGCTTTACTTGAGTACAGGCAGTACTGAGATTCTATTTAACCTGCATATTTTGGCTTATTGTGCAGTACATCGACCTGCGCCTGCCACTCATTTTATCCTTAAGTGCCCGTATATTGTTGCATAGGATCTAAGAAAGGTCATTAAGCTAGGTATTGTGTGACCAGGTCCCAATTTACACTCCTATAGAGACACCTAATTGATGCTGGCAACTGTGATCTTTTTCCCCTAGTCTTCCACTAGGACAAGGCCTAAGGCCAGGGAAAACAGCCACTAATATAAAACAAGGGGTTTCTCCCACAGGTACCTACCCCAAATTTCCAGCTTAATAACTGCTTCCACCAGGAGAGATACTGGTCTTCCAACATGGCCACAGAATACTCTTTATACAACTGTGGCATCACTTGCCTTAAGTCCTGCTGGACTAGTAACTCATCGGCCTCTCTCCCAAATAGGGGTGTACTCCTGGCCCTCGTATACATACTGTCTTTCCTCTGGGTGGACATGTGCTTAGGGGAAGGACTTCTTGACCGCATGAGGCAAAATCTCAGTGACCATGAGCCTTGTGGTCATTACTACTGGACCTCTCCCACAACTAAAAATGAAAGCATCATAGCACATGAGTTGGTAAAGCGTGGCTCCTACTACGTGGTGATCCATGACGCACGCAGAAGGCTCCACAGCCTCTCAAAACCTTCAATTAGGCAAGTGTTAGCTCGACTACTTGCTCTTCTTCTGCTCCGTGGAGGAGACATTCAGCCTAACACAGGGCCCCCTCTAGAGATTTCCTTGTATCCACTCCCCCAGGATCCTCACTGGGCATTATTGAAAGGCTTAAGGATAGTGCACATGAAAGTATGCAGCCTTAGACCTAAAATCCATGAGGTCCAAGCCTGACTTAATCTCTACAAGCCAGACATCCTTGCAATCTCAAAGACCTGGCTCAAGGCCCATATTAATGACCATGAGATCATGATCCTTGGGTACAATACCTTCAGACAGGACAGGGCAGGAAAAAGAGGGGGAGGGGGCCTAATCTATACAAAAGACACTCTAAATGTGAGTCTACTAAAGCCCAACCTTGGTAGCTGCCAGGATGGGGAGTCTATCTTCATCTGTCTAACCCTTGGTAATGCTAAGCATCTCACTATCGGCTGTGTCTATAACCCTCCTAACAATGCCCAACTTGCTCTTGAGGGCATCACCAAATTGGTTGGCAGTGAATTAACCAATGAACTCCTAATAATGGGAGATTTCAACCTGAACTGGGCCACTGGCCCCAACAAGATCCTCAAGGGTGCGATCCAAGACGCAAACCTGGAACAGGTCATCTCTCTACCTACCAGGCTTAATTATAAAATGGGGAACCATACTACTCTTGACTGGGCTCTGGTATCTAACTCCCTCAACATACAGAAAGCAGGTATATTGGCTGACACCATTAGTGATCACTTCCCAATATTCTGTATTTGGAAGAACAGAGCACCAAAGATTCCCCCAGGATACTCACAGTATGTGACTTCTCCAATTTCATGCCAGAAAAATGTAATGACTACCCAAGTACCCTGGACTGGAGCCCGATTGAGCTCCTCCTGACATTGCACAAGGCCCCTGCCTACTTCCAAAACTCACTCCTCAATGCAGGATCTCTCTTTGTCCCCTTCAAAAAACTTTGTACAAAAGGAGGCTGCCATAAATGGATCTCCCACTCTGTGAAATCTCAGATGAAAAGAAGGGACAAGGCTTGGAAGAAATTCTGGCTCTCCCACCCTCCTGCAGACCTGGTTACTTACAAAATCTTAAGAAATAAATGTAAGGGAAGCACCAAGTTTTCCCGTCAGTGAAAATGCTGACCTCCCCCACAGTGATGGCACAATACCAACGCAGGTATTGTGCTGCCTCTGGACTCCTTGTTTTCTGTGGGGGGCTGCACCCCCCACCACCATGCAGGGGGCTCTGCCCCCCACACCCCCTGGACTCTAATATTCCAACTCCAGGTTGGAGTTGGTCCGGGAAGGGGGCAGAACACTGGGGGAAGGCGAAACAAGGAAAATGAACCATTACCATGAATGTCGCCATAATGGTCCTTTTTCTTGTTTCACCATCGGGGTGTCGATGAAAAGGGGTGCTACAAAATGTAAGCTAGACATCAAACTTGCCAAAAAGGAGTATGTAACCTGCCTCCAATGGTCCACACTGGGGAACTCTAAGCTTTTCTGGGCACAAATCAGCAAACTGCTTAAGGGCAACTCCAAGGAGACACCAGGTCAAATTGAGGTAAAAGGACAGTGTATCAGTGATTGCCAGCTTATAGCCTCAGCAGTCAACCACCACTTCACCAACCTTGATGCATACAAGGTAGGGCTACCAACACCCATGACTGTACAGACCTTTGATGAATCCCCCTGTCTGAACAGACCCCAATTTCACCTGAGACTGGTCAAGGTGAGCAAGGTCTGTAAACTTCTGACAGCCCTCAAACACAAAGGCTCTGGTGGCCCAGATGGAATCAGCCTGAGGCTACTCCAGGAAGGTGCACTGTCCCTGTCTAAACCTCTGACCTGGATCATCAACAGGTCTTTGCTTGAAGGGTACATTCCATACCAGTGGAAGGCTGCCAACCTGGTCCCCATTTACAAGGGTGGCTCTCGTGAACAAATTGCCAATTACAGGCCCATCTCCCTGCTGTGTACCCTGGCCAAATTGCAAGAAAGGCTAGTTTATGGGCAACTGAGAGACTATCTGGAGCCCCACCAAATCCTAGCCCCTTCACAGCATCGCTTTCAGGCAAACCATGGAACAGACATGGCACTCATCAAACTCACAGTGGACCTATTCAGGGCAATGGATGAGGGCATGTCAACGGGTGCTATCTTCATAGACCTGTCCAAGGCATTTGACCTTGTAGACCACAACTTTCTTCTTACTAAGCTTCAAGGCATTGGGCTTGATGCCCAGGCCCTAAACTGGTTCAAGAGCTACCTCTCATACTGCTCCCAGAGGGTCATTTGGAAGGGAGAGCTTTCCGCACCTTTACCCATCAAGGAGGGTGTGCCTCAGGGCTCAATTCTTTTTTTTTTCCCAATTGTTTAACCAGGTGAGACACACTAAGCTGAAAGCTTGTTTACAGGTGCAACCTGGAAGCACAGGGAAGTTAAGTGACTTGCTCAGGGTCACACAGTATGCAAGTGGGGGCTGTGGGATTCAAACCCAGGTCTTCAGATTTGCAGCTCAGCTTGATGCCCAGGCCCTAAACTGGTTCAAGAGCTACCTCTCAGACTGCTCCCAGAGGGTCATTTGGAAGGGAGAGCTTTCCACACCTTTACCCATCAAGGAGGGTGTACCTCAGGGCTCAATTCTTTTTTTTTTTTCCAATTGTTTAACCAGGTGAGACACACTAAGCTGAAAGCTTGTTTACAGGTGCAACCTGGGAGCACAGGGAAGTTAAGTGACTTGCTCAGGGTCACACAGTATGCAAGTGGGGCTGTGGGATTCAAACCCAGGTCTCCAGATTTGCAGCTCAGCTTGATGCCCAGGCCCTAAACTGGTTCAAGAGCTACCTCTCAGACTGCTCCCAGAGGGTCATTTGGAAGGGAGAGCTTTCCGCACCTTTACCCATCAAGGAGGGTGTGCCTCAGGGCTCAATGCTTGGCCCCCTCCTGTTCTCTCTCTTCACAGATTACCTAAACTGGCACTGTGGAGATAGCTCAGTTGTTCAATATGCAGACAATACTGTCATCTTCCAAGCCAGATCCACACCACATGATCTGGACCCTCTCCTACAAGGGGACCTAAACACACTCGAGGACTGGCTCACATCAAACAGAGTGATCCTCAATGCAGCAAAAACTAAAGCCATGCTGTTTTGTCCTAGATCCCTTGGCCAGGATCAGACCAATTCCCTAAAACTTACTACCCTTGGGGATAAACGAATAGACGTAGTTGACAACATAAAATACCTAGGGCTAACTATTGACCAGGGTCTCACCTTTAAGCCCCATGTTGACCAAGTAACAAGGTCTATCCACGTCAAACTTGGCACCATGTACAGGCTGAAAAAACAACTTATCCCAGAGGCTAGACGAGCAATCGCCTCTAGTGTCCTCCTACCCAGATTAACCTATGCTGCCCCGGTAATCCAGGGCATGGCAAAGGGCGAGGTTAGCAGGCTTCAATTCCTGTACAACAAGGTCATGAGGTTTGTGACAATGAGTCAACCAAGAAGCCACCCCTGCTTCTCACTAGCCCAGCTGCAATGGCCTTCTTTCGAGGATCATCTACAGTATCTCCTGCTCTGTCATGCATACAAATTGCAGAGCCTGGTGGCCCCACCAAGCCTAACAGGAATAATCACGGCTAAGCCTAATCCTCGAATGCTCAGTACCTCGGGTTGGTCCCTACTGGCAAGCCCCAGAATCAAGACTCACAAGGGAGGCAATTCCTTCACTCTCACAGCCCCTAAACTGTGGAACACTCTCCCACCTCTAGTACAGGAAGCCCCCTTGCTACCAATCTTTCACACTAGGCTTGAGTCCCATTTGCTTGGGACAAGCTCATGCCACTGTGAGGGTATAGGATAATCACCCCTGATCCTAATCACAACATCTATCCCCCCTCTCTTCTCACCTTAACCTACATTAAATAATGCCTTAAATCCTTAAATCTTTCAAGTGATGCACTTATGGTCTATGATTTGAATAATTGCCTGTACTGTTATCCTCATTATCTTGTCTACTTCCTGTAACCCTGTATCACCTGACTGTATGTATTGTATTGCTTCTGGATCACCTGATTGTATGTATTGTATTGCTTCTATTCCTTGGGTCGCCCCTGAAAAAGGGACCTTCAGGGCCCAGTGGGCCAACCCGGTCATCAAAATTCAATAAATAAATAAATAATTCAACAATTGGGTTGCTGCAAGTATCGGGGCTACTACATAGGCACGTGGTAGCAGAACAGGTAGACCTGACACATACACAGTAGTTTGGAGATACTGTTCAGGTGGGAAACTACCACCATCACATGTTGTTATTCTGCTGTGTTACCTGGAAATACTCATTAACAGTGTGTTACAGTTACCTTTGCATGTTACAACTGTTGCTTTTACATCTTACTTGTAAACTATGCTACAAAAAAATTACTTTTATTATTACCACTGTTTGTTATTAGGACTGACTCACTGTATCAGAAGAAAATGCAAACATCCAATGACTGTTGCTAGGCTCACAGAAACTGTCATTTCTAATACACTGTGTGTGGATAACATACTGTGTGTTTCATTAGCTGCTAACTATTGAAATATGGGCATCTGCTTAAACCTTGTTATTGATGTTTGTAATGGAAAAATACTTACTGTGAACCATCACCCATGATTGCCCAGCATGTGTGTGTACCCTCAAGACACTATGATGGCAATGATGGCAGCAGAACTCATATAGTTGGTGGACTGTGACGTTGCCTGTGTCTTGTGGAACATTTAGAGAGTTGTATGTTATTTCTGTCACCTGATCCTGCTTGTCTCTGGTTGGTTGTCTTGTCTTGGCCCTTCCCTTGCTTGCATGTGTGTGTGTGTGTGTGTGTGTGTGTGTGTGGGCATGTGGGTGGGGTGAATGCAGAGTTAGGGTTTTGAGGAGGGAGCGTGGGGATGGAGTGGTGGGGTGGTAACCCTAACTTTCAATTTCCAGACTTGTCGCTGTGGAAACAACCCTAACTGATGCATTAACTAAGCTTTTTTGGAAAGAATATATATATATATATATATATATATATATATATATATAGTGTAACCCCCCCTGCAAATAGGGGTTCCCAAAAGTCTTCCAGGAGCTTGCTTGAATGCTCCAAGCCTGGATGGTGTTCAGCGTCTAAGCCGTTTATCTGTGAGTGCTTTTAGAGCCTCTGGTACTGTCTCTTTAAGAGCTGTCTGCCTGCAGACATAATTAATATGGATGGGGGTCTGTGCGTTTCCCTGCTTGAGTCCCACACTCGAGCTGCTTCCAAATCGCTCCGTTTCTGCTGTCACTAAGTGGGCAGAGTGAGCACTTTTCAAAGATGTAACTGTTTGCCAGACATCATTTAGAATAATAACGAAAATGCAGTTTGTCTAACCTGCTTTTCTTTGCAGTCAGAACTGTGTTTGCCTAGTCCCTCATTCTAGTTTTGAACTGCTGAACTGGACCAATCAGTGTGGGGGGACCTTTCAAATGGAGCCTGCTGCTGGCAAATCAGAACTTGGACTCTCATTGTGGAGCCAGCCACCTATGTACTGTATGGCCAATGCCTCTAGGAATTGTAGTTTGGACTTCAACGCCTTTTTGCACCAACAGGGGGGAGTCTGATTTTGAGTGACAGCCAAAACAGCCAACTGAACTGGGAGGAACTCAAAGGAAATGCCCAGCTCTGTCTACTGGAAAGATCAGATGAGGTGAGACAGTGAAGAGAAAAGGAGCTATGTGCTTCTGCGGTGTATAGTTTTAGCACAGTAATCGCATGTAAGGCCCTAAGTTTCAGTCTGCATCTTGTGCAAGCACCTGTTTGGACTGAATCTGACCTGTGAAAAGAATCAAGGAGATCTGAAGAGTAGAAACCAGGCTCACCCTGTAGAAGACTGGAGAAATTGCTGAATCATGCTAGGTCTGTCAGGAACTGAATCTGCTGTGTTTTCTCCCAGGTATTGTGCAGTAATTGCGATCGGGATAGAGAAGCAGCCTGCCTGGTATAGTACTTTCCTTTTACATACAAATGTGTGTAGTGCTTGTGGGGAATCGCATTTCAAATCCCCTTTACAGTGAATTGAGTGCATGAAGCTGGAAGTAAACCCTATCTTAATCCAGACTACATCCATTTGCTCTAAACTGCAGTGGGGTCCAGTCACAAGGACCTTTTCCACATGGTTTGCTCCTCCTGGAAATCCAGGACAATCTGCCTTCCATCCAGTTCCCAGCATTGAGTTTGTGAGTACAAAGCAGGGTAGCTCCCTGCCATCTGTTTATCGAATTGCAAGTGTATCATCTAATTGTTTTTGTTTTTGTTTTGGTTTTTTTCATTTCTTCACGAACTGAGCCAACTGGCTCCGGATTACAATTTGGGTATTGTGCCAGTGTTTTTTCCATCACAGGGCCCCAACCAGCTGCACCGATCCTGGCTAGCCTCCACCCCCATCCTGGGTACCTAGTGAAAGTGACAATTTGGGACTCTGAATATGCACACAGTACTGTGATTATTAATGTGTTTAACCTAATTAACCTGATTTCCCCCTTCCTTGTTACAGCTCCTTAAATAAATCAGATCTGTTTGTTTTAGCAAAGTTACACTGTCTGAGGTATTCGTTTATGTTAAAGTATTGTACTGTGGCTTTTGCATTGTATCATCTTGTTTTACATGGGGTCCCCAGCGTCCAGTCGACAGAGCCAGTCCTGGGGTAGGTGTACATTGTGAAGATATTCCTGATGCATTGTGTCGCCACTAGTGGGAAGAAAGGGGGTTACAGTGTCCCAGAGGGCTGTGACCAAGTTAGTTTAACTACTGCAAACCCTGACCTCTGGGTGGAGGCACTCGCCATTGGACCTAGGCCCCTCAACCTGTCAGTAGTCAGTCAGGCAGGGGTAGTAGCCCTTGGGATAGCGCCACCTGGGGGTTACATATATATATATAATATAGTGGATGGTAGTGTGTGTGTGTGTGTGTGTGTGTGTGTATATATATATATATATATATAATATAGCGGATGGTAGTGTGTGTGTGTGTGTGTATATATATATATATATATATAGGGATGGTAGTGTGTGTGTGTGTGTGTGTGTGTGTGTATATATATATATATATATATATATAATATAGTGGATGGTAGTGTGTGTGTGTGTGTGTGTGTATATATATATATATATATAATATAAGCGGATAGTAGTGTGTGTGTGTGTGTGTGTGTGTGTGTATATATATATATATATATAATATAAGCGGATAGTAGTGTGTGTGTGTGTGTGTGTATATATATATATATATATATAATATAGTGGATGGTAGTAGTATTGTGTGTGTGTGTGTGTGTGTGTATATATATATATATATATATATAATATAGCGGATAGTAGTGTGTGTGTGTGTATATATATATATATATATAATATAGCGGATAGTAGTGTGTGTGTGTGTGTGTGTATATATATATATATATATATATAATATAGAGTAGTAGTGTGTGTGTGTGTGTGTGTATATATATATATATATATATATAATATAGTGGATATTAGTGTGTGTGTGTGTGTATATATATATACACACACTACCATCCACTGTATCAGTTTCATTGTTCTCCCCATTGATGGACTGCTGGCCGAGCATGTCTACCACTACATCTCATGCCAGAGTCTCAAGTCAAGGATGTCCTTATCTCCCCATTCACTGGTGGTCAGGTTGGCCTAGTGTTGGAGGGAAAGCTTCTTTTTAACTTTGCCACACAGGATATGCCACCTGTGTTTCACAGTGGCGAAGGTTTGGTGGGGGGTTACCAGTCACATTGACAGCAGCCAGTATCCCCTTCCCCTCCTACATGACACACTTGGCGCCAGTGTTTCACTCAAAGCACCACTACCAAACAGTGTCTGAAAGGTATAGCAGAAATTTGGGGCATTGATTGTCATCTCCTCCAAGGTAAACATCAACATGCTCTGACATCGGCAAGCATGATATCCATGCTTGACCACTCCACCTGTCCCTTCTGTGGTAGGACAGGTGGCAAGAGCAGTAGTACCTCCTCTGTACCAGGAGACCTTTCACCACCCTCTGCCTGTTCTGAGTGTGCGCTACTGTTTCCAGCTGACATTTCAGCATTGTTCTGAATGGGGAAAGCTACCTCCTTATATGGTGGGGTCTGAGGGGGGTTCCATGGGTGTGTCCATATTGTCATGGATCTGAACCTTACTCACTACATGCAGGGCCCCGGGTTTTCTGCGATTCTGTGATTGCAGCAGTGGCCGCAGAAATCAGGGCTGACCGCAGAAATCAGTGCTTGCCACAGAAATCAGGAAAACCAGCCACACCGCCGCAGAAATGCTAGCTATGCTATGCAATCACACAAGGCAAGGGCATAGCTATTGATGTGTTAAGTATGCCATGGCACACATGCTCATTAGATGGGGCAGCAAACTGATGCCGTCCACTACAAAGCTGAAAAGCTAGTGGCTGTATGGCATCTTGACTCACGCTGGCTCTTGTTACATAACTCCTTATAGCCAGTATTGTGTGTGTGTGTGTGGGGGGGGGGGGTGACTGACGCAATAGTAGCAGAGCTTGATTAGGTCCACGGCAGTTATGATTTGCTGCTGTGTAGGTGTGGGTAGCTCAGCCATGTTAATCTATCATTGTGAGGCTGCTCATGGTACTTGCTGAATCCCTGGAAGATGAATTTGGAAGGAAGAACTGGAAGGCGAGCTGTAGTCAAGAAGTGAGAAGATTCAGTGGTGCCCGTGGAGGTGGAATTGATCTCTGTGTGGTGACAGGTATCTGAGGAGGAGCTGATTGCAGAAACATAGGGCTGGCAGCAGACTGAGCAGACGACTGGTCCCCACTGGTGGACATCTATCACAGTTTTGATTCGTGGGCTGCAGTTCTGCACCTGCAAGTGTGAGAGTAATTTCTTGGCAAATCTGAACCTGCAGCTTAAGTGGTGGCATCAAGCTCAGTTCTTAAGGAGGGTCAAGTTGCCCAGCTGCAGCAGAGTTGGGGACCAGGGTATACTAGAAATGGAGCAAGCTGGTATGGAAAAAAATTGGAATGGAGAGTTGATTGCTGCTATACATAAGTGAAATGAGGGTCACTGACCAAAGAACACCACCACCCCCTGAGTATTGAGGAGAAGAGAACATGCTAACCAAGGTTACTCCAGCTTAATAAGAATGACTTGCTTGCATTTTTTAGTGTGTCCTCCAAAAGAAAAATCATGAGTCAACAAATCCTACAGACACTGCAAGTTACACCCTCCTTCACTATTGTAGGAAGACAATTCCCACCCACCCCAAAACACAGATTTGTACATTGCACTCAACATGTTTGTTGCAAGGCAGTTGGAGTATTCCTAGTTTACAAAAATAATTTAAAAACATTGATCAAAATCAGAAAAAAAATGGCCTTCAAGTTGGAGTCTCTCTTTATATCTAACTGTAAATATAAACCAGAAGAAATCCAAGCAGATTTTGCCTTCTGTGTAGTTTTAGCTAAGTGTGTATGTCCTTCTCTGATTATAACCTAGGAGAACAGCAAAGGCCACCAATTTCCATCTGAAGAGATGGGCCTTCAAATTTGGGGTGGGAGGGAAAATTCATTAAAAGAGAACACTGATGCCAATGACTGTGCCAGGTTTGGGTTATTGCTGTTTAATATTTGTGATAAGAAGACTACATACTGTTAAATGGCCTGTTGTTCCACTTTCAGTGTAGCAGAGTGGTTGCACGAAGGCAGTCAAAGGGTTAACTAAGACTTAATCCCTTTGAAGGTATGCTGTTTAGCCACAATTTATCTGCCGCAGAATGGCTGCAGATCAGCAGTTGTTGTGCTGCAGAAAGTATGAGGTCCTGCCGCAGAATGTAGTTCCACTTTGCTGCAGTAAACACGGGGCCCTGACTACATACCTCTCAGCATGCCCTTGTGCACTTATAGTTCCAACCCACTGCTCTTGTGGATCATAGGAAGTACGTAGTATTTTTGTGGTGAGAAGCTCCATACCCAATTTACATGACTTTTCCAAACATCTCCAGATCTTTGTGGAATGAGCCTTTAGTACTGCTGCAGAAAGATGTTTGAACTTTTGTCTTAATAAGGGACTTTGCGAGTTTGGATATTATTTTTTTCCCCTTCCCTCTAGAATAGCCCCACTAAGCCTTGTGACCTCCCAGCTCCATTCTGCTTTCTCAGTCTCTTTACCACCCAACACCTCTTACCACAGATATGACCCCCAGTGATGGGTTCTTTGGGGTGCCCTGGACTTACACCCCCACAGCACTGGCAAGTTCTGGGTGGTGGGGTGAGTAGTTTGCTTTGTGGGGCCTGAAAGAGCTGGCATCATGGTGCTACACTTTGGGATTTACAAGATTTCTCCCCTCCCATTGGAATGCCAGTAGAGGAGGTTCAGTAGTGCGCATGCACATACAATGCATGCCTGGCATGCTGGAGCCAGATGATATCCCTGCATGCTGGAGCCAGTTGACATCCCTGCATACTGGAGCCAGTAGATGTCCCTGTACTCTGGAGCCAGTCGATGTTCCTGTGCACTGGAAACAGTCGATGTCCCTGCATGCTGGAGCCAGCCAATGTTCTTTCATGCTGGAACCAGTCCATGTCCCTGCACACTGGAGCCAGTCTATGTCCTTATGCACTAGAGCCAGTCCATGTCACTGCACACTGGAGCCAGTTGATGTCCATGTGTGCTAGAGCCAGTCGATGTACTCGCACGCTGGAGCCACTTGATGTCCCTGCACACTGGAACCAGTCCATGCCCTTGCACGCTGGAACCAGTCGATGTCCCAGCATGCTGGAACCAGTCAATGCCCCTGTATGCTGGAACCAGTCGATGTCCCTGCACGCTGGTACCAGTTGATGTCCCTGTATGCTGGAACCAGTCAATGTCTCTGCATGCTGGAGCCAGTCCATGTCCCATCATGTTGGAACCAGTCGATGTCCCTGCACACTGGAACCGTTTGATGTTGCTGCATGCTAGAACTAGTCAAGGTCTCTGCATGCTGCAGCCAGTTGATGTCCCTGCACGCTGGAGCCATTCGATGTCCCTGCACACTGAAGCCAGTCCATGTCCCTGCACGCTGAAACCTGTTGATGTCTCTGCGTGCTGGAGCCAGTCCATGTCCCTGCATACTGGAACCAGTTGATGTCCTCCATCCCTTTGCTAAAGGTCCAGCTGCACCACCATCTGTGTTTACCCAAGTGGCAGTACAGCAGTGGATACTTGCTTCTCCCTTCTCAGAGAAGGAAAGCATCCTGCACAATTCTCTATCTTCCTCCACCTGGTCAGCCCTTAACTTCCCAGCCCCATTCCCAAACCCAGACTGGAATTATCACAAGTGACAGCCCTGCCACTTCACCAATCAGTCAGTCGATGATATCCTTTTTATTGGGCTGGTAAGAACAAAGGTAAAGCAGGCGCAAACCTTGTAAAAAAATTTAAAAGCCAAGTTGCAAGTGGAAGGAAAAGTGCTCAGACATTTTATTTACAATAAAGCGACTAAGCACTTTTTTTTCCACTTGCAACTTGGCTTTTGTGAATTTTTTTACAAGGTTTGTGCCTGCCTCATCTTTGTTCTTGCATGAGATTTGATATTGAGTGGGCGGCACTCTTATATTATGTGCCGAGCGCGCCAACTGGGATTTTGTTTATTGGGTTGGTGTATGGGAAATTTCTGTCACTGTTTTGTTACATTTGTAGTATGTTAATGTTCCTCAACAACAGTTGTTAAATGCAGAGATTTATTAGCACTGGGCTGCACTTGTTGCTCAGCGTCTCCATTGCTGAAGGCTTAGGTGTAACCACCAGGATTGAATTTCAGTAGCTGAATACATGAATCTGCATTTCTTTGCAGCTGTGCCAGTGTTTAGGTTGTCAGACTAGGAGTGGTCCCCTCCCAGTTGTTAGCTAGCTACTACGGGGCACACCCATAGCTCTGACTCATGATTGTTGGAAAAGCCTGCTGTAAAGTAATCTCTTTTCAAATGAAATCAGTATGAACACTTTGAAAATGAGCACTTACCCAATCCAAGCTGGCATTGTCATGAGCTGGGAACATAGTCACCTTCAGCTGTGGGGTGGGATGAGGGGTGAAGTCAGGGACTGAGCACTAAATTTGACTAGTGAAAGGAGGCAATACTAAACATGATTTGTACGAGTGTGCAAGTGGAACTGTCATTTTGTAGGAAACAAGAATGCTTAAATCTTTACTGAGCATTGTATCTTTACAGGATATCAGTGTACGTACATGTCAGGGTTTTCTAGCAGATTATTGTCTCTCACTCATGAGGTTATGGGGACCTGTTTTGACATTTGGCCCGTATAGCTTGCCTTCCATTTTTTTAAATTGAGGCTGTACACCCCCAATTTTCCCATCTCTTCTTGTTGAGACACTCAAAGCACACCTTATACTTTGAGTGGAAAGGCAGGCAGTCTGCCTTCTCACTGATGATGTCATTGTTACTCCATAATTTACTGGATGGAGAGGCCCATGCACTGGGCAGTTCATATCTGAAAAAAATAGTGTGGAGCACAGGGGTTTGGCTTCATTGGGGACTGGGGTTCCACCTGGAGGGACACCAGCCTATACTGGCAGGATGGTCTGCATCTGTCCAGGAAGGGAACAAGTCTTTTGAGCAATCGGTTTAAATGCTTCATTGGCAAGCTTTTAAACTAGTCAATGGGGGAGGCACTGATAAGCAGCAGGAAAATCCCAGCCTCTCCCTACAAAACAGGGTACTAAATGAGAAAAAGACCGAGGTAGAAAGGTCATTGGGGGATGCTGCAACAGAAGGTAAAGCCATCAAAAAATGGAGAGCAATGAGTACCAATGCCCCATAGTCTGGGTAACAAGCTTCCTGAATTAGTGGCCTTGATGGAGGAGGAACATCTGGATATCATGGCAATCACAGAAACATGGTACACACAAAACCATGACTGGGACGTAAACATACCAGGATACACTATCTACAGGAGGGACAGGGAGGGTAAAAGAGGAGGAGGAGTGGCTCTTTACATAAGGGAAGGAATCAAAGCAACAAAACAAAAGGGTAAACAGGGAGGAGAAGAAGCACTGTGGGTTAATTTGGAGACAGTCAATGGCACCACAATATGCACAGGGGTTGTATACAGACCCCCTTCTCAGGGGGAGGAAATGGACAAGGAAGTGATAGGAAAGTATACTTACAATGGCAGAAAAAGGGGAGATATTGCTGATGGGTGATCTGAATATGTCAGATGTTAACTAGAGTGCAGTTGCAGCAACCACTTAGAAGAGTGGGGTTATTCTAGATGCCCTGCAGGGGGCATGCCTTAGACAACTAGTATTGGAACCCACTCGAGAAGGAGCAATCTTAGACCTGGTTCTCTCAAATGGAGATGGAGAGAGGATCACAGATGTAGAAGTGGGTAGCCATCTGGGAACTGGTGACCATCGAACAGTATGGTTCACAATAAACACAGCAATAGAGTCAAGCCATACAAAGGCAAAAGTACTGGACTTTAGGAGGGCTGACTTTGCCAAAATGGGTGAGTACCTAAGGAATGCACTAGCAAATGGGCAGGAAGGAGGGGTGGAAGAACAATGGGGAATAATAAAAACTGCCATCACAGAGGTAACAGACCTTTGTGTGAAGCAAATAACCAAAACAAAATGATGTAAGAAACCACTATGGTTCTCAAAGGAGGTGTCAGTGAAGGTTCAAGAGAAAAAGAAAGCATTCAGGAAGTACAAGGAATCAGAGAAGGAGCAGGACAGAGAACTGTATCAGTTAAAGCAAAAGGAAGCTAGGAAGGCAGTCAGAACAGCAAAGGGCCAAACCGAGGAAAAGATAGCCAACTCAGTTAAGAAGGGGGATAAAACCTTTTATAGGTACATCAGAGGAGAAGACCAA
Source organism: Neoceratodus forsteri (assembly GCA_016271365.2). NCBI lineage: Eukaryota > Metazoa > Chordata > Ceratodontiformes > Ceratodontidae > Neoceratodus > Neoceratodus forsteri. Next base: position 213,003,784 of record CM057456.1, read on the forward strand.
GGGAGGGATACTGAGGCTTAATAAAGGGAGGGAGGGTGGGCAGAGGGTGACTGTGAAAAGGCAGAGATACTAAACAAATATTTTTGCTCAGTATTTACAAATGAAGAGGGGAGGTACCTAAAACAAACAATAGAAACACTCTGGATACAGAAGTTGATACCAGCCCATTTACAGAAGAAAGGGTTCTGAAAGAACTCTTAAAACTGAAGGTGGACAAAGCAATGGGGCCTGATGGGATTCATCCCAGAATTCTAAAAGAACTAAGGGTAGAACTGGTGACACTACTGACTACCCTCTTTAACAAATCTTGGGAGGATGGGGTGGTACCCGAGGACTGGAAGAGGGCAGATGTGATTCCCCTTCACAAAAGTGGGAGCAAGGCAGAAGCAGAAAACTACAGACCTGTTAGTTTAACCTCAGTGATAGGGAAAATGATGGAATCACTTCTGAAGGAAAGAATTGTTGAGTATCTAGAGGTCAGAGGGGCACAGGACCCAAGGCAGCATGGATTCACAGCGGAAGGTCATGCCAGACGAATCTGATAGATTTCTTTGACTGGGTGACCAAAGTAGTAGATCAGGAAGGGGCTGTGGACGTGGTCTACCTAGACTTTAGCAAGGCATTTGACACAGTCCCACACAAAAGATTAATATACAAGTTAGCCAGCCTGGGAGTGGATCCCAAGATGACAGCCTGGATAAAGAATTGACTGGAGAATAGGACAGAGAGAGTAATAGTAAATGGAGTACACTCTGAAGAAAGGGGGGTTACTAGTGTGGTACCGCAGGGTTCAGTATTAGGACTGGTCCTCTTCAGTGTCTTCATAAGCGACATTGCAGAGGGACTGGAAGGAAAAGTATGTCTCTTTGCAGATGACACAAAGATCTGCAACAGAGTTGATGCACAAGGTGGGGTGGAAAGGATGAGAAGGGACTTGGCAAGGTTAGAGCAGGAGTTCTCACACTTTGTCATAGTGAGCCTCCCCCAAGCCTTGGAAAAGATCTTGAGCCTCCCCCTAATATAGACATAATTTTGGGCCTCCCCATAGTTAGAACAACTATCATACTTTGCACATTACAGGAAGAATATAATGAAGTGCATACGAGTAGTTGAGTTTATTCTCACTTTATTGAAGGTATTATTCTCCCTCTCTATAGCCCCCCTCCCCAGGTCAGCCTACTCGCTCCACACTTCTGACTTTTGGACTCTATTTACCCCTTGTTGCAATACCTCCATGAGTCAGATTGCTTCCTTTGTCAGTTTTACCCTGCTCTTGAACACCTTCTCAGGGACCATTTGCTCCTTCTTTCTCTTGCTCTTGCTCCTAGTATCTCTCTGCTTAGCCTTTGTATTTGTGCTTTTCTTCAGCCAGTATAATGGGTCAGTTGTTACCTTGTTCCAGTTCATTTGCATTATTTTAAATTTTGTTTTACACAAATTCCAAGAATTGTATTTTCCCCATATCATACCAGGAAACAAGTGTTTGTTGAGCGTGTCTTTCCTGGTAACCATTTTTTATATAAATTCGCATGCCATTATTCGCTTTCACTTTGCTGCATTCTTTCACAAGAAGCATCCAAAACTTGACATTAAAATATAGTACATTTTAAGGCTTGCTTGAGCCTCCTCCGGAACAGATTGGGGCCTCCCCTGGGAGGCTGGCCTCACCATTTGAGAAACTCTTGGTTAGAGGAATGGTCAAATGTATGGCAGCTTAGATTCAATGCTAAGAAGTGCAAGGCAATGCACCTGGGAAACAAAAACCCAGGGGAAGAGTACACAGTGGGGGGTGAGATACTAACAACAACAAAAATGGAAAGGGACCTGGGGGTATTTATATCAGATGACCTAAAGGTGGGCAAGCAATGTGAGAGGGCAGAAAGGAGGGCTGGAGGATACTGGGATGCATAGGGAGAGGCATCACCAGTAGAAAACAGGAAGTTATTATCCCTCTGTACAGACAGCTGGTGAGACCCCATCTGGAGTACTGCATGCAGTTCTGGAGACCCAATCTCCGCAAAGACATAGACAGGATGGAAGCTGTCCAGAGGAGGGCAACTAAAATGGTGCAGGGTCTGCACCGGAAGAGATATGAAGAGAGACTTAAGGAGCTTAACCTGTATAGCCTCGAGGAAAGGAGGGAGAGTGGGGACATGATAGAAACTTTCAAGTACCTCAAGGGAATCAACAAAGTCCAAGAGGGTAGCATCTTTCAAAAAAAGAGGTGTGCAAGAACAAGGGGGCACAATTTGAAGATGGGGGAGGCTCAGAAGTAATTTAAGGAAGTATTTTTTCACAGAGAGGGTTGTGGATGCATGGAACGGCCTTCCGGAGGAGGTTGTGGAGTCAAAAACAATGGTGGAATTCAAGCATGCATGGGACAGTCATAAGGCAATTCTAGGGGTTGGGGGTAGGAAGAAGTAGGCTGCTGGTTAACTAGGATCTGCAGCTTATCCATTAGGTAGGGAAATGGGCAGACTGGGTGGGCCAAGCGGTCCTTATCTGCCGTCAAATTCAAATTCTATATCTTTCACAATGAAATAAGTATCTTGCCACCATGACAGATTCCTGTCCTTCTGGTCCCAGTACAGGAAACACAGGTTTTCAGTGTCAGCCTGGACCTTTGACATGACTATGGAGAATTCTGCTGCTGCATCACTAGCTGTCTCCCCTGCTGTAGCTTCTGTTTTTTTCTGAATTTCTGAGTCCCTCTATTTATGTATTGTTATTAATTGGTGAAAATGGTCAAACCAGAGTTGATGTTTTAATTTTAGTAAGATGTCATCTCACTAACAGAAGAAAACTATCCACAGCCAATCTTGCTTTCCTAGTGTGAGTCTGTTCTGGTTTAAAACACCTGACCCACACCTCACATGCATAAATTTCACCCTCAAAGGGAACTCACCTTTACTCACATATAGTTCCTAATAGAACAAAAAGACATAGCAATAAAATTCTATAACTAAGAACCAGCCCAAATGTGCAGTAACTAGGGAAGCTGCTTGCCATACTTGTATTTCGGGTTCATATCCTCAGTTCAGAATGGCATGATGAATCACCAGAAGGAGGTTCAGGCTTCCCAAAGGATACTCCCTTTTTTATCTTGACAAACACAACCACCATGCAGCTGCTTTGTCAGCCACCAGAGGGAGCACGAACACTGAAAGCATGCATCCTCCCACCCTCCCTCCCTCTCTGGGAGCAATGTACCTCACCTCCATGGTGTGCCTGGTCTCCAGCTGATCCCAGAGTGGAACTATGGGTCTCACATATGGACCCTAGTCATTTGGGGGCAGCAGAATGCACTTACACCATACCACTGGGCTGGCCCACCCACAGGAGGCCTTCCTTGTCTGGGTCCTTGACTGCAACTCTGATCCTTGGAGCTCTGGGATGGGTGGTGGTGGTGTGGTGCTCACAAGAGTGGCAGTGTTCAGCAGCTGAATGGATTTGGGTTGGAACTCTAACTTGAGTAGGGCATCGGGGTGGGGCAGGGATAAATCAGTGAAAATGGGAAGGGTACAGCCTGAACAGATGATGCTACTATGTTTCACACACCCATTTATTGCTATTGTCTCTCAGATGGAACTCCAATTTTCCCTTACCAGATTCTGAGTTTCAACCAGAGACAAGACAACCTACCACAAGGGCAAAGAATGAGGCATTGCTCGGGTGACCAACAATATGGGGACTGAGCCCACAAAGGCTAGGGGTAGCCCCCAGAATCTGTAAAGTGTTTTTTTTTTTCAAGTCTGTGGTGTAAAAGGACTGATTTCAATGCTGGCATTCAGCAGCTGTTCGGGGCCATAATAAAACAATTGTGGCTCAGGCACCTGAGGCTTGGTCTAACAATGCTTCTGGTGGTCTTCAGAGGCAGCAGAGAAGGGTCACTCTGAATAGGAGAGGAACTGTAGCTGGGGAAGGAGTTTCTTGCCAAGGACCTTCCTGAAGAAGGTATGACCCAAATAAAAATTAAAGTACCAATGGTAGTGAGAGGTGTCATGCTATCTTAAGCAGAAGCAGGACACTACTAGACATGAAATATGGCATTTCATCTATGCTATCCTGTGTAACAAAAAAAATGCTTATAAAGCACTTTGGGATGCATTGCATAAATAGTACTACAGGAATGTAAATTCTATACTCTTATTCAGTCCTCCAGATACTACCAGTATTTCTTTAAAGTATCAATGATACTGATGTGGCAATGATACGCGTCAGAGACCATGACCCCTTTATTCAGGCATGGCCATTTATGCCACACAAAAATAGTGCCACACAAAACATAGGATGCAGCCATCAGACAGCCACATTTGTACAGACAGCTCACTGTCTCCAGCAGGTGCTGCCTGTATGAATACTGGGCTGTGTTAGAGTCATGCAAAGTGCATATGTGTGGTGCTACCACAGCCTCCTGCTTGCAACAGACACCCAGGAGCAAAGGGACCTAATGTTTATTTATTATTTATTTAGATTTCGGTAACCGGGTGAACTCACTGAGACCAGAGGTCCCTTTTTCAGGGGCGACCCGGGATTAGTTACAATGCATACATACATCATACGTACATACATAGGTATACAATACTGTAGTTTACAATGAATCCATTTTTAGTTACTGTGAGAAATAACATAGACATTAGGGTACAGTGGAGAGCAAGTACATTTTGGGGAGCAAGTGTCACACGTTAGACAAGGAGAACAGTAGGCGTGCCAGGCTAGGCAGGAATAGGGGCAGATACACAGTGCATTGAGCATTTTTCCATGCAATATTCAAGGGAGTGAAGGCTTGGTAAAGCGGATAGCAGCAAGAGAGTGGGCCCATACTACCTTTGCTCCCGGGTTCCATATTCAGTGGCCTGCAAGCTAATGACCACATATGGCATGCAATGTGTTAACGGGCCATTTGCATGACATTACGTGGCCATTATCAGCTCTGCAAATGCATCTATGTACAAATGCATGAAAGCATTATGCAGAGCCTTGACCATTGCCCTCATCCTCCCCCAATCCCCATATAATAAAGTGCAACTACCTAGCTGTCTAGTGGTCCCCCTGCTTGATTCTGATGAAACTGACAAATTCCCATATAGTCTAGTGGTATCCCCTTCTCGCCTGATCCCCGATGAACCTGAGAAATTCCCTGGTAGTCTAATGGTACCCTCTGCTCACCCAATGGCAAAGATGATCCCAGATGAAGAGGCTTTATGCCTTGAAATGCCAGGGAATTTGTTGCTGCACACCTGAATACAAATCACTCAGCCTGCAATTTTAAAATAAACTTATTCTTTTTGCAGTATCCTGTTGTTTGCTTGGATTCTTCCTGGTGCTCTAGTGTTTTGTGTTTCCAAGTACTGGGACTTATCGGAGGCGCGCTCAGCATGTGGAGTGGCAGTACTAGACTGCCAGGGAATTTGTCAATTTTAGTGAGGATCTGGGTGGGAGGGAGAGGGCGTTACTGGTGCCAGTGCTGCCACATTCCAGTACTATAGCTGAAATTTGAACTTTGATTTCAGACGTATACGGGACTGACTTGTGCATAACAATCTAGACCTGAATGATAAGAAAACCATGACAACACTTTCTGCTTCTAAGTTGAACCGCCCAGATAAGGGTCTACAAATATCATGTCAAAACAGCATGACTTTTAAAGAACTGCATATAGTTAAATATTTAGGAATTACCCATGACCATGCACTAGAGTTTGCATGTAACAAATCTGAGGTTTGTAGTAATGTTAATTTCAAACTAGAGCTTGCCTGTAGAGCCTGACAGCAGCTGAGGAGAAGGTGGCTATAGCTCATGGTCTGCTGCTCCCTAGACTCTTACTGTTCTCTGGTATATTATAATGTTCCAGTTACTGTGTTGAACAAATGGAACGATGTTTAAGAATAGAATTATAGATCGAGTGAGCACTCCCAACCAATTAGAGTGCTCCTTTCCTCTTCGCATGACATACTTTTATTCTGAAAACACTTTCTCACATGCAGCTGCTCTAGAAACAGGCACATTTGGGTAAGGTTTTTTAAGAAATAAATTGATATATTATTGATCAGTCTTGATAAACAGTATAGTAATACAGCCAGTGAGACCACTCTTACAGTTGTAAGCATGGTCCTAATATTCTTAGGGTATCGAATCGCTTACCTTCCGTTCACAGTTCTCATACCCTATGACTGTGCATAAGATCACCCTTACAACCATAAAAGTGGTCTCGGCGGTGATAATGCAAAGTCCATTAACATCATGGCCCTGAAATCCTGTTAAATGGAAAAAAAACAGGTGAAGGAGTCCAGTCTATGCCCAATGCATGAAATCCTGAACATATATGACCTAAAGGAGCAATTTTATAAGGGAGATATGAGGTCTCTGCTTGGAATCCCTTAACAAGTCGCCCAATACAAGACAACCAACTGCGAAGTTTCCTGTATGAGTTACAAGGAATATAGTGACCTGTAACAAACAGCCAATCATTTTGCTCATGAAACTACGGATTTAGTAGCAAAACATTGCTGCTTTAAGGTCTGGCTGTGACATACAGGTCTTATTAAAATCAAAAAGAAAAGTTTTTTATAAATCTGGTGAGTTTAGGTCTATGTTACGTCTAAACTGTAATTTCTTGGTGGAAGTATTAACATACATCGTATGATAGAAATGATAGAAGGCATCCTTAGGATGGCAGAAAAAGGGGACATATTGTTGATGGGGGACCTGAATGTGCCAGATGTTAACAGGAGCACCTTTGCTGCAGCCATATCCAAGAGCAGGGTCATTCTCGAACCCCTAGGGGGCATGCCTCAGGCAGCTAGATTTGTAACTCACACGGGGAGGAGTTATCTTAGACCTGGTACTCTCAAATGGGGATGGAGAGAGAGAATCTCAGATCTAGAAGTTGTAGCCATCTGGGAACAAGTGACCACCAAACAGCGTGGTTCACGCTAAACACAGCCACAGAGTCAGGTCATACAAAAGTGAGGATACTGGACTTTAGGAGGGCTAACTTTGTCAAAATGGGAGAGTGCCTCAGAAAAGCACTAGCAAACAGGCAAGAATGAGGGGTGGATGGAGGAACAATGAGGAAGCATCAAAACTGCCATCACAGAGCCGACAAGCCTTTATGTGATGCAAATAAACAAATCAAAATGAAAGAATAAAACACTATTGTTCTCAAAAGAGGTGGTAGGGAAGGTTAGGGAGAAAACGATAGCATTCAAACTCTATAAGGAAACACAGAAGGAGCAGGACAGAGAACTGTACCAGTTAAAGCAGAAGGAAGTGGGGAGGGGCAGTCAAAATAGCAAAGGCCCAAACTGAGGGAAATGTAGCCAACTCAGTTAAGAAGGGGGATAAAGCCTTTTATAAGTACATTAGGGAGCGAAAAAAGACCAAGGGAGGGATAGTGAGGCTTAATAAAGTGGAGGTGGGTGGGCAGAGAGGGACAGTGAAAAGCAGGACACTGAACGAATACTTCTGCTCAGTATTCACAAAAGAAGAGGAGGGGGAGGTATCTAATCCAATCAATAGAAGCACTCTGGATGGGGGGGGTCGATACCAGTCCTTTCACAGAAGAAAGGGTACTGAAAGAACTCCTAAAACTGAAGGTGGACAAAGCAATGGGGCTTGATGGGATTCACCTCAGAATTCTAAATGAACTAAGGGGAGAACTAGTGACACCACTGACTACCCTTTTCAACAAATCATGGGAGGATGGTGTGGTTGCTAAGGACTGGAGGAGGGCAGATGTAATTCCCCTTCACAAAAGCTGGAGCAAAGCAGAGGCAGGAAAATATAGACCTGTTTGCTTGACCTCAGTTGTAGGGAAAATGATGGAATCACTTCTGAAAGAAAGAATTGTTACTACCTAGAGGCCAGCAGGGCACAGGACCCAAGGCAGCATGGATTTACAGTGGGAAGGTCATTTCAGAAGAATCTAATAGATTTATTTGACTGGGTGACCAAAGTAGTAGACCAGGGAGGGGTTGTGGATATGGCCTGCCTAGATTTTAGCAAGGCATTTGACACAGTCCCTAGCAAAAGATTAATATAAAAAAATTAGCCAGCCTGGGAGTGGGTCCCAGTGTGGCAGGCTGGGTAAAAAATTGGCCAGACAACAGGATACAGAGGGTAATAGTAAACAGAGTCCACTTTGAAGAAAGGGGGGTTACTAGTGGGGCGCCACAGGGTTCAGTACTGGTCCGGTCCTTTTTAATATCTTTATAAGTGACATTGCAGAGGGACTAGAAGGAAAAGTATGCCTCTTTGCAAACTACACAAAAGATCTGCAACAGGGTTGATACACAAGGAGGGATGGAATAGATGAGAAGAGACTTGGCAAGGTTGGAGGAATGGTCAAAAGTATGGCAGCTTAGACTCAATGCAAAGAAGTGCAAAGTAATGCACCTGGGAAACAAAAACCCAGGGGAAGAGTACAGAATGGATGGGGGGAAGGGGAGGTATTAACAACAACAAAAATGGAAAGGGACCTGGGGGTAGTCATATAAGATGACCCTAAAGGTAAGCAAGCAATGTGAGAAAGCAGTAAGGATGGCTGGGGGATGCTGGGATGTATAGGGAAAGGCATCACCAGTAGAAAACAGGAAGTTGTTATCCCTCTGTATAGAAAGTTGGTGAGACCCCATCTGGAGTACTGCATGCAGTTCTGGAGACCCCATCTCCACAAGGACATAGACAGGATGGAGGCAGTCCAGAGGAGGGCAATTAAAATGATGCAGGGTCTGCACCAGAAACCATACGAAGAAAGACTGCAGGAGCTTAATATGTATACCCTTGAGGAAAGGAGGGAGAAGGGGGACATGATAGAAGCCTTCAAGTACCTCAAAGGAATCAACAAGTCCAAGAGGGTAGCATCTTTCAAAAAACAAGATGTGCAAGAACAAGGGGACACAATTTGAAGATGGGGGGGGTGGCTCAGGGGCAATGTGAGGACTTTTTTTTCACAGAGAGGGTGGTGGACACATTGAACGGCCTTCCTGAGGAGGTCATGGGGTCAAAACAGTGGGGGAATTCAAGAATGCATGGGACAGACATAAGGCAATTCTGGTGGGGGGGTTAGGAAGAAGTAGGCTGTTGGTTAACTAGGATCTGCAGCTTATCCAATCAGTAGGGAAATGGGCAGACTAGATGGACCAAGCTGTCCTTATTTGCCATCAAAGTCTATGTTTCTATAGTAGATCAGAAATCATCAGTAACAAAGCTATGATTCCATCAAGGGATTCTGGTGCCATGATAAACCATGCAAGCAAACCTTGAGTGGTTTATGATGTCACCAGAATCCCAAGATGGAATGACAAGCCTAGTTACTGCTGGTTTCCTGTGTGTTATTTTTGTAATACTGTATTAGGAACACTCCAATCATTCCATCACATAATACCACTGATCTGATATCAGAACAACAGTATTATGACTTTCTGATGTTGGAGCGATGGTGTTATGAGTTTTTAATGTCACTAATTCCCTATGAGAAAAAATGGCACCCATATAGTACAATATTATTTGTAGGTGTGTTTCCAATTCAGATTGCTACACACATCATTGTAACTTGTACCCCTACTCGTCCTGACTTTCTTCTCCTACTAAGTGGTCTTGTGATCTGGGATGCTTTATATTTAATGTTATCCACAATCAGGAACTCAAGTGTTTGGCAGCTCATCTTAAACCTGTCGCAGGTGTGTTCATTATGTTCTACAGATAAGAACTTAATGATGCTCTTTTTACTAGTAAGGGGCCCCTTCTTTTCTCACTTCACATAAACACAATCCAGACTGTCTCCAGTATTGTACACCTATCCTTTTTGCAGATGAATTGGTCCTTTACCTGAGTTCTCTCAGCAACTTGGACTTGAGCTGTTGACTTACAGATGATTCAAGCATGGTTCCAGTCTAACAAATCCCTTATGAATGTTACTAAGACTCAAGCCAAGAATCAAAGGGTGCCATACTCCCATGACAGTCACTGGGGTGAATGGATCCTATCTTACCTCCGTTTCCTCTGTTAGCTATCTGGGGTCATGCAAGGCACATCGCTGGACTTGTCAGCACAAATCTCTGCAACCTGTAAGGTTGTGAACACTAGGTTAGGGCTTTCCTTCAGCTCAGTAAGAGCCTTACCCCAAAAGCCTGTATTGCCATTGTCTGTGGCATTTCATTACCCAAACTGACATACAGGATGGGCGTATACTTTTGTGCCTCTAAGACTGTCCTCCAAAAGTGGGATGTAGCCTATAATAATATATGCAGGTTTGCCCTGGCCTCCAACAGGTACACACAGCACTGCACCCTTTACTCAAAACTCGCTGACTTCCCCCACCTGCCTAGTGTAAAGTCATCCTGAGTGGTATGGTTTTCAATGTGGTGACCAAACAGCCCCTTAGTTCCTTTATTCACTTCTAATTCCTATTCCCTACCCACTAAGATCCAATGCCCTGTGTTCTTTAACCATCCCCAAGATCAAATCCAAACTTGATGATCTGTCCTCCTCCTACTCTGCCACAAAACTGTGGAATTCCATCCCAGTTTCAGTCTGACTAAGTTCCTCTAGTCTAGCCTTCAAGTGTGGGTATCTCCCTTCCTTTCCAAAGCCTCTATCTGTATATTTCTGTAGCCTTGGAAAATCAATATATCTCTGAGCTGTTGCACTTGTTTGAACTACTGATCATAAACTGCAAGATCATATTCTTCTTAGTTTATTATGTTTATAACCTCTATTGAGACTGTTTCTGTGTCATACTGTTGTTTTTACTGCCCTACACCCTGTACTTTATCTCCAAGTTATTTAGTGTTTTGTTTCTCTGAGTATTTCCACCTTTTTCTGCCTGCTCTTAGACGATTGGAGCAATCTGCTATAATAATGAAGGGGTTACTGTAGTACTCTCCCTTATGAGTTCAGCTTTCTCACTGAGTTACTTAGTCTCCATAAATAGTAGGGGCATGACAATGATTCTGCCTCTCATAATTCTGTGTTGCTTATTCAGCCTGTTACATCCCACATCAAATCCTCTATCACAGCATTGCTCTTTCCACAGGCATGTTGCAATCATTAATACTACCCCCGCAAATAAATACTGCCCATGTTTCCTGAATCTTAAATTAATCTGCTTGTCACCACACCAGAACATCAGTATATTGTTTGGGCATTATACCTATCCTCACTGGCCAAGGTTCTTATCACCTTCATCCTCTCCTGTTCTAGTACAGGTCATTTCCTTTGCGGTCAGGAAACTTCTGTTCACCTCCTTGGGCCCATTTAGACACCACTCCTACCACTCCCCTCAGGTAACCAAACACAAATTTAAAAGAGGGTGCATTCGCCTCCTTTGGCTCCTCCTTTCTGCACTCTTAAAACTCCCGCTCCTATTCTTGCTTTGTTAGGTGACGTTAAACTTAACCCTGGTCCCATTGCTCCAATTCAGGCACCCTTCCAGCTGTCCCAACTGAAGGGAATGAGTTCATTCATATCAACGTTTGCAGCCTGTTGAATAAATTTGATCTTATTCAGTCATGGTTCATCCACACCAACCCAGATGTACTGGTCATCTCAGAATCTTGGCTTAGGCCCACTAATGAGGATCACAAAATCAGTATTCCCTCATATTCCATCTTCAGAACCGACAGGAACAATTGAGGGGAAGGGGTGGCTATTTATATTCACAATAAATACATTGCTACAGTTATGGACTCTACCTCGGTACATAAGGAATTTGAATGCTTTACTATCAAGATCCAGCTTTCTCCCTCTCTTTCCCTCCTTGTTATTGGCTGCTATAGACCACACCCTGTGGGACTCAAAATCCAGGATCACCTGGGTTCTATTCTCGACACAACCTCCTCAGAGGTTGTCTTTCTGATGGACCTCAGCCTTGATTGATTAGCAGAAGCTCTAAACCTTTAAAAGAACTGTGTGATTTGCTGGGGCTAACACAATTAACATCAGAAGTAACCCATCCTAATGTCAAGAATCCAGAACGTGGTACTGTACTTGATCTGATCCTAGTTAATAAGTCCCATCTCTTCAAGCACTCTGCTGTTTTCTTCAATGATCTATGTGATCACTGTTTTATTACACGCATACGTGCCTAAACCTGTGTCTGCCTCCAGATATATTTTTAAGAGAAACTACCGCAACCTAGACTACTCTGCCTTCATCTCCGACCTGCAGCACTCTAATTGACAGGACTTTTATTTGGCCTCCACCATATGTGACGCATGTGAGATATTCCATAGGATAGTCCTAAACGCCATAGATCGACATGCTCCCCTAACTAAAATACGTACAAAGAAAACATCTTATCCCTGGTTTATCCCTAGCCTCCAATCTGTCCTACTTGATAGGGACTCGCTATGGAAGAAGGCACACAGAACAAAGATCCTGGCTGCCTTTAGGGGGGCCAGGAATCTTTGCACAAAACTGATCAGGAAAGCAAAAGCTAATTACTTTTGCAACAATTTAGACTCCTCTGCCAGCTGCTCAGCAAACTTTAGCAAACTCTAAAAGATATCAAAGTTCATAGGCCGAGTAACTCCTTCCCTACAAAAATTATAACTGAAAGCACCTCCACTACTGATAAATTAAAAATCCATTAACTGCTCAACAATCACTTTGCCACAGCTGGACTTGCCTTTGACTCTTCCCTGGCTAGCCAATTATGTGGCCAGCTTTGTGGACAGGCCCAATCTAGCCCTTGCATCACTTCCTCAGTCTCGGATACTGTGTTCTCCTTCTCCCCTGTCTTTCTAAAAGAAGTTGAAGACCTCATCCTAGGTCTGGACACCAAAAAGAGTGCTGGGGCCGATCTTATTGATCCTTATTTTATCAAGATAGGTTGTCATGTGTTATCCATACCAATAAGTCATCTCTTTAATATGTCTCTTGAACAAGGAGCCCTACCCACCATCTGGAAAACTGCCCACGTCATTCCTCTCTTTAAGCCAGGTGACCCTACTGACTTAAATAACTATAGGCCATCTCCTTCCTTCCCACCCTCTCTAAGTTACTTGAAAAAAATTGTTACCACCCAGTTAAGAAATTATCTAGAGTCTTCAAATTTACTTACACCTGTACAATCTGGCTTCAGACCCTGTCACAGCAATGTCACTACAATAACCAAAGTCTCTAATAACTGGATGAAAGCCCTAGACATCAGAAAACATGTATGTGCCTTGTTCCTTGATCTGAGCAAGGCCTTCAACACCATGAACCATGCCCTGCTGTTGGATACTCTCCAGAATTTTGGTCTGGACACCATGGCCTTGAAGTGCTTCAGTAGTTACCTTGTTGGTCATTATCAACAGGTAAAGGCTGATGGAGATATGTCTAACTTAACCCCGCTCCAAAGAGGTGTCCCTCAGGGCTCCATTATGGGCCCTCATTTATTTTCGGCCTATATCAACAACATAAACTAAGCCCCACCACACCCAAGTGGTTAAATGAAAGCGGATTAAAAATGGTTCATATGAACATAAACAGCCTCAGGCCCAAGATACATGAGCTGGAGGCCTGGGCGAGCCTTTTTTCCACCTGACATAATTGCTATTTCAGAAACATGGCTGAAATCAAATATATTATCACATGAGGTGGAACTTCAAGGGTTTAACTCATTTAGAAGGAACAGAAAAGGGAAGAGATGTGGTGGAGTTCTTATTTATATAAAGTTTCAACTCAGTGCCGCCCTGGTGTCTACACCAGATCTAGAAGAGGTGGGATGTGAAGTGGTGTTTATTAAGCTTCTCTTGGGTGGCATAAAGCCTTTACTAATTGGATGTTCATAGGTTCATAGGTTCATAGAAGTGTACGAGCAATGAAGGCACATGTAAGGATGCCCATTGTGTGCTCACCACCAATGTGTCCTATGGGTGGAAATCAAATTTATTGTTTCCCATATGTTTATCTAATCTTTGTTTAAAGGTACTTAGATTATCACTATTAACAACACTTACAGGTAAGTTATTCCACAAACCCACAACTCTCTGTGTAAAAAATAGACTTCTTCTAGTGGATATGCATTTTTCTCCAATGAGTTTATGACCATGACTCCTAGTTGACTTAACGTTGGAGGCAGTAGTAAGTCCAATTGTGGTTCTTAGATAATCATTTTTTAAGGTTTGGTATACCAAGATTAAGTCACCCCTTGTTTGTCTGTATTTTACAGAAAATAGGTTAAGTTTTTTAATCTATCTTCGTAACTATTGTTATGTAAAGATGATACTTTTTTAGTAAATTTACATTGAACACCCTCTGCGAGTTTTAAGCCCCCAATAGAAGTTGGTGCACAAAATTGAGAGCAGTATTCTAAGTGGGGACGTACCAGACTGGTGTAAAGTGGTATAATAACCTTGGAGTCTCTACTTTTGATATTTCTTAAAATACAGCCAATTATTTTATTACATATTGTGACTTTAGTTATATTATTTTTTTTCAAAAGTTAAATCATGTGAGATTATGACACCCAAATCATTTTCTTCCGAAATACTTTTTAGATAAACATTGTTTAAGGAATAGTTGAAGGGGATGTTATTTTTGCCCAGATGTAAGACTTTACATTTGTCAACATTAAAAAACATTCCATAAGCCTTTGCCCAGTTTGATAGGTTGTTTAAATGATTTTGTACTGAGCATTTATCATGAAGTGTGCTTACCAAGCTACCCATTTTACAGTCATCAGCATATTTTGCGACCCATATCTTATCAGTTGTAGGCAGTGTAGAAACCATAATATTAAACAGTATCGGACCCAGGACGGAGCCCTGGGGAACACCACTAGTCACCACATCCGTTGCAGACAGGTGACCCTTGACTGATACCTGTTGAGTTTTGTTATCCAGCCATGAATGTATCCAGTTTATAATATTGGGTTGCAAATTAATTTTGACCAATTTTTGTAATAAAACTTTATGTGGTACTTTATCAAAAGCCTTGGAAAAATCCAAAAATATCACATCCACCTGAATATCCAAGTCCAAGGCAGCACTTACTGGTTCAAAGAAATGTAGTAGATTGGTCAAAACTGATCTTTCAGTCACAAATCCGTGTTGAAAGACATAGACTATTTTATATCTTTCTAAATGATCTATAATATGGGCTTTAAGCAATCTTTCCATAATTTTACCTATGATGGAAGTCAAGCTTATGGGGCGATAATTATTTGGGTCATGTCTGGATCCACCCTTGTGAATGGGTGTAACTATAGCCTCCCTCCAGGCCTGAACAACTTTACCTTCTCTGATTGATGAATTAAATAACACTGCTAGAGGACCAGAAATTGAGTGACTAATTTTTTGCAAAAATCTGGGTGGAATACCATCAGGACCAGCAGAGCTGTTTGGTTTTAAAGATTTAATTTGTTTTGCAACCTCTGTATTTGTAAAGACAGGAAAACTAGAGTTATTTGCTAGAAGAGGCATATTTGCAACTTCCTTAGTTTCAAAAACTTTTAGAAATGTCTCATTTAGAATTGTAGCAGTGGTTGTTTCATCTAAAATAGGTATGTCATTGATGTTAAAAGGTCCTATTGTTTGATGTCTTTCTTTCATGGAACCAATATAATTGTAAAATTGTTTTTTGTTATCTTTAACTTTAGTAACTAAGTTGAATTCAATTTTAGATTTAGATGATTTAATCATATGTTTTAATTTTTTTGCTGCAATTTTGTATTTTTCAAGGGGACTGTTGGAATTAACTTTTGTATTTTCTATATAGTTTTTTTTTTATATTGTTTCTTAATTTTGAAGACCACCAAAGAGGCACATGTTTTTTGTTACAATACTTTGTTCTATAAGGAACCCAATTAGAGAGACAAATATTGATTTTGTTATTGATTAAATCCCAAATTTGTAATACATTTAAGTTGTTTAGTTCCATCTCCCAATTCCATTTTGATAAAAAATAATTAATTTTTTTATAGTTAGCTTTATTAAAGTTTTTGATTTTAGTAATGCCATTTGTGCATGGAAGATCTGCTATGTATTCATATTTGACCATACAGTGATCACTATCACCCAAAGGAGGAAGTATTTTAATGTTATCAATTTTCTCATTAACATTAGTGAGTACAATGTCAAGGATATTGTTGCCACGGGTAGGTTTGTTTACTGTTTGTTCTAGGTTAGATTCGAGAAAAACATCCATAAACATCTTTTCAATATTTGAGGCTGATGTATAATTGCCCCAATTAACAGTTGGAAGATTAAAGTCACCCATCAATATATACGGAGTATCAGTGTGTACCTCAGATATTTCTTCTATTAAACTATGATTTTCATCATTGGTTAGACTAGGAAATCTATATATTAACCCAATTACTAGTGGACTATGGGGGGGGGGGGGAATTTGACCCATAAGCTCTCATTTGTACTTGTTTTAGTTTTAATTGTGTTTGCTTTCAGGTGTTCGTCAATATATAATATAACACCTCCTCCCTTTTTATTTTCGTTTGGGTTTTTGTAAAACTTATTATATCCCTTTATGTCAGTGTTCCAATCATCATCCTTGTACCAAGTTTCAGTAACTCCACAAATTGATATTTTTTGTGCATGAAGGATGTAAGTAAGTTCTTCTTTTTTGTTACATAAACTTCTGCCATTAGTTAATATAATATTTATATTTGGTTTAAAAATGGCACCAGTAATGTTCATTTGGGTGAAATTATGGTTGCTTATAGATGCTGGGTTTGGAGGAAAATTGAAAGGTTGAGGTTCAAGAGTTGTATCTAAGTCATACAACTCCCCCCTTGCTGGAAGTTTAAACAACCATTAATAGAATGAACTATGGTTTCACCCAAGAGCCTACTACCCCTCCTACTGAGATGAAGTCCGTCCCAACAATAGAGGTTTGATTTGCCATAAAAGTCCTCCCAATGAGTGATACAGTGTATATCCTGTTTAAGACACCAAAATCTCAACCAATTATTTATTTCTCTCATTTTACATTGTTGGGAAAGATTTGCTCTTGGAATAGGCAAGATCTCAGATAGGACTACCTCACATCCCAAATCCAATAATTTATTTGTTAATGCTACATAATCTTCTTTTAGTTTTTGAGAAGAATCCTTTAGAACATTGTTGGCTCCTATGTGAACTATTACCAAGGGTTTAGAACCTGAATTTTGTAAGATAGTGCTAGACATCTCTGTGATGTCAGTAATGCCAGCACCCCTGAAGCTAGAAAGAGTTCTATTTGTATTGTCAGGGTTGCAAATGATTCTATCAATATGTTTAATGATAGAGTCTCCTAGCACTATAACCTGTCTTTTTTTGCAAGTTTCATCTTGATTTAGGTCCAAGTTGTCACAATTTTCTAGTGAAATCAAGGGATTTATATCAACTAGGTCATGATTTTTGGCCTCTCTGGTGTCAATAACATTTTGAGAATTGCTGGGAGGGGGATTAAACTCTGCTTTTGAAAGATTCATATTTGTTATAGTAAATATTGAGTTTTCTGTATTTTCAAAATTTTCAGCAATGGGGACACTTGTTGTTTCTGGGTTATAGCCTATATCTGAGATATATGTTATGGGATCAAAGGAATTAAAAGTGGAAACCATAAATTGGTCTGCTCTTCTGCCCTTTTTTGTTTTTTTTTTGAGTTTGTAAAGTGTACCAGTCTTCATCTGCATTATCAGATGGATCTTCTTCCCTTGTTCTCGTTACACTAACACTTTTTTTTCTTTTTTGTTCAGGGGATATTTCAATAGATTTTTGACAAGAGGTGATAATTTCATTTGCCTTCTGGCATTTTGACAGTGATTTAAGTTTTTTCCCCCTGATGTTTTGGCTTTTTGCCTACCAGATGGACTTTGGTGGGTTGAGACCTATCACTAATTTGATTTTTAAATCTACTAGACATTTCCTGTTGGCTGGTCTCTAAAAAGCTCAACCTATTGTTTAAACAATTCTAGTTCAGCAGTTAAATCATAGTTAACTTTACATTTAACACAGGTAAAGGGCAAAGTGAAATTACTGATTTCAGATATTAAGTACATATTACAGGAGTGGCATCTGCAACCAAAGCACTCGTTGTTTATTTAAATAATATCTTCCATATTGTAAACAGACCAAGTCTAAATCCAAGATGGTAAATTAAGGTTTATGAAGGTATTTAACTTCTCAAGCTATGTGTTCAACAAAAAACAACAAAGCTCAAAACAAGCTACAGTAGTTATAGAAATAGTATTGACAGTTTGAATACACAAAGTTACCTTCTACCTTCTTCCGCCTACGGACGCCGACAGACGCTGCTGGCCTCTGCCCACATCGCCTCCGCTCCGCGCTTGACTCCGCTCACTGGAGCCGACAGTTATATAGCGCTATCACGCTGACGTCACCAGTTGCTATGGTGATCAAGGAGAAAACAAAAGCAAAACAGTGGGGCCAGGCAATGTATATAGCTCGCCTTTATAAAGGCGAATTAGCCAACACCAAAAGCAGCTGCAAAGGGCTGCCTTTTGAGCACTGAGGAGCAATGCCTGCCCAGTTTTCCAAGCCCTCTGTGAAGGGGGTTAAAAAACGCCGCTACACTGATTTCCCTTTCAGACAGTACTTAAATTTAAAAAAGTAGACAGTACCTGTTTGCAAATGCAGGGAGACTAGAAAATGAGCTAAAAAAAGCTCACTGGAGCCCACAGTTATATAGTGCTATCGCGCTGATGTCACCAGTTGCTATGGTGATCAAGGAGGCAACAAAAGCAAAACAGTGGGGCTGGGCAATGTATATAGCTCGCCTTTATAAAGGCAAATTAGCCAACACCAAAAGCAGCTGCAAAGGGCTGCCTTTTGAGCACTGAGGAGCAATGCCTGCCCAGTTTTCCAAGCCCTCTGTGAAGGGGGTTTAAAAAAACACCGCTACACTGATTTCCCTTTCAGACAGTACTTAAATTTAAAAAAGTAGACAGTACCTGTTTGCAAATGCAGGGAGACTAGAAAATGAGCTAAAAAAAACTCACTGGAGCCCACAGTTATATAGCGCTATCACGCTGACGTCACCAGTTGCTATGGTGATCAAGGAGACAACAAAAGCAAAACAGTGGGGCCGGGCAACGTATATAGCTTGCCTTTATAAAGGCGAGTTAGCCAACACCAAAAGCAGCTGCAAAGGGCTGCCTTTTGAGCACTGAGGAGCAATGCCTGCCCAGTTTTCCAAGCCCTCTGTGAAGGGGGTTTAAAAAATGCCGCTGCACTGATTTCCCTTTCAGACAGTACTTAAATTTAAAAAAGTATGCATTACCTGTTTGCAAATGCAGGGAGACTAGAAAATGAGCTACAACACTCCGGGAATTGCTATAGGGGCTTAAAAACTCTCACAGACACCGTACCTAATATGCCAGTCAGTGAGAAAATAACACTAGGGGACTTTAATCTGCATTGGGATGCAACTCTGAATGGGGCTATTGA
Source organism: Neoceratodus forsteri (assembly GCA_016271365.2). NCBI lineage: Eukaryota > Metazoa > Chordata > Ceratodontiformes > Ceratodontidae > Neoceratodus > Neoceratodus forsteri. The sequence continues at coordinate 213,023,181 of CM057456.1, forward strand.
ACACAACCTGCAGGAAGCAAACATGACACAGCTAATAAAAGAGCCCACACGGTTCAACCTAAAGACAGGAAATCATACCACACTCGACTGGGTGCTAGTGTCCAACCCAGATAGAGCCAGACTGGTAGGGACATGTGCTGACTCTCTCAGCGACCACACACCAGTGTTCCTGGTGTGGAGAAATAACTATCCCAAACAGCCTCCCAGAACTTTCCGGTCTCGAAGCTACTCAGCCCTGGATGAGGACTCCAGGTGGCTAAATCCAGACCTGAAAAGTATCATGAGAGAGCGAGACAAGGTGTGATGCAAATTCAAGGATACTAATTTGTATCAGGACTGGGTGACATATAGAGAACGTAGAAATAATTGCAAAAAAGCGAAGAAGCATTATCTACATACCCTGCAAACCAACAACCTGTCAGACCCCAAGAAATTTTGGATGCAGATAAATTTGCTTCTTAAAGGAAAAAAGGCTAAAGGGACTGGTGAAGTTAAAGCCAATGGGGTATGCCAATCCCCCTCACAAGACTCGGTAAATGCCTTCAGTGCTTTTCTCACTGATCTACAGAGATTCAAAACAGGTACTCCCAACCATGGACAGGATAGCCAAGAGAAACAGGCGGGCCCTATTCAGTGCCCTGAATTCCATCATTATTTATAAATAGCCTATCACTACACTGTGGCAGGGCTATGTTCACACTATATGTGGACAATGCAGTGCTGTATAGAACCTCCAGTGATACGGCATCCCTAAACCGACTGTTGAGACAAGACCTCACAACCCTTGAAAAATGGTTTCAGGCTAACAAATTAGTTCTGAATAGCAGTAAGACCAAGGCAATGCTATTTGGTCCTAAGAATCTGGGCACAAAGAGATCGCACCTCCTGTCTTTCTCCACTGCTAATGGGACAGAGATCGAAATGGTAGAAAGCATAAGGTACCTAGGCTTGTATATAGATCAGGACGTTATATTCAGGAAACATATTGATCACCTTGCCAAAATGGTAACTCAGAAACTTGGCCTCCTATTTAGGCTTAGTCCTACCTGACCAAATAGTCTAAAATTGTGGTCAGCAATGGGACTATTCTCCCCACTTTGTTCTATGGATTGACTCTGCTGCAAACACTAAGGTATACAGAACTGCAGCATTTGAGGACTCTGTACCATAGAATTAGTCACTTTGCTGCTGGGGCACACCACATGGAGCATCACTGTAAAGTGTTGAGCACTATAAACTGGCTGACCCTAGAAGGAAGATTGGCATACCCCTCACTCTGTCTGGCTTACAAGCTACAGCAACCAAATGATGCCCCCAGTCTGGGAAGTCTGCTGGCCACAAAAACAAATCAGAGACAGCTCAGGTCCACAGATCACAAGCTTCTGGAAGTTCCCAGAGCCAGATCCTCCCAAGGTCAGTGAACCACAGAATAGCCCTCCCTAAACTCTGGAACAATCTCCAGAGTGAACTGCAGGATTGTGTTTCACTTGGGGGTTTCAAAAAAGGGCTAAAGACTCACCTGAGTGGAGGGTCTAAGTGCTACTGCTACAGCTAGTCTCCTGTTGGGAACCTTAGGGAATGATGCCAATACAACCTCAGGATAGAATACACATATAATATTGAAGCTCTACATTGGTATGCACTTAAAGATGTGGCTAAATATTGTGAATGTATGTATCTAACAAATTGTTCAAACTGCAGTTTGTCAAATACAGATTGTTTATAATTTGGACTCTATGTATTTTTGTTTTTGCTTCCCTTTAGGTACTTGTAACTAATTCCTGGTCGCCCCTGAAAAAGGGACTGTCATGGTCTTAGCGGGCCTACCCGGTTACCAAAATTTAAAGAAATGAAAATAGTCTCGGCAACATCCCCCTATTTGCAGATGACTACATAGATAAGACTTCGCCCAAAATGGCATGCAGGGATTTACAAGTCTATTTTGACCAGCTTCAGTTTAATCTCTTGAAGTGTAAACTGCTACTGAATGTGAAAAAAACAAAGGCTATGTTTCTCTCGCACTCCACCAAAAGCAACCAAACTTCTCTTACCTCCTCAATACCTGAAATTAACACCCTGCTTGATGAACCTTTAGAATCTGTGACCAGGTTCAAATACTTAGGCGTATGAGTTGATCACAAGCTTACTTTTTCTGATCATATCAAGGATACATAGATACATAGACAGTGTCAGCAGATAAGGGCCTATGGCCCACCTAGTCTGCCCATTTGAGCTTGTAAGTTCAGTTTGTTTTCCTAGAAGTCTATTTCCCCTTACCCCTGACCTCTAGACCTAGTGAAAAAGCTAAAACAGAGGCTTGACATATTTTTTAGGATTAAGCATTTATTTACCAGGGAAGCCAAAATCAGATTAGTTAACTCCTCCTTTCTCCCCTTTTTAGGTTACGCAGACATAATCTACGGCCAAAGTACTAATACTGCCCCAGCTAAACTAGACACCCTTTATCACCATGCATCAAGGTTTATCACGGGTATCCCCTACTCGACGCATCACTGTTCCCTTTACTCGTTAGTAGGTTGGACCTTGCTCGGTTTCAGGTGTCAAAAAAATGCAGTCATCTGGTCATTCAAATCCATCACTTATCTGCTTCCTCAGTACCTCTCTGATTGTCTACCCCTCTGTTCACCTAGTAGTTACACTCTTTGGAGCCTTTCTTACCTAACCCATATTGTCCCCAAAGTTCAAAATAGATGTGGTAGCTCATCCATAAGTTTTGCTCTGCCCACCTTATGGAATAAACTACAAAAAATGATGAAATTGGCGTATCCAGTGAAGCTGGCTACTTTCAAATCCCTTTTTTTGCAGTCTTTTACTGAATCCTGCAAGTGTAATAGTTGATGAGCTGTCTGATTATATCATACTTATTGTACGTTCCTTCAATTTATCTTGTCCTTGCACCTATCAGCCTTTCTTTTCTCTTTCTCTAATCTTTTTTACTTTTCAGTGAAGAATCATGTCTTCATATATACTGTGCACTTAATTAGACAATGTCTGCTAGTACCTATATTGTATCAACCTTTTTTCTTGGCTGTTTGTATCTACCATGGTATTGTGCTTTTTTGATCCCGTAGTTGATTGTCATTTATTTACTTGCAATGTTAAGCATTATGTTCTATGTATATTGTTCTTGTATCACATTGTCTTGTACTTCATTGTCCAGGTCCACCTTGAAAATGAACTCATCTCAAAGGTGTTTCGCCTGTTAAAATAAAGAGTGATTGCTTTATTGATTGGTTTCTGTGCTTACAGATTTGCAATTGTGTATGTTCATCCTGTACCCTATATGATGTTTCTGTTTATCTCCTCTTTTGTGACACTCCCAGGTCATGCCTGAAGATAGCAAATGTCTTGTCTAGTGCACCTACCTGGTAAATAAAAACTCGATTGATAAATAAAATGGGACAAATGGAAAGGGACCTGGGGTAGTCATATCAGATGACCTAAAGGTGGGCAAGCAATGTGAGAGGGCAGCAAGGAGGGCTGGGGGATACTGGGATGGATAGGGAGAGGCATCACTAGTAGAAAACAAGAAGTTATTATCCCTCTGTACAGACAGCTGGTCAGACCCCATCTGGAGTACTGCGTGCAGTTCTGGAGACCCAATCTCCGCAAAGACATAGACAAGATGGAAGCTGTCCAGAGGAGGCAACTAAAATGGTGCAGGTTCTGCACCGGAAGACATATGAAGAGAGACTAAAGGAGCTTAATATGTATAGCCTCGAGGAAAGGAGGGAGAGGGGCATGATAGAAACTTTCAAGTACCTCAAGGGAATCAACAAAGTCCAAGAGGTCAGCATCTTTCAAAAAAGATGTGCAAGAACAAGGGGCACAATTTGAAGATGGAGGGCGGCTCAGAGGTAATTTAAGGAAGTATTTTTTCACAGAGAGGGTTGTGGATGCATGGAACAGCCTTCCGGAGGAGGTTGTGGAGTCAAAAACAGAGGTGGAATTCAAGCATGCATGGGACAGTCATATGGCAATTCTAGGGGGTAGGAAGATGTAGGCTGCTGGTTAACTAGGATCTGCAGCTTATCCACTAGGTAAGGAAATGGGCAGACTGGGTGGGCCAAGCGGTCCTTATCTGCCATCAAATTCTATGTTTCAATGTTTCAATGTTTCTCTTATTTAGCATCTCATTACTGGAACACTTTGCATGGAGAAATAAGACAGTCTGACACTTGCTACAGTCTCAAGGCAGAGTTAAAGAGACACTTATTTATTTATTTAGCTTTTGTTGACCAGGTAAGTACACTAGACAAGACAATTGCCTATTTTCAGGTACAACCCGGGAGAGTACAGGAGTTACAGATTTAAGTACATAGGACAACATTATACAGATTAAAACAGCTTACAGGTCAGGTAAAGCATAATTTTGTACAGTATATACACAACAGAATAACACATGTAGAAACTAAGAGCAGTACAATAGGTACAAGTTGAGATGCAGCAGATACAACACTATTTACAACTTAAAGGTCCCAGGAAGTGGAGTCTCAGTTAGAGCAACACTCCTTTATGGTACATTATATACCCAACAAACAACCCATACTTGTCCAGAATACAACCAAGAGAAAGGAGTGCTGTGAAGGATCAGGATAGCTCATGGGGGTTTGGGACAACCACAGGCTGAGGAGAGTTTGAGGTGGTTCCATAGGGAGGATCGAAGGCACATCTGTGAGTGGGAGGAGCGAACATGGGCAGGGAATGCGTTCCACAGTCTGGGAGCACATGCAGCAAAATCTCTATCCCCCATTTCGCCAGCCCTGGAGGGGTGCCAGTGCCAAGCACCTTGCCTGTGAAGCACCCCAGGACAAAATCTATGTGATTTGAGGGGGACAGCCAGTTCAGCTTGCTATAAAGGTCACAATGATGGGTGAGACGAGGGGCAGCCAAACCAAAGCAGCAGAGATTATTGTAGGCAGTAGACCACTTAGAAAGGTGAGCTTTGGAGGAGCGGGCAAACAAAAGGAGCCCGTAGCAAAGTGAAGTGAGGAACACACCTCTGGCAAGAGCAAGACGGGCAGCAGGAGTAAGGTTACTCTTAGCTCCGTAGGCCAGACTCAGTTTGCAGTTGACAGTCTTACATACATTCTGAATATGGCGGCCAAGGTCAAGCTGCGGGTTAAGTGTCACCCCAAGGTATTTAAAGTTGTCAGTAACAGGGATCGGAACACCATCGGTACCAGTAACACATAACGGAGCAGGAGAAGCCTTAATCTTGGCCTGGGACCCAAAGAGCATGGCCTGGGCTTTTTTAAGATTAAGAACCAACTTATGGGACAAGATCCAGGACTGAATGTTCCCTAAGTCCTCATTCAGGTGGTGATTAATGACCCCTATGTCCGGGGAATGAGTGAGAATGACCAGGTCATCCACATAGAGGATTGGATTACAGTGGACAGAGGCGGTGGGGAGATTGTTTACAAAAATGGAGAAGAGCAGGGGCCCCAGGACAGAGCCTTGGGGGACCCCCATGATTACAGAAGTAGAGCCCGAGAGCTCCTTGCCATATTTGACAAGCTGCTTTCTGCCGTATAGATAGTTGGAGAACCAACGGAGCACACCAGGTGATAGACCATAGGGCCTAAACTGAGTGTAGAGCATGGCATGATCAACAAGATCAAAGGCCTTGGAGAGATCTATAAAGATAGCCTCAGAGAGTTTGCCCTGGTCCATAGCCACCCTAATCCAGGATGAGACAATGACAAGGGCAGAGGATATGCTGTGCCCTTTCCTAAAGCCATGCTGCACAGGTGACAATAGGTCATGTGACTGCAAGTACTCCGAGAGTTGCCCTGCCACAACTTTCTCAAGAAGTTTGCTGACCACTGACAAAATGGCTATCAGACGGTAGTTTTCAATCAGTTTGGGGTTCCCCTGTTTAAGGATAGGGACCACCCTGGCGACCTTCCATATGTCCAGGATAACCCCAGATGACAGGGACAGATTGAAAATATGGGCCACCGGGGGGCAATACTATAAGAACCAAGACAGAGGAGCTTTGGTTCCAACCCATCATGGCCAGCACTCGAGAAGGGGGAGAGGCCCAGGAGCAATCTCTGCACCTCTTGCACCATCGCAGGCTTAAAATGAAAGGACAGGCGGGGTGATGGAGGGGCAGGGACCTGTTCACTGTTATCACCTCCACCGGGGGGCAATGACAAGGTGAAAGCAGACAGGTCAGAGAAATGCAGGTTAAATGCATTTGCGATGGTTAGCGAGTTGTTGCAGCTAGCATCATCAATAAGCGTATCAGAGGTCTCACCACTAACTATGTTTTTAATGTTCCTCCAGAACCTCCTGGGGTCCCTAGCTGAGCTCAGTAGTACAGTTTTACAAAACTTGCTTTTAGCAGCCCTTATTGCTTTCTTGCACTCATTTTTGATTCTCCTGTACTACTGAAATACAGCCTGATCCGCTGTGGCCCCGAATTTTGCCCAGCACTTATCTTGACTTCATAAGGGCTAAAAGGCTCCCATGTAACCACTTTGTAGCCGACCCCTTGACCCTCCATCTGATGAGGGGGGCATGCTTATCCTGCAGAGCCCTGAAAGTGCTGAGGAAGTGAGTGATAGCAGATGAGGAGTCCTGGGCATTCCATACTGCAGACCAGTCAGTGTGCTGGAGATCATCTTGGAAGAAGTCAAGATCAAACCTGGAGTAGTCTCTGACCTGAATGATCTTATGCAGAATTTTCAGGGAGGGAATCTTCCACACACAGTACACGGGGGAGTGGTCAGAGATAGAGTCAGGAAGGATGCCCGATGAGCTGATCCTCTCCGGTCTGTTTGTCAGGACCCAGTCCAGAAGAGAGCTCACTCCACCACTGGGAGAGCACCTGGTAGGATCCTTGATGAGCTGCGACAAGGAGAGACCAGCAAGCAGCGGCTCAAATGCTTTGGTGTTACTACCAAGCCAGTTAAGGTTAAGATCACCCAGGATCATTAACTCATTCTGCTGGGTCATGGCACCAACTGTGTCGAGGAGGACAGACAACCCCTCTAGGCCCCCCATGGGAAGATTGTAGGTAAATATAATATGTCATTGGTCATCCCAAGCAACAGTACCGTGTGTAGTAACTCACAGGGGGACTGCAATGGCTGTTGACAGGGTAAAACCGACAGGTTGAGGTGGCTCCTGTAATAGACCAAGATGCCCCCTCTTTTTTCTTGGATGATCAAGCCTGATGATGTCATAGTCAGGAAGGGCACACACGGAATTTGTAGTGGAGGGTTTAAGTCAAGTTTCAGTTATGCCAAGGATGTCAGGTCTGTGGTAGGTGACCCAAGCAAGAAGTTCTGCCAAGTTAGGCAGGAAACTATGAATACTGAGATGAGCTATTTTCAGCCCTTTGACAGCTGACCAGCCCACAGCTGAGGGGGAGGCTTGGCAAGGCGGACTAGGGTTAAGCTCAGTGTCACCCGTGAGTGCTAGGGTCACCAATAGGAGCCAAAGGAGATGCCTTAAGGGAGGGGAGCCATCCCTGGCAGGCAGCTTGTGGCCATATTGTCTGGCCACAAGGGCAGGGCACAGGAAGCACCTAAGGTCAAGACTGCAGAGAACCCAGAGGGGCATCTGCCTCCACCTATAAGGTTGGAGAATGTGAAGTCTGACTCCTCAGACTGGGTACAAGTGCCCCAGAGTTCTCCCACAGGAGGAGCACTGACACCAGTAAACCAGGGGATGCTAAGGACAGTGAGGAGACCAAAGGTGAAGGAGCACATGAGTGTAAGGGGCGACACTTTCATAAATAAATACTCAGGGTCCCCCATGTCAATACCAGGGATAGTTGGCAGGGAGTGATGGTAAAAACTATACTAACCACCGGGCCCCAAGTTAGCAGCCAATGGAGCCTCCCACAAAAGGAAAAAAATGGATGTCCAGCAGCTGCAGTCCACTTTTACTGTGATTAGAGAGCCCACTTAACCAAGAGAACACTGTTATGTCCCAATTAGAGAGCACCCATGATATACAAAGGTAATAGCCACTACAGAGGAGCATCCAGCCCCACTAAGGAGATCCCACCCATGGACAAGAGGTAGGGATCTCAGCTTAAAATGCAATGGTAACTAGCCTAGAGTGGATACTAGGGCAGACTCAAGCAGAGAGTAGCTATGCGAGCAATACGGAACAAAAATTAACATTGCAGAACAGTAGACAAGGTTAACCATGCTAGCAAACAGTAATAGAATAGTAGGTATGCCCATGTGAGGCAAGTGTACATTCTACTGACAGACTGTATTAACAGAATGCTTTTAGTTAGGATGGCAGCTGAGTTGCCGCCTATTGCCAGACCGGATTGGCCCTGGACAGAGGGGGATGTGGCTACCAGGCATTTAAGGGGAGGAGGGAATGGGGCAGGTGGGGGGCGAAAATCAAGTTCAAGTAGCAGCTGCTTCTTCATCTGCTGCTGCACAGCCCCTGCCAGGAATTGCCCCCAGAAAATGTCCCATTTCATCAGGGGAGGTCCGCCCAACTTTCAGCTGATCGCCGGTGCCTCAACCCCAAGGTGCTCCGTCTTTGGTCATTGCGGGGGAGTAACTAGCAAGAGCTGCCCGCTCCCCCCTGAAGAGATCTGTAGTAGCCCAAGTCCGATCGTGAGCCCATCCTTTTAAACCAGGCTGCCCGAGCATCACAACAGCTGTAGTCCAATTGGGCGCTGCTGCCTTTTCCAAAAAACAGAAAGTTTGGTGCAAAAGATTGCTGGGGCTCTGGTTGTCAGCAATGGGCTGGCGAGAAAATGAAGTTCAAGTAGCAGCTGCTTCTTCATCTGCTGCTGCATAGACCCTGCCAGGAATTGCAACCAGAAAATGTCCCATTTCATCCAGGGAGGTCCGCTCAACTTTCAATTGATCACTGATGCCTCAACCCCGAGGTACTCTGTCTTTGGTCATTGCGGAGGAGTAACTAGCAAGAGCTGCCTGCTCCCCCCGAAGAGATCCGTAGTAGGCTGCTTAGACTGAATGTGATTGTGCTTGACTTCATTTTCTGTTATTTTACTTCTTTATTTTTAAATTTTGATTGTTTGTTTCAGAGTATTGCAATTTGTTTTCTTTCTTATCAGTACAATCATTTCTTTGTCACTGTTTGTATTATGTATGCTTGTCTTTGGGTCATGCCAGAGTGTGAGAGGGTTGAGTAAGACCCTATTCCATTTGTTATGCAGAGAGACTTAAAACCAAGGATCTATTCTTCCCTGTCCTATTCTGTCACTTGTCTATCTCTTGCCTATCTAATTGCACAATCAAATATTTCTTGTAGCACCTAGGAATTGGCCACTTTGATGGACCCATAATTTCTCCCTGTTTTCTCCCTTCTTTCACTTGCTGTATGTGTTCTTTCTTTCTCCCCTTGTTTCTCTGTGGTTAAATAAATACATATGAATCTGTATGTTGGGATCTCTTGGATTGCAAATGTACATAAATACACTGTTAAAATAAATGCAGAAAGCTATTTGGGTTTATCTAGAACACAGGGGGCTAACCTTGAGGAGCATTTTGACCTCCACAGGCTTGTTTGCAGAATTATCAGCAAGAACTCAGCCCTGGGACAGGGTACCCTAATTGGTTGCACCTTTTAAGAAGACTAATGTACTCTTGAGGCTGCCCACAGGAAAGGAATTGACAAAGTCTTAATACATTTTGTGGAACACAAGTGGTGTAATTTACAAGAACATGATGCAGAATTTAATTGTCAAGAAAAAACATGACATAGCAATATTTTATTTAGAGATAGCGAGACCTGGAGATTTTAAAGAGCCTCTCAGATGAGGACTTCTGTTTGTTTGAACTGCCTGCATCAAGATTTATCCTGCACAATTTTAATTTTTTATTTTATTCTTATTGATAATAAAACAGTACTTGTGAATGTTATAACTTCTCCTGGTTTGCCTGTGCTTCCTGACCTATGCCTCTATGACAGAGAATAGATCTGTGGTCTAGAGTACTTACTTAGTTATTCAAAACTAAATAAATACTGTAAATAAACTCATTTTTTAAATCTCTCTGGCATTTAAGATGGGAGAAGGCAGAAGCCCATTGAGCCCATTACCTGCTTCTCAGTGGTTATAACCAAGTAACCCATTGGATCATAGAAACATATCTAAGTTGTGTTTGAAGGAGGCAAACAAAATAAAACATGGGCCGCTATCTGTTATGAAACTGTAACACCATTGAGGGATTCCAGTGACATCATAAACCTGAAGAGCAAAGCATGCTGTGTTTTTATTTGTGATACATGGGCCTCAGACTGTTCAAGGAAAGGCTCCCACTAGCTCCCTTTAGTTTTCCATGTTATTTTTTAGTCTCATTCCTCTTAGTTTGCTTCACTCACACAATGGCAGCCCTCGGAGAAACCAACTTCCCTCCCTTTTGCAATGGCAATGACAATGGCACCAGGCACCTGGCAATGGCAGCCCTCCTAGAAATCATGTCAACTTGGTAATGAAAGCTCTGGTAGAACCCCCTCTAGTTACCTCTCACCAAATTTACCACTGGCGACAGTGCTTTACGTTTTTTGTCTTTTGGGACTGCCTGGGAACAGAACAGCCTGCTCTTCTCCTTGCTCCAAGTTCCCCATGAGATGAAATAAAACAGGGGAAGCTGTGATTTTTTTTTATGTTTCAGATGTGGCTCTCGGGTGGTTGAGAATGCCTGTTTTGAATACTGCACCTTTCAGCAGGATTCTAAGTCATAATACCATTGATCTGATGTCAGATTGATGATATTATGACAGAATACTCATAGCAGTGCTGTTATGAGTTTTGATTACACCGGCATTCCTATTAAAAAAAGCACTCATGTAGTGCAAGGGTATTACTCATAACTACTGATTCCGTTAGTTCATTCCATACATCCACAGCTCTTCGAGTGAAGAAATGTCTCATTCTTTTCCCTTTAAATTTTAAACTATGTCCTCTAGTTTCTCTGCTGAGTTTTACTAATCCAAGCCTGTGTAAAATAAACAAAACAATGGAAAATAATTTGTTACAATGTACAGTATCTAATAGATGTGATCAGATAGAGCCACATGAGATCCAACTGAACAATGTTGGACAGTAAAAAAAGTACAATTCCTCTTAAAAGTTTTGACAGGTCTCATATTGGATTTATTTGGGTTTCATATTGGCTATCCTGTCTAATATCCCATGCTTTTCAGCTGACATAAATACCCCCCCCCTTTAAAACCCAGGCACGTTGAAAACATATGTTTGGGCTAACCTGTTGACACAACAGCAGCATTGCCACTCAAGAATGTTGGCAACCCAGGTTCCCACCCCAAACCAGAAGTGCTGGAGAGCTGGCAGAAGGGGGCCTGAACATCCCAGAAGATGCTCTCTTCTGAGGGGCAAGTGAAGAAGCCTTGCTGCAGTACTGCCACCAGTGGCCACAGGTTACAAGGCAGTTGAGTGGGCATTGTGCATGGGCGAGAAAATGCTGGCTAGCTGCACATCTGCACAATACAACATGTGAACTCCTGGAGCCTTTGCCACCAGTATCCTTGTGAAAGGAAGGAAAATCAGATCTGCCGGGTGTAGTAGGATGATAGCGCTGGAACTTCAACACTCTGTGCGTGCCCTTACTGGAAAAAAACTGTAGACTTGCTTGTTCAGTGGAGGAAGTCTATCCCCCCAAATCAGCCCCATCACTAGGGACAGGCCATGAAAATGAAGGCCAGAGACAAAGTTGTTAGTATTCAGAGGTGGGCAAAAAGAGGTGGGACAAGACCAACCTAAGAAGCAGGGAAATACGTTTGCTGTATGCTTGTCTATTTTAGGGTGTCACAATTAATGATTTAATGGAAATAAAAAGAAGAAAATATGAAGAGTTCCAAGGGTTGGCAGGAGAAGGGAGAAGAGGAGCATGCCCTCCCTCATTATCCTATTCCCCTTGCAAACTCAGTGGAACCCTTAATGGACTTACCATCTTATTAAAACTATCTTTTGAGACTAAATAAAATGGAAATGTAAAACAAAGAAAGATTAACCTGTACCTGCTGAATAGTATTCCATGACCTGCTATAGGTCTGGCAGCCCACGGAATGAGTCTATTTATGGTATCTTCAAGTGGTGATGTCACAGACTGAGGGAAGGGCTTAACCTCATTAAGACTAATTTTATATTCAGACTGCACTAAAAACCCTTAACATAAAACCCTCTTAACCAAGAAAAGAGGAGTTGAGTCTAGGCTAGAAAAATTAACATGTATGAACATGTATGTCTTTACTATTTGATGGGGAACTCCTGAGAATAAGAGGTTTATACTGGTTTTAGCAAAAATGGGTGGATCACCTGATGGTGATGTCATCCATGAAAGGTATAAAAAAATTGACCACTTGGAGTAACAAAGATAGATAGGGGAATCAGTTGAATACTGACTACCAAGTGAGGAGGACCTCAGAAGTGTGTGCTTGTTTCCAGACTGTTCTATTTGCAAAGGCTGAAATTAAGCCTCAGGAATTTTCAAAATTAGAAAGTTTGCTGGATACTGGACATTGAATAGCCTTTTGCTTTCTCTATCTTTATTGTTTTTATTATTTTTTTTTCTGATTTGAATAAAATAACAATGCACGTTTGCGTTTTTATGCACCTGACTTCTGGTTTGTTGTGTCTGTTTTATCCCACACATTCACAGTTGTGACGGCAGTGGGGTTTTTGGTACATCTAGACTGCCTGTGAGATGTTATCAGTGGGTACTGAACCAATACCCAGACAGATGCAGAAAGATCAGGGTGCTGAGGCAAAAACATATCTATTGACTCCTGCCATGGTGGAGAAGACTGGAGAGAAACCCGAACCCTGGTTGGATCTTGGAGCCAGAAGAAAGGCAAAGGGCGAGCTGGAGAGCGAGACTGAGGTACAGATGGAGGAGAGAGCCCTGGAGGATTCTAGCGACCTCCTATGGCGTTGTATGAAGCAGCTGGGGATGGAGCGGGAATGAGTAGAGGATCGACAGCAACAGGAAGAGGATCGACAACGGCAGGATGAGAAGTGGATGGATACCCTACGAGCAATCCAAGCCCTTAACCCAAGTCAACCAGATTGAAATATACCCAGAGACTTTAAATTGACTAAATTGACAGAAGCCGATGACACTGAGGCCCTTAAGTATTATTTGTGGGGTACAGAATTTACCGTGCTAACTAACCATAATCCATTGAGCTGGCTCCACCAGATGAAGGATAAAAACTCAAGGATTATGTGTTGGTATTTAACACTAAAGCCCTACCAATTTTCTGTGAAACATAGGGAAGGGTCCCAACACCAGAATGCTGACTTTCTGTCCTGTTATGGGGCAAATGCTGATGATAAATGAATTATACACGTGTGTATCATGAATGAAAATAAATGTTTAGATGTGTAGATGAAGGATGATGTCTATACAGGTATTATACACAAAACCTGTGTAAAAAGCCTCAGGGGATTGAATGGTATCAGTTGATGTTGGTACATCAGGATTCAAATGCCATTTTGATTCGTAGGGTCCCTGAGGTGGAGCTTCTAGTGTGGGTGGGCAGAAGTTCCAACCCTTCCTTTTTCAAAATTAGAAAGTTTGCTGGATACTGGACACTGAATGACCTTTTGCTTTCTGTATGTTTATTACTGTATTTTAATTTTTTTATTTTTTTATTTTCTGATTTGAATAAAATAATGCGCGTTTGTGTTTTTATGCACCTGACTTCTGGTTTGTTGTGTCTGTTTTATCTCACACCTTCACAGGATGGCATAAAATCGATGGAGTTACAGGGAATATGGGGGAACAGAGGTACTATGGGTCACCCTGGAAATGGGGAACAGAGGCGGTGTTCACACTGGCATGATCTGCAGACTTCCAGCACAGAGGGAAGATTTAGATAAGGTACTGGTGGAAGCCACTGGTAAGATGGCAGAAAAGGGAGAGGTGATGCTGGTGGGGGGACATCAATCTGCCAAATGTACATTGAAGCCTCCCAGCTTCCCCTGTAGGGGACATTCCTCAGTCAACTAGTCAGGAAGCCCACTCATTATGAGGCCATACTGGACCTGGTATTCACTAACAGGAACAGTGTTGCAAATGTCAAGGTGGGAGGCCACCTGGATACCAGTGATCACTGTAGAGTGTGGTTCAACACAAGGGTGAGAGCCCTGGATTTCAGGAGGGCAGATTTTAAGAAGATGGGCGAATGCCTCAGGGGTAACCTAGCAGGGGAATTACCTGGGTAGGGTGAAGAAACAGTGGGTGAAGCTAAAAGAGGGCATAGTGAAGGCAACAAACCTCTGCATTAAGCAAGTGAGCAAAAACAAGGAAAGAGACACCATAATTTTGTAGGGGGCCTTGGGTCAGTGGATGCGACATACAAGGTAGGTCATATGGTGATCACTTAAGGCATTGGCTAACACACCTGAATTTATGACCCTGTGGGGGGTGAGAAGTAAGAGTCTAGTCTATAAGGGAGTGGTTGTTTGTTTTTAGGTTTATCCTGGTGGGTTTGAGGATGAGTTGGGTCAAGTTGTGGGCAGCAATATTGTTTTTTTACTTTAAGCAGGGATGGGGATAACCAATTTAAGTTAAAGTCACCCATGATATAGACGTCTTCTGAGGAGGTAAGGGAAACAACAGAAGTGATTAGGTCTGCGATCATAGAGGGATTTAGAGCTGAGCGGCAGTAGGCCGCAACAATAAAAATAGGGACAGAGAACAGGAGTGTTAATCGTTAGGTAAGTGCCTCATATTCTTTAGGGGCAGAGACAGAGAAAACAGTGGTGTGTTGGATAGCAGAGGAGACATATACGGCTGCACCACTACCCCTCCCTGTTCGATCTTGACGAGCTAGGGAACAGCCCAGAATGGCAAGGGTGGAGTCAGCTATTTTGTTGTTGAGCCATGTTTCTGTCAGGATGATAATATCTAGTGTAAGGAACTACCAGAGGCTGGAGCAGATTGAATTTGGGGAGAAGACTGCGGATGTTTAGATGGACTGTTTTCAGGCCTCGGGGCATACTAGAGGGAATTGAGAGGGAGATTGTTAAGAGTGAGGTAGAGGACAATGAACTAGAAGTGGAGCTGGGACCGTGGTTGGGATTTATGTCTCCAGATAATAGTAGTAGGAGGAGGAGGGCAATGATTACAAAGCAAAGTTTCATACTCTTGTGCCAGGGAAGAGAGTGTACGTGACAAGTGTGGGAGATTGTTGTGGGAGGTAGGAAGCACACGGTTTGAAGAAGGGTCCAGTATGAGAGAATGGTTAGGAGAGATGCACTGGGTCTGGCAGGGTAGTAGTTCCAGGGATAAAAAGGGCAAGAGAGGATAGTAGTCCTGTTTTGGTGGGCAAAAGCATTGCTAGAGACAGGGTACTGTAGTGAGGGTTACCAGAGGGGGAGTGCCAGTAAAGGGGTAGGAGGTGGGGTAGAAATAGAGAGAGGGAGAAAAAAAGGGGGAGAGCGACAGCATGATGATAATGAACCTGAAGGAGGTAGAAAAGAGGAGGTGCTTAGAGTCAGAGGTTAGTAACAGGAATAGACTAGGCAGAGATGCCTGTGGTTCAGTAGAACTCTGTTCAGCAGGAGTGTAAGCAGCATGACTGGAGGCAATTCAGTTTTAACAGTGTTGGCAATAAGGACCAAATGACTAATGAAACAAAAAGCACCCCTAGTAGGAGAGTTAGATAAGTTGCAGATTGAAACTTGTGGATTTAGAAAAAAAACGCTAGTTGTCAGGTGCCCTCGCTTCCCTACATAAGAAATTCCATGGCCGGAGGCAGGGACCTTCCTTCTTGGTATTAGCAACAGGCAGGATAAGGATGCAGCCAGTGGTGGGCAAAGGCCTGCCAGGCTGCTTCAGCAGCAGGAGCGCGCTCTTGTCAGGGGTGAGTGTCTAAGGGGAGAAAGGATAAAAAGACAGGGTTAAAATACCACAGGAGTGCTGGTGAACCTAATCGGTGGGAGGGATTCAGAGCAGGGGAAAATGGCCACACTGCAAGGGGGAGGGGGCAGCAGTCTTAGAATGAAGCATCTACAGCAGAATAAAATGACACGCTGGGACAATGGTACCAGTTAGGAGGGGAACAATAGAAGGGGTTTAGCCGGGACAGAATAATAAAGCACCAGAAATCTTGGCTGGGACGCTGCACGGCCAGAGGCAATTTTGGTGGGGGGAGAGAGGCCAGGAGACAGGAACAGTAGAAATTAGGGGGAGGAGTAAGTCAGAAAAAAATTGGCGCAAGGAAGCTGTAACACTTTAAACTTGGTCTGGCTTACTGTTTCTTAACAAGCTAACACTCTTAAACAGGATTACAGTGTTCTTAAATCAACAGCTAACACTTGCTAACAGATGGGCCATTTGCTAGCATGCTACTTTTAAAATTAAATCAAAAAGCGAGAGAAGCAGCTAGAAAGCAGAAGATTTAGTCCAGAGATGTTTCAAAATGGAACAGCTTGTCCATAGTAGAGTGGGGAAAAGAGAATCAAAAAGGAAAAAAAAAAATCACTTCTAATTTGGAGCAGCCAATGGTTAGTTTATGGATCTTGCTCTCCTCCTCTGTGACCTATCCCTAACCAACTGGGCCCCTATAACCACTGCTGACTCCATAGATGCAGCCGCTGACTACTTCAAAGATAAATTCCTCAAAGTCTGGACCCACCATGCCCCCTCTACGCCATATCAGAGTTCGAGGGAACCACCTCCCATGGATCTCTCCAGAGTTTATAGCATGCCAAAAAGCATGGGACAAAGCCTGGAAGCAGCACAAAGTCTCCAAGCTACCAAAAGACTATGACGCATCGCTTCCTTTGCAATAAATGCACCAGAGTTACCCATTTGGCTAAAGTTGATTACTTCAACTCGACCTATCAAGCCAACATAAATAATCCTGCTAAATTTTGGAAGGCCATCCACGCACTCCCCCCCCACCTCTCCTCCCACCCCCCTCCTCAACATTAACAACACCCTCATTGCTGACCACCTGAACGTTGCCTCCTACTTCATCTCTTGCGCTTCTGCTCTCCTATCCTCCCTACCACCTGCCCTGCCAGACCCCTCCCCAAGCTGTTCCCATACACACAGCTTAATCCCCTCTCCTTCACACAAATCAATACCTCTGACACCTTAGTGACTTTACTTGCTCTAAATCCTTCCAAGAGCAGCTCACCCAATTGGCTCAACCTCAAGCTGCTTTATCTTTCTGCCACAGCTATTTTTGCTCCTCTGGCTGACCTGCTCAACTTTTCTTTCAATAGGGCTGCCATCCCCTCTGAATGAAAGCATGCTGTTGTTCTTCCCCTTCCCAAGGGAAGTGATCCTTCCACCCCTGGTAACTACCACCCTATATCTCTGCTTCCTACCCTTGCCAAGCTGCAAGAACATCTGGTCCTTGCCCAACTCTCCTCTTACCTTTTAAACTCGAACTTCTTCAAGCTTTTCCAATCTGGCTTCTGGAAAAAACATTCTACCACTACCTTCCTGATTAGGCTCACTGACTCCATCCTCTCTGGGATGGACAGTGGCCAGATCACTTCCGCTATCTTTGTCAACCTCACGAAGGCTTTCGACATGGTCTCCCACCCCCTTCTTTTGCACTCTCTCTCCGCGTCGGGTCTGTCAACTGCTGCCAGAGACTGTTTCCAGGCCTTCCTAGTAGGTAGGACCCAGGCAGTTAGAATTGCGGACTCCATATCTCCCCCTCTCCCCATCAGCACTGGTGTCCCAAGGATCCATGCTGGGCCCTATCCTCTTCTCAGTCTTCCTCAATGACTTGCCATCCATCTGTACATCCACATCAATTCATATGTGTGCAGATGACATGGTCCTTTACTATTCCGGTCATTCCCCCCTGATGTGACAAACAAACTTCAGCATGACCTCAATAATGTTCAGTGTTGGTTTTTCGAACATCAGCTCTTCCTAAATGCTACAAAGACAGTCTCCATGACCTTCGGCACAAAGCAGAGACTCTCAAGGCTCCCTTCCCTGCCCACCTTCCACATCCTTGATGGGACAGTCCTTGAGGACACCTCCTCCTTCAGATATCTGGGGGTTTGGCTTGAGCAACCCCTCTCTTACTCTGTCCTTGTTGATGTCATCCTGAAAAATCTGTGCCCAAGGCTAGGTGCTCTATACAGGAACCAGAACTGCATTCCTCTCCCAGCAAGGTGTGAACTTGTTCAGATGATGATCCTACCCATCTTTGACTACTGTGATATAGTCTATAGTGTCACTTCTAAGACCTCCCTATCCAGACTGAACACCCTTTTTAACTCCTTCTGCCATTTGCCTTGGATGCCCCTGCCCTTACTCACCACTGTCAGTGCTACCATTCTCTGACTTTCCCCTCACTTTAGAGTAGATGTCTCCTTCATTGTGCTAAATTCATCTCCAAATTCTGGTTTGGCTCACTGTCTACCTACCTCAGCTCCTCCTTAACTCTCTCTCCTCCCCCTGCTACTCACTTAGGTTATATGACTCCCACTCCCTAGTTATCCCACTCTGTTCATCCTCAATTGGTCAAGCTGCCTTCTCTCATCACTTCCCTAAAATGTGGAACTCTCTCCCTCCCAAATTCGCCACTCTTCCTACCCCTCTTCTATTTCCTCTGCCTTGTGGAATTTCCTCTTGGTAAACTGCACCTGTAACTGACCTCCTTGCCTCCCCAAACTACCCACCTATTACTCTACTCTATCACTCCTGTGGCCTGGTCCACCTTCTTTTACTTACTAATTAAAATGCAGGACTGCTTGCTTTATATTTCATTGTTATACACCTTTTTGTTGGTTTGGAATGCTGTTGTAAGTTTGTTGATCTTTCACATGTAATGCTTTGTATATTGCAATTCTCTTTCACATGTAATGCTGTGTATATTGTAAATGTGTTTTTTTAATGCTGTATGTAAATTGTGTATCTACTCCAACTCCCCTTTCCCCCAGGATGCACCATGAGACGAGCAACCTGTTGTACAGTGTGCCTTTCCTGGTGAAACTCTTAAATAAATAAATAAAAGCAAGGGGAGAAAAGAGACTGTTATGATACTCGAAAGAAGTGGTTGAAAAGGTCAGAGCTAAGAGGGTAGCATTCAGCAGGTATAAGGAGACACAAAGGGAGGACAATACAGGGGAAACAGGGAAAGCAGTAAGGAGCACGAAGGTGCAAACTAAGGCTGGATTAGCTCAGGTGGTAACAAAAGGGGACAAGACATTTTGTAGGTATGTAAGTAAAAAGAGGAAGAACAGGAGAGGGATTGTAAGGTTAAGAGGGAAAGGGAGAACTGTGCAAAGGGGGGCCAGGAACAGGCAGGCAAACTGAACAAATACTTTTGTTCAGTGTACGCAGAGGAAAGAGAAGGAGAGGGACCACAAAAAAGTAACAGGAGCTTTGAAAGGGAGGTGGACACCAGTCCTTTTCTGGAGGAGAGAATCCTGAAAGGACTCACAAATCTGAAAGTGGGCAAAGCAATGGGGTCAGGTGGGGTGCATCCAAGGGTATTAAGGGAGATCAGGGAGGTACTGGATCTGACAGTCTCTGACAGTCTCAGTACTCTGACAGTCATATTTAACACCTCACTGGAAACAGGAGCCATTCTGGAGGACTGGAAGAGGGCACCTGTAGCTTCACTTTACAAAAGTGATAGCAGGGAGAAGGCTGGCAACTATAGGCCAGTCAGCATGACATTGATGGTGGGAAACTTAATGGAATACTGCTGAAGGAAAGGATGCAGAATATCTTAAATCCAGTGGGTTACAAGACCTGAGGCTCCATAGATTCATGAAGGTGAAGTCCTGTCAAATGAATCTGATAGATTTCTTTGACTTGGTGACCAGGGAATTAGATCAGTGTGGAGCAGTAGGCTTGGCCTACCTAGATTTCAGTAAGGCTTTCAACACCATTCCACATAGGAGACTGGTAAGGAAGCTGGACGGCTATGGGACTGGTCTAAAGGTGGTAAACTGGGTAAGACTTTTTTTTTTTTTTGTTATTTTAACCAGGAGCAGAACACTAAGCTGAAAGCTTTTTTACAGGAGCAACCTGGGAGCACAGGGAATTTAAGTGACTTGCTCAGGGTCACATAGTATGCAAGTGGAAGTTGTGGGATTCAAACCCAGGTCTGGTCCGCTGGATATCACCAGATTTGCAGCTCAGAGCCTTAGACCACTGTGCTATACTGCCTCTCCCTTGGTTAGGGGATAGGCAACAGAGGGTGGTGGCAAATGGAGTTCACTCTGGAGAAGGAAGGACGGATGTCCAGTGAAGTGCCTCAGGGAACAGTACTGGGACCAGTCCTCTTTAATGCCTTTATGAGTGACATTGCAGAGGAGCTGAAAGGGAAGACATGGCTTTTTGCGAATGACACCAAAAGCTGTAATAGAGTTGACCTCCGGTGGGGGGGTGAGCAGAGACCTAAGAAAACTTGAGGAGTGGCCAAGGGTATAGCAGCTGGGTTTCAATGCAAAAAAGTGCAACATTTATTTATTGAAATGTTTCACCAGGAGGGCACACTGAACAACAAGTTGCTCGTCTCACGGTGCAACCTGGGGGGAGGGGTTACATAGGGTTGTGAAGGATGATCAGTTACAATAGTATGTGAGTAGTACAAACAATACAACATTGTAAGATTGTGCAACAGTTGGAACACAAGGTATTGTACAATAAACAGTAGTGGAACATTGGGTACATTATAGTACATGTCCAAAATCATAGAAAAGAACATATAAATGTACAAAATAGTAATAATACGATAGAACCATTTATAATGCATGAGTGTACCAGGAGCAGACTCAAGGTAATACGCAAGTGCTGTTGGAGTAAAAAGGATTGGGTTAGGCTGTACACACTGGTGACCCAGAAGGGTAGGTGGAGAAGAGAAGGAGAGAGGCAAGAACTGAATATGAGGAGACGGGATAGCCATTTCCTAATTTCCCCCTTCAGGACTTACACTTACAGCACAGAAACAAGGATGGAGTACAAAATGGGAGCAGTGGTATTGACAACCACCAAACAGGAAAGAGACCTGTGGGTAATCATATCAGATGACCTAAAAGGGGCCAGGCAGTGCGACAAGGCAGTTAGGAGGGCAAGTGGGATACTGGGGTGTATAGGGAGGGGTATCACCAACAGAAAGAGAGAGGTGGTATTGCCTCTGTGTAGATCACTAGTAAGACCCCACCTAGAGTGTTGTGTCCAGTTCTGGAGGCCACATCTCCAGAAGGACACAGACAGAGTGGAGGCAGTCCGGAGGAGGGCAACTGAAATGGTGCAGGGTCTGCATCAGAAACTGTATGAGGAGAGATTGAACTTATACTCTGGAAGAGAGGAAGGAGAGGAGGATATGATAGAGACCTTCAAATACCTCAAGAGGGTAAATAAGGTACAAGAAGGAAGTACTTTTCAGAAAAAAAGGTGCTCAAGAATGGGGGTCCCAATAAGAAGCTGGAGGGGGTAGATTCAGAAAAGATGTTAGGAAGCATGTTTTTACAGAAAGAGTGGTGGATTGCTGGAACAGCCTTCCAGTGGAGATGTTGGGGGTGAAAACAGCGGTGGGGCTCGAGAATGCATGGGATAGGCATAAGAGAATATTAGAGGAAAGGGGAGAGAAAGAGCCAGAGATCAAATAGAGATCCCCCTTCCTCGTCCAGGAGTGACTACTCGCCTATCTATCAGTCCATGTTTCCTTTTAGGAATATTGTTTATCTCTGCCATTTACTGTAAATCTGAATTTATTGTATTTTGCAACCTTGTATCTTGTATAACACTGTATTTTTGTTTTGTCCTATTGTTTCTTGCTTACTGCACATTGTACTGTACTTATAGTCTTCTTCTGTGCCATTGTATGTGGTCTGGGTCATGCTTGAAAATGGTCCCTGGGATCATAGTATCATAGTAAAAGCCAGCAGAATAGGCCCTATGGTCTATCATGTCTACTCAGAAGCTAGCCCCCTACAGGAGCTCACTCCTTCACCCCCCCAGCCCCAGAGGTGGCCCTCCCTGGCCTCAGCCTGCCCCTGTATCTGTCCCAGCCCTTCTTGAATCCTTCCACTGTGGTCTCTTCCACCAGACTCCTGGGCAGTGCATTCCATGGTTCCACCACCCTCTCAGTGCACTTATCTGGTTATCAAAGACAGAAATAAATAAATAAATAAATAAAATAAGGTCTGTGGTGACACCGTAAATATGGAAAATTGGTAGACTGGGTGGACTGAGCGGTCCTTATCTGCCATCAAATTTTAAGTTTTTATGTTGTTAGCTTTGCAATGGTTAGTAGAGAAGTAATGAATTTTTGACTCACCTATAAAAATAGGGGTTACTAAGTGGTTGTGATTTCTGTCTGAATTTTGTACTAGGGTTTAACAGTCTAGTACACTTCAGGACTGTAAGTACTTGTTTCTTGTCTTTGCCTTTTTCTGCCCCAGCAACAGGGCACTGTCAATGTCCCGAGTACATCCTATACTCACTGACGCCAGTACGTTCCTGGATTTTAATGCCTGCCCACCGTGGGCATATAAATAGGGCCCACATACAACCAAAAAGAAGGGAGTTAGTGAGTTAGTTCCTGAGACTTCATAGCCTGAGGGGCTTAGCACTTTCAATGTGCATGCTCCAGCTGTGACTGGCCAGAGAGGGCTTGTGGGCTCGGGGTGTTGGAAGGGTCCCTGGTCTTGTGGGGCACTGGCACCCTCCCGTTGAGTCTCCAGAGGCTCCAATACCATCTGGGGTCTGAGTTTGTGGACAGGTAATGCCTGTTGGTGGTCCACCCTAAAGGAGGGTTGCCTAATGGTGATCACAACCACTGTCCCTCATACTTACCTTTACAGTTTTTTTTCTCCCGTGTATATTTAAGTCAGTATGCAAATATTCCTGCAGGACTATGCTAATCTATTGATTACTGCTGTCCCCCGGACCCCCATGAAATGAGACACTGCATCTCATGGGCTTATCCTGATTGCAGTAATTTTAAATAATACTGTTTTCATGACTTTTCTGGCTCCCACTGAGGGAAGCAGAACCCGAGCTGACAGCAGAGAACAGAGGAGGTGGCACTATGACATTGAGACCCAAGAAAGAGGTAAAATGCAGCGAGCCCTGTTAAGTATTAACGCTTTAATGCTTTGGGGCTGTTACATCAAGACCCGAATAAGGGGTAAGATGCAGCGAGCCATTTGCTAACTCATTATCTTGATGTCCATGACTGGGTGCTGGTGTAATGGTAGCTTGCAGGGTACACCCTGCACCCTGTTATTGTACAGACTATAATACCATAGCACAGTTGTGCTGTACTGGAGCAAGTACATCTCTTGGTATCCTGGCTCCCTTGTGGCTGCAAGGGGATGTATGAAATGTGTAAATAAGTTATAGTGCTGCTCTCTGAGGTTCCTGCTGTTTATGGGCTCGGAACTTGCAAACACTGATTTGCTGGGTTTTCAATGATGCTGCAGCAAGGGATCTGGTTGTGTAACTCCCCATTCCACTCTAGTGCTGTATACAGTGCTTTGCAAATAATGGAAAGAGGAAGGGGAAATTGTTTAACCAGGAAAGGCACACTAAGCTGAAGTGTGTTTCCAGGTGTGACCTGGGGGCACAGGGAAGTTAAGTGACTTGCTCAGGGTCACATAGTATGAAAATGGGAGCTGTGAGATTCAAACCCAGATCTCTAGGTTTGTAGCTCAGAGCCATAAAACACAGCACTATACTGCCTTCTAATAAACTGTTGATGTTTGTAAGCAAGTTATGCCTTTGTAAGCAAGTTATGCCTCAAGTGTGCTGCCCTGAGTCATATCAGTTATTCTGCTGAACCAAGAAGGGGCCAAAGTGTAAAGTTACCATAGTATGCATAATGAAGTTTATTCAGCTAAGATAAATATACTGTTGTTGCCCTGAATTGCCATGCCGGGACTTGTAAATAGCTGGTGTAAACGAATCTATCTTTTGACTGACCAAGGGCAGTGCCGATGGGCCCCAAGGGGTGGGAGGGGGTGAAGTTACACACTTTCACAATAAAAAATGTATACTGTGTATCTGGGACGCTCTTCATAGTCTTGAGGCAGCGTTTGTCTGGGTGATCTCACCAGGTTTGCATCATGCAAATAATATATACAGTGATTATTATGAATTACTGTACTAGCAACGTTCACATTAGTTCTTATCACTGTACTCTGACTGCAGGCAGTTTTAAGTGATACAGTCCTGAATCACTTCTGAGGCTGGGCAGTCACTGGGCTTTTTGTCAGCAAGGGAGTTCTTATTAAAACTGTGCATGCAGGGCCTCAAACACCTATTAAGGAGTGAAAGAAGAGATACACAGGCTTGTTTATAGATCGGTCTGTCAGAATCCAGCTGGGGTGTCTCATTTCCAAGTGATACATACATTACTCAGCTGGACTCTGACCACTCCCACAGACTGCTCCCAGCTGGGGTGTGTTTGTGTATTGCTTTGAAACTGGTGCCATGTCATGCCTGCACAATACAAATCGCCTGTGCCTTTGAAGAGAAAACTGCCACAAAACACTCTGTGCTATCCCAGACTGGGAGACCATGGACTCCCGACCATGTAATAATAAGTTGTTCCTTATACCACAGGAACCTTTATTTTACTTATGTGCATGTTTAGTAGATAATACTTTTTATTAGACTAACTGAAAACTTGTTACACAAGATTCCCTGACCTCTAAGTCTCTTATATTTTTCAGTTGCTGCAGAGTTCTGTACCTGATGTTCATCCTGAAAGCTTGTGTAGAAATAGTTTGGTTTGCCTAACCGAAGGTGTAACTGGGTCACCTTGGATGTCACTGTTACTACCCCTGCCTTGTGGACTCAAATAATGTTGAGGGGCTTGGGCCATTACACTCCTGACTGAGAGGAATTTGTATCCAAGATTTAAGCAATTGTGTGTGATCTTAACCCAGAGAAAGGTAACGTGGACCTGGTATAAGTTACAGCTCCGTAGGATGCAGTTCCTGTCCGCAGGATCACCCCACCTGTGAATCAATGCAGTGCAATAACAGTGCCCACTAAGCATGCATTGAATACTGCATGAATATGCTCACGGAAAGGGAATATGAACAAAATAGCAGGGGCTTTATTAGGATGCAAGAACAGGTCCCAGGGTAAAGGAAAGGGGTTATACAAAGAAAAAACAATGTAGACTCAGAACTGGTTCTTCAGTGCCCATACAGGCGCAGCCTAAATACACAGGAGCTACATTTATGTTGCCCTTCTAGGCACAGCTAAATTAAACATAAGCCCAACCTGTGCATCTAGTACTCCTCCAGGCTCAAACCAAATTATAACAGCCCTCTCCCAAACCACCCATGCACAGTACCGTAATTTTCTTCCTACCTGTATTGGGGGTGCTACCTCTCCCCACTGATACCCCTCCAAAAACCTTTGTTTTGATTTGTTTGACTCTGAATTTCAACCCATTGTCTGTTTTATGTATACTCCTCCTATGTAACCCATGTAACCACTGTGTTAAACTTGCTTGACTCTAACTGCATCACATTGTTTGTATCATGTATACTCCTCCCATGTACCCCCCCCCCAGGTCGCACTGTAAGACGAGCATTGTTTTGCTCAGTGTACCTCTCCTGGTGAAACATTTTTCAATAAAAATAAAAAAACAGTTACTACTAGGGTGCTCCTGGTCCTTCACTAAGTATCCTGCCATAGAAACAGCATAGGCCCAATGACACTGCACTGAGCTGCCTGGTGTTTGTGCACTTAAATGATATTATTTTAAGCTCCCACTCTATTGAGAGGGGCTTATACTCCCTTTAAGGACCCCCTTCCTTCTTAGTTGCCCCCAGGGTTTAGGGATTTTTCGTGCTCTGGGGGCACAATTTCCACTTGCCGCTATGTGGTGGCAGCAGACAGCAGGTTCCTAGGGTATAAAAGACAGTTTTTCCCAGATTTTAGAGAGTTGGGAGATGGTGCTGGGGTAGGAGAGGGATATTGGCGGGCACTGCAGGGCAGTGCAGGGTGGGAGACCCCCCACTTCAGGCAGGGTAGCTTGGTCTGTGGCGCTAAGTCAGGTGCCTGTGTAGCATCTGTGGGAGGGCACAAGAGAGGCAGTATGCAACCATTTGTTTGTGGTCCTGGGCTCTGGGGGGGCTGGAGGAAGAATGCTCGCCAACAGGAACGAGGTGCAGGACAGGTAGGCCTCAGGGTTTTTGGGTCTGGGTGCCGGTTGAAAGTGTCTGTGTTTCTCGGCCACCAGGGTTGCAGCAGGTTGTGGCAGGGCCTCTACAGTCTGATGTGGCAAGGTGGCCCAGGGACACTGTTGAGGAGCCAGTGGGAGCCTCTACCTGGTTAAGGGCCTGTTTGGAGGGACAGGCCTCAAGGCTGGCGGACTTTGCCGAGTGGGCCTCGGAGTGCCATAGAGATTCATCCCCTGTTGCTGGTTGCTCAGATCAGGCAGCAGTTTAGAGTCAAAGGTACAGTCCCATAGTGGCTACAGGTTGTTGCGCTGGGCTTGTTAAAAGACCTGATGCGGGTGCAGGGTGATATTGTGGGGGACGTGGGCAGACCAGGAGAACAACCAGGAGGACAACTAGGAGAATGGCCTGGGGTGAAAGGATAATGGGGAATGGTGTTGGCGGGTAATGCTGGTGCCACACCATCCATACCCCTTGGGGTTGGAAGTGAGTGTTGGGGAATGGGTTTAGGAAGAAGCTGTAAGTTATCCTGGGAAGAGGAAAATGGAAAAAGCCCCATTTGTTACATTAGGAAGCTCAGTAGGTAATCACTAGTGCCAGTCAAAAATCAATATGGGAGCTTCACGTTCCAGGTGAAATAAAAAGGCTATGGCTCATTCTGGGGGGAAAGTTTGTCGTGGTGGTAAAAGCTGAGTAAAGATCTAGCACTGCCCTTATATACTGCCAAAATTTGTGTGTACAAAAGTTGAGCCTTGTGGAGCTGAAAGTTCACATTTCATGCATAATGTACCCCTGCAACCCTTTTAATCATTTGAGTTCAGGAGAAATAAAAGCGATTATTCTTAGCAAACGAGCTTATGAGTCCCAATTCGCTTTGTTCTTAAGGATAGGAATGATACTCCTTGGGTTTTTAACATACTAATGATTTTATCTTCCAGAGGCTTAAATTTTGAGAGTCACATCCTGCATCTCTGCATGTTCGGGGCTGCAGAGACCTTCGGTGCACAAGAGTAAGTGGTCTGAGCTAGGGTCCCCCAATTCAGGAGATTGGAGGAGCAGCCAGCTCCTGCAGTGGTAAGATACCCGAGTCCAGCCATATGTATTTGAAAACATCTCCAGGTAGGGCACTAATTCTATTTCTACCTTGAAGCCTGTGATATGTTCTGGTGATGTTTGCTATGCTGTGGACCCCACCCGAACATCGCGCTTTAACCCCTAGACATGGGGAAGGGGGTGTGCTAAACATGGGGGCTTGTTCAGAATGTTTCCTTGCACCCAAAAGGTTAAAATCACCCTGTAATTCCCATAGCAGAGGTGCTTGTGGTCCTCCTGCCCTGTGTAGGCCATGTGGTGCAGGAAGAAATTCTTGTGGTGGGGTGGAAGTCAGGCCTAGAGCGAAGATAGGCCCCAGCTCACCTGGTGTGGAGCATGCACATGACTGACTGGTCGTGTGGCATTCTCTAGTGACCCTGATTGGTGGATGGCTGCAGTAGAGAAGAGAGGCACGTCTAACCCAAGCGCCATTTTGCAGCAGCGTTACAGAGGTGTGGTGGTGTTGGAGCAAGCTGTAAATTGTGTAAGAGGCATCCAGGAGAGCAAGTCAAAAAGCTGCTTCTCTTCTATTCTTGAGCAGTGTGGGGAGGACTGTGAGTACTCTGAGAAAGATTTGGGGGAGGCCATATGGACTGATATCGAAGGATGGCAGGCAGGGGATTAAAAATTCAGGAAGAAGCTTCCCCCCAGGAGGAGCCTTTGGCAATGGTTCCTGCCTCACTACTGACATTGTTCTGGCAAGCAGAATGGAAAGGACAGACTAATGAACGCTGTGTAAGATGTGGATGTCAGGGGGAAGGTATTGTACGACTGCCTGTGTGTTGGATTTGTTCAAGCTCAGCCACGGAAGGCATTTTTGACCACACCCCACTAGTCTTCCTTTTGGGACCCTCCCCAAGTGTTTCAGAGGGGTCTTATCCTTTGTGGTCACTGGGAAGTGCAGACTCTGGAGCCTTCCAGAAACTCTTCCTTTGGAAGAGTGCCTGTGTGGGAGTGGAGAAGACCAGGGGCTCTTCTCCTGATATAGTAGTTGAAACAGAAGAAGAAGATGGTGCTGCTGAGGGATTGAAGCCAGGGGGTGATGGGGAGCACAGTCATCAGCCCCACTCCCCGCTACTGGCTGTGTGCTATTCCTGTGGCAGAGGGAGGGGCAGGGGCCTTAAAACATCTGTGGGTGACTCTCCAGGGCTAGGGAGTCCCCACCGTGGCCTTGTCTGGAGGTAGCCCCTGGCCCTGTTGGAGAAATCTGAGCCCTCAGCTAGGGAGAGGTCCAGGGTACAAGCAAGTGGATCTCCCCAGTTTCAACCTGCTGCACCCAGTGAGCCTGCAGGGAGTGGAAAGATCCCAGAGGAGTTTCAAGAGGAGGTGGATGAGCAAAAACTCCTGGGACCAAGGTTCCAATTTGCAGACGACCAGGTCTTCAGTGCAATCCCATGACCCTACCACCGCCCAATGGTCACTATGGCTGACCGCACACTCCACATTTGCCTGTGCACTCTAGGACCCTTCGGACCTGGATGGATGGTTTCAACCACAGTGGCCCTTTGAATATTACATGTAGAAGGGGAGTGTGGTTGCAGCCAGGACAAGCTAGAAGAACCAGCATCCAAGATCTGCCTGAATGGAGTCATGCCAAGAGATGGGTAAGGAGAAGACTGCACATTTAATACCCATCTCTGGATTACCCATATGTGTCAGAGAGAATGTGGGACATTATTGAAGAAATGAGGGAGGAATGGGTATTCAAAGAACAGCTAGAAAGACTAAAACATCAACCTGGAGATGGTGGTTTCCCCTCTCAGCAACTATTCCAAGAAGCACGGGCAGTGTGCCACACTGTGCCATGGTCCAGACTCACCCTGTTTAAGAACTTTGCATTGGTGCAGGACTTGGCTGGAACCTGCATCAATTACTACATGGTGGACAGAGACTCTTTTGGGGACATTGCCACCGAATCGGACCCAGATTTCTATTTCCCACTTGGTGGGGGACCTGCCATTTAAGCCCTTTAAAAGACTCATAAACTGTACCAGGAAGATTGCTTAATGGAGCAAGTTATAGTGACTGTACAATGCTACTGATTAATGAAGAAACTAAAATTTAATAATCTCTACATTTTCACCTAGAGCCTAATGATAGATTGTTAACCATTTTATTGCACTTACAATGGTGTGGTTGGTGTGCCTGTGAGAATGAATGGGCACGTGTATGGTGTATGGAAGTTAAAACCTCTTTAATTGTACATAAAGTAACATGTTACCTTGGGTGAGGTATAATAATTAACAAGGGTGTTAAGGGACTAGTGTGTTATAGGCATCTACCTCACATACCTGTTTGATTAAAATGTTGCTTGAAATTTACGTAATAACTGCTTTCTTAATATTTTGTGAGACTATACATTTTTTATTGTTTCTATAGATGTATTTAGAACCTCCTGGCACAGGTAAGAGTAATTTAGGATTTTAAAATTTAAGTTAGGGTAGGTAGTGTTAGGATGGGTACCCTTTTGGCCACAATTTGGGTGGGTATTTCTGGGCAGGCTAGGGAGATGCGCATACACAGTTTGTTTTGGAGGAGAACATCCTGGGCCCCTGCCATTATTCCCAGGAGGGAATGATTCCCTGGGTGGGGGGAGAGTGTGAACCCCCTCTCTTTTGAGAGGGGCTTGTACTCCCTTTAGGGACCTCCTTCCTTCTTAGTTGCCCCCAGGGTTTAGGGATTTTTTGTGCTTTGGGGGAACAATTTCCACTTGCCATCAGGGACTCCCCCCTGCTTTAGGCAGGATGGCTTGGTCTGCAGCGATGAGTCAAGTCTCTGGGTAGCATCCATGGGAGGGCACAAGAGAGGTAGTATGCAACTGTTTGGGGTTCTGGGCTCTGGGGGACTGGAGGAAGAACACTCACCGACAAGAATGAGGTGCAGGACAGGTAGGCCTCAGGGTTTTGTGTCTGGGTCCCAGCGGAATGTGTCTGTGTTTCTGGGCCTCCAGGGTTGCAGCAGGTTGTGGCAGGGCCTCTGCAGTCTGATGTGGCAAGGTGGCCCAGGGACACTGTTGAAGGGGGCCAGGGGGAGCCTCT
Organism: Neoceratodus forsteri; assembly: GCA_016271365.2. Taxonomy (NCBI): domain Eukaryota; kingdom Metazoa; phylum Chordata; order Ceratodontiformes; family Ceratodontidae; genus Neoceratodus; species Neoceratodus forsteri. The sequence goes on from CM057456.1 coordinate 213,053,442, forward strand.
ACCCAGTTAAGGGCCTGTTTGGAGGGACAGGCCTCAGGGCTGGTGGATTTTGCCGAGTGGGCTGCAGAGTGCCCTGGAGGTTCATCCCCCTGTTGCTGGTTGCTCAGATTGGGCAGCAGTTTACAGTCAAAGGTACAGTCCCATGGTGGCTACAGGTCTTGTGCTGGGCTCGTTAAAAGACCTGATGCTGGTGCAGGGTAGTATTGCAGGGGACTTGGGTAGACCAGGAGAACAACCAGGAGAATCACTAGGAGAACAGCCTGGGCTAAAAGGATAATGGGAAATTGTGTTGACAGATACTGTTGGTGCCACACCATCCATGTACCTTGGAGCTGGAAGTGAGGGCCAGGAAATGGGTTTAGGGAGAAGCTGTATGCTTTCCCGGGAAGAGGAAAATGGAAAAAGGCCCCATTTGTCAAAGTAGGAAGCTCAGTAGGTACTCACCAGTGCCAGTCGAAAATCAATATGGGAGCTTCACGTTCCAGGTGAAATAAAAGGGCCGTGGCTCATTCTGGGGGAAAGCTTTCCATGGTGGTAAAAACTGAGTAAATACCTAGCACTGCCCTTATGTACTGCCAAAATTTGTATGTTCAAAAGTTGAGCCCCACGGAGCTGAAAGTTTACATTTCATGAATAATGTACCCCTGCAGCCCTTTTAATCATTTGGGCTCAGGAGAAATAAAAGTGATTATTCTTAGTAAACAAGCTTATGAGTCCTGATTCGCTTTGTTCTTAAGTATAAGAATGAAATGATACTCCTTGGGTTTTTAACATACTAATGAGTTTATCTTCCAGAGGCTTATATTTTGAGGGACACATCCTGTACCTCTGCATGTTTGGGGCTGCGAGGACATTTGGGGCATAAGAGTAAGTGGTCTGAGTCAGAGTTCCTCATTTCAGAAGACTGGGGGAGCAGCCAGCTCCTGCAACTGTAAGGTACCTGGGTCCATCCAATGTATTTGAAGACACCTCCAACTAGGACACCAATTCTATTTCTACCCTGGAGCCTTTGAAATGCTCTGGTGATGTTTGCTACACTGTGAGCCCCCTTCCCTGGGAACATTGCGCTTTAACCCCCAGACATGGGGAGGGGGGTGCTACATTATGAAATGGGTAGAAAGTATGCTGACTCCTGATTGGCCAAGAGGTACTTTCAAACAGGCCGTCATCCCAGCACAACAGAGTGTAGCTCATCAAAAATATGTTTAAAAAATACATCTGTAAGCGGTTGCCATACTGGGCCCTCAGGGCTCACTTGTCCACCCCTCCTGAGGAGGCTGACATGGGTTCACTAGGAATGTACTACACTGGAGTTAAATGGTGCAGTGCCTCCACCTGGGGTAGTAATATGGTGTACCTGGTAACTGAAACACAAGTTTACCAGTGCCACCCCCCCAGGAAACAATGCATAAACTGTCCACACAGTCCCTCCCCGAAGCAAGTGACACTGCAAGCAATGACAGTCCACAAATCAGAAAGTGCAATATAAAACAATTTATTTAAAAGGGAGGATATGGTAAAGAATAAGGGTTAGCAAGGGACAAATGGAAGCAAGGGGATAGCACTAGCTCTATACTTTAAATGTAACAATAAGCAAACATTTCAATGCTTAGAGGAGGCAGTACAGCTTAATGGTTAGGATACTGAGCTTCAAACCTGGAGACCTTGGTCTGAATCCCATAGCCCCCATTTGCATACTGTGTGACCCTCAGCAAGTCACTTAACTTCCTTGTACTCCCAGGTCGCACCTGGAAACAAGCTTCGGTATAGTGTGCCTTTCCTGGTTGAACAATTCCTGCCCCCCCAAACAAGTCAAAGCTTTACTCCACAACACAGCCCACCCCACCCCACGGCAGTCCTCAATCCCCAAGGGTGGGTACACCCATCTGAGTTCCACCCAAGGGCCATGAGTGAGCGATCTCTCAAACGTTACTGAGAGTACCTCACTGGGGATGCTGTTGCTTCTAGCAGGGAAGAGCTTGATGGCATGCTTTTAACAGTTGTGGATAATTATATTTTTAAACACACAATGGCTGAACACAACTTTACCCATACCTGCTTACTATATGAGCTAACTAACTGGCTCAATCTTGCCAACAGAATAAAGTACCAGACGTGCCTGCTAGGCAAGAAATCTCTTCTCGGGAAGGCTCCTCTATCCCTACAGGAACTCCTCCGTACTGGTAGTTCCAGTTATCGGACCAGGGATCAGACCCTCTGTTCGCTGGCTATCCCCTTTAGAAAAATTATGTTAGGCCAGCAGTCCTTCACCTACAGAGCAACCTCCTAGCTAAATGAGATCCCTGCTCACCCATTACATATTAACAGCCTCCCCATCTTCAAGGCAGAGTTGAAATGGCACCTTGCCAATACCAGGGCCTGCAGCTGCAGGTAATTAAAGTGCAGTTAATCACTTGCTCTCCTACCCTTGCAAAGCTGCTTGCAGAGGCCCTCAATACTGACAAGTGGCCCTATGGCTCACCCCCATCTCCTTGCAACCATGAGCCCTAGTACTGGGTAGGCTCCAAAGTCCTTTCCCCTACACTATCTGTCCTCTTAGCATGGGTCTGGTCTGGCCTTCTCCTCCTCAAACTTGCACTCCTCTCTGCCTAGCACTTACTATACACAGCCGCCTAGAGTACCCGAAGGTGCCTATTGTCCCTCCACCCTCCCCACCTCAAGTCAAGGCCATTCCCCCCTCCCCTTACTGCCACCCAACTGTTCGTCTATGTACCCTTGACAAAGCTTGCACCTGGGCTGCATCCCTTTTGTCTTTGTGTTTCCCTCCTGTTCCATTTACCCATGGGTGTGAAATACCTGTTGTTAGTAATTATTTTGTAAACCTTTATATCTTACTATTATAATTTGCAGTTTATCCACTTGGTTCTCTGTTTCCACATTCACTCTGTTATGTTCTCCCTATTGCAGGTCCTACCGATGTGGGATTCCCTCCAAGGTCTTATTAGTCACATGTGTATTGTTGTGTACTGTACACTCACAACTGCACGGCATTATGTTCTCCCTCTTGGCAGCGTTGCCTATGTATAATTACCATTAAGGTCATTACTTCATTGTAGTATAGTATTGTCTTGTATTCTGACGTGGAACCTTTGGAAAAGAGCTTTTGCTCAAAGGTGCTTTCTGAATCCTGAAATAAATAAATGAATAAATAAAAATAAATAAATGAAACTTTAACCAGTACACACTTGAAAAGAAGGAACCCTGTTTGTAATGCAATGAGATTTTGTGGCAAACTGGCCTCAGGAGGTCTTCTTCTTGAGCTCTCTCATAGGCTCAGTCCTGCCCAGGACTCTTCCCTCAACTCCTGACCAATATCCTTGTTTCTCCCAATTGTACGATTGAACTCTGGATTTTACTCACAGTTCTGATGCCTCACATGATACCTCTGGTATAGCAGGCTAACTGAATATGATGCTCCCAGCTTGGATGCTACTTTCCCAGAATTGCTGTGGATTTTCTCTACTGCTCTCAGCTTGGCTTGCTTAGGCTCGGGACCTGGGTACAGGTGGGTGATTTTGTGGCTTGGGGACTCAGTAGGAGCTGTTCCCCCAAAGGGGAAAAGTCTGTGGTGGGTCAGGAAAACCCAGCTCCAACTTGCCTGTTAAAAGTTGTTTTTGATGAAACTTTTGTTATTTTTATAGATGCTTTACTCTAGGATTCCAACATGTCTAGTCTGCCAGGCCTGCAGTGCCTTGACCAACAGTGGCAAACAGTCCCACATCTGGACACACGGTTACTTCCTTGGTCTCATTCTTTTCTTCAGCTTAAGAACTTCACTTTTTATTTCCTCTTTCTGACCCTCCCCTAGAATTGAAAAGCACGAACCAAGGAGCATGTCATATTCCAAATAAAGACTACTGAAAGCATGTCTTTCTAATTAACAGCACCTAAGAGGAATTCCTCCTTTAAGATAGTAAAAACTCCTGTTTTGTCTCAGAGTGTCAAATTTATTACCTTTGGTGCTACCTGGGGAAGTCAGCATAACTCATTAAGCAGCTCTTGTTTCACATGCTTAATGGTGCACTGGAAGAGTGCTGGGACCTCAACCCATTAATGTCCTGGTCTGAGTCTCCACTGTTGAAATAGACCAATCCAAGGCAAAGAGACAAAAATCAGGTAAGCCCCCACCTTTTTGGGGGGTAGTCCATGATGATAGCGATAATAAATGAGTAACTTTAGAAACAACGACTCATTTATATTGTTACCATGAATGGCTACCCTGCTAGGGTAGCAACCATATAGCGAGCAGAGCAACTGGAAGGGGAGGGATCGGGAGGTGGAGGGGAGGCATAGGAGGGAGGGTTTGTATGGGTAGTGGGATCCTGCTGTGATTGAGCCAGCCCTGTAGTGTGGTGGCAAGGGTGGCTGGATACGGTGCAGCAGAAACTGGGTTCAGGACCTGCTGGGACTTGTTTTACTGCTGCTTGTGGCTCTGTTTTTTTTTCTTTTTCTGTGTTTTGTCTCTCCTCGACATGCACCCCCTGGAGTTGACAATCTTTAGTCAGGGGGGTGTGAGGGATGAAGCCCCCTGTGAGGGGGACACGGGGGGCACAGTCCCCCACATAAACACTTCCGTGTTATCCGGAAGTTGAATCACTGTTAGTTGTATGTCACCGAAGTGCTTTTTGGCAACATACATTCATGATGATAGTAATTGCTGTTTTTTGATTGCTGTCATCACATGGAACCTTTTGGGGGTTACACATCCAATTTAATAAAAATGACCCATTTCATAATCACAATAAGACCCTCCAGGGGGTGTGTTATGGTGGGTTAATGGTCCTTCTTAGATGATAGAAGCACTTAACTTCACCTCGTGTTTCAATCCACCTGAGGTGGGCAATTATCCCACCATACTACACCCCCTGTCATACCTTACTGCTTAATTCAACAAGCTTGGCAGTGAAACTCCAAAACTCAAAGACTCTTAAACCCACAAGGGGGTATTTACAAATCCTGGCCAGATGGTCTGGTGCATTAAATGTTTTCCCTAACTACAATAGGATACAAAGATGCAGGGCAAGCCCTGATTTACTCTATGTTCTTCCAGACTAGACACTCTCTCTCTCTCTTGAAGTACAGGGGTGATGGGTGGCATAGTTGCAGAAGGTCTTTCTCTTGCTCGTGTCTCTTGACAAGCAGGGCTTAGATGTCATCTGGTGAATTGGCTGCTCTCTCTAGTCCCAGTCTGGCCTCTCCTAACTTCTGCATCCAGCAGACAGTCTTCCTCATTTAGCAGGACAACTCAGCCAAGGAAAACTTGATTAATTTAGGCTGAGCTTCAGGTTCGTCCCTCAGGAGAGGATTTGCCAGAAATGTGTGCCAGAACTCAGGCAGTCCTTCTGTGTTCCTGGAGTTCCTTGTGGCTCTTCTCTCCAAGTTCTTCAACCTAATTGGTTGACGTGCAACTCCTGACCCCTCTTGCTATGGTGGTGAGGGTCATAGTGCACAAAGATATCTGTGTCCTTGGCTATTATGGGGCACTGGTTCCCAAAGTCCTTAATTACTAGGGCTCCTTCCAATATTCTGTGTTCCCTTGCTACGATTGCATGGTGTTGCACTAATGTCTGGGGCAGTCACAGGAGAGTTTGAGCACTGGTTGTGCTCATCCACCTGTGGCAGGTGGCTGCATTGATGAGCAGTGTTGAGCAGTGGTAATGCTGGTACAGAAAGCACTGACGATTCCTTGCTTTCCTCTTCAGTCCCAGTCCGGTTCCCACAGTAGCAAGAGTCTAAGTCTATCAAGAGCAACAGTAGAAGAGGTGACTTGAGGCGTGGGTGTCAAGGTAACTCCAGAGATCCCAAAGGTAAACCTCCAGGCATTGGGGGGGGGCTACAAAGATATTACAAAATAAAATATGCACTGCACTTTCCTCTGACTAACACAACAGCAGAAATCTGCACTACGTACAAATACCTTAAGATTTATTTATAATGTATGTACCCAGTATAGCCAAGCTGAGATGCAATTTTTCATTTTCAGTGGGGTCATCATTCAGTGTCCTTCCATCTATTTATTTCTAAAAAATGCTGTTCCAACATGGAATATTTTCTGGCTCATCTTTGAGATGGAACATGTGGAATTTGCATATTCATTTGTTGTGAGTAACCTCTCCATTTTCCTTCCCCCTCCCCATAATGGCTCTTTATCATTCTAGTCCAGAGGCGGTTGGTCATCCCTGTTCTCATTCCTCTGAACTGACCACCACCTCCCATGAGACTCACCTTTGGTCTAAAGTTCCCCAACGATTGTCCTGTCATGGAGGGGTCTGTACGAACAAAACTGTTGTTAAAATATTTTATTATTGTAATTTTTATTTTTCATATTTTAATTATTTTAATTACTGTTTCATATATATTTATTTTTTATAAATGCTTAATTAATAGGAATAAGTTTAAAGAGGGCATCCTAAACTTCTGGTTAGATTAATATCTAATGGGATTCAAAATGTAAGAAGAAGGACACTGATTGAATTTGAAGTACTACAAAACATAGATAACGTCCAAGTCATTCGAGTTTGAGGGGAAAAAAATGGTTCTACTGTTTATGTTTCAAGTATCCTCTGTCTGGCTGAGAAGGGGATACTGCAGTCATTCCACATATGAAGCATTCCATATAAGGAAAGCTTAAGTTTCATTTTAAAACAGTGATATTATGAGACACTTTTCAGTTTGTTAGTCTGACAGCAGGGGCCCTGCATACCTGAAAGGTCAAAGGCCCAGGATCTCTTTGGGTACAACCAGATAAGGAAGGATGGGTTGCTATGAACTTGACAGGGGATATATAACATCTGGACTCTGTGCTGAGCTGAGGTTTGCATGGACAAATACTTCTTTTAAGAAGTACCATTCACTATAATGGGAATGAGGAACTTTCATCAATTGCAAAGTTGTGTCAAGTCCCATTAAGACCAAATTCAAGCCAGCCCAGTGGTGCTGAGGCTTGAGGCGCTGGATGCCACACCTTATGCCGCACCAGCAACCTGGGTTCAGGAATGCACCTGGGCAGTCAGGAGTCAGCTGGGGCAGGAGGGGATCAAGCATCTGGAGGACTGCTCTCCTCTCCAAGGGGGGGTTCCAGGAGCCCCCAGTGCTGCAGTGACGACTGGTGGAAACCAGTGGCAACACAAAGCGCATGGGACACAGAAGAGGGAGGGATGATGGCAGTCTCCAGTGGCAGGAGCATGGAGCCATGCAGGAGACATTGTACACCACGTCCTGAGGGGTAACAAAGAGAAAAAAACTCCTGAATAAGCACAGTGATGCCCACGATGGGGGACCTCTCTCACAGGCCAAACAAGGCCAGGAGTAAGTCAGGGTGTGACTCAAAGGGTGATGCGGTCTCCCTGTCCTGGATTAGGGCTGCCGGGGGGGCCCTCCGTGGGGGGGTAAGCCACGGTCCTTCCTGCTGTGCTTCCGTGGCAAAGGCTGGCCTGTAGCAGTACTTGAGCCCCATGCATTGGGCAGATTTGGGGCCAAGCAAGCCCCCGCCATACAGAAGATGAATAAACAGAGTCCACAAAAAAAAAAGACGAAATTCAGACACTTAGGGATGTAGAGATCTGTAAGGAGAGTGAATCTCAGGTCTGCAAGAGTTTTGTAATGCTTGCTATTTACAGAACATTGTCACATCAGAACTGTCAAAGATAAACAAACAAGTGTGGTATCAAAAGCAAGCTACCCTTCTGACCTTTTATTAGAGACTTATTTTCTAATTAAGTACCTAAAGGCAAAATACAGTTGCTTCATATTAAAGAGTTTCTCAATGAGCCCCAAGCTGCATGAGGTCATACTTCATTAAACATGAACAAAGAAAACCACGTGCTTGTAAGAGAATTTAATGCTTTAGAGACATTCTGGAAATAATTTATGGAAGTCTAGAATATTTAGAACAAATCACTGTTTTTAAGAAACATTGTTAAAAAATAAAATTTTAGCCTTTATTAGCCTAATTCAGGAAATACAGGTCCTGGAAACATGGAACATGTGTTAAAAGACTCCAGTCAATGAGATAAATCCCAAAATGTTGGTTTAAAAGTTACACCATTTTGCATGAAAAAGACAGAATGGAAAGCTAATTTCATTTATAAAAGTAAATCTGGAGCCAGTGGGAAGTCCTTAAATAAATGTAGTAGTCCTGCTAAATGACAGGAGCTTGGGCAATAAAATGCCTGAGCTCCAGGCGATGCTAACTGAGGGAGCGGTGGATGTGGCAGTGGTCACTGAGACCTGGGCTACCGCAGGACACGACTGGGACCTGAACCTGGAGGGTTACACTATGTTCAGGAAGGATGGGGGGAGGGAAGTGGAGGAGGGGTAGCAATGATAGTCAAAAACTGCATTGGCATGGGGGAGAAGAGGAGGCGGAGGGAACTGTGGAGGTGATTTGGGTCACCTTGATAACAAGGGGGGGCAAGAGAGTAAAAATAGGAGTGGTGTATAGACCCCCTGCGCTGGCAGAGGAGCTGGAGGAGAGTCTGGTGGCAGATGTTGGGAGACACTGCAGATGGGGCAGCGGAAGGGTGGTAGTGTTGAGGGACTTTAACATGCCAGGAACAGTCTGGGAGATTATGACATCCTCAGTGGCCAGGGAACAGAGGTTGTTGGATGTCTTTCAAGACGCGTTCCTAACTCAGCAAGTGGGGGAACTGACTAGGGAGGCACGGGTACTGGATGTGGTCCTGGCAGACAGTGACCAGATTGGGTTCCTGGAGGTAAGGGACCCATTGGCGGGGAGTGACCATGCCACGGTCTGGTTCTGCCAGGACCTAGGAGGGGTAGAAGGCTGCACAAAGACGGAGGTAACTGACTTCAGGGGCGGATTTTAAGGAAATGGAAAGGATCCTTAAGGAGCATTTGGATGTGATTGGGTCAGACATGGACATTGACAGTAGGTGGGAAATCATCAGGAAAGGGGGGTGCAGAATGCTACCAGCAGCTGTGCAAGAGTAAGACGAAAATGCAGTAGGGCCCGAAAACCCTGCTGGTGGACCAGGGAGGTGCAGGAGGTGGTGCGGGGAAAGAAGGCAGCCTATAGGCAATTCAAGTGTTCAAGGAGTGAAAGGGATCGAGGCAGGGTCGGACTGGCCCACCTTGATACCTGGAAATTTCCAGGTGGGCCCCCCTCAGTTGGGTAAGTAGTTACCTTCTGAACTCTGAAAATGTTTGCATTTATCTTCTTTTTTCTAATTAAATGGGGTATCTGGGACACTGTTGATAAATGTAAGATGCAAACACAGAGCTAGTATATCAGATTGAAGTGGAATATTGACATGAGTGTGTCAACCTGGGCCCTCCTCTATTGATTTTCCACGTGGGCCCTTGTATCTTCTTTCCAGGTGGGCCCTCTGTACCCCAGTCTGACCCTGGATCGAGGGGAGTACGAGCTGAAGGCTAGAAGGGCCACTAGGGTGGTGAGGGTGGCTAAGGCAAGGAAGGAGCAGAACCTGGCCAGGGAAATTAGAAGAGGGAACAAGGGGTTCTTTAGATACATTGGGGAAAACGAAGAGTGAAGGGGCAGATTAGCAGGATTAAAACAGGGGAGAGATGGGCAGAAGACCGGGTGGAGCAGGCTGAAGTACTAAATGAGTACTTCCCCTCAGTTTTCACCAAGGAAAATGGGGGTGCTGCATCATACATGGGAGGAGACAGTGATACTGAGGAGGGGGGGACCCTTACCGATTGGCGGGTCTGAGGAGAGGGGGAGGCATCACTGGCAGGAGGGGGGAAGGCTAAGCAGGGAGAAGAGGTAGCAGAAGTGGAAATCACAGCAGAGAGAGTGAGGGGAAGCCCTCAGGTCCCTTAAGACGGAGAAAGCACCGGGGCTGAATAAATTATATTCCCAGAGTGCTGAAGGAACTTGTGGATGTCCCGTTAAAACCCCTGGTGGAGCTTTTCACCATCTCTCTGAGGACAGGGTGGGTGCCCCTGGACTGGAAGGTGGCGCATATAGTGTCTATCCACAAGGGGGGATCAAGGGAGGTGGCAGGGAACTACAGACCTGTCAGTCTGACATTGGTGGTGAGCAAGGTGATGGAGGCCATTGTCAAGGAGAGGCTGGGGAGGGACCTGGAAAAGTCAGGGTGCCTGGGTGATAGACAGCATGGATTCATCCCTGGGAAATAATGTCAGACAAACCTTGTGGATTCTATGACTGGGTGATGAGTGCCTTGGACCCGGGTAGACCAGTGGACGTCCTTTTTCTAGACTTCAGCAAGGCATTTGACTCTGTTCCTCACGAGGGCCTGTTGGATAAGCTGGGAAAAATGAGGGTGGGGAACCAGATGATCAGATGGATAGGCAATTGGCTCCAGCACTGGACTCAGAGGGTCATAGTTGGTGGGATAGTCTCATCCCCAAGGGGGGTCATTAGTGGGGTCCCACAGGGATCAGTCCTTGGGCCCCTTCTGTTCAACGCCTACGTCTCTGACATAAGGACAGGTATCAGGAGTGAGATGAGTCTCTTTGCGGATGACTCAAAACTGTGGGCAATGGTGGATGGGGAGGAGGGGAGATTGGCCCTACAGGGGGACCTGGAGGCTCTGGAAAGATGGTCTAGAAAGTGGAAGCTGAGGTTCAATGCAGGGAAATGCAAGGTACTGCACCTGGGGGTCAGAAACCCGGGCCAAGTGTACCTCCTGGGGGGAGGAATGCTACAAGTCTCGATGGCTGAGAGGGACCTGGGGGTGGTGGTGGATGTCAAGATGAACAACTCGGAGATTTGTAGGAGGGCAGCAGCCAAGGCCAACAGGATGCTGGGATGCATCACTAGGAGGATCGCCTCCAGAAGGAGGGAAGTGATACTCCCTCTGTATAATTGCTTGCTGAGGCCACACCTCAAGTACTGCATGCAGTTTTGGAGGCCACACTTAAAGAGGGACATTAAACTCCTGGAGAGGGTCCAGAGTAGGGCAACCAAAATGATTTGGGGCTTGGGAGACAGGACCCATGAGGAGAGGCTTGAAGAGCTAAATATGTACACATTGGAAGAGAGAAGGGACCGGGGAGACATGATAGAGGTCTTCAGGTACATGAAGGGGGTAAATAGGGGAGGAGCAGTCAGGGTGCTTCGAAGGAAGGAGGAGGGGGCCACTAGAGGGCATGGGTGGAAGCTGGAGGGGGAAGATTCGGGCCAAAAAGGAGGAGGTGCTACTTCACTGAGAGGGTGGTGGAGCCATGGAATGCGCTGACTAGGGGGCTGGTGGAGACAGAGACAGTGGAGGGGTTCAAGAGGGGGTGGGACAGGTACAGGGGAAGGGTTCTGGAAGCAAAATCCAATGTAGCGAGAATATGCGGAACTGGGAAGGGAGAAGCCAGAGAAGGTGAGGGGGGGCAGAAAGGTCAGCTCCCAGGGTGGGGGCTGACCAAACTAGCAGATGTGAAAGACCATTAGGCTTATTCTGCTGGCATTTTAGTATGTTAGCATGCTAGTATGTTAACCATTTGTCATCTGCAAGGACCAATTAGAGCTTGGTGATGATGTCACTCAGCTTGAAAACTTGCATGCAGTTTCTGCCGGTCCTACCCAGATCTGCTTGGATCTTGGTGCTGGATGCATCCCACATTGGCTGAACTGGAAAACCTTGTTATTTCGAACTCCTACTAGGCCAGAAGCCTAAAGTCATGCCTGCTTGTAGGGTCTGAAACCAGTTTGGATTAATCATTAATGTAGCCACCAGGGGATGCTAAGGACATGCTTGAAAGTCTATACAACATTGCAACGAGGTCCAGCTACAAAGAAGTTTATTACCAGACAGGACTTTTTTCAATACTGGATGAAGCAAGGCCTATGTTTTACTTACTAAGTATTTTGACTGAAATAATGTTTTGCAATTTCTTCTAAAAGTCTAGACAAGAGACAATCCTTGAAATTCATCAGTGAAAGCAAGTCTGCACTGCTGTTGGATTATAGTGAGCCTGGAGTTATGGGGCGCAGTAAGGAATTGAAACAGGAAAAAGTCATAGAATCCAGTTATCTAAACAACTCTGCTGTCCACAGGGAAATCCTTTAGTTTAGTTTAGTTTATTGTTCTAGGAATTACTACCTTTGAGCCAGAGGCTCTTTTACAAAGGTTCCACGTCAATTAGGTACAGTACAAAAGGTTACATAGATAACACAACAATTTGTGTTGTGTCAAGAGCAAGAAAACATATACAAATACATATCAAATCATTTGTGCAAAAGGACATCCTTTCCTACAAACTGTTGTGCTGCTGAACTGTTCAAATCTTGTGGCCTTATTTTTCCTGCCAAAATCCTGCTAAGTGTTTTTTTGATGATTCATGACATCAAGCAAGAAGGATCTAGCCTACACTGGTTCATCAATGCCAGAATAGTCTACGGTTCCAGGTTCGAGGGGGAAAAGACAGGATTACAGCCAAGCCACTGAAGGACTTTTGTCATCCAGAATCAGGAGAAGCACTCCTTGTCACAAATCTACTCTGGGGATCTACTCCGAGGATCAGGCCCCCTGTTCCCACAGTGCCCAACCTTGAAGTCTGATTTGTGAACAGAGGACAAACAGGGACACCTTCCTGTTTGTTTTGGGTCCTAGCAAACTACCAGTCTCGAGTCCTGGGGTAAAATGAACTCACTTTAGATAGCACACTCAGGTAACAGGTCCAAATATCACACTCTCTTCAGGGAAAGAAGCACAGTACTTGACCTAGTGGGCATACAAACAACATGGTTCACAACCCCCTGCTGAATCAATTGAGAAGCTGGTATTTTCTTACCTTGCTGGATCTTTACACAGGTCCTTGTTAACGTGGCTGCACATGGTGACACACAAAGCAATTTAACAGTTATGTCAGATTTATCAATACTGTTCCACCATTCACACTCAAAATGAACATGTCTCAGGCAGCGTTTTAAGGAAAAACAAAGTTTATTAAAATTAAAAATAGTAAATAAATACAGATCATAAAACAGAACATATATACATTAAGATTACAGTCAGAAAGAAATGGACAATTACAAAGCAAAGTGCCTTGCAACTGAATTAAGTAAGTCTAACTCAGTTTTCAGTTGGCAAAGAGTTTGGGCTGTTACCTATCTTGGCAGAAGTGGTCTCTCTTGAGTCAAGGAACAAAATGTCCCTTAGAAGTCCAGAATAAAAGTGCCAGTCCTTTCAGCTAGCTTGACAATATCAAAGAGGTCAAAATGTCCCTCCCATCCTGTGATGTCACAGCTCTGGACTACTAGGACGAGGTCACATTTACTTCTACATACTTAATTTGTAACATGCAACTGCATAGGAAAACAGGTCAGATTACTACTTGATTGGAATCTGCAAATACAGCAATATTTTTAATTATAACAAGACAGGTTGTCCTCATCAGAGTATGGTTTTATGGCAGGTTACAATATCCCTTGGATCTTTCAGAGAATCATCCTGAAAACATTTCTCATATTGGGTTGCATTTTCACAGAGGTCTATCAGAAATGACTTCCCTCTTGGTATGCTTTAAAATGTAATATTTTATAACCGGTTGCCTAGGTTCAAAGCAGTGGCTTGTTATCACCTAGTTTTTATAACAGTCACAGGAAGTTTAGCAGATAAGTGTTAGATTTTCTATGAGCCAGCTGTGCCCTTTAGGTCAGCAAGAGGGCATAACATTTTATTCTTTAAAAAAAAAAAAATCCAATATCCTATGATGCCTTGCGCTGACTACCATGTTTCACAAGTAGAAATAAAAAAAAAACCATATATTTATAGCAAAAATATAACACAAATAATAACAAGCAAACAACTATTGCAACACCCCTCCCTCCTAGACTGAATTTGGGGGAATCTATTCCTAGGCATGGGTGAGCTTCCCAAATTCAGTTCACTGTTCTAAGTGGTGCGATAGCCCATCTGTATTTGTCAATCTGGCCCTGTGGGTAATGGTCATATTTTATCCCTGTAAGGCAAGGCTCCATCATAGAAGCCTACCATTTGTCTTACTGATTTGTGCCAGCCAAACCAGGGGGTTATGATCCATCCATACCTTAAAGTGCCTTCTGCATAGGTATGGCTCTAATTTCTTTTTTGCTACCACCAGTGCCAGGCACTCCTTCTCCACTGTAGAATAAGCCTGCTGCATGGTAAGTAATTTCTTACTGAGGTACACTAGTGGGTGATCTTTCCCTTGGTTAGAAGTCTGGCTAAGTAGTGCCCCAATACCCATGTCTGAAGCATCTGTCTGGACTACTAATGGCTTACTGTAGTCCAGACTGGCCAACACAGGAGCACTGCACAGTGCCTTCTTCAGTCATGTAAAGGCTCGTTCACAGGCTGGTTCCCAATTTACCCTTTTAGGCATTCTTTTCTTTAGTAGGGCCAGATAGGGGAGCTGCCAGGGCACTGTAGTTTGGCATGACCTTTTGTTAGTACCCTACGGTCCTGAGAAAACTCCAAACCTGCTTCTGTGTTTCAGGTCTGGGCCATGCCTCTATTGCCTCAACCTTGGCTTGATTAGGATGGAGCTGTCCTCACCCTACTACATGCCCTAGGTATGCCACCTCCGCTATGGCCACCTGGCACTTTTCAGCTTTGACAGTGAGCCCGGCCCTTTGTATACTGCCCTACACTTCCTTGAGGTGGGACAGGTGTTCCTTCCAGCTGGCACTGAAGATCGCATTATCATCCAGATATGCCACTGCACACTTTTCAATACCATGGAACACCTGGTTCACTAATCTTTGGAAGGTGGCAGGGGTGTTCTTCATTCCAAAAGGCATTACCTTGAACTCAAATAACCCTATCGGAGAGATGAAGACCGACCTCTCCCTACATCTGCCAGTTAACACTACCTGCCAATACCCAATGGTGGTAAGGTGGGTTGCCCCTCACAATTTGTCTGGTAGTTCATCCATCTGTGGCATTGGGTGGGCATCCGACTTCATGACTGTGTTGAGCCCATGATAGTCCACACAAAAATCAGTAGAGCCATGCGGCTTGGGAATGAGGACTATGGGTGAGACTCAGGGGCTGTGGAATTTCTGGATTACCCCTAAAACCAGCATTTCCTCCACCTCCCTCCTAATGTCCTTTAGGATGGCCTCAGCCACCCAGTATGCTGTCAGCCATATAGGCACTTTTGTCCCCATGTCTACATCATGTGTCACTAAGGGGGTTAGTCCAGGTCTGGCATTAAACAAAGGGGCAAAGACTGCTAAAATCTCCCTTACTTCCTGGGTCTGTTATGGGGTCCACTGGGGTGACAGTTTGATTGCCTCCACAGAGGACTCACGTATGCTTTCCTCAAGCAAGTCCAGAAGGGGGTCTTCCTCATTCGTCCTCTTCCCAATACTACACACTGCAAATACCATGTCAGCCCTATTTGCATATGGCTTCATCATATTGACATGGTATATTCTATTGGTATGTCTCCTGTCAGGCAGTTCTACAATGCAGTTTATGTCATTCACCTGTCTGACTTCCTTATATGGTCCTACCCACTCGGCCTGCAGCTTATCCATCTGGACCGGGATTAGAACCATGACTTCCTGACCCACAGTGTTCGAGCAAGCTCTGGCTCTGTGGTTGTACCATGCCTTTTGCTTCTGCTGGGTGCCTGCCAGGTTGCTTTGAGCTGATCTCTTATGCTCCTTCAGCTTTTCCCTAAACTCAAGGACATACTCCACTATGGGTGTTCCCTGTGTGGCGTGCTTACCTTCCCTGTCCTCCCAGATCAAGTCTAGGGTCCCACACACCCTATGTCAATAGAAGAGATTGAAGGGGGAAAACCCTGTCAACTCTTGGGGCACCTCCCTATATGCAAACAACAAATGGGGAAGGTATTTCTCCCAGTCTCTCCCATGCTATTCAGCAAACAATTCGAGCATCGATTTAAGGGTACCATTAAACCTTTCCACAAGCCCATTGGCTTGCGGGTGGTAAGGTGTCATGCATCTCTGCACTACCCCACACTTCTCCCATAAACAATTCATCAGGTCGAACATAAAGGTACTTGCTTGATCAGTTATAACCACTTGCGGGAACCCGACATGGGAGAAAATCCCTTTCAAGGCATCTGCCACTTCCTCTGCCTTCAGTGAGGCTAGGGCAGCTGCCTCTGGGTATCGTGTGGCATAATCTGCCACTGTCAGGACATACCTCTTCCCAAAGGAGCTTAGGGTACTCAAAGGTCCCACAATATCCATTTCTATCCTCAGGAATAGCTCCTCCACTAGGGGCTAGGGAATTAGAGCAGCTTTGCTTTTACTGCCTGCTTTCCCTATTTCTTGGCACCAGTGATAAGACCTATAATATTCCTTCATCTGCTGGGAGAGGTTCGGCCAATAGAAATTCTGTGCCAATCACTGCATGGTGTATGTGATTCCCAGATGTCCAGAGATGGAGATATCATGAGCAATCTTGAGTAACCGCTCATGGTACGCTTTGTGGAATGACAAGCTGCCTGCCCATCACCCCTCTCTCTGTCCTTATGACCTGTGTATTCAACAGTCCATTGTCCCAATACACTCAATGTCTCATGTTACCTCCCTATGTCCCATCAGATTCTGCACAAGCCCTCAGCCTCTCTAAACTAGGATTAGTCCTGAGAGCAGCTGCAAAATCCACACATTTCCCCAAGGCATGGGACATGTCCCCTTCAGTCTCTAAACTGGGGCTCATAGATCTAGCATCAGGGCATTCAGGGTCACTCCAATATCTAAACCTCTGACCATCGGCAATCCCTCCCTCCTCAGAGTAACCTTCTCTAGCTGTTTTGTGAACTGCTACTGGGGGAAGTTTTATCCCTTTTTTACTACCCTCCATTTCAGGAGACACAGGCTGGGGAACCAGCCTCCCAGTGTTTTCCACAGGGGCTTCTACGGGGTTTAGGGAACTACAATCGACCTTTGCCATCTGATTGTGGGTAACTGCATATACTACCCCCTTTTGTAGATTATTCCTTATAATCACATCCAGGATGAGGTTGTCTGCTACTGCCACTTTCTGCACCCTCTCTCCTATCTCACTCCAGTCCAAGAGAACACTTGCTAAGGGCATAGTTTTTTCCTTCCCAGTAAATCCCCTGACACTTATGAACTGATAGGTATAAGCTGTCCAGGCTCAACCAAATCCCCTTTTACCAAAGTAAGAGACACCCCCGTGTCCCTTAAATCATGGGTTTGCACCTCATTCACATCAGATACTAATGACCTGGAATCCGAGGATGAGGGTGAAGAGGAAGCTGATGAGGAATTACAGGTACCAACAAACAGGGAAGCAACAAGGGGGCTTGAAGTCGGTCTGTCCTGGTTTCAGACTCAGGAGATCGATCCTGTAAAAATAATACAACTTGGACATTTGATCTCCTTTGCCAAAAGATATCACTCACAAGTTGGATGCAAAAATGCTAACTAAGATGACAGATTTTTTTAAGTAAAGTCACAGTGTTTAAATAAAGTAACAAGCACCAAGCACCCATCTCAAAGTAACATACCAGCATAAATAAAACCAAAAAAGAAGTAATTACAAAGCACTAACAACACTCCTGTCACTTGCCCTACATATGCAGCAGTAAAAAAAAGAGTGCAGTCCTTACTGCAAACAGCATCTGTCGGTTTAACAAATGAGTTGCTATAGTAAATGCACGGTATGGCTCTGAAGGCATTCGTTATAGCAAGGGGCTACTGTAACTGGGTGTATGTGCTCCCTCATATCTACTGGCATGCTTTGAGGGATACACAAGAAACCCACCTCCTTCCCAACACCACTTTGCCCACTCTGTGCCTTTTTAGGGCACTGTCTAGCAAGATACCAGGTTGTTTGCAAAACCAACAGTCATCATTTCTTTTATCAGGCAAATCCTTTCTTTGTACCTTGGGGCTGCCCACTTTCTGGTTAAGCAGTAAGGGTTTTAGCTGCCCTGAAGGCACACTTTTTCCTTTCTGTGCTGCCATGCCTGCCCCACTCCCTTTCAGAGAAGGCCTGTTCCTGGCATGGCAAACTGAGAGCTTGGCAGCCTCCTGCACTGTTTTTGGATTTTGGTCCTCCAGCCAGATTTTCAGCTCTGATGGGCAAGCCCAAAAGAATTGCTCCAAAAGTACCACATTCTCTATTTCCTCCATAGAGTCTGCTTTGACCCCCCTCTCACCAATGCTTTAAAAACTGATGTTGCTTTGTGGCAAGTTCCTCGTAAGTCATGTCAGGGCTTCTCTGGAGTGTGCAGAACTTAACCCTGTAGGCTTCTCAAGTTAATTCATATTTTTTAAGCAAGGCAGCTTTAAGTTTCTCATAATCACCACTGTCCTGATTGTCCATTTGACCCAATGTGTCACGAGCTTTACCAGTAAGTATCTGGACAGCAGGAAGTTCCAGGACTCCCTGGGTATTTTAGCCTGAATTCACACCTTTTCAAAAAAATTCAAAAAAGCATCCATATCCTCCCTCTTTTTAAATCCAGCTATTAATTTAGAATTTAACTTGTATCCCAGTCCTGGAGGTCCAGGTTCACCCCCGCCACTTACCTCCTCTGGTGCTGGTCTTTGGAGTTTTAGTTTTTCAAGTTCGGATTCCCTCTGGAGCTGGTTTTCTCTTTCCTCAGCCTCTCTCTGAAGCTGGTTTTCTCTTTCCTCAGCCTCTCTCTGAAGCTGTTTTTCTCTTTCCTTGGCCTCTCTCCAATGCTGGTTTTCTTTTTCCTGCATCTCCAGCTCAAAGGGCCTCTGCTTGACCTCCCTCTGCTGCTGGGCTTCAAACCTTTTCTGCTTGAATTCCACCTCCATTCTCCTCAACTCTAGCTGCAGCCAGATCCCTACTGGCTCCAGCATTGTGGTGACCCTGCCCTGGTTCTGTGGCTCTTGGTTCTCACTGGTCTCACTGCCTTCCTCCCTTGGACTGGACACTGCGATAGACTTTGACACTACCATATCCAAGGTCTGGGCCCCTTCAGTCACTGACTGTGACCCAAGGACCTAAGAAGTCGCTTGTACATCGGCTGCCACAAAAGCCTCCACAAGGTGCTGTTTGTTTCGTCCCTCACTCCTGATTTCTCTTTCTTGGCACAACTGCCTCAGGTATTCCACAGTGTAGTCGCTGCAAGTGGAAGCCATCTTCTTCCTTAATCTATGGCTACACTAGCTTGCACCCAGAAAAAAATAATAAAACAGGTAGGGAACGTTAGACTGTAACCAAAATAATATACTTCTTTAAACAAAAACCAAAAAAAAAGTGTTACGGTTTATCAATCCAACACACTGGACTGTTAACGCCCATGCCACCAAATAATTGCATAGTATGCAGATACATTTTAGCTGGAGAAGGGGTAGACTGGAGCTGGTGAGTTAGTAACTGTGTTTGTAATTATATTTGAGGTATTTTCTAAGCTGCTATTTCTGTGTGTTTGTAATTGTATTTGATGTCTTTTCTTCACTGTCATTTGGGTGCTTTTCCATTTAGTTTGGGCAGGATCGAGGGATTCTAGCTGGCAAGTTTGTGTGTGGAGTGAGGAGTCATTGCCAGAGGACATCTTGACTGATTGTTTTTTGGACACAGCCTGTGGTTTTACCTCAAAGGATGCCAGGGAAGTGGAGTGATTAGACTACAGTGGGCTCAGGGTGGGTGAAGGGGGGGATCAAAAACACATCCCTCAACTGGTCCCACTTAATAACTCCTGCACTGTTTTGGAGGAATGGGAAAGCCCCACTCAGGAACCCAAGGCTGGGACCAGGGAGAATGGGAGGGTCCTCCAGGATGGGGCCCCAGGGAAGGAAAGCAGGGAACCCTGGAGGAAAGGGAAGCTTCTCTTAGTGGGGGACTGTATTGTCCAGGGAGTGGAGTTAGGGTCACCTAGCAGGGGAGAGAGGTAGATAAAGTGCCTACCAGGAAGTGCTGCATGGAGGGATGGGAAATGGATCCATAGGATTGCTACAGCAATAGCTAGGAGAGAGCAGCTGGATGTCATTGTCCACCTGGGGACCAATGACCTGGCCAGGAGAAGGGTGAAGTTAGTCAGAGCCCAGGATGATTTCAGGAAGCTGGGGGGAAACCTGAAACAGATAGCATGCTCTGTCTCATTCTTGGAGGTGCTACCTGTCCAGGGTACAGGGGAAGCTAGGGCACTCCACATCTGTACCTTCAACTCCTGGTTGAAGGATTGGTGTGGAAGGGAGGGTTTTGGCTTCATATGGGACTGGGGTCTGACCTGGGCAGATGCAGGCTTATATAAAGAGGATGGCCTGCATCTGCCCGAAAAGGGGACCGTGGTCTTTTGTGAGAAGTTTCAGTGCTTCAGCTGTGAGCATTTAAACTGGCCAAGTGGGGAGAGCCAAGAGACTTAGGAACACCCCCATGGGAACATGCAGGAACATAAGTTGACTACGGGTACAGTTAAAGAAGGCAGAGAGGGGAAGGCAGGTGAAGAATGTGTAACGAATGATGCGGGGGGGCAAGAGCACAAAGGAAAGGAAACTGGGGTGGGGAAAGATGCTGGAGAGGGAGAACAAGAGCAGAGGGTGGGCAGAGTGTAAAACATAGAAGGTCATGTTAACGAATGCGTGTAGCCTAGGAAATAAGGTTCCAGACCTAGAGGCCTTGTTGGCAGATGCAGACCTTGACATAGCAGCAATAACAGAGACATGGTATTCTGCTAATCATGACTGGGAAGTCAATGTGCCGGGCTATACATTGTGCAGGAGGGACAGGGAGGTTAAAAAGGGTGGGGGAGTGGCCCTGTACATCAGAGATGGTATAAAGGCTACAGAAGTTCAGAGAAGACAGGGAGAGGCCAAGGTAATGTGGGTCACCCTGGAACCAGAGAATGGAACAGCATTAGGCACGATGTGATCTACAGATCTTCAGCACAGAAGGAGGAAGTAGACAGGGAACTAGTGGAGAACATACATGACATGGCAGCTAAAGGCAAAATCCTGCTACTGGGGGATTTCACCCAGATGGCTGTGACCCAGTGGACAACCCAGATGGCTGTTTCAGCCAGAAGCACAGCCATCCTTGAATCCCTGCAGGGGGTTAGACTTAGGCAGCTGGAGCATAAGCCAACCAGGGACAAGTCAATTCTGGACCTGGTATGGACCAATGGGAACAGAGTCAAAGAAATACAGGTGTAAGGGCAGTTGGGGTCCAGTGACCACCACATGGTGTGGTTCAGCATGGTGACATGGACTCAATTAAGCCACACAATGGCAAGAATATTAGAGTTCAGGAGGGCAGATTTCACTGAAATGGGTAGAGGTATACAAGCAGTCCTGGGGAAGGGAAAGGTAGTAGAGGGGGAGGAAGAACAATCAGAGAAACTGAAAGGAGACATAGTGGATATAACAAACCAATGCGTTAGGATAGTGGCCAAAGGGAAAAAAAGAAGGAAATCACTATGATTCTCCAATGAGGTGAGGGACAAGGTCAGGGCTAAAAGGCTGAGTTTCAGGAAATATAAGGGGAGCCAAAAGGAGGAGGACAGGGAGGTGTACCTTGAATGTCTAAGGGAAGCAAGGAAGGCTGTTAGGAGGGAGAAGGCACAGCCAGAAGAGGGCTTAGCACAGTTTGTAAGCATAAAGGATAAGGCATTTTATAGGTACATCAGTGAAAGAAGAAAAACCATGGGGGGGGGATTGTGAGGCTCAAAGGGGAGAAGGGACAGTGTAAGGAGAGGGATCTGGACAAAGCAGAAATACTGAACAAATACTTCTGCTCACTATTCACTAAGGAGGGGGAGGGTCAAAGATCACAGTTGGGTTGCAGAAGCGATGGGGGGGGGGAGAGATGAACATCAGTCCATTCATAGTGAGAGAGTTCTGGAAGAACTCACATAGCTGAAGGTGGATAATGCCATAGTGCCAGATGGCATCCACCCAAGGATATTAAAGGAGTTGTGAAGGGAACTAGAAGTGCATCTGGTGGCCCTGTTCACAGAGTCACTCAACATGGGTGTCACTCCAGAGGACTGGAGGAGGGCACATGTAGTACCACTGCACAAAAGTGGTAGTAGGGAGGAGGTGGGGAGCTACAGGTCAGTCAGCCTCAACTCTGTGATGGGAAAGATCATGGAGACACTGCTGAAAGAAAGGATAATGGCACATATGGAATCCAGTGGTGCTCAGGATCTGAGGTAACACAGATTCACAGCAGGAAGCTCATGTCAAACGAATCTAATAGTTTTTTTTTGATTGGGTGACTAGGGAACTTAATCAGGGAGAGGCAGTAGACATCACCTACCTAGATTTCAGCAAAGCCTTCAATACCATCCCACATAGAAGACTGATTAACAAGATGAGTAGTCTGGGCATGTGAGACAAGGTGGTGAACTGGGTTAGGAACTGGTTAACAAACAGGAGACAGATGGTGGTGGTAAATGGGGTACAATATGGGGAGAGGGGGTGACCAGTGGTGTACTACAGAGATCAGTACTAGGACCAGTCCTATTCAATGTCTTCATTAGTGATATTGCAGAGGGGCTGGAAGGAAAGGTCTGCCTGTTTGTAGATGACACCAAGATCTGCAATGGAGTGGATACCCCAGAAGGGGTGCATAAAATGAAGAGGGACCTGGAGAAGCTTGAAAGGTGGTCGGAGATGTGGCAGCTAAGGTTCAATGCAAAGAAATGCAAAATAATGCACCTGGGCAGAGAGAACCCTGGGGAAAGCTACAGGTTGGGGGGAGGATCTGACTGTCACCAAAGAGGAAAGGGACCTAGGGGTTATCATCTCTGATGACCTTAAGGTGTCAAAAGCAGTGTACAAATGTGTCAGGAAGAGCCAGTGGCATGCTGGGGTGCATAGGCAAGGGTATCACTAGCAGGAGGCAGGAAATGGTGATGCCATTATACAAAACATTGGTAAGGCCCCACCTGGAGTACTGTATGCAGTTCTGGACACCACACCTGCACAAGGACATAGATAAGGTGGAGACTATCCAGAGAAGGGCAACAACGATGGTGCAGGGCTTACACCATAAAACATATGAGGTGAGACTAAGGGTCCTCAGTATGTACTCAGTGGAGGAGAGGAGACAGTGGGGGGCATGATTGAAATTTTCAAGTACCTCAAGGGCATAAACAAGGTGCAGGCAGGGGACCTTTTCCAATGTAGAAAAAGTACTAGAACAAGGGGGCATGAAATGAAATTGGAAGGGAGTAGATTAAGAGGTAATGTGAGGAGGTGTTTCTGCACAGAAAGGGTAGTCAACACTAGGAATAGTCTGCCACAGGAGGTAGTCAGGGCAAGCACAGTGGAGGAGTTTCAGCATGCTTGGGACAGTGACATGGGGAGCCTAAGAGGGAAGGGGACGGAGTGATGAAAAACCATTGATCACTTAGGGTCAGTGGCCACATTCAATGTATAGACCCTATAGGCAGACTGAATGGGCTTAGCGGTCCCTATCTGCCAACAATTACTATGTTTCTAAATCTTTTTGATCACACCGCTGTGCACCAAATCTGTCAGAAATCCAGTCCGGGGATCGGGCCCTCTGCTCCCACAGTGCCCAACCTTGAAGTGTGATTTATGAACAAGGGACAAACAGGGACACCTTCCTGCTTGTTTTGGGTCTGAGCAAACTACCAGTCTCAAGTCCTGGGATCAAATGAACTCTCTTTAGCTAGCACACCCAGGTTAATGTCCAAATATCACACTGTCTTCGGGGAAAGCAGTGCAATACTTGAACCAGCAGGCATACAACCAACCTGGTTCACAACCTCCTGCTGACTCAACTGAAATGCTGGTATTTTTCTTACCTTGCTGGATTTTTACACAGATCCTTGTTAGTGTGGCTACATATGGTGACACACTAAGCAATTTAACAGTTATGACAGAATTATCAGTATTGTTCCACTATTCATACCCAAAAATGAACATGAGTCAGGCAGCGTTTTAAGGAAAAACAAAGTTTACTAAAATTAAAAATAGTAAATAAATACAGTACATAAAACAGAACATTAAGATTACAGTCAGAAAGAAATGGACAATAACAACATAAAGTGCCTTCTAACTGAATTAACTAATTCTAACTCAGTTTTCCATTGGCAAAAGGTTTAGGCTGTTGTTACCTATCTTGGCAGAAGTGGTCTCTCTTGATTCCAGGAACAAAGTGTCCCTTACAAGTCCAGAACAAAAGTGTCAGTCCTTTCAGCTAGCTTGACAATATCAGAGAGGCCAGAATGTCCCTCCCATACTGTGATGTCACAGCTCTGGGCTGCTAGCATTAGGTCACATTCAGTTCTACATACTTAATTTGTTACATGCAACTGCATAGACAAAACAGGTCAGATTACTACTTCATTGTAATCTGCAAATATAGCAATATTTTTAATTATAACAAGACAGGCTGTCTTCATCAGAGTATGGTTTTAATGGCAGGTTACAATATCCCTTTGATATTTCAGAGAAACATCCTGAAAACACTTCTCATATTTGGTTGAATTTTCACAGAGGTCTATCAGAAACGGCTTCCCTCTTGGTACGACGTAACATGTAATATTTTACAACCGGTTGCCTAGGTTGAAAGCAGTGGTTTGATACAACCTGGTTTTTATAACAGTCACAGAAAGTTTAGCAGATAAATGTTAGATTTTCTACAAGCCAGCTGTGCCCTTTAGGTTAGCAAGGGGGCAGAACATTTTTTACTTTTTAAAGAAAATCCAGTGTCCCATGATGCCATGTGCTGTCATGTTTCACAAGCAGAGATAAAAAAAAACATATTTATAGCAAAAATATAACACAAATAATAACAGGCAGATAGCTATTGCCACACCCCTCCTTCCTAGGCTGAATTTGGGGGAATTTATTCCTAGGCATGGGATGAGTTTCCCAAATTCAGTTCACTGTTCTAAGAGGTGCAATAGCCCATCTGCATTTGCCAATCTGGCCCTCTGGGTAATGGTCATATTGTATCCCTGTAAGGCAAGGCTCAATCTTAGAAGCCTACCATTTGTCTTACCCATTTCTGTCAGCCAAACCAGGGGGTTTTGATCTGTTTGTACCTCAAAGTGCCTCCTGTATAGGTATGGCTCTACTTTCTTCAGTGCCTACACCAGTGCCAGGCACTCCTTCTCCACTGTAGAATAAGCCTACTCCCTGGAAAGTAATTTCTTACTGAGGTACACTAGTGGGTGATCTTTCCCTTGGTTAGAAGTCTGGCTAAGTACTGCCCCAATACCCATGTCTGAGGCATCTGTCTGGACTACAAATGGCTTACTGTAGTCTGAATAGGCCAACACAGGAGCACTGCACAGTGACTCCTTTAGCTGCGTAAGGCTCATTCACAGGCTGGTTCCCAGTTTACCCTTTTAAGCATTCTTTTCTTTAACAGGACAGAGATGGGAACTGCCAGGGCACTATAGTTTGGTACAAACTTTCGATAGTCCCTGTGGTCCCTAGAAAACTCCAAACCTGCTTCTGTATTTCAGGTCTGGACCATGCCTCTATTGCCTCAACCATGGATTGATTAGGATGGAGCTGTTCCTGCCCTACTACATGCCATATGTATGCCACCTCTGCCATGGCCACCTGGCACTTTTCAGCTTTGACAGTGAGCCCAGCCCTCTATATCCTGCCAAACAGTTCTTTAAGGTGGGACAGATGTTCCTTCCAGCAGGCACTGAAGATGGCAATATCACCCAGGTATGCCACTGCGTACTCTTCAGTACCATGTAACACCTGGTTCACTAAACTTTGAAAGGTGGCAGGGGCGTTCTTCATTCTGAAAGGCATTACCTTGAACTGAAATAGCCCTATTAGAGTGATGAAGGCTGACCTTTCCCTACCTTTGTCAGTTAACTCCACCTACTAATACTCTTTTGTCAGGACGATGGTGGTAAGGTGGGTCACATCCTCGCAACTTGACCAATAGTTTGTCCATCCATGGCATTGGGTGGGTGTCCAACTTTGTGACTGCATTGAGTCCATGATAGTCCACACAAAAATGAGTAGAGCCATCTGGCTTGAGAACGGGACTATTAGGGGGGTGCAGGGGCTGTGGGATTTTTGGATTACCCCTAAATCCAGCACTTCCTCTACCTCCCTCTTAATGTCCTTTAGGATGGCCTCAGACACTGGGTATGCTGTCTGCCATATGGGCACTTACATCCCCATGTTTACATTGTGTGTCACTAAGGGGCTTAGTTCAGGCTTGGCATTAAACAAAGGGGCAAAGTCTGTTAAAACCTCCCTTACTTCCGGGCTCTGTTCTGGGGTCACCTGGGGTGACAGTTTGATTGCCTCTACAGAGGAGTACCGCTTGTTTTCCTCCAGCAAGTCCAGAAGGGGGTCTTCTTTGTCCATCCTCTCCCCAGGACTACACACTGCAAATACATGTGAGCCCTATTTGCATATGGCTTCATCATGTTGACATGGTACATTCTATTGGTATGTCTCCTGTCAGGCAGTTCTACAATGTAGTTTACATCATTCACCTGTCTGATGAGCTTGTATGGTCCCGTCCACTCAACCTGCAGCTTATCCATCTGGACTGGGATTAGGACCATGACTTCCTGACCCACAGTGTATGAGCAAACTCTGGCTCTGCGGTCTTACCATACCTTTTGCTTCAGCTGGGCAGCTGCCAGGTTGCTCTGGGCTGTTCCCATAAGCTTCTTCAGCTTTCCCCTAAACTCAAGGACATACTCCTCTATGGGAGTTTCCTATGTGGCATGCTTGCCTTCACAGTCCTCCCGGATCAAATCTAGGGGCCCACACACCCTACGTCCATATAAGAGTTCGAAGGGGGAAAACCCTGTCGACTCTTGGGGCACCTCCCTGTATGCAAACAATGGTTTGGGAAGGTATTTCTCCCAGTCCCTCCCATGCTGTTCAGCAAGCACTTGGAGCATTGATTTACAGGTACCATTAAACCTTTCCACAAACCCACTGTCTTGCAGGTGGTAAGGTGTCTTGCATCTCTGCACTACCGCACACTTCTCCCACAAACACTTCATCAGATCCAACAAGAAGGTACCTCCTCAATCAGTGATAACCTCCTGTGGGAACTCAACATGGGAGAAAAGCCCTAGCAAGGCATCTGCCACTTTGTCTGCCCTCAGAGAGGCCATGGTGACTGCCTCTGGGTATCGGGTTCATAATCTACCACCATCAGAATATACCTTTTCCCAGAGGAGCTTATGGTACTCAAAGGTCCAACAATATGCATTCCTACCCTCTGGAATGGCTCCTTCACTAGAGGCAATGGAATTAGGGCAGCTTTGCTTTTACTGCCTGCTTTCCCTATTTCCTGGCACTGGTGACAAGACCTGCAATATTCCTTCACCTGCTGGGTGAAGTTGGGCCAATAGAAATTCTGTGCCAATCATTGCATAGTGCATGTGATTAGCAGATGTGCAGACATGGGGATATCATGAGCAATCTTGAGCAAGCGCACATGGTACCCCTGGGGGATGACAAGCTGCCTGCCCATTGCCCCTCCCTCTGTCCTTACATCCTGTGTATACAACAGTCCATTGTCCCAATACACTCTATGTCTCACATCACCTCCCTGTGTCCTGTCAGACTCTGCACAAGCCCTCAGCCTCTCTAAAGTAGGATTAGTCCTGTGAGCAGCTGCAAAATCTGCATATTTCCTCAAGGCATGGGACATGTCCCCTTCAGTCTCTAAACTGGGGTCCATAGCTCTAGGTTAAGGCATTCAGGGTCACTGCCATACCTAATCCTCTGACCATCAGCTACCCCTCCCTCCTCAGAGTAACCTTCTGTAGCTGTTTTGTGAACTGCTACTGAGGGAAGTTCTACCTCTCTTTCACTACTCTCCATTTTAGGAGACACAGGCTTGGGAACCAGCCTCCCATTGTGTGCCACAGGGGCTTCTACGGGGTTCAAGGAACTATAATCAGCCTTTGCAATCTGACTGCAGGAAACCACACATAACACTGCCTTTTGTAGATTATTCCCTATAATCACTTCTAGGGTGAGGTTGTCTGCTCCAGCCACTTTCTGCACCCTCTCTCCTGTGTAACCACAGTCCAGGAGAACACTTGCAAGGGGCAGAGTTTTTTCCTCCCCAGTAAATCCCCTGACAGTTATGAACTGATTGGGTATAAGCTGTCCAGGCTCAACCAAATCTCCTTTTACCAAAGTAAGAGATGCCCCTGTGTCCCTTAAACCATGGGTCTGCACCCCATTCACAGTAACTGAGTGTATGTGCTCCCTCATGTTCACTGGCATGCTTTAAGGGATACACAAAAAAAGAAAAAACACCTCTTTCCCAGTACCACTTTGCCCACTCTGTGCCTTTATAGGGCACTGTCTAGCAAGATGTCCAGGTTGTTTACAAAACCAACAATCAGCATTTCTTTCGTCAGGCAAATCCTTTCTTTGTACCTTGGGGCTGCCCACTTTCTGGTTAGGCAGTGAGGGTTTTAGCTGCCCTGAAGGCATGCTTTTTCCTTTCTGTGCTGCAACACCCGCCACACTCCCTTTTAGAGCAGGCCTTTTCCTGGCCCTTAGCAGTCCGAGAGATGGGCAGCCTCCTGCACTGTTTTTGGATCTCAGTCTTCCAGCCATGTTTTCATCTCTGCTGGGCAAGCCCAAAATAATTGCTCCAAAAGTACCACATCCTCTGTTTTCCCTATAGAGTCTGCTTTGACCCCCTCCCACCATGTTTTAGAAACTGACGTTGCTTTGTGGCGAGTTCCTCATAACTCATGTTAGGGCTTCTCTGGAGTTTACAGAATTTAATGCTGTATGCTTCTAGAGTTAACTCATACATTTTAAGCAAGGCAGCTTTAAGTTTCTCATTATGACTACTGTCCTGATTGTCCATTTGACCTAATGCGTCACAAGCTTTACCAGTAAGTAGTGGGATAGTTGGAAGCTCCAGGACTCCCTGGGTATTTTAACCTGATTTCACACCTTTTCAAACAAATTCAAAAAAGCATCCATAT
This sequence comes from Neoceratodus forsteri, assembly GCA_016271365.2. Classification (NCBI taxonomy): domain Eukaryota; kingdom Metazoa; phylum Chordata; order Ceratodontiformes; family Ceratodontidae; genus Neoceratodus; species Neoceratodus forsteri. The sequence continues at coordinate 213,082,302 of CM057456.1, forward strand.
CCTCCCTCTCTTTAAATTCAGCTACTAATTTAGAATTTAACTTGTACCCCAGTCCTGGAGGTCCAGGTCCACTCCTGCCACTTACCTCCTCTGGCACTGGTCTTTGAAGTTTTAGGTTTGCAAGTTCAAATTCCTTCTTGTGCTAGTTTTCTCTTTCCTCAGCCTCTCTCTGAAGCCATTTTTCTCTTTCTTCAGCCTCTTTCTGACACTGGTTTTCTTTTTCCTGCATCTCCAGATCAAACCGCTTCTGCTCGAACTCCCTCTGCTGCTGGGCTTCAAACCTTTTCTGCTCGAATTCCAGCTCCATTTTCCTCAACTATAACCACAGCCTGATCTCTTCTGGCTCCAGCATTGTGGTGACCCTCCCCTGGTACTGCGGCTCTCAGTTCTCACTGGTTTTGCTGCCCTTCTTCCTGGGACTGGACACTGTGATCGACTCTGGCACCACCAAGTCCAAGGTCTGGTCCCCTTCAGTCACCGACTGTGACCTGAGGCCTCGGGAAGTTGCTTGTACATCGGCTGCTACAAGAGCCTCCATGAGGTGCTGTTTGTTTCACCCCTCAGTCCGGACTCCTCTTTCCTGGCACAGCTGCCTCAGGTATTCCACAGTGTAGTCGCTGTAGTTGGAAGTCATCTTTTCCCTAATCTACAGTTACACTAGCTTACAACCCAAAAATTAAAAAAATAAAACAGGTAGGGAACTTTAGACTGTAGCCAAAATTATATATTTCTTTAAACAAAAAAATAATCCTGACTTGTTTGTGTGTGACGTGTTACAGTTTAACAATCCGATACACTGGACAGTTAACACTCGTACCACCACATAATTGCACAGTATGCCGACAAATCTTTTTGATCGCACTGCTGCACACCAAATCTATCACAAATCCACTCTGGGGATCAGGCCCTCTGCTCCCACAGTGCCCAACCTTGAAGTGCCATTTGTGAACAGGGGACAAACAGGAATACCCTCCTGTTTGCTTTGGGTCCGAGCAAACAATCAGTCTTGAATCCTGGGGTCAGATGAACTCTCTTTAGCTAGCACACCCAAGTAACAGGTCCTAATATCACACTTTCTTTGGGGAAGCAGCATAATACTTGACCCAGCGGGCATGCAACCATTCTGGTTCACAACCCTCTGCTGACTCAATTGAGACGCTGGTATTTTCTTGCCTTGCTGGATCTTTACACAGATTCTTGTTAGTGTGGCTACATATGGTGACACACACTAAGCAATTTAACAGTTATGTCAGAATTATCAATACTGTTCCACCATTCACATCCAAAATGAACATATGTCAGGCAGCATTTTGAGGAAAAACAAAGTTTCCTAAAATTAAAAATAGTAAATAAATATAGTACATAAAACAAAACATATATACATTAAGATTACAGTCAGAAAGAAATGGACAATTACAAAACAAAGTTCCTTGTAACTGAATTAACTAATTCTAACTCAGTTTTCAGTTGGCAAAGGGTTTGGGCTGTTACCTATCTTGGCAGAAGTGGCCTCTCTTGAGTCAAGGAACACATTGTCCCTTAGAAGTCCAGAACAAAAGTGTCAGTCCTTTCAGCTAGTTTGACAATATCAGAGAGGCCAGAATGTCCCTCCCATCCTGTAATGTCACAGCTCTGGGCTGCTAGCATGAGGTCACACTCAGTTCTACATACAGTATTTAATTTGTAACATGCAACTGCATAAACAAAACAGGTCAGATTACTACTTTACTGGAATCTGCAAATACAGCAATATTTTTTAATTATAACAAGAGTATGTTTCATCAGAGTATGGTTTTATGGCAGGTTACAATATCCCTTTGATCTTTCAGAGGAACATCCTGAAAACACTTCGCACATTGACTTGAATTTTCACAGAGATCTATCAGAAATTGCTTCCCTCTTGATATGCTGCAAAATGTAATATGTTATGACTGGTTGCCTAGATTCAAAGCTGTGACTTGTTATAATCTGATTTTTATAACAGTCACATGATGTTTAGCAGATAAGTGTTAGATTTTCTACAAGCCAGCTGTGCCCTTTAGTTCAGCAAGAAGGCAGAAATTTTTTTTCTTTAAAAAAAACTCCAATGTCACATGATGCCTTGTGCTGACTGCCATGGTTCACAAGCAGAAATAAAAAAAAACACATATATTTATAGCAAAAATATAACACAAATAACAGGCAGACAGATATTGCCACACTCCTCACCAAGATTTTGAAAGTTTAAAATAAACAAGACCCAGCCTACAGATAACCAGAAATTTAAGTATTATTTTAATTATTTTAATTAATAATATCTTAATATTCTAATTTGGCTATTTGGGGTGGTAACATAGTGAACTTAACTTTTAATTACAAAATCTAGGGTATATAGGGTAAGAAATTTAAACAAAAGGAAATACATTTAGCATGCTATGAAGAATGAAAACAAGTCTAATACAGAAATAATCTGAGACACTAATGTAATGAGATTGCATGTTCTTATATCAGAAGGTCATACTAAATACCAAGTATGCTGAAAGCATAGTATATAGCCAATGCTATCTATTGTGTTGAATATTGCTAATTCATTTTCATTTTTTATTTGCTGAAATATTTCTTTTGTTTTATTTGTTTTAGTTGATTTTCTAAAACCTTTGTTGTTATGTTTACATTACTTTTATTATGCTTGATAGTTATGTGAATTAGGAATATTTAGAATTATTGTATAAGTGTTAATAAAATACATATGTTTCACATTTCTGAGTGTGTCAGAAACATTATTACCATTATCCAGAACCTGGAGAACAGGGATGATATGATATTTTGATTTTATAATTATTTATTGTAATTTTTGAAAATGTTTTGGGGTAAGACCCGCGGTAAATCCAAGTGCTGTATTGTAAAAGTGATATTATAATCTAATGTTTTAACATTATTGGGGTCTCTCATCTGTGGGTTAATTGTTAGTGAATAACAGTCCACACTTAGAGTGTATGGAAAATGAATATTATTATTATTATGGTCATTACTTGCACATAGATACATAGACAGTGTTGGCAGATAAGGGCCTATGGCCCACCTAGTCTGCCCATTTGAGCTTGTAAGTTCAGTTTGTTTTCCTAGAAGTCTATTTCCCCTTACCCCGACCTCTAGAATTCCTTTATGTCTATCCCATGCATTCTTAAATCCCGTGATTGTTTCAGCTCCCACCACTTCCTCTGGCAGGGTGTTCCAGTTGTCCACCACCCGTTCTGTGAAGAAATTCTTTCTCATGTTTCCTCTGAATCGTCCTCCCTCCAACTTCATCCCATGCCCTCTAGTCCTGAAACATCTTTTCGCTTAAAATAGTGTTTTCCTGCACCCTGTTCCTCCCTGTAAGATACTTGTATGTCTCTATCATATCCCTCTCCCTCCTCTCCTCCAGGGAGTACATGTTCAGTTCCTTCAACCTGTCTTCATAGGACTTGTGATGCAACCCATGCACAATCTTTGTTGCCCTCCTCTGAACCTTCTCTACCCTGTCTATGTCCTTACGTAGGTATGGTCTCCAGAACTGTACACTGTACTCCAGGTGGGGCCTCACTAGTGTCTTGTATAGTGCACAGTTATTGAACTGCAGAAATAATACTATTTTGTTTTGTTTTTTCTGAGTCTGAAGCTACCTTAAGCAAAAGAGAAGGGAGCTAAGGCCTGAATGTGAACAGAATAGAATCTCTGGCTAACAGTAAAGCTGCAAGAAAAAGGGCAAGCATTTGTCAATGCTGAATGTTGGCTTGCTGGCACTGGCATTGGTAGTGCAGGAGTTAGAGAGATGCACATTAGAATTGGCAGTGAATTAGTGAGCTGAAGCTGACCCCAGCCCCACCCTGCAGAGAGTGACAGACACTGGGGTGTGCCTTTGGGTCATCGGCCATAATGCTCACACCATTTCAGCTCACCATACCCCGTAGACATTGACAAGTGCTGCGGTGTGCCTTGAGGTCTTTGAGCCTTACGTTCACCCCATTCCATAAGGAAATATGCTGCTATGGGTGCAGTATAAGAGAATGGGGTGAACTTTGGGGCTGAAGAGTCCAAGGCACATCCCAATGCCTGTCACTGGCTGCAGGGTGGGGGTGGAATGGTGTGAGCATTACAGCCAATAATGCCAAGTCACACCCCTGATGCCTCTCAGCCTCAACAAGGTGGGATATTATGGTTGGAAACCCTAACACCACGAGCATTTATTGGTATTTTCACTTCAAATTTTCAACATGAGACATTTGTGACCCCACCTCATGAAAAGTGGCACTATGAGTTTGTTAGCCAAAAGATGATTTTGCACAGCGACTGTGCATTTTGGCACCACAGGTGTGAAAACACATTTCAGGAAGGAAGTAAAAAAATGGCAGCTGCACTGTTCATAAGGAGGTGTACAAAAATGACAATGGTGAAAATCTGGAGTGACAATATGAAAAATTGGTGACGTCACGAGCGTGTGTAGAAACTGCACAACGCACACCCGTAACGCAATTATTTGGGGAATTTTTTAATCAAATGTTCAACATAGGCATTTTGGAACCTCCACTCATGAACAGTGTCACTGTGATTTTGTTAGTGTGCCCTGAACATTGATTTCGCACAGTGACCTTGCCATTGTGCGCCACATGTGCAAGAACAAATTTTGGGCAGAATGTGAAAAATGACAGCTGTACTGTTCATAAGGAAGGTGTAAGAAAATGGCAATGTTAAAAATCTGGAGTGAAAATATAAAAAAATTGTCAAAGTTATGAGCGTGCATTGAAACTACACAACGCACACTCGTAACACAGTCATTTTTGGGTTTTCTTCCACCAAATTTGCAAGACAGGATTTTTAGGACTCTGCCTCTTGAACAGTGGCATTGTCATTTTGTTAATCAGTCCCAAAAATTTATTTCATGCAGTGACCGTGAAATGACCTTTCAGGACAGAGTAACAAGATGACAATGCATGTGTTCATGAGGTGGGGTCCCAAGCACCCCATGTTGAAAATTTCGAGGAAAGATTTAAAAAAAATGGCTGAGACATCCAGCTAAGTTGAAAATCCCCCATTTATGCCATTTTACAACTTACTGGCATTTCTTCAGTTCATGGTTGGCTTTGAAGAGTGCAGACATGTTCCCTCTCCTCTGAAGCTCACAGCGCCAGCCCTCCAGAAGTAAGTATGGGGTGATGGGGGTGTGGGGAGGTGGGATGCACAGAGGGTGGGTGTGGGCTGGGGGAGAGGACACCGGAGACACTGAGGGACTGTCTTCTTTGTTTCAGATAAAAAATAGAAAATAAAAATATTGTGGACCATTTTCTTTTTTTCAGGTATGAGAAAAATGTTGGGCATACTGGGGTGGGCTCCCAGTGTGCTCCATGACTTTGGGGGTGATATTGGCCACACTGGGGGTGGGCTCTCAGTGTGGCACATAATGTGGGTGAGGCAGAGGCAGGAACATGCCGATGGTGGTCGGCTTTTGTAAAATAGAGGCACACTGGGGTGGGCTCCCAGTGTGCCATGCAGTCTTTGCGGGGTATTTAACATGCCAACAGGGGGATTGGGCACCCCCAAAGTCAGTTTCATAGGGATCACATAGGAAATGGTGGTAGATACTGCCGCCATGTTTATTGTAATGCTTCACCAGGAAAGCAGGCACATCAGGAGGCGTGTAATTGTACTGCTGCATGATGAGCTTGTCTCTGATTGCAGTGGCACTTTCTTTAGAAGTTTTATCCACTTTACATAATACTTGTGTCAGGGCCAGCATGCTAGCTTATGGAGAATGAGGGATGCACCTACTAAAACATGCCCCGCATTCACCCACATTGACACACCTCCAAAATTTGCTACTACCACAAGATGTTAGCTTGTGCCTGCATGGCAAGCCAACATAAAAAGGACTTTTGAAGTATCATAAAAAAGATTAAGTTCTTTGTTTTAAAGTGTGCTACACAAACATTGTTATTATTGTCATTGTTATAGTTGGTAATTAGTATTTGCAAAACCATGACAGCCTTGACTATGACTGTTAATGTTTTTGACATTAAGGTAGTACTATATCCTCCAACTGACTTCTAAAGTTCAAGAGAAAAGCAAAGAGGAATTGAAACCTAATCGAAAATACTCACTGCTGCTTGATAGTAAAAGCCAGATAGGAAAAATGGTGCAGGATAAATCTACTGAATGTTGAAAACTTACTGGTCAGCTAGTAATATTAGAAAGGTTTTTACAGGAAAGTAAGAAATAATTTTCTAGTAACTGTTGTGCTTTAGTTAAGCTAGAAACTAAAAATGCTGGTTTGCAAAGCAAGCTGCAACAATGGCAGAGGCAGTGTTTGAATTTGGGAAAAGAAAAAGTGGAACTAGCAATTGCTTATGAACAGGTTAACAAAGATTTAATTGAATTAAAAGAAAAATATGAAGGTTTACAGAGTAAAGGTCAAGTTAAGGAAAATCTGAAAGCATCTAAGAGGTTAAACTGTAATGCTGACTCTGGTATTTCATCAAAAGAATCATCTGACTTAGAAAATGAATTACCTCAGAGCAAAAAGAATACCCCTAGACTGAAAAGTGATTCAAATTCTGATTCAGAGCAAGACATATTTGGGAAATACAAGAAAAAGTATAAGACTAGGCAAAAGGGGAGTTTCTCTGTACCTCAGGCTAAGGTGTTAGAGCCCACCACATCTAATACTCTGGCTAAGGTGTGTGTGGGGGGGAATTACCTATGTCTAAAAAGGAAGAAAGACAGTCAGAACCTTTTTTAATTTCAACTGTGGCTCATCAGCCTTATCCAGACTCAGATCCCTGCCAACACTGGTGTCCATCCCAAAAAGGGGGGAGGGGCCAAGTGTGCAAGTGCAGGGTATGGCAGCAAGTATGATAAATACAGAGATGGCAAAACTGACCACAGGGGGCACTACTCTTCTGACTATGATCAGCAAAATGATGGTACAGCTCAAAACAGGCATAGGCATAATTCTGCAACTGCGGAGGAAATGCTCAAGGAGCTATACATTCAAACATGAGAAAAGGAGACAAAATGGAAGATAGAAGAGTTAAGAGCTCATTCTCAAAATTTGTTCCATTTTGCTCAGTTACCTCCTGACTTTCATTTTCCTGTGAAAAATTCTTCTTCAACTGTACTTAATGCAGGTGGAAATAGTGGTGCTATGTGACTCATAGATTCTGTCCACTCCATTGCTGACATGGTAACAGAAACTGTTATTGTTGAAAAAGGATAATGAGATTGGAATGACATTTGAAAATGAAATGCCAAGTGCAATTTAAAATGCTGTCTCTGTGACTAACCTTTCTCAAAAGGTATACAGAGTTAATTCCAACCACACTGTAAGATGTCATAGTGAAACTGCTATGTTGCCAGGAAAGACGCAGTTCCAGATATTACAAGATATGTACTTCACCCTGCTCAAGCTTTTTCAGATGGGGAAATCCACAACTCCACTATGTCTGCACTGCCACCATGCTGAAGGGGACCTAATGCACATGCTTTGGGATTACCCCAAGTTGCAGTCCAAGTGTGGGCCAGGATACAAGATTCCTTTGATCCATTACTCAGACTTGAGCAAACTTTTACACCAGAGATTTGTCTCCTTGGGGATTTTCCTTCCCTTGTTTCAGACTCCCGTAATGTCCAGATAGCTTTCATTTTAGTTTCCATGAAGACTGTGATGCTGAGGCATTGGCTTGAGGTTAGCCCACCTTCCTATGATGAATGGCACAGAGTTCTCCTCCAAGCTTTAGCTGTGGAAAAATAAATTATGAGAAAGTTCCAGAGAGGGAACACCTATGTCCAGGGTTTGGAAATGTTGCACACTTTATTAATGGTTGGGAATGGGGCCACTGAATAACAATGGCCTGGTCTGCAGTTTCCCTTATCCCCTTCCCCTTAATTACAAATGCTCAAGATCCTTCCCCCTCTCCAGCATCAGACAGCAGCGCCCTATTTTAGTCGACCCAGAGGCCAATTCAGTTTATCTCCTCATGCTTTTTTCTCTGTTCTGTTCTCATTTGTTTGCTTCTGTTGCCTTTCCTTTCAATCTTTGTCCAGCTGTTCGCATTCCTGTGCTCTGGATCAGGGAGGGGGAGGGTATTGGTGAGTATTTCATTTTCTTTTGCTATATGGGATTATCTTGTTGGCTATTATTTGTTGTACTGTTGTATTCAACCGTTTAAAATTTTAATAAAGTATATTCAATTTAAAAAAATGTTGCCAGGAAAGACAAACAAATTCTGCCTAGGCAACTTTATTTTCCAAAGGAAGAGCAGGAAGATTTTACTTTGACATAAACATTGAGAACAGTCTGAATCAGGAGGCATTGCTTGACTCCAGAGCTGAAGTGACTCTGATGTCTAAAACCTCTTTGATAAATTGACTGATGCCTTAGGTAACTCAAAAAATCTGAAAACCATTCCTAACAACTTGCAAATTGTAGATTATGGAGAGGAAGCTCAGTTGACCTTAGGTAAACTTTGGTTGAAATTGAAATTTGGTAAAATGGTGATCAAACATCCAGTGTATGTTACAAACAGAGCAAGCAATGATTTATTGATTGGAAATTACCTTCTAAAGAGGTTTAAACCTATCCTGGATTATTCTCAGAAAATCTTATGGCCACAGGTAAAAAGGCCTATTCCATTTAGAAAGAGTCATACGTTTATAAACAATGAAATTCATGCTACTGTGATGAAAATCATGTAATGATTAAATTGAATTCTGTAGGTTCTAATGTAATTGATGCATCTAGTTTTGATAATTCTAAAAATTGGCCAAATGGAGAAGTAAAGCTTATGTGGTTTGTTTGTCAATACAAGATGTGGTAAATCTGCAATGAAAACAGAGGCCTATCTTTCTTCACACAGAGTAAGTCATGTTTTTTTCAGTGCCATCCTGTTTTTGACAAAAGCATTACACTCTTAGCACAAGGCCCACCAAGGACTGTGGAAAGGAGGTGCCACTCAATAAAACCAGAGGTAAATTCAAGGTGCGAGACAAAACAGAACTCATAAAGTTCTGCATTGTCCAAGCAGTGCACAGGTTTACTCAGTGTTAAAATGAATGGTTACAAAATGTTCCAAAGCACAAATAAAGTTTGATCTTTGACAAAACAAATGATTTCGTGAAATGTTAGATGAAACTGTTTGTTGTGAGTCTGTGTCTCCCTGTTCCCGTGGTGGAAATTAAAATTGAATTTTATTGAAAAAGTGAGTCATGAAGTGTGGTTTTAAGGTTGTGTGGTGTACCATGACTGTTTAGCTTGTAAAGTTTGAAAAGTATAGGTACTTGCCTTGAAACTCCAGAAAAAAGTATACAACATCCTGTATACCATGCAGGGTTTGAAATCTCCCATGCCTTGGGATAGATGTACTTGTACAACTGGATGTGTATATAAGCCTAGCCAATAAAAAGCTATGGTGACACATAAGGGGAACCCTTACCCAATAAAAGTGACACCACAGGTATTGAGATCTAGACAAACTATTCCTTAAGTGTGCCAGGTAGTGAATGCATGCACTACAACAGTTTCGGATAAAAGTCAAGGAATTGTCCATTAGGGTTAATGAAAAAAGGTTTAATAAAACTGCGTTGTTTGTGCCTAACCTGCAGTAGTCATATGGATTTAAAAACCCATTCCACACCTTGCCTGGATATGTGCACTATAGTAATGCATGTTTTTCTTCTAGTACATAAATCTCAAAACAGGGCCTGTCACTTTTAAAGTTAACTGTGGGTTAGAAAATGTGATGGGGGAATCCTTTATAATTAAAAAAATTGTTGTTCCAGTTATTGGGGAGACTAACAGAAGATATTACCTAAAGAGAGAAATAAAATAAAGTGTTTTAAAGAAGCATATGTAGATGATGAAAAACTAAAGTTGATAATGATGAAAAGAATCAAATGAAAAATAAGGTCAATTCAGGTAAAACCTTACCTTTTCGGATTTTAAACAACAAGTTAACCAAGCGTGTACTCGTAAAACTAAATTGGAAAATACTTGTTTGTAAAATGCTCTTTCCATTGAAAGACATGCTTTTAAAAAAAATGCCATTATTGTATGGTAATTCACCTTCGGGTTACCAGGGTACCCAACCCTAGTAATGGTCCAGTACAAAACACCACATGCATCTTAAAAACACAAAGAAGGACATGTTAAATAAGCCTGATTCTGATTTTGATTTTAATTTTGTTACTGATTTAAAGAAAATGTACAAGAATTAGTAAAGAATATGATTTTGATTTAGTAAAAGAATAATAAGGTACCAAAACAGTAGAAAACTTTTTTGTAATTTTATTAAGGAATCCCAATGTTACTGTGAGCTAAAAGATAAACCACAAATGGACCTTAAACTAAAATTCATGTGCTACCAAAAAGGGTAACTTCCAAACAAGGAACAATATCCTGGTAAATACTGGTAACAGTTACAAGGGCAAGTTTAATAGTACCTTTAGCACACGGGGGGGAGCAGAACTTATGAAATATAGCAAAAAGTAGCATACTAGCCTTACATGTACTACAATACTAAAGATTAAAACGGTACAAGATTATGTAAATGTGAAAATAAGGAACAAGAGTCAAGTTAAAATATTAATTGATACTGATCTTCGAACTTGTGAACAAAGATAATTTGTTGTATTAGTATAATGTTTAAAATGATGTGAAAGATTATTACCACAAGTTAAAGTGTACATAGTTGTGATGATGTTTATTTATGTAATACTGTACATCTTTCTATGCCCAAAAGTACATCTCCAATGATGTCATCTAGTGAAGTCACATCCGATGTCATATGTGATAATGTCATGCGTTGATGTCATAAATTACCCCATGATGATGCAACTTTGTGTTTTGTGTTTTGTTTTCCCTCTAATGCTTAAACTATATACCCAGATAGTAGGATTATAGTTTTGAATTACAAAATGCATTTTTGGGTGCATTTTTAATTCGAAAGGGGGGAAATGTAGGAACAAAACCATTATTAAAATGAGTTTATTATTATAACTTTTGTTTTTCATATTTTATTATTATTTTATATATTTACCTTTATAAATGCTTAATTAATTGGATTAAGGTTAAAGAGGACATACTAAACTTCTGGTTAGATTAATATCTAAATGAATTCTAAATGCAAGAAGAAGGACACTGCTTGAATCTGAAGTACTAGAAAACAGATATAACACCAAAGCCATTAGAGTTTTAGAAAAAAAATGGTTCTGCTGTTTAAGTTTCAAGTATACTCCATTTGGCTGAGAAGAGTATATTGCAGTCATTCCATATGCGGAACATTCCGTACAAGGAAAGCTTAAGTTTAATTTTAAAACAGTGATATTATGAGACACTTTTCAGTGTGTTGGTCTGAGAGCAGGGCCCCTGCATACATGAAAGGTCAAAGGCTCAGGAAATCCTTGGCTACAACCAGTTAAGGAAGGATAGGTTGCTATGAACATGTCAGGGAATATATACAGTAACATCTGGACTCTGTGCTGAGCTGAGGTTGGCATGCACACATACCTCTTTTAAGAAGTACCATTCACTGCAATAGGAATGAGAAACTTTTATCACTTGCAAAGTTGTATGAAATCTCATTAAGACCAAATTCAGACACTTAATAAGGGACACAGAGATCTGTAAGGAGATTGAATCTCAGGTCTGCAAGAGTTTTGTAATGTTTGCTATTTACAAAACATTGTCACATCAGAACTGTCAGAAATAAACAAACATGTTTGGTGTCAGAAGCAAGCTAAGCTTCTGACCTTTCTAGAGACCTATCTTCTAATGAAGTACCTAAAGGCAGAATGCAGTCACTTTGTGTTAAAGAGTTTTCAATGAGCCTCAAGCTGTATGAAGTCACACTTCAATAAGCATGAACAAAGAAAACCATGTGTTTATAAGGCAATCTAATGCATTAGAGGCATTCTGGAAAGAATTTATGGAAACATCTTATATTCTGAAGTCTGGAATATTTAGAACAAGACTATCACTTTTTTTGAGAAAATTTGTTACAAAATAAAGTTGTATCCTTTATTAGCCTAATTCAGAAAATACAGGTCCTGGAAACATGGAAAATGTGTTAAAAGACTCAATTCAATGAGATAAATCCAAAAATGTTGGTTTAAAAGTTATATCATTTTTCATAAAAAAAAGATAGAAAGAAAATGATTTTAATTTATAAAAGTAAATCTGGAGCAGGTGGGAAGTCCTTAGGGCAGTGATAAATGCAAACCATTTGTCACCTGCAAAGACCAATCAGAGTTTGGTGATGATGTCACTCAACTTGAAAACTTATATGCAATTTCTGTTGGTCCAGCCCAGATCTGCTTGAATCTTGGTGCTGGATGGACCCCACATTGGTTGGACTGAGAAACCTTGTTACTTTGAACTGCTATTAGGCCAGAAGCCTGAAGCCATGCCTGCTTGTAGGGTATAAAACCAGTTTGGGTTAATCATTGATGTATCCACCAGGGGGTGCTAAGGACAATCTTGAAAGCCTATACAACACTGTAACAAGATCCAGCTGCAAAGAAGTTTGTTACCAGAAAGGACTTTTTCCAATACTGAAATGAAGCAAGGCCTATGTTTTACCTCCTAAGTATCTTGACTAAAATACTATTTTGAAAATTCTACTAAGAACGTGGACAAGGGACAAACTTTGAAATTCATCAGCGAAAGCAAGCCTGCAGTGCTGTTGGATAACAGTGAGTCCAGAATTATGGGGAGCAGAAAGGAACTGAAACAGGAAAAAGTCATAGAATCCAGTTATCAAAACAACTTTGCTAACCACAAGGAAATCCTTTCCTACAAACTGTTGTGCTGCTGAACTGTTCAAAATCTTGTGGGCTGATTTTTCCGCCAAAATCCTGATAAGTGACTTTTTGATTATTTGTGATGTCAAGCAAGCAGGATCCAGCCTGCGCTGCTTCATTGATGACAGAATAGTCTACAGTTCCATGTTCAAGGGGGAAAAGACGGATGACTACAGCCAAGTCAAGCCACTAAATGCCTTTTATCATCCAGAATCAGAAGCACTTCTCACCAAGATTTTGAAAGTTAAAAGTAAACAAGACCAAGCCTACAGATAACCAGAAATTTAAGTATTATTTTAATTATTTTAATTAATAATATCTTAATATTCCAATTTGGCTAGTTATGGTGGTAACATAGTGAACTTTTAATTACAAAATCTCAGGTATATAGGTTAAGAAATTTAAACAAAAGGAAATACATTTTGCATGCTATGAAGAATGAAAACAAGTCTTATACAGAAATAATCTGAGACACTAATGTAATGAGTTTGCATGTTCTTATATCAGAAGGTCATACTAAATGGCAAGTATGCTGAAAGCATAGTATATAGCCAATGCTATTTATTGTGTTGAATATTGCTTATTCATTCGTATTGTTTATTTGCTGAAATATTTGTTTGTTTTACTTGATTTTCTGAAACCTTTGTTGTTATGTTTACATTAATTTTATTATGCTTGATAGTTATGTGGATTAGGAATATTTAGAATTATTGTATAGGTGTTAATAAAATATATAGTTTTCATATTTCTGAGTGTGGCAGAAATGTTATTACCATTATGCAGAACCTGGAGAATAGGGATAATATGATATTTGGATTTGATAATTATTTATGGTAATTTTTGAAAATATTTTGAGGGTAAGGCCGAGGTAAATCCAAGTGCTGTATTATAAAAGTGATATTATAACCTAATGTTCTGACAGGTTGGAGCACTTCCCCCCCAGTTCACACATCCAGAGCAGACTGAGGCGTGATCCTGGGTGGTGGTGCAGACCCAGGTAAAATGGGCAAGGCTTTGTGAAGTCCCCTGACCCTAGCTCCATTTTACTCCCCACTCCTGCCATAAGATGTCCAGTGTGTGCATGGAAGCACATATACAGAACATTTCCTCAGTTCTTCCCTTTGAGTGGCCCACACTGCACTACAATCAGGCCCCCACTTTGTGACAGTCTAAGGCCTAGCTGACATCCCTCCCCTCCCCAGGGAGGAAAGTAGTCATTCAGACACTCAGTCCTCTCCTGCCCTGGCTGTCCCCTGGCAACCTGAGCTCATTCCTGAACTCAAGTCACCGGCTTGGCAAGAGGTAAGGCACCAACGCCTCAGCCTTTATGCCATTGAACTGGCTTTTCCAGTTTTCTATGAAGTGAAACATCCTGTACCTTGATTTTGTATGCTGTTGTATGACACTGTAATTATTTACTGTAGTTGACGTAACTGCTGCTGTTCTACATGTAATATTCCATACTTGTTGCATTGATGCAAATACTGTCATGTACCGTTCTTCATTCCCCATTCCCTCAGGACACATCTGGAGATGAACTTCTGCCAGCTCCGTATGCTCTCCCTGACAATACATTTTGAAATAAATATATTTGTCAAACCAGTTACTGGATCACTACAGTAATTTTCAAAATAATCAGTTAGGGCAAAGGACACATTTCTTTTGACACTTTATAGTATTTTTATTGCTAAAGGAAACTTCAACATCAGTTGGATCTTCAGTTCTTTCCTACCAACCATTTTATGATTACTGTGGCAGGGTAGAGGGTCCCTGTCCCAGACAGACTGGGGGGTCATTTTAATGCAGTACCACCCTGACAAGGCCTCCTCCTATGGTACCTAAAATAATCTTGGATGTCCTGAAATAAAATAAAAACTGGATATTTACCTTTTCCTCTGAATACCTGTTGTGTAGCAGCAGCACTGCCCTTTTCTTTTCCTACAGTAGATTTTCACAGTGTCGTGGAGCTGACCCTACATTTCTGTCTTCTAACTTTTCTTTCTGTTCTCCTGCTTTAATTCTTGCTTTTCTTTCGTTTCTCAGTTTCCTCACTGTTACCCTCAAACAACAGTTTTCTCAGCTAAAATGGTTCATTTTACATTGTATTTATGATTTTATGCCTATGGAAACTATTTATTATTTTAGGAATGATTTTAAAAGACGCATGCTTCCTGCACTACTGAAGTATTCTATCTCAACTCAGGTGACATTTTTTGCATGTAAAACTTTGTAGCTGATATTGATGTTTAAGCACTGGAACTGGAGTTATTGGGCTATTGGTGTGACTGGTAACCCAAAAGGAAGCCACAGAAGCCACATTGCCAGCACAGGAACATAAGTATCCTTTCTTTTATTATTAAGAAAAGAATGTGGATATTCTAGATATTACAATGACTCAAAAGGATTATGGAAAGCACATTTTTATTGATTGCACAAACAGAATATCAAAGTCCATCTTCTGTGATAGTGACATTATTGTATTATAAATTGTCTGTTTTTTAATTAGATTATATTTGCCTATAATTAGCCAGACACACATTGTTTTATATGAATACAAGAAGTGGTAAAATATTCCTACATATACAGGAAAATATTAATGGCAGGGAAAAGGAGTACTAACTCTCTCAAGGGCCAGAGAAAATACAATAACCATGTTTTTAGTGAAAATGTTAATATAATAGCATCTACACCTACTTGCAAAAAATTGAAACGTATGCTACGGACAAACCAAAACTGTTGGAATCAGTAAATAAAAGAGAGACTGAGCCCATACAAAATGTGGATGAAGGAAATTTAGCAATTAACCCTGTCACTTTGGACAGGAATTAGACATTGGCACAAACTTAGGAAAGGGAAATAAAAGAAAAGGAAAAAACTTACAAAACAAAAAGTAAGGAGAAAAATAAAGAGATGATGATAACTGCAAGTAAATGCATTACAAATTTCTTTTTACCAATTTGGAATGATAAGAAATCAGGAAGAGTGAGTGAGTGAGTGTGTGAAGTCATTAATAAAGAAACTGAACATGTGCACTCAGAACAACAAAGTAAAATATTAAAGTAAATGAACAAATTGATTATATAGATTTAACCTCACCAGTGCTCTGGCATAGTAGGCTGGATTTATTTAGTCCTCTTGATATTTCTGGACATAGTTATGGCTCTTTAGTGGCATCCCATAATGTAATATTTGATAATGAACCTAATTTATCTGACAAAGAGGATCAGTCTATCAAAATAAAATGTTACACTCCATAAATCAGTAAATACATAATAATACACTAGATTCAAACTTACACAATTAGTAACCAACTGTACTTCCTAAGGACACAATTAAGGCTCTTGAACATCCCGATATGGCCAATGGTATTTTAATGGAGGCATTAACTGTGATGAAAGACAACCTTGGTACTAAGAAATGTGAACAATTTACAACAGAATGATGCTGAAAAAAAGTGTTCTCCTTATTACAGGAACAGAGTAAGGCACTGAAGGAAGAGAGTAAGGAAAAGCTAATTGAAAAAAATAACATTTTCATCAGTAAATATACCCACATTCCCACAGGATGGGGAAAAAGGAAACAAAGCGGACAAAAGCAATAAGACTAGACAGATAAAAAAAAAGAAAAAAATATATATATATATATTGCAAAAAACTTCATTTAATGCATCAGTTAGGGTTGAAACAACAAAAGTGGGGAAATAAGATGTTAGGGTTGAGTCCCTAACCCCCACCCTATCCCCTTAGAGTTAAAAGCAACAAAAAGTGGAAATAAGATGTTAGGTTGTCACACCCTCACTCATTCTTCATCCTCCACAGATGACAGACACGAGGCATGGGGTCGCAGCCCAACTCTCACCTCATTCCATGTATAAATAGGTTGACATGCTACAGTAAAGGAGAATGGGTTGAGAGTTAGGCCTCACGACCCCATGGCACATTCCCGGTGTCTGTTGGTCTGTGGAGGGTGGGGTGATGGGGTGGTGGTGGGGGTTAGGGGCTCAACCCTAATGTCTCATTTCCCCACTTTTGTCACGTTAACCCTAACTGATGCATTAAATTAAGTTTTTTTGCAATGAATTTCCTTACATTTTGAAAAAGTGTAATATAACTAGTAAACAGCATTTGTTGTTAGTGGGCCCTGCTTTCCCACCAAGCTGCCCATTTCTGCATAATGATGTGCATCTGTGGGAGCATGCACCCTCTGGGCCCTTCACTCCCACTTACACATAGCTACAGAGCCATACAGCAGCCCTATAGGGAAAGAAACCCTTGTAACACGAATTTGCCAATATCTTGGGAACCATAGCAGATAGTAAAAAGTGTCGTTGTAATCATGACATCAAGACTTCCATGCAAGAAACATTGACCAAATCTGTATCTCACATTGTTTGCAAGCTACATGCACTGAAAAGCACTGAAAAGGCACCCTTAGCACCCCTGTAACACATTTTTGCTGATATCTCTGTAACCATATCCATAACCGTAAATTCTTGTTTCACAACTTGCTTCTGATCCTGTTTTGCGAGCTGACAAAATCCCAGTCCGTGAACCAATCTTCTTTCATGAGGCTGCAAACTCCTTGACCGTGAGTCAATCCTCATCTAGGAGAAGGGCCATCTGGTCACAAAGTGACAGTCAAAGATTCTGCTGCCTTGTGAAAGGGGATCGGCTTGCGGACTAGGATTTTGTCAGCTCGCAAAACAGGATCAGAAGCAAGTCGCGAAACAAGAATTTCAAAATGTGAAATGGCCATTTTTTGGCCAAAACTAAGCAAACCAAAGGTATAGGTTTGTAGAGGGCATCACCCTGAACAAAACCCATGCCTTCTTGTAATAAGAAGTCACCCATGGAAGACACTACAGCATTTTGTTTGGGGGGAAAAAAATGAAAATAAGATGGTGGCTCGTGGACAAGGAATTTTTCCTCACAGACTAGGATTTTTTAAATCCCCTTTCACGAGTTGACAAAATACTTGACCATGAGCCCGATCCTCTTTCACAAAACATACATACTTGGAGTGAACTGAGCATGCTCAGAACCCAAAAAATTAAAATTAAATAACTTTTGAACGGATTAATATTTTTCCATCGAACCAATGCTGGATTGTTCTTTGACCTAAATTCTTTCTATATTCCAGATTTCAGACCAAAACACCAAATGGTGTGGTAGCAGCCTGATGGGCAAAAACATATCAAAAGTAGCAAAAAAATGCATTTTCAGCACTTTGCTGCTCAGAAATCATAGGTCCAACCAAAATGCAACTTGGCAGATTAGGAGATCTACCATACTAAGCCACACATTCCAAATTTACATAGAAACATAGAATTTGACAGCAGATAAGGACCGCTTGGCCCAGCCAGTCTGCCCATTTCCCTACCTACTGGATAAGCTGCAGATCCTAGTTAACCAGCAGCCCACTTCTTCCTAACCCCACCCCCTAGAATTGCCTTATGACTGTCCCATGCATGCTTGAATTTCATGCAAATCCATTGAATGGCTGCAAATTTATTAACATGCAAAAATTGGGGTTTAACATTAAAGTGCTTACTCAACCCTAACTATAAGGGTGTGGCCACACCATATGTCTTCTGTTAGCACCCTTTGCAAACTGTGTGAGAGGCCTTTTGGCACCATGCAATTCTGCTTAAAGTTGGACCGGCATAACATTCTGTGGTGATTTGCATATGCAGCCCATGATGCTCTGCATTGTGGGGGCATGTCTGATTTTGTATTTTCTTGAAACTTGGCTTCCCAGCCAAATGCCCTTTGGGGTAACCCTTGCCTCAGTGTTTGTGCACAGAGGTTCTTTGTCTTCTATATATGTATATGTATATATATATATATATATATATATATATATATGTGTGTGTATGTATTGCTGTGCTCAGTCAAGTAACTCTTTGGATCAATTGAAGTTGCCTGTGAGTATGATGACTAAACACAACACAGGTACTCGGCCTTTAAAATAAATTCTTCAGGAAATTAAATGTGTGACTAAAGCTTCAGGTAATCAACCCAATTTTAAATAAGCAGGATGTGGGTATGAGTCCAATAAAATTACTTCTTGCTGGTAATCTATTTGAGGGACAGTTACAGCCCCCATCTTGAATCAGCAAACTTATAACTGCACATTACAGGTTAATAGCCAAAGCAGGGTGGAGACAAGTACAGAGGGCGCTATGTATAGTTATTCCTCTAACAAGATAAGTCTAAACTGTTCTTCAACTATATGGAATGTATCATAAAACAAATGAGACAAATGATTCTTTGTTGGATTTACTGCTGCATATATTTTATTCAGAGCTTGGTATTCAGAAAGTAAAAGATCACACTTTGATGGTTTAGCATGATTTTGATTATTCAGATTTTTCAGTGTATATCCTAGACTCTAGTATGGGTATTGCTGAGCAAATTTTGTCTAAGATGGAGAGACTATCTCAAATGGGCCTTGAAAAAAACTTCTCCAGTGACATGGAGATTGGTACATAGAAAAAAATGTTAAAAACATGGATATTTGTAGGGAATTTAATTACAACGAGTTTCAGTCTGTGCTCTTATCCCTCAAATAGAATTTTACAGATGTAAACCCTAATGGCAGCAGTAACAAAAGTAATCATATAGTTTTGCCCAGCTTTGGAATGGAAAAATTAAGGAATGAAGACACAGTAGTCAATCTCATACAAAAGTGGTCTGTTTCTTGTTATCAAAAATTCTTAAAAAATACATTTTGGCAATATAGAGATTACTGGGGCTCTTAGAGTGGATCCTGAATTGGAGAGTGGGCAAACTGGCTTATGGTTAAGGGATGTATAATAAAAACACAGAAACATAGACAAAGGCAGGAAAAAGAACAGTGGTCAATCTAGTCTGCCCTGAATTCCCTATCTGCCCTGGGACCTATTTTCCATGCAGGGTTTTATCCCTCCCAATCCAAACCCCTCTCCCCTGCCTACTGCTACCATCTTGAGCAACCACCAAACCCTTCACTCTGTTCCAGCCATGCTTGAAACCACCTCTATGAGCAGACTGTTCCATGGCTCAACCACCCTTTCCATAAAATAGAACTTCCTTACATCCCTCTTAAACCTTCACCCCACCAATTTCTACTGGTGACCCTGGGTTCTTAACTCTGTACTCCAGCAAAATAGTTCTGAGTAGTTCACCTTGTTTATTCCCTTCAGGAACAGGAAATTCTCTATAATATTTCCCCCTCTCATCTGTTCTCCAGTAAGTACATGCTCAGTGCCTTCAGGCAATCTTCGTATGACCTGCCCTGTTGGTCCTGAACCATCTTGGTTACCCTGTATTGCACCATCTCCAACTTGTCCCTGTCTTCCTTAGGTGAGGACTCCAGAACTGAGCACAGTATTACAAATGCGGCCTCACCATTGACCTATATAGAGGTAATAATATCTCCTTTTTTTCCTGCTGTCAATGCCCCTGCAATACATCCCAGCATCCTAGTAGCCTTACTACAAGCCTTGTTACAATGTCTTGATTACTTGAAGGAGTCACTAGTGATGATTTACAGGTTATTTTCCTCTTCCATAGTGTGCAGTTTAACCCCTCTCATCCAATACTCTGTCCTGGATTTTTTCCTCTAGGTGCATAACCTTACATTTTGGGGGGCACTGATTTTCCACTGCCAGATCTTAGACCATCTATCCAGCCTTTGCAGAGCCCTCTGTATATGTAACAAGAAGTCCTAACAATCCCACCTCAAGTCATGGTTCAGCAAAAATAATAAGTTAACAAGCTCACACACCTGGTTAGATGGACCAAAGACAATCCAACTTGAGAAAAATGTAATAACTTGAATAGAGTAAGAAAGATGTATGACAGAATCCTTTAAGTGGAAAAAAGCCATCATCAGAGTTATCTGTGGTCAGAAAAATTTATAGTTGTAAAACAGAATGATAAGAAAATCTATTGGGCCCTGGTTGCCAGAGGAATAAATGCATATCAGCCTTGTCTGTCAGTTTATATTCCAGAGGACACATGGGTATCTCACTTTAAAAAAAAATCTTTTAGAGCAAAGAGCCCGCATGAAAATATTGGCCAGAAAATATTGAATTAGATTTTTCTAGTTCCTCATTGATATTTTTTGTTTTGGAGAGGTGGAAGACGCAGTATGCTCCTTTGTATCTAATAAAACCCTGGGGCCAGACTGTATGTCTCTTGAAGTATACAAAGAAAACTTAAATATATGGGTTCCAGCTCTTACTAACATCATTATTAAATGCTTTAAGCATAGCATTATTCCAATAACATGGACATAAAATATTGTGGTGCCTATTAATGAAAACAGCTCTGCTCATGAATCAAAATGCTTTAGACCAATCAGTTTACTTGATTCAATTCCAAAATATTTTCAAAAATCTTGTTTAGGCTGCAGAAGTGGCTTGATGATAAAAAATACCATTTCACAGTTTCAAACAGGCTTTCATTCTGGATTTTCAACAACTGGTCACATCTTTGGAATATATCATTATATTGAAAACTATGTTAAATTATGTAAACAAGAGTCATATATTCTTTTTATTTACTTTGCTTTGGCATTTGACTCTCTGAATAGGGGAATTCTATGGCATAAAATGTATGAGTTGAGAGATGTGCAGGCAATTATTATCCCAATTATTCAGCAATATTCAATAATCCTACCTCTATTCAATATGATAATGGTGTTACTTTTCAGTACAGTTTTCTATCTATACAGGGGTAAATCAAAGTTGCTGCCTGGCTCCCTGGCTCTTAAATATTTATGTAAACAGTAAATTAAAAGATATTTCTGACCCGAACTTTCATTCCACAAATATAAAACACAGGGAGTGCTCTATTCTTGCCTACGCTGATGATATGATAGTGTTTTTCCCTGCTGCATTAGGTCTTCAGTGTAAAATGCAGAGGCTAACATAAGGGCAGCTATACACAACAATCCTATGCCTGCATCAAGAACTTTCTATGGCAACCAGGAACCTTGAAAGTGAAGATCAAGAGGTTCCTTGATTGTCATAGAAAGCTCGAGATGAAGACACAGACTTGTCCATGTATGGATCCCATATATTATCTTTTATAGTGTATGAGCATCCATGCCCATTTCAGACACTCCACTTCCTTTCAGGGAACTGGCAGTTTGGGGTGAGGCACTTGAGTGTTGGTGGCAGGCTGAAATTATTGATTCAGTGTGTGGCTAGTGACTGCAGCTGCAACTGTTTCAGTAAGTTTAAGTAAACAAAAACAGCTTCCAGCTTGATTCGCTAGAGGAAAGCACCTATCTGGAAGCATTCTAAGTTCTGCTGCAGATGTGACATCACTACTGCAGCACAACAACCCTATTCTAGGCATGTTTTTTCTTCAAGCAGAACAACATTCCACCATACGCTGTAGATACGTTTGGCCAGCTTTGTAATAATTTATACCTCAAGATTAATTCGAACAAAATGAAAGTCTTAGTTTTGGGGAAAAAATAACTAAGCAATTTAATTTAGACAAGGATAAAATAGAGATAGTAAGAGAGTATACCTACCCTGGGGTAAATATGTTTAACAACTATGAGTGGGCCAGATATTTTGCATTCAAAAAACATAAAACCAGGCAACTGAGGCACTACTGAAGTTCAATTACAGATATGAAGGCTGTTTACTGAAGACAGCATTTATTGTTGATGAAATTAAAATATATAGGCTAGTGCATGAGTAACAGTTAACAACAGGGCTATTCTTTCACTGAGTTGGTACTATGATGAACAGATTACCTAGAGATCACAGCTCGAGAGATAATCAGTCGTCATAGTACCAACAAGGTGAAAGAACAGCCTTGCCATTAAATGGAACGCATGCACTGTTCTGTATAGTCTATAGTGGAATGTCGTTGCCTCAAAAAAAAATTACTACATCTTTCTTTTTAAAATAAGACTAACTGTCAGATTGCTGCTTGAGGACACCATGTATGACGTCTGCACTGCAGCAGAATGGATGTCACTTTTTGGTTCTGCTGCACTGCAGACGTCACTAGTGCAGCAGAACAACATTTTGAGAGCGCTAGATTTCAGTGAACAATGACGTTCCACTATACACTATGAACCCAATCCTTTTCTACAGCTCAGAAGTTTGGGATACAACAAATCCCAAAGATCAGGAAACTCCACTGTCAGTATTCTTTGGAGCACTTTTAAAACTCCCACAAGGAACACCTGTGCCTCACATAAGAGTAGAATTAGGAAGAACTGACAAAGCTACAATCATAAAGCTCAGGGTTAATGCCATATTGGTTAAAATAATTATTAAAAATGTACTTCCATTCTACTGCCTCAAAGAAAAAATAGGTTGGGGAAAATGATAGACCATCTGGTTGGTTGATGGCCCTCAAAGGGTATTTCAAAGAGATTGATTTATATTACTTTTGGGCTGATTATATCAAAAACAGTATCTCAAATACATTAAGAAATCAGATACAAACTCCAGCTATTCAACCAGACAGTGTAGATATTCTGTTGCTTAGACAATCAAAAGTTGCATCCTGGCTTACCCCAAACAAAATTTCACATGGATTGGAGGAATATTTTAATATTTCCCCTATTACCAGACAATAGGAGCGTAATGCTTATGGCCAGATTTGAGCTTCTCCCTATGAGAAGACTTGAGGCCCATAATGATAAAAAACAATCTGAAAACCAGGAACTGTGTTGCCATTGCAGGAGGGATTCTGAAGAAACTTTATTTCATATAGTTCAATACGCATTATACCAGAAGTGGAGAGAACTATACCTGGGTGATAAATTGAGGATTTATTCATCAAACTTGCATGATTTGTTATTCATTTTACTACATTTAATGTGTATGGATGAAGCAATAACACCTGCAAATTTTTTTGAATACCTTCATAAGGCAGTGTAAACACTGCATGCCATAAAAGTTCTTTTGGTGCAAGGAAGAGAATGATACATTTCGTTTGCTTTTTAACCTCTATTTGTAAAGAAATTATTGATTCACATTTGTAAACTCTGTATCCGTGCAGGACCCAGGCACCCAGTCAGTTTTATTAGTTTACATGTCCAGTAAATACTGAACATTTTGTAATGTTCCCTCTTCTAACTGGTACCACTGTTATTGCAGGGAATCAAATTCAGGATGAGCTATAATAAATTATTAGCTACTGACACACTATATAGATAGTGTTTCTGAATATAATTACCATATCTTGTACTAAGAATGTTATTTGTTATTTCACGCTCTTTCTGTAATGACTGTTATTGAACTGTAGATCAATAAAAAATACTGCTACTATAGGAATCAATATTGTACATGCTGGGCAAATCCTCATCCCAATTGTCAACAAATCAAAAAGTGCATGCAGCCCACACCGACTGCTGCTGCTGCTGCTGAATGTTGCTGTCTCACAGTTGGCTAATAATAAATAAAAGTGTGTTGCTAGAAAGTGTAGTCATCTGAATCAAAATAAACAAGGCATTAGTCAGAGAGACAGAATAGAGTGAACAGTGGAAATTATAGTTCACTATAAAAGTGAAAACAGACAGTACATACACTTACTAAATAGTAGGTTTCGCCCCATGCTCTGTCTGTTTTCACTTTTGTAGTTAACGTCTGACAGGTTTACAATAGATCCAGAAGCAAATAGTTATTTTTTTTTAGTGTTTGGTAACCGGTTAAGGCCCACTAGGCACAAGTGCCTGTTTTCAGGGGCAACCTGGGAGCACTGGACAGTTAAGTGACTTGCTTAGAGTCACACGGTATGCAAGTGGAGGTTGTGGGAATCAAATTCAGGTCTGGTATGCTGGATGTATCAAGCTCATGCCTCTACCCTCTAGGCTATACTGCCAGGCCTTTTATTTTACCTTTTATTGGACCAACATAGATGTAACAAAAAGAGCTTTAGCTTTAGCTGTTGGACCAAAAGGTCCTTTGTCACTGCTATTAGCCAGACATTCGTAGACTGTAAAGGGGATACCTGATGACAAATGCAGGATGCTTTGATCAGTCATCATTTTTAATCAGAAGATCTAGTTGAAAAAGGTATGAGCATATTAAAGTATATGAGTTACTACTGACTCAACAGAGAACAAAAATGTTGTTTCTAGCAATGAACAAGCCTGAAATAAGCAAGAATCTTCATTTACTCTACTAGCTCCAATCATTCTGCAGGCCTTCTGTGCCCTGAGGGACTTTACAAGGGAATGCTTTAATTATAATGAGTGCATGAGCTAGTGATTATTGGATGTGTATGCATAATTAAGTTCATACACCTCTTGAAACTTGAGACAGCCACCCAGTTTTTCCTCTTTGCCTACCCTTTAGTAAAGTTTATGGTTAATATTTTTACAACTTGTCCTGTGTTTGTATTTTGATCTGTGAACCCAAGCCAGAGATTTTTCTGTCAGGTCAATCACTGTGTGGCTATTCACTGCAGCTTCCCAGCAAAAGAATAAGAGTTGGCCAGTGCCAACAAAGGCTAGCTGTAGTAACTGTACGGAGAAGGATTACACATATACTGTACACACGCACAACACACACACACACACATATGACACACAAACATTCTTGTACATGCAGAGATATGCTGTATACCTGCACAAATGCACTACTTAGGTACAGATTCAGAAAACTGAACCATACATAAAAGGAAAACAGCAGAGTAGATAGTGTGGGGTTGATAGCCAGAGAAGCACGGTAGAAGGGACTCAAGGGTATAAATAGTCAGGACCAGCTGTTTTGCAACAGTTCTGGTCCCTGGATTTTTCAGTGAGAGAGGGTTCCCCAAGGAACCAGCAGAGATCAGGCTAGGCCTTCTCTCTTGTGAGAAGGCCTAAACAGCAGAAGAAGTATGAAGCAGAAGGCTGGCACAGAGAGGCATAGATCAAATCCAGTATAGAGTATGGCGCTTCATGTAGACAGGATGTGACCTCTCCCATCCCCCTCATCCTCGAACTACGTCTGGTCCAGGTGCCTCTGGTCACTGAGCATCAGTGATTTCCTGAGCAACCTCACTGCAACAGATTGGTCAGCAGTCCTCTCAGCCCCTGACACTGATGTGGCCCTGACCCTGTTTCACTCCAAATTCTCCTCAGTCTGAGATACACTTGCCCCCTCAAGAAATCCAGGGTCAAATCTTCCCACAACCCCTGGATTTTGATAAGTGAAAGTGTTGTGATCTTACTTGGTCCCACTATGAAGTATCCCACTCCCTATCTGACCTGCTGGCCTACAGGGCCCTGAGAAACAATTGCACTAAGGCTGTCCAGGCTGCGAAATTGCACTATTTCCAGGCCAATCTCGAGAACAACCTTAACTCCCCATATAAATTCTGGAAGGTGATGCATTCCCTTTTTGACCCCCCCCCACCCAGTCCACTCCCCAGTCTTCATGGTTAATGGTTCACCTGTGTCTGACCATTCTTCTGTTGTGGCTCATTTCAAGTGAGTTCTTCATCACATGTGCCCTCCTCTCTCTCTCTCTCTCTCTCTCCAGGCCCTTCCTTCCCCTCCTGTTCCCTCTGCTCCCTCCCAACTCCTTACCATGTTTCCATTGCCCCCCCCATTATCTCAATCCAGCCAAGTCTAGCCCTGATGGGCTAGATCCCAAACTCCTCCACCTCTCAGCTCCTGTAATTGCATCTCCCCTTACTCACCTTCTCAACCTATCATTCTCCCTCTGCTCTGTTCCTCAGTCATGGAAGATTGCCACCGTTCTTCTACTTCACAAAGTGGTGACCCCTCTGCCCCTGGCAATTTCTCTCCTATCTCCCTCCTTCCCTCCCTTGCAAAGTTGCAAGAGAAGTTAGTCTTTTCTAGAATGTTAGACTACCACTCATTCTCCAGTTTTCTCTTCCCCTTCCAATCTGACTTCTGGAAGCACCATTCCACAGTCTCCTCCCTACTACATGTTACTGACTCCATCTTCTCCACAATGGATCAGGGGCACATCACAGCTGTCATGTTCATCGATCCAGCCAAAGCCTTCAACTTGGTGTCCCACACATGCCTCCTGCTGAGTTCTGCTGGTTTCTTAGCTCCCACTGTTGACTTATTCCTTTCCTACCTTATGGGGTGTCAACAGTCAGTACACGTTGGAGGCATTCTATCCCTACCCCTTCCCATCCAGGCTGGGGTCTCTCAGAACTCCACCCTGGGTCCCATCCTTTTCTCCATCTTCCTGAATGACCTCCCCTCTGCCTGTGCCAACTCGCATATTCACATGTAATATATCTAGAATTTCATTCTTGTATCATATCCTGGGTGCACTCACGGTTGAGTGACACATACCATAGGGTACTGATTAGGGCTACAACTCTGACTGGATAGGTATGACAAGTGGTGTCCCACAGGCGTCTGTATTGGGACCTGTGTTATTTAATATTCTGATTTCATCTATGCAGACCTTAGATAATGTATGGCTATGTAAATACAGAGATGGTGCCAAGGCTGCAACTATAATTAATAATCCGCAAGCAGCAGCTCACTTTCAAACTGAATTGGTACAGCTAGGTACTTGGACATATAATCATGGCCTGGAATTCAATCCGGATGAATGCAAGCTCATGCATCTGGGGCACAATAACATTAAAGCACAGTACACCTTGAATAATAGAACACTAACTACAACAGTATTAGAAAAGGATTTACATTGCCAACAACCTAACATTTGATGACCATAATAGAGAGATGGTGAAAAGGGGTAACAGAATGTTGGGCTGTATTCTGAGAAATGTTAAAAGAAGGTATAGGGAAGTAATGATTCCTCTTTACACAGCACTCACTAGACCACACCTTGAGCACTGTGCACCTGTTGTAGCAGAATGTAACGTTGGTAGTGTAAAAGTGATGGAAGGGGTCCACAGGAGACAAATCAAAAAAATACATGGATTAGAGAATGTAAAATATAAGGAGTGACTACAAAGACTTGATCTTTGTTCAGATACATACAGGAAAGTCAGGGGTGATTTGTTGCTATGTGTACAGTGCATTCAAGGATGAGCTTTTGTGGGTAGTATCCAGTTTGTGTAAAAAAGATAGTCATAAGGAAACGAGATCACATGGAAAGCAACTTAAAGGGGAAATATGTAAAACCACTAAGAGACAACAGTGGTTTAGTCAAAGGGTGGTTGGTATTTGGAATTCTCTTCCAGATAAGGTAGTTTCATGTAATACAATGAATGAATTTAAAACAGAACTAGTCGACTACTTGGGAACTGACAAAGTAACATATTTCTACTGATAAGTGACAAGTCAAAAAAGGGCCCATGTCTAATGACTTGAACCTAACTATGAAACTATGTGTACTTAAGACACAGTCACCTTCACTTCTGGTCAGTCTACTGCAGCTGTGAAAGACCTATTCCAGCAGGATTTCCACAACATCCTGCGCTGGTTCCAATCCAACTATCTCCAGGTCAACACAAAAAAGGTGTCCATGACATTTGGCACCAGCCAGAAACTGGCCAGGCTCTCAGGACATCCAGCTTCTCCACTCTGGATGGCTCCCCACTTGAAGCTCTGCTGTTCTTCAAGTGCCCTGGTGTGTGGCTGGACAGCAAGTTTGACTTCTCAGCCCACACTGATACCATTCATACAAAGCACCACCCCAAGCTGGGTGCCTTGTACCACAATAAAGATTGCTCACTCCCGCTGGTCTGTTGGGAGCTGGTCACCAAAATGGTGCTCCCAGTTTTTGACTGTGCAGATGCGGTGTATGGTTTTGCCCCACCACTTCATTAGCCAGACTGGACACCCTCTGCAATGTCTTTTGTCACTTTGCTACAAACTCCCTCACCCTTGCACACACCACTGCTCCCTCTACTTCTCCCTATCCATTCTCCCACCACCTTCACATCACCAGTCACGCTGTACCTCCTTCATTTCCAAATACTGGTTTGGATCCTTCTCCTCATACCTCTCCTCACACCTGTCTCCAGTCTCCTCTGCTCCATGATCCCTCCACTCCAGGGACCATCAAATGTTCTCCACATACCCACTCCTCCACCGGGCAATCTGCCTTCTCCTATAGACTTCCCACACTCTGGAACTTGTTGCCTTCTTCCCTCCACCATTCCATCTCCCCAAGCTCCCTCAGGCATCAGTTTAAACTCCTCCCCCTCCCACCTGCACCTGTTTCCCACAGGTGACACAGGGGGAAGACACTCCTGCCACCTAACAGACATCTAGTGTACTACAGTTCCTGTCTTGTGTGCCTTGATGCAGTACATTTGAACCTGTTTGGGTGTGCCATACTGCACTGTAACTGCACTTTGTACTAAGTTTTGCACTAAGGTTTGTGATTGTGTAGCATTCCTTAATGTAATAAATCTGTACTTTATTCTACACCAAGAAATGCAGCTGTGTTCTGCTCTGTATTTCTCCTATACCTCTTCCCCGGTCACACCTGGAAATTTACCTTGGCTCAGTGTGCCTTTCCTGGTTAACAGTTTTTAAATAAATAATAAAATGCAAGCTATTTCTTGCTGAGTTTATAGTGCCAGTCTGTTAGTCCTCTTCTTTTAATATTTGTTGAACCTACCCTTCCTACCCAGCCAGTCTTTTAGTAATCAGCCCACACAACCCCAGATGAGTCACAGTACCCTCTGCTTTTAAGTCATCCCACTGGTGCAGTGGTAGTGCTACTGCTTGCAACGCCAATGACCCAGATTCGGGAACAAGCCCAGAGCATCAGAGGGCCAGCCGGGGGAGAAGGGTCAAGCATCCATTGGAGAGTTTTCCTCCTCCGAGGTGGGTGGGTGCAGGGCTCAGGCAATAGTGTGCCTCCTGGCAGCAGCCCAGGGATATTGAGCCTGGAGCGCTCAGGGACTGCTAGGATTTGTGGGACATGGTGGACGTTGGTATGTCACACACTGGAACATGTGTGATGTTCCAGGACATCATTGCATGTCACTCCCATCAGGGAAAACCATGTAAAGCAGTTAATCCCACTGGCTAGGATGGTAACGCCACTCCCTGCCATCATGTCACCTGCTGGATCTTGCCCTCCTGGACCCTGCCATCCCTTTGGCCTTCACCTCTACCTGCTAGAGAACTGGATACTTGTACAGGAGCACCAAGGAGCTGAAGGCAGCCCCATCTCGGGGGTGCAAGCTGAGGGGTTACCCAAGTAGGTGGGCCTTGGGTGGAGCACGGAAACCAGGGTCACTGGCCAGGGAGGATTTCAGTGGGCAGGGATACAGTGCTCAGAGTTGGCTGAAGGAGGTCCCGGCCAGCAGCGTAGGAAGAAAATTAGAGTTAACAAAAAGACTTTAATAGCATAGAAAACAAAAAAGACTCACTTTTGAGAGTTATACTCTCTTCAGCAGGTCTAATCTGTGGTTCACATTCAATTGACAAACTAAGAGGGCATAGTTTTTCAGGGCAGTGATGCAACTGTGTCATAGAAATCTATTTCTACTTAAGTAACTCAATATCTTTCTTTAGTGTACAGTACAGCATTGTTCAGTATAGAATTTGATGCCTTTCAAAATGCTGTTGTACCACAGTTCAAAGGTCATGGAATATGATTGTACACTTCTGTGGTACAATAGCATTATGAAACTTCTAGAGACTGCATGAGTCAGTTTTGTTCTGAAAGCGAAAGAAGCACCGTGTACACATTTCACATAATGCTATACACTATAAAAATACAGGATGAGCAAGTTTATGCACACTAGAGTGTTCTGCCACCTTGGGGTTCTGATGCCCATGGACCTCTTGAGCTTTGCTGTTGAGGTCGGAGGAAATCAATACCCCTCCATGGCAGAACACACTGATCATGCATAGTTGCCCCTCCAGTATTCGCTATATGCTTTCACATGCCTTCCTTTGAAAGTATCATAAGAAAATTAATAAGAAATAAAATAAAGGGTCAAGAAGTGAAGCAGCATCTGATGGTGGTGGGATGGTGTGAGAGCAGACAGATGGGCAAAGAAGCCCTAAGAGGGCATTTTTGAAAGTTTCCTTTTTAAAATTAGTATACTTTATTAAACTTTCTTGTATATACCCAACAATACAGTACAGGATGGTACAGCACTTTGACAATTTCTACACAGAACATCACCCACCATTATATATAGAATAACATATGGGGTGGTGTGCATTATGAGAATATAATTCACACCTGAGGTGTGTGATGCTACATAAACCTCAAGAACGAAGTGAGAGGTTTTTTTTCAAGCATCACACACTGAGGTTGTGCATTAACTTTGAGTAATCACAGCACCCTATATTTTATTTTATATAATGACTCGCCATAAATTGTTTTATTCACCCCTCCACCATGCTACTCAATCTGCTTTCTTAGATTTATGGTCTGATACTAAGACTGAGAGAGATGGGGTAGGAGAGAGAGATCAACTGGTGCCAGTCTCATAAGACGCCAGCAGTAAAGGCATATTTCCTTTTCTTTAATACTTGAAAAACTGTAATTGGAGTTGGAAGTTGCAGGCTGTCATGGAAATGGTAGTTCGTCAACTGTGGATAATGTGAGAAGAACTTCTGTATACAGGCAGAGGAAGTTTAGCTGTGATCCTGATGTGAGAATGCAGAGGAACACTGCCCTGCCACTTTGTACAGGTTACTTTAAACTTGATATTTTTTTTTATGAGACTAAACATCATGTATGACAGAACCGCAGTCTCTCCTTTGCAATGAAACCAGGGTAATTCAGGAAGTACTGCACTCTGTATGCAAGCAGGCAGTGTCGAGTATAGCAGGGATTAATTGTTTTCAATTTTTAGACTTTTTCGAAAAAGTGTAACATGGGCACAATTTGACAATAAAGTTAATACAGTTACTAGATATACATCAATTTCACTTTTAAGGCTGAAAGTGAAGTGCTGTGTCGAATGGAGTACTGCGCTCGAGACAGAATGAGAAAGTGAGTCTCGAGAGCAGGTTTGTTCTGAGATGTCTTGTGTTTTCTGATCTTCCCCCTTCCTCCCTTTCATTGCTAATCACAATCTGCTATAGAAATTAATCCATGCAACTTCTCCCATCTCTTTTGGTATGTGTGACACCTGCTGTTGGCACTGGCACTAATTCTTTCAGTTCTTAAAGCTTCTAATACATCATTGTGCCGTCCTTTGTAGTATGGTACCTCAGTCCATCCAGTGCTTCAGAATAACTCTCTTAGTCATCATAGAGATAAAAGCCATATGTTTTTTCTGGGTACCTAATAGCTGTTTCCCATGATTGCCCAGGATGCATATTTCTGGCGTGACTGTGTCTTCAGGCCCCAGCAGTGGGTTTAGTTTATTATAGTGTATGATGGAACATTGGTATTCATAAAAATCCATAACTTTCAAAACTTTGTTATGTTGTAGTGGCTACGTCATTGTAACTGTAATGCTACACTAGACACATAGCTACTACAGCATAACAATATTGAGCACGCTAGCGCATGCACATTATACAACTAGGAATCAGCCATGGCAGTGAAAACAAGAGCGAGAATGAGTTAGTCTACTTTGTTGAATGTTATTGCTCCTCGTTTACTGTTTCATGTTCCCTGTTTGGAAAAAAAAACTTTGCACTTCCACTAAATGATCTCCGTGTGATTACTAGACTGTATGGTTGGTGGAGGGGAAGGGGGGAGGCCAGGCTGGCCAGATGGCCATTCGATGTTGTCTCCATGATGCTTTCACAGCTTGTGATGGTGTGGTGTGGTATGGCATCATACACTATAAAAGAAAATGGATACCTCTCCCCTCAGTAACAAGTGTGCTGATTCATCTCGAGGTTGCCTTTGGCAACTGAACCTCTCGAGCTTCACTTTCAAGGTTCATAACGTCACTATGGCAACCTCTCAATGAACCAACATGCTTGTTACCAATGGGAAGTATCCATTATCCTCTATCTTAACCATGTCCCAGAGTGGCCAGGCATTACAGCACTGCCAGAGAATGTGGAGCAGGTTGCCTTCTTGAACCCCACATCACGTGCATACCTTTGTACTTAGGTGACCTATTTTGAACAGTTTGACTGGAGTAAAGATTTTGTAACATTCTGAATTGCATCAACCTAAGGCTTTCAGTTTTAATGTACATATAGATGTTTGCCCATACATGTTGCCATTTTTTTTTTCCATGTTCCCCAGTATTTCTGACAGTTTCTGTTGGCACTTGTAGCACTACTGGACTGAGAATGTTGGTGGGGATGCCACATTTTGGGGGGTGGAGAGCTTCTGCTTTGGGAGTTGGATGGACAGTGCCAGTGAGTAGTTAGAAGCTGTATAGGGGGTAGCTATAAAGGGAGCCAAAGGACCTGAGCTCCGATTTAATTTGCAAAAATGGACCCTAAGTACACCAAACTGAATCATTTTGTTTTCAGAAAATTTGGTTTGATTCAGAAGCCCTGAATCCAGTTAATTTGGGGTATCTCTGAGTCCTAGTTTAGCATACTCCCCAGCGCTAATAAATCAGCCTTTCTGTTTCAAGAGTATACCTTCAGAGTCTTGTCACCCTTGTCATCATTAGCCAATACACTGTCTGCAAAATTCATTCAGTTCATCTCGTCTGCCTGTTATCTACAGTACTTCATCTTTAATTTAAACTAAAGTATTCCATCCTGTTCCTTACTGATGCTGTAGTGCTAATGGCAATCCTTAACCTGAACATAAGCCTCCACCTGCAGCAGAATCTAAGCAGAATGATACTGACTGGTATTCCTCACACATATTTAACTGTGAAGTAACTAGGTTTCCGTAGAGGTTGATGGTTACTACCCCTGCCTTGTGAGAGTCGACTAGGTTCAGGGGCCTGAGTCATTAAACTTCTGATTGTGGGGGGAGGAGGGTCATACCCAAAATTTAAGATTTAAATATTGTGGTGCCTCCACCCAGAGAAAAGTGTCATGGGCCTGGTACAAGTATTATACAATCAGTCACATAAAACTGTGCTTAGCCCCAGGAGAACAGGGAGACTGACAAACATCTGATCTGAGCTTCAACTATTAAATTTCCCAGTGCTGTAACCCTGCTCTGATGTCAGCTGTAGGAGATTCTGGGATTTCTGGTTACAGCAATGCCAGTTTGGAAGTTAGAAGAATCAGCCTGATACAACCTTCTATACTGCAGTAATCGGTAAGTAAAAAAGGTTTTTGCGCACAAAGTGCAAATTGGGACCAGCCCCACACTTGGGGTGGGGCTCTTAGTGCTGAATGTTCCCCGTTAATAAGCAGTGGCTGTTCTTCTATTGCACTTCAAGGCTCAGCCAAATTAATACATTTATTTATATTGTTTTACCTGGAAAGACATACTGAGCTGAAAAACACATCCCTTTCAGCTGCATCCTGGGGGAAAGGGAAGCAAGGAGCAAGAATACACTGAGCAGCAGTTTTTCAATAAAAGGCAAGGAGCACCATTAACAAGCTGAAATAAATAGGTGCAGAGTGATCAAAATAGCAAAAATACAACAACAAAAATTGCTGCAAAGTAAATATACAGGAAAATACAAGGTGCAGAGTAATAAAAAGCCTGCAGAATGATGATGGCAAAACAGTAAAGTACTCAGTGAAGGTGGAAACTCTAAGAGAGCCCAGCGTACTGGTAGGGTGTTAGGAGCAGTTGCAGAAGTGAGCCGTGAAGTCACAGAGGAGGGTTTTCAGGGATGAAGAAAAGGAGTTTCAGCAGACAACATAGGTAGGTTTGACCAGAGATTAGAGAATCTAAAGACTAAAGCAGCTTGACCAACAGATGTGTCCCTCTCACTAAGACATCTGCTAATCAAGCTGATGTCTCCCCTCACACTAAGACATGAACTTGACCAGCAGATGTCTCAGTGTGAGGTAGAGTGAGTGTCAGAGTGTCAAAAGTAGAGGAGGAAGTGTGAGTTAGGAGGGAGCTAAGGTAAGATGGGAGAGAGCCAAACAAGAATTCTGAGATGAAAGTGGCAGAGTGAGACAGTCTACAAGAGAGAGGAGGGCAGGAGAAGAATAAAGGAAGCAGTGGTGAGTATGGGTGGGAAGGTAAGTGCAAAATGGTAGAATGCATGAAAGACGGAATCCAGTCTGGTCAGGAAAGATTTGGGTGCATCACTATACACAATGTCACCATATTCAAAGATCGGGAGGAGCATTTTAAGGACAATCTCTCTTCAGGTAGGAAGCAAGATGCATGTTTTGTTCCTATATTATACAGTAGCCAACCCCCATACCATACACTTCAGTCACACATTCCTGACTGTGCTGTCCAGGCTTTACTACCAGCACTGGTACCTGTATATGCCACCCCTTGCAAGTAGGGAGCTCCCCTAAGTAACACAGTTACTGGTACCTTGCTGTCGAAGGCATACAGGCCCACTGTGCGGCACCTGAAATTTTGCAGTGGTGCATGTTATGATTTTAGCTCCTTTACTTGTTTGCAAACCATTCAGAACTTACACCCAAACATTGAGCATCTGTAATCCTGGCCAGGTGGCCTAGTGCAGTAAATAGTTCCTAATTAACTAACGGTGGTGATGGTGCTGCAGGGGCAATCTCTAGATTAACTCAGTTTTACCTCAACTAGTGGGATTTCTCATGTTGGCAGGGTTTATGGTGCAAGAGCAGTGAGTCTCTCCTCTGGTGCTTCCATTTTCTCTTGGTCTCAGACTTCTGCAACAGTATGCAAATCTCCCTCCTGCAGGGTCAGTCAGGCTTCTCTGCCTCTCAGCATGTAGATGACAATCACCTCTAGATATCACAGGGACTGCTTCAACCTGTGAAGCCTGACCATGTCAGACCAACACATCATGTCCTGGCATCCAGTCTCTAGTATGCTACAACAGGCAACCCCTGGCTGTGGTGCTGGCTGGGTGGTTTTCTAGACACAGAGCAGCTCTCTATCACAGAGGGGTCCTGCAATGCAGCAAAAGTCTCTCTGTGTCTCCAGGAGATTGTGCATAGTGCAGCTTTCCATGCTGACACCTCTTCTGCAATTTCACTGTTAGTCTCTCAGGGCACAGTGTACACAAAGATCATTACCTCCCTTTCTGTGTTGCAGGAAAGCTGCTTGCTCTTGCTTATGCATGGTCTGTCTCCAAATTCTGTCAGCTTTGCGATTTGTCTCTCTCAACAGTTCTGCTCAGAAACATCATGGAACAGCCCCAGCTGTTCACTAGGGAAATCCAGCTCTCAGATAGTGTTCTGAGTGGTCACTCATTCACAGCAAGGCTGAAGGACCATTACTCAATAGGTGATTGGCTAATTTAGGGGTGCCTAAATTAATGAGGTCCTTCTAAAGGCAATGAACCCTTTGTGGTGCCTTCAGCAAGCTCCACATCCCCATTGGCTGTCAAGTCACCCTTTGACATTACTCCCATTCCATCATGGGTCAGAGGTGACAATGATGGCTGCCACAAATGAAGTCCACAGGCAGCCCTCCCAAAATGTCTATATTTACAATACCACGGCCTTTTATCATAACTCCAGCTCCCAGACAATTCCTAACACAGGGGTACTTAAATGTTCAGTTAACCCGGGGCAAGAACTGGGGATTTGCAACTGAGTCGGGAGTGCTGTTGCATTCATGTCATTGATGGCAGTTGAAACATTTGATGTGCAAGTGCTGGGAGTCTTAAAGGTAAGCCCCAGAGGGGATTACATTCTCCCCATACTAAGTGATTAACATAAGAAGATAAGAATGGTGTTGGAAGATGGGGACCATTTGATCCATCTATTCTGCCCAAGGTGGCTAACCCCTTCCCCTTTAATTGTTCAAGCCAAGCTGTCCATACTGTCTGTCCCATGCTAGTTTAAATTATCTTACTGTCTTAGCTGCCACCATCTGTGCTGGCAGGCTGTTCCATAGGTCTGTCACCCTCTCCATGAAGAAGTACTTTCTATAGTTGCTCCTGGACCTGCTTTCCACAGACACAAGTTGTGCCCCCTGTGTCTGAGTTCCTTTGTTTACTTGGAAGATATTCTCCATCTTGTTTATTCCCTTGGTGTATTTGAACATTTCTATCATGTCTCCTCTATTTCTGGTCTGTTCTAGTGAGTACAATTTTAGTACCTTGAGCCTAGTTTCATATGTCTCATGGTGCTGCCCTTGCACCATTTTAGTAGCCTTTCTCTGCACTGTCTGTAATCTGTACATGTCCTTTTTTCAGGTGTGGCCTCCAGAACTGGACACAGTACTCCAGGCATAGCCTTACCAAGGATCTGTACAGTGGCATGATTACCTCTTGCTTTCTGCTTGTAATTCCCCTACCTTTACATCCAAGGATGCCACCTGCTCTCTGCACAGCTTTTTCACACTGTTTTGTGACTTTGAAGTCATTGGTGATGAGTACACCCAGGTCCCCTTCCATCTTTGTCACTTCCAATTGGTGCCCATCCAGAGAGTACTTTACCCCTGGGTTTCACTTTCCCAGATGCATAACCTTACATTTTTAGGCATTCAATTTTAACTGCCAGTGTTTTGACCATTCCTCTAGTTTCCTGAAGTCAACTACCATGCTTGTGGCCCCCTCCTGTGTATCCACCCTGTTGCAGAGCTTTGTATTTGTCTGCGAACAGGCACACCCTTCCCTCCAATTCTTCTGTGATGTCACTGATGAAGATGTTGAAGAGGACTGGACTCAGCACCAACCCCTGTGGCACACCGCTGGTCACTTCCCTCTCTTGTGACAAAGCCCCATTGACCAAGACTCTCTGCTTCCTATTCTGTAGCCAATTCCTAATCCAGTTAACTATCTTATGCCCTAACCCTGTGTGCTCTAGTTTGTTTCCCAGTCTCCTGTGGGGGATGGTGTCAAAGGCTTTGCTGAAGTCTAGGTACACTATGTCCACCGCATCGCCCTGGTCTATTGTTTTGGTAACCCAGTCAAAGAAATGAGTTGTTTGTTTGACATGATCTAGCTTCAATGAAGCCATGTTGCTTGGGGTCTAGTTTACCATTTTCCCTCGGGTATTCCACTGTTCTTTCTTTTAGTAGTGCCTCCATCATTTTTCTCACTATAGAGGTTAGGCTGACTGGGCGATAGTTTCCGGTATCCTCTCTGCTTCTTCCCTTATGCAAGGGCACTACTGTTGCTATTCTCCAGTCCTGAGCTACTATGCCACTCTCCAGTGATTTACTGAATAGTTCTGCTAGTAGTGCTGCAATTTCTTCCCATAGCTCTTTCAACAGCCTCGGGTGAATACCATCCGATCCCATTGTCTTATCAACCCTAAGTTTATTTAGTTCTTCTAAGACCCTTTCCCTTGTGAACGGGCTAGTGCCAGCCTCCTTGTTATTGTGTTCCATCTGCTTTAGTGGAGGTCCTTTACCACTATCTTTTATTGTGGATATGGAGCGGAAGAATTTGTTCAGCACCTCTGCTTTGAGCTTGTCTTCTTCTACCATCTGGCCATCTTGTGCTGCTAATCTGACTATTCCTCTCTTAGTCTTTCTCTTTTCCCTCATGTACCTATAGAAGGTTTTATTTCCCTTCTTGACTCCCTGTACTATCCTTTCCTCTGTTTGTGTTTTGGCCCTTCGAATGGCCCTTCCTGCCTCCCTGAGTTTGTTCCTGTAATTGTCCATGTCAGCTTTCTTCTGTGACTTTTTGTATTGCTTAAAGGCCCTCTTCTTTTCCCTTATTTTTGCTCTGTGTCCCTGGTGAACCAGAGAGGGTTGTTCCTTCTTTTTGATTTACTGATTCAACATGCACATTGTTCAGTAACTATAGTTATGGCCTCCTTAAAATGTTGCCAGTCTTCTTTCACATTCCCCGAGCTACCCTTGGATAGCATTGATTTTATTCTTGATCTCATCTCTGGAAGGTTTGCTTTACAGAAATCAAGGATCTTGATTTTTGTGTGACATATTCCCTCTGTTTTGTTGATTGTTATCCAAACTGACCTATGGTTGCTGGTCCCCAGGTTGATGCCCACTTGTACATTTGAAACCCTTGAGCTGTTTGTGAGCACCAGGTCTAGGGTTGCGTTGTCTCTAGTGGGTGAGTTCACTAGTTGGTTGAGCTCTGCACCTTTCAGTGTGATCAGGAACTCCCTACTCCTTTCAGTAGATGCCATGTACAAGGTCCAATCTACATCAGGCAGATTGATGTATCCAGCTAGTAGTAGCTCACCCTTGTCAGCCATCATTGAGATGACTTCTAGGAGTTCTTTGTCAACATCTGCTTCCTGGGGTGGAGGTCTGTATATAACCCCCACTCAGATGGGGTCCTTGTCCCGAGCTCCCAGGGTGACCCACAGGGCCTCTGTATTTCTGTGTTTTCCCTTGATCTCTGTTGCACTGATCCCCTCCCTTACATACAGAGCCACCTCCCCACCACCCTTTTCCCCCCTCTCAGTCTCTTCTGAAGAGCGTGTAACCCGGTATGGCCACATCCCAGGTGTGGTTCATAGTGAACCATGTTTCTGTGACTGCAACCCCGTCTGGTTGTGTCTCTGCCAGCATGGCTGTGAGCTCTGGGAGTTTGCTTGGTAGGCTACGAGTGTTAATGCAAATCACCTGCCATCCCTGGAATTGCCTTTGTTGGATCTGGTTATGCAGTTTTGGTTTACATTGTTTGTGTTTCATAACCCTACCACTTCTCCTTGGTGGATTACCCTTTTTTGTTTCATTCTGATAGAAGGTTTCACTTTCCTTATGGTCCTAAGATGCTGTTTTAGCTGAGGATGGGGGAGTGCAAGGGTTCAGTTAATTTATTTTTAGTGGAAATCAAATACTTCCATGAGTCAAAATCTAGAAGTCATTCCAGTTTTTGGGAAGTCAAATTACATCCCAGATCCCACAATTTGAACACCAGTATTCTATGAATGATCCATTTATGGCTGTTAATACAAATATTAATGGTAAAATACAATTTTGTTTAGAAAAAAATCCATAATTTCTTAGTTTCCGTGCCTTACGTTTCGGAAGTCATCCAATTTAGTTTTTTACATTTGGAAGTCAATGACTTCCTCCCCCTTTATTTTGGAAGTTTTTGCCTTATTTTTGAGAGTCAAATACTCCCAAATGGAGTTAACTGAAGCCCTGGGGGAGGGGTATATGGTGCTTCTTTGATGCGATGATCACCTTTGTTTCCTCCCACTCCACTAGTTTAACTAAAAGATATGGACATTGAACTTTTGCCTGAGAGCTCAAGTCCCCTGCCTGTGAGGCGTAGGCCACTGAAGGCAAAAAACTCCCTTTCCCAGAAATTGTGCCAGTCTCCTATATAGTGATGTCCTTTTTTCTTGCACCAGACCGTTAACCAATTTTTAAACTCTGTTATATCTTTCTCTCTGATCTTTTGCCCACTGTCCCCTTTCTCCCAGACAGGCAGACTCTCAGAGAAAGGTACACTGGATGAAAGGGAAGACAGTTTGTTTGCCAAGTTTGATTAGGTTTTGCTTTATTTCCTCCACTGACCTACTGGCTAGGTTGCTTGTTCCTATGTGGAGGATGATTTTAGAGATTGGTTCTCTATTGTGCACAATATTTTCTATGTGGTCTGTGTCCCTCTATGCCGACATCCCAGGGATGCACCTGACTGTGAGCCTAGCCTGGTCATAATGCTGGAGTTGAGACTCTACTTTCCCAATCATAAAGTCTCAGATTATAAGTACAGGTTTTGCGATGCTTTATTTTGTCCTTTTCTTGATAGCTTGCACAATCTTGTGTGATGCAAATTTCCTAACCATCTCAATGCACTCCTCATTTTCAGAATGCATGACTGACAGTTATTTATTTGATGAGTATGTAGGAAGGATTCCATCATTTTTTATGCAATTTGATTTTATCCCGTGATTTCCACCCCTTTGCCAGCCCCCTGGATGGTGTGTTCTTTGTGGTACGGGTGCCTGCATGTGTGGGGAGGCAGCCGGTTGCTGTTGTGGTGTTGTTGTTTCTAGAGAACTGAATGAGCTTGTGTCGAAGGCAGTGTATTTCAGACCATGCTGTATTTAACTGAGCTGATAGGTCCTTTATAATGAAGCATGTATGACAGTGCCCTACCCTGTGGATAACCCCTATGGCCTACCCCGTGGATAAACATCCAAGTCAGTTCCAGTATGACAGTTGTAATAATCAAACATAGTTACATTGCAATCTAGCTATATAAATTATTCTTATCTATCACTGGTCAGTAGACAACTAGCATTCTGTCTAGACATACATATTACTGTCAAGCAACAGTTTTTGTTTCAGCATACCCTTATTCCAGTATCTACCTCTTTGAATTCACACTAGGGCATCAGCAAAAACTATGTAGCATAATTACTTGAGCGTAACAAATATCTCTATGAACAACATGCATGGACAAGTCAGTGGAGACACCAGGGGAATTCTGGGATGGTCTTGTTAATGGCTTTATGATTCTTTCTGAGACATGTAGTAGGGCCAGTACTTCTTCCACTGACTTCAAATTCATGACACCTGTCTCTTCATCAAATGAAGGATTATCTTTGGTTGAAGTTGGTTGCCTTACTTCCTCTGGTTCTAGTGACTCTCCAGCTCCTCTCATGGGGTTGACATTCTCAGGTACCAAACTTGTATCTGAGGGCACCAATGGTTCTGTTTTATAGAAACATAGAAGATGTCAGCAGATAAAGACCTCTTGGCCCACCATTGGGGTTCAACAGGAGGTCACTGTGCTTGGATATCTCATATTTCTTCTGGCAGCAAACTGGAAGTATTGACAGTGGAGTAACAAAATACCAACTGAGGTTCCTTACTGAAGCTGTCACTGTCCAGCGTGCTTTCTGATGGGTGGGGTAGAGCTTTAATTGGAGGTTTCCATGAGGGAGCAGCAGATCTAGCCTGAGGTCTCTGAGACAGTTCCAATACAACAGAAGAAGTGGGTTCCATTTGTCCAATAGGCAACAAGTTATTCTGATGGACAATCTGGGTTCCACTCTGTGCTCCTTCAGGTTGTATTTTATAAAAAGGCATGTTCTGTAATAGGTCCACAACAATGTAAGGGGTGTTTCCTTACCTATCAGTAATCTTGTGCTTTCTGGGCAGTCTCAGATTCTGCAAGAGTACATTGTCTTCTGGTAGCAACCCTTGAGCCTTGATGTTTCAGATGTACTTTGCCTTTACTAGTTTTGTTCTGCATTGGAGCTGCATCTGAGGCCAACTTGTAGGCTGCATCACGCTGATCCTTTAACCATTGCACATATTGCAGATATATCTCCAGCTGAGCTCCTCTGGAAGACATACCAAAACAAAGGTCTAGATGTAATCTAGCTTCTTTGCCAAACATCAGAAAATAGGGTAACTAGGTATGAACCAAAATACTCACTTGTTGTCTGCATTTGACCTTCTTTCTGTGGTTCAGGTACCTAACATTTTTAATAATGTTCAACTGAACAATTTGGGTTGAGAAATCACATTGGTGGTGATAGTTGGTGGTTTTAGACTTGCAGAGTCCCAAATTGCATAATTCTTCAACAAGTCTGCTTTCAAAAGCCTGGGCATAATATGAATGGATCCTCTTTGACACTTTATAATGGGAAATATGCTTCTCCATCAGTATTTTGGCAATGGCTGTATCTTTTTAATCCTCGGTTGGGAAGTGTTGGCCATACCTCTAGAAGTGGTCTGTCACAACCAGTATGTTGGCAAGATTTTTATTGTCAGGCTATAGACTGGGCAGACCTCTTCAGTAACATCATACACTGCATGCACCTGCTGCACTGCCTGCAGTATTGCTCCACGTTGCTTCTTGTGCATGGCCAATAGAAGTGGGTCCTGGTTAACATTCAGCTAGAGGTAGCCATTTTGAATAAGGTTAAACATAGAATGTTTCAACTCATAGATATGCTATGGGAAGGAATGAGTTTTAAGTCAAATGTTCTCTCACTTCCCAGATCTTCCATCTCATCATGCAGGGTATACATAATAATCTGTATGAACTCATCAGGTACTCACAACTGCTGTCTCTGGAACACATAAGGTCCTTGAGCTACTCAGTAGAGAAGACTGTCCTTCAGTTTCAACTCTGACCACTCTCTCTCAGTAGTAAAGGAGTATCAGTATGTCTTAAGATTACTTAGTTGGTGCCCCATCCCTTTTTTAAGATGGTGAAGACACTTTAGAAACAAAGGTCTAGACTCTGTTCCCTTTTGCAAATCTTGGCAGCTGAAATGTGGCAATGTACTGTAGTCTAAGCCAGGGCAGTGAAACTGCTATGTAATATAGGTTGACATTTCCCAGATGCTCCCAGGTTGTACACAATACGGTGGGAGTTAGCTGGAGATGGTTGCTCATAGGTTTCAAACTTTTTTGCACAAGGCTTTGACAATAACCTCAGGAATCTTGATCCATTTCTCAGAAGTAGGATTCACTGGGCATTGAGATAATGCATCGGTATCAGTGTGATTCAAGCCAGGCTTGTACTCTGCATTGTAGTTGTACTTTGATAGCACTAACAACCGTCAGTGCCCAGTGGGATCCAGGTTTGTTGTGGCTTGTACATGGTAATAGATTGTTGTTTTCACAGTAATATGAGCACCATATAGATATTCATGAAATTAGTTAACTGTGGGCCACTTGAGAGCTGGAATGTGTCATTTATTTTCAATGACATCAGACTTCTGCTGGTGAAAGTAACAGGTCTCCTACTTTCTGTGTATGGTTGATACAAGACTGTTTTGTGTCCACTAAGACAGGCATCAGTGTGTAGGGTGTTGGGTTTTGTTGGGTCTGTGTATGCCAATACAGGTCTATTTGTCAGCTGGTATATTGTTTCTTTAAAAGTTCTTTCACACTATGTATCTCACCAAGGTCCAAAAGGATTATCAACCTTAAAGTAACTTTTGGAGTCACCCTTGGTAGAAGAGGTGCACTTACTTTGTTGGTCAGTGGATACCACACACACACACACACCCGAGTCAAATTTAGCAGCAAGTTTACCATATGGGTGTAGTCTTTGACAAAGCAGCAATAGTACCTACAGAATCCTAAGAATCACTGCATGTCCTTCAAAGTTTGGGGTCTAGGCAAGGTGCAAAGAACCTTCACCCTATTGGTGTAAGTCTGGATGCCTTTCTCAGACGTGTTCCATACACTTCACAGAACTTCGGGAAAACTGACACTTGTCAATTGAAAGTTTGAGCCAAATTCTTCCAGCCAATCAAGGACTCTGAACAGGTGCATCTCATGTTCTTACAGGGTCTTCCTGAATACAATGACATCAAGATAAATGAGGCATCCCAACAAGTTCCTGACACCACCTGTGTATGCCATCAGTTGATGAAAGGTTACAGGGGTGGCAGAGATCCTGTGCCACATCCATAGGAACTCCTAAAATCTGAAAGGGAAGATGCAAGCAGCTTTTTTCCCTGTTTTTCAGAGCCATAGGTGCAGTATCTGATAGTTCCTACTCCTCAGATCTAGTACAGAGAACCATTTGCTCCCACTTAGACCATGCAATGCATCTTTTATTCTCGGCATGATCTATTGATCCAGAATGGTTCTTTTGTTGAGAGTTCTGCAATCCATGCACATGTGCATAGTCTCATTCTTTTTCCTAATCGCCACACTGGGGGGAGAGGGCATACAGGCTTTGTGATTCCTTAATAATGGCAGCTACCAGTAGCTCTTGTAGATGTTTCCTTACATCATTCATATACATTGGTGCTAGGCATCAGTATCACTCATGGAAAGGGGTAATCATCATTTTACCTGATGCAATACTCTTCTCCTTTTACACAGTCAGTGCCCCAGTCACTTAGGGGAAATACGTGAATCTCTTAGCCAATTTACAGATAATTCAAGTCTTCCATCCCTCAGGCATGGGAGAGTCCCAAAAGACAAATGCTGTGGGGTGAATATCTTGGCTGAACTCCCTTGCAATAGACTTGAGTTGTACTGCTGTTTCCACACAATACTCTTGGGCCACAGTGTAACCTTTCTTGATGGTGATGTCATAACCAGTCACCTTTTTCACCTGTATAGTGATCCTCTTGACATAGGCATGTGGATGAACAGGCAACATACTAGGCTTAACCAAGAGTCCTTCTGGCAAACCATGTTCCTCTGGGGCATCAATCATCAGA
Source organism: Neoceratodus forsteri (assembly GCA_016271365.2). Lineage (NCBI taxonomy): Eukaryota > Metazoa > Chordata > Ceratodontiformes > Ceratodontidae > Neoceratodus > Neoceratodus forsteri. The sequence goes on from CM057456.1 coordinate 213,127,080, forward strand.
ATTTGGTTCATCACATTCTTCTTTAGTTTCACAAATCCACTAATGGGATACTCTACACTGGGTGGTAATACTGACTTGTTGGTGTCCCGGCATTACACTACACCCACCAAGGTCCTCACTCTCCCAGACATCTTTTTGGTATGCGTGCCTTAACAGTCCACAAAGAGGCAGTATTCCTCCTTGCTGTTGGGCCTCTTGTGCCTGGCAAAACTGACCCATGTAGGCACCCAAACATGTGAGCATTAGTGCCAGTCAGAATGGGGATGTGGTTGTACATTCCAGACTATGGGCATACCGAAGTCAAGGGTTCCACATGTCCTCCCACTCCAATGATCATTTATTGTGAAATGAATTCAAATGCTCACATATCCTAGGTATGGGTAAACCTTATCCCTCAGTCCCTGTGCATCCAGTCCATGCCAGGGCAACAATGATTGGTGCTTTTGACACTTATCATAGTAGTTCTTGAAAATATTGATCATCTGCGAACCCTTTTCCAGAATGGCTCAGGTAGTCACTCTCAACTTTAATCTTTATCTTTGATGAAGGTCCCACTAACTCAGTTAGTGCAGCTGCCAAAATTGCAGTTTGATCTGGCCAATGACTTTGCGACTACATGAGTGGAGTATCCAGTATCTGGGGCTCCAGCACTCTCCTTTACTGGACCACACTGGCCTTTTCCTGTTCTGCCAACTTTTGGATGTTCTGTTCATTTACCTTCATCAGTCCTCGCATTTCCACATTGCCACTGTCGATGCCCTTGCTTTCAATACTTGTAGCACATGGGCCCTTCACCCCTGCCTTGTGGGCATCACCTGAGGGACGTTCTGATTTCCACCTCCAGGAGGAGAGAAGTCCAACAGAAACTCATTCATTGATTTGACCTAGGCTGGAGACATCCATCGTTCCACTGTCCCATAACCAATTGTGTAAATGTTTCTATTTTTCTGTCTGTGCCAGCAATTTACTGTTTCTGGGTTCTTTCTGGACTGAAATGGGTGCACTCCCCATCACTGTACTGAGTGCCATCCTGACAGATGTTAGAGGGATACCGACAGAAAAATAAATACATTTTGCACTTTTTTGCATTGAAACCCAGCTGCTATACCCTTGGCCACTCCTCAAGTTTTCTTGGCTCTCTGCTCACCCCCCCGTCAACTCTATTACAGCTTTTGGTGTCATTCTCAAAAAGGCATGTCTTCCCTTTCAGCTCCTCTGCAATGTCACTCATAAAGGCATTAAAGAGTACTGGTCCCAGTACTGTTCCCTGAGGCACTTCACTGGTCACCCTTCCTTCTCCAGAGTGAATTCAATTTGCTGCCACCCTTTGTTGCCTATCCCCTAACCAAGGGGGAGGCAGTATAGTGCAGTGGTTTAAGGCTCTGAGCTGCAAATCTGGTGACATCTAGCAGACCAGACCTGGGTTTGAATCCCACAGCTTCCACTTGCATACTGTGTGACACTGAGCAAGTCACTTAACTTCCCTGTGCTCCCAGATTGCACCTGTAAAAAAGCTTTCAGCTTAGTGTGTCTCACCTGGTTAAATAAAAAATTAAAAAAGGTGAGAAGGTTAAGCAATGGAATGTTCAGACTTGAAAGCACTACTGAAAAGAATCTGAAATGAAGTTTTTGCAATGGAATCTAAAGCTGATGGAGCGGTGTAATCATGATCCCCTGTGTTGTGAACACTGTTGCCAATTCTGCTCCTACAGTTGCTCTCGTTTTTAATTAAGTTTAATACTTTAATGAGACTGTCTCTCACGTCTCAGTACTAATGTCCACTTGAAATGTGAAATGTTATAAATTATGGACTGGCAGTTCATCTTGTTCAGTTTTGTCAGCTGCTGCTTGTTGTTTGGTATTCCCATCCAGCATTGTCTGTGTATCATTCCACAACATTTGTACTGCACAGTCATGAGTGTTTATTTTCTGTTATCTTGATACTCTCCATTTCCCTTTAGGTGTTTTGAGATACATTTCTATAAAAGACATTATACAAACTATAACCGTGTTGCATTGTAATGCACAATATAATGTCCCATCCAATGACAGCGCAACCAACAAAGCAGTACTCCCTGCAGTGCTGCAATGCACTGCACTGCACTGGTTATAAGCCCACGTCCTCAGTGTGGGGTGTAAATGTATACGATTTGTACTAGCATCTGAACTACAGGGTTTGAATCCATTTATATTTGAACACATATGACAGAATGAAGGAAGTAATTTGGTTTTATGTAAAATTGTTTACACCTACTGTATCTCAAAGCACTGTACAACAGAAGAGATGTAGAAGAGGAAATGGTTTGCACCGTACACAACTGCTTACCTTTGTACTCTACTCCTAGACTTTCCTGCGTCAACTAATAAAAATGCAGAATATGGTTATATGGAAGTCTTTTGATGTGCCAATTATAATAAATTCAATGACCTACAACCGTAATTAAGATATCGAGTTACACAGGGCAACCCTGCAAATACCTGTTTTCCAGGAAGTCCTGAAATAAATCCAGTTTATTCCACTGCATTCTGACAACTTTTGCATGTTGCACATTTAAGTTTTCTTTAATTTTTATAATTTTTTAGTGTACTGTAGCACTAATGAAAGGTACCAGATTGATGGCACTGGAAACAAATGTCCTCTGTTTATCCACATGACAGGTGCATAGAGCACAAGCAGATATAGTGCAGGCTCCTTGCTCTGCTTTAGTAATGTGGCTCAGACCTGGCATGGAGGGAGTGCCTCTAGCATGGGAGAAGGTAGTTCAGAGTCCATGTGTATTCGGTCCCTTACATTTCATCTGAGACTGCCAACAATGCTGTCAGCACCAGCTGTCATGGTGGCTATGGGAATGACCGTGGCTACCATAATTAATGGCATCCTTTTATTTACTATTTATTTTACAGTTTTGGCCAGGAAAGATGCATTAAGTGGACGCTTGCTTCCAGGTGCATCCTGGGAGCACAGAAAAATGACTTGCTTATGATCACACAGAATGCTAGTGGTGGCTGTGGCATTCAAGCCCAATTCTCCAGGTTTGCAGCTCAGTGCTCTTAACCGCTACTCTATACGGCCCCACACTGCATCTTTCCTGTTGGATATTTGTGGCATGTTCAACAATGCCATACCATCTCTAGGAAATTATTATATATGTGTAATCATTACATGCTGTGATGCACTGTGTTACTCTTTAGGCCTGATCCTCAAAGGCACCTGAAATATGCACGGCTTGCATGCATCTGGGGTGTGTTTGGCTCACAAGTGCAAGAACCAGCCTGCCTGTTGACATCCACAACCCCTGCCCCCTGTGGTTCACTGGTGTGGAGCTGCATATTGAAGCAGGGGGCAGTAGATGTGGGCAGAGTGGGTCAGCCAGTGACTCCCCGCCTGAGCATGGTGCAGGGACCGATGTGATATGGCACTCATCCTAGACTGTCATATCCTTTAGGCAAAATGTGTCTGGTAAAATGTGCCCCTACCAGTGCCAGTATGGACCCACAACTTTCCCTTGTAGCTCAGAGGGCTGGGGTACAGGGGTCCACCTGCCAATCAGGTCTCGTAAGTGGTCCAGAGGTTCAGTGGAATAGGCACATATGTACTTCTGCAGCCCAATGGGTAATATGCCTACACCCCCTCCACTGGCCATCAACAGCATGGAAACTCTTCCAAGAATGAGGCACATGTCTGCCCCCACCCCCTTGCCTATCCTGTTCTGGTTGTCTGCATAGCAAAAGCATGCAGGTGGGACTGGGTGTGGGGTGGGGACACAGATCTCCTGTTGTGGATACTGCAGGGTGCCCCAATGGTGTGTATCCTGCATGTAGAGGGCACTCCATGGCTCTTCACAGTCTTCAGCATTTAAAGAGGTGCTGAGAACCTTTTTAAGATTGGGCCATAACTGCATGATGTGACCCTATGCACCATTTCTATCAGGTACATATGTGAGAAGAGGAAAGCAAGGGAAGTGATAATGAGGATAAGGAGAGAGGCAGAGGGACAGAGGGATACTGTGCAGAAGGGGCCAAGAAAAAGCAGACATCCTGAACAGGTATTTCTGCTTAGTCTTCACAGTGGAGGAAGGGGGGCAGGCCAAGAGGAAAAAGCAGGACCAAAGGGGAAGGGGGAGGTGGACTCATGTCCCTTTTTAGAGGAAAGAGTCCTGAAGGAAAAAAAGCTATGGGACCAGATGGGATACACCCAAGGGTGCTAAAAAAATTCAGGGAGGTGCTGGCTGCCCTGCTGATGGCCTTATTCAACAGCTCACTGAAATTGTGTATGGTTCCGGAGGACTGGAGGAGAGCAGATGAGATCCCGCTACCCAATTCCCGTAGTTGTAAAAGTAACGGAAACACTGACAAAAGGAATGGTTGGTAGAGTATCCTGAATCCAATGGGCTGCACGACCAAAGGCAACATGGATTTATGGGGGGAGGGGGGAGTTAATCAGGGAAATAGATCAGGTGGATGTGGCCTATCTGGACTTTAGCAAGGCCTGTAACACTGTGCCACACAGGAGATTGATTAACAAACTGAGAATCCTGGGGTGGGATACAAAACGATGACTGGATCAGAAACTGGTTAATGAATAGATGAGAAAGAGTGGTGATTGACCGCACTCACTCTAATGATGGAAAACTGATAAGTGGGATCCCACAGGGCTCAGTACTGAGATTGGTCCTCTTCAATGTCTTTATAAGTGACTGCAGATGAACTGGAAGAGAAAGTATGCCTTTTTGTAGATGATACCAAAATCTGTAATAGGGTGGACAATCAGGAGGGATGAAAAATTTGAGCTACTAAGCAACCTAGAAGGGGAGGAAGGGGTTGGTGGAAATGAGGAAACTTATACAGAGGCCGGGGGGAGGGAGTCGGATACCCATAGGGCATCACAGACCAGCTATGGAAAGGATAGAAACAGTCCCAGAGGGAGAAGGGGAAACATATATGTTAAGCAAATGGGGGAGATGCAACATATTCCAGACATGAAGGAGGAGAGCATGATTGGAGAGAAACTGGGAGACAAGGAGGTGGGAGAGTAGCCCCCCTTCAGCAGGGGGGTAAGTACCAAGGATGGGGCCCTAGCTAAAGGAACCCACAGAGAGCCTCTGGAGGCAGGGGTACTATTACAAGGGGAGGATGGTGGTGTGGGGAAGGGAAACCATCAGGGCCAGGATAAATGGTTTGGATAAGAGAGGGTTAAAGGGACACCTATTCAGAGGGGTTTGAGTTAAGTGGGCAAAATAGCAAGAGAGGCAGAAAGGGAGGGTGACAAGGGGTCTCTAATAAGGCAGGAAGACTCCACGAAATTGAGATCATGAATAAAGGGGAAGGGGGCTGAGAGGGCATAGTGGAGGTAACCATAAGGATGATGGCGGTGTTAAGGTTCTGTTATTGGGAGACTCGATGATTAGGGTATCCAGTAGGAGGGACAGGGGATGGATGCCATAGCCAGGTGAAGGTAGTGAGTATCTCTGGGCTGACAGTGCACAGAGCAAAGTTCATGGTGTATGAAATGGTTAGGGATTGTGGAGAAACGGATTTCTGGTGCATTTGAGACTAACGATCTAGAGAAATAGCGTTTTGGAAATCAAGCAAAGTTCAAGAACTTGCCAGAGTCTGTCGGGATAATGGATGCAACATTTCCTTTTGGAGATATTGCCAGTACCAAAGGCCTCAGTGGAGAAAAATGAAACTCACAGAGGTTAATGACTGGCTCAGGAAGTGGGGTGAAGAGAGTGGATTGGGGTGTTAGGGAACTGGAATGGAGTTTGGGAGGTTAAGGACTATATGCCAAGGACAGGTTTCATCTTGCCCCATTAGGGAAGAAGTCCTTAAACAGGGGATGGCTGACTACATTCAAGAAAGGTGGGGTTTAAACTTGTGAGGGGAGGGATAAGGAGGGGCTGACCAGAAGCCCTCTCCTCCAGATGAGGGAGTCGCCTTCAAGCCCAAGGGGGACAGACTGGGGTGGAGGTTTCAGGAGGAGCAGAGGGAGGATGGAAGTATAAGGAATCTGGGTGGGTTCGACAAAGAGGATCAGGGATAAGGGGTGGGGGTTGGTGTTAGTAAATGCCAGGAGCTTGGGAAACAAGTTGCCAGAGTTCCAGGCCATGCTGTTCGGGGGTGGATGTGGCGACGGTCACGGAAACGTGGGCCAACAAAAACCATGACTGGGACCTAAACGTGACGGGGTACACTATGCTTAGGAAGGATAGAAAGGAGGGCAGAGAGGGTGGAGTGGCTATGTTCATTAGAGATGACATAGAAATTGCTAGGGTAGAAGAGGCAGAGGGAAACGTGGAGGCCTTATGGGTCACCCTACGATCCCCAGCAGGAGATAAGGTCAAGCTGGGTGTAGCATATAGGCCCCCCGTGATGAGTTATGTTCTAGAGGATGGTTTTCTGGACAACATCATTGCCCAGTGTGGACCAAAAGGGGAAGGAGTGGTGTTGATGGGGGACCTTAATATGCCAGGTACAAACTGGGGAACCATGTCCTCTAAAGTGGCCAAGGAGCAGAGGCTGCTGGATGGCTTCCAGGATATGTTCTTAACACAGCATGTGATGGAGCCCACAAGGGAGGGGCATGTCCTGGATGTGGTTCTGGCAGATGGGGATCTGGTAAGAGACATAGTTGTACAGAGCCCCTGACTGGGAGGCGACCACAATACTGTCTGGTTTCAAAAGCATGGGGAGGGGAGTGAGATCTAGGACACTGGCAGTGGACTTCAGGGAGCAGACTTGCTGGGCATGGAAATATTCTCAAGGATCACTTGAAGGATTACCTCAATGACAAGTGTGGAAAGGAGATGGGTGGTCATAAGCGGGGACTTCATGAGGCAGTCAGGATCTGCGCTAAGTTGAAACGTAGGGGAGTAAGGTCACATAAACCATGCTGGTGGTCCAGTGAGGTACAGGTAGCAGTCAGAGAAAGAAGGCGCCTACAAAAATATAAAACAACAAGAGGGGATAGGGATAAGGAAATGTATCAGCTTGCATCTAGAAAAGTCACCCGTATGGTGAGGGGAGCAAAGTCCAGTAAAGAGCAGCGGATGGCACAGGGGATACATGGAGGGGAAAAGGGGTTCTTCCGCTACATTGGGGAGCAGAGAAAAACTAAGGGCCATCTCAGCAGATTGAGATCAGAAGGAGGGTGGGTGGAAGAGGCGAGGGACCAGGCAGAGGTATTTAACGAGTACTTTGCCTCTGTGTTCACTAGGGAGGGGGATGGGATATCTACAAAGCAAGGCATGAAGGGGATAGAAGCATCAGTAAGTGGGATCAGGGGAGCAACAGAAATGGAGCAAGAGGGAGGGAGAGGTACCCCAGGGGTGTCACATCTGGGTAAGGATAAAAAGGCCAGTAAGGTGGAGGGGACGGATGATGCTATCTCTACCAAAAGGGTGTGGTTAGCCCTCAAGGCCCTAAAGAAAGACAAATCTCCTGGGCCGGATGGCATTCATCTGAGAGTACTATGGGAATTAGCGGACATACTGGCTGCACCCTGGTGGAGCTTTTCAGCAGGTCACTTGAGACAGGGAGGGTACCTAGGGATTGGAGAGGCATGTGGTACCAATCCATAAAGGGGGTCGAGGAAGTACCAGGTAACTATAGACCCATCAGTTTGACCTCGGTGGTGGGAAAATTAATGGAAGTATACTAAAGGAATGATTGGGGTGTACTTGGAGGAGGTGGGAGGTCTGGATAGTTGGCAACATGGGTTTGTGCGGGTAGATCATGTCAAACCAACCTTATGGAGTTCTATGAATCGGTAACATCAGAACTGGACAGGGGTAAGCCTGTGGATGTATTATTCTTGGACTTCAGCAAGGCTGCTTGACTCTGTCCCCACAATGGTCTGGTGGAGAAACTGATGGGGTTAGGAGTAGGCCCTTTGATGGTCAGATGGATTGAAAACTGGCTAGCTGGACACACTCAGAGAGTAGTGGTCTGTGTGGAGCTCTCGAACCCTAGAGAGGTTGGTAGTGGGGTACCGCAGGGCTCGGTCCTGGGTCCGATCCTGTTTAATGCATACATATCGGACATCAGGGAGGGTATAAGGTGTGAAATGAGTCTCTTCACAGATGACTCCAAGATGGGAGCAGTAGTTGAGGGAGAAGAGGGGAGGTTGGCCCTGCAAGGGGACCTGGACACCCTGGAAAGCTGGGCTCACACATGGAATTAAATTTTAATATCACCAAGTGCAAGGTGTTGCATCTTGGTGGGAAACTCCTAACACAGGTACAACCTGGGAGGGAGCTGGAGGCCTCAATAGGGGAAAAAGACCTAGGGGTCATGGTGGATGCATGTATGAATAACTCTGAGTAGTGCAGGAGGGCTAGCAAGGCAAACAGGATGTTGGGATGCATCGTAAGGGGGATCACCTCTAGGAGCAAGGAAGTGATTCTGCCGCTGTACAATGGACTGGTTAGACCACACCGAGTACTGTGTACAGTACTGGAGACCACACTTGAAGAGGGACATACAGCTCCTGGAGAGGGTACAGGAGGAGGGCAAATCAAGATGACACGAGGGCTAGATTTGATGTATGAGGACAGACTTAAGGAGCTCTGCCTGTTTTCATTGGAGGAGACGAGAGGAGAGACAGGGGGACATGATTGAGGTCTTCAAGTACCTCAAAGGAATAAATAGGGTAAACATGGAGGGGATCTTTAGACTAAAGCAGGGAGGTATCACCAGAGGGCATGGTTTGAAGTTGGAAGGTGGAAGGGTGAGGGGGGAAAAGAGGAGGAGGTTTTTCACTGAGAGGGTGGTGGACCCTTGGAATGCACTGCCTGGTGAGCTGGTTCAGAGATCCACAGTGGAGGGCTTCAAGAGAGGGTGGGACAGACACAGAAAGTGGATGTATCAGATGATGGCCTGTCCCAGGGGGGTGGGGATGGATGATAGGGGTTTCTGGAGCACAAGGGATGGGAGGGTCTCGGCACCCAACTAAGGATCTAAGGTTCGAGCAGACTCGATAGACCGTAAGGCCTAATCTGCTGACAAATAGTATGTTAGTATGAAAAGAAGCATATCACCAGCAATGTGGCCCTTTCTAAAATATGGAAAGAGGATTTCCTTTTTTTTTCACACTTTCATTTTTTTCTCTCTCCTTACTACCCCTGTTCCACTCCTTCAAACCCTGATCATCTCTGTAAGACCCTCCCACAGAATCTGCTCCTAGAATGCCAGGCTTACTCTTTGATCCCTCCTACTTTACTTCTTCTCTTCTCTTCTTGGAGTGCCTGCACAAAGAAGTCTATCCTCCAGGAATGTGATCCGAGGGTTAGATCGGTCATCATCTTGGACCGAGAGGAGGTTTTCCCATTTTCTCCCCTTAGTCCTTCCATTTCTTGAGGGCATCGGCATGTAGGATGAACGTCCAGACATACGGCATTCAAATGCATGCCACAGTCAAATGCCCATAACATCCTCCCCTCCCCGACTCTTGAAGACCTGCCTGTGCATTGATGCCCGTGCTTCCACTGGCACAGGTACATCGGTTGTGCACATCCCACCTCTGGAGGAGGGAAGCATCCATTGGGACACTCAATTCTCCTCCACCCTCCAACTCCCAGCAGCCCTGAGTCCATTCCCAAACCCAGGTCACCGGCGTGGTGTTAGGTGTGGCATCCAGCACCTCAACCCTCCGCACCACTGGGCAAGGGTTTCCTTTTTATAAATCGCAGAAAGTATTAGTGATTCCCCAGATGATGAAAGTCTGCAATGAGGTGATGGCAGAGGCGGACATACCTCACACATGGCCATATGCCACAATTTTGGTCATTCTGAAACCAGTTAAAGACCCTACTGAATGCCACAGGTATAGACCTATTTCAGTCCTGAACACTGTTTATAAACTGTTTATGACTGTACTGGCTCAAAGACTGGACCCTATGCTGCCATCTCTGATCCATCCAGATCAAACGGGTTTTGTGCAGACTCATCAAACCAGGGATTATATCTGCTACATGCGCCATATACTCCAGCCGGTCTATTTGACAGCCACCACCTTTCTCCTGGCCAGCTTAGATGCTGAAAAGGCATTTGATAGGGTGTCTTGGCCCAATCTCTTTGCCAATCTTCAGAAGTTCAGTTTCTCTCCGACTTTATTTCTCTCCTTGAGTGAGTTTATGCCTCCCCCAGGCTGCTCATTTGTTAAAATAAATGGTAATGTTGCTTCCTCCTTCAGGTTGGGTAGGGGTTGCCCTATATCACTGCTTCTGTTCACCCTCTACATGGAGCCCCTGGTTCAGGCTATATGGGAGAACACTACGGTGAAGGGGGTGTCTTTGGGAGACACAGAATACTAGATTGCATTATACACAGATGATGTTCTGCTATACTTAACTGATCCGGATGCCACCATCCCAAAGATACCATCTTTTATAGGCTTTTGGTGCGATCTCGGACTACCGATTAAATATGACCAAGACTGAGATCCTTCCCTCCATTGGTCCCAGTCCACCTCCCAGCAGCCTGAGTACCCATTTAAATGGGATATGCAGCAGCTTAAATATTTATCATTGTATTTATTTTATTTATCCAGTCTAGGATTACAAATACCTTTGAGCCATGGCTCTTTTACAAAGATTCCACGTCAGAGAAATACAAATTATGGGGAACATCAAGACAGATATTACAACAATGTGGACATTGCAAACAGAGTACAGATTAATACAGTTCAAGGGTAGCATTGTAACAAGGCAGCCAGCGGCATTTGTCGGAGAAAATAGACAACAGATAAGAAGTGCCAGAGTCATAGGGAGAGGGAAGAGGGGAGGGGGGGGAGAAGGAATGTAGGGAAGGGTGGCAAGAGGGTGATAAGTGCAACATTGGGTATACCAAGTTGTGAGGATAGAATCCAGTGAGAAGGGAGGGAGGGGGACAACTAGAGCAGAAAGGGAAGTGGATTTAGGCATTAAAATTCCCCTATGTCTGGATAGGCTTATGAAGTTAATGCATGCTCCCTTTCAGCACAAATACAGGCTGATCTTAAGGACTGCCACAGCCTCCCTCTGAGCCTGATTCACCAGATAGATACAGTTAGAATGGTGATGATTCCTCGCTGTCTGTATATATTTTAGAATGCCCCAGTCCAAATCCCTAGAGGGAGGGTTCGTCCATGAATCAAATCTGAACCAAATGCAGACTTTTAGATTTTCACCTGATCCAAACTAAATTTGAACCCCCCCCCCAAAAAAAATAGATGAACTCAAACTGAACTCGAATCCCGACTGTGAGATGAGGAGAACCCACATGGAGGCAGCAGGGTGACACCTAACTCAAGCTCGAACTGAAAAATAACATACAAAAAAACTCAAACCAAACTGAACTCAAACACAAACTTCTGCTTATCTACTTATCTACTTCTACTTGTCAAATCAAACTGAACCAAACTCATACTATACTAAACTATACCCTGCTGAACCTGAACTGAACTAGAAACCTAGAAAACATGTCGAACCATTCCTCTACAAATTCCTGAATGGGAATGGAGAAACTGGCAAGTAGTCATCTCTAGGTTTGTCTGGTTGGGGAAGCACCACAGGATCCACTTCTGCACACTGATGCTACCAAGGGTGAAGGGAGACCTGGCACTGCCAGATCTCAGAGCATATTTTGCAGCCACTCAGCTGAGGATCCTTTTCCAATGGCATGTAGAAGGACTGGGTCTACAGTGGCTAGCTCTGGAGAAGGAAGCTCTTCTTTCTTTGGACAGGGCACAGTTCCTGTATGGTACACCCTGGGACATGGAATTACAGCTGCAGCACCCTTGGCTGTTGGAAGTGGGGAGGGTTTGGAGAGAGATAGTTTCCTCTGTGAATCTTGCCTTTGACCTTATTTCACTCAGCCCTGTCATCTTTCTACCAGGGTTTCTACAGGCTACTCAGGACCCAGTATACCAAGGGTGGTGGTGAATGGGTTTAATGTATTTGACCTGGTTCTGAGATGGCCAGTGGCTCAAGACTTTCTTGAAATGCAAACCCATTTCGGACATGCATGACTTTTATTGGCATTTGTAAGTCTGGCACTATACTGAGTCATGAACTGCTAATAACAGGCTACTCATTGCACTCCCACCCCATTATCCCTATTGGCAGCCCAGGCCTCCATCCCCATTGCCAGATATCTCATATCTTATATCTATAGGGCCATTCAAGATACTCACTCATATTCCACACAGTATTTAGCAGTAAGATGGGGCACTGAACTGGGGCAGTAGTTGGATCTTTATCTCTGGGAAAAAGACTACTATGCCGTGAGCAGAGTCACATCATCCCATATCTGGAGGAAGTATGGGTGGAAGCAGCTCATGAGGTATTTTAGGACTCCTTTGGTCACAGCCAACTTTGGGCAGGGTTTCAGTGCAGCTTACTGGAGGACCTGCAGGGAAGCCAGGGCAACACACACCCATATTATATGGGCATGTCCTCTTCTTCAGCCTTTTTTATTTGGAGATTTGGAGGCTGCCATCAAAGAAGTCCTGGGTTGGGGATTAGACTGAGCCTGGAGATATGTCTCCTGGTCCAGTATCCCAGACAGCACAAGAGACAACAAATTATTTATTGGGAATTATGCTTGTGGCTGTGCTAAAATGTATTACCAAACAGTGACTTGCTCCACAAATACCCTCGCTACACCATGGAGAAAATTACTTTTAACCATAACGATAGAACTGAACAATTTACCTCAAGGTGGACTAAATGGATCCTTTATGTGATGCAACATATTCCTACCTTTGTCCCTTAAAAGCTAATATCCTGGGAGGGAGTACAGGGTTGGTGATTTGAGGGAGGAGGTCTTTGACTCTGAGTGAATTGGCTTGCTACTGATCTCTAGATCATGCTCCAACTACCGTTTTTCTACAGATGGACATTGATACAGTAACTGGTGAACAATTATAGGAACATACAAACATACAAAACTGCCAGCAGATGCTGCCCCACTGTTGAACTGGGGTATGCTGGCCTCCTGAGGTTAATGGAAATAGGTGGTTTCAGTGTGTCATTTTCTATTAGCTCTGTAATGTCACAGTGCTGTAATGATGGCCTTTTTGACAGCCATGCAATGCACTGTTGTAAAAGAAAACTATGTTGATACATACATATTTATAAAAAAAAGGGGTTTCCTCAGCAAATTTGTTCTTCCATTAGGGATGAAATAATGGTGTCAGAGGTGACATAATTTACTTTGTGTTTTCTTGTCTAGGTCTTTTTTGACTGGGTGGAGTTGACTCTGGTTCAAGATCAGTGAGTCTGATACAGTATACTGTAAATCTATGTTTTGCATTCTGACAGCAGATTCTGTTTGCAGGTTAGGAACATCACATATGTTCGTCCCATACCATTTAACTGTCCCTGACTACAAAGGACACCCTTCATTTTACCCCTCAAAATTACTCTGTCCCTTATCTGCACATCATGAAAAGGGGCTAACAACTTGGAGAGTGTGCAGTAAATTCAGACTTTAAAGCAGAAATTTATAATATTGTAAGATGCAGAATCTTGTACAATTAAACACAATGGTTTCCACAGTGTTCTGAGCTTGTATCTCCATGTTTCTGGGCATGTCCCTCACTATTAGGGTCTGTGTCCCTTACTGTCCTCATTTAAAGTGTCTGTGTCCCTTATTTTAGTGATAGAAGGTTTAGAGGTATTGTTCAACTGAAAGTAACCAGGAATCAGATCAGCATAAACATCATAGAATTGCAGTCCCATTAGTGACTCTTGTCCTAAGCAACCTGTGTTAAGGACTTAAGCAGCAAAAGATAACCCTGCAAATGATTAACACATTGTGACCCAGGATGGTATGTTATCTAGAGTGGGAGGTAACCCTTAACTGTAATTAATCTGCCAGTGACTTTGAATTTATGGCTCACAGGATCTCAGAACTTCAGTGTTTGTAACTATAGCAACAGTAATAACACTGACACTGTCACTTATCTACAACTCGAATTACATTCACTGCATGCCTTGTGCTATATTACCACTTCATGAGGCATGAAACATGCATAACTGCTGAAGTTCGAATAAGTGCTCTCCCCTTGTCGCAAAGCCTTCCTCACCTTACCTTTAAGCATTACATTAAAACCAAAAAAGAAGCAGGCGAGAAGGGCGTGATGTACGCATGGATATGCAAACACATGACAGCGCACAGTGCCAGCTGGCATCTCCCACCTGAAGCTGCTTGGACTGCATTGCCTCCTGTTGTCACCCAGGTGGCAGTAGTGCAGCAGAGTCAGCAGCCCTTCCTCTCTGGAGGAGGAGGAGAGTTTCTGTTGGGGTGCTCAGTCCTCCTCCCCTGGCCAGCCTCCGACATCCCAGGCTCATCTCCGAATGTGGGCTGCCTGCATTGCAAGGAGCAGCCCTGCTGTTGCACCAAAGAAACTATATTTTCAGAAACACTTCTGCTTGAAGCCAGGTTTAGAATTTTTATCAGTGATACCTCAAAACAAAAATAACAAATGCTGAACATGACCATTAATATGTCTCTCATTAAACTGATGTGATTTTATCTCTTTACAGGGCACTACTAAGGCCACATTTTGGCCTTCTATTCAGAAGGTAAGTGTGGCACTAACATGAAAAGCACCATGTTAACAGGATGTAGCATGTCAGAATGGGGAGGGGGGACATGTTCAGAGGGCCTGTAGCATGATGCACAGTGGATAGTGTGATGGGGTTAAATACACCACTGCATCCATGCAAATGAGGTCCCTCTTGCATGCAGGGCAGTGGTATATATAAAGGATTTTGGAAGCACTCAAAAGTTGCCATGACAGTGCTGTTTAATGCTTCCAAAACCCTACTCCTGTCAACATCCACAGTGGTTTGTAAACCCCTGCCCCACCCCAGAAGCACTGGTGCAAGTGACACTCTCCCCATCTCACCCTGATCACCACTGTGCAGTAGAAGAGCTCCCTGCTAGTCTAGTGGTACCCCCCATCCCCTCTGTGTATCAGCTGAAATCAGTGGCAGGCTAATAGCCCCCCCCATCCTAACTGTGTAACAAAGAAACTCTCTGGTAGTCCCATGGTATCCCCTGCAGCCCCAATCCCTGATATGTAGCTGACTCACTCCCTGATAGTCCAATGGTACCCCCTCCTGCCTCAATCTCCGATGTGTAGCTGACTCACTCCCTGATAGTCCAGTGGTACCCCCTCCTGCCTCAATCTCCGATGTGTAGCTGACTCACTCCCTGATAGTCCAGTGGTACCCCTCCTGCCTCAATCTCCGTGTAGCTCACTCACTCCCTGATAGTCCAGTGGTACCCTCCTGCCTCAATCTCCGATGTGGCTGACTCACTCCTGATAGTCCAGTGGTACCCTTCTGCCTCAATCGCGATGTGTAGCTGACTTACTCCCTGATGGTCCGGTGGTACCCCCTCCTGCCTCAGTCTCCGATGTGTGGCTGACTCACTCCCTGATAGTCAGTAGTGCCCCTCCTGCCTCAATCTCGATGTGTAGCTGACTCACTCCCTGATAGTCCAGTGGTACCCCCTCCTGCCTCAATCTCCGATGTGTAGCTGACTTACTCCCTGATAGTCCAGTGGTACCCCCTCCTGCCTCAATCTCCGATGTGTAGCTGACTCACTCCCTGATAGTCCAGTGGTACCCCCTCCTGCCTCAATCTCCGATGTGTAGCTGACTCACTCCCTGATAGTCCAGTGGTACCCCCTCCTGCCTCAATCTCCGATGTGTAGCTGACTCACTCCCTGATAGTCCAGTGGTACCCCCTCCTGCCTCAATCTCCGATGTGTAGCTGACTTACTCCCTGATAGTCCAGTGGTACCCCCTCCTGCCTCAATCTCCAATGTGTAGCTGACTCACTCCCTGATAGTCCAGTGGTGCCCCCTCCTGCCTCAATCTCCGATGTGTAGCTGATTCTCTGTGGTAGTCCAGTGGTGCCCCCTCTTGCCTCAATCTCCGATGTGTAGCTGATTCTCTGTGGTAGTTCAGTGGTACCCCCTCCTGCCTCAATCTCGGATGTGTAGCTGATTCTCTGTGGTAGTCCAGTGGTGCCCCCTCTTGCCTCAATCTCCGATGTGTAGCTGATTCACTGGTAGTCAGTGGTGCCCCCTCTTGCCTCAATCTCCGATGTGTAGCTGATTCTCTGTGGTAGTCCAGTGGTACCCCCTCCTGCCTCAGTCTCCGATGTGTAGCTGATTCTCTGTGGTAGTCCAGTGGTGCCCCCTTCCTACTCAGATTCTCATTGCAAAATGACTCCCTTCCTGGCTCACCCACTCAGCACCCACCACCCTCTACCCCTTGTCTGACAATGGAACCACCTAAATTACCACGGTACAGCACTGGATGGTGACCAGCACAGATATGCCTCTCACCACCTCGGCCATCTGCCACCTAAATGATAGGGAACAACTGTGCACATACTCTAACAACAGCTGTTTACATGGTGCTACCATGGCCCGATATTTTAACAGGCAGCGTGTGCCAGACAGGGCACACTGCCTGTATGAAGATGCCACTCTGATGACCGGTACTATGGTTTGTGTGGCACTCTGTTATCCATGGTGCACATGGCTGCTGCTGAATTGGGGCCCATGAGTACCATGTGCAGTTGTGGTTGCTGCAGTATAAAAGGGCTATTACACCAAATGAGAGGGTGCAGCAAAAATGAATTAGGGAACGGAAATATTTGTTAAGGTGTGGCAAACATTTGGACAGGCTAGATATGTTTCCCTGGAAAACAGAAAGCTAAGGAAGATATGATTTGAGTTTTTTACATTTTCATAAGAATTGGATAGGATGAATTCTGGGAGCCAGTTTCAGCTTGGTTAGGGCAGAACTACAGGGCATACCCTACATGTAAGGAGGTAGAAAGTTAGGGTTAATATGAGGAAGCATTTCCTTTTCACTGAGTGAGGTGTAAACCTATGGCACAAACTCCCTAAGGAAGGAATGCATGTGAAGAGTGTTGAATCTTTTAAACTCAAGTTAGATCAGTTACGTATGGAGAATAAATAACATGGGTACAGCATTTAATTTACTCCCTGAAGTTCCCAATATTTTACATAATGTAGGGTGCTACAGCTGTCTAGGGGGCAAGAGACAATCATGATGGATCCATGGTCTAACATTTCCTGTTTCTGTGATGGCACCACACAAGAACATTTCTCCCAGCAGAGACTAATAAATAATGATGAGACTTATGCCTTACTGTACAAACACTACATGTACACTATTATTTAAAGGGTATTTATATTCGTTCTTCTGCTCTCTGACCTGGTTCGTTGGGCATACAGACATAACTGATGGACTGATGCAAAGTGATTTTTTCGCATTTTGGGCTGCTGACTATGTGCTGATTTGGATTTCTACTGAGCTTATTTATCTGCCAACAATTCCACGGGTATAGCATGTGGCAGCATGGAAAGATTTGGGGGTTACCCCATGGGGAAATGAGAATTTTATGTAACATAATTAAATTACTTTATCATCACATTTAAATAAATCATAACATTTTTATTTGTTTTATTTCTATAGGAACCAAACATCTGAAAATTTTTAAAATGCATTTGAAAAGCTTGGAAAACAAAACCACATTTCTCTGTGAATTCAGTTCCAAAAATATCAATATGCCACAGGAGAAAAGAGCTGTATCAATACAGTACATGGCAGATTTGCTGACCTGCTCAACATCTATGAGACTGACCCTCGTATGTTATGCATGCAGCATGGCACCAGACTTCATGGTGGTTAACAGCAATGTAACTGTGTCATCACTAATACTAACAGATCACTATGGTCATAGCAGTGCACATGAATTGCAAAGTGATGTCACTGAAGTACTATATGATCCACGTTGTGTGCAGCACACTGTTCACAGAACATTGGCATCAGAGCAACACAGTGGCACTGTATGACACAGTGCAACAAGAAACCAACAGAAAAGTTATAACAGTCCAAACACATGTTTAGCACCATGCCCAACCATCTGGTGTCGTCTCACCAGATGTGCATTGGAACATATTTACAGCACTGTGCCCCAGTACGGCTGATGCCCATGCAATGAGTCAGCCATCTGTGCATTTCAGCCAAACAGGGTTTCCATGCTCCTGCTCACAAGGTCAACCAGGCCCACCAGCTCCTTATGGTAAAACCTCCTCTCCCACTGGTGATCCCTCCTTCACTCAGCTGATGTTGACATTCTTTAAGCTTTCTACTGTCCCTCGGCAGTGACTGGTGATGTAGCATGTGCCTCACAGCTGTCAGACTGTGTATGAGTGTACCCCCCTGCTACTTTGCACAGTAAGCTACCCCTTGGCACCCTTGACTGGGCACCAAACTACTTTGGACAATCGGTACCATCCCTAGCTTTAGGAATGTATACCAGACTCATTATTTCTAGAGGTCAGAAAGGGGTGAGGGTGTACAAAAGCAAATACACATGACCAAGTAAACCCAGGTCCTGAGGAGAGAACTTTTTGCTAGGGCTACGCTAGGTCTGTACTTCTAGAGAGGTACCCAGTAATTTCACACAGGAAGCAGTAACATGAACATCCAAACTAGGTTGGGGTTCCAGAGTGTGACTTTATTCCGAAGATGTTACTCTAAAGCAAAGGTGGACCCCCAAGGTTTACACATCGTGGCACAAGGCAATGGCAGAACAACAGAAATCTGTATCAAACAGAAACTCTACATATCCCATATGTCACAGGACCTTGAATTCTCTTCAGCAGCAATGGCCTCAGCTGAACACACATTCAACTAGTGGCACAGGCCACAACATAGCACAAAATTTCCATATGGCATAGGACTTTAACATTTCAACAAGTGGCAACTGGCCACAACTGAGCTTACCAGGGCTCATAATTAGCACAACCCACACCAGGGGGTAAATGTTCTCTTCAGCCATTGGCCACCATATCCTGAATAACCTGGTGCCCTTATGGAACCCGTAGTACTGAACTGGTCACTCCAGATGGGGGGCTTCCCACTTTTTGCTTCCACGTCCACACCCAGCCATTCTTTCAGAGTTACACTTCAACTTCTGGTAAAACAGTTAGGAATATACATCTTGGGAATGACTTCCACATCCAACATAAGAAAACACTACTTCTGAGTGTAGAACTAAGTCCTGAATGATGTGCATAAGTCTTCCTCTGGACCCCACAATTGCCAGCCAACTTTAAACTTAAGAACAGTCTCAACTTTGAACAGAAATTGGTGTATATTTCTCTTTGTCTAAGAAAGCACCCAGGAACAGATACTTTCCCCCAGGAAGCACAAAGTCAGATTACCCACAGCTGGAAAACCAAACAGGCAGCTTCAAAGTCCTGGATCAAATAGGGAATTGCCCTAGGATCCATCCTGTGGCAGTCCTTTCCATCTCTCTGGGGATGAAAAATCAGGAGTTCCTACTGTAGACAACAGTTTTACACCACTTCTCTTGGCAGGCAGATATTTCTCAGGACTAGGGTGACAAAATAGGTTCTCCTGTCAGAGCCTACACTACAGCTCCCACTCCTTCAACTGCTCACTACAGACTCCAACCAGTAACTCCTCCAAGATTCTAAAACTCCCCACTCACAGCCAGCTGCCATGGATTATGCTGCTGCGAGAGTTCTAAATGACATCGTCTCTCTCTCTTCTTAGCTGAGGCTAAGTAAACAGAGAGTGAGCAAGTGAAAACCCCATTTAACCAGTTATTCACCAACTACCTTCCCTACCTAGCACTGACACTGATGGGATTCTAGTAACCTCAGGGGACTGGCTGGTTACATGAGAATGTAGTATTTGCATCATAAAAGACAGTTAATAGTGTCTGTGGACATGAACTGTTTATTCATGACTGCAAGCAACATACATAGATTATGGGGTGGTCCACACACGGCAGAAACATGCAATGAGCACACCCCCTCCACAGCGTTGTCTGCTGTGCAATACTGAGCATGCACTGGGGACATCATACAGGCCTGTTTGTAGAATAAGAATGTGATGGCCATGATTATCTGAGTCATCAGTGCACAACATACTCTCTCCACTAAGAGTGTCATTGCATTCACAAATGTGTTTAGAGGGCACAGCTGCACTGTTTGTGTATGCAAATCTGTGATCTGGTGACTCATATAGGTAATATTCAGTGGTAATATGATGATGTTCTCATCACATATGCAGTGCTCAAATGATAGAGTTTTAACCTATTACAGCTTAGAGTTAGGGCACATTGTGTAAGGAAGGCAGCTCCTTCAAAAATGTGCACGTTAGAAGTTGCTGTTTGTTCAAGTAATACTGAACAACCGGTCTCATAGTTCAGAGAAAGGTTGAAATGAGATGAACTCTGAGCGCAACTTGCTTCATCACAGAGGCCAGGTAGCCATGGCACATTCTCTGAGTTTGGAGGAAGCCACACTGGTTTCCCCAGATCATCACTGCTGGAGCTTGTCCTACTGGGAGGTATACCATTGGAGGCCTGGATTGTCAGAGGACAGGGTGAAGGACAAACAGGTCCTTGGAGAAGAGGGCAAAGTCATCCTAATAGGAGTGATCCTGCCCATTTTTTGTATTTATTTTTTATTTGTTAACCGGGTAGGGACACTGGACAAAGCCCTTTTTCAGGTCCGACCTGGAGACAACATAAAACAACAAACAGATTACAAACTTTAATAACAATAATATAATATTAATTAAAACATTTACAAATATCTTCTAATTAAAATTGCTTCAAATTAATCTTGAAGCAAGAAGGGGAAGATGCAGAGCAGAGTGTTACAGGCAAGGCATTCCAAAATGAGGGTGCTATGTTAGAAAAAGAATGTAAGACATACTAATACTTGTAAAAAATTGTGTTTAATAATGTATCTTTAGCAGAGCGTGGTTTAGAAAGAATTGAACAAACAGAAACCAAATCAGCCAGGTGAATCAAAATGGAAAAAAATATAGATTTATAAATCAAACAACCAAAAAAATAATCATCTCTAGATCTCGGGGACAACCAACCTTCCAGTAAGTATAAATAAAGATCACAATGATGGGTTTGATAAGGAGCGAGCAAAACAAATTGACAAATATTATTATAAGAAACTGACAAAACATTAAACTCTTTACAGCCCAAATTATAATAAAGATAAGAAACATAATCAAAATGTGGGAAACAGAGAGCCCATTGCAATAGATTTTCTAGTTTTCATGGAAAAAAAGGCTTACATTTATAGAGAATACCTATCTCTGGATCTTGGATAAGAAAGGGGAACCAAGGAGGACTGGAGCTCTGACCCAATGGGTTCCAACCAAAGAGTGGTCATTTTTGTTAATTTTTTAATAGGCTGCTCCAGTCTAGTAATCAGGTAATATAATGGGTGAGGAAGTCACATCTATGCAGGCTTCTACCACGAAAACTGAGAAAATACCACTGCTCAAAGGCAAAAGAGAAAATGGGACAAGGGGGGAAGAACAGGGAGGAGGGGGACAGCTACAAACTTGGGAGGTGGCTGGCAGAATAGGTGTATTTAGCCAGCCAGGGAGGGGGAAGAGGGATGGAAATGACTAGTCGAGGGGGGACTGTGCTCAGGGTCTTGAGGTTTCTCTGTTTTGTTTAAATAGGTTGCTTTCATTGTTAACAAAATGCTTCAGTCAGACACCAGCTGTTTCTACTTCTAATAGTGGCTGACAAGGAGATTGGCGAGAGATGGATGAGTTAATTGGATTTGATTATAACAAATAACAATGGCTAAGTGCTGGTGATACAGTCCTGGAATATCAATGGCCTTAAAACAGTGACAAAAAGGAAACAAATTTGGACATAGACAAAAAAAAGGCAAGACAGATACACGTCTACTGCAGGAGACCCACATGGCTGAAGGTGAGGCCACTAAATTTAATAAGGGATGGGGAGGCATTTTAGTAGCAGCCAGCTTTACCTCTAAAGCATGGGGAGTAGCAATCTGGATCTGCCCAGGCATCTCAGTCATGTGTTTTACTGAAGATCCTCACAGGAGGTATGTTGTTGTAGCAGAAGTACAGATGGGCTCCAGATAGATATACCCTGGCCTCCATATACGGCCAAAATGCTGACAACCCTGGCTTCTTCCAGACAGGGCCCCTGACCTTGGTGGGATACTCAGCACAGTTAGTAATAGGGGTCGACTTTAATACCATCTAGGACCCTTTCATGGACAGATCAACCGCTCAAGCATGCTCACCCCCAAAACGTTCTGAAGCCCTTAGAAGCATGGTGGCAGAGGGGGCCTTGGCCAAGATCTGGAGACCCCTGCACCCAAGAGACCAAGAATACTCATTTTACTTGCATGGCCATAAAATATCCACCAGAACAGAATTATGTAAAGGTGACAGCAGCAGAGTACAGGCCTATGTTATTCTTGGACCATGCTCTGTTGTGGGTGAGATTGGAAGGAGAAGGAGAAGGAACTGTGCCAAAAACAGACAATGGAGGCCAGATCCAAAACACCTGAATGACCAGCAATTCACCCAGCAAATGAGTAAGGTCATAGAGGACTTTCTCAGGAATAGCAAAAGGGGGGACATATCAGAGAGAACCCAATGGGACACGCTAAAAGCATACATTAGGAGAATAGCCATCTCCTATGTAACATGGAAGAATAAATTAAGAGTCTCGGATGGGAAAAAGTCCTGACAGATAGCATAGCCTTCCTTGAAAAACAACACTCCCAGACTAATGCCCCATCTACACTCCAGGCCTTATTATGGAAAAAAGGAGAATTTAAACAAATGGTCTCAGGCAGACTAGAATGAGATCTGTTATTGGCACACATTAGGGCATACTTTGAAGGTGACAGGGCATGCTGAGCAACAGGACACAGAGGGTGGTTGTAAATGGAGTTCAGTCCCAGGACAGGAGGATAAATATCAGTGTGCCGCAAGGCTCAGTACTCGGGCCGGCCCTCCTCAATGTCTTCATTGGCAACATTGTGGAGGGGCTGGAAGAGAAAGTAAGCCTCTTTGGGGATGACACCAAGATCTACAATAGAGTGGACACTCTAGGGGTGAATGTGTGGAAACAATGAGGAGAGACCTAGGCAAATTGGAAGAACGGTCAAGAATGTGGCAGCTTAAATTATATACAAAGAAGTACAAATTTATGCACTTGTTACACAGGAATCCTGAAGGGGAATACAAGATGGGGGGGGGGGAGACACTAACAACAGCAACAAGCATTTGTCAATGCCGAATGTTTGCTTGCTGGCATTGGTAGTGTAGGAGTTACAGAGCTGCAGAACAGGAATGTCAGTGAAGTATTGAACTGAAGCCAACCCCATCACCACCCTGCAGATAGTGACAGGCATTGGGGTGTGCCTTTGGGTCATCAGGCATAACGGCCATGCCATTTCACCACACCCTACCATGCAGACACCGACAAGTGTCACGGTGTGCCTTGGGGTCATTGGCCCTTATGCGCACCCCATTCCATCAGGAAATATTGTGAGATGGGTGTGGTATAGGAGAATGGGGTGAAATTTGGGGCCGAAAGAGTCCAAGGCACACCTCGACGCCTCTCAGTGGCTGCAGGGTGTGGGTGGGGGTGGAATGGTATGAGCATTGCAGGTGACAATCCCAAGTCACAGCCCTGATGCCTGTCATTCTCTACAGGGTGGGATGTTATGGTCAGAAACCCTAATGACTTAGGCATTCATTAGTATTTTCACTCCAAATTTTCAACATGGTTTTTTTGTGACCCCCCACCTAATGAACAGTGGCAATATCAGTTTGTCAGTGGAAAGCTGCTTTTGCACAGCCACAATGGCATTTGTCACTACAGGTGCAAAAACACATTCTAAACAGGATGTGAAAAATGACAGCGTAGAAACTGTGCAATGTGCACCAGTAATGTAATTAGTTTGGGGATTGTTTACAGCAGATTGTCAACACAGGCATTTTGGGACCTCCGGTCATGAACAGTGTCACTGTGATTTTCTTTATCTGTCCCGAACAATGATTTCCCACAGTGACCATGCATTTCTGTGCTGAAAGTGTGAAAACACATTTCGGCCATGTTGTGAAAAATGACAGCTGTACTGTTCATAAGGAAGTGTGGAAAAATGCCACTGGTGAAAATCTGGACTGAAAATATTACAAATTCATGAACTTACGAAGGTGCGTGGAAACTGAACAATGCTCACTCATAACACAGTTATTTTTAGGAATATTTTCACCAAATTTTCAGAATAGCCATTTAAGTCCTCTGCTCATGAACAGTGTCATTGTGATTTTCTTAATGTGTCCCATACATTGATTTCGCACACCAACTGCGCCATTGAGCGCTACATGGGTGAAAAACATGTTTTAGGTGAGATGTAAAAAATGACAGCTGTACTGCTCATAAGGAGGTG
Organism: Neoceratodus forsteri; assembly: GCA_016271365.2. Taxonomy (NCBI): domain Eukaryota; kingdom Metazoa; phylum Chordata; order Ceratodontiformes; family Ceratodontidae; genus Neoceratodus; species Neoceratodus forsteri. The sequence goes on from CM057456.1 coordinate 213,151,410, forward strand.
TGGTAAAATGGCAATGTTGAAAATCTGGAGTGAAAATATTGAAAATTTGCGAACTTATGAGTGTGTGTAGGAACAGCACAACGCATGCTCATAAAATAGTCATTTTGGAATTTTTCACCAAATTTTTAACATAGCCATTTTAACACCTCTGCTCATGAACAGTGTCACTGTGATTTTCTTAATGTGTCCCGAACATTGATTTCGCACACCGACTGCGCCATTGTGTGCTACTGCGTGAAACACATTTTGGGTGAGATGTGAAAAATGACAGCTGTACTTCTCATAAGGAAGTGTGGTCAAATGGCAATGTTGAAAATCCAGAGTGAAAACATTGAAAATTCACGAACCTACAAGCATGCGTAGGAACAGCGCAACGCACACTCGTAAAACAGTCATTTTTAGGAATTTTTTCACCAAATTTTCAACGTAGGCTTTTTGAGAGCCCACCTTATGAACACTGGCACTATCATTTCATTAATCAGTCCTGAAAGGTGATTTTGTGCAGTGACAGCGAAATCACCCTTCGGGCATGATTAACGCAATTACAGTGACAGAATTCATGAGGAGGGGTCCCAAAAATCCCATGTTGAAAATTTGGTGCCAAAATTCCAAAAAATGCCTGAGACATGCAGCAAAGTTGAAAAACCCCTTTTCATTACATTATACAGCTTATTGGCATTTCCTCAGTTCGCAGTCAGCTTTGAAGAGTGCAGGCGTGTTCCTGGTCCTCCGAAGATCGTCGCGCTGAGCTCCGGAGGTAAAGTATGGGGTGAAGTGGGGGGTGTGGGGAGGCAGGGTGCGCAGTGGGTGGGCGTGGGTGAGAGAGGGGGTGAAGACAGCAGCGAGGGAAGGTTTTTTCTTTCAGGTTTTTTTTATTTGGACTACATGGGACATTTGCCATGCTGGGGTGGGCTCCCAGCATGGCAGCTGAAAGGCTGTTGGGGGGGCAGTGGAGCCGATGTGGGATTGGGCACCCCCATCGGCCATAGGACCTGTTGCCATGCTGGGGTGGGCTCAGCGTGGCACACAAAAGTCTGGGAGGAACAGTAGAGCCGGCGGGGATTGGGCACACCGTCAGCCGCACAGTGTGCGTGGGGGTAGGGCGCATAAGCACACAATGTCGTCTGCGCATGTGTGTGTGTGAGGAGGGGGTGCACTGCTCACTCAAGAGGTGCTCTCCCTTTCAACTGTACGGCACTGCATTTTGGATCGTTGCACTATGTTTCTTGCACATGCGTGCAAGCAAACATAAAAATGAAAAGGAACCTGGGGATAATTTTAACAGATGACCTGAAATTAGCCAAGCAATGTTAGAAGGTGGTGGGGAGGGCCGGAGGGATGCTGGAGTGCATAGGGAGAGGCATCACCAGTAGAAAACAGGAGGTGATGATGCCATTGTACAGACAATTGGTAAGACCACATCTGGAATACTGTGTTCAGTTCTGGAGACCACATGTCCAGAAGGACATAAACAGAATGGAAGCGGCCCAGAGAAGGGCTACACAAATGGTGAAAGGAGTGCACCAGAAAACACATGAAGAAAGACTGAAAGATTTCAACATGTATGCCATACAGGAAAAGAGAGAGTGGGAGATATAATAGAGACATTCAAGTACCTCAAGAAGATGAACAGGATTCAGGAAGGCAACACCTTTCAGAAAAAGAGATGTGCAAGAACAAATGGGTCACAATATGCAGATAGAGGGGGGGAGATCCAGGGGTAACATGAGAAAGTATTTTTTCACAGAAAGAATGGTGACTGCATGGAAAAACCTCCCTGTGGAGGTCATAGAGGCTAAAGCAATAGGGGAGTTCAAAAATCCATGGGACAGACAAAGGCAATCATACTGGTAGGAAAGAGAAAGTAAGCTGCAGATCATTTAGGACCTGGAACTTATGTAGGTAAGGAAATGGGCAGCCTAGGTGGGCCAAGCAGTCCTTATCTGCCACCAGGTTCTATGTTTTTATGTTTCTATGGTCAACCATGTCATCTCCCTCTTTTCAGACAACATTCTCCTCTTTCTAGTAGAGCTAGAGAAGACCCTACAAGCTCTCACAGACATATTCCAGTGATGTGGGCCCATGTCAGGGCATAATGTAAATTATTTAAAATATAAATGGATGCCCTATGGATGCCCTGTCCTTCCAAGGGGTGGACTCCACCCTCTACTCCTCCAACAAATTAAAATGTTTGGGGGAATAACTCTGCCTAAGAAGCTATACACGATCTGGACCCAAAACTGCAACCACATTTTAGGACAACATAAATCCAAGTGTGAGTGGTGGAGGCATCTCCCTCTTACATTAACAGAGAGTCAACATGGTGAAAATGTATTTAGTTCTAACATTTCTATATATGTTTCAAGTCCTCCTGGTGCAAATCCCTCTGAAACTTTTCTGAAGCATTAGAGGGTATATCACTACTACCGTTCCTTTTTTTTTTTAATTCACATTTTTTTTCTCGCCGAGCCCTGGCAGGGGCTTCGGCCTCCAAAGGAGGGCCTCTCTCTCAGGTTCCACGACTCCCACACTCACCAACCCTGGTAATTCCCCTGTGTGTTACCTCACCCCACAGCAGGGCCAGGAAGGCGCAAAAAATAATGGAATTAGACCGCCCCAGTACAACTTCCTACACAGGACCTACTGCACACCCACACTAACCCACAGATATGATGAATCCAAGTCAAACAGATGCCCTAAATGTCAGATAGCAGAGGGGGCCTTCCAGCACTTGGGATAGGAATGCCCATTAGTACTGTAATATTGGAAGGGAATCAGTGAAGCACTAGCCAGTTGCCTAAACTTTGACATGTCCGTAAGAGCTATGATACTAGGTTGTCAACCCTCCCAAACCCCACATGCCAAATATAGCTACCCACCACAGCAACTAGGAATAACAGTCAGAAAGATGGCCCTCATGCACCACTGGATGACAAAGTGTGTACCCACAGTGGTACAACTGGGGAACCACATGTTAGAGTGCCTCAAAATCGAAAAACACAATATCAGGTGCTGGGCGATCTTGACAAATTTAAGGATATATGGCAACCTCTGGAGCAAGCTTAAGAACACCGGCAATTCCTGGGATGACCAGGACCATAACCTCTCCAAGGAACGGGGAGACAATCAGTAGCCCTGCATGAACAAAATAGTAGAGAAAAGTAAGCCATATAAAGTGGGGATTTGTTTAAAAGCTCATAACTGTGCAAAAAAAAAGGTAGAAACAATACTACCATGAAAGGTCAGTGAGGTAAAACTCTAGAACGAGACGTGGTAGCAGTACTACCATGAAAGGTAATTGGGGTTAAACTCTAGAACTAGAAGTGGAAACACTGCTAAAATGAAATGAGATCATACTAACCACAATGTCACATTTTTCTTTATTCCTTAGTCTTTCATTTATTTTTGCATTAATTTGTGATTAACTCTGCTTAATATGCTTTGTACTGACTGGAGCAACCAATGAATAAAATGTACAACAAAAAGGTGGGAGGCCACCTGGGGACCAATGAACACCATATGGTGTGGTTCAATATAAGGACGACTGCAGAATCAAATCACACAAGGGCGTGGGTCCTGGTCTTCAGTTCTATGTCAATTCGCTCCCGACAATTCATTCAGCGACAACTCGCTCTTGAAGATCGGCTCCCTGGTCAGTTCACACCTGCTAATCCCACTCCACAGCAATTCGCTCCTGCTCACTTATTGCCAGGAAGCATGCACTTTACAAATCATCTCAATAATGTAAATGTTCCAAGTCCTGCTCATACAGCTAATACTACTGACAGCTAATACTACTGACATTCAATGCCTTTCTTTCAGAAACCTTTCATCAAAATTGTTCAGAACTTGACTTATGTGTATTATTAATGGTATCCTAAACACAAAACATGAACGATAAGTCCCACACAGCTCAGGATACACTCTGGAATAGTGACCTCACACATGAAGCTAAGAAAAAAGACTTTTGTTCATCAAGTTAGCCTATGGTTGGGTTGTTTTAATCCAGTCCTTAGCTGTACTTTCTTCTTCCACTTGCTGTCTCAAACCCCCCCCCCCGTGCTCAGCCTGACCTGCCCAGCCCGAAACCCCCTACTCTCTGCCTGCCTCACTACTGTCTCCAGTCTCCTACTGTTTTTTTATTTTATTTTCTCTGCCCCCCCACCCTCCGATTTAGCTCTAACCTGTGCCATCCTTCTCTCTTTCACGTTGGCCATCTCTGCTTACCCTTGCCCTCCTCACTGAATTTTTTGTTATATTAACTCCCTTGTTGTTTTTTTTTATTTTCTCTGTCTCCTTTCAGCCCCCTGCCCTCTGATTTAGCTCTTACCTGTGCCATCCTTCTATCTGTCACTTTGGCTGTCTCTGCTTATACCCACCCTCCTCACTGAATTTTTTTGTTAAATTAACCTCTCCAGATCCTGCTCCACAGAACCAATACCATTAAGCGGGAGAGGGAGCAAACTGATACAGAGCAAGTTGTGGTGGGAGTGAATGAAACAGGAGCAAATGGTCTGGAGCGAGATGTCACAGAATGAATTATTGGGAGCTAATTGACATACTCCCCTAGTCTTCAGGAAGGAAGATTTCAAAAAGATGGATGAATGCCTTAGGGATGACATGGCAGGCGTGGATGACCTGGGTGGAGTGGAGGAACAGTGGGCTAAGCTAAAATGGGGCATAGTCAAGGCAAATAACATCAGTGTCAAGCAAGTAAGCAAAAGCAAGAGGAAAAAGAGACTGCTGTGGTTCTTGAAAGAGGTGGCTGAAAAGGTAAAGGCTAAAAGGGTAGCATTCAGAAGGTATAAGGAAATGCAGAAGGAAAAGGATAGGGAGGTGTATCAGGGGGAAAGAGAGGGATACAGAGAAAGCAGTAAGGAGCACAAAGATGCAAATTGAAGATAGAATAGCCCAGGAAGTAACAAAAAGGGACAAGACATTTTGTAGGTATGTAAGTGAAAAAAGTAAGACGAGGGTAGGACTGTTAAGTTAAAAAGGGAAGGGGGACCTGCCCAGAGGGTGATCAGGAAAAGGCAGACATCCTGAACAAATACTTTTGTTCAGTGTTCACAGAGGAAGGAGAAGGGGACGGGCCACAAAAAAGTAACAGAAGCTTTGGAGGGAGGGAGGTGAACACCAGTCCTGTTTTGGAGGCAAGAGTCCTGAAGGAACTTGCTAATCTGAAGGTGAACAAAGCAATGGGGCCAGATGGGATGCATCTAAGGGTATTGAATAAGCTCAGGGAAATACTGGCTGTACCCTTGACAGTTCTACTTTGGAGGCTGGTGATTATAAACCAGTCAGACTGACACTGGTGGTGGGAAAGTTAATGGAATCACTGCTAAAAGAAAGGATTGTGGAATATCTTGAATCCAGTGGGTTATAAGACCCAAAACAACATGGTTTCACAGGGGGAGATCATGTCATATCATTCTGATAAATTTCTTTGACTGGGTGACAAATGATTTAGACCAGGGTGGAGTGGTGGATGTGGCCTACCTAGATTTCAATAAGGCTTTCAACACTATTCCACGTAGGAGACTAGTAAACAAGCTGGTTATCGTAGGAGTGGGTCCAAAGGTGGTAAGCTGGATAAGAAACTGGTTAGGGGATAGGCAACAGAGGGTGGTGGTAAATGGAGTTCACTCTGAGGTAGGGAAGGTGACCAGCGGGGTGCCTCAGGGATCAGTGCTGGGACCGGTCCTCTTTAATGTCTTTATAAGTGACATTGCAGAGGAGCTGGAAGGGATGGTCTGCCTCTTTCTGGATGACACCAAAATCTGTGATAGGATGGACACTCCAGGGTGGTGGTAGAAAGGATGAGCAGAGACCTGAGAAAACTAGAGGTGTGGTCAAGGGTATGGCAGCTGGGTTTCAATGTGAAAAAGTGCAAAATAATGCACTTAAGGCACAGAAACCCAGAGGCAAAGCACAAAATAGATGGAGTGGTACTGATGACCACCAAGCAGGAAACAGACCTGACGTAATCATATCTGATAATCTAAATGTGTCCAGGCAGTGTGGCAAGGCAGCTGGGAGGGCAAGTGGGATACTGGGGTGCATAGAGAGGGATACCACCAGCAGAAAGAGGGAGCTGGTGTTACCTCTGTATAGATCACTGGTAAGACCCCACTCTAGAGTACTGTGTCCAGTTCTGGAGACCACATCTCCAGAAGGACATAGAGTGAAGGCAATCCAGAAGAGGGCAACTAGAATGGTGCAGGGTCTGCATGGGAAACCCTACAAGGAGAGACTAAAATACCTCAATATGTACACCCAAGAACAGAGGAGGGAGAGGAAGGATATGAAAGAGACCTTTCAATACCTCATGGGGGAGGGTAAATAATGTACAGGAGGGGATTATTTTCAGGAGAAAATGTGCTCAAGAACAAGGGGACATGCTATGAAGCTGGAGGGGTAAAATTCAGGAGAGATGTGAGGAAGTACTTCTTCACAGAAAGAGTGGTGGATTCCTGGAACAGTCTTCGAGTAGATGTGGTGGGGTGAAAACAGTGGTGGGGTTCAAGAATGCATAGGATAAGCACAAGGGAATCATAGCAGAAAGGAAGGGGAGGGAGAAAGAGCTGTAGATCTGGTACGGTCTACAGTAATAGTGTAGGTAGGGAAAAATGGGCAGACTGGCTGCGCCAAGCGGTTATCTGCCATCAAATTCTATGTTTCTATATTTAATAAAGATCTTACATAGCAGATATATTTTTCTACCGCCATAGTATATACTGAGAGAACAGACAAATGGTGTGGCGAATGAGACAATCAGCACAGGCAGTCATTATGCTGATAAGGGCCCCAATTTACATAGATATGCAGAGAGTGTCAATGTAAACTGAAACCAGAGCTTTACTGTAGAGCATATAGTCAGCAGGTTAGAGTAACCAGTTGTGAATGAGCTTGGTATATCCAGCAGACCTGGGTTTGATTCACATGATCTCCACTTGCATACTGTGTGACCCTGAGCGAGTCACTTCACCTCCCTGGTGCCCCCGAGTCACCAGTGTGAATGGGTCTTATGCCCAGGGGGCCTCACCTGGTTACTAAACAATAACAAAAAAACACTGTACTATTCCACTGCTACCTCTAGCTACTGTATCTCTCATAGACCTAAGGCTGGTCGGTTAGAACTGTGATTGCAACATGTCAGATCCCTATCAAAGGAGTGTACCAGTGTAAGACCATAATGCAAGTAATCATACTGCTTTACATCAAAATAGATGAAAAAATAATAGAAGCAGAGCAAAACCCAGTTTATCCTGTTGCAAAACACCATACTAATTCCTGATATCTCATCAACCTTGTTCTTACACTTAGAGCTACTGCCAAGCAAGCAGTAGTCACTCTAAAGGCATGTTTACACTGCTACCTATGCACTGCTGCAACCTGCATGCGAGGGTTGCAGTGGTACAAAAGCAGCTGTGTGGACACTTACCAGAGTGTAGAAGTTGTCCACTGATCCTCTACCCGAGCCAGTAAAAGTAGTAGGGATGTGTTTTGGAGTGAGTGGCTTAAGCAGCCATGCAGGGAGGCTGCACTGCTTACTCTGGCACACAGTGCATGCTGATGTCCACAAGTTGCCCACCACCCCAAGACTGATGGCCCCTCTCCAGCACAGCTTGCCACAGTGCTGAGAAGGGGCTGTGTAAACAGTGTGCAGAATCATCTCAGGCAGTGCTGGAAAGAGCAGCACTCAGGATCAGAGGCATCGCATTGGCAGTGTAAACATGCCTTAAGTATAAGAGCTACTACCAAGCAAGCAGTAGCGGCTCTCACACTTTTACTGCTGCTTGCTCAGTGTAAGAGTGAATAAGTGACTCTGGTGGGATTTGAACCAGAAACTGTTGTTTCTCAAATCTTCAGTCTAACTCCTATACCCCACCTGACTTACATCTGCTACCTTTTTTTTTTTTTACTCCCCTCCTCCTCGCGACCCCCTTCTCTTCGGGAGACACTCTACGGCTTTTTCAGCCCTCGCTCACCTACCTGGTGACCAGTGCAGTCCATCCCCCATGGAGCCGTGGTTATCCCCCCAGGTGGGGTATGGGGTGGGGGCCCATGCACCACGAGACGTCTATCTTTCGTCGGGATGCTGTCTCTGGGCAGGTAGGGGCATTGAGGGTCGGGGCCTGGTGCTCCGTCTACCAGGAGGCCGCGAGGTGTTTTTCCGGTGTTCTCTCGCGATGTGCCGTGTCCCCGGCGTCAAGGCGCTAAGCGCCGACGTCTGGCACATCGCCCCCCTTGTTAGCGATCGGTCTTGTTATACCTCGGGTCTCCACCCGAGGTCAGACAAGAGCCGAGCTCTGGTTCCCTCCTCCCCCCGGAGAGGACGAGCAGTCCCTGGGACGCTCAAGCCCTCTCCCCCCCAGCCGGCCCTCCAGCTTCCCGGGCACATCTGCTACCTTGATGTAGCAACCTAATTACTGCTACCCCTTTCCCTCCTACTCCTTACCTTATCTATGTATACACCTCACTGATCACACTATCAAACCATTCCTACCTTCTTTATCTGTCTTTTCAGCTGTCTGTCCCATCTTCCAAAGTGTATATATTGCAAACACCAGTTCCATGTTTCAATTATCAGTATGCTATCTACAAGTTGCTTCACTGTGTTATATTAGCTGATTACCACCTGCGGTCATCCTATGTGGCGACCATGTATGTATATCATGTCTGAATTATGTGAGCTTGTATTTATGTATATATTGTCTATTAACTATGTATGTATGTATGTATGTTGTGTAAGTCTACATGTCACAGGACCTCCTTGTGAATGAGCTTGCTCAATGGAGTTTTCCTGAAATAAACTTGAACAATACCATCCCTCTGTCACATTTTTAAGGTTGCTTAGTGAAGACAGTAGTAGAAATGAGAGGGAACTCATGGGAACTCAGTGCCAGGAGTGAAATTAAAAGTCTGACTCAGTTTCAGGAAAGAAACGAGGAAGGATTGCTTCTTTGCATAATGTACCCTATTAAATGCACAAAACTGACTAAGCAAAGTGTAGAAATATAACATATTGGACAGTGAAGAAACATATCCCCAAACCCATGTTAGATATGTTTGATACAAGGTCAAAGGTCAATCAGTTCCCTCAGTGAATCCTTTCCATTTCGAACACTGAAAGCAGACTTCTTGTCAGCAGTCCACTTGGCATGTCCAAAATTGGAAAAAAGGTGAACTTTGCTGTTTTAACCCCATCCAAGAGAAAAAGTCAGCAGGGTGCCAACCACAGTACATCTGTAATGCAGTGTTACAGATTGCATAGGAATCAGTACATTGCATACCAGCTGCCTGACCCCCAATCGCCCCCCCCAATTCAAGTAGTTCCCAGAGGATAGCTGAAGCCATGCCCAAAAAACTTTTTCCTGTTATCCAGTAAATATGGAATTTTTGCATCACAAAAATACAAGTAAATTACAACAATCTTTTATCAGGCTAATGCATTAACAGCCGTGTTGGCCCTCCTCTTCTCCACTGCTAGTTTAATCTGGATGTGGAGCAACATTTGCTGTCTACTGTGGCTTATTGCACCTTTTTAAACTGTACAGAGCAAGCGTCCTGACTTCATTTTCAACCCTTAAGGCAATATTCATGAGAAAGACCTGCCTAGTGAAAAGAAGGGCCACACCTCTGTGAGACGCGCTATATGAAAGGAATTAGGCATAGTATTAAGGTGGAGTGGCGATTCATATCTTTTGCTTTGGAGCCACACCTTTTAGAAAACAAGCCAGCTTCACACAGGAAACTTCTTGCCATACAGACTTTGATCATGCTGTGACAAGTGCTCGCTTAAGGAATATAGGCAATGCAATATAAAAGCAGAAAAGTTGATTGTCATACCTGATGCAGCTTGCTCACACATCCTGATTTTGTAGTATCTCAACGTTTTCTCAGTAAGACAAACCTCTGAAAAACATCTGGGAAGAAGGGGAGCATACTTGAGAAAAGGTGCTTTCCTATCGATTCTTTTTTTTTTTTTTTGCAGGGGTATTGTTAGCATCTGAAGAAGTACATATGCTGAGAACAGACCAAAGCACCACACTGTGCATAATGTAGAAAAAAGCAATATTTATCACCAAAACAGAAGGGACTTATCTTTACTTTAAAGGACAAAAAAGGGAAAATTGCTGTGGTCATTAAACAGGTTATGTGTCACAAACTCATTCTGTCCCTCATCTGCCCCTTCTGAGAGCTTTGCTCACATGGACCACTGGACTCACCAGCTCCAGTTACCAGTTTCCTTTGCAGCAGTACACAACTGAACCTCAGGAAATGACCAGAGGTGCTGACACTCTGATCCCTCTTCACTAATGGAAAAGGCCTCTTTTGGTATCATGTCTTCTGGTAGTGGACATGGAGACATCAGTAAATGGTCACCTGCTCCCTGAAACCAAACAAAGTAATTGATTATGCAATAAGGTATGACACAGGGTGTGTTATTATGGGATAATGGCCCACTTCAGTTGGGTTTGCCTCATGCTTCCACCACCCAAGAAGCACTGTTATCCCACCATACTGCACTCCCTTAAGTGCCTTATTGTGATTATGAAATGGGTCCTTTTTAGTAAATTGGATGTATTTTTTAAACATAATTTTGTTGAGCAACTTTCAGCTGGACTGTTGTACTGGGATAACGGCCCAGATGAAAGTACCTCTTGGCCAATCAGCATTCTTTCTGCCCATTTTATAATAGGTTTTTAAAACATTTACAAAAATAATGCATATTCTCCATGGCACTGAAAGGTGGGGGACCACTCTGGCAAGCTGGCGAGCCAGGTTCACGCTCCAAGCCCAGAACATCAGGAGCAAAGACTATCAAGGAGAACTTAAGGCATTTGAGTGTATGCAATCCTCTTAGGAGAGTGGGTTCAGCATGGTTGCTCTTCCAGTAATACCTAGGAGTGGCATGGTGCAAGTGACACTAGCTGCGTGGATGACCACTTGCTGCCTACCACCCTCCTCGAGTGATCACTAGTAAGTCTGCTTCACATGGAAAGGTGGGTGGGCTTTTTTGCAAAATGCGGTTTCAACCAACTGAATTGGTGCATGGATCATGAGGCAGCCAATCCCTTCCCACAAGCACTGGTGCTCTGAATGCCCGACCCCCTCCATTGATGCCACTGCTGTCAGAATGACTTCCCTCTCCCCAGTTAGGAAGCTGGCCACTACAAAAGGGAAGATGGCTGACTGTGGGGGGACAAACCATGGTCATCTGCAAGCCACCAGGTAGTTGGGAATGAAGGAAGATCACAACAATTAGGAGGAGACCTCTTGCGGGAAAAAAACAGGAGAGGCAGGAATCAGATAGTAAGCACAGCTGAGAAATAAAGAAATTAAAAAAAAAATGTACACATCAGTAACACTGTACTCCAGAAAGTTAAAAGTTAAATAGTTTACACAGGCAATAAATTTAAGAAAGAAGAAAATACAAGCTCAGAAATTAAAGCAAAATTGTTTAAGCTCGGTGAGTAATTTAGCTTTTAAAACTTCATTCCATGGCTGCCTGGTGGCGCAGAGGGTTGAGGTACTGGACGCCACACCTGGAACCACGCCGGCAATCCGGGTTCGGGAATGGACTCGGGTCACTGGGGGCTGGCAGGGGAGGAGAGGATTAAGCCTCCGGAGGACTGCTTGCCTCTCCTGGAGTGGGATCTGGGAACGCCTCACTCTGCAGTGGCCCCCGGTGGAGCACTGCAAGAGGACAGCAATACCTGTGGGACCAGAAAACCCAGAAACTCTGCACTGGGCTCAACCGGATGACGGCTGCTGGCCTGCCCACTCCTCTTCCAATCTCCCGTGGACCCATGTCCACCTCAGCAGTGTGGGACCAATTTGAGTGTGCTGGCTTGCCTCCCCCAGTGCCTTCCCCCTTGGAAGAGAGGGACCCATCCAGGGAAGGGATACGCTGGATTACCCTAGGTGCTGCAATCTGAGGTAAGGAGGCTCAAGGTAGAAATGGAGGGATGTGGGGGCCATTAGCAGCCTGAAGGAGTGGCTCTACCCAGGGTACGTAGGCGGGGAAAATACCTGCCCTGCATTCACTACAAACCTCATAGATTGATTGGTAATAGCACATGGTAGATTTTAATACCTGTCTTTATCTATGAAGAACAGAGACTCATTTGACCTTTAATTAGCAATATCAATTCCAAAAAGGCCCTAAATGTAGAGTGGTCAGGACAGGTCAAAGAGGTTTCAGCTTCTCATGCCCCTATTCCTGTTTTAGATGTTTAAAGTTATCTCAGAGACATGCCTCTTAGGACTTCCATAAGAAAAAAATACTTACCACAGTAATATTCTTTCTTCCAAGGAATCTCCAAGTATGATTAGACATATGCAGTCAGCCCAGAATCTCTGACTACCCCAGAGCTGTAGTGATGTAAGGTGGAATGTAAGCACATAATGGAACTAGAATACTACATTCAAACTGCTGCCTCTAGGTGGACTGTGTTCCATCTAACAGTCAGATTCAATTTTGTAGTTGAAAAATACTAGATTATCCAAATTAAATAATTCTAACCAAACTATCAACAACAACAACAATAATAATAATAATAATATCTACCCCCTGATGAAAAGGATGGGCTTCCAACAGGATAAAAACAATACAAAAGAAGAGCTAGGCCTCTAGTCATCTCTGTGTGCATCAAAAACAATAAGTTAAGCCAATGATTAATGACATTAAGAACTCCCATGAAAGTATTGCTGAACCTGATCCAGGTTATGTAAGGGGAGGTAGGGTCAGAGGTCTGATCATACTGGGAGATCCCTTGGAAGAAACAATATTACTGTGGTAAGTCATTTTTCCTTCAAACCCCAGGAATCTCCCAGTATGATTAGACCTATGCAGACTACCAAGCAGTACCTTGGGAGGAGGGTATAGAACCTACTTAGGAAAAAGGTTCTGCAATACTGCAGTGCCAAACCTTGCATCACTTCTGGACTGGAAGTCCAGGCAATAGTGCTTTGTGAAGTTGTGGACTGTACTCTAGGTAGCTGCTTTACAGATTTCCAGCAAAGGAATGTCCCTTGCAGCTATCACAGAGGCAGAAGTTCCACAAGTGGAATGTGCCCTGAGGCCCTGTGGTGGCTGTTTCTCTGCTTTAATGTAACATAACTGGGTGCAGGATACTATCCAGCATACAGTTGATCTTGATGAGGCAGGCCTGCCTTTCCCAACCTCACCATAAGTAATAAACAACTGTGAGTGGGAACCCCTGAGGTCCTTAGTATGGCTGGTATAGTAGCTGAGGGACCTCTTTACATCCAAACTATGAAGCCTCAATTCCCTTGAACTGGACTTAGCTGTGAAGAATACAGAAAGGGTGATGGATTGGTTCAAATGAAACTCAGATACCACCTTGGGAAGAAACTTACTGTTGGCCCTAAGGACCACCTTGTCCTTATAGAAGATAATGTAATTAGGATCAGTGCAGACAGCATGCAGCTCACACACTCTTGTTGCTGAAGTAATTGCCACCAGGAAAACAGTTTTCCAGGTGACATATTTCAAATCAGCTGTAGCCATTGGCTCAAAGGGAGGCTGCATGAGTTTGGCTATGCACAAATTCAGATCCCAAGGAGGGAACAGATGCGCCAAGCCATTGAAAAACTTTCTAAAAATAGATAGTCAAGCAGATTAGGTAAGTTTTCCTTGAGAGGACTGGCATGATTAGACTTGCACCAGATGGAAAATGTTTTTCACTTTGAAGCGTAAGTCTTTTTAGTTTAAGTTCTCCTGGAAACTCTTAGGACTGTAAGAACTTCTGAAAATTTAAACTCTGAAAATTCTAACTCCTCAAGAACCAGGCCTTCAGGTGAAGGGTCTTGAGGTTCAGAAACACTATCGGACTTTGAACAGCTGTTAGGAGACTGTATCTCTGAGGAAGACAAATGGGTTGCTTGGTGGACAGGGTGAGTACTAGAGGGCACCATGTCTGCCTGGCCCAGTCTGGAGCATCAAGGATCATGGTTGCAGACTGACTCCTGAGTTTGAGAAGGACTCTTATCAGCAGTTGAGCTTCTGAAGAAGGACTGGTTGGTCCGAAAGCTAGAGCACTTTGTTCTTGTTACATCTATGTTGGTCCATTAAAAGGTATCAAATCATTTGCTTCTGGATCTTATCAGCAGTGGAAATGGAGGAAAAGCATACAGGAATTTCCCTGTCCATTCTAGGGCTAATTCCTCCATGGGCAAGGTGCCCAGTGAGGAGGATCTGCAGCAATAAAGATGAAGCTGATGGCTTCCTTTTGAGACAAACAAATCTATTTGTGGAGTGCCCCATTTGAAAACTGTGTCCAATACTTGCTTGTTTAAAGCCCATTCATGATGATCCTGACTGATTCTGCTGAGTGAATCTGCCAGTGTATTGTCCTTCCTGGAAGATGAATGGTGGACAGGTGCCTCTCCAGGGAATATGCTAGTGACCAGATTTTCATGACCTCTGTGCACAGCCTTGAGGATCTTGCACTCCTTGCTTGTTGATGTACCACATGGTGGTTGTGTTGCTTGTCCTGGCCTAGACTGACTGACCCCTCAATTGAGGAGCAAAGGCCTTTAAGGCAAGAAGGACCACTCTCAACTCTAAGAGGTTGATATGCAACTTGGATTACTGAGGGGACCAAGTCCCACTGATTGTGAGGCCCCCTGTGTGTGTCCCCCTCCCTAGGAGGGAGGCATCTGTTTTTAGCACCACAGTGTGATGCTGTTGCTGAAAAGGGATACCCTGCCTGAGGTTGTCCCTTTCTTTCCACCACTGCAGAGCCAGTAGCTGAGTTCTTGTAACTGGCCAAGCTTTGAAATGGGATCCCTTCTTTGGGATCTCAGGTGATATTGAATATCTTTCATCTGAAACCTGGAGCCCAATACTACTGTGGTAGTTGAGGCCATGTGTCCTAGTAGCACTAGGAACTGCCTTGCAGTCCTGGGCTGACCCAAGGTAAATGAGTTTGCTAGGGTTAATAAATTTGTCACCCTCTCCTGATGGAGAAATGTCTTGCCCTGGATAGTATCCAGTTATGCACCAATGAATTCCAGTGACTGAACTGGTTCCATCTGAGACTTTAGAGTATTGATGAGGAAACCCAGAGACTCCAGGGTACTTTGCATGACCCTGATGGAATCCTTTACCTACTGGTATGACTCCCCTATGACTAACCAGTCATCCAGGTAAGGGAATACAATGATTCCTTGCCTTCTGAGGTAAGCTGCCACCACTGCTAGACACTTTGTGAATACTCTTGGGACAGAAGTGAGACCAAAGGGTAGTGCTGAGAAATGGTAGTGCCCTGCGGGCAGAGTGAACCTTAAATATATTCTGTGGCAAGGCCTAATTGGAATGTGAAAGTAAGCATCTTTCAGATCCAGAGATGCCAGCTAGTTTCCTTTCTTTAGAGAAGAAATAATGATGGCAAGTGTTACCATTTTGAACATGGGCTTTGCCAAGTGTTTGTTCAGGAATCTGAGGTCCAGGATTGGCCATCAATCCCCATTCTTCTTTTGGTCAGGAAGTATCTAGAGTACATGCCCGACCCCCTTTTGGTGAGAGGGACTGGCTCTATTGCTCTGGCTTGCAGAAGCTTTTTTACTCCAGTTCCAGCAAAATTGTCTCTGCAGCGGTCGAAGGTGGAACAACTCTGCAGCCCTGGAGTTTTGGAAACTGTTTGTACTGTAGACAGAGACCCTGACTCACTACTTCCAGAACCAACTTGTCTGTGATGTTTTCCCAGTCCTGGAAGTAGTAAGCCAGCCTGTCCCCTGCTGGAAGAGGGGTGGCAGCTTGTTTTGTGCAGTGAGGGGTTTTGTCCAGGCTGAGGTCTAGGAGCTGGGGTTGAACCCGCTCACCTAGAAGGCCTCCTAACCCATGCCTCTATACTAGCCTCTGACCTGAGTATAATTTACAGGCATGGAGACTGGGGCATAAGCATCTGGGGTAATATCCTCTACCCCTACCTCCCCCTCCCATGAATCTAAAAGAAGTGGAGGCTCTTTCTCTTGTGGAGTTACTCCTATGGGTGGTTTTGTACTCTTCCACCTTTTTCACATATGCATCAGGGAATTGTTTTCACAAGGAAAATTCATGGCCTTTAACTGAGTGTCTGGGTTAAGGTTGGTAGTTCTGAGCCAGACAAATCTTCTCAGAGACACTGATAGGGCCAGCAGCCTGGATGCAGTGTCATGTGCATCCACAGCCATGTGAAATTGGTATTTTGCGGCGTCCAGTGCCATCCTGGCAGTGTCAGTCAGATCATGCACCACATCACCTGGAACTCTGTCAGATAATGTCAGTACAGTGTTCCAAAGGGCCTTCTGATATTGTGCAGCATATGCCATATAAGCTGCCTATCTGAGGAGAAGGGAGGAGGCTAATCAACCCTTCTTCCCCGGTGTTAATTTTCCTTGAGTCTTTATCTGGAGGATGAGATGACAGAGGGACTTTGGCTTTATCACAGGCAGCAGCCTATACTACACCCTCATGGTCTGGTTGAGAATACAAATACTCAGCAGCAGACCTATCCACTTGATATGTTTTCTCAACCTTCTTGTCCACTCCAGGGACAGAGGAAGGTGTCTGTAGAATTTTTAAAGCTGCTTTTTTAAGAGAATTATGGATAGAAAGGAATATTCTTTTAGTGGGAACCAGACCCATCATATCTAAACATTCTGCCTCCTCATCTTCCATAGACTCCTGAGAGGGGAGGCTCAAAGTGTCAGCCATCTGTCTGACAAAGGAAAAGTGGGATGAAAAATCATCATGCCCACAAGGAGGGGTACCACAATCTTGTTCTGGGGATACCTCAGATTCAATGGGTTCCCCCAAAACCAAACCCTCCTCATCCTCCTCAAAGTAAATTTCTTGACCTTGGTCTGTGGGAACCAGTGGTGGGGTTTGAACTGGTGAACCCAGAACAGAACCTGCAGTTTGTAAGGCCTGAATGACCTGCAGGGCTTTAGCAATGTCCTCAGCAGAGGGCATTTTGTTTTTGTCTCCTGGGAACTCCCTTGCTTCTTCAGCGGGAGGCACAGCAACATGTTGTTCTTTATGTTTCTTTTTAGCAGGCACAGACTCTGAAGCCTGCTCAGTAGGTTGTTCATGTTTACTGTGTGTTTATACCCCTTTTCAGTATATCTGGGGTCTGAAGAATCTTTTGAAGATCTCTCCTTTGTTTTAGGGTGAGAAGAAGAAGAGGCCTCTTTTGGGTGCTTAGGTGACACTGAGGTGGGAGCTGAAGCCATTTCCTCTAACCTTCTGGCCCTTTTCCTAATGGTTTCAGGACAAAATGTACTGCACAATTCACAGTTAGAAAACATATGACTGGGACCCAGGAACTCCAAGCATAAATTGTGGCGATCAGCCATAGCAAAAACTTGAAAACACTTTACAGTTTTTAAAGCCTGTAGGTTCTGTCTTCTTTTTAGGTCTTTCTGACATGCCAAATATCAGTAGACAAAAAGTAAACTCCCCAAACGGGAAAGAAATACCCATGTCGCGGTCAGTTCCTAGAGGAGAAAAGGAACCGCAATGAAATAGAAATTTCTTTGTTTTTATAACAAACGTGATCAGTTCCTGACAGAAAAAGGGAACCAAATGCAAATAATGTAAATCGCTCCCCAAATAAGAAAAAATAAGGTATTTAAATGAAAATTAATTGAATAAAGTGGCTGTTAAAACCGCTAAAACAAGGTTAAGCTAAGAAAGGCCTTGGTTCTTGGGAACCACAAAGGAACAGCTAGGAACCGAGAAGTAAACCCAAAATAGTGCTAACTTTTTGGTTTTTTTCTACTTATTTTTTATCCACTCCTTACTGTCCCTTCCAATCACCACTCCTTCCGTCCTGCAAGGAGTGTCAGCCCCCACCTCTGCTGACCAGCTTGGTCTGCCCCTAGAGTGCCACACTGCCATTGGGGGCACCTTGATGGCCCGGATTACCCCCCAGGTGGGGTGAGGTGAGGCCCCCCTTTTCCCCCCTTCCCCCTGCGGCAGCTGCACATTGGGGTCTGCCCTTTGGTCGGAGGGTGGCAAGGCCAGCTCCGGAGGACTTCATCTAGGCGATCGGAGGGCATTTTTCCTCCGAGTTGTCTCGTTTTTTCCCCCCTTAACCCCGCCCTCTGAGATGCCGGTGCAGAGAGTCTGCGTGCTGACGCACGCTCCTCTCAAGCACTAGCGGCATCCCCTCCGCTCTGATAAACAGAGCTGCCGTGTCCCTACGGGGAGTGAGTGCATCCCCGACCCCTCAGGACATCAAGCTCAAAGCACCCTGGCATCCCACCCCAAGGAGAGAGCATCCGTTGGGACGCTCCATCCTCCCTCCCCCAGCCGACCCCCGACGACCGAGGTCCGTTCCCGAACCCGGGTCGCCAGCGTAACGCGAGGTGTGGCGTCCAGCGCCTCAACCCTCAGCGCCACCAGGCCGGCCCTAAAATAGTGCTAACTTTAACAAAAAAGCTGCTAGAAGCAGAGAAATAAAACAGTAAATTAACACTTTTTTGACAGAAATAAACAAACTTGTAGCCAAGCTGCTGAGAGAAGCTCTTTGGGGCATCTAGCCTGAAAGGAGAAAATTAATCTGACTGTTAGATGGAACACGGTCCCCCTAGAGGCAGCAGTCTGAATGTAGCATTCTAGTTCCATTATGTGCTTACATTCCACATTACATCACTACAGCTCTGAGGCAGTCAGAGAGTCTGGGCTGACTGCATATGTCTAATCATATTAGGAGATTCCTGGGGTTCGAAACAAGATGAACACTACAACTAAATGGCTTCCTTTCTGCATTATACTCTAGTAGCATATATATCTATAAGAACAGGTTGTCCCACAGTAGGCATAATAAGGCCATCAAAAAACATCTGAACCATAACTAACAGTTTAACTCAAGAGAATACATAGAAACAGAAACCCATAAAACAAGATGGAAGACTGTTGAATTGTGAACTTTGTTCCACCACACCTCCCCCCAAGACAATATGAAATAGCACTCTGGTGACACACCAGGACAGTGCTTTTCTTGATTGCAGTACTTTACTGCTCAAAGGTAATCTCCTCAAATGCCCATAACGCTCAGATCTTGTCAACCATTCTGTGTGTGACACCTGCCTGGACAGATTGACTGAGTTGACATGCTCTGTGCCTTTATGGTGTTGAATGAATATATTGTAGGCTTTAGTAGCAGGCTCCATCTCACCAATTTGGCATTTTGTCCATCCTCTTTGTGGAGCCAGATCACAGGGTCATGATCTGTAACGACAGTGAACTTCCTCCTGTGCAAGTAGGCTACACCTTTTGTACTAGAGCTACAGCACAGATGTCCTTTCTTTAGACTTGCATGATGGATTCAGTTTGGTCAGTAAGTTTGAATTTACATAAAGCTGATAAAGCTAGTCACTTACCAGGCATTTTTTCAAAGGTGTTTCATGCAGTGAGGTGATTCCAGTACCAGAGTGCTTTGGTATATCCATTCCTGAACACAGCTATAATTGAATTCTCAGACTGAAATTATCCTCCCCTTTTTTCTTCCATTGAAAGAATAGTCTTCAAATGGCTCATAACACAACTGAAACTGATGAAGAACTATAGTAAGTCCAGCCACAGTACAGATTGAGGAAACTATGTGCCATTTTGTTTTAAAACATTGCAATCCATACAGAAAAGGAGAGAATTAAATTTGGAAAATTCAAACCAATTCTGACATATGGTTTGGTTTAATTAGTGGCTTGAAAGAAAAACTTATGATGAAAGAATTCACCAACATGAAACTGAGGTATGGTATAATCTGACTACTTCAAAAAAATATAAAAAGGACCTTGAGAGAATTGTGTCTGACCAGCTTATCACCTACCTAGAAATGTACAATATCCAGTGTGCCCTGCAGTATGGATTTTGGAAGCAGCAAAGCATCAACACTGCATTGACAGAGTATACCAATGATTTTCATGAGGCACCTGACAGTGGAAAAAAGGTTGGGATCACCTATATTACCTGACAAAGGACTCTGGTCTAGTAAACCACAAGCTACAGCTGTTGCTGGGCATTGTAGCCTGGTTCCAGAGCTACCTGTCTAATAGGTCACAGCAAGTGAAGATAGAGAGCTCATCCTTTGATGACAGGTATTTTTCCATTGGGTGCCCCAAGGCTCTATTCTAGGCCCCCTCCTATTCGGCCTTTTTATCAACTGACTGCTGGATGCCTGCAGTCTGCCAAGGTACTATCGTATGCTGATGATGCAGTTATCTATACTAAACATTCTGGCATCAGCAAATTAACTGCTGACCTTCAATGCAATTTCAAACTTGTTGAAGATCGATTCTTTGACAACAAATTGGTCTTCAACCATAAAAAAAATAAAATAATGCTCTTCATAGAAACATATGTAACCCCTCACCCCTGCCTTTTTTGCCAAAACAACAGGTGGCATGCTGTTGGCGCTGGCAGCAATACCTGGTGGGGACCTGGGTTCGGGGAGGATGAGGTTACTCGGCACAGGGGCACCTAGGTTTGGCTACTCATTCCCAGTCTAGGCGCAATAAAAAAATATTTAAATAATACAACAAGAAAGTAACAACGATTCAGAATCTTGTAAGGGAGGTCCATTTTTTAAGAAAAGCAACTACAAAAACCAACAAACAAATGGCCAGGTACAAAAACAAAAAAGGAAATAATAAAAAAGATGAGGGGGGTAGTACAGGCTATAGTTGTGAGAACGGATGACAGACAGAACAAAATAGTTGATTTATTATCTATTAATCTAAGTGAAGATTAAACCAAGATCCTTCAAAGGGATCTTTCACTTGTGCCAACCCTAGCACGTTTTGGTATCTAGGTGGACATTTTCTTTTTTTTTTTAAGGAAATTACACCTCAGGAAATTCTTTATTTGTCATTTAAATTTGACCTCAACTGAACCAATCAGATTTTCTAACATAGAGCAAGATGCTGGGAATTCACAATTTGTGTCAGCACAGAGTGAGAGAGCAATATCTTCAGTGGAACAATGGGACTGCATTCCTGATGGTCCTGATTCAGATCTCACTTTAGAATTGGAACAAGCCGTTCATCTGTCATTTATAGGTAAAACCTTGTTCTCCAAATGCAAGAGAATTATATAATGATATACAACTGGACAAACAGAACCTCTACAGGAGGCGTACACAGATTTTTAAGATAAACACAACTGTTTATCTTGGACATGGGACTAGTAAATTGTAGGTTAATAACATGAAAACAGTCCTGATGGGCTTATGTCTCCTACTGTCCATAGACCCAAGAATAGATGCACGTATAGAATCTGGTAACGATAAATACGTACAATTTGTTTTTATGATCACTATGTCAAAAATATTAATCTGTTGTTGAAAGAACAGAAGACACTGGAGGAATTAAAATCACTCAAATCAGTCCAAATTAAAAGTGCAGGTAAAGATGGATACCTCATCATCCTGAACAAGAGGGATTATGTACTGGTGGCAGGGGGACTGCTAAGTGACTCTGTAATACAGAGGAAACTGCCAAAGGACCCAACAGGTCATTTTCTAACATCATTATTTGAATGGATTGACTAAGCTTTTAGGCAGGTTTGGATTCTGGAAAGTGAATGGCTGGACCTGGAGGTAATGCACAAGAAGAGGTCATTATAAAAGTTTCAGGGTTCCAGGGATCTGAACAAGTGACTGAAAAACATTTAAATCAGGCATGCATAAATACCAAACAGCAAATTCAAATCTGATATACACACAATAGGCTCTCTTTATCAGAACAAACAATAAATCAGCTATTTTACACCAGGGAGTAAGTAAAGGAAAGTTATGTATTTACTATAACTGTTGATCCGTTCACCACTTCTGAACCCAGTTCACCACTCTGGATCCCCACCCCAGGCTGCTCAGTTTATCAGCCTCCTGTGCAGCACAGTGTCAAAGTCCTTGCTGAAGTCCAGATAGGCCACCTCCACTGCCCTCCCCCCTATCTGTTTCCCTGATCACTCAGAGGAATCCATCAGATTTTTTTGGCATGCCCCCCCACCACCACCACCACCATCATGAATCCATGCTGCCTGTGATCTTGCAGACCACATAATTCAAGGTACTCTACCAGCCTTTCCTTAAGCAGGGTTTCAATTAATTTCCCCACCCCTGAAGTGAGACTGACTGGCCTATAGTTGCTAACCTCCTCCCTGCTGCTTCTCTTATGTCAGGACCACATCTGTCCTTCTCCAGTCCTCCAGAACCATACCTGCTTCCAGTGAACAGTTGAATAAGGACATCAGTAGGGCAGCTAGCACCTCCCCTGAATTACTTTAGTACCCTTGGGTGTATCCTGTCTGGTCCCATATTCTCATCCACCTTTAGACGTGCAAGCCCTTTTAGGACTCTTTCTTCTGAAAATGGATTTGTGTCCACCTCACCCCCACTTTTGCTCTTGCTACTCCTTGGTGGACCATTCCCCCCTCCCTCCACTGTGAAGACTAAGCAGAAGTACCTGTTCAGGATGGTATTTTTTTCTTGGTCCTCTTCTGCGAAGTCTCCCCCTGCCGCCCTCCTAATCCTCATTATCCCTTCCCTTGCTTTCCTCTTCTCACTTATATATCTGATGCAAGTCTAACCCCTTTTAGCTACCCCTTTGGCTATCCTTTACTCTATCTGCACCTTTGCTCCCCTTACTGTCTTGCCTGCTTCTCTTGTTTACTTTACATGAGCATCCCACATGAGGAAAGACCTAAGCACTTACAGGCTGCATTATATTTTCATTAGACAAAGAAACTGCCTAGTAGTTTTCCAGCTGTGTTAGAAAGAACTATTTTATTTGAAAATATTTTCAGTTTCGAGTGGACATTTTACTTGCAGAAAAGAGGTACTGCCATGGACAGTAAGTACCATGGCACCAACATAAGCAAATCTTTCCATGCTTCGTTCTTCTAGGCATATGTGAAGCAGCAACCACACCTTCACAAAGCACTACAGCCTGGGCACACAGTCCAAGAGGGATGCCATTTTTGGAACTGCTGTCTTGCAGAACCTTTTTTCTAAATAGGCTATGAATCCATTTCTCCAAGGTGTTGCTAGAAAGTATGCTTCTTGTAAAGCATTATTGAAGAATTCCTGTTGTTTGAAGTGTGATTCCTCCCCCCCAGGAGTTATGTAAATATACCTTTAAGAATGTCTCGTGACCTCAAGGGTGATCCCAGTTTCTATGCCCTGGGAGGACAGGGTCAGCTGGTCTGCCATGGCATTCCAAAGGGGAGGAGTCAATGTTCTCTGCTGGAAAGCAAAGATTCTTCTGAGTCAGTGGGAGGCTAGTGCCTGGCATACAGTGCTGGCTCCCGATGTCTGAAAGTTTATTTTTAGAAGCTGGCATCATGGAAAAGTGTTCATTTGTGGTGGTGGCCATTAAGCAAGGACCTCAAAAGGGGGGGGTGCCCCTCTCCAGCAGGAGAAACTCCCATTTTGAAAAGAAGTTCAGAGGTCTGTTTGTAAGGGAAAATGTACCAGAGAGTGTTGTGGGCAAGGGTCTGAGGTGATATTTAATCTTTATGTGATGTGCAATGTTTGGGTGGCGCTCAGCTGTGCCCACCCTCCACAAGATGAGGGATCATCTCTGACAGGATACCAGTGTCACAAACCCACTCTGGAGGTCAGGCCCTCTGCTCCCACAGTGCCAACCTCCGAGCACAGTATTGTGAACAGTTAACAGAATAGGGTAACCCTCCTGTCTGTCTGTGGGTCCGAATCACCTTTGGTCTCAAGTTCTGGAGAGATTCAAACTGTGAACCTTATGCTAGTGTACCCAAATGTATAGGCTCAGATAATTCTGCTCGTCGGGGAATGCCAGATATCTTTTGCCTAAGGGCACCTAACCAGGTATCCAAAATGAACCCTAAAAACTCTATGAAAGACCTTAGGAAAATTCTTACCTTTTCCCAGTTTGGTATTACCATTAAGCTTATGAACAGTGCCAACTTTAACCATCTGTACTTCACATGTAAAAGAAAGAATTTCAAAAGGCACTCCAGGCAGTCTCTTTAAATATAGATTTACTTAAAAATGAATAAAAAATACATAAAATGTAAACCCAGAACCATATATCATAAAGCATACTATCACATAAAAGAACAAGGTTAAAGTACAAACATAACTCCTACCACAATACAATTAGAATTTCCTATCTAATGTATTACCTTCTAAACAGTGCTTAAAGTAGATGTTGTTTTCTAAGAGCCCACAAGAGAAGTGTGTCTAAGATTAGCCACAGAATAGTTTAAAACTGTCTTTGCCAACCTCTTCCATGATGTCACCTAGCTCCTCCCTGTTAAATATAAAAATGAATACACACAGGATGTCCCATCACTCAGGAGGTAAATTAAATAAGGTGATATCAGCAAAAACTCATTTCCCAATATGACTCTTTGATCTTGAGTCTTTCTTTTGATTTAGTGTGGTTTCCTGCTTTTCAAAGACATCACAGGAGTTTTACAACTCTGCAGTTTTCTCACCTAGATGTCATATAGCTTCTTTTAGAACCAGTTTTAATTAACTGTCCTTCCTCTGAAAACGTCATAAAATGGATATTTTAGTTCCTGGCTTCAAAGCAACACAGATCATAAACAAGGCTATAAAATATGACTTCTTGGAAATTAATCACATTACAGAGATCTGCTGGTTAACATATCCTATCCTTTTAACTGAAACCTGGAAGGGGGTCATCCCAGGAGCACAGGATGTTTCATGACAGACAATCACACTCTACATTTTTTTATATTGCAAAAATCATAGAGCAAGCAGAACCAGCTGGCCAAGTATCACAACCAGTTCCAGTCAGCAATGGAGTTTACCTCAGAAAATGCATAGTGTGGGCCATTCTGCGCATGACAAAAATGTGTTGTGCCGAATAGGCACCTCAGCTATAACCAGATGGGCTCAGAGTCTGGAAGTTTGAGGTTACTGAGAAAAGTATAAAAGAGAACTGTGGAGGACAGAGTGAATCCCTGAGAAACCCTAACAGGATCATGTGGCACCGAAATGCTGCCAGCCAAGAGAGGTGAATTAGCCCAGTGGCTAGTGTCAAAGAAATTAGGCTGCAAAAAGTCTGTGTGCAGGTGCCCACTCAGGTTCAGAGGTGAAGGACCCCCTGAAGTAAATGTGCTTCCTTTTGAGGCCAAAAGAATGTGATTAGAGTACCCCACCAGGGTTGTTTCCAACCCAGAAGTGTTCAGGAAAAATGCCATCTTACAGTAATTGGGAAATGAATTGTGCCAGCTGGAAAAAATATAACAGCATTTGAGCTCACAAAAATAAAGGATCCTGTTGTGTTTTTAAAACAATCTCTGTTTGGACATTCGATCTGTTTACTTCCAAGTTATGTAAGACCCCTTAAATCCACAGCCTAGCCAGCCCTGCCATGCGTCAGTGGATGCCCACAGGTCACCCCATTGTTTGGGAGGTCAAGTAAATGAACTTTAATTGTTTCTTGGATGTAGGGCCCCTCCCAGGTGACTGTAACACCACAAGACCCCTAGACACTCTGGGAAGGGCCACCCTACAGAAGAAAAGGTTACTCACCATAGTAATGTTGTTTCTTCTCAGGGATCCACCAGTGAGATTTACAAACTCTGACCCTGACTCTCCTTCCATATCCTGAAAATAGATTCACACAAGAATCAGTTCTTATCTTAGGGTTGCTTAAGAATTCCTTATTGCAGTTCCTCAGCAAATGTTAGAATGTAATCATTTAAATGTCTCATGTTGTTATCTGTTTTAAATTGGTTTGGCATTTTAAAAATGTTAGTAGAAATGTTTGAAATTTTTAGTAGCAATTTAGGTAGTTTTAGTGGTCAGAGCTCTCCTGGCTATAGAAATA
This sequence comes from Neoceratodus forsteri, assembly GCA_016271365.2. Taxonomy (NCBI): domain Eukaryota; kingdom Metazoa; phylum Chordata; order Ceratodontiformes; family Ceratodontidae; genus Neoceratodus; species Neoceratodus forsteri. Next base: position 213,177,270 of record CM057456.1, read on the forward strand.
AATCATATGTTATAACACTAGGGGAATTGTGACCATAGTGCAGAGTTTGAACTTGTATTCAAAGTTCTAAAATTAGCATAAAGTTCTATCTCCGGGGCATCATATTCCAGTGAGATGATGCACTGGGAATATCTACCTTGGTGCACACCAGTATGAGAATCTCTTTCACTTAGAGGCATATGCTTTCATTTTTGGTGGTTTTCCAGAAACCTTAAGCACCCTCAGTACCTCCTCTGACAGATCCAAACTAGAAAAGTCTAGCTCTTCAAGAACCATGCCCTCAGACATAGTGCTCTGGGGTCTGAGAATGTTATTCTGCCCTGGGATAGGGTCAGTAGGTTACATCTCATAGGCAGGTTGATTGGGATCCTGCTGGGTGGGGTCAGGAGAACTGAGTACCAGTCCTGCCTGGCCCAGTCTTGGACTATTAGAATCATTGCTGCTGGCTCTCTCCTGAGTTTCTGAGCACTCTCTGTATGAGTGGGAATGGTGGGAAGGCATACAGAAATGCCCCTTGCTGGTGCCCCACAAGAAAACTTTGGGAGCTGATTGGTCTCATAAGAGGCAAACAGATCTATTTCTGGAGTGCCCCATCTTATGAAGACTGAGGCCAGCACTTGCTGGTTCAAGGTCCACTCATGGTTTCCCTGCCTGATTCTGCTAAGAGAGTCTGCCAGCACATTGTCCTTGCCTGGCAGATGTACTCAGAAATGTTTGTGTTCAGGGAATATGGTAGATCCCAGATATTCATGGCTTCTGTGCACAGTTTTGAGGATCTTGTGCCTTCCCGGCTGCTTATGTAGTACCTTGTTGTACTATCTGTGTGAATTTAAGATGCAGAAGCCATAAATTCTTCTTTCTAGGCAAACATTTTATAGAATTTGCAGTTCATAAAACCGTGATCTAGACCGAGGCATTTTCGTGAATTTGAGACTAAGCCATAAATTCTCCTTTTTTTAAAGCCTTTTTCTTCTGGCATGTAGGCATAGGCATTGGGTTATATGGGCTCCAGCAATATTTTTTGAAGTGGGCCCCACCCACCAATAATTTTTAATATTTTAAGGCTTTTTTTTTTCATTTTGGGGGGGCATGTGTGACCTGGGTGTACATGCCCTCTGTGACCTGATGCGATGGCCCCTCCCCAGAAAGGAGTGACCCTGGCATTTTTTTTAAATCCATGTGATCATTGGTGGTATTGTTTGAAATTGCCACCTTTTTGTGTGCACATACTAATGTGCATGTGTTCATGGGAGGACTTAAGTTGAGCGAGCGACGAGGGCCGACGACAGGCGAGCAAGAGGAGAGCAATTGCGTGAACTGGACATGATCTCAACAGATGGTTGTGAGGTAGCAGGCAATGCCACCAGCAAGCAACTGGTCTGTGAAAGAACAAACAAGCCAGGACTCCAGGAAGAGTCAACAAGATCATGGAGGACATCCACTGAGGAAGACAGCAGAAGAAAAGGGTGAGGGAGCGAGCCAGGCAGGCTCAGTGGGCAGCGCGAGTGTGACTCATGGGATATGAGCACCAGGATCCAAGGAAATTGTGTAACAGTGTGGCAAGTGGATGCTGTGACGCGCCCAGTGGGGGTGACAATGTGGCACCAGAGGAGTCGTCAGTATAGGCTGTGAGCGGATGGGCGGGTCTGTGACTCATGTGTCGGTTGCTGCACTGATGTGGTCGGGCAGACTACAGGCAGCTGTGGAGCAGAAAGGGAGGTCTGATAGGAAGACAGGAGTTGGATGGAGGAGGAGGAGGACCAGCCAGAAGGCCCAGGCATCAATGACCAGCCAGCCCAGCAGCAGTGTGTCAACCGCCCTGACAGTAAAGTATTGTTCCCCGAAGTCAAGAGCTGAGACTAAGCCAGCAGCAGGTAAGGTCAGGGAAGCAAGGGGAAGAAGCCAAGCTGAGGCCCAAAGGTTGTTTCAGTAATTTGGCTGCCATGGCACCCCGGCGGTGGGGCTAAGTGGCTGACTAGACTGTTTCATTCCAGGCCAGGCCAGCACAGCACATGGAGTTGAGCACAATTAAATTAATTGAAGTGGACCTGGTTGCTGCAGACAGACTGGACCCTGCCCTGTTTGTTGTGCCACATTCTGCCTCCCCCGGCCTGGCAGTGAGACTGTAGCGCCAGGATACCAGCCACAAGCCACCACTTAAATTTAGGAAATAAAGAAATCCATTGGCTCATTGAGTTCTATTCATCTTTAACTCAGTAGAAATAGTCTGGCACATCTTTTTGTTGAACTTTTAAAATTTTTCACCTCTGCCTTGAAGGCAGAAATGGTGTCGAAGGACACTGCTTGCTCTAGAAAATCCATTCCAAGCATCCTCCACTCATTCAGTAAAGCAGTTCTTCCAGCTAGTTCCCTTGAATCTTAGTCTTTTTTGTGACACACTGAGTGTTCCCCCTGTCCTCCCAGCCTTGTGCAATGAGTCTTATCTAACTAGTCTCTTAAACACAGGGAAGGAAAAACATGATTATACTTCTCCCTCTCCAAAATAACCAGCATATTCTTTCTATAAGATAGCCATCAGACATTTAACAAGTACTACAGACTGGTCTGTCCCTTATCGGTTAGGACAGGCTTTTTAGAGCCAAGTATTAAAACACTTACTTTGATGTTCTGGTTTCATTTTATGACACACAGTACATCTAGTTTTATTAGACTATGGCCAGGATAATCAAATATCCTGGATTGGGCCTGCTAAATGTTTGCTCCAGAAGCATACTAGTGCCTGCCCCTGGAGTAAACCCCACATACACAGGAACATACTAAAGCTCTTTGCAAGCACAAATGGGAGTTTCAAATATCAGCCAGGCTTTATCCCGATTGTGCTAGCGAACACCAGCTCAGTACAGGTCACAGGAGGTATGTAACCAGTAGGATACTTTGAGGCATGCTGGAGCAGTCTGTCTCCTACTGCTCACAAATGCTGATCACTCCTCTGGAGCACTATATCTGCCATTTTCATTGTGGTCGATGTGGTCTGTGTGGTGTGCCATGGTGGGCTGCAGGCTGCTGGTGACAGAGTGGGGAAGGGACAGGGCGAACTTTAAATTTTAGACTCATAAAGGTGGTCACTCCTCGGACTTAGTCTTCCCTGATAAAGGGTTGTTTATTTATTTATTGAAGTCTAGGATAACACCCCTTGGGCTCAGAGCTCTTTACATTGGCTCCACATCATGATAACAATACAAAACTGGGTTGTACAAAATTACAAAGGTTCGGATGCAGCAGAAGCAACAGGGATTTTTTGTACCTGTTACAGAGGAAGTTAGGATATTGGAAGTGGGGCTAACAAAAGACATTTAGAGGTATAAGAATGCCTGAAAGGAAAACCAATCAATTGTCTGTGGAGAAATAGGGTTATCTGAAGAATAAGTGCTAGAAGAGGTGTGGAGGAACTTCATGTGCAAGGATAATGTGGGGTAGTAAGTCCGGCAAGGGGAGGGGAGGGTATGAGAAAAGCAGGAAAAAAAAAGGAAGGGAGGAGAGAGGTAAGGAGAGAAGGAGCATAAGTCAGGAGAGGAGTCGGGGGGGAGAGGAGAGGATCAAACTCAGGAGAGGGAGTAGGAGTTGGGGTGTGTGGGTGAGAGAGCATGGGAGGAGAGGGATCAAGGGAGAGTTTAGGGAGGGTGGGGACTGGGAGAAGGATGGGGTGGTAAGGCAAGGGGGGAGGGAGGAAGGGAGGAATGTGTGAAGTGGTGGGGGGAAGAGCATGGAAGACCAGAGAGGAGGAGAAGATGGTGCGAAGCTAAAGGTGACAGTCACAATGGGTGGCATTTAGAAGGAGTTGCTTGAGGTGGACTTTGAAAGCACCCAATGTAGGCAAATGAGCAAGATATGCCTGGAGGGAGTTGAACCAGAGTGGGACACGGTATGCAAATGATGTTTGGCCTAGGGAAGTACAACATTGTGGTACTGTGAAGGTCTGAAGTTCAGAGTTACGTGTGCGCCGCTGGTTGATGCTAGGCGCCAGGAGTTGACAGACCCTAGCTGGAAGCGTTTCAAGGCTAATCTTTTTTGCCAGTAGGCAAGTTTGGAATTTAAGTCGAACATTGAGAGCGGGAGCCAATTTGCATTGGTATACTGGTCACAGGTGTGAGTCATCCAAGTTGCTCCTACGGTTAGCCAGCATGCTTTGTTTAAGGCTGTTTTTAAATGCCTGAGTGCAGTGTCAGTGGCTGCACCATAGATAGGCAGGCCGTAGTCAACAAGTGAGCCCACAGAGCTGTGGACAGCTATTTTGAGGGCTTCAGGGGTCAGACTGTGCCTGTGCCGATAGAGCATCCCAATACGTTTATTAATTGTCTTGGCCGTGCTGTCAATGTGTAGAGTGTGGGACAACGAGTTGTCAGTAGTAATCCCTAGATATTTAAAGTGTTGAACCAGGTCCAGGGAGGTCCCAGCAACATTACGAATAGATAATGGGTAGCCACAATGCCTGTTTTGGGAGCTGGAGAACGGCATAGTTTTAGTTTTTTTTATAATTCAAGATTAATTTATGATCTGTGAACCACTTCCCAAGATTGGTAAAGTCACTTTGGAGTTGTTGCTCAAGCTCAATTGGATTTGAGCCATGTGCGAATACTACGGCATCATCAGCATAAAGAAGAATGTGGCACTGACTGGCTTGAGGGCGACTATTTAGGAATAAGCTGAATAGAAGGAGACCCAGTATTGATCCCTGAGGGGCACCTGAGCAGATCGGATTGCTATCCGACAGGGTTGCGCTGATTCTGACTTGGTGGGATCTGCAGTCCAGGTAGCAGCAGAACCACGAGACCGCCTCAAGAGCCAGGCCCGTTGCGGCAAGTTGCTTAGTAAGGAGGGCATGATTAACAGTATCGAAAGCTTTGTTCAGATTGATAAAGATTGCCCCAGAGAATTGTCCTTTATCAAGAGAATTGTGTATGTGATCAGTGAACTCTAAGAGAGCTGTGGTGGTGCTATACCCTATTCTAAAGCCACGCTGCTCCGGGCAGAGGAGTTTGTATTTGTCAAGGTATTCAACCAGTTGGTCTGCAACTATTCGTTCAAGGGCCATCGCCAGAGGTGGTAGCAGGAAGATGGGTCGATAGTTCTCTGTGAAGGCACGGTCCCCATTCTTATGCATAGGAATGACTATAGATTTGGGTTCTCAATGATCTCGTGATGGCAAGATGGCCTTCCATTTTTGAGGGAATATCGCTTGTTGCAGTGACAGGTTGAGGATGTGGGTCGGGGGGACAGGACTTCTTCCAAGGAGAGAGAGATTAATTTAAGATCTAGGGTGTCCCCACTGAATCTCCCCTTACTGAGCACCTTCAAGAGGTATTTCCTTGCCTCTCCAATAGAGATAGCCTTGAACTGAAAGAAGGGATTTGCAGGGGGCTGAGGGGCTATGGTTGGGTAGCCCAGATGGAAGAAATTGGGTGGAAGGTCATGACTGAGGTCCGTGAAGGCTAGGTTAAAAGTGTCGGCTATAGTTTTTGGGTCAAGGATGGTGGTACCATCGACACAGATCATGTCTGAGGCAGATTTGGGCACCTTGCCAGTAACCTCTTTAAGGTTTGCCCAGAATTTTCGTCCGTCATTCCAGTGTTTGACCAGGGCAGCCTTGTAGTAGTGGTTCTTGGCTATATGGATGGCTCTGGTGCAGCTATTTCTGGATTGCTTGTACTTTTGGATGTCTGGCTGCTTCCCTGTGGCTCTGGCTGTATACCAGAGATGATCTCGGATTTTCATCAGACCCAAGATGTCAGGGCTCATCTAGGGGTTGTAAAGACCCTTGACTATCTGCTTTTTTATGGGGGCATAGTTATCGCAGATAAAATTGAAGAGGAGGATGAAGTGGTCCAGTGCACTATCCATGTCCGGGCCCCATACACAACTGACCAGTTGGCATGTCGGAGATCAGCTCTTAGACGGTCAGCTTGACTGGGCCTGAGGACTCTGTTAGTGACTGTTCTGGGAGGAGGGGTTGGTGAAGTTATTGGTCAAGTTGAACATGACAGGGGAGTGGTCACTGATATTATCTGGGAGAACAGAGGCATTAGCGATGTGCTCTGGGCGGATAGTGAGTACCCAATCAAGCAGAGTACTATTTCCGGTCCGATAGTTGGTCCGAGTAGGGGCTTCTACCATCTGGGTGAAGTGGATTCCCTGGATAGCATCCTTAAACTTGTTAGCCGCAGGGGTGAGCCAGTTAATATTGAAGTCACCAAGCAATATGACCTCAGAGCTAAGGGTAAGACTACCAAGGCAGTCAATGATGGCATGTAGACCCTGGAGTGCGTCCTTAGGTGGGATATAAATGGACAGTAGTGTAAGAGACTTGTTATGCATCCCGCGGAGGACCTTGATGGCAAGAGCCTGTGCAGTTGTCCCAAGACAGGGAAGAGTATGTGTTAATCCATGAAGGCCCTCCTTGAGATTGAAAGCACAACCTCCACCTCTTTTGGTTACGCAGTCCTGCCTAAAGAGCCAGTAGCCTGGGAGGCTAACATGCATATCCAGAATCTTTGGAGTCAGCCAAATTTCAACAATTGACAAAACATCGGGGTTATGAAGGGCTACCCAGGCCTGGAGGCTAGTGAAGTTAGCAAAAAGACTGCGGATATTTAGAGAGGAAATTGTGAGCATGCCTGGCTTCTGGGCACACATCCGTTGGCTGTGTGGAGGGCCTGGGTTGGGATGTATGTTTCCTGAAAAGTGAAGCAGCAGGAAGGCTAGTCTTTGCAGGTAACGTTTTAGGTGTTTAGCATTAACTTTGAGTTGTTATTGTCCCAGTCCTAGCATGGTGTCAGCGTGGCTCAGTTGGTAGCACATCCACCTCTGGACCAGAAGGTCGTGGGTGCTCGTCCCACACCAAGATTTGACTTGCATCTAAAAATCTTTGGCATCCGAGTACCGTATTGGGGTGCTGTACTGCTGGGGTGTGCCATCCTTCGGATGAGAAGTTAAACCGAGGTCCCTTCTGCCCATCCTGGTGTTGTCCTGGTGGGGGTGTCCAGGTGGAAGTAAAAGAACTCAGGGCACTCTTTGCAAAGAGCAGGGAACATTCCTGGTGTCCTGGCCAACATTCCCCTTCCCATAAACCGGTTCACGCAATTATCCAGACTGTGTGTGGGCGATGATGTGTGATATGCTGCCACCACACATTCAGTCACTTCACTGCCAGTTTAGCATTGCTTGTAAGCGCTTTGGGATACACTGTGTATGAAAAGTGCTATATAAATGCTGATTCTTCTTCTTCTTCTTCCTCCTGGGGATTGAAGCCTTCGATTTGGGGGTGGAACCTGTCAGATGGTCTGATCTTTACACTGTGGAGTTCAGTTTTTGCGCTTCGTAGGCCTACCCCTGTGGAGATGGCCAGGTACCGCTCTTTGCGAGATGTAAGCTCTGAGGGCCTGACAGTGGTGCATGACCTATCAGAGCTTTCTGCAGTGAGCAGTGACCCAAATGCCTTGGTTTTGGCCTATAATAAAGCCATCTCCTCGGCTCTGGATTCCATTGCTCCTGTCCGTGTTCGTCCTCTCCCCCTTCTCCCTGGGTCCCCATGGTTTGATGAGACTTTGAGGGAGATGCAGCGACAAGGATGAAGATTAGAGCACTGCTGACGGAGATCCGCCCTCGATGCCAACTATCTTAGATTGATGGAACACTATCAGGACTATCATTCCGTAATCTCCCGTAAGAAGGCAGAGTTCCTGTCTGGGGAGATTGCAGCTGCTCAGAACCAACCAGCTCAGTTCTTTCGAACTGTAGACAGACTGTGCAACCCAGCCTGTCTGCAGGTTCGAAGAGCCTTTTCACAATTTGAGTGTGAAGAGCTTGCTCACTTCTCTGTGGCTAAGGTGGCCAACATCAGGGCGGCACTCTAGCCTGCATCCTCTATGGGAGAAGCTGTGGATCAGTGCCAGGTCACGGTCCCTAGGCAGTCCTGGAGTTCCTTTGACAAGCCGGAGATCATAGATGGCATGCGGATTGTCCAGGGTATGCACCCTACATGCTGTAGTTTGGATCCGGGCCTAACTTCCCTGATAAAGGGTTGTTGTGATATTATTGGCCCCATCCTAGCATGCATAGTCTGGTGCTCCTTGGAGATGGGTGAGTTTCCTAGCTCCCTGAAGGATGTGGTTGTAACGTCCCTCCTGAAGAAAGTTTCTTTGGACCCAGAGTGCCATGGTAACTACAGACCAATCTCTAACCTCCCCTTTATGGGGAAGGTGATTAAGAAAGTATGGCCATACAACTGTAGAACCATTTGACCATCCATGACATTTATGAACCATTCCAGTCTGGTTTCCAAAAGAGGCATAGTACCGAGGTGGCACTGGTTTGGGTGCTCAATGATCTCTTGATGGCAAGAGATTGAAAGAGCCGTTCCATCTTGGTTCTTCTCAATCTCTCTTCAGCATTTGACACTGTGGACCATGGGGTACTTCTCGAACACCTGAGGTTCATTTGTGGCCTGTCTAGTGCAGTCCCCAGGTGGTTTAGATCTTTCCTCACTGGCAGAACTCAGAGGGTGGTATCAGGGATTAATTCCTCCGGCCCAGTCTCTCTGTCTTGTAGGGTTCCTCAGGGTTTGGTGTTGTCCCCCATGTTGTTCGCAGTGTACAGGCTGCCCCTCAGGGACATTGTAAGAAGGTATAGGCTGAGGTTTCACTGCTATGCTGATGATACCCAGTTCTACCCATCTTTTGCACCTGACCAGGATAGAGCTCTCTCAGTATTTAATAACTGGCTCACTGAAATCCAGAACTGGATGAATTTGAGCTGGCTGTGGTTGAATTTGGAGAAGATGGAGGTGATGGTTGTGGACCCGGGTCACTGGATAGAGGGGATGGGAGCTGGTTTGCCCTCAGGAAGTTTTCTGGGTGGCATCTAGCTCCCTACCTCTGAATGGGTGCGGAACCTGGGGATGGTTTTTGACGACAGGCTGACACTGTGAGCGCAGGTGTCGGCAGTCATTAAATCATCCTTTTACTATCTGAGGAACATCTCCAGGATTAAGTACCTAGTTCCTTCTGGTGATCTGCCCACATTGGTCCATGCCTTTGTGACCTCATGCCTTGATTACTGCAACTCCCTGTATCTAGGGCTACCAGGGGTTAATATCTGCCACTTGCAGCTCTTGCAGAACGCTGCAGCCCGGTTATTGACAGGTACTTCTCGTAACTGTCATATTTCTCCGGTGCTGCGCGATCTGCACTGGCTGCCAATACAGTGGCAGATCACCTTTAAAGTCGGTCTTCTGACTTATAAAGCCCTACAAGGACTGGGCCCAGACCATCTGAAAGAACTCCTGGTACCTTACTGCCCTAGGCGATCGCTCTGCTCTGCGCAAATGGGTGTTTGATAGAGATTCGAGGGTTTCTTTAAAATCTTCAGGGGCCCGTGCTTTTATGCATGCGGCCCCTACCCTATGGAATTCTCTACCCTGTTGCTCCAGCAGTGTGCGTCCATGGAGGAATTTAAAAAGGCCTTAAAGACCCATCTATGGTTAAAGGCTTACCTCTAATGATGATACTTTATTGTTTTTTATGAATACAGCAGTTATTGGATTTGTGTTTATTTTACTGTTTTATGCGCAGCTGTTGTAAAGGCGCCTTGGTTTTAAGATAGGCGTGGTACAAATAAAGAATTTTTATTATTATTATTAGACTAAAGTTGTTGAAAGGAACTTAACTTGGAAGTTTTTATGCGAGAGAAAACAAAGAAGATGATCATGAGGAGGGGAGTCCGAGTCAGTCACCCTGGCTGGAGGGTGGGTGACTGTGGTGGGCTGTGGTTGTCTGCCTCAAGCTGCCATTGCGTGAGTGGGGAAGGGAAACAGAGAACATGAGACAGAAAAAAGAACAGAAGTCCATCCAGTCTGCCACACCTTTTAACTGTTTGTCACTGAAATGAGGGACAACATGTTCCACGGACACTTAAAATGTGGGACAGTGAGGGACCGTGACCCTCATGAAGAGGCCAGGGACATAGCCTCAAGGCTCAAACATGGAGACAAGGTCACTGGGGTAGGTTTTCATTTCACATGCAAAGGGAAAAAAAAGCATTCACACCAGCTGCACAATGAATGGGGATGGGCTGTTGTTTGTCCATAGAAGTCATGGGGGCCAGTTCAGCTGGCCTGACTACTTCAACAATGACCCATGAGAGCAGACAGCATACCTTTACAACAAAAGATAAGATAGAGGTTGCCTAGCAACAGGATGTGCCAGAAAAGAAAAAAAAAATACCATTTTTTTGTAAACCTGTAAGAGCAGTGTTGTTTTCACTCTGACAATTTGTAGTTTTAACGAATGGATGATGTTACAGTTTTTTGAAATGGCTCCAATATCATTTGTCTGTCTTGTTTTGGTTGAACAGACGTTTCAGCACTGTGGAAACCTTCAGTTTACTTTTACAAAGTGGCAAGACTGTAGCACTCTGGAACCCCGCTTACATTATATTTTCATGTATGCTTACTAAAAGATACGGTATACGCTCTTTTTTAACATGAGGGTGTAGGAGGCAAAGCCCCCCAGCTCAAATAAACAGATAAAAAAAACGTAAAGGCCATAAGTGGAAAATTTACAATGCAACACAATTTACACAGTTAAGCAAGTATCACAGCAGTAATATAACGTGATGTACGCTATTTCTGTGATGTTTCGATACACTACTTGTGGAGGTCCGACTACAGTTTCACTGAAATAAGGAGTCACGCTAGCTGGAGGAGGTGAGGTAAGGTGACTGTTGGGCTCGTGGCTCGGTTGAGTGGGAAAGGAGAACAAAGTAGAACAAGAGAACAGCTAGAAAAAGAGAAAGAAAAAGATGAGGAGTCCTCCTGGCTAGAGGTGAGGTGACTGCTAGGCTTGTGTCAGAGAGGGGAAGGATGCTAACAACTTGTAAACTGAATACCTTCATGTTTCTGCTTATGTTCTTACTTCCACACTCTCTCTCCAGATGTATTGACTTACATAACTTACATAACGTGTGACAACTGAACTAATTACTTTAGTGTTCCCTTCCAAGCAGCTCATATTAGATTTTTATGTTGCTTGCACGCATGTGCAAGAAACATAGTGCCATCAGCGGAGATTTCGGAGGTGTGTCACCTCCTCCTCCAATTCACTCAGTGATCTGGCAGGTGCGGCCCCTGTAAGCCAATGCATTTTGGAGCTGTCTATGACCGCTCCAAAATGCAGTAACCTCGATTGAGAGGGAGCTACGCTTGAGTGAGCAGCGATAAGAGGCTGCTCAAGCGCGGTTCCCCCACCACGAGTGTGCGGCGCCCTTACGCACTGTGCTTACCGACAGAGTGCCCAATCCCGCCGAGCCGAGCTGCGTCGTCTCTCCCAGTAGTTGGTGCCACGCTGGAGCCCACCCCAGCGTGGCAATCAGTCTTTGCCACGGGATGCCCAACCCCGTCAGCTGAACTGCCCTTAACGTCTCTTTGTGCCACGCTGGGAGCCCATCCCAGCATGGCAAACAGTCCCACAAAGTCTTTTTTTTTGTACCTGTAAGACAAAAACGGTCCCGCTGCACATCTCCGACCCCCTCCACAACCCGCACCCACCCACCTCGCATCCAGCCTCCCCACCCCCTCACCCCATACTTACCTCTGGACTCCAGCGAGCGATCTTCGGTGATCGGGAACACGCTCTGCACTCTTCAAAGCCGACCGTGAACTGAGGAAATGCCGGTAAGCTGTATAATGGCCTAGATAGGGGTTTCAACTTTGTGCATATCTCAGGCATTTTGGGAATTTTGCACAAATTTTCAACATCACGGTTTTGGGACCCTTCTCATGAATGATTTCACTGTCATGGCGTTATCCGGCCCCAAAGGTGATTTCGGCGCAGTGACTGCGAAATCACCCTTCAACCCTGAATACCACCTGACAGTGACATCATTCATGAGAGAGGGTCCCAAAACCCCATGTTGAAAATTTGGTGCCAAAATTCCAAAATGACTTTTTTCTGGCGTCGTTGCGCGGCAGTTCCTATGCAGGCTCGTAAGTTACAAATTTCAATATTTTCCTCCAGATTTTCAACATTACCATTTTACCACACTTTCTTATGAGCAGTACAGCTGTCATTTTCACATCTCACCCAAACGTGTTTCCGTCCATGTGGCGCACAATGGGTGCAGTTGTAGCAAACTCAGTGTATGGGACACATTAAGAAAATCACAGTGTCACTGTTCATGAGCAGAGATCTTAAAATGGCAATGTTGAAAATTTGGTGAAAGAATTCCTAAAAATGACTGTTTTACGAGTGTGCGTTGCACAGTTCCCACGCACGCTTGTAGGTTTGCAAATTTTCAAAATTTCCACTCCAGGTTTTCAACATTGCCATTTTACCACACCTCCATATGAGCAGTACAGCTGTCATTTTTCACATCCTGCCCAAAACCTATTTCCGCCCATGTAGCGCACAATGGCGCAGTCGGTGTGCAAACTCAATGTATGGGACACATTAACAAAATTACAGTGACACTGTTCATGAGCAGAGGTCTTAAAATGGCTATGTTGAAAATTTGGTGAAAAAAATCCTAAAAATGACTGTTTTACGAGCGTGCGTTGCGCAGTTCCTAAGCACGCTCGTAAGTTTGCAAATTTTCAATATTTGCACTCCAATGACTTCCAAATACCTAAACAGCACATAGAAGCAAGCAACATTCGGCATTGACAAATGCTTGTTTTAAATTCATTTGCACAATGAAAACTGGAAATGCATTTAATGAAATTGTTTGAAATGGAGATGTGGGTCTTGTTGAGGAAAGCTATGAAGTATTTGGGAACAAAAGTTCTATTAGTAATGCAGCAGAATGTGTTAATTGGCAAAAAAAATCATCATATGATTTTCTCAACAACAATGTATTTCTGACATCCTAAGATTCATGGTCAGTATGTTTGTAGTTTTCTCAGACATTGTTTAAACAGCTTTTGCAGCTAATTTAGTAAATAATGACTCACATCATTAAAGATGGCCGCCACTCGCTATTATTAAAGATCTCGTCCTAGGTTACCTATTAATAGAGACCCGTGTTTTTCTTAGATAAGAAATGAAAAGAAATTCAAGGTATAAAAATAAATAAAGCAAACACATGAAATAAGTTAAAAAATTGCTTGTTTTTCTGGCAAAAACCAAATAAATGCTTGCAGGAGTTGTTATTAGGCTGCATTGTTACCACAGAAACAGTCTGAGCCAACATGGTGGCAGGCACTCTTTTTTATTTAGTTGTTTAACCTGGAGTGGCACACTAAGCCGGAAGCTTTTTTACAGGTGCGACCTGGAAGCACTGGGAAGTTAAGTGACTTGCTCAGGGTCACACAGTATGCAAGGAGAAGCTGTGGGATTCAAACCTAGGTCTGGTCTGCTGGATGTCACTAGATTTGTAGCTCAGAGCCTTAAACCACTGCGCTATACACTCTCACTGAAGAGTATTGACAGAAGGGGCACCAAGTGTTAAAATGGAGTAAGGTCAAACATAATTCAAATGAGGGGAAGGGAACTGAGTGTTAAAATGAGGGAAGGGACATTTATGATTTATTTAGTTTTTGTTAGCTGGGTGAGTGCACTAGCCAAAAAATGACTATTTTCAGTCACAACCCGGGAGAGTACAGAACATTTTAACATACATGACATTTCACAAGTACATAGCAGCTTAAGGTATTCACTTTGTACATGACAGCAATAGGTATAATTTAGTTCAGACCAGAAGAACGTAAATACAAGCCATTTCAGAGCACTTAACCACATTACATACTGTTTAGTTTAGACCACCTCACATAAAATGCAACAACATATAGAGAAAAATATATGAGAAAACAGGAGAGTTATCACCTGAAGAGTAATAAGGGAAAGACATGGAGGACCTAGCAGAGATCAGGTCAGATCAAAGCAAGTACATGGGTCTGACATCACAGCAATAGCACTGTGCATTAAAATGAAGAAAAGGACACCAGACATGAAAATGAGGGGTGCAGCGCCAAGTGTTATAATGAGGGAATGGGCACTCAATATTGAAATGAGAGAGAAGGGGCACCTATTAAAATGAAGAAAGTACAGAGACACCAGGTATTAAAGAACTTAGTTTTGGCACCAAGTGTTATTGAGGGAAGGGGCACCTAGTAGTTAAATGGAAAGGGCACCAAGATGAAAAATGAGGCAAAGGGCACCTAGTAATGACGGGAATGAAAAAATAGTATGTTAATCACCCCGATCCACAGTTCTGTCTAAGGGTCCCAATGTTATGATGTGGGGGGGGGGGCACAGAGGCACAGACCAGAACACTCCCTGGAATCTTTCACAGCAAGGATGGAAAAAGAGGTGGCCTTACCTGCTGGCATCTTGTATTCAAGCAGATCACCCCTCCCCAAGTAGCGGCTCACTGCTACAGTTGGCATTCGACCGGCAGGCAGCATCTTCTGGAAGGTGGCACCTCCACTACTCTCTCACATGGTGGGGGGTGTCAGTTTCTCCAAAACAGGATAAATAGTGTGAGTGGTTAAGTTCAATTCATTATGTCTTAATTCATTAAACAAATAATCAAGCGCCACAACCATCTTCACAGGAACGAGAAAAACTTTATTCTTCGATGTTGGGAAAAAATGATTGTGTCCAAAGAAAATTTATATTAATTAACTAGTAGCAAACAAGAAATATCCTGCACTGGGACAGTGGTGCTCCAGGCAAGAATCAAAGTATTGTAACAAATAAAGCCAAGCACTCACCACCTCTAAAATTACGGACACCTAAGCCTTTGATAAAGGATCTAGTGATCCAAAACGTGTCTGCGTGTCCTTTTTTAACAATAAAAATATGTTTTAACTGACCCAGGTGTCCATGATTTTAGAGGTGGTGAGTGCTAGGCTCTATTTGTTACAATATTAATTAACTAGGAGCAGCTTCATGGGGCTGAGAGATGAACACAGTGTACAACAGCTCTTTCAGACACAATAAATCAGCACAGCAGCTAAGATATTGTCACACAGGCCTAGCACTTAAACCAATCTGACTCCACTTGTATTTTTTGTTTTCTCTTGAGCAGAGATCTCACTTAACCAGAAACAGCTCTTCCTTCACGAACCTTCCCTTGTTCACACTTCAACCTTCTGAGGGAGAGTTCCTTACTCCTCTAAGTGGCAGCCAAGCCGGTTAATGGCCTTACGGCAATTGTAGCCTAAGCCTACCATGACTGTTCCCATGAGTTACCCATCATGGTTATCCTGAGCCAAAACAGTGCCCACAACTTCCTTCGCTCTCCAATCCTGTCAAGTAAGCTGAAAGCATACTGCTGGCTACAGTGTTTCCCAAATTCCTGTTCCCAAAGAGTCAGGGTCCTTAATGGGTCTGATGGACCTGCCCCAGACACAGGCATGGCAGGCCCTATAGCAAATCCCAGGCCGCACTCTTCTTGCCATAAACTGTTCCCCCTGGCAGCGTGCTACATGGGAACAGCCCACTGAAGCTGCCTCCAGTGACCCTGCTACAGTTCTGCCACCACTACAGCAGCCCCACTGCCAGGTTACCCTTCCACAACTGGGATACCGGCACTCCTGCACCGCAGAGGGATTCTGGCACCTTTCACACTTCTGCCTTCTGCTTTTTGCATTCCCCACCAACTGCAGCTGGTGTACCTTGCTACTCCTGGACCCACACGGACAGAAGCTCCTGCCAACCCTCCTTTGGAGACCAAAATGCTCGTATCACACTGATGCTCCCCTCAGCAGACTCCTAGGCCAGGGGGGCCCCCCCCAGGACACTGTCCCTACTACAGCCACTGACTCCTACACCTCTCCCCAACCCCAGGAAAACCAGGGTTTGAATACCGGCTATAATACTGCTCCTGGTGGCAGTGAGAGGTACAGGCCTGAAAGCACTCACTAGACATGGGGGCACCCAGAGAAGGAGAGGTACAAGCCAAAGGCTAGTAAGTCCACCTATGAGGGAGGGGCTTACACTCTCCCCTCCCCTTAATCCATTTCCTCCTGGAATTGGGGCAGCAATTACACTTTCAGAGGCCCTACATGAACAAGTGAGTATGCGCACTTCCCACCCATCCCAAAGGTTCTATTGGGCATGCCTACTTCCACCATCTTAATCACCTACCTAAACCGCTCTGTGGAGCGAGTTTTGTCAAAATGCATTTTATTCGTAAAACCATATTTAATAAAACACTTTGGTCTTAAAATTAGTACGCTTCTTCTCATTTTAGCCTGGCTGTCTAGTTAACACTATAACCAACAGATAAACTGTATAACTTCCTAGATGAAATCTGTAACATTTATTGTCTTAAGCTTACTTACCCACTCATGCTCCATTCATTCTTTCACCCTCCATTAACTCAGAGGTAGAGATGTATTGCATTCTCCCTTAAAATATTTAATTATTACTACTCTTTTCAAAAATTATGCTGCTTCTCTTTTTTTTTTTTTTTAAAAAAAAAAACAGGTAACTCTTTAACGTCTCAGGGGGAAAATAAGCAATCAAAGTTCAGGTCGTCGTCCGCGGCTGCTCCCACTGGTTACCCATAATGGTTATCATGAGTCAAAACGTTGCCCACAACTTCCTTTGTTCTTCAGTTCTGTAAAGTCAGTCCAAAGCACATCAGTGGCTCAAATACTTACCAAATTTCTGTTCCCAAAGAGTCATGGACCTGCCCCAGACACGGGTATGGTAGGTCCCAGGGCCTGCCTAAGACACGGACACGGCAGGCCCTATAGCGAATCCCAGGCTGCACTCCCCTTGCCATAAACTGTTCCCTCTGGCAGCATACCACACAGATATGGCCCACTGAAGCTGCCACTTCCAGCAACTCTGCTGCAGTCCTGCCACCACTTCAGCAGCCCCACTGCCAGGTTACCCCTTCCAAAACCAGGGTACTGGAACCCCTGCACCACAGGGGGATTCTGGCATCTTTCATACTTCTGCCTTCTGCTTTTTGCCTTCTCCTCCACCTGCAGCCAATGTACCTTACTACTCCTGGACCCACATGGCCGCAAGCTCCTGCCAACCCTCCCTCAGAGACCAAAACCCCTGTGTCGCACCAATACTGCCCACAGCTGACTCCTGGGCAGAGTGGGGGCTCCTCTTGAGACACTGTCCCTACTACAGCTGCTGACTCCTACATCCCCCCCCAGGGGAACCAGGGTTTAAATACCTGCCATAACACTGCCCCCGGTGGTAGTAAGGTGTAAAGGCCTAACAGCACTCACTAGACATGGGGGCACCTGAGAGGGGGAGGTACAAGTTAAAGGCTACTAAGCCCACCCCGTGAGGTAGGGGGTTTACAATTAAATAAGGGGAAGAGTGAGGACTCTAGGTATTACAATGAGGGAAAGGGCACAGAGTGTATTAAAATAGAGGGCACTGAATATTAACTAAGAGAGAGGGCACCGAGTATCGAATTGAAAGCATAGATATTAAATACTAAACTGAAGGAGGCTATTTCAAAGAGGAGGGAAAACATGGAAGAACACACTAGTCTGAGTTATTGCACAGTTGTTAAGAATTATAATGCTTTGTGCTTTAATAAATCTAGAAAACCAAGAAGCAATTCGTATGCGTGCAGAAATGGGCCAAATGGTATCAAAGGTTTATCAGACAGTTTGCAAAAGTACAAGTACTTAACTCTGCTTCTAGGTAAAGACAGTGGTCTGGATTCTAGAAGCTCGACACAGGACTTGAACCAAGTCCTGCGTCCACCACAAAGTTTGACGCAACTGCGCCAAAGCCCTCAGATGCAACTCAGTCCAATTCTAGAAGGGCTGGTACAGTTACAAAATGTTTCCCACTTTATGACAGCTTGCGCCAAAGGTTTGGCACAAGCCCCATAAAACAGTACCCTCACGGATGCAAAGTTAGACCGGGGGGAGCTGGTCTAACTGTGCTGTGTTCGTGACTTGTGGCAGCCAGCTTCCTAAAACTGCAGATTTCCCTGTTTGGTGCAAGTCGCCACTTGCGTCAAACACCCTGCCGCAAGTCCCCTACTGCGATCACACCCCCTTCAAGAATCCGGCCCAGTAACTTGTGGTGACAGCTCTGGTTCATTTGCAGTGATTAAATGCTTTTGCTAAATTCAGGTAAATTCCCATGTTACTGACCTTATTTTTTTCCTTTGGAACTGGACAAGGCCCACGAGGTTTGGCATGGATGTCCTATGTGAAAAAGCTTGGTAAGCTCAGGCAAACAGGGTTTGCGCTGTCTGGACAAACTGTGAAGAAGCAGGGGCACAATGCAAATGTGAGGGGCAGCGGTGGGGACCTGAATATAGGTGCAGTTGAATAGTCACAGTATCTGCGCTGCAGAAGGGCATTTTGCACTGTCCCCTTGTGTGCTGCCAGCATCAATACAGCCAACCTAAACCATGACTTCACAACCCTTGCGGTTGGTGGAGGAAGTGCATTGCACCCCCCAGACCCTCAACACAGTAGTCCCTGGTGTATAATGGATCCCCCTCCTCTGACCCCACCCTCATACAGTACGGAACATGTCCCTCATGTCTAGTGGTGCACCCCTTCCTCCAGTCCCACCCCCTGACAGTAAGGAACATGTCCCTCCGATCCCACCCCTGTAAGTACAAACAGTTCCCTGGTGTCCAGTGGTCCCTCCCTCCACCCGCACCCATGCCTGAGGCTGTATGTATTATTCCCTGGTGTATAGCACTCCCTCCCCCTACCTGATCCCTGACCCAATAGGGATGAAAGTTTCCCCCCTGTTTGTCAAGTCCCCCCCACCCCCACAGTGACAGCCATCCCACCACAGCCATGTGTGAATCCATTTGCAAGGAAGCCCATCCCCACAACAACGCCCTGGCCCTGTACCCCAACAGTGATATGCACCACCACTGCCCATCTGTCAGTGGTGGTTAGTGTTCCCGTCCTACTTCCCGGCTGTGGCACTTATGGTGGGTGACACAACCCTCCACCCACCACCTAGGCTGTCTGCCATCTAACAGTATCAGGGAGTGTTGCTTATTTATAAGTAGGGTTGCCAGAATTCGATTTTTATTATTTTTTATCATTTTAACAGATAATATCGATTTCTATTTTAAAGCTTTTTTCCCACTTTTTATTAACGGAAGTTGTTACAGTTGTACAAAATTATGGGTGTTTTAAGAATTGTTTTGACTTGCAATGACTCTGAAACGGGGATCAACCCACACATGGCAACCCAGGGCACCAATTAACATTGCACTATCCTGCTAATGTCAGAGACAGAGGTACAGGACAGTGTTTCACAGGTAGCCTGAGCTGTATACCCCATGATGGTACTAACGATGCAGGCAGATGGCACAGGGTTCATGGGTGAGCCATTGGTTGTGGACTCAGTCGAGGGGGCAGGGCGCAGCACAGTTAAAAGCCCACACCACCATTCAGCAGTGATAGCCATCTGTAACCTGCTATCTGTAGCTGCTACTGGCATCATTATTCATTAGCATGCAGTGGGCTGGGGGCTGAGCCAGCAGCTGTGGGCTCGGTCAAGGAGGCAGGGATCAGCACAGTTAAAAGCCCATGGTGCCCACCAGCATGAGCGCTGGATGTGACAGCAATTCAGAAAAGAAACCAGCTGGAACATCAAGAGCTCCCAAACTCAGCTACTATATTGCCTGGCCAGGTCCTCCAAACTGGATGCCCCTTTCATTTAACGGACCATTTAACATTCGATCAGGTACTGTTTTTTTATTCAACATGCTCACTGTTATTTGCCTGTTTTCCTGATCACTCTGAGCAACACAATACACACGAAAACCGTACCTAAGCTTTACTGTAACTTATCATTAACTAGGAATTTAATATATCTGCTGTAGTTTGTATCACAAGGATTGAACCTCTCAACTAACCGACTTGAAAAAAATAGAATACTATCAATTTTGTTTTCCATTGAATTCAGGATTTTTATTGACATCGACATTTATCGACCGCTACCAATTTTTATTGAAAGCTGGCAAGCCTATTTATAGGTTACGAGCGACACGCCATGCCCTATAAATAAGCTGTGCTGACAGCTACTGTTAGACGGAGGCACCGAGGTGGTGTGTGAAGGGCTGTGTCGTTTGTTGACAATTCACTGCAACACTGACAGTCAGGTCAGGGGGGACCAGGGGGTGTTGTTGGTTCAGTGACTGGGAGGGGGAACTAACCACCACTGAGTTTTGGTTGAGGGTGGCACAAATCACTGCTGGGGTACAATTACTGGACCGGGGCATTGTTTTGGGGGCAGGAACTTCCTTGCAAACGTATTCCTACACAGCTGTGGCAGGACAGCTGTCGCTGTGGGGGTGAGGAGACTTGACAAATGGGAGGGGGAGCTTTCATTCCTACTGGGTCAAGGATCGGGTGGTGGAAAGGAATGCTAGACACCAGGGAATAAGACATACAATCTCAGGTATGGGTGTGGGTGGGAGAAGGGACCACTTGAGATCAGGGAACTCTAATTGTTTGCATTATGGGGGTGGGATCAAAGGAGGTGGATACCACCAGACACCAGGGACATGTGTCTTACTATAAGGGAGTGGGCTTGGAGGGAGGGGGCGCCACTACCACCAGGGATAGCTCTCTGGGACCAAGCAATTGGAGGGTGTGGCACTGCACAGTTGCAAACCAGCCTCACTCCCCATGCTAATGAGCCTATAATGGCAAATGGCCCCTTAGCACCTCGCATGCCCAATGGGCTCATTTGCATGGGTCCATTTGAATATCAGAAATGTAGCCTGGGTTCAGGCCATTGTGGTGCCTTATTTCGGGAACTGCAGAGTCTGACTAACTGTGTGTCTCATACTGTACATCTTGGTTCTCTGCCATAAGGCAGCTTCTGCCTACTCCAAGAGGTGGAGAGGACTGCTACCACAAGGTGCCTCAGAATCACAGTGCAGCTACTGTCTCAAATTGGGATTAGCCAGCTCGGGGAAGGCAAGGTGGAAAGGGGGGTGGCAATGGAAACAGCACACCAGACCTACCAGAAAGGTTAACTGCAGAAGGGGGTCAGTATCCCATCAGGTCACAGGAGACACTGTTCTTTTGGCTGATCTCCCCTCAGTAGCTGCCTCTGCCCTACTGATGTGGCCTTCAGCTTCAGGGATGGTGGTAAAGACATGTGGCTGCTGACCAGGTTTTATAATTCTTAATTTACTGGGAGACAAGTGTTCATGCTGCCAGTCTACATGTCTCAGTCGGGCTTTCACCTCCCCCAGATCTCTGCCTCTCTTGCTGCAAGTCTCGGCTGTAGTCCAGGAAAATGGACACCTACAGACTTTGCCTGTCATGAGGGTGCTCAGAACTGTAAGCCTCAACAATGCACGAAGCACGATTTCCTTCTCTAAGTTACTGAAGTTGGAATCCAAAGTATTTCTCATATGTCTCTTGTCTCCATCACTTGGTAGATATAAAACATGGGAGTGCTGGAAAGCATTCTAGAAAAAATCTCAGGCTGCTGATTGCCTTCCAAAACAGGTAAGGCCACGAACACAAACAGACTATTGTATCATCCGATCCTGACCATATATGCGATTGTGCGGGATTGGGATGCTTGTCGCTCATGCTAGTAATGATATTTCAGGGCTTCTGTGGTAAGTGATTGCTGGGTGCAGGGGGGCCCCTGATTGCTGGGTGCAGGGAACCCTCCCTGTACCAAGCAGTCAGGGTCTCCAAGCTCCCTACACCCAGCAATCAGGCCAAGGTGCAAATATGTGCAGGTTCTCAGGGTGGGGGTGGAATACTTAAGCTCACTATGTTGTGACAGCTCATTTCCCAGCACATTGTCAGTGAAACCAATGTCAAGTGAGTGGGGAATCACATGGAGGTTGGAGTCCTGATGACAGTGTCATGTGCTTAGTGTGATTTATCACTGTTGCACAAACAGAACGAAGCAAGGTGCAAAGCTATAGAATGAGCAGTATTGCATTGCTTGTACTTGTACTTACACTTTCTTTTTTGCTTATTTTTTTATTTGATGAACAGCCAAGTCTTACAAAATGGATAAATATTTTAAGTGAGACAGAAGGAAAGTGCCAATCCAGAAGAAGGCCAAGCCAGTTCCACTTCCAATAATCCAGTACGCTTGCAAACTGAAATTCTTGAACAGATGCATGCAGAAGATGCAGTTTCAGAGTCAAAGACAAAATAGAATTTTCAGCAAGCTTGGTTAACAAAGTTTACCTGGCTGGAGAATGATAAGGAATCAGACAAAGCATTTTGTTCTATTGGCAAAAACTGGTCAGAAAAGAAGCTATTAACATTTTCGACAAAAGCCGAACCAGCTTTTATTTCATCAGGATTTCAAGATTGGAAACATGCACTGCGTGGTTTCACATCACACGAAAAATCATCATGTCACAAGGAAGCTGTAATAAAGCATGCTGCCCTGCAATCTCAAATAAACATGTCTGCATTAATGTCTGCCAATCACAAGGAAGAAATGCAAGCAGCGCAGCATGCCTTGTACAGAATCTTTACTAGCATTCGCTACCTAGCTAAGCAAGGACTAACGCTACGTGAACATACTGACAATGATTCAAACCTGATACAGCTGTTGCAGCTACACAGTACAGATTCGGATGAATTAAGACAATAGTTTAGTCCTATGAAATACAAGTGGCTATCACATGTTGTTATTATCAAGATACTTGAAATAATGGCAATGTCAGTGCTACAAACAGTTATGCATAAGGTAAAGGGCTCAAGGTATCTCATCATTGTGATGGATGTGACTACAGATTTATCTCGGAAGGAACAAATACGTTTTTCATTAAGGTACATTTCCAGTGAAGATTGGGAATCTCATGAAGCATTTATGGGCTTTTACCACACTGAGGCAACTGATGCTGCATCCCTTTTGAAAATTCTGGAAGACATGCTTCTCAGGTCTGACCTGCTTTTTCTGATTGTCGGGGTCAGTGTTATGACAGAGCCAGTAACATGTCAAGTAAATTCACTGGGCTCCAAGCCAAAGTGAAAGAATACAGATCAAGAGCAGTATTTGTTCTTTGTACTGCCCGTTCCCTGAATCTTGCCACGCAGGATGCCCTACAAAATATTCCAGCATGTCGTAACTGCTTTTCGATGATAAAAGATCTCATTAATGCCATAAGGGAGTTGCTGAAGCATTAGTCAACATACAAAGAGTTTCAAGATGAAGGGGAGTCTTCTTTATGTCCACTGTTCCCAAAAACAAGGACACTGAGAATCAGCACTATCAAATCTTTGCTCAGCAATGATGAGGCCATGAGTGACTGATTTGAAGAATTTAGTCACACATGTACTAATGATTCTGGTTGAAAATGCAGTGGATTCTCAAAGCAATTCCAATCTTTTTTTACCTAATTTACATTAAAAGTTATTGTATAAGTCATGGGTCCTTTAGGAAAAACTAATGCAAAAATTCAGAGTCCAAATGTGACGCTCTCCAACATTCTCAAAAAAGTTGATTCATTGCAAGAGTTGCTGAGTGGGATGCACACCGACTCATCATATGATCACTTTTGGGAAACAACCGTAGAGCAGGCAAAAGTTCTCAATTTAGATGAGCCTTCACTTCCTAGAAAATGCAAACCATCGAGATGACTCAATGAAGGAAGCTCTCCGCACACCTACAGTGACCCCAAGCACTACTTTTGTCAACAATACAGTGAGATATTTGATGCTTGCAAGGTTGCACTCAGGCAGCAGTTTTCTTCAGAAGGCTTCGCATCCACCATAACATTGGAGAAGCATATCACTGATGCAGTAAGCGAATTACAAGAGGATATTGTACATGTACCTGTAGGAAGCAGTATAGTGCAGTGGGTTAAGGCTCTGAGATGTAGATCTGGAGACCTGGGTTTGAATCCCACAGCTACCTAGGTGCATACTGTGTGATCCTGAGTAAGTCACTTAACTTCCTTGTGCTCCCAGGTTGCACCTGCAAACAAGTTTTCAGCTTAGTGTGTCTCTCCTGGTTAAACAAAAAACAAAACAATGTCAGTGAAGCATTCAAAGGTGATATCAACAGAGACAGCCTAGTTCTTCATTTACAAATGCTGAGTGATATTTGCAAATCCAGAAATTATGTGCTTAATTCGGTGAGCAAAGTGAAGACATTTCTGAAAGAAAATGAAGACCTGAGTGATATATTGTCTGAAGTTGTGACTTTGCTGAAGTTGTTCCACAGAATTATGGCAATAACATGCACTGCCAAGCGATCATTCAGCTGCCTACAAAGACTAAAAAATTATTTGCGAATCACTATTAGCCAAGACCGATTCTATCACTTGGCAGTTCTGCATGTTCACAAGAACCTTACCAAAGAAACAGATACTGAAAATCTCTTTAATGACTTTATAGTGCGAACTGAACAGTGCTGCAGTGTTTTTGCTCTTCACTAACGTGTTACGTGTACGTTCTGTATGCACTTTAGGCTGACTAGTATAAATGCTTGATTTATGCACCAGTTTTGTAATATAGTTGATATTCTCTTATATATACTGGCTTCAAATCATTGTTGTGGTGTATAGCATCATTCACTATGTCATATGACATACACAAATGAAACACAATAACAATTTCAAAACGTTTTGTTTTTTAAGTCTCCTTTAGGAAGAAGGTGTTCGACCCTCTGAGGCAACAGCTATGGGGCTAGGTGTTGTGCACTCATTCTTAGCACCAGCATGGCTCTGCATCACTTACGGAGGTTGACTTACTTGTGAATGTACCCATACAACGGTGGCCAGAAAACGGGTCAACAGCATTGCTGATGAGGAATTTTGGAGGAGGGCTAGAGCCAGCCAAGCTGAGAAAGTGGAATGGGACAGTGACAGTTAACTGAACACTAATTAAAGTCTA
This sequence comes from Neoceratodus forsteri, assembly GCA_016271365.2. Taxonomy (NCBI): domain Eukaryota; kingdom Metazoa; phylum Chordata; order Ceratodontiformes; family Ceratodontidae; genus Neoceratodus; species Neoceratodus forsteri. The sequence continues at coordinate 213,202,078 of CM057456.1, forward strand.
CTTGTTTGTTTTGTTTACTGCATTCCAAGACTGAGACTGGGCTCTGACACTATAACTCCTATACACAAGTGCTAATTTTATATTCTAGGCTGCTGTATTTCAGTGCTCGGGAGTGCTTAATATAGTTTATATCCCAGCTGCTTTACTATCTTGAAAAGTTTCAGTTTCTGTGGAGAGGTATGTTGATTTGTAACACGGCAAAAAAGAGAAACCTAAAATAAGGCAACGTCATTGGACAAAACACACCACATGATCAAAGTTGGAGCAAGGATTAATCACTGGTAATGCCAGCTCCAACTATTAATCACGGGGTCACCGGGTTAAGCTCTAGCACCACTACCTGTCACATCAGCAAACAGAATGGGTGGGGGGGTGAAACTAAAGGGTGGGAAGGAGCATGACCTGGGTATATCCCAAGGCAAGATGGTTGTCTTAAAGAAAAAAACAGATAAAAAGTTGGGCAGGAGACCTGTGGGGAAACGAGACAGGGGTGGGAGTGGGTGGAAAGGTCCAAGACCAGGGTATACCTCAAGAGAAGTTGGGTTTATATTAAAAAAAGAAACAGAAAAACATAAAAAAGGTTGGGAAGAAGACCTGGATGAGTTCCAAGACAGACAAAGGGTACTTTTCACTCTTCTACTGAAGCAACAGGTACCTGAACAGGTAGGAAGGTGGTTCCCAATATTGTTTCTGCAAAAAGGAAAAAAAAAAAGATTTTGCTTTTTTTCTGAGAAATGAGTGGGTAGGTCTTTAGTGTACCTGGGCGGGGCCAGACAGTGACATGGCACATACATCCGACCCTTACTGACCTGGCTGAAAGAAAGTAACCAAATGTGCAAGCATCCTCTGCCCTCTGAGGAAGAACAAGTACCAGAATAAAAAGGGTACATGATGAAGGAGCCATACTAGGTGACTCTATGTATATATTCTTTGTTCCTATTCTAACTGTGTTTACTGACTGCTTGTGTTATGTTCCTCTGGTTCTACCTGCTTCTGTGTAATGCCTAACTTGTATCATGTTGTCCTCTGTATGAACGTGTATTTCATTGTACTCTCCCGGGTTGTACCTGAAAATAGGCAAATGTCTTGTCTAGTGTACTTACCTGGTCAACAAAAGCTAAATAAATAAATAGACACACAAGCTGAAGCCCAGCCCCAGAACTGAACCAGAAGACTTAACAGTTGACGAGCCAGACGCGGCAGACACTGCACTGTCTGGCAGCTCCGCCTCCAAAAACAAAAAGATAAATTCCAGCAAAGGTGACTAACCATATACAGCTGGTTGCTGTCCGACACAGACAGTGGTCAGATGAGCTTCTTTGTTTGCAAGTCTTGTGCATCTATTCCTCTTAAAAGCACTCACTGCTTGTTGAGCTACAATTTTTTGATAATAATCTTGAAGGCAATAAATGCAAAAGTGAGAAACTCTTCAACATTCACACCCAGAGACCAGCTTTTGAGCACATTCATCAGTGATTTACTCAATGAACTGGACAGACATTTGCCCCATGACATCTTAGACATATTAAACTGTTCCTCCATCTTACAACCCAAGAGAGCTGAAGCATCAAATGGCAACAGGCAGATGATCTCAGTACGTATGGTGAAAACTCTCTAGATACAATACTGAAGCAATTCCACTTTTCTGACCAAGCTACAAAATCTGCAAAAAGGGAATTTGTCTTGCTGAAACAGAACATGGTCTCAATGACTACTACTACCAGTCTGTCATTCCAGCAGTTTGCTGGAGTTGTACTGACAGAGCATCCAGGTATGTTTCCTGAGTTTGAAAAACTATCAGATTGGAGTGGTTATACTTGTGGCTAGTTTAAACTGTGAACGTAGCTTCAGTACTCAGAACAGAATAAAATCCAAATTCAGGAACTCTGAACAATAAAAACTTAGAAAACTTACTGCCAATCTCAGCACTGAGTGACAGTAGAGAAACTGTAGATTTTGAACAACCTGCACACACGGTGAAACATCACAAGAACAGCAGAAGAAGATCCGGTTAAGCGTCAGATAGGCTGTTTCACTCACCAGACCACACTCGGCAAATTGAAAGAGCGTGTGTATGCCTAAAGCTGGTATTTAAAAAGTTACAACTGACTACTTAAAAGTTTGCATTTGCCTGTCTGTCTGTTTTGGCTCCACTAACTCTTACTCTTTCAGTTTATGGGAAAGGAGGTTTTAGCTCAGTAGTTTGTTTTCATTTGGCTGCTAAATTAACTGTATATTCTAATGTATTTGTTATTGTCCGTTGTGCCTGACATCCACTTTCTGTTGAAGTCCTGGCCAAAACAAGGAAGAAAGTAGACCAGAAGACAGTAAGACACCACATTGTAAGTACACTGTTTATTAACACTCACATGTATCAGCAAACAAAATATCAGGTTTGTTAGGGAAATTCCATTCACCCCCAAAAAATGCTTCCCTGCCCCCAAATGATTTGGGTTCCTCTTTGGAGTTTAAAAATGAGTCCTTTAAAGAAAGTATTTTCAATTTATTCTCATACCCGAGGCCAGGGGGTTAACCCCAGACCCCCACATTACCATACAGGGGGCTCTGCTTCTATAGACCACTGCTGGGGGCTGTGACCCCTAACCCCTAGACCCACCAAACATTTTATAAACCTGGCTCCTATGCTTGTAGGGTAAACATTTTACAGAGTTCACAAGTCATAAAACTCTGATCCAGACCCAGGCAGCCTAAATAAAGCTTATGGCAGTCTACCTTTGCAAGAAGCTGGAAACAGTTTGTATAATTTTTAAAATCTGTGGGTCCTGTTCTCTTTTTAGGTCTATGGAGCCATGCCAAACATTGATAAGACCCATATCTCTTAACTGTCCCAATTTTGGGGATTTCCTGAATTTGCATATGCTGTCCCGACTCCAAGGTCCCAATTAGCCTGCAGCTGGTCCTGAATTTGCAGCATTCCTTGGAGCAGGACACTTTGCTCAAATTAAAGCTTAACAACACTTCCTGGTTTAGGCACCCATTGGCATCTGACATAATGCACTTGTGGCAACAGCCAATCAGGTGTGAGCAAACAAAGGTTGTGTGGTCACACTAACTTAAAAAAAAAATCCCATCAGTTGTTTTCCTACCCACAGCAAGCACTCTGCAGGTAGTTGGAAGCACCCCTCAGGTCTTTCTCCACAACATAAAAGGAGATGAGCTCCTGGGCCAAACCTTCCTAATCACCCGATGACACTTCCTTAGTGCTTGTGTGCCTCTGCAGCTTGATTCCAGGCTGGGGAATTGGGGGAGAGAAAGAGAGAGTGATGTGTTGAGGAATGACATACGGCAATTTTGTACGGCTTGGTCATATGCAATGCATTCCTTTTACAAGAGAGTCAGTACAGTATACTACTGTATGTTTGCACAATGTTACCTTTAGGACAGGCTGTGATGATAAAACTATATGAGTAAGTTTGTTTTATTATGTAATAATGACAGTAGATTGTAAACACAGAAACCATTTGCTGTCTGCGTTATTGTGGTTAGTTGGCTGTTTACTTCAATTTGTACAAATTTAATTTGGTGTTGGTGCTGTACTACAGATAAGCATAGAAGTAGCATGGCATAGAGGCATGCTGTGTTAGTTATGCAACTTAAGGTTGAAGTGTTTTTTTTTCTTTCTTCAAACTCTGTTTTTCCCTTCCCTTCTTGAGCCCCACCAAACTCTCTCTCCGGCGACCACCCACACATTAGACTCTACCTCCCTGCATGACTCTGACTTATCTCCTCTCCCCCCCCCCCAGCACTGGGAATCCCCCAGGTCTACCCTCCAGAAGGCCACCCCCACCAGGCGCTCTTTTCATAGGGGTTGAAACCGGGTCGGGGAAGAGACAGGGCGAGGAGACAGCCGTGCCCGACTTCCAGGAGTGTTGTCCTTGGGTGGGGGGTGCCTTCACCTATTGGTGGGAAGAGGGAGGCATTTCTTCTTTTTCGCACCCTGTGGAGCCCAGCTGCCAAGGCAACGCACGCTGTGGCTCCACCCCCAGGCATAGGTCACAACACTCTTTTGGCTACCCCCCAGCCTCCGCCAGAGGTCACTCATTGAGCGGTCATTTCCCCAGCCCTCCCCAGGGAAGAGAGAGTAGTCCTCTGGATTCTCAGTCTCCTCCCCCCTCCGACCCCCAGCCACCCGGGTCTGTTCCCAAACCCGAGTCACCGGCATGGCATGAGGTGTGGCGTCCAGCGCATCAACCCTCAGCACCACTGGGCCAGCCAAGGTTGAAGTGTTTTATTAAGTTATTTCACTTTAGGGGCTCTGACAGCCCCCCCCCCCGGTCCCGTGTGGTTTCCAGATTTAACTCAGGCAAGAAGGGGGGGGCAGGGGTGAAGTTTCCCAACTCAAATAAATTGATAAACTCATCACAACCATACCATCTAACCCTTAGTGGTGAAACTAGAATAGTGTACTTGCTACGCTACTTATGCTGGTTCGTAGAAACCATTTGTAGTTTGTATTAAAGATGCTGTGCTTTATGTCGAGTAAAAAATTGTGTCCCAAATTTTGAGTATTTGTTCTTGACTTTAGTGGTCAGTATCCCTTTGGGGCCTGGCAGTTTGAGAGGTATGATAAGACCTGTAAGTACATTTTTGGTTCCTAGTCACAAATGCAGTGTAAACAGAATATTTTTATATACATAAAAACTGCTGAAAATTATCTAAAACATAAGTGGTTTCAAACTTTTATTCAAAACACTGTTGATTTCCTTCAGGCATGAATCGAATATCTAAAATATGAAAAACCACTTTTAAACCAAATAAACTACAAGCGGTTTTAAAGTTTTTAGTCAAAACATGGGCAATTCCGTTCAGGCGGGCACTGCGCAATGAAGTGGCCTTCTCCGGTTCCTGGGAACCAATCAGAAACTGGACAAACTGTTAAATTATAAAACTTAAAAAAAAATATCCTAGCTAATGCAAAGTAATCAAAAACTAGCTAGCTATTACAATAAATACCATTAGTAATAAATGATAAAGTAAGAAAGGCAGAAGACTGGAGACAACTTTGGGGCAATTGCTCTCTTCGGTGGAGAAACAAATCTGTCATCAGAACAGCAGGGGGAGTATGACCACAGAGTAGAGCCCAAACCCACTCTCCAAAACCAGCACAAATTTCAGGGTTGGACCACAAATGTTAAATAAAATTAAACAAATAATTAACTGCTTTACTAAATTAACAGTGGATCCCTATTTCATACTCCCACTGTTTTACCCCCAGTATCCCTTCCTCTGATAGGTGGTGGCAACTCCAGGGCGCGAGGCTACTTCATTTCAAAATTTGCAGCCCTAGATGGGTGGTTTCTCAGTGACAGCTCACACTGGGCGAAGTGAGGCAAAGTGGGAAGTAGGAGTCTCTGCAGGGTGACAGACTCCTGAGTGACTCCTATTCCCTGAAGATATATCCATCTACCTGCCTGCACTGTGCTACAGGAAACAGCAAGCTGTGGGGTTATTTGAACTGTAAGCCGATCCTGTCATTTGCACCATGAGCTGATCTGTCTCATAAAGTGATCCTGTCTTTTCATGCAGCAATATAAAAATCAGTACATCATGAACCTGCTGTATAATCCTTTATGTAAACATTTAAAGCTACACAAACTCTTTACAAATGATGTCCTGATCTTCTGTGAGGGTACGGAGGAACAATGCCTGGAATGTAAGGAACTCTTAGAGGGTGTGACAGACTACATTAAATTCACAATAGAGTGGAACAAGAATGAAATTCCATTTTTGGATATCATTATTTACAAAACACAAGGTGGCTTGGAAACAAGAATATACAGAAAGCAGACTGACAGGTTAGTGCTGCTCCATGTGACCAGCTTCCACCCCAGGAAATTAAAAGAAACATACCCTACTCACAAATGATTACAATAGTAGGAACTGCAGTGATATCAATGTGCCCCCCCCCAAATGGTGGATGCTTATGTGACTTTTTCTCTTTGCCCCAGGAAAGATTGCCTGCACCTCCATTTGCTCCCAGGAGGACTGCTAGTATGATCTGCAGTGGAGACTCAAACTAAGACATTAATGGGTTAAGGTCCAAGCACCATGCCAAGCATCATTAAGCATGTGAGGCAAGAAATGTTTATGAGCAGGCAAGTAAGCAATAAGACACAATGGGGTGTGCATTGAACAGATATTACCGCACACCAAGAGGTGTAGTGCTGCCTTCAGCCCATGGAAGTGCAGTATTATCTGTTCAATGCACACTCCCCAAGTGTCTTATTGCATTTATAAAATGGGCTACTTTTTTATTAGTGTTTATTGTTAGAAAAAATAATTTTATTTATATACAAAACAGGCTATTATTATCAGAATTACTGATAAAGTAGTCCTTCTGCCAGGTATAATATGATGTCATTGTGTTTGTTGATGTAGTTTTCTACCTTAGAGTCCTTGAATGTCTCAAGATCCCCCAGTTATGCACACTCACACTGGGTTAATGAGGCTGGATGAGAAATCAGACTGCAAGAGGGTGCTTTAACTGTAAAAGAGTATTTTTTTATTTGTATATTTTTTTTAGGAAAACACATATGGTCTGAAGTCACACACAAGGGCGAGCAGTCCCTCTCCTTCCCATGATGGAGACAGTGCTGCCTGCTGAGTGAGAGGAAGTACTTGCTTTGGGTGCCTTCTGTAACGAGTCAAGAGATGATAGAAATATACAGTATATAAATATACAGTGTATATATTTGAAGAAATGGTGGTGGGAACTGAGGGAGAGAGCGGTAGAGTGAGATTTTCTGCAGACGGGAACAGTATCAGGAAGAGAAGCAGAAAGTCTGGCTGACAGCACGGGTGACAGAAATGGGTCCAGTAAGAGGCAGAAATAACAAGTGAAGTGACACATCAGGGCTAACATTTAAGCTTATCTGTTTTTCCACTGGAAGGGGACAAATGTGAAGAGCTAGTGGTACCAGAGTATCCCTGATCCACCGCATGTTCAGATGAGCCATGTTAGCAAGGAATCATAATGGTGGCATTTGAAAAATGAAAGTTCTAACGGCTCACTGATTTTTCTTTTTTTGCACTGTGGTTCTGTTTTTAAGTACTAATTTTTACCTGTGTATTGAACAAATTTGATGCACAGGTAAAAAACAATCGAAAAGCAGGATTTCCTCTCCCCATTTTATATGAGATGTCTATGGCCTGTAAGCTAGACTGGAGCCTTAATAAGTAATGTCACGCTTTACTAGCTGGCACCAAGGTCAGAGATAAAACTGACTCCAGGCCTGAGAAAACACGGGAATTTTACTATCTTAAAGGAGGAAATTCCACTAAGGTGCTTTTAATTAAAAAGACATTTCTTCAGCCAGCCTGGTGGGCGTTGAGGGCTGAGGCGCTGGACGCCTTACCTCAAGCCACGCCAGTGACCCGTGTTCGGGAGCGAGCCTGCCAGGTCGCCGAGGTTAAGCGGGGATGAGAAGGATCAAGCATCCGTTGGACTGCTCTCCTTCTCAGGGTGGGGGACATTAGTTGTCGGCGCTCCACTGGCCCCTAGCGGCTGCTGGGGAGCAGCACTCCGATGCTACAGCTGAAGGGGAGGAGACAGGCAGATGCTTGGTGAGAGCGCATGTGGTAGCATGTGTGCTTTCACCGCAGGTGTCATTGCACATCCTGCCTCCACACAAAAAGGGGAGAAAAGCAAAAATAAATCAGCTCCAGCAGAATGACGTGGTCCCCTCAGCGCCACCTCTGAGAAGGCACCTCCCTGGCATGGATCCGTTTGGGGTGGGTTGAGTCACTCCCCACCGCCCTGCCACGAAGAGTAAGTCGTGGGGTGCACAAGGAAGGGGGTCTAACCTTTGGGGGGGCTGCGCTGGGGGACAACTGAAGGCAGGCTTGCAAGCTAGGAGCGCTGGGAGAAATAATACATCAAAAAAAAAAAGAAATTTCTTCAGTATTCTTTTGTTAAGATGTCTGACATCATTCTCCTTGGTCCCACCTTTCTGTTCCAGTGGAAGGGTCAAGAATATGCAGTAAAGATGAGCTTCTGAAATAGCATCAAGAGAAGAGAGGTGCGAAGGCAGTCGGCTGTTTGCTCTCACAGAGTGATGAGGACTAGGGGCTGCTACCCAAGCTATCAAAGGAAGCCTGCCTGGAGCTTCTAAAGTCACTCACCTGGAGGTGATGCTGAAGTTTCTACAACCTTAAAAGAACAGAGACTGGACTGTCTGTTTGTTGATTTTGTCAGAATGACACCTTTTGAAGGAGTCTGTTCCTGTTTTTCCTGGAAAGGAGGCAAAAGCTTGGTGATCCACTAAGTGTGTCCTAGCTATGAACCTGCAGTATGGACCTGATACTACCGTGTGAAAGCCTGCATCAAAACTGCAGACAGTTAAGGAGGTGACCAGACAGTGCTACTGCTATGCATCAGCTAGCATACCACACTAGGAGTGTAAGTGCTCAGAGAATCTACTTCCTGCAGAGCTACCATAGTTTTTAAACTAGTTTTTACTAAATAAAACCTGTGGTTGAGCGAACGTCTGGGGGAGAGGTGGTAATATTTGATAGGTCGTAACCTAGCAACAAGGAGTTTTCTGCACCAGTCGGGAAATGGGGAGCCGAGACCGCAACCTGGTGGGGCTCGAACAGAATACCCACTGACAGCAGGTGTGCTTGTGTGTGCCTCCACCACATGGGGTGGTTGCACTTTTGATTAGTTTTAAACTTTAAACAAAAGGACATTTTTCAACTGCTTGGGAGGTTCAAGGGGCTGCAGTGACATGCTGAGGCCGGAGGCTAGACACAGCAACTTCCAGTAGCCTCACAACTTAACCGAGCCCTCAAGTGAGCGGGGCATCAGATAGGAGTGTAGGCGCTCAGGGAATCTACCTACTGCAGAGCTGCCATAGTTTTTAAACTAGGTTTTACTGAATAAAACCCGTGGTCGAGCGCACCTCTGGGGGAGAGGTGGTAATATTTGCTAGGTCGTAATCTAGCAACAAGGAGTTTGCTGCAGCAGTCGGAAAACGGGGACCCGAGACCACAACCTGGAGTGGCTCAGACAGGATACCTACTGACAGCAGGTGTGCTTGTGTGTGCCTTCACCACATGAGGTGGTTGTGCTTTTGATTAGTTTTAAACTTTAAACAAAAGGACAGTTTTCAGCTGTTTGGGAGGTTCAAGGGGCTGTGGTGACATGCTGAGGCCGGAGGCTAGACACAGCAACTTCCAGTAGTCTCACTACATAACTGAGCCCTCGAGCGAGTGGGGCGAGCTCGAGCGGGGCACCACATGAGCTCATATGTAGAGACATGCGTGTCTGCATGTGTCTGCCATGTCAGCTGAGGAAGCCAGGAAACTAGGCCTGAAAAATAAACAGAGCAACAGAAAAAAACAGGTATGAAAATAACAAAAGAAAGACTAGTCATTAAACTAAGCAGGAGGCAAGAATAACCATATTTAATAAAACAAGTAGTAGTAAACACATACTAAGAAACATGGCCCAATCCAAAACTAAGGCAAAGAAAATTCAGAAGTAGTGTGCAAAGTGCAACATGTACACTGAAGGGTTAAAATGTAAGGACTTTTGCTGCGACAACTGCACACTAATTGAAACATTGAGGGAGGAAATAAAAGAGCTGTGTAAAAGACTGGAGGTACACAAAGAAATTAATGACCTAGAAAAGTTTCTGGAGACGATGGTACATAACATATCCTTACAAGATCCAAGCAACCAAATAAGTACATCATATTCTGAAAAGCAGAACCCCAGCCAACCTTCTACTAGGGAGTACTCTGGTAACTGGGAACCAGTTCACAAGGGTTGTAGAAGTGTAGATAAAACTAGATGTAAATCCCTACAAAATTCCTTTATGACACCAAAGCAATTTGAGATACTATCCAAAGATTGACAACAAAAGGAACTAGGAAATTTAGAGGTTCAGCAAGCATTAGATGAAGAGGCACAACCCCTACCAGATAGGTACCCCTTGAAATAAAAACAATTGCAAACAACTAATATGCACATAGACCCAGAGGTTAGGAAGGTAGTTGGCCTGCAGGGCATAAATACAGTAATTAATACAGTAATGAGTCAACAAAGCAGTAAACAACTCAAAAAGGACATCCTCATTCTAGGAGATTATATTATTAAGGGAACGGATACCATTATATGTAATTGCAGAAAAGAGAACACAGTGGTGAGTACATTTCCTGGGGTTAGGCTTATAGACATATACAGATTGCTAGAGGGGCTAGTGGAAGGGACACAAAACCCTCTGGTTATTTTGCATGTTGGAACCAACTGCATAGGGGAAAATAACATAACTACCATTCAAAGCAGCTATAAGCACATTGTTGACAGAGTAATAAACAAAGGGGGCGAGATAATAATATCTGGTATCCTACCAACATGTGGAGTAAATGGTTATAAAAACAAAGACATTACCAGGATAATTAACTGGTTAAGGCATTTCTGTAAACTACAAAAGATCGGCTATATGGACAATTCTATATCTTTCAAAATAGGGCAGTTTTCAAACCAGATGGACTACATCTAAATAAAATTGGAGCAAGAATATTGGGCACAAAAATAAATGAAGTAATTAAGCTTCATTTAAACTGGATAGGGAGGGAAGGATTCCCAGGAACGTAACCAATATACCTGATCAGATTGCTACAACTCACAATGTCTGGAAAGTAATATTAATAAATGCCAGAAGTCTGGAAAATAAAATGGAAAAATTTAAATACATTTTGGATCACAGAGCGATAAAAATACCCACAATAACTGAGACCTGGTGGGAGGATGGTGACATAAATGAAAAAAATATACCTGGCTTTAATTTATATTCAAAATCTAGAAAATATAGAAGGGGGGGGTATAGCCATATATATTAAGGACACCACAATTAGTGAAGAAATTGTCCATGAATATGACAACATGGAGATGCTTTGGGTCAAACTATGACCATCGAATAAAACCAAAATTAACTTGGGGTAGTGTATAGGCCCCCCTCAAATTCAGTACAAGCAGATAACATAATACTTATGCAAATTTCTAAATTAGACCCCTCAGAAAATGATATTATTAATGGGGGACTTCAACCTACCAGGTGTAAACTGGGTAAACCTGGAAGGAGGCTCCAGCATAGAAAAACAGTACCTTGAGGCTATGGATAATGCTGAACTGGAGCAAAAAGTGCTCCAGGGTACCAGAGAAAGTAACATACTTGATCTCATATTTACAAATATGGGGGATCAGGAGGGAGATATTGAAATAAGTACCCTTCTAGGTACCAGTGATCACTGTTCAGTGAATTTTCACATCAAGGAGACAGCGCATAAACATACAAATACAAATTCCACTCAAATATTTGACTTCAGAAAAGCTGACTTGACAACCCTAAAGAGTGACATGAGAAAATGGGACTGGGAGACAGAATTTAGAGACACTAACACTGAAGAAGCTTGGGGAGGATTCTAATAAAAAAAATAACAAAGGAAGTGTCTATTCACAAACCAAAAAGAAGGAAATATGGTAACAAGATGGACACCCCCGGGTGGTTTAGCAATAATATAAAAGTTATGATCAAACAAAAGAACAAAGTTATTAAAATTGTGCGTCATACAAAGGACATCCAGGGTATGCTGATATATAGGGAACTGGTCAACTCAACAAAAAAAGCCATCAAAAAAGCTAAAGCTGCTCATGAACTGACACTGGCCAAGAAAGTTAATGACAATTATAAACTGTTTTATGCACATATAAATAAAAGTAAGCAAGGACATAACAGTATTGGACCATATATGAATAAGGAAGGTAATATGGTGGACTATAGGGAAACAGTAAACATTCAGAATGATTACTTTTGTTTAGTATTCAACTCTATTAAATCAGGCAAATCTGGATCCGTAGCTAAATCAACAGCAGGGGACATACAAATCAGTGTTGAAGAAGTTGGGGAGAGATTGAAAAATATCAATAAAAATAAATCCCCTGGACCAGACAACATGCATCCAAGAGTACTGAAAGAAATTGCAGATTATATAGCATCCCCACTGACCCATATTTTCCAGCTTTCCCTAGACAGGGGGAAGGTAGCACAGGACTGGAAGGAGGCAGTGGTGATACTGATATTAAAAAAGGGATCTAGAACAAAACCTGAGAATTTTAGCCCAGTGAGCCTTACTTCAGTCTTGAGAAATGTTCTGGAGGGCATACTAAAGGACATCATACTGTAAATATACACTTAGAGGAAAAGAATCTTCAGGATGAGACAGAACATGGGTTCATCAAATCCAAATCATGTCAAATGAATATACTCGTCTTTTATGAAAAAGCCAGCAGAGCAATGGACCTGGGAGACTCAGTGGACGTGGCTTACTTGGTCTTTTCCAAAGCATTTGATAAACTCCCTCATGAAGAACTAATATGTGTCCTGGAGACAAATAAACTAAACCTGAATATAATTATCTGGGTGAGAGAATGGCTAACTAATAGAAGACAGCGAGTGGCTGTTAATGGGGTCATGTCTGAATGGGCGGAGGTAACAAGCGGAGTTCCCCAGGGCTCCGTCCTGGGTCCTTGTTTATTTAATATATATGTGACATCTCTGCAGTGCTCACACCCTAACATCTGGATTACAAAATTTACAGACGACTACAGAATAGGGGCAATTGTAAATAGTGTTGGGGATGGATAATCTTTGCAATCAGCACTCAACAGAATTTATAACTGGACAATCAAATATAAACTGGCCCTTAATCTAGGCACATGTGTTATTATGCACATGGGGAGACACAACTTAAATATAGTATACACTATGGGGAACAGTAACCTGCCAGTTACAGCAAAGGAAAGGGACCTGGGAATGAAAATAACACCAGACCTCCAATTCAGTGAGCATTGCAACACGGTGGCAAGCAAGGCAAGTTGTAACTTAAACTGTATCTTGAGGCACATAAGTAGTAGGGACAGCAAGGTAATGCTCCCTTTGTACCAATCATTGGTCAGGCCTCACCTAGAATACGGGGCCCAGGTGTGGTCATCCTACAAAAAAGAGATATCATGAAACTTGAAGAGATACAAAGAACGGCTACAAAAGCTATACCAGGCTGCAAAGGGCTTTCATACTCAGATAGATTAAACAAACTAGATCTTTACACTCTCAATTTAGACGAGCATGGGGGGACTTGTGCACAGTCTATAAAGTACTGCAGAATGAACAAATGGCAAATAGCTATGGACTGCCACTAAAGCAAGGAATGTATATAACCAGAGACCATCCATTACAACTAACATTTGAAAAATGGAATTTACTGAAGAGAAGGCATTGGTTCAGCCTCAGGGTGCCCTCTTTATGGAACAATTTACCAATGGAGGTAGTCACCATAACCCAGTTCAAAACTAGGCACGATAATTGTATAATAAGTAAATACGAAATGATTTGAAATAGTAAGGCAAGCAGAATATGGGACACAAGTCTAATTAATTGCTTGAAAGATCTATGTAAAATCTATGTCTGTGTCTGTGTGGCATGTGGTCCCTGCTCTTTAGACTGATCTGTCCTGTGGAGAAGGAAGAGGGAAGAGCCTGAGAGTTCAGACGCTTGCAGACACAGAGTCTGATAAACATCCAGAGGTACCCGAGACCTGCATCTTCTAGTTACCCCCAACCCCAACTGCACAACTGAATCATTAGCCTGAGAGGTTATGCAGCTGCAGGACTAAGAGGAGCCCAAGCTGACAGGGACGCTGGCACATCAGAACCATGAGTACTCTCAGGGCTCGCCCTGCAGCTGGGAAACTTGTACAGAGTTTTGCCACTGATATTACAGGTTTGCCCAACGGGCCAGGAGTTTACAAATATCTCATTTGGAGGTTTTGCCATTTGAGCAATTACATGGCCTGTGGAGTTTGGGTTTAATTTTTCTGCTTGTTTTAAAGTGCACCATCGCCAGACAACCAGCTGCAATGTCACCAGGCCTGCACCATTCCTACGGCTGGGTACCCACTGAAGCACAAGGAGATCCCTTTAAGGTTTAAGGGTTAAACTGGTACCAGTGGGTAATGCTCCCAGTACAGGTGGGCTGGTAATACTAAAAGGGTTACAGTCTTTTTTGCTACTGCCTTGTCTTGCCTGATTGGGGGGGGTAGGCACTGTTACTGTTACCATTACTGTTACTTCTGTTTTAAAGTGTTTTATTAGTCGAGCCTAGTCAGACACTTAATTTTGGTCCTGCAACAAGAGTTAGCGACTTTCTGACAAGATCAGTTTTGCTTTGTATTCTCCTATCCCTTGTGAATATTCCCCACTAAATATTTTATTGATACTTGGCATTTAATGTCAGAACATATTATTAGTCTTTAAGTCACTAACTGCATTTTTGTTGACTTTAAGGTTGCACTGTGATTTTTCATGTACAGGGGGACAAATGCGGGGTGATGGGGAGGTACTACATCCCGGGGGTTGTACTGCTCTGACACCAGATCCACTTAAATTTTGCTCTGGGTGGAGGCACTGCACTAAACTTAAAAGATCTAGATTTGAACCCCCCCAATCAGGAAAATCAGAATCCAGACCCCTCAACCTTGTTTGAGCCCACAAGGCAGAGGTAATAACCTCAACATCCACGGCAACCCGGTTACATCAACATCAGGGAACAGGAGATGGACAAAATGGGGGAGATGTTTCTGGACAGAAGGTACAGGTACCAAACAGTAAATACAGCCAGATAAAGGGCAAGAAACAGAACTAGGGAGGAGATGTTGAGAACTGGTGCAGGACATAAAGAAAGAATCTGAAAACAGAATGGTGTGTGCCTTAAAGTACTCAAACCTTACCAGTGAGATTACAGGGATCCTAAACAAACATTGTGACATCTTGAAATCTATGGGAATTCCAGATTTCAGTAGGCCTCTCATAGTGGCCTTCAAAAAAGTGAGGGCATGAAGGACAGACTGGTCCACACAGACCACAGGAAGAACCAGAATGAGAAGGGTCAGCAATTACAGAGCCCTGAGACCAGGTATGGACCCCTGTGAGAGACGCTGCCATTGTGGCAACATTACAAAAAAGATTATTTTGAACATCCAAGGATGAATAAAAAAGACAGGGTCAGGGACCATATCACATGTGGTTCATTTAATCATTCGTCCATGTTCCAAGTTGTATAAATAAACATTAGAGTCAATCATGAAAAATCCTCCGTGGCACAGCATGTTAATGCCATGGGACATAGCCCTGCATCTCTATATTTCTGGGGAACAGAACAGATCCAAGAGTCACGCAGGGAGGAGATTGCAATCAACAATTTGAACAGCGGGAGATGTTTTGCATATATGCATTGGGTACCCTGAACAAAGATGTGGGAATGAATGAAGATAAAAACTGGCAGGCATGCTGGTAACTCTCCTGTTCTTGTTCATCTTTATCCCGATCAGTGTGCCTGATATGAGGGAAGCTTTCTCCAAGGATCTTGGCCTGGGCAGCATAGCGTAGTGAGACTAAGCCCAGTAAGCTAAATCAAAAATTACAGAAACTGGTAATCTGCTAAAGAGTTGAAATGACAAATTGCAAAAGAAAGCTTAGCTAACCGCAGAGTAGCAAAAGGGAATGTATCTTAACACAAAGCAACAGAAGGAATGACAGCCCAGAGCATTTTTATTCTGTTTAATTTAATTCTGTTTATTCTGTTTAATACCACTTTTTTATTCAGACAAGCTCCCACAAAAATATATACAAAGAAAATGATTCCTGCATGTCCTTTCAAGCATTGTAACACACATGTAATCTATCCCACACAGGTTTTCATCAGTTTTTTCGAGTGAGACATTTTATTGATTCCAGGAGTAACAAACTGTCATTAACAAGTGACATGACTCTAAGAGAGGATTTTCTCTTCTGCGTAATGTCCCTGAGGGGAAACAGCAGTACACTTCTCAAATATACAAGATATTGCTGACTTGCAGTTCTAGCACTCTGACTCATATTAGGGAGGTGTAGGAGGCTGATACCACCTGTGTTATAACTGAGGAGGAATGCACCAAGCAGCTCCGAAAGGGATGAAAGGCCACCTCTTCTCCCACCAGGAGGGAGTTTTTCTGGAAAATAATGGTCTGCTATTTTAGAACCCCTACAGTCACTAAGCATTTTAATTCCACTTGCACAGCAGACTGCTGGAGAATATGTGTGTGGGGGCAGGTTGTATCTGATTGGCACATTTTTGGGGGGTGCCTGAAGATCCGTACTTTTGGGATAAATATCCAACATAATTTGAACACTATCCAAGGCAAAAATATTCCAAATGTCTTCACAAAATGGGTGATTGGTTTTACCACTATAATGTGTTTCTGAAACTGACATTTGATCAGTGGCACTCACTCTAATTGTGACAGCACTAAAGTGTATTACTGCCCACTGGCTGCAGGAAGAACCCCCTCTAGTATCCGAGTGACGAAACAGAGTGCATTGCCTCTATCAATTGGAACAGATGATGGGCACACTGAGGCTCAGGGAAACCAAGCATCAAGACCCATGGAGTGTCTGGCAGCAGTGAGACTCCAGGCAACTGCTGTTGGGGGGGGATGTCCCATTCGATAACCAGTATTCTAGAATGCGTGGTTGGGTCACTCTGGTTCTTACAGGTGTGGTCACTCGCAACAGAAATCCCCCCTCCTTGAACGGAACCTAATTTATCACAACCCTTCCTCAAGTTAAATACTCAATGACAGTGCAGTCTGCTGGTTGTTTTGCCTTTACTATAGGGTAATTTGAATTTTTTTTTGTTGTTAAACAGAGAGAAGAGACAAGGTTCATTATTACATATTGTCAGGTACTCCTGATATTAACTGTTAATTGCACCAGAGTACTCAAAAGGAAATGTTTATTTTCTCCTTTGTCTTTTTTTCTTTTTCATTTTAAAAGATATGCATTATATTTATTATACACCTTAGAGGGAGCATCAAAGGCTATAATAGACAGCAGGCAGACTTCTCAGTGTACAATGGTTGGTTTAACCTCTATTCTTAGTATAATACAGGGTTTCCTACCATCATAACATGGACTCGTATGAAACTGGGTGCAAATTCTTCTTTCAGGTCTTTTCCAACTATTGTATTAATTGAGTATTGGATAACCAGTAAGTAACCCTAAACACGAACCTTTGATTTCTCCATCTCCTTGAAGTAAGATTGGGAGAACACTCTGATAATTAATTTTGGAAAGCTGGTATACACTGTAATCAAAGTGATTTATGTTAATGTTGAATGAAAATGAATTAAAAAAAAAATGAATACAAAAAAAAACAGACTTTCTAGTCCAACAACCATGTAATAGCTGTTTTCTCAAGCAAGCTCCTGCAAAAAGAATATAAAAGCCCTAGACTTTTTATGGTTGAGACGACGGTAGGAGCAGACTTGCATGAAGACAACTACTTGCTACTAGTCTTAGGTGAATATTGGTTGTAGGCCGCTGGTAAAGCCACAGAAGGGTAAGAATATGCTCAGCTCTTGTTTCATGCATTGATAGCTTCTCATGCAACATTTTAGTAGTCAAGACTATAGGTCACTACAGCTACTGGGTTGGGGATAACTGCTTTATAACATGAATGCTAGTATTATTAACAGTTTGACTAGGTTAGTTTGATTTGTAACTTACATTAGAGGTCAGAGCTATAGGTCATAAGACTGCCGGGCAGAGAAAACAGTAATTTTGGGATACTGCTTTCATTAAATTGAGAAATAATAACTTTTGTCATATATTTTTGGTAAATCTTTCTGACATGAGACTGTGACTATGTGCTCTTATCGACTTCAGTGACAAGAACGAACATACATCAGTAATAAAAAACACTTGAACTATGCCAGTACGCCCCAGGTGTCTCCTATATCTACAAAATACAAAACAGAGTACTCATACTGTGTCATTCAAACCCATCACATGCCCCCTAACCTCTTTGTAGGCTACACCTCAGATAACCCACCAGGTCAGCATTTAAGCAGCAGTGCAACAAAACTGGGCAACAAATTTGACCTTACATGTTTTTCTTTTTTCACTATAAGATTCCAGCCATCTTCCAGTTTCTTGCTATGGTAAAATGTTTTAGTTCCACCACAGTTTCCTTATTTTATTAATGTTTTACGTATTTTATTCTCAAGAAAAAAGATGGCCACCACAGCTGTCTTAATGTCATTATAGACAGTTCAGATCAAGAACATTAAATCGAGTCATGGCGTGCAGCAGAGGAGCCTAGAAAAGGAGATTTGACATGAGTGCTAATATTTTTATTTATTGTAGCTGAAACTAGATTTTCTGGAAAAAACATATTTTGTTGCACTGCTGCTTTAAAAACAGTATAACAGGAACTTAGCAATGTCACCTTCATATGCCCCCCCTTTCAATATATATCCCCTTCTAGACCTCTACCTCTCTATTTCATACCGTAATTAATTTTCTTATTTTTATTTTATTTTTTTTACTTAGTACAGTACAAGTCACACTAAACTGTTCCTCCAATTAGTTGTTCTAGCATTTTGACTGAGCTGCATAAGTGTTGCTGGATCCAGTACAAAGCCCTTCACAAACTGTTTCTTAAGAGTTAAAATTCAGTTTTGCACTGCATTGTGACTGGATTGCATGATGTATTCCAGCTGAGCTGCAAAAACATTTTACAAACTTTGCTCTTGAGCTAGTCAAGCACTGAAAAACAATGCAATATGAGTTGCCAACTGAAGAAAACAATGCTAAACCAACTAATTGGGGGAACAGTTTAATGTGACTTGTACTGTATGCTTTATCTTCTGGTGGCAAATCCCCATCAGCTTCCCTACCTCGGCAGGTGGACCTGGGATCTCTCTGTACACAGTGCCCCCTTGATTACTCCCCTGGGGCCTCTGGAGTTCCCTGGCATGACCCTATCAGATCTAGGTCTGGGATGTGACAGGAACCCAGATCCGTTATGGGGCAGGGGCATCATTGGGCACACCAGAGGCATTTTTTCTATTATGGTTCTTGTGGGGCCATGTCAAGTGGACACTGTGATGCAAGCGTGCCATGCACCTGACATGCCCTCCCATCAGAGCAGTGCTCGTTAGTGCTCCGGTAATGGTGCATCCCATGGTCACCAGGGAGCACCGGACTGGAGTCACTTAACCCCCCTTCTCCCTCAGAGGTGGAGCACATGCTGTGGCCACTCAATCCACCCCTGCCCCTGGCCGGCCCATGGGCATTCCAAGTATGTTCCAGAACCCAGGTCGCCCGCATCACAGCAGAAAATGTTTCCGTCGCACCGGCGTGCCAGCCATTTTTCATTTTTTAAATGTAATGTTTTTTAGATAAAGGACAGTTGAACTTTAATATAGGACTATCATTCCCAGCCTCATGGATCTAATATAGCACCACATTTTACCAGGAATAGGGGCAAATAGCTTGCAGGCACTACTGCAATGAGAAACACCCTCTCTCAGAACAGTGATTCTGTTAGTGCTGCAGCTGTTGCCCTGAGAAACCAGACAACAGCCTGGTCATGAGATTGGGTGGTCCCTGACATGGTGATGTCATCACGTGGTGTCCTGCATCATGTGCACGTCACATGGCCTGTCAAGCCTCTGCCCTGGTAATGCAAACAAGGACCCAAGAAAGTGTTCGGACTGCTAAATGCCAAAGGAAACAGGTGTTAGCAAGCAGCTTCTCCACAGTGCTGGTAAGAAGCAGGATAATCAGCGCAACCTCACACCAGCACTTGGCATTTACTATTAAATTGTGAAAAAAAGAGGGTAGTCTAATGCATTAAGTTTTCATCTTTTGTCAGACAGTATATCAAGAAAATAAAGTTATTCTGCTAAAGACATAATACTAGAGCTCACTCTACTTTTTATTCACCAAGTTATACTGTTTAGTATTAATTCCCAACCTTATTTATTTTTTTATTTTTTTTGGTTATAGATTTTATAACACTAGTAGGCAGTATCCTGACTCCCTACACTATTGCTGTCTTGGTGTCTTCCTCCAGTACTTATACCTCATAGTTTCTACTTGTCTTATCACCCCTTTCCTACCACACCTCTTACACATCTCTCCCCCCTCCTACTTTCTCCCCACGAGGTCTTACTACCGCAGTCCTTCCTACTGTTATCCATGGTCCAGCACCCTTGATTGTACCCCCACCTTGTGGGCAGCAACCTATATGTAGATACATGTAGTAACCTTAGGGTGAAGACACTTATCATATAAACATAAGTGTCAGGATCTGTGTTCTACTAATGCATATTATGTTTTATTATGCTCTACTGATATATTTTAGCCATCGGATATGCTTTTGCTCTATTTTTATTATATTCTCTATAAGTAAGGCAACAGTGCCATTTTTAGTAATTGTGCACCATTATAAGTGCAACTAACCTTGGGATAATCAGTGGTCCTATTGTATTATGTTATCTTCTGCAAACTATGCAACTTCTTGTACTAGTTAGGATAATTACTCAGGCCACCTGTTTTTGACCAATTATATACATTTTATGTATCTTCTTTAGCCATTACTATAATGATTATCAGGGTATAAGACCCTCCATATCATGTAGCTTCTCTGAGAAGAGAGACTGCGTTACCTAGATAAGGAAAACTGGTAGTTCTCCCAGTGATTACACTGTTGGTAGTAAAGCTGTATTATTGATCTGTAATAAATTCCATTTATTACATGAGTATCAAGTGTCTGTTGTTGCTTCCTTTTGTGCCATCCCACCAAGAATCTGAGAAGGTAATTTATTACCAAGCTACATTTGGTGAACATGTGCTGGTTGGAAGGTACAAAGGAAGATTCATGTTCAATTTATTTTAAATGTCGAGTAGTGTAGTGCAACTTTCACCTGCTTGGACCTACTCATGCTTACAGTGGTAGCGGTTGTGGTGGACCAACACCATCTTGGTCTCAGGCAAGGCAGACCCACACCTGGCCCCCCTTACACTCCCTCTGTGACCTTGGCATCACCGTTCACCCACCAGGGACCGGAAAGCAGTTGGTAACAGTGCCAAAGCATTTTGACCAGTTTTTCAACTGCTTATTTGTTTGTTTGTATACTCCTTTTTTGTTATGTCTGACCTGTGCATAGAACTGAGACTCGATGTCTCAAACTACCTCACATCCCATGGCTGATGGACAGATTTTGCGCTGGACAAAAAATCTGCTGAAAAACCATTGCTGCTAATATCTGACCACTACATAGAGTCCAAACAAACAGCCAACAAATACAACCTTAAAGGTCTCTTGGTTGCAGCTCTACATACCACTGTTGAGAATCTCACAGCAAGGTGTGCCTCCCCAAACTGTAAAATACATCTCTGAAAAAAAGAGATGGGCTTGCAGGCATCGGAGTTACAGAAAAAGGAACAGAAACTAGTGGAGGAGACAGCCTCTCTGTGATACCAATAGGCTGTTGCACTGTACTGCTCAAGACACTGAGCAAGATATATGTTTATTAAGAGATGATTGTGAAAGGTTGAAATGTGATAAGAAGCAGTTAGCATATTTGAATGATATTCTGAGTGATACAAATGAGTCTTTGAGAAAGGAGAATGCTGAGTTGAAAGAGGATTACAAGTGTGTGAGTTGGACAAAGAGCTTAGGAAAAATGTTGAATTGGGTGCCACGTATAGAGTGTTGCAACGTGAGGTTGAGAGAAGTATTGAGCAGAGTACTGCAAAAGTCTGTCACATGAAGTGTAGACTAAAGATGGTGAGGTTGCGCTATCAATGGGAGATTCTTGCTGGCCATGTTAAGGCCATGAACAGGTTTCAGTATACACCCATTAAGACTGTGTCATCCAGTGATGATGACTCAGACTTTGATGATGAGGCATGCCACATCACATGCAAGTCTGACCCCCATGGTGCAGCAACTTCCGCTGGCCATACACATGATGGCCCCGATGTCAGCATGCACACTGCATCACCATGTCTACACAAGCATGGCAGATGCCATGTACAATGCCAAGATGGCAACCCACATGACACAGGCAGAGGGCCTGTATTCTGTGGTGCACCTCCACTTGCTCCTCTCACCAGGTGAGATGAGTCAGAGATCCACAGCATGCTTAATGAAGTGACTAACCTGAATCACCATCCCGGAGGACTAAAAGAAGGTCATCCAGGACCAAACTGAGAAAATTCTCAGAGAATTGGTCAATCAAGACCACACATACAGAACTATTGCCGATGCGGAAGCTGCACTTCATGGAGCTTGGGAATGCGAAGAACTCCGTGCACCTATGCACATTTACAACCCCCTACAAGTCACTCACTCTGTCCAGCAAATTGCACAGAGCATTGGACAGATGGGCCCAACTAACAATCTCATTTGTCACTTAGAGAAAGTGTGCTCCCTGTGTGAGAGACTTTCTCTCCAATCCGAGTACCAGGTTCAAGTCTTGTGACAAACAATTGAACCTACCCTCTGGGCTAAGCTTTCTGAGTCAGTACGTAACTCTGAGATCCTCACTTTTGACAACATTGCCATGACCATTATATCCTCCAATTCTCCAGGTATTGTGGGCTCTCTCTTGGACTACAAGGTTAAGCAAAGCACAAAAGAAAGTCCAGCGGCCTACCACCAATAGTTGTGACTTACATACAGCACTGGCAAAGGCCTCGCAAATGAACATGCAGACAGAGAACAAATTGAGTACAAGGATTTGTACATCCAGAATATGACTCCAGCCTTGTGGGAAAAGGTTGAGCTTAATGTTAACCTGAGTAACGATACATTTGCATCCATCCTCAGTAAGACAGAGCATGCCTATCAGGTCTACCTCTGTATCCTTACTTCCAGAAAATCCAACAAGGTGGCTGCAGTACAGGTGGCTGCAGAACAGACCACCCCTGACACCCCTACCCACTATACGGTAGAGGGAGATAACAAAACAAATGATGCCCCTTCTGACAACAAGCAGTTACACAAGGGGGGCAGGAATATAGAAACATCAGGAACAGAGACAGAGGCAATTTGAAAAATCCAAACACCCAGCAGAATAGCCAGATCCACAGTGGTCCCAGCTATTGATAGACCAAAGATGAAAATGAGACCCTCCGCAAGCTGTTGGAGGAGATCCGTGCTGAGAGGGAAGCTAGAGCTACACGAACTATAGCGGCCCTAGCCCCAACCACTGAATGGACAAGCAGCCGAGGAAATCCTTTTCTAATCCTAGCTGTCAAATGTTCGAACGACTGAGGGAATCCTTTTGTTGTGCCAGTTACTGGCCAGGCCAATGTGACATCCAAGGAGGAACCACCCTTGCAGGCTGTCGCAGCACCTGCAACATCACAGGTACAGTTTTACCCATTGGAAGACATACAGAAGGCCTTGAAAGACCCTGCAGGCCTTCAGTTTCAGGAACAGGATGATGATGCTGATTCTGAAAATATCAATTGACAATTACAGGCCCCAGTCTGGATTCTGAGTAATTTGATCATTGACACAAATGGATGGCCTTGTGTAAAGGCAAAGGTTGGGGGCCACCAACATACCATGCTTCTGGATACTGGAGCAGCCATGTCAGTCCTCCATGATGAGGATACAGTCTCATCTAACTGGTCTACCTGCTGAAAGACCAGTGCACAGGGTGTAGTGGTATCCAGCTACATACCTATCCATCTATTCCTCTACCTGTGGTGGTAGGCTACCTCAAGACTAATTTTGCTTTTGACCTCATGATTCTATGTTATCACCCCAGCATCCTGGGAATTGACTTCCTAACACTACACTGCTGTGTAGTGGAGTTAGCAAACAGGCTACTTATTCAGATCAAAGAACAATGTCATGCTGTCACCATCCCAGACTCACACATGGTGGCAGCCATCTCCCACAACAACAAAGAGTATTGTGTCATGGCTTTGTTCAAAAGTCATGACCTCTTTTTGAGCTTGCACCCTTGCTACAAAAACACCTTGACGTGTTTGGCACCAACAAGCATGACTATGGTAGGATGCACACTACCATTGAGATCACAGAGCCTAGCTCTGTAAGGCAGAAGCAATACCCATTTCCTGCTGAAGCCTTGCCATCATTGAGAGAGACTATCCAATCACTGCTTAAACAAGGAGTGATTAGGACCTGTGTCTCCGCTGTTAACTCACCCATTTGGCCTGTGAAAAAGCCAAATGGAGCTTGGAGACTCACAAATGACTACAGAAAACTTAATCAAGTTACTCCTAGCTGCGCCCCAACAGTAACATCAGCATCTGATGTGCTCAAGCTGTTGACACCTGATAAAAAGTGGTTCACAGCTCTTGATATCTCTAATGGGTTCTGGTCACTCCCACTAGCACAGGAAAGTCAATACAAATTTGCCTTCACCTTTGATGGACGTCAGTACACCAGGACCTGCCTTCTGCAGAGCTTTCACAACAGCCCTTCCCTCTTCCATCTCCACATGATGGATGCTTTGCAGGGGTTCTCCACACCCCAGTGTCTCCTGCAGTACGTGGATGACTTGCTCCTAGCAACTACCATGAAAGAAGATCATTTGGCCCTTTTAGATGAACTTCTGTCTCTCCTCAAGAGAGCAAGCCTCACGTGCAACCCCGCTAAGGCACAATTGTGTGAAAAAAAGGTCATCTTCCTTGGCCTATGCATTACAGACCAAGGAAGGAGCCCAGCTGTCAAGAAGATCTGCCACTTCCTACTAATGTGGCAACACTCAGATGCTTTTTAGGAAAGGTTACTACTCCAGGGATTTTATCCCTGACTTTGTCTTGAAGGCCATTCCCTTGTATGAACATCTGAAAAAGGATGTCCCATGGACATGGGACCCCACTCTTACTGAAACCATGACACAGCTCAAGCAGGCCTTGGCCTCAACCCCAGCACTGATTAATCCTAACCCAAATCTCCCATTTCATCTGGAAACTGCCACATCTGATGTGGCCATGTCTGTAGTGCTGGCACAAAAACACAAAGGGTACTTCAGGCCCATTGCCTATACTTCTCAGATGCTGTCCCCAGTAGAGAGAAAGTATAGTCTATGTGAAAGAACACTCTTGGCAACCTACTGAGCTGTCAAACATTTCATGTACATCACTGGGTACGCACCTATTGTTTTGCATACCTGCCTCACTCCAACCAACTTCTTGCTTTCAGACATAGTAAAAGATGGTTCAGTTTCCAATACCAGACTCACCAATGGTCCTTGCTTTTGCAGGACAGGGGTATCAAAGTACCGCCTGCAAAAATGCCATCCATCTTGGCCCATGGCCTACTCTACGCAGGTAAGCCCCATGACTGTGCACTCCAGCCTCCTGACTTACATCAGCCAGGACCATTCTTACCAGCTACACCAGATGTTTTAGAAGATACTAGCATGTATCACGTCTTTACAGATAGCTCTACCTATTATGTAGACGGAGAGCAGGTAACAGGGTTTGGGGCGCTCATATTAGATCAAGATGGTGATTTCAGGTGCATTTCAAGGAAATGCACTGTCATCTCCTCACAATTTGCTGAATTGGCAGCTGTGGCCTGTGCTCTGGAAGTTATGCCCCACGGTGATAAAGATGCAGTCATTTTGTGGACTCTAACTGGGTCTGCTCCTCTCTTACTGAGTTTCTACCATTCTGGAAGAAAAATAACTTTACATCATCTGATGGCACACCTGTCAAGTACAGGGATTTGTTTATCTAAATATACAACCTGACACAACAGTTTGCTCACAACCTGTACATCCACAAGGTAAAGGCTTACTGTAAATCTGAGCCTTACCATGAATTCAGTGACTGAGTGGACTCATTTGCCAAAGCTGGCACTCAAGAGGGGGAGACATGGTCAATGACTCACCCAGTAGCTGTTTCTTAGCCATCAACACCAGGCAGAAACCACAACCAGAACTTTCACTGGACCTTTCTGCTGCACAGAAATCTGACCCAGAGCTAAAAGATGTGTTCAAACTCTGGGACAAAGGAATTGAACATGAACTACTTACTGGTAGTCCATACAAGAGACACTCTGACAACATACACCTGTCTAGTGATCAGAAACTCATCTGGTATTGAAAGGAAGATACAGGTGACAAATTGTGGATTGCATCACCATTTTTGTGAAACAAATTCATTCATATGGTTCATGACACCCCAACTGGTGGATACTAGGGGCAGATAATACCATCCAGAAACTTAAAACTGTTATCTGGTGGCCTGATATGATCAAGGATGTGGAGCATTATGCAGACAACTGCATTGCGTGTGCCCAGAACAACCCAATTTTGGTGAAAAGAAATGCCAAACTATTGCCACAAAAGGCAGTCTGGACCATGGAGTGTGATATAAATCAATTTCATTGGCCCCTTGACTAACTCAAGCAAGAAATACAAGTATACACTTATTGTCACAGATTTGTTTTCTAAGTGGGTTGAGGCATTTCCCACTAAGAATAACACAGCAAAGACAACTGCCAAGATCCTGGTAGATCAATTGTTCTCCAGGTGGGGCCTTCCCCTTAAGGTAGACTCAGACTAGGGAACTAGTTTTACAGCTGAGCTGATGAAGCAGACACTCCAAATGCTTGGAGTAGATCAAAATTGTCATATCCTATATCATCCTCAATCCTCAGGTCAGGTAGAAAGAGGAAACAGAAGAATCAAACAAATGTTATATAAATTCATCAATGACAATCCCAAGGACTGGGATTCCCTCTTGCCACTACTGCTGATGGCAATCAGGGGCACTCCTGCAGCAATTACTCAGTGCACACCAAATGAGGTTATGACTGGTAGAGCCATGAGATTACCTGAGCACCTGTTGATTGATCTCCACTCCCCCTCTGCAGATAGAGTATCTGTGGACAAATATATTGAGAAACTTCATGATGACATCATGAAGACACACCTGTTCACTGCCAATCATATGGGTAAAGCTCAGCAAGTTAAAGCTCATTTTGATAAGCATGTCAAAGAAGTTGACTGGCAAGTTGGAGACCAAGTTATGCTCCTCCAATACAGACAATCAGCTGATTCATTTGCCAGCAAATGCGAAGGCCAATATCCCATTGTCAACCAACTCAGTCCTGCTGTCTATCAGGTCAGAGTTCAACAGCAAAAACAGACCACCAACAAGTGGTTCCATGCTAATCAGCTCAAGTTGTATAAAGGTGACTAATTACTTTTCTCAAAATCTCTTAGGGCAGAATAGAACCCCTCACTTAACAATCCTTTTCTGTTTCTGTCAGATACACTGGCAAGATGGTTATCTTGCACATCCTAATCCTGGTGGGACTACTTTCTTTGACTTACTCTCAAGACAACCCCCTTTTGACTGAAAACAGACAACGTATAGTACATTTGTTTGATAAACTTGAACATTTAACTAGAGATATCCCCGGCCCACAAGGAGTTCACATTGCTGTCCCCAATAAAATGATTACTGTTAAGGAAGGCTCAGATGCCTATCTTAATGCCATAATTGTAGCTCCAGACAAATCCACATTGCAGATACAATGGGAAACTGATTTTAATGGTTACACACTTCCTGTAGCACGTTTATCTAAAGGTACTTTTCATGGATGTCCCAACACAGGGATTGCACCAAATGGTACACTCTCTATTCAACAAACTTCTCCTAGACATACTGGTTGTTACAACTTAACTGCCTTAATAGATCCTACCTTTTGTGACCGCCTCAGCTCTGAGGAATCACATGCTTTCTGTCTTCACAACTATGTAGCTACTGAAGCTATGCTCCTTTCTGTAGTCTCACCCACCAAAAAAAAACTGACTGCATGTCATCCCCAGGAGCCTGGTCCTCCTAGTGGTTTGACCGCTACTTCCCTTCCAGGAGCCTTGATTAACAATGTACAATTCATGCATGTCCCAGTTATTTTCAGTCTTACATATTGGAATATGGCTGAGTCTGGTCTCTGTCACACGACCAACACTTCTAAATTTTTCAGCCTGATGCTTCTAGAC
The DNA here is from genome assembly GCA_016271365.2 of Neoceratodus forsteri. NCBI lineage: Eukaryota > Metazoa > Chordata > Ceratodontiformes > Ceratodontidae > Neoceratodus > Neoceratodus forsteri. The sequence continues at coordinate 213,229,990 of CM057456.1, forward strand.
ATTGTAGCTGCTTACCAAACTCACACAAATGATCAAGTTAGTGGGCCTCATGCCACTGATCACTTAGGAGTCTTTAGACCACACCTAATACTAAAAGTAAACCACGCACTAGGTGTGATACTGCATCAGGCACCATCTCTGGCCTTTTTGGGTCAGGAATGTCTATCTGGAATAGAGCAGATATAACTGCTATTAGAGCACAAACACTTAATTTTCAACAAGCTGTTAAAAATTATATTCTACCCCCACTGTTACATGATGTAGATGGTTTATGTAAAGAGGAAAGTTTTACTGTTTATAATATGCAGGAAATTGCCAAAGGGTTCAAAGATGCTAAAAACGATATAAATTAAATGATTTTCCAAAAAAAAAGGAGGCAGACAAGCAATATATTGCCCGTGAACTTTTATGCTCCACCTATGGTTCTTATGTAATTGTCACTGTTAACAATCTCTTCGGGGCCTTGGAAACAGGATGCATTCCGGGTATTATTCATGATAGGAGAATGTCTAAATGGTATTGTCTCCAGTGCAAGTCTAATGTATGCATTAGTGTATGTATGTCAAACAATGTTAATATTTCTATGTCTACTGCTAGAAATCTTGGGTATGTTTCACATTATCCAAACCTAGCACCCTGTTACTTTACTAAGAAATGCTCAATCCATGACAATATGTTCATTACTTTTACTGTGTTACTACCTCGCTTTGATTCACAAACTTCTGTCTTTGACAAACTGGCTGCTATTTATTCCATCAGACATCTTGATGAAAATATTTACTGAGAACAAACTGATTTACCCTCTTTACTTGTCTACCATTCTGTTCTACAAGCTTGGGTAGCACCTCATACCAACTTCTGCGCCAAGAAGGGATATTATTACCTGTGCCACTGTGATGTATTTGACATTGTTAAACCTGTATGTGGATATTCCCTGGAACATCTCGACTGGTCCTTTACATTGGGTGATGATCTGCCATCCAACCTGACTGACGAATCTTCGCAAGCTGCAACTTCAGCGCCTGATGCCAAAACAGCTGTATCACGAAGCTACCTGGAAGAGGTACATCGCTTCACTTCACAGCTCACCAACCAGTCTTTCACTTGTCCTAGACATCTACAACAACAGAGGGTTCCAACTGTATGAGTTACCTACAGTTCTGATGGACAGTACTGTGTAGTGACAAATTATCAATCTTTTGCTTATGGTGCCAAAACTTGTGCTATTAATGGTCCTAACTTCTGTTTTATTCCACAGCAGAAAACAGTCATTGGTCACACTGTAATCACTCCTGTTCCTCTCCCTGAACCAGATGTTATTGATACTGATCTGAAATACTTGCTTGTCTTGTCTCAATATTTCCCCATGTTTAATGTGCACATTGGCCCTTTGACACTATCCTTGAAATCTCTTTTAGCTAGAAAAGATTTGCATTTGATTTATATTAGCAATAATATTTCTAAGGCTGGTGATGCTCTTAATGATCTTATTCATGATGGTGATTTAAGCACAGCTCTATCCAATACTTGGTAGAATTTACTTTTAAAGCTTCTGTTATTATCCAAGCATTGTTTATTGTTTTTCTGATACTAACCCTTTGTTGTCTGCAACATACTCTAAGACACCATCGTGAGCAACTCGAATTCCTTTACAAGGCTTGTGTGTCTGGCTTGTAAATGACTTTTGTAGCTCCAGCCCACTACTTTCCTATAGTTGTTGCCTTTTCTTCTGAAGGCAACAAGGGAGGGAATGTTATCCATGGTCCAGCACCCTTGATTGTACCCCCACCTTGCGGACAGCAACCTACATGTAGGTACATGTACTAACCCTAGGGTGAAGACACTTATCATATAAGCATAAGTGTCAGGATCTGTGTTCTACTAATGCATATTATGTTTTATTATGCCCTACTGATATATTTTAGCCATGAGAGATGCGTTTTGCTCTATTTTTATTATATTCTCTATAAGTAAGGCAACAATGCCATCATAAGTAATTGTGCACCATTACAAGTGCAACTAACCTTGGGATAATAAGTGGTCCCATTGTATTATGTTATCTTCTGCAAGCTATGCAACTTCTTGTACTAGTTAGGATAGTTACTCAGACCACCTGTTTTTGACCAATTATATACATTTTATGCATCTTCTCTAGCCATTACTAAAATGATTATCAGGGTATAAGACCCTCCATATCATGTAGCATCTCTGAGAAGATAGACTGCATTTCCTAGGTAAGGAAAACTGGTAGTTCTCCCAGTGATTACACTGTTGGTAGTAAGCTTGTATTATTGATCTGTAATAAATTCCATTTATTACATGAGTACCACTTGTCTGTTGTCTCTTCCTTTTGTGCCGTTCCACCAAGAATCTGAGAAGGCAATTTATTACCAAGTTACAGTACCTACTTGCTCCCTCTTTGGTGTCATATCCTTTATGTTACAGCCAGTTTTGTAGAATAGAGTTGATGCCTAGATTGATAATCAACTGTTATAATTGCACTTATCTTTGTTGTGCTTTGATATGTGAAATGTCTCTATTGTCTCATAGTTACACCAGTTGCTGAAACCATTATCCATTTTTACTATATCCTTAAATGTTATAGTATAATATGCACTTACTTTCACTTCTGATATGAAGTACATCGGAATGTTTCTCCTGTCACCTCAAATTGCTCAAATTGTTATCCATTTTAATTGTTTCTCTAATATGTTGTATTCCTATATTGTACTGTATCATCACTGTTTTTTTCTGTTGATGTTGTAACCTCCCGGATCGTGCCTGAAAATAGTCACTTTTGTGTCTAGTGCACTTAACCGGTTATCAAAAACTAAATAAAATAAACATGCTGAGTGCCTTCCAAGGCTATGGTAAGAAATTAATGAATTATAGATAAAAAAAAACACATAGAAAACAATATATAGGATAGCGTATGGGAGCCCATACACAACCACACTATTCTAATACCGAGTGGTTTCCATGACGACGAGGACCTTGAGAGCAAAGCTTGAGAGGTCCCTGTTGTCATGGAAACCAAAAGGTATTAGAATAGCATGGTTGTGTAATGGGGCTCCCATACACTTTTCTATATAGTGTATGGCTCCACAAAACACATGTCCCTTACTTTTTGCTGCTGCTGTAGTTGTCGAGGACCTGCACTCCTTGTCTGTTTGCCGGCTAGTCCACTTGCATGTGCAACTCCACAACCACCCCCTGTCCTATGAGTGGTGCTGTTGGGGGTGATTGCATTGTGACATAGCTACTAAAGCAGAATGAAAAGTCATTCTGCTTTAGTAGCTACGGAACTACTGCAGCAGAACCACTTATTTGAGTGTGTGGATTTCCATACACAATAACGTTCAGCCATACACTATAATGAAATATAAATACATGCAAAGACACTACTCTGTAGTGGGCCTCAATAGACAAGAAAATCTTCTGCAAATATGTATGTTAAAAAAAGGCATGCTGTTTTGAGAGTAGTAGCTCTCTTTTGCTCACTGAAAGAGTTTTAAGAAAGAAAAATCATTTATTTGTGAATGGGAACACTGTGGCAATGAAGTTCAGGATACTCTCTCACTGCTTGTATGCACTGGGTAAATTGTTACTAGTGTGGTATTTCGTGGAATGAAATGATTTGTGCTGCACTGGGTGCGTTGGCTGATGGATTATTTTAATGTTAGAGGTACAGTGAATGTGCCCTTTATGGATTATATTTATTTCATAATGCAGATTTAAGGAACACCAACTGGTTTAAGAAAATGGCAAGAAAAAATCTAGAAATGTAATTGGCCGAGAAACATCACCTGACAGAGCAATAAATCTCTATAAACACCGTCATATACCAAATCGCATTTTCCTCTCTCAAAAACTAGCTTGAGCCATTTTAATAAGCATAATAAGTCATTTAAGGTGTGCATCATAGGAGTTTAATACACTTCTATAGGGTGTAAGGATACTCAGTGATTGGCCTCAAGCCTCACTACACCCCTGGGGCGTGCATTAAAATCTTATAATGTACACCCTGTTGTGGCTTATTACTTACATAAACAAGATTCAGAAAGAAATGATTTGATACCTTTTATTGGACCAACATGGATGTTACAGAAAAGAACATAGTGCTCTAGCTTTCGAACCTACCCGGTCCATCTTCAGAAACTTAAAAAGACCAATACGGCACCTACAACATTTTTTTTTACATAAACAAGGAAATTTGGAGCATAAACAAGTAAACAAGCATAAACAAGTAAGTGAGTCCCAAGAGAGTGTAGCCATAGTATTTAATTAAATGAACCATGATTTCATATTTTGTTAAACATTTTTTTGGCTGCAAATATCTATTATGCATTTCTGTACTTTTAAGGCGCCACCTCTCCTGATGAAGCCTTGATGAGACAAAAGGGCGCATGAGGTGGACTTGTCTACAGATAAAGAAAGCATATTGACTATATTAACCTAAGATCATTTGGTGTAGCTGTTGCTTTTGTTTGTTGGGTGTAGGAAGTTACCTGTACCCAATTATAATAAGTGGCAACCTCAAGACCTCAGAAAATGCAGCAAGACATATGGTCATTCTGTGCTGTATTAGCAGGTTGCTGTTCTGTTGCTTACACTGTCCACTGCCCGTTGCCCTGCATGGCTTGCCTGTTTGTGTCCTGTAGCACACAACCTCCCTGTCTCCACACACAAGCCACCACCATGCTTGCCAGGGACATCTCTGTGGTGCCTCTGTGCTGACACCCCCTGTTGACCACTGCAGCATTTTTGCTGCGTGCGCCCACAGTGCTGCGCCATCTGCATTGTTAGCACCATGCACCATGCTGTACAGCTTCCCACATCATGTGCATCTGGAAGTGTGCACCTTATGTGGCCTATACATATCTGACACATCTGGCTACCTGGCACTATTATGCCAATGCATGTGTTGGCCATGCTGTCCATTGTCATCCCCAGTGTTCTGTCCCATCGTCCATGTCCTTGTCAGTGCCATGCCATCAGCATGTGCAGGGCATGATGCATATTGCTGTATATGTTGCCACATCCTGTGCCCCTGCTGTGCTGCGTGGTGCCCATCCTGCTCCTCTGCAGTGCCACTCTGTCCACCATGGCCTTGATTGCTGGGGCCACCCCATCTTTGTACTTGCATTGTGCTCATGGACCACCATGGGCACTGACACACTGCTCCAGATCCAGGTAGGCCTGCTCCATTTGCTATATTCCATCCTGGCCTTCTACACTGCACTTGTGCAATTGTGCTATGGAGCATCCATGGTATATTCAGCTGCGTTTGCACTGGTGCAACCTGTGGTGCATTGGCTAAATATGGTGATGGAGTGGTGCATCTTGGTTGCACTGTGCAGCCACTTGTGTTATGCGCCTGGGGACTTTTGAATATCTGCTCCCTATTCTTTTGCACCATGTAGCCTGTGAGAGACTGGCTTGGAAGGTACCTCTAAAGCAATTATTGTATCTCTACCCATTTGCCTTGCCATCAGTCTTGCTCCACAAAGACAATGTAATGCTTTGCATTCTTTTCCAGCTATTTCTATTCATACAAACGTAAACATTTTTGAATGGAACAGAACAAATGTTGTTTACATTTTTAATATAATTGTAAACTTGAGCATGTGTAAAGTCTGTTGTATCATCCTAGTGTATTATTTTGTGGTTTTTTTTTGAAATAGTCCTATTTTTCTTTATTAAAGGACTCACATTAGTGCAGCATTTTTCCCCAACCAATTTTCCTTTTTTACTTTGCAGTTCCAAAACCCACTAACATCCGTTGAGCTGAAGACTACAATGAGGCAGAACACAGTGACATCGGCTTAGCTGAAGATGCTGGATTCCACTTCACTGTAGTTTTCAGCTCAATGGATGTCCCTGGGTTCTGGAACTGTTAACACTTATTAAAATTAATATTGAACAGGATGTTGCTCATAAAAATAAAACAATATAAAATACAGCTATTCAGGTACGGTTACATATGGATCATTTGGGGCATACATTTTTTTTAAACTGGGGGACATTACAGACAGCTGCCAAGTAAGTAATATTACCCGACAGGGTGGGTGTTATTGGGATATAACGGACCACCCAAGGGTGTAATGAGGCCCGACGCCGCAGGCGGGGGGCCTAATAGCTCATAAGGTCTGTTATATCCCATAATGCCCACCCTGGAGGGTATTATTACACTTAGATAATGGGTTAGAGATGAAAGTTTTGGGAAAAATATATAAGAAAAATATTTATATATAAAAAATAAGTAAAAAGTAAGTAGAAGTAATGTTTGTTGTAAAGTAGTTCCTATAGTGTGAAATTCTGGAAGCACCACAGAAGGTGGCTGCTGTGAATTTTTTTTGCGCTGTTTCTGATTACCTTGCCATCCTGTTTCATCTGTTTTCTCTGTCTCACAGACCCCGATTGAAAAATGATGAAAAAGGGAGAAATACAGAGTGGTGCGTTTTAGTGACAGGTACCCAATGTGATGCAGTTTAGAAGTGTGGTACGAGTCTTTACCTTTGTTTAAAAGTTAGCACAGGGTTCACAGGGAGTGCGACAGTGCAGGGAAACGGAACACGGAAGACTGGGAAGCTTACGTTATGGGAGGTCAAATGAGGTGGTATGTAAGCATTAAAAAAATGGATGTTTGGGGTTTTTTTCTGGTCGCAAAGAGGAACAGAGTGAGTTAAGGAGGGTGTATGAGGCTGTTCGCAGGATTTCAGTTTACTACCATGATGGGTTTCGGGTTCAGGCTGCCATCTCAGTAACTGAATTATAAAATGGTGTCTGGCAAGTTTCAGTTCCAAATGATAGAGCTGGCACTTTTTCTGAGTGGGCGTTGTTGAAAAATAACAGCACAGGTGCCAGGCTCTTTCAGCCAATCAGGATGCTAGTTTTATTTTGACCATTATCTAATTAGTAATAATTTCCTGTCCTCTTTAGAAGAAAGTGCATAGTGCTATTTGCTGTATATACATATGGGCAGAGTTTGAATGGTCTATGTTTGCATAAGGCATAACAATATTAATTTTTACCTACTTCAGCAACTGTGATAGCCTACTACTGATGGTCAGTTGGCTTCATTCCTACATGTTTGACAGGTACCAGTTAGTGCAAGTGGGTGATGCCCTCCCTCACATTCCATTTCCTCAGGTGTCTCCCAAGGCTCCATCATGGGTTTAGTCTTGTCCTCCATCTTCCTAAATTACCTCGACTAGTTTAGTTTATGTTACTTTATTGGGATAAAATAGCCATGAGTCAAAGCTAATTTCCAATGGAGTCCCATAGACAGGATCAAAATACAGACTGTTACAGTACAAAAGGTTGTTACAATAAACAATTAGGTACAAACAACACTCTCATAAAACCCTTCAGTCACAAATAACAACAGACACTCCAAAAACCAAGCCTAGAACAGCTTCATATGTACAAACATGCATTGTCTAGACACAATGCATCGTTCCTTATCTTTGTGTAGTTCTTTGTCTCCTCACACATTCACAGATATATTGAGGACTCCATACTTTGTGACTCAGGAGCCTCAGTCCCTGAACTGGAAACAATGCTACAGTGGGACTTTGATCACGATCACTGCTGGTTCCATAAACACCAACTCTCGCTTAAGGCTAAGAAAACTGTCTCTATGACATTTGGCTCGAAGTTGCAACTTGTAAGGCTCCACACCACCTCCCCTAACCTTCACAACTCTAGATAGGTTCCCCATATAAGAAGTTCCACACTTTAAATGCCTCTGTGTGTGGCTGGACTGAAATCTTGATTTCTCTCCTATATCAACTCCATCCACATAAACGCTTCTTCACAAATTTAGCATACTGTACCACAAAAAATGTTGCCTTGTAATCCTGTCCACCACTAGGTTGTCCTTAAAATGATCATCCCAATGTTTGACTATGCAGATGTGGTGTACAGTGCAGCCCCCCAAACCAACTCTCCTCTTTCCACTCCTATGTCATTTAACATTGAAACATAGAAGTTGTCGGCAGATGGGGACCTTATGATCCATCAAGTCTGCCCTTGTTTTTCTACCCCCCGCTTAGCTGCCTGCTTAAGTATCACATAATGCCTGTCCCATGCCCGCTTGAATTCCTCCACCATCTTCACCTCACCACCCCCTCCAGCAGGCTATTCCATGGTTCAACAACATGCTCCGTGAAGAAGAATTTCCTCATATTGCTCCTGAACCTACCTCCCTTGAGGTGAAGGTCATGACCTCTTGTCCTGCGATAGTCTTTTACCTGAAAGAGGTTCTGCACCTGTACCTTGTTGTTGCCTTTAAGGTATTTAAATGTCTCTATCATGCCCCCCCCCCCCGATTCCTGTGCTGCTCTAGGGAGTATAGATGAGTTCACTGAGTCTGGCTTTGTACAGTTTCTGGTGCAAGCCCTGCACCATCTTTGCTGCTCTTCTCTGCACCATCTCCAGCCTATCTATGTCCCTCCTGAGGTGTGGCCTCCAGAACTGGATGCAGTATTTCAGGTGGGGTCTTACCAGGGATTAATACAGAGGCATGATCACTTCATGCCTCCTGCTTGTGATGCCCCTTCCTATGCATCCCAGTGTAACCTCTAGGTGGTGCTATCCCAAGGGCTACTACCCCTGCCTGTGTAGCCAGGTGCAGGTTAAGGGGCCTGGGTACTGAAAATGGGTGCCTCCGCCTAGAGGACAGGGTTAATGGTAGTGTAGCTGACCTGAGTACAGCCCTCCGGGACACTGTTACCCCCCCTTCCCCTCTAGTGGCCTAAACAATGTACTGGGCACACAGATACAGTAACCCCCAAACAGCAGATGTACCCCCACACTTGTTGCACTTACCACCAGGACTGGTTCCACCAGTTCGGCCCTGGAGACACCCTGAAAAATAAGGTTAGACACAGCAAGCAATAGTAACACAGTGCTATTAGTACAGAGATGCACCACAAACAGTTTAAATGCAAAAACATTCAGATCTGATTTATTTAGGGGGGAATGAACAAGGAAGGGGCATAATCTGGCTGATTGGCTTAGTGGCTGATTTAATCAGGCTACAATGCAATTCGGGGTGCTTCGAAGGAAGGAGGAAGGGGCCACTAGAGGGCATGGGTGGAGGCTGGAGGGGGGAAGATTCAGGGGAGAAAGGAGGAGGTGCTACTTCACTGAGAGGGTGGTGGAGCCATGGAATGCACTGCCTAGGGGGCTAGTGGAGGCAGAGACAGTGGAGGGGTTCAAGAGGGGGTGGGACAGGTACAGGGGAAGGGTTCTGGAAGCAAAATCCAATGCAGCAAGAATATCCGGAACCGGGAAGGGAGAAGCCAGAGAAGGCGAGAGGGACAGCAAGGTCAGCACCCAGGCTGGGGACTGACCAAACGAGCAGACACGAAAGACCGTTAGGCCTATTCTGCTGGCATTTTTGTATGTTAGTATGTTAGTAATGCATGCACTTCAGAGTCCCACAACACAGTCACACACACTCTGGGTATCCAGTTGTTGGTAAAGGCTAGCCTGAAGCATTGCCTGTGGTAGACCAGCATTGCAGCTGGTCAGGGCCCTAATGATGGAAAGAAATAGTCATGCACAGAAACCCACAAGTTGTAATCCGGAGCCAGGTGGCTCAGTTTGAGATAATCAAACTAAACAATTAAATCAGATGACACTTTGATTAAGCTGTTGTTGCAGGGAGCTACCCTGGTGTTTACTCATGCTACCCAGTACAGGACACAGGATGGACAAAATGGAGACTGCAGGATGACTTGCTGGTTTGCCAGGAGAAGCAGGGCCCACACGATTCACCATGTTGTCATTCCTGTTCGTGATGTTGAGCAGGGGGCTGATCCCCAGGCTGGTCTCTCGTCAATGATTTTCTCTGCGGCGTGAGCAGCTGGCTGGGCCAGGTTTTCAGGGCCCAGACTGGGTGAGCAGTTCAGATAAGAGTCTGGTAATTGCTGGATACAGCCTCCAGCAAGCGTGACACAATCAGACAGTGGGGAACCAAATCGCGACCCACTAACAGCATTCAGCACACTTATAGTAAAGGAAAAAACAGTACCACAGTTCGGATGACAGTCTGGTTGAAATTACAGTGTCTCTGTGCAAAACCGTATGCTCTGCGGTTGTTTCAGATGTCCTGACAGGCTGATCTCATGGAAGCAAATCTTCGGTCCCCTTCAGGTAACAAGGCAGTCACAATTTGGTAATTCTGGACACAAACTTATTCAGATATAGTCCGATTTCAACTTAACTGAAAGATTCCCTCACGAGGAAAAAGGAGGCAGGCAGGCCAAGCACAGCCTTCCCACCAGTTTTCCACACAACTACGCAGGAGCAGCTGCTCGAATACCTCGAGCTGTTCACTCTCTCCACTCCAAACTCAGACTGACTCACTGCTGCAGGCAGCTTGGGGCTTTCCCAGAGATCAAAAAGATTCAGTTGGTTGATCCATCTGTCAGTCACAGCAAGGCCTCCCCCTCCAGGTTCATTTAGGTGCCAAAATGTAAAAACTACAATTCCTACAGAAATTCACTCCAAGACCCCTGGGGGAAGGCTCCATTTTAGGGCCCCCGAAGGCACTGATTGGTGCAAATTTTTGGTCCAGAACCAAGATGGTGGTGATTAGCAGAAAAGTCCATTCTGCAAAGAAGGCAGGTTAGACAAACTATGATATCATTATTAAAACAGCATTTAAACAGCAAACAATCACAGTTTCTAACAGAGCTCCCTCTGCGCAATTACCGGTGGCAGAATGGAGCGATTTTCTGGCAGCCCAGGTGGAACTCAAGCTTAGAAGCACTTAGCTCCCACCCAGATTAATTATACACTGCAATATAGGCAGCTTTTAAAGAGACAGGAATGGAGGCTAATAGGGCACTCACATGCAATAGCTTTTAAACGGTTAAGACACAGGACACCAGCATGGCAGTGGGCTTTTAGGCACACCCAAGGAAGATTTTTGGGAACCACCATTTGTAGGGGGGTTACACCATGATGCCAATAGCTTTTAATGCTGCCTTCTCGCATTGTTTGCTGACCTTGAGGTCATCTGATATGATCATCCCCAGGTCTCGCTCTAGCCTTGTATCTACCAGCTGCTCCCCTCCGATCGAGTACAGTTTCCCTGGGTTACATTTTCCCAGGTGCATGACTTTATATTTTTTGGCATTGAATTTCAATTGCCAGATCCTTGATCATTCTTCCAACTTTTGGAGATCAGATTCCATGCTTTGTTGCCCCTCTGATGTGTCAGTCCTGTTGCCAATTTTGGTGTCATCAGCAAATGGGCACACCTTTCCCTTCAGTCCATCAGCAATGTCACTGATGAATATGTTAAGGAGGATGTGCCCCAGAACCAAGCCCTGCGGAACCCCACTAGTCACCCTACCCTCCTCTGATAGAGTGCCATTTACTAATACCCTCTGTATTCTCCCATTTAACCAGTTCCTGACCCAGCCTGTTACCTTAAGCCTGACTCCCATGTTCTCCAGTTTATTGACTAGTGTGCGGAACCGAGTCAAATGCCTTACTGAAGTCCAAATAAACCACATCCACTGCCCCACCCTGATCCACTGCCCTCACTTGTCTTCCCCACCACAAACACATGAACACACCACTGCTCCAAGTACTTCAGTCACTCAATGTGGTGTACACAGCTCCCAAACCTCCTTTCCTCTTTTGACTCTTTATGTCATTTTGCCCTCAACTGTCTCCCCCAATACACATGGATACACCACTGCTCCCACTAATCCAATCACTCTCTCCTCCTTTGAAACCTGGGCTCTTTCTCACAAAAATTGACCAGAAGAGCAATACCACTAACAGCGTTAAACTTACCAGCACTGTATTTGCCTCACTGTTTTGGAGCCTCTGTATTTGACTTGCTGTTTTGGTGGGATACAGTCATTCACAGGGATCCTTGCTCAATCAATAGTAAACTTAAAGGTACTTATGTTCACAGTGCTCTGATCTTCCATTTGCATGCTATGAAAATGTATCCCTCTTTTTATATCTTTCCCCACATTATGTACTACATTTGGGTTATGAAATGTTGAGACTTATGCCACTAGATCACTATTTGATTACTGAACATGCTGAAACTGACTTGAAATTCTAACTGTAGTTGAACCAGCTGCAACTGGTTTTCTGGAAATGGGCTAAACTAGTACTGCATGGGGAGTAGTTTGGCTGACATCTTCTCTTAACCCTTGCATGGCAGCAGACTGATATATATTAGTCCACAATTCCTATATGTTCTAATTCTGTCGGCAGCTTAAGGGTTAAAACAAGCAACTTTTGTTCTGCACCCTACAACATCAGAGAAACAGGGTAATAAAAGATAAATAAGTAAATTCCAATATGGACCTTATCGCATCAAATGAACTGCACAGTTATGCACATGTGTATATACCATATTGAAACACAGTTATTTAGGAAAGCAATGCCATGCTGTTCTTGGTTCCTCTACAGTTACACAAAATATGTAATCTAAAATACAAGATTCCAAAACTGTATTTACAAGGGTCTGTTTGTTTGTGTTTGTGCAAAATATTCACTTGATATGTGAAAACTAATTATACTTTCAAAATAAATAATAAAAAAGTAGAAACAAATATTCTAAGTTTAGAATATGCCATGGAATGTTTAGTGCATGAGGGTGCAATATCTTTATTACTGTAAAACATGTTGGAGCTCTGTATACTTATTCTATGGATTTATGTAAAGAACATACTTTGCAAACCATAGAAAATAGCAATTAGACGCTATGGGTAAACACGCAGGCACCCACAGATATACTCTACTACAACACTGCATAGGTTCCCTTTGTATTCCTAATACTTGTGTGATCTCTTATGGTAAAACAGGTGACATATCTGTGCAACAAAAGCAACAGTACTAAAAAAATGTTAACACAAAATGGTATAAATTTTCTTTTATTATCTGTTACCTTGCAAGGCATTCTCTTTTTCACCAAATTACAAAATACGCACACTATAAAAACCCTTTAACCCATAACAAAAAAGATACCCTTTGTTACTGTATGATAACGTGTATTCATTAATACACTCTGACAATTCCCTTTTATAAGGTTTGTCTGGGAACGCATGGCCCTCTGTCATAAGGAAGTAAATATTTAATGAAGCAGGTAAATAGCCCTTAACCCTTAGGCTGCCAACAGAATTAGAATGTATAGAAATTCTGGACTGATCTATCAGTCTGTGGCAGAGCACTGACACAAACCCAACAGCTGTAGTAATACCAGTGAAGCCAAAACAGGAGTTTGAATGACTGTTTTGCTATAAAGTGATGAGCTGCTTATCACTTAAATGAGAATGGTAAAATAAGTCTAATAATGTCCAGATCAAAAAGCATCTGGATAAGGAATCCATGCTTGCAACCTGTGTTTAAGCAGTCTTTATAAAATGGTTAAGAAAAAATAAGCCATCTGATTGCTTAAAAGGCTCTCCAAGGTGTGCAATCAATTCAACATAATTGCACACCTTAGCCCACATTGGACATCAGTTCCCCTGCACGCAAAACTGACCTGCTATCACAAACATGGCTGCCATATTTACTCAATACAAACCTTCAACTGGACCCTAAAAATAAATCTCTTTTAATTTAAAAACAAAATAAATGAATTAAATGTTGTTTCCCCAATCATAACCATCTCCTTAGAAACACACAGGCATTTTAATCAAAGTACCAATGGTACTGAGAGTCACCAGGGTACGGATGTGTCATTTTTATATAATAAAAGACATGTACATGTTGAACAATGGGCACAGAGATGTTGCACAATACAGAGATAGTTCACGCATGCACACACATACACCTCATAGAACAAGCAAACATACCCCACACAGTACACAAACTCTGAGCTTTTAACCTGATCAGTTCCTGCACCAAGGCTTCTGGAGTCAGCACATCTAAAGTGGAGTTAAGTAATGGCATAATACATGATCAGCCTGTTTCATCAATGTTTTAGAAAAGATAATCCACACTTTAGAACATTTGGAGAAATAATTCACAGTTTAGAATGTGAATGATTTCTCCACAAAGCCGCCCTATTCAGTGTTGCACTCCAGTCAAACAGATACGTGGGTTTGAGTGTGAGCTGATTAAGGCAGCTGAAACTAAAGCTGTTGCATGAGCATGCTCTCTAAATAGTACCACAGCGCAAAAAACATAATTCTGAAGGTAAGTCTATCGTAGCTGTGTTTATAGTCTGAAACAAAGTATTTATGAAACACGCTGATTTTGTATTATATGTATAATAAAAAAACCTCTGTGAAGAACTCACAAGTGCCATCATAAGGGCCTTGAGCTTTGCTCTTGTGCCTATGATGTCCCCACACTAACAAGGTGTGAAGTTACCAGTTTGTTTTTCATGGAGATGGGTTACTTATTCTCTACCTCTGCCAACTGTAAGGAATGATTCCCACCAAGTTGCTTTTAAACCTGGATGAGCCTCAGCCAGAACTAATTAAGTTGACTGCTACACAGAACTAACGGCTCAATGTTCTGAAAGTCTGCTTCCTAGTTCTGCTGAAGCTTACCACTGACATCAGCAAAGACATTTAACAATTCTCTCATACAACATAAATTTTAGTAAGAAAGAAAAAGTGTGCAGTAGTAAAGATCAAACCCAGGCCCCCTCTCAACTTCTATCTTAGTGCTTTGCCACCATGCTCTTATTCCACATGGTGGAACAGAGGATTTCTAGACAGATGCATGCTATGAGAAAGCATATCCTGCACTGAGTGCACACTCACCCCCAACACACATATAGCTGCAGTGGAGTTTAGTAATTAACTCTCTGCCAGCTGGAAATAATGCATCCTCTGCAGTTGTATTCAAACCTAGACAAGCCTCATCTGAACTAATTAAATTGGCAGCAACATAGCACTAACAATTCAATGTTCTGAAATTCTGCTTCATAGCTCTACTGAAACCTATCATTGACATCAGCAATGACGTACTACAATGTCTCTCATAAAACATAAATTGTAGTAAGAAAGTAAATATGTGCAATACTGGGGATCAAACCCAGGCCCCCTCCCAACTACTGTCCTGGTGGTGTGCCACTGTGCTATTGTTCCACATAATGAAACAGAAGGTTTCTAGACAAATATACACTATGGGAAAGCATATCCTGCATTAAGTGCAGCCCAACCCCACAGACACACAGCTGCAGTGGAGTTTAGTAATGAACTCTATGCCAAATGGATTAGTGCTTCCCACCATTTTGCTTTCAAACCAAGACAAGCTTCACCTGTAAATATTAAGTTGGTTCCATGTGATAAGGATGAGCATAAAACAGTGAGGCTGAAAAGGGTGAAGGGAAAACAGCGCAGCCACATAGGGTGAGTGATGCAACACAGCAATCACCAAAACAGTGACAACAGTGTCAAAGTGACTTTCTGAGGGGGGACTTTACCCCCACACCCCCCTTACTAAACATAACTAACTTGGGGGGGACATAACTTGGGGAGAGGGAAAAGCCGCAGGTCCCTGTTTTGGTGATCTCTATGTTTTGCCACTTGCCCTATGAGCCCACGCTGTTTTCCTTCGACCCTTTTGTCCTCACCATTTTTGTGATTACCATCTTCATTGGACACCACTAAGTTGACTTTAACATAAAACTATCAGTTCAGTGTTCTAAAAGTCTGCATCTTAGCCCTACTGAAGCCTAGCATGGACATCAACAATGGCATCCAACAATTTCTGTTATAAAACATCAATTTTAGTGAGAAATAAAAAAATGTGCAGTACTGGGAATTGAATCCAGGCCCACTCATAACTACCGTCTTGGTGCTCTGCCACTGTACTAACATTCCACATGGTGAAACAGCAGATTTCTAGACTGATGCATGCTACTGGAAAGCATATCCTGCATTGAGTGCAGACTCCCCACACACACACACAGCTTTAGTGTGGCTTAGTAGCATAGAACTAACAGTTCAACATTCTGAAAGTCTACTTCTTAGATGTGTTGAAATCTATCACTGATATCAGCAATGATATCTAACAAGTTCTCTTACAGACCATACATTGTAGTGAGAAAGGAAAAATGTGCCACACAGGAAACTGAACCCAGGCTTAAGTAGGTCTTAAACCCTACACCAAGTCCTAAAAGCCTTATTTATTTATTTTTTTATTTAAGAGTTTTACCAGGCAGGCATACTGAGCAGGGTACCGCTCGATTCCAGATGCACCCTGGGAGGGGGGAGTGGGAAAAAAATACCGTAGAAATACAAATAGAAATACAATCGAATATACAGTTAGGCAACAGTAGAAAATACAATGGAGTGTATGTACAGTATGTACAGCTTAGATGTGCTGTAATAAAAGAAGGCAATAATGCACATGTATCTATGAACACAGTGGTACAATTGTGCTGGACCACTAGCTACCAGCCGAGGGGGCCTATAATGCATGGCAGTATTCACAGTGCTAGGTTGTAGAACAGAGTACACTGTGGTATGACATAGATAGGGTCTATGAAAATACAAGTGTGGAGCAGAGCAGCTCAGTAAGCTGGGAAGAAGTTGGTGATGGGCACAATTCTAGGCCCTCAGCCGTGCGAGTTGCAAGAGCATGTAGTGACGAAGTGCATCTTGAGGAGAGAGTTGAGCATTTGTGGGCTGGTGATGTGCCTAATGTCTGCTGGCAAAGAGTTCCATAATTTTGGCATTCGGTATTTAAAGGCAGCCTGGCCAGTAGCGGTGGACATGTGAGAGATGAGGAGAAGCCAGAAATCCATGTTCCGGAGCGAATAAGCAGGCGGGGGAAGAGCTGCTAGGGTGGCCACAAGGTAAGAGGGGAGGGACTGTGTCCAGAATTTAGCTGTGGTCCTGGCACAGAGGATCCTTCTCTGATCTTGGAGAGAAGAGAGGTCTAAGGACCGATATAGATCATAGTGATGGGTTGTGGGGGGCAGTCCAGGGTGAAATGACAGAATGAGTGGAAGAGAGGATCAAGTCTGGCGAGGGAGGACTTGGGAGCTGCACTATAGACTATGTCCCTGTAGTCCAGTATAGGGAGAATCATTTTTTGTATGATTGCCGTGCTCGTTGGCAGGGGGATGCAACTTCTATTGCAGTATAAAGCACCCAGCATGGGGCACAGTTTCTTGTGGATCACATCAATATGTGCAGAAAAATCAAGGTTCTGATCTAGCCAGACCCCAAGGTAACGGAATAATGTACATGCCTGCAGGGGGGAGCCATCAAGGATGTGGTAGATAGGGCTGATGTGAAGTCGGGAGAGTTTTGCCCTCATGCCGAATGTGAGGGAGGCAGTTTTCTTAGGATTTAGAAAGAGTTGATTGGAACAAAACCAGAGCTGGACATTGATGAAGTCCTGCTGGAGTCTGGTTGATACTTCAGAAGAGGATGGACCAGAGGTATGCAGTACTGTATCATCTGCATACATGTGAATGGAAGTATGTGGGCACACCGAAGGCAGATAATCTAGGAATGTGGAAAACAGCACTGAGCCAAAGATTGAGTCTTGGGGGACCCCAGTAGTGACAGGGAATGAGGTGGAAGTGGAAGAGCCAATTCGGACAGATTGGGACCTGCCTGCCAGGTATGAGTGGAACCAACTGGTTGCAGAACCTGATAGCCTGGCAAGGGGAGCTTGGACAGAAGCAGAGCATGAGAGACCATGTCGAAGGCCTTTGCAAGGTTGAGGAAAATAGCTGAGGTGATGCCCCCATTATCCATTCCCGTGAGGATGGAGTCAATGAGTCTTAGTAAAGAGGTGATGGTGGAGTGTGACTTCCTAAAGCCAGCTTGGTACGGAGTGAAGAAGGAGGTGGAGTGGAGAAAGGAGGAGAGCTGAGAGAGAGCATGAGGCATTCCTGGATTTTGGCTAGGATGGGGATTCATAGATTCATAATTTTCATAGAAGTGTGGTGGCAGAAAAGAACTGAACTAGGCCCACCAAGTCTGCCCATTTGCCCAATTATCTGCTGGGACCTGTGCCTCCCCCCCTTAACACTCCCATGTGTTTGTCCCATGCCCTTTTGAATACCTCCACTGTTTCCTCTTCAACGACTGCCTCTGGCAGTTTGTTCCACTTTTCTACTACTCTCTCTGTGTAATAGTATTTTCTAATGTTGCCCCTGAACTGTCCCCCCTCCACCTGCAGGCAATTCCCCCTCGTCTTCTGATTTCCCTTCATCTTGAAGATGCTCCCCCCAGCACCCTGTTTATACTCTTAAGGTACTTGAAAGTCTCGATCATGTCCCCCCTCTCCCTCCTCTGCTCCAGGGAGCACATGTTCAGATCTCTCAACCTATCTTCATAGGATAGGTGACTTAACCCTTTTACCATTTTTGTCGCTCTCCTCTGAACCCTCTCTATCCTCCCCACATCCTTCCTGAGGTATGGCCTCCAGAACTGGACTCGGTACTCCAAGTGCGGTCTAACTAGATGGGTGTACAAGGGTACTATGACCTCCCTATTCCTACTGGTGATCCCCCTTCTGATGCATCCCCGCATTCCACTCCTCCTGGCCACTGCCCTCCTGCACTGCCCTTCCACCTTCAGGTCCCAGGATATAATGATGCCTAGGTCCCTTTCTTGTTCCATCTCCTCCATATCTGTGCCCCCCATACAGTACCCTGCCTTCTGATTTCTGTAGCCCAGATGCATGAGTTTACATTTTTCTGTACTGAATGCAAGCTGTCACCTCTTTGACCAAGCCTCAAGTCTCCCCAAGTCTCTCTTCATTTGTTCCACCCCTTCCTCCATGTCCACCCTATTGTAGATTTTGATATCATCTGCAAACATACTCATACCCCCCTCAAGGCCCACCATGATGTCCCCTATGAATATATTGAATAGTAGGGGCTCCAGTATTGATCCCTGAGGGACCCCGCTCATGACCTTTCCCTCCCTGGATGCCACCCATTTATTATGACTCTCTGCCTCCTCTTCCCCAGCCAGTTTCTCACCCATTTAACTACCCTCTGCCCCAGCCCCAGTCCTGCCATTTTACACAGCAGCCTCCCATGGGGCACTGAGTCAAACACCTTTCTGAAATCCAAATAAGCTACATCTACCGCTCTCCCCTGATCTTATTCCTTGGTGACCCCGTCAAAAAACTCTATCAAATTTGTTTGATAGGATCTGCCCCTTATAAAACCATGCTGTATTGGATTCATCAGGCCGCTTGTCTCCAGGTAGCTGGTGATCCTGCCTTTTATTAGCTTCTCCATGAGCTTGCCTACCACTGATGTCAAGCTCACGGGCCTGTAACTTCCCACTTCCTCCCTCCTTCCTCTCTTATGCTGGGGGACCACATTTGCCTGCCTCCAGTCCTAAGGCACAACCCCCATTTCCAGGGACTGATTGAAGAGTGCAGTCAAGGGTACCGCCAATACCTCCTTTAGCTCCCTTAACACCCTTGGGTGCATCCCATCTGGCCCCATTGCCCTGTCCACCTTCACGCAACCCAGTTCTTCCAATATTTCCTCCATGAGAAATGGCCTCACCTCCACTCCCCCCATCCCCAGCCATTTCATTTCCTGCTCTGTTGCCTTCTTCTTCTTCTTCCTCCTCCTCCCTCTTCAACACACAGCAAAAATCGGTGTTTAGTAGGTCCGCCTTTTCTCTGTCCCCTTGTAGCGCCTCCCCTTCTTTTGTTCTTAACTGGAGAATCCCCTGCAAGTCTTCCTCTTTTCATTTACATATCGAAAGAAAGTCTTATCCCCATTTTTGACCCCTCTTGCTATTCACTCCTCTGTCTGTGCCTTTGCCCTCCTTACCTCTACCCCGGCTTCTCTCTGGCTCACCTGGTATTTTACCCAGTTCACGTCCATCTGAGTTGTCTTGAACCTCCTAAAGGCTTTCCTTTTGGTCCTTACCTTTTTTGCTACTTCCCTAGTATACCACAGAGGTTTCCTCCTCCTCTTTTTTTTACTTTCTCGCTTGGCACAGATGTCAGTGGCCCCTACAATAGCTTCCTTTATTCCCCCCACTTTACCTCCATCTCTGTCAAGTCCCCCACCCCCTGCAATGCCCTAGCCACTATTTCCCCCATTTTCCCGAAGTCTGCACTCCCAAAATCCAGAACCTTTAACCTAGACCTGTGAACCTCTGCAGTGTTTCTCATTTTAAACCTGACCATGTTGTGGTCACTCATACCAAGATGTTCCCCCACTGATATCTCTTCCATCCTTTCCCCATTTGTCAGAACTAGATCAAGGGTAGCTCCTGCCCTGGTTGGCTCCCTGACCAGTTGATTTAGGAGGGCCAATTGCAGGGAGTACAATATTTCCCTGCTGCTGGTTGAAGCAGCCGAAAGGGTGTTCCAGTCTACGTCTGGTAGGTTTAGGTCCCCCATCAGCACCACCTCCCTCCTTGCCGCCGTTCTCATGAACTCATCAGCCATACTTCTATCCACAGATTTGTGCTGCGATGGGGGGTCTACACATCACCCCCATGTGCACTGACTCCCCCTTCCCCACCATCAATGAGATCCAGAGTCCTTCTGCCTCTTCCCACTTACCCTGCAATTCTGATGCCCTGATACTCTCCTTTACATAAAGTGCAACTCCCCCCTCTCTCTTTCCCTCCCTGCCCTTCCAGAACAATTTGTACCCTGGTATCTCCATTTCTCATCCCTGAGGAGAAGTGAGATAGGGCGGTAGTTGCCCAGGGAGGAGGGATCACAACCTTTATGGAGGGGGACGACTGTGGCATGTTTCCATTTAGAAGGGATTGATCAATGTGTGAAGAAGCGGTTAAAGAGAGTAGCCAGTGGGCTGGCAATGGCTGGGGCAGATAGGTGGAGCATTTTGGAGTCAAGTCCAGAGGGGCATTTACCTTTGGAAGGATTGAGCAACCAAGGACTTTTAATACCTCTGTAGGGATAACTAGGTGAAAGGAGAAGTGGGAGGATGGAGGAGTGGGTGGGATAGATAGAGGTGGCTGTATGGGGTGGGGAGGAATAGAGCAGAAGAGAGACGATGCAGAGTTTGTGAAAAAGGAGTTAAGCTCAGTGGCCACAGTGCTTGGAGCAGTGACAATGTTACCTGCTACGTTGAGGGCAGGTGTGGGGGTTGGGCCGGAGGGGAGAAAAGAGATTTAATGGACTTCCAAAACTTTGCTGGGTGATTAAAGTTAGAGTAAAAGGAGGCCTTGAAGTAATTTGTTTTTGCTTGCTGGATAAGCCTTGTGCAGGCATTCCGCAGTGAACAGTAGTGTTGAAGTGCCACATGAGAACCTATTACCTTATAGGTATTGCAGACTCGGTCTCTGACTCAAAATTGATCTATGAGGTCAGCGGTCACCCAAGGCAAGTGGGCACCCCTTACCCAGATGGCAAGGAATCTGGCTGTGAAGAATTCAGGGGTCAATGACACCATGGAGCTTGACATCATCAGTGACATTATGCAGCTAAATCAATGGAGTAAATGTAACCTTAAACTTTACCAAATGCAGAAAAGAACATGCCTGACCACAATAGGTGCTTACAAGATATGCAGAGAAGTGTGGCATTTTGTTGTTTTTATCTTCATGTTTTGAAGTTCAGAATAAAGCCTTATTGCACCATATTGATAGTGCTGGTATTTGCTTGTTGTCTGCTTACAAGCTATGCTTGCTAGTGTCTGAAAATGATGTGCTGGTTAAAGTTTTTATTACTAGTGTTACTTTCCGGACCATGAATAATCCCCCTCCTACTTTTACATGCTTACCATCAAAACTCTGCCACAGATAAAATTGAGATTCTGGCTTCACATCCTCATGAGTGTATGTTATGAGATAAACATTTCTTCAGTGGAACTGTGCAGAATTTTGAACTCCTGTATTTCAAAGTAAATATTTCATCTGCTGAATGTGGGAAACAACACAGAAAAAATGAAAAAGGTTGAGGAAGGGGGCAATATAGAGGGCATCCATACACAGAAAGCCTGTTTCTGCATCAAGAGGTGTCCGTGACAACCAGGAACCTTGCGCGCAAAGTTCGAGTGGTTCCCTTGCTGCCAGAGAAGCCTGGAGATGCCAATTCTGACTTATCTATGTATGGATGCCCATATATTATCTTTTGTATTCCAAAAGTGAGTGGTGCACTCAAAGACAGCTCAGTGGTGCTGAGACGGGCGGCCAGCCCATACATAAAGTAGACAGGAAACAGACAGCCCTCCAGGAACAAAAGCACAGATTCAAGTAGTAATGTAAGTATCAATTGTTTAATGTGGCAAGGACTTCCCAGGTCAGAACCCTACATTTCCAGCACTTCAACCCAACACAGGGTCTTTGACAGGGGGCAGGTTAGAGGAGTAACAGACATCACTGTATTTGAAGTAATTAATTAGACACACTCACCCTAAGTGACAATAAACCACGTGATAATACAAACTGTATGCAAAAACTAAGAAATAGCATACAATCGTTGTAGCCGTTTTAAACTTTAAACAACATTGGCTATGCATAACCATTAGACAATAATCTTTCTTATACTTTAAAGTAGTTTCCTTGGTAGGGTCTATGCATTAAATATTCAAATAGCCTATTCCAAGTAAATTGTAAGTTCTATTTAAAGAACGAAAAGGAAAATAAATAAAAAATGGGGGGGGGGAGAGGGAGTTGGGAAAGATTTAAAGTAAGGAGGTCAAAAATCCAAGAAAATCAAAAAGTACTGGACTTATCTGCAGCAGCCAGCTGAGAAGGAAACCTGCAGGTCTCAGGTACATGGCTAGTGGAAGGTCATGAATCTATGCGGATGTGAAAGAAATCAGTACTGTTTTTTTCGAAATACCTGATTCTGAAGGGGGGTAGTTTGTTTTGAGGGTATGGATTTAAATTGAAATTTTTTAATAAATGTTGACATGGCCTTAAATCACTCAAGAGTAATCAATCATCGGACTTACCTAACCATAGTCCATTCTTGTGGTACTAGATCTGTGCTTAGTGGGCATGCAACATTTGCAACACTCACTTTGCACTTATTCAGATCAATAGGGTCCCAGCCTAGAATATATGGATTACTTATCAATTAAAACATTATTCAGATTTTGTACCCTAGAAACTTGAACTCATATCAGTAAGTTAAATGCATACTGTGTGACCCTGAGCAAGTGATTTAACCTCCTTGTGCTCCCAGGTCGCTCCTGTAAAAAAGCTTTCAGCTTTGTGTGCTATACCTGGTTAAACAACTAAATAAAAAAAATGTGACAGACAGAATAATAATGTTTTCTCTAGAGCTAGCTTTCACCTGCAGGGGGTAAATGTAGGAATGTGGAGTGTCAACTTTCCACTTACAGATAGGATTTGTAGAACTACTCCTGTGTTTAGGACTCTGTGCAGAATACTACTGAAAATATAACACATAAGGAAAACCATGCGAGAGGTATTAATTTAATCAGCATTTATTCAGTACTCTAACAATTTTTATGACAATGTTTTAAAACTCCTGATAATATACTGGTCTTACATATGCTTGTACCAAGGATGCTAACATTTGAACTTGGCATTGTTATGTATCAATTGTTTTATACTTACAGCAAACCTATTGTAAAAACTGTAATAAAAAATTCAATCAAAAAAAAGGGTCCCAGGATATGCTTCAATTGATAAGCATCCGTAGGGGAACTGTGAGAGGAAAAAGAAAAGAGAGCAAGTTAATAATCCATTATAAATTTACAGGTATGGAGTAAAGTAAATGGCCAGATATTCAAAAGGGTTGCGCCATGCTAATAGGAGTTCGCGTCTCTAAGTCAGAACTTGCTCCATTCTGCCATATTCAGCAGGAGGCAGTTGCGCCACAGAAAACATGCTGACCAACAGCGCAATGCAAATGAATGCATGCTGAACTGGAGGGGGAGGAACCATGCATAAACTGCACAGCCCGATATTCAGCAGGGCTGTGCAGAGTTGTGCAGGCGCAACCCCCAACCTGTGCCTGCACAACTTTGAGCAAAAAAAAAAGGCTTAAGTTGAGGGCCACTCACAGGTGAGCTGCTGCATTGCAGGGCGCAACACAGCAGATGCCACCTGTGGCTGGCCCCCAACCCAGTCCCTGTGCCCCCCGCAGCCCGATCGCGGGCAGCCGACTGTAAATCCTCTCCACCACCCCTCACTGGCCCGATCGCGGGCATAGTGTAATTCCCCCCCCACCAGCCCGATCGTGGGCAGCAATGTGGCTCCCCCCCCGAACGTATCCCTGGTGGTCCAGTGGACCGAAAAGCCGATCGCTGGGCAGTAGTTGTTTAAGAACCCCTCTCCTCCCGGATTCATCCCTGGTGGTCCAGTGGACCGAAAAGCCCACCGCAGGCAGTGGTTGTTTAACAACCCCCCTGCCGAATTCATCCTGGTGGTCCAGTGGCACATCCGATCATGGGATGTATATGTTGAACAAACCCTCAACATAGCCCTGTGGCTACATCCCCACCCACCACCCAAAGCCACCACCCTGCTCCCTCGGCAGCCAACGGGCGGCGAGCATCCCACTACCTGCCTAGTCGTCTGCGCACGACTGACTTCCAGTAGGGCTGCATGCCCACTGGTGCAGAGCAAGAGCCAATGGGCGTGCAGCTCACTCCTGGCAGTCAGTCGGCGGCTGCCGGGGAGCGGGGTGGTGGGGCTTGGGTGGTGGGTGGGGACACACTAGCCACCAGGGCTATGTTTGGGGGTGGTTTGTTCAACATATACATCCCACGATCGGGTGCCACTGGACCACCAGGGATGAATTTGGCAGGAGGGGGTTATTATCAACCACTGCCCGTGATCGGCTTTTCAGTCCACTGACCACCAGGATGAATGCAGGATATGGGGGTTCTTAAACAAGTACTGCCCGCGATCTGGCTTTTCGGTCCACTGGACCACCAGGGATACGCTCGGGAGACATTGCTGCCCGCGATCGGGCTGGTGGGGATTAAACATGCCCAGATCGGGCCAGTGGGGTGGTGGTGGGATTGTACACTGTTTTGCCCACGATTGGGCTGCAGGGGCGCCAGTCCTCGACGGCTGCTGCCTGCAGGGTGCCAGGCGCAAGTCCTCAGGATCGCGCACCTGCATGCTAATGGAATGCAATGCCATAATCAGATGCAAATGCCCCCTGCACCTTGCATGAATTATGGCCCCATTTGCATGTCATCTTTGAATATGGGGATTTTGAGCATGGCGTAATGGTACTTGTGCCACCGCAAGTTGAATGCTCCACTCTGACAACTTGCGTGGCGAAGTTCCACTGTGCTACACAGTGGTTGTGGTTGGTGATATCTCAAAGGAGTTACCAAGGGCGGAACTCCTTGAATATCGCTCTGGACACACCCCTGCTCAACTATTTTGTGCAGCGCAAGGGCTTGCGCCTCAAAAAAACGCAGTTTGAATATCCAGCCCAATATCTTCATTCAAGCCCAATGGTACTGCTGTTTTAAGTATAATGATCCATTTTGTTTACTTTGGGGAAAGGGTTGACCCACATTTCCTCCTCTAGGATTCCTTTTAACCTGTTCCAATACAATAAATCTTAGACAGTCCGGTTTACTGTTGTGTGACAGTGTGAAGTGTGCCCCAATCGCATTAAACATGTTTCCACTGATAATGGCCCTTACATGTTCCTGTATGCATAGTTTGACAGGCCTTGTTGATTTACTCACATAGTAACCTTTACATGTGCACAGCATGTGTATCTTACAAACAATGTTGTACATGTTGAGGATTCTTTTATCTCAAATATTTTGTCATCTTTTTCAAATGTATTCCCTGTATGTGCATATTGGCACATGTTGCACCTCCCACATTTGTATAGTCCTTT
Organism: Neoceratodus forsteri; assembly: GCA_016271365.2. Lineage (NCBI taxonomy): Eukaryota > Metazoa > Chordata > Ceratodontiformes > Ceratodontidae > Neoceratodus > Neoceratodus forsteri. Next base: position 213,255,748 of record CM057456.1, read on the forward strand.
TGGCTGATGCCTTACCATCTATTCCCTGTTTGTGGTGTTGGTGATGGTGTGAGATGACTACTAACAATTCTGTCTCCAATACTTTTCCCTTTGCTAACAGTGACTCTAGGTGTTTTGTTTAACTAGTCTTTTAGAACAGGATCATTCAGTAAGACAGGCCAAAGTTTATGAACTAGGCTTCCAACTTTGCCTGCCATAGGATTAAATTCAGTCACAAAGGTGACCGTGTCCTTTCTTTCTATATGACGGCCCTCATTATTATCTAATGTATCACACCTCCATATCTTTTTGGGGGGTTCATAGGTCATCTCTATTCAGAGCCATCATTCCATGGAAGGCCTCATCCAGTATTTGATCTGTGTATCCTCTTTTGCATAACCTGATTTTCAATAGATTAGCTGCCCTTTGTTATAAACTCTGTCTCTTCTGAGCACTTCCTTTTGAGTCTAATGATTTCTCCATAGGGTAAGGAGGATATCAAGTTTTTGGGGTGAGCACTTTTGGCATATAGAATTGTATTACCAGCTGTTTCTTTCCTGTACCCAGCAGCTTGGATTACCTCACCTGGTTTTCCAGAAAGCATGAGATCAAGAAACTTAACAGAGTTTCTGTTAGTTTCAAAGGTTAACTGGAGGCCCATATCATTATTGCTCAAATGTTCTGTGAATATTTTCTGGTATATTTTCTGGGTCTCTTGACCAGATAACTATGATGTCGTCAGTAAACCTAAACCAAGTATCTACCTGGTTCAAATATTTATTGACCACACCACCGTAAACAAATCTTTCCTCAAATATTCTCATAACTAGATTTGTGTAAGAGGGGGCAAAAGCTGCCCCCATCACAGTTACATATAGCTGTAAAAAAGAATTATTTGTTGAATGTAAAGTAATTATGTGTCCATGCAAATCTGATGGCACTAATTACAAAATGTATAGGGATTTCTGATCTGTTTCTCGGGTAGCTACCTGCTGCCTGTAAACCAATCTAATGTTTAATAGAAGTGTATAAACTACAAACATCTATTAAACTACAAACATCTATTGTAATCCAGCTCAAATTCTGGTCCCAGATTTTACCTTTTAATTTGCTGATGAGATCCATTCTGTCCCTTACATATGACTTAAGGGTAAAAACCTGTGGCTGTAAAATAACTATCTACAAAAGTACATATGTTTTGTGTGAGGGATCCTATTCCTGCCACTATGGGTCTCCCTGGTGGGTAGGTAGGATTTGTATGTGTTTTAGGCAGGATGTAAAAAGTGGGCACTGTCACAAATGCACTCAACAGGTCAGGCCCTCTGCTCCCACAGTGCCAACCTCCAAGCGCAGTAATGTGAACAGGTAACAGACAGACTAACCCTCCTGTCTGCTTGTGGGTCTGGAACACCTTTAGTCTCAAGTTCTGAGTGGGATTCAAACTGTGAACCTTATGCTAGCATACCCAAATGTACAGGCTCAGATAAAATTCTCTTTGGGGATGCAATATATTTCTCACCTAAGGGCACCTAACCAGGTATCCAAAATGAACCCTTAAAACTCTATAAAAGACCTTAGGTATATTCTTACCTTTTCCCAGTTTAGTAACACCATCAAGCTCTTGAACAGCTTTGTCAGTCTTAACCCTCTATACGTCACATGCAAAAGAAAGAACTTGGAAGACCCAGACAGTATCTTTCAAATAAAAGATTTACTTAAAAATGGATAAAAATATGTAAAATGTAAACACAGAACAATATATCAAAGAGCATACAATCACTTAAAGAAAAACAAGGAAAACTACAGACAAACGCCTATCAACATACAGTTAGATCTCTTCTATCTAATGTATTACCTCTGTACAGAGTTTAAGTTAGATCAGAGATCTTGTTTCTTAAGAGCCCCAAAAGATATGTCTCAAAGATCAGACACAAGTCCTAGTTAAACTGTCTCTGTCTCTCACGCACCCTTTCTATGATGTCATCTAGCTCCTCCTTTTAGAATATGAAAAAATGTAAACAATGATCTTCCTGTCAGGAGATATTTTAAATATGTGACTTCAGCAAAACCTAATTTCTCAAATTATGACAGTCTTTAAACAAGCCTTTCCTTTGATCTTGTGTGGTTTCCTGTTCCCAAAGCAGGTCAAAGATTTTACAACTTTTCACACCATGGTGGTATAACATGTTTTTCCTCTAAGATGTCATAAAAGTTTATGAGCCCTATATAATAACAGCTGGGTCAGTTCTAATTAAGATAGAAAAATAGGAGACCCTTAATTAAGTCTCTCTAGTCTTTTAATTACCTACTGGTTTCAGGTCACTTGTCACTTCATTGACCTGGGGGGGGACACCCATAGCACAGGATATCTCATGTGAGACACTCACATTCCACATTGTATATTACAAATATCATAGAATAATCATAACCAGCTGGCCAAGCGTCACAATCCTCCCCAACTAGACTGAATTTGGGGGATCTATCCCCTGCATGGGATGAGCTTCCCAAGTCAGTTTGGTCTTCATATAGATGTGATAGGCCATCAGCGTTCTGATTGGTCACTCCAGCACTATGTAAGATTGTCATGTCATACCCTTGCAAGGCAAGACTCCATCTTAATAGTCTACCATTAGTTTTTTTTCCATTTGGGTCAGCCAAACCAGGGGGTTGTGGTCAGTTTGTACCACAAATTGGTGTCCATATCAGTATGGCTCTAACTTCTTCAGGGCCCACACTATGGCAAGACACTATTTTTCCACAGTTGAGTAAGCCTGCTCCCTGGGAAGTAACTTTTTACTCAGGTACACTACTGGGTGATCTTTCCCTTGGTTAGATGTCTAACTCAGTACTGGCCCAATGCCCATGTCTGAGGCATCAGTCTGGACTATAAAGGGTCTGCTATAGTTAGGACTTGTCAATACAGGAGCACTGACCAGTGCCTCCTTCACTCTGGTAAAGGCTTTTTCACAGGCTGGTTCCCAGGTAATTTTCTTAGACATGTTTTTCTTTACCAGGTTAGATAGGGGAGCAGCCAGGGTACTACAATTGGGTACAAATTTCTTATAGTACCCTGCTGTCCCTAGAAAACTCCTGACCTGCTTCTGCATTTCTGATCTGGGACATGCCTTGATAACTTCTATTATTCCTTGGTTAGGACAAAGCTGTCCCCGGCCTACAACATGCCTGAGTTATGCCACTTCAGTCATGGCCACCTGGCACTTCTCAGCTTTGACAGTGAGCTGGGCCCTCTGTATCCTGCCCAGCACTTCCCTAAGGTGGGACAGGTGTTTTTCCCAGCTGGCACTAAAGATGGCAATGTCATCCAGGTATGCCACAGCGTACTCCTCAGCACCATTTAACACCTGGTTCACCAACCTTTGGAAAATGGCTGGGGCGTTCTTCATTCTGAAAGGCATTACTTTAAATTCAAATAAGCCTATTGGAGTGATGAAGGTTGACCTCTCCCTAGCTCTGTCAGTTAACTCTACCTGCCAATACCCTTTTGTCAGGTCAATAGTTGTAAGGTAGGTTGCCCCTCCCAACTTGTCCAGGAGTTCATCCATCCAGGGCATCGGGTGGGCATCTGACTTTGTGACTACATTCAGTCCATGATAGTCCACACAGAAATGTGTAGAGCTATCTGGCTTGGGCACAAGTACTACAGGTGAGGCCTAGGAGCTGTGGGATATCTGGATTACCCCTAAATCCAGCATTTCCTCCACCTCTCTCCTAATGTCCTTTTGGACAGCCTCCAACACCCAATATGCTGTCCATCATATGGGCTTCTGTGTCCCTGTCTCTACATTGTGCATTGCTAAGGGGGTTAGTCCAGGTTTGGCGCTAAACAGCGGGGCAAAGTCTGCTAAAACCTCCCTTACTTCCTGGATCTTGTCCGGGGCCAGCTGGAGAGACAATTTAACTGCCTCCACAGAGGACTCCCACTTGCTTTCTTTCAGCAAATCCAGCAGGGGATCTCCTTCGTCCGTTCCCTCCCCAGGACTACATACTGCAAACACCATGTCAGCCCTATTAACATATGGCTTCATCATGTTGACATGGTACAATCTTTCGATATGTCTTCTGCCAGATAACTCTATGATATAGTTCACATCATTTACCTCTCTAACTACTTTGTACAGTCCTGCCCACTCAGCCTGCAGCTTGTCTTTCTGGACCAGAAAAAGGACCATGACTTCCTGACTCACTGTGTATGAGTGAGGTCTGGCTCTGCTGTCATGCCACACTTTTTGTTTCTGTTGGGCAGCTGCCAGGTTGCTCTGCGCTGTCCCCGTAAGCTCTTTTAGACTTTCCCTAAACCTAAGGATGTAATCCACTATGGGAGTTCCCTGGGTGGTGTGCTTGCCTTCTCATTCCTCCTGGATCAAGTCTAGGGGCCCACATATTCGTCGTCCATATAAGAGCTTGATGGGGGAAAATCCTGTTGACTTTTGGGGCACCTTCCTGTATGCAAACAACAGGTGGGGAAGGTATTTCTGCCAGTCCCTCCCATGCTGTTCAGCAAATGCTTGGAGCACTGACTTCAGGGTACTGTCAAATCTTTTCACAAGCCCATTGGCTTGTGGGTGATAAGGTGTCATGTGCCTCTGCACCACCCCACACTTCTCCCACAAACATTTCATCAGGTCCGACATGAAGGAACCTCCTCGATTGGTGATAACCTCCTGCGGAAACCCAACACGGGAGAAAATCCCAAGTAAGGCATCTGCCACTTTGTCTGTCCTCAGTGAGGATAGGGTGACTGCCTCTGGATACCAGGTGGCATAATCCACCACAGTCAGGATGACCCTCTTCCTGGAGGAGCTGGGGGTATTTAAAGGACCCACAATATCCATTCCCACCCTCTGGAATGGCTCCTCCACTATGGGCAATGAAATTAGGGTGGCTTGGGTTTTCTTACCTGCCTTCCCTATTTCTTGGCACCAGTGACAAGACCTGCAATACTCCTTCACCTTCTGGGTGAAGTTTGGCCAATAGAAATTCTGGGCCAACCGCTGCATAGTTTGTGCAATTCCCAGATGACCAGACAAGGGAATATCTTGTGCAATCTTGAGCAACTGCTCACGATACCCCTGGGGAACAACAAGCTGCCTGCCTATCACCCCTCCCTCTGTCTTCACAGCCTGAGTATACAACAGTCCATTTTCCCAATAAACTTTATGTTTACTGTCACCTCCCTCTGCTCCATCAGAGTCTGCCCAAGCCCTCAGCTTCTCCAGACTAGGGTCACTTATCTGAGCATCTGCAAACTCCTTACACATTCCCAAGTCATGGGACAGGTCCCCTTCAGTCTCTAAACTAGGGTTCCTAGCACTAGCTTCAGGGCACTCAGGATCACTGTCATCCCTAACCCTCTGACAATGGGTCACCCCTCCTCCTTTGGAGTAACTCTCCATAGCTGTGTGGTTAACTGCTACTGGGGAAATTTCTACCCCCTTTTCATTAGTCTCCATATCAGGAGACACAGGCTGGGGAACCAGCCTCCCAGTGGTTTCCAAAATGGCTTCTGTGGAGTCCAGGGAACTAAAATGTTCCCTTGCCACTTGGCTATGGGTAACTGCACACACCATCCCTTGTTTGAGATTGTTGCCAAGGATGACGTCAACTACTAACATTTTGGCTACAGCCACCTGTTGCACAGTTCCCCCTGTTTCACCCCAGTCTAGGAGAACACTAGCGAGTAGCAATGTGGTCTCCTCACCAGTGAACCCTTGCACAGTTACAAATTCATTGGGCATAAGCTGGCCAGGCTCGACCAGATCCCCTTTTACCAGTGTCAGGGATGCCCCTGTGTCCCTTAACCCTTGTGCCTGTACACCATTCACCGTGACTGGGTGCATGTGTTCCCTCATGTTCACAGGCATGCTTCCAGGGACACACAAACAACCTACTTCTTTCCTAGCACCATTCTGCATATTGCTCACCTTTTTGGACACTGTCTGGCAATATGCCCAGTTTCTTCATGCACCCAACATTTGTTTCTTTTCTCAGAGAAATATTTTCTTTGAAACCTGGGGCTAACTGGTTTCAGTGAAAGCAGTGAGGGTTTTAGCTGCCCTGAAGGTGTGCGTTTCCCTTTCTGCATGGCCATGCCAACCCCATTCGCTCTCAGAGCAGGTCTGCTCTTGGCATAGTGGTCCGAGAGTTCATCAACCTCTTGCACTGTTTTGGGATCTCAGTCCTTCAGCCAGGTTTTCAGCTCTGCTGGGCATGCCAAAAAAAAACTGTTCTAACAAAATATCATTTTCAGTTTTATCTACAAAGTTTGCTTCAATTCCTTCCCACCAATGTTTTAAAAATTGACATTGTTTCATGTCTAGCTCCTCGTAGCTCATATCAGGGCTTCTCCTGAACTTACAGAATTTAGCTCTGTATGCTTTTGCAGTTAAATCAAACTTTTTTTAAAGTGCAGCTTTAAGTTTGCTGTAATCATTACTGCCGTTATTGTCAATTTGACCCAAAGCATCCCAAGCTTTCCTGATAAGTAGCAGGGATAGCTGGAAGCTCCAGGACCCTCTAGAAATTTTAGCCTGAATACAAACATTTTCAAAGGAATTTAAAAAGGCATCCATATCCTCCCCCTCTTTAAATTCAGCTATCAATTTGAAATTCGATTTGTAACCCAGTCCTGTAGTTCCAGCTAAACCCAAGCCATTTACCTGCTCTTGTGCGGGTGGTTGGAGTCATAGCTTCTTCAGTTCATGGTGCCTCTGTCACTCACACACCTCACAGTCTGCCTCTTGCTGTTCATGCTCCACTTCTCACCATTCTTGCTCAGCCTCCCCCTGAAATTCCAGCTCCATTCTGCACAACTCAATCTGCAGTCTGAGTGCTTCTGGCTTCAGAATGCTGATGACCTTCCCCTGCTGCTGTGGCCCTTCGCTTGCACTGGCTTTGCTACCCTCCTCATTGGATCTGGACACTGCACTGGCAGCTAGCCCCTCCATGCCCAAGGTTTGATCCTTTACAGTCACAGTCTGTGACTCGATGCTCTGGGCATCTGCTGCCATCAGGGCATCCATGAGGTTCTGCTTGGTGGCTCTAACCTCATGCAGGACTCCTCTGTCCTGGCACAACTGTCTCAAGTAGTCTATAGTGTGCCCACTGTAGTTGGAAGCCATCTTCTTCCCTAACTACGGCTACTCTAACTTGCACTTTAGAAAAAAAATAAAACAGGTAGGAACTTGACTGTAAGCAAAATTATATAGTTCTATTTCCTTTTTAAAAATAAATCACTGCCTTATTTTGCAAGTGAGCTGTACAGTATTAAGCTGACACACTGAACAGTAAAAGCTTGTGTTACCAAATTTATTTGCACCACTGCCAACCAAATCTGTCACAAACGTACTGAGCAGGTCAGGCCCTCTGTTCCAACAGTGCCAACCTCCAAGCACAGTAATGTGAACAGGTAACAGACAGCGTAACCCTCCTGTCTGCTTGTGGGTCCGAATCACCTTTGGTCTCAAGTACTGGGGGGGATTCAAACTGTGAACCTTATGCTAGCACACCCAGATGTACAGGCTCAGATAAAATTCTCTTTGGGGGATGCAATATAGCTCTTGCCTAAGGGCACCTAAACAGGTATCCAAAATGAACCCTTAAAACTCTATAAAAGACCTTAGGTATAGTCTTACTTTTTCCCAGTTTAGTAACACCATCAAGCTCTTGAACAGTTTTGTCGGTCTTAACCCTCTATATGTCACATGCAAAAGAAAGAACTTGGAAGACCCAGGCAGTGTCTTTCAAATAAAAGGTTTACTTAACAATGGATACAAATATGTAAAATGTAAACACAGAACAATATATCAAAGAGCATACAATCACTTAAAAACAAGGAAAACTACAGACAAACTCCTATCAACATACAGTTAGATCTCTTCTATCTAATGTATTACCTCTGTACAGAGTTTAAGTTAGATCAGAGATCTTGTTTCTTAAGAGCCCCAAAAGATACGTCTCAAAGATCAGACACAAGTCTTAGTTAAACTGTCTCTCTCTCTCTCTCTCTCACACGCCCCTTCTATGATGTCATCTAGCTCCTCCTTTTATAATATAAAAAATATAGAAACAATGATCTTCCTGTCAGGAGGTATTTTAAATACTGTGACTTCAGCAAAAACTAATTTCCCAAAATATGACAGTCTAATCAAGCCTTTCCTTTGATCTTGTGTGGTTTTCTGTTCCCAAAACAGGTCAAAGATTTTATAACTTTTCACACCATGGTGGTATAACATGTTTTTCTTCTAAGACATCATAAAAGTTTACAAGACCTATATCCTGGCAGCTGGGTCTGTTCTGTTCTAATTAAGATAGAAAAACAGGAGATCCTTAATTAAGTCTCTCTAGTCTTTTAATTACTTCCTGGTTTCAGGTCACTTGTCACTTCACTGACCTGAGGAGGGAGCACCCATAGCACAGGATGTCTCATGTGAGACACTCACATACCACACTCTATATTACAAATATCATAGAACAATCATAACCTGCTGGCCAAGCATCACAGGCACTATGGGATAGTCCACTTTAATAAAATCTGCTTCCTTTATTAGTAATCCAGCCACAATGTAAAGCTAGCTCTACAAATTCATAGAGTCTCTGTTGAAAGCATGTTGTTGGGTCCCCACTTAAACTTAGATAGTTATTTTGATCATCAAGCAGTTCCATGCACTTATCAATGTACATTTTTATGTTTCCTTGTGCGTGCGCAAGATACACTTTGTTTCAGAGAATGGCATTCAGAGGTGTGTCACGGACTAGCCCAATGCAGAGCAATCTACATTGGGCTCATCCCTGACAGACCAATGACTACACAAGCAGAGTATGATGGTAGTCACAGTTTCATGGGCATAAACTTTGTGTTCTTGAAAGGAATAAAGTGCTCCAATGAGAGAGTGCTTCAGTACTCCATTTGCATAAAGCCAGCCAGTAAGCAGTTGAGTGGCTTTATGTACATCACTCAGAGGCACCGGAACTGTAGACTGAAGAGAGGCCCTGGCACCATAACTGTTTTCAGCTCAATTCAATTGTCCTTTTTAGTGTCTCTCTCTCTGGCTGTCGTGCTTCACAGGCTGTCACAGCTAAAACCCTCCCACTCCCTTCCTCCCTCTGTGTACTGTCCCATCCTCGATCCTCCATTCCCTGTCACTTTTTTTATTACTGCCCCCTCCACCTGACATGCCCTCTCAACATCCACCCCCCCATAAATGTAACAGTGACACTGGGGGTGCCCAATCTCCCAGTGTCATCACCTGCAATATAGAAAACCATCCATTGTCATTTTGTTGTTGTTGTTGTTTTTTTAAGCCTGAAAAAAAAAACTGTCCATCGTTGTCTGTTGTGCCATTAGTCCCCCACCCAACCCTCCCATCAACACAATCCACCCCACCCCAAGCCCTTACTTACTCAGTGGGGTCTGACACATGATCTTCTGCACACTGCAGAGATGTCTTCACTCTTCAATGCTGGACCGCGAACTGAGGAAATCAGGTATGTGGCTCAATGTATTTCAATGGGGATTTTGAACTTAGTAGCATAACTTGAGCATTTTTCAATATTTTTGCCCCAAATTTTAAACATACCTTTTTGTGGGACACCACCTCATGAACAATACAAGTGACATTAGTTAAATCTGTCCTGAAAGATGATTTCATGGTCACTGCTTGAAATCTCCTTTCGGGTTGGAGTTGAAAGTTTTCTCCACCATTATTTAAAAGGTGGGATCATAAAAAGGCCATATTGAAAATTTGGTGCAAAAATATTAAAAAACAGTGAAGGTATGAGGCTACGATGAAGTTTGCGAATAGAGGCTCATAACTTTAGTAATTTTCAATATTTTGACTCCAAATTTTCAACAAAGCCATTTTTTCACAGCACTTCAAAATTAAGACAGCTGTCATTTTTCAAATCCTGGCCAAAATGTGTTCTCGCATCCCAAAAGGTGATTTTGCAATCACTGAATAAAATCTTCTTTTGGGCAGGTGTTGAAAATTTTCTCCACCATTGTTCATGAGAAGGGGTCATAAGAAGGCTATGTTGAAAATCTGGCATACAAATATTTAAAAAAAACAAAATTATGAGGCTATGTTGAAGTTTGTGAATGCAGGCTTGTAACTTTAATACACTCATCACATACACCATGCAAGGAAACATTTGGCATTGACAAATGCTTGATTCTCTCATTATTAGTATATTGCCCCCTTATCAGATTTCTTAATATAAAAATATCTGACATTTTTTTCTAATTCTTTCAAAGCTGCAATTTCCTCTGATCTTAAATTGTTTTGTAGTAGTTAAATGGTACCTCAAATATTTTTTTGGCTTCATCAATTAACATTTTTTCAAATGTTGAATTTGCTGGGTAGAACACTTAGGGCCAGATATTCAAAACTTTGCCCCGGGGCTAAATTAGCACTGCCCAGTGGGCAAACTTAGCCTGGAGCACAAAGCAAGCTATATTCAAAAGGAATAGCCCAGGGCAAACAGCTTCTGAATATAGCATGGGTATGAGGCTGTGCAAACTGGGCTGGGAGTGCAGGGCAAACGTAGCCCTGGAATAAGACAGCACTGAATACAGCAACCAGGAAGTGCAAACCACAACAACAACAACACAGTGCACAGAGATGTGAGGGTAGGTAGAGAGGAACTATGTGGCCAATGTGTGTTCTGGAAAATGCAGGGACCCAGTACAGCTGCAGGCAGCAGCACACATGAAAAAACTGCTCAAAACTGTATAATATTCCCCAAACCGTCAGCGCCGCCCTAACACGTTAGCGCAGCTTTAGCGCGGAGCTAAGCGGTTTGCCCGGTGCAAACACGTTAGCCCCACTCTAAGCTTTGCCATATTCAAAAGTGACATGCAAATGAGCCTACTTAGATAGTCTGTGGGCAAACAGCCACATTAGCATCTCATCATGCCCTGATTTGCATGCAGTTTGCACGGCTTTACTGCAGGGTCCCACAGCTCCACCTGTAGGTTAGTCTGGAGGTACAGGGGCTGGCCAGGTCTGACTGCAGCTCCACCTGTAGGTCAGTCAGGCAGTGCATGATGATAGCTGCAGGCTTCATGTACACATTACAGCATAACATAGCATATCGTACCCCAGGGGACAACACAGCATAGGCACAGGTGGTGGTAGTGCTGCATGCAACCTTCACACTGTAGGTCATGTTACAGTGCACAGCAGACACTACAGTAGTAAGAGGGCTGGTAGTGTGAGGGACATGACACTGCCTATGGTATGTAGGGCACTGATGACCACTGCACTGTACACAGTGCCAGACACAGCTTGCAGGTAATTACTGACAGTGGACAGTACTATCACGCTGTTGTGCAATCCACAGATGCTGCAGCTGTGACATGGAATGCACACAGTGTCATGTATATGGCTGGCAGTGTGTGCTGTGACATCTGCACAGTTGTGTGGAAGGTGGCTCGGGAGGCATGTAGGATCCGACAGGCACACAGGTGGTGGCATAATCCCACTACTGGCCCATGTGCACTGAGTGATGTATCCCAGCCTTTTGGCCACACATGGGCTGTGGTGAGGTCTGGCCACCCATACACCCTACCCTCAATGGCCACCATGCCCACAGTGCTGCATGTGTGTGCTGGCATCTGTTGCACACCACAGACGTATGGTCTGCAGGTGTGTACTATATGGCCACACTACCATGCTGTCCCCTGTGGGTCAGATCACCCCTCACTGTCTGTGCTTGGCTTGGACTGGTGGCAGCTGATGGCATCATGGTGGTGCCATCAGTGAGCAGCATGTGTCCTCCATGTCTGGCATTTTCTAAGTGTCATACTGATATGTTAGGGCCGCGCAAGCCATGCTAATAATGAGATAGCAATGCGCAAAGTGTGCAAAGCTGTTTGCCCAGGGTTAAGACCAGCTTTTCCTGGGCGGTAATTTGTACCATGCTATGGGTCACGCTAAGTCGCGCTAAACAACTTAGCACGGCGCTTCTCGCAGAATATCTCATTGCACCTATATTCATGTTCACTTTTCCCCTTGCATATAATTATTGTGTGCCTTGCGCTAATGCAGTTTGCCTGAACTATTCAGCCTTTTGAATATAGCAGACCCACACTAATCCCGCGCTAAACCCATGCAAATGTTTTTTGCCTGGCGCAAAGCTTTGACTATCTGGCCCTTAGTATGTTACTATCAGGCACTTGTGTGATACTGACATTCATTTGTACTTACATTTCCTGTAATAATGCTATAACATCAGTTCTATCTATGATAATAAAGTCCCAGTCCTGAGATTCCCAAGGGTCTTGCTCCAGTTCAGTTGTATTCAAATCAGCAATAAGTGCATCTGAGAGGTTACGTTCTTGATCAGATTCAATGTTTTCCTCCACTGTTCCTCCCATGTCTTCATTGTTTTTGATAATCTTGTTCTGTTTTCCAGGAAAGTATTTCAATTTAATCTTCCTGATTAATTTAAATATATCCACTCACAATTTCAGTAGATCAGGTCTCTGTATGGAGACAAAAGTCAAACTTTCTAAAGTACAGTTTTTTGTGTGTCAATAAAAGTAATACCAGTCAGATTGATTATAAAATTTGTTTGTTTCTCAGGGTTCGTTGTGAGGTATTAGTTTTTCCATTTACCTCTTTTGCCCCTCCTTGTCTTTTTTGTGTTGCATTTTTGCCCATTTTTTCTTGCCGTTTCTTTACTTGGTGATTTTGGACTGTCTCTTCTAAAAAAAAACCTCAGCCGAGGTCAAGGGGTTAAGATCAGTTTGAGATTCTGAGGTATTACCAGCAAGTTCTTGAACAGCTGTATCCCCAAACATTACTGTCTTTTTTTTCTTTTTGTTTGTTTCAGTTTCAATTGTTGTTTTTATGTGAACGGGACCTCAACCTACCTCTACTGACTGAGCGGTGTCTCTGCTCCCACACAAAGACTTCTTTCCATTCAATATCCCCAATATTTCTGTTTAATTTAGTCCTTTTGCTTGAAATTAGCTCTGCTTCATATTTACTGATTTTCCTGGCAAAAGATTTATTTAGAGTTTCAAAGTCTCTCTTACCTTTAAATGCTGTGAGCTGTCCTTGCAGGTTTTTAATCTCGGCGTTTGCAGCTACCTGCAGTCTCGTGTCCTGTTTAATCATGACTTTCATAAATTTATCAGTACATTCTGACACTGCCTCTTCCCAGTCCTTCTTCAATTCCACATCATCGAACGCTGAGGAGAGAGTCTTGTCAATTCTGAGACCTCTAAGAAAAATTCCAAATTCTACATATTTTTCTAAGTTTATCTTGTTATAGCAGTGGTTCAGTTCAGCAATTTTCTGGTGCTCCAATTTAACAAACAGTTCTCTGGGCGTTGAATTCTCCATATCTAAATTTCCTTCATTAAAAAGTGTATGCCTTTTCTGTTCCGTCTGTCGATGTCCTCTGAATCCTCTAAGCAGTAAAATTATCTTTTGTAGTGTATGGCATCCATTAATGTGCAACAGTTGAGAGGCATGGACTCTCTGTCCAACCAGGTCACTTTCCGCTGATGGGGGATGGTGCTGTGGATGGTCTGTGACCCTCTGCTCTACCTCCCAATGTTGATGCACTGTGGGGTCCACCATTGTCTCACACCACCTTAGTTGTTCGTGTCAGGCTCTCTCTCACTTTCTTTCTCTCTCTCTCTCTCTCTCTCTCTCTCTGGCTGTTCTCATTACTGCAGCCCAAGTGTTCGCTGATTGACCGCCATCAAAACAGTGAATACATATATAAACAAAAGGAACTACAGAGCTCTCATTGGACAACCAACTAGATATGACATTTCTTCCAGGTGTCCTCAGCTGTGGCACCCTCCATTCACCACTGGTTCTGAGGAGACCACTGAACTTGACTCGGTGGAGGACAGAAAAAAAATAAAACTGCTGCAATCCATTCCCATCCATCCGTACATGGTATACCATTGGGGAGTTGGCAACATATCATATCCTTACTTGCCAATGACATCCTCCTCACCCTGACCACCCCAGAAAACTCTATTCCCACAATGTGGTACCTAATTCAGGAGTTTGGGACCTTAGCAGGTTATAAGTGGAACAATAGCAAAATGGAAGTCCTGCTGTACCATTATAGCCTGACACCTGCTTTAAAAGCTTGCTTCCCATTTAAATGGTCAAAAACAGTCATTCGCAATCTGGGTGTTAAGCTATTAAAAACTCTACTACATCTGGAACTGCTGAATTATTAACTCCTCAACCCAACAAATAACTGAAGATCTTACCCATTGGTCTCAACTAACATTGGAATTCCTGAATAGGATGGAAGTCATACAACAAAATATTCTACCACAAATATTGTTTAATCTCCAGACTCTCCCACTCATTCCTAGCAGATTCTATTTTCAGGCCTGGAACAAGCTTATATCTCATTTTCTATGGCAAGGGAAGCCACCTAGAATCAGGTATTCCATACTTCATCTTCCACAAGATAAGGGGGGAGCAAACCTTCCAAACCTTGATCACTACGTGCGGGCAACTCAGTTCAGGATAATTCTCTACTGGTTGGTGCCTACTTACCAGATGCACTGGAAGAACATTGAAGCTACCTTAAGTGATATTCATGATTTAACCTATCTCTTTGGCAACCCACCCATGTGTGCCCCATGCTCTAAATTCCCTCAGTACACTGCAGAACCTTTCCGTCAATGGTCGTGGACACAGCATTGCTGCTTCACTGTGGTGGAGTGTCTGTTCCTCCAGGATCTGGCATATGACACCTCGTACCCCTCTAACAAGATGGATAAGACACTTCATAAATGGCAACAGTATGGTATTAAACATACATTTCAATTGGTGGGTCCAACAGGACTGCTTCCTTTTGTATCCCTCCAGACAACATATCACCTTCCCCAAACCGAGTTTCATAGATATTTGCAAATTAAATCTTACTTGCGGCCACAAGAAGAAGCATTAGCTCAAATAGCACAGAAGCCCTCTCCCCTGGTATGTGTATTCCAGTTGTATATCAGAGGATCCACATTAGCCCATCTTATTAGTACCTTGTACAAAGCACTATGAATCCACAGACAACATACGCAGTAAGGGGAACCAGGAACTCAATTTGACTATCTCGCCCAAGGCCTTGACCAGATATTCCCTACTGACTTATAGAATCTCTACCATAACATATTGGCAGGAATACTCCTGAAACGTAGATCCTGATTTTTTTGTATTCCGGCTGTGGTAGCTAAATATCTTGGCCCACCGGCAGGCCATTGTTGGCGTGGATGTGGACACATACCTGCTGATCACTTTCATGTCTTGTGGTTCTGCCCACTTATTAAAGGATACTGGAAAGGTGTTCTCAAAGAGCTGGAGAGTATAATTGCATGTCCAAGGCGTTTAACTCCCACTTACATCCTCACAGCCACTCCATTGGAACATGTGAAAATAAACATGACCAATCATAAATTACTCACTTTACTTATCTTGGAGGCAAAATAGGCCATTACTAAGTTATGGCATACCAACAAAACACCTACACTTGAGCAATGGCATGCCCTAACACTGGAATTATACAATTTGGAGAGAATCTCTGCTCGATTGCAGAACAGTGTTCCTGCCTTTGAGACTAAGTGGCGCAGATGGGTACTTTACCAGCTAGACCATCTTCCTGACTTCATGCCCTAGGGAAGGATCATTCCTCTGTCCTTCTCAAAATATCTTCTTCTATACTTCCCCATAAGGTGACGGAATAAGTCTAAATGCTAAAACATCAGCCCCCACGCTTCCCTACTTTTCTTTAGCTATCTTTCCAAAACTTTACCTGTTCCCTTACCTCTGACCTCTTACTTGTTTCCAAGTTATCAATACATCATCTGTAGGTATATCTCAAGGTATTTCCAATTACAGTACTATAGCCATAAGATTAAACTCCGTTCCCTAACCTCCTCTGGCTATGCCCAAGAAGATTCAGTTCAAATGGAGGCCCTAAAGTGGCCTAGAGACTTTTCTTTTCTTTTCTAGCTAATAGATAACTTGACACTCTTATACAGCTACTCTGATAAACTTAGCGGCTACCCCAATTGTAAATGTCTGGATAAACATGATGTAATGTAAGGTTTTTGTGACAGGTCAGTGGGGTAACTCCTGACTAACTAGCAGAAATGTTCTAAGTTATTTTGAATGTATAGAATTGATACTGTCTAGTGGAATACCTTGAATTCTGTCTGTGTGTTCTTCTTTCTTTTTAGTAATTGTTATACTACAATAAAACATAGAATTAAAAAAAAAAAAAAAACAGCCGCTGACTTTGTAGGATGGGAAGAGGAGACCAGGGGCTGCTGCTGAAATAAAAACCTTTGTTGCTGCTCTTCTGTCTGCTGCTCCCTCTCTCCCTCACAGGCCACTTCTTCACCACGCAGTAGCATTCTAGGCTGTCATGCTGCAGTAGTGACATCCCTACTGCAGCACAACAACAGTTTGACATCACTACTGCAGCACAACTGGCATCATGTTGTGTAATGTGAGGCAGTGTGGTCTAGTGATTATAGCACCAGTATGAGAACTGGGAAATCACAGGTTCAATCCTAAGCAGTGCCAAATAGTCACTGTGTGACTGAAATAAGTCACAGAATCTCACAATGCTCCAGTCAATTCAGCTACAGAAATGGATAGATACAGGACCCCACAGAAAATGAGAGATCACATCTCAGCTGGGCAAGCCTAGTTAGGTAGGCTATATGTAAGCAATTACCCACGACAGGGTATGGGGTTATAGGGATTTAATGCAAGCCTCAGGTGCGTTGCGAGGCATGAGGCCACCAGCCTGGAGACGGTTATTGTGGTTATATTGTGGGTTATGTTTAAAGTTCATTGACCAGTTGCATTGCCTCCTTTTCATAACCCATGTTACAAAAACAAAAACTGATATGAGACAGTATTTATTTATTTTGCTTTTGGTAACCGGGTAAGTGCGCTAGGCATAAGAATGCCTATTTTCAGGCACGACCCGGGAGAAAACAGTTTAAATACATACAAGATACATGTGACGCAGCACGTATCCCTGGCTGGTCTGAGCAATTCTGGGAACACTCAATCAAGGACCCTTTGCAAGGTTCAAAATTAAAAGCCTTTATCTGAACAGTGTCATTTTAAGATACAAGAAATAAGCTTTCTTCAGACAAACTAAATAAAACAGCAGGTTTTGTTGCAGTTTTGTCATTCACAGACCCTTTCAGTCTGTCTTCCAGTATAAAATCTACAGCAGTCCCCTTCTCCCTGAGACAAGACTTTTTTGGTTCCCTGCCTTCCCAGGCGCAGTCATTAAATAGTTAGGTAGCTGGTGGTTGCTGATCAACATAGCAATTGGCCAACCCATTAAAGATTATCCCAAATTCACATCTCCTGGGACAAGGCAAGAATAATAAAAAGTGTTTCTTTTACCTGTCCTGTCTGTGAGATATCTGCTATGCTGGTTCACACTGTTGCAGGGGGTCTCCATGATAGGACTAATTATATTTCTGCTGTTAGCGCTGGAAGAATTGCTTATATCAGGCAGGGATCTTATCACATATATCATCACAAAACAGGTATTGTATTTTACAGTCTACTTAACCAGGCTTGCCCAGTTGAGACATACCCTCACTTCCTGTGGGGTCCTGTACCTACCCATTTCTGTAGCATGATTGACTGGAGTACTGAGAGGTTATGTGACTTGCTCAAGGTCACACACTGACAATTTAGCACTACTGAAGTTTGAACCTGTGATCTTCCAGTTCTCAAGTCAGTGATCTAACCATCGGACCAAACTCGCTCATATTACACAACATGATGGCAGCACAACAAATTATACAAACTTGCATCATTGCAAACAAATATGCAAAACAGCACTGGCACAACAATGATTTAGAATAGTACTAACCGAATTAGATTTTGCAAACCTCACAGACACAAAGCTGTTCACTGAACAGGGAAGTCATAAAACATTATGCAAAGCAACCAAATTGCAAATGTTTTGGAAACTGGTGGTACTGGTACTATGAAATATTTCTCAAAAAGGTGCAAAGTGTATTTCCATGAAGCAGTGCTTTACAAATCTGCAGGTTTGCAGGATAGCTGGTGGCTGAAAATGCACTCATCACAGAGAGCTGTGGAGTGATCAGGAAAGCTTCATTAGGAATTACTGACATCACTGTATTTTACCTCTTTATTCCCCTTCTCGGATGTCATTTCCTGTGCTAGTGATATGGAAAACTGGATGCCTACCTGCAGCTATAAAGGGAGGTGGAACTAAATGTGTTAGGTTTCTGGCCCTAAATGAGTTGTAGGTTTGACCAATAGCTTATTTGAAATAAATTTCCCTTGCAACAATAATGTCACCTTTCTATGTACACACTTTTACAATGGCAGCTGCAAAACTAGAAACCTGATTGGCTGACTGGGTCTTTTATCTGTGCGCAAATCCCAGCACAACTCATGGATAAAGACCCAGTCAGTCGACCCTCCAAGAATAAAACAGTAAAGCTGCCATCTTAGATTCTCTGTGAACACCAACGAAGAACCATTACCCTCCCAACCCAAAAGTACACCGGCTCCAACACTTGTACATTTCTGCCACACACACACACACACACACACACACACAATCCGGGAGTAAACATTTCCAAAGATTTTTTTTTAGCCTAACTGTCCTCATCCCGCACTCCCCACAAGATCGGTACCTGCCAGCTGGTACCTTTTCAGTTTCTCTGTGTCCTCCACATAGAATTCCCGGACTCCGGATCACGTAAAATATTAACAGATTCCAACCACTACTTTACCCCAACTGTATAACCCAGTCACCCCAGAACCACATGCTGGATGATGGCAGCACCTCAGGCTCACACCACACTGTGTGCTTCTCATTATACCGGTCCCTGACTACACAGTCAGGAAGCTGGGGGGAAAAAAAAGAAAAAATTCAGCTCCTGCCTGAGCTTTACAATCGCGACCCCCTGCTCTGGCTAAGTACGCACTACTGGTGTGAATTTGATCACTCGGCCTGCGGCCTTGTGAACAAACCACACCAGGCATAGGTAAATCTCAGCATAACTCACACCCTGTTGTGGTTTATTGCTTAAGTAGTCCCCTTTAAACATAACCTTACCAACATGCACTAATGTCACAATATCAACGGCAGTTGCAACCACATTCCCATTTCCCACCCTGCTATACCCATTTCTTTTTTTTTTTTTAACCCTCCTCTTTAACCTCCTTTCTTACCCTGGTGTCCACTCCTTCAGACTGCTCATCCCTTTTACGCCACTTACCAGGATCTGCCCCTAGAGTGCCACTCTCCTCCCTCCTTCTGCACATTGGGGTCTGTTCTGGGTTCGGTGGTCTTGGGTGGAGCCGTCTTCATCTAGGACCACCGAGGGGGTTTTTCCATTTTTCTCCCTCTAGCCCCCCGAGGACATCAGCATGTAGGACTGACGTCCAGACAGACAGCGTGCTGATGCACGCCATTGTCAAGTGCCCTCGACATCCTCCCCTCCCCAGCTCTTGGCTGCCTGTGCCCCGTTGCCCGTGCTTCCACCGGCCCCGGGCGTCGGGTACATATATAACACCGGAACACACCTGGAAGAGGAGAGCATCCGTTGGGGCGGCTCGATCCTCTTCTCCCTCCGACTTCCGCAACCCGAGTCCATTCTCTAACCCGGTCGCAGGTCATGGCACGGTGTGTGTATCTTAGCGCCTCAACCCTCAGTGCCACCGGGCCCTACACCCATTTCAATGGCTACTCATACCTCATTTTCTTTTTCCATCATCAATCAAAATGAAACTCTCTAGCTGGTACAAAATATAGAGGCCTCCAAAAGCTCTGGGGCAGATGCCCTGTACCTCAAACTAATTTAAATGTACTTTCTCTGTGTATGAAATGCTCTTCTATGTAACTAACTCCGGGTCGCCCCTGAAAAAGGGACCTTCGGGGCTCAGTGGGTTTACCCGGTTATCAAAACTGAATAAGTAAATAAATAGTCACCTCACTTCTAGCTGCTCCACTAACTACACTGTTCAGCATAAACTTAGCAATGAGTGAAATCCCAGTAGTGTGGAAAAAGGCTATAGTAACACCTCTTCATAAATCTGGCGACCAAAGCAACCCCTTTTCCCTCCTCTCCTCCAGTGAGTACATGTTGAGGTCTTCTAGCCTCTAGATGTCCTCTAGATTCTAACACCTGCAGGCCCTCTACTGAAGTGTCCCCCCCTCCCCAGATCCTACCAGGGCTTGACCTGGAACCTCCAGTGCATACACCCAGCAATTTCTCAAGCTAGCTTAGGGGGCTGGGGGCCTTGTCCAAATGTTTGTGTTTTAACAATATTAGTTTCACTTTAAGGCAGCATAACATTACATGACAGCAGGTGCATACAGATGCATCAGTAAATGTGCTAGTATAGTAACAGTAATAACAGCTTTTATACAGCAGTGAGCAGTAAAGAATCATGTGAGAGACCAAAAATCCACAGTGCATGTTGGGGAAGGGGTGAAATGGTAAAAGGCAAAGACTAGGGCTGTGAGCAGGTGAGAGTCAAATGAAAGGATATGGGACTGGGGACAGGGTAGACAGGAGCAGGAGGGTGCAGGAAGTTGCCTTAGGTGGAGTCTGAAGGCAAGCAGAGAAGGGGAGAGGCGGGGGGAGCAGATTCCAGAGGGAGGTGAAGTGATAGGAGAAGGCTGCTTGAGCAGCAGAAGAGTGAGGGCAGGGAATGGAGAAGGTGTGGGAATCCCTGGAGTGAAGTGTGTAGGAAGAGTAGGGAGTGGGGGATAACAGTGAAGAAAGATAGGAGGGGAGGGGCCAAAACCAGTATTTGGTGATGAAGGCAGCACAGAGGGCTTGGTGACATGACGGCAGGGCAAGGATGGACAGGAAAGAGTAGAAGGAGCAGTGGTGCATGCGGAGAGGAGAGCTGAAGAGGAAACAGCAGAAAGCATTGCACAGCGTATCCAGTCTGGTAAGGGGAATACCATAGACTATATCCATGTAACTCCTAGGTGGCGCCATACCAAGGGCTACTACCCCTGCCTTGTGGGCCCGTACAAAGTTGAGGGGCCTGGGTTCATGACTACCAAGTATGGGTGATTCCCTACCAGTAGTAGTACTAAGATTATGGTGCCTCCAACCAGAGTAATTCTTACATAGGTAACTATCACAGTAGGTACAGCCCTCTGGGAAGCTAATACCACCCACAACCCCGCCTAGTGACCTTGTACCTTTGAGCTGGCAATAACCAGCTTCAGCATTTGATAGACAGTTTGCAACAAGCATTAATAATATGCTCACACACCTTGCACTTGCCACCATGATTTGGCCTTCTGGCAAACTCCCTGTAAACCCACTGTCAATGACAGTTTCAAATGCAATCATGCACTTTTAAATACTTTACCCAGGTCTCAGTAACTTTAGACCAAACAATGATATGCTCACAGTTCAGCTTAAAAGTAAAACAGTAAATCAGATTTATTAAGGGGACAGGAAGAAGGAGGGCGAGAATTTAGATCGACGATTACTTTACTGTATTCTGACAGGTTACCTACATGCAGTCAATTAAGTCCCTGATTCAACAGTCCAACAGCTACTGGGTACCCAGAGTGACTAATGGCATGCCTAAACTGTGCCACGAGTTGGCCGGCGTTGCAGCTGTTGTTGGGTCCCTTGATGGAGAAAACAATTAAACATGGACAATGCAAAGCAGGTTAAGTTATTTGTATCTGTGGCCAGATGGCCTAGTCTATTGGAACACTTAAACGCTAGCTGAACACAATCAGATGGTAACATAGAGAAGTAAATACTTTTGTTGCAGGGAGCTACCCTGGTTTTACTCAATGTACCCAGAAGATGGATGATAGCATGGTGAAATGAAGACCTGTTGCTTGCAGTTGCTGTACGTGGGGAACTGGGCCATTATGACTCACCTTCTCTTTTCGGCCTTGCCCTGTAGATTGCCGCAACCTGCAATGATCTGCTGCGCAGGGGCTGAATCGCCGAATTTGGTCTCTCGCCAAAAAGCTGTAGCTGGTACAGGAACAAGCAGTTTGGGCCAAAATAGGCATGGGCCCAAAGGCAGAAAGTGACTCTGGAATGGTCAGTTCAATTGCTGGTGAAACCTCCAGCTGGTAGGCAAACTGGTTGCTGTGTAAGGCTGTCTCCTTTTGGCAAGCAGGAGTCCCTGGTTTACAGTATCTTCACACATGGCAGGCCTCAGCACATTTAACCGAAGAAGCATTAAACTTTCTGTTGTCTTCTCCTTCAGTTCTCTTGCCAGTTGCAATCTCAGCTGAACTGCTGAGCAACTTCTTGGTCTGCTGGCAGGCAGTTTGGAAAGATCAGTCCTCCTGTGGATTGGCAAAGGCTCACAGGAGGCAAGGCAGGTCTTTCCTGGGCAGCAGAACACAGAGCTCACAGGCTCCTCTCTCCTCGATTGCTCGAACTGGAGCCTCCATCGAACTGCCCGAATCTCTCTAAGTTCAAACAATCCCTCTTTTATAAAGGGCAGAATCCAAGAAATCCGGTTGGCTGCCTAAGCTGTCAATCACAGTCTTAATCCCTTAATTGGCCTGTTTTATTTCCCAAAAGTCTCTGCTATATCCCTCAAGTTTCTGGCTTAAATCCAGGCTTCCGATTGGCTGGCTGGCTGCTAAGATGATGGCTGCTGATAGAGTTTCTGTACGGTCTATGCAGTCCCTTAATTTTAAAGTTCTGGTGCACCCGGGCAATGCACTTTATTTTAAATTCACACAAACATGTAGCCTCAACATCTCTCTTTTGAATGAGTCCACTTTTATATATTTCCCCCCACACTTTTGCTGCCACTGAAACATAGTACCCCCAGGTGGTGGGCAGCTCTTAATTAATATTTATGAGGGGCTCATCTTTATTCAAATAACCCTCACTCTTAGCCCTTCTCAAACTTTATTTAAAACAAGAACTGAGGCTTCTCTTCTGCCTTATTTAGGTCACCAAACCCCATTTGGCTCAGCAGAGGCACCAGGACTGCCATACACCCTCCAAACTGACCACAAAACTGGCAGTCGGAAAGATCAAGCGCACCCTTGCGCATGCACAGTTGCCCACTCTCCAAAAACATGCTGACAACTTGCAGTTCATACTGTAAGCCCGAACTGGGCTGAAACAAAGTATTGAGCTGATCGGGGAAACACGGGGGCACAAGGGGAGTGACTGGGAGATCAGGAGAGCATGAGGAACTGGGGGCAATTAAGGTAAGCCCCTGTAGGGGGTTACATCTGCATAATCAAAGACTGGGAGAAATATGTTGGTTACTAGTTCCCTGCGAACCAGGAGGGAGAGGTAATCTTTATTGTGGAACAGGGCACCTAGTTTGGGACACAGTTTGGCACAGATGGCGTCTGTGTGGACAGAGAAATTGAGCTTGCTGTTGAGCGACACTCCTAGGTACTTCAAAGCAGGGACCACTTCCAAAGAGGTGTCATCTAAAATGGTGAAAATGGGTGGGGAAGGGGGACAGCCTGATCTGTTTCTGGCAGGTGTTGGAGTTCATGAATACCTCCTTTTTGGTGTTGACCTTGAGATGGTTTTCATGGAACCAGCACAGTGTGTTGTGGAAATCCTGCTGGAGCGGCCTAGTCACAGCAGAGGCCGTAGGACAGGAAATGCAGATCACTGTATCATCCACATACATATGGATGTGTGAAGAGACACACGCAGAGGGGAGGCCATTAAGGAAAACAGAGAAGAAGATGGGACCCAGAATGGAGCCCTATGGAACTCCGGCTATGATGGGGAGAGGGGCAAACAGGACACCTCCCACCTGTGTAAAGGTATGATCAGAACCAATCAACAGTGTCAGCTGAGAGGCCGGTGTGTCCTAGAGTGTGTGTGTAACACATAGACAACTCAGTCCCACCAAAGTACAACACACTTGTGGTGTGGCTTTATTCTTTAAAAGGGGAATTCAAAAATGCATGGGACATGCATAGGGAAACGCTAGCAAAAGGAAAGAGAACAAATCCGGAGATCAAGTAGGGTCTATGGTTTTTGCAGCAGATAGAGAAAATGGGAAGACTGGGTGGGTCTAGCAGTCCTTACCTGCCATCAGTTTCTATGTTTCTATGTTCAAATGAAGTACGGCTTCCACAGAAGCAGGTAAGTCCAACACAATTACAGCAATAAAATAAAAGTAAATAAAAGAAAATAAATCCTTACTCTACTTTGGTAAGGATTTGACAGTCAGAGCCCTTAAATAATTCCAGCAACCCATTTTCTCTTGGGTGTTTCTTTAGTGCAGCACAGTGTAGTGGTTATGTTAACCCCCTAGATATGCTGCCTGAGATGAGTCTGCCGGCTCTCTAACCCCTGGGTTGTATGGGGAAGATTTATTTTATTAACTAAAAACAAGTGGCTCAGTTTAGGGAAACACATGAATGAGTCATAAGTAGAAAATGAAGCAAGGGAGGAACAAATGACTCACCGAGGGAGTGAGTCAGAGAACCGCATGCAAGCGGGTACAGGGCCCGCTTTCTCTCTCAGCATCCCTGGCACTGTGCCAAACCTGCTGAGTCAGAGGGACTAATTGAAAACCTATAAATAAAAACCTCCCCAAAGGCTAAAAGAAGAAGGGAAGTAGAGAGGGAGCAGAAAGTAGGAGAACCCGGGATCCTGTGTGCTGACTGAAGCATGGAGTAAGACAGAGAGCATGCAATTTCATGCCCACGCAGCAACTAAGGGCAAGGGAAAGGGGAAATTGTTTAACCAGAAAAGGCACACCAGGCCAGAGATTGTTTCCAGGTGCGACCTGGGAGCACAAGGAAGTTAAGTGACTTACTCAGGGTCACACAGTATGCAGGTAGAGGCTGAAGGGATTCAAACCCAGGTCTCCAGGTTTGCAGCTCGGTGCCTTCAAGTTAAAATAAATTACACATTTTCTCCACCAGGGGAGAAAGGAAATCACCCATTCTTGGTCTATTTATACAGAGACCTGGAGGAAACGCTTTTTCTGTCCCCCTTCAGTGCCTCCCAACTGGGGAAACCTTCCCGCTACTACCAGACCTGGCTGTTTTGGACATCAAGCCTCACATAATGTAAAATACATAGCCTTTCAATGCACTCAGGCAATCAAACATATTATACGCCACAAATGCTGCATAACAGTATCTTAATACAACATGGATCCTACTTTAAATGGGAACACATTCGACCACAGGCATTTGCCTTTATTTACTGGCAAATAACATGACACTGTGCTAGCTAGCAAGTCTTTATTCCTGCCACTGACATCATGCTAGCTAGCCTTCACACATGTATACCACTATTTGCGCCATCTCACCTGAGGCATATCTGGAGGGACATAGAAGAAAGAAACAATAGAGGAGAGGGAGGAGTGGTTCTGTAGGTGTCCATCCCAGCAGAACAAAGAAAAGAAGGACAGAACAGAACAGAACAGAAAGGAGGCTGTTGCAACAATTTAAGAGGAGGAGGAAGAGTACTGTCCCTCGGATGCAGAGGTAGGGCAACTGACCCTACCACATGGTGGAGCACCGTTTGTTAAGGAGGAGGTGGGACACTGAGTCAAAGGCTTGGGCCAGGTCAATGAACATAGCTGAGGTGTTGTGGCCCTGATCCATCCCAGTGAGAATAGAGTCCGTAACCTGCAGTAGGGAAGATACGGTGGAATGGTGCTTTCTAAAGATCAGTGTCAGTGGCTCAGCAGGTAGCACACTCACCTCTGACGCCCGGAGATCAGAAAGCTGTGGGTTCTATCCCCACACCAGGCACTTGGGTTAAATCCCAACACTGACACTGTAGTGCTGCATGAAGGTGGGTGCTGCAGTCCTGAGGTGCTGTCTTTCGGATGAGACATTAAACTGAGGTCCCATCTGCCTGTTCTGGTGGTAGTTCAGGAGGATGTTAAAGATCCCATGGCACTTCTCAAAAAGAGTAGGGGTGTTTTTATTGAAATTCCAAAAACTTAGACATAGCGACTCAAAACAAATTACAGAAATGCAGTGACTAACAGAAATCCAAATAAAGGGAAACAAACCAGTATAACAAATGAAAAGGAAAATTATACACAAACAAAAAATTCAAGGTGGGTGAAACCACCGATTTTCACAATTTTCCCATAAGTGGACATGTTGTGCCCTAGGAATGTGTAAAAACTCATAGTCATATAAAGCAAGCACATTCTTTTGAACAAAACATAGAACTTCTAATTGTGTCCACAATATCTGATGAAAAACAAACTTACACCGAGATAACCAAATATAGTATAACAAAGTCCCCATTATCACATGTAGTGTGCTGAGATGGTATTTTAGCCAGACCCCTCGATAAACACCTAAAACTAGCACCTCATAAGTCATTTTGCCATCTGCTGGCTTATGCAGTATTTTAGCTAACAAGTCCCAAATATAGGTCACATAAGGACAGTCTAAAAATAAACGTGACTGCGTCTCCAAAATACCATTACAAGTGTCCTGAGGGCAAAATCTCTCAGTAACTGCTTTATTTTTATGGGAGTTCCGGACTCCAAGGCGTCCGTGACAAGATAACCAAATAGTGCCCCACATGAACTGTGGTATACGAGGTTCCGTTAATAATTTCAGAGTGCAACTCGCACCCTCAGAAGTACCAAAAGGAAAAATCAAGGGTTCCCAAAATTTCTTAACTAAGAGGAGGTTATAAAACTCTTTTTTGGGAAAAAAAAAGCACTTCTTCTTTCGTAACATGTTATTGTTTGAGTTTTTTAAAAATAGTGATCATATAAAGAGGTATCAGCTTCTTTTTCCAAATAGAATGGAAGTGCTATTTTCCATCTTCCCAAAGCAAAAATAAAGGATGTAAAACAGAGGAAAGATATAAATGCCAGTTCTTGGTATGAGGTCGAAAAAGGGGTTTAATATTACAAAAAAGAAAATCAGTATTAAAAAAGGCCACAGGTTGACCATACCAAAACCACCTTTGTCAACCTGCAAATAAGTAAAGTTCCGCTGTACAGGATTCATTCTACTGCCCCACAGGGCTTGAAAAAAAAGACTGTAATGTTTCAATTCAAGGTTTAGTGGAACAGGGAAAACTGTACTAATGTACGGTATAGAAAAAGAGGCATCAACAAAGATTTAATCAAAAGCACCCTTTTCTGTTTGAAGATTTGCATCTGTTTCCATTTACTGACAAGGGCCAAACCTTCATTTAATTTCATATCCCAATTACGCCTATCAACGTGTTCCAAAACTGACCCCCAGAATTTTAATACCATTTTGTGCAACAGGAATTCCAGCTATAAAATCCAAAGCAGGGTTACCAATGCCTAACTGTAAAGCTTCACATTTAGCGATATTAATCTGTGCATTAGAAACCCTGGAATAATCTGAAAGAAGTTGCTGCAACTTAATCCCGGAACACTGACCCGACAAAAATAAACAAACATCATCGGCATAAGCCAGAATTTTAATAGGAAAGTGATGATCTAAGGGAGAAATTCCAGGAATATCCAGTGTATGCAATATTTTTTGAAGTAAAACATCCAAACCAAAAATGTACAGTATAGGGCTAGGGGGACAACCCTGTCTAACCCCTTGCATGGGAGTAATGATTTTGCTCTGATACCCATTAATCAATAGTCTAAAAGAAACATTTTGGTAAATCAGCTGAATCCATGAAATAAACACATCAGGGATACCATAATGCTTCAAGGCTTGATACAAAAAAGTGTGCGACATACGGTCAAAAGCCTTTTCTTGATCTAAGGAAGGCAGAAAGCCAGGTCTGTGTTTAGTTTTACATAATTCGATGAGATCTCTGATTTGAATTAAATTATCTGCAGTGCCTCTGGTGGGAATCGAACAAGTTTGGATACTGGAAATCAGTTTGGGTGTTATCAAACTTGAGACATTTTGTCAGGACTTCAGTAAAAAAAATTTTGATCAGAATTTAGGAGAGAAATAGGTCTCCAATTATTTAAGTCTGTTTTATCTCCCTTTTTGTATAACAAAATCATGCAGGCTCGAAGCCATTCCCCTGAAATACAGTTAGTTGTTAAGATTTCATTAAACAATTCAGTGAGTACTCCAGATAGTAAGGCAGAAATGTTTTATAAAATTCAGAACTGAGGCCATCAGGACCAGGAACTCAGCGCTAGAGCTTGAATGGCTGCTTCAACTTTGGGTTTGGAAATAGGTTTAGTCAAAAAAAACACATCATCATCTGATAAAGTTTTAGGAGCTAAATCAGAAAAAAAACACTCAAAGGAAGTATGTGGAACAGCCATAAAAAAAGGTTCAAAACGAGATGCAACGAATTGTAAAATATGCTGACTTTGCTCCAACAAAACCCCTTCATCAGTACGTAAACTATCAATTATTTTGGTGTTAGTGAATTCTTGATTATATTTAAATATATCCACTGAACCTTTCTGTAATCGTGTCCCAAAACGTTGTTCTGCTATCAAGGACTTAGCCCAGTCATACAAAAATGCTTTCATTTCAGTCTTAAGACAGTTGATTTGTGGGAGAAAGGATGTTTTCAAAGAAGTTTGTAAAGAAATAAGTTTATAAAGTTGTGTCCTAAGAGTTAAATAATGCAAATAAGTGGCAGTCGCCTTATGTTTACCATTATACCGAAAAAAATAAAGCAAGTCCAGTTTGGTGGCGGACCACCAGTCTAGTATAGTATCATAAAAGACAGCTACAGAAAGCCTAGCATTCAGTAGAGCGGAGCAGTCTTGGGAAATTCTAGTATCAGTAAGGAGAGAAGTGTTTAATTTCCAGTACCCCCTGCCAATTCATTTGGTAAGGCCGAGATTCAAAATTACACGTAGCTCAGTATGGTCAGATAAGGCATTAACTTGCATCCAGACATCCTGAATCTGCCCTCTACTAGAGGAAAAAATATAATCTATACAGGTGGAAAGTGTATTTCTAAAGTAAGTGTGTCCACCTGAAGAGTGGATCTGTCTATAGGAATCCTGCAAATTAGCTGTCTGAAGAATAAGTCGAAGAGCATTAGTGTCACAATACAATTTATGGATGGCCCCAGTTTTATCCTGTAGATCTAGTGGACAATTAAAATCTCCACCCAGGAGTACAAATCTCCCTGTATGTAAATATGGTTGTAATAGTTTAAAAAAAGAGATCCTATCACTCTTAGCCTGGGGTGCATAAAGAGTACCGATTCTCAGAGCAATATTGTCATATGAGACATCCAACAAAACAGTCTACCAGGAGCAATATCCATACTTCTAGTAACTGTAACAGCCAAAGTTTTAAATTAAATGCCCACACCAGAGCAAGCCTCCACCCCCAGGGACCAAAAGGAGGCCCCCAAGGCCAAGCCCTTTTCGTATATGATATATCCTGGACAGACCTGAGTCTGGTATCCTGTAAACAAAGAAACTGAGCTGTAAGTAACTGGAGGGAAGAAAAAAGTGTATGATGTCTCTTAAGATTTTTGAGACTGTCAACATTCAAAGATGCAACATGAAGCTGGAAAGAAGACACGACCAAAAGTAAAATCGAGAGCGTTTCTTTCTAGTCCTTTTGTAAGTCTTCTGCGTTTCCGTCTGGTCAGGCGCCTCTTCACCTTCCGAATTATCCTTCACAGAAGATGCTGTAGAGGATAAATCTGATTCATTCCCATCATCCTCAATACTAGTTTGCAAGGCAGCATAACTATTTCTAGTCATGGTAGAGTCACAGCGAGAAATCTTGGACTTGGGTTGGTGTTTCTCCTGTTTTCTTTTACCACCCACAACGATAAAGTCATCCTGTGGGAGCGGGAAGGGGGAGGCATATCAGGTGGAGGGATAGAGGAGAAGTGCCCCTCAGACGGTGTGGTAGAAAGAGCAATAGGAGATGTAGGCGGCTGAGCTTGAGGTTGTGCCTGAGCAAGGGCATCCAGTTCGGCAGGGACCTCAGAGGTATGTGCTGTAGGGAAAATTAAGGACTGAGCTTTTTCCTTCTGTTTTTGAGAGTGCCCTTGCTCTTCACATAAGTTACAATAAACTAGGTTCGAACAAAAGGTATGACAATGGCCCACTTCCAGACAAAACTCACAAACTTGAATGTCACAGGCATTACTCAAATGAGAAAGCGAACCACACCTGTGACAAGTTTTAGGTTGTCCGGGGTAAAAACAAAAACCCCTGTCCCTGCCAATATAGAAGCTACTAGGAAGGTGTTAAATGCCAGCATCCGAAGTTTTCAATTTTGCTTTGATACGCCAAACACCCGTCCAAATGTTCTCTGAGTCCATAAGAGGCTGAGATCAGTCAATAGCCTCCACATGACATTTAATCCAATGTAAAATATCAAAAATATTAATCCCTTCATTTTTAAAGAGGGTGTTAATGGTTTTCCACGTAGCTTTGGTTAAAGGGATAACAATGAAGGAGGTCCAGACAGAAGAATGTTTCACCGCATGATACTTGAGCCAAAATCTGTCCAGTAAGAAAGGAAATCAAACCTGATATAAAATTGTGTATCTCCCAAGGTGTGGATTAAAGTGAATACCTCAGTGGCAGTAAATTGCATAGTTTCTTTCAGCAAACATCTAGCTACATAAGCTCTATCGGGTGGGTCCTCTAGGCCCCCACGATATTTTAAATGGACTGCATTCTTCCATTTGGCAGGCTCATCTAAACTGGAAAAAAGATTGGATAACTTGAAGGTGTTTGGCTTGGAAGTTGGAACATTTGTATTCACAGCCTGCTGTTGCGTTTGCTCAAGATGCATCTGTGAGTCCATAATATCACTCCAGGAGGTGGAGGAAGTGTCATGTTGAGGTGGTAACACAATCGAAGCACTAGGCAAAGCTAAAGGAACATCTGTCACAGAGTTTACAGTGGCAGTACTCGAATCAAGAGTAAGAGTACTCGAATCAATAGATAAAGCAGTGGTACTTACAAGGACACTGTGCTCAGCCTGGCAAAGAATGACAGGAGCAACCAGAGATATGGGGTGCTGCACAGTACTGCAGTTGGGGAATGGAAGGTTCATGGCATTAGGCGTGGCTGCCGTCGACAGTCAGGTCGTGGAACCATGGCAACTGGGCCTTCAGACAGGTGAGAAGAACAGTCAGTAGAACAAACCGGATGAGACAAAGGCAAATCAGCAGTGGCTTATGTACCTGATACATGAATGTCCTGAGCAGTCGGGACAGCAGGAAAAATCCAGGCAGTATCGTCAGCATTTTGGATCCAGCCATCGCATTGCAAGGCAGTCACAGGGGACCAGGTCTGAGCTGTAAGAGGAGAAACTCTCGGAGGTTCTGGAGATAAGCACAGCTGTGAACGTTGCGGAAGGGCTTCCGATGAGACTGGAGGAACATTACCCACAGTGCTTTCCAGGTGAGAGAGATCCTTTTCCTCAACTTTCAAAAGACGTAAAAGTTTGGCTCTGCATTGTTTAACTTCCAAAATTTTCAATGCTGAATCCTGGTCAGCACAACTGGATATCGGTCTTAAAGCATCAATCACAACACTGTATGGAACCAATGGTACAGCTTCCTGGTTAGGTATGGTCTAGTTCTCCATCTCAGTAGAAAGGGGAGGCATAGAAAAGGATTGGGAAACCTTCATGTCCATAGTCTCATGCAGAATATCTTGAAATAACTGATTCCCCAAAAGAAATGGAGGAGCAGATTCCAAAGGAGCAAGTCCTGGGTTCAAAGCATCCAATACTGCAGCCACACCATCTGTGCTTCCTGATCCCTGGTCGGCTATCTTGCCAACCAGAAAACTAACAAAGTTCCCCCTAGTGCAAGAGTAGGGGAATTTCCCCAGTGCCCTGGCCAAATATCCCCCCCATTCACTAAAATACTACCAACAGCTTAATCTGGTTCATGGTCAGTTGGCATCCATCTGTATCCCCCTCCCCCGGGTCACACCTGAACATAGACAAAATCTGTCTAGTGCACTTATCCGGTCAACAAAAATTAAATAAAATAAATAAAGCTATCCTAGAAGGAGGCAAGGAAATCAGAGGAATGAAGGAAGTTAGCAAGTGTTGAACAGATGAGGGTCTCCTGGAGATTAACAAAGGAGGGGAGGAGAGAGAGACGGGCTGGAAGTTGCTAGAGATGGAGGGGTCACCTCCTTTATGCAGGGGGAGTACCTTAGCAACTTTCCAGGCTTGGGGAACAGTGCAGCAGGAGAAGGAAAGGTTCAGAATGTGAGCGAGTGGGGGGAGTACCCAGAGAGCCAGCTTCCAGGCAGGACGTTTCTCCTGTTGCTCTGAGTATCTTGTTCCCTTCTACCCATCAAAAGACTGAATTTTTGGCTGAATATCTTAAATTAAGCTAGCTCAGCTTTTTCAGGAGATTGCCAGTTCTTCAATGATACCAAATTCGAGATGGGAAGCACAAAGCAAACGCAGCCCCACTTGTTAGCTACTCAGAGGCCTACTACAATGCAGCAGCTACCACCAGTCAACCCAGACCAAGTGAATCCTGTGGGGTCTGTCTCTACCAAGGAACCTCCGTAGCAGGCTATACTAGAATTGGTGAGGGCAATGGACTCAAAAATAGAAAAAACCCTCACTAAATTGGAAGTACACGATGCAGCCATAGCCTCATTGACATCAACAGTGGCAGATGCAGATAAAAGATCATTGGCAGTACAAACAACTGCAGCCACACTGGTAAACAAAAATCAACAACTCCGGAACAGGCTCGAGGGTGTGGAAAATATGGTGCGGGCTGGGATAGGCCGCATCATCAAAATGCCAGAGGGAGTCGAAGGGGTGAACCTCCTATCTTTCATTAAAACATGGATGGCTGAAAATGTATCTACTCCTGGGGACTTTGAGTGGACAGACCTGTGGCAGGCATACAGAGCTACCCCAAGGGTGCAGTCTACAGATGTTAGTCAGCCTCGAACGGTAATTTTGAAGATGGTTCTGAGGTATGGGACATCATTATCAGCGCAGCACATGCAGCTGACCCACTGGAGATGCAGGGCCATGATGTTAAGGTCTTCCCAGACCTCTCTTTTCAGACCCACTCCAGACAGAAGTAATTGAACGCAGCAAGGCAGAAGCTCTGTTCTTTGGGGATAGTGCATTCCTTTTTGCTCCCTGCATGGCTGAAAATTACCTATGGAGGCAAAAGTTGGCAATTCTCCAACCCAAAAGATGTGGGTTGGTGGGCTGAGAAAGCGGAATCCAAGTTCCTAACCAAACCAGCGAGGGACTCCATGGCTGAGTGCTTAGAATCGGAGAAAGGATGAGTACAGGACTCCTTTTGTTGTTAAAATATACTTGTGTGCCAAACAAGTATTTGAGAGTCAGAGACTGGGACATTATCGTTTGTTAGCTGGGAGGGGTTGATGGAGACAAAGCATTTTTGATCATTTTAGAAAGAAAATATAGTTAAATGCTTGACATGGGCCTTATTTTCTATGAGTTGTTTGATCCTCCCAAAAAGCTGAATGTTTTTAGTATTGTTGCAGTTTGATGATTCTGGGATGTTGAAGTTTCCTGTTTGATGTTATGACAAATTAAAGTAAAAGTAAAGAGCTTTATTAGCCATATGTATTGGTGGGACGTGGGGGCAGGGGACAGAAGTAATGGAGGGCAAGTATTCCGGATCTATATACAGTAGCCTATATAAGGTTATAGCACTACTGGGTAGTGCAGTACATCTCTGGGCATTCTTCCTTTTATATGGACAGCAACCTTGGCCACTGAAGTGACTGGCAGTATGGATTACAATTTCTGTGGAACATTCGGTATAATGTACACCAAATGTATTTGTTTCTTTTCCCCCTACTCCTGTTGTAAGTGAATGCAAGGGCTTTATTTTTGTGACACCCCACCTGAAGAATATGTACCTTTCTAATTTATCTTGCATGAGGAAACTGTGTGTATTGTTTTAAATCAAAGCAATAAACAGAGAGTTAACAAAAAAAAGAATGTGAGCCAGTGGGAGGCAATGGCTGGGGCTGAGATGTGTTGGAGCTTGGGATCCATATGTCAGATCTTGGAGGACAGCCAGATCCCACAATCAAAACAGAGAATTCAGTTCACACACATACACTCCATGGGAAATCCATCAAATATCATCATTTTTCTTTCTGCCCGAATTGATTACTTGCTTATTTTATCTCCAGTGGGAGTGGGAGTCATTTGATGCTCATTACAGAGCCTTGATTTGAAGTAAGCCCAGCTACTGTGCCAAATGTCAAGGTAGATCACCCATCAGTTGGGTCCCTATTCAAAAACATAACTGCCTGAATTGGCTTCTTTTATATATAAGGTGCACTGTCTAACGTGGCTTCCTTTAATTAAGGTGCAAAGTCCAACTAACATGTAAGTAACTGGTGAGGTGCCTGCTAACAGAGACAGCCATACATCTCCCAAGCATTAAACAAAGACAAAACTAGCAGCTCAGTCCTTGCTTATTCACAAACTTTTATTCACTTTATTCATTAGGGGTGCTACCGCTTCACGGAATAAATCAGTTAAAACAGAGAATTTAGCGTAACCCCCATGGATCTCAGATGGGTATGGGGTGTGTTTTGATGTTCATTTCAGAGCTTTGATGTGAAGTAATCCCAGCCACCAAATGTCATGTTGATCACTCTTCACCTGTCTCCCTATCCTAAAATGTAAGTGCCTGAATATATATATATATATATATATATATAAAATATATACACATACACATATATACATACACACACAGCCAACAAATGTCACATTGATCACTCATCACCTGTCTCCCTATTCTAAAATGTAAGTGCCTGAATATATATATATATACACATACACACACACACATATATTCTTTGCAAAAAAACTTAATTAATGCACTAGTTAGGGTTAAATCAACAAAAGTAGGAAAATGTGGTGTTAGGGATCCAACCCTGACATCCTACCCTCACCCACCAGGCAGCAACAGGAAAAACCCTTACAGTTTCCTCTCTCCTACATCTTTGCTAATCAGGCATGGGGTGTGCCTTGGGGTTGTCAACCCTAACGCAAACCCCATTTGATCAAGAGAGAAACTGAAATGATTAGAGTATATGAGAATGGGGTGAGAGTTAGGGCTGACAACCCCAATGCACACCCCATGCCTGATTAGCAAAGACGCAGGAGAGGTGAACTTGTAAGGGTTTTTCCTGTTGCTGCCTGGTGGGTGGGGGTGGGGTGTTAGGATTGGAAACCCTAACGACACACTTCCCTACTTTTGTCACTTTAACACTAGCTAGTGCACTAATGGAGTTTTTTTTGCAAAGAATTTGCTTACTTTTTGAGATAATATAATTGTATCCTCATTTGTCTGTGGGAGCACAGGGCTGCTCTCATCCCTACTTAGATGCATACATATATGTTGCTGTGGAAATGCAGGGCCCTCCCTGCACATGAATTTGTAGTAAAACAGGAATGAAATTGTCAGCATAGCCTTCTTATTGCCCCACCACATGAACATGGTAATGAAAATTTTGAAATCCCCATCAAAACATGATTCCATGCCACGCAATGCCATTTCGCGCCACAGGTGCAAAAACATAGTTTGGCCAGGGTTTGAAAATAATGACAGCTGTCACATTCATTAGGTGGTGTAAAAAGATGGTTATGGTGAAAATTTTGAGTCAAAGTATTTAAAATTGCCAGAGTTACAAGAGAATGTAGCAAAATGTCAATGCATGCACATAACATGGCCATTGTTACATATCTTGGCCCCAACATTTCAACACAGCCTTTATATGACCCCATATGATGAACAAAGGTAGTGAAAACTGTTAAATCCTACCAGAAAGGCGAGTTTGCCAAGAGACAGCAAAATTGCCTTTCCTGCTGGATTTACGTAATTCCACTGACATTGTTCATGAGGCGGGGTCCCAAAAAGGCCATGTTGAAAATCTGAGTCAAAATATGCAAAAATGGCAAAGTTATGCCACAAAGTTGAAAACCCCATTGAAATACATTAAACCATAGTTACCTCGCTTTCTCATAAAGCAGTGGGCGTTTCCAGAAACAAGATGTGTCTTCGGTCAGAGAATGGGTTTTCACCCTGAGACCTGTTCAGGTCAGTGAGGGTGCATGGGAGGTGCAGGGGGGGTGTGGGGTGCTAAGTGCTTAGTTGGAGATCAGGTTGGTGGGGTCGGACTGAATAGGGAACATTTTCCTTTTTACAGGTTAAAAAAAAGACATTAAGGGACCATTTTATTTATTACAAGCAGGACATGACTGGAGGGTGGGGGTGCCACTAGACACCAGTGAAAGAATTAACATAAATGGGGATCGTGATCAGAGGGTGGAGTTGTCACTAGACACCAGGGAAATAATAAACACTACGGGAGTGGTGATCAGTGGGTGTGGGGTGCCACTAGAAAAATAATAAAGAGTATAGGGACAGTGTAGGGTGGTTAAATATTCACTCCATTTTTCTTTTTGTTTCTGTCAGCACATCTTTTTATGAGTAATATTTCATGCTTCACTAATATCAAACATTAAAAGTATAGAACTATTCACTGTTGGGGGGGTGCTGTGCAGCCCAAGCAAAATGGTGGCCTAAGCTTTAAGCTCTTCATCATCTCACATAGAATGCATTTATAATCTTTATTTTATTAATATTATTACTGGGAAAAAGATATACCGAAGGGTGTCTGAATTATTAAACACTGCAATTGGAAAATCTCAGCAGGAAAAGCAATCGCAAGAGGGAGTTCCAGACAAAAGTGTTCTGGTGCCTCCAACCACACTGTCGGCCCCTGGCCATGCAGCTGCTGTTCCTGTAGAAACAGAAGTGGATATGTTCCAAACTGTGGGTGCTAAACTGTACACTTTAATAAAATAGGTTGCAGGACTTTCTGAGAAATTTGACACACTCACCAATCGTGTGTCCACTTTAGAGGTGACAATGGAAGCCATCCAAGTTGCTACTTCAGATGCCT
Source organism: Neoceratodus forsteri (assembly GCA_016271365.2). Classification (NCBI taxonomy): domain Eukaryota; kingdom Metazoa; phylum Chordata; order Ceratodontiformes; family Ceratodontidae; genus Neoceratodus; species Neoceratodus forsteri. The sequence goes on from CM057456.1 coordinate 213,292,617, forward strand.
CTAAGAGATTGGAATTTGCCATGAGGGCTGCAGTGAACATTGTTAAAGAGTACCATCACCATTGCACAAGGCTTAAAATGTTGGAAAAACAGGCTAGATTTGCCCATATTCATTTTATTGGAATGCCGGAGGGATGTGAGGGTGACCATCTTCTTCTCTTCCTCATTGAATGGTTCCAGCAACAGTTTGGTGATGAGCTTTTGACCACACCAATTGGCATGCAAAAAGCCTACCATGTAACACTGGGAGGCAGACTTGACAATCCGGAAGCTCCTCGGACAATAGCAGCGGTTACAGATGGTGTTGGAACAAGTGATCGAGTGTTGACCCTAGCAAGAAGAAAGAAAATGTTGCTGCAAGAAGGGACCCTGATTAAGAGTTTTCCAGATTTGAGTTTTGCAACACAGCAGAGGAAGAAGAGATTTTTGGGTCCGTGCCATGTTACAGGAAGTGGACATATCACTTGGGATGGTGTTTCCAGCTTGCTTGATGGTCATGTATAACAGCAGACATCTCGGAGGGCATCAGCAGCAAAATCAGCCTATTTGCAGATGACACCAATATGGGAGTGGTGGTGGACAAACTAGTTGGGTGGCGGGGGCTACAGGAGGATCTGGCAAGGCTAAAGGCATGGTCTAACAGATGGCAGCTGGGGTTCAATGCAAAAAAATGCAAGATACTGCACTTCGGAACAAAAACTCCAAGGAGAAGCTACCATCTGGGGGGGCAGTTGGAGGTAACAGAAGAGGAGAAAGATCTATCAGTGCTCATCACAGGAGCAATGAACAATTCCGCGCAATGCAGAAAGGCAGCAGCAATGGGCAACACAATGCTGGGGTGCACTGCAAGGAGCATTACCTCAAGGAGAAGGGAGGTTGTTATACTGTTATACAGATCGTTGGTTAGACCCCACCTGGAATACTGTGTGCAGTAGTGGCACCGGTACCTACAAAAGGACATTAGTCTGCTGGAGAGGGTGCAGCGTAGGGCAACAAAGATGATTCAGGGCCTGGGGGAATTGCCATATGAGGTCAGACTAAGAGTTAAACATGTACACACTGGAGGAGAGGAGGGACAGGAGGGACATGATTGAGACCTTCAAATACATGAAGGGGAAAATCGAAATAGATACAGAGGGTCTATTCAGGATGAGGGTGGGGAGAGACACTAGGGGTCATGACATGAGATTGGAGGGGGTAGATTCAGGAGGAAGGTGAGGAGGCATTTCTTTATGGAGTCGGTGGTGGCAAAGTGGAACGCACTACCGGCTGAGGTAGTAGCATGTAACACAGTGGAATGCTTCAAGAAAGGGTGGGATATGGCAAGAGGAGGGTAAAGGGAGGGAAGGGGGTTGGGGCAGCTGCTGAATAGGGAGCTAGCTGCAATCTCGAGCAGCCTAGATAGACCAGGATGGCCTTTTGCTGCTGGCAACTTTCGTATGTTTGTATGTTCCTGTTTAATGACCCCTGAGATGTGCTTAAATGGGCACAGAAACATGCAATGAGGCCCTCAGCTCTAATGAGTCAGAAGCACAGAGCTCCAATGAAGAGACTTGATTTATGCAGTGTTTCCATGTATCTATGTTATATTAAAGGGTGACATAAAAACCCTGTAAGTACTTTATGATTTTCTCACTTAGAGGATTCCTCCTGGACTGAAAGAGAATATTTGTTTACTGCTTGATTTGTTTTTCTTCACATTGCTGATAGTTCAGTTTACAATATGTTGCATGTGGCAGTATAGCCTAGAGGTTAGAGGAACAAGGTGTGAACGAGCTTGATACATCCAGCAGACCAGACCTGAGTTTGATTCTCACAACCTCCACTTGCATGCTGTGTGACTCTGAGCAAGTCCCTTAACTGCCCGGTGTTCCTAGGTTGCCCCTGAAAACAGGCACTTGTGCCTAGTGGGCCTTACCCGGTTACCAAAGAATAAAATAAAATGCTTAAGGTTGGTTCTTGTGTTTTTGTAGTTTAGTGCAAGTTCTGCAATATGCCACTACTACCACGACACCCGGACAGCAATCCCTCCACAGCAAAACCCCCACCATGCCTAAATCGGTAGCGATGGGGGGTTTGCTTTGAGACACTGTATGGGGATGGGGGGTAAATATCTAACTCCACCGTCTGTGCAATGTGGAGTTAGATATAATTAGTAGAGGGGTTCGGGGGGCATGGGGGGCACCGTCCCCCTGCATTGTCTGTCGGGATGTTGCTGGTCGGTTTGGGGTAGGGTCACAGTCGGGGTTGTCAGTGGGTTCCTGGCACTGTAGCGGATGTCACAGTCGGGGTTGTCGCTCTATTCTTGTTAATAAGCGTAATACTTAAAGCTGATCTAATTAAACATATAAACTGTGATACACTGGGGCAGCATTGTACTAGTACAAGTCCTTCTCTGGTAGGAAGACTAGGAGACTGGCTCATTATCTTTATACTGTTTGGATTAACTGCCCTGCTGCACATGGACTCATATTAATAGCTATCTAAAACACTGATTATTTTGAATTTACCCATTTTTGAATACCCCCTATATGATGTATCTTATGGATATAGGATGTTCCTACTGATTTATTGAGGAGTGACACCCTCAATGTTTTTTCTAAATATCTTTCATGTTCTATGTCAGCTAATGTAAGCTGTATGTGACTTGCTAAACCAATAAACATATAGTTTAAAAAAAAATAACTATTCACTGTAAATTAAAGCATTTAAAGCTGTAAAGCTACTGTTTCTATGGAAGTCAAGCTCTGACATTTGAACGTCTTTTGTTCTGTGTATTTGAATTGGGAAGACTATACATTTCAAGTTAAAATTAAGTAACCTATGCATAATTGCTCAAGCCTTAAGGTTCGCTGACCCTCCCCCCTCAATAGACAGCTTAGATATAGTTAAATATCATTTATTTTTAGCGTGGGTGTTTTATAAATTACAACAAATTAATTGTTTGTTCCACTTCATAAAAAGTAAAAAGCATATAGCTCATGGCTGCAAGTTGTCATTAGGTTTGCTGTAGGAAATAAGCCATACTCCAAATGTGAAACCAGCCTAGGTACTTTTTTTTATTATATTGTTGGGTATCTAGAACTACTTAGGGTAACCAGGATTTAACCAGTCCATTTACAAAGTTTGTCGCTGACCAGCTTTATTTACTGTGAAGGCCGGTGTGGATTATTATTGGGAACACTTTTAAACTTCCTGGTGTCTGTGTTGCGTAAGTTCTGAAAGCATTTTATCTCCAATCTTGTGAAGAGCTGCAATGACCAACTTTACACTACTATATTCATGTTAAGTGTCAGATTGGATTGTTTAACAGTTTGGTTTGTAATGTAAAACAGATGACGACTGAAATTATCCACAAAAAAAAGGTCATAGCAGCTCTTCGCGATCGCAGACGAAATGCTTTAAGAATTAGAATTCACACACAGGAAGCCGAGATCGGGCACTCTGTGTGTGTGGCAATTCTTAGTGGAAGTAGAGGTGCCATATCCACTTACTTCAAAACCCCTGCAATACTTTTTTTTTGTATCCCTTCCACTCACCCCCCCTTTGGGCCAGTTGCCCCCAAAGACCTGCACCCCTCTCGTCTCTGCCGCCCGACCGCATATTGCAGCCACCACAGAGTACCCCAATGTAACCCTTCGTTGGGTGCGTCCTCTTCTTCCAAGCAGAAAGGGCCTGGCGGCCTAGACATTGGGTCTGGATGCTGCTGCAGTTGGTCAAAGTGGAGTCCAAAGAGGCACTTTTTTGGGTCCAGGGTGGCCGTCATCCTGGTGGGTGGAGATGCCATGTTTTTTCTGTGTTTCCTCCTGCTTTCCCCAGCTTGTGTTACCTCTGTGCTTCCCCTGGTCTCCACCAGGGGCCACTACAGAGCGATGCCTTTCCCCAGCCCACCCTAGGAGAGGAGAGCCATCCTCCAGATGCTCAATCCAGCTCCTACCCCTGCCGACCCACCAGCGCCCGAGTCCGTTTCTCAATCCAGGTCGCCAATGTGACGAGAGGTAAGGTGCCAGCGCCTCAACCCTCTGTGCCACTGGGCTGGCCCTGCAATACTTTTTAATGATTTTTTATGAGGAATAAAGAAGCAAGATCTGGGAAACAAGGGAGACTTTATTTTAAGCATCATCGGCGATGGGGGGGATTGCTCGACCACCGGGCAGCGAGGGGTGCCGTTGGTCGCATTGGTGACAAAGAACTTGCTCGGCTGCACCGAGGGGGACTGATTGGATGAATCAGCGGCATGGGGCTGGAGGTATCCATGGCAGGAGCTTTGCTCCCTGCCACAGGACATCTAAGACTGCTGGCGACCCTAGTCTCCCTCACTACCCAATCACCATGAGGGCCTCACTGCTGAGCAATTTTTTCTTCAGCCTCATCAGTGGTGACGGGGGGGTCACCCGGCCACCGGGCAGTGAGGGGGACCATCAGCCACATTGGCAGCAAGGAATTTGGGTCCACCCCACCGAGGGGGACTGGTCTGTTGGCAGCAGCTGATACCGGCCGCATTGGCAGCAAAGAACTTGCTCAACTGCACCGAGGGGACTTTTGTCCCACCCACCCTGCCCGCCCCTGACCACAGCCTCTATTAAATTATCTACGGGGAGCTAATAAGAGTTCTGCAAGTAAGAGATGGCTGCTAGCAAAGTCAGGCTGTGTTTCAAATCCTTTGTCACAAAATGTTTCAATTTGCTTATAGCTGGTAAACCTCCAGGGTAAGCGGGGGTTCCACAAGTAATTACAGTTGTGTGGTGGCTCTATCTAATAATGACTGCTGAAAGAGACTATAAAAGGAACTGTGCACAATACAGGGTTACTTTCTGCCTAGACCAAGTTGCATGCAGTGTTCCTTATTGATAACAATGACTCCTGTTTCTTTGTCTAATTACTACTGTGGTTGTACTGAACTCATAAAATGAGGCATATGAGTATCATCATTTCTATTGCCTGTGCAGCCATAATCCTGGTGGCACCAGACACCCCAAGGGAGAGGATCATCTGAACCTAGCAGGAAGTCCCCACCTCCCCCCTATGAGTCCTATGGGGCTAGGGTGGATAATATTGATTCTCTACTATTACCTATGCATAACCTAACTAAGCATGGCAATTGTCATCATCTCTTCTTCAAATTCAAAATACCTGATAAAAAGAGCCTCCTCTCCTTCCCCATTAAAATCATCAGGTACCTGACTAAACTGAAGTTAGCACTGTGCGGTGATAGTGAATCCAACCCCGGTACACCTCCAATTAACTATACGCTAAGCACTCCCACCAGTCCCTGCTGGACTAATGCGAGGGGACTTAAACTAGTACATATGAACATTAACAGTCTAAGACACAAGATGCAGGATCTGGAGGCCTGGACAACCCTCTGTAAGCCTAGTGTGATTGTACTGTCTGAGACTTGGCTTAACCCACAAATACTTCCTCACGAAAATGACCTAGTGGGCTATAATGTGTTTAGAAAGGATCGAGATGGGAAGAAAGGAGGGGAGGTTCTTATCTATATCAGCTCCAAAGTCAATGCCTCACAAATAGACAACCCTCCCCTGTGTAACTCTGTGAGTGAGCTGGTATTCATTAGAGTGTTACTTGGTAACACCAAACCCCTATACATTCATCTACCCCCTCAAACAGCTGCCTCTTCTCTAGAATCTCTCACTCAAGTGCTAGCAGAGCATACCCTCAGGGAGCTGATCCTCTTAGGCAATTTCAACCAAAATTGGTGCTCAAAAGGCAATACTGGACCAAAGAACCTGGTCCTTGACACCCATCTTATGCAAGTTATTGAGTTACCCACCAGACATAATGCTAAATCTGGCAATCACACCCTGCTCGACTGGACTCGTCACAAGCCCTGAGAAAATACTGGCTGCCAGAATATTTGCAGACTCACTGAGTGACCACTCACCCATTTTCTGTGTTTGGTCCAACAAGCTCCCTAAACTGCCCCCCAGGGTATTTGAGGCCAGGAACTACTCATACCTCATCTCTGAAGATTTCTGCTCTGTCCTGTCGCTGTTAATTGGGATCCTATATCTACTCTCCCTACTTTGGATGAAGCCTTAGACTACTTCTCCAATGTATTGATGTCTGTACAAATGTGCATGCCCCTCACAAGAAGCTTAGGGTGCAGGGCAAGTGCCACAAATGGCTTAATACTGATCTGAAATGGACGATGCTACTTCGGGACAGGGCATGGGGGCAATACAAAACCTTGCATCTTCCATTAGACTGGGAGAAATACAGGGCACTAAGAAACGAGTGTAAGAAAGCTACAAAGAATGCAAAAAGCCAATATCTGCGTGGTCTCCAATCACGGCACCTAGGGGATCCCAAGAAATCCTGGGGTCACATTAATGCATTGCTGAAGGGTGGCACCAGCAGTCAGAACAGAGCAGTCCTGGTCAATGGTATACTGATAGATGACCCCTCCACAGTAGCTGAGGCCTTTAATACCTTTTTTACTGGTCTAGACAAGTATAAATCTTCTACCCCAACTGCCCCTCTTCTAAGAAAAGCTACTGAACGGGATCTCCCATCGCCCTCAGTTTCATCTCAAGTTAGTCAAGCCATCAGAAATGCTAGCCCTCCTGAAGCGGATAAACCATGACTCATCCCCTGGCTTTGACCAACTAGAGCCTCGACTGCTGTGGGCCACTGCCCCAGCAATTGCTCTGCCCATCACCATGCTAATAAACTGGTCCCTACTGAAAGGGAGTGTCCCTAGTAAGTGGAAGGTGGTGTTGTAGTGCCCGTTCATAAGATGGGGCCACATGTAAACACAGAGAACTACAGGCCTATCTCCATACTCTGTCCTTTGGTGAAGGTGCCAGAGAGACTGGTCTACAACCAACTGCAGAGCGTGGCTCAGCTGGTAGCATATCCGCCTCTGGACCAGAAGGTCATGGGTTCTCATCCCACACCGGGATTGGACTTGCACCTAAAAACTGCTGGCATCTAAGTGCAGTATTGGGGGGTGCTGTACTGCTGGGGTGTGCCATCCTTCGGATGAGACGTTAAACCGAGGTCCCTTCTGCCCATCCTAGTGTTGTCCTGGTGGGTGTCCAGGTGGAAGTAAAAGAACCCAGGGCACTCTTCGCAAAGAGTAGGGAACATTCCTGGTGTCCTGGCCAACATTCCCCTTCCCATAAACTGGTTCATGCAATTATCCAGGCTGTGTGTGGGTGATGATGTGCGATATGGCCGCCACCACACATTCAGTCACTTCACTACCAGTCTAGCATTGCTTGTAAAGCACTTTGGATGTATGAAAAGCGCTATATAAATGCTAATTCTTCTTCCTAAATGGCATCAGCTCTTGGCCGACAATCAGCATGGCTTCAGAAGAGGCCATGAAACTGACACAGCCCTAATCAAACTCATGGCTGACACCCTGGGTGCCATGGACAGGGTTCCCCCCACCACTGGGGTTATATTCATTGATTTGTTGAAGGTATTTAACCTGGTTAGCCACAAACTGCTTCTCAGTAAACTTCAACTGCTAGGACTTGACACGCTCTCGCTTACCTGGTTCAAAAGCTATGTGCTCAACAGGACTCAAAAGTTAAAATGGAAAGGAGTACAATCAGGATGCAGACCTGTGACCACTGGGGTACCCCAGGGCTCAATTTTAGGCCCTCTGCTATTCACCCTCTTTGTTAATGATATTGGGCATGACTGTGGTTTGGAAAAACTGATCCTGTATGCGGATGACTCAGTGGTAAACTGGAGTGATCCTCAACCAAGTGTTATTACTTCAAAGCTGCAGGCCAGTCTCACGGTAATAGAGGCTTGGTTTATCTCTAACTTACTGGTGCTGAATGACAAAAAGATCAAGGCTGTCCTTTTCAGGATGGCGGGAGGGAAGAGACTGAGCATCCGGACGACTGCTCTCTCTTCCCTAGGAAGGGCTAGAGTAATGACAGCTCAATGAGCAACCTTGGCGGGAGGCTGGGGGGGTAGCCAAAAGCAGCATTGTGGTGTATGCCAGGGGATGGAGCCACGGCAGTGCATCGCCTTGGCAGCTGGGCTCCACAGGGGCATAAAAACACATAAAAAAAAACCTCACCGCTGACAGGTGAAGGCACCTCCCTCAATAGCCCACACTCCCAGATACAGACTCGGCTCCCTAGGCTGTCCCCCCCCCCGGCCCGGTGTCTCAAAACTGTAAAGAAAAAGCACCATGGGTGGGGGCGGCCCATCCCCAGAGGGTAGACCCAGGGATGCCCGGTGCCAGAGAGGAGCTAATGGGTCGAGTTGAGCCACGTGGGGAGGTAGAGACTGCAGTTCCAGGAGGTCACTGGAGAGAGTTCAGAGGTAGGGGTGAAAAAAGAGAATTCGAAAAAAAAAAGTTCCCCCCTGGAAGGGTTCAAATCCGGCCTAAATGTGTACATGTTGGGGTAATGTCTTCGTGGCTGTTACTGTTAACTCCCCCTCCTAGCCCTGAATGCTGTTCTCCTGTACACTATTAAAGGTCTAACAGGTCCTGTACACTATAGTAGATCTTTGACACATGGAAGACATTCCTCCTAGCACAAGAACTTGTGGAAATTATTTATAATGTTGTCACTCTATTGTCACTGTCCAACTGTCTCCTTCCTTCATGACTAATTGCTGTTGCAGTACTCTGTATGTGAATCCAATGTCTATTTTTCTACTATTGTAATTTCTGAGTCATATGTATACTGTGAACTGCTGAGCTCTGTGGGATGTATGTGAACTGTATAAATGATGTATGTAATTACCTCTGGGTCGCCCCTGAAAAAGGGACCTCTGGTCTCAATGGATTCACCCAGTTAACAAAATGCCAAAAAAAAAAAAAAAGTAAGCACAGATTGCAAGTGATCGGAGATAAAATGCTTTCAGAATCAGAATTCACACACATGGTATCAAGGTCGGGTACAGTGAGCTGACTGATTAAAACACTGTAACATCTGCCAAAAATGATCTTATCCCTGCCAACCAATGCAGAGGCCGCAGAATCATAATTTTTTGTCAGTATTAAATGTACAGAACATCAATATAGGTTTCAAACAACTGACTGTTGCTTAGGAAACCACAGCCCTCCCTCTAAACTGCAACTCGCATGGATTTCACTTGTTCAGGACACTACAGTATACTGTATTGTTCAATTATGATTCTGCAGCCTCTATATCATTGGCAAGGATAACATAATTCTGGGTAGATGTTACAATGTTTTAATCTGTCAGCTCACTGTACCCATCTTGGCATCATGTGTGTGAGTTCTGATCCTGAAAGCATTTTATCTCCGATCGCTTGCCCTCGCTGCTTAAAATTAAGTCTCCCTTGTTTCCCAGGTCTTGGTTCTGTACTCCTCATTTAAAAAAATAATTAAAAAGTATTGCAGGGGTTTTGAAGTGAGTGGATATGGTGCTTCTATTTCCACACATAACTGCCACACACAGAGTGTGACCCATCTCGGTGTTCTGTGTGTGAATTCTAATTCTGAAACCATTTGACCTCCAATTGTGTGAAGCGCTGCTATGGCCTTCAATGAATGACAGATATACTGAAATGAAAAAATAAAAAGTTTAAGCTCCCCTCTTTTTCCAACAGTTAACTGCAGAATCCACCTAATGGGTCCCCGATGACCAACATACATGTGTTGGTCTCGCCTATGATGCCACTTTCGTGTGGTTTAATTCATTTTTTTTAATGAAAATGAAAAACAAGTAGTGTCATATGAAAAATCTCATGAAGAAGGATTCCTGATATGAAAACTTCATACAGCAATTTTTTTTACACTGACTGAGCATGCTCAGAACCCCAAATTTTAAAATTTAATAACTTTGGAATGGATTAATATTTTGTCACTAAACCACCAAATGAAATCCTTCTGAGGCAAGCTCTTTTTACCCTGAAAATTTCAGACCAAAATTCAAAACGGTCTGGGCACTATATGATGGCTTAAAAAGCACAAGAAACAGCTGCAACTTACATTGTTTTGCTATGCACAGCTCAGAATCCACACATCTGACCGGAATGAAACTTGGCACATCAAGAGATCACCCCACGAGACTGCACATGCAAAATTTTGTGCAACTCCGTTGAATGGTTTGAAGTTATTAAAGAGCAAAATTTGGTATTTCGCATAGAAAGCCTTGCTTAAGCCTAACCAAAGGGGCGCAACCACGCCCCTATTATATAGATTTAGATATAGATATAGATATGGATAGATATCACCATCTCCTGCTCCATGTGAAGTAGGGGATCCACTGTTGCTTGAGACAGGGCATTTGATTAAATTCTTGCAGCCTACCTTCACTCTGCCCTCTGACATGTCCTTGACTGCTATGCCATCTTTCAATACAGGTAGTGGGGGATGGGAGGGACATGAATGGCGGCACTTGTGTGGCAGTTCGTAGGTGCATTCCACAGCCCCCGTTGCCTTTGAGGATTGGGTCTTGAGTCATTTTGTGTTTACCAACTGAGATCACAAGTAAGGGAAATGTGCCACATCCTTACAATACAAGCCACAGGTGACAAGGCCCACTTGTATGCTGTACAGTTAAGTGTTACAACTGGGAAGCCTGCAGCACTCAGAAGTACAGTAATACAGCTTGCTACAGGTCACACACACACACACACACACACACACACACACACACACATATACCAAGATAGTGGCCTTGGTGTGATTTGAACCTGGGCCTCCTGGTCCTTAGTTATGCACTCTAGCCTCTGGACTACTGTACACAGTAAGTTTACTAACCGATGGACTTTTAATGACTGGGAAGGGAGGGTTAGGAAATTATTCCTAATTTCAGCCTTGTCCTGGGGTGGGTACTGTACAAGAAGTGCAAGACACAATTCAGGTACTTATTTCATTATATGGGTACAAGAAGGCTTACCAAATGTTGGGATAACACATGTCTTGCCATATCAAAGTGCATAAATCTTACAGAACAAAAAGGATACACATTGCTATGGTAATGCAAAGCACACGGTAGCTAGGCAGAACATGACCATGCACTCAGTTTGCAGAAGTTAAGTGCAAAGAGTACAAGTATGGATAAAGTGGCAAAGTCCTGTACAGAGAGACACTGGTGGTGAAGTTAGCAAAAAAAACATTCGGTTGCACAGTCAGAGGATGTACAATCATGAATAAGGGAACACAAATACCGCCACAGGTTAAATAGGATAGTGGGCGCTGTGCAGACTGAATGGGAACACAAACACCAGGGACAACTCCAAGAAGCTGGCAGGGGCAAGTTTAAGAGAGATCCCAGGAAGTACTTTTCATGGAGGGGTGGTGGAAGGGTGGAATAAGCTGCTGGAGGAGGTGGTCTGTACAAAATCATTGGAGGCATTGAAACCAGGGTGGGACAGACACAAGGGATTGGAAAGGACCACACTGGAGGGGAAGGAGAGAGAGTGAAGAGCCTCTAAGGGCTCTCTCATTGAACATTAAGTAGGTAGGAATGGACAAACACTATGGGCCAACAGGACTTTTTCTGCGGACAGATTCTTTTTTATCTAATAATTTTCTATGTGTGTCCCACATGGGTACTCAGAGGGCTGTGTGGGGTTGTGTTTGGGTTGTGGTGGTGGGGCAGGTGGATTATCTAGGTGGCAGCAGCACCTGCTTATGTCTTGCTGTACTATTTTGAGTTAGCACTTAAATCCAGATGTGGCTTGTCTACCTTAATGCCAGCACAAGATTATTCCAGGTTTGATGGCCAAGAGGTCTTGGCTGTGGGAATAAGGAACCATTCTGCAAGTGTAGACTTGAGAGAGAAGGAATTTGGGTTGCACTCCAGATTGTTGGCTAAAGGTATTGTAGTGCCACTTACAATTATTTAATATAGTAGAATTCCTCCCCACTGGTAGTTCCTCCTGACTTTGGAGGAAGTACACCCATACTGCATATAGAAACATACAAACACTGAAACATAGAAAAATGACAGCAGAAGGAGACCATAGGTCCATCAAGTCTGCCCATGAATTTCAGAGGACCTATTTCTGGTCCAGGGACCTATCCCACCTTGTGGTTTTTGTCCTTTCCTGTTCTAATACTCTCTAATTGGGCCCTTGTTCTGTCCCACCCAAGCTTGAATGCTGCAACGGTCTTTGCTCAAACCACCACGGTGGGCAGGCCATTCCACGGCTCTCTCGGTAAAGTAATGTTTCCAAAGTTCCCTCCTAAAGCTCCCTCCACGCAGTTTCCATTCATGCCCTTTATTAGTTGAGCTAGTGATCCTGGTGAATAGCTCTGTGCAGGGCATCGTATTTATACTTCTAAGGAACTTGAAAGTCTCAATCATATCCCCTCCCTCCTTGTCTTGAGTGACGGCATGTTCAGCGACTTTAGGCACTCCTCGTATGAGAGTCCTTGGAGGTCCTGAATCATCTTAACTGCCCTTCTCTGCATGGTCTCCAGCCTGTCTCTATCCTTCTTTAGGTGAGGGCTCCAAAACTGAGCACAATACTCCAGGTGAGGCCTTACCAGGGACCTATAGAGTGGGAGGATCATCTCTTTGCTGCTACTGTCAATTCCTCTCTCTATACACCCCGATATTTTATTTGGCTTCTATATGCTTTGTTGCATTGGCTTGATTGCTTTAGGGAGTCACATATGATGACCCCCAGATCCTTTTCTCTTGGGTTGTACTGAGCGTAACTCCATTGAGCCAATATTCTGTCCTAGGACTGCTCTTTCCCAGATGTATCACCTTGCACTTGTTCACATTGAATCTCAGATGCCAGGTGTTAGACCAACTCTTCAGACTCCGAAGGTCCTTCTGCAGGTCCCTAATCCCTTCCATTGGAGCCTACACCTATAAGTAAAGGACACAGTGATGGACCAGTTTTGGCAGGATATTATATTTATATGTTGTTAAAAATAGTACTGAATTTGAAGATGACTAATTCAGGTACATTTAACAAAAGACTATTCCCATGTTTAAGGGTAGAGGAGATGGGTAAAAACAGAACAGTGGCAGACAGAAAAGAATCTGAACAGTTCATTCAGTCTGTCCTGAGATTCCCTACTTGGAGATACTGTAGTCTCCTCCCTCTCAGTCAACCTTTCCCCTCCCTGCACTTCCCATCTGATAACTCCTTATGGATGGGTGTCCACCGCCCTTCCATTGGTGCTTCTATTGCCTAACTATAGTCCCGCCTCCTCCCCTTCTTCAGTGAGTCCTGAACAAAAATATTTGTTCAGGATTTCTGCTTTTTCTTGGTCTTCCTCTGCACACTCCCCTTCTTCCCTTTTTAGCCTCACAATCCCACCTGTAGTCATTTTCTTTCACTAACGTACCTGAAAAAGTTCTTGTCCCCTTTCTTTATTGCCTGGACTATTTTATCTTCCATTTGCACCTTTGCACTCCTGACTGCTTTCCCTGCCTCCCTCTACTTTTCCAGATACGGTTCCCTGTCTTCCTCCCTCTGTGTTTCCTTGTACTTCCTGAATGCCAACCTTTTCTACCTTACCCTCCCAGCCACTTCCTTTGAGAACCATAGTGTTTTTTTCTTTCTCTTTGTTTTGCTTACTTGCCTAATACAAAGGAAAAGGCTTGTTGCCTCCACTATAGCTCCCTTAAGATTCGCCCACTGTTCCTCTACTCCCTCCCTTCCTCCTTCCCTGCCAATGCTTTCTTAAGACATTCCCCCAACTGTGCAAAGTCAGCCAGCCTAAAATCCAGGGCCCGTGCTTTTGCGTGGTTCTCAAATTGAACCACATCGTATGGTGATCACTTGACCCCAGGTGGCTGGCCACCTTTACATCTGTAATTCTGTCCCTGTTGGTGAGTACCAGGTCCAACATTGCTCCCTCCTGGGTAGGCTCTACCACTAGCTGTCTGAGGCATGCCCCCTTGCAGGGCATCCAGGATGTCTCTGCTCCTTGCTGTGGTCACAGCATGGTTGCTCTAATCAACATCCAACAGATTGAAGTCTCCCACCAGCAGCACTTCCCCTTTAGCCGTCATTTTGTGATGACTTCCACAAGTACCCTGTCCAGCTGTTCCCCTTGTGCGGGAGGCCTGTAGATCATGCCAGTGTGAATGGCAGTGCCATTTCCAGTCTCCAGTGTGATCCACAGTGCCTCTGCCTCTTCCTGCATTCCCTGTACCTAAGTTGCTTTAATTCCCTCCTTTTTTTTTAATTCACATGTTGTTCAAAGTTTTTCTGGAGCTTTACAGACTTAATTAATCTTCCAGCTAAAGATACAGACAGTGTCACATATCATCATCATTTGGCATAGTACAATCTGCAAATACCCTTCAGGTTATTTCAAGGTGGACAGTCTCCATGGTTTGCTGACAGTATTAACACATGCTTTCTATATGTTAAAATCTATGGAACAACATCAGGTCTATGGTCCATAATCCAGAGCAACCACTTATTCCAGAATTCTCTGCAATGCTTCATTTTAAGATTAAGACCAGCAGTTAATTTTTCTAGGAAGTAAATTTGCTGAATAACATCCTCCCATTCTCTTTGTGCTGGGGGTTTGCTTTGTAACCACTTTCGGGTAAGAACCTTTTTGGTCGTCAACATCATAATAGTCACCACCTTTTTAATAAGTTGATTTTGTATATGGTTGGGGAAGTGGTGCACAAGCACAACCTGTGGAGACAAGTCTCCCACCTCTGGGAAAAGCTCAGCAAGGACCCACTCTATAGACTGCCAAAATGGCCGTATCACTGAGCAGTCCCAAAAAATATATATATGGCCTGTGTTTATTTCACCACAGTCTCTCCAACAAACTGTGCCATGCAGGAGATCATATTTCCCTGTGATCTGTGGTGTTCTAAAATACCTAACTATACATTTCCATCCATACTCACGCCATATATATGAAGCCGTCACCTGAAGAAGTATCAGATAAACCGCCTCACAATCTGTATCTGACATTTCCAATTTCAGGTCTTTTCCCCACCACGTTTGAACTTTTTCTGTAGTTGGCTCTGACCCAAACCAGATGGATTTATAAATTAAGGAAATAATATGCTCTGGCATTCGTTTTTCTAAGATAGTCACAATTTTTTGAACTAATGGTTGGGCCTCTGTTAGAGACCACATCAGTCCAAACCTTTGATCAAAATAATGTCGGTTCTGTAAATATCTAAAATAATCATGTTGTCTCATCTGATGTATTTGTCTCAGTGACTGAAAGGTCTGGAAAGATCCATTGTCATAAAATTGGTAATTGTACTTTAGCCCTCTTCTCTGCCAGAGTCTGAATGTACAATCCATCCAAGTCAGGGCAAAGTTCAGATCCATTGCCAGCATTTCCAGATATCTGGCTGCTAGTTTTATCTTGGGGGACCCTAGTAGGATCCTCCAAGCTTTGATAATATGTCTGGTATAAGTTGAAGAAATATCCCCCCCCGACCCCTAATCTGTTAGTTATACTTCCAAACAAAGCTGCATGGATTTGGTCATGGTCTTCACTAAGTTCCAGATCATTCCAATGTTGTTCTGCCTTCTGATCTAAGTAATTTAGCACATGGGAAATCTGGGCTGCCTGGCAGTATCTCTCTAGACTGGGCAAAGCCAACCCCCCCTTTTTTCGTAGGGAGTTGCAGCAGTGCGTATGCCTTTTTTGGTTTCCCCCCACCCATATAAATCTCGATATCAACTTGTCCCATTTTTTAAATTCTGATTTGTGTGAGAGGAGCGGGACATTTTGGAATAAAAATAAAAATATCGGAAGGACCAGTGTTAGGTAAGTTACTTTTTCTATTACTTTCTATTACTTTTGGAAACTTGTTCCAGAAAGCTCTGTGCAGTCACTAGCAAGGATGGAGAAGTACTTGAACAAGTAGTACACCTTACAGGTACAATTACTTATGTCTTTTTATACAAAAGTAATACGTAACTGTAACTGATCACATTTATTTAAAAGTAACTAGTAAATAACCTATTACTTTCAAATAAATGTAATCTGTTATAGTTTTTTATTATTTTTGTATTGTTTTTGTATAAAAAGAAATAAGTAACTGTAACTGTCAGGTGTATTACTTTTTCTAGTACGTCTCCATCCTTGCTAGTGACTGCACAGAGCTTCCTGGTTCAAGTTTCTAAAAGAAATAGAAAGTAATAGAAAAAGTAACTTACCCAACACTGGGAAGGACATTCTTCCGAATAGACTCTATTCTATGAATCAGTGAAAGAGGCAAATGACCCCATCTCTCCAGGTCCTCCCTAACAACCACAGTCAATGGGCCATAATTTGAAATATGCAATGTTTTTAAATCCCTAGGAATTATGATCCTAAGATATCTAATTTTTTTATATTGCCATCGAAATGGGAAGGTAGCCTGAATGATCGGACGTGGCTCATATCCAAAACAGAGTACTTCCATCTTGGTAGTATTTAATTTATAACCTGCTAATTCTTCTTATATCTTTTAATAAAGCAAACAATTCAGGTAAAAAGGCCTCAGGATTGGTCATATAAATTAACAAATCATCTGCATAAAATGCTACCTTATGTTCCATCTCCTGATAAGTCACTCCATTAATTTGTGGATTCTCCCTTATAGCCTGTGCCAGCAGTTATGTGTATAGTGTGAATAATAAAGGGGAAAGGGGACACCCTGTCTAGTTCTTCTAGATAGAGGGAAACGGTCTGAAAATGTGCCATTCACCTTCACCACAGCTTAGGGGGAAGCGTATGATGTTTTAATGATCTGCCGGAATTCTTTGGGGAAGTCAAAGTTCTCAAGGGTTAAGTTGAAGAAAGTTCCAAGAAATTCGTTGAATGCTTTTTGTGCATCCATACTTAATAACAACACTGGGGTTGAGTCTTTTTGGATTTTTTCTATTAGGTAAAGTGTACGTTTTGCATTATCCGAAGTGCACCTTTGGGATATGAAGCCTGCTTGATCTTTATGAATGATGCTCAAAAGTATTTTCTCCAAGTCTCTTAGACACTATAGAAGCATAGAATTTGTAGTCTTGGTTTAAAACTGATATTGGTCTATAAGAATCTTATTTTTGTGGGTCTTTATCAGGTTTAAGTACTGCTAATATCTTAGCATAGTTCCAGCTGGGGGGGTGGTGGAGTGTCTCCTTTATGAATATCTCTAAAGAGATTCCCAGCAGGGGGAGCAGCTCTTTCTGAAAAGTCTTATAGAATTCTGCTGTGAATCCGTCCGGGCCTGGGCTTTTCCCCAACTTAGCATTTTTAAGACGCATTGTGACCTCTGCCTGTGTTGGTGGCCTGATCAGCATTTCTTTTTGGTCATCAGTAAGATGTGGTAAACTGATTTTCTGAAAAAAATACTTATGTTTATCCTCATCTGGTTCTACGTCCTGAGTGTATAACTGAGCATAATAATCCTTAAATCCCCCCAGTATCTCTTTTGTTTTATTTAAAATAGTTTGAGTGCCTGGGTGTTTAAGTTTTGTAACTGTTGATAGTTTTTGTAGTTGTCTTAACCAAAATGCCAGTATTTTTGATGCTCTGAATCCTCCCTCGCAGCGCCTCTGCTTCAAATAAATAAGGGCCTGTTCTGTTTTATAGGTTACTATGTTTTGTAATTTCTCATTCACTTTTTTTAGTTGAGGCAGCAGTGAAGTGTCTCCCTGCATGTAGGCATGCTGTAAGAAATCTAACTCGTCTTCTAATTCTTTCTGTTCCTGATTCTGCTGTTTCTTTTTTCTAGAGGCATAGCTAATCACTTCTCCTCTTACAATGACCTTCTCCATGTCCCAAAGGGAGGACAAATGAGCGGGGCTCTCACATTGGAGTAGTTAGGTCCAGAAGATGTCCTGGGGTGAAATGGAGCCTGGAACATGGTACATCATGTCTAATCACCATACCCAAGGGCACCACCATTATTTTTGGTGGGCAAGCAGCCGGGTCAGCCCCTGAAACCCGTCCAACTCGAACGGTGTTATGCAATGCCAGATCGATTAAGAACAAGACTGCTGTTATTGCAGATCTTGTTGAGACTGTGACGGTTGGACAGCTGGTTCTGATTACGCTATGATTTTTGTAATATAAAAATGAGTTATTGAGTGTCTCTCATGAGACATGCTGAGACAGCCTGTGGGATGACCCCCCCAGGTTTCACTTCAAAAGACAGGATATGTTAAACAGCAGATCTCTGTGATGGGATTAACTTCCAAGAACTCACATTTTATAGCCTTATTTAGGATCTGGCTTGTTTGAAGCTAAGACCTGAAATATTCATTTTATGATGTCCTCAGGAAGATCAGTTAATTGACTGGTGTCACAAAGCATATTATACCTCAGTGAGATTTGGCAGAGAGTCATACAAAGGTTCTGTGATGTCTTTGTGGAGCAGGAAACTGCTCATGGATGAAAGAAGATACTGCAAAATCACAGACTTGATTGGGAAGTCATATGGGGAAATGAGTTTTAGCTGATGTCACCTATTTAATTTACCTCCTGCTTGATAAGACATCCTGTTTTGTATAATTTTTATATTCTGACAGGGAGGAGCTAGTTGACCTCATGCAAAGAGGTTGGCAAAGCCAGTTTTAAACTATAGTCTGTATTCCATTTAGAGACATACATGTTTGGACTCTGAAAAAGCAACATCAGGCACTGTTAGCAGGTATACATTAGACAGACTAGTCTAAGTGTACTGTGGTAGAAGATTTTGTTTGTATTTATAACCTTGTTTTTTTTTTTAGGTGATTGTGTGGTTTTGTGATATATTGTTCTGTATTTACATTTTACATATTTTTTATCTATTTTAAGTAAACTCTCTTATTTTAAGAGACTACTTGGTGTGCCTTTGAAATTCTTTCTTTGACAAGTGAAGCATATATGGTTAAAGCTGACACTGTGCATAAGCTTACGGTTTACCAAACTGGGAAAAGGTAAGAGTTTATTCTCAGGTCTTTCATAGAGTTTTTAAGGGTTTCATTTTGTACACCTGGTTAGGTGCCTGTAGGCAAAAGATATCTGGCCCCCCCAAAGAGCAGAATTATTTGAGCCTGTACATTGGGTACACTAGCAAGAGGTTCACAGTTTGAATCCCTCCAGAACTTGAGACTAAAGGTTGATTTGAACCCACAAAACAGACAGGAGGGTTACCCTGTTCCTGTTCACAATACTGTACTCTGAGATTGGCACTGTGGGAGCAGAGGGCCTGACCTGCTGAGTGGGGTTGTGACAGATTGGTTGGGAGCGGTGTGCATAATTTTAGTATTACAAGCTTTTATTATTCAGTGTGTCGGCTTGAGACTGTCAGCTCACTTGCAAAAAAAGAAAAGGCAGTGATTTTTTTTTTTACAAAAAGGAAACAGAACTATATCACTTGGCTTACAGTCAATTTTTTTTTCTAAGTGCAAGTCAGAGTAGCAGTAGTTAGGAAAGAAGATGGCTTCCAACTACAGTGGGCAGACTGTAGACTACTTAAAGCAGTTGTGCAGGGACAGAGGAGTCCTGTACAAGGTGAAAGCCACCAAACAGAACCTCATGGATGCCCTGATGGTAGCAGATACCCAGAGCATCGGGTCACAGACAGTGACTGTAAGGGACTGAACCTTGAGTGTGGAAGGGTTAGTGGCCAGTGCAGTGTCCAGATCCAATGAGGAGGGCAGCAGGGCCACTGTCAGTGAAGGGCCACAACAGCAGGGGAAGGTCACCAGTATCCTGGATCCAGAAGTACTCAGGCTACAGATTGAGTTGTGCAGAATGGAGCTGGAGTTCCAGAGAGAAGAGAAGCGAGAACAGTGAGTTGCAGAGGAGAAGTGGGAGCAAGAACGCCGAGATGCAGAGCGAGAATGCCGCGAGGCAGAGTGGGAACAGCGGGAAGCTGACCATGAGGAGCATGAGCACCAGAGGCAACATGAACTTGAGAAGCTACAACTCCAACCACCAGCACCAGAGCAGGTAAGTGGCTTGGGTTTAACTGGGATTACAAGACTGGGTTACAAATTGAATTCCAAATTAATAGCAGAATTTAAAGAGGGGGAGGATATGGATGACTTTTTAAATTTTTTTGAAAACATTTGTATTCAGGCTAAAATTCCTAGGGAGTCCTGGAGCTTCCAGCTATCCCCGCTACTTACCAGGAAAGCTCAGGATGCATTGGGTCAAATGGACAATAAGGACAGTAATGATTACAGCAAACTTAAAGCTGCACTGTTAAAAAAAATTGAATTAACTTCTGAATCATACAGAGCTAAATTCTGTACACGCAGGAGAAGCCCTGACATGAGCTACAAGGAGCTAGCCAAGAAACAACGTCAGTTTTTAAAACGTTGGTGGGAAGGAATTGAAGCAAACTCTGTTGATAAAATTGAAAATGTGATTTTGTTAGAACATTTTTTCTGAGTATGCCCAGCTGAGCTGAAAACCTGGCTGGAGGACCAAGATCCCAAAACAGTGCTGAACTCTTGGACCACTATGCCAAAAGCAGCCCTGCTCTGAGAACAAATGGGATGGGCGTGGCAGTGCAGAAAGGGAAAAGTGAGCCTTCAGGGCAGCTAAAACCCCGACTGCCTTCACCAAAACCAGTTAGGCCCAGGTTTCAGAGAAAAGATTTCTCTGAGAAAAGAAATTAATGTTGGTTGTGTAAAGAAACTGGGCATATTGCCAGACAGTGTCCCAAATGGACAATCAATATGCAAGGTGGTGCTGGGAAAGAAGTGGGTTGTTTGTGTGTCCCTGGAAGCATGCCTGTGAACATGAGGGAACACATGCACCCAGTCATGGTGAATGGTGTACAGGTGCAAGGGTTAAGGGGCACAGGGGCATCCCTGATATTGGTAAAAGGGGATCTGGTACAGCCTGGTTAGCTTATACCCAATAAATACGTCATTGTACAAGACTTTACTGGTAGGGAGAAAACATTGTCCCTCGCTAGTGTTCTCCTAAACTGGGGTGAAACAGGGGGAACTGTGCAACAGGTGGCTGTAGCCAAAACCTTAGCAGTGGATGTGATCCTGGGCAACAATCTCAAACAGGGGATGGTGTGTGCAGTTACCCATAGCCAAGTGGCAAGGAAAAATTGTAGTTCCCTCAACCCCACAGAAGCCATTGTGGAAACCACTGAGAGGCTGGTTCCCCAGTCTGTGTCTCCAGATGGGGAGACTAATGAAAAGGGGGTAGAAAGTTCCACAGTAGTAAGTAACCACACAGCTACGGAGAGTTACTCTGAAGAGGGAGGGGTGTCCCATTGTCAGAGGGTTAGGGTTGACAGTGATCCTGAGTGCCCTGACACTAGTGCTAAGGACTGTAGTTTAGCGACTGAAGGGGACCTGTCCCATGCCTTGGGAATGTGTGAGGAGTTTGCAGCTGCTCAGAGAAGTGACCCTAGGTGA
This sequence comes from Neoceratodus forsteri, assembly GCA_016271365.2. Classification (NCBI taxonomy): domain Eukaryota; kingdom Metazoa; phylum Chordata; order Ceratodontiformes; family Ceratodontidae; genus Neoceratodus; species Neoceratodus forsteri. The sequence continues at coordinate 213,313,889 of CM057456.1, forward strand.
GGGCTTGGGAAGACTCTGACGGGGCACAGGGAGGTGATGGCAGACATAAGGTTTATTGGGAAGATGGACTGATGTATACTCAGGCTGTGCAGACAGAGGGAGGGGTGCTAGGCAGGCAGCTTGTCATTCCCAAGGGGTATCATAAGTAGTTGCTCAAGATTGCACATGATATTCCCTTGTCTGGCCATCTGGGGATCGTGTACACTATGCAGCAGTTGGCCCAGAATTTCTATTGGCCTAACTTCACCCAGCAGGTGAAGGAGTATTGCAGGTCTTGTCATAGGTGCCAAGAAATAGGGAAGGCGGGCAAGAAAACCCAAGCTGTCCTGATTCTCTTGCCCATAGTGGAGGAGCCATTCCAGAGGGTGGGAATGGATATTGTGGGTCCTTTAAATACCCCAAGCTCCTCAGGAAAGAGATTCATTCTGACTGTGGTGGATTATGCCACCCGGTACCCAGAGGCAGTTGCCCTATCCTCACTGAGGACAGACAAAGTAGCAGATGCCTTACTTGGGATCTTATCCCGTGTTGGGTTTCCACAGAAAGTTATCACTGATCATGGGGATTCCTTCATGTCGGACCTGGTGAAATGTTTATGGGAGAAGTGTGAGGTGGTGCAGAGATGCACGACACCATATCACCCACAAGCCAATGGGCTTGTGGAAAGATTCAATGATACCCTGAAGTCAATGCTCTGGGCATTTGCTGAACAGCATGGGAAGGACTGGGAGAAATACCTTCCCCACCTGTTGTTTACATACAGGGAGGTGCCCTAAGAGTTGACAGGATTTTTCTCCTTTGAACTCTTATATGGACGCTGGGTACGTGGGCCCCTAGACTTGATCCAGTAAGACTGGGAAGGCAAGCATGCCACCCAGGGAACTCTCATTGTGGATTATGTCCTTAGGTTTAGGGAAAGGCTGAAGGAGCTTATGGGGACAGCCCAGAGCAACCTGGCAGCTGCCCAACAGAAACAAAAAGTGTGGTACGACCGTAGAGCCAGAGCTAGCTCGTACATAGTGGGTCAGGAAGTCATGGACCTTATTCTGGTCCAGAAAGACAAGCTGCAGGCTGAGTGGGCAGGACTGTACAAAGTAGTTAGGAAGGTAAATGACGTGAACTATATTGTAGAGTTACCTGACAGAAGACAGACAGAAAGGATGTACCATGTCAACATGATGAAGCCATATAGGGCTGACATGGTGTTTGCAGTGTGTAGTTCTGGGGAGGGGATTGACAAAGGAGATCCCCTTCTGGACTTTCTGGAAGAAAGCAAGTGGGAGTCCTCTGTGGAGGCAGTAGAATTGTCTCCCCAGCTGGCCCCGGGACAAGATCCAGGAAGTAAGGGAGATTTTAGCAGACTTTGCCCCATTGTTTAGTACCAAGCCTGGACTAACCCTCTTAGTGACACACGATGTGGAGACAGGGACACAGATGCCCATACGGTGGACAGCATATCAGGTGTCAGAGGCTGTCCAAAAGGACATTAGGAGGGAAGTGGAGGAGATGCTGGATTTAGGGGTAATCCAGAGATCCCACAGCCCCTGGGCCTCACCCGTAGTCCTTGTGCCCAAGCCAGAAGGCTCTACTCATTTCTGTGTGGACTATCGTGGACTGAATGCAGTCACAAAGTCAGACACCCACCTGATTTCCCAGATGGACAAACTCCTGGACAAGCTGGGAGGGGTGACCTACCTTACGACCATTGACCTGACCAAGGGATATTGGCAGGTAGAGTTGACAGTCAGAGCTAGGGAGAGATCAGCCTTCATCACTCCGATAGGCTTATTTGAATTTAAAGTAATGCCTTTCAGAATGAAGAATGCCCCAGCCACTTTCCAAAGATTAGTGAACCAGGTGTTAAATGGTGCTGAGGAGTATGCCGTGGCATAGCTGGATGACATTGCCACCTTTAGTACCAGCTGGGAGGAACACCTATCCCACCTTAGGGATGTGCTGGGCAGGATACAGAGGGCTGGGCTCACTGTCAAAGCTGAGAAGTGCCAGGTGGCCATGGGAGAAGTGGCATACCTTGGGCATGTGGTAGGCCGGGGACAGCTCCGTCCTAACCAAATAAAAATAGAGGTGATCCAGGCATGGCCTAGACCAGAAACGCAGAAGCAGGTCAGGAGTTTTCTCAGGACAGCAGGGTACTATAGAAAATTTGTACCCAATTACAGTGCCCTGGCTACTCCCCTATCTGACCTGGTAAAGAAAAGGATGCAAAAGAAAATTACCTGGGGACCAGCCTGTGAAGAAGTCTTTACCAGATTGAAGGAGGCACTGTGCAGTGCTCCTGTTTTGACAAGTCCTGACTATAGCAGACCCTTTATAGTTCAGACTGACGCCTCAGACGTGGGTATCGGGGCAGTACTGAGTCAGACATCCAACCAAGGGAAAGATCACCCGGTAACGTACCTGAGTCAAAAGTTACTTCCCAGGGAGCAGACATACTTTACTGTGGAAAAGGAGTGTCTTGCCATAGTGTGGGCCCTAAAGAAGTTGGAGCCATACTTATATGGGCAGCATTTTGTGGTACAAACTGACCACAACCCCCTGGTTGGCTGACACAAATGGGTAAGACTAATGGTAGATTGTTAAGATGGAGTCTTGCTTTGTAAGGGTATGACATGACAATCTTACATAGGGCTGGAGCGAAAAATCAGAACTCAGGTGGGTCATCTCGTGTCTATGAGGAGTGAACTGATTTGGGAAGTTTATCCCATGCAGGGGACAGAGCCCCCAAATTCAGTCTAGGTAGGAAGGAGTGTGACGCTTGGACAGCTGGTTCTGATTACTCTATGATTTTAGTAATATAAAAATGCGTTATTGAGTGTCTTTCATGAGACATGCTGAGACAGCCTGTGGGATGACACCCCCCCCCCCAGGTTTCATTTCAAAAGACAGGATATGTTAAACAGCAGATCTCTGTGATGGGATTAACTTCCAAGAACTCACATTTTATAGCCTTATTTAGGATCTGGATTGTTTGAAGTTAAGACCTGAAATATCCATTTTATGACATCCTAACTGACCTTCCTGAGGATGTCATAAAATATCCATTTTATGACATTCTCAGGAAGGTCAGTTAATTGACTGGTGTCACAAAGCATATTACACCTCAGTGAGATCTGGTAGAGTCATAAAAAGGTTCTGTGATGTCTTTGTGAAGCAGGAAACTGCTCGTGGATGAAAAAAGATACTGGAAAATCACAGACTTGATTGGGAAGTAATATGGGGAAATGAGTTTTAGCTGATGTCACCTATTTAATTTACCTCCTACTTGATAAGACATCCTGTTTTGTATAATTTTTATATTCTGACAGGGAGGAGCTAGTTGACCTCATGCAAAGAGGTTGGCAAAGCCAGTTTTAAACTATAGTCTGTATTCCATTTAGAGACACACATGTTTGGACGCTGAAAACGCAACATCAGGCACTGTTAGAAGGTATACATTAGATAGACCAGTCTAAGTGTACTGTGGTAGGAGATTTTGTTTGTATTTATAACCTTGTTTTTTTTTTAAGTGATTGTATGGTTTTGTGATATGTTGTTCTGTATTTACATTTTACATATTTTTTATCTATTTTAAGTAAACCCTCTAATTTTAATAGACTACTTTGTGTGGCTTTGAAATTCTTTCTTTGACAAGTGAAGCATATATGGTTAAAGCTGACACTGTGCATAAGCTTACGGTTTACCAAACTGGGAAAGGGTAAGAGTTTATTCTCAGGTCTTTCATAGAGTTTTTAAGGGCTCATTTTGTACACCTGGTTAGGTGCCCGTAGGCGAAAGATATCTGGCCTCCCGAAGAGCAGAATTATCTGAGCCTGTACATTGGGTACACTAGCAAGAGGTTCACAGTTTGAATTCCTCCAGAACTTGAGACCAAAGGTTGATTCAAACCCACAAAACAGACGGGAGGGTTACCCTGTTTTTGTTCCTGTTCACAATACTGCGCTCAGAGGTTGGCACTGTGGGAGCAGAGGGCCTGACCTGCTGAGTGGGGTTGTGACAGGGACTACTGATCTGGCTTGCATCACCGAGAGCTGGCTGGATGAAAATGCTGGCCCCATATTGGAAGCTGCAACTCCAGCCGGGTATTTGGTGATTCACCGCTTGAGATTGGACCGCGGGTGGGGGGTAGCGGTCTGTTTCAGAACCGAGTTGGGCCTTACAAGTGTACCAGTTGAGGAGGCTGAATCTTTTGAGTGTACCGTGGTGGCAGGTGTAGGTTGCAGGATAGCTCTTGTCTACCGTCCACCAGGGGATGAGAAGTGATTCCTGCAGGAAGTAGTGGATTTCATTGTCGACATGGCGTTGGAGTCACCCAGATTGATGGTTCTGGGTGACTTCAATGCCTGGGTCGCTGACGAACTCTCACAATTTGGACAGCACTTCCTCCAGTTGATGACATCACTGGGCCTTACACAGATTGTTACCTCTGCCACCCATTGGCACGGTCACTCTCTTGACTTGGTTTTCTTCCTGGGGATGGAGGCCTCCGATGTGGGGGTGGAACCCATCAGATGGTCCAGTCATTACACTGTGAGATTCAACTTTTGTGCCCCCCTTCATAGGCCTCCCCCTGTGGAGATGGTCAGTTACTACTCTTTATGGGAGGTGAGCTCCGAAGGCCTGGCGGTGGTGATTGACCTCTCAGAGTTTCCTGTGGCTAGCACGAGTCCTGAGGTCTTGGTGTTGGCCTATAATAAGGTCATAGCTGTGGCCCTGGACCTGATTGCTCCTGTCTGTGTTCATCCTCTCCCCTTCGACCTCGGGCCCCATGGTTTGATGGGTCCTTGAGGAAGTTGCAGTGACTTGGACGTAGGTTAGAGCGACACTGGCGAAAATCTGGCCTCGAGGTTGACAACCTTAGATTGATAGAGCACTATCAGACCTACCAATCAGTGATCTCCCATAAGAAGGCAGAATTCCTGTCTGGGGAGATTGCTGCTGCACAGAACCGACCAGCTCAGCTCTTCCAGATGCTGGACAGGTTGTGCAAACCAACCTGTCTACAGTTCCGGAGACCTTTTTTGCATGAGGAGTGCAATGAGCTTGCTCGATTCTCTGAGAATAAGGTGTCTGACATCAGGTCAGAGATCCTCGTGACTCGCTCTATGGGGGATGCTGTTGATCGGTTCTTGGTCGCCTCACCTTGTGTTTCCTGGAGTTCCTTTGACCTGCCGGAGTTCATGGATGTCATGTGGATTGTCCAGAGTATGTGCCCTACATGCTGTAATTTGGATCCAGGTCCAACCTCCCTGATTATGGGATGTTGTGACATCATTGGCCCGATTCTGGCTCAGATAGTCCGGTGGTCCCTTGATTCAGGTGAGTTCCCAAGCTCCCTGAAGGAAGTGGTGGTAACACAGCTCCTGAAGAAAGCTTCTTTGGACCCTGACTCTCTGCCTAACTATAGACCAATCTCTAATCTCCCTTTTATAGAGAAGGTTATTGAGAAAGTAGTGGCAGTACAACTGGAGAACCACTTGACCATCCATAACATCTGTGAACCTCTCCAGTCCGGTTTTCAGAAGAGGCATAGTACCAATACTGTGCTGGTTCGGGTGCTCAATGATCTCCTGATGGTGAGAGATCGAAGAAGCCGTACTATTCTGGTGCTCCTTGATCTCTCCTCAGCTTTTGACACTGTGGACCATGGGGTATTGCTTGGGTGTCTAAGGTCCATCTGTGGCCTGACACATACAGTTCTCAGATGGTTTACATCTTTTCTCACTGGCAGAACTCAGAGAGTGGTGTCAGGGTTTTTTTCCTCGGGCCCATTCTCTCTGTTTTGTGGGGTACCTCAGGGCTCCATGCTTTCTCCCATGTTGTTCACAGTGTATATGCTACCCCTCGGAGACATTGTAAGATGGTGTGGGCTGAGGTTTCACTACTATGCTGATGATACCCAGCTCTACCTGTCTTTTGCACCCTACCAGGCTAGTGTTGTCCTCGCATTTAACAACTGCCTTGTGGAAATCCAGGACTGGATGAATTCGAGCTGGCTGAAGTTGAACCGCAGAAAAGACGGAGGCGATGGTGGTGGAGCCGGGTCGCCAGATGGAGGGGTTGAGGACTGGTCAGCCCTCTGGAATTTATCTAAGGGCACCCAGATCCTTACCTCTGATCAGGTGCGGGACCTGGGGGTGCTTGACGATGGGCTGACCTTACGATCTCAGGTGTCAGCAGTCGTGAAGTCTTCTTTTTACCATCTTAGGAACATTGCCAGGATCAAGCACCTTGTTCCGTCCAGAGATCTGCCTACACTTGTCCACGCCTTTGTGACCTCGCGCCTTGATTACTGCAACTCCTTTTACTTAGGGCTTCCTGGGGTTGATATTCACCACTTGCAGCTAGTGCAGAATGCGGCAGCGCGTTTGTTGAAGGGGGTTTCTCAAACATCTCATATTACTCCTGTTCTACGCAGTCTGCACTGGCTGCCAATTCGGTGGTGGATCACCTTTATGGTTGGTTTACTGACCTATAAAGCCCTACACAGACTTGGCCCTGACTACTTGAAAGAGCTTCTGATTCCCTAGTGCCCCAAGTGACAGCTCCGTTTGGCCGGCGAGAGGTTGCTAGAGATCCCGAGGGTGTTTTTGAAGTCATCTGGGACACGTGCATTCATGTACGCTGCCCCTACCCTCTGGAATTGTCTACTCCATTGGCTTCGGGAGTGCACGACGGTGGGAGGCTTTAAGCAAGTGTTGAAAACTTATTTATGGCATCAGGATTTTGATGGCACTTAGTAAATGACTCCTGTTGTATTTTCTTGTTTTTATACTGTACTTACTGTTTTATCATCTTTTAATTCTTTTGTAAAGTGCCTTGATATCTGAAAGGTGCTTTTGTGAAATAAAATCATCATTAGTATTATTATTAAAGCCAGCTTCTCTGACGTAGACAGTTCTATAATGATCAGGGCATGGTTGGATAGTAAAATGGGATGCACATACATGTTACTCACTAGATCAACATGTTCTCTTGTTATAAAAAAATAGTCCAAGTGTGAATATGTATGATAAACTCCAGAATAGTAAGTGTATTGCCTACTCAATGGGTATAAGTGTCTCCACAGATCTAGGAGCCGCACATCTCTAATTAGCCTCCTACCATGTTTCTGCCCCGCCGTAGCTTTGGGTGGGCGAGAGTTCGAACTATCCTTACCTAGATCCATTAATAGATTCAGATCTCCTCCCAACAAGAGGACGCCCTGTTGTTTAAATTCTAATATCTTATTAAATAAGATCTGGTGTGTGGAGGCATCAGCTCCTGGGGGGATGTATATGCTAGCCACCGTATACTGCTGCCCAAACCATGATCCCCTAACCATCGTTAGCCATCCTTCCTTATCTTGATACATGTCCACAACATTAAATGCTGAGTATTTTGGGATTAATATTGCCACCCCCTTCTTCCAGACTTACAGGTGCTAGCAATAATCTGAGACATCCCAAATTTGACCAATTTCTGATGCTCTACAGCTGTCATATGAGTCTCCTGTAGCAAAATGAGCTGAGGGTGACATCTCTTCAACTTGGAAATTATTTTGATCCATTTCACTGGGCTGCTAAAGCCATTGACGTTTTGTGAAACCACCCTTATAACATCTGTTTTATTCATTATCTAGGGTATTTATGTAATGAATATTTAGGGCACTGTCATCCATTAGTGCTAAGTATCCAGCTCCTTGTGATAAAAATGATAAATCCACGCTCTGAACACTACACATTTCTACTAGCTGCCTACTTGGCCAACTGGATCCATCAGGCCAAACACTAGGTTCCCCTTGTAAGAAGGAACACCTCATCCTCCCCACAAGTGGGTCAGCTGTCTTACAAAATGTAACTTGCAAATTCTGGAAACATTCTGTACAACTGGGATAGTAACTGGGGACCTCTGAGCGAGACAGATGCTTATCTCCCCACTCCAGAAGGTCAACTACAACACAAGCAGTCACTTCCAATAGGTGTAAGAACAAAGACCTATCATCTAGAGGTGGGAAACCAATTCACCCCAAAAGGGATGGTTCCCTGGAAGTAAGCTCTCCATAACTATGGGAATGTGAGAGAAAAAAAAAAGATTAAAAAGGGATTCAGTCTAGAAGTAAAAGTAAAGAAGGAGTGGTGAGAAAGCAAAAAAAAGGGTGACGTGCCATCTCCCCAACATGACCTCATCGCCCCCTCTCCCCATCGCCCTCTCATTTTATCTACCCCAATAAGGGGAGCATGGAGAAATAACGTATCTTACTTCATATTATACATTCATTTCCTATTTACCAAATAATAAGGAAAATAAGTCCTCCGTGTCATTGCATTCAACATATCTATCTCAGTGTATCCTGTGTGTCCTGTACCTGGGTAAAATAAAAGGTAATTATATAATATGCCTTAGTATGAACCATTACAGTCTCTAAGTATGGTACTCAGTCTCTGTTATGACTATGAATGGAAGGCATCAGCCCCAACTCCTTCTGTTGGAATAAACATCACACTGTTATTCAGTCACTTCATTATTTTGAATTGTCTCTCCAAATTTGCAGAAGATATTAAAAAGAGGGGAGCCATCGCCCCTCCAACTGGTTGAAAACAGTGATCTTATCCAGAATCAAGATCTTTTACTCTTCTGGGCTGCACTTCCAACTCCAGGAGGAGAAGCCAGGAGTAGCCGGCAGGACCCCGGTTCCAAAATCCCAGAGTCTACGGCCCGCACCCCTCCCCCGCCCCTGGGCATGTAGGTGGGAGAGAGAGAGAGACTGCCCCACAGACTGGCCACCTCCCATCACTCCCCACCTCTAATATCCAAGCTCTTCCAAGTCCTCTCTAATGGCCCTACTCTGGAAACACAGCCTATTCAAAAAACAAAGGTAATGGTCTTTTCTAGGAAAAAAAATGTATCCATTGATTCCCCTTTAATTACTGATAGAAAAGGTAATAGAATCAAATTTGTTTCAGTCTTCAAATATTTAGGTGTAACTTTGGATAATTTGTTTTCTTTTGAACCTCATATTCAGAATCTTAGGAAAACCCTTCATCAGAGATTGGGTATCCTTTATGGAGCCAAATTTTCATTTGACTCTTGAATCAAGAAAGCTTTTAGTTCATAGCTTTCTGTTTTCAATACTTGATTATGGAATATTGATATACACCTCTTCATGTACCAATGTTCTGAGTCCACTTAGAGTAATATATCACTCAGCTTTTAGATTTTGGCTAGATTTACCTTTTTGAACCCACTGTGCTGATTTGTATAAACAGTCTCATTCCTTATCCTTTGAAAATTGAGTTCTCTACAAAATGGGTATTTTTTTTTAATTTAAAATAAAATGCAACCTTCTTCCTCCGTTTACTTCTATAATGTTTCCTAGGACAAAAAATGCATTGTCTACCAGGTCTCAATCTAACTATAGATTTAAAATACCATTTTTTAATACCACTTTTGGCCAAAGATCCTTATCATTCAGAGCCCCCACCTTTTTCAACAAAATGCCGTCAGTAATTGTTGAGAGTAGTCTCACTCAGTGTTTTGAGAAAAGGTTAAAATACTGGCTTCTCTCAAAAACATAATGTATTTGTTTGCACTGCACTTTATTGATTGTATAGTCTGCTCCTATGTTGTATGTTTGTATTTTTATATTGTTGTTTTTTTAGATTGAACTTGTCTCCGATGAAAACGGGCAGTCTTGCTCATCTGGATATAGAAGTATAAAAAATAAAAATGAAAATGAAAAAGAAAAAAATGTTGCCATGCAGGGTCTGCGCAAACCCATTATTTGGGTCCCGCCTCCATCTACCCCCTGTCTCAGCCCTATTTTGCAGGAGTCATGACTAAGTTTACGAAATCGTGGGAGAGGAGAGACCAAGGCCTCCCCCCACCCACCTCCATCCCTCTGTCATATACTACAATCTGGATAGTCAGGGAGCAAGTCTAATGTCACACAACATGCTGCCCTATAAATAATAGACATTAAGGGGGATTCAAGGAACAGGTCCCAGCTGTTGAGGCCCACTCCATTCTCGCCTCCCCCCTTTTGGGGCATTAAGAGACTCCTCTTGACTTCCAGGTATGTCTCCTATTTAGCAGAGAATATTGCTTACCGGGGCAGGAAATCAGCAGAACCCACCTCAGGAAAAGCGTGGACACATCCCACTCAACCTCAGCTATCTGTAGTTTTCAAGTCTGGACGCATCTCCCTGCAGGGCCAATCTTCTTATCCATCACCAGGAGGTGGGAGTAGCAGCAAGGACCCCTCCCAAGAGGCAGCCAATCTCCCCCACTACCCCAGGCCAGGGGCAGAGTCAGCCAAGGCCAAATCAGGACAGGGACTGCACCACCCAGCTAATCCTCAGCCCCACCCGAATCAGGCATCAGTTCAAAGATTGCTTGGTGTCAGTTGGGCTACTCACTGTGAATTCAATTATGTCTGGAGTAGTTCAGTCAGGCTTCAACTATGGAGAATCTGTAAGCAGCTTTTTAGTGTATTCACATGGCCTGCTTGGTCCTGGAGTCTTGAAGGAAAGGACTATCATCCTGTCTCAAAGGTGTAGGCCACTGTGGTAAGGCAATCTGAGAGGGCACAGGAATGCCTCATTTTCGCAGGTCTTTCAGGGGCTCGACTGCAGAGTCGTAGCTTTTTTGCCCAGTAGGACACTGGATCACCAGCTTCAACAGATACAGGGTTCTACATTTCAATTTGTGTTGCCGCAAAGTTTGGAACAGAGGAATATATTCCCAGCATTTCTACATGGTCACAGGGGCATAGTCATTGTCCATGAATATTCTGTTTTGAAGGTAAAAATCTTGCCCTACACCCATGCTCTCCACAGTACCAACTCCTTCGTAGTGTATCTAAGAAAGCGAATAATTATCGATCATGGTCTGGCATTCAGGTTAGCTAATTTAGGTCCCAATGCTCTATGGACCCATTCAATCTCTAAATTCAGGTCGAGCTCCAGGTACAGAGAGGTCCGTAGAATCGTTTCCACAAATCTCATTATGTCAGCACCCTCACTATACTCTGGAATCGCATAAAGTCAAACATTTCTCCTACGCTGCCAGTTTTTAGAGTCCTCTTGGCGATCTATAGTCATCTGGCAGAACTGAATAACCTGCCCCATAGTTTTTTTGTATTTGATTAAGTTGTGCGGCCTGGGTTCCAGAAGATTCCTCCAGGGTCCCAACTTTGTTCTCCAGCTTAGAAAGATCAGCAAGAAGAGGCTCTTGGGCTTCTTTAAACGTATGGATTTCCGATTTTACTCCTTGAATTTCCATCAGCATTTGGTCTAATTTAGTGTCCATACTTTTTTCAGATTTCCTGCACGATCGAGGTGTTTTGGTTCCTACTTTATGACAGGAACACTGCGATTGCGATTTGATTGAGGCCTCCGAGTCTGTGGCATCTGCATACGATTTTGTTATCTTCCAGAGCTAAAATTGAAAATCTATTAGTGCCTCCTTGCAATTTTGAAGCCACTATACCTCACCTGCTAGTTTAAAATATTACTTAATAATTTAGGATACTCGTTACAAGGTTTTTTAAAGAGAAGCATGGGGGAGCATTCCTCCTATGCTGCCAAGTCGGTTGAGAGCTGCACCAGAAGTCCCCTTTTTTTGCTTTAATTCCCTCCCTGACATAGACAGCCACTCCTCCTTCCTTTTTACCCACTCTTTCCTTCCTGAATAGAGTGTAACCTGGTATGGCTATATCCCAGTCATGGTTCCCCATGTACCATGTCTCGATAATAGCGACACTGTCCAAGTCTTCCTCTGCGATCCAGGTCACTAGGTCCAGAATTTTATTTCTCAAGCTGCGGGCATTCGTACACATGGCCTTCCAATTTTTGCAACCTCCCCTTCTAGTAACTCCCCTCCTTTCCCCATGTCTTTCCTCCATACCCCTACTGTCCTCACTCCCATTCCACCCTGTCTCTGTCATTCTACCTAATCTGGTTTTCGGTACCTTTGGCAATTTCTCAGCCTTAGGGTCCTCTCTACGGACTGCTTCATCCTGTGGGGGGGCTGTTTGCTTTTCCCTGCTTACTTCTGCCACCCCCTTTGGCTTGTTTAAATGCTTGCCAATGAAGCACAGCAATTCAGAGGCAGTCTCACTAAAGATCTATACAGAGGAAATATCACCTCTCTTCTACTAACATAGAAACATAGAAGTTGTCGGTAGATAAAGACCCATTTGTCCCATCCAGTCTGCCCATTTTCCCTGCCTACTGTGCCTCCGCAGCCCTTGCACAATCTTTGGTTGTCCCCACACCTTGCGTTCCTTCCAGGGTCCCCTTGTATCTGTCCCATGCATGCTTGAATCCTGTGACTGTTCTGGCACCTACCAACTCCACTGGGAGGCCATTTCTGGCTTCCACCACCTTCTCTGTGAAGAAATATTTCCTTACAACCTCTCTGAGCCCCTCCCAGCTTTATAGCGTGACCCCTTGTCCTTGAGTCTGTCTTCCTGCAGAAAATGCAGCCTTCCTGTACCTCATTAATATCTGTTATGTATTTGAATGTTTCTACCATATCCCCCCTTTCCCTTCTTTCCTCCAGTGTATACATATTCAGTTCTCATAGTCGCTCCTCGTAGGCCTTTTGATGCAGTCACTGCACCATTTTGGTCGCCCACCTTTGTGCCGCCTCCACCCTGTCCCTGTCCTTCCAGAGGAGAGGCCTCCAGTGGTGGACACAGTACTCAAGGTGTGGTCTTACCAGTGACCTGTACAGAGGGAATACTACCTCCTTCTTCCTACTGGTAATACCCCTCCCTGTGCACGCCAGCATTCTACTAGCCTTTCCCACTGCCTTTTCACTCTGCTTGGATATCTTCAGGTCATCAGAAATTATTACCCCCAGATCTCTTTCCTGTTTGGTGGCTGCCAGTAACTCCCCTGCCAATTGGTACATAGCCCCCAGTTTCTGTGTCCCAAGTGCATGATTTTGCACTTTTTAGCATTGAAACCCAGCTGCCAAACACTTGATCATTCTTCTAACTTCCGTAAGTCATTCCTCATTTTTTCCACTCCACCTGATGTGTCCACCCTGTTGCAAATTTTTGTGTCATCCGTGAACAGGCAGACTTTTTCTTCTAGCCCTTCAGCAATGTGGCTGATAAAGACATTAAAGAGGACTGTGCCTAGTACTGACCCCTGAGGCACCTCGCTTGTCACCCTGCCTTCTCCCAAGTGGACTCCATTTACTACCACCCTTTGACTCCTGCTGCTCAAGCCAATTTTTTACCCAGTTTACTACTTTCTGTCCCACTCCTAGATGGGCCAGCTTGTTCACCAATCTTCTATGTGGAATTATGTCGATGGCCTTCCTGATATCCAAGTATGCCACATCTATCATTCCCCCAATCCATTTCCCTGGTCACCCAGTTGAAGAACTTGATCAGGTTTATCTGGCAAGACTTCCCCACTGTGAAACCATGTTGCCTTTGATCCTGCAATCCACTTTTTTCAAAGTATTTCACTATCCTTTCCTTCAACAATGATTTTATAACCTTGCCCACTACCGAAGTCGGGCTGATAGGTCTTTAATTTCCTGCCTCCTCCCTATTCCCACTTTTGTGAAGTGGGACCACATCTGCCCTTTTCCTGTCCTTCAGAATCACCCTGTATTCAGCGATAACTTGAACAAAACTGGCAGTGGTGCTGGCAACACCTCTCTGAGGTCCTTTAGTATCCAAGGGTGAACCCATCTGGTCCCATTGCTTGCCAACTTTTGATTTTGCTAGTACTCTCTGGACTTTCTCCTCTGTGAATTGACTAGTGTCCACCTCCCTACCAATTCTACCCCTGTTCATTATCTTTGGCCTGTCACCTACCCCTTTTATTGTAAATACTGAACAGAAGTATCTGTTCAATATGTCCACCTTCCCTTGGTCCCCTTCCTTACAGACCCCACCCCCTTATCCCTTTATCCTTGATATCCCTTCCCCCAATCTTTCTCTTCTTACTAATATACCTAAAGAAGGTTTTATCCCCTTTTTTTATTGACAGGGCAATATTCTCCTCTGTTTGTGCCTTTGCTCTCCTCACTGCCTTCCCTGCCTCCCTTTGCTTTTCCTGGTAAATTAACCTGTCCTCTTCTTTCCGTGTCTTTTTGTATTTTTTTAAATGCTATTTTTTTTTCTCTTACTGTTTCCGTTAGCTCTCTATAGAACCATAGTGGTCTTTTCCTCCTGCCCTTGCAGACCTGCCTGACACAGAGATTCATAGCTCTTTCGATTCCCTCTTTAATTTTTACTCACTGGTCCTCGACTCCACCTAGCATCCCTATCCCTGCCAGGGCATTTCTGAGGCATTCTCTCATTGCCTTGAAATCAGCCCTCCTGAAGTCCATAACCCTCGTCCTTGTGTGGTTCAGTGCAAACCTAGTTTTTATGCTAAACCACACCGTACGATGGTCACTGGTCCGCAGGTGGTCCCCCACTGTGAAGTCAGCAACACTGTCCCCATTCATTAGCACTAGATCCAGTACTACTCCCTCATGAGTGGGTTCCATTACCAGTTGCCTGAGGAATGCCCCCTACAAGGAGTCTAGGATATCCCTGCTCCTGGAACTTGCTGCTGCTGGGAGTCTCCAGTCCACATCAGATAGGTTAAAGTCTCCCATTAGTAACAACTCTCCCTTACGAGCCAGCCTTTGGATTGCTTCCAGCATTTCCCCATCCACTTCTATCTGTGCTGGAGGTCTGTATATCACTCCTGCACAGATAACGGCCTCATTTCTTTTCTCTAGAGTGACTCACAGTACCTCCGCTTCTCCTGTTCTCCTTGTATTTCTGTTGCCTTTATGCTGTCCCTTACATAACAAGCTACCCCTCCCCCTTTCTTCTGACCCTGTCCCTTCTGAACAGAGTAAAACCTGATACTGCCATATCCCCATCCTGGCCTCCATTGCACCAGGTTTAGCGATACCTGTAAACCCTCTCCCTATGCACCCCTGCATTCTGTTAGTCCGCCAGTATTTCCTGTTGCACTGAGCAGTCCAGTTTAGGTTATTGCTAATCACCATCACCAAGTCTCTACCCTCCTCTGTGCTCTCCACTGGCATCCCATTGATACAGTACACTGTTCTAGGATTTTTCCCTCCTCTGTGCATCATCTTGCACTTGTTGGCACTGTATTTCAACTGCCCAAAACTAAACCGCTTCTTCAGTCTCCTTATAGCCTGTCTCCTTATGTTAAGTCTGTCTTCGCTATCATTAACCTTCCCTCAGAGCTTGGTATCATTTTTGAACAGGCCCACATTTCCTGGATACCTTATCTTATGTTACAAATATACATATTAAACAGGAGTGGTTCAAGGAGTGACCCCTAGGTATCCCACTAGTCACTTACCTCCACTAAGAGAATTTTCCATTTAGGACTGCTCTCTGCATTCTCCTTGTCAGTCAGTGTTTGACCCATATAGTTATTTCCATCCCTATACCCAGACCGTGCACTTTCTTAACCAGTCTCCTATGTGGCACCATGTTAATGACATCACTAAAATCCGAGTACTGTATGTTCACTGTCTGGCCCCTGTCAGTCATTTGTGTCACTAGTCTGACATTACCGGCCCCGTGTGAACCCATGCTGATTAAAATCCATTGAGCCCTTTTCTTTTAAGAATTTGGCTATCCCCTCCTTAATAACCAGCAATCTAGAGTGTGCCATTTTGGTTAATTTCCTGGGTATTTAGTGAAACGTGAATTACACAGATACGTAGACATTGGTGGCAGAAAAAGTCTCTTGACCCAACCAGTGTGCCCAACCTACCTAACTATTCCGTCTTGCCCTAGTAGAAAGCATTCCCTTGTTAGCATGTGCTCGCGATCTTTCATATACTGTATACACATTGTCATACATGCATTTCCTATATGTATATTACTAATTATAGAATGTATTTGTTGGCGTAGGTTAGGTTTTAATGAAATCCATTGTTAGAGTTAGTAGTTTACCAGTGCTAAGTGCCTTTTTAGCTGTCCTTACAATACAGAATTAATGAGTGACCAATGTGCTGCTATGATGTTGGTTTCAGTGAGATTTACTAATGGGATTTTATTGACTATGCTGAATGTGGACAAGAGCTGTTAGGAGATGTGCACATGCAGGAGACAAGAATGTCATGTTCTTTACTATGGATTTATTTAGTTTTTGTTTACCAGGTAAGTGCACTAGACACAAGCATTGCCTATATTTAGGCATGACCCAGGAGAGTTACAAACAAAGGAACAACAATTACAGGTGATGCAGCAATAAAATGTAAAACAGTGAATTAGACAAAAACCTGAGCATCATAAAACAATGCAGAGTTCAGAACAGAACACTTCAGACACCTATCATAAATAAGTGCATAACTGCATTGTGGAGGAAAGCCATGAATAAGCATATGTATTTTGGATTAGTTACAAGTGCACTTATCTGAACCCGCAACAAAGCTTCAAAGTTATTTCTTAAGAACCTGGTGTGACTGGGATTGCTTTACAGATATTGGAAGGGAGTTCCAGAGTTTGGGAGCAAATGCTGCAAAAGCATGCTCTCCCATTTTTGTAGCACATTTTGGTATGTTCTAGTAGAAACCACCTATCAGCAGACCTCAGGGGACAGGCCTGAGTGGCTTTCCCTAACATGTTGGCCAGTGACGCTGGTGTACCAGTTCTTATAATATTATATATAGAACAACCAGCAGTACACCAATGATAGGATGGGGGGGGGGGGCTAGCTGAGGCTCAAGTAGAATATGCAATGATGGGTGAGTCTGGATACAAGAAAACCCAAGGTTAGTTAGTTTGATATGAGGCAGCCGCCCTTGGTGGGCAGAGGATGCTAAAACATCACTAAGGAGAGTGTTAGCCTTTGCAAATAGATAAGGGGAACAATCAGTTTGGGGTCTTGTTTGTTACTGCAGATTGGAGAGAACTGCTCACTCTACCTGGAATATGTATACTTTACATGTAATCTGGCATAGTTGCTAATAAATATTTTATATGCTGTAACTGTATTTCTCTGTGACATCATTACCCACTAAGAACAAATCCATGATGAGGGTTTGGTAGAGAAATCATACAAATGTACACCCTTTTTTACTGTCCTTCCTTTTTCTAACTAAACCCACTTGCCTCTCCAATCACTGCTTAAAGTTGTTAATTCACTTGGCCTGTATAACTTCTTCTGGTTCCTTATTCCACTTGTCCTCCACCCTTTCCATGAAGAAGTGCTTCCGGATATCCTTTTTGACTCTTCCACCCGCTAACTTCAAAGAATTCTCCCTCATCCCTGTGTTTGACCTCAAGAAGAATAGTTCCTTGGTATCTGCACTGTTTATTCCATGCAGGCACTTGTCTGTCTCAGTCATG
This sequence comes from Neoceratodus forsteri, assembly GCA_016271365.2. Taxonomy (NCBI): domain Eukaryota; kingdom Metazoa; phylum Chordata; order Ceratodontiformes; family Ceratodontidae; genus Neoceratodus; species Neoceratodus forsteri. The sequence continues at coordinate 213,331,245 of CM057456.1, forward strand.
TCACCGTTTCCCTCCTTTTCTTCAGGGTGTACATGTTTAAGTCCAGCAGGTTCATATGTCAGATCCCTAATGCCATGCCCCATCTTAGTTGCCCTGCAATGCACTGCCTTCACCTCTTTGCTGTCTTTCCTTAGGTGTGGACTCAACTGCCACAGCATTCAGATGTTTCAGAAGACAGTGTTACACAGTAATTTGTGACGCAGAACTTTCTCTAATTTGGTTTCGCTGAGGTATTTTATTTGTCAACTATGGCAGCACAGTGAGTTGTACTTCCTTTTGGTAGCAAAAACCGTGAGGCTACTCCCCTAACAATTTTATCTCTTTATCAGTCATTTGTTCTGGACAGTGCTGTATTGCAAAAGCATGTAAGTTAATTCTTTAGGAAGCTTGTTTTTCTCTCAGTGAGTTACTGTAGAACTGTTAATGTTACCTTCAGGTGTATTTCATGGTCCGAGAAACAGCTACTGCATAGCACTAATCAATTTTTGCATCGGATGGAACAGCTAACTACTGACAATGACACTGAAGCTCAGGGTTAACGTAGTTTGCCAGACAGCAGTTGAGTGATAAACTGAGGGAACAACATTTTGACACGCTAATGGTGAATTCTTTAGCAGACAGAAAATGTTAATATTTTTTAAAAGTAGTCATAATTTTGTATTACTTTTTTTAAATGAAAACTGTATTATTTTATGACAACAATGGAACACATATTCACAGACAAATAAACAGATACAGTCAAGATGCATAGCTGCCTATAACTATATAACTATAGCGATGGCAGGTATAGACATAAGGCACTAAACATGTCTACATCACCTTTAAATACAGAGATAATCAGCATGACACTCAAAGAAGCAGATACTACATCTTGTGAATGGCAGGTCAATGTTCAGCATATCACTTGGGCTACGGTATAGATCACAATCCCTGCAATCCTCCTTACTGCCTTGTCTGTCTCTGCTAACCATGCCCCCAAGCCTAGTGACCATAACCTTCTCTTCCCCCAGCCTCTTCAGCTGCCTGCTCACCTCCCTGAGACACCCTGTACCTCCGACTGCCATTCAAACCAGCTGCACTGTGCCTCTTGAGAGAACTGAGTACCCTGCAATCATTGCAGATGAGCATCCATGCCCTCCATATAGGCAGTGTGGTGTACGTCACACAGCTCTGGCAGCACACCAGATGTGCGTCCCTCCCAGTGTCCTGGATGTTAACCAAAGCTACTACCCACCCACTACTGCCACTACCCCTCAGAGTCTTTGCCATGCCACCACTGTGCAGCCAGTTACCATTCTATTCCGGCAATATGCTTATTCTGAGCAGTGACAGGCTCACAGTGGCTGATAATCTACCCTCCTGTGATCTGTGCAGGTTGGATGCATAGATTTTTAATCCTGGCAACTCTTCAAGGGCAATTCCATCCTCGCTGCTAACCTACACTGTTAGAAATAATGGTTAGCCCTTGATCCATTTCCCTTCAGCCCAACTCTCACTTCAGTCAACTGTGCTTGCCTTGTGACTGTTCTTCACTGGGAACCCTTGTGGGTGGCTCATGCGGTTTCTGACTTCTAAGGCAGTGAGCCCCACCTCCCAGTTAACACCCTGGTGAAACTGGTTCCCTAGGCACATCAGGCTGGATTTCAAGCAACTGATTTCAGCTGGAACTTAACCTCTGGCTACTTTGTACACACTTAACTCAATTGCCCTGAAAGTTCTTAGGACCTTCAATTTAAAAACAATCACCTTTCCTTAGACAAAATCAGATCCCCACCTACCCCTAAATGAATACACATTATCTTAGCTCCTAAGGTCTATTATCCTTCACACTTCCCATCTAGATGGCCCAGTTTACATTGCCCCTCCACAAATTACAACTCTGTCCTACAAGGACAAGATATTGTACACATAACAAAGTAAACACCATGGATTTATTTAAGATAAAAGGTCAGATGACCACTAGGGGTCACAACCTCAAAGTTGGGGTGGGGTGTGGGTGGGGATAATTTCAAGAAGGACATAGGGAAGTATTATTTACAGAAAGGATTGTGAATTAATGGAACAAGCTGCCCAAAGATGTTGCCAATACCAGTACCATCTTGGGCTCAATAACTGCAGGGTAGAACTACAGGGGGTGGTGGTAATTAGTAACAAATGGAATGTTTGAGGGAAGATTGGGAGCTTTGAATTGATCAAATAAGCCTAGACAGATAGATAGACACAACAGGGCAGACCAGGTGAACTTTTGTCTTCATCTGTCCACATACATCTATGTACCTTTTTTGTCCATCCACAAATTTCACACCACTCACTTCTCTTTCAGTAAGGTGAGTTATGTACAAGCATTTCTTTGTATAAATTCTTACAGCATACACACTGTCTGACATCAGGTTCCTCCAATGTGGTTCATTTACACTAGTGTAACATAGAAACATAGAAACATAGAATTTGTCGGCAGATAAGGACCGCTTGGCCCACCCAGTCTGCCCATTTCCCTACCTACTGGATAAGCTGCAGATCCTAGTTAACCAGCAGCCTACTTCTTCCTACCCCAACCCCCCAGAATTGCCTTATGACTATCCCATGCATGCTTGAATTCCACCACTGATTTTGACTCCACAACCTCTTCTGGAAGGCCGTTCCATGCATCCACAACCCTCTCTGTGAAAAAATACTTCCTTAAATTACCTCTGAGCTGCCCCCATCTTCAAATTGTGCCCTCTTGTTCTTGCACACCTCTTTTTTGAAAGATGCTACCCTCTTGGACTTTGTTGATTCCCTTGAGGTACTTGAAAGTTTCTATCATGTCCCCCCTCTCCCTCCTTTCCTCGAGGCTATACATATTAAGCTCCTTAAGGCTCTCTTCATATGTCTTCCGGTGCAGACCCTGCACCATTTTAGTTGCCCTCCTCTGGACAGCTTCCATCCTGTCTATGTCTTTGCAGAGATTGGGTCTCCAGAACTGCACACAGTACTCCAGATGGGGTCTCACCAGCTGTCTGTACAGAGGGATAATAACTTCCTGTTTTCTACTGGCGATGCCTCTCCCTATGCATCCCAGTGTCCCCCCAGCCCTCCTTGCTGCCCTCTCACATTGCTTGCCTATCTTTAGGTCATCTGATATGACTACCCCCAGGTCCCTTTCCATTTTGTTGTTGTTAGTATCTCACCCCCCATTGTGTACTCTTCCCCTGGGTTTTTGTTTCCCAGGTGCATTACCTTGCACTTCTTAGCATTGAATCTAAGCTGCCATACATTTGACCATTCCTCTAACCTTGCCAAGTCCCTTCTCATCCTTTCCACCCCACCCTGTGCATCAACTCTGTTGCAGATCTTAGTGTCATCTGCAAAGAGATCTGCAAGAGAAGCAAATGTAACCCCTAGATGGCGCTATCCCAGGGGCTACTACCCCTGCCTGATTTGCCACTAACAGGTTGAGGGGCCTGGATCCAATGGCGGGTGCCTCCACCCAGAGGTCAGGGTTTGCAATAGTTAAACTAACTTGGTCACAGCCCTCTGGGACACTGCAACCCCCCTTTCTTCCCACTAGTGGCCCACACAATATATCAGAATTACCTTCACAGTATACACTTACCCCCAGGACTGGTTCCGGCACTGGGACCTCCTGTGAAATAAGATACAGTGCAACAATCACAGTACAGTACTTTAACATAGACAAATACCTCAGGCAGTATAACTTTGCTGAAACAAGCAGCTCTGATTTATTTAGGGGATATAACAAGGACAGGGGAAATCAGGTTAATTAGCTTATCACTCTAATCATCTACCTATGGCTCTGTGCACAGGCCTATTCCTATCAGTTACTGTCCCTGGGTACCCAAGCCCTAGTGGCTAGTCCAAACCGTGGCAGCTGGTAGGGGCCCTTTCACACAGAAAAGGAAAATTAAACAGTCAGCAGTGCAGTAATTCCATTTGATTTAATGTGGCAATTCAACAGGAGCAACCCTGAATTAGTACTCACGACCTCCAAATAAGATAGGGTCCTTCAATATCAGCAGGGCTACTCTTGAGCTCCAAGAGACTCTTCACACATTTATATGGTAAAAGAAAGTACTATACCAGGCAGGCTGCTTCTCTATCCCGATGAATTACTGCACAATACCGGGAGAACACACAGCAGATTCAGTTCCTGACAGACCGAGTGCAATTCAACAATTTCTCCAGTCTTCTACAGGGTGAGCCTGGTTTCTACTCTTCAGAGATCCTTTGATTCTTTTCACAGGACGATTCAGTCCTAACAAGCAGTTACACAAGCTGCAGACCGGAACTCTGGGCCTTACACACGTTTTTGACTAAAACTGCACACTGAAAAAGCACAGGGCTCCTTCCTTCTTCACTGCCAAAGCTCAACTGAAACTCCAACCGACAAAACGGGCACTTCCTTTGAGTTTCTCCCAGTTCTTGACTGGATTGGCTGTCACTCACAATAGACTGCTGCTGTTGGTCCAAAAAGGCTGAAGTCTAAACTACATCTCCAGAGTCACTGCCCATACAATCCTCTTGTGGCTGGCTCAGATTATGAGTCCAAGTTCTGATTCATCCGAGGCACCATTTTAGAGCTAGCTTACCCCACACTGATTGGTCCAGTTCAGCAGTTCAAAACCAGAATGGGGAACTAGGCAGACACAGTTCTGACTGCAAAGAAAGCAGGTTAGACAAACTGTAATTTCCTTATTACTGTAAATGATTTCTGGCAAACAGTTACATCTTTCAGATAGGTTCCCTTTGCACCCTAGTGACTGCAAAATGGAGTGAATTGGCAGCAGCTCGAGTGGTACTCAAACAGAGAAGCACACAGTCCCCATATAACAATTATGTCTGCAAGCAGACAGCTCTTAAAGAGACAGTACCAGAGGCTCTAAAAACACTCACTGATAAGTGGCTTAAGCATGCCAAACACCATTCAGGCTTGGAGCATTCAAGCAAGCTCCTGGAAGTCTTTTGGAACCCCATTTGCAGGGGTTACACCTTCCTGGCCTTGGGAAAGCTTGACGTCCGTCACAAGCAAGTACCCCATAAGTTTTAACTGCAACCATATACATTTGCATTAGGCTCACACATGTAATCATCAGTCAATATATCATTTTACCAAGAACACATTTCTGAAACATTGCAGTACGTCACTCTTTACACAGTATTACACACACATTGTACCATAACTCAAGTTATTACCTCTTGTACATGAAACTTGAAGAGAGGGGACCCTTCCCTATCAGTTACCTTGGGGCTGGACGGGGCAAGGGCACCATACTTAGAGGGCAACACAAGTAACTTGGAGTTAGCACTGACACTCAGTTTGGGCAATGAGCTCGGGGACACATACACTCCTTTATGGACAACATTGAGAGGCAAGTCCACAGGCCTCCCAAGTGAATCATAACTGAGGAGCACCACAGGCTTTACAGCTCGACCAGTCTTTCTAGGGGGAACTGTTACAGTCTCTGCACTCTGAGCCTCATTTTCAGCATTGTCCTCACTTGTCAGGGAGTCTCCATGGGGTAGAGAGGCTAGAACTTGGGGCACTTTCAGCTCCAGGAGTTACAGTTTCTGAGTCCACAACATTTGGCTCACATGGAGAGCTTTCGGACACTGGCAGTGGACTGTCAGGGCACTCAAAATACTCTTCTTGTTCTGGTGTATCACCAGTCTGACCCAATCCATCATTTTCCTCCCCTGAAAGCTCAAACAGTTCAACCATGCACAATGATTCCATTTCATCTGATCTGATGCTTTGCACTTCACTTTCTGGGAGCATTGGCTCCAGGGACAAGCTGGGCTTGGACAGTCCAGAAGGCCCAGCTTCATCTCCAGTATTGACTAGGGATTGCCCCAAACAATTGACTCAGTTCGTAAGAAGAATAGTATTCAAAGTCACTCTCACTTTCTTCCGATATGGACTGACAGTCATGCTCAACTGGGACTTGTGGAGGGAACACTTAACTTTGCTTCTGTAGGTGCAGACTTTCTTGATCTTTTCTTAGCAGCAGCTCTAGTCACTGGTCCAGAGGGCATCTTCTAGGGCTCAGACTCAATTAAGATTTGTCCAATGGGCAGTAAATGATTTCTATGCATTGTTTTTACATCTTTTGAATTATTCTCAGGCCTTACTTTGTACACTGGCAGATCATCTAGTTTGCCCACTACAATGTGAGGGAGATGGTGCCATCTGTCAGCAATCTTGTGCTTGCCATGCAGTCCCAGATTTCTTAGCAATACCCGATCTCCTCCTGGAGTTCCTGTGCTTTCACCTTTTATCATACCTTTCTTTGTTGGCTGATTTCTTTTGGCAGCCATGGTTTGAGCCAGTTGGCACGCATGAGTTAGCTGGGCCTTTAACTTTGCACATACTGTAAATAGTTGTCAGCTTGAACCCCATCAGAGAGACCCCAAACACACATCTACTGGTAGTTCGAGCTTCTCTCCAAACATCAGGCGGTAGGGGGAGAATCCAGCGGCATCACTTTTGGTGCAGTTATAAGCATGTACCAGGGTGCTAATTTGTTGGCTCCATCTAGGCTTGTCCTTTGGGTGCAGGGTGCCTAGCATATCTAGCAAAGTGCGGTTGAAACGTTCAGGCTGTGGGTCCCCCTGAGGGTGGTAAGGAGTGGTTCTGGACTTTCGCACTCCCCACAGAGAAAGCATCTCTTTGATCAGATGACTCTCAAAGTCTCTCCCTTGATCAGAATGGATTCTTTGTGGAGCCCCATAGTGAACAAAAAAGTTTTCTACAAGTACTTTGGCCACAGTGGATGCTTTCTGGTCTTTGGTGGGAAAGCTTGGGCATATCTCGTGAAATGGTCAGTGACCACCAGCACATTACTGATATTTCTTTGATCTGACTCCAAACTCAGAAAATCAATACAGACCAGCTCCATGGGTGCACTGGTGGTGATGTTAACAAGGGGGCAGCCCTCTGGGGCAAAAGCTTTCCTCTGTAAGCAGCGACAAAGTTCGAATGTGTTGCTCCACCTGGCCCCCATCTTAGGCCAATAGAATCTGGATCTCACCAAGTCAAGTGTTCTGTCTATACCAAGGTGCCCCATGTGGTTGTGCAAGGACCTCAGTACTGAGTCTCGAAAGGCAGTGGGCAGCACTAGTTGTTGTTTGTCTACTTGTCCCCCTCTGTCTACTGTTTCTCTGTATAACAGTTTATTGATCAGTTTCAACTTAGGACCTTCTTTGTATAACAGTGCAGTTCTCAAATCAGTGGAGCGTAATTTGGACATCTTTTCCTGCATAGAGGGCTTCTAAAGCTGCTTTGATCATGGGATTGCGTGATTGAGCCCGCGAATACTGTCATTGTCCAGCTGAGGCAGTGCACCAATGTCTATTGCAGAAAAGTGGCATAAGCAGCAGGTATGCAATTCTCAGAGGGTCCCAAGCAATCCACCATGCAGTCCACTGCGTCCTGGACATTTGTTCCTCCCTGTCAAACTTCCGGCAGAGTGCCGAATGTCAGAGTTCTGCCAATCGGACCCAATCATTCTGGGAACAGGCCTCCGGGAGAGAGCATCAGCATCTATGTGGTTCAGACCTGCTCGTATTCGAGAGCATAGTCATATGTAGATAATGCAGAAAGCCACCTATGGCCAGTGGCATCCAACTCAGCTGAGGTCTGCACATAGGTCAAAGGATTATTGTCAGTTTTACTAGTATTTTAGCCCCATACAAGTACTCATGGAATTGGTCAACAATAGCCCACTTCAAAGCTAGGAACTCTAACTTATGTACAGGATAGTTCTTTTCAGATGGGGTCAGGCTTCTACTGGTAAAGGCCACTGGTCTCAGGCCATTCTCGTGCTCTTGGTACAACACAGCCCCCAACCCTTGCAAGCTAGCATCAGTGTGCAGGACGTAAGGTTTTCTTGGATCGGCATAGGCCAGCACTGGAGCATGGGTAAGTTGATATAGCACTCGTGAAAAGCAGTCTCACAATCAGGAGTCCAGCGGCCCCAAATACTTCACTCGGATGAAAATACACTCTTTCAGTCTTGAGGGCGCTGACTTTTGGTATTTTTGTGGGTTGGGGATACCCTTGAGTAAGGTTAGTAAGGGCGGATCACTCTTGAATAGTCCTTGATGAAGCGCCGATAATAACCACAGAATCCAGGAATCTTTGCAGTTCTTTTAGATTTTGGGCTGTGGCCAGGTAGTCAAGGCCTCCAACTTTACTTGGTCGGTCTCCTATTCCTCGGTGGATACTATGTGTCCTACATACTTTACTGATGTTTGAAAGAATTGACACTTATCAATGGACAGTTTAAGGCCAAAGTCCTCCAGTCGGTCCAATACCTTAAATAATCTGCTCTCATGTTCCTCCAGTGAGCTGCCAAACACAATAACATCATCTAGGTATACCAGGCACTCTAGTAAGTTCATGTCCCCACTGCACGCTCCATCAATCGTTGAAAAGTGGCTAGGTACCTGAAATCCCATGAGGCATCCTCATGAATTATGAAACTAGCCCAGGACAGAGAAAGGCCCGTCTTCTCCACGGTCCTCTGGGGCTATCGGGATCTGGTAGTACCACTCGCGGAGATCCAGCACAGAGAACCACTTGCTCCCGTTTAGGCAGTCCAAAGCATCCTGAATCGGGGCATTGTGTACTGATCAGGGATAGTCCGCCGGTTTAAGGTGCGATAATCCACACACATCCTTACTGTTCCATTCTTTTCCTCACTACCACAATGGGGGATGCATAAGGGCTTCTGGATTCTTGTATTACACCAGCAGCTAACATCTCTTGCAGATGCCGTCCACATCATCTATGTCAGCAGGTGCCAGGCGTCGAGACCTCTCACCAAGAATGGTCTTCGTCATGCAGCAGATATTGTGCTCAGCTCCTTGCACGTCCTACATCCCATTCCTTTAAAGAAAACACCTGGTCTCCTGGGCAAGCTTCTCACTGATCCTCACTTTCCATTCAGCTGGCAGCGGAGTCGCGAAATCAAACAAGTCAGGCGTTACTCTGTCATTCTTCCTTGAACTCTTACTGCTGGGTAGCACTGCAGTGTCTGCACAATGCATTAGCCAGGATGCAACCTCTGTTTACTCGAATGTCTCTTTCAGACACATTATGAACTTGGACCATTACCCTTCTGGCATAAGCATGAGCTCTAGCGGGCAAAATACTAAAGCTTGATAGCAGTCCCTCTGGCAATTTTCCATCGCCTGGTGCATTCAACATTAATATTTTATTCTTAACATCCTTTCTGATACGGACCTCTCCCTGTAAGGTACACTGGGCATTTGGCGCCAGGATCAAAGACTCAGGATCCTTCTTCCATACAATTCTGACCGGTTCCTCTGGTTCTGTTTTTTCAGCATCTCTCTGTGCCTCATAGGCCTTCTTAATTAAAGCCAGAACTCTTAAAGCTCTACTAGTCTTTGACCCCTGTTTTTCATAACACAACTGTGCCAGCCTTCTGAACATATGAGCATTTGTTCCAATCAACAAAGGGACACCATCATACAGTCAGTGGGGGACACACTAAGGCTAGGGTCTCTACTTGTTCGCCACTCCAGCCACGGAGGTGGGGAAAGACAGCCAAATTCGGATATACCGGAATAGGAGTGAGGCCTTCCACTTAACCCCCATACATGCAGTCCTTCTAATGGTTGTAAGGTCGTCTGACAAATGCTTCTGATACCAATCCTGGAACATAATTGTCACTTGGGAGCCACTGTCCATACAGCTCTTGTAGACACTCCATTCACCTTTACAGTGGTCTCCAAGGAGGGACCCACTATTCTGGACCAGTCTGGAGGCGATAGTGGGGGCCTGGGCATCAACCTTGTCACAAAAGGACGTGAGTTAGCATTTTGGTGCCCTCACTGGGATCATTTCGTCACCTCTTAACCACTGATTTGTTCTCCAAGCTCTCCTTGTAGCCTATATGCAACTTTGTCAGTGTCTTTTGGGGACCGCATTCCCTTTTCATGCCCATCTTTCCCACAATTATAGCAAAACATACTTTCTGGAGTTTGAGCTGGCGAGACCACTGGGAGCCAGGCGCGGGGTATTACTAACTGGAAACCTTGGTGCCATCTCTGTCTGCGGCGTGATAAGCATTTGGAGACATCTCGTCAGTTCTCCACTTCCATGGTCAAGGAATCGAGTTAGGAGCTGTTATCAGCAGGAGATACATGGGTGGGTACCCCACCCCATAGCAGATAGCAGTCGGATATAGGTCAGGGCCCGTACTTGCAGGCGTGGCCTTCATAAAGTGACTGTTTTGAATTCCGGATCTCTCAACAGTTCGCCCCATTGTGACATATCTTTTCCTTGTCAGAGCACTCATTGACTGTCAACCTCTGCCCTGAACTTCACTTGATGGGTCACCCTCAGTCACTGGGTCGTAGCCACAGCTGTTGGTGCAGGTCCCTCCTGAGGTCGCCTTTCTCAACTCCTCAAATTTCTCTCATTAACTCATCATAGGAGGTGGGGATTCCAGTCGATTTGCCAGGCGTAACTGAAGCAACAGCAGTTCTGAGAAGGGGCAGACTTAAGGATTCTGTCCAGTCTGGTTCGGTCCAGTTCAATCACTGGCAAACTACCCTTTCTGAGGCATTCTTGCAACAATTTTTCCAGCCGAGACATACACAGACACAACTCCCTTGGTACTGTTGTGCATTTCTTACTCTCCACCATAGGTCCTCATCAGAATCTGGGCTCCCATACACATTCTCCAAGGCCTCAAGATAGGCCTGTGCAGTGCTTCAGGGTTACTGACCCGTTTAGCCGGATGGTAGCCAGGGCAGGACCTGGAGGCTCTCACTAACCCTCTTTCGCTTTTCGTCTTCGAGCATTGCCATTCTAGCACTTGGGGCAACATAGTCTATCCAGGTCTCCCGGTCATCCTCCTTGGGGGTGGGGAGAGTGCCAGAAGATCCTCAACCTTCGGTAAGAGTCGTGACTAATGCAGGTGCAGAAATAGGAGTCTGCATTGGTTCAGCCACCATTACGGGCACTGGAGCGGGAGAGGGTGTTGGGGAGGAACACCTCCAGGTGGCAAGAATAGTTTCTTTAAGTCCTCCACAGTTTTCCTTCTCCCAGCAACCATTTAGCAAATTTCTCCTCAAAAGTTTCAGATAGTGGTGGGGCTGATTCCCCGGTCTTTACTGTCCTTAGTTATCACTCTCCAAGCAGTGAGGGCTCCCTCTGGGGTAATGGTCTGTGGCACTTTGGAGCTATCTATGGGATCCTTAAACTCTACTAGGGCCAGGAAAGTGTGGGTGAGCAGATTAGCATGCCGACCCACCACCACAGGGTTTGTAAACCTTCCACCTTGGAAAGTACTCCCTGCACAGTGTCCGTATTGATACCCAGGGGATGTCCAGGATAAGCTAGCATTTTGGGGAATCTATCTCCTCCCAGTACACCACTCCACCAGCGGTGCACAGCCACTTCTGTCAGGGTACCCATTTTTTCTTAACAGTGGTTTGTAAATATGGCCACTAGAGGACACACAATCCAGCGGTGAGCTCCAAGATGTAACCCCTAGATGGCGCTATCCCAGGGCACTACCCCCTGCCTGATTTGCCACTAACAGGTTGAGGGGCCTGGATCCAATAGCGGTGCCTCCACCCAGAGGTCAGGGTTTGCAATAGTTAAACTAACTTGGTCACAGCCCTCTGGACACTGCAACCCCCTTTCTTCCCACTAGTGGCCCACACAATATATCAAATTACCTTCACAGTATACACTTACCCCAGGACTGGTTCCAGCACTGGGACCTCCTGTGAAATAAGATACAGTGCAACAATCACAGTACAGTACTTTAACATAGACAAATACCTCAGGCAGTATAACTTTGCTGAAACAAGCAGCTCTGATTTATTAGGAGGATATAACAAGGACAGGGAAATCAGGTTAATTAGCTTATCACTCTAATCATCTACCTATGGCTCTGTGCACAGGCCTATCCCTATCAGTTACTGTCCCTAGGTACCCAAGCCCTAGTGGCTAGTCAAACCGTGGCAGCTGGTGAGACCTTTCCACACAGAGAAAAGGAAAATTAAACAGTCAGCAGTACAGTAATTCCATTTGGATTTAATGTGGCAATTCAACAGGGAGCGACCCTGAATTAGTACTCACGACCTCCAAATAAGATAGGGTCCTTCAATATCAACAGGGCTACTCTTGAGCTCCAAGAGACTCTTCACACATTTATATGGTAAAAAAGAAAGTACTATACCAGGCAGGCTGCTTCTCTATCCGATCGCAATTACTGCACAAACCGGGAGAACACACACAGATTCAGTTCCTGACAGACCGAGTGCAATTCAACAATTTCTCCAGTCTTCTACAGGGTGAGCCTGGTTTCTACTTTTCAGAGATCCTTTGATTCTTTTCACAGGACGATTCAGTCCTAACAAGCAGTTACACAAGCTGCAGACCGGAACTCTGGGCCCACACATGTTTTTGACTAAAACTGCACACTGAAAAGCACAGGGCTCCTTCCTTCTTCACTGCCAAAGCTCAACTGAAACTCCAACCGACAAAAGCGGGCACTTCCTTTGAGTTCCTCGAGTTCTTGACTGGATTGGCTGTCACTCACAATAGACTGCTGCTGTTGGTCCAAAAGGCGCTGAAGTCTAAACTACATCTCCCAGAGTCCTGCCCATACAATCCTCTTGTGGCTGGCTCAGATTATGAGTCAAGTTCTGATTAAATCCGAGGCACCATTTTAGAGCTAGCTTACCCCACACTGATTGGTCCAGTTCAGCAGTTCAAAACCAGAATGGGGAACTAGGCAGACACAGTTCTGACTGCAAAGAAAGCAGGTTAGACAAACTAATTTCCTTATTACTGTAAATGATTTCTGGCAAACAGTTACATCTTTCAGATAGGTTCCCTTTGCACTCCTAGTGACTGCAAAAATGGAGTGAATTGGCAGCAGCTAGAGTGGTACTCAAACAGAGAAGCACACAGTCCCCCCATATAAACTAATTATGTCTGCAAACAGACAGCTCTTAAAGAGACAGTACCAGAGGCTCTAAAAACACTCACTGATAAGTGGCTTAAACGCCAAACACCATTCAGGCTTGGAGCATTCAAGCAAGCTCCTGGAAGTCTTTTGGGAACCCCCATTTGCAGGGGGGTTACACAAATAAACAAAACAAGACGATGTAAGAAACCACTATGGTTCTCAAAGGAAGTGGCAGTGAAGGTTCAAGAGAAAAAGAAAGCATTCAGGAAGTACAAGGAATCGCAGAAGGAGCAGGACAGAGAACTGTATCAGTTAAAGCAAAAGGAGGCTGGGAAGGCAGTCAGAACAGCAAAGGCCCAGACCGAGGAAAAGATAGCCAACTCAGTTAAGAAGGGGGATAAAACCTTTTATAGGTACATCAGGGAGCGAAGGAAGACCAAGGAAGGGATAGTGAGGCTTAATAAAGGGGAGGAGGGTGGGCAGAGGGAGACTGTGAAAAGGCAGAGATACTAAACAAATATTTTTGCTCAGTATTTACAAAGGAAGAGGGAGGTACATAAAACAAACAGTAGTAACACTCTGGATACAGAAGTTGATACCGCCCATTTACAGAAGAAAGGTTCTGAAAGAACTCTTAAAACTGAAGGTGGACAAAGCAATAGGGCCTGATAGGATTCATCCCAGAATTCTAAAAGAACTAAGGGTAGAACTAGTGACACCACTGACTACCTTTTAACAAATCATGGGAGGATGGGGTGGTACCCGAGGACTGGAGGAGGGCAGATGTGATTCCCTTCACAAAAGTGGGAGCAAGGCAGAAGCAGGAAACTATAGACCTGTTAGTTTAACCTCAGTGATAGGAAAATGATGGAATCACTTCTAAAGGAAAGAATTGTCCAGTATCTAGAGGCCAGAGGGCACAGGACCCTAAGCAGCATGGATTCACAGCGGAAAGGTCATGCCAGATGAATCTGATAGATTTCTTTGACTGGGTGACCAAAGTAGTAGATCAGGGAGGGCTGTGGACATGGCCTACCTAGACTTTAGCAAGGCATTTGACACAGTCCCACACAAAGATTAATATACAAGTTAGCCAGCCTGGGAGTGGGTCCCAAGATGACAGCCTGGGTAAAAATTGGCTGGAGAATAGGACACAGAGAGTAATAGTAAATGGAGTCCACTCAGAAGAAAGGAGGGTTACTAGTGGGGTACCGCAGGGTTCAGTATTAGGACCGGTCCTCTTCAATGTCTTTATAAGCGACATTGCAGAAGGACTAGACCCCCTTATTACCCGGGGTTACTAGAATCCCAGTCAGACCTAGTGGTAGGCAGGGAAGGCAGCTTGTGAAACTCCAGTTAAATGGATTTCACACTGTCTCACTCTGTTCTCAGTCTCAGCTGAGACTGAGGGATGACATCACCATAGAACTATCACAGCTGCATGAGGCACAATGGAATCTGCAGAAGGGAGTTAGATTAGAATGTTGGGAGTTTTGAACAGTCAGTGTGAGTAGTCTGCAGTTGGAAATTGTTGTAAGAGGAGCACAGCAGCTCTGTGCTCAGGCTCTTGGAGCCTCAGCCCTGAAATAGGGCTACATTTAGGGAAAGGTGTGTGTTTCCGCCTAAAGAGAGATACAGTAAGCTGTTTTTTTAAAGTGGTGGAGACTGCTGATACAGGTCTCTGTGCCCCATCCCTCAGGGGATGGGGCAGAAAGGTTTGCCTGCTATTCCAGGGGCAACCCCCTGGCTACTGCTGGAGAAGAAGCTGCCTTATTTTGTCCAAGTATGTGGGGTACCAGAAGATTTCGAGATTCGCCTGTGGGGCACCTGCAACCGAAGGGTGAGTTCTGCTCTTTCTAAAGGGGCCCATGTTTCACCCTGACTTGTGTTAAAGTGGAGACTGGACTACTGAAGTAGTGGGAGGCCTAGAGTAATAGGCTTAGCCAAAAGTAAAAGTATGTTCAAGTCCAGCACATAAGGGAAGTCAAGACATGTAGAGAAGATGTGACATACGTCTACACAGTAATCTATATTGCCAAGCTTTCAAAAGAGTTGTTTAGTTTCCAGAGAGATGGCCAGGTATGGATTGTGGGAGCTGGAGGTGGGAGACCCCCCCCATCTTTAGTAACCAGGTCCACCTCTATGGATTTGCTCTGTGGATTTCTACTTTGCCTCATGCACTTGGCCAGTGATGAGGAAAGTACCCAGATGTGGGATGGAAGGAAATCTCCCTCTAGGAGTTGAAGGCTCTGAGGTGGTATAGGGAGCCACCAACAGGAAAACTGGTTCATTCTCATATGGACCACGGATCAAGTGGCCGGCGGGGGAGCCGGGCCATGGGGAAAACCCAAGTAGTGTACAAGTCGGGCAGTGTACCCAAAGCTGCGTGCAAGTCCGGGCTGTGTGCCTGGTGAGTTCAGAGCCTGAGGGTTGAAATGTGAAGAAGTGTTCTGTTATTTCTAATCTGCATTACCAGGAATGTAGCCCTGTGGGGGTCCGTCTATGCTTTGTTTGTTCAGTTTGGATGTGAATAAAAGCCACACTGTAGAATCCCATTCCTGGTTTTGGACATTACAGTTATTGCTAACTGTGTTCGGATTTACTTGGGTGCCCCTGTGCAGAGTACCCAAACCTAGGCCCCCTGTGCCGAGTAACCTAGTCCTCCCCAAACCCAGTCCCCACCAGGTACTGCTGTCAGCTTCAACAGCATGCCACCTGTCATTTTGCAAAAAGGCAGGGGTCCGGGGGTTACACTAGTTTTTGTTATATGTTAATACAAGGCTTCCAGCTGACTGCCTCATTGAACTTTACTAAAAAGATCCTTCAAAACTAATATAGTAATTGCAGAAATGTTTTTCATGGGAAAGACTAGACTAATACTAATACTATAGCTTGGCAGAAGACACCAGGAGAAAGGACTGCTGTGTGACTGAACTTCTCTGCTGGGACTATATTGCCCTCCTTCCCTCCTCTCCACCCCCCCACAGAAAGCTAGTTCTATTTTTATAGGCACAGAATTTGACCGACAACAGGAACTTCCTGTTTAGGGGCAGGAAGTGAGTGATCACAGAACCACCAAGGACCCACCATCCTAGAAGAGCAAGAGTAGCTCTCCGGCCTCCTCTAGCTGCTGGAGGTCTGCCTCTGAGCAAGTAAGTGGTCTACTGCGAAATATAGGATATTCTTGTCTCAGAACAGGACAATCAGGAGCTTAAAGGGCACTAAGGCAGAAAATAAGGAGAGAGAAGAAAAACAGAGGAAAAAGTAAGGATTGCAAACAGTTAAGGGGACAGAATAAGGCATGATTGGAGTGGTGCAGTGCAGTGGCTGTGGAGCAGCAGTCTTCCGGAGATGTTCTGGGGATGCAGTGTTGTCCCATCTGCAGGCACCTCTCTGGGCTGAGGGAGGAGGTTGCTTATCTCCAGGCTGTTGGCCAGGATTTGTGGGACCTCCTCTTCCATCCAGGGACCACCAGTGCCACTGCCGTTGCCTCAGAGGTTGCCAAGAAAGAGGAGCGGTTGGACCACAGTGGGCTCAGGAAGGGTGAGGGTGGTGGAACAGAGGCGCATCCCTCCCATTGTACCTCTCTGCAATTTCTATGCCATTCTGGCAAAGTGCGGTTCCTCTATGGAGGCACCCACAGTGGAGACCAAGGAGGATGCTGGGAACCTCCACAAAGGAGACCCACAGGAGGGTGGCAGGGACCCTGCAGGGAAGGAAACAACTCCTGGTGGGGACTCCATTGTTAGGAAGGTAGAACTGGGGAGGAAGGGAGAGGAGGTAGGTGCCTGCCTGGCTCCATGGCTTGCAGGGACAGGAAGTGACCTCAGGATTGCCGGAGCAGCTGCACAGGAGGGAGCTGGATGTCATTGTCCACCTAGGGACAAATGACCTGGCTAAGAAAGGGATTAGAGAAGTGCAGAAGAGTTTGTGGAATTGGGAGGGCCTTAGTCAAGTAGCACGCATGGTAACCTTCTCGGAGGTGCTACCTATCTATGGCATAGAAGAGGCTAGGTGTTCTGCACATGGGATTCAATCAGTGGTTGAAAACTGGTGTGGAGCTCAGGGTTGGCTTCATTGGGGACTGGGGGTCCACCTGGGTGATGCAAGCCTATACTGGCATGATGGGCTGCATCTGTCCGGGAGGGGAACCAGGATCCTAGGGTGATAGGTTTAAATGCTTCATTGGCAAGCTTTTAAACTAGCCAAGGGGGGAGGCACTGGAAAGGAGCAAAAATCCTAGCCCCCAAATAATCATGGTAGTAAGTGCAGCAAACACCAACATAGAGGTGTCGATATGGAGAAGGGCAGGGGTAAATGAAGAAAGTGACAAAGGCAAGAAGGACAGGGATGGGGCAAAAGGGAGTAAGGCCATCAGGAAATGGAGGGTAATGAGTACCAATGCCCGTAGTCTGGGCAACAAGCTCCCTGAGCTGATGGCCTTAATGGAAGAGGGATGCCTGGATATTGTAGCAGTCACAGAAACATGGTACGCAGAGAACCATGACTGGAATGTTAACATACCAGGGTACATAACCTACAGGAGAGACAGGCAGGGAGAAGAGGGGGAGGAGTAGCTCTCTATGTAAAGGAAGGGATAAAAGCAACTGAACAAAAGAGTAAACAGGGAGGAGAGGAGGCACTGTGGGTCACCTTGGAGACTGGAAAGGGCACCACAATCCACACAGGGGTTGTGTACAGACCCCCATGTCAGGGGGAAGGAATGGACAAGGATATGATAGAACGATTCTTAGAATGGCAGAGAAAGGAGATACTGTTGATGGGAGACCTGAATATGCCAGATGTTAACTGGAGCACATTTGCTGCAGCCACATCCAAAGCAGGGCCATTCTTGATGCCTACAGGTGGCAAGCATTAGACAGCTAGTTTCGAACCCACTCATGAGGGAGCAATCTTAGACCTCAGACTCTCAAACGGGGCAGTGAGAGGATCTCAGATCTAGAAGTGGGTTGCCGTCTGGGGACAAGTGACCATCAAACAGTGTGGTTCACGCTGAACTCAGCTACAGAGTCAGCCTACAAAAGTGAGGGTACTGGACTTTAGGAGGGCTGACTTTGGCAAGATGGAGAGTGCCTCAGAAAAGCACTAGCAAACAGGCTAGAAGGAGGTGTGGAGCAACAATGGGGAATTATCAAAACTGCCATCACAGAGGCAACAAGCCTTTGTGTGAAGCAAATGAACAAATCAAAATGAAAGAAAAGCCACTATGGTTCTCAAAGAGGTGGCTGTGAAAGTCAGGAAGAAAAGATAGCATCCGGAAGTATAAGGAAACACAGAAGGAGCAGGACAGAGAGCTGTACCAGTTAAGGCAGAAGGAAGCAGGAGGGAAGTCAGAATAGCAAAGGCCCAAACTGAGGAAAAGATAGCCAACTCAGTTAAGAAGGGGGATAAAACCTTTTATAGGTACATCAGCGAGCGTAGAAAGACAAAGGGAGGGATAGTGAGGCTGAATAGAATGAATAGTGGGTGGGCAGAGGGGGACAGTGAAAAAGCAGGAATACTGAACGAATATTTCTGCTCAGTATTCACAAAAGAGGAGGGGGAAGTGCCTAATCCAATTAACAGAAGCACTCTTGATAGGGGGGTCGATCCCAGTCCTTTCACAGAAGAAAGGGTTCTGCAAGAACTCCTAAAACTGAAGGTGGACAAAGCAATGGGTCCTGATGGAATTCACCCCAGAATTCTAAAATAATTAAGAGAGGAACTAGTGAAACCACTGGCTACTCTTTTTAATAAATATTGGGAGGATGGTACCAGGAGTACCCGAGGACTGGAGGAAGGCGGATGTGATTCCCCTTCACAAAAGTGGGTCCAAGACAGAGGCAGGAAACTACAGACCTGTCAGTCTGACCTCTGTGGTAGGGAAAGTGATGGAGTCACTTCTGAAGGAAAGAATAGTCGAGTACCTAGAGGCCAGTGGAGCACAGGACCCAAGGCAGCATGGGTTCACAGCGGGAAGGTCATGTCAGATGAATCTAATAGATTTCTTTGACTGGGTGACCAAAGTAGTAGACCAGGAGGGGCTGTGACATGGCCTACCTAGACTTTAGCAAGGCATTTGACACAATCCCACACAAAAGATTAATAGTCAAATTAACCAGCCTGGGAGTGGGACCCAGGGTGGTAGCCTGGGTAAAACACTGGCTGGACAACAGGACACAGAAGGTAATTGTAAATGGAGTCCATGCTGAAGAAGGGGGTTACTAGTGGGGTACCGCAGGAGTTCAGTATTGGGTCCAGTCCTTTTAATGTCTTCATCAGTGACATTGCAGAGGGACTGGAAGGAAAAGTATGCCTTTTGCAGATGACACAAAATCTGCAACAGGGTTGATACACAAGGAGGCGTGGAAAGGATGAAAAGGGACTTGGCAAGGTTGGAGGAATGGTCAGAAGTATGGCAGCTTAGATTCAATGCAAAGAAGTGCAAAATAATGCACCTGAGAAACAAGAACCCAGGGGAAGAATACACAATGGGTGGGGAGGTAGTAACAACAACAAAAAAGGAAAGGGACCTGGGGGTAATCATATCAGATGACCTTAAGGTTAGCAAGCAATGTGAGAAGGCAGTAAGGAGGGCTGGGGGTATACTGGGATGTATAGGGAGAGGCATCAGCAGCAGAAAACAGGAAGTTGTTATCCCTCTGTACAGACAGTTGGTGAGACCCCATCTGGAGTACTGTGTCCAGTTCTGGAGACCCCATCTCCGCAAGGACATAGACAGGATAGAGGCAGTCCAGAGGAGGGCAACTAAAATGGTGCAGGGTCTGCAAGAGAAGCCGTATGAGGAGAGACTAAAGGAGCTTAATATGTATATCCTTGAGGAAAGAAGGGAGAGGGGGGACATGATAGAAACTTTTAAGTACCTCAGTGGAATCAACAAAGTCCAAGAGGGTAGCATTTTTCAGAAAAAGAGACTTGCAAGAACAAGGGGACACAATTTAAAGATAGAAGGAGGGCGGTTCAGGGGCAATGTGGAAGTATTATTTCACAGAGAGGTAGTGGATGCATGGAACAGCCTTCCTGAGGAGGTTGTGGGGTCTAAAACTGTGGGAGAATTCAAGAATGCATGGGACAGACATAAGGCAATTTTTGTGGGGGGTAGGAAGAAATAGGCTGTTGGTTAACTAGGATCTGCGGCCTATCCTGTAGGTAGGGAAATGGGCAGACTAGATGGGCCTAGCGGTCCTTATCTGCCATCAAAGTCTATGTTTCTATGTTTCTATGTACTCAGGTAGAATGCTGCTGGATTCCAGACATTGTTTAGACTGAATATTAACCAGACTTTTCAGGCATAGTGCTATATTGAGAAGTTAGACATTGGCCTGCAGTTGTCCAGATCCATCGTTCCTCAGCCTTGAATAGTGGAATTACGGAGACCAATTTCCAGATTGATGTTATTTCATTTGGACTAATTACTAGACTGACTACAATATATCATCGGCTGCATAATAAGATTAGGTGCACATTTCAGAAAAAAGGTTCCATCCAATCCATACCACCTGATTTCTTTAAAACTTCACAACAGGAGTAAGAGAATTGGCTTCTATTCAGTCAGTTTCTGCTAAAAGGGGGTCAAGGAGGCCCCCCAAAGAATTAACATGCATGCGCACATGGACACACATACACAAACACACACACACACACACACACACACACCACTTGAGTTGTGTGCCTCCCCTTCCCCAAACCTGATCCTGGTGGCTTTGTTGAGCTAGCCAGGTAGCTGAGTGGGGCTTATGTTGGGGGCATGTTAGGGGTGTTGCTGCCATACATGGCATTTCTTAGGTTACATATCTATGGCTGTTGGTGGCTAGGGAGCTGTTACCTTACACCAGGAATGACCCACCCTGCCATAAAGGCCTACAAATCCCTGCCACAGATTGCTAATCTGTGCCCAGCACTCCTCACTATGGAGGACTGGGGGCACAGGGCTGGAATTTCTTTTTTCATAGAGTTTTTTTTTTTTTATTCTCCAGAGCCCTGGCAGGCAGCTTCGGTCCTCCTCATGGAGGGACTCTCTCTCTGGTCCCGCCGTTCCTGCACTTGCCGCTCCCCGGTAGTTCCCCTGCAGACTGCCCCCCCCCCCACGGTGGGGCCAGGAAGGAGGTTGCCAGCTTCTCCTCCCTCCCGGAGACCCAATCCAGAATCCAGGGATGGCACTGGGGAGCAGCTTACCATCATTGAGCCTGCCAGGCTCATTCTCCTCCATTTTCCCGTCCCCCCACCGACATGAGAACGTCTGATCAAGCCTCCTGCCTCATACTGCCCTCCAGTCAATGAGCGGAACAAGTCCCCCTCCCCCTGAGAGAGGAAAGCAGTCCTCTGGATGCTCAATCCTCTGTCTCCCCCCTGGTGACCCCCGGCGGCCCAAGTTCTTTACCGAACCCAGGTCACCGGCATGGCACGAGGTGTAGCAACCAGTGCCTCAACCTCCAGCACCATAGGTCCAGCTAGGGCTGGAATTTAAAGGCTTTTTTTTTTTACCATACAGAGTTTATGGTATTTTGTCTTTTTTCCCCCGATTCTGGTCCCCTACCTTGGCGCATATGGAGGCATGTGCACGCCACATCTCAAGGTGCCCTCTCTTCATGTCACCCCCATTAATTTACCTTCTCCAATGATGATACAGCAGTCCAGTCTGTGGACTTCCTTATACCAGGATCCCCGGTTGCCACAGATTCTTTTTTGAAGGTAGGTGCTGGTACAGCTCCCCCACCCAGTGAAAGCCACTTGGTAAAAAGATATGCAGAACAGCTTTACTGTGTGGAATTCTGCACAATGACCCTAACAGTGACTACAGCTAATAATCTAGGTTGATAGTCAGTTCAATTAATAAACTGGATCTAAATCATCAAATTCTTTAAACTGAGCAGATTTACACATAAACCAAATTGCTTCTCAGTAGCCAATTTAAGATTGACTCTGAATGAGCTTATTTAGAAACTTATAGGAAACAAAAAAGAAATAACTTTAACCAAAACAGAAGGTGGTCTGCAGCAACCAATAACAGTTATAAAGTAGAACTGCAAAGATAAAATGATGTATGCCATATGCAGGAACTAAAATGGGGGTATTTCATTATTGTGTGAGCTACAAATAGAACAAAATCCATGCTGAAACTAGAAAATACAGTTAGGATTGACATTTCTACCATTAGATCCTCTTCAGGAATCATCTAGAAGAAAAAATGCTAATTATTTATTTTAATTTTAAATTACGTATAAATTATAAACCTTTATGCACCACTGCCCTGCAAATTCCCCCTGACCAGAATTAGCACAAAGATTCCTACATCCATTTAAAATATCTGGTGTACCTCTGACATACTGTGTCTTCCAGTTGATATGAAACCTGTTTGTAAAACATATTACCTCTGGCCTACCCAAGGTAACTGTTATCCTGCATACCTACTGACTATGTAATTCCTTATACTTCTTTACCAAAATAAATACCTGGTCACTATTGATATTGTTGTTAATGCTTGTTCTACAACGTGCTGTACACAGCGCCCCCAATCAAACTGAGATATTGAACTGTATGTAGCTATCCTGTTGGAAGCAAGTGTTAATTTAATATGACAGTAAGTTATTTAATTGTTGGGTTTTTTTTTTTGCTGCCTACCATCTCATTAGGTCTTTCACGAAGACATGAGTCGTACAACCCCTCTAAAGTCCTAGCTCAACAAAATGCATTTTTGTTGCCATATATGACTCACATTATTCACAATACCAGGAGCTTTTCCGCAAGTTAATACCCACCCTTAGACATGACACTCCCTCCTTGTGCCCCAACCTCTCTCCTCACAAGACGTCCACCCAATTTCCCACTAACACCACCGTGGAACAACCTTTTACCTCTGCCCAGCTTTCTTCCTTTACTGGGATCCCTTAAATATAGCCTCCTTCCTTTTAGGCTATCCACACTCAACAAAGCCAGGATCAAAAAGAATACTTACAACAGAGTCAGACTGGCATCTGTCAGGGTTCGGTGTTATTCCCATGACAAACCCATGCATGTGAAAACTGTAAACCGCGGGTACAGATGGTCAAACTGTGAACTGGTAGTGGGCTACTTCATGGACCAAAAACACCTGGCTAGTCCTCATGTTGCAAGTCCAGGAATCTGGGAACCAGGAGTCAGTGAAGATGGTAGCCAGGCTGTGGCTGGGAGCTCAAAAGAGGCCCCCATTTTTGGGGGCATACACACTCCCGCTGCAACCACTTCATGTTCCCATCAAGAGATAGTCCACAGGGTCAAAATGTTCATGGGCATTGGCAGTGGCAAAAGCAAGTAATATATACATAAATATTTAATGCATGATTCCTAACTAACCAGGGCATAATATATAGAATAATGCATGGGGAAGTGTGGTTAATAGGATTTTACGCACACCCGAGGTGTGTGATGTCCTATAAACCCGAGGGGGAAACCCTAGGGGTTTATCTTGGCATCACACACACCGAGGGTGTGCATACAATCTGAATTTTCCACATTTCCCCATGTTTTATTTTTTATATTTACTAGTTCTTAGAAGGGTATTTGTTTTTGGTGCGGTATCGGTCTATGCTGGCAATGATACCTCGTATGGTACAGTGGTCATAATTGGAGCTGTCTCCTCTTTTTAATGAGAAGATGAAATTAACTATTTTTGTGTCCAGTTCCCCCATTGGTATGCTGAGGAATTCTGTTGACTCACCGGTCTCTGCGAGGAACTTTAAAAAAAAAAACAGCTGGATGTCACTTTTCATTTTCTTCAGCGTATTTTTGTTCTTCTGTTCTTCTATGAACTTCAGGTGGTCAGATTCAGTGCTTGGTGTAAAGCTGGAACAGATTGCTATTTTTGTGTTTTTTTTGCTGAGATTTATTTAAAGTAGTTTTTTATCATTTAGTATGTGGTGCCTGATGAGGAAGTTGTCTGGGGTTTGGCAGTTTTCCAGTGCGGTGTGAGTGGTTTGGCAGCACTAGGGAAGGGAGTTGGGGAGGAGCTCAGGTGACATTGGGTAGGTTGGTGCAGCGTCTATTGAAGGTGTTTGGGCAAACCTCATTATTCAAAGTTCATTATTCATACGTGTGAATAACAGTTTGCCAGCCACTGTCAGTGGGTGATAAACAGTGCTAACCAGTAAATATATATACAGTATATCATAATGTTCACACACAAATGCTTCCTGTCTGCCTTATCAATTAGGGGCATTATCTATGCAAACACACTTTCTCACTCAAACTTGAAAGCAGCACAGTGGGGAGGGATAAAGCACAGGGATGATACCTTTGTGAACGACATGGATGGGAATACTGATGGAGACAACAATAAGGTCATAGGATAACTTAATAATGAGCTTGTGCTCACATTCAGAGCATCTGAGGAAAATGGCTTTCTCCTCAGGAAGAGGTCATATAGTTTTGTTTTCCAACTCTGTGTCCAACATGAAAGCCTCACTAGGAATGACAGGTTTTACCTTAATTGCTAGTTCCTGACCCTCCAATCCAGGCTCCATGTCAATGTTTGCAGGTGGTACATCTTGACTATTATCCAGTTGCCCTACAGGTATAAATGGTGCTGCTTCTGGATTTAAAGGCAGAGGAAGTACATTGATGCCTGCAGCTCTGGACTGTGCCATTCCCTCACTGGCTATGGGATAACGGATGGTTCATCAAACAATTAAGGCCACATCAACATCATCACCCTCAATAGAGTTCTCCAACGTGGGTGTCTGGTCAAGTGAGAAATTTCAGGAAGGTGTGTCAGAACTGAGTGCTACAGAGTCCTGAGGTTTCATGCAACTCGAGTCTTTGGGCTCCTTTGGGTAGGCCACTCTGTCTCCATTTTCCTTTCTGGGATCAGGTGTCCAATTAGCAAATAGGTGGTTATAGTGTATTCTGTCAGCCAGTCTTCTCCCTTGCTTGTCTTACAGCAGAGCCAGCCAAGATACAACACAGTACCATGCAGTAAATGGCATGTCACAAAATACTGCATGACAAAAGGGCTTAATTGTCATTGAATTACATTGTTCCCTGCAGCCTACTACAGTATTACTGCAAGTTATTGTGTCACATCCTGGCTGGCACCACTGTAGCTGGTAGACAGGCAAATCAAGAATTTGCTCTGTTACCATATAAGGTTGTGAAGCCCAATGGTTGTTAATTTTATGTTTCCCGTAAGGCTGAGGTTTTGCAAGTGTGCTGTGTCACCTAGTTGTAATACCTGGATGTTGCACTTTCAGATCGTACCTCTTCTTATTAGCTGAGTTGCTTTTACTAACAGCCTCTGAGGCCATCAATCAATCAATTAGAGTTTATCTCTAAAGCGCAATTCTCAAAAGATTCAAAGTGCTGTACATACGATACGTCAATTAAAACCATAAAGCATATCAGTTTTCATAAAATATACAATAAAACCTAGTCCTATTAACTTATAATCATTATTTAAGTTATATCTAAAAATGCCTGGCTAAATAAGAATATTTTCAGCTTTGAACTGGTTGGTGGTCTGGCACTCTCTAATATAATGAGGTAGAGAATTCCACAGGGTTGGGGCCACAAATGCAAATGTTCGAGCCCCAGATGTCTTTAGCCTGACCCTGGGAATCTCTAGCAATCCCTGGTCAGCGAAGCAGAGTGGGCAGATGGGGCAGTAGGGGCGCAGAAGATCTTGCAGGTAACCAGGTCCATGTCCATGTAGGGCTTTGTAGGTTAATAACCTGACCTTGAAGGTGATCCGCCACTTTACCAGCAGCCAGTGCAGACAGCGAAGCACAGGTATGATATGGCAAGATATTGGTAAGCCAGTCAACAACCTGGCCACTGCATTCTGCACTAGCTGTAGCTGGCAAAGATCATCCCCCACTATCGCTTGGTATAGGGCATTGCAGTAACCAAGGTGCAAGGTTACAAAGGTGTGAACCAGTGTTGGTAGGTCACCGGGAGGATCAGGCATTTGATCTGAGCGATGTTTCTCAGATAATAAAATGAGGTCTTGACAATGGCAGACAGCTGAGATTTAAGTGTCAAGCCACTGTCAAAAACAACTCCCAAATTTCTCACCTGATCTGATGTGAGCAGCCGGGAGCCTCGGAATTGAAGTCTAGAGGTCTGACCAGCTTGCCCCATCACACCCTGGTGACCTGGTTCAAAACCAACAATTTGGTTTTGCCCAGGTTCAATTTCAACCAGTTCGCACTCATCCAACTCCGGATCTCAGCGAGGCAATTGTTAAATACCGAGACCATGTCCCCCGGTCAGGCACAAAAGACATGTAGAGCAGAGTGTCATCTGCATAGCAGTAAAAACTCAGCCCATATCATCTAATGATTTCTCCCAATGGCAGAATGTACATTGTGAACAACATGGGGAATAAGATCGAGCCCTTGCGGGACTCCACAGGACAGGGGCAGAGGAGCTAAGGAACAAATTCCCGCTACCACCCTCTGCATCCTTCCCATGAGAAAAGATTTAAACCAGCTGAGGACCATACCAGCCAGCCCACAGCAAACTCACAGGCACTCCATCAACACCTTATGGTCCACAGTGTCAAACACTGCAGAGAGATCGAGGCGAACAGGAATGGAATGACTCCCTCAATCTCTCGCTGTCAGATCATTTAGTACCCGAACAAGGGTGGTCTCGGTACTATGCCTTTTTCTGAATCCAGATTGGAGAGAATCATAGACATTATGTGCTGTTAAATGATCGTCCAGTTGAGCAGGCACTATCTTCTCAATAACCTTATCCAAAAAGGGAAGGTTAGAGACTGGTCTATAGTTTGCCAGGCAGTCCGGATCCAGTGAAGGTTATTTTAGAAGAGGTTTAAAAACCACCTCCTTCAGGGGCTCCGGAAACATCCCTGTCACCAGTGAACATTGGACTATGCTGGCAAGGACCGGGCCAAGGATCTCAACACACCCTATTAATAGGCGTGTTGGGCCCCGGTCTAAACTATAGCAGGTAGGGCGCAGCCCCTGGACAACCTGCACAACATCCATGATTGCTAACTGGCTAAAGTCGAACCAGATTAACCAAGTGCTTGCAATCTCTTGCCTCACCTTGCAAGGTCCATTGGAAGGGTTCTATGTCATAATGGTGATTGCAGAAAAGCAATCGCCATTAGGGTGAGTGTACATCACTGAAAATCAATTTCAGCGATGTAACACTCACGGTGCTCAGCAAAATGGCACCAGACACTTGTCCCCCCCCACACACCCCCTACTAAAGGATTCTTAACTCCAAGGGGGTGCATGTTGGTGGGTGCAAAGGCCCCACCAAAAAATTTAATGGCTGGGCACAACAAAACAAACAAGCATCTGGAACCGAACCTGGCACTCTCACAGCCCTAGCCTGCCACCAACCCACCATGCCACAGGGCCAGCTTGGCATCCCACTGCCACAGTATGCCTCACAAACCCTCCCTCCCCTTCCACCCATTGTACGTCGTGCTCGCTCCCCCCCATGCACATGTACATATAGCGACATTCTGTCGCTATATTTGCTGCCCCCTATTCAGTTGGCCTCCCTGTCCAGTAGCTTTGTGCAGATGGTGTCGTTATTGAGCTTCCCTTTTTGAAAGCGCTCTACAGCGGTCACACTCAATCACAGGCCACCATTGGAAGGTGCTGAATGAATCTACGATCTGATGGTGGCAATCTTATCAGCAAAAAACTGAGCAAACTCATCACATCTAGACTGTGAAAAGGCTCCCTGAGACTGAAGACAGGTTGGATTGCACAACCTATCAACAGTACAGAAGAGCTGAGCTGGTTTGTTGGTTGTCGTAGCGATACCCTTGGTCAGGAACTCTGCCTTCTTACAGGACATGACTTCCTCGGGTGTCATCAATGGACTGCTTGCAACTGTAATTGTTAATTGTAAATGTTTGGTACATTTTCAGACAGGTTTTAGAAGAAGCCCCATCAGAGAAGACTCTGAAGCAAAGATCGATCCGCAAGGGTATCCTGTGACATAGGCAACTGCGACTGGGTGCATACAAAAATGGAGACTCAATTGTGGCTCATGTCAACGGGGCTACCTACCAGGAAGGATGACTGGATGGGGAGTGGTTCATGCATATAGCGACAGAATGTCGCTACATGCATACGCACGTGGGGGGAGTGAGGAGTGGAACAGGAGGGAGAGTTTGTGAGGCGTGGTGCCATGGTGGGCTGCCAAGCTGGCTCCATGGCATAGTGGGTGGAGGAGGGCTGGGATTCCAAGGGTGTTGGATTTGGGTCTGGGTGCACGTACATCTTGTTGCACCTGGACAAAATGTTTTTGGGGGGGAGGTTTGCACCCCCCGACATACACCCCCCTGGAGTTGAGAATCCTTTAGTAGGGGAGGGTGTGGGGGTGCAGCCCCCACATAAAACAGAAAATCTAAGTCCATGGCGCCCTTTTGCTGTACACCGGGGGGTACATCGCCAAAACTGATTTTCGGCAATGTACAGTAGCCCTAACAGTGTTATGACATAGAACCATTAGCAAGTGATTTTCTTTCCCAAATACCAGATATAATGGTGAGAACTCATTAGAATAATTTCTAGCACAGTTGTTCGCATGCATAAGTAAGTTGACCTCTTGGCTCCACTTGCTTTCTTGCAAAGGGTTCGGGGTACAAAACGTCTCTCTAGCAAAGTTCTTTTAAAGTGTTCTGGTTGAGGACCCCCTGAGTATGGTATGGGATAGTCTGTTACTGTTAGCTGACATAAGATGCCAAAAACTCTGACCAGTTGGCTTTGTAAATCATGACCTTAGAGCGGATGCCCTCTGGTCCAGGCCTCTGGTACTCACAGTGGTCAACGTATTGCTGTAGAACCTTAATAATGGTGGTGGCCTTTTGGACTTAAGTCAGGTAGGCCTGTACATAATGGGTGTGATGATCTGTGATGACCAACAAATTACTCATATTCTTGTTATCTGGTTCCAGGGATAACATGTTCACACACATCAGTTCCAAGGGACCACTGGTAGTAATATTTGCAAGTGGGCAGAGAAAGGGGAGGTGTTGCTAGTAGGGGACCTAAACATGCCAGATGTTAACTGGAAGGGGCTTGCCTCAGACAGCTTGTGAAGAAGTCCACATGGGAGGGAGGAATACTACACTTGCTTCTCACAAATGGTGATAGAATAACAGATCTATCAGTGAGCAGCCATCTATGGTCCAGCGATAACCATACAGTATGGTTTAAGATGAAAACAGTAGTACAATCAAGCCACACAAAACTAAAGGTCCTGGATTTCAAGAGGGCTGACTCTGCAAAATTGGGGGAACACCTCCAGAGAATCCTGGCAAAGGGGGAAACAATGGGAGAACTTAAAGGAGCCATAGCAGAAACAACAGACCTCTGTGTAAAGCTAGTAAACAAAGCAAAAAGAAAGAAAAAAACACTATGGTTTTCAAAATAAATGGCAGGGAAGGTTAGGGAAAACAAAACAGGCATTCAGAAAGTGCAAGAAAACACAGAGGGAGGGAGACAGGGAAATGTACCAGGCAAAACAGAAGGAGGTGGGGAAAGCAATCATGTGCACAAAGGCACAAACTGAAGAAAGAATAGCAAAATCAGTAAAAGAAGGTGACAAAACCTTCTTCGGGTATATCAAGGAAAGGAAAAAGACCAATGGAGGGCTTGTGAGGTTAAATAAGATGAGGGAGTGTGCAGAGGGAGACCTAGAAAAAGCATAAATTCTAAACGAATACTTCTGCTCAGTATTTACAAAAGAAGGGGTAGGGGAGGAACCATGAATGAGCAGAAACACACATGAAGGAGAGGTGGACACCAGTTCATTCACAGAGGAGACAGTTCTAAAGGAACTCTCGAAACTAAAAGTGGACAAGGCAATGGGGCCAGATGTGATGCATCCCAGAATACTGAAAGAACTCAGGGAGGTACTAGGGGCACCACTGACAGCCCTATTTAACAAATCTCTAGAGGAGGGAGTTGTACCAAAGGACTGGAGGAGAGTGAATGTGGTACCACTACATAGAAGTGGAAGCAAGGTAGAGGCTGGGAATTACGGGGCCGATCAGCTTGACCTCAGTAGTGGGGAAAATCATGGAATCCATGTTAAAGGAAAGGACTGTGGCATACCTGGAGGCCAGTGGGGCACAAGACCTGAGGCAACATTGATTCATAGCAGGGAGATCTTGTCAAACAAATCTGATAGATTTATTTGACTGAGTAACCAGGGTGGTGGATCAGAGAGGGCAGTGGACATGGTCTACCAAGATTTTAGCAAGGCATTTGACACCGTCCTACACAGGAGACTAGTAAACAAGTTGCACAGTCTGGGAATACGTCCCACGGTGATAATCTGGGTCAGAAATTGGCTGAGTAACAGGACACAGAGGGTGGTGGTGAATGGAGTTCAATCTCAGGACAGTGGGGTGACCAATGGGGTGCCACAGGGCTCAGTTCTGGGGCCGGTGCTCTTCAATATCTTCATTACTGACATTGCAGAGGGTCTGGAAGGGAAGGGAAGCCTCTTCGTGGATGACACCAAGATCTGCAATAGGGTAGACACTCCAGATGGGAGTGGAAAAAATGAGAAGAGATCTAGGCAAATTGGAGGAGCGGTCAAGAGCATGGCAGCTTAAATTCAATACAAAAAAGTGCAAAATAATGCATTTGGGCCACAGGAATCCTAGAGAGGAATACAAAGTGTGTGGGGGGTACTAACAACAAGACTGGAAAGGGACCTGGGGGTAAATATAATGGATGACCTGAAAGTGACCAAGCAATGTGAAAAGTTGGTAGGGAGAGCTGGAGGGATGCTGGGGTGCATAAGGAGGGGCATCACCAGTAGAAAACAGGAGGTGGTAATGGCAATGTACAGACAATTGGTCAGGCTGCATCTGGAATACTGTGTTCTGTTCTGGAGACCGCATCTCCAGAAGGACATTGATAGAATGGAGGCAGTCCAGAGAAGAGCAACAAAAATGGTGAAGGGATTGCACCAGAAAACATATGAGGAAAGGCCAAAAGACCTCAATATGTATACCCTGGAGGAAAGTGGGAGGATATGATAGAGACATTTAAGTACCTCAAGGGAATTAACAAGGTTCAGGAGGGCAGCATCTTTCAAGAAAAGAGATGTACAAGAACACGGGGCCACAATATGAGGCTGGGGGGAGGGGGAGACTCAGGGGTAATGTGAGGTCGTATTTTTTTACAGAAAGGGTGCTAGATGCGTGAAACAGCCTCCCAGCGGAGGTTATAAAGGCTAAAACAATTGGTGAGTTCAAGAATGCATGAGATAGACAGAAGGCAACCCTAGCGGTAGTAAAAATAGAGAAAGTTGCTGATCATTTAGGATCTGGAGTTTGATGAGGTAGGGAAATGGGCAGACTAGGTGGGCCAGGTGGTCCTTATGTGCCATCAAATTCTATGTTTCTATGGGGCTTCCCTCTGTGGCAAGGTTTTCCACTGGTCACAACAGGCTTAGGTTGTCCTGTATCTTTTCATATCCATTGCCATCTTTGGCCAATAAAAACAAGTATGCAGCAAGTCCATAGTCAGGTCAACTCCAAGATGGTCCATGTTATCATGCAGGGATCGAATAACAGCCTTCCTGTATTTCCATTGAAGGACCAGCTGTCAGTAAGAAAAATGAGTGTTATCCTGCACCATCCAAATGAGGAGCCCATCTTTTAAAGACAACTTGTTCCACTCCACATGAGGAAAGAAACATCTAGATGCATATATACTAACTTAAATTCCAGCACTCTCACCTCCGAAAATCACACTAGACTACTTATTATCAATTAAAACTCATTTATTGAAAACATTAAAAAAACTTGCTGCCCCATGGCAAGCACCAAATCTGATCTGACGCATTTCAGGTATTCTAAATGCCCTTTATCAAAGATCTAACATACTGCAGTTTTGTTCTCATATTTATAGTCCCAAGTCATGACACCCTAATTAAAACATTACATCGCTACTGAAGTTAAAACCAAAAGAAGACAAAAAAATGTGCAAATGCATTAAAGACCACACTTGTTAAACAAGACATCATTACACTGAATCAAACAACACATAGCTTTAACTTATTAACATTCATGCACTTAAATTGCCCCTTAACTCATTAGAACTTGAAAGCAGTTAAAACTGGTGCCTATCCCTTTAACACAGAACACAGGTTCCCCTGATCTAGTAATCCTATGCACCTTCAGAATAAGTCAGGAATCAGCATTACATCCTTTGACCCATACCATCCTTCATTGCTAGAACTTTAACTTGCCTACAAAAACAATGCAAGAAAGTTAGAGACCTATTTCTATAGATGCAACAAACTCAGCGGTGTAGTCTGTTTATTTATTCATCTCATTTTTAATATTCACCAATATCTTGTGTTTTAAAATAGACTTTGAATAACATTATATGTATATATGCATATTTATGAATATGCAAAGGAAAGAGTTCTCTGCTCATACAGAATTTTTAACAAAACTAACAGATGTGGTGCTGTCATGTCATGCATTCCTATTTTTGAATAAATGGTATAGACAGATAAAAGGGACAGCAATGGCAGCAATATTTGCCCCCACATTAGCGGATTTATACATGGGAATTTGGGAATCAGAATTTGTGCGTGATCCAATGAAAAATAAGTACTTGCACCTTATTGATTTATGGCGAAGGTACCTGGATGATATGTTAATAATCTGGAAGGGTACAGTCCAAGAACTGGGCAAATTCATTACATATCTGCACACTACCAATGATTAACTTAAGATTTAAGTACGCAGTGGATTTGAATAGAATTTAATGTTTGGATTTGGAAATAATAAAGGATGGAGATGGGTTGGGGGGGGTTAAAACAAATATTTTCCACAAAAGTACAGATAGAAATACAATATTAGAATCCTCCAGCTGTCACCCACGCCATGCTACAGAAAACATCCCTAAGGGACAAATTTTTGCATCTTAAAAGAAATCGTAGTGATCCTGAAGTTTATAAGTCGGAGGAACAAAAAATGGAAGATAGATTTTTGGAAAGGGGTTACAGTAGAAGTGTTATACAAAAAGTAAAAGAAGAGGTGTCTGCAAAAAATATGCATGATTTGTTGCATTTTAATAGACAAGGGTCATCTGCAGATGAAAATTACAGTTCTAACATGCATTTTAATTTTGTGATAACGTTCTCTGCACATGAGGGTTGTGTGGCAAAGACAGTAAAAGAAAATTGGCATGCTTTAAAAGGAGATGTGGCCCTAAAAGAAATTAATGTTCAGCCACCTTAAATGACCCCATGGCATTTATCAAAAAGAGTAGGGGATTTTCCCCGGTGTCCTGGCTAAATTTCCCTCATTCACTAAAAATACCACCAACAGCTTAATCCGGTTCAAGGTCAGTTAGCATTCATCTGTATTCCCCCTTCCCCCGGGTCGTGCCTGAAAATAGGAAGGATTTGTCTAGTGCACTTACCCAGTCGACAAAAGCTAAATAAATGTCTTACAGGAGAACCACTACAATTAAGGACAGACTGGTACATAGTCATCATACACCTGCATATAAGAAAACATGGTTAGATATGGATGTAAAGGTTTTGCTTTTTTAATGTAAAAAGTGTCAGTACTGTAAATGGATGGTAGAAGGGGCAGAATTATTTGGTCGAAATGAAAAAAAGTACATAACAGACAATTCTGTACATGTGATTCAAAGGGGGTTATTTACAAAGCAACATGTTCCTGTGGAGCATTTTATATAGCGAAAACAAATAGAAAATTGAAACAGAGAGTCACGGAACATGTAACTGCAATATCCACAGGCAATGTAAAATATTATACAGCTTTGCACATTAAAAATACAGTTAATTCAGAGGATCATAAATGTGGGTTTCAGGCAATAGGTAAAGTACCACAGAACCCACAAGGGGGAGATTTTAACTCAATGGTTTTGCACAGTGAATCATTTTGGATAAATAACTTGAAAGCCATACAATGGTCAGGACTGAATGCATCATTTGATTTAAAACCATTTAAAAAAAATAAAAAATGCCATACAAAGGCTAGGTGAAGCTATTTTTATCTGACTAATTTTACACGTAAAATAATTTGGATCTGATTCTTTAAATTATGGAACAAATTATGTCGCTCATATTGTATTTCATCTATACATATAATGTTATTCAAAGTCTATTTTAAAACACAAGATATAGGTGAATATTAAAAATGAGATGCATTCAGCCCGGTGATGCTGAGGGCTGAGGCACTGGATGCCACACCTTGCGCCACACCAGCGACCCGAGTTTGGAAATGAGCCCGGGCTGTTGGGGGTCGGCAGGGAAGGGAGAAGATCGAGCATCTGGAGGACAGCTCTCCTCTCCTGGGGAGGTTGCGTTCCCGCCGAATGACTGCTCCCAGGTGGAGGCCTGGGGGAAGTGTGGGTCTGCAGGGCGCACAGAAG
This sequence comes from Neoceratodus forsteri, assembly GCA_016271365.2. Classification (NCBI taxonomy): domain Eukaryota; kingdom Metazoa; phylum Chordata; order Ceratodontiformes; family Ceratodontidae; genus Neoceratodus; species Neoceratodus forsteri. The sequence goes on from CM057456.1 coordinate 213,365,617, forward strand.
GGGAGGGTGCTGTGGACTTCCGTGGACGTGCACGGGCCTCCACACACACACGTCTGGTGTGTGTACTCTAGCAATGGGGATCAGGGAGAAAAGTGGCGGACAATGGATCCTCCGGCTGCAGGATGAAACACGACTCTCCGCAGGCTCTGCTTCTGGGCCAGGCAGAAAGGTAATCCCCGGTAATTTCAGGATGTCAGTGCTGGGGGGTCAGTCTGAAGGGGGCACCAGAGGACAAGAGCACAAACATCACATGGAAAAAAATAAATAAAAATGAGACGCATAAATAAAAAATGGTCTTTAATGCATTTGCACATTGTTTCTGTCTTCTTTTGGTTTTAACTTAAGTAGCAATGTAATGTTTTAAGTATGAACCTCCCCCTGCCAGCTTATGGCAATGCTTCCTTGTGGTCCTGTTCCTACTAAGACAAAAGAGGTCTTCTGTAGTCACCTTGTCGATACCGTTTAGGTATTTGAAGGTTTCAGCCATGACCCCCCTCTCTTTCCTCTCCTCGTGTGAGTGCATGTTGAGGCCATTCGGCCTGTTCTCATATGCCTTGCCCTGCTGTCCCCAGACCATTTCTGGCACCCTCTTCTGGACTACATTGATCATGTTTATATCATTTTTCAGGTAGTGTTTTGAGTACTGCATGCCGCACTTCAGGTACGGTCACACCAAAGATCTGTACAATGGCAATATAATAAACTCTTCTTGTCTACTCATGATCCTCCTCGCAATACATCCAAGCATCCTGTTTGTTTTGGCTGCTGTCTTCCTGCACTGCATTGATTGTTTTAGATTGCTGGTGATGGCTACCCCCAAGTCCTTTTCCTCTTCTGATGTGGTGAACTGGACCCCCTCTAGGCTATAGTTCATTCTCAGGTTCTTATGTACCTATATGCATGACTTTGTACTTCTTTGCATTGAACCTGAGTTGCCATATAGCAGACCTCCTTTCTAGCCTTGCTAAGTCTTGTTTAAGATGCTGTACATCCACATCCATATCTACCCTCCCACAGAGCTTGGTGTTGTCCACAAAGAGGCAGATTTTGCCTTTTATGTCATCTGCAATGTCACTTATGAATACGTTGAACAAGACCAGACTGAGCACTGAACCCTGTGGCAGCCCACTGGTGACTGCCCTTGAGCCAGGGAGCTCACCCACCACCACCCTCTAAGTCCTACCCCTTAAAAAAATTGCCACAAACCTAGTTAATTTCTTTCCTGCCCTATGATCCTCCAACTTCCTGATCAACCTCTTGTGAGGCACCATGTCAACAGCCTTGCTGAAATCCAAGTAGAGTAGGTCAACCGCTTGGCTCTTGTCTACTGATCTTGTTACCAGTCAAAGAAGTTGATCAGTTGGTTTGACAAGATCTCCCTGCCATGAACCCATGTGGTCTCCCATATTGGAGGCCATTTGCCTCCAGGAACCCAACCAGTCTTCCTTTTAGAATGGTCTCCATTAATTTACAAACAAATAGAGGTCAAACAGACCAGCCTGTAGTTACCAGGGTCATCTCTGGGCCCACTTTTGTGGAATGGCACCATATGTGCAGATCTCCATTCTTGCGGTACACCCCCATATCCAGTAAGCTGTCAAAAAGATCTGTCATTAGATCTACCAGGTCCTCTGCCAACTCTATCAATACACTGTGGTCATTTTTCATCAATCAGCAAGTCAGTGATCAAGGCTGGGCTTCTGCTTCACTGGGTGGATTTGACCATCCACTTTTCAGATCATTTAGTTGGGGTGCAAAACCAAGTTGTGGTCATTAAAATTGTACAGTAGAACTAGCTATTCTTTATTTTTTGTTGTTGTTTATAAATCTCAAGAATCAGGGCATGAATCTGAAACTGCTCAAATACTTGGGCCCCTCCATCTCAAGGTACAGTTGGGCTAGTCATCAAAATTGGTATTTGCTCCAATCAAGATAGGCACTTTTTTTTGTATATTACAGTATGTGTGAGGATCTAAGTTAGGCATCTTCTCATTTTACTTATTGAATCAAGAGATCCACATTCAGAGATGACTAACTGAATCCACTACACTACTAGTATGCCTGTCAAGACATCATAGGGTCATGAGTCATACGCTAATGCCGTGGTCATCTCATTTCATGTCTGTCAATGCATCTCAAGCACACAACATATAAAAAAGTATTTACTTACCATTTTTAAGAAGAAAACTATTATGTTTAGAGACACACGCAAAACCAGAAAAAAGAACCACTAGCCAAAATGGGTCATTAAACTAAAAGAATCTGTTTTTCTTTGTCTACTGTTGTTTCAGTATTCTTTTGAAGGGAAGGGTAATATATAAAACTATAAGGCTGCCCACAGAATACCCTTGCAGACAAACTTTTTTAACTACATACGATTACGCTGGTCTATCAAAACTACAGGCTTCCGTATTCCCTTCAAGAGAGACTTAAGACATGGACCAGCCCAGTGGCTTGGAGGGCAGAGGTGCTGGCATCTTACCTCCTGCCATGCTGGCAACCTGTGTTTGGTGACAAGCACGGGTTGCTGAGGTCAGCTGGGGAGGGAAAGGATTGAGCACCTGATGGCTACTCTCCTTTCCCAGGGGAGGTGGACCTGCACATTCCATTGAATGACTGCCACCTGGTGGAGGCCACGTGGTAGTGCGGGTCAAGGAGGGCCGTGGAAGGGAGGGCTGCGGGACTCTGTGGCATGTGCATGCTTCCATATGCACGCATCTACATGTGCACCCCAGTGTGGGGAACAAGGGATGAAAAAAAGAAAAGGAAAGGCTCCGGTTTTGTGAAGCCCTGCCTGCCCACCCCCACCCCTCTGTGTCACCATGACCACTGCCCTGACCATACAGGGGGGACACTGGTTGGGTTGGCAGATGCTGGGTGGGGAAGGTAGTGACAGGGCTCAGAGCCGCCAGAGATGACCTGCCTTGGAGAAAAACAAACTCTATAAAAAGGGGGACTTAAGACATAAGGAATTCCATACTTCACAAGACTGCATGCTGGCTGTAACTGGAGCCTGACAAGAATGATGTAGGCAGCACTCCATGCTCACTGAGACCCAACAATGAAAACTTCAGGCTGAGAAGTAAACTCAGGCAAAATAAAGAAGAATAAAATTACTGAAAACTTTATTTATGAAAACTGACACAACACATATACATTGTATTAGGCTCTACTAGATTACAGCATATAATTAAACTAAGAAATGGAATGCTGCAGTTAATGTTCACAAATCAGTTTGATTTGACACCATTAGTTTAATTTTAGAGTTAAGAATACCTAGAAAAGAATGTGTTCATTCTTAAACAGAACAACCACTAATATCTTGTGACTATTTTCAAATATAACAGCCTTATTCAACAATTCTCTGGAAACAGGAGTGGTCCCAGAGGACTGGAGGAGGGCAGACGTAGTCCTGCCTCATAACAGCAGCAGCAGTGAGAAGGCTGGCAACTATCGGCCAGTCAGTGTAATGTCAGTGGTGAGGAAGCTAATGGAGATACTTTTAAATGAAAGGCTACTGGAGTGTCTTGAATCCAGCAGGTTATAAGACCCAAGCAGCACGTATTCATGGGAAGGATGTCATGTCAGATAAACCTGATCTATTTCTTCGACTGGGTGACCAGGGAAATAGATCAGGGTGGGGCGGTGGATGTGGTGGTCTTAGACTTCAGCAAGGTCTTTGATGCCATACCATCCAGGAGGTTCATAAGGAAGCATGGCAGTTTGGGGGGTGGGACCCAAGGTGTTAAACTGGGTACAAAATTGGTTGATGGCTAGGAAGCAGAGGATGGTGGTAAATGGCTTCACTCTGGGAAAGGGAGAGTGAGGGTATCTCAGGATTTAGTACTGGAAATAGTTCTCTTTAATGCCTTTATAAATGACATTGCAGAAGAGCTGGAAGGAAAGATACAGTATTCCTCTTTGCAGATGACACCAAAATCTGCATCAGGGTTGACGCTCCGGAGGGCGTGGACAGAATGTGTAGCAACCTGAGAAAACTTGAGGGAGTGGTCAAAGATATGGTAACTGGGTTTCAATGCGAAAAACTGCAAAATCATGCACCTATGTCATGAAAACCCAGAGGTAGAGTATAAAATGGGGAAGAGGTATTGATGGTTACTAAACAGGAAAGGGACCGTGGAGTAATCATATCTAATGACCGCAAGGTGATGAGGCAATGCAACAAGACAGTATGTAGGGCCAGCTGGAGTGCATTGGGTATCACCAGCAGAAGAAGAGAGGTGGTGTTACCACTGTATAGATCATTTGTGAGACTCCACCTGGAGTATCGTGACCAGTTCTGGATACCACATCTCAAGAAGGACATAGACAGAGTAGAGGCTAGACAAAGTAGAGGCTGTCCAGAGGAGGGCAACTAAAAGGGTACAGGGGCTGCATCAAAAGCCATATGAGGCCAGCCCGCCAGCATAGCAGTTGGATTTCCACCTGCGATGCTGACGACCCAGGTTTGGGAATGGACCCAGGAGTCAGAGGGCAGGCCGGGGGGAGAAGGCTTGAGCAGCCCACGACTACTCGCCTTCTCCAGGGAGGGAGGGGGGTCTGAGCCTCAGTGTTTGGTGGCCCCTGGTGGAGGCTGGAGGCACAGCACTACATTGGGCTCCATTGTGGGAGGGAGCATGACAGACGTCAGCTTCGGCCTTGACATCGCATAACACGTCACGCCCCCACAACCAGAAATGCAAAAAAAATGGCTGTTCAGCTGACTGGATGATGGTCACTGGGGACTCCTCTGCCACAAAGTACCCAGCAGGCTGCCTCTTGGGCCACTCCCATAGCCCCTGTGCCTCGAGCACAGATTAGGATGCCAAGTCTCTCCTCCCTGCAAGCGCATCCCAGGAAGGGGGGCCCCCCCACCAAAGGGATATGTCTGGGCTGACAGAGGGCATGGGAATCGGGAGCGGTGGGTTAGCAGTGGCAGAGGGACGAGCCTGGCTGCAGTGGGGGTCATTGGCGGCCTGAAGGAGTGGCTGGCCAGATGGCTAGGGAGGTGCAAAAAAAAAAGCCATATGAGGACAGACTAAGGCATCTTAATATGTATACCCTAGAAGAGAAGGGGGGCATGAAGCAGACCTATAAATACTTCTTGGGGGTGAATAAGGTACATGAAGGGCATATTTTTCAGATGAGAAGGTGCACGAGAACAAGGGGTCATGAAATGAAGCTGGAAAGGAAGAAATTTAGGAGGGATGTGAGCAGGAGTGCCATTTAAGTAGGGCAGAGGGAGACAGTTGCTCCCACCCAGCATTTGGTTCAAGGTTGTTGTTATGGCATGGCAATAATGGCAATTTGAATTTCATTTGCCACAATAACTATAACTGCCCCCCCCCATGTGTGCTCACACTGCGGCAGCAGGACTGGATGCGTGCCCTGTTGTCCATTCTCTGAATCTCTCCACCTATTAGCGGTGGTGCCATCACATGACATGGAGGAGCAGTGTGTGTAAGTCATGCGACAGTCTTTCCCACCACAAGCTAGCTTGGACTCAGAGGACTAGACTGAGCTCTCACTCACACCAGTGGCAATGTGGCATATATTGAATTTGTTTAGACTCTGTCTCCTTCAGTGGTTGAAAGGGGCAAGGAGGTGAGTTAATTAACTTAACTTTCCTAAGCCCTATGCCACTATAGACTCATCACAATAAAGAAGCAGCACAGGCCCAGCAGTATTGCAAGCTAGCAGCAACACAACAGCAATGGCGGTGTGGCTTTATACTTCCACAGGCCTTCAATCAGCAGTGCAGTGCAGCACTGAGCAGCGGCAGCAGCCAGCAATAGGTTGGGTTGTGAGTGACCACTCAATCGTGGTCAGGAGTTGGAGTGCACAGCGCAAGTGGAAAGACTCATTCAGGCAAGTGGCACTGTTTATGTGATATGCTGTACCTGCCTGCCAGTATCGAGTTCTGCTTCTGAATCACAGAGGGTAATGCCGACTTTCAACAAGGAGGACTAGTCAGGAGCTGTGCAGGCTGTGAATAATGTGTTGGTTCTCCAGGACCTTTGTTGTGATCTGGTGACTTTCTTCTCAGGGTTGATCAGGTGTCCTATGATCCCCTGCTGAAACTGCTGAGTTTGTCTAAATTATTCCCCAGAAAACAAGTTTGTTGTATCCTACGATTCTAGAAAACCTGACAACTGGATTGTCTTGAACAAAGTGTGGTTTGATCTTATATTGGCAAGTTGAGGTTCTGGTCATTTCCCTTTTATTAAATTGATTTCCAGTTTCTAGCGAAACAGTCACTGTTGGCATCCAAGAACAGACGCAGTTACACAAACTCCCCACCCAAATGTGACTTTTAGAATCTTTCAAGTTTTATTACTGAATGACATTTTCATTAAAACAGGATCTTTTCCCCTTAGACTTGGGGCTTGATCTTCAAAAGCACTGATATGTGGGACTTGTGAATATTTGGGGTGCTTTGCCCCATCGCACATTCGAACGTGCGCACTGTGCCTGTGTGAATGTGTGGCAATTCTTGTGATGGCTCCTTCAGTCCCACTGGTTGTTGCCCCGGCCCCGGCTGAAATCTGAAATTGCGACCCTGGGTGTGAGGAAGTACTTCTTCACTGAAAGAGTGGTGGATGCATGGAACAGTCTTCCAGCAGAGGTGTGGGGGTGAAAACAGTGGTGCTCTTCAAGCATGCATGGGATAGGAACAAAGGGATCTTGGTAGAAAAAAAGGGATGGGAGGTAGCCGGAGATCATGTAGAGTCTATGATGACAGTATAGGCAGGTAAAGATGGGCAGACTGGGTGGGCCAAGCAGTTGTCATCTGCTGATAAATTCTGTGTTTCAATGTTTTTAAGTAATTTTTTTAATTATATTTTATAATACTTGAAATTATATTCCAAAAGCAATTACCGTTGAACTGTTAGACTTAGAAACTTATATTTTTTGTTTTGTTTTTTTAATGAAGCAGCTGAACATCAGTAAAACCGCTAAAGAGGAAAAAATGTATACTGTAACTGACATTATTGTGAAAATTGTCACCTTTATTGAAAAAAGATTCTTCCGTGATAATATCAGCAACACAGCCCAATACACTTAGTCCACCACCACCGTGTCCCTGAAAAGCTCCTATTGTTGAGTGAAGCATTGGTGGTGGATTGAGGGTCACTGGGCTGTGCTGCTGATTTTATCATGGAGAATCTTGTTCAATAAAGGTGACAATGTGCTCAGTATTGTCAATGTCAGTGCACCTTTTTTCTGTATAGTGTTTTAACTGGTGCCCAGCTCGCTTTACCTGTCTGAGACATAGAAACACAGAAGCACAGATTTTGTGGGCAGAAAAGGATCGGTTGGCCCATCCAGTCTACCCCAGTTTTCACTGCCTATTCTGATGCCTCCAATCCTTATTAGTCACCAGTGTCCCCCCTACTTTTCTACATCTAGTTTTTCCCTGTGCTTGTCCCATGCATGCTTGAAGCTTCCTACAGTCTTAGCCCCCACAGCTTCGGCCAGTAGGCTGTTCCCATCTTCCATGATTCTCTTCCAGTTATCCATGACTCTTTCCCTGAAGAAGTATTTCCTCACATCACTTTAAAACTCCCCACCCACTGGCCCAGTGGTGCTGAGGGTTGAGGTGTGGGATGCCACACCCTGCACCAAGCCAGTGACCTGTGTTCGGGAAAGAGTGCAGGCCATTGGGGGTCGGCAGGGACAGAGAAGGATCGAGCATCTCAAGGACTGCTCTCCTACTCTGGGGAGAGGGGATGCAAGCAGTTGGCAAATGCTTGCCCCCTAGCGGAGGCTGAGGGGCAGATTGCTGAAGCTGAAGATGTGGCTGTGGGATGGAGCAGATGCCTGGAGGAGCGCACACAGCAGCATGCGCGCTGCCGCCGTCAGCGTCAATGCACGTTCCACTCCCCAAAAGGGAGGAAAAAATGGAAAACAATGGGGTCCTCTACCACAGAAAGATGACAATTGCCCCACCGCGGTGCTGCCCAAGAAGATGGTGGGTTGAGAGGTCTCCCCACCCCCTGCCATGAAGGGTAAGTCATGGGGGTTGAACAGGGAGGGGGTCTGATACCCGGTGTCAGCGCAAGGGGGGACGTCAGAAAGCAACCGGCAGAGGATCCTGGGGGAAAAAGCATTAACACACAAAAAAAATATATATATACCTCTCCCCGGCTTTTTTTAAATTTCATATTTATTGAACAACTCGGGTACATAATTCATCGCAAGACATTGTGACTGATTCAGGCAGTCACAAAACTCATATTCTAAGGTAGTATAGCGGAAGGCAGTATAGCGCAGTGGTTTAAGGCTCTGAGCTGCAAATCTGGAGACCTGGGTTTGAATCCCCCAGCCCCCACTTTCATACTGTGTGACCCTGAGCAAGTCACTTAACTGTCCTGTGCTCCCAGGTTGTACCTGTAAACAAGCTTTCAGCTTAGTGTGTCTCACCTGGTTAAACAATTGGAAAAAAAAAAGATAAGTCACAGCATCCTGGTACAAAATACAGCACTTATATAAGCCTACAACAATATTTATTTGTTGCTCCTCAGGGCATTCGTCATTGTCCCCCCTCTAGCTTCATTGCATGCCCCATGTCCTGCTGTCCTCCTTTCTCTGAAAGAGACAGCCCACCTGCACCTTGTTCACCCCTGTGAGGTACCTATAGATCTCAATCATGTCCCCTCTCACTCTCCTCTCTTCCAGTGAGTACACGTTGAGGTCCTGCAGCCTTTCTTCATATAGCTTCTCATGTAGTCCCTGTACTGTGTGGTGGCCCTCATCTGTACCACTTCTACTCTGTCTATGTCCTTTTGGAAGTGTAGCCTCCAGAACTGAACATATTACTCCAGGTTGGGTCTCACTAGTAAGCGATACAGTGGTGGCATCTCCTCCCCTACTGCTACAAATCCCCATTCCTATGCACTCCAGCATCCCAATAGCTTTTCCAACTGCCTTGTCACACTGACCAGCTGCCTTGAGATAGTCAGATATGATGACCCCAAGGTCCTTTTCTTGCTTGGTGACTTGGTCCCTTTGCTGTGTAATCAATGTTATGTAATGTCATGTAATGTCTTTGCCTGACTTGGAACCTTTGTAAACAAGCCCTCGGCTCAAAGGTATTAATCCTAAACTGAAATATATAAATAAATAACTAAATGAAAGTACCTCCCCCAATCCTATACACAGTTCCTGAGTTTCTCCACCCCAGGTGCATGGTCTTGCACTTATTGGCTTTGAAATCCAGTTGCCATGGCCGGCCCACTGGCACAGCAGCACTGCTACCATCTCCGATGCCAGTGACCCAGGTCTGGGAACAAACCCAGGAGCTGGATGGCTGACCGGAGAGGGGAGGCTTGAGTGTCCGAGGGACAGCTCATCTCCCTTGGAGGGAGGGGGATGATGGCCCAGTGCATGCGTGGTCTCTGGAACAGCAGATCGGTCAGTACCTTACAGTAAGGGGACGTGTGGCAGGACGTCAGCATATGCCTTGACATCATGGCACAGCCATGACTCCAGGGGCATTACAGGGAAGAAAATCAGGGGCCCGGCAAAGTCCCACCACCGACAGAGGAGGTGCCCCTCACCGACCAGCCCACGAGGCTGTAACGGGTACCCAACGCAACAAGAAGGACTGGGTGCTCCTGCTCACCCCAACCCCACCTGGGTGGAAGATCCACAGCCACATGGGGGTCCGACTGGTGGATTGCAGTGTCTGGTCAGGTCAGAGGTAGGTCCACCGAAGCTCCTAGGGGGGAAAAATAGCAAGTTAAAAAAAAAAGAAAAGAAAACCAGTTGCCACACCTCAGGCCACGCCTTCAGCCTCCCCAGATCCCTATGCATTCTCTTCATCCCCTCTTGATTGTCCACTCTGCTGCAGATTTTTGTAACACCCACAAAGACACACCTCCCCTTCCAGCTCTTTCACCACTGTCGCTTATGAAGACAATGAAGAGGACCAGTCCCAGCACTGATCCCTGCGGCACCCTGTTACTCACTCCTCTGAACCTGGAGTGCCTGCCATTCAACACCATCCTCTGCCTCCTATCCTTCAGCCAGTCTGATTCCTAATTTATCACTTTCTACCCTACCCCCAGGCTGCTTAGTTTCTTTTTTTTATTTTCCCATCTTTTTGGCCACTGCCTGCACTGAAACCCTCATTCCGGTCATGGACCCCTACCGCCTTATCCCCACATGAACCGCAGCATCCCAATACCCTGGCTTCCCCAGGGTGAGGATGTACCTGGCCCATATGTGCCACGAATGACGGGTTAGGTCGAGAGTTGGCCTAGGGGCGATGAAGGCAGCGGGGTGGACATCATCAAGGCGACGGGCGGCAGTGTTTTTTCCCACTGTAAGGGGGGCAGGAACATGCAATAACAACCTACATCCGTCCCGCCCCCAAACATGCTGGGGCCTGGTGCTTGCAGTACCCCTGGCCTCTGCCAGGGGTCTGTCATATGCCGGACACACTCCCCACCCTCCCCCCAGAGAAGGAGAGCAGTCCACAAGATGCTCTATCCTTCTCCCCCCAGCCGGCCCTCTGACACCCCGGGTCTGTTCCCGAACCCGGGACACCAGCGTCACAAGCAGAAATCCAACCACTGCGCCGACGAGCCAGCTAGGCTGCTTAGTTTCTTCTCTAGCCTCCTCTGTGGTACAGTGCCAAAGGCCTGTCCAGATAAGCCAGATCCATTGCCCTTCCCTGATCTACTTCCCTAGGCACCTAATCAAAGAAATCTATGAGATTCATTTGACATGACCTGCCCTCTGTGAAGCCATGCTGCCAGTTGTCTTGCAGCCCTTTTGTCCCCAGGTATGCCAACATCCTTTCATTCACTATGGTTTCCATCAATATCCCCACCACTGAAGTGAGACTGACTGGCCTGTAGTTGCGCCTTTGATTATGCTGGTGGCACAGTTACAGTCCTCTCAGCAGCCTTTTTTCTTACATTTTTTAAATGAAAGCTTGGAGTCTGATCAGCACAATTAGATCATACTGATACGGTTCTCATGTATTGATTCTTCTCTAGCCATGTCAATACATGTTGTTAAAATGAATGAATTAAAAAAACATTGTAACCGTTTCTTGTTTTTAGATAAAAAATGTAACAACATTATATATCTATATTAACTTAGCTGACTTCAAGGATTCATTAAAAAAAATTACACCTCTAGCCCTAAGAGTTCCAAAGTTATTTTATTTTAAACAAACTGGAAAGGTCTGGCGTTGAAACCGTTGAGGGTAGAAAAGTATTTTGTTTTAGATGAAAGCTTGTAGCCTGGCCATTAAGAGCCAGTCCTATCAAAAGAGTTTGTACCTGTATTTGTCTATACTATTTTTTATGAATCAGTACTATCTGAACTGCTATTTGAGTACATAATGGAGGCATGCTTCTTAGTTGCCACATGGCTAAATACAGCGAACACATAGCAATACTATTTTTGTTGTATCAACGGGCTATCGAGATACTGGGTTTTTTGTACCTATGCATATAATTACATGCGATATGAAAAACAAATAATTTTTATACATTTTTAAAAATGTTTCTGAGTTTTGGTAATACTATACATTATGTAATTAGAAACAGTGTACTGGGGGTGTGGCCAGCCATCAGAGTAAGAAGATATGGTTTGCTGAACTCCTGTTGCAAGAAACCTTTTGTTTAAAAACTGAGTTTCCACAGCAATTTAATTTGCTATTTTGATACTGCATAATGAAGTACATTTGAAAAAGTATTCCTGTGATGTCTGAGGATGGGGCACCCTAAAGGAAGTCAATCAAAAGCTACAGATTACTTCAAGCTGAAATTAGGTCCAGCGAGCCAGCCAGGAACCTTGAAAGGAGAGCAGTAACCACCCTCGGTCCCAGGCCTTCCACCAGTTACGGATCTGCAAGAAATAAAGAACTCTTTGAAGCTTTTAAATAGTTCTATAAAGAAACTAGAGAGAAAAATAGACAAGTTTACAGTTAGCATCTCAGTTGTTGAACGGTCTGTGGCTGAAAAAGCAGACGGGCAACAGTGCGGGCTGATAAGGTGAGAGGGCTCCATTGATGACTTTCATTAAAGAAAACAATTCCAAATTAAACTAGGAACTATGGAGAACAGACAGCGAGATGGAAATGTATATCTTATGGGTCTTTCAGAGAATTCTGAAGGGCAGGACCCTCTGGGGTTTTTTGAGGACTAACAGGCTTCTGCACTAGTCAAATCCCCTGGCCCCAGGCTTTCTCGAGCATGTACTGTATATCGGGTCAGTCCTCAACAGACTACAGCATCAAGCTACACCCCAAGGATAGTGCTACTTATTTTTACAAGAACCAGTATTCGTGATCATGGTTTGCTCCACCCTTAAAGTGGGAGAGTTAATGGTAGAAGAGGCAGGGATTCATTTTTTCTTGATTTGTCATATACAACTACGCAGAGATGGAAAGAATTCAAAACCATTAAACAGAGGGTAAGAGCACTGGAACTGCCTTTCCTTTGCTCTGTCCTGCATGACTTCTTGTGTCAGTTGGGTCAAGGACTTATTTGTACAATAACCCACAAGATGCAGGAAAGCAGAAACAGAAGATGGAGGCCAACTGGAAGCCACTGTCAAGGAGCCAGTGAAGGCAAATCAGGATACACAGCTGCGAGAAGCATGAGGTTGCGGAAAGGAAGAACTGCTTTCAAACAGTGTTTAGTGTGCTAGGGTGTCCCTCCCCCCCAACTACTACTACCACCACCACCTCCTTTTACCTCCTCCAAAGACGGGACTACTGTATTTTACTAGGAAATGTTTTTCTGTACTGGTATGATACATAAAATTGTTTGGCTAAATTATATGCGCATGGAATTTGATACTTAAGTCCAGATTACAATGATGGGCTCACACATGCTTCCCGTAATACATGAGAGTAAAGCGGGAGGAAGAGCAGAAGTACGTGGCACTGTGTTTTCTAAGTTCCATATAAAAAATGGGTTAACAGTTATTTCATCTTGGTTGTATGAATCCTAGGGTTTTATTTCAGTCAAACTGTTTAGGAATCAGTTATGAATGTCTCTCTCTACCTTATTGGGTAGCAGAGGGGATTAGTTTAAAATCAACAGTGCAATTTCAGAGCTTTACGTTGTGTGCTACCCCACTCTTACAGGAGAGGAGGGACTGGCTTTTCTTTTTCTGATGTGTGAAGGCTGGCTCAGAACATTTTCTTTGCAATGGGAGCCTTGCTCATCACAACACAACGTATTAAGTAATTTGATTTACGCTGTGCAGATGACATAACTTATTTGTGGATCAGGGTACAAAAGTACAGGCTGTAATTCTTGTAGATTATATGGAGCAGTTTTAAGTCTGCTTATTTGACGACAAGGGCTCTGTTTTTATGTAATGCTCAGATTTTGTGATACCATTTGCATTTCCCTGCCTAGTGACATCACAAATGTGTATAGGTTAGCTTTCTCCTTTGTTAATGAAAATTATACAATGGGCTGGGACAATACTGTATCCTGATTGGCTATGGATCTGTGCATGGGTAAAAAGGTGCTGGCAATAAGGACACAGCACACTAACAATCACAATGCCTTTTTTTAATTCTTGGTATCCATTACAAAATGGCTGTCTCATTCATTTTTAATTCCTGGTATCCATTACAAACATGGCTATCCCCTTTATTCACTAACAAATTACTTATGCCTTAAAAATTAAATTTCCACAAAATAAAAAGAACAAACGAACTTAGTTTTTTTCCAACTTTATTTCTTCTCTCCACTCACGACTGGGGATGACACCTATCCCCATATCTGCCCTGTACACGGGATCTCAGCACCTCTCCAGCTGGCCTCCACTGCAACTGCAGGAACAGGAAGGACCATGGTTTACCCCCTACGTAGGGGCCCCCAAGTGGGGAATGGGAGGGAGACCAACATAACCCTGGAGCCCCTAACCTGACTTACATTGGGCATTGTTTAGCCAGAGGAAGCAGGACCCCACCGGGGGCTTCATTTTGCCCGCTCTTGGAGGGTTTTCCTACTTGTACGTTCCCCGGAGGCATGGACAACTGCCACTGCCTTCACCCAATTCTCAGCATTCCTCTGGCTTCAGCACCTTCAGTCTTCACTGGGAGTTGCTAGTTGCCAGGGAGATGCAACCCCACTCTCCCCAGGAGAGGAGAGGAGAGCAGTCCTCCAGATGCTCGATCCTCTCCTACCCCAGTCAACCCCCGATGATCCGAGCTGACTCCCGAACCCAAGTCACCGGTGTGGCACAAGGTAAGGCATCAGTGTAGCCCTCAGCGCCACTGGGCTGGCTCACAAATGAACTTATATTACTCTCCTACACATATATGCAAATTAAAATGAAGTACAACTCACAGTTTTATTTTTGGGAGTTTCTTTTCTGACCATGGACCCCCTCCTAGCCTTGCCTTCCTATCAGGAAAATCTTTGCTGCTTGCTGTGTCCCAGATACAATTGAATCCCTGACTTTACTGAGGCCTTTTGTTGTGTGTTTTTGCTTGAGTGCTTGAGGAGAGGTGAATATTCAGCCTGTAAAATTCTGCATAGGTTTGAATTTCTGTAGTCCAAGATAAATAAAGGAGCAGTGTTACCTTTTCTATGATAGCCTTTGACAAAACGCATATTTGCATGAAATGCGTCAGGTGACATGGACGCTACTTTGAGTGGAGGGGGCCAGGAAGATTGTATGTAGCATCCAGGATTGTCTACTGTAGCTGCGTTTTAAAAGTTTTGGAGCACCTTGTGCAGATTACAAATAAAATTAAGCATATTCTGGTGAATCCCTTATTATCCCTCTGTACAGACAGCTGGTGAGACCCCATCTGGAATACCGCATGCAGTTCTGGAGACCTCATCTCTACAATGACATAGACAGAATGGAGGCAGTCCAGAGGAGGGCAACTAAAATGGTGCAGGGTCTGCACCAGAAGCCATATGAAGAGAGACTAAAGGAGCTTAATATATATACCCTCGAGGAAGGGGGGGGACATGATAGAAACATTCGAGTATCTCAAGGGAATCAATAAAGTCCAAGAGGGCAGCATCTTTCAGAAAAAGAGATGTGCAAGAACAAGGGGGCACAATTTGAAGATAGAGAGGGGATGGCTCAGGGGCAATGTGAAGAAATATTTTTTTCACAGAGAGGGTAGTGGATGCATGGAACGGCCTTCCTGAGGAGGTTGTGGGGTCAAAAACAGTGGGGGAATTCAAGAATGCATGGGACAGACATAAAGCAATTCTTGTGGGGGGTAGGAGGATGTAGGCTGTTGGTTAACTAGGATCTGCAGCTTGTCCAATAGGCAGGGAAATGGGCAGACTGGGTGGGCCAAGCAGTCCTTATCTGCCGTCAAAGTCTATGTTTCTATATGTTTCTATCTTGTACATAAGCCTAATTGTGTTAATGCTACTCATCAGTGGCTACCAGCAGGTGCCAGTTACCTTTTCCTTTTGCACTAGTCCAAGATAAACAAACATTCCATCTATTAAATGTGTGGCTAGACATATGCTTGACAGATGGAAAAGGATTACTTTTACTAGTTACTTTTAACAAAAGAACATACATGTTTTTAATAAAAAAGTTGCTTTTTGGTTTTTAACATTTTCTTAGTTTATCCATATGATAAGCGAAATAAGATGCTTCAAAGTGAGTGTTGTGCTGGCACAACACACTTCCAGGGGCTAAAGGCACTCTGCCTGTGGCATTGTGCCTCACTATGCCCCTGGGTGTGTGTTGTGCCACCACAATGCACACCCCATTGTGTCTTACTGCTTACTGCTGGATATACTCCTATCACCATTATCTCACTGTACCAGCTTTGCTTTTATGGTACTTTGTTGTGAAAAATCAATAAAGAAAACGTATTTTTGAAAGAAACTGTGTAGTTTGCAACTTAGTTTTCATTGATCTTATGCCCTTATTCGCAATGCAAACATTTCTCTTTCCCTTCTAGTGATCCCCACTTCGCAGGCTTTGTTTTCAAAATCATCAGAAGATAATAGTTTTGAAATGGATCCATACTTCTGTTTAACGTCTTGATTTAGCTACTGTTTCCATTTAAATGTATTTGTACAGCATATATCTATGTATGAAACATCTGAGAGACAGAATAATTATTATGAGTTTGCAGCTCATTTGTTAAACTTGAATATTAACTTATTCAATAGTTTTTTATTCCTGGTCCCTCAACCATTGTCAATCAGGGATATACAGTATCCTGTGGATAGGGATATAATATAAATAGGTCAAAGCCAATATATAGCTAGCAGCCAGGAATTTTTTTCTGTCCCATTTTCTCTCACTTCCACCCTCCTCCCTATGGCATGAATGAATGCTTTTGTCAGTCCATGCATACAATCATGCCCTTGGGAATGACAAAGCTCCATGGCCTGCCTGCAGGGGTCACTGTGGTGATGCAACCCGCTGCCAGCCCTCCCCAACTAATGCATGATTGCCAATCGGCAGCTGCCTATAACCTGCCGTGCCTCTCGACATGGTGATCTGAGTCTGCTCCTGAACCTGAGTCACCTGCACAGCAGCACAATGTCCTGCTACTGGGCTACCCTGCCAGCCTGCCATGTCTCTTCCCCTTTCCAGATATCAAACACGTGCCTCTTGTTTTTTCAATGAGTTCTTTTTTTAATCATTTATTGATTGACTGGAATACAGTACGTAATACGTGCCATAGACAAGCATTCACCATTTGGTATATTCACAATCCAAGAATTTATCAAACAATATTGTTACAGTAAGGATAAGTTATGCCCCTACCTTTGTTATTTCACTAAAGGGGTTATTGATATATACAGAATTACTTAGTGTAAAGTTATAAGAGGTCTAGTACTGCCATGAGCAGGGAATACCAATAATAGTGGGAAAGTCATCAAGCACCCTAACAGAGCAGAAGGGTAAATAATCCCTATACCCAAACAGGTAAATAGCAATAAATGCAACTGGCTGAACAGATCTGTAGACTAAACGCTAAATAAATAATAAATGCTCCTTATACATTTCAGCACCGAAGAAGGCTTAAATCTCTCCATCATGCCAATGTATGTGACATATTACAGACTTTATAAAGTGAATAAAAACAGTCTCAAATCTCCATGTTAAGATTACTGGTGCAACGGGAACTATTGGAGATCACCTTAACACAAACTTTAGCTCAACACTGTCCGTACATAATATTTGTAAGCTGTTATGATCATTTTCTAAGGCTCAGTAATCTGTGAGAAATAAGACAGGGAAATAACAGTCAAATTATAAAAGCTCACATTGGAGCCGCAACTCAGTCCTCACGGTGGTCGGCAATGGTGGTATCTCTCCAGGTCTTCTAATGCAGCTGTGCAGTGTGGAACTGTTCTGGAGGCACCAAACAGCCTGAGGGAAGAAAAAGGAGTTGTACAACAATGTTTACATGATGCCACAAGGCCCTGCCCTTTTGTTCCCAGCACAGCAAGCATTCCACTTAACATACAGGTAGTTAGTCAATCAGGCCAAGAAAGACCAAAACTGTCCCTGGCTTGTGTTGCAACAGAAGTATTTGTAGGCAGTGTCACAAACACACTCCAGGGGTCAGGCCCTCTGCTCCCACAGTGCCCAACCTCAATGTGCAATATGTGAACAGGATACAAACAGGGACACCCTCCTGTCTGTTTTGGGTCCAAGCAACTACCAGTCTCGAGTCCTGGGGTCAAATATGAACCTTTTTTTTGCTAGCACGCCCAGGTAACAGATCCAATTATCATACCCTCTTCAGGGAAAGCAGTGCAATATTTAACCCAGCAGGCACACAACCTGGTTCACAATTCCTCTTCTGACTCAGTTGAGACCTAGGTATTTTCTTATGCTGCATATGGTGACACACTATAAGCACTTTAGCAGTTATGTCAGAATTATCAATACTATCCCAGCATTCACACTCAAAATGAAAAAATGCCTGAAGCAGGATTTAAAAGAAAACAAAGTTTATCAAAATTAAAAAAACAGTACAAAAATGCAAAACACAGAACACATAACATTAATGGTACAGTCATAAAAATAAATGGACACGTATAACAAACTTCCTTATACCACGTAACTGATCCTACCCTAGTTTCAGTTGGTAAATAGTAGTGCTGAAATTACCTAATTTTTGGTAGAAGTGCTTCTTAAGAGTAAAAAGCACAAGTGTCTCTTGAAAGTCCAAACACAAGTATGCAATGTTCCCTCAGCAACTTGCAACTTGACAATACCGGGGTGGGTCCGGAGGGTCCAACCCAGCTTGTGAGGTCACAGCTCTGTAGTGATGCTGGCTGGGAGGTCACTCTCATTCCTACATACTGAATTAGTCACATGCATCTGCACGCTGCTACATATTCCACTTAAAATATATTCTTCCTAATTAGTAAGCCACAGAGCATGAATTATGACAGATCAGAATTACCCCTTTGATCTTCAGAAGAACATCCTGAAAGACACTTCTCTTAGTTGTGAGAATTTCACAGGTAACTGTCAGTGTTGGCTTACCTCCTGATGTCGTAAAATGCAATATGTTATAACAGGGTTCCTAGGTTCAAAGTAGTGGCTGGTTTTAATACCTGTTACAACCTGGTGTCAAAAGAAAGCTCTTAATTAGTTTTTCCACTGGGTCAGGAACAGGGCAGATCCTTCTTTTCTCTCTGTTCAAATCCTATTTTCCATGATGCTTTGCTGCTTGGCCTGTGTTCCTAAGCAGAAGTCTAAAACATATATTTATATCAAAATTATATGCTCATAACTACTAGATGGTTATCCCGTTACAGGTTGTAGTATTGTGTTCTGAAAGTTAAACAGTTCCCACTTCCCACAAAAGCCATGAAAGCTTGATGTTTACCTGAAATCAGATATTGTAAGTGCCAGCCTCCAATTCCTGGTCCCATGCTCCAAACACGTCAGATCACTACTTCTTAGAGAAATAAGCCAACTCCAGTGAATTCA
The DNA here is from genome assembly GCA_016271365.2 of Neoceratodus forsteri. Classification (NCBI taxonomy): domain Eukaryota; kingdom Metazoa; phylum Chordata; order Ceratodontiformes; family Ceratodontidae; genus Neoceratodus; species Neoceratodus forsteri. The sequence continues at coordinate 213,384,547 of CM057456.1, forward strand.
CTTTAATCAACATTCAAAGGTTTATTTCAAATAGTATAACTTCAAACGTGGGTCACGTTCTGGTATACACTCGACATTTCACCCTTTTTAAGGGCTTCACCAGGGAGCAAGCCTGGCCAACTTTGTTACTCTGCTCTCAAATAATATCAGATCATTTCCATACATCAGTCAACATAGGCACAATCTCTTCCTGAATGTCTGTGGCTTCTAGCCTACTAAGGGTTAGGGTTTCAGCATGTCCTGCTGGTACACTCAGCATTACTGGTGCCATAACACCGAGTGTACCAGCAGGACATGCTTGCTTCCTGATGAAGCCCTTAAAAGGGTGAAAGGGTGAAATGTTGGGGTTATACCAGGATGTGGCCCAAGTCTGAAGTTATACTATTTGAAATAAACCTATGAAGATTGTTTAAAGTAGATTCACTGGAGTTGTCTGATTTCTCTAAGAAGTAGCAGTTGCACTTGTAGGTCTCTATCATGTCCCCTCTCGCTTTCCTGTCTTCCATGGTGTACATGTTTAGATCCCTCAGTTTCTCCTCATAGAGCTTTTGTGCAACCTCTGCACCATTTTAGTTACCCTCCTCTGTGCTGCTTCCACCCTTTCTATGTCCTTTCTGAGGTACGGCCTCCAGAACTGGACACAATACTCCAGGTGGGATCTCAATAGTGAGTCATTCAGTCAAAACACGTCCGGCCCCGTGGTGCTGAGGGTTGAGGTGCTGGATACCACACCTCGCGCTGTGTCGGCCCCGAATTCGGGAGCGAGCTCGAGCGCTGGGTGTCAGCAAGAGAGGGAATAGATTGAGAGCCCACTGGGCTGCTCTCTTCTCCCAGGGGGAGGGTCGGGAGTTTTCTGGAGTTCCAGCGGCCCCTGGTGGTGATTGGGAGTGTTGCAGAGACCTGGACTGCATGTAGCAGCATGGCAGACGCCGGCAGGGTTGCTGTGCGCATTGGCGTCAGGGGTGCCCATGCAGGGGGGAGGGAGGACAGGAAGCAGAGGACTACTATAAGGAGGAAAAAACCCTTCGGCCCAGGATAGGTGATGGCCCACATGTCCACCAGCACATGCCCAATGCTGGACCTCTACCACCGCCCCTTCGATCTCCTGTGGGGCTTAATCCAGGGGGCTCCGGAGGTGCACCGTAATGACTTTGAGGTAGGTGGGGGCCACAGTGGGTGGTAGAGCTGGGGATGTGTCATGGCCTGAGAGAGTTCTAGGTGTCCAAAGGAGATAAAGAGAATCCAAAAAAAATATATAGTCAAAACAGTACCTTTCTACTTCTGTTGGAGCTACCTCTCCCTATGCATCCCAGCACCCCACTGGCCCTACCTATTTCTTTGACACACTGCCCTGCCACTTTGAGGTCATCAGGCACGATAATGCTAAGGTCCCTTTCCTGCTCAGTGACTGGCAGTCCCCCCATCTAATACTCAGTTCTTGGGTTCTATGCCCTAGGTGCATGATTTTGTACTTTTTTTTGCTCTTTAACTGCCATGTTCTTGACCATTCCTCAAGTTTCCCAGGGTCCCTTAGCATTCTTTCCACCCCTTTCTTATTGTTCACCCTATTACACATTTTGGTATCATCTGCTAAAAGGTATATCTTCCCTTCCAATTTATCTGCAATGTCACTTATTAAAACATTGAAGAGGGCTGGTCTCAATACTGAGCCCTGCAGCAACCCACAGGTCACTCTCCCATCATTAGAGTGAGTGCCATTAACCACCACCCTCTGTCACCTATCCATTAACCAGTTCTAATCCAGTTTCCTACTTTGGATCCCATCCCTAGGCTGCTTGATTTCTTAATCAGTCTCATGTGCAGCACAGTGTCAAAGGCCTTCCTAAACTCCAGATAGGCCATGTCCACTGCCCTTCCCTGATCAATTTCTCTGGTCCCCTAGTCAAAGAACTCAATCAGATTTCTCTGGCATTCCCTGTCATTATTGGGATCCCATGAATAATAAGTCAAAAAGTGAATTCACCAGTAATACAGAACAAACTTTGTTGGCTAACCATGTTAATGGTACCATGGCAACACTGAACCAGGACTCGAGGGATACTGTCCATCGAGAGAAACTGCCCACAATAGAGAGCAAACTTTAATAACTAACTACTTTCAGGTGGTGAATGATGTTGAAGTCCAAGTAAATAAAGGAGAGAAAGATGATGCAGATTTAATAGATCTATATGACCTTGATGAATTGTTGGGGACAGATCGGAATTCACTAACTGATTTGTATTCCCAGATACCATCAATTGTGAGACCCAAAAGGTTAAAGGGCAGATCTATATTTTGTCAGTCTATTAATAATATATCAATAGACACCTTTGAAAAAACCCTGCTTATAGCAATTGATGATTTATTGAAAGAGGAATCCTTAGAACCCAGGTACGATCTCTCCTTGTTGGAGACGCAAGCCTTGTAGGAACTTAACATCTTGCAGCACATTGTAATCAAACCCTCTGATGGGGGGAGGGGGGAATAATGTGGTATGTCTGTCTGAAGAAATGTACAGACATAAAGCATATGAGCTTTTAGCTGACAACTGCAGTTATTTAAAGCTTTTTACAGATCCTACTACAGGATTCCAAACTGAGTTGTTCAACATGGTGGATTAGGCATTGGATAGTGGTTGGATAACCACTGCAGAGTCTGTTTTTTGAAAATGACCCAACCCATAACACCAACACTTTCTCTGAGCCCCAAAGTACACAGACCTATCAGTGATCCTCCCTGTCAACCCACTGACTATGATCTGGGATCCCTGACCCAGAACCTATCAATGTTTGTAGATTCTTTTCTGCAGTCTATGGTTCAGGGTCTGAAGCTCACATCAGGGTCACACTGGGGAAACTTAAAGATTTTGTATGGGAGTCTAGATTCAGATGACTCACAATGGACGCCATCAGTCTGTGCATGGTTATACTGCATAAAATGTGATTTGATGCAGTGAAGCACTTCATTTGTGGGAACACAGCCAGAGACAACACTCTGGGTTTCTTCCTCCTAAAGCCCTTGATTTCATCTTACATAGAAAGTATTTTGAATTTGATGACAAATTTTATTTGCAGCAGTGTGGTGCTACAATGAGGATGGCTGTTGTCCCCTCGTATGCCAATTTATATATGGGCCTGTGGGAGGAAGAACATGTACTTAATAAACCTAATAATCCATTTTCCAGAATGTTATTCTCTGGCTGTGATTTATTGATGGTATTTTATGTGTCTGAAGAGGTGAAGACAATGTCCAACCATTCACTGAGTACCTGAACTCAAGTGGTAAAAATGTATTCACCCATAGGGTGAAAAACAATAACATTGCCTTTCTGGATATCACCCTCCTAGGTATCCAAAGCTATTAAAACAGAAGGTTTAGAAAATCTACTGCTACAAACACAGTGCTCCACTACACAAGTTCCCACCCTAGAAAATTAGTGGAATCCATCCCATACGGACAACTTTCAAGGGTGAGAAGAAACTGTACGGACATAGAATTACCTAACAGACAATCATATGAAATCATAGAACATTTAAGGAGGACGGTGTACATGGAACCAGCAATACAAAATGCACTGCAAAGAGTACTTAGTAAAGACAGAAATATATTGTTGGTAACCAAAGCTAACAAAAATTCTCAAACAGATAGAACACCCCCTATAACTTTCATCACATAATGTAATCATGCAGCAGGCAAAACAGGGAAGCTGGTACATAGATTTTGGCCACTTCTTACACAAGATCAAAGCTTGAATGACATTTTGCCAAGTACACCTAGGATTTCATTTGCCAAAAGCAGGAATCTCGAAGAAATTCTTACTTCAATTTATTATGTAAGATCTGATTCGACCACAAGATAAGACAGTTGGTTTCCTACAAAGCCTTGCGGCTTTTATAAATGTGGCTTGTGTTCCATATGCCAGTACACAGTGCAAAGCACAACTTTTAGCAAAGATAACATCTTTGTAGAAATTAAGTAATTTTTTTTACCTGTGGCACAAATGTCATAATATACATCATTTGGTGCACATGTGGTTTACATTATGTAGGGTGCACAATGCGAAAACTGAAATCACGTATACAAGAACATATTAGAGATGTCATGAATAAAACTAGAAAGAGGGCACTAGCCTGGCATTTTGAAACTAAGCATGAAGGCAGACTGTCAAAGATTTCTGATTTTTGGGTTTAGGACATGGGCCCCCCCCAGCCCCCACCCCCGAGGTTGGAGACAGATTAAACATTTTATTGCAAAAAGAAACTATGCAGACAGTAAAACTGACTTCAGTACAGCCAATAGGATTTAATGACATAGTTGACTTTGTATCCTTTGTAAAATGTGTTTTTTTTCAACTGAGGGGTTATAATACAGTATTTCATAGCAGACACACCATTAACATTCAGTATGTTTTTTTTATGTTTGCTTGCGTGCCTGTGCAAGAAACATAGTGCCACCATACGACTTTTTGACAGTGTGCTGCCTGCTCTGCCAATGCCCTGATCCATTCTGCAGGCGTGACCACACCACACCAATGAATGGCCGAGCTGTCTATGGCAGCAGTTCAGATGCAGTGGCGTGCAGTTGAAAGAAAGCCACCGCTGAAATCAGCAGTGGTAATGTGTAGGCAATTTGCATATTGACGGCAAGCAGCGGCTGTCGCTGGCTGCCTCTCAGTTCCCATGAAAGCTGATGGGGGTGCCAAATCCCCCTATCGGCATGCCTCCTCCCCAGTTCATTTGCTGACAGGGTAGCCCAATCCCCATCAGCACAATGTCCCCCCAATTTGTTGTGTGCCAAGGGGTGCCCAATCCCTCGGCTCATGCGCCCCCAGCACGCATGGCCTTGGCAAGGGGTAGCCCAATCCCGTTGGCTCCAGCCCCCTGCAAAAAAACACCCAGGTGGCATGCTGGAGCCCACCCCAGCATGCCAAAAGCCTCACGTTGTCATTTTTTTTTTTTTTTTGCAAAACAGAAAATGATCCCTCACTGTCTCTGGTGCCCCCTACCAACCCACACCCACCCTCTGCACCCACATCCCTGCATCCCTCCCCCCTGTACTTACCTCTGGAGCCCAGCGCAATGATCTTTGGTGGACTGGGAACACATCTGCACTCTTCAAAGACGACCGCAAACTGAAGGAATGCTGGTAAGCTGTATAATGGCATAAATGGGGGGGTTTCAACTTAGGTGGATATCTCGGCCATTTTTGTGAATTTTGTCATGAAATTTTCAACATAGGGTTCTTGGAACCCCACCTCATGAACTGGTCACTGTCATGTTGTTATTCGGTCTCGAAAGGTAATTTCGTGATCACTGCATGGAATTACCTTTCAGGACCGATTAATGACACGACAGTGTCACTGTTCATGAGGTGGCCTCCCAAAAAGCCTATGTTGCAAATTTGGTGAAACAATTCCAAGAAGTGACTGTGTTACGAGCGTATGTTGCGCAGTTTCCACACACACTCGTAACTTTGAGAATCTGTAATATTTTCGCTTCAGATTTTCAACAGTGGCATTTTTTCACACCTCCTTATGAACAGTACAGCTGTCATTTTTCACATCCTGGCCAAAATGTGTTTTCGTACTTCCGGCGCACAATTGCTCGGTCGCTGTGGGAAATCAGTGTTTAGGACAGATTAAGAAAATCACAGTGACATTGTTTGTGAGTGGAGGTCACAAAATGCCTATGTTGAAAATTTGGTGATAAAAGTCCATAAAATGACTATGTTACGAGCGTGCATTGCGCAGTTTCCACATACACTTGTAACTTTGAGAATCTGTAATATTTTCACGAAAGATTTTCAGCATTGTCAATTTTGCACACCTCCTTATGAACAGATGAACAGTACAGCTGTCATTTTTCACATCCTGCCCAAAATGTGTTTTCACAAATCTGGCATACAATGGCGCAGTCGCTGTGGGAAATCAATGTTTGGGACAGATTAAGAAAATCATTGTGACACTGTTCATGAGCAGAGGTCACAAAATGCCTATGTTGAAAATTTGGTGAAATAATTCCACTAAATGACTGTGTTACACGCTTGCATTGCAGTTTCCATGTACGCTTGTAACTTCAAGCATTTTTAATATTTTCACTCCAGATTTTCAACATTGACATCTCTTCACACCTTCCTATGAATAGTACAGCTGTCATTTTTCACATACTACCCAAACTGTGTTTGGCACATCTATGCATGAAGATAATTAAATTATACCAGCAGGAAATCAACATTTGGGACAGATTAACAAAATCACAGTGCCACTGTTCATGAGCAGAGGTCCCAAATGCTTTCATGAGGTGAGGGGGGTCACAAAAAGGCCATGTTGAAAATTGGTAGTGCAAGGGGCGTTAGGGTTTCTAACCATAATGTCCCACCCTGTACAGACTGACAGGCATCAGGGATGTGCCTTTGGATTGCCAGCTGTATCCATTCCACCCTCACTGAGGTGTGCCTTGGACTCTTCAGCCCCAGAGTTCACCCCATTCTCCTATACTGCACCCATTTCAGTGTATGTCCTTATGACACGGGGTGACTGGTATTTATTTATTTATTTATTTATTTATTTATTTATTTAGCTTTTGTTGACCGGGTAAGTGCACTAGACAAATCCTTCCTATTTTCAGGCATGACCCGGGGGAGGGGGATACAGATGAATGCCAACTGACCTTGAACCAGATTAAGATGTTGGTGGTATTTTAGTGAATGTGACTGTCAAGCTGAACATCCCAAGGAACACCTCAACACTTGTTGGTGTCTGCAGGATAGGGTGAGGTGAAATGCTGTGAGCGTTATGGGTGATGACCCAAAGGCACACTCCAATGCCTGTTTATCTCTGCAGGGTGGAGGTGGGGTTGGCATGAGTTCAGTACTTCACTGCCATTCCTATTCTGCATCTGTTTAACTCCTGCACGTCCAATGCTAATATCAGCAAGCAAACATTCAGCATTGACAAATGCTTGTTCAGATAGGGCTAGTATCCTTATTTTTCTGCATACATCATGCACCCCTCTTCATGTGACAAGGATAATGAAAATGTTCTAGTCATAGGATTTTAATAGTCATATTTTGTTTACTGTAGATATAATTTTGTTTTTCTAAATGCTAAGAATGAAATGGTAAAAAGTCCTCAGTCAAATGAATCATTGGCAGTGTCAGTGGCTCAGTAGGTAGCACACTCGCCTCTGAGGCCGGGAGATCAGAGGGCTGTGGGTTCAGTTCCCACATCTGGCACTTGGGTTAATATCCCAGCACTGACACTGTAGTGCAGCATGAGAGGGGTGCCGCACTTCTGAGGTGCCATCTTTCGGATGAGACGTTAAACTGAGGTCCTATCTGCCTGGATTGGTGGTAGTTCAAGTGGATGTTAAAGATCTCATGGCACTTATCGAAAAGAGTAGGGGAATATTTTATTCAAAACTTGAAAGCAAAATACATACAAAAATGTGCTATGTCACACAAAATCATACTGCAAGAAGGAAAAGGAAACATAAATATTTCATCATTCATACAAATCCATAAAGTCCTCTTTAGAGGATGCCAAACCCCCTCACACACACACACACACACACACACACAAAAGAAGTATGTGAATAATTTATAAAAAAAAAACAGAAAACAAATAAAAAAAATATATATTGTATCATAGCCCAGAAAAGAAAAAACAAAACATGAAAACATAAAAAAAAATTGAAAAAGCAACTCCATATAAAGAAGAAATCTGCCCTAAGTCAAAACTAAATAAAATACCAAAGAAAATAAGCAGATATTCAAAAGTTATCATATTTCTATTTAGAAAAAGAACCTGCAACCCCCATCATCCTGTATCAAGCCAGGACATAGTTCTCCACCATAATGTATACAGTTCTAAAGAGACTGTGCTCTTCTCTAGAGCTTGCCATTTAATAAAATCTCTAGAAATTAATAAAACAATCTGATCACATGTTTTCAATTGCTTCTGCAGGGTTAAACCACAGTGCACCTGCCACAACTGAAAACATATAAAGCACATCATGAGCCGAATGGTATAAGTGTCGTATTTGGTCCACAACCCAGATACTGTCCCTTCCATCCACATATCAGTAGTTAAAGCCTGAAAGGGATTCAAAGGCCAAGTCTCATGAAAATGTTCCCAAAACAAAATAGCAAACGAACATTCAAAAAACAGTTGGGTCATGGATTCAGTCACTCCTTCACTTATCCCACCCCTTGGACAGTCCCGTTCTACAATCTCTGTGTTTCAAATTCCCATGCACCTCCAGCTTTTTATGTGTACAGAGCCATAAAAAAATCCCACATATACTGAGGAACCCTCTTACTATTTAACAGTATGACAATTGCTTTCTGACCTTCACAAGGTAAATCTATAAAACCCGGGGGCTGTAAAAAATGAGATTCCATGATCCAACCATATAGAGTCTTACAAGTAGAAGAAACCACAAAACTTTTAACAAGTTTCCAAACTTTAAATTTCCCTATGACATCCCTTAAATATATAGACAGCTGATTCACCCTTGTTTGTTTTGAAATAATATGTGTTGGTTCCCAAACGTCCAGTAAAGGTCCGACAGTATCCAGCAGCCGAGGAGTCCATAAAATATGAACCTTTTTTAAGGGGGGTACAATATTATAAGTGATAAAAATAACATAAAAGAACATTACTGGGTTAATCATACCCAACCCCCAGACTTCTCAGGAGGTAAGTAACCCCACGCTTTACTGAGTTTAAGGGACTACCCCACAAACATTGAAAAAATACGCTATACACTGAGGTCTCCAGTTGTCGGGGGACTGCAGCTAGAAACAAGAAATAAGACAGCAAATAAGTTTTGATAAGGTAAATACCTTTAAATTTTGTCATACACCATTTGTTCCATCTTTTCACCCATTCTCTTGCCTTTACTAATTTCATCTCCCAATTATATGTTTGCGGATCTGGACCTCCAAAATAAACACCCAAAATTTTACAATACCCTAAAACAATCAGTATTCCCCATTCTACAGACACATCTCGTGCATCATAACCAATAGGCAATATGCAGCTTTTTGAATGATTAATAACAGAACTGGTCAAATCTGAAAATGTTTGTAAAATACCTTTCACCTCCCAAGCAGATTGTCTATCGCCAAAAAATACCTAAATCATCTGCATATGCCATCACAATAATCGGGTTATCCTCACAGCCCACGATAGCCCAATGTTCGGACTCTGTACTATGCAAAGCATGGAAGTGGATCTAAAGATAAAATATATAACAACAGGCTAAGGGCAATCTTGTCTTACTCCTCGCCTGACAGCTATGTTCGCTCACGCAACCACTAATACTGGGCAAAATACTGATCCCAGCATAGCACGTCTGTAACCATGTAATGAAAATGTCTGAGAAACCATAACAGTGTAGGGCTTCCCGGAGATGTTCATACTCCACTTTATCAGAAGCTTTGGACTGATCCAAACAAACTAGATGGCCCCTCAATTGTTGCATTTCTCCTTTATAAAGAATTTCACAGAGAAGGGTGACAGCATCCTGTAACTTTCTTGATGGAACACCACTCAATTGAGAACGGTGAATAATAGTGTCTAGAACCCCCTGACAAACGCTTGCTCAGGATTTTCATTAAAATTTTGACATCAGTATTCAAGAGAGTAATTGGTCTCCAATTAGTCAAAAGTCCTCTTTCCCCACCCTTGAACAACAAAAGTAACAGGCCCTCCAACATACTATTTGGTAATCGTCCTACTTTTAGACAGGTATTATAAACGTCACAAATCTCAGGTCCCAAATGATCCCAGAGAAATTTGTAAATCTCATGGGGAAGGCCATCCACCCCAGGCATCATCCTGGGCTTCAAACCCCAGATAACCTCTTTTATTTCCATCAGAAAAATAGGTTCAATTAAAGAGTTTCCACAATCTACAGGGATTCTTGGTAAGGTACAGGAGACCAACCACTTTTTTAAATCTGCAAGGGGCAATGACTGACTCTTAAATGAATTAGCAAAATGTGCTGCAATCTCTCTCAACATATATGCATTAGTGATTACCGTAGCGCCCCCTGCTGTTAAGAGATAAGTCATATGTTTTCTATCCTTCAAAGAGCACTCAGTATCAAAAGGCAAAGTGTCTGCCGTCTTCCCAGTAATCCCATATTTCTGTTTTTTTTCCAAATCCTTCATATAATTTAATTGCAATAGTGCTAATTTCGATTTAATGTCTTTAATAGCATGTTGACATTCTCTATCTAAATGTTGGTGCACACTAGTCAGAAATCAGAGTTTCTCCCTAAGGTGACACATCTCATCTTGTATAAACTTCCCATTTACACGCCCCATCTCTTTGAAATAGTTTTTAATTTCCTTCTTTGTGTCTTCCCACCAGAAATTTGTATCCTCATAAAAAAAATACCGATTTTCTGGCTCGTAAAACATAAATAAAACATTCCCGTATCTGAGGAATCTCCAGTAGACTAACATTCAACTTCCAGACCCTGGACCTTTCCTCTGTGCAGGGTAACTACCAAGTTCTAATTCCAGCATCCTATGATCTGAAGTAGCGACATCCACTACTCTAGCTGATTGAAGCAAAAATTAGGGGGAAGCAAATAAATAGTCAATACAGGATGCTCTTGGACCACAAGAATAAGTGAAAGGGGCTACTGGAAATAACACAGAATATATATCAACAAGGCCTACCTCCTCAGTTAGTGTTTGTAAACCCAAGGAATCACAATAAATCTTTTTACCTGGTGGTACGGGTCCTTGAGCTGGTAAGGTACAATTAAAATCCCCTCTCAACAAGACCGGATGATTAGTTAGCAAAAGTGGTTTAAGAAATTGAAATAAAGCCACCCTGTCATACATTTTAACTGGGGGCATAAACATTAATAAGCTTAATAACAATCCTTTCCATTGAACATCTAGTAACAGAGCCCTACATTCCAGAACCTCCAATTGTCGGATAATGAACTTTAAAAAAAAAACAAATACCCACTCCAGAACACATCCTCCCAGTTGACCAAAAACAATCCCCATATCCAACCATCAGAGGCCACAGATAACTCTTCAGGGAATGAAGTCTAACAGCCTGTAAGAAAACACAGTCCAAATTACTTAGAAAAAAATGGGCATATGTGCTAGAACGTTTATCCAGGGAAAGAATACTGTTCACGTTTAGAGTTGCTGCTCTAAAGGTAAAGGAAGCCAGAGTCTTTAGTAAGGAGACACAGTCATTTCACTTTACTAGATGCCCTTGTTACTCTACCACTCTTCTGAGTCACTGGTTGTTGGACTTCTTGACCCCCCGGCTCTATGTGAATCCCAGGTTGTGAGGATGCAACTGATAATAGATCATTCTCTTCCACATCAGAATGATCATCCATCAGTACTGAATAAACATTAGGATCCTCCAGAGGTTTCTCTGGGGGTTTCTGTTTAGTTTTCAATTTTTGTTTACCTCCTTTGCCTTTCTTCCCTGTTATAACAACAAAGGCTTCTTCTGGAGGCTGTGGGGTCAAAGAGACTGAAGGGGATACTTTGTCTTCACCAGGCACTGCCACAATAGGCTCCTCAGAACGAGGGGTGGATAACAAGGGGTCTCGTCCCTCAGGGGATACATCAGGGATAGGAGTCTGGGAGGGCATAGGTGTCTTACCAACTAAGGGAACACATGCTTGTCTCACTGCAGTCCGAATACAATGGTCTCGGACACCAAAATCAGCATCTTCAGTATTTTTTGCCACTTAAGGACAGTCTGAGAAAGTATGGCCTTCCTCATTGCACAGACTACACCTTGGGGCATGAAAACAATGAATACTAGGATGTCCTCTTTCCCCACAGTGTGAGCATTTCAGAATGTCACAAGCAGTACTTATGTGCCTAGTAGACCCACATTTAAAGCACACCCGGGGCTGACCAGGGTAAAACAAAAAACCCTTATCCCTCCCAATAAAGAAGCAGTTTGGGAGATGTATAATGTCTTGATCGGATTGTTGAAGTTTCACTTTGAATTTCCATCCCCCATTCCAAAACCTCTCCTCATCCATTATTGGCATCGGGTTCCCCTGAACAGAACACCGTTTTTCAAGCCAGTAGACAATGTCAGTGATAGTTACCGCCTCTTTCCTGAAAAGCACAGTGATGACCTGAAAAGGCTGCTTAGTCAGAGGAATGACAATAAAATCAACCCATAAAGGCTACATTTTAAGGTTCGTGTAATGACAGCAAAAGGTTTCCCAAAGGGCAGGGGTTGGAAAGCTAATATCAAAATGTAGTTCACCTTGGGCATGTATCAAGACATAGACTTCTGAAGGAAAAATAAACATACTTTGTTTTAGAAGGATTTTGCCAACATAAAACCAATCGGGGGATAGTCTTGTGGGCTGACATACTTTAGTCTAACTGTGTTTCGGCATTTTGCTAATTCCATAGGCTTATGAAAGTGGCTAGCATAAGTCGGTTTTTCAGGCCCTGCCTCAGCAGTGATGGGGTCATCCTCAGGTATGAGGTTATTAAGGGGAGTCTTAGCCAAATCAGCAGTTATTATATCTACATTGTTAGCATCAGGAACAGGGTCAAGTGCAATCGGGGATACCGGACCGGTCTCTCCAGAAACAACAGAAGGAGAAAAGTTGTCACTTATCTTTGGGTGCGGGGGAATACCTGGTTAGGGGATTCCTGGATCAGTTCTCCAATGTCCATCTTGAGTGGGTATCCATCCAGCATCATGTAGGGCCTTGTTGGGTGACCAGGAGCCTTCCATCTCAGTACTCCAATCTCTCCGTGAAATCGATTCCATCCCGGCCTGAGGTGATCCGGGTCTTTCTTCAGCCACTAGGATTTTCAAAGGACCAGCAGCTCTGGTAATATTCAGAGATGTAACAGAACATTTATGTTTCCGATCTTCTTCCTGTCAAAGTTTCTCTTTAGAAATTTTCTCACTGACGTAGTAATTCCGCCTCTAAACACTGCTGTTTTTCCACCAGGTTTAATTTTGTGGAATTTGTTCCTCGCAAGCGACCACTGTTTTGGGCGAAATGCTGGCCACACAAAGGGTGCATCCCAGCCGCCTCCACAGCGGATCCCTCGACCTGGGACATCACCAAACGTCTATGTTGCTCTCGATACTCCTCATGCTGATCCATCCAAATGCCTCCATGTCGTACAGCAGAATGAGACTACTCCACAGTCACAAGGGTCCCCCTACTGACAGAGTAGGTGAATTTCCCTGGTGTCCTGGCCAAATTTCCCTCATTCACTAAAAATACCACCAACAGCTTAATCTGGTTCAAGGTCAGTTGGCATTCATCTGTATCCCCTTCCCCCGGGTCATGCCTGAAAATAGGCAGGATGTGTCTAGTGCACTTACCCGGTCAACAAAAACTAAATAAATAAATAGGAATAGTTATACAATTGTGTTAACAATTCATGTATTTCTACTGCACTACTAGATTTGCTGATTTGTAGAAGCATTGCTATATTGGTGTCTATTTTTTTTCCTTATGTAAAATTTTATATTTCAGTGTTTCAGTGTGTAGTATTGATAGTAACAGTTTAACAAGTATCAGTATTTAATAAGTAGAGCAATTTAAAAATAATGAATTGAACACTTTTCTACTACATTGTTAATACTTGATTTAATATTTATTCATGCTTAGATACTCTCTAACTTTAGTATTAACAGGAAATTAGTAGTATGCTTGTTTATTATACTTTCCTAATTCAATCACCCCCACCCATTTTTTAACTTTTCATCTTTTCTAAAAAAAAAAAAAAGATTGTCACTATTGAAGGGTTAGTATTTACTGAATTTTTGCACATAAGAGATATTGGATAGTCAATCTTTGGTATACTGGAATGTTATTAATTGGGAATTATGTCTGTAAATGTGCACCTTGAAAGACAGCTGGAGGGGAGAGAATGAGACATGCCCCCTAATGAAGACCATCTGGTCGAAACGCCAGGGCAGCCTGTTGAGCGTTACATTCAGCACTGTGTCTGCTCACTTGTGTGATAAATAAATGCAGTTTTAAACATTAAGCAGCCACATTGTCTTCATTTTTTCCACGAGTGCAAGTAAATTTTGTTTCATGTCTGGCATGACCTACCCTGGGAATCCATACTGCCTTTTGTCTTGCAGTCCATCGGATTCAAGATACTGTACCACCTTTCCTTGTCCTTTAACAATGTTTCCATTGATTTCCCTACCACCGAGGTGAGGCTCACCAGCCTATAGTTACTAGCCTCCTTCATGATGCTGCCCTTATGTAGCGAGATCCCATCTGCTTTCCTCCAGTCCTCCAGAACCATGCCTGTTTCCAGCGAGCTGTTAAATAAGGCCATCAGTGGGGCAGCGAGCACCTCCCTGAGTTCTTTCAGTACCCTTGGGTGTATCCCATCTAGTCCCACACTCTTGTCCACTTTCAGATCTGCAAGTCCCTTCAGTACTCTTTCCTCTGAACATGGATTTCAGTCCACCTCCCAACCCCCTTTATTGCTGTTGATCACTGGTGGTCCACTCCACTCTCCCTCCACTCACCCTCCACTGTGATAACTAAACAGAAGTACCTCTTCAGGTTTCTGCACAGTCATCCTTTGTTAGCCTCCTTATCCTCACTATCCCTCCCCTTGCTTTCCTCTTTTCACTTATGTATAAAGTCTTATTCCCATTTGCTACCCTTTAGCTGCGTTTTTCTCTGTCTGAGCCTTTGCCTCCCTCACCACCTTACTTACTTACTTCCCTCTAGTTTACCTGGTACATCTTCCTGTTTTCCTCCCTGTGTGTTTCCTTACGCCTACTGAACGCCACACTCTTTTACTTCACCACCATGGCCACTTCCCTAGAGTACCATAATGATCTCAGAAGTACAGAGCCACTCAGTCTGTCCATGGTGCTCAGTTTCCAAATACTGTCATAGTCACAAAAAGGAGACAGCACTCGCCCAGTGTAAACAGAAACTGTAATCACCAATGTAGAGTGCTTCAAACCTCTTTCTGCATGCAAAATTGATGGAAGTACAAACGGAGTAGGAGGTCGATCGTTTAGCCAGCACCCCTCATCTCCAGGGGTGCTGCTACACCGAGCAGTGTTTTATACTGTTCGTACTTTTACCAATTTTTCCTGAAACTCCCCCAACCCCCTCTTCCCTTGTTACCACTTAATCCCTTTTCCCTTGTTACCCTCTCCATTACTTGTCTTCTTTTCTCCTCTCTTCTCGCTATTCTGATTTATAACCCCATCCTCCACTTATTCCCACCCATCATCCTGTGTCTTGCCTTGGGGGAGCTTCTTCCCCTTGGGCCTCAACTCCTTGTTGTTTCATCTGGGTGGAGGCAATCTTTGCTTCCTTCTGCATTATAGCCCCCCAGCTAGTCTGAATAGTCATCCAATTTGCATTTATACCTCCCACTAAGATTGTGGTCCTTCTCCTGGAAGGAAGCAGGACTTCTCCCTTATAGAGGCCCATATCCTCCCAGGCTTTTCCCAGTTCCAAATGTAGTTCAAGCCCTTCTCCATGTACCATGCCTTCAACCAACTAACAAAAGCTGTGTGGGAGTGCCCTTTCCTCTCCTTGGCTGTACAAAGGTAACACCTCAGCAAATGCCACCATGCATTCTGTCTGCTTCAGGCCCCTTCCCAGCTCCCTGAAATCTCCCTGCACTTCCCCTACCTTATCCCTTGCCATGTCATTTGTCTCTAGGTGGACAATAGCGTCTAGTTCAGTCTTATCTCCTGACACACTAGTGATCCTCTGGATCTGCTCTCCATCCCTACAAGCTGAAGTACCAGGGAGGCATTTCACCCTCCCTCTTCCTTCCTCCCCTAGCTCCCAAGTCCATACCCCTAATGATAGATTCCACCACCAGCAGCTGCTTTCTCCTCAGTGGGGGCCTCTTCCTCCCTCCTTGGGAACCTACCCTGCTGAGGATCCCCATTTCCTCCCTTCCCACTGCTGCAGGTGCCTCCTTTCAGCTGCCCCACCCCATCATTATGGTGAAGGAATTGTGCAGTGGTACAGGGAGAGGAGTGTGTTACATTCCCACCATCCCTACCCTCTCAGAGCCCACCAAGGCCCAACTGCTGTGCCTCTGCCTAGGCACCCTCTGAAGGGGCAGTGGCAGACTTGGTGACTTCTGTGGGGCAGAAGGTTCTCTGCACCCTTGCCAGTTCAGCTCAGAGTCCAGCAACTTTTCCTTTTTTCTCTGATCATCATTAGGTAAGAAGAGGTTTGGAGATTTTACTACCTTTGTGACCCCTACAGGATGTCTGTGACCTCCACAACTCTTTCCACCAAGCTCGCTTCACAATATAACTGGGCTTTCACCTTCTTCAGTCAATGTATCATTCTGTGTATTATGAGGCATATTACATCAGTTGCTTTGTTGAAACTTCCTGAAAGTACAGTTGTATATGCGTATGGTATTAGTTGGCAGTGACTTTAATTACTCAATATTTAAATGGTCATTGTAAGCATGTAGCTCTATCCCCTGATAAAAGGTTGCTTTTGAAGCAAAGTGCTGGGGTAACTTCCCACTGCTTCTCCCTCTGACTACAATAAATTTATGTATTTATTTTAAAGAATTTTATGCCTTTTTGTTATACTTCTTTAGTGCTAGATATGTGCCCCTTCCTGTCTCCTGATTAGCTTCTGTGAGTCGGTTTGGATAGTTAGATAGGAGGCCACCAGTGGGCATTATTTTCTTGAATTTTAATAAAGCTTTTATTTTTTATTTTATTTTATTTAAAAACATTCAGAATTACAATCCTTTGAGTAACAGATTCCTTTACAAAGGCTCCACGTCAGAATAACAATGAGGGAACTTACAATGATACAATACAGTGTACAGGAACAATGGGGTGGAGTACAGACAAGAGTAGAAAAAAATTTTCTTAGGGTAAGGAGAACCCAGCGTTATGCATTTAATGCAATATATTAAATGTTACATGGTAAGTCCAGTGGAATTAGACATGATACACAGTTATACCATTAGCAGATAGTCATAACCATTGAAACGGGAGGGAGTATCAGGCCAAAACTCCATTTTGACATGGAGGTACGCAAAAAAACTGATTTGTAAATGGGATTCTATTGATACAGAGAGTAAAGTAAGAGATTTGGCTTCAGACTGGTTGGGGGATAGGAAACAGAAAGTTAAGATAAATGGATTTGTATCAAGCAATGTTGATGTAACAAGTGGAATCAGACTTGGGATGGGGGAGTCTGTACCCGATGAACCTACACAAAATAACTCTAGGAATTCTTATGTAATAACTGGGGACTGCTTTTTTCCATAGGAAAGCTGGGTATAATTCAATGTTATAACCCACGGGTTATAAAAGTGAACATACGCCAGCTCTCCCTATGGAAAGGGAAAGTGACAACTCGTGCTAGCTCTGCTGTGCGGCTGTCCCCAAATAGTCACACCTTGGCATAAAAACAGTCCCCAGCAATTACATAGCACAATGCATGGGGAAGAGTGTAACCTTATATTTTATGTATACCTTCAGTGTGGGATGCTTTGATAAACCCTATGGGCTTCGCCCTAAGGGTTTATGTACATCCTGCATCTATGATGTGCATAGAATTCTCATTATGCACTCCTCCCCATGCATTATTCTGTATATTATACCCAGTTACGATTCTTTATTAAACTAAGTCCCACAGCTTTGGAGTGAAAATCGGCAAGCAAACAGTCAGAAAGTAAAGGTCACATAACGCAAACTCCCAAAAGGACTACTGATGAGACCAGGTGTATCAGATCATGTGACTAACATTTCAGTGCCCAAATGTACCATACGCTGAACCATACTATGGGTACTGAAACATCAGCACATTGCAGGACTTAATTTAATAAAATTCCTGTAACTGGATATAACTGAAGGATTCCTACAGCTAGTTTAGCACTGGTTCACCAGTGTGGCAGTCTCCCCCAATCTGTCTGCTTGTTTGCCCTGGAACAGGTGCACACTGCAAAAATGTTACTCTTCAAGGAAAAGGTGAGCTCTGAGATTTATTCCTTTCTATATCACTGTAATTAGAGGGGTACCACAGGGTTTTGCACTTGGCTATTTACTGCTTAACATTTATATCACAGAACTCAATAATGGCATGAAACTGGAAAGAAAAAGAAGAAAATGAAGATAAAGACAAAGAAGAAGAAGAGGCATTAGCTGTTAAAGAATTGACACTTACATAACAGTTTTGTTATACATTGTATCTTAAAGTGCTTTACAAGCACTGAGAGACTGGTAGTAAAGTGACTGCAGATGTGTAGTGGCAGCCATATCACACACGTCAACATACACAGAGCCTTGGACAATTGCATGAACCAGTTTTACAGGAAGGGGAATGCTGACCAGAACACTGGGGAAAATCACTTACTCCTGTAAAAAGTTCCTTGGGTTCTTTCACTTTCACCTGGACATCCACAAGGACAGTGCCATAGATGGGCAGAAAGAATCTTTGTTTACTGTCTCATCTGAAGGACGGCAGACCCTGACAGTACAGCACCTTATAGTACTGCACTCAGATGCCAGCATTTGCCCAGTCGTGGTGTGGAGCTAGAATCCATGCTGGTTAATCAGATTTGAAGGTGATACAAAACTGGGAGACAGTAGCAAGTAGTTAATGGAAACAATAGACAGGATTAATAGTGACATGGATAGGGCAGCTAATTGAGCAGATAAGTGGGATATGACATTCCGTGTCAAGAGGGGCTCTGTCTTGCACCTGGGAAGGAATGAAGAAGCAAGGTTTTACCTAAATAAAGAGTGGAAGAAAGGTATTTTTTTGTGTTAACTAAAGATTTTAAGCAGGAATGACAAAATGAGGAGGTTGTCAAAAAGGCAAATCAAATATTAGGGTATATTAGAAGATGTTTTGCTGGTGGATCAAGATATGTTACTGAGAATAATAAATACAAAACAGTGGCAGCAGCACCCTATGTTAGTGGAGCTATCGAATTCATGTGGGAATTCATGGGAAATAATGCACTGCTGATGTGTCCTCCTTTTGCAAGTTTAATGCTTCCCATGAGTTTTTGTGAAGTACTTCATTCAAGAAAATGCCTTAAGACAAGCCTGGCTGTTTTTTTATTATGTACCCCCAAGGGAACACTGGACCTTGCTACTGATGTGTAGAAGGACTACAGCTGTATAGCCAGTTTTATTTGTTTTGGTTCCCTGCAGTGTTGAAAAATGTGGTCCCTGTATATACTGAAGCACAACTGAGCTTTCTTTCATGAATGTCACTGACCGTCTCTACAGAACATGTGTGAGGTCACTGTCAGAATATTGTAAATTCTGGGCACTATACCACAGAAAGGACATTGTAAGGGTTGAGAAGATCCAATGAAAAGCAAATGGGATGACTGAGGGGCTGGAGAACAAACTTTATGTGGAGAGGTTGCAGATTTTGATATATGGTCAGTCTGGAGAGGAGGAGTGTCAGAGGTGACCTGTTGCAGTGGCTACATTATTCAAGGATCCAGAGATGTCCACGTGCTGAGGAGTAGAATTTCAAGAGTGGGAAGTCATAATTTATTTTATTTAAAAGTTGGTAACTGGGAAAGGCACACTGAGCCAAAGCTTGTTTTCCAGGTGTGACCTGGGGGAATAGGGAGAAAAAAATACAACAAAGGTAATAGCAATGTTCAAAACAGTTACAGTGGAACAAACAGCAAAAAATAAAGTTAACATGACAAAGTATAGGTACATTTGAAAGAAATTTAGTACATAGCAGCCCATACAAAGGTGTCTAGTGTCCTTGGAGGTAGCCATGAGAATGACGCATACCTGGCAAGGAATGCTAGGGGATGTGAGAGAAGGGGACAGAGGAGGAGTGACATAGGCAGTTGGGGCTAGGGAGGAGACATAGAATGGATTTGAAGGAAGAGAATGAAGAGGAATGCCTAATGTCCCAGGGAAGTACATTTTAAAGGCAAGGGAGGCAGTAGCAGAAGGCAGACTGACCTACCCCAGTGTGAGGGAGGGAGAAGCAGCGAGCGTCTCAGGGATGAAAATAATAGGTAAAGAGGCATAAGGGTGATAGGTGAGAGGAGAAATAGGAGAGGATTGTGCCAATCCAGAATTTAGCAAGAAGAAATAGACAATGAACATCGCTCCTGTGGAATAGAGGCTTGATGGAGAGAGAGACGATTAGAGGAGACAGTGGTGAGTATGGGGTGGAGAAGAGGTAGTGAAACAACAGAATGAGTTAAGGAAAGTGTTAAGTATAGAGAGAGAGGTTGCAAGGGCAGAGCTGTAGACAACGTTGGTGTAATCAATGACAGGTAAAACTGTTTTCCTAAGTCACAACGGGTGTGTAGGGGGAGGCAGTCCTCATGGCAGTAGAGGATACCAAGTGTTGGGCAAAGTTTAGCACAGATTGCATCTACAGTATATGGTAAGAGAAATCAAGCTTACTGTTCAGCCATACATCAAAGTATTTGAAGGTGTGGACTACATCGATGGGGAGCCGTCCAGGGTGATGAATGCTGGGGTGGACTGGAGTCTGGATAACCTCTGCCTGGAGCCAAAAATCATTGAGACAGTTTTCTTGGTGTTAAGTTTTAGTTGGTTGTCTTGGAACCAGTGTTGAACTTTATCAAAATCAAGCTGCAGGGGGGCAAGTACATCAGCGGCAGGGGAGCCAGAGGTGTAGATTACAGTATGTTCAGCACACATATGAATTTGGGAGATAGAGCAAATGGAAGGATGGTCATTTATAAAGACTGAAAAAAGAACAGGACTAAGTATGGATCCTTGGGGCACACTGGCTTGGATGGTGAGGGGGGAGGATAGGGAATTACCATCTAGGCCCGATTGTGATCTGTTGTGTAAGTAGGAGGTGAACCAACTGACTGCAGCTGATGCCAGCTCAGACAAATGAAGTTTATGGAGCATGAGGTGGTGGGAAACAGAATCAAAGGCCTTAACCAGGTCAACAGAAACTGGCAGCCGTGACTTGGCCTTGATCCATAGCTATATGAATAGAGTCTGTGATTCACAGCAGGGAGGAAATAGTTGAGTGCCATTTCCTTAATCCTGACTGGAAAGGGGAGAGGATGCCAGAAACTGTGAGATGTTCCAAGAGCCTAGGGTAGATCAGTGACTCTTGTAGTTTAGTGAGTGAGGGCAGGAGAGAGATAAGCCTATAAATGCTAGGAGAAGTAGGGTCCCCTCCTTTGTGGAGTGGTATCACTTGAGCCCATTTCAAGGCCTGAGGGATGGTGCCAGTTGAGAGGGAGAGGCTGAGATGGTTGAGGGGGGTGGCAATGGCCAGGGCTGAAATGTGGAGGAGCTTTGGCTGGATCCTGTCAGGGGCTGGATTTAGCAGGGTTTAGAGACATTAGTACCTGGTAGACTTCTATGTGAGAGATGGAGGGGAAGTTGAAGCTATTTCCAAGCGGGGGAGAGTAAGGGAGTCCCATGGGGAAAGGTGTGGAAAAGTCAGGGACAGCACATGTAGTGAAGAAATTGTTAAAGGTTTTGGCAATACAGGAAGGATCGGAGATGGCTGAGCCATTTGCTTTGAGGATTAAGGAGGGTGAGTTGCAGGCAGATCAGTAAGAGAGTGGATAATGTTCCAAAAGTTGGTTGGGATGCCTGCATTTGCCTGTAGCTGTGATTTGAAATAGAAGGCTTTGGCTTATTGTATGGTTGTGGTACAGGAATTTTTGTATGATTTGTATAGTTGTAGGTGGGCTGTGGACAAGGAGGCTTTAAATTATGCCCAGTATTTGTCTCTGCAAAGGGTTAGAAGATGTCACATGATCTATGGGTGGCGGTGACGCTTGAGTCTAGCCTTTTTTAGAGGGGCATGGATACTCCAGATCTGAGTGAAGGTGTAAAGTGGCAGGGCTGAGTTGACATCAGGGGCTGAGAACATGGAGGACAGGTTGGCTTCAGCTAAGTCTTAGAGGAGGTTTGTGGAGTCAAGGGTGCAGAGAGGGAGCTGCCATATATATTGGGCTGATTTGGGGATATTTACCTTTCTAACACAGTAGATGATATCATGATCACTGAGAGCATCTGGGAGGATGCCAGTGGCCATGATGCAGTGGGGGGTGAGAGAATAGTACCCAGTCAAGGAGGGAGTGGTTTGGTAATAAGGATTGAGGCATGTTAGCTCAGAGATTAGTTGTATGAGGTTTAAACACTCGATCTTGAGGAGGGTTGTTTCTGAAGAAGGTGAAAGCCAGTCCAAGTTGAAATCACCAAGCAGTATGAACTCACCCTTTTCAGTGTGGGAGGTTATAGAGGAGATGCAAGCGATGAAGGAGTCATGTGTCATTTTAGGGGCAGTGTATAGTACCCTGATGTAGATAGGGATACAGGAGGGAAGGGAAAGGAGGAGTATGAGAAGCTCATGGGAGGAGGGATGGGCTTTGCAGAGAGAGACAGACCAAGATAGGGATTGCTTTACATATAGGGCTATGCCTCCACTGCATTTGCCACAATCCTGGCAGTAGAGATTAAAATCAGGGATGGACAGGGAAGAGTCAGGAATTCTGGCAGACAGCCACGATTCAGTGACACACAAGATGTCTGGGGTGTGCTGGACAACCCAGAATTTGAGGGTATCCATAATCAAAGGGATGCAGCCTGCAGATTCAGGGAAGACAATGCAAGGGGGACTACAGAAAAAATACCATTGGGTGGTAGAAGTTTGGAATGGATTACCTGACACTCTGGTTTATACGAGAAATGTACAGGTTGTTCAAGGTGGGCCTTGACAGGTGCATGAGGGAGGTTAATCCAAACAGGTATTCCTGCTGAGAGGTAGGGGACAGTCTCTGTGGATAAAAATGTCAACTCCTGTCTATTCTTATGTTCTTAAGGTGTAAATAAATCTCCCTGACCACAGCAATTAGTACTGTAGTATTGTGCTAGGAACCTGAAACCTGAAGACCGCTTGAGTAACTGGACAATAAGTTAGGTCACATGACGTAATTTAAGGACCATGTAACAACAGGCAAAATAGCTGCAAAGCTTGTTTTCTAAAACAGCATTAGATCATGTCTAATAGAGAAGCCAGCTACAGGAGTCCATAATAATGCAGTGATTTTTTTACCACACTTTAGCTATAGTGATATGAGGTGGGTCCGGGGCACAGTCAGTTTTTACAAAAAATTTGCAAACACAGATCTCCGCGTCATTTCAGAAAGCTTTTGTTTCATGGATTCAAATGGGATTGGTTTTGGTGATTAAGTGTGATGGAAGTTTTTTTTAATTGTTTGGTAACCGGGTAAAGCCCACTAGGCACCCAGAAGTACTGGGAGGGTTAAGTGGCTTGTTTAGAGCCACACAGTATGCACGTGGAGGTTGTGGGAATCAAACCCAGGTCTGCTGAATGTACCAAGCTCATTCACAGCTCATTACTCTAACCTCTTGGCCATACTGGCAGCCCCAGTATCTTTCTTACTTTGCAAAGTCTACATAATAAAGCCATCAGAATCATTACAAACAGTAATTCTGTATTGTCATACAAGACTGATTAATTTATTTGTTTGAAATATATTTTATTAGGTGAACAAACATGGTCCAGTAAGGGTTCTTTTCCAGTTGTGATCCAGGTGGGTATATAAGGAAAGCTGGGTCAGTAATTCACAAATATAACACATGGTATACAAGATGTACAGAATCAGATCTATGCGGACAAATACTACAAATTTGCACTGGGGACAATTTACTGGAACCCAAAGAAGCAAGAGTAACTGTTATGGTACCCATCAATTTAACTATAAACACTGTAGGGCTGTATTGTAGGGTTCAAATGCAGGAACTGTGTAGCAGCCCAAATACAGAAACTAACAATTTGACCAGTAACAGACTACAAGAGATATGAATAATAGCCACCTTAAGAGCAGTTATGGTATGTCAGAGGAGCCCTATAATACTCCTTGATGTGGATCTTCACAGGGTGGTAGCTGGGAAGGTACTTAGTGTGGAGGGGAGGCTATTCCAAATGCTTGTGAGTCTATACCTGACTGAGGCATGACCCACATTACATCTGCAGCAAGGGTCTTGGAGCCCGTTTCCTTCTTGCGATTTAAGGGAGTAGGAGGGGTTGGAGGTGGGGGTAAAAATGCCATTTAGATAACCAGGTAAAGTAGTTTAACAGACCAGCATTTGGCACCAAACAAGGAAATATGAAGAGTGCCTCACTGAAGTGGGGAGATGGGCAGCCTAGCTCCATGCACATTGTGTGGTGACTGTTGCGAGGTGTGCAGTCCAAGACAAGTCTACATAGGATGTTGAAGATGGAAACGAGTTTGGGGAAAGCTGTGTTGGAGACACCTGAGACCACCACATCACCGTAGTCTAGAAGAAAGATCACACGTTTGACTATGCATTTCCTGGTGCCAGATTACATTTGGAAGGGTAAACCATAACCTCTTATGTCTAGCAGAAGATATATGCAACCTTCCTCAATGACGTACAAATGTATAAATAATTTAAATAGAATAACAGATGGGCATGATGAGGCATCCATCTGTTACTGTGCCATAACTCCATTGAGGGATTTCTGCGACATAATAAACCTCGAGAGTGAAGCTTGAGAGGTTTCAGCGGTCTCAGGAATCCCAAGATGGATTTAACAGTAACTGTAACAGATGGATGCCCACTTGCTGATTTTTGTAATATGTGTTTTTTGTGTTTTTTCCTGCCCCAGATTTGTTTCTGCGCTTCTTCTCTCAGGTGTGGGTCTCGGCCTTCCCACTAACTTGATCAGTTGGTAAAATTGCCACTCTGCGATACAAAATGAAAAATGATACAAAACTGTAACTTACCAAAATCAAATTGCTCTTTCACACCTGCCTCTTTCAAAAATCCTAGTTCACATTCAAAAAAATGAACATTTTCCCAATGTTTCCATTTTGAATTCCGGTCACTGCTACAGAGATTCAGGAAACGGAAATACTTTGAGATGTGCCACCTCCCCTCCATCCCACCCCCATCGATTGCTGCTTTCCTTAAGTAAACTGACAGATAGTAACTTTGGCTTAAAATGCAATTAATTTAATAAGGGTAAAAAAGGAGAAACTACAATGTCCATGCTGGTTAAAGTCCTAGAGCTTGCTTCATTTTTTTTAATTTAATCTGAGCCACAAGACTGAACCTGGGGGCAATGTATTTTTTTTTCTTGTTTAATTGGAGTCGCAATAAAATGTAGGGCTGTGCAAATACCCTTTTTCCAATATATTCGGCCCAAATATTCATATTCAGTAGCTAAATATTCCGGTATTCAGGTATTCGTATTTGGAGCCCATTTAAATTAAAAAAGCCTCTCCCCCTTTCCAGCCCCCAAAAAACAGTAAAATGTAACCCCAGTCCCTCCACACTCTATCAACAGTCTAATCCCACCCTCCACCCCAGCAACCACAGTTTATTCTGTTTAATTATAAAATGTTAAATAAATCTCTTGATTGATGACCTGCACAACCCGCCCACCTCCACAGCCAGCCACCATCTTTATTATTGTATGGCACCTTGTTCATAAAAAAAAAAAAAAATCAGTTATCCCCCCCCCCCATCCAGGTAGCACCCTATGCTCATCGTACACCCCCAACACCCAGTTTGTAATAGAAGAAGGTGATCAGCACAAATCCATCCTACTCCATGGCTGGTCATTTCTCATGAATAAAAGCGCTCATACTCTTGTTCTCTCTATTGCAAAACCAACTGATTGCTGTGGTGGGAGTAGGGTGTGTGGGGGGGGGGTTCTGACAGGCAAGAATGTTAATAGATTGCATATTCTTGTGGCCTGAAATGTGTGTCACTTCAGTCAGGGCATGTCACTGTTGATCAGTTTCTGTATGGCTGTTTTTCTCATAGAATGATTTGTGATCCTCTTCTATATTGGCAAACCAGCTCCTTCTTTTAACAGCTTTA
Organism: Neoceratodus forsteri; assembly: GCA_016271365.2. Classification (NCBI taxonomy): domain Eukaryota; kingdom Metazoa; phylum Chordata; order Ceratodontiformes; family Ceratodontidae; genus Neoceratodus; species Neoceratodus forsteri. The sequence continues at coordinate 213,410,438 of CM057456.1, forward strand.
TTTATTTATTTATTGAAATGTTTCACCAGTAAGGCACACTGAGCGACCAAGTCGCTCATCTCCCGGTGCGACCTGGGGAAGTGATATAATAGGACTGAAATATTAAACATTCAGGTTACAAGATCAACATTAATGTACAGTTCTAAGGCAGGCGTTACAAGCAGTGGTACAACAGTGTTGTGCATAATAGGTAGAAAGAGTGGTCAATAATAAGTGCCGGGTTAATAAGTAAACAAGTGCTTATGTGAAAGAAAAAAAGGGGGGGACAGGAAGGCAGGGGGGAAGAGTCATGTTCAAGTTACACTCAAGTTGCAAGATCAACATTAACATACAGTTGCAAGGCAGGTGTTACAAATAGTGTTAAAACAGAGTTGTGCATAATATGTAGAAAAAGGGGAATCAACAATAAGTACCAGTTACTAAGTAACAAGTGCTTACGTGTAAGAAAAGGGTGAAAAGAGAGGGAGAGGTAAGGTGGACGGATGAAGGGGGGTAGATGAGGGATACAAGCCCCTGGTGGGGTAGGAGAGGGACCCATAGAGAGCATTTAGCATCCCTTACATTCTGTGAGAGATCAAGGGAGGCCAGTAAGGGGGAGCAGTTTGGAAGAAGGGGAGGAGAGCTAGAAATTAGTTAGATGACAGTAGAGGGGTAGGGTTTATCCAGGGCTTATAAGAGGGAATTAGGGAGTGACATGGCAGGAACAGCTAGGTGCAAGGTAATTTTTAAGGGCAGAGCTGATGAAGTAGGCAGATCATGAGTGCAGAGGGGGGAAGGATAGGGCATGATAAAGATCGCAGTGGTGGGTGCGAGGTAGGGCATCCAGGGCAAAGCGGCAGAAGGAATTGAAGAGGGTGTCCAGTCTGGACAGGGAGGACTTAAGAGCAGCACCATAGACTACATCACAGTAGTCGAAAATGGGTAGTATCGTCTTCTGAACAAGTTCATGCCTAGCTGTAGGAGGGATGCAACTACGGTTCCTGAAAATGGCACCAAGCTTGGGGTGCAGTTTTTTCTAGATGCCATAAATATGTCCAGAGAAGTAAACACCTAAGTACCTGAAGGAGGATGTGTCCTTAAGTAAAATCCCATCAAGGGTGTGGAATGTTGATAGGGAGGAAAGCCTAGACAGTCTCTGCCTTGTGCCAAAGGTCATGGAGACAATCTTCTTGGCACTGAGGAAAAGTTGATGGTTAGCAAACCAGTGCTCAACCTTGTCAAAGTCTCACTGTAAGCTGATTGTAACCTGAGCAGGACAGGAGCCAGATGCATACAGGACTGTATCATTGGCATACATACATATGTATAGTGGTGGAGGGGAAGCAAACAGAGGGAAAGTCATTTAAGAAGATGGAGAATAGGAGGGGCCCTAATAAAGAGCCCTGGGGGACACCAGTGCTAATTGGGAGGGGAGGTGAAGTGGCATCCAAGATCTTAACAGACTGGGTTCTGCCGATACGGTAGGCTTTGAACCAGTTTGTGGCGGAGGGAGATAAGCCAGCTGCTGGGAGTGAGTCGAAGAGAAGGGAGGGAGAGTCTTCATTACAGCCCTTATCTTATTTTCTCCTGTGGTTGTGGATCTGTACCACAGGAACATGCCAGGTTTACAATTTATATTGGAGGGAAGGCTAAAAGGCACTTCTGTGAGAAGCATCTGAGGGGGGTCTGTAAGAAGTGTATGTCAGATAATCTGCTATTGGACATTTCTCTGGCTTCTGAACATTTTTGTACATTCTACATCTGTTCTCATCCATCAAGATGACCAGCACGATGACGTAGGGTTTGATCTTGGGTCTAGTCTTGTCCTGTTCAAGATATACATTTCAGACATAGAAAATGAGCTGGAATAGTAGCTCGAGGTCTTTGTGGATGACAATAAGCTGGGTGACAGGGTGAATACCACTGAAAGGTACAGAGCAGTCCACAGGAACCTGAATAGGTTGGTGTTGTGGGCAGGGAACTGGAGCACGTCCTTTAATATATCAAAAATATAAGGTTATGCTCTTTGGGAGCTCAAATCTAGGCTATAAATATTACATACAAGATAGGATCGCCACTGATGTCATTAGACACCAGAAGTGGGAAAGAGGGAAGGGGCAGGGCAGCAAGATGGCCACAGTGCTGCTCCGCTCCCTGCCACATCATGTTTTTGGGGGTGTTTGGCTGTTTTCTATGCTAAGGTTTTTATGTTTGTTGTTGTGAAACACAAAAAATGGTGAACAGCACCAGAGCCAGAACAGAGAGTTCTGCTGACAGTTTGGCAATTTTGGTTTTGCAGGCAGTTTTGGCTTAGAGCAGCCAACTGCTTGGAAACACAAGACCCAGTGCCCCATTTGAGAAGGAGAATTGTTTTGGGCACCCCTGCAGCACCACAGAGATTAGGAGCACTGAGAGTGCCAAAAGGTTATTAAAGAACTTAAGTAAGGTATGACATATTTGCCTAGGGGGCTAGAGCAGACATTTCAAAAAAGCACCAGAGGTTATTATGCTCAGAGGAGCATTTTTTCTCTTCATGTCCTTCTCATTTTGGCTCATTTAACAAATCACAGACTGCAGTGACAGGGGTGATCAAACAGAATAAAATTGTACACGCCCATCTAGAACACTCAGAAAATGTATCCCACTCCAGCTTAGCTTTTCTGGGCATTTCTGAGGGACTTGGGAGGTCGGGCATGTTAAGCGTTTTGCATGGACTAGTGAAGGAATGTTTGAATATGGGTGCTGATTCATGAATTAGTAGGGTATATCGAATAACACCACACTGTTGACTCAACAATCCTGAACTCCTACGAATCATATAGGTAGTACAAAAGCCAAAACAATGGGATCACTACAACTTTCTCATGGTACCCCTGTCCACTGTTTTCCAGTCTTAAGTTTTGTGACCCATCAGCTTTGAAGGGGGACTGACACTATTCGCACTGAGTTAAGGGAGCTAGGTATTACACACAGTGCTGGGTAAGTTACTTTTTCTATTACTTTCTATGACTTTTGAAAACCTGTTCCAGATAGCTTTGTGCAGTCACTAGCAAAGATGGAGAAGTACTGCAAGATGTAATACACCTTAAAGTTGCATTAACTTATGTCTTTTTATACAAAATAAATACGTAACTGTAACTGATTACATTTATTTGAAAGTAACTAGTAACTAATTTATTACTTTAAAAAATGTAATCTGTTATAGTTATTTATTATTTTTGTCTTGTTTTTGTATTAAAAGAAATACGAACTGTAATTGTAAGGTGTATAACTTTGTCTAGTACTTCTCCATCCTTGATAGTGATTGCACAGAGCTTCCTGGAACAAGTTTCCAAACGTAATAGAAAGTAATAGAAAAGTAACTTACCCAACACTGATTACACATTCCATTTAACGGCCAGCCAGACTTAAAATGGCCTATGCAGGCAAGGTTTTTATATATGGGGACCCAGCAGATACAGGCCATGAGCTGGAGGCCATCCATGCAGACTTTGCAAGAGGGTCAGCAAAGTCAGAACATGGAGAAGAGGATACATGGACAATAAAGCAGTCATTTTAAGGTAGTAATAGATGTACTGGCATGTGTAACTCACCCACCCACCCACCCTCCTCCCTCCCTCCCTCCCTCCCTCCCTCCCTCCCTTCCTCCTTCCTTCCTTCCTTCCTTCCTTCCTTCCTTCCTTCCTTCCTTCTCCTTCCTTCCTTCCCACACTGAACATTGATGTTTAGAAAGTATTAGAGCCCACACTTCATCATATCAATCAATCAATCATGGAAACATAGAAACGTAGAAGTTGACAGCAGATAAGGACCGTAAGGCCCATCCAGTCTGCACATTTCTTTTTCCACCTTATGAATGTGCCATCATGGCCTTTGCTCTGTCAATGGCCTAGTTATTCACACTCATCTGTATTGCTCCTTTATGCCTATCCCATGCCTGTTTGAAGCCCTGCACTGTATTCATGTCCACCACTTCCTGAGGTAGGCCGTTCCATGCATCCACAACCCTTTCTATGAAAAAGAACTTCCTCACATTACCCCTTAATCGGCATCCCTCTAATCTCATGCTGTGTCCTCTTTAATCAATCAAACTTTATTTAACCAGACTATATACCCTTGAGCCAGCTCATTTGCAAAGTGGTCCTGGATGGCACAGATTCATAGGAATATATATTAACAATAAAACAGAATAAAGCAAAGTAAACATTTACAATAATACATGATGAACAGTACCGATCATGATTCTGCCTTATTGTACAGTAAAGGAATAACTAGCTATAGGCATAAAACAAAAAAGGTGGTAGAAAAAAACAAAAACATATGCTTATCCACCTGTGGCATAGTATTGCTTATCCCACCTCAAAGTGCACATTATACTAGGAAGTAGTAAGGAACAAGCATTTGTCAATGCCAAATGTTTGCTTGCTGGCATTGGCATTGGTGGGGTGTGCTTTTGGGTCATCAGGCATAACGGCCATGCCATTTCACCAAACCCTACCCTGCAGACACCGACAAGTGTTACGGTGTGCCTTGGGGTCTTTGGCCCTTATGCTCACCCCATTCCATCAGGAAATACAGTGAGATGGGTGCAGTATAGGAGAATGGGGTGAACTTTGGGGCTGAAGAGTCCAAGGCACACCTCGATGCTGCTCACTGGCTGTAGGGTGTGGTTGAGGTGGAATGGTATGAGCATTACAGGTGACAATCCCAAGTCACATCCATGATGCCTGTCAGTCTCTACAGGGTGGGGCGTTATGGTCAGAAACCCTAACACCTCAGGCGTTCGTTGGTATTTTTACTCCAAATTTTCAACATGGTTTTTTTGTAACCCCCACCTTATGAACAGTGGTAATATAAGTTTGTTAGCTGAAAGCTGATTTTGCACAGTGACTATGGCATTTGGCACCACAGGTGCAAAAACACATTTCGAACAGGATGTGAAAAATGACAGCTGTACTGTTCAAGGGGAGGTGTAAAAAATGGCAATGTTGAAAATCTGCAGTGAAAATAGTAAAAAAACTGGAGAAGTCACGAGCGTGCATAGAAACTGCGCAACGCACACCCTTAATGTAATTACTTTGGGGATTTTTTACAGCAGATTGTCAACACAGGCATTCTGGGACCTCCGCTCATGAACAGTGTCACTGTCATTTTCTTAATCTGTTCCGAACACTGATTTCTCACAGCAACCACACATTTCTGTGCAGAAAGTGTGAAAACATATTTTGGCCATGTTGTGAAAAATTACAGCTGTACTGTTCATAAGGAAGTGTGAAAAAATGCCAGTGGTGAAAATCTGGACTAAAAATATTACAAATTCATGAACTTATGAAGGTACGTGGAAACAACGCAATAGTCACTCGTAACACAGTCATTTTATGGACTTTTGTCACCAAATTGTCAACATAGCCATTTTAAGACCTCTGCTCATGAACAGTGTCACTGTGATTTTCTTAATCTATCCCAGATATTGATTTCGCACACCAACTGAGCCATTGTGCACTACATGCATGGAAACACATTTTGAGGGAGATGTGAAAAAAGACAGCTGTACTGCTCATAAGGAGGTGTGGTAAAATGGCAATGTTGAAAATCTGGAGTGTAAATATTAAAAATTCACGAACTTGCGAGTGTGCGTAGGAACTGCGCAATGCACACTTGTAAAACAGTCATTTTTGGGAATTTTTTCCCTAAATTTTCAACCTATGGTTTTTGGGAGACTACCTCATGAACTGTGACACTGTCATTTCATACATTGGTCCCGAAAGGTGGTTTTGCACAGTGACCGTGAAATCACCTTTCAGGACCAAATAACAAAATGACAGTGCAAGAATTCATGAGGTGGGGGTCCCAAAAACCCCATGTTGAAAATTTGGTGAAAAAATTCCCCAAAATGTCCGAGATATGCATCAAAGTTGAAAAAACCTATTTATCCCATTATACAGCTTACCAGCATTTCCTCAGTTTGCGGTCAGCTTTGAAGAGTGCAGACGTGTTCTCAGTCCACTGAAGATCATTGCACCAGACTCCAGAGGTAAGTATGGGGTGAGGGGGGCATGGGAAGGCAGGGTGCGCGCGGGTGGGGGTCAAGACAGTCAGCGAAGGACCGTTTTTTTCTTTCAGGTCTTTTCCTTTTAGGAAGACAACGTGGGACATTTGCCATGCTGGGGTGGACTCCCAGCATGGCAGCTGGACTTTTTTTTGGTGGGGTGGCCAGCAGAGTTGACGGGGGATTGGGCACCCCCATCAGCCATAGAGATTTTTGCCATGCTGGGGTGGGCTCCCAGCATGGCACCTGTAAGTGTGTTGGGGGGCAGCAGATGGACGTTTGCCACGTTGGGGTGGGCTCCCAGCATGGCACCTCGAAGGCTGTTTGGGGGGCAGTGGAGCTGATGGGGGATTGGGCCCCCCTGTCGGCCTTACAGATTGTTGCCACGCTGGGGGGGGCTCCCAGCATGGCACCTAAAACTCTGTTGGGGGAGCGCAGCGCAGCCAACGGGGGATTGGATGCCTCTGTCGGCCACACTGTGGGGGGGAAGCGCATGAGCATGCTGGGGTGGGCTTCCAGCATCTTACTTGTTTGTGGGGGGGGAGCTGTCTATGAGAGCTCTTGCACTGCAGTGCCAATGTGTAGACACTTTGTATACTGCCGACATCAGTATGCAAATTGCCTACACGCTGCAGTGCCTTTCTTTCAACTGTATGCTGCTGCATTTGCAAATGCTGTCATAGACAGCTCTTGCATTTATTGGCACAGTGGGGCCGCACCTGCAAAAGGCAGCAGGGCATTGGAAGTAGGGAGGCACACCTACGAATTCTCGTATGGTGGCACTATGTTTCTTGCACATACGTGCAAGCAAACATAAAAAAGGGGAGGAGAGAGGTGAGGGTAGCACAGGATATGGAAATGAGAGATGTGGTGAAAAATACTGTTGGAATAATAGCAGTCTAAAACTGAAGGCTGACACTGTAGTTGCTCCAAATAACAGAGGAAAGTATGAGTTTCTTTCAGGACAGGTGTGATCACAGACTTAAAGTTAGAAAGTCCTGGGATAGTAACAAACTTAATGGCCTTTTGAAAGAAGTTTCATAGTGATGGGAGTGCAAAGCTAATGGCTGTAGCACCGTAATGTGTTCTAGTCTTAGGGACATTAAACATGACTAATGAGTAATGTCTCAGATTGTAGGATCTCAGATTGCACTTGAAGAGATTGGTAATATAGGATGGTAGTTTATTAGTTATAGCTGTGTGAAACCAAAGAGATGTGTTAAACTGCCTCTTAGTGGTAAGTGAGGATCAACTTACCATCTCTTATAACACACAGTGGTGGGTGTTAATGGGGGCATTGGTGATGAATCTCAATGTCCATGGTAAAGGGTGTCGAGTTTACTTAGCGCAGATTTAGGGCAGTGGCTATATAGAATGGCTGCATACTCTAGTAGAACTAGTAGAGGTAAAGAACTTTGTCTGGCCTAGCTTCCTCTTTGCCTTATGAGTGAGAAGATGCCTAATGTGGTAGAAGACACCCAGGCATTGTTGCAGCTTTTTTGCCAACTCATTCAGGTGAACCATAAAGTTAAGTTTGCTGTCTAGCCAAAACCCCAATTATTTAAACTTGTTCACTATTTCAATTGGTTCACCAAACAGGGTATGGATCCTATGAAACTGAACTAGTGCAGTTGCTGAGTGTGTATGTGGAGAGATAACCATAGCCTTCATTTTTTTAGCACTGAGGAGCAGTTTAAGCTGTAGCAGGTTATGTTGCAATATGTCAAACTCGTGTTGCAACTCCGCTTGTGCAAGCTCAGGGGTGGTACAAGTGATGTATAGTACAGTGTCATCTGCAAAGAGATGCACGTTAGCCCTTTGTATATGTGAATCTATGTTATTGATATAGATCACGATGAGGATGGCGCCCAGAATGGACCCTTGTGGCACTCTTCGGGGTAGATCTTTAAGAGGGAAAAAAAACCCTGTGCTTTGATTTGTTGTATTCTGTTGCTAAGGTAACAGCTTAACCATTTCAGAGTAGTGTCATAAAGGCCAAGACAGCTCAAGATGGACAGCAGCAAGCAGTGATCGCACTCGTGAGGTTACTTGAGGTCACTGGAAACTGTACTAGATAAATGCATTATCACACACTGAACCGCTGCATATTCCATTTATGCAACAGGTTTAGATGTTGTGTGAACATTTTGATTTTGGTAGGTGTAAATAATTTGTCAAAAAAGGGAAAAGAACATTGAATTTTATGCTGTTTTTTTGCTAATTATAAAAAAAAAAACAGTATCTATAAATGAAACAGCACTTATTTTGTAGATATTTTTGAGCTGAACATTTCTCGTGCTCACAGTACCACGCTATCATTTTTTGTTTTAAAGTTATTTATATTTGTTTGTCAAAAAAGTGAACAAAAAATTGCATTTTCTTCTGTTTTCTTGCTAATCATATACAATATACAGGGTTTATATAAATGAAACAGTATTCATTTGTAGATAATTTTGTGCTGAACAATTTTCGTGCTCTGAAGTACATGTTATCTTTTTCAGTTTTTAAGTTATTGACATTTAAATATGGTTAGTACTGCTTCTGAGGCCGAACATTCTAAATGAATTCTGAAGAGAACTGTGTAGATAAATGAGCTAGTGATGTAGTTACTGTGTGAATAAATGGGTGATGATGTAGTTACTATGTGGATAAATAAATTTATTACCATAGTAGCGAAGATAAATGGTTTTATTCTACAGTTTTTATCCTGACCCCTGTTGCATAAATGTTTTTTTGCATCCAGTGCATTTTGCCAATCACTCAAAACTTTAGCTAAGGCCGATACTATGCCATGTTTTGGCCTGAAGCCTGACTGAATGGGGTTTAGATGATCCTCGGTCTCCAGAAATTCTCTTAGCTGACTGTTGACTAGTTTTTCTAGCAAACTGTATACAGTGGGAAGTAAGGAGATAGGTCAGTAATTGTTTCGGTCACACGTATCCCCTGACTTAAAGAGGGGGATAATATGTGAAGTTTTCCAGATTGCTGGTAAGCCACCAAGTTCTAAAGAAAGATTAAATAGATGTGTAATGGGGACAGTCAAGTAATAATAACCTATTTTCAAAAACAAAAGCTCTAGGAGGTCAGCGCCAGCACTTCTCCTAACATCTAGTGACAACAAAAGGTCCTAAACTAGCTTACAAGATATCGGGCTGCAGCTAAATGTGGGGGATTTTTGCTTCTTTGTATTGATAGGACATGGGACATCATTTTTTTTCCAGTTGTTTTAACAGGAGTAACATACTAAGCTGAAAGCTTGTTTACAAGTGTGACCTGGGAGCATAGGGAAGTTAAGTGACTTGCTTATGGTCACACAGTGTGCAAGGGGGGGCTGTGAGATTCAAACCCAGGTCTCTAGATTTCCAGCTCAGAACCTTAAACCACTGTGCTATACTGGAGGTGAGTCAAGATATCCAGATTATCAATCTTTCAGACCATGTGTTAACTGAATCAGAGAGACTCTTGCTTAGAAATGGTCTGAGCTTTCACCAACAATTGTGTTAAATCTTGTACAGACTATTATTGACTTGCATTTGATGTGCAGGAATCTGAATGTAAAAGCCTTCTTTAATAAGCGTATTGACAGAGATTCCACCTTAGACTATCCGGTTAACCCTTCCGCTCCAACGAAGATTTTCAAACCGAACTCTGTGTTCAATCCACCTCTTTGCAATGCAGTAAGTGTATTTAGAGATCTATGTGAAAAAGACTTGGAGAAGTTATTTGAGAATTCACCGCGTTCACAATTTAATAATCTGACCAGGAATGAACGTGAAGCCTTGAGACTCTTAAAAAATGACTCTAGTATTATTATCAAACAAGCTGATAAAGGGGGTTGTGTAGTGTTATGGGATGTGTGGAAGTATAAACAGGAAGTGATGAGACAACTAAATGATGTAGTGTTTTATGAAAAGCTGAATTTTGATGCGGCTTGGGAATATAAAACATGTGTTGATAAAATGATAGACAAAGCATTTAAACAGGCAGTCATAACAGACCAGACTAGAAAGTTTCTAAAAGTTGAACACCCAGTAAGACCAACTTTCTATGTAGTGCCTAAAGTGCATAAGGACAGTCAGAACCCCCCAGGCCGCCCTATAGTTAGCGGCCTTGGGAGTCTAACAGAACCTTTGTCTCAGTATCTGGATTTTATTCTTAATAATTATGTTAAAAAGCTTCAATCATATATCAAAGATACTATAGATGTTTTGAAAGTGTTGGGCGAAATGTTAGTTGGGGAAGATTGTATGCTGGTAACACTTGATATTGAAGCCCTTTATACTAATGTGCCCCATGATGGGGCAATGGATGCGGCCGCTTATTTTTTAAATCATTCTGGGGATAAATCTGATGAGGAAATAGTAGTGATTTTAAAGTTTCTCGAACATGTTCTGACTAAGAATATTTTTGTTTTCGATGGAAATCTATTTAGACAGATAAAAGGGACTGCAATGGGGGCCACCTGTGCACCGTCAGTAGCCAGCTTATATGTGGGCCAATGGGAATATGATGTTGTCTTTAACGACCACAGCAACCCATTTTTTTATAATGCGTTGCTGTGGAGACGTTTTATAGACAACATCATATTAATTGGGAAAGGGAATGAAATCAGTTGACTATTTGCATGGTACAAATGAGAATTTGAAATTTTCATACTGTGTGAGTGAGGAATCTGTAAACTATTTGGATTTGCGGATTATCCGCAAAAAAGAAGGACAAGTGAGTACAAATCTTTTTAGAAAAGTAACAGATGGCAAACTTTTACTGTTTGCCATGAGCTGTCATCCCGTACATATGGTAGAAAATATCCCCAAAGGACAATTCCTTAGATTGAAAAGGAATTGCAGTAAACAAGCAGATTTTGAAATAGAAGCAGCAGCCCTGAAAAGTCTTAATAATAGGGGATATACTGAAAAAACAATAGACAAAGGTTATCAAGCTGTAGTTTCAGCTGATAGAAAAGAACTGCTAGCGATAAAAACAAGGTGTCTGAAAGTAGTAAAAGATTCCATTTTGTGACAACTCATAGTGCTCAAAGTTGGGAGATAGGGAAAGTAATTAGAAAACACTGGCAAGTGTTAGCTGTTGAACCAGGGTTACGAGAAATCTCCTCCCAGCCCCCGATTTTGACTTATAGACATGCTCCTACATTGAAAGATTCCTTGGTGAGAAGTCATTTTATATCCACAGTGGGACACACCAATAGTTTGTCAGGAAATTACACAGGTTGCCTACAGTGTAAAAATTGTAGTGCTTGTGATTATATTCTAAAAGAGAAGGATTTTTGTGTAGTCTGTCGACAAGGGAAAATCTTTAACATTAGACAATTAATCACATGTAATACACAGGGGGTTGTCTATCTAGCAAAGTGCAGTTGTGGAGCTTTTTATGTTGGTAAAACAGAAAGAGCCTTTAAGATTAGAGTACTGGAACATGTTCGAGCTATTAATAAATATGATTTAACTTATGCGACGGCAGCACATGTCTTTGAGAATAAGGAAAAAACCGAGGTACATGATTTTAAATTTGTAGGCATTGAAAAAGTTTTTCATGGTCCGAGAGGTGGCAATTATCGTAATAAAATTCTGAGAAAAGAAAATGAATGGATTTTACTACTACATGCCTATAAAAAAATGGGTATTAATGCACATTTGGAGCTTAAACCTTATTTGGAATGTAGATAGAATTACCTACAATATGAGATATTTAATATAATAGAATTGATTGTGTGGAAATGAATATAAATTGTTGTTTGATGTTTCATAATTTAATCTTTGATGTTTCATTGATATGTATTTAATATTTAATCATGGTTTTAAGGGTGATGGTACTTTAAATAATTTGTTGCTGAACCAATGAGTTTGTACTTCGTCACTAAACAAGAAAACATTTCCAAGAAAGCTGAAGCTCACACACCCCAATAATAGCCAGACCCAGAGCTTCTTTAGCAAATTTTATTGCACCAACTGCTCCACCTGACGCGGTTCGGACAAAGGTCCTTTATCAAAGGCTAAAAACATTATAACATACATCTCAGTTAAATATGTGACTATTTGCATGGTACAAATGAGAATTTGAAAACCCTGGCACAATATATCAGTTGGGGGGTGAGGATATAGCATGCACCAAGCAGGAAAGGGATCTTGGGGTTTTTATCATCTCTGATGACCTCAAGGTAGGGAAACAGTGTGACAAGGCAGCAGGTAAAGCAAATAGGATGCTGGGATGTATAGGCAGGGGCATCACCAGCAGGAAAAGGGAGGTCATAATTCTGCTATACAAGACACTAGTGAGGCCTCACCTGGAGTACAGTGTACAGTTCTGGAGACCATACCTACGTAAGGACATAGACAGGGTAGAGAAGGTTCAGAGGAGGGCAACAAAGATGGTGCATGGATTGCATCACAAGTCCTATGAAGGAAGACAGGTTGAAGGAACTGAACATGTACACCCTGGAGGAGAGGAGGGAGAGAGGGGATATGATAGAGACATACAAGTATCTTACAGGGAGGAACAGGGTGCAGGAAAACACTATTTTTAAGTGAAAAAGATGTTCCAGGACTAGAGGGCATGGGATGAAGTTGGAAGGAGGATGATTCAGAGGAAACATGAGAAAGAATTTCTTCACAGAATGGGTGGTGGACAAGTGGAACACCCTGCCAGAGGAAGTGGTGGGGGCTGAAACAATCACAGGATTTAAGAATGCATGGGATAGACATAAAGGAATTCTGGAGGTCAGGGGTAAGGTGCAACAGACTTCTAGGAAAACAAACTGAACTTACAAGCTCAAATGGGCAGACTGGGTGGGCCATAGGCCCTTATCTGCCGACACTGTCTATGTATCTATGTATGTATCTATGATGTAATAGGTGATTTGATATTTAACTGAGGTGTATGTTATGATGTTTTTAGCCTTTGATAAAGGACCTTTGTCCGAAATGCGTCAGGTGGAGCAGTTGGTGCAATAAAATTTGCTAAAGAAGCTCTGGGTCCGGCTATTATTGGGGTATGTGTATGCTTCAGCTTTCTTGGAAATATAGGTTGTAGACAACTCTGACCAGCAGCACAAGCCTCCTGACACTGTAAGAGCTCTCTGCTGACTGCCTTGTTCTGGATCTGCCCTCAGCCTTTCTCTGGGCAAAGACAGTTTCTGATTAGCACAAAGGGCCATCAGTCATTGAAATTAGTATGCAAAATGCTCACTCAACACCCTACTGGTCATCAGAAAGGGCGCCAAGCAAGTAGCACAGTCATGATCCCAGAATGCTCTTCAGATCACATGCAGAGGTCCGTGACCTCTCATTGGTTGTTGGTGAGGTCAGGGGTTGGCAAGATGATGGGTCCAATTCCTGTTGGAAGCACTGGCTCCATTAAAGTAATTATTTTAGGGCTTTTGCCCTTATCTTCAATAAATGGACCTGCCTGTTATCTAGGCATTCCTGTGCCTAACCGTTCGGTTGAGTTCTGGGTGTGGTTGGGGATTCTCCTGCCCTGCCCTGCTGGGAGCTCCAGTGTGCTTGCTCCCTTCAGGCAGGGCAGTTCCCACTGCAGAAGTTGTGGCTGGCAGCCATGCTGCTGATAGGTGCCATGATAGCCAAACACATACATATGAACATCCCACGGTGCCTGCAGAATAAGACCTTGTGGTCTATCGAGTCTGCTCATACTGCAGAATCCCCAACATCAGCTAAGGACTCTGCCCCCTCCTCCCATCCAATACCATCTCAATTCTGGCTACACCTCTTTTGGCCTTGATTTTTCCCTTTACCCTGTGCCATCCTCTTTTGAAGCCATCCACCGTTTCATGTTATACTACTTTCCCAGGGAGCCCATTCGATCCCATGACCACCTTCTCAGTGAAGAAATGCCTCCTGGTCTCCCTCCTGAACGCCCCCTCCAACTTAAGACAGTACTCCCTCATATTTTTGTTTCCACTGAGCCTGAAGAGGCCCTCCTTGACTATTCTGTTTATGCCTTTCAAATACTTTAATGTCTCAATTGTGCCACCCCCCCCCCCGTCCTCCAGGTTCAGGGCCTCCAGACACTCCTCATATGTCCTGTCCTACTGATCTTTAACCATCTTTGTTGCCCTCCTTTCAACTGCCTCTAGTAGGTTTATGTCCTTCTTTAGGTAGGGGTGCCTGTACTATACACAATACTCCAGGTGCGGCCATATCAGTGACCTGTACAAATGCAGTATTACCTTCTACTGCCTGCTGATGATCACTCTTGCAATGCAGTTCAACATTCAGTTGGCTTTGTTGCTGCTTTCCTGCCTTGTGTGGAGTGCTTCATGTCACTAGTGATCAACACCCCAGGTCTTTTTCTTCCTCAAATCTGGATACCAAGATGGTGCTTCTACTCCCCCTCCCAGTGTGTCTCTGGGCCCCCTGATAGCCTTGTTGGTGTCCCTGGGTCTGGATCTCATTATAGAAGGTTGTAATGTTGGCTGCAGTCATGGCAGTGAAAGTTTAGGGCTTCCATTTCAGTCATAGGTGCAGTATTACTCACTTCGGGTGCACTGAGTGCCTAAGATTTTATTAGCCAGGTGACTGCAACAAGAAAAAGAAGCACTCCTCCAGTCACCACAGAGGCTGCTGTCCAGGGGGCCAGAGAAAGCACACAAAAAAAAAAGAAAAAAAAACATGGCAGGCAGTAGTCCGGGAAGGCAGAGGGAAGTCCAGGTAAACTGCAACACTTGGGGGGGGGGGGGTACGCTTAAAAAACAAAACATTCATTCTGACTAGACCTAGTCACACACCTAGAAAAAAAATAATGGATTAAAGAGTTATTTAGGCTCTTAACTGCACAGTGATGCAAACTGGACAGTAAGCTAGCAATCATTGAATCAATGGTCTATAAAGCATCACTATCACATGGGACAGGTGGCTTTGTGGACAACAGAAAGGCAATCAAAGATACAGGCATGCAGATCCGCAGGGACCATAAAAAACAGATACAGGTAGAAAAAATTCTAACAGCAAACAAAGGAAGGGACACACTAGGACTACACACACAAATTAAAATACTCGTCACAACAAATTTTTTGTATATTTTGCCCATAGTTCTCCTTCAAGAGATAGGTCTGACAAGAAAAGGAGCAGGTGGATCTCTTCTTAATAGAGGGTGTACTGTCCATGTCATGGTGAAGAAAAGGGAGGCTATCAGAGAGACAAACAGTTCCAGCTCAAAGTGAACAGCAGGCAGGGAGGTGGACAAAATAGTCCTCATAGGTGTACTACAGGACTGAAAACAACTCAGTTCACCCCAGAGGTATACTACAGGACTCAAAACAGCTCGGTTCACTTCAGAGATGTACTATAGGACTGAAAATGCTTCCAGCTGAAAAAATGATTATATTTTAATGATGTACTGTATCTATCATGAATGATCATTAACCAGTTATGTTCAGAGATCATGTTTAAGCTTCAAAAACCATCATTGTGATCATCATTAACAATAATTAACCATCAGCGTTTAAATGCCGCCAATCAAAAACCATGAAGTTATGGAGATGGTGATTATGATTAATGATGATGTCATGCCATCATGATTTTTCATGATTGCCCATGGTCAAGATTACAGAAATAAATTTAAAAATTCAGTTTATATTTCTCTATACTTTAGGAATGCATCTTGTATTTAGACATCTTTACTGGAATGATCAGTTATGATATCTCTTTCCTAGAGACCCATTACTTTCAATTATACTTAGTATGATATCTCACATCTTATTGGAATTAAAAAGGCTCATATTGGTTTATATATCCCCATTAAGTGGTTCCTTTTAAGGTTGTAGTGAGGTCCTAAAAGTACCTGGTTTGTGCTCAAAACCTTTCTTAATAGTCTGCAAACTAATACTGTCAATGCAAAAATAATTTAAAAATAGAAATTACCATTGTTTTGTTCCATAAACTGTGTTGCTGAAATATGCAAATTAGTTATACAAATATGTATCCTATACCAGACATTGCATGTACTCTTCCTGATGGGATTAACACTTGACTTCACATGATTTACACTATAATTCATAATTAGTTTGTCTTTGTTCATATGTGACATTCATATTTTCATAATTGAATAAAACATTAAATATTACTTCTGTGACTTGCAATCTTATAATATTGAACTAATATAATCATCAATGACCATCACTTGATCATCCACAGAACATCAACAATCATCATGCAGATTTAAGCTTACAAAAATAATCAGAAATCATCAGTTGGTGATTTAAAAGTTCATGTTTGATGATTAGATCATGATCTAGATGATGATCTTAGATCATGATCTTCTCTGGTGATCTTATGGTAACAGTTGATGATTAACAATAATCAGTCTTGACTGACCTTCATAAATCATGATTGTTGATTTACCAGTTCGCCTGGGAGTTCAGTTCATCCCAGAGGTGTACTACAGGACTGAAAACAGCTCAGTACACCCCAGATGTGTACTACAGAACTGAAAACAGCTCAGTTCACCCCAGAGGTGTACTACAGAACTGAAAACAGCTCAGTACACCCCAGAGGTGTATTACAGAACTGAAAATAGCTCAGTTCATCCCAGAGGTGTACTACAGGACTGGAAACAGTTCCCCTCAGAGGTTTACTACAGGATTGAAAACAGCTCAGTTCACCCCAGAGGTGTACTTCAGAACTGAAAACAGCTCAGTTCACCACAGAGGTGTACTACAGGACTGAAAACAGCTCAGTTCACCCCAGAGGTTTACTATAGGACTGAAAACAGCTCAGTTCACCCCAGAGGTTTACTACAGGACTGAAAACAGTTCAGTTCACCCCAGGGGTATACTACAGGACTATAAACAGCACAGTTCATCCCAGAGGTTTACTACAGGAATGAAAAAAGATCATTTCACCCCAGTGGTGTACTATAGGACTGGAAACAGCTCAGTTCATGCAAGAGGTATACTACAGGACTGAAAACAGCTCACTTCACTCCAGAAGTATACTACAGAACTGAAAATAGCCTAGTTTGCTCCAGAGGTATACTACAGTACTGAAAACAGTTAAGTTCACCCCAGTGGTTTACTATGGGACTGAAAACAGCTCGGTTCACCCCAGTGGTGTTCTATAGGACTGAAAACAGCTCAGTTCACTCTAGAGATGTACTACAGGACTGACAACAGCTCAGCTCACCCCATATGTATACTACAGGACTGAAAACAGCCTAGTTTGCTACAGAGGTATACTACAGGACTGAAAACAGCCTAGTTTGCTCCAGAGGTATATATATTACAGGACTGAAAACAGCTCAGTTCACTCCAGAGGTATACTACAGGACTGAAAACAACTCAGTTCACTCCAGAGATATACTACATGACTGAAAACAGCTCAGATCACCACAAAGGTGTATTACAAGACTGTAAACAGCTCAATTCACCTCAGAGGTGTACTACAGGACTGAAAACAGCCCAGTTCACCCCAGCGGTACATTACAGGACTGAAAACATCTCTGTTCATCCCAGGGGTGTACTACAGGACTGAAAACAGCTCAGTTCACTCCAGAGGTGTACTACAGGACTGAAAATAGCTCAGTTCACCCCATGGGGTGTACTACAGGACTGAAAACAGCTCAGTTTGCCCCAGGAGTGTGCTACAGAACTGAAAACAGCTTGTTAACTTGATATTTTTAAGACAGAAGAAGGCTATAGCCCATTGTGACCGTCTCCCACACAGCATGGCCAAAAGAAACCTAAAACTCCATGAATTTGTCCAGTTCTCTTTTGAAGGTGCTAAAGTCAACATGAAATTATAGGCAGTTAGTCTGACCTCAGTAGTGGGAAAGTTAATGCAATCTTTGTTAAAGGAGAGAATAGCGGATTATCTTGAATCTAATGGGTTACAAGATCATGGACAGCATGGATTCACAGGAGGGAGGTTATGTCAAATGAATCTGATAGACTTCTTTGATTGGTGACAAAAATAAGTCGATCAGGGTGGTGCAATGTATGTGGCATACCTAGATTTCAGTAAAGTGTTGACACCATTCAACACAGGAGACTATTAAACAAACTTAGAAACTTAGAAGTGGGTCCAAAGGTGTTAACTTGGGTAAGAAATGGGTTTGGGGATGGGAGACAGAAGGTAGTAGTAAATGGGGTTCACTCAGATGAGGAGAAGCTGACCAGTGGGGTGCCACAAGGGTCGGTGGTGGTATCAGTCCTCGTTAATGTATTAATTAGTGACACTGCAGAGGATCTGGAGGGGAAGGTCTGCCTATTTGCAGATTATACCAGAATTTGTAACAGGATAGACATTCCGGCAGGTGGAAAGGATGAAGAGACCTGAGGAAGCTAGAGGAGTGGTCTAGGGTATGGCAAGTTGATTTCCATGTGGACAATTGCAAAATAATATACTTGGGGTACAGCTGAATACAAAATGGGAGGAGTGATACTGACAACAACCAAGCAGGAGAGAGACCTCAATGTAATTTTCTTGAATGACCTTAAGGTAGCTAGGCAATGTGACAAGGCAGTTGGGAAGGCTAATGAGATGCTGGCTGCATAGGGAGAGGGATTACCAGCAGAAGTAAGGAGGTTGTGTTACCTCTGTATAGGTCACTGGTGAGACCTCATCTGGAATACTGTGTAAAATTCTGGAGACCACATCTATGGAAGGACACAGACAAGGTGGAGGCAGCCCAGAGGTGGGCAACAAAGATGGTGAGGGGCCTGCAACATAAGACCTATGAGGAGAGACTGAGGGAACTCATTATGTACAACAAGAAAGAAACAGGGACATGACAGAGACTTTTCAATACATAATTAGGGTGAATAAAGCGCAGGAGGGGAGTACTTTCAGAAGAAGATGTCCTCAAGAATGGGGGACATGGTGTGAAGCTGAAGGGGGGTAAATTCAGCAAGGATATAAAAAAGTTCTTCTTCACAGAAAGAGTGGTGGATCCCTGGAACAGGTTGCCAGCCAAGGTAGTTGGGGATAAAACAGTGGAAGGATTAAAAAAAGCATGGGCTAGGCATAAGAAATTCTTAGGGGAAAAGAAACCTGGGTCTGGTGGAAGAACCGGAGATCATGTAGGGTCTGCAGGGATACTGTAGGCAGGGTTAAATGGACAGATTGGGTGGATCATGCAGTCCTTATCTGCTGACAAAGCCTATGTTTCTTTGTATCAGAACTTTGCCAGTTTCTTTCCTGAGGCCAGCCTGAAGAGCACATCTAGACTGAACAGGGACAGCAAAATAGAACATTCTGTTCCAGAGCTGATCTCCTGTTGACAATTCTGTTAACAAGCTTGTGGAGGTCGAAATGTATGTCAAGAAGAAAGACACACTATTTCTGTTATTTATTGTGCCCTAACACAGGCAATGCCATACAGATATGGCCCACAACTTAAATATTGACTGGAAGCACTGGCATGGAAACTAGACCCTTAGCAATGGTAGGTGATATGTGGAGGTATTCACTGATATATGAAATTTGATGGCTATAGATTGATGCAGTAAATAATTATGAATTGTATGTGCCATAGACCTGCCAAATTATACAAATGGGGGATTTTGACTTATCCCTTATGTACTAGATATGATAAAGAAAAGGGTACTCTTCTGCATATCTTATGGGATTTCTCTAAAGCTCAACCACCATGGCAAGTGGTCCAAAACATTTTATATCCCTTCTTAGGCCTAACAAATTTCTTTACGAAAGAAAGAAGCCTTCTGGGATTAGGCATACAGGCACTTACGAGCACCAGGTGTTACCACTTTATTATAACCATGGTGAGTAAAAAAATAATTTTAAGGCACTGGATGGATCCGACTATGCCTTCCTTCTTAGAATGGCATCAAGAGATATTAAAAATCCTCTGAATGGAATGTACGTTAGCTTCTATTCAGCGTATCTACTCCACTTATAACAAATGCTCGGGTCCTTTGGATGCTTGGCTGTCTACTGTAGCTTAAGTGATGCTTTATTCTGAGCTTGCTTTGATTATACGTGCATGGTTTCTGTTTATAATGTATCCCTCTTAACATGCAACTGTCGACTATAAGTGAGAAAGGCGGGGATGGGAGGGTTTGCAATGTCATGTATTAGGTAGGGAGTTCCATAGAGGAATTATTCCTTCTTCACCCAAAGAATAATTCCTCTGTGGAACTCCCTTCCTAATACAGTAACAGATTCAATAAACCATACAGATTTCAAACATAAACTAGACCAGTACTTAACTAAACAAGGGATGAAGTGCCAGCATGGCTGGAGATACACACTTATGGGCCTCGGCCTTCTGTGTATCTAACTTTCTTAGCATGAACCTTAGTATGTGAGAAGTTCCTGTCACATTGTTTTGAGCTGATGTCTTGTTCTTTGTAAAACTTCAACAAAGTATACTTCATTTAAAAACAAATGCATCTCAAGGTCAAACCCCTATATTACTGATTGCTATTTTTGTAAGAAACCCAAATAGCTTTCTGCAATCATTTCAACAATATAGTAATATACATTTGCAAACCAAGGGATCCCAGTCTCACATAAAGATTCACTGATATTCTTTAACCATAGAGAAGCAAGGGGGAAAGAAAGAGTAGAAACAGCAAGTGAAGGAAGGTAGATAACAGGGGGCAATTGTAGCACCATCAGAGTGGCCGATTCTATGGACCACAAGAAAATTTGATTGCACAGTCAGGCCAAAAACAGACAAGTGGCAGAATAGGAGAGGACAAAATAGATCCTTACTTGTAACTCTCTCCACTTAACAAATGTGACAGGATCTTACCCAACCCTGTCATGTACACCCCTCTTTTGCAGGGAACCTGATTTTTTTTCTTTAAAAAAAACAGGTTTCCAAAATGTATACTTGGTATTTATGCTTGGTTTAGAACAGTAAAAGACCATTGGGTCCATATAAACTGTTCCCCACCTTAGTGGGTACATATCAACCTGTTCCCCAAGAACAATTTATCAGTCTTTCCCTTAAATTCTGTCAGTGTTTTACTATTCACCAGTTCTACTGGCAAAGTGTTCCAAACTCTCCCTGCTCTATTTACAAATGAATAGTATACACTATTCTTTTTTACAGTTCTTAGCTTAATCTGATTTTCATGTCCTCTCAACCCTTTTGACCTTGATGGAAGAGGGATGCCTGGATATCATGTCACTCACAGAATCATGGTACACAGAGAACCATGACTGGGATGTCAGCATACCAGGGTACATAATCTACAGGAGGGACAGGGAGGGAAGAAGAAGAGGAGGAGGAGGAGCTCTCTCTATGCAAGGGAAGGGATCAAAGCAACAGAACTAAAGGGTAAACAGGAAGGAGAGGAGGCACTGTGGGTCACCCTGGAGACTGGAAATGGCACCACAGTCCACACGGGTTGTATACAGACCCTGTCTCAGGGGGAGGAAATGGACGAGGAAATGATAGACGGCATCCCTGGGATGCCCGAGAAAGGGAGATATTGCTGATGGGGGACCTGAATATGTCAGATGTTAACTGGAGCACCTTTGCTGCAGCCACATCCAAGAGCAGGGCCATTCTCAATGCCCTACAGGGGACAAGCCTCAGACAGCTAGTTCTGGAACCCACTCGGGAGGGAGCAATCTTAGACCTAGTACTCTCAAATGGGGATGGAGAGAGGATCTCTGATCTTGAAGTGGGTGGCCATCCGGGAACAAGTGACCACCAAACAGTGTGGGTCATGATAAACTTAGCTGTAATATCAAGCCATACGAAAGTGAAGGTACTGGACTTCAGGAGGGCTGATTTTGTCAAAATGGGAGAGTGTCTCAGAAAAGCACTAGAAAACAGGCAAGAAGGTGGGGTGGAGCAACAATGGGGAAACATCAAAACCACCATCACAGAGGCAACAAGCCTTTGTGTGAAGCAAATAAATAAATCAAAACAAAAGAAAAATCCCACTATGGTTCTCAAAAGGAGTTGCGGGGAAGGTAGAGAAAAAGATAGCATTCAGGAAGTATAAGGAAACACAGAAGGAGCAGGACAGAGAACTGTACCAGTTAAAGCAGAAGGAAGCTGAAGTTCAGGAGAGAGAGGAGGGTGCTACTTCACTGAGAGGGTGGTGGAGCCATGGAATCGCTGCCCAGGGGCTGGTGAAGGCAGAGACAGTGGAGGGGTTCAAGAGGGGTGGGACAGGGTACAGGGAAGGTTCTGGAAGCAAAATCCAGTGCAGCAGAATATCCGGAACTGGGAAGAGAAGAAGTCAGGCAAGGTCAGCTCCCAGGGTGGGGGCTGACCAAACGAGCAGACACGAAAGACTGTTAGTCATATTCTACTGGCATTTTAGTATGTTAGTAAGCAGAGAAGGCAGTCAGAATAGCAAAGGCCCAACCCAAGGAAAAGATAGCCAACTTGGTTAAGAAGGGGGATAAAACCTTTTATAGGTACATTAGGGAGCAAAGAAAGACTAGGGCAGGGATACTTTGGCTGAATAAAGGGGAAGGTGGTTGGGCAGAGAGCGACAGTGAAAAAGCAGGGATACTGAACAACTACTTCTGCTCAGTATTCACAATGGAAAAGCAGCGGGAGATACATAATCCAGTCAATAGAAGCACTCTGGATAGGAATGTTGATATTAGTCCTTTCACAGAAGAAAGGGTTCTGAAAGAACTCTTAAAACTGAAGGTGAATAAAGTTATGAGGCCTGATGGGATTCACCCAATAATTCTAAAAGAGCTAAGGGAAGAACTAGTAACACCACTGATTACCCTTTTTAATAAATCATGGGAAGATGGGATGGTACCTGAGGTCTGGAGGAGGGTGGATGTGATTCCCCGTCACAAAAGTGGGAGCAAGACAGAGGCAGGAAACTACAGACCTGTCAGTTTGACCTCAGTGGTAGGGAAAATTATGGAATCACTTCTGAAGGAAAGAACTGTTGAGTACCTAGAGGCCAGTGGGGCACAGGACCCAAGGCAGCATGGATTTACAGCAGGAAGGTCATGTCAGACAGATCTTATTGATTTCTTTGACTGGGTGACCAAAGTAGTAGACCAATGAGGGGCTGTGGACATAGCTCACCTAGACTTTAACAAGGCACTTGACACAGTCCCGCACAAAAGATTAATAAACAAATTAGGCAGCCTGGGAGTGGATCTCAGGGTGGTACCCTGGGTAAAACATTGGTTGGACAACAGGACACAGTGGGTAATAGTAAATGGAGTCCACAGTGAAGAAAGGGGGGTTACTAGTGGGGTACCACAGGGTTCAGTACTGGGGCGGGTCCTTTTTAACATCTTTTTAAGTGACATTGCAGAGGGACTGGAAGGGAAAGTATGTCTCTCTGCAGATGACACAAAGACCTGCAACAGGGTTGATATGCAAGGTGGGGTGGAAAGGATGAAAAGGGACTTGGCAGGGTTGAAGGAATGGTCAAAAGTATGGCAACTTAGATTCAATGCAAAGAAGTGTAAAGTGATGTACCTGGGAAACAAAAACCCAGGGGAAGCCAGCCCATCGGCACAGCGGTTGGATTTCCGCTTGCGACGCCGGCGACCCAGGTTCGGAAACGGACCAGGGTACGTCGGAGGGCCAACCCGGGGAAGTGGGATTGAGCGTCCATTTGGCAGCTCTCCTACTCCGGGAGGTGGGTTGCACCCGCATCACGCTAGAACTGGCTGGAGGCCGAGTACTCACAGAGCGAGGCTAGACGGGGGGGAAGGAGGCGGACGTTGACATCATTGTACGTCCCTGCCTCCTCTGGGAGAAAAAGGAGGAAAAAGATGGCGGGGCAGGACCACCGATAGATGAAGCCCTCCCTGGAGAGCCTCACATTGCCACCGTCGCTGCAGGACCCCAACCAGTTACAGTTCGGGGTCACGAGGTGGCTCACGCCCCATCTGGGGCAAGCCGGGGTGACCGAGGGTCCTCAGCAGCAATTGGCAGTGGTGGAGGGTCTCTGGGGCTGTGACCAGGGCGGAAAGTGTACCGTGGTCCTGCCAGGGGGAAAAAGCATAATAAATTAAAAAAAAAAACCCAGGGGAAGAGTACACAATGGGGGATGAGATACTGACAACAACAAAAATGGAAAGGGACCTGGGGTAGTCATATCAGATGACCTAAAGGTGGGCCAGCAATGTGAGAAGGCAGTTAGGAGGGCTGGAGAGATACTGGGATGCACAGGGAGAGGCATCACCAGTAGAAAACAGGAAGTTGTTGGCCCTCTGTACAGACAGTTGGTAAAACCACATCTGGAGTACTGTGTACAGTTCTGGAGACCCCATCTCCACAAAGACATAGACAGGGTGGAGGCTGTCCAGAGGAGGGCAACCAAAATGGTGCAGGGTCTGCACCAGAAGACATACGATAAAGACTAAAGGATCTTAATATGTATACCCTTGAGGAAAGAAGAGAGAGGGGACATGATATAAATTTTCAAGTACCTCAAGGGAATTAACTGGTGCAGACCCAGAAGACATATGAAGAAAGACTAAAGGAGCTTAAGATGTATAGCCTCGAGGAAAGGAAGGAGAGGGAGAACATGATAGAAATTTCCAAATACTTTAAGGGAATCTACAAAGTCCAAGAGGGTAGCATCTTTCAGAAAAACAGATGTGCACGAACAAGGGGGCACAATTTGAAGGTAGAGGGGGACAGCTCAAAGGTGATGTGAGGAAGTATTTATTCACAGAGAGGGTTGTAGATGCATGGAATGGCCTTCCTGAGGAGGTTGTAGAGTCAAAAACAGTGGGGGAATTCAAGAATGCATGGGACAGACATAAGGCAATTCTAGTGGTGGGTAGGAGGAAGTAAGCTGTTGGTTAACTAAGATCTGTAGCTTATCCGTTAGGTAGGGAAATGGGCAGACTAGGTGGGCCAAGTGGTCCTTATCTGCCATCAAATTCTCTGTTTCTATGTTTCTAACCCCACTTCATTTACCAATTCCTTATCATTTATTTTAAAATAACATCATTAGGTCTCCTCTCTCCCTTTTTTGTTCTAATAAAAATAATCCTGTACTTTTTAATCTTTCACTATATTCATATCTATTTAAAGTTCCTATCATCTTAGTATATCTCCTCTGCACCCCTTCAACTCTCTTTATCTCCTTCTTTGTGTATGGACTCCATAATTGTGACCCAAAGTCCAAATACATCCTAACATAAGACCTGTATATTGGTATCATACATCCCACCGATTTGTTCATAAAACTCTGTTTTATATTCCTCACCATATTATTGGTTTTTTTGTATAGCCACAGTATGTTGTTTGTTGTATTTCACCGTGTTATCAATCACTATCCCAGTCTTTTTCTTCATCAACCTCTTTCAATTCCTTTCCATCTAATATATACCTATTCCTACTCCTATTCCCCTTTCCTTAGTACATCACCCCTGATTTCTCTATACTGAATTTCATCTTGTCCTTACTAGCCTAGGTTTCAATTTTTTCCATTTTCATTTTTAGCATTTTTTGTTACTCTATTGTTCCTACTGGTTCTCCCACTTTAATGTCATCAGCAAATGTTACTACTTGATTGGTAACACTCTGATGTAAGTCACTGATATATAAAGAAAATAGGACATGCCCCAACACGGATCCTTGAGGGACTCCACTTTCCACTCCAATAGATCTAGATAGTTCACTTGTTACTCTTACTTTTTGAGTTCTAGCACTCAACCAATTTTTTATACATATGACAATATGACTATCCAATCCCATTTTTGCTAATTTTT
The DNA here is from genome assembly GCA_016271365.2 of Neoceratodus forsteri. NCBI lineage: Eukaryota > Metazoa > Chordata > Ceratodontiformes > Ceratodontidae > Neoceratodus > Neoceratodus forsteri. Next base: position 213,436,133 of record CM057456.1, read on the forward strand.
CAATTAGCTTATCATGAGGCACCTTATTGAATGCCTTTTGAAAGTCCAGGAATATTATAGCTATAGGTACTGTATGTTATTATTTAATTTTTCATTTATGTTTTCATAGACGCATAAGTGGTTAATACCACATGCTCTGTTCTTCTTAAATGCATGCTGTTTTTCACCTGTGCACTCCAATATATCCAAACTTTCCTCTATTTTTATTGTCAATATACTCTCAGCAACTTTTCCCAAGATTGCAGTCAGGCTTACGGTTCTATAATTAGACACTACTGATCTTTTTCCAGTTTTAAATAAAGGCACAACAAAAGCCTTAATTTCTGTTCTAACATTACCTTATAACATTTACAATTCTTTGCATATGCAGTATGCCTTTTTTCTTAACACCTTTTACAGCAACAGATGTTACAGTTTGTTCCAGTCTGCCATAAGCTATATCAATATTTTCTTTAGCAATTTCTTGTAATACTAATAAAGCAACCTTTGGTGTGTTTTTATTCAACCCATTTCTTTGGGAGGTTAGCATGGTATATCTTGGAAAGATTTTTCCAATCAGGGGTCTCAATCTCACAGTTAACTGTATCAGTACATCTAACCACTTTATAAGGCCCTTGAGATGTCATTAACAGTTTGTTTTCTGTAGTGGGTAACAGCAACACGACCTTTTCACCTGCCTCAGTAACTTTTTCTTTACCTCTTGGTCATAATACACCTTCTGCTGTTTGTAGGTGGGCTTCTTCCTGATTACTGTGGGCAATTTCAAAATATTTTTCCAGTTCCTTTCTCAGTGCACTCATATAAGATGTAACAGATTTTTTCTGAGTGGGGTTATCATCCTATGTTTCTTTTGTTACATCTAGTGGCCCTCTAGATTGTTCACCCTTTGAAAATGTTGTATGGTAGACAATCTGTTGATGCTTGTAACACTTCTCTGTAAGCAAAAAGTGGGTAAGGTAGGTACTGGTTCCAGTCTTTTCCCTCACCTTTCACAAACCTTTCTAACATGCATTTTAGGGTTTGATTAAAGCACTCAACAAGACCGTCTATCTGTGGGTGATAAGCAGAGGTTCTTATGGCAGTGATACCTAGTAGTCGGTACAGCTCCTTCAGTAATGCAGTACCAAAATTATTACCCTGATCAGTAACCTCTTTAGGTATGCCCACCCTGCTGAAAATTTTGGCAAACTCTGCTGCAACATTTGGGTCTGTGACAGTATGCACTGGAACTGCCTCTGGGTATCGAGTAGCATAGTCAAAGACTACCCAAATGAACTGATTATCCTTTTTACTTTTGACTAAGGGGCCAAACACATCCATTGCAATTCTCTCAAAAGGCACATCTATCAAGGGTAGGGGCACCAGGGGCACCTTGTCTCTTTTAGTTACTGGGGCTACTTTCTGACATTCAGCACAATAGCTGCAATCAGTAGCAACATCCTCATGAATACCAGGCCAGTCAAATCTGTACAACAATCTGGCAAGGGTGCAGTCCCTCCCTGAGTGTCCAGCCATAAGGCTATCACATGCTATCTGTAACAACTCAGTTCTATACCTTTGTGGTATAATCAATTGTTCTCTGTTCCTGTGTCTGAGGTTTACCCAAACTCTGTACAGTAACCCACTACATTTTTTAAACACTGGTACAACCTATTTCTGTTTCACCCCAGCTGCTTAAAATAACCTTGGAGAGAAACATCATTAGTTTGCTCTAAAGCAAAATCACAGTTATCAGTTTAATTTCAGCATTTCATATTGTATATCGACACCTTATGTCCATCAATCTTTTGTTGCCACTATTTTTTCAGGCATTGTCTTTCTTTCCTGAACTTCTGGTTCTTGGAACTAGGCTCAAATAAGTCTGAATCAAAGTCACCAAAAGGAAAAGAGTTCCCAGCATCTGAGATTTTCTTTGCCTGAGCTCTTGTTATCACAGCTGCTGAAATAGTAGGGTTTGCTTCCTCTGTGATTAACTTGCAGATCCTGGAAAGTCATTTCCAATAATCACAGGTGCAGATAACTTTAGTACTACCCCAACATTTACTTGGTGCAACACCCCATTAATGTTCTGAGTCACTTGGGTGGTGGGACAGTATTTAGTGTCCTCGTGGATGCAGATTACCCCAGTACCTGGTCCTTTTGCACAGTCTTTTCCCAGAACTTCAACATGCACCAGGGTCTATCTGCTTCCAAATCTACAAGTCCTTTCACAGTCATGTCTCCCCCATTGACATCTATTAAATACTTGCCCCAACTTGCTAATGCCAAATTTACTCCACTGTTACTCTCCTTATTTTTATGTCAGTTTCTTGCAATATGGTCTAGCTTATTTTATTGCATTTTTTTTTTTGCAACATGTTCTGACTTACTACAGTTATAGCAGATAAAGTCTTTGGGTGCAGATTTGCTACCCCCACCAGAGTTCCTATCTGATCTGGAGTTAAATAGGGAAAAAGAAGGTCTTACTTCTCCTTGTCTGTTACTTCATTGCTGTGGTATCTGCCTGGCAATCTGATAGTTTTCAGTCAAAGAAACAGCCTTTTCCCCACTTTCTGGTCAGTGTTCTTTTTCCCAAAGCTGCATGTCTCTAGGAAGGATGTTGATGAACTGCTCCATTGCAGATATGTTGATGATCTGTGGGACTGTTTGGCCCCCTGGTTGGAGCCATATAATGAGGAGTTCTCTGAGTCAGATGGAGGCTTCTCAGGGATTGCTGAATTAGTGGTGCTTCAGGGACCAACATCTCTGCCTGCAGGTCTCTCCTGGGATGTCATGTCTTTTAAGAACTTGTCTTTTTCACTAGGTCATAGTTTTCTGACAGTACAGTGCCCATACTGCTGTAGGCAAGTTGGGCTTTACCTGTCAGATAAGATACCAGCCCAACTGCCCACTGCTGTTTTGGCCATTGGCAGGCTCTGGTGACCTTTTCCAAAGTTGTCAAGTATGCTTCTATATCATCTGAGGGACACAGCTTTGTAAGCTTTTTTTTTTTTTTTTTAATAAAAAATTTTATTGGAGCAATCTACATTTACAGATACCATACTTCTTATCATATTTGCCCCAAATAGTTTTACAAATAATCACCCCCTTACATACAGCTACCAACAATAAAACAAACACAAACCCACAAAATATCCTGCATTTGTACACTACAGAATATCATTAGTGCCATTTGCTTGGTGACTCACAAGTCATTCATCATAGACATTGATGAGGCATAGGCCCCTCTCTTCCTTTGTGTCCCCAGCGTGGCTATTTAGAATTGTTTAGAACTCCTCATTAAGGATACACCCCTCTTCCAAGGAGAGTGATCCTATAAACACTCTCCATTCCTGCCAAAATCCATTTTCCTTATTTTTCAGCATGAAGGTCAATCTCTCTAGAGCCAGGACTTGAACTGTCAGAGTCTTCCATTGCTGTATGCACAGGGTAGCAGCCGATACCCAGGTATTTAGAATACATTGCCTGGCAAGAGCCAGCAGGACTCGCACCCATCTAGGCAAGGGGTTCCAGTCAGCTGAACCTTCTGCCCTTATCCCGAATAGCAGTATCAAAGGGTCCACCTTGAGATTTTCACCCATCATTCCGCCTAATGCCCATGCTATTTTCCTCCAGAACTGCCTCACTTTGGGGCATGTCCAGAAATAGTGAATATATGTGCCAAGGTCTCCATTACACCTGCCACATATCGGAGAAACCCCAGGATTAAATTTATGGACTAATACAGGGGGGCAGTATAATTTATGCATGAATTTATATGTAGCTTCTTGATACTTATTGCATATGAGAATTCCTTTGTGCAATCTCAGCATCTGCCACCAGTTTTCCTCCAATATTTCTCTTCCCAAATTGGCCTCCCACTGCCCTCTTACCTTATATGTGTAATCTGGCAAGTATATTCTCCCTGCCCTGACTACCTTGCCTATTAAGCCTGCTGTCCCATTCCTCGCCTTGCAATCAAGTGTTCCAACTGAGATAAAGGTGAGTCTGAGGCTTTCGCCCTGTCCAGACCTCTGATGTAGGATGTTACCTGGAGCAGCCTGTAATACCTCCCCACAGTGGTACTTCCCCCCTGCACAACTCTGTCATAGAGGCCAACCGATCTTCTGCATAAAGATCTCTAACACACTTTACCCCATTCTCTTCCCATTTCTTAAACTCCAAATCCTCAATCCCTGCCTAAAAGGTTGGATTTCCAGCAACCAGCAGTAGCAGTGTTTTATCTTGGGGGGCTCACACCCATTTTTTTAACTTTCCCCAGGCAATGAGACCCGCCTCCACCAATGGGTTCCTATCAGAATTTCTCCTATACCTTTTTAGTCCATCTCTGCAAAAATAAGCTGTTAACCTACCTTGCGAGCCTATCTCCTCCAAGTCCAGCCATCCCGCCACATCCGGCCCATAGACCCAATCACTAACATATCTGATTTGGGTTGCTAAATAATGCAATCTCAGGTCAGGAAAATTCATACCCCACCATCCTTATCCCCCTGCATCCTTCTTATACTTGCCCTGTTTTTTTTTGCCCTCCACAGGAACTCAGAGAATTCCCTCTCAAGATGCCTGTGATCTCCTCTGGTAGGTTCAAGATGCAACATCTGCATCAGGTATAAGATCCTTGGGAGGATATTCATTTTAATAACATTGATACGGCCTAGCCAAGATATAAACAATTCCCTCCACCTGCGCAGGTTCTCCTCGATTTTCTTAATCAGGGGAGTGTAGTTCAGTCCGTAGACTGAATTTATGTCCTTACCTATATGAATGCCCAGGTATTGAAAGGAAGACCCTACCCATGTCAGACACCAGCTCTCCCCTCTGCTATCCCCCTCGGGCTTACCCCATATCTTCACCTCTGACTTTGCGATATTGATCTTGTAGCCTGAAAATTCTGCAAATTGTGCAATCCAATCCAAAATGGGAGGTACAGATCTCTTTGGCTCCCTACCATAAAGCAGTACATCATCTGCGTACAAGGTTATTTTACTCTGCTGGCCACTACTACCAGTAATCCCCAAGTTTCTTCGATCATTTCTTATGCTGATTGCAAGAAGTTCGATTGCCAAGGCAAACAACAGTGGTGAGAGTGGACACCACTGATGCGTTCCTCTTCTCAGAAAGATCCACCCCATCCCAACGCCATTAACCAACACTTGAGCCATGGGAGCACCATAAAGAGCATGTACCCAACCAAGGAATTCATCCCCAATCCCATATTCCCCATGTACCATAAAAAGGTACCCTCATTCAATCCTGTCAAAGGCCTTTTCAGCGTCCATTGACAGCACCGCAGTTTCCCCTTCTGCCCTGGAAGCCAGCCACACTACATTCAGTAATTTTCTGAGTTTATGATATGATTGTCTACCACAAACAAATCCTGTCTGGTCCGGGTGAATCAGACTCAGTAACAACTGGTCCACCCTACTGGTCAGTACCTTAGCCAATATCTTGGCATCACTATTCAGGAGGGAGATTGGATGGTACGAGGCGCACTCCAATATGTCCTTACCCTACTTGTGCATCCGGCATATCACTGCCTCCGAGAAGGAGCCAGGTAGTGTCCCCCCTTCCCGGATCTCCTGAAACACTTTCTGTAATGGCTCAACCACCTGACCCGGTAAAACTCTATAAAATTCAATAGGATAACCATCAGGTCCACTTGCCTTACCTATTTTCAGACACTGAATTGCCTCCCTTATTACCTTCTCCATAATCTCCTTTCCCAGAACCTCACCCTGGACTCGAGAAACCCTTGGTAGGTCAAGCCTCTCCAAGAAGGCCCATGCCTGCTCCTCCGTTCCTTCACACTCCGATGTTTAAAGCTCCTGGTAGAATTGTTCAAATCTCTTTTCTGTTTCGCCCTTCCCACTTACTATGGCTCCCATTTTGGTTCTAATGCCAGTGATTCTCACCTGTGTACGGCCCCCCTTTATAAGTCTAGCTAATAATGGGCCCAGCTTATTTCCCCACTCACAAAACTTATTTTTGGCAAAGAAGTAGGATGTACGTGCCTCAGTAATAGTATGAGCATTAAGGGCCTCCCTTGCTGCTGTAAGCTGCTTAAGGACTTCTTCCCCAGGGTTATTAGCAGAGAGTTGTTCCACCTTTTTGACTTGCTCCAACAGATCTTCCCTTTTCTTCCTCTAATCCTTTTTGTACTTAGCTCCATAGCCTATAATAGCCCCCCCAGAGCACCGGCTTCCCAGCCTCCCAGTAAACCCCTGCCGATTCCACTGAACCTGCATTGTGTAGCTTATAATCTCCCCATTTATCCTCCAAATGTTCTAAAAACTCCTTGTTATTCAATAAATACCTGGGGAATTTCAACGGCAGAGGGACAGGCCTCTCAACTGTGAAACAACATTCTAATGAGACCATAGCATGGTTTGAGATATATATTGGGCTGTGTTGAGTCTTCCCAACCTTGTGCACCCACCCTCTAGGGACATAAAGGTAGTCTAAGCGGGACCATGAACCGTGTGGGTTGGAGCAGAAGGTATATTCTTTAGCTCTGGGGTTCGCTGTTCTCCGGCAGTCGACCATGTCCAACTCCGCCATGCCCTGATTCCAACTCCTTACCCCAGTTGAGTTCCTGCCCCTTCCCTGTGAATGATCCAGTACTGGGTGCATGGGCGTATTAAAATCCCCTTCCCCATTATTAACCCCTCAAACTGTTCTTTTACTAATAGGTCCAACATTTGTTGATAAAACTGAGGGTCGAACTGGGCTGGGGCATATACACTTCCCACTGTAATTTTTTCGCCAAATAAGGTCCCTTCCACAAATACATATCTCCCCTCCCGGGGATCAGCAACCACTCTTGATATTTGTAAGGGGAGATGCCTATAAATCAACAACACTACTTCTCTCTTATGTGAGTTGTATGAAGCAGCAATTCAGTCCCCTACCCACCCAGAAACCAGTTTCTGGTGCTCTCGCTGTGTAAGATGGGTCTCCTGCAGCAGAGCAATCTGTGCCCCCTGCTTCTGTAATGCAGACACAACCCTTTTTCTCTTTATTGATGCAGAAAAACCCCTGATATTCCAAGAGATTATTTTCACTGGGGCTCAGCTACCCATTAAGTGGTCTTAAATTGTCCCTTCTACCCCTCTGTGTTACCTTCAAATGTGGCCCATTCCCACATTCACCAAGCCCATCATATAACATATTCACCTGTAGGATGTCAGAAACACACATTGTCAAACAAATACCAACAACCCATATGAACATATATACCCCCCAAAGAATAAACTCTTAACATACTTCCCCTTAACCGAACAACCAAGCTATAACCTTTTAAACCAAGCTTTCCCCCCGAAGGAACACACATTCCCCCAACACAACCTAGTGTTCCTAATCCCCGCCCCCCCCACCCCGCAACTTCTTTTGCAAGCCTGTTGCTGCCCCTAACATATCGTGGACTCGAGTTCGAGCCCAGAGTCCCAGCTTCCCAAGTTAACATACAATGTTTAATCCTTTTCCCTTGAAATTAACTCCAAACATCCCTACACTCTCCTATTTGTAAGTGTGTAAATAAAGATTACCAGACAATAATTAAATTATAGTCAGATCACCAGGTGGCACCCAAGTCCCCCCCCACCAGGCCTCCCTCATCCCCATGCTCTGGCAGGCCACAGCCCTCATTGTTTCCTTGCCCCAGATATAGCACAAAGCCTAGGCCCGATCCCTCCCCCGACGATCCCTGTATATTATAGGGTAACCAGTATCTAAGTCAAGTGTGGTATCCACCAGCCTGACCCAGGCTATGGGAGGTGGAGCCGGGCCCCATGGCAAGACTAATAACACAGGTCCACGGACCCCCCCATCCCCAGGCCTACCTGAGTTACTCTCCTCTGGATCTCCACTCTCCACTGACCGGCTCCTCGTCCCCTGCCAACCAGAAGGTAGGGCCATGTCCAGTATCAGTTCTCCACTCACAGATGGTCCATATCATGTGCAGACACTAGCCTGCGCCATGTCCAGAGTGTTCCGAGACAAGTGTCCCCAGGAGGGAAAGTCTGCAGGGGTGGGCCACAGAATTGCACCTTCCCAAGGATCTGACCAACGACACCAGTCTAAAATATGTCTGAAAATCTTAATTTTGTAATCATCAACCATGCAGCAAAAGCCACAAGTCCCAGGAAGAACATGAGACATCAACCAGCCCTCTCAGCCCGCTTTCTTCTTGAGCTCTGCAATGAACTTCTCAGCCTTATCCACATCCAGAAATGAATATGCAGCTCCCTCCGACTTAATTTTCAGAATAGCCGGATAAATTAGGTAATGTTCCATTTTCATGTTTCGAAGCTGAGCCATTGCCTGCCCAAAGGCCCTCCGACAACGTAACACACGCTTGGAATAGTCCTTGAGTAAGAACAGCCGTACCCCCTCATGTCGCAATTCAGGGAGGTTGTGATAGGCCTCCAAGACCCTCTCCCAGTCCTGATAATTATGGAAGCGGAAAATAATCTGCCAAGGTGGCTGTCCTGCTGGTGGTCAAGGCGCAACCGCCCGATGTGCCCTTTCAAGCTTAAGCCTACTCCCTTTCACTTGGAGTTGCAGAAGTTTCAGCAGCACCACCGCACAGAATTCCATTGCCAAGGGTCCCTCACTTCCCTCTGGGAGCCCCCTGATCCTCAAATTCAGTCGTCTGTGATAGTTCTCCTGGTAGTCCAGGAGATCCTTAGTCGCCTCCAGTTCTTTCTCTAAGGCCGCGATCCACTGTGGGAGAGGGTTGGCCATGTCTTCTAGGCAGGATACCTGTTCCTTGGCCTCCATGATATGAGCCACCTGTGCCTCAGTCTGTTCCACAAGAGACTGTAGTCGATTGTCCAGCGTGGTCTCCAATTTTGTTAGGCGAGCATCCAAGGCTGTCATCAACTGTTCAGTGACCTCTCAGCCCAGGGAATTCATCTTTGCTGCAGACAAAGATATTTTATCCCCTGTCGAGGCCTGAGTGGCGGTTCCCTGTTGCCGACCACTTTTCCCAGCTCCCTTGCTTGATTTGCTCGTGCTGCTGGTCAAATACTCTTCCATGCTGTCCCATAGACCTTATTTTATAACGAGATGCTGTATGTAACTCCAGAAATATGCAGATAAAATAAATTTATTTGCTGGGACTCCAGAGCTCTGAAAAAGCAAGTCCTCACAGCAACGCGCTCATTAGCACCCCCAGCTTTGTAAGTTTAATGTCTTTTAAATTGTTTATGTTTCATTGATCTGCTGGACCTGTACTAGATCCTCCAGCATTGATAGCATGCAAGGCATTCAGCCATCACTGCTCCTGTCTCTGCATCTTTTCTGTTCTGTGTTTCTCAGTCTCTCTTTGTTGTAAAGCCCACCATTCCAAACAGGCGGACGTTTTCAGGTTCTGTTCCTGCCTGTTCTTCTTTCATCACTGGTGCCAGATGTATAGTCTCAGGTTGGACTTTTGTTTCTGTTTCTAGTTTGGCTGCTGTTCTTCTGGTAATTACTCCTGGGCTTGCTGTTCCAGGGTCCATACCTTTCTGCTATGCTTCCCCAGTACCAGGCCTAGTACTCATGTGCAGAATTCCTTGCATAGCATATGCATGGCATAAATCCCACTTTGACACCAACTGTGTTAGAGGCATATAGGTCAGTAAGCATAGACAGACCAGGAGAAGTTATAAAATTCACAAGTAGCATTTTATTATTATTAATGACAAAAAATAGAAAAAAAATAAATTGTACAGGTTAGCTCTTCATTAAGGCAGTTCAAACAAAGTCCTCCATCTGAAACTCTCTTTTAAAATCTGTCAAAAAACATTGTTTTCTTTATATAAAATGTCTTTGCCTGGCAGTTCAAACTCTGCATCCTGTTCTTGTAAGTTTTATCTCCTGTGTTTCACAAAATGTATCAGAACTTTGTCAGTTTGGACTTCTTGTTCTGCCCTCAGAGGAATGGCAGCCTAAGCGACGTGCTCCACCTGACCTCCGTGTAATTTCCCCTCTGTCTGGATCTAAACTACTTTAGATTTTAAACAAAATTAGCCCTACCACAGAGCCTGAGAGTAAGTAAGTTGTAAGAACTAGTGCCAGCTTGAAGAAGAGGTGAATGGAGGAGATAGAGGATTGCTTTGACTCAGAGGCCTCTGAGCCTTGTTCCCAGCATGTAATGGTGACTACAGACTCCCAGAATGGCTCCGCAAAAAGTTTAGTGAAATCAGCCAAGGTTAAAGAAAAATGAATAAAGTTAGATGCCATATACCGGGAACTGGTGTCCTTCTGTGCTGAAGTCAAGGAGCTCTATGGGGAATTGTGCCACGATGTCATGCAATTGGAGCAGAGAGTGGATGATGTGGAGTGGCAGGGTATGGCCACCGAGAACAGGGTAGATGACTTGGAAAATGTAGTGCAATTGCTCAGAGAACAACAGGAGCAGATGAAAGCCAGACAGGAGGACTCTGAGAACAGGGTCTATTGGAAGAACATACTGTACATATATACGGTACTCTGGAGGGCTCTGAGGGGAACAATGCTAGAGAATTTATAGAAGTACTAAGAAGAGCTCTGGAACTACCAGACACATTACAACTGCAGCTGGAGTGGGTCCACAGAGCTCTTACCCTGAAGCCTGCAACTCTAAAGTGTCCACCTCGCTCCATCATAGCCCAGTTCAGTAACTATGCAACCAAATCGCAAATCCTCCTAATGGCCTCGCGGAAAATACATTTTTTATGGTCAAATGAGATTTTATCTCAACCATGACTACACTCCAAAGACAACGCATCTCAGAAGAGTATATCTCCCGTTGCTACCTGTAATCAGAGCTGCAGGATACTCCCTATCCAGCTCATTAGGTAGTTAATTTGTCAGAAGGGAAGGAGGAGTTTCCGACCGCACAGGAGGCCAGAACTGAACTGACCAAGATGGGCCTACACTTTTCAGATTGCCCCCAGGCCTTGGAGGGTGCTCCCCAATGACCTCTGAGATGGCAAACAAACTCTAAAAAGTCCCAGGATGGGCCAAGCACTTCCCGAGACCCGAAGCAAGTATTGGCATCTTACTGACGTACTGGCTTCCCAATGAAAACTTAAGAAAGGCCGGTTTCTGATGGTGGAGAGTCATTCTGCTGAAATCTCAGTAGGCATTCAGGTGCGTTTACTGAGTGGGGAGGGGATTAATTCCCTTTGGGGGGTTCCCTACATTTTCCTGCTCCCCGGCCTTGACTCTAGGCAACAAAAAATATACTGTTGAAAGTCCTCTACTATGCTGGGCATGATATAGCTACTTGTCTGGTCAGGGTAGAGTGGAGACTTGGGCTTTTTCCCTCCCCCTGGCACACCTCCTTACTACTGAAAGAGCGACTCAGACTTGGGGATAAGTTTCAGTATAATGAATAAAAAGACAGAGGTTATAACTCCTAACTATAGATTTTTTCCATTTGTTTGGGACTCAAAGACTTCTATGGCCCTTCTTAACTTTCCGGCAAACTTTATGTACATTCTAAATATATCAAGTGGACAGCATCTATATGGACATAATTTCTTTATTAGGAAATCCAGGTGGAAAATTAAGGATTACCACAAAATGATAATTCTTTTTGGGTTAGACAAATTGGTTACCTGCCTATATAAGTCCTCCTGATACACATAAGAATTATGGGAGGCTCACTTTCAAGAGCTTGCAGGGAAATTTAATTTAGGGCATTACGGGGCCAGCCCTTATGGAAACTTTAAGAGTTTATTTTATAATACAGAGGTCAGCACTAATGAGTGCCAGGTTTGGGAACCTACTAATAAGGGTCATTTCCCTATTCCTACTTTTTTATGTTTTCCCCAGTACAACATTCTTTTTCATTTGGGCTGTTTAGGCTCCCAGGAGGCCCTAAAAGGATTTAACTTGGGAACTACCTCCTCTCCTGGATGGACTATTACTTATAGTGGGGTCCCTCTAGGATGTATAGGGAGTGTGTTATTAACCTCCACCACCTTGGCAGTCTCAGGTTGTAATAAATGTTGGTATAGCAAGTCTGAAAAGAATGTGCTTCACTGGACACAATACGATGTAATATTGTTGTCTAAATTTTGTTTTGAAAGGGCACAGTTGCCTTTCTGGTTTTACAATGTTATATGGTTAAATGGTTTAGCTAATAAGGGGATACTATATACTGAATACAGGATATTTCTAATTAGGGGCCAGATATTCAAACTTTGCACAGTGCACAAACCGTTTGCACAGGTTTAGCACCGGAATAGTGCCAGACCCCATATTCAAAGGGTGAAATAGTGCCGGTGCAAAGTATTAGTACCAGCACAAAACATAATGGTATGCAAGGGGCAAACTGAGGGACGGGGACATGCATACATGTGCAATGTGATATTTACAACATTAGCACCATGCAATGCTCTATTTCGCAGCCCATCGCGCGGCACAGGTTACCACCCATAAAAAGTATGTCTTAATCCAGGGCAAAGCACTGAGAGGGGGTGTGGACACTGCAGGAGACAAGATGGCGGTTTGCAACAACACAGTTCTGCTATACCAGATAGAGGCAGTCCTGGATGAGAAGGACAGGGACCAAGCCCACCATGGCCCACGCTGCAGGCCAAAGAGGAGATACACTACACACAGGTTGTACCGGCAAAGGCTCTCCTTCGAGATCCTTACAGACAAACACCTTGTCTGCTGGTACAGGATGAACAGGGTTATGTTGAGGCAGTTGTGCGAACTCCTGCATGAGCAGCTGCAGCCAAATGCCAGACGCAGCCATGCCATGTCAGTTGAGGAAAAGTTGACAGCTGCAATGTGTTTTCTCACAACTGGCATGTTCCAGAGACCAGTGGGAGATACCACTGGATTATCACAGTCAGCCACCTCGCACCTCCTGACCCAGTTCCTTGATGCTTTCCTGTCACATTCTGGTGAATTTATAGTATTCCCCAGCATGGCACAGGAGTGCAGAGAGATGATGCAACAATTCTATTAGGTTGGGCACCTACCAGCTGTAATCAGTGCCACTGACTGCACCCACATCACCATCTGTGCACCACCTGATGAGGAAGGGGATGTGTATATCAACAGGAAGGGATACCATTCCATAAGCTGCCAGGTGGTGTGCAATGCAGTGGGGTGCATCACCAATGTTCTTGCACAGTACTCCAGCAGTGCCCACGAAGCCTTCATTTGGCACCAGTCAAGGCTGTGCCAGGCATTCGAGGAAGGCAGGATACCCAGTGGGCAGCTAGTAAGTGACTATACGCAAGAGGCACACCCCAAACCACAACAATGGTGGGACAGTGACCTGTAACAGCAGACAGGGCTGGTGAGGGGTGGATAGGGAGGTAGGGGAACAATAACTGGGGTGAGGAATGCAGGCAGTGTGAGACAGTAAACAGCACCTAACAGTTGAACATGTGTCGCCACTCCGGCCAGCAACAATGGCAGAGGAGATGTACAATGAGGCACATGCCGCCACCAGGAATGTCATCAAGGGGGTCTTTGGCATGCTCAAGATGTGTTTCTGCTGCCCGAACCATTCCACCGGTGCCATACAATATACCCCTCACAAGGTATACCATATATTCCTTGCATATTGTATCTTACACAACATGGCATTAAACCATGGTATATGTGCACCTGAAGGAGGGGAACATTCTGACAGTGAACCAGAGCCAGAGGTCCAGAAGTTAGTGGAGCAACATGAGAGGAGAGACCCTCGAATGACTCGGAGGTCCCATGAACATCGAAACCACATCACTGCAACACTGGTGCATGAGGCAGGTGAGTGAAACAAACACTGACAACATATACCTGAGCAAATTTGTATTTAATACAACAAAAACATAGTGCTGCACACAAAGGAGTGCCAAGGTGTACAGAAGAATATGTTCTTCTGTGTGAATGTGAGCATGCTGTACTCTGTAGGTGTAAGGGGTGTGTAAGTGGACAGTGCACATAAGGCAGTGTGTGGCTGTGATCGATGTGTAAATGCAGACTGACTGTGTGTGTGTGTGTGTGTGTGTGTGTGTGTGTGTGTGTGTGTGTGTGTGCGTGCGCACACGCACGCAAGTATGTGAGCATGTCAACAGGCGTTACGGACACCTTCCATCATGGGTCCTACTGGACCTCACACGGCGTCCACGTGATGGTGGCATATCCTGTAGTGAAGAGCCCACTGAGGAGGACTGTGGTGTACTGACAGCTGTGGCATGCATGAGGCCACAGCGTGGTCCGACAGGTGACACAGTCAACTGGCCACCCCTGCACCATGACAATCCAGTCAAAGAGCAGGATGCCCCAGTGGAGGATGATGCAGACTTGCCAGTGGAAATGCTAAAGCCTCACCATGGCATACGGGTGGCATGCAGGCACCTTGCCACACCAGTGCACCCCCCCGTCCGGACTGGGATGTGGCTCTCATGGCAGCTGTCTGCTCCCTAACAGCAGCAGTGAGGTCACCAAAGCATTTATGTACCATATTGAGGGCAGGCGTGTGGCGTTCCTCAGCACGCTGCTCAGCTCGCAATAACCCATCACTGACTGCCTCCCTGAGGTGAGACAGCTCCTGCCTGATCTTATGCCTGAAAGTGTGGAGGTTCTGTTGGGCAGCTGTCTGGGATTCAAGGGCTGCATGGAGGATGGAACGGGGCCCCTGTGCCCCCCTGCTCCTGTGGTGGCATCCTGTCCTGGACAGCAGCCTGTGGTGCTGATGGTGGTGATTGTGGTAGTGGTGGTTGCAACAGTGCCAGTGGTGGTGGTGGATATCTGCGGCCAGCAGCAGGCACACAGCCTGCACACTGGGCCACTGCATGCTGTGGCATAGCCCCTACATGCCTCTGGCACATATCAAGGGGTGCAACCTATCCATCAGGATGGGCCTGCACTCTCAGTGATGCCACATGGCTTGTGCGTGCTGAGATAGGCTGCTGCACAGTGCCACCCATGCAACACATGGCCATGCCAACTGTGGTGGACACTAGATCCATGACCTGTGTGGTAGCAGTGCATGGCACTGGAAGCAGTCCATGTGCTGAATGACCTAATGGAGTCCCAGCAGTGATGTGGGCAGACACAAGTGGTGGTGGTGTTACGAAATGGAGGATCGGTGACAATGGCCTCATGTCAGTCTCCGCCAGGTATTCCAGGGAAGGAACAAAGGTGACATCATTGTCATCGTCATCATAATCAGCATGCTCCCTGATGACAAGGACTGCAGATTGTCTGATGGTCACGTGGATGGTTGCTAGCACTGCCCTTCCATAATGCAGTCCTGTGGTGGATAGTCCTGCTACATACTCTTTGGCTTGTGCCTCTGGTGCTAGTGCCATGCAACAGTCACCCTGAGCTGTGGGGGAGACAGGAGATGTGTGAGTGACAAATACAGTACAAAAGTCACACAAGCCAAAGCTCAAACATGCAAACACCAACTGTGAGGAGCATGCAATACCATACGCAACAATCCACGGACAGTGTGCAGTCACACCCACAGCCAGGCCATGCAGCACACAGTGTAGGTGTTCACCAATAAACCCTGTGCCCCCACCCCCATTGTGGCACATGCAAGCAGATTCATGTTGGCAATGCACAGCCAGGAGTAAGACCAGTGTGTGACTGCCACACAACCTATGCCTGTGCAGATGGACAAATACAGCGGTTCACCATGTGGTGCATGCAAATGCACATGGTGGATGCCCATAGGTGACCCAGTGCTATGGTACAGCAGGCACATGTGGCATGCAAAGGTCAGCCCGGTACTGCAGTATACACACCCAGTACAATATGGAGTTAAACCACATGCCCCCAGCTGTGTTGCTCATAGGCCACACAGAAACCAACACAATGGATGAATGCCCATAAGCCCGTGTATGTGCCATGCACATATGAGGCAGCTCTGAAAGGGACCTACATATTCGATGGAGATCAAGTAAGGTCTCACAACCACTGCAATCAATACCCACTATGGACACAGGACTTATGGTCGCTGCCACTAGTTCAGTCACCTGCAGGTCAGCCAGCATGGGCCCTGCCTCCACCCATCCTATTCAGCTCCATATGCCTCTGCGCCTCTTCCTCCTTGGCACGGCACTGCATGTGGTGCTGGCACTTCCTCACAGACTCCACAGATCAGTCACATCCACCCACAACATTCACCTTTGCTGTGATGTCCTGTCACATCTGGCTCACTGTGGCATCTGTGTTTCGGTAGCGCCTCATGTGTCATTACCGCTTCCTAACCCCTTCTGCAAGGGATCTCTTTTCATCCTCTGAAAACATATGGACACGCAGACATGCCTGTGCATCTGCATCATCTGTATGGGACAGAAGGGGAGACTGTCGTAAGATACTGTCAACAATGTGCATGTGTACATGTGTGTGTCCGTCTGTATGTGCACACATGTCCAACTGAGTTCTGCTGTCGGGACATACCATTCCAGAGGCTGTGTACTTGTGGCAAGTGGCTGTAGTGGCACACATTGTTGCATGTGATCAGTGCATGGTCACAACCCATTCCCATCCCAGCCATGGCTGTGTCTGTGTGCAGCGTTGCAATACATGAATGGTGTTAACTGTGTGTCCATAAACAGCCCTGTATCCTCTGTGCAAATACTGCATTGTGTCTGTGCAGTGGATCATGGTGCCACAGTGCATGGACAGGTATAAGTGTACCACTGTGTGTTGTGTGCACCGCACAGTGCTCACATGCATAGCACTGGGGACGGATTTAGTAGTACACAACTGTCCACAACTGGGCCTCGCATGCTGTGTGTGCCATAAATGTGGCTACACTGGACAGACCCCCATGTGCCCCCCCACACTGTTCATGTGCTCACTGTGCTTGTCATGTGACAATGTTGTGGCCATCAGGACAATTGCATAGTGACAGGCAACGTTGACATCCACATGTGGTGCTATGCACCACTGCAGGGGTGTGTGCTGCCCCAGTCCATCCATGGGCTGCATGCCTGCCCTGAACAGTGATGTACCGCATACTGTACAGCCCAGGCCTATGATGAAGATTGTCCGGGAGGACCACATGCCATATCACCATGTCATGGACAATGCCCCTCCCGGGTGTGCATCACACAATGTACGGTGTGCTCCAGCCCATACTGTCAACACATGTGTATTGCAGTCTGTGTGTGTCACTGTGTGTGCGGCCCATGTCCCTGATGTGATCACACAGAGCTACCACCCACAGCCTCACTCTGCAATGGCTTACCATGACATAGGGTTCAGAGGGCAGACATAGTATACATGGTCAGGTTACACATCCTGGGTGTAGAAGCACATGACCACCATAGCAACTCCCTTGACAAACATCATCCAATGTGACATGAGCACCATAGGTACGGCACAGACCACGTATGGAATCCCCAGTAGGTGTGGCACTGCATGTTGCATACAGCCACGAACTTTCACTGTCACCACACACCAGGCCACCCCCAGACACGCTGTAGGTGTACACGTACTGTATGCCATGTGCTATAGCCCCCCGACACGTGTCATAGCCCTGTGCCAGTATTGTGCATGTGTGCACAGTGAACATGAGTTGCAGTAGCATTGCTCTGCCAGATACACATGCTCCTGTGACATGCACACTACTGTACATCAGGGACACATACATAGGTCCCTGCCTGTGTACACATGTACACTATGTCATTGTTGTCCAAACTGCAGACCTTTGGCCTGTGAGCCACTACTGCAGTGTGTACACAGGGGTGTCATGCGCACGGAACAGTCAAACTGAGGTCTATGTGTACATCATAGTGTTTGTGGCTAAGCAGTGCTGTTAAAAGCTGTGCATTTATTACTCACCTGCATCAGCAACGTTACCCTCCTGGCTCAACCTGCAGCAGCTGTGACAGCCTTCACATGTTCCTGCCGTTCTGTTGTGCTGCAGAGGTTAATCACTATCAGTCCTGAAATAGCCCGGATGGGCAATCGACAGGTTAATGTATGCAGGGCAACCAGTAATGAGATGTAAATGAGTGTGTTAGCCCCTTGCATGTGTAATCAAGCTGATTAGCACAGGTGTATTTGATATTGCAGGATTTTGCGCTGGGCAAACAGGTGAAATCTGTGCAAACCCCACAGTGCAGCACTATAAATGTATAGTGCCATGCAGAGTAGGTTTTGCGTAACCCCCTGTGGGCATGCCTGTCACAATCAAGGTGCACGTGGTCATGGGGAGCTCATGCATACGTGTGTATGACACATGACGTAGTGTTGCACAATAGCACCCAACGCAGTGCGTAGCATGGCACTACTACTCAACAGGGGTCGCACTGAGGTCGCGCATGTGCAATGACATAACCTTTGGTAGCACAGCTCTAAATGGAATTGCGCAACCGTGGAGATCACTTGTGCAGCGCTAATGTCACCTGTGGGAAATACAGGGCCTAGCTGTGTGCCACTGTACAGTGTGTGTGGATGTAGCCTCTGGAGTGAATATTATAACAGTATGTCTTCAGGAAGATAGGTCAAGGTTGTGGCACACAGGGACAGCAGGTGGACAGAGGCAGAGTTGGCCAACATGGTGAGGTTGGTAGTGGAGAGGGAATGCCAGCTCTTTGGGGAGGTCCAGGAGGGGGACAGGCCTAGGAAGGAGGTGTGGGCCTCCATTGGTTGCCGCCTGACCAGATTGAATGGAGGTGCATGTCCCAGAGAACAGTGCAGGTACTGGTATGTGGACCTACAGCAGAGGGAGGGGGGCATGCCTGCAGATATTGCAAAGGATGGTTAGGCTTGGCACGGTGCCTGCACCAGGTGAGTGGCTGCCAGGGATCGGTCTCATACTGTCACAGTGCACTGTGTGGGTGCACAGCCATGCGCACCTGACAGCTGTGTGTGATGCTGTCCAGGCTACACATGTGCACATGTGGGGTATGGGGAGGCGCTAGTGTGTCTGCACTGCTGCACTGTACCTGTCCTCAGATGGGACAGTGGCGTTGTGACTCTGGCATGTGTGCCATACACTTACACTGCATCAGCAGGCAGAGCTTGTCCCGTGTGACTGTCGGCTGGGGGGGGGGTGGCAGATGGCACTGCTGGCATACAAACTACATATCACCTGGTGATGGCTGATTCCATGTGTGCTCCACTACCACGCAGCCATCACACTGTTTGCTTCATCTGTGTAGCTTCCATGTTCCGGACTGTGTAGTTCCATTGCATTGGTTAATGTTTCGTGTTATTACTTTAATTACCTGTATTGTTGTGTGTGGCACACTGGGCTGCCTTGATAGTGCGTCTGTGCATCGTATTAGCCTGTCCTGGTCATTCTTGGCATGTGTGGGGTGTGTGCATGCTGCCATCCATGGTGTGGCTGACAGTGATGTTCCACATTCTCCCTACAGACAACCCACAGCACACCAGGGACAGGCACCACAGTGGCAAGAAAAGCCACACCAGCGGAGGCAGAAGCCACAGCGGGGACAAGTGACAGGGTGTCGGCAGTGACGGACAGCAGAGCATTGCACCTGAGTATAATGTTGTGTCATAGTTGTGTTGTACCTGGTACGGGGGGGTGTACATGTCCGGCCACTGTTGGTGGGGGTGGACAGGCTGTATACTGTCCAGTGCTGTACCTGCATATGAACATGATGGGGGAACATAAGCAACAACCAGCGGAAGGG
Organism: Neoceratodus forsteri; assembly: GCA_016271365.2. NCBI lineage: Eukaryota > Metazoa > Chordata > Ceratodontiformes > Ceratodontidae > Neoceratodus > Neoceratodus forsteri. The sequence goes on from CM057456.1 coordinate 213,455,731, forward strand.
GACCTCTAGATCTATCTTGGCTGATTAGTGTCGGGAGCTTGTCATTCATCCCATCACCAGTGTCTGTGTCATCTCTGCTCCCTCCACCCTTCGAGTTCCTTGTCCCCACCTTCTCCCTCTGTGTTTGTCCCGGGCTTGGTTACACACTGTCTTGGATGCCACGCCTGCCTCGGGCAGTATGTTCCAAGGCATCACCACACTTTCAGTGGAGAGATGTTTCCTCACATCTCTCCTATATTTCCCTACCACTAGCCTTAGCTTCTGTCCTCAGGTGATGTATTTGCTCTCATATTGATGAGCCCCTCCCATGCTACCTTGTTTATACCCCTTGGGTATTTGACAGTCTCTATCATAACCCCCCCACCTCCTCTCCTCCAGTGAGTACATCTGAAGGGACTCCAGCCTCTCCTCACATTCCTTGTCATGCTGCACCCAGATCATCTTACTTGCCTTCCTCTGTACCCCCTCCAACAGTTGGAGGTCTTCATTTGGGTACGGGTGCAAACACCTCCCTCCATACTCTAGGTAAGTCCTCACCAGTGACCTATACAGTGGCAGACGAACTGCACTGCTACTGCTACAGAATCCCATTGCCATGCACCCCAGCATCTTTTTGGCCTTTGCTACTGCCTCATTGCATTGTGTGGATGGCTTCATGTCACTACTGTTTGCTACTCCTAGGTCTTATTCTTCCTCAGAGACGGTTACTTGTACGGTCCCTACATAGTACTCTGCTCTTGGATTATTTGCTCCATGTGCATCACCTGCACCTCTTGGCATTGCAGCCCAGCTGCCAAGTCTCTGACCTCTTCTCCAGTCTGGCCATGTCCACCTTTAGTTCCTGTACCCCCTCCTGTGTGTCCACCCCACCACAGGGTTTGGTACCGTCAGCGATGAGGCATGTTTTGCCTTGCATACCCTCCCTGATGTCATTTATAAATGTATTACACAACACTGGGCCCACGACTGATCCTTGTGGTTCCCCACTAGTGACTACCATTGTACTGGGGGTAACCCCCCAACTACCGCCCTCTGTCATGTCCCCCAACCACTTCTCCACTCATTTGACCATTTCTTCCCCCACCCCTTGTGCCTCCAGTGTTGGTATCAGACTTCTGTGTGTCAACGAGTCGAAGGCTTTGCCAATGTCCATGTATATGATGACTATTGCCTGACCCTTGTCTATCGCCTTCATGATCATGGTCAAGGAATTCACTTACATTCATTTGCCATGATCTCCCAGCCACACACCCATGTTGCTTATTGTCATGCAGACTATTTCTACTCCACGTATTTCAACAGTCCCTCCGTTAGTATAGACTCCATACATTTACACACTATAGAGGTCAGGCTAACTGGCCTGTAGTTGCCAGGGTCCTCTCAGGGACCACTTTTATGGTGTGGTGCTATATTAGCTGTTCTCCATTCCACTGGCACTGCCCTGAGTTCAGGGTACTACTGAATGGAACTGTCAACAGTCCTGCCTGTTCATCTACCACTGCCCTGTGTACCCTGGGGTATATCCCATCTGGCCCTGGGGATTTATCCATGCTCAGTTCCCACAGCCTTTCTCCCACCCTGTCTAGCTCAAATAACCCCTATTAGGTCTTCCCCTGTTTCCTTATTCCTGACTCCTGCCTGTGGCATCGGCCTGTCTTTGTCCTTTGTGCAGACTGAGCAGCTATATATTTTTCACACCTCTGTCTTTGCCATGTCCTCCGTGCCTCTTGCAGTGTACGGGTGTGTTCGGGTGATTTCGCCATCTGCCACATGTACCTGTCTGGACTCACAAATGTGCCATGGGCATCAGATGGTTGTGCTCCTGACACTGGTGGCAGTCCGCTCATTTTGCTGCAGGTGTGCAGCCAAGGCCCTGTGGTGCTGTGTCTTACTGCTGTACACCTGCAAGCACACTACACTGCAGCATGCACATGCTGTACTGCCCACATGGTGCTGCTCTTGGCCTTCTACACTGTGCTGTATAGTGTATGTTGTGCCCATGCCCGATTGGCCAGCCCATGCATTGTCGGGCTGGTGCACTGTGCAAGTTTCAATGACTGTCATTGAATGGTTGTTCAGGATGATACAACCTGCCTGCCACATACTCTATTGCATAGGGGTTGTGTGTTACATAGGACTGTCCTGGCCATGTGCATGCAGTACCTCCCTAGGGTAGTTGTGTGGTCCTGTGCTGTTTCAAGGCACCATGTGGCACTGGTAGCCACCTGTGCAGCTCGTTGCAGTAGTCCACCATTTGTCTTGTGACTCAGCAGTCTATGCATGGTGCCTTTGGCTGGCACATACCTTGGCACTTTGTGCTCAGTGCATACTGTTACCATTGTATTGGCTGATGTGCATGATGTCTGTACTGGTGTTCCTCTGTGCCACTGCATGGCTTGCATGTGTGGCATCCCTGTGATGTGGGCATGTCTGCACTGTGTTTGGTACATGGCCAGTAGCGGGCACGTGGGCATACATGGCTCTTCACAGCTTGCAGAGGGTGTATGCTCTGCACATGCCCTAGGCACAGTCAGTGTGGACATTGTTTTCACCCGGGGGGGGAAATTCCTTCAATGCAACACCTGCATCGCACATGTCTGCCATCTACAGGTCAGCATGCAGCCCTTTTGTGGTGCAGTGTTGCTCCAGTGCTGTGTGTTGTGTTTGTGGCTGAGGTAACACCATGGGTGGGGGGTCTGCTGTGGTTCTATGCTGCTGCTGTTTCATGGCCTACTGCATGGGTGCATCAGTTCAAGGCGCAACCCTGTCATGGTTGGGGGCACTGTTTTGTGCTACATGGCACATGGTGGTCCACTGGGGCATTGGTCTGCTGGTCTGTGCTTTGGTTTTGGGTGGTCCACAGGGATTTTGCCTGGCCATCGGCCATGCACACTGTTACATTGGGCAGCATGTCTCAACAGTACCTGCGCCACAGTGTTTGGCTGGGTCCAGTGTTGTGTTTGGTGTTCACCTGGGGGGGTGGGGAGCTGTGTTGCTTTACTGTGGTGGGCTGTCCATTGGCAATGATTATTCCACTGTCACATCCTTGGTGCTGCTTTCTGGTGGCTGATGGGTATTCTGTTTGCCTTGTATTGGACTGTTTGTCACTGTGTTCTTCACTGCTGCTCACAGGCAGGGCTCACTGTCATGCAGGCTGTTTGCATGACTATTCACAGGATGTTGGTGGGTGGGGCATGCTGTCGTCCTCTGGGCACTTGTCCTGGGGGTTTCATTAGTCTATACTATCATTCCAGCATACTTACGTGCTTGTATAGCCACCTATAGGTTCATGGAGGAGGTCACTGTGGGAAACCAGGCCTGAGGAGGGTGAGGGCCATGATGAACATCCGCACCACCAGGTGAGGCAGCAGCAAACAAGAGCAAGCTGGTGGTCCTGATCTCTAAGACAAGACATGTGGCCAGGATACTGGATGAGCAGCTGCCTGCCCAACCATCTGAACTGCCGGCTGATCCAGAGCCGAGTAACCAATTGCGTCCACCACCACCTTGGGGGCTTCCATTCCCACCCACCTCCCCTTGTATATAGCCTATTTGTTCACTTGCGTGTTCCTTGTTACCCCCTCCCTTGTACACAGTTGATATCTTTGCTACTGTTCTCCATGTTCCCCCACCCCTACATTGTAGATAGTGGCCCGGATATTCAGAAGGGTTGCACCATGCGCAACCCACTGATGCGCTCCTGCACGATATTCAAACAGGGATTGAGCCTAGCACAAATCCCGGTGCGCCGGAGCACATCAGTAATGTATGCGGCGCAGGTGGGGGGGTGTGCCCATGCATACTCTGCACATCTCGATATTCAGCCCGGGATGTGCTGAGCCCATGCATGCACAACCCCCACCTGCGCTACACACAGATGAGCCCCCCCAAAAAAAGGAACAGCTGGCCACCCACAGGTGAGCTGCCGTATTGCAGGGCGCAACATGGCAGCTGCCACCTGTGGGTAGCCACCCGAGCTCTGGCTGCACCTTCTTGGCGGCGCCCCCCCACGCCTGATCGCGGGCATATGCAGAATAATGTAAATGTCCTATATCCCTGGTGGTCCAGTGGACCACTGCACTATCGCGGGCATATGTAATAAAAGGAGGGTCAATATCCCTGGTGGTCAGTGGTACCCCCTCCCCACTTGCCCACTGAGCCCCACCCGGCTCCCTCCCCAGTCAGTGGTGGGCAGCAGCACCACCCGCCTGCTGCCCGCCGCCATCTGTGAGGCTGTATGCCCACTGGTCCTGGCGTGAGCCAATAGGCGTGCAGCCCGTACCATACTACACAATCAGATATGATCTGGACTGTGGCAATGCGGTGCGGCTGCCGCCCATTGGCTCAGCTGGCAGGACCAATGGGTGTACAGCCCTACCGTCTGATCAGTCGGCAGGACAGGTGGGGTGCTGCCACCCGCTGACTGGGGGAGCAGGGCAGTGGGGCTCAGTGGTGGGTGGGAGGGGTACCACTGGACCACCAGGGATATTGGACCTCTCCTTTTATTACATATGCCTGCGATTGGACTGTGAGTGGTCCACTGGACCACCAGGGGTATAGGACATTTATTTATTCTACATATGCCCGCAGAATTCTGAGCAGTGGTCCACTGGACCACCAGGAATTAGGACGTTTATTTTATTCTACATATGCCTTGATGTCGGGCTGGCAGTCCACTGGACCACCAGGGATATGGACATTTATTTTACAACATTGCCCACGATCAGACTGCAAGCGGTCCACTGGACCACCAGGGATATGGGACATGTGCTTCTTTGGCACATACCGCGATCAGGCATTGGGGCACTTTCCGCGATGTGCAAGGCGTCGGTCCCCGGCGGCTGCAGCCTGGCAGGCGCCAGGGTGCAATCGCCGGGGATCGCGCACCTGCATGCAAATAAGGTCAGAATGATATGCAAATGGACCTATTGTGCCTTGCATGCATTATGCCCCATTTGCATGTGCACTTTTGAATATAGCGGTTGTTGCGCCTGGCGCCAGCGGAACTTGCGCTAGCGCATCCCCCTGCTCCACTCTGGCCACTTGTGCTGGCGCAGTGCCACTGCGCCATACATACTTCGGGTGGCCAGGGTGCAATATTCAGTGATGCTGTGCCATGGCGCAGCTCCATTGAATATCACCCTGTCAATGCCCCTTCGCAGCCAAGTTGCTCTGTGCCCAGGCTTGTGCCACAGCCTGGCGCAGTCTGAGTATCCAGGCCCGTGTGTTTGTGGATTGTGGATTCTGGATTCTCTGTGCCCCCAACCCCCATTGTACATAGTTTTATTCCGCTACTATAGTCCCTGTCCCCCAACCCTTTTTGTCAGCTTTAACATTGCTTATTGTTTTGGTCTTCATTCACCTGTTCTCGTTCGTTTGCCTTTATTGTTTGCTCTTCTCATATTATATCGTTTGGTAGTTTGACTTCTTGTATCCTGTGTGTTTCTTGCCTGGGTGTTTCAACATTGGGCCGGCTGTTGGGCTCTTTGGGTTCCTGTTTCTGCTGCATGTGTGGTTACATGGCAATGACTTTGGGTGTTACAGTGCCATTAACATACTAACATACTAATTGCCAGCAGATTAGGCCTTATGGTCTATCGAGTCTGCTCGAACCTCAGATCTCTAGTTGGGTGCCGAGGCCATTGTTGGAGTTTTCCCTGCTTTCCAATGTTTTGTTCAGGTATTGGGCTCAATAGCTCAGCATGTGTTCCTTGTGGCCAATTATTTACACTTTGTACTGTGTTTCTGTGTGTGTTTGCACTGACCGACAGCTTGCTATTTTCAGAGCTGTCTTATTTGCTATATTCAGTGCTGTCTTGCTTCCCAGGCTATTTTGCACTGCCCCTCCAGCTCAGTTTGCCTGGCTTCATTAGAACGCTATATTCAGCAAGTTTCACACAGGGGCAATCCCTTTTGAATATAGCGGGCTATTGGTTCCGGGCTAATTTAGCATACCAGGCAGTGCTAATTTAGCCCCAGGGCAAAGTTTTGAATATCTGGCCCCTGAAGTCAAAACATGCTTTTCATTTGGGAGAATATATTTAGTTGGGAGAAATGGGAAGGGTTTTTCTCTCCTATTTCCAATCAGAACCAGACTCAAGAGGTTGTCCGCTGGCATACTCAGTGGCGGAGAAAAAGCAGAGGTAACTTAGGACAGATTATAAGCTTGATGGGGGACTGGGGCAGAAATAAAAGGGGTCTGTCAATTTGATAATTCAATTATAAATCAAAAATTGCAGTAACACCAGTTAAAGTATTATCCTTGAACATCAGTGGGATCAATATTCCAGTAAAGAGGGCCAGACTCTTCCAATATACACAGAGGCAGGGAATGGACTTTGTTTATCTGTGGGAGACCCGCCTGCCCCTGGGGGTGGCATTTAAAATTGTCCTCCAGGAACCAGTACTCCGTAATCTCCTCCTCATGTAACAGTGGAAAGAGGAGAGGGGTAGAAATTATGGTTCCGTTCTCAACGCCCCATGTAGTAGAACAGAAATCTGCAGAGCCCAATGGATGCTTTGTGATCATGCAGGGGAGGATGTTCAGAATGGAGGTGACCCTGGCAAATGTGTATTTTCCTCCTGCTTCGCCTATTTCCAGGATGAGGCACTTCCTTAATAAGTTGGTGGAAATACAAAAGGAGATTTTAATATTAGGAGGAGATTTTAATGTAACAGTTTCTCCCAGGCTAGATATGTCTCACCCCCAGAGACACAGAGTCACGGCTACCTAGAAATTACTCAGGGCTCAGCTACTGGCTCTTGGGCTGGTGGATGTATGCCAGAATTTTTACACTTCAGCAGGGGGCTTTACATACATTTCACCTAGATTCCAGACATCCTCCCGAATAGATTATTTGTTTGTCTCCACTGAGCATTAAGACCGGTTATGGGATCTATCTTTAAATGCCCAGTTTTTGTCAGACCATACCCCACTCCTGTTAAAGACAGACATAGGGAAGCCCTGGAAACCTACTTTATAGCACCTAAATCTTTCTTTACTTAAAGATCATGAGTTTTGTAATAGGATGACGCAGCACATACCTCAAATTATACAGGACAACCTGTCCATGGATGTGCCTTCAGTATTAATCTGGGATACCCTGAAAGCAGTAGTTTGAGGAAAAATTATAGCCTATGCAGTTCAGCAGGTAGCACACTCACCTCTGAGGCTAGGAGATCAGAAGGCTGTGGGTTCTATCACTGGGTTCAGCGCATACCTCAAATTATACAGGACCTGTCCCCAGATATGCCTTCAGTATTAATTTGGGATACCCTGAAAGCAGCAGTTCAAGGAGAAATTATAGCCTATGCAGCTCAGCAGGTAGCACACTCACCTGAGGCTGGGAGATCAGAAGGCTGTAGGTTCTATCTCTACACCAGGCACTTGGGTTAATATCCCAATACTGACACTGTAGTGCAGCATGAGGGGGGTGCTGCACTCCTGAGGTGCCGTCTTTCAGATAAGATGCTAAACTGAGGTCCCGTCTGCCTGTTCTGGTGGCTGTTCAGGTAGATGTTAAAGATCCCATGGCACTTCTCGAAAAGAGTAGGGGAAACTTCCCTGGTGTCCTGGCCAAATTTCCTCCATTCACTAGAAATACCACCAACAGCTTAATCTGGTTCAGTTTCAGTTGGTTACCATCTGTATCCCCACCCCTGGGTTGCCCCTGAAATAGGGACTTCTAGTCTCAGTGGGCTTACCCGGGCAACAAAATTAATTAAATAAATAAATAAATATAAGCAGGGAAGCTAGATTTGAACAATTGCAAAATGGATTAAGAGAACTGCAGCAGCTGAAGAGACGTGGCAGAAGGGCTGACATAATGGATGAGATTCGTTCCTTGAAGTCGGAGTTACAGGATATTCTGGACTGGAAGGTCCAGTCTACCTGTCTAAAGAAATTGTATTACAAAAGTGGGCCAAGGGGGACTCATAATTTAGCCAAGTGCCTTAGGTGTTTTCAGCAGGCGGCTTGTATATCAAAAATTAAAAATCAATATTTGCTCGGTTAACCTCTGATATATTGGAGGTTTTCTAGCAGTTTTATAAAGCACTGTATAGTGACCCATTGCCCTCCTCTGAAGACCAGATACAGGCTTTTTTGTCCCCCTTTCCTATTCTGATGTTGTCCCAACTGCAGCAGGATTCTTTACTATGCCCTATAACGGAAGAAGAGATTAAAATGGTGTTATTCAAAGCCAAAACCTTGAAATGCCCAGGACCAGATGGGTTTCCCATGAATGGTACAAGGCCTTTCTACCCCATTGATTGCCTTTCCTGAAAGGAGCATTTTTAGAGGTACAGGAGGGCACCCCTCCCCCAGCCTCATGGTCCTATGCAGTGTTGTCAGCAATTTTGAAACCAGAGGAAGATCCCCAATCAGTAGATTCATATAGACCCATTTCAGTCTTAAACTGGATTATAAACTTTACATGGCAGTTTGGGCTCACCGCTTGGAGCATGTTCTCACAGAAGTGATTATATGGACCAAGCCAGCTTTTTGAAATTTAGACAGACCTCTGACAACACACATAGAATTATTCACCTTATGGATTATGTCAATAAAGGGTCTTTACCAGCTACCTTCATGGGCCTTGATGCCTTTAAGGCCTTCGATAGAGTAGTTTGGAGGTTTTTGTGGAGAATGTTGACCTCATTCAGCTTCCTGGATGAGATAATCACCTGGCTGGGTAATACTTACACCACCCCCGCAGCATATATTAGGATAAATGGGACCATTTCGACCCCATTGGTATTGGAGAGGGTCACTTGGCAGGGCTGTCCCCTCTCCCCCCTTCCTTTTGCTCTGTATATTGAGACTTTGGCAAAAGCTTTTAGAAAATCCAGAGATGTATGAGGTATCTGGTGGGTGAGGGAGACTATAAGTTAGCTTTATATGCACATTATATCCTTACCTTTTTAGATCCAGAACATTCACTCCCGGCTGCATGGAAGTTACTGGGAGAAGTTGCCCAGGTTTCTGGTTATGAGATTAATTCAACCAAGATGGAGGTCCTGACTCTGAACTTCACCCATCCCAGGCCCTTAAAAAAACTACTCTGGTTTACATGGAGGAGCACAGAAATTAAGTATCTGGGAGTACATATAACCTAAAATCTGCAGAACTTAAATTTCATAAACTTTGAGCCCCAAACACAAAATTTGGAGGCAGACCTTCACAGCTGGGCACAATTATGTCTCCCCTTTTATGCTAGAATAGACACAATTAGGATTAATATTTTACCTGGATTGTTATACCTGTTGCAGACAATCCCCATATTACCCCCACGGCTTCATATTTTATTTCCTGGAGTAGAATGGTAGCAAGATTTGTCTGGGCAGGACGTAAGCCTCATATTAGATGGTCCATTCTCCAGCTCCCTAAAGAGAAAGAGGCTTAAACCTCCCTAATATACTCCATTATGCCTATGAAACTGTTCTTGGAGTGATTTTAAGCTGGCAGAACCTGACTTGTAATGCAATATGGAAACAAACAGAGTGTACACTCAGTGATTCTCAGGATGTTTCATGTGTGGTTTTTGCACTTTTTTTTGTACTTTTTATTTACAGCATTTTAGGAATACAGCAGAAAACTATACTCATATAACACCATCATAAGATAACTTCACATAGACCAGAAAGAAACAAGGTACAGGATTGAACATATATTTCCAACCAGGCAGTATGTGTCCACTAGTTTAGCCTGATCCATCAGGTATCACCAAGGCATTAAAGTTCAGCAGGATAAAGATGTAGAATCGTTCGCTCTCACTTTCTTGATAACTAGAAGGGCATCCGCCAAGATTTCCCATCCCTCGCAGGATAGAGAAAAATAGTGAGGGAGGTTGGAATTCCCATAATGGAGCCCCTCAGGAGTGCAAGCAGAAGTTCTGGGCTCAATTAAGTTGAGTAGCACCCCTACCCTTAAGCACATACCAGATGGCTGGCAAGGTAACAGTTTTTTTAAGGAACTTTTGAACACAGTTCATAAATTGAGTGGAGCTAATCATGCTCCAACCATATATTGGACTCCAGTATGTCAGGTGTCCTGCAATTACTGCATTCAAAATATTGTTAGAGCTACAACATGGCAGAATAACTATAACAGGAGTAGTACAAAGCAACATTAACCATACAGTTTAAACCAGTACCCCACGGGGTTACAAATGGGTATAATAACCATAGTATTAAGAAACATTAACCCTGCAAATTACTTTTCAGTCATTGGGGTCTAGATCAGAGTCTTCATCATCCCCTTACTTTTTACAGCATGTTGATCCTTCAGGAGTCTTAAGGCGAATGCAGCTGCAGCTTCCGAGTCCGTAAAGATATGAGATCTGTTCTCGTGTCTGACACACAAGCGAGCAGGAAATTGAAGTTGGGCAGAAAATCCATTGGCAAGAAGGAGTTTCTTTGTGTCTTGCAGGGCTTTTTTCTTTGTTTGTGTTTTGGATGATTTGTCCGGGAATAATGCAATCTTACTGCCCTCCTAGATAAGGTCCCCTTTCTGTCTAGCGTCCTGAAGCAGTGGGATACGAGTCTCCGGGTTGACAGCATCACAACCGTAGTAAGTGGCCACTGTCCTGCAGTATTTCTGTGCCGAGATCTGATCGAGATAGCAAAGGCCTTAGTTATAGTGATGCCCGAGTCAGCAGGTAAGAGCGCCAAGTCTTGAAAAATGAGTCATTGTGTCACTACCAAAAGTTCTGTTCTGCCTGCCAGCCTGGGAGGGAATGCAACTATGTGGACGTACGCCTGTCGCTGGGCATTCTCCAAGGATTATACTTTGGATTGGAGAAAGTGTAAGTCCCAGACAAAGGCTGCATCTCTTTCCCTCTGATTTTCTGACTCCGACCGGAGCTCCAAGAGGTGAGCAGTACTTGTCTGCACCTTATTCTCCAGGTCCGTAAATCGAGCCTCTATTGCTGCCAACCTCTGATTGGTATCCTTCCCTGTGGCCTGTATTTTCCATAGCATGGCCATGATCTGTGTATTCAGGGTATCTGCAGGCCTCATGTCGGCTAGTATAGACAGCCCACTCTGAGAGGTTTTCGAGCCAGTCACCAAGGAAACGAAGGCATAGAGATTATGCATTGCGTGCTTGTCCTTTTTTGGCCCCATATTTGCTGACCTGGGATGATAAGCAATCTAGAGGCACTAGCTGTACAGGATTTAAAATGGTTTAAAGTAATTAAATACTTATTTAACAGCTGGCTCAATTGCTGCTTTGAAAAAGATGTTCGTCATGTTAGAAGCTCCACAGCACCACCCCCCCACCCGTTTTTTGCACCTTTGACATCTTTACCCAGATAAGGAGATTTTTATATGGGGCTCAGAACACTTTACAGACTTGGTATAAAATTAGAGCTTTCCCTGCTTTAGCTCCAGTTTTATATTTTTTTACAGTTACTCAGGTCAGAAACTGAATTTTTACCTGCTCACATTGATTACACCATCCAGTGGTGGCATCAAAGAGGTCTCTCTTTTATTTTCCAATTTTCAGACTCCAAGGGAATTGCTCCAGTCACACAGCTACAGGCTACACATGGCTCGACCAATAGAAAATACTTTAAGTATCTTCAGGTTCTAGCCAGCCCGATGGTGCTGAGGGCTGAGGTGCTGGATGCCTTACCTCAAGCCACGCCAGCAACCCGTGTTCGGGAACGAGCACAAGCCACCAGGGTTTGGCAGGAGAGGAGAGGGATCGAGCATCCAATGGACTGCTCTCCCTCTCTGGGGGGGGAGGAACTCCAGTGGTCAGCACATGGGTGTCCCCTAGTGGAGGCTGGGGGACTTGGCGTCGCTGCTCTAGGCAGAGAGGGAATGATGGGGCAGGCGCCAGGAGGAGCGCACATGAATGCATGCATGCTCCTTCCATTGGCATCATGCACTCCCCTAATGCAAGGGAGAAAATGGAGGAAAAACTGGTCCCGGTAGAGTAGGATGAGCTGTACACCCACCGAAGGCCATGACCCTGAATGGTGCTCCCCACAATGGATCCTGATTAGGTGAGCCAAGCCGAGGGAGGCTCCTTGCCACCACACTATGGGGGTAATCCATGGGGGATAGAGGGGTAGTGGCCTGGTTTCGGGGTACGGGGTTGGACGGGTGTATGGGGATGGCAGCCAACCAGGAACTGGGGCAGAAACAATGAAAGGAAAAAAAAAAAGTATCTTCAGGTTCAGACCTTCTTGATACATAAAGGCCCTGAGAGGAACCTCCTCCCGGAACCCATACCGCTTCTGTTAAACATGTTCATGACTACTTTACATGGATTTATGTGGCAACATGTAATTGGGCTTTTATGCAAGGGACTTAGGGAATATTTGACAGACTCAACCAGAGGAATACTAGAGGCCTGGAACAGAGAATTACCAGACCAGGGTTCCCTATGACAGCTGGATAAAGTATGCTTGCAAATCATTGCGGGTATATTTAGCCCCATATTGGCGAGTATTTGCCTGGAAGGCACATTCTCACTTTTTTAATACACCAGCAAAATTTCTCACAGCTCCTCTAGGTTGTTGCTGGAGAAACTGTGGAGAACAGATGGCTAATCAGGTACGTATTTTGTGGTCTTGCCCAGCATTGAGGTCATTTTGGCAGGAAATTGCAGATTTCTTGATTTGATGGGTGAGGATGCGGTTCTTACCCCAGAACTGGTTCTCCTCTCAGTCTCACCAGAGGGTCTACATAGCCAAAGGGGTTCTCTCCTATTCATGTATATGGTGGCTGCTTAGAAGGCAATTACTTGCCTCTGGAGGAAAAGTAATCCTCCTACAATTTAGGAACAGTTTAAAATAATGATAGATTTGTATTACATGGAACAGTCAATAGCCAAGTGTAATAACAGATTCACACAATTTGAACTTAGAAGGCGCCCTTGTTTTTTTGTTTTTATTGAGACCCTCTTTTGTCCCATGAGTGAAGTTGGGGAGGAGGAGAGGGTGAGCTTGATGGAGGAGTCTGGCACACATCCCAGATAATCTACCTAATGGAGAAGCTAGAAGTCTGATTAATTTAGCATTCTGTTCTGGATTAAATGAAAAACTATCGGTATTGCTAACCAAACATAAAATGATGTATTTATTACTGTACCCCTTAATGTTAAAGTTGATTAGGATTGATTTTCTTTTTGTAAAAATTAATAAAAATAAATATAAAAAAAAAAAAAGAACTTTGGCAGTTTTCTGAGGCCAGCCTAAAGAGCACATCTAAACTTAACAGGTGCAACAAAATTGCCTCACGTTGGGCACACCTGTTTGGCTGGCAGTATAGCCTAGAGGTTAGAGTAATGAGCTGTGAATGAGCTTGATACATCCAGCAGACCAGACCTTGGTTTAAGTCTCACAACCTCCACTTGAATACTGTGTAACTCTAAGCAAGTCACTTAACTGCCCAGTGCTCCCAGGTTGCCCCTGAAAACAGGCACTTCTGCCTGGTAGGCCTTACCCAGTTACCAAAGCCAAAAATAAATAAATAAATAAAATAAAAGAACATTCTGTTCCAGAGCTAGTCTCCTTTTGACAATTCTGTTTGCATTACATGCAATGAATTTCCCATCCAGATTTGACCTAATTACTCCTTGGAAGAAATTCAGGCATTGAATCAAACTACTGACAATGATTTGTTAATTCTACCACAAAATGTATCTGTAGCCCAAAAGGGCACTTTTTATTTCTTGGAAGGAGGCTATTGGAGATAGCTTAACATTCCAACAAACTATTAACAGCGCTTTGGGGGAGCAAAGTGCTGCTTCTGGACCACTTATTTAAGCTGAAAGAATACTAATGAGATTAATGAACTGTATTCCACCATCTGCATTCTGCCTTTATAAGAAATATAATCTAAAACATAGATATTTTAGCTATAATGTAGAGTGTATTTTTAAGATAAATGAGGTTTTATAGCCAAGCTCTTTTTTACTGTATTTCGTCTCTCTCAGTGTATCTTTAAGACGGATCAGGTTTTTAGCCAAGATATTACTTTTGTTGATTGCGCTAATAACTTTAGAAGGTCAAGTTTAGACCTCTTATCTAAGAAGAAACCTAGCATTACCCGTTATGTTACATAGCATTACTTATTCTACTCCCCAAGACTTAGCTGTCTGCTAACTTAAAAGTTAAAAGCTGCCTGATAAGAGACAGTCAGACTGTGAAGTCAGGTGTTGAGACTTCAAGGTTGTGACTTAATTAAAACACTTAAATAATGGGGCCAAGTCTTAGACTGTCAGCTTGTAACAGTATATAAAATCAAGCTAGGGATGGCAGTGGATGTATCTGTACCGTGCATAGAAAAGCACTGCTAAGGACTTGGATTGACAAGATAAAAGAAGCTAAACTATAATTATACAATGTGGTAAATCCGATATGCCGAATCCTGCATCCTGATTGGTTGGCTGGCACAATGACCACCGTGATAAATCCTCCAGTGTACCCACTGGAAGAAGTGCCAGCCAACCTTATACCGTGCTAATCCGGTCGCTTTCACTTAAAACGAAACTGCCGCGGTTTGTCCCGTCGCCGCTTCGCTAAAACAGCGCGGTAAAGTTTTAGCAAAATTACCTCCTCTTTCAAAGTGTAGGGACCTCAGTCAGTTATAACATAGTTAAAAAACATTTAAAAAAACAACATTCGGCATTGTATAATAAAAATTTATCCCTCCAGGGTGTGGGTACACTGGAGGATTTAACACTACTGGTGTGATTCGGTCACTAGGCTGCGCCTCGTGACCGAATCACACCAGCCATCAATAAATCCTCAGTGTTACCCTAGATATAAATGCTAAATGAACCACTTGCCAGATAGAGAGTTAGAGGGGTCTTCTTTTCTTGCATCAGGTCAGCTTGATTTGGACCAGCTGCAAAGGATTACCCTCAGGGCTTCATTAATCTGAAAACTGATTTGAACTAAAGGTGGTAAGATAGCTACATTTTCCTGGCTTTATAATAAAGCAAGGGCAGGGTGACTTGTTTAATATATATATATATATATATATATATATATATATATATATATATATATATATATATATATATTCCTTCCTTCTATTTGTTAAGGAATACATTACTATTTCTAGTTGTAATTATTTTGCTTGTTTATCCATTCTGCATGAGTTGCTGTCAGTAAAATTTGTTTTAATAAATAATCATTGCTTAGAAATGGATATGACTAATTATTTTAAAGTTGTAGAAAATGAATTAGCTGACTGTAAAATAAAAAATAGAAATGTCTATGACCACAGCTATATTGGCCACTTGGGGACACTAAAGTTAGCCACAGAGGCTTATAAACATTTATTGATCTGTACAGATCCTGAGTGTCCTGTCCCAATTAACAGAATAGTTGGCTGGTATAAGCTAAATTCTGCATTGGAAGATGCTGAAAAATGTAAAATGTATAATTGCCCTAGACATAGTCATTCACAGTACATTTAAACTTAGTCAGTTAGTCAGAATCTTTGCCCAGTTGGGAAAAGACCACTGTCCTTCTCCCTCTACCCATAAACACCAAAATCAGGGGGATTTTGATGAGTACAGTGTATACTCATACAAAAATAAAATATTTCTAATCAGTAAACAGGATCAAGACATCATAGAGGCAGGGGATATTATTGGTTCAGAACATCATAAATTACCAGCCTTGTGTTTAGTGACCCCAGTGAGGTTATATCCTAGCATGAATCAATTACTGGCTATGTCTGCTTCTCCCGACGGTCACGAAAGTCAGGAAACTGATTTCCATGTACATGGAGAAGGTTTAAAAAACCATGCCCTTGAAACAGTTCCAACCCAGGGCAAAACGTGTTAACAAGCTTGTGGAGGCAAAATGCATCTTAAAATCAATCACCTATGTTACAAATTATTTTTTTAAGAAACCCAAATAGCTTTCTGCAGTCATTTCAATAATATGAGTGCATACAATTGAAATTGCATTGTTTGCTGCAGAAACTCTGTTGCAGAATGCTGCAGTGCTGTGCTTCACTGTACATTTGCAAACCAAAGGATCCCAGTCCCACATAAAGATTCACAGATATATTTAACCACAGAGAAGCAAAGCGAGAAAGAAAGAAAGAAAGAAAGAAGGAAAAAGCAAGTGAAGGAAGGGAGAAAACTGTGGGGATATTTTAGGACCATCAGAGTGGCCAGTTCCTAGTTACCATAAGAAAATTTGATTGCACAGTCAGACAGGCAAGAAACAGACAAGTGGCAGAACAGGCGAGGACAAAATAGAGTGTTGCTTCTAACTTGCTCCACATAACAAAAGGAATAGGGTCTTACCCAACCCTGTCACAGAACCATGGTGACTTTACTCATTCTGCTTCCATTAATTTTTGAAACACTTTTGATAATCAGTAATGTGCAGTATTTCCTCTGTGAATTTAAAACTACTAAAGTAAATGTCTCCTGCTTTGTTATGTTCCAGGACCTACTGATATTGGGTATGCATGCCAAACATTAGGTCTACTATGCATGCAAAGCCAGCAGAGTTAGAAGCATACAAATTTTCAGTAAGTTTTCACAACATTTTACAAATAATTAAAGAATAAAGTGTGAATATATGAGTCCTCATGCTGTACCTTAAAGAGCAATGTCCCCCACATCTTCAGACATGCCCTGCCAAGAAAGTATAAGCTCCTTTTCCTGCCTGGGAGCTCTTTTAGCCGACTTTTATAATTTTCGGTTGTTGCCCCTTCAGAAGGAAAGACACTGTAAACTGCCCTCACTTCCTACACTGCTGGCCACACCGCCATGCTCTGTTTTGTGATGTGTGTATATGGAAAATGCTTAATCTACAAATTAAGGTCAGCATTCAACAAACAAGACCCTTGTTACTGGAGCACTGCTCTACAAGAATCAGTTGTAAATCTTTAAAAAAGTAAGTAAAAATACTGTACAGCAGCTTATATTAGCGCCCTCCTTATTTAGCGCAGAGCAGGGTGCAGTACTATTTAGCGCTCTGTTGAATTAGCGCATCAGTTTCATGTCCAATTACAGCACTATGTTCCTTGTCATATTAGCAATCAGCTTATTTTAGCACTTTTGTCAGTTAAGCTAATATAGTGAAAATAAACTGATCGCTAATATACAAGGGATATGCAGGGGGGGCACCTGGTAGGTAATGAAGTTATTTGTACAGTAGCCTGTGACCTTGAGTAACCTTATGAGTGGCGAAGCCATGAGTGAGAGTTCAATCACAGGCTCTCATTGACTCAAATCTTGTACAACAGGCGTTTTTGTATGTATTTTTGTGTTGATGTGGTACCAAATAATGTGTTTTGTGGACTTTTGGAGCACTGTACTGTTGGGCGGTAGTTTGCCATTAGTTTGTGACTGGGGATTGGTTGCGAGTGTGTGTTTGTGAATGGGAGGGTTGAATGGGAGATATGTGTGGCTTCTGATTGGTGGATAAGTTGTGGTGTGTGGTTTGTAATTGGTTCTGTGGAGGAGGTGGGTGTGGGTTGTGTGGAGTTTGAGTGGGAGGGTAGTATGTTTTGTGATTGGCGGGGATGTGGTTTTGATGGGTGTTTGTGTATTCCGATTGGTGAGGGTGTGGTTTTAGTGTATGTTTGAGAGACAAGGGTGCATGTATTGTGATTGGTTAGGGGGGTGGCTGTTTAGGACCGAGTTTATTTATTGGATGGAGGGGTTGGCATTGGGTTGTGGTGCAGTTCAGTTGGTGACTTTGAGTGGGATCCCTTGTGTTGGAGCGGCAGGGAGTGGCGTGGAGCGGCGCACCTTGTCTGGAGGAGTACGTGGCTTGGGTGATCGGTTATCGAGGAGGAGTGCTTGAGGTCGAGGAGCGTTTGTGGACTATTTGTGTGGTTCATCGTGGAGTTTGGATTTTTTTTTCTGTGGTGTCATCGTTTGGATTGTGGTGTCTTTGGAGGAGTGTATTTTGGATTTCTGTACAGAAGCTGGATTATTGGGCTTTTTTTTTTACTGTGGAGTAAGACATGAAGAGTCCATTTCTTGTTGGATTACATGGAGAAGGGTTACCAGAGTTGGGTTATTCTTTTTTTGGGGGGGAGGGGGTGTTGTATTTGGATGTTTGGGGGTTTTACATGTTTTGTGGAGGTTGTCGGTCATCAGAAATGAAGGTAAGTCACTTTTTAAATATTTTATTAGTGATGCGAGGAGCAAAATAGGTGGTGTAAGACAGAAGTTGAAGGCATTTTGCACAAAAAGCTTGCAATAGAGAACAGTTTGATTAGAAGTGCAGAATATATGAATTTTAAAGTAGTATTTATAAAGGTTGTGCAACGTATTGCTTTTTTCTTTTTAGAGATATGGGGCAATGGGATGGGGTATGGGTGGTGGGAGAAAGGTTACTTTTATCGGTAGGAAACTGTTGTGAGATAGTATAGTGGAAGGGAGGAGGATGGTAGAGATTGGAGGGGGAAGGGTGGTACAGAAGTAGTGGTTGCAACTTTTATTTAATGTATTGCAGTGCGTACATTATGGAACAGTGACTCTTTATTGAATAACAGTTGTAGAATATATATTTGTTTAATGTTTTTTTTAGCAACAGTCCAGTAACAGTGCTGGAATAAATTTGTACTGTGGAAGAGCTGTTGTTTACTTTTTTGATGTTTACTGTGCAGGAACAGTGAATATTTAGTGAGCCAAAGTGATAGAAACAAAGTTCATTTACAGTAAGAGTTCCTTTAGTAAGTGATAGAATCAGTCTTCACTGTGGATGAGTTCTAGGATCAATGTTTGATCTGCTGTACTGTGAGAGGTATGTTGATGTTTTGAAGTAGTTTACATTGGAATCAATCTTCAACCTTTTTGGGCTTAAGTTATCTGTTCATGTGTTTGGTGGGCTTCTTTTTTATCTTTAGGTGGACTGTAGTACTGCATTTATCTGTTAGTCTGAGTCACTGTCAGAGTCCAGTACTCATGCCTCTTCTTAGTGTAGGAGTCTTATTACCTGTGAGAGAGAGAGAGAGAGAGAGAGATTTTTATTGTTAGATCAAGTCGTTTTTTTTTGGGGTGGGTGTAGTGTGGTACTGTGGTGTCTTACCTTGTATAATGGCAAAATTAATGGTCTTCACTTGTATTGATGGTCTGTAGAAGCAAGTTCCTAGGATGTCTGAGTAGTTCTCTGGTATTGTTAGAGGTGGTCGTGGGTCTGAAGCAGGTATAGGATGTAACTGTGAAGTTGAAGCAGTAAGTTGTTGGTTGTTGGGTGCACTGCTGAGTATGTTAGAAATAATTTTCTGTTTTTCTTCATTTATTTTGGAGTAGTCATTCAAGCTTTGCAGTTGCTTGTGACCGGAAATCTGTACAATGTCTGTTGGAGGTATGCCACTGTCTGTGAGTTTTTGAATAAGGTGCTTTTGTACCGAATGGTTTGTTAGCCTTTTGTCAGTGCTTATAGTTGATTTAGTAATCATAGTTTTGATGATAGATGCTAGTTTGTGGATTTCTACTGGTTGGTTCTTGTACCAGGCATTAGGAGGCTCTTCTTTAGCAAGGAAGTTAGTTGCGAGGAAGAATGGGGAGTCTTCAGAGATACATTGAGGAGGTCTTTTTTGTTGATAGACTATGTAGTTCTGCACTAGGCATTTGTGAGGGTTATTGGTGAGCTGGTAGGCTTTAGGTTTTATTTTGCGGCAGTCTTTAGGACTGGCTCCAGTGCGGGTCTTAGTTTGTCTTTCCTGGTTGAGTTGAATGCATCTTTGGCCATTTTCATCGGTTTTGAGGACTATGTCTCCCCATTTGAGGTTTCTCATCTCTGTGTTTCCCCTAAGGCCGAAATGCATGCTGGCTATAAGCCACATGGTGTTTAAAAGAGAGACTCAGGGTTGTAAGATCCTAGCAGCTGCTTGTCATATAGTTTTTGTATCACTGAGTCTATGAGCTTGTCTGCAGCTTTTGGTTTGGACCCCTTGCCTTGACATTTAAGGGTTTTTTGCTTAGACAGGAGTACTTGCCTTGCCTTTTCAAATGCTGGGGATGTGGAGAGAGACTCACTGTAGACTTTTGTTTTTAAGAAGCGTTCCACACTTCGAAACGTTGCCCTGAGGGTGAAGGGTTCGTAGTCGGTGCCATCTTTCCTTAAGCAGTTTATGAAATAGTGGCAGAAGTAGCTGTTAACTGTGCTGGAGAAATGTCCTGAAGGTGGCATTGTTCACTGAAGTTTTTGGTGAGGTAGCTTTTGAAAATTCTATTGTCTGTTTGTTTTTTTTGGCTGCATTAATGTTCTGGGCTTTTTCAATGGATAGGTCTGTGTTGTCTTGGTCTATTAGGTCAGCATTGGTAATTATTGGTTTTCCGGTACCGCTTGTGGAGGATTGAGGTTCTTCATTTTGTGCTGGTGGTAAAGATAGTTTAGAGGTTGCTAACTGTTCATTTTCTGTTCTGGCTGGGTCTCCCAGAGGCTCAAGGTCATTCTCCAGCTGTATCGTTATTTGTTCCATCTCTATTTTGAAGTTTGTAGTGCCTTCTTTTGTTTGTGCCATTTTTTCTGGTTGTGAGGTTTAGGGCCTGAGGTGTCTTGCAGCGGTTTGTGTTTGCCGTTTGTATGGAGAAGGGTGCTTTCTCTGAGAGCTCGATGTGGCGTTTGAGTCTGCATGAGGTTTTGGTCCTTGGGATAGTGCTTGATTTGATATAGGTGTGCTGCACAGGTGTGTAATCTAGGGTGATGTGTGATTTTGGTGCTGTTTGGAAGTAGTTCGGTTGTGGTAAGGTATGCTGTAATCACTGTACAGATAAATGGGGTGTGACGTAATCACTACGGGAATATTGCAATTTTTCCACACCTCCTAATGAAGAGTACAGCTGTCATTTTTCACATCCTGGCCGAAATGTGTTTTTGCACTTCCGGTGCAGAATAGCATGGTTGCTGTGGGAAATGGGTGTTCAGGACACATTAAGAAAATCACAGTGACACTGTTCATGAGCAGAGGTCCTAAAATGCCTGTGTTGAAAATTTGGTGATGAAAGTCCATAAAATGACTATTACGCACCTTTGTTGCGCAGTTTCCACATATGCTCGGAAGTGCGAGCATTTTTTATATTCCCACTATTGATTTTCAACATTGCCATCTCCTCACACCTCCCTATGGATGGTACAGCTGTCATTCTTCACATCCTACCCGATCTGTGTTTTCGTACATGTGGTGCAGAATGGCACTGTCGCTGTTGGAAGTCAATGTTCGGGACACACTGACAAAATCACACTGCCACTGTTCACGAGAAGAGGTCCCAAATGCTTTCATGAGGTGGGGTCACAAAAAGGCCATGTTGAAAATTTGTGGTGTAAATACCAACAAACGCCCGAGGTGTTAGGGTTTCTAACCATAACGTCCTACCCTGTACAGACTGACAAGCATTGGGGTGTGCCTTTGGACTGCCGACTGTACTGCTCACGCCATCCCACCCCCACCCCCCAGCCACTGACAGGTATTGAGGTGTACCTTGGACTCTTCGACTCCAGTCTTCATCCCATTCTCCTATGCTACACCCATTTCAGCGTATGTCCTTATGGAATGGGGTGACTGTAAAGCCAAACACCCTGAGGCACACCTCAACACGTGTTGGTGTCTGAAGAACAGGGTGAGGTGACATGGCATGACCGTCATGGGTGACGACCCAAACACTTACCCCAATGCCTGTCTCTCTCTATAGGATGGAGGTGGGGTTGGCATGAAATTCAATACTTCACTGCCATTCCTATTTTGCATCTGTCTAACTCCTGCATTTCTAATGCTAATACCAGCAAGCAAACATTTGGCATTGACAAATGCTTGTTATGTTTGCTTGCACGCATGCACAAGAAACATGTTGTGACAGCTTGTTGGAGTAGCAGGTTGTGGAGGTGCAGCCATGTTGTGGCCAATGCTGCCACTGCTTTTTAGGGCTTTACTGTGTGGTACCAATGAATACGCCTTGCCTGGTGTAACATTTCAATAAACATGGCAGTGGCTGTCACCGTCCACCTCTCACAGTCCTGCCTGAAAGCCGACATCAGGGGTGCCCAGTCCCCCTGTTGGCATGCCCCCTCCCCAGCTCATTTGCCTATGGGGACCCCAATCCCTGTCGGCATGATGTCACTGGAGTTTAATTTGTATGCCGAGGGGGTGCCCAATCCCCCTCAGCATCATGCCCCCAACACAGACTCATTTTCTTTGCCAACAGGGTGCCCAATTCCCATCAGCTCCCGCAGTCCAAAAACACCCAAGTGACACACTAGGAACCCACCCCAGCATGCCAAATGTACCTGTCAAAAAGAAAACCTTCCCTCAAAGTTTTCCTTTTTTTTTTTAAACAGTCCCTCGTTGTCTGCGGTGCCTCCTTCCCCCAACCAACATCCACCCTCTGCACACACCACCACCCCGTAACCTCCTTCACCCCATACTTACCTCAGGAGCCTGGCATGACGATTTTCAGTGGAGCGGGAACATGTCTGCACTCTTCAAAGCTAACTATGAACTGAATAGTGGCATAAATGGGGGGGGTTCAACTTAGGTAGATATCTCAGCCATTTTTGTGACTTTTGGCACCAAATTTTCAACATGAACTCAGACACTATCGTGTAATTACTCGGTCGCGAAAGGCGATTTCACGGTCATTGCGTGGAATCACTTTCTGGGACAGATTAACAAAACAACAGTGTCACTGTTTATGAGGTGGGCCCCCAAAAAGCCTATGTTGCAAATTTGGTGAAAAAATAAAAAAAAATGACTGTGTTATGAGCGTGCATTGCGCAGTTTCCATGCATGATCGTAACTTCGAGAATTTTTAATATTTTCTCCCCAGGTTTTAAACATTGCCATTTTTCCAAACCTCTTTATGAACAGTACAGCTGTCATTTTTCACATCCTGCACAAAATGTGTTTTTACACATCTGGCGCACAATGGCGCAGTCACTGTGCAAAATCAACATTCAGGACGGATTAAGAAAATCACAGTAACAGTGTTCATATGGAGAGGTCCCAAAAAGCCCATGTTGCAAATCTGGTGTAAAAATTCTCAAATAATTGCATTGAATTGTGCGTTCGCGCCCAGTTTCTGTCTACGCTCATGACTTCACCAATTTTTTTATATTTTCACTCCAGATTTTCAACATTACCATTTTTTTACACCTCCTGGTGAACAGCACAACTGTCATTTTTCACATCCTGTTTGAAATGTGTTTTCGCAACTGTGGCACCAAATGGCGCAGTCACTGTGCAAAATCACCTTTCAGCTAATGAACTGATAGTGTCACTATTCATGCGGTATGGTCACAAAAACCTCATATTGAAAACTTGGAGTGAAAATACCAAGAAACACCCAGGGCATTAGGGTTTCCGACCATAACGCCATACCCTGTAGGGACTGACAGGCATCAGGGGTGTGACTTGGGACTGTCGACAGTAATGCTCACGCCATTCCACCCCCATCCTGCAGCCAGTGACAGGCATCAAGGTGTGCCTTGGACTCTTTGAGCCCAAAGTTCATCCCATTTTCCTATGCTGCACCCATTTCAGTGTATTTCCTTATGGAATGGGGTGAGTGTAAAGGCCAAGCACCCCAAGGCACAGCTTGACACTTGTCAGTGTCTGCAGGGTAGGGTGAGGTGAAATGGCATGAGTGTTATGGGTGACAACCCAAAGGCACACCCCAGTGCCTGTCCATCTCTGCAGGGTGCGGGTGGAGCTGGCGTCAGTTCAATACTTCACTGCCATTCCTATTCTGCATCTATCTAACTCCTGCTCTTCCAATGCTAATGCAAGCAAGCAAAAATTCGGCATTGACAAATGCTTGTTTACAATCGGAACAATCAGCATTTGCCACACAACTGTGCTAGTCACTATGGCAACAGAGTACAGTTAGTGCAAGGGACACTCTACAGAATCAGAATGTCTCTTGTGGTAACAAAACAGTGCTTCTAAATGGCTGAAATACTTTATGAGTTTATGATACTTTCATCATCTTCCTCGGTGGCAGGTATAATTAACACAAAGCACACAGAGAAAAACACAAGCAGGCTCAAAGTTCCTTACACCTGCATTACTCCACCCCTCCTTAACCAAAGCAGCATACAATACTCCTCACGACAAGGTCGCCAGTCTGGTTAGGCCAGACGTGTATTTACCACACCCTGCTGTGGAAAATGCAGCACTTTTGTGGCTGACTGGGATCAGCAGCATTCTTGTGTACCTTAAATGAAAGAATCACAGCTGTAACTGTAACAGAACTACAAAGAATGAATACTAATGAAAAACAGTAGCCACTTGGAAATAAACAAGAGGTTTATGTTAAGGTGCTGTTTGGGGTGGAAGGAATGTGAGATCAGCTGAATTGATATATATAATATTTTTTAGTCAGTCAGCCCTTTGTATGATGGAAAAGTCCTGATGCTTCTGCTGTACACTAATCCCTAACAGATCAGTTTCTCTTTCATACTCTGTCTTAGAGTTTCCAACCTGCAGTGCTACATTACAGAACAGAAGATCATCAGGTTAAAACATACTAAAAGGACACCAATATTTTGCTGCACAGAGGTTTTGCTGTACGTAGAGCATTATAAAATGTAGGTGAGCATCAAACCTCACAGATCAATGTTTACAATTTTGAGCCACTGAAACATTTTAAATGAAAATAAATCATTGATTTCAATATTAGGAGTATGATCAGCACTTATTTCCCCTTTGGGTTAGTCACAATGGAACCCCTAACCAATGCGAGAGCAGCTCATAATGCCTGATGAAATCACAATGGCCACCACTGCATTTTCAAGAAAGCAGTGAAGTCAAACAAAAACAGTTAAAACTTTATGAAAAGAATAACTTAAAAGTTACAGAAACATAGTAAGTGATGGCAGAAGGGGACCGCATGGTCCATCTAGTCTGTCCAAAAGCCTAGCCTCCCCCCCCCCCCAACTGCTCTTCAGGGTTATAATACATTTAAAACAACACTGTATATATTGGGCACACAATGCTCTGGCTCAGAATATTGTACAGTATTTATCACCACTTTTGCCAGTCACGACTGTGGTAACAGTGTCAGCAGCTTAGCAGGTTGCACATTGGCTCTGAGGTTGGAAGATCGGAAGGCTGTGGGTTCTATCTTCACATCAGGAACTTAGGATAAAATCCCAGTACTAACACTGTAGTGTAGCATGAGGGGGTTTGCTGCACTCCTGAGGTGCTGTCTTTCAGATGAGACATTAAACCAAGGTCCTGTTCTGGTGGTTGTTCAGGTGGATGTTAAAGATACCATGGCACTTCTCGAAAAGAGTAGGGAATTTTCCCAATGTCCTGACCAAATTTCCCTCACTCACAAAAAAAAAAAAAAAATTCCACCAACAACTTAATTTGCTTCAGTTTCAGTAGGCTTCCATCTGTGCCCCTCTCCTCTACCAATGAGGCTGAAAACAAGCAGAATTACCTAGTCCTCCTTTCCCAGTCAACAAAAACTAACTAAATAAGTGAGTTATGGTGCTGCCTCACTCACTCATGAAGATACCAAACAGATTCTGAGTCAGACCATTGTGTATCCCGTATATATAGATTACTGACTGCTGTGTTGCTGCTTTAAAATCTGATAGCAGCCTCATTATGTGGAATAGAATCTGAGGGGTAACATCAGGGATTTCATTTTTGTTTTACAGCTTATCTACCCAGGATAGCCCAACAGAAATGCAACAGCTTCTTGTTTTTAGTTATTCTGTTTATCTTCCCCAGCCAAGCAGCCCCCATCCTCTTGTCAGCCCAACCACATCACCTCAGCTTTATTTATTTATTTAGCTTTTGTTTACCGGGTAAGTACACTAGATAAGTATTATGCCTATTTTCAGGAATGACCCGGGAGAGTACAACATGAGGAACAACAGTCAAGGAGACATGGCAAAGAGAGTACATTTTTTTGTCACAGTAAACAAACATGTGGGAAATACATCATTTGACGCTAGGGGACACATATAGTAGTAAGAACATTTCAGATTATACAGTCTAGACTAGCTAGTTCAACTGACAGATATATACAGGTCATCATACATAGGAGTGGAGCATAGCTCAAGTACTGGATTGGTCATAATATAACTTATAACATTGTCGTATACACCCCCTAGGCTAGTTGGATCACGGACAGGTATATACAGCTCATCACATTTTTCTAAATATGCACATTCCACTGGGACTTCCCAGCTGCATCTCCCCCCAGGGCTTAACTCTCCCCAGTGGGGTTCACAGGGTTCCCTACAACTTCTGTTAAATAGGGTTCATTTGCAGCTACAGGCCAAGGTCATCGATGCAGGGCCTGCTGACTGGAGTCATCCTGCCAGCCATGATTTTCCTGGTTTTCTACCCTTGGGGGAGTAGATGTGCATCAATGTCTGCCACTCCACCCTCCATGCAGGGGGTTGCAAACTGCCTTACTACCTAGCCTCTGCCAGGAGCCAGGCACATGCTGGGGTCTGCCCCCCCCGAGGAGCGCAATCATACAGATGCTCAATCCTCCTCCCCCCAGCTGACTCTTACATGCCATGAGCTCACTCCTGAACCCATGTTGTTGGTGCTGCAAGCAGTAACGTTACTGCTGCATCAGCGGCCCAGCTACTAAAGTTTATTTTCAATACTCCACAGGTCTTTCTCTGACTGTTAAGTTCTCTGTTTCTATGTTTCAGAGGGGAGTTGGTTGTGTCTTACTTCCACAGCTGGAAGGACAGTGTCATTGAGGCACAGGTCAGGAAGCATAGGGAAAACCAGAAGCAGTTGAATAATTCACCCAAAATATTTATTTACAGTAGCAGCAACATAAAAAAAATAAACTTGTTCAGTATAACTATGTACAAAGGAGAAAAAACAGGTTACTCACCTGTAACAGTAGTTCTAGGAGTGGTATATGTTGTTCATCCACACTTCTTGGCATGCCCCTTTCCCTTTAAGGATCACCGGAAATCTTCAAGCTGGCTCCTCCCACCCACCCGCATGGTATATCCCTCGGCTTCACCCCATGAAGCCAGATCTTAGCCCGCTGGAAGCCAGGTGTTGTGCATCCACAGCCAGGGAGGTCAGGGGGTGTCCGTGTGGATGAACAACATATACCACTCCTAGAACTACTGTTACAGGTGAGTAACCTGTTTTTCTAGGGACGTAAATATGTTGTTCATCCACACTTCTTGGCAGACTCCTAACAGTTCTCTGGGAGGAGGGAGGCAAGGCACACACCCCCACAGAAATACTTGGGGAACAGAGATTGGAGAACTGAGGCCCCAAATCCAGCATCCCGGCGTGACTCAAGGTCGATGTGGCAATGGGTAATGAAGGTGTTTTCTGACTTCCAGGTAGCAGCCAGACAGATTTCCTGGATAGGGATGTCCCTGGAAGCAGCCACTGATGCAGCAGTATGGCAGGTAGAATAAGCTCTTATCCCTCTGGGAGGCCCCATGCCCGCAAACTCATAGCACAGACTGATGCAAGATGTAATCCGCCTTGCAATAGTTCATTTTGCTGCAGTTCTGCCAGAAGTGGCTTCAGCATAGGTGACAAACAACTGGCGAACCTCTTCCCGAATTTCCGTTGTCCTCTCCTTATAATAGGAGAGGGCTTGTCTCAGGTCCAAGGTATGGAGCCTGTATTCGGCCTCCGAGGTGTAATTAGGGTAGTATACTGGCAGAGTTAACATCTGGTTAAGGTGAAACTCTGACACCACCTTCAGAAGGAATTTCGGGTGGGGGCACAGGACAACCTTGTCCCTGTGGAAGACCAGATAAGGAGAGTCCACCGAGAGCGCCTAGAGCTCCCCCGTCCTTCTGGCAGACATGATAGCCACCAGGAAGGCCATCTTCCACAACAAGTGTGACAATTCACACTTCTGCATTAGTTTGAATGGCTTGCCCATGAGATTTGCCAGGACCATCAGTAAATCCCACAGAGGTGGAGGTTCACACACCGGAGGGGATATGTGATCCAGGCCTTTGAAAAGTGCCAGACCACTGTCTCCTGCGACAATGTCTCCTGACTGGCCCACGCCAGGTAAGCAGAGATGGCTGCCAGGTGCACCCAAACGGTTGATGACCGAAGACCCCTTTTGGACAGAGACCAAAGGTAGTCGAGAATGTTAGCCACTGGACAGGACAGAGGATCCAGGCCCTTGCCCTGACACCAAATGGAAAACCTTTTCCATTTGAAGGCATAACATTTCCTGGTTGATTCCTTTCTGGATGCCTTCACCACAGTGAGGACATCCTCAGAAAGACCCAAAGCTTGGAACTGTAGCCGCTCAGGTACCAGGCTGTGAGGTGCAGGGATTGAAGGTCCGGATGGTATACCTTCCCCTGATTGAGAGAGATCTGGTCTGGGCATGTTGGAAGCCACTCTGGGGGCCCTGCAGCTGAGGCTGAGATCTGGATACCAGAACTGGCACAGCCAGTTTGGGGCTACCAGAATCACCTTCGCCTTGTCCCTCCTCACCTTGAGGAGCACCCTGTGGATCAAGAGAAATGGAGGGAAGGTGTAGAAGAGGCCTGGGGTCCACGGCCTCGAGAAGGCCTCCCCCTGCAGCGAGCCCTGATGAGGGGTGGGCATGAAACAGCCTCAGCTTGGTGTTATCCCTGGAGGCAAAACAGGTCCACCATCGGTTTGCCCCACTGGGAGAACAGGCTGTAAGCTACCTCTGGATGGAGAGGCAACTCATGGGATGTCTCGCCTAAGCAGCTGACAGTATCTGCCAGATGGTTTGAGGCTCTTGCCACATGAATGGCTAGGAGATCTGCCTCGAGATGGCTGACGACGGTCCAAATGTGTAGCGCTTCCCTGCAAAGCAGATGGGAATGCGTGCCACCCTGTTTGTTGAGGTAGTACATGGTCATGGTATTGTCCATCTGGACTTGAACCACTTGACCCCGGAGCTGAGGAGGGAAAGCTGACAGTGCCAGTCTGACTGCTCTGAGCTCCAACAGGTTGATGTGGTATCAGGACTCCGCAGGGTACAGAACCCGTGGGCCCTTTTGTCCTCATGTGGGCTCCCCAGCCCATGGGAGAGGCATCAGTCGGCAGGACGGCCGTCGGCTCGGGTGGACAAACGGGATCCCTTCCTGCAACTGGTCTGGGGCGGTCCACCATTGGAGAGCATCCCACATCTTCTGGGTTACAGTGATCAGCTGGTTGAAATGACTGTGGTGCTGAGTCCACTGGGCAGCCAGCTCCCACTGATTGGGCTGCATGTGCCACTGGGCCCAACGGACCACAGAGGTGCATGCCACCATGTAATCCAGAAGGCACAGAAAGTCCCTGGCAGGGTGCAATTGCCCAACCAGAAATTATTGGGCAAAGGAGAAGAGAACTTCCACCCTGTCTGCCAGGAGCTGAGCTCTGGCTTGATGAGAGTCGAGTTCTGCCCCAATGAAGCACATCACCTGAGATGGCATGAGTTCCAACTTGGCCTCATTGATCAGGAGGCCAAAGTGAGAACAGATCTGGAGGTGCCAGGTCCTTGGACCTCTCCACCTCCTGTTGGGTGAGACCTGCTAAGAGCCAATCATCGAGGTAGGGGTAAATTCTGCCCCCCTGATGCCTGAGATGGGCTGCCACCACTGCAATGCATTTGGTGAAGACCTTTGGGGCTGATGACAGGCCGAATGGCATGGCTCGGAATTCATATAGGGTCCCTTCGACTCTGAAGTGGGGGAACCACTGGTGAGACAGACGGATTAGGATGTGAAAGAACGTGACCTGCAGATCCAGTGAAAAGAACATGTTTCGCTCCAAGGATGGTATGATCTGGGGCAGAGTGACCATCCGAAAGGTGTGTGACCTGAGATACTGATTCAGGTCGTGCAGATCTAGAATGGGGCACCAGCCCCCCTGTCCGCTTGGGAACCAGGAAGTACCTGGAGACGAAGCCTGGGTCTGCTGGAGGATCCACCACTGAAGCTACTGCCTCCTTGCGAAGGAGCTGAGCAATGTCATCTCAAAGAGCCAACTGAGTATGGATGGACACCCTTTCCTCCCTTGGGGCGCGGGCTCAGCTTGGAGGGAAATGCTCAAATTCCAGAGGCAGTCTCTGGCTGACCACTTCCAAGACCCACCTGTCCATGGTGATAACGGACCAGGTGGAAAGGAAGTGGTGGAGCCAGCCCCCCCAAGGGAGCACCCAGAGCTGTCATGATGAGAGAGGAGGTGGCAGCCCCCACCCCGTCACTAAACAGGCTTGGAGGAGGAGGAGGAGGAGGATCCAGGACCTGAACCTTGGCCTCCTTTACGGACCTGGGAGGGCCCGGGCTTGGCTTGAGGGTACCAAGCTTGAGCCTGATGCTGCTTCCCTCTCTTGGAAGGAGGGTTGCTGGGCCACAGGGGGAAGAGTGCTGAAAAGACTTCTTCTTCTTCTGCTGCTGCTTCTTACCAGAAGACCCTTTAGTAGATGTGGCATCCAAGGTGGCATTGGACTGCTCAATACGCTGAAGGTGACCAGCCACAACTGGGCCAAAGAGGTCAGTGTCCAGGAAAGGCACGTCAGCTAGTTTGTGCTGAGTATCCACTGGGAAGGAGGAGAGCCTCCTCGAAGCCCTGCGGTGAGAGGCAACTGCGGCTGCCAAGGAGGAGGCACAAGAGTCCCCAGTATCCAGGGCCGTCTGAAGCTGCTGTTTGGCAACAGCCCGGCCCTGGTCCCGGACTTGCTTGACCGTTGTCTGCACGTCTGCGGGAAGGTGTGGGAGGACTTCATCCAGAGACCCCAAAAGGGCATGGGAGAAGTGTGCCATGATGATGGCGGAACTTGCCTGATGGAGGCCTAAAGATGAGGCCGCATAGACCTTCCGAGCTGAGTGATCCAAATATTTGGATTCCTTCTCGGGAGGTCAGTCAGTATCAGCAGAACTGCCAGTACACCTGAACACAGAGGCGGTCTCAAGGCTTTTCGCCGAAGGATGCTCTGTGAACCCCGCAAGAGACCCCCATGGGCACCGCATACTTGCGGGCCATGTGAGCAGATGGAGCTGGACAAGAGGCAGGGTGCTGTCAAAGTTCTAAGGTCGGGGCACTGATGGCCTCAGCCACAGGAAAAGCCTCCATCAGAGTATCCCTCTCTTGAGGATGTCCATGAGAGGGTACTCCACCTTTCCTTTTTCGGGATAGGCTCCAGGGGCATCCCTGTAGACTCAGAGATGAGGCGAAGAATGCCCTGAAAGGACGAAGGACCTTCCTCTGTCTCTATCCCACCAGTCAATTCATCTTCCCCTGGATGAGAATGGAGGCTAGTCTCATCCAAATCTGAGGAATCCAGAGACAGCAGTCGATCGCCCAGGTCACCTTCAACTCACCGAGGGCAGTCCAGGGTGACAGTGACCGAAAGATGCCGGGGAAACCCGGCATCTGGTCTAGCTTCCTTACAAGGAGCCCCTCCACAGGCTGCTTGGTTGGTGGTTCCACCAAGATCTGTGGACAGACCAGTTTAGGCCGAACCGGAGGTTTTGCCAGCTCCGTAGGCGGGGGAACTGACTTAATGGGCTCCAAAGGAGTCGGCGTCAGCCTGGGAGGCAAAAGTCAAGTAATGCCCGGGGTGGAAGCTGGGGTTGGCTTGTGCCTGGTCAAATCAGCTGTTGCCACATGAGGTCCTCGTAGCGCCGCCGGAGCCTCTCCTCATCCGAGGAGGTCAAGGACAACCGATGGCGTCATCTCTTCTTAGAATCCTTATGGCTCTTCCTTGGCCTGTTGGTAGAGGGGATCCTGGACCTTGATCATGATCAGGCGGGCCGACTCAGTCAATCAGGAGACAATGGCAGGACCGGTGTTTTCCCAGGGTCAGAGACCACTTCCTTGATGGGATTAACAGTGGGCTGGGTCTCCTCGTCAAGGAAAGCAAGGACCAGGGTCCAAGAGAGAGAGAGAGCTGTTGATTGGATCAAGAGTAATTTCCACCTCATCAAACAACACTTTGGTCGACTGGCCAGATGGCAAAGCTGAAAAGGCAGCAGCGGAAGAAGCAATTTTGATCGAGGTTGAGACTGTCGGTTCCTGGGACCAAGATCTCTCTCAATCCCAAGAACGTCTTCACCGAGACAAAGACGATCACGGGTCCTTTTCCTGCTTACGGGACTGAAAGGAGTGCATGCCCGCAGGACTCTCTCCCTTAGTCAGGAGAGACTTGCACAGCTCTCGGAAAGAACCTGAGAAGGTGAAGCCCAGGTTGAGCGGAACGAAGAAGCTCTGAGAGGAAGATTCCGCAGCACGAGCTGCTTCCTCCTCGAAAGCTTGCATACGTTCCAACTGCTTGGCAGATTCCACGGCCGTGGAAACCGCCCACCGAGCAGCCTTTGATTTCACTGGAGGGTTTCATTTTTCTGTCCTCCCCAACTTTAGGCATGTGAGATGGTCCTCGAGGACGTTAGGGTGAAATGCAAGACAAATATTGCACTTCGAGATATCATGGTCGACAGCCAAGCAATAGATGCATGCGGCGTGGGGTCGGTGCATGACATCTTCTGGCCGCATGAACACCGGCAAAATCCGGGGGAAGACTTGCCTTCCATAATCAAAGAGAAACAGTCGTGATCACTAATACAAACAAGGTGAATTTTCGGACTAACCAAAGGTTTTGAAGCCAGGGCCTACAAAATGTGGGAGCACGAAGGAGGCAACCTGATTCTTCCAGTGGAAAGGAAGATCTGACGTCATGGGGCAGAGCCGAGGGATATATCACCCGAGTGGGTGGGAGGAGCCAGCTTGAAGACTTTCTGGTGATCCTTAAAGGGAAAGGGACATGCCAAGAAGTGTGAATGAACAACATATCCACATCCCTAGAATAAGTTTTCCTTCAGTCTGTGTCCCTTTTCTCCTCTCTATCCACTGCAGCTTAGCTTCCTTATAAGTCCTTCCAATCCCCACTTGTAACAAGCATCCTGTTTCTTGTAAATATCAGACAGGAGTTGCTAGAACACAGTGTGCTTCTTGATGCCCTCTTTTGCAGCTTTTGCAAAAGGCTGGAAGATTTGCACTCAAGTAACCTCTTGTTTTCCATAGCTCTCTGCAATCATCTCAAAATAAAATTATATATGTTTCAACAGTAACACTATATATTTTCTAAATAAAAATGATCCCATTATCAGTTACATTTTCATACAATGATTTGCACATACTTTTATATTAGCAGCTACACAAGGAAGGAAGGAAAAAAAAACAGCAAGAGAGAACTGAGAGACAGAGAGAGGCAAAGAACTGCAAGCCTGTCAGGTTGATCAAGTCCGAAGTCTCACAGGAAAATCTGGTTGCGCTGCCAGACAGAGAAGAGACAGAAAAGGAAAGATCCTTAAATTTAAACACTTTCTCCATAACAAATGGGACAGGGTCCTATTGTACCCTGTCACAGACAGAAGTATAGGGAGGTGATGCGAGTTGCTCAGGGTCACACACTGCGCCATTGGATATGGCTGGATTCTAATCTGTGTCTTAGTTCAGAGTTCTAGCCGCTAGACCCCACAACTTGAAAACTCCCATCCCAATGCAGGACAGGTATGAGACATGGCTAGGTTATCGTTGAAAGTTCTCTTATTTATGGCATATATGCAAAAGTGTTCCTTTGCAAACTGACACAATGGATCACTGGCAAAATTAGATAATTCTACATATTTTATTCTTAAAGAAAAACTCCATAAATTGTCCACTCGTCCTCTGTTGCATTGAAAGGCCCCAATTTGCATTTTAAACATAAATATTTTTAAATACCTTCTAATATGATTTTTAATCTTCATATGGTCTGTAGCATTTGTATTGAAAGACTGCCCACTGCCATCTCATGTCTGCTGCATGCATCCCTGGCTCGCTCTATGCTAATTTGTCCTGGTCGGCAGGTCACATTACCATACATAAAGTGTGGGATATGTGTAGCAGCCACAAGACGGCAGCAGGCAGTCATTAAAACCAGATGCCATGGAAGGATCATATAAAGAAAAAAAACATAAAAAAAATTTTAAAAAAAAGTACATTTATGCTTAAATTGTAAATCGGGGCCTTGCAATGAGGACTGGATGATTTATGGAATTTTCCTTTAAGTGACATGAGTATTAATGTGTACTATATGCCTCATGCAGTGCATAGAGAACAGGATAAAGTAATTTATAGCCCACTAAACCAACACACCCTGCTACCTTGTGGCCCAAGAGTAGTACATAGCACTACCTCACCAGTGACCTGGGTTCGGGGCTAAGTTCAGGTGCCTGTGAGAAGTGGGGGCTAGTCCAGGAAGTGCTGCTGACAACAGCGGTTTTCTGGCCAGGGATGGTTTGGCACTGCACCCCCAGCACCACCGACCCTGTTTTGGGCTGCGGATGCAGTGCCTCTATCCACAGAGGACACTGTATGTGGTGTGACCACAGTGCAGTGCTGCACAATGCCATGGGAAGGTGGGATTTAAGAGGGAAAATGGGGGTACAAAACCCAGGAAGTATATCAGTGATGGTCCAAAACTTCAGCACTCTCAGGTCTTATGCTGTTAATCGGCATCAGAACAGGGAGGTCACCTAGGAGTGAAACGGGACCTGAACACACCTCTGAGCATGGTGGGGAAGCAGCTCCAGGGAGGGTCAAAAGTGTAATGGAAAAAAAAAAGTAAACCTTGAGCAACCAATTGGAAATTCTTGGCATCCAACATTGAATTCTTGTTTAAAGAAATAGATTTTTTGTAATTCTTGGCAAAAAAGTTATGTTTTTAAAATATTTTTATAATTTCTAGCAAAAGTAAACCTCACAGATCGCATCAGCAGAACTCAGTTACACAAAATTCCCCAAAACTGTAATTTCACGATCTTCAGCTTCTTACCACTGAAGGTAGTTCCATTAAAACAGCTTGTTTTTCCCCTTAAATTTCATCTGCTCCTATTGATTATTCATTTTCTATCCATATAGCTTGTGCTGTCCCTGTCTAGTAGCACATCTCAGGGATATAGCCAGTTCATAAGGATATATCCTGATCACAGGGATACACTCTGATCAGGCCAAACCTGGTTGCCATCTACACAGCTGCTGGCTTTTCTTCCCTTCCCTCCTCCCCTGGTGAGGGAAGTGTCCCTATTGGCCTAGAACAGCCACGGCTCGCCCTGTGGCAGCAGAAAGCTCCTTGGCTCAGCCACAGGGATCACTGTGGTGGAAGTAACCCCCAAACAACCCTCCCCAGCCGAGACGGACAGCAAAGTGGCAGCTGCTCAGCCTTGGCCTGCCTCCCAACGTGATCTCCCTGTCTCACTTCCAAACCCAAGTCGTACGCACAGCAGTGCAGCAGTGCCTTCATAATCATCTGCTTCTGACATCACAACCAGCTGCAATGGAAATTATTCTGATGCCACAAGCTGAGGATTATGACTTCAGAGCAGCAAAATCAGAAGAAACAGACAAAAATCTAAGGAAAAACAACCAGTTTTCATGGAAGTGACTTAAGTAATAAAGAGTGGACTGTTTTGAACTTAAAATTGTTTGGCAAATTTTGAGATCTGAGCCACGCTGATGACACGTCTTTTTTTTGCTGGTGTAGCCCCCTTAGAAGCTATGTAATATCCCTTTAAGAGTGTCTATCAACCTCTAGGGTTGTGCCAGTTTTCTATGCCCTTGTAGGACTGGGTCATCTGGTATGACTTGGCATTCCAAAGGGGTGGAGTCAGTGTTCTTTACTTGAGGGCAAGGTCTACTGAGCCAGGGTTGGTGGGAGAGGTACTACTGGCACACTATGCCAATTCCCACTACACTGAAAGTTCCTCTATACAGCATGGCATCGATAAAAGAGTGCCAGAGCATGGTGGCGACCATGTAGCCTTTGAAAGTGGGGATGCCCCTCTTCAGCAGGAGAAAAACCCATTTGAACAGAAGACAGAGCTCTGTCTATGAGGAAGTTCATGCCAGTGAGTCCTGCGGACAAAGGATCCGAGGTGATGTTCAATCCTTATTAAATGTGGAATGACTGGCTTGGCACTCAGCAGTGCCCTCCCTCACCAAGAGAAGTACAGTGACTGAAAAGTTATAGATTCCTGTCAGAAAACAGGAATTTTACCGACGCAGAATGTGTCCTGAGCACCGGTGTGCCCTGTTAGCAAAGTATGTGAAGCACCTGTCGGCAGCAAAAGTGATGCTCAGGTGAGCAAAATGCCTTTTTTTCAAAGGCAGGAGGAAGTCTGAATGAAGTGGTACAGAACAGACTCTGGGAGAACAGAGTGTGTTTCTGAAATTCCTCACAGGATCATTTTGGTGCCACAGTGTGACAGCCAGTGAGACTATGAAGTTGTGAAATGACTAGTAAATGTAAACAATGGGCTAGAAGACGCCAATTGGGGGAAGTCTATGAGTTCTAGTGCCTCCTTCAGGCACTTCTATGTCTAATAAAGCACCCTACCTGGGTTGATTCCAGCCAAGAAGAGTGCAATAGATGATCACCCTGTGATGATAAGAAATAGCCTGTGCCAGCTGAAAAAGGTAACATCCTTACATGAGGGCAAGTGAAGAAATAAAAGATCCTATTTTGTTTTTACTACCCTCTGTTTGGACGTTAGGTGTGTTTATGCCTCCAAGTTCTGTTAACCCCTTTTACTCCACAGCTTTATCAGCCCTGGTGTGTATCGGTGGAGCCCCAGAAGTCACCTCAGGCTCAGGAGGTCAGGTAAGTGGTAATGTAGTTTCTTGTGTGGGGCACCTCCCAGGTGACTGTTTCCAGCAGCGTACCCCTAGACAGCTGGGATGGTGACCTTACACTGGAAACATAGAAACATGGAATTTGCTGGCAGAAGAGGACCGCTTGGCCCACCCAGTCTGCCCAGATGTTCCCTGCCTAATCTGCCTCCGCAGATCCTAACTGGTCTCCAGCAACCCTCCCTCATCCCTGCATATTTACTACTATTCCCGAATGTCTATCCCACATATTCATGAAACCCCCTCTCCCCCCCAACCCCGTTTTCACCTTCACCATTTCTGCTGGAAGTTTGTTCCAGGCATCGACTATTCTTTCACTGAAGCAGTACTTCCTCACATCCCTCTTAAACTCCCACCCCCCAATCTTCATCACATGCCCCTCGTCCTGGTGCTCTTTCTCATTTGAAATAGACTACCCTCCTGCACCCTGTTCACCCCTGTGAGGTGCTTGTAGGTCTCTCTTCCAGGGTGTACATGTTGAGATCCGTCAGTCTCTCCTCATAGGGCTTCTCATGCAACCATTATACCATTTTAATTGCTTTCCTCTGGACTGTCTCTACCCTGTCTATGTCCTTTTTAAGATACTACCTCCAAAACTGGACACAGTATTCCAGGTGAGGTCTCACCAGTGAAGGATACAGTGGCAGCACCACGTCCCCCATCCTGTTGGATACACCCCTCTCTATACACCCCAGCATCCCACCAACCCTACTGACTGCTTTGTCACACTGCCCTGCCACTTTGAGGTCATCAGTTATGATAATCCCAAGGCTCCTTTCCGGTTCAGTGACTGTCAGTACCTCCCTCCATCCTATACTCCATTCTTGGGTTGCTATGCCCTAGGTGCATGATTTTTGTTCTTTTTTTTGGCACTGAACCCCAAGTGCCATGCTCTTCACCACTCC
Source organism: Neoceratodus forsteri (assembly GCA_016271365.2). NCBI lineage: Eukaryota > Metazoa > Chordata > Ceratodontiformes > Ceratodontidae > Neoceratodus > Neoceratodus forsteri. Next base: position 213,493,239 of record CM057456.1, read on the forward strand.
TCGAGTTTCCAAGATCTCTGTGCATTCTCTCTACCTCCCTCCTGAGTGTCCATCTAATTACAAATGTTGGCACCATCTGCAGAAACGGCACACCTTCCCTTCCAGTTCTTCTGCAATGTCACTTATGAAGATACTGAAGAGGGCCATTCCCAGTAATGAGTTATGCAGCACCCCGCTGGTCAGTCTCCCATCATTAGTGTTAGTGCCGTTTACCACCACCCTCATTCACCTATCCATTAACAAGTTTCTAACCCCATTTACCACTTTAGATCCCACCCATAGGCTACTTAATTTCTGTATCAGTCTCCTGTGTGGCAGTTTTGAAGGCCTTGCTAAAGTCCAGATAGGCCATGTCCACTGCCTTCCCCTGGTCACTCAGTGGAAAAAATCAATCAGATTCATCTGGCATGTCCCCTCCCAATGAATACATGTTGCCTGTGGTACTGAAGCCCACTGAAGTCAGATACTATACCAGCCTTTCCTTAAGCAGGGTTTCCATTATTTTCCTCACCACTGAAATAAGACTGTCCTGCTTATAGCTACTTGCCTTCTTCCTGCTGCCATTTTTATGTAGAGGGGCCGCATCTTTTCTTCTCCAATCTGCTGGAACCATGCCAGTTTCCAGTAAAATGTTGACTAAGGCTGTCTGCAAGGAAGCTAACACCTCCTCGAGTTCCTTTAGTACCCCTGAGTGTATCCTGTCCAGTCCCATAGCACTGTCCACCTTCAGAGCTGCAAGTTCCTTCAGGACTCTTTCCTCTGAAAATGGACTTGTGTCCACCTCTTCGCTCCTTTATTCCTGCTACTCACTGGTGGTCTGCCCCCTTCCCCCCTCACTGTGAAGACTGAGCAGAAGTACCTGTTCAGAATGGCAACTTTTCCTTGGTCCTTGGTCCTTTTCTCTGCAGTTTCCCCCTGCTGCCCCCCTAATCCTCAATATCCCTTCTCTCGCTTTCTTCTTCTCACTTATGTATCTGAAGAAAGTCTTATCCCCGTTAGTGATCCCTTTGGCTATCCATTCCTCTGTCTGTGCCTTCACTCCCATCACTGCCTTTCCTTTTCCCTCTGTTCTACTTGGTACACCCCCTGTCCTCCTTCCTCTGTGTTTCCTTATACCTCCTAAATGCCACCCTATTTTCCTTCATGACCTTGGCCACTTTCCTAGAGAACCATAACAGACTATTTTTCCTTCTGCTTTACTCACTTCCATCACACAGAGGCTGGCTGCCTTAATCTTGTCCTTCCTTATTGTTCCCACTGTGCCTCTACCCTTCCTGGCAATCTCCCAGGCCTCTTTCAGATAGTCTTTCATTTCTTTAAAATCCGCCCTACTAAACTCCAGAGCCCTCATCCTACTGTGGTTTGCTTCTGCTCCTGTCTTTTGTTAAAATACACTGTACGGTGATCACTGGCACCTAGAGAACTGCCCACTGCGATATCTGCAATGCTGTTCCTTTTTGTAAGTACCAAATCCAGCGCTACTTCATCCCTAATGGGTTCTTTGACTTTCTGCATGAGTAAAACCCTTTGCAGGGAGTCAAGTATAGCTCTGCACTTTGCTGAAGCTGCTGATGGCAGGCTCCACTCTATGTCTGGCAAACTGAAGTTACCAACTAGCAGCACATCCCCCTTACTTGTCATTCTGATGATGGCTTCCCCAAGTGCCTTAGCTACTGTAACTCTTCTCCTTATGTTGGAGGTCTGTACACTAACCTGGTACAGACAGCAGCCCCAGAGCCTGTCTCCAGACTGACCCACAGCACCTACAGCCTTTCCTTTTCCCCCGGGTGATTCTGTACATCCATCGCTTTTATTCCCTAACTCATATATAGTTCAACCACTCCTCCCTGCCATGTCTCTCCTGAACAGAGTGTAGCCAGGTGTAGCCATGTCCCAGTTGTGGTGCTTAGTGCACCATGACTCTGTTACGGCCACTAAATCTAGGCTAGCCTCTGCCTTGATGGCCTCTAGGTATGGAATTGTATTTCCATACTCCCTACATTGGCTTACATGGCTCTCCATGCCTTACGCCCTCCTGCCTTCTTCCCTGCTTTCTTCCTCCTCCCTTACTGCCTGTGCTGTCCACTAAAGCTGCACTGACCCAACTCTTCCCTTTTTACCTTGTCTGTTCCCTGTCTCATTTGCTCCTTTATTCTTGCTTACCTGATTTACACCCCTCTTTTCCTGTCCATTGTCCCCAGTCCTGTCTTCTTTCACCCCTGCCCTAGAGGAGTTTACTCTCCTCAGGCCTTCCCTTCCAAATGCTATATCATCTGAAGGAAGGCACTTTTTTTTTCCTCCCTTGGTTTTACAACCACCCCCCTGGCTAGTTTAAGTGCTCATCCAAGTAGCATTTGAACTTCCCAATAAGGACTATAGTCCTCTTCCAGGAAGGATGCAGTCTGTCTCCCCTACAGAGGCCCATATCATCCCAGTTTGGTCCTCAGCCCCCGATGCAGCCAACACCCTCTACTATGCACCATGCCTTCAATCAACTGTTAAATGCCCTGATGCAGGGTATCCTTTTGTCTCCTTGGCTGTACTGGAAAATCACTTCAAAGAGCCAGACACCTCCAGAATAACTTTGAAAAACATAATATTTGGACACAAAGCAGCTTATATTTCTCATTCGCTCATTAGCTCTTTATTTTTCTTATTAGCTCTGGATTTCTTCTCTCCATTATTTACTACTGAGGTCATTTGCATTAAGCTAGCAATAACACACAAGGATGTGCATTATGGTAGATTGACACATGTCCCAGGTGTAATGTAAGGCACATGTCCGAAGGCTGACTGCCTTCAACTGCCCGGGACGTGCAGTGATCTGCAATAGTGCACACCCTGAAGTATGTTACTGCACTTATAAAATGGCTTTTGTTTTTTAAATATTTTTACTCATTACAGTAATCATGATTAAATATGTAAAAAATTAAAAATGTAGGTAAAACATTGCTCAAGTAGTCTCTTCCAGCTGGAACTACATTGCATTTATGCCTTTGCTTTAGGACATTCATCCTAATGAGGCTACCATAGTTGTGGTTCTAGTAGTTCTTATAGTGCTACAGTGCCATTCTCACACCTCCCCACCCCCAATTTGTGTAATACAGACAGGCAGAAAGACTCTACTGAGAGGTACACAGCTAAATTTAGCATTGGTGAGGTTTTTTTTCTGTTATGTTTGTGAAGCTGCCTTTTGTGGGATTTAGAAGACCACATTAAACAGCACAACCACACGTGAAAACCTAGCAAGATCACTGCTGGCATCTTTCAAATGGCACATACAAAAAAAAGGAAAAAAGGAAAACAGTATCAAATTCCTATTCTGCCTGACATTGGGGGAAAAAAAACAAGGTGATTTTACAAAAAATATTTTAGTTTGTTGCTTGGGGAGTGGGGTACAGCTTTGTACCTTACAATGTTCACATCATCCTGTGCTTTATGAGAGGAAAATGTGGCAGCCAGATCATTTAAAAAAAAGTTTAGTAGCATGGATGACCACACAGTGGGCAACATTACCACATAGTCATGTGACTGGTTTTAGCAAATGAAGTTATTGGATTTCTTCTTGACATTTTATAAAACAGGACCTTTGTTCTTTCAGAGTTGATCAGCTCACACTGCTTATTCCTATTTGATGTCATCGTAATACTCTGCTTGTGATATCACATTCATTCCCGGGTAGCAGACTGTGATGTTACAACAGAGGATTATGATTATTTCAAGTAGGGAATACGCTATGGGGCAGATGAACTCAAATAGATAAAAGTCCTGTTTTGTGGGAACTTCCTGAGTAATAACTAAGGGTCAGGAGAGGACAGTTGTTTTTTTTTTTTTACAATTTTTGGCCAGGGAAGACACATTAAGCAAAGGCTTGTTTCCAGGTGCATTCAGGGAGCACAGGGGAGTTAAGTGACTTGCTCATGGTCACACAGTATGCAAGTGGTAGCTTTGGAATTTGTGGAAGGGGCATTAAACCCCCCCCACATTATTTTTTTTTGTCTGTGGTACCATATGTGTGTCGGTTGTCACGTGGAGTGAGTGCTGTCTTTTGTGTCTTTATTCGTTATTCGTTAAAAATGTGGGTGTATAGACTGGCCACCTATCATCCATTGAATTGTGCTTTCTGTGTAAAACAGGGAACCTGTGCCCAGTTGGAGCATGACTGCTTTTAACAGTACAGTACTGCTTTTGAATCAGAGCATCTTTCTGTGCGAGGTTAGCCCCCCTTTCCACATGTGTTAGTTTCTATTTCATATTATTCTGAATTTGCGCTATCTGGAAATAAACAAGCAGCTTGTATAGATATCGGTTTGTCCGTTAAATTTCTCTAACGTGGTCAAGGTGTCAGAAGACATAAGTGTCGTAACTTGGAACTAGTATAAATAAAATATATAGTGACCGCAGCATTTGAATGGTCTAATAGGTTCAAGGGAGACTTCGTTTAGACCTTTGGAAAACGTCACGGGAGGTCCCATCCTCGTATATAAAATAAAAAAACTCTGTTAGTCGCTTGGAACTAAGTTAGAATCCCCCCCCTTTTAAATATTTTTTTTCTTTGAGAAATATTGTGACACTATTCTTGAGAAATGACTTGTTTTGTTTTCCGACTCCTAATGCTGCACGAAGGTGCGAATGTTCGTGCTGCTATTTTTTTTTTTTTGGATTCTTACTCCCGTTTGTTTCCGAGTAAATAAATACAGAAGGGATTCAGATTGTTTTGCATTATCATTCTAGTACATACCTGAAATTGGATTCAGGAAAGTGTCCTGTAATAAATTTCAACTTCAAATCAGGTCCCTATATGTTTGTGAGACGCCGCAGCTTCCTGCATCTCCTCTGTGTAACTAAGACCCGGCTAGCCGTTTTCGTCAGTATTTTATCCAGAGGAGATGGGGCGGATCCTGGCAGCGTTCCTAAACAAGGTCCTGATATTTTTGTTTATGCATCCTTTTGCAGAACTTTATTGCCTATATTGTAAATAATCTCTTGAAAGTAGTGGGAAAATTTTATAATGCATAAAATGAAATGTTTTCTCATTGTGTGTTGACAGGGACCAATCCCGTTTCACTGCACCCTTCATATGCCAGGACAGTTTGACTTGAGATTAGATGTGATTTGGGTGTTGCACTGTGAACACCTCTTAGGTGAAGTAGTATTTTCTACTGACCTGATTTTTATTTCTGTTGGCATTTGGTTTTTCTTTGGGTTAAAAATGTTCAGTTCAACTTGTTTTGTAATTTTTTAAGAAGTAATTCATCTAACCACCTGTAAATAAAGGAGTGAAGAACTGAAGAATATATTTGTCTCCAGAGCATCCTTCTAGCTACCCTTGAGCCTTCCACAGAATTCAAACCTAGTTCTCCAGGTTTGCTACTCAGTGCTCTTAACCATCATGCTATACTGCCTCCCAGTCTCCAGATGGTAAATGAAACAAGTTGAATTATGTCTAAACATTATGTTTTCCAAAGTTTTATCGGAGGCATCAGCAACTGTTTAAATACTGTTATTAAACGGGTATAAAAAATCCTGGCTCCGCATTGGCTGGCAAGCATTCCATGCCACATAATTATGACCCCTATAATAAATGGGTTGCAGTTCTCAGTCAAATGACACAGAAATATCAAAGCACCCCCCCAAACAGAATCTGTGTTGCACAAAGCATCATTTGTTCTTCCAAATAATGCAACTTTTTTTTAATTTCTCACAGGGGATCCATCTTGTAAGTGCAGTAGGACATTTCAGGAATGTGTTATTATAATCAATCACACGTCTGGCATGTAATTAAAGGCACTCCGTGCAAGCACCTCATGCTACCAACATACTTGAGGCATCTGATCATGGATCCATAATTACAGTACACACCCTGGCGTGTCCTGTTGCATACTTATCTGAGAAATGCCTGTTTCTCCTGAATCTACTGGACTTATTGTTATACGCGTGATGTCATGTAAATGATGCATATTGCAAAGTGTCTGTTACAGTTTTTATGTGCTGCTACCTCATGGCCAGGTGCCTCTTGGGAAAAGTTTTTTAAATGAACGTGACTTTATGATAGAAGATCTTTTGAAAGTCTTACAATGGCTAAATGACGGTCAGTTTTCTGTAAAGAGCAACTATTACTAAACAAAATGTGTAAACCATTGAACTTAAAAGTTTTCAAAATTTTTTCTCAGTTTCTTTTTATTGTTTTTTAATTAGCTTACATAACTTGCAATAGAACATAAATTATTTCTGTATACCTCATTTGTGAAAGTTCTAACTAAAAAAACATGTTAGCTAGGCTGGTGGCACTGGACACCTTACCTCGCGCTATGCCGGTGACCCCTACTTGGGAACGTGCACGAGCCACCAGGGGTCGGCAGGGGAGAAGAGGGATCAAGCATCCATGGAACTGCTCTCCCTCTCCAGGGAGGGGGAAGACTCCAGTGGTCGGCGCATGTCTGGCCCCTAGCGGAAGCTGGGGGGCAGTGCGCCAATACTGCAAAGAGTGGCAGTGATGGGGCAGATGCTGGGAGGAGCATGTGTGGATGCGTGCACACTCCCTCCACTGGCATCACTGCATGCCCCATTCACACAAGGGGGTAAACATGAAATCGGTCCCGGTCATACAGGATGAAGCAGCTGCCTGCCACAGGCACTAACCTCGAATGGCACTCCCTAAACTGGATCCTGGTTGAGGTGAGTTGATTTAGGGGGTCTCCTCACCACCCCGCCATGGGGGGTAATCCATAGGGGAAGAAAGGTTGCTGCCTGAAGTTGGGGTATGGGGCTGGACAGGTGGTAGGGGATGGTTGCCGACCAGGGGACCCATGGAAGAAATAGATAAATAAAAATTAAAAAAAACATAAGTTGGGCACAATGGGAGTCATGCGGCACAATTGCCAGGTGCAATGTTCACCATTGGCACTGTGCTGTCACCCTAATGATGGTCTCAATATTTCCTGGTGCCATGACATGGGAGAACCCCCATGGAATACTATACATGCAGTGCAAAAGGGATGGGTAGATCATGACTCTGCACTTCCTACCTGTGCACCAATGACTTGGGGCATTCAAAGACAAATGCACATTTCTCTCATGCCAATGCCTATCCACAGTGTAAGACAGGTGTTTTCATATGTGGAACACAGGTGCTCACACTACATGTCCTTCCCCAGTTGGCCAGGCTGCTTTCTCATACCACTTCTCTAAGCTCTGGAATTCCCTCCCCTCACCCATCCAGTCTGCTTCTTCCCTTCACTCTCTATCCCCCCAACTGTCTAACTTCATCTCTCCCTCTTGTGACTACAACTGACCCAGACACTATTCTCCTCTGCTTTCCTCTAACCATGCACTCCCCTCCCCCACTTTCTCCCCTGCTTTCCCCTATCTACTCCCCATCTCCCTCCTGACTTGTCTCCACTTTCTCCTACTCATCTACTCCCTTCCCCACACTTTTTTCTCTGCCCCCCCAACTATCTTCTACTGTCTCCCTCCTGACTCACCTCTCCACCATCTTCCTGCCTACTCAGTCCCATTCTCTCTTTTATTTGCTTGCCTTCTCACCCATTGTCATTTCTCCCTGTCTCCTAATCATGGCTCCTCCACCCTGCTCAGGGCAACTCGCACAACTGCACTTACACCAAGTTACTTATGTTCTAAAATTAGTGATGATCAAGCTCTTTCTGCATGTTAATCTGTGCTCTAAATTGTTTTTATTTATTTTTTATTTATTTATTTCAATCTAGGATTACAATACCTTTGAGCCGAGGCTCTTTTACAAAGGTTCCACGTCAGCGTGTGTAACAGGCATCATTTTTAGTTATAAACATATAGTCATTGACTTACAGACATGTAATAACCAGTACAAAGACTTGAGTTATGAGCAAGACAAGGGAAGGAGGGTGGGAGGGTGAGAGTGATGGTAGGAGACCGAGGGGAAGGAGGTGCAGAAGAGGGAGTGCAGGAGGTGGTTGGAGTGGGGGCATGAGTGGAGATATGGGGAGGTGGTGAGGGTGTGAGACAGTGCAGCCAGGGGGCCTTGTCAAGGGAATAGACAGGTAAGGTGCTAGGGGTGCAAAGACTGATTGTAAGTGCTGGGTGCTGGGGCATGTGCAGCTGGAATGGTGGAAATGTTAAGATGGGCAATCACAGGATACAAGGAGTGAGAGGCACAGCTTGGAATTGAAGAGGCCGAGTTTTGGACTGGTCGCTATGTCACTGCCAAGAGAATTGAGCTAGTTGGATGCCCGATAGGCGAATGATCTTTGTCCTTGGGTCATGCGACATAGTGGGATATATAGTAGATGGGAATTGGATCTCCTTGTAGTGACATTCCTATGTCTAGGCTTAAGGAGGGCACAGACACCAGGTGGGGCAAGCCCCATTCTAATTTTCTTGGTCGTGATGCAGGTTTGATATTTTATGGCGTTTGTCCAGTTGAAGCCATCCAGATTGGGAATAAAGGTCACATGTGTGGGTAAGGCAATGTGAGCCAGTGATGACATGACAGGTTTTATTCAGGGAGGTCGCGATACGTTTGAGAGCAGTGGTAGTTGCAGACCCATATATGATAAGACCATAGTCTATGATGCTAACGATGGAGCTTTGGACGGCCACTGACAGTGCTTCTGGGGTTAGGCATTTCCTGTGCTGGAATAATATGCCTAACCTCGCACTGGTGGACTCTGCAACATTGCTGATATGGACAGCATATGAGAGGTGGGGATCAAGGGTGATGCCGAGGTACTTGAACGATTGTGTTTGCTCTAGGATGGCTCCTTGTTCGGTTGCAATGGAGAGGCAGAGTTGTTTGTTTTTGCTGTGGGGGCTGCAGAAGACCATAGACTTGTTTTTTTTCTGATTGAGAAGCAGTTTATGATTTAGGAACCAGGATTCGATGGAGGAGAAGGCCCGCTGAAGTTTATTTTGTAATTGGATTGGATCAGGGTCCAAGGTGAGGATCACAGCATCGTCGGCGTAGAGAATTATTTGTTCTGGGCAGCTGTCTAGTAGTGAGTTTAAGAATAGGGTGAAGAGGAGGGGTCCCAGAATAGAGCTCTGGGGGACTCCCCGAGCGGACCAGTCTAGGGTCCGAGAGTGTATCAGCGATTCTTTTACTGTTTGGGACCATTCTTCAAAGTAGCTCTTAAAACAGCCTATGGAGTCAGTTGATAGCCCAGTGTTCTGAAGCTGGACAAGCAGGAGGCAGTGATTGGCGGTGTCGAAGGCTTTAGTTAAGTCAATGTAAATTGAGCCTAGTAGTTCACCGGAGTCAAGTGCGTTGTGGATTGTGCTGGTGAATTCAAGTAGGGCTGTGGAGGTACTGTGACCTTTGCGGAACCCATATTGTTGCTTGCACAGGATGCTGTACGTACCCAGGTATTCTGTGAGCTGGTCCGAGACGATGCGTTCTAATGCCTTGGAGAGTGTGGGTAGTAATGAGATAGGTCTGTAGTTATCGTGGGCAGTTTTGTCACCACTTTTATAGATTGGGGTGACAGTGGCAGATTTCCATCTGTCTGGGAACAGACTAAGGCTGGGGGAGAGGTTGAAAATTCTGGTCAGAGGACTAAGCACTTCATCAAGTGTGAGAGACAGGATTTTGAGATCGAGGGAGTCATTACTGAATCTTTATTTACCAAGGGCTTTGGTAACATATTTGCATACTTGGTGAGTCTTGACTGCTTTGAAGTAGAAGCGGGGGGAGCTGGTGGGAGTAGTGTTCATTGCGGACAGAGGGGCTTCACCATCTTTGAAGCAGTCGTGGGGTAGGACAGCGCTGAGGTCAGTAAAGGCTTTGTTAAAGGTATCCACAATGGTTTTTGGGTTGAGGGTTGTGGTTCTGTTGATGTTGAGTATTGATGGGGGGGTTTTGGGTGGATTCCCGGTGAGTTCCTTTATGTTCTTCCAGAATTCCTGATTATTGCCCCAGGAATTTGTGAGGGCATGCTTATAGTAGGTGGACTTCCGTTTGCCAGATGGTTTTGGTGCAGTCATTGCGGGCATGTTTGTAGTTTTGGATGTCGTTTTGCCTTCCAGAATTTCTAGCCAACTCCCATAGGTGGTTTCTTGTTTTTAGCATCCTGAGGAGGTCACCTGTGAGCCAAGGGTTACTGAGTGATTTGACTCTGCGTTTAACAGGAGCATACATGTTACAGGCCACAGTGAAGATGTTTATGAAGTGGTCATGGGCAGTGTTTACGTTGGTTGCATTGGAGATAGGGGACCAGTCTTGATGTAGGAGGTGGGATTTGAGTCGAGGAAGGTGACCATGGGGTAGAAACCTGCTGGTGATAGTTTTTGGTGGTTGTTTGATGAATTTATTTGACCAGGTGCAGCTAACAGGGGAGTGTTCATGTATAACTTGCCAACTGTCTGTACACCAATTTGCCTCCATATCCCCTTTCCCCCAGGATGCATCTGGAAACGAGGTGTTCTCAGCTCAGTATGTCTTTCCTGGTGAAACTTTTGAAATAAATAGTGTCCTAAGGGGCTGCAGTAAACAAAGATGACAAAAATGCAAATGTGTGCAGCAACATGCCGTTACACAATGCACAAGTAACAGAAGCATATCCCCGCACCCCAACGCACTACACAGGCTCTGTGTGTGTGTGTGTTTAATGAAATACCAGGACCAAAGGACCATTATAAAATAGGCAAGAAAAATCCTGTCATATGATTGGTTGAAACTGCGGCACCCACACATTTACCTCAGCTTAAAGCCCAGGTATGAAAAAGTTCCAGTGGGATTTGGACTTTGGGCAAATCACACATAGAATTCATGATCTACTTCATACATCCCAAACTGCCATCTTAAACATGGCTGCCACCTTTACTCTCACTGAAATCCTTCAATGGGGCCCTACAAAGTAAAACTCCCTTACATTTCAATAAATAAATAAACATTCTTTCCTGTCAGTCATGATACCCTCCTTATACACATAAACAAATAAAAAAAAAACAAAGTACTATTCATAGATTTAATTCCTGGTGTTGCTTTGGTGACCATGAAAACTCCCCTCCTATCCTTATAAGTTTGCCAGAGCAATCTCTGCTCATTACTCTGCCACAGGTAAACCACAGACCATGTCCTTCTGTAACATGTGAGAGGGGTAATATTCTACCAGAGGAATTCTGCAGAAGTTTGAATTCCTGTATTTCATAACAAACATTTTATCTATTGAACGTGTAGAAAAGCACGACTGACTGATGGGGAGGGATTATGTTTTATTAATTACTTTTAACAAAACAAAATACCTGTTTTTAATAAAAAAAAGTTGACTTTTTTGTTATTTAATTTTTTCCTCAGTTTTCATATTTTATAAGCACAATAAGACACTTCTGAGTGGGGGTTAAGCTGAGATAACCACCTTTTGAGGGGTTGTAAGGCCCTCTGCCTATGGCATCGGTCCTCACTATGCAGTGGGCAGTTATCGCAGCCTAACCCACATCCTGTCATGTCTTATTGCTTGTGTACGTCACAGTGAATGCCACAGTTGGACAATATACACTGCATACAGTACAAGAAAGTCACAGACACAGTGCAAGTCATATGACAATATGTATGTCAAAAACTAGGCAGTAACAATAATATTATGTGTAAGGGTCCCATGTATGTTTTCCCCAGTTTCTAAGACACTTCACACCAATACATTTGTTGCACAGCAGCTGTTCATCACAATTATGCTGCCCATGCTGTTAACCACTGAGCCAGCAAAGCAACACCAAGAGCTACTACCCATGACACAACCCAACTGGGTGGTCAGTTTAACAGCAGTGCCTTTCACACCACCACCACTCAGTGGTCTTCCAGATGGCCAGAATAGTGGACCTGGCCACTCAACACATTCATCAATTGTTCCTGGCCAGTCTTCAGCATAGCAGTCCAGGTTGGGGGTGCCCAGTCCAATGGCAGCACCTTGGAGGCTTCCTCTGTGGTATACTGTGCCCTTCCTCTCCACAGCACCATGGTGTCAGCCACTTGCATGTCATCCTGTAATGACAGTGGAAGGTGGTTGTCACTGTGCTAGTTGCACACACATGGTCAACAAAATGAACAAGATGACAGTAATGCATACTTACCCATCATGGTTCCACGAACCGCCAATACACTATCCTGCTGCATGTAACTGTGGTCTTTGTAGGGGAGAGTGGCCAGCAGGCAGTATCATTTGGCACCAGTTTGGTTTTCATCACATCTGGCTTCACCATCATTGTGAAGATGCAATGTTACCAGATATCAAACAGGAGTGCACACACACACACACACACACACACACACACACACACACACCACCACCAGGACATGCCAACAAAGCATCACATACAGTACACACACACACACATTTTGCAGGGACTTCCTTAAAGGGAACACACTGTTTTGGGGTATAGTGGTCTGGTGGGCTGACACATGGGTCGTGTGATGACATGGTCTGTGTCTGTATTTGTGCACGCATGCACTGTCCCATGGAACTGACCACATGAAGGTCATCACAGGGGAACCATCTTGTCACATACACACAACTGTGGTGCAGAAGTTACCTTTCACACCTAGTGCACAGGAAACAGCATATGTGAAATGGACTCCCCCATGCCTCATGGTAAGCTACTGCTCCATGGCAAGTGATGGCAATAGCTCAGGGGTTCTCAAATGGTGAGGCCAGCCTCTCTAGGGAGGCCCCAACCTGTTCCAGGGGAGGCTCAAACAAGTCTTGAAAAAGTATTATGTTTCAATTTGGAACTTTATAGATTTTGTGCGAAGGGATAAGGCAAACAGAAAGAGGATAATAGTAGGTGAATTTATGTATTTATTCACAAGTCTGTGACCAGGCAAGGTACTGTACATTGAGCCATGGCTTATTTCAGGTGTACCCAGGGAAGGGCAGTGAGAGAATACAGTTCAAAATGTAACTGCAAAACACTCAAGCAATACAAAATGAATAAAAGTGCAAACAAATTAAGAACAATAAACTAGCAATGCAAGGAACAATTGAACAATTAGTCTGGCAGCAGAACTGTCCAAATACAAGAGTTAACCATATAGGTACTAGGACGAAGAGCAGAAGGGAGCAAACTGATCCCTCAGAAGTTGCTCAAGAGCAGGGTGAGAGGGCTGAGAGAGAGGATAAGGTTGGTAGGAAGGTTATTCCAGATAGAGGGGAAACAGAAAAAAGCAATCTGTCCAATGAAGGTGTGGCAGTAAGGAGTAACAATGGTTCGAGAGTCAAAATATTGGAGCAAGTAGGTTGTCCTGATTGGGGGGGGGGGGGGTTACAATAAACTTAACATGAGGCCCAGCTATGCAAATACGTTTCAATTTATTCCTGTTATACTGAGAAAAGTAGGCTATTTTTCTATGGGGAGGTCCAAAAATATTTCAGTATTTTGGGGGAGACTCAAGATCTTTTCCATGGCTTAGGGAAGGCTCACTATGACAAAGTTTGAGAACTGTTGCAATAGCCAATCCAGAAACATCCAGGTTCTTCAACCTGTTGTATTTGTCTGTAGAGGGCTTTGGGTGTTTGCCTTGCTCACACCATGACTGGTGGGTCTGTTTACCTTCATAACATACTGCAGTATCACATTATATGTTTCACATGTACATATTGTATTGTAAAAGGTTTATTGGGAAGGCTCTGTGGCTGTCCATGCTCCTGTTTTGCAGGTCACTGAATGCATTGCAGTGTGGATTTTTATTTTTATTTATTTAGATCTCAGATTACAAATACCTTTGAGCTTAGAGCTCTTTTACAAAGGTTCCACGTCAGCAGCATAATACAACAGGTTAACAGAACAAAAAGTATGGCAAAACAGTATACATTGAAAAAGGAGATCAACAGGTTTACAGACTAAATGGTATGGTAAAATAACTGTAAATAAGAAAAGAAGCAATAGTTGACATTCACAGTGAATTAAAGAATAAAAACGGTTAATGGATGATGATAGGCATAAAGCATCTGGTCATCATGAGCCACTATTGCCTAATGAAATACCCCTTCCTCTGGCCCTGACTGCCCTGCATGACACCTCTGCAGTACAGGATGAATGTGGTAACTGAAGATTTATGAGGTATGTCCGTATTCCTTAACCACTGCATTGCCACACTGTGTGTACCTATTAGTACACTTTGCCCATTCATGCACAGTTGGTGCAGATGCCCTATGCTATGCCTGTCCGCAGATGGGCAATAATAGTCACCTGAAGTAGACACTGAGCCATGGCCTGCTTCCCCTGTGACATGCCTGCATTCTCCAGCTTGCCTCCCTTGTGTTTTTCTATGAGATCTGAATCATCCTCTCTTCCAGACCTGACCCATTAAATATTTGTTTTTCGCAATCTGCACTGCTTCCTGGTGTTTCATATGTATCTGTATGGTTCTGTGTTCAGTGCCATGCTGCCATCTGGTCATGTGTGCTGTTCTAGTAGGGTGTCTAGTTGTGTGTGACACTGTATGCGTGTAGGCCCTTATCCATACACCTGTCACTGATGTGGGTAATAACATACATTTGGATAGCACCAGAGCAATTATATATGGTGAGCAAGCACATGCGTGTGCATATGGTTGTGTTGCATATATGTAGAACATCAGGGAGGTCAACAATGTGCATACGTTACAGCAGCCACAGTATAATGCCGATAGTTATAAAAGAGCCATCAATACAGCGCTCTGCTGTGCATTAGTCCTATACCCAGCAGTTGATGTGACATAGACCAATCTGCTGCCCTACATGTCTAGGTGATATCAGTTAATAAGTGGATATCAGACTGTAAGCAGAGATGGTACTTTCCTGGTGTACAGTATTACCAGCATGCAGAATGACAAAACACCCCCATACTGTAGTTAATGGACACCATTACAGTCACACAGACATTTCTTTGAATAATTTATTTGAATTTTGGTAACTGGGTAGGCCCACTGAGATCATGCAGTCTCTTTTTCAGTGATGACCCAAGGGACATATACAAACAACGTACAACTGGTATAACAACGTGCAAGGGTAAAACAGAATAATATTGTATTTCAGAGACTTCTACATCTAAATACAATGGGAGGCCTTTAAGCCCGAGGTTCGATGGGTGGAGCAACTACGGCACTCCCTCATCAGACTTAAAAGGGGGCTCTTCAGCATTCGTTCTTGTTGCAGCTGGAGGTCCTGCTCTCCAACCCCTCTTTCTGGCTTTATGCCGCTTTGCTTTCCCTGCATTCAGCAACTGCCTCCGGCTGCTCCTTCGTTTCTCTCCACCCGTCACTCCTCCCTAGCTATTTGGGTGTTCATCTCCTGCTTATTTAAGTTTTCCTCTGCATTGCCCATGAATTCTATGCCTTTTGGACCCTCCCTTTCCTTCCCTGCTGCTCTGTCCTCTGTCCCTCTCCTCAGTGTTTCTCCCCTTTTTGTCTCCACTGCTGCCTTTCTTCTCCGAGTGGCTGCCGCTCCATGCAGCCGTTCAGTCCATCGAGGTTCGATGCAGCCCTGACACCTCATAGCTCACTGTTTCACTGGACTTCCTTGCTGCTCCATGGGTCAGGAGCACTTCTCAATCTGCATCATTGTTTCGGCCTTTTCTGCTGCACAATCGACCTGTCCCACATCTGGGTTCGAACTGGGCTGCATACTTCATTCGAAAGCTGTTGCTCACTGTGTGCTCTGTGTTTCATGACTTTCAATAAAACACAGTGCAAACCCCCCTTTGTTTCTGGCTCAGCCGGCCCTTCTCAATTCTGTGCTTCTCTCTTCCCCTGCCTGGAGCTGGCATCAGTGCCTCCCATTGCCGTGCTGCATTATTTTGCCAGTGTCCTACTTCATATTTTGATGCAGCCGGCATCCTTGCTTCCTCAGGAGCTTGCCGCCATGGGCGGGGGATCTTTCTTGCTCTCCCCCCCAACAGGTCACTTCCTGCCCTCTTTGCCACCCTCAGTTCCCCAGCCTTTTCTGATTTCGATATTGGCTCCTGGTATTGTGCCTGGGGCATCACGTCTTTTGGAAGTACCCACCTGCAACTCCGGCTGCTCTTTCCTCAGCAGTCCTTCCTGCTTGCTTACCTTTTCTCTGTCCCCTGTACTTCGCATCTACCTATCATAGGGCTCCCCTACCTTCCTCTGGACTCGATGAGCTGCCACAGTGTTTTGCTTCTTACCTCCTCTCTCCTGCCCTTCGCATTGTTGCTGACCTCTGGACTGGTGCGCTATTCAGTTTCTGTATCTCATTGCTCTGAGGGCCCACCACACCACCAGTTCACTGCTATAACTTCATACATAGCAGCACCTCTCTTGTATAGTATTCTATCCTTTTCCAGTATGCTGCATTTCTGGACCTTGATGTACATTATCTGATCCTACAGACCGTTCCAGCGCGATCCCTGTCCTCTACTTTGTATCGCTGCATCTTGCTGACCTCTGTCTCTGCCCTGATTTTCCCTCAGTATACTTCACTTCAAATCCTCCTTGCCTCTTCCTCATCCCTTGCCTATCCAATCTATTGAGCTTCGCCCAGTGCATTCTCCATCATTTGGCTGCCTCTGGCCCGCCTCCGTTTGGAGTCTCCTTCCTCTCTTCAATCGATCTAGCCATCTCATCACCTCCTCGAGCATACCCCTCTCGGGTCCCTACTACCTTGATTCTCCTCAGTCTCCATCTGGCCTGCAATCGATCCTCATTTGACTCTCCCTACTGCAGTTCTCCTCCCATACTGGCCGTCGAGGATTCCCTCCAAGCAGGGCCTGCATTTGATATTTCTTTTGGGCATACCTATCACTCCAAGTCCCTTCATGCATTCCGCCCTCTAGTGGGTGCCCTCCCACCTTCCTTGTTCAATACCTTTTTTGGGGGTTTCCCCTATCCTGTATCTGGCTACCTGTCATTAATCATGTGCCACCTCATCGACCTGTGGCCCTACTGCCGCATGTATCCGGTTCATGACTCCGGTCATCATTCACCACTTATCTTACACCAGCAATCATGGCTTCACTCTATCATAACATCATTCGAGTTCCTTTTCAAGTTCATTTCTGAATCTACCTCCTTTTGAGGAGTCTACTGAGTCAGAAAGCATACCTCTCATTGGGTCCTATGCTACCTCGTCGACCTGCTGCCCTCCTGCAGCGATCATCACCATCAGTCTTCATCGTTGCCTCATGTTCCTTCTTCCATCTGTGCTTTCTTTTGGGGGTTTCCCCTATCCCGTCATCTTCCCTACTCATATCCTTCTCTTAATGAATCCTTCTCTTTAACAACATACGTCCTCAAATCAAACTTCATCAGCCTGGAGGGAAAGCGACCTAGGCCTTGGATCCCCAGAGGTTTCCTCCTTAAAGGGGGGTTTTCCTCTCCTCTCCTTTCCTCCGTGCCAATGGTCATAATGTTAATTACAGTTAGTGCTTTCTTAGGTTAATTAGTTAGGTTCCACTGTTGGATGGAGGCAGATGGTGGGCTCCGGCTTTCCACTCTCTCCCTAGGAAGTTCACCCTTCTCTTCTCAGAATTCATTCATTCATTCATTCATTCATTCATTCATTTATCATTCTCGTCTCTTTGATGCTCAACACCCGGACTGGGTATTTTTGGATTTTTGGGGGTCTTCTTCCTAACCTATCTTTAGCCGATGCAATCATTCCCACAGCATCTGCAGTGGGGGAACCCTCCTCTAGGGTTCCTTGCGTCGTACCCCTACAGGGTGGTATATCCCATGGATAGAGAGGCAGAAAACCACAAAAGTAAATCGAGTCACACAAGCATCATCTCATCTCATCTAGTTGCGTAAGCACATTGAATTGGAGGGATTTAAGCCCGAGGTTCGACACATCCAGAGCCAACAAGGCAAACTGCTAGCTGTTCACAATGGCTACATCTACAGAAAGGACAAAGTTGGCCCAGAAAAGGTGTACTGGCGATGTATCACCAATATAACTGCCTCGCCCACTTGCACACTCTGGACGACACTGTGGTTGCCCCCCAATGGAAGCATAACCATGCTCCTAATGCAGCAGATGTCAGTGTGTGCCAGGTTCTGGGGTCACTACAGGACAGAGCACGTAGTTCACTGGACAGCACATCACAAGTGGTCACAGTGAGCACATCGGGGATACCTGTGGCTGTTGCGGGTCATCTACCAGGGGTGCGCCTACAGCGATGGACCATGCAGTGCATGTGGCATGTAGCACAGGGGTGGCCCACAACACCCGCCATCACCAGCCATGGTCACCGACCTTGACATACTGGCTTAATTCACCATGATGGGAGAAGGAGGCCAGTTCCTACTCCATGGCAGTGGCCAGGAGCAGGACCGGCTAGTGATATATGCCAGTGACTGGGGTCTGCAGCAGCTGCAGGACTGCCCAGACTGGTTCATGGACGACACCTTCAGGGCATGCCCGACACTGTTTTGGCAGCTCTACATCATCCACACCTTCCAGTCTGGTGCAGTCCTACCGGCTGTCTATACCCTCACCTGCACCAGAAGGGCCCAGACCTACAGTCGCCTACTGGGCCAGCTACATCACCACTATCCAGCACTAGCCCCTGCTACCGTGCTGCTTGACTTTGAGCATGCCAGCTGGTGCACACTGTCCAGCACCTTCCTGGATGCCAACATAAGGGGCTATTTCTTCCACTTCTCACAGGCCATCTGGCACAGGATCCAGCAGTGCCCAGAGGTGCTGCACCAGTATGTCACGGACCCAGACCTTGCCCTCCACCTCCAGATGCTGCTGGCATTGGCATTCATGCCACCCAGTGATGTGCCAGTGGTATTCCAGGAGATGCAAGCCTGGCAGTACATGGTGCAGAACAAGGAGCTGCTGCAGCCTGTCATGGACTACTTCGAGGACACCTGGATTGGTTGCCCCAGCGCCCACTCAGGGCGCCATATGGCAACATTTCCGATTGAGCAGTGGAACTGCCATGCTGTGACCATCCAGGGGCTGGCAAGGACTAATAATGCGGTGGAGGGGTGGCACCAAGCGTTCAACACCAGGCTTGGTGCCTGCCACCCCAGTATCTGGAGACTGCTGGAGTGCCTTCATGAGGAAGAGAGGGTGACAGCGGTCTGCTCCAAGCAGCTGATCCCAGCGGCAGAGGTCCCTCAGAGCCGGCATCGCTATAGGGACCTGAATGCCCACATTGCCACTGCTGCCGCCGAGTATGTGACCCAGAGCCCACTATGACTACCTCCGTGGGCTGGCACACAACTTCACCTTCCATGTGGTAGGCATGCCCTGTGCCCTGCTGCCCATGGACCACCTCCTGACACTGTCATCTCGCCATGGGCTACGGGCTGGCTCCTTGCCCAGCAGTTGAGCGGTGCTGCCCAGTATGGGCACCCGCTCCCCCTTCCCTGTAGTCGCTCTTTTGATGTTCCTTCCCCCTTGCTCTTGTCCATTGTGCTTTCACCTGTTCTGCGCATTCAGTTTGTGTGTGTTTGCCACTGCTGTGTGCTCACCTCTCCCACAGTCGCCCGCAGTCAGTCGCTTTGTGGGGACTCACGTATGTGGGGGTGCCCACATCACATAAATCCCTGCACCTATGATATTCCTGAAAGGCTTTGATTATTCTTTCCTGTATATTAGATTTCAGCAGTATGTTTTAATCCAGACGCCATCATTTAGTTATTTCTTGCCCCTCTGTAATTTGTATGGACAAGATACATGGGGAATGATCTGATAAAATGATGCCTAAGTATTCCACATCTATTACAGCATGCATTAATGTTTCAGAAATGAGAAAGAAGTCAATTCTAGAGTAGCTTTGATGTACGGTGGAGAAGGAAAAATATTTTTTTTTATCTTTGTACATTACCCTCCACGAGTCTACCAAACCTAGATCTAGAGCAAATTCATGTATAGACTTTCTCGCTGTATTATGCAATTCATTTAAAGCAATCATTTTATCTATTTGTTGCATAGCAATATTCAAATTCCCCCATTTGTTTCCTCTTTCAGAGTGGAGTTCCTGCAGGTGTTACCAATACAGGCACAGATGTGGGTCTGGCGACATCATCAGACAGGTGGTGAGAAAGCCGTGATGGTCACGGAGGACTTGCAGATGGCCCCCCCACTTCACCATGTCCAAGGACTACAGCACAGAATGAATAAGATCCCATTTCAATTCAAGCTCTAAAAGCTTTCTTTGAAACAAGAAAGCAAGATTGGTGGGAGTGGTAAAATAACTGAACTGATACATTGTAACTGTCAAAAACCAGGACACATTGCCAGAAAATGCTCGAAGATCAAGACTGATACACGAAAAGCCAATATGGCTATAGTTAACTGGGTACAGTACTTTACTGAGATACAAATTACAGCTAGAAAGATACAGAGTTCATTACTTGTCTTAAGTGTCCTGGCCAAATGTCCATGGTCATTCCACTATCACTGTTCCTTTTATCTCCTCCTCCTCTTCCTCTAGTGTCTCTGCAGTACAGACTGTCTGCTTGAACTGTGTGTCAGACATTCAAGGTCCGAGGCCTTCCAGATGATCACTATTCCAGAGAGAGCAGCAAACATTACTCTCCACAATGCATTCTCCTTGCTGAAGCCTGTCAGAGCATGTGCATCACTCTGCACCATCTTTTGCTGGTCAGTTTATTCCTGATGTCTGGATATGCCAGCCTCAGGAGCTGACAAACACAACTGTGCAGTCTGGAATTCAGCAGCCCACAGACTTCAGTGACATCAGGACTCCAGTTCCATAGCTGTTGCCGGCCCCTTCACACGCCACAAGGTGTAGCTACCCAAAGAGTTTATACAGGTCCTGGTTTACAAGCATCACTTGCCATACTCTCACCCATAAACATATTTTGCCCCCTTATCCATGCCTGTGCTAACCCATGTACAAGTATTGCAGGTGTTAGATTATGCAAATGTCTCTGCTCCCTCTTACCATATGGTTACACCTAGCTTCCTGCCTGCACCTCAACAGCCAACAGGGTTCCCAGTTTATGTTAACAATAAACAAGCTCACCTGGACAGTCTTTGAACTGGCTCACCAGGTAAATGCTGTGACAGGTAGTTCATAGGAGCGGACTCAAATGCTGTTAGTGCATCCAAGCTGGCACCCCTCAGTACCCTGTTAATTTACACAACAGCAACTAGCCTGCAATCCCAGCTTAGATCATAAACTTCCCTTCTCTGCTGGCACATTTCTCTTACCTACTCAGATGACTGGGGAAGAAACAGATCCTGGCATTGTCTTCTCTTGTAAGTCCTTTATGTAATTTAACCTGCAGTGCTCTTTTCTTTTCCCTGAATCATAATATAATGACCAGGAAAGGGTGTGGTCTCTCCCCATCTTTCAACTTCTGACCAAGGACCCAGTATACCAGCTCCAACAACATCTGCTGTATTAGGCCTGCAACCTCCAATATCCATCTCTTGGTGAATTTCACTGGATTCTTGTCCTCCAGTCACTCTGGTATTCCAAAAATGTTACCACTAGGTATCCTAGATTCATTCTCAAGGCAGTCTAGTTTATCAGTGACTCCCAAAATCTGAACTGATGTGCAGTATAGCTCCAAGCATGCTGCCTGTAGTTTGTCCTTCAGGTCACTTATGCGGGCCTCTTCTCCTCCCAGCTCTCACGGTCATGGATGGTGCCTATCAGTGCATTCAAAGTCTGCAACACATGGCTAATTTGTGCTGTGATGTTGCTGAACCCAATTTGACATCCTGTCATAGTCCCTTGAGCATGACTGCCAGGGAGACGTCCATGGGTGCAGATCCCTTTGTCGCTGAACTCAGAGGTTCTTGTGGCTGCAAAGTGTTGCTTGTGCCACTTGTGCAAGCTGCCCAATGACTCGCTCCACTTTACTGTAAAAGGTAACTGTGAATGCATTTTGGATGACACTAGTATGCTAGACATATTCAGCAAATGAGAGAAACCAAAAAAGTAAATAAACTTGCATCAGTGGTATATTGAATAAAGAGTGTATCTGTTGTGGGCACATATTTATTTATTTCTTTTATTTATTTGAAAGTTGGTGACCGGGAGAGGCATACTGAATCGGAGCTTATTTCCAGATGCGACCAGAGGGAAAGGGAATATGTGTACAGATGCCAACTGACTTACAGAACCAGATTAAGCTATTGGTGGTATTTTTTAGCAAATGGGGGAAATTTGGCTAGAACTCCAGGGAAAGTCCCCTACTCTCGGAAGGGGTGCTGGTGGTTCTTGAACCAAGATGGTGGAGAACCTGATGGAGGAGGAGAATGGACGTCGGCAGGCTGGAGGTTTGCTTTTCACCTCTAACCCTGCTGCTGCTATGGAGAGTGAAGAATATGTGAGCCCAAATAATGTTGATGATTTAGAAGAATGGATGGAGGTTTTGTACTGGGAGGCAGAGGAAGTCAAATTAGTTTTTTCTTTTGAGGATTCAATGTTGGTAGGCTCGGAGAAGCTGACTGAGCCCACTGACAAGCAAGTCATGATTTCAGAAGAGATTGAGAAAACTGCTGCTGAGGAGGCATTGCATCAGACTGAAGTACAACAATAAATGATGGACTCAGAGTGACGGGAGGAAACTCCCTCTGGGTTAGTTCAAACAGAACCGCTGACAGTGGCAGCAAGGCTCAAAGACACTTTAAGTGTTGGCTCCTGAAGGGGAAATTGACAACAGGACACCCGACTCGGCACTGCTTGCTGCGGGCTGGATCAGATACGGACCCGACTTTGTTGCCAGATGTATTTTCACAACCTACTGGGCGGGCTGCTTGGAAGCAATCTTCTACATTACCGGAAAATCAAGAAGCTTCACTACGTGATCTGAATCCTGGAACAAGTGGTTTAGTGAACATTCCGGGAATGAGTGACTCACTGAACAAAACAGGACTTGCCTCACCTGTAAATACTATGGGGATCCAGCAAGGGAAGGTAAATAATGCTAATTCATCTTATACTCAAAGAGGGGACATTTTACTGCATGATACTAATGCTGGGAATGCTGTTCTAAATGCATTGCCGAACAACCCCACTCCTGCTGAAGATACAAATCATGAGGCCCAATTTCAAAGGGGAACCAGAGCTTCAAAGTGATTCTCGACCCCCACAAGGCCCACAGTTTGCAGACCTGTTCTGCAACAGACCTAAGGTTTTGCCATGGAGAAATGCTGTAAGGCTACATGACATAGGGGGACTTACTGAGAAACCAGATTGAGTGTATGTTGGTAAAGTTTTGCTCAAAGACTCTCTGAAGTTTGTTTCTTCTGAGGTGTTTACCCTGATCCACATTTCAGGGAAGGAGAACTTTGACATTAGTTTTGCTACAGCTGCTGGCTTACAAATATTTTGGAGTTTATATGAGAAACTGAAACAAAATTATGGTCCCCATTTCTAGCCATCCCTCTGGCTAAGCCTCTCATAAAAACAATTATGGTGATGGACCGTAACAAGAAATGAAAATTACGTACCTACCGTAATTCCTGATCTTCTCTTGTATCTTCACCATTCATTACTTACTGGGTGTTAGCTGGAGGCGCGCACCCGCCACGGGAGCTTTTTTTTTTTTTTTTATTTTTAAAGTTTGCCCTAACGGCACCGCCCTCGAGTGACGTCATGCATCATGCGTCGACGTTAGTAGTGACCTGACTCCTCCTCCAACTCAGTTCTGTGAGCCGGAGAGGCAAAAGTGAGAGCAGAGAATATAGATAGCGAGGCAAGATAGCCGAGGGATAGCAAAAGCAAGGAAGAATGAACTGAAAAGGAATAAGCCGATGGAGGAAGGACAGAGGAGATAAAGTATCCTAGCCTAAGGACTGCAGGGCCTCCTTACCTGGGCGACTGGGAGGAGAGATAAAGTAAGGAGATGAGAAAATAGAAGAAGAAGAAGAAAGAAAGAGAGAGATGGGATGTTGAAAGGGACCAGAATGCCCAACGAGCATGGTTAACTAGAGCTGAAGGCTCGACTAAGAGGAAGCAAGATCCCGGAGATAGAGCTGAAGAGAGGTTCACCAAACCCGCTAGACAGACTCTGGAGGGCATAGTCCTTATCCTCAACATGCCATTGTTATTGATACCCCCCTCGGATTCCTGGCCGTGACAGGCCTAGAATTCGAGGACACCCGAGGAGGGAAAAGGAACCCCAGGCAGCAGGAGAGTGCTGCTCTGGGACTTAGAAAAGGAAAATGTAAGCCTTTCAGGCGTTTTAAGCATAGAAATGGGACTCAGACAGACTGGCCAAGGCTTAGGCTGGCCGGGATTGGATATGGTCAGCACAGCTCTTCTGTAAAAAATTGTCCAGGAGGACACTTAAAAGGAGAAACCAATATGCAAACTAGCGAGAAGGGAGATTACCTTCTCATTTCCCCTCTTGTTTGTTTTCTTTTTTTTTTTTTACAGAAGAAATTTGAGGTTGGTTGCATGACCCCAAAACCAAGGTGCCTATAGCAGTCGAAAAGAGTTCCCTCAGCATTTTTCCCCCTTTTTTTTTTTTTTAAAAGAAAAAAGGAACAGACGTGCCCGTTCCTCTGCTCTGCAGGGCAAGAATGGGGGTTTGATTCAGGGCAATATCTGGAACACGGGATTGCAGGATCAACTGAATAGCCTGAACCAGGCCAAACCCCAGAGATATCTTGTCAGGATAACGGCAAGAGATAGTTGTGCAGTCTGATCGCCAATGCAATCCACGAGATGGCCTACTTAATCTTAGAGTAATTAATTTTATGGAAAATTAGAACCCCCCAAAAGAAGGATTTTTTTTTTGAAAAATTAAGCAATTTTTCCTAGTTTTTAAGAAAAAATTTTTTTTTTTTGCAGAGAGAGGAAGGAGACGGGAGGTGGAGAAGCCACAGGAAGAGGCCACTGAGGGGATGGTGGGCGGGAGTAAGTAATGAATGGTGAAGATACAAGAGAAGATCAGGAATTACGGTAGGTACGTAATTTTCATATCTTCCCTTGTCAATCTTCACCATTCATTACTTCCTGAGTGAGTACAAGCTCCCTCTTCCCTGGAGGAAAGAGGTAATACCCTGAGGAACAAGACCCCCAGCCTTCTGCTGGTGAGAAAACAGAAGGAGAAGACCCTGGCTTATTCAGAAAGCCTAAGTGGGAGAAGAGCTAGGAGGTGCCTCCCGAAGACGAGAGACGGAGGGAGCCCCTGTAAAGTCTCTAGCTCTGGAAGAGAAAAGACAGGTCCCCGGAAGGCAGAGCCGAATCACCCTACGCCGGGCCAGGGTGACAACCTGGAAAGACAAAGCCATGCCATCCTACTGATGCAGATCGCTGTCCCTGCAACCTGGAAGTCACCTCATTGGCATCATAAGATGCCCTTTGCATGTCTTGCCAGCTCCAGACCTACACGGGAGAGACGAACTTGTCTGGTTTGCTCCGTGTCAGGCATAGATGCGCAGCAGCTGGGACATCATCGACCACAAATGCGGTTATAGGCAGGCGTGGTGAGCCTGATGTGATGCAATACATGCACTTTCGCATGAGAAGAAGAGAACACTCTTACTTCAGCGGTCGAACTGGAGAGAGTCCGAATCCGGTGGGCGATCGTGCACCAGGCAACGGCGCCCAGAAGGAGTATCCAGGTATACCAAACCTGAGGATGGGTTGGGAAGGGAACCTAGAGACTCAGAGGGGGCACAATACCTACGCTGGCAGTCCGCCGGGGCTGGGGAAGAAGCGGCAGGGAACTGCCAGGACCGGATAGACGCCTCCTGGAAGGGGATAGGCCAGGAAGGTGCCACCAGATGCTGGGCACTGAATTCACCAAGGAATTCACGCGTCTCCCGTTCGGTATTGTCTCTCCGAACATAGGAAATCTGGAGATCCCTCACCATCCTCGAGAGGAAATGCTGATATTCTGTGAAATCAGCATCGGAGGACAGATGAGCAGGGGGTTCCTCTCCCTCAGAGGAGGGAGACGAGGATGATGGGGAGCTGGAATGCTCAGAGGATTCCGGCGGTGGTGGGGAGAGTCGAAAGACCTGCTCATGCATGTATCTAACATATGAGGAGAAGGCCGCTGCAGAACCTCAGAACTGCTCCCAGGATAACGGACCCGTAGGACCGACATGGCCCGGGAGCGGGGTGGTGAAGGCAGAGAGAGATGGGAGAGGGCACCTCGAGGAGCAACTGCTCTCTTGGGGGGCTCTGGAATCAGGGAAAGGAGCCTAGTAGGAGGGATCCCGGATATCAAACCAGGCACAGAAGCGGAACTCTGGGGAGGCGGAGCCTGGAAGAGCCCTGGGGAGAAACTCCCTGTGACAACGCCGGGACTGCATGGATCCAGAAGGGCAGTCCGCACAGCCGCCCGGAGGACACCCTAGAACTCTGGGGAGGGACGAGGCTCTGCACTCGGCTCCTGGCCACCCCCCCTGAGGTGGCCAAAGAAGACCGGGCAGCAGGCCACCTGCCCCTCAACCCCTCGGATTCCGAGAGGGCCCTCCTCCTCGACTGCAACGTCCCCCTGTCCCTAGAGGAGGCAACAGTACCCCGGGGGTAGCGTCACCGAGCCTCCAGAGATCCTCCCCTCCGTCACCCCGTCGCCTGCCCCCGGGACTCGGCCACCCCAGCCGAGGAACCCTCAGGAGGCAGCAGTGAGGGGGACAGAGGGAGGGGCCGCTGCGCCGCCTGGTACCCCTAGCCACCGAGGACCCAGATCTCAAGAATGGGGGTGCCAGGATGGGTCCACATCTGAGTCTTCGTCCTCCGAGGAGGACGAGACCAACAGGACCTCGATGCTGGCCACCCAGGGTCCCAGGCCGCAGGGCGTGAGCGGCCCGATACCAAGCGGGCCGCTCGCCCCCCACGCCCGGCAGCAGGAAGGCCTAACCCACACCCCAGCGGCTCCGGCAGGCCGCACCACCGGGGAAGGAAGGCCAACGGCGCCGCCCGGCAGTCGGAGGTGACGGCACCGTTGGCGGTGCCGCCATGTCACCGGCACCGCCAAACAGTGCCGAGGCCAAGCGACCGCCAGCAGCGCTACTCAATCACTGGCGCGCGAGCAGCGCCGAGATCAAGCGGCGCCACCAGCGGTGCCGCCCGATCACCGGCGCGCGAACGGTGCGGGATCAGCAGCAGCCGGGAATGGCGCCCGCTTGATCTCGGCACCGCAAACGGTGCCGGGATCCAACGCGCCGCTGGCGGCGTCCAAGAGTCCACCAGCCGGGCCCAAAAGCCAAGGGCCTCGACACGGGAGCCTGCACCTCCGAAGAGGTGACTGCCGAGCGCGGTGTCAGCACTGCAGCCCGGGAGGGCTCGACGCTCCCCAACACAGCGAAGGGCCTCCTCCTCGGCAAGATAGGATGAGAAACCCCCCTCCTCTCGGACCATATAGGCCGGAGGACCGGGAAGGGCCTAAAGATCTGCGCCCGAGATTCCCGTGAAGCGGCCGTCCCAGTAGTGAGGGCCTTGCCCGGCAGGCAGCAGCGGACTTGAGAGCCTTGACGGTCCATCGAGAAACAGGCATCGCGCATCAATCCATATCATGGTTGGGTCCCAGGCAACGAGGCAAACGCCATGCCGGTCCGAGATGGAGAAATGCCGGCCACAGGAGCACCGACGCATAGGGCGGCCCGTCTTCGAAGAACGCTTAGCTCCAGAACCGGACATAACGCGAAACCAATGAGACTAAAACACAGTAGGAAATACACCGCGCCGAAGAAAGAAAAAGAACAGTCTTACAGTATGGCGCCGAGTGTCAGGAAAACGGAGTCGGAAACTACTAACTACCAGGCGCTACGTGGACAGGTGCTGCCTCGACGGCGGAGAAACAGAACTGAGTTGGAGGAGGTGGGTGCTCCTAGCAGCCGCCCCTGCGCGCGGCGCGCGCGGCGTCACCGAGAGGCGGTGCCATTAGGCAAACTTTAAAAAAAAAAAAAAAAGTTTCGTATGGTGCGCCGCCCGGCTAACACCCAGGAAGTAATGAATGGTGAAGATTGACAGGGGAAGATCGTCAATGTCAATGACATTCAATACTGGCGGAGTATAAAATGGGATATTTTAGAACTGTCTGAAGCCATTACTGATTCAGAGTACTACAGGACAGGGGGTTGGAGATTTAAATTAGTCAGACTGGGACCCAAGGGGATTTGCCACATCCCTAAAACTGTTTTTTCCTTGACAGGGAGAGAGGGGGGTATGCTTTTATGTAGGCCAGCCTAAGGCCTGCTATAAATGTGGAGAATGTACTCACTTGTCCAGTGCATGTGATAAGCCCCATTGTGGTTTATATGGAGTCTTTGGTCACATCAGTCTAGCAGCTTGCACAGACTGGAATACCTATAACTTGTGCGAAACTAAAAGGCACATGTTCAGGGATTGCCCATGGGCCTCACCAAATTAAGCCACCCCGTTGAACCACACAGATTTGATTCATAAAGCCCAACAGACTAGTTCCGTCATTGGTTCTCAAGACTCTCGTCCAACACCTTGGCCTGAATCAGCAAAGAAACCTGTCTCGGTCCAAAGGCTACCTCAGAATCCTCTAACTGCTCTAACTGTGGAAGGACTTCCTGTTCCTTCTTCATAAGTGGAACAGGTAATAGATAACAATGACCCACCTATTTAAGCACCCCCCCACACTGATTGTTGCCGAGATTACTCCAGGGCCTATGAAAGATACTCCGGTCTCTTCTAGTGAGGGCACAAGCATGTCCCCCCAAGACTACTCAACATTTACCTCTACGCAAGAGTACAAGGGCTTCTAAGCAAATGGTTCAAGAACCCCTGGTGCCTCTAGCCAACAAATCTGAAGTTTTGCAATCCACCAAAAACTGGGGAGACTCAGATTGGGACAATATTGACTCTTATGCTTCAGGGAAGTCTGCTCCCCAAGAAGAAGTGAAATCTCCAGACCAAAAAAAAAAGGAAAAGAACCTCTGGCCTAAATAAAGGGAAGGGGGGAGGGTTACTTGATTTCCAAGTTGTTATCTAAAATTGTGTTCAATGATCGTCTTTCTTCTTTTTCATGGAACAGCTTAAAATCTCCTCCCTAAATGTACAGTATATAGTTTAATAAGTAAGAAAAAGTATTTGGTGATCTATTCTTTATTACATCAAGAACAATTTGATATTATATTGCTACAAGAAACTTGGGCAGCCTCTATATTAGACCAGTAGTCGATGAAAAAGGATTGGTGGTGGGGCCCCTCTTTTTGGTCTTTTGGCCAAGATAAGGCAGACGAACTGGGAATCTTGTTTAAGGGTTCACACTTTAGGTTGCTTAGACGAGTAGACATTGTACCAGGAAGAGCAATGTTATTGGATATTACATATAAAGATAAAAAATGTTGGTGCATTATTATCTATGCCCCCCAGACAAAGTCTGACCATATTGCCTTATTTAACCAGATCAAACCCTTTTTGGCCATTTCATTGAACATAATTTTGGGAGGAGATTTTAATTGCTCTTTAGATTTTTCAGTCAAACATGACTGTGAAAAAAAAAAGTTTATTGTGGTGCAATTGCTTTAAAAAATATGGTGGATACAGCAGGAATAACTGATGGTTTTAGAAAATTACATCATAAGGGAAGAATCACGTCTTTCAATCCAGAACTGACTATCTCTTTATGTCACCTAGTTCAGAAATCTCGATTGCTGAAACTCTCCCTGTTGAATTCTTGGACCACTTTTTACTGTATATACACATTGTTCCTCAGAAGACACAACACATTCCCTCTCAGAGATGGAGACTCAATACCATCACCTTGCAGAGCCCAGAACTGCTGCACGGAATCAGGTCCTTATTTTTTGCCAGAGATTCTGTTCATTGTTTATATGACTCTGCATTTTTGTGGTGGGAAGACACCAAAAAGGAGACTAATCCTCCCCCCACCCAAGTATGGGAAAAATAAACAAAATTCTAATTATTTATGGTATTTATCCCTTAGAACACAACTGCAAGCTTCATGTCCTACTCCAATTCAGGGCATATAGAGGTTGCACAGCAAATTCAATTACTTAAATCAGAAATAAAGCTCTATCAATATGATAGAACAGTCACATGGGATGCACAAATAATATGAGCCATGACAGTCCATCGATGACATCACAGCTGGAGAGGGACTTTCTAAAGGGGGTCCTAGTACTGCTACAGATAAAACATTTGAATGCTTTTTATTTTAAATGCATTGAGACTTGTGCAATTTGCCTGAAAGGCTCAAACTTGTTTGCAATTTTAAAGTTGCTGTAGTAAAACTGTCATTTATTTATTTAAATTTTGGTAACCAGGGAGGCCCACTGAGACCATGGCGGTCCCTTTTTCAGAGGCAACCCGGAATTACTTACAAGTACTGTACCTAGAAGGGAGCAAGAGACATATCAAGAGATCCATTTACAAACTTTTCACTATTGACAATATACAGTGATAGACACATTAGGTACATACATTTACAGCAACTATGACATATTTAATCACATAGGAACTAATACATTGGTCTGGCTTGTAGGCACCAAAGCAGTCCTGTGACGTCATAGACATTTTGGGCCTACACTAGCTCCGATAGTCGTGCTGTGTCTCACTAGATCAGACCTCTGGGACCACTTTTGACAAGGGTGACAAGGCATCTCCCACTGAAATTCTAGTTGGGGGGTGTAGCGGTAGCAGTAGCACTTAGATAGTCTGCTCAGGTAGGTCTTTAGCCCTTTCTTGAACCCACCCAGTGATGATCAAGCCTGGAGGTCTCTTGGGAGAGCGTTTCAGAGATTGGGGAGGGCACTCCTAGTTGACCTCTGGCCCTGGGATGTTCTAGCTCTGAGAACTTCCAAGAGCTTACGATCTGAAAATCTGAGCTGTTTGCCATTCAGTTTTTGGGACACCAGGCTTACCAAACTGGGGGGGGTGGGGGCATTAGGCTGCTGTAACTTAAAAGCCAGGCAAAGTGAGGGGTATGCCAATCTCCCTTCCAGGGTTAGCCAGTTGATGGTGCTCAGTGCTTTGCAATGATGCTCCATTTGGTGTGCTCAAGCAGCATAGCAACTGACTCTGTGGCAAAGAGTTCTCAACCACTGCTTTTCTGTAGACCTTAATGTTTGAAGCAGGGTCGAGCCATAGAGTAGTGTGGGAAGGACAGTCCCTTTGCTAATCACTAGTTTGGATTCCTTGGTTAGGAAGGGGCTGAGTCTATACAGTAGGCCCAGTTTCTGGTTAACTGTTTTGGTTAGGTGGTCCATGTGATTTCTAAACAACATGTCCTGGTCTATGTACATTCCAAGGTACTTCACACAGTCTACCACATCAATCATGGACCCATTGGAGAGTGAGAGGGACAACAGGTGGGACCAGTTAGTGCCAAGGTTCTTCGGACCAAAGAGCATGGCCTTGGTCTTTTTCCCATTCAGAAATAGTTTTTTAGCCTGGAACCAGTCCTCAAGGGTAGAAAGATCCTGGCTCAGCATTTGGTTTAAAGACGCTGTGTCATTGGAGGGTCTGCATATCACTGCATCGTCCACATATAGGGTGACCTTGGCCCTACCGTATTGCAGTGGTAGGGTGTTTACAAAGACTGAGAATAGTAGGGGGCCCAAGGCGGAGCCCTGAGGGACTCCATCCCTTACTGGGTGCTTGTTGGATCTGGCACCATGCCAATGGATGATTTGAGTCCTGCCATTAATTTATTAACTAATGTATTTATTTATTGAAATGTTTCACCAGGAGGGCACACTGAGCAACAAGTTGCTCATCTCATGGTGCGACCTGGGGGAAGGGGGTTACATAGGGTTGTGAAGGATGGTCAGTTATACAATAGCATGTAGGTAGTACAAATAGTTCAACATTAAGGTAGTCTGAGAACTGGTCCAGAGCCAGAGCACCTAGACCCATAGTCTTCATGTGTCCTAGTAGGAGGTGGTGGTCCACTAGGTCAAAGGCCTTGGTGAGGTCGATGAATACTGCACCAAGAATTTGTCTTTGATCTAGAGCAGCATAGACATCTGAGGTGAAGCTTACCAATGCCGTCTCTGTACCATTCTTCTTCCCGAAGCCATGCTGTTGCACTGTCAGTAGGTTATGTTCCTCCAGGTAATTGAGGACCTGCTGGTAGACCATCTTTTCCAGCAGTTTTCCTAGGGTACAGAGGATGGAGATTGGGCTGTAGTTCTCCATCTGTTCGTGTGACCCCCCCCCCCTTTGGGGATTTGGGTTACAAGCACTACCTTCCACTGAGAAGGTACCTTCCCTTTAAGCAGTGATTTATTAAACAGCCAAGTTACTGGCATTGCAATAACAGTCTATTTGTCCTTGTACTAAATTTCCGATAAAAATGTATTATAAAAAAGAAAATCGGCAACTGTTCCCCTTTAAGATAATGCTAGGATTCGCAGACAAAGTACAAAAAAGTAAACAAACAATATTACGGATCTTGATTCACATGTCTATCTATGATACCTAACTATGAACCCCTAGTATCTTGCCTGTTTTCCATCAACAAGATATTAGGGCTTCACAGCTGGGAATCCTAGATAGACAGGTAAACAGGCAGATATAGGATCACTTTTAATATTTCCCCTATATTACATTACTGTTGAAAAAGGACTGATGTGTTTGTGCTTTTTCTGTCTTGAAAAAATATTCTGTTTCCAAATTGCAATGTATTTTTTTTTTTATTTTATATATTTTCAGCTTATGAACTCCCACGCTCAAAAGCCAGCTTTATTTTTTAATGATGTCCCCAAGAGGCATCATATAAGTAAGGGATGAGGCGAAGCAGGGTGTGTGGTTTTACTGAGATATATATGCATACCTAAGGTACAGTGGCATGAAGCCTAAGGGTAAGAATGACATCGACACCCAAGTCACTCATAACAACCGCACATCCACAATTATCTTATCTAGCTTCAGAATTACTGTCTTTGGTAGTTAAGTAATTCAAATCAATAAAATTCCCACTGATAACTGGTTCAACATACCGCACTTTGTACTGTTTGTTTCACTTATTTCAGTTTGGACTGGCTGCATTGTGAGTGGAGCAGAGAGGGATTGGTATGTCATCAAGTCTTGTTAATCCTACCTTGCTATAGGTTAATGACTACACAGATATGCAAGACATGCAAATAAGCAACGTGTACGGTCATGTGGAATTTTAACATGCCTGGAATCTCATTATCTAATCAACTCAAATCACTGCACTAGGACCCATTTCATAGCATTAAATAACATCAAAGTAAGGATGGAACCTAGTAGAATGACAATGGAAATCAGCACATGATGCCACTATGGACTGAGTCCTCTGCTGGAGGTATGCTGTGAACCAGCCCATGACAGGACCAAAAATGCCCTTCTTAAATTCACAGTCTTTTCAAAATCTCCTGAAGATAAACTGTGTCAGATTCCACTGACAGAGCTAACAAAATCAGTATGGACAAGTAACAATTGTCATAAGCAAGTAGCGATAATTTACCTTCTTCACCAAAGTCATTTCAGTGCATTGACTTGGCCTGAAGTCAGACTGACAAATTAATTTATGTTAAAAGAATCCAGATGTTTGTGCATGTGGTCTAACACCACCCTCTCTAAAATCCTGTTCCAAAATGGCAGGTTGGAGACAGAAGGAGAACTGAAGTCATGGCCTCTATTGACGCCATCAAAGGTTTTTGATGAGGATTTGGGTATTTAGATTAAAGCTCCAGCAACCCAGGTTGCACTCTTCTTATTGGAGGATGCCAGAGACACTCACTACAGTGAAAAAGCAGTCAGTAGTGCTGATGTAGTACTTAGGTCCAGCAATACCAGGATCGTAAATGAACCTTTATTACTTAATAGTACTGTCCGTAGTAGGTCAATAACCACATATTGCATGGCTGTCTCGGTGCTATGACTTTTTTTTAAATTGAAGTTTATTACGTTTTCTGTAGGAACACATAACAAAACAATTTGTTGTAGTGAGAAACATTATAGTGCACAATCTTGTGATACTGGAAGTAATGGCAGTCCATCTTCCATCACAGTACTATGACTTTATTTATTCGTTTGTTTAAATTTTGATGTCCAGATAGGTCCACTGGGACATGACAGTCCCTTTTTCAGGGGCAACCCAGAATTAGTTACATACACTAAGTGAGAGGGAAAAATACACAACATTTACAGAGTAGAAAATAAATATAAGAGAAGTAATATATCCTGGGGATATATAGCAATGGGCTAGTAGTGGATCTTAGGAGGCTCACATGTTGTTTAAGCTTGATTATTCTGGTAAGTGGGGGGGTGCAGTAAGTTTCATTAACTTAAAGGGTAGACAGTACATACGATAACATAGTTTAGCTTCAACAAAGGGCCATCCCAGTGCAGCAAACACTTTGCAGTGGTGGTCTTTGGAGTTGGCACCCCACTGCAAAATGTTCAGTTCTGTTACAGAGTGTCTTTAGCCTGCATAGTTCAGATTTGCGAGTGAACTGTAGTACAGGGGCTCCAAAGAATAGGATAGGCATTAAGGTGCTATTAGCAATAGCTAGACAAGCATCCCTAGAAAGGAAGAGGATATGCCTGTAAAGGAGGCCGAGCTTCTGATGCAGTGTTTTGACTACTGCATCCACATAAAGTACAAAGTTCATGTTTTGGTCTACCACTACCCCAAGGTATTTGAATGACTCCACCACTGGTATACAGTTTGAGAAGGTGTTGCCTCTCAGTGCCTAGCCTCCTGTGACCAAAGAGTATGGCTTTTTTTTTTTTTTTAAACACTGAGGACAAGTTTGTTTTTCAGGAAACAGTTTTCAAGATGGTGGAAGTCACTCTCCAAAATAAATGTCCAGCGAGGATCTACATAAAATAGTATCATCTGTGTATTGCTGTACCATGTCCCCTCCATAATTAAAGGTCATATGTTTTATGATAAGGGAAAATAGGAGGGGGCCAAGGTTAGAGCCTTGTGGTTCACCATCCGCTACCAACCTATGATATGAGGTGCTGCTCTGCCACTTTGCACTCTGTTTCCGTCCAGACACACAGTTGCTGAACCAGAGGATGAAGAGATCATCAAGGCTGATAACCTTTAGTTTAGATAGTACTGTAGTAGGTCATAATGGACCAAGTTGAACACCTTGGTAAGGTGGAAAAAATTGTACCCATAGCCATATCAGTCTCTATAGCATTGAGAATGTTGGAGGTCACATGCACCAGTGCAGTGTTGGTGCCATAATTTTAAGGAAACCATGTTGGACACTGGCCACTTTTAGTGAAAATCTGTTTGAAATGTCATAAGGTCCATTACATGAGAAATGTTTGGTTGTGTGAAGAAAAGAACCTCACAGTATATATATATTTAGACATTTGTAAGGCTACCTGATGTAGTTCGGGCAGACATGCTGTAGGGATCACATTAGTGTAGGCTTACCAGAACTGGAAGAGGCAGGCAACCCAGATTACTACTATGGGTACTGCTGTGAGATTATTTCCACGTTGCTTCACATAGTGGTAGTAACATGGATTCCTTGACACCTAGCAACAACACCTAAAATGAACCACCAGCAAAACCGCATTCAGCCTTGTACTTTGGCACTACACTGCCCCCACCCCCGACCCTGAAGTTATGGCTCAATATTTTCTCTGTCCTGACATATAACAGCTTCAGCTGGCCAGTAACCTAAAGTGAGGACTTCATGCTCACCTTCCCTGTGCAGTGCCACTTGCTAGAAAAAATGGCATACAACATTCCTGCATTCAATCTATGTAAGATGCACCACAGAAAGTGGTGAGAACAAACAACCCCTACACCAGTCTGCTTTGCCCATGTACCATCTTTGTTTCCTGTGTCAGCTAGTGTTTTCAAACTGGGTGTGGGGATCCTCTGAGGGTGACAACCCATTTCCCCCAAAGCTGCCTGTGGTAGCTCTGCTCAGTGACACCAAAGCAGCAGTTCCATGTCTCACTCCCTCTCCATCCTCCTCTTCACATGCCAGGTGGCATTCCTTGAGCTGTCATGGGATCCGTCTCACTCTCCTTCTCCTAGCAGTGATGCTGTTCATTGTCTGCTGGCTGGTAGGAGATCTTTCTATTCAGCAAAGGTGCTGCTCATCTCCTGCCCAGTGAGAGATGATCCCTCCAGCTTGTTGCTTTCTGGTTGGTATGATATCCTAACTGTGAGGGAGATCCCATCAATCAGTGGTGATGTCACTCATCTCCTGCCCAACAAGAGATCCCTCCAGTTCATCACCATCATCAGAAGAACCCTCCTGTAAGTGGAGGTGTTACTCATTTTTCTCTTGGCTAGTGGGTCCCTCCAGCAAGGTCTTGCTGGCATCCACTGAGGCACACATGGGCCCCCTCTCCCTGTGAATACCACCAATATTATTACCTCAGATCTGTTGAGCCTGTGGTGCTTGTGCAGCATGCATCTGTTCCTTCCAAGCTCACTGATGCTGCTGTCTACCACCCATCTATCCATCTATTGCCATCCTGCAGTACATACTAACCACACTTAGCATCACCAGTCCAGTCCACTACCAGAATGGACAGACACACATACAGACAGATTGAAGAGTTATGCTCTCCAAGAACAATGGCAGGTACTTTTTTTAATTTTTATACAGGATATCACCTGTCATTAGGGATGAAATCCCTGTTTACAAGACAAGTCCTGTTTGGTATCACAAAAAGTAAAATTCATATGGTATGTTACAAATACAAGAATTGCACAAGATTTGTTAAATACATCAACATACACTATACAAAAATACATATTATCATACTATCAAATACCATGGACAGCTAATAAAAATTACAAATGTACTAACAGGCTTAAATACATTGAATTACAGGAATTTCTACAATAACAAGCTGACAAAGATGAAGTACATTACATTATGTGGTCAAGAATTACTAAACATGGTAATGGACCAAACATTTAACAATTACACATAACCTGAAAAATTGATTTCAACCCTTATTCTACATAAATCTGAAGATGCCACTCTCACTGTGTAAGGAAGTATATTCCACCATTTTGCCGCTTGATGTTTTAAAGTTTTTACCCCAAATTTTGTTTAATATAGTCAGAATTATTGCCTTTATTGTAACCTTGTAATCAGGTCTACTTTCTCTGTAACCTGTGCTACCTGTCTTGTACTGTTCTGTATCCCGGGTCGCCCCTGAAAAAGGGACCTTTGGGGCTCAGTGGGCCTACCCGGTCATCAAAATTCAATAAATAAATAAATTAAAGTTACTCTTTATTTTATTGATGTATACAGATCTAGTCAAGGTCCAAATAGGCTCAATTTTATTTGGCAATGCATTTACTGATATATAATGAGCCGGTTGCTTTATAAACATATACTACTGTCAATGGTACCTGCTGATACTTTGTATATACTGTATTACTGTATCTCACTTTATTTGTATTATTACTATTTTCTTGTGTGTTGCATCCCATGTATATTGTCCCTTGTTCCTTGTTAACAAACCCAGATCCACCTCGAAAATGAGCTTGCTCAATGGTGATCGCCTGGTTAAATACTTTGATTGATTGATTGATTGATAGCTAAAGAAGCGATGCAATAATTTCAACCAAATCTCTCCATTTCTTTGTTCTAAAGTAGCCCATCCCAAAGTAATTAATAATGTGCAATGATGTGTTCTGTAATGACAGCCCAGTGTAAACCTCACAAGTTTATAATGGATTTCATCCAATTTATCCCGCATTGACTTAGATGCAACCCTATATATAACACTTCCATAATCAATAGTGATCATTACTGTTCCACTATAGTTTTCCTAGTTTTTAAATCCAGGCATCTTGATGTTCGTCTAAGAGACCCTCATTTTTTACTAACTTTATTCAACAACTCCCTAACATGTTCTTGGAAATTTAACTCTGCATCAAAAATTACACCCAGGTATCGATATTCAGTTGCCTGATCTATTAATATATTTGACAAGGATGTTATACCCAAATTTGGTTTATTTCTGTTCCCAAAATAAAGGACTTTTGTATTCTTTACGTTCATCACCAGCCCCAACCTGGTGAACCACTCTCCAATGCCGCTGAAGTCCCTCTGCAGTTTAACTCTCAGATCTGCAAAGTCCACCCCAGTTACAACAAGAGCCGTATCGTCGGCATACAGCCGAATATTAGATGTTTGAACTGTCTGGGGAAGGTCATTGCAGAATACTAAGAATAACAAGATAGATTATTAGTCAGGTGACTGATTGTGAGGGTGCCCTTGTCGGTAGCACGAATGCGCCATTAATGGAGCAGCCAAAGCAAAGAAATCAACAAAAAACAAATAAGCCACAAGCCCAAGTTACCTAGCTCAGTAGATTGAAATTACCTTCCTCTTTGTCTAATTCGATCCAAACAGATGTGGGTAGGAGGTAGCTTTAAAGCATTTCACTCTGGGGCAGGGGGGAGTGTGGTCACTATGACTATGATGCCATGGATTCATTATATCATGAATATGATTCACTATTGTTTGGATACAAACATTTTTGTTTGATGAAATGCGTTGGTTAGACTCATATTATGAGGT
Source organism: Neoceratodus forsteri (assembly GCA_016271365.2). Classification (NCBI taxonomy): domain Eukaryota; kingdom Metazoa; phylum Chordata; order Ceratodontiformes; family Ceratodontidae; genus Neoceratodus; species Neoceratodus forsteri. The sequence goes on from CM057456.1 coordinate 213,531,611, forward strand.
GCAAACAAAGCTAGGCTGGCATTAAATTGGATATGTCCTCCTATTGAGAAGAGACCATAGGTTCCACAACATAAGATGGTACTACTGCACTTTGCCTTTCACTGTAGACGAAGTCAGATTTTTCTTCACCCTTGAGTAAACCCATGTGATATGCTGTGTCAGTAGTACAGTCCTGGCCGACCATACGCTGTGCATGTAACTTAGAAGAATAGTCCAGGCCTTTTTTCCTAAACATGTGGGTTCAGGATGAAAGTCCATTTGTTGTTTGGTACCTAGATTAGAAGTGTCATTAGTGGACGGCCCTGTGGCACTGAGGGTTGAGGCACTGCACAACACACCTCACGCCATGCCAGCGACCCAGTGTCGGGAGTGACCTCAGGTTGCTGGGGGTTGGCAGGGGAGGGTTGTCGTTCCACTCCTTGGCTGCCCCCCACTGGAGGCTGGAGGGCAATGGTGGAGTTAGGGAGACACAGGAGCACAGTATATGGTGTGGGCATGCCTCCACATGCTCACGCCATGGGGGGTGGGGCAGAAAATGTAAAAATGGTGTCGACTGGCAGGGTGACATTAGTCCTCCACACGCTCTGTACCCAGCTGGCTGCGCACCTCTGTGCCATCAAGGTAGACCTGGTGGACACTGGGGTGATGGGGTGGGGAGGACCGGTGGAAGGAGGCTGGTTGACACAGGAGGTGGAAAAACTACCAATAAAAAAAAAAAGTGTCATTAGCAGTATCCAGAATTCTAGGAAGAAGACTGACTGACCAACAGCGTAGGCAGGGGCAGAATACAATCTGAAAGAGACAGAATCTGTCACACCTTCACTGGCAAGTTACAATAAGACTGCCAGCTGGAATATCTTACAAAGACAGACAGAGAGGCCGGCTTGTTGGAGCAGCAGTAGGGTTTCCGGGTTGAGGACCCTAGTGTCACATTCATTTCTGAAGGTAACCACCTCTCGCTAAAGGTGACTGCAATGGTTCCCAAATTTTGGCATGTACTACAAGGTGATTCATCTCTTGTTAATTTCATTGGTCCATGACCTTGTATTACATACCGAGGAGACAACAATCTGGGTGATCTGATTACCTACAGTGTATGTGCCGGCACCATTTCTCTTACTCATTGACAATGGCTGCCACTTACACTGAATGGTACCTTTCTTTGCAACTAATACAGTGTTTGCCATTATTGTACACAGGACAATCAGTTCGTACATCTGGATGGTCAGCCTTTAGGGGATTTATCAATTGTCAGACATTATTTGTGCCTGTGTCATTAATTAATTAATTAATTTAGAAAACACCTTTGAGCACAAGTGCTCGTTTACAAAGGTTCCATGTCTATGACAAGAAGCCAGGCAACACATAACAGTAGACAATGCAAAAGCATGAAACGGCAGCTCCATAAGGCGCATAGCCAGTGGCAAGCAACAGGAAATCTTCTGTACAAGTTAGAACAGTATAAATTTATCATGTGCCCTTGCTCCAAACATTATGCTGGGTGTATTATTTGGCCATTGAAGAAACATATTCAGCAGTATGTGCACTCCAATTCCCGGGCCATTTCAAATTCTTCTTATAGTGTATGGTAAAATGCTATTATGCATGAAATTCCAAGCTTGGAATATGCTTGTTCTGCTGCAGCAGAACAACTTGGAACACTGCCACATAGTTGCTTTCCTATATCCAATTAAGCTAGAAGTTTTTTTAACTTGAACTTGCAGAAACATCTGCAGCACACTGTGTCAGTAATTTGAGCTTGCCACCAACCCTCGAGCACCCCCCCCCAGTCACCAGTTCACTGAAACAAAATGCAGTGTCTGAAATGGGCATGAATGCTCATACACTATAAAAGATAATGTATGGGCATCCATACGCAGACAAACCTGTGTCTTCATCCTGAGTTTTGTATGGCAATCAGTGAATTTCTCAAGCTAAACTCTCGGGGTTCCTGACTGCCATAAAAACCTCTCTAGCAGACACAGGCTTGCTTTGTATGGCTGCCCATACATTATCCTCTATGTGTTTCCGTCAAGGGGCTATGACATCATAGTGATCTCAAGTGTACAGCTCAAGAGGTTCTATGATGTCATAACAGCCCCAAATTGGAACACAACTGAGCTGTTTGGATGCCCATGCATTGCATTTTTACAGGGTATGGTTTTTCAGATAATGTACAAAAACAGGATTACTTCAATATTTACAAAATCAATAACTTTTGCTTTTGGGGGGGGGAAATAAGCCACACCCAAGTTTGCAGATAGTCTGGTTAGCTGATAGTTGCTGGCTGCATGTTGAAAGCTGAGAACAAGCAGAGGCAACAAAAGGATTTTGCTGACAGAGTAATAGTACCATAGTAGTGACATGGTGCAACAACTTTCCAAGTCACTGAAACCGAAGGCCACTATGCACAAACAGGCAGAAAGTATGTGCCAGAGGTGCGTACTCCACCCACATAGCCCCACACCCGCGGACAGCTGTGCACCAGTCGGTATTCATAAATGGCCACCACCTGTCCGCGATTCTGCCCCCCCAGAGCACAAGACTCCATACTGCAGCCAGGGGTGGCATTGCGGACCCAGGCAGGCATCCAATGGGGTGCCTGGCCTGGGTCCCAGAGTAGATCACTTGCACCCGATGGTGCGGGTCCAGATGTGTGAATAGCACCCACATGTACCTGGACCCGTGCAGCCATGCCCCATCACCCTGCAGTCCTACCAGCAAGAATCCCACCACAACGGACATGCCTGCCTGGCGCATGGCTGTTCCCCCACCGGCAGCACACCTGTCCCAGTCCCGCATGCCCCCCCGTCCACCAGTATGCCAGGTCCCCAATGCCCCATAAGCAAGCCCCCCTAAAACACACACAGAGCATCCTGTCCCATCCCCCCAACACATGGGAGGCCCAGTCCCGGTGCGGCAGAGGCACCCCCTCCCCAGACACAACTGTGCCCCATCCCCGGTAAGCACAAGTCCCCGAAACACACACTCACATACGCACACACCGGTGCCGTGGTCAACACTATTCCATTCCCCGACCTAGTTCCCCCCCCCCCTCATTGGTGTTCAGTGGCCTCCCCACCCCACGCAGCACGAGCAACACCACCCCCCATTCCCTGGACCCACATGCCGGGCGGGGAGACCACTGAACATCAATGAGGGAAGGGTGGTTGGGATCAGGGTTCGGGCGTGGTCGGGTGCTGTGGGCTGGCCTGGGCCCCAGATGTGGATGCTCTGGCAGGGGCCAAAGGGGTTGAAATTGGCACTGTTGGGGGATGTGGCACAGCCAGGAGTACATAGGGCAGGAGCCCACAGGACCTCAGGTCCACCACCTCTGTATTATCAGTATTACAAGTCTGCCACGTCTGTTCCCGTACACCACTGACATCTACAGGAGACATCCACCAACTCGGACCTATGGTTCCACCACCTTGCAACATGGTGAGGCAGTTCCCCTGCTGCACCATTTGCACATTAGCCACTGGGCATGACTGCGACCTGTGTGCTGGACAGGATCACGGTTCCAGGGTAGATGCCTTGGGGCACACATTCTAGGACACCATGTATGGTGGGGTACTGGGTTGGGGTCAGGATACTGATGCAGAGGGATCTCTATGTGGGTGTGTGGAGGGGGGTTCCTGTACAATTCTGGGCTCTGGGGCCCCTGTGTGTGGAGGTTGGGCACATGTTCATCACCAGGGACCAGGGCTGCCTTGTGTTGGGGGGGCTGCTTCCACATCATACGACAGGGGCTGTCCTGTACTGGGGGTGGGATGATTCCACCTCATGGGACAGGGTAGCCATGTGTTGGAGGCAGTGGGGATGCGATTGGCACACGGGGATGGGGCACCATGTGTGTGGGGGCTGCATTCCACATGTTGGGGAGGGACAGCCATATATATGGGGGGCTGCCTGACAGCTGCTGGGTCTGGGTGCATAGTGCGGTTACAGCAGGGTCCCCCCCCCGGCATAGCCTGCACCCTTCTATGCCGCCCTGTGTACCGCGCTACATGCCTTACTGAATGGCACGTAGTGCTGGCGCGCCCCCGGCATGCTGTTGTCTGCACAACTGGGTGATCCAGCGCATTGCCCAATTGTGCCCCATTCATGAATGTCGCTGTTCCCCCACTGCACAGTATTCACAGGTATCAATGCCAACGTCCCCGGTTTCCACAGCGCGTTAGCACCCATAGTTCTGGCGTCACAACTATGGTACAGCAGGATTTTGGAGTGTATGGATTTCTACATACAATGGACACTAACCATACACTATATGAGGCATATAAATACAGATCATCTGCATTGCATTTTCAGGAAACATTTTTAGAAGCAGCACATCATCATCATCTTCTTAGGACAATAATACTGTACACTGGCAATCACAAGAAAACAGCCACATCCCATTCCAATATAATGCACTAGTTCAAACAGATAGATGTTTAATAAACCACTGAAAGTAATCACAATATTGGCCATCCCAATATAATGTTGAAGACAACGTCACAAAATATTGTCCTTTTAACTAAACTTTTTATCTTATTGGACTGATCTGTCAAAAGCAAGCAATTGGAGGAGCACAAGGAACAAGGTGGAAATAAATGTGAACTAGGTCATTTAAATAACCTGGGCCTAGCTCATAAAAACAGGTAAGAGACAGAACCCTGAAATCAGTTCATTGTTCCACTGGCAACCAGTGTAACTGCTTAAAAACCTGAGTGTTATGTTCTCTCTGCTTATTTTCTTATTTTATTGAAATGTTTCACCAGGAAGGCACGCTGAGTGAGAAGTTGCTCGTTTCCTGGTGCAACCTGGGGAGTAGGGAACAATGGGATAGAATACAGGAAATGTTACAATGCTGGAATACAATTTGCTTACTTGCATACAATGAGAGCAGGAGGGATTACAGATGGATAACACTGGCTAATGATGCAGCAGTTAAGTAGAGTAGATATGAAGACACATATAGCAAATTGGCAACAGTTGGTCACAGTTGGTAACACTGGAACACATATAATAACTTGTCAACAGCGTGCAGCACTAGATGGTAAGGTGACCCAATAGTAATTGATAGCCATTAGTGTAACATAGGTATTCAAGATTTAGAGAGATTAAAGAGACAAAGAATGGAAGGAGGGAACGAAAAATTGCGGAGGGAAGAATGGAAGAAGGGAAAGGAAATTTACAGAGAGACACAGACAGAACACTATTTTCGAGGCAAACAGAGACAACAGGGTGAACTAAAGTGCCTATAAGAGGGGTGTAGGGGTAGGTTATAAGTGCTTAATTGAGTGTAGGAGTGTAGGGGTAGGCCAGGTTAGGCTATGTGAACTGGAAGGGGGTAGCAGGAGAGGAGAGATAGAGTGTGGCAGGATGATGAGAGAGAGAGGTATTGTAGGTGGGGGTATCCGGGGGAAGGGGAGCTGAACCAACAGTATCCTGTTATCCCTATCTGGGCAGGGCAGTGACAGCCCTACTGGTAGGACACTGGTTATAGGCAATGAGAGTTATTTATATATATAGTAATGTGAGGGGGGGGTGTTGGGGGAGGGATGTAGTGGGAGAGGGCAGCAGACGTCAACTATAGTGGGGTGTGGTACCTCATCAGTGTGTTGGGTAACCCTGCCTGCACAAGGCAGTGATCTAGCAGTGACTGAGAGGGTACAGTAAAAGGAGAAATAGGGGAAAGGGGTAAAGTTGTTGCCCACCGTGCGCTGTGGATCCTGCCTGCACAAGGCAGTGATCGAGTTCACAGGAGGGAGATAAGAGTAAGGGTAGAGAAAGAAGGGGCAAGCTGTACAGTACAAGCAGCAGAATACAGCATTAGCTGTAACCAGAGGTAGATCTTAGAAATTTTTTCATGGTGGTAACAGTTTTGTCAAGGGGTATAGCCCTTTCACCAAAAAAGTGTTCTTTTTTAAAGCTCAGATTAGGCTGGAAGACCAGAACAGAGAGTATTTTCATTATCTAATCTGTTGCCTCTGATTAAATAATTGAATATTTATTTGTGAGAGACTTAATTCGAGTTTAATTAAAGTCCTTAACTACCAAGGTTATGTTACCCACAGCAAGTTCTAACAAGCATGTTTTACTCTTCAAGGTGCAACACAACCCAGCCTATTTGTGTCAATAATCTTATTTAAAGACAAAGTCATTACTAAGAGCCTTACACACCCAAGTGTGGACTGGGTCCCAGTTTGAACAATTTGAAGTTAATGTAAAAAAATGCATATAAATAGATATACAGTATGGCCTGGATATTCAAACTGCGCCATTCTTAGGCGCAAGCCCTTGCGCTGCTCAAAATAGTTGCACAGGGGTGTGGCCGGGGTGATATTCAAAGGAGCTGCGCTATTGCGCAACTCCTTTGAATATCACTCCCCAGCCACAGCACTTGCGCATGGCGCAGTGGAACTTGCGCCACCGCAAGTTGCCAGAGATGAGCATTAAACTTGCGGTGGCGCAGTACCATTGCGCATGCGCAAATTTCCGATATTCAAAGGTGGCATGCAAATGGGGCCATAATTTATGCAAAGGCGCGGGGGGCATTGCATCTATTATAGCCCCATTGCATGCCATTTGCATGTAGAGTGCGCCCGATCCCGCCGAGGTGTGATTGGTAGAACACCGCAGAGTCAGCACCGGTTAAGGTGAAACTCCGACACCACCTTCGTAAGGAATTTCGGTGGGGCTAGGACAACCTTGTCCCTGTGGGAAGACCAGGTAGGAGACTCGGTGCAATTGCCTGAGCCTCCCATCCTTCTGGCTGACGGATAGCCACCAAGGAGGGGTCTTCCACGCCAGGTGAGAGATCACACTGTGCATTGGTTCAATGGTTTGCCCATGAGCTTTGCCAGTACCAGCAGTAAATCCCACGGAGGTGGAGGTTCTCGCATCGAGGGAAATGTGATCTAGGCCTTGGAAAGCGCCTGACCACCTTATCTCACGCCACCGGGACTGCTCCCTCGCCCGCGCTCGATAAGTAGAGATGGCTGCTGTGGTGCACCTTTAGGGTCAGCTTTACTCCAAGCTCCCTTGACTAGAAAGTGGGACTACAACAGCCCAAAATGCTTGCTACAGAACAGGAGGAAGGGTCCAAGTTCTTGCCCTGACACTTCAAATGGAGAATTCTTTCCATTTAAAGGCTTAGCATTTTCTGGTCGACTCTCGCCGGGACGCCAACAACATTGAGGACCTCGCCGAGCATCTAAGGTCGGAATCCCAGTCAGCTTAGAACCAGGGGTCATTAGGCAGGGATTGAAGGTCCGATGGAACACCTTCCCTGATTGACTGGAGAGCAGGTCTGGGCAGCTGGAAGCTGCCTCGAGCCTGGAGCTGAGGCTGAGGAGATCTGGGTACCAGAAATTGCGGCGGTGTGGTCTGGGGCTATCAGAATCACCTGCTCTTTGTCCCTCCTCACTTGAGAAGCACCTGTGAATCAAGGGAAATGGGGAAAGGAGTAGAAGAGGCCCGGGTCCACAGCCTGAGAAGGTCATCCCCCTGCAGCTGTTCTGCTGAGGGGGGGCGGGTATGAGACAGCTCTTAGCTTCATGCTCCTGAGGCAAACAGGGTCCACCTGAGGTGTGCCTAGAGGGAGAACAGATCTTGTACTACCTCCGCAGGAGAGACAACTGTGAGATGCAGCCCCTATCTGGCTCAGGCATCGCCAGGGTGGTTGGAAGCTCCTGCCACATGAATGGCTAGAGACTGGGCCTCCAGGCATGACGAAAGTGACCAAATGCGGAGAGCTTTTGCATAGAAGCAGAGAGCTGCCCCGCCTGGTTTAGGTAGTACATGGTCGTGGTATTGTCCGCTCTGGACTCGGACCACTTGACCCCGGAGAAACGGAGTAAAGGCGGTGAGAGCTAGGGGGCCCGCCTGGAGCTCCAGCAGGTTGATGTGGCATCGACTCTCAAGGGGACCAGAGGCCGTGCACTGGTAGGCCCCAGATGGGCACCCCAACCCATCGGGAAACGATCGGGTCGATAGAGAGACTGCCGGCTCGGTCGGACAAACGGGATGCCTTCCTGCAGAATGGAATGAACGTCCACCACTGGAGAGCTGTTTCACATCTCCTGGGTCACCATCACTAGCTGGTCCAAAGGATCGCAGCTGCCAGACCACTGGCTGGTCAGTCTCCACTGAAGGGGCTGCCAGCGAGCCCAACGGACCACGCAGGTACAGGCCGCCATGAGACCCAGGAGGCAATGGTGAAGTCCCGGAGAAGAATTGGCTCAACCAGAAAATGATTGGGCAAAGGAGGCAAGAACTCGGCCCTGTCCGCCGGGAGTCGTGTTTGGCTCAAGAGAGATGAGCCTGTCCCGATGAACAGGATCACCTGCTTCGCTCTGAGTTCTTGACCTCGTTGATGAGAAGGCCAACTTGAGAGCAAACCTGGAGGGCCAGATCTCTGGACCACTCCACCTCCCATCTGGAGGGGCTGCTATCAGCCAACCGTCCAGGTAAGGGTACACCCGGACCCCTCGGCGCTGCAGGAATGCTGTCATCTGCCATGCATTTGGTGAAGACCCTGAGCTGGAGATAAGCCGAAGGGCATGGCTCGAATTTCGAAGAGGGGATCCTCTGCTCGAAAAGAGGAGGAATCTCCATGGACGGATTGATAGGGACGTGGAAAGAACGCCTTGTAGGTCCAGAGAGCAGAACCACACACCGTGTTCCAGAGATGGTATTATCTGTGCCAGAGTGACCATCCTGAAGGTTCGAGACCTTAGGAACTTGTTCAGGTCGTGTAGGTAGAGAATGGGGCGCCAGCCCCCCGTCCGTTTCGGAACCAGGAAATACCTGGACACGAACCCCGGGTCTGAAGGGGGGTCCTCTACCTCTGTGATCACCTCCTTTTGGAGGAGGAGAGCGATGTCGGCTCGGCGAGCCGCCAGTGAGGCTGCGGACCCCGAGGCCCCCCGAGGTGCGACGGCTCTGAAGGGCGGGACCTGCTCGAATTCCAGAGGCAGGCCTTTTCCCACCACCTCCAGTCACCCACCTGTCCGTGGTAACAGCGACCAGGCTGGAAAGGAAGTGTTCGAGCCGCCCTCTACAGGGGGAACCAGGGGTGAGGTGACAGGGATGGGGGGTGATACCCTCAGCCCGCCACTGGGCAGGCTTGGAGGAAGAACCGGCCGAGGGACCACCTGGCCTTTCCCTCCCTGCTTCCTGTTGAGGAAGCCGACGGCTTGGGCTCTGGGATGCCAAGATCGAGCCTGCTGGCCCTGACGTTGCTGGGCCGGGCGCGGGCGCAGAAGGACGAAAGGGCTTAGGCTGTGGCTTACGGCCTTTGTCCTTCTGAGTGGAAGAGACCGAGTCCAAGGTAGCATTGGACTTCTCGATCCTCTGCAGGTGACCTTCCACCCCAGGGCCGAAGAGGTCAGTCCCCAAAAAGGGAACATCCGCCAACTTGTGCTGGGTATCCGAGGTAAAGGTGGATATCCTCAGCCAAGCCCAACGACGCATGGCCACTGCGGCCGCCACAGACCTGGCACATGAGTCCCCAATGTCTAACGCAGTCTGGAGCTGCTGTTTTGCCACCGCCCTGCCCTGGTCCCGCACCTGCCTGACCGTAGTCTGCAGATCCACAGGAAGATGAGGGACAACCTCATCCAGGGAGCCCAACAGGGCGTGAGAAAACTGTGCCATGAGGACGGCCGAACTGGCCTGACGAAGGCCGAGAGAGGACACAGCGTAGACTTTTCGCCCGGCATAATCCAATTTCTTGGATTCCTTGTCGGGAGGTTTGACTACATCCCTGGCGTTCCTGGCACGCCGGAAAACGCTGTCAGTAACCAACCCCTCGGCTGAGGGGTGTTCCGAAAAACCGGACAGGGAACCGGTAGGGACCGCATACTTCCTGGCCATCCTGGCCGAAGGCGCAGGGCAGGAAGCAGGACGCTGCCAAAGTTCCAAGGCCGGACCCACTATGGCTTCGCCACCGGAAAGGCTCTCTCTCTTAGAGGAATCCCTCAGTCCAGAATCTCCGTGAGGGATACCTGGCCGCTTGAAACGGGTTCGAGCTTCATCCCGTAGACTCCGAGATGAGTCGAGCAACCCTAAGAAGGACAAAGTGCTATCGCCCATTGACTGCCCTCCCGAGGAATCCAAGTCCATGCTTGGAGAAGAGGGAGGAACTATCATCGGACTCGGAAGAGTCCTCAAAGAGCTGCTCTGGCCTGAGCCACCCTCCACCTGCCGAGGTTTATCGGGAGTGAGGGTGACAGACAGCCTATGGGGCAAACCTAAGGCCAACCGAGAATTTTTGGTCGGAGCCCCAACTAATGGCTGTGGAGGCGGAGGTTCCACCAGAATCGTGGGGCAGCTGGAATTGGCCGAACAACCGCCTGGGGAACAGGCTCTCGGCTACAACGAGGGTTGTTTCGCCGCCCGTGACAGCCACTTAATGGCCGGGAAGACGACTGAGTCTGCTTATTCCTGGTCAAAGGAGCTGTTGCTACATGAGTTCTCGACTGACGCAACTTGCGCCAAGCCTCCCTCGTCCGAGGAAGAGCGGGCGGCGCTGCTATCAGAGTGCGGACCGAGACCGCCTATGGCGGCGGGATCGGTCGGACTGCGAGGATGACCGAGACCGAGAGTCTCGACTAGGCCGAGGAAGGCGAGGAGAAGTGTCGGAACCGCACTCCCCTCGGCTCGGACGATCCCACTGAAGGCTCCGGAACTGGAGGCACAGACGAGCCGACGGGATCCTCAACTCTCACCGGGGGAACCGGGGAGAGGGGATTCTCAGCTTCTCCAGCCGACAACCCGTCTAACGGGTCGAGAAAAATCTCGACCGCGTCGCCGGAGTCTCGTCAACTGACCTGACGGGACACCGTGAAGCCAGTGGTCGAAGCTGAGGGGCCTCGATCAAGTCCCACTGTCGACAAGGGAGGGGGGATCTTCCTCATTCCCAAGAGCGGCCGACGGAGAGACTTACTTTTGCTCTTTTGGACCTGGAAAAGGTCCTGATAGTTGGACCCTCACCTTCGTCGAGGGTCAGACAAAGCTCCTTAAAAGAAGCAGAGTACGAGGCACCGAGAGAGAGCGGACAAATGCCGCAGCCGAGGTAGAAGCGTCCGCCGCTTGCCTCTCTTCGAGGGCGCATCATCTGCTCGAGCCTGATCCGCCTTAGCCGCCCGGCCGTGACACCGCCAACCGGGCCTCTTTAGATTTCACTGGTGGAATTCTTCTCGCGCCTCAGTTGTAATCGGGCAGCATGGTCTTCAAGGACGAGGCGAAAAGAAGAGCACAAGCCGCAGGCCCGCGGGTCGTGCTCAAGGCCCAGGCAGTAGACGCCGCGGAGCGCGGATCCGCTCCTAGACATCTTCTGCCCGCTAGCGGCACCTCCGAAACCGGGAGTCGATTTGTCCATCGCAGCCGGTGAGAAGAAGACCAAGTCTTTTAGCAAAACTTTTGATTTCTAATCTCAAGAATTAGGAACCAGTCTTAATCGTGAGCTGCTAAGGAGGGAAACCTGAGCTCTGCCGTAAGGAAGATCTGGCGCCATGGGGATGGAGCCGAGTTCTACCACCCGGTGGGTGGGAGGAGCCAGCTTGAAGACCTTCCGGCAAGATTTAAAGCGGCAAGGAACCTGCCAATAAGTGTGGATGAACAACACATCCATGTCCCTAGAACTGAGTTTCCATTCCACTGGCACAGAATGGAGATGCGGCATCAAAATCCCCTCCAACTTGATACACTTGGAACTGACTAACCTAGAGCCAATTACCCAACAAATTGCCATGGATTTATCCAAATGGACACAGACGTTTCTGGGACTGATAAACCGTGCCAAGGACATACAACAAAATGTTTTGCCTCGCTTACTTTTTCTTCTTCAAACCTTACCCATCAGCCCTTCTGAGGTCTATTTTCATTCCTGGGATAAACTTATTTTCAGATTCATTTGGGGAGGTGGGACACCTCGAGTAAAATTTGCCTAACTACAGCTCTCCAGGGCACAAGGTGGGCTTAGCCTACCAAATTTGAAAGACTATGCCCTGGCAGTGCAGACCTGTATAGCCCTTCTGCATACGACCACCAAATATACTGCACGCTGGAAAGACATAGAAGTAACACTTAATGGGCTGGAACACCTTCATCTCTGCCTCCTGGGAAACCCCCCCAAGATGTCTTCTCCTGACTTGCTTTTTGAAGCTTATGGGGGAATTTTTTAAAAGCTGGTTATATGTGACCAGACATATTCTCTCTACATCTGAGAGATGTTATATAACAGCCATGGCTTATGACATAGACCTCTGCACACCTCGACTGACACTATTATTAAGAGACTGGGAACAATGCTCCTTTTGTTTTACCTTTCAGATGGTGGGCCCCTTAGGTATTTACTCTTTTTCATATCTACAATCTACCTATAAAATACCCTCAAAGTATTACCCAACTTAAATGTCTCTTAAGGATAGACTTCTTCCCCTCGAGGAATCATTATCCAAAGATCTATCATGGGTTGCATTTATCACTACTGAATCAGCCCGAGGGTGCCCTGCAAAGAAGGGCTTCCTGAAGGAGCCTGGTACAGTTTGTCTGCCTTTCTGGGCATGGCAGGGATCAAACTGAGTCTGTACCAGGCAGCCATGGTGGCATCCTGTTGTACAGTCAAGCAGAGAAGGAACAATAGGAGGGGGAGAATCCGGTAGTTATAGAAACTTGACCAGGTTTCTCCTGGTAATGTTTTGCTCCTTAGCATCAAACCACGCTGCTGTCTGGAGCTGCTTCATCATCAAGATGAAGGAGGGGTCTTCAGGAGGGGACCTCAAGGTACACCTTGTGGAGTCCTCACTCCCTGAGGAAATGGTGGAGTTAGACCTAGATGGGCTCCTGTCCATATCTTCCTCCTCCACCTCTTGCGGGACGAGGTCAGGAATGTATTCCTGATCCTCGTCGATGGGCTCTGAGTACTGCAAGGAAGGCAACGAGGATGTTGACACCCTGGAGCAAGCAGGGTGCATCATTGTGGTAGGCTTTGATGCAGGAGCTGGTCTGGTAGGCCCCGCACTGTCAGACCTGGTGGAAGCACCAGGTGCTGAATGATCTCCACAAAGGAGGAGAGCACCGTCTGGACGTTGATGGTGGTTGCCATTGCTGGAGTGGCTTGCAGAGTTGATGGGGGCGGCAGGAGCCATTGACAGCCATGGAAGGTCTGGCAGAACCCAATGCCAGCCAACCCTCAGGGAGCTGAGGTCTGAGTGGCAGGGCTTGCAGGCGTTGATGGGGGCGTCAGAGGCCCAGTATCAATGAACCGTTGCTGGCCAAGGAAGGTCCAGCGAGACTCACTGCCAAAGCCGACCCTGTGGTAGCAAGGGTTTGGGCAGCAGGAGGTGTTGCTACGAAGCGGACATTGTAGCGGTTGATACCAAATGGCGCGACGACCGAGATCGTACCGGGTGGGGAGGGGAACACTTATCCTTACTCTGTTCCCTCTCCCAGTGCTTGTGCTTCCCTGATGGTTTGTCACGGGCCTTGGAAGTGTGGCAGCCTGTGGATGCGGCCAGCGGCGTGGAGCAGCTTCTCGCCTGGAGCTCTCTCTCCATTCTGGCTACCTTCTGTTCCAAGAGGAAAGACTACAGGGTTTTCTGATGGCGTCACCAGGTAACCTGATTGAAGATGAAGTAGATCTCACAGGCCTTAACGTTGTGGGTCTCTCAGAGACAGGAGATGCAGGCATCATGGTCATCATCACTGTAGATTTTTCCATCGCACTCACAATATCGAAAGAATTTTGCTGAGTCAGTCGTCGACATACACAACAACATTAATCACTTTAAAATAAAGTGATAACTACTAGAGTGAGAAAAATAATAAAAGGAAAATCAAAGATTTGGCAGTTGAATTAAGCAGTGGTGTCTCTGTGAAGTCCGCCGAGAATGGTCGATGGTGGGAAAAGAACTGAGGAGAGCACGAGGCCGCCCACATTTATATAGTGAGGACACCGACATATGCCATTGTCATGGGGCACCCCTAGAAGACTAGTAGCAAAATAGTTTCTGTGTGGTCCTAGCATCTGGCAGCTATAAGTTCCCACTGGAGTGGCGTGATGAGAGCGATATCCTCGAAGAAGATCTGGCGTTTAATACTGAACACTATGCTCAAGCCTAACTATATATGCAGTACCACACAAGTATATTATGTATAGATATATAGACAAATGTAGATATCCCAGTATATTATCTACTTCCCCTCCACCGGCAGATGCCATTCACAGCCACAACTAACTTTCTCGTGACTCCATGCAACCAGGGCAATGCCGGATGGTTGTGTAGCCTCGTCCTTGGATATTAAGCGCATCACCTCCATGACGTTGCTTGACCTCCCCCAGATGAGATGAGTCCTAAGTGCATTTTCAAAATCAAGTTTGTTGGGTGGCAAGGCAATACTATGCCACTATGTCACCATGTCATTATCCAGATTTTCCAAACCTCCAGTACAGTGAACTCTGACTAACTGCTTTTAGGGATAATTTCTCTGTTTCCATGATCTTTATGCTAAGCAGCACAGTACCTTTTATGCAGGACCAAGCATCTCTCCTTCAAGTCACGGGCAAAAATAATATACAACATGAAGATACTGTTCAACTATATTTGCACAGGCTTCATCTCTTCAAAAATATAAATGAAGTACTCAAATGGAAATGATAATCCTGATTATTTATTTTCAAGTACACACGTTTAACTCACCTCTTCATCTACTTTGTCCTGGTTCGATCTTTCTTCATCTGTTCTTGCTGAAGCTCTTTCCATTACCTACAGCATTACAAATACGAAAATAAAAATGTAACCAGAAAGACAACTCAAGTTTCCCAGGGTCTCATATAACACATGTGTCTGGGAAACCACATTTACTAAAACTTTATTTGCCAAATAATATTTCTATTTAGATGTCTATTAAAAAAAAGCTAGGACAATGATCAACAGATAACTCTTAACATATGATCTATTCATGTATTCAGGACAGCCCAACTGCAAAGCAACATTGCTGTTTCACTGGATCCTGCATGCGCCCAATTTTGCAGCTGCATGGATCACAGCGCAGGGTGGTCAAATGACTCACTCAGGGTCACACAGGGAGCCAGAGGCTGGGATGGGATTTGTACCTCTGATGTACTGTTTTACATAGAAACACAGAAACATGGAGTGTGTTGGCACAGAAGGGCCGCTGGGCCCACACAGTCTGCCCATTTTGTTAACTTTCATTTTCTGCTGCAGACCCAACCTGACCTACGGCACCATCTCTTTTCTTCCTTCTTTATACCTATGATTCCTTGTGCCTGTCCCAGGCATTTTGAACCACTCCACTGTTTTCATCTTCACTACCTCCGCTGAAAGACTGTTTCAGGCATCTATCACTCTTTTTGTGAAGAAGTTCTTCCTCACATTCCTTACAGTTCTGCACCTTAACCTCTTAACCAAACTGCTTTTAGTGAGGGGTTCCAGTCCCCATAAATCACAGCTGCTCTCAGCAGATCCAAATCCCCCCACAGTTCTTAATGAAATTGAACTTCAAACTATTGTTTTTATACTGTATTAACATGGATCTGTGTACAGGCTGCCCTACAGCCCAGTGGTAGTACATTTCCCCTTCCATGCAGGCAATCCAGGTTCAAGTACAAGCGCGGGTCTCTCTACAGTCTTGCGACAATATGGCTGGGAGTGTTGTTTGCAGAAGTGCTTCTCTGCTGTTGAGGGGTGTCCCTGGTCTCTTCCTTGCAGTGACCCTATGGCTGGCTGAAGGAGATGGCTCTCTAGGTGATCCACAGGGGAAGCTGCAAGCATGGAGTTGTGGCCGATGTCATGAGGGAAGTGAGTTCAAGGGTGGAATAAAGCGGTAGAAAATTGGGGGAGTAAGATTCTCACCACTGCCGCCTCCAAGATGGCTGCCAGCACTCTCGGGTCCTGTGCCACAGTAGCTGAACTGTGGTTGTCTGAACGTGTTAGAAAGGCGTTGATAGGAAGCGTAAAAATAGGCCTTGGATAGTTTAAACATATCTGTTTTAATTTTTATTTTATTTAAAACTTTGTTAACCGGTTAAAAAAAGCACTGTGCCACATGGCCCTTTTACAGGCTTGACCCAGAAAATTCAACACAGACATTCAATATAACAATTTACACAGACAGGCACAGTAAAAAATCAGCAATACAACAAACATACAATACATAAATCCTAAAACAGATTATGTCTATAATACATATTAGATTCATGATTAATACCATGAAGCTACTTTATGTGCATGTACAAGTAGCCGCTGCATATAAATGTCTTTTTAACAATATTTTAAAAGAATTGAACCTTACAATATTTCAAAATTCATCAGGCAATTTATTCCAGCTTTCTATTGCACTATACTTGAAGGATTTTTGATTTTTTGAGGTTTTACAAAGTGGGATTTCCAAGGAGACAAAACTGTACGATCTAAGCTGTCTAGAATTAGTTCTTCATTTGAAAATTTTTTTCTTTGGATTAATACAGTACTATAAAGTGATTTATGCACAAAACAGGACATCTGCAGGGTGTCTCTTTGGTCAAAAGGTAACCACCCCAACCTATTATATACTGTAGCTGCAGTGGTATTCCCTAATGTCTGGCCCTTAAGGCAAATCTACAGATGGAATTGTACAGATTATTTCTTTGCTGTTTGACCTTTACAGATGACCCACCCTAGATCAATCCCCTGTAATCCAATATAGGCAACAAGCATGCTACTGCTATAGTTTTCCTAATGTAATCCGTTAAAAAGTCCCTTACCGTATAAAGGGCTCCAATTCTATTATGTATCTGCTTAGTTACAATATTTAAGTGGGATTTAAAAAGTAAGTAACTATCTAAAGTCACACCCAAATATCTACATTCAGTAACAATTTCAAGATTAGATCCATCATTAGCTGTTATTGTAAAGTCCTCCCTCAGCTTCCTTGATTTTGCAGAACTAAAAAGCATTCCCTTTGTTTTTTTCTTGTTTAGAACTAATCTATTATCAATTAACCATTCTGTTAATTTGTTATAATCCCTTTTTAAATTTCTTTTGGTCACATCAATATTTTTTTTTTCTTATCAGATACATACAATACTGCTTCGTCTGCGTACAAAATCAACAAAGATCCATTACATATTGAGGGCAATTCATTAATGTAAAGGGAAAACAATAAAAGCCCCAAAATTGATCCCTGCGGGACCCCATACTTTACTTTTTTAACATCTGACAAAGTACTATTAATCTGAATCTGCTGTTCTCTCTGAGACAAATAATCATGTAACCATTCGATCACGGGGTTCTCAAAACCTAATGTTGCTAATCTATGTATTAGTAACTGATGGTCCCAGAGATTGAAGGCCTTGGTCAGGTCTACGAACACTGCACCCGTATACTTCCCCTCATCAAAATTTTCTTGCAAGTCGTTCATAAACCTGACCAAGGCCTTCGCCGTGCCACACCCCTCATGGAAACCATGCTGTGCCTCCGTAAGCAACCCATATTTATTTAAATACTCTGAAATTTGAGAATGTAACAACTTCTCCTGTATTTTCCCCACTATAGACAATAAAGAAACTGGTCTAGAATAACCTGAAAGATTTACCTGACCGCCTTTGAAAATTGGTATTACTATAGCTTTTTTCCATATGTTTGGAACAGTTTTTGTATTAAGTGATATATTAAAAATTATCTGTAATGGTTTTGCAATGTCTTTTGCCATAAATTTTAGATTCAAGCTGATCGGACCCAGATCCCTTTGTTTCATCCAATTGTATTAATTAGAAATAAACTTCTATCCATGTAATTTTCTTAAAAGAAAATTTTGGTGATGTAGTGCTTGGTACTGAGGAATTAAATTTAGCATGTTCTCTAAATTCTAATATATACTCATCTAAATTAGGGAACTTTTTGTTTAAATATCTGCTATAGCTTTGCTATCTATAATGTCCTGATCGTCTTTTAATAAACTAACAATTTTATTCTTTCTCTTAGGAGCAAGCACATTGTTCGCATTCTGCCAAAATTTTTTTTTTCATTAAAAGTGGTAACCTGTTCATTTTTGTAATATTCAACCTTAGTTCTTTTTATTTCTTTTTTGCATTAATTTCTTAATTGCCTAAAGAGGTTCCAATCCCTTTCTAATCTTATTTTGCTAAATAGTTGATTAGCTGCATCCCCTTCCTTCATTAATTTAAACAACTTTTTATTTAACCATTTATTACAGGCCCCCTTTATCTGTTTGTTGTATACTGATGACATTTTTCAATAAAAACATTACAAAAAAAAAAAAAAGACCTGAGGTTAGGGAGAAGACGTGGATTGCTGGAGTCAGCTGACTGGTCTGGGAGCATTGCAGTGTGTCCCAGGTGAGGTGGGTTGGCACCATCATCCCTAGCAGCAGCAACCCTTAGCAGCAAACTAGCCTGCTCCCTTACAAGGGAAGAACTTGCACCAAGCTGCTGCTGTCCATGAAGTCAACAGCAGGCTATGCATGTGTAAACCCCTGTCGGGGTTTTACCAGTGAGCCCCCGAAAATACAGGTTACTCACCTGTAACAGGAGTTCTAGGAATGGTATATGTTGTTCATCCACACTGTCTGGCAGGTTCCTTGCCGCTTTAAATCTTGCCGGAAGGTCTTCAAGCTGGCTCCTCCCACCCACCCGGGTGGTAAAACTCTTGGCTCCGCCCCATGACGCCAGATCTAGCCTGCTGGAAGCCAGGTTGTGTTAGCCGGGAGGTCGAGAATATGTGGGATGAACAATACACCATTCCTAGAACTCCTGTTACAGGCGTAGTAACCTGTATTTCTAGGACATGGATATGTTGTTCATCCACACTGTCTGGCAGACTCCTAGCAGTTCTCCGGGAGGAGGGAGACAAGGCGCACACCCCCTACTTGGGAAATAAAGACTGGAGAACTGAGGCCCCAAAACCAGCATCCTGGCGTGACTCAAGGTCGATGTGGTAGTGGGTGATGAAGGTGTGTGCCGACTTCCAGGTAGCAGCCCTGTAGATTTCCTGGATAGGGACGTCCCTGGAAGCAGCCACCGATGCAGCGGTATGGCGGGTAGAATGAGCTCTTACCTCTCTGGGAGGCTCCATGCCCGCCAACCTATGGCAGAGATCTACGCAAGGGTGACCCACCTGCCTATCGTCCGCTTGGCTGCAGGTCTGCCAGGTGCGGCTTCAGTGTAGATGACAAACAGCTGGCGAACCTCTCCCCGAACTTCAGCCATCCGCTCCTTGTAATAAGCGAGCGCTCTTCTAGGGTCTAAAGTATGGAGCCTATATTCGGCCTCCGAGGTGTGATTGGGGTAGAACACTGTCAGAGTCAACACCTGGTTAGGGTGAAACTCCGACACCACCTTCGGAAGGATCTTCGGGTGGGGGCGCAGGACAACCTTGTCCCTGTGGAAGACCAGATAGGGAGACTCGATGGAAAGCGCCTGGAGCTCTCCCATCCTTCTGGCTGATGTGATGGCCACCAAGAAGGTGGTCTTCCATGACAGGTGAAAGATGTCACACCTGCGCATCAGTTCGAATGGCTTGCCCATGAGCTTAGCCAATACCAGCAGTAGATCCCATGGAAGTGGAGGTTCTCGCACCGGAGGGGATATGTGATCAAGGCCTTTGAAAAAGCGCCCGACCACCTTCTCCTGCGCCACCGACTACTTCCTGGCCCGCGCCAGGTAAGCAGAGATGGCTGCCAGGTGCACCTTAAGGGTCGTCGACCGAAGCCCTTGCTGAGAAAGGGACCACAGGTAGTCCAAAATGCTTGCCAAGGAACAGGAGAAAGGGTCCAGGCCCTTGCCCTGACACCAAATGGAGAATCTCTTCCATTTGAAGACATAGCATTTTCTGGTTGACTCCTTACAGGACACCTCAACGACGTTGAGGACCTCGTCGAAAAGACCCAAGGCCTGGAACTCTAGCCGCTCAGACACCAGGCCGTCAGGTGCAGGGATTGAAGGTCCAGGTGGAATACCTTCCCCTGACTGACTGAGATCAGGTCCGG
Source organism: Neoceratodus forsteri (assembly GCA_016271365.2). Taxonomy (NCBI): domain Eukaryota; kingdom Metazoa; phylum Chordata; order Ceratodontiformes; family Ceratodontidae; genus Neoceratodus; species Neoceratodus forsteri. Next base: position 213,551,615 of record CM057456.1, read on the forward strand.
GTGGGCTGGAAGCCGCCTCGGGAGCCTGGAGCGGAGACTGAGGAGATCTGGATACCAGAACTGGTGGGGCCAGTCTGGGGTTACCAGAATCACCTGCGCCTTGTCCCTCCTCGCCTTGAGAAGCACCTTGTGGATCAAGGGAAATGGAGGAAAGGCATAAAAGAGGCCCGGGGTCCACGGCCTCGAGAAGGCATCCCCCTGCAGTGAGCCCTGCTGAGGGGGGAGGGCATGAAACAGTCTCAGCTTCGCATTCTGCCTGGAGGCAAACAGGTCCACCTGAGGCGTGCCCCAGTGGGAGAACAGATCTTGTACTACCTCCGGCAGGAGAGACCACTCGTGGGACGCAGCCCCTATCCGGCTTAGGGCATCGGCCAGGGTGTTGGAGGCTCCTGCTACATGGATGGCAAGGAGATCTACCTTCAGGCTGTGCACGAGTGACCAAATGCGGAGAGCTTCCCTGCACAGAGGCATGGAGCGCATCCTGCCCTGGCAGGTTAGGTAGTAGATGGTCGTGGTATTGTCTGTCTGGACCTGAACCACTTGACCCCGTAGAAACGGAGCGAAGGCAGTGAGGGCTAGATGAACCGCTCGAAGTTCCAGCAGGTTGATGTGGCATTGGGACTCCCGAGGGGACCAGAGGCCGTGCGCTCTGTGCTCTCTCAGATGGGCACCCCAACCCATCAGAGAGGCATCGGTCGATAGAGAGACCGTCGACTCAGGGCGGACAAACGGGATGCCCTCCTGCAGATGTGCTGGAATGGTCCACCACTGGACAGCGTTCCACATCCCCTGGGTCACTGTCACTAGCTGATCCGGCGGATCGAAGTGCTGTGACCATTGGCTGGCCAGCCCCCATTGAAGGGGACGTGATAAACCAACGGGCCCAATGGACCACGCTGGTACAGGCTGCCATGAGGCCCAGGAGGCGCAGGAAGTCCCGGGCAGGGCGCAATTGCCCAACCTGAAATGATTGGGCAAAGGAGGAAAGAACCTCGGCCCTATCCGCCGGGAGCTGTGCTCTGGCTCATAGAGAGTCGAGCTCTGCCCTGATGAATTGGATCACCTGCTTTGGCACGAGTTCCGACTTGGCCTCGTTGATGAGGAGGCCAACCTGAGAGCAAACCTGGAGGGCCAGATCTCTGGACCGCTCCACCTCCGTTCTGGAGGGGGGCTGCAATCAGCCAGTTGTTCAGGAAGGGGTACACCCGGACCCTTCGGCGCCACAGGAATGCTGCCACCACCACTGCCATGCATTTGGTGAAGACCCTGGGAGATGGGGAAAGGCCGAAGGGCATGGCCTGGAACTCGTAGAGGGATCCCTCTGCCATGAAGCGGAGGAATCTCTGGTGGGACGGACGGATTGGGACGTGAAAGAACGCATCCTGAAGGTCCAGAGAACAGAACCACATGCCTCGTTCCAAGGATAGGATTATCTGAGCCAGAGTGACCATCCTGAAGGTCCGAGACCTTAGGAACCTGTTCAGGTCGTGCAGGTCGAGAATGGGGCGCAAGCCCCCTGTCCATTTTGGGACCAGGAAGTACCTGGACACAAACTCTGGGTCTGGAGGAGGATCCGCCACCTTCCTGATCACCTCTTTTTCAAGGAGCAGGGCGATAACGGCTCGGTGAGCCGACAGAGAGGCTGCAGATCCCGTAGCCCTCCCGAGGGGCGACGGCTCGGAAGGGCAGGGCCTGTTCGAACTCCAGGGGCAGGCCCTTTCTACCACCTCCAACACCCAACGGTCCATGGTGATAATCGACCAGGCAGAAAGGAAGTGGCGGAGCCGTCCCCCCACGGGGGGAACCCAGGGGGAAGTGACGAGGCTGGGGGCGACACCCCTCAACCCGTCACTGGGCAGGCTTAGAGGAGGGACCGGCCGAGGGACCTCCTGGGCCTTTACCTCCCTGCTTCCTATTAGAGGAAGCCGCAGGTTTGGGTTTACAAGCTCGAGCCTGCTGGCCCTGGTGCTGGTGCTGTTGGGCCAGACGTGCCGCAGGCACAGAAGGGCGAAAGAACTTGTGTTGCTGTTGTCAACGGCCATTGTCCTTCTGGGCGGAGGTGACAGAGTCCAGAGTGGCATTGGACTTTTCGATCCGCTGGAGGTGACCTTCCACTCCAAGGCCGAAGAGGTCGGTCCCCAGGAAGGGGACATCTGCCAGTTTATGCTGGGTATCCACCTCAGCCATGCTCTGCGGCGCATGGCCACTGTGGCCGCAACTGATCTGGCACAGGAGTTCCAATGTCCAGAGCCGCTTGAAGCTGCTGTTTTGCCACCGCCTCTTCCCTGGTCCCGCACCTGCCTGACCGTGGTCTGCAGGTCGGCCGGAGATGAGGGATCACCTCATCCAGGGAGCCCATGAGGGCGTGGGAGAAGTGTGCCATCAGCACGGCCGAGCTGGCCTGGCGGAGGCCAAGGGAGGACGAGCGTACACCTTTCGGCCCGGCATAGTCCAGCTTTTGAACTCCTTGTCAGGGGCTTATCCACATCCCTAGCGCTCCCAGAACGCTGGAAAACGCTATCGGTGACCAACCCCTCGGTGGAGGGTTGTTCAGAAAAACTGGACAAAGAGCCGGTAGGGGCCGCATACTTCCTGGCCATCCTGGCCGAAGGCGCAGGACAGTAAGCAGGCCGCTGCCAGAGCTCCAAGGCTGGGCCAACAATGGCTTCAGCCACTGGAAAGGCCTCCGTGGGTGAATCCCCTCGGTCCAGTATCTCCGTAAGGGGATACTTGTCCCGCTTGGATACGGGCTCGAGCTGCATCCCGGTAGACTCCGAGATGAGCCAAAGCAGACCCATGAAGGACGATGGGCTTGCGTCCACTGACTGGCCCCCGGAGGACTCCAGGTCAATGGGCCTGGAGAACAGGGAGGAGTCATCGTCGGACTCCGAGGAGTCCACAAAGCTGCCTGGGGCCTCAGCCACCCTCCACCTGCCCAGGATAGTCGGGAGTGAGGGTGACCGACAACCTGTGGGGCAGGCCCTGACCCGACCGAGAGTCCTTGGTTGGCGCCCCCAATTTCGGTTGTGGAGGCGGAGGTTCCACCATAATCGGTGGGGCAGCTGGTTTCGGCTGAACAACTGGCCCAGGCTTGGGCACCCCGACTACAGTGAGGGTTTGTTTCAGCTGCTCGGGTGACAGCCACTTGATGGCTGGGGAAGGCGACGGCTTGTTCCCGGACAGAAGTAACTGCTGCCACATCAGGCCCTCGTAGCGTCGACGCACTTGCGCTGCTTCTCTCTTCCTGAGGAGGAAGACGAGGACGAGCGGCGGCGCCACTTACTTCGATGCCAAGACCTAGACAGCCGATGTCGGCGGGATTGGCTGGACCGAGAATATGTCCGAAATCGAGATCCTCGGCGTTTCCGAGGACAGGTCTGGGAAGGGCCGGGGGACACCCGCTCTTCCCTCGGCTCGGAAGCCTTGACTGGGGACTCCGACACCGGAGGCGCAAGCAAGTCCTCGGTCTCCACTGGGGGAACCGGTGAAGAAGGGCGTCTCGGCCGGCTGACCTGACGGGGACACCGTGAAGCCAGAGGCCTTAGCCGCAACCTCGACCGAAGTCGAGTGTCGACTGTCCAGGGAAGGGGACCTCTCCCGCTCCCACGAACGCCGACGGTGGGACTTACTTTTCGAGTCCTCCTTTTTGGACCGAGAAGAATGTCCCATTGGCCCCTCTCCCTTCATGGAAAGGGATTGGCAAAGCTCCTTAAAAGAAGCTGAATATGAGGTACCAAGAGAGAGCAGGATAAATGCCGCGACCGAGGAAGAGGATGATGCGGCCTGTGCCACTTCCTCCTCGAGGGCAATCATCTGCTCGAGTTGCTCAGCCGAGCTAGCCGCCGCCGTAATCACTGGCAACGGGCCTCTCGATTTATCGCAGTAGCGCCGGGCGCCTAAGCTGTAACCGGGCAGCGTGGTCTTCCAGTGGACGCTACGTAAAAACGCACGGCATAACTCATAGGCCTGCGGGTCATGGTCTAGGCCGAGCAGTAGACGCGTGGAGTGCGGATCCGCCCCTGGACATTTTCTGCCCACATGGGCACCGCCAAACTGGGAGTCGATTGTCCAATGAGTCAGCGAGGGAGTAATTTGACTGAAGTCTTGAAAATTTTAGAATAAGTTTCGTGAACCAAGAATTAGGATCCAGTCTACACACAGAGCGTTAAGGAGGGAACCTGAGCTTCCAAGCGGTAAGGAAGATCTGGCGTCATGGGGCGGAGCTGAGAGTTTTACCACCTGGGTGGGTGGGAGGAGCCAGCTTGAAGACCTTCTGACAAGATTTAAAGTGGCAAGGAACCTGCCAGACAGTGTGGATGAACAACATATCCATGTCCCTAGAAAGGCTCCGTTTCCCCTCCTGAGGTTTTGTTCCAACCCTATTTTCTTTTTGTTGTCCCCCCGTTTCTGGTGTCCTCTGGTGCCCCTTCAGTGGTCCCCTGGAGTCTCCCGCTAGCTCCCGCAGTTGTTTTTATGTAGAGCAGGGCCAGGGGAGCTGAAGAGTGCAGAGCCGCCACCAGGTTTGGCACTTCGATGCTGGGCGAGCCCTGTGCATGCAAAGTAGCGCAAATTTGTTTGTCTGTTTCAGCTACCGGTCTGGGTCTCTCCCCAGTGGTTCTTGTTTCAAGATTAAGTAGAAAAGGGACCGGGACCGTTAGCTGGACCAGAGAGACAGCAGGAGGAGAAAAAAAGGTAGTTTTTGAGGGTTCGGGAGTCGCCTCATTAATATTCATGAGGTGGCTCATCAATATTCATGAGCAGGAGCCTGTCTATAACTGGAGCACAGCATTAGCACTAGCGACAGGTTGAAAAATGAAAATAAAAGTTAAAGAGTAGGGGGTATAGTAAATAATATCAAGCAAAAACAAAATGTTCAACAAACTCTGGACATGTTGACTCAATGGACTGAGCAGTTTAAACAAGTGTTGAATACTAATAAATGTGCAGTAATGCATTTAGGGAGAACTAATATCAATACTGTATATAAATTGGGAGAAAATGTATTACAAAGCACTGTAGGAGAAAGGGACTTGGGGGTGATGGTAACAAAATATTTGAGTTTTAGCATGCAATGTGGACAAATTGTCAAAAAGGCAAATCAAGTATTGAACTGTATCTTCAGACACACTGGGAGCAGAGATAAAAGAGTGATTCTGCCCCTTTATCAGGCTCTGGTAAGACCAAAGTGCGCAAGTATGGTTCCCATATTTAAAGGCAGACATAAAGAGATTGGAGGGTGTGCAAAGAAGAGCAACAGAGAGAATTTACGGTATAGAGAACAAAGGATACCAGGAGAGACTACAGGATTTGGGTTTGTATACATTGCAGTATAGAGAATAAGAGGTGATATGTGTATGATTTATAGGGCTTTCCAGGATAGTCAACTATGCAATAATCTGGGCCTCAGTCAAAAGAACTTATGGGTACGAAAATAGGAGACACAGGCTACAGCTGGAAATGGATAAGTGGAGGACATTAACAAGAAAACAATGGTGCAGTCAGAGAGAAGTAACACTGTGGAATAGTTTACCAAGGGACATAGTGGAAAGTAAAACTATGAATGCTTTTAAAATTGGGCTGGATAACTTTTACATGAATAATTACAGTCTAGTAAAATTTGGGAAAATAAGGCAAGCATTAAGGATGAAAGTCTGTGTAGCTTGTATAACCTATGTAAGAAGAGTGCACGGGCAAAGAGGATACTGTGGATCTGTTGGGGGAACAAATGAATAAAATATATGCAAACTACAGCAAGGGAATAAAGTGAGACCTGGTATTGGCTGCAGTGAAGCTCTATGTGGGGATGCCTAGGGGCTATTCAGAACAGGAACAGCAACAGAAAGAGGACTAAATAAATGTGTAAGACTGTGCAGTTGCTTAAGAGGGCACAGGAGTGGCTACCAAATGGTGTGGAAATAGTTGAATAAAAGTAAGAGGTTTGGCTGTACAGGGACACTATACTTGGGACAATGAAACTGTGAGGAACTGTTTACATCAGCCACCATGTTCATGTAGCTACATGACACCATCAACCAACCACAAAGCCAGGACTAGCCAGGAGGATTCTGGGGCTTGTGAAAGGACCTTGGGGGAACCAGGAAAATCTAGGCGCCTTTTTTCGAACAGCCAATGAGGCATCAAGGGAGCCTCATACATATTAATTTTCTTAAGGACAGTGGCTCTGGTCAATGGGGACTTGCCAAAAGCTCCCAAAAAGTACAGGACTTTTGGACTCTGAGTCAGCCTGGGGAAGACACCCTCCGGGGGGAAGGGGGGCTCTTGCCCCTGGGGGAGAATGGGGCTTCAGGGCTGGAAATGGGCCTGCCTGGCGACTGCCAGCAATCCGTTCCCCAGAGCAGGTAGTGCCTTCCCCCCATTAAGAGAAGCAAAATGGAGAAGCAAGGAAGAAAAAGTTCAGTAAAGAAGCAGCTTTGAAGAGAAAGAGAAGGTTGATGGCTGATGGAATCTGCATTGTTTAAAGATGCACCACAGTGGTGAGATAAAGGCAGCTCAAATGGAAAAGGGAAAAGTTTCAGGTCACAGGAATCTGTGCTGATTTAAAGATGCACCATAGTGGTGGGATGGAAGAAAGAAAGGTTGTGTCCTGAACCTGGGAAAAGGACAAAGGTTGTGTCTTGATCCTGGAAAAAGACAAAGGTTGTGTCCTGAGCCTGGTAAAAGGACAAAGGCTGCATCTAAGCCTGGGAAAAGACAGGATATTGATGAACGAGAATGAATGTACTGAGAGAAGAAAAGGAAGAGTAAGCCTCTTTGATTTAGAGAATTTCTATGCACCTGCACGGTGAGAAGAGAGACTTTGAAAGCTGTTGAAACAAGAGTGCAGGAATTATGTGTGAGCCAGAGCAAGAATGTGGCTGTGTTAAAGTTGAAAGACTGTGAAAGCAGGTCAGGTACCTGTTGTCTGCACCTGAGATACAGTGAGGGGAAGAGACTGTTGTGGTAAATCCTGGATTCTCAGATTTTGAACAGCTCCCCAGAGCCTGATGTTCAGGAAAAGAAACAGTGCTCTGGCTACACACGTGGCAGAAAAGGTAAAGGAGAGGAAGCAGTGAATGTGCTGAATGTTTATGCTGACACCCAGGGACAGGTGGGGAACTTGCTAACCCCCATCAAGTGGGGTCTGCCACTGCAAGGGATCACGTGTCTTGTACCAGAGTGTTAGGCTGCTCTGATTGGAGGGAGCCAGGCCGTGGAGCCACTCCTAGGTCTGGGTCCCTTGTAGTTGGTAGACCTTGCGCACATTCCCTGCAACAGGCCTGTAACGGGCTGAAGGGGACAAACTGCAAGATATGCAAGCAAAAGGAAGAAAGACCAAGCAGCAGCCTATGTGCCCCTTCCAGTTTCAAGCAACGTGCCTGGATCTGCATGTATTTCCATCAATCCCTAGGACTTCAGCGAACTGTGCCATCTGAGGACTGATCCTACAGAACCGTGAGTAAACAGCAGGAACTGCCCTGCATCTGGGGACTGTAAATAGCTCGCATGCCCACCAGGGCAGGAGCTAGAGCCAAGTTTGACAGAGAAAAGCTAATGTTTTAGCTCTAACCAAGGGAAAGAATGTAAAAAGTTAAAGCTAAAATCTTCACGCGTGCCAACACTGGTAACCAGCTGCACCTTAGGCCTACAGCTAAAATCTGGGTACCCAGTAACAGGATTTCGGGGCATCATTCTGGACTGGGACCTATGGGTCTGGGCCTTGGGTACACCTGCAGCAGTTAGCTAGTTAGTTTGATCTGGTGGCTGCAATGATTGAAATAATGGGTCCGAATCAAAAGGGCAATGTGATTTGGAGAATTGCAAATCTCTAAAAATTCAATCACTAAACTGTGCTTAACCTCTATTCCACCTACCCCATCCTAACCCTTCTCTTGTACATAAATTGTGATGTTATTGTTTTGCAGCAGAACGGATTCCAGAGCCTAATTTCAGTGAGCATGTTATTGGCTGAAATGGGAAATGTAAATGGTTTAACTGAATGTGGGGGAGGTTCGAATCCTGGTAAGTCCATGCCTGGGATAACTGTTGGGGAGGTGGGTTGGTACGACATCCCGGGGGTTGTACTGCAGGTAATCAGACCCACTAAAATGTACTCTGGGTGGTTTTAGTTTAGCTTTTTGGAAAGGACTCCCTATTTTACAACTATGGGAACCCAGGCCCCTTAACCTTGGTCGGGCCTGCAAGGCAGGGGTTTTGCCCCTCTCCTGGATGGCACCGGAGAGGGGCTACACATGGTACAAGGGTCAGGAAGCATACTCCACACACAAGCACTCAAGGCACCTATATGGGGGTAAATACCCCAAAATGTTGTGAGGATGACAGTCTGGTAAACAGGGCCTCACACTGCAAACCCTCCTCCCAACCAGACTGTCTGCCTTGGAGGGGCTGGGGACACCTGTTTCAAAGACCCACCATGGGGAGAGCTGTGGAAGCCCATGGAGGAGAGTTAAGTGGTGATGGGGCTCGGTAGTCGCTTGCCTGAAGGGAAAACAGGAATTTTGAGGTCAAAAATAAAACAAGAAAAAAATTATGCAAAATTCAACACTGAGATCCACACACAGAAAACAGGGTTCAAGCATTCTGAACATTAATCATCTCCCAAAAATGCTAGAAAAGTTTTAACCCTTTGCTTCACCACGGTCCCTTAGCCATGGGACCAGCAGTCTTTTTTTTTTTTTTTTTAATGAAAAAAGCATTCCAACTTGCAGTACGTTAGACCCCTTTTAGCTAAACTACGGGTGAAAAGTACTGCACTTGTAACAGACATTAGATAGTGCAGCACTTTATTTTCTCCAAACGTAAGCCTGAAAGACCCACAAACTGTTCCTAATTTATCCTGGAGATGACAGCAATTTGGCCATAAATTCCAGAACAATGGACACCCCAACCCCAAGCTTCAGTGATCACAGCATCACCAGTTATTTATTTACTGGCTGATGACTGTCCCCCCCCCCTCCCCCACTGCATTTCAACCTAGGCTCCCCTTCAAAGCCTAACCTTGTCCCCACTTTTGGGCTGATACCGGACTGCTGCTTAATGTAGGCAAATGGACCCATGCCAGAGCTCTCCAGCCCTAACCCTACAGCTTCTGTGCAGGTCCAAAATGGAGCCACCACTACAGCCTACAGGCAATCATACGCTGCATCTAGACACTGGGGCCAGGCACTGAACAGAGTTTTCTGCCAGTACAGAACACAGCCCCGGTCACGAGGGGATGGCCTCTCCTGCTGGTCTCCAATTAGAATCCAGGGCTTGGATATTTATGGCAAGCACTGATGCTAGCCACCAGGCAACCCAAGAATGACCAACTATACACAGCCATTTTCCATTTTAAAAACGGTTTCCTTCCTTCCTTCATGAGCTGCTGTAAGGTTGAACATATTCCTTTTTCTGTTACTCTTGTGTATCCCCAAATAATCTATTATTTTTAGTTCTCACCTTTTCAAAGTAGTCATCGATGTTCTCATTTGTAATAGACGGGTCTGTTGCAAACTCAAAGAGTTCCCTGACTGTCATCACTGCCACACCATGCTTCTGGAAGAAATCTGTCCTCAGTAAACGGAAAATAAAAGGCAAGAGTCAAACACGAAACCAAACGTTGTGCAGCAGTTTTCAACACATTTATTTTACAAGGGAATACCCTGTACAGCAGAGCCACTGGGTACTGTGGGGACCACTGGGCGCCCCACAGTACAGTTGTGAGATGTGGTGCTCGACAAGGGGCCGATTTGGGGTCAACTGTTCTTCGGTCTGCTTATTCCTCCCAGGCTGGCACATTCATAGTTCTGATGCATTATTTCATGCTGATGTTATACAGATATATTTGCCTTTTAAACCAAACTGCCCCTACAACACTACTGCTCTTGCCTGTTGTGTGGAATGCTCCATCTCCTGCCTCTCAGGCAGCTACAGCACTCAATATCAGGTGAAATACCTGCAGCAACTGTTAAAGAGGAACATTTATGAATCGTGCCCATCCCGGTTTGAAAGTCCATGAAAACTTATTTTAAGTGAGGTACTTGGCTCCTCTGTAGCTGGCAGCCATCCACAGATTATCAATATTTATGTATGTCCTATATTGATACGACATTGCCACCATTTTTACAATCATGTGATGTCAGTGACGATCAAACTGTGCTTACAATATGGTCAGCCACAGCGTGATTGTCTGTAACATCACAAGCTTCTAAAAATGGTGGCAATGTAGTATCAATATGGGGCAGCCAGCGTCATTGATACCTCTGGATTACTGCCAGCTTCAGTTAAGTCTGATATCTAATTTAGAAGAGCTTTTCATGGGCTTTCAGACTGTGATGGACATGGTTCATAATGTTTTCCTCTAAATGAAAAGCACTACCAGTACATACAGTATAGCGCAGTCAGTTAAGGCTTTAAGCTGCAGATCTGGAGATCTGGGTTTGAATCCCACAGCCGTCTAGATACATACTGTGTGATCCTGAGCAAGTCACGTAACTTCCTTGTGCTCCCAGATCGCATCTGGAAACAAGCTTCGGCTTAGTGTGCTACTACTACTGGTTAAACAATGTTCCCTTTCCTTTATACTATGAACTCTGGCACTAGAGAGAGAAAAAAAACACTAGTGACAGAAACCGGTGTGAGCCAAAGACTAAAGTGGGTGGTATTTTTTTATTTTTTATTTAATTACTCAAGTGGATCTTGATTTCACTTGTATCATTAATGGCATCTAAACTGTTCTGGATCAACATCATTTGTTTCTTTGAAGGCTTAAAATAAATTTGGGGTGCCGCCCTGTTGGTGCAACAGCAGGGCTGCCAATTAAGTTGCTGGCAACGAGGGTTTAGGACACAACGGGTGGGGGGAGACAAAGCAACAGAGCACCATTGTAGGCTCCCTCCTCCAATGGAAGCAGGGGTTGTGCTGTCCACTGTAACAGCACCACCTAGGGTGATGTGGTGTAGCAGAATCCACAGAGCATAACAGGTGGGGAGAGTGCACAGACATCAGCATGCCAAACATCAGTGCTACGGACCTCCTGAAATGCAATCTCAAGGAAGATGGCCTCTGATTAGTTGGATGATGTCCAGCCACGACCAACAACCTCTTCCTGTCTCCTGCCCCCACTAGCCAGATACTACCTGCACACCTCCTGTTGCTGCGCTGGACTGAGAAGGACCCCTACCTTCGCATGGGAGAAAGATAACTCGGGCCCCATCCAAAGGGGCAAGTTGTGGCCGGGGATACCAGGACTGTCCAGGACCCTGGGAGAGGAGATCTTCTGGGAGGGACTCCACAGTCAGGCAGTAAACATTAGCTATGACCGAAGGACTATTGGTTGGAAGGTAGGGGGGCAAAAACATGATTTAAAAAAGTAAGTTTGGGCAAACTTTTGTTTTAGGGCTAGAATGCAACAAATTTAAGTACATCCTCAAATAAGGATTTCTGACCAAGTCGAGCAATGGTTTACTATTCTTATACAGCAAAAAAGAAAGAAGGTGTATTAAAGGGATTTTCTGGTATCCGTTAGACAACATTCCCCATGAAATATGAATATCTGGACCTGCCATTTTCAAAATGAGTCACTCAGGGTCACATAATAAATAAAGGGTGGTGGTGCGATTCAAAAACCTCAGTTTGTGGGTTCATAGCTCTGTGCTAGAGCGCATCCCCAGAGAAAAAATCCACTTGTCTTACTGTTCAAAACTTACTGTGGTTAGCAGGTTTACTTTTTTCCCAGTTCTGCAGCCACAATGTTAGAGAAAACAGTGAGCGTTCATCAGCTTCAATACAGAACAGGCCATTTCGGCCCAGATGTGATGCAAGTTAAAACTCAATGCCATCTCCAAGCTGCAAGGCTTGCTGAAATTCAAGAAGCATTACTGAAGAGAAAGAGGACAAACTCACTCTGTTCCACAGCACTACCTGAAGAGGTCTACTTAGGGAACCATGAGACCAGGTGGTGTGAGGGTTACAGTCACTGGAAAGGTACCATCGTGGGGTACAGCAGGCAGCTTTGCTAATTTATTTGTCATTTTTATTAACCCCATTCCCCCTCTCCCTGCCAAGAAGGGTCACCATGGCTGCACCATTCCTAAGGTCGTGAGGGGAGGCGGGCAGCTGATAAGGTTGCCCCTTGGTAGGCTGGTAGGAAGTGTGCCCCCCCCCCCCGGATCCAAGCATCTCACCTCCTTAACATGCTCAGCCCCCAGCTGGTCTCAAGGTGAGATTCCGGGGCTTGCATTCAAACTCTGGTCTCTCGGGTGACGATGCAATGCACTGCTGCACCACTGGATGGGCTGATCATTTATGGTTATATGTGCACTTAATATTTTTACTTATTTGTTGACCTGGTCAGCCCATGAGCAGAAACTGCCTGTTTTCAAGAGTGGCCAGAAACAGACAACATTTAAAACAACACACAAAGGCATTCATGTATAGCATGTACAGGTTGACAAAGACCTTAACAAACCATTTTAGCTGTTTATTAAAAGACTGACTACTAATACGGTTTACCACTGGGGATGGTAAGGCATCAACAGTTTTTGTACAAAAAAATGCTCTCTGTGCTTTAGAAGTGTGCAACACTTTTTGCAGCCAGAAATGACTGTCATATTACTGGGAGTCAAGTCATTATTGATATTCTATAGACAGGTAAAAGCAGACAATGAAAAATAAGTATGGAAATCCTGTCATATTGTATCACTGATTTGTAGAACGCCATCTAGAAACAAGAGCCTGGGGCTCACAACGACGCAGCAGATGTCACTCAGTCAGATCAGCCTGTTTGGGCAGGCTGTTCTACAGAAATATCAGAATCAGTTTTCTAGCTTGCTTAAAAGGTTATTTTTTAAAATCAGATTTGCTTTCTGTGAGAAGTTATGGACACCATGTTTCCAAAATGGAGTTTGATTTGTTGAGGGGAAGGGGGAGTGCTGTAGTGTCACTCAAAAAGAAGAACAAAGTGAGTTTCAGGGAAACAAATCACTAAAAGTATGGCTTAAATAATGCACAAAAATCTGTTGGCTAGAGAAGATACCTCATCAAAAAAATCTGATTTGTAATCCAGGAAGAGGGTCATTTACAAGGATGTCCTGGCTGACAGCAGCTACGCAGCTGGCTAACAAAATTTAAAATTTAAGGGCCGAGTCCACAAAGTGGCATAATGCTCCACAACCTCAGCATGTTTCCTCCGCACAGGCAGAGTGCTCCACTGCCAGGCACATATGATGTGCATCCCCCCCCAACCAAATACCATGCCACCTAGAGAGCTACGCAGGCAGTCAAGTCAGTCAGTGTGGAGTACTGGAGGAAGGGATGGAGGCTACGCCAGGGGGACACTAGCAGTTGGGCCTCTGCACTGCCTTGATCAACTGTTCCATTCACATTTAAGGAGTTCTACTGGCTGAATAGAATCCCTGATCGCTGCACAGATCAGGGCTTCACTGTTCAAATTCCCAGTGTAGTCGCCTGAAAAAATGATTAGACTTGCCTGACTGCTCGTAAAATTACATATTGCCCCCGGTGCAGCCGACATTTTTAATTGTGGCGCCCCTTGTCAGTCCCAATCTCACTAGTGATAACACAAGGTGATGACACGCCCACTGCCCCTGCATTATGGGTACCTCTATACGAGGTATAAAAACACTATATAAAATATCGATCATTATTTTATCACACTTTGCCTAAATGACATGTATGCCAGTCATATACATGGCATTTAGGCAAACTGTGCAAAAATAACGATCGGCATTTTACATATAGTGTTTTTTATATTTCCGTACATAGGGCTGCCCATAATGCAGGTCCAGTGTCGCGTCATCATCTTGCATTATCACTAATGAGATCAGGACTGACGAGAGGTGCCATAATTGAAAATGCCTGCTACACCGGGGGCTATATGGAATTTTACAAGCGGTCAGGCTAGTTTAATATTCATTTTTTCGGGTGACTCCACTGGGAATTTGAACAGTGAAGCCCTGATCAGTGCAACGACTGGGGCTTCTATTCAGCCAATAGTTCTCCTTTAAAGCTCAAAACAACCCTCCCAGGACACAGGCCAAGCCATCCAAGCCAGCACGGAGGCCTGGGAGGCACGGCACTAACTTATTTTTTTTTTTGGTTAAATAAACTTTTTCGGGCCATAAAGCAATATGGCAACCCTCTGGAGAGCAGCCCTATCCTACAATTTCCATCTCCACTCAAAGAAGCTGATCCACGCTCTGCAGTTCGTTCGGGCTTCCTATTTCCTTTATTATTTGTTTGATCAGTTCTCTGTTCACTTTCCAAATAAAGGCATCCATTTCTGTTTTTTTAATAGTATTGCTTTTATATGAAACCAATTCCATTTCACTTATGTGAAACATCAGCATTTGATTACATAAACAAAACAAAAAAAAAATATTTCAGACAGTGTGTATATAGTCCCACAATTCTAATACAAGACTGCATCACCAGGGGAGGGAGGGGCGAGTTTAATTATGGCAAGCCTTTCTTCAATACGCTTCCATCCCCAAGACTGGAAACACTGATAAAACTTGCAAGATTAGGCAACACAGCTATCAAGGCTGCTATGCACTTTATAATCCCAATATCTGAAACAGAGAAATTGAGGCCTTGAATTTAGAAAACCCTCATATGAACTCCAAAACTGCTCCAAACATTGTAGAACCCTACAATATACAATCTTGTACTATAACAAATTGTAAAATGTAGTATACAAGACAACATTTGATTTTTGTTTACCTGTCTAACACCATGAGCAATACTGCCTTTTTGTTCATGTGCGACCAGGGTACATAAATATACCATACAGGTTAACAACACTACTGCCCTGATTACTGTAACCTCTAGTATTAGAGCCGCCATGGATCAGGGCAAACTGTCAGGTGCTATATTTATTGACTTGTCAAAAGCTTCTGACCTTGTCAACCATGACCTACTGGGGGAGCAGCTCAGGGCTCTCGGGTTCTCTCCGCATGCCATGAGTTGGATGATGGGCTACCCAACGGGTAGAAAGCAGCGCACCTGCTTTAACAAGGTCCTCTCGAAGCCTAGGGCTGTGACCATGGGAGTTCCCCAGGGATCGGTACTTGGACCTCTCCTATTCTCACTTTTTATTAATCAACTCCCATGGGTGACCGCTCATTGCCAAGTTACGCTTTATGTAGATGAACTTGTGCTAGTGGCCCATGCTCGTAATGCTGCTGACCTTAACCAGTGCCTATCTGAAGACTTCAGCAGAGTCTCGGCCTGGATTACCAACCATAGACTGGTATTGAATCCTAACAAAACTCAGGCCATGCTCTTTGGTTCCACGGCCAAGTTAAAAGCCCCATCAGCTATGCTCAAAATAGCTTGCATGGAGGCCCCTGTTGACAACAGCGAAGCTCAATTAAATATCTTGGGTCACCTTGACCCACAACTTGACATGGGAAGCCATATCCAAAACATCTGCAGAGCCACCAGGTGTAAGCTTGGCCTTGCCTGGGGCCAAATACAACCTGACTCGGGGCGAGGCTGGCACTTGCAGTGCTTCTCCCCTCCACTTAATTATGGATACCACCTATTTGCCAGGTCACCCCAAATCCATCTTAAATCGGTGGAACCACGGCATATAATGGTATCTGTCGGTTTGCACTTGCTGCTCCCAAACTCACCCACCGATGTGAGCTCTATGACAAACTCAACTGGCTCCCCCTGGAATTCCTGATCCTTGGTGTAGGAAACTTCACCAGGAAAGTGCTTGCCACGGGCATCCCGTTGGGACTGGCATCTCCTCCCAAAACTGGGCGCCATCCCCTACCAGCTCCAGGTCACAGACACCCGTGTTGTAAAAGTTCCCCTACTCGGGACCCTTATGGGGGATCGTGACTTTGCCGCTTTTGTGCCTAGGCTCTGGAACTCCATTCGGACTCTGTTGCTCTGCCCCTTCCCATGGGACCTTTTCGCCTCCCTGTGGTCCCACCTAAAACAAACGACAAGATTGACTGCCTAGTCTCTGTAATGTAATACTCTGCAGTCCACTATTGTCCACTCTGAGTCCATGATGGTCTATGAAATATGTATTCAGTGATTCTAATGTCTATCTATGTCCTGTAACAATTTGTACTATGTGTGGCAGTATCTCTGCCCTTATACAAGCGTTGTTATAGCTGTTTTTACTGTATCATGCTGTTTCTCCAATGTTGCCATGTATGTATACTGTATGTTTTGTGCTCTCCCGGGTCATTCCTGAAAATAGGCATACTACTTGTCTAGTGTACTTACCCGGTAAACAAAAGCTAAATAAATAAATAAACAATGGGCTGGCAGTATAGCCTAGAGATTAGAGTAATGAGCTGTGAACGAGCTTGGTAAATCCAGCACACGAGACCTGGGTTTTATTCTCACAACCTCCACTTGCATACTGTGTAGAAACAGACTTTGACGGCAGATAAGGACCGCTTGGCCCACCCAGACTGCCCATTTCCCTACCTATTGGATAAGCTGCAGCTTCTAGTTTGCCAACAACCTACTTCCTCCTATCCCCCACTATAACTGCCTTATAGCTGTCCAATGCATTCTTGAATTCACCCACTGTTTTTGACCCCCACAACCTCCTCAGGAAGATGGTTCCATGCGTCCACCACTCTCTCCGTGAAAAATTATTTCCTCATGTTGCCCATGAGCCATCCCCCCTCTATCTTTAAATTGGGTCCCCTTGTTCTTACACATCTCTTTTTCTGAAAGATGCTACCCTCTTGGACTTCGCTGATTCCCTTGAGGTACTTGAAAGTTTCTATCCTGCGCGCTCCCCTTCCTCAAGGGTATACATATTAAGCTCTCTTAGCCTCTCTTCATATGGCTTCTGATGCAGACCCTGCACCATTTTAGTTGCCCTCTTCTGGGCCGCCTCCATCCTGTCTATGTCCTTGCGGAGATGGGATCTCCAAAACTGCATGCAGTACTCCAGATGGGGTCTTACCAACTGTCTGTACAGAGGGATAACAACTTCCTGTTTTCTACTGGTGATGCCTCTCCCTATGCATTCCAGTATCCCCCAGCTCTCCTTACTGCCTTCTCATATTGCTTGTCTACCTTAAGGTCATCTGATAGGGCTACCCCAGGTCCCTTTCCATTTCTGTTGTTGTTAGTACCTCCCCCCCCCCCCACTGTATACTCTTCATCGGGTTTTTGTTTCCAAGTGCATTACTTTGCACTTCTTTGCACTGAATCGAGCTGCCATACTTTTGACCATTCCTCCAATCTTGACAAGTCCCTTCTCATCCTTTCCACCCGCCCTTGTGTATCAACTCTGTTGCAGATCTTTGTGTCATTTGCAAAGAGACATACTTTTCCTTCCAGACCCTCTGCAATGTCTCCTATAAAGACATTAAAGAGGACTGGTCCCAGTACTGAACCCTGCTGTACCCCACTAGTAACCCCCTTTTATTTGGAGTGAGTTCCATTTACCATTACCTTCTGAGTCCTGTTGTGCAGCCAATTTGTTACCCTGGCTACCACCCTGGGACCCATTCCCAGGCTAACTAACTTTTTTATTAATCTTTTGTGCGGGACTGTGTCAGATGCCTTGCTAAAGTCTAGGTAGGCCACATCCACAGCCCCTCCCTGGTCTACTACTTTGGTCATCCAGTCAAAGAAATCTATTAGATGCATCTGACATGACCTTCCTGCTGTGAATCCATGCTGCCTTCGGTCCTGTGCCCCACTGGCCTCTAGGTACTCCACAATTCTTTCTTTCAAGTGATTCCATCATTTTCCTACCACTGAGGTCAAACTAACAGGTCTGTAGTTTCCTGCCTCTGCCTTGCTCCTACTTTTGTGAAGGGGAATCGGATCCACCCTCCTCCAGTCCTCAGGTACCACCCCATCCTTCCATGATTTGTTAAAAGGGTAGTCAGTAGTGTTACTAGGTCTCCCCTTAGTTCTTTTAGAATTCTTGAGTGAATCCCATCAGGCCCCACTGCTTTGTCCACCTTGAGTTTTAGGAGTTTTTTCCGGACCCTTTCTTTTGTGAATGGACTGGTGTCAACCCTCCCGCCCAGAGTGCTTCTACTGTTTGGTTTAGGTAACTCCTCTTCTTCTTTTGTGAATACTGAGCAAAAGTATTTGTTCAGTATCTCTGCCTTTTCACAGTCTCCCTCTGCCCACTTCCCCTCCCCTTTATTAAGCTTCACTATCCCTTCCCCTGACCTTGCTTTGCTCCCTCATGTACCTATAAAAAGTTTTATCCCTCTTCTTAACCGAGTTGGCTATCTTTTCCTTGGTTTGGGCCTTTGCTATTCTGACCGCCTTCCCAGTTTCCTTCTGCTTTAACTGATACAGTTACCTGTCCTGCTCCTTCTGTGATTCCTTATACTTCCTGAATGCTATAGTTTTCTCCCTAACCTTCCATGCCACCTCTTTCGAGAACCATAGTGTTTTTTTACTCTGTTTTGTTTTCTTTGCCTCTATGATGGCAGTTTTGATTTTTCTCCATTGTTCTTCCACCCCTCCTTTCTGTCCATTTGCTAGTGCATTCCTTAGGCATTCACCCATTTTGCCAAAGTCAGCCCTTCTAAAGTCCAATATCCTCGTTTTTGTATGGCTTATCTCCATGTCTGTGTTTATCGTGAACCACACTGTGTGGTGGTCGCTTGTTCCCAGATGGCTACCCACTTCTAAATCTGTGATCCTCTCTTGATTTTAGAGTACCAGGTCTAAGATTGTTCCCTGCTGAGTGGGTTCCAACACTAGCTGTCTAAGGCATGTCCCCTGTAGGGCATCGAGAATGACCCTGCTCTTGGATGTGGCTGCAGTAAATGTGTTCCAGTTAACATCTGGCATATTCAGGTCCCCCGTCAACAATATCTCTCCTTTTTCAGCCATTCTGAGAATGCTTTCCATCATTTCCTTGTCCATTTCCTCCCCGAGACGGGAGTCTGTATACAACCCCCTGTGCGAATTGTGGTGCCATTCCCTCTCTCCAAGGTGACCCACAGTGTCTACTATCCTCCCCATTTACCCCTGACTCTGAGCAAGTCACTTAACCGCCCAGTGCTCCCAGGTCGCCCCTGAAAACAGGCACTTGTGCTTAGTGGGCCTCACCTGGTTACCAAAGACTAAAAAAAAAAAAAAAAAAAAAATACATTTAAATGCAATATCGTCTTTAGGAGTGCTATAGCTCCTTCTAGTGGCTGCTGGTCATGTTCATCTCTGCCAAACAAATCCCAGAATAGAGCATCTGTAGAGCTAGGACCTGTACTCTACCCACAAAAACATTTACAGTCTGTATAGTCTGTGCCACCTTATACCTAGATATTTAATGGAAGAAAAAATGCAGGCAAATATTAACCATAATTCCTCCCCCTTTAACCTTGTCTCTAAATGCATATACACAATCTTTTCAAAAATTATATTACATCTTTATGCATTAGAATGAGCTCAGAACCAACTGGCTAGTTCAAAATTAAACACCACGCTTGTTAAGGTGAGGCAACCACTCTGTTAAAAGTCAGAACTTATCCTGTCAAAGCATTCATATTCTTCTTCCACCATGTTGGCTCTCCCATGAATGAAATTCTGATGTTTGTTTTCTGGGTATTTTTTGGTTTTTCACTTCTTTATGTTTCAGGTCTCTGACAGGGTCCAGTCTGCTGCTAGCCTGATGGCGCTGAGGGTGGAGGCGCTGGATGCCACACCTCGCTCCAGGCTGGCGACCCAGGTTCGGGAATGGACTCTGGCCACTGGGGGTCAGCAGGGGAGGGAGAGGATTGAGCGTCCGTAAGACTGCTCTCCTCTCCTGAAGAGAGCTCTGGGGTTTGCTAGGCACCTTAGTGACCTCCGAAGGAGATCGGGGGCACTACAGGTGCTGACGCTGGTCAGGGGGTGGAATGGTGGTGGATGTCAGCAGCATGCCTGCGCAGATGTCACTGCACATCCGTGCTCCAGGGGGAAACGTACGCATGAGAAAAAGCCCTGGCCCCTGGGATAGGCGACGGCTGCCTCCAGTGCCCCGCTGCCACACACCCAATACCAGGCTTGTCTTGGCAACCCTCCCAACCCTCCACCTCACCTTGTGGCCGACGCATCTGATTCTAGATAGAGCATCAGCAGTGGAAGGCAGACCCATCTTGGGTAGCTCAGAGCCAGGGGGTCTGTTGGTCTGAGGTAGGAGAGGGTGTCTGTCCCCGATTTCCCAGTGGGGCATGCTTCGGGTAGGTGGTAGAGCAGCGGTGGCGAGTGGGGTTAGCCCACGAGAGTTCCTGGGTGCGCCAGTGAGAAAGAAAGTCAACTAAAAAATTAAAAAAAAGCCTCCAGTCTGCTTAGGTCTGTCTAGCCCCATCACTCACCCTCCCTGTGACGTACCTCCTCTATTTATCCCTTACAAATTACCCCCTGTGGTGGAACCACCGAGGCTTACCAAGCTCCATTCGGAGCACAATCCAAATTCTACAGAGAAAGGCCTAGCCAGTGGAGCAAAGTCTGTGAGGGACTTGGAGTTTTCATCCTGCAGTCGTTTAGCACCATTTTTCTCCCCATAGGCTGCCAACGGTGCAAAGACATGCTGCGGCAAGCACGCCGGTACGGGTATCCACCAGCATGCCTGTCCCTACTCTGGACACCCCATCTGTACTGGTGCCTGGCCTCAACCAGGAGGCAGATAAACAGCACAGTGATACGTCACCCTTCCCCGAAAGAGGGGAGCAATTCATGGGATGCTCATCCTCTCCCCCCCAGCCTGCCCCAATGCAAATTGAGCTCACTCTCAAACTTGGGATCACCAGCGTGGCAAGCAGCAGTGCTACTGCCATGCCACTGGAAAGGCTTTAATGCCCATTTCTGGACACACTTACCAGCTTTTTTATGTTGGGTGTCTTGACAAGTTTCCCCACAATAAGTAATTGTTACTCTTGCTGGCATCAGGGAGTGGACAACCCCCTGTCCCCAAAGCTGCTGTCTAACTGCACCACTGTTGTATTTTTTAAGAATTGTTTTTAAAATTTTTAATTTAAGGAATAATCCACAATGGGGTGTGGATTGGGTTGGGATTTACCCACGGCTGGCATGGTTCGGTCACGAGGGTGCAGGTCGAGTGACCGACCACGCTAGCCATGGGCAAATCCCAGCCCAACCCACACCCCATCATGGGTTATTCTGATTATACAATTAGAAAAAAAAAAAAAAAAAGAACTGTAGCAAAAAGTCTGAATAAAAACTTTACGTTTTATTATTTTATGTTTAGAATAGAGAAATATCAATACGCTACATAACATGGTTCCTATTGAAAAGTGGCATAAAATGCATTTAGGCTATGGAGGACATCGTCACAGTAATTGTAAATACCAGAAGAGACATAATGGACTGAGCCACCGATCACTGAGGTAATTCAGCAAATCTGTCATTTTTTAGTCAATTTCACTTTCGCCGAGTGTTCTCCCAGTACTGTGTCTTTGAAACATACAGTTTGATATTGTTTTTACTAATGGCTGCTGATTTTGTGCAAGGAAAAAAAAATGTTGGCTTTGCGAGAGTGTATTGGAACGCTAAGCGTTCTGCATGGAATTATTTGACTTTTTTTTTTTCAAACGCGCGGTTGGTTAGTACTTTATATGGTGGTTAGGCAAGAACTATCCCACGCCATAAAGTGGCAGCCGACCAATCAGGAAACTGAATTTTTAGACCCCATTGTATAATATAAGTTACTAAATAGTCTGAAGATTTATAATACATCTGTATGGAAAATGGAGGGTTTTAATGTCTTTAAGTGTGTCACTTCTTGCATTCTTAGGATGTAAAAACCTCTCACCCTAAGAACGTGTGGGGAGACACTACAGTCTCCATATAAATGCATAAAAGAAATCAACTGTAGGGCTCAGTGTTATTTCAGTTTCCAACATGAGACTTTTACATTAGTGACTGATCTAATCAGCAACCCATGTACTTATATTTATTAATTCTATTCAACCTTAACAGTAGCAATACAGAGTTCTAAAACATTCCTTATTTATTTATTTTTTATTTATTTAAAATTTGGTAACTGGGAACAGCATACTGAGCCAAGGTTCGTTTCCAGGTGTGACCCGTGGACAGGGTAAAACAGAACAAAAAAGTACAAAATGCGGAGTACAAAAAAAGAAGCATGTACAAAATAATACATATTAAGTTCAGTTACAGGTTGTTTATACAGTGGCTAACTAGGTAAAAAACACTTGTCGGGGCTAAGTAACTGAGGAAATGCAAAAGGGGCAAGAAGAAAACAGGGATTTTGGTTGTGGGGGGAAAAGCTGGGACAGCAGAAGCTGTAACTGAGGGTGGGAGAGAAGACACTTAAGAGCAGGACTGGCAGGGGTAAGGCAGGCTGGGGGGGGGGGGCATGCAATCCAGGGAGTGGGGTACTATGACAGGAAGAGGGCTGGTATGAGCCGGAGTATTCATCGCAAGGGACAGAGGAAAAGTGAAAGTCTGTCGACAAGGGGTAGGGGTGGCTAGCTATAAGGGACGAAAGGTGCTGTAGGAGCAGCAGGAAGTGCAAGATGGATTAGACAGACTCTGAGAAGAAAGATGAGCAGTACGGCATGAAGAGGTAAGAACTGGAACATTAGGGTGGTGCGGAGAGGGGACACTGAGAACAAGGCTGGAGGGGGAGGAGTCTGAGAAGTCTTCTGAAAGAGAAGAGGGAGGGGGATAGGTGAAGATCAGGGGTAATTTATTCCAGAGAGAGGGAAAACGGAAGGATAAGGTAGATTTACCAGAAGCAGAGTAGGGGTAGGGAAGAGAGAAGGTTTGAGGGTCTCTGTGACGAAAGGAGTAGTTAGAGGTGGCCACCTGGTAGAGGTGGGAGGAGTGATAGGAGGGGAAGAGTACCAAACCAGAATTTAGCAGTAAAAGATGCACAGTGAACCAGTCTCCTGTGGGACAGGGGAGCAAGAGATAGGGCAGAGTAAAGAAGGCAGTGGTGGGTAAGGGAAGGGGAATCAGAGGTGAGACGGCAGAATGAGTTTAATAGGATATCAAAGTTGCCTAAGGAGGCATGGGAGGCCATGCCATACATCACATCGGCATAGTAAAAAGTGGGAAGTATCATTCTAGTGACAAGTTCTTGATGCATGGGGAGGGGAAGGCAGTTTTTGTGCTGGCAGAGAGCACCTAGTTTATGGCGAAGCTTGACGCAAATGGCATCGACGTGCATGGAGAAGTCCAAGTGGCTATCTAGCCAAACCCCTAAATACTTGAAAGCCGAGACGTTTTCAAGGCAAGAACCATCCAAAGTAGAGAAAGTTGGAGGGTGCTGAAGGGTGGCCAGTTTCTGTCTGGTGCCTAAAGTCATGGCCACTGTTTTTTCAACATTCAGTTTGAGCTTGTTTTCTAAGAACCAGGACTGGACTCTATTAAAATCATCCTGGAGAGGGGTCTGGACACTGTCAACAGAGGGCCTGGAGAGAAAGAATAGTATTGTCAGCATACATGTGTATTTCAGCGTATCTGTAGACTGAGGGGAGGTTATTTATGAAGAGAGAAAAGGATAGGGCCAAGTATGGAGCCTTGGGGAAACCGGAGAGGATTGTGTGTGTGTCGGGGCAGAACATCGCCTTGTAGCAAAATGTTTCCCAAAACCCACCATTTTCAGTTTATCTGTGTTCAAAAATGTTTACAGAATGCCAAAACTCCTTTGTATGACATTTTGTATAATACCAGTTTTGTCATCAATGACTTCAAACTGTATCATCAACTTGGGGCCTAAGCTTATGCAGGCTGCATCTGGTGGTCAATAGTGGTGTACAAGTAAACAATTTTTCTCCTAATACTACGTATAATGCACTTCAGCAACAAGGCATGACTAGAGGTAAGAGGAACAGTCTGTTAATCACTCCCTAGGGGTGTTATGTGGTGCCACACTGCCCCTAGGGTGCAACTATCAATCTAACTCCTGGGAGGACTTCATTGTTATTATAAAAGACTTATGCAGTGGACATCTCAGTTAGAGAAGGAGGACGGAGCAAACCAGTTGCTAGGCCGCTGAGGAGAAGCTGCTGTAGCAGGAGTCGGTGAAAGGCTATTTTCCATTCTACAACAGGTATGCCACCGTTGCTATAAGTGGAATAGACTTCACTGACCTTTCCAGAAGTTCTTTGGGTTTGCCAGTCCGTGGCGCAAACGAAGAAAGAATAGGAGTGGCCCTCTTCTGGCCCCGGGGCCAGCATAGAGATTGGGTGTGAGTCCTTGCGGTGGCAGGAGCCCCTACTCGAATGTCCTGAGGTTTCTGGCGACTCCAGGAAGACCCGCGGGGGTTGAAAGTGGCCCGACAGACCTGTCCCCCCATTCTTGCGCTATAAACTGAAGAAGAAGGTCAAGCTCCTTTGGCGATTTCTTTCTTTTATATTTTTCCTATTTTTCTTACTTTTTGTGCCCTTTTGTGTATTTATTGCGTGTTTTGGACATAAGATAGTGATTGAGTGAGCAAGTGAGTGTGAAAGCAAAGTGAGGTATCCCGTGGTTTTAATGTTTTAATGCACCTTAGTGTCTCCAGTTCCGTTGGCACCAGAAAGTGCACAGATGTAACAGCGTTTAAAATAACTAATTTAAGCATTTAGAATAGATTAATAAAAATGAATAAAAATGAGTAGTGGACTTCCAGGTTCACTAGGTGGAAGAAATAGACCATAGGGATTGGGTCAACTGAGTCACAAGGTTTAGACCTTATAGTGCAGATGCTGGCGTTCTAGTAGGATAAGCACCATTTTTGATTGCATTACTAGAGAGACGTGCTGCAAGGAGCAAGTGCTAAGCGAATTTCCGATTCTAGGAGTGATTGCCTGGGAGTTGTATTAGCTTGGCAGATAGAATCAGAGCTCCTAGGCAGCAACATATTGCCTCATATTGAGTCCAGAAAGTAAGTAGCTACATAATAGTTAAATCATAATAGTTATCAAAATTAACTCAAGCTATAACTAATGGGGATCTAAGAGCAGGCATAAAACTGTATGGTAGAAAGTTGGATGGTCTGGATTTACACTGGGGATTCAGGATACAATAGATTGCAGAATTGTTTTATTTGCCTCACTCGCTATATTTACTTGGCAGACAAAACTAAAACCAAAGAAAAAGTATCTTTGAGGCGTATTAGCAAGCCAATATTTTAGTGAAATATTCCAGATATTTGAAACCCCTTTATTATTGTTTTTTTTTTTTTTGTTTTCCATGTACCCAATTAGTGGAGAAAAGGAGAATTCAAGGGAGATTGTGATTGGTTGGCATCCCATGGCACGCCAGACATTACCTCATGGGGGGTTACAGCCCACCTGATAGGCTAATGATGCACATGACCCAGATCAGATTTCCAGTATATCCAGGTCCCAGGAACCCCTGCTCTCCAGTTGTAATTTGTGCATCTGAATAGGCAAGAAGCATCCAGAGAACCCCTGTCTGCTCCTTAAATTCTAAGGTAGGAACTGTGTTTGTTCTCAAAAGCCTTCTCTGTTTATTGCAATTTTACTTGGACCAGTTATTTGATATTGTCTGGGGGCCGGCTGCTGCCCCATACTCCTAATCATGATTAAAACAGGAGCATTCTGTGCTCCTAGAAATTTTTATTTAATAGCAACATTGCTCTTGGTTGTCCAGGTGTTTTTATTTTCGCTCCTTATTATCTGTGTTATGCTGTATATGGTGCTTACAGGATGTTTTCTTGAGCCATTAGGCTGGGACCCTCGCTCTCTGGGCCGCACGCCCTGATTCCAGGCCTCCCAGGCAGCGTGCTGCCTGCTCCAGAGGCCACGCGGCTCTGAGGGTTCCCCCAGCAGGCACTCGCCTGAGAAAAATCCCACCGCGAGTCGCCTCTCCTCCCCGTGACTCCGCGGTCTCTCTTGAGGCCCTCCTACCTTCAGAGGGGTTGGCGCACGAGGTCCCGTCCTCCCTGCGCCTCTGGCGCTCGCTTCCGAGGACCGCTAGCTCCCTTTTTCCAGGCCCACGCCTGGCCCAACCTCCCGCGAGTCGCCTCTTTTCCCCGCGACTCCGTGGTCTTCCCCTACAGCCCTTTCCTCCCTCTGAGGCCCTCCCCCCTCTTCCTGGCCCCCCGGGAAGGTCGTGGCCTTTCCGGCCGTTCCACCGCATTCGGGCGTGCTTCCAGACGCCACCCTGGCGTCTCGCCCTCTCGCGCCTCCAAACGGAGGCGCAGATCTCTTGCCAGGCCTCTTCGGGGCCTTCTCCTGCAGGCGCAGCCTCCGACTCAGGCCCAGCGGACGCGCGCCTCAGCTCCCTGCTCCTCTCTTCGGCCATCTGGCCGATGGCCTTCCAGCCTCCCGGAGACCTCCTAGTGGCTTCACCTTGCCCCCTCTCCCGGAGACATTCAGAGGGGTTGGCGCCGCGGTGTGGTCGTCTGCTTGGACGATAGGCCTTCTCGGAGGCCAACCACGCCACACGGCACCACGTTAGGCCACAGGGCAACGCCTTTTTCTCCGCTGGGAGCTCCTCCGCCCCTCCTCGGCCTAGGAGAGCTGGGGACAACAGAATAGAATAAAACAGATAAAAATAAATAAAATAAAACTGAAGGAAAATTAATAAAGCTGAGAGCAGATTCAGAGGTCCAGGCCTCAGCAGGACTCCTGACCCCAGTGGCAACTCTAAGAGGCAGTTTAGCACAGTGCTGAGGGCCCGAGCTACGCCTCTGGAGTCCTGGGCTGAATCCCACAGCGACCTCTTGCTTCCTGTGTGACCCTGAGCAAGTCTTAGGCGCTCTTATCAACCTTCTGGAAAAACAAAAACAAAAACAGGAGATCTCCTTAGTCCGACTCGGGTCTCTCACATAGCGACCCCAGTAGGACACCGCAGAGTCCATGCCCGGGTACCTCCCACAGCGACCCTGGCAGGCTCCAGCGGAACTATTCCCATCACTCGGTGGCCGCGGCCCCCTCCCACAGCGGGCCCCGCTTACTCCGAGGCAATCTTCTGAGAGGATAGACAGGTAAGGATGCCAGGAGAAGGAGTCTCCGCCCCTCCATGGTCTCTAAGGGCCCTCACACAGTCCTTATCACAGCTCCCAACTCATGGCTCCAACCCCCCTTTACTATCCCCTACAGGCGTGTTCCACCCTGGGGCATGGGGACAGATTCGAGTCTCGTTCTTCACTCAGACCTCTCTCTTTACCGTTCAGATGGTTAAGGCAAAGAAATGCACCGCGTGCACGCCTCCTCCCTCAAACCCCAGGCCCTCTCTGCGCAGCCTGCCTCTTGGACGATGAGCTGTCTTCGATGGAGAGAACCCCCGCACCTTCTCTCCCCGGCCCCAGCACCTCGACATGGGTGGACCCGGGCTCCCTGTTGATACAGAACCAACAGACGGCGGTCGCCATGATGGAGAGTCAGCAGAACTTCATGCTGAAGATCATGGAGAAGCTGGAAGATCTTACCCAAAACAGATCTCGACTGCCCAGCGCAGAGCCCCCCCACCAGAGAGAGCTTCCAGAGGAACCACCAGCTTTCCCCTTGATGGCAATCCGGAAGAAAGGGACAAAGAGGATGAATTCGACGAGGAAGATGAGGAGGAGCATGGTTTGGAGTCCGACATGGAGGACATAGACCAGCAGGCAGCTCCGTCTCTCACGTCAAAACTGTGTGCGTTTGAAACAATCCCCGGCCTTATGAAGGTCATCAAGGCCACCATAGGCCTGTCCACAGAGGAACAGGAAGGGGAGAAGACGGAGTCGAAGCTAGATCCAATGATCCAGCTAAGGACCACCACCTCAGAGACCTTCCCAGTCTGCCCGGCCATTGAGGAACTGATTCACACGGAATGGCAATCCACAGACCCGGGCAGAATGACTTCTGGTGTAAAGCGCCCTCCATCGATCCACAAGTGGCGGCCTTGAGTAAGAAGACTGTGCTACCATGTGGTACCATAGCCCTCAAGGACTCTTTGGACAAAAGAATCGAAGATATGTTAAAGAGGACTTTTGAAATTGAGGGCACCATGGCCAAGGCGATGACGGCGGCGATCTATACCTCTCGGGCCCAGATCTGCTGGCTGGAGGAACTACAGGAACAGGCGACCAAAGTCCAGGAAGCTGAACTTTTAGACTGCACCCTCGACACAGCCAAATACCTGCAGACATGGCAGTGGACTCCCCTCGCCTCCAGGCCAGGCGGCACAATCATAATCGGGCCCATGAGAGCTCTATGGCTCAAGCTCTGGGGCGCCGATTCAGAATCTAAGACTCCTCTTCAGAACTTCACCTTAAGGGACTCATGTATTCGGGAGGGTCTCAAAATTACCTAAAACAGAGGGAAGAGGGGGACCTCCTAAGAAACCGTCAAGACCCTCACATCTACCTTCCGCTAGACGGAGGTTTCGTCCTGGGCAAAGACCCAAACTGCAGGACTCTATCCTCAGAACCACTCCTTTGAGGTAGAGCCTCCTCATCCTACTCATGCCGCCGCCTTCAGCAACTACAAATCCCCTCCTTCCGACCCCGGGACAAAAGTCCGAGTCGAGGAAGAGGGTTCAGGGGAACAGTGACTCCGACTCACCGAGCCACCCTCACCAGAGCTCGTACCCCCTTGTCAGCCACCGGCTAGCCCTGTTTGCTTACCACTGGGCATCCGCCACGTCGGACAGGTGGGTCTTGAGACGTGGTCTCAAGGGGGTACGCCATAGAATTGTACCATTCTTCTGTTCCCCAACGCTTTGTCTCGTCCCCGGTCTCCAGAAGAAGAGCCTCGCCCCACCAGGGCAGGGGATCCTGGCAGAGCTGATCCAGAACAGGGCCATCCAACCCGTCCCGGTTCAGGAACAGGGGGAAGGCATGTACTCCATCTTCCTCCTGGTCCCAAAGAAGTCGGGGAAGCTGAGGCCCATCCTGGACCTCAAACGCCTGAACCGTTACGTGATTCCACGCCGGTTCAAAATGGAGACCGTCCGATCCACCCTTCAGGGCATCAGGGTAGGCAACTTCTCGACATCCATCGATCTCAAGGACGCCTACCTACACATCCCAATCGTCAAAGAGTCACAGAAGATTCCTCCGCTTCCACACCTTGGGACACCACTTTCAATACCGGGCGCTCCCATTTGGTCCGTCCTCGGCCCCCAGAGTCTTCACCAAGGTCTCCATCACCTTGGTGGCCAGACTCAGGGAACAAGGACTAGACATAGTGCCGTACCTGGACGACTGGCTCATACGCGCTCGAGCCGAGGATCAGGCGTGCGCTCATACCGAGCTCGCAGTACAAGCACTCGAGGACCACGGCTGGGTGGTGAACAGAGAAAAGAGCCAACTCCGCCCGACCCAACAGATCGAGCACCTCGGGGCCATCATCAACTCAGCAGAAGGTTGGGCAAGACCGGCCCCGGCACGGATCCGCAGCCTCCGAAGTCTGGCCGGACAGTTAAGGTCATGCTCCCGCACCACGGTGGCGAGACTCCTGGGATGCATGGCCTCCTGCATCGACCTCGTCCCCTGGGCCAGGTCGCACATGCGTCTGCTCCAGAATTACATCCTGGCGCGCGGAGCACCCAACGAGTACAACCGGCGCTGCGTGGTTCAGTTACCATGTAAGATCCTCCCTGGAGTGGTGGGTCACTCCGGAAATCTGACGAGGGATCCCTGAGGCCCACACCGATCCCCATCGAGACGGACGCGAGTCTCTCGGCTGGGAGCCTGTCTGGGGACGAGTCAGCACAGGGCTCTTGGTCCTCAGCGGAGTCGCAACTCTCAATCATTGTCCTGAAATGAGAGCGGTGTTCCACGCACTAAGGGCATTCCCCACATCATCCAGGAAAAAGTCGGTCCTGATCAGGTCTGACAATCGCGTGACGGTGGCATACACATCGCAGCAGGGAGGTACCAGAAGCAGGACCATGGCACGAGAAACCCAAGGGTGATGAACTGGGCACAAACGCACCTATCACACCTGGGGCAGTACATTTGGCGGGAAAACTGAACGTAGAGGGGCGGATTGGCTCAGCCGGCAGCAGATCCACCCGGAGAATGGCACCTACACCTGACCTGTTTCAGGTAATCCAGGCAGCATGGGGTCCAGAGTCCATGGACCTAATGGTATCGCGAGACAACACCCAGGTGGACCAGTATGTCTCCCGGTTCACAGACACGCACTCCCAAGGCACGGACGCTCTGTCTCAGGTATGGTCACGGGACTACGCGTACGTGTTCCCTCCGCTACCCCATATCCTGCAAGTTTTGGAGAAGATCCGGAAATCCCGGACCTCCATCATCTTGGTGGCCCCGTACTGGCCTCGCAGAGCTTGGTTCGCGGCAATCACAGAGATGTCAGCTAGCCAGCCTCTGGATCCCGTCCCGTCAGACATGCTGGCCTTGGGGACGCATTGCTGCACCGTCCCCTCGAGCCCCTAAAACCCACGGCCTGGCTCCTGAGAGGGAACGACTAACCGCTACAGGGTATCACGAGTCGGTCATAGGCATGCTCCTCCGATCTCGTCAAGCCTCCACTACATCCACCTACGAGAGGCAATGGGCCATCTTCGCACAGTGGTGCCACCTACGAGGCTCGGTACCTGAACAGGCCGACCTCCCCACTATCTTGCTGTTCCTGCAACAAGGGGTGGACAAGGGGCTGGCACCCTCCTCTCTAAGGGTGCAACTGGCGGCCATCGGGCGGCCAGAGGCCTCGTCGAAGGGCACCCTCTGGGGGCCCACTCAGATGCCATCCGCTTCTTGAGGCGGTAGACCTCATGCACCCAGGACCAGGCCTAACATCGCACCGTGGGACCTACCACTGGTATTGGACTCCCTAAGAATGACACCCTACGAACCGCTCGCCGACACAGACCTTTGCTGGGTAGGCCTGAAGACTGCTTTTCTGGTAGCCATCTGTTCGGCTAGAAGAATAGGGGAGCTTGGCACCCTGTCTTGCGCTCCACCCTACACCATCTTCACCCCCGAAGGGGTACGGCTCCGGACAGTACT
Source organism: Neoceratodus forsteri (assembly GCA_016271365.2). NCBI lineage: Eukaryota > Metazoa > Chordata > Ceratodontiformes > Ceratodontidae > Neoceratodus > Neoceratodus forsteri. Next base: position 213,582,531 of record CM057456.1, read on the forward strand.
GGCCTTCCAGCCGAAGGTTCCGACGAGGTTCCACAGAGAACAACCCATAGACCTACCCACTCTGCCGCGCGCAGCCCCTCAGGCCGAGAGCGGTGCTCCTGACTCATTGGACGTGGGGTCGGCTCTCTCTGTCTACCTGACCAGTACTCAGTCCATCCGTAAGACGGAGAGACTCTTCATCGTCACGAAGGGCCAAAAGACAGGGGCTCTGGCGTCAAAACCACCATCGCGAGGGTGGATCAGACGGTCGTCCTCCACGCTTACACGGCAAACGACTGACCCCGCCCCCAGGGAATCAGGGCTCACTCCACCAGAGCGGTATCCACCTCCTGGGCAGAACGAGCATCGGTGTCATCCGAGACATCTGCAGGGCAGCTACATGGAGCTCCCCACACACCTTCGCCAGGCACTCACAGACTGAAATACCCCAGGACTTCAGGCCAGCCTTCGCCTCCCATGTCCTAGCAGCGGCTCCATTTCCTGGACCCTCCATTCATCCGAATCCCACCCGGAGGTTTAACTGCTTCTTATCTCCCATGAGGTAATGTCTGGAGTGCCATGGGATGCCAACCAATCACAATGGGTGTTTACTCACCTGGTAAAGGTGATTGTGTTGGTTGGCATCCATGGCACTCCAAGGCCCTCCCTCGGGAATGATCGGAGCGTCCAGCCAGTAAAGATCCAGGAGGTTCCTACACCAGTCCCTCTGAAATCAATCCCGCTGCAAAATCAGTCGAACCACGGTTCGAGGTAGTGTGTACATAATAGGGAATAAACTCAGGCCTCTGGCCTTGTTATTGTCATCATGTCATTGCAGACCTCATCCTTGCTAGTCTCTGTTGTGTGTATTGTTTCTGGTACTAACATTCTTCCTTTCAGCTATGGAAAATTCAAACTGGAGAGCAGGGGTTCCTGGGACCTGGATATACTGGAAATCTGATCTGGGTCATGTGCATCATTAGCCTATCAGGTGGGCTGTAACCCCCCATGAGGTGAGTAAACACCCATTTATTTCGTCCAATTTACCACATTTCTACACATGCTGTAAGCACTTTTTACATCGTCCTTTTGGGAAAGAAGAGCTGCGCTGCAGAGGTTGCTAACCGTCCCAAGGTGGAGAGAGATCTCTAGGCCTCCTAAAAAGCAGAGAATTCTTATGAATTACGCAACCACGTCAGTGGAAAGCTCTTGAACGAGGGAGCCAGATGAGGGCTAGTTGTTCCTACCTAGAATTTTGAACTGATAAGACCAGCAGGATCTCGCAGAGTTTGAGCGTGGTGTAATTTCCTTACCAAAGGACACTAAGGATACTAGAACAGCAGCAAGGATATTGGGGATATAAAGGGCAATAAGGCTTAGAAAGCTCACAAGGACAATGAGACCAATTTCAAGACTGCCAACAGATCAACAACGACAATTAGAGCATCGAGTGGTAACGTAATTGGGGATTGTGTAACTGCAATAATAGTGGCTATTGATCTATGTACTAAAGAGGTGTTTAAGCATTTGGAAAATTTTGGTTGATTGGATGGGGCACTTAAAGCTTTTTTAGTGACTTAAGCAAGAAATTATAGTATTTTATTGTACTTTGTACTTTATATTCCATACAGAAACTGGGATTTTATGCTATTAGAGGTTCATTGGGGGTATTTTTAAACTGATCAAACACATGGTAAGATTTGTTGATTGCTGAAGACTTTTTTTGTACATTGTTATATTGTGAGGGGTACTGGGACACGTTAGAAGTTTTTTTGCCCATCCTAGGTCTCCTGGGAATTAAAATTGTGCCTAAAAAGAAACAGAGCAAAAGATATAATGCCAGTTGAAACAAAAAGTAGTTTGGCTCCAAAGGGAAAGAAAATAGAAACATAGAAGTTGACGGCAGATAAGGACTGCAAGGCCCATCTAGTCTGCCCATTTCTTTTTCCACCTTATGAATGTGCCATAGGCCTTTTCTCTGTCAATGGCCTATCTATTCATACTCATCAGTATTGCTCCCTTATACCTATCCCATGCCTGTTTGAAGCCCTGCACTGTATTCATATCCACCACTTCCTGAGGTAGGCTGTTCTATGCATCCACCACCCTTTCTGTGAAAAAGAACTTACTCATATTACCCCTTAATCGGCCTTCCTCTAATCTCATGCTATGTCCTCTTGTCCTGGTATTTTTCTTATATTGAAACATGTTCCAAGACTAGAGGGCATGGGATGAAGTTGAAGGGAGGACGATTCAGAAGAAACATGAGGAAGAATTTCTTCACAGAACGTGTGGTGGACAAGTAGAACACCCTGCCAGAGGAAGTGGTGGGGGCTGAAACAATCACGGGATTTAAGAATGCATGGGATAGACATAAAGGAATTCTGGAGGTCAGGGGTAAGGGGCAACAGACTTCTAGGAAAACAAACTGAACTTACAAGCTCAAATGGGCAGACTGGGTGGGCCATAGGCCCTTATCTGCCGACATTGTCTATGTATCTATGTTAGACTCTTTCACCTTGTTAATGCCCTTAAGGTGTATGAATGTTTCAATCATATCACTTCTCTCCCTCCTTTGCTCTAGGGTATACACATTGAGTTCAGTTAATCTGTCTTCATATATGTTTTCTGATGTAGTCTCTGTACCATTTTGGTTGCCCTTCTCTGGACCGCCTCAATTTGGTTAATGTCCTTGTGAAGGTGTGGCCTCCAGTACTGCATGCAGTACTCCAGATGAGGCCTAACCAGTGTCTTGTAAAGAGGGATTATTACCTCCCACTTCCAACTTGTGATACCTTGATACACCCAACATCCCTCTAGCCTTACCTACTGCTTTAGAGGTCAGCTTGGATGATTTCAGGTCATCGGTGGTGATGACGCCCAAGTCTTTTTCTTCTCTTGTGACTGCCAGCAACTCCCCTCCCAGCCTATAGGTGGCTTCAGGGTTTCTCTTCCCTATGTGCATGATCTTGCACTTCTTTGCGTTAAACCCCAGTTGCCACTCTTCCAACCATTTTGCTAGTTTATCCAGATCTCTTCTCATTCTGCCTGCCCCATCTGGATCATCTACTCTGTTGTAGATCTTGGTGTCATCTGCAAATAGACAAACCTTGCCCTCCAGTCCATCTGCAATGTCATTGATGAAGATATTGAAGAGGACTGGCCCCAGGACTGATCCTTGAGGTACCCCACTTGTGACTTGCATCTCTTCTGACTGTATACCTTTTACCACCACTCTGTTTTCTGCCAGCCACCCAGTTGACCAAAGTCTGACCCACCCCGAGCCTAACCAGCTTATTAATAAGTCTTCTATGTGGAACAGTATCAAAAGCTTTGCTGAAGTCAAGGTAGGCAACATCAACCGCTCCCCCTTGGTCCACCACTCTGGTTACCCAGTCAAAGAAATCTATGAGATTAGTTTGACAGGACCTTCCTTTTGTAAACCCATGCTGTCTTGGATACTGTGAATCCTATGGATTCCAAGTGTTGCACTATCCTTTCCTTAAGGAGTCTCCCCATAATCTTGCCCACTACTGAGGTAAGACTGACTGATCTGTAGTTCCCTGCCTCCTCCCTGCTACCACTCTTGTGGAGCGGGATCACATGAGCCCTTCTACAGTCTTCTGGGACCTCTCCTGTGCTCAGAGACTCACTAAACAGTTCTGTTAATGGCTCTGCCAATTCCACCCTTAGCTCCTTTAGTACCCTGGGATGTATGCCATTAGGTCCCATTACCTTGTCCACCCTGAGCTAAGTGAGCTCTTGTAGGACCCTTTCTTTTGTGAAGGAATAGTGCACACCTCCCTCCCCCCATGTCCATGGTGTTGAGCTTTGAGCCCTGCCCTATCTTCTCCTCAGCAAATACTGAGCAGAAGTATCTATTTAGGATATCTGCTTTTCCTTGGTCCTCCTCCTCACACTCTCCCTTATCCCCTTTGATCTTAGCAATACCCCCTCTGGACTTTCTCCTTTCACTAATGTATCTATAGAAAGTCTTGCCACCTTCTTTTACTGTTCGTGCTAATGTTTTCAGGTTCAGAAAAAGCAAAAACCAGGGTGCAGATAAGTCAGCCCGAGAAGAAAAATAACAGTTAATAAAGGAAAGAAAGCAGTAGGGAATAGAAAAAATCATGAAAAAGGAAAAAGGTCGAGAAACAGTTTATGGCAATCTAGAATTACTACTTATATGACTGAGTGTAAGTTAGAGGAGGATGTAAAAAGGATGTGGGAGAATAAAGAGGAGGGGAAGGTTACGACACCTCGGAGTGGAAGTGAGAAGGGAAGTGAGGAAAGGAGGGAAAGGAGTGAGGTGGGGGGTTGGAGAAGAAGGTCTGTAGGGAGTGAAGGTTCAAGAGAAATCTCAGTTGGAGTTAGTGATTGGGAAGTAGAATGTGAAGAGAGAGTGAGCATGAGTAAAGATGGTTTTGAGGACCAGGTAGGCCAAGAGGTAAGAATGGATGAGGAAACAAGGGATAGGAATGGTCTGAGAGTTGAATGAAGTTAGAGATCAATTATTATATATTACGCAAGGACTCAAGGAGATAGATAGTAAACAAAGGGAAGGTGGTAAGAGCAAGGTAGGTAAATGTGAACAAATTAACAGATTGCATGAGTCCTATATAAGTGAACAAACTACAAGGGAGGAAGAGAATACGTTGTTCATAAGCCAGGAAGAATTTAGTTATAGCGACTTGGACGGTCTCTCAAGAGAAATAAGGAAGGCATTAAGGGATCCAATACAGGCCAATATTCTGATCTACAAACAACTGATCAGAATTTCGCAAGATCTTAAATTTACAAAAGGAATTTTAATTGAAAACAGAAAAGCAATTCAAGAGTTACAGACATATATGGGGAAAAAGGAGAAAGGATAGACAGAGTTGCAGCAAGAAAATAGACAAAGATTGGAGAGTCAGGACTCTTCTCTAGAATTAAATATGTTACCCTCACCAAGGTTTAGAAATACTAGTATCTGTGAAGAGTTGAAACTCAAACATCAAGACTTATGGAGAAAAGGGGAAGAGAGAGAGAAATGGGGAAAAAAGTAAAGTGTAAAAAAGAAGGAAGATTGGGTAAAGAAACGGGAGATTTAACTACAACGGAGGTAAGTAAGATGGTGGAGGAGGAGTTTCAGCTAGGTCCCCAGAATGATAAACCCCTAAAGAAAGGTAAACAGAAAGGGAAGACGTTGAAAAAAGGAGAGTCAAAAACAAAAGAAGCCAAGGGGGAGAAGAAAAGGAATGAAAGAGGGAAAAATAAGACAAAGGAGGAAAAAATAAAGGTAGAAGGTACCAAGACAACAGCTATAGCAGAGAGTAAGAAAAGGCCAGAGTATGTGAGTAAAATTAGACTTGAGAATGGAGAAGGCAAAGACGGGGAAGAAAGAATAAATGAAGTAAGGGAAAAGAAAAGGGAAACAAGAATAAGGAAAAGAAATGAATAAGGACTTTGATGAGTTTATGATAAAAACGAAAGACAGATTACCTGCTACCATTATATGAGGTTGAACTGATACCTGATGAGAATGAGAGCTCTCTGAGAGACAATATTAAGAAATTGTTATCATGTGTTGTGTCAATGGATGAGACATTAATATCCAGTTTTAGCAGTATTAGACCAGTGAAAGATGAAAAATGGATATTATTAGTGATGGACCAGTTTTTTGTCCTGCAAACCACAGCACATAATAAAGTAAAATTAGAGCAAATGGTGGGAATCAAGTGTGGCGAAGTTGGGACACTAGGATACTTTTTCCCCGGACTATTTTCAAAATAGGCACATCAAGCCAAGTGAGAACAGGGGACAAGGGGTCTTGGCCAATCAATTATCTATATTTGGCATGAACTAGTTGCCTAATGAAAACAGTGTAAATTTAAAACATAAAATAGGGGATTTTTTTGAACCTTTGACAAAAATAAGGGGTTTAAGAAATAAAATATACAAGGCCACAAGATGGGAAGAGAGTAGCCAATTATCTCTTTGGTTGGACAAAAAATTGGTCTATGATGGGCTTGTGAATATATGCCCAGAATTAGACAAACTGGGGATTCATGTATTGATAGACGAAGGAGTGGATGAACTTAAGGCCCAAGATGCTAAGCCAGAATGGCTTAAAATGATGGAAAATATCAATAAATTTGCTATTTTAGAGGACTTGGAGGATAACTGACAAAAAAAGACAGCAGAAAGTATGAATGAGGTTGGACTGGATAATAGATCATTGAAGATCTTATCCTGGAATGTAGCAGGTATTAGAAATAAATTGGGAGATAAGGAGTTGAGGAGTTATCTTAATGAATTTGACATCATTTGTTTAAAGGAGACTTGAGAAAGTAATGAGACCATGCTGAATGGATATAAAGTATTCAATTTACTAGCAACCAAGGATAACAGGATGGGGAGGAGGAAGGGTGGTTTGTTAATTTGGTTTAGGATAAATGTAGTGACAGAGGTAACAACTATAAAAATGCACTCAGGAAATATCCTGGATTTAAAAATGACTGGGAGACAATTCAGTAGCCATAATTAATATCTATATACCTCCTGTTGGAGCAAAAGGAGTGAGAGAAGATACAATCAAGAAATTAGGAAAAATAATTGATGATGTAGTGGAAGACAATCCATCAATCGGATTAATGGTAGTGGGGGGATGTAAATGCTAGAGTGGGAAATATAATAAGACCTACTAAAGATATAGAAAAATACATGGTTGTAGGGGATAAAGGGAATATTAGAAATACTAGAAACACAAGGGACAGGAAATTCAATGATCGTGGTTTAAGATTATCCAAGACATTAAGAGAAAGAAATTTAATGCTAATGAATGGAAGGTCGAACTCTGATCCAGAGGGTGAACACACTTTCATGAACTCCAAAGGGGCCTCAGAGATTGATTTGGTATGCATAAATATAAATCTGGTTCCAGAATTTTTGGACCTTAGAGTGGAAAACAGAGGAGAAGGTGATCATTTCCCCTTGGTGGTCCATTTAAAAAATGAAGGGAGAATAGTGGTTGCTGAGCAGGGATTTTCAAATTTAATTAAAATAAAAAAAAGGGGTGAATTGGAAGGAAATTAATGGACAATGTTTTCAGGATATCCTGGACATTAAGGGTGTAACACAGAGTATAAGAGACTTTAGTGATATTGGGGAAGATGAATGCATTATCAGATATGAGGGTATTATTACCAGGATTGCTAACTTGGCTATAGAAGGAGGTTAAGATCTATAAAAAAAAAAAACAAGGAGCATCATGGTTTAATAAGGACTGCACAGATATGAAAATAAAATTAAATAAACAAACTAGGAGTACGTTGAAAATGCCATCTCAACATAAAAGGAAGGAATTAAATACAACTAGGAAAGAATACAACATAATTAAGAAAAGTAAGGAAAGATTTACACAAAAACTGTGGATAGACCTGGAAAGATAAGTTTTGGATAAAAATTCCAAAGAATTTTGGAAATAGTGGCAAAGGGTTTAGGAAGGAATACTCGAGAAAAAAAAAACAGGTTACTCACCTGTAACAGTAGTTCTAGGAGTGGTATATGTTGTTCATCCACACTGTTTGGCAGACTCCTAGCAGTTCTCTGGGAGGAGGGAGGCAAGACGCACACCCCCTACTTGGGGAACAGAGACTGGAGAACCAAAGCCCCAAAACCAGCATCCCGGCGTGACTCAAGGTAGTGGGTAATGAAGGTGTTTGCTGACTTCCAGGTAGCAGCCTGGCAGAGTTCCTGGATAGGGATGTCCCTGGAAGCAGCCACCGATGCAGCAGTATAGCAGGTAGAATGAGCTCTCAGCCCTCTGGGAGGCTCCTTGCCTGCCAACTCATAGCACAGACCAATGCATGATGTAATTCATCTTGCTATGGTCCGTTTGGCTGCAGGGTCTGCCAGAAGCGGCTTCAGTGTACGTGACAAAGAACTGGCGAACCTCTCCATGAATCTCCGCCATCCCCTCCTTATAATAGGAGAGAGCACATCTCGGGTCCAAAGTATGGAGCCTGTACTCTGCCTCAGAGGTGTAATTAGGGTAGTATACTGGCAGAGTCAACACCTGGTTAAGGTGAAACTCTGACACCACCTTCAGAAGGAATTTCAGGTGGGGGGCGCAGGACAACTTTGTCCCTGTGGAAGACCAGATAAGGGGAGTCCACCAAGAGCGCCTGGAGCTCCCCCTGTCCTTCTGGCAGACGTGATAGCCACCAGGAAGGCAGTCTTCCACAAGTGTGAAAGCTCACATTTATGCATTGGTTCAAATGGCTTGCCTATGAGCTTTGCTAGTACCAGCAGTAGATCCCATGGAGGTGGAGGTTCACACATTGGAGGGGATATGTGATCCAGGCCTGCGCCAATGTCGGCTGACTGGCCCGTGCCCGGTAAGCAGAAATGGCTGCCAGGTGCATCCTAAGGTTCGATGACCGTAGACCCCCTTTGGAGAGAGACCAAAGGTAGTCGAGAATGTTAGCCACAGAACAGGATAAGGGGTCCAGACCCTTACCCTGACACCAAATGGAAAACCTTTTCCATTTGAAGGCACAGCATTTCCTGGTTGATTTCTTTTGAGATGCCTCCACCACGGTGCAGACATCTTCGGAAAAACCCAAAGCCTGGAACTCTAACCACTCAGGTACTAGGCTGTGAGGTGCAGGGACTGAAGGTCCGGATAGAAGACCTTCCCCTGGTTGAGAGATATCAGGTCGGGGCGTATACAAAGCTGCTCCGGGGGCCTGCAGCTGAGGCTGAGGAGATCTGGCACAGCCAGTCTGGGGCTACCAGAATCACCTTCACCTTGTTCCTCCTCACCTTGAGTAACACCTTGTGGATCAAGGGAAATGGAGGGAAGGTGTAGAGGAGGCCTAGGTCCATGGCCTTGAGAAGGCATCCCCCTGCAGTGAGCCCTGCTGAGGGGGGCGGGCATGATAGCCTCAGCTTGGTGTTTTCCCTGGAGGCAAACAGGTCCACCATCGGTTTGCTCCAACGGGAGAACAGGCTGTAAGCTACCTCTTGATGGAGAGACCACTCGTGGGATGTCTGGTCTATAAGGCTGAGACCATCCACCAGCTGGTTCGAGGCTCCTGCCACATAGATGGCTAGGAGATCCACCTCCAACCGGTTTACGAGGGTCCAGATGCGGAGCGCCTCCTTGCACAGCAGATGGGAGTGGGTGCCGTCCTGTTTGTTTAGGTAATACATGGTCGTGGTATTGTCCGTCTGGACTTGAACCACTTGACCCCGGAGCTGAAGAGTGAAAGCTGACAGTGCCAGTCTGACTGCTCTGAGCTCCAACAGGTTGATGTGGCATCGGGACTCCTCGGGGTCCAGAACCCATGGGTCCTGTTATCCCCCATGTGGGCTCCCCAGCCCATGAGAGGCGCATCGGTCGTAAGTACAACAGTAGGCTTTGGGCGAACAAATGGGATTCCTTCCTGCAACCGGTCTGGGGCGGTCCACCATTGGAGAGCTTCCCACATCTTCTGGATTACAGTGTCAAATGACCATGCCGCTGAGTCCACTGGGCAGCCAGCTCCCACTGGAGGGGACGCATGTGCAACCAGGCCCAATGGACCACTGAGGTGCATGCCGCCATGTAACCCAGAAGGCGCAGAAAGTCCCAGGCAGGGCACAAGTGTCCAACCAGAAATAACTGGGCAAAGGAGGAGAGAACCTCCGCCCTGTCCTCCAGGCTCTGGCTTGACCAGAGTAGAGCTCTGCCCCGATGAAGCCCATCACCTGGGAAGACACGAGTTCTGACTTGGCCTCGTTGATCAGGAGCCCGAGCTGGGAGCAGGTCTGGAGGGCCAGATCCCTGGACCTCTCCACCTCCTGTTGTGTGGAGCCTGCCAGGAGCTAATCGTCGAGGTAGGGGTAAATTCTGACTCCCCGACGCCGGAGATGGGCTGTCACCACTGTAATGCATTTGGTGAAGACCCGAAGGGCCGATGACAGGCCGAATGGCATGGCTCGGAACTCGTACACGGTCCCCTCGACCCTGAAGCAGAGGAACCGCTGATGGGATGGACGGATTGGGACGTGAAAGAACACATCCTGCAGATCCAGTGAACAGAACCACATGTTTCGCTCCAAGGATAGTATGATCTGGGACAGAGTGACCATCCGAAAGGTGCGTGACCTGAGAAACTGATTCAGGTCGTGGAGATCTAGAATGGGGTGCCAGCCCCCATCCGCTTGGGCACCAGGAAGTATCTGGAGACAAAGCCCAGGTCTGCAGACGGATCCGCCATGATAGCTACTGCCTCCTTGATTAGGAGCTGAACAATGTCGTCTCGAAGAGCACACTGGGTGCATGCGGAAATCCGTTCTTCCAGGCGCGGGCACAGCTGGGAGGGTACTGCTCGAATTCTAGAGGCAGTCCCTGACTGACCACTTCGAGAACCCACCTGTCCGTAGTGATAGCGGACCAGGCAGAAAGGAAGTGAAGGAGCCGGCCCCCATGGGAGGACCCAGAGCTGGCGTGGCAGAGACAGGGGTAGCAACACCCACCCCGTACCTGGGCAGGCCTAGAGGAGGAAGAGGAGGGGGCTCCAGGGCCTGAGCCTCGGCCTCCTTTGCGGGCCTGTTGGGGTCCAGGCTTGGGCCGAGGATGCCAAGCTTGAGCCTGCTGCTGATGCTGCTGTCCTCCTTGGTAGGAGGACTGCTGAACCACAGGGTAAGAGTGCCGAAAAGGCTTCTTTTTTATTCTGCTGGTTCTTGCCCGAAGAACTCCTGGCAGAAGTGGCGTCCAAGGTGGCACTGGACTGCTCAATGCACTGTAGGTGACCAGTCACTCCTGGGCCGAACAGTCGGTCCCGAGGAAAGGCACATCAGCTAACTTATGCCGAGTATCCGCCGGGAAGGAGGAGAGCCTCAGTCAATCCCTGCGGCAAGAGGCCACTGCAGCGGCCATCGAGCGGGCACAAGAATCCCCAATGTCCAGGGCCGTCTGGAGCTGCTATTTGGCAACAGCACGGCCCTGGTCCCGGACCTGCTTAACCGTAGTTTGCATGTCCGCGGGGAGATGTGGGAGGACCTCATCCAATGACCCGGGAAGGGCATGAGAGAAGTGTGCCATGATGATGGCTGAACTGGCCTGACGAAGGCCCAAGGAGGAAGCCGCAAAGACTTTCCATGCCAAATGGTCCAAAAGCTTGGACTCCTTATCGGGGACGGTCCAGTGTCGGCAGAACTGCCAGTACCGCCTAAACACAGAGGTGGTCACCAGGCTCTCGGCCAAAGGGTGCTCTGTGAACCCTGCAAGGGACCCCATGGGCACGGCGTACTTGCGGGCCATGCAGGCAGACGGTGCTGGACATGAGGCAGGGCGCTGTCATAGTTCGAGTGCCGGACCAACAATGGCCTCGGCAACAGGAAAGGCCTCCGTTGGGGTATCCCCTCTCTTCAGGATGTCCGTGAGAGGGTACTCCACCTTTTTCTGGATGGGTTCCAGGGGCATCCCTGTAGAATCAGAGGTGAGACGGAGGATGCCTTGGAAGGAGGAAGGACCTTCCTCCATCCCTGTGCCAATGGATGACTCATCATCCCCGGGATGAGAGAGAGTGGAGCCCGGTGACATCTGAGTCCAAGGAGTCGGGATACAGCGGCCTGCCACCCAAATCACCCTCGACCAGTCGAGGATGGTCCAGGGTGACCGTGACTGACAGACATCAGGGAAGCCTGGTATCTGGTTGGTCCTCTTTTGAAGAAGCCCCTCCCACAGGCTGTTTAGGCGGCGGCTCCACCACTACTGGTAGAGAGACCGGCAAAGGCCGAACCGGAGGACGGGCCAGCCTCACGGGTGGGGGAACCAAGAGCTTTGGTTTTGAGAGGGTTGGCTTCGACCTAGGAGGTGAAAACCAAATAATGGCTGGGGTAGGCGGCACAGCTGGCTTCTGCCCAGTCAAAATCAGCTGTTGCCACATAAGGTCCTCGTAGCGCCTGAGTTTCCGTCAGAGCCTCTCCTCATCAGAGGAGGACGAGGACAACCTGTGGCGTCACCTCTTTCCGGAGCGCTTATGGCTCCTCCTTGGCCTTTCGACTGAGGGGGGTTCTAGCCCTCAACCGAGATCGGGCATGCCGACTCGGTCACTCGGGAGACACCAGAGGGATCGGTGAAACCCGGGGGTCCTGGGTCTCCTCATCGGGGAACACGAGGACCAGAGTCCTCTCCAAGGAGTCGCTGGCCACGGCCGGTGACAGAGGGTCGATTGGGTCGAGAATAATCTCGACCTCATTGGCCACTTCCTCGGTCGTCTGGCCAGACGGAAGGTCCGTGAAGCCTGCGGCCGAGGAAGCAATCTCAACCAAGGTCAAGACCACATGCTCCTGGGACTGAAACCTCTCTCAGTTCCAACAGTGCCTTCATCAAGACGAAGACAAGCTGGGTTCTTTATCCCTCTTTCAAGAGCGGGAGGAGTGCTAGCCCGCGGGCGCCTCACCCCGGGTGGGGAGAGACTGGCACAACTCCTTAAAGAACCTGTAAATGTGGAGCCCAGGTTCAGTGGGAAAAAAAAGCTTCGATTCAGCAGGCACAGGCGGCTTCTTCTTGACGCCTTCATACGTTCCCGTAATGGTAAGACCCACAACCCTTGAAGCAATCCACCTAGCCGCCTTAGACTTCACCGAAGGATTCCTTTTCTCCGGTCTCTCCAACTCCAAGCGTGCCAGGCAGTCGTCCCGGACGTTGGGATGGAAGGTCAAGCAAAAACTGCAGGACAAGTTGTCATGGCCAACACCTAGGCAGTAGATGCACGTGAGATGGGGATCGGTGCGCGACATCTTCTGGTCAAAGGACACTGGCGAAATCCTGAAGAAGATTTATTTTCCATGATCAAGGATGCAAAAGTGTGATCGCTAACTCAAACGAGTTTTAGTCTCGGTAAAACCGAAGTTTTGAAAGCCAGGGCCTACGAAATGCGAGAGCATGAGGGAGGCAACCTGTATCTTCCAGCGGAAAGATCTGTCGTCATGGGGCGGAGCAGAGGTATATACCACCTGGGTGGGTGGGAGGAGCCAGCTTGAAGACATACGGCAAGATTTAAAGGGGAAAGGGACATGCCAAACAGTGTGAATGAACATATCCACGATCCTAGAACAGATATTTACATTGAGGCACAGGAGTGGAAAAACCACTTCAAGCCTATTTTTAGTGAAATGAATATAGAAAAGGGGGGAAGACAGGATAGTGGACTGGATTCCCCTACAAGAAAAAATAAAGGAAGAGGAAGTTATCTTAGCAGTGTATAAATTTAGCAGGCACAAGGCTCCGGGACTGGATGGGATTCTGATTGATGTCATTATGAATCAATTAGATTTGTGGGCACTGATATTGACAAAATGATTTAATTTTGTGGCTAGTACAGGGAAGATCCCAAGCTCTTGGGCACAATCTATAATAGTACCAATTTTTAAAAAAGGGGGAAAAAAAAAGATCCAGCTTGTTATAGGCCTAAACGCCTTATAGATAACACCCAAAAAATAATGACAAGAATAATCAATATGAGATTACTAGAATGGATTAAGGTAAGTAATTTGATAGAGGAAGCCCAGGCGGGATTTATTGAAAACCACTCTACGACTGATCAGTGTTTTGAACTCAGGCATTTAGCGTATAAATATTCCAAGATTAAAAAGCAGAAATTATTTAGCATTTTTGTGGATTTTAAGATGGCGTTCAACAGTATTATTACAAATTATGTGGATATGCCTTGAAGAACTAGGAATGGAGACTACTTTATTGGACATTATCAAAGTGTTATATAAATATAACCAGCTTAAGATCAGGTTCAACTCTAAAGGAGATTATATGGAAGAATTCGAAGGGAGCAAGTGGGTTAAACAAGGATGTGTACTTTCTCCCATTTTGTTTAATTTATACCTGAATCAGATAATGGAAAAGATGTATAAGGATGAATATCATATGTCTAAAATGGGGAAGAAGGCTTGCCCTTATTTAGCATTTGCGGCTGACATCATCTTGATTTCAACAAGTTAGGAATGAATAGGTTATTTAATGCATTCCAAAAAGAATGTGATAGTGCTAGATTATGTATTAATCCAGAGAAGACCAAAGTTATGGCCTTTGGTAATAATAATAAAAGAAGGCAGAACATCCAATATAATAATATCCAATTCGAACAGGTAAAGTATTTTAAATACTTGGGTATAAACATTAATGAAAATCTAACGTGGAACAATCACATTGAAGAGGTAAAATCCAATATTAAGAAGTTTGTACCGTTAATTACTAGCTTCTTATATAAATATGGAAGAAGCTCTATTCGGGGTGAATTAAAAGTTATTAATGCAAAAATAAGATCTCAAATGTTGTATGGAGCGGAAATATGGGGCCTGGACATCAATGAAAAGACAGAGGGGATAATAAACATATTTTATAAAATAATGGGATTACCAAAGGGAGCCCCTGCAGCCTTAATAAGAGTGGAATTAGGTCAGCTATCAATAGAAAACTTGGTACAAGAAAGAATCACCCTGTATTTCTTCAAGGTATGCACAATGACAGATAAGTGACTGCCAAAACAATGCTTGGATGAGGCCATTAACTATTATGATAGGAAATTAAAATTCCCAGTTATAGATATTTTAGAAAAGTCGGTAAAACCCTATGGATTGCTATGACATTCAGCGGAAATATTAAGGAAACCTCAAGAGGATATAAAAGGAAAGATAAAGATAAAAGTGAGAGATATATTTAGACAAAAGGACATGGAGAGATGTTCAAAATATAAAATAAGTAAATGGCTGGCAGTAAATAAGAAGATATTTAGAAGGAAGAGTTATTTAAAGATAATCAAGAATCCAGAAAGGAGAAATTTATATATAAAATTTAGGTTTGAGTATTATACTAGTGAAAGAGTTAACAGATTGATGAAAATGGAGGAAGCCAAAGGGATTTGCAAATGTAATATAGAATAAGATGATTTAATTCATTTACCGATTAAATGCCCATTATATCAGCAGGCAAGAATAAAAATATTGGGGCCAATTTTGGAATCCTTGGAAGGGAACCCTCAGATTTTGACAGAAAAAATAAAAAATAATGAATTCTCAATCATTAAGAATACTCGAGGCAGTGATCTCTTATTATAAAATTACTGATAATGTATCCATATGAGAAAAACTATATTGTGATGGGGGTGTTTAGTGAAAGTAGGGAGTGAATTTAATTTAAACATGAAGGAGGAATTACTCAATATGACTGTAACTAGCAACAGTGGATGTATGGAATTTTATTGAATATTTATAGTTGTATGTGTATACATAGTGGATATATGAATGTAACTGTAATAATGTAACTTGTTAAACAAACAAATTTGAATTTGAATTTAAAAGACTTATTCCAAAATAAAAGTGTGCCTTTTGAATGTTTTCTTCATTGAGAAGGAGATTTTTAATAAAACAGTTCCTCCACTAACTGTGTAAGAATGCTGGTTCAGAGCAGAATGCATCATTCAAGTCATTCAGCAGTGCTGGAAAATGGAATGCTGACAGGAAGAATTCATGCACCACAGTGATCAGGCTGTACATGGCAGTGTAACAGAGATTAATATAAGGCTCTCAGAATGCTGATAGCCAATCAGATTGCAGCCTTTCTGAGACCCTTTTATATAATATTCGCTAACCTGGGATTAAGCAATTAATAGTAGGCACTATTTGGTACGAATTCAACATCTCATATGACTTCTTGACCAACCAGAGACACTTTTGCAAGCTCACTGAAGCCAGCACGTTATCCTGTCACTTACTGAAGCCCAGAGAAGGGAGACAGATGTCTTTGCTTTGTGCACTATAGTTTGAGAACCATCCAGTATAATTAGCTTGTCAAAACATGTACAGTACAACCTCGATTATTTGAATTCACTGGGTGACGTAAGATTAGTTTGGATAATCAGGGGTTCGTAAAATCAAGGGTCCCTTTCACCTTGTTCCGATTAGCTCGGAGGACATGGTACGAGTTCAGATAATCCAGCGGTTCGGGTAATGGGGGTTTGGATAATCGAGGTTATACTGTATACAACTGGTGTGGGTATAAATTTATAAAGATATCTAGTGATATTTTTGAACTAAGCTTATACAACCTGTTAGATACATCACAACTGCACCTATTCATAATTGACCAGATACATCACACCTGACCTAACTGAACAGCAGCAACAGGACATACTACACTACCACCTAACAATGCTACACAGACAACTATTACTTCACACATTAACATACTAAAAAGCTAGCAGATTAGGCCCTATGGTCTCTCGAGTCTGCTTGATGATCAGTGCATTCCCAGGGCACCATTTTTAGACCTCCCCCCCACCTACAAGGTCCCCCACTCCCCAGCGGGGCTCTGGGATGCACCCTCCCCCAATACCTATCCCAGCCTTTCTTGAACCCCTCCACAGTTGTAGCAGCCACCAACTCCCCGGGCAGCGCATTCCAGGGCTCCACCACCCTCTCAGTGAAGTAGTGTTTCCTTGTTTCCCCCCCTCAGTCTCCCTTCATCTAGCTTCACTGAGTGTCCTCTGGTGGCCCCTACCTCCCTCAGCTGAAGCACCCCCTCAAGGCTTACCCTATTCATTCCTTTGAGATATCTGAAGACCTCTATCATATCCTTCCTGTTTCTTCTATCCTCCAGTGAGTACAGGTTGAGCTCCTCCAGTCTCATCTCATAGGGCCTTTCCCCTAGTCCCAGTATCATCCTGGTCACCCGCCTCTGGACCCTCTCCAGAACAGCAATGTCCCTCTTTAAGTAGGAACGCCAAAACTGCACACAGTACTTAAGGAGTGGTCTGATCAGGCAACTGTACAGAGGAAGGAGCACCTATCGACTCCTCAAGGTTATTCCCCTGTCTATGCAGCCCAGCATTTAATTTGCTTGGGCCAGCCCTTCTACACTGCTCCGAGTTATTCATTTTGGCATCCCCCACCACCCAGAGGTCCTTCTCCCTCCTAGAAACCTGCAGTGTCTCCCCTTCCAAAGGTGTACACAAGAGCTGGGTCTTTTTGGCCCACAGGTGCAGAAGCCTGCACTTCTCAGCATTAAACTTTAGCTTTCAGGCTCATGACCACCTCCCCAGAGTCTCCAGGTCCTCCTGGAGAACCAGCTTCCCCATCTCCCCCTCCATTGCCACCCACAGCTTCGAGTCATCAGCAAAGAGGCTCATCCCACTCCTGATACCACTTCTGATGTCTGAGATATAGGTGTTAAACAGGAGTGGGCCCAGTACCGACGTCTGTGGGACCCCGCTAATGACTCTCTTGGAGGATGAAACCCCCCCCAACCCTCACCTTCTGTACATGCCCCTCCAGCCAGTTTTCCATCCACTTGACCATCTGCCCACCCCCATATCCTCCAGTTTCCCCAGCAGCCCGGGATGTGGCACCAAGTCAAATGCCCTGAAGTCTAGAAAGCGGACATCCACTGGCCTGCCCTGATCCAGCGTACTCGTCACCCCTTCACAGATCTCCACCAGGTTGGTCTGACATGATCTGGTCAACAGTACCAAATGCTTCGACAAGGCCACAAGCAAGGAAAGCCCCTGTTAGGCGTCTCTTACTACCGTATTTATTTGTTAACCAGGTAAGTGCACTGGGCCAGAGGCCTTTTTTCAGGAGCAACCCGGAGATGCATTACAGAAAGTACAGCTACAGTTGGTATAGATACAAAAGGAAAAAATTACAGCCTCTGCTTCCCTCCCTCCCTCTCTGGAGAAGGTGAGCGGTCCCTGGGATGCTCAGTCTCCTCCTCGGCTGGCCCTCCGACTCCCTGGGTTTGTTCATAAACCCGGGTCATCAGCGTCACAAGCAGTAGTGCTACTGTGGCACCGGCGGGCCGGCTACAAGCTGAACATTTAAGGAAATATTTCTTCAAATGGTTTTTAAAAAACATATGGGTCTGTACTAGGCAAATCGAAACCAGGAGACTGTTCTGACATTTTGCAAACCCACAATGAATAGTGGATGGTGTTAAGTATGCAAGTTGTCAATACTTTGAAAGTGCCTTCATCAGGTATATTTCAGAAATGAAGCTTGTAGAAAAGAAGTTGCAGTTTTAACAGTAAAACATACCCAATGAAGAGGCTTTAGAAGGCACTATGGCTTACAGGTTCGAAAAGCAGGCTATGAACCTGGAGACTAAGCAGACCTGGGTTTGAATTCAACTACCACCACTGGCATACTGTATGACCCTCAGCAAGTTACTTAACCTCCCTGTGCTTCTGGGACACACCTGGAAATGAGTTTTGGCTCAGTGGGCCTTTCCCTGCCACACATTCTAAAATAAAAACAGGTCTTGAAAGTTTCCACTCTTAAAGATCAACTCTTTACTACAGTAAAAAGCTTAAAAACTACTAGATTTATACTAATTACATTTTAACTTTGTTTTCTCTCTTTTTTTTATTTTTACTTTTTCTAGTTTTTATTTAACTTCTCCTTGTTCTTGGTCTGCTAAATTTTGCAGATAATGCAGTACTTGGTTCACCGAGTCTTGAAACATGTTATTGAACTATTCCCTGCTTGCCTTACAATTGGTGTTTGTGACATCACAGTCTGCTGTCATGGGGAGAACTATGATGTCTTACAAAAGCATAGCAAGGTTAACGGGGGAAGGCAAATGCTTTTTACACAGACATTTTGGGCAGACTACCAATAACTACCGTAAACTTTGGAAAGGAACCTTCAAACTTAAAAAAAAAAAGTATTCTCTAGTAAATTGTAACAGCGGTGTGACCTCTTTTTACCTTAGTTTGCACAATGACACAGTCTTCACTCTTCATTTGCTGGAGAGCTTACCTGGCTTGGTCTCAAGAAGAAAGAGCACACAAAGAATATCTGTATTCTTACTGGGAACCAGGGTGGGCCATAGCATTTGGGGGGCACTATTAAATCACACAGTGCAAACACAAAACAAATGTCCACAAGCAGAACATGGAGCCAAGAAGTAGGTTTTATTCTGACATGATGGACTGACAGACAAACTGCCCACTGGGGCTGCAGGTTCACAGAGGTACCAACAAAGTCCACAAATCCACAGGAGTGATGTACTACAGTCCACTGTATGGTGTCCCCCTTTACTTAGATGGTAAAAGAAACAACATTACTGTCCATCCTTCCTCCAGGTTATGGACGCCAGACAGAGCTTGTCCAAAAGTGAAATGTGAACAACGCTGGGTTCACAATTTGCCAGATCCCAATCTCCACAGAGTTTCTTACAAGACCGTGCATATCCTCAAATCTGGGAGAAACCATTTAAGAACATTCCCAAAACTCAGAGAAAGTCTACTCCTCATATACCAGATGGTGAGTGTGGTTCCAATTCTGGATAGAGGGGAGGCAACTCTTCTTCCAAATGAATCCATCACTGTGATGGCACCATTTGAGTGTTTAGTCAATCCTCTGTCGGCTTCTGAAATAAAATGTCCCAAAAGGCAGGAATTCCCATAGAGGAGGACAAAACCTGGCCATTCTGGATCCTGGTCAGCATTTTCCCAAAACAAAAGTCTCTCAGAAATGGGGAATGTCGCCATAAGTTACTCACAGTTACAGGCAGTGGAGTAACCAGACTTAGAAAAAGTGTACGCACCAATAATCTAAATTATAGGCCGGGGGTCAGGGGCCGCAGGCCAAGAAATGTTTCTGGTGCATTCTGGTGCATTTGGGGTAATCTGAAACTGAATTAGCTACCCTGTCCCCCATGCCCAGTAAGTTGCACTATAGTCCTTTCTGCAGTCCCCACAGTTCAGTGAATTGCCTAAACCACCCGCCTGTCAACTCCTTTCCTCCTGAGTCTCTCCCATCCCAACTATAATAACAGGTAGGGGCGTAAGCAGGAATTTTTTCTGGAGGGTGCTTGAGTATGATATTTATGAATAAGGACAAATAAAAGCCGGGGTTTGGGAGCCAGGCCCCCAGAAGCTCTGGGGGTTTTACATGCTCTGTGGTGAGTTTTAGGGTTTTTCTTGAAGAAAAAACAGAGTTTTGTTACATCTTGCCTAGTCCTAATTTCAAGAGAAATGTTCCCCCATGGACTCAGGGGTGTTGGAGTCTGCAGTTTAAATGGTTGTTGACAACTGGCTGTCAAACAGTGCCATCAGCCACCTACCCCATGCGCATTTTTTTGTAATATACTGTGAAATATTTCTACACTAAGGCTGGGGGTCACTCTAGGGGGTTTACATGCTCTCTGGTGAGTTTGGGAGCTTTTCTTGGGGAAAGAAAAAAAAACACCCTACCCCTAATTTCAGTGAAAAATGCTCCCCATGGAATCAGGGGTGTGACAGACTGGCTGACAGAGTCTGCAGCTCCAGTGGTTGTGCACCAACACAATAAGTCAAAACACCCAGTAGCACATATAAAATATTTATATCACAGGTTCTTTTGCAGTAGTCCTGCTGAGCATTGGCAGTTTGTCCATGATGCCTGCTCCCCCCCCTTTGCTTGCACCATGATCAAGGAAATAAACAATGTCATTTGCACCTGCTCCTCCTGGTGATGCCAGTACCAAGATCAGAAATTTTGAGTAATGTGCCCTTTTGCTTCATTATTCTGTGCCCCATCCCATGAAACTTAAGATGGAATATGCAGCACAGTTTCCACTGCTGACAGATCCAATTTCAAATGGATTAGCAGTATATAAAAAAAGTTCCAAGTTTGTCTGTGACAATAAAAGGTGTTTGTTCCTCTGAGGCAGTGGGACCCCTGACACTGTGGGCCTTACTGCAACTGCATTTCTTGCATCCCTCTGGTCACTGCCCTGACCACAGGCACAGAGAATGAAATGCCACCAGAGACTGAGCCTCCTGCCTACAGTCAGGGTAGGGACAAAAATACATATATGCTGTATTGCTCAGCAGCCTGCCTGCCTTACTGAACTTTGAAGCTGAACTGAATTAATGTGCTTTACCTGACTGACAGTGGTCAACTCAGACTGCCATCCATCAGGGCCAGGGCAGCTGGGCAGGCAGGCCACAACAACTCCACACAGACTTCCCCAATCTCGTCGTCCTAGTGCTTCCCCGGCTCGTCTTTAAGCTTTCAGTGGTCCTTTTCTTGACCTGCTCTCAACACTCCCTCCTGAGTCCCGACCACAGCGTGACATCTGGCTCATTCTCCTTAGTCCTTCCCTCCCGTCCCATTATTTTAATTAAAAATATTTTCTTCTTGGTCGCGACACGCAGCACTCTTCTCGGCTCCTACCCACATCTGACCACCAACAACACAGCACAAAACAGTCCTCAGAGTCCTCCTCCCAGACAGACAATGCGGCAGTGTGTGCTGTGCGACAGTGCGCATTAAAGCCAAACGTACGAAATTCAACCGCAAACTGATTGGGTCTTGTCGAGAGGAGGAGGAGCAGAGGCGGAAGATTAACAAATTGACAATCCTGCTGCCTCCTCATCTCCGTGATTCGAACACCCCCATTCCCTGCAAACTCCATACACTAACCCCTTACCCGACCAAGGCTAATGTCCAGATGGCTTCCCTAAACTCAGGATTGTTAAAGGGCCAGTTTGATTTTTTTTTTGTATCAGGCTGAAAAAACTTATACGCCCGCGCGTACAATAAGTATGCATGGTTACGCCACTGGTTACAGGAACCACTGACTTTCAGTTTTTTTTCACCCTCTCAGGAGTACTGCACAGGAGAAAGGCCGCCGCCTCAACATGACAGATCTCTCTGTGATCCAGCTGGGGGCTTTAAAGGGTCATGAGAGAGGTGGCATATGTCCCGAGGCTCTGCTCAGTCAGCACCCCAAGCTGACTGCACTGCTCTAAGGTAGAAAAAAAACTGACTAACAGCAACATTCCAATGTGGCTTATGCTGCTGTGAAAGCCACTCCCACTTGGAACCTCTGCTACAATGACTGACAGAAGCTGCCAAGGGAGCTCTAGAAGTCGAACTCTTTGCTGACCAGCAAACCTACCTAAATGCCTACTAAAATACCAGGGTCCCAGTAACCTCAGGGGGATCCCGGGGATTACAGCTGAAACATCTTATCCATGAAAGCATATGCTGAAGTGCAGAGCTGCTCTTTACAATTATCTGTCAGCCCAAATAAAGGTATCATCTCTACCAAGCAGATTCTTGTGTTTTTTTTTTGTTTTGTTTTTTTTTGGCTAACAAAACAGTTTTCAAACATTGTATCTTCTTCCAGCATCATTTCACTCCCTAGTGCTGCTAGGAAGGGCTGTTCCTTCCAATTTCTAACACCTTGTTTTTCAGGGTGTATGCATCATGGAGAGCACTACCCCAGGAACTGACTTACAAATTTGGGAACCTCAGCAGGGAGAGACTGCACTTCCTCCTGCCCTTTCACATTGCACGGCATCAGTTTTCTTCTGATACATACCATCTGGAGGTCCCACCTCACGAAGGACATAGACTGGGTGGAGGCAGTACAGAGAAGGCAACCAAAATGGTGCATGGCCTGCATCAGTAGATTATGAGGAAAGGCTCAGGGAATTAAATATGTACTCACTTGAGGAAAGGAAAGAAAGGGAGACATGATAGAAACATTCAAATACCTCAAGGGTATCAATAAGGTACAGGAGGGTGGCATATTGCACAGAAAAAGATGCTCAAGGACGAGGGGGCATCGTATGATGCTGGAAGGGAAAGACAGAAGGGGTGTGGGGAAATATTTCTTCTCGGAAAGGGTGGTGGACACCTGGAACAGTCTCCCAGCAGAGGTGGTGGGTACCAAAATAGTAACAGGTTTCAGACATGCATGGGATAGACATAGGGGGACCTTAGTAACAGGGCTGGGGGGAGGGGGTAAGGCCGGAGATCAATTAGGGTCTACAGTAGCACAGCAGGTAGGGACTTTAGGGCAGACTAGGTGGGCCAAGAGGTCCTTTTCTGCTGACAGCTTCTATGTTTCTATCTGATATTGAGGTCCCCACCTTCCCTGGATTATGGCAGACCTGATTGCTTGCCTTAAGAGTTTAGTGAATGGCTGGGGGCCTGGTGTCGGGAAAAGGGGTATGGGCTGGTAGGAAGGTGGGGGGGGGGGACCTGGGAGAACAGCAGTCTGTATGCAAAAGACAGACTGCACCTAAATGAGGAAGGAAAAAATGTACTAAAGGCAAGGATAGGGAAGCACACTAAGGAGCATTTAAACCAGGAGAGGGGGGTAGCAGGAGAGATAATGGTGTTCAGAGGCCTAGTGATGTGAAACCAAATGGGCTTACCCCTCCGTGATAGCAAGGAGGAAGGCAACTACTAAGAGAGCGGACATAAAGGAGGAGAGGTAGGGGGAGGGTAGAGACAAGGGTTGGAGGGTGGTAACACTAAATGCTAGGAGTCTGGGGAATAAGGGGGCGGAACTACAGGCTCTCTTGGAGGAGAGGGGGCATGGACTTGGTGGATATAACCGAGACACGGGCCACCCCAATCCACGACTGGGACATGACGGTTCCAAGGTACAGATTACAACAGAAGGATAGGGAAAATGGGAAGGGGGTGGCTCTGTACGTAAAGGAGGGATTAAAATGTGTAAGGGAGGAGGGAGATGAGAGAGATACAGAAGCACTGTGGGTGCAACTACAGGATCCCAAAAATAGATCACTAAGACTGAGGGTGGTGTACAGGCCACCCTCTCAAACTGAAGGGATGGACAGGGTACTGGCAGAACAGATCAGGAGGAACTGCAGGAAGGGGGTGGTGGTGACAGTAGGGGACTTCAACCTGTCGGGGGTGGAGTGGGACACACCTACCACAGAGAGCAGAAGGCAGCAGGTAATGCTGGACAACTTCCAGGAAAGCTTTCTAGTACAGTTGGTCAAAGAACCAACTAGGGAAAGAAACACCCTTGACTTCATACCGACGAACAGGGAGTGGGTGAGGGATGTGAGGGTGGAGGAACCACTCCGGGGGGAGGGGGGGGGGAGAAGAGTGACCACCAGACAGTATGGTTTCAGTTACAGATGGCTAAAGAGAGGATGGCAACTGGCACAAGGGTGCTGGATTTCAGGAATGCCAACTTTAAGATGATAATGGAAGTGGTACAGGGGTTCCTGTGCAAACTTCAACCGGGTATGGACACACAGCAAAGGTGGGAACGGATAAGACAGGGGGTAGTGGAGGCAACAGAAACTTGCAGCAGGGCCCAGACTAAGAAGACTAGGAGGAAGAAACCCAGCTGGATAAGTAAAGGGGTGCCAGACAGGGTGAGGAAGAAAAGGGCAGCTTGCAGGAGATACAGAAAATTGGGGTGGGAGGATGATAGGGAGGAATACCTGAAAGAAGGGAAGTGCAGCCAAGACAGCAAGAGAACTCAGGCTGGCGCAGGATATAAAAAAATGGGAAAAGACTTCTTTAGGTACATCAGAGAGAAAAGAAGCTGTAAGGACCAAATTGTAAGAATTAAGAAGGAGGGGGATGGGTGGAAGAAGGGGGTGAAAAGGCAGAAGTGCTCAACGACTACTTCTGTTCAGTCTTTACGAAAGAAAAGGAAGAGGCGCTACCCATAGTAGGAGAGAGGATAGAAACAGATTGGGGGGGTGACAGATGGAGAAATCACAGTGGGGAGGATGCTAGAGGGGTTAAGGGCATTGAGGGTAGACAAGGCTCCGGGACTGGATGAAGCTGGCACCCTTGGCAGACATTCAATTAATCTCCAAGGCATAAAATAAGCGGGTTTGCATCATAATTTGCGACCCAAGCTCCAGAAAAAGCGCGTCAAATTTTGGAATGACTAACAGTCATTGCTAATCATTCTGAATTTGGCCCTGGGTCCTTTAAAAATGCCCTTTTTGGCATTTTGGGCCATGTTTCTTTAAATTTTTTTTTTTTCCTGTCCCCCTCCCCCGTGCCCCTCCTGATTGGCCAGTGACCCCCCCCAACCAGTCTCTGCGTGGGAGAAACACATCCTCTTGCAGCGTGACACCAGGCGAAGAGCAAGCATGTCCAAAAGCGCCAGCTGGAGCAAAACTTAAGACAAGTTCCAGTTTCCTTTTTTTTTTTTTTTTTAATTATATACTTTTTTTGCTTGTTGGTGTTATTTTTTGTTATTGTCTTGCAGGGAGGAGTCGCACTGGAGCAGGGGAGCCAAGGAGGCCAAGACTGCATGAGAGGGGACCAGGACACCAGAGAGCCACACGAAGCATCATGGCGGGGCAAGTAGGCGTGACGCAGATACCCGGTCGAGCAGCAGGAGCACAGCTGAGCAGACAATCAGGGGGAGTCTCTACAAAAAAAAAAACAAGTACATCTTTTCTGTTTTTGTCCAGGGAGCCTGGAGGACTGAACTGAATGGGAGGGCATGTGGCAGGGCAGTGGCATGACTTTGGGGAAGGGGGTTGCGGTCAGCAAGGCGTGCACTGAGTCATGGGCAAAAATTAACGGAGAGGAATGGGAGAGGAAACAACAAAGTAAATGTGAACTACTGCTTGGCAGAGACTCAGTGAACAGGTGTAAACAGTCTTATTTTTGTGCCCAGCCCAATCGAATGCCAGTGACTGATCTGATGGGGGAAATTATAACTGTGCTCTTGCAAACTTTGGGAACAGAAAACAAATATTGTGCCCTGGTTTTAATTTTCCAGAGAGTTCTGAGGACTATATTGTATTGAGCCTGCCCTGCTTTTGGCAGAGATGAAGGAGCAACTAGTGGTTCAACCTTACAGTCATGCCCAGCTTAAAATTGCGCCCAGCCCTTATTGCAGCAATGATGGGGGATAAGCAAGCAAACAAACTGTACTGACTTGCAAATAGCAGAACATTTTAGGGAACAGAACAAGAAGAATTGTGCCCTGGTTTACTCCAGAGACTTTTATGAAGGGGGAGGAAACAAAAGAAAAACTTCTGACATATAAGTAAAATGTACCCTGCTTTTGGCAAAGATGAAGGGGACAATGAATGATCATCTGCTCGCCCTGCCTTTTTTTGTGCCCAGCCAGCCCTTTTTTGCAGCAGTGCTGATTAAACATTGTGCCCTGGTTTTTCCAGAGTTCTCAGGGGAGATGGGGGGAAAAAAAGCAGTAAAAAAATGTATCAGTGCCTGCCCTGCAGCTTTTAGACTTGATAAGGGGACAAAAACAAAAATACACCTGCTCTGTTCTGCACTGGGGAAGTTTTACTCTTGTGTGCTGCCTTGCCCATCAGACCCGAGGGGACATTACAAATTAAGACACTAGCCCTGCTGCCAGCTAAGAGATAACTGCTGCAGTAGTGAACTTTGGGGGAAGTGTTCAGTTCACAGCTCTGAACTTTAAGTGTGTGCCCTGCCTATGGTAGAGACTGGGGACAAGTAAGACTATGCCCTGCTGCCAGCTTTGCTGCAGCAGTGAACTAAGGGGAAGTGTTCTGTTCACAGCCGGCTCTGAAACAGTTTAAGTGTGTGCCCTGTCTATCTGGCAGACATCGGGGACAAGAGTAAGACTGCCCTGCTGCCAGCTTTCCTGCAGCAGTGAAGTTTTAGGGAAGTGAAGTCTGTTTCTGTTCACAGCTCTGAAAGTTTAAGTGTGTGCCCTGCCTATGACAGAGAGATGACAAGTAATTAGACTGCTGCCAGCTTTCCTGCAGTAAGGGGAAGACAAGTGTTCTGTCACAGCTGGCTCTGAAACCTAAGTGTGTGCCCTGCCTATGGCAGAGATCAGGGACAAGTTAAACATCAATAATGCCATGCTGCCAGCTTTCCTGCAGCAGTGAACTTAAGGGCAAGTGTTCTATTCACAGCTGGCTCTGAAACTTCAAGTGTGTGCCCTGCCTATGACAGAGAGATGACAAGTAATTAGACTGCTGCCAGCTTTCCTGCAGTAAGGGGAAGACAAGTGTTCTGTCACAGCTCTGAAACCTAGGTGTGTACCCTGCCTATGGCAGAGATCAGGGACACGTTAAACATAAATAATGCCCTGCTGCCAGCTTTCCTGCAGCAGTGAACTTTGGGGAAGTGTTCTGTTCACAGCTCTGAAACTAAGTGTGTGCCCTGCCTGCACAGATGGGGACATTTTAGGGAAGGGGGGCTTGGGGGTCACAGCAAATCTGCAGCTGCCTTTTTTTTTTTAAACAGAGAAAGTAGCCAGCTTACAGTAACTTGATGTGTTAAATTCACAGCTTGAAAGACTCTTGTTTTACTAACTTCAAACTTTTTAATTGCAGTCCGACATAGCTGGAGTTAAATTAGCAACTGCAGAGGGATGGCGCCAAAAATATAACCCAGAAAAAAAACTGGCTACAGATTAGCAGTGAGGGAGACTGTGCAGTGTGTGTTAGTTGCAAATTGTGCTGCGAGTACAGACATGAGCTACGTGGGTTGAGGAACTTCAGTGAGACATTAATTGCAGGTATTACAGGCCCCCAGCTAAAAGCTGACACCATCCGGAAACACCTTCTGACAGAGCAGCACAAGAAAGCTGTTACCATTTTGAAATTTGGTAGAACAAGGTCCCCACTTGATATATATCGCCATACCACAACTGGTAAGTTTAAAATGGGGGATGGTTAGGGGTTTGGACCGAGACTTAAAACTGATTTATTTGCAGGGAGAGCTTTCAGTAATGCAGAAGAACAGCACAGAATGATTCTAGGCAGGCTGATGGAGATCCTGTATATTATGGCCAAAGAGGACATCCCTATTAAAAGTCTGAAGTGATAGCAGAACAAGAGAAGCACCGTGGAGTTCATTTGGGCAATAAATACATTAACGCTGTTAGTGGGAAAGAACTCACAATGTGTATTGGCAAGAACCTAGAAGAAAACCTGCTGGCAACTGTCAAAAATGCAAATTATTTTTCAGTGCTTATGGACGGTAGTACTGACAGTGGTGTAATTGAAAAGGAACTGGTTTATGTAATTTATGTAAATCCCATCAATGGTCAAGTGGAGCCTAAGTTTTTACGAATGAAAGCTGTATCAAATGGTACAAGTCAGGGATTGAAAAATCTCCTTTTAGACATTTTTACAGACTCTGGCCTTACTATAAGAAACATGGTTGGGTTTGGGGCTGATGGGGCGTCTGTCAACATGGGTGTAAGACGGGGTCTTGCTGCTCTGTTAAGGGAAGACATACAGGGTTAGTTGGTGTTCATTGTTTCTCACACAGATTAGAACTGGCCATAAAAGACGCTTTGGATAACACCTATTTCAACAATGTTTCAAACTTCTTGACCCAACTGTTGTATGTCTATCAGAAAAGTCCTAAGAGACTCAGAGATACGGTCCCCTGCCCAGGCCATGGAGATGCCAGTTAAAAAGCCCAAGAAGGCCCATGGCACACGTTGGGTGCAACATAAACTTCTTGCCACCCATGCTGTTACCAAATCATTCCCTGTAATTTTTGCCCATTTAGAATCTATGGCTGCAGACCCAAATCATGACCAGGCCAAAGACAAGGGAGTGTTGCAAATTATGACTAAATTCCAAATGGTGGCTCACCTTTTGTATTTTGAACAGTTGCTTCAGCCACTTGCCAGGTTCTCAATAGCACTTCAAAAAGAAGTAGCTGAAATGCCAAAGCTACTTAGCTCTGTTGAAACTTTGAGAAACACACTTGATCACACTAAACAGATTGGCCCCATAGGTGGCAGTGAACTTGACATTCTCTTAAAAAAATGGGTCTGGTGTTCTTTCAGGAGCATGTGCTCAAGACACATACAAAGGTGTGATAGTAACATATTTTAGTGACCAAGTTGTTAAAACTTTTAAACAGCAAACTAAGAAATACATTGCAAACATTGAGAACTGTTGTGAACAAAGGTTCGGTTTGACTAATGAAAGTAATATCTACAACCATGCAAAAGTGTTAGATACCAGACTTCGGCCAGCTGCAGACAGAAAGGAACTGGAGCTTACGGTAACAGCAACATTACTGCAGTAGCTGACCACTTTTCAGCACTTTTGCAGCCTGACTGTGACAGTACTCTGCTACTTGCAGAATGGCAAGAGTTTAAGATTTTTGCTCAAACCAGTTTCATCAATCTTTCTGCCTCTCTATTTGGTCAACTGGCATGTGATTTCCAAAATTCTTACACAAATCTGTTGAAGCTTGTCAATGTGTTGAGAGTATTTCCTGTGTCTAATGCAATTTTAGAAAGGTGTTTTTCAACTATGAACAAGGTAAAAACTGACTGGAGAGCAAGTCTAGCAGAGAATACTGTAGAAACATTGATTCGCATTAAAAAGCAGGGCCCTCCTCCAGCTGAATTCAACCCAAACAGGGCTGTAGACATATCTTTTAGTGCTAAACCAAGATGTCCTGGTGATTTGGCAGCTGAAGATGGTGGACCACCCCCAGGTCCCTCCTCCCCCAAAACAGGCCAGAATTACCAGCTACATGCCTGGTGGAGAAAAGTAGCAAAATAGATCACACCCAGTCCTTGTTGGCAACTGTGTGGTCAATCACAGTCCCAGGTGTCGGAGTTTTTATGCTAGGGCAGGGGTTCATTATGTTAAATTTGTCACAACTCACGCTCACGAATTGAATTCACGGTCTGCTTTGGCAGACATCCTATCTTGGCTCTTAAAATGTATGTGTGCTGCTGCACATTGCTGTATTTCTGGAAATGGCTAAATAAAACAGATATCAGTCTCAGAAACTTGTGTAAATATATATTTTATCAATATAGACCAAGATAAGTAAATTTTATGGGGTTTTGAGCAAAAACATACATTTTTGGTAATTGCTAATCAACTTCGGCCAATTGCTAATCATTTTTTACTTTGATTAGCAAAGGCCACTAATCAAGTCTCCGACACTAATTTATGCCTTGCTATCTCTGATGTGCTCCATCACCTGAACACTGCATGCAGTATTTCTCTGTTCAGAGACCACTTGTGGTGGTTCTGATTTATTCTGCTGAGGGGCATCTGCCAGGACTTTGTCCTTGCCTGGCAAGTGCACAGCTGAGAGGGAGGTCTTGAGGGAATAGGCCAGACTCCAAACCTTCATTGCCTCTGTACTTGCCTCCGTACACAGGGCAGAGAAACATAGAATTTGATGGCAGATAAGGATCGCTTGGCCCACCCAGTCTGCCCATTTCCCTACCTAATGGATAAGCTGCAGATCCTAGTTAACCAGCAGCTTACTTCATCTTACTCCGCACTAGAATTGCCTTATGACCGTCCCATGCATGCTTGAATTCAACCACTGTTTTTGACTCCACAACCTCCTCCGGAAGGCTGTTCCATGCATCCACAACCCTCTCTGTGAAAAAAGATTTCCTTACATTACCCCTGAGCCACCACCCCCCCATCTTCAGACTGTGCCCCCTTGTTCTTGCACACCTCTTTTTTTGAAAGATGCTACCCTCTTGGACTTTGTTGATTCCCTTGAGGTACTTGAAAGTTTCTATCATGCCCCCTTTCCTCGAGGCTATACATATTAAGCTCCTTTAGTCTCTTCATATGTCTTCGGTGCAGACCCTGCACCATTTTAGTTGCCCTCCTCTGGACAGCTTCCATCCTGTTTATGTCCTTGTGGAGATTGGGTCTCCAGAACTGCATGCAGTACTCCAGATGGGGTCTCACTAGCTGTCTGTAAAGAGGGATAACAACTTCCTGTTTTCTACTGGTGGTGCCTCTCCCTATGCATCCCAGTATCCCCCCCAGCCCTCCTCACTGCCCTCTCACATTGCTTGCCCACCTTTAAGTTATCTGATATGACTACCCCCAGGTCCCTTTCCATTTTTGTTGTTGTGAGGGCAGAGGACCTTGTCCCTCCCTGCTTGTTGATATAGTATGTGGTAGTGGTGTTGTCTGTCCTTACCTGAACTACCTTCCCTTATACCATTTCTATGAATGAGCGAAGAGCTAAGAACACTGCCCTGAGCTCCAACAGGTTGATGTGGAGCAGGAACTCCTGGTGAGAACATGTACCGTGAGCAGTGTGGTCCCCTAAATGAGCTCCCTACCCCAGGAGGGAAGCATCCATGATCAGAACCACTGTAGGAGACTGTTGGAGGAATGGAACACTCTCCCTGAGGTTGTCCCTGTCCTTCCACTACTGTAATGCCTGTAACAAAGTGGCTGTCACTGGAATCAGCTTGGACAGGAAATCCCTTTTTTGGGACCAAAAGGACCTGAGGTGAAACTGGATATCCGTCATCTGAAAACTGGCTCCTGGAACCACTGTTGTGGATGCTGCCATGTGTCCCAGGAGCTGGGGAAAGTGTCTTGCCAGATGAGACACCTGTAGATGAAAAGAGTTTGCCAGCTGAATGAGGCTGTCTGCCCTTCCCACTGGCAAGAGAGCCTTTGCCTAAACCATGTCCAGCTCTGCTCCCATTAAATATAGGATCTGGACAGGTTCCAGTACTGATTTTTTTCAGGTTTACCAGGAATCCTAAGGATACGAGAGTATCCTGCCCCAGATCCAAGGCATTCCTTTCCTGCCGGGGGAACTGTCCCATGACCAGCCAGTCATCCAGGTAGAGAAACACAGACACTCCTTGCCTTTTCAGGTGAGCCACAACCACTGCCAGACAATTTGTGAATGTTCTGGGGGCCGAGGTAAGGCCAAAGAGCATTGCCCAGAACTGATAGTGGCCTGAGGGTAATTTGAACCTTAGGTACTTTCTGTGAGAATGTCTGATTGAAATGTGAAAATAAGCATCCTTGAGGTACAACGAAGCTTAGCCACTCTCCTTGCCTGAGAGTAGGAAGGATTTTGGTTAGAGTCACCATCTTGAATTTGGGTTTTGTCAGGTGCTTGTTGAGATACCTCAGATCTAGAATGGGCCTCCACTCCCCAGTTTTCTGTAGGGTAAGGAAATATCTTGAGTACAACCCTTTTTCCTTGTGAAGAGGAGGAACAGGTTCCACAGCCTTGTGTTCCAGAAGTGTGGTAACCTCTGCCTCCAACAGAGTTATCTCTGAACAGCTAGCAGGTTTGAATGACCTTACTCTTGTCCTTGGAAATCATTTGAAACTCAGAGCAAGTCTCTGGCTCACTACTTTCATGACCCACTTGTCTGTGGTAATGGCTTACCAGCCCTGCAAGTAGTGAGCCAGCCTGCCCTCTACTGGAAGTGTGGGGAGGAGGCCCTGGCTAACACATCAGAGTGTCTGCTTGGCAGGAGTCCTAGGCTGAGAGGTGGATACAACCCTGCTTACACCCCTCCTGCCTCTACACCTGAAGAACCCTCTTTGCTGCTGGAAAGCAGGGAATACCTGGGCCAGGTAGAAAGGCCTCTGATAAAGCCTGCCTCTGCCCAGCTTATGCTGCTGCTTCTGTGGAGTTGCAACTTTTTCTTTAGTAGCTTTACTTCTGTAAGTAACCCTGTACTCGTCCATGTTCTTCATGTATGTCTCTGTTCCCCAAACAGAAAATTCTGCATGACAGGGAAATCCATAGCTTTCGACTGGGTATCCTTGGAAAGACTGGTACATCTAAGCCAAGAAAATCTTTTTAGGGAGACTGCAGTAGCCATAACCCTAGAGGATACATCATTGGAATCCACAGCAGAATGAAACTGGACTTTGGATGCTTCAGCGCCATCCTTGACCACCTGCTCCAGATCCTTCGCTAGTTGAGGTGGAGCAGTGTTAGCCAGCCCTTTTTTGCAGCAGTGATGATGTGCCCTGGTTTTTCCAGAGTTCTCAGGGTAGAGGAAACAAAGCAGTAAAAAGATTGTATCTGTGTCTGCCCTGCTTTGGCAGACATGAAGGGGACAAAAAGAAAAAATATACCTGCTCTGTCGCACTGGGGAAGTTGTACAGTTGTGTGTTGCCCTGCCCATTGGACCTGAGGGGACATTACAAATGAAGACACCAGCCCTGCTGCCAGCTAGAGCTTTGCTGCAGCGGTGAACTTTGGTGAAGTGTTCAGTTCCCAGCTCTGAAACATTAAGTGTGTGCTCTGCCTATTGCAGAGATGGGGACATTTTGGGGAAGAGGGGGGCTCAGGGGTCACAGCAAATCTGCAGCTGCCACTATCTTTTTTTTTTTTTTTTTCAAACAGAGAGTTAGCCAGATTACAGTAACTTGATGTTAATTCACAGCTTGACAGACTCCTGTTTTCCTAACTTCAAACTTTTTAACTGCAGTCCGACATGGCTGGAGTTAAATTAGCAACTGCAGAGGGATGGCGCCAAAAATATGATCCAGAAAAAAACTGGCTACAGATTATCAGTGAGGGAGACTGTGCAGTGCATGTTAGTTGCAAACTGTGCTGTGAGTACTGAGATGGTTACGTGGGTTGAGGAACTTCAGTGAGGCATTAATTGCAGTTGTAACACGACATTAATGGTTGAGAGAGAATCGGGAGCCGCGATAGGCGCAACAGCATCACGGGACCCTAGCCGGAGCGGGCATGAACCCAGCTTATATGCCGTGCCCGCTCAGGCGGTACCGCGAGCAGCCAGACCCCCAACCTAGCAGCACTGGGTCCTGTGGCCCAGCGAGACGAGGAGCAACAGGAGCGCCGGGCCGGCAGCCTCACTAGCCATCCGAGCATGGAAATGGGAAGGGGGGACCTGAATCCGCAGCGGACTGAGCCGGCAGGCTTCCACTGCCACACCTTCACCATCCATGGCACGGTGAATGTCTTCTATGGAATGGGGCCGCCGGTGATGGAGAGCAGAAGCAGCCGGGCAGAGGAACAGAGCGCAGGGCACACCCAGGAGCAGCACGGACAGCCCAGCTGGAGCACAGCAGCGCCGGAGCAGTGTCCCAGAGGCAGCAGGAAGTGAAAGCCCCAGCATGCACAGCACGACTGCAATCCTCCTTGCAGCGGCCGAACCGTGCACCAGAGACCTCCCGCGGCGGGTATGAGAATACCCGTAACAAACTGCAGACAAGTGGAACAGGGATGTTGGCCACACGCCTCCGCCCGAATCTAGGGACAAAACCTAATGACCACATATGTATGTATCTAATGTTATAGACCATTCTCTGATACCGAAGTAAAGCTTTACAAACTTCACACTGCCTCCGCCTGTCATTGATCATGTCGCACAGTGGGCCCCATATTTCCACCTCCACTGACCCACAGCGGCCCGTGTTGCCTAGCGCATTAAGCCACGTCGGTGGCATCTAATGCGACTGATGCATGGGGACGGGTGGTAGGCCAAGGCCGCCACCCCCATGCATCAATCCAGCATTAGATGCCACCTTCGTCGTGGCTTAATGCTTACGTATTACAGGCCCCCAGCTAAAAGCTGACACCATCCAGAAACATCTTTTGACAGAGCGCCACAAGAAAGCTGTTAACATTTTCAAATTTGGTAGAACAAGGTCACCATTTGATATATCACCATAACACAATTGGTAAGTTTAAAATGGGGGGGGTGTTAGTGGTTTGGACTGAGACTTAAAACTTATTTATTTGCAGGGAGAGCTTTCAGTAATGCAGAGGAACAGCACAGAATGATTCTAGGCAGGCTGACTGAGATCCTGTATATGATGGCCAAAGAGGACATCCCTATTAAAAGTCTGAAGTGACAGCAGAACAAGAGAAGCACCGTGGAGTTCATTTGGGCAATAAATACATTAACGCTGTTAGTGGGAAAGAACTCAAAATGTGTACTGGCAAGAACCTAGAAGAAAACCTGCTGGCAACTGTCAAAAATGCAAATTACTTTTCAGTGCTTATGGACGGTAGTACTGACAGTGGTGTAACTGAAAAGGAACTGGTTTACGTAATTTATGTAAATCCCATCAATGGTCAAGTGGAGCCTAAGTTTTTAGGAATGAAAGCTGTATCAGATGGCACAAGTGAGGGACTGAAAAATCTCCTTTTAGACATTTTTACAGAGTCTGGCCTTACTATAAGAAACATGGTTGGGTTTGGGGCTGATGGGGTGTCTGTCAACATGGGTGTAAGACGGGGTCTTGCTGCTCTGTTAAGGGAAGACATACAGGGTTAGTTGGTGTTCATTGTTTCTCACACAGATTAGAACTGGCCATAAAAGATGCTTTGGATAACACCTATTTCAACAATGTTTCAAACTTTCTCACCCAACTGTTTTATCTCTTATCAGAAAAGTCCAAAGAGACTCCGAGAGTTACGGCCCCTTGCCCAGGCCATGGAGCAGTCAGTTGAAAAGCCCAAGAATACCCATGGCACACATTGGATGCAACATACACTTCTTGCCACCAATGCTGTTACCAAATCATTCCCTGTAATTCGTGCCCATTTAGAATCTATGGCTGCAGACCCAACACATGACCAGGCCAAAGCCAAGGGAGTGTTGCAAGTTATGACTAAATTCCAAATGGTGGCTCACCTTTTGTATCCTGAACAGCTGCTTCAGCCACTTGCCAGGTTCTCACTAGCACTTCAAAAAGAAGTAGCTGAAATGCCAAAGCTACTTAGCTCTGTTGAAACTATGAGAAACACTCTTGACCATGCTAAGCAGAGTGGTTCCATAGGTGGCTGTGAACTTGACATTCTCGTAAAAAATGGGTCTGATGTTCTTTCAGGAGCATGTGTTCAAGTCACAATCAAGGGTGTGAAATTAACACATTTTAGTGGCCAAGTTGTTAAAACTTTTAAACAGCAAACTAAGAAATACATTATAAACACAGAACTGTTGTAAACAAAGGTTCGGTTTCACTGATGAAAGTAATATCGATAACCGCACAAAAGTGTTATGAGATACCAGACTTTGGCAGGCAGTTGCAGACAGAAAGGAATTGGAGCTGTATGGTAACAGTGACATTACTGCAGTAGCTGAGCACTTTCAGCACTTTTGCAGCCTGAGTGTGACAGCACTCTGCTACTTGCAGAATGGCAGGAGTTCAAGATTTTTGCTCAAACCAGTTTCATCAATCTTTCTGCCTCTGCTATCTGGTCAAAGCCGGAATGTGATTTCCAAAATTCTTATCCAAGTCTGTTGAAGCTTGTCAATGTGTTGAGAGTATTTCCTGTGTCTAATGCAATTGCAGAAAGGTGTTTTTCAACTGTGAACAAGGTAAAAACTGACTGGAGAGCAAGTCTGTCAGAGGATACTGTAGAAACATTGATTCGCATTAAAAAGCAGGGCCCCACTCCAGCTAAATTCAACCCACATAGAGCTGTAGACATATTTTTAGTGCTAAACCGAGACGTCCTTGTTATTTGGCAGCTGAGGATGGTGGACCACCCCAGGTCTCCCCGCCCCAAAAAAAACCCCAAAAAGGCCAGAATTACTGGCTACATGCCTGGTGGATTAGAGCAGATTGCACCCAATCCTTGTTGGTAATTGTGTGGTCGAGCACGGTCCCAGGTGGTTACTGTGTAGTCAATCACGGTCCCAGTTATGCTGGGGCAGGGGTTTATGTTTAATTTGTCGTGACTCATGATCACGATCATGCTCAAGAATTCATGGTCTGCTTTGGCAGACATCCCATCTTGGCTTTTAAAATATATGTGCTGCTGCACATTTTGCTGTAGTTCTCTGGAAATGGCTAAATAAAACAGTATCAGTCTCAGAAACTTGTGCAAAAACAGGTTACTCACCTGTAACAGTAGTTCTAGAAGTGGTATATGTTGTTCACCAACACTCTTTGGCATGTCCCCTTCCGCTTTAAATCTCATCGGAAGTCTTGAAGCTGGCTACTCCCACCCACCCGGGTGGTATACACCTCGGCTCCACCCCATGACGCCAGATCTCATCCCGCTGGAAGCCAGATTGTGTACATCCGCAGCCGGGAGGTCAGGTGGGACCATGCGGATGAACAACACATACCACTCCTAGAAAGTACAGTTACGTAAGAACTTACTGTAACAGTAGATCTTCGAGAGAGGCTCTTGCAGTAGGTAATTACATATAGAACTGACGCTGGCCGGCAGCAGGACCCCACGGAAAAATTTCCAGCTAGCAGTCCCTGGTGAGGGACCGCCCCCACGTCAGGTGACCGGTGTCAGGAGACGTTGGTATAAAGGGGCGGTCCCGGACGCCCGCCTTCCAGTTCTTTCCTGCCACAGGCCCGGAAGGCCCGGACGAGAGAGAAGCATATGTTTCCATTCTTGGAAAAAGAGCTGAAGAAGCCTAGGGGGATGGAGGCGGGAAGGTATTTCCTACTGCAAGAGCCTCTCTTGAAGATCTACTGTTACTATAAGTTCTTACGAACTGTACTATCTTACTCGAGAGAGCCTTGTAGTAGGTAATTACATATAGGACTGAATCCCAAGCAGTCTGGAACAAATAAAAGGCACCGGGAGGAGGAAACTACTCCTTGAAAATAGCAATAGCCTTGTAGGCCTCAAGACAGAAGGCCTTGCAACACCGCTAGCCCAAAGCCTGCTCTACGGCGAAAGGCAATGTCCAAACTGTAGTGTTTCGTAAAGGTATGGATGGAAGTCCAGGTGGCGGCAGCGCATGTGTCTGCCGCAGACACATTCTTGAAACAAGCTGCAGAGGCCGCTACTCCTCGTGTGGAGTGACCTCTGACCTGACCCGGGAGGGTTTTGTTGTACTTGTCATAACAGAAAGTGATGCAATGAGCTAACCACCGACAGGCATTGCTTGAAACAGCATTGCCTTCCCTTTGTGAGCAAAAGAGACGAACAACTGATCAGTCTTTCTGAGATCTTTCGTCCTGTCGGTGTAGTATCTCAGAATCCGTGAACATCCATGGTATGGAGTAAATATTCTCCTGGTTGGAGTACTGCTGAAAAGGCAGGTAACTCTATAGACTGATTTAAGGTAGACTCTGCTACCACTTTAGGTAGAATCTTGGTATCTGTATGAAGAGCCACCTGTTCTTTGTGAAAGATCAGGTATGGGATTTTACACATAAGGGTTGAACTGGAAATTCTTCGAGCGGAAGTAATGGCCACCAAGAATAGCGCTTCCACAAAGAAATTTCAGATTCATGGAGCCCCAGGTTCAAGGGAGGAAGGGAAGTTCTCTACAACAAAGTTCAAGTCCCAAGGGGGAGCAGGAGTTCTGATGGGGGCCTCAGATGAAGGACCCCTCTAAGAAAGGTCTTAGAGACCTCTAATTGGGCAAACGCTTTATCTGCGAAAGGAACATGGTACGCTGAGATAGCGGCCATGTGTACTTTCAAGGAGGAATGACTGAGACCCAGGTCGAAAAGATGACGCAAATATTCCAGCAGAACGGCCACTGAACAGGAGAAAGGCTCCACGTTCCTAGAGGCGGCCCAAATAGAAAATCTCTTCCACTTCATGGCGTAAGTGGACTTAGTGGAGGGTTTCCTAGCCTCCACCAAAATCTCCGCCAGCTTTGGAGAGACACCAAAGCGGGATTGAGCTAGGTCTGCAGGAGCCATGCATGGAGTTGCAGGGACTTGAGTCCCGGATGGACCAGGGTCCCCTATCCTGGGTCAGCAAACCTCGAGATAAAGGAAGAGGAAGAGGAGGAACCTCTGAGTGTTGTTGTAGAAGAGAGAACCAGATTTGCCTGGGCCAGAAAGGATCGATCAGAATCATTCTCGCTCCTTCTGTTGATGGTTTCTGCAACACACGAGGGACCAGCGGAATTGGAGGAAAAGCATATACGAATCTGCCCTTCCAGCTTAGAGACAGAGCGTCGTTTCAGAAAGCGCCTCGCTCTGGAACCAGCGAGCAAAAAGTTGGGAAGTTTTAGTTTTGGGGAAGAGGCGAACAGGTTCTACCTGTGGAGTCCCCAAAGGTGGAAGATGGGATTTAGCACCTTGGTCTAACTCCCACTGTGTG
Source organism: Neoceratodus forsteri (assembly GCA_016271365.2). Taxonomy (NCBI): domain Eukaryota; kingdom Metazoa; phylum Chordata; order Ceratodontiformes; family Ceratodontidae; genus Neoceratodus; species Neoceratodus forsteri. The sequence goes on from CM057456.1 coordinate 213,621,081, forward strand.
GCAGGGGCAGAGGAGCGACTTAGCTTGTCTGCCAGAGTATTGTCGACTCCTGGAACATGAATCGCTGTGAGGTGAAGGTTGTGTTGAGTTGCCCAGTCCCAAACCCTCACTGCTTCCCTGCACAGCAGGGTAGGATCGAGTCCCTCCCTGCTTGTTGATGTACTATACCACGAATGTGTTGTCCGTCTGGACAGCTAGGTGACCGAGAAGAATGTATTGGTGAAGGGCTTGGAGAGCATATAGTACTGCTCGAAGCTCGAGCACATTGATGTGGAGAGCTAGCTCCAATCTGGACCATAATCCCTGGGTTCGGTGAGGACCCAGATGGGCTCCCCAACCTTCGCCTGATGCATCTGTAGTCAGAGTCTGGGAGGGGGGAAGATGAAAGAAGGGGACCCCCTGAAACAGGTTCTCTCGAACCATCCACCATTGCAAGTCTCGAGCCATCGGAGAGGAGATCAGAACTAGATGATCTAGGTCGTCTACCAGTTGATCCCATTGGGAGCGAAGAGTCCACTGAGAAATCCTCATGTGGAGCCGAGCGCAGGGAACTGTCGGGATGGCGGCCGCCATGAGCCCCAGGAGACGGAGAACCGACCTCGCCGGAACCTTCCTGCGTTCTAATAGCAGGGAAATCTGTGACTGAAGAGAGGCCGCCCTGTCCGGAGGCAGTAAGACCTTGCTTACCATCATATCGAGGACAGCCCCGATAAACTGTAGTCTCTGGGAGGGATCCAGATGAGACTTGGAATGGTTGATGGTAATCCCCAGGCAAGTGAAAACCTGCTGGGTGAGGGAGAGAAAATGCAGGAGCTCCTCCCTGGACGAGGCCACCAGAGCCAATCGCTCCAGTTAAGGGAACACCTTAATTCCCATCGCAGACGCAGGTGGGCCACTACCACAGCCAGGCATTTGGTAAAGACTCAAAAGCAAGGAAAGACCAAACGGGAGTGCCCGAACTGGTAATGGTCCCCTGAAAGCAAAGCGCAAGGTACTTATGTGAGAAGGGCAATGGGGATGTGCAGATATGCATCCTGCATATCCAACGCACAAAGCCATTGACCCGGCCGAAGGAGGGGCAAAAGAGTCTGCAGGGACGGCATCCTGAACCTTTTGTATTCCACGTAAAGGTTCAAAGAGCTGACATCGAGGATGGGTCTGAGATCTCCCATCTTCTTTGGGACCAGGAAGAAATGGGAGTAGTAACCCATCCCTTGAAGGTGAGGGGGAACGGGCTCTATAGCCTGCTTCGTAAGGAGGATAGAGATTTCTTCCCGGACCAAAGGACGATGGTCCCTTGGGTAGGACGACTTCAGAGGGGAGTGGCGGGATGGTTTCTGTAGAAACTCTATAGAGTGCCCTTCCGCGATAATCTGGAGCACCCATGAATCTGTATATCCTCTCCCAACCCGGAAGGTGGAGGGAGAACCTCCCTCCACCGGTTCCTCCAGTGTGTCCAGAGGCGTGGGAGAGGGAGGAGCCAGGGTGTGGAACAGCCGCCGCAGCTGGGGCACCCGCTGCTTTTGGGGCGGAGGGGCCTGGCAGCCGCGGGGCCCGGACGCTTAGTGGCCCGGCCTTCCTTGGGGTTTCGCTTGTGGCCGACTGAGTCTGCGAAAAGGACGGCGCTGCGGGTGATGGGGACAGTACATGGAATCCACAGATATCAGAGCCGTCCCCTTCTCCTGCAAGTTGGTGATGATGTCCTTGACATCACCACCGAAAAGCACCAACCCCCTGAAAGGTGCTTCCTGGATCGCAGATTGCACCTCCGGGACCAAACCTGACACAAGGAGCCAGGCATGACGCTGTAAACTCACGGCGAAAGCGGAGCTCCGCCCGGCAGTGTCCACTGCATCGTATGTCGTCCGCAGAATGTGACGACTGGCCGAACGAGCAGAACGGACTAAATCAGTTAACTCCTGCTTGACTTGAGAGTCAGGTAAGGAGTCAATCTTAGATTCTGCCTGGGTAAGGATGGCCTTCTGGTAATCCCCTATATGAGCAACATAATTCAGGGCCCGAATTCCCAGTGTGGAAGAGGCATAGATTTTCCTTCCATACTGGTCCAGGAAGCGAGATTCCTTATCCGGAGGAGACAAGCTTAGATGTTTTGGGTGCGCTGATTGGCCGTGAGCGGCACTAATCATGACCGAATCTGTGCGGGGGTGAGAGTCCAAAAAATCTACACCCTCAGGAGCCTGGTATAGCCTGTTAGACTTCCTAGGAAGTGGGGCTAAAGCAGACAGTTGCTTCCAAATAGTGGAAACAAGGTGGACGTGAGGCTCGATCCAGGGTGGCACTAAAGTAGGAGCTGTCAGGGGCAGGTCCAGATGTTCGTCGAGTTTGACCCGCTGAGGATCGGGTTCCAAGGAGCGCCACTGATGTACTTCCTGGATTTTTCTGAGCAACTCCGTGAAGGAAGGGTCCTCCGGAGGAGACTTCGGAGGGGTCCTCGGCCGGGGCTTGGATGGAGAGCGAGGCTCGTCGTCTCTCTCGGAGCATCCGTTGGAGGAATCCGAGAGGGAAGAAGAAGAATCAGAAGCAGAATAAGACTCCCTAACACGGCTAGGGGGAGTAACGGGTTCCTTAGGGGGGGATCCCTGGACGTGTGTCCTGCCCCTCTCGGGATCCAGAGGGAAGGGCTCTGGAGTCCGGAGGCGGAGAGGGGAGTGTGCCGTCTCGGGCGTATGGTGCGGGGGCGGGCGCTTGCCGTCAGAGGTGGCTCTCACTTCCTTGTGAGCTGAGCCTTGGCCTCAGCCCACCAGGAAGCCAGAGTCTCCTGCAGATCCACCGGCGGCCGGGGGGGCGGTGGAGGTGGAGGGGGAAAAGAATATGGGTTGTATTCGTAAGGCGAGTATCCAAAACCCGGCTGCGGGAAAACCAGTGCCGGGTACTGAGGCGTCGGGTACTGTGGCATCGGAGGAACCGGTGACGGGTACTGCCGCGCTGGATACTGCGGTCCCGAGTACGATGGCGTCTGATAAGACAGCGGGTACCCAGGCGCCGGAGGAGCTGCCGGAGCAGGTGGCCCGGAAGGTGGCCCCACGGGCGGGTCAACAGTGAGAGGCCCGGTGGGAGCAGGGCCTGATGGAAGGGGAAAATCCCCCGCTGGCATCATCGGGACCGGCGTCAGATCCGGTTCCCTAGGAGGAGGGTCTGATGGAGGTGGAACATCCCGCGAATCGCCCGGGGATGGGGTGGGAGTCCCCGGGTCAGGCTGGGTGACTCAGGCTCCCGGACGGGCAGCGAAGCCGCGGGAACCGGAGTGCGCCGGGGTTGGAGGGTCCGTCGTGGGTTCCTGCCGCACGTCGGGAGCTGACGGCGGCTTAGGGGCTAGGTCCCGGCGGGCGCCGGGGGAGCCGGCGTCCGTCTTACGGGGTCCCTCTTCGGAGGCGGGCCGAGGAGGAGGAGCAGCCCAGTCTGAGACGGATGAGGTTGTGCGCCGCCCCGAAGGGTCGGGTGTCTTATTGACCTTCTTCTGGTGTACGTCAGAGGAGCCGACGTGAGACTTATGGGAGTCGCCCGTGCCAGTAGGCCGCAGGCCTGCGGCAGAACTGGGGCCGGAGGCCTCCTTTTGCCCAGAGGTGCCCGCAAGGCCCAAGCATGAGCCAGACAGGCGGGCCGACGCCTCTTCCAAAACCTTAGAGGCTGCCATTGGGCGGTCCCCCGGAGGGGATGTTACCTGAGCCGTGACTCTGGCCGGAGTCGCAGGGGAGGAGGCCTTCTCCCGGTGCCTCTCCTTGTCCCGTTTTTTACGATGCCCTTCTGGAGAAGTAGACGCCTGCCTGAGCTTCTTCAGTTCTTTCTCCATCGAAGACATCTTTTTCTTTAGAAGATGGGCTTCCAGGGACTGTTGGCATCGTCTGCGGGTAGCCGCGTTGAAGTGAAGGCAATGCGGGCACTTGTTGACCGGGTGGTCGGGGCCTAGGCAGAAGAGGCAGAAGGAATGGCTGCCCTTGTGTGGCGTTAGCACGACGAAGTCGCACTTTGTTTTTGTGCTCGAGGGTGTAGGGGACAACATACACCGCCGATGACCTGACGATAGGAAGAAAAAATACTAATAAATCTCGGTAAAACCGACGAAAGAGCAGGGCTGACTAAGCACAAACTTTACCGCGAGGCACTGCACGAGCTAACGACGGGAAAGAACTGGAAGGCGGGCATCCGGGACCGCCCCTTTATACCGACGTCTCCTGACGCCGGTCACCTGACGCCGGGGCGGTCCCTCGCCAGGGACTGCTAGCTAGAAATTTTTCCGTGGGGTCCTGACGCTGGCCGGCGTCAGTTCTACACGTAATTACCTACTGCAAGAGCCCTCTCGAAGTAAGATCTACTGTTACAGGTGAGTAACCTGTTTTTCTAGGAGCGTGGATATGTTGTTCATCGACACTCTTTGGCAGACTCCTAGTAGTTCTCCAGGACGAGGGAGGCAAGATGCACACCCCCTACTTAGGGAACAGAGACTGAAGAACTGAGGTCCCAAAACCAGCATCCCGGCGTGACTCAAGGTCGATGTGATAGTGGGCAATGAAGGTGTTTGCTGACTTCCAGGTAGCAGCCCGGCAGATTTCCTGGATAGGGATGTCCCTGGAAGCAGCCACCAATGCAGCGGTATGACAGGTAGAATGAGCTCTTATCCCTCTGGGAGGCTCCTTGCCCGCCAACTCGTAGCACAGACCTGTGCATGATGTAATCCACCTTGCAATGGTCCATTTTGCTGCAGGTCTGCCAGAAGCGGCTTCAGCGTAGGTGACAAACAGCTGGCGAACCTCTCCCGAATTTCCGCCGTCCTCTCCTTATAGTAGGAGAGAGCACGCTTTAGGTCCAGAGTATGGAGCCTGTACTCGGCCTCCGAGGTGTAGTTAGGGTAGCATACCGGCAGAGTTAACACCTGGTTAAGATGAAACTCTGATACCACCTTCGGAAGGAATTTCGGGTGGGGGCGTAGGACAACCTTGTCCCTGTGGAAGACCAGGTAAGGGGAGTCCACCGAAAGCGCCTGGAGCTCCCCTGTCCTTCTGGCAGACGTGATAGCCACCAGGAAGACAGTCTTCCACAACAAGTGTTGCAAGGCACACTTGTACATTGGTTCGAATGGCTTGCCCTTGAGCTTTGCCAGTACCAGCAGTAGATCCCACGGAGGTGGAGGTTCACGCACCAAAGGGGATGTCTGATCCAAGCCTTTGAAAAAGCACCTAACCACTGTCTCCTGCACCACTGTCGACTGACCGGCCTGCACCCGGTAAGCAGAGATGGCTGTCAAGTGCACCCTAAGGGTCGATGACCGAAGACCCCCTTTGGAAAGAGACCAAAGGTAGTCAAGAATGTTAGCCACTGGACAGGACAAAGGGTCCAGGCCCTTGCCCGGACACCAAATGGAAAACCTTTTCCATTTGAAGGCGTAACATTTCCTGGTCGATTTCTTTCTGGATGACTCCACCACGGTGTAGACATCTTCGGAAAGACCCAAAGCCTGGAACTCTAGCCGCTCAGGTACCAGGCTGTGAGGTACAGGGATTGAAGGTCCGGATGGAATACCTTCCCCTGACTGAGAGATATCAGGTCTGGGCGTGTGCAAAGCCGCTTCGGGGGCCTGTAGCTGAGGCTGAGGAGATCAGGATACCAGAACTGGTGCGGCCAGTCTGGGGCTACCAGGATCACCTTCGCCTTGTCCCTCCTCACCTTGAGGAGCACCTTGTGGATCAAGGGAAATGGAAGGAAGGCGTAGAGGAGGCCTGGGGTCCATGGCCTCGAGAAGGCATCCCCCTGCAGCGAGCCCTGCTGAGGGGGCCGGGCATGAAACAGCCTCAGTTTGGTGTGTTTTTTCCTGGAGGCAAACAGGTCCACCAACGGCTTGCCCCAATGGGAGAACAGGCTGTAAGCTACCTCTGGATGGAGAGACCACTCATGGGATGTCTGGCCTAAGCATCAGAGAGCATCCGCTAGGTGGTTTGAGGCTCCTGCCATATGGATGGCTAGGAGATCTGCTTCCAACCAGCTCACGAGGGTCCAGATGTGGAGCACCTCCTTACACAGCAAACGGGAGTGCGTGCCACCCTGTCTGTTGAGGTGGTACATGGTCGTGGTATTGTCAGTCTGTACTTGAACCACTTGACCCTGGAGCTGAGGAGTGAAAGCTGACAATGCCAGTCTGACTGCTCTGAGCTCCAACAGGTTGATGTGGCATCGGGACTCCTCGGGGGTCCAGAGCCCGTGAGCCCTTTTGTCCCCCATGTGGGCTCCACAGCCCATGAGAGGTGCATCGGTCAAGAGGACGACCATCAGATCAGGGCGGACAAATGGGATCCCTTCCTGCAACCGGTCTGGGGCGGTCCACCATTGGAGAGCGTCCCACACCTTCTGGGTTACAGTGACCAGCTGGTCGAAATGACCATGGCACTGAGTCCATTGGGCGGCCAGCTCCCATTGGAGGGGGCGCATGTGCAACTGGGCCCAACAGACCACTTAGGTGCACGCCGTCATGTAACCCAGAAGGCGCAGAAAGTCCTGGGCAGGGCGCAATTGCCCAACCAGAAGTGACTGGGCAAAGGAGGAAAGAACCTCCGCCCTGTCCGCCGGGAGCTGAGCTCTGGCCCAATGAAGCCCATCACCTGAGACAGCACGAGTTCTATTGGGTGGATCCTGCTAGGAGCCAATTGTCGAAGTAAGGATAAATCCTGCCCCCCCCCCCCAAACGCCTGAGATGGGCTGCCACCACTGCAATGCATTTGGTGAAGACCCATGGGACCGATGACAGGCGGAACGGCATGGCTCAGAACTCGTACAGGGTCCCTTCGACCCCAAAGCGGAGGAACCGCTGATGGGACAGACAGATTAGGACATGAAAGAACACGTCCTGCAGATCCAGTGAACAGAACCACATGTTTCGCGCCAAGGATGGCATGATCTGGGACAGAGTGACCATCTGAAAGGTGCGTGACCTGAGATATTGATTCAGGTCGTGTAGATCTAGAATGGGGGTGCCAGCCCCCCGTCCGCTTGGGCACCAGGAAGTACCTGGAGACAAAGCCTGGGTCTGCTGGAGGATCCGCCACTGGAGCTACTGCCTCCTTGAGGAGGAGCTAAGCGATGTCATCTCGGACAGCTGACTGGGTCTGGGCGGATACTCTTTCCTCCCGAGGGGTGCGGGCTCGGCTTGGAGGGTACTGCTCATAGTCCAATTTCTTGGACTCCTTGGGAGGTTTGTCCACGTCCCTAGCGTTCCCGGCACGCCGGAAAACACTGTCGGTAACTAACCCCTCGGCTGAGGGATGTTCCGAGAAACCGGACAGGGAACCGGTAGGGACCGCATACTTCCTGGCCATCCTGGCCGAAGGTGCAGTGCAGGAAGCAGGGCGCTGCCAGAGCTCCAAGGCCGGGCCCACAATGGCCTCGGCCACAGGAAAGGCCTCCGTAGGAGAATCCCCTCGGTCCAATATCTCCGTGAGGGGATACTTGCCCTGCTTGGATACGGGCTCGAGCTGCATCCCAGTGGACTCCGAGATGAGCCTGAGCAAACCCAGGAAGAACGAAGGGCTGTCGTCCAGCGACTGACCTCCAGAGGACTCCAAGTCCACTCGCCTGGAGAAAAGGGAGGAATCGTCGTCGGACTCAGAAGAGTCCGCAAAGAGCTGCCTCGGGCCTGAGCCACCCTCCACCTGCCGAGGGCGATCGGGAGTGAGGGTGACCGACAGCCTATGGGGCAGACCCTGAGCCGACCGAGAGTTCTTGGTCGGGGCCCCAAACAGCGGCTGTGGAGGCGGAGGTTCCACCAGAATTGGTGGAGCAGCTGGTTTTGGCCGAACAACCAGCCTGGGAACAGGCTCCTCGGGTAAGACGAGGGGTTGTTTCGGCCGCTTCCGTGACAGCCACTTAATGGCCGGGGAATGGCCGCGCCGGCTTGTTCCCCGGTCAGAAGAGCTGCTGCCACATGAGGTCCTTGTATCGGCCGACGAATCTCTTACGCCGATGCTTGCCCTCATCCAAGGAGGAGGACGAGGACGAGCGCGACGCTGCCATCATGGGTGCCGAGACCAAGGCCGCCATGATGGCGGGATCGGGTTGGACCGCCGAAGAAGTCCGAGACCGAGAACCTCGGCCTTTCCGAGGATGGTGCGGGGAGGGGACGGGTGGAACCGGCTCCCCCCTCGGCTCGGAGGGTTCAACCGAGGGCTCTGGAACCGGAGGCACTGGCAAGCCCACGGGATCCTCAACTCCCACCGAGGGAACTGGTGAGAGAGGATTTTCGGCTTCGCCGGTCGACAACCCGTCCAACGGGTCAAGAAAGATCTCGACTGCGTCGACGAGAGTCTTGGTCAACTGACCTGACGGGGACACCATGAGACCAGTGGCCAAAGCCGAACGATCGACCCAAGTCGATGGCCGATAACTGGAGAGGGACCTTCCTCTCTCCAAGAGTGTCGACGGAGGGACTTACCCTTGTCTTTCTTCTTGGACCCAGAAGAAGGCCCAGAGGTTAGTCCCTTTCCCCAGTGGAGAGGGACAGACAAAGCTCTTTAAAGGAAGCTGTAAGAGGAACCCAGGAGAGCGGGATAAATGCCATGTCGAGGAAGATGCGCGCCCGCACCGCCTCTTCGAGGGCTTATCATCTGCTCTAGCTGATCCGCCATGAAACCACCGATCGGCCTCTTTGACTTCACCGAGGAAAACATTTCTCAGCGCCCAGTTGTAAACGGGCAGCACGGCCCTCGAGGACATAGGCTGAGAAGGAAGAGCACAGGTCGCAAGCGGTGGGTCGTGTTTCAAGGCCCAAACAGTAGACACACGTGGAGTGCGGATCCGTCCGAGACATCTTCTGCCCGCAAGGGCATCTCCGAAAACCGGGAGTCGATTTGTCCATCGCAGCAGCGAGGGAAAGAAGACAGAAGTCTATAATGCAAAACACTTTTAAATTCGGAAAACCGAAGAATTAGGAAAGTACAGTTACGTAAGAACTTACCGTAACAGATCTTCGAGAACAGCTCTTGCAGCAGGTTACACCATTAGGACCGAAGCCGCCAGGCGCCAGGACCCCACGGAAAAACTCTAGCTACCATTCATAGCGGGACCGCCTCGACGCCGGTCCCGCCCGGCTGTCAGGCGTGGGTACAAGAGGTCCCCAGATTCCCAGTTCTCCCGCCGGAGACTTCTTGCCGCAGGCTGACATCAAAATGGGAGACCTAGGATTCGGGCCAAAGAAGACAGAAAGATAAAAATTCCTGCTCAGAAAGACTGAGCCATGCTTCCTCCAAGGGGAAGGTGGATGGAAGGTATTTGCTGCAAGAGCTGTTCTCGAAGATCTACTGTTACGTAAGTTCTTACGTAACTGTACTATCTTACTGAGACACAGCTCTTGCAGCAGGTTACACCATTAGGACTGATTCCAGCAGTAACGCTGTCAGAAAATCCGGGAGGAGGAAAATAAAGGATAAAAACCAGGTCCTGAACTCAGAACAGGAGACCCTGAAGCACGCCAAACTAAAACTAGCCCTTCGCCGAGAGGCGATGTCCAGGCTATAATGCCTGATAAAGGTATGCACAGAACTCCAAGTATGCAGCGATATAGCAGAAGTGGAAACATTTTTGAGCTGCTGCAAAGGAAGTAGCCACCCTCTAGTGGAATGACCCCGACTGTACCCGGAGGGGCTTTTGTTTGATACCATAACAGTGAGAAATACACCGGACAAGCCAGCGAGAAAGGGACTGTTTGGATACTGATTGGCCCATCATTCTCTCAGAGAAGGAAATGAAAAGCTGCTCAGAACTACGAAAGGACTGAGTTCTGTTGAGGTAAAACCCTGCTGTGAACATCCAGGTATGGAGCAGAGCCTCCTCTATTAGAGTAGTTCGGAAGTAGACCGGAAGGTCGATATCCTGGTTCAGAGTGAGTGAAGAAACCACCTTAGGCAAGAATTTAGGTTCCTCTCAGGATACTCTGTCCCGTGGAAAACTAAATAAGGCTCTTTGCACATGAGAGCGTGAAGTTCAGAAATTCTTCTTGCCGAGGTAACAGCAACTAAAACAACGCTGACGACAGAAAACGAGGCTCGAATCCGCTGCAGGTTCAAAGGGGGGAAGCGTGAGCTGTTCAAGGACAAAAGCAAATCCCATGGAGGCACAGGGTCTCTAATAGGAGGCCTAAGCAGCAACACTCCCCAAGAAATTCTAGAGGCGCCCACCTGAGCCATCAGGTACGATTTCCCACCGGGAGGTGGTAAGTCAAATGGCACAGAGGTGCACTTTAATAGAGGAGTAGGCTAGACCCAATGAAAGAGGGAGAGCAAATATTCTAATATTACTCCCACAGGACAACCTAGGGGGAAGGTCGCGTGTTCGCGACATACACAGAAAACGGCGCCATTTCATGGCGTGACGTCGCATGCTAGTCAAGCTTCTGGCTGCAAAGGACTTCTGCAACCTCTATGGTAGACCCGCTGACGCAAAATGGCTATGTCTCTAGGAGCCAAGCATGAGTTCAAGGAACGAGGCACGGGTGGACAAGTGAACCTTCTCCTGAGACAGTAAGTGGGAGCTGAGCGTAACGGAGCGGTGTTCTGTAGATAGTTGAATCAACAAAGGAACCAAATCTGTCTGGGCCAAAATGGGGCCACTAGGATCATTATTATGTGTTCCTCATGCAGTTTGAGAAGAACTCTGGATCAACGGAAAGGAGGGAAAGCGAGAGGAATCTGTTGGCCCAGGAGAGGGATAACGCTGCCCTCGCCAGAAAACACCAGGCTCTGGATCTAGCGAGCAAAATTGGGCAGTTTTATGCTGATGGGGAGGCTAACAAGTCTAGATCTGGAGTTCCCCATCGAAGAAACAGATCCCTGCTTACCTTGAAGGAGTTCCTATTCGTGACTCTGGCCTGAGACATCCATCAGGCCTTTGCCTGGCAAACCGTGTTGTCCACTTCGGGAACGCAGCACAGTGATCAGTCAGATTCTACCGTGTTCGATTACTCAGCAATCCCACACTCTGCTGGCCTCCCTGCAAAGGTAAGAGTGTGCGCCTCCTTGTTTGGTTGAGTATTACATCACCGCCGTGTTGTCTGTCTGAAGTAGAAGAGTACACGGATAACTGACTGAAAGCAATCCTGCAGGGCATAGAGGGACCGGCCTCATTTCCATCGCTGATGTGAAGGTGAGCTTCCATCTGGGTCCACGTATTCCTGGGACTTTACCCCCGCCCAGGTGTGCTCCCCACCCAAGACCGGAAGCGCCTGTATGCAGGGTGACCTCTGGGACGGCGCAATGAACGGGACGCCTGATGAGAGCTTACTCTGGGGCTAGCCACCACTGCCAGTCTTGAATCACTGAATTCGTGAGTCTGACCGGATGCTGCAAGTGGTCTTGCCTTTGGTCCCATTGCACTTTGAGCATCCACTGAGTAATGCATGTGGAGTCTTGGCGAAGGGACAGTAGGAATGGCCGCAGCTATGTGTCCGAGCAAGCAAAGGACCATCTGGCAGGTACAACCTTGCTTAGTGATAGGTCGCTATGAGGATCTGATGCGCCTCATTTCGTCGGGCCGGAAGAAAGGCTTCCCGAACAGTGTCCAGAACTGCTCCTATGAACTGCAGTTTCGCGAGGTACCAGGAGAGACTTTCGAATTTATGAGGATGCCCAGGATCGGAACAGATCCTGGGTGCTCTTGATTGCAAGAAGCAACGCTCTCTGGAGGCGTGCTATGAGAAGCCAGTCGCCCAGGTATCGGAACACGAGTGGCCCTGTCTCCTCAGAGACGCTGCACACGACTGCCATGCACTTGGTAAAGACCTCGAAGCGGAAGACAGTCCCAAAGGAAGGGCTCGAACTGAAGGTGGTGGTCGAGAACTCTCGCGCAGGAACCTCCCATGCGCCTGAGCCATAGGGATGTGCAGGTAGGCATCCTCATGTCTAGAGACGCCAAAAGTGCCCTGTTTGAGCATGGGGATAAGACCGGAAGGGTCACCATGCGGAATCTTTGTAAGTGACCACACATTGAGGTCGCTGAGGTCCAAGATTGGACGGAGGTCCCTGTTTTCTGGGAACCAGGAAGAAGTGGAATAGTATCCTAGTCCTCTCTGGTTCTTCTGGGACGACTTCTATCGCCTCCCTTTCGCATTAGCTGAAAAGTACTTCTTGCCAGATCAAGGCTTGTGCTGACCCTGATACCGGAGAGCAAAGGAGGCCTCGAGGGTGGCTTTCCCATGAATTCTATAAAGCGGGCTCAGACTCGACTAATTGAAGAACCCACCTGTCGGTGGTAATGGCTCGCCATCCCGGCAGGAAGTTCGCATGCGACTTCTCACTATAAACTCCCTGCTGATCCTGAGGGCGGGGCCGGAAAGGAGTCAGGCTGTGGCGGCAGATGGACCCGCTGGCTGGCCTGCCTAGGAGAACGCTGGCCTCGGGTTGGCGGGTGTTTGCCCTGGGTTCTACGAAACCAGAGCCCTCTGAGGTGCAGCGGAGGGTCTGTTGCCTCTAAGGCCCATGCACGAAAACGGCTTTGGTTCCTACGAAGGAACTAGCTTAGGTCGGTACATGGCCTGAACCGACCTTACCGCCTTTCCCGCCTCTTTGGAGTTTGGTAAGGATCTTTCTGTAGATTACCAAACAATACTTTCCTCAAAAGGGGCGCCCAAGATGTTCTTTGGACGTCTGGTAAAACCGGAGACGCGAGAACAAGAGTGTCTCCGAGGCAAACGCCAGAAGTTGCTGTTTCGGGCCGATGAGTCCGCCGGAGTCACACGCTGCTCTTAGCACTTGGGTCCCCTAATGCCTGAACTCCGCACGGAGGAGCTGAAGCATCTCCTCCTTCTGCTCGCCGGCATCTTTTTCAGCCGCTTCCCAGACCCTGTTCCCATAAAGCGCTCTGGAACTGAACCATGGGTTAAATAGTTCAGGGATCTGATGACGAGGTAGCGGAAGCATACGCGGCCTACCCAATGCGCTCCAGTTGTTTGGACTCTGGGTCCGTGGCAGGGTGCTCAAATGTTGTGGCTCTGTGACCGGTCATGTGAGGCTGTGATGACCAGAGAATCGGGCCTGAGGATGCTGGCGTCTGGCACTGGTCGTCCTTAGAGCCTTGTACCAAGCGATCAGCTTTCTTCGGTCTCGGCGAGCGAGTGTGGACGCCTCCATCGCAGCCTGGTGACGCCCACGAAAGTGTCAACCAAGGTGGTACCACCACAGGCTTGGGGTCCTTTGTCAAGATATTTAGCCAGTCGCACTTTCGGGTTCTAAGTCTTCAGCATCCCATCCCATGTTCTCTTGTATATGTCTCTATAATATCAAGGAACGAGGGATCATCCGGGGGAGATCTAGGCATCTCACGTGGGTCCGGAGAAGGGATGGAGAGGGAGATGAGGATCTAGAGGTGGAGTAGTTCGATCCGTGTCCTCCGCTGAAGGCGAACGCCGTGGGCCTCCTGGATCTCTTGGGGCTGGGTGATCCAGAAGAGGATTTCGACGGAGGTCTCCGCTTATCAGGTCTCCCTGGGAGGGTTCTAGGCTCCCGGGAGAGGAACACGCCTGCCAATTTGGCGGCTAGGGGGGGGCATGAACCGGAGTAGTAGGAGGAGGAGGAGGAGGAGGGGGACCATGTCTTTTAATGGTATCCCACCAGTAGGTGAACAGATCTTTCACCTCCACTAGAGAGAGGCCTGACGACGGCCCGGGTGCCGGTGGGCGGTCGTCGAGTCCCGGCGTCGGCTCCACAGGGGGCTCTGGTAATGGCGAGGGATCCCTGGGAGTACCGACGGGACCGGGGTCGCCCGTCTGGTCCTCGGGCTGCTCTAGGTCCTCCTCCGATAGAGGCTCCTGACCGATGTCGGTCGGAGGCAACAGGGCCTTCTTCTTTCAGGAGGGCGGCGCGGTCCCTACCGGCGCCCGGCTGGGATGTAATGGCCGTGCCGGTCAGCGTGGGCTGACGGGCGGCCCAGGGAAGAAGGGCGCACGGCTGACGGCTGTCGAGCCGTGCGCCTGGGCTACAGGCCTTTTAAAGGCGTGAGCTCAACGCCTTGTGGGAGGCACTGATCGAAGACCTGATGTCGGGTACCGAGGAGCCGGAACCCACTTATGCGGTGGTGATGGTGTCGCTCTCTGACTTCGCCAAGGCCCTGAAGGGGAGGAAGGCCATGGGATTTCTCCCTGAGATGAAGGTTTTTGATTGCAGCCGGGGAGATTTCGAACCGGAGCTACGGGACTCAACCCCTGAGAGGGGACCTGAAGGGCCTTCTCCTTCTCTTCCTCCTCAAGTGCTTGTGGACCCTGGAGCTTTCCCTGAGGACATGGTCTTCAGTTGTTCCTCCAGAAGAAACGCCTGCAAAGCCCTCTGGACGCCGATCCGGCACGGCTATTGAAGCCTTGGCAGAAGGACAGGCCCAGGTATCGTGGTCTGGGCCTAGGCACCGGACGAGGCCGTGGTGGGGTCCTTGAACGAGATCTGCTTTCTACAAGCGCACTTCAAGGATGGCTCAAGTTGGTGATGACATCAAGATCTTGCTTGAAGAGGATTCTGAAGATTTTCAAAAGAATCTATTCACGCTGCCATGCTGCTAGACTGGTAACCCAAGGGGTCAGGGTAGCCAAGCTCGACGTGCGGAAAAGAATTGGGAATCTGGCGGGACCGCCTCTTTTGTACCACGCCTGATCGCCGGAGGGCGGGACCGACGCCGGGGCGGTCCCTGCTGTAGTTAGCTGGCAGAGTTTTTCCTGGTCCTGGCGCCTGGGCTGCTTCGGTCCTAATGGTGTAACCTGCTGCAAGAGCTGTGTCTCGAGTAAGATCCAGTCTTATACGAGAGCGTTATGGAGGGAACCTGAGCTCTCGCCGTAAGGAAGATCTGGCGTCATGGGGCGGAGCCGAGAGTTTTACCACCCGGGTGGGTGGGAGGAGCCAGCTTGAAGACCTTCCGGCAAGATTTAAAGCGGCAAGGATACCTGCCAGACAGTGTGGATGAACAACATATCCATGTCCCTAGAACTAACATTTTCCACGACAGAAAACGCAGCTCGCAATCCATGGCAGGTTCAAATGGAGGAAGTGTGAGTTGTTCCAGGACAAAGAGTAGGTCCCAAGGAGGAACGGGATCCTTGATGGGTGGTCTAAGGTGTAACACCCCTCTGAGAAAGTCTCGAGAGGCATCAAGCTGTGCCACAGTGCGTTGTCCCACCGGGAAGTGGTATGCAGAAATCGCGTAGAGATGTACTTTAATGGAGGAGTAGGCGAGACCCGAATGAAATAGGGAAAGCAGGTATTCTAGCACCACTTGCGCCGGGCATTCTAAAGGGAAAGGTCGTGTCTGCAACTATAAGAAAACGGCGCCACTTCATGGCGTGACGTCAGGATGCATTGCCGGCTTTCTGGTCATGGAAAGGACTTCCGCCACCTCTTATGCGAGACCCTGTGATCGTGATAATGGCTATGTCTCTAGGAGCCATGCATGCAGGTTCAGGGAGCCGAAGTCCGGTGGACTAGGAGAACCGGCCCCTCTGAGACAACAGGTGGGAGCTGAAAGGCAACGGAACTGGTGGTTCCCGGGACAGTTAAGGCCAGCATAGGAACCAGATCTGTCTTCGGGCCAGAAGGGTGCTATCAGGATCATTGTTGCATGCCCCTAGCGCAGTTTGAGAAGAACTCTTGATCAACAAGAAAGGAGGGAAAGCGAGAGGAATCTGTCCGCTTCAGGAGAGGGACAACGCTGCCTCGCCAGAAAACACCAGGCCCTGGATCTAGCGAAAGAAAAATTGGGGCAGCTTGGCGTTGATGGGGAAGCAATGTCCAATTCTGGAGTGCCCCATCAAGAAACAGATCCTCTGCTACCTCCTGAAGAAGCTCCCACTCGTGGACTCTGGCTGTCTGCGATTGTGTTGTCCACTCCGGGAACGTGAACTGCAATCAGGCTCGCGCCGTGTCGGATTACCCAATCCCACACTCTCATAGCTTCCCTGCATAGGGGGTAGGAGTGTGCACCTCCTTGTTTGTTGAAGTAATACATCACTGCCGTGTTGTCTGTCTGAAGCAGAAGAGTACTCAGCAGGACTTCTGACTGAAAGGCCTGCAGGGCGTAAAGGACCGCCCTCATCTCCAACACATTGATGTGGAGGTGGGCTTCCTGAGGGGTCCATGTTCCCTGGGACCTCACCCCATTCAGGTGCGCTCCCCACCCCAGCCCTGAGGCGTCTGTGGAGAGGATTGCCTCCGGGGACGGCGTTGTGAATGAGACACCCGCAGAAACTGTCCCTGGGTCTAGCCACCATTGCCAATCCCGAATCACGGCATTCGTGATCCTAACCGGATGCTGCATGTGGTCTTGCCTTTGGTCCCACTGCACCTTGAGCATCCAATGAGTTACCCGCATGTGGAGCCTTGCCAAAAGGACGGTTGGAATGGCCACAGCCATGTGTCCTCGAGTGCTTAAGGACCAACCTGGTGGACTTGACTACGAGAGATCCCTTATGAGGGATCTGATGTGTTCCACTTCTCCGGAAGAAATGCTTTCCTGAACGGTGTCCAGAACTGGTGCCTATGAACGGCAGCTTCAGTGACGGCATGAGGAGAGACTTCTGGTTAGATAAGAATGCCCAGAGACTGAAACAGTCTTGGGTGCTCTGAATAGCCAGCAACAGAGCCTCTTTGGAGGCGGCTATGAGAAGCCAGTTGTCTAGGTGTGGAACACGAGGGGCTCCTGTCTCTTAGAGACGCTGCCGACACTGCCATACACTTGGTAAAGACCCTGGGGGTCAAGACAGTCCGAATGGAAGAGCCCGAACTGAAAAATGATGACTGAGAAACTCAAGCGCAGGAACCTCCTGAGCGCTTGAGCTACTGGGATGTGCAGACAGGCGCCCAGTATGTCCAGGGACGCTTAATAAGGCGCCTTCTTCAGCATGGGAATGAGCCCTTGAGGGTCACACATGTGAAAACGCTTGTAGGCGACCGGTTATTGAGGTTGCTGAGGTCCAGGATTGGACAGAGGTCCCCTGGTTTTCAGAACCAGAAAGAATGGGAACAGTATCCGGATCCTATCTGGTTCTTCTGGGACATACTCCATCTGCTCCTTTTGCAGGGCGCGTAGTACCTCTTGCCTGAGAGATCTGTGCTGACCTTAGTAACGGAGAGAGCAGAGGAGGCCTGTGGGTGGCTTGTCCACGATTCCCATGAAGTGGCCTCTTTGACTAACTGAAGTACCCACCTGTCGGTGGTTATGGGATCACACCCTTGGCAGGTGGTCCGCAATGCGCTCCCCGACCTGGTGTCCGTTGATCCTGAGGGGCGGGGCCGGAAGGAGTCATGCTGTTGTGGCTTGAGGGTCCAACAGGCTGGGCCGGGTTTGCTGGTCGTTGGCTTCGCCCATGGACGATTTCTTTCCTGGGCTCTGGGGAGAAGGAGCCCTCTGTTGCAGACTGGCGTGGACTGCTGTCTCGCGTCCGCCCTCGAACGGCTTTCTGGTTCCTACTTAAAGGAACTAAGCTTGGTCTGTGGCCATGGCCTGGACAGACCATACCGCCTTCCCGGCTCTGGAAGCTTGGTGAGGACCTTCTCCGAGGACTCACCAAAAGAACTTCTCCATGAAAGGAAGGCCCAGGATGTTCTTCTGAACGTTCGGGGTGAATCCGGAAACACGGAGCCATGAGTGCCTCCGGAGGCATACGCCTGAAGCTGCCGCTCTGGCCGAGGAGTCCGCGGAATCATACACGGCTCGCAGCACCTGGGTTCCCACGTCCGAACTCCGGCATTTGTGAGTTGTGGCAACTCTCCTTCTGCTCACCTTCTGGCATCTTTTTCCACCAGATCCAGTCCCTGTTTCCACAAGGTGTTTTAAAACTGTACCATGGGTCAAGTAGTTGAGGGATCTGATGGCGAGGTAGCGGATGGACACGTCCCTGCTCCATACAGGCCCAGCTGCTTGGACTCTGGGTCTGGTGGCAGGGTGCTCAAATGTTGCGGCCTCTGGGACCGGTCATGAGAGGCTGTAATGACCAGATAATCGGCTGAGGATGTGAAGCCAAGTACTGGTCCTCCTGTAGGGGCCTTGTACAGGCGGCCAGCTTTCTTCGGGTACTCGAAGCGTAGTGTGGGACGCTTTCCACGCTGCCTTGGTGACGTCTACTAATGTGTGTCTACCAAGGGTGGCACCACCCACAGGCTTTGATCTTTTGGTCAAGATATCAGGCAAGGCGTAATCTCTCAGGGTCTAGTTCCTCAGGTCCCAGCCCATGTTCTCTTTGGACATGCCTCATAATCTCTGAGAACGATGGTCATCCGAGGAGATCTAGGAAGCTCACGGGTCTGGAGAAGGACGTTGATTGGAGAGGGGATCTGGATCTGTCCTAGAAGTCTGATCCCGTGTCCTTTGTCGAAGGCACTGCATCTTCTGGGTCTCTTGGGGCTGGGGTGACCCTGAAGAAGATCTGGACGGAGGTCTCCTGTTTCGTGATCTACCCTCTGGAGGGTCCGTGAGGCTCCTGGGGTACTCGCCCGCATCCCTGGGTGAAGTAGGGGCGGGGGGGGCTCTCGGCGGAGGAGGAGGAGGAGTTGCGGGAACCACATCCCTTTTATGGTGTCCCACCAGTAAGTAAACAACCCTTGACTCGGATATGTTGAGGTTTGACGACGGACCGGCGCCGATGGTCGGTCAGCCGGGTTCCCGCCGGTTCTCTAGGGCCTCCGTTCCCGTGAGGGTCCTCGGGGGTGCGACAGGACCAGGTTCGCCTGCCTGGTCCTCGGCTGGGCGCTCTCCTCCGTGATCGCCTGACCGACGCCAGTGGAGGCGCAGAGGGTCCTCTTCTGTAGGTGCGGACGCCGGTCCCCCGCCGCATCCGTGGAGGCGAAGGCCTAATCTGGCGATAGGCGTGGTTCTCGGACCGATGAGGTTTGGCCGACGCCGGGTGTGGCCGGCCGGATCCGACTATCTTCTTAAGTGAAGTCAGCTCTCTTGGTCTTCTTCCGTACGGGGAGGAGGGGGCAAGAGACTGACCTGGCGCTCGGTTCCAAACTATGGAACCGGACTTAGGATGGTGGTGACGGTCCCCTGACCTCGACAGGGCCTTGGTGGCTGAAGACGAAGAAGGTCTGGAGGTCTTGGCCTGAGAAAGAGAGGAGGAACCCGAGGAGGTCTTCACCGCTGCAGGGGGAGGCTGAGCAGGCCAGGGAGGGGGAGCGGTTGGTCCATGAGCCGGAGCTACGGGAGTCAGAGGCCCTAGACGGGGACCTGGATCTCACTCTCTCCCTATGCTTCTCGAGGTAGCCTCGGCCTTGGGAAGATTCCCTGGAGGCTGCGCCCATGACTTTAATCTTCTCCTCGAGCAGGAACGCCTGAAGGGCCTTCTGGCGACGGATCCGGTCCGGTGTTGAACCCCTGCCAGAAGGAGCAGGCCCGGTGTCGTGGTTCGGGCCTAGGCACCGACGCGGGCCGAATGCGGTCTTTGAACGGGATTTGCTCCCCACAGGAAAGATTTCAAGGATGGCCTTCAACGGAGGTTGAGAGGACATCGATAGAAACTGAGCAGAAACAAACTTTTTCCTCAAGGAAAGAATTTAACCAGGCGCAGCCAGGTTACAAACGAACTAAAGGGTTGAGACATGCAAGTCGATTTATGGAAAGAAAGTACAGTTACGTATTAGTCTCACTGTAACGGTAGATCTTCGAGGAACAGCTCTTATGCAAGCAGGTTACACCATTAGATCAAGCTGCCAGGGCGCCAGACCTCTACTGAAAATTTAGCTAGCTAACTACAGCGGGACCGCCTCGACGCCGGTCCCGTCCACATCAGCGTGAGACAAAGGGGGCGGTCCTACCAGATTCCCCAGTTCTCCCTGCCGAGACTCTTGCCGTAGGCTGACATCAAAATGGGAGACCTAGGATTCGCTGGCCAGAAGACAGAAAGATAATAATTCCTGCTCAGAAAGATTGAGCCATGCTTCCTCCAAGGGGGAAGGTGGATGGAAGATTTGCTGCAAGAGCTGTTCTAAGATCTACTGTTACGTAAGTTCTTACGTAACTGTACTATCTTACTAGACACAGTTTTGCAGCAGGTTACACCATTAGACTGATTCCCCAAGCAGTAACGCTGTCAGAAAACCGGAGGAGGAAATTAAAGGATAAAACCAGGTCCTGAACCCTAGGACAGGAGACCCCTAGCACGTCCAAACTAAAATTCAGCCCTTCGCTAAGAGGGCGATGTCCAGGCTATAATGCCTGATAAAGGTATGCACAGAATTCCAAGTGCTGCAGCGATAGCAGAAGTAGAAACATTTTTGAGCGCTGGCAAAGGAAGTAGCCACCCCTCTAGTGGAATGACTCGGACTGTACCCGGGAGGGGCTTTTGCTTTGATACCATAACAGTGAGAAATACACTGGACAAGCCAGCGAGAAAGGGATCTGTTTGAAACTGATTGGCCCATCATTCTCTCAGAGAAGGAAATGAAAAGCTGCTCAGAACCATTAGAAGGACTGAGTTCTGTTGAGGTAAAACCTCAGGCTGCGTGAACATCCAGGGTATGGAGCAGAGCCTTCCTCTATTAGAGTAGTTCTCAAGTAGACCGGAAGGTCGAGATCCTGGTTCAGAGGAGTGAAGAAACCACCTTAGGCAAGAATTTAGGTTCTGCTCCTCAGGGATACTTGTCCCGTGGAAAACTAAATAAGGCTCTTTGCACATGAGAGCTTGAAGTTCAGAAATTCTTCTTGCCGAGGTGTAATAGTAACTAAAAACAACGCTGGATTACAGAAAACGAGTCGCAATCCGCTGCAGGTTCAAAGGGGGAAGCGTGAGCTGTTCAAGGACAAAAAGCAAATCCTATGGAGTGCATAGGGACTCTAATAGGAGGCCTAAGGCAACACTCCTCAAGAAATTCCTCAGAGGCGCCACCTGAGCTACTGTATGATTTCCCACCGGGAGGTGGTAAGTCAAATGGCACAGAGGTGCACTTTAATAGAGGAGTAGGCTAGACCTGAATGAAAAGAGGGAGAGCAAATATTCTAATATTACTTCCCACAGGACAACTCCTAAAGGGAAAGGTCAGACCAATACCATGAAAATTGCCATTATGGCGTGACGCCGCATGCGCGCAAGCAAGCCGGTTTGGCTGCAGAAAGGACTTCGTAACCTCTTAAGTAGACCTCGATTTAAAATGGCTATGTCTCTAGGAGCCAAGCATGCAGGTTCAAGGAACGAGGTCCGTGGACAAGTGAACCCTTCTCCTGGAGACAGTAAGTGGAGCTGAGCGGTAATCTAGAGCGGGGTTCCTAGATAGTTGAATCAACAAAGGAACCAAATTTTGTCTGGGCCAAATGGGGCCACTAGGATCATTATTGGGCGTGTTCCTCGTGCAGTTTGAGAAGAACTCTGGATCAACGGGAAAGGAGGGAAAGCGTGAGAGAATCTGTTGGCCCAGGAGAGGGATAAACAACGCCTCGCCAGAAAACACCAGGCCCTGATCTAGCGAGCAAAAATTGGGCAGTTTTATGCTGGATGGGAGGCGTACAAGTCCAGATCTGGAGTTCCCCATCAAGAAACAGATCCTCTGCTACCTCTTGAAGGAGTTCCCATTCGGGACTCTGGCCTGAGAACGACTCAGGTCAGTTTGCAACCGCGGTTGTCCACTCCGGAACGCACAGTGATCAGATTCGCTAGGTCTGATTACTTCCAATCCCACACTCTCGCTGGCCTCCCCTGCAAAGGGGGTAAGAGGCAGCTTGTTTGTTTTTGAGGTAATCACATCACCGTGGTTGTCTGTCTGAAGCAGAAGAGTACACGGTGGGATAACTAGACTGAAAGGCCTGCAGGGCATAGAGGACCGCTTCCTCATTTCCAGCACGCTGATGTGAAGGTAGCTTCCATCTGGGTCCACGCATTCTTGGACTCTACCCTGCCCAGGTGTGTGCCCCCACCCAAGACCGAAGCGCCTGTGGTGAGGGTGACCTCCGGGACGGCGGAATGAACGGACGCCTGATGAGAGCTTACTCTGGGCTAGCCACCACTGCCAGTCTTGAATCACTGAATTCGTGAGTCTGACCGGATGCTGCAAGTGGTCCTGCCTTTGGTCCCATTGCACTTTGAGCATCCACTGAGTAATGCGGATGTGGAGTCTTGGCGAAGGGACAGTAGGAATGGCCGCAGCCATGTGTCCGAAAGCAAGCAAAGGACCAACCTGGCAGGTACAACCTTGCTTAGTGATAGGTCCTTATGAGGGATCTGATGCGCCCGGCCTGTCGGCCGGAAGAAAGGCTCTTCCTCAACAGTGTCCAGAACTGCTCCTATGAACTGCAGTTTCTGCGACGGTACCAAGAGAGACTTCTCAGAATTTATGAGGATGCCCAGGGATCGAACAGATCCTGGGTGCTCTTGATTGCAAGAAGCAACGCCTCTGGAGGCGGCTATGAGAAGCCAGTCGTCCAGGTATCGGAACACGTAGTGGCCCTGTCTCCTCAGAGACGCTGCCACGACTGCCATGCACTTGGTAAAGACCTCAAAGTGGAAGACAGTCCGGAAGGAAGGGCTCGAACTGAAGGTGGTGGTCGAGAACCTCAAGCGCAGGAACCTCCTGTGCGCCTGAGCTATAGGGATGTGCAGGTAGGCATCCTGATGTCTAGAGACGCTAAAAGGCCCTGTTTGAGCATGGGGATAAGACCTGAAGGGTCACCATGCGGAATCTCTTGTAAAATGACCGACACATTGAGGTCGCTGAGGTCCAAGATTGATCTGAGGTCCCCTGTTTTCTTGGAAACCAGGAGGAAGTGGAATAGTATCCTAGTCCTCTCTGGTTTTCTGGGACGCACTCTATCGCTTCCCTTTCGTACTTATAGCGAAAGTACTTTTGCAAGATCAAGGCTTTGTGCTGACTCCTGATACCGGGAGAGCAAAGGAGGCCCCGAGGGTGGCTTTCCGTGAATTCTATAAAGTGGCTTAGACTGACTAACTGAAGAACCCACCTGTCGGTGGTAATGGCCTGCCATCCCGGGCAGGAAGTTCGCAATGCGACTCCGACTATAAACTCCCGCTGATCCTGAGGGGCGGGGCCGCAAGGAGTCAGGCTGTGGCGGCAGATGGACCCGCTGGCTGGGCCTGCTTTAGGAGAACGCTTGGCCTCGGTTGGCGGGTATTTTCCTGGGCTCTACGAAAACCAGAGCCCTCTGAGGTGCAGCGGAGTGGGTCTGTTGCCTCATGCCTCACAAGACGAAACAGCTTTGGTTCCAATGAAGGACCAAGCTTAGGTCGTGGTATATGGCCTGAACCGACTTTACCGCCTTCCCGGCTCTTGAGTTTGGTAAGGATCTTTTCTGTAGGATTACCAAACAATACTTCTCCTCAAAAGGGCGCCCAAGATGTTCTTTTGGACGTCTGTAAAACCGAGACGCTGCAACCAAGAGTGTCTCCGGAGGCAAACGCCAGAAGCTGCTGCTCGGGCCGATGAGTCCGCGGAGTCATACGCTGCCTTAGCACTTGGGTCCCCACGCCTGAACTCGCGCATGTAGGAGCTGAAGCATCTCCTCCTTCTGCTCACCTCGGCATCTTTTCAGCCGCCCAGACCCTGTTCCCAGTCAAAGCTGCTTCTGGAACTGGAACCATGTGGGTTAAATAGTTCAGGGATCTGATGGCGCAGGTAGCGGAAGCACTACGCGGCGCTCTACCCAATGCGCCCAGTTGTTTGGACTCTGGGTCCGTGGCAGGGTGCTCAAATGTTGTGGCCTCTGTGACCGGTCATGTGAGGCTGTGATGACCAGAGAATTGCCTGAGATGCTGTTTCTTTGGCACTGGTCGCCCTTAGGAGCCTTGTACAAGCGATCAGCTTCCTCGGTCTCAAGCCGGGAGCGATGTGGACGCTTCCACGCAGCCTTGGTGACGCCCACGAGTGTCAACCAAGGTGGTACCACCACAGGCTTGGGGTCCTTTGCCAAGATATTTGGCAGTCGCACTCTTCGGGTCTAAGTCTTCAGCATCCCATCCCATGTTCTCTGTATAAGGTCTCTATAATATCAAGGAACGAGGGATCATCCGGAGGAGATCTAGGCATCTCACGTGGGTCCGGAGAAGGGATGGAGAGGAGATGGGGATCTAGAGGTGGAAGTAGTCTGATCCCTGTCCTCCGCTGAAGGCGAACGCCGGCGCCTCCTGGATCTCTTGGGGCTGGGTGATCCAGAAGAGGATTTCGACGGAGGTCTCCTGCTTATCAGGTCTCCCCTGGGAGGGCTCTAGGCTCCCGGAGGAGGAACACGCCTGCCGACTTCCCGATGGCGAGGGGGGGCAGGAACCGAGTAGGAGGAGGAGGGGGGAACCATGTCTTTTTAATGGTATCCCACCAGTAGGTGAACAGATCTTCACCTCCACTAGAGAGGTCCTGACGAGCTCCGGTGCCGGGGCGGCCGCCGGGTCCTGGCGCCGGCTCCACAGGGGGCTCTGTAATGGCGAGGGATCCTGGGAGTACTTTAGGGACCGGGTCGCCTGCCTGGTCCTCGGGCTGCTCTAGGTCCTCCTCCGAAGAGGCTCCTGACCGATGTCGGTCGGAGGCAACAGGGCCTTCTTCTTCAGGAGGGGCGGCGCCGGTCCTTCTACCGCGCTCCGGCTGGGATGTGGGGCTGCCGGGTACGGTCGGCCGGGGCCGACGGGCGGCTCCAGGGAAGAAGGGCGCACGGCTGACAGCGCCGTCGAGCCGGCCTGGGCTACAGGCCTTTTTAGGGCGTGAGCTCCAACGCCTTTGCGTGGAGGCACTGCGACGAAGACCTGACGCCGGGTACCGAGGAGCGGGAACCCGACTTCTGGCGGTGGTGATGGTGTCGCTCGGACTTCGCCAAGGCCCTGGAAGGAGGAAGGCCTGCGGATTTCTCCTGAGATGAAGGTTTCTGATTGCAGCCGGGAGATTTCAACCGAGCTACGGACTCAACCCCTAGAAGGGGACTCTGAAGGCCTTCTCCTTCTCTTTCCATGTGCTTGTGGACCCTGGAGCTTCCTTGAGGACATGGTCTTCAGTTGTTCCTCCAGAAGAAACGCCGCAAAGCCCTCTGACGCCGGATCCGGTACGGCTATTGAACCCTTGGCAAGAAGGACAGGCCCGGTATCGTGGTTCGCCTAGGCACCGACGCGGGCCGGTGGGGGTCCTTGAACGGGATCTGCTTTCCACAAGCGCACTTCAAGGATGGCCCGGTTGGTGATGACATCAAGATCTTGCTTGAAGAGGATTCTGAAGATTTTTGAAAATTTTATCGTAAAAAGAACTATTCACGCTGTCGCCGCTAGACTGGTAACCGAAGGGTCAGGTAGCTAAGTCGACGGGCGGAAAAAGAATTGGGAATCTGGCGGACCGCTTCTTATGTACCACGCCTGACGCCGGAGGCGGACCGACGTCAGGGCGGTCCTCGCTGTAGTTAGCTAGCTAGAATTTTTCCAGGGGTCCTGGCGCCGACGGCTTCGGTCCTAATGGTGTAACCTGCTGCAAGAGCTGTGTCTCAAGTAAGATCTGGGATCCCATGGACCGCCTCCTTATACTACACGCCTGATCGTCGGGGGCGGGACCGACGTCGGAGACGGTCCCCGCTGAAGACTGCTAGCTAGAAGATTTCCGTGGGGTCCTGACGCCTGCTGGCTTCAGTCCTAATGGTGTAACCTGCTGCAAGAGCTGTATCTCGAAGTATGATCTCCTGGCAGAAGTAGTGTCCAAGGTGGCATTGGACTGTTCAATGCGCTGAAGGTGACCGGCTGTTCCTGGGCTGAACAAGTCGGTCCCTAGGAAGGGCACATCAGCTAGTTTGTGCTGGGTATCCGCCGGGAAAGAGGAGAGCCTACGCCAAGCCCTGCGATGAGAGGCAATTGTGGCAGCCATCGAGCGGACACAAGAATCCTCAATGTCCAGGGTCATCTGAAGCTGCTGTTTGGCAAAAGCTCGGTCCTGGTCCCGGACCTGTTTGACCGTGGTCTGCATGTCTACAGGGAGAAGTGGGAGGACTTCATCCAGCGACCCAAGAAGGGCGTGAGAGAAGTGTGCCATGATGACGGCGGAACTTACCTGACGACAGCCCAAGGAGGAAGCCACATAGACTTTGCTGGCTGAATGGTCCAAAAGCTTGGACTCTTTATCAGGAGGTCTGTTGGTGTCGGCAGAACTGCCAGTACGCCTGAACACAGAGGCGGTCACCAGGCTCTCGGCTGAAGGGTGCTCTGTGAACCCCGCAAGGGACCCCATGGGCACTGCATACTAGCAGGCCATGCGGTGCAGACAGAGCTGGACAAGAGGCAGGGTGCTGCCAAAATTCTAGGGCTGGGCCAACAATAGCCTCAGCCACCGGAAAGGGCCCCCGTCAGGGTATCCCCCTCTCTTAAGGATGTCCGTAAGAGGGTACTCCGCGTTTTTCTGGATTGGCTCCAGGGGCATCCCTGTAGATTCAGAGATGAGGCAAAGGATCCCTTGAAAAGATGAGGGACCTTCCTCCGTCTCCAGGCCAATGGTCGATTCATTATCACCTGGATGTGAATGCAAGCCGGTGACATCCGAATCCGAGGAATCCGGATATAAAGGTCTAACACCCAGGTCACTTTTGACCCGCCGAGGGCAGTCCGGGGTGACCGTGACCGACAATCGCCGGGGAAGCCTGGTGTCTGGTCAGTCTTCCTTGGAAGAAGCCCCTCCCACAAGCTGTTTGGGCGGTGGTTCCACCACAATCGGTGAAGACACCGTTTTGGGCTGAACAGGTGGTTTGGCCGACTCCACGGGCTGATGAACCAATTTAAAAAGGTTCCGAAGCAGTCTGCTTCAGTCTAGGAGATGACATCCAGGTCATGGCCGGTGTAGAAGCCGGAGTGGGCTTGTGTCCGGTCAAAATGAGCTGCTGCCACATGAGGTCCTCGTAGCGCCGGAGTTTCCACCGGAGCCTCTTCTCATCCGAAGAGGACGAGGATGACCGATGGTGTTGCCTCTTTTTAAAGCGCTTCGGCCTGTTGGATGAAGGGGTCAGAGACCTCGATCGAGATCAGGCAGGCCAACTCGGTCGCCCGGGAGGCACCGCCGGAACTGGTTATTTCCCGGGATCAGGGACCACATCTTCGGTTGGAGTCCAGCAGGCTGGGTCTCGTCATCTGGAAAGACCATATTAGGGGTTCGATCGAGGGAATCGTCAACCGGAGTCGGCGATATCGGATCGATAGGATCGATCACAATTTTGACCTCACTGACAGATAATTCAGTTGACTGAACAGACAGCAAAGCCGAAAAGCCAGCGGCCGAAGAAGCGATCTCGACCGAAGTCGAGACCGCATGCTCCTGGGACCGAGATCTCTCCTGCTCCCAAGAACGTTTCCATCGAGACGAGGATGCTCCCGGATCGTTCTCCCACTTACGGGATCAAGAGGAGTGCGAGCCCGCAGGACCTTCTCCCTTGGTCGGGAGAGACTGGCACAACTAGTGCTAGTGATCTCACCGCTGCTCGTGCTGGAGGGTAGGCGTCTGTGACCTGGCGTTGGAAGGTCCCCCCGCGCTAGCTGAGTCTGAGGTGCCGTGGGCTTTGCAGCTCCGGCGGGCCTCCTCGGCAGCTCGTTTGCCTAGGGAGAGGGTTGTTTGGGTCCCGACCTCGTCGCTGCTCCTAGAGTGAACGGTCACCCTCCTACTGCCATTTACAGCTCTCCTACCTCAAACTGCGCTCCACTCTTGATTCCGGATGCTGTCCACGCCACGGAGCATCTCGCCTGACCGAGTGAAACCGGGTTCCCCCGCTACCACACCGCTGATCTCCATCCTGGACTTAGACTCTGGCTCCAGTTTGAATCTTGGCGCCGAACAAACCGCAGCTTCCGATTGGTCCCTGGCTGCTATGACGTTTTCTTCAGAGGCCTACAACTGGGCAAGCTTGCCCCAACTCACTCAGTGCTAGTGATCTCGCCGCTGCTCGTGCTGGAGGGAAGGCGTGTGTGACCTGGCGTTGGAAGGTCCCCCGCGCTAGCTGAGTCTGAGGTGCCGTGGGCTTTGCAGCTCCGGCGGGCCTCCTCGGCAGCTCATTCGCCTAGGGAGAGGGTTGTTTGGGTCCTGACCTCGTCGCTGCTCCTAGAGTGACCGGCCACCCTCCTACTGCCATTTACAGCTCTCCTACCTCAAACTGCGCTCCACTCTTGATTCCGGATGCTGTCCACGCCACTGAGCGTCTCGCCTGCCCGAGTGAAACCGGGGTCCACCGCTGATCTCTATCCTGGACTTAGACTCTGGCTCCAGTTTGAATCTTGGCGCCGAACAAACCGCAGCTTCCGATTGGTCCCTGGCTGCTATGACGTTTTCTTCGGAGGCCTACAACTGGGCAAGCTTGCCCCAACTCACTCAGTGCTAGTGATCTCGCCGCTGCTCGTGCTGGAGGGGAGGCGTGTGTGACCTGGTGTTGGAAGGTCCCCCCCTTCCCACGCTAGCTGAGTCTGAGGTGCTGTGGGCTTTGCAGCTACGGCGGGCCTCCTCGGCAGCTTGTTCGCCTAGGGAGAGGGTTGGGTGAGCCCTCACACCCACCCTTGTTTGTTGCTGTCCTATATGCCAGTTTTGACCCTGCCTTCAGTGAGGACCTCACCCTATCAGCTTGCGGGCGGTCCTCCCTTGCATGCCTAGTGGCTCTGCTGCAGACTCCCTCTATGCAGCCCATCCCTACGCTCAGCCCACCAGTCAGTGCTGTACTATGGTCTCTTTCCTCTGAACTGCCTCTCCCCGAGACCATCTCCCCTGACTAGGCTGGTCTATTGGTCTTCTGCTTGGATTTTTACTACTGCTTGTGATTATTGCCTAGTTTTACTCGCATCATTGTCAATATTTGTTCTCTACTGACGGGACCTTGCTGATTTTTTTCCATCCCTGTATGCGTGATTGTGGTATCTCCTCGACACTTCTCCCGGGTGTGTTGTCTGCCCCCTACAAGATGCTGGCCCCAACAGGTCCTGTCCCAGGGTTCTCCTGTTCCACGAGCCACTCCCCTTTATCACTTGGGGCACACTGCAGGGTCCCTCTCCTGTGAGTTAATTTATATCTCCCCAATCCTTCCTTGGACCCTATGCCTCAATGCTGTCCCATACGCCCCCTGTCCTTCAGGGCCCTTTGCTCGGCCGTGTGTCCCGCCCCGGGCATAATCCCCCAGCCTGCAGAACTCCTACAAAGAGGCACCTCCTTTGGCTCCTCTCTCAACACTGCTGCTGGCGGGTGATACTGAACCAAACCCAGGACCGTTCAACCCTCAGAACACCCCGCCAGCTTGGGCGTGGGCAGAGGCTTAAGAGTAGCACACCTCAACATTCGGAGCCTGCTACACAACCGAGACGAGCTGGTCGCGTGGATGGCCTTCTACAAGCCCGACATCCTCGGGCTGACCGAGACCTGGTTAAAACCCACGACCCCTGACTCTGCCTGTAGTCTACCTGGGTACGTGTTTACTCGACTAGACAGAGCGGGGGGTAAAAGGGGGGGAGGTTTATTGATCTACCACAAGCGTCACCTCAACGTCTCCCCAGTTGCCCTCCCCCAATCCCTCGAGTCCCGGTGTGAGGCACTCCACGTGCTACTACTACTTGGGAACACCAAGAAACTGCATCTGGTGTGCACTTACAACCCACCCAAGGGAGGACTCCCTGGCCTGTCCCACCTCCTCGACTCCATCGGTCCCAGTGTTGGGGACAATGAACTCCTCATCCTGGGGGACGTCAACCTCAACTGGGTTGGAGGCAGTTCAAAGCATTATGAGGCCCTACTCGCTTCCTCCTCTCTGACCCAGCTTATCCAGGATACCACCAGGCGGCCCACGAACGGATCCCCTGGTACCCTGCTGGACTGGATCATGTCAAATCGGCCGGATAGAATCTCCTCAGCAGGCACTTTGCCGGACTCTATCTCCGACCACTCTCCAGTCTACTGTGTCTGGAAAATCACCCCCAAGATCCCTCACAAAATCCTGCACGTCAGGAACTACCCCAGGTTTAACCCCGGGGAGTTCCTGGAAGACCTCCGGCTTACCGACTGGTCCGAGGTGTATGCGGCCACTGAGCCCTCAGTGGCTACCTCCTCATTCATCACCACCTTCGGGATCCTGCAAGATAAGCACGCCCCCATGGTCACCCGTAGGGTGAGGGGGTCCGCCACCCACTGGCTACATGGGAATCTCCTGGCCCAGATGCAGGAGAGAGACAAGTGCTGGGATCACTTCAAAAATTCCAGTGATCCCACCTCCCTACAAAAATACAGACACCTGAGAAACTCTTGTAAAAAGGCCATCAGGGCTGCAAAGCGACTTCTGCAAGTCCGCTCTTCTCTGCTCTGCCAGCAAACCCAGAAGTTTCTGGAAGAGCATAAAATCTATTGTTAATGGATCCTCCCTACCTGGAGTATCTGACATACTCATCAATGGGGTCTCCTGCACGAACCCCATACCATTGCCAACTCCTCAATACCCATTTCACCGACCTCTCTGCTTTCATGGCTCCCCTCTCGTCTAGCATGGACTGGCCCCCCTCACTTCCCCCCTCGGCTTGGAGTGAGGGTCACCCCCCCCGGGCATTGTTCAACCTCAGGGAAGTGACTGTGCTGGACACCCAGAGGCACCTGGCCTGCCTCTCCCAGCACTCCAGTCCTGGCCCAGATAACCTTGAATCAAGGCTCCTCAAGCTTGGAGCCACTCACCTTGCCCATCCTGTAGCCCACATCTTCAATCTATCCCTTGGAAGGGGTACCTTCCCCGATATCTGGAAAGAGGCCAGGATTGTCCCGGTCCTGAAACAAGGCAATCCCAAACTTCCAGACAACTACCTCCGATTGCCATCCTCTCATCCCTCAGTAAGCTCCTGGAAAAGGTGGTGGCGAACAGATCTGGAGCACATCCAGTCCAAGGAGCTGCTGTCCCCGGCTCAGCATGGGTTTCGCAAGGGTCACAGTACCACCACTGCCCTAATCTCGGTCACATCTAAAATAAGATCAGCCTTGGATCTGGGCAACCTCTCCGGAGCCATATTCATCGACCTGTCCAAGGCCTTTGACCTTGTCGACCACACTTTGCTCTGCTCACAACTTTGGTCACTCGGATTTTCCCCTCTCGCCATGAACTGGATCACGGGCTACCTGCATGGCAGAACCCAGCGGACCAGTTTCAACAAAGTCCTCTCTGAGTCCCATCCTGTGTCGTCCGGTGTCCCTCAGGGCTCGGTATTGGGCCCTCTCCTCTTTTCCCTCTTTATCAACCAGCTTCCCACGGTGACCTCCTCCTGCAGTGCCACCCTCTATGCTGATGACCTGGTGATCCTGGCTCATGCCGAGGCGTTGCAACTCTAAATGAGAGCTCTGTCGAAGGCTTCTGCAACGTTCAAACCTGGATCACCAAGAACAAACTGGTTCTGAATCTGAAAAACTCAGGCCATGCTCTTTGGCTCCACAGCCAGGCTCAAAACCTCGCGGCCTTGTTAAAGATTTCCTGTCCTGATGATCCCTCCTCCCTGTAGTGAACTCTGTCAAATACCTCGGGGTCACCTTGACTCCCAACTCGGCGTGGGTAGTCACCTCCTTAACATCTGTGGGGCAGTTAACTGTAAGCTGGGCCTGGCCTGGGGCCAAGTTCAACCTCACACCCGCGGCCAGACTAGCCCTTATGAAAGCGTGCTTCTCCTCCCTGAGCTATGGACTGCACCTTTTGCCCGCTCCCTCCAGACTCACCTTGCACGGTGGCACACGACATACAACAACATCTGTCGCTTTGCACTTGCTGTCCCCCGCCTCACCCATCGCTGTGAGCTATACGATAAACTAGGATGGCTCTCCCGAGGTACCTGGACTTCAGGGTGGGCTGCCTTACCGACAAAGTGGTCAGAATCGGCACCCCCCGGGAGCTGGCCCTGCTCCTCCCGCCATCAGACACCTCTACCTACCACCTTAGGTCCAACGCCCCGGGGTTGCTCAAGGTCCCTCCCTCCCGCACCCTCATGGGTAGCGGGGATGTTACTGTGTGTGCGCCCAGGCTCTGGAACTCCCTTCCAGAGCCGACCAGGCTGATCCCCTCCCACCTGGCCGCCGTAACTCCCTCCGGGCTTCCTGAAACTTGCATCCACGTGTGACTGTCCCAAGCCTCCCTAGATATTCCTCTATCACGGATGCTCTTCCGGCTTCAAAGATTGCCTCCCTCTGACACTACCCGATATCTTACGCGGCACTCCCTGTCTCCCATACACCAGGCCACCTGACCCCTGATATATTGTCCTCGTCACGGTTCCCTGGTCACTGCCTCTCTCAATTTGTCTCTTACGTGAAATGTGCAAAATGCTTTCTGTTGTAATTTTGTGTGTGACCCACTCTTCCTGGGGGTTTGTTACCTCAGCGGATATAAGTTGTATTATGTTTGTACATATCCCCTGGACTATGCAACTCTCTCAATTATGTTGTTAAGCAGTACTTACTCGCTACTGTATACAATTGTCTGTATCCTTATGTTGTACTCTCCTGGGTCGTTCCTGAAAATAGGCATAATACTTGTCTAGTGTACTTACCCGGTTAACAAAAGCTAAAATAAAAAAAAAAAAAAAAACTCTCGGAAGAAACCCAACAAGATGGAGCCCAGGTTCAGCAGAACGAAGAAGCTCCGAGAGGAATCCACAGCCGAGCCACTTCCTCCTTGAATGCTTGCATGCGTTCCAACTGCTCGGCGGATCCCGCAGCCATGGAAACCGCCCACTGAGCCTCCTTGGATTTCACCGGAGGGTTCCTATTCTCCGGGCTCCCAAGCTTCAGGCGTGTGAGACGGTCGTCGAGGACGCAGGGATGAAAAGCAAGACACAGACTGCATTTCAAGGTGTCATGGTCGACACCGAGGCAATACACGCACGCGGAGTGGGGATCGGTGCGAGACATCTTTGGCCGAAAGGGCACCAATGAAATCCAGGGGAAGACTTGTCTTCCATGATCG
The DNA here is from genome assembly GCA_016271365.2 of Neoceratodus forsteri. Lineage (NCBI taxonomy): Eukaryota > Metazoa > Chordata > Ceratodontiformes > Ceratodontidae > Neoceratodus > Neoceratodus forsteri. Next base: position 213,653,952 of record CM057456.1, read on the forward strand.
AAGCAGCAAACTTGTGATAGCTAACATGAACAATGCGAATTTTCGGTAAAACCGACGGTTTGAAAGCCAGGGCCTACGAAATGCGTGCGCACGAGGGAGGCAACCTGAATCTTCCGGCGGAAAGGAAGATCTGGTGTCATGGGGCGGAGCAGAGGTATATACCACCCGGATGGGTGGGAGGAGCCAGCTTGAAGACTTCCGATGAGATTTAAAGCGGAAGGGGACATGCCAAAGAGTGTGGATGAACAACATATCCACGCTCCTAGAAATGTGTATTTCATCAATATAGAGCAAGATAAGTATATTTGTATGGGGTTTTGAGCAGAAATATAAATTTTTGGTAATTGTTAATCAACTTCTGCCAATTGCTAATCATTTTTTACTTTGATTAGTGAATGACGCTAATCAAGTCTCTGACACTAATTTATGCTTTGCATCTCTAGACAGGATGCACACCACAGGACTGGAGACTAGCTCACGTGGTTCCCCTCCACAAGAGTGGACCGAAGAACGAACCTGGAAACTATGGGCCAGTAAGTCGAACATCCATAGTGGGAAAGCTAATGGAGACCATCCTAAAGGATAGGCTAGTGGCACTACTGGAGGTAAACGGGGTGCGGGACTGGAGGCAGCATGGCTTCATCAAGGGCAGGTCATGCCACACCAACCTGGTTGAATACTATGACTGGGTGACTAGGCAAATTGACAGGGGCCATGCAGTGGATGTCCTGTACCTAGACTTCAGTAAGACCTTTGATTCAGTACCACATGGGAGACTTGGAATCAAGCTACAGGGCACAGGGTGGGTGAAGAACTGGCTAAAAGATAGGCAGCAGAGGGTGGTGGTAGGTGGGGAATACTCATCCCCTAAACCTGTGACAAGTGGTGTTCCACAGTGTTCGGTTTTGGCCGAGTGCTGTTTGGCATATTTATTGCAGACATCTCAGAGAGCATCAGCAGCAAAACCAGCCTATTTGCAGATGCCATCAAGAGATGGGAGCGGTGGTGGATGACCTTGGGGGGTTGGGGCTACAGGAGGATCTGGCAAGGCTGGAGGCATGGTCTGACAGATGGCAACTGGGGTTCAATGGAAAATAATGCAAGGTGCTGCACTTCAGAACAAACAATCCGAGGAGATGCTACCATCTAGGAGGAGTGCAGCTGGAGGTAACAGAAGAGAAGGATCTGGGGGTGCTCATCATGGGAGCAATGAACAATTCCGCGCAATGCAGAAAGGCAGCAGCAATGGCCAACAAAATACTGGTGTGCATTGCAAGGGGAATTACCTCGAGAAGAAGGGAGGTTATTCTACCATTGTACAGATCGTTGATTAGACCCCATCTGGAATACTGCATGCAGTACTGGCATCCATACCTACAAAGGGACATTAGGTTACTGGAGGGGGTGCAGCGTAGGGCAACAAAGATGATTCAGGGCCTGGGGGAAATCGCCATATGAGGTCAGACTAAGAGAGAAACATATACACACTGGAGGAGAGGAGGGATAGGGGGATATGACTGAGACCTTCAAATACATAAAAGGGATAATCAAAACAGACACAGAGGGTCTATTCAAGAGGAGGGTGGGGAGAGACACTAGGGGCCATGACATGAGATTGGAGGGGGGTAGATTTAGGAGGGAGGTGAGGAGGCATTTCTTTACGGAGAGGGTGGTGGCAAAGTGGAACGCACTACTAGCTGAAGTGGTGGCATGTACCACAGTGGAATGCTTCAAAAAGGGGCAAGACAGGGCAAAGGGGAGGGTCAAGGGAGGTAATGGGGGGGGGGCAGCTGCTGAACAGAGAGCTAGCTGCATTCACGAGCAGCCTAGATAGACCATGATGGCCTTTTGCTGCTGGCAACTTTCGTATGTTCGTAAGGTCCGGGGACTCTGCATGGCCATCTTCATAAGTCCTCTGGCTCTCTGGAGGACTTCATGAGGTTCAGACAACTTTGTAATGCCTATAATAAAGCTACATCAAGGAGGCCAAATCTAATTGTTTTGCCATCAACTTCCTCTACACAAAATTCTGGAACGTGGTATGCTCTGCTTTTGATTCCCCTGGCCACCCAATAAATCATCCTGTTCTCAAACTGGGAAGCTCTCTGATTACTGACCCTTTAGATATCGGCTCCTTGTTCAGTGCCTTTTTGCACCATCTTGCGTCTACCTCCTCCTACTCCCACTAACCATCCCCCACCCTTTCCTCTCTCACTCTCCTTTCCCAGCTACCCCTTCCCGCTACCCTCCCTCTCTTGTCTTCACCCCTTTCGCCACTGCTGCTACTCTTGCTGCCCTTCTTTCACTTAACCTCTTTAAGGGTAACAGTCTTGATTGCCTGGATTCCAAGCTTGTACACCTCTCTGCCTCTTCCATCACTGCCTCTATCTCTACCTTTCTCGACCTCTTCATCCATTTCAGTAAGGTTTCTGGGTCTGAGAAGCGTGCTGAAGTCCTACCCCTCCAAGAAGAGGGGCAAGACCACCTCTCTGGGGACCTACCACCCTATCTACTCTTTCCATGGTCTTGCTGAAGTGCAAGAATAATTTGTCCTATCCCAGTTTTCCTCTTTTCTCAACTTTTCCTCCATTCTCCATCATTTCAAGTCTGGTTTCCACAAATCCCATTCCACACTCTCAGCCCTTCTATGGTTTAGTATGGTTCAGGGACAGTTTACCTCCGTCATCTTTGTCGACCTTGCCAATGCCTTTGATTCAATCCTACTTGAAAAACTTGGAGTAGGACTCAATAGCAACTTTTTGGCAATTTGGTTTTGCTCCTACTTATTCAGCTTCCAATAAGTTCATGAAGGTGATGCCCCTTCCCTTCCCCCACCTATTCTCTCAGCTGTCCCCCAGGGCTCCATCCTAGTAACAATCCTGTTTCTATCCTCCTAAATGACCTCCCCTCAGTCTGTGTCTCTGGGCATATTCACATGTACAAGAATGAGACAATTCTTTCTTCAGCGCAGGGTGCATCTGTCTGTTTGTATGAGTGGGTAGATGATCCCTTGCTGCAAGCAGAGACTATCAAAAAGGTTAATTACTTATCAATAATAGTAGATATTCAAGAGTAAGCAGTCTGCATCAGGAGCTCGCAGGAAGCTCTGCAAGATGGGGCTGTCCACATCCACATGCTACATACACATCATTGCCTATGTAAGTGGCCCCAACTACTTCAGTTTCCCATTATTGGTGAATGGAATTCTAAACATTCACTAACAGCAGGATTGTGGCCGCTTCTACCAATCATTCACACAGAGGCAGGAATAAAGAAGAAAACACTGCCCAGCACACAGCAGCTGGTGGCATGTGATAAGTGTGTCGGCATGTGATAAAAGTGGTAGACTCACTAAGCAGTGTAGTGCCAAGAAGTTGAAAGGATAGGCCCCCGTACCAGGGAATGGTGGGCAGGAAGGTTGTGGCTCAATGCAGATCCTCTCAAAGATCTACTGTTACTGGTAAGTAACAAACCTCTCAAGGGTATTTCCATACAGCCAGAATATACTGTACAGTTACCAAGAATTATCAACCCTAACCTGATGGCTGGTAAGAAAAAAACATACCGACGCCTCAGGAGGGCAGGCCTAGTAACACAGCAAGACTAAAGCCCGCTCTCCTACAGGAGATCAGATCCAGAGTATAATACTTGGAGAAAGTATGGATCATGTGTCAGGTAAGAGCCCTGTAAATATCAGGGGCTGAAACAGACCAAAAACTGGCTACCACGGCTGCAATGCCAAGTGTGGCATGCCTTATAACAGTACTTGGCAGGTCCAGACCTGCCTGTTTTAGCAGAACATGATGCAGCAGGAGACCCATTTACAGAGGCACTGTTTGGATACTGGCCTCCCTCTGGTTCCAGAGCCAAAGGAAACAAACAGTTGAAAAGACTGCATATTGTCCTTGGTACGGTCCAGGCAGCACAAAAGAGTTCTGTGAACATTCAAGGACTGCAACAGCACCTTGTCCAGGTTCTGAGGAGTCAGGGAAGAACATGGATAAATCAATGGACTGATTTAACGTAAAATCAGACATCACATTAGGCAAAATTTGAGGTGAGTACGCAGTGCCACTCTATCCCTGCGAAACACCAGAAAAAGTGGATCACAAACCAAAGTCTGTAGTTTGGACACCAGCCTGACTGAAGTAACAGCCACAAGAAATAAAGTCTTCCAAAGCAGATAGTTCAAGTCGCAGGATGATGTAGGCTCAAAAGAGGCTCTCTTCAAGAGACTGGAGCACAAGGTTCAGATCCCAAAACAGGAGAGTCTGCCAGCTGGAGAGGTCTTATTCAACAGGCCCTTCGGGAACCAGCAGACCACATCCAGCTGGGCCACTGCCTTGTACCCCACAGAAGCACGGAAAGCTGAATTCACTGACAAATGAACCTTAACTGAGGAGTATTGCAAGACAGAGGCAGGAGGCAAGCAAGCACTCTCCACACTGGGAAAGTGCAGGGGTCTAGGGATGTCATCAGGCACCACATGACGAAATGCTTTCACTTCAAGGGAGTGTGTGTTGGTGGAAGGTTTTCTAGCAGCAAGCAGGACACCAGAGAACTTGGCTGAGACTCTGAACTGAGACACCTCTCTGACCTCAGGAGCAAGGCATGGAGCCACAGGGACTGAAGCCCAGATGCAACAGCATTCTATCATTCTGGTAAAGAAGACCTGGCTAGAGGGGCAGTGGAAACAGGGTCTCTATCACCAGTTCCCCCAGTAGTTGGGATCAAATCTGCCTGGGCCACCAGGGTATCACTAGAATCATCCCAGCTGTTTCCTGCCTAAGCATGGTCAGAGCCCTGGGTGTCAGCGGCAGAGATGGAAAGGCTTAGAGGAACTTCCCTTTTCAGCAGAGAGAGAATGTGCTTTGCAAAAAAAAAAAAAAAAACACACCCTGGAGCCAAACAGCAAACATTCGGCAGCTTTGCATTGTGGGGGATGGAAAAAGACCCAAATCTGGCATCCCCACATGCTGAACAACTGGTCTCTCATGGGGCTGAACTACAGATCAGCTGAGGATGTCTCTCTCAGGATATTCAGAGCGCCTGCGATCTGGACAGCAACAAGCGAGACATCCTGGTCTACAGCCCAGTCCCACGCCCTCATCGCCTCCTGGCACAGAGGGTAGGAGTGTGCTGTTTGGTGTGGTGCAAAGTGCATTCCACCATGGCCCATGATGCCCCTTTCAGAAGTCAGTTGTTCAGGTATGGGAATACATAAAGCCTACAACGGCACTGTGCAGCAGCTACTACAGCTAAGCATCTGGTAAAGACACAAGGCGTTGATGACAACCCAAAGGGCAAGTATTCATTGCTCTGTACCGTTTCTCATTACTAATGTAACCTTTTGCATCATTACTGTTTCTCCTCCCAACTGTATAGCCTTATCCTCCATGTCACACCTAGAAACTAGCCCTGGCTCAGTGTGCATTTCCCAGTCAACATATGTCAGATAGATAGATAGACAGACAGATTAATATAAGTACACCCCCACACACAGAAGCATACACTGCTGTAACTGCACCTTAACCTCTAATAGGAGAGCTGGTAAATGGTGATCACTGCAGCTAGTCTAAATGGCATGCTGTCCTACATGGCAACAACCAAACCAGCCTGCAGTTGCCAACCTGAGGCAAAAACTTAATTCACGTCTCCACATGGGGGTGGAGACAAGTCAGGTAGCCAGGTGGTCAAAGGTCACTATAATTGTTAGGCTACTTAACTTTAAAAGTTACTGGCCAACTGGCTAGCTGCCCATGAAGTGATTTTTGAGCCCTTTAAAATGATGCCCACTAGTTTGGCTAGCAGACTTTGAAGACAGTGGTCAAATGGACCACCAACTGACAAACTGGTTTGTCATGCCCTGCTCCACATGCCAGAAAATAGAACTGCTGCTATGCCACTGGCCTAGCTCTTGCTTCACCTTTTAAAAACAAGTAATAAATCATAAGTCATAGACGAAGGGTGAACAATGAAAAGGTATATGGTTTGCAGCATTTTATAGCAGAAATACAAACGTAAGTGTAGAGTTTCTCCCAAGTATTAACCCCAGTGACATGATGCACTCCCTAGAAGAGAAGGGTATCCTCTCCTTACAAAAACATGAAATTTCCACTCACCATTAATGTTTGAACAATCCTTTCGTAGGAATTCCAGAGCATGTGGGTGGTCATGTTCCACGGACTGCGAGACATCAATGATGTAAACCTCTCCATTGTGGTACCTTTCAAATCATTAAAACCAGACACTGTGTTACTGTTGCTATACCCTGCTAACCACGGTCCTACTCATGTAATTAGGAAACATAACATCCACACAGTACATTTAGGGAGCTGAAGTCTACTGAATATCTGAAAGCTACAGTACAAGGTTTCAAGTCTTTAATGACATGGCCCACCAGAACTTCAAAATCCATACTCTCCGCATTCTGTCATGTAGAAAAACATCACAACTGGTGAAGGTTGTAATCCTCAGAGAAGTACAATTTCATACAGTGAAATGTGTTCCCTAACACAGCATGAGAATCATTTACATAGGGCTACTGTCAGTCCAGATCAGATCATAACAGTCTGGATAGCCTGGTCCATTGGCACACCGGTAGCGCTACCGCTTGCAACGCTAGCAACCTAGGTTTGGGAACGAGTCTGGTCTACATCTTCAGAGAGCGGCCGGGGAAGGATGATAGAGCATCCCAGAGGGCACTCACCTTCCCGGGGGGAGGGAGGGCTCCTGGTCTCAGCTGCAGTATGCCCACATGTGCGACCAGAGGTGGCAGTGCAGACTGGAGCCACTGTTAGGGTAGGGGGATGTTATCACTCTGATGTGCACAGCACACTCTGTGTGCAGCATATGTCACACAACATCTGCAGGCTGGGGAAGAAAAAGTGGACCCCCTGGACCGCATTAGATGTTGTCAGCCAGGCTCTTGCTCTGCACAGATTCTTAACCTAGGTCATCAGAAGGGGTAAATCATAATAAACTGAGAACAGTCTGGATGTTGTAAATTGTGTTTCCTGACCAAAAAAACAGAAACAAGTGGAAGATATCCTAGTCTACTGGAAATGCCCAATATTTTACTTTGAGGCAAGGCAGAAGATTTAAATCTAAAATATGATAAAGTGAGTGAAACATTGTAAACAAATAACACAAAACACAAATCTAAAATAAACCATCTTGGTTTGGATTTTCTCAGTAGACAGTGACCACCAGTGAAGACTAAACAGCATAATTTCCTGGTGATAACAGTTTTGCCATGAGATGTCCTCATCTGGACTACCTGAAATGCGGTAACAGCACTTCTGGCATTATGCAAAAAAGTCAAATAAAAGAACCACATGGAGGGAAAAAACAAGAAAACTGTAGCTTGCCCTCTAGTGGTCACTGACCCTAACTACCCCATAAGTGGAGTGACATTAGCCCATTTCAGTGCAAGTGTGCTCTGTGCATGTACATATGTTACAGTAAATTACTCACAGACACCAAAGATACAGCACAATCAACATTTATGGAACAGGCTTTAACAAATGCTGATGGTAGGGGATTCATTTAAGCAATATACCACAAGAGGATGTGGGTGATGCCAGGATTCACCCACAGCTGGTATGTTTGGTAGCAGGCATAGATACATAGACAGTGTCGGCAGATAAGGGCATATGGCCCACCCAGTCTGCCCATTTGAGCCTCTAAGTTCAGTTTGTTTTCCTAGAAATCTGTTGCCCCTTACCCCTGACCTCCAGAATTCCTTTATGTCTATCCCATGCATTCTTAAATCCCGTGATTGTTTCAGCCCCCACCACTTCCTCTGGCAGGGTGTTCCACTTGTCCACCACCCGTTCTGTGAAGAAATTCTTTCTCATGTTTCCTCTGAATCGTCCTCCCTCCAACTTCATCCCATGCCCTCTAGTCCTGGAACATCTTTTTCGCTTAAAAATAGTGTTTTCCTGCACCCTGTTCCTCCCTGTAAGATACTTGTATGTCTCTATCATATCCCCTCTCTCCCTCCTCTCCTCCAGGGAGTACATGTTCAGTTCCTTCAACCTGTCTTCATAGGACCTGTGATGCAATCCATGCACCATCTTTGTTGCCCTCCTCTGAACCTTCTCTACCCTGTCTATGTCCTTACGTAGGTATGGTCTCCAGAACTGTACACTGTACTCCAGGTGGGGCCTCACTAGTGTCTTTTATAGCGGAATTATGACCTCCCTTTTCCTGCTGGTGATGCCCCTGCCTATACATCCCAGCATCCTATTTGCTTTACCTGCTGCCTTGTCACACTGTTTCCCTACCTTGAGGTCATCAGAGATGACAACCCCAAGATCCCTTTCCTGCTTGGTGCATGCTATATCCTCACCCCCAACTGATATATTGTGCCAGGGTTTTTGTGCCCCATATGCATTATCTTGCACTTCTTTGCATTGAATTTCAACTGCCAAACCCCTGACCATTCTTCAAATTTCTGCAGGTCGCTTCTCATTCTGTCTACACCCTCTGGTGTGTCTACTCTGTTACAGAGCTTTGTGTCATCAGCGAACAGTGAAATTCTGCCTTCTAGGTCCTGAGCAATGTCACTGATGAAGATGTTGAATAGGACCGGTCCCAGCACTGATCCCTGTGGTACTCCACTGGTCACTCTTTCCTCTGTGGAGTGACAGCCATTTACCACCACCCTCTGTGTCCTGCCACCCAGCCAGTTACCTACCCACCACACTACTGTCCTGCCCACACCCATATTCCCCAGTTTGTGTAATAGTCTTCTATGTGGCACAGTGTCAAAGGCCTTGCTGAAGTCCAGATAGGCCATGTCCACTGCCCTCCCCTGATTCACCTCCCTAGTCACCCAGTCAAAAAATTCAACGAGGTTGGTCTGACATGACCTCCCCCTGGTGAAACCATGCTGCCTTGGGTCCTGTAGTCCATTGACAACTAGATGTTCCACCAATCTCTCCTTCAGTAGTGCTTCCATGATCTTCCCCACTACCGAGGTGAGGCTGACTGGTCTGTAGTTCCCTCTTTTGTATAAGGGGACTACATCTGCTGTCCTCCAGTCTTTGGGTACCTCCCCTGTTTCCAGTGATCGGCTAAACAGGATAGCCAGAGGTTCAGCCACCACCTCTCTTAGTTCTTTAAGGACCCTGGGGTGCACCCCATCTGGCCCCATTGCTTTATCAACTCTTATTACTTCCAGTTCCTTCAGGACCCTTTCTCGTGCAAAGGGACTTGTGTCCATTTCTGCACCATTCTCACCCCTTGTACTCCCTTCAGACCCATTACCCTCCTCTTCCTCAGTAAAGACTGAGCAGAAATACCTGTTCAATATGTCAGCTTTACTGTTGTCATCCTCCACGCGCCCCCATCCTCCCCCTTCAGTCTCACTATCCCTCCCTTTGTCTTTCTTTTTTCACTTATGTACCTGTAAAAGGTTTTGTCCCCTCTACCCACTGATTTTGCAATGTGTTGTTCTGTCTGAGCTTTGGCTTCCCTTACTGACCTCCCTGCCTCCCTTTGCTTCTCCTGGTACTTCTCCCTATCCCCTTCTGCCTGTGTCTTTTTGTATTGCCTGAATGCAATCTTTTTGGCTTTCACTTTCTTTGCTACCTCTTTGGAAAACTATAATGGTCTCCTCTTCCTTTTCCTCTTGCTAACCTGCTTAATGCATAATTTTGTTGTTCTTGTATTCCCCATTTTAAATACTGCCCACTGTGTGAGTGAGCAAAACACACCAGCCGTGGGTAAATCCTGGCATCACCCACACCCTTGAGTGGGATATTGTGATTATACAATGTCTGCCTTTTTTATTGCAAAAAAATGAAACAAAAAGAGTGTTTGTGTTAGTAATTTAAATAATTTTATTTTAAATTATAGTTCCGTCAGAAAAAATAGTTCCTGGTTGCCAGGCAGGATAAGCCCCACTGCCATATTGTTACACCCCTTCCCCACCCCCAGTGTCCTACAACTTTTGCTTCTGGTTGTTCAGTTCTGGTTCCACGAACTTTTTATTTCAGCATAAAGACATTAACCATCTCATGCGTGGAAGCAGACATTGCCAGCTGGCAGATTTATTGCGGGACACTGTAGGGCACAGGACAGTGACTAAGTAGTGGTGTGGTTCCAGGGTCAGTGTGGCTTTTCTATGGTGGGGGAAGCACTGGTTCGACTTGAGTCTTTTTTTTTTTTTTTTTGGGAGTCTTTGAATTAAGTTGGGAGATCTTTTTTGGGGGGCTGTGATGGACTAAATTGTGCAGCTTCAGCAAGGTCCATCTGGTGTTATCGGGGTCAGGAGGAGTGCAGTGGGAGCAGGGGTTGCTGGTATGTTGGGTGCAATGGGGAGACAGATGCATTCTGGAGCATTTCCAGAAAGGAGTAGCAGCGAGAGCTACCAAGGATTTCTTTGGCCTTTTGTGTTGCACCTTCAGGTGAGTGGCAGATGGTGTGAACAGCCCTCCAGTGCTATGGAGATCGGGAGGAGTGCAGTGTGGGTGGGGGCGGATGTTGCCAGTATGTTGGGTTCAGCGGGGAAGAGTCGCATTTTAAAGCATTACCGGAAAGGAGGGTGAGGTATGGAGGATTTCTTTGCCATTTTGTGTGTTGTGCCATACTGAGTCCTTTTGGGACTGTTGAGGCCTATGTTTTGCCTAGTGCAATGTTTTAAAAGTTCCACTTGTGTGTCATGGTTTAGCAGGGATCCAACATGGTGACTCAATGTTTTCATTTTCGGGGACCACATTGATTTCTGTTCCACAGGCGGCTGACTGGCACCTTTTCCCGTGGGGTAATGTTAGGATTTACAACAGGGAAAAGGTGCCAGTCAGCCAATCAAGTGGCAGCATTTTTAAAGCCATTGTATAATTTTAAATATATGATGCAATCTAAAATTAGAAATTATTTTGCTGGTGTTCCTGACAAGCCTATTAAAGACCAGAATAGGTTAGGACCCATTAGTGCTACAGACATATTAAATGGTGCCTGAGTTAGCTGCACCTGGACCCCTTATGAAGCTTTGGTGAGTGAAGCCGCCGGGGCTATAAGTGGACCTCTTCTGAGTGTGCTACATCATTGGTGACAGAGCAAGTTATTTACTGCTACGTGCGACTGTACATGCACTGAGCACACGTGCACTGAACTGACTAGTAAATGTCTTGTATTGAAGGCTGTATACAGAGTGCTTTGTTGAATCAATCTGTTTCTGCTCTCACCACGGAGGACAAAGTGCATGTATCTTTTGCTTTTACTGTGTGTGATTTTGGGAGTAAAGCGGCTCTGTCATGCACCAGCTCCACAACTATTTTGTGCAAGGGCGACCTTTTGTTTTGTCTGGATGGTTACACAGCAGGTACAGCAGCCCAGGAGGTAGGATGTCCGTCTTTCTAAAAACTACACTGGTTTGACATTTAGCAAGGCAACATTGTATTTATGTGTTGTATTTATATTTGGATTACAAGAAATCTGCATTGGAGAAAATGCCAGTGACAATTTTAAAATAACACACAATTCGTGAATTGCAACATTTACAAACATGCAACGAAATGTTAATCACTCAAAGCATTCACACTGAATATTTGACTGGAACAATGTTTACTGGCAGAATGGCACATGCAACAGCCCATGGATGCCGGCCATCAGTGTTTTCAAACAGTTATAAAAACATGTTTTTTGATGTCCAAGAGTGCCGTGGGAAACGAGTGGGATGCGTCTCTACTGTGCTTTGAAGAAAATCTGTGACTGAAAGTGATCAAAGGTTAGAGGCTAATTTTTGCTGGCAGAATGATGTACAGCAAGGACATGTAAGGTGGAGGAGGCCTAGAGTGAGTGAAGCTTGGCACAGTGGAATAGGCTAATGAGAAAGGAAGAGAAGGTTTGTAGTGTTAACGGGTTCAACTTCAGCCTGGTGTCAATTTTGTTCAGCAGCTCGACCAAAACAATAGCAGCAGAGTGTGCTTGAACATAGAGATCATTGCCAGAGTTGCATGCTGGTGAACTTCAGGCACTGAGGGAGGAGGAATTACTCAAGATGGTGCAAGGTGCCATAGAAAACCCCAGCAGTTGTGCCAAATGTGCTGTTATGTATGTAAAAGACACTGCAGAAGAGGACCCACTGTTCAACATATCAGTGTCAATTCCCTTAACAAGTTCTGCTAAATGACCTTCCCCCTCCTGTTTTGCCTTCACTGCCAGTGCGTGCGGCAAGAACAACTGCTGCCGGTACTACCTTTGTTCAGCCCTGCTCTGGTGTTTGGCCCAGATTTCTACAGGATTGTGTTTCGGGTGGACTGTGTGGCCCACCACTGCCAAGATGTGCCCCTTTCACCATGACATGCATGGCATAACTGGCATATTGTCAACAGAGGTGGGCAAGCCAAAGCAGGTTCGAACCTGGCTTGAGCTTAGTGCCTGGCTCGGCGTGACTCGACCTCTATGAGCAATTAAGAACCATAGTCAAGCCGAGCCAGTTATGGTCAACATAAGCATTTTTCCAGACCTTAGTAGTCTGCGTAGTTTCTGAAACGTTGAACACCTATGTGGAGAACAGCCTGCAGTAGCCAGGGCTTGGCTTGCGTTTTGGCTTGTAGAGTCAAGACAGACCCCTGGCTCGGCTCTGGCTTGGCTCTAGGTAAAAAAAATTCCTGGCTTGCCCACCTCTAATTGTCAAACTCTCATTAGAAGCACTCTGCACCATTACTATAAAAACATGAAAAAGTATATTTACTGTACTGATTACTTAAATATTGTTATACGTGGTGTGATGTTAACATTATTTTGCTGGCCTGGGGCATAGTGCTATTGCCTCTGGCAAGTATGACTCACCTCTGACTTTCCCCGATCTGTCTGGTGAACCTTAGCCTGTAGGAGGGACTGTAAGTGGGCCCTCTCCCTATTCCCGTCCCCATGCAGGAAGGCCCCGCTATTTAGTGACACTCCCCATCCCAGTCTCGTGGCAGTGACCAGCACAAACCCTCCGCTCACCTCATTGGTCAAATGCCATCTGACTCACGCCAACTACTATACTGATTATAGTTGTGAGAAGTCTCAGAAAATCACAGCAGTGCTACATCGATGTACTGTGGTGGTACATCAGTGTAACACTTCCACTATTTCCAGCAAAGTCTCACAACTACAGTATCAAAATACCGGCTGGAATATACATGTTAATTTGCATGAGTCAGATGACGGTCTGCCATGGAGGTGAAAGGAAGGTTTGTACCCAATGGACCAGGTGGGGGTGCCAGTGGAAATCAGGGGACAACTTGCACAGTGATGGGGAGAGGGAGGGGGTACCAGTGAATGCCAGGGACTACACAGAATGGGATGGGGAGACAAAGAGGGTGGACTGGTCACTAGTGATTTCATGAACAATGTATATGAAGCAGTAAATGCTGGAACGATGACAGGTGTGGTATTCATGGACATGGATCTACCCAAGGCATCTGATCTGGATGGCCACGGTATTTTGCTGCAAAAATTAAAATTCCTGGGATTTGGGGTATGACTGCCTTAAACTGGATTTCAGACAACAGTACTTGCATTACCGAACACACAAGCTGTAAAACTGGGCTCTGTTCTCTTGGACAAGTCATCGATTCCCTGTGGCATTCCACAAGGGTCCATCCTAGGGCCTTTGCTTTCTTTTTGGTGTTTGCTAATGATGCCCCAAAGGCCTGTCCATCGGCACATACATTACTATATGCTGAGAATACAGTTCTTTATGTTCATTCAAAAAAATACTGGTGACATTAATACCATTCTTCATAAAAAATTCCTTGGTTTACAAAAATGGCTCAGTATGAACAAACCAGTGAGGGAGCAGAGAGCCACATGCCCTGCTCCAGGGATGGACTGATTTGGTTCAGAGTGACCATCTGGAACTTGCACTTCCCTCAAGAACTGATTGAGATTGTGCAGATCCAGTATAGAGTGCCAACCCCCATCTGTCTGGGGACCAGGGAGTACCTAGACATGAAGCCCTGGCCGACCATGGCGTCTGGAACATGGGCAACAGCTCCTTTCTCTAGGAGCTAAGCAATGTCCTCCCTGAGGGCGGACGTGTCCTGCAACATCACGGATTCCCATGGAATGTGGGTTCAATAGGGCAGGAGAGCCTCAAAGTTGAGAGGCAATCTGCTGCCCACCACTTCTAGCACCCATCTGTCTGAGGTGATGGCAGGGGGTTGCTGCTGCTTGGGCTGCTGAGATCCAAAAGGTCAAACCTGAAAAGGCTGTTTTTTTTTTTTTCCAGCTGCTTCCCCACCTGGTCCTTCTGGGAGGCTGTCACCAAATCAAAGGTGGCACTGAACTTCTTGATCCTTGAAAAAGTGCCCCTCCACCCCAGGGTCCAAAAGGTCAATGCTCAAAAATGCAACATCGGACAATTTATGCTAGGTATCCACCATGAAGGTGGAAATCCTCAGCCAGACCCTGCGACGCATCGTGACAGCTGCAGCCATGGACCAGGCGCAGGAGTTGCCGATGTTCAAGGCGGTTTGAAACTGGTGTTTTGCCAGCGCTCAACTCTGGTCCATGACCAACTTAACCACAGTCTGTAGATCAGCGGAAGTGGGGGTGAGACATGATCAGGGAGTGACTAAAGTTGGCCATCACTAAGATGCAACTTGTCTGACACAGACCCAGGGAGGCAGCAGCGTAAACCTTCTTGGCTGCATAATCCAGTTTCTTGAACTCCTTGTCAGGGGGCCTGTCCACATCTCCGACACTGCCTGCCTTACAGAAGATGGAGTCCGCCACAAACCATCAGCCAAGGGATGGTTGGAGAAACAGGACAGTGAACTAGTCGGGACCGCATACTTGCGAACCATGCAGGTCAAGGGTGCTACATGGGAAGCTTCCTGCTGCCAAAGCTCCAATGCTGGGCTCAGAATAGCCTCTACTACAGTGAAGGCGACCCCCAGAGAATCATCCCAATCCCATGAGGGGATATTTGTCCTGCTTCTGGACTGGCTTCAAGGGGATCTACACGGATTCGAACATCAAATGGAACAAAACCCTGAAGGAAACCGGATCGTGTTCAGTGGTCAGATCTTCGACCAAATCACGGTCAAAGTCTGGGATCCTGATTGCATGAAGGACACATCAGAGTCCGAAGACTCCTCAAAGATAGCCCCCGGCCACTTTTCTCCATGGACCACCCTAGACTCATCCGAGTGGGTGATCTCGACTGACAGCCGACTGGGGAGGCTGGCAGCCATGCAGGAGGCCTTGGTAGTAGTCCTCCTGTATGGGCTGTGGTTCCACCCTAATCGGTGGAGAAACTGAGGCCAGAAACACCGGGCTCTACAGGGCTGGGGCAGGCCGGGCCAGGGGTGATCAGGGAAGCACGGGGGACCGGGGGAATGAGCCTACCTTGCCCAAAGACCCACTGCTGCCACATTAGCATCTCATGGTGCCTATGCAACTTGCGATGGAGCCTCTCATCGTCCAATGACAAAGAGGAGGAGGAGTGTCAATGACGCTTCCTGGACGAGGGTCAAGCATGGGAACAGAGGAGTCCCTCCCTAGACTGTGATCTCAACTGAGACCTAGATCTCGACTGTCGACGAGACCATCGACAGTGGGTAGAAGTGGGAGGAGGGGCCGTGTACAAGACACGCACTGGCTCCTGCTGCAGAAACCAAGAAGGAGGTAACTCCTGGGAGGAGACAGTCTGGTCTACCGACTGCTCCCGACCCTCCTGGAAGCAAGACGAAAGGACCGGACTCCTCGAGACCAAGTCATCCGTGATCTCTCCAACAACGGGTCAAATGGGTCGAGAACAACTTCTACTGGCCAACAAGCCCGACCGGGGTACTATAGAGCTAACGGCCTGACCTTGACTACAACCAGCTCAGCCAAGGCCGAGCACTTGATGGCCACTGAGCAGTTAAAGGAATCACAGGCCACTGAGCAGTCAAGGGAATCGCAGAAGTGGGAAGAGTGCGCTCATTTCCGGTCCCATGAATGATGGCGGGATTTCTTGCCCTTCTTTTTCTCGCCCCAGGAATGGCTCTCCCTGTTTGAAGGAACTTGCCCATTACACGGAACATGCCCATGAAGGGCACCCCAAAGCTGGCCCTGACTGGAAGCAGCATGGATGCTGAAGACAAACCAGTCACAGACACCAGCTTGTGTGCATCCTTTGAGTGGACCAGGGGGTTCCCATTCATCCGGTTCACAAAGGAGAAGGTGGGCGTAACAGTCCTCATACAAGGAGTGTAACAGCGACTTGCACAGGCCGCAAGCCTGGGCATCATGTTCTGCCCTAAGGCAGTAAATGCACGACAACTGCGGGTCCATCAGGGACATCATCTTGTTACAGGCAACACAGCGCCTGAAACCGGGACCGGACCAAGCTTCTTCTCAATTCCTGATGGACAATGAATCGAAGAAGTTAACAAAAGAAACGCAATATCAGGAAGAAGTGAACTAAGAAACTTCAGGCCTACACCGAACACGCAGCTGCAAAGGAGGAGACATGACTCTTCCAGCGGAAAGAAAGATCTGACGCCAGGGTGCAGAGCCGAGGAGTATACCACCCAAGAGGGTGGGAGGAGCTTAGCTTGAAGATGTTCTGGCTGGTTTTACAGGGAAAAAGAGACTGCCAAAGTGTGGATAGTGCACCATATCCACGCCCCTAGAAAAACTACTTGGTAGCCGGCCTGGTGACGCGGAGAGTTGAGGCACTGGACACCACACCCTCGCGCCATGCCAGCGACCCGTGTTTGAGAATGAGCACAGGCCGTCGGGTCAGCAGGGGAGGAGGAGGATTGAGCATCTGGAGGACAGCTCTCCTCTACCGGGGAGAGAGGACTGGCATTCCTGCCAAATGACTACACCCAGATGGAGGCCAGAGGGCAGTGCGGGTCAGAGAGGCCAGACATAGGGAGGGTGCTGTGGGACTGCAGACGCATGTACGCCTCTACGTGCACACATCCTGCGTGCGCACCCCAGCACAGGGAATGGGAGAAAAAGGAGGAAAAACACCTCTGGCTGCAGATGACGACCCACCTCCCGAAGGCTCTGCATCCGGCGACCAGGCAGAGGCAAGTCCTGGTGATACTGGGGTGACGGGGCTGGGGGTGTCAGTCTGAAGGGGGGCAGCAGGGGTCAGTAAGGAGCATACAATGTATATGAAAGGAAAAAAAACTACTTATTTTTTTTTTTTTTTTACACTGCGTAAGTGCAATAAAACACTTGAGGGTTAAGTGATTATCGTCAATAATCACACACCTCTCTCAGGTGATTAAAGGCACTCAGCACAGGTGCTTCATGCCTAACAACACCCTTGAGAGGTGTGTGATTATTGACCTATAATTACACACCCTCCCATGCATTACTGCTTACTTAACCACCTTGAGTGACATGATATACTTTCTAATGTCTGCACTTACCTTGACCACCCCCGGTTTGAGTGCATACCCACTAGTTCTGAAATTATAAATCATATCATTAAAAAAAAACAAAACAAAAAAAAAAAACGATGATGGTTGAAGTTTTAAAAAGAGGTATACATGTTAACGAATGCATTTCCACAACTTAACTCTGTGTGAGGACCTCATATTGATGAATGAGCAATTCTCAGCACTGACTGGCTGCCAGAGTCCTGATGACTTTGGTTTGATAAATATGCCCAAAAAGAGACCCCTTAAAAGCTGTACCACAACTGCTGAACACCAGTGCCATGCCTAGTCTGTACAGTGCAACTTACAGCATATTAAATTCGCTCAGGTCCGCGTGCACCAGCCGGGCATCCTGATACATTCTCCTCACATACTGAATAACAGAGAGGTACAGTTCCCGGGCTTTGGACTCTGAAAGCTGGGCATTTTTCAACAGAGGGGCAGGCCTGCATGAACAGAATAAAAAGTGTTAAAGGATGCTCTCTCAGGAGAAAAAGAAAATGACAAGCTGAAAGTTATTAGAACTGGAACTTTAAAGTGAAGAGGCAGCTTTGTAACCATGAGGCCTAGTTTTAGGCTGCACTATTGTTAAAAATAACTGTTAAGAATGACTTTTTTTGAACCAAATCTGTCAATCAATTGAACCAAAATGTTTAGAACATTTTCTTATTGAAGCTATCAAAAACAGCAAATACAGCACAAGTGTACACAGCTGCCGTTTGTTTTCTACAAAATGAGGTAACCCTTGTATCATACAAAATTTAAAATATTTTCAGGCTGATTCTTACACCTCATAGGTTCTGTAACATCCAGGAGCGGGGGGCCTAGGTTTAGACTGCACAAAACTAAAGCAGAAATAAATGTTAAGAACAATTTTTTTTAACCCAAATCTGTCAATCAATTGAACAAAAATGTTTAGAACATTTTCCCACTGAAGCTGTCAATCAAAAACTGCAAATACAGTGCAAGTATACACAGCTGCCGTTTGAAACTGAGTCTATTTTAACCTCAGCTGGTTTTTAGCGCTATTTTTACTGGATTCCAAAATACATTTCTGCAAAATGAGGTAACCCTTGAATTATACAAAATTAAAATGAAAAAAGATCAGACTAATTTGGTACACCTCATGGGTTCTGCAACATCCGGAGCTTTCAAGCACCACTCTCGTGATCACGAGGTTACAGAACCCACTCGGTGTTAAGAATCCATCTGTTCTCAAAACTTGGGGGTTCAGTATGCATTATTCTAGCTCATCTCAGTCGCAAGAAGAGCAATGTTAAACGTTTTTTTTCTGTCAGAAAAAAAACCCACAAAAGCTTCTTGTTTGGTTAAACAAAATAAAAAATGACTTCAAAAACAGCAACATGGTAACGGTAATTCATTTAGGTTCAGAAAAGACTCTAGGTCCACCTGGTTTGCCCTCCCCCCCCATTTCATAAAGAGCAGCTGGTAGATATGAGCAAGTGTTATGGTATAATATAGCAAGAATATGTTGTTGAAAGGCTTGAAGAGTTATCTGATCATTTTTCCCCCCGCACAACGGTGAGTGAAGGGATTGCGCACCAGCCGTCTCTATTTCTTATGTTACCTATTCAAGGCAGTGATGTGATTACTGAGAGAATGAAGTACAAGGCTGAAAGCTGAGCACTTTATTCTCACAATACAATCACATTACTGCAGAGGATAGTGAACCAACTAGCACATTATTACTATTTATTGGGAACTCGGAATTATAAACCTCTGAGCTAAGAGCTCGTTTACAAAGGATCCTCGTCAACACTTGAGATGCATTTTGTTGCAAAAGCATAATTACATCAGACAAATTGACACTGGGGTTGCACTACTAACAAAGAGCTGACATAGGAAGGGGTAGCAAATATATTTACAGTTTACACAAGTCAAGACGTGAATGAAGCAGCTGGTAGCACTGTCAATTTCCCAGTGGAGGTACACCATGTGCAGCCATCTGAGGGACGTTAAGCGCAGAGAGACAAGTTGGGGTTTGGCAAGTACAGGTAGGTGGAGGGGGAAGAGGTCAGAAAAATGGGCTAGAGGTAGTGTGGGTGTACTGGATAGAGGGCAGATGGAGGGGAGGAGTGGGGAGGGCAGAGAAAGTGGACAGGGGACCGGGCAGGAGGTAGTGTGGGTGAACTGGACAGAGGGAAGATGGGAGGGGAGGTAGTGATGGGGTACTGGACAAAGGACAAGTTGGGGGAGTTGGTAGGGAGGGGAAGGGGTGGGGGAGGAGAGTAGGTGCAACCTGGCCACAGCACGTGGGCAGTTGAGTGGTGGGACGGATGCTGGGATTATGTTTGACACAGGCAGCGAACTGGAGGAGACACGGACTTCTGATTTGAAGTGCCCTAGACGTTGAAGGCTGGCGATTGTGTTTGGAAGCTCGTTTAGCCAGGTGAGAGCCCTTACCGTGAATGTTTGAATAAAAGCTAGTTGTAACTTTTTTTTTTTTTTTGTTAACTTACATTTTATGCCTCCCACGTCTCTGGCCCACCCCTGCAGGCTCCCCTCAACAGGGCCTCACCTACCCATTTTCCATCCGCCCCCACGTAAGCAAGGCAATTTTATTGATAAGGTGCCCAATCCCAGAGACTGGGTGCCGAAACATGAAAAAAATATGCAACAATAAATTAAAATATACAATAAAACCTCATCAAAACCTTAATGAAATTAATATTCTGCAACAATAAAAGGTTTCCAGAAGTCATACTTCAAGGGACTGGCCGGAACTAACTAGGACAGCAGTCAGAGGCCAAACGTAGCCTTGGGTTACTCCCTGGGCCTGGCATGGTGAGAATACACCCCGATCGTGCAGTTTTGTCAAGTGACAGAGATGGCAGCATCACCAACCCAGATGTAGCAGGGTCCCTTGGAAGAGCAGTGTCCGGAGCGAAGCTTCCTTCCCTGTTGCCAGTCCCTTGGGGATGCTGACACAAAAGGGAGGGACCATGCGCATGCACGAGTGCACAACTGGGAGCCCCAAGCCTATGTGTGCCCTTCCGACAGCACCCTCAACTGCACTGCCACCTGTGGTCACCCAGGTGGCAGTACTGCACTGAGGACAGCAACCCTCCCTCCCAGGAGAACAGCATCCCCTGGGACACTTAATCCTCATCCAAGCCGTCTGGCCCCAGAAGCTCATTCCAAAACCTGGTTCATTGGCATTGTGAGCAGCAGCCCTACTGCTGCAACGACGGGCCAGCCCTAGTTGTACTGTTTTTATCCAGAGTTTTTTTTTTATGCAACTCTCATTGTAACTCTGCTGCTTATGCCAGCCTGTTGGCGCAGCAGTTGGATTTCCGCTTGCGATGTCAGCGACCCGAGTTCGGGAATGAGCCCAGGGAGCTGGAGGGCTGGCCGGAGGGGAGAAGGCTTGAGCATCCTAGGGACAGCTCATCTTCTCCAGGAGGAGGAGGGTGCTCAAGCGCCAATCATCTCTCTAGGCGGAGGTCTGGGGCATAGCAAGCATGCCGAGCTGAAGTGGGGAGGATGTCACGACGTCGGCGCTCGTGCCTTGATGTCTGGGCAAGTGACGTCTAGAGGAAAAATGGAAAATCATCCTCCAGCACCAGGGAGATGGAGCACCAAGCCTGGTCTCGATGTGCCACCATCTGCCCAGCTGTCTTGGGGCCCGACAAGACACTGACGGTTTGGGGGTGTCCTGCCCCACCCGGACCGGAGATAAACCGCGGCAGGATGGGGGACCCGAGCAGTCAGGTACAGCGGTTGCGGTGGCAGGGGCAGACTTCACTGGCACACCCTGAGGATGCAGCGCCGGTAGGGACGTAGGAGAGAGAAACAGAAATATCAAAAAAAAAAAAAAAACCTCTGCTCCTTGCACTTGCTGCTGTGAGTTCAGACCAGTCAAAATGTAAGGCAAGATGATGATGAAGATGATGTCACCACTGTCATTTTATTGACACTTCTGAGCTCTCAGCAGTCATTTTATTGAAAATAAAACAGCTAATAGAGGCAGTCAGACTGGTGATACTCCAACGATTACTATATTTAGCACAGACCATCCCATTACATATACCAGAGGAATACTTCAGGACTCTGAATAAAAAGTTGTCGAACTATAGATGGGCTTCACAAAAACCATGAATTAGGTTACCCATTTTACAACTTACTGAAAAACAGGGAGGGCTTGCCCTCCCACACTTACGATACCATCGCTTAGCAGCTCAATTCAGAACTGTATTGTACTGGCTACATCATGATTATAAGGCTAAATGGAAAACATTAGAAAAATGGGAGGTGGACCTATAAGACATGAATGAGACTTCTGTCTTACTCCCCTAAGGTAAAGCGGGGCAGTATAACCAATCCTTATACGCGAACCAGTCTTCACTTGTGGCAGATGGCCTTGTCCTTGAAAGGTCTTAGGGAGTGGAGACCCCTGCTGTTTTCGTTACCTCATACAGGACACTTCTTACCAGCAAAAATGGATATGGGATTTCGCAGATGGGAGCAGTTAGGTTTGCATTCAATATGTCAATTTGTAAAACAGGGCAGTGTCCTGTCTCAGGCAGAGCTAGAACAACATTTTGGGATTTCCCCTCAAGATAGATTCAGATATTTCCAGACTAGAAACTTCATAAGATCTATTGCAAAGGACTTATGGGCTGACTCCCCAACCCCTCTGCTAGTTGAAATCATTAACCAAGCAATACAAGATAAGGGACCCCTTGACCACCTGATATCGATTTTATATGTGGCACTCAGATCACTTGGAGAGGAATCCCTTGAGACAACTCGCCAAGCATGGGAGAGGGACTTGGAGACACGAGTCCCACTAGAAATGTGGAATAAACACACAAATAGAATTCACTGGGGGGGTGAATTCAAAGACCTGGAAGGAGTTTTCATGGAAACTCAAATTATGGCTAACCACTAGCATTCCCACAGTGCATCAATAGCAAGCTATGATAAATATACATAAAATGGAGAGAATAACTGCGCTATTAAACAAAACATAGAATTAATCTGAAATATTTTGGATACGATGGGTGCTATACATATCTACTATTAGACCAGAATTTGTTCCTTGATTGACCATACACCAGAATTTGGTTGCCTCCTGGTTAAAGGGTAGTGCCTCCAGAGAATATATGAAATATAATTTTACTGTGTACCCCGAGTAACATCAGGGCGAGATTCCACTGAACAGCGATTGAATACATCAATTAGAATTACATAGTAACTTACAAGTAAATTAATAATTTATTAATATGAATTGTGAAATTTAGAATTGAAGTAATTACTGTTAATAATATACGCTGAGTTATATGTTGGTTTGTCAACTGTTTATATATTGTGTGTGCATTTAAAACAAATAAAAAGAAATCATGTTTAAAAAAAGAAAACCGCTGTTAGTCTGCAGTGGAATAAACCATAACTCTGGCATGTGATTAGAGGAGAGGGACCATATGTAATGTAATTTATTTTTAAAGCCTGTACCGTTAAATTAATATGTTTTTACTTCCTACTGAAAGCCTACAGCTTATAGCACATCATGAGCCACGTTCTAAGCCTTGAGTTAGTAAAGCCTTTATATGTATTACTATTATTCCATAACCAGGGCCAAAACTGACACCAGCCTATTGGGGACTGGGGTCCTGCCTTGGGGGATGAAGGCCTGCACATGGGAGATGGCCTCCCTCCATCCAGGAGTGGAAAGGCAGTCCAGGGTGGAGGGTTTAAGTGCTACCCTGACAGGCATTTCAACTAGCCAAGGGAAAACGCAGAAAAAAAATTAGGAAGGCTGTGAATGTCTCCACCAGAATAGGGAGCAACAGAGAGGGGCAGCCCAGGGTAAACACATTTTCCTGGGGGTAAACGGACATAGGTACAGGGCAGGAAGAGAAAGAAACGTTAGGAGGTAGTTCTAAGGCTCAGAGAAGAATTAGGGAGGGTGGACAGAAGACAATAAAAAGGAGGAGGACAGTACCAGGGACAAGGGAAGGGTGAAGGATGGACTCGGGAAGGGAGGGCAAAGTAGGGGCAGGGAAGGACATAAGAAGTAGACAGCCATGAGTGCCAATGCAAGGAGACTAGGAAATAAAATTCTTGACCTAGAGATGGACCTGGATTTAGTGGCCATAACAGAATCATGGTGCACAGGCAACCACAGCTGGGATGTGGCCATACCAGGCTACACCATGTTTCCGAAGAATAGGGCAGGGGAGGAAGGGGGTGGTGTTTGTTATGTGAAGGAAGATATAAAGGCCATGGAGAAACAAGGACACAGCGGGAATAAGGAAGGGGTGGAGGTTTGTTGGATTGGCTTAGAGACAGGGTCTGAGGCCTTTATCCACATGGGGGTGGTGTACAGAACATCAAGACAGGGGGAGGAGTAAGACAGTTTTGGTGGCAAACACTGGCAGAAAAAGATAAAGGAGGGAACAACTAAGGTAACGGTAAGCAGTCTGAAGGAAATAAGCAAGGCTTAGAGGAGAAAGAGTCCACTATGGCTCTCAAAGGAGGTGGCTAAAGCAATAAGGGAGAAAAAAATGCATTTAGGAAGTACAGTACAAGGAAACCCAAGAGGGACAGGAAGATAAACAAAGGGAGACAGGAAGGAAGATAAGGACAGCAAAGGCTCAAACAGAGGAGGGGCTCACCAAAGGATATGCATACGGAGTAATGGCCATAATTCAAATGGAGGATACTATGTAAATCCCATGTAGCAGGTGAAAAGCTTTTATAAGTAAGGTTCACAATGAACTGAGAATATGCATTTGTGGGATTCACGTGAAGGCAACTTCTTATTTATCCTTGCATTATGTAGAGTACTGGGGATTTTCTTCAAGAGGAGATGTTCATGGGAACCCACTACCTGGAGAAAAATATACTTATCTGGATGAATGTTACCTCCTACAGACTTTAATCCATAAATAGAAATCTGTTTAGATCACGGCCCGGTGGCACTGAGGGTTGAGGAGCTGGACGCCACACCTCACGCTACGCTGGCGACCTGGGTTCGGGAGTGAGCCTGGGTCATCAGGGGTCAGCGGGGGGGAGGAGGGCGAAGAGCTGGATTGAGCCGCTGTGAGGAGGCTCTCCTCCTCCCAGGAAGGATGTGGGGTTCCCCGGCTCTTGGCTGCCTTCCAGTGGAAGACAGGTGGTAGCGCCAAGCCACACGGGGACCCTGGCAATCTCCAGGGGTGGGGTGGAAGGGGCTGGTACTGTTACTATGGAGCGCATGCGCGCCTCCATGCACATGTGTCACCATGTGCTGGAGTCACAAGATAGGGAGAAAAACACGAAAAACTGATAAAAAGAATACAGAAAAAAATCTGTTTAGAATAGATTTTGTGTGTGCCTCTTTCAGAATGACACAAAAATCTGCAATAGGACAGATATCCAGGAGGGGGGGTGGAGAGAATGCAAAGGGATCTGGTGAAATTAGAAGAGTGGTGTAAGGGGTGGCAGCTGGGTTTTAATGCCAGAAAGTGCAAAGTCAAGCAGCTGGGATGGGGAAACCCGAAGGCTGTGTATAATATGGGGAGGAGGTACTTACAGTTACCAAACAAACAAGAGAGGAATCTTCTGGTGATCATATCTGATGATCTCAAGGTGGCAAGGGAGTGTGACAAGAAAGTGGGCAAGGCTAGCCAGATGCTGGGATGCATAGGGAGAAAGATTTCAAGCAGGAGAAGGGAGGTGGTGTTGCCACTGTATTGCTCACTAGTGAGACCCTACCTAGAGTACTGTGTCCAGTTCTGGAGGATGCATCTCAGCAAGGCTACTCACTGGGCAGAAGTGGTCCTGAGGAGGGCTACCGAAATGGTGCGGGGGTTGCATGAGAAACCATAAGAAGAGAGGCTGCAGGAGCTCAACATGTACTCCCTGAGGAGAGGTGAGTGAGAGGGAACATGATTGAGAACTGTAAGTACCTCACGAGGGTGAACATGATGCAGGAAGGGAGTCTCCTTTACAGAAGGAGAAGCAGCAGAACATGGGGACAGGCTATGAAGCTTGGGAGGAGATGAAGAGGGATGTAAGGAAATATTTCTTCACAGAAAAGATGGTGAATGCCTGAACAACCTGCCAGAAGTGGTGGCAGGGGCAAAGACAGTGGGGCGCTTCAAGTATGCGTGGGACAGGCACATGGGTATAGTAAGTGGAGGGAGGGAGGGACACTTGTGACCAAACAGGGTCCAAGACATAGCAACAGGCAGGAAAAAATAGGGCAGACTAGATGGGCCTACTGGTCCTTTTCTGCTGACACATTCTACGTTTCTATGTTATCACCACAGGGAGATGAGACTGGTCTCGGGCAGTCATCTGTTTTATAACTGCATACATACTCTTTTTAGTACACAGATGTAAGAAGCTATCTAACCCCTCATGACAGCAATAAATTTACCCTCCCACCCCCACAAACATTTTTACTGCCGCCGCATCCCAGCTACAATGACTGCACCCTTACTCTGCCCAGGAGGGTGGCCTGGTGGCTGCCATCACAACTGATCCGGATACACTCCGGCAGGGGGTGAGTAAATACTGAGCAGCCTGTGTCCACCTGCCTTGGAGCAGAGTGCCTCACTTCTGCAATGTGCACGACCACAAGCCAGCTCCAGCATGGAATGCCCGAGGTCAAACACAGACCCTGGATTCTGTGCTGCTGCTGCTTCACAACTGGGTTGGCTAAAATCAATATATTTTACCTACTTATTTAGAAATTGGTGGCAGCGAAAGGCACAATGAGCCATGGCTCATTTCCAAGTGTGACCAGGGAAGAGACACAGGGGTGGGGGGTGGGGAAGGGGAGAGAGAGATACATCATATAGGCAAAAACAATAACAGTATAAACACGGTGTAAACAAAGACAAGTTAATGCAAGTGGAAAACAGTACAAACCCAAAAGATGAACAGTGGAACCACGATAGGTAAAAACAGCTTACTCACTTGTAACCGTACTTCTAGGAGTGGTATATAGTTCACATTCTGACACTGGAATGCCTTCAAGCTAAACTCCTACCACCACCTAAGTGGTATATCCCTCGGCTGTGCCTCGCGACATCAGATCTTGCATGCTTGAAGGAGGGATCTGTGCGCCACGGAAGGCTGGGTGGGTGGTGTGGATGTGAACAATATACTACTCCTAGAACTATGGTTAAAAGTGAATTACCTGTTTTTCTAGGGGTGTGGCTATGCACAGAAACATAGATATTGACGGCAGATAAGAACAGGTTACTCACCTGTAACAGTAGTTCTAGGAGTGGTATATGTTGTTTATCCACACTTCTTGGCATGTCCCCTTCCACTTTAAATCTTGCCGGAAGTCTTCAAGCTGGCTCCTCCTACCCACCCGGGTGGTATATACCTCGGCTCTGCCCCATGATGCCAGATCTTAGCCCACTGGAAGCAAGGTTGTGCGCCTGAAGCCGGGGAGGTCGGGTGGGTGCATGTGGATGAACAACATATACCACACCTAGAACTACTGTTACAGGTGAGTAACCTGTTCTTCGAGGAGCGTGGATATGTCGTTCATTCACACTTCTTGGCAGACTTCAAGCAGTTCTCCGGGAGGAGGGAGGTAAGGCGCACACCCCCTACTTAGGAAATAAAGATTGGAGAACCAAGGCCCCAAAACCAGCATCCTGGCGTGACTCAAGGTCGATGCGGTAGTGGGTAATGAAGGTGTTTATGACTTCCAGGTAGCAGCCCGGCAGATTTCCTGGATAGGGATGTCCCTGGAAGCAGCCACCGATGCAGCAGTATGGTGGGTAGAATGAGCTCTTATCCCTCTGGGAGGCTCCTTGCCCGCCAACTCATAGCACAGACCTATGCATGATGTAATCCATCTTGCTATGGTCCATTTGGCTGCAGGTCTGCCAGAAGCGGCTTCAGCGTAGGTGACAAACAGCTGGCGAACCTCTCCCTGAATTTCCGACGTCCTCTCCTTGTAGCAGGAGAGAGCACGTCTCAGGTCCAGAGTATGGAACCTGTACTCGGTATCCGAGGTATAATTAGGGTAGTATACCGGCAGAGTCAACACCTGGTTAAGGTGAAACTCTGACACCACCTTCGGAAGGAATTTTGGGTGGGGGCGCAGGACAACTTTGTCCCTATGAAAGACCAGATAAGGGGAGTCCACCGAAAGTGCCTGGAGCTCCCCTTCTGGCAGATGTGATAGTCACCAGGAAGGCAGTTTTCCACAACAAGTGTGAAAGTTCACATTTGTGCATGGGTTCGAATGGCTTGCCCATGAGCTTTGCCAAAACCAGCAACAGGGCCCACTGAGGTGGAGATTCACACATCTGAAGGGATATGTGGTCCAGGCCTTTGAAAAAGCACCCAAACACCGTCTCCTGCGCCGATGTCGGCTGACCGGCCCCCGTCCACAGTAAGCAGAAATGGCTGCCAGGCGCACCCTAAGGGTCGATGACCACAGACCCCCTTTGGAGAGAAACCAAAGGTAGTAGAGAATGTTAGCCACAGAACAGGATAAGGGGTCCAGACCCTTATCCTGACACCAAATGAAAAATCATTTCCATTTGACGGCATAACATTTCCTGGTCGATTCCTTTCTAGATGCCTCCACCACAGTGAAGACATCTTCAGAAAGACCCAGAGCCTGGAACTCTAGCCGCTCAGGTACCAGGCTGGGAGGTGAAGGGATAGAAGGTCCAGATGGAAGACCTTCCCCTGGTTCAGAGATATCAGGTCCAGACGTGTACAAAGCCGCTCCGGGGGCCTGCAGCTGAGGAGATCTGGGTACCAGAACTGGCGCGGCCAATCTGGAGCTACTAGGATCACCTTCGCCTTGTCCCTCCTCACCTTGAGTAATACCTTGTGGATCAAGGGAAATGGAGGGAAGGCGTAGAGGAAGCCTGGGGTCCACGGCCTCGAGAAGGCATCCCCCTGCAGTGAGCCCTGCTGAGGGAGCGGGCATGATACAGCCTCAGCTTGTTGTTTCCCTGGAGGCAAACAGGTCCACCATCGGTTTGCCCCAATGGAAGAACAGGCTGTAAGCTACCTCTGGATGGAGAGACCACTCGTGGGATGTCTGGCCTATACGGCTGAGAGCATCCACCAGCTGGTTCAATGCTCCTGCCACATGGATGGCTAGGAGATCCACCTCCAACCGGCTTACGAGGGTCCAGATGTTGAGCGCCTCCTTGCACAGCAGACAGGAGTGCGTGCCACTCTGTTTGTTGAGGTAGTACATGGTCGTGGTATTGTCCGTCTGGACTAGAATCTCTTGACCCTGGAGCTGAGGAGTGAAAGCTAACAGTGCCATTCTGACTGCTCTGAGCTCCAACAGGTTGATGTGGCATCGGGATTCCTCAGGGGTCTAGAACCTGTGGGCCCTGTTGGCCCCCATGTGGGCTCCCCAGCCCATGAGAGAGGCATCAGTCGTAAAGACGACTGTCAGATCAGGGCGGACAAATGGGATCCCTTCCTGCAACCAGTCTGGGGCAGTCCACCACTGGAGAGCGTCCCACATCTTCTGGGTTACAGTTATCAACTGGTCAAAATGACCATGGCACTGAGTCCACTGGGCAGCCAGCTCCCATTGGAGGGGGCGCATGTGCAACCAGGCCCAACGGACCACCAAGGTGCCCACCGCCATGTAACCCAGAAGGCGCAACAAGTCCCGGGCAGGGCGCAAGTGCCCAACCAGAAATGACTGGGCAAAGGAGGAGATAACCTCCACCCTGTCTGCCAGGAGCCAAGCTCTGGCTTGACAAGAGTCGAGCTCTGCCTCGATGAAGCCCATCACCGGAGAGGGCGCGAGTTCCAACTTGGTCTCATTGATCAGGAGGCAGAGTTGGGAGCTGGTTTGGAGGGACAGATCCCTGGACCTCTCCACCTCCTGAAGGGAGGAAACTGCCAAGAGCCAGTCTTTGAGATAAGGGCAGATTCTGACTCCTCAATGCCGAAGGTGGGCCGCCACCACTGCAATGCATTTGGTGAAGACCCATGGGGCCGATGACAGGCCGAACGGCATGGCTCGGAACTCATACAGGGTCCCTTTGACCCTGGGCGAGGACCGCTGATAAGGACGCATTTGAGGGACGGAAAGAACGCGTCCTGTAGATCCAGTGAATAGAACCACATGTTTCGCTCCAGGGATGGTATGATCTTGTTCAGCGTGACCATCCACAAAGTGGCGGACCGGAGATATTGATTCAGGTTGTGGAAATCTAGGATGGGGTGCCAACCCCCCCCCTTCCACTTGGGCACCAGGAAGTACCTGGAGACAAAGTCTGGGTCTTTCGGAGGATCTGGCACTGGAGCTACTACCTCCTTGTGGAGGAACTGAGCCACATCATCTCAAAGAGCTGACTGGGGGCAAGCGGAGATCCATTCCTCCCGAGGGGCGCGGGCTCGGCTGAGACGGTACTGCTCGAATTCCAGCGACAGTCCCTGACCGACCATTTCGAGAACCCACCTGTCCGAAGTGATAGCAGACCAGGCGGAAAGGAAGTGGCGGAGCCGACCCCCCACAGGAGGACCCAGAGCTGGTGTGATGTGTGGG
This sequence comes from Neoceratodus forsteri, assembly GCA_016271365.2. NCBI lineage: Eukaryota > Metazoa > Chordata > Ceratodontiformes > Ceratodontidae > Neoceratodus > Neoceratodus forsteri. The sequence goes on from CM057456.1 coordinate 213,683,847, forward strand.
CAGGTTTAGAAGAGGAGGAGGCTCCAGGACCTGAGCCTCGGCCTCCTTACGGGGCTGCTGAGGGCCCTGCTTGGGTCGAGCGCACCAAGCTTGAGCCTGCTGCTGCTGTTGATGCTGCTGTCCCCCTTGATAGGAGGGCTGCCGAATCACAAGGGAAGAGTGCCGAAATGGCTGCTTCTTTCTCTTCTACTGGTTCTTACCCAAATAACCCTTGGCAGAAGTAGCATCCAGGATGGCACTGGACTGCTCTATACGCTGAAGGTTACTGGCCACTCCTGGACCTAACAATTCAGTGCCTAAGAAGAGCACATAAGCAAGCTTATGCTGCGTATCTGCCGGGAAGTTAGAAAGCCTCAGCCAAGCCCTGCGGCGAGTGGTCACTGCGGCTGCTAAAGAGCGGGCACAGGAATCTCCTACGTCCAGGGCCGTCTAGAGCTGCTGTTTTGCAACAGCATGGCCCTGGTCATGGACTTGCTTGACCGTGGTCTGCATGTCCACTGGGAGATGAGGGAGGACTTTGTCCAATGACCCGAGAAGGGCATGAGAGAAGTGCACCATAATAACAGCAAATACCCAGAGAAGAGGCCGCACAGACCTTACGGCAGAGTGGTCCATATTTTTGGACTCCTTGTCCAGGGGTCGGTCGATGTCGGCGGAACTACCAGTACGCCCGAACACAGAGGTGGTCACCAGGCTCGGCTGAAGGGCTCTGAACCCCGCAAGGGACCCCATGGGCACAAGCGTACTTGCGGGCCATGCAAGCAGATGGGATGTTGGTGAGAGAGTATGCCGCCTTTTTCTGAATGAACTCCAGGGGCATTCTGGCAGAGTCAGAGATGAGGCGGAGAATGCCCTGGAAGGAGAAAGGGCCTTCCTCCAACCCTGCCATGGACGACTCATCATCCCCAGGATGTGAGTGCAGTCCGGTGACGTCGGAGTCCGAAGATTCATGGTACAACGGTCTTCCGCCTAAGTAACCCTCGATGCGCCGAGGGCGATCCGGGGTGACTGTAATTGACAGGCGTCCCCTCCCTCAGGCTGTTTAGGCGGTGGTTCCACCCGTATAGGTGGAGAGACTGGGACAGGCCCAGCATACAGGCCGGCCCCACGGGAAAAGGAACCGATGGTTTCAGTTCCGGAGGGGTCAGTGTCTGTCCAGGAGGCAGGAGCCAAGTTATGGCCAGGGTAGGTGGCGGAGCCGGCTTCTGCCCAGTCAGGATCAGTTGCTGCCACATGATGTCTTCATAGCGCCGGAGCTTCCGCTGGAGCCTCTCCTCGTCCAAGGAGAATGAGGATCTGTGGCATCACCTCTTTTTACAGCGCTTGTGGCTCTTTCTCGGTCGTTCAGCCAAGGGGGTTCTGGACCTCGACCAAGATCGGGGAGGCCGACTCGGTTGATCAGGTGTCACTGGGGTCAGTGAAAACAGTGGGTCCAGAACCAGGTCCTTGATGGGGACACCAGCAGGCTGGTTCTCCTCATCAGGGAATACAAGGACCGGAGTCCTTTCCAAGGACTCGTCGGGATTAGCCGGCGACAAAGGGTCGATCAGGTCGAGGACGATTTTGATCTCGTTGGCCACTTCCTCGGACTCCTGGCCAGATGGAAGATCTGTGAAGCCGGCGGCCGAGGATGCGATCTCGACCGAAGTAGTGACTACGTATTCCTGGGATTCGGACCTCTCTCGGTCCCAAGAACGTCTTCGCCGAGATGAAGACATGGGGTCCTTATCTCTCTTCCGAGAGCGGAAGGAGTGCGAGCCCGAGGGTGCCTCACCCTGAGTGGGGAGAGACTGGCTCAGCTCCTTGAAGGAACCAGTAAAGGTGGAGCCAAATTAGATGAACAAAGAAGCTTCGATTGGCGGAAGCGCAAGCAGCTTCCTTCTTGAAGGCCTTCATCTGTTCCAGTTGTTCGGCGAATCCCAGAGTCGTGGAAACCACCCAACTCGCCTCCTTCGATTTCACCGGTGGGTTCCTTTTTTCTGGTCTCCCTAGCTTCAAGCGTGCCTTGCGTCGTCCAGGAAGTTGGGATGGAAAGCCAGGCAATAACTGTAACGGACGAGGTGTCATGGCTAATACTTAGGCAGTAAACACACGAGGTGAGGATCGCACGTGATATCTTCCTGGCCGTAGGGGCAACGTGTGAAATCTGGGGGATTTTTCCTCCATGGTAGATGCAATAAAGCGGATCGCTAACTTGAACGAGTTGAATTTTCGGCAAAACCGACGGTTAGAATCCAGGGCCTATGATATGCTGTGAGCACGAAGGAACCTGTATCTTCCAGCGGAAAGGAAGATCTAGCGTCATGGGGTGGAGCTGAGGTATATACCACCTGGGTGGGTGGGAGAAGCCAGCTCGAAGACTTCCAGCAAGATTTAAAGTGGAAGGGGACATGCCAAGAAGTATGGATGAACAACATATCCACGCTCCTAGAGGGACAGCTTGCCCCACCTAGTATGCCCACTTTCCCTACCTACTGTAACATCACTGACCCTACCTGATCTCCTGCTTCACCCTCCTTTCCCTACCTCCAAGGTCCCTTTATGCCTATCCCATGCATTCTTGAAACCCGTTACTATTTTTGCCCACACCACCTCCGCTGGGAGGCTGTTCCAGACATCCACCACTGTCTCTGTGAAGAAGTACTTCCTCAAATCTGTCCTGAGCTCCCCGCCCCCATAGCTTCACAGCATATATATTTCACTATCCACACAATGGCAGACTTACAGCCATTCTCCAGGAAGAGGGTGCAAGATATGCATCCCTATTTGGCTAACAGAGACTGGAGAACCGAGGTCCCAAAAGCAGCACTCCAGCGAGACTCTAGGTCAATGCTGTAATGGGAGATGATGGTGTGTGTGCCGACTTCCAGGTAACAGCCCTGCAGATCTGGATAGGGATGTCGCTGGAAGCAGCCACCAAGGCAGTGGTATGTTTAGTGGAATCAGCCTTACAGCAGACTGCCCATCAGCCAACCTACAGCAGAGGTCGATGCAGGATGTTATTCACCTGCCAATCGTCCGCTCTGCTGCCAGTCTGCCAGGCACGGCTTCAGCTTATGACCCAAACAGCTGGTGAGTCTCACCCCCAAACTCCAGCCAAGTGCTCATTACTATAAGAGAGTGCCTCCAAAGGTCCAGAGTATGGAGCTTTTGGTCGGCCTCCAAAGAAGGTTTGGTAAAATATACCAGGAGGTTCATCACCTGGTTAAAGTGGAATGCCGATTCAACCTTTGGGAGGAACTTCGGATCAAGGCAAAGGATGACCCTATCCTTGTGAAGACCAAATGAGGAAACTTCACAGAGAGCACCTGGAGTTTGTTAATCCTTTTGATCTGACGTGATGGCCACCAAGATGGCCATATTTTACGACAAGTGTAACATCTCAAACCTGTACATAGGCTCAAATGGCTTGCCCATGAGCACAGCCAGCACCAGCAGTAGGTCCTATGGTGGTGGTCGTTCACGCATCGGAAGGTGACAGGTGGTCAAGGCCCTTGACAAAGCACCCAACCACCATCTCCTTAGACAACATCGGCATACCAGCCTGTGCTCAGTATGCAGAGATGGCTGCCAAGTGCACCTAGAGGGTCATCGCTCCCAGTCCCAGCTAGGAGATGGACCAGAGGTACTTGAAGATCCTAGTCACAGGGCAGGCAAGAGTATCAAGCTCTTGCCCTGATATCAAATGGAAAAGCTTTTCCATGTAACACTGGTGAGCTGACTCTTTTTAGGAGGCCTCCACAACATGGAGCACATCTTCCGAAAGACCCAAAACCTGGAACCTTAGCCACACAGGAACCGGGTTGTGAGATGCAGGGAATGAGTGTCCAGGCGCAGAACCATCCCCTGTTGTCTGTTCAAGAGGTACAGATGAAGAGGCAACCACCACGAAGGTCTACTGCTCAGGCTAAAGAGATCTGGGTACCAGAAATGAAAATTACGTACCTACCGTAATTATGATCTTTCTGTGTATCTTCACCATTCATCACCTATGAGTTCATAGCCAGAGGTCAAGGCCCCGTAGGAGCTTTTTTTTTGGTATGCGGAGTAGACACATCATCAGCACCTTAGGGCTGACGTATTGCGTGGCTTCATGGGTTGGCTCGTTAGGCTCTGTCGACCCGCCTGCCTGCCAGTTCTTTGTCTCCCCTGAGGTCACCTGTGGAAGCCAGATCAATTTGAGGCCTACCGCCTATGCAGTTCGTTCTCCAGCCACTTTTCGTGCCGGAGTCTGTTCTAGTTGCCTTACTCGACGTCGCTGGTAAGATCTTTCCATATATTTTATTCTTGGCGACATCGAGTCTGTTTTTGGTGTTTTTTTCTTCGTAGGTCACGTCTGGGTCGGCAGGCAAGAAGATTTCGAAGAAGGGACAGCCCCCCCAGGCAACTGTGTCCTCGTGGGAGTAAATTTTCCATCACCGACCAGCACGACCATTGCCTTACATGTCTTGGCCCGCTTCAGGACATGGATTCATGCGACGCCTGTTTCTCCATGGACCACCGGATCATCGAACAATGCGCGTGGAAAGCGGGGCGAGCTCTGCCGACTTTGGGGGGTCAGGTGCGCACTCATCGGGCCAAGCCACATACTCTCGGCCTTTCCTCCAGGTCCCCTCCCAGTTCTACACGGACCAAGGAGGAGGGAGCCTTGGCTACTAGTAGCCTGACCATTGCCGAGGCTCCTTCCACGGTGCAGGAGGCCCATGCAGCTCCTTTGAGGAGGCAGGCGGGAGATGCCCGCCCGGCAATCGCCCTTGGGGTGAGAGCTCCCTGGTGTCGCACCGCAGTTAAGGCCCGGTCAGCGCCATTGTCACGCGTGGGCCCCAGACAGACCGTCGGCGCTGGATTGCCGCTGGTGCCATGGCTGCTGTTTGGCACTGAGAATGGCGCCGATGCTGCTAATTGGCGCCATGGGAGTCTGTAAGGTACTGTCTTTGTCTGCGTCTCACCTCGGCGCCGTCCACATTGCCGAGGTTGAACATGGCGCCGTGTCCTCGGGACTCAGCACCGTGGGGGCGTCAGAGTCCACTGTCGGCACCGTCATCGGCGCTGTCTCTGCCCTCGGCACCATTCGCTGCACTGTGGTGCCAGGCAGCACCGTCCTCGGCGCCGATGGCTCTGTCGAGACTGTCGTTGGCGCCGTGGCTGGTCTCGACTCTGGAGCTGCTGTTCGGGCTGGGGCCGTGCCCTCTGTGGATTCCACTCGCGGTGCTGTAGGGGACACTGGCACTGGCTCGGGCATGGTTTCGGTTTCTGGCACCCCGTTTGGCAAGGATGGCACTGGGTGCCCTCCTACGGTCTGGCACAGGGCCTTGGCCTCTACCTCTTCGGAGGCGGAGTCGGGCTCTGAGTCAGACGAACAGTCCAACTCCTTGGGGTTGACTGTTGGGGTGGGCAGCCCTGTAGTATCCTCGACAAGCCGGAGTCAGCCCCCTTCTGAGGTGGGGTCGGTGGCTACCGAGACTGGGGTCAGGGGTACTGACCAGCGGGCAGTGGTGCAGGCCTCCATTGCTCTGCAGCCTGGTCTTGGTGGGTTCACTGACCCCTCAGCACTGGTACGCCCACCTGTGGTGTGCCTGGATTGCCCAACTTTGGGGCCGATCAGAGCACCTATGGGAGGGTACTGTGCCCTGGATAGCTCCTTCGGTGCTGGCCAGGGCTGTCAGCTACCTAGGCTGGCCCTCTCGAGGAGGAGGGCTCTTTCTGACTCAGAGGGGTCAAGGGGCATGGGGTCTGCACTGCGACCTTTTTCGGGGGCCCACCCGGGCTCTGGAAAAACCGTAGTGCGGATCTCCGCTTTTCCTCCTCGGTCTCTTTGAGGGAGCCCCATTCTTTTGAGTTAGGGGACCGTCCTTCTGGACCTACATGGCCCTGGTCGCCTCACAAAGGGGATTCTTCTGGGCGCAGCCAAGGCAGTACCGAAATGGTTGTTCAGCTGTCAGCTGTGGAGTCTTCTGGGGCACCTTCTTCCTCGGGTGCTCCCGGTCCGCTCCTTAGCCCAGGTGGAGGTCAGCCGACATCTCTTCTCGGCTCTGTCCCCATCCCTCTGCCACATTCTCCTGCGCTCCCAGGCATCCTTGGTCCTAGTGGGCCTCTCTCCTGGGAGCAGTTCAGGTCTGTGGCTGCTCGGTTCCCAGCTTACGTTAGGGCAATGGACAGTCTGGTTTTTCAACCTCCCTGAGCAGCCGCCCCCTGAGCAGTCGGTGCCATGCAGCTCTTCATCTCCCTCTTCTGGGGGAGAAGAACCTTCTCTCCACATCTATCCAGCCACTGATCTCTCAGAGTATCAGCGTTTCCTCGTGAGGATGTAGGAGGACTTGCACCTCACCCCTGCCACTGTTAGCAATCCAGAGCACTCGGCGCACGCCTTTCTAGCCGATTTCAGCGAGGCCACCCTTGTGGTGACCCCCTTGCCTGCTCCCTTTCAGAAGGTGGTGTTGCGCTTCTGGCAGAGGCCCTTCTCTGGAGTTCCTACCCCTAGGGATCTCTGCCAGCGGTATTACACCCCCCCCCGGAGTCTCCAGGTTCCATGCCTCATCCACAGTCCGGACTGACGCAGCTGGACACTCCTGATGGGCTTTGCGCCCTTCACCATGACTGGCCCCCAGATCAAGATTCCTCAGATTTTGATTTCTGGGGTAGGAGGGCTTTCTACTCGGCACGATTGTTGCTTTTCATTTCTGCACATCAGGCCCACTATGCGGCCTATGACAGGTTCTTGTGGTCCAGGCTAGGTCAACTCCTAGCCTCACTGCCTGATATGGAGCGAACCAGACAAGCCATTGCACTCTGTGCGCGTGGCCTGGAGCTAGCAAGGCACCAAGCGAGGGCATCCTATGATGCCAACGAGGTAGTTACCAGGGTCATAGGGACAGCGATCTGCACTAGGTGGATGGCATGGCTATGTCTTTCCCGGTTGTCTCCCTTAGCACGGCGTAGGGTGATTAACTCCGCTCACCAGAGAACCTATCACTTCTCCTGTAAAGCGAGACGGTGTTTATCGGGGCAACTTCCTTCCCCCTCCGGGGGGTTCCCATCTCACTCTCCCCACTCTCGGGCCTCTCCAGGCCCTGAAGGTTCTCCTTCTTAGTGTGTCACCCACTGAGAGGTAAGGGACTTTGTCCCTTAGGGTGCAAAAGAAAAAAAAACCTTTAGGGGGCTTGGCACTCACCCATAGGTGATGAATGGTGAAGATTCACACAGATGAGATATGAAAATTACGTACCTACCATAATTATGATCTTTCTGTGTATCTTCACCATTCATCACCACCCCACCCTCCATCCCCCTGGGGCCTCAGCCTCTGGGTCCACCTCCCTCTCTGTGTCCAACCTTGCCCCCGTCCTTACTTTCAGGAGTGGGGTAAATAGGAGCACATAGGGGGATAACATTCTGGGTAGAATGGTCAGCATGGGGGGGCACGCCATCTCTAGTGCATTAGCTTCACCCCTATGGGGTGGGAGTTGGCAGCTGCCCTTCATTCTTTCCTTCTCCTTGTTCCTGTCCTCATTTCCTTGTCCTTTGGACCATCTTTAAAAAAAAAAAAAACAGAAAAACTCCTTCCTTTTCACCAAAAATCTTTCTTCAGAGGGAGTTGATTCTCTGTGCCCTGTCCTTCTTCCAGAATAAGCTGATTCTGCTTAGATGGAGTTTTTGTCAGCCATTCTGTGCCTTAAATTCTGGCAAGAAGCCTTTGCAGTTCCTATACAATCTGGAGACAGACCAGAGTCTGAGATGTGTTTAACTCTCTCTCCTCTCGTCCCAACTTCTTTGTCCCTCCCTACCTCCTTCCTCTATTTCCGGAGATTGGGGCCCCTCCCAATCCCTTTAGTTTTCCAACTTTCTCTTTCTGTCCTCTCAGTCGTTATTTCTCCTATTAGTTTTATATCTTTTCCTTTTTCCTGTCCCTTGGACTTCCTTGTCCCACCCTCCACTCCCTTCCTCTTACCTCTCTGGCGACTCAGAACTGGCAGGCAGGCGGAGTAGACAGAGCCTAACAGCGAACCTGTGAGCGCCACGCAATGTGTCGGCCTCGAGGGCAGCGCTGATGATGCGTAGACTCTGCCTACCAAAAAAAAAAAGATGAAGATACACAGCAGATCATAATTATGGTAGGTATGTAATTTTCATTTCTGGAACTTGCACTGAATCATGTAGTGTTTTCAAGATCGTGCAGATGCTGTATGGGGCACCAGCCCTTCATCCATTTCAGGACCAGGAAGTACATGGACACATACCCCCTGATTTGCCATGGTGTCTGCGACACGGGCTATAGCTCCTTTCACAAGGAGCTGAGCGATGTTCTCTCTTAGGGTGGCCAGTATGTTCTGTGACACAGAGAACTCTCTTGGAGCATGGGACTGGTAAGGCAGAAGAGCCTCAAAATCTAGAGGCAGCCCTCTGCCTACCACCTTGAGTATCCACTTGTCCATAGTAATGGCAGACCAGAGTGCCCACATGTGGAAAAACCGACCCCCCTCCAATAGGAAGCTAGGTTAGGGACTGGACAGGCGGGAGGTAGACACTCTCTGATCTGTTACTGGGCAGCTCTGGAGGGGACACTGGCAGCTGGGACTGAAAGGGGCACAACTTCCCCTACCCCACCTCATTTTGACCTCTGGCCAGAGAACTTGGCTTTGAGGTGCCAGGCTTGGTCCTGCCCCTAAAGGGGCTACTGGGGCTGAAAGGACCAAAACTGAAAGGCCTTCTTTTTCGGTTTCTGAGACTTCAGGTCCTTCTAGGATGAAGACACACAGTTCTGGGTGATGCTGGACTTCTCCATCCTGGTCAGATGATCTTCCATCCTGAGAGAAAGCGAGGCTGGTGCCCAAGAAAGGGACATTGACTAGCTTGTGTTGAGTGTCCACTGTGAAGGTGTAGAGCCTCATCCAGGTGCAGTGATGCATTGTGACAGCTACTGCGATGGCAAAGATGCAGGAGTCACCCACGTCTAATGCTGTCTGGAGCTGGTGTTAACCCAGCACTTGATTCTGGTCTATGAACAACTACACCAGCAGTTGCCTGTCATCAGGTAGGTGAGGGAGGACATCATCCAGTACTCTCAGCAAAGACTGACCAAAGTTGGTCATAATCATGGTGTACCTCAACTAATGCAGACCAACAGAACAGATGGCTTAGACTTTCTTGGCCATATGATCAAGCTTCTTCGACTCTTTGTCTGGGGGCTTGTCAACATTCCATTGGAAAGCAGAGTCTAAGACCAGACCCTCGGCCAAGGGATGGTCCAAGAATCTGGAAAGGGACCCAAGAAGGGAGTGCATACTTGCAGATCATATGGGTGGCCGGTGCAGGGCAGGATGCTATCAAAGCTCCAGGGCCGGTCCCAATACGGCCTCAGCCATGGGAAAGGCAACCCCCAGGGATTCGTCTCTATAGAGAATGTCTATAAAATGGTACTTCACCCTTTTCAGAACAGGCTCCAGGGGGACAGACATGGACTCCAAAATGAGTTTGAGTAGCACCCTGAATGACACTGGCCCATGTTTAGTAGCGAGTGCCTCAACCGATACACAGTCTAAGGTATGCTATCTTGACAACAGTATAAATGAGCCACCCAAGTCATCCAAGGACTCCTCAAAAACCTCTCTCGACTGTTTACCACCATGGATTACCCAAGATTTGTCTGTCTGGGTGATTTCCACCGACAGCCAGCCTGGCAAGCCAGCTGCAGGAAGGGAGTCTACTGGAGTTCCCAACATGGTCTGCGGTGAAGTGGTTCCACACACAAGGGTGGTGAGACAAGTGATGGGGACATCTGTCGAGGACGGACCAGTGTGGGCATGACTGGTGCATTCCAGTTAACCACAAGTGTAGGGGTTAGAGCCCTACCCCACCCCACAATGGTCCACTGTTGCCAGAGAAGTTCCTTGTAGCGTGCTGCATGTGCCAGCAGAGCATCTTCTCATCTGAGGACAACGACATTGAGGAACACTGACAGCAGTGTCTCCTAGTCCAGAAAAAGCAAGAACACAAGCAGCACCTCGACCAAGAGCTCGACCTTGACCATCGACCCGTGGGCCAGAGCCGAGCAGAAGCCATTAGTGGTTCATTGCAGACTAAATGCCGAGGCACATGGGGAAGCACCAGATTTGGTAGAATGAACTCCAGTGAAGGCTGTTCCTGAGTAGAGCCAGCCAGGGACACTAACCGGTCCATGTCCTTCTGAGGACCAGGAAAACGGGGGTCTTTGAGATCAACTCCTTGCTGATCCCCTCCGAAAACTGGTCACCGGGGTCAAGAAAAATCTTGATCAGCTGGTGTCAAGGCTGACAAGCCTGATGGGGGCACCGTGGAGCTTTTGACCTGGTCCTCAACCACAGAATGCTCAACCAGAGTCAAGTGTCCAACCACAGTTGAGCAGTTGGGGGAGTCGAGAGAGTGCAAGGAATGCAGTCTCTCCCACTCCTACGACCAGTATAAGTGGTGCTTGTGTTTCTTACTGTGGAGGAAAGGGCTGTCCCAACAGGCCTGGAGGGCCAACCCATTTCCCAGAATTCACCGGTGAAGGACGCTCCGATGTTGGCCCAAGCCAGGTGCAGTGCTGAAGCCAAAGAGGTACCCACTGCAGCAGCATCTGCCTCTTCAATGGCAGCAACCTGGACCACAGATCCCATTGCAGTGAAGGCTTTCTTGCAGCCCTTCAGCCAAAGTTTCGGTCCCGTCGACCAGCCCTCCAAAAAGAAGCCGGGACACAAGATCCTCAAGAGAGGATCAGAACATCACCTGACACAGGTCACAGCCCAAAACACTGTGTGCAGCCCCTAAACAATGTAGACAAGACACCTGTGGGTCCATCTGTGACATCATCTGGCAGCACATGATGCAGAACTTGACGTTGGAAGCAGGCTTTGCTTTCTCATGTTCCATCTTCTGTTAACAAGGCTGGAGTCAAACTGAGAAAATCTAAAGTATCGAAGAAAACGCTTAGAAAAGCTAGAAACTGCCAATGGTGCACTTGGTAGCCTACAATGCACAGAGCTGCGAAGGAAAAGACTGAACTTTTCCATCGGAAAGGACAATCTAACATCACAGGGTAGTGCTGAGGGATATACCACCCAGTTAGTGGGAGGAGCTTAGCTTAAAGACTTTCCGGCGAATCAACACTTTCCAGTGAACTGCCAATGCGTGGATAATGAACTATATCCACACCCCTAGAATGATAACTTACATGATAAACAAGATGCAAAATAACTACAATGGGCAAAAATCAGTCTTAGATAAGAATACTGGGTGGCCAAAGAAGGTTACATAACCCAGCAGCCCCTTACAGGGCACTGGGTGTCTAAAGAAGAATAACCAGCACTCACACTTCATTTTTACCAATAAAGCCCATCACCAGAACATGACTTCTCAGCATGATAGGTTCCGGACAGGGTATCCCCGCAGTCTGCAGTCTGTGAAAAGATGAGAAGCCAGAGTTAGTACTCTGCAATTAAAGTCTTACTTCATTAAACATGGCATACTGCCCACTAAATAGTAATCTTTAATCAAGATACTGTAAAACTGTCCCTAAACAGAGTATCATTTTTACAAACCTCTTAAAACAGCAGTATTTGTTAGTCAGTGAAAAAAAAAAAAAAAATCACACTTTTTTTTCCAGCAAAAATGTATTTCTAATAACCTAAGATTCACGCTCAGTATAATTTTTTGTTTCGCAGATGTTGGTAAAACTTTTTTTGCAGCTGACTTTGTAATTAATGACGCGCGTCATTAAATATGACTGCCATTCGCCATGTTTAAAAATCTCTTCCCATGGCGTTACTTGTTGAATGTACATGCTAGATTCATGCCGTAGTTGTATTAGGATGTTTTTCTGCATGTTTCTAATGGTAAACAGCACAAAATATTAATTTTTTTTCATGTGCCGGCCCGGTGGCGCTGAGGGTTGAGGCGCTGGGCGCCACACCTTGCGCCATGGCGACCGAGACCGAGAAAGGACTGGGGTCGTCGGGAGGAAGGATTGGCGCCCCAGGTGCTCTCCTCCCTCAGTGGGGAGGATTTCCAACCCCGAGAATGTCGGTGGGAGCACCGCGCCTGGGGCCGGGCCCGTAACCAGGAGTCCGGGAGGGGACGCTTGATAGGTGCTTGAGGGAGGCGTCGTCAGCCGTCGTCCCTCTAGAGACGGCGTCCTTGTGTGCAGGCGTCCCAGGGGCCGGGGGGGAAGTGGGAGAACAGCAGAAAAACGGCCGTCCTCGGTGTCCCTAGATGAAGACTGCCCCATCTCGAGCCCACCTAAGGACAGACCCCGCTGTGCTATGGAGGAAAGGAGAGGTAAGAGAGCACTCTAGGGGCAGATCTCGATGGGGGCGTCGGGGGGATTGTGCAGTTGGAAGGAGGGGGACATCGGGGGCAAGGGAGTATAAAGAGATAAAACAAAAAAAAAAATTTTTTTCATGGTGGGTGTGGCGTGGCATGGAAACTTTTAAAACTTCAAGACCCCATATCTTGGTTCAGGAATGAAACAAAACAAAAGGAAACACGTGTGTTTTGATATTTTAGCCAGACAAAAACCTTATTACTGGAAAATGTGTATGGTTACTAACAAATACTGCTACTTTAAACATAGCAATGAACTGCAACAGTAAGTGGTTATATTTTGGTCGAAAGTGGAATACAGCAGCTGAAAACCTGGTGAGTGTAAGTCAAGTACCACAAAGCCAGGTCAACAATGAAAGAGACAATATCTGCTAAAAACCTGATGAGTCGAAGTGACGCTCACAGAACTTGTCTGCCGACTTGACATTTAACATATTATGGTATAAATCACAACACTAAACTGTTCCAAATTACTATACAACCAACTCCAAATTTTACAAAAATCAGACAGGTCTACACCAGATTTACACACACCCTTTTAAAAACGGATGTTACCAGATTTACACACACCCTTTTAAAAATGGATGTTACCAGATTTACACACACCCTTTTAGGAACGAATGTTACCAGACTTACACACACCCTTTTAAGAACGAATGTTACCAGATTTACACACACCCTTTTAAGAACGAATGTTACCAGATTTACACACACCCTTTTAAGAACGAATGTTGATTAGATCTCTCCCTTAAGAGTGAGGCAGTAAAAGCAGCCTGCTGGCATGGAGAGCTGAGGTGCTGGATGCCTCACCTTCTACCACGCTGGTGACTCAGTTTCAAGAATGGACACGGGTCACTCGGGGGGAGGGAGGATTGAGCATCCCAAGGGGCTGCTAGGTTCTAGGTGGCAGTGCAGTGGGATGCCAAAGCACATCTCCTGCCCGCTTGACGCAGGGGGTGTCTATGCAGAGATGGAGCTTGCACTCGTCACAACACATGCCACAGGTCTGGGGGGGGGGGAGAACCAATCACGGTAGGATGAAGGGCTTGTCTCCCACAACTGGCCTTTTTAGGGTCTTCTGACAGAGGACAGATGGCGAGAATGGCTAAGTCCCAGAGAAGCTGGGTGGTGGGGCTGGGGAGACCGGACCAGAATGTGGCCAGTCGGCAGATCAGGAGATAAAATAGTAATCAAAAAAGAAGAGCGAAGTAGTACTATGTTGGGTTTATAAAGCTTTTGAAGACTATACTTTGTTTCACAAGCTATGGAAAGCTGAATTATGGCTGGCCTGGTGGGGCTGAGGGTTGAGGCGCTGGACACCACACCTTGCACCACGTGGGTGAGCTGAGATCAGGAACAAGCCTGGGTCATTGGGGGTTGGTTGAGGGGGAGGGAAGCAGCTGGATCAAGCTGCCACTAGGCAGCTCTCCTCTCCCAGGAAGGGACTGTGTTGCTCCCCCCGGATGACTACCCCCAGATGGAGGTCTGAGGGCAACGCAGGATGGTGAGAGGCACAAAGGGAGGACATGGTAGGGATCTCAGCGTGCACGTGCTTCCACACATGAATGTGTGGTCACAACAAGGAGGGGGGAAAAAATGGAGCTGGGAGGCTCCATGATGTACTGGTGGCATTCCCGGAGATGGGTCTGTCTGTCACGAACGGATGCTACCCCCCCCCATGGGGGTTGGAGCCTACCTGCCAGCTCCCAAGAAAAATTGGGGGTAAGTATAATAAAAACACACACACAAAAAAAAAAATGAATTACATTCCACTAAAAAACAAAATGGAACAGGCACATAACTTTAGTTGAGAGCAGTAATTCAAATGAATGACAACAAAAATCAAAGCCTTCATATGAAGGTGAAATGTTGAGTCTTTGCGTATTGGCTGACTGCCAGTTTCTGATTGTGATTTGCACTCAAGCACTTTTGAATGGAATAAAGATGAAGCACCTTTACTTCACCATCTATTTGAATTACTGCGCTCTACTAATGCTGTGTCTCTGTTCCATTATGCTTTCGGACTGTCTGCCTGAACATAGCACCTGTGATCACACAGTGTGGCTGTCTTTTGTTCCATTAAATTCTGCTACCATTTGGAAAGGGATTATATAGTGAATAATGCATGAGGTGGTGTGCATTACAAGAATCTAATACACAACAGAGGTGTATGATGCTACATAAACCCCAAAAAGCACACAGAGGTTTATTTGTTTATTTAAACGTTGGTAACCGTGAGAGGCACACTGAGACGAGGCTCATTTCCAGAAGCAATGGAGGAAGGAAGAAGAGATACAATTTCATCAAATACAAGGTGTTGACAGTTTACAATGAGACAAAGCAAATACAACAGTACAAGTCATGAAACAGGTTATAAGATACAAATTCATCGAATACATGGAGATGACAGTTTACAATGAGAAAAAGTGAAAATACACTGGTACAGGTCATGAAACTGGTTACTAGACAGGCCTGAGTACGAGGCAGATACGTATAACAAGGTGCAGGTATGAAAAAATTACTCACCTTAGTAATTGTGTCTCTTCTAATGGAGTCTTGCTGTATTCTGACATTATGCAGTTAGCCCAAGCACTTGAACTGCTCCGGAGAGGAAAGAGTTAACTCTATGACCGAGCATAGAACGTCGAGCCCAGTTCAAACCTCTGTCTGCTGCACTCTGAAGTGTAACTGTCAGATTCTTACGAGCTAATACTAACCAACACCACCTACTAAGTGGAAATTTGTAAAATCTACTAGCCAAAAAGCAACCAAATATTTTGGGTCGCCAAAAAGACTCAAGTCGAGAACTCCAAAACAAAAACTAGGTAGTGAACAAAACATAAATATAGAAAATATATAACTTAACCCACTCCCCCTCTCTATAAAGGGAAGAGTGCCAGTTGCACCCCTGAGGTGCAACACTGCACCTGCCAGACCACTTCCCAAAAAACAGGTTCTGAGAGGGGAGGGAGGTCAGAATACAGCAAGACTCCATTAGAAGAAACACAATTACTAAGGTGAGTAATTTTTTCTTCAAACACCATGAAGTCTTGCTGTAGTCTGACATTATGCAGACTACCAAGCAGTACCTCGATGGAGGAGGGTACCAAACCTATTTGGGGAATAGGTTCTGCAGTACTGCTGTACCAAAGCTAGCATCACTCCTAGCCTGGATAACCAGAGAGTAATGCTTGGTGAATGTATGGAATGTTTTCCAGGTGGCTGCTTTGCATATCTCTAATAAGGGTATATCTCTGGCAACAGCCAGAGAAGCAGCTGTACCTCTAGTCAAATGAGTCCTCAGGCCTGAGGGGGTACTTTGCCTAGCTTTTCATGGCAGAATTGTATAAAGAGACAATCCACCTGGCAATAGTCCTCTTAGTAGCAGGTTTACCCTTTCTCACTTTACCATAAGTGAGAAACAACTGAGGACAGTCAAACCTAAGTGCCTTAGTGCGCTCAATGTAGTAGCTAAGTGCCCTCTTAACATCCAAACTGTGTAATCTTCTCTCTCCTGAAGAAGAATGATCAGTGAAGAAAACAAGAAGAGACATGGACTGGTTCAGATGAAAATCTGAAACCACTTTTGGTAAGAACCTCCTGTTGGTTCTAAGGACCAACTTATCTCTATGGGAAGAGGTAAAATTAGGCTCCACTGACAGAGCTTGTAATTCACTGACAACGACTGGCAGAGGTAATAGCTACCAGGAACACAGTTTTCCAAGTCAAGTACTTAAGTTCTGCTGAGGCCAAGGGCTCAAAGGGTAGTTGCATAAGCTGAGCAATGCAAACATTAAGATCCCAAACAGGAGTAGGATCCTTAAAAGGAGGCTTGGTATGGAGCAATCCTTTAAAGAATTTACAGACAACAGGATGAGATGCCAGTGAGGAGGTCTTTCCCACTGACAGGAAGGCAGAAACAGCTGACAAGTGTACTTTCAGGGTAGCTGGTCTGAGGCCTAAGCCATTAAGATGAACCATATAATCCATAACTGTAGCCAAGTACTCAGAATACGGGGATACGTGCTTATTGAAACAGCAAATGCTGAATGTTTTCCATTTGAAGTTATAAGTTTTTCTGGTGGCAGGTTTTCGAAAGGCTTCAGAACGCCCAGCCCCCCGAGACAAATGCAAACTTCCATATTATACCTTCAAGAGCCATGCCTTGAGATTGAGAGACTGAAGGTTGGGTACCAAATCCTCCCAAGAGGAGGTTAGCAGGTTGTGATTCTTGGGAAGAGATAGGGGAAGATGGACAGCGAGGGACAGCAATAGAGGATACCAAAGCTGCCTAGTCCAGTTTGGAGCAATCAGGATAACTTTGCAAGATTGTGACCTTACCTTGACCAGAACCTTGAATAAGAGGAAAGGCATACAGAAATTTCCCCTCCCAATCCAGAAGTAGAGCATCCAGGAGGACTGAGCCCAAGACTGTGGGTCTGCAACAGAATAGAGAAAGCTGGTGATTGTCTGGGGCTGCAAAGAGATCCTTCTCTGGATTGCCCCACCTTGAAAAAAAATCACCTTTAATGCTAGAGGATACGGGGACCATTTGTGATGGCCCTGAGAAATCCTGCTCCATACATCTGCTAACACGTTGTCCTTCCCTGGAAGGTGGACTGCTACCAGAGATGTCTGTATGGAATAAGCCAGGGACCATAACTTCATGGTTTCCATGCACAAGGCCGTAGACAGAGTGCCTCCCTGCTTGTTGATGTACCACGTGGTGGTGTCTGTCCTGACCTTAACCATCTTGTTTTGTACCGAGTCAGAGAAAGCTTGTAGAGCCAGGTACACTGCCCTGAGCTCTGGAAGAATGATGTGAAGAAGAGACTCCTGAGGGGACCACACTCCGTGTGCTGTGAGGGTTCCCAAGTGAGCTCCCCACCCCGGAGAGAAGCATCCGTGGTTAGAACCAGAGACTGAGACGGAGTGATGAATGGGACTCCTTGTCTGCGGTTGTCCTGATCCAACCACCACTGGAGAGTCTGGATCAGAATCTGAGTCACTGAATTAGTTTGGGTAGAGGATCTTTTTTCTGAGATCAAAAAGCCCTCAAGTGGAACTGGATGTCCCCCATCTGAAATCTGGCCCCTTGTACCACTGCAGTGGAAGCTGCCATGTGGCCCAGGAGTTGAAGAAAAAGCCTTGCTGGTCGAGACACCGGGGGGTGAAAGGAAGAAGCCAGGTCTATAAGGGCCTTTGTCCTTGCCAGAAGGAGAAAGGCTCTTGCTTTGACAGTATCCAGCTCTACCCTTACGAAGGTCAAGAATTGCACTGGTTCGAGAACTGACTTTGGAAGACTGAGGAGGAATCTTAGAGAAGTGAGCAACTGCTGGGTCACTTGCAGGTTTGACTTGACTTGGTCTGGAGACTGACCCACAATGAGCCAGTCGTCAAGGTATGGAAATAGGGAAATGTTTTTTCTCCTTAAAGGCCACTACTACTGCTAGGCATTTTGTCAACACCCTTCGTGCTGATGTTAGGCCAAAGGGCATCGTTCTGAACTGATAATGGCCTGAAGGCAGTTTGAACCACAGGTACTTTTTGTGGGAGCACCTGATGCGAATGTGAAAATAGGCATCCTTGAAGTCCAGGGAGGCTAGCCAATCCCCTGGCCTTAGAAAGGGAAGAATTATTCCCAGTCACCATTTTGAATTTTGGCTTTACTAGGTGCTTGTTTAAGGATCTAGGATGGGCCGCCACTCCCCTGTCTTTTTTGGAGTAAGGAGGTATCTGGAGTACAGACCTTTGCCCCTGTGTGTAGCAGGAACTCTCTCTATGGCTCTGAGAGCCAGCAGAGAGGAAACCTCTGCCTCTAGGGCAATGGTTTCGGAGATGTTTGCAGGTGGAAAAGACCTGACCCTCAGCTTTGGAAATTTTTTGAAGTTGAGGGCCAGTCCCTGGCTTACTACCTCCAGGACCCACTTGTTTGAGGTAACAGACTTCCAGGCCTGGAAGTAGTAAGCCAGTTTGCCTCCTACTGGAAAGGGGGAGTCAACCCGGGTTGACAAACCAGGGTGTCTGCTCGGCAGGAGCCTTGGACTGAGAGGAGGATGTAGCCCTGCTGATCCCCCTTCTGCCTCTCCCTCTGAAGAACCCCCCCCCCCTGAGGAAAAGGAGAGGAGGCCTGTGCCTGGTAGAAAGGCCTGTGAAAAGGCCTGCCCCTGCCACTAGACTGCTGCTTTTGAGGAGTTGCTTGCCTTTGCTTGGCCTGTGCACTCCTATAAGTGGTCTTGTATTCATCCATTTTCTTCATATAATTCTCCGTCTGCTCCCCAAACAGAGAATTATCCACCACAGAGAAATCCATGGCCTTAGCCTGGGTGTCCTGTGAGAGGCTAGTACATCTGAGCCAAGCCAATCTCTGAAGAGCCACAGATGTAGCCATGACTTGTGATGATAAATCATTAGAGTCTACAGCAGCATAAAACTGGATCTTAGATGCCTCTATCCCATCAGCAGCCACCTCCTCCAGCTCCTTGGCCAGCTGGCGGGAAGCCTGTTTAGCCAGTTCCACAACAGTATCCCATCTGGACTTCTGGTATCTGGCTGTGTAGGCCATGTAGTTAGCCTGCCTGAGTCCCAAGGAGGATGCCATGTACTGTTTTTTAGCCATGGCATCCAGCTTCCTGAAGTCTTTATCTGGAGGGTGTGAAGCCAAGGGTATGTTAGCCTTATCACAGGCTGCAGCCTGCACAACTCCAATATGGCTACATTGCTGGTACAAGAACTCCGTACCTGAGCCTGACAGCATGTACCTCTTGTCCATTCGCCTGTCTACAAGAGGTAAAGAATTTTGTGATTTAAACAGTCTTTGTGTCCGTTTCCCCAGGGATTTATGAAGGGGAATAGACTATCTTTTTGACTCTGGGATGTCCAACATTTCCACAAAGTCAGGTTCTTCTTGTTCCTCAACAGCTTCAACCAGAGGGAGCGGGAGGGTTTCTGCCACCTTTTTGTAAAACAAAAAGTGTGAAGGGGACTCAGAAAGCCTAGGAGGGGAAACACTAGAAGGCCTGTCTTGGGAGATATCCAGTTCTATAGGCTCATCCAGACCTTCAATACCATCATCATCATCGTCATCATAGTCTTCATCCCCCTCCAGATCTGGTTCACAATACTCTTCTGGGAAATAGTCCGGAACTGGAGGAACCGACTGAACCGAGCGCCTACAGAGAGGTGCCGGATCGGACGGAACCGGACAGAGCGAGTCAACTATACTAATCGCCCTGGCAACAACTTCGGTGGTTGGATGATGCGGTTCTAGATCCAAACCAGCCGATTTCTCCTTTCTCTTTTTCTTAACCGGAACTGACCCCTCAGGATTGGCTCTCCTTTTGCCAGAGGGAGTCTCGCCCATGTCCATGGGCACTCCCTCAAGTTCGGTCAGAACCGGACTGGGCTGGCCATCCGGGTCAGCGGACTTCTCGGCCTCCTTTTCCCTAAGCCTGCCCAATCTTTTATCTAAGGTGGCCTTAGGAAAATTTTTACAAATCTGGCAGTCTGAATCAAGGTGGTCAAAACCCAGACAGTAAACACAGGTGGTGTGGGGATCAGCCTTAGCAAAGGCCTCCCCACACTCACTGCAGTGTTGAAACCCAGTGGGCCCAGTTTTTCTTTTGGGTTTTTCAGACAAAGCCATCCTAACACTTACCCTTTACTCTGCAAAAGCCAGGCAAGACCCCCTTATTGGTTCCTAACAGTGTCACGGGTATTTAAAAAAAGTCTAAAATACTTTTTTTTTTTTTAGAACTGATAAGGACTGGTACCTCACACTAAATACAGTAATAAAATAATAAACTTAGAAGAAATAAACCGGACAATTGGTTCAGCTGAACCAATTGAAAAAACGTTTTTTTTTTTTACACAATTTCCACACACAATTCACACTCAGTCCGCTACCTAGGCACTTACTGTACCACAGACAGGTATCTGAACAGAAATAAAAATAAGAAACAGCGGTTTAAAACAGACATTTTTTACTGTACCAAACCGAAAACGATGGAGAGATCTCTGGAGCGATTGTTCAGTAAGGCGGAGTAAAGAATCTGACGGCTACACTTCAAAGTGCAGCAGACAGAGGTTTGAACCAAGCTCGATAGTCAATGCTCTGGCATAGAGTTAACTCTTTCCTCTCCAGAGCAGTTCAAGTGCTGGGGCTAACTGCATAATGTCAGAATACAGCAAGACATCATGTTGTTTGAAACATTCATTGTAACAGCAGTGCATGTGAGCAAGATACAAAAATGTAAAAAGAAAGGTTTAGCCTGGGAAGAGGCAAGTGCATGGTACTGGTAAATCATTTACTGTGACACAGTAGTGCAACAGGCAGGTAGCCACCAACTTGGGTAGCTCTTAAAAGTGCAGTGCAAGTAGGCAGGTGCTACCGACAACCGGGGCTCGCACAAGATGCAAAGTATCAGGTCTTAAGGACTTGGGAGTTGTAGGGTTTAGGCTTCATGTGGGCATGAAACATAGAAACATAGAATTTGATGGCAGATAAGGATCGCTTGGCCCACCCAGTCTGCCCATTTCCCTACCTACTGGATAAGCTGCAGATCCTAATTAACCAGCAGCCTACTTCTTACTACCCCCACCCCCTAGAATGGCCTTATGACTGTCTCATGCATGCTTGAATTCCACCACTGTTTTGACTCCACAACCTCCTCCGGAAGGCCGTTCCATGCATCCACAACCCTGTCTGTGAAAAAATACTTCCTTAAATTACCTCTGAGCCACCACCCCTCTATCTTCAAATTGTGCCCTCTTGTTCTTGCACACCTCTTTTTTTGAAAGATGCTACCCTCTTGGACTTTGTTGATTCCTTGAGGTACTTGAACGTTTCTATCATGTCCCCCCTCTCCCTCCTTTCCTCGAGGCTATACATATTAAGCTCCTTTCGTCTCTCTTCATGTGTCTTCCGGTGCAGACCCTGCACCATTTTAGTTGCCCTCCTCTGGACAGCTTCCATCATGTTTATGTCTTTGCGGAGATTGGGTCTCCAGAACTGCACGCAGTACTCCAGATGGGGTCTCACCAGCTGTCTGTACAGAGGGATAATAACTTCCTGTTTTCTACTGGTGATGCCTCTCCCTATGCATCCCAGTATCCCCCCAGCCCTCCTTGCTGCCCTCTCACATTGCTTGCCCACCTTTAGGTCATCTGATATGACTATTGTTGTTAGTATCTCACCCCCCATTGTGTACTCTTCCCCTGGGTTTTTGTTTCCCAGGTGCATGAGCAGGGTACAGGCAGTGAGTGGTAAAGGGTCCTTCTGAAGAGGTTTAATGATGGCAGCATTCAGAGAGAGGAAGGGAGGGAGTTCAAAAGAATCAGGAAGTGGAAGGAGAAGGTAACCTTTCCAGAGTTGGAGTGAGGCCATGGAAGGGCGAAGGAGCAAGGGTCCTGTGTGTGGCGGCAATAGGAAGTTTGTGGGGAGGGGGGATAGGAGAGAGGCAAAGTAGGGAGTGAGTGTGCCAAATCGATACTTGGCCAAGATGATGAAGATGTGGTGGTTCTGGTGTGAGGAGAGTGGTAGGGAAGAGTAGAGTGTGCAGTGTTGAGTCCTGGGTGGGGAGTTTAAGGCAAAGTGTCAAAAAGCATTGAAAAGGACATCCAATCTGAAAGGGTGGATGCGGAGACAGACCTGTAAACAAAATCTGCATAATCGAAAAGTGGAAGGATTGTCCTGGTGAGGAGGATCTGGTGAACAGGGAGGGAGAGAGCATCTTTATTTCCGTAAAGAGCACCAAGTTTGGGGCAAAGCTTGGAATGAATGTGGTTGATATGCATGGTAAACTGAGTGGCTGTCAAGCCAGACATCTAGGTACTTATATGCTGGGACTATGTCTAAGGTAGTGCCATCAAGAGTGATGGGGGTGGAGTTTGGCAAGATTTTGGGGTGTGCCGGAGTTCATGGATACAGTTTTTGTAGTGTTTACTTCTAGCTGGTTGTCCTGGAACCAGTTCAGGACACAGCGGAAGTCTGAATGAAGTAGGGAGGATACCGCAGAGGCTGATGAGCCAGATGTGTAGAGGATGGTATCGTTTGCATGTAGTTGAATATGGGAGTGATGGCACACAAGGGGGAGATTGTTGAGGAAAACAGAAAAAGAGGATAGCATGCAAGATAGAACCTTATGAGATGCCCGCTACGACTTGGGGGGCGGGGGGAGAGAAGAGTAGCACCAGCCTGGACGCACTGGAATCGGCCTGAAAGGTATGAACAGAACCGCTGGACTGATACAGGAAAGAGTCCAGCTAGTTCAAGCCTGGTAAGAAGGAGCGGATGGAAGACAGAATCAAAGGCCCTGGCTAGATCTATAAATATGGCTGAGGTGAGGTGGCCTAGGTCCACACCAGTGAGGATGGCATCTGTCACCCACAGTAAGGAGGAAACCGTGAAGTGATTCTTTCTAAAACCCGACTGGTAAGGGGACAAGAAATCTGAGAAGCTGAGGAAATGGGAAGAGTCTGGTTAATTCAAGGGACTCTTGGAGCTTGGCCAAGACAGAGAGGAGGGAGATGGGGTGGTAGTTTCCTGGTACAACCCGGTCTCTGCCTTTATGAAGGGGGATTACTTCTACAGATTTCCAGGCATGTGGGGCAGTGCCTAGGGTGAAGGAGAGATTATGAAGATGTGACGGGGTGGGGGCAATGGCTGGGGCAGAGATCTGGAGGAGGAGGGGGTCGAGCCCATCAGGACTGGATTTACATGGGTTTAGGGATTGAAGGGGGTCAATGTGCCTCCTGGGCTGTGACAGGGGAGAAGTGAAAGTCATTTGAGGTTGGAGGAGGAGAAGGAGGTGCTGTGGTGGAGTATGGAGGTTAGGAGATGAGGGAGGGGAGAGGAGGGGTGGGCAGGGGTGGAGGTAGGGTGCAGGTCATGAAGAAGTTGTTCAGGGTGGAGGCAACAGTGAGAGGGTCAGAGACTAGGATGTTGTTGATAAGGAGGAAGGGGGAAGAGGAGCTAGGTGGGGGTTGAGAAGCAGAGTGTATGCCAAAATTTACAGGGGGAGTTGAGGTTTCCATGTAGGACATTCTTAAAATAGTGGGATTTAGCTGTTCTAATAGCTTTGGTGCAAGCGTTTCTTAGGGCTTAATAGAATGTGAGGTCTATAGGGGATAGAGATGTTTTGTAGAGAGTCCAGGCATGGTCACGTTTGTTGCAGTTTGATGATGTCAGGTGTAATCCATGGGTGGTGAAAGTGTCTCATCCTACGTCTACGCAAGGGCGCATGTTTGTTCCAAACATTATTTAATATCTGGCAGAAAAGGGAGAGTGCCATGTTGACATCTGTTGCGATGTAAAAGATGAACTAGTCTGAGGACCAAGATCGTGTAATAGATAAGAGGTGTTTAGGGAGCATGTGGAATGTGTCCAGCAGTAAGGGGGGGTGAAGAGCTGGATTTGCGAGTATAGTAGGTCATGAGGTGATCACTGAATAAGTTAGGGAGAGTGCCAGCAGCGGGGATATGATGCGGATGTGAGGACAAAATCCAGTCCAGGAGGGTGTGGTTGTGGGAGTGGGGGTTGGGTCTGGTGGGTTTGTTAATTAGCTGGTGAAGGCTGAAAGACTCATTTTGTTCAGTGACAGGTTTAAGAGCAGGGGAGGACCAGTTCAGGTTAAAGTCACCAAGGAGGATGAGTTTGCCTGAGCTGGCAGTGAATGAGAGGGAGGAGACAGCATTTACCACAGAGGAGGGGGGAGCTTTAGGAGAGGAGTAAAGCACACCAATGCAGATAGGGAGAGAGGAAGAGGTAGCATCTTAATAAGGAGAAGCTTGTAGGTCTTAGGGACTGCTTCACTGGTAATAAGAGAAACTGGTAGCTTTTGGTGGTAGTTGATTGCAACACAGCCACGGCGCCACCTTGCTTAGAGTAGTCTTGCTGTAAGAGGCGGTAGTCAGGCAAAGAGACTATAGTGTCATGGATTCTACGCAATAGCCATGATTCAGTAATGCATAGTGTCTGGGAGTGCTGTGACACCCAGACTTTGAGGAGGTCCATCTTGAGAAGTAGATTCCTAGCATTAAGGTGGCAGATGGTTAGGCCTTTTGCAGGAGTGGGGGTTTCAGGGATTTGGCTGCATGTCTCCAGCTAGTAGGAGAAGGAGGTGGAAGAAGAGCTTGCTTGAGGATTTATATAATTTGCACCTGCTTTAGTGAGCATGTTGTTGAGTAGCTGTGCAGGAGAATTGGAGCCTGTGGATGAGCTCCAAGTTGAGAGAAGGTAGCTGTAAGATGCCGGGGTGGGGGGGTTGGGAGGAAGACGTGTGGGGGGAGGGTGTTAGAAGGCGGGGAGAGCTTGTTATGGATTATGGTCTTAGGTGGTTGTATATAATGGTGGGGATGGGGAGTGAAAAGTGAGAGATTGGGTGAGGGGAGTAAGAGGTAGAAAGAAGAGAGGAGAGTAAAGGAGAGTGAGGAGGGAAGAAGAAGAGGGGAAAGAGGGCTATCACAAGCAGCCAGGTAAGCACAAGTTGCATTTTGTGGCCTAGTGATGGTGGGAGGTGCAACTGCTAAAAGCCTAGTAGTGGTGGGATGTACCACTGCTAAAATGTATTTATCTGAAAATAGTTCACCAGGAAGGCAACATGAGCTGTAACCAGCTCTTTTCCAGAAGCATCCGGGGGGGGGGGGATTACACAAAATAGGGAGATGAAATAATAACATGAGCAAGTGAGAACAAAACTAAACATCAACTAGTACATACGTTTACACTTGTCAAATAAGTGCAGGGTAGGACAGGCATGGAGCCCACTTGACAATACGTACAATATTAAACAACAACATAAGCAAGAGAGATCAAACACAGTAACAAAATTAACTAGTACATACTCTCGCATAGATCTAATAAGTGCAGGGTTGGACAAGCATAGAGCAAATCTGGCTAAACATACAGAGAAATTCTAGTTCAGAACAGGACTGATCAGGACTTCAGGTTGAAGGAGCTATACTCAGGAAAAACAACAAGCAATGGTTGAGAAGAAAAAAATACTCACCTTAGTAATCTTATTTCTTCTAAGGGAATCTTACTGTACTCTGACTTATGCAGTATGGTCTCACCATAGGACTGCCCCAGAGCCGAAATGGTTACTAGAACCTATGCAAATTATGGAATGCTAGGCTCGAGCTTGGTTTTCAAATCACTGTCCCTGGTAAACAACTCTAAACCATCAGATTCTTATGAAGCATGAACTAAGCAATTTCTGGATGATACAATAATAATATTAATAAAAATAAGAATAGGAATAACAACCCTCCCTAATAATTTAAAAGGAAAAAGACTTGGGGAATTATTCTTCCTTCTGAAAACTTGCCAAATGGCATCACCAAGACTCAAGTCACAGATGCCCAAAAAACAAGATCATCCCTACCCACAGGTTTGCAACAAGTCTACCATAGCTTTATTTATTTATTTATTGAATTGTTTCACCAGGAAGGCACACCAAGCAAAACGATGCTGGTCTCCCAGTGTGACCTGTTGGGGGGGGGTACACAGGAGAGGATAACATGCAGGTTATCACTGAGTAAAACATTTGATATAGGTTGTGCACTGGAGAGGGAAACTCGCTGGTTTTCTAGTATAGTACAATAGCATTACATTACATACATTTCATTACATTACTTTAATGTGTACACTTAATAGGAATTACAGCTTAGTGACGGCTATAGCAGGGAACAGTTAGGCACAGGACACGATGATCCGATCACTGTGCAGGTTACATGAACTGGAAGTGCAGTAAGACAGCAAGACAACCACTGTAGTGCAGTGACCATAGGTTTCTAGCAGGAGAGGAAGGGAGAGAGCTCAGAATACAGTAAGATTCCCTTAGAAGAAACAAGATTACTATGGTGAGTAATTTTTTCTTCAAACCCCAGGAAATCTTACTGTATTCTGACTTGTGCAGAGTGCCAAGCAGTACCTTTGGAGGTGGGCCTACAACCTACTTAAGAAACAGACTCTGCAGGACTGCTGTGCCAAACCTGGCATCTCCTCTGGCCTGGATATCCAAACAATCATGTTTGATGAATGTGTGAACCATCTTCCAGGTTGCAGCTTTGCAAATATACACTAGGGGAATATCTCTAGCGGCTGCCACAGAAGCTGCAGTACCCCTAGTTGAATGGGCCCTGAGGCCTGCAGGTGGTTGCTTACCCACCTTGCTATAGCAAAACTGAATACAGGCTACAATCCATCATGCAATGGAAAATTTTGTGGCAGGTTTCCCTTTTCCCACCTCTCCATAAGTAAGGAAGAGTTGGGTGTGATCCTGTCTGTGACCCTTTGTGTGTTCAAGATAATAGCTGACTGCCCTTTTCACATCTAGGCTATGCAACCTGCGTTCGCCTGAGGTAGTGTGGTCTGTAAAGAAGACTGGAAAAGTAATGGACTGGTTGAGGTAGAACTCGGATACCACCTTGGGCACAAATTTTCTGTTAGTCCTAAGGACTACCTTGTCTCTATGGACAACAATGTAACCAGGCTCTGTAGATAATGCCTGGAGCTCACTGATCCTTCTGGCAGAAGTAATGGCTACCAAAAAGACTTTTCACATATTTGAGGTCTGCTGTGGACATAGGCTCAAAGGGGGGCTGCGTAAGCTGTGCAATTCAAATATTCAGATCCCACAAGGGGGTAGGTTCCCTATGTGGTGGATGCAAATGTAGTAACCCTTTAAAAAATGACTTGAACACTGGTTCTGAAGCCAAGGAAGATGTCTTACCTGCTGACAAATAAGCCGAGACAGCTGCCAGGTGTATTTTCAAGGTGGAAACAGTTAAACCAGTGGAGTGCAAATGAGCCATATAATCCAGGACTATAGAGGGATTAGCCTGGGTGTGGTCCAAGCCCTTGCTGTTGCAAAAAGAAAATCTTTTCCATTTAGAGAACATGGGTTTACAGCAGTGAAGGGCTTTCTGGAGACTCTCAGTAAATCCATGACTACCTCTGAGAGATGCAAGTTTGCATACTCTAAATCCTCAAGAACCATGCTTCGAGTCCGAGGGACAACATGTTGGGGTACATGATCCTGCCCTGTGAGGATGACAGTAAGTTGTACCTCCTGAGGAAGACTGATTGGCTTGGTTACTGACAAAGATAGGAGCATGGAGTACCAAGGTTGTCTAGCCCAATATGGGGCAATGAGGATCACTGAAGCTGGTTGAAGCCCGAGTTTGATTAGTACTTTCAGTAACAGAGGAAAAGCATACAGGAACCTCCATGTCCAATCCAGCAAGAGTGCATCCAGAGGAACTGTGCCCCTGAAAGGGGGCCTGCAACAATACTGAGGGAGCTGGTGATTGTCTGGGGCTGCAGACAGATCCACCGCTGGGGTGCCCCATCTCCTGAAAATGGTCTGTAAGACCTGTTTATTCAATGACCACTCGTGGTGGTTCTGGTTTATTCTGCTGAGAGCATCTGCCAAGACATTGTCCTTTCCTGGCAGGTGGACAGCTAAGAAGGATACACTTAGGGAGTATGCCAAGGTCCACATTTTCATTGCTTCTGTGCACAGAGGAGTTGACCTTGTGCCCCTTTGTTTGTTTATGTAGTACATGGTAGTTGTGTTGTCCGTTGTGACTTGTATTACCTTCCCCCTGATTTGAATGGCAAATGACTGAGGAGCCAAAAGAACTGCCCTGAGTTCCAACAGGTTGATATGCAGGAGAGATTCCTACTTTGTCCATAAACCGTGAGTAGTGTGGTCCCCTAGATGTGCTCCCCACCCCAACAGGGATGCATCTGTGGTTAGCACCAGGGAAGGGACCTGTTGCAGAAAGGGTACTCCTTGTCTGAGGTTGCTCCTTTCTTGCCACCACTGCAGGGCTTGAAGAAAAGTGGCTGTCACTGGGACTAATTCTGAAATAGAGTCCCTCTTTTGGGACCAGTGTTCCCTTAGATGAAACTGGATGTCTCATCTGGAACCTTGAGCCTAACACGGAAGCTGTGGAGGCTGCCATGTGGCCTAACAACTACAGGAAGTGCCTTGCTGGCCTGGAGACATGAAGTGTGAAGGAACTGGCTAACTGGATAAGGTTGTTCACCCTCACTTGGGGTACATAAGCCATTCCCTTTTTTGTGTCCAGTTCTGACCCTATGAACTTTAGAAGCTGAACTGGTTCTAGTACAGACTTTTTGTGGTTCACCAGGAATCCGAGAGAGGAGAGAGCGTTATGTGTTATTGACAGAGCCTCTCTCACTTGCTGGTGTGAATTACCTACTATGAGCCAGTCGTCTAGATAGGGAAACACCGTCACCCCTTGACGCCTCGGGTGTGCCACTGCCACAGCCAGGCACTTTGTGAACACCCTTGGAGCAGATGTCAGTCCGAAAGGCACTGCCCTGAATTGGTAATGACCGGATGGCAGCCTGAATCTGAGGTACTTTCTGTGTGACCTTCTGATTGCAATGTGAAAATAGGCGTCCGAGATATAAGGATGCTAACCAATCCCCCTGCCTTAGGGTAGGGAGTATAGTAGCTAGGGTGACCATTTTGAATTTTGGTTTTGTCAGATGCTTGTTTAGGTATCTGAGGTCCAGGATGGGTCACCACTCCCCTGCTTTCTTTGTTGTGAGGAAGTACCTGGAATACAGCCCCTTTCCTCTTTGGGAAAGAGGGACAGATTCCACTGCATTTAACAGCAGTAGACTTGAAACTTCCATCTCCAGTAAAGCTGTTTCTGGGGGGGGGATTTGAAGGCTCTTGACCTCAGCTTTGGCAAGGCCTTGAAGCTGAGAACAAGTCCTTGACCCACCACTTCCAGGACCCACTTGTCTGTGGTAATATTTTCCACTCTTGGAAGTAATGGGCCAGCCTGCCCCCTACCGGAATTGGGGAGGCGACCCGAGCAGTCCCCTCAGGGAGTCTGCTTGGACTGAGCTACAGGCTGAACAGAGGAGCTAGCATGGCCACTACCCCTCCTACCCCTACCCCTGAAGTATCCCCTGGGCTGGTACTGGGGAAAACCTGAGGCTGGAAGAAAGGCCTGTAAGGAGTTCTACCTCTGCCACCCCTTGCATGGTGCTTTTCGGGGTTGGAAGCCCTCTCCTTAGCTGCTGCACTTATATAGGAAGCCTTGTACTTGTCCATTTTTTTCATATATGCCTCTGTTTGTTCCCCAAACAGAGACACAGGGTCACAAGGGAAATCCATTGCCTTGTTCCGAGTATCTCGAGTCAGGTTTGTAGTCCTGAGCCAGGCAAACCTCCTCAAAGATACAGAAGATGCCATTTGTCTGGATGCAGTGTCGTTAACATCCATTGCCATCCTGAACTGAATTTTAGAGGTTTCAACCCCCCTTTTTGCAGCTTCCTCCAGGTCAGCAGCCATGGGAGGAGGGGCTGCTTTGGCAATTTCCAGTACTGTGGACCACATGTTCTTTTGGTACCCGGCTATGTATGCCATATAAGTAGCTTGTCTTATAGCCAGGGAAGATACTAAATAAATTTTCTTTGCAATGGAATCCACCCTCCTAGAATCTTTTTCTGGAGGGTGGGAAGCCAGAGGGATGCCAGCTTTGTCACAAGCTGCAGCCCGTACCACTCCTTTATGACTGGGATGTCCGAAAAGAAAATCAGCCCCAGTCTTGGCTACCCAATACTTTCTGTCAGCCTTCCTGTCTGTGGGAGGAACAGAAGTAGGGTTTTGCAGTACCTTCATGGTCTGATTTTTTTAATGATTTGTGAAGAGGGAGTAACAACCTCTTTGGTGGTGGGACAGCCATCATTTCTTTATAATCCCATTCCTCCTCATCCTCAAAATCTTCCTGGGATGGGAGGTTGAGGGACTGAGCCACTTGCTTCATAAAAGCAAAATATGAAGTAAAATCCTCAGGTCCCTTATCAGGGGATTCTGGCCTATGAAGATCAGGGGAAATGTAAGGATCGATAGGCTCCCCATAATCCTTATCTTCATCATCATCAGGCTCCATTCCAAAATCATTGTCCCCAAAAAGATCCCCACCTTGGTTGGTTAAACCGTGGATTGACTGTGAACCGGTAGTTTGGGTAACCAGTTGCTTCCCAGCCGGAACCGAGGACTGCAGAGACTGAATTATTTTAATTGCGTTAGCGATCTCTTCAGCAGAGGGAACCACGGTTTGCTTTGGTTGCCGTTCCTGGTGCTTTTCCTTCCTCTTCTTTTTTACCGTGACGGCCGGTTCAGCAGCCTTTTCAGCGGTACGCTTTTTCGCAGAGCTATCGCCCCTGTCACAGGGCAGCCCCTCCGGTTCATCCGGTTGCTTGGCGGCTGGGTTAGCAGCCTTTTCAGCCATTTTTTCCCCTCAGTCTTTTCAAACTCCTATCAAAAGTAGACTGAGGAAACTTAGAACAAATTTCACAATTTGTCTGCAAGTGGTCAGACCCCAGACAGAATAAACACACTAAATGACGATCTGCTTTAGCAAACGGTTCCCCACACTCGGTACAGTGCTGGAAACCAGTGGGTCCTGCTCTCTTTTTTGGTTTCAATGACAAAAGCCAGTTACAAAGGAAAAAATAAAGAAATATCCTTTTAAACTACAATAAATATACTGTACAATCAATCTTAGAGAGACATCCAGCACTAAAAAAGGTATCCATTTCCTGTGTCAGCTCACTGACCTACACTGGAAGTGTTCTTCCTATTTACATCACTTGACCTCACAAAGTACTTCCTTCCTGCATCACTTCCTGATATGTCCTTCTAAGGTACTG
This sequence comes from Neoceratodus forsteri, assembly GCA_016271365.2. Lineage (NCBI taxonomy): Eukaryota > Metazoa > Chordata > Ceratodontiformes > Ceratodontidae > Neoceratodus > Neoceratodus forsteri. Next base: position 213,714,886 of record CM057456.1, read on the forward strand.
TATAAATATGTTCTTACTAAACTAAGGGAAAAACACAAAAATTGATAATCCGAGTCATAAACTAAAATCAGTGGATAAGAAGAATTAAACACTGCAAAAATTCCAACCAGTGGATTGGAACAAGAAACTCAAGCTGTAGTAACAAGAGATTCAGACACTGATTTCTGACTAAAAAAATGGTTAAAAAAACTTGCAAAATTTATATTTAGACAATAACAGATGTGTATTGCATATTTTTAACAATTTTAACCAACAATTTTACATAAATGTAATATTTTTGTTTGACTAAGTAGATAGAGCATCATTACATTTAGATACAATCATCAGACTTTATGAAAATATGAAAAAACAACCTTACATAACACTAAATCCAGTTAAATAGACATTACCAAACCTCACTCATTTTCAAAAACTTTTTGTCCTGAAAAACTTTTCTTTTTACAGTTTTAAAATTGGATGTATGGTTTTTAAGATATGTAGTTTTAAGCACAGTGTGTTTGTATGAATGCTGCAGATCTAAAACTTCTTCAGGAACACAGGTGTTCTAGCAGCAAGCAGAGGGTACCTGAACATTCTAAGTGACAACAGGATAGAATGAGTTAAATGCAAGGCTCTGTTCTATTCTCTCCTTTTCTGTCACTTGTCTGTCTGGATGCGCAACCAAATTTTCTCATGAGACCTAGGACTTGATCACCCCAGCGGTCTTGCAATTCTCTGCCTCTCGCCATCTCTTTACCTTCTCTTGCTGTTCTGTCCTTTCTCTCCCCCGGATATCTGCTGGTATAAAAATATATGTGAATCATTATGTGGAAATGTAACTGACACTGGGATCCCTTTGTTTAGAAATGTATATTTTACTGTTGAAATGTATATAGTTACACTGTTGAAATGATTGCAAAAAGTTGTTTGGAACTCAAGGGATTAACCTGAGAAGCTAGTCTGCAAACTCTCTGAGAAACTGTAAACAAGAGGTCAGTTCTGGGGCACAATGTTCTTTTTGCTGCACTTGCTGAAACTTACAAGAACACTGTGTGAGAAGCATGCTGTTTTCTTAATGAGCGGGGGTTGCAAAGACATAAAAACAGAGCTGAAATTTCTTGCAAGAGAAAAGCACGGAGACAGATTGGAAATTGAGAAGAAACTCAGATGGATTTTCTTGGTTTATACTGTCATTGTAAATAGTTATACTGAACAATTTTATTTTACTGTTATTAATAAAAAAAAAACTTGCTGTGAATTTTACAACTGCTCCTGGTTTCCTATGCTTCCTGACCTGTGCCTCAATGACATCTTTCAATTGGAATGTCACCCAAATTGGATATTTGGGAGTACAAATCCCTAAAAATCTGAATTGTTCACTGTAAACTCCGAACCTTTAACTAAACAGTTTCATCAAGACGTAACCAGGTGGTCCCTCCTTAACTTCCCTATGTATTCTCATATACAATCTGTGGTTATGAATATACTCCCCAGATTCTTGTACGTCTTCCAGTGTCTGCCCATCAATATCCCGAAAACACAATTCCAAGGTTGGTGGAAGATTATAACTAAATATATATGGAACCTAAAGTGACCCAAACTCAAACTCAAATACCTAATTATGCAGATGAGTAACATTTACGGAGAAGAGCCCTCCCAGACCTAGAGGACTATTATCTTGCAGCTCATTTGAGGGTAGTCCTCTTGTGAACTATCCCAAATTACTATTCTAATTGGAAATTAATAAAGCAAAGAGAGGAATGGGGACCGCCACTGGGGGCAAGAGCTATGGATATTTTATTTAAAGCTAGAAATGGGAGCATCGCCTTACCGGCAGTCCCTAACACCATACGAGCTGCTTACAGAACTTGGGGAACGTATAAGCTGGAGACCTCACTATGGTCTCTCCAATGATTCACTTGGAGTGACTCATTTTTACCTTTAAAGGTTGATCATACCTTCCGGAGATGGGAGAGACTAGGTCTGTACTTCCCAAACAGCTGATGAATAAGAGGATTGTTTTAGACTTTCAAACAGTTAAAGAGAACTTTACCCTGTCCAGTTCATACCATTTTTGCTTTTTGCAACTTAAAACACACATAATGACCCAATTAGGGGCTGGGCAGGACTACTCCCGTTCTACCCCCTTGAGTGAGATGCTAAAAGCGATCCTGAATCAGACTATCACAAAAGGACAAATATCTGTTTTGTATAAAGCCCTTAGAAGTACATACAAAGATTGTACCATAAACAAAGGTGGGAGTAGGAAAACGATGTCCACCTAACAGCTGAAGAATGGGCGAGGATATTCAGATTGGTGTGTAAAACAACCCACTCCCACCTCTGGCAGGAGTTTGTATGGAAGGTCAGGACACGTTATTTTTATACACCGGTTTTACAAAGCAAATGGAGCCCTGTCCACTCGCAGGCCTGCTGGAGACTATGCTCGGAGAACAAAGCTCACCACTCACACATTTTTTGGCTGTGCCCAGCCCTGCAAGCCTACTGGCAGCAGATAACGGACACGATCAGAGACCTGTTTACTCTTACTTCCCCACTGAATATAATACATATGATTTTAGGTCTCCCGCCACCAGAGATACTGTATGTGGGCAGGACCGAAAATATCTCTGGAACATCCTTCTCGTGGCTGCACATAAGGCCATCACACGCCAGTGCTCAAGGAGAAAGCCCCTCATTTCCAATTCTGGTTGAACATTGTTAATGACATCCAGACAATGGCAGAATTAATTTACAAAGTCAACCTGCAACTTCCCACATTTGTGTGGAGATGGGCACACTGGACTCTCTGGAGAGAGGAATCCTATGCTGACCTTACTTAACCTGGAATTCACTTGCTGATAGCTCTTACACTTGTCCTGGCCTTCCACATGAATGCCTGTCACTCTACAGATACAGTATTATATAGGTTTTAGATGTAGTTTATTGTCATGAACAGTATCCCTGTAAAATGCTATATTAAACTGAAATGCCATGACAGAATTTGTTTATGTTACTGCTACATGATGTAATTACTGTAATCTAATAGGTTGCTATACACTTTTTATTTGTACGGTTAATCCTGTTGTATTAGCTATACCCAAGCTTTACAATAACGTTTAATAAAAAAAAAAAAAAGGCATACACTTAATTGTGCATTTTACAGGAATATAGACAGAATACACAAATCACTTTCCTTGTGGTACAACACATAGTGGACATGTAGTACTGTAATTCATGTCTTTGTCTAAAAATTGAAGCTATGAGTGCAGTCAATGGTCCTTAGTCAAAATGCCTCCACTGTGGTAGCGCTACCACTTGCGGCGTCAAAGACCCAGGTTTGGAAGCAAACTCAGAACATTGAGGGTTTGGCTGGGGGCAGGAGGATCGAGCATCTGTAGCACTGAGAGCTGCTGCACCTGGTGTACTACTGACTTGTAGCACTGACTGTGGGTCGGGTGCCCAAAGACAACAAATTTAGGGTAGAAGAAGCTGCAATTGTGGATGTCCTCCATGCAGAGCATGTGTAGGGACGTCAAGGCAACATTGTACGCTTGTATTCTCGGGGGACAAGTAATGGAGGAGAAAAATAGCTGGATAGCATGACAGCACTGACCCCTCGCAGGCTCCGCATCCTGCTCTATGGCTCACCTCCTGTCCGAGGATTCATTTCACAGCTGTTGGGCTGCAGGAGCATGGGGAAGATGGGAGACAGAAAGTCCCCATGGGGCCCAGGTAAGGGGCCTGTCCCTGAGGATGGGGCCCAGTCAGGAGCAGAATAAACAGCACTAACTGCAAAAAAAAAAATAGAAATTTCTGCCAGCCCACCAGAGCAGCCTTGGCACTACCACTTGCGATAACAATGACCCGGGTTCGAGAAAAAGCCCATGTCAGAGGACCAGTCAGGGGAGGTGAGACGAGCATCCCAGAGGAAGCTCTCCACCTCAGGGAGGCAGTTCCATCTGTGCTGCACTCTTGCCACCTGGGTGATGTCGTGGAGGCATAAATCGGGAAGCGCTGGCAGATCAGGAGAAATGTAAAAATCTGCAAGTAGCATTTTATTATCAGTAACAATAAAACTGGACATCTGATAGACCTCAGCCAAAGAAACAGCCTTTTCCCCAGTTTCTGGTAGGTGTTCTTTTGCCCAAAGTTGCACGTCTGTAGACAGGATGTTGATGAATTCCTCCACTTCAAATATGTTGATGATCTGTGGGACTGTTTTGCCCTTTGGTTGGAGCCATATAATGAGGAGTTCTCTGAATTCCGTGAAGGCTTCTCAAAGACTGTTGACTGAGTAGTACTTCAGGGACTGGAATCTCTGCCTGTAGATCTCTCTTGAGATGTCATATGTTTTAAGGATTTCTCTCTTCTTTTCACAAGGTGATAGTTTTCTGACTGTGCAGTGTCCATATTGCTGTAAGCAAGTCTGGCTTCATCTGTCAGATAAGGACACTCCTTCTCCCCTGCTTCCCATTCCCTGCCTCCTGTTCTGAAAGTGGGCAATATCACCCTAGCTGATCCCTTCCCAGTGGCCAGAGAGTTTAACACGTTTGTTACCTCCTGTGCCTCCTCACTTCTTTCCACTCTCCCTTCCTTCTCAGCTCTATCCTCCCCCCTTGATCCTTCTCATTCGGATTCCTCCTCATCCTCCTCCTTATATACTTTATCCCAATCAGATGCCCTAAATGCTCTTCTGGCCCTAAACCCCACTAAGGGTAAGTGCCCCTCTGGTCTCAACTCCAGAATCCTCTACCCCTCTGCTCCTGCTATTGCTACTCCTCTTGCTTCTTTACTACATCTACCTTTCACTCTTGCTTCTGTCTCACCTCTCTGGAAACATGCTACTGTTATCCCCCTTGCTAAAGGAGATGATTCCTCCTCCCCTGGAAAATACTGGCCTATCTCTCTGCTCCCCATTCTTGCCAAACTACAGGAACACCTGGTATTATCCCAACTCTCCTCCTACCTTGATTCCATCTCTTTCTTCATGCCTTACCAGTCTGGTGTCCGCAAACACCACTCCACCACCTCCTCCCTCCTGAGGCTCTCTGATTCCATACTCACCGGGATGGACCAGGGCCTCATCACCTATGCTATCTTTATTGACCTAGCCAAGGTACAATACAGTCCCGTTTATCTGACATGCCACGGCGACAGTTAATTAGGTCGGATAAACGGGAGTTCGTATATGCAGGGTTAACTGTGTAGAAGCAGTTTTCCTTTTGTGTGTTCTACTGTAAGTGCTTCTATGCTTTTAAACTTTTTTTTTGACGTTTGTTGTGCAGTACAGTATTTGTGCTCAAGTGCCTTTTTATTTTTATTTTTTTATTTAAAGAAGTCCTTCACACTCTTCTGCTGCAGCGCTCCAATTCATTTCCATGCAGCTTGCGATCTCAGTTTTCGCACTAGCATGACATTTATAGGATCACAATCAGGCTGACTTTCCATCCAGAGCAGGCACTGATCAAAATGTGCTACTGCCTCTGAATGCGATGGGATGTGAATGGGATCTTCTTCCTCCTCGTCACCGGTATCGCCCGTATCTTGATTTTGCTCTTCTGAGGGTCCAGGACAAACTTGAGCGACGATCTCCTTTTCATCCATGAATGCGTGCCAGTCATCAGCGTTATCACACTGCACCCACTCCTCCATCTCCTGTGGCATAAGCTCAATCTGTAGCTGTTCACTCCTATTCATCGCAAGCGTTGAAACTGCATCGTTAAGATCTGGTGCCAAGACTGGCTCTATCTCAGGCATAGTGTCCGTGTCTGTTTCTGCCACTAGGTTTTCTGACACAGCCCACGCAATCCCCGACTTGACCCACGATTTGGCAACTGTGTCAGCTCTCACATTATACCATGCCTCCCCTGCCACGTAAATCACGTCCTTTAGATTTACAGTATGGCCTTGATGATTTCCTGGAGAGACAAATCTTCATGTGTTTCCGATACGACGGTCTACAGCAAGCGTTTTCGATAGTGTCTTTTGAAGATTTCCAGTATACCCTGATCACAGGGCTGGATCTTAGAAGTGGTGTTTGGGGGGAGAAAAATACATCTTAGACGTTTGTGGTGACAGGGGGTATGTCCGGATGAGCCGGAGCATTGTCCAGCAAGAGAACTGCTTTTAGTGGAAGATTTTTTCTGAGGAGAAAGTGCTTCACTTCAGGGACGAAACTGTCCTTAAACCATCTGGTGAACAGTGTGCTGTCCATCCATGCATTCCTCTGGTTGGTGTACAAAAGAGGGAGCGTTGCCATGTTAATGTGGTGGAAACATCTGTGCTCCTTTGATTTTCCGATGATGAGTGGGTGCAATTTATGTTCACCAGTTGCGTTAACACACGCTAGGATGGTGACATGATCTTTGGCTTTTTTAAAGCCAGGGGCATCTTTTTCATTGCCATGAGCAAGGGTTTAATCAGGTAAACAATGCCAATAGAGACCTGTATCATTGGCGTTGTAAACCTGATCCAATGTCAAACCTTCAGCCGCGATTAGAGCACTCAATTGCTGAATGAAAGGAGCCACCTCTTCCTCAGCAGCACCCAGTCGTTCACCGCACAGTCGCAGTTGGCGGATGCCGTGGTGCTTTTTAAATCTATCAAGCCAGCCATCGCTCGCAGCGAAAGTGCCACGGTCACCACCCAGCAACTCATGGAACTGAAGAGCCTTTCCTTTCAGGAGAGGGCCGGAGATGGGAGTTCCCTTCTCCCTCTCCTGGCAGAACCAGCGATTGATGGGAGTCATCCCTGGCATCATCATCACAGATTTGCATGTTTCTTCTCTTCTCTAGCCCTGACGCACCCTCCATGGACACAGTGAAGTTTCTTAACTTCTCCTTAGCCTCCCTGATGTCATGCACTGTCGACTTTCCAACTCTGTATTCAGCAGCAAGTGCCACTGCACGCTCACCATTCTCCAAGTGCTCCAGTTGCAAGGTGAGCGCAATGCGTTTCCTTTTGGTACTCATAATGAATGCGGTCGATAAACAGTGCTGTGCGGCAGTGTAGTTCAGTATCAAACCACCAGCATGATGCGCAATTGCACAAATTAGGAGTTTAAGTGAGCGACAAAATGGAAGTTCAGATAATAGGGAGTTTCGGATCATCGGGGTTCGGATTTTCAGGATTGCACTGTATTCGATATGGTCTCCACCCCCTTCAGCTTGCCAAACTCACTGCTGCGGGGCTCTCTAATGTACCCACCTGTTGGGTTCATTCTTACCTAGTGAGTAGAGCACAATCCGTTCGGATTAGTGATGCTAAATCTCCTCCCCTTCCCATCAACACTGGTGTTCCTCAGGGTTCTGTGTTGGGCCCTCTACTTTTCTCTATCTTCCTAAACTACCTTCCCAATGCCTGCCCTCTCACTTCCATCCACATGTATGTGGATGATACTGTCCTCTATGCATATGGCCCCTCCTCCTCTGTTGTAGCATCAAAACTTCAGCATGGCTTTGACAAAGTTCAGCTCTGGTTTTGCTCAAACCAGTTATTTTTGACACATTGATGCCATCCACAAAAAGCTGCACCCTAAACTGGGTGCCTTATACAGAAATCATGGTTGTATTCCTCTGCTAGCTCGCTGTGCGCTGGCTCAGAAAATGATCCTACTTATTTCTGACTATGGTGACATAGCCTACAGTGCTGCTCCCAACTCTTCCTTAAAAATGTTGGACTCTCTTATCCACTCTTTCTGCCATTTTGACTGTCTTCCCCGTACCCATCACTGCACCCTATAACAATCTCTCTCTCTCTCTTTTCCTTCCCTAGCCAACAGGCGCCATATCCACTGTGCCAACTTTCTTGCCAAAGTCTGTTGGTCAGGCTACATTCTCACACGGTTTCCCAAAAATCTGGAACACCTTCCCACCTGTCTCACTGCCTCCCTGCAGATCCTCAGCTCCCGCCTCAAGGACTTTCCCCCTTCCTGTCAATGTGTTTAATTTTTACCCTTACCATATTTGCCTCTGCACTTGTTTACAGATTAGCACCTATCCTATATTTACTCATGCAACTGACTGTTTTGTTTTTCTAGTTTCCTAGCACCTTTCTCGTTATCAGATGTTTATTGCAATATATTATCTATTTTGTTCATCCTGTTTGATGTTTGCATTCTATTTCCATTATGTACAGTTCTTAACATTTGCTGCTGTACTTACTGTGTATCCTCATTCCCCTCTCCCCCCCAGACACATCTGGAAATTAGCCTTTTCTGCTCAGTATGCCTTTCCTGGTAAAACTAAATAAATAAATAAATAAGGTACCAGCCTCAGTGCTCATTGCTGTTTGGGTCACTGGCAGGCTCTGAGTTGTCAGGTATGCTTCAAAATCATCCAAGGGTCACAACTCCCCTCCCTTTTTTTGATCTCTCTTTGTTATACAGCCCACCATCTGAAGAAGACAGACAGCTTTTAGGTTCTGTTGCTGTCTGTTCTTTTATCACTACTGCCAGCTGTACAGTCTCGGTTTGGACTTCCGTTGCTGCTTCTCGTTTGGCTACCATTCTTCTGGTAATCACTCCTGGGCTGTTGCAGGAGCCATACCTTTCTTCTATGCTTCCCTGGTACCAGGTCTAGTACCTATGCATGAAACTCCTAGCGTAGGGTATGCACAGCGTAAATCTCACTGACACCAACTGTCGTACAGGCATAGGTCGTGAAGAATAGGCAGACCAGTAGAAGTTATGAAATTCACAAACTGCATTTTATTACCTGTAATAATAAAATAGAAAAAAAAAACTGTACAGGACAACTCTCCCTAAAAGGCAGTACAAGCAACAAAATCCTTCATCAGAGTCTCTCTCTCTAAATAAAACATTGCTCTCTTTTTATAAGATGCCTTTTCCTGACAGTTTAAACTCTGCATCTTGATCTTGTAAGTTACATCTCCTGTTTCTCACATAATGTACCATCATTTTGTCAATTTCTTTCCTAAGAACAGCCTGAAGAATACATGTAGTTTAAACAAGTGCAACAAAAAGCATAGTTACGCAAGAACTTACTGCAACAGTAGATCTTACAGGAGCTCTTGCAGCAGGCTACACCACAAGGACTATGCTGCCAGGCACTAGGACCTCACAGAAAAAAATCTTAGATAGCAGTACCCAGCGGGGACCACCCCCTGACATCAGACTGCCTCTGATGTACACCAATGGTATAAAGGGGGCAGTCCCCAGCCACACCTCAGTTCTCCAACCGGAGACCCAGTTAAACATGAAACAGAGAACCGAAGAGAAGTGGATACCCCACCAAGGGTAAGGAAAGAAGACAAAAAGAACCGGGGGAAGGAGGGAGGGAAAATAACACCTGCTGCAAGAGCTCCTCTCGAAGATCTACTGTTACGGAAAGTTCTTACGTAACTGCACTATCTTACTTTGAGTTTGGAGCTCTTGCAGCAGGCTACACCATAAGGACTGAGTACCAAGCAGTACAAACTGGATCCTGATCAGACAGGGAGGTGGTAAAACTATGGTAGCGGGAAGCTTCAAGATAAGAGGTCCTGAAGCACCACCAGACCAAAACCAGCTCTCCGACGGGAAGCAACATCCAGGCTGTAGTGATTCACGAAGGTGTGCACTGAGCCCCAAGTAGCTGCTGCGCAGATATCAGCCACAGATACGTTACAAAGTGCCACAAAGGAAGCAGAAACACCCCTGGTGGAGTGACCTTTAACCGAGCTCGGTAAGGGTTTGTTGTACTTGTTGTTGCAGAAGGTGATCCAGTGAACAAGCCACCTGGAAAGAAAGTCCGCTTTGCCACTGGTGCCCCCAGAGTTCTCAGGGCAAAAGAAACAAAAAGCTGGTCAGACTTTCACAGAGTTCGAGTGCGGTCAATATAGTACCGAAGCACTCAATGTACATCCAGAGTGTGAGGAAGGGCCTCCCCCTGATTAGAATGCTCTGGGTAATAAACGGCCTTGATTAAGGGTGAACTGGGACACTACCTTAGGCAGGAACTTAGGATTAGTTCTCAAGGACACCTTGACCTTGTAGGAAATTAAATACAGCTCTTTAGACATAACGGTCTGAAGCTCGGAAATCCTCCAGGCAGAAGTTACAGCAACCAAAAACAATGATTTCCACGACAGAAAGCACAGCTTGCAAACCGCGGCTGACTCGAAGGGATGCAACGTAAGTTTCTCTAACAAAAATAAAAGATCCCAAGGAGGGATAGGATCCCGAATGGGAGGCTTAAAATGAAGCATTCCTCTCAAGAATGTTTGGGCCAAATCTGACTGCGCAACATATGTGCCGTCCACTGGTGTATGGCAGACAGAGATTGCAGAAAGGTGCACCTTAATGAAAGAATAGTGGAGGCCCACATCTGACAAGGAGACGAGGTACTCAGGACACAGGGCACAGGAGTGGGTCCAAACCCCTGTTAGTAGCCCACACGCTAAAGCGCTTCCACTTCATGGCATAAGTAGCCCGAGTGGATGGTTTTCTGGCTGCCACCAGGACCTCGACCACTATAGAAGAGACTCCGAAATGGGAAGTGGCTACGTCTGCAGAAGCCACGCATGCAGATGTAGGGATCAGAGGTCTGGGTGAACCAGCATGCCCTGCTGATGCAACAGCAAGCGGGAGGACAAGAGCAGAGGAACTGGAGGTTCCACCATCAGCTGCTGCAGTAGAGGGAACCATATCTGGTGACGTCAAAGTGGAGCTATAAGGATCATCTCCGCACCCTCCACTTGGAGTTTGAGCAGGACTCTCAAGAAGAGGAAAGGGAGGGAAGGCATACAGAAACCTCCCTGTCAAGCAGAGGGACAATGAGTCTCGCCAGAAAACACCAGGCCCTTGATCGAGCAAGCAACAACTGGGCAGTTTTGCATTGCACAGGGATGTGAAGAGGTCCAGCTCTGGACAACCCCATCTTAGAAAAAGATCATCCGCCACAAACTGCAGGAGTTCCCATTTGTGAGTACTTGACCGTGACCGGCTTAGGGCGTCGGCCAAGGTGTTCTGGACTCCTGGAACATGAACTGCGGTGAGCAATAGGCCATGGTCTAGAGCCCAGAACCACACTCTCACCGCCTCCTGAAAGAAAGGATAGGAGTGTGTCCCCCCCTTTGTTTGTTGATATAATAAACAACTGACATATCAGTCTGAATCAACAGGGGGCCCAGACGAAAATCCAGTAGAAATGCTTGCAGAACGTAAAGAACTGCCCTCATCTCCAGAATACTGATATGGAGGGACAGTTCCAGAGGCGACCATGTTCCCTGCATCTGTCGATCTTGGGAAATGGGCCCCCCAACCCAGGCCCGAGGCACTGGTTGTTATAACCGGAGATGGGATTTCTCGGCGAAAGGGGACTCCGGATTCCAGATTCTGAAGGGAGAGCCACCGAGAGAGAGATAGAGAGTTTGGACCACTGCTCTGGAGGTCAGGACTGGCCGGTTGAGACAGTCTTCCCACTGCGCCCATTGCACTCTGAGAGTCCACTGAAGGACCCTCATAAATAGGCATGCTGAGGGGATGGTCACTATGGCCGCAGCCATATGGCCTAACAGCTAGAACCTCGTGAGTGGCTGAAACCTTGTGGGCCAAAGACTGAAGGCATACTGCCCTGTCTGGTGGGAGGAAAGCCTTCCCTTGTTCTGTGTCCAAGATTGCCCCACTGTAGCTTTTTAACATGGCCATGGGGACGACTTGGGCACATTCAGGGTAATCCCTAGGGAGCTGAACAAATGAAAGGTATCCTCCAGGGTGGCCAGAAGCCGATCCTTTGTGGCTGCGGTCAGAAGCCAGTCATCGAGATAGGGATAAATGAAGAGTACCTGCCTCCTGAGAGCAGCTGCCACTACCACTTAGCACTTCGTGAACACTCGTAGTGCCAAGGAAACGCCCGAAACAGAAAATGCCTCCCCTGAAAGGTGAACCTCAGGAACCTCCTGTCGGCTGGAAGCACCAGGATTGTGGAGGTAGGCATCCTGCATGTCTAGGGAACAATGCCAGTCCCCTTGATGCAGCATAGGAAGGATATCAGGCAGGGTAACCATTCTGAACCTCTTGTACTCTATGTAGTTGTTCAGGAGGCTCAGGTCTAGAATCGGACGCAGGTCCCCGGTCTTCTTGGGAACAAAGAAGAACCAGGAGTAGAACCCCTTCCCCTACTGTGGAGCTGGAACGAGTTCTATGGCCTTGTCTAGCAGGGACTGGACCTCCTCCCGAATGAGCTTGTCATGGGAGGGGGAATATGTCGACTGGACATGGGGGTTGCCCAGGGGAATCTGAAAGAATTCCAGCACGTGACCTCGCTCTATCAACTGGAGTACCCACGCATCAGCAGTGACGGTGGCTCACCAATTGAGGTAAAGCAAGAACTGACCCCCTATTACCTCTCCCCAGGGCTCGGCTGGTGGTGGTGGGGTCGGGCAAGGAGTCAGGCGTTGGAGCTCGAGGTGGGCAGGGAGACCTAGGAGGGCTTGGCGTTCCAAGGCCCCTGTGCTCCGTCAGATTGAGAGGGAGCTTTGCGGCAAAAGCTGCCCCTCTGTTGCTGTCCTTTGGGCTTCTGTCCCCCTTGGAGACAACACTGCCTACATCTCCCTGGGGTTTGGTCAGACCTGTATAACTTTTGCACAGACTGAATGGCCTTCAAGTCCTGAAGGTCCGAGATCATTTTCTCAATGTCTGGACCGAAAAGCATGGGCCCATGGAAAGGAGCATCCATGACAGCATCTTAAAGCTCCTGCCTAAAACCAGAAACTCAGAACCATGAGTACTGTACCTCCTCATACAAACCCCTGTGGCAGCCGCCCTGGCTGCATTGTCTGTTGAATCGTAAGAGGACCTCAAGACGTGCTTCCCCACATCTAAACCGGACTGGAGCAGATCCAAGAGCTCCACCTTGTGGTCTGAATCGGGCTGTCTTTTCGCCAGCTCGATGACCTTGTTCCAGAGGGAATTCTGGTACTGCACCTTACGTGCCAAAAGGTTCAAAGACCATATGGTATAGGTTACTGAGGAGTATACCTTGCATCCGAACTGGTCCAAGCATTTGGAGTCCTTGTCCAGCGCCTGGGAGCTCATATGCCCAGGCTGTTTGGTCCTGCCGTGGGCAGCCATCAGCACCACCGAGTCTGCCTTAGGCTGCTCACCAAGGAATGGCTCATTTGTGGGGTGCAATACAGCCTGTCCGTGTTCTTTGGAATAGCGGAGGCTGTTGAAGGGTGTCTCCAGGCTAACCTGGTGGCATCTTGAAAGGGTGCCACCAAGGGTAGTACCACTAAGGGCGTAGGCTCATTCATCCCCCCAAAACTGAGTGAGTAGTTTTGTCTCCAGGTCCAGATCATCTGTGTCCCACTGATTTAAGAATTGGATGCAATGCATCATGTCCAAAAATGTGGTGTCGTTCGGGGAAGAGTAGGGCAAATCTCCACGAGGATCCGGGTTGGGGGGGGAGAGGAAAACTCCTCCGCGGATCAGAAGGAGAAGGAGAAGTCTGTGTCGGATGATATCAAGGAGGACCTTGAGCGTAAGCATTGATACCGCCTCCTGTGATGCCTGGAGGACAACCTAGACCAATGTCTGTGTCATCTGGAGGACCTGTGGTATGATGGGTGTGAAGCGTTCATCGGAGTAGGAGATGGTTCCCTGGGGGGAGGTGGCGACGTGGTGGCGGCTGCGGGGAGCCCACCGGGTGGGGTTGAGGTACAGGAACCAGGGGTTCCTTGGGGCTATCATTTTTGATTGTATCCCACCAGGAACTGAATAAGTCCTTGACGTCCACCACAGAGACCATGGCTGGAGCAGAAGGGCCTAGTGTTTCCAACGGGTAGTCAGGCTCCTTGGGCGGCGAACCTGACAGTTTGTCAGGAGCTGACGGACCCTCGGGCGACATGGGCTTCGCTGGTGTCTGGTCCTGGGGCAGCGGTGGCACTGACAACAGGCTGACCGGCTGATCTGGCATCTAGCCACTTGACACCCGAGTCTGGCATCAGGGTGGCAATTCCTTGGCTGCAGCTATCCTCCCTCCGGCTGCAGCTGGAGGCAGGCGCTGAGGCGTACTGGGACCCCAAGGCGAAGATGCCGAGGACAACTGGGTCAAGCGCCAGGAATCTTGAGTCCGGTGCTTAGGAGAGCGGACGTCAGAGTATGAGTCCCGCTCCTAGCACCTCTTCCTGTCATCGGACCCCGCAGGACGATCTGACAAAGTGGAGGATGCCTTAGCCTGTTGCAGGGTGGCACTGAAGGTGTCACCCACCCCTTGACCAGCTGTATCCCTAGGCTTAGACCCGGAGGAATGACTGTAGGGCCTAAGACTCAGGGAGGGGGCCGAAGGCTCTTGCCCTGAGGAACCTCCGCCTGACATCCTCACTAAGGCTGGAGGTTTCAAGGCCGCAACCCGGAGGAAGCTTGGGTTGTTGGGGGAGAGCAGAACCACCTCCCATGGGAGGGAGGAGGGAGGAGGCTGGCGCCTGGCCATTTTATGGTGTGGAGACCTGGAGTGGTAATCTGAACAGGTCGTGTCCTTTTCATGGTGATGGTGTTTCCCGCAGGACTTTTTCTCCTTCTCCCTAAGAGAAGTCCCCGACCCAAGAGGAGGAGGAGGATACTAGGCCTGATGGGGTCTTTTGCATGGCGGCCAGCGTCTATTCGAGGAGATGTCTTAAGGGTCTTCAGTCGACAGATGCAGGTCTGGTGGTTGAATCCTTGGCAGTTTGGGCAGGATTCAGCATCGTGGTCGGGCCCTAGATAGATGAGGAAGGCCGAGTGACCATCCCTGGCCGGCATCTGCTTTCCACACAGGCACCTAGCTTTCCGCCGCTAAGAGGAGGAGGATGGTGAAGATGTACACCGATGATGTGGTACAAAAGGTAGAAAATGGTAATTGCGACTATGACAAAAAATGGTGGTTGACTAGTAGCACGAGGTACCCATGGAGCCGATGTGAATGGGTCGACGCTGAGAAAAGAATTGAGGTGTGGCTGGGGACAGCACCCTTTATACTATCGGTGTACGTCGGAGGCGGTCTGATGTCAGGGGGAAGTCCCCCCTGGGTACTGCTAGCTAAGATTTTTTCCATGGGGTCCTACTGCCTGGCGGCATAGTCCTTATGGTGTAGACTGCTGCCAGAGCTCCAAACTCGAAGTAAGATCTGAACATTATGTCCCAGAGATGGTCACCTGTTGACAGTTCTGTAAACAAACTTGTGGAGGTCAAACTGCATCTCACAGTCAACCCTCGGTGTTCCATACTGCTATTTTTCTAATTAACCCCAATAGCCTCTGCTATCATTTCAACGATACAATTATATACATCTGCAAACCAAGACATCCCAGGTTCACAATGATTCATACACATATATATATATATATATATATATATATATATATATATATATATTTTTTTTTTTTTTAACCACAGAGAAGCAAGGAGGGGTAAAAAGGATAGAAATAACAAATGAAGGAAGAGAGATAAGAAGAGGAGTTGTGGGGCCATCAGAGTGGCCAACTCCTAGGTGCCACAAGAAAGTCTGATTGTACAATCAGAAAGGTAAGAGACAGATAAGTGGCGGAATAGGAGAGGCCAAAAAAAATCCTTGCTTTTAACTCTCTGCATAACAAACAAACAAGGCAGGGTGTTACCCAAACCGGTCACAGGTGACCACAGGCAGCGGTGCAGTTGGAGCCGAGGATCAGGGCAGGAGAATGGAGACATGCTCTGATGTGCAACTGCACGCACAGCGTATGCCTCAGGAGCTCATCTCGGCATCCTGGGGACTGGGAAGAAAAAATTACTCACCTTAGTAATGTTGTTTCTTCTAATGGAGTCTTGCTGTATTCTGACATTTGCTGTGATCTCCAACCTTTGAACTGCCCCGGAGAGGAAAGAGTTAACTTTCCATGCAAGGCATGGAACACTGAGCTCGAGCTCGGTTGAGACTCTGTCTGCTGCTGTTTGAACCCCAACCGCCAGATCTTTTCGAGCTATACTCACTGGGCGTCCTGTGTGGAAACTGTAAACTCACACTAGCCAACTGGCAACTAAATTTAATAAAAAGGGTTTTTTGGTTTCAAAGCAAAGACTCAAATCAGGAAACTCAAAAAACAAAACACAACACGCACAAAAATTAAACAGGGTGAGAAAAGGAGGCACCTCTAGGGTGCCAACACTGCTCCTGCCCACCCACATCCCAAAAAACAGGTTCTGAGAGGGCGGGGCGAGGGGGTCAGAATACAGCAAGACTCCATTACAAGAAACAACATTACTAAGGTGAGTAATTTTTTCTTCAAACAACATGAAGTCTTGCTGTATTCTGACATTTGCAGACTACCAAGCAGTACCTCCATGGAGGAGGGACAGAAGAAAAAATTACTCACCTTAGTAATGTTGTTTCTTCTAATGGAGTCTTGCTATATTCTGACATATGCAGTGAGTCCCAACCTTCAAACTGCCCCGGAGATGAAAGAGATAACTTTCCATGCCAGGCATGGAATGCTGAGCTCGAGCTCAGTTGAGACTGTCTGTTGTTCTTCAAACTCAAACCGTCAGATCTTTACGAGGGGGTACTCACTAAGGTCCTGTGTGGAAGCTGTAAACCTACACTAGCCAACTGGCTACTAAACATAAAACACATTTTTTTGGTCGCAAAACAAAGACTCAAGTCAGGAAACCCAAAAAATGAAAAACACAACACCCACTCACCCCAAAAAGGGAAGGGGTGAAACAAAAAGAGTGGGCATTTACTAAGTGCCAACACTGCACTGCCCACCCACATCCCAAAAACAGAGGTTCTGAGAGGGCAGGCGGGGGGGAGGTCAGAATATAGCAAGACTCCATTAGAAGAAACAACATTACTAAGGTGAGTATTTTTTCTTCAAACAACATGAAGTCTTGCTATATTCTGACATATGCAGACTACAAAGCAGTACCTCCATGGAGGAGGGACAGAACCTACTTAGGAAATAGGCTCTGAAGCACAGCTGTGCCAAACCGAGCATCACTCCTAGCCTGGACGTCCAGGGAGTAATGCTTGGTAAAAGTGTGAACTGTTTTCCAGGTAGCTGCTTGACATATCTCTAGAATAGGGATGTCCCTGGCAGCAGCCAGGGAAGCAGCTGTACCTCTGGTAGAGTAGAGTGAGCCCTCAGGCCTAAGGGAGGAACCTTACCCAGTTTTTCATAGCAAAATTGGATACAGGAGACAATCCACCTGGCAATGGATCTTTTAGTGGCAGGTTTCCCTTTACCAACCTCACCATAAGTGAGGAACAGTTGGAGGGAGTCAAACCTGTGACCCTTGGTACGCTCTATGTAGTAACTAAGAGCTCTTTTGACATCTAAACTGTGCAGTCTCCTCTCGCCAGAGGAGGAATGGTCAGTGAAGTACACAGGAAGAGACACAGATTGATTAAGGTGGAAATCTGAAACCACCTTAGGCAAGAACTTCCTGTTAGTCCTGAGGACCACCTAATCTCTATGAAAGGAAATAAAATCAGGCTCCACTGACAAAGCTTGTAATTCACTTATGCGTCTGGCAGGAGTGATGGCTACCAGAAACACAGTCTTCCAAGTCAAGTACTTAAGCTCTGCTGAAGATAAGGGCTCAAAAAGGGGGTTGCATAAGCTGAGCAATGCAAACATTGAGGTCCCAGGCAGGGGCAGGGTCCCTGAATGGAGGGTTGGTGTGAAGCAATCCCTTGAAAAACTTGGAGAAAACAGGGTGAGTTGAGAGAGAACAGGGCTTACCTGCTGAAACAAAAGCAGACACAGCTGCCAGATGCACTTTCAGTGTAGCTGGTCTCAGCCCCAAGCTATTTAAGTGGACCATATAATCAAGGACTATGGGCAGATCAGCAGATTCTGGGGAAATATGCTTCCCAGAGCATCATATGGAAAATCTTTTCCATTTAGAATTATAAGTAGCCCTGGTGGAAGGTTTTCTAGAAGCCTTCAGGATATCCATTACACCTTGGGAAAGGTGCAAGTCAGCAAACTCTAACTCTTCAAGAACCAGGCCTTGAGATTGAGAGATTTGAGGTTCGGGTACCAAACCCTCCCCTGAGCACAGGTTAACAGGCTGTAATTCCTGGGAAGACACAAGGGGAAGATGGACTGCTAAGGACAGTAGGAGTGGATACCAGGGCTGTCTGGCCCAGTCTGGAGCAATCAGGATCATCTTGCACGGTTGAGATCTGATTTTGACTAGCACTTTGAACAGGAGAGGGAAGGGGGGAAAAGCACAGATAAACTTCCCTTGCCAATTGAGAACTAAGGCATCCAGGGGGACTGAGCCCAACACTGGGGGTCTGCAGCAAAAAAGGGGAAGTTGGTGATTGTCTGGGGCTGCAAAAAGATCTATCTGCGGGGTGCCCCATCTGGAAAAAAATCACTTCCAAGACCAAGGGATCCAGTGACCATTCGTGATGGCCCTGGGAAATCCTGCTGAGAGCATCTGCCAGGACATTGTCCTTTCCTGGTAGGTGAACTGCAGTGAGGGAGGTGTTCGGGGAGTAAGCCAGAGACCACAACTTCATTGCTTCGGTGCATAAGGCCGTAGACAGAGTGCCTCATTGCTTGTTGATGTACCACATTGTGGTGGTGGTGTCTGTTCTGACCTGTACAACTTTGTTCTGAACAGATTTGGAAAAAGCTTAAAGTGCTAGAAATACTGCTCTGAGTTCCAACATATTGATATGGAGCAGAGATTCCTGAGGGGACCACAACCCCTGGGTGGTGAGGTCGCCCATGTGAGCCCCCCACCCCAAGAGGGAGGCATCCGTAGTAAGGATTAAAGAGTGAGACTGGGTGGCAAATGGAACCCCTTGTCTCAGATTGTTCTGATCCTGCCACCACTGTAGGGCCTGGATCAGGGTTCGAGTTACTGGGATCAGTTTGGTCAGAGGGTCCTTCCTTTGAGACCAGAAGGCTCTCAGATGGAACTGAATGTCACTCATCTGAAATCTTGCTCCCTGCACTACTGCTGTAGAAGCAGCCATGTGCCCCAGGAGTTGTAGAAAATGCCTTGCTGGTCGAGACACCTGCAAGGTGAATGAGGCGGCCAGAGAAACCAGGGTCCTTGCCCTGTCCAGGGGAAGGAAGGCCCTGGCCTTCTCTGTATCTAGCTCTGCGCCTATGAAGGTGAGGAGCTGGACAGGCTCTAGAACTGACTTTGAAAGATTTAGGAGGAAACCCAAAGAAGTGAGCAGTTGCTGAGTTATCTGTAAGTGTAACTTGACTTGGTCTGGGGACTGGCCTACTATGAGCCAGTCGTCCAGGTAAGGGAAAATGGCAATTTTCTGCCTTATTAGAAAAGCAACTACTACTGCCAGGCATTTTGTGAACACCCTTGGAGCAGAGGTAAGGCCAAAGGGCATTGCTCTGAACTGGTAATGGCCTGAGGGCAGCTCGAACCTGAGGTACTTTCGATGGGAGCTTCTGATGTGAATATGGAAGTAGGCATCCTTGAGGTCCAGGGACACTAGCCAGTCCCCTGGCCTTAGAGAGGGTAGAATAATTCCGAGAGTCACCATTTTGAATTTTGGTTTTAAAAGGTGCATGTTTAAGTATCTGAGGTCCAGGATGGGCCGCCATTCTCCTTGTTTTTTGGGGTAAGGAAGTACCTGGAATACAATCCTTTGCCCTGGTGTAGGGGTGGAACCCTTTCCACAGCTCTGAGAGCTAGGAGGGAAGAGACCTCTGCCTCTAAGGCAAGTGCCTCTGATGGATTTGCAGGTGGAAAGGATCTGGTTCTCATCTTTGGAAACTTTTTGAAGCTGAGAACCAGTCCCTGGCTTACTACTTCCAGGACCCATTTGTCTGATGTCAGAGACTCCCAGTCCTGGACAAAGTAAGCCAGCCTGCCCCCTACAGGTAGGGAGGAATGGCCAGGCAACCCCATCAGGGTGCCTGCTTGGCAGGGCTTTAGGCTGAGGGGTGGAACAGGCCTGCTTGTACCCTGTCTGCCTCTCCTCTAAAGAACCCCTCTGGGCATAAGCAGAAGAGGAGCCTGGGCTTGGTAAAGGCCTATGAAAGGCCTGCCCCTGGGATGCTGCCTTTGAGAGTGGCCTGCCTTTCCTTGGCCTGTGCACTCCTATAGGTGGTCCTATACTCATCCATTTTCTTCATGTAATTCTCTGTCTGCTCCCCAAACAGAGAATTACCCACAACAGGAAAATCCATGGCCTTAGTCTGGGTATCCTGTGACAGGCTAGTACATCTGAGCCGAGCCATTCTTCGAAGTGCCACAGATGTAGCCATGACTCTTGATGACACATCATTTGAGTCCACTGCAGCATGGAATTGCACCTTGGATGCCTCAATACCATCAGCAGCCACCTGCTCCAGCTCCTTGGCAAGCTGGCCAGGGACCTGTTTTGCTAGAGCCATGACAGTTTTCCATCCGGATTTCTGATATCTAGCAACATAAGCCATATAATTCGCCTGTCTGAGTCCCAAGGATGCTGCCATGTACTGTTTCTTTGCCATGGTATCAATCCTCCTGGAGTCCTTGTCCGGGGGGTATGAAGCCAAGGGAATATTTGCCTTGTCATAGGCTGCAGCCTGCACTACCCCAACATGGCTGCATTGTTGTGTAAGGAACTCCGTATCAGAGCCTGACAATGTGTACCTCTTGTCCATTCTCTTATCCACAGGAGGTATAGTGTGAGGAGTTTTTAGAATTTTAAATGTCTGATTCCCAAAAGATTTATGTAAGGGAATAGACAGTCTCCTAGACTCTGGGATAGCCATCATTTCCACATAGTCAGGCTCTTCTTGATCATCCACAGCTTCCTCCATAGGGAGCTGGAGGGTTTCAGCCACTTTTTTATAAAACATAAATTGAGAAGGGGACTCAGAAAGCCTAGGAGTAGACACTCCTGAAGGTCTGTCTGGGGAGATGTCCGGGTCAATGGGCACATCCAGACTTTCAAATCCACATTCACTCTCCTCATACTCCTCTTCATAATATTCCTCTAATTCATACTCTTGAACCGGTGGAACCTGCCAAACTGAGCGCCTACCTGATGGTGCCGGTTCGGTCAGAACCGGGGAAAGCGACTGGACAATTTTGACCGCTTTGGCTATTTCTTCAGCGGTTGGAGAGGAAAGTTTTGGCTCCACACCAGCTGATTTTCTAGTCCTTTTTGCTGGAACTGACTCCTCAGAGTCGGATCTCCTTGTGCCCGAAGAAGTCTCGCCCTGGTCAGAGGGCACTCCTTCTGGTTCGGTTGGAACCGAACTGGGCTGGCCATCCGGTTCAGCGGACTTTTTGGCCTCCCTTTCCCTGAGTCTACCAACTCTCTTCTCCAGGGTAGCTGCAGGAAAATTTTTACAAATCTGGCAGTCTGCATTGAGGTGGTCAAACCCCAGACAGTAAACACAGGTGGTGTGGGGATCAGCCTTGGCAAAGACTTCCCCACACACACTACAGTGTTGAAACCCAGTGGGCCCGATTTTTCTTTTGGGTTTCTCAGACATGGTGCCAGTCCTATCCAAACTTACCCGTTTATGGCAATCCGCCAGGTAAGACCCTCTTATCGGTTCCCAACCGTGTCACGGGTCATGGAAAAACCATAATAAAATCCTTTTTTTTTTAGAACCGATAAGAACCGGTAACCACACTCTAAATCACAGATTAAGATTTTTTAAACAACTTGATCGGTTCAAACCAAACTGATAAACCGTTTACAAGTTCCACACAGAATAGAATTAATGTAAAACCTATCTAGTACTCACAAATACCACAGACAGAGACTGAACCGACAGGTTGCGGTTTAAATTCGGTCGAAAACCAAGAAAAACAGTACCTTAACCAACAAAATGAACCGGGCAGAAGGAGAAATCTCCGGAACGACTGTTCAGTGAGGCGGAGTAAAGAATCTGACGGTTTGGGTTTGAAGAACAACAGACAGAGTCTCAACCGAGCTCGAGCTCAGCGTTCCATGCCTGGCATGGAAAGTTAACTCTTTCATCTCCGGTGCAGTTCGAAGGTTGGGACTCACTGCATATGTCAGAAAATAGCAAGACTTCATGTTGTTTGAACCTACTTTGGGAACAGGTTCTGAAGTACTGCTGTGCCAAACCGAGCATCACTCCTAGCCTGGGTATCCAGAGAGTAATGCTTGGTAAAAGTATGGACTGTTTTCCAGGTGGCTGCTTGACATATCTCTAAGATAGGAATATCCCTGGCAGCAGCCAGGGAAGCAGCTGTACCTCTAGTAGAGTGAGACCTCAGGCCTGAGGGTTGAGTCCTACCCAATTTATCATAGCAGAATTGTATACAAGAGACAATCCACCTGGCAATAGATCTTTTAGTGGCAGGTTTTCCCTTACTGACCTCACCATGAGTGAGGAACAATTGAAGGGAGTCAAACCTGTGACCCTTGGTGCGCTCTATGTAGTAGCTAAGGGCCCTTTTCACGTCCAGGCTGTGCAGCCTCCTCTCTCCAGAGGAGGAATGGTCAGTGAAGAAAACAGGAAGAGACAGACTGGTTAAGGTGGAAATCTGAGACCACCTTAGGCAAAAAAACGTCCTATTAGTTCTTAGGACCACCTTATCTCTATGAAAAGAGATAAAATCAGGCTCCATTAACAGGGCCTGTGACTCACTGATGCGTCTGGCAGAAGTAATGGCTACCAAGAACACAGTTTTCCAAGTCAAGTACTTAAGCTCTGCTGAGGACAAAGGCTCAAAAGGGGGTTGCATAAGCTGAGCAATGCAAACATTTAGGTCCCAAGCAGGAGCAGGGTCCCTGAAGGGAGGATTGGTGTGCAACAATCCCTTGAAGAATTTACAAAATACAGGATGAGTGAAAGAGAAGAGGGCTTACCTACTGACAAAAAGCAGAAACAGCTGCTAAATGTACTTTGAGTGTAGCTGGTCTGAGCCCCAAGCTACTGAGATGAACCATATAGTCCAGAACTGTAGGCAACCCAGCAGACTCTGGAGAAATATGCTTACCAGAGCACCTAATAGTGGACCTTTTCCATTTGGAGTTGTAAGTCTTTCTGGTGGAAGGCTTTCGAGAAGCCTTTAGAATATCCAGAACATCTTGAGAGAGAAGCAGATCAGCAAACTTTAACTATTCAAGAGCCAGGCCTTGAGATGGAGAGATTTGAGATTCAGATACCAAACTCTCCCCTGAAAGGATGTCAACAGGTTGTAATTCCTGGGAAGAGACAGGGGAAGGTGGACTGCTAAGGACAGCAACAGTGGGTACCAGGGCTGTCTGGCCCAGTCTGGGGCAATCAGAATCACTTTGCAGGGTTGGGACCGGATTTTGACTAGCACCTTGAACAGGAGAGGAAGGGGAAAAAGCATACAAAACTTCCTTCCCAATTGAGAACTAGAGCATCCAGGGGACTGAGCCCAATACTGGGGTCTGCAGCAAAAAGGGGAGTTGGTGATTGTCTGGGGCTGCAAAAAGATCTATCTGTGGAGTGCCCCATCTGGAGAAAATCACCTTCAAAACTAGGGGATCTAGGGATCATTCGTGATGGCCCCGAGATATCCTGCTGAGAGCATCTGCCAGGACATGGTCCTTCCCTGGGAGATGCACTATCAGTGAGGTTTTCAGGGAATAGGCCAGAGACCACAACTTAATTGCTTCTGTGCACAAGGCCATAGACCGAGTGCCCCCTTGCTTGTTGATGTACCACATTGTGGTGGTATTGTCTGTTCTGATCTGGACTACTTTGTTCTGAACAGACTTGGAAAAAACTTGCAGTGCCAGAAACACTGCTCCAAGTTCCAAAAGACTGATGTGAAGCAGAGATTCTTGAGGTGACCACAGCCCTTGGGTGGTCAGATCCCCCAAGTGGGCTCCCCAGCCCAAGAGAGAGGCATCTGTGGTAAGAGTTAGAGAATGAGACTGAGTGACAAAAGGAACTCCTTGCCTTTTGTCCTGATCCTGCCACCACTGCAAAGCCTGGATCAGGGTTCGAGTCACAGGGACTAGTTTGGTCAGTTGATCCTTTCTCTGGGACCAGAAGGCTCTTAAGTGGAACTGAATGTCCCTCATCTGAAACCTTGCTCCCTGGACCACTGCCGAAGAGGCTGCCATGTGGCCCAGGAGCTGCAAAAAGTGCCTTGCTGGTCAAGACACCTGAAGAGTGAATGAAGAGGCCAGCTTCATAAGGGTCCTTGCCCTGTCCAGGGGAAGGAAGGCTCCTGCCCTTATTGTATCCAGTTCTGCCCCTATAAAGGTGAGGAGCTGTACTGGCTCCAGAACTGACTTTGAAAGACTTAGGAGGAATCCTAAGGAAGTGAGCAATTGCTCAGTTATCTGGAGATGTGACTTGACTTGGTCTGGGGACTGACCCACTATGAGCCAGTCGTCCAGGTATGGAAAGATGGAGATCTTTTTTCTCCTTAGGAAAGCAACCACTACTGCCAGGCATTTTGTGAACACACTTGGAGCTGATGTTAGGCCAAAGGGCATTGCTCTGAATTGATAGTGGCCTGAGGGCAACTCGAATCTGAGGTACTTTCTGTGGGAGCACCTGATGGGAATGTGAAAATAGGCATCCTTGAGGTCCAGGGAGACTAGCCAGTCCCCTGGCCTTAGAGAGGGCAGAATTATTCCTAGAGTCACCATTTTGAATTTTGGCTTTAAAAGGGGCTTGTTTAAATATCTTAGATCCAGGATGGGCCGCCATTCTCCTGTCTTTTTGGGGGTTGGAAGTACCTGGAGTACAATCCTTTTCCCTGTGTAAGGGTGGAACCCTTTCTCAGGCTCTGAAGCCAGAGGAAGAGACCTCTGCCTCTAGGGGCAAGGGCCTCTGAAGATTGCAGGTGGAAAGGATCTGGTTCTCATCTTGGGGAATTTTTTGAAGCTGAGAACCAGTCCCTGGCTTACTACTTCCAGGACCCACTTGTCTGATGTTAGAGACTTCCAGTTCTGGACAAAGTAAGCCAGCCTGCCCCCTACAAGTAGTCGAGAATCGGCTAGGGCAGACCCATCAGGGTGCCTGCTTGGCAAGGGCTTTAGGCTGAGGGGTGGGAGCAGGCCTGCTCATACCCCGTCTGCCTCTCCCTCTAAAGAACCCCCTCTGAGCAAAGGCAGAAGAGGAGGCCTGGGCTTGGTAAAAAGGCCTATGAAAAGGCCTGCCCCTGGAATGCTGCCCCTGGGGAGTGGCTTGCCTTTCTTTGGCCCGAGCACTCCTGTAGGTGGTCCTGTACTCGTCCATTTTCTTCACGTAGTTCTCTGTCTGCTCCCCAAACAGAGAATTACCAATGACAGGAAAATCCATGACCTTAGTCTGGGTATCCTGTGGCAGGCTAGTACATCTGAGCCAAGCCATCCTTCGACGGGCCACAGATGTAGCCATGACTCTAGATGAAACATCATTGGAGTCCACAGCAGCATGAAATTGCACCTTGGATGCCTCAATCCCATCTGCAGCCACCCACTCCAGCTCCTTGGCAAGCTGGTCAGGGACCTGTTTAGCTAGAGCCATCACAGTGTCCCACCTGGACTTCTGGTATCTAGCTGTGTAGGCCATATAATTAGCCTGCCTGAGTCCCAAAGATGCTGCCATGTACTGTTTCTTTGCCATGGCATCAATCCTCCTGGAGTCCTTATCTGGGGGGGTGTGAAGCCAAGGGTATACTTGTCATATCACAGGCAGCAGCCTTCACTACCCCAACATGGCTGCATTGCTGGGAAAGGAACTCCGTATCTGAGCCTGAAAGAGTATACCTCTTGTCCATTCTTCTGTCCACAGGAGGTATGGAATTAGGGGTTTTTAGAATTTTAAATGCCTGTTTCCCAAATGACTTATGAAGGGGAACAGACAGTCTCCTGGACTCTGGGATGTCCATCATCTCAATGTAATCAGGCTCATCCTGATCCTCTACTGCTTCTTCCATAGGAAGCTGGAGGGTTTCAGCCACTTTTTTGTAAAACATAAAGTGGGAAGGGGACTCAGAAAGCCTAGGAGGAGAAACACCTGTCTGGGGAGATGTCCAGGTCAATGGGCACATCCAGACTTTCATAATCACCATCATTATCTTCATACTCTCCCTCCTCCTCCTCCGGTTCATAAAATTCTTCTAAATTATAATCTGAAACCTGGGGAACCGACCGAACCGAGCCTCTAACCGATGGTGCCAGTTCAGTCGGAACCGAAGGTAGCGACTGAACAATCCTTATCGCTTTGGCTATTTCATTAGCGGTCAGAGAAAGGACTTGTGGATCCGAACCGGATGACTTATCCCTTCTTTTTCTTTTAACCAGAACTGACTCCTCAGAGTCGGTTCTCCTTTTGCCCGAAGAAGTCTCGCCCTGGTCAGAGGGCACTCCTTCTGGTTTGGTCGGAAGCGAACCGGGCTGGCCATCCGGGTCAGCGGACTTCTCGGCCTCCCTTTCCCTCAGTCTACCTACTCTCTTATCCAGGGTAGCTTTGTGAAAACTTTTGCAAATCTGGCAGTCTGAATCGAGGTGGTCAAACCCCAGACAATAAACACAGGTGGTGTGGGGATCAGCCATAGCAAAGGCTTCCCACACACACTGCAGTGTTGAAACCCAGTGGGCCCGTTTTTTTTCTTGGGTTTCTCAGACATGGCCAGTCCTAACCAAACTCTTTCCTCTCCAGGGCAGTTCAAAGGTTGGAGATCACTGCAAATGTCAGAATACAGCAAGACTTTATGTTGTTGGAAAAACAGAAAACAACTCTGACTGCTGCAGAGGCTATCCACCCT
Organism: Neoceratodus forsteri; assembly: GCA_016271365.2. Lineage (NCBI taxonomy): Eukaryota > Metazoa > Chordata > Ceratodontiformes > Ceratodontidae > Neoceratodus > Neoceratodus forsteri. The sequence continues at coordinate 213,741,521 of CM057456.1, forward strand.
TCACCACAGGCCCCACACTGCTGACCATAGCCCTCTCTTCACTATGCATAGAGAGAGTCTTCTTGGGGGGCTAGGGTCCATCTCCAACAGCTCAACCCTGGGGAGCAAGTCAAGGTGTGAAAATGGAGAGAGTCCTGGAGAAAGTGGGTGATGGGGCTGGTTGAGTGGTTTAGGACTGATGGGGGAGGGTTGGACAAGGGTAATAAAGCATGCCTAATAAAAAAAATATACACCTCTGAAATTAATGATCAACAGCTCAGTAACCAACTGTCAGATCTTGCATGAAAATATCCTTCTAATGATGGCATAATAGGCTTCCCTCAAAGCCCCCTTAAGTCTTAGATTAAAAACACTGGAAAAGAAAATACAATCCATACTTTTGAAGTACTGAGCACAGAATCACTTTCACTGATTTTTTTTTAACACCAAGAGAGAGACACCAAGCTGAAGCTTGTTTGTAGGTGCGACCTGGGAGCACAAGGAAGTTAAGTGACTGGCTCAGGGTCACACAGTACGCAAGTGGGGCCTGTGGGATTCAAACCCAGGTCTCCAGGTTTGCAGCTCAGAGCCTTAAATCACTGTGAACTTCTTCCTAAGTAGTAACAGTAGTAGTATATAATGTTTATTCAAGGAGTTACCACTGCGCCATCGCTCATTTACATTGGAATTTCTGTGCATGGAGGGTCAAGAAGCAAGGCGATAGCTAGCAAGTAACAGTCTTCTAGTAGGCAGTTTCAAGTTATATATGACAGCATTAATAAGTACAGTGAAAGGCATACCTTTCAACCTTCTGTCAGGCTAGGAAACAGTATAAAAATCAAGGACTGCAACAACTACTGGGTTAGTTAAGATTCGGACATTCATTTTGTGATGGTCAAGAGAAGGGTGGGTAAATCGGCCACATTCTCAAACTTAGTGCAAGGATGTTCCAGGCGCAGGGACCGCTGACATGGATACAATTTGTACCTTGTTTTAGTTTTGGTGCACGGGACACTATAGCAAGGCCCCTGGATGACAGCAGACTATACTGTTATCCAGGTGTGTAGGTTACTGGTGATACTGTATATGTGTATGTATAAATACACCATGGAAAGTACATTAATACATAAAATACAGAAGCTGCAGGTTTCCACATCTCACATGGGGCAGCCATTCTAGGTCATGGTATGGACAGTGGTGGGTACCATACAGATTGCCAAGACAAAGTGTGCCATGTGACTGCAAATAACATTCATTCTTTTTTCGTATGGTAGTGGGAGGCACTACCATAGAGCAGATCATCATGACCCAAGTGTACAATCAATTATTTGGAATTTGCACTAATAGTACTTGCTTTCAGCACCCCTTCAGTTGGGATACTTTATTAATCATTTCAATGTGAAACAGATCATTTTCAGGTGTCAATCAGGTAATCCCAATGGGTCAGGTCTGCTTACAGTTGTACAGTTCCCCCTCCCTTAATGCATATATGAACCTCCTGCAGTCCCAATGTGGCCCAAATTAGTGTTGGCTGTGAAGTTTCCGAAAACAAAGCGTCATATAATGGTAAAAAGCAAATTATACAGTATGGACAATTTTTTTTTTTTTTTTTAATTCTCTTTGTTCTCCTGTAAGAGGCTAGGATTGTACCTTGTACTGGCCATCAGAGCCTCTTTTAGGTTCATCCCACACTGTGCTGGCTCCAGGGACCTACTGGGGATCTGGGAGACCGTGGCTTGCCCCCACAGTGGGCCCCCCTCGGCCCAAGGGGGAGGACTAAGATGCTAATCTGGACCCCAGGCATCCCCTGGAGCAGGCTGAGGTGGTGCTTGCAATGGCCCTGGAGTCACTGTGCTGCTGTCATAGAGGTTTTCTGCTTTGGTTGCCCCTGGAGACACGGAAGTGCAATGACATCAGCATGGGGCACGTATGCTCGCACATGTGCCCCACAGATGCCTGCTGTTGTCTCCCAGTGTGGTACCGTGCTGCTGCTGAGAGTCACACTTATGCTCCGATGCTCTGGGCTTGTTCCCAAACTTGGATCATCAGGATTGCTAGCCGCAATGCTGGCGGGCTGGCTAGCAAACTTAAACCTTAGGAACACACATTTGGCAGTCATAAAAGAGCTGCTGATACGCTATTATAATTGGGGTAGGCAGCTAATGGCAAGGAGTTGCCTGCTCCAGAACCTAAATTAGCACAGACATTCATTTTTTAACCATGAATTTTGAAGTTCTCTAACTTACAACTGAGATCTTACTTCCAAGTCTGAAGCCAGCTGCCGAGTTCCTAGTGAAGACCCGCACACAAAACTGTGTTTTAATGATGCAAAGCGTGAAAGGAGTTGCAGGGCTACAAAGAGCATTAAAATGCTATCGGGGCAGTGAAGGACTTTAGGTGTATTACAGCCACTTGTACACATTAAGGGGGGGGGAGGATCATTCCACATACTATCCCTATTGACATGTACAAAAGTGGCTGTAATTCATAAAGATCGCCATTGTTCCCGACAGCATTACAATGTTATCTATAGCCCTGCAGCTACTTCCCCACTTTGCACCATTAGAACACAGTTTTGTGGGTAGCACTCAGCGGCTGGTTTGAAACTCAGAAGAGTGTGGTTGTTGTAAGTTAAGAAACTTAAAATCCATGGTTAAAAAATACAGGTTACTCACCTGTAACAGGAGTTCTAGGAATGGTATATGTTGTTCATCCACACTCATTGGCAGGTATCCTTGCCGCTTTAAATCTTGCCGGAAGGTCTTCAAGCTTGCTCCTCCCACCCACCCGGGTGGTATAACTCTCGGCTCCGCCCCATGACGCCAGATCTGGCCGCTGGAAGCTCAGGTTGTGCGTCAGCCGGGAGGTGGGAGTGTAGGGATGAACAACATATACCATTCCTAGAACTCCTGTTACAGGTGAGTAACCTGTATTTCTAGGGACATGGATATGTTGTTCATCCACACTCATTGGCAGACTCCTAGCAGTTCTCCGGAGGAGGAGGCAAAACCTTTTCAATACTTACTTGGGAAAGAGACTGGAGAACCAGAGGCCCAAAACCAGCATCCGGGTGACTCAAGGTCGATGTGGTAGTGGGTAATGAAGGTGTTTGCTGACTTCAGGTAGCAGCCCTGCAGATTTCCTGGATAGGGGCGTCCCTGGAAGCAGCCACCGTTGCAGCAGTATGGCGGGTAGAATGAGCTCTTATCCTCTGGGAGGCTCCATGCCCGCCAACTTATAGCGAGATCTATGCAGGAGGTTACCCACCTGCTTATCGTCCCGCTTGGCTGCAGGTCTGCCAGATCACGGCTTCAGCGTGAGATGACAAACAGCTGGCGAACCTCTCCCAATTTCAGCCGTGCGCTCCTTATAATAAGCGGCGCCCTTCTAGGGTCCAGAGTATGGAGCCTATATTGACCTCGAGGTGTGATTGGGGTAGAACACCGGCAGAGTCAACACCTGGTTAAGGTGAAACTCCGACACCACCTCGGAAGGAATTTCGGGTGGGAAGCAGGACACTCTGTCCTGTGGAAGACCAGGTAAGGAGACTCGATGGAAAGCCTGGAGCTCTCCCATCCTTCTGGCTGGCGTGATAGCCACCAAGAAAGCGGTCTTCCACGACAGGTGAGAGAGAGCACACCTGTGCATAGGTTCGAATAGCTTGCCCATGAGCTTTGCCAGTACCAGCAGTAGATCCCACGGAGGTGGGGGTTCCCGCACTGGAGGGGAAATGTGATCAAGGCCTTTGAAAAAGCGCCAGACCACCTTCTCCTGCGCCACCGACTGCTTCCCGGCCCGCGCCCGGTAAGCAGAGAGATGGCTGCCAGGTGCACCCTTAGGGTCGTCGACCTAAGCCCTTGACTAGAAAGGGACCATAAATAGTCCAAGATGCTTGCCAAGGAACAGGAGGAAGGGTCCAAGCCCTTGCCCTGACACCAAATGGAAAACCTTTTCCATTTGAAGGCATAACATTTTCTGGTTGACTCCTTACGGGCGCCTCAACTACATTGAGGACCTCGGCGGAAAGACCCAAGGCCTGGAACTCTAGCAGCTCAGGAACCAGGCCGTCAGGTGCAGAGATTGAAGGTCGGATGGAACACCTTCCCTGATTGACTGAGAGCAGGTCGGGTGAGCTGGAAGCTGCCGTGAGTCCTGGAGCTGAGACTGAGGAGATCTGGGTACCAGAACTGGCGAGGCCAGTCTGGGGCTATCAGAATCACCTGCGCCTTGTCCCTCCTCGCCTTGAGAAGCACCTTGTGGATCAAGGGAAATGGGGGAAAGGCGTAAAAGAGGCCCGGGGTCCATTGCCTCGAGAAGGCATCCCCCTGCAGCGAGCCCTGCTGAGGGGGGCGGGCATGGAACAGACTCAGCTTCGCGTTCTCCATGGAGGCAAACAGGTCCACCTGAGGTGTGCCCCAAAGGGAGAACAGATGCTGTACTACCTCCGGCAGGAGAGACCACTCGTGGGATGCAGCCCCTATCCGGCTCAGGGCATCGGCCAGGGTGTTGGAGGCTCCTGCCACGTGAATGGCTAGGAGATCCGCCTCCAGGCTGCGCCGAGTGACCAAATCAGGAGGCTTCCTTGCATAGAAGCATGGGAGCGTCCCGCCCTGGCGGTTTAGATAGTACATGAGTCGTGGTATTGTCCGTCTGGACTCGGACCACTTGACCCCGGAGGAACGGAGCAAAGGCGGTGAGAGCTAGGCGGACCGCTCGGAGCTCCAGCAGGTTGATGTGGCATCGGGACTCCCGCGGGGACCAGAGGCCATGAGCCCGGTGTTCCCCCAGATGGGCACCCCAACCCATCAGAGAGGCACCGGTCGATAGAGAGACCGTCGGCTCAGGGAGCGAGCAGGATGCCCTCCTGCAAATGATCTGGAGCGGTCCACCACTGGAGAGCGTCCACATCCCTGTGTCACCGACACCAAGCTGGTCAAGGGACGCAGCTGCCAGGACCACTGGCTGGCCAGTCCCCACTGAAGGGGACGCATGTTCCAGCGGGCCCAACGGACCACGCTGGTGCAGGCCGCCATGAGACCCAGGAGGCGCAGGAAGTCCCGGGCAGGGCGCAATTGCCCAACCAGAAATGATCGGGCAAAGGAGGAAAGAACCTCGGCCCTGTCCGCCGGGAGCCGCGCTCTGGCTCAAAGAGAGTCGAGCTGCGCCCCGATGAATAGAATCACCTGCTTCGGCTCGAGTTCCGACTTGGCCTCGTTGATAAGGAGGCCCAGTTGAGAGCAGACCTGGAGGGAGCTGCTATCAGCCAGTCGTCCAGGTAAGGGTACACCCGGACCCCTCGGCGCCGCAGGAATGCTGTCACCACTGCCATGCATTTGGTGAAGACCCTGGGAGCTGGAGACAAGCCGAAGGGCATGGCTTGGAACTCGAAGAGGGATCCTTCCGCTCGGAAGCGAAGGAATCTCTGGTGAGACGGACGGATAGGGACGTGAAAAAACGCGTCCTGCAAGTCCAGAGAGCAGAACCACACGCCGCGTTCCAAGGATGGTATTATCTGAGCCAGAGTGACCATCCTGAAGGTTCGAGACCTTGGGAACTTGTTTAGGTCGTGTAGGTCGAGAATGGGGCGCCAGCCCCCCGTCCGTTTCGGAACCAGGAAGTACCTGGACACAAACCCTGGGTCTGAAGGAGGGTCCACCACCTCTCTTACCACCTCCTTCTGGAGGAGGAGGCGATGTCGGCTCGACGAGCCGCCAGTGAGGCTGGGGATCCCGAAGCCCCCCGAGGGGCGACGGCTCTGAAGGGTGGTGCCTGCTCGAATTCCAGAGGCAGGCCTCTTCCCACCACCTCCAAGACCCACCTGTCCGTGGTAACAGCGGACCAGGCGGAACGGAAGTGCCGGAGCCGTCCCCACACGGGGGGACCCAGGGGTAAGGTGACGGGGATGGGGGCGACACCCCTCAGCCCGTCACTGGGCAGGCTTGGAGGAGGGACCGGCCGAGGGACCTCCTGGGCCCTTCCTCCCTGCCTCCTGTTAGAGGAAGCCGACGGCTTGGGTTTGGGATGCCAAGGCCGAGCCTGCTGGCCCTGACGTTGCTGGGCCGGGCGCGCCGGGGGCACAGAAGGACGAAAGAGCTTAGGCTGTGGTTTGCGGCCTTTGTCCTTCTGAGCGGAAGAGACCGAGTCCAAGGTGGCATTGGACTCTCGATCCTCTGCAGGTGACCTTCACCCCAGGGCGAAGAGGTCAGTCCCCAAAAGGAACATCCGCCAACTTGTGCTGGGTATCCGGTAAAGGTGGATATCCTCAGCCAAGCCGCCGACGCATAGCCACTCGGCCGCCACCGATCTGGCACATGAGTCCCTATATCCAAAGCAGTCTGGAGCTGCTGTTTGGCCACTGCCCTGCCCTGGTCCCGCACCTGCTTAACCGTAGTCTGCAGATCGGCGGGAAGATGAGGGATGACCTCATCCAGGGAGCCCAACAGGGCATGAGAAAAATGTGCCATGAGGACTGCCGAACTGGCCTGCGAAGACCGAGAGGAGCGCATAGCGTAGACTTTTCGCCCGACATAGTCAATTTCTTGGACTCCTTGTCAGGAGGTTTGTCCACATCCCTGGCGTTGCGCGGCCGGAAACGCTGTCGGTAACCAACCCCTCAGCGGAGGGTGTTCAAAACGGACAAGGAACGGTAGGGACCGCTACTTCCTTGGCCATCCTGGCCGGCGCAGGACAGGAAGCAGGCGCTGCAAAGCCCCAGTGCCGACCCACTATGGCCTCGGCCACGGAAGAGCCTCCGTCGGAGAATCCCCTCGGTCCAGAATCTCCGTGAGGGGATACCTGGCCCGTTTGGAAACGGGTTCGAGCTCCATCCCGGTAGACTCCGAGATGAGCCGAAGCAGTCCTAGGAAGGACGACGGGCTATCGTCCATTGACTGACCTCCTGAAGAATCCAAGTCCAGTCGCTTGGAGAAAAGGAGGAATCATCTTCGGACTCGGAAGAGTCCTCGAAGAGCTGCCTCTGGCCTGAGCCACCCTTCACCTGCCGAGGTCGGTCGGGAGTGAGGGTAACTGACAACCGATGGGGTAGACCCTTAGCCAACCGAGAATCCTTGGTCGGAGCCCCAATTGGTGGCTGTGGGGCGGAGGTTCCACGAATCGTGGAGCAGCTGGTTTTGGGTTTACTAACGGCCTGGGTATAGGCTCCTCGGATAAGTCGAGGTTGTGTCGGCCGTTCGGTGACAGCCACTTAATGGCGGGGGAAGGCGGCGGGGCCGGCTTATTCCCGGCCAGGAGCTGTTGCAACATAAGGTCCTCGTACCGTCGGCGTAATTCTGCGAAGCCTCCCTCATCCGAGAGGAGGAGGGCCGAGGGGCGGCGGCCGCCGCTGTGATGCGAGACCGAGACCGCCTATAACGGTGGGATCGGCTGGACGCCGAGGTCCGACCGAGAGTCCCGGAATTTCGAGTTCGGTGCGGGAGGTGTCGGCGGAACCGCACTCCCCGGCTCGGATGGTCCATCCGAGGGCTCCGGAACGGAGGCACAGGCGAGCCACGGATCCTCAACTCCTCCCGGGGAACCGGGAGGCGGAATCTCGGCTGCTAAAGGCGACAGCCCGTCCAATGGGTCGAAAAATCTCGACTTCATCGGTGGAGTCTCGGTCAACTGACCTGGCAGGGGACACCGTGAGGCCAGTGGCGAGCCTGATGATCGACCCGAAGCCGGCGGTCGGCGGCCCGGGAGAGGGACCTTTCCGCTCCCAAGAGCGTCGACGGAGGACTTACCCTGTCCCTCTTTTGGACCGAGAATAAGGTCCAGCAGGCATGAGCCCTTCTCCTTTAGTGGAGAGGGACAGACAAAGCTCCTTAAAAGAAGCCGTGTAGGAAGAAGGAAGAACCCAGCCGTGTAGGAAGAACCCAGAGAGAGCGGGATAAATGCCGCGGCCGAGGAAGATCCGGTACGCGCCTCCTCTTCAGAGCGACCATCCGCTCGGCTGATCCGCCCGAGCTCCCGCCGCGCGGACACCGTAACCGGGCCTCATTAGACTTCACGGAGCGCTTCTCGGACGGCCCAGTTGCAATCGGGCAGCACGGTCTTGAGGGCGTGGGCCGAGAAAGATGAGCACAGGTCGCAAGCCTGCGGGTCGTGCTCAAGGCCTAAGCAGTAGACACTGCGTGGAGTGTGGATCCGTCCGAGACATCTTCTGCCCGCATGGGCATCTCCGAAATCCGAGTCGATTTGTCCGCCATGGCGCGAGGATAGAAGACTGAAGTCTTTTGCAAAATTTATTTTTAAATCCATAAGCGGAGGTGGAACCAGTCACAGACGCAGAGCGTTAAGGAGGGAACCTGAGCTTCCAAGCGGTAAGGAAGATCTGGCGTCATGGGGCGGAGCCGAGAGTTATACCACCCGGGTGGGTGGGAGGAGCAAGCTTGAAGACCTTCCGGCAAGATTTAAAGCGGCAAGGATACCTGCCAATGAGTGTGGATGAACAACATATCCATGTCCCTAGAAACATGAATTTCTTTCCTAATTTAGGTCCTGGGGCAGGCAGCTCATTGCCATAAGCTGCCTGCCCCATAAGTGTCAACTGCTCTTGAAATACCCGTAAACATCTGTTCACTAAATCAAGTCATGCACAGGTTTTCTACCACAAACCACATTAACATGCTCACCTGCTCAGTTTCCCACTGTCTCAGACAAAAACACACACAAACTTGAAATAAGAAAAAAAGTCTGTACATGAACTTGTGCTTAACAAAACTGGGTTCCCTCAGGTATAGTTTTAGTTTTCCAACAAGCTGCTATTTGTTGGGCCAAATCCTTAATCTTACACAACTGCCTCATAACTGTATTCACTCACTCCTCTTGTGTTTTAGAGGGCTCGCTGTTGTTAAGTATACTGCTATTGTCCTTTTCACTTCCACTATATTGCCCCCTCCCCCAGGCCTCACCTGGAAACTGAGCTTCAACTTAGTCGGTCTCTCCCAGTTATGAATTTCTAATTACATAATTTATCAGAGTTCCATTCAATCCATAGATGTTTTCAGCCCTCCTCGCCTTGTGAGGAACAGTCGTCTTCGCTTGCTGCTTACGTGTCCTGATCCATTTTTGCAACAAAGGTCCCTGCCTCTTTGTGAGCTGTAAAAATGAAGATCTGATTTCTGACAGTAACCCAACAACATGCTGGGAACCACATGGTTAAAAATGCCCAGATCCCAGTGTTTGTTCCCAATACTGTCAAATGCTCTGCATTTCATACATTCAGGGTACAGATGACTAAAAAAAAAAAAAAAAAAAGCTTGAGCTGCCTTAAAGACCTGATCTCTTACAGCTGCTGAAGCAGTTATCATTAGCATGGTGCGGGCTCTGTGGCAGCTGTGGCTTTGGCCAATGGTAGTGAAAATCCAAGTCCTGGCACATCTAGTAGCCACCTCACCAGAAGTCACTGGTTCTAGCCCCCAAGTCCCTTGGGGGATCCCTAGTATTCAGGCTCTAACGGAATTTTATAGCTGCAGAGCGCAGCCAACTTTGTTCTTTCACCACTGCTGATGCTGCTACTATTGCTTTGCCTGCCTTACTAATGATTCTGGGACTGTGTCCACTATGACTTTCACTTTTTGCTCCACAGTCACTAGGCGCTCACTGATGTAAAACTTATGGTCGATTCTCTGGACTGACTGACTAAGGACCAACACTGCCTTGTTGCCTCAGGATGCAGCATTACATCAGCATTTTGCCAGTTCCATGCCTAGACTGTGTGTTCTCCAACTTTGGTGCAGTCCTCTTTAATCCCAAGCCTAGAAAATCAGTCAATGTAGTCTTTCCACTCTTCTCCGTGTCATGATGTAAAAGATTAAGACTAAAGATGCAAGAAGTTAAATAAATAAAGCTCAAACACTCAGAAGCTCCAAAATATGTACTGCTGATCGCTCCATCTAAACTACTTTATTTTAAAACAAATGAGTATGCCCTGACCGTGGATCCCACCATGGAGCACATGGGGTGGAGCAGCACTGCAGAGGTGACACTCTTGGCTCCTGGAGGTCGAGAGAGCATGGGACACCCTGACATTTGCACAATCATTCTGAGTGACCTCAGAGCAGCACGTTCGCCCTCATAGAGGAGAGGTGCAACTGAGGTGCCCCATGAACATCTGGGAAAAAAAATAATAAAAATAAGAAATGGCTCAAACTTGAAAAATATTTTCAGTACAAATCACCTGATTAAATTTCTCATTTCCTTTTCTGCCCAGGTTTTCACCATTTTTCTTGGATTTCCTTTGCAGTATCCATGACGGAACCTAAAAATACAATTGTGTAAATGTTACATTTAACCAAAAAAAAAAAAAGTCTACAGTTTAAATGTATGCTTGTAATAAGAAGGTGCTAACAAGCATTTTGTCAAGATTGGGGCTAACCCAGAGTCTGCTGACCACAAAAACAAAATACACACTTACCTAAATTCACCGCTGACATACTTATCACGATCTTTGAACATTAAAATGGAGGTCTTGTAAATCTTTATAGCTCTGTTCTCCCCATTTGCTGTAGTGGCATGGTACACATTAGCCTGTTAAAAAAAATAAATCACAATACTGAAATCAGTTTGTAGCACTTCAGGATGAAGACAACAAAGAAAAAACAACAACAACAAATCGGACCAAAGGGCTTGAAGATGTAAAGTTGGATCCTGACAGTTCAAATTACTACACTTACAGTACAGGATCTTTTTGTTTTGTGCTGTTCACTTGAATCTCATTCATGACAGCATCTGTGCAGAGAGTGTCACAGACTAAGTTAATTCGTGTGAGAAATTTCAAATCTATTTTTCTTTGTTTTAACCCCTTTCAGTAAACAATATGCATAGTAAGGTTAGTTACTTCTGCATTGAGGCACACCTCATCTGCATCAGGCCACCTGGAAACATCAGCCTTACTGGGGCCGCCCACACTGACGCACGTCTGGCACCACCTACATAATTTGAGTGGCCCCGTACCACCTCAGTTTCTCCACCACAGACAAGCTCTGAGTTGTACCATACCAACACGAAATGAGAGGTTAGAAGCTCGTCTGGAAAGAAAAGCCCATGACCAAGCATGCAGTAACGGGCATGTATTATACTACCTAAAAATACAGAAAGGGGCAAAAGGGAGGGGGAAACTGTGGCTCTATGGAGGCAATTCTGTTGAAGATCTGCTATTACTCGTAAGTACAGCTGCAGCAAAATTTCACCACCAAAGGTGGTGCAAAGTCGGAAACTACGTGCTATGTGTAATGGGGCAAAGCTTCCAGACTTCACCCCAACTTTGAACGGCAATGTTTTTTTCTTTTCTGTTAATCATTTAAAACTGTGAAACCCACACTCCACTCACTGTGACAAACTGTTCCCATTGCCCAGACAAGTTTTTTTTTCCTTCCTCTGTTTTACCTCTTGTTCCTCATCCCTGACCTCCTTCTGCCAACTACCCCCAGCCCCATCACCCACCACACCTGGGACTGCATCTCACCTATATGGTGAGTGGGTGCCTAAGTAGGTGGTGCGGGGACAGTAGGGTCACTGGCGTCATTCTGCCGGTGACTGTGGTGTTCCCTGTTTTCTCCCTCTGACCTGGGATGGCATGCGTACAGTGGTGTGCATGTATTGCACAAAGATGTAACACTGGTGTAAGTGTAAGGCCAGGACCCTGCATCAATTCAAGCAGGCATGATAAATCAAGAGGTCTCTTCTGCTGGCTATTTTCGTATATTCGTAACACACCTCTCTGTGCCTGCTCCGAGCCAACTAAACAGGCAACCGTTGCTGTGCCACCCAGCTACTGCTAGATGACAATAAAACAACGGTACACACTGTCCCCCACCCATCTCAGAGGACAGCAGTCCATGAACGCTCAATGCTCCTACCCCCCGGCCGGCCCCAAGCGACCCTGGTCCATTCCTGAACCCAGGTTGCCAGTGTGGTGTGGAGTGTCTGAGCCCACGATATTGCTGGGCCAACTTCTACCCAGAGCCTTTTATAAGAATGTATCTTCATCCTACCAGCTTCTAGCACCTCCCTCCCCACACAGTTCCAGAGACTTTTTTTTTTTTTTTTAAACACACACACACACACACACACACACACACACACACACACACACACACTTTCACTCCGGTCATGGCCTCGGAGCTCTCTCGGGTATCCTGCCTGATCCCGCCCCATCTGAGGTCCTCTCAGTCCTAAGCCTCCTCTCTCCCCCCCCTCCTCCCACAGCCAGTACCCCCAGCTTAACCCCTCCGGGGTGGGGCCACCCCTCCTCTCTGGGCACTCTTCAAAGTCCGACCCTGGCTGTGGGTGAGGGCCCAGGTCGAGGATATGAGAGGCCAGGCGAGACAGATCCGGCAGTGGGCACGGGGGTCAGGTGCCGTCGCCTACCCCGCAGAGCCGTGTGTTTCCATTTTTTGGTCCCCCCCCACGTGGGCACCCCCAACGTCATGCGCGCGTCAGCCATGCTACTAGTGCTGTCTATGTACTGCAGCGCTCCCGATCTCCACCGGGAGCCGCTGGTAGGCCGGACAATCCCAGGCCCTCCCCCCGGGAGAGGAGAGCTGTCCATCGGACACTCAATCCTCTCCCTCCCGACCCCTGACGTCCCGAGCTCGTTCCCGAACTCGGGCTGTCGGTGTGGCGCGAAGTGTGGTGTCTAGCACCTCAACCCTCAGCGCCACCGGGCCGGCTCCAGAGACGCTTTTATATAAATAATAGATAACCCTTCCGCCAACAGCAACACATCAGCAGAACACACCACCCAGCCCCCCATTCGTCTTCCCCAGTCATATAAATTGTACCGAACCCCCACTCTACCTCCCTCCTCCCCCAGACCAAAATTACAGAGATACACGATGATCTGAACTGTGAGAAGAAAAAAAAACTGCCCAATGCTGGAGTGAGACACCCTGTTCAGTGTCCTGATGTAGAATGAAGGAACAATGACGTCCTCCCCTACAGTAACACCTGACTGGCTAACAAGTGGACAATCAGGAGTTACTGTACATGAGGGATGCCACTGTTCATTAGCAGGACACTGAAGAGGGCATCTTTTTCAGCACTGGATGGTGTCCCCCCTGTTTTTTTACAGGTTTATGATTTACATGATGGAGGAAGGACATCCATGGGATGGGGGAGGAGGCAATGGTGTTTTACAGACATGGCACTAGTGGGGGAAGGTGCATCTATTATTTAATAAAAAAAATTACCGGACTGTCTGTGTGTGTGTGGTGGGGGGGTTCTTTCTTTAACAGGGTCTGGGTGGTGGAAAGGGGTAGGAACAATTTGCTTCAGTAAGTTGGTGGGGGGGGAAGGTCGCATATTTTAAAAAAGAGTTTTTGAAGACAAAAAATACTTTGGGTAGTTTCCAATGGCAGAGTGTTACTTCACCAGGTAAAAAACTACAGATAGAGGTACTTCACTGACACCAATCAGTCTGTGAGCCTGGCCTAAATACAAATCCACCACCTGAAGCTAGTGCAGCAAGCTGCAACAGGTGATCTTTCTGGAGCTCGTCACTGGATCACATTATTCCAGCCTTATCTGCATGTCTGCATGGCAGATTTGCTTTTAGGTGCCAATATTGCCAGGGTACCTCTGTTCCCCCTAGGGTTTCAAAATTATTAGCCACTGTGGCTATCAGACCCAATATTTTTTAGCCACCACATGAGACCCTTAGCCACACATGCCAAGTAATGCTAAAATTTTCTACAGACTTGTAACTGCAGATCACATTCTGTAAGTACTTAAACATGTTTACAGCACTTTTGTAGTGGTTAAACACGACTACTGATCATTACTGAGCCTAGATTTGAAATAAAATATTTTTATATAATTATCAGGTTCTGAACTGTGATGTGTAATAAGCAAAGCATACAAAATAAAATGCATAAGGTCATTATTAAGATTGAGATGTGTGGCCACACAGCAGCCCAGCCCATTTAATTTTGGAAAAAAAAAATAAGCACTATATTTTGTGCACAGTGAAGTTCAGGCAAACAGTGAGGCACGAGACAAAACAATGGCGAGACATCTGTAAAAGGCAAGGCACCAACCACATATTTTTTCAAGCAGGAAAACCAGCAAGACTCTAAAAGTTTTAAGTCATTTAGTGTGAAACAACAAGGCCAGTAGTGCCGTAATTACAGTAAGTGTTTTGATCCCCCCCCCAGCTGCCATAGCACACACAGTGTCATGTGTAGCCTGAGACTCAAGGCAGCCAGAAATAATTTTCACGAAGAAATTAAGAAACAGTTTCATTAAACGTAGAAAAACAGTGTAATATTTTAAACACACGTTTGAAAAACATTAGGCACCAGTTATTGATGCCGGCTATATTAAGAAAATCAGTAAGTTACTGTTTTTATGACATAAGCAGCTCTGTAAGTTTGAAAACAACATGGTAACGTGCCCATTTCAAAAATCAACAAACCCAGTAACTTTGAATGCCAATGATTCTGCAACCACCAACAGCAGTGATTCGTTTTCCTCTTTGTGTGTCTGAGCTTCATTCTAAATCGTGACCACACAAGATTAAAACAGTGCCTGTGAAGGAAAAGGCCAAACAATTTTAGTTTAGGTAACCAATATACCAGTGAGTCGCGACTATTAATGCATCATAGAAAAAGCAACCAGCCCAGTGTCTGAGACTTTGTCTTTTTCTGTCAGGTCTATGCAGTGCTGCAGATTATCTTCAAAGGAACTTGGTGGTGCATCAGTTGCCTTGACAGTTTATAAGAAACCACGCCTGTCCTTCTCGGATGCCCAGATCTGGAATGCACTTTCGAAATCAAAGTTTCCAATGTCATCTGGAGCCTCGACCAGAAGAGTCATTAGACAGTTCACATTCCACACTTTAAGACGATTCCTCTCAGCAGTCTTAATGTTGTTGTATGCACTAAACCCACGTTCACACTCCACTGAAGTTGATGGGGTTGCCAGACTTACTGAATATAGTCTGGACATGTTTGGCCACGATTCCTTGTTTGGGACCATAACTTTGACATTGAATTCTTCAATACTGCACTGTTTGTGCGCTGAGAACAGTCTACGTATTAAAGACCATTCAAGTCTGGTTTCATCTGGGTTAACTGGCAGGATATTAGTAACTTGAGGGACACTGGCTTCTTTGGGGACACCATAGTGGATAAGTATGTTCTCAATCTCTTCTTCTCCATAGCCAACAATGCTGAACTCATCCTCAGGTGCATTGCGTGGCTCTAAAACTTTCCAGTTGTCCAACAATGTCCCTTCTGGAAAGTAACTTTCTAGTTGCTCAGTTGTAGAGTATATGTAAGAAGTTTGTAGATTCTTAAACTGTTCTCTTTGGTCCCATGTATCTTTCAGTGTATGTGATCTAAATATAGATTTACCCTCCTCTGGTGGTTCACTTGGCATCTCAGATAGAAAACCTTTGAAATGTGGTCCTGGATTTTCACGGAGTGCATCAATGGTACTGACCAGCTGCTGCCTTGCCTCAGAGAATATGACCGCACGTGTCTGGAAAAGTTTAGAAAGAATTGCAAGAAGACCTACAGCATCTGCCAGAAAGAAAACTGTGGCAACAAATTTGAACGTCCCCATTTTTTTAAGGCATCCCATAGCAAGATTTCTCTGATAGTTATCTTCTGCCATTTGTGTCAAAGCAGACAAAAGTGATGCAATGCAGGCTTGTAATGCCTGTACAGAATCAGAGAATGAAAGCAATCTAGTGAAGAAAATCTGTTTAAGCTTTACAGCATGTTCCCGGTGTAGCTCTTTGCTCTGATCAAGTATTCGACAGAATTTGGGTGAGTACTTTATCAGTTTCCCAAGCTGATTTACTGTTGACATAAAAGTAACCAGATACTGCTGTTGGTTGGCTGCTTTCTCTGATGCTAAAGCGAGTCTATGTGCAAGACAGTGAGTGGCAATTAAATATGGGTGATCTATTTTGGCTAGAGTGGTCACACCTTTTTTGCATCCTGTCTTTATAGAGGCCCCATCTGTCACAAGTCCTATAAGCTGTAAATGTCCTAGATTTTGATCAAAGATCATGTTCTTGACAGAATTATATACTGCTTCTGAATTACATTTTGCAAGCTCAGTCACACCTAAAAACTCTGACTCATAGCCGGCCCGGTGGCGTTGAGGGTTGAGGCGCTGGACGCCACACCTCGCTCCACGCCGGTGACCCGGGTTCGGGAGCGGACTCGGGTCGCTGCTGGGCCGGCCGGGGGGAGTTAGGCTTGAGCGTCCCACGACAGCTCGCCTACTCCGGGAAGGGTTAAGGCAACAAGTTCGAACACTTGTCCGACTCCAAAAATCAAAATCAAAAATCAAAAATCTTTATTTATTCAGGCGAACATCATTGAGCATAGCTCATTTACAAGATGGACCTGAATGGTCATAACAATATAAGGTTACAAATTTTACACAAAAACATGGTACTGAATGAACACAAATACAAAGATTTATGAATGAGACAGATATACAAATATTTACATATATACAAGGCAAAATGACATTGGACCTAGATCATATTAAAAGGAAAGAAACAAACAGTATTGTAGGGATAAAGCTAGGGTAATGGGACTTGGGGGGCATTTTTATGCAAGTAGGTTGGAGAACAAGCTAGAAGAACAATAAAGAAATAGGGGTAGTATAAAAGGGGTAGGGAAGGAGGGTGTGAGGACTAGGCCTTATGGAAGCAATTGCATGATTCTGGGAATAGACTAGTGTACAGTTTTTGAAGGATGTTAAAGGAATGAGGGTATCCAATTTCAAGGTCTTTTGAAGAAATTCCAGATAAGTGCTGAGGAATAGCTGATTGCAGCCCTTCCATACGAGTGCAGGTGATAGGAATCTTCAGCATGATGAGTTTATTGATCCTTAGGGTGTAAGGCCTGGATGTGATCCGGTTGAAACAATCTGAGATGTAGGAAGGAGTTTGTTTGTCAGAGCTTTGTAGATCCAGACAGCAGCATTTTGTTTCTTCTATGTTGTAGGGATGTCCAACTGACTGCATTGTAGAGAGCAATGATGGGTGCTGGAGGAAGATCTGTAATGAATCTAACAGCTCTATGATACAAGGTGTCTAATTTATTTAAATGGGAGGGAACAGTGACCATAAAGGAAGTCAGCGTAGTCAATGAGGGATAGGAATGATGCCAGGATTAGCCTTTGTTTGGAATCTCTGGTCAGGTAGTGTTTGATCCTATAAAATAGGCCAAGTCTTTGTCTAAGCTTTTCAGGAGCTCTTCAATGTGGCTAGTATAGTCAAGTTTATTGTCAATCCAGACTCCAAGATATTTGAATTTGTCCACATATTCCAGATTTTCACCAAGGATGGTAGATAATTGTGGGAGGGTGAATGATGGGACAGTGGAAGAGCAGCTCTTGGTGGCAAAGAACATAGCTTTCGTTTTCTTGGCATTTAGTAGTAATTTCTTTTCTAGTAAGTTGTGCTGTAGGAGGGAGAACTCAGACTGTAAAAGCTCACAGGCTTTTGATGGTGAGGGATTACTGACATATAGTACAGTATCATCTACAAAGAGGTGAATATTAGATTGTGAAGATTGAGTCAATATTGTTGATGTAAATGGCAAAGAGGATGGGGCCCAGGACAGAACCTTCGGTACACCTCTTAGGAGTGGTTTGGAGGTAGATAGGTCACCTTCATTTTTACCAGTTGTATTCTTCGGAGATAGCATCTGAACCATTTAAGAGAGAGTGAGTCAAGGCTTATGGAGTTCAGAGAGGAGATTAGTAGTTCAAGGTCCACAGTGTCAAAGGCTTTGCTTAGATCCAGGAACACAGCACAGGTGTTATTCTTTTTGTCTAAGGCAGTCTGCTAGTCATTTGTAACTTTTGCTAAGGCAGAGATGGTGCTGTGCATAGATCTAAACCCAGATTGAGCTGGGTTAAGGAGACTATTGGTATCAAGGTAGGCACTTAACTGAAAGTTCACTAACTTTTCAAGCATTTTGGAAAGTACTGGCAAGATGGAAATGGGCCTATAGTTGTTGAGGTCCATGGGATCACCTGCTTTAAGTAGTGGAAACACTTGAGCTGTCTTCCATATTGAGGGGATAGAACCAGTGGCTAGGGACAGATTGAAAAGGTGAGTGAGGGGCAGCTAAGGCGTGCAATGCTACTTTTAGAAGTAGGGATCCAGGAGTCTGCACCTGCGCTTTTAGTTGTATCTAGTTGGAATAGTAGGTCTTCTACTTCTTTTAAGAGTATTGATTTGAAGGAGAATGTGGAAGCAGCCTTTTGTCCCTCAGTAGATTGTAAATTTAGTGATGACCTCATTAGGTTTGCAGGTGAGGAATCGAAAGCTAGGCCAGCTGTAGCTGATCGTTGAAGGCATTTAAGATTTCTTGCCTGTCAGTGATTTCAACACTATTTAGGTGCACTTTGGGTGGTAAGACAGGGGTAGAAGCTTGACCTAGGATCCCCTTTATGGTACCCCAGAACCTGGAAGGGTTGTGATAGGAGGCATCCAATTCAGCTGTGTAGAAGGCAGCCTTGGCATTTCTCACTTGTTTTGTGCAGGAGTTTCTGGCTTTTCTGAATTGAAGCCAGTCATTTGGATCCTTGGTCTTTCTTGCCCTTTTCCAGAGTTTATCTCTGGCAAGCAGTCTTGATTTAAGGTCAGCAGAGAACCAGCGACAAGATTTGAGTTTGGTTCTGACACTGGTGAGGGTGCATGTATATTGAGGGCACTTATGATAATATCACTTAAGACCTGAAGAGCCGTCTCTATTGAAGCTGTGAGATAGAATTCTTGCCAACGTGTGGTGTGCACAAATCATGGAATATCCTGAAATATTAAAGTTCTTTTGACCTTCTTGGGAGAAATTTTGCAGGGTTGGGTGGCTTGATTGTTGATCTTATGCCAGCTATGGGACAGTGATCACTTATGTCACTGAATAGCACTCCAGCATGAGAATACAGATGAGGCTTATTTACCAACATGATGTCCAGGAGTGTGCTGTTGAGATTATTCTTTGGATTAATCTTTGTTGGTTCTTTGATTAATTGAGTGAATCCATAAGTGTCACAGAAGGTTACCAGGGGTGCAGATGCATTGGCTAGCCAATTTAAATTCAGGTCACCTAAAATGATGGTGTCTTCAGGGCCTAGATTAAGTATCGATCCTAGGTGGGATAGGAGTTTGAGGCCTGCAGAGGGGGCCTGTAGCAGCCAATCAGTTGAAAAGATGATATGTTGGGAAGGGTTATTTTAATTGATAAGCATTGAATTCCTTTGGCTGTGATGTAATATTGAGGCAGGATGCAGAGATGTTTGCTTTGACATAGATGGCTACCCCGCCTCTGGATGGACGGTCAGATCTGAAGAGCTGGTAGTTGGGAAGATTTATTTCACTGTCTTTTGTTGCAGATTTGAGCCATGTTTCAGAGATAACCAGAAAGTCAGGTAAGGTGTGTGCAACCAGGCCTGTATTAATGAGAACTTTTAGGAGGCTGCAGGCGTTGATATGAAGAAAACTCAGGCCATTTATGGAGGCTAAGTCAGCTGGGAGATCGAGCTTTCTGTGGGTCCAGGGTTGATTTCAACAGTGCCAACACAGATCAGCAGAAGAAGATTAGTTTGATGAGGGCACCAAGTGATCTGAATAGGGAGTAGTCAGAGGACTTTCTCTTCTTGCTTGGGATCCAATGTATAGTGGGCGATGATCCTGCTGTGTAGTTATAGATTTTGTCATAAAGTACCAGCTAATGGACAGGTATAGGGGTCATTATAGTGCCAATCATGGAGCAGGGGCTTATGGAGTAATCGAACTGGTTGTGAGCCTTTTGTGGATACCCCAAGGATTACAGTGCAGAAGCGGCAGTATATACTTGGGGAATTGAGGCATCCATTGGGACAGCAGAGGGACAAGCCCGAGTAGCCGCCCTAATCACCATGGCATGGGCTGCTTCAGTTTCTTCTTCTGGATCCGAGGAAGGTGAGAGGCAAAGCAGCAATAGGAGGAACAGTAGCATGGTGGAGGATAGGTAGGGTTAAAGATACTAAAGGTGATGTGAAGAAATGAGCTCTCAGGAATTGGCTAGGAGATTAGCTATGAGGCGGGGATAAGAGATCGGCCGGAAGTGTGTATAAAAGAAACACCCAGGAGGGCGTGGGGCGGGCAAAAATTTTGCGGCTTTCCCGCACTTTCTGGCTGTCTCCTCGGCCTCCTGGTTCCTTCTGGCTATGTGGTGGCCCGCCTGGCCATGCTCGGAGCCCCTACAGTCTCTGGGTGCTCGAGGGCAGGGCCGACTGGAAAGGAGGGGACAGAGGAGAGGGCAGTCAGGAAAAGCACTGAATTGCAGCAATCTGCAAGAGGTGCTAAAAAGAAGATTTACACAACAAAGACTGGGTGGGGGGGGGGGGCGCCTGAGCGTCTAGCCCAACACAAGTCTCACCAAAAGACTGTAATCACAGAGTCATCAAGCAAGAAGGCATTTCACAAAAATGTACAATAATAAAAGTAAAAACAGCTCCTTTTAGAGAATTTTACATTTAAAGAGCAGTAATCCGACCAGTTTGGTGGTGCAAGTAAAGCAAAGTCAATGGGAAGGCGCACCAATCAGAGCAAGGCATAGCTGGTGGTGGCCTTCCGACTAACTCTTGTTTCCCGTACCTTTCTGGCTGTCTCTCCGGCCTCCTGGTTCCCTTCTCGGCTAGCTCGGTGGCCGCCGCCTGCTGGCGGCTCGGAGCCCTACGGTCTCTGGGTGCCTCGAGGGCAGGGCCGGGCTGGAAAGGAGGGAACAGAGGAGAGGGCAGTCAGGAAAAGCACTGAATTGCAGCAATCTGCAGAGGTGCTAAAAAGAAAGATTTACACAACAAAGACTGGGTGGCGGGGGGGGGTTAAGCCTGAGCGTCTAGCCCAACACAAGTCTCACCAAAAGACTGTAATCACAGAGTCATCAAGCAAGAAGGCATTTCACAAAATGTACAATAATAAAAGTAAAACAGCTCTTTTTAGAGAATTTTACATTTAAAGAGCAGTAATCCCGACCAGTTTGGTGGTGCAAGTAAAGCAAAGTCAATGGGAAGGCGCACCAATCAGAGGCAAGGCATAGCTGGTGAGTGCCTCCGATTGGCTTGCGCTTTCCGTACCTTCTAGCTGTCTCCTCGGCCTCCTGGTTCCCTTCTCGGCTATCGCGGTGGCGCCCGCCCGCTGTTTCGAACCCCTACGGTCTCTGGGTGCTCGAGGCAGGGCCGGCTTTGTAGCTGTCTCTCGGCCTCCTGGTTCCCTTCGCTAGGCGGGTGGCCGCCCGCCTGACGGCTCGGAGCCCCACGGTCTCTGGTGTCGAGGGCAGGGCCGGCTTTCTGGCTGTCTCTCCCGGCCTCCTGGTTCCCTTCTCGGCTATGCGGTGGCCGCCCGCCCGCTGGCGGCTCGGAGCCCCTACGGTCTCTGGGTGCTCGAGGGCAGGGCCGGCTTTCTGGCTGTCTCTCCCGGCCTCCTGGTTCCCTTAGAGGAAGGCTTGGAGTACTGCAAGCCCCTAAGGTTAGGGGGAGGGCTGCCACGATACAGCGTGATGTCGGCGCCTTGCGCCTCGACGTCGGGGGTCCTACGCTGTAAGGGGTGGGAGAAAAAGTGGAAAATGCCTGCCATCGCCGGGAAGATGGACCCTCCGGAGATGTGTCCTTGATGTACCTTCGCCCGCCCAATGGCCCCTGGACCAACGAAAGTTGATTGATGGGGTAAGGGGTCTCTGCCCCATCCCCGCTCGGGGGGTAAACCGAAGCTCCATGGGGTTCCAGAGGGTCATACGGGCAGGGTGGAAAGTAGAGGGATGTCTACCTTGAGGCTCCTGAAGGGTCGGGAATGGCAGGCAGGGAAGGCGAATAAACAGAAATTTCAAAAAAAAAACAAACAAAAAAAGAAAAACACTTTGACTGAACGAAACCCTTGCTGTCAATGAATCTGATGTAAACCATTAGTGTACTTTTGTTAGCCACATCTGTTCCCTCATCAATTTGTAAGGAAAATAATTTGTAGGGAGCATTCTCCAATTCCTTTAAAAAAAGCATCCTGCACAGTCTTAGATATTGCTTTGTAAAAGTCATTAATCGATTCAGAATTCATACAGATGCCTGTGCCTTGGAGAACGGATTGCTTGACAGGTGCTAGATCTGACAGCGAGAGTATGCTGTCCCCACCCCCATGCAAGTCAGAAACATGACTGGCTGGAAACTGCAAGTCAAAAATACTTACGTTGTGAACTTGCAGTTCCAAAAGTTTATGGAGGTTATGAGAGGCAGTCAGAGTTTTTCCCATGTAGTAAACGCTTCTCATTTCTGCTATAATAGCACTCTTCACAGATGAATAAGCTGTACTCACTGCCTTTTGTCATTCCTTTTTTCCCTCTTTCTGCCTCCATTGCAAGCCTCACAAAAAAAAGAGAGAAATAGTTTTAAAATCAAAAAGAATTTATTATGATAAAGACAGAAGACAAAAAATGACAGAAGTCTGGCTGCCGGGGACATAATTAATACACTCACTTGTGATCTTTGGACGTCTGATGTTTACTGAAGTCATCAGCCTTTGGCTTATTGGTTGGTTTTCCTTCAGTGAAAATATTTCTCCGGGCAGTTTCTTTGCAAATTCTACAACAGAATACTGCTGCTTCTTTGTCATGGATGAGCCACGTGTATGTTTTAAACCAGTAATCCTTTATTTCTCTGTGGCTGTCTCTGTCATAAATTCTGGCTTTCTTGCTTGCAGTTTGAGACTGGCTCTCCATAGCTACAGAGGTGCTGGCGGTGCTACTCATTTCTGGATTAGTGCGTACAGATTGTTCAGTTTCAGCGGTACTTGATCTGGGTCTTTTGAAAATATCTGTTATTTTTTGTTTTACTATGGCCATCCTGCTGGCACTCTGTTTATTAGTGGCAGTATTTGCAGCTTCCGACATTTTTATGCCGTTTTGTATAATCACAGTTCACTGTAGTGTTACTTTACTGTGTAAATTCAAGGAGGTGCACTTACTTTTATTGTGAATAAAAGCTCTTGAATTGTAACTTGCAATAGCAGAGACAATTACAAGATGTACATTACAACATTAATTTCTGTACGCTGTACACACCTTTGCTTATGGCGAATGTAAGTTCTTGATAATCAAGAAATACTGGAGTTTCAGAGAGCAATAAATATTGGGGGCATGAACATTTCAGTGACGCATGATTGGGATGTCTGACATGCACACATTAATAAAGTTCAAGTTGAACCTGAATGACAGTGTCAGAGTTTTATTTCATTTGTAGACAGAAGTAAGTTAAGCAACACAGATTTCAGTGGCTATGTTGGGGGGGGGCACATTTTATTATGGCAGAAGGTTGTGGAGTATTTTTTTATTTTTTGGTAACCAGGTAAGGCCCACTAGGCACAAGTGCCTGTTTTCAGGGGTGACCTGGGAGCACTGGGGGTTTGCATATTTAACTTGGATGCCTTGGCTTTCTTTATGTTCATCTCCACCTGCTTCCCTGTCTGAGTCGCTTCCACTGTCTGCTCTGCTTATTTTGCTTTTCTCTCCTGTCTTGAATTCACAGTCTCAGGCTTGCTTCTATAGTGCCCTCTGTCTCTTATACTTCTGACTCTGTTCTTCTATCCTGGCTTTTACTTCACTTTTCTCCTTTATTTCAGGGGCTTCCACTGTGTGTTGTATAAAACTTTCACCGTTTCGCACAAGATTTTCAGTAATAAGCAGCTTTTTAAATCTCTACCTGCTTCCCTGTCTTGTCTCCTTTCTTTTGTCTGAGCCCTGTTTCATATAATACTTCTGACTTCGTGCTTCTATCCTGGCTTTTACTTCATTTCTCCTTCCCCCTTTATTTCAGGGACTTCTGCTGCATAAAACTCTGTTGTTTGTGTTGTCTATTCTAGTTTTCTAGGTCACTCAAGACTTCTTTGGTTCCTCCCCTTCTATGGGATAAGGCTTTCCCTGTTATACCGTAATTGGCTTTTTATCCGTTATATTTGTTGTTCTGTTTTATTGTATTGATGCTGGTGTTTTATGCTTTTTGTACAGCGCCTTGAAAATCTGAAAGACGCTTTACTAAATAAATATTATTATTGTTATTATTATTATAGTCCTTATTACTCCGACCTTATGTCAGGTTTTCTCACTGCAGTCTCACATGCCCAGCTTGCATGTAATAAAACCACACTGATTCTGTACTTTTCTGACTATGAATATGTCTTGCATCTCTTTATATTCAGGAACTTTGCTTGTTCTCCCTTTTACTCATGTTAGCTGCACTCTGTAGTTCATTTTAATTTGTTTTCATTTCATTCTTCTCTGCCACAGGCAGCTCTTCGAAGTATTCTTAAATCCATTATCTTTATGATCCTAACTTCACTGATCACGCTTCTATCGTAAATTCTGTTGCCTTCTTCAGCTTTTGCTTCTCTCACTTCTTTCCAGCTTTTCTATCTTAATGTTTTGAATTAAGCACTACCCAATATGACCTCTCCTTGTCTTATATCCCTTCTGCAACATGTACTGAATTGATTTGATTTTTTTAATGCAGTCTCATATGCCCTTTAATTATGCCCAGCTTGCTTGCTTTGTAACCGATTCTTTTATCTTACTATAAATCTGTTTTGTCCCTGCCTTATATTCACTCTGTGTAGCCCATTTTAATGTCATTTTTTTCTCTCACATGCAGCTCTTGTAAGTATTCTAGTCCCCTGTCTTTACCAACTTCATCACTACCAGGCTTCTATCTGTAAATTCTGCTTCCTGCTGTTTCTCTCATTTCTTTTATTTTCAAGCTTTAAGCACTACCCCCTCTGAGTCTCCGTTCTGTTTGTCGTCTTGACTGTCATGAGAAACTGCTTTTCCTCATAGCTCTGTGCTCACAGCCACCCTCCTTAAAAAAAAAAAAAAAAAACTTGATGCTTTAGCATTCCTTGCCTACCACACACTCTACTCTACTGTCTGACCCCCTTAAATGTAAGAAAAATATTTTTTTTTCCAATGGTCAGGTAGTCGAGCAGAGCTACAGTAGTGAGTCTGTTCCCTATCACAGCTGCTGCCAGAGTGATTCATTTTCCACTGCAAGCCCTCCCAAGTCCTGTGAGCCGCCGCTCCAATTGGTGGGAGGAGAGTGTCTGTGTAACTGCACAATCAGGCACAACTCCCCTGTGCGCCAAGACTCCAGTCATGTGGGTGCCAGTGGCCAACTTCCTGCGGTCATGTGGGTGCCAGCGACTGGGACATGCAATGTTAAGCCTCCTAAAGGTCACGATGAACTCGCGAAGGTAGTGTTACATGGCACCACAGTCAGTAAGCGGGCCACTCTCTCGGGTAGTTTAGACTTGTGGCGAGAGAGTGAAGACTGACTGCAGCAGATTTCTTTTTGCCTCCGTGGCACTAAGGGGGTTGGAAGATTTCGCCACATGGGTTGCGGTTTCGCCGGTGGCGATGTGGCGAGCAGCAAGTGGGAACACAGGGTACCTGACCACCGTGAACGAGACAGACTGTAAAACTGAGCAAATCTTGAAGAGAATGAGCCCCCAAGATCAAAACTACAAGGTTACTGCTGCAAATGCTGAGAGAATGGATAAGCATTCCCAAGTGATGACAGTGGCAACGTTAATGCAAAAAAATGTTCAACTTAGATCCTGGCTGAGTTCTTGGAACATGAAACTAGAGCCGCTAATGTCAGGCTGGTTGGTCTTCCTGAAGGCGTTGAAAAGAATATGCAGTTTCTCAAAGTTTGTGGTCCATTTTGTTAATACTGAATACTGCGGGGCAAGGGAAATTATGTGTGTGTCTCCCCCCGGAGAATTGTGGCTATCACAAGGACAATTCCGCTTGTCTATCCCACCCCCCCTTTTTTTTTTTTTTAACAGTCTACTGCAGTAGCATATTCTGTTTATGTCTACTTTGACCAATTCCTTTTCTACTACGAAGGGATGGCCTCCTACCGTAGTATCTCATACTACTCTTCCCCACTTTTGTTTTTCTTTTTTCGTCCTTGGTGATATTTATGCAGACGCAGTGGTATGTCTCCTCCCTGTACATTTGCCCTTGTTATAGGGACCGAAAAAAATCCTATAGGTGAACTGCTGCTGTACAGGGTATTGAATTCCCCATAAATATAAGGGAACAACTGAAAAGAAATCCATATGGCAACAGGCCTACAGGGACGCCTGGGGCAATAGGACAGATCTGAGTTGCCATTCATGTGAAAGTGGCACCAATACAAAAGAAAGCATGTTGAAAAGAAAATGTAAACAAATTGGGTACAAGAGTACCCATAATGAAAAATAAGCTGGTGGCCCCTCTGCTCCAGTTGGAATATAATGTAAAATTTTTTTTTTTTATTATTGCTTTTGTAGACCGCTTTACGCTGCAATTTTGGTCCCAAAAGGAGGTATTCAGGTTGAACTACACCGTAGATGGCCAGCACAATACAGCTTTGATTTGTTGGCAATTCACTCAGAATTGCAAGCTATTTGAAAATAAACTCCTTCCTGGTCCTGGCAGAAAAGCATATTCTACCTTGACGACGCCTTGCTTCTCCGAATCTGTCACAAGTCCTAGTGTGTGTAGCAGGAGAGCGAAGAGAACAAAAAAATTAAACGAACGCAAACTGCGTTCCACAATTTGCATTTGAGTGGCGAAAAGAGCGAAAAGGTGGGGCGCTTGGCTCCCGATGTTAAACTGGGACCAGCACTGTGCACAAGAATCCTCTACCTGAATCATAACCTTCGATATTATAAGAAAAAAGGCATTAAGATAAAGCCCTATATTAATTATAACCTGCTATGTTTGGGAGACACAGGGAGACAAAGTATCACATTTACCTGTAGGAAAATGGTATAAAGGCCCAAATAAAACAGTAAACAGTCGGCTGCCAAACTGCAACCGACAGAACTTTCCATTGTCACAATGTATGTACTACTGCCATCATTTAATGATAGTACAGCAACAGAACAAACGCACATTTCAAAATACTAAAACATTGCTTTTTTTTCGCAGAAGTAATGTACCTTTTAAGGAAAGGTTAACCCCAGGTTCTTACCTATTCATGCTACTTTGGTATATGCCTTAGGAGGCAGCGGACCCAATGAGAAGCTTATTGATAGGGACATGGACAGTCCATAATACTGTGCTGGGGGCGGAGTTAAGCCCTCACATGCCCCCTTAAGCGTTTTTTTTTATTTTTTTGCTGGAATACTGGCTACAATGGGACAAATGCTCTGAAATCAATGTTATAGTTTGCTAATAATCTTTTGAATGATTTGGTCTAGCCGATTCCCCATTTGCTTGTATTAGAATAATTATTTTTCTGTTAAAACACAATGGGGTGGATCAGCTGACCCAGTGATGTCAGAGGTTGGTCCTATATAAACACATCTATTGCTCAGTTTATCAGATAAGCCTAGATAAGTAGTAGGGAAGCAAGTAATGCAGAATGAAGTACCACAGAAGATAGTGGAGAGACCGAAGTTTTTGATGAGCCACTCTGTGGCAGCACTATTAGGGCACAGCAGTGCTGATGCTTCGTTACAGCAACTTTATTTTGATTTCTTATTTTCACCTAATTTTAATTCTGATTCTGAATTAAGAATTTGGAGAAAAATAAATTTCACGCTGAATCAAAGTGCGTTTTAAAACCTTAAAACCTATGTCAGTGTTGTTGAATTCCCACACCCTTCCACAATGTGCGTACATTTCTGGCAAAGACCCTCCTTAATTTGACCATTAGCCAGTGGTCTTATTTTGCCCTGATGGACTGCCTCATGGCTGCCTGAATTATGAAGATGGTGCCAATCTTGCTCCTTTATGAGGATCTGAGCGCAACATGTAGCTGCAGTATCATGTGCACTTCTGTGATGGCCTCCACAGGAGACCTACAAAATTTATTTATTTAGCTTTTGTTTTCTGGGTAAGTAAACTAGACAAGTATTATGCCTATTTTCAGGAACGACCCGGGAGAGTACAACATGGGGAATACAGACAAGGTACAACAAGGATGGATAGCATATTACATTAAATAAGCAAAAGTGAGAAAAAGAAAATACAGAATCAACAATAGCACAACGTATGGGAAGAAATACATAGCTGACAATAGGAGGAACTATATAGGAGTGGAGTACTATCCACAGTGCAGATTAGTACCATATAACTTAAATTTTATAGTAGGCGAAACCTGGGAACTAGCAGGCTCACGTGGCAGATTATATATAGGTCATCAGTTTTCTAAGACATACGGGTTGGCAGTACCAGAATACTGAGGAGTAGGCAGTACCACCAATACTTGGGAGTAGGCAGAACAACCCATGTCTATAGAGCAATGCTGTGGACACAGAAGATGCCCACAAATTAGGAAAAACGGGATAGTTGAGAATAGAGTAGATATTAGTCAATTTGAGCTACGGGAAGTATCAACAGCTTTAGCAGCGGCAACTGGGATGGTTTCCGTCAGCATGATACATTACTCTAGGGGGGCTTGGGACAGTCACACACTGATGTTAGTTTCAGAAAAGTCCACAGAGAAGTGCGAAAACTCCAATAGGAGGGGGCCGAATGGATATGATCGGGGAGGGAGTTCCAGAGTCTGGGCGCACATGCAGCAAAGTCACGATCCCCCATAAGGGTACAGGTGGAGGGGACTTTAAGCATCCCTGCAGTCAGGGACCTAAGACGGTAGGGAGTAGGGTCCATTTTTGCTAGAAGCGGGGCCAGCCCCTGAGGGATGCCAGTTTTAACCACTTTCCCCAAGAAGCAGCCAACCCCGAACTCCAGGCATTCGGCTGGGGGGAGCCAGCAAAGTTTGTCGTATAGCACACAATGGTGGGTGAGTTGGGGAGCAGCTAGAGCGAAACGACAGATGTTATTATATGCAGTGTTCCACTGAGTGAGATGAGTTTGGGGGGACCGAGCAAATAGGTGAAGTCCCTAGCTGAGGTAGGGAAGAAGCACACCTCTCGCAAGGGCAAGTCTAGCTGCAGGAGTTAGCTTGTACTTGGCCCTATAGACCAGGCCAAGCTTGCTGTTCGTTGCCCTACAGATGTTTAGGATATGACTCCACATGTCAAGTTGGGGGTCAAGAGTAACCCCAAGATATTTGAGTTCACAGTAGGCAGCAAGGGGCCATCAGCACTGGTGATGTTGAGCAAGGCCGATGAGGCTTTGATTTTGGCCATGGACCCAAAGAGCATAGCCTGTGTTTTTTTCAGGTTCAGAACCAGTTTGTGGTTAGTAACCCAGGACAAAACTTTGTTGAAGTCGTCGGACAAGAATTGGTTTAGGGCGATGGCATTTTGAGAGTGAGCCACTATCACCAGGTCATCCGCATACATGGTGGCTTGGCAGTTGGAAGTCACCATGGGTAGTTGATTAATAAAGAGAGAGAAAAGGAGGGGGCCCAGTACCAAGCCCTGGGGGACTCCAGAGGTCACTGGCCGGGGCTCGGAGAGGACCTTATTGAAGCAGGTACGCTGCTTTCTACCATTCAGGTAGCCCATTAGCCATTTCATGGCATGAGGAGAGAGTCCAAGTGACCACAGCTGTGCTCCAAGTAGTTCGTGATCAACAAGGTCAAAGGCTTTTGACAGGTCAATAAATATGGCACCAGAGATAAATCCATCAAGAATTACAGTGCTGTTGGTTGCCACCTTTATGCAGGACTACAGCTAAAATAAAAAATTTTGTAGCATTTTGGTCCAGTGCTCTAAAAATGTTTTAGCCAAATGCCAAAGAAAAGGAATTTTGTTATATATAGTATTTTCTATACAAACCGCACCCCAAAGCACTTCAGAAGCCATGAACATATAGGCAAACTATTAGGCATATAAATGGAGGGTAAGCAAGAGGTTAAGGAAGTAGTACAGTGAAAAAGGAAGCAGTACAAAAGAAAACAGAACAAGGAAAGAGAGAAGGTAAGCGATTTACTCAAGGTCATACAGTGAGTGGCAGTGGTGGCATTTAAACCTGGGTCTCCAGGTTCATAGCTCTGTGCTTAGACCAAACTGCTTCAACAGAACTCAAAGCCTGATCTTTTGTAAAACGTAAGAATTTTGTAAACTCTCACTTCAATACAGAAATGCTTGGTAAATACTGATTTGGTGAATGGCAACCATTTCCATATCAATTTACAGCTTTGTTCCAGCAAGGAAGAAGGGTCCCTACCTCTGTTTTGCTTCCGTACTCACCTCTTTACCAGTGCTGACACAACCATGGATCTCTGATATCACTCCTCGTGTTAGCATTTTGAACAGAATCATTCGGGTTCTTGGATCCAACACCTAATTGAAAACAGAAGAATGTGAAATAATTTGTAGCCATGGTATGCCTTCTAATAGAAACACCTCAGCATCAGTTCCTGTCCGGAATCACAATTTAATTACAAGGGGAGGAAATGAATGCTTACAGCAAGGCACAGGGTTCACAATCATGTTGGTTTCCCACTTTACTTAAGTAGCAGTGCACTTTACAGTAAACATTTTGAGCCTAAATAACAATGTCACAATGGTGATATCTAGACTTTAGCAAGGTATATGACACAGTCCCACACAAAAGATTAATAAACAAGTTAGCCAGCCTTGGGGGTGGGTCACAGGGTGATAACCTGGGTAAAAAACTAGCTGGACAACAGGACGCAGAGGGCAGTAGTAAAAATGAATCCACTCTGAAGAAAGGGGGGTTACTAGCAAGGTACCACAGGGTTCAGTACTGGGACTGATCCTCTTTAATGTCTTTATAGGAGACATTGCAGGGGGACTGGAAGGAAAAGTATGCCTCTTTGCAGATGACACAAAGATCTGCAACAGGGTTGATGCACAAGGGGGGTGGGTGGAAAGGATAAGAAGGGACTTGGCAAGGTTGGAGGAATGGTCAAAAGTATGACAGCTTAGATTCAATGCAAAGAAATGCAAAGTAGCACATCTGGGAAACAAAAACCCTGGGGAAGAGAACACATGGGGGGTACTAACAACAACAGGAAAGGGACCTAGGGGTAGTCATATCAAGTGATCTAAAGGTGGGCAAGCAATGTGAGAAGGCTGTAAGGATACTGGGATGCACAGGGAGAAGCAGCACCAGTAGAAAACAGGAGGTTGTTATCCCTCTGTACAGACAGTTGGTGAGATCACATCTAGAGTACTGCATGCAGTTCTGGAGACCCCATCCCCACAAAGACATAGGCAGAATGGAGGCAGTCCAGAGGGGGGCAACTAAAATGGTGCAGGGCCTGCACCAGAAGCCATACAGAGAGGGACTAGAGGAACTTAATATGTATACCCTCAATGAAGGGGTGGGGGGGGGGAGAGACATGATAGAAACGTTCAAGTACCTCAAGGGAATCAACAAAGTCCAAGTTGGTAGCATATTTCAAAAAAAGAGATGTGCACGAACAAGGTGGCACAATCTGAAGATGGGAGGGCGGCTCAGGGGCAATGTGAGGAAGTATTTTTTCACAGAGAGGGTGGTGGATGCATGGAACAGCCTTCCTGAGGAGGTTGTGGGGTCAAAAACAGTGGGGGAATTCAAGAATGCATGGGACAGACATAAGGCAGTTTGGGGGGGAGGGGAGTAGGAGGAAGTAGGCTATTGGTTATCTAGGATCTGCAGCTTATCCAACAGGTAGGGAAATGGGCAAACTGGGTGGGCCAAGTGGTCCTTATCTACCGTCAATGTCTGTTTCTATGATACAGTGAAATTAACCTAGCTGGGGCATCAGCCCCTTGGAGTTGCAACTTTAAGCATCAACTCAAAAAGAACAGTTTTAGTAATTAAAGTGAAAGTCCCCATAGCCTATTTAATGTATACCTATGTAGTCTGCAGGCATAAATAATGATGCCCTCTTGCATCTCCCTAACATCATTCTAATTTAAAAATAAATGAGGTTGCTTTATTCTGTTTTGCCCTTATGTGAAAACCCATTTGTCTCCATTTCAAAGGTCATGACCCCACTCATACAAAGCATCATGGGCGATGATGCATACATGCACAAGCCAGAAGACAACCTCTCATTCAGTTCCGTTACATGCCTTGTGAAGTCCCTGTATTTTCTAAAAACATTTTTTTTCTAATTCAGGTACACTTTAAACTACAGAAAACAGCAAGGCACTTACTGTGCCTTGAAAAGTTTCATGGTCATCATAAGGCAAGAACATAGGAACTGCAAAGGACAGCAACAGTACTAATACAGTGTAGCTACTGCAGGATTTAGTACCAAAACATCATAAAATTCCAGGATACTTTACATGAGTCTGGTCATGACTTATGCATTGGAGTCAAGTAGCTTTTCACACCAGACTTAAATACCTTTATTTACATTTTAATCCTGCTGAAATTAGGAGGGTGCAATAGAGGCAATTATTGTGCATGTCTACAAACTACACAGGGAAACAGAATAAAAGGCTGAGTGGACTTTCCTATTAATAAAGGTAAAAAACTACACAGTACTGAAAACTTGTCTGGCATGACGACGACTCATCTGGTGACCTGTGATCTGTGGCCACCACAGTGTAGGGAGATGTACATGGTGTTGGCTTAGCCTGCCTGTATCTTTCCACCTGCTTAGGAGCCTTTGAAAAGGTATAAGGCTGACTCTGTGGGCATACAAGGAAGAAGGGTAAGAGTATGGGGAGCACCATTTGCAGTGTTCAAATTATTGTCTTATTTAGGGTCAGCTGTCTAAGTGCAAGTCAGCCGGGAATATGCCTTGCTAGGTTACACCAATATTGTCAGCTGCATACCTAGAAGGAAGCAACCATCGGGGATGGTGCAGAAGGTGGAGTTTCGGTATGCACTCTGGATTTCTGAGTAGATCATCAGTCTGTTTTGGTTAGTGGCTGTTTTACCTACTTCAAGTAGCCACTCTTTATTTGGGGAGAGATTGTTCTCTGCAGTGTCTCAGGAGTTTATCCCTAGGGTATGGTTCAAAGAAGGTTGCTGTGCTGGGTGTATGTCAAGAATTACTAGTGGAGGGGTGAGGGTTATGCTGCTGGACAAAATCTTGCTGCAGAACTGGATGTCCATCCACTATGGAGTTAATTTTCGGCAGGGTCACAGGATTTGGGTGAATGTGCCCTTTCCCTCCTCACACTTCCAACCTGTCTGTTGCAAATAAACCCAGCCATGCAACTTGGATGGCATTCTGTGCCACTGATGCATTATCTTGAACTGTGTGAATCTATTTTTGGTGTCCTTGATGGCGGACTGGACCGCAACCAGGCCTGTTCCAAGGACAAGAAGAAAAAATTACTCACCTTAGTAATTGCTTTTCTTCTCATGGAGTCTTGCTATATTAGGACCATTGCAGTCATTCCCCACACTTGAACTGCCCCGGAGAGGAAACAGTTAACTCCAGAGTGATCTGGAGTTCCACAGCCCAAGGGCGCTGTTCAAAGCTCTATCTGGCCAGTTTCAAATGAAACTGCCAGGTTCTTTACGGAGCTAAACTAACATAGCAAGTCTGTGTGAAAAGCTCTACACTAGCCATTGGCTACCTACATAAGTAGAATAAGAACAATCACAGAATAATAACAATATTACCTATTATTGTTAGGATCACCCCTTACAAGACTAATAGGCCCCTCTCCCCAAAAGACTCAAGTCCAGAGAGGGACCATCTACCACTTAACAAAAATAGAAATACCTAGTTCCTAACCCAAAAGAAAGAAGGGGGAACTAGAGAGACTAAAATGGCATGACACAGTGCTTGCACTAATTTGCCAACCCCATACCCAAGTAGGAGTTCTGAGAGGGGTAGGAGGGAGGTTGTCCTAATATAGCAAGACTCCATGAGGAGAAAGCAATTACTAAGGTGAGTATTTTTTCTTCAAACACCATGAAGTCTTGCATATTATGACCATTAGCAGATTACACAGCAGTACCTCCATGGAGGAGGGTCAGAACCTACTTAGGAAATAGGCTCTGAAGCACAGCTGTGCCAAACGAAAGATCTCTCCTGGACTGGACGTCCAGGGAATAATGCTTGCAAAGGTGTGAACTGTTTTCCAGGTAGCAGCTTGACAAATTTCCAAATGGAATATCTCTAGCAGCCGCTAGAGATGCAGCTGTACCCCTGGTGGAGTGAGCCCTCAGTCCTGAGGGGGGTTCCCTACCTAGTTTTTGGTAACAGAATTGGATACAAGAGACAATCCACCTTGCAATTGTCCTCTTAGTGGCAGATCTCCCTTTGCCAACCTCTCCATAGGTAAGGAAGAGTTGGAGGATTGAACCTGTGACCCTTAGGCAGCTCCACATAGTAGCTTAGGGCTCTTTTGACGTCCAAGCTGTGTAGTCTCCTTTCACCCGAGGAAGAATGCTCAGTGAAAACACTGGGAGAGAAATGGACTGGTTCAGATGAAAATCTGAAACCACTTTGAGTAAAACTTTCTGTTAGTCCTGAGGACTACCTTATCCTGTGAAAAGAAATAAAATCCTTTTCCACTGAAAGAGCTTGCAATTCACTTATCGTCTGGCAGAAGTGATAGCCACTAGAAAAACAGTTTTCCATGTTAAATACTTGAGATCTGCAGAAGAAAGGGCTCAAAGGGAGGTTGCATTAACTGAGCAATGCAAACATTCAGGTCCCAGGCAGGAGCTGGTTCCCGAAGGGAGGTTAGTGTGAAGTAACCCCTTAAAAACTTGGAAAACACAGGGTGAGAGGAAAGGAAAACAGGCTTCCCTATGGAAACAAAGGCAGAAACAGCTGCCAGATGAACCTTCAAGGTAGCTGGTCTAAGGCCTAGGGAATTTAGGTGGGCCAAATAGTCCAGTAAAGTGGCCAAGTCAGCAGATTCTGGTACAATTTGTTTCTCCGAACACCAGAAGGAAACCTCTTCCACTTAGAATTGTAAGTGGCCCTGGTGGAAGGCTTCCTAGAAGCCTTTAAAATATCAGGACCCCTTGAGAAAGGTGCAAATCAGCAAATTCTAATTCCTCAAGAACCAAGCCTTGAGGTGGAGGGATTTGAGGTCCGGGTACCACACTCTCCCCTGTGCACAGGTCAGCAAGTCGTGGGTCCTGGGCAAGGTCAGAGGAGGGTGGATTGTCAGGGACAGGAGGAGAGGATACCAGGGCTGTCTGGCCCAGTCTGGAGCAATCAGAACCACTTTGCAGGGCTGAGTTCTGATTTTTACCAATACACTGAAGAGGAGAGGAAGGGGAAAAGGCATATAGGAATTTCCTTTCCAATCCAGCAGAAAGGCGCCCAGGGGACTGAGCCCAGCACTGGAGGCCTGCAACAAAATAGAGGAAGTTGATGGTTGTCTGGGGTTGCGAAGAGATCTATCTGAGGGTGCCCCATCTGGCAAAACCGACCCCAATACCTGAGGATTCAGAGACCATCTGATGGCCTGGAAATCCTGCTGAGGGGCATCCGCTAGGACATTGTCCTTTCCTGGAAGGTGAATTGCAATCAGGGAGGTGTTTAGGGAGTAAGCCAGAGACCACAACTTCATTGCTTCGGTGCACAAGGCTGATGACCGAGTGCCCCCTTGCTTGTTGATGTACCACACTGCTGTGGTGTTGTCTGTCCTGATTTGAACTACTTTGTTCTGGACAACAGTTGAAAAAGCCTGAAGAGCTAAAAGAACAGCTCTGAGTTCCAAAAGATTGATGTGGAGCAGAGATTCCTGGGGACCACACTCCTTGAGTGGAAAGGTCGCCAAGTGAGCCCCCCCCTAACAGGGAGGCATCCGTGGTGAGGGTGAGGGAGTGGAAACAGGTATGAAGGAACCCCTTGAGTAAGATCGCTTGATCCTGCCACCACTGAAGGGCCAGGATCAGGGTTTTGGTCACCGACTAATTTGGTGAGGTCCTCCTTTGAGACCAATAGGACCTCAAATGGAACTGGATGTCCCTCATCTGAAATCTTGCTCCCTGCACGACAGCTGTGGAAGCAGCCATGTGCCCTAGGAGTTGCAGAAAGTGCCTTGCTGGTCGAGACACACGCAGGTAAAGGAGGATGCCAGGGCAATGAGCCTGTCCACTCTTTCCAGGGAGAAATGCCCTGCTAACTTTGTGTTCAATTCTGCACCTATGAAAGTTAGAACCTGAACAGGTTCCAGAACTGACTTTGGTAAGTTCAGCAGGAATCCCAGGAAGTGAGAAGCTGCTGGGTGACTTGCAAGTGGGATTTACCTGATCTGGGACTGACCCACTATGAGCCAGTCGTCCAGGTAGGGAAACACAGCAATCCCTTGCCTTCTTAAATGAGCCACTACCACGCTAGACATTTTGTGAATACCCTTGGAGCCGAGGTTAGGCGAAGGGCATTGTCTGAACTAGTAGTGGCCAGAGAGCAGTTCGAATCCTGAGGTACTTTCGGTGAGAAGGCCTGATCATGACATGAAAATAGGTGTCCCTGAGGTCCAGGGAAGCTAACCAGTCCTCTGGCCTCAGGAAGGCAAAATCATTGCTAGAGTTAACATTTTGAACTTTGTTTCAACAGATGTTTGTTCAGGTACCTTAAGTCTAAGATGGGCGCCATTCTCCTGTCTTTTGGGGTAAGAAAATATCTTGAGTACAGTCCTTGCCCTGATGGCAAGGGGAACCCTTTCCACTGCTTTGCAATCCAGAAGGGAAGAAACCTCTGCTTCCAAAGCAAGGGCTTCTGAAGAGTTTACAGGTGGAAATTGCCTGGCTCTCATCTTTGGGAACTGTTTGAAGCTGAGAACCAGATCCTGGCTTACTACTTCCAGAACCCACCTGTCCGAAGTTAGGGACAGCCAGTTCTGGCTGAAATAAGCCAACCTGCCCCCCACTGGTACAGGAGAATCGGCCCTGGGCACCCCATCAGGGTGCCTGCTTGGCAGCAGCTTTAGGCTGAGGGGAGGGTGACTGTCTACCTGTGCCCCGTCTACCTCTGCCTCTGAAAAAAACTCTCTGTGAAAAAGCAGAAGAGGCTTGAGATTGGTAAAAGGGCCTGTGGAAAGGCCTACCCCTACCCCTGGGGGCATGCCTTTGTGGAGTGGCATGCCTCTCCTTAGCTTGGGCACTTTTGTAGGTAGTTCTATATTCATCCATCTTTTCATATAATTTTCTGTTTGATCACCAAACAGAGAATTTCCGTCTACGGAAAATCCATAGCCTTGACTGAGTATCTTGGGACAGATTAGTGCATCTGAGCCATGCCAACCTACGGAAAGCTACAGAAGTGGCCATGACCCTAGAGGAAACATCATTAACATCAACAGCAGTATGAAATTGAACTTTAGAGGCTTCAATGCCATCAGCAGCCACCTGTTCCAACTCACTAGCCAGCTGGCCCTGGGCCTGCTTGGCTAACTGCAAATTGTGTCCCATCTAGACTTCTGATATCTAGCCACATAAGCCATATAATTAGCCTGCCTGAGTCCCAAAGAAGCTGCCATATATTGTTTTTTGCCATGGCATCAATCTTCCTGGAATCCTTATCAGGAGGATGTGAGGCGAATATTAACTTGTCACAGGCTGCAGCTTGCACCACACCTACATGACTACACTGCTCAGTAAGGAAGTCTGTATCAGGGCCTGATAGGTATACCTTCTGTCCATTTTTTATCTACAGGAGGGACAGAATGAGAGTTTTAAATCTTTGTTGTTTGCTTCCTAAATGACTTATGCAAAGGAATAGACAACCTCCTAGACTCTGGAATATCCATCATTTCAACATAATCAGGCTCCTCTTGCTCATCCAGCCTCTTCTAAAGGAGCTGGAGGGTTTCTGCAACCTTTGTAAAACATAAAATGAGAAGGGACTCAGACAGCATAGGGGAGATTCTAAAGGTCTATCTGGAGAAATGTCTGGTTCAATGGAGCACGTCCAGACCTTCCCAGTCACAAACATACTGATCAAATTCCTCCTCCCCCTCATGTGGTTCCATAAAATCCTCAACACCATAATCCTGAACCACTGGGACTGAGCAGGCCACCCTTTTCCCAGTTGCAGGGGGTTCGACAGATCCCTGAGACAAAGACTGGACAATCTGAATGGCTTTAGCTATCTCTGCAACAGTTGGAGAGACAATTTTGTACTCCAGACCTGCTGATTTCTTTGTCTTTTTTGCTGGGACTGGTTCCTCTGAACCAGCCTTCCTTTGGCCCGAGGAAGTCTCGCCCTGGTCAGAGGGCACTCCCTCTGGTCCAGTGGGTACTGGACCGGGCTGGCCATCCGGGTCAGCGGACTTTTTGGCCTCTCGTTCCCTGAGCCGGCCCAATCTCTTTTCCAGGGTGGCTGCAGGGAAATTTTACACACCTGGCAGTCTGACAGGAGGTGGTCAGCCCCAGACAATAAACACAAGTGGTGTGTGGGTCAGCCTTGGCAAAGGCTTCCCCACAGACATCACAGTGTTGAAACCCAGTGGGCGGTTTTCTTTTGGGTTCTCAGACATAATGCCAGCCTAACCAAAAACTTGCCCTTTTGACGGCAGTGCCAGGCAAGTCACCCTTATCGGTTCCTAACCGTGTCACGGGTATTTGAAAAAACCCAAATTAAAAGTTAGGTTTTTTTTAGAACCGATAAGAACCGGGAACCGCACTCTAAAAGCCCAACCACAGTTTGAAATGTATATTTTAACAAACCGATCGGTTCAAAACCGAACCGATAATGAATTTCCATACAGACTTAATTTCTGTACTTATGGTTTACCAGATAGAGCTTTTAACCGAAATGCGGTAAAAAAAGTACTTTTGGCCGGTTCAAATGAACCGAAAATACTCAGCAGACGAGAAATGAACCGAGCTGAAGGCTGATCTCGGAGCGACTGTTCAGTGAAGCGAAGTAAGAATCTGGCAGTTTCATTTGAAACTGGCCAGATAGAGCTTTGAACAGC
The DNA here is from genome assembly GCA_016271365.2 of Neoceratodus forsteri. Taxonomy (NCBI): domain Eukaryota; kingdom Metazoa; phylum Chordata; order Ceratodontiformes; family Ceratodontidae; genus Neoceratodus; species Neoceratodus forsteri. The sequence continues at coordinate 213,780,258 of CM057456.1, forward strand.
GCCCTCGCGCTGTGGAACTCCAGATCACTCTGGAGTTAACCGTTTCCTCTCCGGGGCAGTTCAAGTGTGGGGAATGACTGCAATGGTCCTAATATAGCAAGACTTCATGGTGTTTGAATGAGATCTTCTGAAACGGCTCTTCTGATCACTGCTTCCTGACCCTCGATGAGGAGTCTAGGGATAGGTACAAAAGGTGCTCATGGATATCCCTATTCCACACTTTGTGACCCTCTGGGCCAGAGTAAGGTACCAAGTGTGTTAGGATCCTGACCCCTGAACCCTTGGCCTAAAATAGTGCCCATGTCTCAGCTGGAGATGCCATCAATGTTGTTGCTTGAGGAGGTGGAATTCCTGCTGAAGTTGTGCAATGGACTTTAATGTTTTGTTAGCCAGCTGGACTGAGAGGCTCTGAATCTCTGCGGTCACCCACTCTTAGCTGCAAGCAGGCTGCTCTCCTATATGGAAAAGGGGGTTATCCCACAGGGGGAAGTGTGGGGCTTTCTCCAGTACCCAGTTGCTGAATCTCTTGTATGCCTTCCAAACCGCTTTGGTATAGCTCAGCGTGGAGTCTGAGGCCAGGGTCATCAGTAGGGCCCTCAAACCGGAGCATTTTGAAAATCGGTCCTCCTGCCACTACTGCCTCAGTCAACCCAGCAGGGTCGATCTCTGCTGGCTTCACGGGGCTATCTGTGCTATCTGCAGCAGGGTGTGGGCCATAATTCTTCTGGTGAAGTCAGGGGGTTTTAGGCCCCCCTTTCCCAAATTCCAGCAAAACATAAGCTCAACTGAGGCATTTAGGTCCTGTGCCTCAGAAGAAGGCTCGCAATTTGGAATGTACAGATTTGATTATTATGTAGTCTATGTGCAGTGGGAGGCTGCCTAAGACATACTGTATCTTGATCTTGGAGGCTGCCATAATCTTGAAGGCTTGTGCCCCCGTGAGATATGTAGAGTCTCTCGATTCACTGAGGTCCTTATCCAGCTCTTCCAATATTGGATCCAGAGCCTCTTTCCCCAAGCATTCCATCCTCTAGTGGTACTTAATCTCCAAGTATTGCAGGTGAGTTGAGACATGCTGAAGGCCCCTCAGGTACTGGGGCAGGGCAGATATTTGTAGGGTGCAGGAGAGGAATTGTGACTTGGCTATATTCAGCTTATAGCCTAAATGTGTACTACATCTGCAAATTATGTCCAGTGAGCTCGGGATGGAGTCTCCAGGGTTGGTCAAGGTTAACATGATGTCATCTGCATACCTGAGTGTCTTATGCTCCCCTCCTATACTAACCCCTGTGATGCCAGGACACAAATGTATAGTCTGCAGCAGTGGCTTGAGCACTAGTGTAAACAGCAGCAGTGGAAGGCAGCCTTGTCTAGTCCCTCTGCACAGAAGGAATAGGTGGGATGCCCTACCATTGGTTATGACGTCCGTAGAGGTCCCTTTATATAGTGTTGCCACCCAGGTTTTAAAGGTTGGACCTATCCTGAAGGTGGATACGGTATGGAAGAGGAATCTCCATTCCACCCTGATGAAGGCCTTTTCAACATCCAGGGAGAGGATGACTTCTGGAGGGTAGGGATGTCTAGTTCTCCATAGTAGGTTAAGCAGGTGTCTGGTGTTGTCTTAACTTCTGCATCCCAGGACAAAACCTACCTGAGTCCTTGTCTACCAGGGTGTGTATTGTCTCCCTGAGACATGCTGCCATGACTTTGGTGAAGGCCCTACAGTCTGTTGAAATAGGGGATATAGGCCTGTAATTGCCACAGAGGGTGGCATCCTTCCCAGGTTTGGGGACATTTGCATTGTCTGCATGGAGGCTGGCAGTATTCCTGTTCTGCAGGCTTCTGCGGAGTGTATCCAGCAGTGGCACCGCAAGCACATTACTAAAGGTGTTAAGGAACTCTGCTGGCAGTCCATTTCCACACAGTTCTTTTCCTGCCAGCATGCTGTGCAAGTGGGCTTCTAGCCCCGATCATATCAGGGGGTAGTCTAGCTGGTTCCTCATGGACTCATCTAAAGTAGACAGCCTGAGGCTCAAGAGAAGGGCTGCGGGAGATGAGCTCCACTGGTGAATACGGAGCTGTAAAAGGCCTGAAATTCTTCACTGATTGCTTTTTCGTCCTGGGTAAGGTCCCCATCTTTGTTCTCTAGCATTCTTGCCTCATCTTTAGCTGGTAGGCTAGGAGGCATCCTGGCTTCTTTCCAGACTCCCAGAAGGACTGCCTTAGCCTGAAGAGAGCATATTCTGCTTTCTGGTGCAGGTATGTATTTATTTTGTACCTGACTCTAATAACTTCAGCAAATAATATGCCCTGCTCTGTGGGGGTCCTCTCTCTGCATTTCTTTTTGAGGTCTTTTAATCCTATCTGCTGTGCCTCCAGGTCCTGGGCCTCATCTTTCTTGAGGTGAGACATGTGACTTATGAATCTCCCTCTAATAAAGACCCTGCGGGCATCTCATCTTGTCACCGCATAAGTGTCCTTTGAGTTGTTTGTGAGCAGAAAGCTCATAATGTCCTCTCTGAAGACTGAGCAGAACTTAGTGTCTGTGAAGGTGGATGTGTTGAAGCAAATATCTTAGCATCCAACATGTCTGGTGTCCAGGTCCCAGGTGTAAGCCAGGAATCTATCCTAGAGTGGTGGGAGCTAGAGAAGAATGAGAGTCCCTTCCTGTGGGGTATACTGTTCTCCAAATGTCAACTACCTCCAGTTCCCAGGTCAGGTCCTGGAGGACCATCGCTGCTGGAGTCCTGTGCTCCGTGAGGACTTTGCTCCTGTCAAGGAAATCATCCAGGACAGTGTTCATGTTTTCATCTAGGACCAGCTGTCCCTGCTGGAGTTTAAGGACAGTTTGTGCAAGGGCCTGCAAAAAGGTAGCCTCCATGCCACTGGGGCCATACACGCTGCAGAGGGTGACCTCCTGGCCTGCTAAGGTGCCTTGAACTATGACATAATGTCCCTCCAGATCAACAGTGACCATATCTGCCTAAGATGGGGTGTTTTTCTTGGTATTAAAGGAGTTACTAAATATTTGCAAAACCCATCCTGATTGGAGTTTGGATGGTTCAATACGCATGAGGTGGGTTTCCTGCAGAAAAGTCACACCCACCCCCTCTATCTTAACAGGTCCAGTATTTTCCTCTTCTTAACTGGGGCATGGATGCTATAAAAAAAAAAAATGTTTGGTTTATGCCAACAGACCCAAAATGTTGATAGCTAAAAAGTGCTTATGGAGACTGAAAATTGGGAAAATGATATTATACAAGGCAGGAGGATATGAGGTAATCTAAACTTGAATAAAACAATAAAGGTCAACATTTTCCCCACTAACATGCACTGCTGCAACCTAACCGTCCAACATCATCATAAAACAATGTAAGAGTGCAAACAAGATGCACCATGGAATATTCTTTTAATACAGTAGTGTTCAGCTACATTCTAAGAAGCCAAGAAGGATACACACACACACACAGTAATTGTTTTCACTGAACTGGACGGTAAAATTCATTACAACAGATGACTGTTAAAGGGACAGATATAGTTAGGGGGACTGAAGTATTGTTGCTAGGACATTGGCTTTTAAGTGCTTAAAACTTAAATGCTTTCATTTTCTTTGCTAAAACAGACTATGCATATAACAGTTTTAGCTGTCATAATATTAATGTTTCCATAAAAAGTCAGGTTTTTGCCCAGCTACACTGATGCTAATGGCCAGTAGCAGACCTCAGACCACAGCGAGATGCCTTTGTTACAAGTAGGTTACATGGGCATGTAGGGACAGCGCCCTTTGCACACAGATGTGTAAGTATACATAAAGCTGAATTTTCAGCCGCATATAGCTTGCCCATCTTTTGACCTAGGGACCTGAAAACAGCATGCACACCCTTCATGGCAGGATCTCCCCAAATTTGGTATAAATTGGTTAAGTAGTTTTAAAGTTAATGGGGAGGCAAAAATGTGCAAAAAATAAAATAACTAAGCTCCCAGGTTCTCTAAGCTGTAAGACCCAAGTTCAGAAGAAGACTCGATCCGTTCAAGGCTCAGCCAAGGAGAGAGGATCGTGCAAAGCTGGGGGAAGTTCAGCATCTCTCTGCAGTTCACCTGCCACTGAGTGGAGGCCAGGTGGTAGTATAGCAAGGATCACCTAAAAAGGGGAAACAGCAGCCCTCAGACGCTGATATGCACGTGCATGGAGAGGCACACACACAAACATGGTGCATCATTGTATGGTGGGCTGTCCTAGGTAGAAAAATGTTGGAGGAAAAACCCTGACCAACTAGATGACTCACCAACCCTCCACAGACCCAACAACACTGACTAAGCTGGGCTCTGGCCATCTGGATTTGTGCTTTGGGTGGTGGAAGGCAACCGCCCCTTCTGGACACACAATGGGAGGAATCTGCAAGAGGCTCACCTAGAGCAGGAGTAAGTCCTACGGAAGGTGGGTGATGGGGTTGGGAGGGTTGGCGATGATGGGGGCCGGCTGGCAGTAAGTTACCCTCTTTTTGATGCACCCCAGCTTTCTTTCAGCCTTCTTGACAGCACCCACACGTTGCTGGTCATGCTTTAACCCCTTGTCATTATGTCCTTAGGTCCTTTTTCTCCTCAACTGCAGCAACAGAAGCCCCATACAGTGCACAGGTCCTACCTCTGCTAACCCCAACCCCCCATTTTGCATCACATATTTGGCTACATGTAATTCAGGACTCCAGGGACTGGATTTTCAATGGTGGAAGCAGTGCCTGTGTCAAGCCTTATGATGTCTGGACCTCCTCTGCAGGTGGCAACTTGCAGTAAAGTCTAACCACAAGCTGTACGTCAGAGGTCCCAGCAGTGACAAATGCTAGACCAAAGACAAGTTGTCCAGTGGGTGTCAGTTTGATACATGGGGTGGAAAATCCCCCTTTTTTTGCTACATGTCCAGTGTATCACATATCTAATGTACCCTGGGCATGTAGCAAACACAGGCTTTTGACAATATGACCCCAGGAAACTGACCAGTTGCCTGTCTTGTTCAGATTCTCCTGAACTTTGCCCCATCCTCCAGGGAGGACACCACCCTGGCCAGCTTAATGTCATCAGCAAACATAAGCAGGCTGCCACAGACTCCAGCTTTAAGGTAGCTGATAAAGACGTTAAGAAGCAAAGGCCCCAGCACTGATCCCTGATTACCCCTCTCCACTCAGAGTAGTGACCATCAACCACAACCCTCTGCTTCCTTTGTCCAAGCCAGTTAGCAATCTACCTTGTGTATGCACTGAGCGGAATACCACACTGGTGTATTCTGACCAGAGGATTATCATGTGCACAGTGTCAAAGAACTTGCTAAAGTCAAAATAGACAAGGTCTCCAACCCACTCATGTCTGCCTCCCTGGTTACCCACTGTAAAAATGTGATCAGGTTGGTTTGGTAGGATCTGCCCCTTATAAAGCCATACTGGGAGAGCCTTGGATTTAATCAAGTGATCCATTATTTAATCCCTGATAATGGATTTCAGGATCTTGCTCAGCACTTATGCCATGCTGACCAACCTGAAGTTAACCAGGTCCAACTTTGCCCCCATTTTCGAAGCTGGGAACCACGCTGATCACGTCCTTATCCTCCAACACCACACAGGTACAGACGGACTCAAGAAAAACTACTGCAAGAAGCTCACCCAGTGTTCTTTTAGCTCCACTATAATCCTCAGGTGCATCCCATCCACCCCTTGAGATTTAGCTAGCTTGGTCCTTGCAGGTGATCAATCAGCTACAAGGGCAGGCATGACGTCCACAGATTGCATCATGGTTACCCCTTGATATCATGGGCCTGCCAAATGAGCAACCCTACCCTCAGGTCCTTTGGTAAAACACCAATCAAAGTAATCATTGAGCGTCTCAGTCACATCCCCAGTTCATGCGGAGCTTCTTCCCACCTTCCCTCGTTTCCACAGGCTCAATCCCCTCCCTAACCTTCCTCTTTCCACTTAAGTCAGAGAAAGCAGAGGAGGTGGTTGCACCAACTAGTAGCCAGTGCACAGGTACTTAAAGCCTCACCATTACAAATACACAATCATACCGAGCACATACAAATTCCAAAAGAATCGTCAGGTAAAGTACACGAAAACTTCTTTAATAAGTAGCAAAAACATAGCACGTACATTGGTTGCACAGAACAACTCCTCTGCATTTTGGTGTGCTGCACAGCTTTTTCAAGGGTTCATTATGTGCTGGACTGAGGCTTTGGTGTTATCTGCAGCTCCTACTGCTACCCTGGTTTCCAGACCCTTTCTGGCTCAGTTCTTTGTTTTTTGCAGTCCCCCTGCACTCTTCTCTTGCCTGGAGGCAACCAGACTCTTTCAAGCAGTTACAGGCCTTCTCCTGTTGCAGGATCAATTGCCTTAGGTCCCTGCTGAGCTAGTGGGGGACACTTCTTGGCTCTTTTTCTCTTACTGCTTATAGGGATGCAGACTTCTGTAGCTGCTTTAAGCACCTTCAACAAAGCCCCCACATGCTCTGCATTACTAGCCTCATGCAGCTTCTCCAAATTCTTAGCCACCAAATCCATCACTTTGTCAAAGTCTGCCATTCTGAAGTTCAGGTCCTGGTAGCTGAGGCATAACTAGTCTTTTTCTGTCACCAGGTAGGTTACCTGACTGTGATCACCATTTCATGCTGGTTCTCTGATGATCACACTGTTCTTAGCAGTGCAGATTGGATCCTCTTCAAAGTCAGGGATATGCTGTTCTAAGAAGACATCCTTAACAATGGACAGCAACTGAGTTTTAGCCAGGAAGACTGAAGTCCCCCCTGGATTACCACTGCATCTGATTTAACTGCTCCTGTAACTTCTGAACGAAATAGGCAACATGCTCAGTTGAACTACTTGGAAGCATGTAGCATACTAACATACTAAAACGCCAGCAGAATAGGCCTAACGGTCTTTCGAGTCTGCTCGATTGGTCAGCCCCCACCCTGGGTGCTGACCTTGCTGCCCCCCTCACCTTCCCTGGCTTCTCCCTTCCCAGTTCCGGATATTCTTGCTGCATTGGATTTTGCTTCCAGAACCCTTCCCTGTACCTGTCCAGCCCCTCTTGAACCCCTCCACCAGCTCCCTAGGTAGTGCATTCCATGGCTCCACCACCCTCTCAGTGAAGTAGCACCTCCTCCTTTCTCCCCTGAATCTTCCCCCCTCCAGCTTCCACCCATGCCCTCTAGTGGTCTCCTCCTCCTCCTTCCTTCGAAGCACCCTGACTGTTCCTCCCTATTTACCCTCTTCATGTACTTAAAGACCTCTATCATGTCCCCCGGTCCCTTCTCTCTTACAATGTGTACATATTTAGCTCTTGAGCCTCTCCTCATAGGTCCCTGTCCCCCAAGCCCCAAATCATTTTGGTTGCCCTCTCTCTGGACCCTCTCCAGGAGTTTAATGTCCCTCTTTAAGTGTGGCCTCCCAAAACTGCCGCACCCAGTACTCTCAGGTGTGGCCTCACCAAGCAGTTGATTATACAGAGGAGCATCACTCCCTCCTTCTGGAGTGATCCCCTAGCGATGCATCCCAGCATCCTGTTGGCCTTGGCTGCTGCCCTCCTATAAGTCTCAAGTTGTTCATTTTGACATCCACCACCACCCCCAGGTCCCTCTCAGCCATCGAGACTTGTAGCATTTCCTCCCCAGGGTGTACACTTGGCCCGGGTTTCTGGCCCCCAGGTGGAGTACCTTGCATTTCCCTGCATTGAACCTCAGCTGCCACTTTCTAGACCATCTTTCCAGAGCCTCCAGGTCCCCCTGTAGGGCCACCCTCCCCTCCTCCCCATCCACCACCGCCCCCAGTTTTGAGTCATCTGCAAAGAGACTCATCTCACTCCTGATTCCTGTCCTTATGTCAGAGACGTGGGCGTTGAACAGGAGGGACCCAAGGACTGATCCCTGTGGGACCCCACTAATGACCCTCTTTGGGGATGAGACTATCCCGCCAACTACGACCCTCTGGGCCTGGTCATGGAGTCAATTGCCTATCCATCTGATCATCTGGTTCCCCACCCCCATTTCTCCCAGCTTATCCAACAGGCCCATGTGAGGAACAGAGTCAAATGCCTTGCTGAAGTCTAGAAAGAGGACGTCCACTGGTCTACCAAGGTCCAAGGCACTCGTCACCCAGTCATAGAACTCCACAAGGTTTGTCTGACACGATTTCCCCGAGACGAATCCATGCTGTCTATCGTCCAGGTACCCTGACTTTTCCAGGTCCCTCCCTAGCCTCTCCTTGACAATGCCCTCCATCACCTTGCCCACCACCGATGTCAGGCTGACAAGCCTGTAGTTCTCTGCCACCTCCCTTGATCCCCCCTTGTGGATAGGCACTATATGCGCCACCTTCCAGTCCTGGGGCACCCACCCTGTCCTCAGAGAGATGGTGAAAAGCTCCGCTAGGGGTTCGCCAGGAGATCCGCAAGTTCCTTCAGCACTCTGGGATGTAATTTATCCGGCCCGGTGCTTTCTCCGTCTTAAGGGAGATGAGGGCTTCCCTCACTCTCTCTGCTGTGATTTCCACTTCCAGTACCTCTTCTCCCTGCTTAGCCCTCCCCCTCCTGCCAGTGATGCCTCCCCCTCTCCCCAGACCCGCCGATCGGTAAGGGTCCCCCCTCCTCAGTATCTGTCTCCTCCCATGTATGATGCAGCACCCCCATTTTCCTTGGTGAAAACTGAGGTGAAGTACTCATTTAGTACCTCAGTCTGCTCCCCCGGGTCTTGTGCCCATCTCTCCCCTGATTTAATCCTGCTAATCTGCCCCTTCACCCTTCGTTTTTCCCCAATGTATCTAAAGAACCCCTTGTTCCTCTCACTGATTTCCCTGGCAGGTTCTGCTCCTTCCTTGCCTTAGCCGCCCTCACCACCCTAGTGGCCCTTCTAGCAATCGCTCACTCCCTCGATCCCTTTCACTTCTTGAGCACTTGAATTGCCTATAGGCTGCCTTCTTTCCTGCACACCTCCTGGACCTCCCTGGTCCCACCAGCAGAATTTTCAGACTTCCCGCATTTTCGTCTTACTCTTGCACAGGTGCTGGTAGCATCTTGCACCCTCTCCTGATGATTTCCACCTACTATCAGTGTCCATGTCTGCTAATCCCATCCAAATGCTCATAGGATCCTTCCCATTTCCTTAAAATCCGTTCCCCTGAAGTCAGTTACCTCCGTCTTTGTGCAGCTTTCTAGCCCTCCTAGGTCCAGGCAGAACCAGACCGTGGCATGGTCACTCCCAGCCAGCAGGTCTCTTACCTCCAGGCCCCTAATCTGGTCACTGTCTGCCAGAACCATCCAGTACCAGCGCCTCCTGGTGGTTCCCCACCTGCTGAGTTAGGAGCAGCGTCTTGAAAGACATCCAACAACCTCTGTTCCCTGGTCACAGAAGATGTCAGTCTCCCATCTGTTCCTGGCATGTTTAAGTCCCCAACACCATCACCATTCCTCTGCCCAGTCTGCAGTGTCTCCCAACATCTGCCACCAGACTCTCCTCCAGCTCCTCCGCCAGGGCAGGGGTCTCATACCACTCCTATTTTTACTCTCTTGCCCCCCCTTATCAAGGTGACCCAAATTGCTTCCACGGTTCCCTCCGCCTCCCTCTCCCCCTATGCCAATGCAGTTTTTGACTATCATTGCTACCCCTCCTCCCTTCCCTCCCCCTGTCCTTCCTGAACATAGTGTATCCCTCCAGGTTCAGGTCCCAGTCGTGTCCTGCAGTGGCCCAGGTCTCAGTGACCGCTGCCACTACTGCTCCCTCAGTTAGCATCGCCTGGAGCTCAGGCATTTTATTTCCCAAGCTCCTGGCATTTAGCAGAACTACCTTCCACCCTTTCCCTATACTTCCCATTTCCCTGCTTTCGTGTTCCCATGGGGATTCTGTTTCCCCTGGTCTGCACTTTTACCAGTCAGCCTTTTCCCGCAAACCTCCAGCTCCCAGAGTGGAGACAGAGTCCCCTTTATCGGCACCCCTGACAGCCTTTTTCTCCCATCCCTCCCCTTCACAAGTTTAAACCCCACTTTCACCAATGAACCTCTATTTCAACAGGACCCCCTCCCTCCAAATTGAGATGGAGTCTATCTCTAGCATACAGCTCCTTATCCTCCCAGGTCTCCCCCCAATCCCCCATCAACCCATACCCTCTGGCCTCACACCACTCCCTGAGCCACTGGTTTATCTCCCTAATCTTCCTTTTGTGTTCCCCACTGGCCCTTGGCACCAGCAGGATTTCTGAGAAGGAAACTGTGCATCCTATGTCATGACAGACCCTGGCAAGCTCCCTGAATCTTGCCTGTAACTCTAGCTCGCTATTTCCCTCAATGTCATTTGTACCCAGGTGGACCAGTATGTCCGGGGAACCCCCACAATCCTTTTGCCAGCTGATATACCTCGTGCTTAGCCCTGTGCACCGTTAGTCCAGGGAAGCATTTTGTTCTAACTGGCCAGGCTTCTCCCTCCCTACCCCATTTGATACCCCTGATCATAGAATCCCCCAACAACTTTTCCTCCATTTCTCCCCCTTCCATGTCCCTCATCCTTTCTACTGGCCCCTCCACTCAGCCGGCTCCTTGTTCCTCCCCCTATCTGGGTGCCACATGCCACCCCCTCCTTATTTACCCTGACCACCCCCTTCCCTCCAATCCTATGCCTCTCCTCCTCCTGAGTATCCTTCTGTACCTTGCTAACTCCCTCTCACTGCTGCAACTGGTCCTTCTCCCCATCTGCTAAACTAGCCTGGCTCGTCCTCCCTTCCTTGCTGTCTCCATTTAGTCCCTCCTTGCTTGTTGTGCCCCTGCCTAAACCCTCAGCTCCCTTTACTAAATCCTCCTTGTACTTCTGGTCCTTCTCCTTTACCTTTCCTCCCAACTGGTCCTTCTCATTGCGCTTTCCTCCCTCTTCCTCCTGCTCGGATTCACTGCTCCCCCCATTTTCCTGCATTCTAGGTTCCCCCCTGTTCTTCCTGCTATCTGGCCCCTGCCTCCTGCCCCCTGCCCCCCACTCCCTTTCCATCTCTAACCACCCCTGTCATGGCTACATCACCCCCTCATCCTCGAGCAGAGAAGAGAACTGAAGCGGTTACAGAGTGTAAGATCTGATCCACCTCCCCGCCTTGCTTCCTTCTGTCCAGCCCTGGCCATCTGCCTACTTCCCTGAGAATGCTGTCCCTCTGTCCTTCCTTTGTGAGGGTCCCCAGTTACCTGCCTGCTTCCTTGGTAGTGTCCTTTTGGACCCCCTCTGCCAGGGTCCATATGTGACTCCCGAGTATTCTCCTGCACTCCTTTCCCTATGCTGCTGCCCCCAGTGCTTGGTGTAACCCTGTGGGAGATCCCCTGCCCCCTTCCCCAACCATACCTCCCCCCTTCCGCCAGCTGTCTCCTAATCCCCGCAACCTCCTCCCTAAGCTGTGCCAGCTGGTAGCACACTGGGCAACCACCAAACTTCCAAGCCCAGTCCAGTATCATGGCTGCTCCACACCCTGTGCACCCCACCCTCCAAAGATGCCAGCCCTAATGCCATGTGGTTCCACCCCTTCCAAGTAGGTTTCCTTGGGTGAGCCACCAGGTTCCCCAGTCCAAGATACACCCCTACTGCCTAATCAGGTCACCCACTAATCTTAGATACAGTCCCACAGTACACCAGTAACCCTGTTACTAGGTGCAGTACAACACAGTAAACTTATAAGGAAATGACAACTCCTAAGCCCTCTCCCGGCCTTTAAATCAACCCCAGCGGCTAGAACTACATGAGCTGCACCTGCAGCCTTTTCCTCCAATTGCAGGGCAGGTGTTCCCCTATAAATTAGCAAAAGTCTTGGGAGGGTGGGTCTTGGGCAGACACCCGACTCAAGAGAGAGTGTATCAGCCCTGTGTCTCCCCTCCAAGCCCAGCAGCCAAATACCCAGGCCCAAGCAAATCCCACCAAATAGGTTTTAAATCAGAAGAAATAGGCCTCCACCAGCGCAGCCTGTTACACAGTGAAACATCCAACAAATAAGCCCGCTTACAGCCACCAAAGCAGTTTTCAAACTTCCAACAGCCCCCACAACAATACCCTGCTAGCCCCTTAGAAGTAAGAAAGCAAAGAAATAACCTTCTACCAAGTAAAATCCACAAGAACCCTGTAAAAACAACAAGCAGCAGCTACTGTCCTGGAACACAACTGATCCTGTTCCCTTCCAGTTCCTTCTGAGGAGACAAAGCAGCCAACACCACAAACCTGATTCAGCTCTGCCTCCAGTCAATTAGCTGAGTGAGACCTGGCCAGACCATTAACACCCTTCCCCCACTATGCAGTAATCTTTGCAGCCAGGGCCGGTTTTAGGACTTTGGGGGCCTCCAGCAAACTCTATGATGGGGGCCCCACAGACAGGGTTGGGCCCCTCTCCCCTGTAATCCTTCTACATACTCTATGACGGGGACCCCACAGACAGGGTCGGGCTCCCCTCCCCTGTAATTCTTCTACATAGAATAACACTATTAATGCTGCATTATTGTAAATACATCAAAACATCATTTACATTAGAGTAACTTTGAAGTAACTTCCTTAACTGCTCTGCCAGGCCCCAGAGCTGCTTCAGCTACTGCACAATTTATCATAGTCTCAGACACAGTGACCTGAAGAACACTATATAAATTTCCCAAAAAAATCCTTAACTACTCCTCCAGCTGCTTCAGGCTCCAGCTATTGCATATAAAAACAGATTGTATATTAAAATAAAAATTGCTTCCTTTACTGCTCGAAGTGCTCCAGCAAGTTGCTGCACAATTTGTCACTGTCCCAGACAGTCAGAGTTACTTGAAGAGCAAGCAACAGTAGAACTACTCATTATTTATATGTGTGCCCTATCTGCATCCCAGCAGAGGCTAAACAATTAATTCTGGTGATCCTACAGTCAGACAGACACCTTATGAGCTCCTATCCCATTATTACCTACCTAAAAAGGAAGCAAAGGCAGGCAAGGCACTGGTCTCCCTAAATCCTCGTGGGGCTCCCACCGGGTCTCACTAAATCACCTCTCCCACTCTGTGTACTGGCGGCGGAGTGGCGGTCTCCACTGGCAAAGTGGCAGTGCCCAGTGAACTGCTAACTGCCTTGCTTTTGCTCTATTTTTCTAAAAAAGAAAAAAATAAATTATAACTCTAGCAGCACTGGCAGTAGAGCAGCAAATCTTGTATTGGCGGTGGTGCCGGGTCTGGAAGGTTAATCTGACTGCGGCGGTGACATTGCATCTCTCTCTCTCTGTTCTCGCAAGTCAGGCTAGCGACTGCAATCTTCAGATTCTCTCCGGCACTCTGGAACTGATCCTCTGCTGTGATTTCAAGAGTGCTGGAGGGTCCATTTTTATGACGCCGCTATGGACCTGAGGGGGAACACAAATGTTCAGGTCCCAGTGGGAGGAGGTGTGATAACAGGAACGGATCGAGTGGGGCCTTTGTGATTGGTTCTAACCACACACTCCTCCCACATCAGCTTGTGCGTACACAATAGGGGACGAGGAAACAAAGCAAATTTGAATTGAACAGAACATGGCGTGGACAGGACAGCATGGTTCAAATGCTCACCAAGGAAATTGGGTAGGGCGGCGGGCAGCATCATGAGACCAGGCAGCTGCAAACAGAAACATAACCTGGCGGAGGCATCTCAGAAAGCAACATAGAGCCAGACTTGATGCAACTTGAAAATTGGCCAGGGTCGCCAAGGTAATTCAAACATGTATCTGCAAGTTTCTTGAATTTTTTTGTTACGTTTGTTTAATCGTTGGGGCCCACTGCCAGACCCGCCAATCGCTCGGGCCAAATTTGGGGTTTCAGCGTCAAGTGCTGGGATCGCTGGTGCCTAACGCCGCCCTGTTTGCAGCTACTGAAGTCAGCAACAATGAATCAAAATTCAACCCAAAGCCCCTAAAATATGTTTGTTGCCAAAGGAAACGGGTCTCCAATTCAATCAGCTTCACTAAAAACACAAAGAAATAACCTTCTACCAAGTAAAATCCACAAGAACCCTGTAAAAACAACAAGCAGCAGCTACTGTCCAGGAACACAACTGATCCTGTCCCCTTCCAGCAAACACACACAAGGTGACTCTTGTCTTCCTTTACCCTTGACTAGACCCAGATGGACTTTGTGGCACTGTTTCCCCCCAATGTCTTCCACAGTGACTCTCTCCCTCATGAAGAGAGCCACCCATACCCTTTTGTCAGGCCTATCCCTTGCAAATAGCTTACAACCCTGTAGCCCTATATCCTGGTGTCCTACAGATTTTTATGAAATGGGAACCACAAATAAGACAATCTCATTGGTCAATAAGAGTGTGTTAATATTTCTAACACACATGAACACGATCTGGTATAATTATGTGCATTAGTTCTAGTAGTTTGCCCAAATAGAATGTTCAACATTTAAAATTGGCCATCTTGCTTTCCCCACTAAAACCACACACTGCACTAGGTAAAGCAATACAGGAAAAAATACTGAAAATGTCCTCTGCTAAGGACACTATAAGCACCAGTTCCAACTTTAACACCGCAAAGTACCTGCGATACGACACAAAAAAAAAAAGAAAAACCTTACGATTGCCGCACTCTGTTCTGAACGCGACCACCTTTCCCCTCGGTCGCAGCTTTCTGCAATGACCAACCTGCCAGCTGCTACCTACTTCCACCTCTTCCTCCCATTTATCACATTTTCACCATCACATACTGCTCTCATGGTCACAGATGACCTTCTTCGTTTGATCGCAACACATTTTAATAGAAAAAAAAGTCAAGATTTCTTCCGGTTCTGCCTGCCCGCTCGCTCGCAGTGATTTTCAATGAACGACCTGCCACCCCCTCAGTACTTCAGTCCCTTAGCCCTGTCATTTCTCAATTTTTATGCCAAACCTTTATATTGCTCTCTGTTGTTCCTATTGGGGGGGTATCGCTATGACAAGCACACAAGTATAAAAACTACAACTACACCAGCCTTCCCAGGTCAAAAGTCCTCCACGCCCCAAAAAAACACAGCAAACTAAAGGCTGAGGAACTATTTTATTTAAATTAAAGAAAATGAGTCACATCAGGGTTTTAAATAATTGATTAGCAGTTTTTTCTTGGGACAATACTAACTGTACAGAAAGCATTTATATAGGTTGTCTAGAAGTGTTATGTTTGTTAAACACAGGGAGGCAAGTGCTATGCATTTTCACAATGTTTTAGAACTTTTATGAGCAAAACGCTAATCAATTTTAAGAGTTAAATAAAACCCTGCACATTTTTAATTACTTAAAGCAGCTTTTTACCCTTCACATGCATCTATAATAGATGCCCATTTCATAAGTGCAATAAGCCCTCCAGGGTCTGTGTGTTGAACACTAACACACGGCTAGAAGCTGGGCCCTTTTCAGGCGGCCGCCTCAGCTCACTACGCCTCCTAGCCATGTGTTAAAGTGTCTAACACACACCCTGTCGTGTCTTATTGCTTACTTCTCCCACCCATCCCCAACCATGTCTCTGTGAGTGTCACTCAATCCCGGCTTTTGATGTGCATCAGACACTCAAGCTTGCCCATTTTGCTGGGCCTGCATGCAAGCGAATATATTTGCCCCTCCATGCTTCCTCAGATCTTGTGAGTCTCCTCCCCTGCTCTATTGCTGTTCTTCCCTCAGTGATCCCGAATCTGCCTCCTGCCACTGGGGGAACCCTTACACCAGCCTCCTCCCCGTACTGCAGTTAAAATCCCCCTAACTGTCCTGTCCATTCTACTGGCCTGTACCCCCACTCCCTCCTGACACAGGTGCAGCCCATTCTGGGCACTGCCCCAGAAGACACTCAAGGTAACAAAAAAAAACAAGAAAACCTTCCTCTTGAACCAGACTCTTAGCCAAGCATCTGCCTGCCTAATGGTCCCCTGCCACTGCCCATTAGCCCCCAAGACTTTAGGATATCAGAAAAAAAGCCACCCTGGATACCTTTCATGCAGAACATCCCTAATTACATGAATTACCTCTTCATCTCCTCAGGACTTGTGCAGCCTATGTAGTCATGCCTACATGGATGAAGATGGTCGGTTTCTCACTCCAACTGCACTGCTTAGCCCTGAAAGCACTCATTTGACCCATGCTCCAGGCAGGCAACCACCTCTCATGAAATATCATTCTGGCCCAGCAATGCCCCATTGACTATACCAACTGCCCCAAATATGGAGTCACCAATGATCACTATCTTTCTGGTCACTCCACCCAGCCTTTTTCTTCTTCTTCCTTGGCAAGTCAGATGCCCTGCTGCATGGACTGCCCCTAAAAACCTCAGTCACTTGTTGACCCTCCCCCCACCTTCAACCTGCTGCTGATACCAGCTGTTGGTGTCCACTGGCAACTGTGTTCTCTTATTCATATACCCCTTTTCTATTCAGACCCATCCCCCATCTCTCCCACTTGAGATTACAGTCCCTACCATCCTCCTCCCCACTACTTGTCCCAGTCAACCGCTCCCTCCTAAAAAAGCACAATGACAAGCACTCCAAGCACACAGACTGGTGATACTTCATTTCAGTAAAGCTGCTTAAAAGGACACTGTCAACCATTTTTGGATTACATTATTTTTAGCTGAAAACTCGCACTGTCTGATCGCTTACCTGCTCTAAAATTCACTGATGATGCTGGTTGTTTTATTTGCTTCCTTTCTTACTAGAAATTAAATGCATGCTAGTAGTGTAATTATACACATCATTGTTTTGTTTAAAATCCTTGTTCTAATCTTACTGCATACTTTCTGAACATTAGGGACACATTAAACAGTTCTGCCACTCATACAATAGTCTCCTCTACTCTCACTGCATGAGTAGCTAGATTTTGTTGTAGGTGTTCTGACATCCAGGAAAGATGCAGCAAGGACTGATCAAGAAATACATTTGTGTGTGGTAAAACCAGGATGGTGGGCAGTCTGTTTTCCACTTTTAAAAAGGAAAAAGGAATCAGAATCAAACTATCAACTACATCGGCAATCTCTACAGAATATGTCCAATCATAACTTGTGTTTTTTAAACTAAAGACACTTTAAGGCCTGAGGGGTTGACAGTGTCCCTTTAAATACACATGTAACACCTACCACAAAGATCTCGAGTCCCCTCCTAGCCTAGTGCCCATTCCCCTAACTTCACTCCCTCAAACTTCTTCAGTTTCTTTATCACTTACCTGTGCCCATAGGACATCTTCATCTGCCACTTAAGCCTGACCACATAACTTGTGAGAATGTCCACCGGACTGCAGTGTCTGAAGTTGTATCTCCCCTCCCCTCCCCTTCATAGGCAAGATGGTGTACATCACCGGCAGGGTACAAGG
This sequence comes from Neoceratodus forsteri, assembly GCA_016271365.2. NCBI lineage: Eukaryota > Metazoa > Chordata > Ceratodontiformes > Ceratodontidae > Neoceratodus > Neoceratodus forsteri. The sequence continues at coordinate 213,797,574 of CM057456.1, forward strand.
TGAGCATCCCTCCTAGTACCCTGGACCGTAACCTCCCACTCACTGCCCCCTCCCAAGCTGGCAACCTCCCTCCCTCTGCCCTTGTAGTACCATCAGTGAGACTGGCCAAATGTCTCTCACAGTAGCAATCTGGCTGCAGCTGCTCGAATGACCCCCGCCTTTTACAGGCAGGATAGTGTACATCATGCAGCCCTGGGAGCACATCATTCTGCTTCTATCCTCCTGATGTAATTATAATTAATTGCATATAAGTACCTAACATGTGAAACTATGAAATATAATTTTAACAAATACAAGTAAATAAACTAAAAACATTTAATTAAATACTTAACCTTGCTAAGAGAACCTGAAATCTCTTCACCAGTGTAAACAACTGGTTATCATAGAATCACAGAAGCTTGATGGCAGAAAAGGACCATACCGGCCCATCTAGTCTACCCCCCCCACACCTCCTCCTCCCTGCCAGCCCCAGCCCCCGATACTCAGCCCCATGCTTGTCCCATGCCCTCTTGAATTCTTCCACCAATTTAGCCCCCACCACTCTGGTAGTCTGTTCCAGGGCTCCACCACCCTCTCCATGAAGAAATGCCCTCTCACATTGCCCCTGTATCTTTGTCCTTGCAGTCTGAGGCTGCGTCCTCTAGTTTTGACCCCCACCTTCCTCTTAAGTAAACCCTCTTCTCCCACTTTGAGCCCCTTTACATATTTAAAAGTTTCAATCATGTCTCCCCTTTCCCTCGTCTCCAGCGTGTACAGATTCAGCTCCTTACACCTCTGCTCGTATGGTTGCTATGGACAAGACATCATCAAGGTTCCAAAGTGGTTGCCTGGCAACCTCTCATGATGGATGAACTTTTTTTTTGTTACTTTTTAAATGTATTTTTAGATCATTTTTAAACAAATTACAATAAAGTGCAATCACTCAAGTGTGATACAGTTTGTTCCTAGTAGGAGTTTGAAATAAAGAAGCTCCAGACACCCCTCTCCCACTATGTTTCTATAATGGGACACAACGTTTTGTTTAAAATAACAATCCCCATTTTTATACACAGGCCAAAAATGATTTGCCCAAGTTGTTGACACTTGAGTATGTGCATACAAGTCTCTGCCAAACTGTCGGCTTTGTGTCCATGATGCTATGAGGTTTAAATAGCATTATGCAATGGTGTGTAAAAATCCCGTAACTCATTGGTCAAAACATGTCACATGACCATGGGTTAATCCTGTATAACCCACAGTTGAGGAATGGCATTTACAAAAAAAAAAAACTAAGTAAACACATTTTAAATTTATTTTACAGGTGTGTTCATTGTATAATTGCAATAAGGCACTCCAGGGTGTGAGATATTGGGTGATTTATCCACTTCTTGTGTGGTTAAGTCACTCGCCTGCACCTCGTGACACACCACACAAGGCATGGATAAATCCCCAATAACCCACACCCTGTTGTGCCCGATTGCTTAAGTAACCTACATAAAGGTTTGGTACCTAGGTGCTTTTGATCTAGGCATCCCCACAATACCCAACAGCTGTTGAGCTTACAAACTTGATATGTTCCACAAATGATTCATTCTTAATCAAACCCCATATCTCTGAATGCAGCAAGATTTAAACATTTTCTGCATGTAGGACTGCATCACATGCCCAACAGTTACATCATGCAAACTCACTACTGCAATACTATTACTGGTGAGCCCCAGGCATGAAGAAGTCCAACCCAGGGGAGTTAAGGGAATGCAATAACATCACACCAATATCCAGACGCCATATTGGCAAGATGTGTGCAAACTACGCACACTTTAACCCAGAAGTGTATTATGTGATGCACACCACCCCAGCAGACCCCTTCCCAAAACAAACTATAATATAAATTAAGCCACAAATAAGGCCACCTGGAAGATGTCACAGAACTGCAGTCACTGTCCCAGTGTGAAAGCATCCACAGAAAAAGAACAGCATAGCCTCTTTTAAAATACTCAGTCTGCATCCAAGTCCGTGTGCTCCTCTTCAGCAGTGCTGTAATCTTTTCTGCAAGCGTCCCTGCTGCCTATGGTTAAACCTAGAGGCATACAATACCACTGTAATGAACCTTTAAGCATGCGGGTAAGGGCATATAGTGGTTCACCCCAAGTTCTCACAACAATGCTCCGACTTTGTCAAAAATCTTATAACACTGCTGCACGCTGAAGCTCTGGTCAGGGAAGAATCTGACCTCTGAATCCTTGCCCTGCATTGCTCTTCTCCGTATAGCAGCCTCCAGCATTATGTCCCATTCCTCCACTGACCCCCACTGCCAACAGGATTGTAGAGCTCCTGTCTTTGCCTATTCCAGAGTGTCATGGGTTAGCCAGGAAGCCCGAATAAATCGTGGTGTTCATACACCTACAGCATCCACAAGCCAGCCCTCCAGTAAGCCTTTTAGGTTTTCTCCCTCCACAACTTCAGTTACCCCGATTATACAGATATTTGCCACCAGGGTAAAGTTTCCCAGCTGCTCAAGTTCTACCTGGAGCACATTATTTCTTTCAACAGCCCTGCACATGTCACCAGTGCCTTATCTACCATCTCTCCTGCTGTTCTGCATCCGACTGAGCTTCTTCATCCTCAGTCTCCAACAGTACAGTCCTCCATTTTAAATTTTTTTTTTTTTTTTTTTTTAAATAATTTATCTACTGCTTTTATACCCTGCAAAAGCTATGTCATTTTCGTCTCCTCCATGCTAGATGATGTGGTACCATCAATGCCCAATTTTGGGGCCTGTGCCCTGATCCTGACCTACTCAATAATAGCACAGGATTTACTCAGCTTTCCCATCGTGGTAAATTTGTGTAAAATATTCTGGGTATGCCTCAACCCTTATATTCAGCCACTATTCATTTACACTGGGAAGATTCAGGTTCTGTAAGTTGAAAGCGCGGGTCTCTCCAGAGCTGCAGTTCCACGTCTTTCCAGCAAGGCCGCTTTGCAGAGCCCCCTTTTTTTTAAATACAGGAACAGTTTTGAAAATGCCTGAACATATACAAACCACAAATCAAACAAAACTGGACACCTGACCCACGACAGGAACTCCAAGCAGAAGGTAGCAGCAGAGATAAATCCAAGGCAACAAGAAGCACCAGGCGATGATCCCTAAAAACAGGACACAAACTACAAAGTCTGGAGAAGTCAAACAGCAAACGCCCGCGAATAAACCAGACCTGCAGGGTCACGAAGGATACTCGGTAGAGCCACCTCTGACCTCCCTGCATACCACCAACAAGAACAAGAGCAGGCTTGTGCCAATGAGGCTGGTTTTGTGATGGCAATGTTGTTCCACAGGGTAAAAATCTGACTGAAGTCATTCCCACAATGTCCTGTATTATACAGTGTTGTTGGATATAGTGTTGGCCCAGTTTTCCCTCCACAGTCCAATGGTTGTAGGATTCTCACCTGTCCTTCTCCTGGATTGTAAGGTATTTTGGTACATACTTTGTCTATCCTCCCATTTTTAATACTGTGATGCTCACCCCAGTTATGCAATTCCCACAATCTTCCCATGCGGTCCTTATAATGTCCTCATTACCTGGTGTACTAGAGGAAGCTGTTTTAAATGTGTACTGCAGTGAGAAGATCACACTCACTGCTGGGCCTGAATGCTAGTATTGTCAACCAAGTAGGTCTTTGTGCAGACAGAAACACAGACAATGCCATCAGAAAAAGACCAAGGATCCATCCAGTCTGATCGAACAGAAACCCATTCTGCTGAAACGGACTCCTGGAGTACCCAAACAGATGACCAGCATTTGGGCCTGATGGTAATAGCGGTAGGATGAGGATCACTGTGCTGTGCGGGACATGTAAAACAATTTCTTCTATCCCACGGGATGAAGTGATGGGCATGGTATGGACAAGGTGAGAGGGTGGTGGGGCCGGAACTGATGAACAGTCGGTTTTACAATATTAAAATAGGGTGACAGGCTGAAATGCTGGATGAAGGGTTGCAACGCACTGTTTAAGGTGTTACCTACAGCTGATGAGCTCCAAAGCAGATAAATGCAGGGCTGGGGTCCATTCCAGAGGGATACAGGTCCAGTCCACTAGGTTGGGTTGTTTACTTCAGAGGTTTGTTCCACAGGATTGGGGTTGATTTTGGCAGGAAGGGGGGTCTGTGCTGGTAGGTTAGGGGTCCAATCCACAGGGGTGGGGGTCCATTTTGGCAAGACAAGGAGGTCTGTTCTGGAGGGTTGGAGATCCAATTCAGTGAGTCAGGGGTCTATTCTGGCAGGTCAGGGGTCTATTCAGTTGGGTGGGGGTGCCTTTTGAAAGAATGGGAGTCTATTACAACAGGTCACATGTCTATTCTGGTGGGTCTAGAGTCCATTCCAGAGTGTCAGGTGTTCCGTGCTTGCAGCTTAATTAGTTGCTATTTACATTTTTTCTGTGGTTAAGAGTGGTCCACAACATGGGACATTTTATTTTCTTCTATATAGGATGTCAAAGGTTGGAAGCCGGGTGGGTCTGAACGTGGCGGGTGTTTGTGCAGTAACAAGAGGAAGACTGTTTGGGGATCTGAAAAGACAGACTTCAATATCTCAGGCTACAATGTAAGCTGAGGTGTCTGGATCCATTGCAAATGCCATATCGTCACTACTGAACAGCTTCTCCTTCTCCCCAGCAGCAAAGAGGAACACACCTGTGCTTGTAAGAATTAAAGATATAAAATATTTAATTATTTGAGATTGTACCCTGGGTCTATTACTTTTATTAAAATAAATTATCAAAATATATTAAGATGAAGGAACACATTGTTAAATACATGAAAGGTCTGAAGTGGAAATTCACATGCAAAAGCGACTATTACAGGAACACAAGCCACAGGAGAAAAACTCAGTCTAAAACATATGTAAGGGATAGATTATGCCTATGTGAACAAGGAAGGAAAAGATGGAAAAAAAAGTATTACAAATTAGTAAGCGTTTCCATATCTAAATCTAAGTTAGCCATTTCAGGTCAGTCCAAATGAGCTACAACAGGTATCATGTAAGTGTATGATACCTACTGTATCACATACTGGTAAGTGTATTCTTCCAACCTGTCCCTCAATACTACCCACCCACTGGGCTATGGATAGGTATTTTGACAAGGACATTAAAAGGAAAAGAAAAAAACATACCTGTTCTACTGTTGCTCTATCCGATTTATCCTTAACACGATACCTTTAAAAAAGTTAAGGTAAAAATGTTAAAGAACAGTACAGAATAAATTTAACTACAAGTCAGTACTATTATCAAAGATAAATGACATGAACAATGAAAATACAGAAACATAAAAAAGTGATGGACAAGAAAAATAAAATCACTCGTTAACATGCATCCTTCAGTTCTTGCATTTCCAGGTCTTAATTGAGCTTCGCGTGCAGGAGGAATTCCCTTTCTTCAGCAAGTACAAATAACTTTTGAACCAAAGGTGGTTAAGGATGCTTTTAGGAGTTATATCCTTAAAAGCTGTTGTTTTCCACAGAAATAGAAACAGACACTATCGGCAGATAAGGATCGCCAGGCCCATCTAGTCTGCCGGAAAGTCCTACACTAGTCTGTGGCCTCTGACCCTACCTTGTCAATGGCTTTTCACCCTTCCTTCCCACCTCTAAGGTACCCTTATGCTTGTCCCATGCACGTTTAAAACCCTCCACTGTGCTCACCCCCACCACCTCCTGTGGCAGTCTATTCCACATATCCACCACCCTCTCTGTGAAGGAAAAACTTCCTCACATTTCTCCTCAGCCTGCCACCTTCCAATTTCATATCATAACCCCCTCGTTCTTGTACATCTCTTATATTGGAAGATGTCTCCCCCCTGCACCTTGTTAATGCCCTTAAGGTACTTGAATGCTCCTGTCATGTCCCTCCCCCCCCGATCCCTCCTCCAGCAAGTACATATTGAGGTCCTTTAGTCTCTCCTTATATGTTTTCTGCTGCAAGCCCTGTATGTACCACCTTAGCCACCCTTCTCGAGACCACCTCCACCCTGTCAATGTCATTACGAAGGTGTGGCCTACAAAATTGCACACAGTACTCTAGGTGAAGCCCCACTAGCATTTTGTACGATGGCATCACCACTTCCCACTTTCTGCTAGTGATACCTCTGCCTATGCACCCCAGCATGCCCCTGGACCTCCCTGCTTCCTTTGTACTCTGCTTAGACACCTTTAGGTCATCAGAAATGACAACCCCCCAGTCCCTTTCTTCCTTGGTGATAATCAACAACTCCCCCCATCCTGTAGCTCTCCCCAGGTGCATTATTTTGTACTTCTTGGAATTGAACCTTAGTTGCCACACCTCAGGACATTTTTCCAGCTTCTCCAGGTCCCTCCTCATTCTCTCAACCTTGTCCAGAGTATCTACCCTGTTGCAGATCTTGGTGTCATCTGCAAACAAGCAGACCTTTCCCCCCACTTCTACCGCAATGTTACTAATGAAGACATTAAACAGGAGCGGCCCAAGTACTGATCCCTAAGGCACCCCATTGGTCACCCCCATCTCCCCTGATTGGATCCTGTTTACCACCACCCTCTGCTTCCTATCCATTAGCCAGTTCCTAACCCAGTTTACCACTTTATTTATTTATTCATTTGGTAACCAGGTTGGTGCACTGATCCGAAGACCTTTTTCAGACACAGCACAGATCAGAAGCTGGCACAAACAGCATAAAATACAATGAGAGTACAGCGTGGATCATACAGGGAATCCAGTGTAGGTCAAGCTAACAGAGAAAATATAAGGTAAGCAGTACCAGATACATCAATTGGGCACAGCAAGGTATATAACATTTTGGTAAACAGGGTAAAGTTGGTCCATCATTCAACAATAGGAATGTTAAATATCAACAGAGCCAGTAAAAATACCTGGAGGTACACAGAGAGCAACAGGAAATACCTAGGCAAAAAACACAGCTATCTTACAGGATAGAAAAAATGATCTGTGAGCCAGTATTCAGGGCAGGAGAAGAGAGCAGAGCACTAGAGGGGTAAGGGTGGACTACAAGGGAAATGCACCCATGCTAGCAGACTGTGGACAGATGCAGATCGTGGAGGACAGAAAGTGCATTCTTAATAGGGGATTTAGATTTGGGGGGTCGTGGGAACGTAGGGAGGAGGGGAGGTTGTTCCATTGAGAGTCAGGCTGCAGAGAAGGCTCATAGGCCCATCCTTGTAGTTATGTTAGGACATTCTAGTTGGAGGTGAGAAGACTGACATGAATTGCGGCAGTAGGTTCTGGGCCAGATACAAAAGGATAGTGTAGAGCAGGAGGGATTGTGCAAGGTATCAGCAATGGTCCGGACCAGCAGGAAGGAGCACCATGCTTCAGGAGGAAGTCAGTTAAGGGACTGGTAAAGAGAGCAGTGGTGAGTGAGGAGAGGGGCGTGGAGGGCAAAGCGGCATATTCCATTGCAGGTAGTGTCCAAGCGGTTCAGGTTGGTAATGGGGGTGAGAGAGTAAACTGGGCAGCCACAGTCAAGGAGAGGGAGGAGGTTGCCACCGGCAATGGCAAGGTGGGCTTCCGGCGAGAGGTGGTTGATCAGGAGATAGCAGAGCCCTATCTTCTGGCTGATGTGCATGATCAGTAACGCAATGTGGTCAGTGTAGGTTAAGGATGGGTCCATGATTACCCCCCCGATACTTGAAGGTGGGATCAGTGTCAAGGGGAGATCCATCTGGGGATTTGACAGCGAGAAGGCTGCAGTTGCAGGCAAGGGCAGAGAGCTTCAGTTTGGAACCAAAAACCATGGCCTTTGTTTTGGCAGCACTGACAAATGGTTTGTTGGTGGAGAACCAACAATGTGCTTTGCAGAAATCATCGGTAAGAGTGGCGGACAGCGAGAAGGGGGAGGGGTCACTTAGGTATAGTATTAAGTCATCAGCGTAGAGGAGTGATTTACAGGATAGGCCCTCTGATGGGAGAGAGAGTTAATGAAGAGGGAAAAGAGGAGGGTGCCAAGGACAGATCCTTGGGGGACACCCACAGAGACAGGAAAGAGGGGGGAGGTGGCACCACCAACGCAGACCATCTGTGTTCTGCTAGAGAGGTAGTTAGTAAACCAGGTGGTGGAGGCAAGGGAGAAACCTTGTGCCCCACACCCAAACTACTCATTTTGTTGACCAGCCTTTTACGTGGGATGGTGTTGAAGGCTTTGCTGAAATCAAGGGAGGCGAAGTCTACAGCCCCCCCCCCACCGATTTATTTCCCTTGTCACCCAGTCTAAACAAAACTATCAGATTCGTCTGACATGAACTTCCTGCTGTGAATCCATGTTGCCTCAGATTTTGGGCACCGCTGGACTCCCAAGTGTGCCACTATTCTTTCTTTAAGCAGTGCCTCCATGATTTTGCCACTACTGAGGTGAGGTTGACTGGCCTATAGTTCCCCGAATCCTCCCTACTACCACTTTTGTGTAGAGGGACTACATGTGCCTTCTTCCAGTCCTCTGGAACCACTCGTGTTGAGTGACTCCGTGAACAGTGCTGCCAAAGGCACCGCTAGTGCTCTCTGCAGCTCTCTCAATATCCTTGTGTGTATGCCATATGGCCCCACTGCTTTGTCCACCTTCAGTTCTATGAACTTGTGCCTTCATGTCTCCCTCCTTACACTCTCCTGTGTCCCCTCTGAGCCTTACAAAACCCCCCCCCCCTCCGGTCTTCCTTCTTTCACTAATGTACCTATAGAATGCCTTGTACCCTTTCTTCACTATCTGCTCTAATCTTTCTTCAGTCTGCCCTTTGCTCTCCTAACAGCCTTCCCTGCTTCCCTGAGGTTCCTTAGGTACACCTCCCTGTTGTCCTCCCTTTGAGTCTCCTTATAATTCCTGAAACCTGCCCTTTTGGCCCTTATCTTGTCTGCTACCTCTCTCAAGAACCACAGTGGTTTCCTTCTTCTCTTGCCCGTATTTACAAAATGAAGAACCGTGCTGATATAGTATCATTTTCTTTCAATAAACAATGATATAGTCAAGGTGGTAGTCAAAGAAAGAATTTTCCATTCTAGAACATTTTTTTGTTTTGTTTTGCGTGGGATACCCCCATTCTGGCTTTAAAGGAATGTTGTAGTCATAACACCATAGTGGACTAGGTTTTCGAAATAATAACCAGATGGGGTAATAAACACCGAGGCTGAAGGCTGAGGTGTTCATTAACCCCCTTGATCCGGTTATTGCCGAGGAAACCCAAACCACTATGGATGTTATCACTATCATTTCAATGTTTGGATCGACGATGAACTATCGCAGTTTGGACAAGACTTCCTCCAGACGATGACCTTGCTGGGCCTCGCACAAGCTGTTGCTGTGACCCACAGTCAAGGACATGCCTTGGTTCTAGTATTCTCGCTTGGGCTTAAGCTAACTGATCCCAAGATTGATCCACTCATGTAGTCGGATCACTGCACAGTAAAGTTCTTGTTCCGGGCCCACCTCAGTAGTCCTTCCCCGGTGGAGTTGCTCCATTACTGCCCTTTAAGGGGTTTCCCCTCCAGAAGGGCTGATGGTGATAATGGACCTCTCTGAAGTGAGTGTTGCTTGTGGGACAGGTACAAGTGAGGCAGTGGTAGCCTATAACAGGGCTGTCACCTCGGCACTCAACTTCATCACATTGGTCCATATATGACTTGGGTCATATTGCTCGAGTTCCTCTTGGTTTGATGAGGAGCATAAGAAAATGAAAACCAGAGGTCAGAGGTTGGAGCATTGTTGGTAGAGATCGCAGTCTGAGGAGTACAGACTGGCTTTGAGAACTCACTACAGTTGAGTATTAAATGGCAATCTCCCATACAAAGGCAGTATTTCTGTCTAAGAAGACTGCCGCAGGGAGAACAATGTAGTCCAACTCTTTTGGGCTGTAGACAGGCTTCTTCATCCTGCCTGTCTGTAGCCAAGGAGAGTAGTTTCAACTTCTTAGTGTGAAGAGTTTACTGTGTTCTTCTCTCACAGAGTGCTCCCCATCAGGTCTGGGATCTCTCCAATGGGACAGTCATAGCCCCGCAGTGGCAGGACGGTCATCTCTGAAATCACTCCTCTTGCCTGGAGCAAATTTAGACCAGTGGGGGTGGAAGAGGTTCGTGAGGGGATTTTGAAGCTGCGGCCCACATACTGTGAGCTGGACCTGGGCCCAATCTGTCTCCTTGTGGGATGCGTGGAGTCCATAGAGCTGGTGTTCACCGAAGTAGTCTGGTGCTCACTTTTGGAGGGGTTGTTCCCTAGCACTTTGAAAGAGGCACTGGTGAAGCCCCTCCTGAAGATACCATCTCTCGACCCTGATATCTTGGCAAATTATGAACCGAGGATCGTAAATAGAGGAATCTGATTGGCCCAGAGCTCTTTGAAGCCATGATGATATCGGGCTACATCATCACGGCTTCAAAAAAGTTCCAGCACCACCAGCCTCCTTGCTCTCTATTGTCCAAGAACTATTTTTTCAAAATGTACTCCTACACCACCCAAACACTCATTCATAAAATGTTTTAGAACCTATTTCTTTTATTTTTTTTATTAATAAAACTTGAAACTCAGTTCATAATAGCAATAAGTCACTCCAGGGTGTGGTATATCATGGGATATTGTCACTTCCCGGGTGGTTGGACTCACTCGGCCTACGACCTCGTGCCCCAACCACCCGAGGCGATAATATCCATGATTCCACCTTGCTGCTTCTTATTGCTAATTATAGACCAATCTCTAACCTGCCCTTTCTGGGTAAGGTTATCGAGAAAATAGTGGCTCTGCAGCTCGAGGCACATCTCACAGCCTTTGATATCAATCAGACTCTCCAGTCGGGATTTAGGTTTGGGCATAATACTGAAACTGCATTAGTCCAGGTGCATAAGGATCTCCACAGGGCTAGAGATAGAAGGGAATGGTCAATTCGTGTTCTCCTTGATCTCTCCTCAGCATTCAATACTGTGGACTCTCTAGCACTGCCATCAGCTGGTCTGAGTTCTTCCTCACAGGCAGGATGCAGAGGGTAGTGATGGGGAGTTTCTCCTCAGGCCCAATGCCCCTTCCTTATGCAAGGCCCCAAGGCTAGATCCTCTCACCCATGCTGTTCGCAGTGTACATGCTGCCCCTGGGTGGCATCATCAGACACCACAGTGTGGAGTTTCACTGTTATGCAGATGACACCCAACTGTATAGGTCACTTGCACCTGGGACGCATGACACAGTGGCAGCACTAAATAAATGTCTGATCGAGATCCAGGACTGGATGTCCTCTAACTGGTGGAGGTTCAACCCAGACAAGATGGAGGAGCTGATTGAGGCTGGTCATTGGTGGGGTGCGATTACTGTTGGGGCAGAAACAGGCTTGAAGCTTGGTCCCACCCTTCTTATAGCCTCGGCCAAGGTGAAAAATCTGGGTGTTATCCTGGATGATGGACTGACACTTGAGGCTCAGGTGTCGTCTGTTGTCCAGAGTGGTTTCTAACACCTTAAGAACATTGCCCTGACTAAAGCCTTAATCCCGCTAGACGAACTGCCCTCAATAGTTCATGCTTTCGTGACATTCAGATTCGACTACTGCAAAGCGCTCTACCTCAAGGTCAGTGAAGGGGTCTTATGGTACATGTAACTAGTGCAGAAAGCATCAGCCAGGCTGCTGACAGGCCTTCCAATGTCTTGTCATGTGACCCTGGTCCTGCATGATCGGCACTAGCTGCCGGTGAGATGGAGGACCACCTTCAAGGTGGGTCTTTCCACCTACAAGGCCCTATGTGGACTGGGCCCTGGCTACCCAAGTCACCTCCTTACTGCCACCCACCTTCTACGCTCTCTCCACTCCTCCAAGGATGGCCTCCTAGCAGTTCCCAGGGGCCATCTTAAAGCCTTGGGAGACCGTTCATTCAAGGTGGCAGGACCGGCCCTGTGGAACTCGCCTCCAAGGTCCTTGAGGAAGCCCACTCATTGGAGGCTTTCAAGTGGGGTCTGAAGGCAAATCTTTTTGGGGAGGCTTTTGGGACTTCTTAATTTCTCCCTCTTAGCTAGCCCTAGCTGCTGTATTTTTTTTTACCAGATTATTTATGTGTTTTAATCTTCTGTTTATTGCATTGTTTTTAAAATCTTGTCTGTATCCTGTACCGCGCCCTGTGCCCCAGGGAAAGGGCGCTTAAGAAATAAAACTGTACTTACTATTATACTGAAAAATTTTTTTTTAAAAACAGCCTAAAATCTGTCTCTGTGGTGCTACAATGGGTCTGTGAGAAACCAGGAACTGTTTCTCACAGATACACTGTAGTGCTGATAGACCCCTCAGACTGTCTGCTGCATGTTGAAGTGGAAGGGCAGACTGAGGGGCAGACTGCCTTCTGATAGGTTGTTGCATGTTGCACTTAGACAGCATGCTCAGAGCCATTGTACCATTATTGTACTTAGCCAATGTCCTATTATTCAGTCTACTGTCCAGTTATTGCAGAATAACGGGACAGTAAGTCTGCCTTCTGATTGGCTAAGAGGGATCTTTTCCAGTATAATATAAGATAACACAATTTAGAATAGTGGGCTTCTTTCAACCAATACTTGATTACCTTGCCCCTTTGTAAGTCTTTAGAGATAGAAAGCTGAATTTATATTGCAGTCCCCTCTGGGAGTAATGGGGTCATACACTGGCCCAAAGAGAAGGCCAGCCTATCGCTTCCTCTTCTCGGTGTGCCGATTCCGTCCCCAGGCTCAGATGTTTTGTGACATCTCACCAGGAAAAGCACGGCAGCACACTCTATTCAAGTTTGTGGGGCTATTTTACAATGTTATTTTATATACGTTAACGTAGCATGTAATATACTGTACAATTTAAAGCTACCACTCGACTAACAAGGCCTTAATCTCAGTATGGCCAAAGAATAAAAAGGAATACTCAAACAGGTAAGCATATCAAAGCACAAAATTAAGCTACAGATGGAAAATGTGATCTCTGTCATATTGAGACAAGGCAAATTTTATTTAAATAGCACTCTATCAGGGGCTCAGTGTGCTTTACAAATATAACATAATACAATGAGCCTCACTCTTGAAGGCGAATCTGGAACAGGTCATCACTGAAACAACTAGACACAATGCCAAGCTGGGTAACCACACCACACTGGACTGGGCACTGACATCCAATCCCCTAAATATACAGGTGGCTGGCACCCTGGCAGATGCCCTGAGTGACCACTAGCTGATCTTCTGTACTTGTAAGAACAGAGCTCCCAAGGTCCCCCCTAGGCTCCTCACAGCTAGAGACTTCTCAAAGTTCACTGAGGATGCCTTCCGGCAGCACCGCCATAATACGGACTGGACCCCCATTCGGCTACTACCTACTCTAGATGAAGCGCTGGAGTACTTCCAAAGCTCCTTCATCTCAGCAGCCAACAAGTTCGCTCCCCTGAGGAGACTAAGAATCAAAGGCCGCTGCTACAAGTGGATTTCCTCAGAGCTGAAATTCATGATGTTAAACAGAGACAAGGCCTGGAAAAAATACAAAACATCCCACCTCCCACAGGACCTGGTGACCTATAGAACCCAGAGGAACAAGTGCAAGTAAGCAGCCAAGACTGTGAAACGGGAGTATGTCAAGGGCCTCCAACAGTCCAACCTTGCTGACCCCAAGTCACTGTGGTCATGCATCAATGCCCTGATAAAAGGCAGTGGCAAGCCACCCCAGGGTCCAATACAGCATAATGGCTGCACTCTTAACAATGGGCAAGAAATGGCTACAGCCTTCAACAAGTTATTCACAAATCTGGAAGACTATAAGTCGAATCCCCAAAAGACCCAGGGGACAACAGCACACAGACACTCCAAGCCCAGACAGACCGCTCTTTCATCTAAGACTGGTAAGGGCTAAGGAAGTGCTACCCCTCCTCAAGTCCATAAAGGAGAAATCTTCAGCCGGTCCAGATGGACTGGATCCAAAACTGCTTAGGGCAGCTGCTTCAGCCATTGTGCATCCGGTCACGTGGTTCATAAACAGGTCACTAACTGAAGGGGTTGTACCTAGTAGATGGAAGCAGGCAAATGTGGTTCCCATCCACAAAGGGAAGCCTTGAGAATCCATGGGTAACTACAGGTCTATTTTTCTGCTATGCACGCTAGCAAAAATCCAAGAAAGATTAGTCTACTGCCAACTCAGAGACTACCTGGAAACTAAACAAACTGCTAGGGCATACACAGCATGGATTCAGAAGAAGCCATGGGACAGACACATCCCTCATAAGGCTCTCAACAGACATAATCATTGCCTGGGACAGGGGCACCCCAACCGGGGCTGTTTTTATAGACCTGACTAAGGCCTTTGACCTAGAAGATCATGACTGTCTACTAAGCAAACTAGGTAACCTTGGGCTTGACCAACACTCACTAGACTGGTTTGGTAGCTACCTAATGGACCGTTCCCAGCAGGTCAAATGGAGAGGCGCTGTATCTGAACCACTCACCCTCAAGGAAGGGGTACCCCAGGGATCCATCCTGGGCCCCCTCCTATTCATGCTATTTGTCAAAGACATGAACAATCACTGCGGGGGATGCTTGCTGGTCCAGTATGTTGATGACGCAGTGATCTACCGATCCTCAAGTAGCACTGCGGATATTGGGGCCCATCTCCAATCGGACTTTGCATTACTAGAAACCAGGTTGACAGAAAACAGGTTAATCCTCAATGCTACAAAAACAAAGGCCATGGTCTTTGGCCCCAGAACACTTGAGCAGAACCGAAACTCCCTACTCCCAACTGACTCCTCTATGGCTGCCACCGAGATAGTGAAATCCCTAAAATACCTGGGGCTGACACTGGACCAAGGCCTTACTCTGAAGCCTCATGTTAATCAGGTAACCAAAACCCTACACCACAAAATTGGCCTGCTTTACCACCTGAATGCCCAGCTAGTCCCAGAGACTAGGATCACAATAGCCAACTGCATCCTGTTACCAACCCTGACCTATGCCGCCTCTGTCCTGCAGGGTCTGGGAAAGCAAGAGCTCACTAGAATGCAGGTACTATACAACAAGGTGGCCCACTTCGCTACATCATCTCACAAAAGGAGACACCACTGCAAGGCACTGGCCTCCCTTAAGTGGTAGTCTCTTACAAATCAATGCAGTACCCACTGTTATGTAATACTTGTAAGCTACTTAACAGCCCCCCAGACGGACTAATTGGCCTACTGGTCCCCAAAAGAACAGACAGACTGCTCCAAACCATTTGGGAGAAATCTCCTTGAAATCCCTAGGGTACGCACAATACTGGGTGACAAATCCTTCACCCATGCAGCTTCAGTACTGTGGAATATGCTCCCACAAAAATTGCAGACGCCAACTTCCTAGGAATCTTCCAATCTGGGCTGCGGGCACCACTGCGGAATAGCACTTATGCGTGTGCAGAACACTGAGCAGGAGACTAACCACAACCCCATGCTGGGCTGGGCCAGTCTAGTCTCAGCCAAACGGAGTCTAGGCTAATGTATGTTGTTCTAATTGTTTGCTAAGACCATTCCCCATACTACTTTACTCTCATTCCTAATGCATGAATGCTTATCTAATTAATACCATGTACCACAGACCTGACCCTCTATACTGTGCTGACTAGACTGTAACCTGCAATGGTCAAATGCACCTACTTACTGTGTGCTCTCACTGTGTATGGGATGCTCTACTGTGTACTCTGTAATGGTTAATTACTACTGCTATGTACTTTCTCTGTGTATGAAAAGCTCTTCTATGTAACCAACTCTGGGTCACCCCTGAAAAAGGGTCCTTCGGGGGGTCAGTGGGTTTACCCGGTTATCAAAATTGAATAAATAAATAAATATAAAGTAAGTTACCCTGTACTTACGACTCTACCAGCTTTACATTAAACACACTTACACAGATACATAGACAGACAGTGTCTGCAGATAAGGGCCTACGACACACCCAGTCTGCCCATTTGAGCTTGTAAGTTTACTTTATGTTTTCCTAGAAGTCTGTTGCCCCTTAACCCTGACCTCCAAAATTCCTTTATGTCTATCTCGTACATTCTTAAATCCCGTGATTGGTTTTGCAGTTTAGAAAGGAATTTGGCAAAAAGTTTCTCTTACGTTGCAGATCATTAAACCTACTCGACAAACTGCACTATTTCAGATCACCATACTTCTAAATTCTTACAGCAACGGTTTAAAGTACAGTGCCTTGGAAAGTATTCAACCCCTTTGGATTTTGTCACATTTTGTTGTGTTACTACCAGAATTTTTAATGCATTGAAATGATTTTCACCCCGATTCACACAGCATACTCAACAATTTAAAGGGCCAAAAATATTTTTATTGTGTAACAAAAAGTTATGAAACATTAAAAACTGAAATATCTTGTTTACTCAAGTATTCACCCCCCTGAGTCAATACTTTGTAGAAGTGCCTTTGGCAGCAATTACAGCTTTGAGTCTTCTTGGGTATGTCTGTATCAGCTTTGCACATCTGGATTTGAGGATTTTCAACCATTCTTCCTTGCAGATTTGCTCAAGCTCTGTCAAGTTGGATGGGGAGCGTCAGTGAACCTCAATCTAAGTCTTTCCACAGATTCTCAATGGGATTCAAGTCTGGGCCACTCAAGGACACTCACCTTCTTGGTCTGAAGCCACTCCAGTGTTGCTTTGGCTGTATGCTTGGGGTCGTTGTCCTACTGGAACGTAAATCTTTGCCCCAGTCCAAGGTCTACTGCAGACTGATATAGGTTCTCCTCAAGGATGTACCTGTATTTGGCTCTATTAATTGTTCCCTCTATCCTGACAAGTGCCCCAGTCCCTGCATCCCCATAACATGATGCTGCCACCACCATGCTTCATGGTAGGGATGGTATCACACGGGTGATGAGCTGTGTTCGGTTTGCGCCAGGCATAGCGCTTTGCATTCAGGCCAAAGAGTTCAATTTTGTTTCATCAGACCAGAGAATCTTTGCCACATGGTCTCAGAGTCTGCCATGTGCCTTCTTGCAAACTCCAGGCATGCTATTATGTGGCCTTTTCTCAGGAGTGGCTTCCGTCTAGCCACTCTCCCATAGAAACTACATCTGTGAAGTGCTGCAGAGATTGTTGTCCTCTGGACAGGTTCTCCTATCTCAGCCATGGAACTCTGTAGTTCTGTCAGGGTGGTCACTGGGTTTTTGGTCACTTCCCTGACCAAGGTCCTTCTTGCCCGGTTGCTCAGTTTGGGAGGACGACCTGCTCTAGGAAGAGTCTGGGTGGTTCCGTAATCTTTCCATTTCCTAATGATGGCCTTGATTGTACTCCTGGGAACTTTCAACACCCTAGAAATGTTTTCATACCCCTCCCCAGATCTATGCCTCCTCTCAATTCTATCACGGAGTTCTACGGACAGCTCCTTGGTCTTCATGGTAGAGTTTCTGCTCTGACATGCACTGTCAACAGTGGGACCTTATATAGACAGGTTTATTTCCTCTGAAATCATGTCAACCATTTGAACTGACCACAGGTGGACTCCATTCAAGTTTTAGAGTGATCTCAAGGAAATTGGATGCACCTGAGCTCAATTTGGAGTGTCATAGCAAAGGGGGTGAATACTTGTCAAATCAAGACTTTTTTTTTTATTTTAAATTTCATGTACAAAAAATTCCAGAAGTCTCATTCCACTTTGACAGAGTAATTTGTGTAGACATGTGACCAAAAAGATCCCATATAAATGTATTTTAATTTGAGTTTGCAACATCACAAAATGTGACAAAATCCAAGGGGGGTGAATACTTTCTGAAGGCACTGTAACAGTTGGATTTGATCATGGAAGTAGGTTCACTTAAAAATAAAAAAAATCTCACGTCTGTCTGCTATCGTGTCCTTAATTTTTACCTTTTATCTGATAGCAGAACAGTGCCCAATGTCTATTTAAAGCATGTACATTTAAAGATACTGTTAAAATCCACATGTAAAATCAACTGCAGATCATGTGGAAAACCTGTGAGAGCCTGTAGGGCAGCAATTTTTTAAATAATCTGAAGGGCCAGGTATCGAAGCCACTGAAAGAGCTGGCCATGAATGCACATATGTTGCTGAAACGTAGAAGGTCAAGGCCAGAAAACACTGTGAGACCTTACTGTGTAAAGCTAATCATAAATGGTTGAACTATTAAAACAGAAAGACAGCAATGCAGCCATCTCTCTCTCACGCCATTTTCGTAATGTTCCAGTAGCCTTACAGAAAGACAAACCAGTACATTAGTTATTGTGGATTATGCTGCAGTACTGTCCAACTAGTTTAACTTTTATTAAACTTTAGCAAGCAATTTTGGGCTTCCTGATCCTATTTAAACTATATGGAGTGCTAATGGGACAGAACCATTTTCTTAAATTTATCCCACTGTGACATACTTTTCTCCATTTTGATAATCCAGCACATGAAATCTACTGCTGTTCTTTATACTTCTTGTTTTATTAAGTAAAGATCTCCATACTAGAACCCTTCTTTCTTAAACATATAATTTTTTTCACTGTTTCTGCACTATCAAGCTGCTTTTATGTCAGATGCATTTGCTGCACTATTGATAAACGTCTGCAAGTGCTTTGCAATATACTGCATTTTGCGTAAATTATCCTATTTAGTGCTGGTTACCAAATGCAGTTTACGCTGCCCTATGTGATTTCACACTGATGATCAGTCAACCTTGCTAATACAGTAACGATCATCTTTATATGGCAAAACATTCTACCTGGTGTCCAATCTCCAAATTACCGCTTAGATAACGCTGCTTTACTACCAACCAACCACCTACAAGAATGAGGGTTAGTGCAAAAGTTAATGTTAAACAAGGCCCTCATAAGTGCCCTCCTAGGCAGGACAGATCTATCCCCTCCTACGTAGTACCAGGTTTTGAACAAACCCAGATGGGAGCTCCCTTAACTCAGTCCCTGGGTACCACAGGTGTAGAATCACTGCAGGCCTACAGATGTTGCTGCGAGTTGGCTGGCACTGGTGCACTTTAAACAGAACAGCATGCTCAATCCCCCCAACCCCCACAGGCCATGCAACGGATTAAATGGCTAAAACACAACTCTGAAAAAATAGGGCATTTGTAATACAAACTGAGACAACAGGCGTTGTCCTTGAACCAATGCCACACTGCAGCATACTCATGGTTCCAGATGGCTCCTCCTGATGTAGCAAGCTACTGGATCTCTGCCCCCAGGTGTCTACCATGCAGGCAGACTTTCTCCCCTGCTCCATGTTGAACCGGCTACCCTGGGTGCTGGCTGCAAGTTCTTCCAACTTCCTTCCACTTATTCCTGGACTGCTAAAGTCCTGGATCTGATCCTCACACATCCTGGCTTCCAAATCCCTAGGTCAAAGGCAGCCTGACACCATGCTAGCCTGCTGTAGGACCTGGATCAACAGTTCTTGTTCTTTTTTTTCCATGATGGATCTTCAGCCTTGCATGTGGCTGCCACTCTCATCCTCTCTAGAAAGCAGTAGCTTTGTTCAGTTTGATGTCCGCTTTTCAAGCCTGAAATGGCACTGCTTGCACTCACTCCAAACACTGCAGACATTCCACCACAAGACAGCCACCAGATCTGCCCTCCTCCACTACAGCCCTACCCTTTTTAGGCCATGCTCACAGTCTGTCTCAATCTGTGCCTGGAGCTGTCACTCCAGAAACTCGACAGCCCATAAGACACAAAAAAGGCCTCCTTTCCCCAGAAGCTTCTTGAAGTCCCTTCCCCTGTGAGGTTTCTGAGCAACGGGGTGGGCCTGCCCAAGCAGGACCATTACAGTACATACTTTGTGTATTCTGTAAGTGCAGAAGGGGGTGAAACCCATGCATGAGAACTCAGAAGCAGTGAAAAAGGCAGCAGTTCTCCCAAAACATTTCGGAGCTTAGATTACTTTGGTTCATACCAAACTGTCTATGGACATGAACCCAATGACTCAGATGTTGCGGAAAGACAGTAAGTGGTCCTGGGCAAATAACTGTAAAAATGCTTTTTATCAAGCAAAGAGACAGCTGACGTCAGTTTAGTGTTACTCTGAGTAATTGTTTTTGGACTTTTTAAATTCCACAAGAAACTGTAAGGTAAAAATGTATTCTGATAACAGTTTACAAGCCTCTTGTAGTAATGTGTGGACCCAAAACAGGCATTCCAGTCATAGATACATAGACAGTGTCGGCAGGTAAGGGCCTATGGCCCACCCAGTCTGCCCATTTGAGCTTGTAAGTTCAGTTTGTTTTCCTAGAAGTCTGTTGCACCTTACCCCTGACCTTCAGAATTCCTTCATGTCTATCCCATGCATTCTTAAATCCCGTGATTGTTTCAGCCCCCACCACTTCCTCTGGCAGGGTGTTCCACCTGTCCACCACCCGTTCTGTGAAGAAATTCTTTCTCATGTTTCCTCTGAATCGTCCTCCCTCCAACTTCATCCCATGCCCTCTAGTCCTAGAACATCTTTTTCGCTTAAAAATAGTGTTTTCCTACACCCTGTTCCTCCCTGTAAGATACTTGTATGTCTCTATCATATCCCCTCTCTCCCTCCTCTCCTCCAGGGAGTACATGTTCAGTTCCTTCAACCTGTCTTCATAGGACTTGTGATGCAATCCATGCACCATCTTTGTTGCTCTCCTCTGAACCTTCTCTACCCTGTCTATGTCCTTACGTAGGTATGGTCTCCAGAACTGTACACTGTACTCCAGGTGGGGCCTCACTAGTGTCTTGTATAGAGGAATTATGACCTCTCTTTTCCTGCTGGTGATGCCCCTGCCTATACATCCCATGGCTGCTGTCGGGGAATAACTTTAGCTGCCTACCAATATGACACACAATACACTGTAAAACCAGAAATGTACGCTGCAAAATTATTTGTTTTGTTCACCAGGTCGCTTTAAGGCACAAACATTGTTTTGCAGTAAACATAAGCATGTGCTTGCATATTCAAGGCACTGACCCGCCACATGGTTTGGGCATCCTAGAGTAGTTTCGGCATGTACTCTGGGTACTCTATCTCTGGGATTAACCAACACCACACAAGAGATCAGTAAATCAACTTTATTTTCAGTGGAGTATAAAGAAATCATGCAAAGTAATCAAAAGAAGCTGAAACTATCCAAGTCTCTGGTTGGTTGTTTTCTCTGTCGCATCTCTACAAGGCATCTAGGTACTTTCAATTTAGGCAGCACTCATGACACGCTAGTCGCTGCAAGAAAGAGAAAGAAAATGGTTAGAAATAAGAAAGCTACTACTGTTTCAGCAAAATTATGTACTTGAGAGCGACACAGTCCTGGTGTGCAGTGGCAATCCCTGCCATCTCAAAGCCACGGAGACAGTCATAATTTCTCTCAGAAATCCTGTTAAAGGCTGCCACAAGTCACTTAGTATGCTTCATTTTAACAGTGGACATCCTCGGGTCAACCTCCATCTCTTATAACTAGTGGCCTTTTTCAAGCTGCTCTGCTATAATCCTGATGTACCATTCCGTAAACAGCGTTTTCGGATCATGACATCTGGTGGCTGCAAGAGGTCAGTGCAGGATGGGGAGACAAATATGAGGATAATGTTGCACTGTGATGCCAGTTTTTTAAGACAGGTTCTACTGCATGGGCTCTGAACAGATCGAATATCAGAATACAGCGTTCTTCAGCTGGCAAATAATATTCTGATTGATGCTGTCAAAATAAGGAACCAGGCTGTTTTCTTTGTACTCGACTGTTGTGTCGGTGGTTGTCTGAATATGATATCCGGCAGCCAGCTGAGAAGTCGAAGGATGGGTTGCAGACAGTTGATGGTTCGATCCTGGTACATCCCTTGTTTGGAGGAGGAAAGGGCCATCTAGTGTACAAGCAAACACAATGGAGACCGGCTGCTTGTCTCCCTAGGCCTGTCACCTCCACCTGCTTTGCCCTAGTCTCCTCCATGGTTCACTGCAAGCAAGGAACCATGTTAACGGCAGTTTCATCCATGTTAACAATCAGGGTGGGGTTTACATGCCAGCCTTGGTCCCTTACATTTTGAAAAGCCCATTCTGTTCAGAAACTTCCAAGCCTCTGGTGACTGAAAATTAAATGCACACCCATACTCAGCTAATGCGTGCTGGCTGTGGCACTGGACAACACCAGTGGCTACAGCCATCACAACACATGCATTTATGACAGCCCCTTCAGAACAGAGACTTTTTATTATTTTCTTCAGTTCTGTTTTCACCTCACGAAGCAGGAGCAGAGGGTGTCCTCCAGACTCGATTTGCAGCTTAGGAGTTAACTGACTGCCATCTGTTTTTTTTTTTTTTCCCCAGTTTTGTGATATAGTCCAACTTCAATTTTCTCAGAGTGCTTTTATTAATCTTGGACCCATGTTTGTGAGAGTAGTAATGGATGCCATTCATTACACTATTCTCTGCAGCATATCAGCTGATAACAAGCAAATGGCTGGACGGTAGCTCACATACTCGCTGCCCTTCATTTTGGATGGAGGCTTGGCCTGCTTGCAGCTCAGTGACAACATATTCAACCACACGCAATGGGATGTCTGCAGCCTGACTTCAGCTGTCAGCGTTCACTTCATCCAGCAGGGTAACAGATGCAGATCTTTTCACAGCCACTGAAGTAAGGACATTCTCTTGGGGGGTAAATGTTGATGGTCCTGACAGTGCTGACACTGTGGATGTCATTACTGAAACCCAGCAACACAGTAAATGTAAACCTTGTCCGGCAGCAATATGCAGCAGATCAGCAAATGGCTGACAGCTGATTTGAAATAGATACATGACAGGACGGCTCTTAAAGCGTGCTATGTGGTTACAGTAATTTAAGGTAGAGCGGTATACTGTATTCACATTTTACATTAATGCTGTATTTGGTAGTGCAGACCATGCAGACTAATACACACTAATGTCTTGGCAGTATTGGCCATCTTGGCAATGTGAAATATACAAGACAATTCATTTTCCCGCTTTACAGCAATATAACTTTTCAGTATAGCACAGTGATGCAGATGTACTGTACCGCTTGTCTTATGTGCCACACAGTAGAAAATCTGTTTCTGTCATACAGGTCTACTCATCAAACTACTAGACAGGAAACTTCAGTGGAGCTATTTCTGATACAGCAATTGAGAACTGGAGACCTCAACCTACAATAAGACAAGCAGGAGGAACAACTTTAAAACTCTAATGGTTCAGTTTCAGCTAGTCTCTTTCCAAACCACGTTGTTACTCTTAAGTAATTACAGGAAGAAGAGCGGTCAACCAA
Source organism: Neoceratodus forsteri (assembly GCA_016271365.2). Classification (NCBI taxonomy): domain Eukaryota; kingdom Metazoa; phylum Chordata; order Ceratodontiformes; family Ceratodontidae; genus Neoceratodus; species Neoceratodus forsteri. The sequence continues at coordinate 213,820,784 of CM057456.1, forward strand.
AGCAATAACAGAAAGGAATGCACAGAATTACTGTATCCATGTATACGAGGATGAAATTCTAGATTACAAACTGCATTAAATGGAACTACAGTGAACCCCATCTCTGTACCTTTCTTTCTGCTAGTAGAAGCTACAGTATTTTCAAACATGACTTTTTTTTTTTGAGTACCTTTTCTGCCATTCTTACTAAAAACTCATTTGGAGGTGTCCTGTCAGGATGGGCAGGATAGGGCCTGGCCAGGGTCTGTCCTCGTGATGATGTCCTTGTGCATCCAACACCGTCGTGCAGACATCGTGACGCTGTGGTGTCACTGTGTTGATGCCAAAAGCCCTCCCTGATGGGAGTCTTAATAAGCTGACTTGCAGTTCAAAGTGCTAGCTCTGAACTGTAGAGGAGGAGCCATGAACTAAAATAAACAGAATACTGGTAAGAGATTCAGTTATACTTAATTAAGCAAGCTATGCAGAAACACTGCTTCGGTAAAACACTGCTACAGTGAAATCAGTCTTCTAACATATGAGCATACAAAGAAGACAGCAGAAGAAACACAGAATTTGACAGCAGATAAGGACTGATTGGCCCACCCAGTCTGCCCATTTCCCTACCTAATGGATAAGCTGCAGATCCTAGCTAACCAACAGCCTACTTCTTCCAACCTCCACTCCCTAGAATTGCTTTATGTCGGTCCCATGCATTCTTGAATTCCACCACTGTTTTTGACTCCACAACCTCCTCAGGAAAGCTGTTCAATGCATCCACAACCCTCTCCATGAAAAAAATGCTTCCTCACATTACCTCTGAGCCATCCCCTCTCTATGTTCAAATTGTGCCCCCTTGTTCTTGCACATCTCTTTTTCTGAAAGATGCTACCCTCTTGGACTTTGTTGATTCCCTTGAGGTACCTGAATGTTTCTATCATGTCCCCCCTCCCTCCTCTCCTCGAGGCCATTTGATCTATCTAGTCTGCTTGTACTGCAGGGTCCACAGCTTAAGATACTGTCCCTGCTCCTCCTCCCCACTCCTTTCCATCCTCCCTACCCATGATCCTTACCTTCCCACTATGCCTATCCCAGCCTCTCTTGAAGCTGCCACTGCCTTCAACAAGACCACCTCTTCTGGCAGTGCATTCCAAGTGTCCACCACCCTCTCTGGGAAGAAGTGCTTCCTGACCTCCTTCCTAAACCCCCCCCCTCCAGCTTAAGACTGCCCCTTTGTGTTATGGTTGCCACTCAGTTTAAAGAGACCCTCCTTATCCACATTATTTATCCCTTTTAAGTACTTGAAGGTCCCAATCACGTCCCCTCTCTCTCTCTCCTTTGTTCCAGGGAGTACATATTCAGTTCCCTCAACCTCTCCTCGTATGCCTTACCTTTCTGACCCGGTATCAACTTTTTAGCCCTCCTCTGGACCTTCTCCAGAAAGTTAATGTCGTTTTGAGGTGTGGGCACCAGTACTGAACTCCGTAATCTAGATGTGGCCTATACAAAGGTAGTATACCCTCCTCTCTTATACTAATGATCCCCCTGGTTATGCACCCCAGCATCGTGTTTTCCCTTGCTGCTGTACACACAACTGCTAACACAGCAACTGTTTGACATGAAGCACTTTATTATGTGCTTGTTTGTGTCTAACAAGGAAGCGGGCATAAGGACAAGTTAAGTGCTTTTTTCTGCAAACACCAGAGGTGTTTACTATGGCATTAGATTAAGTAATCGATGTAACGGAGCATTCAGTGGAGCACACACTGATCGGGAGCCACTCACCTTTTTCTTGCTACAGAAAGGAATATAGGCTTTAAGAAGTATAATAAGGAGTAAACTATGAATGTATTACTACTACTACCTGTATATGTTGCTTTGTATTGTTTTGAGCAATGAGAAAACTGCATATGAATGCTTTACTTTTTGATGTGATGTTCAGATCAGTACTGCTGTGTTAATGTACACACAGACAAGAGATATGTGCACTCAGTATCTTCATAACACTATTCAGTGATATTCTGTGGTGGTGGTGGTGTTTGTATGTAAGGTCCACGGCATTGTTAGTGGTGAACATACTTAATTACTTTACACTTAGTACATATGGCAGGGGTACAGAACACCCTGAAATGTTGGTGGGGCGAATTGCATTTATTGTCTAGGTACCACAAAATAAAGACACACTTATGTAGCAAAGTGGGTGAGTGGTCACTTATTCCCTATGTCCACAGGAAGTTGCAGAACTGGCTACTTTGCTCCGAAGTATTCAACAATCTTAGATTAAAACAAACACCAAATTCAGCAGAAAATATGCCATTACTCACCAACTTTAAGTTGAAACAATCCTGACTCCACTCTCTGAACACTTAAACTGTGTTCACTTATTTAAGGGGATAAAAAGAAGCACAGTTCATGTTTTGCCTCACATTTAACCAATACATTTTTTATTCTATTGAAGAGCGCCTTTTTCCCCATGATCTGGTAAAAAGCATTTTCTGTTTCATTCCATGTTGTCACTGGGCTATTCATTTACTACTACCAGTGACAATGCTGGAGCTAACAAAAATACAGGTTACTCACCTGTAACAGGAGTTCTAGGAATGGTATATGTTGTTCATCCACACTCTCTGGCAGGTATCCTTGCCGCTTTTATTCTTGCCGGAAGGTCTTCAAGCTGGCTCCTCCCACCCACCCGGGTGGTAAAACTCTCGGCTCCGCCCCATGATGCCAGATCTGGCCCGCTGGAAGCTCAGGTTGTGCGTTGAAGCCGGGGAGATCGGGTGGGTGTGGTGGATGAACAACACATACCATTCCTAGAACTCCTGTTACAGGTGAGTAACCTGTATTTCTAGGGAGCATGGATATGTTGTTCATCCACACTCTCTGGCAGACTCCTAGCAGTTCTCCGGGAGGAGGGAGGCAAGGCGCACACCCCAAATACTTACTTGGGAAAGAGAGATTGGAGAACTGAGGCCTCAAAACCAGTATCCCGACGTGACTCGAGGTCGATGTGGTAGTGGGTAATAAAGGTATGTGCCGACTTCCAGGTAGCAGCCCTGCAGATATCCTGGATAGGGACGTCCCTGGAAGCAGCTACCGATGCAGCGGTATGGCGGGCAGAATGAGCTCTTATCCCTCTGGGAGGCTCCATGCCCGCCCACCTGTAGCAGAGCTCTATGCAGGAGGTGATCCACCTATCATCCGCTTTGCTGCAGGTCTGCCAGGTGCGGCTTCAGCGTAGGTGACAAACAGCTGGCGAGCCTCTCCCCGAACTTCAGCCATCCGCTCCTTATAGTAAGCGAGCGCTCGTCTAGGGTCCAAAGTATGGAGCCTATACTCGGCCTCCGAGGTGTGATAGGGGTAGAACACCGGCAGAGCCAACGCCTGGTTAAGGTGAAACTCCGACACCACCTTCGGGAGGAATTTCGGGTGGGGGCGCAGGACAACCTTGTCCCTGTGGAAGACCAGGTAGGGAGGCTCGATGGAAAGCACCTAGAGCTCTCCCATCCTTCTGGCTGACGTGATAGCCACCAAGAAGGCGGTCTTCCACGACAGGTGTGAAAGATCACGCCTGTGCATCGATTTGAATGGCTTGCCCATGAGCTTGGCCAATACCAGCAGTAGATCACACGGAGGTGGAGGTTCTCACACCGGAGGGAGGGGAAATGTGGTCAAGGCCTTTAAAAAAGCACCCGACCACCTTCTCTTGTGCCACCGACTGCTTGGCGGCCCGCGCCCGGAAAGCAGAGATGGCTGCCAGGTGCACCTTAAGGGTAGTCGACCGAAGCCCTTGCTGAGAAAGGGACCACAGGTAGTCCAGAATTCTTGCCAGGGGGCAGTCGGAAGGGTCCAAGCCCTTCCCCTGACACCAAATGGAAAACCCCTTCCATTTGAAGGCATAGCATTTCCTGGTCTACTCCTTACGGGATGCCTCAACGACGTTGAGGACCTCATCAGAAAGACCCAGAGCCTGGAACTCTAGCTGCTCAGGAACCAGGTCGTCAGGTGCAGGGATTGAAGGTCCGGATGGAATACCTTCCCCTGATTGACTGAGATCAGGTCCGGGCGGACTGGAAGCCACCTCAGGAGCCTGGAGCTGAGGCTGAGGAGATCTGGATACCAGAACTGGCAGGGCCAGTCTGGGGCTTCCAGAATCACCTGCGCCTTGTCCCTCCTCGCCTTGAGAAGCACCTTGTGGATCAAGGGAAATGGGGGAAAGGCGTAGAAGAGGCCCGGGGTCCATGGCCTCGAGAAGGCATCCCCCTGCAGCAAGCCCTGCTGAGTGGGGGCGGGCATGGAACAGACTCAGCTTCGCATTCTCCCTGGAGGCAAACAGGTCCACCTGAGGCGTGCCCCAGTGGTAGGAGAGATCTTGTACTACCTCCGGCAGGAGAGACCACTCGTGAGACACAGCCCCTATCCGACTTAGGGCATCGGCCAGGGTGTTGGAGGCTCCTGCCACGTGAATGGCTAGGAGATCCGCCTCCAGGCTGTGCACTATGGACCAAATGCGGAGAGCTTCCTTGCATAACGCCCTGGTGGTTCAGATAGTACATGGTCGTGGTGTTGTCCGTCTGGACCTGAACCACTTGACCCCGTAGAAACGGAGCGAAGGTGGTGAGAGCTAGATGGACCGCTTGGAGCTCCAGCAGGTTGATGTGGCATCGGGACTCCCGAGGCTGTGCGCTCGGTGTTTCCCCAGATGGGCACCCCAACCCATCAGAGAAGTGTCGGTCGAGAGGGAGACCGTCGGTTCGGGGCGGACGAACTGGATACCCTCCTGCAGATGTGCGGGACGATCCACCATTGGACAGCGTTCCACATCTCCTGGGTCACTGTCATGGACAGGTCCAACGGATCGCGGCGTTGTGACCATTGGCTGGTCAGTCCCCATTGAAGGGGACGCATGTACCAACGGACCACGCTGGTGCAGGCCGCCATGAGGCCCAGGAGGCGCAGGAAGTCCCAGGCAGGGCGCAACTGCCCAACCAGAAATGATTGGGCAAAGGAGGAAAGAACCTCGGCCCTGTCCGCCGGGAGCAGTGCTCTGGCTCGCAGACAGTAGAGCTCTGCCCCGACAAACAGAATCACCTGCTTTGGCACAAGTTCTGACTTGGCCTCGTTGATGAGGAGGCCAACCTGAGAGCAAACCTGGAGGGCCAGATCTCTGGACTGCTCCGCCTCCAGTCTGAAGGGGGCTGCTATCAGCCAATCGTCCAGGTAAGGGTACATCCGGACCCCTCGGCGCCGCAGGAATGCTGTCACCACTGCCATGCATTTGGTGAATACCCTGGGAGCTAGGGAGGGGCCGAAGGGCATGGCCCGGAACTCATATAGGGATCCCTTCGCTCTGAAGAGAGGAACCTCTGATGGGACGGACGGATTGGGATGTGAAAGAACATGTCCTGAAGGTCCAGGGAGCAAAACCACATGCCTCGTTCCAAGGATGGGATTATCTGAGCCAGAGTGACCATCCTGAAGGTCCGAGACCTTAGGAACTTGTTCAGGTCGTGCAGGTCGAGAATGGGGCGCCAGACCCCCGTCCGTTTTGGGACCAGAAAGTACCTGGACACAAACCCCGGGTCTGGAAGAGGATCCGCCACCTTCCTGATTACCTCTTTCGAGAGCAGGGCAATATCAGCCACGGCGGGCCGACAGCGAACTCACGGACCCATAGCCCCAAGGCGACAGCTGAAAAGCGGAACATGCTCCGAACTCCAAGGCAGGCCTTTTCCTACCACCTCCAGCACCCAGCGGTCCGTGGTGATAGTGGACCAGGCGGAAAGGAAGTGGCGGAGCCGTCCCCCCACAGGGGCAACCCAGGGGGGAGTGACGAAGTTGGGGGCAGCACTCCTCAACCAGTCACTGGGCAGGCTTGGAGGAAGAACCGGCCGAGGGACCTCCCGGGCCTTTACCTCCTTGCTTCCTGTTGGAGGAAGCTGTCGACTTGGGCTTGGGACGCCTAGCGCGAGCCTGCTGGCCCTGTTGCTGGTAATGCTGGGCCGGTCGAGGAGCAGGGACTGAAGGACGAAAGGACTTCTGCTGCTGACGGCGGCCTTTGTCCCTCTGGGCAGAGATGACTGAGTCCAGAGTGGCACTGGACTTCTCAATCCGCTGGAGGTGTCCCTCCACTCCAGGGCCGAAGAGGTCATCCCCAAGAAGGGGATGTCCACCAACTTGTGCTGGGTATCCGCCATGAAGGGGGATATCCTCAGCCACGTCCTGCGCTGCATAGCCACCACGACCGCTACTGACCTGGCACAGGAATCGCCTATGTCCAGAGCAGTCTGGAGCTGCTGCTTCGCCACCGCCCTACCCTGATCCCGCATCTGGCGGACTGTGGTCTGCAGGTTGGGTGGGAGGTGAGGAACAACCTCATCCAGGGAGCCCATGAGGGTGTGGGAGAAGTGTGCCATCAGCACGGCCGAGCTGGCCTGTCGGAGGCCGAGGGAGGACACAGCGTACACCTTGCGCCTGGCAAAGTCCAGCTTTTTGGACTCTTTGTCGTGGGGCTTGTCCACATCCCGAGCGTTACCGTAACGCCGGAAAACTCTGTCGGTGACTAACCCCTCGGTAGAGGGGTGTTCTGAGAAATCGAGCAAAGAGCCGGTAGGGACCGCATACTTCCTGGCCATCCTGGCCGAGGGCGCAGAACAGGAAGCAGGCCGCTGCCAAAGCTCCAAGGCTGGGCTGACAATGGCCTCAGCCACCGGAAAGGCCTCCGTGGGAGAATCCCCTCGGTCCAGAATCTCCGTTAGGGGATACTTGGCCCGTTTGGACACGGGCTCAAGCTGCATCCCGGTGGACTCCAAGATGAGTCGAAGCAGACCCAAGAAGGACGATGGGCTATCATCCACTGACTGGCCCCTGGAGGACTCCAGATTGCACTGCCTGGAGAACAGGGAGGAATCATCGTCGGATTCCGAAGAGTCTGCGAAGAGCTGCCTCGGCTCTGAGCCACCCTCCACCTGCCGAGGAAGGTCGGGAGTGAGGGTGACCGACAACCTGTGGGGCAGGCCATGACCCGACCGAGAATTCTTGGTCGGTGCCCCCAACTTTGGTTGTGGAGGCGGAGGTTCCACCACAATCGGTGGACCAGCTGGTTTCAGCTTAGCAACCGGCCCTGGGGTGAGCAACTCGACTGGAACGAGTGGTTGCTTCGGCCGTTCAGGTGACAGCCACTTGATGGCCGGGGTCGGCTTAGGCCCGGATAACAGCAACTGCTGCCACATAAGACCCTCGTAGCACCGGCGCAACTTGCGCCATAGCCTCTCCTCACCCGAGAAGGAGGACGAGGAAGAACGGCGTCACCGCTTACTTTGGTAACGAGACCGAGACCGCCGATGTCGGCGGGAACGGCTGGACCGAGAAGAGGTCCGAGACCCTCGGTGGGACCGAGGGTGGGTCTGGGAAGGGGCGAGGGATACCCACTCTTCCCTCGGCTCGGGCACTTTAACCGGGGACTGCGGTCCCGAAGGAACAGACAGATCCTCTGTATCCACCGGTGAAGTAGGGTTGTCAGCTTCTCCAGTCAACAGCCCGTCTAACGGATCGAGAAAAATCTCGACTTTGTCGACGGAAGTCTCGGCAGGCTGGCCTGACAGGGGCACCGTGAAGCCAGCGGCCTCAGCCGCAACCTTGACCAAAGTCGACGGTCGGCTGCCCGGGGAGGAACCTCTCCCGCTCCTGACGCCGATGATGGGACTTACCTTTGATTCCTTTTTCTTGGGCGAGAAGAATGTCCGAAGGCCCCTGTCCTTCGTGGAAAGGGACTGGCAAAGTTCCTTGAACAAAGCTGTATACGAGGAACTCAGAGAGAGGCGGGATAAATGCAGCGGCGAGGAGGAAGAAGATGCGCCTGGGCCACCTCCTCCTCCTCCAGGGCGATCAACTGCTCGAGCTGCTCAGCTGAGCCAACCGCCTCAGACACCATGTGAGCCTCTTTGGTTTACGGTGAGCGTTTCCGGGCGCCGAGCTTCAAGCGGGCAGCGCGATCATCCAGAACATTGGCCAAGAAAGAACGGCACAACTCGTAAGCTCCGCGGGTCGTGATCTAGGCCTAAGCAGTAGACGCACGTGGAGTGTGGATCTGTCCTGGACATTTTCTGCCCGCAAGGGCACCTCCGAAAGCCAGGAGCAGATTTGTCCATTGCAGCCGCAAGGGAAGATGAACTTCAAAACCAATTTTGGATGAACCGAAGAATTAGGATCCAATCTAAAAGGCAGGGCGCTAAGGAGGGAACCTGAGCTTCCAAGCGGTAAGGAAGATCTGGCGTCATGGGGTGGAGCTGAGAGTTTTACCACCCGGGTGGGTGGGAGGAGCCAGCTTGAAGACCTTCCAGCAAGAATTAAAGCGGCATGGATACCTGCCAGAGAGTGTGGATGAACAACATATCCATGGCCCTAGAAATAGAAATTACAGTAAGTCTGAAAGAGCTCCTTTTTTCTATTTGTTGCTTTGGCATTTGTTTTAAAGTTTTAAAATACACAAAGCTTTAAAAATGGCTGCTCCACTCGGCTCTCCACAGTATTCTCAGTTATTTTGAAATACTCACTACTACGGACTGAGCAAGACTAGAGGTGACAAGGCACTGCTCCCAGACCTCGAGAGACACGGAAAAACTTGGGGCAAACTCCAGCCCAGACAAATCCAACAAGGTAAACTTTCAACAGAAAATTAAATGAAATACAGCCCCAAATTCCACAACTAAAATAAACTGCAGAGCGGGACCATCGGTGCAGTAATAGGGTTAATGCTCATGACACTAGCAAACTGGGTTTGGGAGTGGATTCGAGGGCCAGCCGGAAGAGAAGCATTGAGCATCATAGTGGATGTCCTCCTCCTCCTCCTCCTCCTCCAATGAGAGAGGCTGCTTGCCCTGCTGCAATACTGCCATGTGGGAGACCAGTGACCACAGGTCAACTGGAGGCACTCATTAAAGGGAGGACACTGCTGGATGTTAGCAGGATGGCACACTTTGTTGTCATCGATTGCCTCTGGTTGGGAAAGAAGTGGAGAGCCCAGCACGGTAGCAAGATGAAAGCCTGTGGTACCTCAGGTCCTGCACAACCTCCTGTTCTCCCAATCACACAAAGCAGTTTTAAAGGGGGCTTCCACTCTCCATTCCTGGCAGCACGGAATAGCTGAGGCTACGTAAAGGAGCAGCTGCATGTAGGGGCTGGGTGGTTAACAAAGGGCCAGATAGGGGCAAGTAACAGAAAACCAGGAGGATAAATAGGAAGTACAAAATAAATAAGTGGGGGGGGCAGGAAAACACTGAAGTGAATGAATTTTTTTTTTTTTGTTTTAAACATGGACTGCTGTTTTGCTGTTGACTTGTGAAACGGAGAAAGATTTTCTTTATCATGTCTTTTACCTCCTGTACCTCTCCAACAGCCCCCTTCTTGCTGATGAGCCCGGCCCCATCACCCACTCCTACGACTTACCCCCACTACTTGCCTTACCATGATGGATAAGTGGGTGTGCCTGGGGGATGGTGCAGAGTCTGTGGGGTCCCCAGTGTCATCTGGTAATGGAGATGCTTTTCCTCCCGTTTCTCCCCCGAGTTAGAGCCAGCACCCATGCAATGACATGCACATGCAATATGAAGACGTTGCATGCCTCGGTGCCTGCGCCTGGCTTTCAATCTTGCCAACTGCTGCTGCACTACCTAGCCTCCACTATACAGCAGCCAAGCAGAGGCACTCGTTGTCCTCACTCCCTGAAGGAGGACAGCAGTCTACAGACACTCAGTCATCCTTTCCCCAGCCAGACCTGGAGCAACCTCGGCCTGTTTCCAAACCCAGGTCCCCAGCATGACATGCTGTGCCTTAGCTCAGCATGCCACCGAGCCAGCAACTAGACAAGGAATTTAAAATTAAAAAAAAAAAAAAAAAAAAAAAAAAAAATCAGTCCTTTTACATGTCTGCATCTCTCTGCCGTGACATGGCTGTAACTTGTTGATTACAGAGTCATCAAACTGCAGTTTATCTAAAAGTATGACAAAAAAAGTAAAGGTAAAAGTCCTGTGGTTAACAAAATATACTTTACAGAGACTATCAGATGGAGATGGAGTTGTGCATGGAAGGGTGCAACACCAGTTATCTCATTGCAGAAATCAGGGTCAATACTCCTTGATTTTGGTGAGAATGGGTCAAATTTCAAAACAGTGTTAACTACAGTTCAATGTTTTCCTAGGTTGCTGCACTACGACAGGTTAAACAAGCATTTGTCAATGCAGAATGTTTGCTTGCTGGCATTAGCACTGGAAATGCAGGAGTTAGATGCAGAATAGGAATGGCAGTGAAGTATTGAACTTCACGCCAACCCCACCTCCATCCTGTAGAGACAGACAGGCATTGGGGTAAGTGTCTGGGTCATCACCCAGGACATGTCACCTCACCCTATTCTGCAGACACAGACACGTGTTGAGGTGTGCCTTGGGGTGTTTGGTTTTACAGTCACCCCATTCCATAAGAACATACACTGAAATGGGTGCAGAATAGGAGAATGGGGTGAAGTCTGGGGCCGAAGAATCCAAGGTACACTGGCATGAGCAGTACAGTCGGCAATCCAAAGGCACACCCTGATGCCTGTCAGTCTGTACAGGGTGGGACGTCATGGTTAGAAACCCTAATGCCTCGGGCATTTGTTGGTGTTTGCACTACAAATTTTTGACATGGCCTTTTTGTGACCCCCCACCTCATGAAAGCATTTGGGACCTCTTCTCATGAAGAGTGGCAGTTGATTTTGTCAATGTGTCCCGAACTTTGAGTTCCAACAGCGACCGTGCTATTCTGCTCCACATGTACGAAAACACAGATCGGGCAGGATGTGAAGAATGACAGCTGTACCATCCAAAAGGAGGTGTGAAGAGATGGCAATGTTGAAAATCTGTAGTGGGGATATTAAAAATGATCGCACTTCTGAGCATACGTGGAAACTGCGCAACGCATGCGCATAACAGTCATTTTATGGACTTTCGTCACCAAGTTTTCAACATAGGCATTTTAGGACCTCTGCTCATGAACAGTGTCACTGTGATTTTCCTAATGTGTCCTCAACACTGATTTCCCACAGCAACCACGCTATTCTGCGCTGGAAGTGCAAAAACACATTTCGGCCAAGATGTGAAAAATGACAGCTGTACTGTTCATAAGGAGGTGTGGGAAAATGGCAATGTTGAACATCTGGAGTGAAAATATTACAAATGTGCAAAGTTACAAGCGTGCGTGGAAACTGCTCAACGCACACTCGTAACACAGTCATTTTATGGACTTTTGTCACAAAATCTTCAAGATAGGCATTTAGGACCTCTGCTAATGAACAGTGTCACTGTGATTTTCTTAATGTGTCCTGAACACTGATTTCTCACTGCGACCGTGCTATTCTGTGCCGGAAATGCAAAAATACATTTTGGCCAGGATGTAGAAAATGACAGCTGTACTGTTCATAAGGAGGTGCTGAAAAATGGCAATGTTGAAAATCTAGAGTGAAAATATTACAAATTTGCGAAGTTACGAGCGTGCGTAGCAACTGCACAACATACGCTTGTACAACAGTCATTTCTTGGATTTTTTCCGCCAAATTTGCAACATAGACTTTTTGAGAGGTCACCTCATGAACACTGGCACTCTCGTTTCGTTAATTGGTCCCAAGAGGGGATTCCGTGCAGTGACAGCGAAATCACCTTTCGGGACCGAATAACGCCATGACAGTGGCTGAATTCATGAGGAGGGGTCCCAATAACCCCATGCTAAAAATGTGGTGCCAAAATTCCCCAAAATGCCCGAGATATGCACCAAAGTTGAAAAAGACCTATTTATGTCACTATACAGCTTACCGGCATTTCTTCAGTTCGCGGTCGGCTTTGAAGAGTGCAGACATGTTCCCAGTCCACTGAAGATAGTCGCGGTGGGCTCCAGAGGGAGGCAAGGTGCAGCAGTGGATGGGCGCGGGTTGGGGGGCAGGGCCGGGTCACCGGACTCAACGAGGGACCGTTTTTCTGATTTACAGGTTAAAAAAATAATAAAATCAGCACCCTCCCCGCAGGCATTTGGCACGCTTGGGTGGGCTCCCAGTGTGCCACCTGAGTGGTTTTTGGGGGCTGTAGCCAATGGGGATTTGGCAACCCTGTTGGCACATACGGGGGGCAAGAGCAGGGGATTGGGCACCCCTTGGCGCAAACCAACATTTTTTGGGGGGGACATTATGTTGACAGGGAGTGGGCTCCACCATCTACAAATTAAACTGGGATGGGGGACTGAAGCAGACAGGGATTGGACCCCCTTGTCGGCCAAAGACTGTTTTTTTTTTTTGGGGGGGGGTCGCATACTGCCGAGGGGACTGGGCACCCCTCGGCAGTGGGGACTGCATAATACTGTTTGTGAACATGGCGGCGGCTTGCTGCGCGTATTCTAAACAATATTACACTAAATGTTCCACCATGCAATGACGTTCGGCTCCTCATTGCAGCAGAATGGCTGACGCTGAAATGACGAGGCGGCCCCGATTGCTGCAGCGAAACCGTTACAATTTGGTGGCACTTTTGGAAGCCAGTGTCATCAGCACACTGTGCTTCCATTGGTCCACCAGTGCCAAGCCCCCAAATGTAATGCCTCTGTTGGCTGCCACAGTGTCACGCCTCCACAACCCACTTCTCTCCTAAGCTGCCACATAATGTTTCTTGCTCTAGCAAACATAAAAATAATCATGATTAAATAGGATTTCTGTGACCACTGTTCACTAGCCTCAGTTTCCCTATTGCACTTTAGACTCATACTTACCAAGGTTAATTTTATTTTCAAACTTCCTCAGAGCTTTATCTGTGGGAGTGGACATCTTTGCAGAATCGCATCTAGAAGCCTGCCTGTTGGCCTGAAATATAGGAGCATGTGTTACTTGTGTGCAACATTTTTTTATGTTTTTGTCAAAACAATTGGTGTCTCTTGGAAAAACTTTAAAAGATGAATTTGAAAAACTCCCTCTTGTAACCTCTCCCTTGGGTAACATCCAGAAACAAGCAGCTCAGCGTGCCTACCCCAGTCACCAAGTTTTAAACACATAAATATTGTTCAAACTTAACTTAGCATACAGTTCACATATTTTCTACATGTACTTCCCCACGGTTCTTTATTCCAAAGGACATTTGCATGAAAACAGGATCCTTGTACATTAAAAGGTATTTGCTTCTGCTGTTTTCCTCATCTTAAATCATGCTCCTCTATTTCTCATCTCAGTCTGCTAATAGGCAAAGGATTGCCACAGGTCTGTAACTAGGGGCGTGCAGGTCAGATTGCATAATTTTGTGGATCAGGCAGCACATACGAAGAAGCCAGCAGAATAACGCCATTTGGTCTATTTAGTCTGCTCATATTGCAGGGTCCCTAGTTTAAGCTACTGACCTTTACCACCCCAATTCTCTCATCCTTTCCATCCGCTCCTCCCATTATCCCTACTTTCACCATAAGTCTATCCCAGCCTCTTTTGAAGCTGCCCACCATCCTCAATCAGACCACATCTTCCGGCAGAGCATTCCAACAGGCCACCACCCTCTCTGTGAAAAAATGCTTCCTAAACTCCTCTAACCCCTCAAGACTGTGCCCCCTCGTCTTTCGGTTGCCACTTCGTTTAAACAGCCCCTCCTTATCCACCCTATTTATCCCTTTCAGGTACTTGAAGTCTCAGTCATGTCCCCTCTTTCTCTCTCCTCCAGGGACTACATGTTCAGGGCCCCCAACCTCTCGTCGTATGCTTTATCCTACTGCCCCATGATCATCTTCGTTACTCTCCTCTAGACCATCTCCAGCAGGTTAATGTCCTTTGACTAGTTGACAACTAGTCAAATAGCAAAAAGCCTACATCATTATTTTTGCCATTTCCCTGACATAAAAATTGATTGTTTATCAGACAGTGATACAAACTTCATGGTTTTCACAGTATTGTGACAGCAGAAAAGGACCATCCTGGTACATCTAGTCTGCCATATCTTTCCTCCCCTCAACAGTTTCCCTTTATCAGAGATACTTTATGCCTCCCATCCACCAACCCTTACACCTGTCCCAGGATATCTTAAAACCTTTTACATTTTCAGTACCCACCACCTCCTCAGGTAAACTGTTCCATGGCTCCACAACCCTCTCTATGAAGAAATACTTCCTCACACAAGGCATAAATTAGTGTTGAAGACTTGACAGCAGCCTTTGATAATCAAAATGAAAAATGATTAGCAACTGGTCGAAGTTGATTAGCAGTGCGGGGGGTCCAGAATGTGGGGGGGGGGGATGGCTAAAAATAGTGGAAAATAGCACAATTCGCGTATTCCAAGCCCTGCGGTCATGAAAAAATTCGATTAGCACCTACCACGAATCAAAACCGAAACTGATTAGCAACTGACGGTTTTTGATTCACAAATTGCGATGCGAACCAGCTTTTTATGCCTTGTCACGTCACTTTTAAATCCACTTTATTTAGTTATTTATTTTATTTATGTGTTTGATAACCGGGTCCTCCTCACTTACTACGGATAGTCCGCTGTGGCTGATCATTAATGTGCATTGTACCACAATTAGACTGTACTACAGCTTCTTATCATGATATATTTTAACACAAACTCATAGTACTAATCATTGTAAATCGTACTAATGTTTAATGTATTGAATCCGTTGTGCATCTTTCCTTACAACTGTTCTGATATATTTAATGTACTGGACGCATTTGTTAATGTATTTAATCTGTTTTATAACTGTTCTCATATTTAATCTGATTTGTATCTTTCCATAAAACTGGATGCATGTGAAAATGGTCACTTTTGCTCACAATGCCTTTCCAGTATAATCAATAAACTGAAGTAAGTGCACTGATCTAGGACACCGTTTTCAGGCACGACCCGGGCCACACATGTGACAGCAAGTCAATACACAGTTACAGTGCAAGAGCAATACACAGAACTCAAATAGTCCGTGCTCAGTAGCAAAATGTAGACAAACTTATTGCATATAGTAAACAGCAATTAAAATACAGCAAAGTGAAGTAGAAATAGCATCAGGGTTACAATTGTGGGCAATACAGTGTGTGTGATGTAGTCCAACGTTCAGCAAATAAGCACGTTGTAGTAGGACAGAGATATGCGGAGACCACAAGCTGTGCCCCGGATCTCCACCAGAGGTCACTACTGCACCGGAGACACCCTGGATCCCTCCCCAGGGAGAGGAGAGCAGTCCATCGGATGCTCGATCCTACTCCTTCCCCTGCCAACCCCCGGCGCCCTAGCTCATTCCCAAACTCTGGTCGCCGGTGTGGCGTCCAGCGCCTCAACCCTCAGTGCCACTGGGCCGGCCAGCTGAAGATGTTGTTTGGCAGCATTAGAGCCGGACTCAAACATCCTGTTAAATTCCTCCTTGCCTCCCTCAGGAATGCAGTCAGCAAATGAGAAGGCTCTCTGTCAAACATGTACTAGAGGCAGGTCCTGTATCCTATTGTAGGAAGTCTGCCTCACAGACAGAGCTGAGATGGAGAAGACATTCTTAGCAAAGGAATCTAGTTTCTTTGACTTTTCAGGGTGCTGACAGGAAGGCTACGGTTTGTATTTGTCTGCAGCTAGTGACAACACAGACCCAACACAGAAGAGTATAAAAGAAAAAATTATTTTCTCTTGCTGGTATAAAGTATCTCAGCAATGGCTCATTCTTGACAGACCTGTTTATGCCAGCATCACTGGGGCTTGGAAAACTGGGAGGGCCATCCAGACAACAGAAATATTACCCAATAAAGGAAAGAAATTAAATTCTTCCTGAGACTCACTGGACATCTAAGCCACCATATTCAAATGGTTAGCGAAGCACTAACTGGGCTAGTACCCTGCTAACCACGAACACTGCCAGTATTTGGGGCTGAGCCATATTCACAGGCTTCCATAGCACCACAATAACCCAGCAGCACGATTGGGCAAAACACACTGCTGCCCCTATGCAAATGAGGAATGCCTCATGCATTAAGGGTGCAGCAGTATATTCATAGCTTTTCGTTATGCTAAATGGCCATCAATGTGCCACTGTTTACCACTGCCAAAATACTGGCCTTAACCTGGTGCTGTGGCTGCAGCTGACCATCGACCATGTTTCAAACAGTGAGCACGTCCCTGGTGTCTAATGTACCCCGATCACCTTGTTTCAAATCATGAGCATTTCCAAGGTGTCTACATACCACACCCCTCACTGTCCACATTTTATGTCATAAATTCCCTGGTGTCTACTGGATCCCACTCCCCCCAATGGCTCATGTTTTAGAATAATATTTAACTCCCTGGTAGTCTAGCGGAACCCCAACCCCGACCAAGTGCCATCTCCCATGCGCCCACCCTGCACCCCCCCACCACAGTCACCGGTATGTCTCCAAATGACAGGTACAGCACTTCACTCACCTCCCTGATCAGACGTGATCTGACAGCCACAAAGTGCGATCCAAGTACTGTAGAAATTTGTGATAAAACACTTGTTGGGGGGGGGTCAGGAAAAGATATGCCTCTTTTAAGTCGACACCAAGGTCTCTGGAAGAGTGGACACTGAGGAGGGGATAAGGTCCACAAAGAAAGATCTCAAAAATATGAACAGGTGGTCAAGGGTGTGGTAGCTGAAATTTAATGCGAAAAAGTGCCAGGTAATCCACATAGGAGCCAATAACTTAAGAAATGAGTAGAGGATGAATGGGACTGTAGTGGAGAGCACATCAGAGGAAAGATGTCTTGGGAGTATTAATAATGGGGAACATGAAGGCCCTGGCACAATGTAGCAGGACTGTGGGCAAAGCACATCGGATGCTGGGATGCACAGGGAGAAGGATCACTGACAGAAGGAGAAAGATAAATACTGCTCCTGTATAGATACAGGTTCATCCTCACTTGGGAGTACTGTGTCCAGTTTTGGAGCCCATACTTAAGGAAGCACAGAGATAGGTCAGAAGCAGTGCAGAGATTAGCCAGTGGCTAAACAGATAAGGAGAGAAAAGAAGCATTTTACTCCCATTTTTGCCCAATTTACTACCACTTTCTGATTTTAAGAATGTTTTCCCCACCCTGCACATTTAAAGTACAGTTGCCACACATGTACAACACTGGCAGTACCATGCAATGTTAGCAGCCCTGGCACCATGCACTAATAGAGTGGAAGCATTGGGGTAGAGACAAAAAATCGCATTAATACCAACTGTGACCATACAATACAAGAGACCATGTCAGGACTTACAAACTGGCTGGTAAGGAAGAATGTTGTAACCTGGCAAAATGTTAAAATAATGCCATAGTACCATGCAGAATCAGGAAGGCATGCACCATCAAACTCCATGGCAGTATCAGGCAAAGAGAGCCAGAAGCTGCAGGTGCCCACTAGGTTTGAGACTTGGTTTAGAGGTGAGAGTTCAAGACTGGTCAGTATATGGCATTACTACCATTTAGACAAACCTACTACAAGGCTGAAGAAGCTTGTATTAAATACTTCACAGTCCTAAAACTTATCTGGACCCCTACAAGCCACCAAAATAATACAGGGGCAACAGGGTAGGTCCTGTAAGAAGCATCTGGAGGATCTAAACATGTACACGCTGGAGAGCAAGACAAAGCAGAGCAACGTGATCGAAACAATCAAGTACCTCCCCAGAATAAACAAGGTGGACAGCAGCTATCCGTTCACAGTGAATGGTCACTTGGGTACCGGGAGTAATTCCCCAAAACTGGTGGTTGGGGAGGGGGTTGCAAGTAGGATGTCAGAAGTACTCTTTTTTACAGGAAGAGCAGCGACAGACTGGAACAAGCTTCAAGAGGAGGTCCATTGGGGCTGAAAAGGTGGGAGGATTCAAAAGAGGATGGGACAAGCACATGGGAATAGTGCACAAGGGGCAGACTGAGTTGGGGTGTAGGGAGGACTGACAAGGGCATAGTCCCCAAATTAAAACAGGCCCGGACAGACTTAATGGGCCACTTGGCTTTTATCTGTTGATGTTTTTTATGTTTCGAGTGATACAGAGAAAACTGAGGCCCTACATAAAGAAGGTCTATGACATATAAGCTGATAACTGCTTTAACATTATGGTTTTTCAAAGCTTCCCCCAAAGACATCAAGGTCTCCTTAAGTGCACAGCAATCTATACAGCTGGGCTGCCTCAGAGGCATGGTGTTACACTGCCATCAGCGAGACCAGGATTCATGTGTGAGCTCTGCAATCCCACACTAAGGAGGAATGGGTGCACAACTGACCAGAGGCGCTGGGGTACCAGCCACCCAGCATGTATACTCCACCTGCCAGCTGACTGAGGAGTGGCATCAGTGTCAGCCCTGAAGACAGCCATCAGCCCCCTTCCCCACCCCTCCCAAGAAAGAAGCAGACATGTTAGACCCAACAGACAGAATGGATGCCAGAAAGAACAAAGGGGAGAATGATGGAAACAAAAACACAGACTGCTGAAAACTGCCTAAAAGTCACTATATTAATACAGACTAGGTTCAAGGGATGGCTGAAATATCAAGAGTACCTGCTGGTTTTTCCCTCTAGACGCAGTGTAACGTTTTGTGAGGTCTCCAGGGCAATCACCCAAATCCCAATCGTCATCATCTTCATTGCTCTCATCATCAGCCTCTTCCTCATCATAAAAAGTCACGTGCAAATTCTTAACCTTTTTTCCCACTGTGATTTCTACTATCTTATTTTGTTCAGGCATGTGGTTCTCACTGAAAAGTCAAGAGAAAATGTCCTTAAAATACTGTACAGCTCATTAACATCCAGAGTTCCAATTTATTTTTTTTTTTATTTAAATATTTTTATTGACAAGACAGTGGAACATTACAACCATTCTCATAAAGGTGTCTAAACAGTATAACAGAATCTATTTGACCATACCAATTTAAACATTTTCCAGGTAAAATTAAGTCAAATACATTTTCTTATGTCAAATACATAGTGTTTAGGCCATGTAGTATTAAAAAGAAGAGATAAGTGCTCATGAGAAGAGGGAGGGTAGCAAAACAATACTTTAGGGACAAGTAATTTATGCTGACTGAGTAATAGCTGAAATGGAGTAGAGTGTTGGAGGTATAGAGTATATGAAGGATAATGAGAAAGGGGGATGTCTCCAAGGAGCCACCCCTGCCACTGCACCGATCCGTAACAACCGATAGTATCTATGGTACAAAGTCTGGGTAGTGGTCAAGTTAATAAAGGACCCATTTACGCCATCCATCATCAAAAGCTGCAACCTGGTTCTGTAGTCCGGCCAAGGTCCTTTCTAGGTTATGCACTTCATAAACCCACTTCCTCCACTGTTCTTTGGAGAGGAGGGTCTTCGTGAGCCACAACCTGGTTATTACTTTTTTTGCGATTAATAGCAAAAGGGCTGTCTGTTTATAAATGGGTTATCCTTATACCTTTAGGGGGAGTTGTGATTAGAATATACATAGGTGTGAAAAGTTCAGGGGGTTCATATATTTCTTGGAGCTCTGCTACAATCTCCGCCAGTATTGGTGTAGGAGTGGGCAGAGCCACAGTATGTGCTCTCTGTCTGCCAGCGTCTCTCCACATTCCCTCCAACAGTGGCCCTCTTCCGGGCCTGTAAACTGGGCTGTAATGTTTGGTGCCCGAAAGAACTGGCTCCTGGCCTTCCAGGCAAATTCCCTCCAGTATGTAGTGGTAGATAGTTTCTGAGATAAGAGAACGCTGGCCTCCCACATTTCTTGGTCCAGCTCCAGGTCGAGCCCTTTAGACCATCTTTTTCTGAGATTATCTGTGTTTTCAGGAGAATGTTCTGCTAGTGCTTTATAAAGTTTCATACTAGGAATCATACTAGGAAAGATAGATACACAAAAGGCCGAGGTCCATAAGTGTGCATCTTCGGCCATGCCGGCACATCAGCCCTTATTTAATAGGTACTGATCTAATTTGTTTTTGAAATCTGTATTATTTAGGGAATACACTACTGTATTAGGTGGGGAATTCCATAATGGAAATATTCTTTGTGTATAGAAGAAACGTCTTGTATTGTTTTTAGGATAAGTCAAAGACAATTGATACTTATGACTTCAGAGGTTTTGCTCCCGTTGGCCATAATTCATTCCCAACTGTGCCATAAGTGTGTTATCAGTGGACAATTTATACATCAGGAGGATGTCCCCGTTCATTCTTCATTGTTCCAGGGAGTACAGATTTAGTTCCTCGAGTCTTACTTCATATTCCTTGTTATACATATGTATAATCATTTTGGTCGCTCTCCTCTAGACCCCCTCCAACCTATCTATATCCCTCCTCATATAGGGACTCCACAAGGGGGAACAATAGTCCAAGTGTGGTCTTTATGGTTTGTACAAAGGCAATATACACCCCCATCTCTTGAGGTGAAGCTCTTTTTTATGCATCCCAAAATTCTATTTGTTTTGCTAACAGCAAGATTACAATGGTCGTGAAAAGATAAGTCATGGGAGATTAAAGTACCCAAATCATTATGTAATGTGACTGAAAAAAAGGGCTTGTTTATTTAATGAGAATTTATAATGATTATTACATGAGTCTAAGTGCATTTGAACACATTTGACACCCTGCGCCATGTGTTATGGCCTGGGTCATGTCTGAAAACGGTCCCTGGGATCAGTGCACTCACCCGGTTATCAAATTCATAAATAAATAAATAAATAAAAATATTGAAGGTCATTTGGTTTTGTTTAGCCCAATTTTCTAATGTTATAAGATCATTTATAAGTACAGATCTGTCCTCTTCTGTTTTTACTTTGGCTGCTAATTTTGTATCAGCAAATTTGATGATAAAACTATTTATGCAACAGGTGTCTGAATAAATCTGCACTGATAAATCCATTTCTGTGCTACTATGTGGATAAATTTATTTATCCACATAGTAACTACATCATCACCCATTTATGCACACAGTAACTACATCACTAACTACCACCACCTGTGCTGCCTTCTTACCAGCACTGTCTCCCAGTTGCACTTTCACCTCCTCACAGGGCTCTTAAAAGCCAAGCTATCACAGTCCCAAACACTCACAAAATGCACACCCTAACTACCACCCCCAAACTGGAACCACATTTTAAATAAAAGCACTCTTAAGAAAAAAAGCAATTTTTTCCTCTTTCTCAGCACAGCAATCCTGCAAACCAAACACAGCAACCAGGCACAGAGAAAAAACCTGAAAAGGAACTTAACTAAATAAAAACCAAAAAAAATAAATATGACAAACCAGAACCCCAAAAAATCCTGTAGCATAAATCAAATATGCAGGGGGTGCCCATGGGATGACAAAGTAATTTGTTCAGTTGCCAGTGACCACTCATGAGGCTATGAGAGGTCACAGGCAACTGTACAAATAACTTATCCCACAGGCACCCCCTGCATATCCCTTATTTATGTTCTCAGTCATGTCAGAGATAAAAACTGAAAACAATGTTGGACCCAACACAGACGCCTGTGGCACTCCACTACTCACAGGACAAGACTCTGATGTAGAACCCCTGACAGACGCACTCTGGATTCGATTGTGTAGCCATTCTTCCACCCAATTGACAATTGTATTTATTTTGTACTTTCTCATTTTTGCTACTAAGATATCGTGTGGTACTTTATCGAAGGCTTTACAGAAATCCAAAAAAATAATGTCTACGGGGTTATTATTTTCCATTACTTTGCTAATATATTCATTAAACACCAGATTTCCAGATAAACAGGACCTATTTTTTTTTTAAAGCCATGCTCAGAATGGTCTGTAAGTCCCTTTTTTTCTAGATCTGATTCTAGTTTGGTTTTAAGCAGGGATTCAAAAATCTTCCCCAGGACAGCAGTCAGGCTAATAGGCCTATAGTTTGAAATCTCCTCATGTTTTCCTTTTTTACATAATGGAGTCACAACCGCAATTTTCCAATCAGTTGGTATAATACTTGATTGCAATGATTTGTTAAAGATCTGAAGTAGTGGTTCTATTAACCAGTCTTAGTTATTTCAATAATCTAGGATGTAGCCTATCAGGCCCTGGTGATTTATTAATACTGATTGAATTTAATTTGTCTATCATCTCCTCCCTAGAAAATTCAAATAAATCTTCGGTTAGGTTTTTAGGTGAGGGAATACTAGTATCAGGTTTTTGATGGAAAACAGTACTGAAATATTTATTGAATTCTGCTGCCATGTCCTTTGATGTAGTTATTTTTTCATTATTAACTATAAGAGGTCCAATTGTCCTGAGTGTAGTTTTTTTATAATGTATGGTAAGTGCCTATTAACCACCACAATCAGCAGTTACACAGATTTGTTATGCACTGTTTAGAATTTTAAAAGTTGTTAACCACACTTCGGAACTTCCAAATAGTGGCATAACAAAAAAGAATGCACCAGAGTTCCATAATTCTCACACATAGAATGCAAACAGTGTTTTTTTGACCATACACTATAAAAGATGATGGCTGGGGATCGGGTGACAACCACGCTGAAATCACCTCTCGTGGTTGCTAGGGCTACAGTAAACCTCTCGAGCTGTGCTCTCGAGGTTTACCATGTTGCCCTAGCAACCACTCGAGGTGATTACAGCGTGGTTATCACCAGATCCCCAGCCATTATCCTCTATATTATTTACATAAGAGTAAAAGCTTTTGCCTCCATCTTAAATGCATGCTAGCCGGTGTTCAAATCTCTCTTTCTCCATTCTAATTGCATTTTTACATTCTCTAATTTTTTTTTAAATCCCGTTTGCTTATGAGATGCTCATGTTCGACCCCTCTCAAACCAGAAATTATTAAGTTTATCATACTGGAGGGTGTCTCGGCCGCCGAAGTTAGGGCCACTTCCCAGGGCTGTAGCATATTCTTTAGTTTAAGACAGACTGGAAACTAAGTGGACGGTAGCTTTTAAATAGTCTTGAGTGAGGCGAATGAGAAAAACCCTGTGGGTCCAATTAGTCAATATGTGAAACGAATATGATGGGAAGACCATCACCTAAGGAACTTGATCGGGGGGGCGGTCACATCGAACGCCTGGGCTTGCAGGTATGTTCCTCCTGCGAACGTGAATACAGAATTCACTCAGCCCCAGAACTCACATATTAGTCGAAATGTTCTATGCTTAACCTTATTCATCCAGTGCCTAAAAGGTTCCGTGGTGTATGGGGGGAATTTACATAGTGGTAGACACGTCTGTGGGCTTCCCAGAATATAAGGAATGAGATCAGAGATACCATTGAGAGTGTATTCTATTTGTATCCAGTGTGGTTTCTAATGCGGTGTGAGTTGGGTTAGAAGAGTTCAGAGTCAGGCTGCCTATGCACGTTGTCACATATTAGGAAGATTTAACTCACCCCTATCTCTTGGGAGCTGTAGCACAGTATATCTTATTCTGGGGGGCTTATCACTCCATATAAATTGGGAATCAGTTTATCCCATGAGTGAAAATATGATTGTGAGAGGGTAACAGAAGCGTCTGAAGGAAAAAAAGGAGTTGCGGGAGTATATTCTGCTGAATAGTTTCGACCCTGTTTAGAAATCCTAAAGGTTGTTGCATCCAGCGCAAGAGATCTGCTGTTAACTGCTGGGTTAGGGGCTCAACATTTACCAGTTCTAAGTACAGCAAATGTGCTGGCTGCTTAATCCCTTAGTAACACATCTCTATTCTGCCCCATCAAAAGGGAAAGCATTGTTTCAGTGTGGTTGAGGGGGAGAGAAATATTTTAAAACCTGTTTTTGAGCCATTGAGTTTGTATCCTGCTAAGTTTCCAAATATTTCCAGTTGTTCCCAGACTGCTGCGACTGAGGTTTCCAAGGAGATTAATGTTAATAGAATATCATCAGCAAATAATGTTATTTTATAGGGACGTCCTCCGATGGGTATGCCTTCAATGCTGGGAGTATTTCTGATAATGGCTGCTAGGGGTTCTAGGTATAGGGAAAACAAGAGGGGAGATAGGGGACAGCCCTGACATGTTCCTCTTGCAAGGGGGAAGCAGAGTTCTGATTTCTAATAAAGCAAACGTCTTATCTATACATATAATAAAAATTCAAGAGTGAACAAAGCAAAAGGGCGGCAGTATAGCGCAGTGGTTTAAGGCTCTGAGCTGCAAATCTGGAGACCTGGGTTTGAATCCCACAACCCCACTTGCATACACTGTGTGACCCTGAGCAAGTCACTTAACTTCCCTGTGCTCCCAGGTTGCACCTGTAAAAAAGATTTCAGCTTAGTGTGTCTCACCTGGTTAAACAATTGGGAATATATATATATATATATTTATGCATATGCCAAAAGAAAAAAATAAAAGAGTTGGCAAGAACCAATGTACCTGCAGAGAAATATATATATATATTTTTTTTAATTACACAGAAACATTGACAATGTTGGCAGAAAGAGACCACTAGTCGATCCAGTCTGTCCAATTTTATCCTGCTCTAATCTGTGACCTACTGTCCAGATGGGTTTTTTTCCCTTATATTCCCCCACCCACTGCCTGCTACCCTCCCCCCGAGAAACTACGAAACATTTAAGCCCCTTATTTATTTATTTAGTTTTTGTTGACCGGGTAAGTGCACTTGACAAATTCCGCCTATTTTCAGGCACAACCCGGGGGAGGGGGATACAGATGAATGCCAAGTGACTTTGAACCAGATTCAGCTGTTGGTGGTATTTTAGTGAATGGGGGGGGTGGAATCTGGTCAGGACACCAGAGGAATTCACCTACTCTTTTCGAGAAGTGCCATGGAATCTTTAACATCCACCTGAACTACCACCAGAACAGGCAGATGGGATCTCTGTTTAACGTCTCATCCAAAAGACGGCACCTCAGGAGTGCAGCACCCCACACCCTCATGCTGCACTGCAGTGTCAGTATTGAAATATTAACCCAAGTGCCTGGTATGGGGATAGAACCCACAGCCTTCTGATCTCCCGGACTCAGAGGCGAGTGTGCTTCCTGCTGAGCCTCTGACACTGACCTTAACTCTGTCCCAGCCATGCTTAAACCCATTAATGGTTTTTGCATTCACCACTTCTGCTGGTAGGCTGTTCCACAGCTCAAGCCACTCTCTCTCTATATAAAGTTAAACTTTCTCGCATCCTTCCTGAATCTCCCCCTCCAACAGCTTACATTCATGTCCCCTTGCTAGTGACACACCATTCCTGCTGAACAGTTACTCACAGTTTACCTAATTTGCCTTGTTCCTTTCAGGAATGTGAAGGTCTGTATCAGGTCCCCCCTTCGTCCTTCTGACCTCCAGCAAGGACATGTTTAGTGCCCCAAGCCAATCCTCCTGACCTCAATGGAAGAGTTTTTTTAGAAAACGTGAGAGGCAGCCATCTTTAATGACTTGTGTCAAGCTGTTTTGAAAATATCTGAGAAAGGACAGCCCATCAGTGCAGCAGTAGCACTACTGCTCGCAATACCAACAACACGGGTTCAGTAGCGAGCACAGGTCATCAGGGGTCGGCAGGGGGTAGGAGGAGTGAGTATAGCCAGCTCTGCTGCAACACTGCCATCTAGGTGACCACGAGTGGAGATGCAGGGCAGCGGATTGGGAAGGACGCCTCTGTGTTGACGCCGGAAGCTACGCGCTGCAAACACACGCCATGCCAACAACTCCATCAAACATCTGTGGTTTAGGGTGAAAACAGGAGGAAACAGCACTGACTGTGGCAGTAAGGTGCTCTCAGTTCCCCGCAGACCCCCACACCACCTACCCGGCCCATGACCCACTGAACCAGGTGAGGACATCTAAAGAGGCTTGGGGTACCCACCCATGGCTCCACCACATGGCATAAGCAGGGGATGAACAGATGGGTCCCACAGGTAAGCCCCAGAGACAGCGGGCGATGGAGTTGGGGAACCACAGTGCTGAAGGAGGCCAGCCAGGTGGGGGGGGGGGGAGAGATATCTGAGAAAATTAAAAATACACTGAGGATGGATCTAAGGATGTCAGATACATTTTTGTTAAAAAAAAAAATTATATGATGATTTTTTTATTTGGCTGCTTTAAAGAGCACCTTTCTTAATGCTGTACACAAATAAGAGGAAATTCCATTATCTCCACCGGAGCGCCTCTGTGGTATTAGCAGAATTTTTTTTTGTACCCCTGAAGGAAGGGAAGGGACCATGAACTGTCCCAAGGGGCCAGCCATCCAAACTCTTTCCACTTCCTGGGTATTGGACATGCCACCATGCTCGGACATTTTATGACATATACATATTTATGCAATGGGGTGGACGTATATTCAGTGTGATAAATGCATTTATCTAAGCCACTGTATGTATAAATAAATTTATACATACAGTGACCATTTATACACACAGTTACTA
Source organism: Neoceratodus forsteri (assembly GCA_016271365.2). Taxonomy (NCBI): domain Eukaryota; kingdom Metazoa; phylum Chordata; order Ceratodontiformes; family Ceratodontidae; genus Neoceratodus; species Neoceratodus forsteri. Next base: position 213,847,083 of record CM057456.1, read on the forward strand.
TGTCACAAATCTCTTTAGAATTCATTTAGAATGTTCGACCTCAGAAGCAGTACTAACCATACTCAAATGGGAATAACTTTAAAATGAAAAAAGATAGCATGGCACTGTGAGCATGAAATTTATTCAGCACAAAATTATCTACAAAATGAGTGGTGTTTCATGTATAGATACCTTATAGATTTTTTACAATTAGCAAAAAAGCAGAAGAAAATGTAATTTTTTGTTCACTTTTTTGACAAACAAATGTGAATAACTTTAAAACAAAAAATGATAGCATGGTATTGTGAGCACGAAAAATGTTCAGCACAAAAATATCTACAAAATGAGTGGTGTTTCATTTATAGATACCTTTAGTTTTTTTTTTTATAATTAGCAAAAAACAGCATAACATTCAATTTTCTTTTCCCTTTTTTGACAAACAAATGTGAATAACTTTAAAATGAAAAAGGTAGCATAGTACTGTGAGCACGACATTTGTTCAGCAAGAAGTTTTCTACAAAATGAGTGGTGTTTCATTTAATAGCAACCACTATGCTAGGCAGACATACTCGGAAAGTTAATCAAAACTCCCAGAAATTATCATTTAAAATAAAGATAAAAAACAGTCAAAACCAAATGTTCCTGCACTGATAGAAAGCATCCCTACTGCATAAATGAAATATACAATGGTGAGCTGTCAGATAAATGATTTATCTACACTTGTGCTGTTTGACCTCGGAGACCTCACTCGTGGCTTCGCCACTCGTGAGGTTACCCAAGGTCAAAAAGCACTTGTGTAGATAAATCATTTATCTGACAGCTCACCACTGTATATCCCTTATATATCTATAAAATTAGAGGCAAAAAACTCCATTTAATGCATCAGTTAGGGTTGTTCCACAGCGACAAAAGCGAGGAAATTCGATGTTAGGGTTGAAACCCCCCCTTGCACCCCTCCAGCCCACCCCCCCAACCAGCATCAGGGTGCGCGTTGGGGTCGTCGGTCCTAACTCTCACCCCATTCTCCTATTTTTCAGCTTCTTTCCACATGTGATGGGGTGAGAGTTAGGGCCGACAACCCCAACGCGCACCCCGATGCTGGTTCGGGCCCTGCGCTCCTGCCACGTGATGTCTTGTCACGTAGTAACACGGTGCCTGCAAACGCAAATGGTAATGCACATGGTGATGCAAAGTGAAACAGGAAGAGAAACAGTAGTGTAGACACTAATGGTAAAAATAATGCAAACGCAAGCTCAAATGAAAATGCAAAGGGCAACGCACATGGTGGCGTAGATGGGAACGGTAAGTGAAACGGGTACGGAACCTCAAGCGGAAGTGGTAAGGGTAACAGTAATGTAAGCGCACGGGCTGGTTTCCCGGAAAAGTTGCATAGAGAAAGACAGTGAGTACAAAGAATGTATGCATAATAATGGGTCTCGGAGCAGAAAAGGAGGAGTTGGAATACTAAATTGCTTATATCTCAGGAACCGTACGATGTAGAAAAAATTTTTAAAAAAGTCATATGATTTATGACTTTCCTGGCTATTTTTGTACTTCGCTCCCATTAGGGGGCTAAGAATTTTTCCAACGAAAAGTCCATATATCGCACCGTTTCCAAGATACGGGCCCTGAAAGGCGCGGTGAACGCTGTAATGTTATCCTATGGGAAAAAAAGAGAAGTTCGGAGTGCCATAACTTTGCCATTCTGTAATATTTTTTCATCAAACCACCAAAAGGCACATCTGTGGGATGTTGTCTTTCTTCCCTCCAAATTTCAGTGTAAAAGACCAAACCGTTATTTTGCAGCAGGGAGGCAAAGAATTCCTGTTATTTTGGGCATAGTGTCGCAAAGTAGTGTCGTGATTTGCGAAAGCTTTTGCACAGATTTGCGAAAGTGTCTTGAGTGCGACACTACTTTTTCCAAAAATTTTAAAAATATATTTCTGGGGTGTTTAACCACAAAATAAAGACATGGCCAGCATCCTCAGGGTCCAACTAGGTGAACACAGAAAGAATTGTGTCCCTAGAGGGTCCCAATTTTAAATGCCAAGCATTTTTCTGATCACTAACTGAAAACAAAATGGAGGATTTGCGACACTACTAGGGCCATTTGCGACACTAAAAAGTGCATTTGTGAAAGTGTCGAACTTTTTGTTAACTTTTCCCTTTGACTTATAATGGGAAATTGTTTTTTGAATAACTTTTGAACTGCTTAATCTTTTTTCACGAAATCTTCAAAAGGCACATCGGGGATCCTGGCCGCACGTTCTCTGAAGTTTTCAGACTGGTCGTGCAAACCGTGTGACCTGGAGGAATGAACAAAGAATTCAAAAAAGCGTAAATGCGTGCACAGATCACGCTTAACTCTGCAGCCGTATATCCGAACAGTACGAAAGTTGGCAGGTCCCAAGATGTATGGTTCTTGATCGTGTATTCCAAATTTCAGGCAAATCCGTTGAATGGTTGCAAAGTTATTAAGGTGCAAAATTTTAGGTTTAACATGTAAATGGCTCCTCAACCTTAACTATGGTAGCACTAGTCGTTCTACCTAATATATATATATATATATATATATATATATATATATATAACACATATACACACACATATATATATATATATATATACACACACACACATATACATACATATATATATATATGTATATATATATATATATATATATATACACACATATATATATATATATATATATACACACACACATATACATACACACATATATATATATATATATATATATATATATATATATATACATATATACACACACACACATATATAAATATATATATATTTATATATATATATATATATATATATATATATATACACACACACACACACACACACACACACACACACATATACATGTATATATTTATAAAACGGCCATGTAAAAAGAAGCATCATGATTGGCCAGAAAGGAAGTGTCAAATAGGTATTACACACAGGGAACAAAAAGAGCAGGCAAATAAATCAATGCACCCAAATGGAATGTTAAGATGTGTCAGTTAATTTTTTAGAGGCCGCCATTGTTTTTAGTCTCGGTAAGCGAGGGAGTGAATGTCATGCTGACAGTCCTGCTCCAAACCTAGTCTCCGCTACAAGTCAAAATCCGAGAGCAGAAGCGTGCCGGCGTTTTATCCTGCATAAAGCATTCTTCTAGTTTGGCGAGACTGAAGCTTGCTGCCACACAAAACTGGAACTAGACCAGAATGGGGTGCCGTGTCATAGTAAACTGCGCTTCCGTCCCAGTACATTTAACAAACAACAAAAACAAATCTGCATCCCTTATTTTTTTTTTTTTTTTTTTTAAATTGCGAAAGTGGTGCAACCTGTCGGGGAGAACCTGTTACTTCCTCTCCTAACCACACTTGTTCTCTCAATCGGGACATGGGTTTTTGGGGCGGGGGAGGCAACAACAGTACAAATGTTAATGTGTCAGAAGACAATGATGTCATCACCTAGTAGGCGGAAGGACTACTTTATCTCAATTAACACAATGATTTCAGTTTTTTTTCAGTTCAGTAATATTTTTTAAGGTGACAAAATATTAAAAAGAAAAAGAGAACCATTTTATAAGCGCAATAGAACACTCCAGGGTATGTGTGTTGAACAGATATTACTGCACTTCCAGGGACTGAAGGCACTCGGCAGGGCCTCGTTGCCTTTTCGCGCCTGGAGTGCAGTAATATCTGTTCAACACACACCCTGTTGTGTCTTATACTGCGTATAGTGTGTGTGTGTGTGTGTATATATATATATTTTACACACATATACATATATACACACACACACACACACACACACACACACACACACACAGACACTGGCCTTGAGGGGTGCTGCAGTCTCAATTACAACAAATAGCTACTTAAACAGCCAAACACTTTGTTTGCATGTCACGCACGCTCCATAGACTTGAATGGAGCGCACCCCCACACTCTCTATACATACATCATAAAATGTCAGAACGCGGGAGCGTGTCCAGCAACCGGGAAGTGGAAAGGGATCGCACAGCTAGCCCTTCAGGTGCAATTTACAATCCCTTCCTTTCCTTCAGGGGTATAAAAAAATTCAGCTACTACCACAGAGAAGCTCCCATGGAGGTAAGGGAGCATCCTCTTATTTCTGTTCAGGTTTCAAAAATAGTAGGAATACTGGTATGCTTTCGGAAAAAAAAAACAAAAAAAAAAAACAGTACTTACCCACCAGGCGCTAGGACCAAATGGAAAACCAAAAAAGCAGCTCCACACTGGAGCTGTGCAAGTCCAAATCAGTCTCAGTCAAATCCAAAAAAAGGGCAGCACCAGCATCCGTCTCAATTTATGAAAACAACATTTATTGTATTACATGCCTGTAAAGAAGCAGTGGCAATAAAGGCAGACTCACAAGCCCCGACCGGTTTCGTGCATACGCACTTCCTCAGGGAGGCTGACATAGACACAATCCCTTACTTAAATACCCCCACATCACATATGTTAACAATTATACAATCATCACATTCCAAGTGAACATCAACTTCCAACACATATAAGTAAAAAACATTATGCATCACTAAAAATTCCCATCTGGATATGTATCTCATACAAAACATTCTGAATTCTTTAAAACATTTATGTAGAATAAGGAAATATGTGTTCTAATTAACTCGCAGTGAATTCAAAACATAAGACATCCAATAATTAATATAAATCGAGATCAAATCTCATAATTTTATAAAAAACATTTGTTTTTCTCATAAGAATTAAAAATAATACTCAACCCACTCTAAAATTTATGAAAAGATGGGTCACGACCGAAGGTCAAAGGGTCACCTACTAATATGTCAGACCTAAAACTTTTTATATAATGTTATCATTTTTAGTCAGCATATAAATTATTCAGAATAGGAAACCCCCTTATTATTTATCGAAGCCCAAAATATCATTACTCCGTAATTTCCGATTTCTTATATGTAGGTGGTCAACAAGGTCAACATAATATGCTCATCTACAATAGACATCATATATAATCTTTCCTTAATCATCTTTAAAGAATCAAAAAACAAATCCCAGATTTTAAATACAAATAAACCACTAACAACCCGAAGGTCATAAAGGTCAATTACTAGTATGCACATTAAATTTTTATATGTCATTTCTTCTATATTTCACTGATATCTCATACAAAGTTATTAAAATATAAAGACTGAGGAAGTTATATCTTAGTTGACCTATGATTAATTCAAGATCAAAAAACATCTAGAAATCAAAATACAGAAGGTCAACAAGGTCAACATAACATGCTCATCTTCTAAACACATCATGTGTAATATTTCTTTAGTCATCTCTAAAGGAGTCAAAAAATCAATCCCAATATTCTAACTTCATATAACCAGCAAAATGACCAAAAGGTCACAAGGTCAATTACTAATATGCACACTGAAACATTTTTACCATTTCTTTTGTATTCTACCATTTAAACATATCCATATAATGATGCTAAACTATAAATAAGGGGAAAAAAAGTGTATTTAAAAAACTGGAAAATCGGAAAACCACCACATTATTATCTAAGACAGAGATACCCTCATTTAATCCTGGTGTTTCAACACCCTTTAGCGTAAAAATCCAAAAAGCTTCCCTTTCTAATAGAAAATTGTCTAGATCCCCTGGAACTGGAGAAATGTACTTTAAAAGCACGACGAAATGTATGGAATAGAACCTCTTTGGAAGCTTATGTTAAAGTGGGTAGAACACCTAGGGGTCTGAGAGTGATAAAGTGGCCTGGATATGGACTTGATAGAAAGTTTTATTTCAAAATGGAAAAACAATATGCAAGCAGTAACTATGCTGTTTGTTAAATGTGTAATAGAAGACTATCAAGAACAAGAGATGATCCTGCGGAAGAGTAACTCAAAAGGAGAAAGCAGTTCTTGCTTTTAAAGATTCTCCAGAGTTCTTGAATTTAGAAACTGAACTTAAATCTAAAGTGGAGAAACAAGAGAAACGAATTAAAGCCATAAAAATGACGAAGTTTGAACGAGATCGAAAGGATTATGAATTGGATAGAGTTTGGACTTGGAAAGAAAAAAAGTTTAATCAGTTGTCAGCTCGTAGTCCAAGATCAATTCTTAGAGCCAACAATACAAGTTTCCATACAAGTGAGTCGGAAAGTGAGGATTTAGAAGAAGCGTCTCAGATAAAAGAAGTCGGGGTCTGAGGCGCAGCAATCGGTTGGTCCATTTGAAGCAGCGAACACGGCGTGGTGAAATAGATGGCAGAAGAAATACAGACCGCGGGGACAGGTTTCAACAAAGAGGAATGAGGAGGGCAGAGGAGAGGTCGGAGCAGGAATCGAGATTGGGATCTGAAATGAATGTAATAAATTTGTCTAGTGTGGAACTGACACAGATACAGATCCAGGTACTTAATAAAGGATTGACATTTGTACCTATGGTAATACAGAGACCTTTTGAAGTACATGTGGATATGAAGAAGTTAACAAGGAAATTGAATCTGAAAGCTTTCTTTGCATCAAGTGGAGAATTTACATCAGTTGGGGATGATAGTACTGTTTCTACATCACATCAACAATTGTCTGGACTTAAAATACCAATCGACATTTCTCCCTCCAAGTAATCCTACTGTTCAAGTCTTTGAAAGAGCATGTTTGAAGGACTTAGATATTCTCCATACGAAAAATGAAAATTTTTTATTAATATGTCTAGTGATGAGCGTGCTGCATTAAATGAGCTGGTGAGTAATGATTTAATTACTATAAAACCAGCAGATAAAGGGGTCTGTTGTTGTCATGGACACTCGAAATATGTGCAGGAAGTCCATCGTCAACTGTCTAATGATAAGTTCTATGTGAGATTGAATAAGGACCCTACATTTTCTATACAGAAAGAGATTATAGATGTTGTTGATAGTGCTAGTAGAAGGAACATTATTGATGCTAAAATTGCTAATTTTTTTAAAGTAAATCTCCAGTCCGTAGTACTATATATGTATTGCCTAAAGTACATAAAATAATGGTGGACCCACCTGGGAGACCAATTGTCTCTGGTATAGGGTCAGTAATAGAGCCTTTGTCCCAATATGTGGACACATTTATAAGGGAGCCTGTTCAAGTGTATACCTTCATATATTAAGGACACTACTGATGTGTTGAACATCCTAAAAGATGTGAGAATGGAAAGAGATTGGGTTTTGTGCACTATGGATATTGATTCCCTGTATACAAACATTCCACATATTGAAGGACTAGATGCATTACGGCAATGTTTAGGCAATAATCATGAGTTAAATATGGAATTGAGAGAATTTATTGTTACTTGTGCGAGGACAGTACTTGAATGTAATGTATTCTTGTTTCAGCATGTGTTTTATCGACAAATTAAGGGTACGGCAATGGGAGCTACTTTTGCCCCCAATTATGCAAATATTTATCTGGGAGTCTGGGAGCAAGATATAGTATTATCTCAACACGAAAATCCTTTTTTTGGTAAAATTGTTCTGTGGAAGCGCTTTATTGACGACATCTTGTTGCTGTGGTCTGGCACTATGGAACAACTTAAAGAATTTGTGTTACTTTTAGAACTAACAAATCCAAATTTGAGGTTTAAAATGGATAGTAGCACCGTTAGTGTACATTTTTTGGATTTAAATATAACCCTGATGCCAGATGGTACACTTGGAACGGATCTGTTTAGAAAAGACAGCGACAGGAATACAATATTATTACCCTCGAGTTGCCATCCTAGACATATTGTGGAAAATATTCCAGATGCACAGTTTTGAGAATTAGAAGAAATTGCTCTGATACAGAAGATTATAAGATTAGGGCATTTGAAATGGAGACATCTCGAGAGGGGCTATAAGCCAGAAAAAATTCAACAGGCTAATAAAATGGCTCTTGAAAAAAACAGGGAAGGGCTTATGAGATATAAAACAAAAAAGCAAGTAGATGATAGTGGTATTTTGAATTTCGTAAGTACATATACTAAAAAATCAGGACAAGTGAGAGATATTTTATAAAAGCATTGGAGTATATTGCAAACTGAACCATTATTGACACCATGGGTACAGGCGATGCACGTATGGTATATAGGCGTGCTAGTAATCTATGGGATAGACTAGTGAATAGTTTACAGCCCGTCTTGAGGTGAAACATGTTTCCACCACCTTTGCCAAAAGGTACATTTAAATGTGGACATTGTAAGTTTTGTCCGGTGATAAAGAAGACTGACAGATTTTGTTCTCCAAAATCCCCAAAGAATATAAAATTGAACAGTTTATTAATTGTTCAGCGAAGTGCTATGTATTTGGCAACATGTGTTTGTGGTGCATTTTATGTGGGTAAGACTAGTCGACCGTTTAAGGTTCGGATTGGCGAACATTTGGGAGCAGTAAGAAACTTAGATTTGAAGAATGCACTAGCTAAACACATAGCAACACAGTCTGGAAATGGGGAACATGTTTTTTTGTTTTATAGGTATAGAGAAAGTGACTGTTGGTGAAAGAGGGGGGGATCTAGACAATTTTCTATTAGAAAGGGAAGCTTTTTGGATTTTTACGCTAAAGGGTGTTGAAACACCAGGATTAAATGAGGGTATCTCTGTCTTAGATAATAATGTGGTGGTTTTCCGATTTTCCAGTTTTTTAAATACACTTTTTTTCCCCTTATTTATAGTTTAGCATCATTATATGGATATGTTTAAATGGTAGAATACAAAAGAAATGGTAAAAAAATGTTTCAGTGTGCATATTAGTAATTGACCTTTGTGACCTTCTGGTCATTTTGCTGCTTATATGAAGTTAGAATATTGGGATTGATTTTTTTTGACTCCTTTTAGAGGTGACTAAAGAAATATTACACATGATGTGTTTAGAAGATGAGCATGTTATGTTGACCTTGTTGACCTTCTGTATTTTGATTTCTAGATGTTTTTTGATCTTGAATTAATCATAGGTCAACTAAGATATAACTTCCTCAGTCTCTATATTTTAATAACTTTGTATGAGATATCAGTGAAATATAGAAGAAATGACATATAAAAATTTAATGTGCATACTAGTAATTGACCTTTATGACCGTCGGGTTGTTAGTGGTTTATTTGTATTTAAAATCTGGGATTTGTTTTTTGATTCTTTAAAGATGATTAAGGAAAGATTATATATGATGTCTATTGTAGATGAGCATATTATGTTGACCTTGTTGACCTCCTACATATAAGAAATCGGAAATTACGGAGTAATGATATTTTGGGCTCTGATAAATAATGATAAGGGGGTTTCCTATTCTGAATAATTTATATGCCGACTAAAATGATAACATTATATAAAAAGTTTTAGGTCTGAGCATATTAGTAGGTGACCCTTTGACCTTGGGTCGTGACCCATCTTTTCATAAATTTTAGAGTGGGTTGAGTATTATATTTAATTCTTATGAGAAAAAACAAATGTTTTTTATAAAAATTATGAGATTTGGATTCCGATTTATATTAATTATTGGATGTCTTATGTTTTTGAATTCACTGCGAGTTAATTAGAACACATATTTCCTTATTCTACATAAATGTTTTAAAGAATTCAGAATGTTTTGTATGAGATACATATCCAGATGGGAATTTTTAGTGATGCATAATGTTTTTTACTTATATGTGTTGGAAGTTGATGTTCACTTGGAATGTGATGATTGTATAATTGTTAACATATGTGATGTGGGGGTATTTAAGTAAGGGATTGCGTCTATGTCAGCCTCCCTGAGGAAGTGCGTATGCACGAAACCGGTCGGGGCTTGTGAGTCTGCCTTTATTGCCACTGCTTCTTTACAGGCATGTAATACAATAAATGTTGTTTTCATAAATTGAGACGGATGCTGGTGCTGCCCTTTTTTTGGATTTGGCTAGGACCCAATGGAAATTTTTTGTAAGCAGTCCACTAGGGGCCACCCACAACGATGTTCTACGTCAGCACTTTCCATATAAAACGTGGGTGGCCCCATCCCTCCTCAATTCCCTGCTGGAGATCATGCTCGGACTTTCCTATAGGGAACCAGGAGAAAACCTATGACTCTGTCTACCAGGTGAAGCAGGAAGCAGCAGGTAGGCCTTTCCGGAGAAAGAGACAGGATTTATGCAGCTCTAAATCTTTAAGGGGATGGAGGGTAGGACAGCATGGCCTGATGAAAGAGATTCTCTCGAAGATCTACTGTTACGGTAAGTACGTAACTGTTTTATCTTCTTTTATCTCTCATCAGGCCACACCTATGGAACGAGTACCAAGCAGTACTGACAACAGCCTGGGTGACTGGCACCTACAGGCCTAAGAAAGGAGGCTTTGAAGCACTGCTAGGTCAAAACCTGCCCTTTTCCTTGAGGCAGTGTCCAGGCTGTAGTGTTTAGTGAAAGTGTGGACAGTACTCCAGGTGGCAGCTGCACAGGTCTCAGAAGAAGAAACATTCTTGAAACAGGCCAACCGAAGTGGCCATGCCTCTAGCTGAATGGCCACGAACCCTAGGAAGTTCCCTACTGTACTTCCTGTAACAGAAAGTAATAAAGTTACCCAACCACTTGTACAGGCACTGTTTAGATACAGGTGCACCCTCTTTCAAAGGGGCAAATGAAACAAAAAGTTGCGAGGACTTCCTGCAGTCCTTTGTACAGTGTGTATACTACCCGAGTAGTCTATGTAGATCTTAAGTATACAGCAATGCTTCTCTGGATTGGCATGCTCAGGAAAATAAACTGGTAGGTGGACAGTTTGATTCAGAGTGAAAGACATCACCTCTGGAAGATACTTAGGACTGGTACGCAAAGACACCCTGCCTTTGTGAAAAATCAAAAAAGGAGGCTTACACATTACAGCCTGAGCTCGGAAATTATTTGAGCAGAAGAAGTAACAGTAAGCAAAAATAATGCTTTCCAAGAAAGGAAGTGTAGGCCGCGAGTCGCGGCTGGCTCAAAAGGAGCCAAAGTAAGCTTTTCCAACACAAAATTCAGGTCCCAAGCCGGGACTGAATTGCTGATAGGAGGTTTCAAGTGCAAAATGCTGCTCAAAAATGTATTGGCCACCTCCCGCTGAGCAACCATATGACCATGAATAGGCACATGGAAAGTTGAGACGGCAGTCAGGTGTACTTTGACAGAAGAGTATTGCAGGCCTGCATCTGTCAAGGGCAGCAAATAATCCAGAACCTGATTTACCGGATAGGTAAAAGGATCCCGTTGGTGAGAAGCAGCCCACAAAGTAAACCGCTCCCACTTCATAAAATAAGTGGCTCTGTTGGAAGGTTTTCTGGCAGCCACCAAGACATCAGCCACCTTCTGTGACACCCCAAACTGAACAATGGCTATGTCTTCAGGAGCCACGCATGAAGGTAGAGTGACTTGAGGTCTGGATGAACTAGGGTTCTCTGTTCCTGCGACAGTATGCCCTGGCATAATGGCAGAGGTACTGGTGGTTCCTTCGACAGTATGCCCTGGCATAATGGCAGAGGTACTGGTGGTTCTACTGCCAGTTGCTGCAGTAAGGGGAACCACATCTGAGGCAGTCACAGGCACGCAATGAGTATCAGAGCTGCACCCTCCATTAGAAGTTTGATTAGCAATCTGAATTAGAGGGAAGGGAGGAAAGGCATACAGGAACTTCCCCTTCCAAGAGAGAGACAATGCATCTCGCCAGAAAACTCCAGGCTCTGGAACGAATGAGCAGAAAAGTGGCAGTTTTGCACTGTGTGAGGATGCAAAAAAATCTAACTCTGGATGACCCTAGCTGTCGAACAGGTCTTCTGCGACAGAGGTCAGCAGCTCCCACTCATACATCCTGGACTGTGACCTGCTTAGCCTGTCTGCCAGGACATTCTGGATCCCTAGAAAATGCACGGCCGACAGTTCTAGACCGTGTTCCAGAGCCCAATATCAGACTCTCATTGCCTCCCTGCACAGGGGTAGAAATGAGCTCCCCCTGCTTGCTGATGTAATGCATCACACTTATGTCGTCCATTTGTATTAACAGAGGACCCAGGGATAGATGAGTCTGGAAGGTCTGTAGGCTGTGCAGAACAGCTCTCATTTCTAAGATGTTTATGTGGAGGGTGCTCTCCACTTTGGTCCATGTACCCTGTGTCTAATAGGGCTCCTGATTTTTCCCCCCCAGCCCATCCACGAAGCATCTGTAGTGAGAATCGGATAAAGAGAGGAGAACAGCAAATGAACCCCCTTTAGCAAATGACTGGGTTCCATCCACCACTGAAGTACCTTTCGGACAGGTTACTAGAACTTTCTGTTCCAGGTCGTCTGTACATTGTTCCCACTGACCCTTAGTGTCCACTGTGGGATTCTCTTGTGCAGTCTGACCAGTGGCACTGTGGTGATGGCTGCTGTCATCAGGCCTAGGAGTCTCAGGAATGCCTTGACTGTGATATACCTGTTGTTGTGGACCATCTGGACCTGTGCAGATGCTCGGCCCTGTCCTCGGCCAGGAAGGCTGGGCATTGGGCTGTGTCCAGGACTGCCCCTATGTACTGCAAATGTTGGCAAGGGGTCAGGACTGACTGTCACACTGACGGTAATCCCTAGAGCATTGAGCAGGGGTCTGGTGCATTCTAGGGTGTGAAAAAGCTGCTCCTTGGAGAGAACTTTGAGAAGCCAATCGTCCAGGCAAGGGAAAACATACAGCCTTCCCTGCAGGGGGCTGCCACCACCACTGCTAAGCATCTGGTAAATACTCATGGCACAGATAGTAAGCCAAAGGGCAATACTCTAAACTGGTAATGTTCCCCCTGAAACAGGAATCTTAGATACTTCCTGTGAGGGAGGCAAATCTGCATATGCAGGTAGGCATCCTGCAATCCAGGGAACAAATCTAGTCCCCTACTTCCAGCAGTGGAAGTAGGTATTGCAAAGCGACTATTCTGAACTTCCTGTACTCTATGAAAAAGTTCAGATCGCTGAGCACTAGAATGGGTCTCAGATCTCCTGTCCATTATGGAACTAGGAAGTACCAAGAACAGAACCCTGTGTTTTTTCGTTCCCAGGGAACAGGTTCTATTGCTCTTTTCTGAAGTAAAGTGTGAATCTCCTCCAGAAGTGATAGGATGTGCTCTGGGAGGTAATGGGAAGGCACTGTTGGTTGGTCTGGAGGTAATTCCAGAAGTTACAGAGCATTGCCTTGTGCTATTATCTGCAGGACTCAGGCATCTGATGTTACCTTCCTCCACTGGTCCAGGTGGAAGGAGAGGTGAGCCCCAACAACTGCCTCCGGCAGCATTGGAGGGTTGGGGGGGTTAAAGGAGGAGTCAGACAGAGATGGTTACTGCAGCTACTGCTGAAGTGCCACCTCTAGGGGCTTTTGAGTGAGCACCTGGGGTGGTTTCTGGAGGAGCTAGGACTGCTGCTGCTCTGTCCTTACTCTGTCTGGCCAAAGAGTGGTGTCTGGTACTGACCGGACGAAATGACACCCTCTGTCAACTAGTTCAGGGTTCTGCCAGAGTCCTGTGAAATAGAGAGGATTATCTTGCCGGAAGAGGTGATCTCACTGAAGACAGTGGCAGGCTTTAAGAGAGGCTGGGATAGGCATAGGGGAAAGTAAGGATCATGGGTAGGGAGGATGAGAGGTGGAGGGAGGGAGGGAGGCAGGGACAGTAGCTCAAGCTGTGTACCCTGCAATACAAGCAAACTAGATAGACCAAATGGCCTTCTTCTGCTGGCTTCTTCGTATTTTCAAATGTATGTATGTTCATATATCTTCCGAATGGGGAACTGAATATGGATTGCTGGTCATCATTCGCAAAACCAGCCACTCCGAGCCAGGAGTACCTCCTGAGGTATATGGCAGAGGCTGCTGCCCTGGCACAAGCATTGGAGATGTTGTATTTGGAATCAATATCTTTATTTAGCCAGGCGGAGCACCATTGAGCAGGGCTCATTTACAAGATGGACCTGGTAGTTTAAACAACAAGTCACAATACAACAATTTGGCATAGGCTAGCAACATTAGCAGCCTATGTACAGTCATTACAAGTGAGAATGGCATGGCTTGGCACAGTGGTGTACAATAATTTACAAATAGCAATGTAAGACTTGACACTGAGAACAGAACAAGGCAGCATAATTTACAGGCATGGTACCAAAGGCAGTCAGCATACCGCTATGTGCGAGTTCTGTGCAAGGCAGATCTCTTGATATACAGTAGGGTATAATATTATATTGGATGACGTCTAGACCAGCAAAGCATTACATGGCACAGGAGAAGACTATAAAGCAAGGGCACAGGATGCGCCAAGGATATTGGAGGGAGGAGAGATTAGGAGGGTTGGGAGGGGCAATTGTAATACCTTCAGGACTGTCATAGCTGCATGTAGGAGAGGTTTGCCTATGCTGGTACCTGCTGTGATAGCCTTTAATATATTATTGGGAGTACCTTCTGGAAGGGTCTGAACACCTGCTTTGGCCTTCCTCCAGAGAGTATTTTGGTATTTGACCATATGGGCCTGATAGTTTGCAATTCTCAGGCCCAGAGAGGCAGAAGCAAAAATTATTTTGCCCAAGACATCAAGCCTCCTGGACTTCTTATCAGGAGGAAGGGAACTAAGGTGTTTTGGTGCCTCAGACCTGTCATGGGCAGCATTTATGACTACAAAATCAGCCTCAGGTTGGCATGCAAAATTAAAAAAAAAGGCTCGCTTAAGGGGGCCCGATACGTCTTGTCTGCCTTCCTGGGTATGGCAGGGATCACACTGGGTCTATGCCAGGCAGCAAGTGTGGCATCTTACAATGCAGGCAGGAGGGGAGGAATGATGATGGGTGGGGAATCGGGCAGGTCTAAGAAATCCACCAAGTTTTTCTTAGCAATGTCTTGTTCCTCTAAATCAAATCCCATGGTGATCTGAAGTTCCTGCATTATGGTGATAAAAGATGGATCTACAGGGGGACCTAGGTATATATATATATACACACCACACAGTCTTCACTCCCTGTGGATACAGTGTAGCTGGTCCTATCACAGTAGTCCACATAATCCTCTTTCTCCTGCATAATGAGGTCTGGATTATAATCCTGGTCCTCATCAACATGTTTGCTAGGGTGCAGGGAGGGAGCAGGTGAAGCCACCGATGGCTGAAAGGGAATCTGGTGCATCAACTTAGCAGGCGTTGATGTTGAGGTTTGCCATGCTGGCCCTGTCGACGTATCCTCTTGTAAAGGAGATGGAGGTAGCAGGTGTTTAAGGATGTCCGTAAAGGACGAGAGAACTGCCTGCATGTTGGTACTCGTGCAATAGACAGGAACGCCGGATGATGCAGATGGGGGCTTCACAGTCCCTGATGTCAACGGCGACGCAACAGTTGTAATAGGCCTGGTGGCACTCATAGTCTGCCCAGTCCTGCTTTAAGTGTCAACAGTCTGAACAGCTGGCAGCGTCAATTTTGTAGCTGTCTACGGCCCTGAAGTGGTTGCGCTAGTGTGGATGGGCAACCGTGAACGAACCAGGGAAGCCTTGTCTTTGCTGTGCTCCCTCTCCTGGTGCTTGTGCTTCCACTGCCCTGAAGTTTTTCCCGGGATTTGTAAGAGTGAGAGCCTGAGGAGCAGGCCAGCGACGTGGTGGAGCTTTCTCTCCATCCTGGCCAACTGATGCTTCGGGAAGTGGGTTTCTAAAGCCTTCGCTCAGCAACACCGGGTAGCAGTGTTATATTTTCTGCATACCTGGCAGGCCTTCACATTATGGGCCGAGCCGAGGCAGCATATGCAGTCATTGTGCGAGTTACCAGAATATATATTCTCGCAGCACTCGCAGTATTTAAACAGTTTTGATGGCTCTTTAGTGGGCATACATATCGTCAAAAATCACTTTATAAAAAGTGATGATTAACTAAGGAGAGAAATAAATGGAAAATAGTCAACAGTAACAGTGGCATTTCTGTGAAGGGTCTGACGAGTATGGTCAACGGAGGGAAAAAAAACTGAGGAGAGGAGGGAAGGGGCTGCCCATGTTTACATGGGAAGTGCTAACGTAGGACGTTGTCATGGGTGGCCCCAGTGGACTGCTTGCAAAAAGTTTCCATATTGTCCTAGCACCAGGCGACTACAGCTCCATACGTGTGGCTTGATGAAAGAGATATCCTTGAAGAAGATCTTTCATTCCATTGAAATGTTTGGGAGCTGAAACACATTGATTTCATGAGGTACAAAAGGCACATGTAACAAAACACACACACACACACACACACACAGCTCCAGATAATGTTGGCAGGTAGGAGTAATTTACTCACCAGTTTTAAAATACAGTGGGTAAAACAAACTTGGGATGCATATGAGTGCTGTAAATCTGGAAAATACTGCTCCTCTTGAATCACCAGTTATGTTATGAAGCACTATTCTTTGGAGTGTAAAGTATTTACAAATGTTGGGTAAGTACTGGTACTCAAAAATATTTTCTGAAAAGTATTTCCTAAAATGAAGTGAGTAAAATAGGTCAGTCTCCCCTTATCTGGAGCCCTGCAGATACACACACATACACACTCTCACTAATGGTTTACAGCATATCACTACTTGATGAGAAACTAGCTGTATTCCATGTACACCATCAGGGATTCTGAACATTAAAGTGTTTTTCAAAGATGACTGTTTACTCTTTTGGGCTTCGTAGCCCATCTAGCCATAAATGATCATTTTTAAGAGTTTCCAGTAAGGGAGGGAAGGGACGATGAATGGGGCCAGAATCCCTTCCACTTCCTGGTCCACCGGCCCCGCCCTGCGCTCAGACATTTTGTGACCTCTAACCAAGAAGAACACAGTAGCATGCCCCACTGAGGCCTATTGGGAAGGTTTTCTTAATGTTTTTACCAATGTTTAAGCAACCTCTGATAAAAATTAAAGCCACCACTTAATTCCGTCTCCTGGTTAGACGTCACAAAACGTCTCAGTGCAGGGGCGGGGCCAGTGGATCGGGAAGTAGAAGGGATCAGCTAGCCAGCACTACAGCCCTGTTTATAATTCCTTCCTTCCCTTACTGGACACACTTAAAAATTATCATTTATGGCTGGATGGACTATTATGACATTAAAGTAAAGGGCTATGAAGCACTACACCCAATCTTTGAAATTTTGTTTAAAGAGAAAGACTGCTCTTAGGGCAGGTCAGCATTCCCACTGGAATTTAACCCCTACCTCTGTTGTGCAAATTATTTGCAGGAGGAATTTTGGATTTGTGACTTGTGGTATTTACTTTTGTCACCTATTATCATTAATTTTAAAGAGAGCTGGAAAAAGTGACTGATAACATGTCACATCTGACTGTTATCACTGGATCTATTCAATTGAGTTTAGATAACTTTAAACATTACAGGAGGCTTAGGAATCAATGCAAAAAGGCAATCAGGGATGCAAAAAGTGAATTTTGCAAAGCTGCCTTAAAGACAACAGCTAAGGACCCTAGGAACTTCTGGAGGAACATCAAAAATATTGTGAGTGGCTCCTCCACCAGTGAGGCTCATGACATGCTTATTGATGGAGCTAGCTGTAATAATCCACTAACCATCGCCAATGCGTGTAATTCGCACTTCTCTGATCTGACCGCTTTCACCTCTCGCTTCTCCTCAACTGGTTGTGTGAAAACTGGCCAGGTCCCTCCTCCTCAACTGGCTCCTACCTCTTGGCCTCTGTTCTACTTTAAGGCTGTGATGGCACAAGAGATGCAGAGACTGCTCTCTGGTCTCTCTCCCTTCTCCAGTGCTGGCCACGATAGTATGCAACCCAAGCTTCTTCACCTTGCTGCTGCCTTCATTGCCTCTCCTGTGGCCCATATCAATCTATCCTTAGCCACAGGAGTTATCCCTGACCTATGGAAGGTGGCAAGGGTGGTCACTGTATTTAAACAGGGCAACCCTAGGATTCTTGACAACTATCAGCCGATTACCATCCTGTCTGCAA
The DNA here is from genome assembly GCA_016271365.2 of Neoceratodus forsteri. NCBI lineage: Eukaryota > Metazoa > Chordata > Ceratodontiformes > Ceratodontidae > Neoceratodus > Neoceratodus forsteri. The sequence continues at coordinate 213,865,002 of CM057456.1, forward strand.
TCAGTAAGCTCCTTGAGAAAGTTGTGGCGGAGCAACTCACGGAATATGTTCAGATTCATGAGCTACTGTTTCCCTCGCAGCACGGTTTTCAAAAAAGTCACAGTACAACCTCAGCCCTGGTTACTGTCACATCTGGCATAAGGGCGGCTATGGACCAGGGTAGACTCTCTGGGGCCATCTTTATTGATCTTTCTAATGCCTTTGACCTAGTCGATCATGCACTACTTTGCACGCAACTTAGGTCCTTGGGCCTGTCCCCTCCTCCACTTAGTTGGTTCTCCAATTACTTGCAAGGCAGACAGCAACTTACAAAATATAGCAAGGTGCTCTCGGACGCCACTGTAGTGTCCTCAGGGGTTCCCTAGGGGTCAGTCCTTGGGCCCCTGCTCTTCTCCATGTTCATCAATGATCTTCCCTCCTCTGCTGCCTCCTGCAGGTCCATCCTTTATGCCGACGACCTCGTGATTCTCACCTCACTCCCAGGATACTGGGGTCGTTAACCACCAGTTTAGTGAGGACTTCATGAGTATCCAATCCTGGATATCGTCTCACAAGCTGGTCCTAAATCTTAGAAAGACTCAGGCCATGCTGTTTGGATCCCTGCCTAAATTAAAAGTCTCCCCTGTCCCTCTGCGCATCTCAGGTAGTGATGGTGCTCCTGTTCTCATCACTGACTCCGCTAAATACCTTGGGGTGACACTTGACCCTCAGCTTGATTTTGGTCACCACAACCACGATGTGTATCGAGCTGTAAACTGGAAGTTGGGTTTGGCGTATAGGGCAAAGAATAATCTTATTTCGGCTGCTCACCTTGCACTGGCCAGAGGTGTATTTCTTCCATCTCTCCGTTATGGGCTTCTTCTGTTCACCCGTACTTCCAAGGTTCATGTCACTAGGTGGTCTGTTGCCTAAAATAATATTTGCCGTTTTGCACTAGCAGCCCCTCGCCTCACTCACCATTGTGATCTATATGCTAAAAATCAACTGGCTCTCCCCATCCAATTACATGAATTTTGTTTTGGGGTGCTTCACGGGCAGGGTTTCGGGCACTGGCACCCCCTCCCCAAGATTGGCTGAACTCCTTGTGCCGGCTTCCTCCACTTTCTATTCCCTAAGGTCCCTGGGCCCTGCTATCCTCAAGGTTCCTGCTACGTGTACCCAAATGAGTGACAGGGATTTTGTATCAAGTGCCCCCAGATTTTGGAACTCCCTGCCATTCAGATTCGGTCCTCCCCCTCCCAGGCATGCCTACGGTCCTCCCTTGGTCTCACTTGAAGCTAGCCTCGGTGTGTGACTGTCCTAAACCTCCATGATTACTGTGATGGCCTCGGTCACCTGCATGGTACTTGAGCACATCATCTCCTGTACCCATGGCCTCAGTACTGCTGTGCCGGCTACCTGTCTGGGTGATGCCCTGTGCCAAAACTGTAAATGTGTAAATTTCTTGTTTTCATTCTGTAAATACTGCTTTGATCAATGTCCATAATGACTCTGTATTGAATTATATTTGACGGTACCACTGTTGTAAACTGAGTTATCTCCTATGTATGTTTTTGCTCCTCTGGTTTTAGTGCATCTGCATTACTAGTGTCAGGTTGTGCTCTGTATGTTCTTTTTCTTCCTGTACTCTCCCAGGTCGTACCTGAAAATAGGCATATGATTTGTCTAGTGTACTTACCTGGTAAACAAAAGCTAAATAAATAAAAAGCAAGAGGGCATTCACTGGACCTACCACCACTAGGTCAATCACAAACCACTTTGAATACTTAAAGCAAAAGCAAGTAAAATTAGAGTGGCTCACGTTAACTTTGAACCAGTATTTAAAACAACAGTGTCTCCATAGGGGGCTTAGAGAAAATATGGAGCCAAATCTTGGATTTATAGATCAGAAGCTTGATATTAAGTGGGAGCTAGGAACAGATACTCAAAAGACTTTATGTTGTTACTTGTGGAGGCAATTACCAAGTAACTACAGAAACTACAGACAGAATTTAAGAGTGCTGAAACAGAGGTTAAACAGAGTTATGAAATGGACATCAGAATTCAGCCATCCTGATTGGTGCTTACCTGTGTGATATTCCTTCTAACGCATAGGAAAAAGTACCAGCAGTGCCCTGTGGGCACCGATCCTAGTAAACATGCCAATTAGAATGTTGGCAAATCTGAAATCAGCCATCTTGTTTAACCAGCTGAAATTGGCACTACCAGTCTATACAATGGCATCTCTCGCTCTTCAATGTAAAAACAGAACAGCTGTGCTCTCTTTCTCCCCACCTGCTCGCTTAAATATTTTAATTTTCATTAAATCTACCTATCTCCTCATCGTGCAGCATTTACTAAACGAAAAAAAAAAAAGAAACGAATAGTCAAGGCTTCTCTCCCAGCCCACACTCTCTTCAATGTAAAAACAGAACAGCTGTGCTCTCTTTCTCCCATCTGCTCGCCTTAAATGTTAAAATTTTCATAACATCTACCTATCTCCTCATCGGTGCAGCATTTACTAAATGAGAAAAAAAAAAAGAAACGAATAGCCGCGATCTCTGTCTCTCAGCTCGCCCGCTTGTTCAGAATGAACTTCTTCAGGGAAAAAAATAAACGAACAGCCGCGATCTGTCTCCCAGCCACCCACTCATTTAGAATCCACCCAGTCGTTCAGAATCAACTTCTTTTACAAATAAAAAAAAAAAAATACATTTTTAATCTTCGTTGTCTCCACACACCATGGGGGTGACTACTGCCATGACAACCAGACCTAAACTACAGAAGCTTTTGTAGGACAAAATCCCTTCACTCAAAGAAAAAAAAAACACACACAACACACTTAGCGGAGGAACTATTTTATTAAAAGTGACACAATCATTTATGTTTTTCCTACTTAAAATTGGGAATTTTACCTACAAAATGCAGTTGCATTACAGATGACCATTTCATAAGCGCAATAAGCCACTCCAGTGTGAGCGTTAGACACTTCACTCGGCCGGTGGCCTCGTGCCTCACTACGCCTCCTAGCCGTGTGTTAAAGTGTCTAACACACACCCTGTCGTGGCTTATTGCTTACGTCAACTACAGAGGAGTTAAAGGAATTCCCCGAGTACAGTAAACACACAGCTGGAGGAGTCGGAGGAAGAAATTAGGGCGACCAACATTCTGAAATTTTAAAGGGATTTAGATGATCATAAAGTTTACACCTGGATGAAAGACACACACAGTCAGTCTAATAAGAATTGTACATATAATCCAGACTTAGAAGAGAAACAGAGGGTAATAGAGGGGACTTTAGAGGCAGGGAGGCTAATACTTTTTATAGACAGGGGCAGCTACAGGGGGCAAAGACTCTACAGGCCCAGACGCTGCAGGGGCTACAAGCATACAAGGGATACAGCAGACAGAAACAGGACAAACCCAGAAGAAGGAGAGTCAGGCATCGTATAAATAGCCAAGAAGGAGAAAAAGAAGACAAAAGAATACAGGAAATGTACAATCAGAGAAAGTAGCTACTAGGACACAGGTAAACAGCAAGAACAACTAGTTTTTAACCTGTCTAGGGCAGTACTGTCTATAGATGAGAACAAAAATGTAGCTAAGAGCCTGTCATATTGTCCACAATGTAAAATAAAAGACTTTGAACTCAATGGATCTCAACCGCTTTTTAAGGAAACCAAGATATTTTTTGGACACCATGCCAGAGAATTCAAATAAATCAGAGTGAGGAAGAAAGGGATAAGATAATGGTATAAATTGCAAGACAGAAGCATAACTCCTCTTTTATCCCACCAGGACTCATTACACATACTATTGAGAAATACATTGCACTGGTCAACAAGGATATACAGAAATGAATGTTGAAAATGACCCTAGTATCGTCTCTGAAAATGCAGATTTGGGGGCGTAGTAGTGGTCCTTGATTACGAACAATATCAGGGACAGTGCCTTGCACTACAAAATGATACCAAAATTATCTAAAAATCCCTAAAGATCCAACTGCAAAAATCAAGGACTTGGTGGGGAGAATTTTGGAAAGGGCCCTGAAAAACAAAGTAAATAGGAAAGAGAGGCACTTCACAGGAGCACTCCATCAATACTCATATTTCATACTCGTCCCCCAAATCCACAAAAGCTTAATAAAACCACCAGGTAGAGCCACTGTCCGTGTTTATTGACCACCATATAAGCCCATTAGTGAAAGGTACTGAATCATACTTTAGGGACAGTAGACATGTTATTAACATACTGGAGGAGCTAAAGACAGAACAGGAGAATCTAGAGAATTGTGTGCTTACTATCTCGGACTTTAAAGAAAGATTTATACACCTCTATCTCCCATGACAAGGGATACCAGGTACTGGAGGAGATTTCAGAAAGACAGCAGTCTGACTTTAAACCACCTAACCATCTTCTAATGAAGACGGTGGAAACTGCTGTTTCACAGAACTAGTTTTAATTTGAAATGGAATCTTATTTACAGATAAAAGGGATGACCATGGGCTCCAGCATGGCCCCCTTTTATGCCACAGACATCTATAATGATAATGACCCCTTTAAGGACAACATTTAACTTCTGAAGATATCTACTGATGACATCTTCATTGTGTGGGGTGCCTCAGTGACTGAACTGAAAGAATTACGTTCCCGATTACTGTTTGCCATGTCACCACCGACGAAGCCAGAAGCCTTGAGGCTAAAGGATCCTGCTGAGTGCCACGGAGGCACAAATTCAATGCTGCAGCCATTTTTCACCACCTCTCTCGCCACAACATATAGAACTACAGAGAGCGGGCCAAAAAACTACTGGTGCCATGCTTATTTATTTATTGAAGATATTGGATATCTAGAACCCTTTGAGTCAGACTCATTTACAAAGGTTCCACATCCGAGTACAATACAGATCAATAAGCAAAAACAGTACACAATATGACAAGAGTGTAAAACAGTATGAACAGTACAATCAATAAGGAGGATGAGGCCTGCACAATTAGGTAGCTATACAGGTCCAACTAAGGAGCTTGTAATTGTCAAGGTGCGAGCAGTCGAGATTCCGACATTGTCAATAACATAGTCAATACTGAGCAAAGAGAAGTATACATTAACAGCAGTAGAATAAAAATGTTAGCCCACACTCTCTCTACGTAGTACTGGTGGTACTGAATGTTTATAAGCACCAGCTGGCATCTCCATCCCTGCTCTACCACTGAGGCAAGGACCGGGCAGGCCTGGCCAGGGCGCGGTAGCAGAGTATTGGTGGGGCTAAACAGCAGCCCATACCTAACTGGTGCACTGGCAGCGGCGAGTGGCAAGTATGTGGTCTTTCAGGGCTATTTTGAAGGGGCCTAGTCTGGAGACAGAGGTAACGGCGGGGGGTGTTCATTGTACCATAATGGCACTCTATAGGTAAAAGACCTTTGGGCTAAGGAGGTCCTGACCCTGGGGACAGCCCACATCAGTTTATTTGCCGAGCGGGTGTTTGATGAGTCATGAGCAGTATGGAGGGAAGCAGAAACCCCAAGGGTGGTAAGCCCTAGTTGAATTTTTTTTGGTGAGGAGACATGTTTGACAGCATACTCTTTCATCTAGAGTGAGGATATTTGTTAGGGCATGCAGGGTGCAGCTGTGGTTACGCCTATCTACTCCAGCAAAGGAGTCTACATGCTTTGTTGACAGCCAAGTGGATTTTATTGAGAGCTGTTTGGTCAGCAGCCGAGTAGCCGGTTAGCCCATAATCTACTAGAGAGAGAACAGAGGAGGTAACATATTGAATCTCGCATACTCCATGAGACTTCGTCAATGGAGACCCTGAAAGTGCTGAATGCGCAGGTTTCAGATATTAACAGTCACATGACTGCCTTGGTTTGGCAAGGAAGAGACTGCGTCTGATTGGCTCCGGTACACAGACACTCCCCTCCGGCCAATTAGAATGTGATCGCGTGGTACTGAGGAGGGCAGGTTATACAGTGCAAGTCAGACAGGCTGTGGTGGTAAAAAGGGAGCAGGCGCACGTGGAGCTCTCACTTGCAAAAGAAAATAAGAAAACAGAGGCAGGACTGGATAAAAATATATTAGTTAAGGAAGTCAGGCAGGCAGTGAACTAAAAAAGAAAAGTTAAGTCAAAAAAGAAACTGAGTTTTCAGGAAGACGAAAAGAAGCATGATCAAGAGACAGAAAAGGCAGGCAAGACTGACATAGGAATATATAGAATTGAGTGACATATGAAACATTACAAAATAAAAGCAGGAGGTAAAAGCCAATAATTGGACAGCACTGCACAGAACTGACAGAAATATCAGACTACAGAAATAGAGAATATTTAAGCCAGAAATCGGAGGGCACTGCAGTAGCCTGAAAAAGAAACTAAGGCAGTAACTGCCTGAAATAAAAAGTGTGAGATTTAAAAGCAGCATATGCCAGGATTGAAAAAATAAATGCTCCTGAAAGGAAATAAAATACAAAACAAAGAAGAAAGAAGAAAAAACAATTGGAGGGCACTGAAGTATAGATGGAAAAGGAAATATGCTAGAGTAAACAGAGTTGAAATCAGAGAGATTCTATAGAGGTGGTGCCAGCAGTACTAAAACAAAATCTGGTCAGAGCCAATACAGCTGCAAAATTATGTTATTAATGATGGAAATAGTTATTATATTGGCTCTCCCTTTCCAGTTAACCAAAAAGTAAATAAATATATTAAATGTACATTATGGGTAACATAGGGCTTTCTAAGAAAAATGTACAGAAAGCATGGACCTCAAAATTTTATTTATTTATTTTGTTTATTGAAATATTTCACCAGGAAGGCATGCTGAGCAACAAGTTGCTCGTCTTCCGGTGCGACCTGGGGGGTAGGGGAACATGAGGATAGTATACAGAGACTTGGTACACAATATAGATATACAATTTAATTACATTCAATAAAGTGAGCAGACTATACAGAAGTACTGAAAAGGAGGAATGGTAACAGGTATGAACTAGATGGATACAATGCTAACAGTCGAACTAGATTGATACGATGGCACAAATATATTTTGCAAACACTTGGTGGGACATAGCTTTGTAGTTAGAAAATGGCTGGATAGAATACAAGTAGGTTGAACTAGGGCAAGATTGCGTGGAGAGACAGATAGAACAAAATTTGCAAAGAGTAACAAAAGTGCAAGGTTGACTATAAGTGCATTAGAGATTAGCCAATAACTATGGCTAGGAAAGGGGGAGGTGGGTGGGGGCATATAGGCAGAGAGCAGGGGTGGAAGTGGGTGAGTTGGAGGAGGGAAGGCAAGGGGTTGGAGTAGGAGGCAAGGAAGGCATTTGCCTAGGTTCTGGACCCCTCCAGAATGCAGAGAATCCTGCCAGAGTCTAGGCCAAGCAACGTACAGTGTGAGGGCAGGGGTGTACAGAGGAGGGAATGGGGTGGGTGGGTGGAGTAAAGTGGAAAGGAAGGGGCTCTGGAAAGTGAACAGCCACAGCCCACTAAAGCTATTATAAGAATGTAATATAATCAGCTGTGAATATCTGAATTGTTTCTAGACTAGTGTGTGGGTCAGTCATGGTGCGCGCCACGAAGGAGGAGGAAGGAAATCGCTGCCTGCAACGTCTGTTCTGAGTCTGGGGCGGGCAGGATAGTTGTGCTATGCAGTGCATTACACATTTGCTTGCCTTTTTTTTTTTTTTTTTTGTTTTCTCTTTATGGCAGGCAGTGGGTTACAACGAGCACCAAGGGAAGGGGAAGGGAAAACCTTCACTGCTATAGAGCACAGTCAAGTTTGTATGGGTGCGGTTATTTGTTATGTTGCTCCAACTGAAAAAATATGCACGCCCTTTGTTCAACAAACCTATATTAAGTAATACATTACTCATGTGTGATTAAGAATAATGAATTAATATTTAAAATCTTAATATATAAAATAAGTAAAAGGTAATAAATTGATATTTTAATCAAGTACTAATGGAAATAATAATGTCATTGAAATCTGGTAGACATTATCAAAGTCTCATCTGTCATTTTTTCTTTTCCTGTGAACCGAGTATTTACTTAGATTTACTGTACACAGCATGAGGTAGACTGGGTAAAGTGTTTTTCACCTCTTCATTGGGACTGTAGACCAATGCTGAAGGATCGGTGCAAGGACTAATACACCTGCTGTTTGTCAAGTTCTATTAAATGCAGTGCTTAGCTGTCCAAATCCACTTCAAAAAAAAGGTGTGGTCTACAGCTGCCATACAGCAGACCTCAGGTACACATCCAGCCACCACAGAAAGGGGGGGGATTTTACACTGTACACTGTTTAATGACCTTCCTATGTTGTAGCTGATAAATTGTGTGGTAGAAGACCACCCATGCTCCCCATTCACAAAGTGAAAAAAGAGATGCGCAACTTATCAGACGGGCCATCCTGGGTAAACAAATGGAAGATTAAGATTTTTTAAATATATACGTGAACTGTGTACCACTAGAGTCGACTATAGAGTTTAAGTGTGTGTTCTTGTCTGTGGGCTAATTAAAATGAACATCTGTATGAAACATGTATGAACATCCATCCGCTCCCCTAAGGGGATGGAGGGACATGGTGACAGGCCAACGGGCAAGGCGGGGGGGGGGGGCAGGCTCCACAAAGGAGCACGAGGGTTGGAGATGGGAGGAGGGAAAAGGGGTGGAGGGTGGTCCTGATCAATGCCAGGAGCTTAGGAAATAAGATGCCTGAGCTCCAGGCGATGCTAGTTGAAGGGGCAGTGGATGTGGCACCTGTCACTGAGACCTGGGCCACACAAGGGCATGAATGGGACCTAAACCTGGAGGGCTACATGATGTTGAGGGAAAGTGGAGGTAAGCATTGATAGTCAAAAATGGCATTAGTATAGGTTGGGTGCAGGAGGCGGAGGGGGACGTGGAGGCAATTTGGTTCACCCTGCAAACGCAGGGAGGTAAGAGGGTAAAAATTGGGGTGGTAAACAGACCCCCACACTGGCAAGGATCTGGAAGAGAACCTGGTGGCAAATATTATGGGCCACTGTAAACTGGGCAAGGGAGGGGTAGTGGGGGGGTGATGGGGGACCTAAACATGCCTGGGACAGACTTGGGGACCATGACGTCCCCAGTAGCCAGGGAGCAGAGACTGCTGGATGACTTTCAGTATGCATTCCTAATCCAGCAGGTGGGGGAGCCGACTGGGGGTTCGGATACTGGACGTGGTCCTGGCAGACAGTGACCAAATTAGGGGCCTGGAAGCGAGTGATCCATTGGAGGGGGAGTGATCATGCCACAGTCTTTTTCCTGGACCTGGGGGGATGAAAAACGCACAAAGACGGTGGTAACTGACCTTAGGGGTGCGGACTTAAGGGGCATGGGAAGGATTCTTAAGGGTTATTTGGATGAGATAAGGCCAGGCATTGACGCTGACAACAGGTGGGAGATCATTAGGAAGGGGGTACAGGAGGCTACCAAGTCCTGTGCAAGGGTGAGGCGCAAATTCAGTAGGGCTAGAAAACCGTGTTGGTGGACCCGGGAGGTTCAGGAGGTGGTGAGGGAAAAGAAGGCTGCCTTTAGGCGCTTTGAGTGCTCAAGGAGAGAAAGGGATCAGGGGAAGTATGAACTGATATCCAGAAGGGTCACCAGGGTAGTAAGATCAGCTAAGGCGAGGACGGAGCAGAACCTGGCCAGGGGAATCAGGAGGGGGAACAAGGGGTTCTTTAGATATATATAGGGGAAAAAAGTACAGTGAGGGGGCAGATTAGCAGGATTAGGACAGGGGAGGGATGGGCACAGGAGGCAGGCGAGTAGGCAGAGGTATTAAACGAGTACTTTGCCTCAGTTTTAACCAGGGAGGATGGTGGGGGGGGGGTGTCACACCTCTTGATGGGAGAGACGGTGAACCTGCAAAAGAGGCAGGACCCTTAGAGGCTGGGAGCCCAGCAGAGTCTAGGGAAGGTGATGGGCCAGTACCATCAAATAAGGGGCAGGAAGAACAGGTGGGGGGATGGGGAGGATGAAATCCCAGTTGATAGGGTAAGGGAAGCCCTCAGGTCACCAAGGACAGAGAAAGCTCCGGGGCCAGATGAAATGCATCCCAGAGTGCTGAGGGAATTGGCGGATGTCCTGGCGGAGCTTTTCAACATCTCTCTGCAGATGGGATGGGTACCCCGTGACAGAAGGGTGGCCTATATCGTGCCTATCCACAAGGGTGGATCAAGACAGGAGATGCGGAACTACAGGCCCGTTAGCCTGACTTCAGTGGTGGGCAAAGTGATGGAGGGTATTATCAAGGAAAGGCTTGGGGGGGCTGGAGCAAATGGGTTACCTGGATGACAGACAGCATGGCTTCGTCCTGGGAAGATCGTGTCAGACAAACCTTGTGGAGTTCTACGATTGGGTGACGAGTGCCCTGGACCAGGGTAGGCCAGTGGATGTCCTCTTTCCGGACTTCAGCAAGGCTTTGATTCTGTACCCTACGATGGCCTGCTGGCTAAGCTGGGGGTAATGGGGTTGGGGAGGAAGATGATCAGGTGGATCGGAAATTGGCTTTCGGAGCATAGTCAGAGGGTGGTGGTTGGAGGGATAGTCTCATCCCCAAGAAAGGTCATTTGTGGGTTCCCCCAGGGATCGATCCTGGAGCCACTTCTGTTTGACGCCTATGTCTCTGACATAAGGAAAGGTATCAGGAGTGAAATGAATCTCTTTGCGGATGACTCTACGCTGGGAGCGGTGGTGGATGGGGAGGAGGGGACAGTGGCCCTGCAGGAGGACCTGGAGGCTCAAGAGAGGTGGTCAAGTAAGTGGGGACTGAAGTTCAATGCGGGGAAATGCAGGGTTCTGCACCTGGGGCCAGAAGCCCAGGCCAAGTGTACACCCTGGGGGGAGATGCACTTCAAGTCTCTAAGGGCGAGAGGGATCTGGGAGTGGTGGTGGATGTCAAAATGAACATCTCTGAGACTTGTAGGAGGGCATCGGCCAAGGCCAATAGGATGCTGGGATGCATTGCTTGGGGGATTACCTCCAGAAGGAGGGAAGTGATCCTCCCTCTGTATAACTGCCTAGTTAAGTTGCACCTCGAGTACTGTGTGCAGTTCTGGAGGCCGCAGCTAAAAAGGGAGATTGCACTCCTGGAGAGGGTCCAGAGGAGGGCAACCAAGATGACCTGAGGCATGGGGAAAAGGACCTACGGGGAGAGGCCTGAGGAGCTCAACATGTACACCTTGGAGGACAGGAGGACGGGGGGACATGATAGAGGTCTTTAAGTACATAAAGGGGATTAATAAGGGAGGCTCAGACGGGGTGTTCCAAATGAAAAGAGGGGGGGCAACCAGACAATATGGGTGGAAGCTGGAGGGGGAGTCAGGGGGAGAGGAGGTGTTACTTTACTGAGAGGTTGGTGGAACCATGGAATGCGCTGCCCAAGGGACTGGTGGAGGCAGATACTGTGGAGAGGTTCAAGAGGGGTTGGGACCTGTATAGGGAAGGGTGAAGCTAAGGAAATCGAATATCGTGGAAACACCCTGAAAGGGATGGGAAACACAAGGGGGTGGGGGGAGACAGCACTATGGGCACCCAGTATGAGTGCTGACTATCGAGCAGACACAAAAGACCATAAGGCCTATTCTGCTGGCATTTTACTATGTTAGTATAAAAACCTTGACTGTACCCGTTAATGCCTGCGATTTCTGAAGTGCCCAGTGGGGCAAGAAGTGCAAATTTTAACCCCTTATCCAGTGCAGTCTTAGACAACAGCCTTGGCAAAGCGTCCTTCTGTTACTATGGTGGACAAGAAGCATTCGCACGTGCACAAATAGGACAAGGCGGTGTTCAGTGTCTTAGACTGCAGCCCTGGCAAAGCATCCTTCAATTATTATGGTGACCAAGAAGTGCACACGTGCGCCCACATTGGACAAGGCGGTGTTTGGTTTCTAAGATAGGGAAAGGCGCATGAACCCCCACTCCCTTTCAGGATAGAAACAGTTTCCATGGTAACAGAGTCCAAGCCTCTGGACAGGCAGACTGTATTAGGAGGAAAAGCAGCAGCCTGCCATGCTGCAGAGAGCAGCGCAACCTCACTACCACTGCCTGTATTATAATTAGTTTTATTCTTGGCTACTGGGTTTAAACAAAATAATTTATAGCTAGCCGCAAACCAAGCCTGAGGGCTTTAAGGAGAGAGAGAGAGAGAGAGAGAGAGAGCGTGCATGCATGCACACGCACGCAAGAGGGAGTGAGTGATGGAACACAGCTAGCAGTCGCAGCTCTGCTAAACCTCATTGCACTGGATGAAGCTCTGCAGTCATAGCTGAATGAAAATAACTCCAGAAAGAAATTGGTATCGTCAGTGTATTTACTGCTTTTATAGGGACATATAGTTATTTTGAGCATAGCTGTTTTTAGAGCAGCAGTGCTCTGCAGAACAGTCGTTCCCTGTTGAGTTTTCAACAGTGCCGTAGGAGGCAATAGAGTGGGGTCATAAGCAAGAAAATAGAGTGGTGGGGGGGGAAGAATCGCACTGTACTGAAAGCGGAGGACTCAGTGAGATGTGCTTCATGTCCACTCTGTGGAAGGGGACAGGGAGATAGCTGTGTTGTGTTCACAGTCACGTGCTTCCACAGCACCAATTATGTGCTTTGTTCGCACATTCACAGAGCCCCCTTTTCTAAGTAATAGTGATACATCAGCATAGCTTTTGCTATGCAGCCATAAAAAGAAAAGCTGAACAGTGCCTGAAACTGAATGTAAAAACAGAAAGAACAGAGTTGTTCAACTCAAATGTTGACCCACATAAAAAAAATTAACTATAATATAATAAACTGCATAACCTTACCTACCCTTGACCCCCCAAAATCTTGGTACTAATTTTTACCATAACTTGATGTGTGGCACAAGGTTTATTGTGGTAGCTAAAAAAAATGTGGGGTTTGTTTAGCCATGGTGGCCAATGATTTCGAAAAATTATAGGGGGAACAGAGAAGAATGTCATCAATACTTAGGCCCTGTCCACACTACACCACTTACAGTCTGTAACGGTTCCAAACCGTTACAGACTGGAAACGTTACAGTGTGTCCACACTGCCGGCAAACAGTCTCGATAACGGTTTGGAACCGTTACAGCCCGTCTACATTTGTGGGTGCCCTGTAATGTTACAGCTGCACCCTATCCCACAATGCAGTTCGTGCTGCACTGGGGGAATACTGGAGCTACACGCTCACGTGTCCACACTATGGCTGGTAACGTTACAGGGGCACAACCGTTTTCATAACCGGTGTTCAAACGACCTCATAAGTGGTTTCAACAATGGTTACGAAAACGCCTTCTGTAACGTTACAGATGTAAACGCAAACCGTTGCGGTAACGGTTTGAGCCCTCTGTAACGTGACAGAGGCATAGTGTGGACAGGGCCTTAAATACTCGGATCGACCACTTGGTGTTTGTCAGAACACGTGACCTGCAGGAAATGGCTTTTTTTGGAAAGCCACGGATAGGAATTCCATACTGAGGGCAGATAGTTTCCATCCTAGCAAACTTACTGAATTTATTCCTTACAGTCAGTTCTTGTGGGAGAAGATGAATTGTTCTACATAAGATAACTATCAGGAGACAACAAGGACAAACACAGAAAGGTGGCGGCAGGAGGAGACCAAAGGTTCATCAAGTCTGCCCGTGAGTTCCCGAGACTCTAGGAGACCCCAGGACCTAGCCCATACTTTTACCCGGAGATTTAATTCGAATATACTCTCTAGCCCAACCCAATTTGAAGGCTGACACAGTCTTAGCTCCCACATCATCTGCGGACAGCCTATTTAATGGCTCCACTATCCCTTCTGAATTTCCCACCCCTCAGTTTCCATGCATGCCCCCTTGTATTTGAGCTGGACGCCCTGGTGGATAGTTCAGAGTAGGGCACTGCATTAATTCCTCTCATGTACTTGAAGGTTTCTATCATATCCCCCCCTTTCCCTCCTTGTCGCCAGTGAGTACATGTTTAACATCTTAAGACACCCTTCATACAGTAGTCCCTTGGGCCCCCATTTCATTTTGGTTGCCCTTCTCTGTATGGTTTCTAGCCTATCCCTGTCCTTTTTAAGATGTGAGCTCCAAAACTGGACACAGTATTCCAGGTGGGGTCTCACCAGGGATCTGCACTGCAGCAGTATCACCTCCCGATGCCTGCCACCGAATCTTCTCCCTATACATCCCAGCATTTTACTGGCCCTACTATATGCTGCGTTGCATTGGCTGGCTTGTTTTAGGGTGTCACATATGATAACTCCTAGATCCCTTTCCTCTTGTAAGGCACTGAGCTTGACTCCGTTGAGCCAATAGGCTGTCCTCCGGTTATTCTTGCCTAGATGCATCACGTTACACTTCTTGGCACTTAACTTCAGCTGCCAGACTCTAGACCATTTTTCCAGCTTTTTCAGATCTTTCTGTAGGTTCCCAACTGCTTTTTCGTTGTCCACCCTACCACCTAGCTTAGTGTTATCCACAAACAGTGCAGTTTTGCCCTGGATACCTACTTCTATGTCACTGATGAACACTTTTAAACAGAACTGCTCCTAAAACCGAGCACTGAGGGACCCCACTTGTCATCTCTCCCTCCTCGGACTTCTCCCCACTGACAACTACTCTCTGCTTCCTGCTCCCTAACCAGTTGTCTACACACTCAATGCAGTTTGCGGGGGGCATGGTCAGCAGCTGAGCTAGAAACAGCATTCAGTGCGAGCTCTGCACCTGGAATATCTATATGGGTTAATATCGAAGAAAAAATTGTTTTTACCTATTAACCAGTTATATAGTCTGACAGATCTTATCGAGCTGAGCAAGTTGGTACCTTATTTGGGACATACAGATCGAGAAGTAATGAGAATGGGCCAAACGAATAAAGCAACGGCCAGAGGCACAGCACGTGCCCAAAAGACTCTCAGCCCGGGCAGAACAAAGACCCGATTCCAGCAACAATGGATGAGGCACCGCAACCATCCAATGCGGCTCTCCTGAAGGGAATTCAAAAGTTGGACAGGTCGGATGGAAGATTTCTCCAACCAATTTAAAACTGTGGACAATACAGTGGGGCAATTGGCAGAGGACACCAAGGCAACGGTGCACTCTGCATCGGCCGCAATGTCTGCCACAGTGGGCCTGGTAAAGGAGAACGGCCTGCTCCACCACTGGCTGGAAAATTTGGAGAACTCATCAAGAGCTACCAACATCCAGATACTGGGCATACCCGAGCATGCAGAGGCTGAAGACCCTCAGGGCTTCTTGAATGGTTTCCTGAAAGATCTCCTTCAGATGCAAACAGCGTTTTCTATTGTCAAGGCATACCAGATAACTCCATGAGGTTCCAGGAGTCAGAGAACAAGGGGCCTGATGACACCACGCACCTTCCTGGTGGTGCTGGGTTCGATCAGAGAGAAGGATACCATCATTGATAAAACTCAGAAAATCGGGAACCATGGACTGGGAGGGGAACAAAACACGCATATTCCCTGACCTGAGTTTTGTGACCCGGCAAAGGAGAAAAGCATAGCACACCACGTGGGCTCACCTCAGATAGTTGGGGATCCAACATGTGCTTCTGCTCCCAGCTAGCCTCAGAGTCTTCTACGGTGGTAAGACTTTTCAATTTTCAGAAACAGAGAAAGCCATAAAATTCACTGATCGAGTACAGAGAGAATTTGATGCAAAAAACTCGGAGGTGGATAACGAAGACAGTGAGGCTTAGATGTTTTTTCAGGGTAAAAGTCATTAAATGCTATCGCAGTGAACTACCTATGTTCATCGGTGCAAAAAGTATCTGACTTTTCGATGTGCCCTCCTCTAAACTAGGGACTTGCTAAATTTAATTTTACTGTGTTGGAATAGTTAGAGAGGAGCTCCCTGCTCCCACCTGGACTACATTTTATGGTGTATTAGCAGGTCCACAATTGTAGAGGGTGATCAAAGCCTGTAGAGTAAGATCTGAAGTTATCGAGACTCTAAATGTGCTGTTGCTCTTTAGAAAGGAGTTTAAAAAAATGGTATAGGGTTGCAAGAGTTTCTAAACCTGAAAGCTGATTTTATTTTTTATTTCCACATCGATGTTGAGGAGAGCTATATCTATCTCTATGATAGGGAATTATATAATTTTAAAAGATGTTATGGTAAATCTCCCACTCATGGCTGCATTAAGCCTTTTTACAGGATATTAATTTAAATAATTACTGATAACCCCCCAGTGAGGTAACTTAATATAGGGGCTGAATATTTGATGTTACTATAAAAATTCCTTAATGGCATGTAATACTGTTACTTGCAATATGTCTCAAGTCTACATACTGGGATTGTATGTTGTACATGTAATGCAGTAAACTAATAAAAAGAAAGTACAAAAAAAAAATAATGCAGTTTGCTATGCCCAAATCCTCTAGCTTTTATGGCACGGAATCAAAGGCCTTGCTGAAGTCAAAATAGAGGTGGTTCACTGGATGGCCCCTATCCATTTCCCTAATTACTCAATCAAAAAATGTTAGCAGGTCCGTTTGGCAGGACCTGCCCGCCATGTAGCCATGTTGTCATCCCGAAGGCCATTCTTACTCAAATATCCCACTAGGTCTTAACATAGAAACATAGAATTTGACGGCAGATAAGGACCGCTTGGCCCACCCAGTCTGCCCATTTCCCTGCCTACTGGATAAGCTGCAGATCCTAGTTAACCAGCAGCCTACTTCTTCCTACCCCCACCCCCTAGAATGGCCTTATGACTGTCCCATGCATGCTTGAATTCCACCACTGATTTTGACTCCACAACCTCCTCCGGAAGGCCGTTCCATGCATCCACAACCCTCTCTGTGAAAAAATACTTCCTTAAATTACCTCTGAGCCCGCCCCCCCACCTTCAAATTGTGCCCTCTTGTTCTTGCACACCTCTTTTTTTGAAAGATGCTACCCTCTTGGACTTTGTTGATTCCCTTGAGGTACTTGAACGTTTCTATCATGTCCCCCCTCTCCCTCCTTTCCTCGAGGCTATACATATTAAGCTCTTTTCGTCTCTCTTCATAAGTCTTCCGGTGCAGACTCTGCACCATTTTAGTGGCCCCCCTCTGGACAGCTTCCATCCTGTCTATGTCTTTGCGGAGATTGGGTCTCCAGAACTGCACACAGTACTCCAGATGGGGGTCTCACCAGCTGTCTGTACAGAGGGATAATAACTTCCTGTTTTCTACTGGTGATGCCTCTCCCTATGTATCCCAGTATCCCCCCAGCCCTCCTTGCTGCCCTCTCACATTGCTTGCCCACCTTTAGGTAATCTGATATGACTACCCCAGGTCCCTTTCCATTTTATTGTTGTTAGTATCTCACCCCCATTGTGTACTCTTCCCTGGGTTTTGTTTCCCAGGTGCATTACCTTGCACTTCTTAGCATTGAATCTAAGCTGCCATACATTTGACCATTCCTCTAACCTTGCCAAGTCCCTTCTCATCCTTTCCACCCCACCTTGTGCATCAACTGTGTTGCAGATCTTTGTCATCTGCAGAGAGACATACGTTTCCTTCCAGTCCCTCTGCAATGTCGCTTATGAAGACATTGAAGAGGACTGGTCCTAATACTGAACCCTGCGGTACCCATCTAGTAACCCTCCTTTCTTCTGAGTGGACTCCATTTACTATTGCCTCTCGTGTCCTATTCTCCAGCCAATTCTTTACCCAGGCTGTCATCTTGGGACCCACTCCCAGGCTGGCTAACTTGTATATTAATCTTTTGTGTGGGACTGTGTCAAATGCCTTGCTAAAGTCTAGGTAGGCCATGTCCACAGCCCCTCCCTGATCTACTACTTTGGTCACCCAGTCAAAGAAATCTATCAGATTTGTCTGGCATGACCTTCCCACTGTGAATCCATGCTGCCTAGGGTCCTGTGCCCCTCTGGCCTCTAGATACTCGACAATTCTTTCCTTCAGAAGTGATTCCATCATTTTCCCTATCACTGAGGTTAAACTAACAGGTCTGTAGTTTCCTGCTTCTGCCTTGCTCCCACTTTTGTGAAGGGGAATCACATCTGCCCTCCTCCAGTCCTCGGGTACCACCCCATCCTCCCATGATTTGTTAAAAAGGGTAGTCAGTGGTGTCACTAGTTCTACCCTTAGTTCTTTTAGAATTCTGGGATGAATCCCATCAGGCCCCATTGCTTTGTCCACCTTCAGTTTTAAGAGTTCTTTCAGAACCCTTTCTTCTGTAAATGGGCTGATATCAACTTCTGTATGTAAATGGGCTGATATCAACTTCTGTCTTGTTTAATCAGGGCCTCCATCTGTTTTCCTAACACTGATGTGAGGCTGACTGATCTGTAGTTACCAGCTTCCTCCCTGCTGCCACCCTTACATAGAGGCACCACAACGGCCCTCTTTCAGTCCCTTGGCACGACTCTCGTCAGAAGCGAACGGTTAAACAGATGTGCCAAGGGGTCCGCTAACTCACCTGCCAACTCTTTTAGTATCCTTGGATATATTCCATCCAGTCCAGGAGATTTGTCTTGTTATATACGCTCGAGCACCTCCCTAACCATGCCTGTGGTAATAATTGGTACTTCCATTTGTGGGACACCACTGTCAGGCACTGGGCCACTGTGTTCCTTGGTGAACACTGAACAGATGTATTTGTTCAGAACGGTGGCCTTCTGTCTGTCTTCTTCCACGATCCTGTCCCCATCTTTAAGTCCAACTACCCCATCCCCTTTCTTTCTCTTCTCTTGTAAATACCTGAAGACTTGCTAGTTCCCCTCTTTGACTCCTTTTGCTATCTGAACTTCTGCTGCCGCCTCTGCATGCTTCACTCTCAACTTAGCCTCTTTATGATTCTATACATAATCTTCCTGTGGGTCATTTCCCTGCTTCCTTCTGAAGTTGAGGAATGCCTCTTTCTTGGCCCTACTGGCTATTTTAACTTGACTAGTGAACCATATGGGGCATTTGTGTCTATTCCTTTTTGTCACAGTCTTTACATAGATCTTTGTGTCCTCTAAGATGGTTTGCTTAATTGATCCTCAAATGTCTTCTATTTCTAACTGCTCATGTATCTTAGTTGGTTTATTTCTGGCTAGAGCCCTCATTTTATCTAAATCAGCCCCTCTGAAATTCAGGACTTCTTCCCAGGACTGAGATTTGACCTCCATCAGGGATAATTCAAACCAAACAAAGAGAGTTGTGGTCGCTGTTAGCCAGCGGCTCCCCAACCCTGACTGTCCCAACTGTTTCCGAGTTGGTGAGAACCACATCCAAGACGGTGTCCTGCATAGTCGGATCGGTGACTAACTGCGTGAGAAAGCAATCCTGTAAGACTTCTACCACAGACTGATTCCTAGTTGATCTCACCTTGGGATGCCCCAGTCTACATCAGGCATGTTTAGGTCCCCTACCACCACTAATTCCTCCTTTCAATGATACTCCTCTAATTTCTTCCAAAAGCTCCCCATCCTTGTCCTTTGCTTGATTCGGAGGCCTATATACCACCCAGATGTGGATCCTCTTCCTTGAGGTTTAATTAAGCTGTACCCACAGGGATTCCATTCCTCCTTTAATGCAGACATCGCGTGCTGTGGCCTCTATTCCCTCTTTAACATAAAGCGCTAGCCCTCCCCCCCAAAGCTCCCCTCATATCCCTCCTGAACAGCACATAAACCCGAGCCGAGAGATCCCAGCCATTGTTTTCTGATGCCCAGATTTCAGAGATGGCCACCAGGTCCACACAGGACTCTGTCATCCATACCTGAAGGTCACTTATCTTGTTACCTAGGCTTCTGGCATTGGCCAGAAAGGTTTGCAGAAAGGAGGTACAAATCAAAAAATACTGAGAATGCCAAAGGCAGGACAGATGAAATACCGAGGAGCACTTTGTTAAGAGGGTCCACCAGGAGAAATTATGGGGATTTTGAAAACAGGCTTCTTTTTAGTACCATCTTCAACTGTTCTTTTTACAACACAAGAACAATAGAAAAAACAGTGGCATGTATTAAAAGCCACAGATCACGGCCTTCAGTGATGGCCCCAAAGAAAAACAGGAAAATGGGGGAAAGAATTACCCACAATGAACATAAAATATCTGAAGAGAGTCTGGGTAATTTTTTGACAGGCTATGACAACAGTGGAAATTACTCTTGTGGCCGTTGTACCCACTGCCATAACACCTACAGAATTAAGAAAGTGAAAAATCTGGTTCAAAATGAGGATATACAGGTCAGGGACTACATTAATTGTCAAAACAGCAGGGGTAATATATATTTACAAAATGACTAAGAAAAATCTGTGAAAATCCAGCCTCCTGATGGGATGAAACACTCCAAATGACCATGCAATATTCTACAATGACCGCACACCTGCATTTTCTTTTCATCTCTCAGAATCTTCTGGACAATTTTTAAAGACAGATAACCCACTACAGGGCATGCAGTTGTACTCTGTTATACTGTACACACACACCAAGGAGTGCATATATCAGAGCATGACCACATGCTATCACATGACCAAATGTCTTTGTGATAAGGTATCCAATGGCAAAACCTCAAGGCTTCTCAAGATTATGATTTACATTTTTCCTGCTTCTTACCCTTTCCCTCTGGTCATGCGCCACCACTACTTCCTCTGTGTGCTTCCTCCCCCCTTCCTCCCTTTCTTCTCCCCTTATTTTTCCCTGTACATACTGCCTATTTATTCTTGAGACAATTACTATCCTGTTTATATTAACATACTAAAAAGCCAGCAGAATAGGCCAAATGGTCTGTCTTGTCTGCTCGAAAGCCAGCAACCTAATGACTGCCCGCCTCACCCCCCCCCCAAAGAGTGACTTCTCTAGATTCAGTTTCCCCTTGTACCTGTCCCACTCCTTCTTGAATCCCTCAACTGTGCCCTCCTCAACCAGCCTCCCTGGAAGCGCATTCCACGGCTCTACCACCCTCTCAGTGAAAAAATGCTTCCTACATTCCCCTTGTAATTTCCCCCCTCCAACTTCCACTCATGTCCCCTGGTCACTCCCCCCCTTCTTCAGCCTAAACAACTCCCTGGTTCCACTCCAAATTATTCCCTTTACATACTTGAAAACCTCTATCATGTCTCTCCTATCCCTCCTCTCCTCCAGTGAGTAAAGCCCGAGCTCTTCCAGTCTCTCCTCATAAAGACCTCCCCTCCAAACCCTGAATCATCCTGGTTGCTCTCTTCTGGACCCTTTCCGGCAGCGCTATGTCCTTCTTCAGATGAGGTCTCCAGAACTGCACACAGTATTTCAGCTGCGGCCTGACCAAGGCATTATATAGAGGGAGAATCACCTCTCTGCTTCTGGACGTAATTCCCCTGGCTATGCAACCCAATATCCCGTTTGCCTTGGCTGTAATTCTTCTACAATTTTCAGAGTTACAGTATTCATTTTAACATCTACCACCACCCCTAAATCCTTTTCTCCCAATGCGGCATGCAGTGTGACCCCTCCCAGGGTATACAGTATACATGGCCCGGGTTTTTGACCC
Organism: Neoceratodus forsteri; assembly: GCA_016271365.2. NCBI lineage: Eukaryota > Metazoa > Chordata > Ceratodontiformes > Ceratodontidae > Neoceratodus > Neoceratodus forsteri. The sequence goes on from CM057456.1 coordinate 213,886,455, forward strand.
CCAAATGAAAAAACTTACATTTCCCGGCATTAAATTTCAGTCCCCACCTCCTTGACCACCCATCCAGGGTATCCAGATCTCCCTGGACTATCTCCCTCGCTTCCTCACTATCCACCAGTGCTCCCAATTTTGAATCATCCGCAAAAAGACTCAACCTATTTCTACCCCCTCCCTATATCCGAGACATAGGCATTGAACAAGAGTGGCCCCAATACTGAACCTTGAGGGACTCCACTGATTACCTTCCTAGGGGAGGATAATATCCCACCCACCATTACCCTCTGTAAAACGCCCCAAAAGCCAATTTTCAACCCAATTTAGCTCCTGTCCTCCCACCCCTATCTCCCCCATTTTTGCTATCAGTCTACTATAAGGTACTGAATCAAACACTTTGCTGAATTCTAGGTACAGGACATCCACCAGCCTATGCCTATCCAGGGCCCCCGTCACCCAATCATAAAACTCTACAAGGCTGGTCTGACACGATCTCCCTGGGACAAAGCCATACTGTTTATTATCCTGGTGTCCTAACCTTTCCAACTGCCCCCCAAGCATCTCCTTGATAAAGCCCTCCATTACTTTGCCCACTACAGATGTCAGACTGACCAGCCTATAATTCCCCATCTCCTCCCTAGACCCCCCTTTACATATAAGTACCACATAAGCCACCCTTCAGTCCTGTGGCACCCATCCTGTCCGCAGAAAGATGTTAAACAGTGCAGCCAATGGGGCTGCCAGCACATCCGCCAATTCCTTCATAACTGTCGGATGTATTCCATCCGGTGCTGGCACCTTATCAGTTTTCAGATTTCGAAGTGCCTCTCTCACCCTATCCACTGTGATTTCTCCCCCCAAAACCACTCCCGCGTGTAACCTTCCTACTCTTTCTTGGTCTGGTCTAGCCTGTGCCCCAATCTCATGCCATTCTATGGACTCACCGACTGACCTCTCTTTTTTACTGGCTCCTCATCTCTTCCATCAGGCTGTAGGGATCTCTCATCTCCCTCTACAAATATTGAGGCAAAGTACTCATTTAGCACCTCTGCCTGTTCCCCTGCTTCCTGAGCCCATCCCCTCCCCACAATCTTAATCCTACTGATCTGTGTCCTCTCTTTTCTCTTATTTATCTATAGAATCCCCAGATATCCCTAGCCAGGTTTTTCTCCATCCCTGCCTTAGTGCCCCTCATCACTCTGGTGACCTTCCTGGCTAATAGTACGTACTCCCCTCGCTCCTTATCCCCCCTATAACGTTTGAAATGTACATAGGCAGCCTTTTTATCCCTCACCGCCTCCTGCACCTCCCTGGTCCACCAACATACATGGCTTGTTGGTTCTACCATGCTTACGTCTTATTTTAGTACAGGACCTAGTAGCCTCTTGTACCCCTTCCTTAATGGTCTCCCACAATCTTCCAGCATCCATATCCAGTCTAACCATGTCCAACCTCTCCCTTAGAATCCTACCCATACCCACGAAGTCTGCTCCCCTGAAATCAACCATTAATGTATGAGTGCGGTCCCCCCCCCCAAAAGATACATTAGGAGCCAAACTGTGGCATGGTCTCCACCTGCCAGTAGACTGCACACCTCCAGGCCCTAATCTGCTCACTATCCGCTAGGACAACGTCCAATATCCGCCCTCTCTAGTAGGCTCCCCCACCTGCTGAACCAAAGAGGCATCCTGAAAGGCATCCATCAGTCTCTGTTCCCTGGTTACAGAGGATGTCATGGTGTCCCAGTACACCCCTGGCATATTAAGATCACCCACGACAACCACCCTTCCCTTTGCAAGGTCACAGTGAGCCCTGATGTTCTCACCCAACTGATCCTCCATAGCAGGGGGCCTATATACCACCCCATCTTCAATTTCTTCCTTCCCCTCATTTGCAGTGTTACTCAAATCACCTCCACACCCCCTCCAGCCTCCTCCACTCCACTAACCATAATGTTATTTCTGACCATCAGCGCATCCCCCACATCCCAGTCACCTATCTTTCCTGAATATCTTGTAGCCCTCTAAGTTTAGGTCCCACTCATTTTTCTGATTGGCCCATGTCTCTGTAACTGCTGCCACATCCGCTGCTCCCTCAGCCAACATAGCTTGAAGTTCAGGCATTTTATTGCTCTTACTCCAGGCATTGATCAGGACTGCCCTCCACCCCAACTTCTCCCCTCTCTCCAGTCCCCTCAGCCATGCGCAATCCCTTTTCTGCCCAGTTTTCCTAGAATTCTTAACATAGTCTCTCCCACTCCTCTTGTACCCCAGACCCGAACCCCCAATCAGCTCCCCTGGGGTCCCTTTATTAATATTATTAGCACCCCCTTTACAAGTTTAAACCCCACCTCTCAGCTATAAATTCAGCAAGTTTTAATTTCAAGATTCCCCTCCTCCCCATATTAAGGTGCAACCTATCCCTGGCATATAGCCCCTTATCCTCCCAAGTATCCCCCCCAATCCCCTACCAGCCCCTAAGCCACTTATTCACCTCGCTAAGTTTTAGCTTAGTCTCACCAATATTGTATATTTTGAGTTAACTGATGCAAGTGTACTGTTCCCACACCCTACTAGTGATATGTTATTTTTTTTGTACCCTTTATACTGCTGTACTGCCCGTGTGTAACTGTCCGGGTCCCTGTAAATGAGCATGCTCAGTGGTGTTTCGCCTGGTAAAATAAAGATTGACTGATTAAGAGTGGGGAAACACAAAAGTTGCATAAGAAGTGATCTGAATTCACCACTAGCATGTCACTTTTAGGAATATAACCACCAATGATTTTTTGGATTAGAGATAGCCAGCAGGAATTGTGTGTGTGTGTGTGTGTGTGGATTGGGGAAGGGGGGCTAGGATAGAAAACTTTTACTTAGGGAAGCCTTTTACATAGATTTCAGGTAGCAAATGAGAAATATGACCTGAACGACTCCACTGATGGCACCCTGTCATACAGAAATAACTAGTCTGGGCTTTTCAAAACCCTGTTTATTTCTGTGTATATCCAGTCTCTAAGTTGCTTGAAATGTGTTTACTATGTAAGCAATAATACCTCGACAGGGTGGGCTGTATTGGGCTATACCGGACCGCCCAGGTTCATAATGCGGCCACACGCTGCAGGCGGAGGGCCTCATAGCTCCTGGAAAGTCCAGTATGGCCCATACCGCCCACCCTGGAGGGTATTATTGCACTTAGAAAATGGAAAGAAACTCTCAGACACAATTTTTAACAGTTTTTCAACATTATAATAATTTATTTTACTTTGTATTCTATATTTTATCAGCTTTAAGATAAAGTAGTCTTTTTTTTTTTTTTTTAGGGTGGGTGGGTAAAACAATAAAACACAATATTCACCACGCAGTTGCACTGTGCTAAATAACTGCCGAAAAAAAAAAAAAAAGAGACCACTACTTGTTTGCGGAGAAGAAATTAACTGGAGCATTGAAGTGCAATTGACTGGGTTGAAGTTAGTGGTTGTGAAGCTGGATGTTGCCGATTTCCTGCACCAGTAGTTCATTGCTGGCTCCTGCAGATGGTATACTTGGGCTTGCTGCTGCTGCGCCTGCTGGATGGATCCTCCTAGGATTGTACTCCAGTTTTTTCTGTTGTCCATGGATGCTGACCAGTAGTGTTGCAGACTGGCTTCACATCTGTGGCCAGTAACACTGGTGATTTCTCGATCCGACAGCCCTGCTTGAGTTAGACGTTGCACAGCTGTTGAACGAATGCTGTGGTTGGTGTATCTTGTGGATAGTTCTGCTTCTTTACTGAGTCTCGCCATCATATTTCCTAGGAAACTTTTGCCCATTGGTTCCTTCGCATACCAGCACTCCTGAGTGACAAGGTGAATCTGAGGAATCTTCCTGGGATGAAGGCAGAATGCAAGGGCGTCCCCTGGTAATTTTGAAAGATACTTGCAGAATGATAGTACAGGGCAGAGAGGGTTGCCATGGTCCTCAATATAAAACCACGACTATCAGGGGTAAGGGGCAGCAGACTTCTTGGAAAACATAAAGTGAACTTACAAACTTAAATGGGCAGACTGGGTGGGCCATAGGCCCTTATCTGCCGACACTGTCTATGTATCTTCTTTGTTGGCCTCTAGCGGATTCTTGTGTTTTTTTAAGCTAGAATTATGGGAAAATGTTACATACTTTTGCCCATGTTCATCACTCTTGACTGTAAATGAATCTGGCCGCAGATCACGCAATCCTTCTCTTCCTCAGCGGGCCATGTGGAGTTAGAGATCAAACCACACCTTGCAGACCAATCTGTGTGCCGTATCCGGTGACATGGCCGACGAACCTCTTAGTTTGTCAAGGTCTGTTTCTGTGATGGACAGGTGGTGGGTAGCTACATCCTTCTGCTCCTTCCGAAGTTTCTTTAGTATTGAGGTCATTATGTTGTTGCCGGAACAAAACGCAGGGTCTGAGATAATGCTGGTGTGATGCCCTACCTCTGGGGAATTTAGGTGACGACTGATGCCTGAACGCAGAGTGCAGTACCCAGAAATTGAATACTGCTCACCTGATGCAGTTCTGGCCTCAGCATAGAATTTTCGAAGGTAGCCATTTAGAACATCAAAACTGTCATTTTGCCAATTAACTGCTATGTTTTCTTTTCTGGCCCACTCTACAAACACTGTCAATGCCCACTGTGTGTGTGTGTGTGTGTGTGTTTATTTCTTCCCTCTGGCTCTCTATTACATTAAGCTCTGATGTACTCACAGTGTCAAAACGGGTGGTTGCTTTAAATTTCTTGTTTATGGGCTCTGGTGCCCGCTCAGCAGCTGTGTCGTCAGCTTCAAGCAATGGCTCAGCAGCTGTGTCGTCAGCTTCGGGGACTGGCGCAGCATCTACGTTGGCAGTTTCAGGGGGCACCTCAGCAAGTATGTTGTCACCTTCAAGAAACAGCTCAGCAGCTGTGTCGTCAGCTTCAGGGTACAGCTCAGCCGCTGTGTTGTCACCTTCAGGGTACAGCTCAGCAGCTGTGTCATCAGCTTCAGGGTACAGCTCAGCAGCTGTGTCGTCACGTTCAGGGTACAGCTCACCAGCTGTGTTGTCACCTTCAGGGTACAGCTCACCAGCTGTGTCGTCAGCTTCAGGGTACAGCTCAGCAGCTATGTTGTCAACTTCTGGAAACAAAAGATTGACAGTCTTCTGCTGACATGTTGAAGTATGTAATAAGAAAGTGGGACTTTTTTTCTTTTATTTAATTGTGTGGTCTCTGTGCAATCAATGGCAGTTTTCATTTATTTTAAATCATGAGTCTGTGGAGACGTGCGTGACTCATCTGCTCGAGCTGCGCCCGGCACTGCCTGGTGATGTTTAGAGTGCATTCTGCTTCAGGTGAGAAAGCAGATTTTTAAAATAATTATTTTTTTACTTTCTGCCCTTTGAAACAACTGTGGGGACTAATACGCTGAGCTAGCTGTTAATATTTGCACTTCACAATAAACAATTTCTTCACTCACCTCCAAGACTGATACTGCATGGGAGAGCACCGGTATTTACTTCAGCTTACATGCCGCAGATGGACATACATCTACGGTATGCAAATGTAAGGAAATAACGCTGCTCTCATGTTTGGTCTCCATGGAGCTAGCTGCATGCTGTGGGAGTCCTGCATCTGGGCATTTTTTTACAACAGTTAGCCAGGTATTACTTGTCCCACTGTAGTAGGTGTTGTGTTCTGTGCTATGCTTGTGGAGAGTGCTGGAGGTGAACAGGAAAGAGCTAGGTCGAACTCCGTGCCGCAGATGGACGTCCATCTATGGTACAGAATTAAGAAAATACCAATGCTCTCATCTTCAGTCACGATGGGGCACATTGCTTTCTGCCACTCTTTATATTGCTGGGCGATTTTTACAACAGAAAGCACTTATAACAATAATACTGTCTCGTCAGCCCCAGAAAATGCCTGTTGGGTTATGCTTTAGGTCGGGGATGAGAATGGCTTAACCGCTACTTTTTTGCCAATGCCTTTGCGAGTGCTGCAAGATGGTGGATCCATTTCCTGAACATTCAGGGTGCCCACTGATTAAATTGGTTATGGGGCACCCTGCATACGTCCTAGTTTATTTGCGGGCTCTATCAGAAAATAAATGCATCTCTCGTAGGACGTTTCAACCAATGAGATTCATTTATTTTCCTATGCCATTTTCTAAAGATATTTAGGTGGTATTGTATTTTATACACATGACACTGTGCTTTATAAATCCATTTCCATTTGGTTAAAAGCTTCTATTTGGCCTTTAGTTACTTTCTTTAACAGCCCTGCATATAGACATTCAGGGGAAGGATCCTTGGGAGGCAGCTCATGCTGCTCTGAGGCAAGTGGCCGTTAAGTATAAAAAAAACCAGCTATTATGATGATAACTTAAGACACAACTTTATAATACTCCTTAGATGTTAATGGCAATAGTATGAGTTGTCATACTATTTTGAAATGTATTTAGCAAATTAATTTGACAATGAACTTGGGCGTTCATGGAATGATCATAAAACGTACATTCCTGATCAACAGCTGGCAGCTTCAATTAAACTTTCACAAACATTATTTGTTTTAATTACCTAAGGGCACAGAGGACTGCCAGCTCATTCTCACAGTGTTTGGCTCTCTTCATACTGGAAATCTACTATCCATGTCCCCAGTGGGCCAGGAGGTGCCACTCTAGAGCGTGTTGGGTGTGGCCCCCGAGTACTATGTGCTCGAACATGGATGTGGAGCGCATGACATCACTGAGGACGTTGTCGTGACCACGTCTGTGTGCATGCTGCCCGATTCCAGGGTGGATCCTGGACCATATAAAAGGGATCCAAACATATGCCTGCTGCTGAGTGAGAGAGTTCAGTGGGAGCCAAGCAGCAGAGTGGATTATTTCCTGGAGAATTAACTCATTAAAACTATCCCATTACAAATTTGAAAAATGTTGTAAAAATGGCAATTTTTTTGTATTGGGTATTGTCGTCAGTCACTGACACACCGATGGTCTGAATTTTAAAAAAATCTTGAGATTTAATCCTGCTTGGAAAAGTACTCTGCACTTGATAAATGTATAAAATATAAAATTTGCACAGTGGTTTGTATCTGGTGAAGGTGAAGGGAACTGCAGCGTATGGTTTGAGTTCTTGGGCTGTATCGTTTATAATTTGGCACTTTCAAGGAGGTCTTAAGGAAGCTTTATTTTGTTGTTAAATGAGGTATTAACATCATCCTTACAAATGCTGGATAAATTATTCTGAAGTATCTGTTAATTCCTTTAGGCCTTATCACATCCTTATTTTTATTACATGGGGACTTTCTGGAATATTGAGTCATGTCCTAAAGTCTGTTTTCCGAGATTCACATAGCTAATTAATTATTCTGTTTATTAATTTTACCAATTTTTTAAACTAAACAGCCGATAAACATGTAAGCATTAATGCATGACACAGGAGGGCTCTACTAGGGAATTAATGCCTGGTTGGGGGGTTTGACCTCGTGCCTCCAACCAGGCATTAATTCCATAATAGAGCGCAACTGTGGAATGCATTAATGCACTTGTAACATGGCCAGCCCTTTAAAAGACATTTAACTTTCAAAAACATACACAGATGTAGGTTTTACGATGATTATTTCTTAGTGTTCAACTGTGGTTTTCACCAATTCAGCATTTATAAATATTGTGAGTGCCGATTCACAGATCTGTTAATATTTGTAGCAGTTTTTCTATAGCGCTTCGACATCGCTAGCATCGACATCCCCCACAGCGACAGCTACCATGCCAACTGTCAGCATTGTAGCTTCGGGGATGTTGGTGCTTTTTGAAGCCCCCCAGTCTCTAGAATTCTACTCAGAGTTGGGGTTGGACCGGGGCGCTATACCGGAACGCACCGTGTCTCCTGTGCACCAGTACAGCGACTTGCCACAGACAGGCGATTTCTGTCGCTGTGCTGGTGCTCGCTGTGGTGGTGTCGACCTTGTGTCGGCACACCAATTGCAGCATATGCTGCAGTAATGCACTGTCACATAAGATACAGCATTACAACTCACTACAAAACAGTCCATAATATAGTATTTAATTCGTAACAAACTGTTTTGGTCACACTGCAAGCGACATGAATCATGAGATTGCTAATCTGCATACTGAGAGCCGAGACAACATTGCTAAAACAGCAGGTATTGCTAATGTTAGATTGGAATAAGTATCCAGCGCGTGTCTGCAACAAAAATATACTGAGGTGAGCTGTGTTTGGGATCAATATGTTTAGTTTTATTTTTCTGGGGAGATGGGTACAGCACATTTAACATTGCTGCAGGAAGTCCAGGGATATGCCGCCGCTGCTCGGCTATCGATTTGACTGTGGACATAGGAGTACTGCAAAATGAAGCGGCATTACTAGGGAATAATGCCCACTTCATTTTGCATCACGGGTTGCCTTTCCACCCACTGAATCCTCTATTCAAGCGTAACAGAAGTTGCCACGTTACAAGTTTGAATTAGGTGGATGCCAGTGTAGACCTATTGCTCTAGTGAATTCTGAATAAGTGTGCTATAATCTCTGTTGCGCCTTGATTTAATTTATACATGTACAGTAAATATCATTGCAGAGGCTTTATATTTTAAATTGTAGAACACAAACCAGTAAACCCTGAAGAAGGAGAATGCTCTCTGAAACGCTGGTTTACCAATACCAGCCTCTGGTTGTCACTTAATAAACTACTTAACTTGATTTATGATTATACGGGTGACTGGGCCCCTTCTTTCCAATCTATGCTTTTGCTTATAACATGATAAAGCAATAATCTACAGCTTTAGAAGTACAGATACATCATTATAAAATGGGTACAATGAATACAGGCTGCAGACTGGCAGACACTGGTTGGCACCTGTACTTTTTAGCTCAGCTCAACTCACAGGGGAAACAAGTACTGGTGCCAGCCTATTTGATTGCATACCACACATTAGTGGGCAAACCAGTGCTTTTTTGCTTTCACACTTGCAAGTTTTGGGATTATTCTACACTGAAAAGTAATATCACATTAAACTAAAACACTGAATTAATCATCATTCTGTAGTCAATTTGTTTACCATAAAACCAATTGTTTAAGTGTATTGACACTCCAGGGTACGAGTTAGGCTAAGGTAATCACACTTTCAGGTACTTTAAGTCCCACCCTACGCTCCTAGGTGTGCAGATATCTTGACCTAACTCACACCTTCCCATGTCTTACTACTTACTTAACAAGGCAAATGAGTCTGAAGACTACCTGTTAGCCACTTCGGGTTCATCGAAGCAAGTGAGCAAGTCATGGCTGTCCAACTGCTACTCAAACAGGCCAACAATGTAGGTATTATAGTGCATAGTAGGGTATTCTTGTGTATGGATTTTCATCCCCTTCAAAATGCTGTTGTACCACAGTTCAAAGGTCATGGAATGTGGCTATACCCTACTGTGGTACAATAGCATTCTGAAACATCTAGAAACTGCATGAGCTTCTTGTTTACTTTTTTGAAAGAAATGTCGCGCTCTGAAACTGCGCACAGTATCATCATATGGTGTGGCCAAATTCGGGGAGTGCTTCAGTGAGGGGGGGCTGCTATGGACACAACAGTTACTGGTGTTTATTTAACTTTATTAAAACAAGAAGAATCACTTAATTTAAGACATTTTCTTCTTAGAGACAAGCCGTACAACATCAAAAGGTAATGTGTTATCTTCTTTCCTTTTCACTATTTTTAATGAAATGGAGTAATGAGCTGCAATTGAAAACATGAAAAGAAAAAAAAATATTATTCAGAAAACCCACAGGGAAGTACTATGTGAACGGAAGAAAAGAATTTAAAAATGTTTCATTTCCAACGTGTTTTCATTTTAACAGCACATCATTTGCCAACATTGGGTAACGTGCTTTCAAGGCAAGCGTGTCTATCTTACATAATAATTAAAAAGAGTTCACAAAATAGCTGGCACTATACACTATAAAAAATGTTGGATGTGCAACCAGATGCACAACCAGCCTGAGCTGGCACCTTGGGGGTTCTGATTACCTCGCACCTCTCAAGCTTCACTTGAGGTCAGAGTTAATCAGAACCCTTCTGAGGCAGCACAGGCTTGTTGTATACGGTTGTCCGTCCAGTATTCTTTCTTTAATAACTGGTGACCCCCCCTTACCCATCAAAATCAGGGTCCTACAAGGTCCCACTCTGGGTCCCATCTTCTCCATTTTTCTGAACAACCTCCCTTCTACCTGTGCCAACATTCATATGCCCATGCATGCAGATGACACAGTTATCTTCACCTCCAGTCCCCTCTACCGCAGCAGTGGAAGGATGTGCTCCAATAAGAATTCCACAACATAATGCGCTGATTCCACTCCAACCAATTCCAAGTCAACACTTAAACAACAGTGTCCATGACCTTTGGTACCAGCCAAAACTGGCCAGACACCCCACTCTCCCCATCTCCTCCACACTGGGTGGCAATGCCCCCAACCCGAAGCAGTTCAATCTATCAAATACCTCAATGTGTGACTGGACAGTATGCTCAACTTCTCTCCCCATACTGATGCCATCCATGCCAAGTTCCGTCCCCAACTCGGTGCCTTGTACCGCAACAAAGATTGCTGGTCTCCACAGATCCAATGGGAGCTTGTTACCAAAATGATGCTCACAGTCTTTAACTACAGGGATGTGGTCTATGGCACTGCCTCGTCAGCTTCCCTTGCCAGACGGGATAGAGTCTGTCATGCCCTTTGCCACTTTGCTACCAACACACTTTCTCGAACTCACCACTACTCCTCCCTAGCCATCCTGCCCCTACCATCACGTCGCCAGTCCCACTGTGCCTTCATCTCCAAATACTGGTTTGGGTCCCTTCATGCCTGCCTTTCTTCATTTTTCTCCCAACCCCCGCCTCATGCTCTCTCCACTCCAGGGATCTTCACACCTTATGCATTCCACATCATTCCTCTTCCAGGCAATCTGCCTTCTCCTATCACCTTCCCTCAATCTGGAACCTGCTCCCCCTCCTCCTGCCACCTCTACCCTTCCCCTGGCTCCTCCCAAGCACCAGCTGAAACTCCTCCTAACCACCATCTGCTCCTGTCACACCTCTCCCTGATCATCCCGTTTGGAACACCTACCACCCAAATTTTTGGGCCTCCTACTGTGTCCTACCTCAGCCTATATTAGGCTCACTACTTCTGCATTGCCGCCCTTACGCCTGTGCAGTTCTCCCTACTGGTACATTATTGGTGCTCGTTTTATTTGTACTAGTACTATATTTATTGTGCTTTGTACTTAGGTTTGTACCAATGATTTATTATCATGTACATTTCATTGTAAATCCTGTGCCCTGGAAATGAGCCTTGGCTCAGTATGCCTTTCCCAGTTACCAATTTTCAAATGAAGAAAGAAAGAAATTATTCACCTGTTTTCAGTTGCAGAGGAACACCATAATAACTGGGTCTGACATCACACCCAGTTGTTATTACATTTTACTAACTCCTGTACTGTGTGGAGAAGTAAGAAGGCAAGGTCTAATAGACTAAGCTGGTGGACCAGAGAAGTATAGATGAGGGAAAAGAGGGAGGCTATTAAAAACTATAAAAGGACTTGTAAAGAGGCCGCTAAGGAGTTCCAGGGAGATGACCAGCGTGGTAAGGGCAGCCAAGGCTGAGAAAGAAATACAGCTTGCTCAAGGGATTAATCAGGATGAAAAGGAGTTATTCAAATACATCAGGGAGAGAAGACAGTGCAGGGAGCAGATCTCTAGAATTAAGACGGATGAAGAATGGGTAGACAAGGGGATAAATAGGCAGAGGTATTTAATGAATATTTCTGTTCAGTTTTTACAAGGGAGAGGGGGTTACCTGGTCATCATAGGCACAGCAATGATGGGAATGTTAAGGGGGCAAGGATGGTGGATGAGGAAATTCCTAAGCAGAGGGTACTAGAGGGTCTAAGGGCTCTGCGAACTGATAAAGCACCAGGATTCGATAGGATTCACCCAAGGGTTTTGAGAGAACTTGTGGAGAGGTTGGCGGAGCCTTTGACAGATGTTTTCAACATGTCCCTTCAAACAGGATGTGTGCCCCAGGATTGGAGAGTGGCGTATGTGGTGCCCATCCACAAAGTAGGCTCTTGGGATGATTCAGGGAACTACAGGCCGGTTAGACTCACGTCAAGTGTGGGCAAACTATTGGAGACAATCCTGAGGGAAAAGATTATGGCATTTCTGGAGGAGAATAGTCTATTAGATGAACAGCAGCACAGGTTCACACAGGAAAGGTCTTGTCAGACCAACCTTGTAGATTTTTATGACTGGGTGGCTAAGGCTTTGGATGAGGGTAAAGCAGAGGATGTTCTCTACTTGGACTTTAGCAAGGCCTTTGACTCGCTGCCACATAGGGGTCTGATAGGCAAGTTGAGGCACCTGGTGGTTAGTGATAGGGAGGTTAGATGGATTGGAAGCTGGCTGGATAAGAGGCTGCAGAGGGAGGTGGTAAGGGAGAAATATCAACACCACGGGAGGTTATCAGTGGGGTACCATAGGGCTTGGTGCTGGGCGCAATGTTATTCAACGTCTACGTAGCAGATATGGAAGATGGAGTTCAGAGTCAGATTAGTATGTTTGCTGATGATACCAAGGTGGGAGCAGTGGTGGATGGGAAAGAAGGGGGGAGGTTGCTGCAGAAGGACCTAGAAACCTTGGAAAGATGGCCAAGTACCTGCCAGTTGCACTTCAATGCTACGAAGTGCAGGATTATGCACTCTGGAAATAGGAATCCTGGATTCAGTTATAAGCTGAGGGCGGTGGTGCAGTTATTGGTATCCGTTGATGAAAAAGATGCAGGTGTGTTAGTAACATATAAATCACACTGCACAGTGTAGGAAAGCAGCAGCAAAGGCTAATAGGATGCTAGGGTGTATAGCTAGGGGAATGACCTCAAGGAGTGAGGAGGTGATCCTGCTGCTGTACAAGGCATTAGTGTGGCCTCACCTGGAGTACTGCATGCTGTTCTGGCATCCTTACTTAAAAAGGGACATCAGACTGTTGGAGGGGGTACAAAGAAGAGCAACTAAGATGCTGAGTGGGATGAGGGAAAAGACCTACGAGGTTAGGTTACAGATGCTCAATATGTGCTCTCTTGAGGACAGAAGGCACAGGCACGGAGGGATATGATTGAGAAATTCAAGCATTTGAAGGGCATTGATAGGGTAAGTCATGAGATGCTGTTTAAAATTAGAAGGGAAGGGATCACAAGGGGGCATAGTCTAAAGCTCGTAAGGAGGGGTTCAGAAGGGAGATGAGAAGGCCCTTTCTCACTGAGGGGGTGGTGACAGCACAGAATGCTCTGCCTGAAAAACTGGTTTCAAGGGCATCAGTGAGGGGTTTTAAGTGGGGGTGGGATAAACTTAAGGGCAAAATCAAAACAGGGAATGGGGAGATAGTAAAATAGTGGAATCATTTGGGGGAGGTGTGAGGGGGCAGGGGAAGGGTGGAGGGAGGTGTGAAGGGGCAGCATCAGTGCACAGCACAGACCTGCACACTCGGGTAGACTTGATAGACCGTTACGCCTTTATCTGCTGGCTTCATCGTATATTCGGATGTTTGTATACACGCACTTGGAGGTTCGGGTTTGGAAAGCTGCAGGAAACACAAAGTATAAGCCAGCTGCATTAAGGAAAAAGAAAACACAAGACTGATTAAAAAAAAAAAATTGTTTTTTGTCTGTAATCAAAATGTATCTTAATTCGAGAGGGTTCCTGCAGTAGGTCTTTACATATAGGACTGCGCCCCCTGGCGTCAGGACTACATGGCAAATTTCTAGCTACCAATCATTAGCAGGGGGCCACTGCTGGCGACACCTGATCAGGCATCAGCGTAACAGTATATTTATTTATTGAATTTTGTTGACCCGTAAGCCCACTGGGCCTACAAGTCCCTTTTCAGGGGCGACTTCGGGGATACAGATGGTAAGCAACTGAAATTGAACCAGATTAAGCTGTTGGTGGTATTTTTAGTTAATATAGGGCGGTCCTCATGCCTGCATGCCAGTTCTTTCCCACCATCGACCTGAACTCGTCAGATCCTCTCAGTAGAACTAGCTCAGTCCACCATTTCTTTCTTTACTATTGTGCAAGTTTTTTGCCTTTTTCACCTCAGTGTATGTCTTCAAGAAAAATAAATAAAAAGTGATTGCACTGTGGCACCCATATCCCACACAGGGATGACCACTCCCGCTGCATTCTTTGCCTGGACCCTAAGCACCACGTGCCAGACTGTGAAATCTGCCAGCCGTTTAACCAGACCACATGCACCTGTCACCAGAAGGGCCTCAATGCTCACCTGTTGAAGTGCCGCCTCGCATCGATGGAAAAAGAGCTCCAGGACCCGAGGGAATGCACTTCTTCACCCACTCGCGAGAAAAAGCATAAGAAAAAGGTTAAGGAAGAGCGCCGGAAATGGGATAGTTCTCCACATTGTCATCAGATGGCCAATGCCAAAGCAACTGAGGCCTCCACCTCAAGGGTCTCCCATCCGTTCTGGCAAACTGGACGCCTTCTCCCTCTCCACCCTTGGTCAGTCAGGGGACTCGTCTTCGGAGGACAATTCAGGTCCTGTCGAATGCTCGGCCGCTAAACTTCCTCCCAGTTCTCCCGTTGGGAGCTCAACCTCAGACTCTCCGCCTCACTCCAGCCCCCCAGTTGTTGTGGGCTCGACCACCACCTGTAAGTCAGACGTCTGCTCCTCCGATGCCCGCCAGGTCTTCGTCGATAAGTTGGCTTTTCCGTCTACCACCCGGCAAGTGCCCTCCCGGACACCCCTGTGGTCTCATCGCACAGGGTGAGCCTCCAGGCCCTCCTTCTTCACGCAAAGGTTCTCCTCCATAGGACTCACTGACCCTGCCCGATGACTCGTTTTCACTAGCCGGGGAACCAAGCGTGGCTGTCCAGGAGACCTCTCCTGCATCGGGCGTCCATTCTGAGACTCCAGCCTTAGGGCCAGACTTGGCGACAGGGCTCTCTATCACCTTCTTTAGACCAGATGTCGGGTCACCTGCCTGCCCCGACACTGGGCCATTCCCTGGTCCATACTACTATTATTGACATGGACCAGGGTTTTCCTGCTCCAACACCTGAGCCACCTTCTGGCCCCTCCAGGGTTCCAATTGAGATCCAGGGCCTGCCGATGGGGCCTGCCAATGGATCCTACCCTACCCAGTGGTCCCTCAGCACCGCTTATCCATGGACCCTCACCCCTTCTCAGTCGGATCCTATGGGTCACTTTCCTGGCTATTCATCGCCGCAGTTTCCCCATTACCTGACGCCAGGGGGGGCAGTCATTGGGGTACCCGCCGCTAGCTCAGACGCCGGGATACCCAGACGCTGGGTCACTTCTACCAGGGTTACAAACCATACCACTATTCGTCCAGTCTCCTGGCTATCCTTCCTACTCTACAGGGTACCCAGGATAAAAGCCTCCGCCATCCCCTGCACCTCCTCCTCCACCCCCTCCCCAGCTGGAACCACCCACTTCCATTCTGGCAGGTGGCAGGATGCAAAATCCCAGCTCCTGCAGGCACTAGAACAACCCCACATGGTCGTGGTCCCCACACCGACTCATAGGACCATCACCAGGAGCCCTTCCCCTCTGGACAGGGCATCAGATAGGGGTTTGGGAGGGCGTTCTTCGGAGCCACCTCCAGGAGCATGGGTGACAGACAGTCCCAGATATTACCCCTTTTCCCAGCAGGCTGGAGTCCTCAGATTCTGAGTTGGACTCAGAGTCAGTTGGCCACTCAGAACTCCACTCCCCCATTGAACCCCAGCCCAAGGAATCCCTGAAGCCTCCACCGGAGGAGCCATCCTTCATGGAACTCCTAAGGTCCATCAAGCAGGCCTGTGGATGGGTGTCTCAGAAGTTGAACCCCAAGAGGAAACATCTGGCAGAACACCTAAACCTCACTAGTGCGGATCCCCTCCCCATTCCTCCATGGACGGGACCATATAAGGATCTTACCACTACAATTTGGCAACAGTCATCGTCTATCCCGGCTGTCTCCAAAAAAAACAATCTAACATATCAACCCCCGGAAGGGGTTGGTCATCTGACTGGTCAACCAAAGGCCGATTCCATGGTCATCATCGCAGCCCATGACAGGTCAGCACAGTTGAAGCACCCGAGTGCTTCTCCTCTGGATAAGGAATCCAAACAAATGGATCAATATGGACGCAAAGTCTACTCTTCATCAACCTGTTCCATCCAGTCACTGAATTACATAGCCCATATGGTGTCCTTTCAGAAAATCGTCTCTGTCCAATCTGGAAAAGGACTTACAGGAGATTCCAGAGGAGGACCTCATAAAATCGGCTCTTGGAAAAGTGAAAACTGAAGAAGTCTTCTTGCCGCCATGCTAATGCCACTTATGATACAGTCAACCGGTGCACTACTACAGGCGTTTGCTTGAGGCGCCTGGCTTGGCTCCATCTTGCAAGACTGGCGCAAGATGTCCACAGCACCCTACTGGGTGCACCCTTCAGGGGCACTGTCCTGTTTGGGGCAGATGCTAAGGACATTATCACGGAGCTACAACAGAGCAGTAGGTCATTTAAGGACATCCGTTCCCTGTACCACTCGGGACAAAAGCCCAAGCAGTCCTTTCGTCACCCCCAAAAGAGGTGGAACAGGCAGAACCAGGGTAAGCGTCACACCACTGGTTTAGGCCCCCAGACTCCTCAGGCAAAATTCCAAAAGACCACTGGGGGCTATAAAGTGGCACTGACCTCAGCGTCCTGATGCAAGGGGGTTCCCCCCCCCCGTGACTCCTGAGGAACTAGTGGGGGGGAAGGTCCACCCTTCGCCTGGAAGAATGGAGGATGATAACCAAAGATGCTTGGGTCCTTCAACTAGTAGCAACAGGACACTCAATTGAGTTCCTGGACAGGCCCCCAGACAATCCACCGGGCAGGTCTCACTACTCGTCAGGCCATCTAAATCTCGTCACATCAAGAGATCCAGGCTCTACTTAAAAAATTGGCCATAGAGCCCGTTTCGCCAGGGCAAATAGGAAGGGGATACTACTCCCACTTCTTCCTAGTTCCCAAAAAGATGGGAGATCTGAGACCAATTCTGGATCTCAGCCTACTCAATCTCTTCGTGGAATACAAGAGATTCCGTATGTTGAAGCTCCAGGGACTCTTGCCTCTGCTCCAACAGAACCAATGGCTCTGCTCCCTGGATATGCAGGATGCCTATCTGCATATCCCTATCCTCCAGGCCCACCATCATTTTCTGAGATTCTCCTTTCAGGAGAACCATTATCAGTTCAAGGTCCTCCCATTCGATCTTTCTTCGGCACCTCGGGTTTTTACCAAGTATAGCAGTGGTGGCTGCAACCTTATGCCATAAGGGGATTTATGTGTTCCCTTACCTGGACTACTGACAGCTGTTAGCACCGTCGCAGGACAGTCTGAGGGTTTCTCTGTCCTCCACCCCTGACCTATTTTCCAGACTTGGCATCACTGTGAATGTTCCCAAGTTTCAACTTTCACCCTCCCAGCGCCTCTAGTTCATCGGAGCAGTGCTGGACACGGTTCAGGGCAGGGCCTTCTTTCCAATGGACAGGGTGAAAACTCTGATGCAACAAGCGGCGCTGGCATCCTCCTCTTGGTGGATCAAGGCACGCTCCGTCCTCTGCCTGTTGGGTCTAATGGCGGCAGCCATACCCACAGTCCCTTTGGCCAGACTGCACATGAGCGTGACCCAGGGGGTCCAGTGGGATCAATGTCTGGACATGGACCACGTGGTCCTGGTCTCCAGCAGCCTGAAGAGGGATCTCCTATGGTGGCAGCATCTTTCCAACCTTTTGCTGGGGATCCCTTTCCAATCCCCATTCCCCTCCATGACCCTGGCGATGGATGTCTCGGGCCAGGGATGGGGTGTACACCTGGGAGACCATTGAACGCATGGGACATGGTCCCCACTACAGTAACATCTACATATCAATATTCTGGAGATGACAGCAGTGCTCTATGCTCTCCAAGCATTCCAGTTCCTCTTGCTACTGGGAACACTATTGGTCCAGACCAACTACACAGCTACAGTCTGGTACATTAACAATCAGGGAGGCACCCGATCGTACCCCTTTTGCAGGGAGGTGATGTAGGTGTGGTACTAGGCAGTCCAGCACGGCCCGTCATTGATAGTCCATGTTCCAGGAGTTCACAATGTCCTGGCAGACAGTCTCAGCTGCACTGTCGCACAGGCTCACGAGTGGGAGCTGACGCAGGAAGTAGTGGAAATCTCTTTCTTCAATGGGGTTGGCCAGAAATAGATCTATTCGCCTCCCCATCTAATGCAAAACTACCCAGATTTTGCTCGCTCGTTCCAGGACATGGTGTTTTTTTGTGAGGCGTACGGTCTCCATCCTAGACAGGGACATTTCTGTACGCTTTCCCTCCCTTTCCTTTTCTGCAGAAGGTACTGCTGAAGCTCCAGACTGAGGGGGCTCATACGATTCTCATAGTCCCTCTTTGGCCTTGGCACATTTGGTTCTCTCTGCTGCAGCAGCTGACACTGGAACCCCCAGTACCTCTTCCTCTCTCCCACGACCTTCTGTCTCAGGAGCAGGGCAGCCTGGTGCACCCAAGCCTCAAGTCTCTCCACTTGCATGCGTGGCACCTTTGGACATAGCTGTCTCTCATTATGGTGTCTCTTCTCGAGTTGCCCAGGTTCTAGCAGAGGCCAGGAAACCCTCTACCAGATCCTAGTATGCCTTGAAGTGGAAGAGATTCTCTATTTGGGCCACAGCCAAGGGCCTGGATCCATTCTCTTGCTCAGCTCCCCAGGTCCTTGAGTACCTCTTGTACCAGTCTGATTCAGGCCTCAGTTATTCCTTTCTAAAGGTCTACTTATCTGCAGTTTCCGTCTACCACCTTCCGTTGGGGGGGCAAAACCCTTGCTTAGTTGGAGGTCTCCAGAACCTTTCTGAAGGGGATCCTCCACCTTAAGCCTCCGGTCCGGCATCCAGTTCCCCCCTGGAATTTGAATTTTAATTTGGAAAAACTTACTTTGTCTCCTTTTGAGCCAGCAGCAAGTTGCGACATGAGTTACTTGTCCTGGAAAACGCCCTTTTTGGTCGCTTTTACTTCAGCGCAAAGGATTTCAGAGCTTCAGGCCCTCGCCTCTAAGAAGCCTTATTTCATTTTCCACAGAGACTGGATGGCTCCAAGGACTAACCCTTCCTTTCTTCCAAAAGTTGTTTCTGAATTCACTTTGAACCAGAATGTTGAACTACCAGTATATTATCCACAGTATTGCAACTGGGAGGATACCTCTTGCACACTTTATATGTGCACTGGATTCTGGATATTACATCTCTAGGACCAAAGAGGCTCGGAAGTCTGATCAGTTATTTGTGACCTTTGCTCCCAAATGTCAGGGCAAGGCCATCTCCAAACAGGGCTTGTCAAAATGTCTGGCTAACTGCATCTCATACATTTACCACAGGTACAAGAAGCTCCTTCCAGGGGAGGTGAAGGGCAATTCTACTTGGGGCATGGCTGCTTCGATGGCCTTTCTCAGAAATGTGTCCACTGCAGACATTTACGCAGTGGGCACTAGGTCTTCTGTCCATATATTCACCAAGCATTACAGTCTGGACATTGCCCAGGGCCCCTACTTTTCTGCAGCACAGTGGTACCAACTTCTGCGGCAAGACTACCATTTGCCGCAGAACTTCTTCGGTGGTGGTTTGTAATTTCTGCGGAAGTTCTGCGGCACTAACAAACTACCACATCACAGTGTCAGCTTGTCATCCTGACTTCACTTTCATGGCAGTGGTTATAGCAGTCAGGATGGTGGAAAGCACAGTAACACTAGTTCAAAAAATAACAGACTTATAAAAATAATGTTATGCCTAAAAAAGCAAAACAAATGTCTCTCCCTTAAGGTCCTAGCCTGTTGCATAAATGACACATGCAGAGGGGATCTTATGTGATAAATAAGGTATTTCTGTATGCATGCTATCTATCTCACTAATGAGGTTCCCACTGTGTATCACTTATATATTTACATGCAATCTGTAACATACAAATATGCGTGTGTGTGTGGTGAGAGAGACAGAGATACTGTATGTGTGTGTGTGTATATATATATATATATATACACATATATATATATATATATATATATATATATATACACATATATATACACACACATATACATACACACACACACACACACACACACACACACACAGTATATTTTTTTTAATTTCCAAGAACTTGCATCCTCATTCATACAGGTCCCATTGGAAATGGAATAGAGGAGTTATTGCAAAATTAATTTTTCATGTCAACCTGCTTTCCCTGACACACTGCGTAACACCATCAGGCCATGACATGCATGTGAACCAACTATGAGGTACAGTTCTCCGGCCCATCACAATGTGTCCACCATGTGACAGAACACTGCACCATACCTTCCCAGGCTCCAAGCAGTGATGAGTTCTACCAATCCTTGTGCTGCCCAGCCAGCTCCCAAAGCTATTCTCAGAACCTGAGTTGCCAGCATGGAAACACAGCATGCTACCCTTTGGCCCAACAGCTTTCCCTGCACACAACATTTCTCAAAAACTTTTAGGTGATTCTATCAACCAGTGACAATATGTAATCAATAACCCTGGCAAAAATGTGTACAGTACAATTATTTATTTAACAAGTCTATTCTTTCAACAGGTCTACACATTACTATATTTCACTTTTCTGGGCATAATTATTTTTCTTAAAAATTTAGACAGTTAAATTCATTTTACCAGTTATTCATTTCAGATAGCATCTCTATATCTTAAAGGCACAACAAATAAGTTTGTACAAAGTGAGGTATGGACTTAACAGGTCTGTGCTACTGACAAGGTTTTGTTTAAGTTAGCCTTAGTGCAACAAATGTAAGACTGAAAATTGTACTAGACTGTAGTGCAGGTTGAGCAAATATCACCATGCATGATGTGCTGTGCCACCGTCTCTGGCAGTAGGAGCTGTGGTAGATAAGTGACTGTTCATTTCTATTGTAGAATGCAGCCATTTCATTAGCTAATGTATGATGTTATAGCAATGATAACATCACATTCTGAACATATGGGGGGGTTGGATACAAAAAGAGGGGAAGGGAACCAGATTCTATGTATAAACAGAAATATTAATAAAATCATCACCAAGAAAAGTAAATTCTGCGGCACCGCAGAAGTTCTGCGGTAGATTGCAAGTTCTGCGCAAAATTCTGCGGCCGTAGAATTCTAGGGGCCTTGACATTGCCTCTAGGTGTAGAGCCAGTTTCGGCCTCGCCGTTCTGCAAGGCCTTCTTTCTTAAGAATATTTCTAGTTGGCAGGCGCTCCTTCCTCCCGGAACTTAGTCTCCGACTCCTTCATTATTTTTGACTGCTTGGTATTCAATCCTATATGTAAAGACCTACTGCAGGAACTCTCACAAAGTAAGATATAACAGTTACGTAAGAACTTACTGTAATAGTAGATTTTCGAGAAAGGTTCCTGCAGTAGGTCTAGATTTCCCACCCACCTTCCCCCAACTCCTGTTATTTTATTCCTTTTTCTTTTTCCCCCAGAGGCTTTGCTTCCAGAGCCCAGGGCGTAAGGAGTTGTTTCTACTCTTCTCTGGTTTCCTCTACAGAGGTCTATGGCGTGAGAATTGGAGGGCAGGCATGGGGTCCACCCTATATACCGTCATGCTGATGCCGGATCAGGCGACGCCAGGGGGCAGTCCCCCCACTAAAGACTGCTAGCTAGAACTCTGCCGCACAGTCCTGATGCCAGGGGGTGCAGTCCTATATGTAAAGACCTACTGCAGGAACCTCTCTCAAAGATACACTGTTACGACAAGCTCTTACGTAACTGTAATTTCTGTTTAACTGTGCAGTTTCTTCAGCGCATGTAATCAGAAAACTTTGCATAACCGTCCGCATAAAAATGCTGATGAATCAAATGAGGATGAAGAGTAAGAGTTCTAATCATTTTAAAAAGTGAATCAAAAGTAAACAGAATGAACTTTAAAGGGACACAGCCAGCTTTGTCCCTCCGTTTTTGATCATTTCTGAGCAGTGCTCCTCTAGGCACACACTAAACAAACTGTTAGTGTAAAATGGCCCTACATGTGCAAAAAGTAGTATATTTTACCTGCTTCTTTCCGCTGTTTTGCTTCATTTTCTGTAAGAGTGGTCCAAACATAATTCAGCCGAGCACATCCATGCAGAGGACACCCGTCTGTAACAGTGCGCAGTCACAATCTACAATTTTTAACATGCCCTATAAACAAAGCTGCTTAAGTGGTGTATTTCTACAGCCTAAAATCGAACTGTGCCTCTCAACAAAAAACTAGCACTAATACAACTACAACACACACTTGAAAAGCAGAGCTGAAATCCCGCGGATGCGCAATAGTGGCATGCTCTTGAGCTGGATCTCTGCTCCAAGCTGCTACTAGTCAAGGGCCTCGTTAGTCAACCGGTGCCCACGTTTCATTACCAGGTGGCCATAGTAATATAAAAAAAATTGATGGAAAAGACGCCACCCATTGATTATAATGGAGCACATCCCCGCACTCTCAATGGCACCTCATCATCACGTTAGTGAGCACGTGGGCGGTACTTATTTTTATTATTTATTTTATTTAGCTTTTGTTAACCAGTACACTAGACAAGACAACTGCCTATTTTCAGGTACGACCCAGGAGAGTACAGGAAATTACAGACTTAAATACACAGGACGTCATGGTACATATTAGGAATAGCTTCCACGTCACATGAGAACAACATTATACAGAATAAACAAGTTACAGGTCTTGTGAGGCATACTTTTGTTAAGCATAAACACAACAGAATATGGTATGTACCAATTAGGAGCAGTACAAAAGGTACGGTTGAGAATCAGCAGGTACTTAACTATATACAACATAGGGCCACCGTTATCCAGAAGGGCGGAGTGCAATAATTAGGTCGGTGGGGTTTTGGGCAACCACAGGCCGACGAGAGTTTGAGGTGGTTCCACAGGGAGGAACACAGGCAGCCCTGTGATGGGGCGACACGGACCTGGGCGGGGAAGGCGTTCCATAGTTTGGGAGCACACGCTGCAAAATCCCTTCCACCCATCTGAGTCCAGGTAGCAGGTACCTTGAGTGTGGCAGGCCCCTGAGACCTGAGGTGGTAGGATGAGGGGGCAGTCGGAACAAGGAAATTAGCCAACCCAAGGGGGGTGGCAGTGCCAAGGACCTTTCCCGTGAAGCACCCAAGGACAAAGTCAATGTGCTTTGAGGGGGAGAGCCAGTTTAGCTTGCTGTAGCTGTCACAATAGTGAGTGAGACGGGGGGGGGGCCACCAGAGCGAAGCTGCAGACATTGTTGTAGGCCATAGACCACCTAGAGAGATGTGCTTTGGTGGTGCGGGCAAACAGAAAGAGCCCATAACATAGTGAGGGGAGGAGCACACCTCTGGCAAGAGCAATGCGTGCAGCCGGAGTGAGGTTGCTTTTTGCTCTGTAGGCCAGACCCAGTTTGCAGTTGACAGTCTTGCATGTATTCTGGATATGTCGGCCTAGGTCAAGCTGCGGGTCCAGCATCACCCCAGGGTAATTGAAGTTGTCCGTGATAGGGATCGGGACACCGTCGGTACCAGAGACACAGAACAGCTCAGGGGAGGCCTTAATCTTGTCCAGAGACCCAAAGAGCATGGCCTGGTTTTTTAGGTTAAGGACCAGCTTATGGGACAAGATCCATGTCTGAATGTTTCTCAGTCATCACTCAGGTGGCGGTTAATGACCCCCTTCTCTGAGGAGTGAGCCAGGATGACCAGATCATCTGCATAAAGGATTGGTTTACAATGAGCAGCGGCTACGAGGAGATTATTTACAAAAATGGAGAAGAGCAGGGACCCGAGGAAAGAGCCTTGAGGGACCCCCATTTTTACAGGGATAGGGCCCCGAGAGCTCTTTGCCATATTTAACGCACTGCATTCTACCATGTAGATAGTTGGAGAACCAACTGAGTACAGCAGAAGATAGGCCCAGGGATCTTAGCTGAGTGGAGAGCATGGCGTGATCAACCAGGTCAAAGGTCTTAGAGAGATCTATAAAGATGGCCCCCGAGAGTTTGCCTTGGTCCATTGCCTCCCTGATCCATGATGAGACAGTGACAAGGGCAGAGGATGTGCTGTGCCCTTTCCTGAATCCGTGCTGCACAGGAGACAGTAGATCATGTATTTGCAAGTACTCAGAGAGTTGCCCTGACACAACTTTCTCAAGAAGTTTGCTGGCCGCAGATAAAATGGATATTTGGCCGGTAGCTCTCTATGAGTTTGGGGTTCCCTTCTTTAAGAATTGGGACCACCCTGGCGACCTTCCATATGTCTGGAATGACACCAGATGACAGGGACAAACTGAAAATGTGTGCCACCAGTGGGGCAAGCCAAGGGGCACCAAGACTGAGGAGCTTTGGTTCCAGTCCATCTTGGCCAGCACTCGAGAAAGGGGAGAGACCAGAGAGCAGTCTCTGCACCTCTTGCACCACCACCGCCATGAAATGAAAGGGCAGATGGGATGGCGATGGTGCTGAGGGCTGATCGCCGTTGTCACCTCCACCAGGGGGGAATGGCGAGGGTGAAATCAGACAGACCAGAGAAATAATGGTTAAAGGTATTGGCAATGGTTACCGAGTTGTTGCAGCTAGTACCATCAACTGTCATGTCTGTGGACTCCGCACTCTGGGTACCACTCACTATGTGTTTAATGTTTCTCCAGAACCTCCGTGGGTCCCTAGCAGAGTTCAGCAACTTATAACCGGGAATATAACTAACTTATAACCGGGAAGTCCATGGGACCCAGTTTCAAGAATTTTAAGAGGGAGAGAAGTCCTCACCCCCACATTATATTTTGTCATTTGCACAATTCTGGACTCCTGTTGCAGTAAGGCACCTATATTTCAGGTGCAGGGGCTTTTACTGGTAAATCTCTTTAGGAATGGACAGTAGGGGGCCACACAACCTTAATAAGGGACACCATTAACTATCCTTTTTAACAAATCGTGGAAGGATGATGGGGTACCTAAGGACTGGATGAGGGCAGATATGATTCCCCTTCACAAAAAAGTGGGAGCAAAGCAGAGGCAGGAAACTACAGACCTGTTAGCTTGAACTCAGTAGTAGAGAAAATGATGGAATCACTTCTGAAAGAAAGAATTGTTGAGTACCCAGAGGCCAGCAGGGCACAGGACCCAAGGCAGCATGGATTCACAGAGGGAAGGTCATGTCAGACAAATCTAATAGATTTCTTTGACTGGGAGACCATAGTAGTAGACCAGGGAGGGGCTGTGGACATGGCCTACCTAGACTTTAGCAAAGCATCTGACACAGTCCCACACAAAAGATTAATAACCAAATTAACCAGCCTGGCAGTGGGTCCCAGGGTAGCAGCCTGGGTAAAAAATTGGTTGACAAAAGGACGGAGAGGGTGATAGAAAACGGAGTCCACTCTGAAGAAAGGGGGGTTACTAGTGGCGTACCGCAGGGTTCAGTACTGGGTCTGGTCCTTTTTAATGTCTTTATAAGTGACATTGCAGAGGGACTGGAAGGAAAAGAATGTATCTTTGCAGACTACACAAAGATCTGCAAAAGGGTTGATACAAAAGGGGGAGGGTGGAAAGAATGAGAAGGGACTTGGCAAGATTGCAGAAATGGTCAAAAGTATGGCAGCTTAGATTCAATGCAAAGAAGTGCAAAGTAATGCACCTGGAAAACAAAAACCCAGGGGAACAGTACACAATGGGTATTAACAACAACAAAAATGGAAAGGGACCTGGGGGTAGTCATATCAGATGACCTAAAGGTAAGCAAGCAATGTGAGAAGGCAGTAAGGATGGCTGGGGAGATACTGGGATGCATAGGGAGAGGCATCACCAGTAGAAAACAGGAAGTTGTTATCCCTCTGTACAGACAGTTGATGAGACCCCCTTCTGGAGTACTGCGTGCAGTTCTGGAGACCCATCTCCACAAGGACACAGACAGGATGGAGGCAGTCCAGAGGAGGGCAACTAAAATGGTGCAGGGTCTGCAACAGAAGCCATATGAGGAGAGACTAAAGGAGCTTAATATGTATACCCTTGAGGAAAGGAGGGAGAGGGGGGACAGTACCTCAGTGGAATCAACAAAGTCCAAGAGGGTAGCATTTTTCAGAAAAAGAGATGTGTAAGAAAAAGGGGGCACAATCTGAAAATAGAGGGGGGTCAGTTCAGGAGTAATGTTTTCACAGAGAAGGTGGTGGACGCATGAAACGGCCTTCCTGAGGAGGTTGTGGGGTCAAAAACAGTGGGGGAATGCAAGAATGCATGGGACAGACGTAAGGCAAGTCTGGTGGGGGGGCAAAGTAGGCTGTTGGTTAACTAGGATCTGCAGCTTATCCAATAGGTAGGGAAATGGGCAGACTAGGTGGGCCAAGCGGTCCTTATCTGCCATCAAAGTCTAGGTTTCTATCTTTCCATAATGCACCAGGAGTTGCAGGTGTGAAACACTGGGCTCTTGTGGATCCTCCTGTGGGCTCATTTTGCACTTTTATCTGCATTTTGTATTTACATACAATATAGACTTTTACGCACTGAAAAGAGAGTTTTGTGCTTTCTTGGGAGCCAAGTGCTGGATCTCTAGCACTGACATCCCCTGAAGACGCCCGATGATGCTGCAACCATAAAACCATGGCTAGTACAGTATATGGCACACAGTGCAGGGAGGTAGTGCAAGCTCAGGGTGGCCAGCACTATTCCACAAAAAAAAAAAAAAGAGCTTGCACTCACTCAGAAAAATACCTTATGCCAGTTAAAGGAACCAGTCCAGCCCGGTGGCACTGAGGGTTGAGGCACTGCACTCCAGAACCTCGCACCACACCGGCGACCCAGGTTTGCATGCGGACTCGGGTCGCAGGGAGGGAGAAGGATTGAGCGCCCAATGGCAGTTCTCCTTCGCCGGGGAGGGGTTTCCATACTCCCCACTGCATTACCGCCAGCTGTTGGGGGAACCTCAAGAGTGGTCTGTGCGGATGGGGAGATGTTGCCTGAGATACACATTGGCAGGGGACTGGCTTCATCGCAAGTGACGCCGCTGGCAGCCTTGTCCCCACTGCATGCCAACGCTAGAGGGACGCACCAGAACATCAGGAAAAAATATCCTGCCCTGGTCTAGATGACGAGCCTCAGCGTCTGTCCCAAAGCAGCATCCATGAGAGCAGACTCTGATGTACGTGCTCCCAGTCATTGTTCAGGTGGAGATATGGGGGATCTCTGCCGCCCTGCCCGGAGGGTAATCCGAGGCTCTGCAGGTATGTGGGTGAGCGTTAGTACTCTAGGGGCAGACTACTCGGGGGAGCTGCTGATAGGGACCTTCGAAGGGAACTCCGAGAGAGTGAACAGCGGCAGGAAGTAGGAGGGATAAAGAAAGAGTTTAAAAAAAAAAAAAAAAAGGAACCAGTCCAACAAAAGTTATCTGGCAAAAGTAAAGGAAGTACATACATCCACAGGTAGCAAAAAGTGCCAACAAGATAGTTGAATACTTTGCAGACCTTGTCCACAGTCACTATAGCGCTTCAGCTCCACTATGAGCCTTCATCAGGGACCCCCATCCTCCAGCACCCACTGGACCATACCTCTCAACCTTTCAACCTCAAACTGTGGAATACATTTGTTCACAATGTGGAACAAAAAAAACAAAATGTGGAATGAATCAGCAAATCAAAGACAGAAACTCAGAACACTGTGTAAATGTGTGTTTTCATATTCAAAGTTTTCTATTTATTGAGCAACACATTTTTCACACTCATTATATGGATTTCTGCTTCACACTTTCAGCATGACATGTGGGTCAGTACCCACTCCGTGTGGAACAGAGGGCTTTTCTGAGATAGAATGTGGAACGGCTCCTCATAATGTGGGACAGTTGAGAGGTATGACTGGCACATTTACTGTGGCCTCTTATCTGCCCACTGACTCCACCTCAAGGCTCTCAGGAACATCCTTCCACAGTCTCCTCCCTCCTCCTGTCTCACACCGCAGAAAATCTCATGACTCTCTGAAGCATATCTTCACCTTTTATTTATGCTTGCAGGTGACATCAAACCCAAACCTCATCCCTCCACTTTCTTCAGTGTCCTATCTGTCTGCTCAAAGGGCTCAGGGTTGTCCACGTAAACACCTAAAGCCTGCTCCCTAAGATGGACCAACTCAGACTTTGGTGCCTCTAAATTGGGCCAGATGTGGTTGTCATCTCAAAGTTGATTTTTATTTTGGTGTTAATTCTATTTATAACCCCAGCTCTTTCAACTAGGAGGCATTCAACGAGGCCCCTATCCTGGATGTCCTGGAAGCACCCACAACACACTACTGCACTGCCCCCTCGGACTAATCTCCCCCAAGGTGGGGCCTGCCCGTCAGCTCCATGGCATCTTTCCCCTCTATCAAGCCATCCACAGCAGAAGTGGAGCCCGGGAGAGGGCCAGAAGTCAGGAGAGGATGCTCAACAACAGACATGGGAGGCAGGCAAGTCATCATCTGCCTAGCCAGCAGCCACCCCCCTCCCCAATTTTCTGTCCCCTGGGTCGCCACCATAGAGCGACTCATAGGGCATGCTCCCACATATGCATGTACCATGCTGACATCATGACCCAAGCCTCCCTTAATCTTCAGACCCAGCCGTGCTGCCACCCAGCCTTCACTATGTGGCAGTCAGACTGTACATCACGTGAGCCCCCCACCCCAAAACGGGCTAGCATGAGACATCGCTCTCAAAGAATCAGGGACAATGCATCTCCCTAGCTGGCTATATCATTCACAAACAAGACCAACTGAATTATGGGAGATCTGTGGCCATTTATGTTCTTCATTGCTTCGTTGTTCAGGAGGTCCACCACTCATGTACTAAGCGATTCCATGAACTCCCAATTGGCTAGCGCTCCAGCCCCCATTAACTCTCAATATACATCAGTGGCAACTATTGGCACACTAGTACAGCCACCGATTCCCTCTTGGAAGGTCTCAACCTCAGTTTTCCCCATCAACTGCTGGGTAGCTCTTACTGTTTAGTGACCTACACACAAACTGGCTGTGCACAGCCGCAAAAAAAGCTCATCCTTTAAATCCAAGCCTTCCACTTTACTCAGCACATAAAGAGGCATACATGCATTAACCCAAGGTCTTCAAATCTGGACTAACAGTATAGCCTAAAGGTTAGAGTAACAAGCTGTGAATGAGCCTGGTACATCCAGAAGACCTGGCTTCAACTCCCACAATGTCCATTTCAGGGGTCGAAATAAGGGGGTGCCGGGCGCCAATTAGCTCTCCTACTTGTGATTTAAGCGTCTGCTTTAGCATGCCAGTTTGAAGCAGAGGCACTGCTGATGGTGCTGTCACTAGCCTGATAACTAACTACAGCGGGGAGTGGTTAAAACTACCAGTGGGCTGGAAAAGCAAGAGGGAGGGCGGGGAAGTATTTAATCGTCATGTGAGGACCCATTAGAATGAGCGCAGGAGGGCGGAGAAAATGAGCAGAGAACGGTGGGGGGGGGGGCATAACGAACTGCCACTGAACACAGAGGAGAGGCAGTTCTCAGCTTGCAGCACCGATTTGATTAGCCAAACAGAGCAGGAAGGTGGGCAAGGGGCGTGGAAATAACCGAGCAGCACAGCACTGAATATACAGAGCAGAGCAAGGTACACACTAGTCACCCGATAATGCAGCAGTAAGCTTTCACTTTTTTGGCTATAAAATTGAGTAGTCCCATCTGTGGTCGACAAGTTTTAACACACAGGCAGCATGATAATTTCTTTGTTGGCAGCACAGTCAGTGAAAATTGTGTCGCCGGTTGTGGACTCCCATAGAAACATAGAATTTGACGGCAGATAAGGACCGCTTGGCCCATCTAGTCTGCCCATTTTCCTACCTAACAGATAAGCTGCAGATCCTAGTTAACCAACAGCTTACTTCCTCCTACCCTTCACTAGGACTGCCTTATGTCTGTCCCATGCATTCTTGAATTCCCCCACTGTTCTTGACTCCACGACCTCCTCAGGGAGGCTGTTCCATGCATCCACAACCCTCACTGTGAAAAAATACTTCCTCACATTACCTCTGAGCCGTCCCCCCCTCTATCTTCAAATTGTGCTCCTTTGTTCTTGCACATATCTTTTTCGGAAAGATGCTACCGTCTTGGCCTTTGTTGATTCCCTTGAGGTACTTGAAAGTTTCTATCATGTCCCTTCTTCTCCCTTCTTTCCTCAAGGGTATATATATATTAAGCTCCTTTAGTCTTTCTTCATATGTCTTCTGGTGCAGACCCTGCACCATTTTGGTTGCCCTTCTCTGGACAGCCTCCACTCTGTCTGTGTCTTTTCGGAGATGGGGTCTCCAGAACTGCACACAGTACTCCAGATGGGGTCTCACCAACTGTCTGTACAGAGGGATAACAACTTACTGTTTTCTACTATTGATGCCTCTCTCCCTATGCATCCCAGTATCCCCCCAGCCTTCCGTACTGCCTTCTCACATTGCTTGCCCACCTTTAGGTCATCTGATATAATTACCCCCAGGTCCCTTTCCATTTTTACTGTTGTCAGTATCTCACCCCCCATTGTGTACTCTTCCCCTGGGTTTTTGTTTCCCAGGTGCATTACCCTGCACTTCTTTGCACTGAATCTGAGCTGCCATACATTTGACCATTCCTCCAACCTTGCCAAGTCCCTTCTCATCCTCTCCACTCCACCTTGTGTATCAACCCTGTTGCAGATCTTTGTGTCGTCTGCAAAGAGACATACTTTTCCTTACAGTGTCTCTGCAGTGTCACTTATAAAGACATTAAAAAGGACCAGTCCCAGTACTGAACCCTGCAGTACCCTGCTACTAACCCTCCTTTCTTCACTGTGGACTCCATTTACTACTACCCTTTGCGTCCTGTTGATTAGCCAATTTTTTTATCCAGGCTACCACCTTGGGACCCACTCCAAGGCTGGCTAACGTGTGTATTAATTTTTGTGTAGGACTGTATCAAATGCCTTGCTAAATCTAGGTAGGCCATGTCCACAGCCCCTCCCTGGTCTACTACCTTGGTCACCTAGTCAAAGAAATCTATTAGATTCGTTCGACACAACCTTCCCATTGTGAATCCATGCTGCCTCGGGTCCTGTGCCCCACTGGCCTCTAGGTATTTAACAGTTCTTTCCTTCAGAAGTGATTCCATCATTTTCCCTACCACTGAGGTCAAACTAACTGGTCTGTGGTTTCCTGCCTCTGTCCTGCTCCCACTTTTGTGAAGAGAATCACATCCGCCTCCTCCAGTCCTCTCGGTACCACCCATCCTCCCATGATTTGTTAGGGGAGAGTAGTCAGTGATGTCACTAGTTCTACCCTTAGTTCTTTTAGAATTCTTTTGTGAATCCCATCAGGCCCCATTGCTTTGTCCACCTTCAATTTTATTTAGTTCTTTCAGAACCCTTTCTTCTGTAAATGGACTGGTATCGACCCCCATCTTCAGAGTGTTTCTCTTGTTTGGTTTAGGTATCTCCCCCTCCTCTTCCTTTGTGAATACTAAGCAGAAATATTCGTTTAGTATCCCTGCTTTTTTACTGTCACCCTCTACTCACATTCCCTCCCCTTTATTAAGCCTCAGTACCCCTCCTTTGGTCTTTCTTTGCTCCCTAATGTACCTATAAAAGGTCTTATCCCCCTTCTTAACAGAATTGGCTATCCTTTCCTCGGTTTGGGCCTTTGCTATTCTGACCGCCTTTCCAGCCTCTTTCTGCTTTAACTGATAAAGTTCTCTGTCCTCGCTCCTTATGTATTTCCCTATATTTCTTGAATGCTATCCTTTTCTCCTTAACCTTCCCTCCCACCTCTTTTGAGAACCATAGTGTTTTTTTTCCTTCCTTGTGTTTTGTTGATTTGCTTTACACAAAGGCTTGTTGCCTCCGTGACGGCTGTTCTGATTACTCCCCATTGTTCCTCCACCCCTCCTTCTTGCCTGTTTGCTAGTGCTTTTCTGAGGCACTCTCATTTTCCCCAAAGTCAGCCCTCCTAAAATCCAATACTCTTGCTTTTGTATGGCTTGATTGTATGGCTGTGTTTATCGTGAACCATATTGTTTGGTGGTTGCTTGTTCCCAGATGGCTACCCACTTCTAAATCTGAGATTTTTTCTCCGTCCCCATTTGAGAGTACCAGGTCTAAGACTGCTCCCTCCCGAGTGGGTTCCAATACTAGCTGTCTGAGGCATGCCCAGTGTAGGGCATCAAGAATGACCCTGCTCTTGGATGTGCCTGCAGCAAACGTGCTCCAGTTAACATCTGACATATTCAGGTCCCCCACCAACAATATCTCCCCTTTTTCTGCCATTCTAAGGAAGTCGCTTATCATTTCCTTGTCCATTCCTTCCCCCTGAGATGGGGGTCTGTATACAACCCCCATGCAGACTGTGGTGCCATTTCCTGTCTCCAGGGTGACCCAGAGTGCCTCATCTGGTCCCTGTTTACTCTTTAGTTCTGTTGCTTTGATCCCTTCCTTTACATAGAGAGCTACTCCTACTCCTCTTGTACCCTCCCTGTCCCTCCTGTAGATTGTGTATCCTGGTTTGTTGACATCCCAGTCATGGTTCTCTGTGTACCATGTTTCTGTGACTGCCACAGTATCCGGGCAACCCTCTTCTATCAAGGCCACTAGTTCAGGGAGCTTGTTGCACAGACTACGGGTACTGGTACTCATCACCCTCCACTTTTTGATGGCCTTACCCCTTTTAGCCCCATTCCTGTCCTTACTGCCTTTGCCTTTTTTTTTTTTTTTTTTTACATTTACCTCTTTCCTGCTCCCTAATGACTTCTCTACCTTGGTGTTTACCTCACTAATTACCATGTTTTGTGGGGGGAGGCTGGGCTTTCCCTGCTCCTTTTCAGTGCCTCCCCCTTTGGCTAGTTTGAATGCTTGCCAATGAAGCATTTAAATCTCTCACCTAGGATCCTGGCCCCCGGACAGATGCAGACCATCGCACCAGTATCCCGCTGCCCATTCAGCTTGCATATGTGCACTCTGAGGCTGCTCCTAAATACTTTTACTGTGAGCTGAAGAACTCTGTGTGTTGTCACCGGACTGTTGTCTCAGGATCGGGGAAATGTCTATACACGGAGTTTGGGGCCAGCCCATATTAACTTGAGTGGCAGGTTGGTCACGATTGAACAATCCTCAGATCCCATGATGCCTGTCGAGAAGACCAACTGGGTACCAATTAACTGCCTAAAGATCATGTGTGGCAGACCATTGGGTAACCTGCCTGTCACACATTATCTTTTAGCCAATGTGCTCGGAGGGCTGGACAAATCTGTGTGGTATGAAGAGGCAGCTACTTGCCTCGTGTCATTTGAGATAAAACGATCTGAGACACAAGACATATGTAATACATTCTCAATGAGAAATCCAGTTTGAAACTGAAATATTTGAGATATTACTAAAGAAAGGCACTTACACTAGTGCTACAACAGCTAACCAGCCCTTGGGAGATTTTGAATTTTTCCCTTTGTTCTATTAGTTTTGTGGAAAACTTAGCTGTATTAAATTACTGCTATGGGGTAGTGGGAGTGAGCAGATTATTTTTTTTTTTTTTAACTGAGAATAAAGAGTGTCGGAGCAAGCTTAGCAGAGTTGTTTTACTGAGCACTAAAACGTGTTCATTTATCAGAATTTGCCCTTTTTTTCCTGGAAGCAAAGTTATCTTGAATTATTCAGGGGAAGGTATAGCGATCTGATAAACGGTCTTTCACATAATAAAAGCCTGCTAGACTGACTTTGAAGTAGTGTAAACCTAAAGCTTTTCTTAATTCTGAAAGCCTTACTTGTGTGATAAAACAATTTGTAACAACAGAACTTCGTGTTATTGTTTGTAACACTAAACCCATTTGTGCTGCTGACATTTTATTGTTGAGTGACTGAGGCTGAGGCTGAAAATAAACACTTTGCAGTCGTTTCCTGAGTACAAGTTTTAGGTAAACTCTGGGTAAATTTTAAAGCACCTGAGTATCTGAAGACCCAACCCTGTGAGCACATTCTAATCTTGTTAAACCAGGGGAGATAATATATGATTTTACAAGAAAGCTTTAGCCTGAGATCACAGGACACAGTCTTGTGAGATCTTGTTAAGGGGCACTTAAGTTTAGGTTGAGTATTTTCTCCTCGATACCAGCCTGCACTAACCCCCAAAAAAAAAAAAAATATATATATATATATACAACACACACACACACACACACACACACACACACACAGAGTATATATTTTGGCTTGATGTCCAAGGAACTTGTGAGCACTTTGAAAAGGTGCCCTGTATTTGCCCTGTGTATTTTCTTCTTGACACCCAGATAAAAACAAAAAAAGGTTCTTTAATATCCATGTGGTCTACTTGTTAAACTGTTGTACCTCAATAAAAAAATATCTAGCTTGGCAAACTGGTCCCTGGACCTGTGAGCATCAGCACTACTTACTACAAGCCAAGGTTCATTAGCCTTGCTTGTGGTCTGCTTGTTAATTTTTTTTATCAAGGTACAACAGTTATCAAGCTTAATTAGTGGTCCCAGGACCCCCTGAACATTAGCACGACTACATTACAAGGCAGTTTAGCCTCGTGTCTGCTTAACTGTTGTAACCTTGACTAAAAAAATTATCAAGTTGAGCCGGCCCGGTGGCGCTGAGGGTTGAGGTGCTAGACGCCACACCTCGCACTATGCCAGCAACCCAGGTTCAGGAACAAGCCCGGACCGCCAGGGGTCGGCAGGGGAGAGACTCTCGGGGTGGGATCCAGGGGAAGCCCAGTGCGGCAGCAATCCCCGGTGGAGATCGGCGGCACTGCTACGCACAGGGGCTCGCTAGCAAGCTAGGGGTAGACATTGGGTGGCTGTACCCCACGCTGCTGGCTGGGCGGGCTGGTATCTCATCGGGGCGTAAACATTACAAATACCTCAAGCCCTGATAGGCGGCAGCCTCTGTCAGTGCCACTCCACACTCCCAATACTGGTTCCCAGCCGCTGCCCCGCGGTCTCTCTGCGTTGAGCTGCCCGACCCGGGGAACCGCAACGAACTTGAAGATGGTCGGGGAACACAACGGGAGATAGAGCAAGCTGGTGACAGCAGGAGGCCTGAGAGAGTTCCAGGCTGAGGGATATACACATAATTGGGGAAAAAAAAAGATCAAGCTTAGTTAGTGGTCCCAGGACCCTGTAAGCATTAGTACGACTACATTACAAGGTTCCTTAGCCTTGTGGTCAGCTTGCTAACAGTTGTACCTTGATAAAAAAAAAAAAAAAACTCTCTTCTTGTCTAAGTGACCCCAGGACCCAGTGTGAGCATTAGCATGACTAATTACAAGGTTCATTAGCCTTATGGTCAGCTTGGTAACTGTTATTTATTTATTGAAAATATCAGAATTAATACCTTTGAGTCAGAGACTCCTTTACAAAGGCTCCAAGTCAGACAGTACAGTAAAATACAGAGTAACAAAGTTTAAACATGGTGCAGGTAAATTACAATTTAGCAACAGTACAATGGCAAGCCGTGGAAGCACATGCAGCGACACTTAAATACAACAGGCAGGACAAGTAGGGTCCATTGTCATGGTGCAGCGGGGAAATCAGAGGCAGACACAGGCAGAGTCCTGTACTATATAGATCCGAGAGGAGGGATTTGAACTGGCCTTGTTTGGCTTCTGAAAGGATGGTTTTAGGGAGTGAGTTGAGTCGGGGGGGGGGCCAGTACCGGAAGGTTCTTTGCCCCATGGTGGTTTTGCAGAGGGAACCCGGTAGAGGTAATTCTCAGACAGGCGGGTGTGCCTGGTTGTCAAGGCCGGTTGGAGCATTGGGGCAAGAGTGGGGGGCATGAGGCCAGCAGTGATTTTTTTTTTTTTTTTTTAGCAAGGAGAAAGGTCTGATATTTTAAGCGACCATCAAAGTTTAGCCAGTTGGTGTCGGTGTAGCGCATGCAGGTGTGTGTGAGACAGTCACAGCCGATGGCCAGCCTGTAGGCCTTATTGAGCGCAACTCTGACTTTGTTAAGGCATGTGTTATCGACTGTACCACAGACCAGGATACCGTAGTCTGAGAGACAGGACTGAAGAGGAGATGGCCAGTTTTAGTGCCTTGGAAGAAAGGCAGCGCTTGTATCAGTCTAAGAGGCCAATACGCACATCGACGGCAGTACACAGTCGATGGACGTGGTCGGGGTAAGTGAGCCCGGAGTCAGGGGTGACCCCAAGGTATTTGAATTGCCTTCTGATACAGCATGCCTCTCAGTTATATAACCAGTTTAAAAAAAAAAAAAATCCCTGCATTGTACTTTAACAAAAAAAGAGAGCCAGTGAAGTCATTTTCTTCATTTTATTTTACCCCCCGTCCTTGAACTACATCATCATCTCAATTCATCACATTCAGCAGTTGTACTTAACAGTTCTTAATTACATCAAGGCCCAACATATCTCCTTCCCGTTGTGGTAATCAAGTCACTTCTAAGTTTCGGATTCAGCGCTTCACGTAAACGCAAGCAGGCTGGACCAGATGAAACAGGACAACCGTCCTCCTCTTTGATGCCATTGACCATAACACCAGATAGTACTGTCAGTAAGGCTGCTACCACAACTAAGGAAAAGAAAAAAACAGTCCCATTCTTGTCATGTATCCACAGTTCGCTCATGGCAGTGCCAAAAGGAAAACCCAGATTTGACATGGCTACAGTTTGCAGCAAAAGATGGTACTGCAACCAAGATTTGGTGCAAGTTTTGTAGAGAGAAACCAGATGTATTCAAAAAGTGGGCAACTAGAGCTGGTAAAATGAGCAATGTGGATTCGTACATCAGTGGAACCAACGATGTTCAAAAAACAAACTGTGAGAGGCATGCTGTATCAGAAGGCCATAAACAAGCAATGACTGCTGTTTTAGCTGCTAATATGCCCTCAGGTGGTGAAACAGAGAAATGTATATTAAAAATGAATAAAAAAAAAATCTCTATACAAATTAGAGAAACTTTTTTTATATTGCCTACTACCCAGCCAAAGAAGAGGACCCCTTCCTGAAATTCAAGGGACTAATACCACTGGAAAAGAGACATGGAGTTGAACTTGGTGATGCTTATGCCAATGAGAATGTGTGCTCTACATTCGTCACAGCTATTGCTGATAACTTAAGAAAATCAATTGCGAGTCATTTCACAGGAGAAGCAACTCCATACAGATATCATTCAATCTTTATGAATGGGACAACTGACAGGACCACCACCGAGAAGGAGATAGTTTATGCCAAAATTCTCGAGGATGGGCAACCTACTATGAAGTTCATTGGATTAATTATGTTGAGTCTGCTGATGCAAGTGGTTTGAGGTCTGCAGTGACTACCGCATACTCTCAATTGTTGGGACAGGACACGGTTGACCTAAAACAGTTATCCTGCATTTGCACAGGAGCAGACGGTGCATCCGTCAATTTTGGACTTAATAAGGGTTTGATGGCATTATTGAAAGAAGAGTGCCCATGGCTTCTTCCCATTCACTGCGTTTCACACAGGCTTGAATTAGCAGCTAAAAATGTATTTAAAAAACACTTATTTTTCCCAGACCATTGACACGTTGATCTCAATAGTCTATTTTTATGAGAACTCCCCAAAACGTTAGAGAGAGTTAAAAAGAGTGGCTGAAGGCAATCAAACCACCTGCATCACGTTTAAAAAATCACAAGGAACACAATGGCTCTCACATAAAAAGGATTCTCTCCATGCTGTGCTTCATAATTTCAGCAGCATACTGGGTCATTGGGATGAGCCCGTGTCTGACACCAGACGGGATATTCCACCAGCAGACAAGGCGAAAGTTAAGGGATTTAGAAAACAGATATGCAATGTTAAATTTCTGATACTCACACTTCTATTTTGACATACTCACAGGTCTTTCAATAGTCTCCCGTGCATTTCCGGATGCCCATATATCCCTTCCCATTGTAATGGACACTGTAAGTACAGTACTCTCGGAAAGAGAAACTCTAACTGCAGAGGATGGCACCACACTGGCCAAGTTCAGGAGAGAAGTGGTTATCAATGAGGAAGGGACAGCAGTGTTTAAGGAAATTGTGCTCCAAGGGGCAATAGGAGATGCTCTTTCACCCCTTGACAAGGGACGTGAAGTGACTGTAAACAGTGTAATGGACTGTCTCAACCAGCACTTCTTGGGCTTTGCAGAAGACCCACTGTTAACGAATGGCACTGTCACTGACCCTGCAAATTGGCCTGACAATTCTAATGTGCTTTCTGAATATGGAAATGAGGAGATCCAGTTTCTTATTGACCACTTCTCTCCTGTCTTGCTGCAGAATGGATGCGAGGTGCATACTGCAATGACAGAATGGAAACTGATGAAACAGAATATTAGTAAGTATCACAAGCAGCTCTCATTCCTTGAGGTATGGCATGTAATTTTCCAGAGAAAATCTCTATACTTCAGAAACATTCTTCATGCCATAGCTATAGTACTAGTATATCCAATATCCAGGGCTAGAAATAATTTTTTTGAGATGCCTGTCCGAGGGACAGGTGGAATGTAAATGTTGCCTGTCCGGACAAAGTTTTACCTGTCCACATTTTTGTGAGATTAATTTTAAACTTTAAACATAAAATGGACTGTAAAGTGGAAATAGCGAAATCTGTTGCTTTTTGGGGGGTTATTTTTCAAGGTAAAACACTGATCGAGTCTAGTCTATTTCTGAATCAGAACTTGAATCTAGTCTGCAGCCATATGGTCTCACATGAGGTCTTCTCTTTTGTTTTCCAGATCTGAACCATAGTGTTATGGCATCCTGCAGGTCAAATGTAGCAACGCTAGCATCTGACAGCTTGACACGCATTAGTTCAGATGTAGTCATAGGAGACAGACAGGACCGCCAGTCAGACTTCACTCTGCCCATCAAGCTGAATCCTCTCTCAACTACTGCAGTTTGGGTTGAGATCAGTAGAGCTATTGTGACAAGACCAGAATATCAGGGAATCGCTGTTCATGTGCATCATTATGGAGAATTTTTGCCAGAAATCCAAATAGTGAAATTTGGAGACGGCTCATTCAGTGATTTTTCATAAGTGGTTTAAGCTCTAACCATTCGCTTCAATCAAGTTTACATTATGATTGTGTTTCTTCAGTAGGTCACTGTAGTGCTCTGTGAGGGTTCTGACTTCCTCATTGCCATAAAGGGCTAGCTGGTGGTCACTATCTGGTAACTGTAATGGGTTAAATATATTGAATGACCGTAGGACTTTGTCCGTTTTTAAAATTGGAAAATCGTGAGTTAATACTTTCAATTGTTGATGAAAGAAGGCTTGTAACATCACGCAACACTGCTTGTTTGGTTCTATCTATAGAATATCCCCTTTCTAAGTTAAGGAAGATATCAGATCCACAGTACTGAACCTGAGTGCTGGCTGAGCCTGTCAGTCGACTTGTGCTAGTGTCACTGTCAGCTGTGTCAGAGGCAGGGAGCAACAGCAATTCCTTACAGACTTTGTCAAGTTTATCCTGCACACAGGGTAGTTCTATAGCCAGAGAACTGTGCTTTCAACCTTACTGACTATTGTTTCTACTGTTGAGCTGTCTCTCTGTAGAGTTAGACTGAAGGCCATCATGACAGAAAGGTATTCAGCCAGAAACTGAGAAAAGAGGACAAATCTCACAGTACTTATTGTTTTGAACAACCCACTGGCCTGATCTTTTGTTTGCCCTGGCGTGGAAGCAATGTGCTGTAAATATACAACTAAGGCCTTGTAGCTGGACAGAATAACAGACAGAGCCCTTTCTGTGTGTGCAACCCACCGGGTCCCTGACACGTTAACTGGTTTGTGAATGGTGTAGCTCATATTACTGGCTAACTCTCTGAGACCGGCCCAGTTTTGGGGAGACTTATGGTATATTTTATAGACAAGAACCTCTGTGTGAGCACTGAGGCAAGGGTAAGTCATAGTAGCATTTCAGTTAAGTTTCAAGAAAATACAAAATCACACATGCCCCACAATGCAAAGCATCATGGGCTGCATATGCAAATCACCACAGAATGTTATGCTGGTCCATGTGGGGGCATGTGTGATTTGTTACTGAGCTCTTCAACAAACTCTGGTAACCTCAATGTTCTTTAGAAAAATTCTTCACTCTTCAAATAGTTTTTTATTTTAATGGGTTCACCACAATATATCCAAGGCACATTGCCTTAAGGGTAGCTGGTCCATTCCACTGGGGTGTCAAACAGACGAGGCATACTGATGAGTCCTGGTAGGACGAAACACGTGTCTATGTCTTCTGTTAGCACCCTTTGCAAACTGTGTGAGAGGCCTTTCGGCACCATGCAATTCTGCTTAAAGTTGGACCAGCATAACATTCTGTGGTGATTTGCATATTTTATAGATACCCATTAAGACTTCATCTGCTGTTTTCATGTATGGAATAGATGTTGCTGATTGCTTTATAGCAAGCTCCAACTTGTGGGCACTGCACTGAATCCCTAACAAATGAGGTACATCTTTCAAAATCCTGCCAAACACCCCAGTCACTTTACCCAACATGACTGGTGCCCCATCAGATCCAAAAGCAACAATTTTTTCTTTCCAGTCTTTACAGTCCAAGGTGAATTCTAAGGCATCACCTATTGAGTTATAAATGCTTTCACCATTTGGAATAGAGACTGGCTGAAGGAAACAAATTTGTTAACTGGACGGAAATTTTCCATTGTCCTAATATAGACTGCCTCCTCTTATTAGAGGCATCAGTGCTCGAGTCACATAAGACAGAGATAAAAGTGTTACTATTAACCAGTTTTGCATCTTTTATCCTTATTGATTCTGAAATAAAATGTGTGAACGTTGCTGCCTGTTTATCACTTCTATAACTGACTCAGACATTTGTACCATTTACATGTTGTAATTCTAAGATGCCAGGGAAATCTGTGAATGGGCGTTCTGAATTAATCAAATAAAGAGTTGTTCTAAACAAATGTTCTACTTGTGTTGCCTCATTTTTTTCCATTTGTATTATTCCTCGTTATGTTGCTAAGTTGGAAGGTTCAGTGTTGCACACAATATTTTTTTCATTGGCTAATTTATGAGGTTTGGAGAGTTCATGAGCACGTACATTTTCAAGTCTCATGCTCTTACAGCCACTCATGAAAGTGTTTGTCTCCCTTAAGTATTTTTTGCAATATGAGCAGGTCATGCCTACATCAGGCTCATATAGTAGCCACTCCCTAATTTTCTTCCAGGTTTCCTGGAACCCCCTTTTTCTTTTTGTCCCACTTTCAGTTATGACAGTAGTCAGAGTTGCTGGCATATCATCACTGGCTGTGGCACTACCAGTGAAAGTAGTTGTCACATCTGTGGCCACAATGGTGGGATGAGTATTTGGTGCTACTGAGTATCAGTAATGGAGAACCCGAGCTTTCTCCTCCCTCTTGGCTTGAAACTGAAGGCTTTCCTGTAATTTTTTTAAATCCAAACTTTAACAAAGACATTTTTCCTCTTTTGGCTTCTGCTTAGCTAGTTGGGGTTACTGTAGTACTGCTAATGACAATGTTTAAGTAGAGCAGAAGACGCACACTACAGTGATGATCAGATAATCTCTTGATGCGACAGTGAACGTTTGGTTTAGTTTCCTTTTTTATCGAGAGAGAGATCAAGAGAGAGAGAGAGAGAGAGAGAGAGAGATCGAGATTGAGTAGTCTAGAGTAGAAAGAACAAACTTAATTAGCTCTCAAGCTGCCAACTTTTTTTCTCAAGAATGAATCTACCTTCTCTTTTGTGTTGGTTTTGGTTTACTTAGTTATGTTATCTAAGCTACACAACAGTGTACAGAGTTTGAGAGTGCCTGCCTTCTCTAATTCACACCAGCCTTTCCTTTTATACGGACCACCACCCCCTCCTTTCCCCTCCACTGGCAGTGGCAGAGCAGAGTACTTACTCAGTGAAAGTACAGCAGGAGGCAGCAGCTGTTTAATAGGCTGGCAGGGGCAGAGGGGCTAGCAGGTAGGTAGGACGTAGGTACCGCAACCGCACAGTATCTTTCAAGCTGCAGCCACCTGGAAGGGCCAGGAAGGCTATAAACTGAGCAGCCAGTTACTTAAAGACTAAGGCAGTTTCAGTGCTCTCGAGCTGGTTAGGTAGGTAGGTTTATACTGGGATGCAAAAGAAATGAACAGAGCAGGAGAGTGGGAGACTAGAGCTGCTGCAGCCTAGATTTATTCAGCCTCCCCTCCTCTCTCCTTTACAGACTACAGTGTCTGCCTGCTTTGTTAGTTTTTATTAATTTTTTGTTATAGTTCCCTGCCTCTCCCCTCCCTGGCTACACATAAAGAGGACTGTTTGGGAGAGAACTCAGCTCCGCACAAGACCACACACACACTACTCACTGAAGGATGTTAGTGGGATATGGTAATTCAAACGAACAGCCCCTCAAGTCTGTCTCTTAAATTTTAATAATAATTTTTTTTTTCAAAGTTCTATCTGTCCTTTAAGATATTATAATGCAACTTAACTTAGCAAGACTGAGGTAGTTTCAGCCTACATAACTATATGGTGGCGATCTGATCAGTGATCTATCTCAATCTGGTTTTGGTAGGTTAGGGTAAAGGTAGGTACTGCAGAAATTCAAACAAACAGAGCAGGAGAGTGGGAGACTAGAGCTGCTGCAGCCTAGATTTATTTAGCCTCCCCTCCTCTCTCCTTCGCAGACTACAGTGCCTGCTTTGTTAAGTTTTTTATAAAAAATTTTTATGAAATAGTTCCCTGCCTCTCCCTTCCCTTGCTACACATAGAGGACTGTTTTGGAGACAACTTGGTTCCACACAACACCACA
This sequence comes from Neoceratodus forsteri, assembly GCA_016271365.2. Lineage (NCBI taxonomy): Eukaryota > Metazoa > Chordata > Ceratodontiformes > Ceratodontidae > Neoceratodus > Neoceratodus forsteri. The sequence continues at coordinate 213,929,367 of CM057456.1, forward strand.
CACACTACTGTCTCAGTCAGATGTGAGTGGGATGGTAACACAACAGCCCCTTAAGTCTGGCTTAAATATTACATTTTTTTTTCAAAGTTCCATCTGTCCTTTTTTTTTTTTGCCCTTTTGTTCCTTCCTTCCCCTTGCTTTAAGATATTCTCCTGTCCTGTCCCACTCCTCTTTCCTCCACCACCACTTAGCTCTGCTCACCCAACAGAAGAAGTCAAAATTTCATTAACTTTTTTATTGTGTACCAGTCTACAATATCAGCACAAAAGACGAATGAGCCCTGAAAAGGGCTGTTGAGTGTCTGAAGTTAAACAAGCTGCCTCGTGTCGTTTTGCTCTGCGATCGCTCCTCACTACCAGACCCAGAAAATGTTTCACGCGAGTTCAGGCAGCAACCTCGTATGCGCAGTGGCGCTTAGCGCATGCGCACTGCAGAACTGAACCTCGGCTGCACGTACGGCTCTTCCCGAGCAGGATCGGGAACACTGTCACTTCGGTGAAGGTCAGGTGACATCCAGTAGCAGCAGTCACCTGACCCGACCCAGAACAGCAACGGCAGGGCGAGCGGAGCTAGCGGGAGGAGTAGGTGAGTGGCGCTACACTTTCCTGCGGGCCGGGGGCACGCAAGACGTCAGGAGGGTCCCAGTGTCAGAAACATGGATTTTGCTAGGTTTTAGTGCCACAAGTGGATGACGGCAAGCAGTAATTTAAAGTGCCTGTCCAATGGACAGGCAAACTGAAAAAAAATCAGCTGTTCCACTTGAAAACCGGCTGTCTGGGACAGGTGGACAGCAGGTTATTTAGCGCCCTGCCAATATCTAACACCACAATAGAATGGGCATTTTCAGCTACGAAAATCATTTTTTTCTGATTGGAGAGCAAACCTGAAGACCAGCACAATAGTAGACTTACTTTTAATCTTCGTGGAGGGCCCTGAACCACAAGATTTTTGTAGCACACCATCAGTAAAAGAGTGGTTCGTAAAAACAAAAACGTAGGTTGGGAGCAAAACCTCGCAAGTCCGCAAGCCAAAGCAAAGTCCCAGTACTGGAAGAAGTTCAGATCACATCTTCTAGTGAAGCTGAGAATGAGGAGGACCTCCATCATCATTTCGAACAAAATTCAGATGAAGACTGATTTATAATTTGTGGGAAATTAGCAGCTTGTGATACTCGCATGGATTTAAACTACTGTATTTAGACTCCCCCTAACCTAGAATTGCATTACACAATCTTGAATGACAAAAAACAGTTATGTGTACAATATATATACAAAAAAAAATAAAATATACATCAGACAACCAACAACTATATATTCTTTATTTAATGAGAGTCTGTCTCCTTGTGAAGTGTTAATCTTCCAAGCAGGATTTCTAAGTAACTCAGTTCCTTTGCTCGCTTGCTTTCTTCTACAACTGTCTCTGTCGGTCATTCTATCCCAAATCTTGTCTTCTGCTTTCTCTGTTCTCTCTTCCTCCTGGTACTATGTTCTTGCTCTGCCTAGTACTATAGGTATGTGTTTATCCCTGTCAAGGCAAAGGAAAAAAAAAAAACCATAAATAACTGACTTTTTAATCATATGGACCTCTTTTTCTTCATTTTTAAGCAATAGCTGCTGGTCGGCTCAAGTAGCTCTTGGTTGACCAAAAATTGCCGATGACCAGGAGCTATTCACAGCTCCCCACTGGCAAAACCTTATTTCTACCCATGCCATTTGCAAACCGTGTGACCTCCAGCAAGTCACTTAACCTCCCTAGTGGTCCAAGGCGGCCCTGAAAAACGGTCCTTTTGCCTAGTAAGCCTTAGCCAGTTACCAAAATAAAACTAAAACAAATAACTAAAAAAGTGCATACGGTCATCCATTCGATTCTCTCTTGCCACCCACTGGACTGTCGCAGTAGGTACCCCATCGTACTATCTGCAGAGTCAACTGACCTATCTTTTGTGTGAGGAAAACCCACAGACCCAAAGTACCCCATCAGTTACTTAAATCCACTCCTTCTGTAATCTGGATTTCCCCATCCTGCTAGCCAGCTTTTCAGCATTCACTAGTCACCAGTCAAGTTCTCCCAAAATGTTGATGAAGCATTGGAATACTTCCACAGCAATTTTTTCAAGATCTGGGACAAATATGCCCCCATCCCGAAGACCAGGGTAAAGAGCCACCACCTCCCTTGGGAACCAACAGACCTTACAGCTCTTGGAAAGGCCCATGATGTGGACTGGGCTTCACACAATGTCTCCTTCTCCCCTACATACCTCCTCGGCTACTGGCAATTCAGAAATCCCTTCCTCAAACAGCTGCAAACAACTAACCAAAGCTAATAAAAACACATACCAAGCAAACATCAGCTGTCCTTCCAAATACTGGAATGTGATGGTCCACAACCTTTTCTACCCTCCCCACTAAGTTCACTATTCTCTCCCTCTGAAGCGGACACTTTTAACAAGTATATTACTAGGTGTGCTGATTCCCTCCTTCACAGTGCTCTACGTGGTGACCATTCTGGTCACCGTAGCAATCTGGACTTTATTTTGACCAGTGGCGATACTCTCAGGTTGCCATGGAGGCAACTCATGGGTTTTTTTCTCCCCTAAGACCCCAAATTGCGAGAACATTTTTACACAATTTGGTGTCAAACTCACTCATGGAAAATCTTCCAGCAATGCTGTGGGGAGACGGGGCAGGCGATCCCGAGGCCGCATCGGCGGTGGGAAAGAAAGAGACCACATCAGTGGTCGGAGGAGGACCGGGGGGCCATTAGGAGCCACATCGGCAGAGAAGGGAGTGATCGGAGGGCTGCCGCCACTCAGGAGCAAGGAGCGGTGGGGCTAATCAGCGCTGAGCCCGCAGACTTTGATTGTGCGACTGAGCTATAAAGGCCATTAGCCCAGTCACAAGAGCTGCTGTGTTCTTGTTGGAGCTGCTGTGGGGAGACGGGGCAGGCAATCCCGGGGTCGCAGGAGGACTGGGTGGCCATTAGGAGCCACATCGGCAGAGAAGGGAATGATCGGAGGGCCGCCACCGCTCAGGAGCAAGGAGCGGTGGGGCGAATCAGCGCAGAGTGCGCGAACTCTGATTGTGCAACTGGGCTATAAAGGCCATCAGCCCAGTCACAAGAGCTTCTGTGTTCTTGTTCTTTGTCCCACACCACCCACCCCGGCCCCGACCCCAACCTCTATTAAATAGTCAGTGAGGTTGGAGCCTTGGAGGGGGGGCGGGGAAGGCTGTGAGTGGGTGTCCTGGACTGCTGCTGCTGACTGGGTCCTGGTCTACTGCTGTTTGGGAAAAGGGAGCTGTACGCTGTGCCTGCGTGGGCAACATTGAACATCTGCAAAGAGCAAGCTGAGAGAGGGTGACTTGGACAATGGCTAATTGAACGAAAGGGGGACTGGTATGCTGTGCCTGCTTGGGCACCATTGACTACCTGCTATATACAGCTGTAGGATATGATAAATGTGAACTGATAACTGGGCTGAATTATTTATTGCTACTGATCTTTCTGGGGTGGGCAAAAACGGAGCTGATTCTGGATTGTGGCAGACTGAAGGAAAGGGGGACTGTATGCCGTCCCTGCTTGGGCACCATTGACTACCTGCTATATAGCTGCGGGATTTGAAAACTGTGAACTGTGATAACTGCTGAATTGTTTATTGCTATCTGCTCTTGTGAGGTGGGCAAAAACTAAATTGGTGCTGCAAGCGGTTGGTACTGCTCACACCAAAATGAGGGTGGATTCAGGGCTAGCCAGAGCAGGCATCTTCGGCAGGGTGACTGGGTGTACTGAGTGCGGGGTAGCAATAATTTTAAAATTGGGAATGGAGGTTCGGAGGGTGTCCAGTGTGTTTTCAGCGGACATGACTTAGGGAGGAGGTCGAGGGGATCAGAAGAGAACTGGAAGGCATGGGCGGGGGAGAGGAGTGGGAATGGTCCCATGGAAGGGGCGAGGCCACTACAGCATACCCCAAGAAGCAGGTAGGCATGGGCCCTATGGAAACTCTGGAGGGGTAGGGCACAATACAAGCAATGGATGGAAAATACCTCACAGGAGGAGGGCCGATCAGGGGGAGCAAAGGAGGGTAGGAGAAAACGTGCCGGGGGCAGGCATTACACTTTAGACAGATACACCATGCTGTACCCAGGAGAGGAGGTGGATAAGGCTGGTGGGGGGGAGGGGCAGGCAGTCAGAGAGGATTTGGTCAGCAAGCCGGTGGAGGGTGGGAGCAGGAGAGGTAGTGGAACAGGAGGGGCAGGCAGGCAGCAAGGGTGTGACTAGCAAGCTGGGGGTTGGGGGCTAGGGAGGTGACGGAGACAGAGGGGAGGGGAACTGGGGTCGAGGCAGGCACTCAGGCTGGGGAAGTCAGCCAAGGAGAGGGGTAGTAGGGTGTACTCTAGGAAGGCCAGCGCCAGGGCGGGAGAAATCTGATGAGGAAGGGGGAGGAAGGAGGTAGGGAGAAACATGCCAGACGGATGGGGAGACAAGACCGGGAAGGTTGAGAGGCAGAGGGAAGCAGTAAAGGGTGTTTGGGCGGGGACCTGTGGATTCTGACGCAAAGGGAGTCCGGGGATGGGGGCCAGCAGTGCTTCCCAGGAGGTTGGGGGATTGAGGAGTAAACTGGGAGCCGCAAGCAGAAGGAAGAGCATGGTAGGACATGCACAGACTAGTGATCCCCAGACTGAAGGGGGTGGGAGGAGTAAGCTGGGGGTCAATGAAAGAAGGAAGTGCCTGGAAGGGATCAAAAGGGCCAGTAAGTTGGGGGGTTGAAGGTGATCCTGCTGGGGGACTCCATGACCAGGGGCATCCAGTGGGAGGTGGTAGGGGAGGGAAAAAGCAGCCCGACAGATCTCCTGTATCATTGGTGTTAACTGCCATCTAAAATTGGTGTTTGGAAGCCTCCAAGCCCAATTTTGGTAGCCAGTCTTGCAGAATCAGGTGCTGTTTGAGATGGGTAAGTTGACCACGGGGAAGGACTCTGCTGGAGAGGATTTGTTTTTGGGGGGGGCTTGAGAAATTTGTTAGACCATTCACAAATGACTGGAGAGTGGTCACTAAGAGAGTCCGGGAGAACGGAGGTACGAGAGAACCTGGTAGGGTGGTTGGTAAGTACCCAGTCCAGAAGGGTACTGGTGCTGGTTCTGTAATTTGTGCTCAGAGGATGTTTTTTTTTCCCCACTAAACTGTCAGATTTGTTTAATTCTGCCATGACCCCTACTACTCCTCCCCTGGACTTGTGGAAAAAGCAATTACTTGGCTGTATTCTCAGAGTGCTGCAGCTACTACTGACTGCTATGCACTTGAGATCGATCATAATTACTTTTTTTTAATGAATGAAAATACAGACTATAGTTATGCCATGACTCCGAGAATGTCACTCACTCAACAGAAGTAAGCGCTCCTTCCTCGCTCACTGCCAACAGACTTCTGATGCCCCTCATGGTCAGATCGAGAGGAAGATCTCCTGGACAGTGAGTCACGAACGGAAGCTGGAGTTAATCACACATTGGTCACGTTGTGGTAAGGACCCATAGTTGTCCAAGGAGTACCTGCTTGTAGGATCGGTGTCAGTCCTGAGCCTGCACCGAGAGGGTATGATGGCGCCAGTCACCCACCCGCTCCCCTCGCATGAGACCTGAAGCATGTCCGCAGCCGCAGAGAGAGAGACTTGCTCGCACGTGCCCCAAACTGGCAGAAAACTGCAGGTACAGCAGCAACAGCTAAGATGAGAAACCCTGAAGGGCCAGATAAACAGCTCTTAACTCCAGCAGGTTTATGTGCAGGAGTGAGTCTGCACTCTCCCAAGTACCGTGGATGGTGTGATCCCCTAAGTGAGCACCCCAGTCAAGCAGGGAAGCATTGGTTGCGAGAACCAGGGAAGGAGGCTCCTGCAGAAATGGAACCCTTTCCCCTAAATTTTCTGGTTCCCTCCACCATTGGAGGGTCTGTAGTAACGTTTGTGTGACTGGTACTGGCTTTGAGAGGGGGTCCACATGCACTTGGGACTGGGACCTCTCTCGGTCTCAAGAGCGCCCTCGTCGAGACGAAGGTTTACTTAGTTCCTTCTCCCACTTACAGGAACGGAAAGAGTGCGAGCCCGCAGGTGCCTCTCCCCGGGTGGGAAGAGACTGGCACAACTCCCAGAAGGAGCCCTAAAAAGTAGAGCCTAGGTCAAGAGGAATGAAAAAACCCCGAGTGTCAGCAGTCCTCAAATGCCATCATGTGTTCCAATTGTTCGGCAGAGCCAGCGGTCGCGGAAACCGCCCACCTAGCCTCCTTGGACTTCACCGGAGGGTTCCTTTTCTCTGGTCTCTCCAACTTTAAGCGTGCCAGGTGGTCATCCAGAACGTTGGGATGGAAGGCCAAGCAAAAGCTGCAGGACAAGGTGTCATGACCAACACCTAGGCAGTAGACGCACGTGAGATGGGGATCAGTGCGCAACATCTTCTGGCCGCAAGGACACCGGCAAAATGTGGGGGAAGATTTTTCTTCCATGATCGAAGACGCAAAAGCAAGATCGCTGACTCGAACAAGTTTTAATTTCGGTAAAGCCAGTTTTGAAAGTTTTGAAAGCCAGGGCCTATAAAATGCGTGAGCATGAGGGAGGCAACCTGAATCTTCCAGCGGAAAGGAAGATCTAGCATCATAGGTCGGAGCCGAGGTATATACCACCTAAGTGGGTGGGAGGAGCCAGCTTGAAGATTTCCAGCGATTCTTAAAGGGGAAAGGGACATGCCAATAAATGTGGATGAACAACATATCCACGATGATCCTAGAAGTGGTATTGATTCTGAAAGGGGGGGGGGCTTAATTTTTTCGGCCCAAATTTATCACTGAGGCCCAGAAGGGTTTTTTTTTAAGTTGTTTTTATTCAGAGGTTACAAGGCAATACAGAGGTTTATACAACATGGAGAGAGGCAACCCTCTCGCTCCAATACATGTGTAATTACAAATACATAACTTGCACACCATATGCATACTATTTTCATTTCTACCTTCCTCCGATTTACAGACATGTATCCAGGAGTTACCAACAATCAACAATTTTCAGACTGCCAAAAATCCAGAGGGCTTTAAATCACTCCCCAGACCCTGAAAAGGGCTTCAATATCTTTATTGTTTTTGGTATAATGGCCCTTAAGAGGGCTTTTTTTTTCTTCTGCTGAGCCCAAATTTATTACTGTGGCCCAGAAGTCACAGAAAGTCCTTAAAATATATATTTACACACACACACGTAATAGATAACCCACTCTAAGGTGTGCGGTCGCACTCTGATATATGCATGCCTTGGTGTGCATTGTTACGGATGAGGCCACAGGCCGAGTGCATCGCCCACACAAGGCATGCGTATATCGGAGCGCAACTGCACAACCTAGAGTGGGTTATCCATTTTATAAAATGGCTAAATTGTTTTGGAGGGGTGAAAGTGCAGGTATGCGGCTGCGCTCTGATATACGTACAGTCACATGATGTGTTTCAACCAACCAGCAGAGAATTTTTTCTACCCATTTTATTAAATACACACACACACATATATAAATTTTATATAATGGCTCTTCATTTTTATTTAATTTACACATTTTATCACCTTGTCTCCCTTGCTGCCCCATCTAACGCTTCCCCAGCCCTGCCACACCAGGCCCCCCCAAGGATTTACTTTCACCTACGCCCTCTGCCACAGGGCTGCAGCAGTGCCCGGTCACTGGGTGCGGAGCCTGAGGGTGTCAGTCGTCATCCGCAACCTGGGGTGTTCTTCCACTTTTTCTCCATTTCCCTTCCCCACTGTTGGGGTGCACACACATCAACGTGTGTACGTGAAGGCGCATGCATGCTGCAGAAGTCCCGCAGTACCTTCCCCATTGTGGCATCCAACAGTCCTGCACTACCCTCAGGTATCCACCTGGGGCAGCCATTCGTAGGAACGCCAGTCCTCCCTCCCTCCCCGGGACAGGAGAGCAGTCCTCCGGACATTCGATCCTTTCCCTCCTTGGCCGACCCCCGGCAGCCCACTCGCACCGCGAACATGGGTCACTGGCATGGCAGGAGGCAAGGCACAGATGCCTCAGCCCTCCATGCCATTGGACCGGCTATGATGGCCCTTAAGAGAACTTTTCCACCCCTAGCCTATCACTGGGGCCCAGAAGCCACAGTTCTGCCCGAGCCCTGAAAAGTGCTAAGTTAAAGATGTTTGTGTGTTCTTATGCTTGCCCCATGGTGCTCTCACTCACGTTCTCCTCAACACAATGAAGGATGCAGCAGTGGACATAAGTATGAACTGACGACTGCGCATGCACACTCTAGCTTTGCATGAGTTGCTGGTATTTACTGTGCCTCTCCAGCTCTTCCTAGTCGCCGGTGGGCACAAAACCTGCAGGACCGTGCTTTGGAGACTTTGACCAGATGGCCCTGGGCTGGCACACTGGAACGTGGGCATGAGTGTGCATCACCTCCCGTGGCCCATCCTCAGCAATATAATGGAGCCATCAGAGTTCTAGAGCCTTACATACTTCATGCACAACAGTGCAAGTAAGGGAGAAAATTACATGCTTTAGCCAGTTCCCACTTACACAGGGAAGCGTCTGTGTATGTTAATTTTAGCCCTTGTGCTTAACCGGATACAAAATGGCCACACAGGGTACAAGAGAGGAGCCAACTCTTAGCTGCTGTATGATCATATGAGAATTGTAGCTGTGTGCAAGAATAATGTTCTTCTAAGGGGTTAGGGTAAGACTTAGAATTTAAAGGGACGGTCCACTCAGCCTTTTATTCTGTTTACCTTTGTAGTCTGTAGACATTAAATGATTGCCTCTACTGCACCCTCCTAATTTCATTAGGATTTAAATGTAAATTAAAGTACTTAAAGAGCAACAAACATGAATTTTACATCCTGGCAGGCAACTCATACAATGAACTTGCCTGCCGTAGGAGCTATTCTAACCATATTTTACATTTTTTTTAATCTCTTGCTTAAAAAGTTATAGGCTCCATACAACCCAGCTCATAACTTCCGTGCACGAGCAGAGTGGCCGCCAAGCGCTGCAGCCTCCCCCAAATATGCATAATTATAACATGCAGAAGGGAACAGGTTTGCAGGCGCTCTATGGAGCAGATACTAGGACTGGGAGGGGGGCCACCTAAATATGCTTAGATTACCTTTTCTGGCAGGTTTATATGTATGGGGCTTATATATAGTATACTGTATTTTATACCCCATAGTATACCTGCCAGAAAAGATAATCTATGTATATTTGGGTGTCCCCTTCCCCAATCCTATTATTGTTATTGCACATCATAATTATGCAAGTTTTAGGGGCGGGGCTGCAGCGCACGCCCGCCGCTCAACTCATGCATGGAAGTTATGAGCCGGACTTTTCGGAGCCTGTAACCAAGAGATAAAAGAAAGTGAAATATGGCTAGAATAGCTCCTATGGTAGGAGACTCCATTTTATGGGTTGATTGCCTGAATCGTGTCAGTTGCGAAAACCTGCTTGACTCCACTGCAAATGTCATGACCCAATTCATGTAAGGCATCCTGGAATTTTACATAGAGAATACTGGATGGGCAGCTATGTAAAACCAGTGTGTTCTGCCACAGAGGTTCGATTCCCTCTGACCTCGACAGCAAAGCTACGATTGGTCCCTGGGAATCTGGAACCCGAGTAACAAGCTACAATGATTATACGCCGTTACTCATCCTGTAACACAGCTTTCTTCCTGGTCTCAGCCGGGAATTCTTCCTCAGATCTTGTTGGCTCTGCCCCAATGTACCAGAAATCCAGCGTCATGATGCTCACTACAGGAGATTTTACCTTGGTTTTCTCCCATTTTGTCCCTACCCAGGCACCGATGCGAAGGACTTGCATCCAGACAAGCAGCATGCTCACGCACACCATCATCAAGCATCCACAGTGCCCTCCCAACCCCGTCTCCTTTGATGAGCCGTTACACCTTGCTGCCCATGCTTCCACTGGCGGCAACGGAATGGGCGTGATTGCTGCCTGATAGCCCCCCCTCCCCGGACAGCATCCATTAGGACGCTCAATCCTTCCTCCCCGGACTGACCCCCTAGAGATCTGGGTACGTTCCTGAACCCAGGTCACCGGCATAGTGCGAGGTGTGGCATCCAGTGCCTCAACCCTCAGCGCCACCATCCTGTATTTTTTATAGTGTATAGTATTATGTGAAATGTGTGCATTGTGATTTTTTTTTCTTTCAGAACGAAACTGACTTGCGCAGACTTTAAAGGTTCTAGTATGCTGTTCTACCACAGAAGGGTACAATCAAATTCCATGACCTTTGAACTTTGTACAACAGCATTTTGAAAAGGATGGATTTCTATACCGAACAATGCTCTCCCGTGCATGCTGGGAGGGGGTAGGATTGGTGTAGTTAGGTGCAGAAGGCGCCCTGGCATTTATGGGGCCCAAGAAAGAGGCCAGAAGTGTTTGGTCCCTATCCCGAGGGTTCCCACCAGACCGAGAGGGCAAGAAGCCAGAGGGGCTGCACTGTCCACCAATCCCCTGTGGGTAGTGCTGTGCAATGCCAGATCAATCAGAAACAAAACTGCAATTACAGAGGACTTGATTTCATCAGTCGATCTGGCATGCATTACGGAATCCTGGATGGGTGATAATGCTGGGCCTGTTTTTGCGGCTGCCATCCCCCAGGTACTCCGCTGTGCACGCGTCCCTAGAGTGGAATGCAGGGGCGGGGGGTTGCCATCTGTTTTAGATCGGAGCTGGGATTCACCGTGCACCCAGTGAGAGGACCGGGTTCGTTTCAATGTGTGGCCATCCAGAGAGGTCCGGGTGCAGGCTGCACAATTCTCCTAATTTACCACCCTCCTGGAGCAGCAGGAGATTTTCTGCAGGAGGTAGCTGATCTCATCATCGGCGAAACATTGGAGGACCCCAGATGTCAGATTCTGGGGGACTTCAATGTGTGGGCTGACGATGAATCATCTAGACTTGGCTACAACTTCCTCCAGACCACGTCATCGCTGGGCCTGTCACAGGAAGTTTCTTCCGTGACCCATCAGGACGGTCATATGTTGGACCTGGTCTTCTCACTGGAGCTTGAGATTAAGAACCTCAAAACTGATCGGGTCAGTTGGTCCAATCATTGCACGGTGGAGTTCTTGCTTGAGGTACGTACCCCCCCCTCCGAGAGCCCTCCCCCTGCTGAGATGCTAGGCTACCACCCTCTGAAGGGTGTGACCCCTGAGGGTTTTCTGGTGGTAGCTGACCTGTCTAGTGTGGGCACTGCATGTGGTGGGGGTATGTGCCCCACGGCTTCCGCCTATAATAGGGTGTTGTCTAGAAGACTCGACTCCCTCGCACCAGTCCATATATGACCCAGATCCTCTCACCTGAGGTCCCCATGGTTTGATGGGGAGCTTAAGGCAATGAAGGTTCTGGGTCGGAGGTCAGAGCGCTGCTGGGGGAAGACAGGCCTGGAGGCGGACAAGCTGCCCCTGCGCGCTCACTATGTTGAGCACCAGGGGGCAATCAACTGTAAAGAGGCAGAGTTCCTGTCCGGGGAGATTGCCGCCAGGAAGAACAGCCCAACTGTGCTCTTTCGGACTGTAGACAGGCTGTTAAATTCAGCCTGTCTCCAGTCGAAAAAAGCTTCTTCTAACACTTTATGTGAAGAGTTTGCTCTGTTCTTCTCGGACAGACTGTCCTCCATCAGGCAAGGGTTTCCGCCAGTGAGCCGAGTCTTGGCCAACAGTGATCACCTTCAACACCCAGAGAGCACTCCGCCAAGTTGGGGCGAGTTTAGACCAGTGGAGGTGGCAGAGGTCATTGGGGTGGCCTCTAGGCTGAGGCACACATACTGCGAACTGAACCCAGTGCCAACACGGTTCTTGATGGGATGTGTCAACTCTGTTGGCTCGGTGTTTGCTTTGATTGTCCAGTGCTCCCTCTCGGAGGGGGTCTTTCCCAATGCCTTGAATAAGGCATTGGTGAGACCCCTTTTGAAGAGAACATCTCTGGACCCTGACATCAAGTCAAATTACTGTCCTATCTCCAACCTTCCATTTCTGGGTAAGGTTATTCTGAATATTGTGGTGCTGCAGCTTGAGGAACACACCTCAGGGCCTTTGACTTATACGAGCCTCTCCAGTTGGGGTTTCGTGCGAAGCACAGCAAGGAAACTGCATTAGCTTGGGTGCATAATGACTTTCTCCAGGTGAGAGATCGAGGAGGGGGGACAATTCTCGTTCTTCTCAATCTCTCCTCAGTCTTTAACACGATGGACCATTGTGTGTTACCTGACCACCTGAGGGAATTATGTGGACTCACCAGCACTGTCATCTGCTGGTTTGAGTCCTTTCTCACAAACAGGAGGCAAAGGGTAGTGATGGGGAGTGTTTCCTCCCCGGGCCTCCTGTCATGTGGAGTACCTCAGTGTTCGGTCTTGTCACCAATGTTGTTCGCCATGTACATGCTTCCCCTGGGAGGGCTCATTAGAAATTACGGCTTGGGTTTTCACTGCTATGCTAATGACACCCAGCTGTATCTTTCTTTTGCACCTGGGACATCCAATGCGGTGGACGTGCTAAACAACTGTCTCGCTGAAATCAATGACTGGATGGCCTCCGGCTGGTTGCGACTGAACCCCAATAAGACAGAGGTACTGGTGGTGGAGTCAAACAGAGGGAGTGATAGGATGGCCTCAGGTGCAGACACAGGATTGGTCCTGGGCTCTGTGCCACTGAAGGCCACCTCCAGGGTGTGTAACCTGGGCGTTATTTTGGACAGTGGTCTTACGCTTGAGGCCCAGGTGTCGGTAACTGTCCGTATCAGTTTTTACCATCTGAGAAATATCACAAGGATTAAGCCCCTGGTTCCGCCCCGGATCTCCCTACCTTAGTGCATGCCTTTGTGTTGTCCAGGCTGGATTACTGTAATGTGTTCTACCTCGGGGTCTCGGAAGGCATCCTCCACAGACTTCAGCTGGTACAGAACGCAGCTGCCGGGCTGCTGACGGGGCAAAGTAAGTATTGCCATGTCACCCCAGTGCTGTGCGAACTGCACTGGCTGCCGGTCAGGTGGAGAATTCTCTTCAAGGTGGGCTTGCTCACCTTTAAGGCCCTACACGGTCTGGGCCCTGGCTACCTGGTGGATCTTCTTGCCCCTGCTGCATCAGCCTGCTTCCTTCGTTCCTCCTCAAGGGGCCTCCTTGTGATTCCCAGGACGGGGTTAAAAACAGCCGGCAACAGAGCTTTCAGCATCGCCAGCCCCGTCCTGTGCAATTTGCTTCCTCCATCAATAAGGAAGGCCCTTTCAGTGGAGGTTTTTAAGGTGTGCCTCAAGGCCTTCCCAAACCCAGTATTGTAAATATCATTTATAAACTGACCCATTACATTATTTCTATATTTAAATGTTTGCTTCTATGTAATTATATTTAAATTTTAGGAGTGTGTTATTTATTGATATTTTGATGGCTGGTTTTATGTATGGCGCCCAGAGCCTCCGGGATTGGGCGTCTTTTTAAATAAAATTAGCCTTGCCTCTAACTATACACTATAATGTTTTAGTGCTAAAGCCTGCAGTAGTTATACTGTATTAGTCAGTGCTGTTGCTGTTCTCTGCAGTCCCTATGTTCTTGTCTTATGCTGGCCATGAAACTTTTCAAGACATATTAACTGCCCTGTTTTCTGTAAAGGGTGTCTGAGTTAGAAAAATAAATGCTGTTAGAGAATACAGGGACTTCATAAAACATGTTACAGAACTGAAAGAGTATAACTTCTGCTGCCTTGTGCAGAAACGCATCATCAACTCCAGAGATGTCTTACATGAATGGGGGCAAACTGGTTTTCAAACCATGGCAAAACAGAGTGAAGCAACCTCATTTATATTTCAATTAGGATAAAATTAGGGTATTGCAAGAGGGAATCATTGTTCATGCACACAGAATACACAGGTATACAGAAAATAGACAAGGGGATTTTCCCTGTAAAGAGCATATGTTCACTTCTAACAAACAATTGTAACATGGCAAAATGAAGAGGACACAAAAGCAGGAAAATAAGTGGTGGAAAGGCATCATGTGATACGGGAACAACACGGCATTATGGCACGATAATGCCGTGTTGCTTGTGAAGTGCACGAAGCAGCCAGAGGGGAAAAAGTAGCAGTGTGGAAGAAAACGAAATGTAAAAGGAAGGTAGAAATCAAGTTTAGTAACAGCAAGTAGGTAGGCTAAATGAACAGTAGGATAAGTAGAACAGACACACAGTAGACCAGAAGGTGTAGTAGTGAAGGAGAAGGAGGTAGCGTAGAAATGCAGAAATGGGTACTAACATTCAGCTTGGTACAGGGTGACAGGCAGTAGGAGAGAGAAGTGCTGGAGAACGAAACGAGGACAGCAGAAACGGACCGTAGAAACAGAAGAGAAGGACATACAGTACCTGTCACACAATGCATGAGATAGAGGAGAATAATGTTGAAGAGCAGGAGCCAGAAATATGAACAAGTAGGCAAAGAGCACAAGCCAGGATGCGACCGAGAGTAACACAGAGCAAGATAGCGAGCAACCGGAGAGGTACATTTAATTTCGAGACGTTCACCATATATAGCACAATGAACTTCAGTTATAGAGGAGAATCGATGCAGAGTGAAAACACAGACGAGACTGGGCAAATGTAACAGGTGGAATGCAGTGACTAGTGCAAAGAGAACCGCGACAAGTAAAAAAAAAAAAATGCAGCATACGGGCAGAAAGTGGAAAAAGCTGTATGCAAATGAGACAGAAAAGTTCACGGCGAAGGAGTAAAATGAGAATCGCGGTCCTCCTAACGAGCATAACAAAGAAATAGCCATTAGAAATGTTAAAAAATGTATACCAATCGTTAACCAACAGAGGAATGTAGTAGAGTGCAAAAGTATCCAAAAGACATATGTATGTAAGAGAGTATAGCATTAAGTGTTAAAAGTAACAGTAAACTGAACTGTATAACTTCAATAGTGTCATGGTCTATTTGATTACAGTAGTAGAAACAGATGTGTCACATCCAGACTGATAGGAAGACCATGTTACAAGCGCATTAATCCACTCCGAAGGTGGCATCTAATGGGGAGTTAATGCATGGTTGGTCCGTTGTAGGCACTCGGCCTGCAGCCTCGTGCCACAATGGCCCCAACCATGCATTAACTCCCCATCAGATGCCACCTTCATCGTGGATTAATGCTTACTTAGCCATTTGATTTATTGTGTTTTAGTGTAATTACTTTCTACTCTTATAATAAATTGTTTGTGCCAAGACTCCAGTGGTTTTTTACCTTTATTTTCAAACTGCTAGTAAAAAGAACCCAACAAAAAATTCTGGTATTGTGATATATGAGAATGCCAACTACTTAGGAGTCCAATGTATTTTAATAAGAAAATACAGATTTGCTTCCATCTTTTTCAGAGAAATAGACACTTGCCAGCAAGAAACTGTACCATTTTAAAGGTCTGTAATATAGTGGTCCCTCTCTATGATTTAGTTTTTTTTTTTTTTTTTTTAAAACCGCTTCCGTTTGTTCTCCCCAAGTAAAATCCAATTTAGAAGAAACCATCACCTGATAAGTCATAAAAAAGGCTTACAGGTGATCAAAAACAACTTATCTGTGTATTACACTTACAACACTGTAATGTAAAAAGTTTTATTTAGAAAATATATTCAAACAGGTACCCACTTCGCCAGTAAATATTTTCTGACTTCATAATAATGACAGTTGTGTTGGATTCTTTTTTATTAGAAGTTGCTAAAATAAAAAAATAAAAGTTAAGAAAAGAAACCTGGGGGCTGTTCAGAAGGGAGAAGTAAAAACAAAAGGGGAGGGAAACAAATGAATAAAGTTATTACCAAGGCATAAAATGGTCCCAAAGCATCATTCTGTAACACATGTCATTACTTGGCAGATGCTCTTCAAGTCAGTTCAGTTAGTGATTTTATTTGCACGCCTGCGTTTAAACCGGTCTATTTTTAATTTCCTAGTAGTTTTCAATTCCCCATTTGTTTGGTGTAATATATACCAATTTAAAAAGTAAATCTACTTCTGATACAGAGTAGGAATAAGGTGTTACTGCAATGACTAAAGGGGTTCATATGTCCAAGAGACATTGCACTACACAAGCTCACACCTGTGGCAGGACAAGAAGGTAGCAACCCCAAGTGAGCTGTGATCAGGTTGGCAGCGTGATAACATATGCATGCCAGTTCCACTATGATCATCAGGGCATCTCTTAGGCAGTTTGACACATGAACTCCTCTTAAATGAGCAATCTAAAAGTTCTTGATCTTATACTTCTTTTCTAGTCATCTTGGCCATCGCTGAACCTATCTCTTTACTACTGAACCTCTTTCTTTTACTCCACAATTCTGCAGGCATAGAATATTGTCAGAGCCACACAAACCCCCATGCACCTCACTGTCCTCGCTAAGATTCATGAGCATTTAGTCCACTCCTAGCTCACAACTTTCCTATCCCTTTCTTCCTTCCTCAGCATCTTTCAGTCTGGCGTCTGCTCAAATCAGTATACCTTTATCTTACTGCTTAGACTCATGGATGAATCAGGGACTCCACACATCTGCCGTGTTAATCGACCTAACCTAAGCCTTCAACGTGGTCTCCCGCCCTCTCCTACTGAATAGGCTGACCAATGCTATTCTGTCTGTGCAGGCTACCTACTGGTTTATTTCCTGCCTATCAGAGTTCAAGCCCTCCATATAGGAGGCTCCACCTCCTCCAATATGTATGGCAGTAATCCAAGGGTCAAGTCCTTGGCTCCATTCTATTCTCCATCTTCCTAAAATGATTTGCCTACCATCTGCATTTCTTCACATATGATACGATCCTTTCTGTCAATGGCCCGGATGGCAGCTCTCTCGAATTTAGACTTCAGTTCAACCTGGGCACCATTCAGCAGTAGTTCTGCTCAAAACAAGTGACCCTGAATTTGAAAAAAAAAATATATCAGTGTCCATGTCTTTTGGCTTAAAACCCAGACTGGCAAACCTAAAAACTTGCACCAGTTTCATGATCAGTGATGGGTAACCTGTGGACCACTTTACTTCATTTAAGTTCCCAACACTCTCTACTTCAACTCTAACCTCCAGTCCAACCTCAATCACCCTGTGAAATTCTGGAACGTTATCCACTCCATCTCTAACCCGCCTCCCGTCCTTGTGACAGATGGGGCACCAGTCTCTGATCCTTCCTCTGTCGCCACTCTTCTTAATAAATTTTTCCAACACCTGTGCTCTACCCCCCTTCCCACTTCGAGCCTCCCCTCCTTCCACCATCACCTGAAGGATTTCATCCCCCTCCCCCCAGAAGTTTTCCTCGCCCTAACCTCACTTAACCCTCCAAGTTCATCCCTGATGGACTGGACCCTAAACTCCTAAACATCTTGGCCTCAGCCATTGCCTCCCCACTAGCTCACATTCCAACTCTTTCCTTCTCCCTCTGTGCTGTCCCTCAGACCTGGAAATTTGCCAAGGTACTACTCCTGTACAAAGGGGGTGACCCCTCCACTCCTTGTAACTTCTGGCACATCTCTCTCCTCCCCTCCCTTGTTAAGCTCCAGACTCTCTACCTTCATTCACTCCTCTGATTTCCTCTCTCTCCTTTTGAGTCTGGTTTCAAGAAGCACCATTCCACCATATTCTCCATACTGTGTGTTATTGACTTTATCCTCACTGGGATGGATCAGGGCCACATCACCTCAGCAATTTTCATCGATCTGGCTAAAGCCTTTGACTCAGTGTCCAACCCTCTCCTCCTAATCAAACTGCACTCTACTGGACTACCAGCCGACACAGTTGACTGGTTCCACTCATACCTCTCAGGCCATCAGCAGTCAGTGCAGGTGGGAGGTGCTCTGTCCTCCCTATCATAGTAGGAGTCCCACAGGGCTCCATCCTGGGTCCCATCCAATTCTCCATTTTCCTCAATGACTTCCCCTCTGCGTGTGTCTCCTCACACGTCTACATGCACACGGATGACACAGTCATCTACACTTCTACCCCACAGTCTCTGCCATGGTTGGTGTGCTAGAGGACGACTTCCACAATGTACTGTGCTGGTTCCATGTTGGCCAGTTTAAGGTCAACACCAAGATGACGGTGTCCATAACCTTCAGTACCGGTCAGAAACTGTCCAGGCTCTCGACCCCCCCCCAACTGCCACCACTTTAGATGGCACCCTGTTTGAAATGGTCACTGCTTTCAAGTACCTTGGCATGTAGCTCAACAATAAGCTTGACTTCTCTGTCCACTCCACATAGACCCCATTCACGCCAAACTAGGCACCCTGTACCACAATAAAGACTGCCTCTCCCCAGGTTCGCAGGGAGCTAGTAATTAACATGATATTCCCAGTCTCTGATTATGCGGACATAGTCTATGTCATCGCTTTCTCTTCCCTTGCCAGATTGGATACCCTGTGCAATGCCATCTGCTACTTCGCCACCAACTCTCTTCTCCATACCCATCACTGTTCCTACTACTCTTCCCTCTCCATCCTTCCCGTTATCATGTCGCCAGGCTCACTGTGCTGCCTTAATCGCCAAATACTGGTCTGGGTCCCCACCTACATTTCCTCCCTGATCTCCCCCACTCGCTTCGCTACAGAGATTCACGCGCCTTCTCCCTTCCTCACGCTCACACTTCTGCTGGCCAAGCCACCTTCTCCTACCACCTCCCTTACCTCTGGAATCTGCTCCCATCCCCCTTCTCTCCCTGCCTTTAGACATCACCCAAGGCAACTTCCCGCACCTCTGTGTTCCTGTCTTCCCTCTCCCTAATCCCCATATCCTCTTCCTCAACCTTCTCCTGCAAAGCCCCCTAGCTTGATGCCTTTCTCCTTTTTACCCCTTCCTAACACACACTATGCACTTTTCCTCACCACTGTTTGCCCAGAGCTGACTGCATAATAACTGTTTTATATTAAGCTAGCTCATTTACTATGTCTCTGTAGGTACCCATTATCATGTAACGTATTGATGCGTCTTCATGTTTTGTATGTTGTTACTCCCTATATTCCAGTCCTCAGGTCACACCTGAAAACAAGTCTCAGCTCAGTATGCCTTTCCCAGCTACCAACTTTTAAATTAATAAATAGAAGTACTTAAGGGCATTTTCTTTTTTTTTTTTTTTTTTTTAATATACGTATTCTTTATGCCCCCTTACTCACCGCGCCAGACTCATCTTCAGGGAGCCCTAGGTTGTGCGTGCTCCTGTAGTTCCTCCCCAGTTAACTCCATCGGGGCTCCGGTAGACCAGCCCCCATCCTGCCACAGTTTTCTCCCTGGGCGAGGAGGAGAAGAGGAATCCCCCAAAGTCCCCTCCAGTCTGTAAATGTGCATCGGGCAGTCTGCTCAGGCCCTTTGTGAAGCCCGGTTATGGATTGTCTTGGGCAGCTGGGTCCTGCCTCCAGGCATTTGGTGCGGGGGTTTCTCCGCTTTTTCTGGTGCCGCCCCATAGGACGCCAGCACGCTAGAGGAGCCATGGGGCAGAGCACATTGTAACATGCAGTCGTTCCAGCTCCCAGCAGATGTCCTCCCACCCGCTTCATGCCATCTCACTGCACCTCCACCCGTGGTCACCCAGGTGGCGGTAGAGCAGCGGGACAGGCATCCCACCCTACCCAGAGAAGGAGAGCAGCCAGTGGGCGCTCGATCCTCCTCCCGCGGCCGTCCTTCCAGCAGCCCGAATCCGTTCCCAACTCCAGGTCGCTGGCGTCACAAGCGGTAGCTCTACTGCTGCACCGGTGCACCGGCCTTGTTCTTTCTGAATGACCTCCCCACTGCCTGCTCTTCTGTGTCCATTCACATGTATGCAAATGACAAGAGTCTCTTTGCCTCTGGCTCCTCTGCCCCGAACTCACAGCCCAGCTTCAACTGGATTTCAACAATGTCACGCGCTGGTTTGAAGACAGCAGCTGCCCATCAGTGCCAAGAAAGCCATCTATATTACTTTTGCCACCAGGATGAGGCTTGCTAAGCTCTCCCATCTTCCAACCTCTGGCATATATCCAGAGAGTCAGGCAGACAAACCGACATGGTTACCTACAAATTGCAAGAAACAAGTGCACTAGGCAAATAAGAAATGCTAAATCTGCCTAATATAGAGAACAACTTAAGAGTAACTGGGGAAATGGCAGGGAATTCTGGCATAACATTAAATCCCTCACCGGCAAAGAACCCAGAGCTCCGCCACATCTTATAGTAACCACCTCTGGCACTTTACAGCAACCTGTCGACATGGCCAATGCCTTTATTAATGCCTTCATTGACCTCAGCTCTGCCCTCCCCAATATCTCCATACCCAGCCAGATACGGACTTCATCTACCCTAACCCTCCTACCGAACTTAAACCAGGCCAACAACCATTCTACTTTCAGAAAATTACTAGGGCCCAGACAATTAAATATGTCAGAAAAACACTACACAAAACCAGGGTCAGGGAGACTCCTTAGACATGAAGCTAATAGCACTAGCGTTGTACGAGCTTGCCTCTCCCCTGACCATACTTTTCAACATCTCCCTGAGCACTGGAATCTTCCCAGATAGGTGGAAGTCTGCCCTGGTCACCCCGGTGTATAAAAATGGGAACAGAACCAATCTGGGAAACTACCGGCCAATCTCAATACTACCTCCACCCTCTAAAGCGCTAGAAAGGGCAGTCTTGGACCAGCTGACTGAATATTTAAACAAGTACAACCTGCTTTGCCCACAACAACACTGGTTTCGTACAGGCCACAGCACCATCACAGTGTTAATCGACTTCACTACTCACATCTATGAAGCACTTGATTCTGGAAAAACAATGGGGTTTATATTTATCAACCTCACAAAAGCATTTGACACCATTAACCACAGAATCCTGCTCAGACACCTTAGAACCTTGGGACTGTCAGTAGATACCACCTCCTGGCTAAACAGCTACCTTTCCCACAAGACACAGTGTGTGAGGATAGTGGGTGTAACCTCCAATCTCAAAAAGGTAACCCTAGGGGTTCCCCAAGGCTCAATCTTAGGGCCACTTCTTTTCGGATTCTTCGTTAACCTCGCTCCCCAGAGCCTGTCCTGCAAAAGTGCTGCTCTATGCAGACGACGCTGTTATCTCTGTGCCTGGCAGCCTCACATCGGAAACAGCTCAAAACCTTCAGCAAAGCTTTGCCATGCTTGAGAACTGGTTCACCCAAAACAGACTCCTTTTAAACTACACAAAACCAAAAAGTATGCACCTAACCTTGCCACATGCCAAAAGGCATGATGAACCCCTATATATCCATAGCCAAAAAGGAGATGGCATCGAACAGACCTCCTCCTTTAAATATCTCGGGATGCATACTGATGACATCCTATCCTTCGTACACCATATTGACCATGTTGTCAAAACAGCTAATACTAAACTAGGAATCCTCTACAGGCATATGCAATCCATGACCCCTAAAGCTCTTAACCTGGTCATCAGACGCTCCATCCTGTCGGTCATTGACTATGTCCTCATCATTTACAGTGCTGCCTCAGACACTGCCTTAAAAAGGGTAAAAGTACTGATGAACAGGGCTGCCGCCTGGTCCTGGGGTTAAAGCACCAGACCCATACCTGCACCCGCTACACTTCCACTGGTTGGCTTCCCTTATACCTTAGGGCTAAATATCAGTCTTGCCCAATAGGCAAAAAAGCCCTCCTTGGACTCACCCCCCCCCACCCCCAACGCCTCTCTATTCCAGCGCTCCCTCCCCACTAAAGTCACTAGAGCTCAGCTAAGGTGTGCTCCAGGTCCCTTCAAAGAACCTGCCTCCACAGCGCCACTCTCCTTCCGTGGGCCCACTCTGGTTTAATGAACTCCTGCTACCACATGGGAGTCACATGAAAGTGCACCCTTTAAAAGAAGAGAACTAAAACCTCCTTGTCCAAATGTCCTCTGTGACTGCAGCTAGCAAACACCAATGGTATTAACCTCCTTCATTACTAAATTCCACCCCTCTTGCCTACCCCACAGTCCTTCCCCTCACTCTTTCCTCCATCCCCCCGACAAACCCATTGGTGGTTACCCACTACCTCCCTACCTTTTCTCATATCCCCCTCCGCAGTTTGTGACTCAGCCACCTCAGGCTGCTCCCACCATACCCTTAGCATTCATTTGTAAGTCTCCCTCCCCAGGTTTATATTGATACCAGCTCACTATGTTGAAAAGATTCCCATCTTATAGTAATACTGCTGACACTGTAAACAGCCTGTTCAATCGCTACTTACTCAGCATGTATCCTCCTGCCATCCATGAATGTTAAGGAACCTGTTTTTGATCGATATGTAACCTGTCTTGTATATTTGTCTCTTGTTCACTTGGCCTGGAACCTTTGTAAAAGAGCCTTCTGGCTCAAAGGTGTTAAATCCGCAATCAAAATAAATGAATAAAATCCTTCTATATCCCGATAGTGCAGTGACTGAGGATGTCTCCTCCTTCAAGTACCTCAGGGTCTGGCTGGACCGTCACCTCAATTTCTCTGTGCATGTGGACGCCATCCACCAAAAGTTCCACTCCACACTTGGTGCATTTTATAGGAATATGGGAAGTATCCTACTTCCTGCCCACACAGAGAGCATTTCAAAGAAGATAACCCCTCCTTCTTCAACTATGCTGACATTGTCTACAGGGCTGCTCCCAAGTCAGTCTGAACCCGACTGGACCCCCTCATTCACCCCTTAAGTAATTTTGCCCTGGACTGCACCCTTTCACTCACCACTGTACATTTGGGTGTCTTGACCATTGTACTTCCTTAATTTTTGAAATTCTGGTTCGACTCCCTCCCCTCTTACCTTGCCCCCCCTTCACCTCCCTTTGCAATTCTGTCGCTCGCTCTCCAGACAATGAAATCCTTTGCTAGTCAAGCTGCCTTCTCCTTCCACTTCCCTAGACTCTGGGGCTCTCGCCAACCTTCCATCCACTCTGCTCCTTCCCCTCTCCAAAATCGTTTTTATAGAAACACAGAAACATAGAAGTTGACTGCAGATAAGGACTACAAGGCCCATCCAGTCTGCCCATTTTTTCTACCTTATGAATGTGCCACAGGCCTGTACTCTGTCAATGGCCTATCTATTCATACTCATCTTTATTGCTCCCTTATGCCTGTCCCATGCCTGTTTGAAACCCTGCACTGTATTCATATCCACCATTTACTGAGGTAGGCCGTTCCATGCATCCACCACCCTTTCTGTGAAAAAGACCCTCCTCACATTACCCTTAATTGGCCTCCTTCTAATCTCATGCTGTGTCCTCTTGTCCTGCTATTTTTCCTATACTGAAACATGTTCACCTTGTTAATGCCCTTCAGGTGTTTGAATGTTTTGATCATAACACCTCTCTCCCTCCTTTGCTCTAGAGTATACATATTGAGCTCCATTAATCTGTCCTCATACGTTTTCTGATGCAGTCCCTGCACCATTTTGGTTGCCCTTCTCTGGACTGCCTCCGTTTTGTTAATGTCCTTGTGCAGGTGCGGCCTCCAGTACTACACACAGTACTCCAGATGGGGCCTAACCATTGTCTTGTAAAGAGGGATTATTACATTCCTCTTGCAACTTGTGATACCCCTACTAATACACCCCAACATCCCTCTAGCCTTACCTACTGCTTTAGTGGTCTGCTTGGATGATTTCAGGTCATCTGTGATGATGATGATGCCCAAGTCACTTTCTTCCCTCGTGATTGCCAGCAACTCCCCTCCCAACTTATAGGTGGCTTCAGGGTTTCTCTTCCCTATGTGCATGATCTTGCACTTCTTTGCATTAAACCCCAGTTGCCACTCTTCTGGCCATTTTGCCAGTTTATCCAGATCTCTTCTCATTCTGCCCACCCCATCTAGATCATCTACTCTGTTGCAGATCTTGGTGTCATCTGCAAACAGACAAACCTTACCCTCCAGTCCATCTGCAATGTCACTGATGAAGATATTGAAGAGGATGGGCCCCAGGACTGATCCCGGAGGTACTCCATGTGCGACTTGCATCTCTTCTGACTGTATACCATTTACCACCACTCTCTGTTTCAAACAACATGAAGTCTTGCTGTATTCTGACATATGCAGTTAGGTCCTGTCTTTCAACTGCCCCGGAGAACAAAGAGTTAAACTTTCCACGGCCAGCATGGAATGTTCACCACGAGCTCAGCTGAGGCCCCTGTCTGCTGTTGTTTAAACTGCAACCGTCAGATTCTTTACTCTGCCTCACTGAACAGCAGCTCCAGAGATTTCTCCTGCTGCTCGGTTCAAAAAGTCGGTTGAAGTGTCGGTTTTCGGTCAGTTTCTACCGAATTGCTGTTACCGCTTAGTTGGTTCAAGTCTCTGTCTGTGGTGCCGTGAGTACTAAATAGGTTTTTTGTTTTGTTTCTGTGTGGAACTTGTAAATAGTGGATCGGTTCGGCTGAACCAATCAGTTTGAGTTAAAAAAGCTTGTGCTTAATTTAGAGTGTGGTAACCGGTCCGTATCGGTTCTAAAAAAAAAAAAAAAAAAATAAAACAGATTTAATTACGTTTTTTCTCCAAGACCCGTGATACGGTCAGGAACCAATAAGGGAGTCTTGCCTGGCGGATTGCCGAAAAAAGGGTAAGTTTTTGGATAGGACTGGCCATGTCTGAGAAACCCAAGAAAAAAACAGGCCCACTGGGTTTCAACACTGCAGTGTGTGTGTGTGGGGGAGTCTTTGCCAAGGCTGATCCCCACACCACCTGTTATTGTCTGGGGTTTGACCACCTCGATTCAGACTGCCAAATTCGCAAGAATTTTCCCAAATCTACCCTGGAAAAGCGATTAAGTAGACTGAGGGAAAGGGAGGCCGAGAAGTCCGCTGACCCGGATGGCCAGCCCGGTTCGGTTCCGACCGCACCAGAAGGAGTGCCCTCTGACCAGGACGATAGTTCTTCGGGCAAAAGCAGAGCCGATTCTGAGGAGTCGGTTCCAGTGAAAGGAAAGAGAAAAGATAAATCGTCCGGTTCGGACCCAGAAATTCCTACTCCGACCGCCGATGAGATAGCCAAGGCGATAAGGATTGTGCAATTGCTTAGTTCGGTTCTGACCGAACCGGCACCATCTGGCAGGGGCTCGGTTCGGTCGGTTCCCTCGGTTCCGGATTATACTTTGGAAGAATTTTATGAACTGGAGGAGGAGGGAGAGTATGAGGATGAGTATGGTGATTATGAAAGTCTGGATGTGCCTATTGACCCGGACATCTCCCCAGACAGACCTTCACGTGTTTCTCCTCCTAGGCTTTCTAAGTCCCCTTCTCACTATATGTTTTACAAAAAAGTGGCCGAGACCCTCCAGCTTCCTGTGGTGAATGCAGTAGAGGATCAGGAAGAGCCTGATTATGTTGAGATGATGGACATCCCAGAGTCCAGGAGACTGTCTATTCCTCTCCACAAATCCTTTGGGAAACAGACACATAAAATTCTCAAGTCTCCTAACTCTATACCTCCTGTGGACAGACGAATGGACAAGAGATACACTCTCTCAGGCTCAGACACGGAGTTCCTGTTTCAGCAATGCAGCCATGTTGGGGTCGTGCAGGCTGCTGCCTGTGATAAGGCAAATATTCCATTGGCATCACACCCCCCAGACAAGGACTCCAGGAAGACTGATGCCATGGCAAAGAAACAATACATGGCAGTATCTTTGGGACTCAGGCAGGCTAACTATATGGCCTATACAGCTAGATACCAGAAGTCCAGGTGGGACACTGTGCTGGCTCTGGCTAAACAGGCCCCTGACCAGCTTGCCGCAGATGGGATTGAGGCATCGAAAGTACAGTTTCATGCTGCTGTGGACTCCAATGATGTTTCATCAAGAGTCATGGCTACATCTGTGGCTCTTCGGAGGATGGCTTGGCTCTGATGTACTAGCCTATCACAGGATACCCAGGCTAAGGCCATGGATTTTCCTGTAATTGGTAATTCTCTGTTTGGGGAGCAGACAGAGAACTACATGAAAAAGTAGATGAGTACAGGACCACTTACAGGAGTGCTCAGGCCAAAGAAAGGCAAGCAGCTCCTCAAAGGTAGCAGTCCAGGGGCAGGGGCAGGCCTTTTTTACCAAGCTCAGGCCTCCTCCTCTTCCTTTTCACAGAGGGGGTTCTTTAGAGAGAGAGGCAGAAGGGGGATGAGCAGGCCTGCATCCACCCCTCAGCCTAAAGCCCCTGCCAAGCAGACACCCTGATGGGTCTGCCCGGGCCGATTCTCCCATACCAGTAGGGGGCAGGCTGGCTTACTTTGTCCAGGACTGGAAGTCTCTTACATCAGATAAGTGGGTCCTGGAAGTAGTAAGCCAGGGACTGGTTCTCAGCTTCAAAAAAATTCCTAAGATGAGAACCAGATCCTTTCCACCTGCAAATCTCTCAGAGACCCTTGCCCTAGAGGCAGAGGTTTCTTCTCTCCTAGCTTTCAGAGCTATAGAGAGGGTTCCCACCCTACACAAGGGCAAAGGATTGTACTCCAGGTACTTCCTAACCCCCCAAAAGGCAGGAGAATGGCGGCCCATCCTGGACCTAAGATATCTGAACAAACACCTTTTAAAGCCAAAGTTCAAAATGGTGACTCTGGGGAATTATCCTTCCCTCTCCAAGGCCAGGGGACTGGCTAGCCTCCCTGGACCTCAAAGATGCCTACTTTCACATTTCCATCAGGTGCTCCCACAGAAAGTACCTCAGGTTCGAGTTGCCCTCAGGCCACTATCAGTTCAGAGCAATGCCCTTTGGCCTAACATCAGCCCCAATGGTTTTCACAAAGTGCCTGGCAGTAGTTGTTGCTTTCCTAAGAAGAAAAAAGATCTCCATCTTTCCATACTTGGACGACTGCCTCATAGTAGGTCAGTCCCCAGACCAAGTCAAGTCACATCTGCAAGTGACCCAGCAAGTGCTCACTTCCTTAGGATTCCTTCTCAACCTTCCGAAGTCAGTTCTCGAACCAGTACAGCTCCTCACCTTCATAGGTGCAGAACTGGATACAGTAAAGGCAAGAGCTTTCCTTCCCCTGGAAAGGCCAAAAAACCTTACGGAACTGGCCTCTTCATTCACCCTTCAGGTGTCTCGACCAGCAAGGCACTTCCTTCAGCTGCTGGGCCACATGGCAGCTTCCACAGCAGTGGTCCAAGGGGCAAGATTCCAGATGAGGGACATTCAGTTCCACTTAAGAGCCTTCTGGTCCCAAAGAAAGGATTCCCTTACCAAACTAGTCCCAGTGACTCGAACCCTAATCCAAGCCTTGCAATGGCGGCAGGATCAGGTCAATTTGAGACAAGGGGTTCCATTTGTCATTCAGTCTCATTCAGTGATACTCACCACAGATGCTTCCCTGCTGGGCTGGGGAGCCCATTTAGGGGATCTTACCACCCAAGGACTGTGGTCGCCTCAGGAATCTCTGCTTCACATCAATCTCTTGGAACTCAGAGCAGTGTTTCAGGTACTGCAAGCTTTTTCCAAATGTGTACAGAACAAGGTGGTTCAGGTCAGAACAGACAACACCACCACCATGTGGTACATCAACAAGCAAGGAGGCACTCTGTCTATGGCCTTGTGCACAGAAGCAATGACGTTGTGGTCCCTGGCCTATTCCCTGCAAACCTCTCCAACTGCAGTTCACCTCCCAGGGAAGGACAATGTCCTAGCAGATGCACTGAGCAGAATATCCCAGGGCCATCACGAATGGGCCCTAGATCCTCTAGTTTTGAAAGTGATTTTTCTTGAGATGGGGCACACTAGAGATAGATCTTTTTGCAGCCCCAGACAATCACCAACTTCCTCTCTTTTGTTGCAGACCCCCAGTCTTGGGCTCATTCCCCTGGATGCTCCGATTCTGAACTGGGAAGGGAAATTTCTGTATGCTTTTCCCCCCTTCCCTCTCCTGTTCAAAGTGTTAGTCAAGATAAGGTCACAACCATGCAAAGTGATTCTGATTGCTCCAGACTGGGCCAGACAGCCCTGGTACCCCCTGTTGCTGTCCCTAGCAGTCCACCTTCCTCCGTCTCTTCCCAGGAATTACAACCTGTTGACATCCTCTCAGGGGAGGATTTGGTACCCGAATCTCCAGTCTCTCAATCTCAAGGCATGGCTCTTGAAGAGTTAGAGTTTGCAGATCTGCATCTTTCCCAAGGGGTTCTGGATATCCTTAAGGCTTCTCGAAAGCCTTCCACCAGGAAGACTTACAACTCCAAATGGAAAAGATTCAGCATTTGGTGTTCTAAGAAGAATATTTCTCCAGACTCTGCTAAATTGCCTTCGGTTCTGGACTATATGGTCCATCTTAATGGCCTAGGCCTCAGACCAGCTACCCTTAAAGTACACTTGGAAGCTGTTTCTGCTTTCTTGTCAGTAGGCAGGCCTTCCTCTCTATCATCCCATCCTGTATTTTGTAAGTTTTTTAAGGGATTGCTTCACACCAACCCCCCCTTTAGGGATCCTGCTCCTGCTTGGGACCTTACTGTTTGCATTGCTCAGCTTATGCAACCACCCTTTGAGCCTTTGTCCTCAGCAGACCTTAAGTACTTGACTTGGAAAACTGTGTTTTTAGTAGCCATTACTTCTGCCAGGCGTATCAGTGAATTGCAAGCCCTGTCAGTGGAATCTGATTTCATCTCTTTCCATAGAGATAAAGTGGTCTTTAGAACTAACAGAAAGTTCTTACCTAAAGTGGTTTCAGATTTCCACCTCAACCAGTCTATATTTCTCCCCGTTTTCTTCACTGACCATTCCTCCTCGGGAGAGAGGAGGCTACACAGCTTGGATGTTAGAGCCCTTAGCTGCTACATAGAGTGTACCAAGGGTCAGAGGTTTGAATCCCTCCAGTTGTTCCTTACATATGGAGAAGTTGGTAAGGGCAAACCTGCCACTAAGAGATCTATTGCCAGGTGTATTGTTTCTTGTATACAATTCTGCTATGAAAAACTGCATAGAACTCCACCCTCAGGCCTGAGGGCTCTTTCCACTAGAGGTACAGCTGCTTCCCTGGCTGCTGCCAGGGATATTCCTCTCCTAGAAATTTGTCAAGCAGCCACCTGGAAAACAGTCCATACTTTCACCAAGCATTACTTTCTGGATATCCAGGCTAGGAGTGATGCTCGGTTTGGCACAGCAGTACTTCAGAGCCTGTTTCCAAAGTAGGTTCTGTCCCTCCTCCATAGAGGTACTGCTTGGTAGTCTGCATATGTCAGAATACAGCAAGACTTCATGTTGTTTGAAGAAAAAATTACTCATCTTAGTAATGTTGTTTCTTCTAATGGAGTCTTGCTGTATTCTGACCCCCCCCGCCTCCCCTCAGTTTCCACACAGAACATCTAGCGAGTCTTTGCTCATAAAGATCTGACGGTTGCAGTTTAAACAACAGCAGACAGGGGCTTCAACCGAGCTCGTGGTGAACATTCCATGCTGGCCATGGAAAGTTTAACTCTTTGTTCTCCGGGGCAATTGAAAGGCAGGACCTAACTGCATATGTCAGAATACAGCAAAACTCCATTAGAAGAAACAACATTACTAAGGTGAGTAATTTTGTCTTTCTGCCTGCCAACTAGTTTTCCACCTAGCTGACCAATGTCTGACCCACTCCGAGCCTACCCAGCTTGTTTATCAATCTTCTATGTGGAACAGGGTCGAAAGCTTTGCTGAAGTCAAGGTAGGCAACAGCAACTGACTGTTCCCCCTTGGTCCACCACTCTGGTTACTCAGTCAAAGAAATCTATGAGATTAGTTTGACAGGACCTTCCTGTTGTAAACCCATGATGTCTTGGATCCTGTGCTTCTATGGATTCCAGGTGTTGCACTATCCCTTCCTTAAGGAGTGCCTCCACAATCTTGCCCACTACTGAGGCCCACTACTTTATTTTATTTCTTTATTCAGTCTTGGATTAAAGTACCTCTGAGTGCCAAGCAGCTCATTTACAAAGGTTCCACATCAGTGGGGAGGGGTTACAGACAGACACAGTAGGAACTAACAGAACGAGTTACTAAAAAACATCATATACAACAATTATCATAGTTAAATTACATCATACATAAACAGCAACAATTAAGGTAGAGAGGAAGCGAAGAATAATGTGAGGAAAGGAGGGTAGAAAAGTTTTTTGTCCAGGAAAAGGCAGCAGCCAGAGGCATTGTCAAAGCTGCATTTAAGGAAGGCAGGGAGTAGAGGTGAGAAAAGAGTTGATGGGAGAGGGAGCAAGGCATTGGAAAGGGTGTAGGGCAGGGAGGCTAGTCAATGCTAAGCAAGAGGAGGTGTCAGGAGGCAGAGTAGTTCAGCAGAGGGAGGGAGAAAAAAAGGATTTGGGTACCTGTGGGTTAGGAGGTGCAGTCACAGGAGCTTTCAGTTAAGAGCTGATGTCGGAGCATGTGTTTGAGCTGGCCGAGTTTAGTCAGGATAGCCAGTTCACTGTGCAGCACACTGAACCAGGAACGGGCTCTGAAATGAAAGTAGCATTGGCATTGAGTAGTCCAGCACCTCAGGACAAGGAGGAGTTCGGTTGTTGAGGTTCAAGTGTGTTGGGTCTTGAGAGATTTGTTAATTAGGCATCCCACGCCTGGTGGCATGAGCCCAAGGAACACCTTTTTCGTAGGAAGGCACGTTTAGAATTTAATTCTCCCACTTAGCTGGAGCCATCCAGACTGAGCACACAGCTCACAAGTGTGGGCGAAACGGGCAGCACCCGTTATAAAAGTCTACAGACCTTATTCAGGGAAAAAAGTTAGGCTTTTGAATGCAGTAGTGCAAGCAGCTCTGTATATGATTAGGCCATAATCAATGGGGTTCAACTGCCTACCTCTGAACGGGTGCGAAATCTGGGAGTGGTTCTTGATGATGGATTGACACTGCGTGTGCAAGTGTCGGCAGTCGTCAAGTCTTCCTTTTACCATCGCAGGAACATCACCAGAATTAAGCACCTTGTTCTGTCCGATGATTTGACTACGTTGATCCATGCCTTTGTGACCTCGTGCCTTGACTACTGCAACTCCCTTTACCTGGGGCTTCCAGGGATAGATGTCCACTGCTTGCAGCTGGTGCAGAACACTGCGGCACGATTTATTAATGGGGGGCTTCACATTCCAGTCATATTACTCCCGTGCTGCGGAGTCTGCACTGGCTGCCTATACAGTGGCGGGCCACCTTCAAGGTCGAGCTTCTGACCTACAAAGCCCTACACGGACAAGGACAGAGCTATCTGCAAGAGCTCCTGGTTCCCCAAAGCCCCGGCCAGCCTCTCCGCTCAACTGACATCGGGTTGTTAGAGGTTCCCTGGGTGCGGCTGAAGACATCTGGCGCCAGGGCTTTTATGTTCGTGGCGCCATCCCTGTGTAACTCTCTACCTCGTCAGATTAGAGAGCACAGGACCGTAGAGAGCTTTAAGACCGACTTAAAAACATATTTATTCAGACTAGCTTTTAATATCTGATGTCTGAGAATTTTAAATCAATCTGGATATATTTATACGAAGTGATGTATTTATGAGTATTTTTAATTGAAGTCTGATTTATTTATGTGATTTAATATGTTTTTATGTAACGCGCTTTGATACTTTGAATTGCGTTATATAAATAAAAATTATTATTATTATTATTATTATTATGATCGATAGCACGGAACTGTGAATTGCAAGCTTGAGAGCTTCAGGAGTTGGACTCCTTCTGTGTCGACAGAGGAGCCCAATCCTAATTTTGACGGCCCTGGCAACATTCTTGATGTGATGCACGTAGTTAAGGTAACTATCCAAGGTTACACCCGGGTACTTAAAGTGCTGGATTTGTTCGAGGGGAGCTCCTTGGTTATTTCTGATAGTAACAGCATACGCCTTGTGCTTACTGCGGGAAGATGAAAACATCAGGACTTTTGTCTTCTTGTAGTTTAGTACCAGCTTATGTTTACTAAACCATTGCTCAACCTCCATGAATCCAAGTTGCAGACTGCTTTCGAGCAGGTTTGGGTCTGAGTGACTTGCAAAGATGACAGTGTCATCCGCACAGAGCAGGGTTCGTTGATGACATGCAGTCGGTAAGTTGTTCAGGAAAATGATGAAAAGGAGTGGACCTAAAATTGATCCTTGTGGTACTCCAGAGCAAACCGGCCTCTGTTCCGAGACAACATTAGATATCTTCACACGCTGGGATCCGTCACAAAGATAGCTTCTAAACCAGTGCAGCATATCGGGGTGAGACCAGTTTAATAAAGATGTCCGAGGAGAAGTGGGTGGTTAACAGTGTCAAATGCCTTCATTAAATCTATAAAGGCTGCACCTACAAGACTGCCTTGGTCAAATGACTGCTGAATGAAACTGGTAAATTCTAGTAGTGCTGTGGTGGTGGTGGTGGTGGTGTGCCCTTTCCTAAATCCATGATGTTGTGGACATGGAATGGAGTATTTTTCCCTTCACTCTCCAAAATCTCTCCTCCACAGAATCACTACTCACTCCTGCAACTGTCCCCGACACTGGGCCCTGCCTGGGCTTTATTTTGCCATCATTCTACCCCTGCTTCCCCCTCACCCAGCAGTTCACTAGTGCAGTTCCTCCTTCACCCCCCTCACCCTGTACCAAGTATTGCTTTACTGCACACAGCATACTGTTCATCTTCAGCACTTTATTATATTGTACATTTCCAAACAGAAGCATTGCCTGTTAAATTGTTTATTTTTGTTACACTACTTGTCACTGTATTTTGTAACTGCACTGTTGTGTACTCTCCCGGCGCCCCCAGGATGCATCTGGTAAACAGCTGTTACCAACTCATATGTCTTTCCCATTAAAAAAAAAAAAAAAACTTTTGAGAAACTTCCAGTGACGTCACCGAACCGCATGGAAGCCTAGATCGGAGCTCCGTGATAGTGGTGAAAAATTAATTAATCCGGTGTCTTTTCGCGGTGAAACAGAACCTGGTTCAAGAAGTTTTGACACGAAGAATGAGTCAGCTAGCGAAATCATGGGGCAGAAGTAAAGTTAAGCCAGTCAACCGACGTAGAACCGATCATGACCACAGCCCCAGTGCAACCCCGTCGAGGGCCTCGGAATCGGCGACAGGCTCAGGCGGAGAAAAGGAAGATACTACACCACGGGGCAGCACCCTACATGGCCGTGCGACAGCACATATTGTCAAAATGCTGCATCGCATTGATTCCAATGTGAAAGATATTAAGCAGGACATGAAGCGTCTTGAGCGGAGGACCAATGATCTGGAAACAGGCCTTGATGGGCTAAGAGACAACTCCATGCGACTCAGCATGGCGGTACTGTATCTGGCCAGGAGAGAGAGAGAGCCCACTGCGAGGGCGGAAGACGCAGAGTCCAGGGGACGGAGAAAAACAATCCGAATTTTCGGATTTCCTGAAGGAGCTGAGCAAGATAATATCACGGACTCTGTAAGACGTGGCTCCGCCAGGAGCTAGATATTCCCAACACTGACCCCCTGGAGCTTCAGCAAGTGCACCGGGCGCTGGGCCCAAAACCGAAGAAAGAGGCTCCCCCGCGCTCGATCCTAGTTAAATTCCTTCGATATCCAGTGAAAGACATGATCCTCAGGAAGGCCTGGTCAAAACGGGATCTTATTCTCAATGGGAGAAGGGTTTATGTGGATCATGATTTCCCACCAGCCACAATGCAAAAGAGAAAACGTGTGTTGGGGGTAATTAAGCAACTCAAAGACAAGCAAATAAAAGCCCAGATGCGATACCTGGCGAAACTTATTGTCTATTAGTCATCTGGCAACAAGCTCTATGACTCCCTTTTACATGCCAGCAAACCCTTGCAGGAGGTAAGCATTCGTCTCCCAGACTTCCAAACGGAGCTCTCGGAACAAACTTTGCTGCAGCTACGTTGGAAAACAGTGGGGAAAAGCTCGACAAGAAGCACCGCAACTGGAGGGCCAGGGCTTGATGACTCGTTACTTAAGGAGCTGATTCTTCTCAGAAAAGGGATACAGGCAACCCAGTCCACCTGAGATAATGCGAGGGGGAGAAGAATTGTTCTTGTGACTGTCCTTGAGGAGAGTACCCCTAAATTGAAGATGAAGAGCTGGAAGTGTTCTGAATTGCTCGAAACCAGATGATGCAGTAAAGCCCTGGACTTAAATTAAGGGCTGGAACTGTGCAAAAGTTTAAAAAGGAGAAAATTTTTTTTTTTTTGGCTAACTTAATTCTTTCTCGAGCTACAGCCTGGGACACTCGGTGGGGCCACTTTGGTGGGGACATTTCTCCCTGCAGCGAGTTTGGGCTCAGCCCTTGTTCCCATCTCTATCTCTCTCGTCCGCGCCACAGTGAGTGTGGACCCATGAATATCAATTCTTAAGGTTGGGAGCCCAATAAGGGCCAGAGTTCTTAAGTTGATTTAGTTATACGAGGTAAATACCGGATTTGTTTACAACAGTTTCAAATAGATTTCAAGGTGAATTAACTCACCACTTGCCTCGGGGCTGGATTTATCCTTTCCACCGGAAGCCAACTCAGGGGATAGGTTGCCCATTGGAGGTCTGCCTGTAGTAATGCAGTGCTGTCCCCCATTAGGGAATTTTTACCTTCCTTCTGAGGATTCACCCCAGGAGACTACCTATCTATTCACTCTTACGGGATGGAAGAAGGTGGGGGTCCAAATGGTCGGACTATGCTCCTGGGCAGAGGGAGTGTCCTTCTGCGGTGGACTTTTAGTGGCCCATGTGTACACAGTTCACTTTGTAGTGAGTATTGTCTTTTTTTTCCCTTTTCTTATTCAAAGTTTGTGGTTAGTTAGTAGTATAAGTGGGAAAAGGGGGGGTTGTAGGTTTGGTGGAAGGGGTAACACAGCGTGGCAGGATGGATTGTTTGCGGTGGGTATTGTGTGCCTCCTCAGTCCATGGTAAGAACCAGAAGAGGTGCTGGAAGAAGAGCGAGACCCTGCACATGAAAAGGAAGGGTAACAAAATGCAAAAAATTACTTTTTCAGCGAACATATTGGAACTCTGAAACTGGTATCCTTCAATGTAAAGGGACTGGGATCTCCGGCTAAGCAGCACAAGATTCTTAAGGACCTAGACAGGGCGAAATGTGATATTGCCCTGGTCCAAGAAACCCACCTTTCGGAGGTGGAGCACAGTAAATTACTCCGCTTATGGGTGAACGAGGCGAGTGCCTCATCTCATCCAAACCCGAAAAAAGCAGGAGTAGCCATTTTAGTTCGGAAGGGATTGGGTTTTACCAGGACAGGCTCCTTCACAGATGGGGAGGGATGAGTGGTGATCCTTTCCGGCAGAACTGCAGGTAGGGCTCTACATAAAGTGAATATTTATGCCCCCACCCCTTCCAACTCTGATTTCTTCAGGTTTGTTTTTGTAATTATAGCCTCATTACCGGAGGGTCAAGTGGTGACGGGGGGAGATTGGAACTTCGTGTTAGATCCAAAGATGGACCGGTCTGGAAGACAGGGGAAAGGATTTAGTAATGTAGGGAGTAAAACTTTAGCTCACTTGTGCACGGAAGCTGGATGGGTGGATGTATGGAGAGATAAGTATCCATCTAATAGAGACTATACTTTTTATTCCTGTCCACAAGACTCATACTCCTGTCTCGACAGGATTTATGTGCATAAAGCTTGGGTTGGATCTATAGTGGACCAACAGATATACCCTATTTGTTTGTCAGATCACGCAAAGATCAGTCTAACCCTTGACTTAGGACCCAGACATAAGCAATCCCTGTTACGCATAGACGCCGGGTTCCTTAAGGACAAGGAGTTTATATCTAATAAAATACGGGAGGTGATTGACAATTATATTCGAGAAAACACGGGGTCAGTGTCTAAGATAAAGTATTTATGGGATAGACTTAAAGCGGTAGTAAGGGGCGAGGTAATTTCATATGCATCACGGCAAAAGAAGGCCAGGCAACAACAACAGGATAAACTAGAACAAAAAATCACTGAGTTGGAAAATTTACACAAGAATGGGGGCCCAAGTAGTTTGTTAAAAGATCTTAAATTAGCGACAGACCAATTGCAATAAATTCTCTCTGTAAAAACTGAGAATGCTCTGAGGTTTACAGCACAAAGGTACTATGTTGAGGGAAATAGGGCAGGCAGACTCCTGGCTTTCAGGTTAAGAAAACAGGCGGCGGATAGGTTTATTTCGGGGGTGACAGATCCTAGACTCTCCGGGCGGACAGTCACAGACTCTGTTCAAATTGCACATTGTTTCAAAACGTTTTATGAAGACTTATACAGGTTTGGGGCAGACCAACCGGAGAAGATTAAAAAATTCTTAGACGGGCTTGGGCTGCCTAGGCTCTCAGAGGAACTGGTGAGGGAGCTCGACCGGCCCTTCTCCCAGTCCGAGATAATGGAGGTTATTAAGACCCTTAAACACAATAAGGCCCCGGGTCCGGACGACTTTATTGCGGAATACTACCAGAACTTTAAAGACAAGTTGATCCCCCTACTGTTACAAGTTTGTAATGTGGCCCATAACCACCTGGAGGCCCCTGATACTTGGGCCCAGACCGTGGTGACCGTTATCCCCAAGCAGGATAAAGATCCTTCCCTGTGCGGCAGCTACCGCCCCATTTCACTTTTGAACCTGGATGTCAAGATGTTTGCTAGGATGATAGCAAACTAGCTACAGGGGGTAGTGACATGACTGGTGTACCCAGACCAGGCAGGTTTCATGCCAGGAAGGCACCTACATGGACAATGTAAGAAGATTACTTAATGTGATGAAGTATTGTAAAAATAATGGGAGGAGAGACACAGCAGTGGTCACTGCACTCGACACTGAAAAGGCCTTTGACCGCCTGGAATGGGACTATCTGGGGGAGGTGCTTGTTAAATTTGGGATGGGACCTAGATTCCAAACATGGGTGGATACACTGTATAAAGATCCGTCGTCCACGGTCCGACTAAATGGAGTACTCTCTTGCCGGTTTCCCACTGAGGGGGGGACCAGGCAGGGCTGCCCCTTCCACCCCTCGTGTTTGCTCTAAGTATGAAGCCTTTGGTGGAGGCATTCTGGTCACATGAAGATATAGTGGGGATCAAGGTGGGGGAGGTGGACAACCGCATTTCCCTATACGCGGATGACACGTTACTATATTTAAAGGACCTTCCAGTCTCCTTGCCTGCTGCTGTCTCTCTCCTGGGGGAATTTGGTTGCGTTTCAGGCTTTAAAATAAATGAGTCTAAGTCAGAAATAATGTCCATTGGGGCTCCTGCCCCCTCCAAGGTGAAAGCCCTAACTAATTTGAAATGGACCATCACGGTTTTAGATACCTGGGGATTCACATCCCGAAGGATCTCAGGAAGTTATATCAACTCAACCACTGGAGGCTTCTGGAGGTGATACTAGGGGATTGTGCAAGATGGTCGGCACTCCCCCTCACCATTTCAGGCAGGTAGAATCTGTGAGAATGAATATTCTCCCAAGAATGCTTTTTCTGTTCGATACAATCCCCTTGTGTCCCCCCAGGCAGTTCTGGTCTGAGATTCAAAAGCTTTTAAGTAAGTTCATTTGGGCAGGGAGGAAGCCTCGGCTGAGCTGGACCTTGTTGAAGCAGCCTAAAGGAAAGGGTGGGCTGGGTGTCCCTGATGTTAAAGAATATTTCAGGTCGGCCCAGCTGCAATATTTGGCAGCCTTTTCCCTTCCGGGGGAGAAACAAAGTTGGGTTAGAATGGCTATCCAAACACTAAAGCCACATACCTTGGACTCTATTTTACTTAATAGGAACTTCAGGGTGTCCCAGGGGTTGTTGAACCCATGGCTTAAGACGCTGATGAAGGTATGGTCACAAGTATTAAAAGAGAGGAGTTTATAAATTCCAGTTCTGCGACACGGCAGGATACTTGATAGAGTTGATTTCCAGCCAGGAAGGGAAAATCGGATGTTTAAACGTTGATCGGCTTTGGGGCTTAACCGGTTTTCACAGATATTTGCAGGGGATACCATCAAGAGCTTTGTCCAGATTCAACAAGAGTTTAAGGTTCCGACCTCTGATTTTTATGGCTGTTTACAAATTAGACATTACCTCCACTCTGTAGAGGAGGGAGATGCCAATCCGCCCAAAGATGCCGTCCCACTAGGGGAGATTCTCCTCCGGTTGATGGACAGAACATCTCAAAAAACCCATCTAATATCAATGATATATCTGGCAGGCAGGCCTGAGGTCTCGGACGCCAGGCTCAAAATCCAGACCCTGTGGGAGAAGGAGTTGGAGATAGAAGAAGGAATTATAAGATGGGAACTGATCTGGAGGTTGGCACACAGGACTACTGCTTCGACTTCCTGGACGGAGTTCAGATGGCAAATACATAGAAGATTTTTCAGAATGCCTGTGATAACTAAACATTTCGGGCAACAATATTCAGACAAATGCTGGAGGGATTGCGGGATGGTGGGATCCCATGAACATATTTTTTTGGAGCTGTATTAATCTCCAAGACTACTGGAACCTTATAAGTAACCGCTGGAGTGACATTTTACAGGTAAATGTTCCCGAGTAACCTCGCTTCCATCTCTTAGGGGGAACCACCACCGCGGCTAAAAGGTGTTAAAGCCAATTATTTATTCCAGATTTTGATAGCTGCAGCCCAAAAGGCTATCACACAGTTGTGGCTTACGGAGACACCTCCAGATGAAAAACAATGGCTGCAGTGTTATCATCGAATCAAAACAATGGAAAGACTTACAGCCAACTTAAACCTAAAACCTGATGTCTATAAAACTTGATGGTTCCCCTTTTTTGAGTTCTTAGGTATTCAGGAGGGTGTCCCAACTTTAGAAATTCTGGCCAGAGAAGACTTAAATCTGGAATAGTGAAATGTATGAGCATGACCTGGCTTAAGACCACCTTGTCATGCTGTTGGGGGGATTGGGATGGTTTAATGTTGGACTTACAACTAGCAATAAGGGTGTTGCGAAGACTGTGTATCACTTAAGTAGCATAACACACTTAATTAAGGGCAGTGTATACAGGACACAGTTGTGAACTGACTTAAGGCCCGATTAGGGCAACTAAATTTCTGTAAATCTGACTGGAGTAGTATACACCTTGTTTGCCTTATCGGGACGCTTAGCTGGCTTGTACGGTAGACTCATATTCTAACACTCTAGATGAAGTAGCTCTGTTGTAATTTATTTATTTTTGCCTTTTTTTTTTTATATAGACCTTTTATTTATGCTTTTTTTATATATATAGAGTGTTTACATTTTTATCCTTTGTACTTTATTGTATGTGTGTACTCTTGGAAAAACCAATAAATTGCAATTAAAAAAAAAAAAAACAACAACTTTGAAATAAATAAAAATGACTGGACCAGTCCCTCGACTTCTCCACCCACATTAACGCAATTTCCTCAAAACTACTTCCCGGTTTGGGTATGAACAAGTCACAGCAGCCTCATTTGATAGGGGGAAAAGAAGGGGTGTCGCCATCTTAGTTGCCAGGGGAGTTCAGTTCCAAAAGACAGGCAGTTATATAGATCCTGAGGGCCGTCTAGCCATCTTGACGGGAAGTTTAGCAGGTAAGCCTATTACTCTGGCATCTCTATATGTCACCCCAGGTTCAACTACGGAAATCCTAAGATCCCTTCTAAATAAAATCACTGAGGTACATAAGGGTCTACTGGTAATAGGAGGAGATCTTAACCAGGTCTGGGAACAGGGGGACACTTCTAAAGCCCAGTCTTTCCGACAGAATCCTGCGAGCAGAGCCATTAGAGACCACCTGAGGGAGCCTTTTGGGTGGATGCTTGGAGGTTACATAATAAGGGGACTAGGGAATAAACGCACTACTCTTACCCACGCGGGTTGTATGCTAGGATTGACTATCTATTGATTTCGGGGGAACACCAGAGTCAGGTAGAGAAATGTACCCATATTCCATCTGTTATTTCTGATCACTCACAATTACACTTGAGGTTAAATTGGAAGGTCAGAAGGGGACCCACATTATGGAAATTCAATAATTATATGTTGAATATAAAGGAGTTTACTGAAAAAGCCAAGGCAAGACTAGCACAAATTAGGCAGGAAAATGATGCACCAGAAATTACCAGGGCGGTATTGTGGGATACTGTAAAGACGGTATTCAGGGGAGAATGTATTAAGTTTGCATCGTATTTCAAACGGCAACAAAACAGGCAGTTGGAGGAATTACAAAATCAATTGCGGGACTTACAAAAGAGACATGCTAATGGGGACAAAGAAGCAATAAAGGATATGCAGGGGGTTAAACAAAAGATCCAAAAATTAATTGATGTTAAACCGGAACAAGCATTACAGCGCTTGCGACAAAAATACCATGAGACAGGCCCCAGAGCATCCCGACTCCTAGCACATCATCTCAGGCAACAGACTGCTAGGTCCACAATTACTCGGATTCGTGATCCAAAATCCAGAACCTGGCTGAAAACACCAGAAGATATTAGACTGGGCTTTAGGAAATTTTATTCAGAACTCTACAAATTAGACCATACCCCTGATAATTCACAAATAGAATCCTATCTGGACAAATTACGATTGCCCAAGCTGACTGGGGAGTCCAGAGACACCTTGGATGCCCCAATTACTTCCCAAGGACTGGAAAGTGCTATTAAAAAACTGAAAACTAAAAAATCTCCGGGCCCGGATGGATTTACTCTGGAATTTTTCAAATTTTTAATGCCTGAACTTAAAGAACCCCTCTTGAAGGCCTGTGTAGAGGCGCAAGTAGGGGAGGCATTCCCCGAAACATGGAACTATGCAGTTATTTCTAGTATCCCTAAACCTGGAAAGGACATAACATACTGTAGCTCCTACCACCCTATTTCAGTCCTTAACATTGACTATAAAATATATACCTCGATACTAACGAAAAGGCTAGAGGTGGCTCTCCCAAAGCTGCTTGATCAGGACCAAACTGGATTTGTCTTGGGAAGACAGGCCCAGGATAATATTAAAAGATCATTACACTTGTTGTACCATGCTGCCCGGTCGAAGAATCCGTGTTTATTATTAAGCTTAGATGCTGAGAAGGCCTTCAACCGGGTAGCATGGAGCTTCATGGGGATAGTATTGAAGAAATTTGGACTCTCTGATCTTTTTATTAAAAGCATATCCAACATATATTGGAAACCAAAAGCCTATGTGAAGATTAATGGTAGTGTCTCCCCCCCAATTTGGCTATATCGAGGTACCAGACAGGGATGCCCACTTTCCCCCCTCCTATTTGCCCCATACCTAGAACCACTGGCCCAGGGGATTCGACAAGATAACCTAATCCAGGGTTGGGATTTGGGAGGGGAAACACATAAATTAGCTCTCTACGCAGATGATCTGTTGATCTACCTTAAGAACCCGGAACAGTCACTGGACCCACTTTGGACACATCTGACAGAATTTGGCCACTAGCGGGTTACAAAGTAAATCTCACTAAAGCGGAGATATTAAATTACAATATAACCCTGGAGGAGACTTTAAAAATTCCCTTCAAATAGAATCTCACAAGTATTAAATACTTAGGTATTCAACTGAGCTACTGAGCCAGACCAGCTTTTACCCTTAATTTTACCCGATTCTGAAAGATATTAAAGAGAATTAGATAGATGGGCCCTGTTCCTATTCCTCTGACTCAGAGGGTAGAAGCAATAAAATGATAATCCTCCCAGGTTCTTATATTTGGCCCAAACTATACCATTTTATTACTAAGTCATACTTTAACACACTTAGCAGAGGAATATCTCGGTTTTTATGGGGATCTCAAAGACCAAGAGTGTGCCTTACGGTATTACAAATACCTAAGAGGAGGGGGATTGTCTCTCCCAAATTTTAAAGTATACCATCAGGCTGCACAACTCAGAACAATAATGTATTGGCTAGACCAGACATGTATAGGCAGATGGAAATCACTAGAACTGGGGGACGGGGCACTGGCAAATATTGGCTCTGTTCTTTTGAGACAAGGGAAGGGCCCTTCAACCCATACTATAGGTAATCCCTACACAGCATCAACTCTAAATGTGTGGTTTGGAATGTTAGGGGATAAGAAGGCTAAATATGGAGATATCTTCTGTTCTCAGTTCCATATCTGGATACCTTCCCTCCTGTCAAGTGGGATATAGGATTCAAGAGATGGGAGGAGCATAGTTTATATCTTATCTGGCACTTTATGGAAGGCAATGAAATAAAGGAATTTCAAACTTTGGTAAATGGGTATGGAATCTCGTGGCAGGATAGATTTCGATATTTTCAAATTAGAAATTACATTAAGAAATTACAGTCTCAGTTGGGATCAGACAATCTTCCCTTACCACAAATAGCTTACATCCTTAAAAGAGCAGTGGAAAGAGACCCCCCCCACCCCCGACGGCCCATATT
This sequence comes from Neoceratodus forsteri, assembly GCA_016271365.2. Taxonomy (NCBI): domain Eukaryota; kingdom Metazoa; phylum Chordata; order Ceratodontiformes; family Ceratodontidae; genus Neoceratodus; species Neoceratodus forsteri. The sequence goes on from CM057456.1 coordinate 213,971,695, forward strand.
ATCTCCACTTTGTACCAAGCCCTTCTCACCTGGAAAGGGGATTCAGTCACCTCAATTAAAAAAGCCTGGGAGAATGACTTGGGGATTCAGATTACAAATGGCTTATGGTCCTGGGCACAGGGAAGGGTGCAGTGGGGCCTATCGGCAAATAGCTGGAAAGAGTTCTCACGGAAGATTTTTATTAGATATTTTCGGACACCAGCAATCCAGGGGAAATATTGGGGGACTGAATACATGGCATGTTGGAGAAAATGTGGGCATTCCCCAGCAGCTCTAGGACATATAGTGTGGAGTTGCCCAGTGCTTTTTTCTTTCTTTCAGGAACTACAGCAGGCTCTACAGAAGATTATAGACTCTGGATTCCAGATTACCCCCACAGGTTATTTCTTTTTAGATCTGCCAAAGGAATATAGGAATCCTAGCACAAGTACATTTTTAAAGATTTCTTTCATGGCAGCTCAAAAGGTGATAACCAAGCATTGGCTCTCCCCTTTACCTATCTCATTACAACTATGGCATGACCTTATGATTTCTATATATAGAATGGAAGCCCTAACGGCAGCAACGAATAAGAGGGTAACACAATTTGAGATTCTGTGGAGACGTTGGGTAATATATATATATATATGTGAGGAGAGACCGGATTTTATCCCCTGAATGAAAGGAAAGGAGGGAGATGAATCCACATAACAGATTTTGACCCTCCTTATAAAAAATAATTTCAAGAGGGGTTGGAGTATTGCTCCCCCTTGGTAATTCAGCAATCTTATGTCCTAGTAAATAGGCCCCTATGTTAAATATCCAGTGCATCTTAACCCTCCACATTCCCCTAGGAAGGTCCTGAAAGATATATATGAGCATCTCATGTCCCCACTAAGGGTATAATGTGGAATACTGGTATAAATATAATTAATTGAATGTGAACTAAGATAAATAATACAAGTATGTATGTATCATTTGGGTGTGTATAATCTAATTGAAAAATATAAAGAAAGAAAGTTATAAAAAAAAAAAAAAAAAAACTACTTCCCAAACTCAGTTCTCTCCACCGTAACAAATTCTGGCCGCCAATTCCAGCTTGCAGCCGACTTTGAACTTGGACTGGGTACACCACAATTTGTTGCCCAAACTCATGTTCACTTATTTTAAATAATTCTACTTTTCCCCCAGCTTGCCTGTTCTCTACTTAGAATGCCTCCAGGACTTTGCTGGACCATTACCTGTTTTTTTCATTTCTCATCTGTACCCAAAATCTTGTTACATAGTAACTCACCCCAAGTGTTGCAGCTCTCCATCTCTGCCACCGCCCGCTTTCACTGAAAGACTGCCGACAAACTACAAATTCAGCTTGAGCCCCTTGATTGGCTGCTCACCCCAAGCGGTGCAGGTCTCCATCTCTGCCGCCCGCTTTCACTGAAAGCCTGCCGACAGACTACAAATTCAGGTACAGTCCCTCAGAAAAGCCTAGCCTTGGTTTAATTATTCCGGCACCCTTGCTCAGCCTTCCAGTGATTCGCCACTCTCTCGGCTAGGCAAGTTTTGATTGGCTCCCCTGCTGCTCCTGCTATCTGCTCAAGCCTAGCTGTATTTTTCGGCCGTTTATGAAGCTCATTTTAGCGGTATCAGGAGAGTTTTCTCCCACCGCCCACCCCTCTCCTTTAAATCCTCCTGCCGCACCCCGAGCTCCACCCTGCAGCTCTGTCTGTCCAGTTGCAGCTCCCTTCCAACCAGCAGCCAGCTGTTCGAAAGTACACAGTGGGCATCTATTTATCATTATAACTGTTTCAAAACAGTAGCCAATACTCTGCTGAAATTCTCTCTTGAATACTCTACCTGCTAATCTTCTTGTAAGACCTGTTCTATAATTATTATACTGGTGTCTAACCCTACTGTGCCTTCTTACGTCTCACAGTTCATCTCGTCATGTGCCAGCTTATTTTCTGTGTCCTCCTCAATTACCTACCTTGCCTGACATCCTCTTCAATGTACTCATACCCTTGCACACTCACCCCACAGACAGCCTCCTGCCCTCCCTAGGACCATGCCTATCATTCAAATCCCTCAGACGATTACTCTGCCACATGATCAAGATGATTGGTCCTACTTCACTTCTCGGCCTTAGCCTCCGTTTCAGCAGTCTATAGCTCCTACTCATTACTCACACTGATAAACTACACTCCCCAACTCTAATCAGTTATCATGCCCCACACTCACTTTTAGCACAGCCATGGTACAAAGAGATAACTACTGTACTCTTCCATCATAACCCTATCTACTCCTATTGTCAGGGCATAAACCCTAACCCTGCCCCCAACCACCCTCCCTTTGCTCATGCCAATACTGTCACTGGCTCCCTCCCTCCTGCCTCCTCCCCGTGACCTTAGATTACTCCATGTAAACATCCATAGCTCTGCCCAAGCTAGTCCAGCTAAATCCCTGGCTCTCTCCTAGATACTGACATCCTCATGCTCTCAGAATCCTGGCTAAACAGTAAGATACCCAAGAATTAAATCACTGTCCAAGGCTACTCAGTCAACTGGCAAGACTACGCAAGTAGGGGAGGCAGTGTGGCAATATATATCTCCTCAAAACTTAACTCAGATATTGTACTATCCGCCTCCCTCCCACAATCCTATGGAGGTACTTCTAGTCAGACTGTCCCTGCCTTTCTCTGTTCCAATATATGTAACTGGGCTCTACTGTAGACCTGGCCTGTCCCCATCCGCTGTCTCCGAACTTATCACTACTATCGTCTCTCATTCCCTGCGGGCGAGTTATACATAATAGGGGATTTCAACCTTAACTTGGTTGCCCCCTCCTTAACCAAGCTGTGAAATGACATTATGGCTCAGAACGTCTTGCAATTAATCCTAGAGCCAACCCGTCTAAACCATAAATCACAAAACCGCACACTGTTAGACTGGGCCCTCACCTCCCATCCACACAGAGTTATAAGATCCGACTTGCAACCCGATTCGCTCAGTGATCACCACATGATCTTTGTGGTTCGGAAAATTAACAGATCTAAGGTGCCCTACCAAATAATTATTTCAAGATCTATTAAGTCACTCAATCTTGATCCACTACTCCGCAATCTTGCACAAATGGACTGGACCCCCATCTCATCGGCAAATTTTTCGGATGAGGCCTTGGACTACTTCAATGATGAATTAATCTCCACCTGGAATCTTTATGCCTCTGTTAGGCGTTCCAGGGTCCATGGCGACCATCTCCCCTTGGATCACCCCAGAGATACTAGCTTGCCTACATGCTCGTGACCAAACCTGGAAAAACACAGAGTGTTCAAGTGTCCCAATGATTACATATGCTATTGCACCCTACGCAACCAATGTACGAAAGCCACTAGACTAGCTAAGGCTGATTACTATAGCCACACCTTCCAAAACGAACATAAACAACCCTTCCAAATTCTGGAAGGTAGTCCATTCACTGTTCTCCCCTCAAAACAAACCTCGCCCCCCCCCCCAACTTAAGAAACATGTTAATCTCTGACCACCTCGCTGTTGCTACAGAATTTAACTCTTATTTCACCTCCTGTGTAAACGTCCCTCCTTGCCTCCCTACCCTTACCCCCTACCTCCCCAGTGCTTGCCAATGCACCTCATAACTTCAAGCAAAATAACCTTGTTTTCTCTTTCTCTAAAATCACTCTTGCTGATAACCTGTCTGCCCTTCTTGCATTAACCCTGCTAAGGCCCTGTCCACACTACACCGAAAACTCCTCTCAGTAACGTTACAGAGGGTCCAAACTGTTACCACAATGGTTTGCATTTACACCTGTAACGTTACAGGAGGCATTTTCGTAACACTATTGAAACCACTTATGAGGTGGTTTCAACAACGGTTTCGAAAACGGTTTTGCCTCTGTAATGTTACCAGCCGTAGTGCGGATGCGTGAGCATGTAGTCCCAGCACTGCCTTCAGGGTAGCATCTTTCAGAAAAAGAATTTGAAGAAAGGTGGGGGACGGCTTAGAGGTAATGTTAGAAAGTATTTTGTCATGTAGAGGGTTGTGGTTGCATGGAACAGCCTTCCTGAGGAGGTTGTGGAATCAAGAACAGTGGGAGAATTCAAGAATGTATAGGAAAGACATAAAGCAATTCTATTGGGGATAGGAGGAAGCAGGCTGTTGGTTAACTAGAATCTGCAGCTTATCCATCAGGTAGGGAAATGGGCAGACTAGGTGAGTCAAGCGGTCCTTATCTGCCGTCAAATTCTATGTTTCTATGTGGGATAGGGTGCCGACCGCAATGGTCACCTGTCATCCACAATGTGAGCCGGCTATAACGGTTCCGAACCGTTATCATGACGGTTCACTGGCAGTGTGGACATACTATAACGTTTACCGTCTAATGGTTTGAAACAGTTACAGGGTTTTAGTGGTATAGTGTGGACAGAGCCTTTAGGTAGCTCCCCTGATGAGTTGGATCCTAAACTCCTTTACCTCTCTGGCCCGGCTATAGCCTTCCCTCTGGCAGACATCCTAAATCTTTCCTTCACCACCGCTGTAGAGCCGAAAATCTAGAAGCATGCTACAGTTCTACCCCTTCCAAAGGGCGGCGACAATCCGCTCCTGGTAATTACTATCCCATTTCTCTGCTCCCCATCCTAGCCAAGCTGCAGGAGCACCTGGTCCTTACTCAACTCTCTACCTATCTCTCAGATACTAACTTTTTCACACCTTTCAAAATCTGGTTTCAGGAAACATCACTCCACTACCACCTCCCTACTTAGGCCCTGTCCACACACTACACCGAAAACACCCCTCTGTAACATTACAGAGGGTCCAAACCGTTACTGCAACAGTTTGCTTTTACACCTGTAATGTTATAGGAGGTGTTTTTGTAACTATTGTTGAAACCACTTAGGAGGTGGTTTCAACAACGGTTATGAAAACAGTTCTGTCTCTGTAACTTTACCAGCTGTAGTGTGGACGCATGAGCGTGTAGCCCCAGCACTGCCCTCAGTGCAACACGAACTGTATTGCGGAATAGGGTGCCGACCATAACGTTCACACATCACCCACAGTGTGGACCAGCTGTAACGGTTCCAAACCATTATCACAACAGTTCACTGGCAGTGTGGACACACTGTAATGGTTTGAAACCGTAATAGGGCTTTAGTGGTGTAGTGTGGACAGGGCCTTAGGCTCACTGATTCCATCTTCTCACGGATGGATAGTGGCCTAATCATATCAGCTATCTTTGTCGACCTTGCAAAGGCTTTCGATATGGTCTCCCACTCCCTCCTATTGAATAATCTCTCTATAGTTGGTCTGTCCGACTCTGCCACAAACTGGTTCTGAGCCTACCTGGTTGGTAGGACACAGTCGGTCAGAATCGCTGATGCAATATCCCCTCCCTTTCCCATGGACACTGATGTCCCTCAAGATTTAGTGCTTCATCCAATTCTTTTCTCGATATTCCTAAATGATCTCTCATCAGTTTGCACTACATCTTTGATCCATATGTAAGTTGATGACACTGTCCTGTACACCTCCAGCCACACTCTCCCCGAAGTAGAAACCGGACTACAATTGGACTTTGACAAGCTCCAACACTGGCTTATTGCTCATCAACTTTCCCTAAACACCAAAAAGACCGTCTCCATGACCTCTGGCATGAGGCAAAGACTCTGTAGGCTATACTCACTCCTTCCTTCCATACCATAGATGGGACTTCACCGGAGGACACCACCTCCTTCAGATACCTTGGGGTCTGGCCTGACCAGCACCTCAACTTTTCTGGACACGTGGACGCCATCCTGAAAAAACTGCACCCCAAGTTAAGTGCTCTTTTCAGGAACCGTTACTGTCTACCTCTAACGGCCAGGCGAGAACTAGTCCAGAAAAGGATTCTCCCAATTTTTGACTACTGTGACATACTTTATGGTGCTGCCCCTAAGTCCACCTTAACCAGACTGGACTCTCTCCAACTCCTTCTGTCGCTTCGCACTGAACTCTTCACCCCTCACTCACCACTGCAGCCTTTACCACTCCCTGGTGTTCCCTTCTCTTACAAACCATCGCCCGTCCCATATTACTAAATCTGCCTCCAAATTTTGGTTCAACCCCCCCCCCCCCAATCTCTCTCTCTCCTCTTCATTGTCTATACTGCCTCCTCAGCGTATTCACTTATATCCTCGGATGCCAGAACCCTGGCTATCCCTCGCAGGCTCACTTCTGCTGGCCAGTCTGCTTTCTCCTACTCCTTCCCCAAACTACGGAACTCGCTACCTCCTCAAATCAGACACTCCTCCTCCCCTTACTCTATCTCAAGTGCCCTTGCTAATTTATTCTCTTTGAACTGCCTATGCCCTTAGCTATGCAGCACTATCCTGCCTAGTCTATATTGCTTCACCTATCTGATTACTACTAGTTCTGCATTACCCCTTAGCCAAACAGCCCTGGCTTCCTCCCAAGCACTTAAATTATATTCAGTTTTTACAAGTTACCTTGTACTCGACTGTGTATTATTTTAGTTTCAGCTACACCACTACCTTTATTACTGTATGTAACCCCTCAAATTGTATTGACTGCCCTACCATGTTAAGCAACTGTTATGTAATCTGCTGATGTGTACTTGATCGTTACTCTGATGTCCTGTTTATAAGCTTGTACTTGACTATTACCCTCTTGTACTGTTCAAAAGTTTACTTGCCTCACTCTACCCTTTCCCCCCAGGACGCACCATGAGACGAGCAATTTATTGCTCAGTGCGCCTTTTCTGGTGAAGCTCTTCCATAAATAAATAGTACTATTAGGGCTGTACAAACCCTCCATCTCCCTACCTCAGACAACAGGACAAGTAATACTTCTTAAAAGGACAAGCACAAAAAGAGAGATGACTGCACTTTAAAGGATAAGGGGCAAGCACTAGTCCATTTAAATCGGGCGTTGGACAAGTCTCAAAAAATTGTATTTTGTACAGCCCTGCACAGTACTGCAATAATGGAAGGAAGTTTTGGTCCATCTCGTCCTTTCATCCTGCCACACAACAGAGGCTCTGTACGTACGTATATATACATACCAGCTGTCTGTCCAAACCTAGGATGACTAATGAACTCAAACAGTACATCTGCCTGTAATACAAATGTTAGAGCCTCAAAAGGCATAGTTGACAATTTGATTACTGCTTGGCAGTACCTAAAGCTCCACTGGTGTTACTGTACTCACAGGGTACCTACAAAAATTGCAGTTCCTCTGTACTCAAAGGGTTGGAGGTGGCATTACTGGGACCTCACTAAGCTGCAGTGTTACCAACAAGGGTCCTCAAAACAGCTCTGGGAGTTGCTAGATAATGCCCTGACCAAGTAAGGCTGCCTCCTCCACTGGGCGTGCATCCAGGCTTCTCCCCCAACTTCTAAGAAACTGCTCCTCCCAGTCACGTAGAGCATATATTAATTTTGGCAGGGTATTTATCGCTAGGGTTTTCCACTGCCCCAGTGTGGGCATGACATGAGAGACCCATGTATTTCGTATGCACTAGCATGCTAGAGCTAACAGAACCACAACTGCCCATGGATATAGTTTCCATCCCTTCTTGCCCATATCCTCCACTCCACAGAACAAAGAAACTGTGGTGCGTCTGCTACAGTTCTAGTGAATTTCCAAGACAACTCTGGTGGCTCCCACAATCAAAATGGTCTCAACTCCTGGCACCCTCAGAAATAGTGCATATACCTGCCCTGCATGCTACTGCACCCGCCACATGTAGGGGATTAAACGTATGCACTAGGCTTAGTGGAAAACAAAATCTACAGTACGTATGAATTTAAAGCAGCAGTGCAACAAAACTGGGGAAACAAATGTGACCTACCTTTTTTTTTTCCACTATAAAAGATTGACACTTATGACTTAAGGAGCAAAAAAAGGCCAAGGCCCAAAAACAGTTCCCATCTAAAAGAAACAGTAATAATCCATATTTCCCTTAGTTGAGAGACATTTATTTAACCTTTTTTTTTTTTTTTAAGTCTGTATTTTCATTGATAACTATATTCTCCGGAAATCTATTCCAAAGATTTGCCGCTCTCTGCATATAAAAATATTTCCTTTTATTGGAACTAAATCTTTTGATTTTAACCTGTAAGAAATTACCTCTTGTGACCGAGTTAGAATCTTTATAATCCATTTCTAATTCTGTCATTAAACTGACATTGTTCATTATATTATAAAAGAAAAGCATATCTCCCCTTTTTGTCTGGTTTCAAAACTAGGAAGATTTAAACTATGAAGCCTAGACCTCCACACCTGGCACTTGGGTTAATATCCCAGTACTGACACTATAGTGCAGCATGAGGAGGATGCTGCACTCCTGAGGTGCTGTCTTTCGGATGAGACGTTAAACCAAGGTCCCATCTGCCTGGATTGGTGGTAGTTCAGGTGGATGTTAAAGATCCCATGGCACTTATCGAAAAGAGAATAGTAATTTTTTTTATTAGAACTTGAAAGCAAATTATACACAGAAAAGTGTTACTTCACACAAAATCGTAATACAGAAATAAAGGTAAACATAAATAAGTATGACATCATACACTCAATATAAACATTCATTTTCACCGTTTCAAAACTTACTAAAAGAAATGCTGACCGCCTCCCCAAAAGGAGGAGAACATTTATTCAAACTTCAAAAAACACACAACCATACAAAACAGTTTTAAAGCACACAAAAACATAAAACATAAAACACAAGTAGTATAGAAATACATGTTCAATTGCTCTTGACAATACCAACTTAAGATATAATGCACTTCTTTGCTGAAACTACCCCACATCCAAAAACCAGTCCATATGACGCCACCTCTCTTGAAATAGGGAGAGTGAACAAGTTAAAAAATCCAAATCCCTAAAACTCTTAAAAGAATTATATACTGTCCAGAACAATTGCTCAGCAGTAATCCTTTTATACAAAGTCAATTGGCATCTTGTATGCCATATATGGTACTTGAGTATTAACAAAAATAAATGAACAGTCCCTAAATCATACTTATTCCATCTTTTAGGTAACAAACCCAACAACAAAATGTCTCTAGTCAGAAAAGAAAAGAAAGACACTGTAAGTATAGAAAAGACCAAAAGGATAAAAAAAAAAGGACATTCAAAGAATAAATGATCTACAGTTTCCAATACCCCATGGCAAATGTCATCTCTAGGGCACTCTCTCTCAGCAATTTCTTTATGCTTCAAGTTATTTCGTACATTTAATTTGTCACGAACACTTAGCCAAAGGACATCCCACATTTTCCCCTGCAATCTAGGATTAATTAACATTTTCCCAGATGGGGTGCACCCCAGGGTCCTTAAAGAACTAAGAGAGGTGGTGGCTAAACCTCTGGCTATCCTGTTTAGCCGATCACTGGAAACAGGGGAGGCACCCAAAGACTGGAGGATAGCAGATGTAGTCCCCTTATACAAAAGTGGGAACAAAGAGGAAGCGGGGAACTACAGATCAGTCAGCCTCACCTCAGTAGTGGGGAAGATCATTGAAGCACTACTGAAGGAGAGATTGGTGGACCATCTGGTTGTCAATGGACTACAGGACCCAAGGCAGCATGGTTTCACCAGGTGGAGGTCATGTCAGACCAACCTCGTTGAATTTTTTGACTGGGTGACTAGGGAGGTGGATCAGGGAAGGGCAGTGGACATGGCCTATCTGGACTTCAACAAAGCCTTTGACACTGTGCCACATAGAAGACTATTACACAAACTGGAGAATATGGGTGTGGGCAGGACAGTAGTGTGGTGGGTAGGTAACTGGCTGGGCGGCAGGACACAGAGAGGGTGGTGGTAAATGGCTGTCACTCCACAGAGGGAAGAGTGACCAGTGGGGTACCACAGGGATCAGTGCTGGGACCGGTCCTATTCAACATCTTCATCAGTGACACATAGCATAGAGAACTAAAAGGCAGAATTTCACTGTTCGCTGATGACACAAAGCTCTGTAACAGAGTAGACACACCAGAGGGTGTAGACAGAATGAGAAGGGACCTGCAGAAACTTGAAGAATGGTCAGGGGTTTGGCAGTTGAAATTCAATGCAAAGAAGTGCAAGATAATGCATATGGGGCACAAAAACCCTGGCACAATATATCAGTTGGGGGGTGAGGATATAGCATGCACCAAGCAGGAAAGGGATCTTGGGGTTATCATCTCTAATGACCTCAAGGTAGGGAAACAGTGCGACAAGGCAGCAGGTAAAGCAAATAGGATGCTGGGATGCATAGGCAGGGGCATCACCAGCAGGAAAAGGAGGTCATAATTCCACTATACAAGACACTAGTGAGGCCCCACCTGGAGTACAGTGTACAGTTCTGGAGACCTTACCTACATAAGGACATAGACAGGGTAGAGAAGGTTCAGAGGAGGGCAACAAAGATGGTGCATGGATTGCATCACAAGTCCTATGAGGACAGGTTGAAGGAACTGAACATGTACTCCCTGGAGGAGAGGTGGGAGAGCGGGGATACAATAGAGACATACAAGTATCTTACAGGGAGGAACAGGGTGCAGGAATACACTATTTTTAAGCAAAAAAGATGTTCCAGGACTAGAGGGCATGGGATGAAGTTGGAGGGAGGACGATTCAGAGGAAACATGAGGAAGAATTTCTTCACAGAACGGGTGGTGGACAAGTGGAACACCCTGCCAGAGGAAGTGGTGGGGGCTGAACAATCACAGGATTTAAGAATGCATGGGATAGACATAAAGGAATTCTGGAGGTCAGGGGTAAGGGGCAACAGACTTCTAGGAAAACATAAACTGGACTTACAAGCTCAAATGGGCAGACTGGGTGGGCCATAGGCCTTTATCTGCCGACACTGTCTATGTATCTATGTGTCCCTATAATTGCAGTTTCACTTGGAGATTTAATCCAGTGCCTAGGAGCTTCAATAAAAAAAACCAAAAAAACTGGAAACCACACACACACACACACACACACACACACACACACACACACATCTCCTTCCTAGAAAAAGTTAATAATTGTCTTACAGTAATTTCCCATAGCTTCAATTTCCCAAATATATACTGCATATAGGAAGGAAGGCTCCGAAGTGATTTTTGTTTTGGAATGGCGGACTCAATCCCCCAAGAAATAATCCAAGGGTCCACTTGGTCAGAAACCCAGGGATTCCAAACCTTAAAGCCACGTCCCAAAACAGGCTTCAAATTCCCATATAAAAATAAAGAAAAGAAAAAAACAATAGGGCAAACCATCTGCAATCCACCATCTTTGATAGGATGATACAAAACCCCTCTTTTGATCAGATTAAGCCGGCTACCCCAAATACATTGAAAAAATAAGCCATAAAGTACAGTCTCCAATCGTACAGTTGGTGGAAAAACCACACAAAAATGTAAAAACATTGGTAATAAAAAATTTTTTTATATATATATATATATATATATATATATATATATATATATATATACACATACACACACACACACACACACACACACACACACACACACACACACACACACACACACACACACTCTCTTCAATTTAGACATATGCCAAGAATTCCACTTCCCAATTTTCACCCTAGCTTATTATATAAGACGAGACCAATTATAAGCTCTCATGTCTCCTGTAGCAAACCAAAAAAAAAAACAGCAATTTCTGTGGTCGAGTCTGACATGGAATGTCCAAAAAAAAAAACGGAATTTTAGGAAACAGGCCCCCAACAGGAAGACATGTACTCTTGGCGAAACTAATGGCGGTATCAGTTGAAGGAAACACGTGATTTCCTGAGCAGCCAAAGGGATTCAACACCGCAGCCAGAGGGGGCCCTGACACCCATTCGCCTCCTCCTAGTTCTGCTGGCACCAGTACCTTCTGGATTTTCAGTATCCGAGGGGGCTTCAGCCTGGGAAGAGGCCCAAGATGCAGTGTCAGAGTCTAAATCATCCTCAGATATACCCTCCCGAAGAGGATGAAAAGGATTATCATGAAGAGTCACCTCCACAGAACTCCCAGGGTTAGTCTTACTCTTTCTTCCCTCCCTTCGCCCCCTTCTTTTTTTTTTTTTTAACTTCCTGGAATCCATCACCCACAGGAGGAGGGGGCCTAGGAGGGGTCATAGAGTCAGAAGGCTGAGGGATATCCCCAGGGACCAGGGTAACATCCCCACCCCCAACCGAAGAATCCACCATAGCAGCAGTAACTAAACTGACCACAGTTGGAACCCCCAAATCCGAGGTAGTTTGGGGAGGAGAAAAACCTCGAAAGCCAGAGGCCAATTTAGTTTTCTGGATATAAAAATCCTGTATAGTGAAGTCTGCATCAGCAGTATTATGAGATGCCCAGGGACAAGATGGAAAGGAATGCCCCTCATCCTCACACAAGGTACACTTCAAAGGGTTTGTACAATGAAAACTTGTATGGCCCAATTCTTCACAGAGAATGCACTTAAGCATCTCACAGTTGGGGCTAATGTGTCTGCCAGACCCACATTTAAAGCACCTATGGGGCTGACCTGGATGAAAAAATAAAACACTTATCCTGCCCAATGTACAGAACAATTTGGCAAGTGCTTTAAGTCAGTGCCTTCATACTGTAATTTAACTTTTTTTTTTTTTTTTTTATTTTCCAACTCACATTCCAAAACCCTTCCCCATCTAGAATGGGCTCAGGGGTACCTTGCACCTCACATTTTTTATCCAGCCAGTAGAGGATATCTTGAATATTGACCCCCTCATTTCGAAATAGGACAGTGATAACCCAGAAGGATTGCTTGGTTAAAGGAATAATTTGGAAGGGGGTCCAAAGCGGATTAGTCTTTAGATTCATATACCTAGTCCAAAACTTCTCCACCAAATCCGTTGTTCGAAAACTAATATCAGAAGTGGATTCCCACGCTGCATGAATGAGGGCATAAACATCAGAGGGGGTAAACTGCAAAGATTGTTTTAACAAAACCTTTCCCACAAAGAAACGATCCAGAGGCATCTCCATACCCCCTAGATACCGAACTCGCACAGCATTCCGTCGTTTAGCAAGTTCTACAGGCTTTCGGAAAAGACTGGCAAAGTTTGGGGAGGAATCAGTCTTCTCACCCAAAGGGGGATCAGGGGCAGCATTCAAATCAGGAGTCTACAACTGGCGCCAGGGCTTTATCCACAGAGGGAGTTTGCAAGCCTTGTGGAGACACAGTTAAAAGGGGGGATAAAGAAACAGTACCTGAAAGCTCCACTTTGACTTGATGCTCAAAATCAGCCCCAACCACAGGAGAGGTTTCAATCGATTCCTCGACAGCTTGTTGCACACCATCTGCCAATTTTTATTTTATTTTATTTTTTATTTATTTAGTTTTTGTTGACCGGGTAAGCGCACTAGACAAATCCTGCCTATTTTCAGGCACGACGCCAGGGAGGGGGACACAGACGAATGCCAACCGACCCCAAACCAGATTAAGCTGTTGGTGGTAATTTTAGTGAATTTCAAAGCGACTGCGGCCATCCACACGCCGGTGGCATCCTGCGACCAACCCACCCCCTCTAGGGCCCATTCCAGGGACCAAGCTTCTTCCATGTCACCGCAATTTGACGTAGCCGCCTGGGAAGGACCTGAAACACCTTCTGAAGAAGCCTGCTGCATAGAGGAAGAAATAAAAACTTTGGAAGCACCTCCAGTAACTTTACCTGGGGAATCCTCCCCCAAACGTTTACATTTTTTATCTTCCTCGCAAAGCGATTTCTCTGTATTCAGCTGTGCTTCAACAGCAGACAATTCAGCCTGCAAAATTTGCCATTTCTCTTCGAGAGAAAGGTCCAAAGCATTTTCCTGGTCCGAAGACTGTAGTGAGACTAAATCTTCAGGCTGCATACCGGTTTCCAAAGCAACCAGCCGGGGTAGAACTTCGGAAACAATTTCGGTGCCTACAGCACCAGGCAGAATATCCAAAGCAGGTCCTATCCCCTGTTCCTCCACACACGAAATGGAGGACTCCATGCTCACAGACAGCGGTTCCCCCTACTGACAGAGTAGGGGAATTTCCCCGGTGTGCTGGCCAAATTTCCCCCATTCACTAAAAATACCACCAACATCTTAATCTGGTTCAGTTTCAGTTGGTTACCATCTGTATCCCTATCTCGGTCGCACCTGAAAAGGGACTTCCAGTCTCAGTAGGCCTGTCGGGCCAACAAAATTCAATTCAATCAAATCAATCAATCAAGATAGATAGATACATACATGTATATGAAAGATAAGAAATGTTTTATAGGTTTTTTTAAATGTACGTTGGACTCTTTCAATCCTATTTATATTTCCTCTATTATAAGGACTCCAAAGTTGACTGCCATAGTCGAGAAGAGGCCTGACATAAGACAGATACAGTGGCATCAGTACCTCACTTTTTCTACTTTTTATATTTTTCTTTATAGCCTCAATGGTTCTATTTGCTTTTGCCAGTCCACTAAGTTCACACCCTGTTCTTTAAAGCAAAGTTTATTATCCACAAGAATGCCTGAATCTCTCTCAACCAATTTCGACTGGCATTTGGGTTTTGCAGCCCTATATGAAGGACACTGCATTTATCATTATTTAAAGACATACCCCATTGACGAGACCATTCAAATATTATATCCAAGTCATTTTGTATTTTTTTGTTCAGTGGTTTTACAGGGGCCACATAACTTGGCATCATCTGCGTACTTAGTAATATAATTTGTTACTTCAGAATCCGTGTCGGATATGAACAGTTGGGAATATTATAGGTCCTAATACTGACCCTTGTGGTACTCCACTGGACACCTCTCCTGGAGTAGAAACACAACCTCTAATAGTAACCCTCTGGGTACAATCATTAAGCCCCTCATTTATCCAAAGAATTATATGTTTATCAATCCCAAGGTTACATAATTTTGTGTGAATAGCCCAGTGAGGGACATATTGAAAGGCTCTCTTGAAATCCAGCAGTATAACATCCACAGGGTTTCCCATATCCAACTGTTTACGAACATGCTCATAGAAACAGACTAAATTACTAGTGCATGACCGTCCACGTTTAAAACCATGCTGACCTGTATCAAAGAGTGGAATACTGCCTAACTGACAGAATGTTTTCTTTTATTATATGCTTCCAGTTTTACTGAGTGGTAAAATTTTCTAGTTCCACCAAAATCTGGGTATTTCATAAAGGTTTTAATGTATTTTTCTCAAGAAAAAAAAAAAACATAGCCACCACATTTGGCTTAGAAATACCATTGTAAACTTGGTAAGGTTAGGATCGGGGGACTTATGTTGTGCAGCATAACAGGTGCCGAGAAAACTGGATTTGACAGGTATGCTAATATTTTTATTAAATGTGGCTGAAACTAGCTTGTTTGAAGAAAAAAAAAAAAAAACATTTTGTTGCACTACTGCTTTAAAGTGGGATTGTCTGTATTTATTGCACATGAGCAACTCTATATGGAATTTCAGTACCATATCCCAGTTTTTCTCTGACAATGTTAGCCCCAATTCCTTTTGCCACTGTCTTTTGACATTTTCCAAGAGATCTGGGAAGGTGCCCCTATCCTACCTCACCAGCTGTGCTATAATCCCTCTTGTGGAAGCTGCTGCTCTTAGTGCTACCTGTTTCAGCTGATACAATTTAGATAGCTCAACAGACTCCTGCCAAAAGCGCTAAACTGAAAGTATCTGTACATTGTGCCAGAGGTATATGAAACTGTTCCTGAAGCTCCACCACAGGTTTATTCCCCTTCCTGGTATACAGGTCCCCCATACAGCATATTCCCAAGTTGTCCCACAGATGGAAACACAGGTCTTGTAGTGCTCCTTCCCAGAGGCTCAAAGTGCTTCACAATTCACAAACGCATCTCATTTACGAACAACAGCAATCAACTTGCAGAGAAACGATTTAAAATACAGTCAAAACAAACAATTAAGTAACTCTCATATAACATCCATCTATCATATCAAGACAGTCAAAGAATAATAATAATAATAATAATATTGGATAATTATACAGCTCAAATGCTTGGCCAAATAAGAATGTTTTCAGGCCCTTTTTGAAGGTTTCCACCGAGGGTGCCTCCCTCGGATGACTAGACAGCGAGTTCCACAGGGCTGGCGCAGCAATTGAAAAAGCCCAGTCCCCTGAATGCCACAGCCTAGCCCTGGGAACCACTAGGAGACAACCCTCAAAGGAACGGAGAAGGCAGATCAGGCAATGAGAACCAGGAGGTCTTGCAGATAGTCCAGTCACCGGCAGCGTATGGCTTTACAGGTCAGTAACCCGACCTTTAAGTCAATCCTCCACCTTAGTGGCAGCCAGTGCAGTCCACGGAGAACAGGTGTAACATAGTCTGACCTCATTGCACCAGTCAGCAGACTGGCCACTGCATTCTGTACCATCTGCAAACGACAGATATTGCCACCAGACAGCCCTAGGTAGAGAGCATTGCAGTAGTCCAACCTAGACGTGATGAAGGCATGCACTAAGATGGCAAGGTCCTCAGCTGGTAACAGGGCTCAGATCTGGCCAATGTTCCTTAAATGATAGAAACCACTTTGGACAACAGACAACACCTGAGCATCAAGTGTCAGACCGTTGTCGAGTAACACGCCCAGATCTGTAACCTGATCTGAGGGGATCAAAGGGATTGTTCCTCCCCTGCCCCTTCTCTTTCTCACTTAATCCAAAGCTTCCAGCGTAAAGCTGACCAGTGGGTTCTTGTGCACTGTGTTTCCCTATGCTCATCTCCCACCCAGGGCCAAGTAGACAAACATCTAAGATGGCTCCTCCTCTCCTTTCAAATCCGCACAACTGACTGCTTCCTCATGGTCGACCCAATCCTGGATATATCTGTGATGCATAACTAGGAAGTATCGTTTTATGTCCAGGAAGCTCATCCCTCCCTTTTCTATACCCCACTTCAGATGTTGCAGACCCATGCACGGGTGCTTATGGAGTAGGCGAGTTCCCTTTCCAACTTTTTGGTGTCATTCCCCTGTAGGCCCCATTGGCAACATATGCATCGCATATAATACATGGAACAAAACATTCATTTTAATGAGACTGATACTACCCATCCATGATATGGGCAGGGCCCTCCACCGCTCCAGATCTGTCATTACTGTCCTTACCAGAGGTTTGTCGTTTAAGTTTTAAAGGTTCCCCAGGTCTTTCCCCTATTTTAATCCCCAGGTCTGTAAACCCTGTCTAAACTGCCTTGAAACACCATGTGACTGGGTTCCTTGCCGTGACCCCCAACCCCACCCCCCATCAGCCTGAGCATCTCTGATTTATTGATGTTAATCTGTACCCAGAGAATGCTGCAAACTCCTTCACCACTTTCATTAATGCAATGATCGAACCCTTTAGCTCCATAGCAAACAATGGGAGATCAGAGTATAGGGTTAACTTATGCTGGTGCCCTGAACTGCCCTCCACCCTCTTAATTTGCTGATCCTCCCTGATACGGATGGCCAGTGGCACTATAGTTATAGCAAACAGTAAAAGGAATGGGGGCACCCCGCCTCATTCCCCTCTGCAGTTCAAATTCCTCCAAAGGTTCGCCAATCACCAGAATCTGTGACTGTGTGTTTTTTTTTCCCCTCGACCCCCTGGTCATCTCTTCCTTTCTGGTATCCTTCCATCCGGCCGCCATACATCCCGTACCCGTCCTCCAGCTCGGACCATCACCTTATGACCCCCATGGCTTACCCCCCCCCATGGCGGAGTGGTGGGGAAACCGCCTAACTCACCCATCAGGACCAGATTAAGTACAGGTGATGCCCTCTGGAGACGGGGCATTGTGTCGGATGGCCATCAAGCCGCTCAACCCGGGCTGCCATTTTTCTACGTTTCTGTTCAGTGAAGCATGCAATGCTGACAATGGGCGTGCCACACTCGCATCCACATGCAGCACGCCTGCCAGCTGCTCCACCTCTGCGCCCTACTGTACTGGGCCAGGCGTGCCAATACCCAGCCTCCACTAGGTGTCAGGCAAATGCCTGCCTCTGTTCTCCACCCTCCCCGGGAGAGAAGAGCTGTCCTCTAGACGCTCAATCCACTACCACTCCGGCCTGCCCCTGACGACCCACTCATACCACGAACATGGGTCGCCAGCATGGCAAGAGATAAGGCATCATTGCCTCAACCCTCCATGCCACCGGGCTGGCGCACTGTGTTTTTTTTTTGTTTGTTTGTTTGTTTTAAGGGTTCTATTCAGCATTGCTCACCTTGAGAATTAGTCTACAGAACAAACCATATATGTAAGGAAAATACAGTAGGATGAATAAAATGTTGTTGTTCCACAGCCAGTAATTATCCATGGCAGATGCCACACTCGAGTTTCACCAACTATGTAAGATGTCCAACACAGATGATGCCCTTCAGTGCATCTGAAGCATCTGTCCTTTCCCTGTTGGATTACAGGATCATTTTCTATGGCATGGCTGACAATACCGCACTTCGCAGAATGGGTCACCCTGAATAGGGCCTGCCGTCTTGTCATGGGGTGTGATAGGATGACTCACACCTGTAACCTTTATTGGCTCTCCAACTGGCTCAACTTTGAAGGCTGGCTGAAATACCACACCTGCCTCCTTGCCAGGAAGATCTAAATTTAAATACCTGTAAATTTTCTTTCTCTGACGGCTGGTCTCCGGGCTTCCTTACACCTGGGCTGTACCTCCTGATGTTGATCCACAGGGAGGAATCAGATCTCTGCAGGAGGGGACATCCAGCCCTCCACTTCCTGTTCTCCTCAGTTCTTCTGAAAGCAGTCCAATGTGGCAATACTATAAGAACTAAGGGAACAAAAAACAAGAATTGTAAGGCATATAGGGCCATGAGGCCAGCCAAGAATATACATTCTAGGAGGGAATCTGAAGCCGTCAGCTGTCAGAGAAAGAAAATTTACAGGTATTTAAATTTCGATTTCTCCCTCCTAAGCTGGTCTCCAGGCTTCCTTATGCCTGGGATATACAAAAGCAGTAAGTCCCCAGATGTCCCAGGTGGGAAGAATGTCAAGAGCCCTAAAGCGTTCACCCACCACTGAAACATTCTGCAGCCAAAGGATGCCTCTGCAGAGGACATGACCTCCAGTAATAACCCTCCTTTAAAAAAAAAAAAAAGTGTGAATGGATGATCAAAAGGCCACGCAGGGTGAGTGTGTGGTCAATGCTTCTCTGAATTACACCCACGAAGGGGGCCATGGACTCTCACTGGGCCAGGCAAGTTACTCTGGCCGGAGCATATGCCGTACAGGTGATGGATAGAATCTATTTGGCTATAGAGCCTAATGAATCCTTGCTGCCCCAAATTTAATATTAAGCTGGTACGAACACAGTTGAAGTTTTGCAAATAGCTTCCTCTCTCTTAATGTCCATTTTTCTCCCTCTTCCCAGGTCTAGTGTATGACATTTTTCATCCTTGTTACTTTTGGAGAGTGGGCAGAAGGAAGGAAGAATGCACCCTTGATTGTAATAGAGGGGAGACATAACTTTGGCAAACAAAAAATTGGAACTGTTCTAGCCTGATGAACGAGTGTACAGCTCTTGGGCCAGCAATGCTTTTAGTTTGCTGAAACTCCTAGCGGGAGCAATAGCTTTGAGAAAAAAGGTGCGACCTTTATTTTGAGAAACATGATGGATGGCTTGAGAGGCTCTTAAGGGGGGGCCTTGGTCACGGCATTGAGAACCATATTAAGGCTCTAAGGTGATAGCTTTGGTGGACTGAAGATGTTTTAATGCTGCTGCCTGAAGAAGTACCAGACATGAGGATATGAACCCAACAATTCCCCAGGGTCTGTCAAGAGTACCCCCAGTGCAGAAACTCTAATTTGTAAGGTGGCTGGTTGCAGTCCTTTGTCCATCTGTCTTAAACGAACTGCAGTAGTACAGGGGGATTATATTATGTCGGTCTGTATGTGTCTGGAATGACATCAGAACCAAGATTTCCTCTGGATTCTATAATGTACTTTGGAGGAAAAAAAAGAGACATACGAGTTCCCCATCATGTCAATAACAGGGGCTGTACCATATAGCTCCTTGAAAGATTTTCCACTCGCTTTCCAAGTCTAGAAAGAGACCAGTTGTTAAAATGGGGTGCAGAACTGGACCTTGATGGAGAATTCTCACGGCTGAACCCGAATACTCGAGGTGGTCGCACTGACCAATGAATGAGAAACAACTAAGTGCGGAAAAACCATAAGGGACAGACAAGCATCATGACTGTCCTGTGCAATGCCACTTTTCGGAGGACTCGATAGAGGCGGTATTGCCAGAAGGCATACAAGAGACCGAACAGATCCCAGTTTATGGGGAAAAAGGTGTCCTGAGCCACCGGCTGGTTTGTCCTTGGCCAGGAAACAGAATTGCTTTACTTTGGAGTTCTGCCTGCATACGAAAAAGTCTGTTTGAGTATTGTCCCACTATTCTGTCTGAATATGGGAGGCACTGTCCTTCAGCTGTGATCCCTTGGTCAACCCACTTTGCGACAGAGTCATTCTGCTATGATATTTTCCTGTCCCGATACAAACAACGCTCAGTGGTGCTCAACCCACTTGAAAAAAAAGGGATTCCTTTAGCATCTTTGAGCTTCTCATTTCGCCCAGATGGTTGGTGTATGTCAGCGTTACCAGATTATCAGAAGGAATCAGGCTAGCCGGACTGAGGAATTGCTGTTCAGCGTGTTTCTGGGCATGGCCTACTGTTCCCCTCTCAGAAACGCTTACCCTGTACCTTGTGTCCAACAGCGGACCCCTTCCCTGTGCCAACAGCTGATGCAGGCGAGTCCTTCCCAGCTCCTGAGAATTGCCTTGGTCACGGTTCCGACCTAGAGCAGATGGCCTAACTTGTGGCCCGTCATGACCTCTGGGACCGTCCCTGGAAGAAGGGCTTAATCCATCTTAATGAGCTGTGAAAAAATAAGCAGATAGCTGAGGAACTTGCAAAACTCCTTGATGAGCAATTACATATCCCAAGGCTAGGATTCGGGAGAAATCTTGTGTCATGATGCAGTCCCCGGAGGATTAAGGTCTGGTTTGGAATCAGGAAGCCCTTTCTCCAGCTGATGGGAAAAACATTTGCCATAGGGGACCCGACTACCTCTGCCACTGCCTGTAATGCCTGGTTGAGCTGTGAGAAGACCGCAATGGTAGAGTTTGAATTGGAAGTACTGCTCTCCCACTCTGAATCTGGGATAATGCGTGCGCCATCACTGCATGTGAATATGCAAACAGGCCTCTTACAGTTTTATGGGTGTCGGATAATCTCCTTTTTTGCGACTCCCTGATTACTCGTGACAAGGTTTCCACCTTGAAGGGTCTGCTGCGAACAAAACTGCCAAGGCAGATTCAGTTTGTCTTCCGAGTATGCATGGGCTTGAATACCCTGACTGGATCTCTATGTCCAGGATCTGTACGTGCTCCTAAATTGTGGTAGCTAAGTTTTCGGCTCCTCTCCGGAATCTTTTACCCTCTCTTTTAAAGACTATCCACATGGGAGCTCTCCCTAGTCGGGGGCATTCGCCAAGTGAGTTTTGACAACCTGTCCGCCTGTCATGCCTGCAGCCTTAAGTATGTCGAGACGAGGCGAGTTAAAGCATGGCCCTTGCTGTGCAACTGGCAGCCTCCCTTGAGATGACTGGCAGCCTCCTTTGATATATCTGCTGAAAATGCCTAGAACAGTCCCGTTCTGAGGCTGTTATGGGGTGGGCTTATGTACATCTGGCTCGTCAGCATGCTGGAATACCAGGATAGTGGCCCAGGGTATTGCGTCTCCTGCAGGAAAAAAGGATGGCTGGGCTTGCTTATATGTGGCTCATCAGCAGGCTGGAATGCCACGTCAGTGGTGTTGAGAACAGGTTGTTCGCAGCTGCTTTAAGGGAGGTGTGGAAGGCTACAAGCATCTCTTTGAGGAAGGGCCTCTCCATTCCCATCCAATGACCATCTCAGAGGGTAGCCTTTAAGATAGTTTAACCATTTTTCCGGTTGCGTTGGTCTAAGCCTGAAAAGCTTAAGATCTGCTGGAGCACTAAGCCTGAAAAGCTTAAGATCTGCTGGGGTCCTGGACAGGGCAGAAGCCTAGAGAGCTGTCGCTTCTCCTTCAGCCATTTCCCTTATGAAAGGAGGAGTGGGAAAAGCGGTTACCAGTGTGGGACTATATTATCGGCAAGAAACCTGCTTCTGTTGGATGGGAGCCACCAGGTGAGATCCAAGGGGATTTCGACTGTGACACCTTGGACAAGGTCTTGCCCATCCGCTCCCCCTCCAGAAGAGGATAAACTGGAGCTTAGGAGTCCAAGAAGCGCACCCTGCAATGCTTTAGCTTTCCTTCTATGTGTTATCTCCTTGCGATTCATATCTGGGGATCCCCGGTTGTCAGTCAATAAATACTGGATGCAAGCGAGGCCCTCTTTCACCATTTTATGAGGACTGGTTACAGAGGGGGCTGCGGACTGCTGGGTCCCGCAGGTGGCCGCCGCTTATTTTGACCTGTGGGCTATCAGAAAGAGCCAAGGAGGGTCTGCTTCCATAATGTCTTCCCCATTCCCAGACATTGCCATACACTTTAGGTGCAGCAATCCAGTCAAAGGGAATTAGCAGCAGGAGGACTAGCAGTGCTGATCCTTTCTGCTCCTGTAAGGCTTATGTGAGGATAACACCACAAAACTGAAGCAGAGATTAATGTGCTGGCCCTTTAAGAATTGTGCCAGTCCTAAGCATATAACTGTCTGGGCATCAAAGGTCAAATTCCAGACTTTTATTTTACACCTAGTAGCCTAAACAGTAATCTAGCCTCTGGGAGCCTATGAAGAACCTCTGGGCATCCCTCGTGAGGGATTTTGGGGAGACAGAATGCTGAGCCAGGCTGCTGAAATAGCTCTCTTCCCGCGCTACAGCGCTTGTCCCTGGAATTCCCTGAATGAGGAGGAGCCGCTAAGCCGCGTTGCAAGTCTCTCGTCAACGAGTGGCTAAGGTAATCAGATTGCCAGCCGTTGACGAGTTGCTTCTGATTCGACGAGGGGCTGTAGCGACGCTTGGCCTGGGCCAAAATAAAGCCCACTGTTGCTGTGGAGTGCTCTGCTGTTGTGAAGCGCTACCTCTGCAGATCAGTCGTCCGACGGCGAGGCAGAGTAGCGCGGCTCTTCCTGAGCCAAAATGGAGTAGTCTATGGGAAAACCCCTCTGCTTGTATGATAGGTTAACCATTTTTCTGCTCTAGCCAAAACGAAGCCCCTGCAAGTGTGGAGCACTCCTGGCGAGGAGGAGCTGTAGCACGGCTCTTCCCAAGCCAAAATGGAGTCGTTGTCTGGGGGAAAATGCTTCAGCTTGCTCGAGGAGCTGTGGCGTGGCTCCTCCTGAGCCAAAATGAAGCGCCACCTGTAGCACGGCTCCTCCTGAGCTGAAATGAAGCGCCACCGCTCCTGTTGGTGTCCTCCAGCTGAAAAGAAGCGCCTGGACCAGGTCGCTGCAGCTCATGCCGAGCCAAAATGAAACTCCCTACCCGGCGTCAGTTGTTATGGCTGCTCCCGATCAACAGCGGCCTGCGGGTCAGGGGCTCGATGACACACAGAGCCGACGGTTCGCAAGGGCCGCCTAGGATAACAAAAAACAACTGTGCTCTGAAAAACTCCTGCGTGGGTGTTCTAGTGGCCTCCCCTTGTAAAGCTCTTGCTGCCCGGAGTGATCTAGCGGCTTCCCCTGGTAGCGTGAGGGCCTGCCAAGAAATGACCATGGGGTGGGGGCGGAGAATGCATGCCTCCAAGCTTGGGAAAAAATGGAGAGAAGAGGTCCAGTCTGTGCAGCATGCATGGCTGAGACTGGGGCCCCTATAATCTGTGAAGCAATACTGGAGCTCCTGCTCTTATGACGCTTCACCCTTGCAAAATCCTCTTCTAGTGAGAAAAATAACTGCACTTACAGTTTTATGTCTTCAGCTCTGCCACCACAGTGGCAGAGCCCCTGCAGAGAACCTGCCTCATGGCAGGTAGGAAGTAAATTGAGGAGAACAGGAAGTGGAGGGCTGGAAGTCCCCTCCTGCAGAGATCAGATTCCTGCCTGTGGATCAGCATCAGGAGGTACAGCCCAGGTGTAAGGAAGCCCGGAGACCAGCTTAGGAGAGAGAAATTGTCAATGGTCAATCCCCCACTGGGCTCCTTAACTTCATACAACATGCACCATCCACAAGGAATACTAGAGGCTCAGCCAAAGCTACACTGCTTGTGCCATTCTGCAGAACGTTCTTGGGGCAACATGCCTTCCACTATAGGGATCCACTCTGGCTAAAAACCAAAACAAAACAAAAAAAAAAAACTTCCTTGCACCTAGCTGTTCCTGCTATGACCCTCCCCAACTCCCCCCCTCTAAGCCCCTGACAAACCCTACCCCTCTTCAGTACCCATGCAATGCCCCTACTGCAGCACCACCTCCCACCCACCTAAAAACCAGCATTCCTTACCACCTCCCCAATTCCCTCCTTTCAGACCTTCCATTGTTCTCTTACTGTGATTTCTCAATCATTCAAAGTTGTACCAAGGGCCAGTCCCTACCCTATCCTTACACCATTAACCCAACTCTTCCCTCCACTTCTCCACATCCTGAAGGGCTGGGATTCGGCATCTCTTCTCTCTCACCTTCACCCTCTCTTTTCTTCCAAAGCATATTCCCCCTTGCTGCCTACAACCTGCTTCCCTCCTGTCGTGCTTGACCCCTGCCTTGTGCAGGCAGGGTCCTCAGCATACTGGACGGGTCAGGCCCCAGCAGACCTTTCTCCTCCTACCTCTTCCTTCGCCTCCCCCTTCCACCACCACCACCACCACCCCCCTTCTCTGCCTACTGACATACCCACCTCTCACCTTCCCTTCTCCCTCTTACACAGCCCTAGCTACGGCTGACCCCTAATCTCTAATGCACTTGTAGTTAACTTGCACTTCTGTTATACCTTGGCCAACCTGTTCTGCCTGTGTTTACTCCTCACTAAACTTCCCTAGATCAAACTACAACAATTCTAGTCAGCCATTTTCTAGCTACACAGTTATGTATCATTTAATGTATGTATAAATGTTATTTTGTGTTGTTGTATCTATCTAGTCCAAAAGTGTTAGCCTCCCGCTATTTTATTACTCCTGTACAGTCTGCTCAAATTATTTGAATGTAATCCACTGTGAATTTATATTGTGTACCAAATCTCTAAACTATTCTCATGTTCCCCTACCCCCCAGGTCGCACCAGGAGACGAGTAACTTGTTGCTCAGCGTGCCTTCCTGGTGAAACATTTCAATCAATCAATCCATAAATGATCTGACCCCTGGTACCTCATCTGTCCAGAACCTTGGTCGTTTCAAACTCAAACTCAGAAAGCAACTACTCACCACCAGTACCTGTGACTGCCCCCGAGCTGTCCACTCCCATAGTCGCCCCTCTTTCACTGGTGTTCCAAGTCAAACCTCTGTGCCTTCTGCCCCCTCCCTCCTCTCTCTCTCTGCTCTGATCGATTCTTCTGATGTGTTGTGCCTTTATCTAAAGTAAATGTTTTATTGGCTTAGGAAACCTTGTATCATCCTTGAAATCTGAATGTAAGCACTAGCTTAATTTGCTTGAAACCTTTGTACCATGCTTGACTCTGGGTTGTTTACCCTCCGCATTCAGATGAAATACCTTTCATTGCACTGTACGTTTCTCTTGTTTTGTACTTCCATGACGTGGAGCCTTTGCAAAGGAGTCTCTGACTCAAAGGTTTGTAATTCCGATCTCTCAATAAAATAAAGTGTGGGGAGTTCTGCCAATGCAATTTCCATGGTGGTAAAAATTACTATTTGGGCACAAACTTACAAAATAAGGTAACTAAACCATCTTTTTGGTTTTTTGTTTGTTTTGCCATTGGCCACTTGCCTACCCGATTTGTCCCACCCTGCTTCAACACCCTTTCTGTACTGCAGTGACCAGAATTGGACACAGTACTCCTGCACCTTATACCCTCTTAATATGCACTGCATTTACTTTCTATGGCAGCACACTGTCTGCTACAGTTCACGGTCCACAGTTACCCCTAGATCCTTTTCTTTACTAGTGCTCTCCACTGATGCACCAGACAAGGTGAGTGTGACCCAGATTACGTACTCCCTTTCTCAGCCTAGGCCCATGTGCTCAGGTTCTCCTGCAATGCATCCACTTTCTCTGCTGTGGCCACTCTTCCTGCCAGGTTAATGCCATCAGCAAACTTCAGAAGACAACTGCTGACCTCTTCTCTCAAGGTCACTAATAAACATGTTAAAGACCAACAGTCCAAGCACTGACCCCCTGAGGAACGTCACTTAATACATCCCTCCATTATGAATGGTGACCATCCACCACTGCTCTCTGCTTTCTACTGGTCAGTCAATTTGTCATCCACCACCTGTATACTTTGTGGACTACTATAGTGCTACTTATATGAATGTGCCAGCAGATAAAAGGCCTTACAGCCCATCTAATTTGCTCAAATGTGCAGTTTACACTGTGTTTACAGAGGGACTGCCCCCTCTCCCCATATCCCTCTTAACCCTTGTCAAATAATCCCTCTCCCCTACCCACTGCCCCTCTACATGCAACTTTACCTCTAACCCTATCCCAGCCTCTCTTGAAGCTGTCCAACATTTTTTAGGGATGCCACCTCCTCCGGCAACTCATTCCACTTAGCCAACACTTTCTCAGTGAAAAAGTGCTTCCTCATCTCCCTTCTGAACCCTCCCCCTACCAGCTTTAGGCTGTTACCCCTAGTGGAAGAGGCCCTCGTTGCTCACCTCGTTTATTTCTTTAAGGTACCTGAAGGTCTCAGTCATGTCCCCCACCCCTTCGGTCCTCAAAAGAATACATGTGGAGCCCCCTGAGCCTCTCCTTGTAGGTTTTACCCTGCTGGCTCTGGATCATCTGGGCTGCTCTTCTCTGGATCGTTTCCAGAAAGCTGATATCCTTCTTGAGATAAGGGCACCAATACTGCACACTATACTCTAGGTGCGGTCTCACTAGAGACAATGTGATATTTCACATGATCAGTTAAAACGTAATTTAATAATTATAACAAATTGTGACATATTATGTAAGTCTTAAATGCGATATAGTGTCAAAGACCATGCTGCAGTCCAGACAGACCACATCCACCCCAACTCATATCATATTTTCCCGGTTCCCTCAAAGACTGTAATCAGGTTGATTTGGTATGATCTACCTTTTGTGAAACCACATTGCGTGCTAGAGAACAGGCAATTTTCCACCATGTGCTGAACTGCCACATATATTAAGATGGACTCAAAACACTTGCCACACAACTGTAGCACCCATACAAAATGTTAAAAAAATATATAAATGGGAAATGTGATAAAAACTCAAGTGGACGAGCCACTGTTGGAGATTGCTATGTCCTTAATAATCAAACAAATCATGAGAGGTCTGGCCATCTCTCATTTAGCATGCTCCCCACTGGCACCTATGAGCCTCGTGAGGGCCAGCACGCTGCCTAAAAAAGAAAGCTGGGCCAGTCAGCTAGTGCAGCGGTAGAAGTACCGCCTGCCATCCAGACAACCTCGGTTCATACCCCCAAGTACAGGATGTTTGGTGTTGACCAATGAGGTGGGGTTCCAGCGTCTATATGGACGCCTCCTGCCTCAGGGAGGAAGGGCACCTCTTTTTGCTGCATGACTACCCCCTGGTGGGCCAGGGGAAGGGCGTGTCATGCAGGAAGGAACAAGTGGTCCTTCTGTAGTAGCCTTATGTTGGCATACACCTGCTCACCTGGTGAGAGACACAGAGGTGTCACATGCCCAGAGTGGGCCAGCAGGTGAGTTCCGGAGGTAGGGCAGGGCTCATCTGCATTTCCGACAGCCCTAATAGGGCTCTGTCAGGTCAATTCTCAGCACCACGCCCTGAGGAGGGATAAGGGAGGGCTTAGCAGGGGAAAATAGAAATTTAAATACCTGTAAATTTTCTTTCTCCGACTGCTGGTCTCCAGGCTCATAACTACTGGGAGGTCCTTCCTGATACCATGTGACAGACAGGATACAGATCTCTGTAGGGAGACTACATCCTCCCCTCCACTTCCTGTAGCCATCAGTTCTTCCTAAAGCAGTTGTCCCCTAGAACTTAGAAACAAAAAGAAGAAACATTAATCTGAACATACGGCTAGATGGCAGACTTCAAACATTCTGGAAGGGAAGGAGCCCGGAGAAAATAGTTGGAGAAAGAAAATTTATAGGTATTTAAATTTCTATTTCTCTCTCCTAAAGCTGGTCTCTGGGCTCATAACTGCTGGGATATACTAAAGCAGTACATCCCCTTGCTTCCCGGGTGGGAAGAATGTTAGCTGCCCTTTACGGGGCCCACCACTGCCTGGAGGACCCGGCAGCCGAAGGACACCTCCACTGAGGTGGACACATCCAATTTGTAGAACCTTGCAAAGGTATGGATGGATGACCATGTGGCTGCTCTGCATAAGCCTGACAGCGAGGCTTCACAGCAGTCCGCCCAGGATGCCACCATTGCTCTCGTTGAGTGGACCCTCACTGGACCTGGTAGGGCTACCTCCACTTTCTGGTAGGCGATGGATATGGTGGGACAAATCCATCTGGCAACAGTCTTGATGCTTTCTGGCACATATTCTGCCCTGAAGTGAGAATGAACAAACTCGAAGTCTTGCGTATGGAATCTGTTCTATTGATGTATAGCTGAGTGCTCTCCTATGGTCCCGCGTGCGAAATTCCCTCTCTCATTCTTAGGGTAGAACAGAAAGAAGGAAGGTTCAATTCTTGGTTGCAGTGAGAAGACGACATCACCTTCGGTAAAAGAGGGAGCTGTTGGCAGGACCACCGAGTCCTGATGAAACACAGTGTACAGCTCTTTGGTCGACTGGGCTCCTATACCACAGATGCATCATGCTGAGGTGATTGTTGTAAGAAGGTGGAGAAGGGAAGTTTCTTTAAGAGGCTCAAAGGGGGCCTTGGTTAGGGCCTTGAGGACCAGATTGAGTCTCCAAGGTGGGACAATGGGCTTGATTGGAAGACGTTTTAGCATCACTGCTCTCAGAAATTGTCTAACATGAGGGTGATCACCCAAGGACTCCCCTGAATCCGCCAGCAGAAGTGCACCCAGAGCTTAAACTTGGACTCTCAAGGTTGCCAGTTGGAGACCCTTGTCAAAGCCTTCCTGTAGGAACTGCAGTATAGTGGTGAGAGATACCTTGTTGTCTGGTATATCAATGGATTGTAACCAGAAGAGCAATCTTCGCCATACTCTGTAGTAGACCTTGGAAGATGAAGGTTATCTTAAGTGGATCATTTTAATGACAGGTAGAGTATAATCCAACTCCTTGAGAGTCTCCTGCTCAATCTCCATGCCAAGAGGGACAGATTGTGCAAACTGGGGTGCAGTACTGGGCCCTGATGCAGCAGGTCCAGGCTGGCCTGAAAAATCAGAGGAGGTTGTAGCGAAATTTGAACCGGTCGAGGGAACCATGGCCGGCGGGGCCAGCGTGAACAGATTAGAATCAGCTCTGCCTGATCTAGAGCAATCTTGGGCAAGACCCTTGAGATTAGTGGTATTGGGGGAAAAGGCGTATGGGAGATCATACTGACCCCAGTTTATGGAGAAGGCATCCTGTGCTATTGCCAGCTCATCCCTGATTAGGGAGCAGAACTCCAGAACTCTAATTCTGCCAACAGGCAAAAAGATCTAACTGTGGGAGGCCCCATCATGCAGTAAGGAGGTGGAAAGCACCGTCCTTCAGTTCCCATTCTCCTGGAAGAACGTCCTTTCGACTTAGCCAACCTGCCGTGATGTTATACTGACCTGGGATGTACACGGCCATTAGGCTTTCTAGGTGGTGCTCTGCCCACTGAAAGAGCAACAGGGTTTCACGTAATATCCGAGAGCTCTTGGTGACTCCCTGGCAACTGATGTAGGCCATTGTCGTTTGACTGTCTGTGAGGATGAGCACATCCCAGTTGGAGACCTGTACCTGGAACCATTGAAGTGCCGTGGGACTGCACGCATCTCCAGAACGTTGGTACTGCTTGTAACATGTTTCTGCCAATGACCATTTGCCCTGTGTCGAGAGCTGATCCATGTGAGCTCCCCAGCCCCGAAGACTGGTATCTGTAGTGATTCTCATCTGGTAAAGATGCTTTCACCTGGCGAGAGATTTGGATCCACTGGTGCAGATTGTCCCTTGACTGGGACCCACTGTTAGAGAAGGTTCAACTGGAGGGGACGCACGTGAACCAGTGCCAAGGGAACAGAGTCTGCCAGGGAGACCATCATCCCTATGAGTTGCATGAAGGTGTGAGCTGGCAGGTATTGTGCCAATTGGAATTTGCTGATAACGGCCCTGAGGTCCCTGAACTTTGACTGTGGGAAAAATCTTGTTCTGTAGTGTTTTGAAGTCCACACCTACATGATTCAGGGTCTGGGACAATATTAAGAGTGATTTGGAAGTGGTGTTTCCCCACCATGAATCTGACGAATTGTCTGTAAGCCCTTTGGATGGGGATATGCAGATAGGCGTCCTGCAAATCTCCCTCGTTCCCCCGCTCTGTTCAGGGGGGAGAAGAAATGGAGTCTGAGGAGACCGGGGGATGCTCCCAGTTACTCTCTCTTTCTATTAGCACGCCCTAGATCTACTTCGAGACTGTGGAATATGAGGGCAACTGCTCGGGGTCCTCCTTTTTATGCCTTTTTGTGAGGTCTCCCCTCTGGGGACCCCTCATGCTATTGGGCAAAGTGATCCAGCAAGGATGGTCAGAAGCAGGGACGAAACCTCCTGCGTTACTGGCATTGAGTGTCCTTGAAAAGTGCGCCTGAGGCCATGCCCCAGTGCTCCTATTCCCCCTTTTTTAATCAGCGTACTTCCTCCCCCGGGAGGAATACTGGCTATAGTGATGAAGCTACCAGAATTGCTGTTGACCAGAACTGCTGCTGGCCCTTTAAGGGCAAAATATCGAGGTGCATGAATTGCCTCAAGTTGAACTAAAGTAAGTAGAAAAATAGAACCTGTTTTTTTGTTTTTTTTGGGGGTTCCCGACATCGAGGGGGAGCTCCATTAGTCCAAGTAGCTCTCCTAATGCCCCACATCGATGAACTGTATCAAGTCTGAGCACAGTGCCATCAGACTAGTTGGTCCATGCACCTTCTTCGGCAACGAGCAGCACCCTCAGAAGTGCCCGTCCCACCAAAAAGCCCAAGTCCCTGGAAGAGCTTAGTTTGGGACTGAGATCAACAGTGATCAACAGAAAAGTGGGCTCCATCAATGAGCCCCGAGCCCCTGGATGCTTGACGAGCTTTGCCTCTGAGCGGCCTATTAGTAGGGCCGCCGGTGCGATACATCATCCGTTGCTTTGCCCCTGGATGCTCGACAAGCTGTGCCTCTGAGCGGCCTACTAGTAGGGCCTCTGGTGTGATACAGCATCTGTTGCTTTGCTCGTGGGGTGAAGAAGGCACCCGAGGGATCGGGAATGCCTGAGCACGCTGCCGCGACTCATCTGTGCCGAGCGCGGCCTCCGTCGATAAGCCTGGTCACTGAAGAGCTCATCGACAGAAAAGGGCTCTGTGGGCGCGCTTCTGGGTCCTGGTTTCAACTTGGCCAGCACACCACTGCAGCTACCTGAGCGTCAGTCTCCCCCAAACCACTGAGCAGAGTCGTAATAAGAAGAATTTCCCCTTCTGATCCGCTGAAGACGGGGGACAGCGCCGCAGACCCCTTAGCGGGAAAATGATAGGCAGACTGCACAGCGATGTGGCTGGTATTGCGCTGGAGAAGAGGGGGGGGCCCGGTCTGACCAGCATGCACAGCTGAGACTGGGACCCCCTCAGAGCTGGGCTACATGCACAGAAATTGTAGAGGCGAATAGCTGCCTCCTGAATCTGGAATTGTAGGAGCAGAGATAGCTGCCTCCTGAAAAATGAGAGAGGCCAGTCTGTCCAGCATGCAGGGCTGAGACTGG
This sequence comes from Neoceratodus forsteri, assembly GCA_016271365.2. Classification (NCBI taxonomy): domain Eukaryota; kingdom Metazoa; phylum Chordata; order Ceratodontiformes; family Ceratodontidae; genus Neoceratodus; species Neoceratodus forsteri. The sequence continues at coordinate 214,003,639 of CM057456.1, forward strand.
GACCCCCAAGTGCAGAGAGAGGGCTATGTCATTGGATCCATCCTTCCATCCCTGCTCTCTGAGAAGTCCATAGAAAAAAGGTCAAAAACTTACAGTCCTGAAGACTTCAGCCCTGTCACCACAGTGACAGAGCTCTGCTGCAGAGCACCTGCTCTCTGCAAGGCAGGAAGTAAACTGAGGGAGACAGAAAGTGGGAGGCTGGATGTCCCCTGCTGCAGAGGTCCGATTCCTGCCTGCCTGTCGGTATCAGGAGGTGCAGCCCAAGAGTAAGGAAACCCGGAGACCAGCTCAGGAGAGAGAAGCCCCCTTATGGAATTCCCTGATGACGGATGGAAGGGTTTCCATCTTGAATGTTCTGTTGGGAACAAAGCCAGTCAGACATTTTAGGACTAATATGGGCCTGAATCCTCCTGAGCACTTTGGAACTATGAAAAATAGGGAAAATGCCCCAGTGCCGTTCGGAGATGGGAACTTCTTCGATCGCTTGTACTTGGATAAGGTCTGTGATGGCTTGTAACGTCCGCCACTTTCTTTTACTGACTGCTGTATATGGGGAGGGCAACGCATGGGGTAACGGGGGCTTGGATTCAAACTCGAAGTAATCCACACGTACTACATCTAGCACCCAATTGTTCGTGGTGGTTTGGACCCACTCCTCGAAAAAACTGGAAAGCCTGCCCCCTACTCAAGGGTGGGTCCAGGGAATCCTCATTGAGACTTTTTGGCATCACCTCCAGCGTCCCAGGAGTCACCTCCTCCTCCCCTGAAGACACGCTGGTTGTGGGAGGAGAACTAAGTTTGTCGGCCTGAAAATGTTTTATTTTGTCCCCTTTTTGTGGCACTTTCTGCCCCTTGAAGGCTTGTCCATTTTAGCGGTGGACATACTGATGCTTGTGGTGTCCCTTGGGCAAGGAATTTAAACTGTGACTCTGTTCCAGCCCTTACTGACAGACCCATGATAGCCCCTTATACAGTTCCTTCTGATGACACAGACGCTTGGAGCCAGGGGCTTGTAAAGCAGTCGACGAGCAAAGGCCAGTAGTGAAGCCAGGGGTTTGTAAATCCATCAACGAGCAAAGGCCAGATGCTGCCGACACGCTTAGAAGCAGACTGCCCCCGAGGTATGGGCCTTGCCACTTGAAAATGCCATCGATGACCTGGTTCATCATGGGACCCCCGCTGGTGGAGCGCGATCACTCCGACTGACTTCCCATGCTGCTCTGAATGGAGCCTGTGCATGGTACAGCACGTCCATCAGCAAGCTGAAGGGGAAACACGGCTCTTTCGCTGCCGGAAATAACTGTTGTGCCCCTTGTAAGTCCTGCTGCACCCCCGAGAAGGAACTGACTCTGGACTGGGGGGTGGGGGAGAGAAAAGGCAGCGCCGTGGGAACTCCTCAGAGCGCAGGAAGGGGGGAGTCAGACTGTACAGCATGCATGGCTGAGACTGGAGTCCCCAGTAAAGAAAAGAGGCAAATCCCTTAAGTAGAATTTATTCATGAAACTGCTGAACCTCTCTTGCCAATAAAAATAATCAGCACTTACAGTTTGATGTCTTCAGCTCTGTCACTCCAGTGACAGAGCCCCTACAGAAAACATGCCTCTTGTCAGGCAGGAAGTAAACTGATGGCTACAGGAAGTGGAGGGGAGGATGTAGTCTCCCTACAGAGATCTGTATCCTGCCTGTCACATGGTACCAGGAAGGACCTCCCAGTAGTTAAGAGCCCGGAGACCAGCTTTAGGAGAGAGAAATACCCAGCAGCACCATGCAGATGAAGCCGCCCTGTTCCCCCACACCATAGCAGGGTCCTTCTGACTCCTCCTGAGCCTTGCTGGCCCCTCCTCTCAAGCCTCGACCATCGAGTAAAGTAGAAACATAGAGGCTGATGGCAGATAAGGACCGCAAGGCCTACCCAGTCTGCCCATTTCTTCTACCTTATGAATGTGCCATAAGCATTTACTCCCATCAATGGCCTATCTATTCATACTTATCTGTATTGCTCCCCTGTGCCTATCCCATACACGTTTGAAGCCCTGTACTGTATTCATATCCACCACTTCCAGAGGTAGGCCGTTCCATGCATCCACACCCCTTCTGTGAAAAAGAACTTCCTCACATTACCCCTTAATTGGCCTCCCTCTAATCTTATGCTGTGTCCTCTTGTCCTGCTATTTTTCTTATATTTAAACATGTTAGACTCTTTCACCTTAAGTATCCTCCTCCCAGCTTGTTGAACTGGAGGGTCCCACCCACAGGGATAAGCTGCGGGTTACGGGCAGGGTGTTCATATCAGCGACCAGCATGGCTGCTTAGGGAAGAGCACCCATACCTCACCATCCTCCATACTCAGCTACAATACGAATTGGATTCATATTTACACTGCAGCACCACATTTCAGTAATGGCTCCCTTAGAAATAATCCAGGGAAAACAAATGCATAACCTGATAAGTGCCGACGGTCCCAACACCGAAGCCCCAGTTACTTGCCCTCCTGGGCCCCAGAATATACTCTGGGACCGGGGGATGAAGATGATCACAGATCAGTGGCCAGCACATCAATGGATTGGGCAACTGTTGCAAGCATCATGTGGGTGCTTCACAAAATTGATGGCAAGGTCTCCAATTTAAAAAGGGACCTCAGGCAACTACAGCAGTGAATAACGGAGGCTGAAGACCGCATGGGCAGCCTTCACAATGACAGCCCGAGTTTCAGGTGCTAAACAGCCTTTCTCTACCAGCAGGAAAGGGCTCAGGGGCACATGACACAGAAGCCAGAGCACTGCACAACAATATCAGATGTTTTGGCTTCCCAGATGGAGCCAGCAAGACAATTTGGATAGTTTCTGACCTCATGACTCAAGCAGGAGCTGGGCTTAGGCAAGATTTAAATATGGGTATCAAAAGAGCCTATCAGACCTTGGGCCCAAACTCGAAACAAGAAGTGACTCCAGGACGATCATAACATTTCTTAAACACCCAGTAAGAGAGACAATACTCTAAAGCATGGTGGGTGGAGGAAAGACCTGAATCTTGATGAACAGCGGATCGACACTGATCAGACTTTCCCTCTGACAAGCTTGCCACATGCAAGAAAGTACACCAGCCGGCCCACTGACGCTGTGGTAGCACTACAACTCACAACGCCAGTGACCCAGGTTTGGAAATGAGCCCGAGTCATTGGGGGCCAGTTGGGGGGGGGTAGAGAATAAGTGTCCCTGAGGACACTCTCCTTTCCCTGGGAGGGTGGGTCCTGCCTGTTGCTACTATACTACCCCCTGGAAGCAGGGGACAGTACATGGAGAGATTCAGGGTGGGAGGAACCACGCTGGCTGGAGGTGACATCATGCACACGTGCATGCACCCTTGCACATGCAGTGGGGACAAAATGTGAAAATGGTTGGACCCTGTGTCCAAAAGACAAAGGGCTCCCAGTGCTGTTCAGCCCCCTTCCTCACCACAGATGCCTCCTGACAAAACATATGAGTTTACAGATAGAAAAAGCAGTGGGATCACAGCTCATATTGTCAAGATAAAATTAAAAAAGAGTAGGCATCTAACCTATACGAAGATCACCTTGTCGGTGGTCAAGCTCAAATACAACTCACGTGATTTACAAAACAAAAAATACCATTTAAAAATCATGGAATGAATGAATAAAGTAGAAAAGCTTTAAAGGGACACCATCAACCTCCTTAGGCCTCAAAGGGTCCCTAGTTTAACAAAAAAAAATGTTACTGATTGTTCATATTCTGTTCAGACTGCTAATGTAGCTTGGAGTTTTATTCCAAGGCATCTTTTCTTTTAAAAAGTGAAAAACAGACTGCCCCCCATACCAGTGTTACCATACAATAACACGTTTGTTTACATTCCTTAATCAGCTCCCACTGCATCTTTCCTGAACTCAGGAACACCCCCAACACAGTCAAGCCACTCATAATGCAGTGGGAGGAAAGGAGAGTATTGCATCTTGAGTGGCTGCACTGTTTGCGTCATTCCTAATGTTCAGGAAGTATGCAATATGAGTAGATCAAGGATCTGAAACAAAACAAGGTTAGGTATAACTATATGATTAACATGCATTCCAGTTCGAATACAAGAGAAGATCAATAAAACAACCAGTAACATCAATAAATGTTATAGAAAGTAAGCAATCATAAAATGTGGAGTTTTAACTAGATACAATATGATGCAAAAAAGGATGACAACACCCCTTTAAAGGAAAACACTGCTTACCTGTCGGCGTTCTCCTGAAGTGCCTATGCCCCTGGTTAGTGGTTCTAAAATCAAAAAACTTTTCAAAGTTAGTTAAGGTACCTATATTGGCTGGCAAACTTCCATTTGCCTCTCGCTCCCAGCTTCTAATATGCTCCTGCTGACCAGTTTGCTGAGTCGGCAGGGGCATATTAGTATATCCCAGGCGAGGGACCTAGGGGCTCCCACGAGATAGCTGCCTACAGCCTTCGAAAATGGAAGTGTGCCAGTGCTGTTTAAAATATAAATATAACTACCCAAGCTAGAAATTTTTTTTTTTCCCCTGTTCTTTTCTTCAATTATATAGAACCACTAACTGGGGGCATAGGCACTAGCAGAAGAGCGCTGGCAGGTAAGCAGTGTTTTCCATTAAAGTGATTTACAGACCCTTTTTGAGCAGCATTTTTGGGGTGGGGGATGCACTGGTTATTAGTTGTAACAAATAAATTGTCAGACCTCTTATGTTGTCTCTCAGGTTACTATAGCTTACACAGTCACTGTCATTAAATCACTAGCTTGACCTCTCTTGGGAAACACACCATGTCACCACTGTTGCCAGCCCACCACACACTCGATTTCACGCCAAGTCACTAGCCGAGTCGGAGTCATCCATGTACACAGGGGGTTGTTTGGGTGTGTGTGTGTGTGTGTGTGTGTGTGTGCAGTGTCACAGGCGAGCAGTCCATGTACCTACCTGTTAGGAACTGTCAAATGCTGCTCACCCTAGCAAGTATGCATTGAGCGAGTAAAGTTTAAAAACACCCCAATATACACTGTTTGTAAGTCAATACTAGTTCATCCTCTCCATCCATTATCCACACCATCACAGCAGAAGTTCAAACATACTAGTCTAGACCTTTAGGATACTTAACAGTGGAAGGTTCTGGTACTGCAATAGCTGGAACTGCATAAATGGTAAAATCTGGAACCTCCACAACACACACAAAGTTGTGATCTTTTTGTTGCTTCAGCAGTTCCGGATTTTACCATTCATGCAATTCTGGCCATTGCAGCTATTATCAGTACCCCTCTGTGCTCAGACACTAGTTTCTGTGGGATACAGATAAATTCTAGAACTGCCGAAATAGGTAAAATCCAGAATATAGTGTATTGTGCAGTGTTGTTCTGTATAGAATTCCATCCCTTTCAAAATGCTGTTCTACCACAGTTCCAAGGTCATGGAATGCTGTTCTACCCTACTGTGGTAGAACAGCATTCTAGAACCTCTAGAGACTGCATGAGTCAGTTTCATTTTGAAAGCAAAAGAACTCACAAACACACATTTTTCACACACTACTATACACTATTAAAAAAAAAAATACAGGATGAACAACTCTATGCACAACCAGTGCGTTTTGCCACCTCAGGGTTCCGATTCCCATGGACCTCTCGAGCTTCGCTCTCAAGGTCAGCAGGAATCAAAATCCCTCTGTGGCAGAACACACTGGTTCTGCATAGTTGCCCATCCAGTATTCTCTATGTTCAATTCTACAACTTCTGGTGGCTCCAGACTTTATATATCCAGGGCTGCCTCCAGACCATTAAATATTATACACAAAGGTAATTTTGTTTCACAGTTGCTGAGCAGCTGTCTGCTGCCTGGATCGTACATAGAGAATACTGGATGGGCAACTACGCACAACCAGTGTGTGTTCTGCCACAGAGAGGTTCCAATTCCCTCTGACCTCGAGAGGTCCATGGGAATCAGAACCCCGAGGTGGCAGAACACATTGGTTGTGCACAGAGTTGCTCATTCTATATTTTTTATAATCTATAGTACTCTGTGAAATATGTGTGCATGAGTTCTTCTGCTTTCAAAACGAAACTGACTCATGCAGTCTCTAGAATGCTGTTCTACCACAGTAGGGTAGACTCGCATTCCATGAACATTGGAACTATGGTACAACAACATTTTGAAAGGGATGGAAGGCTATACAGAACAACACTCTACTATACACTATATGACAGATTTAGGGAACACAGTGTGCATACCCAAGTATGCCGTGGGGCAGCATTGTACATATTTCAACAGCTCCCAACCAGGGGTGTAGGCAGGCATATGCACTGTACGCAGCAGAGTACAGTAAAAAAAATCTGGCAGGGGCAGCAAGTCAGGCAGGGGCAACAAAAAGAGGAAAGCATGGACGTTGTGAGTCACACTGTGTCTGTCATGCTGAGCCCTTTTGCCTTTGTTGTTGTTTGTTTGCTATGGGGCACTGATGCCACCAGCCAAATACACAAACAAGAACAACTTACCAGGCAGGCAGAAAAACAAAGGAAGGAGGATTACAGGAGGAAACTGATTACTGTACTTGAACCCAGACATGGCAAACAGGGCAATGATGTGGCGTGGCAGCACATATTTTGGTTTATGTTTACATAATGGGGGTGCGGGGGCAACAGTGCATCAGTTTTGAGTACAAGTTTAAAATTCCTGGCTACACCCCTGCTCCCAACCATTCCAGCATTTCATCATTACAACCCCTGGTGGAGCAGATCAGTGTGACCAATGGTCCTTCATTTTTGCCTTATAAAAATGCTGCTTTACGAGTTTTGCATAAAGGTCCTGTTCTGTGGTATTGTCTGATGATTACCCTCTAGCCACCAATTCTTATTCCCAACAGTGTTCTCTGATTCAATCTACTGTTCCCTGGTGGGGGTGCTCACAATTTATGCCGGTACCCATGCTCGTCTGCACATCTGGAACAGGCACACTTTGTCAACTGCCCCTCATGAGAGGCATCCCCAATTTTACCCATCAGCAGTACTTGGTCCCACACTGAAAAGGAGGTATGATGAAATCCAGATCGCCGGACCTGACCAAAATGGCAAAAACTGGACGGTAGGCAGCCTGCATGAGGCACAACCAGATGGTTCAGTTTTTACCATTTTGGTCCATCCATTCTGGCTGGTCTGGATTTCGTCTAAGGTGATGGGTATGGGTGAAATACAGACCACTGGACTCAGAACCAAAAACGGTAAAACATCACCTCTGGATTTGATCCACACCTTCACCCTCCTAGATGAAATCTGGACCAGCCAGAACAAAACGGTAAAAAAACTGGACTGACTAGTTTGGTGGAAACAGCTGGACCACATAAACTGGACCAGTTTGGGCCGTTTTGCTCCAGGTCAGTCAGTCCAGAGTTTACCAAGTCCCTTAAATAGGCCAACATAGATATTGTAAACTCAGAAATTCTTAACATTTTACAATGCTAAAGCAAAATTCAACTTCCAGTAACTAAAAGCAATGGTTTCCAACAGTGCTCAAATTATGATGAAAAATGTAGGGGGGTCCAAAGGCCCATATTCAGAGGTGTGCGCAGAGTCCCTGATGAGGGGGCGCAAAAATTCTCACAAAGCTAGCTATGCTTCCCCAGGAAATTTTTTTAAATCATCACTGTAAATGGTGCACTTTCATACATTTTAGAGCCAGGTAAGATATGTTAAAGCCCACCTGGATTAAACATTTTATGACAAGGATGTTACAGTTTCCTGCAAGAATGTTTTAAAAACTTAACTGTTTATGAAATTGCATTCTTTGCTTCATTTGTAAAGAGGATTGCTTCTCACTCCCCATTTCTCTCACACTCTATGAAACAGAATCCTCAGCTCACACTTGCCCCTTTGTTAATTACCTCTTTCTTCCACCAACACCAATCCCCTAGGATTTTTTGCTAGCCCACTACCTGCAAGTTACGCACCATACCCCAATCGCAAGAAGTGGACAAGCAAAGCAGCTTATGCAAAGGATTATTATCATATGAGCTGCCATTCTGATCTGAGCACAAGAAACAAGCATTTGTCGATGCCGAATGTTTGCTTGCTGGCATTGGCAGTGGTAATGTAGAAGTTACAGAGCTGCGTAATAGGAATGGCAGTGAAGTACTGAACTGAAGCCAACCCCACCACCACCACCCTGCAGAGAGTGACAGGCATTGGGGTGTGCATTTGGGTCATCAGGAATAACGGCCTCGCCATTTCACCACACCCCACCCTGCAGACACTGACAAGTGTCACGGTGTTCCTTGGGGTCTTTGGCCCTTATGCGCACCCCATTTTATTAGGAAATGCGGTGAGATGGGTGCGATATAGGAGAATGGGGTGAACTTTGGGGCTGAAGAGTCCAAGGCATACCTCGATGCCTCTCACTGGCTGCAGGGTGTGGAATGGTATGAGCATTACAGGCAAGAATCCCAAGTCACACCCCTGATGCCTGTCATTCTCTACAGGGTTGGGCGTTATGGTTGGAAACCCTAATACCTCAGGCATTCGTTGGTATTTTCACTCCAAATTTTCAACATGTTTTTTTGTGTGACCCCACCTCATGAACAGGGGGAATATCAGTTTGTTAGCCGAAAGCTGCTTATGCACAGTGAGTACGGCATTTAGCACCACAGGTGCAAAAACATGCCTAACAGGATGTAAAAAATGACAGCTGTACTGTTCATGGGGAGGTGTAAAAAATGGCAATGTTGCAAATCTGCAGTAAAAATATTTAAAAAAATGGTGAAGTCATGAGCGTACATAGAAACTGTGCAACGCACACCCGTAATATAATTAGGTTGGGGATATTTTACAGCAGATTGTCAACTCAGGCATTTTGGTGCCTCAATCATGAACAGTGTCACTGTGATTTTCTTTATCTGTGGCGAACAATGATTTCCCACAGCGACCATGCATCTCAGCTGAAAGTGTGAAAACACACTTCAGCCATGTTGTGAAAATGACAGCTGTACTGTTCATAAGGAAGTGTGAAAAATGCCACTGGTGAAAATCTGGACTGAAAATATTACAAAGTCATGAACTTACGGTGCGTGGAAACTGCACATTGCTCACTCGTAACACAGTCATTTTATGGACTTTTGTCACCAAATTTTCAACATAGCCATTTTAAGACCTCTGCTCATGAACAGTGTAACTGTGATTTTCTTAATCTGTCCTAAACATTGCTTTACGCACCAACAGCACCATTGTACTACGTCAGCGAAACACATTGGGCGACAAATGAAAATGGCAGCTGTACTGTTCATAAGGAAGTGTAATAAAATGGCAATGTTGAAAATCTGGAGTGAAAATATTAAATTTGCAAACTTACGAGCATGCATAGGAACTGCGCAACGCACGCTCGTAAAACAGTCATTTTTAGGAATTTTTTCACCAAATTTTCAACATAGCCATTTTAAGACCTCTGCTCATGAACAGTGTCACTGAGATTTTCTTAATTTGTCCCGTACATTGATTTCGCACACCGACTGCGCCATTCTGCGCTACATGGGTGGAAACACATTTTGGGTGAGATATGAAAAATGACAGCTGTACTACTCATAAGAAGGTGTGGTAAAATGGCAATGTTGAAAATCTGGAGTGGAAATATTGAAATTTTGCGAACTTACGAGCCTGCGTAGGAACTGCTCAACGCACCCTCGTAAAACAGTCATTTTTTGGAATTTTGGCACCAAATTTTCAACATGGGGTTTTTGGGACCCCTTCTCATGAATGATGTCACTGTCATGGTGGTATTCAGGCCCGAAGGGTGATTTCGCAGTCACTGCGCGAAATCACCCTTCGAACCAGCTACATCCACAGTACAATGTTTATAATGAAGAAAACTACTCAATTAATTGTACATCCGAGATATCAATAAAGTTGAAACCCCCTATGTAACCCATTATACAGCTCACATTTCCCTCAGTTCGCGGTCGGCATTGAAAGTGCAGGCGTGTTCCCGATCCACGAAGATCTTCGCCCCGAGTCCGGAGGTAAGTATGGGGTGGGGGTGGGGAGGCTGGGTCGGGTTGTGGGAGGGTTGGGAGGCGCGCGTGGGACAGTTTTTATTTTACAGGTTTAAAAACAAAAAGAGCGTCGTGGGGCGTTTGCCACGCTGGGTGGGCTCCCAGCATGGCACAAGGATTTAGGGGCGTTCAGCCGACGGGGATTGGGCACCCCGTCGGCAAAATAAAAAAAATCGCGACACCATTTGCCACGCTGGGTGGGCCTCAGCGGGCACAAGGACTTGGGGGCGCTCAGCCGACGGGGATTGGGCACCCCGCCGCCAAAGGACTACAGTGCTTGCCACGCTGGGGTGGGCTCCCAGCGCGGCACCTACAACTGGGGGGTGGGGGCGCAGCTCAGCCGGCAGGGGACTGGGCACCCGTCGGCTGCCTACAGTATGAGGCGTGCACATCTGTCTGTGCGTGGGGGGAGCTGCGCGTGAGCAGCCGATATCTTATCGGTGCTCACTCAAGCATAGCTCCCCCTTTCAACTGTATGCCACTGCATTTTGGAGTGTGTCATAGACAGCTCCAAAATGCACTGGCTTACAGGGGCCGCGCCTGCCAGCCCACTGACTGAATTGGAGGAGGAGGAGGTGACACACCTCCGAAATCTCCGATGAAGGCACTATGTTTCTTGCACATGCGTGCAAGCAAACATAAAAAGGGACAGAACAGCAGGCAATGAAAACAGAGGGAAGGGGACCCAGTCCGCTACTGTTAAGGGACAACCAAGGGGTGATTTGTGCATTATGATGATAGGCAGACTATTAAAAAAGATCAAATTAAACTTGTGAATGAGTCCTGCACCAGTTAAAAATGGGACTCTCACACACACACACACACACACACACACACACACCACCCCACTTTATTTGTTTAAATAAGACTGCTATATATGGTCTCCGAGGTTCAGTTAATTTTGTCAAAAACTTCAGTGGTCAAAGTTTGAAAGTCATTCCAGTTTTGGAGAAGTCAAAATACTTCCCAGGAAGCCACTATAATGTTGTCAGAGACAATTCTGTAATATACTGTACACATTATAGATAATGCCATGTTTCCCATTCATTCAGAAACATATCACACCATTGTTTAACTTCCATGCCTGCAAAATTCAAACTCACCTACATTTTTCACTATTAGGAGTCACATACATCCCCCCTTAAATAATTAAATGACGCCCCTCGCTGATGGCATGTTGTCCCACCTTCACAGGGGTCAGTGCTGGCAGGTTTAGGAGACAGTGAGATTAACACGCGCCTTTCCTAACACCTGCAACATTTCCTTCTATGTCTCCCTATTTTCAGAAGTCCCCTTATTTTATCCAACCCCACACGTCTCACACTGTCACACTACTATCCAAAATATCCATAATTCACAGAATCTTCTCTTTTACTGGATCTAGCACTGAACGTCCATCATGTTATACACATACAGGCTAGCTCTCCTTGATTTACTCGTAAAAAATCTGAGAATGTTGCAGATATGCCTCGGCTGCACTATGTAAATCACTTAGGATGCATTATTTATTTTATTTGACTGATGAATATCGGAAAACATATCTTTGAGTCAAAGACTCGTTTACAAAGGTTCCACGTCAATTGAATACAGAATCATCAAATACAATGGAAACAGTGTGACACAGAGGTAACAAAGGAGCAAGTAGTATGTCCAGTACAGTATCAAACATAGTTACAGGTAACAGAAATTGCAGCTATTAATATTAATGGTACAGAGTTGCAAGAATAGGAACACAGTACAGACGGTAACAGTTCTAGTACGTACACTACAGGACGGTGGCACAGCCATGCCCTGGTGGTTATTAGCAATTTCAGGCTGGACTGAAGGAGTCCGTTGTCAAGTATAAGCATGCTGTGAGGCGGCAGGACCAGAGAGGTCCATAGTCGGGTGGGAGACAGGAGAGCTTGAAAATCAAGGACAGTCACAGACTGATCCTTGACAGATTAGGTCTCAAAAGTGAGACTTGAACCGGCCAAGCTTAGGTTCTGTGAGGAGGTAGTTAAGCCAGCCAGGGGCAAGGTACCTAAATTTTCTTTGACCCAAGGAGGTCTTGCAGTGGGGTACCCAGAAGTGGGTTGTTGCAGTTTGGCAGGTGGACAAGGGTGCTTGGAGTAGGGGGTGAGAGCAGGAGGTGAGAGCAGGAGGGAGTAGCCCTGCAGTTTTTTTTTTTGTTTTTTTTTTTAGTGAAGAGGCAGGTCTGATATTTGAGTCTCCCGAAGTTTAGCCAGTTGGTGGAAGAGTAAAGGGTGCAGGTATGTGTGAACCTGTCACAGCCAGTGGCTAGCCTACAGGCCTTATTAAGGGCCATCCTAATTTTGTTGAGGTGTGTGTTGTCGGCTGCTCCTTAGATTATGATACCACAGTCTATGAGGAGACAGTATAGAGGCCGATACAGCTAGGTGTAGAGCTGCGGTGGGGGGGCGCAGTGCTTGTACCAGTGAAGCATGCCAATGCACACATTGACAGCGGTGCACAGTTTTTGGATGTGATCATGGTAGATGAGCCCAGAGTCAAGGGTGATACCCAGGTATTTGAATGAAGTAACCTGCTCAAGGGGGTGGTTTTGTGAGTTCAGAATGAGCAGGGTAGTAGACCATAGTTCTTGTTTTGGGCATCGGCAAACACCATAGATTTTTTTTTTTTTGTAGTTTAGGACTAGCCTATGCCGAACGAACCAGGATTCAGCTTCAGAGAATGATTTCTGGAGGGCATTTCGGAGAGCGGTGGGATCAGTGTGGAAGCTGTAGAGGACAGCATCACCTGTGTATAGGAGTAGTTTCTCTGAACAATCCTTGGGCAGGGAGTTGAGGAACAAGGAGAATAGTAGAGGTCCCAGAATGGAATCCTGCGGGACCCCAGAGTTGACTTGTAATGGAGAGGACCATGTTTGGGCAAGTCTGACTGTCTGGATTCTCTTATATAGATAGCTGGCAAACCAGCCAGTGGGCTCAGAAGACAGGCCTATTAGTGCGAGGGAGTCCAGAAGAAGTGTGTGGTGCACCGTATCAAACGCCTTGGAGAGGTCTGTAAAAACATCACCAGCAATGTGGCCTGAGTTAAGAAATGTGTGGAGGGCATTAGAAAACTCCAGGAGGGCCATGGTAGTACTGTGGTTGTGTCGGAACCATGCTGCTTGGGACACAGGAGGCTACATTTGGATAAGTAGTCTGTAAGCTGAGTGACTACATTTTTCTCCGGGGCTCTGGAGAGGAGGGACAAGATTGAGATGGGGTGGTAGTTCCCAGGATGGGTGTGATGAGAGCAGATTTCCATTTAGAGGGAAACCGGCCCAGTGATAGTGAGTGGTTCAGGAGCATGATGAGTGGGAGGAGAACTTCATTAAAAAGGTGAGCCTAAGCAGCTTGAGATCAAGTGTGTCGCTGCTAAAACATGATTTGCTGAGGGCCTTGAGAAGAAGGGGGGGTGGCTTCATGCTGCAAGACCATTTTAAAGCAGAACATGGGGGTGGAGGGAGAGACAGAGGGAGGTGGGGGTGAAGAAATTGGGGGGAGGACACTACTGAGGTCAGAGAAGGAGGCATTAAATGTGTTGGCAATCAGGGCAGGGTCAGTGGTGATAGACCCATTGGCCCAGAGTTGGGATGGGGGTGCAGTAGAAGCTTTGCCACTGAGCTCCTTGAGGGAGCCCCAGAACTTGCGCCTCGAGTCCCATGAGGCAGTAAGCGAAGCTCAGCAGAATTCCACTTTGGCCTTGCGAATATTCCAAGTGCATTTATTTTGCGCCTCTTGGTAGCTCTGCCTATCAGTAGGTTTCCCAGTTTCCAGTGCAATGTGCCAAAGATTGTCATGATCTCGCATTTGGTCTAATACGGCTTGTGACATCCATGGTGTATCTACCCCTTTGATGACCTGTTTGCTTAGTGGCACATATTGGTCACAGGCAGAGTTGAAGGTGGCAGTGAAGTGCTCAAGGGCAGAGTCAATATCCCCAGCGGCTGAGATGGGGGACCAGTTACTAGTTGCAAGACACTGTTTAAGGGACTGGAGTTTGCTTGGTTTGAGATGGCATTGGAGGATAGTTTTGGGAGGGGCCTTTTTAGCAATATATGACCAGTGACAAAGCACCGGGGAGTGATCGCTCAGGGCACTGGGTACTACGCAGACCTAGGTTGCTTTGTGGGTTGCATTGGTTAGCACCAGATGAGGAGAGTGGCAGTGCCGGTCCCTCAGGTTAAGTTTAGTGGCAGTGGTTACTAGCTGGGATAGGTTTTGCAATGCTGCTGCTTCCCCGAGAGGTGCAGGTGTGTCAACTAGCCAATTTATATTAAAATACCCTATGGCAATAATTTCTGCCTTGTCAGGGAGTGCCTGGAGGTGGACGAGGACAGAGTGGAAGGCACTCTTCTGATGTCAGGGAGGAATGTATATGGAAGAGAGGAACAGGAGGGCTCTGCTAGGTGCAAGAGTGATTTTAAAAGTGAGGGCCTGGGCCCAGTGTTCGAGGTTGAGGGGGACGGGGAGACACTGTAGTGAGTCCTGGACATATAGCGCACATCTGCCACCTCTTTTAGAGGTTCTGTCAGCGTGGTATAGCGTAAACCCGAGAAGTGATACTGCGGAGTCTGGAGTACAGTCATCGAGCCAGGTTTCTACTACCGAGATGACATCAGGGTGATTCTGGGCAACTCAGCCCTGGAAAGAATCAAATTTGTTGAAAGAAGATTACATATATTGAGAGAGGCTACTATAAGATCCCTAGGGGCAGCAGCTTTGGGGGGGGGGGGTTGAGCTAGTCCTGGGTTGAGGTGGACATCTCCTAAGAGGAGGAGTAGGAGGAGAAAGTGTATGGCTGCCATTCTTAGCAGTTTCTGTGCAAGTTTATGAGCCAGCAGGGAGGGGGAGGAGCAGCACATGGTGGTAGGGATGGGTGGCTGCTGGAGAAGGGAGCTGCAAGGCAAAGTAGTGTCCATTGCCGTACCATGGCAACACCAGTAGGGGGAGATGTGGGAAGGGGGGAGCATGGTTTGCTGGCAGAGTGAGGTGTTGCCACAGTACAGGTGGGGGTTATTGAGATATGCCCGTGGAGAGCTGGTCCGACATATTATGTTGGTGTGTGTGTGTGTGTGTGACGTGACCTAGCAGAACGAGGGAGGCAGGGATTGAAATGCAAGCCAGGAGGTAGAGGAGGCACCAGCAAGAGGTGTCACTATAAGCACAGGGTTGTGGGGGGGCCAGAAAGAGGTTAAGGGTGCTAACAAACCACAAGAAATTAGCCAGACCTGTTGGCTTAGTGGTAGAGCTGTGGACTTTGGTGCCAAGGGTCCAGGGTTTGATGCCCGTCGGGGGACAGTAGAAAAAACTGGGAAAAATATGGCTGGATGTCAGGGTCTAGGTGTGGGAGGGCAGGAGGAGTGGAGTCTAGGAGGGAGGACTGAGGAAGGAGAAACTAGGGCTAGGAAGAGCACTGCAGCAACTCCTACAGGTCAAACAATATAAGCTGCAAAGGGGAAAGTGGGCACTTAGAAATTAGAGGGTAGGGTGCGGTCATGTGACATGTCATGTGACCAGTCAACAACAATAAATGTGGGCAGGCGAAGCAGTCAATGCAAAGCGTTGACAGGCTAACACCCCCAACAAACAGCATGGAAAAAAATGGGAGGCAGTGTTACCTATTACAACCCCACAGGGTGATTCCTACCCCGTGCGTTGCTGAGCTCTGTCTGGATTGCAAGTGGGGAGGGGGGATTCTGGAGGCCTATATGAGGAGGGAGAAACAAAGGCCTGGCATTAGTATGCATCAGGAGACTGCTTGCTGTTCAGCCCCCTACTGGGCATGTGACAAATGTTGGGCTCTGCCAACTGTTGGGCTCTGTGCCGACACAGAAGCCTTATTGCACACGTGCGAGAATCCCAAACTATGATGGCGAGGAGATTTCAGGGACACGTCTAAACAGTGAGTATTTCTCAGAAAATACAGGCCAAACAGTAGCAACCTAGCATGAATACAGTGATCTCCAATTAAGAATGCAAGCAGTAAATTCCAGGACAGAGGCTAACAGTGTACACAAGCAGGAAACAGCAGTCACTACAAACCTAGACAGTTCAGCTCTTAAAGTACTCCTAATATCACCCTGTAAAGCATCCATAAAAACAATCAGTTGCTGTTGGGGACAGTAAATAAGACCAGTAACACCCCAACAAACAGCCAGGAAGAAAGAATGGCAGGCAGTATTACCTATTATAGCACTTAATGGGTGCTTCCTACCTCTGGCAAAAGGCCACAGCTCGGTCTGATTGCTTAGAATACAAGAAACCAAGATACTATCTATTTTCTATAATATAATATACATATTTCATCTGGGCTCCAGAGACACAAGCATTCCTCCCAAATAGCTTTAGTCTTGAAGTAGTTTGTGTTGCTGCTTGTGTAAAAGCTATTTGATGTAGCAGTCAATCGCTTGAAATCTATTTTTAATATATATATATATATATATATATATATATATACACATACACACACACACACACACACAACTTGCCTATTCCTGAGCCTGACATCACTCTGTGATACAGGAAGAGAGCTGTAGTTCCATAATCTGGTGTTAATAGTATGGGATATTTGAAAAAATCCACAAAGCTTCTGAAGAAGGACCTGGTTGGTTTGAAAGCTAAAGCACTTTGTTCTTTTCTGTAACATCCATGTTGGTCCAATAAAAGGTATCAAATCATTTGTTTCTGGATCTGTTTTTTTTAAAAGGACCAATACGGCACCTACAACATTTTTTTGCATAAAATACCACAGGAACTACAACTCGTTGGGGGAGCATTTTAACTTTATTGTGGCACTGTATGCAGAACTTTGTCCTTATTTTTACCCACATATGAGTGGCACTACACCTTTTGAAACATTATTTGTTTAAAGTTGGGCTTTTGTTACAGAGCGACCCAGGTAAGCACATCCTGGTCACTGCCAAGTATATGTCTAGCCCTGTGATGAGTATGAGGCGTAATAGTCGTCACACGCGCTTAAGACGGTTGAATGTTTGGTGTTTTAGCGTGGAAAGAATATCAGACGTGAATAACACAGAATAACAGGTACACTCTGCTACAATTACTACCTCATATTCATCCTGTAACATGGAGCAAGCCACTGCATCAAAACCTGAGAGTTTAGAAAGTTCATGTGGAACCTCCTCGCATTACATTATGATGCTGGATGGTGATATAAGCATTAAGTGTTCTGACTGCGCTATGTATCTACTAATACAGTCTGTAAATAGTTATGCTTTATTTGTGAGAAATGTATAATAAATAGATGAAAGAGAAAATAGATTCCTTTTTAGCGAGGCTAGTGTGTACTGAAAGCAATCATATTGATATGCATAGACACTTTAGTGCTCTTAATAACCCTATACTAGAAACAGTATCTAGTTTTATTTCCGTCCCTCCTTCTAGGACTACTCAGCTGGCAGTTAGCAATGAAACTGAAATAAATATAGGATAAAGTATGGGGAGAAGTGTGTTACAAGAATTTAACACACACCGAGTTGTTGGATGGCACATGCCATCCAACAACAAGCGTGTGTTAATTCGAAGTTTAACTACTTTTCCCCAGATTTTATTTTTTATATAATTGAAGGCTCCGCTTGAAAAGTCCGAGGTCGCTTTTGTTTTTTGAATTGTGTTGTGGTTTTCCTGCTCTTGTCTTTTCGGTTTTATTCGGTGTTTGGAATCGGTTTTTTTTTTAACATCTAGGCTATGCGAGGTTGCTGGAGGCTATTTGGTATAGAGGCAACCTCCGAGAAGTGTGTATTTCAGTCAGTGCCGCTTGAGGTGACAGGGACAATTTGAACGTCGTGCTATGTTTAGTCTCGAGCGCTTTGTTGTTCAAAGGGAGCGCGTGAATGCCGTAACACCTACTCAGGTGTTACGGCATTTAACACACGGTTTTGGCAATGGGAGAAAACGGAGACCATTAATTATATACAAATTATACATCTGACCTCCCTGAACCAATTATTAAATCAACATATAAGTGTATCTGTTCCTAGAAAAAGGAGTAGAGAAGAGGATGATGTAGAACATAATGACTGGACTCTAGTAGATGGCTCGAGGGCACATAAAAAAGGGTCGAAGAGCAGAACAATTCCACATTACCACTCAAAATTCCTTTTCAGCACTTTCCTTATTTTTGGATAATGAGTTAAACATAGATGATGCAGATACTTACTGTGCATCAGTTCAACACTGTTCTGAAACTCCCATTCATGTTTTAATCTAAACCAGACTTCTTCTATTCAAGATGTCCTCATTCATTCAATCTAATGCCTTCTCCATTCAGCGTATCACAAAGGGTGAAGATGGGTCTTATTCCATTTCTTCTAAAGTGACCCCCCCTAAACTTCTAGACCTTCTGATGGATACTCCCTACAATTCTACCTCAACAAGTCTGTTTGTACTAGGAGATTCTATTATAAAACACCTTGACAGGGCTATTTGTAACCCTGATAAAATAATTAGAACTTGCTCCAGTTTCAGGGGTGCCAAGACCACAAACATTACAGAAATGGTTACTAATATTCTGGATAGTGCTGGACAGAATCCTTTGGTAATTATTCACGCAGGGACCAACAACATAAATCGTACCAGCCCCCTACAGCTAAAGAAAGACTTTGTTGCTCTAAATAATTTACTGGTTGATAAAGACTGCATCATGTTTTTCGGAGATCCTCCCTGTACCAAGAGCATCGGAGGACATTACCTATAAAATAAAAAAAATAAAACGAATGGTTGAGGAAATGGTGTATTAAACAAGGCATCTTATATATCCCTCACTGGGAAAATTTCTGCAATAGGACTCACTCTTCTGCTGGGATGGTTTACACCTGAGCAGAAGAGGGAGTTTGCTGTTGGGAAAAACTTTGGTTACCACAATAAATAAGTGTTTAAACTAAGTTACTTAGGGGAGATTAGACATGATTCTAAATCTCTTAATAAAAGTATTAAGTATGGTACCAGTAATACCTGTAATATAATTTAATTCAATGCCAGATCTCTCAACACCCTGTATATGTTAGAATTAGAGGCTAAATGTTAAGTTTTAGACCTGAGCATTATTGCGGTCACCGAAACTTGGTGGGACCCATCTTCCGTATGGAGTAGAGAAATCCCCAACTATAAACTTTACTGTAAAAATAGGAAAGATAGGATGGGTGGGGGTGTTTGTCTATATATAAGGAATGACATTCCCTCACATGAGAGTGTATTAGAGACAACCACGGAATCTCTCTGGATTTCTGTTCAGTTAAAAGGTCAACCAAAGCTCACTGTGAGTGTATGTTATAGACCACCCTCAGCTGACCTTCAATACACTACTGAACTAATCAATATAATTTCAGACACTGTCCACAAAGGGGAAAGTCTTATTATGGGAAACTTTAACATGCCTGGCATTAACTGGGATATATTTACAGCAAAAACTGAACAAGAGAAACTATTTGTCATTAATTATAGATTTAGGTTTGGAACAATTGGTACAACAACCAACCAGGGGAACAAATATGTTGGACCCAATTATTACAAATATGGAAACTAAATTTTCTGATATAGTTATGACATCTCCAATTGGTAACAGTGACCATAGTTCAATACAATTTAGTATTTATATCACAATCCCAAAACCCATACGTAACATAATATATAAAGACTACAATAAAGCTAACTTCAAAGCAATTATCTCAAAAATAGAAAACCATAATTGGGAGGAAATATTTAACAACTTGCCTATTAAAAAAGCTTATGATACATTTTTACTTTTCATTCACCAGCTACAGGAGCGCTATGTTCCTCGTAAAACTAAATTTAACAAAAAAGGTAAAATCCCAGCCTGGTTTACAAAATCCATTAGTAAACAGATTAAAAGGAAAGAGCATCTGTTTAAGAAACTTAAAAAATATACAAACTCTACATATAAATATAAATTTACTGTTTCAACATTAAAGAAGTCTATTAAGCAGGCCAAACTCAAATTTGAATTTACTTTGGCCCATTTCAAATCTAACTATAAATCTCTTAACTCATACATTAATGGAAAAAAAACATAACTTTAGGTTAATAAGACCACCTCAGATAAATGGTAACCCAATTTATTCTGAGCAGGAAACTGCAAATCATTTCAATAAATACTTCTGCTCGGTTTTTGATTAAACTGTTCCAAATATCAGTAAATGTAAAAAGACTTATCCCTTCATACCATTAAACATTTCCGAGATCTCAAGTACATTAACCTCACTCAAAAAATCCACTAGCCCAGGTCCATATAATATTCATCCAAGATTCTTGATTGAGACTTCTTCTGTACTAGTGCTCCCACTTACCGTATTATTTAACAAATTATTAGAAAGTGAAATTCCAGATGATTCGCATTATGCTATAGTAGCACAGATTCATAAAAAAGGAAATAAAGAGAATGTTGAGAACTATTGTCCAATTAGTTTAACTTCTATTATTGGGAAAATACTTGAATGTATAATCAAGTCCAGAATTGAGAAAGAAATGCAGCAGCTTTCTAAACAGGATATTTCTCAGCATGGATTTAAATCAGGATATTCTTGCACTACTAATTTAATTTGTTTCTACAATAAAATAAGTAATTATCTTGATACAAATATTTCATCTGAAGTTATTTTACTTGATTTTAGTAAAGCCTTTGTTTGATAAGGTGTCCCATACATTGCTTATAAATAAACTTCATAAATTTGTTTTTCACCTTATTTAGTTAACTGGGTATCCCAGTGGCTGTTCAATAGATCCCAGAAAGTTATAATTAATGGAGTTCTGTCTAAACCTGGTAAAGCAGGGTTTTAAATAACTGATTAGCAGTGTTTTTTTCCTTGGGACACTGCTAACTGTACAGAAAGTATTTATATAGGTTTTCTAGAAGTGTTATGCTTGTTAAACACAGTGAGGCAAGTGCTATGCATTTTCACAATGTTTTGGCACTTTTATGAACACCACGCTAATCAATTTTTGAAGTTAAATAAAACCCTGTAAAGTAACACGGAGTATACCTCAGGGCTCTCTTCTTGGTCCCACTTTGTTTAATATTTTCATATCTGACACGAATATTTCTTCTGATAATATTTCTAAATTTGCAGATGATACCAAACTTGGAGGTAAAGTCAATTCAATAGAAAATATGCAATTGTTACAAAGTGATTTAAAATCTATTGAACAATGGACTGATGTCAATTTAATGACATTTAACAATGCTAAATGTACAGTATTACACTTTGGAAGAAATAATTTAAAGTATAATTATTTTTTAAACAATATTTGTCTTAAAATCGGCAGTCAGTGAAAGGAAATTGGGCATTCTGATAGATAATAAATTGTCAACAATTAATCATTGTAATTAAATTGCAAGAACATCCAATATAAATCATTAAACAAATGAGAAGAACTTTTGTTAATAAATCTGAGCAGTGTCTGTTACCACTCTACAGGGCCTATATTTGACCCCATTTAGATTATGGATCCCCTTTTTGGAATCTTTACCTTAAGGGAGACATCAACCACATTGAGCAAGTTCAAAGAAGATTTACAAAAATCATCCCAAAGTTAAATAAAAAAAAAAACAAAAAACAAATAGGGTCAGACTTTGTGAGACTGGTTTATATACTCTTTTTTTTTTTTTTTTTAAGAAGAAAACAGGGTGACATCCTGTTAACTTACAAACTAATCAAACTCCATCATTAATGGAACAATGTGGGCCAACATTAGCCAATAAGCGCATAGTAGGCAGAATGCATAACCAACAGCTGAAAGTAAGCTGGGAAAACACAAAAAGGCATGACAACTTTTTTAATGTAAGAGCTCCTAAATTATGGCACATACTTCCGCAAGAGATAATTAATTCTGCATCCCTCGATATATTCAAATCACAGTTAAATAAATGACTCACCTTAACATATAACTATTAGTGACCCTCAGGTGAGGGGGGCAATCACAATGGGCTACACGCCTTCTTTTGTCCAGAACAATCCAGTAATCCAGTAAATAGTCTTGTGTCACATGGACTACAAGGACACATGGCACCCTCAGCCTTGCCTTACTTGACATGGGTTCAGGAGATACTCAGGGCCCCCCCTGCCTTATTTTACATGGTCTTGGAGACACAAAGCACCCCCTAGCCTTGCTGTACTTCACATGGGCTCCGGAGATGCGCAACACCCATCACTAGTCTTGCTGTACTTCATATAGGCTGCAGAGACACACATCAACCCCTTCCCCTGCCTTACCATACTTCACATGGGTTCTGGACCCCCCCAAAAGCCTTGCCTTACTTCACATGGGGTCTGGAGACAAACACACATCTCTGCCTCATCTTACCTTGCTTCACGTGGGCTCAGGAGACAAATTACCCCTCCTCAACCTAGCCTTACTTCACATGGGGCCTGGAGACACCTCCCCCAACCAGTCTTGCCTAATTTTACATGGGCTAGAGACAAAAAACAACCCTCTCTCTAGACTCCTTACCCTACTTCACACTGACACTGGAGATAAGTACCCCCTCCCCAAGCTTGCCTTACTGCACATGGGCTCTGGAGACTAAAGTACCCCCATCCCTCATATGCACGGTCAGACTGAGGAGGCAAAAAAGAGTGTAGCCCTGGCACATTCAGGGTGTCTCTCTCTCTCTCTCTGGTGGCAGCTTGTGTTGACACTGCCAGAGGGTCCAGGATCTAGTACAGCTCCGCATCTGGCCCTACCCCACACTCCAGCCCTGGCCAGCTAGCACTGCCTGCCCACCCCAAGTTCCTCAGAGTCCTGACTTACTCATCCCAATTCCTGCATATCCCCCTGCCTTTATTAAAAAAAAAAAAAAAGATTTACATACCATCTGGAGCTGTATGCTCCTGATTTTCTTATCTTGTCCAAAACAACAAGATCCCTCCCACAGAACAGCAAGCAGTAATCAGATTTCAACAAGCAGTATAGCAGAGGTGCCACACTAGACCTCTGGGCTCCCAAAACTGTGCTTGTGTGTGTGTGTGTGTGTGTGTGTGTGTGTGTCTCTCTCTCTCTCTCTCTCTCCTCACACACATACACAAAAAACTAGTGGCAGTGGACAAATAAGTTGTTCCAGGGGCTCAGTGTAGGGGGCCAGTGGCTACTACTTTTATCTCTGGATTAAGTCATCTATAGTCTGAACTGTAATGAACACCCTCAACTGTGCTCGTTCAAGGAGGTGTCACATCGGACATCAAAGAAAATAGCACAACAGCATTTTTTTACAATAATAAAGTTATAAGGATCTCTGGCTATCACCTTTTTAAAATATCTGTGAAGGACTAACCTCGGTGCTAGCTGTGGATACTACTTTTAGCTTGAGAAGGCTTTTATTTGTGTAACCCCTAGGTAGCGCTATCCCAAGGGCTACTACCCCTGCCTGCTTGGCTACCGACAGGTTGAGGGGCCTAGGTTCTACGACGGGTGCCTCCACCCAGAGGTCAGGGTTGGTAGTGGTTAAACTAACATGGGCACAGCCCTCTGGGACACTATGACCCCCTTTGTTCCCACTAGTGGCCCACACAGTACACGGGAGTTACCTTCCCAATACCCCACATATGAACACGTTTTACACATATAGATACCATTTACCCTCGAGATGGATTCTGCAGCACATCTCTGAGGACCCCCTGTAAAACAAGGTTAAGCAACATACACAACACAATGCTGGTTCTATATGTACTGACAACACAGACAGTATATATTTTATTTATTTATTCATTGAATTTTAATGACCGGGTAGGCCCACTGGGCCCCGGAGGTCCCTTTTTCAGGGGTGACCCTCGGATTGCCCCTGAAAATCCCCCTAGGATATAGTTCAAGAACAACAAATCTGATTTATTTAAGGGGTAGTAACACGGGAGGAAGCAATCAGGTTGATTTGGTTTGGCAATTGTCAAATCACAGTACTGTGCATACATATAGGGTCCAAAAAGTCACACTCTAGGTACCCAGGATGGGAGAGGGGGGCTAGCTAGGTCCATTGCCCGGGGTTGGCTGGCTGGTGCAGCTGGATGGGGCCCTGTAGGAAGAAAATATATGCACAAAACAAACTTGTAATCCGGAGCGGGATGGCTCAGTTCGTAGAAAGAAACGCAATAAATCAGATGGCACACTTTTGATTTACAAATTGTTGCAGAGGGTTGCCCTGAATCGTACTCACAATACCCCACACAGATTTCAAGCTGGAAGGTGTTGTTCTGGGTTGCCAGCATTCAGCACACAACTCACAGCAGAGGGAAGTGGAATCACAGTCCCCACAAGCACCAGACACATTTATATGTAAAAAAAAAGTACTATACCAGGCAGGCTGCTCCTTGATCCCGATTGCAATTACTGCAAAAATACCGGTTAGCACACACAGCATCAACAGCCCCTGACAGGCCGATCGTATTCAGCTAACTTTCGGTCTTCTTCAGGTTGTGCCTGGCTTCCATACTTCTGGTTCTTCTTTCTCCCCACAAACTCGGATTCAGTCCAAACTAGCACTCAGGATGGCTGCAAGCCAACTTCAGGACCTCCCACGCGCTTTTGGCGCGAACTACACATTGCAGCAAGAGCAGAGCTCCTTCTCTCTTTACCGTCACTACCGAACTGGCTTTCCAGCAAGAGTGCAGGGCATTTCCTTTGGGTTCCCTCCAGTTCAGTTGGCTGGGTCGGCTGTCAATCACAGTAGGGCTCCCTCTGTTGGTGCAAAAAGGTGCCAAGGTCCAAACTACATTTCCCAGAGGCACTGGCCATATATTCCCCTTTTGTAGCAGGCTCCAGGGGAGAGTCCAAGTTCTGGTTGACTCGAGCAGTCAACATTTTAGGGCTCCCCTGAACCCAATTGGCCCATCTCAGCAGTTCAGGTCCAAAATTGAGGGGCAAACATACAGTCCCAGCTGCAAGGAAGGCAGGTTAAACAAACGGTATTTTCATTATCACTCTAAACAATTCCTGGAAAACAGTTTCATCTTTCAATTAGGCTCCCTCTGCGCTATTAGCGACTGCAGAAACGGAGCGATAAGACAGCAGCTTGGGCGGGATTCGAGCATTAAACACACAGTCCCCCCCATTCAAACCACTAAGCTCATGCGAGCAGGCAGCTCTTAAAGAGACAGTAACAGAGGCTCTAAAAGAACTCACAGCGCCCACATTAAAACGGCATTACGCCCGACACCAGCTAGGCAGGGAGCACTTAGGCAAGCTCCGGGAAGACTTTTAGGAACCCCCATTTGTAGGGGGGGGGTTACATCTGCTTTCCAGGAAAGCAGTCCTTAAAGCAGTCAAGCAATGGCATGCTACCACTTAAGTCTTGTTTACAGTGCCAACTTTGCAGCACATCAGCCCATGCATACAGGTTAATGTGCTGCAAAGTTGGCTTTGTAGACACTTTCCAGACAGCCATAAGTGCGCTTTGGATCCCTTTTCTGCTGCAGCTCAAGCATGGGTACCTGTATCAGAGCAAGCGCGTTAACCAACTTTGTAAACCCTTTGATGTGCATGCTCCGATGGGAAGCCTTCTGCCCCAGTGTCTCCCAGCATCCTCTGCTGAATTTACGGCCCCTCCTCAGAGCAACCTCCAGCGCTGCGAGGGCAGGCTGTATAAACACTAAATTGATGTAGTGAGGTGGGGGGGGTTGAAGGGAAAGGGCATGTCCTATGTGGGCAGACTGGGTGGGCCTGGCGGTCCTCTTCTGCCATCACATTTCTATGTTTCTATGTAGGAGCAGCCAGCACAGCAGAAAGGAAGCAGTACAAATGCAACAGTGCTACAGCCATGGTAAATACAGCCTTAGGTAAAAATCTGTCTGAAGTATCATTTAACCCACTTTGATGCTGGCTGTGTGGCTATGGGTTGAGGGGGGCTACTGTTTTCCTGGATGGTTGTTAAAAGGGAAAACATGGTGTTAATTTAAGCAATATACCACGAGAGGGTGTTGGTGATGCCAGGATTTACCCACGCCCTGTGGTGTTGTTCAGTCACGAGGCGCAGCCGAAAGACCAACACAGCAGGCGTGGGTAAATCCTGGCATCACCAACACCCTCGAGTGGCATATTGCAATTATACAATGTCCTCCTATTTTTGGCACATAGAAAAAATAGTAAATAAAAGGTTTTTTTTTTTATTCATTTTCAGCTATATTTTACTGTGTTTATTGTTCCCCTCGGAAAAAATACTCCCTGGTTGCTGGAACCGCGCTGCTACTGTGCATGCGCAGTACTGAGTTAACATTGCCGGCTGCTGTGTTTTTGGAGGGCTGGGAAATGTTAAAAATTGTGCCTGAGGCACAGAAGACAGTATGAAAGAAATATCAATGAACATGGGAGAAAGCCGCAGTTTCAATTTCATCGGAGGTATGCGGTTTCCTGTTGTAGTAACTCGATTTGCCGGTCGCTATCAAGCACGGATTTTCGCGGTCTTTCCGAGTGCTGTGTTGGTGACTGTTGGAGTGATTTTGGGGGACATCGTGATGCGGTTGATCAGCGGCTGGCACCTCTTCCCGTGGGGTGATTGTAGATTTTACAACGGGAGAGAGGTTCGAGTCAGCCAATCAGGATAGAGCATTTACGTTCTGTTTTAATACCCATTGTATAATTACTATTTTTCACTCGGGTAGTGCTGCTGCAATGTGTGTCCTGACTGGAAATTGGCAGCTTCAGCAGTAAGAAATAAGCGTGCCAAAACGTGCCCCCTGCGCAACTTTCAATTACAGAGAACTCAGGGGTCCTCCAGAAAGATAAGGAGACCTGGTCCCCTCAGCCCCCTTGTAATTCGAGCACTGGTTTCCAGTGTCTTAAGCAGCTTGCATCTTTAGGTTTGATTACGTGTCTGTCCTTCATTTCAGTGACAAACGTTCGAGAGGCAAGCACGGGCACTTCTGTGGATCTGCTCATTTTAATCACCCCCTTTTGCTTGATTGGACACATAAGGAGTACCACACCAATCATTAGTGACGGTACCACCGCCGGATACTGTTCACTCCTCTGTCATGCCAAAATTAGTTATACAGTTGAGCAGCTCAATGATTTGCCATATTATTCCTCTCGCCCTTCAGATTTCAGACACACAAGAAGCCTCACGCATACAAAACTACGGGCGTCTAGTACAAACATGTGGAGTCACTTCCTGAATTCTCCCAATAGAATGCAGGCCATACCGGAGCGCAATCGTAACACTGACACAAAACTCGGTCTCTCAGAGCTTACTGTCACTTACTATATTACCTGTCTGTAGTATCCGCATCGTCAAACTGGCCCGGCACGGCCCCGGCCAGTAAATCCTTCTCAGTGCTGTACATGCTGGTAGGAGTCCGGGAGATCTGCTGTTTACACCTTTTACAGACTAAACCGGCCTCCAGTTAATTCGTGCTCTGTGCCGGGGAATACAGAGGCAGGGAAACATGCTGTATGGCACACCGCGAGGGTCAAAATAGCGCCGCTCATTTCAATCGCGTTTCCAACAAAGTTCTCAACGTCAGAACAAGCTAAAAGGTATTCTACGGACAATTAAGAGCGAAATGTTTTTTAAGGAGGGGTGGCGCGGCCACGAAGTCTAGGAAATGTTGCAGCGCTCCCAGATCTACAGGGATCCCTGTATTTTTACAGGAATTTGGAGCCATTTTACAGGGGAAATTGTTGTTCCCATAGACGTAGAAGACTGTTGATTAGTAACAACGGGTACTGGCAGATTACTGTATATTTAATCTAGAGCCACCTGGTGGGTTCTGTGCATGTCTAGTATTGTTTATGAGATCTACTCTGCAGTTTCAGAGTGAAACTTGTAATATTTATATACATCTGTAATAAAGGAATAATGCCTGACAGGGTGGGTGTTATGTTATGCTGGGATAACATCCCACTTTGGGTGGTTGGGCCCAAGGCCGTTGGCCGAGGGCGTCCAACACCCGAGAAGGGATGTTATCCCAGCATAACACCCACCCTGTCAGGCATTATTCCTATTATACCATGGCTTATTGTTATATACAGAATTAAAAAAGAATTAAAAGAAATGATGTTAGTCTAGAAAAATATTTTTGTTTCTTAAGAGAAAATGGCTAAGGATAATGCTGCAAGCAGCAACAAACAATCAGCAGGGATGTTATGCCAGGATAACATCCCTGTTGTGATGGCCAACAGACCAATCAGGAGCCAGGGTTCTATCTTGCCACTGTATAATATTATATAACCATTTTAGATAATGTGTCTGTATGTAAAGCATATTGAGTCAAAATTAATGTGTTCTGTATTAAATTAAACAAGCATTTGTCAATGCCAAAGTTCGTCATTTGGAATTGATGTTGGTATGCATAGATTGGTAGGACTACAGTTCCCAGCAGAAAGAACAAGTTATGCCACCAAGTTCACATTCCTGTAGCAATACAGTGAAGTGCATACCTGTTTCCTCAATTTGTGATCTGGCTTTGAAGAGTGAAGATGTGTATGTGGTTTAGAGAAGATGAGGGCACCGAACCCCACCATGAGTTGGGGTGGGGTGGGGGGACTTTATGGTTAGAAATTCTAACGCCCGCACGTTTGTTGGTATTTGCACTACAAATTTTCAACATGGCCTTTTGTGACCCCTGTGATGCTTGGCCAGCTGGTTATGATTGTTCTATGATATTTGTAAAATAGAATGTGGTATGAAAGTGTCTCCCATGAGACATCCTGTGCTATGGGTGCCCCACACCCAGGTTTCAGTTAAAATGACCGGATATATATTAAACCAGCAGATCTCTGTATGTGATTAACTCCCTTGAGACATTGCATTTTATGGCCTGTTGCTGCTTTGAAGTGGAAATGAAATGGGACTTTATGAGTCTGCCAGAGGATGGAGATGATAAACCTTTTGATGTTTTAGAGGAAAAAACATTGTTATATCACTATGGTGCTAAAAGTCATAAAATCCTTTGAAATGCCTGGGAATAGGAGCTGTTTGAGATCAAAGAGGGGATGTTAATTAAGGAGTCATATTGGGAAATAAGTTTTTGCTGATGTCACCTCATTTGAAATATCTCCTGATAGGAAGATCACTGTTTGTATATTTTTTATATTTAACAAAGGGGAGCTAGATGACATCATAGAAGGGGTGTGTGAGATAGATACAGTTTAACCTAGGATCTGTGTCTGATGTGAGAGACATTTTCTTGTTAGACGCTTAAGAAACAAGAACTAACTTAAGCACTGTAAGAAGGTAATATATTAGATAGAAAAAGTCTAATGGTATTGTGGTAGGAGTTTAGTTTGTACTTTTCCTTGTTTTCTTTTAAGTGATTGTATGCTTTGTGATATAGTGTTCCGTGTTTACATTTTACGTATTTTTATCCATTTTTAAGTAAACCTTTCATCTGAAAAGACCACCTGGATGTGTCTTCGAAGTTCTTTCTTTTTTGCATGTGATGTATAGATGGTTAAGACTGACTACTAACTGTTCATAAGGTTGATGGTGTTATCAAACTTGGAAAAGGTAAGAATATACCTGAGGTCTTTTATAGAGTTTTAAGGGTTCATTTTGGATACTTGGTTAGGTGCCCTTAGGTGAAAGATACTGGCATCCCCACCAAAGAGCAGATTATCTAAGCCTGTACATTTGGGTACGCTAGCATAAGGTTCACAGTTTAAATCCCCACAGAACTTGAGACCAAAGGTGATTCAGACCCACAAGCAGGCAGGAGGGTTACCCTGTTCTGTTACCTGTTCACAATACTGTGCTCGGAAGTTGGCACTGTGGGAGCAGAGGGCCTGACCTGCTGAGTGGGTTAGTGACAGATTGGTTGGCAGCGGTGTCGATAACATTGGTAACACAAGCTTTAATTGTTCAGTGTGTCAGCTTGATACTGTACAGCTCACTTGCAAAATAAGGCAGTGATTTATTTTTTAAAGAGGAAACAGAACTATATCATTTTGCTTACAGTCAAGTTCCTACCTATTTAATTTTTTTTTCTAAAGTGCAAGTTAGAGTAGTCATAGTTAGGGAAGAAGATGGCTTCCAACTACAGTGGGTACACTGCAGACTACTTGAGGCAGTTGTGCCAGGACAGAGGAGTCCTGTACAAGGTGAGAGCCCCCAAGCAGAACCTTTTGGATGCCCTGATGGCAGCAGATGCCCAGAGCATCGAATCATTGACTGTGACTGTAAGGGACCGAACCTTGAACGTGAAGGGGCTAGCAGCCATTGCAGTGTCCAGATCAGGTGAGGATGACAGCAGGGCCAGTGCCAGTGAAGGGCCACAGCAACAGGGGAAGGTCACCAGCATTCTGGAGCCAGAAGCAATCAGGCTGCAGATTGAGTTGCACAGCATGGAGCTGAAGTTCCAGAGACAGGAGAAGCAAGAACAGTGAGCCGCAGAGGAGAAGAGGGAGCGTGAACAGCAAGAAGCAGACCGTGAGGAGCATGAGCACCAGAGGCGACATGAACTGCAGAAGCTACAACTCCAACCACCAGCACCTGAGCAGGTAAGTGGCTTGGATTTAACTGGAACTACAGGACTGGGTTACAAATTAAATTCCAAATTAATAGCTAAATTTAAAGAGGGGAGGATATGGATGCCTTTTTAAATTCCTTTGAAAAAGTTTGTATTCAGGCTAAAATTCCCAGAGGGTCCTGGAGCTTCCAGCTATCCCCGCTACTTACCAGGAAAGCTCGGGATGCATTGGGTCAAATGGACAATGAGGATAGTAATGTTTACAGCAAATTTAAAATTGCACTTTTTTTTTGCATCATTTGATTATTTATTTTCCATAAAGTTAACATACAAACATATGCACATACACACATATAATACATGAACCTTAATTCATAACCTATATACAGTCAGATTCATTTCCTTATTACAACATCTCATTGTACCCAATCAGTTAATTTTTTTTTTTATCTTAAGCAATTATCCAGGAGGTTAAGTAGTCAGGGCCCCTATTGTTTCTTAAGACCCTTACTTGCCCCTCCCCTTTATACTCACTTCAAACCCAGCCCTCTCTCAGTATCACACTTTCTGCTACTGTCAAAGATAGGAGGTATGGTTGCCATGTTCTATAGAAAAGTTCCTCTTTATCCTTGACAGTATATGTCAAGCATTCCAAAGTAATGGCCTGTATTATTAAGGCTTTCCATTGAGCTATAGTAGGCCTCACGGCCATTACCCAGGTATTAAGGATACAGTGCCTCACCATATATATTATTACCCTAAGCCTTCACTGTACAGGGGCCCAGTTTCCTTCCTCCGTTTCCTCTATCCCAAATAACAATAATAAAGGGGAAATGGGATATTGCTGTCCTCCTATCCTTCGCAACTCCGACACTACCTGCCCCCAAAACTTCTGCAAAACTGGGCATGCCCAAAAATAGTGGTAGTATGATGCTGGGTTGTTATTACATCTGGGACATATAGGAGAAACTGCGGGATTATACTTATGAACTACTAAGGGTGGGCAGTATAACCTATGGCAGAACTTATAATAAGATTCTTTATATTTATTGCACAGCACCACACCCTGACGCAATTGGACCAGTACTTTCCAGTTGTCCACCGAAACTGAAATCCCTTTCCCAGAGTAATCTAGTGTTTTATGTTTTATCCAGAAGCCAAGTTTTACTCTCCTTAGCCATTCTCCAGATGGTTCCTCTAGGTTTCCTTTGTCCCATCAGTATTAGCTGTTCAATTGTCTCCCACTGTGATATAGGACCCCTAAGCCTCCCAATGGATCTAATATATGCCCTTATTTGGAGATAGCGAAAGAAATGTTGGTTTCCCAGTCCTGTCCTGTCTTGTATGCTCTCGAATGAATCCAATTCTCCCCGGGTAAATAAATGTTTAAAGCAATCAATTTCTCTTACTTCCCATTCCCGATATCCCCTGTCTGCCAACCCCAGAAGAAAAAAAGGGTCCCCCCCCCAGTGGTAAAAGTAGTGTATCATCCTGTCCAGTACCTTTCAATTTAAACATCTCTCTCCAACTGTCCAACACTGCTATAACCATAGGGTTGGGGTTAGGGAGTCTCTGATACGCCTTCCAACCTCTAAGGGACGGATATGCCGACATTTTCCCTATACTCCCTCTCTCCTCTAGGTCTAACCAACCAGCTTCCCTACGTCTGCCAATCCAGTCCTGTATATATCGGCACTCCATGGCCATTTGATAACCCTTCAGGTCTGAAAACTGAAGTTCTTCCTTTTCTGTAGGGGCCTTCAAATGGGCTAAACCCATCCTAGGGTGTCTCCCCCTCCAGATAAAGTCAGAGAAAGCTTTTTCCAATTTTCTCACATCGGTTCTCAAATCCGAAGCATATGAAGCATTTGTAAACTATAGAGTACTCTAGGAAGCGGGTTCATCTTAATGAGATTTATCTTACCCAGCCACGTGTTAGGGAGATCCCACCATCTAGACAAGTCCGTGATTATTTCTTGCATGAACGGTGTGTAATTCAGGCTATATAGGGCTCCACTCCCCCCACACACACACACACACACACCTCTAATGCCCAAAGCCTCGAATGACCCTAAATCCTCATTCAGATTTCTGCATAGCCTTCCGTCCAGCCAACTCCCACCCTCAACTCTTCTGATTTGTCCAAATTTAATTTATATCTCGAGAACTGGGAGAACTGGTAGAACTGGTCAATCAGGCTGAAGAGTGCAGGCATAGACCTATTGGGCTTAGTTACATATAACAACATATCATCCACATAGAGTGATATTTTAGTCTCTCTGCCAGTCTTACCGAGTACTCCTAAAATTGCAGGATGCATTCAGATAGCAATAGCCAACGGTTTGAGCGCTAGGGCAAACGAGAGGGGAGAAAGCGGGCACCCCTGTCTGGTGCCTCTTCCTAATTCGAAGCTATCCGAAAGGGTGCCATTGGTTAATATTCTGGCCCTGTGGTTATTTTTTTTATTTATTTAGTTTTTATTGACCAGGTAAGTGCACTAGACAAATCCTGCCTATTTTCAGGCACGACCTGGGGAAGGGGGATACAGATGAATGCCAACTGACCTTGAACCAGATTAAGCTGTTGGTGGTATTTTTAGTGAATGAGGGAAATTTGGCCAGGACACGGGGAAATTTCTACTCTGCTTCCTTGTAAGAGGGTCCCATTTTCATGTGGGACCAAGATGGCTGCCGCTGGACATGCTGTGGAGGACATGGAGGTGTTGGAGGCAGGGAGCTGGTCTCTTCCTCTGTCTCTGTTCTGAGAGACCCCATCTTCTATGCTTATTGTGCTGCAATCTACTGAATATGGTTCTTCTGTGCTTTTGGATACTTACCCTGCTGCTGTTGTGGATACTTGTGTGCAGTGTTTGCCTGTGGATCCTTCATTTATTCCTCAAACTGTGCTTACAACGTCTTCTAGCCCTGATACTATGGATGTACGTGAGTCTCCTCCTCCTGTTTCTATGGATGTAGATGTGTTACTTAAAATTGAAGAACAGCGTTATTTCACTGCTAGACAGCGTTTGTTAGCCCTTAAGCCTCAGTCTGGTTTTGTACCTGCTGCTACTGACTCACCTTCTGGGAAAGACTGTTTTACTGTCTTTTCTCCGATTCTGACACTTCTGCATTCTTTGCCTGTTACTACGGACCCTCCTCACTCCCTACCTCCTGTACTGACTGCACCTCTTGCTCAGCTTTCTCCAGAAATTTCTTCTGTACAGGTGCCTGCTTCTGCTCTCCCTGATGCCTTGCACACGACGGACTGGTCTGTTGAGTCAGCCCTGGAAGCGGCTGGGTGGGAGAAGGATCCACCATTGGGACTTGGCGCCTGGTTCTTCCCGATCTGTACTAGGCCACCTGACAAACTGCTGGCCCTCCTGTTTTGAAAGATCTGCTGCTTCTCTTGATCTTTCTTTGCCAACTGAACTCCTTCTGACTCAGAACCCGACTTTGCAATTTGGTCCCTGCTTCTCGGCGCCTCAAGAACAACGGACTCTTCGGGACCCTGAGTCTCGTCCAGTTCCTGCTATTAC
This sequence comes from Neoceratodus forsteri, assembly GCA_016271365.2. NCBI lineage: Eukaryota > Metazoa > Chordata > Ceratodontiformes > Ceratodontidae > Neoceratodus > Neoceratodus forsteri. The sequence continues at coordinate 214,037,657 of CM057456.1, forward strand.
TGCTTCGCTCCTAAAACTTATGCTGCATGCTTTCAACCCCTGTATATCAAGTTAAAAGATACAACGCTGTTCGCTGCATTATTTGGGGGCTTGCATGACTTTCCTGACCAATTTTTTGTAGGTCGACTCTTTGAAGGATTCTATGCAATTTGCTGCTTTTGAGATTCATACCTTAATTGTGTTTCTTCAGAGTCTCATTTTGATATTAGTTTAAAACTATCACTGGTTTAGAAAAGTTTGGAGAAAATATCAGGAGCTTAAAACTTCTCATTTATGGTCACCGCTTAATGCCATTCCTTAACTAAACCTACTCAGAAAAGTGTTACTATATTGTTTACTAGAACGTAGTGTCAGTCTTAATGATATTACTGTCTGGTTAAAGAAAGATGTACTGTCCTTTCTGACCCAGAGGCTCTCTTTGATTCTGAGAATATCTGGACAGGTGGGTGGAGGCGAAGGTTATGCTTCGCGCCAGGTTGGAATACAGCATCTCCCGAACAGCTTTATGCTTGGGAAAGACAGGGGAGTTCTTTACCCTGGCCCAGCCTAAAAGCTTGCTACAGATGTGGCTCTAGAATCATATAAGTAGTGTCTGTGACAAGATTAAATGCTCTGTTTGTGGTAACATTGGCCATGCAGGTTCCCAATGTGTGGATGAACCTCTTTGCATCCTTTGTGACGAATTGGGGCACACTTTCCAGACTTGTACTTGGGCAGCTCACAACTCCCCGACTCTTGCTGATGGGGAAAAACAATGTTTGATTATTACTGTCACACAACGTTCTCATTTATCTGACACTCTTTCTAAACCTCAACGCATACTCCTTCCTCACCCTGTTGTACCTGCTGTTGACCCCTCTTCTACTTTACACGAACGGTCTGCTCCTGTTTTGGAACCACAGACCTTTACTACAGCTCTGCCTCCCCCTTCCTCTGATCTTGCTATTTCTACCTCGGAAGAGGTCCCTATTCCTGTCTTGCCTAGTATTTCCGGGTCTTCCATGGCGCCCCCCACCTTTTGTTAGAGTTACACGAGGATCTACGAAGGGGACTTCTCCTTCTTCTAAGGCCCTGAAATCCTCTACTGTGACTCATATGAATAAATCTGAGGTTTTACACCACTCAGGACAACACGGACTCTGATACGTCCTTTGTTCTTTCCTCCCACCCTGATGTGACTACAGACACTGAAGTACCCATTGACAAATTGGTTCTCAGAAAAGGAAAGCTAAGGCAAAACTGAAACATAGGGAAGGTACCCTAGGAAAGGTAGGCTAAGGTGACTTTTGTGTTTTTGTTTTCACTTTCCCGTTTCATGTCTTCTGCTTTCTCAGTGCACACTGTTAATGTTAACAGTATAAAGAAGCATGCTAAGAGAGATGCAGTTTTTTCCTTTTATCTGGCTTGACAGCTGGTCTCATCTTTTTGCAAGATGTACGTTTCCATGCTGTTCCAGAAATTTGAGCCACTGTGCCTGGACCTCTGAGCTCTTTTTTGTCCTTTGGACAGGACTCTTGTTCTGGTTTGGGTATTTTATTTAGTATACCTGATGTTACTGTTGTTAAACTGTTGGATGTCTACCGGTCGGCTTCTGTTGTTGGATATTTTGATTTCTTCTGTCTCTTTCGGATTATTAATATTTACGCCTCAATTGAAATCCCACAGAATTGAACTACTGAAACTGATTCAACCCTATTTATACACATCAAGCATGTGATTTTTGGGGTGATTTCAATTGTGGGTTATCCACTAAAGATAAGTCTTCTACTTCAAAGACTACTAAGTTGTTTTGTGACACAATTTTCTGAAACAATTGCTCCAGTCCACAGGTTTACAGGATGCATATTTATCTTTTCTGGTCGGCATACTCCTACTTTTTTCCAAGGCCCTCTTGCAACCCATATTGATTTTTTTTATTTCTTCCCACCTACAACTTTCTGATGCTGTAATTCAAGCTGCAGAATTTTCGGATCATAATTTATTATCTATTTCTTTAGGCCCTTCCTTGACATCTCGCTTTGGCCCTGGCATTTGGAAACTGAATGCTTCCCTGTTATCTGATTCACGTTTGTTAAGTCACTTAACTGAGTATATTCATAATCGAAAGACTGTATTTATTTTTATATGATGCCCCCTGGGATTGGTGGCGGGATACGAAATCTGGACTCCGAACTTTATTTAAAAATTTTAGTAAACATCATCATGATTCATTGTATTTCCTTTATCACACTAACAGACGACGACTTCAGAAATTACTTACTTTATCTCATGAAACTGGCCATGATTTTTCCACCCAAATAAGTACTCTTAAGGAGCGCATGATGGATTATCACCTTCTGAAGGCTACTTCTGTTCAGCATCAACAGCGTTTTGGGACCTCTGGTACCCGTGACACAGTATTTCCATATGTTTCTATTCGGCGAACAGTAGAGAGTAAAACCTTTACTACGCTGTTTGATGACAGTTTCACTGAGCTCTCTGATATTTTGGATATCAGGCACCGTGTTACCTGTTATACACAAAACTGTTTGGTCCCATGCCCCCCATCTGCATCCATAATGGACTACTTTTCCTTTTACAACTTCTGATGTACCTTCTTCTGTTGTAGATATGTTAGATACTGAGATACAAGCATGAAATTGAAGCAGTAATCAAGTCTTTGTCCAAGAGTGACACCGGGCCTGGATGGTCTCTCCAGTGAGCTGTATAGATTGTTTTCTGCTGAACTGAGTTCTGAATTGGCTACAGTTTATAATTCTATTCTACAGTGTGAACATCTTCCATTAGACTTTAACATGGGTTGTTTATTTTACTTACATAAAAAAGAGGATAGAAGATTGCTCTCCAATTGGAGACCTTTATGCCTCTTAAATACTGATTTTAAAATATTGACCAAAATTTTGGCCCTCGGACTTTCTAAATTGGCCATATATGTGATTTCTACCGCACAATCTTCCAGTGTCCCTGGGAGATGTATACAGGACCATCTAATTTTACTTAGAGAAATGATTGAACGTGGAAATTCTAATATTTTACATGGTTTCATATTCTCACTGGACCAACAGCAGGCTTTTGATTCTGTACATCATGATTTTTTTATGGTCTACTCTTCGATATTATAAACTACCTGATTATACCCTGACTAGACTCCGGTTGCTATATCGGTCTGCGACTGTTGTCCCATTGGTCAATGGATGGAAGGGCCCTATGCTTGCTCTACACAGAGGGGTTAGACAGGGCTGTCCCCTTAGTCCACTTTTATATGTTTTCTTTTTGGATCCCTTACTTTGTTCTATTAATTCGGCCCCAGCAATTATGCCACTTCCTTCAGCCCCATATTCCGTGTTGGCCTATGCAGACGATATGAGTCTCATGGTGGCTACTATTGCCTCCGTCGTGTCTGCATTATGGCATTGTTCCAAGTTTGGGGCTGTTTCTGGCGTGGCCCTTAATCTTGATAAATGTAGGCCGAGATTAGGTTCCCTTTGCAGATGAGTCTTCAGTTGACATTAGACTTTGTGATGACCCTATTAGGATTTTGGGCATTTTATACGGTAATGGTCCTTTAGATGTCCTTAACTGGACTCCCAAATTAGATTATGCTCAAACTATGGTTGCACATTGGAATTCATGGCAGATGCGTAAGAAAAAAAGGATTTACATGATTAAAACCTTTCTGCTTCCCCTTTTTCTCTTTCTGGCTTATATTTTCCCCCCTCCCCAGCAATTTGAAACCAGATTGCTTAGTCTCTTTTTTCAAGCCCTATGGGGTAGCCGCCAGAACCCCATTAAACGTCAGATCACCTATCTCCCTATTCGGGATGGAGGCCTTGCTATGGTCCAACCTGTTTTTTTTTTATGCTAGTTTTTTTCTTGTTTCATAATATTAGACCCCTGCTGGTTAACCAAGATTGAGGTTGGGAGCCTTGGTTTCTTGAATCCTGTGGTCCTTGGTTTCATAAATGGGAACTTAATAAATTGACGGTTTTAACACATTCCCCCCCAGATTTCTGCTTATATTAGGGATAGTTTTTTTCGTTTGAAACACTGGCAGATTACTAGCCATATGCTAATAACTGTCTCCAGAAAATCATTGTATAAGTATTTAGTAGACCGTGTATGTTTGGAGATTGTTGTTTTTCCCAGATGTCCTACGCAACATCTCCCTGCTTTGCTCACTTTACTTCGTAGTTCTAGGGTTCCCCAAAAGATGTGGGACTTACATTGGCTTAGCTGCCATGAACGATTAACGTCAAATGTAACCATAAACACAAATCACTACAGGACAGATTTTGTTCCAGACCTGAATGTCAGCAACAAGAAGAAACTATTTCACACCTTTTTTTTTCATGTACATTTATTGTTTCTTTTGGACTCTATTAGCTGCCAGATGGCGTGAACCCTTGTTTGCTCTCATTACTTATGACAATTTGATGTATGTTTTTTTCCCCCCTCACTTGGTCTCATTGGAATATTGATATGTTAAATTTGATTTTTGTAATAATCAAATGGCATGTGTGGAATGCTCGATGTCTGTTTAATTTACAGAATCAGGATGTGCCTCTTCTTACCATTATTCGAAGGATCGAACATGATTTGAAGGCCATATATTTTTCAGAGGCAGAGCATTTGCCGTCTGGCTCTTTGTTGGAATTATGGACACTATTACCTTGGATAACTGATTCTGATTTTCCTGTTACATAATTATTTTGTGTTTTATTTTTCTCGTATCATTTTGGTTTTTCTTTTCTGTTCAGTTGATGTTCAATAAAAACTTCCCCTACTCTTTTCGATAAGTGTCATGGGATCTTTTAACATCCACCTGAACTATCACCAAGACAGCACCTCAGAAGTGCAGCACCCCTCTCGTGCTGCACTACAGTGTCAGTACTGGGATATTAACCCAAGTGCCAGATGTGGGAACTGAACCCACAGCCCTCTGATCTCCCGGCCTCAGAGGCGAGTGTGCTACCTACTGAGCCACTGACACTGTTCCTATGCATTTGCCGCACTATCCCTATAAACCCTTCACCCAGACCAAACCCGGCCAAGACCTCCATCAAATATTTCCACTCCACTCTATCAAACGCCTTTTCAGCATCTGTTGACAGAATGTGCACCACTTCCCGACTATTCATTGCTCCCCATGTTACGTTCAGAAGGGTCCTCATATTGTGGTATGAGTACCTATCTAGGATAAACCCGGTTTGGTCTGGGTGAACGAGCTCCGGCAACAAACCCTCCAGCTGAGTAGCCAAAATTTTGGCTAATATTTTAGAATCACAATTCAAGAGAGATATTGGTCTGAAAAAAGAGCACTCCAGCAAATCCTTCCCAGGCATTGGTATCAAACAAATCGTGGCTTCCCCCCAGGATCGAAGTAGTTCTCCCTCCTCTTCCCTCGCCTCCCTAAATACCGCCTCTAGGTGGTCTACAACTTGTAGTTTCATGGCTTTGTAATATTCGGCTGAGAAGCTGTCAGGCCCACTGGTCTTGCCTCTCTTAAGTGCTCCAATGGCAGAGAGAATTTCTTCTCTTGTTACAGCAGTATTTAGACGCGTCCTCTGCCTTTCTGACACCTGTGGTATCTCAACGCTATTCAAAAATTCCATCATCCCCCTATCTTCTCTCCCATTTTGACTATAATAAAGTGCTTGGTAAAATCTCCTAAACCTTTCCCCAATAAATCTTTTATCTTTCAGGAGCACCCCATCTTCTCCTCGTACAGCTTGAATCAGATGTCTGCCTCTTTTCCCCCTTAGGAGATTTGCAAGCATAGTGCCAGGTCTATTCCCCCATTCGTAAAAGTGCTTCCTAATAAATAAGCAAGTTTTCCGCGCCTCTCCCAGCAGCAGGTTGTTCAGTGCCTCTCTGGTCCCTGCCAACAGATGGTTCAATGCCTCGCTGGTCCCTGCCAACAGATGGTGCACACCTTCTCCTCCTATTCCCAGGGCAGCTTTTCTCTCCAATACCTTCAGTCTCTGTTCTAAATTTGTCCTCCTTTCCTTTCCTTTTTTTATTTTTGTGGTGAGCAACATAACTGATAATGACCCTCCCTCATAACTGCTTTCCCTGCATCCCAAAAGATTGCCCTAGAGGTAGCCATCCCTGCGTTAGTTCGCACATAGTGCTGCCATTGTTCTTGCAGATGTTCCCGAAATTCTTTATTAGCTAACAAATAATTAGGAAATCTCCACGTCTTTTGAGCTTCTTTCTCTCCCCCCCATATTTAAAGACATAATTACCATAGCATGGTCAGATATATGTATAGGCCCATGCGTTATGCATGTGACCCGGAAATACCAATCCCTAGGGAGAAATATGTAGTCCAGCCGTGACTAGATTCAACGAGGGTGCGAGAAAAAAGTATATTCTTTGGTCATGGGATGAGCAGTTTGCCACCCATCTATGAGATCTAAATCACTCATCCCAGCCAGCCATTCCCAAGCAGCATTTTTAGGAGGCCCCCTATGTTCTGAGTGATCCAAAGCAGGGTTAAACAAGCAATTCATGTCCCCACCCAGTATCACATTTGGGAATTATTCTGCAATTATTATAGACAAAATCTTTCCATAAAAATTTGAGTCATAAATAGCAGGTGCATATATACTTCCAAACGAAATTCTTTCCCCATATAAAGTTCCTACCACAAATACATAGCGCCCTTCACTAGGAAAAGCAACCACTCGCTCCTTTTGGAATGGTAGTCTCTTGTTCAGGAGAACAGCCACCCCCCCCATGTACGTTAAAAGCTGCCAAGAAACATTCCCCTACCCAACCCTTTTTTAACTTCGCGTGCTCCTTATCCGTGAGGCGCATCTCTTGAATCATGGCAACCTGGGTATTTTGCCGTTTTAAGGCTGCGAGCAACATTGTACGCTTGACGGGGGTGGCTATTCCCCTAACATTCCACAAGACCACATTCAAGCCCTTTATGCTAGGCATGACCTCTGAGTCTTTTTCTCTTCATCTAGCCCATGAGGTAATCCCATCACAGGCCCTGACTCCTTCCCATCCAAAACATCTGTAGGGCATCTTCCACGGACCTGCAAACTAATTTCTAACTGTAAAAAACTTAACAAAAGTCCTCCCCCTTCCCTCCCTGCTCCCTGGGTTTCTTGTATTTCCCCCCTCCCATAGTAACAGGAACTGCAAAAAGCAGAAATGTTACTTTCCCTTCCCTCCATGAAGCAAAGCAGAGAATGCATTCCCCCCAAAAAAAATGCCGCAGTTTGTAGCCCATATAACTGCCCATTAAGTTTCTTAACATGAACTTTCAAACCAATGAAATAACTTAATTCTCCCAGTCATTGCTATCGCCATACCTCTCAACCTTTTGTCCCCCAGATGTGGAACATTGCCTCTCAAAATGTGGAACAAATGAGCAAAATGTGGGAACACTTAATCAAGTCTTTACCTAGGAAGCTCAGGACACCGTTGAAATGTTTGCATTTATGTTCAGAAAGTCTGTTATTACTTCAATAATATAATTTTTGCATCATTTATTATAGATTTTTGCTTTAAAATGTTAATACTGAATGTGGGACAAGTCCTCACAATGTGGAACAGGGAGCTTTTGTGAAGTAAAATGAGGAACGTTCCTCGTAATGTGGGACAGTTGAGAGGTATGGCTATCGCTGCCTATTGTTAAGTTGAGCAAACGTGTCGTAGCAACGCATGTCACCATAAACAGAAAAATTATATATGGGGTCCTCTCCTCCCCTCCCCTCCCTTCTTCTCCTCTTCCCCTTCCCCCCTCAACTCCTCTCCTTCCACCAGCGTGAGTGGCGCTTCTCAAAAGACCCCCTTGACTGTTCCGAAAGGCCTCACCAAAATTCCCATCCCAACATCCTTCATTAGACATTTTCTTTCCTTTTTATGTACTTCATAGTTATCACATCTGTAATTCAGAAATGGAACAATTTCGCCCCCACCCTCGCCCCGGACTGCGCATCCACATTACTTCACCCTCATTTTTAGAGGTACCAAGCCTTTAAGTTCAAGTCAAGTAGTAACATTTAATCTAAGGAAACCCTTTGCCTGTTACTAGATCCTTGTAGTTCGAGGTAGCGGTGTAACTTCCATCCTGGTCCGGTCACCTAGAAGGAAAGAAAAAGAAAAGTTTCCACTCAGGGCCAGGCCGCACCCCGTTTGTCTCAAAATGCATGCAGGTGGGAGAAAGAAAAGGAAAAAAGAAAGTATATTATGGCCATCTCCCCTATTTCAGTCATTTCACGTCAACAAAATTTATATGAGGAGCAATAAACCAGCCAAACTAAAAGCAAGCCCCCAACAGATTATTTTATATATAAGAGTCTGAAGGAGAAAAAAAAGGGAATGTACTTCCATTCCAGTCACTTAGCTTTTCCGTCTTTTAACTGATTCTGTCTCTTACAGCCTTCGCTGTGGAGTCCAAGGAGAGGGGAAGAAGAGAAGGAACCCCACCAGATCTCAATGTAAGCAAGCATTCCAATCAACTGAGCCCCTTTCTCGCTTCAGGTCACACTATCTTCTTTTTCAGGTGTCTCACAAATATCTCCGCTTTGGCAACCTCCCAGAAAGAATACACCACTCCCTCATGTTTAATCTTTAAAGCTGCAGGGTATAACGTGAAGCAATCAATTTTAGCTTCTCATAGCTGCGCCATAACCAGGCCAAACGCCTTTCGGCGTTTCATCAAGCGAGCTGAGTAATCTTGAGAGAGATACAAGCGGTGTCCCTCGTATATCAACTCTGACTGCTCACGGTAAGCCTTAAGGATGTTTTCCCTGTCTGGGTAATAGTGAAATCTAATGATCACTTGTCATGGTGGCTGGTTAGGCGCCGGTTTCGGCATGACAGTTCTGTGGGTCCTCTCCAGTTTCATGCGACCGTTCTTGGGGGAGATACCAAGCAGTTCTGGTAGTGTTTTTGCACAAAACTCCATCACGCTTGGACCCTCCATTCCCTCTGGCAAGCCTCGTATTCTTAAATTTAGCTGGCAGTGATAGTTCTCTTGGTAATCAAAAAGTTCTTTCTACTCCTCCAACTCCTTTTGCAAAGTGATAACTTGTTCAGGTAATGGGGCTGAAGTATCTTCTAAGTCTGATATACGCTGTTCAGCCTCATTAATTCTAGTAGCTTGTGCAGCATGCAGGTCGACCAGCTCTTGTAATTTTCTGTCGAAATTGGTCGCCAAGCTGGTCAACTTGGGTTCCAGTGCAGCTAGAACTCATGCAGAATCTCACGCCTACAGCACTCACTCTCCAGCCGATAGGACATATGGCCTGGTGCTCTCCACCTGGGACGCTGGCAAGCTGCTTTCGCTGATTTTTTATTTGCAGCCTGAGAACTTTTCGTAGATTAGAAATCACAAACTCATCCATCCTTCTCTCCCATATTCCTCAGCTTTAATTATTGTTTCTGGTGACTTTTAGGGCAGTTCATTTCTATTATTTTGTGGCAATTTGGGGAGCGAGGTGAAACCACGTCTTCACTCCAGTCTGCTCATTAGCGCCCCCCCAAAACTGCACTTTTAAAACAGTTTGATTTAACTGCTGAAGCATACAGAGCTAAATTCTGTAAGCTCGGGAGAAGCCCTGATATGAGCTACGAGGAGCTAGCCACAAAACAATGTCAGTTTTTAAAACGTTGGTGGGAAGGAATTGAAGCAGACTCTGTAGATAAAATTGAAAGTGCTATTTTGTTAGAACAGTTTTTTTGGGCATGCCCAGCAGAGCTGAAAACCTGGCTGGAAGACCGAGATCCCAAAACAGTGCAAAAGGCTGGTGAACTCTCGAACCACTATGCCAAGAGCAGACCTGCTCTGAGAGCGAATGGGGCAGGCGTGGCAGTGCAGAAAGTGAAAAGCGCGCCTTCAGGGCAGCTAAAACCCTCACTGCCTCCACTGAAACCAGTTAGCCCCAGGTTTCAGAGAAAAGATTTCTCTGAGAAAAGAAATGAATGTTGGGTCTGTAAAGAAACTGGGCATATTGCCAGACAGTGTCCCAAAAGAGTGAGCAATATGCAACAGGGGGATAGGAAAGAAGTAGGTTGTTTGTGTGTCCCTGGAAGCATGCCTGTGAACATGAGGGAACACATGCACCCAGTCACGGTGAATGGTGTACAGACACAAGGGTTAAGGGACACAGGGGCATCCCTGACATTGTTAAAAGGGGATCTGGTAGAGCCTGGTCAGCTTATACCCAATAAATACATCACTGTACAAGACTTACCAGTGAGGAGAAAACATGGCCCCTCGCTAGTGTTCTCTTAGACTGGGGTGAAACAGGGGGAACTGTGCAACAGATGGCTGTAGCCAAAACTTTAGCAGTTGACATCATCCTTGGCAACAATCTCAAACGGGATGGTGTGTGCAGTTACCCGTAGCCAAGCAGTAAGGGGAAATTATAGTTCCCTGGATCTCACAGAGGCCATGGTGGAAATCACTGGGAGGCCAATTCCCCAGCCTGTGTCTCCTGATATGGAGACTAATGAAAAGGGGATAGAAATTTCCCCAGTAGCAGTTAACCACACAGCTACGGAGGGTTACTCCAAAGAAGGAGGGGTGACCCATTGTCAGAGGGTTAGGGATGACAGTGATCCTGAGTGCCCTGATGCTAGTGCTAGGAACCCTAGTTTAGAGACTGAAGGGGACCTGTTCCATGCCTTGGGAATGTGTGAGGAGTTTGCAGCTGCTGAGAGAAGTGACCCTAGTCTAGAGAAGCTTAGGGCTTGGGCAGGCTCTGATGGAGCACAGAGAGGTGACTATAAACATAAGGTTTATTGGGAAAATGGACTGATGTATACTCAGGCTGTGCAGACAGAGGGAGAGATGACAGGCAGGCAGCTTCTTTTTCCCCAGGGGTATCGTGAGCAGTTGCTCAACATTGCACATGATATTCCCTTGTCTGCTCATCTGGGAATCGCGCGCACTACTCAAGGGTTGGCCCAGAATTTCTATTGGCCCAATTTCAACCAGCAGGTGAATGAGTATTGCAGGTCTTGTCACCGGTGCCAAGAAACAGGGAAGGCAGGTAAGAAAACCCAATCCACCCTAATTCCATTGCCCATAGTGGAGGAGCCATTCCAGAGGGTGGGAATGGATATTGTGGGGCCTTTAAATACCCCCAGCTCCTCCGGGAAGAGGTTCATCCTGACTGTGGTGGATTATGCCACCCGATACCCCAAGGCAGTTGCCGTATTCTCACTGAGGACAGACAAAGTGGCAGATGCCTTACTTGGGATTTTCTCCCATGTTGGGTTTCCGCAGGAGGTTATCACTGAGCGAGAGGGTTCCTTTATGTTGGACCTGATGAAATGTTTGTGGGAGAAGTGTGGGGTGGTACAGAGATGCACAACACCCTATCACCCCCAAGCCAGTGGGCTTGTGGAAAGATTTAATGGTACCCAGAAGTCAATGCTCTAAACATTTGCTGAACAGCATGGGAGGGACTGGGAGAAATACCTTCCCCATCTGTTGTTTGCATACAGGGAGGTGCCCCAAGAGTTGACAGGATTTTCCCCTTTCAAGCTTTTATATGGATGCCGGGTACGTGGACCCCTAGACTTGATCCGGGAGGACTGGGAAGGCAAGCATGCCATCCAGGGAACTCCCATAGTGGATTATGTCCTTAGGTTTAGGGAAAGGTTGAAGTAGCTTATGGGGACAGCCTAGAGCAATCTGGCAGCTGCCCAACAGAAACAAAAAGTGTGGTACGACCGCAGAGCCAGAGCTCGCTCATACATAGTGGGTCAGGAAGTTATGGTCCTAATTCCAGTCTGGAAAGACAAGCTGCAGGCTGAGTGGGCAGGACCGTACAAAGTAGTTAGGAAGGTAAATGACGTGAACTATATCATAGAGTTACCTGACAGAAGACAGACAGAAAGAATGTACCATGTCAACAAGATGAAGCCATATGCTAATAGGGCTGACATGGTGTTGGTGTTTGCAGTATGTAGTCCTGGGGAGGGGACTGACGAAGGAAACCCCCTTCTGGACTTGCTGGAAGAAAGCAAGTGTGAGTCCTCTGTGGAGGAAGTTAAATTGTCCCCCCAGCTGGCCCCGGACAAGATCCAGGAAGTAAGGGAGGTTTTAGCAGACTTTGCCCCCCTGTTTAGTGCCAAGTCTGGACTAACCCCTTTAGCAATGCATGATATGGAGACAGGGACACAGACGCCCATACGGCTGACAGCATATTGGGTGTCAGAGGCTGTCCAAAAGGACATTAGAAGGAAGGAGGAGGAAATGCTGGATTTAGGGGTAATCCAGAGATCCCACAGCCCCTGGGCCCCACCCGTAGTCCTTGTGCTCAAGTCAGATGGCTCTACTCGTTTCTGTGTGGACTGTCATGGAAGAATGCAGTCACGAAGTCAGACGCCCACTCGATGCCCAGGACGGAGGAACTCTTGGACAGGTTGGGAAGGATGACCTACATTACGACTAGTGACCTGACAAAGGTGTATTGGCAGGTAGAGTTCACGGACAGAGCTAGGGAGAGATCGGCCTTCATCGCTCCGATAGGCTTATCTGAATTTAAAGTAATGCCTTTCGGAATGAAGAACGCCTCGGCCACTTTCCAAAGGTTGGTGAACCAGGTGTTAAATGGTGCTGAGGAGTACGCCGTGGCATACCTGGATGACACTACCATCTTTAGTGCCAGCGGGGAGGAACACCTGTCCCACCTTAGGAAAGTGCTGGGAAGGATGGAGAGGGCCAGGCTCACTGTCAAAGCTGAGAAGTGCCAGGTGGCCATGGCTGAAGTGGCATGCCTCGGGCATGTGGTAGGCCAGGGACAGCTCCATCCTAACCAAGTAAAAATAGAGGTGATCAAGTTGTGGCCCAGACCAGAAACACAGAAGCAGGTCAGGAGATTTCTAGGGACAGCAGGGTACTATAGGAAATTTGTACCCAATTACAGTGCCATGGCTGCTCGCCTATCTGACCTGGTAAAGAAAAGGATGCCTAAGATAATTACCTGGGAACCAGCCTGTGAAAAAGCCTTTAACAGACTGAAGGAGGCACTGTGCAGTGCTCTTGTGTTGACAGGTCCTGACTATAGCAGACCCTTTATAGTTTAGACTGACGCCTCAGATGTGGGTATTGGGGCAGTACTGAGTCAGACATCCAACCAAGGGGAAGGATCATCTGGTAGTGTACCTGAGTAAAAAGTTACTTCCCAGGGAGCAGGCTTACTCTACTGTGGAAAAATAGTGTCTTGCCATAGTGTGGGCCCTAAAGAAGTTAGAGCCATACTTATATGGGCAGCATTTTGTGGTACAAACTGACCACAACCCCCTGTTTTTTCTGATGCAAATGGGAAAAACTAGTGGTAGACTATTAAGATGGAGACTTGCCTTGCAAGGCTATGACATGACAATCTTACATAGGGCTAGAGCGACCAATCAGAACACAGATGGCTTATTGCATGTTTTATGAAGAGTGAACTGATTTGGGAAGCTCATCCCCTGCAGGGGACAGAGCCCCCAAATTCAGTCTAGGTGGGGAGGCTTGTGACGCTTGGCCAGCTGGTTATGATTGTTCTATGATATTTGTAATATAGAATGTGGTATGAAAGTGTCTCCCATGAGACATCCTGTGCTATGGGTGCCCCACACCCAGGTTTCAGTTAAAATGACAGGATATATATTAAACCAGCAGATCTCTGTATGTGATTAACTCCCTTAAGACATTGCATTGTATGGCCTGTTGCTGCTTTGAAGTGGAAATGAAATGGGACTTTATGAGTCTGCCAGAGGATGGAGATCATAAACTTTAATGATGTTTTAGAGGAAAAAACATTGTTATATCACTGTGGTGCTAAAAGTCATAACATCCTTTGAAATGCCTGGGAATAGGAACTGTTTGAGATCAAAGAGGGGATGTTAATTAAGGAGTCATATTGGGAAATGAGTTTTTGCTGATGTCATTTTATTTGAAATATCTCCTGACAGGAAGATTATTGTTTGTATAATTTTTTATATTTAACAAGGAGGAGCTAGATGACATCATGGAAGTGGTGTGTGAGACAGACACAGTTTAATCTAGGATCTGTGTCTGATTTGCTGAACAGCATGGGAGCAAGAACTAACTTAAGCACTGTAAGAAGGTAATACATTAGATAGAAAAAGTCTAATGGTATTGTGGTAGGAATTTAGTGTGCACTTTTCCTTGTTTTCTTTTAAGTGATTGTATGCTTTGTGATAGAGTGTTCTGTGTTTACATTTTACATATTTTTATCCATTTTTAAGTAAACCTTTCATCTGAAAAGACTGCCTGGGTGTGTCTTCAAAGTTCTTTCTTTTTTGTATGTGATGTGTAGATGGTTAAGACTGACTAATAACTGTTCATAAGCTTGATGGTGTTATCAAACTGGGAAAAGGTAAGAATATACCTAACGTCTTTTATAGAGTGTTATGGGTTCATTTTGGATACCTGGTTAGGTGCCCTTAGTCGAAAGATATCTGGCACCCCTCCGAAGAGCAGATTATCTGAGCCTGTACATTTGGGTACGGTAGCATAAGGTTCACAGTTTGAATCCCCCCAGAACTTGAGACCAAAGGTGATTTGGACCCCCAGGCAGGCAGGATGGTTACCCTGTTCCGTTACCTGTTCAAGTTCAAGTTTATTGCAGGAAAACTCCATTGAGCAAGCTCATTCACAAGGAGATCCTGTGCCACGTTTACAAGCAAATACACGATACATATAGGTAATAACATAACAATACATTAAAGGCAGACTAAGTCCATAAGATACATAGATCAACAATCAGAAGATATGATATTTAACTCAAATTCAGAAGAGGCAGTATAGTAAGAGGAAGTGTAGGCCTGTGGAGAACATCTGGAATGGATACAATGGGGCGACCGGAGTGGAATGAGGCTGAGGAATTTAGGGACTGAGGGAGTGGGAGGGGTGCTGGAGGGCTAAGGAAAAGGAGAGTCGGTGGGAGGAGCAGGATGTCCGATGGAGGGAAGGATAATAGGTCAGTCAGCAGATTAGAGCAGGTGAGGGCCGGGGAGAAAAAAAGATTATGGGGTGGAAAGGTTATAGTGGAAGGGAGATAAAGGCAGAGTGGAGTCGAAGATCGGCTGCAGGGATTAATTTGTTCAGGCCTACAGAAGTAAAAGACTGGTCTAATGCTAGACGAGGAGCAAGTGGACTAGGACTGACATCAGTGGGATTTGGGGGAGGGGTGTGGAGAATGATGGAGAAGGAGATTAGAAGCAGCTACAGGTGTCTTTTATTTTGGAAGCAACTAGTCTTTTGAAGGATTTCACAGAGACTACACTGGGTAGTTTCAGAGTAGATTGCAGCTGGTTCCAGATGGTTGGGAGGGCAATTGAGATAGCTCGTCTGCCAACGGAGGTGCGAGTCCTGGGCGCATCAAGGAGGATAAAATCTGATTTCCTGAGTGAATATGGACTGTGGGAGATACGGATGAGAGCTGTTAGATAACTCAGGAGTTTGTTCAGAAGAAGTTTTAGGATCCAGATGCCAGCATGGAGCGTGCATCTAATGATAAGTGACGTCCAGCCAACAGCTACATACAGCTCACAGTGATGGGTTTGGTGTGGGTAGTTTGTAATGAAGCGCAGGGCACGGTGATAAAGGATGTCCAGTTTGTGTAGGTTAGTAATTGCTGAGGAAGTGTAGATTATGTCCCCATAATCAAGTAGAGGGAGGAAGGTGGCCTGAACAAACCTGAATCTGGTCTTCAGGAGAAAGAGGGACCTGTTTCGGAAGAAGAAGCCTAGTCTAGCTTTTAATCTTCTGGACAGGTCGTCAAGGTGATCATTAAAGGAGAACTTGTTGTCTAACCAAATACCGAGATATTTAAATTTTAGAGATGACTTCCAGCGGTACACCTAGGAAGGTAACAATAAAGTCTTTAGGCAGGTCAAGTGGGGTGATGGAGGAAATATTAGTGGAGAGAATCATGGCCTTGGTTTTCTAAGTGTTTAGGAGAAGTTTGGTATTAATAAGATTAGTTTCTAACTGTGTAAAGTCGGCTTGGAGTATATCCCTGACTTCCGGTAATGTGGAGCCGGATGTGTACAAAACTGTGTCATCTGCAAAGAAATGCAAGGTTGACTTAGTTATCTGTGAATCAAGGTTGTTGATGCATAGGGAGAAGAGAATAAGACCTAAGATGGAGCCTTGCGGGACTCGCTTAGCAATTGGTAAGGAGGCAGAGAACAGACCACCTGCTTTGATTTTCTGCATCCTTTCTGTTAAGTAACTGGTAAACCATTGGGAAGTGGATGGGGTGGTGCCTATTTTGGTAAGGCTGTTCACAATTAGGATGCGATCAACAGCGTCAAATGCTTTACTTAGGTCTAAGAATACTGCACCCATGATTTTCTTAGCTTCTTTAGCAGAGACCCGGTCGTTGGTGACTTTGGCCAAAGCTGTAATGGTGCTATGAGTAGGGTGAAAGACAGATTGTGCTGGGTTGAGGAGAGAATAGGTTTCGAGATGGTTCTTTAGCTGTTTATAAATCAACTTTTCAAAGACTTTTGAGAGGATAGATAGGATTGAGATGGGTCTGTAATTATTTAAGTCGCATAGGACCCCTGATTTTAAATAAGGGTATGATATGAGCGGCTTTTCAGCATGATAGAACTGTGGCAATTGAAACAGAGGTTGAATATATGAAGAATGGGTGTAGTAAGATAGCAGTAGTCAAGTTTAAGGAAAAGTGGTTCAAGGCCGTCATCTCTGGCACTTTTCATGATATCCAGATTGATGAGTGAATCCTCTACTTCTTTGAAGCTGAGGGGGAGCAGCTGGAAAGGGTAGGCTACAGATTGTGGAGCAATGATAGGGCTGGCGTGGTTGCTAGTACGAGATGCGTACAGTGAGGCATCGAAGGCTAGGCCAGCCATGACAAAGTGGGAATTAAGTTCTTCAAGGATTTGGTGATTACTTTAAATAACATGCCATTGATGTGAATCTTAGATGGGATGGAGGGAGCAGCCAGCTGTAAGTTCCCTTTGGCTTGTTCCAAAGTGGAAACATAGTAGTTTGCTTTGGCAAAACAAATGCGTTTTACGCAGGCTTTCCTAGCTGCTCTAAATGCCTGCCAATCTACTGAATTCTTAGTTCACCTGGCTAGAGCCTAGATTTTATCACAGTTTGTAAGTGCGAATTAAGCTCCAGTGTAAACTAAAGGTGGGAGATATTACGCGTACGCACCTTAATAAAGGGAGCATGCTTGGTAGCCAAGGTGATGAGGTTTTCGTTGAGGGTAGAGACAGCCTCATCGACTGATTTGGAGAGGTACAGATGTTGCCATCTGGCCTTGCTAAGGTCAGTCAAGTAACTTAGGGCATTGAACTTTCGAAAGGATCACTTGGTTATGAACTTGGGCTGATGGCGAACTTTAGTTTGAGATCTAGAACAGCCTACAACTCTATGATCACTCATATAGTTGTGAAAGACCGCCGAGTGCAATATTTTGTGAGGATGAGTGGTTAGTATGACATCAAGGAGAGAACTGTTCGTAATATTAGAGGTGTTTATCCTAGTAGGTTCACTAATTATCTGGACAAGACCCAGTTCATCGCAAAGGGATTTCAGGCTGTGTGATTTTATGTGAAAGCCAATCCATGTTGACGTCCCCGAGGATCAGTGTTTCTGTGTTGGCAGTCGTGACTAAGGATTTCAGGACATTAAGGATTTCGGTACCACCAGCTGGGGGCCTATAGCCACTGATTACTGTAATGCTTTCCTTGGAAGGAAGGTGGAGCTCCGGAGATACAATTTTGTATTCCTTTGGTTTTGAGTTACAATAGATGTCATTAATTGTAAATTTGGATTTGGAGTAAACAACTACTCCTTCTCCCCTCCCCGGTATCCCTATCTGCCCTCTTCAAATTATAGCTGAGAAGTGTTACTTGCTGGTCTGTAATAGTTTTTTTGAGCCAGGATTTAGTAATAATGATGAGATCAGGCTCAGTGTGTGTGGCCCATGCTTGTAATTGGTCAAATTTTGGGGGTAAACATAAAATATTGACCAACATTATTTTGAGGCCGGGGGCGGCTGCAAATTTGGTAGGTGAGGTGAGCGTTCACAGAGGGCTGGGATTTAGCTCTACATTACCCGAGCAGAGTAGGAGCAGGAGCAGCAGTTTCTTTAGGGATGTCATTATGGATCTGGACGCTTTTACATTGTGACCGACTTGCCAGTAGTGGTCAGGGATGCCAATTTAGTACTGTTGAGGGACATGCTAATGTGGCAATTTAGGTATGGGAGGGAGAGCGCTCTAAGTGACATGTGAGACGGGAGTAGGAAAAGGAGAGGAGAGTGGGTTGTAAGTAAAGGGAGGGGGCACGCTAGGTGAGGGGTGGTGCAATGAATGGGGGCAGTGTAGGTAGGAATAAGTAGTTCTGGAGCAGAGCTCAAACCTAGGGCTTCGCCGGGGAGGAATGCAGTTGGAATGCTGCTCAATAACAGTAAAATGCCAACAGCGAAGTAAGCCATGACTCCAGGAGAGCAGGCTGGGAAGAAGAAAGAGGGCCAGGTGCCTTGATAGTGGGAGGTTTTTTTACAATACTGCACTTGGAGGTTGGCACTGTGGGAGCAGAGGGCCTGACCTGCTGAGTGGGTTTGTGACAACCCCCACCTCATGAAAGCATTTGGGACCTCTGCTCATGAATAGTGGTACTGTGATTTTGTTAATCTGTCCTGAACGTTGATTTCTCACAGCGACCGCGCCACTCTGAACCAGATGTGTGAAAACAGAGGTCGAGCAGGATGTGAAAAATTACAGCTGTACTATCCCCAGGGAGGTGTGAAGAGAACGCAGTGTTGAACATCTGCAGTGAAAATATTAAAAATGCTCGAACGTACGAGCATACGTGTAAACTGCACAACACACACTCGTAGTAGTCATTTAGTGTAACAACTTCACCATAATTTCAACATAGGCATGTTGTGACCTCTACTCATGAGCACTGTCAGTATGATTTTCTTACTCTGTCCTAAATGTTGATTTCCCACAGCGACCGCATCACTGTGCACCAGATGTGCGAAAACACATTTTGGGCAGGATGTGAACAAAGACAGCTGTACTGTTCATAAGGAGGTGTTCAAAACTGACAATGTTGAAACACTTGCGTGAAAATATTACAAATCCTCGATGATACGAGTGTGCGTGAAAACTGCACAATGCACGCTCATAAAATAGTAATTCTATGAACTTCTGTCACCACATTTCAACATAGGCATTTTGGGGCCTCCGCCCATGAACAGTGTCACTGTAATTGTCTTAATCTGTCCCGAACACTGATTTCCCACAGCGACTATGCTGTTCTGCGCCGGAAGTGCAAAAACACATTTCAGCCAGGATGTGCAAAATGACAGCTGTACTGTTCATAAAGACATGTAAAAAAATGCCAATGTTGAAAATCTGGAGTGAAAATATTACAAATTCACAAAGTTACGTGTGTGCATGGAAGCTGCGCAATGCATGCTCGTAACACAGTCATTATATGGACTTTTGTCACCAAATCTTCAACATAGGTATTTTTAGACCTCTGCTCATGAACAGTGTCACTGTGATTTTTGTAATCTGTCCCGAACATTGATTTCCCACAGCAACCGTGCTATTCTGCGCTGGAAGTGCGAAAATGCATTTCGGCCTGGATGTTGAAAATGACAGCTGTACTATTGATGAAGAGGTGTGAAAAATTACCAGTGTTGAAAATCTGGAGTGAAAATGTTACAGATTCATGAAGTTACAAGTGTGCGTGGAAACTGCGCAATGCACGCTCATAAAACAGTCTTTTTTTGGATTTTTCCACCAAATTTGCAACATTGGCTTTTTGAGAACCCACCTCATGAACAGTGGCACTGTTGTTTCGTTACTCGGTCCCGAAAGGTGATTTAACTCAGTGACCATGAAATCACCTTTCAGGACAGATTATCGAAACAACAGTGCCACTACTCATGAGGTGGGTCTCAAAAAGCCTATGTTGCAGATTTGGTGAAAAAAATCCCCAAAATCCCCAAGATATGCACCAAAGTTGAAAAAACCCTATTTATGCCATTATACAGCTTACCGGCATTTCTTCAGTTCAAGGTCGGCTCTGAAGAGTGCAGACGTGTTCCCGGTCCACTGAAGATCATCGCATTGGGCTCCGGAGGTAAGTATGAGTTGAGGGAGAGTGTGGGGAGGTGAGTGCGCGGAGGGTGGGCATGGGTTGGAGAGGCCACCGGACTCAATGAGGGACCATTTTCTATTTTACAGGTTTTAAAACAATTTAAAAACCTCATGGGAAGGTTTTCATTTTTTACAGGGACATTTGGCACACTGGGGTGGGCTCCCAGCTGCCACCAAGTGTTTGTGGGGGCAGTAGCCAGCAGGAATTGGGCAACCCTTTGGCACATACCAGTGTTTGGGGAGACAAGAGCCGAGGGGATTGGGCACCCTGTCATTTTGTTTTTTTTTAACTGTGAGGGGAAAGGCCTGACTTCATTGTGTTCAACACTGCTGTACGCCACAGCAGTGAACGAGCAACCAGGAATACAACTTCATAGGACCAAGCCGCGCCACTATTGCTGCGGCTCCATCATTTGACAAGTTGTCCTGCTCAGCCAGAACAGCTGAACATGAGTCATCGCCAGCCTGCCGACTGATTTGCCTGCTGCTGACCTGCCCCTAGAAATGGAGCTCTCCATTGGGCATACCCCTGTAGAGCACTTTATAGCAATGAGTTCATCTGCGCCTGCACGCCACGATGAAATCAAAAATGAATGAATGAATATGTGCACTGTGATGAATGAATACTGTGTATTTTTTTTTTATATATACAATAGGGGTGAAGTGACATGGCATCAAATAAAAGGCCGTATCACAAGCACCGTGAGATAGCTAGATCATGACGTGTATACCGTAAAGAGATCAAGCATGGTATACACATCATCGCCAGTTATCAATACAGTGTACACATCACTCTCCCCCCTTGCACCGCTAAAACAAAAAATAAAAGAAACCAAAAACAGTGCCCTATTGTATAAAATGGATACGTGATGTCCCGTTGTGTGATACCTATGTATCACAACATGTGGACAGTGACCTCAGAAACCTCACTTGTGGCTCTGCTACGCTCTGCCACTCGTGAGCCGAGGTCACTGGCCACTCGTTGTGATACATATGGTATCACACGCTGGGTCATCACATGTCCCCTTATTATCAGTTACTTCAGACATTATATTTTTCATAACTTTTGTGATGAATGGTCTTGTATGGTAGTTTTTGTAAGTATACATGTTGTCACTGTTAACATACAAACTTGCCAGCAGATAAGGCCTTAAGGTCTGTTGCATCTGCTCGAAATGCAGCTCACAGTTTAACCACTGATGTTGCCCCACCCTTCCCCTTCCATACATCCCTTCCCAGATTCCCATTCTCCTCAACCCAACCAGTCCCTTCCCCTCCCCCTACCTGAACTTTGCCCATGTATCTGTCACATCCATTTTTAAAACCTCCCACTGATTCATTGATATCCCCATCTCAGGTAGCGCATTCCAAGGCTCCACCACCCTTTCCATGAAATAATGTTTTCTCAGATCCCTTCTGTACTCACCCCCCCCCCCACCAATTTTAGGCTATGTCCCCTCGTCGTCCCTTCCCCCTTCAGTCTGAATAAACCCTCAGTGCTTATTCTGTTGATACCTTTCCAGTATTGAAAGGTCTCGATCATGTCACCTTTGTCCCTTCTATCCTCCAGGGAGTACATGTTTAGCTGTCTGAGTCTGTCCATGTAGGGCTTATCCCCCATTCCAATGATCATCTTAGCTGCCCTCCTCTGGACCCTCTCCATGAGCATACTGTCCTTCTTCAAGTAAGGTCACCAGAACTGTATGCAGTACTCCAAGTGCGGCCTCACCAAGGATTTGTACAGTGGCAGGATTACATCCTCTCTTCTAGAAGTGATCCCCCTAGCAATGCACCCCAGCATTCTGTTTGTCTTAGCCGCCACCTTCCTACAATGCTCAGATTGCTTAATTTTTCCAATTATCACTACTCCCAGATCTTTTTCCTCCTCCAAAACTATTAAGCTGACCCTTCCCAAATGGTAGTTGTACCCTGGATTCCTAGCACCCAAGTGCAACACGCTGTACTTTCCTTATTAAAACCCAACTGCCATGTTTCTGACCACTGTTCAAGTCTTTCTAGGTCTTCCTGGAGCTTCTTCCTTCTTTCCTCACTGTCCACTACCGCACCTAGTTTGGAGTCATCAGCAAACAGGCTCATTTTGCTCCTAACTCTCCCTGCAATGAAGGCATTAAATAACAGTGGTCCCAGCACCAATCCTAGCGGGACCCTACTAATGATCCTCCTAGGTGCAAATAACTCCCCACCACCACCACCCATTTCTGTCTGTCACTCATCCAGTTTCCAATCCAACTCACCATCCTTTCCCCTAACCCTAAATTCATCAGCTTGCCCAGGAGCCTCCCATGTGGTACTGAGTCAAACACCTTGCTGAAGTCCAGATATAGGACATCAACCGGCCTGACCTCCATCCAGGGATAATATCACCCAGTCATAAAATTCAACAAGATTTGTTTGATGAGATCTCCCATGGGTAAATCTGTGTTGCTGGACGTCTTGAAGGCCTTTAGCCTCCAGGAACTCCAACAGCCTTTCTTTCAATATGCTTTCCAATAGTTTCCCCATCACTGACATCAGGTTTACTGGTCTATAGTTCCCCAACTCATCCTTTGGTCCGCTCTTGTGGATGGGCACATGTGCCACTCTCCAGTCAAGGGGTACATGTCCCATTTGAAGGGAGGAATTGAATAACTCTGTCAGGGGTGATGCGAGGACATCCGCCAGTTCCTTCAGGACTCTGGGGTGAATGCCATCCAGGCCTGGGGCTTTGTCAACTCTCAAGTACTTTAGGCACTCCCATACTCTCTTCTCCGGCATCACACCAGTAATTTGGTTTCCCTTCTCCTTAACCCCTAACCTATCTCCCCCCGTGTGATTGGCCCATCCTTTACCCACGTAAAGACAGAGCAGAAGTACTCATTTAATACTTCAGCCTGCTCCACTCCCTTTTCTGCCCACCCCCTCCTTTCTAAGCCTGGAGATGTGCCCCTATCCTTCCTCTTCTCCCCGATGTATCTAAAATATCCCCTCTCCCCCTCCCTGATCCCCTGTGCCAATCTCAGCTCCTTGGATGCCTGTACCGCCCTGCTCACCTCCTTTGATTTCTTATAGTACTCCTCCCTGTGGGTTCTCCTGTATCTTCAGTAGGCTAGCTTGTTCTCCTCCTTCTCCTGCACCTACCCGGTGCACCAGCTGGGTTTTCTTGATTTAGCCATTTTGCATTGGATCCTTGTGCAGGTTTCCTCTAACAACCTCAACTTAAACATTCCCCACCTACTCTCCATGTCCATGTCATTACTTATTTTCTTTAAGTATCCCTCCAGAATGGCTGTCATCCTCCCAAAATCTGCACCCCTGAAATCCACTACTTTCGTGGTTTTCTGGTTACCCTCTCTCCCCAGGTCTAGGGACTTCTCCAGTGCTTCAAGGGAGAACCCTCTTCATCAGGGGGACTGACCCTCTTCATCAGGGGGTCTGACTCCCCTGATGAAGAAGGTTCACCCTCAAAGCACCAAGGAGGTCGTGTTTGTCATAAAATAAAATTTTTATCTTTGGAGCTCTCTGGTATAATCGCTTTTTGTCTATGCTTCCACATTGTGTGGCTTGCAAGTGAGCAGATCCACAATAATTCAGTTTAGTGTGGTGGTTCTGTGTGTCCGCCAAGATGCTTCCCTCTCTGGTTGGGTCTACCACCAATTGTGACAAGAAGACATCTTGGAATGCATCCAGTATCTGTTGCTGTTTGGCATTTTTTTTCTTTGTAACTCCTTTCCACAGGCTCCACGGGCTATGATTCTCCCCCCCAAGAGGGGGTACATCCTCTGGCCTGACCCCCAGCTCGTCTGCCCCAGGTTCTCCCGTGGATTCCCCCTCCACAGCAGGGCCAGGTGGAGGGGTGCCAGCAGTCCCCCGCCACCCGGTATGGCACATCTGGTGGCAGGGGGGGCAGACTTCGCCGGAGCCATCAGGCCATCACGGGGTCCTTGGCGCCCCTGGCTTTTTTCCATTTTTCTTCCTCCTTCCCCTCCGACATAAGCACATCATCTTCTGAGCCTCTCGACTTGTACTGCTCTCCAGTCACTGCTAGAGGGCAGTCAGCAGGTGGGATGACTAGTCCCCTTCCCCAGAGAGAGGAGAGCAGTCCTCTGAATGTGCATTCCTCTCTCCCTTCTTCTGACCCCCAGTGGTCCAGGCTCATTCCCGAACCTGGGTCACCAGCATGGTGCAAGAGGTGGCATCCAGCGCCTCAGCTCTCAACGCCACTGGGCCGGCTTCTCTTTGGCATTTTTTGACACCATCGTGTGCCGGTCTACCCCGGCAGGTTGAAATCTCCCACCACCACCGTCCTGCCACTAGCCCTGCAACAAGGAATAATGAGGATTTCCACCAACTCCCTGTCCTGTTCCTGAGTCTGAGTTGGAGGCCGGTAGACTACCCCTATATTGACCCTCCTTCCCTTAGCATCCTGCAAGCTGACCCACAACATTTCCATGTTACCTTCCTCACTCTCATCCCTGCTACACTCTATCCCTCCCTTACAAATAATGCCACCCCTCCTCCCCTTCCACTATTCCTGTTCCTCCTGCATGTTCTGTATCCTGGGATTATTAAGTCCCAGTCATGGTGCTGGGTGGCCCAAGTTTCTGTGACTTCAACCACGTCAAACCCCCCATCATTGCCTGGAACTCAGGTAATTCATTTCCAGGCTTCTTGCATTAGTGGAGACCACCTTCCATCCCACCCCTTTCCTTTTCAGCCACCACTTTCCCTTTGATTTTGCCCTCTGTGAGCACTTCCCTCCATCAGAATTCCAGTTTTGGGGAGAGGCACAGGATCTCCACTTTTAACTTTACTGCCTGTCCTCGAGTGTAAGCCCCTCTCCATCTAGTTTAAATCATAATTCCTGACAGTAAACTCCCCCGGTTTATCCTTTAGCACTCTTTTTCCCTCCATACTCAAATGCAGTCTGTCCTTGGCAAACAGCTCCTTATTATCTCATGTATTTCCCCAGCCTCCCACCAACCCAAACCCCATATCCAGACACCACTTTCCAAGCCACTCGTTGAACTCCTTAATCCTCTGCTTTCTCTCCATGCTGGCCCTAGGCACCGGCAGGACTTCAGAAAATGCAATCGTGTTCCCCTCATTTTTTTTTTATTTTTTTTTTACTTTCTTCTTTTTTCCTCCTTCCTACCTCCGGAGCCCACTCCTTCCGTCCGCTCATGTCCCCCTTGCCCACCTTAGGGATCTGCCCCTAGAGTGCCTGTCCTCCGCTCCTTGCACAGTGGGGTCTGTCCTGTAGGTGGTCCGGGTGGACTTAGGGCGGCCTTCATCTAGGGCTGCCGGAAGGGATTTTCTGTTTTTCTCCCTTACGCCCCTACCCTGGGACGCCAACGCTGAAATGACGTGTCTGAGTACATGGCGCACGCACGCCAGAGCTCCCCACATGCGCCGGGCGACGCCTCCCTCCCCACTCCATTAGACGGAGTTGCTTCCATCCCCCTCTATTGTTGGTGCTTCCACCAGCAACGAGGGTGATGTAGAATGCAGAAGCGTTCCAGGTTCCCACCCCTGAGGGAGGAAAGCATCCGTTGGGACGCTCGATCGTCCCTCCCTCCTGCCGACCCCCGGCCACCCGAGTCTGTTCCCGAACCCGGGTCACCGGCGCAGCGCGAGGTGTGGCATCTAGCGCCTCAGCCCTCAGCGCCACGCTCCCTTCATTTTGACAAATTCTGGCCAATTCTATAAATCTAGCTGTATCTCCTGCACACTGTTTCCCTATAGCTCATTTGTTTCAAGGTGTACTACTATGTGGGGGATCCCTCCTAGCTTACTCACTATGGGGTATACTACATGCTTGGCCTTATGTGCCGTCATGCCTGGCATGCACTCAACCCAGACAGAACTCCTCATCCCTTCCCTCCCCATTTGATACCTTTAATGATTGAATCCCCAAGTATGACCACACTGCTACCCTAATTTTGCCTACTCTCAGGAGATTCCCTCCTCTCCACTCCTTGTCTTGTTTAATCCTCCTAGTCCCCCTGGCAGTATCCTGTCTCACTCACAGTTTCTCCCACCTGGCCCTCCCCCTGGGACAACTATGGTCTTCTCTGCAGATATGATTTGCATCCTCCCTCCCTTACCCCTAATCCTACTGCTTCACTCTAATGCACATTTTTCCTCCCTCCCTCCCCATTTCACCCCGCTACCTTCATACTGTCCCTAATCCCTGTTCTTCTGCCCCATCCCATCCTCCCCACCCCATCCATCCCCCTTCCCCTCCTCGCCTTCACCATGACCCCATCTCTGTTATCCTCCTTTGGTCCCCTTCTAACTCCTGTAGCTCCTCCATTTTCTCCACTCACCATGACCTGTCCCTCTAGTACTTCCTCTCTGTTATCCTCCTTGGTCCCCATCCTAACTTCCATAGCTCCTCCATTTCCACCACCCACCTTGACCTGTCCCTCTTGTACTTCCTTATTTCCTCCCTCCAACTCCCTCCCCCTAGGCTGCTATCCTACTTTCTCCCAGCCTCCTCTCGCATGCTCCTGTCCTTCTAGTTTCTAAGAGGAGAGTACCTATTAGCCAAGTTAACACCAACTTCATTTGCAAATTTGTTAACTCCACTCATAGAGAAAGGAAACAAAAAATATGCTGCAGGTGATACCTTTTATTGGACTAACAAAATAATTTCTAAGACTAGCTTTCGAGAGATAAAACCCCTTTCCTCAGGTCAAAGTGGAAACAGCTGAGCAGTATGACAGATATAAAGGTTGGATGCGGATTCAAAACATAGAGTAGCAGTTTACAGATCAAAGCATTGCAGTGAATTTCTTTTTTATCCCCACTCACCGCACCAATTCCATTACTTGTATTACCTTGTACAGTGTCCCCTTCACACACACCCCTGTCTTCCCTACTACCTGCCATCCACCATTTCTCGATTTACCAGATAAATTTCCCCCCAGTTGCTACCCCTGGGTACCACTCATTTGTGCAATCCAACCTGCTCCGTCCATTGGTTGTTCCTGTGCTGTTACCCCGTCCATCACATCCCCCCACTCCAAGCCTCTCCAACTCCCTTCACAGACAAAAGATTTCTGCTTCCAGATACCACAATCACCTGCAAATAGGGCAACACCCCATTCTCCACAGTGTGTCCATGTACACCCCTGCTCCACACCCATTACACCCCACTATTCCCCTTGAGTTTATGCCCCCTCTAACAACACCCTTTTCTAGTTGAGCCCTTCCCTACCTTCCCTTTATGCCCTGATATCCCATCACCGTATGTTATCTGTCATTAAATTAGCCTTTATGCTTTCTGCAATTAGCCGATTATACCCCCCTTGCAATTATGCTCCCAGCTGAGAGCCATAGCTGTGTAGTTTATGCACAATTACACACATTTGTTCCCAGCTGTGAGCTGTAGCAACATAAGCATGCAGTCCCTCTAAGGCAACTGTGTCGGCTTACCATCAAATAATCAAATTCACTTGAAGTCCCATCAAGCTATATGGTGCCTAAAACAGAATCCCTCCCTCTCAATATTACTTAGGGTATTCCCACAGTAACAGATCCCAACAAATCTTTCAGTACCTACAATGACAGATCCCAAGAGCCCTTCCTGAGCAAACAATACATACCAAAGCCTTATTATATCTAAGGTCCTTGAACTAGTGCTATTCTAAAGCTTAGAGATTCAAAGTCTTACTAAGAAGGTGTTAATACTCCCTTTACGGGTGGGGGAGGTGTTGAGGTACAAGTGAAACACTGCAGCGGAAAACAATTGCAAGCAATATGGCCTAGTGGGTAGAGAATCAGTCTATGAATGAGCCAGGCTACTGGAGATTCTGCTGGGGTAAAAACTAAAATAGCTAGGATAAGAGAATGAGACAGAAAGGGAGGCTGATTACTACCCTTACAAAAAGTTCTTTGGTATACCACTGTAATACCACTCATTTGCCATTGCAATACCACTGTGATTAATACTGTACTATCATTAAGGTTTTCATGGTATCACAGTGGTTTGTTTCAATTCCATTGTGATACCATTGTACCACTGTCCTACCATATCAACAAAAATAATCAAAATTTAAGCTACCATAGTACAACCATGGTACCACTGGGTAGTACCATTGCACATTTTGTAGCTCACCACTGTGTTGCCATTGTGGTGCCATGGTGTTGCCATTGTGTCACATTTGGTAAGGGTAGAGTAATGTGGGGGTGGTAAATTCTTTGCCCTGAGGCCTGAGGGGTGCTTGAGGCTAAGGCAATTAATTTCTATTAGAACCTTAGGAGGTGGAAAGGATGTGCAACAGCACCCTCAAGTGGTCTGCCTGTTTAAGCTGATACTGGGATGTTGCAAAGATAGAGTCACATGACTCTATGACACTACAAAAGAAGTGCCCACCTAGCTGGGAGATGTTAATCTTGGGTAACTATTATGTAAACTGACTTTGCTTAATATTTTTAGCTGTCAAGCCCAATGTTTTACATGTAGTATCGGAATATGTGTACAAAGTAATTGTAACTTTATGTAACAAAGCCGGTACAAAAAGGACCTAATTGAAAATCAGCTTTGCTCAATTAAGTATCTGATTCATATAATGAATAAAACATTCTTACTAGTACTACATAGACTTGCATTGGTTATGTGGAAAACTGAGTAATTTGGCTTTCATAGGAAATAATGTAATCTACAGAAAAACTGCCTTGGAATTACAAGGAAAATGACAAATCAGTCAGGGAGCACTTATGTTGTGAATGGCAATTTATATGTGCAGAAGATGGACCTTAATGCTCTGTAATCCCATTGGCACTAAGAGTGGACATGGGTCACCAAATAGTAGCAGGCCACAATTTGGACCACACCCCACCCCATTCCATGGCATTGTGCCAGGTGTCCGTTGTAGGCCCAGATCCACAGCAGTTGACCACTGTGGGCTCATAGTGATGATGCTGTTTGCCTGGGATGTTGATGTAGCACTGCCACCATATGTGATAAACAGTGAAGGTCCAGTATGAATGGGTACAAGGGTGAGCAGTGGAGACACTTCAGTCAGCAGAACCACAAGAGTCTGGGCTTGTGGGGGCTTGGTAAGGAACCACTCAAAATGCACTACACACAGTGGTTAACATGCAAATTACAGGGGGCTTATTGGGGGGCAGGAACCAAAGCTCTGGAAAGGAAAAAGTTTAATCCAATGAATAATGAACAGTAATTGTTCCCCTTGGACTGTGGTGGCTGCTCTCGGCTAACATCCACCCAATCAATTTCTGCCTTGTCACGTGCCATACTGTATGCGGGTCCCGCTAACTTATCCTCTACTGGTACACTACCAGTAATACCCTGACTGTAGGGAACTTCAGGTGCAGTGGTGCTTCGCTGGATACCCAGCTAGTGAAATAGTGTAGGACCACTCTCATTACACATGGTTGGCCAGCGTGACACGCTAAGAAACAGTGTTTTTTAACTTATGTTTTATTGACTTTATGTCAATCACAGTACAAGTGATTCCTCAGAGAAGTCAAGACTACATACATAACTTCATGCAATGATCTGATACACATAGCTCACGGATGGTGTTGCAACATCGGGGTAAACCCAATCTCCAAGGATAAAACTTTAAAAGCATGGTAGAGCTATTACCTAGGTAACAGTTATTGCCTCAGTAACAGTTTTAAACCATAAAAGAAGCCCCACTTGCAGTGCGGACCATTCTCTAAAATAAGTTGCAGTAGGATAAAATGCAGCCTTTCAGATATGCAGCTATCATAGGAGTCTAGCTGCTGCTAGTTAAAAGTGGCATATTGAGATTTCATCAACTTCAGTAAATGGGCTATGTTAGCACCGCTTGTTCCCAGTATGATATACTAGACCCACTGTTTCCATTTCTTCTATCTTGATTTATTAAATGTTTAGTTATTATATCACTTTACCACTGCATCCTAATGTTTACTTTACCTGTACTTTCTGTTATTTTAGCATGCGCATTTTCCCAGCTTGTAACCCTTAGAAGACTGTGGACGTATATATATGTCCAGAATCTATATACATTCACACATATTCAGTTCTCAAAGGGTTTTTAAAACCATGTACAGTTGAGCCGGCCTGGTGGTGCTGAGGGCTGAGGTGCTGGATGCCTTACTTCACGCTATGCCAGCAACCCATGTCCAGGAATGAGCTCGGCTGCAGGGGGTTGGAAGGGGAGGAGAAGGATTGAGCATCCAAGAGACTGCTCTCTCCTTCTCTGGGGAGGGGGGGTCCCAGTGGTCAGAGCATAACTAGCCCCTAGCGGAGGATGGGGGGCAGCATGCCGATGCTGCAGGTGGGGGCAGAGATAGGACAGACACCTGGAGAAGCATGTACAGGTGCATGTGCGCTCCCTCCACCAGCATCATTGCACGCCTCATCTCCACGGGGGAGAAAATGGAGGAAAATCGAGTTGCTGTGTCGTATGATGGAGTATGCCTCGCAGGTCCCGCTCCCAGCTTAGCATGGCACTAGCCACACTGGATCCAGTCTCCAACAGGTGTTGGGGAACCCACTGACCCTGCCAGGGGGGTAGGGGTCAGCGCCGGCTGGTGAACATCGGGATCAGGGCTGGGGGCTCCCTCCTGAAGTAGGGGCCGCAGCAACAGGAGCATAAAGCAGTAAGAAAAAAAAACATGTACAGTTCCACCCTATGTAGGCCCAGGTCATTCCTGAAAAAGGTCCCTAGGTCCAGTGTAATTACCCAATCAAATAAATAAAATAAAAACACAGCAAAAACATAATGTAAAAAAAGTGTTGTTTAGCTTCTTTTTTGTTGTTGTAATTTATATTTATTGTATTTTGTCAATATACTGCAAACATACATGAGCATATGCATGCAAGCTAGACATAGCAAATAATAACAATACACAGGTTATTTTAAGATAGGTAACACCGTGTCCATGATCTGAGTGTAACCACGTGCGGGGAAATCACATAACTCCGTTGTATAATACACAGGTAGAGCCATAATGCAGTCATGCTCTTAGGAATGTAGGAAGGTAAATAAAAGCCCATTGCATATAGGATAGTGTATGGAAGCCCATACACAACCACAGTATTCTCATACCAAATGGTTTCCATGACAACAAGGACCTCAAGAGCGAAGCGCGTGAGGTCCCGTTCATCAAGGAAACTACGAGGTGTAGAGAATACCGTGGTTTGGGTATTTGGGCTCCTGCATACTTTTCTTTATAGTGTATGGTGCCCAAAAAGAAAAGCTTGCTTACTTTTTTCTTAAGTTAAAGTGTTTGCCGTGGGGGGACCTGCACTTCCACTGACTGATCAGCACGTGTGTACCAGGAGTCAACTGCCCCTTTGTCCTATCAGCAGTGCTTTTGGGAGTGGTTGCATTGTGATGTACCTACTAACACAGAATGAAAAGCTGTTCTGCACCAGTGCAGCAGAATGACTTCTTCATGTGTATGGATTTCCATACACAATCTCGTTCTGCCAAACACTATATTTCCCCTGCTCTCATTAGCAAATGTGATTCATTCCATTTCTCAATGAAACAATTAAACAACAATTACAGTTTGGATGTCTCATTTTTGCATATCTAGAAGACATAGCACTCATAAAACTGTTCAGTATCTTCCGGACAATGTTATACACCAATGTCAGAGCCATGAACGTGAGAGCTGTAACAAGTCAAACATGAAAGAAGATTAACTTGGGAAATTTGCACTGCTGTCTGCTCATAAAAGGCTCACAATTTAGTACGATGTGTCAGGATATTCCTTTGGAATTTGTCAACTATTAAACTGTAGTAAATTAAGTGCCTCAGCATACAGGGATGTTACCTCAGTTGACTCGACTCAAGCCTGTATGGGTGAAGGCCCCCTGTCATTTTGGACTACATGGACTTGTCCACTGTCCTCCACCCTGCATTGTTACAAGTTCTCCCCTCAGTTTTCAGCAATACTTCCACACCTCCTATTGTTGCATTGCCGCTCACTGAGTATTGTTCTTGTGTTTTTCTACAATTTATTGTATTAAATAATTCCTGCTCAGGTACATTGCTTTTATTTGCTCTTTTTGTTAGTTCTGTTTTTTTCTTATTAACACTTTATTGACACATCCTTCATTACAAGCAAAATGAAGCAGAAATCTGTACAAAAACATTATCATTCTGCATTTTGGATGGCTAAAATAATTCAGAACTTATGAAGGATAACCAACATGTTATATGTGTACCACATTTGTCATACCCTAGTGTTGAAGTTGGTTGGAACAACTTTTCTAGCATGTGTGGACCCCCCCCAAAAAAAGGGGGGGCACAACAAAGGGAACATCTGTATGATACCGGGGAAAGAAGAAAAATAACTAATACATTTGGCAGAGCCATGGGTGCCAGAAAGGTTTGAAAAGTGGTAGGGCCAGGGCCAAGGATGTAAGATACATTCTCCCCTATTAAATACATTAACATGATTGCAAAAAGTGATAGGGCCACTTATGAAAGTGGTAAGGACATGGCCCTAGTGGCCCCCCCCGTTCCGGCACCCAGAGCCAGGAAGGAAAAAAGGTCCCACTCTCAGGTTTCCCAAAAACCAACTAACCCACCGTTGATTTTGTTTTGGTATCAAACTAATATTCTCCTTGGCGGATGCTACATTTCAGCCAACCCATCTGTACCTTGAGAAATGATGTAAAGCTGCCAGCATTGCCACTTTGTAGTAAATTGCACCAGCTTATTTTGGGGGGGGGATTGCTGTGAGTATTCCCGTGTGATAAATGTCCATAACAATGGAGTGCCATTCTTGCAAAGTTGGGGCTTAGAATTGCCTCCAAAGGTGGGTCATCACCTTTTTAGCTGCTAGGAGGTAGGCTAATGCCAAAGCCCTGTTGTGGAACCTTTTTGAGGGAGCAGGACTAGAAAGGAGAATGAGCTAATGGCTCACCAAGTCGGAAGAAACCTAAAGTTCTTTAAACTCTTGCCAGAGACTGCCAAAAGGCAGGACCAAAACACATGAGCATGGTCCACCAAACTCTCTGCATTGTCTCTAGCAATGGCTCTAGGGAGGCAGTAAAAATTTACATAGAGTGGCTGGAGTACAGAAGTAACAGCTGTGGCATTTCCAGGCAAACTCTCTCCAATGAAGAGATGAGGTGACTTTAACAACAGGTAAAGTATACCGCTCCCAGGTTGAGAAGGAGACTTCAGTTGGCAGGTCCTGGTTCTAAGAATCTAATATAGTTTGGGTAGAATATTTTACACATTCTTGTAGAGCTAGGTAAAAGCAGCCAACTAAGTGAGGCCAAGGGGTTTCTTGAAATGCCACCAGAAGCATAAGGAAGTGTAATGGAGCTGGATCGGGTAGGCATGATCTGTCAGGAGACATACAATACAAATGGGTCCGTACCTGAAGGTATCTAAAATATTTCCAGCCCATCAGGCCATAACTCCTTTGTAGTTCTTCAAAGGGTATCACCCCTTGGGGCGTTAGAAACTGGTAAACATAGGATAGGCTTTACTGCTGCCATCTGGCAAAAGTGTGGTCTACAAGCACAGGAAGGAATTCAGCATCTGCTAAAGCGGTTTAAAAAAATAGAAGATAAAGAATAGTTGTTGGAGGCACCATATCTTTTTTTTTAATACATCTGTTTATTGAAGCAATTTTGAAAAAAAAAGTCTTAACAATACAATATCAACATATCCACTCCAACAATTGATAATACAGCTTGCAGTGCTTGTTGCTATATAATAAAGCAAAGTCAATCATATATACACATGCACAATATACAGCACTGATACACAAAACAAACAGCCACAATATGCATGCAAAGTTTGACACACAAATAGACACTTAGCACATAAGCAAGTTATACCTATTAATAGCACCATGAAATAACAGTTCATTATATAATCCACCGGTGTTGAATTAATTCCTATCCAGTGAGTATGGCTATTGCTCTACCAGGAAAGACTGAGAAGTCCAGCCCAGCCAGGCAAGGCCAGAGGATCTGCCCTAATGTGGCCTAACTGTTGCTTTCTCCAGCGGGGTGTGCAAATCAATATACCAGCCCCACTGTTGTTCAAACATAACCATCTAACCCTTAAGATCATATGTCAGATACTCTAATTGAAGCATACTAAGGAGCAAATCCTTCCACATCTGCAGTGTGGGTGAGTGTGGGAGACCCAGGTATTCTGAATATAGTGCCTGGCTGTTATCAGCATGATTCTAATGGCCCTGGGGTAGAACTCCCATTCCTCTTCCCCTCTAGACTCCACCCCAAAGAGCATGGCCCAAGGTTCCACCACTATCCTGATCTGCATTGTCTGTGGTATACACTGCGTTACCTCTGTCCAGAATGGTTGGAGTTCATTGCATTGCCAAAAGTAGTGCAGATATGTCCCTCTTGCAATGCCGCACCTCCTGCATTATGGTGAGACACCCTGGTGAAACATGCTTACTACCCCCGGGGTAAAAATAAACAATATAAAATTTATACTGGGCATGTTTATAGTGATTACATAAAGTAAGTCTCATATGTGATTCACACAAGTCTCTTCAGGCCTCCTCTGGTATGTTTCACCCTAAGTCATGTTCCCATTGGTCCTTAGCTTTTAATGAGTAATCAGGCATCATCTCCCTAACACAGCTGTAATGTTTGGCCAGGGCAACCCCAGGGTCAACTTGTGCCTGTAGGATACTATTCTTCAGACTGTGACACAAAGAATCCTGTGGCTCAAACTAACTATCCATCGAACCCAGTTCCTGACCTGAACATACTGAAATAAGTGCAATTTCGGGATCCTCAACTCATCCACCACCTCCCTAAAGGACTTACGCCCCTGAGAGCTAAATAAGTCTCCCAGGTACTGAACTCCTCCTTCCTTCCATGGCTGAAATCCTAAGTCATCCAAACCAGGGAGGAATTCTGGGTTGGAGAAGGTGGGGATCAACAATGTTCCACCTTTCTTGGCTCCTAGTATTTGTCGTATTTTCCCCCAAGCCTCTAGGAACTGTTCCACTAAGATACTCTTGGGGCCCCCAGACCTGTGCACCCACAGTTCTCCAGGGCTCAGGTAGGCAGTGATCCTAGGTCCCTACCCCACCTGGTCCCAGGGATGCCCAGTACGCACCATTTGACCCCTTGACCCAGTCTGTAACAACTCTAGCTCATTCTGCTAAATGATAGTACCCAGAGTCTAGATATTGCAGGCTGCCTTTAGGTATAGTATTTTTAAGCCTTTGTAGACAATTCTAGGTCTTTTTTGTTGCCAAATGAAATTAGTGCATGTTTTTTCAAGGATTTGGAGGTTCTCCTTATGAAGCCCCAGTGGCAGCATCTGGACTGGGTACAAACGCCATGGTGAAAGATTCATCTTTATAAGATTTATTCTGCCCATCCAAGAAATTAGTAATCCCTGACATTGCTGTAGGTCCCCCAAGATTCTGTTCAGGAGGGTGTATAATTAAGCTTGCACAGAGAATCCAACATTTTCCCCACCTGGATACTCAAGTATTTAATAAGTGAAGTCAATACTCTATATTGGAATTTACTCGGACCCCTAGTTTCCACATTGCCCAAATATAGGGTCTAGCACAGGAACCTTGGGGCTTTATTGAGCTGCCCCCAGCCCCTGGACCCAGCAGCAGAACCACAGCAGCAACTATTTCAAGGGTCCTGCACAGGAACCTCGGGTCTTCCTTGAGCTGTCCCAGCCCCTGGACCTGGCAGCAGAACCACAGCAGCAACTATTTCAAGGGTCCTGCACAGGAACTTCAGGGCTTCTTTGAGCTGCCCCCAGCCCCTGGAGCCAGCGGCAGACCCACAGCGGCAACTATTTTAGGGGTAATCTAATTGATACCTGTGTGCTCTGCCTAGAGAGGTGGATGCAGAGAAGGGGTAGCTAACCATGTTTGAAAATACAAGTCCAGCAAGACTCTGCACTCACTTCAAGTGCAATAATTACAGATGAAAAAAGTAACTTTCAAAAGGTTTTAATCAACTAAAGTGCCAATACAGCATTTCTGCAAGCGTCTCCACAAGAGATACTCCCCAGCGCTTTGACCAATCAACTGGTCTTCCTCAGAGGGTGGAGTGTGTGCTATCAGACCTCTCTTAAATAGCCATTTTTCTCAAAAACATATGTAGGGTGACCCCCTACTGTTCAAACGTATAACAGCATTAAATTCATGCAAGTAGCTCTGGGAGGTTTCAAACATGTTTGCATCACAAAATCATTTTTCTAGTTTTTATATTAAATTAACCTTGCTTATTGATCTAGTGATCAAGTAACTATGCAGAATCAAATCAATTAACTACAAAAACCAAATTATAACAGTTTTTACACAGATATATGAATTGTAAAACTTAATACAAAAAGAAGCTTTGTAAACAAATTGTACCACACACTCAACCCCCTGAGGAAGACCAGTTGATTGGTCAAAGCGCTAGGGAGTATCTCTTGTGGAGATGCTGGTAGAAATGCTGTATTGGCACTTTAGTTGATTAAAACCTTTTGAAAGTTACTTTTTTCATCTGTAATTATTGCACTTGAACCGAGTGCAGAGTCTTGCTGGACAACTATTTTAGGGGTCCTGTACAGGAACCTGCCCCCAACCCCTGTACCCAGCGGCAGAACCACAGCGGCAGCTATTTCAAGGTAGCCATTGGAGCCAATCTCTGAAAATCCCAGCGCAGTTTATTCTCAGTCTGCTTTGAATTGAATGTGATCTACTGCCTCTGCTTATAATTACTGTTTAGCTAAGTCTTTTTAAAAACTATCTGTATACTGCTGCTTTCTCCAATTTGATGTTTTAGGTTGTTTAAGGCTGTTTTCTGCAGTTTTGTACAATTGGGAACTGTTTTATTACTAATTTGGAAGCCACCTTGTTTTATTGCTAATTTAGAAACAGTACCTTCTCAGAGCCACCTTGCAGCTGATCACCCTGGTCATATTCGTACCCATGATTGGCTGGTGCCATATCTTATTTTTTTCTTTCCCTGCGCTCATTAGTACCTGTTTTTCCATTAACACTTAATACTTATCTGCTACTAGAGGGACATGCTTAATAAGGAGAAACCTATTGTACTATTATTTTCCTTCCACTTATCCACTCTCAGCCCCTCTTCTCGCCACCCCCTTCTCTACTCTACTCTACAGGCTCCGCCCCAACTGATCTGTCTAACCAATTACTGTTGCTATAAGGCTGCCTGCCCACTTATAGGGCCTGATGCAAATAAGTTCTCTGAAACACCATTGTTCCCTTTAAAAGCTAGGCCCCTCTGGGCTAACAGCCACCCAGCCTAATCTAACATTGCTTATTAGGATAAAAGGTTCACCAGCTGAGTACTCTCAGTACCCTCGGTAATTTTCCTCTCCTCTGGGCATACAATCTATTGCCCCCCCCCCCGTAATACCTCTTGCCCTTAAATCTGTAACTTCTCAATCTCCCCACTCAAAACTCTGCTTTTGCATCTAAGGTCTGATGTCTCATGTGTGCTTGGCTGCACTTGATGAGCTGTAACTTAGTGGTTGTTACGTCTCCCATTCTAATTGCAACAGACTGACAAAATCAAATGTTCACCCCTAATTCAGTTGCCCTCAACCAGGACTCACCAATTCCTGTTCTTTTGCCCAATTTTGTAAGTTGTCCCCTGCTTTTCAATGATTTTACCTGCCTGATTTCTCCCTTTAATCCTACTCTTACTTTTTGTTTCCTTACCCAGCTCATCTATCCCCTCTCTGACTGTCCTTTTACTTGCATCTGATTCATCAACTTTCAAGCTTGACCCTGAATGCATAGCCCCCCTTGGGAATGCTCAGTCTGTGACCCCCCCCCATATTGTCATCCTCCCTCATTCCCCTAGCTTAGTCAGAGACCTTCCTTCCTCCCCTATCACTCTCTGCACTCAGCACTGCTACCTCCTGCTTTTTCACTGCCCTCAATCTACCAAATACATCAGATATGCTTGCACCGACAAGCATATGAAACATTACAAAAACTGGAGGCTAACTCATTTAATATTTTTATTTCTGCTCCTCTAGGGGTCTGTGCACCCCAACCCAGGACCTGCACTACCTGATCTTACCCATAAACCCCAGGCTGGCCATGATAAGAAATTTATAAGCCTCGCCCACCTCAGCATTCAAAGCATCCTAGCCAAAAAAATTCCCTTTGAAGCCTGGGTCGAGTGCAACAATTTTGACATCATCATCCTATCTGAGACCTGGTTAACCCCCCCCAAATTCTTTTGAACAAAATCACGTTTAAAGATTATTCCCTAATTAGGAAAGATAGACTCAGAAAAAGAGGAGGCTGCTGCCTATTTTTTGTGTCAGAGTGGCTCTCCTACACTGAACTACACCGGGACACTGATACTTCTATGCTTGAATCCCTCTCCATAAATCTAATCATAGGCAAAAGCAGAATTTTAACTACCACTTCAGTCTACTTACCCCCCCCCCTCGGAACTCCGTTTTCTGCACTTGAATCCCTCATCTCAGGCAAATCACCCTTTCCAAGTAATAGGGAATGGATCATTTTAGGGAACTTTAACCTAAACTGGGACAGTAGCCAGTCCGACTGCACCAAAGGACAGCTGGCCAGCTCAGGACTGCACCAAATAATATCCACCCCTACCAGAACAAATTATACAATGGGAAACAGCTCTACCATTGCAGTTTACCAAGCAGTGTCAGTGGCTTAGCAGGTTGCACACTCACCTCTGAGGCTGGAAGATCAGAAGGCTGTGGGTTCTGTCCCCATCCCAGGCACTTGGGTAAAATCCCAATACTCACACTGGATCTTCTACTGGAATATAGGAAAGTCAGAAGGCAGTGCCCACATAAACTTTCCCCACAATTCAGTGGTGACAACACCAGTCACCAACTATAGTAAAATACTTGTCCAATCTCACCTTGATCGTTCCTACATTTTCTGCATCCACAACTACCTGAGGTAATCTATTCCACATCCTGATTACCCTATATTTAAATCCATTTCTTCTTATTTCTGCCCTAACTGCTATTTCCTTCAACTGCCTATCATGTCCCCTCAATTGATACACTTGTTCTTTAAATTCCAATCCCATCTCTTTCTTCATACTTGCATCATTTAGAACTTTGTACAAAAACAATAAGTCACCCCTAGCTCTCCTATCTCTCTAGGACCACAAACCCAGTCTCTCCAATCTCTCTTCATAATTCAAACCTTCACACCCTGATATTAATGTTGTGATGGAGCTTTGTGGCCTTTCCACCATCTTAACATTCTTCACTGAAAAAGGACACCATACAGTCGAACAATAGTTCAACAAAGGCCTAACCAGAGTCCTATACAGCGGCATCAGCACCTCCCTACTTCTAAACTGAAAACCCCTTCTTATGCTATTTACTGTATACATGGCCTTGTTTGATATATTCCTACTATGAATACTACTTTTTAAATTATTTTGGAGATAGATTCCCAGATCTCTCTCGCATGTACAGTAGATACCTTCAATTTTGTATCCTTCATATAATAATTTTGCTGTGTATTTCTCCTTCCCAAATGCATTAACATGCATTTATCATTATTAAAGTTCATACCATTTTCTTCAGCCCATTCCAAAATATTTATTAGATCTCTTCCAAATGTTAACCTATCATCAAATGTACCTACTACCCCTCCTATTTTCACATCATCAGCAAATTTCACCATTTTATTACCACTATTTATATCCAAATCACTTATAAATATATCAAACAGCAATGGTCCCAGCACTGACCCATGGGGCACACCACTTCCCACTCCAAGAGGTTCCGACAAACAACCCCAAATCCTAACCTGTTGCTTTCTATTTCTTAGCCACTGATCAACTAATTTGACAATACAGGTATCAATACCCACACTAATCAGTTTCGCATCAAACTTTTCATGGGGGACAGTATCAAAAGCTCGACTAAAATCCAGCAATACCACATCCACACTTTCCCCCCTCATCTACCCATTTATTTATATGTTCATGGAAGGTAATCAGATTTGTTTCGCAAGACCTACCAGGGACAGTCCCCTTCTAATCATAATGCCCTTTAATGCTTCGCCAATAATACCCTCAATTATTTTCCCCACCACCGATGTCAGGCTCACTGGTCGATAATTCATCACCTGATCCCTTTTCCCCTTTTTATGTATAGGCCCCACATATGCCCTCCTCCACTCCTCAGGCACCACACCCTTGGCAAGTGACCTCTGCCCTAACAACATAATAACTGCTAGCAACTCATTCCTCAACTCCTTCAACATATATGGGTGGATCTCATCTGGTCCCGCTGCCTTGTCCACCTTCAGCCCCATAATCCTTTTCATTACTTTCACTTTTGTTATTAGTTCCTTTGGATCAAGTTCTCCACCCCTCTCGAATCTAATTCCTGTCCTCTCTTTATGATCCTTATATACAGAGCCAAAACATTTGGCAAATTCATTTGCCATTTCTAGTGGATCTGACAATACCTCTCCATTTACTGTTAGTGGGCCTACCATACTACTTCCTCCCCTCTGCCTAGTTACATAGGCATAGAAGGTTTTATTATTCTTACTCATTGCAATCTCATTTCAAGCTGTTTTATAGATTGTTTAATTTCCTTTTTTAATTTCCTCAGTATCGTTCTATACCTTACCGTCTGTTCAAATGTCTTTTCCCTTTTCATCTTCTGGAAAAGTACTTTCTTTTTCGTACACAGTCTGATTATATTCCTAGTTAGCCATGGGGGCTTCTTCCCTTTATTATTATAAACTTTCCTTTGTGGGATATAATTCCCTCTAATTTCATTTATTTTTTGGAGGAAGATTTCCTACAATTTCTCTATATCCCAATTTCTCATCATACCCTCCCATTTTATACTCCTTAATTCTTTTCTCATAGCCCCATAATCTCCTTTTTTGTACAGGTATTGAACTGTACTACCTCTCACCAACTCGGTTGACCAATCCAGCTCCAAAAATATGGAATTATGATCGCTCATCCCCAGCTGTGGCTGTATGTTAATCTGTTTGATAATATCACTTCTATTTATGAGAATGACATCTAGTATGTCCCACCCCCCACCCCCGCTGCCTCCTGTATGCATTGCTGGATACCTACTGCCATTAATTCTTCCTGAAATCTACAGAAAATATTATTGCCTGACTGTTTCTTTCCCCATACAATTTCTGGCATATTTAGATCCCCCATCATTATAACATCAGTATCCTCTGCCAGATTACCAATGTAATCCAAAAATTCCTCTGTCTCTCTTAAATCCGTGCCTGGTGCTCTATGGAACACTGATACCCTACATTTTTTTTACTTTTATTCCCAAAAGTTCAGTTGTTATAATTTCTACCTTACTTAAGTCAGCTGTTTCATCCATCCTCCTAATTCCCAAATCTTCCCTAACAAAAAGAGCAACTCCCCCCCCCTTCTATCCTCTCTGTTTCTACTAATCAGCTTATAACCAGGTGTATGTTGGGACCAACCACTTTCATTCCTCCACCTGGTTTCGGCTACACCTACCATGTCTAATTTTTCATCTTTGATCAGAATTTGTAATTCTGATCTACACATCTCATTTAAACTCCTCGCATTACAAAATATACCCTTTAAGGATGTTACCTCTTTAACGTTACTTTTATTCGGAATCTTCACCCCATGTTACCCTCCATCGTCCCCTTCCCCTTCAGTTTAAACTATTCTCAGTCTCATTTTTCAACCTCGTTCCCAGTAGCCTACTACCCCTAAAATTTAAATGGAGTCCATCCTTACAAAACAACTCATTTCTATTGTTAAATGTCCCCCCACTGCCTAATAAATTTATATCCACTTTACGCAACCCACTTCATCAACCACTCATTTATTAAGGCTAATCTTTTCTGTTTATAAGCAAACACTTTGGTACAGCATGAGGGGGGTGCTGCACTCCTGAGGTGTCGTCTTTTAGATGAGATGTTAAACCGAGGTACCATCTGCCTGTTCTGGTGGTAGTTCAGATAGATGTTAAAGATCCCATGGCACATCTCGAAAAGAGCAGGGGGAAAGTTTTATTGAAACATGAAATCGTGTGATATACAGTTTAACATAATGCATAACAACATATACAAAAAGAAAATCAACATAAAAGCAAAGTACTAGGCAATAAAAGCTACACCTAAAAAGAAAAAACATAACAAAAGGCATTAAGTAGGAGTCATCAAGTCACAGCCGAGTCCGAATCAGTAATCCAGGGAAGGGCAGTCCACAAGGCAAGCAAACTTGAAGCTGAGTGCAATGTTTGTTCATACTCATATATGGCTTTCAAGTCCTTCACAATCTTCCGTTCAAGTTCCAAAAAAGTGCAGTCCTTTTGCTGTAGGGTAAAATGACATTGAGCCATCCAAATATTCCACTTGATCACTACTAGAATAAGATTTAGAGTGTCCATATGCCATAAAGACCATCGAGGAGAAAAAACACCATACATTAACGTTTGAAAAGAGACAGTCTGGAATATAGGAGAGGCCCAATTGTTCGCCAAAAAGGCCCACCAATGTTGGATAAATGAACATTCAAAAAATAAATGAGATAATGTTTCTTGTACTGCATTACACAATGGTCTAGAACATAACCTGTCCTGAAGCTGCTTGTGTTTGTGGTTGGCTTTAACATTAATCCATTCATGGCATGACAACCAATGAAAATCCCACATACGTGCGGGGATTCTTTTGCACCGTAACAAAAAGAGAAGGGAGGAAAGATGTTGAACCGGACATTTAACAAAAGGAGGTTGAGTGTTACACAGAGAGGCAAGAAGCAATTTATAAAGAGTTTTATGTGAGTGAGCAATGAGCAACTGAGGCGTCACTCGCCATTGCTTTAGATGAAAAAACATGTGTTTCACATACAAAGGTATGCCACTTGGAAGACGAAGCATACGCAAGGAGTTGTGTTCTCACTGGTGGAACCAAACCCCACAAGATTTGTAGAACCACATTTCCCAGCCCTTCTGAGTATTAATCAGAAGCAGCCGGAGATTGGCTATAAGAAAAATACTAGAGTAAAATAACAAGGGATTAATCATACCCACACCACCCTCTGTTATGGGTAAATACGTAACATTACGTTTGATCGGGTTCAGCCTGCTACCCCACAATGCCTGAAAAACAAACTGAAAACTGCAGTTTCAGACATTTTGGGATAGGGAATACGTAATTCAAATAAAGAAATAGAGGCAATAAAAGGTCTTAATCAAGTATACTCTTTTCTTCTTCCCAATAGTTCCCTATTCCAGGAGGCAACTGTCAGTTTCCCCTGACGTAGTTTCATATCCCAATTATAGCTATCAGGGTCGCAGATTCCGAAATGGACGCCTAAAACATGAATAGGCCCATCTTCCAAACGTAGAGGGCCAATACATGGCATCGCAGGGATTTATTTAACTCTAAAAATTGATTAGCGTTTTGCTCATAAAAGTGCTAAATCTTTGTGAAAATGCATAGCTCTTGCTTCACTGTGTTTAACAAACACAACACTTCTAGAAAATCCATATAAATACTTTCTATACAATTAGTATAGTCCCAAGAAAAAAACTGCTAATCAATTATTTAAAACCCTGCATCGGGGCCACTATGGATCCCAACCGGATACCCATGCTCTTTTTGAAGTTCAGACAAGCTCCTGAGAAACGTCCAAACAATGAAAATTCTTGTAGTGAAGTCTCCACCGAGGCTAGATCAGCCAGTAGGAGGCACATATCATCAGCATATGCAATGGCTTTATATGGTGCCAACATCTCAGCACAAGAAATGGCTTGAATGTGAGGGTGAGCATTCAGTCTGCGAAGCAGAACATCTAAAAATAGGACATATAATAGAGGACTCGCAGGGCAGCCCTGGCGGACACCTCATTTAACAGGAATCAGGGGTCCGACCCAACCATTCACAACCGGAACCACCGTGGCCGTTCTGTAGAACTCTTGTATCCATCGGATCATGGTATCTGGTATATATAAGAAACGTAATGCATTCCCAAAAAAACATGATTAACCGAGTCAAGTGCTGCCTTCTGATCTACCGAAACAATAATACCAGAGGACTTCCCTGCAAATCCATGGGAAAACAGTTCCCGAAGGACTATCAGATGATCCGATATCCGTCTGGTAGGTATGGAACAGGACTGGGCCAGGTGCAGGACAGATTCCGCAATCCCAGATAATTATTTTGCAATAATTTTCATCAATAACAAAATCCGTATTAAGCATGCAAAGAGGGCACCAATTCTCCAAAAGGTGAATATCACCT
The DNA here is from genome assembly GCA_016271365.2 of Neoceratodus forsteri. Taxonomy (NCBI): domain Eukaryota; kingdom Metazoa; phylum Chordata; order Ceratodontiformes; family Ceratodontidae; genus Neoceratodus; species Neoceratodus forsteri. The sequence continues at coordinate 214,082,051 of CM057456.1, forward strand.
TTTTGTTTATAGACATAAATTAAAGTACCCTTGGTAAAGTCCAGAGGTACAGTCTCACAATTGAGCAGGGCATTAAATACAACCGTCAGTTTTGTGAGGAAATGGTCATGTAATACTTTATACAAAGTAGCCGGGAGACCGTCCGGACCCAGAGTTTTATGCAAAGGTAGAGAAGAAATTGCCGAAGACAACTCTGTCTCTGACAAGGTCACACAGGCTATAGTTACACTCTGTGCCGAAGGGAGTGGAATATCTAAATCTTGGTACATAAGTGCTGGGTCTTCCTGACATTCAGAAAGTGGGGAAAATAAAGCAGTCGTGTGGTCCGTCACAATTTGCTGAATATCAGAGCGTGTAGTGCAAAGTGTTCCGTCAGAATTGGCAAGACAAAACACAGTCCTCTGAGAAACTTGTCGTGAATTGGACTCAAAAGGACACACCTTGACCCGAGGTCCTGACATATGGAACTTGTGCTGATGGTACAATTGGTGAGATTGTCTAGACAGAAAGCCCAACATGTCTTTCCGGACGGAATGGATTTGGGAGGACAAATCCTGTCCTGTCACATGTGCTATAGAAAACAATGACTGTAGGTGTGTCCGTTTCTGTAAATAATCCAAATAATCAGTCCTACACTTCTGTCGACTATACGTTTTCAGATAAACAGTTAAGGCGTGTTTCGTGTCTATCCACCAACGGATGGGGTCATCATAAAGAAGAAACACAGACTTACGAGCAGAAATAAAAGACAAGAGGAATCCCTGGAACATCACATCCTGCAATAAAGAAGTATTAAACTTCCAGAATCCAGGTCCTTTGCTAAAAGGGGCTATCGGGCCAGCACCGATCGATAGTAGTTTATGATCAGAAAAGGCAACTGCCCGTACTTGAGCTGAACTAATTGGTACTGTGCGTGATAAAAAAAACAAAATCAATACGTGTCGCCAGCTTTCCTTTTTGAAAAGTGGGAGTATGTAAATTTGTGAAAGAAAGGTAAGCATCAGTCAAACGTGCAGTCCGAATCAGGTTATCCAATTCATGGGAGTCACAAAAGATCATTTTAGTGGTGGCAAACGAACTCTTATCAAGTAAACTAAGACCACAGTTAAAATCACCCGAAAATATTACTTGGAAAGAAGTATGCAAGTGGGGGCGAATCAAAGAAAGCAAGGCAATGCGAGCAGATTTAACCTGGGGGGCATAAATGTTAATAGCACGGTATGGGCAGTTACCTATAACAAAATCCAAAACAAGGGCCCTGCCAGGAGCCAAATCAAACAATTTCAATAAACGGAATCCTGGAACAGAGACCAATATGCCCAGACCTGAACAGGGATCCTGTCCTGTGGACCAGAATGAAGGGCCCAAAAGCCAGTCGTGCTTTGCTAGTCTAACTTCTTGCACTGAGTGGAGTCTGGTATCCTGCAAGAAAAAAATACCTAACGGTAATAAACGAAGAAAGGAAAACACTATTCTACGCTTCTCCACTCATTTCATACTATTGACATTAACAGTGTGGCAAACAAAGAGCGCCATAGTACCAGGTATACAATGTGAGCTTAACCTCAAGACTTTCGTTTCCCAACTACATTCTTACCTTTAAGTCTAACCTTAGCCTTACATTTCTGCGATAGCCCAGAGCCTAGTTGGAGTTCTGAGTCAGTGGAGCCATCAGGGAGCGAGGATGCAATAGAAGAAGAGTCGGATTCACCGCCTGCATCTTCCGAAGTCAGCTGAAGAATCTCATAGGTATTAGACAGGGCAATTGGTGGGGGTGTCACGGTCAGTATAGAAGGTAAGGGAGCACGAGGACCTGTCCTCAGTGACCGCCATCATGCAACAGTAGCAAACTCACTGGGAGGTGGCATAACACTCGGGCCAGGGGTGTGATCGAGGGCACTTCTTTTCGTCATGGCAGAAGTGGCGGAAGAGGGGGTTCTACAGTAAGCCAGGGTCCAGCTTCTACCACTGCCGAAGGGGTAGCAACCTGGGGGGGCACAGGTACAGGATCAGGCAGGGCAGGATCTACCACCGCCATAATGGGAGCAGCAGTAGTGGTACGCAGTCGCGCCTTTTGTGCCTGCTTGTCACAAAGCGTTGATCTACTCTGCCATCATGATTTGCCTTGGCATGGGCAGACCAGGGACAGGATTGGAATGTATGCCCTACCTCTTCACAAAGATTACACTTGCTAACATTCTGGCATCGGATCCCCACATGTCCCAGTACCCCACAATTGTTGCATCTCACGGTATCACAGACATTAGTTAGGTGCGAGGGATTTCCACACCTATAACAAGCCTTAGGCTGTCCCGGGTAAAACAGCACCCCTCGATCACGACCTAGAAAAAAAGAGTTAGGCAAGTGGATTGGGCCATTGTCATTGGTGCGTAACAGTACTTTAAACTTCCATCCTCCTGTCCAAATATATTCAGTGTCCAGGATAGCCTCAGGGTGGCCCTGTACCATACAACATTGCCCCAGCCAATATACGATATCCGACACATCAACCCCCTCATTCCGGAACATCACCGTAATAGTCTTAAAAGTAGGTTTTGAAAGGGGAATGGCCTGAAAGGAAGTCCATAAAGCAGTGGATTTCAATGCATGGTATCTGGTCCAAAAACGGTCTAACCCACGAGACGTCTGAAAGCTGACATCAAACGTGGATTCCCCGGAGACATGAATAAGGGCATAAATCTCATGAGCAAAGAATTTAAGAGAGTCTTTCAACAGTGTCCTGGCTACAAAGACACGGTCGGGGGTTAGGTAGTCCGCCTCTATAGACCAATCGGCCAGCATTATGTCTCTTAGCTGCCAAGACTGGAGAGTGAAACGAGGAAAAAGAACGAGTATTCCTTACCTGTTCAGGGGGTGGCTTACCCGGAACAGCAAAATCCTGAACAGTCCCCATTGAACTGCGAGGAGGAGGAGAGATTTGCGGTTCAGATCCTTGCGGGAGGGCCATTACAGGGTTCTGGGTGAGTGCTAGCTCCATCAGAATGCTCAACGGGTCTGGGGAGCTGCAGGCAGCAGACAGATTCTGTGATGGTTCCAGGAAGTCTTCGGGATGGGGGGACCGAATAAGGGACGGACCGGAAACCCACTGTCCCTGTCCGGGTTCCCGAATCCAGCCAGCACCCCGTAATGCTTCCTCCACCGACCAGGTAGGCTGCTCCGGGAGAATAACATTATGTGCATGCAACAGTGGGAGGGTTTGGTTCCCCAGAGGGGATGTCAAAATGACAGAACGTTCGGTGATACAGGCGTCAGTCGGCAGCAACAGAGAAGGGTGATCCTCCAAAGGCATAGGCAGTGCAAGTACAGAGCCAGGTAAGGCCTCTGGAGTAAAAGCAAGTAGGTCCCCCTTTCCACTAACAGAAGAAGAGGCAGTAGAACAGGCAGCCTGAGCAGTAGCGGGACGAAAAGAGAGTGAGTCAGCTTTCAAAGCACAGATAGGAAAAGAACCACATCGTTCTGCGTCTACCAGACGCTGTTCAATATCCTTCTCAGGCAACGCACCTGCAGTAGTAGGGAGAGACTGTTCAACCGTCATAGAAACATCCAGGGTAACCGGGCTATCCGGTAGAGATAGGTCCAAAACAGCTGTATCTTGAGAAATAGGTGCGTCCTGCAGGAGAACAGCAGCAGCAGTAAAGCCATTCATAGACATTGTATTTTCCAACACGGTCTCCAAACAACCAGAGACAGGAGTCAAGACCAAGTCTCCTGTCTCTCCAGCCACCTCCACAGCAGGTAGAGAAGGGTCCGCCATCTTGGACAGAGTATTCCCCTCTGTCAGAGTAGGGGAATTTCCCTGGTGTACTGGCCAAATTTCCCCCATTCACTAAAAATACCACCAAACAGCTTAATCTGGTTCGTGTCAGTTGGCATCCATCTGTATCCCTCTCCCCTGGGATGAGGCTGAAAATAGGCAGAATTGTCTAGTCCTCCTTTCCTGGTCAACAAAAACTAACTAAATAAATAAAATTGACTGGATCATTGCCGCAAATCCCTCCAGAGTGACAGCTGCGGTTGTCCTCCTGGAAGCACAAAGGGAGGTCGGCAAGTGAAAATGCCGATCTTCACAGTGACGGGTACAATACCGACGCAGATATTGTGCCGCCTGCTCTATGGTGTTTTTTGGGGTTGCACCCCACATCCCCATGAGTCCCCTGCACCCCCCAGACTTTAGGATTATCAACTCCAGGTTGAAGTTGGTCCAGGAAGGGGGCAGAACACTGGGGGAAAGTGAAACACGGAGAAAGGACCATTACAGCGATTGTCGCTGTAATGGTCTTTTTTCGTGTTTCGCCATCAGGGTGTCGACCTGAACGGGTGCACCATGTCCTCCCTGACTCCATCAGTGACCGCTGTGCTATCTTCTGTCACTGGTCAGCCAGAGCCCCTAAATCTACTCCTAACTACACCCTCACAAGACAATTAAAAAAAGCTAATTTAGAAGAACTTTCTCTTCATTTAAATTAGCTGACTGGTCCTTCACAGCTGATATAAAAAACATTGACCACACACTTAATAATTTTACAAAAACATTCAACGACATCTGCGACACCTTCATCCCCAAAAAGAAGATCAGAGTTTGTGGGTGATCTAGTGAGTGGATTACTCCAGACCACCTCAAATTTATGTGCTGTACAAACATGGTTTGGGCTAGGTACAAGAAATCACCCTCCCCACTCTCCTTGAGTATAAAACACTTCAAAACAAGTGCAAGTCAGTGGTTCAAACTGCAAAAATCAACCACTTTAAGAATAGCCAACTCTACACCAGAGCTAACTCCAAACAACTCTGGGGACTCTAAACTCCCTCTTGGGTAAAGAAAAAAAGTGTGAGCGGATCTCACTCCAGTCAGAAGGGAGATGAAGAAATGACCCAACATGCGTGGCCAACTTGTTTAATTCCTTCTTCAGAGACCTGGACAAGTACAAGACCCCCCTCTCCTCAGACACCCCCAAGCAGCCCCAAAATCCTACCCCTTCCCTAAAAGCTACATACCCCACCTTCTACTTCAAAGCACTCTCACCCACTGATGCCATAAAACGTATAAGAAAAAACAACCCTAGACCCTCCACTGGTCCGGATGGACTAGATTTTCGCATCCTTAAACTCATAATTAATGACATTGCCGCGCCTCTCACCAATATCCTTAATTTCTTCCTCTGTTCTAGTATCCTTCCTACAGCCTGGAAAACTGTATCCATCAGGCCTCTGCATAAAGCAGGCTCAAAACAGGAAGTAAGCAATGACTGGCCCATCTCACTTCTTCCCCTGTCCAAAATCATGGAAAAAATAGTTCATTCACAAATCACTGAGCACCTAAACAAATATGACATCCTTACCGAGGCTCAACATGGTTTTGGGCTAAACACAACACTGAAACTGCTCTCATTAGATTCACACAGGACATTTACAAGGCCATGGATGATTGTCTTTACCGGGTGCAGTTTTGTGGCCTTTACCAAGGCTTTTGACTTGGTTAACCACAACCTTCTCCTATCTACACTTTCCTTCTGAATTTCTCCACAGATGTTGGTAATTGATTTGGTAACTATCTCAATGTTAGGTTCCACAAAACTGTCATTGAGGGACATCATTCGTCCGAATGCCTTATTAAGTTTAGAGTTATTTATTTATTTATTAAATTTGGGTGACCGGGTAGGCCCACTGAGCCCCGAAGGTCCCTTTTTCAGGGGCGACCTGGGATAACAATACAAGTTATAAGAATGAACAAGGACATAAGGAACATTTGAGGCATTGTGAGTTACATCATGATGTGGCTACAGTAAAGAAAAATAGTGGATACAGGCATGGTAAAAGAAAAGCAGTGGATACAGGCATGGCTTACAGGCATGGTAAAAGAAAAGCAGTGGATGCAGGCATGGGTACAGGCATGGTTATCATCATGACTTGTAAGCAACTGGTAGTACTTTGCATATAGTTTATTCAGGGGGTTACTGTTGGCCTCTGGCGAAACAGTCTATAAAGGCGGGTAGTAGGAAGGATTAAGCTGGAGGCTGGATTTGGACAGGAGAGAGTACCTTAGGAGCTTTAAGTGCCATGACAGTGGCATCGCTTGAGGTCAGCAGATGGGACTTAAGCCTGGTGCGGAAGTTCATGAGTGAGGAGGAGGCCTGGACCTGGGGAGGGAGCTTGTTCCATTGGCAGGCTGCTTGGGAGGAAAAGGATCTTCCGCCAGCATTTGTCCTTACCCTAGGGACTTCTAGTAGCATTCTGTCTGAGGTCCTTAGGTTCCTTGGGTTGTGTTTGAGGGTTATGGTCCTGGCAATGCTTAGCCGGAGTGTGGGGTTTGAGAAGCTTGTAGGTCTGGACAAGCAAGGGGTGTTGGAGGTGGGCGACCAATGTGGGCCAATGAAGATTGGCCAAAGTGTCACAGTGGTGACGTCTCGGGTGGTCTAAGGTTGCGAAATGAGCTATTTTATTATATAGGGTTTGCATCCTGGTAATCTTTTGTTTAGCCATGCCATGTATAGTAGGGGCCGCAAAGGCCAGGTTGGGTAGAATGACGCTGGTAGCTATGGAGAACCTGGCTTCAGGGATGAGTTGGTCCCTGAGTCGATACAGGGTGCCAAGTTTCCGATGTGGGGTCCTGGTGACCTGGTCCATGTGTTCCTTGTATGTGATATTCTGATCCAACGTGAGGCCTAAGTATTTAAGGGAGGGACTACGTTAATGGCTTTACCAGAGAGTGAGGTTAAGGGAGGGATGAGGCCCTGTCAAATCCCAGGGATCTTGGCCTGAATAGCATTGCCTTGGTCTTGTCGGCATTTAGTACCATTCTGTTCTGACATAGCCAAGTCTCTAGTGAAGTGAGATCCTTTTGGAGTAGAGGGCCTAGGGTAACCACGTCACGCAGGGGTCAGAAGATGACAGTATCATCAGCGTACTGCACAACCGAGCTCTCCCTGCAGTGGGTACGCAGGTCGTTGGTAAACTAGGAAAACAGGAGGGGGCCTAGAATTGAGCCCTGAGGTACACCCTGGTTTAGGGGTAGTGGGTCAGACATGGTCCCTTTCCATGAGACCCTCTGTGCCCTGCCTGATAAGTAGCTCCCAAACCACTTCAGGGCATGATTGTCTAGGCCTATATTTTGCAGCTTCTGTAGCAGCAAGTTGTGGTCGACGAGGTCAAATGCCTTGGATAAGTCTATAAAGACTGCACCAGTGGGTATCCCCTTTGTCCATTGCCCTGAGAACTTCATCCGTGAAGTTAATGAGGGCAGTGTCAGTACCATGGTTTGTTCTAAATCCATGTTGGGAGAGGGCAAGAAGCTGATGAGCTTCCAGGTAGTCCCTGAGTTGATTGTAAATGACTCTTTCTTGCACCTTAGCAAGTGAGCAGAGGAGGGAGATAGGCCTGTAGTTGTTGAGTTTTCCCCTGAGCCCCCCCCTTTGTGAATAGGGACAATATTGGCATGTTTCCATGGGTCAGGGACTGCTCCTTCCCTCAGTGATTGATTGAGGAGTATGGTTATAGGCCAGGCTAAGGAGGTAGCTCCTGCCTTGAGTAGCCGAGGGTTGATACTGTCGGGTCCCCCCTGACTCTTTCGGTTTCAGGTTCCTTAGGAGATTTAGTACTTCAGTGTGTTTAGCCAGTCTCAGGTGAAATTGGGGTCTTTCCATTTGAGATGGTTCATCTGAGGTAAGGGGGAAAGTCTGGGGAGACAGGCAGATCTTGTAGGCCTCGAGGTCTGAGAAGTGCCTGTTAAGGGCAGCCAATATTTGAGAAGGGTCAGTTATGAGCTGACCATTAATCTCCATGGGACAGGATTCAGGCTTTTTGCTGCCCTTGATCAGGTCATTGTTATGATTCAGAATTGCTTGGGGTTGCCCAAGCTGGTTTTCTGGAGGTGTGTTAAGTAATCTCTCTTAGCAAGTTTTATAGCTGTCTTGGCTTTGTTCCTCAGGGCTTTGTATTCAGCTAGATCTGCTGGGAGGGAGGAGGAGAGCCTAAACTTTTCCAGGCTTTTCCCCGAGTAGCCATTAGGGCTTTGAGGGAGGGAGAGATCCACTTGTAGTAGCTGCCTTTAGTCCTCATTCTCTTCATTGGAGCAAAGAGGTTGGCCGCTGTGGTTAGTTCATCCTGGAAGTATTGCACAACCTCAGTAAGAGTAGGTAGAAGATTTAAGGGGTTCCAGTCTAGACTACCTAGGTTGCGATTGTATTGTAGTTCAGAGAACTTGGAGAAGTCATGGATGGAGAGAATTCTAGGTTGGACCTTGGGTGGTTTGTTTTCCATATACAGAAGATTGGGAATGGTCACTCAAGGAGTCTGCCATTGTGCCCACTCTGTATATTAGTGGGGTTGAGACACAGAGCCCAGTCAAGGGTGGTGTGGTTCCCAGTTTTGTAATTAAGTCTGGTCAGTTCAGAGATGACCTGCATCAGACCTGCTTCATGGGTAAGTGACTTGAGGCATGACCAGGGTCCTGGGCCCAGTTAATGTTGAAGTCGCCAGGATTAGTTGCTCCATTGTTACCTTGATAGCCGTATCATTTGTGATGCCTTCAAGGGATTTGAGGAAGACTGATTTTGGTGGGTGGTAGGCGCAGCCAATTGTTAGTTGTTTGCGTGCCCTAGGGTTATCCGGATGTATATGCTCTCTCCTCAGCAGTAGGATTAGTCTGCAGGGGTAGAGGTGACATGGAGAGGTCATCCTTAGCATAGATTAGGACCCCACCCCTTTTTGGTTTCTCTGTCATTGCAGTAGCTATTGTGCCACGACCTGAATCTAGTGGTCATGGATGAGGCTTTTAGCCAGATTTCAGAGATGGCTAGTAAGTCCGGTTTGTAGAGGTCAACCAGGCTTGGACTTCGTGTATTTTGGTCTAAGACTACATATGTTCATGTGTGCTATCTTCAGACCCTTGGTGGCTGCCCATTGATGGTCCTGGGAGGATGCTACCAAGGTATTGGTGTATATATGGGCCAGGGATAGGTTGGATATCACCTAATAGGAGAAGTAGCAAGACTAGTAACCTGAGCAGTTTAGTGCTAGGTATTGAGATGAGGTGTCTTGACGTGTCCTGCCTATATAGTAAAGCAAGTCAAGTATACACCCTTTTTATGATCTCATGCTCTGTTAAGAGAGTAGATATACTTGAGATAGGGTAGCTGCTAAGGAAGTTGTGTGGGGGGATATTATGTAGATTGCTCATTGATTCTGGGGGGAATGGATCTATGAGCCTGTCCACCCAGAGTAGGGTGGATGGCAGACACTGAGGGCTTCCTGTTTTCAGCTGCAGAGCTGTCACACAGGCAGTTTTAAGGAAGTTGTCAGCCTGTTCAGTGAAGCTTAGGGGAACCTCAAACTACAACCTCCCCTTGTAGCACCACCGGGAAAGAAGTAGAATGATAATGCAGGCCATATTGCCCACGATTGAGTACAGTGATTTGTGCAGAAAGACCAAGAATCCCTCTAGTGGCTGGTCTGTATAACCTGCATAAATAATATACCTTCTATCTGTTCCCATACCAACATTATTCTATATGTGGATGATGCTGCCTTATACTGTAAGGATGCAAACTCCTCCACCCTTCTGTCTAAGCTTCAAACAGATTTTTACAATCTCCACTCCTGGTTTTCCACTCAGGGTATGGTTCTAAACTCCAAAAAAACTAAATGTATGGTTTTCTCCAGCATCCATAAACCTTCTAATTTCAATTTCAAACTCCTAGATAATGATGGCATGGTCATTGAGTGGGTTAGTGATTTAAATACCTTGGCCTTACTCTTGGTGAGCACCTCTCTTTCTGCCAACACACAGCCCAATTAAGTAACAAAATCCACCAGGGCATGGGCTCCTCTCACGGATCAGGCAATTACTCACCCGAAATCAAGACGCAGGCTGGTTTCCAGCTTACTGCTACCTCTCCTTGACTACAGTTCCATCATTCACTTCCCTCAGAGCAATTCCATCATGTTCAGTAAGCTCAAAACGACATACAGTAACATGATCAGATTTGTGACTGGGCTTCCCTGTCATACCCACAGCTGTGCCCTCTATGAGAAAGTACATTGGTTCTCCCCAGAGTACAGGTTCACATGGAAGGCTTCCACGTTCATCTATAAAATCCTCAACAATCTCCTTCCCCACAGTGTCTCCTCTTTGTTCAAGAAGGCTTACCCCTCCCATCTTACTAGGAAAATTGCCTCATCCCCTTTTTAGGTCCCCTACTGCAACTCCTCTTTGGAGCAGAGATCACTTACTTAAAGAGGTACCAAAATTGTTAACACTCTCCCCCTAACCTTGTTAGCAGCCCCTCCCTTGGCACCTTTAAGGTCAAACTAAAGGCGCATCTGCTCAATAAACCACCTGGCAACTGCATTAGGTAACATATCTTAATTTTCCTACCACTGACCAGAGCAATCCCTAGATCACTTGTTCAATTTTTGGTTAGAATTTGTCCCCCTCTTTTCTCTCTACCCCTCTCTCATCCACCTCACTGCTTCCATGCCTCTTTTTCCCTTCTGAGCTGTTGCTTTCAGAGTATTTCCCGCCTTCTCTCATGTATTTTTACATTTTGTTTAGACTTGCTGTTAATACTGTAACTGCTATACATAAGCCATTTTGTATGTAACTGAAATTCCAGTATATTTTTTTGAACTGTCTGTATAAAGTGTATATATCCACCACTGTAAAAACCCTAAAACTGGACACTTGTGAAAACAGGCATTTTCCCCACATGCCTTTCAGTATAAAATAAAATGAAATGAAAATGAAATAATAAGTTAATTTTATACCCTGAAAGGCAGAGAGCTCCTCCATCAATGCAGTCAGCAGTGGAATTGACTCCTCCAGCTGGGTCAAATATAGCAAAACATCATCTGCAGATAGTGAAATGTTATGCTTCACCCCAAAGTCCCCTGTATCCCCCTAACCTTCTCTGCCTCCCTTAATTGCCACTCCCAATGGCGTAATCGCCAGAGTGAAGAGAAGAGGCAACGGGGCATTCTTGCTGTGTGCCCCTTTTCAAGTGAAAAACACTGGTCTCCTTGTTCACCAAAATATTCACCCTAGGTTCACTATATAGCAACCTGACATTGCCTATATATTGCTCCACTAGATCAAAATGTTCCAGAGTTTTAAATAAGAGCTGCTGTATCTTAAACCAAGTAGAAAGAGTTTGAGCTGTACCCCTTGAGAAGTCTACCTGCCAAATCTTTTCCCTGGAAGAAAATAAAAGAAAGCCTGTATCAAAAAGATTCTTGAGGTGAAAATCTATAGTTTTACAAGGTGGGTGTAGATGAGTATTAAGCCAAATAAATATGGTGCATTGGTGAGAAGCCTGGTGCAGTTTAGTGGGTTAGGAAGGTTAACCCCCTATGTTCTACCAGGAGCAGCAGAATTGACTATCGCACGCTAGGGGGGCAGCCCCCCCCAAAAAAGGGAGAAATCATTTTCTGCCAAGAAGAGAAATAATAAGACACAAGGAATTGCAGAAGTGTCTGCAATAAGTATAGTAAGCAGCGGAGAATGTTCATCTGAATGGTTTCCATGCGGGGGAAAAAAGGAAAGGGGCAAGTGAGACAACTTTGCTAAATCTGCAATGATTGAGGCTGGTAACGACTCAAAATTTAGAAGTTCAAGATGACCAAGATGTTGCAGTATCTGTATTCCTAGGTATGCCATTCACACAGTGAAACCTCTACAGTGGCAGCAATGTTGGCACTGCAACCCAATTGACAGTCATTTCATTGACTGGAATTTTGCAGCGCCAGCTGTCTTGCCACCCCAGGGGTTTTGCTGTGTTTCTTCCCTACACCTCCAACCTGGAGGAGATTATATCAGTTTTCGGGGCGGGTGGGGGCAAAGCCTCCACCAAACAGCCAGGATGTGCCCCAGTGCGTTGCCACGATGGTGGTAATTGAGCAGAATGTCTGGCGATATGGTTGCCAGTCAGCAAATCCTTGTCACTGTAAAGTCTGTCGACATCCTTGATGTTGAACCGGTGTTGTGGAACTGTATTCCTAACTATTTGAATTTAGTGCCTCTCCACTGCAGTGGGCATTGTGTGCGGATAGTTGCAGAAGAAGAGTTGTTGATTAAGAGAGCTTCCATATTCTGTAAATTCAGAGAACAACTAGAAAAAGACCCAAAGTATTGAGCACAGACCATGCAATAGGAATAGAGGATTCAGGATTTAGGAAGGTCAACAAAACATCATCTGCATAGAGTGATACTTTATATACTTCTCCTCCAGGGGTACACCTTCCACCTCCTCACAGCACCAGGGCTCTACATAAATGGTGAAGTGGAGAGGAAACAGGGCAACTCTACTTTGTCCCCTCTGTAGGGTTATAGGGGAACCCTGTGAGCCATTAACCCTATATATTCTATTTATATTTTATTTATTTATTTAACAATATCAGAATTACAATCCTATGAGTCAGAGACTTATTTACAAAGGCTCACATCAAACAGAGTACACGGATTACAAGACATACATTAAATATTGAGCATAATTCCATAACAAACAGTATCTACAAGACAGCTTACAGGAATACTCAGTGGGTGGAGGGTGATTGTATAGTAGTCAGGGGTGGGATGCCATAGGTGCTGAGCAATACTAGCCAGATGGTAGGTAAATAGGCAGGACAGGAGTCCTTGTCCAAGAGAAGTTGGCAGTGAGCAAGAGGATGGTAAGGTCCTGAGGAGAGGATGGGGCCATGAGGCTGGAACATGTTAATGGCAATGGCAGGTACAGGATGCTAGGAGATGGTCCCGAAGGAGGGTCTTGGAAGCAACCAAGTTTGTTCTCAGAGGTGACAAGGTTGGGAAGAGAGTTCAGCAAGGAGGGTACTTGGTAGCAGAAGGATGCTGTCCCAGTGCTGTTTTGAAATGTGGTACTAGGAAGGAGGGTTTTGAGGAGCTCCGGGTAGATACAGTCATGGGAGATGGTTGTAGGAGGGAGGCTAGGCCAGGTGGGGCAAGACCACAGATAATTTATCTGGCAAACAGGCAGGTCTGGTACTTTAACCTGTCATCAAAGTTGAGCCAGTTAGTGAAATTGTAGAAAGTGCAGGTATGAGTAAGTCTGTTACAACCAGTAATTAGTCAGCAGGTTTTATTCAAGGAGACCCTAATTCCATGTAGAGCAGTGTTATCAGCTGACCCATAGACCTGGATCCCATAGTCTATGAGGGACAAGATGGAGGAGGAGACAGCAAGCTGGAGGGCATTGAGGGGGAGACAGTTCCAGTGACGGTAGAGCTGGCCGATCCTAGCGTTGATAGCAGTGCTGAGGAGGTGAATGTGTTCATGGAAGGTGAGCGCAGGTTTATAGGGTGATCCCGAGGTATTTGAAGGTATTGACCTGCTCAAGAGGGTGGAGATGATTGGTAAGAATTAGAAGGGGGGGGTACCGTTGAGTTTGCTTTAGCGGTGGTTGAATAGCAGGACCTTGTTTTTTGTGGTTTAGTACCAACCTGTGATTGGAAAACCAGGTCTCCACCTTACCGAAGGAATACTGAAGGAGCAATTGAAAGGCGTGGGGTCGGTGTGAGAGGAGAAGAGGACAGCGTTGTCAGCATACATGAGGATTTTGTCAGAGCATGCCTTGGGAAGGTTATTAGCAAATAGACTGAACAGAATGGGCCCCAAGATGAAACCCTGGGGCACCCCATAGAGGACCGGAGGCAGTGAGTGAGAACACCAATTATTTTGACATGCTGGGATCTTAAGGAGCCGTAGTCTTCAAACCACGCGGTAACTTCATGGGAGAGGCCTAGCTGGGAGAGGGCTGATAGGAGGAGGATGTGATTAACAGTGCCGAAGGCTTTTGACAGGTCTATGAAGACTGAACCAACCAGATGTCTGTTATCAGGGGCAGAGTGGATAAAACTGGTGAACTCCAGAAGGGCAGTGGAGGTGCTGTGGCCTCTCCAGAAACCATGTTGTTTGCCGCAGAGAAGGTTGTGTTTATTGAGGTAGTCCGTGAGCTGATCCGAGATGATTTTTTCTAGGGCTATATACTTGAGGATTATGGTATACATTGCAAAACCAAGTATTAAAGGCTGCTAAAAATCCAAAGGCTGACAGGGTGCCCCAGAGAAATTCCCAGGACACCTTGTCAAAGGCCTTCTCAGCATCCAGGCTAAGCAGGGCTGCAGGAATAGAGCGCGTTGAATAATAGTCTAGTAATGTGAGCATCCGTCATACATTGTCTGCTGTGTAGCAGTTATGGATTAAACTGGACTGAACAAGGTGAATAATAGAGGGAAGGATATTTTCCATGCAGTGTGCCCAAACCCTCTTGTAATCCATGTTTAAGAAGGATATTTTCCAAGTGGTGTGCCCAAACCACCATAAAAATGTTGTAATCCATGTTTAAGATGGATATTGGTCAATAAGAGGTTGGACATATGGGGCCCCATCCAGGCTTAGGGAGAGCCACCCAGGCTTAGGGATGCATATTTCCATGATAGGGGGAGGGTCTCCCTCCAGAACTGCCTGCAGAGCAATGTGAACCAGAGAATGCAGCAACTATAATGAGGCCTTGTACCACTACAAAGGGAACAAGCTGGGTCCGGGACATTTTTGTGCTTTTGCCTTAGCAACAACCAGTGAAACTTCTTCTAAACTAATTGTCTCAGTCAGCAGCTCTTGTTGAGCCATGGAAAGAACAGGTAAAGATAAGGATGTGAAATAATCAGAGATGTTTCTGGCATACAAAAGTGAGGAATCTGAATATAGAGCCTGATAATAGTCTCAGAAAATCCTGTGGATCTGCTGAGAATCATTGCTCACTTGTCATGAAATTGGATCTCAGAGGCGAAGCACACAAGTTATGTGCCTCCTGGCTCATAGTTGTCTGGCCAAAAAACGTGCTTCTAGCTACCCCCTCATAGCAGAAATGTTTCAGACAGGTAAGAGCACACTGGATATGCTGCTCTGAGAGTGCCTGTAAATCTTGGTAAATGATTAGAATGCGATCCGCAACCATTTGGTCTCTCATAGAATAGAGTTGCTGTAATGTGTGAAGTTCCATTAGTAAAGAATGTTGCCTTAACAGAGAGGAATGGTGTTTGGCCAGGGCACAAGAAATAATCTCCCTCTTAAAATTGCTTATGCGGTGTCCCAAAGTATTTGAGCCAGGACATCTGCTGTAGTGTTTTCACTAATGATCTGTGGGATCTGGCCCTTGCTCAACGTGCAGGAGGACTGGTCCTGAAGTAAGGCTGTGTTGAACCTCCAAAAAGAATGTGAGCATCTCTTGCCCAGATCTAGCTTTAAAGTAAGTGAGTTATGGTCTGACAAAAATTGAGGGCCATAAGTTAAGTCATGGATAGTATTGAAATTCTCGCAAGTTGTGAAAAAATAATGGAGCCTCGCATAGCTCCCGTGGCGAAAGGGGTAATGAGTGTAGGCATAGCCTGTGGGGAAATAAATGTGCCATATGTCTACAAAATCGAGATGGGCCAAGTTAGTCTGCAGATATGTTTGGGCCAGGGAAGCCTGGAATGTCTTTGGATTGGAGTTGTCTAGGTCAAGAGAAAGGGTAAGACTGAAGTCTCTGGCTAAGATCAGCTATCCAGTGAACAGTTCAAGCAGTTTGCCCCAAAATCCCCTGAACACCATCTTAGAGGAGTTGGAAGGGGGAATATACACAAGCTAGAGTGACCTGAGAGTATAGTTGCCCCTGTAAGATGACCTAGTGGCCCAGTGGATCTATATATTCTTTAGAAACTGAAAAAGGTGTAGATGCTAGAATTAGTAGAGCTATTACTCTAAATCTCCCTTCTGGGTAAGATGAGGCAAAGACGGTCTATTTCTGGCCCTACTGGAGCTTAACTTGGCCCTCTGGGGCACTTAGATAAGTTTCCTGGAGCAGAATTGGAACAGCTGAGTTGCGTTTTAAAAGCTGAAAGAGACAAGTTTGTTTGATAAGACTGTGAGACCAGTGATATTCTGGGACCAGATTACTACTGGAGAGACCACCATGGTGGATTACAGGATAACTTGCAGAATTATATTCCCAGTGTTGACCCCCATCTAGTCACCTCCCAGCTCCCCCGGATGAGCCGCTGTCCACCCTTGCCGGTGCCCATCCCGTAGGACCTGACACAGTAGAGCACCAGCTGAGCCCCAGATCACCAGCGGGAACCCACCACACAAGCTATAATACATCCAAGGGTGTTATTGCTATGCTCCAAACCATTCCTTAAAGGATGCTGACTTTATTTATTTATTTATTTGTTTGTTTGTTTTTGTTAACCAGGTAAGCACACTAGACGAGTGCCTATTTTCAGGTGTGACCCGGGAGGATACAGTACAAAGAACAATAGTACATTTACAGGGTGACATACAGACCCACAACTACAAGTGAGCCAGGATGGAGTACAGTACACAGCACATTGTATAGACAAAGAACGATCTCACCCACACACAGGTGGGAACAGCATAAGGACAATAATACATGTACAGATCAACAAACTAGAGAGCGACTACAGGCTCAAAAGTGAAAGTGCATATTGAAGTGGTAGTGGGAAGGGGTAGGAAGCAAGAATTAGCAGTGGGCAATATAGGGCTAGAACCAGGGGGAACCACTTGGCAGGGGAGAGCATGGCAGCAGGGGAGGGACTGACCAGTCCAGGGACCGGCACCAGTAGGCGGGTCTGGAAATGGCGAGGGGACCCACTCGGGAGCCACGAGGATGGGGATCCGAGACAGCATGGTGGGGGGGGAAGAGGGTGCACTCGAGGGGGAATGGTGGGGCAGGGAACTGGTAGGGGGCAGGGAGAGCGAATAGGTGCAGGGGAGTAGAAGAGGTTGGGGTTGAGCCCAGCGAGGTGGAAGAGGAGTCAAGCAGCCAAAGTAGTAAGTCAAAAGAAAACATTAAAGAGCCACTGATGCCTTGAGGTGAACTTTGAAAAACATAATATTTGGACACAAAGCAGCTTATATTTCTCTTTAGCTCTGTATTTCTTATCCCATTATTTATTACTGAGCTCATATGCAGGAATACAGGAGAGTTGTTACCTGAGGGCTCATCATCTTCTATTGTTGCTTCCTACCTGATGTCATAATACTCTGCTTGTGACATCACAGTTATTCCCATAACAACAGACTGTGATGTCACAACCATGCATTATGATTTCAAGTAGGGAGTAAGCTATAGAAGCAGATGAAACCAAAGGGATAAAGATCTTGTTTTTGTGGGAATTTCTTCAGTAATGAGCAAGAGAGATGAGAAATCTATAGAAGATATATGCAATACAAGCTGAATTGTGTCCAACTGTTATGTTTTTCGTAGTTTTCCCAAAGGCGTCAGCTGCTCTTTGACAGCTTTATTAAAATAACAAACCACTTTTGTGGGGGAGGGCAAAAATAATTGCCCTCCTTCAGTACAACAAACCAGGCTGCACTGTGAGATGAACAACTTGTTGTTCAATCTGCTTTTCTGGTTAATCTCTTCAATAAGTAAATAAATAAAATTAAAAAACAAACAAAGAACTGGACAATGCCTCTAACTGGGAGCCACAGCCAAAATATCTGGGAGGAGGAAGCAAAGGGCTTTGGGGGATCCTGCAACCAGCAACCAAAGACATGAACTATGTACAAATGAGCTTCCATGCATGGGGCGAAGTTTCTGACCAACCCTAGGAACTACATGGAAAAAGCAGGTGGAAGTGAGCAAATCCATGGGTGGGAGGAATTGCAAAACAGAGAATTTGGTTGGGCCACCCTAAGGACAAACTTGTCTGAAACATTTAGGGGATAAGGAGTAGGGAATAGGGAAACAGTAATGAGGGAAAGGGCAACAAAATCACTAAACATCACCAGCATTAGTGTGATGAGCCCCCTTTCCCATCTGGTCCTGATAGACTGTTAGAAAATAGGTTAGAGAATTCTAGCTTTCCGATTGGCTAGGACACTGATTTTAGTGGGTGGGTATTTCTTGATAGACGCCTGCTTAAAACAAGTCCCCTTTCAGGGTGCCCCATTACTTCAGATGTTCTTGGGCACCCTGAATTTTTAAACAGCGTAGCCGCCATGTTTTCAGCCTCACGAATGGGTGACCGAGGGAGACAGCCCCTCCCAGAGAAATCACATCCCCCCACAGACCCTGTAAACCATAGCAAACTCACTACTGTTTCAATTAAAGATTTTTTCCAAAAAAATACTTTCTTTTCTGTGCCCACGATACTGTCAGTACAGATACAGTAGCTCCACTACACATTGCTCTGAAGTCTGCGCTATCGCAGTGAAGCATGACAGGTAAAAGTTGCTCTTCCCACTTGCCAAACATAAAAAAGTAAAACCTCTATTTTGTACCTGCAGTCTTCACTCAACATCTCCACCAAACATCAGGCTGGAGGTCCTTGTCTCACCCTGACTCTACTCCCATAACTCTGTGTCACCCCGGCTCCACTCCCATAACTCCATGTCACCCTGGCTCCACTCCCATAACTCTGTGTCACCCCGGCTCCACTCCCATAACTCTGTGTCACCCCTGCTCCACTCCCATAACTCCAAGTCACCCCAGCTCCACTACCGTAACTCCGTGTCACCCCAGCTCCACTCCCGTAACTCCGTGTCACGCCTGCTCCACTCCCATAACTCCGTGTCACCCCAGCTCCACTCCCGTAACTCCGGCTCAACTCCTGTAACTTTGTGTCACACTGGCTGAATTCCCACTCCTCAAAACAGTACCAGATCTGTTTGCCTTTTTTTTTTAATTACTATTTCTTTCAAAGAAAATGAAGCCCTGCTAAATTTATTACCTTTTCATATGCACAGTCACCCAGATCACCCGCCAGTTTCCTAGACTACAGGTTTTAAACTGTGGTCTCATAAACAAGAAACAAAGCAAAAAAAAACAAAAAACAATGCAAGTAAACTCAGGGGGTGGGGGCAAGATAATGGTTCAGAAGCCAGGGAAATACATGCTGTACACAGCAATAGGAAACAATACGACTGTAAAAGACTGCACTGCCCTCTACTGGTATGTAATGGCAGGGATACCAGTAGATTAACTACTTTACTAAAATGCAACTTTAAGTTAGCTTTTCATCTTTTTTTTTTATCATTTTCTTTTTATTCTTAAATATTACAATAAAAACTTTTACATGTAGCCCATTTTCTAAGTGCAATAATACCCTCCAGGGTGGGCAGTATAGGAAATACCGGACCTTCCTGGGGCTTTAGGCATTATGCCCTGGGCGGTCCAGTTTCCCAATACCGCCCACCATGTTGGTCCCCATCCAGGTCGTGGCCTCTTTATCTAACCGTGGCTACCTACCCCGGGTCAAAAAGATCTTGGCGGTCACCTCCTTCTTGACTACTTATCCACCCTACCCCGGAAGGCCGAACAACTAATCATGGGTGACTTAAACACCAACTGGCTCAGCCCATCATCTGACAATATGAAGAATGAGCTTGCAGCCCTTGACCTGTCTCAAATGGTCACCCAGCCCACTAGGCTTAACAAAGTAACAGGAACTAGTTCCCTTCTGGATGTAGTCCTCTCCAACTGGCCACATAAAATAGGTTCTGTACAAGTCCTTGCGGACTCACTCAGTGACCACTCCCCTATCATCTGCTCTTGGTCAGCCCCCACTCTCAGCCCGGTGTACTGCAGGACCCCACGACGCCGTTTTTTCCCCAGAGGTCTTGTCAACCTCAAACGTCACCTCGCCCAAATCAACTGGACCCCAGTGGCCTGCGCACCTGACATTAACTCTGCCCTAACTTACCTCACCACAGCTTTCAACCATGCCTGTGATCAGTTTGCCCCCTTCAGCACACCTAAGTTAAAAAAACGGACTGCTGCATGGATAACCCCTGCACTGATCCAACAACTAAATAAAAGAGAGAACCTTTGGCACTTAGCTAATGACTCCGGTAGATTGGCCGATAGGCAAGCCTACAGGGCAGCCCGCAACCAATGCACCTGGACCATCAAGCAGGCAAAAGCTAAATACTACCAGGCTGCCTTGACATCCTCCTGGGGCTCGTCCAGAGCTTTCTGGGACAACATAAAAGAACTGAATGGAATGTCATCCCCCACCATCCCAGATTGTCATAAATGGGGCTGTCTCGACTAACCTACATGGCGTATCGCTGACTGCCTTAATAAGTCTTTCACAGATTTAAGTGCTGTCCTCCTGCCCACTTTTTGACCCGGTTGTCACACCCACTCATACTCCCATTTCAGGCCACAATTCCACTTCCAAATGATCTCACCACATGATGCCAAATCTTTCTTATAAGGTCCTTGCCTCTCAGAACCCAAGTGACCCTCTTGACTCCAAAATACTCCGCCTCACGCTAGATGTCATGCTTATCCCCTCACGCTTATCATAAATAAATCCTTATACCTAGGCCAATTCCCTGAGGCCTGGAAGCATGCTGAAATAACCCCCATCCACAAGTCTGGGGACTGCATTGCCTAACAACTACAGGCCCATCTCCATCCTCCCCCTTATCCAAAGCTTTAGAAAAATCGTAAACACACAGCTCACGAATACCTTTCTAAATACAACCTTCTATGTCCGGAGCAACATGGGTTTCGCCCTGGCCATAGCACATCCACTGCCCTCCTGAATTCTCCCATCACATACACTCCACTTGACAAAGGTCAGCTTGCAGGGCGGTTTTCATAGACCTTCCAAGGCCTTGACACGGTGTGCCACCCCTGCTATTACACTCCCTGAGCAAACTGGGCCTCTCATCCGACCCCTTAAGTGGTTCACAAGCTACCTTCACAACAGGACCCAAAGAGTCAAGCTAAATGGAACCTTCTCCTCCAACCTACGGTACTCTCTGGGGTCCCTCAAGGCTCCATCCTTGGACCGACCCTTTTCAGCCTATTCCTGAACACCCTCCTAGTTCCTGTTCCAGCAAAATACTACTCTATGCAGGCACGCTGTAATCCTAATTACTCACCCAGCCACTCCTCTCCAAGTCATATTACAAAGCGCCTTCCTCCAAACCGAAAAATGGTTCAATAAACATCGTCTAGTCCTGAATCTAAAGAAAACAAAGTCCATGCTATTTTCACATCGGCAAAACAGCGCCAAGGACTTTCCCCTCCACATCACCACCAGCATGCCCCTCCCAATTGAACAAGTAACATCCTATAAGTACCTGGGCATCACCTTTGACTCCGGTCTTACTTTCCATGCCCACCTCAAAGCCCTGTCATCTGCCATGAACTCCAGGATCGGGCTTCTCTACCGCCACAAAGACTGCCTCCCTGAACCCGCCTTAAAACTAGCCATCACCTCATCAGTGTTATCGATGGCTGACTACGGGCTCCCAATTTACGCTGCTGCCGACGCCACTGCCTTATCTAAAGTCCAGACCGCTATCAACAAAGCCTGTAGGCTCCTTACCGGTGCCCACAGCAGAACCCACACCTGTCTGCTATACTGCACCACAAATATACTCACTCTTGAGGAAAGACTGAAATATCAAACCTGCCTGCTGCCCAAAAAGTCCATGTCAGGCCTTTGCCCTCCTGGGGTCTCTGGACCCTTGCAGCTGGCTACCCGGTCCCTGCCTACCCGCAACTCCTCCACTGCCACCTTCATTGTTCCCAGGGCCAGGACCTCTCGCTGCCAAAGATCCTTCCATCACTTGGCCCCGCATTGGTTCAACTCCCTTCCTGAATCTGTCTCCAAGATCCCGGGGATTGGCCGCTTCAAAACCACCCTCCGTAAGCATATTATTGACAGCCGATGCTGTAAATGCTTGTAGCTACCTAAACCGGTCCCGCCCCTAGCCCTCCCAGCCCCTGGCACTGGTTTTTGGTACTACATAATTGTCTAAGACTAATTGTTAGTTGTGTGATGTATCTATTGCTTTGTAACAATGCGTGTAACTCTACACATGTTTGTACCAGTATAGCTGCTGCCTGTAATCTTCAAGTGTGTTTATGTATCTCACCCGTATGTCCATCCCTGTCCCAAACTCACTTAATTGTTGTCTCCCCCCCCCAATGACGAGGTACCTTTGTAAACGAGTCCATGACTCAAAGGTTGTAAAACTGATTTCTCCAATAAATAAATAAATAAATAAATAATATTGCCTACTTTAAATATACATTAGTAGAGACACGTGAATTTCTTTTTATATTGTATACAATTTCTTTTAATTTTTCTAGAATCTCTTATTTCTTTTTATTCATCACATTTTTTTATTTCTTGTTATTACATTTAAGTTAAAAGTGGACTCCAAATTAATATAGACATTCCAAAAAAAAAAAATAAAACATTTATACACATATCAAACAAGTCAGGCAGTCAGAGCAGCATTATTAAAGGATTATTGAAAGATACAAAACAAACTTTACCAATTAAAAGCAAGCATACAGCAGTACTCTATATTTTCATTTTTCATCTGTTGCCATCTGTCACTCACAATAAGTGTGTACCTTGAGAAAAAACATTCACAGTCCACACTAACCACAGGGTACATGAGACAGTATCATCCCCCCAATGAAGACTATAAATATTTAAGGATGTTATAACATAAGCAGTTTATGCTTTCTCAGGGCCCCTTATGTACTCCCTGGCACCAAAGCACTTGCTGTCCTTAAGCATGGGTCCACGTACCATGTCCTGCCTCAGTGCTCTTGTATCCATTTTATGATATGTATCCTCTGTTACCATAATGCTCTTGTACCCTTCCACGATATGTATATAACCCTTTACTGCTTGCTTGACTTTACCACTATTGCATATGTCTGTTTATTGCTTGCACTGTTCAATGCCTGTACTACACTTCTTTGTCATGCTGTTATCCTGTGTGTAAATTTATTTTGTAATCTCCCGGGTCGCTCCTGAAAATTGGTATTTCTTGTCTAGTGTGCTTACCTGTTTAACAAAAGCTAAATAAATAAATATAGAGTTTGGTCTTTGAAAAACTATGAAATAATAGTGTCAGACAGTTGCAAAACTCAGAACATGGGAATGAAGTTAAGGATCCAATGCCTGTCTCTGATATTGCAGTATCATACTGAAGAAAGGCTAAGCTGATGAAGGCACCAACTTTCAGGCAGGGCTTTAAGCTAAGGTCTCCCCTAAGTATTATAAAATACTTAGTACAAGTTTAAAAGCAACTGACATTGATAAGAAATACTCCTAGGTCCTACTGTGTGACTACCCATGATATGCACACACAAGATTAAGCACCTCAACGTTAGTTTGATAAGCTGCGGTTACTACCCTTCTGGTGCCCAGCTTTCTGTGTGGCTCCACAATTTGAAGTCCTGTATGTGTGAAACCACAGATAGGGTCATTTTCTGTGCACAGCAGCTAGGATCCCTCAACTTACCAGTCGCTGTATAACACCATCACAGCAAGGGAGACAAAAAGCATAGAAAGGAAAGCATTTGAAAATAAAAGTACATGTTTGCAGAAATGCTGCTGGTACAGTTCTTGGTCTGCTTGATCCAGTGTATCACAATACACTTAGGTTTGTAACAGGTTGACCTTGGATAACACATCATTGTCATTTGTATACTTCAATAGATTGGAACTCTTTGTCAAACCATAGAGAAATATACTGGTATTTATTTGTATATCGATTCATTATAAATGCTATTCCTACATTTTTACTTAATACTCTTAATTATTAAACAGCATATAAAATCGTCTTAGGTCTGCCAAACACTCAAGTTATTGTATTCCTAGATATCGAACTAAATTTGGAAATTATACCTTTGCTGTCTCCGTCCCTCGCGAATGGGAAATGATTGGGAAAAAATGTAACTTAGATACTTTAATACCCTTTTCACATTTTAAGGCCTTTATAGCTAGGCTACTATTTAGTCATTGTGACTGTTTTGGCTGAATGTTATCTATTTTAATTAGTGTGTAACAAACTTATTAATTGTTTGTAAATTATTGTGTATTGTACATTTGCCTGCTTGCTTACCTTGTGTTTATTGTACTTGATGCAATTGTAAATGAGAGTCTTTTCTCTCAACTTGCTATCCAATAAATTTCTTAATTGATTGATTGATTGACTGGTGAACCCTTAAATCCTTTGTGTTTTTTAAGCATATGTAGGCTGATGATGTCAATTGTTAAGACTTGGTGCAGACGAAATAAATTGTCCAATGTCATAATGAATGTTTGTCTCCTTCTTGAAAAGAGAAACCCAGGATGATGGGTCTGTGTCCAGTAAAACCATAATAGAAGTCCTGGGTGTGAAAAGGAAAGGTTGGTGTAGCTGTATTTGCACCACGGTCTCTGCTCTTAAATGGAGCATCATGGTGAGTGAGGTCTATAGCCACCAGGGAAATCAACTCAAGTGGGAAGAGGGGGCCCGAGGGCACACGCAGGGGGGATCTGTTAGAAACCAGGACCAAGAACAGAATAGAGGATATAAAACCATCCTCTTATGCAATCTCCGCACATTAACAGCATGCAACCCCCTCCCCAAGCCTATCTTGAAGGTTAAATTATCTGTTCCTCAAGCCTCTCCATTATGCTTTTTGTGCCAGGTACTGGCCAGGGTGGAAGACCTGCCCACCAATATGCCAGCAACCGACCCCCAGGCCAGCACCAGCATCAAGTTGAAATCTAGCTGGCTAGGTGGGAGGGACATGAGTAGGTAAGGAAACAAGGCTTTAACACTGGCACTTAAAATGCTGACATGGATGTTAGGCATATTCTGAAGAGAACAGATGGGATGAGGCCCACTGACTCACTGCAGAGTCCCCTGCTCATAACCCTGCACCCCACACTGGGACCCAGGCACCAGAGACTCACTACATCAGGCTGTCTTCATGTATGGAAAAGGAGCACCATCTTCAAGTTGCAGGGTTACCCTGGCAAAAGACTTGCAGGTGTGATTGGATTTCTGCAATGGCTGATCCTTGCTGTTGACGTCGTTATGGGAGAGGCTGGGCTGATTGCCATCTTTAAGGCAGTGAGGATCAATGTGAGATGCTTTGAAGTGGATTGCAGTAGTCCATGAGTGAGGAAGTCTTCCCAGGCTTCTGAGGCAGACATATAAGTCTTTGGTCATCAGGGAAGTGGACGGTGTGTTTGGCTAGATAGGGGGTGTGAAGTTTGATTTGATGTTGGTGCTGGGTCTGCAGTGGGTGGGGTATTCTCTACAGAGCTTGGTAATGGTTGCAGTGTAGTGCTCTAGACAGTCTGTCATTTCTGCCAAGCCTTTTGTAGAAGTTGCTCTTTGATCATAAAGTTTAAAAAAATAAATAATTATTGAGCAGGAGTGAGCATTGGGAATGGTGAGTTCAGGACACAGTGTCCGATGAGCAGTTTCAATTTGCAGTGCGTAGTCAGCAGGTAAACCTAAGGCAGTACAGGGGAAGCTGTACAAAAATTCCTTAAAAATCATTCCCCTCTGAATTTTTGGGAATTCCATAGAGCCGTAAGTTTTTATGGCATGCCCGATTTTCAAAATGTTCTTGTCGGGCCTCTAACTGCTCTTGCTTTTCCTGAATTTCTTGTAGGGTATGCATGAGAGAGTCGACTTGAAGATCCTCAGCTGTGATTTGCTCCTCTGCAGTTGTGGTGCATTGTTCAATGGCCGATGTATCTTTTTTTGCTTCTTTGATGTCTTGGAGGGCATCTTTAACTTCTGCACAGAAAGTCTGTAACTCCAAATAAATAGATTCCAATTTGATTTTTTTTGTTGTGCTGTCAGACTGTGATTAGGTGGAGCTCTGTGATCGTTGTGGGCCAAGGCCCGAGAGAGCTCTGAGTCCGAGCGTTCAGAGTAAGATCCAGGAGCATCCTCTGTAGTAGGTGTTTTGTTTTCCTGGATGACAAACTGTAGCTAGTATATCCCCTTTAAGAGTGTCTTATTCATTTTTGTCACAGTCTGAATTGTATAAAGGGATTACGTAAGGACTGATGGAGGAAGTTAAGGGCTCAGGCAGACATACTTGAGAAGTGATGTCACCTGAAATCTCTTCTATTTGTTAGTTTTAAACATTGTGGCTTGTATTTGCACTATTCTCTTCTAGTCCTCCTTCTTCCCAGGATGCATCTGGAAACATAGAAACATAGACTTTGACGGCAGACAAGGACCGCTTGGCCCATCTAGTCTGCCCATTTCCCTACCTAACGGATAAGCTGCAGATCCTAGTTAACCAACAGCCTACTTCCTCCTACCCTCCATTAGAACTGCCTTATGTCTGTCCCAAGCATTCTTGAATTCCCCCACTGTTTCTGACCCCACGACCTCCTCAGCAAGGCCGTTTCATGCATCCACCGCCCTCTCTGTGAAAAAATACTTCCTCACATTGCCCCTGAGCCGTTCCCTCCTCTGTCTTCAAATTGTGCTCCCTTGTTCTTGCACAACAAGCTTATACCAAGTCAGCATGTCTTTCCTAGTAAAACTTTAGAAATAAATAAATAAATCTTGGCAAGTGTACATGGCGCACGCAGAAAATGAAAATGTGGCCCCTCTATCGGGAATATATTGACCTTAAGAGAGATAGATAATCTCTCTACTGACTATGTTAGACAGTCATGGCAATTATAGAAACATAGAAACATAGAATCTCTTGGCAGATAAGGACCATATGGCCCACCTAGTCTGCACATTTCCCTACTCACTGCTGCAGCCCCAGATCCTAGTTGATCTGCGGCTCTCCTGCTCTGCACATCTTCAGGATACTCTTATGTCTATCCCATGTACTCCTGAACCTCTGCATTGTTTTCACACCCACCACTTCTGTTAGAAGGCTGTTCCATGGCTCCACCACCCTCTCAGTGAAAAAGTACTTCCTAACATTACCCCTGAGCCTTCCACCCTTCAGCATCATATCATGCCCCCTTGTTCTTGTGCAGAGTTTTCTCTGAAATATGCTTTCCACCTGTACCCTGTTCATTCTCCTAAGGTACTTGAAAGTCTCTATCATATCGCTCATCTCCCTTCTTTCCTCTAGTGAACAGATATTAAGGTCCTTAAGTCTTTCCATGTAGGGCTTCTGGTGCAGTCCATGTATCATCTTTGTTGCCCTTTTCTGGACTGCCTCTGTTTTGTCAATGTCCTTCCAGAGATGTGGTCTCTAGAACCGGACACAGTACTCCAGTTGAGGCCTCACCAGTAATCTGTACAGTGGTATCACCACCTCTTTTCTCCTGTTTGTTATGCCCCTCCATATGCACCCCAACATTCTGTTTGCTCTCCCCACTGCCTTTTCACACTGTTTGGTCACCTTCAGGTCATCAGATACGATAACCCCCAGGTCTCTCTCCTAACTTGTGGTGGTCAGAATTTCCCCATCCATTCTGTACTCCTCCCTTGGATTCCTGTGACCCAGGTGCATGCTGTTGCACTTTATAGCATTGAAACTCACCTGTCAGACACCCACCCACTCCTCTAATAGGTGTAGGTCCTTTCTAATTTTTTCTCCCTCTGGTGTGTCCACTCTGTTGCAAATCTTAGACCTGGGAGTTGATATAACCCACACAATAAATAAATATTGAAGTATACCCACAAACCAACTTCCTCTTATTTGTAGAAGGAGTTTTTGTGGAAAACCTTATTCGATATTTTCGCACCCCTTCACAACAAGCTAAATGTGACAGCAATATTTCCCTGCACTGCTGGAGAAGATGTGGGAGCCTAGGGCCAGCCATGCACTTATCTTTTGGCTTTGCCCCACAGTCACGAGGGTTCTGGGCTGAATTGCAGCAAGAATGAAGAGAGCTATTTGGACCCACATTAGAACTCACATTCTGGGCCATATTGTTTTTAGATATGCCTGAGGGGTTTAGGACCTCTCATGTCAGAAATATTTTAACTATCTGTATTCTGATGGTCAAGAAAGCCATCATTAAAAGTTGGCTGTCTGATATACTTCCCAGAGTAACTTTGTGGAATAATCTCATGAGAGATACGTATACTATGGAAAAGTCAATTGCCTGCATATCTCAGACCCTACCAACATTTGAAATTCTCTGGAGAAACTGGGTTATGTATGAAATGCAGAAATACAACAATTTTGTACCATAATGGAAACTGAAGTACTTTATGCCATAGTAAATTATGTCAAATGTTCCCCTTGATTATATGAGAAACCTGTCTGTATTTTTGACTTCTGTCACTCACAATGCAGCGACTTATTGTTGTTTGTGGTTGTCTGTCTGACTGTCTGACTGAAAAACCAATAAAACACACATTTTCAAAAAATGAAACTAACCTTATCACAGACTAAATACTGAACAGCTGAAGGTATAGTTTCATTCCCCACAAACACTTAATTTACATATGCGTCCACCCACACACAAAATTAATTATACTCACAGAGAAATATCACACTTAGGCATGTGGCTAGCAATATACATAAAACGTCACTGTCCATTTTAATCCACTTAGATCAGTAAGGTGGCATAAACTAACACATTCCTAGCAGCAACAACCAAGGAGGACATTTAAATGTATTTAGCAGTGTTCAAATCAGGCATTTCCATTCTCCAACCGTTACCCATTCTCAACTTGGTTAATGTTCCGGTTCAGGGGTTTGGCATCAAAATGTTTGAGGAGGCCACAGCGAAAATGGTTAATGGGCTGCCAGCCATGGCTGCTGCTCTGAAAGGGTAATCAATATGCCTTCTGGTTTAGTATGGTATACCCAAAACCCATTGCCTTGAGTAGCCAGTGCACTAGAAATGTTACCAATCTCCTCCGTACCTTCAGGGACCCCGGGAGTCTGATGTTTGCAGTCCTCAATAAACTCTTGAGCTGTTCCAATCTGTTTCCAGCAGCCGTGATGGCCCTTTACCACGGTGGTGGTCATGGCCAGCACTTTTCCCACAACCTTGCTAGCCTCCTCCATTAAGCCGGCCATGGGATCAGTTATCCTTTCAGTAAGGACCAAGCACTCAGATTGTTGATTCAACTTCTTGTCCAGTCTCTGGATCATTTGGATCTCTGTAACAACTCCATAGTCATGGGTTGCTCTCACTGTCTCCAGGTTCCTTCACTACGGATGGCTTGGAAGGCCCTGCACCCACACTATCCTGCTTTCTAAATCCCTGAGGTCCTCTCATCATGGTAAAGTAAGATCAAATTCACCAAGTTAAAGTATTTTAAAATCAAAAAAGTTGCTGAATATGTTTTATCCAGAAATTAAGTGCTTGAAAGATGAAGCTCCAAAGAGACATGTCTTTCTTGCTGGGTTGCTGGCTCTGCCTCATTTTTCTAGAAACATAATTTGTCAGCAGATAAGGACCTCTTGACCCATCTAGTTCATAGGTTCATAGAAGTGTACGAGCAATGAAGGCACATGTAAGGATGCCCATTGTATGCGCGCCACCCATATGTCCTATGGGTGGAAATCAAATTTTTTGTTTCCCATATGTTTATCCAATCTTTGCTTAAAGGTATTTAAATTATCACTATTAACGACACTTTACAGGTAAGTTATTCCACAAACCTACAACTCTCTGTGTGAAAAATAGACTCCTTCTAGTGGATATACATTTTCTCCAATGAGTTTATAACCATGACCCTAATTGATTTGACATTGGAGGCAGTAGTAAGTCCAATTGTGGTTCTTAAATAATCATTTTGAGGTTTGATATACCAATATTAAGTCACCCTTATTTGTCTGTATTTTACAGAAAATAGGTTAAGTTTTTAATCTATCTTAGTAACTATTACTATGTAAAGATGATACTTTTTAGTAAATTCGCTGAACACACTCAGCGAGTTTTAAACCCTTATAGAAGTTAGTGCACAAAATTGAGAGCAGTATTCCAAGTGGGGAGGTATCAGACTGGTGTAGAGTGGCATAATAACATTGGAGTCTCTACTTTTGATATTTCTTAAAATAGAGCCAATTATTTTATTACATTTTTTAACTTTAGTTATATTATTTTTTTCGAAAGTTAAATTATCTGAGATTATGACACCCAAATCCTTTTCTTCCAAAATACTTTTAGATAAACATTGTTTAAGGAATAATTGAAGGGATGTTATTTTGCCCAAATGTAAGACTTTACATTTGTCAACATTAAAAACATACCATAAGCCTTTGCCCAGTTTGATAGGTTGTTTAAATGATTTTGTACGACATTTATCTTGAAAGGTGCTTACCAAACTACCCATTTTACAGTCATCAGTATATTTTATGCCCATATCTTATCAGTAGTAGGCAGTGTAGAGACCATAATATTAAACAGTATTGGACCCAGGACGGAGCCCTGGGGAACACCACTAGTCACCACACCCGTCGCAGACAGGTGACCCTTGACTGATACCTGTTGAGTTCTGTTTTCCAACCATGACTGTATCCAGTTTATAATATTGGGTTGCAACTTAATTTTGACCAATTCTTGTAGTAAGACTTTATGTGATACTTTATCAAAAGCTTTGGAAAATTCCAAAAATATTACATTTACCAGAATACCCAAGTCCAAGGCAGCGCTTACTGGTTCAAAGAAATGTAGTAGGTTGGTCAAAACAATCTTTCAGTCACAAAACCGTGTTGAAAGATATCTACTATTTTATTTCTTTCTAAATGATCTATAATATGGGCTTTAAGCAATCTTTCCATAATTTTGCCTATGATGGAAGTCAGGCTTATGGGCAGATAGTTGTTAGGGTCATGTCTGGATCCACCCTTATATATATGGGTGTAACTATAGCCTCCCTCCGAGCCTGAACAACTTTACCTTCTCTGATTGATGAATTAGATAACATAGCTAGAAGACCAGAAATTGAATGACTAATTTTTTGTAAAAATCTGGGTGGAATACCATCAGGACCAGGAGAGCTGTTTGATTTTAAAGATTTAATTTGTTTAGCAACCTCCGTTTTTGTAAAAACAGGAAAACTAGAA
This sequence comes from Neoceratodus forsteri, assembly GCA_016271365.2. Classification (NCBI taxonomy): domain Eukaryota; kingdom Metazoa; phylum Chordata; order Ceratodontiformes; family Ceratodontidae; genus Neoceratodus; species Neoceratodus forsteri. Next base: position 214,112,869 of record CM057456.1, read on the forward strand.
TTATTTACTAGAAGAGGCATATTTGCAGCTTCCTTAGTTTCGGAAACTTTTAGAAATGTCTCATTTAGAATTGTAGCAGTAGTTGTTTCATCTAAAATAGGTATATCATTGATGTTAAAGGGTCCAATTGTATGATTTCTTTCTTTTATGGAACCAATATAATTATAAAATTGTTTTTTTGTTGTCTTTAACTTTAGTAACTAAGTTGAATTCAATTTTAGATTTAGATGATTTAATCATGTGTTTTAATTTTTAGCTGCAATTTGTATTTTCAGGAGACTGTTGGAATTAACTTTTTTATATTTTCTATATAGTTTTCTTTTTTTGTAATTGTTTCTTAATTTTGAAGACCACCAAAGAGGGACACGTTTATTGTTGCAGTACTTCATTCTATAAGGAACCCAATTTGAGAGACAAATATTGATTTTGTTATTAATTAAATCCCAAATTTATAATAAATTTAGGTTATTTAGTTCCGTTTCCCAATTCCATTTAGATAAAAATCATTTTTTATAGTTTGCTTTATTAAAGTTTTTGATTTTAGTAATGCCATTTGTGCTTGGAAAGTCTGCTATGTATTCATAATTGACCATGCAATGATCACTATCACCCAGAGGAGGAAGTATTTTGATGTTATCAATTTTCTCATTAACATTGGTGAGTACAATGTCAAGGATATTGTATTCCCAGTAGGTTTATTAACTATTTGTTCTAGGTTAGATTCAAGAAAAGTATCCATAAACATCTTTTCAGTATTTGAAGCTGATGTATAATTGTCCCAGTTGACAGCTGGAAGATTAAAATCACCCATCAGTATATAGAGTATCAATGTGTACCTTGGATATTTCTTCTATTAAACTTTGATTTTCATCATTAGTTAAACTAGGAGATCTATATATTAGCCCAATTACTAGTGGACTATGGGGAGAAAATTTTGACCCATAAGCTCTCATTATTACTTGTTTTAGTTTTAATTGTGTTTGCTTTCAGGTATTCATCAATGTATAATACAACACCTCCTCCCTTTTTATTTTCATTTTGGTTTTTGTAAAACTTATTATATCCCTTTATGTCAATGTTCCAGTCTTCATCCTTATACCAAGTTTCAGTAACTCCACAAATTGATATTTTTTGTGCTTGAAGGATGTAAGTAAGTTCTTTTTTGTCGCGTAGACTTCTGGCATTAGTTAATATAATATAGAAACATAGAAACATAGACTTTGACGGCAGATAAGGACCGCTAGGCCCGTCTAGTCTGCCCATTTCCCTACCTACAGGATAGGCCGCAGAGCCTAGTTAACCAACAGCCTATTTCTTCCTACCCCCCACAAGAATTGCCTTATGTCTGTGCCACACATTCTTGAATTCTCCCACAGTTTTAGACCCCACAACCTCCTCAGGAAGGCTGTTCCATGCATCCACTACCCTCTCTGTGAAATAATACTTCCTCACATTGCCCCTGAACTGCCCTCCTTCTATCTTTAAATTGTGTCCCTTGTTCTTGCAAGTCTCTTTTTCTGAAAGATGCTACCCTCTTGTACTTTGTTGATTCCACTGAGGTACTTAAAAGTTTCTATCATGTCCCCCCTCTCCCTTCTTTCCTCAAGGGTATACATATTAAGCTCCTTTAATCTCTCCTCATACGGCTTCTCTTGCAGACCTTACACCATTTTAGTTGCCCTCCTCTGGACTGCCTCTATCCTGTCTATGTCCTTGCGGAGATGGGGTCTCCAGAACTGGACACAGTACTCCAGATGGGGTCTCACCAACTGTCTGTACAGAGGGATAACAACTTCCTGTTTTCTGCTGATGATGCTTCTCCCTATACATCCCAGTATACCCCCAGCCCTCCCTACTGCCTTCTCACATTGCTTGCTAACCTTAAGGTCATCTGATATGATTACCCCCAGGTCTCTTTCCTTTTTTGTTGTTGTTACTACCTCCCCACCCATTGTGTATTCTTCCCCTGGGTTCTTGTTTCCCAGGTGCATTATTTTGCACTTCTTTGCATTGAATCCTAGCTGCCATACTTCTGACCATTCTTCCAACCTTGCCAAGTCCCTTTTCATCCTAGTCCACTAGTAATTGGGCTAATATATAGATCTCCTAGTTATATTTGGTTTAGAAATGACACCAGTAGTGTTTGTTTGGGAGAATTTATGGTTGATTATGGATGCAGGGTTTGAAGAATAGTTGAAAAATTGAGGTTCAACAGTTGTATCTAGAACATACAACTCCCCCCTTGCTGGAAGTTTAAGCAACTATTGATAGAATGCACTATGCTTTCACCCAATAGCCTACTACCCCTCCTGCTGAGATGGAGTCCGTCCCAACAATAGAGGTTTGATTTACCATAAAAGTCCTCCCAGTGAGTTATACATTGTATATCTTGTTTAAGACACCAACATCTCAACCAATTATTTATTTCTCTCATTTTACATTGTTGGGAAAGATTTGCTCTTGGAATAGGCACGATTTCAGATAGGACTACCTCACATCCTAAATCCAATAATTTGTTTGTTAATGCAACATAATCTTCTTTTAGTTTTCAGAAGAATCCTTTAGAACATTGTTGGCTCCTATGTGAACTATTACCAAAGGTTTAAAACCTGAGTTTTGTAAGATGTTGCTGGACATCTCTGTGATGTCAGTAATGCCAGCACCCCTGAAGCTTGAAAGAGTTCTATTTGTGTTGTCAGGTTGCAAATGATTCTATCAATATGTTTGATGATAGAGTCTCCTAGCACTATAACCTGTCTTTTTGCAAACATCATCTTGATTTAGGTCCAAGTTGTCACAATTTTCTAGTGAAATCAAGGATTTACATCAACTTGGTCATGTTTTTGGCCTCTCTGGTGTCAGTAACATTTTGTAGATTGCTGGGAAAAGAGGTGAAGAATTAAACTCTGCATTTGAAAGATTCATATTTGTTATAGTAAATATTGGGTTTTCTATATTTTCAAAATTTTCAGAAATGGGGACACTTATTGTTTCTGGATCATGGCCTGTATCCGAGATATATGTTAAGGGATCAAAGGAATTGAAAGTAGAAACCGTAAATTGATCTGCTCTTCAGCCCTTTTTTGGATTTTTTTGAATTTGTAAAGTGTACCAATCTTCATCTGCATTATCAGATGGATTTTCTTCCCTTGTTCTCTTAACACTAACTTTTTTCTTTTCTTTTTGTGCAGGGGGTATTTCAATAGATTCTTGACAAGTGGTGATAATTTTGTTTGCCTTCTGGCATTTTGATAATGGTCTAAGTTTTTTTCCCTGACGTTTGGGCTTTTTGCTTACCACGTGGACTTTGGTGGGTTGGGAAATATCACTAATTTGATTTTTAAATCTACTAGACATTTCCTGTTGGCTGGTCTCTAAAAAGCTTAACCTATTGTTAAACAATTCCAATTCGGCAGTTAAATCATGGTTAACTTTACATTTAACACAGGTAAAGGGCAAGGTGACGTTGTTTGTCTCAGATATTAAGTACATATTACAGGATTGACATCTGCAACCAAAGCGCTCTTTGTTTATTTGGATAATATCTTCCATATTTTACGTAGTAAGTTTAACTCCAAGATGGTATATTACAGTTTATGAAGGTATTTGACTTCTCAAGCTGTCTGTTGAACAAAAATACAGTAAAGCTTAAAACAAGCTACAATAGAGTATAGGAAAAGTACTGATTGTCTGGAAAACACAAAGTCACCTTCCACCTTCTTCCACCTCACGGATCGCACAGGCGCGCTGGCCTCTGCCGCGTTGCCCCCGCTCTCCGCGCCGACCACCACTGGAGCCGATAGTTACGAAGCGCTATCGCGCTGACGTCACCAGTTGCTATGGTGTTCAAAGGAGACAATAAAGCAAAACAGTGGGGCCAGGCAAGGTATATAGCTCGCCTTTATAAAGGCGAGTTAGCCAACACCAGAAGCAGCTGCAAAGGGCTGCCTTTTGAGCACTGAGGAGAAATGCCTGCCCAGTTTTCCAAGCCCTCTAAAAGGGGGTTTAAAAAACGCCTCTGCACTGATTTCCCTGTCAAAACAGTCCTTGAATTTAAACAGTAGGCAGTACCTGTTAGCAATGCAGAGAGACTAGGAAATGAGTCTGCCCTTTTTTTCCTGCCTACAGTATCTCTGTAGATCCTACCTGATCTCAGGTACTTTTTCCTTCCCCACCCATTCCTTTCCACTAAGATTCCCTGATGCCTAGTCCATACATTCTTGAACTCCACCTCTGTTTTTGCCCCATCACATCTGCGCATAGACTGTTCCATGAATCCACCACTTTTTCTGTGAAGAAGTGCTTCCTCACACCTCTTCTGAATCTACCCTTCTCCAAGTTCATAGCATGACCCCTTGTTTTTGTGCACCTTTTTCCAAAAAAATACTTTCCTCCTGTACCTTATTTATTCCCTTGAGGTATTTAAAGGTCTCTATCATATCCACATTTTCCCTTCTCTCTTCCATGGTGTACATATTGAGTTCCTTTAGTCTCTCCTCATAGGTCTTTTGATGCAGATCCCTCACCATTTTAGTTGCCCTCCTCTGGATCACCTCCAGTCTGTCTATGCCATTCTGGAGATGTGGCCTCCAGAACTGACACAATATTCCAGGTGAGGTCTTACCAGTGATCTATACAGAGGTAGCACCACCTTCTTCCTTCTGCTGGTAATACTTTTCCCTATGCACCCTAGCATCCTACTAGCCCTCCCAACTTCTTTGTCTCACTGCCTGACCACCTTAAGGTCATTAGAGATTATTACACCCAGGTCTCTCCTACTTGGTGGTTGTCAATAATGCTCTCCCCATTTTGTACTCTGCCCTGGGCTTCTGTACCCTAAGTACATTATTTTGCACTCTTTCGCATTGAAACCCAGCTGCCATACCCTTGACCACTCTTCAAGTTTTCTCAGGTCTCTGCTCATTCTTTCCACTCCCCTCCCGGAGTGTTCACTCTGTTGCAGATTTTGGTGTGATCTGCAAACAGTCAGACCTTTCCTCCAGCTTATCTGCAGTGTAGGCTATTCTCTGAACTCAAAACATTTTACCCTCTGTGGATAGTTGCCCTGTAACCTGCATTTAACTTTTCGTGGATTATTACAATTAAAAAAACAGTGATCAATACTAACCTGAGGTGACTGACATTCACAGGTTCAACACCAAACAGAAGCACCATTGGGAGCCAACTAATCGAGCCAAGATAAAAACAAAAAATTTGGGGTGGTGGTGAAGCAATCCAGGGAGGTGTACAAAAAATTCAAAATGGTGAATGGCGCCTCATGTCATTCCAGTCACCTGAGCTCCCTCAGGTGCCACGAACTAGGACTTTCCTGCCAAAATCCATTCCCAAGCCAGGCCTGTCACCATCTTACCTATGCAGCACTTTCTCTCCCCGAGTGCAACACTGCCACGATCAATCAGATTGCATTCATAAGTGAATCTCTAAGCTTCGTAGTAGCTTAACCCCAGAACCCCTTTTATTACACTTGCCAGTGTTTGAAAAGACTCAGGATATCAACTCATATAAGGCAGATAGGAGGTACTGAGAAACATTTTGTATATTACTACACATCTCAACAGTATGTTCAGTACTCTTGTAAAGAATGGTTGTAAAATTATTCAGCCTGCCCATCACATGAGCATTCTGCCTGCATGTTCTTACTATTAGAGATTAGTTTGTTCACATGGATTCCGTGGCTCAAGATCTGTAAATGAGTTCATTTTGTCCAGAAGTGAGAATTGCAGGCAAGCAGTGAAGCTCAATCGGAAGTGAATATTATGTTCTTTCAATGTGAATGTTACTCCTTTGAATGCCTTACAGTTGTTGTGAGTTGTGATTGAGTAGTCTGGAAAAAATAGAATCCTTTGATCATCGCCTGTGATCGGTCCTTGGTTTCATGCTGCCCTCAGTATCTTGTCTGTCATTGCCACCGACTGTTCCGATCAGGAGCATCCTGAGTCCCTTGGTGCTGTTCCAGGCCCACCTCGATGTAATACAGTAGGCCAGAACAATGGTCAGTGCATACCCCAGATTGAGTGCTTTAGGGAGACAACTTTCCAGTTATGTCCCTGCATCCTCCCCTTCCAGGCCCTCTGGTATGCCTAAGATTCAAAAATTTGTGGCCGAACAAGGTTCTTTTGCTGGAGCTGCGACTCCACCATGCGTCCTCCTTGACTGTATTGGCTGCTACTACAAGTAACTTTCCAGCAGTTTTCTGCTTTCTCCATCCCAGATGCTATTGCTTCCACCATGTGCTCCACTTTAACTATCCTTTCTACATAATCGTCCATCTTTTTATCTATAGTTTGTGCTGTCCTGGTTAGTGCATCGATTGCCACATGTAGTGACTGCAGCGTGGCTGGGAATCTCACAGTACAGGTGGCGGCTGAGTGGAGGTACTTGCTTTTGATAGTCCTGGAGCAGAAGGGCCTGATTTTTATTTATTTATTTATTTATTTATTTAAATTTCTATTTATTCACCTCCCTGCCTGCCGTCCCCGACCCTTCAGGAGCGTCAAGGCAGACATCCCTCTGCCTTCTACCCTGCCCGTATGACCCTCTGGAACCCCATGTAGCTTCGGTTTACCCCGCGAGCGGAGATGGGGCAGAGCCCCCTTACCCCATCAATCAACTTGCGTCGGTCCAAGGGCCATCGGGCGGGCGAAGGCACATCAAGGGCACGCCTCTGGAGGCTCCGCCTTCCCGGTGACGGCAGGCATTTTTCCACTTTTCTCCCACCCCTTACAGCGTAGGGACCCTGACGCAAGGCCAAGGCGCCGATGTCACGCTTGTATCAAGGCAGCCCCTTCCCCAACATTAGGGCTTGTAGTACCGAGCCTCAACAGAGTCAGGCAAGTGTTCGGCTATTGCCTTAACCTCTCCGAGTAGCGAGCTGTCGAGGACGCCAAGCCTAACTCCCCCAGCTGGCCCACCAGTGACCCGAGTCCGCTCCTGAACCCAGGTTGTCGGCGTGGAGCGAGGTGTGGCGTCCAGTGCCTCAACCCTCAGTGCCACCGGGATGGCCCAGAAGGGCCTGATTTTGAAGCATTTCTGGATCTTCTCCATGTTGCCAAATTTGGATACTTGGTACATTTCCTCTATCAAGTGATGTGAAAATATTTGAAAAAATTTCCTAAAGCTGCAGTGCAGGATAGCAGTGAAACATTTGACCTATACTTTTTTAATTTTAGATTGCCCCATCTTGTGACCTGTATGATACCCCTTTTGAACATTTGGAGTGTACTTTACCATTTTACAGTTGAAATAATAAAAGAGCACTTCTTGGCCAGGTTTTATCAGTATTCTCTGATGTTTTGAACATCCATTGTTTAAAATCACTTTTGTGGTGGCTATAATGAACTAGCATGCCACAGACACTGCTCCCCAACCTTATGGGAGAACAAGTGTACAGTAACAGCTGAGAATACTGATGAAAACCTAATTCTAACCACATTAAAAGGAGTGCTCCTTTATTATGTTCTCGTTGTTCAACTAACTGCACATGCACTGTGGAAGCAGCAAGATAATCCAATATGCGGATGATGCTGTTATTTACACGCCCTTTACAACCTGGATGACCTATCCAGTTCTTCCAAAAGGACTTTCACATCATGGAGAGGTGGCTCATTAACACAAAATGGTCCTTAACACCAATAAAACCAAAGTTATGCTGTTCGGACCAAGAGCCTTAGGACAAGATAGATCACAACTTCTCCAACTCTCATCTCTGGAGGGCAACAAGCTAGAAGTTGTTCCCTCCACAAAATACCTCAGCCTCACCCTCGACCAGGGCCTCACATTCAAACAACACGTGGACTAAGTCACTAAAGTAATCCATTCCAAACTAGGATTACTATATCGGCTTAAGGATCTGTTAACCCTTGAAGCTAGGACTGCTATAGCAGCGAGTGTCCTACTTCCAACACTGACTTTTGCTGCCCCGGTCATCCAGGGTATCTCAAAGCGGGAGTATGGTAAACTACAGGTTCTATACAACAAAGTGACCCACTTTGCCACTCTATCCCACTCAAGGAGCCACCACTGTGAGGCGCTAGTAAAGCTTAACTGGCCATCCTTCGAAGCACGCTTCAGTTACCCCGTGCTCTGCCTGGCCAAAAAGGTAATTAGCCCTTCCCTTCCCCCTAGCCTCAGGGGACTCCTCACAGTAAAGAGTAACCAACGCAGCCTTAGGTCTTCGGGCCAAACGCTGCTAGAGGTTCCCAAGGCTAGGACTAAGGCAGGCCAGAAATCCTACTCGTACGCTGCCCCTTCCTTATGGAACCACCTCCGTCGGAGGTGAGAGAAACCCTTCAGTGCAGTGCTTCCGCACCAGACTCAAAACTCATCTCCTATCAAAGTGTATGCCAGTGCCACTACACCTGACACTACCTAAACTACCACTACGTAACTATAATCCAACCCCCAACAAGGTAGCACTAACTTTTCTCCTTTTTCTCCTTCTTTCTCCTCAATGAACCACCCTAATGCTCTCAAGGACGTTACGTAAGGAATCCATAATGTTGTCACACCTACATGCAGGACATATGTTTGAATGCAATAAACTACAACTTACCAATACGATGTACAATACCCTAATAACTACTGCTATGTGTAAACAGCCAATACTGTAGACCCATGACTTCCTGTATTGTGTAATTGCATAAAAGTTCATAATGCTCGTATTGTTATTCCCGGTCGCCTGAAAAGGGAGCTTCAGTCCAGCGGGCCTACCCGTCATCAAAATTCAATAAATAAATAAATAAAATGTTAAAATGTGCTAAATCAGGCTCAAAATAGAGAATGAAGGGTATTATACAAGTCAGGAGAGAAGGGCAATTTAAAATAGAATAAACAAGTTTGCATCAAACTTTTCACTGCTGTTATGTACTGCTGCTTTAAACTGCACTTTTAACAGAAACAGAAACATGTCTTGCAGAGCTCAGAAAAGAGCGTGTTCTCCACTGCACTGCTAGCTCCACCCCCAATATACAGTGATGGCTTTCAGGAAATACAAGGAAACACAGCAGGAGGAGGACAGGGTAGTGTAATGTGGATAAACTGAGAGAGGCAGGAAAGCAGTCAAGAGTGCAAAGGCACAAACAGAGGAAAAAATAGCACAGAAGGTAAAAAGGAGACAAGACTTTTATAGGTACATTAGTGAAAGGAGAAAACCAGGGGTGAGATAGTAAGGCTTAAAGGGAGGAAGGAGAGTGTGGAAGGGGACCTGAAAAGCAACAATACTGAACAAATATTTTTGTTCTGTATTCACAGAAGAAGAAGGTGAGGTACCACAGTTAGGCAACATGAACAGATATGGGAGGCAGATGGACACCATCCATTTACAGAAGAGAGAGTCCTAAAAGAACTCACAAAACTGAAAGTGAACAAGGCAATAAGACCAGATGGGATTCATCCTCGAATATTAAAGGAACTACGGGAGGTGCTGGCGGCACCACTGGCATCCCTGTTCAATTAGTCACTCTATATGGGAGTGGTTCCGGAGGACTGGAGGAGGGCAGATGTAGTCCCTCTTCACAAAAGTGGCAGTAGGGAGGAGGCTGGAAACTATAGAACAGTCAGCCTCACCTCAATAGTGGGGAAGATTATGGAATCTCTACTTAAACAAAGGATCATGGAATACTTTGAATCCAGCAGAGCATAGGATCCGAGACAGCATGGATTCACAGCGGGAAGGTCATGTCAAACACATCTAATTGATTTCTTTGACTATGTGACTAAGGTCATGGATCAGGGGAGGGTGGATGTGGCCTACCTGGATTTCAGTAAGGCTTTCGATACATTGCCCACCTAGAAGACTTGTGAACAAGCTGAGCAGCCTGGGAATGGGTCACAAGGTGGTAATCTGGGTTAGGAACTGGTTGAGTGATTGAAGACAGAGGGTCATGGTCAATCTGAGGAAAGGAGGGTGACCTGCGGGGTGCCACAGGGATCAGTCCTGGGCCCAGTCCTGTTTAATGTCTTCATAAGTGACATTGTGGAGGGGAAGGTATGCCTCTTTGTGGATGACACTAAGATCTGCAACAGGGTGGACACTCTGGGAGGGGTGGAAAAAATGAGGAGGGACCTAGGTAAACTGGAGGAATGGTCTAGAGTGTGGCAGCTGAGATTTGATGTGAAAAAGTGCAAAATCATGTATTGGGGTGCAAGAACCCAAAGGAGGATTACATTATGGGGTGAGAAACTGATGGCCACCAAACAGGAAAGGGATTTGGGGGCAATCATATCTGATTACCTAAAGGTGGTCAAACAATGTGCCAAGGCTGAGGGGAGAGCCAGTGGAATGCTGGGGTGCATAGGGAGAGGTATCACCAGCAGAAGGAAGAAGGTGGTGATGCCACTGTACAGATCATTGGTGAGCCTCATTTGGAATACGGTGTCCAGTTCTGGAGACCGAATCGCCTTAAGGACGTAGACAGGGTGGAGGCAGTTTAAGAAGGCAAAGATGGTGTAAAGCCTGCACCAAAAGTCATATGAGGAGAGACTAGGAAACATCAATATGTATACCTTGGAGGAGAGGGAGAGACAGGGGCGATATGATAGAAGCCTGAAAATATCTAAAAGGCATAAACAGGGTACCAGAGGGCATCTTTTAGAAAAGGAGATGTCCAGGAACAAGGGGGCATGACTTGAGGTTGGAAGGGTACTAAGGGGTAGCATGTGGAAGTATTTCTTCACAGAAAGGGTGGTGGATACATGGAATAGACGCCCAGCAGTGGTGGTGGGGGTAAACACAGTGGGGGATTCAAGCATGCATGGGACAGGCTTGGGGAACCCTAGCAATAGAACATGGAGGAAAAGATGGAGCTCAAATAGGGTCTGCGGCTTTTACAGTAGGCAGGGAAATGGGCAGACCAGATGGGCCTAGAGGTTGTTATGTGCTGTCAATTTCTATGTTTCTAGTGAAGTCCATTAGATTAACAACACAGAATTGTGCAAAATAATGGTAGGAGTACACCATGCATTCCAAAGAAGCTGTTGCAAGTGTTCATCTACCCATCGAATGGCATCACAGTCTATGTCCATAAGTCTGTTGGGAGGAAAAGGGGGACAACATAGTTTATGCACAGGAGGTAAGGCCCGTTTTAGTTAACATACTAGAGGACATACATGGTTTGACAAGAGAAACCCATGAGACCATGGGCAAAAACATTCATTTATAACAATACTATATTTGAGTATTAACGAGCATTAACGAGTTGCACAGCCCAGATACAAACTTTACAGCATTACCTTTCTCCCCATAAGATAACATACCTCCAACATAGGTGGCTTTCAATTCAATTCTTAGCCCAATCCAGTGCCATCCCTTTGAGAGTCAAATTCATGGTGGATTTAATTAACAGTTTACTCGCCTATTTCAGTACCACAAACATGCGCTGGCATAAGCAAACCTTGGTGGATCCCAAGCTTTCTGAGTTGGCTTTGGACAGTATTGAGTCCCTCCTGCAGGTCCTGGTAGCAATACTGAGATCAGGAAAGAGTCACACCTGGTGGTCCTGCCACTGGATGGTTCCGTGATGTCATCTTGCTGGGCTGAGCTCCCCTAAACAGCCCAAGTCATTGGCAGTGGTGGATTACTTATTTATTTAAAATAACTCCAACCAGGATAAACCCATGAAATGCAGCATCTCATTTTCATAGAGGTTCCAGGGAGGACAGCAGCCGTCAACAGGTTAACATAGTCCAGCAGGAATGGTAACTCACAGGCTAAAATAGTCACAGGAAAAACAAACTGTAAAGGTAAGTACATCCAAACAGTAAGCAAAACAAGCTGACAGTGCGAGGTCTCTGCAAACAAAGAGCAAGAGCACTGTTACGAAACAGGATCATGCAGTAGGGGTTGCAGCCTATGCTGGCATGAGACTCTTCTCAGGTGCCATCATGCCAGCAAGTCAGGGGGAGTGTTCATTTTTGCTCTGGTGCACTGGCACGCTGCTCTGCTAAGATACCAGTGTGCCAAAAGAACAGTTGCTGAAGTTTATTCGTTCAACATATCTGAATTGTCAGCATGCTGAAAGAGAAGGCGATTTCACTGCTGTCTTAGTGATTTGGAGAACTGTATTTTAAAAACACTTGTTATTATGTTATTCAGTGCGCCTGAAAGAGGTTGGGGTGGGGCAGTTGCCTCATACTGTATGTAATAAAAAATAATTTTCTGATTTCAGTCTGTGGGTGTGAATGGGGGATACCAAATCTTGGGTAATGGTATTCTGTGTCGAACACCACTTTTTAAAACAAATTTCTAGCCCTATGTAGCCTAGCAAAATCCAGTCTATCCAATCTATCTTTGATATATTGTTCTGTGTTTACATTTTTCATATTTTTATCATTTTTAGTAAATATATTATTTGAAAGGCTGCCTGGATATCTGCCAGTTCTTATTGCATGTGACATATAGATGGTTAAGTCTGACAATTGTTCAAAAATGTGATGGTGTTACTAAACTGGGAAAAGGTGAGAATATACCTAAGGTCTTTTATAGAGTTTTAAGGGTTCATTTTTGGAAGCCTGGCTTGGTGCCCCTCGCGAAAGATTGTAAAGTAATCCCTGAAGAGCATACATATCTGCACCTGTACATTGGGTATGCTAGCATAAGGTTCACAGTTTGAATCCCCCCAGAACCTGAGACTAAAGGTGATTCGGACCCAAAACCAGACAGGAGGGTTACCCTGTCTGTTACCTATTCACATTACTGCGCTCGGAGGCTGGCACTGTGGGAGTAGAGGCCTGACCTGCTGAGTGTGCCAGGCAGATTTGGCCCGATCCAAATGCTGGCAAATCCAAGCTCTGGCAGCCAAATGCAGAAGTGAACCCCATGTGGCAGCTTCATGTAACACAGTTCATGAGGGTTGACAGTTTACATGCACCGCAGTGCAAGTAGTGGAGAAAATGACACGCATTAGCTTATTTCTACTTGCACAGGGAACAGACTGTGTATGTTAATTTCAACTCCTGATCCAGGGGTATTCATTAACTTGCATTTTTGGCACTAAATTTCAACTCAAACAGCAGAATGACTATATCAACCACTTAACCAAAAAAAATCAGACTCGAGATAATGTTTTCTAAAATTCATTTATTTCTCTGGCCACCAAAACTTGCTGCCCCCAGTGTTTCGCTGCCCATCTTCCAGTTTTTTCAAGAGGAGTGTGTTCCTATGAAAATTATAAAATATAATGGTATTTTCAATAAACATGTTCACAAAATATATAGAGAGTTTACTTGCTGCAGTGAAAAGCATGAGTTAAACCCCTATCTGAATACTTCAAACTCGATACAGAGGATATATATATATATATGTATGAATAGTTCATACTCACCGAGCTTATTTACTAATAAATCCTTCACGCTCATCCAAGAGGCTCACGCTGGCTAGTGAGTAGCCTCATGAGAATATCGCCACCACTGGTCTGGCAGTACATTCTCTCCCTGCTAGCTTTTGAAGTTGCCTCCATCCAGCATGATTACGTTAACCACCAGGATGCCAGCCATAGCATTTTCTTGATTCCTAAAGTGATATCTTAAATATTATTTATGTCTTCAAATGGAGTTTACATACTGAGTTGTGTCAAAACATTTATTACTACTCATCTGGGGGTTTGGGAAGTCCAGTTCAAATTGTTAACTTGGGTACTGGATGATAAGTTATTCAAATATGGGAGAACATGTGTAACCCCTAGATGGCGCTATCCCAAGGGCTACTACCCCTACCTGCTTGGCTGGTAGCAGGGTAAGGGGCCTGGGTACTGAAACAGGTGCCTCCATCAGGAGGACAGGGTTGTTAGTAACAAGGCTAACCTGGGTATAGCCCTCCGGGACACTGTAACCCCCCTCTTTCCCCTCTAGTGGCCTAGACAATATGCAACAAACACTTTCACAGTAGCCCCTATTCAGCATACAAATCCCCACACTGTTTGCACTTACCACCAGGACTGGTTCCACCAGTTTGACCTTGAAGACCCCCTGTAAAACAAGGTTAGGCACAGCAAATAACAACAGTACAGTGCTTTTGGTACAAACTAGAACCACAGTCAAATTAGATGCAAAAGAGTTAGATCTGATTTATTCAGGGGACTTGAACAAGGGAGGGGCGTAATCAGGTTGATTGATTCTATACCTGATCTAGTCAGGCAATTATGCATGCACTTTTTAGTCCCTCAACATAGTCACACACACACACACTGGGTACCCAGTTGGTGAGATAGGCTAGCCTGATGCATTGCCCAGGGTAGGCCGGCGTCACAGCTGGTTGGGGCCTTGTGATGAAAAGAAAAGACATGTACAACCACACACAATTTATAATCCGGAGCCAGGAGACTCAGTTCATGATGATTAGACAAAACAATTAAATCAGATGACACACTTTGATTAAGCTGTTGTTGCAAGGAGCTACCCTGGTGTTTACTCACGCTACCAGTACAGGACACATAATGGATGAAACAGAGACTGTAGGATGACTTGCTGGTTTGCCAGGAGAAGCAGGGCCCACATGATTCACTGTGGTGTTGTTCCTGTTCATGATGGTGAGCAGGGGCTGATCCCCAGGCAGGTCTCTGTCGATGGTCTTCTCTGTGGGTGAGTAGCTGGCTGGGCCAAAATGTGGAGGCCCAGACCAGTTGGAGAAGAATGCGGATTCAATCCGGTAGGTGCTGGATGCAGCTTCCAGCAAGCAAGGCACAATTAAACAGTGGGGAACCAAATCGCGACCCACTAGCAGGTTACAGCACATTTATAGTAAAGCAGTCACAATACCACCAAGCGGATAGCAGTCTGGCGCAATATCATTGTCTCTGAGCAAAACCGGAGTTCTATGGTGAATGGATCTCCTGACAGGCCAATCGTACAGCAAATCTTCAGTCTTTTTCAGGTTTAAATCTGGTCACTCTTCAGTGGCTTTGTCACACTCCAATTCGGATACAGTCCGATTACTAAGCCTTTCAAAATATTCTCTCTTGAGGGACAGCAGGCAGACAGGCCAAACTCAGCCTTTCCACCAATTTCCCACGTGAACTACACAGAAGCAGCTGCTCGAATCACTCGAGATGTTCACTCTCCAAGCTCTACCTCCAGACTGACTCACTGCTGCAGGCAGTTTGGGAATTTCCCTTCGGTCCAAAAGGTCCAATTCGTTGATTCATCTGTCTGTCAAAGCAAGGGCTCCCCCTCCAGATGCATTTAGGCGCCAAAGTCTCAAAACTACAATTCCTACAGAAATTCACTCCCACAAGACCCCTGGGGACAGACTCCATTTTAGGGTCCCCAAAGGTACTGATTGGCCCATTCTGGCAGTCCAGGACCAAGATGGTGGTGATAAACAGAACTGTCCATGCTGAAAAGAAGGCAAGTTAGACAAACTACAATATCATTACTATTACAACAGATAATTAGCAAATAAGTACAGCTTCTAACAGCGCTCCCTCTGAGCAAATAGCGACGGCAAAATGGAGCGATTATCTGGCAGCCCGGGCAGGACTCGAGCATAGAAACACTTAGCCCCCTCCCAGATTAAATAAGCACCATGTTATAGGAAGCTCTTAAAGAGACAGAGCACAGAGGCATTAAGGCACTCTCATACAACAGCTTTTAAACGGTTAAGACACAGGACACCAGCCTGGCAGTGGGCATTTAGGCACACCCAAGGAAGACTTTTGGGAACCCCCATCTGTAGGGGGGGTTACTCATGTATTCCCTATAAGTTGAGAAAAAACATTTTTAAATACACTCTTATTAAGGTAAATAAATCTGTAACCATCCTAAACCAAGAAATACATAAACAAAAATCAAGCATTCTGCTCTATTCATGCATAAGTAAATAAATAAATGAATAAATCTGTCCTCCATTGATAACATTGCCTATAATGAAGTGGATGGCAAGTTCAAGGAGCTAAAAATTGATACCTTGCTGGCCTGTGGGCACAGCGGTTGTGCAACCGCTTGCAATGCTGGTGACCCGGGTTTCAGAAGTAGACTCAGGAAGCTGGAGGGCCGGCCAGGGGAAGGGGGGAGGATGAGTATCCAAGGGACTGCCTTCCTCCTCCTCCTCTTGGGGGAAGGGGGTTACAGTGCTTGGTGCATGCTTGGCCACTAGCGGTATGCTATGGGAAAGGTCATCTAAGCCTGCCA
Source organism: Neoceratodus forsteri (assembly GCA_016271365.2). NCBI lineage: Eukaryota > Metazoa > Chordata > Ceratodontiformes > Ceratodontidae > Neoceratodus > Neoceratodus forsteri. Next base: position 214,129,012 of record CM057456.1, read on the forward strand.
AGGTCTAGCTGGAGGGGTGGGCAAACACTGGTGTTGCTTGGGTGCACAGGTCGATGTCTTGCCATCATTGCATGCCACATCCCTCCTGGGGAAACCTACTACTGAGAAAAATTCCCCCATGCCTAAGGACCTCCTGGCTCAGCTACCGGCCCATGCATTGCTGCTGTGGGGGTACTCTGGCTATTACTGTCTGCTGAGATGGCTTTACCATGAGGAGGTAAACTTGTGAGGTTGGAAGTCCCACAGCAGTGCAGTGTTCAGGAGTGGGGGCTAGCAAAGCATCTACCGGGGAGCTAAAATATAAATTGTGAAAATTAAAAAAAACTGATACCTTAATATTTTCAACCATGCAATGTCCCACTCACAGCCTTGTGTTGTGGTGTGCCTCAAAGTTCCAATGCCCCATTCATAACCTTATGTCATGGGACAAAGTTTGTAACTGAATCAAATATCAATATCAAACAATAAAAATAGGTTAACAGGTATAACAAGCATTTTTCAATGCCGAATGTTGTCTTGCTGGCGTTGGCACTGGTAGTGCAGAAGTTAGAGAGATGCGTAATAGGAATGTCAGTGAAGTATTGAACTGATGCCAACCTCACCCCAACCCCCCCAGCAGAGACTGACAGGCATTGGGGTGTGCCTTTGGGTCATCGGCCATAATGCTCATGTCATTTCACCTCACCCTACCCTGCAGACACTGACAACTGTTGCGTTGTGCCTTGAGGTCTTCAGGCATTATGCTCACCCATTCCATAAGGAAATACGCTGAGATGGGTGCAGTATAGAGAATGGGGTGAACTTTGGGACCAAAGAGTCCAAGGCACACCTCGATACCTGTCACTGGCTGCAGGGTAGGGGTGGGGACAGAATGGCATGAGCATTACAGCCGACAATCCCAAGTCACACCTCATTCCTGTCAATCTCTACAGGTTGGGGCATTACGATTGGAAACCCTAACACCCAGGCGTTGTTGGTATTCTCCTCCATATTTTCAACATGGGCTTTTTAGACCCCACCTCATGAACAGTGGCACTATCGTTTGTTAGCCAAAATGTGATTTTGCACAGCGATTGCACCATTTGGCGCCACAGGTGAAAACACATTTCGGCAGGATGTGAAAAAACGACAGCAGTACTGTTCGCGAGAGGTATAAAAAATGGCTCGTTGAAAATTTGGAGTAAAAATATGAAAAATTGAGTGAAGTCACAAGCGTGCGTAGAAACTGTGCAACGCTTCGCCTATAACGTAATTATTTTGGGGATGTTTTAACCAAATTTTCAACATAGGCATTTTGGGACCTCTGCTCCTGAACACTGTCACTGTGATTTTGTTACTCTGTCCGAACATTGATTTCCTAGCGACTGCACCATTGTATGCGCCACATGTGCAAACACATTTTGGGCAGGATGTGAAAAATGACAGCTGTACTGTTCATAAGGAGGTGTAAAAAATGGCAATGTTGAAAATCTGGAGTGAAAATATGAAAAATTGGTGAAGTCATGAGCGTGCGTAGAAACTACACAATGCACACCTGTAACACAATTATTTTGGGGATTTTATTACCCACATTTTCAACATAGGCATTTTGGGACCTCCGCTCATGAACAGTGTCACTGTGATTTTGTTAATCTGTCCCAAATGTTGATTTCCCACAGTGGCCATGCCATTGTGTGCCACATGTGCGAAAACACATTTTGGGCAGGATGTGAAAAATGACAGCTGTACTGTTCATAAGGAGGTGTGAATAAATGGCAATGTTGAAAATCTGGAGTAAAAATATAAAAAAATTGTCGAAGTTATGAGTGTGCGTGGAAACTGCATAATGCACACTTGTAACACAGTCATTTTTGAATTTTCACCAATTTGCAGCATAGGCTTTTTGATCTCACCATGAACAGTGGCACTGTCGCTTCATTAATTGCACCGGAAGGTGATTACACAGTGACCATGAAATGACCTTTTGGGACCGAATAACGAGATGACAGTGGATGTGTTCATGAGGTGGGGTCCCAAGAACCCCATGTTAAAAATTTGGAGCCAAAATTCAAAAAAATGACTGAGATATTCACCTAAGTTGAAACCCCCCCATCCCCCCATTTATGCCATTATACAGCTTACTGGAATTTTTTCATTTTGCAGCTCGGCTTTGAAGAATTCAGACATGTTATCACTCCACTGAAGATCGCAGCACCAGACCTCTGGAAGTAAGTATGGGGTGAGGGGTGTGTGAGAAGTGGGATGTGCAGAGGGTAGGTGTGAGTTGGGGAGGGCGCCTGACAACGGACCATTTTCTTTTTTCAGGTACAAAAATAAATAATAAAATGGACACTGCACCCTGGGACAGTTTTCTTTCTTTACAGGTGAAATAAAACAAATGTTGGGCACACTGGGGTGGGCTTCCAGTGTGCCCATGACTTTCGGGGTGATGTTGGCCACACTGGGGACAAGCACCCAGTGTGCCACACAGTGGGGGTGGGGTGGGGGGAAGAACATGCCAAAGTGGTCGGTTTTCTGTGAGCGGAGGCACAATGGGGTGGGCTCCCAGTGTGCCACATAGTGTGGGGGGGTGGACATGCCGACACGGGGATTGCATCCCCGATGTCGGCCTTCTTTAGGGATTGTGTGGCTGCCATATTTATTGAAATGTTTCACCAGGAATGGCACATATGGGAGGTGTGTCATCTGTGCTGCTGCATTGTCTCCGACTGCAGCGGCACATTTCTTTCAAGTTGGTGGCACTTTACATAACACTTGTTTCAGCGCTAGCATGCTGGCTAACTGTGGAATGAGGACACACCTACTAAAAGGGTGCCCTGTTTTGCCACAACACTGACACACCTCTGAAAGTGCTACTACCCCAATATGTTGTTTGCGCGTGCGTGCAAGCCAATATAAAAATTAGGATTGACAGTAACAATAAATGTGTGGGGGGGTGTTCAAAAAAGAGGAAGATTTTTATTATCCCTTCCCTCAGACATGCCACTTGATTAGGTTTACAGTGTAGGTACAGAAGTGTAAGTTTGCAGAATTAATCATAGTTCCTATAAAATTTGAATCACAGTATGTGTTTTTTTGCAGTAGCACCAACCAGTTTTTTGTCAAGGGGACAGTTAAAATCCTCTCAAATATCACATGTTGAACAGTATACAAAAAAGGTTGTATTGCCTAAAATACTTCAGTTCTTTAAGTCTTAGTTGTGGAGCATCGACATTAATAAGCCAGAAGTTATCCACCTAAATGGTGACATCAAATAACAGCGCCTCCCGGTATAACTCTGACTATTTTTTTTTTTTTTATACTTTATTTTTCATTTTATCTGGTACTTTACAGACAAGAAGCATAAAGGTGACAGTCCAGTATTACAAAGTACCTTACCATCAAGAAAAAGAACATCTTTCTCCTAATCATAGGAGTGTTGTGCATCAGCTACATTTTGGTACATCATATGGGGTATCTTAACGTTATAATAAACAAGTTTAAGTAAATCTCCCTGATTTATGCTGAATAAACGAGCCCAAGAGCACATGGCATACACAAATGATAAATAATTGTCCAGCAATTCGGTCCACAAAACAAGCAGTGCCTCTATAATGGAAGCTATTGGTGCCATGTTCTAGCCTAGATGATAAAAAAAAACAAAACACTATTTTTAATGTAAATGCAGCTAGGAATTTTGAAACATGAAGAGGAAAAATACTACCTATTTATTTCTGAAGGCTTAGCATTTTAGAACATGCAGTAACAGTTACAGACCCCCATTTTCAAACTTAAAACAATGTGACCTGTTCAGTTTCCAAATTAAGGTAATGGGTCCCAAGAACAGTAGGACTGAGAATTTTGTCCCAAAATGTCAAGCTTTTGAACAAGCTTTTCCAATTTTTAAATTTAGAGTCTGCAGGGTAAATACTGTATATGTTAGTGTTACCAGTAGTCAGAGTGTCCTAAGTCCCAGCAGCTCCTTCATGTTGTTGTCTCGTCGTCCTCTACATCTGACTCCTCGATTCAGCAGCCCTCCATTCTGCATATTTGCCAGCCTCATTGGGATCCGAGAATAGATAAATTTTGCTCTGATGCACGATCTGAAGCCTGGCGGGGAAAATGATTGTATGCGGCACTCCCAACTCCCTCAAGATCCACCGCACGCCGTCAGATTTTTTCTTCGCTGCCTCGTAGCGTAACTGATGTTGGGAAAAATATGAACTGGGCTATCCCCCTGAATCAATGGAGCCACTCTTCAGGCAAACCTAAGAATTTTATCACGGGCACCAACTCCCAAAGTTACTGACATTAAGGTACGGGGTTCTTCTGTATTTTGTGAGCGACCACGTGGAGTGACCCTGTAAAGTTTTGTATTTCCCAAATGTTTGGTTGAGCTTCTGGATTCAGTTTTCTGTTAGCCAGTCTTGGATATTCAGGACTGGATGGTCCCTCTGAATTCTCTGGTAAACCAATGATCCGGATATTAGCCCCACGAGCTTGGTTCTCAAGTGCTTCCAATCTAGCTTTGAGGTGCTGGGTTTCTTGATAAGGAGTGTGGTTGCACCAGTCAAGGCCCTCAGCCTGCTCTCACACCTCTTTAATATCCTCTTTAATACCATCCACTGCCTTCTCCACAATTAAGACCCGATTGTTGAAATCGTCTGCTTTCTGATTGAGAGTAGTGACAGAGGCGATCAAAGTCTGTAGTTTATGAGCCAGAGAATTAATGGTTTCCCAGGATTCAGGCCGCTCCTCGGCAGATATGGCGTCTTCTGTTCTCCCAGGACCTGTTGCTCCTCTACTTTTTCCGGCAACCCCTGGTGTTTTATCTTTTTTGGGGTTACCCACCCTGGCAGATTTAGGGTCGCTCTTCCCGATGGTGAGGTCGAAGAATCTGTAGGAGGCTTCTAAATAGGGGATTAAGGTAGATTTTTCCCTCTAGTTGTTGAGAGCTGTATGGAGTTGCTGCTGCTAGAGCCTCTAGCCCCAACCGACTAATTTTTAACTGAAATGACAAGTTCAAAAACCCATTTCATACCCCCACACAAGAATCTTCCCTAATGATCAAAAGGACCCCCCCATAGTTTTTTTGTTCAAGCTGTATCCTCCAGTGATCTTAACCTAGTTTCCTGGAAAAAACTGTGTATACCCCATTGATTGAGCCACTGAAAAAGGGCAGAGTGCTTATAGATTATTACATAGAACTGGTGATGAAACTTTTTTAAAGGGATAATTGGCATCACATATTGATTTTTTCTTCATCAGATAACCTTCCTATTGCTGCAGCAGAGATAGTAGCAACTGAATCTTCAGATCATTTGTTATGATTCAAAATCCTAGACTAAAAATAGGAGATACTGGTCTCAGGAAAATGAACATTCAGGTTTTACAGGAGGAACAGGTAAGGGAGGATCCTTTAAGGTATCTAGTGATATGGGCGAAGCAAACTGAGTGACTCAAATTGAGCAACTCAATTTGCATGCCCAGAACAATCGCGACTGTAATAGAACAGCGAGGGCGAAGGAATAGTGAGAGAGAGAATAGCGAGAGGCAGTGAATACTGGGGGTGGAGTTACTAGGTAGGCAGGTTAAATGGATAAAGTCAGCAAGGTTTTACTGAGCTAGCCGCCTAGCGTGGTGGTTAGGTCACCACCTCTAGATGCTGTGGACCTGGGTTTGGGGCTGAGTGTAGGTAATGTTTCTATTTTTATTTACATGTCCTTGGTGTTGTAATTTATTGTAATGTGTTTTTTGGGCTCCTGTTCCCCGACTGTGTTCCCCCACCCATGGGTTGTCCCTCACGCAACTGTCACCACTGGCATGCCTCTGTCCCCATGGGGTAGCCTCTCCCCATGTTTTCCTCTTTCCCCAGTGTCTGCTCCCCCTGGAGTTGATTATATAAATATAGGGGTGCAGAGGGCTTGTCCCCTGCAATGGGGTGATGGGGTGCAGCCCCAGCATAAAATGTAAGGTGGGATATTCAGACTCGCCAGGCAGGCGCGAAGCTTGGGCATAGCGCAGCTGAGCTGCGCCAGGGCAGGGACCAGGCCGATATTCAGCGGGTGCTCGCCATGGCTCAGCACCATTGAATATGGCACTGAGGGTGCATGCACAGCGCACAGCGCAGTGGCACTGCACCAGCACAAGTGGCAGGAGGGGGGCAAGGGAATGTGCCAGCGCAAGTGCGGTTGCTCTAGGTGCATCAACCATGATATTCAGCACTGGGCATGCAAATTAGGCCAATATGCATGCAAGGTGCAAATGGGGCCATTTGCATGTCATTATGGCCCCATTTGCATGTGGTGCGCTGATCCCCGGTAACTTGCGCCTGGTGCCCTGCCAGGCTGCAGCCGTCAGGGACCAATGCCCACCTGCCCCTCGGTGGGCTCCGCTCCTGTTCTCCTGAAGGCATGTGTAATATTAAACCGTGGTGGTCCAGTGGACCAATCCCCATCGCTTGATCGCAGGCATAAGATATATATCTTCCTGGTGGTCCAGTGGACCGATCCCCATCGCCTGATCGCGGGCATATGTTAAAATCCCTGGTAGTCCAGTGGACCGATCCCCATTGCCTGAATGTGGGCTTAATTTACAACTCCCTGGTGGTCCAATGGAACCCCCAGTGCCTGATCATGGGCAGAATGATTCAGGGACACCCTGGTGGTCCAGTGTTACCCCTCCCACCCACCCACTGAGGCCCCGCCACCCTGCCCCCAGTCAGCGGAGGGCAGCAGCACCTGCCCGCAAGCTGCCCAGTCACCTCCAACTGACAGCGTACAGTAGGGCTGTACGCCTATTGGTCCACTGCATGGGCCAGTGGGCTGCAGACCATACTGTACCACACAGGCCCGAAATGTGAATGAACCATGCGAACCCTTTTCAATATACCACCCTAAGTGTACATTGTGGTACTATAACATGTATGGTGTCCTCGCTGTTTTTTTCGTTTCTGTAGTGCTGATCACTGATAATGTTTTTGCGACGTACTCCGCTGTTTTGGTACGCACTCTTAAATCTTCGCCATCTTTTAAATCTACTTTTTTGCTCACTATTCATTTCAATGTGTGTACGATTCGGTGGCTGACTGGTGGGAAGATACCAAACTGGCATGTAAAATGTTTTTTTTTTTGTTTGTTTGTTTGAAACTAGGTAAATCTAAAGTTCACCAGAAGTACTGGCAATATTTGTCTTTAAGGGGAAAGTTATAGGCTTTAATCTTGGAAAGATATTTATTCCAAACATCCAATAAGGAAAAATTTGTGCAGTAAAGGAAGAGATGAAAAGTTGCAGTACAGAGAAAAGGGAAATTGTTTAACCAGGAAAGGCACACTATGTCACAGCTTGTTTCCAGGTGTGACCTAGGAGCACAAGGAAGTTAAGTTACTTGCTTGGGGTCACACAGTATGCAAGGGAGGGCTGATGGAATTCAAGCCCAGGTCTCCAGGTTTGCAGCTCAATGCCCTTAACCACTATGCTATACTGTCCCCTTATAACAGGCCTGTATCTCTGTTAGCTGAACAAAAATTTGGGGTGCAACTAGGAGAATGCCACCTTCAAATCCCTTTGATAGCTGGTCCCAGTGAACAAATATGTTTTTCTGAGTAATTAGACTCTGATGGGAGACTGGTCTCTGAGCAACAGGGAATAGTTCAGGTTGTCAACAAATATGTGCAAACTTTTTTTTCTGAAAACCTAAAAAACCTAAAAAAGGCAGGATGAGCTATGGGCATCGCTACAGTGTCTCACTTTATATTCAGGGTTAGGGGAAGACATCACTTATTCCTCTTGAAAACATTTTTTGAAGTCAGGTCTAGAGGTCAAACTAAAACTGAAACGGAAACTTATTATGTGCCACCCATGGGCAAGCTTTATATGAGTGCGGTCACCAGTAAGTGCATACTGTCTCTTTTTCTGAAAGATGCTACCCTCTTGGACTTTGTTGATTCCCTTGAGATATTTGAAAGTTTCTATCATGTCCCCCCTCCCTCTTTTCCTCGAGGCTATACATCTTAAGCTCCTTTAGTCTTTCTTCATATGTCTTCTGGTGTAGACCCTGCACCATTTTGGTTGCCCTTCTCTGGACAACCTCCACCCTGTCTATGTCTTTGCGGAGATGTGGTCTCCAGAACTGTACAGAGTACTCCAGATGTGGTCTTACCAACTGTCTGTACAGAGGGACAACAACGTTCTGTTTTCTACTGGTGATGCCTCTCCCTATGCATCCCAGTATCCCCCCAGCCCTCCTTACTGCCTTCTCACATTGCTGGCCCATCTTTAGGTCATCTGATATGACTACCCCCAGGTCCCTTTCTATTTTGTTGTTGTCAGTATCTCACCCCATTGTGTACTCTTCCTGGGTTTTTGTTTCCCAGGTGCATTACTTGCACTTCTTTGCATTTAATCTAAGCTGACATTTGACCATTCCTCCAACCTTGCCAAGTCCTTTTCATCCTTTCCACCCCACTTTGTGTATCAACCCTATTGCAGATCCTTGTGTCATCTGCAAAGAGACATACTTTTCCTTCCAGTCCCTCTGCAATGTCACTTATAAAGACATTAAAAAGGACCTGCCCCAGTACTGAACCCTGCGGTACCCCACTAGTAACCCCCCAATCTTCACTGTGGGCTCCATTTACTATTACCCTCTGTGTCCTGTTGTCCAGCCAGTGTTTTACCAAGGCTACCACCCTGGGACCCACGCTCAGGCTGGCTAATTTGTTTATTAATTTTTTGTGCGGGACTGTGTCAAATGCCTTGCTAAAGTCTAGATAGGCCATGTCCACAGCCCTTCCCTGGTCTACTACTTTGGTCACCCAGTCAAAGAAATCAATTAGATTTGTCTGACATGACCTTCCTGCTGTGAATCCATGCTGCCTTGGGTTCTGTGCCCCACTGGCCTCTAGGTACTCAACAATTCTTTCCTTCAGATGTGATTCCATCATTTTCCCTACCACTGAGGTCAAACCGACATGTCTGTAGTTTCCTGCCTCTGTCTTGCTCCCACTTTTGTGAAGGGGAATCACATCTGCCCTCCTCCAGTCCTCAGGTACCACACCATCCTCCCATGATTTATTAAAATGGTAGTCAGTGGTGTTACTAGTTCTTCCCTTAGTTCTTTTAGAATTCTGGGGTGAATCCATCAGGCCCATTGCTTTATCCGCTTGCAGTTTTAAGAGTTCTTTCAGAACCCTTTCTTCTGTGAAAGGACTAACATCAATCTTCCTATCCAGAGTGCTTCTATTGACTGGATTAGGTATCTCCCCTGCTTTTCCTTTGTGAATACTGAGCAGTATCTGTTCAGTATCCCTGCTTTTCATTGTCGCTCTCTGCCCCACACCTTCCTGTTTATTCAGCCTCAGTATCCCTGCCTTAGTCTTTCTTTTCTCTAATGTACCTATAAAGGTTTATCCCCCTTCTTAACTGAGTTGGCTATATTTTCCTTGGTTTGGGCCTTCGCTATTCTGACTGCCTTCCTCGCTTCCTTCTGCTTTAACTGGTACAGTTATCTGTCCTGCTCCTTCTGTGTATCCTTATACTTCCTGAATGCTATCTTTTTCTCCCTAACCTTCCCCGCCACTTCTTTTGAGAACCATAGTGTTTTTTCTTTCATTTTGATTTGTTTATTTGCTTCACACAAAGGCTTGTTGCCTCTGTGATGGTGGTTTTGATGTTTCCCCATTGTTGCTCCACCCCACCTTCTTGCCTGTTTGCTAGTGCTTTTCTGAGGCATGCTCCCATTTTGACAAAATCAGCCCTTCTGAAGTCCAGTACCTTCACTTTTGTATGGCTTGACTCTACAGCTAAGTTTATCGTGAACCACACTGGTGGTCACTTGTTCTCAGATGTCTACCCACTTCAAGATCGGAGATCCTCTCTCCATCCCCATTTGAGAGTACGAGGTCTAAGATTGCTCCCTCCCGAATGGGTTCCAAAACTAGCTGTCTGAGGCATGCCCCCTGTAGGGCATCGAGAATGGCCCTGTTTCTGGATATGGCTGCAACAAAGGTGCTCCAGTTAACATTTGGCATATTCAGGTCCCCCATCAGTAATATCTCCCCTTTCTCTGCCATCCTAAGGATGCCTTCTATCATTTCCTTGTCCATTTCCTCCCCCTGAGATGGGGGTCTGTATACAACCTCTGTGTGGATTATGGTGCCATTTCCAGTCTCCATGGTGACCCAAAGTGCCTCCTCTCCTCCCCTCACTGTTTACCCTTTAGTTCTGTTGCTTTGATCCCTTCCCTTACATTGAGAGCTACTCCTCCTCCTCTTCTTCCCTCCCTGTCCCTCCTGTAGATTGTGTACCCTGGTATGTTGTCATCCCAGTCATGGTTCTCTGTGTACTATGTTTCTATGACTGCCACGATATCCAGGCATCCCTCTTCCATCAAGGCCACCATCTTGGGGACTTTTTTACCTAGACTACAGGCATTGGTACTCATTACCCTCCATATTTTTATGACTTTATTTCTTTTTGGCCCATCCCTGTCCTTACTGCCTTTGTCTTTTTCTCCATTTACCCCTGCTCTTCTTCCTATTGACTGCTCTATCTTGGTGTTTATCTCACTACTACCCTGATTTTGTTTGGGGGGGGCTAGGATTTCCCTTCTCCTTTTCAGTGCCTCCCCCTTGGCTAGTTTAAATGCTTGCCAGTGAAGCACTTAAACCTATCACCTAGGATCCTGGTTCTCCTTGGATAGATACAGATCATCATGCCAGTATAGGCCTGCATCCCTCCAGGTGGAGCCCCAGTCCCCAATGAAGCCAAATCCACAGGCTCTGCACCAGTTTATAACCAGTCAATGAATCCCATGGTGCGCGGTACTCTGCTGATCTGTGCCATAGAACAGGTAGCACTTTCGAGAAATTTACCGTGTGTGCTACTTGTCTAAGGCCCCTCCCAACACCACAAACTCCTGTTGCACTGCTCTGATCTCATTCTCAGCCAGGTTATTTGTCCCTAGGTGGATAATGACATCCAGCTGACTCCTCTGCAGCTGCTCCCACGATCCTGAGGATTCATTTCCTGTCCCCAAGCCATGGCACGGGCAGGCACCTTATCTCCCTTCCCTCCCTCCCCCAGTTCTAACCCCCTAACAACTGAGTCCTCCACCAGGAGTTGTTTCCTTCCCCTGCGGGGTCCTGTGCCACCCTACTGTGGGTCTCCATTGAGGAGGTTCCCAGCATCCTCCTTGGTCTCCACTGCGGGTGCCTCCATAGAGGAACCATGCTCCAGAGTGGTGAATGAATTGTAGAGAGGCACAACTGGAGGGATGCACCTCTGTTCCACCACCCTCACCCTCCCTGAGCCCACCGTGGTCCAACCAGGCAACATAACACTGAAACTGGGGGTGCCCAATCCCCCGGTGTCAAAACCTGAAAAAAAGAAACACGTACCTTGGCATTTTTTTTAAAAATACCCTGCAAAAAGGAAAACGGTCCATCGATGTCTGTTGCAGCTGCCACTGTAACTTCAACACCCCCCTCCTATTTTTTTTTAAATACCTGTAACCCCAACCCCCCCTTTTTTGTTATTCAGACAAGGCAACAAACCACAAGTGGCAGAAAATAGGTATCACCCCTGACATTAGGCAATGCCTGGCTCAGGCATCTCAGAGATTGAGAGAGCGAAACAACATTCCTATTTTACCCAGGTTGGTGAGAGAGGGTGCCAGGGCTATGGTGTGTCTCCTGTCTGTGGGGCCCCCAAAACATCATGCAAGTCACTCAAAGATGGATTGTCCACAACCAGAAATGTGGATGTTATTGTATGGCTTTTATTCCTGACAAAGTATTAACAAGAAATGGTGGTGTCCCCAGGGCTTGAAGCTGTAGAGACATATGACACATTTTGTAACAGGCAAAAACATTTCAGACCTCTTGCAGGCAGTACTGACTTCTTACACAAACATTTCCTACAGACGTCCAGCCCTATGCAGGGAATTATGGACTCATGAACTACTAGTCCTATTTCAGGGGTGCCTGGACTATTTCGAGCACCACTAAGTGACTTAAGTTAACACCTTAGACCATTCCTCTTGTAACCAGTTAGGTCTTCTCGGGACCTAGAATGAGGGGATAGCTCACTCTGGCCAAAACTAGACTCTCTCTGCCATTACTTTTAGGAAAACATGATTCACTAGCCACACAGGTGCTACAAAAGACATCCTACTGCACAAACCTGCCAGGGTCTCAAGTACTTGTATCTGACAAGGCACCAGACAACCCCATTCGAACACTGTACTTGTTACATCTTGTATCCCTCAGGACACTTGTAAAAAACACTAGAAATTCGCAGATCTCACTCAAAATCCATATCTCTAGTTTGTACACACACAGTCTCTACATTCTGGGTAGTTCTGATAGCTCTTACAGTTTTTGGGGGGTTGCTCCAAAGTACTCACTGACACTTCAGTCCCATTCCTTTTACTGTGAAAAATCTTCTCCCACTTGGGCTTCACAGGATCTGGTAGCCACCACTTCCCAGGAAACCTGCCATTGGTTACTTTACTATGACAGAAAACAACAAAATGAGAGTTCTTCCCTCTAGCAAGTGACCTCTGTGCAGAGCACTACTTGCTGTAGAACTCTCAGCTCAAACTCTGACTTCAAAGTCTGACTGACAGCTCAAAAACAGCTGCAGGCACATTGTGACTTATGCTGCTGCAAGGGTTCTAAATTCCATGACATCATCCCCTGCCTCAGCAGAGCTGAGCAGGTGGTGATGTAATGTTTTACAGAGAGCTTTTAAACCCTCCGACTGCCCAGGCTATCTGCCCGATCTAAAACTGGTGGGATTCCAGTAACCCCAGGAACTAGTCGGTTACACTCACTGCCAGCAGACAAGCTTGCTATCCGCAGCAAGGGCTTTGGACTGCAACACAGGCCATCCAACCCCTAGGCGCCCTATGAGGAGGCGTGGCCAGTCCCTCTCCTACCTATGACTTACCGTAGGCAGTTTACCACAGGGAACATGGAGCATGCTGAAGCAAACTTTAGCCTTACCTGACAGACTAGCTAAGGAAACCCCACTCCATGGTGTCCCAAAGGAACATACTAAGCACTCGTCAACAAGACAGGACTAGTCACCCCTATCCGGATCAGGGTCACCAGCCTGTCTACACCCTAGCCCACTAGGGAAATGCTGTCTATCACTACACTACCCAAGGCACAGCCTATACCTTTACACATTTCACACAGCTTTAGAAACATACATATGACATTGCCATGCATTCCCCAAACCCAATAATGCACCCTTTACACCTGTAATTAAAAAATGCTTAACCATTTCTAAATCACACTTTAAAACACTTTCAAAAGACTAGGAAACATAGATCTATGTGATAACAGTGAAAACCAAAAGGCAATCACCGTTATCAGAGACGTCAGAGATTGCGGAAATTTATTTTGGCACTCTGACACCAGGCCTATAACAAAAGGGTGCAAGGACTTTGTTTTTAATGTTTTATGCAGGGAGGGCTGTCCCCACCCTCTACTTAAGGATTTTCAACTCCGGGGTGCATGTTGGGGGGTGAAAACATGAAAAAAAAAAAGGGTTGGGCCAGGCACAACAAAAATGCACCAGCGCCCAGACCCGAACCCAGTACCCAGTCGACCAACACTGCAAACCCACCCACCATGCCAGGGGGTTGGCTCGGCAACCCACCGTGGCACCACCCCCACATACCCTCATGCCCCTCACTGTGTGTGCCCACTTCCCCCCATGAGTGTACCTATAGTGGCATCCTGCTGCTATATTCACCCACCCCCCCATCCGGCCGCCCCACCCTACCATAGCCGTCCATGAAATGCGCCAGAGTGGGTCCTATTGCAGGCACCACCCCCCAGCACTAATATCACAGGATACTGAAACACCTGGGCTCCGCTGAGCCACAAATCCTCTTCTTTTCTTCTTCCAGTCACACCTGTAAAAGAAAACCTACAAGAAAAACAACAGCAACAAACCTCCCACCAGCAGATACAATACAATCCCAAAATGTTTAAAGGGTTATTCTACAAGAAGCAGTATATAAGTACAAAAATAACACACACAAAACACTTCTTGGGGGACGGGAACCCTCAAATGTCCTTCTAAGGATGTAATGTCCTGAGTGCATGGGGCACTCATGCACAAGAAAAGTTTTTAAGGATGATGGCCGAAGCCAGTCCCAGAACTATTTCTGTAAGCAGGCACAAGGCCTACTGGAAATGTCCAGACCAGATATCCACTGGACCAAGGTAGTAAGGCATTATACTGCTGACCAAAAAAGAAACTGCAGCCACGGCCTCCCTTGTTGCTCCCAGGGGGGACGATGCACTTTGACCTTCCGGATCTTCTTTCTTCGGATGATTGTCTGCTGATTGTGTGGCCCACTGACCATGGATCTTGCTCATAGCTGGCTCTTCCAGGTACTTTTGGGGTTGTACCACTGGGGATGAGAACCATGGATGATTGTCCCATCTGGATGAGACATCTTTATTGAGTACACTGTCTTGTTGCCTTCATGATCAGTTGCAATTACTGAGTCCAGGTGGAGGGAGAGACCCACCTTCCAAGAATTGACTTTATCTTTACAAACATTTTCTCTGCTAGATGGTTTAAGTCCTTTCATCCTGCACCAAAGCTCACTAGTAGATGCCCTGGCTTCCTCCAGCAACCATTACTCTCTCCAAGCCTTAATTTCCTCCCACATCCACCTTGGCATAAATGGATATTTGACTCCAAATTCCTTCTCAGCTCTCCTCCGGATCACTCTCTCCTCTTTGCTGCTCTTTGGTAAATGCAAGCCCTCAGCCTGGCTTGGGGTGGCCAGGTCTGATGCAACCACGCGTCTTTGTTCCACACAGGTAAGAGGCAGTCCACACCTGTGTTCTCCTCTACCTTTTGCACACTGGAGCCCCTCTATCCCTTCTGCTGAGGGCTCCAAAATTTCAACTCTGCATCTGATGGCCCAGTCTCACCATCAGACACTTCCACCTCCTCCAATGCTTCCATATGGGCCACCCAGGGCAGTTTACTGACTCCACCCCTGTGAACACTCATTCTTTATTGCTGCCTGAGGCATGGGCCTCCCATGTGATGAGGTCCTCCAGCTCCTCATCTTCCCCGAGCACACTTGACCGTATCCTCTGCCCAAGTCCACAGGTTCGAATCCTGCCACTGCCATGCCCTCTCAGACTCTTCCTGGGCCAAGGGGCTGCTTGCATCTCTTTGCTACACTCAGCCACACCCTCAAAAATTATTTAAGGAAATCTTCTGCTTCCTCCTGCTCACACTGTGTACTAGCCTGTCTTTCACAACTATGCTCTGCTCTGAGGGTCCATGTGAGAGCCAACTGGACACATCAGACAGTCTCTCTGTGAGGGCCACTACCCATACTCATGCCAACATTTCTCCTGCAGTCCTGGCAGTGGGGGATGGCTATTACATCTCATCCAACTTTTAAACATACTGCACACATGCTAACTGGATAGCAAGGGAGTACTATGTTGAGAGGAGCTCCTACATAGCCATACTCCTCTTCAAACTTTCTCAATTCCTGTTCTTTCTGTGCCACCCATGTCTTAACATGCATGGATACAGTTTGCCTCCACTTACCATGTTTAACTCTCTGCAAAATGCATCCAGAAAAACCACTGTTACAACGTGCACATATTCTCACTGCTTTTTATCACTTTAAAAGTCTTTCTTTTAGCCTGCCCACTTTACTGAGTGACCTGCATTTTGCTTAGATGCTGTTACTTTTTTTCAATTGCCCCTGCCCCAACATGGCTGCTGCATTTTCCACCATGTCACATACTACACTCACACTGTTTTGCTCACATTCTGTTTTTTTTTTGTACAAACACTTCTTTTACTTGATCAGGCACTTGGTTTACTTGCACAGCACATGATTACTTTGTCAAACACTTGGTTTACTTGCACAGCACTTGGTTACTTTCTCAAACACCTGCCCAGAAACCTTTTTGCTTTGCATCACAGTTTTGTTGGTACTTACTGAAGTCACTTGCATCAACTTTATGGCTGTGGCCTGCAAACCTGTCAGTGGCACTTGCGCTCGCTTTTTGGGTGATCCTGCCCAATGGCCAGCAAAGAAACACACTGCAGTAGCTACTGGAATGATTGCTTTGACTGTTTTACTAGGAGAAGCCCGACTTTTACTGTGTCCAGCACTTTTTGAGCAAAAATTCAATACTCCACCAATGATACTTATTTTTTTTAACCAGGAGAGACACACTAAGCTGAAGCTTGTTTACAGGTGTGAGCTGAGAGCACAAGGAAGTTAAGTGACTTGCTCAGGGTCACACAGTATGCAAGTGGGGTCAGTGGGATTCAAACCCAGGTCTCCAGGTTTGCAGCTCAGAGCCTTAAACCACTGCACTATACTGCCTCCTTTCAAAGAACCTAATGCCTCGCATGCTCCTCTCTCTCTCTCCCCCTCATGAACACTGCACAGTTCACAGAGTTGTAGCCAGGGGGTGGAGCTTCACTGAGAGAGCCAATCACTCGATGCCATGCAAATAAGCTAGGGGCACTTTCTCTCTCTCTCTCTCTCTCTCACTCCACAGCAATCCTTGAGCTGTGGAAGCCAATTTTAAAGTGCAGCTGACTTTTTTCTTTGTGACTGTATTCATAGTCCCAAGCAAGTGCTTTAACTGAATTTTTACATTTAAAACACATTCGTTGCAGCGACTGCGATACTGTCCTCCTCAGGCTTGGGAAAAAATTATTCCCACAGTACATAAATGTTTCTTGGCCCACAATCACATGCAGCTGGCAATTATGACTACTTTTAAACAGTTTTAAGCATTTTCAAGCACAGTTTCTCAGTTCCACTAAAATAGTCCATAACAGCACATTTTTTCACAAAGTCTCATACTGTAGTCCACTCTCAAGCTGTACATTATGCAGCAGGCATATTTCTTGGCAAATTACAACTTTTTTCCACAAAAACAGACGTTTGGCAGGGTGCACCACCACCAGACAGAAAGACCACAGACATACCCTCAGCATGGCAAGCTTTTCCTGTCCCCCAAATCCCGGATGAACCCCAATTTTGTAACCCCAACCCCTCTTTTTGTTATTCAGACAAGGCAACAAACCACAAGTGGCAGAAAATAGGTATCACCCTGGCATTAGGGCAACGCCTGGCTCAGGCATCTCAGAGGTCGGGGATAGAGCACAAAACAACATTTCTATTTTACTCAAGTCAGGAAGAGAGGTATCAGGGCTATGATGTGCTTTTTATCTGTGGGGCCCCCAAAACATCACACAAGTCACTCAAAGATGGATTGTCTGAAACCAGAAAATTGGGATGTTACTGTATAGCTTTTATACCTGACAAAGTGTTAACAAGAAATGGTGGTGCCCCCAGGGCTTGAAGCTGTACAGATAGATGACACATTTTGTAACAGGCAAAAACATTTCAAACTTCTTGCAGGCAGTACTGACTTCTTACACAAACATTTCCCACAGATGCCCAGTCCTATGAAGGGAATCATGGACTCACGAACTGCCGGCCCTATTTCAGGGGTACCTGGACTATTTTGAGCACCACTAGGTGACTTAAGTTAACACCTTAGACCATTCCTCTTGTAACCAGTTAGATCTACTTAGGACCTAGAATGAGGGGATAGCTCACTATGGCCAAAGCTAGACTCTCTCTGCCATTACTTTTAGGAAAACATGATTCCCTAGCCACACAGGGGCTACAAGAGACATCCTACTGCACAAACTTTGTGTCAGGGTCTTGAGTACTTGTATCTGACAATAATAATAATAATAGCTTTATTTTTATGGCGCCTTTCAAAAGCCAAGGTGCCGCTCAAAGTTTAAAACACATCATACAGCTCAATATCCTTAAAAATATAAAACAACAATAAAACAACTAATACAATCAGAAAAAACATCAACCACCAAACGCTTGCCTCCATAAATAAGTTTTCAAGGCCTGTTTAAATCCCTCCACAGTCGGGCACTCCCATAACCGACGGGGTAGAGAATTCCAGAGGGTAGGGGCCGCAAACATGAATGCCTGGGCCCCAGAAGATTTTAAACACATCCTCGGGATCTCTAGCAACCCCTCATCAGCTGAGCGGAGCTATCACCCAGGGAGGTAAGGAACCAGGCGCTCTTTCAGGTAGTCTGGGCCCTGTCCATGTAGGGCTTTAAAAGTCAGAAGACCAACTTTAAAGGTGATCAGCCACTGTACTGGCAGCCAGTGCAGTCCATGCAGCACCGGTGAACTATGACTAGACCCGAGGGTTCCTGTCAAAAGCCGTGCCACAGCTTCTGCACCAGCTGCAGGCAGTGGATTTCCATCCCAGGTAGCCCTAGGTAAAGGGAATTGCAATAATCTAAGCACATGGACACAAAGGCATGGACCAGCGTAGGAAGATCACCAGACAGAACAAGGTAATCCCTGAGATATTCCTCAGATGATAGAAAGAGGATTTGATGACAGCAGACACCTGTGAGTGTAGACTAAGCCCTTCATCAAAAATTACCCCCAGGTTCCGCACCTGTTAAGAGGTTGGGAGTGATAGGCCCCCAAGGTATAGCTCTGAGGATAAACCAGCCCCCAACCCCCCTATCCTGTGCGCCAGATCCACAACCAACACCTCAGTCTTATCCGAGTTCAACTTCAGCCAACTCGAGTCCATCCACTCCTGGATTTCTGTGAGGCAGTTGTTAAAGACCAAGAGAGCTCCATCCTGGCCAGGTGCAAAAGAAAGGTAGAGCTGGGTATCATCAGCATAGCAGTGAAACCTCAGCCCATACCTTCTTACAATGTCTCCGAGGGGCAGCATGTACCATGTGAACAACATGGGGGACAATACTGAACCCTGAGGAACCCCACAAAACAGAGAAACTGGGTCTGAGGAATAAACCCCAGACACCACTCTCTGTGTTCTTCCAGTGAGGTAAGATGTAAACCATCTGAGGACTACACCAGCTAGTCCACAGATGAACCTCAGACAATTAAGCAGTACCCCATGGTCTACAGTGTCAAACGATGATGAGAGATCTAGGAGAACCAAGATGGAATGGCTCTTCCAATCTCTAGCCATCAGGAGATCATTGAGCACCCAAACCAGTGCTGTCTCAGTACTATGCCTCTTTTGAAAACTGGACTGGAGGTGTTCATAGATGTCATGGATGGTCAAATGGTTCTCCAGCTGTATGGCCACTACTTTCTCAGTCATCTTCCCTAAAAAGGGAAGATGTGAGACTGGTCTGTAGTTCGCATGGCAGTCGGGGTCCAAAGAAGCTTTCTTCAAGAGGGGTGTTACCACTGCCTCCTTCAAGGAGTTGGGAAACTCACCTGTTTCCAAGGAGCACCCGACTATCCATGAGAGGACCACACCAATGGAATCAATACAACCCAAAATCAGGGAAATTGGTCCAGGATCCAAACTACAGCACGTAGGGCGCATACTCTGGACAATGTGCGTGACATCCATGAACTCCGATTGGTTGAAGGTACTCCAGGAAAGCTGAGGAGCAGCAGCCACATGCTGGTCCAGAGCAACACCCTTAGAGTGTGCCGGATGGAGTGCCACCCTGATGTCACTCCATTCAGCACACTCTAAGTCACCAGTCAACCTCATTTGAACATTGTACTTGCTATATCTTGTACCCCTCAGGATACTTGTAAAGAACACTAGAAATACGCAGATCTCACACATAATTAATATCTCTAGTTTGTACACACACACAGTCTCTACATTCTGGGCAGTTCTGATAGCTCTTACAGTCTTTTGGGGTTGCCCCAAAGTACTCACTGACACTTCAGTCCCATTCCTTTTTCTGTGAAAAATCTTCACCCCCTCGGGCTTCACAGGATCTGGTAGCCACCACTTCCCAGGAAACCAGCCATTGGCTACTTTACTATGGCAGAAAACAACAAAATGAGGGTCCTTCTCTCTGGTAAGTGATCTCTGTGCAGAGCACCACTTGTAGTACTCTCAGCACAAACTCTGACTTTAAACTCTGACTCACAGCTCAAAAACAGCTGCAGGCACAGTGTGGCTTATGCTGCTGTGAGGGTTCTAAATTCCATAACATCATCCCCTGGCTCAGCAGAGCTGAGCAGGAGGTGATGTAATGTTTTACAGAGGCTTTTAAACCCTCTGACTACCCAGGCTATCTGCCTGATCTAAAACTGATGGGATTCTAGTAACCCCAGGAACTGGTCAGTTACATACCTGTAAAAAAGAAAACAGTCCATCAATGTCCATTGCAGTGACCACCATTCCCCCCCACCACCATTTCTAACACTGACAGTTGGAGTGCCCAATCCCCAAGTGCCTACTGCTGGTGCCCCTGTAACTGTTACCCCACCTGACCTTCCCACACAGCACCCACCACCCAAACATAACACTGACACTGTGGGTGCCCAATCCCCCAGTGTCCAAACCTGAAATAAAGAAAACCTTCCCTCTGCATTTTTTTAAGCCTCTAAAAAAGAAAATGGTTCATCGATGTCTGTTGCCCGTTAGTTCCCCCCACCTGCCCCTCCTCCTCAGCAGCCACCCCCCCAAGCCCTTATTTACCCACCGGGGGTCCCACGCCATGATCTTCTCTGGACCACAGACACGTCTCTACTCTTCAAAGCCAGACCGCAAACTGAGGAAATCAGGTATGCGATTCAGTGTATTTCAATGGGGTTTTGAAGTTGGTAGCATAACTTGGCCATTTTTCAATATTTTTGCCCCAGATTTTCAGTATACCTTTTTTGGGACACCACCTCATGAACAGTGCAAGTGACATTAGATAAATCTGTCCCGAAAGGTGATTTCGTGGTCACTGCACAAAATCACCTTTGGGCAGAAGTTAAAAATGTTCTCAGTGTCCCCGTTCTATGGAGTGGGTTGTAAGA
The DNA here is from genome assembly GCA_016271365.2 of Neoceratodus forsteri. Classification (NCBI taxonomy): domain Eukaryota; kingdom Metazoa; phylum Chordata; order Ceratodontiformes; family Ceratodontidae; genus Neoceratodus; species Neoceratodus forsteri. Next base: position 214,149,875 of record CM057456.1, read on the forward strand.
AGGCTATATTAAAATTTGGTGTAAAATATTAAAATAACAAAGTGATGAGCCTACACTGAAATTTGTGAACACAGGCTCATAACTTGGGCAATTTTAAATATTTTGACCCCAAATTTTCAGCATAGCCATTTCTTTATAGCACCGCATGCATGTGACAGCTGTCATTTTTCAAATCCTGGCCAAAATGTGTTTTCATGCCCTGAAAGTTGATTTAGCACTCACTGCGCAAAATCACCTTTCAGGCAGGAGTTGAATATTTTTTCTGCACTTGTTCATGAGGTGGGATAATAACAAGGCAATGTTGAACATTTGGTGTAAAAATATTAAAAAAACAGCAATGTTATGAGCCTACATTGAAATTTATGAATGCAGGCTTATAACTTTGATAATTTTCAATATTTTGACCCCAAATTTTAAACATAGCCATTTCTTCTTAGCACCTCATGAATATGGCAACTGTCATTTTTCAAATCCTCACCAAAATATGTTTTCATACCAGTGGCGTGGAATGATGCTTCGCTGGTGCGGAATGACATTTTGGCATGGATTTGAAAATGTTCACCTACCGGGCTCATTAGGTGGGGTAATAAGAAGACTGTGTAGAAAATTTGGTGTACATATCCAGTAGAATGCCCAGGTTATGATCGAACATTACACTGTTTCAGCGTTCACTTGTAAATTTCCTAATTTTCAATATCTTGACTCCAACCTTTCAACATAGCCATTTTTCCACACCACCTCATAACACGTGACATGTATAATTTTTAAAATCCTGGATGAGATGTGTTTTCACACCTCTGGTGCGAAATGACATGTCGACCAATATACTATAAATGGTACATGTCATGTCTATAAGGCGAATCTGAAACAAGTACCTTCAAAATTTGGGCTCAAAATTGCAAAACACAAATTGTTTAACAAGCATCAAATGTTCAGCATTGACAAATGCTTGTTTATTTATTTGTTTTTGATACCAAGTAAGACAACATTATACAAAATATGAGATATGGTATTTACTTTTTACAAGATACTAAATTCAAATCACAGTTTGATATTAATAGAGCAAAAGGGGCATGGCCTGAGGGACTGTCATTTTGTTCTATAGTGGAGGAAAGGTGTTTGGGTGTAGGTATCCTCTTTACATTGTACCAATTTAAGGTGGGAAAAACTTTTGGGTCTGGTACCTGGAAGAGCTCTTTTGCTAGATGTATGTTATTAGAACCAATGCCCAGGAGTGTGCACTAGGAAAAGGTGCCACCAAGAACAAACATAACTGGATTACCTTAATGTTCTGAGCACTCACACCCATAAAAGGGATGCCACACCATAGTAAAAATTTATAGCATCTTTATTAGAATCCCAGACTGGTAGTCTAGAGTCTCGCCTAATGCGTTTCAGATTTTAGTAGTCCTAGATAATGATAACAGTCTTTGAAACTGAGTTCTCAAAGTTAAGTAGTGTAAATATTGTTCATTTTTAAGTTTCTTGGTATGAAACTGAAAAAAAAACTGGTGTAACACCTTTTTACAATTGATCCACAATTCCGGGGTGAATCAAACATTATTAATAATGACTTTTGTGCTTCTATAAATTCGTTTAATGCTATGCTAACTTCTGGATTTTTGAGAATGGAAGTGTTAAGGTGCCATAACCCAAGCCCCACCAGCGCTTTAGCAGTACCTGTTTTAATCATTAATAATTTATGGTCAGGCGTTTTTACTGGCACCATAGCAAATGTGCCCACTTCTAACCAGGGGGGAAATCGAATCACTTTAAGCTGCAATCAAAGTCTCTCCCCATAAGATACCTTTTGTGATGTACAAATAGGTTGAATTATTCTGAAGAGTCGACACTGTCAGCCTTTGACTGGGGTGCATAGATATTGATCAATCTGAGATGCAAATTCTAATAACATACCTGGATTACCTTAATGTTCTGAGCACTCAAACCCATAAGAGGGATGCCACACCATAGTAAAAATTTACAGCATCTTTATTAGAATCCCAGACTGTAGTCTAGAGCCTCGCCTGACTCATCTCAGATTTAAAATCTTTTATCAAAGGCCAATAGACTCACGCCCACACTCCTTAAATACCATAAAATACAATCATGTGGTATAGTGATGTCACCATTACCTCTTTCCCAATTGGTCAGCACATAGAGATTCCAAATCATTGGTTAAAAAGTGTAACTTATTTTTCAAAAGCTAAAATCAACTTTATTTTAACATGTTAAAATCCTTCCCAGACCAACATTAAATCTATAGTGCTTATTAAAAAATACATTGATTTTTACACTTAATTATAAGCTACAAGTAGACCGTCCAAAAGTAGAAAAAAGTAGAAGAGTGAAAAAGGGGGTGCACCATCAAGAGGGGAAACACTGGGGAGAGAAACATAAGTTACATACAAGAGATAAGAAAAAAGGGGGGAAAAGGATTGGGGAAGAAAGCAATAAATCAAAGAAAAAGTAGTTTGGCAAAGATGATTATTCTTATTTTGTACCTGGTTAGTTTACATTTTCAAGTTCACATATCCCATTTGCTGCTTAAATGCATCATTCATATAAATAATAAATATTCTAAAGTGACGGGTATATTCATTTACAACTAAAAAAGAACCACCAATTCATTTTCGTTTTCTCAAATAAGGTCGAACATCAAGCTGAGTATTCAGACCTGGTTGTACATTCACTTTTAATGTCAAAATCCAAACGTTTTCTCTCTCTAAGATTACATTTTTGTAGCCCCAACCCCCTAAGTTTTCTATTCACTTTGTCAATTGCTACAAACATGAAAGCATGCTCTTCTCCATTCTGTGCTAAGGTACAGTGTGCTGCTGTTGCATATGTTACATCTCTTTTTTTCTATCGCCCTACAGTGTTCTCCAACTCTAATTTTAAAACACTGTTCTGTTTTCCTCTATGTAAAAGGCTTGGCAAATACTTTTTGAAAGATAAATTATGCCTTCTGTGGTGCATGTTATACACTGCCTTATTTCATACTGCTTTTGTACATTACAGCTTGTTAAGTATTTTGTCTGTACAATTTTATCACAATAAATGCAATTTCTACATTTAAAGCAGCCAAATAGCTGCTTCAACCAAGTTTGAGGCTTTTGTGTTTGGTAGTGGCACCAATAAATCGTTCAGAGTAGGTGCTTTCTTGTAGCACATACATGGCCTGCTTTCATTAATTTGTATCAAACCTGGTTTTACTGCTAGAACCTTCCAGTGATCTGATATAATAATCTCTAAGATGTATGACTCTGCTGAAAACTCTGTAACAAAGTTAAACCTTGTTTCCACCTCTGTAGCTTGATCTTTCGGTGCCAGCTGTTCTACTCTATCTCATTCTTTAGCTTGTGAGTAAGCAGTTTTGATGTTGTCAGTACTGTACCCTCTCTCTAATAATCTACCTTTCAGTTTTTGTTCACCTTGCTCAAAGGCAGCCTCTGTACTACAGTTTTGGTGGTACCTTAAAAATTCCCCCTTAGGGATATTTGCTGCCACATGTGGTGGGTGACAGCTGTTAGCTCTCAAAATTGTATTCCCATCAACCCTTTTTCAAAAAATCTCACTCTCTATCATATTGTTATTTCTGTACAGGTTCAAATTCATATAGCAAACTTTGTCTGTACTGCCTTTGTATGTAAAACGTAAGTGGGGGTTTGACTCATGCAGATACTTGACAAACCACTCACATTTTTCAATGTCCCCTTTCCAAATTATTAATATGTCATCTATATATCTCTTCCAGATTAGAATATCATTCAGAAGCACATTTTTTGAGGGGTCCCATAGCCATTCTTCCTCCCACCTACCTACATACAAATTGACAATTGTGGGGGCACATGTTGCCCCCATTGCCGTGCCCTTTACTTGCATATACATTTCACCATTGAACACAAAAACATTTGATTTCAAAACAAATTCCAAAAACTTCAAAACTAGTTCTACTGATGGAACGTTGGACTATTCTAAACTGTTCATAAAACGTGCAGCAGCATCTAATGCTCCTTCCTGTGGCACATTTGTGTACAGTGCTTCTATGTCCATTGTGATTAGAAGGCTGTCTTCTTCTAGTGTTATATTTTCTATCAGGGTCAGCACTTCTCTCATATCTTTGACAAAAGGGTAATTTCATTACCAGGGGTTTTGGGTATCTGTCACAAAATTGTGAGAGGGGTTCAGTCAAGGAACCCAGGCTGCTCACTATTGGCCTGCTGGGGGGGCGGGTCTGGAGAGTTTTATGCACCTTGGGTAGTAAATAAAATGTAGCTCTAACTGGTGCTTCATCTTTAAGAAAGTCTGCAGTTGGCTTTGTGATAGTCCCATTTTTTAAAGCTGAATCAATTGTTTCATCAATGCAGAATTTTAAGTCCCAAGTTGGATCTGTATGTAGCTTCGTAGAACAGGTTTTATTACTCAGTTGTCTCTCAATTTCCAGAGATAGTCTCTCCTATTTTGCAGCACCACAGACCCCCCCCCCCTTGTCTGCTTGTTTAATAATGATCTCTTTATCTCCATGTAAAGTCTTAACGGCTTCCTTTTCACTTTGTTAGACTGCTGTAGTGCTTCACTTCTCTACTGCAAAAAAAGCTCTCCAAATCATTTTTAACTAGGTTTTCAAACACTTGTACCACTGTGCTTGGGGACAGACAAAAGGTAGAGGGATTTCTAAAATCTGGTTCATGATCCTGTAACAATTCATTTTCTGTCACCTTCTTTGAGAAAAAAACTTTTAAGATTTAATTTCCTACAGCACAGGTTTAAGTCATTTAGGGTTTGTACCCCGTCCATTGGTTTTGTGGGAGCAAAGCTCAGCCCTTTCTCTAATAGATTGTTTTCTGCCGTGGTAAGCATGTGGTCAGATAGATTGATAACTTGCACTTTAATATTCTCAATTCTTACCTCCTCCACCCGGCTCCTGACATTCCTCCGTTGCATGTATCCCCTCTGTTGTGGTGCATTGAGTAATTCCTCTGTGTGCATAGCCATTTCCTCTCCCCCTTTGCATTTTCTTCCTGGATTCTGCTCTCATATGTAATTCTGTAACCTGGGGCTCCTGCGTGGTTGGAGTGGGGCCTGGTTCTGTCCTCCCTGTTGTCCTGGATACAAGTTGCTGCCTAACAGAGGGTCCAATGGCCTGTATCTGCTGGTCTTACCCTCTGGATAAGGAAGCCATCCTGGAATGCTTCCAGGAGGATCTGCTCCCTGGCACAAGTGGTTGCTGTTTATCTTGCCAAATGTATTTGCCAATCCTTTTACATAGGGAAAACAGAACAGTGTTTTAAAACTAGAGTTGGAGAACACTGTAGGGTGATAGAAAAAAGAGATGTAACATATGCAACAGCAGCACACTGTGCCTTAGCACAGAATGGAGAAGAACATGCTTTCATGTTTGTAGCAATTGACAAAGTGAATAGAAAACTTAGGGGTGGGGACTACAGAAATTTAATTTTAAAGAGAGAAAACTTTTGGATTTTGACATTAAAAGTAAATGTACAACCAGGTCTGAACACTCAGCTTGATGTTCAACCTTATTTGAGAAAACCAAAATGAACTGGTGGTTCTGTTTGGTTGTAAATGAATATATCCATTACTTTAGAATATTTATTATTTATATAAATGATGCATTTAAGTAGCAAATGGGATATGTGAACTTGATAATGTAAACTAACCAGGTGTAATATTATACAATTGGTTAAATAATCATCTTTGCCAAACTGCTTTTTCTTTGATTTAATTATTTCTTTCTTCCCCAACCCTTCCCCCCTTTTTTCTTATCTCTTGTATGTAATTTATGTTTCTTTCCCCAATATTTCCCCTCTTGATGGTGCATTTTTCTTTCTTTCCTCCCCCCACTGTTTTTCGCTCTTCTACTTTCTTCTGACTATTTTTGGAAGGTCTACTTGCAGCTTATGATTCAGTGTAAAAAATAATTTTTTAATAAGCATCATAGATTTAATGTTGGTGGGAAGGATTTTAAACATGTTAAAATAAAGTTGATTTTAACTTTGAAAAATAAGTTACACCATTTAACCATTGATTTGGAATCTCTATATGCTGACCAATTGGGAAAGAGGTAATGGTGACATCACTATACCACATGATTGTATTTTATGGTATTTAAGGAGTGTGGGCATGAGTCTATTTGCCTTTGATAAAAGATCTGAAATCTGAAACGCATCAGGCAAGACTCTAGACTACAGCCTGGGATTCTAATAAAGATGCTGTAAATTTTTACTATGGTGTGGCATCCCTTTTATGGGTTTGAGTGCTCAGAACATTAAGGTAATCCAGGTATATTATTAGAATTTTCATCTCAGATTTATCAATATCTATGTGCCCCAGGCAAAGGCTGACAGTGTCGACCTCTTCAAAATAATTCAACCCTATTTGTATATCACAAAAGGTATCTTATGGGGAGGAGACTTTAATTGCAGCCTATAATTGATTTCTGATTTCTTCCCCCTGGTTAGAAGTGAACACATTTGCTATGGTGCCAGTAGAAACTTCTGACCATAAATTATTAATGATTAAAACAGGTACTGCTAAAGCGCGTGGGGCTGGGTTATGACACCTTAACACTTCCATTCTCAAAAATCCAGAAGTTAGCATAGCATTAAATGAATTTATAGCAGCACAAAAGTCATTATTAATAATGTTTGATTCACTCCTAGAATTGTGAATCAATTGTAAAAAGGCGTTACACCAGTTTTTTTTTCAGTTTTATACCAAGAAACTTAAAAATGAGCAATATTTATACTACTTAACTTTGAGAACTCAGTTTCAAAGACTGTTATCATTATCTAGGATTACTAAAGAAGATTTCTCTTCCCATATTCAAGCAGTTAAAACTGAAATGGTTAATGTTCAGTATAACTACAGGCTCAGTCTAATCTGGGAACAGAGGTTTGGGATACAAGGGAAAAAACTCAGACAAATCCCTTCTTGGATTGCAAACAGAGTGGAAAAGAAAAACTTTTCAGAATTACAAACACAGGATGGCACCCAGATTTACAGATCTGGAGGACATCCTGGAATATGTTTCAGAACATATTAATGTTTTCTTTGGGTCTCCTGCCCTACAAATAGGTACTTGGGAAACTGTTTTTTTTTTTTTTTTGCCATTGAAGTATTTCTCCTCTTGGTCAGTGCTAGCAGGCTGTCAACCATGTCCCTGCCTCCTCTTGTCTGGCATTCGCTGTACTGGACCAACCCCCCCAGAAATCCCCCCCACAGATTGCCCCCTGTGGCAGGGCCAGAAAGGGGAGGGCCATTTTCCCCCACTCAGTGACACATATCCTGACTTGGGCAGATAGCCAGCTGATGGCGCAGGCTGGAGGAAGGTGAGCAGGGCTTCATGTAGCCGCACCAACCATTTCACGCCTTTTCTCCCTTAGCCACTGCTGCAGTGACATAAGTGTGTGTGCGGAAGCACAGACACCCACAGTGTTGCAGCCCCTCCTCTTCTGTCTCTCGTGACTGCTGGCGCTTCCTCCAGGCCTCCGCCTGGGGGCAACCAAGGGCTGAGAAAGCAAGCCACCCCCACCTCGGGAGAGAAGATCTGTCCTCCAGATGTTAATCCTACTTCCCCCAGCTGATCCCAGCGACCCAAGTTCACTCCTGAATCCGGATCACCTGTATAGGAAGAGATAAGTGCAAAGCATCTCAGTTCACCATCGGGGCTAGCTTGGGAAGCTTTTTTGTTTGTATGATGCTTTTTACCCTCCCCACCAACCCAGCCACCCACTTCTTCAGGTGGCCATGCCCTACTGCCCCACTTCCTCCCATCACCGTCCGCTGCCCCTCAGTGTCGCTTCCCGGCTGACCTGGCAAATCTCTTTGCTGGGGGGGCTCCTCATCCATACCTAGGACCAGTAGGGCAGACTGTCTTGTGCCTGGAACATTCTACCATCCTCGCCGGAGCAACGAGGGTACAGCACGGACTAATTGGCTTTGAGGTGATGGGAGGACAGACTGCCGCCATCCGGGAGGCATGGGCGGCTATCTTTTCTCTTTCTCCCACCTCCCAAAATGGACCTATACAGTGGTGACCTGGGATGGGGAAGTACAAGAGCGTGTCGAGGCAGCACGCTGCCTAGTACATCTCCCAAGCCACCAAACAGGTGCCAGAGTTCCTTCCACCCCCGGGGAGGGAAGCATCTAATTAGACGCTTGTACTCCCTCCCTTCTGGTCTCCGCTTCTGGTACCCAGACTTGGGGCACAAACCCGGATCACCAGCATGCCAAGTGAACCCCTACGCTCGGTGTCACAGAGCCACTGGGAAGCTTTTTTAACAGAATTAGGTATACCTTCCTTGCCAGACAGGGAGATAAGATTATTGTAAGAGCCTATTAAAAAGGAGGAAGTAATTGAAGCCATTGCCAGATACTGCCCAGGTGAGGATGGACTCCCAGGAGAATTGTGTAAATGATTGGGGGATTCTATTGCTATTCCTTTAGCTGACCTTTGCAACTTTATGTTATGCAGGGGAGAGATAGATAATGGCATTAATACAGGGGCACTGATTTATTTATATATAAAAGGAGACAGAAGTGATATTTCTGACTGGAGACCTCATTAGTCTTTTAAACACAAATCTAAAAGTTTTATTAAATAGCTTGGGGTAATGTTGACTATATGTAATATTTTGTTAAGGCGTTCACTCTGTAACACTCCTATATCCCAAATGTTTATTCACTGTACCTGCTGGTTCAGTTGAAATCAATAAAATAAATAAAAAACATAGTGTCCAGATTAGCTACATCAGCATCTCTCCTAATTTCAACTTCACAGGCTTGCTCAGTAAAGGGTAGAAAAATCCAGGATAATCGTATCTTGCATAGAGAAACTGTAGAAAGAACCACATCTGGTTCTTCTTTGGGATTAATTTTATCACTGGATCAAAGAAAGGCATTTGATGCTGTTTCTCACAGTTGTTTATTTACAGTTTTGGTCGGATATGGGTTACTTATAACCTTTGATACACGGATCAAATGTATGTTTAACTCTACCTTTGTGAAACCATTACTACATGGAAGATTGGGGTCAGCATGCCAGATCCATAGAGGGGTACGACAGGGCTGTTCCTTGAGCCCGATTCTGTACACCTTCTAGATCCAGTATTAAGAAAATTAAATACAGACCATAGGGTTTTCCCAGTCCAGACTAGAGAGGGCCCGCTACCACTTTGGTCTTGGCATATGAGGATAATGTCTGCCTTTAGTCCAAGGAGAAGCAGCAGTCCATATTTTCCAGGATTTCTCAGTAGCCCCAGGTTCAAGCTTAAATGTGTACAAAATAGAGCACTACTTGCAGGAGACTTGATCCAGATGTACCAACAGAAGTTTCGACCATCCCAGTGTCTGCACAACCACTTAAAATCTAAGACATGGCCACAGAAAATTAGTCTGAAAAAATACAAGTAGCAGAACATCAGATTTCATCTTGGAATAAATGGTCTATGTTGGATAAAAGAGCATTTATATGATAAAGACCTTTTTAACACCACACCAAAGGGGGGGCACTGAACACCACTGAATGCACAGAGGGACCAGGCCGGGGAGGGCTAGTGGTGTATGGAGCAGGGGGGTCAGCAATCCCAGGGCCGGTGCCCCTCTGTGTGTATGTGTGGGGGGTATGGCTTTCAAGGGGATGGGGCACAGTTGTGTGCTGGGGTGGGTGGCACTGGGCAGCCAGTGGGGATGGATGCTGGGGTTCTGTTAGTGGGGGATGGGGGCTATCTGTCTGGACTGATTGGCAGTCTGTGTGCGTGGGGCACATACTGGAGTTATGGCAAGATCGCCCCTGCCGTAACCTGCGCCCTCCTCTGCACCCCCACAGGCAGCACTATGCACCTTAGTGAATGGTGCGTAATGTTGACACACCTCCCTGCCTTCCCCTGGTGCATTACAGTCCGCGTGGCCAGGGGATCGGGTGCATCTGGGCTGAACGCCCCTTTCTGTGCATCCTGCGTGGGGGGCGCAATGGGTACAGAGTGGCTACATGCCGTAGATACACGGCATGTAGGCACTCCTCACATTCATGCATAGGGGCCCTATGTTAGTATGTATTTTGCATTTTGTATTTTGCTCTACAGATGTTTAGAATGCTCTTTATGTTTGTACTCCCATTCCCAACTCCCCCAGGTTGCACCTGGAAATGAGCCTTAGCTCAGTGTGCCTTTCATGGTTACCAAATTTTTAAATAAATATAGCAATAAAACCCAAGGAGAGAGTATTGGATGGGTTGGGGGGGTAGAGCTGTGCACGACCTCTGAGGAAAGAGACCTAGGGATCATCATGAGTGACTCCCTGAAACAAACAGACCAGTGTAGCAAGGTCTGCTGTGAGGCAGACAGGATGCTGGAGTATATTGGAAGGGGTATTGACAGTAGAAGGAAGGAGGTATTGCTATCTCTCTATAGATAACCGGTGAGGCCCCACCTGGAGTTCTGTGCCCAGTTCTGGAGTCTTCACCTAAGGAAAGATAAGGACAGGATGGAGATAGTGCAACATAGGTTGACCAAAATGATTCAGGACTGGCAGGGCAGGTCTTGTGAGGACCAGCTCAAGTCACTGAACATGTACTCACTGAAGGCCAGATGAGAGGGGAGATATGATAGAAACCTTCAAGTTCCTGAAAGGCATGAACAAGGTAAACAGCAAGGAACTATTTAGCATAAGTAGCAGATCAAGAACACGGGGAAAGGAGTGGAAACTGATGAGGGGTTTAAGAGACAAGTGAGAAAGTTTTATTTTACAGAAAGGGTGGTACAGCTATGGAACAATCTGCCAGCTGATGTGGTGGGCACCAAAACTATCAATGGTTTCAAGCATGGTTGGGAAGAGTGAAGGGCTTAGTAGTTGCTCAGGGTGACAGCGATAGGATAGGGCGCAAGGGGGTGGATAGTGTGGGTAAGACCCTGTATAGATAATAGGTCCTGGGTTTGTTAGAGTTTATGAGCAGATCGGATGAACCAGTGGTCTTTTTCTGCCGTCACTGTCTATGCTGCTGTGTTTCTATGCAACTCATGATAGATTAAAAATCATGGAATAATGAACAATAAACTGATAGAAACCAATAAAAGTGTAGTGACATTATTATTTTATGTATCTAAATGATCAGTATCAGAGAGCTTAATGCTGGAATCCCCAAGTGGTATAAGGGGACAAATTAAGATACCCCAGGGGTGGAACCAGACAGTACAATTAGAGAGCAATGCAAGGCAGATTCAACACAGCCTGCTAGCAGAAAAGTTAGGCCCGATGACCCCCAAGGCACACCCGTCACCTGTTGGTCTATGGTGGGTGAGGGGTGGGGTGGTAGGGTGGTGGGGTGTTAGGGTGTCAACCCTAATGTCTCATTTCCCTACTTTTGTCACTTCAACCCTAACTGATGCATTAACGATGTTATTTGCAATGAATTTCCTTACGTTTTGAGAAACTGTAATGTAATTGGTTACTGGCATGTGTCGGTGGCAGCGCGGGCCCTCCGGGCCCCACACACTGCTTCAAGCTGCCCATTTTTTATGTGCCATCTTAAATCATTTTCACCCCAAATGTTCAACATAACCTTCTTATCACCTCACCGCATGTACCCATTACAGAAAACTTTCAAATCCCTGTTGTAATGTAATTCTGCGCAACTGTAACATCATTTTGCGCCACAGGTACGGGAAAACATTTTTGCCAGGATTTTAAAAATTGCAGTTGTACTGTTCATGAGGTAGTGTGAAAAAATGATAATGTTGAAAATCTGGAGTGAAAACGTGCAAAAACTGGGGAACTTATGAGCATGCGTAGAAACTGCACAACGCACACCCGTAACATGGTCATTTGTTGAAATTTTTTCACCTAATTTTTAACATGGAATTTTTGGAACCTCTCCTCATGAACAGTGGCACTGTGATTTTGTTAATCCATCCCGAAAGTTGATTTCTCACAGTGATGGTGCCATTCTGTATCACAGGTGCGAAAACATGTTTCAGGCAGGATGTGAAAAATGACAGCTGTACTGTTCATAAGGAGATGTGAAAAATGGCAATGTTGAAAATCTGGAGTGCATATATTAAAAACTGGTGAAGTTACAAGCATGCATAGAAACTGCACGCTCAGATGTAAGCAGTCATTTTGGAATTTTTCACCAAATTTGCAACATGAGTTTTTGGTCCCTACTTCTATGAACAGTGGCAGTGTCACTAGTTAATTGGTCCCAAAAGGTGATCCCACACAGCGACTGCAAAAATCACCTTCTGGGACCGAGTAACAAAATGACAGTGACAGTGTTCATGAGGTGGGGTCCCAAGAACCCCATTTTGAAAATTTGGGACCAAAATTCCCAAAAATGGCTGAGATTTCAACGAAAGTTGAACCTCCCAATTGCCATTATACGGCACTTATCTTTTGATTCTTCAGTTTGCGGTTCAGCTTTGAAGAATGCAGATTTGTTCCGGTCCAGAGAAGATCACTGCTCCGACCTCCGGAGGTAAGTATGGGGTGGGGCTGCTGGGAGGTGGGTGCTCAGTGGAAATGTGGGGATGGGAGGGGACTGGGAGACGACAAGGGACCATTTTCTTTTTCAGGTTTTAAAAAAAAGACTTTGGGGATGGTTTTCTTTATTCACAGGTATTTCTCTACATTTAGTTATTTGGGCACACTGTGGTGGGCTCCTAGTGGTACCATATTAGTGTGGGGTGAGGGGACACATGCCAACACGGGACTGGGCACCCGTGTCGGCAATTGAACAGTACCACTTTCCGGGGCCATCCAACTCCGGAGTGGGCATCCCAGTGTCGGAAGCACTTAATATTTATTAAAAATATATATTTGGCATACTGGGGTGGGCTCCCAGTGTGCCATATTAGTGTTGTGGGGGCAGAACATACATGCCAACACGGGGATTGGGCACCCCAATGTCAGCATTTAATTTCAAAAATAAGTGATCCACCATTGTGGATCCCCGTTACTGAGGCCATCCCCATTCGTGAGGTGGGATGAGGACCAGATCCTATGTGACCATCTGGTCTTCATCTCACTAACAGGGATTTTGACACCTCACGAATGGGGATTTTGACAGCTGCGAAAGATAATTTAAAAAAAATTCCTTTTTCGCAAGCTGTCAAAATCCTCTTCACCAGGCGACCCTCTTTCGTGAGGTGACAAAATCCATGTTCGTGAGCCAATCCTTGTTCGCGAGAAAGGGCCATCTGGTCCCGGAATCACGATCAAGGATTTTGACAGCTCGCGAACAAGGATCAACTCATGAAAAGGGATTTTGACAGCTCGTAAAAGGGGATTCAAAAAATCAATCCCCTTTTGTGAGCTGTGAAAATCCCCTTTTACGAGCCAATCCCCTTTCATGAGCTGACAACATCCCTGTTCGCGAGTCGATCCCTGTTCACGAGACAGGGCCATCTGGTCCCGAAATTGTGATCAAGGATTTTGACAGCTCGCAAACAAGGATCAGCTCACGATCAAGGATTTTATCACCTCATGACCAAAGATTGTTAGCGAGTGATGATCAAAGATTTTTTTAAATTAAAAACTGCCATTTTAGACCAAAACAAAGAAAACCAAAGACATGGGTTTGTACAGGGTGTCTTCCTGAACAAAACCCATACTAGTAATACCACACAAGACACCCGTGGGAGAAGTTAGACCATTTTATTTGTGGGAGAAACTGAAAACAAGATGGCGGCTCATGAACGGGAATTTTTTTCCTCTCCAACAGGGATTTAAGAATTACCCATTTGCAAGGTGACAAAATCCTTGCTCATGAGCCCAATTCCCTTTCGCAAAACATACATATAAATCTAAGACTGAACTGAGCATGCTCAGAACCTGAAAATCCAAAATTAAATAACTTTTGAACAAATTCATATTTTCTCACCAAACCAATGTTGGATTGTTCTTTGGGCTACTCTCTTTCTATCCTGAAAATGTCAGACCAAAATTCCAAATGCTGTGGTTGCAGCACGATGGGCAAAAATCAGCAAAAAATGGGCAAAAAAGGCAAAAAATTTGTTTTTTGGCACTTCACTGCACGAAAACCACAAATTCAATTGAAATTAAACTTGCCATATCAAGAGATCTACCATCTGAGACCAAGTATTCTGAATTTTGTGCAAATCCGTTGAACGGTTACAAAGTTATTAACATGCAAAATTTGGGGTTTAACATTAAACTGCCTACTCAACCCTAACTATAGGGGCGCAACTGAGTTTTATACATATGTATATAAATATATATATATATATATATATATATTAGTGGCATGTCATGCCACTATAGTTAGGGTTGAGTAGGGTGTTTAATGTTCACCCTCAATTTTTACATTTTAATAACTTCGCAACCATTCAATGGATTTGCACAAACTTTTGCATGCACCATCAGACAACCAAGGACTCTTGATATGCCATGTTTCATTCTGATCTGATGTGCAGATTCCGAGATCCAGATATCCAAAAAAAAAGTGAAAAAAGAAAAAGGTTTTTTTTTTTTGCTGTTTTTTTTGTGCCTGCTAGCGCCCAGATGGTTTGGAATTTTGGTCTGAAGTTTTCAGAGTTGAAAGGGCCTGGCTCACAGTAGTGCCTTTTGCTGGTTTGGTGAAAAAATATTAATCCATTCCAAAGTTATAACATTTTTAAATGTTAGTTCTGATCATGCACAGTAGGCACTTCAGGATAGATGTCTGGAATGAAACAAGAATTTGGCTATACAAAAAAGGATTCTTTTTTGTATAAGGCGTAATCCTTTTTCTTATGAAAAAAAATCCTTTTTCACTTGGCCGCCATCTTGTTTCTGCTTCTTTAAAAAAAAATTTTAAAACCCACAAATATTACATCCTGCAGAGAGACCAGCAAATGTATCTTGCTCATCAGAACCCTGTCAGGTGGATTATAAGAACATAAGAAACAGCAGAAGGGGACCATATGATCCAGCTAGTCTGCCCGTGTGGGCTACCAATCCCCCCAGTCTTTTTTCCTTCCTAAGTTTCCGCAGTGCCTATCCTATGCTAGTTTGAACTCTCTCACTGTCTTTGCTGCCATGACTTCAGGGGCACTGTTCCAAGGCTCCACCACCTTTTCGGTGAAGAAAAACATCCTGATGATGGTTTTGAATCTACCTCCCTGAAGGCACATGCTGTGCTTTCTTGTTCACATAGACAAGCTTTCTCTGAAAAGGTCCTGAGTTTGTACTGAGTTAATTCCTTTGAGGTATTTGAATGTCTCAATCATATCTCCACTGTCCCTCCTCCTTTCCAGTGAGTACATCTTGAGATGGTTGAGTCTTGACTCGTAGGGTTCTTGATAAAGTCCGTGAATCATCTTCATAGGTCTCGTATGAATGGTCTCAAGAGAATCTCTGTCTTTTGTTTTTTAATATATATATATTTTGTGGGTTTTTACGGGTTTCTACTGGCCCATTCCCATGCATCCCTGATGTGACGTGTGCGTGTGGAGGCACACATGCACATGACTTACGGGATGCCCCTCCCTTCCAGTCACGCCATTGACTGCCTGCACTGTCCACTGGACCTCCATCTGGTGGTGGCGGGACTACGGGCAGGCAACCCCCACCCCCATCCTGGGAGAGGAGAGCCACCACCTGCTCCCACCCTCACCCCCCATGACAGCACCCCGGTGACCTGAGGACGTTCCCAAACCTGGGTTGCCAGCATAGCATGAGGTAAGGTGTCCAGCGCCTCAACCCTCAGCACCACTGGATTGGCTGATCTCTGTCTTTCTTGAGGTGTGGTCTCCGGAACAGGATACAATACTCTAGGTGTGGCCTCGCCAAGGACCTGTACAGCAGGATTATGCACTTAACTATTGTAAAAATGACCCCCAAATGTTTTTTTTTTTTCATTTTTCTATCCTTTTTTATGACTTGCTTCCACTTTTTTCATATGGCCATATGAAAAAGGAATTTGGCCATTCGAAAAAGGAGCCCTTCATGCGTAAAAAGATTTTGGACTTAGTTTTTTTATCTCATTCTTTCCGCTTGAAGGATCCTTTGTATGCTTTTATGCATACAAGAAAGGATCCTTCATACGGAAATAGATTTTGAACTTAGTGTCCCCATTCTCTTTTCACTCTTCAAGGGATCATTTTTTGCATGCTTCTTTTCATTTCATACAAAAAGGATTCCTACAAATGAAAAAGGATTGTGGACTTAGTTTTTGTAATAATTTGAAATTCCAGAAGCCATAACCCTCAAAATTTTAACTTAAGGGACAATGTATATATAAAACTAAAGGTCTTAATGAGTACTGCTAGAATAACACATAATCCCCCAAAATATGCAGGGCTATATAAATAAATTATAAACATTAAGAATTTCGAATTCCTGTAGGATAACATAGGAAGTTCAAGAACCCATAACTACCTATTTTCACTGGTGTCTAGTGGTACCAGATCTGTCATGAACCCACTCCTGGGGGTCAGGCCCACTGAGCTCACAGTGCCCACCCTAAGTGCAATCCATGACAGGGGACAGTGATACCCTCCTTGTCCTTTTGAATGCTTCCAAGGCCGACTGCAGCTCTGCCACAAGGATCCAGGGCATCCTCTAGCTCTGAATAAGGGCACAATACCAATCTTGAGTCTTGTTGTCAGATATGAACCCTTCCTTGGCTATTACTCAAAGGGGCCCGGGCTTCACACTCTTTTAGGGTAGCAGCGTAAGTATGCCGGCTGTATAGCGTTATACTATTACAGTGAAAACGCTGGATGCCGAGAATATCTACATTTCGCTGTAATAGTTTACCCAAGACCCCGGCACTCTGCCTCCTAGTCTCGCACCCCTCCCCAATCCAACTCAAACTCGGAGTTAGAATCCTATAGATTGGGGCAGAGACCACATGGGGGATTGGGGCAAAGCTCCGATGAAAAAACAACCAGGGTCTCCAGTCGGTTTATGTTGACCACAATAAATCTGTTGCTGTGATGGCGGTCAACAACTTAGTTGTCGAACTGGCATCGTAGTGTTCAGCGTAACACCTGATTTGTTCTTTCGCCCTACAGGACATGCAGCATCTTGTTCAAATCCTGCAGACTCATCCCTGAGACTTTGGTATTCTCTCTATCCTTCCAGATCCCTTACAGAGCCTTTTCTCAATTTGGTTGCTATGGCATGAGACCCTTTGGCAATAACAGTTTTCACAGATTAGTAACACCGTTTCACAATTCACACACAAATATAGAATTCTCACTCAGACAGATATTCTTTAGAAAAACAAAAGTTTTTACTAAAATATTTAAATAAATACAGTAACAACTAAAAAGAGAATACTCTAATTTGGGTTACAGTATGCATAAACAAAAAAATGGAAAAATGTACAGTGAAACGCACTAAAACTGTTAGCTGAAAGTCTACCTTCTATTTGCAGTAAATTGAAAGTACAGAAAGGTAGATGAAGGTTCTCAGTTAGTTTTGTCCTTGGCAGCCACACTGGATCTCAGCAGTTTTAGTCCTGGTGTGTGTCAAGCAAAATGTCCAGATGAAAATGGGTGTTCAAATACCCTGATCTGGGGCTATTTATAGGGATGGTCATCCCAGTCTGTAAACTTGCAGTGTCATCAATTCCCAGGTCAGAGCAACTACTCCATCGGGCTAGAAGATGTCACTGTTCTGCTGTTTCCAAAAATCAAATCCCGGCATTTAAAGTCTAAGCCTTTAAGTCCCCTGTAAGATAAAGATAAAATTCACACTGTCCTGTTAGAATGGTCAACTCCTGTTCAATTCCTGGCTAAAACATCCTGGGCTTTTGAACAGGATTAATTTAATTAGTTACAAGGAAGATTCTGTAAGGTTTATGATTATACAAACTGATTTTATTACCCCTGTTTCCCTTGGATAGTTAACGTAGAGAAATACTCTTTGATCAGTTATCCACAAACCTTTCGACAAGAACTTGCCAGATTCCTGGCAAGCAAGGCTGGCCTGCAGGGTAAAAGGAGATCAAACCCTTTTTAAAAATCTAGTCTTTTCCCTAAGTGCCTTTGTGCTGACACTGGCATGTACATATACAAAGAATTATGTCAAAAAATACATGTACAACAGAATTATATCTACAACTAAGGGCTAGCAGCTGGGCAGCTCACCACAGTATCCCTCACCTTCCAATCGCTGTCCCCATATTTGTTTCCCTGCTGTCTAGTGGCATCCCCCACCCTCCGATTGCCATCCCCGTATTTAATAATGTTTTTCTGGTGTCTAATGGCACCCCCACCCCTCTGATCAGTGTCCAAATATTTAATACTTCCCTGGTATCTAGTGGCATCCCCCACCCTTCGATCACTGTCCCTGTATTTAGGTAATCTTTCCCTGATGTCTCGTGGCACCCCCACCCCTCCGATCACCATCCCTATATTTGTTAATGTTTCCCTGGTATCTAGTGGCACCCCCCACTCTCTGATCACTGCCCCCGTATTTAGGTAATCTTTCCCTGATGTCTAGTGGCACCCTCACCCCTATGATTGCCACCCCCATATTTGTTAATGTTTCCTTGGTGTCTAGTGGCACCCCCACCCTCTGATCACCATCCCTGTATTTAAGTAATCTTCCCCTCATGTCTATTGACACCCCCACCCTCTGATCACCATCTCCGTATTTAAGTAATTTTCTCCTCATGTCTATTGGCATCCCCACCCTCTGATCACCATCACCGTATTTAAGTAATCTTCCCCTCATGTCTATTGGCACCCCCACCCTCTGATCACCATCCCTGTATTTGTTAATGTTTCCCTGGTATCTAGTGGCACCCCCCACCCTCTGATCACCATCCCTGTATTTAAGGAATCTTCCCCTCATGTCTATTGGCACCCCAACCCTCTGATCACCATCTCTGTATTTAAGTAATCTTCCCCTCATGTCTAGTGGCACCCCACCCCTCTGATCACCATCCCTGTATTTAAGTAATCTTCCCCTCATGTCTATTGGCACCCCCACCCTCTGATCACCATCCCTGTATTTGTTAATGTTTCCTTGGTGTCTAGTGCCACTCCCCACCCTCCGATCACCGTTTCCGTATTTAAGTAACCTTTCCCTGGTGTCCAGTGGCATCCCTCACCTCTCTGAGCTCTGTCCACATATTTGTTAATGTTTCCCTGGTGTCTAGTGGCACCTCCACACCCAGATCACTGTCCCTGTATTTAAGTAACCTTTCCCTGGTGTCTAGTGGCACACCCACCTCCGACTGCAATCCCTGTATTTAAGATACCTTTCCCTGGTGTCTAGTGGCACCCCCCCCCTCTGATCACTACAGATCACTAAGGAAATGTAAGGAGCAAAAGGCAGAGCCAATTTACAGCTCCTATCAGTTATCCATAATAGCATAATGAAGCGATTTAAGGTAAAGTTTATCAAGTCTATTCTTAAACATAGATTTACAGTCATTAACAACCACAGTGGATGGTAATAATTTCATTGTTTAACAGCCCTCTGTGAGAAGAAATATGCCTGTTGTTTTGGAGACAAAGCTATTGTCACGCTGATTGTAATGGGTGTCCCGTGGTGTTAATGGTAATTTACTTGAAATCAAGGCCCATCTCAGATGTAAAGTATTGGTCTTTGAGCACCTCCCAGGTCAGCATAAGGTCCCCTCGTAACCTTCTTGACTCCAGTGACATGAGACCAAATTTTTCTAGCTGTTCCCCATAGCTCAGATCCCTAGCACCTTGCACGTGTTTAGTTATTTTCCTCTGGATTTTCTCTATACGTGCAATTTCCCTTTTCTTATGGGGCACCAGAGTTGTCCCATATTTGTCAATGTTTCTCTGGTGTCTAGTGGTACCCCCTACCTTCCGATCACTGTTCCCATATTTAAGTAGCTTTTCCTGGTGTCTAGTGACATCCCACCCCTCAACTGCCATCTCCATATTTGTTAATGTTTCCTTGGTGTCTGATGGAACCCCTACCCTCCGATACCATCCCATATCTGTTAATGTCTTCCTGGTGTTTAGTGGCACCCTCCATTCTCCGATTGCCATCCCATGTTTAAATAACCTACAATAAAAACTGCTCTCAATGTTTTCTTTTTTTTTACCTGTAAAAAGAAAATGGTCCTGCCAATCCGACCCTCAACCCAACCTCCCACTGAGCAACACCCCACCCTGCACTCCCCCACACACCCTCACTCACTTGAACAGGTCCCAGGGCAAAGATTCACTCTCTGATCGAAGACACATCTTACTGCTGGAACCGCCAACTGCAATATGAGAAGCTAAGAGCCCGCCCGCTGGCACAGCGGTAGGGCTTCTGCTCATAACGCTGGCGATCTGAGTTCAGTAATGAGCTCTGGTCATTGGAGGGCCAGCCAGGGGTAGGAGGACTGAGCATCCCACAGACTGGTCTCTTCCTTCAGGAGGAAGAGTGCTTAAGGTGCCGGAGTTTGACTGACCCCTGGTGGAGGCCAGTGGTCTGACGGCCAGAGCTAGGCAGTGCTGGGAGGCATATTAGTCATGTGGCGTATGCGTCATCACATCATTGCAATCTTTGCCTTCTCTGGAGTATAAATGAAAAATTATCTGACCAAGCACCATAACATATGTCTTGTGACACGGGCCCCACACTGCCTACCCTAAACTCCTCGCTCCCAAGTACCGACCGAATCTCCATTGGGGTGGAGCCCCACAGTGGCCCCCCACCACGGGGGGGTAAGCTAGGTGCCTGGGAGTTGAGGTAGGTTGGGTGATGGGGTGAGCATCTGAAACAGGACAGATGTCAGCCAGTTGGACGGAGCCCAGAAAAAGCAAAATTAACAACAAAATATACATGAGAAATTAAGGTAAGTGTGGTTCAATGTACATTATTTCAATGGGGTTTTTACCTTTGATGCATACCTTTTTAATTTTTGCATATTTTAACCCTGAATTTTCGTCATGGCATTTCTGGGAGCCCACCTCATGACCAATGGTGATGGAATTGCGCAAATCAAGCCCAAAGGATGATTTCACGGTCACTTGGCAAAATTGCCTTTTGTGTGGGATTTGAAACTTTTCACCACCCATGTTCATGAGGTGGGGTCATAAGAAGGCTATGTTGAAAATTGGGCTAACAATATATAAAAAATAGAAAGTATGTGCATACATTGAAATTTTATTACGCCATCGTAACTTTGCTCTATTTTAAATATTTTGACTCAGATTTTCAACATAGCTATTTACACCACCTCATGAAGGTGACAACTGTCATTTTCAAATCCTGGCCAAAATGTGTTTTGCATCTGTGGTGCGGAATGCCGTTTTGGCGGGGATTTGAAAATTCTCAGTACTGGGTTCATGAGGTGGGGTAATAAGAAGGCTATGCTGGCAATTTGGCTGCTGTTTTGTCAGAAATGCAAGCGGGCCTTGCGCTTACTCAGCAACATACATGTATGCATCCGCTCCCACAGGCAAATGATGATACGATTATACTGTAACCCCTTGTTACCCGGGGTTACTAGAATCCCAGTAAGACCTAGTGGTAGGCAGGGAAGGCAGCTTGTGAAATTCCAGTTAAATGGGTTTCACACTGTTTCACTCTGTTCTCAGTCTCAGCTGAGACTGAGAGATGACATCACCAATAGAACTGTCGCAGCTGCATAAGCCACATTGGAATCTGCAGCAGAGGGAGTTAGATAGAACGTTGGGAGTTTTCAAAGTCAGTCTCCTGTTTGTTTTGAAGCAAGAAGGTCAGTGTCCAGTGCTCAAGTGGTGGAGACTGCTGTCCGGGTCTCAGTGCCCCCCTCCCTCCGGGAGGGGAGTAAAATATCCCCGTGTAGATTCCAGGGGCAATCCCCTAATTTCTGCAGAAGAAAGAAAGCTGCCTATTTCAGTTTCAGTCTGTGTTTGGAAAGTGGAAGAGTTGAAATTCACCTGTGGGGCACCTGCAACAAAAGGGTGAGTGTTTGCTCTAATATGAGAGGGCAAAAATGTGTTTCTTCAGCCTGGAATATGTGAAGAAATCTGGGATTTGAACTACTATTTGGGAGGCCTATAGTACTAGGACAAACAAATGGAGTAGTGTCAAAATCTAGAGTGCTGTGTGAATTCAAGTAATATTGTAGATGGGGTGCGACAGTTCATCCACCGTTTAATCTACATTTCGAAGTGTTCAGTTTGTCCAGAGAAATGGCCGGGTATGGGCTGTGGGAGCTGGAGGTGGGAACACCCCCCATCTTTAGTAACCAGGTCCACCTCTACGGATTTCTGCTGTGATTGCTACTTGCCTCATGCGCTTGGCCAGTGATGAGGAAGTACCCAGGCGTAGTGCAAATGGGACAATCTCTAGGGTCATAGACTCTAAGTGGTGTGGGGAGCCACAACAAGTAAAATGGGTTCATTCTTCCAATGGACCGTCAGTCAAGTATGGGAGTCAGAAGAAGTAAGAAGGAAATCTCTCTAGGGGTCACAGACTCTAAGTGGTGTGGGGAGCCACAACAAGTAAAATGGGTTCATTCTTCCAATGGACCGTCAGTCAAGTGGCTGGCAGGGGAGCCGGGCCAGTCGGGCTGTGTACCCAAAAGCGTGTGCAAGTCTGGGCTGTGTGCCTGGTGAGTCCAGAGCCTGAAAGCAGTAGAAATGGTTAATTCTTCCAGTGGACCGCCTTGTAGTCTCTAATCTGCATTATCAGTAAACGTAGCCCCATAGGGGTCCATCTATGCTTTGTTGTGTTCAGCTAGTTGTGAATAAAAGCCACACTGAAAAATCCCATTCCTGGTTCTGGACATTACAGTTATTGCTTCCTGTGTTCAGATTTACATTGGGTGCCCCTGTGCAGAGTAGCCAAACCTAGGTCCCTTGTGCCAGGTAACCTCATCCCCCAACCCAGGTCCCCACCAGGTATTGCTGCTAGCGCCTACAGCATGCCACCTGTTGTTTGGTAAAAGGCAGGGCTGAGGGTTACAAAATGGAGGCACCGCTTTGGATTTGTTTGGGAAGGAAGGTGCTTGGGCAAGGGAGCTTAGCGCTATTATCTGGCAGTAGGTAGCCCAAAAGCTAAAGCAATTTCCCTAGTGTGTTGCTGTGTGCTGTGAATCTTGTGCTGCTTTAAAAATGCCAACTGTTTACCAAGGAGCTGTAAAGCCAAAGAGTGTGCCCTTGTCCTGCATCCTCAAAATTGTTTACAGCGTTTTGCCTGCTTTAAAAATGAACTGTGGTAAATAAAAGTGTGGAAGACTAGGGGGTAGCAACAGAGAAATATGCCCTGGACGTTTGAAATGCTTTTAAAATTAATTCTTGTGAAGGAAAGTGTGGAAGACTAGGGGTAGCAACAGAGAAATTATGCCCTGGACGTCTTGAAATGCTTTTTAAAATGAATTCTTGTGAAGGAAAGTGTGGAAGACTAGGGTAGAAAGGAAGATTATGCCCTGGATGTTGGAAATGCTTTCTGTGTAAATTGAGAGACTGCAGAGTTAATGGCTATGTTGTATGGCTGAAATGGGCTCCGCCATGCAGTCAGTTGAGAAAAAAAGTGCATTCTGCAGTTTAAATTTGCCTGCTTGATCGATCGCTGGAGGAGAGGAGCCTCGTGAGGAAGAAGAGGCTCATTTGCATGGCGTCGTGTGGTTGGTCAGGCTGCAATCAGTCCCGCCCCTCAGCCAGCTCTTCAGAGACTGCCTCAGCATTCGAGAGGGAGACAGAGTGTAGTGCATGTACTGGTAGTAGAGGAGCGTCGCGGAGTATTCAAAGCGCTGTAAACAGTTAAAAATTGACTTTTGAGTTTAAAATCGGGCTCAACCCGCAAATCGATCGTGGAAATAGCGAGTTTGGTGGTTAAAACGACGATCGCTAGGACTGCCCGCCCGTTTGTATTCAGAAGCCTTCAAAAACTGACTGCAGGCCATTTTACCCCATCACAGCAAATTGCTACTGATAACAGTGAGTAAACCTTCATAAAACTGCTCAATCAGTGATTTTCAGTTATGCCATATAAAATGTGTGTGCAGCAGTATAGTCGCTTTGCAAGTAACGACTGTGTGAAGTCCTGCCAGCAAGTGCAAGTCTGTAAAGCCATTGAATGTGTGCATGGAAGTGAAATTAGCTCCAGTTTAAAGATTGCAGCCAGAGAGAGACTGTGGGTTGTAGCAAAATGCAACACTAGTAGAAGCAGGCAATCCTGTGCTAAAACCTGAAGCTTTTAAGGGACTGTGAATTAAATGAATGTTACCAGTATGTAAAAAGTCCAAGGAAAATCCTGTAAATGTGTGTAAAGCCAGAACAGAACAAGTTGTGCAGTTTGAGTAAAAGTTATCAGTAGCTGGTGTAAATCGGGTGCGCAGTGGCTTGACCTAGATTCTAAATGTTGATGCACAGGAGGTGCGCCGCCATTACAGGGTGGGGTAGTAAAGTAAACACAGCAGCAGAGGAGCCATTTTAAAGCTACAGAGTGTGTTCAGTAAAGTGGGACTTTCAGTTACAGTGTACTTTTGTTTATTTTTCTGCAGTTATGGCCTCAGGACCAGCTCGTTACTCGGATCATGCCCGGGTTGCAGTAACAGCAGTAGTAAATAGACTGAGAGATATTGAAAAATGGTACTATGGAGGGCAACTGCCTCCTGATGTGGCAATTCCTAATTATTCAGTGCGTGTATGTCAGATATGCTTGAGTGCTGGAAGGGACGTCTTCATGATTCCTCACTGTGCTGGATGCCTACAAAAATATATGGTTGTATGAAGTGTCTCCAATCTGTTTGGCCCCACATGGACAAAAATTCAGGAATCTGCAGTTGGCAGCACACAGCACCAGGTGGAGCCTGTGGAGGAAGGTCCCTCGGGGAGTGTGGCACAAAGCTAGAGGTGCAGAATTAGAGACAGAATCAGAAGTTGAAGTTTTGGATGCTGGATCCCAGAAAGAAAGTTTGATAAAGCATCAATAGACCCCTGGGTGGGGGGGCCTAGCCTAAGTCTCTTAGATGAAGATGAGATGCGGGAGGCCTTTTAATGGGAGGTGTCGACCTCCACGCCTAGTGATGAATGGATGGTCTCGGGGGTGAGAACGACTGCTCACTCCTGGGCTCAGATCCTCAGTGAAGAGGAAGATGAGGGGGAACCTATGTGGCCTTGTGAAGAAGGAACGGGTACACAACCTCAAGATCTTGCCTCGGAGGAATGTATTGAAGAAGGTGGTGATGCCACTGCCCTGGCTTTACAGGAGAAAGTAGTCAGGGATCCGTTTCTAATTTCCTTGAGGATGCAGAGCTGGCAGAACCAGGACTGGCCACCCCCAAGCCAGGCCAGCGGTCTCAGATTGACCAAAGCAAGTAAAGAGGAGAGACTGGTTCATAGAAAGGCAAATGAGATCTATGGTATGACCTTTCCTACCCGTCCTCAGAAAGTCTGGGAGGAGACTGAGAACTGTAGGAAATCCTGGATCTGGGATGAAGCAATGAAAAGTGTGCATCCTGGGGCCAACCAGCATGTAAAGAATAGACTGTTCCATGAAAAGTATACGCAGTGGAAGAGAGGCAGGACACTGTTTATAGACAGAGTGAGAGTGGTGGATGGAGAGGGACGTGAAATCTCCTACTGTGTGAATTATGTGCGCCCAGACGGGGTAATAATTCAAGCCCCTGATCCCCGGTACTATTGGCCTCAGTGCAAGGACCTCCCAGCAATTAAGCCCATGCCTACAAAATGGAGAGTCGAGCAGTGGTAGTCAATACTGCCACATCAGACTGTGAAGTGCCCTTATTGATCCGCCAATATGAATAACCAGGACTCAGGTGCCCCACATTCATCATTCTACAGTTCTGTCCAGCAACCATCCACATGGCCCACCAGGTGACTTCAGATCCAGAGAGGACACCTGCCCAGCTGTTTCCTGTTCATCGCCTGGTAATCGGATGACGTCGGACCAGCTGTTTTCTTTTTGTTCCTGTTCTAAGATTCCATCTCCATTGATGACATCAACCCAGCTGTTTCCAGATGTGCCCTCCTGTGGTTCCCGGAAGATGTCCGCCCAGCTGTTTCAGAAGAAATGCTGCCAGGGAGAGTCTTCGGCTGTGGTGCAGGTTAGGTGCCTAATATTGTACTACAAGAGGCTTGTAAGTCCAAACTTTCCTATCTTTATGACATTGCAGTACACACCTACACTACAGACTTCAAAATGTGTGAACTGTCCGCAAAGACTCTCCCCTTCGGGACTTTGGCCTGTTAGAACTGTGCTTCACCGGGCTCCGGCCCAGGAGAGACTCTTTATTGGACTAGCCTTCGGGCCTTGTGGTCATTAGTTGGGACTTTTAGGGCACTCCATCCCCACAAATGTGTATTGTAAATAATGTCATTGTTGTATTCTAATGTAAATACTGTTTTTCTACCTTTCTTCTAAAAAAAAATCTTTTGGGGATTTTTCAGTGTTTTTGATGGTAGGTGTTTTAGATAGACTGTGTATGCAGATTAGGAGTGTGTTTTGTCTTTCTTTTTCTTACAAGTGTTCCTGGGAAGACAGAAGAGAAGACAAGAAGAGGAGGAGGGGCTCATCGTCAGTGCTTTATTGTGTAGAAATTTAAAATACTGTGGTGTTATTGTTGTTGCTATTGCTCTTTAACCCTTTCCTTCCACAGGTGTGGTTGTGGGGGTAGGGAGGAGGCAGTAACGTGGTATTTTAATGGGGTGGTTGCAGGCTGCCCAAGGTCGGGGAGGTCCCCGGGTTTTTTTTTTGTTTTGGGAATATTATGTTAGAGGCAGATAGGTTTTCCCTAGAGGGTTAGGGGGGATAGACAGGCTGTGGTCCTGAATGGCCATTGGGACCGCAGTACTGATCTATCAGGGCTATGCTCTGGATAGTTCTACCAGAACCACTAGGTGTCCATAGTAAGTGGATAGTGTAGAGACTGATATGTCAGCTACAGGCCTTTAGGCCCTTAGTGTTGCCTGCCTGTGCTTGCACATGGTAGGAGGGGGCCTGATCACCCCCCTCCGCAGTTAGCACATAGGGTGGGATGGCCTGGGCCAGGCATAATGACTGGGGACAGTCATTTTCCTGGTCAAGGGCGAGTGTAACCCCTTGTTACCTGGGGTTACTAGAATCCCAGTAAGACCTAGTGGTAGGCAGGGAAGGCAGCTTGTGAAATTCCAGTTAAATGGGTTTCACTGTCTCACTCTGTTCTCAGTCTCAGCTGAGACTGAGATGACATCACCAGTAGAACTGTTGCAGCTGCATAAGCCACATTGGAATCTGCAGAGGGAGTTAGATAGAACATTGGGAGTTTTCAAAGTCAGTCTCCTGTTTGTTTTGAAGCAAGAAGGTCAGTGTCCAGTGCTCAAGTGGTGGAGACTGCTCCGACTCAGTGCCCCCTCTCTCCGGGGGAGTAAAATATCCCGTGTAGATTCCAGGGGCAATCCCCTAATTTCTGCAGAAGAAAGAAAGCTGCCTATTTCAGTTTCAGTCTGTGTTTGGAAAGTGGGAAGAGTTGAAATTCGCCTGTGGGGCACCTGCAACAAAAGGGTGAGTGTTTGCTCTAATATGAGAGGGCAAAATGTGTTTCTTCAGCCTGGGATATGTGAAGAAATCTGGGATTTGAACTACTATTTGGGAGGCCTATAGTACTAGGACAAACAAATGGAGTAGTGTCAAAATCTAGAGTGCTGTGTAATTCAAGTAATATTGTAGAGGGGTGTGACAGTTCATCCACCGCTTAATCTACATTTCGAAGTGTTCAGTTTGTCCAGAGAAATGGCTGGGTATGGGCTGTGGGAGCTGGAGGTGGGAACACCCCCCATCTTTAGTAACCAGGTCCACCTCTACGGATTTCTGCTGTGATTGCTACTTGCCTCATGCGCTTGGCCAGTGATGAGGGAAGTACCCAGACATAGGTCGCAAATGGGAAAATCTCTCTAGGGGTCGCAGACTCTAAGCGGTGTGGGGAGCCACAACAAGTAAAGTGGGTTCATTCTTCCAATGGACCGTCAGTCAAGTATGGGAGTCAGAAGAAGTAAGAAGGAAATCTCTCTAGTGGTTGCAGACTCTAAGTGGTGTGGGGAGCCACAACAAGTAAAATGGGTTCATTCTTCCAATGGACCGTCAGTCAAGTATGGGAGTCAGAAGAAGTAAGAAGGAAATCTCTCTAGTGGTTGCAGACTCTAAGTGGTGTGGGGAGCCACAACAAGTAAAATGGGTTCATTCTTCCAATGGACCGTCAGTCAAGTGGCCGGCAGGGGAGCCGGGCCAGTTGGGCTGTGTACCCAAAAGCGCGTGCAAGTCCGGGCTGTGTGCCTGGTGGGTCCAGAGCCTGAAAACAGTAGAAATGGTTAATTCTTCCAGTGGACCGCCTTGTAGTCTCTAATCTGCATTATCAGTAAACGTAGCCCCATGGGGGTCCATCTATGCTTTGTTGTGTTCAGCTAGTTGTGAATAAAAGCCACACTGAAAAATCCCATTCCTGGTTCTGGACATTACAGTTATTGCTTCATGTGTTTGGATTTACTTGGGTGCCCCTGTGCAGATTAGTCAAACCTAGGTCCCCTTGTGCCAGGTAACCTCATCCTCCCGAACCCAGGTCCCCACCAGTATGCTGCTAGCCAACAGCATGCCACCTGTCATTTTGGTAAAAGGCAGGGGTGAGGGGTTACAATACTATATCAAAAGGTAAGGAAATTCTTTGCAAAAACTGTGTCAATGCAACAGGGTTCAGATTAAACTGACAAAAGTAGGAAATGTGATGTTAGGATTTTGCCTAACACCCCAGCCCCACCTGTGAAGCGAATGAGGGTGGAATCTTCCTTGGGGTTGTTAACCTAATGCTCACCCCATTCTATACAGTCATGCAATGTACACACCTGTCTGCATCGCATGTCACCTTTTGTTACTGCACTGGACGTAGCGTTGAGTTGACAACTCCAAGCAAGACTCCATCCTCATTCTGTTCATGGGCGGGGCAAGGGTGTTAGACTTGAAACCTTAACATCACATTTCCCTACTTTTGTTGGTTAATTTAAACTAACTGTTGCATTAACGTAGTTTTTGCAAATATATAACATATATATTCTTTTGAAAAAAACTGTGCTAATGCAACATTTAGGTTCAGGCTAAAGTGAAAAATTAGGAAATATGGTTTTAGGGTTGCCAACCCTAAACTCCCACCCCTAAAACAAATCAGGAGTGCAGTCTTCTTTGGGGTTGTCAGCCCAAAGCTCACCCCATTGGCCAGCATTTGAAAAATGAAAACTGAAATAACAGCTGTTACATTCATGAGTTAGTGTAAAGAATGGCTATGCTAATAATTTGGTGTCAGAATATTTAAAATGACCAAAGTTACGAGTGAGCTTTGCAAAATTTCAACAGATGCACATAACTTTGCCATTTTTATATAGTTTGACCCCAAATTTTCAACATTGCATTCTTGTGACCCCACCTCAAGGGAGCAAGGGAGGTGAACAATCTCAAATACCATCTGAAAGGTGATTTCACCAAGCAACTGTGAAATTGCCTATCGGGCTTGATTTGTGTAATTCCACTGCCACTGTTCATGAGGTGGGGTATCAAAAAGGCCATGTTGAAAATTTGGTGTTAAAATATGCAAAAAGGGCAAAGTTATGCATCAAAGTTGAAAACTCCATTGAAATACATTGAACCGCAATTACGTTAGTTTCTCATATTGCAGTTGGTGGTTTCAGCTGCAAGATGTGTCTTTGATTGGAGAGTGGATCTTCACCCCGGGACCTGTTCAGGTGAGTGAGAGTGTGTGGGGTGTGTGCAGGGCGTGTGGAGTGGTGGGTGATCAGTGGGAGGTCGGGGTGTGGGGTTTGAATCAGCGAGGGACCGTTTTATTTTTTACAAGTTACAAAAAGAGAATACATCATGAGACCATTTTTTTATTTCAGACAGGACGGGGATTGGAGGGTGGGGGAGTGCCACTATACACCAGGGAAAAACTAACTATTAATGGGGATGGCAATCGGAGGGTGGGGGTACCACTAGACACCAGGGAAAGCCACAATATTAAGGGGGACAGTGATAGGAGGGTGGGGGTGCCACTAGACACCAGGGAAAGACAAAATATTAATGGGGACGGTGACTGGAGGGTGGAGGGTGCCACTAGAAACCAGAGAAAGATTTTGTCATTACAGGGACAGTGATCGGAGGGTGGTTGGGGTGCCACTACACACCAGGGAAAAATTAAATTAAATAATTATGGGGATGGTGATCGGAGGGTGGTGGGTGCCACTAGACACCAGAGAAACATTAAATCATTATGGACAGTGAACAGAGGATGGGGTGCCACTAGACACCAGGGAAACATTAAATCATTACGTAGTTGGTGATCGGAGCATGGGGGGTGCCATAAAATGCAAAGGAAGCAATAAATCATTATGGCGATCAGAGGGTGGGGACACCACTAAACACCAGGGAAACATTGTCATTACGGGGACAATGATCAGAGGGTGGGGGGGCACCACTAGACACCAGGGAAAAATGAAATAATTACAAGGACGGTGATCAGAGGGTGGAGGTGCCACCAGACACCAGGGAAACACTAAATCATTAATCTTTTCTGTATGAAGGGATCCTTTTTCGTATGAATGAAAAAAGGCCATACGAAAAAAGCAAAACTGAATCATGAAAAAGAATGTAAAAATAAAAAAAAATCTTTGGGGGTCATTTCTCCAACAGTTAAGTGCAGAATACATGTAAGAGGGTCCCAGTGACCAAGATACATGTGTTGGTCTCGCTCCACTATGCCATTTTTGTAGGTTTTGAAAATTGTTTTTCAAAAAAACGGAAAAGAAGATGGTGGCAAACAAAAAAGGATTTTTCCCTCACAGAAAAGGATTGGCCCCATATGAAAAAGGATTTTTTTTTCGTTTCTTACAGCTTTCTTGAAGTGCTTACTAAGCATGTTAAGAACTGAAATTTTAAAAATAACTCTGGGATGGAAAATTATTTTTTCACCACACCAGCTAAAGGCACTATTGTGGGGCAGGCCCTTTCAACGCTGAAAATTTCAGACCACAATTCCAAACTGTCTGGGCACTACGGTCCGACAAAAAAACAGCACAAAATCCTGAAAAATTCACATCTGACTGAAACAAAAGTTAGCATGTCAAGAGACCTACCCCTACGAGAACGAGCATGCAAAATTTTGTGCAAATCCGTTGAATGGCTGCAAAGTTATTAAAGTGCAAAATTTGGGGTTTAATATTGAAGTGCCTACTCAACCCTAAACAGAGTGGTGCGACTGCACCACTATAATATATATTGTAACCACAGAGCAGCAAGGGGAGAAAGAAAAACTAGAAACAGCAAGTGAAGTAAGGGAGAAACTGTGGGACCATCGGAGTGGCCAATTCTTAGGTGCCAAAAAAAATGAGACTGTGCGATCTGGCAGGCAAGATAGAAACAAGAGGCAGAAGACAAAACAGATCCTTGCTTTTAAATCTTTCTGCATAACAGATGGGCAGGGTCTTATCCCAACCCTGTCACGTAGACCTCACACCATTTAGCTGCTCTCCTCTGGACCAACCACCCCTCCTCTCGTCCTTCTGGAGTGCATGCAAAGTGACACATTGCACATTGGGACCAGCCTCACACCTGAGTGTGGGGTCCTTTGCACTGGCTGTTCCACTTTAACCAAAAATGAGTCACACTCACTATGTATTACATAGATACATAGACAGTGTCGGCAGATAAGGGCCTATGGCCCACCCAGTCTGCCCATGTGAGCTTGTAAGTTCAGTTTATGTTTTCCAAGAAGTCTGTTGCCCCTTACCCATATTGATCGGGGTTGCTCGGAATCTGCCCAATGGAATTGGATACAGCGGATTCTGACCCTTTTTTGGAATTCTGATTTTCAGTACTGAGGGCCAAAAATTAAAATTCTGAAAAAAAATATCGGAGTCAGAATCTGAATCTGCATCCTACACTAGTGCAACAACTGTAAATTATACAATGGCAAGGACATTTCTTGTATTCTGATTGGTCAGTGTGTGCCTGATACAGTGATGTTATTACACAATAACATCACTGTATTGATGATATTCTCTTTTTCACATCTTCTCTTAAGAAACAAAGATATACTGCCTCACTAAAAATTTACTAAAAACATTTACTTTTTTTATTTTTTTGTATATTATCGAGCCATTGTATAACTGCAATAAGGCACTCCAAGGTGTGTGTTATTTAAGCAATAATGCACGACAGGGTGTGGTATATCATGGGATATCGTCACGCCTCGGGTGGTTGGGCATTATTATGAATGGGCTCAAAAGTTTAATCAGTAAAATAAATAAATAAATAAATAATTCAAATCTTTTTGAAATACATTTTTTGTGGTGTTGGAGGAGTACATTTTAATAAAAAAGTTCCTGGAGGGCTCTGGACAGCAGATGGCGCTGTTATAAGTAGAGTCTATATAGTTGCTGCTCTGTGTCTCTGTACTACACCAGGAAATTAACTGTATTATAGCGTATGGTGGAACGTCGTTCTCCACCGAAATCTATCGTTGTCGAAACCTTGTAGTCACACACTAGTGACGTTCGCAGTGCAGCAGAATGATTTTTTCTACTGCACTGCGAACGTCACACACTGTCCTCGAGCAGCATTTGACAGTTGGGGCTCACTCCATAGAAAGAACACATAGCGAAAGCAGCAATGTCCGCGACAGTACTAATGTTTAACGTTAAAACGTTCAAAATGTAAAGTTCTGAAACAGTTAAAATGTCAAGCGTGAACACGCTCAAAATGTAGTTATTTTTTCCTTCTAGTAACCCAGCAAAATGTTTGGAAGCAAAACATGCTGTAGTGATTTTTTTCAAAAAGCGTTCCACCATACACTATAAAGAAAATTGCATGGGAACAGTTGACAGCAGAGCATCTTTTCACCTTGTTGGCACTATGACGACGATTACCTCTCGAGCTGCGCTCTCGAGGAAATCCGCCGTCATAGTGCCAACTCGGTGAAAGAATAGCCCTGTTGTCAACTGTTCCCCATGCACTATCCTATATGTTGCGCTTCAGTTGTCCGGCTGCCATGTGAAGATGTGTGCAAGTTTTTATTTTAAGTTCTTTTGCTACTGTGAAAAGGAATAAGAACGATGTGAAAGGGAACAATGGCGGTTTTCTGGTAAGTCACCCTGAGTAGTTACTAAAAGTTGAAGCCAGACAGAAAAAGACACTCGTAGTGTGGTCAGTTTGTGAGTTAATTTGTTCATTTTAAAAGAGTCGTTTGAGTTGTGCCCTGACTCGTGCCATCCCGCCCGATATGAAAAGTTGCAGAGTTTTCCTTGTTGTGGCCCTTCAACAGCACTTTCGTTGTTGTGCTGTTCACTGTTAGTGCTTTGCTGCTATTTTTTAACAACTCCTTGCAGGTTTCCTTCGCTTTGTGCCACGGGTCCTGGGCAGCGTTAGAGTCGGAGGATTTTGTTGCCAGTGAGGAGGCTGGTAGCCGGAGGTTTTCGAAGCTACGATGATGTAGCCCCGATATCATCACGCTTCAAAACCTCGGCCAATCAGCTTGCGATGACGATCCCCAGTTCATAATTAACATTATACAATGGCAAGAAAGAACTTGGCTCCTGATTGGACAAGTTATCATCAGCAGGGATGTTATCCTGGCATAACATCCCTGCTGATTTTATCATAGAGCACATTGACTATTGCCTGCATCTTTTCTTAAATAAATATTTTAAAACACTAAATAAAATTCTTTAAAATTATTTTTTTCTGTATAAAACAATGAGCCATTGTATAATAGGAATAATGCCCTCCAGGGTGGGGGTTATGCTGGGATAACATCCCTTCTCGGGTGTTGGACGCCCTCAGCCAGTGGCCTCGGGCCCAACCACCCAAGGTGGGATGTTATCCCAGCATAACACCCACCCTGTCAGGCATTATTCCTTTATTATTATAGGTTTTATTGATTGTTTGGGCTACGTGTTTTATATAGTGATGTAGACGTGAAGGAAAAGAATAGTTCTGCACTGTTTCCTATTGGTGCCGGTTCTGAAGGAATCGCAGAGGCTGGCTGCTCGAACGCTCGAGCTGAGGTATCACGTAAGTTGTGAGTAACGTTTTGATACGTTCTTTCTGGTGGAAACGTGTTCGAAATGTTCAAAAATATTTTATCTAGCGCCATCTTGTCAATTATATCAAAGGAACATTACATTTTTTTTTTATTTGGCGCCGTAGGTAGCAATGCTGTGGAAGATGGTGGCACACGGCTTTGATTTTTGCCATCAGACGGATTTTGAGAGGGTATGGGGCACGGGGGTGCAGCTGGCACTTTTTCCTGTTGGGTACTAGCAAGATTTACACGTTGTAAAGTGTGCTAGACAGCCAATCAGGAGCCAGCTTTATTGGGTGCTGTTGTATAATGTGTAACAATGTCACTCCTGGGGTGGTGAAAGCACTCGGCTTTGCCTCCTGCTTCAACCCACCCCAGGAGTGACGTTATTACACGATAACAAACACCTTGTTGTACCTTATTGCTCAAATCTCATCCGTCTCTCTGCTACCATTTGTCCCCACCCCTTGCCGCCTTGAGTGCTGAGCTGCTGCACTGCCAAAGTGCCAGGGGTGCTGTACTGTTCAGGGGTTTGCCGTCCTTCGGATGAGACATTAAACCGAGGTCCCTTCTACCTATCCCGGTGCTGTCCTGGCGGGTGTCCAGGTGGAAGTAAAAGACCACAAGGCATTCTTCCCAAAGAGTAGGGGACATTTCTGTTGTCTTGGCCATAGTCCCATACTCATAACACCGGTTCATGCAAGTGTCCAGGCTGTGTGTGGGTGTTCATGTGCGAATATAAAAATTTAAGCCGTCAAAGTTTACTTTTCAGAATCTTCCCTTGGACCTGTTAGAGAGCTTCCGAACGATCTAACGGAACATCCAATGAAAGTCTTTATTGCAAAGCAATTCAAAAACAATAACAGAAAAAAAGCGAGGAAAAGGTAAATATTATAATAACATTATTATCTGTACTGATTTTTTACCAAGTTTTCTACTAAATACTGATAAGCAGAAGGGAACCCTGAGGGGAGACTGATTGGCTGACCAGGTGCGAAGTTAACTGCTGTGCCGTTACCACAAGCGTGCCTTTATGCGTCAGTCGCGCGACGTCACAATGCATTTGTGTGATGCTGCGGGTACCTCTCTGCTTCTCAGAAGCCGTTGAGGGCAGAAATAGAGAAGCATGGCACAGCGAGCACGAAGTGAGATGGCTAGTTCGAGACCCTCGCAGATGTCGTGGATTTCGGAACTTACGGAGGAGCTAAACAGAATCAGCGGAGACAGGTGAGCGAACCACGTGAGAGTGTGTAGAGGAGGTACTTGGGTATCTCGAAAGGTAACCTTGAGTCTCAGCTGTCAATGACTTTGGGGATGCTCCTGGTTTAATCTGACCCCAACACTTCCTGTGTGTCCATCCATCTGATATCAATGCTTTATGGCTCCCAAGCCTACTGTCAGAATTCCTGTATTTTACAGGAAAATGGAGCAGTCTACAAGGAAATAGGCATTCATTGCTTGCACAGAAGGCAGAATTATGGGCCCCATACACAGTAGCAATGTTTGTACCGCAGTGCACTTCACTGTTATAGGTTGTGACTTATGATATACATGGTAGATCCCTGTGCACAGGGAGAGGGTAGCTCATGCATGCAAATTGTGTGCTGTGCTTGTGCTATGAAAGACTGATGCAGCCCCTCGCATTGCAGTTGAACGCTAGAACACTACCATCGTGGAAGAACTGGTACACGCAGTTCTTCAGGATGGTAAACGTGTATAACAGAGTAAGAAAAGATTGCTGGAGGAACCAAGAATGACCAGGGACTAAAGAAACTGAGACAAGTGAAGGAACAGGGTTAAGGATGCAGTTCTATTGGACATCATGGGAAAAATTAATTAGGGTATGTAGAGCAGTTGGAGGTGGGGATGGTGGGTGGGGGGAACCAACTCGACCTCCATGAAGGACCAACAGTGGAACAGTGTAATGACCAACAGTGGAACAGCATAATCAAATCCCACATAGCCCTCAACTAGGCCTAAAGGCACATGGCTGGTGCAGTGCCATGCCCATTCATCTGTGGTGGTTGCAGTGGTCATGTTTATGATTGGACCCCCCCCCCACACTGTTTCTGACCACAAACATACAGTGCCCATCATTTTTATTGTGACTTAGTCGCTGTGAGTCACCCCAAAGACTACGTTTCCCCTTTGTGCATGGCAGTTTTTGGTGGTGGCTTAATGGGGAGCCTTTTGCAGTCCTGTTTTGTGCCACCACCAACTGCAGCTGTGTATTGGGTCCCAGGTTCCTTAGGA
Source organism: Neoceratodus forsteri (assembly GCA_016271365.2). Lineage (NCBI taxonomy): Eukaryota > Metazoa > Chordata > Ceratodontiformes > Ceratodontidae > Neoceratodus > Neoceratodus forsteri. The sequence goes on from CM057456.1 coordinate 214,186,119, forward strand.
ATTGTTATAGGAAGCACTGTCTCTGTCACTGATAAGTGGACGTGGAGGTTTAAAAAACCTCAGACATTAAAGTTACAGTTTTTGTATCGCTCCGTATTGTCAATGTGGCATTGTATGTATATGGCTGGTGACAGATGGCACCCAGAAATTTAGAAATCTGTGCGTACAGCTTTGCCTGCAACAGGAGGTATCTCCCACTCCTGGGAGCACTTCTGAAAAGTATAACATCTTACACCAGACCTAAGCAGCTGTCTTCTTTTGTCTGCATGACTCATTCCTGTTCATTACAGACATTTAGCAATTACCTACATAAGCCAAAGATGGAAGGGTTGTAGCACAACATACCAAGATGTCACCAGGGGATGAAAAATCCCCAAGTCTGAGGTCTGTGACTTGCTTAATCAGCAAGAGGACTTCTCCTGTGCTGTGCCTTTAAGCCTGATGGACTTAGCTTGTCAGCCTTTCTCTATTGTGTGAACTGCGCACATGCTGCCAATGCTACAACAGCCCAACCTTCTTACTCCCCCACTCAAACTGCCGACGTCTTTGCATATGTATGTGCAGGTGACTTTTTTTTTCAGGTTTCATCTCCTCGTCTGTGCTGATGTCTTAGCACATTGAAGCATGCTGTGGGTGGGAGTTTGTCTCATGCATAGCACTTGGCTGGTTATCACTTGAACCAGCTGGAAAAGGAGGAGTACCAAGGACAGTGCAGTGAGATCGAGGAGCCTGGCCTAGTGCTGTGGAAGGTGACTCACATGTGGCTCAAGGCTGTGCAGTTCCAGCATCATGTGGTAAGTCAGAAGTTACTACCCATGTGTGGGAGGGGAAAACCGGGAATCTGGCACCTTCTCAGAGCCGCATTAGCCCTGGTAACTAAAGGACGTAGACATGGCTTACCAGAGTCTGCAGCTCTGTCTGTAATTGAACCATCTCTGGAGGCAGTCGTTAGGCAGGAGGACGTTACTCTGCTTAAAAGTGTACTTTCTGAAAACTGATTAGGAAAAAAAAAAATTCCGGAGATTGGAAAAAAAAAGGAAATCCATGACTGTAGGCAAGCTGTGTGATAGGAGTCAGTGCAGGTAGGCAGGCCTTAGAGTTAGACATTTGATCGAAGTGTTTGGCTGGAAGACCACTGGGGAGAAAAGTTCAGGACTCATATTAGTTTAAATGTATTCAAACTGGACGCTTTGGAAGAGGGCATTAGCTAGCAGCAGCAAGATCAAATCAGACAACAAGGCTGCTGGAGTGTCTATTTTACAAGTGTGGTTACATAGAAACATAGAAGTTGACGGCAGATAAGGACCGCAAGGCCCATCCAGTCTGCCCATTTCTTTTTCTACCTTATAAATGTGCCATCGGCCTTTGCTCTGTCAATGGCATATCTATTCATACTGATCTGCATTGCTCCCTTATGCCTATCCCATGCCTGTTTGAAGCCCTGCACTGTATTCATATCCACCACTTCCTGAGGTAGGCCATTCCATGCATCCACCACCTTTTCTGTGAAAAAGAACTTCCTCACATTACCCCTTAATCGGCCTCCCTCTAATCTCATGCTGTGTCCTCTTGTCCTGCTATTTTTCTTATACTGAAACATATTCTCTCTTTCACCTTGTTAATGCCCTTAAGGTGTTTGACTGTTTTGATCATATCACCTCTCTCCCTCCTTTGCTCTAGGGTATACATATCGAGCTCCATTAATCTGTCCTCGTATGTTTTCTGATGCAGTCCCTGCACCATTTTGGTTGCCCTTCTCTGGACTGCCTCAATTTGGTTAATGTCCTTGTGAAGGTGTGACCTCCAGTACTGCACGCAGATGGAGCCTAACCAGTGTCTTGTAAAGAGGGATTATTACCTCCCTCTTCCGACTTGTGATACCCCTACTAAATACACCCTAACATCCCCCTAGCCTTACCTACTGCTTTAGTGGTCTGCTTGGATGATTTCAAGTCATCGGTGATGATGATGCCCAAATCTCTTTCTTCCCTTGTGACTGCCAGCAACTCCCCTCCCAGCCTATAGGTGGCTCCAGGGTTTCTCTTCCATATGTGCATGATCTTGCTCTTCTTTGCATTAAGCCCCAGTTGCCACTCTTCCTACCATTTTGCTAGTTTATCCAGATCTCTTCTCATTCTGCCCACCCCATCTGGATCATCTACTCTGTTGCAGATCTTGGTGTTATCTGCAAACAGACAAACCTTACCCTCCAGTCCATCTGCAATGTCACTGATGAAGATATTGAAGAGTACTGGCCCCAGGACTGATCCCTGAGGTACCTCACTTGTGACTTGCATCTCTTCTGACTGTATACCGTTTACCACCACTCTTTGTTTTCTGCCCATCTGCCTGTTGTGCTAAGCCCCAGTGGGTCAGACTTACTTTAACTCCTAGTATTATTTAAAAAAATAAGGGGAAAGGTCTGCTGTTAACTGATTTCGGTTTTAAATACTCTGACTATTTGATCCTCTGTATAAGGACCTTGATCACTGTACCTGTGTGTGCTCTAAAAGAAAAGAAAAACACATGTAGAGCTGTGCAGGGCTCGACTGCAGTATTTGAGCAACCAGTATGACGGATGAGATTACGCGTACTCGTGGTGTTAAGTGCAGCCTCGGAGTTTGTTATATTAGTAATGGAGGGCAAGGGACAAAGCCCTTGTGTGGAGGGTGGGGGGGGGCAAGCCCCTACAAAAACAAAGATAGGAAATGAAGCTGGAGGAGTCAGTGGGTTTGGTGGACGAGAGTTGGTAATGGAAATCTTGTCTGCCATATTGGTTGCTCAAATATTGCAGTCCTACCCTGTGTAGTTTATCTCTATATTAGGTACAAAGCAAAGCTTAGGGGCATAAAGACAATGTTCACCCTTGGCAAAAATGTAGGTGAAAAAACAACATGACTTACCAACACCTGCCACGGACTTACATTTTTTTTTTATTTAGTTTTGTTGACCGGATAAGTACTAGACAAATCCTGCCTATTTTCAGGCACGACCGGGAGGATACAGATGAATGCCAACTGACCTTGAACCAGATTAAGCTATTGGTGGTATTTTAGTGAATAACCCAGCTAATAACATAACCAAAGGAATGTAAGTCCTAGACTTATGTCCTTCCATACATTTTCAACCATGATTATAACTTGGTGAGTTTCCTGAAACATGGGTACTACATTCATGGATGTTCACTTTTACACCTTACACAAGGAAAGCATCCCATTTAAACTAATAAGTTAAAATATTTAGGTTTTTATCATCATAGCTGAAACTGATACTGACAAACATATACTTCATTATTCTAATCTTATTTCCATCATCATAGTTGAAATTGATTCTGGCGAACATGTCCTTCAGTATTCTAATATCTTTTACCAGGTCCAGCCATTCGCCCTTGGTGAGGCATACAGGGGACAACCACTATCTAGTAATGGATTTTAAAGGTGCCACTATTCATATGCGATATACAGTGGTAGTTATCTAAAAGATCGAGGTACTTCGAGGTACCACTGAGGCACTCAAGTTCAGTTTGCATTGGCTGTAATGTGATCCTGCCTCAGTACCACCGAGGTATACAGTACCTCAGTACTGATAAAACTTTTGTGTAAATAGAGACAGAAGGTGCTACCCTCCGCACACAACGGATAGACTCTTGTCAGAATGGTATTACTCCCCAGATTCCTGTACCTAGCGCAGACAATCCCAAGTCCAGTCCCTAAAGAGTACTATATAGCTCTTAAAAGGAAAATCTCTTGGTACTTTGGGACAATCAGAGACCAAGGACCAGGTTTTCCATTCTTCAACTTCCTCGCAGAAAAGGAGGACTCTCCTCTTCCCAAACTTTGAACATTATCATCAGGCAGCTCAGCTACGTACAATACTGTATTGGCTTCACCCTATGTACCAGGCCAGATGGAAAGATTTAGAGATACAGGCAGCAGACTTAACACAGATGCACTGCCTCATCTTATCTGGCATAAAAGAGAGAAAGCACAAAAGGAAGGCTAATTATTACACTGACACCACATTACATACCTGGCATAATATAATGCAGTCCAGGCATTAAGCCCAATGGAGCCCTCTTCTTGATTCACTCCCACATTTAGAGGACTTCAAACCAGCATTAATGGACCCGAGTTTTAGTCGCTGGGAACAACTAGGACGCCATATGATATTTCAGTTTGTGGAGAGGGGTGTAGTCCTTGGTCTCACGGATTTAGTTACACGGTACGGAATACCTTATAAGGATAGGTTTAGATATTTCCAGGCTAGAGATTATATTAAATCTACTTAAGATTTGAGGGCTGAGGACCCCCCAACTAATAGAAATCATGAAGAAGGCCCTAGTAAGTGGAGCCCCCTAGAAACACATGATTTCATACCTATATGAGGCAATTAACACAATGGAAAGGAAACCCACAGACCATGTCAGGAAGATCTGGGCCACAAACCTTAATCTGCCCATATCTACTGAGCTCTGGGAAAAACATTTCTGTAACCTGTACAAGGGGTTTCAGCTATTTCATGGAGAGAGTTTGCATGGAAAACACGATTCATTTTTTCAGAACACCAACAGAGACTGCTAAATATGCAAAAGGAACTTAGGTCCATGCTGGAGGGAATGTGGCACCTCATCAGCCACTCATGGACATATTTTCTGGGGCTGTGCCAAACTCCAACCTTTTTGGCAAGCATACAGCTGGCCCTATCACTAATTTTACCCTTGATTTGGATTTCTCTCCACTTTTTTTGTCTCTGACAGACCTCAAGGCTGCAGAGATTCGATTCAGCTAAATTATTAAACATTTTGATTTTAGCAGCCAAAAGGCAATCACCAAAGTGGCTTTTGAGAGAGCCCTCTCTCACTCAGTGGAAAGACATTGTGATAGACATCTATAAGAGGGACAGATTAACAGCAGTGTTAAATAAGACCCAGGATCAATCTGAAATGTTATGGAGGAAATGGGTGTTACCTGTCCCCCTCCGGCCAGATTTAGTTCCATAATCTGGGTGAACAGGGGCAGCAGACCTCATAGTGGGTTACTGAGACAGTGATCCTTAAGAAACATGGTTTGCCCCACCCAGGGATCACATCTGCGTATCCTTATTGAACATACCAGTTTTATAAATTAAATGTAATTTCTGCTCTTCTATAGGACCTTCCTATCTTCTCTAAATATTATATGTACTGTCTGGAATGTATTCATAACAAGTCTGATTGTTAAATGTTGTATGTTATATGTTAATAGATAGAAATGTGTATTTGTAATGTTTGTTTTATGCAAAATCTGAAAATCTTGTAAATAAAGAGTTATTAAAAAAAAAAAAAACAAACTTTTGTGTGATCACCACTGTAGATATTCTTTGAGGATCAGGTCCCCTGAGACGAGACCCAAAATGAAATTCTTGAAGTGCACTGGAACATCATGCTGCAAGATATCAGAGCAAGATTTAGCCACCTTTCTCCACTGTAGGCATGCCCAAAAGACGTGGAATTGGTCCACCATTCCCCCATAACCTCTCCAGTATCTGTCTGACCTTGCAGGTGTGTAATGCTCGGTAATAGTGGGTACTCAAAAACCTGGAAATAGTTTTCCACCTACAGTTATATTGCTGCCATGGGCAGCAGGTAGACCCACATATTTCTTGCAAGAGTAGTGTCTGGATCTTGGGGAGATTCGGTGTCAGACATTGCTTCCAGGTTGTGAGTGATTCACTACGTGGCCAACTGCAGTATTCAATATAAATGAAAAATTTGAATGCGTAGGAGCAGAGCTAAATTTGAAATGTTTAGGTGGGAAACTCTCACCCTAGATTTCTAGATGGTGGAACTGTCATTTCTAGGTGGTGGAACTTTCCCATAGTAGTCGAACGAAGAAAGATGACAGAGGTGGAAAACTGTCACAAACTTTTAAGAGATGGTGAAACTTTAGTACCTGTGGGCTCCTGCCCAGTTTAGCCCCTGGGTGGGAGTTCTTCTCCCAAGTTCTCTCTGTGTTAGAAATTTTTCTGGAGGTATTGGTTTCCGGGACCATTCTGCCACTACGTCCAGGGCCTACAGAACCTATCTAAAATTATACTTGTTTTGTAAATGATCAGATGTTGGAATGTGACCCTGGTCCGGAAACCCCAATAGGAATGCAGGCCTCTCATCTCCCAGTGTTTAAATCCTGTCTCAAACAACCCCGGCAAGAACCCCTAGTTGCCTATAATGGGGGTAAGTGAACCCAATTCCATGGCATTTCACACCTTGTTCCTAAATGCAGCCCACATCCTAAAAGTGTGTGCTGTCGCATAGTTGTCAGTCTTGATACCACGGAAACTAGGAAGTGATAAGAGTGGGGCAGCTGCTAAATTGTATAAAGGGATCTGGTCCTGCTCCCCTTCCAGCCAGCCTGTATCCCTTTTCCTTTTGATCATAGTCAAGACTGGGATAGCTTGGATGGCTACGTAATAGTTTTTCATGTTGGGTAAGGCTAGCCCCCCCCTTCCTTATTTGCCTGCAGCAAAGGTCATTGCACCCTTGGATGCTTGCCATCCCAAATAAATTGAGAAATGGCACTAACTTTCTCCAGCAACCATTTGGGCCCCCAACAGGGAGCATTCTGAATATGTATAAAAACCTAGCCAGGACATTCATCCTGATGGAAGTCCCAGATAGTGGATACTTCCTGCTAACCACCAGAATGGAAACCCTGTTGTTCCCTCAAATGACTTATTCCCACTAAAAAGAAGTGGTTCTGTTTTAATGTAGTTAATTAAGTCAGACAGGTCACTAAAATGCTGTAGGAGTCACAGCAGGGACGGCAAAGATGTCTGTGGCGAACTTATAAACAAAAGCATTATCATCTGCATATAGTACGATCTTATGATCTGTTGAGCCAATTTTAATACCTTGAATGGGTTGCTGTTGTCTGATGCTGGCTGCCAGGAGCTCCACCCCTAGAGCAAAAAGAAGTGGGGACATAGAGAATCCCTGGAGTGTGCCTCTCCTTAGATCGAACTGGGAAAACTTTGTTCCATTAATCCCCTTCTGAGCTACTGACCCCAATACAACAGTATTAGCGCCAGAGTTATGGACTTAAGCTTGGTCATGTGGGAGATGATGTTCAGAAACCTACATACATCAATGTATGACCTATGACTAGGTATAAATTCCGTCTGATACATGGACAGATACATAGAAATTGAAAGCAGAAAAAGGCTCTTGGCTCATCCATCCTGCCCACCCTAGCTAACTATTCTGTCTTGCCCTAGTGGCAGTCCTTCTTTTTTTTTACCATCCTCTCTTTTCTAACTAAACCCATCTGTCTGTCCCATCCCTGCTTGAAACTGCTGATTGACTTGGCCTGTACCACTTCTTCTGGTAGCTTTTTTCATGTATCCACCACCCTTTCTGTGAACAGTGCTTCTGGACATCCTTTTGAATCTCCTCCTTGCCAACTTTTGTGAATTCCCTCTTGTCCTTGTGTTTGAACTCAATGAGAATAGTTTGGTGTCTACTCTATTTATCCTATGCAGGTACTTGTATGTCTCAGTCACGTCACCCCTTTCCCACCTTTTCTCCAGGGTGGACATGCTTAAGTCCTGCAGCCCTCCTCATATGGCAAATCCTCAAGGCCATGCACCATCTTAGTTGCCCTGCACTGAACGGCCTCTACCTTGTTGCAGCCTTTCCTCAGGTGTTGGCTGCAGTAGCTTGCACAGTATTCCAGGTGCGGCTGCACCAGTGACCTGTACAGAGGGAGGATCACTTCGCCTACTACTAATCCCTCCCCTTACTTTGCATCGCAGCATTCTGCTTTTTTTCACTACCTTGTTGCAGTGTGCAGACATTTATAGGGTCTCGATAGCATCACCACTAAATCCTTGTGTTTTGGAGTTGTATCCAGCACCACCCCTCCCATTTCATATTGCACCATGGGGTTCCTTTTCCCAATGTGAAATACTTTACATTTTTTAACAGTAAAGTTCAACTGTCATATCCTGGACCAGCTCTCCAACCTGTCCAGATCCTCCCTTAGTTCCCTTCTCCCTTCCCCCTTCCTATGTGCCTACCCTTGCAGAGATCTTTATGTCATTTGCCCTTCATACCTTTACCTATGTCACAGATGAAAATATTGAAGAGGACTGGTCCTAGTACCAACCCCTGAGGTACCCTGCTGGTCATGTCCCTCACTTCTGACAACTCCCCATTGACTACCACCCTCTGTGGTCTACCCCTTAGCTCCTTACACAGTTTGTCTTTTTTCTTCTGTCCAATGTCCCTATTCTTTCTGACCAGCCGCCTGTGGGATACTGAATCAAAGGCATTACTGAAGTCAAGGTATACTGTATCAGTTGCCCCCCACCCCGCACCCCGTCTGCTGCTGTGGTAACATAGTTGAAAAACTCAACCAGATTCTTCTGGCAAGAGCTTCCTCTTGTGAACTCATGCTGTCTGGGGTCCTGCAGCCTTTGCCTTCTAGAAAGTCCACCAGATCCTCCCTCACTAGAGACTCCATGATTTTCCCCACCATAGACATCAAGCTGACTGGTTTATAGTTTGGTGACTTACCCCTCTTCACACTCTTGTGTAGCAGAACTACAGCTTCTGTCCTCCAGTCCCTAGGGACCACCCCCATAGCTAGCCAACTGTTGAAAACGGGGCCGTCGGAACCAACATGGCTGCTACGGCCATGACCATACAACTTTTTCTGCAAAATAAAAAAACTGCCTCACGACCTGACCCAAAATTGTCATGTAAAGAGTTAAGTCAATCTATCACTGCCGCAGTCTGCTGTAGTACAGCAGCTGTACAGAGCCATGTGGCAGAGTGGCAGCAGAGAGGCATATGAAATTGTCTATCTCCCGACCCCAAAACACTGTGAAATAGCAAGGTTTTGTTCCTTTTAAAAGTGTAGAGTCCTCATCTGGGAAATATCAATAATATTTATCAGATACGAATGTCATTTTCAAGGAATTCATTTCTGTCCCCTATAATGAAATATGTAATTTTGTAACATACTTGTTTACTGTAATCCATTCAGCATCTGTAGCCACTTGCAAAAAAGCATTCCACAGCCAAATGACCCTGTGCATAGAACCACTTCTTATCATCTCCCCCTTTATGTGTCTAGTGCTTGCCTTGAGATTATGTTCCCTTGTTTTTATTCACCTACTTTACCAGTGACAATCATCCGTGTTAATTCACACCAGTCCTTTTATTTATTGAACATGTCTATTATGTTAAACATGGGTTCCTTCTTCCCTTCTTTGATCACTGCAAGATCCCATGGCACTTACTAATAAAGAGCGGGGTTTTTTGTATTAAAAGAAAAAAAAAAAACAGAACGCAGACATTAACAATATAAGATGCCTTACTAATGTAACCCCCTACAAATGGGGGTTCCTGAAAAGCCTTCCTTGGGCTTTCCTAAATGCCCATGGCCAGGCTGGTATCCTGTGTTTTAGCATTTAAAAGTGTTGTATGAGAGTGCCTTAGTGCCGCTGTGCTCTGTCTCTTTAAGAGCTGCCTATAACATGGTACTTATTTAGTCTGGGAGGGGGCTGAGTGTTTCTATGCTCGAGACCCACCGGGGCTGCCAGATAATCACTCCGTTCTACCATTTACGCAGCGGGAGCTCTGTTAGAAGCTGCACTTATTTGTTGATTATCAATTAGAATAGTAATGTCATGGAAGTTTGTCTAACCTGCCTTTTTTGCAGCATGGACATTCTGATATTGTACCACCATCTTGGTCATCTCAGTACCTCTGGGGACCCTAAAATGATGTTTGTCCCCAGGGGTCTTGTGGGAGCAAAATTCTGTAGGAATTGTAGTTTTGAGGACATTGGGGCCCAAATGGACCTGGAGGAGCTCTTGTATTGACTGACAGATGGCTCAGACAGCGAACCTTTTGCATCCTGGGGAAACTCTCAGGCTGCTTGCAGAAGAGGGTCAGTCTGAGTTGGGAAGAGAAAGAGTGAACAGCTCGAGATATTCGAGCAGCAGCTTCTTCGTAGTTCACGCGGGAGAACTGTAGAAGGGCTGAGTTTGGCCTGCCTGTCTGCTGTCCCTTGTGAGGGAGCTCTTCAAAGAATTGGACTGCATCTGAAGTTTGAGAGAGAGATTTAAGCCACTGAATTGGTGACCAGGCTTGAAACCTGAAGAAGACCAAAGGTTTGCCGAATGTGATCGGCCTGTCAGAACTTTCAGTTACTGCTGAATTCCCGGTTTTGTACAGAGACTCTGTGATTGCGACTGGACTGTCATCCGCCTGGTATAGTGGTGATTACTTTACTATAAATGTGCTGTGTGCTGCTAGTGGGTCACGATTTGGTTCCCCACTGTGTGTTTAACTGTGCCTTGCTTGCTAGAGGCTGCATCCAGCTTTCTCGGACTCACATCCAAACTGTTCCTTAGTCTGGGCCTTGTCACACTCACCCAGCCAGACTACTCATGCCACAGAGAAAAACATCGACGAGAGACCTGCCTGGGGATCAGCCCCCTGCTCAACGCCTTGAACTGGAATGATGCTTCGGTGATTCGTGTGGGCCCTGCTTCTCCTGGCACTCCAGCTCATCATCTTGCAGTCTCAATTTCATCCCTCCTGTGTCCTGTATTGGGAGTTGTGAGTAAACACCAGGGTAGCTCCCTATAACATCAGCTAAATCAAAAGTGTTGTCATCTAATTCACTTATTGTTTTCTTGTCACGAACTGAACCATCCGGCTCCGGATTACAAATTGTGTGTGGTTGTGCATGTTTCTTTCTTCCATTACAGGGCCCCAACCAACTGCGACACCGGCCTACCCCAAGCAACGTTCCAGGCTAGCCCATCTTACTCCCACCTGGGCACCCAGAGTGTGTGACTGTGTAGGGACTCTGAAGTGCATGCATGACTACCTAACTGATTTAGCCTTTAAGCCAATCAACCTGATTACATCCCTCCCTTATTCAAGTTCCCTAAATAAATCAGATCTAATTCTTTTTGCATTTAACGTGATTGTGGTTCCAGTTTGTGGTAAAAGTACCGTACTGTTGTTATTTGCTGTGCATAACCTTGTTTTACAGGGGGTCTCCAGGTCGAGCCAGAGGAACCAGCCCCTGGTAGGTGCAGCCAGAGTGGGATTTGTGTGGTGAACAAAGGTTATTGTGAAAGTGTTTACTGTACATTGTCCAGGCCACTAGAAGGGAAAGAGGAGGATTACAGTGTCCCAGAGAGCTGTACCCAGGTTAGCCTTGCTCCTAGCAACCCTGTCTTACAGGTGGAGGCACCTGCTTTCAGTACCCAGGCCCCTTAACCTGCAACTAGCCATGCAGGTAGGGGTAGTAGCCCTTGGGATAGCGCCACCTAGGGGTTACACTAAGAAATCAGTGATGTAAACCAAATAAGAAACATTTTTTTTTTAAAGTGATGGAATGAAACTAAATTCAGACTAAAAATTTACTTTTAGAACAGTGGACTTGAATCATAAATCTAAAACACAAAGGCCATAGTTTAATAAAAAAAAAAGAAAAACAAGCAAACCACCTTTCCAGTCAGTCTCAGGTCCCCTTCATATTGTCTACCACGTATGACAATTTTTTCCAAAGTGTAATCATTGTCTGTGGGATCTTAGTGCTGTTTGCCTGTTACACTTCATATAATGCATCATTAGTCCACAACAGTAATTCCTGATGTGATATCTTCTTCCTTGGTAAAGAAAAGACACAACTGGACTGCCAAATGTCAAAATGGAAAACAGCACTTGCAGGGTGATACTATTACGTCTATCCCATTCTGCGGAAATATACAAAGTATGACAATTTGGTAGATCAAGGTGAGAAATAAAGAGTAGGAGAATTTTTATTAATAAAATTCCGTACAGGTCCTGAATTGAGTTTATTAATAAAAATTCTCCTTCCAGATTGTTACATTACAAAATCAAACATAAAAAGAAACACAATGAAATAAAAAAAATAGGTCAGAATAAAAAATTACAAAAACAATCAAAAGTACACGTCAGATATACATTGGGGGGGAGGGGAGAGGAGAACCGAGCAGGAGAAACCTGGGCACTCACTGCCACATAATCACTGACACAGAACTGTGTCCAAACTGTTTATTAGGTGCCTGATAAAAAGTTTAGACACACAGTTGTGTTTCATTGGCTTATATGGTGGTAAGTCCACTGGTTTCTTCTACTTGTTTCAGTTCATTTTTACAGCTGCAGTGGCTGCAGTCGTCTTGTGAGGACTTTAAAGAAAAAGGAGTTCACTGGATACCGAACTGACTTTTTCAAATAGTGGAGGTGAACAGCAGTCACTGTTCACCACACTATTTTGTCCATCGGTATCGGCACTGCATGGTACTATCCACCGCTCAAGATGGCAGCATGGAGTTTTCTGCACATGCCCAACAACTTGCACATGTGCATTGAACTCTGGTGGCCATCTTTGATATGGCAGACTGTGCTGTCCTGACATGACAATACTTTAACATTTCCCAGACATACATGGCAAGAATTCTCCATAATAGTGTAATATACTGTTTATTTTTAAAAAACTTTCACTTTGTTCAAAGTGAAGGAAATGTCGGCTCCACGGGTCCACCGGCTAGAAGCCGAGGGGAGCCAAGGGAAACTCATAATTTTTGGTCCTCTAGTGAAAAGTATCCTATCTCTTACTGGTCTGGACATAGAGTTATGCAAACATAGTCCAAGATGAAAACGAGTGCTGTAACTTATTTTAATCGGTACATAAATAGTCAAGTTGTGATTCCTGGCATGCGCATGTGAGGCACCCCAAATTCACATGCTCAGAATCTCGGCTTGCCTTTTTACATACAGATTGAAATAAGTCACAGCACTCACTTTCATCTTGGACTGTTTGCACAACTCTGCATCCAGACCGGTAAACGATGGGATACTTTTAACACTGAGGACCAAAAATTACTGACTGGTTCATGACCGAGTTTCCTCTTGGCTCTGTGCATCCAGCTGGCCACAGCTGCAGCCGTATTGGCTCTTGCTAGAGTTTGTTTTAGTGGCAGCCCCTGTCTCCCAGTGCAGTCTCTTTTTGTCATGTACTATACGTAAGGGTACAGTAGTTCCTCCATTAATGGAGACTTCACCTCTCAGACCTGTTCATGTGATTAACATAACTAGGAGATTACATTTATCTATAGTAGATGAAACCAGTCCTGGGGACTCATGCTCATTTTCATAAGTAAACCTGAGTTCCCTGACTTACCATCTGAATTACAGCTTGAACTGGGTTCTCCTTTGGTTGAAAGGCACACCGGCATCTGTTCTGCCACAAACACCATTCAATACATGCAAATGTTATAAATCTTGACCAAGCCGGATTGATATGTCCATGAACTAGTTTGTTATGGTTCATACTACCAAACAGTGGAGCTCTCCAGGAAGTGCAGGGCCTGCCTAGATTAATCAACTGACTGTTTTTTTGCCACTGACCTACAGTATTACAATGTGACCTCCTGAAGAAACTGCATGGCTTCATTCTTACCGCAGGAGTCCTTTAGCATCAGTAACTTTTTGCACTTAGCGGGCTAGGTGCAACTGCCCGGGAGGTGTGCCTTTAAGAGATATTTAAATGAGCTTAGGGCCAAGCCAATTAGAAGACAGGAAGGTGTGAGAGCTGTTGAAGGCTTCAGAATTTTTTCTCTGCTGGACTGAGCAACATTGCCCCTGAGGTGTCTCTCAACTTTCCATGTTGACAGCCTCCTAGTGCTTATCTCGGTAAAGTTTTCCTCACATTTTGTTTCCAGTAGTGTGCTGAGTCAAGAGTTTTACTTTTTCATTAGCGCTGCGCTAATTTTTTTATTTTTAGTGTGATCGCTCTATTTTGACTTTATTTTTACTGCGACTATTCATTTTAAACCCTAATTTTATTGTGGGTGCTTATTTTTGACAGGTCCCTTCATTTTTGGACAAATTATTGTGGTAACTGTCGAATTAGGGACAGTTGCCTTGTTTTTTACCTCAGACCTCGTGGGGTTTACTGTGAGGCACCTGCAGTGGATTTCAATTTTAAACAGTGCCTGTGGGGTTTCTCTCTAGATTGGCAATTACGAGGAAACCTTTTTTGTTATATTACTGGACCTTGGTGTCATCTGTGTCAGGACTGTCCGTAAGGGTCCAGCAGCCACCTGTGTGTAGTTGACCAGTATTACTGGGTTACTATTAAGATTGGCACTGGTATAGATCCCAGTTCTACAACCAAAAAAAAAATGCACTAGTAATAGACAGAGTTTATTAACTGGGGCAGGACTGGCTGATGGCATTTTCACAGAAACCTGCACTCAGTTCGTAGGTCCAGGACTGGTTTGCTTTGCTTAAATTGGCAAACATAGCACACAAACCTTTGATTATTATGGCTGAGGATAAATCAAAGGCTTCTTATGAGGGGCCATCCAAAAGTACTAATACTAAAAGCAGAGGTGCTGAGGAACCCGCCAGATCCCAGCCAAAAAATAAAGCTTTCAAAGATGAAGTTCCTCACAAATTAGAAAATAACAAAAGTGACAAAAAAAGGAAGCTTGATCAAGGCTCTGATGAAGTGGCTAAAAAGAAACTTTGTCAAGACAAAAATGCTCCCGTTGGTCCTGGGAAAGCCAATAGTGAGACAACAGGTAGCTTAAAGCATACAGAAAAAGCAAAACAGTTACAAACCAAGTCTGTGCAGGTTCTTTCGTCAGTGCAGGATATGGAAAAAGCATGGCAACTGTTTCAGACCCTTCAAAAGATGGGTCCTCTATTTACTGGGGCTGGCAAGCACTCTTCTACAGTTCTCTTTTCTGTAGACTGTGAGGGTGACGCAGATGATGATCAATTCTATGATGCCCCTGACATGGATTTTGAGGGCCTTGAGCCCCAGGAGTCCCCGGACCCACATCTTGGGGATCCCCGGGTGACCATGAGGATCCTTCCTCTATGTTTACATTTATACAAGATATGTTGGACACCCTGGACCTCCCTACACAGGAGCCCAACCAGGATGTCGATGAAGACGAAGATTATAGGGAGATGAGAGGTCTTTCATCCCCAAAGACCCTGGTCGTCCCTATCTATAATGCAATTTAGAAAAAATACCATGAAGGTGCTTCAACATCCCACTTCAGTATCAGGGGTTGATAAGCAGCTTGAGAGAAAATATAAATTGTCTACAAAATGGTACCGAGTTCCTGTCTGCACACCCTAGTCACGAAAGTATAGTACAGCAGGCAGCTTGTGAGAAAGTTGGAGTCTCCTTGTCCCCCTCTCCCCCTGACAAGGATTCCAAGAGTATTGACTTTATAGCAAAGAAAATGTATGCCACAGCTTCTCTACTAGTCAGACTTTCTTCTTACATGGCGTTCATAGCCAAATATCAGAAAGCCCTTTGGAAATCTGTCCGGGCTATTACCCGCAACGGATCAGATTCTGTGGTGCAGGAGCTGGTGGACACATAAAAAACTGCCCTGGAAGCTACTATGTACCAATTCCACATGGCAGATGACAACAGTGATGCATCCTCTAGGTCGATAGCCCATGCCATCTTTCTGAGACGCTTCGCCTGGCTTAGAACAACCAGTCTAACCACAGACACTCAGAACAAGGCCATGGATTTTCCCTGTGATCAAAATATGTTGTTTGATTACAGGACCACTGACTACATGAAAAAAGTCGATGAGTACAAGGCCTCCTGGCAGAGCCACTCATCCAAACCTAAGCCCACCACCTCTCAGAGATCCCGTCCCAGGGGCGGTAGGGGCAGAGGTTTTGTTCCCAGGCCTTACAATCTCTACCCCCAATCTGACTTTGGCCAGTACAGGGGGTCTTTCAGAGGCAGGGGCAGAAGGGGCCAAAGAAGAGTCACCTCTACCCAGCCATCTTGCTCTCAGTCTAAGTCCTGATGTGAATGTCCAGGTCGCCTCCCAGCTTCTGGTGGGAGGCAGACTCTCCCACGATCCTCAGCACTGGTCCCTCATCACGTCGGACAAGTGGGTGCTGGAGATAGTGAAGAAGGGTCTGCCACTACAGTTCCAGCAGATGCCAGACCTCAAGCGTACCCAGGTGTCAAGACCTCTGTCCCCAATACAGATACTGCTGTTGGAATTGGAGGTACAAAACCTTCCGGCTTAACAAGCAGTGGAGAGGGTCCATGTCAATGAAAGGGCAAGGACCTTTACTCCAAGTATTTTTTAACACAAAAGAAAACTGGGGAATGGCGACCTATCTTAGAGCTCAGATATTTAAACAAACATCTGAAAAAAACACACATTCAAAATGGTCACTCTGTCACTGGTCATACAGTCCTTACAGCAGGGAGACTGGCTAGCCTCCCTAGACTTAAAGGACGCCTGCTTCAAAGTACCCATAAGGAGATCTCAAAGGAAGTTTCTCAGGTTCAAACTTCCTTTGGGTCACTATTAGTTCACTGCAATGCCCTTCAGTCTATCCTTGACTCCAAGAGTCTTTACCAAGTGTCTCACAGTGGTAGCAGCACATCTCAGGAGACTGGGTGTCGCTGTATATCCCTATCTGGACGACTGGCTCATAGTAGGAAAGTCTCCTTTCCAGGTCAAGGAATCTCTTTCTCTCATAGAACGCACTCTGGAGCCTCTGGGTTTCCTGGTAAATCTAAAGAAATCTCACCTGGAACCCACCCAGCTGCTCACCTTCATAGGGGCCCAGCTGGACACTCAGAAGGGATATGCTTTCCTCCCGGAGGAAAGAATTCAGAGTTTCCTTTCAATGGTAGATTATTTCACCCAGGGACAGCCAAAACCAGCCAGACATTTCCTCAAACTTCTGGGACATATGGCCTCTGTGACTGCAGTAGTCCCAGGGGTCAGGTACAGGATGTGACTCCTGCAAGCCTACCTCAGAGCTCGCTGGTCTTAGAGAAGCAACAAATTTTCAAAGTTGATACCTGTGTTGGAGCAGTTCCTCCAAAACCTGCTGTGATGGAAGAACCCTGCAAATTTGCAGGCAGGGGTTCCCTTTCAAGCTCCTCTTCCCACAAAGGTGATCACCACAGATGCCTCCCTTTTGGGCTGGGGAGCTCATTTGGACAGTGCCTCAGTAAGCGGCAACTGGACTCCTGAAGAGTCACAGTTACACATAAGTCTTTTGGAACTCAGAGCAGTCTTCCTAGCTCTCAAAGCTTTCGCTCCCAGCATAGAAGGGCTGGCAGTTAAAATTCAAACGGAGAACACCACTGTAATGTTCTACATAAACAAGCAGGGTGGTACCAGATCAGGAATACTCTGTTCGGAAGCTCTGAAGCTCTGGTCTCTAGCATTCTCCCTGGGAGTCAACCTCTCAGCTGTTCACCTTCCAGGCAAACTCAATACTCTGGTGGATGCCCTAAGTCGCATCAGTCAAGGCCAGAGTGAATGGACACTGAACAAGCAAGTACTAGCCACAGTGTTCAGGCGGTGGGGCACACCAGACGTGGATCTGTTTGCCTCTCCCCTCAATTTTCAGCTTCATCAGTACTGTTATAGGCCCCTAGTTCTGGGAACACTTCCTCTGGATGCCCTGATCCTGGACTGGTCAGTGACGTTCCTATAGCATTTCCTCCTTTTGCCCTGATATTCAAGGTTTGTCTGAAACTCGGACAGCAGCCTGCATCGAAGATCCTAGTGGTTACAGACTGGCCCAGGCAAGCCTGGTACCCTCTCCTTCTCTCAGTGTCCTGCAGCAGGCCCATTTGCCTGCCTCCAACTCACTCCCTGCTGACCCTTCCTCAGACGGGAGTGCAGTACCCAGACATGCACTCTCTTCACCTCAAGGCCTGGTTCTTGAGGAGTTAGGGTTTCCATCCTCACAATACTCTGAACAGGTCCTTAAGATACTGAGGATGGCTAAAAAATGAACACTAAGAAGACTTATGCAGCCAAATGGAAAAGATTTTCCCTCTGGTGCAAGAGTGAAAAGGTCGAACTCCTATCAGCTTCAGACCCTCAGCTGGTAGACTACCTGGTACACTTACAGGCGTCAGGCTTGAAACCATCTTCTCTCAAGCTACACCTGGCGGCAATTTCAGCCTACCTTTTGGTGGAAAGAAAAAATCATTTTTTCCCCCCACACAATTTTTAAACAGTTTTTCAAAGGCCTCTTGCACCTCCAGCCTCCAACCAGGGAGCCCATTCCTCCTTGGAGCCTGAACCTTTGCATAGATGGCTCATGAATCCACCCTTCGAGCCTATGTCCACGGCCCACATCAAGTCTGTAACTTGGAAGACAGTCTTCTTGGTAGACATTACGTCTGCCAGGAGGATTTCAGAGCTACAGGCCCTGTGCACTGAGACAAATTACATCATCCCTCGCAACGATAAAGTTGAGCTCAGGACAAATAGGAAATTTCTGCCAAAGGTGGTTTCAGAGTTTCACTTGAACCAGTCCATTACTCTGCCTGTCTTCTTTAATGAGCAATCCACTCCTGGCTAGCAAAAGCTCCACAGCTTGGATGTCGAAAGAGCCATCTTTCACTACCTAGAGCATACTAGACAGTCCAGAGGCTCTTCCACTCAGTTGTTCCTCACCTACGGGGATGTAAGCAGAGGAAGACGAGCTACCAAGATAACTATTTCTCATTGGTTGGTCTCTTGTATTAGATTCTGCTATGAGAAAGCTGGTCACCAACCTCCAGTGGGGCTTAGGGCCCACTCCGCCAGGGGCACTGCAGCCTCGCTTGCAGTAGCAAGGGACATTCCCCTACTGGATGTCTGCAAAGCAGCTACCTGGAAATCTGTGCACACCTTTGTGAAACACTACAGTTTTGCTGTACAGACTAGATCTGATGCCAAATTTGGCAAGGCGGTTCTGCAGAGTCTCTTTCCTAAGTAGGTTCTCTGCCCACCTCCCAGTTGGTACTGCTTGGTAGTCTGCAAAAAGTTACTGATGCTAAAGGACTCCTGGGGTAAGAAGAAAAAATTACTCACCGCAGTAATCTTCTTTCTTCCACGGGGTCCTTTATCATTAGTAAACTCCCACCTTTCCTCCCCGGTTCACCTGTCGGAGAAGAGCTCTTTATGTTACCTTTTACCAAATTTGAAGTTTCTTATTGATGAGTTTTTAGCTCGCGTTGCTGTTGTTTTTATTTTCACTTTTTGTGGACATTTGCATGTTTTTTGAATCCTGTTGATTCTTTTTCAGGGCAATTACTCTCGTTTTTCCTTGAAAAAATTCTAAAGCCTTCAACAGCTCTCACTCAGCCCACCCCCCCTTCCTGTCTTCTGATTGGCTTGGCCCTAAGCTCATTTAAATATCTCTTAAAGGCACACCTCCGAGGCAGTTGCACCTAGCCAGCTAAGTGCAAAAAGTTACTGATGCTAAAGGACCCCTTGGAAGAAAGAAGATTACTGCGGTGAGTAATTTTTTCTTCTGGATCTATGTTTTATGAGCGGATTATTTATATTATTTATATGTTTACCTTTTGTTTCACTCAGTAATCAGTTTATTTTAATAACTGTATTTGAGGAGAGGGATTAAAAAAAGTATTCTGTGTGTTTAAGTAACCTCTTATCTTGAATCACTGGCTTGGGTGTGGGTAAAATATGGACTAGACCAGACCCAAAACAGTAAAAACCATACTGGGCATAACTTGTGCGGTCTGGCTGTTCTGGCCGGCCAACTCGGTCAGATTGTTTACTGTTTTGGTCCATCATTTCCAGCTGCCAGATTTCATCTAGGGTGAGGGTATGGATAAAATCCGTACTGCCAGATTCAGACCAGACTGCCCAAAGTCCATTTTGGGGCCAGTGGTCTAGATTTCACCCATACCTTACCCTAGATGAAATCCAGACCAGTCAGAAAAGATGGTCCAAACTCTGACCAGAACAGCCAAACCGTGCAAGTTGCTCCTGGACAGGCTGCTAAGGTTTTTACTGTTTTTGGCCTGGTCCAGTTCAGCGGTCTGGATTTTACCAAACTAAAGCTTCTATATCCACTTTTGAGGTTCTGCCTTAACAGTGTAGTAACATGTACACCCTGTTAGGGGAATATCAGTCAATCAATCAAATCTTTATTTATTCAGTCGGACATCATTGAGCAAAGCTCATTTACAAGATGGACCTGATAAGGTCAAGGTTCAATGGTTGGTGCATAAGCAGATATATACAAAAACACTTGTAATTGCATAAACAGATACAGTAAGATAAACGTATATACAATAATCCAAGGACAGAGGTTGATTAAAACATAACAGGACAAGGTAGGATATAAGAAAATTACACTAGAAAAATCCAGTATGTACAAATCCCAGTAGAGGAGTCAAAGCAAGCATGCAACATAAGGTACCCAGAATTACAGGCTCCAGGGCAAGCTAAAGCAGACAAACGGATATAGTGTTTGACTGGCTGCAAAAAGAGTGGTGATTACAGCCTCTTGACAAATGACATGGAAGGGCTGGTGGGGGACTCAGACAGGGACTAGGGCTAATAGTAGGAGGTATGGGGGAGTAATTAGGGTTGAGGTAAGTGCCAGGAGTTAGTGGGAAGATCATAGGGGAAGCAAAACTGTATAAATGGTATTATAGGGGGCTGAGATACCATAATAAGGGGGCTGCGTGGGAGGGAAAACTATGGGGATAATTTATGGGAGAGCTGCCAATTATGGTTGCTGACTGGAAGGGGGAGGGTTATGAATGTGACTAGACTAGGTCTTGTGATAGCAATTGCATTTCTCTGCGAAGAGACTTATGCAGAGCTTTTTAAAGGATGCTAGAGGTATCAGATTGGTCAACTTTAGGGTCTTCTGTAGAGTATTCCATGCCATAGCTAGAGAGTAGCTGATTGCAGACCTCCCATGCTGGGTGTAGACTTTGGGTATCTTGAGCGTGATGAAGTTGTTGCTTCTTAGGGCATAGGAACTAGCTGTGGCCAGTGTAAAGCAGTCTAAAATATAAGTTGGAAGTTTATTAGACAATGCTCTGTAAATCCATAGTGCAGCATTTCTGTTCCTTCTGAGGTGTAGGGATGCCCATCCAATTGCAGCATAGAGAGAGCAATGAAGAGTGTTGAATGGAAGATCTGTAATAAACCTTAGTGCTCTGCGGTACAGGGTATCCAGTTTGCTTAAATAGGAGATAGGACAATGACCATAAAGGAAGTCTGCATAATCAATAAGTGAAAGAAATGAGGCCTGGATTAGCCTCATCCTTGAGTCTCTGGTTAGGAAGTGTTTTATTCTGAAGAATAGGCCGAGCCTCTGGCGAAGTTTTTTCAGAAGTTCTTCGATATGATGTGTGTAGTCAAGCCTGCTATCAATTCACACCCTAAGTATTTGAATTTTTCTACATAGTCCAGGCTTTCTCCAAGGATAGTGGATAGCTGGGAAGATTGTTAGTGAGGAGATGTTAGTATGGGTATGATTGGAGAAGAACATTGCTTTTGTTTTCTTTGCATTTAAGAGAAGCTTTTTCTCAAGTAGTTGATGTTGCAAAAGGGAGAATTCTGCTTGTAAAATTTCACAGGCCATTGCAGGCGATGGGTTACTGACATACAAAACAGTGTCATCTGCAAAGAAGTGAACATTGGCTTTAGTGAGATTTGAATCAATATTGTTAATGTAAATGGCAAAAAGGATAGGGCCCAGGATAGATCCTTGCGGAACTCCTCTTAGAAGTGGTTTTAGTGAGGATAAGTCACCTTCAGCTTTCACCTGCTATGACCTATCAGTAAGGTAACACATGAGCCACTTAAGAGAGGGTGGGTCTAAGCCTATGGAGTGCAATGAAGAGAGTAGCAGCTCATGGTCCACTGTGTCGAATGCCTTGCTTAGATCAAGGAATACAGCACAGACACTGTTCTTTTTGTCTAATTCGGTTTGCCAGTCATTTGTGACTTTGGCCAGTGCAGAGATAGTGCTGTGTCTGGCCCTAAACCCAGACTGAGCTGGATTTAAGAGATTAGTATCTTCAAGGTAATCTCTTAACTGGATGCTCACTAATTTCTCTAGCATCTTGGATAGCACTGGAAGAATGGATATGGGCCTGTAGTTGTTGAGGTCCATGGGGTCCCCTGATTTTAGAAGGGGAAACACTTGGGCTGTTTTCCACATAGTAGGAATAGAGCCAGAGGTTAATGATAGATTAAAAAGATGTGTTAAGGGAACTGCAAGCGCATGAATTGCAATTTTTAGAAAATAGGGGTCAAGAGAGTCTGCACCTGCGCTTTTTTTAGTATCCAGTTGCAGCATTAGATCCTCTACTTGCTTCAGCAGTACCGGTTTTCAGGAGAAGGAAGAATCAGCCCCCTGAGCTTCAGTATACTGGGAGTTTAGTTGTGCACGCAGTAGATTAGCTGGAGAGGTGTCAAAAGCAAGGCAAGCAGTTGTGAAATGATTATTGAAAGCATCCAGTACTTCCATTTTATCAGAGATAGTACCCTTATTATGGTGCACTTGAGATGGCAGAGAGGTGCTAGAGTCCTGCCCTAAAATCCCCTTAATGGTGCCCCAGAATCTAGCAGGATTGTGGTAGGAGGCGTCAAGTTCAGCCATATAAAAGGCAGCCTTTGCATCCCTTACTTTCTTGGTGCAACTATTTCTGGCCTTCCTAAACAGCATCCAGTCATTTGGGTTCTTGGTCTTCCTTGCCAGTTTCCATAGCTTGTCTCTTTCCAGCAGTGCAGTTTTAAGGTCAGCTGAAAACCAGCGGCAAGCTTTGTTTTTTGTTCTAACACTAGTGATTGGTGCATGAGTGTTAAGGGCACCTATTATTATGCTGTTTAACACCTGGTGTGCTATTTCCACAGAATGTGTAAGGTGAAACTCCTGCCAGCATGTAGAGTGAGTTAGGTCATGGAGATATCCCTCAATATTGAGGTTTTTCTTGGATCTCCTCAGAAGGAATTTTGCTGGGGTTGCTGATTTGCCAGATGATCTTATTCCTGCAATGAGGCAGTGGTCACTTATGTCACTGAAAAGCACTCCAGTGTGTGAGAATAGGTGGGGTTTGTTTACCAGAATGATGTCAAGTAGTGTGCTGTTACTTCTATTCTTTAAATTGATTCTTGTTGGTTCATTTATCAGTTGTGTAAACCCATGTGTATCACAGAATGATACTAGAGGTGCAGCTGTCTTGGAGAGCCAGTTTAGGTTTAGATCACCTAGGATTATGATTTCTTCAGGGCCCGGTTTGATTAGATTCCCCAGGTGGGATAAAAGCTTGTGGTCAGCAGAGGGGGGCCTGTAGCAGCCAACTAGCTGAAAAGCTGCCGTACTGGAGAGAGTTACTTTGAGGGATATACATTCAAATTCTTTGGGCATCGATGTTGCACTAAGGCAGGATGCAGATATATTTGACTTTACATATATAGCTACTCCACCGCCCCTTGTCAGGCGATCCACTCTGAATATTTGGTAGTTGGGTAGATTTACCTCCCTGTCTGCTGTGGCAGGTTTGAGCCATGTCTCGGATACTACAAGAAAGTCTGGCAAGGTATGGGCAACCCAGGCTTGTATTAATGAGAGCTTTTTCAGGAGGCTGCATGCATTGATATGTAGGAAACTTAGTCCTTTGGTGGAGGCTAGGTCTGCTGGGGAGGTGATGCACTCCGGAGGGCCTGGATTGATTTCCACATTACCAATACAGATCAGCAAAAAGAATAAGAGTTTCATAAGGGTTTCGAGAGACAGGAAGAGGGGACTGTCTTTGGCCCTCCTTTTCTTGCTCGGTGGCCACTGTTTTGAGGTATTCCAATTGGGGTTGTGACTTTGTACCGTGTCACAGAGTATCAGTTTGGTGGGCAGGTGTAAGGGGGAACTGTATACCCAATAGTGGAGCATCAAACGGAATAAATACATGACAAGTTGCGTCCCTTTTTGGGGGTTACCCCACTGATTATGATGTGGCATCGGTAGGGCATATGTGAGGATCTGGTCATATTCCACTGAAGGTGAAACAGAGAGGCTAGGCTGGTGGGTCGCATTGTTTAGTGTGGTATGGATCGGGGTGACTTCTTTCTCATTGAACACCATGAATGAAAGAGAAAGAAATAATAAGAGGAGTCTCCCCATTTTGAAGGCATGTATGTGGTTATCTACAGTGAGAACAGAGGAAGGACTGCTGATTAGGTGGCACTGCAGGGCCAAGGACAGATTATTGGTTAAAAATATCGCTGAGGCGGGAGATGAGGAAATCGTGGAAGACGCTATAAAAGTAACACACAAGGGCGGCGGGGTGGGCAAAATTTTGCGGCTTTCCTGTAACGCTTCCTGGCTGTCTCTCCCGGGCCTCGTGGTCCCCTGGGTCGGCCTTGCCGCTGGCGGAGCATAGCCCCAGCGCTCACTGGTTGCTGTGGGCAGGGAAGGCTGACTGGAGGGAGACACAGGAAGGCACAGCAATTAATAAAATTGCAGAAACAAGTGTTTCTGCAGAGTAGTGTGCTTAAAATTTACACAACAAAAGGCTGGGGGGGGGGCTGCGGCGCTGTAGCGTCTGGCCCACTAGAAATCCCACAAAAGTGCTGCAATTTACATTTCAGCACAAACTTTAACAGATTCCCAAATCTGAATCTGAATATGAAGTTTTGAATTTTTGTACTGGTTTATGTATTTGTAAGTTGATATTTATAGGACATTTTATTTTGATCTGTAGGTTAGTATTGTGCTCGCAGGCCCACCCCCTCAGTAATGTATGCATGTTACATGTATAAAATAAGGTTCAGATGCTTGCAATTGTGTCTTGAGAAAGTGTACAATTTGTAAGTGAAATGTTGGTGTGGGAGCACCTTATGCTCACTTCCTGCCTCACAGCTTTTTTTTTCTGGATATTTTATATAAGGTGGAATAAAGGACTATTACAGTTCTTCCTCGTTATAACGAACTGATCTGGGTCCAGTGTTTTAGTTTGTTACAGCGTGGTTACGCTATAACGTGACTAGCTGAAATATGTGATTAACATATACAGTATGCCATTTAATGAAGTGGTTGCAAAACAGTATAACAAATAATTTTATTGTTTAATTAGCAAAAGTATTGTAAACTTAAAAACGAGCTACATTGCTAGCTAATGAGCTATGGTTGGGCACCTTCGTTTATTTATTAAAATAAGTGTCCAAAGTTGCCGGTGCCACAGAGATAATTTTTTTAAGTTTAGAAACTGCAGAGAGGTTATGTAGGGTTGGTGTTCAAGGAATTTCAGACCAGGCTCCAGTGCAGCAAGTCTGTTTTCAGCTGTAATTTCTGTCAAGTCTGGCTCCTCAGTTTAAGCATCGGGGTCACTGGGGTCACATTCAGTAACAACAGAACGGCTGTCACTTTTAATTTCGGCAATAATGTCCTCTTCTATCAGTGAAGCAGTGATCAGGCAACTGTCATCAACGTGTGGCCAGTCATTGATCAGCTGTATGTCAGTGTCAAGATTCAGATCCGAAGCTAGCTGTTCGGTTTCTGTGTCTGTATCTGCGTCCTCTGACTTGGAAAGGCTAAATTCAAGGTCATCCATTTGTTGACCCTCAAAAAGGGGACCGAGAGTATCCTTCCAGCAGTTATGAATTTTTTGGGGTGAAATCTGGTCCCAGGACTGGGCAGTCACATAGACCATGTCCTTCAAGTTGTACTGCTTTAAGAATGTCACTAGCTCTGAACTGGAGTCTCAGAAGATCTCCCGTAGCAGCTGTTTGCGGTACATTTTCTTTAGATTGGCAATGACATCTTTGTCCATGGGTTGCATATGAGCAGTGGTGTTTGCAGGTAGGTAAAGAACTTGGATTTTACCATCTGTCAAGCATAGCTCCTCTGCATCTGGGTGGGATGGGCACTGATCTAGCAAAAGCAATGCCTTCAGAACTTTGTCTTTACTCCTTAGGTAACGTCGTACTACTGGAACGAGATCCATTTGAAACCACTTCTTAAAAATGTCCTGCATCATCTAAGCATTGCTTGAGTGGGAGTACAGCAGTGGCAATGCTTCCCTGTTCACATGGTGGAAGCAGCGGGGATTGGTATATTTTTTCTATGCATGGGGGCTTTAATTTATGTTCCCTAGTTGCATTTGTGCATACAAGGATTGGGTCTCGATCCTTGAAAATCTTGTACCCCTTGGAGGCATCTGACTCTCTGAGTGGGCAGTAAGTGTGAGATCAGGAAGGCATTTGTAGAATAAGCGCATTTCATCTGCGCTATACAGCATGTCACTATCATAGCCACCAGTTTCAGTTGTCCTTATCAGCAGTGGCATAAAGGCACTCACAGCAGCTGACTCGGAAGATCTCTGCTCTCCAGAAATTTTTAATTGCCGTATACCGTTTCTTTTCTGGAAATGCCACAACCACCCTGGACTTGATTTAAAGTGATTGTCCTCACTGTAAAGTGCGGTAGGAAGTGACTCCTCCTGTAGAATGGCCCCAACAGAGGAATTCTGACCTCCCGCTGGCTTTTTGAACCAAAGGTGAACTGCTGAGTCGACCTCTGTGTTTGCACTAAGCTGCATTTTGTTTGGTGTGAGTCATTTTTTTCTGAGCAGTGAACCGCAAAGTCCTGGAGCTTCTCCTCCTGCTTTCTTAAACCTGAAACCATTGACTTCGGCAGCCCATATTCAGTTGCAGGCTTTGATGCGGACTCACCATTTTTTGTGTGGTTTAGGATCTTTGTTCTCCGCATGAGATCCAGTGCTTTTCTTCTTCTTTTTTCAGCCATGATGGACAGAGACCAGGCCATGATCACAACCCGAGTAAGCAGCATTTATTTATTTATTTTTTTATGACAACGGTATTTTTGTCACCTCCTACGGACTTGGCAGGGCTCGACCCCATGGAGGGGTACATCCTCCGGCCCACTGGGGCCATCATGGGTCCTTCCAGGTCCTGTTATTTTTCCTCTAGTTTTTCACCCGCACCCGTTCAGTGGGCACAGCAGCTGTCTCCACCTCAGAGGCAGCCAAGCACCCTGGGCGCGGGCCGAACCCCTCTTGTTGTGCTGACGCACGCAGCACAAACCCCTGGGCTGGCAAGTAGCATTTATTTAAACATTATTGCCACATTATTGCTAACAGCTGTGACCAGTGAACATACATAGGGGCAAACACCGCAGAATACGGAGGAATGTTGGTTAATTAGGAGTTCATGACTGGTATACTTTAATTAATTAAAGGAAAACTGCACCCTCTTATCTTCTAAATGTCATTTGCTTCCATATCAACAGACAACTCTTTTTATGTAGCTGTTAAAGATGTATGTAATTGCTTCAATTAGTTTTCAAACTTTATACTAAGCCCTATCACTCTCCTGGGAGGGTCCATTTCATGGTTGTTGAAATCTCATTGTCCCTGAGAGCTGCATTAGCATATGAGAATGTGATGCGTAATCAACCTTTAAACTCCCCAGTATGCCTGTCTGCTTAAGTAGTTTTAAAAGAACCAAGCTGCAAGAAGGTGTGAAATACCACATTTACTTTCAGTGAGTTTTACAAGCTATCTGAGTTGTATTGCAGTATTTTCCCCTTCAAACTCCATTCGGTTTATAAGTTTCCAGAGAGTTTTTGCAGGGTATTTGTTATTTTAGCCTAGAGATACATGATATAAATGGTCGATCTGAAATCATGTTCTCATATGCTAATGCAGCTCTCAGGGACAATGAGATTTCAACAACCATGAAATGGACCCTCCCAGGAGAGTGACAGGGCCTAGTATGAAGTGTGAAAACTAACTGAAGTAGTTGCATACATCTTTAACAGCTACATGAAAAGAGTTGTCTATTGACATGGAAAAAAATAACATTTATGTAACCCCCTTGTTACCTGGGGTTACTAGAATCCCAGTAAGACCTAGTGGTAGGCAGGGAAGGCAGCTTGTGAAACTCCAGTTAAATGGGTTTCACACTGTCTCACTCTGTTCTCAGTCTCAGCTGAGACTGAGGGATGACATCACCAATAGAACTATTGCAGCTGCATGAGCCACATTGGAATCTGCAGCAAGGGAGTTGGCATAGAACGCTGGGAGGTTTTGAAGTCAGTGTCTTCAGTCAGTCTTCAGTGAGTGTGTGTGAAGTTGGGAGCTTGCTGGTAAAGCAGCTCAGTGAAGGCTCTTGGAGCCTCAGCCCTAACAGAGGGCTACTTTTAGTTTAATAGGGTATGTGTCT
This sequence comes from Neoceratodus forsteri, assembly GCA_016271365.2. Lineage (NCBI taxonomy): Eukaryota > Metazoa > Chordata > Ceratodontiformes > Ceratodontidae > Neoceratodus > Neoceratodus forsteri. The sequence goes on from CM057456.1 coordinate 214,214,169, forward strand.
CCACCTTAAAGAGAGACACAGAAGATAATTGAAGTGGTGGAGGCCGCTGTTTTCGGGTCTCAGTGCCCCATCCCTCCGGGGGGGAGCAGGAAAGGTTTCCCTGCAGATTCCTGGGGCAACCCCCTAATTCTGCTTGTGAAGGAAAAGCTGCCTATGTGTTCCAGTGTTTATTTGGGAGAACAAGAAGATTTGTGAGTCGCCTGTGGGGCACCTGCAACGTGAGGGTGAGTGTCTGCTCTTGCTGAAAGGGTCTATGTTTCAAACACCATGAAGTCTTGCTATATTATAACAATAGCAGTCAGCCACTGCAGCTGAACTGCCCCGGAGAGGAAGGAGTTAACTCCAGAAGATCTGGAGTTCTACAGCGCGAGGGCGCTGTGCCCAAAGCTCTATCTGGCAGTTTCAAATGAAACTGTTAGATTCTTTACTCCGCTTCACTGAACAGTCGCTCCAGAGATCAGCTCCTTCAGCTCGGTTCATTCTCGGTTCAAGCGAGTATTTTTCGGTTCATTTGAACTGGCAAAAGTTATTATTTTTACCGCATTTCGGTTTTAAAGCTCTATCTGGTAACCGTAAGTACTAAAATTTAAGTCTGTGTGGAAAATTAATTATCGGTTCGGTTTTGAACCGATCGGTTGTTTTCTGCATTTTAAAAGTGTACAGTGGGTTTTAGAGTGCGGTTCCCGGTTCTTATCGGTTCTAAAAAAACGGAATTATAACGGTTTTTTCAAATACCCGTGACACGGTTAGGAACCGATAAGGGTGTCTTGCCTGGCACTGCCATCAAAGAGGCAAGTTTTGGTTAGGCTGGCATTATGTCTGAGAAACCCAAAAGAAAAACCGGCCCACTGGGTTTCAACACTGTGATGTCTGTGGGGACGCCTTTGCCAAGGCTGACCCACACACCACTGTGTTTATTGTCTGGGGCTGACCACCTCCTGTCAGACTGCCAGGTGTGTAAAATTTCCTGCAGCCACCCTGGAGAAGAGATTGGGCGGCTCAGGGCGAGAGGCCAAAAGTCTGCTGACCGGATGGCCAGCCGGTCCAGTACCCACTGGACCAGAGGGAGTGCCCTCTGACCAGGCGAGACTTCCTCGGCAAAGGAAGGCTGGTTCAGAGGAACCAGTCCCAAGTAAAAGACAAGGAAATCAATAAGTCTGAGTCCAAATTGTGTCTCCAACTGCTGCAGAGATAGCTAAAGCCATTCAGATTGTCCAGTCACTGTCTCAGGGATCTGTAGAACCACCAACAGCTGGTAAAGGTTGGTTCGTTCAGTCCCAGTGGTTCAGGATTTTGAAGTTGAGGATTTTTATGAACCACAGGAGAGGGAGGAATTTGATCAATATATGTATGGCTGGGGGTCTGGGCGTGCCCATTGAACTGGACATCTCCCAGACAGACCTTTAGAATCTCCTCCTATTCTGTCTGAGTCCCTTCTTTCTTTATTTTTACAAAAGGTTGCAGAAACCCTCCAGCTTCCTTTAGAGGAGGCTGTGGATGAGCAAGAGGAGCCTGATTATGTGGAAATGATGGATATTCCAGAGTCTAGGAGGTTGTCTATTCCTTTGCATAAGTCATTTAGGAAGCAAACAACAAAGATTTTAAAATCCTCATTCTGTCCCTCCTGTAGATAAAAAATGGACAGAAGGTATACTTTGTCAGGCTCGGATACAGGCTTCCTTACTGAGCAGTGTAGTCATGTAGGTGTGGTACAAGCTTCAGCCTGTGACAAGGCTAATATTCCTCTGGCCTCACATCCTCCTGATAAGGATTCCAGGAAGATTGATGCCATGGCGAAGAAACAGTATATGGCAGCTTCTTTGGGACTCAGGCAGGCAAGTTATATGGCTTATGTAGCTAGATATCAGAAATCTAGGTGGGACACAGTATTGCAGTTAGCCAAGCAGGCCCATGGCCAGCTGGCTAGTGAGTTGGAACAGGTGGCTGCTGATGGCATTGAAGCCTCTAAAGTTCAATTTCATACTGCTGTTGATGTTAATGATGTTTCTTCTAGGGTCATGGCCACTTCTGTAGCTTCCTGTAGGTTGGCATGGCTCAGATGCAGTAATCTGTCCCAAGATACCCAGTCAAAGGCTATGGATTTTCCTGTAGTGGGAAATTCTCTTTGGGGAGCAAACAGAAAACTATATGAAAAGATGGATGAATACAGAACTACCTACAAAAGTGCCCAGGCTAAGGAGAAGCATGCCATGCCACAAAGGCATGCTCCCAGAGGTAGGGCAGGCCCTTTTCAGGCCTTTTACCAATTTCAAGCCTCCTCTGCTGTCTCTTGAGGGGTTTCTTCAGAGGCAGGGGTAGACGTGGCACAAGTAGACCGTCCCCTTCCCCTCAGCCTAAGGCTGCTGCTAAGCAGGCACCCTGATGGGGTGTCCAGGGCCGATTCTTCTGTACCAGTGGGGGGCAGGTTGGCCTATTTCAGCCGGAACTGGCTGTCCCTAACTACGGACAGATGGGTTCTGGAGGTAATAGGCCAGGGTCTGGTTCTCAGCTTCAAACACTTTCCAAAGATGAGAGCCAGGCATTTTCCACCTGCAAATCCTTCAGAAGCCCTTGCTTTGGAAGCAGAGGTTTCTGCTCTGCTGGACTGCAGAGCAGTGGAAAGGGTTCCTCCTTGCCATCAGGGCAAGGGGCTTTATTCAAGATACTTTCTTACCCCAAAAAAGACAGGAGAATGGCGGCCCATTCTAGATTTAAGATACTTGAACAAGCATCTGTTGAAACCAAAGTTCAAAATGTTGACTCTGGCAATGATATTGCCTTCCCTAAGGCCAGGGGACTGGCTAGCTTCCCTGGACCTCAAGGATGCCTATTTTCATGTTCTGATCAGGCCTTCTCACCAAAAGTACCTCAGGTTCGAACTGCCCTCAGGCCACTACCAGTTCAGGGCAATGCCCTTCGGCCTTACCTCTGCGCCAAGGGTATTCACAAAATGTCTCGCTGTAGTAGTGGCTCACTTAAGAAGGCAAGGGGTTGCTGTGTTTCCTACCTGGACGACTGGCTCATTGTGGGTCAGTCTCAGGTCAGGTAAATCCACTTGCAAGTCACCCAGCAGCTTCTCACTTCCTGGGATTCCTGCTAAACTTACCAAAGTCAGTTCTGGAACCAGTTCAGGTCCTAACTTTCATAGGCGCAGGGAATTGAACACAAGGTTAGCCAGGGCTTTTCTTCCCTCGGAAAGGGTGGACAGACTCATCGCCCTGGCATCCTCCTTTACCCTGCGGGTCTCTCGACCAGCAAGGCATTTTCTGCAACTCCTGGGCACATGGCTGCTTCCACGGCTGTCGTGCAGGGAGCAAGATTCCAGATGAGGGACATTCAGTTCCATTTGAGGCCTATTGGTCTCAAAGGAAGGACCCCTTACCAAGTTGGTCCCAGTTACTCAAACTCTGATCCTAGCCCTCCACTGGTGGCAGGTCCAGAGCAATTTAAGACAGGGGTTCCTTCATTCCCATTCTCACTCCCTCACCCTCACACGATGCCTCCCTGTTAGGGTGGGGGCTCTGTAGGAACCTTGCCACTCAGGGGTATGGTCTCCTCAGGAGTCTCTGCTCCACATCAATCTTTTGGAACTCAGAGCTGTCTTTTTAGCTCTTCGGTGTTTTCAGATTCTGTCCAGAACAAAGTGGTTCAAGTCAGGACAGACAATACCACCACAATGTGGTACATCAACAAAGCAAGGGGCACTTCGGTCTTCAGCCTTGTGCACGAAGCAATGAAGTTGTGATCTCTGGCTTACTCCTGAACACCTCCCTGATAGCGGTTCATCTCCCAGGGAAGGACAATGTCCTGGCGGGCCCTCAGCAGAATTTCTCAGGGCCATCACGAATGGGCTCTGAATCCACAAGTGCTGGGGTCTGTCTTTGCCAGATGGGGCACCCTCAGATAGATCTTTTCAGCAGCCCCAGACAACCACCAACTTCCTCTTTTCTGTTGCAGGCCTCCAGTTCTGGGCTCAGTCCGCTGGGCCTTTCTGTTGGACTGGAAAGGAAGTTCCTGTCATGCCTTTCCCCCTTTCCTCTCCTTTTCAGGGTACTAGTAAAAATCAGATCTCAACCTTGCAGAGTGATTCTGATTGCCCCAGATTGGGCCAGACAGCCCTGGTACCCTCTGCTCCTGTCCTTGGCAGTCCACCCTGCCCTGAGCCTCCCAGAGTCCCGACTTACTGGCCTGTGCACAGGGAGAGTGGTATCCGGACCTCAAATCCCTCCACCTCAAGGCTTGGCTCTTGAGGAGCTAGAATCTGACTTACACCTTTCTCAAGGTGTCATGGATATTTAAAGGCTTCAAGGAAGCCTTCCACTAGAACCACTTATAATTCTAAGTGGAGAGGGTTTTCCATCTGGTGCTCTGAGGCAGATTATCCCAGAATCTGCTGATCTTCCCATTCTACTGGACTATTTGGTCCATCTGAATTCCCTAGGCCTTAGACCAGCTACCCTGAAGGTTCATCTGGCAGCTGTCTCTGCTTTTGTGTCAGCAGGGAAGCCTGCCTCCCTTTCTTCTCACCCGGTGTTCTCCAAGTTTTTTAAAGGGTTACTTCATACTAACCCTCCTTTTCGGGAACCAGCTCCCGCCTGGGACCTGAATATTTGCATTGCTCAGTTAATGCAACCCCCCTTTGAGCCTCTGTCTTCTGCAGAGCTCAAGTATTTAACTTGGAAAACCGTTTTCCTAGTAGCTATCACCTCTGCCAGACGCATAAGTGAGCTACAGGCCCTGTCAGTGGAAGAAGATTTTATCTCTTTCCACAGAGATAGTAGTCCTTAGGACTAATAGAAGATTTTGCCTAAGGTGGTTTCTGATTTCCACCTGAATCAATCTCTCTCCCAGTATTTTTCACTGAGCATTCTTCCTCAGGTGAGAGGAGACTGCACAGCTTGGATGTCAAAAGAGCCTTAAGCTACTATTTAGAGCGCACCAGAGGTCATAGGTTCGAATCCCTCCAACTCTTTCTTACCTATGGCGAGGTTGGCAAAGGGAAACCTGCCACTAAGAGAACAATTGCAAGGTGGATTGTTTCTTGTATCCAATTCTGTTATCAGAAACTGGGTAGAGTACCCCCCTCAGGATTGAGGGCCCACTCCACCAGGGGTACAGCTGCATCTCTAGCGGCTGCTAGAGACATCCCCATTCTGGAGATTTGTCAAGCTGCTACCTGGAAGACAGTTCACACCTTTACCAAGCATTATTCCCTGGATGTCCAGTCCAGGAGAGATGCTCGGTTTGGCACAGCTGTGCTTCAGAGCCTATTTCCTAAGTAGGTTCTGACCCTCCTCCATGGAGGTACTGCTGTGTAATCTGCTATTGTTATAATATAGCAAGACTTCATGGTGTTTGAAGAAAAAATTACTCACCTTAGTAATTGTTTTTCTTCTCATGGAGTCTTGCTATATTATAACCACCCTCCCTCCTACCCCTCTCAGAACTTCTACTTGGGTAGGGGTGGCGAATTGGTGCAAGCACTGTGTCATGCCATTGTAGTTTTTCCCTTACCCTCTTTTCCTTTGGGTTAGGGATCTAGATTGTTTCATTTAGGTTATTTATATTGCCCCCTTCCTGGACTTGAGTCTTTGGGGAAGGGGGGTTCATATGTGCTTGTCAAGGGTGGTAAAACGAACCATAATACCATCAATTTTTGTTATTATGGCTCTGAGTGTTTCTTTGTTCTTTATATTGTTGTTATTACTACTAGTAGGTAGCCATGGGCTAGTGTAGTTTTCCACACAGACTTTCAGTCCTTTGATGTTAGCTTCGTAAGATCTGACAGTTTCATTTGAAACTGCCAGATAGAGCTTTGAGCACAGCGCCGTCGCGCTGTAGAACTCCAGATCTTCTGGAGTTAACTCCTTCCTCTCCGGGGCAGTTCAGCTGCAGTGGCTGACTGCTATTGTTATAATATAGCAAGACTCCATGAGAAGAAAAACAATTACTAAGGTGAGTAATTTTTTCTTTTCACCCTGGGACTTGTGTGACAATGTGGGGATTGAACTACTAAATATGGGGAAGCCTAGAGTAATGTGCTAAGCAAAGTGAAAGTAGGTTCAAGTCCAGAGTTTGTTGAGATGCAGATGATATGTAGAGGAGATTTGACAGACGTCTACCCAGAATCTACATTTAAAAGTTCAGTAAAGGAATAGTTCAGTTTCCAGAGAAATGGCCGGGTATGGGCTGTGGGAGCTGGAGGTGGGTGGCCCCCCATCTTTAGTGAACAGGTCCACCTCTACGGATTTCTTCTGTGGATTTCTACTTTGCCTCAGGCACTTGGCCAGTGATGAGGGAAGTACCCAGACGTGGGATTGTGAGGAAAATTCTCTCTAGGAGTCGAAGACTCTAGTGTGGTTTGGGGAGCCACAACAGGATAATCGGCTCATTCCTCAAATGGACCGCAAATTGGATAATTGGTCCATTCCTCAAATGGACCGTGGATCAAGTGGCTGGCGGGGGAGCCGGGCCAGTGGGGAAAACCCAAGTAGCGTACAAGTCGGGCTGTGTACCCAAAGCTGCGTGCAAGTCCGGGCTGTGTGCCTGGTGGGTTTAGAGCCTGAGGGCTGGAAATGGTGGTAAAGTGTTCTGTTGTCTCTAATCTGCATTACCAGGAAATGTAGCCCTGTGGGGGTCCGTCTATGCTTTGTTTGTTCAGCTAGTATGTGAATAAAAGCCACACTGAAGAATCCCATTCCTGGTTCTGGACATTACAGTTATTGCTTCCTGTGTTCGGATTTACTTGGGTGCCCCTGTTCAGAGTAGTCAAACCTAGGTCCCCTGTGCCGAGTAACCTCATCTTCCCCGAACCCAGTCCCCACCAGGTACTGCTGTCAGCTTCAACAGCATGCCACCTGTCATTTTGCTAAAAAGGAAGGGGTGAGGGGTTACATTTAGAAGATATGAGGGTGCAGTTTTCTTTTAAGCACAAGCTTAATGTGAATTACAGGATCCAAAGCAACATGGTTTCAGAGGTGGGGGGGAAGGTCTTGCCAGACAAACCTGATCGAGTTCTTTGACTGGGTGACCAGGGAAATCGATCAGGGAGGAGAGGTAGATGTGGCCTTCCTGGATTTCAGTAAGGCCTTCAACACTGTTCCATATAGAAGACTGATGAGCAAGCTGGGCAAACTAGGCGTGGGTCCAAATGTTTTTTATTTATTTATTTTTTATTATTTTATGTCCTCGGCTGGGGGGAGGGTTGTGCCTTTGGACCCCTCTTCCAGCCAGCCTTCGCGGGTGCCGCCCTGGTCGCGGCCAGAGCTCACAACTCCCCACCACAGCCCTTCCAGGCCACATCACACTGGGTACTTACCCCACCACTGCAGAGACCCGGAGGGCGGGCCCAAGAGGGAGCTAACTTGGGCACATCCTTGGCAGCGCCATCGGGGCAGCCTTCATGCTGCCGAGGGATTTTTTCCATTTTCTCCCCTGCGGGGAGGGACGTGCAGTGACGCTAGCAGAGGGAGCGCGCACACATCCGCATGCACTCCTCCAGGCATCTGCCCCCTCTCCGCCCCTCTTCTGCAGCTTTAGCGCACTGCCCCCCAGTCTCCACTGGGGGCCAGTTAAGCACCGACCACTGATGTCCCCCCTCCCCAGAGAAGGAGAGCAGTCCTTCGGACGCTCAATCCTTCTCCAACCCTGCCAACCCCCGGCAGCCTGTGCTCATTCCCGAACATGGGTTGCCAGCATTGAGCAAGGTAAGGCATCCAGCACCTCAGCCCTCTGCACCACTGGGCCAGCATGTGGGTCCAAAAGTAGTAAAATGGGTAAGAAGTTGACTAAGCAATAGGAGTCAGAGGGTGGTGGTAAATGGGGTCCATTCTGGAGAAGGCAGGGTGACCAGTGGGGTACCACAGGGGTCAGTACTAGGCCCGATCCTCTTCAGTGTCTTTATTAGTGACATTGCAGAAAGGCTGGAAGGGAAAGTATGCCTGTTCACAGATGACACAAAAATCTGCAACACAATGGACACACCGGGGAGTGGGGGGGTGGAAAGAATGAGGGACGATCTGAAAAAACTGGAAGAATGGTCAAGGGAATGGTGGCTGAGTTTCAGTGCAAAAAAGTGCAAAATCATGCACTTGGGGGACATAAACCCAGGGCACATACCAATTGGGGGGGAGGTATTAGTAACCACAAAACAGGAAAGGGACCTGGGGTAATAATTTCTGATGACCTGAAGGAAGCCAAGCAGTATAAGGCAGTGAAGAAGACTAGCAGGATGCTTGGGTGCATAGGGAGAGGCATCACTGGCAGAAAGAGGGAGGTAGCATTACCTCCCCCTGTATAGATCACTAGTAAGACAACACCTCGAGTACTGTGTCCAGTTCTGGAGGCCCCACCTCTGGAAGGACATAGATCAAAAACTGGATCTGTTGTATATGTAAGCAATAAGACATGACTGGGTTTTGGTAGTACTGAGATACCCACATACCCAGATTCATAGTGAGGCACGAGGCCTCAGGCAGACCCAGCCATGTCTTATTGCTTATATAAAATGGGCCCATAGGCAACTTTAAAGAAAAGAACATTCTAAAAGCTTTCAAAGTCACAAAAATAATACTAAAATGTTGCCAAATAATGTAATATAGTCCCTCCACAGATGTTTTTCACCTGTCGGTCATCTGTCTTTCTTCACACTCGATACATTGTGTGATTGTTTACCGTGGACTAGAAGAATTCAGAGTTCTGCATTATTCCAGTAGTAGAATGCTCCTTCCCCCCACACAGAATGGTAACATGGAATATATGAATTCAAAATTCTTCAGAGTTTAAGTGGAAGATGACACAACCTGTTGATATAGTATGTCAGAACCAATTTTCTGAACTTCTTAAAACATTGTGGCACATAGAGAGGGAGGTAGGGAAGGGGGCGTGATGGCTCTCAGTTTGTTCTGTTCCCATGTAAAAATAGGTAGTAAAAAAGTTTTGATCATAAAAATTCTTTTTTTTTTTTTTTTTACATGGGCCAGGACTTCCAATCAGCTACTAAACTATCAGCCAGATCAAATTTGTGCAGCAAATTCAGACATGCTGCATCCCCCCTCTCAAAAGTAATGCCCAGAATGGGAATGTCATTGTCTGCCAGACTTAACTTGTATACCTGCTGTTTCCTTACCTGTGGGGACTGGGTTATTTCCCAGTATCATCCCTCTACTCTTACCCAGGTTCACTTTGGACCCAGGCACGTTTGCAGAATACTGGAATAAATTCAAGGCTGCCGTTTCAGGCTGTTCATCTGGAAGCAGCAGGCAGATATCGTCTGCTTAAGCCACCTTGCTAAAGGGGAAGAGGCCACCAGTGGTTTTGGTGTGACCCACCTCAGCTTGCAAGCAGTGTTTCTTGAGGATGGGCTCTGTACGAAAGATGGTGATACGTAAGGTAGGGCTCAGTGGGTAGCCTTACAGAACACCTCTCGGGATCTTAACAGGGTGTACCCAGTTGCCCTATTAACTGGGGGGGTGGGGTTAGTGATGGCATTGTCATATAGGAACTGTATCCAATTAATAAACATTGTAGGTATACCATACATTTCAAGGACTTGCCACATATACGTGTGAGATATCCTGTCAAAGGTTTTGTCTGTGCACTGTCGGCTGTTCTGTATAAACAGTGGAAGCAGCAATCCTTTACATTTGATATGTGGAAGACTGACTGAGTTCACTGTGGACAGATTTCATCCTGTCCATAGGTGAATATTCAGAGTAGGTGCTATATAATTAAAAGTTGGCTTGTTTCCTTTCTATCCTGGACCACGACAAACTTTGTAAAGGATTGCTGCTCCCTCTGGTTATACAGAACAGCCGACCACACACAATGATTGAATTGAGCAACATAGTACATTACAGTTTTGTTTTGCACTCGCTCTCACTCTCTCTAAACTGTGTGCTGTCCGGGGTAGGGGCACCTAGTCTCCGTGAAGCTGAGCTGCAAACAGGCATTGAGGGTAGCCTGGGGTCCATCATGAATTGAAGCAAGTGACACAGACCTGCCCGGGCCGATACCTAATTGGTGAGTGGAGATTTCTGTGCGTTGTCTGCACAAGATTCACAGACAGTGAGTGGGCAGTCAGTGAGGCGCATACCTCTCAACTGTCCCTGATTTTCAGGGATGTCCCTGATTTTGCCTCAAAATTTTACTCTGTCCCTCCTAAAATGTGTGTTTCCATGGCTAAATAGTGGGGACTGTAAGCACAAAATAATGTCAAGCATTAAAGTTACAGACTTGTTCTTCACTAGAAAATGCATTTTGTACTAAGCCCCATATTCTACCAGCTTTCTGGGTGGATATATCTAATTTTGAAGATGTGTCCCCTGATTTTGGTCCTCTGTCCCTGATTGTTTTAAGCAGTGTCCCTGATTTATGAGGCAGGAGGTTGAGAGGTATGGTGAGGCGAGCTGGAAGCAGTTTGGTTCTGACCGGGAGGGACTGCTTGCTAATACTTATACTCATATTCGTGACCGTTATGGCGCAGTTTGCAATCAGTGTGTGACTGTGTTGTGCTATCTCAAAATAATAAACTAAAAGTGACTTACTGTCTTGTTGTTGTTTTTTGTTTGCCAGTACCACAGATCAGGGCAACATGCAGTACACGGGACGAGGGTGCTGGGCTGGGGTGCTTGGGAGTTAGTCTCAGGTAGTGGCAGTCTCAGGCAAACCCAGACTCAAGGCAGTACCATAAAACTAAAGAAATTAAGTTTTGTAGGAGGCTGGGGTCCAGAAGAGCAGCCAGAAAGGACAGCAACAAAGGGAGAACACTGGTGGGGGACTGAAAAAAATGATCTTGGGGAGGAGGATCTTTGTCCGCCTGGCTCAGAGGTGGTGCTGAGGAGAAAACAGAAGATGCTAGTGACTAGAAGGCAGCGACAGCTGAGCTGGTGGAGTACTGCTGACCCCCCCCCCCCGTCTCAACAATCCCTACTGAATGAAAAAAAGGGGGGATCTGTTTGGGTCAGAGGTGGTGCTGGGAAGAGGACAGAAGGTGGGAGAAGACCTTAGAAGGCAGGTGGTGGGGTTCTGCTAAACAGAAGCCCCCCCCCCAAAGAATCTCTGAATCTTTTGTTTTTTCCAATTGTTTAACCAGGTGAGACACACTAAGTTGAAAGCTTGTTTACAGGTGCAACCTGGGAGCACAGGACAGTTAAGTGACTTGCTCAGGGTCACACAGTATACAAGTGGGGGCCGTGGGATTCAAACCCAGGTCTCCAGAGTTGCAGCTCAGAGCCTTAAACCACTGTGCTATATCACCTCCCAGAACATGAATCTATTACATTAAAACAAAAACAGGACATCTGTTTGGCTCAGAGGGGGTGCTGGGGAGAGAACAGAAGGAGCAAGGTGGGGAAGACACTAGAAGGCAGTGGCAGCTGATGGGGTATGCTTATTAGTGACCCCCGTAAAGAATCCTTGAAGATAAAAAAAAAAAAAAATTTGATAGGGCCCACAATAAAAACCTGCACGAGGCCCATCTGTCTGTTCCACAGCTCTGCCACTGGGGCTCTCGGCTGCTGTGTACTACTTACTGTACCTTCAGTTGCTGGTGCTGTTTTGTGTAATTTGATTGTGCTTCATACAGGGCAGCAAACCTTGAGTGCTGTTAGGCTCCACTGAATGCTGAAGGTGGGCTCATCCTTTACAGTCTCCTGAGATGTATAATCAAATACCTGACAATTATGGCCCTATCAACATTTTTCAGCAAATTCAGTGCAGGACTGGAAATACTAAATATTTCCAACAGCCCTCATCAGCCACTGGCTTACGATTTTCCAAAATATCAATTTGGAAAAACACAGGTGGTAAATAATCATTCGGTGCCTTCTAGTTTGAGAAATGGAAGTGGCTTCATTTTGATGAAAGTAAAGACTAAGGCCCAGATATTCAAACTGCGCCAGGCTGTGGCGCAAGCCTGTGCGCTGCTCAAATTTGTTGCACAGGGGAGTGGCCAGGGCGATATTCAGTGGAGTTGCGCTATGGCACAACTGCTTTGAATATCGCACCCTGGCCACCCCCACTGTGCATGGCGCAGTGGAACTGCGCAAGTGGTCAGAGTGGAGCATTGAGATGCGGTGGTGCAAGTGCGGTGGTGCAAGTGCCATTGCGCCATGCACAGCACCTGCGATATTCAAAGGGTGACATACAAATGGGGCCATAATTTATGCAAGGCGCACGGGGGGCCATTTGCATCTGATTATGGCCCCATTTGCATGCCATTAGCATGCAGGTGCGCCCGATCCCGACGACTTAGCCTGGCGCCTGCGAGCAACGGCCGTCGGACCGGCACCTGCAACCTGATCGCGGGGCGTCCCGTAAGGGACAAAACGTCTCTATCCTGGTGGTCCAGTGGACGTGATTATGTCCAGCGGGCATAACTTGTATCTCCCCGAAGTCCAATATCCCTGGTGGTCCAGTGGACCGTGATTAGCCGATCGCGGGCATAACTGTATCCCTCCCAAAGTCCAATATCCTGGTGGTCCAGCGGACCCTGCGAACCCATCGCGGTGGCATTCCTCATCCCCAAGTCCGAAATCCCAGGTGATCTGGTGGCCCCACCCACCCACCACTGAGTCCACCACCCGCTCCCATCAGCTGGTGGGCGGGCGCAGCACCACCTGCCTGCAGCGCCGACTGATAGCTCGGTATGGCTGCCGCCCATTGGTTCAGAGCATGAACCAATGGGCGTCCTACCACTACCCATCTATCAGTCAGATATGTGAATGAACTCTTGCTCTGAACCAGTGGGCGTGCAGCCATACCGAGCTGTCAGTCGGCGGGTGGTGGGGCGGCAGGCGGGTGGGTGCTGCTGCTCGCCCGGCTGACGGAGGCGGGGTAGTGGGGCTCAGTGGTGGTGGTAGGTGGGGGTCCACTAGATCATCAGGGATTTGGACTTGGGGTGAGGAACGCCGCCCGACGATCGGCTCGTGCGGTCCACTGGACCACCAGGGATATTGGACTTTGGGGATACTGTTGCCCGTGATCGGGCTAATCACGGTCCACTGGACCACCAGGATATTGGACTTTGGGGGATACTGATGCCCGCGATCGGCTAATCGCGTCCACTGGACCACCAGGGATATTGACTTCGGGGATACAGTTATGCCCGCGATCAGGCTAATCGCGTCCACTGGACCACCAGGGATATTGGACTTTGGGGATACAGTTATGCCCGTGATCGGGCTAATCACGGTCCACTGGACCACCAGGGATAGGGATATTGGACTTTGGGGGGGATGTCCGATGCCCACGATCGGGGCATGGGGGGGGCGCCACCAGGTGCGGCGGGAACAGGTGATGGCCACCCACAGGTGGCAGCTGCTGTGTTGCGCCCCGCAATGCGGCAGCTCACCTGTGGGTGGCCCTCGACTTGTTCCTTTTTTTTGAGGCGTAACTTTGTGCAAGCGCGGGTAGAGTTGCGCCTGCATAACTTCTACACGGCCCGGGCTGAATATCGGGCTGCAGTTTATGCATGAGCACGCCCCCACCTGTGCCTGCATACATTACTGATGCGCCCGGCGCGCCAGCGGGACTGTCTTGGCGCACTTTTCCTTTAAATATTGCACCAGGGCGCATCAGTGGGTTGTGCATGGTGCAGCTACCGTTGCGCCATGCGCAACCTTTTGAATATCTGGGCCTAGGTGTTTTGCTTCACATGTGTAAAGGCATATCGGGATAAACGTATTAATTCTAATTGCCTTGATCCTTGTTTCATATCTTAGGGGTATAGCAACTGGAAAGATGCTTGTGTTACCTTTAGAAAACACATACTCAATAAGTGTCATGAAAATGCTGTTTTCAAGGTTGTGACTGATCCCAAGTCATTCCCTGATGTTGGTGAATGTCTGTCGTCAGTCCATGAACAACAGAAGTGGGATCGGCATTATTGTTTCTTAAAAATTCTTCAAAGTTGTAAAATTCTTAGCTAGACAGGGTCTGACTTTACACAGAGACAGGGATGAAACAGATTCAGACTTTATACAGACAATCAAATTAAGATTTAATGATGATTCGAGGCTTAATACCTGGACTGAGCAAACAACAGACAAATTCACATCCTCAGACATTCAAAATGAGATGCTGAAAACTGTAGGCTTAAGAGTCCTGCGTGAAGTTACTGAAAATTTTCAGTCAGCTGTATTCTTCTTGATAATGATTGATGAAACCAGGGATTCTGCCAGCATGGAACAGGTTGTAATTTGTGTCAGATGGGTAGATGAGCATTATGAAGCTCCAGAAGAGTTCTTGGGACTTTATGAAGTTGGGGAACTGATTCAAAAACGCTAGTGCAGGTCATCAAAGATGTTCTGATGCATGCTAACCTTAGCATCACAAATGTCAGGGGGCAGCGTTATGATTGTGCTGCTGCTATGGCTGGAAGGAGGTCAGGCATGGCACAACAGATACTGTATCTGATGCAGAGCCTAGGACACCGTTTGTCCACTGTTACAGTCATTCCATAAACTTAGCATGCTGTGATGCTGTGAACAAGTGCAAAGAAGTCAAAACTGCTCGTGAGATGACTCATGAAATAACAAAATTGATCAAAAACTCTTCCAACAGAGGAGCTTGCTTTGAACAGATTAAAAAGGATCTTATACCTAATGTGCCGTCTTATCGTACTCTGTGTCCAACAAGGTGGACTGTGAAAGGGAAGTCACTGGGGAGTGCTTTGGATAGCTATGATGTGCTCCAGAACACATGGCTTGCCTATGAAGGCTGCTCCAAACCCAGAGACCAAAAGTAGAATACTGGGTATTTCTTCCCAGATGAAGTCCTTTGATTTCCTGTTTTGTGTTCCCCTTGGTGAGGTTTTATTCTGTCACTGCGATGACCTCAGCACATCTCTACAGTCTCTAGAAATATGTGCATCAGAAGGACAGAATCTAGCAAGAATGACTGTAGACACTTTAAAAGCACTCAGAAGCGAGGCTGAGTTCCAGACGTTTTGGAGATAGATAAGAGACATGGCCAATAACCTGGACGTGGGTGAACCACAGCTTCCCAGAAAGAGGAAAGCATTGTGCAGATGTGATGATTATGAAATTACTTGTCCAGCACCAGCAGCATATCCCACTTCAGTTGAAGGCCACTGTCACCAAGTCTGCATGATGGCATTCGATGTTGTTACCACTTGCATCAAAGACTGTTTTGAGCAGCCTGGATATCAGACATATGCTAAGCTGGAACAACTGATCTTAAAGACTGTCAGTGGTGAAGAATGGGAGGAGGAATTTCAGCACATCATAAAATTGTACAACAGTGACATTTATGCTTCATCTCTGTGTGCACAACTGCAAGCCCTTGCTGCAAAGTTTGCAATGAGAAAAGGCAGCTTGCGACTCAGAGATGTAATTGACTTAATGAAGACTCTGTCTCATGCTAAACAGCAGTTTTTCTCAAATGTTGCAGTTTTGATTATGTCGATACTTGTGATTCCTCTACAAAAGCAGTCAACGAATGGTCTTTCAGTGCGTTGAGAATAATTAAACATTGTCTTCGTACAACCATGACACAGGACCGCCTGAATCACCTAATGCTTCTTGACATCCACAAGACCATAACGTACAGTTTAAATGTTGTGGATGTTGCCAAAGAGTCTGTATTTAGAAGACTCAGAGCACTGCCACTGTATCTTCAGCATATTAATTGCTGAAGATTTCAAAGTAAATGACTAATTGCACAGACGTAAAAATTCTTCAGTCTTCTGTCTTTTTTTTTTCCTTCGTTGCAGTTGGTCTGTTCTAGTACAGAGATGGCCTGGGGCTGACATAGTGTGCAGGTACTAGCCAGTACAGTAAACAGCCATCTACAGTAACTTAGTACGGGATTATTCTGTCACTTCACAAGGTCACTGCAGGTGACCTGAGGTGAAGCAATGAGAGAAAATGTTGGTGGAAAAGTTTACCACTGAATAATAAAATAAAAAATACATAAAAAATCAAATAAAAATGAAAAATAGTGACGTGACTAATAATGACCAAACTCCAAAACTCAGTAACGCTTATCTAGCTGGCCTTAGAATCTGCAGCTGCAGCTAGGGGGCGGGGTACACCTGACTGACCTAACAATGCAATCTCATGGGGTGGATGGTTGGTGGATGCCATCCACCAGCCACCCACCCCATATATCTTATTCTGAGCAGAATTATTGCAATGTCCTGTGAAAGAAAATATTTTTATATAGGCTGTGTGGGGTCTGGGGGCTGCTAGTCCACCAGAAGCTCAGGGGGTCTGGATGTTCTTGGTGACTTTCCGGGCTTTTATAGAACTGTAAAAACTCTTTCCTACCCTGACTCCTGGGGAAAACTCACCCACCACATGATGAGCAGCATTATTACAATGTCATGTGCGAAACGTGTAAGCATTAAGGCATGAGAAAGGAGGCATTAACAAGGAATTAATGCATGGTCGGGGTGCACAAGGCCACAGGCCGAGTGCTCCAACCACCCAACCATGCATTAATTCATTGTTAATGCCTCCTTTCGAGTGCCTTAATACACTTGTAACATGGATGGCTAGATAGGTAAGAATGATAGTAGTTTTGTTACAGTTGTTAGACAAAAGCAATGAGACACCTGTGATAGTTTCAATCTCTGTTTATATGACAACGTCATTTTTAGAGGATAAGTCATCTGGTTTCTTAGGCAATGCTTTTTTAGATAGCTACTAATACAGTTTCAACTTTTTTACACTACTGTGTTTTGATTTGTGTCCCATTTTATAACCTTGTGTTGATTCTTTGTTGTTTTCTATGTGGTGCAACATTTTTTATTCTACTTGTTTTATCATGCCTTCACATCGCTTCACACTGTGCATTCTGGGATGTGGTGGTACTTTGCATACCGCTACACGATGCGTGCGTCTGTCACCCCAATGATTATAGTGTGCAGAACAGTAACATGACTTTTACACTTCTCCGGTTGTACGTTACTCATACTATGTCACTATTATTTAAATATTTGCTCTCCAATGAGGCCCACGGTTCTGCGCTCTGTTCCCCCAGTTCGTCCCTCTGCTTCCTGGTCATCGTATGAGCACTTCCACTGTAAGGTTCTAAGCCACGTCTTACATTCCTCGATATGCCTGATAATGGAAATTTTCGGGGCTGTTGATGGTCAATCTGGACATCTGTAGGAACGTCAGAGATATTTTATTCGGAGTCTGTTTGCGCTATGCAACATGCTGACTTGCCACCACCACCTTGTGTATGTTACATTGCGATGGTGACTGATCGGTATTGGATACTGAGTGCCCTATACAGCTGACAGTACAATAATAATGACTCGGGTAACACTTCTGCAGCCTGTGCAGTCATGAGGAAAAATGTGTTATGTGCCCTGGTTTAGTGGCTTAGCAGCAGTCCTCTACATTTCTCATACATAGGTCCCTCTCATGGCTATTCACAGCATTACCCCAGCGGGCATATCTAGGGAAGTAATGCACGGCATTAATAGTTGCATGTGGTCTGTTTTGACCAATGATCTTCGTTTCTGCCTCTGATTACATTAATGCTATGTTACAAAAATACATATCCAATCCTTTAAGTCTTCTTGAGTTTACTACATTACTTGGAAGCAAGTTCCAAACTGCAACATTGTAAGAGACATGTTATACACAGTGCAGCTAAAAATGTGACTTTATAAACTGGACCATTTAAGCCCTGTAACCTCACTTTTCACAACAGCCCCGTAGAAAACACTTTGAAAGTGGCAAGGCCATAACCCGGAAATCCAAGACATCAAGGCTCAGTCTAGATCCTCTGTGGTGAGTTTTGGGGCTTTTATTGATGATAAAACACACTTTTGTTGTGCCTTTCCTACCCCTGATTTTTGGGGAAAATGTGTTTCCCCCCTAGAGTTAGGGGTGTTGGAGACTCTGATTGGCCATAGAGCCTGCAGTTGCAATTGGGGGGTGGGTTAACTGACTTGATCAACAATGCCATCAACTACCCACCCACCCCATGACTATCATTATTACAATGTCCTGTGAAACATTTTTATATAAAGGCTAGGGGTCTAGATGTTCTGTGATGACTTTGGGGGCTTTTATTGGAGATTAAACACACTTGTTTTACATCCTTCCTATCCCTGACTCCTGGGAAAAGTTATCCATTCCCCAGGGGTGTGGGACATTCTGGCTACTACAGTCTCCCACACTCCTGACTCCAGGGGGAAAAAAACTGTTTTCCCATGAGTCAAGGATAGGAAAGACAAAACAACAGTGTGCTTAATCTTCAATAAAAGCCCCCAAACCCACCACAGAGCATCTAGACCCCCAGATCTTCTGGGGGCCTAGCGGCCCCACATCCCAAGACCACCAGTATTTATATAAAATTGTAACATGACATTAATGTAATCAGAGGCAGAAATGTAGCTCATTGGTCAAAACAGACCACATGCAACTATTAATGCCGAGCATTAATTCCCTAGATATTCCCGCTGGGGTAATGCTGTGAATAGCCACGAGAGGGACCTATGCTTGAGAAATATAGAGGAGTGCTGCTAAGCCACTAAACCAGGGCACATAACACATTTTTCCACATGACTGCACAGGCTGCAGAAGTGTTACCTGAGTCATTATTATTGTATTGTCAGCTGTATAGGGCACCCAGCATCCAATACTGATCCATCACCATCTCACTGTAACACACACAAGGCAGTGGCGGCAAGCCAGCATGTCGCATAGTGCAAACAGACTCCGAATAAAATATCTCTGACGTTCCTACCGATGTCAAGATTGACCATCAACAGCCCCGAAAATTTCCACTATCAGGCATATCGAGGAAAGTAAGATGCAGCTTAGAACCTTACAGTGGAAGTGCTCATACGATGACCAGGAAGCAGAAGGACGAACTGGGGGAACAGAGTGCAGAACCGTGGGCCTCATCTGAGAGCAGAATTGTAAATAATAGTGTCATAGGACGAGTAATGTACAACTGGAGAAGTGTAAAAGTCATGTTACTGTTCAGCACACTATAATCATTGGGGTGACAGATGCACGGATCGTGTAGCGGTATGCAAAATACCACCACATCCCAGAATGCACAGTGTGAAATGATGTGAAGGCATGATGAAACGAGTAGAATAAAAAGTGTTGCACTGTGTAGAAAACAACAAAGAATCAATGCAAGGTTATAAAACGGGACACAAATCAAAACACAGTAGTGTAAAAAAGTTGAAACTGTATTAGTAGCTATCTAAAAAAGCATTGCCTAAGAAACCAGATGACTTATCCTCTAAAAATGACGTTGTCATATAAACAGAGATTGAAACTATCACAGGTGTCTCATTGCTTTTGTCTAACAACTATAACAAAACTACTATCATTCTTACCTATCTAGCCATCCATGTTACAAGTGCATTAAGGCACTCGAAAGGAGGCATTAACAATGAATTAATGCATGGTTGGGTGGTTGGAGCACTCGGCCTGCGGTCTTGTGCACCAACCTCCCCCCAACCATGGATTAATTCCTTGTCAATGCCTCCAATCTCATACCTTAATGCTTACATATATCTCTGAAAGGTGTGTGTGTTTAGGAGTCAGTCCTGGTCAGTGACAAAATACTTCTGTATGTACAGTATGTCATCGTGTTTACTTCTCAGTAGTTGTGTATTGTATTATGCCCGGGTCACTCCTGAAAATGGAATCTAGTTCCAGAGAGCCCACCCAATCAACAAATAAATATAAAAAATGTAGTTGTAGAAGATTTTAGTTTATATGTGAGAGCATGGGTACCTTTTCTAGTAAAAGAGTGTCTTCTCATTTACATTTCATGTGATCGAAGAACTCAGCTGTGCTTTGTGATTCTGTCACCTGAACTGTGCCTGGCATGACAGCAAGGATGTCCGAACACTGGAAAAAGTGTTTGCAGGGGAGTTTGGAGATTCAAAAAGGCACTTAACCCTTGCTTGAAGGGCTTAACTTTCCTTTGGTGCCACCAGTGGGCAGTCATATTATAGTCAGCTACGCACACTTCCTGAGGCAGGAGGCCTCAGTGACCAAATCTGCACTGTTTCTGCTGCCCGACATGTGACAGCCTATGTCTAGGAGTCAAACCCAGGTCACCATGTCTTGCTGTTAAATCATCTGGTGTCTTGATAAGTATTGTTATTTATTAGCACCTTCATGAGAGAAAAATGCCTGGGCATACAGGGTGTTGAGGATAAAATATTACATTGCCTTTGTCTTTGAAGGAGGACAACTACCATTTCTTTCCTCTAAGGAATCACGGATGTTGATGAGCATTATGTACTATGATACGGTCAATTAATAATGGTGTCTTCAACCTTAGGAAATGGCTTACTGCTGTTTTGAAGTGCTCTCATCAGAAATTCAGAAATTGTTACATCTCATTTTTCTGTGCTTATCAGATCCCAGAATACTCCGGGTGCCATTGGGGTTAGCAGCTTGAACACAGAGCTACAGATTCCCAACTACGTGAAGCAGAACTTGACTGAAGGTTAGTTTTTTAATATTGTTTTTGTTGTACTGAAATTGTGTGGCACATTTTGTCAGTAGCCATTATACTATGGATCATACTGTAGTAGATGTCAGAGTAGTAACAGGCTGTGAGGCCCATAAATTGAGACCCCCAATTTCTCAGTGGTTATAAAACTTCAGTGTATTATCTATTATATCTCAAAGTTGATTTAAACAAGCACTTAGAAACATAGAAACATAGAATTTGACGGCAGATAAGGACCGCTTGGCCCACCTAGTCTGCCCATTTTCCTACCTAACAGATAAGCTGCAGATCCTAGTTAACCAACAGCTTACTTCCTCTTACCGGCCCCTAGGACTGCCTTATGCCTGTCCCATGCATACCTGAAGTCCCCCACTGTTCTTAACTCCACGACCTCCTCAGGGAGGCTGTTCCATGCATCCACAACCCTTTCTGTGAAAAAATACTTCCTCACATTACCCCTGAGCCGTCCCCCCTCTATCTTCAAATTGTGCCCCCTTGTTCTTGCACATCTCTTTTTCTGGAAGATGCTACCCTCTTGGACTTTAATTCCCTTGAGGTACTTGAAAGTTTCTATCATGTCCCCTCTCTCCCTTCTTTCCTCAAGAGTATACATATTACGTTCCTTTAGTCTTTCTTCATATGTCTTTTGGTGCAGACCCTGCACCATTTTGGTTGCCCTCCTCTGGACAGCCTCCACTCTGTCTATGTCTTTTGGAGATGAGGTCTCCAGAACTGCACACAGTACTCCAGATGGGGTCTCACCAACTGTCTGTACAGAGGGATAACAACTTCCTGTTTTCTACTATTGATGCCTCTTCCTATGCATCCCAGTATCCCCCCAGCCTTCCTTACTGCCTTCTCATTGCTTGCCCACCTTTAGGTCATCTGATATAATTACCCCAGGTCTCTTTCTATTTTACTGTTGTCAGTATCTCCTCCCCATTGTCTAGCTTCCCTGGGTTTTTGTTTCCCATGTGCATTACCTTGCACTTCTTTGCATTGAATCTGAGCTGCCATACATTTGACCATTCCTCCAACCTTGCCAAGTCCTTCTCATCCTTTCCACTCCATCTTGTGTATCAACCCTGTTGCAGATCTTTGTGTACGTCTGCAAAGAGACATACTTTTCCTTCAGTTCCTCTGCAATGTCACTTATAAGGACATTAAAAGGACTGGTCCCAGTACTGAACCCTGCGGTACCCCGCTAGTAACCCTCCTTTCTTCACTGTGTACTCCATTTACTACTACCCTTTGCGTCCTGTTGTCTAGCCAATTTTTTATCCAGGCTACCACCTTGGGACCCATTCCAAGGCTAGCTATCTTGTGTATTAATCTTTTGTGTGGGACTGTATCAAATGCCTCGCTAAAATCTAGGTAGGCCATGTCCACAGCCCCTCCCTGGTCTACTACTTTGGTCACCCAGTCAAAGAAATCTATTAGATTCATCTGACACGACCTTCCCATCGTGAATCCATGCTGCCTTGGGTCCTGTGCCCCACTGGCCTCTAGGTACTCAACAATTCTTTCCTTCAGAAGTGATTCCATCATTTTCCCTACCACTGAGGTCAAACTAACTGGTCTGTAGTTTCCTGCCTCTGTCCTGCTCCCACTTTTGTGAAGAGGAATCACATCTGCCTCCTCCAGTCCTCAGGTACCACCCCATCCTCCCATGATTTGTTAAAGAGAGTAGTCAGCGATGTCACTAGTTCTACCCTTAGTTCTTTCAGAATTCTTGGGTGAATCCATCAGGCCCCATTGCTTTGTCCACCTTCAATTTTATTAGTTCTTTCAGAACCCTTTCTTCTGTAAATGGACTGGTATTGACCCCCGTCTTCAGAGTGTTTCTCTTGTTTGGTTTAGGTAACTCTCCCTCATCTTCCTTTGTGAATACTGAGCAGAAATATTAGTTCGGTATCCCTGCTTTTTCACTGTCACCCTCTACCCACATTCCCTCCCCTTTATTAAGCTTCAGTATCCCTCTTTTGGTCTTTCTTTGCTCCCTAATGTACCTATAAAAGGTCTTATCCCCCTTCTTAACAGAATTGGCTATCCTTTCCTCGGTTTGGGCCTTTGCTATTCTGACTACCTTCCCAGCCTCTTTCTGCTTTAACTGATAAAGTTCTCTGTCCTGCTCCTTCTGTGTTTCCTTATATTTCCTGAATGCTGTCCTTTCTGTTAACCTTCCTGCCACCTCTTTTGTGAACCATAGCGGTTTTTTCCTTCGTTGTGTTTTATTGATTTGCTTTACACAAAGGCTTGTTGCCTCTGTGATGGCTGTTTTGATCACTCCCCATTGTTCCTCCACCCCTCCTTCTTGCCTGTTTGCTAGTGCTTTTCTGAGAAACTCTCATTTTCCCAAAGTCAGCCCTCCTAAAGTCTAGTACTCTTGCTTTTGTATGGCTTGATTGTATGGCTGTGTTTATCGTGAACCACACTGTTTGGTGGTCGCTTGTTCCCAGATGGCTACCCACTTCTAAATCTGAGATTCTTTCTCCATCCCCATTTGAAAGTACCAGGTCTAAGATTGCTCCCTCCCGTGTGGGTTCCGATACTTTGTTTTGCTATTGTAACCCCTAGATGGCGCTATCCCAGGGGCTACTACCCCTGCCTGATTTGCCACTAACAGGTTGAGGGGCCTGGATCCAATGGCGGGTGCCTCCACCCAGAGGTCAGGGTTTGCAATAGTTAAACTAACTTGGTCACAGCCCTCTGGGACACTGCAACCCCTTTCTTCCCACTAGTATTACACAATATATCAAATTACCTTCACAGTATACACTTACCCCCAGGTCTGGTTCCGGCACTGGGACCTCCTGTGAAATGAGATACAGTGCAACAATCACAGTACAGTACTTTAACATGAGACAAATACCTCAGGCAGTATAACTTTGCTGAAACAAGCAGCTCTGATTTGTTTAGGGGATATAACAAGGACAGGGAAATCAGGTTAATTAGCTTATCACTCTAATAATCTACCTATGGCTCTGTGCACAGGCCTATCCCTATCAGTTACTGTCCCTGGGTACCCAAGCCCTAGTAGCTGGTCAAACCGTGGCAGCTGGTAGGGCCCTTTCACAGAAAGGAGAATTAAACAGTCAACAGTACAGTAATTCCATTTGGATTTAATGTGGCAATTCAACAGGGCGACCCTGAATTAGTACTCACGACCTCCAAATAAGATAGGGTCCTTCAATGTCAGCAGGGCTCACTTGAGGTACACAAACCTCTTCACACATCCATATAAAAGAAAGCACTATACCAGGCAGGCTGCATCTGTATCCCATTCATAATTACTGCACAATACCGGGAGAACACACAGCAGATTCAGTTCCTGACAGACCGAATGCAATTTTCAGCAATTCCTCCAGTCTTCTACAGGGTGAGCCTGGTTTCTACTTCAGAGATCCTTTGATTCTTTTCACAGGACGGTTCAGTCCTAACAAGCTGTTATACTGACTGCAGACCGAACTCTGGGCCTTACACGTTTTTGACTAAAACTGCACACTGAAAAAGCACAGGGCTCCTTCCTTCTTCACTGCCAAAGCTCAACTGAAACTCCAACCGACAAAACCGGACTTCCTTTGAGTTCCTCCCAGTTCTCGACTGGATTGGCTGTCACTCACAATAGACTGCTGCTGTTGGTCCAAAAAGGCACTGAAGTCTAAACTACATCTCCCAGAGTCACTGCCCATACAATCCTCTTGTGGCTGGCTCAGATTTGAGTCCAAGTTCTGATTCGTCCAAGGCACCATTTAGAGCTAGCTTACCCCACACTGATTGGTCCAGTTCAGCAGTTCAAAACTAGAATGGGAACTAGCAGACACAGTTCTGACTGCAAAGAAAGCAGGTTAGACAAACTGTAATTTCATTATTACTCTAAATAATTTCTGGCAAACAGTTACATCTTTCAGATAGGTTCCCTTTGCACTCCTAGTGACTGCAAAATGAAGTGAATTGCGGCAGCTTGAGTGGTACTCAATCAAAGAAACACACAGTCCCCCATACAAACTAATTATGTCTGCAAGCAGACAGCTCTTAAAGAGACAGTACCAGAGGTTCTAAAAACACTCACTGATAAATGGCTTAAATGCCAAACACCATTCAGGCTTGGAGCATTCAAGCAAGCTCCTGGAAGTCTTTTGGGAACCCCCATTTGCAGGGGGGTTACACTATTAACTATATGCTCTGGGAGGTCATTCCACACTCTGGTAAGTCACTGAGTGAAAAAGTATTTCCTCCTTTTATTTCTGAAGGTTTTATGTTGCAGTTGAAGCCTATGCCCTCTGAATAGTAACTGACTCTTTATCTATGAGGCCTAATTATTTCTGCATGTGCTCCTCCTGCATTATATCATTCGGCAACATTAGGTCTCCTCTGAACCTACACGTTTCAAGTGACATTGGATTTAGACTAGTTTACTTTCCCCCTCATAAGATTCCACATGCAGCTCATCAATCATCTTAGTTGCTCTATGCTGAATTCTTTTTAATCGTGATGTCTTTTCTCAAAAATGGTGACCAGTATTGAGATCCATGATCAGGTATTGGCCTTACATAACTCCTATACGTAAGCATTAATCCACTAAAAAGGAGGGCTCTTCTAGGGGAATGAATGCCTGGTTGGGAGGGTTGGGCCTCAACCACCAACCAGGCATTAATTCCCTAGTAGTGCTTGACTTTGGAGTGGATTAATGTGCTTTTAACATAGCAAGTGCAAGGTAACTGTTGTTTAAATAGTGTTTAAGGTACAGTGAAAGAAAGGTGAGGAAAACCAGTAATTTTGCTTGAGCAATCATGCTTCTGCTCTGTCCGTTTGAAAGGTTGTCTAGATCTGGAAACGTGCGCGTGCACATTAGATAGTGGACATACATTAATGTAGTACCTGACAATTTGTTACATGTACCAACTTTAGATTAAGCTGAAATACAGACACAAACGTCAATAATTGCTGTTCGTAATGCACAGTTCTAATGTGTTGCCCTCCGTTGTTAGATCAGACTCATGCATCAGAGTACTGCATTGTGGGGAAAGTGCACATTTCCATATTTATCTATGCGCGACAAAAGCCGGCCACAGAAAATTACACTCTGCGGATTTAAGCACTGTGCTGATTTCCTTTGGGAAAAGTAACTTTGCCATGCTTACCTGTGCTGTTGTCTGGGCGATCCTCTGCGTTTAT
This sequence comes from Neoceratodus forsteri, assembly GCA_016271365.2. Classification (NCBI taxonomy): domain Eukaryota; kingdom Metazoa; phylum Chordata; order Ceratodontiformes; family Ceratodontidae; genus Neoceratodus; species Neoceratodus forsteri. The sequence continues at coordinate 214,239,813 of CM057456.1, forward strand.
CGTGATGTGACCGCTTGAGTCCCCTCGATCCTTAGGTGGGTGAGTAGGAAACAACAGCGCGATAATCCAACAAGAGAGCAGTGGCGAGATTTCATCAGCTCACTTCCAACCGTGATCCGCGTAGGCTTGCTGAGGTTGCATGCGAGTGTGGTCCCCATGGTACTTAAATGATTTCTGTGGCGCGATCCTGTTCCCTAGTGTGGTCTAATTATTTCTTTAGCGCGCTCCCAACTTCACTAGCGTGCACTAGCAGGCATTACTAAGGAATTAATACCCTCTTCATTTTGTGTCAGGTGTTGCGTTTTGGCCAGTGTGATTACTGTATTCCAGTATGACATTTATTGCCATGTAACAAAAGGGCATAGTGACGTCACTGTTTCTATTTTTATTCCTCTCTTAAAACACCATTGTATCCTGCTGTCTCTATCTTATACTAACATACTAAAAATCCAGCAGAATAGGCCAGAATAGGCCAAATGGTCTGTCTTGTCTGCTCGAAAGCCAGCAACCTAATAGCTGCCCGCCACTGATCCACAGTGTTTACTGTGTCTTAAATCTGGTGTTATTTAAATCTTCTGAGGTCTTTTTCTTCTGTAGTCACTCTGATTCCATGCTCATTTAGGTAATACTCGTTTTCTTGATTGCACAGTCATAAATACATCACTGAACATTTTATGTTTAATTTAACCCCCTAGTTAAGAATCCAGTGGGAAATTTTATCAAAATCACTTTGTAATATGTCAGCTTCTTGAGTTGTTACTGGGTCTGCCCAGTTTAGTATCATTGGCGTATTTTATGACCCAGCTCTTTATGCGCTCATGTAAATCCATTATATAGAGATGGAATAGTATTGTTCCTAAGACTGATCCTTTTGGGACCTGAGGCAGCACTTGAATCCAGTGGGTTACAAGATCTGAGGCAGCATGGCTTCATGGGGGGCATGTCAAACAAATCTGATAGATTTCTTTGACTGGGTGACCAAGGAATTAGATCAGGGTGGAGTGGAGGACGTGGCCTGCTAAGATTTCAGTAAGACCTTCAACACCGTTCCACATAGAGGCTAGTAAGAAAGCTGGGCAGCTTAGGAGTGGGTCCAAAGGTGGTACACTGGGTAAGAAATTGGTTAGGGGATAGGCAGTAGAGGGTGGTGGTAAATGGAGTTCACTCCAAGAAAGGGAGGGTGACAAGCAGGGTGCTTCAGGGATCAGTGCTGGGACTGGTCCTCTTTGATGTCTTTAAAAGTAGCATTGCAGAGAAGGTGGAAGAGAAAGTCTGCCTCTTTGCGGATGACACCAAAATCTGCAGTAGGGTGGACATTCCTGGGGGATGGTGGAAAGGATGATCAGAGACCTTAAAAAACATGCGGAGTGGTCAAGGGTATTGCAGCTGGATTTCAGTGCAAAAAGTGTAAAGTAATGCATGTGGGGCACAGGACAAAATGGTGACCACCAAGCAGGAAAGAGTCTTGGGGTAATCAATATCGGATGACCTAGAGGTGGCCAGGCAGTGCGACAAGGCAGTTGGGAGGGCTAGTGGGATGCTGGTGTGCATATGAAGGGGTATCACCAGCAGAAAGATGGAGGTATTGTTGCCTCTGTATGGATCGCTAGTAAGACCCCCTCCTACAGCATGTCCAGCTCTGGAAACCACATCTCTGGAAGGAGGTAGTCTAGAGGAGGGCAACTAATATGGTGCAGTGTCTGCATCAAAAGCCCTATGAAGAGAGGCTTTAGGGCCTAAATACTGTATGTACACCCTGGAAGAGAGGAAAGAGGGAGGATATGATGGAGACCTTTAAATACCTCACAGGAGTAAACAAGGTACAGGAGAAGTATTTTACAGGAAGAAAGGTGCTGAAGAACAAGAGGGCACAATAAGCTGGAGGGGGTAGATTCAACAGAGATGTGGGGAAGTACTTCTTCACAAATGGAGTGATGGATTCCTGGAAGTCTTCAAGTAAAGGTGGTGGGGGTGAAAACAGTTGAGGGGTTCAACAATGCATGGGATAGGCATACGGCAGTCTCAGGGAAAGGGAAGGGGGGGGTTGGTGAATGGTCTGGAGTTCAAATAGGATTTGCTATGATACTTTAGACAGGTAACAAACTGGCAGACTAGGTGGGCCAAGTGGTCCTTATCTGCCGGTAAATTCTATGTTTCTGTGACCCCGCTTGTAAGATTTCCTAGTTCAGAAAGGAATCCTTTGGTTGATGCCCTTTGCATGCCATCATTTAACCATGTCTCTTTCCAGTTTATTATATGGTTTGCTATTCCTTATTAAAACATCTTCTGTATGATCCTTTTATGAGGCACAAGGTCGAAGGCTTTACTAAAATCTAGAAAAACCATGTCCACAGAGTGTCCCGCATCTATTTCTGTGCTGAGATTTTCGTAGAATGATCGTAAATCTGTCACACATGATGTGCCCTTTTTAAATCAGTGTTGTACATCATCTACAAGGACTGTTTACTTTAGTTCAGTTTGTATATTGGTTTTGATAATACTTTCATTATCTGGCCTACCACTTATAGTCCTGTAGTTTTATATTTCATCTCCTACCCTTCTTATGGATCAGAATGACTGATGCTGTACTCCAGTCAGCTGGTGCTGAATTTTTCATTATTGATTTATTGAATATAATTTCCAAGGGGCCTGCTATTTCATCAGTTCTTCTTTGGTGAGATACTGGCTGGACCTGCAAATGTGTATACTGTTACGTTATTGAGACCTTTTCCTACTATCTCAATAGTAATATCTATAGGTTGTTCTAAGCAAGTTATTACATTCTGTGCCATGCCTTCCTTGGGTATTGCTATTGTTGTTGAAGTACTAAACACTGAGCAAAAGTAATTATTAAATCTGCCTGCCATTCGTTTTTTGTGTGCCACGGGTTTTGCCACCTATTACTAGTGGGCCTACTGTTCTGCATGGTGTCTTATATATAGTACTGTACATCCCCCAAAGCCACTCGTTGTGGGATAAGAGTGGTTTTAGTGCTTGAGAGAGAACAGCGAAGTAAAAAGAACTTTTATACAGTGACGGCACTTTTGGCATTGTACCGTCGCTGTAATGTCGGTCGACAAATTTCCTTTCACTGCGGCAACATGGAGCCCACTCAATATTATTTAAAAAAAAAAAACTGTCCGGAATGTCCCCGTTTCCAGGGCATCTATGCATAAGACTCTCTTCACAGAATCTCTATAATATATTAATATGCCCCGTCACCACTCGTTGTGGGTAAGAGTGGTTTCACTTGCGTTCTGCTCAAGCCAGAACAGATCAGCTTTGCTTCTCTGTTCTCTCTCAAGCAGAACACTCAATAAACCACTCTTATCCCGCAACGAGTGGCTCCAGGGAACGTATTAATCTATATTTATATAACTGTAGAATTTTTTGACTTGACCTTTCCTTGCCCCCTTCACTAGAATAAATTCTGTTCTAGCTTTCTCTCTTGTGGACTTTTGACTGATCTTCAGGATCTGGTTAGATTTATAGATACAGTTATTGTTTATTAGGAATAACCATTGAGCACATGCTCATTCACAGTGGCAACCTAGTGCTTACATTAAAAAACATACAAATAACAATACATACATCATCGAACCATACAATGTTCAACATACAGTATTTACAAAATTAGCTAAAACAATTACTGATTTGAACATTAGAGAACAGGAATTTCTTGAGTGTGGAAACAGACAGGGGTTTAGAGTGTGGATCCCTAAAACAGGGTAGAAGTTTATTCCAAGACCTCAGGACCAGATGGCTAAAGTATTGCAAAGACTTTTTGGTGTGAATAATGGGGACAGTTAGCTGGGAAAATTGAGAGTTTCTTAAAGATGGATCAATATACTGAAATACTAGTGTTTCATTCAAGTACTTGGGAAGAAGACCCAATCCGGATTTATATGTAAATAAACTAGTATGTATGTCCCTCCTGATAGCTAACGAAACCCAACCCAAAGATTTATATAGATTACAACGATGGGTAGTTGTAGGACATTTCATATAGCTATAGATACTTATACAGTATAAAAAGACTTCTGCTATGTTTCTACTTTTCCATTTTTATATAATCTTATCTTTTTGGCCTAGAGTCTTTTGATTTTCATAAGTTAGCTACATTGAATTCTTTCCCCTAGAATTATATTTTTACATTTTAGGCTCATATTTAGACTGTGACTCACATCATTTGTATTTAAAAGATGTTCTGTGAGTCTTCCATACTTTTTCCCTCTAATTCTTTCTTCCAGTTCCATTATTTTATTTGTGTTCTGATACAGTATAGTCTGCAATTTTGTATTGGAATATTTCGGTTACACCATTTTCTTTTACTATAGTTTTCTCCATTGTATTGTTGACTATGCTGTGGTCACTACACATCCTAGGTTCTGATGTTTTGACATAGAAACATAAAAGTTGTTGACAGATAAGGACCTCTTGGCCCATCTAGTCTGCCCTGTATTCCCTACATACTGTGCCACTGCAGACCCTACTCGATCTCCGGTCTTCTCCCCACCCCCCTGCCTTACTTCTAAGACCTCCTTGTGTCTATCCCATGCATGCTTGAATCCTGTTACTGTTTTAGCACCCACCACATATGCTGGGAGGCTGTTCCAGTCGTCCAGCACCCTCTCTGTGAAGAAGTATTTCCTCACATCTCCTTCGAACCACTCCTGCTTAATAACGTAACCCTTTGTCCTGGAGCATCTTTTTTTATGGAAAATGCTACGTTCTAGGGAATGGATATGTTGTTCATCCACACTGTCTGGCAGGTTCCTTGCCACTTTAAGTCTTGCTGGAAGGTCTTCAAGCTGGCTTCTCCCACCCATGGGTGGTAAAACTCTCAGCTCCGCCCCATGACGCCAGATCTTCCTTACTGCTTGGAAGCTCAGGTTCCCTCCTTAGCGCTCTGCGTTTAGACTGGATCCAAACTCTTCGGTTCACCCGAAAATAATTTTAAAGTTTTCTAGACTTTGGTCTACTTCTTCCTTCGCGGCTGCGATGGACAAATCGACTCCTCATTTTCGGCGGTGCCCATGCGGGCAGAAGATGTCCAGGACCGATCTGCACTCCACGTGTGTCTACTGCCTCGGGCTTGACCATGATCCGCAGGCCTGTGAGTTGTGCAAGTCTTTTTCGGCAAACTTCCTCAAAGACTGCCCGGCTCCAACTTGGGCGCCAGGCGTTATCCACCGGTGAAGTCCAAGGAGGCCCATTGGGTGGTTTCCATGGCGGATGGCTCGAGCAGATGATCACCCTCGAGAAGGAGGCGGCCCAGGCCGCATCTTCATCCTCGGTCGCGGCATTTATCCTGCTCTCCTTGGAATCCTCCTATACAGCTTCTTTTAAGGAGCTTTGCCAATCCCTCTTCACTAAAGGTGAGGGGCCATCGAGACACTCCTCTCGGTCCAAGAAGAAGGACTCGAAAGGTAAATCCCATCATCAGCGTTAGATGGGGCGGGGAGGGTTCCCTTCCGGACAGTCGACACTCGAGCTTGATCGAGGGGTTGACTAAGGCCGCTGGCTTCCTGATGTCCCTGTCAGGTCAGCGGCGGAGACACCTGTCGATGCAGTCGAGATTTTTCTCGACCCGTCGGATGGGCTGTCGACTGGAGAAGCCGACAGCCTTTCTTCACCAGTTCCCCCGGTGGAAACCGAGGACTTGCCTGCGCCTCCTGTGCTGGAGTCCCCGGTTAAGGCTCCCGAGCCGAGGGAGGAACGGGTTTCCCTGCTTCCTCCCAGACCCACCCTCAGAAACACCGACGGCCTCGGTCTAGGCACCGAGGAAAGCAGCGGCGCCACTCGTCCTCGTTTTCCTCCTTGGAGGAGGACAGGCTTAGGCACAAATTGCGTCGACGCTATGAGGACTTAATGTGGCAGCAGCTCCTTCTGACCAGGAACAAGCCGATGCTGTCGCCTTCCCCGGCCATTAAGTGGCTGTCAACGGAAAGGCCGAAACAACCCCTCGCGGTTGTCGAGGTGCCCAAACCGGTGCTGTTTGTTTGGCCGAAACCAGCTGCCCCACCGATTGTGGTGGAACCTCCGACTCCACAACCGAAATCGGGAGCTCCGAACAAGGATTTTCGGTCAGGTCAGGGACTGCCCCAGTGGTTGTCGGTCACCCTCACTCCCGACCGTCCTTGGCAGGTAGAGGGTGGCTCAGGCCCTAGGCAGCTCTTCGCAGACTCCTCGGAGTCTGACAATGACTCCTCCCAGTTCTCCAGGCCCCTTGACCTGGAATCCTCCGGGGGCCAGTCGATGGACGAGAGCCCATCATCATTCATGGGTCTGCTTCGGCTCATCTCGGAGTCCACCGGGTTGCAGTCGAGCCCGTATCCAAGTGGGCCGTATCCCCTCACGGAGATACTGGACCGAGGGGATTCTCCCACGGAGGCCTTTCTGGTGGCTGAAGCCATTGTTGGCCCAGCCTTGGAGTTATGGCAGCGGCCGGCTTCTTGTCCTGCTCCTTCGGCCAGGATGGCCAGGAAGTATGCAGTCCCTACTGGGTCTCTGTCTGGTTTCTCGGAACACCCCTCTGCTGAGGGGTTGGTTACTGACAGCATTTTCCAGCGTTCTGGGAATGCTAGGGACGTGGACAAGCCCCCTAACAAAGAGTCCAAAAAGCTGGACTATGCTGGGCGTAAAGTATATGCTGCGTCCTCCCTCGGCCTCCGTCAGGCCAGTTCGGACATACTGATGGCGCACTTCTCCCACGCCCTTATGGGCTTCCTGGATGAGGTGATCCCTCATCTCCCGGCTGATCTGCAGACTGTGGTCAAGCAGGTGCAGGATCACGGAAGGGAAGTGGCAAAACAGCAGCTCCAAATGGCTCTCGATATTGGAGACTCCTGTGCCCGGTCAGTAGTGGCCGCAGTGGCCATGTGCCACAGAGCTTGGCTGCGGATCTCCACCTTTACAACGGATACCCAGCACAAGTTGGCAGACGTCCCATTCCTGGGTACCGACTTGTTCGGGCCTGGGGTGGAAGGCCACCTCCAGAGAACTGAAAAGTCCAGTGCCACCTTGGACTCGGTCACGTCTCCCCAGAAGGACAAAAGCCGCCGACAGCATCATAAGTCCTTTCGCCCTTCTGCCCCTGCGGCATGTCCGGCCCAGCAGCACCAGCATCAGGCCAGCAGGCTCGCACTTGGCACCCCAAAACCAAGCCTGCAGCTTCCTCCAGCAGGAAGCCAGGAGGAAAAGGCCCAGGAGGTCCCTCGGCCGGTCCTTCCTCCAAGCCTGAGCAGTGACGGGTTGAGGGGTGTCGCCCCCAGCCTCGTCACTCACCCCTGGGTTCCCCCATGGGGGGATGGCTCCACCACTTTCTTTCCGCCTGGTCCACTATCACCATGGACCGTTGGGTGTTGGAGGTGGTAGGAAAGGGTCTGCCTCTGGAGTTCGAGCAGGCCCCGCCCTTTCGAGCTGTTGCCCCATGGGGGGTTATGGGGTCCGCAGCCTCTCTGTCAGCCTGTTGAGCCGACATTGCCCTGCTCCTCCAGAAGGAGGTGATCACGAAGGTGGCGGATCCTCCACCAGACCCAGGGTTTGTGTCCAGGTACTTCCTGGTCCCAACACGGACAGGGGGCTGGCGCCCCATTCTAGACCTGCACGACCTGAACAGGTTCCTAAGGTCTCGAACCTTCTGGATGGTCACTCTGGCTCAGATCATTCCATCCTTGGAACAAGGCATGTGATTCTGTTCTCTGGACCTCCAGGACGCGTTCTTTCACGTCCCAATCCGTCCATCCCACCAGTGATTCCTCCACTTCAGAGCAGAGGGGTCCCTTTACGAGTTCCAGGCCATGCCCTTCAGCCTTTCTGTAGCTCCCAGGATCTTCACCAAATGCATGGCGGTGGTGACAGCATTCCTGCGGCGCTGAAGGGTCCGGGTGTAACCCCTACCTGGACGGCTGGCTGATTGCGGCCTCCTCCAGACCAGAGGTGGAGCGGTTCAGGGATCTGGCCCTCCAGGTTTGCTCTCAGTTTGGCCTCCTCATCAACGAGGCCAAGTTGGAACTCGTGCCAAAGCAGGTGATCCAGTTCATCGGGGCAGAGCTCAACTCTCTATGAGCCGGAGCATGGCTACCGGCAAACAGGGCCGAGGTTCTTTCCTCCTTTGCCCAATCATTTCAGGTTGGGCAGTTGCGCCCTGCCCGGGACTTTCTGCGCCTCCTGGGCCTCATGGCGGCCTGCACCAGCATGGTCCATTGAGCCCGTTGGCACATGCGTCCCCTACAGTGGGGACTGGCCAGCCAATAGTCACAGCGCTCCGGTCCTTTGGATCAGCCAGTGACGGTGACCCAGGAGATGTGGAACGCTCTCCAATGGTGGATCATTCCAGCTCATCTGCAGGAGGGCATCCTGTTTGTCCACCCCGAGCCGACGGTCTCTCTATCGACTGACGCCTCTCTGATGGGTTGGGGTGCCCATCTGGGGGAGCACAGAGCACACGGCCTCTGGTCCCCTCGGGAGTTCCGATGCCATATCAACCGCCTGGAGCTTCGAGCGGTTCACCTAGCCCTCACCGTTTTCGCTCCATTTGTACAAGGTAAAGTGGTCAATACCACGACCATGTACTACCTAAACCGCCAGGGCGGGACGCGCTCCATGCCTCTGTGCAGGGAAGCTCTCTGCACTTGGTCCCTTGTGTGCAGCCTGGAGATGGATCTCCTTGCCATCCATGTGGCAGGAGCCTCCAACATTCTGGCCGATGTCCTAAGCCGGATAGAAGCTGCATCCCACGAGTGGTCTCTCCTCCCGGAGGTAGTACAAGATCTTTTCTCCCACTGGGGCATGCCTCAGGTGGACCTGTTTGCCTCCAGGGAGAATGAGAAGCTAAGGCTGTTTCATGCCCACCCCCCTCAGCAGGGCTTGCTGCAGGGGGATGCCTTCTGGAGGCCGTGGATCCCGGGCCTCTTCTACGCCTTTCCTCCATTTCCCTTGATCCACAAGGTGCTTCTCAAGGCGAGGAGGGACAAGGCGCAGGTGATTCTGGTAGCCCCAGACTGGCCCCACCAGTTCTGGTATCCAGATCTCAGCCTCAGCTCCAGGCTCCTGAGGCGGTTTCCAGTCCGCCCGGACCGATCTCAGTCAACCAGGGTAAGGTATTCCACCTGGACCTTCAGTCCCTGCACCTGATGGCCTGGTTCCTGAGCGGCTAGAGTTCCAGGCTTTGGGTCTTTCCGACGAGGTCCTCAACATTGTTGAGGCTTCCCATAAGGAGTCGACCAGGAAATGCTATGCCTTTAAATGGAAGAGATTCTCCATTTGGTGTCAGGGCAAGGGCCTGGACCCTTCCTCCTGTTCCTTGGCAAGCATTCTGGACTATCTGTAGTCCTTTCTCAGCTAGGGCTTGATTGACGACCCTTAAGGTGCACCTAGCCATCTCTGCCACGGGCTCGGGCAGGAAGCATCTGATGGCGCAGGAGAAGGTGGTTGGGCGCTTTTCCAAAGGCCTTGATCACATATCCCCTCCGGTGCGAGAACCTCCACCTCCGTGGGATCTACTGCTGATATTGGCTAAGCTCATGGGCATGCCATTCGAACTGATGCACAGGTGTGACATCTCTCACGTGTCGTGGAAGACCGCCTTCTTGGTGGCTATCACGTCAGCCAGAAGGATGGGAGAGCTCCAGGCGCTTTCCATCGAGTCCCCTTATCTAGTCTTCCACAGGGACAAGGTTGTCCTGCGCTCCCACCCGAAATTCCTTCCGAAGGTGGTGTCAGAGTTTCACCTTAACCAGGTGTTGACTCTGCCGGTGTTCTATCCCAATCACACCTCAGAGGCTGAATATAGGCTCCATACTCTGGACCCTAGAAGAGCGGTCGCTTATTATAAGGAGCGGACGGCTGAAGTTTGGGGGAGGTTCGCAAGCTGTTTGTCACCTATGCTGAAGCTGCACCTGGCAGACCTGCAGCCAAGCAGACGATAGGCAGGTGGGTCACCTCCTGCATAGATCTCTGCTATAGGTTGGCGGGCATGGAGCCTCCCAGAGGGATAAGAGCTCATTCTACCCGCCATACCGCTGCTTCCAGGGACGTCCCTATCCAGGAAATCTGCAGGGCTGCTACCTGGAAGTCAGCACACACCTTCATTACCCATTACCACATCGACCTTGAGTCACGATGGGATGCTGGTTTTGGGGCCTCGGTTCTCCAGTCATTATTCCCTAAGTAGGGGGTGTGCGCCTTGCCTCCCTCCTCCCGGAGAACTGCTAGGAGTCTGCCAGACAGTGTGGATGAACAACATATCCATGTCCCTAGAAATACAGGTTACTCACCTGTAACAGGAGTTCTAGGAGCGGTATATGTTGTTCATCCCACGACCCACCAGCCTCCCCGGCTTCGACGCACAACCTGGCTTCCAGCGGGCTAGATCTGGTGTCATGGGGCGGAGCCAAGAGTTTTACCACCTGGATGGGTGGGAGGAGCCAGCTTGAAGACCTTCCAGCAAGATTTAAAGCGGCAAGAAACCTGCCAGACAGTGTGGATGAACAACATATACCATTCCTAGAACTCCTGTTACAGGTGAGTAATCTGTATTTCCTGTACCTTATTAATACCTGTCGGGTATTTGAACATTTCTATTATATTCCCCCCTTTCCCTCCTTTCCTCTAGAGAGCACATATTTAGCGTCTTGAGTCTTTCCTCTTATGGTTTTTGATGCAGGCCCTGCAGCATTTTGTTAGCCCTCTTTTGTACCACCTCCACCCTATCTGTGTCCTTCCAGAGGTGGGGCCTCCAGAACTGGACACAGTACTCGAGGTGTTGTCTTACTAGTGATTTATACAGGGGAGGTAATGCTACCTCCCTCTTTCTGCCAGTGATGCCTCTCCCTATGCACCCAAGCATCCTGCTAGTCTTCTTCACTGCCTTATACTGCTTGGCTTCCTTCAGGTCATCAGAAATTATTACCCCAGGTCCCTTTCCTGTTTTGTGGTTACTAATACCTCCCCCCCCAATTGGTACATGCCCCTGGGTTTATGTGCCCCAAGTGCATGATTGTGCACTTTTTTGCATTGAAACATAGCCACCATTCCTGTGACCATTCTTCCAGTTTTTCCGGATCGTCCCTCATTCTTTCCACCCCCCCCCCACTCCACGGTGTGTCCATTGTGTTGCAGATTTTTGTGTCATCTGTGAACAGGCATACTTTCCCTTCTAGCCCTTCTGCAATGTTGCTGATAAAGACATTGAAGAGGATCGGGCCTAGTACTGACCCCTGTGGTAACCCACTGGTCACCTTGCCTTCTCCAGAATGGACCCCATTTACCACCACCCTCTGACACCTATTGCTTAGTCAATTTCTTACCCATTTTACTACTTTTGGACCCACATGCTGGCCCAATGGTGCTGAGAGCTGAGGTGCTGGACGCCTTGCCATGCTCTATGCCGGCAACCCGTGTTTGGGAATGAGCACGGGCCGCCAGGGGTTGGCAGGGTTGGAGAAGGATTGAGTGTCCGAAGGACTACTCTCCTTCTCTGAGGAGGGGGGACATCAGTGGTCGGTGCTTGACTGGCCCCAGTGGAGACTTGGGGGCAGTGCACCAACGCTGCAGAAGAGGGGTGGAGAGGGGCAGAAGCCAGGAGGAGTGCATGCGGATGTGTGTGCGCTCCCTTCGCTGGCATCATTGCATGCCCCTTCCCGCAGGGGAGAAAACGTAAAAAATCCCTCAGCAGCATGAAGGCTGCCTCGATGGCGCCGTCAGGGATTTGCCCAAGTTAGCTCCCTCTTGGGCCCGCCCTCCAGGTATCCGCAGTGGTGGGGTAACTACCAATTGTGATGTGGCCTGGAAGGGCTCTGGTGGGGAGTTGTGAGCTCTGGCCATGATCAGGGCGGCAGCCGTGAAGGCTGGCTGAAAGGGGGGTCCAAAGGCACAACCCTCCCCCCAGCCGAGGACATAAAGTAATAAGACAAAAATAAATAAAAAACATTTGGACCCACACCTAGTTTGCCCAGCTTGCTCATCAGTCTTCTATATGGAATGGTGTTGAAGGCCTTACTGAAATCCAGGAAGGCCATATCTACTCTCTTCCCTGATAGATTTCCCTGGTCACCCAGTCAAAGAACTCGATCAGGTTTGTCTGGCAAGACCTCCCCCCCACCTCTGAAACCACGTTGCTTTGGATCCTGTAATTCACTGGTTACAAAGTATTCCCCAAGCCTTTCCTTCAGACCCCTCCCCAATTCCCTAATCTCCTCCAGAACTACTGGTGTCTCATCCCTAGCCAGGTCATTTGTCCCCAGACATTAGCAACATTTACTGTGTCTGTACTAAATATGTTATTCCCTTATCATTTTACTAATCAATCTATGCCATACGCTATGCATTTTCACAGCTGATTAGCACTTTCACACGCTGTCTTGCCTAATCGAAGAGTCACAAAGGAATAATCACACTTGGCATTCACACATCAGCACAATTTATTGCAAGCAAAAGATAATTACACTTCATTTAGCAGCAATGTCACTATCAGCATTAATGATTACACTTTAGCATTCATTCATTAGCAATATTACTATCAGCATTAATATATACTTCAATTAAGCAAAACATGATACATCACCGATTCTATGCTACATCCAAGCCTTTTCCCAGTAGCTGGGGAAGCCTAATCATCTCACAGCCTGGCCAGGAGTCTTGAACTGGGAGAAGGTTCCACAGCGAGGCCCACCCTCGCAGATGAGGCTTCCAACCAGGCATTGAGAAAGCTACATTTATATCTTATTCTATGCTAAAATAACCGTGCAGCCTTCATAGTGTTGTTTGCCACATTCTAGAAGCTGGCCGGCTCCCAGGATGCTGCAAATTCACACCATAAGGACTGCCTCAGAATTCCCTACACCTGCTAGGTCACTGTGCTCCAAACACTGGCCGGTGCCTAGAACACTATGGAGCCAAGAAGTTTAAACAAAACTACAAAAACAGGTTGACTGATAATATGCAACCTTCAAGTCAGCAGAATACACTGTCTGAAGCAAAACATAATAATGAGGCTATCTAAAGAGCAAAACACCAATTAAATGAAGCAGCATGTAAAATGGAGTCACACAATACAAAATGGAGTATAAAATGACATACATTACATGAAATAGCATACAAAATGGAGTAACAATAATCAACATATTATACTATCACTACACACAAAACTGCTAATCAGTATTTTTGGTTTGTTTAATACCCTGAGAGACTCTCCACTACAGAATCCGTTGATTTAATATTGTGTGATATGTTTGTTGAACTTGTTCTCTGACTCATATAAAGCAACTCTCCCTCCTTTTATTTCCTCCCATCATGCCTTTATAAATTGTACCCAGTGATGTTTTTATCCCAGTCATCTCCTATGTTCCACCATGTTTCTTTGACTGCTATTAACTCTGTTTTTTTCTTGATGTGTAATGATTTCATGTTCCTGCTTTTTATTGCTGAGACTCCTAGCACTGATTAATAAGCCAGTCCATAATTCTGGTGTTCCATTTTTGGCTTTGGATGTTGTTTTCATAAATGCCTCTAGATGTTTTCCTTTGGGGCACTGGATACTATAGTGTCCATATTCCCCTCAGTTGTCCAGTCTGTAAATAGTTTAAATGCTTGATGGTTGCTCATTTGATAGAATTGGCCAATATTTTCACTCCCCCTTGGTTTAGATGTAGTGCGTCCTTTACCTAAAGCTGATGTGAATTTTCAGAAGTATCCCAGTGTCTTAGGAAAAATATATTTTCAGAATTTGCTCTGTGTCGCATACAGTTGTTTAGTGACCTCGGCCTCAAAATGCAAAAGTTTGTGCGAGTGCTAAATGGTGCCAGGTACAAACTAAGGTTCTTCAAACCCAACAATGAAAGGGCTCTGCTGCACTGGAAACTGGTGTAGCACCTGTGCAAACCAAAAAGGGGGGGTATACAAATGGTGGGGTGGGGACAGGAATATTGGTACAAGCCAATATTCAGTGGATTTGCATAGTGCGAAAGGGTTTTACATGGTCCTTTTGCACCACGCAAATACTGCTGAAGAAAACCTCCTTTTACTCCATGCAATCCTAGCGGCTGCCAGAGGTAATCCAGCCAACCAGCTGGTTGGCCGCTGGGGGAGCATACCAACCCCTGAGGTCCATTGCACCCCCATCACCAATCCCTAAGTTAAAAAAAAGAATCCCTGGTGCTAGTAGTCCCCCCTCCCTCCAATTGTCAGTCTGGACGTATAAAAAATTATCACTGGTGGTAGTGGTCCCCCCCCCATCTCCTATCACCAGCCCTGACCTATAAATTGTCCCTGGTGCTAGTAGTCCTCCCTTCCAGTCGCCAGCCCCGTAGTAGTAATAACATCACTGGTGCTAATGGCCCCCCATTCCAATCACCAGCCCCAACATAGAACTTATTCTCCCTGGTGGTAGTGGTCCCTCTTCTTCCAGTCACCAGCCCGTAGTAATAATAAAATGCCGGGTGCTAGTAGTCCCCTCACAGTGCCTGCCCCTCCACTACAACATGAGAATCTGTATGGTGCCATTGGTGTCCCCAGCTGATCGCCAGCCTGGAAGTACAAAAGAAACCACCCAGGCATCCAGTGCCCCCCCCCCATAGCACTGTGCATACCCCCCCACTTACCGTAGTATTATCCGCGGTGCTGCGGGAGCACACTGTCCCATGAATAAGAGACGTGCTCCCTACCTGTATATATGGTAGCCAGCCATGGAGGTGTGAGGAGGGCTGTACTGGTTGCTGTTTGCTGCCACGGCACCATGGATAATACTAGGGTGAGTGGGGGGGATATACCCAGTGCCGAAGAGGGGGCACCACTGGAGTTCAGGGAGATTTTTTTGTGGCACTTCCGGGCTGGCGATCGGTGGGTGGGGGGACCACTGGCACCAGGGATTCTCTTATCATCACGGAGCGGCTCGCGATCCCAGGGTGGGGACCACTACCACCTTGGAATATAATTTGCATGTTGGGGCTGGTGATCAGAGGGGGGACCACTATCACTAGGGATAATAAGTTTTACATTGGGGCTGGTTATCAGTGGGAGGAGGGACCACTACCACCAGGGAAATAATTTACACGTTGGAGCTGGTGATTGGGGGAAGGGGACCACTAATACCAGGGATAATAAGTTTTACATCAGGGCTGGCGATCAGAGAGAGGGGGAGAACACTAACACCAGAGATTTTAATTTTTACTATGGAACTAGCAATTGGGAGGGAGGGCCACTGGCTCCAGGGATAGCTACAGCTCTCATGGAGGCGGGGCGGGCAGTGCCGCGCTATCTGCCTCTACCACCCATGCAAATGGGCCCATAATGGGTTTGCAGATGGCTCCTTAGCACCTTGCATGCCAGTGGACCCCTGGGCATTTGCAAAGCGCAGAAAAATTTGCACTACGCTTTGCACCTTTCTGAATATCGGGACCCTGATATTATCTCGCCTGTATCTGGTAGCTGTTGGGACTGGCAAGATTTTGGAAAATATCTCACATTCCTTTCCTTTAATACTCTACCTAGCTGTTTGAAGTTTTGCTTAATACAGTTCTCCAGAGTCCTTCCAGTGTTGTTCAAACAGCATGAAGTCTTACTGTATTCTGACTATTGCAGTGATAGCCAACCTTTGAACTGCCCCTGAGAGGAAAGAGTTAACTTTCCATGCAAGGCATGGAATGGTGAGCTCGAGCTCGGTTGAGACTCTGTCTGTTGTCGTTTGAACCCAAACCTCCAGATTCTTTATTCCGCCTCACTGAGTAGTCGCTCCGGAGATTTCTCCTTTGCTCGGTTCAATTTAGTTGGTTAAAGTGTCGTTTTTTCCCTCGGTTTCAACTGAATTTATTCCATCTAACCTGTCGGTTCAGTCTCTGTGTTTGGTACCGTGAGTACTAGATAGGTTTATTATTGTTAGCTTCTGTGTGGAACTAGAGTGCACCAAGGGTCACAGGTTTGACTCCCTCCAACTGTTCCTCACTTATGGTGAGGTTGGTAAGGGAAAACCTGCCACTAAGAGATCTATTGCCAGGTGGATTGTCTCTTGTATACAATTTTGCTATGAAAAATTAGGTAGGATCCCACCCTCAGGCCTGAGGGCTCACTCTACCAGAGGTATAGCTGCTTCCCTGGCTGCTGCCAGGGATATTCCTATCTTAGAGATTTGTCAAGCAGCCACCTGGAAAACAGTACATACTTTCACCAAGCATTACTCTCTGGATATCCAGGCTAGGAGTGATGCTCGGTTTGGCACAGCAGTGCTTCAGAGCCTGTTCCTGAAGTAGGTTCTGTCCCTCCTCCATGGAGGTACTGCTTGGTAGTCTGCAATAGTCAGAATACAGCAAGACTTCATGTTGTTTGAAGAAAAAATTACTCACCTTAGTAATGTTGTTTCTTCTAATGGAGTCTTGCTGTATTCTGACCTCCCCCCCGCCTCCCCTCTCAGAACCTGGGTTTTGGGATGTGGGTGGGCAGGAACAGTGTTGGCACCCTAGAGGTGCCCCCTTTCTCACCCTTTTATTTTTGGGTATGTGTTGTGTTTTGTTTTTTGGGTTTCCTGACTTGAGTCTTTGCCTTGGAACCAAAAAACCTTTTTATTAGATTTAGTTGCCAGTTGGCTAGTGTAGGTTTACAGTTTCCACACAGGACGCCCAGTGAGTTTAGCTTGTAAAGATCGGGGTTTGGGTTCAAACAACAACAGACAGAGTCTCAACCGAGCTCAAGCTCAGCTGCCATGCCTTGCATGGAAAGTTAACTCTTTCCTCTCCAGGGCAGTTCAAAGGTTGGATATCACTGCAATAGTCAGAATACAGCAAGACTCCATTAGAAGAAACACAGGCGCAACACAGCAGCTGCCACCTGTGGCTGGCCCCAACCCAGTCCCTGTGCCCCCACAGCCCGATCGCGGCAGGCGACTGTAAATCCCCACCACCACCCACTGGCCCGATCGCAGGCATGGTTTAATCCCCCCCACCAGCCCGATCACGGGCAGCAATGTAGCCCCGAGCGTATCCCTAGTGGTCCGTGGACCGTAAATCCTGATGGGGCAGTAGTTGTGTAATAAACCCCCTCCTCCCGAATTCATCCCTGGTGGTCAGTGGCACATCTCGATCACGGGATGTAAATGTTGAACAACCCCGAGCATAGCCCTGGTGGCCAGTGTCTCCCCACCCACCCACCCGCAAGCCCCACCACCCGCTTCCCCGGCGGCTGGCGGGCGGCAGCATCCACCCGCCTGCCGCCCGCCGACAACTGCCGGTGGGTTGCAGCCATTGGTGCAGGCAAGAGCCATGGCGTGCAGCTCCATCCGTACATTGACAGTCCAGATTTGTGAATGAATACATTCATTCATTCACAAAACTGGACTGTCTTGTACGGTATGGGCTGCACGGCCATTGGCTCTTGCTCTACACCACGGGCAGAGGCCTCTACCGGCAGCCAGGTCTGTGGGCGCGGGCGTGGTGGGACAGCCTCACTGCTGTGGGGAGCGGGTGGTGGGACTTCGTGGGTGGTGTGGGCTGGAGGGACACTCAGCCACCAGGGCTTTGTTCGGGGTTTGTTCATTTACATCCCGAGATCGGGATGTGCCACTGGACCACCAGGGATGAATTCGGAGGGGGTGTTGTTTATTACACAACTACTGCCTGCGATCGGGCTTTTCAGTCCACTGGACCACCAGGGAACGTTTGGGGGTTGTTAAACAACTGCTGCCCGCGATCAGGCTTTTCGGTCCATTGGACCACCAGGGATACGTTGGGGACGGGGAGCCACATTGCTGCCCGCAATCGGGCTGGTGGGGGTTAAACTATGCCCGCGATCGGGGCCAGTGGAAGGATTCTACACTGTTTCGCCCGTGATCGGGCTGCAGGGGCGTTGGTCCCAGCGGCTGCTGCCTGGCAGGCGCCAGATGCAAGAATCCTTGGGGATCGGCGCTGCCTGCATGCTAATGGCACTTGATGGGGCCATAATCAGATGCAAATGGCCCCTGCGCTTTTGCTATGAATTATGGCCCATTTGCATGTCACCTTTTGAATATGGGGATTTTATGCGATGGCGCAATGGTACTTGGCGCCAACCGCAAGTTGAATGCTCCACTCTGACAACTTGCGGTGGCGCAAGTTCCACGCAACTCCTTTGAATATCGCTCTGTACACACCCCTGCACAACTATTTTGTGCAGCGCAAGGGCTTGCGCCACAAAATAGCGCAGTTTGAATATCCGGCCCTTTGTGTATTGTTATTTCCTGGCTAATAAGATGATCACTTCTTCTGCCCCACTTTCTGGGATTAGTTGGTTTGACTGAAGTCTACTGTTATTCCTCCTCCTTTCCCTGGCTGTCATCTTCCCTGTTTCTCTTGTTCGGTCCGTCTGTGATAGGGTCTGATATACTAGGTGGCCTGTTTCCTTCTGTTGTGGCTGTTGATTAATTGATCTTATTAGTGAGTCCCATACTTAGAAAGGGCGCACTCTAAATACTGTTCTAGCTCTCTTATTTCTTTTAACTGCTGTAGCTTTGCCCGCATTTCCTCCAGTTCCCTTTACAATAGTGTGACAGACTGACATTTCTTGCACAGACACAGTGTCTGTTTCACATACTTTCCCCCACATAAAACATCTTACAATTGCTACAGGACATTGCTGTCTCCCCTGAGGCTAGTAATATTGCTTGTT
Organism: Neoceratodus forsteri; assembly: GCA_016271365.2. Classification (NCBI taxonomy): domain Eukaryota; kingdom Metazoa; phylum Chordata; order Ceratodontiformes; family Ceratodontidae; genus Neoceratodus; species Neoceratodus forsteri. Next base: position 214,258,446 of record CM057456.1, read on the forward strand.
TCTCCATAATGATTTTACACTGATTAAGATTTAAATCTATATCTTCCTTTACTTGGAGAGTTTCTGGCAGTGTTTCCTGGCATTCCCTAGCAGACACCTGTCTCTGCCTGTGTTGCCAACGCCTAGTTCTAACCCCAGGTATTCTTCTATATTTATAACTATATGCAGTCAGTCTCCTAAGTAGAGCTGCCCATAGATGTGGAACTGTATGCAAATGATAGAACTATCATTGGCTCCTGACACAACATTCAAACTGCTGCCCTTATCTGCTGCAATGTTCCATCAACGTATCAGATTTCTTTCTCCGCCTGACAAGTCAAGATGCCCAGGAGACTTTGCACATCAAGTCGTTCCTTGTGGTTCCTTACAGAATATAAGTATTCTTATATTTTATTCTTACTGCTGCCTTTATTTACTTAATTTTATGTCATAAATTAGTTTAGTTTGGTTTCCTAGTGTAATTTTAGTTTTATTTGTTGGTTCCTCATGGTTCGGTATAACCGTTGGGGAACCGATGTTTTTGTAGACTTTGCAGATATTTTTCTGTCATATTTTTGTCATTTAGTCTATTTATTTAAACTGTTTACTTTTAAACTAAATTTATTTATTTTTTTATCCCCCTCACGTCCCCCCAACTCTGCCTCTTCAGGGGAGTCCCCTGGATACTACACCTGCTCTCCGCCTTACCTGATCCTTCCACCGGTCCCCCATGGAGCCACGGCTATTCCCCCCCCCGTGCAGGGATCGAGGTGGGGCCCTTACACCCCAAACACATCTGAGTTTTATCGGTCTGGAGGCAGACCGGCAGGCGGAGGCACTTGAGGGCTAGTTCTGGGAACTCAGTCTACCCGGAGTGGGAGGGCTTTTTTTTCTGGTTTTCTTGGCGACGTCACAGTTGCCCTGATGTCAGGCGCAATCGCCGATGTCCACAACGTCCTCCCCACTGCGTCTGCCCTGGAACTTGCCGAACTCCCGACCTATGTCCAAGGACAGTCAAGCCCAAGGTGCCAACATGCTGCTGTACTCCCAGCCTCCACCAGGAGTCAGCACATGCCGGGCCGTGTCCCCACCCTCTGCCCGGAGAAGGCGAGCTGTTGGATGCTCCAGCCTTCTCCCCCTGGCCGGCCCTCCAGCGACCCGGGTCCACTCCTGAACCTGGGTCGCCGTTGTCACAGATCGAAAATCCAACTGCTGCGCCGATGGGCCGCAGCAAACTAAATTTATTTTGAAACCATTGACCCAGTTCCTATGAACCGCTGACCTAGTTCGGATTTGTTGAATCCTTGGTTCATTATAGGAACTTTGTCGGTTCCTGAACCAACCACAAAAAATATATGTATATAGATAGATATGAAGAATGAAATCTTTATTGCGTTTTTTTTTTCTTTTAATAAGAATGTCTGAAAAACCCAAGAAAAAGACTGGACCCCCAGGTTTTAAAAACTGCCTAAAGTGTGGGGAAGTTTTTGCCAAGGCAGACAAGCACGATCTGTGTGTGGTCTGCCTAGGGACTGACATTTCTCAGCAGATTGTAAAATCTGTAAGTCTCTTCCCCAGAAAACTGTTGAAAACAAAATGGAAAGATTACAAGAGAGACTGGATAAGGATGCTACAGGCTCTAACCAGCCCACCCCCTCCAAATTTGTGGGTGAAACCACTGTCTCATCCCTGAACACCCCTGACAAGGGTGATGCAAGTACTGCCAAAAGGAAGGGTGATCCGGCCGACTCTCCGTTCCCCTCCAAGAAAACCAAAATGACTAGGCACGTTGAACTCCTGGCTGATAAACCTAAAGGGGTTTCATCTGTGCCTCACAGCCTGCCATCAGCGGAGGAGATTGCCCAGGCCATGAAGGTCATCCAGGCTTTGCATGGTCTTATACCTGCACCAACCCTCCTTCCACCAGTTCAAATCCCGGTTGCTCCCTCTAAACTCCCATCTCTAGAAATGGAGCATGAGGAGGATGATGAGCCAGAAATTAATGAAGGTGAGCCTGTAGAGCCAGAGATCTCACCAGAGCAGGAATTTGGTTCTCCTCCAAGGCCAGAGGATTTTTCCTCTCATTTTTCCTTTGTAAGGAAAATAGTTGATGCTCTTGACCTGGCCACTACAGAGGTCATAGAGGATGAAGAAGAGGCCAAATATATGGAGATGATGGGGTTAACACCCACTAAGAAGATTCTTCTCCCAATAAACAAGTTCTTTAAAAAAGACTTGTCTAAAATCCTGCAGGCTCCAAATTCTGTTCCACCTCTTGATAAGAAGGTGGACAAGAAATACCAGCTGGACAGACAGGGGGCTGAATTCCTCTATTATCATCCTGATCATCAGGGTGTAGTCCAGCAGGCAGCCTGTGAGAAGGCGAGGGTACCCTTATCCTCTCACCCACCTGAGAAGGACTCTCGAATAGTAGACAGCATGTCTAAGAAAGGGTGCTTAGCTGCCTCTCTGGGAGTAAGGCAGGCTAACTATCAGGCTTACTCTGCACAGTATCAAAAATCACTGTGGTAGTCTATACTGGCAATGTCAGAGAAGGCTCCTTCACCTCTCTTGGATGACCTGGCTGAAACAGCAAAGTTTGGACTGGAGGCAGCAAAGTACCAGTTTCAAATGGCAGCAGATGCCATTGACAATGCTGCCAGGTGGATGGCTCTGACTATGACCCTTAGAAGGCTGGCATGGCTCAGGGCTATCAATTTAACCTAGGATACCCAGGCTAAGTCCATGGATTTTCCTGTGGAGGATCATTCTTTATTCGGTAAGGAAACCGAAGCATACGTGAAAAAGGTGGATGAGTATAATGCCACCTACAAAAGTAATTCCTCCAGAGACAGGCCTTCTTCTTCTTCATATAGGCCTTATGGAAGGGGAGGCAGAGGAAAGACAGCCTGTGGTAGGCTCTTTTATCAGGCACAGGCTGTCCCACAGTTCAAACCATACCCACATCAGACAGGGGATTTCAGGACCAGGGATAGAAGGGACTCCAGAAGAAGCTCCCAGACTACCCAGGCAAAACAAAACCTCTGACTTAACAGTTAAAGCTGCCTCCCCACTACCAGTAGGGGGCAGAATGGCTTACTATTTTTAGGCCCTGGCATTCCATCACTACAGACAGTGGGTCCTGGAAGTAGTAAGTCAGGGTTTGTCCCTGATCTTCAAGTCTTTTCCTCCCCTAAAATCAAAGGTTTTCAAACCATCTTCTCTCACAGGGAAAAAACTCTTGGAAAAAGAGGTTCAAAGCTTACTCCACATGAAAGCAGTGGAGTGTGTACCAAACCATCAGAAAGGAAGAGGCTTTTACTCAAGGTATTTCCTTACCAAAAAGAAAAATGTGGAGTGGCGGCCTATTCTAGACCTCAGACTCTTGAATAGATATCTTATAAAACCAAAGTTCAAAATGGTCACACTGGCTTTGATTTTGCCAGTTATCCAGCAGGGAGATTGGCTGGCATCTCTGGATCTAAAGGATGCCCACTTTCACATCCCAATAAGAGAGTCTCACAGGAAGTATCTCAGGTTCAGACTTCCATCAGGTCACTACTAATTCTCAGCTCTGCCTTTTGGTCTCACCTTAACACCCAGGGTGTTCACAAAGTACCTGACAGTAGTAGTGGCATACCTAAGAAGACTGGGAATATCAGTCTTCCCTTATCTTGATGACTGGCTAGTCATGAGAAAGTCACTGCAGCAGGTGCAAGATCACCTAAGGGTAACACTAGACCTGCTACAATCTCTAGGATTCCTGACAAATCAGGAAAAATCCATTCTTACTCCAGTACAAGTCCTGCACTTTATAGGAGAAGAACTAAACACATTATAAGTAAGAGCTTTCCTTCCTTAGGACAGGGTGCAAAGCATCCTGCAGCTGGCCATCTCATTCAAGCTGAACGAGCCAAGTCCAGCAAGGCAATTTCTGCAAATCTTGGGACATATGGCCGCAGTAACAGGCACAGCCCTGGGAGCAAGGTATCAAATGAAAGATATACAGTTATATCTCAGAGCACATTGGTGCCAGAGAAAAGACAAAATGACAAAACTGAATCCTGTAACAAGAACCCTGCTTCAGGCACTGCAGTGATGGAAGGAAGCAGACAGTCTCAGGGAAGGGGCACCCTTCTAAAAGGAAAACCCATCAATTACCCTTACAACAGATGCCTGTCTTTTAGGATGGGGTGCTCACTTGGGAGAGCACACTACCCATGGGACCTGGTCAAGTGCAGAGTCAGTCCTGCATATAAATCTGCTGGAGCTTCGAGCAGTGTTTCTAGCCCTAAAAGCATGTGCAGTTCTAGTGGAAGGCAGAGTAGTGCAAGTCAGAACAGACAACACCACAACAATGTACTACATAAACAAGCAGGGGGGAACAAGGTCAGACCCTCTGTGCACAGAGGCCATGAAGGTATGGAATCTGGTTTACTCTCTACAGGCCATTCATGTACCAGGAAAGGACAACACCCTGGCAGATGCTCTAAGCAGAATCAACCAGGCACATCACAAATGGTCCATAAACAAGCAAGTACTGGACTCAGTGTTCAGAAGGTGGGGTACACCAGAAGTGGATCTCTTTGCCTCCCAGGAGAACCACCTCCTGCCCCTATTCTGTTGCAGACCACCAGCCAAGGGTACAGTCCCACTGGATGCTCTGGCTGTGGACTGGTCAGGGAGAAGTCTGTATGCTTTTCCTCCTTTTCCATTCATTTTTAGAGTCCTGATCAAACTCAGGTCATAACCTGCATCGGTGATGTCAGTGTCCAAACCAATACACCTCCCCAGGAGGCACAACCTTTTGACTTCCTTTCAGGAGAAAGTCTTGAACCCGAATCTCAGTCTCTCAGACTCAAGGCATGACTCTTGAGGACTTAGAATATGCAAACCTGAATCTCTCTCTCTCAAGCTGTTCTGGATATCCTGAAAGGATATAGAAAACTTTCCACTAAGAAAACCTATTCATCAAAATGGAAAAGGTTCTCTATCTGGTGTGATTCCAAGGAAATTTCATCTGCTCTAGCAGGAATCCCAGTACTCCTGGAATACCTCACATATCTGCATTCCCAGGGGTTGAAATACAGTATACATCCCTGAAAGTTCATTTAGCATCAGTCTCGACCTACATTTCTGCTGGGGAAAAATGTTTCCATATCATCTCATCCCATTTTCAAAAAGTTCTTCAAAGGTTTGTGCCACATGCACCCACCTATCAGGGAACCAGCCCCAATGTGGGACCTAAACATATGCATTGCTTAACTCATGAAACCCCCTTTTGAGCCTATGTCTTCTGCTTATTTACAATATGTCACGTGGAAAACCGTGTTTCTGCTTGCAGTTACTTCTGCCAGAAGGATAAGTGAGTCACAGGCACTATGTGTGGAAAAGGACTATCTCTCCTTCCATAATGACAAAGTAGTGCTTAAAACAAACGGGAGATTTCTTCTAAAGGTTATTTCTGATTTTCGCTTAAATCAGTCTATAACATTGCCAGTTTTCTTCACTGAGCATACTAGTTCAGATGAATGCAGACTCCGTAGTCTGGATGTCAAAAAGGGCATTAAGTTACTATATGACCCACACCAGGGATCATAGACATGACAAGCAACAACTGTTTCTCACTTATGGGGATGTGGGTAAAGGTACCCCAGCTTCTAAAAGGTCAGTATTTCACTGGATAGTCCAATGCATTCAGTTTTGTTATTCAAAAGTTGGCAAGCAACCCCCAGCAGGCCTGAGGGCCCATTCAACTAGGGGCACAGCTGCTACCATAGCAGCTTCAAGAGATAATCCATTAGTGGAGATCTGTAAAGAAGCTACTTGGAGAACAGTATACACTTCTAAACACTACAGTTTGGGCACACAGTCCAGAAGTGATGCCAGGTTTGGCACAGCACTCCTGCAGAGCCTGTTTCCTAAATAGGTTCTCTGCCCTCCTCCAAAGGTACTGCTTCGAAGTCTGCATATAGTTATGAATATAGAAGAATACCTGGGGTTAGAAGAAAAAAGTACTTACCTTAGCTATCTTGTTTCTTCTAGTGTATTCTTCTATATTCATAACTCTCCTTCCCTGCCTCCCCTTCCAGAACCAGAGCCTCTGCACTCCTAACCGAGTCTTTTTGATTTGGCAGTCACAAACACTGGCAGATATTTTATACTCCTGGTGGGAAATAGTAATTCCCTTCTTTTTCCAGGTGATTCTGGTATTCAGGGGTGGTGGGGCCGGGGTTATCTTTGCATGCAGTTTTACATGTTTCATGCTGTCATGGACAGCTTAAGTTGTTTTACGGTATTTAGGTATAAGTAGATAAGTCTTAGCATAGGTTGCCTTGTAGGCTCCTTAGAAATCTGATGCGTTGATGGAACATTGCAGCAGATAAGGACAGCAGTTTGAATGTTGTGTCATGAGCCAATGATAGTTGTATCATTTTCATATAGTTCCCAGTCTCCGGGCAGCTGTACTTAGGAGGCTGACTGCATGTAGTTATGAATATAGACGAATACATTGGAAGAAACAAGATTACTAAAGTGAGTAATTTTTTCTTCTTGTCAACACTTGCACAGTCAGGGGAGGACAGAGCTGCTGGACAGTAAGTGCACTAATGCTACTTCCAGTTTTGAGTGTGCCCCAGAAAGTGCTAAAAATTGTTTGTGTTTTCCTTAGTTTAAAATATTGTTTGTTCCTGTTGCTGGCACTGACGGATACACCTGTCTCTCTGGCCCCCCTGGCCATCAATGAGCTTGGCATTGGGGGATTTACCCCTTAGTTTCTCCTCATCCCCTTCCCCTGAGAATGCCAGCATGAAGGACTAATATCCAGGCTGGCGACATGCAGGTGCACATCTCAGTCAAGCGTCTGTGGATGCTCAATCCTCCTACCCCCAGCAAGCCCCCAATGACCCCTGGGTTTTTATTTCTTAAAGCCTAGTCCCTACAGGATTTTGGTCTCGGTGAGCTCCACTGCCTGCCCCTTGATCCTACCCCTTTTGGAAGAAAACATCCACACATACTCACTCACACACCATCTATTTGGATTCAACAAGCTGCAGCACAAGTTTACTCTTAATTGAACTTAAAAGTACAGACATTGAATCATTCATATTTACTTTTCTGTGTATGTTTTCATGTATTTTATTGTAGAAATGATAATCTGTCCCAAAATAATACCATGACAGTGGGGGCCTCGAATCCCAGATGCAAACACAATTCCCCCAGCCCGGGGGGTATTCAAACAACATGAAGTCTTGCTGTATTCTGACAATTGCAGTGATTCCCAGCCTTTGAACTGCCCCGGAGAACAAAGAGTTAACTTTCTATGCAGGGCATAGAATGCTGAGCTCGAGCTTGGTTGAAGTCTCTGTCTGGAGTGTTTCAAACCTAAACCGTCAGATTCTTTACTCCGCCTCACTGAACGGTTGCTCCGGAGATTGTCGGTTAAAGTTTCAGTTTTAGTCGGTTTTTAAACCGAAAAAGTATCCACATAGTCGGTTCAGTCTCTGTCTGTGGTGCCATGAGTACTAGATAGGAATTGTTCTGTTTTTTCTGTGTGGAACTTGTAAAAGTGCGGTTCGGTTTGGCTGAACCGGCCATTTGATAGTGAAATATTGTGTGTTTTACTTAGTGTGTGGTTACCAGTTCTTATCGGTTCTAAAAAAAGACGTGTTTTGAAATGTTTTTTTTCCCCAACATCCATGACACAGTTAGGAATCAATAAGGGAGTCTTGCCTGGCGGTTGCCGAAAAATGGGTAAGTTTGGTTAGGTTGGCCATGTCTGGGAAACTCAAAAAAAAAAAACCGGGCCCACTGGGTTTCAACACTGCAGTGAGTGTGGGGAGGTTTTTGCTAAGGCCGATCCCTACACCACCTGTGTTTATTGTCTGGGGTTTGACCACCTCGATTCAGACTGCCAAATATGTAAAACCTTCCCAAATCTACCCTTGAGAAGAGATTAGGTAGACTGAGGGAAAAGGAGGCCGAGAAGTCCGCTGACCGGATGGCCAGCCCGGTTCGGTTTCGGCCGAACCAGAAGAATGCCCTCTGACCAGGGCGGTACTGCCGGGCAAAAGGAGAGCAGATTCGAGGATCGGTTCCGACAAAAAGCATAAAGACAAATTGACGGTTAGATCCAGAGGTTCACGTTCCGACCGCCGAAGAGATAGCCAGAGCGATTCAGATTGTGGAATCGCTCCGTCCGGTTCCGACTGATCCGGCTCCTTCTGGCAGGGGTTCGGTTTGGTTGGTTCCCCCGATTCAAGATTATACCCTTGAAGATTTTTATGAACTGGAATTTGAAGAGGAAGTTGAATTTGAGGATGATGATGTAAGTGAGGGTCTGGGTGTGCCTGTGGAACCGGACATCTCCCCAGACAGACCTTCAGGTGTTTCCCCTCCTAGGATTTCTGAGTCCCCTTCTCACTTTACGTTTTACAGAAAGGTGGCTGAAACCCTCCAGCTTCCTATGGAGGAGGCTGTGGAAGATCAAGAGGAGCCTGATTATGTAGAGATGATAGACTTCCCAGAGTCCAGGAGACTGTCTATTCCCCTCCACAAATATTTTGGGAAACAGACACAAAAAATCCTAAAGTCTCCTAACACTATAGCTCCTGTGGATAGAAGAATGGACAAGAGGTATACACTTTCAGGCTCAGACACGGAGTTCTTATATCAGCAATGTAGCCATGTTGGGGTAGTGCAGGCTGCTGCCTGTGACAAGGCAAATATTCCCTTGGCTTCACACACCCCTGACAAGGACTCCAGGAAGATTGATGCCATGGCAAAAAAGCAGTACATGGCATCTTCTTTGGGACTCAGGCAGGCGAATTACATGGCCTATACAGCCAGGTACCAAAGGTCCAGGTGGGACACTGTACTGGCACTGGCTAAACAGGCCTCCACCCAGCTAGCCAAGGAGCTGGTGGCGGTGGCTGCAGATGGGATTGAGGCATCTAAGGTTCAGTTTCATGCTGCTGTGGACTCTAATGATGTGTCATCAAGAGTCATGGTTACATCTGTGGCTCTTTGGAGAATGGCTTGGCTCAGATGTACTAGCCTCTCGCAGGACACCTAGGCTAAGGCCATGGATTTTCCTGTAGTGGGTAATTCTCTGTTTGGGGAGCAGACAGAGAATTACATGAAAAAAATGGACGAGTACAGGACCACTTACAGGAGTGCTCAGGCCAAGGAAAGGCAGGCAATTCCTCAAAGGCAACAGTCTAGGGGCAGGGGCAGGCCTTTTCAAAGGCCTTTTTACCAAGCACAGGCCTCTTCTTCCTTTTCTCAGAGGGGGTTCTTCAGAGGGAGAGGCAGAAGGGGGATGAGCAGGGCTGCATCCACTCCTCAGCCTAAAGCCCCTTCCAAGCAGACACCCTGATGGGCCTGCCCGGGTCGACTCTCCTATTCCAGTAGGGGGCAGGCTGACTTACTTTGTCCAGGACTGGATGTCTATTACATCAGACAAGTGGGTCCTGGAAGTAGTAAGCCAGGGACTGGTTCTCAGCTTCAAAAAATTTCCAAAGATGAGAGCCAGATCTTTTCCACCTGCAAATCTCTCAGAAACCCTTGCCCTAGAGGCAGAGTTTTCTTCTCTCCTAGCTTTAAGAGTCATTGAGAGAATACCTACCCTACACTGGGGCAAAGGACTGTACTCCAGGTACTTCTTGACCCCAAAAAAGACAGGGGAGTGGAGACCCATCCTAGACCTAAGATATCTAAACAAACATCTCTTAAAACCAAAGTTCAAGATGGTAACTCTGGGAATAATCCTTCCGTCTCTAAGGCCAAGGGACTGGCTAGCCTCCCTGGACCTCAAAGATGCCTACTTTCACATTCCCATCAGGTGCTCCCACAGAAAGTACCTCCGGTTCGAGTTGCCCTCAGGCCATTATCAGTTCAGAGCAATGCCCTTTGGCCTAACCTCAGCCCCAAGGGTTTTCACAAAGTGCCTGGCAGTAGTAGTTGCCTTTCTAAGAAGGCAAAAGATTTCCATTTTTCCGTATCTGGACGATTGGCTAATAGTGGGTCAGTCTCCAGACCAAGTCAAGTCTCACCTGCAAGTGCTCACTTCTCTAGGATTTCTTCTCAACCTTCCCAAGTCAGTTCTCGAACCAGTCCAGCTTCTTACCTTTATAGGGGCAGAACTGGACACACTCAGAGCAAGAACCTTTCTTCCTCTGGAAAGGGCAGGGGTTCTTATGGAACTAGCTTCTTCTTTCAGCCTTCGGGTATCTCGACCAGCAAGGCATTTCCTCCAGCTCTTGGGCCACATGGCAGCTTCAGCAGCAGCGGTCCAAAGGGGAAGATTCCAGATGAGGGATATTCAGTTCCACCTGAGAGATTTCTGGACTCAGAGGAAGGATTCCCTTACCAAACTGATCCCAGTGACTCTGACCTTGATCCAAGCCCTCCAATGGTGGCCAGATCAGGCCAATTTAAGACAAGGTGTTCCTTTTGTTACTCAGCCTTGTTCAGTGGTCCTTACCACGGATGCTTCTTTTCCTGGGCTGGGGAGCCCATCTGGGATCCCTCACTGCCCAGGGGCTGTGGTCCCCCCCAAGAATCCCTTCTCCACATCAATCTCCTAGAGCCAGGGCAGTTTCTGGCCTAAAAGCTTTCTCAGTCAGTACAGAAAAAAGGTGGTTCAAGTCAGAACAGACAGCACCACCACCATGTGGTACATCAACAAGCAGGGAGACACTCTGTCCACGGCCTTTTGCACAGAAGCCATGAAGTTGTGGTCCCTGGCTTATTCCCTGCAAACCTCTCTTGTAGCAGTTCACCTTCCAGGCAAGGACAGTGTGCTAGCAGATGCACTGAGCAGGATTTCTCAGGGCCATCACGAATGGTCCCTGGACCCGCAGGTGTTGCAAGTGATTTTTTCAAGGTGGGGCACTCCAGAGATAGATCTCTTTGCAGCCCCAGACAATCACCAACTCCCTCTCTTTTGTTGCAGACCTCCAGTCTTGGGCTCATTCCCTCTGGACGCCCTGATCCTGAATTGGGAAGGGAAGTTTCTGTATGCCTTTCCTCCCCTTCCCACTCATGTTCAAAGTCTTGCTAAAAATAAGGTCTCAACCTTGCAAGGTGATTCTGATTGCTCCAGATTGGGCCAGACAGCCCTGGTACCCCCCTGTTACTGTCCCTAGCAGTCCATCTTCCCCTGTCTCTTCCCAGGGATTACAACCTGTTAATGTCCTCTCAGGGAAGGATTTGGTACCCCAATCTTCAGTCTCTCAATCTCAAAGCATGGCTCTTGAAGAGTTAGGATCTGCATCTTTCCCAAGGGGGTTCTGGATATCCTCAATGCTTCTCGAAAGCCCTCCACCAGAAAGACTTACAACTCCAAATGGAAAAGATTCAGCATTTGGTGTTCTAAGAAGCATATTTCTCCAGACACTGCTGGATTGCCTACGGTTCTGGATTATATGGTCCATCTTAATGGCCTAGGCCTCAGACCAGCTACTCTCAAAGTACACTTGTCTGCTGTTTCTGCGTTTTTGTCTGTGGGGGAAGTCTTCCTCACTATCTTCCCATCCTGTGTTCTGTAAAATTTTTAAAGAATTGCTTCACACCAATCCTCCTTTTAGAGACCCTGCCCCTGCCTGGGATTTTAATGTTTGCATTGCTCAACTTATGCAACCCCCTTTTGAGCCTATGTCTTCAGCAGAGCTTAAGTACTTGACTTGGAAAACTGTGTTCCTGGTAGCCATTACCTCTGCCAGGCATATCAGTGAATTGCAAGCCCTGTCAGTGGAACCTGATTTTATGTCATTTCACAGGGATAAAGTTATCCTTAGAACCAATAGAAGGTTCTTGCCCAAAGTGGTTTCAGACTTCCATTTAAACCAGTCTGTGTCTCTCCCTGTTTTCTTCACTGATCATTCTTCTTCAGGAGAGAGGAGGCTACACAGTTTAGATGTCAAAAGAGCCCTTAGTTACTACATAGAGCGTACCAAGGGTCACAGGTTTGACTCCCTCCAGTTGTTCCTCACTATGGGGAAGTGGGAAAGGGCAAACCTGCCACCAAAAGATCTATTGCCAGGTGGATTGTGTCTTGTATACAATTCTGCTATGAAAAACTGGGAAAACTCCACCTCAGGCCTGAGGGCTCATTCCACAAGAGGTACAGCTGCTTCCTGGCTGCTCCAGGGATATCCTCTCTTAGAAATTTGTCAAGCAGCCACCTGGAAAACAGTCCATACTTTTACCAAGCATTACTCTCTGGATATCCAGGCTAGGAGTGATGCTCGGTTTGGCACAGCAGTACTTCAGAGCCTATTCCCAAAGTAGATTCTTTCCCTCCTCCTTGGAGGTACTGCTTAGTAATCTGCAGTTGTCAGAATACAGCAAGACTTCATGTTGTTTGAAGAAAAAATTACTCAGCTCAGTAATTATGTTTCTTCTAATGGAGTCTTGCTGTATTCTGACCTCCCTCCCTGCCTCCCCTCTCAGAACCTGTTTTTGGGAAGTGGGTGGGCAGGTGCAGTGTTGCACCCCAGGGGTGTTTTTTTCCTGCACCCTCCTCCTTTTTGTTTGGGTGTTGATTTATTATTGTTAATTGTAGTAGATTGGTTTTTGGTTTTTGGGTTTCCTGAGTTGAGTCTTCCTTGGGAATCCAATACTTTTTCAGCCAGTTGGCTAGTAGGAATTTTTACAATTTCCACATGGAATTTTTAGTTTAGTTGGGCTCGTAAGAATCTGACGGTTTAGGTTTGAAACACTCCAGACAGAGACTTCAACTGAGCTCAAGCTCAGCATTCTATGCCCTGCATAGAAAGTTAACTCTTTGTTCTCCGGGGCAGTTCAAAAGTTGGGAATCACTGCAATTGTCAGAATACAGCAAGACTCCATTAGAAGAAACATAATTACTAAGGTGAGTATTTTTTCTTCTGGACTCCCAGAGGGCCACTTTCCACCTCAGCCATCTGCAAAGAGGCAGACAAGCTTCCTCCAGTTACATCCCACCCTACCCACCTTGACTGGTTGGAGAACACACCCTCCGCCCTTGCCTCTCCTGTCCTCTGCCACACAGCTTCAAACCAGCATGGAAAGTGAGTACCTCTTTAGCAGGCCTCCCAGAGGCACCCCTACCCACCATAGGGTGAGCACGGCAAAGCCTTGCCTGTGCCCAGCGCCCACCACACACCCAATCTGACCTGGCAGATGCTGTGGTGGCCACCCAAATAAATTATTTTTTCCAGAGCACTTTGAATAGGTGAGTCGAATATGTCCGCCCCATATCTGATAGGTGCATCCTGTACAAATGGAATAGACCCAGGCAAGATATTACTTTTTTTTTTAAGTTTTTATTTATGTTTTTATACCATTTAAAGTACAGAAATTTACTCAGAACAGTGCAATATATCAGACGTACAGCAAATGTTGATATCAGGATAAGTGAGTCACTGTAACCTTGGGTACAAAATAAGGGGGGAATAGCAGTTTATATCTAACAACAATCAATTCATATGGTTATTGCAGCCAATGCCTTAAACTGTTATTTACTTCAAAGAGCAATAACTGGAGTTAATAAAAATGGCTGTATAGCCTTTATGGTTACGTCACAGAACATTAAATAAACATTCCCTCTCAGTACACTCCCCGTCATCCGAATAAACATAATGATTTATCATTCAACTTATAACATTTAACCCTAGAGCATTAGGCATGTACTAAGGCTATAATTACTAGTGTGACACCAAAAAATTAAGGAGCATTATTTACAGGGGCCAGTCGGTGGGACACCCACCCTTGACCACTAATAGGTTCTGTGGGGGACTAATTATTCCCAAACCAAAAAGAACCACAGAGCCAATGGCCGAGCAGCGGGAAATAATGTCCTGTTAGAGAAAATGAGACAGGGCATCTGGTGCCATCTTGCCACAACCTAGAAACACATGGAATGAGATTTCCCCACTAACCTCTCCCAGCAACAATTAGAATAACAGGTGAAATAGCAGGCTAGTACTCTAACAAGGTAACAACATAATTATAAACAGTACATTAACAGAGTTTAAGTAAATTTAATTGTCCAGTAATGGTATTTCTACTGAATATACACACCATAAGCAGGCAATCAATCCCCAAAAGAGCAGTCTACAACTTCTTGGTACTGGAATTAGAGCTGGACAGCTGAAGATATTTTACAGTCACTTACAAATCCAGTCTCACTCTGCTGCTCCGCCCAAGTCTGAACATTCTTCCTTTTCTCTTGTAGCTTTTTCCGCTTCCAGCTTTTCAACCAGCTTACCAACCTCTTTGGGATCAGTATAAATGTAGGATCTTTTTTTGGAGTTGGCTCCAATGGCACCGCCCTCAAGAGCGACGCACTGTGTCATGCATGAGGCGCGGCCGTTAGGTGCCACAGACTCCTTCTCCTCCATCTCAGTTCTGTTTCTTCTGCTGTTGAGGCTGCACCTGCTCCGCATGCGAGATTTACAGCTGCGTCAGAGGCCTACTTGCAACTCCTCCTTCTCCGCTTTCTGCTCATCCTGACGCCGTTGAAGTTGTTATTAGCCGGTAAGACCATTCTGTTTTTTCTTACGGCGCCAGGATCTTTTTGCTGTGTTTTTCTGTTAATTTCTCACCATGTCAGGTTCTGGAGCCAAACGTAAGTCGAAGGCAGGCCATGCCCCTATGCGTCGGTGCTCCTGTGGCTGGCATTTTTCTGTCATGGACCGGCATGATGTTTGCCTTCACTGCCTGAGACCCAACCATGATATGGATGCATGCAACACCTGTTTCTCGATGGACCGTCCATCCTAGAAGTCTGCGTGTTCAAGGTCGGCAAGGCTCTGCTGACTTTCGGGGGACGGCGTTGCTCCAGGGATTCCCAGGTAAGATCTCTAGACCCTTCCTCCGGGTCCTCTCCCAGGTCTATATGGTGTGGAGAGGAGGAGGCCTCTTTCGCGGTGTCGGAGGAGCGCCGAGGTCCCTTCCGGGGCCATGGTGGAGACACCACCTCGGCAGTCACCTCTTTGGAGGTGCATGCTCCCCCAGTGTTGAGGCCCAGGTCTGCTGGGCCTGGCATCGGTGGACCCTCGATGCCGCCTTCCGGCACTGCTCGGATCCTGGTGCTGTTACCATGGCGCGGTGATCAGAATTAGCTGGGTCAGCGGCGGCGCCCGTGTTGGCTTTGGTGGTGCCCCTAGTGCCGTGGGCCCAGTCAGCTCTCCTAGTGATGCCGAATTGGGTCCCAGCACCAAGGGCGGTGCTGCGGGTCTGACCGGTGCTGTTGGGGAGTTGGGGCTGGGTTTGGGCATTGCGAGCGGTCCGAGATCTTCTGGTACCATTCGCGGTGCCGTTTCTCTGGAGACCCCTGGGGTGGCCAGTATTGAGATCCAGCTGGTCTCTTCCTCCTCCTCGGAGGATGATTCAGATGTGGACCCGTCCTGGCACCCTGACTCTTCGGAGTCAGGGTCTCCAGTGAAACGAGGTGCTAGGCAGCCCAGCACACCTATTCCTCCGTCTCCTCTGCTGTCCTCTCCTGAGGCCTCCCAGGCTGGGGGTGGTCTGGGGTCCCTGGAGGGGGATGGCGTGGAGACGGGGGGAGGGGCTCATCCTCCTGAGGGGGTTGCGGTAGCTGCCGATCCCGGTGCTGCTGCACCTGCTCGAGGTGGGGTGTCACTGGGGTCGAGGAGGAGGGCATTCTCAGAGTCCGGGGGGTAGAGAGACCGGGTTGAGGCACCTCGGTCTTCACCTGCCACCCCTCGGGGTGCGAGTAGGAGCCATAGCGCTGGGTCCAGTCTTTCCCTCTCGAGCTCCAGGGACCCCTCTGGTGGCGTTGCTCTGGGCTGCCCTTCTGGACCCATTCAGCCCCAGGTTCGTCACAGGGGAGGATCCCCTACTAGGCTCTTCCAGGCTTCGCATCACCAGGGTTCCGTTCTGCAACCTGGTTTGTTGTCCGGGATCCCGCCAGCTTGGGCTCCGTTTTCTGGATTTCAGAGCCTCAGCAGAGGACAGGTGCCTCATCGTAGGTGTCCCTCTACCGTTCCTCTGCAGTCACCCCCCTCTCTTCCAGGCCATGTCGGTCCTACGGGCCCGTTATCCTGGGAGACGTTCAGAGGCTCTGCAGCGGCCTTCCCCATCATTAGAGATATATGCATAAGCGGTGTTTCGTCTATCCCCACCGCCGCAGGAGTCCTCTGGACATTCGAGCTGTCCATCATCCTCGTCTCCCTCCTCAGAGGGAGAGGAACCCACTGCTCATCTCTCCTCTGATGCTGATTTCACTGAATATCAGCGATTCCTTTTGAGAATGGTGAGGGATCTTCGTATCTCCTTTGTTAGGCGAGACAGTACTGAATGAGAGAGATGCATGAATTCCTCAGTGACTTTTGTGCCCGCATATGGTGGTACTGTCCTGGCCTGTTCCCTTCCAGGAGGCGTCTATCCAGATATTTCCTTACCCCAAAAAAGACAGAGGAGTGGCGACTCATCCTAGACTTAAGGTAATTGAACAAACACATCTTAAAACCAAAGTTCACAGCGGTGACTGTGGGAGTAATTCTTCCCTCTCTAAGGCCCGGAGATTGGTTAGCATCCCTGGACCTCAAGGATGCCTATTTCCACATTCCTGTCAGGTGCTCCCACAGAAAGTACCTCAGGTTTGAGTTGCCTTCAGACCATTATCAGTTCAGAGCCATGCCTTTCGGCTTAACATCGACTCCAAGAGTGTTTACCAAGTGCCCTGCAGTAGTAGTGGCCTTCCTCAGAAGGCAGGGAATCTCTCTGTTCCCATACCTGGATGACTAGGTCATTGTAGGATAGTCTTCCGACCAGGTCAGCTCTTAAAGTCACTCAAGATTTGCTCAGTTCTCTGGGTTTTCTTCTCAATCTGCCAAAGTCGGTTCTCGAACCAGTACCATTCACTTTCATAGGGATAGAGTTAGATACTGTTCAAGCAAAAGCCTTCCTCCCATTAGCAAGGGTAAAGGCCCTTACAGATCTTGCTTCCTCTTTTCATCCTCAGGTCTCTTGCCCATCAAGACATTTTCTTTCAAACAACATGAAGTCTTGCTATATTATAGACATTAGCAGTTTGTTCCAGCTCTAGAACTGCCCCGGTGTGAAATGGTTAAAACCATTCCAAAATAGAATTTTGGCACGAGAGCAGCTCTATCTGTGTCATTTCAAACTTGAACTGTCAGATTCTTTACTCCGCCTCAGTGAACAGTCGCTCCAGAGATTTCTCCTTCTGCTCGGTTCATTTCTCGGTTTAAAAAGTGTTTTCTCGGTTGGATTTAACCGAGAATAGTTTTATTTTAACCGCAAAACCGTTCAGTTCAAGCTCTATCTGTGGTAAACCGTAAGTAAATGAAGGTTTTGTCTGTGTGGAACTTGTGTTATCGGTTCGGTTTTGAACCGATCAGTGGGTTTAAAACTCATTTAAAACTAAAAGTTACTATTTTAGAGTGCGGTTCTGGTTCTTATCGGTTCTAAAAAAACGGATTTATTACGCTTTTTTCCAATACCCGCGGACACGTGTTAGAACCGATAAGGGTGTCTTGCCTGGCACTGCCAAGCAAAGGGCAAGTTTTGGTTAGGCTGGCATTATGTCTGAGAAACCCAAAAGAAACCGGCCCACTTGGTTTCAACACTGTGATGTTTGTGGGGAAGTTCCTTTGCCAAGGCTGGACCCACACACCACATGTGTTTATTGTCTGGGGTTTGACCACCTCCAGTCAGACTGCCAGGTATGTAAGAATTTCCTGCAGCCACCCTGGAAAAAGATTGGGCAGGCTCAGGGAACGAGAGGCCAAAAAGTCCGCTGACCCGGATGGCCAGCCTGGTTCGGTGCCAACCGAACCAGAGGGAGTGCCCTCTGACCAGGGCCAGACTTCCTCAGGCAAAAGAAAAGCTGGTTCTGAGGAACCAATTCCAGTAAAGAAAATCAGCAGGTCTGGAGTCCAAAATTCCTTCTCCAACTGCTGCAGAGATAGCAAAAGCCATACAAATTGTCCAGTCACTGTCTCAGGGTCCGTCCGAACCACCACTATCTGGTAAAAGGTCAGTTCGTCCGGTCCCAGTGGCTCAGGATTATGATATTGAGGAATTTTATGAACCAGAGGAGGGGGAGCAGGATTATGAACAGTATGAATGTGGCTGGGAAGGTCTGGTGTGCCCATTGAACCGACATCTCCCCAGACAGACCTTTAGAATCTCCCCTATGCTGTCTGAGTCCCCATCTCATTTTATGTTGTATAAAAGTTGCTGAAACCTCCAGCTTCCTTTAGAAGAGGCTGTGGATGAGCAAGAGGAGCCTGATTTTGTAGAAATGATGGATATTCCAGAGTCTAGGAGATTGTCTATTCCTTTACATAAGTCTTTTAGGAAACAAACAATTAAAATTTTAAAAGCTCCTAATTCTGTAGCTCCTGTAGATAAAAAGATGGACAGAAGGTATACATTGTCAGGCCCTGATACAGAATTCCTTTCTCAGCAATGCAGTCATGTTAGGGTAGTTCAGGCTGCTGCCTGTGATAAAGCTAATATTCCTTGGCTTACATCCTCCTGACAAGGATTCCAGGAAGATTAATGCCATGGCAAAAACAGTATATGGCAGCCTCTCTGGGACTGGGCAAGCAAATTATATGGCTTATGTAGCTAGGTATCAGAAATCTAGATGGGATACTGTTATGCAATTGGCCAAGCAGGCCATGGCCAGCTGGCTAGTGAACTAGAACAGGTGGCTGCTTATGGCATTGAAGCCTCTAAGGTTCAGTTCATGCTGCTGTGGCTGTTAATGATGTTTCTCTAGGGTCATGGCCACATCTGTAGCTCGTGGTTGGCCTGGCTCAGGTGTACTAGTTTGTCACAGGATACCCAGACTAAGGCTATGGATTTTTCCTGGTGGGAAATTCTCTGTTTGGAGAGCAGACAGAGAATTACATGAAGAAGATGGATGAATATAGGACTACTTACAAGAGTGCCCAGGCTAAGGAGCGGCAAGCCATTCCTCAAAGGCATGCCCCCAGGGGTAGGAGTAGGCCTTTTCACAGGCCTTTCTACCAGACTCAGGCCTCCTCTGCCTATGCTCAGAGGGGCTTCTTCAGAGGCAGGGGCAGACGAGGGGTGGGCAGACCTGCTCCCACCCTCAGCCTAAAGCTCCTGCGAAACAGGCACCCTGATGGGGTGCCCAGGGCCGATTCTTCTGTACCAGTGGGGGGCAGGCTGGCTTACTTCAGTCAGAATTGGGCTTCTTTAACCTCAGACAAGTGGGTTCTGGAAGTAGTAAGCCAGGGTCTGGTTCTCAGCTTCAAAAGTTTCCCAAGTTGAGAAGCAGACTTTTCTACCTGCAAGTGCTTCAGAGACCCTAGCTCTGGAAACAGAGGTCTCATCCTGTTAGCTCTCAGAGCAGTAGAAAGGGTTCCTCCCTGCATCAGGGCAGGGGTCTGTATTCCAGATACTTCCTACCCCAAAAAGACAGGAGAATGGCCTCCCATTTTAGATCTCAGATATCTGAACAAGCATCTTTTGAAACCAAAGTTCAAAATGGTAACTCTGGCAATGATTTTACCTTCCCTAAGGCCAGAGGACTGGCTAGCCTCCCTGGACCTCAAGGATGCCTATTTCCATGTCCTAATCAGAAGATCCCATCGAAAGTACCTCCGATTTGAACTGCCCTCAGGTCATTACCAGTTCAGAGCAATGCCCTTCGGCCTTACTCTGCTCCAAGGGTATTCACAAAGTGTCTAGCAGTGGCAGTGGCCACTTAAGGAGGCAGAGGATTGCTGTTTTTCCCTATCTAAACGACTGGCTCATTGTAGGCCAGTCCCCAGAACAGGTAAAATCTCACCTGCAGGTCACCCAGCAGCTTCTCACCTCCCTGGGTTTTCTGCAAACCTACCAAAGTCAGTTCTGGAACCAGTCCAGGTACTCACCTTTATAGGGCAGAATTGGACACAAAGCTAGCCAGAGCCTTCTTCCCCAGAAAGGGTAAGGAATTTAGTGGCTCTGGCCTCTTCTTCACTCTGCAGGTCTCTCGACCAGCAAGACACTTTCTGCAGCTCCTGGGGCACATGGCTGCATCCACAGCTGTTGTGCAGGAGCCAGATTTCAGATGAGAGACATTCAGTTTCACTTGAGAACCTTTGGTCTCAGAGAAGAGACCCCCTTTCAAGTTGGTCCCAGTGACTCGAACCTTGATCCTAGCTCTCCAGTGGTGGCAGGATCGAGCAATTAAGAGCGGGGTCCCCTCATTTCCCCTTCTCACGACTTGACTCTCACTACAGATGCTTCCTTCTGGGTTGGGAGCCCACATGGGCACCTTTCCACTCAGGAGTTTGGTCCCCAGGAATCTCTGCTCCACATCAATTTGCTGGAACTCAGAGCTGTCTTTTTAGCTCTTCAAGCTTTTCTGCATCTGTCCACAACAAGGTGATACAAGTCAGAACAGACAACACCACAACAATGTGGTACATCAACAAACAGGGGCACTCGGTCTCGGCCTTGTGCACCGAGGCAATGAAGTTGTGGTCTCTGGCCTATTCCCTGAACACTTCCTCATAGCAGTTCATCTTCCAGGGAAGGACAATGTCCTAGCGGATGCCCTCAGTAGGATTTCCCAGGGCCATCACTAATGGTCCCTGGATCCTTAAGTTCTGGGGATAGTTTTTGCCAGGTGGGGCATCCCTCAGATAGATCTTTTTGCAGCCCCAGACAATCACAAACTTCCTCTGTTCTGTTGCAGGCCTCCAGTGCTAGGCTCAGTTCCCCTGGATGCCCTTCTTCTGGATTGGGAGGGGAAGTTCCTCTATGCTTCCCCCTCTTTCCTCTCCTATTCAAAGTACTAGTCAAAATCAGATCTCAGCCTTGCAGGGTGATTCTGATTGCCCCGGATTGGGCCAGGCAGCCCTGGTACCCACTCCTTCTGTCTCTGACAGTCCATCTTCCCCTATGCCTCCCCAGGAATCACAATCTGTTGACTTGTGCCCAGGGAAGGGTTTGGTATCCGGACCTCAATCCCTCAACCTCAAGGCCTGGCTCTTGAGGAGTTAGAGTTGCTGATTTACACCTCTCAGGGTGTTCTTGAGATCCTAAAGGCTTCCAGAAAGCCTTCCACTAGGGCTACTTATAGTTCTAAATGGAAAAGGTTTTCCATTTGGTGTCTTGGGAAAAATATTTCCCCAGAATCTGCTGAATTGCCCATTTTGTTAGATTACATGGTACATCTTAATTCATTGGGTCTCAGACCAGCTACCCTGAGAGTTCATTTGGCAGCTGTGTCTGCTTTTGTGTCAGCAGGAAAGTCATCCCTCTTTCCTCTCATCCTGTGTTTTCCAAGTTTTTAAGGGATTACTCCATACTAATCCTCCTTTCGGAACCGCCCCTGCTTGGGACCTTAATGTTTGCATTGCCCAGTTAATAGCAACCCCTTTTGAACCTCTGTCTTCTGCAGAGCTTAAGTACCTAACTTGGAAAACTGTTTTTCTAGTGGCTATCACTTCTGCCAGACATAAGTGAATTGCAAGCCTTGTCAGTGGAGACTGACTTTATTTCTTTCCACAGGGATAAGGTAGTCCTTAGGACTAATAGGAGGTTTTGCCTAAGGTGGTTTCAGATTTCCATCTTAATCAATCTATCTCCTTCCAGTATTTTCACTGATCACCTCTTCGGTGAGAGGAGGTTGCACAGCCTGGATGTTAAGAGAGCTCTTAGTTATTATAGAGCATACCAAAGGTCACAGGTTCGAATCCTCCAACTTTTCCTTACCATGGTGAAGTTGGGAAAGGCAAACCTGCCACTAAGAGATCAATAGCCAGGTGGATTGTCTCTTGTATCCAATTTTGTTATCAGAAAGTGGGCAGAGCCCCCCGGTTTGAGGGCTCATTCTACCAGGGTACAGCTGCATCTCTAGCTGCTGCCAGAGATATCCCTTTATTAGAGATTTGCCAGGCTGCTACTTGGAAAACAGGTACACTTTACCAAGCATTACTTCCTGGATGTCCAGGCCAGGAGAGATGCCGTTGGCACAGCTGTTCTTCAGAGCCTATTCCCTAAGTAGGTTCTGCCCTCCTCCATGGAGGTACTGCTGTGTATTCTGCTAATGTCTATAATATAGCAAGACTTCATGTTGTTTGAAGAAAAATGACTCACCTTAGTAATGTTGTTTCTTCTAATGGAGTCTTGCTATATTATAGACCTCCCCAACCTGCCCTCTCAGAACCTCTACTTGGTTAGGTGCGGCAACTTAGTGTGGGCACTACTTATGTCCTGTTAGCATTTTGTCCCTTTGGGACTTTGGGGGTGTGTATGGTATGCTGTGTGTGTGTTTTATTATACTTATGTTCCATTTTCTATTATTAGAATGGTGTTAGTATTTCTGGTCCCCTGACTTGAGTCTTGGGTGCTGGGACCATCAATGGTTGTTATTATTTAGGTAGCCATTTGGCTAGTGTAGGTTACAGCTTCCACACAGACCTTAGTGAGTTTGGCTCGTAAAGATCTGACAGTTCAAGTTTGAAATGACACAGATAGAGCTGCTCTCGTGCCAAAATTCTATTTTGGAATGGTTTTAACCATTTCACTCCGGGGCAGTTCTAGAGCTGGAACAAACTGCTAATGTCTATGATATAGCAAGACTCCATTAGAAGAAACAACATTACTAAGGTGAGTAATTTTTTCTTAGCTCCTAGGCCATATGGCAGCTTCCACTGCAGTGGTACAAGGAGTCAGGTTCCAAATGAGGGACATTCAGTTTCACCTAAGGTCTTTTTGGTCTCAGAAAAAGGATTCTTTCACCAAATTGGTTCCAGTGACTCAGACTCTGGCCTAAGCTCTCCAGTGGTGGCTGGATTAGGACAATCTCAGACAAGGTGTCCCATTCCTCAGTCAGTCTCATTCAGTGGTACTGACCCCAGAGGCTTCCCTTCTGAGCTGGGGAGCCTACCTAGGACCCCTCACAACACAGGGTGTTTAATCTCCACAAGCGTCTCTCCTTCATATCAATCTTCTGGAACTCATGGCAGTATTCCTAGCCCTTCAGGCTTTCTCGGACTCAGTAAGGGAAAAGGTGGTTCAGGTCAGAACAGACAACACCACCACCATGTGGTACATCAACAAGCAAGGGGGCACTCGGTCTACGGCCTTGTGCATGGAGGTCATGAAAATATGGTTTCTGGCCTACTCCTTGCAAACCTCCCTAATAGCAGTCCACCTCCCAGGGAAGGACAGTGTGTTAGCAGATGCTCTGAGCAGAATCTCCCAGGGCCATCACGAATGGACCTTGGATCCCCTCTTACTGAAAGGAATCTTCACCAGGTGGGACACTCCAGAGATAGATCTCTTCGCAGCCCCAGACAGTCACCACCTTCCCCTCTTCTGCTGCAGACCCCCAGTCCTATGGACTGTTCCCCTGAATGCCCTGATATTGGATTGGGAAGGCACGTTCCTTTATGCCTTTCCTCCCTTTCCCCTGTTGTTCAGGTTTCTAGTCAAGATAAGGTCACAACCCTGCGGAGTGATTCTACTGACTCCAGACTGGGTCAGACAGCCTTGGTATCCTCTGTTGTTGTCCCTAGCAGTCTCACTCCCCCTGTCTCTTCCCAAAAGACACAATCTCCTAACTTTCTCTCAGGGGAGGATCTCGTACCCCAATCTCCAGTCTCCCAATCTCAAGGCCTGGCTCTTGAAGAGTTAGAATATGTAGGCCTGCATCTTTCTCAGGGAGTTTTGGACATCCTTAAGGTTTCTTGGAAACCCTCTACCAGAAAACTTATAATTCCAATTGGAAA
Organism: Neoceratodus forsteri; assembly: GCA_016271365.2. NCBI lineage: Eukaryota > Metazoa > Chordata > Ceratodontiformes > Ceratodontidae > Neoceratodus > Neoceratodus forsteri. Next base: position 214,282,160 of record CM057456.1, read on the forward strand.
AGATTCAACATTTGGTATTCCCATCAGGATATTCTACCAGTTGCTGCTGGCATTGCTATACTTTTGGATTACCTTGTTCACCTCAGTGGCTTAGTCTCATTTAGCAGCCGTGTCTGCATTCCTCTCAGCAGGGACAGGCTCTTCCCCGGCATCTTACCCTGTTTTTGCCAAGTTCTTTAAAGGTCTGGTTCATATCAACCCTTCTTTTAGAGAGCCTACTCTGGCTTGGGACCTCAATATTTGCATTGCTCAGCTTATGCAGCCACCATTTGACCTGCTGGTTTCGGCCGAGCTTAAGTACCTGACCTGGAAAACTCTGTTTCTAGTAGCTATCACTTCTGCCAAGTGAATTAGTGAATTACGTGCCCTGTCAGTTGAACCTGATTTATCTCTTTCAATAGAGATAAGGTGGTCCTCAGAACCAATAGGAGGTTCTTACCCAAAGTGGTCTCAGATTTCCACCTGAACCAGTCCATGTCTCTTCCTGTGTTTTTCACCAATCATCCTTCTTCAGGAGAAAGAATATATAGTTTGGATGTTAAGAGGGCACTTAGACACTACATTGAGCATACTAAGGCACATAGGAATGACTGTCTTCAATTGTTTCTCACTTATGGTGGAGTGGGGAAAGGTAGGCCTGCTACTAAGGGAACTATTGCCAGGTGGATTGTCTCTTGTATACAGTTCTGCTACGATAAGCTAGGCAAAACACCTCCCTCAGGCCTGAGGGCTCATTCGACTAGGGGTACAGCTGCTTCTCTGGCTACTGCCAGAGATATACCTTTGTTAGAGATCTGCAAAGCAGCCACCTGGAAAACAGTCCATACTTTCACCAAGCATTACTCTCTGGATATCCAGGATAGGGATGATGTTAGGTTTGGTACAGCAGTACTGCAGGGCCTATTCCCAAAATAGGTTCGGTACCCTCCTCCATGGAGGTACTGCTTGGTAGTCTGCATATGCCAGAATACAGCAAGACTTCATGTTATTTGAAGGAAAAAATTACTCACTTTAGTAACTGTGTTTCTTTTAATGGAGTCTTTCTGTATTCTGACCTCCCCCCCACCTCCCCTCTCAGAACCTAGTTTTGGGATGTGGGCTGGCAGGTACAGTGTTGCACCTCAGGGGTGTACTTTGCACCCCTCCCCTTCAGGGTGGGGTGGTGGTTGTTGTTAAGTTTTACTTAGATTTATATATCTTGTTCACTACCTGTTTTTTCTCTTGGGTTCTCGACTTGAGTCTTCTGGACCCAAGTTGTTGCCTGCTGGCTTATATGTTTTACAATTTCCACACTAGAAGTGTAGTTAGTTTGCTCATAAGAATCTGACGGTTGTACTCTGAGGCACCACATACAGAGGTTTGAAATCCGAGCTCAAGCTCAACGTTCTATGCCTTGCATAGAAATGAACTCTTTACTCTCCGGAGCAGTTCAAGTGCTGGGGCTAACTGCATATGTCAGAATACAGCAAGACTACATTAGAAGAAATAAAATTATTTTTTTTTTTTTATTATTTTTTAGTTGTTTAACCAGGTATAGTACAGTAAGCTGAAAGCTTTTTTACAGGAGCAACCTGGGAGCACAAGGAGGTTAAGTGACTTGCTCAGGGTCACACAGAATGCAAGTGGAAGCTGTGGGATTCAAACCCAGGTCTGGTCTGCTGGATGTCACCAGATTTGCAGCTCAGAGCCTTAGACCACTGCGCTATACTGCCTCCGAATTACTAAGGTGAGTAATTTTTTCATTCTGCTCATTTTATCAAAAGATCCGCTGCCATCTTTTACTTAAACTTCCCATTGTAAATGTACTAGGCAACCCCCTAAATGAATAATATACCTTCAAGATACGATCCTGGTACTTAATAAGACCCCTTGCCTCCTCTGGTTACTTATCTAATACAGTTGTTGACAGTATGTTCAGTGAAACAATCCATGTCAGCATATCCCTCTTTACCTTAACTGTCTTTTTGTCCTCCTTTTTTAGTACTTCCTCCACATACAACAAGGAGACTATATCAGTATAGAAACATAGAATTTGTCGGCAGATAAGGAACGCTTGGCCCACCCAGTCTGCCCATTTCCCTACCTAATGGATAAGCTGCAGATCCTAGTTAACCAGCAGCCTACTTCTTTCTACCCCCAACCCCTAGAATTGCCTTATGGCTGTCCCATGCATGCTTGAATTCAACCACTGTTTTTGACTCCACAACCTCCTCCGAAGGCCGTTCCATGCATCCACAACCCTCTCTGTGAAAAAATACTTCCTTACATTACCTCTGAGCCAGCCCCTCTATCTTCAAATTTTGTCCCTTGTTCTTGCACACCTCTTTTTGAAAGATGCTACCCTCTTGGACTTTGTTGATTCCTTGAAGTACTTGAAAGTTTCTATCATGTCCCTCCTCTCCCTCCTTTCCTCGAGGCTATACATATTAAGCTCCTTTAGTCTCTCTTCATATGTCTTCTGGTGCAGACCCTGCACCATTTTAGTTGCCCTCCTCTGGACAGCTTCCATCTTGTCTATGTCCTTGCGGAGATAGGGTCTCCAGAACTGCACACAGTACTCTAGATGGGGTCTCACCAGCTGTCCATACAGAGGGATAACAACTTCCTGTTTTCTACAGGTGATGCCTCTCCCTATGCATCCCAGTATCCCCCAGCCTCCTTACTGCCCTCTCACATTGCTTGCCCACCTTTAAGTCATCTGATATGACTACTCCCAGGTCCCTTTCCATTTTTGTTGTTGTTAGTATCTCACCCCCCATTGTGTACTCTTCCCCTGGGTTTTTGTTTCCCAGGTGCATTACCTTGCACTTCTTAGCATTAAATCTAAGCTGCCATACATTTGACCATTCCTCTAACCTTGCCAAATCCCTTCTCATCCTTTCCACCCCACCTTGTGCATCAACTCTGTTGCAGATTTTTGTGTCATCTGCAAAGAGACATACTTTTCTTCCAGTCCTCTGCAATGTCAGCCACAGAGACATTGAAGAGAACCGTCCTAATACTGAACTCTGCACCCCACTAGTAACCCCACTTCTTCAGAGTGGACTCCATTTACTATTACCCTGTGTCCTATTCTCCAGCCATCCTTTACCCAGGCTGTCATCTTGGGACCCACTCCCAGGCTGGCTAACTTGTATATTAATCTTTTGTGTGGGACTGAGTCAAATGCCTTGCTAAAGTCTAGGTAGGCCATGTCCATAGCCCCTCCCTGATCTACTACTTTGGTCACCCAGTCAAAGAAATTGATTAGATTCGTCTGGCATGACCTTCCCGCTGTGAATCCATGCTGCCTTGGGTCCTGTGCCCCTCTGGCCTCTAGGTACTCGACAATTATTTCCTTCAGAAGTGATTCCATCATTTTCCCTATCACTGAGGTTAAACTAACAGGTCTGTAGTTTCCTGCTTCTGCCCTGCTCCCACTTTTGTGAAGGGGAATCACATCTGCCCTCCTCCAGTCCTCAGGTACCATCCCATCCTCCCATGATTTATTAAAGAGGGTAGTCAGTGGTGTCACTAGTTCTACCCTTAGTTCTTTTAGAATTCTGGGATGAATCCCATCAGGCCCCATTGCTTTGTCCACCTTCAGTTTTAAGAGTTCTTTCAGAACCCTTTCTTCTGTAAATGGGCTGGCATCAACTTCTGCATCCAGAGTGTTTCTGTTGTTTGTTTTAGGTACCTCCCCCTCTTCGTTTGTAAATACTGAGCAAACATATTTGTTTAGTATCTCTACCTTTCCACAGTCACCCTCTGCCCACCCCCCTCCCCTTTATTAAGCCTCACTATCCTCCCTTAGTCTTCCTCCTCCCCTGATGTACCTAAAAAGGTTTTATCTCTTCTAACTGAGTTGGCTATCTTTTCCTCAGTTCGGCCTTTGCTGTTCTGACTGCCTTCCCAGCTTCTTTTGCTTTAACTGATACAATTCTCTGTCCTGCTCCTTCTGTGATTCCTTGTACTTTCTGAATGCTTTCTTTTTTTCCTTGAACCTTCACTGCCACCTCCTTTGAGAACCATAGTGGTTTCTTACATCGTTTTGTTTTGTTTATTTGCTTCACACAAAGGCTTGTTACCTCTGTGATGGCAGTTTTTATTATTCCCCATTGTTCTTCCACCCTTCCTTCCTGCCCATTTGCTAGTGCATTCCTTAGGCACTCACCCATTTTGGCAAAGTCAGCCCTCCTGAAGTCCAGTACTTTTGCCTTTCTATGGCTTGACTCTATTGCTGTGTTTATTGTGAACCATACTGTTCGATGGTCGCTAGTTCCCAGATGGCTACCCACTTCTACATCTGTGATCCTCTCTCCATCTCCATTTGAGAGGACCAGGTCTAAGATTGCCACCTCTCGAGTGGGTTCCAATACTAGTTGTCTAAGGCATGCCCCATGTAGGGCATCTAGAATAACCCCACTCTTAGAAGTGGCTGCTGCAACTGCACTCCAGTTAACATCTGGCATATTCAGATCACCCGTCAGAAATATCTCCCCTTTCAAACAACATGAAGTCTTGCTATATTATGACATATGCAGTGAGTCCCAACCTTCGAACTGCTCCGGAGGTGAAAGAGTTAACTTTCCATGCCAGGCATGGAACGCTGAGCTCGAGCTTGGTTGAAAACTCTGTCTGTTGTTCTTCAAACTCAAACTGTCAGATTCTTTAGTCCGCCTCACTGAACAGTCGCTCTGGAGATTTCTCCTTCTGCTCAGTTCATTTTGTCGGGTAAAGTATTATTTTCGCGTTTTTTTGACCAAATTTAAACCGCAACCGGTCGGTTCAAGCTCTGTCTGTGGTATTGTGAGTACTAGATAGGTTTTACATTTATTCTTCTGTGTGGAACTTGTAAACGGTTTTATCGGTTTGGTTTGAACCGATCAGGTTGTTTAAAATATATTAATCTGTCCTTTAGAGTGTGGTTACCGGTTCTTATCGGTTCTAAAAAAAACGGATTTTATTACGTTTTTTTCCACGACCTGTGACACGGTTGGGAACCGATAAGGTCTTGCTTGGCGGATTTCCATAAACGGGCAAGTTTGGTTAGGACTGGCACTATGTCTGAGAAACCCAAAGGAAAAACCGGGCCCACTGGGTTTCAACACTGCAGTGTCTGTGGGGAAGCCTTTGCTAAGGCTGACCCCCACACCAACTGTGTTTATTGTCTGGGGTTTGACCACCTCAATGCAGACTGCCAGATTTGCAAAAATTTTCCTGCAGCTACCCTGGAAAAGAGAGTTGGTAGGCTCAGGGAAAGGGAGGCCAAGAAGTCCACTGACCCGGATGGCCAGCCCGGTTCGGTTCCAACCGAACCGGAGGGAGTGCCCTCTGACCAGGGCGAGACTTCCTCGGCCAAAAGGAGAGCCGACTCTGAGGAGTCGGTTCCAGCATAAAGGACTAGGAAATCAGCTGGTGTGGGGCCAAAACTTTCCTCTCCAACCGCTGAAGAAATAGCCAAAGCGATTAAAATTGTCCAGTCGCTTCTGTTCCGACCGAACCGCACCATCAGGTAAGCAAGATTATTCTTGCTGGGTTCCACCGTTCAAGAGTATGATTTAGAGGAATTTTACGAACCGGAGGAGGGGGAAGAGGAGTAAGGAGAGTGAATGTGATTTGAAAGTCTGATGTGCCCATTGAACCTGACATCTCCCAGACAGACCTTCAGGAGTGTCTCCTCCTAGGCTTTCTGAGTCCCTTCTCATTTTATGTTTTATAAAAGTGGTGAAACCCTCCAGCTCCCTATGGAGGAAGCTGTGGATGATCAAGAGGAGCCTGACTATGTGGAATGATGGATATCCCAGAGTTCTAGGAGACTGTCTATTCCTTCACATAAATCTTTGGGAAACAGACAGTAAAATTCTAAAACTCCTCACACTATACCTCCTGTGGATAAGAGAATGGACAAGAGGTACACATTGTCAGGCTCTGATCACGGAGTTCTTACACAACAATGCAGCCATGTTAGTAGTGCAGGCTGCAGCCTTCAGACAAGGCAAATATTCCTTGGTTCACACCCCGGACAAGGACTCAGGAGGATTGATGCTCATGGCAAAGAAACAGTACATGGCAGCATCCTTGGGACTCAGACAGGCAAATTATATGGCTTATGTTGCTAGATACCAGAAATCCAGATGGGAAACTGTTATGGCTCTAGCAAAACAGGTCCCTGGCCAGCTTGCCAAGGAGCTGGAGCAGTTGGCTGCTGATGGTATTGAGGCATCTAAGGTGCATTTCCATGCTGTAGTGGACTCTAATGATGCGTCATCAAGAGTCATGGCTACATCTGTGGCACTTCACAGAATGGCTTGGCTCAGATGTACTAGCCTGTCACAGGATACCCAGACTAAGGACATGGATTTTCCTGTTGTGGGTAATTCTCTGTTTGGGGAGCAGACAGAGAATTACATGAAAAAATGGATGAGTATAGGACCACCTATAGGGTGCACAGGCCAAGGAAGGCAGGCCACTCCTCAAGGCAGCCTTCCAGGGGCAGGGGCAGGCCTTTTCATAGGCCTTTACCAAGCTCCAGGCCCTCCTTCAGCTTACGCCCAGAGGGATTCTTTAGAGGGAGAGGCAGACGGGTACTAGCAGGCCTGCTTCCTCCCCTCAGCCTAAAGCCCCTGCCAAGCAGGCACCCTGATGGGGTGGCCAGGGCCGATTCTCAACTACCTGTAGGGGGCAGGCTGGCTTACTTTGTCCAGGACTGGAAGTCTCTAACATCAGACAAGTGGGTCCTGGAAGTAGTAAGCCAGGGACTGGTTCTCAGCTTCAAAACATTTCCAAAGATGAGAACCAGATCCTTTCCACCTGCAAGTCCATCAGAGGCACTTGCCCTAGAGGCAGAAGTCTCTACCCTCCTGGCTCTCAGAGCCGTGGAAAGGGTTCCACCCCTACACCAGGGCAAAGGATTGTACTCCAGGTACTTCCTTACCCCAAAAAAGACAGGAGAATGGCGGCCCATCCTGGATCTCAGATACTTAAACAAGCACCTTTTAAAACCAAAATTCAAAATGGTGACTCTGGGAATTATTCTACCTTCTCTGAGGCCAGGGGACTGGCTAGCGTCCCTGGACCTCAAGGATGCCTACTTCCATATTCTCATCGGAAGCTCCCATCGAAAGTACTTCAGGTTCAAGCTGCCCTCAGGCCAGTACCAGTTCAGAGCAATGCCCTTTGGCCTCACCTCTGCTCCAAGGGTATTCACAAAATGCCTGGTAGTAGCAGTTGCCTACCTAAGAAGGCAAAAAATTGCCATCTTTCCTTACCTGGACGACTGGCTCATAGTAGGCCAGTCTCCAGACCAAGTCAAGTTACATCTTCAGATAACTCAGCAACTGCTTACCTCTCTAGGTTTCCTTCTGAATCTTCCAAAGTCAGTTCTAGAGCCTGTCCAGCTTCTCACCTTCATAGGCGCAGAACTGAACACAGAGGAAGCCAGAGCTTCCTTCCTTTGGACAGGCAAGGACCCTGGTCTCTCTGGCCTCCTCATTCACCCTGCAGGTCTCTCGACCAGCAAGGCATTTTCTGCAGCTCCTGGGACACATGGCTGCTTCTACAGCAGTAATGCAAGGAGCAAGATTTCAGATTAGGGACATCCAGTTCCATTTGAGAGCCTTTTGGTCTCAAAGAAAGGACCCTCAAACCAAGTTGATCCCAGTAACTCGAACCTTGATCCTAGCCCTACACTGGTGGCAGGATCAGAGCAACCTGAGACAGGGGGTTCCCTTTGTCACTCAGTCTCACTCTTTAATCCTTACTACAGATGCATCCCTCTTGGGGTGGGGAGCTCACATGGGCGACTCTCACTCAGGGACTGTGGTCCCTCAGGAATCTCTGCTCCACATCAACCTGTTGGAGCTCAGAGCAGTTTTCTAGCACTTCAGGCTTTTTCCAAATCTGTTCAGAACAAAGTCATACAGGTCAGAACAGACAACACCACTACAATGTGGTAGATCAACAAGCAAGGAGGCAGGTCGGTCCACGGCCTTGTGCACCGAAGCAATGAAGTTGTGGTCTCTGGCTTACTCCCTGAACACCTTCCTTATGGCAGTTCACCTCCCAGGCAAGGACAATGTCCTGGCAGATGCTCTCAGCAGGATTTCCCAGGGCCATCATGAATGGTCACTGGATCCCCTGGTCCTGGGGGTAATATTTACCAGATGGGGCACCCCGCAGATAGATCTTTTTGCAGCCCCAGACATTCCCCTTTTTTGCTGCAGGCCCCCAGTGTTGGGCTCAGTCCCTCTGGATGCCTTAGTTCTCAATTGGGAAGGGAAGTTTCTCTACGCCTTTCCCCCCTTCCCTCTCCTGTTCAAAGTGTTAGTCAAAATCAGATCTCAATCCTGCAAAGTGATTCTGATTGCTCCAGATTGGGCCAGACAACCCTGGTATCCACTCCTACTGTCCTTAGCAGTCCATCTTCCCCGTGTCTTCCCAGGAATCACAATCTGTTAACCTGTGCTCAGGGAAGGGTTTGGTACCCGAACATCAAATCTCTCAACCTCAAGGCCTGGCTCTTGAAGAGTTAGAGTTTGCTGATCTACACCTCTCCCAAGGTGTAATGGATATATTGAAGGCTTCTAGGAAGCCTTCCACCAGGGCTACTTACAATTCCAAATGGAAGAAGTTTTCCATATGGTGCTCTGGGAAGCATATTTCCCCAGAATCTGCTGATTTACCCACAGTCCTGGATTATATGATCCATTTAAACACTTTGGGGCTGAGACCAGCTACCCTAAAGGTGCATTTGGCAGCTGTGTCTGCTTTTATTTCAGCAGGTAAACCCTCTTTTTCTTTCAGCTCATCCTGTATTCTCTAAGTTTTTTAAGTGATTGCTTCACACCAGCCCTCCATTCAGGGACCCTGCCCCTGCCTGGGATCTTAATGTTTGCATTGCTCAGCTTATGCAACCTTCCTTTGAGCCCTTGTCTTCAGCAGAGCTTAAGTATTTGACTTGGAAGACTGTGTTTCTGGTAGCCATCACTTCTGCCAAATGCATAAGTGAATTACAGGCCTTGTCAGTGGAGTCTGATTTTATCTCCTTTCATAGAGATAAGGTGGTTGTCAGGACTAACGGGAAGTTCTTGCCTAAGGTGGTTTCAGATTTCCACCTTAATCAATCTATTTCTCTTCCAGTGTACTTCACTGACCATTCCTCCTCTGGCAAGAGGAGGTTGCACAGCTTAGGTGTGAAGAGAGCCGTTAGTTACTACATTGAGCGTACCAAGGGTCACAGGTTTGACTCCCTCCAACTGTTCCTCACTTATGGTGAGGTTGGTAAAGGGACACCTGCCACTAAGAGGACAATTGCAAGGTGGATTGTCTCTTGTATCCAATTTTGTTATCAAAAGCTAGGTAGAGAACCCCCCTCAGGACTGAGGGCTCACTCCACCAGGGGTACAGCTGCATCTCTAGCGGCTGCTAGAGATATTCCCATTCTGGAAATCTGTCAAGCTGCTACTTGGAAAACAGTTCACACTTTTACCAAGCATTACTCTCTGGACATCCAGGCTAGGAGTGATGCTCGGTTTGGCACAGCTGTGCTTCAGAGCCTATTTCCTAAGTAGGTTCTGACCCTCCATGGAGGTACTGCTGTGTAATCTGCATATAGTCATAATATAGCAAGACTTCATGGTGTTTGAAGAAAAAATTACTCACCTTAGTAATTGCTTTTCTTCTCATGGAGTCTTGCTATATTATGACCACCTCCCTCCTGCCCCTCTCAGAACTTCTACTTGGGTAGGGTGGCAAATTAGTGCAAGCACTGTGTCATGCCATTTTAGTTCTTCCTTCACCCCTTTATTTAGGGTTAGGAATTAGGTATTTCTGTTTTAAGTGATATGTTGGCCCCTTCCTGGACTTGAGTCTTGGGGAAGGGGGTCTAATAGTGCTTGTTAGGGAGAAACTAATAATACTATTATTCATTGTTATTATTATTATTGCTGTTTATATTGTTGTTTATATTGTTGTTATTCCTACTAGTAGGTAGCCACTTGGCTAGTGTAGAGCTTTCCACACAGACTTGTTGCTTAGTGTTAGCTTCGTAAAGATCTGACAGTTTCATTTGAAACTGGCCAGATAGAGCTTTGGTATAGCGCCCTCGCGCTGTGGAACTCCAGACTCTCTGGAGTTAACTCTTTCCTCTCCGGGGCAGTTCAGCTACAGTGGCTGACTGCAAAAAGTCATAATATAGCAAGACTCCATGAGAAGAAAAGCAATTACTAAGGTGAGTAATTTTTTCTTTTGCATCTCTGGTGCAAAATGACATTTTGGCCAGTATACTATAAATGTTACATATCATGTCTATAAGGCGAATTTTTGGGGTCAGAATTGAAAAAAAAACATTGTTTAACAAGCAGCCAGCGTTCGGCATTGACAAAGGCTTGTTTGATGCTGATCTTGAAGGCATTTAGTACAAAGATGATAAGCTCTTCAGCGTTCACACTCAGAGACCAACTTCTGTTATCTTAAAGAGCAGATACATTAGTGCTTTGTAACATGGGAAAGAGACAAGGTTGCGTAGGATTAGTCCAGCAGCATCTGGTGACCGTTAATTCATTCTCAAGTAATCCACGGTTGCCTGAGAATTAATCAATGGTAAAGTGCACCCACATTCTGTTCCCCATGTTAGTTTCCTGTCTCAATACAGTCTTAGCCTGCAGTTTATGGCCGACCAACAGATGGCTGTCAAACAAGAATAGATGCTTAAGTGAAATGTCTGGTAGTTCCGTCATAAGTAGTTTAAAAACATCTATATGACTATGTAATTTTTTTTTTTTATTTGATCTATTGGCTCAGAAACACATACTCTTCAAGTAAGTACACAGTAATGTATGCCACATACTGTATGATTTTCCCGATTGCCTCCATGCCTTTTATTAAATATTTAAAAACACTGCTTTAACAGTGGAACCTAAAATCCACAAAAGCACACACCTTGGACCAATCTGTATCAAACCTGAAAGTTTCAGGTTTCAGAGTCTCCTGTTTTTTTAATTATCTGGCGGCAAAAAAAGGCTTAACATTCTCAAAAACTGAGACTTTTGCATTTCTTTGCACCTCTGTAACTTTGCTTCCCCTGAACCGATATACATGGAATTTACAGGATTAAGAGTTCCTGACACAGAGGCTGTGCTCTCTAAATTTAATATAAATCAGTTGAAAGGGGGCAAAGTTATTAATGTGCAATGCTGGCTGTAAAATTCACAGATAAAAAAGATGTAAGCCTCAGTGTACTACCATCTGTAGGTCGGCCAAGGTAATTGCAGCAACAACTACCAGATCTCAGATCTCCTCTGTATTTAAATATATACATTTCCCATAATGCACAGCAGCCAAATCCCAAACATACCAAAAAAAAAGTGGAGATGATGCCACAGTTTATAAAACTAAGACAGTCAAAATGAGCACATATTTAGAAATGTTAATGACATCTGCATGTAATCAATAATTGTTCACCGTTGCAGTCACAATATAAAATAGTTACGCCTGTGGTTTTTCCAGTCAGATGCAACCCCGTTTTTCTTTTTCATGGTAGGAACCTTAATATCCTCTCAGAACCTTTGTAATTTTGCACTTTAAAATTACTTTTACGCAAATGTAACATGAGGAAGAGAAACATAAAAAGAGCGCCAAACCCTTTCAAATAACATGAAGTCTTGCTGTATTCTGACTATATGCAGTTAGCCCCAGCACTTGAACTGCTCCGGAGAGGAAAGAGTTAACTCTATGCAAATACATAGAATGTTGAGCTCGAGCTCGGTTTTCAAACCTCTGTCTCTAGTACTCTGTAGTGTAACCGTCAGATTTCTTACTCAGCCTAACTGTGAAGTCACTCCGGAGATCCCGTCTGCGCTTCGGTTCGGTAAAAGTGTGAATCGGTCGTTTTTTTAACTGCAGCTCCTGATTTTTATTCGCTATTCTTACCTCTGTCTTGGTACAGTAAGTGGCAGTCGTAGGTAGTGTTTATTTGGGTGATTTGTTGGAAATTGTTTTGCTTTCGGTTCTTTTCTGGTCGGTCCAGTTCAGAACTGAAACTTGTTGTGATTTTGTTTATTTTCTCTGTTAATTCTGTGGTTTCCGGTACTTATCGGTTCCTAAAAAAATCCGGTATTTGTGGGATTTTTTTTAACCGACCTGTGACATGGTTGGAACCGATATGTTTTTAGTTGCCTGGCTTGAACACTAACAAGGGTAACTTTTTTGAACTTTCTGCATGTCTGAGAAACCCAAGAAGAAAACCAGGTCCACTGGGATTCAGCACTGTACCGAGTGTAAGGAGGCCTTTGCTAAGGATGATCCTCACCTCTTCTGTGTGTATTGTCTGGGGTTTGACCACCTCAAAGAGGACTGCCAAATCTGTGAGAACTTCCCCAAAGCCACTCTGGAAAAACGTTTGAGTAGGCTGAGGGAGAGAGAGGCCGAGAAGTCTGCTGATCCGGATGGCCAGCCCGGTTCGGATGTGGCCGAACCTGAAGACTGACCTGGGCGATACCGCTTTGAGCAAAAGGAGAGCCAACTCTGCGGAGTCGGTTCCATCAAAAAGGAAAAAAAAATCAGCCGATTTGGATCCTACTCCCCATGTTCCGACCGCTGAAGAAATAGCGTAACGGATTACTTTGGTGCAGTCGCTTTGCCCGGTTCCAACCGAACCGGCATTGATTCACTGCCAGTTGGTTTGGTCGGAAGTAGCTGCTTCGGCTATAGATCCTGTGGCATACTATGAGGGCAATTGGGAGGAGGATGAAGATTCCGAGGAAGAGCAATGTGAAGGCCTAGATGAGCCAGTAGAGCCTGACATCTCCCCAGACAGGTCTTCCAATGTTTCTCCTCCCAGGCTTTCTGAGTCCCCTTCCCATTTCTTGTTTTACAAGAAAATGGCTGAGACTCTTCAGCTTCCTATGGAAGAGGCTGAACAGGATCAGGAAGAACCTGGCTATCTGGAAATGATGGATGTCCCAGAGTCCAAAAGAGTGTCTGTCCCCTTACACAAATCCTTGGGGAAGCAGACACAAAAACTTTTACAGTTTCCTGCTTCCATTCCTCCTGTGGAAAAAAAAATGGACAGGAGATATGCTTTGTCAGGTCCTGGGAAGGAATTCCTTTCAAGTCATAGCAGCCATGTTGAGGCAGTGCAAGCTGCAACCTGTGACAAGGCTAATATTCCCCTGGCATCTCACCCCCCAGATAAGGATTCCAGGAAAGTGGATGCCATGGCAAAAAAGAAAGAATTACTTACCTTAGTAATGGTGTTTCTTCTAATGGAGTCTTGCTGTATTCTGACATTATGCAGTTAGACCCAGCACTTGAACTGCTCCGGAGAGGAAAGAGTTAACTGTGTGCCAGAGCATAGAACGTTGAGCTCGAGCTCGGTTCAGATCTCTGAATGCTACACTTTGAAGTGTAACCATCAGATTCTAACGAGCTAATACTAACAAACTACCCCCACTAAGTGGAAATTGTATACATTTTTACTAGCCAAAAGGCAACCAAATATTTTGGATCCCCAAAAGACTGAAGTTGAGAAACCCAAAACAAAAACTAGGTAGTGAACAAAACAATTATCAAATAATAACCATAACCCACTCCCCCTGATTAAAAAGGGGGGAGTGCCAAATACACCCCTGAGGTGCAACACTGTGCCTACCATCCCACTTCCCAAAAACCAGGTTCTGAGAGGGGAGGCAGGGAGGGAGGTCAGAATACAGCAAGACTCCATTAGAAGAAACACAATTGCTAAGGTGAGTAATTTTTTCTTCAGACAACATGCAGTCTTGCTGTATTCTGACATTATGCAGACTACCAAGCAGTACCTCCATGGAGGAGGGATCAAACCTATTTTGGGAATAGGCTCTGCAGTACTGCTGTGCCAAACCGAGCATCCCTCCTAGCCTGGATATCCAGAGAGTAATGCTTGGTGAATGTGGCTCAGTAGGTAGCACACTCGCCTCTGAGGCCGGGAGATCAGAGGGCTGTGGGTTCAGTTCCTGCATCTGGCACTTGGGTTAATATCCCAATACTGACACTGTAGTGCAGCATGAGGGGGGTGCTGCACATCTGAGGTGCTGTCTTTCGGATGAGACGTTAAACTGAGGTCCCATCTGCCTGGATTCGTGGTAGTTCAGGTGAATGCTAAAGATCCCATGGCACTTATTGAAAATGTGTAGGGGAATTTTGTTTTTATTAAGTATTGTACAACATCACTTCAACAAGAAGAAACAAAAACAAGAGAAAAAACAAACAAGTTACAAATCATGTCACTGGAACATCAGAATCAGTGATCCAAGGTAGATTACTCCATACATTGCGAATATAGTGAGCTGTTTGGAAAGCCTTCTCTTTATAATATAAACATCGCATTTCTTTACAAACATTCCCCACAATATCATCATATGTCAAAAGTTTTTGTTGCAAAGTAAACAAACAACGAGCATTCCAAATATACCATTTAAGAATAGAAAACAATACAGATAAAGTACTAGAGTCCCAAGAGGACCACTCCCTGCCATAAGCACCATAAATCAAGGATTCATAAGAAAGATTTTGAAAAGGTACCATATGCCAACAAAAGACCACATAGGACCAAAAGGATTGAATGAAAGAACACGTAAAAAACAAATGAGACATGGTTTCATATTGCTTCACACATTGAGTCCTACTATAAAACCTTTCATCTAACACCTTATGTTTTTGATTTGATTTAACATTCAACTTTTCGTGGCAACAAAGCCACAAATTATCCCGAAATTTGCAAGGTACTCTCGTATTACGAAACAATTGCATAACATCAGGTGTCAGAGACGTTGGGCATAAAGGTAAAGTGATGGGGTCCTTAAAATGTTTATCCTGTACCATTGAGTATAGCAATTTCTTGGAAAAATTTAAAACAAGGTTGGATGTAATACTCCAACGTTTAAGGCGCACAAAAAAAACCTATAATAATCAGACGAAAAAGAAACAGATTTAAAAACTTTCAGGGAATCAGAACCCCAACCATCATACCATGCCCGAATACGGGATTTAAACAGGGGTGACCAACTAGTAGTCCACCCACTACAAACAGGAAAAGATTAGCAAACAAAAATTGAATAAACAAAAATAGAACTGGATTAACCATATTCAAGCCACCATCTACCACCTTAAGAGACAACACATTACGTTTAATAGGATTCAATCTACTACACCACAGTGCTCGAAAAAATAAACCAAAAAGTGTAGCATCCCGTTCCTTAGGAGGGGGAAAAATCACACTCACATACAAAAATAAAGGCAACAAATAAGTCCGAATCATGTATACCCTTTTGAGCTTACCCATAGTACACCTGTTCCAGCCATCCACTAACGCTTTTCCCCGTTCAAGTTTTAAATCCCAATTAACTAAATCCTGCCTACCAGTGTCAAAGACAATTCCTAAAACAGAAATAGGACCATGCGTTACTGGGATATCAGCCATATGAGAGGTAGAAACAGCTAACCCTAAACATCGGAGAACACACTTTTCTTTATTCAGGTGAATGCCAGAGGCAGTACCATAACATTTACAGAACTCCAAAGCCCTAACCAAATCCACCTCTGATTTTAAGAATAAACAAATATCATCCGCGTATGCTGCAGCAGTCCAAGGAGCATAGCAGCCAGAAAGCTGGACGGGAGTGAAAAAGCGGACATCATTCAACAACTGAAGTAATGGGTCAATGCAAAAAACAAACAATAAAGGGCTTAAGGGACATCCCTGACGTACCCCCCCCGTTTCACCAGAACCAAAGGCCCTAAAAAGTCATTCACTAGAGGTTTAACAAAAAGACAATTATAAATAGCCCGTAACCAAGAAATAAACAAAACCGGAATACAGTATCTGTAAAGAATTTGCCATAAAAATTCAAATTCTACAGAATCAAAAGCTTTCCGCTGATCCAAAGACACCACCAATCCAGAAGTGGAAGAAAAGGAGCCAGATTCAAAAATTTCCCGTAAAACGATAAGTTGCTCTGTAATTACCCTGCCAGGAACAACACAAGATTGTGTACATGAAATAACACACAATGCAGCCTTCGATAAACGAAAGGCTAATATTTTCATAAGAATTTTGAAGTCTACATTCAACAAGCAAATCGGTCTCCAATTATCCAAATTTTCCTTATCCCCCTTCTTATACAGCAGGGTAACAACCCCTAAAGTCGTATGAATGGGAAAACAACACTCCTGCAACATAAAAATAAAAACTTGTGCCAATTCATTAGAAATATACGGAGTCAGGAGAGCATATAATTCAGAAGGGAGGCCATCAAGACCTGGGACCTTCTGTTTGGGCAATGCAGCCACAGCTGACTGAACCTCCGAGGGGGAAATAATAGAGGTAAGGGCAGTGAGCACAGAATCAGAGAGGGCAGGAATATTCAAAAAAGCCAACCAATGGGAAAAGGCAGCAGTATTAGTACCTTGCGTATCAAATTGTCGTCCTAAATAGTTAGACACAACCGACATGATATCAGATTGTATCATAACAGTCACCATATCAGGATCCCAGACAGCATGCATGGTCTTACGCTGAATGTGGGAAGAACAGCTCAAAAAAGGACATACTTCCGCAAAAGACCCTTGAGTCCCAAAATGTTGTTGCATAGTCAAAGTTGCCAAATGTTTCACATGAAAGTCATGCATGTGTTGTTTAATAGGACGAATTTGATCTCCATAATCATGTGCAGTAGTATAAGCCAAACTCATCAATTGTTGTAACTGCTGCCTGAGCGTTTGATATGTTACCTTCTCCAAATTTGATAAATATTTGCTCTCACTTAATAAAAACGATCGTAAGTCGGACTTCAAACTGTCCCACCAAAGAAAAGGATTATCAAATAACTGAAATAAAGTTTTCTAACCTTCTACAAAATACACTAATTGTTGGGACAGGGATTCCCTAGAGAGCAATAACGTATTAAATTTCCAAAGACCGGGGCCAGAAGGAGAATCCAACTCCCCTACCACTATTGAAAGGACATTATGATCAGAGTAGGCCACAGAATCGACTCGTGCATTAAGTACAGGAACCCGATTACTATGAAAAAAGAAATCAATACAAGTGGCATGCGAACCCTGCTGAAAAGTAGGGAGTCCCTGTGAGTGAAATGAGTGATACACATCTTTTAAATGAGCTAATCTAACCGTAGCCTGTGGTGCCGACATATCACAGAATATTTTTTTGGTAGAGGTGCCACCACCACGATCATGAAGCGTAAGACCACAATTGAAGTCTCCTCCCCAAAGCACAGGTTGCACTGAAAAAAGGAAAGGCCGAATCTGAAAAAAATGTCCACCCTGTCCGCCTTCATTTGAGGGGCATAAATATTAATAAGGCGAAAATAAGTATCACGGAGTTTAACATCTAATATAAGAACTCTTCCTGGTACTAAATCAATCAGCTTTATGAGCTGGAAAGGAAGGGTAAACAAAATACCCACCCCCATACAAGCACCCTGACCAATGGACCAGTATGAAGGACCCTTATACCAGCCACATTTAGCATGGCGAATCTCCAAGGCAGTATGTAATTTCGTATCCTGTAAAAAAATTACATCTACAGGGATGGACATTAGGTGAGAAAACACACCACCACGCTTCTTTGAATTTTTAATGCTATTAACATTAACCGTTAAAAAAGTAAGTCAGGCAAAAGGAGGCATAGGGAGAAAAAATTAAGGAGGCTTAAATAATTTAGTCCTACCAGAGGCCCGCGTCTTCCGTCCTTAAGAGGGAAGCTCGCCTTTCAGAGGGCCCACAACCTGCTCACTCACCATACTCGTGTCAGAATCAGAGCCAGGATCAGCACACAGGGAACCTTCTGAAGAAACTTTGGAGGTTTTTTCCACAAACTCAGTATCTAAAAGAAGAGGTTGAAAACAATTAGAAGTTTGAGTTTCTGAAATTTTGTGAACCTCGGGGGCCGGTTTTCTCCAGCTTCGGCAGCTCGTTATCCGTTGTTCAGGATCTACGGCCAGGATCGGAGGTGGAGATGAAGGGGGCATATCGAGAGGGGAAACAACCAACCCAGGCCTACGGTCTTGCACAGGATGATCCAAAACTACAGGAGGGGTGTCCATAGGGTCTGTCACCATAGGAACCTCCAGAGGCTTCTGAACTACCGAAGGGAGATCGGAACAGAATTCAGGGGAAGGGGGCACCATGGACAGGGATGGAGAAATCCGAGGGTCTACAGGTAAGGGAGCATCCTCCATCCGGACGTGCATCCTTTGAGCAATTGCAACCATAAGTCTCTGCTCCTCCAAATCCCCAGAACCAGATTTAGAAGAAGCGGCCTGGGAACATTCTCCATAGGTATGACCTAACAAACCACATAAGTTACAGCAAACAGGTTCAGAGCAATGCTGGGACACATGACCCAGCTTACCACACAGGGAGCAACGGAGTTTGTCACAAACACCACTAAGGTGACCTGAAGTACCACATTTATAACATGATTTCGGCTGGCCTGGATAAAATAAAACAGCACGGTCTCTCCCCCCCCCCCAAAAAAAAAAGAATTCGGCAGATGTTGGAGAGAACCATTCAATTCCCTAAGAATGACCCTAAACTTCCAGCCCCCCCGTCCATATGCCCTCACTATCAAAAATAGCCTCAGGAGACCCCAAAACAGTACATCGCTGCTGAAGCCAAAAAAGCAAGTCAGTCACACTGACACCCTCATTACGAAAAAGAACCGTAACGGACTTCTGAGCGGGTCTGGTCAGAGGAAGGACCTCAAAAGGGGCCCATATTGGAGTATTTTTTACTTTCCCATACCTCCAACCCCGCATTCAACTTAAAGCTAACGTCAAGTGAACGTTCCCCGGATACATGAATAAGAGCATATAACTCAGTAGCCAAAAAATGTAAGCTTTGTTTCAGTAAAGTTTTCCCCACATATTCTCTGTCAGGAAACAATTCAAGACCCCCTTTATGCACAACACGGACAGCATTATGTCTTTTGGCAGGCATCACCTTCTTTTTAAAAAAGGAAGCATACGATTTAGAGCCACCAGTGTTTTCAGTCCCCAGAACAGTCTCTTAGTCACCCTGTAAAGACCTGGCAGAAACAAACGTGGGCTGAGCATTGGGGGGGGGGGGCGGCACCACAACTAGCACCTGAAGGAACAGGAGGATTAGGTACCGTGCAGTGAGAATCCAGGAGTGGCAAAATGGGTTGTAACAAAAAAAAACAGTTTTGGATTGGGGGTCAGATCAAAATCAGAGTCTAAAGAAAAAGTCGATACTTCACCCGAAGGTTTCTGTAAAGGTTGCAAAGGTTCAGTCGAGGATACTGATGATGGGGAATTCAGTTTTACTCCAGGAATCCGAATAGGTGCAAAACCCAAAGTCCAGTTCCGTGAATCAGGCGAGCGCACCCAGCCCGCCGCTCGGAGAGAAGATTCCACCGACCACCCTTCCAGTGGGTCAGGCACCGAATCTGCCCAAGCTTTTGTCGAAGCTGTTTGTTCTCGCTGTGGAGCACAGTCTGTCTTCTTTGAGGCCGTTTGTTTAATCCTGCGAGTAGAGGCAGGAAAGAAAAAGGTGGAAACCCCATCCTGTCTAAGGGGTTCCGTCTGAAAAATCACCAGCGTAGACTCAGAGGCAGACCTTGAGAGTTCCCCTTCCACACTCGATTCAGAAGCATTTGGAGGGTGATATTGCGCGGACCACTCCGGCAGAGTCTATAATGCCTTCCGGTGCAGGCAGAAGTGACGAAGAAACGAGTGGAGGAGACGCTACAAGCACAACAGGAGCCATGGCAGAAGAATTCAAAGAGGAGACCGACTCACTATCAGCGGGACCCACAGGTAAGACAGCAGGTCCCGAATCCTCAGTAAGCAATGCAGGAATCTCCATAGGAGTAGAAGCAGGTACATAAGCAACTTCGGGTAAACGGGAAGCACAGTCAAGACCAGGCAGCACACCCATAGTAACCACATCGAAAGCAGACAGCTCTGCAGGCACACAACTCTCCACCACGTCCTGCTCCATGATCAACTAAGCAGAGACTGACCCTCTGCAGCAGATGGCAAAGCCCCCGGCAGGCAGAGTAGGGGAATTTCCCCGGTGTCCTGGCCAAATTTCTCCCATTCACTAAGAATACCACCAACAGCTTAATCTGGTTCAATTTCAGTTGCTTACCATCTGTATACCCCCTCCCCCCAGTCGCCCCTGAAAAAGGGACTTCTAGGCCCAGTGGGCTTACCGGGTCAACAAAATTCAATAAATAAATAAATGTATGGACTGTTTTCCAGGTGGCTGCTTTGCATATCTCTAATAGGGGTATATCTCTGGCAGCAGTCAGAGAAGCAGCTCTTCCTTTAGTCAAATGAACCCTCAGGCCTGAGGGGGGTATTTTGCCTAGCTTTTCATAGCAGAATTGTATACAAGAGACAATCCACTTGGCAATAGTTCTCTTAGTAGCAGGTTTTCCCTTTCCCACTTTCCCATAAGTGAGGAACAACTGGAGGGAGTCAAACCTGAGTGCCTTAGTACGCTCCATGTAGCAGCTAAGAGCCCTTTTAACATCTAGACTGTGTAATCTTCTCTCTCCTGAAGAAGAATGATCAGGGAAGAACACAGGAAGAGACATGGATTGGTTCAGATGAAAATCTAAAACCACTTTGGGTAAGAACCTCCTGTTGGTTCTGAGGACCACCTTATCTCTATGGAATGAGATAAAATCAGGTTCCACTGACAGAGCCTGCAATTCACTGATACGTCTGGCAGAGGTAATAGCTATCAGAAACACAGTTTTCCAAGTCAAGTACTTAAGCTCTGCTGAAGACAAAGGCTCAAAGGGGGGGGTTGCATAAACTGAGCAATGCAAACATTAAGGTCCCAGGCAGGAGTAGGATCCCTAAAGGGGGGATTAGTATGAAGCAATCCCTTGAAAAATTTACAGAAAACAGGATGAGATGCCAGTGAGGAGGACTTTCCCACTGACAGGAAAGCAGACACAGCTGACAATTGTACTTTGAGGGTGGCTGGTCTGAGGCCTAGGCCATTAAGATAAACCATGTAGTCCAGGACTGTAGACAAATCAGTAGTATCTGGGGATATATGTTTCTTGGAACACCAAATGCTGAATCGCTTCCATTTGGAGTTATAAGTTTTCCTGGTGGCAGGCTTTCGAGAAGCTTTGAGAATGTCCAGAACCCCTTGAGACAGATGCAACTTTACTTACTCTAACTCCTCAAGAGCCATGCCTTGAGATTGAGAGACCGAAGGTTGGGGATACCAAATCCTCCCCTGGGAGCAGGTTAACAGGTTGTGATTCCTGGGAAGAGACAGGGGAAGATGGACTGCTAGGGACAGCAACAGGGGATACCAAGGGCTGCCTGGCCCAATGAAAGGAAAGTCAGGGGGATCTGCAGGGAAAAACACAGGCAGGACCGAGAGGGGGAAGCAGGGCAGCAGGTGTGGGGACAGAAGGTGTGGAGAGCCATGTGTGCCAATGCAAGGAGTCTTGGAAACAAAATTCCTGACCTGGAAGACATCATTGTGGAGGACCTAGATTTCGTGACCATAACAGAGTCATGGTACACTGAGCACCACGACTGGGACATGATCGTACTGGGATACTCTGTGTTCAGTAGAGACAGGGTAGGGAGGATTGTTTTATGTGTGAGGGAGAGAGAATCAAGGCCACAGAGGTGCAGTTTCCCAGTGAGGAAAAGGAAGGGCTTGAGGTGCTATAGGTCACCCTGGAAACAGGCTCCAAGGACGCTGTCTGCACCTATGTAGTGTGCAGACCTTCAGCACAGGGAGAGGAAAGGATAAGGCACATGGGGAAGCATCATCAGAATGGCAAGTAAGGAGGAGGTGCTGCTAGTTGGTGACTTAAATCTGCCAGACGTGGAGTGGAGCCTTCCAACTGCAGCTTTGGCAAGGAGTAGGGCCATATTTAACACTCTACAAGAGGATTTTCTCGGGCAATTTGTCAAAGAACCCATGAGGGATGGGGCAGTGCTGGACATGGTGCTTACAGACAGGGACAGCATTGCAGACATCACAGTGTGCAGTCCTTTGGGTACCATTGGTCACCATATAGTGTGTTTTAACATTAAAACAGGAACAGAGGCTAACCACATGACAACAAGAATCCTGGACTTTAGGGGAGTGGATTTTAAAGAAATAGGAAACTACCTCAGAAACTGCCTGGGGTGGGATTGCCAGGGTGGGTGGATGCACAGTGGGGAAAAATAAAGAGAGGGTATAATTAAAGCAGACAGCCTCTGCATGAAGAAAGTGAGTAAAAGCAGAAGGAAAAAGAGACCATTATTTTGTGAGGGACTTGCAGCCCTGAAGGTGGACAGAGCTGTGGAACCTGATGGGATACGCCTAAGGATTCTAAAGGAACTCAGGGAGGTACTAGTGGCCCCACTGACAACCTTATTCAATGGCTTTCTGGAAACAGGCAGAATTTTGGAGGACCAAAATTGGCCCTTAGTGCGGGTGTTGAAAATCGAGCGCACTGTACTATATTAGTATGTTAGAATGATGAGATAGTCCCTTTCTATAAGAGCAGCAGCAAGGAAAAGGCTAACAACTATAGGCCAGTGAGGCTTACTTCAGTGGTGGGAATACTAATGGAAACCCTGCTAAAGGAAAGACTGGTAGAGTATTTTGAATCCAGTGGGCTATAATACCATAGGCATCATGGATTCACAAGAGGGATGTCATACCAAACAAATCTGATAGAGTACTTTGACTGGGTGATGAGAGAAACAGATCAGGGGAGGGCAAAGCAAGGCATTCAGCACTGTGCTGCACAGGAGGCTGATAAAGAAACTGAGCAGCCCTGAGGGTAGGATCCAAAATGGTGAATTGGGTTAGGAACTGGTTAATGGATATGAGACAGAGGGTGGTGGTTACTATAATGATGGGAGAGTGAGCAGCTGGGTGCCACAGCGGGCTTAGTACTGGGACTGGTCCTCTTCAGTGTCTTCATAAGTGACATTGCTGAGGAACTGGAAGGAAAGGTATGCCTTAATCTGCAATAGGGTGGGCAGTCAGAAGAGGGTGGAGAGAATGCGTGGGTATCTTGAGAAACTCGAGCAGTGGTCAAGAGCATGGGAGCGGGGTTCAGTGCCAAAAATGCAAAATCGTACAGCTACAGCATAGGAACCCAGGTGCTGAGTATAGGATGGGTGGGTGGAGATGCTGACAGTCACCCAACAGGAAAGGGACTTTGAAGTTACCATATCTCACAAACTCATGAGTGGCAGTGCAGTGTGTGACAAAGCAGTGAGTAAGGATGGTGGGAAGCTGTGGCGCATAGGGTGGGGGTTTCTCAGCCAGAGGAGGGAGGTGGTGTTGCCACTATATTGCTCACTGGTAAGACCCCACCAGGAGTACTGTGTCCAGTTTTGGAGGCTGCACCTCAGAAAAGACATAGGGTAGAGGCAGTCCAGAGGAGGGCAACTCCAATGGTGCAGGGGTTGCATGAGAAGCTTTACCAAGAGAGATTGAGAGGTCTTAACATGTACACTCTGGAAGAGATGAGAGCAAGGGATGACATGATAGGGACCTACAGGTACCTCATGGGATGAAAAAGGTGCAGAAGGGTAGTCTCTTTCAAATAGGAAGGAGCAATAGGGCCAGGGGGCATGTGATGAAGCTGGAGTATTGGAGTTTAAGAGAGATGTGAGGAAATATGTCTTCCCTGAAAGGACAGTAGATGCCTGGAACAGACTGCGGACAGAAGTGGTGCATGCAAAAACGGTGGGGGCTTTAAGCATGCGTGGATAGACACAGGGTGCATTAGAAAACAGGCAGCAGGGAGGAGGAGGGGCACAAGAGACCATTCAGGGTCTGTTTAGATAGATTAGGCAGGGAACATCTGGATAAGCTCTCTCTTTCTGTGGGCAAGTTCTGTGTTTCTTTAGACAATAAAAACCTACAGAATGTAATGATTATCTCCAAATGGGTAGCAGAGGAAATGCTGAATTTGATGGAGCTCAAGCCTGAAGAAAAACGGAGAACAGAAGAAAAGAGACTTAAAGAAAGATACAACTTAGCCTCACTCACTGGGCAAGTCTTAGGGGACCAAGGTTAGGGCCGTTACGTTTATTTTTGTGTTTTCATTCATTCGGCTGCCTGCTGGTGACACTGTCTTTCATTAAGTTTGTGCTTGCTGACCCTGTCTTTTATTTTTTCTAAATTAACGTAAGATTGGGAGCAATTCCGAATCACAGTCCGAGTCTTGACCTCACTGTCAGTCCACCATGGTCTGTCAACAGCAAAAAAAAAAAAAAAAAAGAAGACACAAAACTTTAAGTAGAATTTTTATTCAGAACCACACACGTCATAAAAGCAAAGATTCATTCTTTCAAGGACCCCCCAAAAAAGTTTAGCCATAACCCCCAAAATTTGTGAGCCCCCCCACCAATTTGGTAGATTGGGGACAGACTGGACTGGATGTGAATGTTAAACCCTGACCTGACCATAGGAGTGTTTTGGCTCTGAGTAATCGGGCATGGGGAAACAATTTAAAAGGTACATTGACTGAACCCTATGGCACAACTGAGCAGTTGTTCTGTCATTTTTTGCAGAAATTTTACACCAGTTGGGATATGCTGAAGATGAAATCCGTCACGTTACTCAAGGTACAGAATCAAGTAAAACAGAAGAGCATGCTTGTACCCAGGATGAACTGGGAAGTATGTCTGAGATTCACACAACTTCATCCAGGAGCTCTTCTTCTCAGGAACTAACCAAAGGGGATCTCTCAGAATCTGAAAGCAATACTGACTTGTCACAAATCTCACAGGTAGTCAGCAGAAAGATTTTTAACTCTATCCTTGTTTTCTGTGTTTCATTTTATTTCTGTTGTGTGAAACTGTATAATACAAGACAGGTGATAAATACAGGAATATGAAGAACAATATTACTAATGTAGGGTACCTGTTCTAATTTTCTAGTGTTAAGATAAAGTGGGTAGGTGGCTGTTAAGATACAACATTATTATTTATGTATTTATTTACAATTTCGCACACCATGGTAGCCTATGTGACGCACCTATTCTTCAAGAGGATCCTTGGGGACAGTAACAGCAGCAGAGTTGACTACCTTCCAGTTACAGATTAAACAATTCATTTAACATTACTCCAAGTGAGATAACCCCCATGATATGCATTATCTTGTTTTCATGGGGGTTTCTGGGAGAATAGCAGCAGTCAACAGGTTAGCATACTTCAGCAGAAATACTTACACAGGGGTTAAAATATACTGAAGAAGAAGACAAACTGTAAAAGTAAGTATATGCAAACAGTAATCAAAGCAAGCTATCAGAGCTGAACTAGATAAAGGATAGTTTATTTATTTATTTTTTTTTATTTATTAGAGTCTAGGATTACAATCACCTTTGAACCAAGGCTTTTTTACAAAG
Organism: Neoceratodus forsteri; assembly: GCA_016271365.2. NCBI lineage: Eukaryota > Metazoa > Chordata > Ceratodontiformes > Ceratodontidae > Neoceratodus > Neoceratodus forsteri. Next base: position 214,307,559 of record CM057456.1, read on the forward strand.
GTTCCATGTCAGGATGAGAACAAACAAGCAGGACATTAATTATTACAGGATAACGGGTTACAGTTGTTTATCATCACATGAGTACATACAGATTAGGCAGTACTAGGGGCATGCACAGGACAGGGATAACATTGATAATGAGAGCTTGGTGAGACACGAGAAGAAGATGCTGCCAGAGGCAATTATCAAAACACACAGGAAGTGCAAGTGGAAAGTGCAAGTAAAAGGGGGGGGGGGGTAGAGGGGAAGAGTAGGGGGGTGGCTGATAAGGGATAAGCCCCAAAAAGGGAACAGCAGGTTAGAGAAGACAGTCGCATGTGCTGGAGGCAGAGGGGAATAGGTGGAGGTTAGATTTGAATGGGCCTAGCTTAGGTAGGGAGGAGATGTCCCTGATGAGATAATTTAGCCAGCTAGGAGCTCTGTAGGCAAAGGATCATTGTCCCTGTGAGATTCGACATCTTGGAATATGCAGCAATTGAGATTCAGGGCCCCTGGTGAGGCGGGGATTCTGTGCAGGTTGTAGCAGAGCTTGAACTCCAGGAGGGGCAAAGCCCATCAATGTTTTTTTAGCCATTATGCATGCTAGATGCTTGATGCGTCTTGAGTGTTGAAGTCAACCAGTTTGGGCGTACAGGTCGCACGTATGGGTGAGACGATGGGATCCAGTGATGAGTTGGCAAGCTTTGTTCAAAGCCATAGATATGCGCCTGAGGGAGATGGTGGAAGCGGAACTGTAGATGATAAGGCCATAGTCGATAGGTGAGCTCACCGAGCTCTGAACTGTGATCCTTAAGGCTTCCAGAGTTAGGCATTGCCTATGACTGTAAAGCAGGCCAATACGTGTGTTAGTCACTTTGGCAACATTGTCAATGTGAACCCCATAGGATAGATAACTGTCAAGAGTGATTCCAAGGTATTTGAAGGTTTGCACTTGTTCCAGGATTGCACCTAGGCAGTTTGCAATAGTGAGGGGGTGGTCCCGGTGCTTGTTTTACGAGCTGCAGAAGAGCATGGACTTTGTTTTTTTATAGTTGAGGACAAGTTTGTGTTTACTGAACCAGTTTTCAACTGAGGAAAAGCCATGCTGTAGTTTGCTTTGCAGAAGGTGGGGGTCCTTGTGAGTGGAGTGGATGACAGCGTCATCAGCGAATAGGAGGAGTTGTTCGGGACAGGATTGTGTAAGATTATTTAGGAAGATGCTGAAGAGAAGAGGCCCAAGGATTGACCCTTGTGGCACTCCAGAGCGCAGTGGTCTGGCATCAGAGAGAAAGTCAGCTATTTTCACTGTTTGCAAGCGGTTTTCCAGGTAGCTGTTAAACCAGGATGTAGATTCAGGGGACAGTCTGATATTTAGCAGCTGAGAGGGTAGTAGATGATGATGGACGGTATTGAATGCCTTTGTCAGATCAATGAAGACCGCCCCTGTAAGAAGACTGTTGTCCAAGGAACTATGGATTGCACCAGTGAATTCAAGGAGGGCTGAGGTGATACTGTGACCTTTTCTAAAGCCATGCTGTTGAGCAGACAGGACATCGTATTTATCAAGGTATTCCGTAAGCTGGTCCGATACTATACGATCTATGGCCTTGGAGAGCAGGGGTAGTATGGAGATGGGCCGATAGTTCACCAGGAGGGCCCTGTCCCCGCTCTTGTGGACCGGTGTGTTAGAGGCAGATTTCCATCTGTCAGGGAACTGGCTGAGAGAGGGAGAGGTTGAAGATTTTTGTTAATGGTAGGAGCACCTCTTTGAGGGTCAGGGCAAGCAGCTTGAGGTCAAGGGAGTCCCCACTTAACCTGGACCTAGCAATAGCTTTACTGATGTAGTTGCGAGCTTCGTACGGTTTGACTGATTTGCAGTAGAATGGAGGATAGTGGATAATTAGTGCAGGAATTACAATGATGATGCTGATAAAATTTTATTTTTATACAGGAAACAATTTTGTTAGGGTGACACCCTATTTACAACAACGCCCTGTACATCAAGTTGCTAAAAAACACATTATACATTTAGGATGACAGTACTATAGTATACAATGCACATATAATACAGAGGGTTAGAACGGAAATCAAACCAGAATCATATGTAGCATGTACAACTTGTTATTAAACATTTTCTCAAAGGTGTCTGAAACTCCTGCAATAAACTTTTGGCTTTCAAATAATTAGGTAACACGTTCCAAAACTTTGCCATACTCATTTGTAAAATACCTTCCCAAATCTATTATATATCCTCAAAACAGGTAAATTCAAACTGTTGGATCTTGGACTATACTTTTTGTATTCAGAAATCTCTGTTTTTACTAAGTGACTTAGTGGATGCTGTTATTTAGATCTTATAACACCATGATAAAAACAGTTATATATTTTTTTTTTTCATCTGGTCCTAACTAGTTCAAGGCCATATAGATCTTGCAATGATGTGTACCATGCTTAGTCTACCATGCTTAGTCTTTGTCACAAATCTAGCCAATTTATAATACATCTGGTATCGAGGATTTATTAGTATATGTAGAGCAAGAAAATACCTCACAACACTGCACCCTTGGATACAGTCCATCACATGGATGAGAAAGTCCGTCTGGTATGATATACAATCCCAGAATGTGTATAGTATTTCTCAGCTAGGATTGCCAAATGGAGGAAACTACATACAGAAAGCACCTGAGATGTGAGCCTCCAAACAGTTTTCCCTCTTTCTCTAACCAAGTAGCACAAAAAAAGCAGCATTTTTGCCTGGCTCGTCAGGCAGTCCTAGCCACAGAAGGAGCCATCACTTCTTGTTGCATTAACAGCAGCAATCCTGGCTGCGGGGAAAGCAGCAGTCTTCTCTCTTGACCACAGGAGGAGCAGCAGTCTTGGTCGTGGGAGGAGTAGAAATTCTGGCTAAGTGGTTGTCTTGGCCACAGGAGTAGCAGTGATCTTGGCTGCTGGAACAACATGGCCAGTCTTGTATACAGAAAACAGAAGTCGGCTCACTCACTACAAAGTAAAATAAGGTAACCATTTATTTAAAGTATGATTTTCCAAAAGTCAATAACAGCTACAGAGGCTGGTGAGCAAAGTTACTTTACAAAGCTACCTGATCATAGGTATACTTCTCAAAGCATGAACTAACCAGCCAGCCTCCCTGATCAAGTTGATCTCATTCCATGAAACATCAGCAAGACAGAAAGCTAATGGATTGAAAAATCATGCTTCAAATACATGTTTTATTTTAATTTGTGGTAAATGAGCTGCTTTCTGTTCTGTTCGCATGATGCGTAATCTCTAGAAAGCAGATTCCTCCTTCAATTTGTAAGTGACCTACAGCTGCAGATTACTACAGTACAAATGAAAGTAACATGGATTCTAACAATAGTGGCCTTCATAGTCCTGGGAGGAGCAACAGTGCTGCCTGTGGAAAGACTGATGATGTTGACTGCCAGTGGAGTGTCAGTCATGGTTTCACAGATGCAACAGACTTGGCAACCAATAGAGTTGCAGTCCTAACTGCTGGAGGAATGGTAGTCTTTGCTGCCAACAGAGCAGCAATCCTGGTGGCAGACAAAGTTGTCATCAAGGACACAGATTGATCAGTATTCTTGCAGGTGGTCTGAGTTGCTTCATTAGGGGTCTAGACAGCAGGGCTCAGTGGGCCAAACTGATCCAGTATGGGACTCAGCCTTGACTCTGTATCAAGAAAAGGGTGGATTGCATGTGGCTGCTGGTACTGCCAATGGGAGCTGCACTCACAGCATTTGTCATAGCCCAGGGTAACAATCTTTGTCAGGTTGATAACATTGAGTCCAATAGTGATGTTATGCAAGTTGCACCAGCTACAGCCTGAGATGTTGCCTTGGAGATTTTAGAACTGGAATAGAATCCATTTCATAGAAACATAGAATGTGACAGCAGATAAGGACCGCTTGGCTCACCTAGTCTGCCCATTTTCCTACCTAACAGATAAGCTGCAGATCCTAGTTAACCAACAGCTTACTTCCTCCCACCCCCCACTAGGACTACCTTATGTCTGTCCCATGCATTCTTGAATTCCCCTACTGTTCTTGACTCCACGACCTCCTCAGGTAGGCTGTTCCATGCATACACAACCCTCTCTGTGAAAAAATACTTCCTCACATTAACTCTGAGCCGCTCCTCTATCTTCAAATTGTGCCCCTTGTTCTTGCACATCTATTTTTCTGAAAGATGCTACCCTCTTGGACTTTGTTGATTCCCTTGAGGTACTTGAAAGTTTCTATCATGTCCCCTCTCTTCCTTCTTTCCTCAAGGGTATACATGTTAAGCTCCTTTAGTCTTTCTTCATATGTCTTCTGGTGCAGACCCTGCACCATTTTGGTTGCCCTCCTCTGGACAGCCTCCATTCTGTCTATGTCTTTGCGGAGATGGGGTTTCCAGAACTGCACACAGTACTCCAGATGGGGTCTCACCAACTGTCTTTGCAGAGGGATAACAACTTCCTGTTTTCTACTGTTGATGCCTCTCCCTATGCATCTCAGTATCCCCCCAGCCTTCCTTACTGCCTTCTCACATTGCTTGCCCACCTTTCGGTCATCTGATATAATTACCCCCATGTCCCTTTCCATTTTTACTGTTGTCAGTATCTCACCACCATTGTGTACTCTTCCCCTGGGTTTTTGTTTCCCAGGTGCATTACCTTGCACTTCTTTGCATTGAATCCGAGCTGCCATACATCTGACCATTCCTCCAACCTTGCCAAGTCCCTTCTCATCCTTTCCACTCCATCTTGTGTATCAACCCTGTTGCAGATCTTTATGTCGTCTGCAAAGAGACATACTTTTCCTTCCAGTTCCTCTGCAGTGTCACTTATAAGGACATTAAAAAGGACCGGTCCTAGTACTGAACCCTGCGGTACCCCGCTAGTAACCCTCCTTTCTTCACTGTGGACTCCATTTACTACTACTCTTTGTGACCTGTTGTCTAGCGAATTTTTTATCCAGGCTACCACATTGGGACCCACTCCAAGGCTGGCTAACTTGTGTATTAATCTTTTGTGTGGGACTGTATCAGATGCCTTGCTAAAATCTAGGTAGGCCATGTCCACAGCCCCTCCCTGGTCTACTACTTTGGTCACCCAGTCAAAGAAATCTATTAGATTCGTTTGACGTGACCTTCCCATCGTGAATCCATGCTGCCTTGGGTTCTGTGCCCCACTGGCCTCTAGGTACTCAACAGTTCTTTCCTTCAGAAGTGATTCCATCATTTTACCTACCACTGAGGTCAAACTAACTGGTCTGTAGTTTCCTGCCTCTGTCCTGCTCCCACTTTTGTGAAGAGGAATCACATCCGCCCTCCTCCAGTCTGCAGGTACCACCCCGTCCTACCATGATTTGTTAAAGAGAGTAGTCAGCGATGTCACTAGTTCTACCCTTAGTTCCTTTAGAATTCTTGGGTGAATCCCATCAGGCCCCATTGCTTTGTCCACCTTCAATTTTATTAGTTCTTTCAGAACCCTTTCTTCTATAAATGGACTGGTATAGACCCCTGTCTTCAGAATGTTTCTCTTGTTTGGTTTAGGTACCCCCCTTTGTGAATACTGAGCAGAAATATTCGTTCAGTACCCTATGTTTTCACTGTCACCCTCTACCCACATTCCTTCCCCTTTATTAAGCCTCAGTATCCCTCCTTTGGTCTTTCTTCGCTCCCTAATGTACCTATAAAAGGTCTTATCCCCCTTCTTAACAGAGTTGGCTATCCTTTCCTCGGTTTGGGCCTTTGCTATTCTGACTGCCTTCCCAGCCTCTTTCTGCTTTAACTGATAAAGTTCTCTATTCTGCTCCTTCTGGGTTTCCTTATATTTCCTGAATGCTATCCTTTTCTCCTTAACCTTCCCTGCCACCTCTTTTGAGAACCATAGCGTTTTTTTCCTTTGTTGTGTTTTGATTTGCTTTACACAAAGGCTTGTTGCCCTGTGATGGCTGTTTTGATTACTCCTCATTGTTCCTCCACCCTCTTCTTGCCTGTTTGCTAGTGCTTTTCTGAGGCACTCTCTCATTTTCCTAAAGTCAGCCCTCCTAAAGTCCAATACTCTTGCTTTTGTATGGCTTGATTGTATGGCTGTGTTTATCGTGAACCACACTGTTTGGTGGTCGCTTGTTCCCAGATGGCTACCCACTTCTAAATCTGAGATTCTTTCTCCATCCCCATTTGAGAGTACCAGGTCTAAGATTGCTCCCTCCCGAGTGGGTTCCAATACTAGCTGTCTGAGGCATGCCCCCTGTAGGGTATCAAGAATGACCATGCTCTTGGATGTGCCTGCAGCAAAGGTGCTCCAGTTAACATCTGGCATATTCAGGTCCCCCATCAACAACTATGATGTGTGGGATGCTTCCTTTACTGGTCAGATTTGTTTTCTCCACTGAAGAGAACAGACACCCCAGAGTCCTGTCACAGTCCTACCAGCTAATTTTTGTTATTTTATAAAGTGTAAGTTAAAGCAGCAGTGCAATGAAAAATGTTTTTCCAAAGAGTCTAGTTTCAGCTACAGCTAAGAAAAATATTAGCATACCTGCCAAATGTACTTGTCTCGGTACATCCTACGCCGTGCACTGAGGCTTTTTTTTTTCAATCCTAACCTTTTCCAGGTCTTCAGTGCTATTTCTGTGCACCATGTAGTGGACATTCTTTTTTCTTGAGAAAAGATTAAATTAAAACATTTATAAAATACTCAGATTTTGGTCGAATTATTAAATTGTACCACCATATAAAACTGGAAGATGCCTGGAATCTTCAAAATTAATTTCAAATATATATACATATATATGCTTCATAGCCCATTACCTTATGCCAGCGTTAGTCAATTTGTATAAAAAAAATAGCTTTTTTAAGGCTGCCATTTTCAAGAGGGAAGGGATCATAACTGAAATTGAACCCTCGACCAGCCAACCTTTCCATCACTTGGTCACTTGACCCCACCCTGTGCTTACATTTTGTGTGTAAGCGGGAGGCGCATGGTGCACTTCTGCAAGCCTATGGGGATATTTTTCAGTGGTTATCTATGTATGTTTAAGTAATTTTGTAGAAAAACAAAAGCCACTGCCCAATTCATAGGACCCCTATGAGTTAAGCGATGGCTTTTGTTTTTCTGCAAGGTTGCTTAAACTTACACAAATAAGCAGTGAAAAATGTCTTCATAGGCTTTTATGGGACACACTCCCATGCTCTCCCTGCGTAGAAGTCACAAAACGTCTGAGTGTGGGTCGGGTCAGCGGACTGGGAAGTTGGAAGGGATTGGCTGGCTGTGGGTTCGGTTTCAGTTATGATTTATTTCCTCCTGAAAATAACAGCCTTAAAATATCTACTTTTTACACAGACTGACGAATGCTGGCATAAGGTAATGGACTATGAAGCCCAAACAGATAAAATAAAAACTTTGACATTTACTTTAATAGTGAAAAAAGGTAGGGTCACATTTTTTGCCCAATTTTGTTGCACTGCTGCTTTAAGAAACTGTAGTTACATTTGTTTTTCTGTAGTCTGTGTTAGATTAGTTTAATTTTTTTTTTGTCTTTAAATTGCAGTTTTCTCCGGTTCTGTTTCAGTTTCAGAAACTGGAGAAATTGCAGTTCAGCATGGTTCCCACCTAGAATGGGGACCCGAGTAAAAACAGTTTAGCAAACACAATTTAAAAGTGTTTAAAAATAATTTCATTACTTAACTTGTTAGCAGTTTTAACCACATATATTTTTACAATCTATTTTTTGATTCTGAGGCAGTTTCAGTTAATTGGCATGACTGATAGACCTGAAAAGAAAACAAGGCCTACAGGATTTAAGAATTGTCAATCATGTCACAAGCAGACTGCAATGAGTTAGTTGTGCTTTTATTTTCTAGGTCTTGGCCATGATTTTAAAAATTGTGATTTATGTAAACATTGTTGCTCTAAAACACAAATGAAGGGCTAAGTTGCAGGAGTCTTTTTCTGCTCCCCAGTCAGCTTCTGTGTCACCTTGAAGCTCTCAAGTAAAAAGCTCTGAAATAGAGGTGGTTATCGCTGATGGTGAAAAGCACTATCAATAAGGTCATACAAATCTGCATCATCTCCATCCGGAGGTGTTTCCCTGGAGACAGTGCTGAATACTAATGATGGACTTTAGAGCCGGCCCGCTGGCGCAACAATAACGCTACCACTTGCAGCGCCGATGACCCGAGGTCGAGAGCGACCTCAGGAGTTGGGATGGTAAGCCGGGGGAAGGAGGATTGAGCATCCCAAGGACTGCTCTCCTCTGGGTAGGGAGGAGATCAGTGGGCAGTGTTGACCTAGCCCCTAGCAGTTGCTGGGGATTGGTGCACTGGCACTGTACAGTGGTGGGGCAGAGGCGGGGCAGGTGCCTGATGTGCTGTACACGGAAGCATGTGCGACATCGTCATTGGCGTCATTGCACGACACTTCCTCCATGCCGGGGGGGGACCAGGAAAATTGATGACTGGCAGGATGACACCAGTCTCCCGCAGGCCCCGCACCCGGCTATCTGAGCTGGACAAGGTAAGTCCTAGAGGATGCTGGGCTAACGGGGCTGTGGGGACCAGTGGATAGGGGATAGTTAGCATGCGAGAGGATTAAAAAAGAAAGATGGAATTTAGATTTCTGTTCAGACTTGGCACTGTGTTCACATTCCCTGTGCTGGCATAATGTCAGCTCTTCTTCGAGGATATCTCTTTTATCAGTCCACACCTATGGAACTTATAGACACTAGGCGCTAGGACCACACAGAAACTTTTGCAAGCAGTCCACCAGGGGCTGCCCACCACGCTGTTCTACGTCGACTCTCCCATATAAGCTTGGGCAGCCTCTTCCCTCCTCAGTTCTTTTCCTGCCATCGATCAGTGCTGTTTGGACCACCATGAAAAGGTCAGTGCTTTATGCCATTTTTATACTTTATACCCTATATTTTGTATATCCTATGGTGACCTTTCGGCATTTTATACGCTGCCAACCAACTGTCGTCACTTTACTCTTTAATTGTTAATGTGGAGATAAGCTTCCCAGCGGCCATTCCCTCGCAGCACCTGTGCTCACTGTCTAGGCCCAACCTACACCTGGGATGTCTGTAGTCTTTACCAGGGAGACTTAATCCTGCGATCGGGCGATGTTGGTGACACTGCTCTGTGGGCTACTCCCCCCCCCCACCAAAACAGCCAGTCACCAGAGTGGAAACAGGAGTTCCAGCAAAGAAAAAGGAACAGCCGTGTTGTTGGCCCCATCAACCCCATTTGGGGGGTGGGCCCTTTAGCCCAGGAGCAAGGTTTTAGGAAGTGGGAGTCTACAACAAAAAGCACCAGGGATGACTAGTGGACCTCCCGTTGCCCCGTATCCCAGCGGGTGTGCCCCCTTTTCTGGCACCGTCTGCCTCAGCAGCACCCTCCCCAGACCGATGATAAGACACCAAGGTCGGGGTTTGAGGCAGCACTACCAGATCTGGATGTTGACAGTGGTGCCTCTGCCTCCCCTGTAGACCTTCCTACTTTTGCTTTGAAGTTGACAGTGGTACCTCTGCCTCCCCCATCAGTCTTATTCTTGCTTTGATGTCGACAGTGGTGCCTCTGCCTCCCTCATCGACCTCTCTTACGGCTCATATCCAGACATCAATGGTGATGCCTTGGCCTCCCCCATTGACCCCTGTGTTTCAATTTGTCGATGTTGCAGGTGATGTCACTGCCTCCCCGTCGACTGCTCTAGTCATGCCCCTTACCTAGGCAGGTGTCGGCACCCAGGTGATTCTTTTATCCTTATCAGATATGATCTGCTGCCTGATCACCTTGCCTCAGTGGCTTCCTGGGACTCATCGATGGGGCTCCCTACTCCTCCCACATCAATGCCGCAGTGCCCGACCTTGCCATAATAGTTCCTGGCTGATGCTGTCGCAGGCTCGCCTTCTGCCACCTGTCGACACAAATGATGATGATTTAGCAGCGGCTTCCTGCCTTCATTTTACATGATGATGAGGAGGACACTGAGGTTTTTCTAGAGAGCCACTCTGATAGGGACACTAGTTCTACATTGCCCCATACAGTGAGCACTCCGTACTTCATACCACATGGTCCCACCCATGGAGGACTTTCCCTTTTCTCTCCATGAGATAGCAGTTGCAAGCTATCCTGGAGTTTGAGTTGGAAAGGCAGGAATCTTATAGCTTTCCTTGAGCTGTACAGAATCTCGTGTTCTTATGGAACCGCCTCTATTACCTGCTTAGAGGATGCCACATGTACTACTGAATACAGAATAAACCACATTTTAGCAGTCCCTAGGAAGGCTGACAAAGTGAGCTTGCCTCCGTACTGGGAAGCCTGTTTATGCCATCCAGCCTGGGCCAGCCTTGGCTGCTCCCAAGGGCAGGCCTAGAGCACATAAACACCTGAGTTCTCTCCTTCTTGACAGACAGTCCAGAGAATTGGCCATTCTGTGAAACATCTTATACCGTAGCAACTTTGAGGGCCTGTGTGTAATCAATTAACATGCTCATCGGATCACTTCTACCCCACCCTCAGGAAAGCGGGCAAGGTGGCTGTATTAGGGAGGGGAGCGCAGAGCCAACAGCCTGGCAAGGAAGATGTGCTCTCACAGAGCTCCATATTGATTAAGTTTGCAAAACAGTTTAAATAACCTTTCAACTGAACAAGTGACTACCAAAGAGGCATCAATCAGTAGAATATCTCTCAATCTACAGCGTATACGATTTTTAAACTATGGGGTGACCTAGAAATGTGGCAAAAACCGATCAACAAATAGCAGGGCCATCGAAGCTCCCGGCGCCACTACAACCAGCTGAGCAGCCAGCCACACTTGAAATACTTCAAAGGTCACTCAGTTTCTTAACACAAACTGTACAACGCCTAGACAGAAAATTTTTGATCAGCAGAATGAGCGTCTTGTGCTGGTGGAGAATAGAACCGAAGCTATGGTAAATTCGGTCAAAGAAATGGGAAAGATCACAGGGAAAGCTTTGGCAACCTCAGTGGCCATTATCAAGGAGCAAAACTCCCTTAAGAATTGGCTTGAGCAATTGGAGAATCAGGTTTGGGCAGCTAACGTGAGGCTGCTGGAAATGCCAAAAGGAACAGAAGAAGGAGATTTGGTCACTTTTCTGGAATGCTGGCTCCCGGAGGCTATAAGTTTGGGCCACGCAGTGTCCATCAAACCGGCATACAAAATTTCCTTACGAAGAACAACTGTAGTAACAGAGGGGCCTCATGCCATCCTATTTACCCTGGCATCTTCCGGAGACTGAGATTTGCTGCTGCAAGCCGTCAGAGAGCAATATCCCAGAAGATGGGGATCAGAAAATCTTTTCTTCCCGCATTATCTTCAGATTCCACCAGAATGCTGGAAGGCATTTGAGGTAGCTCAGCAATTAAAGAAAGTGGGGATCGCTTACTGAATCGTTTTTCATGCCAGGCTCCAATTCACATTTCAGGATAAACAATATTGCTACACAGACCTTCGATCAGCAGGGAAGTTCGCTGTAAAACTGCCTCCAGTCGACCAAAAAGTACTGTCCAATGAATCTGATGCCGAAGACGGGGCAGCATGAGAGGCAGGGACATTGAATAGTTGTTGATTAATATGCTTGTAGCCTTATAAAGTGATTGTTTTGGCTGAACTTATGGGTTCTATAAGGAATGTGTTTTTCTCTCAATACGTGTGTGGATGGTATGTACATAAAATGAAGCTGGTTCCCCTCTGATTAAGCTGGAACAGGTCAAGGGATGGAAGCTGCCCTGTAAGTGTTATGCAAAGTTTTGAGTGCTGTAAATGAGTTTTTACTATACATGGTTGCTATGGTGTTTTTTTTAATTCTTCTTTTAATAGGGGTCCTGGATAATTAAAATGGTGCTATCTCCATGCTGTTTCTTGTGCCATTGGGAGTGAGGTGTGGGGTAGCTGTTCTGTTCATGGGCGGAGAAGTTCTCAGTTGCTACAGTCGTTTGGCATGCTTGTTAACTCTCTGCAAATGGAGGAGCATCAAGACAGTGTTTGAATCTGAGCTCCCATATATTCATGACAGTGAGGTAAGATGAAAAGCAACAGGGCACCAAGGCAAAGTTAGCTCACGATAAGTTTATTGGGATCACATATATTAAGTGTTAAGATATTGTCGAGCTTAATTTTACTAGTGCAAGATTCGGATGAAGGGTCTAGGAATCTTCTTTAGAAGAGCTATGAGAATACCCATAAGTTTGAATTTAACATTAAATGAGGACTAAGGAGTATAGTCTATTCAAGCCTGTAGGCATGTAATGTTACTTTGAGCTGTCGTATTAATTATCATCTCCAGAGAACATTGGCTGTAATGAGGTTCAATGCTGAGTGTTACTGCTGTATATTAATAATGTGCATTTCCCCACCTTGAGGTTTCAAATGGAGGCATGTTGCACTGTCCTTCTTTGTATAATCTTTTTTATTGATTTTCAATCATAACAACACATACACATATACATAAATGCATTTCTTAATCAATTTTACATTCAGATATTACTTTCCCTCTCAATTAATACATATTTCAGTCTGGCAGTATAGGGAATAAGATAGGCTAATATCTATACTATTTCAAGTGTAGGGTGAATATCATAGCATGGCATGAACCATGGGTGGGGGCACCCATCCAATCTAGTCCCATCCCTTTAGGTTAAGCCCTCACGTGGGGTAATCATCTCTTGTCTGTTGAGCGAGGATAAGAAGGGTACCCACTCCCTACAGAAGACCTCCAACCTATCCTGCAGTGCCAGTGATAACCTTTCCAATGCCAAATTCTGCAACATCCGTTGTCGCCACTGCTGGATGGTTGGTGCAATATTGTTGACCCAGGTGTTTTGGATACAGTGCCTGGCCATTACCAGGAGGATTCTAATCCATCGTGGCATTGTTTTCCACTCCTCTGTCTCATCTGCGTACATACCAAATAACCCTTTAATAGGGTCCATCAGGATGGGGGTCCCCACCATTGACTATATTTCTTTGAATATTTTATTCCAGAAGGACCGTAGAATACAGCAGTCCCAGAAACAATGCATATATGTTCCTACCTCCCATCTACATCTCCCACATAGCGGGAAACAGCCGGGTGGGCCCTATGTACTGCAGCCGGTGGGTAATATAGTCTGTGCAAAAACTTATAATAAGCCTCCTCTAATTTATTACAAATTAGAAGACCCCTATGTCCCAACAGCAGCTTTTGCCAGTTTTCTTAAGATATCTCCTTGCCTATGTCCTTACTCCACTGTTGTCCTACCTTCTGTGTATAATCCAGCCACCCCTGTTTTCCAACTTTTGCAGCCTTACCAATAAACCCTTTAGGGTCTTGTTGTATCCCCAGTATTGTTACTTCTATTGAGCTCCATTCTTGCCCCTCCAGTTTTTCTCTTTCCGTTTTAACTATAAATGTTTTAAGTTGGAGATACCGAAACATCTGCTGCCCTTGCAGACTCAGTCTCTTTTTAATATCCTCTAATGGGAGTAACGCCCCCCTACTGATCAGGTTACCCACACATTTCACCCCCTTTCTTTCCCATTTCTTAAATCCTCCATCCTCTAATCCTGACAAAAAAAAGGGCTCCTTGCTACTGGCATCAATAAAGTTTCTCCTTTAGTTATCCCCCTAGCTTTCTTAAGTAGCCCCCAAGCTTCCAAGGTCATTCTAACCAGAGGATTCTGGCCCCCTTGGGTCCTATATGCCTGTGAACCTTTACTGTGTAAGTATGCAGATAACTGTCCCAAGCAACCCTCTTGCTCCAGTGTCACCCAGCTTGCTACCTCCGGGTGAAATACCCAATCAGCTATGTATCTCTGCTGGATGGAAAGATAGTAATTTGCCAGATCTGGGAAATTAAGACCCCCTTAACCACTTCAGCTTTAAGTCTTTGGAGTCGCATTCTCGGCCTCTGCCCCTTCCAAATAAACTGAGCAAATGCTTTTTCTAGCCTATCGACATCCCCCCGCATAATTCGCATAGGGAGCATCTGCATAGGATACACTATTCTGGGTAGAATGTTCATTTTTAATATATTGATGCGTCCCATCCATGATATTGGTGACTGCATCCATCTTCTCAGGTCTGCCTCTATTATTCTGATTAATGGCGTATAATTCAGGCCATAAGGACCCAATTGTTCTCCCCACCTTAATACCTAAATATATTATGCTTGTAGATTTACACTGTGTACCCCATTGCTCGTCTCCTTCTTCTGATTTAGGGAAGCACATTTCTGACTTATTCCAATTTATTCTATAACAGGAGAATCCTGCAAAACTTTTCATCAATTCCAAGAGTGAGATCATAGATCCCCTCGTCTCTCTAAGGAGCACCAGCATATCATCCGCATATAATGTGACCTTATGCTCAGTGTTTCCCAACCCTTTAACTCCCCGTATACTCTGGCATTGCCTTATTGCTGCTGCTAATGGTTCCAGTGCCAAGGCGAACAACAGTGGCGAGAACGGGCAGCCCTCTCTGGTCTCTCTTTCCAACCTGAAAGGTTTAGTAGGGGTCCCATTAACCAAAACACTGGCTCTGGAAGTCTGGTACATTGCCCTAATCCACTGTACATATGGGTCACCCAGACCAAACCGGTCCAACACCTCAAAGAGGTATTCCCACTCCACCCTATCAAAGGCCTTTTCAGCATCCATTGATATAACATAGGTCTTCTCTGGGTCTTGGCCGGCCCTCCACACCACATTAAACAACCTACACACATTGTGGTATGATAACCTCCCCTTTATGAATCTGGTCTGGTCTGGGTGAACCAACGACGACATGTATTCCTCCAGCCTCATGGCCAAGACCTTAGCAAGGATCTTGAGATCACAATTCAACAAGGAAATTGTCCTGTATGAGGCGGATTCCAAAGGGTCCTTGTCCGCCTTAGGAACCAAGCAAATCGTGGCATCATAACATGTATCTGGTAGACACGGTTTCTCCTTTCCCTCCTCTACCTGGAACACTTCACTCAGTGTCTCAGCCTTCTGGCCCACCAGGGCCTTATAAATCTGCAGGGGAAGCCGTCACCAGACCCGCTTAGCTTACCATGTTGTAGCTTCCCCAGCCAGCCTTGCAGCATTTCTCCCTTTGTTATGGGCTGACTTAACGGTTTCTTTGGGTTTCTGTAAGGTTAGGTAGCTCCACCTTATTCAGAAAATCCTGCATCTTCTGTCACCACCCATCCCTTTGCTTTGTATAAATGTGCATAGAACTCCGAAAACATGTTTTCATCTTTTCTGTCTCCTTTGCACTTTTCCTCCTTATCCTTAATCCCGTTAACCTCACAGGGCATTTTCCCTTCATTAACCTAACTAAAAGCGGGCCTGGTTTATTAGCCCATTCAAACAGTTGTCTCTTACAATAGAACCAGGATACTCGGGCCTCCCCTCTCACCAAGGAATTTAGTGCTTCCCGTGTGACCATTAAGAGGCGTTCCACCTGTCCCCTCTCTCCCCGTGCCACCTGTCTCTCTAGCTCCTTTAATTGCTTTTCCAAACCTTGTCGCTTAGCTCTTTTCTCCTTTTTAACTTTAGCCATATATGCTATTATAGAACCTCTAAGGAAGGCTTTATCGGCATCCCAATAGATTGCTTTAGGAACCCCGACCCCTCATTGGTCACTTTATATAATTTCCACTGGTTTCCCAGATAAACTTGAAAATCTTTATTTTGAAGCATATACAAGGGAAATTTCCACTGTGGTATCGTGTCCTTTCCTACTTTTCATTTTAATCCTTCCCACTATCATAGCATGGTCTGAAATATGGATAGGACTGTGTGATATATCTATTACCCTATCATGCCACGCTCTGGGCATCAGTATGTAGTCTATCCTCGTCCATGTCCCATGAGGGTTTGAATAAAACGTATACTCTTTAGCCCCCAGGTTTACCATCCTTCAGGTGTCTATTAAGTCCAGTTCTAACATACCCACCCGCCATTGGACTACTGCCTCCGGTATCCATCCTTTGCCTTCTGAATGGTCCAATATGGGATCCAGGGTGCTATTCAGATCTCCCCCTATAATCAGGCCTGGGAATTGTTCTCTAGTAATTAAGTCCAGCAGTCCCGGGAAAAACTGTGGTTCATATTGAGCCGGTGCATATACATTTCCTAACGTGATTGTCTCCCCATAAAGCTTCCCTACTAAAAATATATATATCTGCCCTCCCTGTTATCCTTTACAATTCTTTGTACTTCAAATGGCAGGTTCTTATTTATAAGAATAGCTACCCCTCTCTTATGAGATGAGTAAGAGGCCGCAAAGCATCTGCCCACCCATCCATGTGTCAATTTAGTGTGTTCAGTATCCGATAGGTGCGTCTCCTGTAATAAAGCGACTTGTGCCCCTTTTTTCCGTAATGCAGTTAGAAGCATCGTACGCTTAATCGGGTTTGTAACCCCCTTCACATTCCAGGAAACTACCACCAATTCCTGATTATTGGCCATTTCAGTTTGTTATTTGTTCCCAATTTCCAATTAACTGATCCTGCTATGAACCCTCTCTGTATCCCCACACCCATTATCCCGCCACCGTTTCCCCACCTCCTTATTATTTTTAGCCTTCTTATGATATGAAATGCATTTGCAAGTTTACAATAAAGAACACATTTAAACAACCCCATAATTATAACAAGACCATCATTCTCCCATCCCCCCTCCCTATCCCTCCCATAATTACTCGCCATTCCCCTCCACTTCCTCCTCAGTTTCCCATCTCCCCTACCTCCCCCATCCCTTGTATCATACTTGATGTGAACTGTCATCTAGTCTCCTTCCCCCTTCTTGACACTAACTGCGGTTTAAGCATGAGTGTCTATGCCTTACCTTAATGATATACATGCCTCGCTGCTCTGTTCACAGACAACCCCTATTTATTTAACCAACCCTGCGTAACCATAATGCATAACACATAACATATGAACATCAACATCTGCATCAACGAATTTGTAAAACATATCGCATCCCTTCATACACCACCTCCCCAGCATTCAGCGAGCTACAGTCCGAGATCGCCGAGGGAACAGTCACTCAGGCCCCCACTGCTATATTACATTACATCCCCCCCCCTCCTTCCACACCCTCCGATTAAAGCTGCAAACAGGCGAGAATTCATTTTAATCCTCAGAAGAACAGCACAGCCATAGCCTAAAGGCAGCAGATTGCGCCGTGAGAACACATGTTTGGAGCTTTCCCTCTTATACTTCCCGTCTCCCCCTTCCTCAAGGCGCTCAGAGTACTTGCCTCCATGACCATACTGTCCGCATCTAGGCGTCCTCTTTACTCGCTCTATTTCAGTCCCTTCCGGCAGGGATCCGGGGCAGCACAGTTCCCAGCATTCTGTCATTCTTCCATCCTTCGTATGCCACCTCATGCCCCCTCCGTTCTGTTCTCCATCTCGATGCCTGTCCTGACGACCAGCTCCCCAACTGCCCTCGCCCATAGTCCCTCTCGTCACTGGGAGATTTGGTGGTGTCGGGAAAACTCATGCAAACTTTTAATTTTTAACTTTCTGGAATCGACAGCAAAACTTCCATCAGCGTTCCCAAAAATTTACTCAGTCCAGCACTCATTTATTTGTTTTCTTTTGTAAGTCGGCCACAAACTGCTCAGCTTTATTGCGCTCCCAAAAGGAATGCGTCGCTTCCTCATATTTTATCTTCAAAATTGCAGGGTACACCATGAAATTCTCAACTTTTAAATTTCTCAGTTGAGCCATCAGGGCATTGAATACCTTTCTCTTTTGCAGCAGCCTTAAGGAGTAATCTTGCGAAATAAACAGTCAAGCAGCTTGAAATTCCAACGTTCCGGCTCCTCTGTGTGCACGCAAGGTCGCTTCTCTGTCTTGGTATGAGTGGTAACAAATAATAACTTGCCATGGGGGTTGGTCCCCTGGGGGTCTGGGCATCACAGCACGATGGTCTCTCTCTAATTTAAATTTCCCATTTTTAGGTTGCAATCCTAGGAGCTCTGGCAGGATCTTCGCGCAAAAGCCCATAATGTCATCTTTCTCCGCTCCTTCTGGCAACCCCCTCAGATGCAGATTTAGCCTTCTATAATAGTTCTCTTGATAATCCTTTGCATCTTTTAACTCTTCCAGCTCTTTTGTAGTCTTGTTACTTGACTCGGGAGCTCCCCCGTATCATCTTCAAGACGTGAAATTCTCTCCTTAGCCTCAGCGATCCTGTTTGTGTGCGCAGACTGTTGCTCTAATATCTCTTGCAACTTGAGGTCAGTATTGCCCTCCAACTTTACCAGTCTAACCTCCAAAGCCGCAGTTACCTGGCCAGTCACCTCGTGGCCTAAGGCTCCAATTTTGGCTGCCGACAGTGAGACTACTCCCATGCTGTCTCCTGTAGAGGAGGCTGTAGAGGTCGCCGCTTTCTTTCTGGCTTTACCAGTCGGTCTTTGACTCTTCCCTTCTCCGGATACCAGGTATTCCTCCATGATACTATCATACACAAATAATGCTGGTTATTTTTCCAATAATGTTGATTTTTCTTAACTTATTTTACTTTTGGTTGTCCGTTACCTCAGAGCAGCGTAAGAGCGCGTCTATTCGCCTAGCTGCTCATCAGCGGGCCCCTGCACTATCCTTAAGGAATATAACAGTGTATTTTAAAGTTTACTTGATGTCTCTTGAATGTATGTATTTTAGGTACTTGTACCACATAAAATTCAATAAAAATTAATTTTGAAAAAAGGTGGCTGTGTTGGCCTCACCAGAGGGTACCCTTATGCCAGAGTTTATTACAACTCTCTTTGTAGAGGTTGATAAGTGTGAGCATCTGCTTTGCACTACTTATGATGCCCCAGAGATTTCTGGTAGGATTGCAGCCTGAATGAATTTATTTATAAGCCTTCAGTGTGAAATCTTTGTGGAGCTTTTCGACACAAACTTTGAGTAATTTAAAATTAGAATATTCAATCTTTCCTTTTTTATTGTACATAGTTAATTGGGTTGTATTTTAACAGTAGTAGCAGAATTTAAGAGTGATTGGTTAAAACGTTACTACTATTGTATTTTAATAAGTATATTTTATGTTGTATTATTTGATTGTATTTGAATGCCTCATAAGAAAAAATCAATAAACAAAAAATAAAAAAAAAGGGGGGGGGGGATTGCAGCCTGAAGTCTTGCAACTAATGTGTAGCAGGCTATTTTGCAGGCACCATTTAAAGGGTACAAATCATTGATCCTGATGTCTGGGCCACCTCATCCACCTTTCAGGCCTCTGGTAGGACCCTGAAGTCTGTGCATCCCCAGCCTACAGGTAGGCACAGGGATCCTGTTCCCCAGCTGTTTCAGACAGTGTTCATCCACTAGGCAGTAGGACAAGGCAAGACTTAAGAGGCCCACTAAAGCACTGTTAGGGATGATGATGCAGAGCGCATTGTCCCACTACTTCTGCCTTCCTCCCCCCCAACCTTCCCTTCCAGGAGGGTTGTAGGGATGGTCTTTTCCCTCCACTTTAAACCAGTGGAGGTGGATCACTTCAGAGGCTGGGTTCTAGACCCACGCTGCCTTTCATTCAGACATTTTCACTGGTCACCCTCTCAGGCCTTCTGCCACTACCGTGCACAGGGGATTGGATATGCTTTTCTACAGATCAGATTAGGAAACCTTACTGAAAGTAACTGAGGATCTTATCTGTGTCAGTCTTCACCATTCATCACCTGTGGGTTCTGGCCGGAGGTCACGACCCCGCAGAAGTGTTTTTTTTGTTGGGGGGGATGGGTGGAGTCAACACACTATTGGCGCCGCCCTCGAGGCCGATGCACTGTGTGGCGCTCGCGGGTTGGCCACTAGGTGTTGTCAACTCCGCCCTCCAACCAGTTCTTCGTCTCCCGCCATGCAGGTCGCACCTCTTGAAGAGTTTCTCTCAACAGGCCTAGTTTTTCCTGTGCAGTCAAAAGTCTCTCGACGCAGAAAACTTTCTCGATGCTGAAAAGTCTCTCGACGCCGTCTAATTATCCTGCCGGTTCTGTTTTCGCCTCCACTTGATGCCGCTGTAGTAAGATTGTTCCTTTCTTTATTTTGTCAGCAACGTCGAGTCTTTGTTTAGCTTGTTTTACCGTAGGTCATGTCTCGGTCGGGAGGCAAGAAATCTTCGAAGACGGGATGGCCCCCTATGCGACAGTGCCCGTGCAGCCATAAATACTCCGTCACTGACCAGCATGACCGTTGCCTCACGTGTCTTAGCCCACTTCACAACATGGATTCGTGCAATGCCTGCTTCTCCATGGACCATTGTGTCATTGAGCAACACGCACTGAAAGTTGGATGAGCTCCACTGACTTTCGGGGCCGGGCGCGCACTCTTCGGGCCAAGCCATGGTCTCTCGGCCTTTCCTCTGGGTCCCCTCCCGGTTCTATACGGACCCTGGAGGAGGGGGTTTCTGCTCCCAGTAGTCTCGCCATTGCAGAAGCCCCTTCCACAATGCAGGAGGCCCAGTCTGTGTTCCCCCTGGGGAGCAGGCGTGGTACTACTGTAATAGTCACTTAGAGGCGAAGGATCCCCGATGTCGTTCCTCAGGCTGAGAAGCCTGGGTTGGCACCGTCCTTGATGCATCCATCAACACCGTCTTGGGCCTCAAGCGCCGTTCCCTGGCACTGTCGTCTCTGCTTCGATGGCGTTCTGGTGCCAGGTGCTGATAGCACTATGGGAGAGTTCTCTGGCGCAGTCTTGACTGCTTCTTGTCTCGGCACCGTTCACAGTGCTGAGCTGAGGACGGCGCGTGTCTAGCTCTGGTGCGCTTGCGGCGCTGAGTGTTCTTTCTGGTTGCCATGAAAGTGTCGGTGGTCATGGTGCTGCTAGTGCACTGAGGGAGCTGTCAGGGCCGTTGTCGGTGCCATCTCTGACTTTGGCACTGCTTGCAGAGCCGTGGGTCGGGACGGCACCGTGGCAGGCATCGACACCACTTCTGCTACCGCCTTTGGCGCTGTGTTTTCTTTGGGCATCGTTTGTGGTGCATTTGGAGATGTCAGCGCCAGCTGTAGTGCAGACATGCGGACTGGTACCCCCCTCGGTCGGGATGGCAGAGGGCGCCCGCGTACTGTCTGGCATCAGACTTCGGTCTCTACCTCCTCAGAGACGGAGTCGGAATCTGATTCGGACAGGCTGTCTGACTCTTTGGAGTTGGCGGCCCACGTGGGCACCCTGGTAGTTTCCTCGACTGACCGAAGCCAGACCTCCTCTGAGGGGTGGGCAGTTGCCCCTGTGTCTGGGGTCAGGGGTGCTGACCAGCAGGCAGTGGTGCAGGCTACTATTGCTCTGCAGCCTGGGCTTGGAGGATTTTCTGTCCCGTCACTTGTGGTACCCCCTCAGGTGGTGTGCCTGGATCGCCCAACCTTAGGGCCGTTCGGAGCACCCACAGGAGGGGAGGAGAGGGTGCTACATTCAGGGACTGACCAGGAGTGTCAGCTGCCTAGGCTGGTCTGTGCAAGGAGGAGAGCTCTTTTGGACTCAGAGGGGTCGAGGGGTTGGGGTTCGATGCGGTGAGCCTTTTCTGGGACCCACCCGGGTTTGGGAAGGAATCGTAGCGTGGACCTTTGTCCTTCTCTCTCGGTCTCCTCCAGAGGGCCCTGGTCTTTGGAGGGTAGGGACCGTCTTTTGGAATTCCATGGTCCCAGTCACCTCACAGGGGAGAATCTTCAGGACACAGCCTAGACAGTTCCGGCATGGTTGATCAGCTGTCAGCTGTAGGGTCTTCCGGAGCCACTTCTACCCTTGGGGCCCCTGGTGCGCTCTCTTGCCCAGACAGAGGACTGTCGCCTTCTGCCATTGGCCTCGTCCCCACTCCTCTGTCACGTTCGCCTAAGCTCCCAGGCATTCTTGGTCCTAGGGGACCTCTCTCCTGGGAGCAATTCAGGGGTGTGGCTGCTCACTTCCCTTCATTTGTCCGGGCCATGGACAGACAGGTGTTTCACCATCACCCTGAGCAGCCAGCCCCTGGATCTCCGAGGTACTCCACTTCTTCTTCCCCCTCTTCAGGGAGAGAGGAGCTCTCTGTCCACATCTCTCCTGCTGCTGATCTCGCAGAGTATTAGCATTTCCTTGCGAGGATGACTGAGGACCTGCATATCACCCCACCAACTCAGCACAATCCGGCGCACTTGACATGTGCCTTCCTAGGTGATTTCAGTGCGGATACCCTTGTGGTGCCCGCCTGGCCTGGAGGCATCATTGCGATTCTGGCAAAGACCCTTTTCCGGAGTCCCAGACCCTAGGGATCTGAGCCAGAGGTATTGTGCTCCCCCGGAGTCTTCAGGTCGTATGCCTCATCCTCAGTCAGGACTAACACTGCTGGACACCCCCGATGGGCCTCATGCCCTCCATGGTGACCGGCCTCCAGATCAAGATTCTATGGATTTTGACTTCTGGGGTAGGAGGACTTCATATTTGGCACGGATGCTTCTTTCAATTGCTACACATCAGGCCCACTACGCCATCTATGATAGGTTTCTGTGGTCCAGGTGAGGTCAACTCCTAGTCCCTTTGCCTGATACGGAGGTAACCAGACAAGCCATTGCTCTCTCTGCACGTGGCCTGGAACTAGCAAGGCATCAAGAAAGGGCATCTTACGATGCCAGTGATGTAGCTACCAGAGTTGTAGGGACAGTGATCTGCACTAGGTGATCGGCATGGCTCAAGTCTTTCCCGGTTGTCACCCTTCCGGCGTAGGGTGATTTCTTCCCCTTACCAGAGAACCCATCTTTGTCCCGTAGGGTGAGGCGGCTTCTGTCAGGGCAACTTCTTACCCCCACCGGGGGCTCCCCGTCTCACTGTCCCCACTCTCGGGCCTCACCAGGCCCGTAAAGGTTCTTCCTCTCAGTATCTCACCCACTGAGGGCTAAGGGACTTTGTCCTTTAGGGCTTAGGAAAAGGTACTCACCCACATGTAATGAATGGTGAAGATTGACACAGATAAGATATGAAAATTACTTACCTACTGTAATTCCTGATCTTTCTGTGTATCTTCACCATTCATCTCAATCCCGCCCTCCATCCCCCTGGGGCCTCAGTCTCTACGCCCCACTCCCTCTGTGTGCCCCCCCTTCCTCCCTTCCTTTCTGCTGCGTCAGGAGCAGGGGTGACCTGGGGCACAGGGGAATTTCTCTCCTGTTGGGGAGAGGTCGAGGGCACCTTCTCGCTTAAGGCGGCTCGAAGTTTGTGGTTGCCCTCTCTTCTTTCTCTCTCTCCTCCTCTAACCTTCTCCATCTTTGTCCTTATGGACTTATCCCTCAAATTATTTTAATTAAACCTTGTTACTCGCCTCCTGTCGGAGGGTTTTTGGGGGAGTACAGCCCTGTATCCTGTCTTTCTTTCAGAATAAGCAGCTTCTGCTCATGTCAGAGTTTATTGCCAGTTATTCTGTGCCTTGAATCCTAGCAGTTCAGCCTTCTGGCTACTCCTTCGCAGTTCCTATACAATCTGGAGATAGATTAAGGTTCAGGGTATGTCCTCCTCCTCACTATTTCTGATTTTTCCCTCCCTCCCTCATTTTTCTACTTCCAGAGATTGGGGCCCCTTCCCAATCCCCCTTAGATTTCCAACTCTCCTTTTGTCCTCCCAGTCGTTTTTCTCCTTTATTTTGTATATCCTTTCCTTTGTCTGTCCCTTGGACTTCCTTGTCCCTCCCTCCCAACCCTTTCTTACTCTACGGCGACTCAGAACTGGCAGGAGGGCAGAATTGACGACACCTAACGGCCAACCTGTGAGTGCCACGCAGTGCGTCGGCCTCAAGTGCGGCGCCAACAGTGCGTCGACTCCACCCATCAAAAAAAAAAAAAAATAGCTCCCACGGGTCGTGACCTCCAGTCAGAACCCACAGTTGATGAATGGTGAAGATATACAGAAAGATCAGGAACTACAGTAGGTACGTAATTTTCATTTCCTGTTATAAGGCCAACGTTTTCCCTTCAAAGTGTTGCCTTTTGGAACTTCTTTTCTATGCTAAAAAAAAATCAAGAAGAAGCCTTTAACAAGTGCTGGTCACTGATGGCAGCAGCCCTTCGCTGGGATGGTGTTTGTCTTATTTTGTATGACTGGCTACTGAAAGAAGGAGCGGCTCTTACACACCCTAGCACACGCCAGACACCTGTTTGATGCTGTAGGGACTATAGTTCATGTACAGTCTCTGTCTTGACCCCTCACCAGCATCCATAGTCTATAGGGGCAGCCTCGAACAGAGTTCAAGGTTCAGCCTTTCCATCCCTAGACAGGTCCGAATGCCTTTTTGCGCAGGTCCAGATGGCTCACAGCTGCCATTATGTCCCAAACAGGCCATATTGGAGACTACTTGGCCGGATGGCGGTGGCCATTGTCATCGTACCCTTGAACGGGCTACAAATGAGGATCCCTCAGTGGACTCTTAAGAGTTCAGTGACATCAGCACACAGATGACCTAGAACTGAAGGTTCTACTCACCTGTTATGTTTGCATGGTGCTCCTGTGGTAAAGGGAACACTCCACTCTGCTAAAAGGGGGCTACTTTCGTGATCCCTTCTCCCCTCACCAGATCCTCACTACAGTGCCTCAAGGATGGGTTGGAGGGGCACACCTGAGGTCCTATCAGATTCAGGATATGGGGAGCACAGTAGAGAGTGCCCTCCACATAGACATGCGAGTTGTTCTGCATGGCTCATAAGCCTCCCATGCTTAACTGTCACTGGGTGCTCTGTTAATACAGACGGACAACACTAGTGTGATGCATTAAATTAACAAGCGAGGAGGAACTCATTCTTGACCTAATTTGTGGGGAAGGAATGAGAGTCTGGTATTGGGATCTGGAACACTGTCTGGAACTGTCAGCAGTACCTGTTCCAGGTGCCCAATACATCTTTGCAGACAGACTCAGCAAGTCACAGTCCAGACTACATGAATGGGAACTGTTGACCCAGGTGGTAGAACATGTGTTCGACCGATGGGGTCATCCAGGGCTGGACTTTTGTACCTCCCCACAACACAAAACTGATACTTGCTTGCTCCAGGGTCTAGAGTTTTCTGGTGAGATGCATTGTTCCTCTCTTGGACAGGGAGGTTCCTGTGTACCTTTCCTCCCTTACATCTGCTTCAGAGAGTGTTACTCAAACCACAGAGGGAGGGGGCAACTCTGAGACTCATTGCTCCCCCATGGCCTTGATGGCCCTGGTTCTCACTTCTGCAACAGTTGGCAGTGGAACCACCTATACTTATGCGTCAATGCCAGGGACTATTGTCACAGGACAGGGAACCCTCACCCATCCGGACCTCAAGTCAGTCCACCTCCATTCATGGCTCTTGAAAACATAGCCATTGCCAGATTTGAAATTTCCCAAAAGGTGGCTGATCTCTTGGTGGCTGCTAGAAAGCCTTCCACCAGGGTCACCTGCTCTATGACGTGGAAGCAGTTTTGCTTTGTGCATTGCTTCTCACCACCTGGATCCATGTACCTGTTCAGTAAATCAGGTTCAGGAGTTTCTGCTATCGTTGTCAGATGCAGGCCTGCAGTACTATTTTCTTAAAGTGCACTTGACTGCTATTTCAGCTTTCTGTATGCCTGTTGAGGCTCGTGCAGTTGCCCAACTGGAGGTGGCCTATACATTCTGGAGAGGCATTCTACATCTGAAGCCTCTTGTCCGTAATCCAGTCCCAACTTGGGCCTGGCATTTCATGTTGGAAGACGCTTATTTGATTTTTCACACAGACGCCTTGTCTTTGCGTACCTGTCTTGACTTTCTCCAGTGAAGGCAGTGTCTGGGTTTACTTTCTCTTTTTTTATTTCTTTTTATTAAGAAAATTATAATAAAAGAAGACAAACAATATAAGATGAAACAGACATCAACATAAGCATCTTGTGTTAATAATTAGTCATACATTTAGCTTGTTTGCTGTCATGCTTAGAGAAAAAAGTGAGTTAATTATGTATTTCACATCTAAGGAGTAAAACCTGGTCCAGCACATAACAGAACACACCGCTGCCATAAGGTGTCAAAGTGCATAGTGGTATTGTACAGTTTAGCTGTCAGCTTTTCCATGTCATGGAGCATACCATCCTGCCAGTGTGATACTGTGCGGACCGTGGAGGATAACCATAATCTGGTTATAGCTTGTTTTGCCACCAATAGGCGGATCCATACCAGTTTTTTTGTCTGACGCCTCTGTGTCCTTGTGGAGGATCCAGGAATAGCACATTTGTAGTAGACTATGTAAAATCTGTGCCAAAAATTGTCTGAAGCGCTGCAAAGAGTTGTTCTGAGTATGTCTATAACAGTGGACATGACCAAAAAATATGGCCATGAGTGGTGGGGCTACTGCCACAGCCTCTCCAACACTGCTCAGTTTGGGTTGGAATGTATCTGGCCACGATCTGAGAGGTGTGGAAGAATCTAAGGCATTTCCAAGAGGACTCCTTCTAGCAATGGGAAGAGGTTGGCTTGTGAATAAAAATCAAGTATTTACTCCATTTTGACTGAGGGACAGGAATCTATAAGTCCGCCTCCCACTTTACCCTATTGAGGTCTACGTGGTGTCCCTGGAGTTCAAGGAGCACTTGGTAGACCTGGGAGGTCAAGGAGGTTGCAGGATCCCCCTGTTAAGATGGAAACTAATAACTGACAAAACCGAGGGATCTCTACAATGGATAGCCATTTTTGAAGTACATTTTGAAAATGAGTCCTGGAGGTACCAAAAATGATCCCTGGGATGTAAACTGAAGGACCTGGTGAGTTCCTGGAAAGAAATGAGATCTCTGCCCCGAAGAAACTGTGCAGGAAAAGAGAGCCCCACACGGTTCCAGTGGGTCTAAGCGAGATCCAATCGCCCAGGTAAAAAGGAGGCATTCTGGGAAAGGGGGGTGGCTAAAAATCTAGTTGTCTGGAGCTGTTTACGGAGGATTGTTTTCCATCTGCATTTTAAGGTGGTGAAGGTATAGGGATTAGTGGAAGTTTTCCTGGGTTGTGGTGGTGGTGGGGGGGTCAGATAATATTTTCTGTATTGAGAGAAGGTCTTTTTCTTACCCCAGGAATCTTTTAGCTTCAGTAACTTTTTGTACTTAGCTGGCTAGGTGCAGTTGTCCTGGAGGTGTGCCTTTAAGAGATTTTTTAATGAGCGTAGGGCCAGCCAATCAAA
The DNA here is from genome assembly GCA_016271365.2 of Neoceratodus forsteri. Lineage (NCBI taxonomy): Eukaryota > Metazoa > Chordata > Ceratodontiformes > Ceratodontidae > Neoceratodus > Neoceratodus forsteri. Next base: position 214,334,666 of record CM057456.1, read on the forward strand.
AGACAGGAGGGTGTGTGAACTGAGTGAGAGCTGTTGACTGCTTCAGAATTTTTCCTCTGCTGGACTAAGCAATATTGCCTTCGAGGTGTCTCTCAACTTTTCTTGTTGACAACCTCCTTGTGCTTATCTGGGTAAAGTTTTCCTCATAAAATTATTTCCTTTAGTGTGCTGAGTGAAAAAAATTACTTTTCATTAGCGCTGCGCAAATTTTTTATTTTTAGCACTACGGTGCTATTTAGACTTTATTTTTACTGCAACTATTTACTTTAAAGGTGCACTGTCAACTTTGTTCCTTCGTTTTGATCCAACTGTGAAAAGTGTGCCTCCTGGAACACACCTATCAAGCGTGTACTACAAGATGCCCCTACATGTTTAAAAGTGAAAGCTTTTTACCTTTAACAGATATTTTTCTTAAAATAGATTCCCTTGGTCCGGTTGTAAGGCACCCGCGTCCTGGAAGCACATCCAGGTCGGGAATGCAAATCTGCCACGAGCACGGTCCCAGAGTGCAAGTTTTTCACATGCCACGAATAACAGAATGTTTATCTTGTCAGGGGCTGTATGAAAATATGCTGCTGATATGTCCAAAAGTAAACAGAGCACAGCAAACAGTAACATTTTCATTTTTAAAGTGGCGCTGTAATCTCGCACATGCGCACCAATGACAACGCTCCTGCACGTGCACGGGATCTTCATTCATGACACAGGAGCACATGCCTGGGATTTCAGCTCTGCTTTAAAAATGAAAATGTTACTTTTTGCTGTGCTCGGTTTACTTTTGGACATATCAGCAGTGTTTTTTCATACAGCCCCCAGACAAGATAAACATTCTGTTACTCGTGGCATGTTAAAAACTCACACTTCGGGACCGCGCTTGTGGCAGATTCACATTCCTGACCTGGATGTGCTTCCGGGACGCAGGTGCCTTACAATCAGACCGAGGGAATCTCTATTTTAAGAAAAATATCTGTTAAAGGTAAAAAGCCTTCACTTTTAAACATGTAGGGGCATTTTGTAGTACATGCTTGATAGGTGTGTGCCAGTAGGCACACTTTTCACAGTTGGATCAAAACGAAGGGGCAAAGCTGACAGTGTCCCTTTAAAGTGTGCTATACCTGGTTAAAAAAACAACTAAAAACTAAATGTAACACCCTCACCCCTGCCTTTTTGCAAAACGACAGGTGGTATGCTGTTGAAGCTGACAGCAGTACCTGGTGGGGACTGGGTTCGGCGAGGACTAGGTTATTTGGCACAGGGGGCCTAGGTTTGGCTACTCTGCACAGGGGCACCCAAGTAAATCCGAACACAGGAAGCAGTAACTGTAATGTCCAAAACCAGGAATGGGATTCTGAAGTGTGGCTTTTATTCACATCCAAACTGAACAAACAAAGCATAGACGGACCCCCATGGCTCTACATTCCTGGTAATGCAGATTAGAGCAACAGAACACTTCTTCACTATTCTAGCCCTCAGGCTCTGAACCCACCAGGCACACAGCCCGGACTTGCACGCAGCTTTGGGTACACAGCCCGACTTGTACACTACTTGGGTTTTTCCCATGGCCCGGCTCCCCCGCCGGCCACTTGATCACGGTCCATATGGCAGTGAACCAGTTTTCCTGTTGGTGGCTCCCCAAACCACCTTAGAGCCTTCGACTCCTTAAGGGAAATTTTCCTTCCAATCCCACATCTGGGTACTTCCCTCATCACTGGCCAAGTGCATGAGGCAAAGTAGAAATCCACAGAGCAAATCTGTAGAGGTGGACCTGGTTACTAAAGATGTGGGGTCTCCAACCTCCAGCTCCCACAATCCATACCCGGCCATTTCTTTGGACACTAAACAACTCTTTTGAAAGCTTGGCAATGTAGATTACTAGGTAGACGTATGTCAATTTTCTCAACATGTCTTGACTTTCCCTTGTGCTGGACTTGAACATACTTCTACTTTTGGCTAAGCCTATTACTCTAGGCCTCCCACTACCTCAGCAGTCCAATCCCCACTTTAACACAGTTCAGGATGAAACATAGGCCCTTTAGAAAGAGCAGAACTCACCCTTTGGTTGCAGGTGCCCCACAGGCGAATCTTGAAACCCTTCTTGTACCCCACACACATGGGAAAAATAAGGCAGATTCTTCTCTAGCAGTAGCAAGGGGGTTGCCCCTGGAATAGCAGGCAAACCTTCCTCCGCATCCCCTCAGGGATGGGGCACAGAGACCCCAATCAGCAGTCTCCACCACTTTAAAGAACAGCTTACTGTGTCCCTCTTTAGGTGGAAACACACATCTTTCCCTAAAAGGGGCTCTATTTCAGAGCTGAGGCTCCAAGAGCCTGTGCACAGAACTGCTGTGCTCCTCTACATCAATCTCCAACTCCAACTGAACACTGACTGTTCAAAACTCTCAACATTCTAATCTAACTCCCTTCTGCAGATTCCAATGTGGCTCATGCAGCTGCAATAGTTATATGGTGATGTCATCCCTCAGTCTCAGCTGAGACTGAGAACAGAGTGAGACAGTGTGAAATCCATTTAACTGGAGTTTCACAAGCTGCCTTCCTTGCCTACCACTAGGTCTTACTGGGATTCTAGTAACCCCGAATAACAAGGGGGTTACACTCGCCCTTGACTAGGAAAATGACTGTCTGCAGTCATTGTTTACCCGGCTTAGGCCATCCCACCCTATGTGCTACCTGCGGAGGGGGGTGATTAGGCCCCCTCCTGCCAAGTGCGAGCACAGGCAGGCAACACTAAGGGCCTAGAGGCCTTTAGCTGACATATCAGCCTCTACTCTACCCACTTACAAAGGACGCCTAGTGGCTCTGGTAGAACTGTCCAGAGCATAGCCCTAATAGATCAGCACTGCAGTCCCTAGGGCCCTTCAGGACTACAGCCTGTCTATCCCCCCAGCCCTCTAGGGAAAATCTGTCTGCCTCTAACTTAACACCCAAAACCAAAAACAACCCGGGGACCTCCCCGACCTTGGGCACCCTGCAACCACACACCAAGAAACTAATACCATACCATTACATTACATTACTGCCTCCTTACCCCCACAACCACACCTGTGGAAGGAAAGGGTTAATACAGTAACAACAACAACTACAACCACAGTACTTTAAATTACTACACTCTAAAGTACTGGTGAGGAACTCCGATGAGCCCCTCCTCCTCTTCTTGCCTTCTCTTCTATCTTCTTCAGGAACACCTGCAAGAAAAAAGAAAGACAACACACACTCTCCTAATCAGCATACACAGTCTATCTAAACCCCTACCATCAAAACACTGGAGAATCCCAAAAAGATTTTTTTTTTTTTTTTTTTTAGAAAAGCTAGAAAACAGTATATACATTAGAAAACAGTGGAAAAACAATGACATTATTTACAGTACACATTTGGGGGGATGGAGTGCCCTAAAAGTCCCATCTACTGACCACAGTGCCCGAAGACTAGTACATTAAAGAGTCTCTTCTGGGCCGGAGCCCGGTGAAGCACAGTTCTAGCATGCCAAAGTCCTGAAGGGGAGAGTCTTTGAGGACAGTTCACACATTCTTGAGTCTGCTAGTGTAGGGTGTGTACTGCAGTGTCATAAGGATAGAAAAGTTCGGACTTACCAGCCCCTTGTAGAAGGATTAAGATACACCTACCTGATCCTCAGCCGAAGACTCTGCCTGGCAGCATTTCTTCCGATACAGCTGGGCAGACATCTTCTGGGAACTACAGGAGGGCACATCTGGGAACTGCTGGGCTGATGTCATCTCTGGAGATGGAACCTTAGAACAGGAACAAAAAGGAAAACAGCTAGTCCGACGTCATCCGATTACCAGGAGATGAAGCAGGATACAGCTGGGCTGGTGTCCTCTCTGGATCTGAAGTCATATGGTGGGCCAGTCGATGGATTCTGGAAAGGCCAGTACACTGAAGAACTAATGAATGTGGGCCACCTGAGTCCTGGATGTCCATACTGGTGGATCAATAAAGGCACTACAAAGGCTGGTGTGGCAGTATTGACTACCACTGTTCGACTTTCCATCTAGTAGGCACGGGCACATTTGCCAGGAGGTCCTTGCATTGAGGCTAGTAGTACCGGGGGTCAGGAGCTTGAATTATTACCCCGTCTTGGGGCACATAATTCACACAGTGAAAGGTTTCACGTCCCTCTCCATCTACTATTCGTACAGTGTCCATAAACAGTGTCCTGCCTCTCTTCCACTGGGTATATTTCTCATGAAACAGTCTGTTCTTGACATGCTTGTTTGCACCAGGATACACACATTTCATTGCTTCGGCCCAGATCCAGGATTTCCTGCTGTTCTGAATCTCCTCCCAGACTCTCCGAGGAAAGGTAGGAAAGGACATTCCATAGATTTAATTTTCTTTCCTATGAACCAGTCTCTCCTCTTTACTAGCTTTGGTCAACCTGAGACTGCTGGCCTGGCTTGGGGGTGGCCAGTCCTGGTTCTGGCAGCTACACATCCTCTACGAGATGAAAAACGGATCCCTGACTACTTCTTCCTGCACCGCCAGGACAGTGGCATCACCACTCTCTTCCATGCATTCTTCCGAGGCAAGAGCTTGAGGCTGTGTACCCGTTCCTTTTTCACAAGGCCACATAGGTTCCCCCTCATCTTCTTTCTCACTGAGAATCTGTGCCCAGGAGTGAGCAGTCGTCCTCACTCCTGAGACTATCCACTCCTCACTAGGTGCGGAGGTCAACACCTCCCATTCAAAGGCCTCCCTCATCTCATCTTCTCCTATGAGACTTGGGCTAGGCCCCCCCCCCAGGGTCTGCTGATGCTTTGTCTGAACTATCTTTCTGCGATCCAGCATCCAAAACATCAGCATCTGGTTCTGTCTCTAACTCTGCACCCTCTAGCTTTGTGCCACACTCCTCCGAGGGGCCTTCTTCAACAGGCTCCGCCTGGTGCTGTGTGCTGCCAACTACAGATTCCTGAACCTTTGTCCATGTGGAAGCCAAACGATTCTGGGGCGCTTTATACAAGCCATATTTTTCTAGGCACCCAGAACAGTGAGGTATCATGAAGACGTCCCTTCCAGCATTTAAGCATATTTGACACACTTGCACTGGATATCCAGAAATCGTCACATGAGAAGGCAGTTGTCCTCCATAATAACACCTTTCAATGTCCCTTAACCTATTTACTGCTGCTGTTATGCAGCCTGGCATGATCCGGTAGCGAGCTGGTCCTGAGGCCATAACTGCAGGGAAAACAAACAAAAGCTCACTGTTACTGAAAGTCCCACTTTACTGAACACTCTCTTTACTTTTAAAATGGCTCCTCTGCTGCTGTGTTTACTTACTACCCCACCCTATAATGGCGGCAGCAGCACTCCTACGCATCAACATTCAGAAATTGGGTCAAGCCACTGCGCATCCGATTTACACACACTACTGATAACTTTTTCTCAAACTGCACAAACTTGCACTGTTCTTTTTCTAACACATTTACATGATTTGCCACAGACTTTTCACTTGCTGAAAACATTGCTTTAGCTCACAGTCCCTTAAAGCCTCAGGGTTTCAAGCACAGGATTGCCTGTAAACTAGTGCTGCACACTTGGCTACAACTCACAGTCTCTCTCTGGTTTTGAAACTTTAAACTGATGCTGAATCCATAACTGTGCTCACAGTCAATGGTCTAGCAGACTTGCACGTGCTGGTAAAACTTGACACAGTCGTTATTTGCAAAGCGACTACACTGCTGCACACATATTCAGCTGGCTTTTGGCAGAAAATGACTGTTTGAGCAACTTTTACTGTTGGTACTCACTGTTATCAGTAGCTGTTTGCTGCGATGGAAAACGGCCTGCAGCCAGTCTTGGAGGCCTCAGAAAGAAAACGGGTGGGCAGTCCTGCCGATCGTCTTCCCAATCACCACACTAGCAATTTAGTAGATCAAGATGCAGGTTGAGCCCGATTTTTAACAGCAAATGCTATTTTTAACAGTTTTACAGCGCTGTTTAATCACCACGACGCTCCTCCGCCAAGCCAGTACACACACTCCACTCACACTCCCTCTCGAATGCTGGGCAGTCACTGTTGAGCTGGCTGAGGGGCGGGACTGATTGCAGCCTCACCAATCACACGACGCCATGCAAATGAGCCTCTTTCCTCATGAAAGTGCTCTCTTCTTCACAGGCGATCATCGAGCAGGCAAATTTAAACTGCAGAAACCACTTTTTTTTTTCCCTCAACTGACTCCATGGCGGGAGCCCATTTCAGCCATTTAGCATGGCCATTCACACAGCAAGTCTCTCAGTTCACTCAAAAGCATTTCCAACGTCCAGGGCACAATTTTCCTGTTGCTACCCCTAATCTTCCACACTTTTCTTTATCACAGCAGTTCTTTAAAAAAAAGCATTTCCAACGTCCAGGGCACAATTTTCCTGTTGCTACCCCTAGTCTTCCACAGTTTTCTTTATCACTCACAGTTCTTTTAAAAAGCAGGCAAAAATACTGTAAGCAATTTATGCAGGACAAGGGCACACTCTTTTAGCTTTACTGCTCCTTGGTAAACAGTTGGCATTTTAACAGCAGCATAAGAACCACAGCACACAGCGACGCACTAGTTAAATTGCTTCAGCTTTTTGGGCTACCCACTGCCAGATAGCCAAAACGCTAGCCCCCTGCCCGAGCACCTTTCCTCCCAAAATAAAAATCCAGAGCGGTGCCTCCATTTTGTAACACCCTCACCCCTGCCTTTTTGCAAAACGACAGGTAGTATGCTGTTGCAGCTGACAGCAGCACCTGGTGGGGACTGGGTTCAGGGAGGAAAAGGTTACTCGGCACAGGAGGCCTAGGTTTGGCTACTCTGCATGGGGCACCCAACTAAATCCGAACACAGGAAGCAATAACTGTAATGTCCAAAACCAGGAATGGGATTCTAAAGTGTGGCTTTTATTCACATCCAAACTGAACAAACAAAGCATAGACGGACCCCCACGGGGCTACATTCCTGGTAATGCAGATTAGAGCAGCAGAACACTTCTTCACTATTCCAGCCCCCAGGCTCTGAACCCACCAGGCACACAGCCCGGACTTGCATGCAGCTTTGAGTACACAGCCCGACTTGCATACTACTTGGGTTTTTCCCATGGTCCGGCTCCCCCTCCGGCCACTTGATCGCGGTCCATATGGCAGTGAACCAGTTTTCCTGTTGGTGTCTCCCCAAACCACCTTAGAGCCCTTGACTCCTTAAGCAAAATTTTCCTTCCAATCCCACATCTGGGTACTTCCCTCATGACTGGCCAAGTGCATGAGGCAAAGTAGAAATCCACAGAGCAAATCCGTAGAGGTGGATCTGGTTACTAAAGATGAGGAGTCTCCCACCTCCAGCTCCCACAATCCATACCCAGCCATTTCTCTGGACACTAAACAACTCTTTTGAAAGCTTGGCAATGTAGATTACTGGGTAGACGTATGTCACATCTCCTCAACATGTCTTGACTTCCCCTTGTGCTGGACTTGAACATACTTTTACTTTTGGCTAAGCCTATTACTCTAGGCCTCCCACTACTTCAGCAGTCCAGTCTTCACTTTAACACAGTTCAGGATGAAACATGGGCCCTTTAGAAAGAGCGGAACTCACCCTTTGGTTGCAGGTGCCCCACAGGTGAATCTTGAAACTCTTCTTGTACCCAACACACATGGGGAAAAATAAGGCAGCTTCTTCTCTAGTAGTAGCCAGGGGGTTGCCCCTGGAATAGAAGGCAAACCTTCCTCCCCATCCCCTCAGGGATGGGGCACAGAGACCCCAATCAGCAGTCTCCACCACTTTAAAGAACAGCTTACTGTGTCCCTCTTTAGGCGGAAACACGCACCTTTCCCTAAAAGGGGCTCTATTTCAGAGCTGAGGCTCCAAGAGCCTGTGCACAGAACTGCTGTGCTCCTCTACAACAATTTCTAACTCCAACTGAACACTGACTGTTCAAAACTCCCAACATTCTAATCTAACTCCCTTCTGCAGATTCCAGTGTGGCTCATGCAGCTGTAATAGTTCTATGGTGATGTCATCCTTCAGTCTCAGCTGAGACTGAGAACAGAGTGAGATAGTGTGAAATCCATTTAACTGGAGTTTCACAAGCTGCCTTCCCTGCCTACCACAAGGTCTTACTGGGATTCTAGTAACCCCGGGTAAGAAGGGGATTACATAAATAAAGCCTAAGTTTATTGCGGATGTTTATTTTCGAGGGTTTCCTTCATTTTTGGCTAAATTCTTCTGGGAATCATTGAATTGGGGACAGTTGCCTTGTTTTTTTACCTCAGACCTCACGGGGTTTATCGCGAGGCGCCTGCAGCAGATTTCAAACTTAAACAGTGCCTGTGGGTTTTCTCTCTAGATTGGCAATTACGAGGAAACCTTTTTTGTTATATTACTGGACTTTGGTATCTTCTGTGTCAGAACTGTCTGTAAGGGTGCAGCAGCCACCTGTGCGCATTTGAGTATTACTGGCTTTCTGTTAAAATTGGCACTATAGATCCCAGTTTTACAACCAGAAAAAAAGCACTGGTAATAGACAGAGTTTATTAACCGGGGCAGGACTGGCCGGTGACATTTTCACAGAAACCTGCACTCAGTTCATAGGTCCAGAACTGGTTTGCTTTGCTTAAATTGGCGAACATAGCAGACAAACCTTTGATAATTATCGCTGAGGATAAATCAAAGGCTTCTGACAAGGGGCCATTCAAAAGTACTAATACCAAAAGCAGAGATGCTGAGAAATCCTCCAGATCCCAGTCAAAAAATAAAGCTTCCAAAGGTGAAGTTCCTCTCAAATTGAAAAATAATAAGAGTGATGAAAAAAGGAAGTTTGAGCAAGCCTCTGATGAAGTGGCTAAAAAGAAACTGTCAGGACAGATATGTATGCTCCAGTTGCTCCTGGGAAAGCCAATAGTAGGACAACAGGTAGCTTAAAGCATACAGAAAAAACAAAACACTTACAAACTGCGCAGGTTCTTCCATCAGTGCAAGACATGGAAAAAGCATGGCAACTATTTCAGACCCTTCAAAAAATGGGTCCTCAATTTACTGGGGCTGGCAAGCACTCTTCCACAGTTCTCTGTTCTGTAGACTATGAGGGTGATACAGATGATGATCAATTTTATGATGCCCCTGACATGGATTTTGAGGGCCTTGAGCCCCAGGAGTCCCTGGACCCTCGCCTTGGGGATCCCCCGGGTGACCACGAGGACCCTTCCTCAATGTTTACATTTATACAAAATATGCTGGATACCCTGGACCTTCCTACACAGGAGCCCAACCAGGATGTCATTGAGGACAAAGATTATAGGGAGATGAAGGGTCTTTCATCCTCAAAGACCCTGGTCATCCCTATCTATAATGCATTTAGAAAAAATACCATGAAGGTGCTTCAACACCCCACTTCAGTTCTAGGGGTTGATAAGCGGCTTGAGAGAAAATATAAATTGCCTAAAAATGGTACCGTGTTCCTATCAGCACACCCTAGCCACGAGAGTATAGTGCAGCAGGCAGCTTGTGAGAAAGCTGGAGCCTCCTTGTCGTCCTCTCCCCCTGACAAGAATTCCAAGAAAATTGAGTTTATAGCAAAGAAAATGTATGCCACAGCTTCCCTGCTTGTCAGGCTTTTTTCTTACATGGCATTCACAGCCAAATACTAGAAAGCCCTTTGGAAATCTGTCCAGGCTATCGCCTGCAGTGGATCAGATTCTGTGGTGCAGGAGCTGGTGGATACATCAAAAACTGCCTTGGAAGCTGCTATGTACCAATTCCACATGGCAGATGACAATGATGCAGCTTCTAGGGCGATGGCCCATGCCATCTCTCTGAGATGCTTTGCCAGACTTAGAACAACCAGTCTGACCACAGACACTCAGAACAAGGCCATGGATTTTCCATGTGATCAAAATATGTTGTTTGGTTACAGAACCACTGACTACATGAAAAAAGTCGATGAGTACAGGGATTCCGGCAGAGCCATTCATCCAAGCCTAAACCCACCACCCCTCAGAGATCCCATCCCAGGGGTGGTAGGGGCAGAAGTTTTGTTGCCAGGTCTTACAATCCCTATCTCCAATCTGACTATAACCAGTACAGAGGGTCTTTCAGAGGCAGGGGCAGAAGGGGCCAAAGAAAAGCCACCTCTACCCAGCCATCTGCCTCTCAGTCTAAGTCCTGATGTGAGTGTCCAGGTCGCCTCCCCGTTTCCAGTTTGAGGCAGACTCTCACACTATCTTCAGCACTGGTCCCTCATCATGTCAGACAAGTGGGTGTTGGAGATAGTGAAGAAGGGTCTGTCATTACAGTTCAAGCAGCTGCCAGACCTCAAGCATACCCAGGTGTCAAGACCTCTGTCACCATCACAGATACCACTGTTGGAAATGGAGGTACACAACCTTCTGGCTTTACGAGCAGTGGAGAGGGTCCCCACCCATGAGAAGGGCAAGGGCCTCTACTCCAGGTATTTTCTGACACAAAGGAAAACTGGCTTGAAACCTTCTTCACTCAAGCTACACCTGGTGGCTATTTCAGCCTACCTTTTGGTGGGAAAGAAATCATTTTTTTCCCATGACATTTTTAAACAGTTTTTCAAAGGCCTCTTGCTCCTCCAGCCTCCAACCAGGAAGCCTGTTCCTCCTTGGAGCCTGAACCTTTGCATAGATGGGCTCATGAATCCACCTTTCGAGCCTATGTCCACGGCCCACATCAGGTTTGTAACTTGGAAGACCATCTTCCCGGTAGCCATTATGTCTGCCAGGAGGATTTCAGAGCTACAGGCCCTGTGCTCTGAGCTGAATTACATCATCCCTCACAATGATAAAGTTGAGCTCAGGACAAACAGGAAATTTCTGCCAAAGGTGGTTTCAGAGTTTCACTTGAACCAGTCCATTACTCTGCCTGTCTTCTTTACTGAGCTGTCCACTCCTGGCGAACAAAAGCTCCACAGCTTGGATGTCAAAAGAGCCATCTTTCACTACCTAGAGCATACTAGACAGTCCAGAGGCTCTTCCACTCAGTTGTTCCTCATCTACGGGGATGTAGGCAGAGGAAGACCAGCTACCAAGAGAACTATTTCTCGTTAGTTGGTCTCTTGTATTAGACTCTGCTATGAGAAAGCTGGTCAACAACCTCCAGTGGGGCTCAGGGCCCATTCCACCAGGGGCACTGCAGCCTCGCTTGCAGCAGCAAGGGACATTCCCCTACTGGATGTCTGCAAAGCAGCTACCCGGAAATCTGTGCACACCTTTGTGAAACACTACAGTTTGGATGTGCAGTCCAGATCTGATACCAAATTTGGCAGGGTAGATCTTACTTCTAGAGGGCTCTTGCAGTAAGTAATTACATATAAGACTGATGTCGGGAGGCGGCAGGACCCCATGGAAAAATTTCTAGCTAGCAGTCTCTGGTGAGGGACCGCCCCCACATCAGGTGACCGGTGTCAGAAGATGTCAGTATAAAGGTACGGTCCCTCACGCCCGCCTTCCAGTTCTTTCCCACTGTTAGCTTATGCGCTACCGCTGGAAAAGTTCTCGTTCATCAGGGCTCCTTTGCCGGGTAGTTTTATCAAGTATTTTTGATTTTTTTTTCTCAGCCATCGTCAGGTACTCGCTTGTTCAAGAGCGAGGCATTTTCTGGAGAGATGCTCTGTCTCTAGATTGGAGGGACAGATTCGTCTATGCCTTCCCCCTGATTCCTCTGATCCCTCGTGTCTTGCAGAAACTAGGTTCAGAAGGAGCATGAATGATTCTGATCGCTCATTTCTGGCCCAGGCAAGTTTGGTTATCTCTACTGCAACAATACTCAGAGGAGCCTCCTCTTCCGCTGTCACGGATTCTGTTGACCTAGGATCAGGGGACTCTGGTTCATTCAGGTCTCAAGTCCCTTCAGCTGCATGCATGGCTCCTGCAGCCATAGCTCAAGCCCACTTTGGGGTTTCTCCCGAGGTGGCTGAGATCTTGGTGGAGGCTAGGAAGCCCTCCACTAGGTCTCCTTATGCCATGAAGTGGAAACGGTTCTCAATCTGGGCCGCTTCAAAAGGCTTAGAGCCTTTCTCTTGCTCAGTTGGGCAACTGCTGGAGTACCTGCGCCACCTCTTCGACCTGGGTCTTAGTCACTCGTCTCTGAAGGTACACATGATGGCCATTTCGGCCTACCATATTCCCTTCGCAGATAGGATGTTTGTTCAACTGGAAGTCTCTAAGGCTTTCCTCAGAGGGGTTCTTCACTTGAGACCCCCTAGCTGAGTTCCCGCCGCTCCTTGGGATTTGAACTTCATCCTTGAGAAACTTACTTTGCCTCCTTTTGAACCGGCAGCCTCGGCAGACATGAAGTTCCTTTCATAAAAGATGCTCTTCCTAGTGACCATTACCTCTGCTCAGAGGATTTCTGAGCTCCAGGCCATAATGTGTAAAATCCCGTACTTGATTTTTCACAAGGAACACGTGGCTCTACGCACCAATCCTAAGTTTCTCCCCAAGGTGGTAGTGGAATCTACTTTGAACCAGTCCATAGAATTACCCGCCTTCTTTACACAGTACTCCAATCAGGGGGAGTATCTACTTTACACTATGGATGTTCACCGCATTCTGAGATACTACACTAACAGAACAAAGGATCTCGAAAAGACTGATCAACTTTTTATCTCTTTTGCCTCCAAAAGAGAATGCAATGCTGTTTCCAAGCAATGCCTGTCTAAATGGTTGGCTCATTGCATCACCTTCTGTTATGACGAATACAACAAGACCCTTCCAGGTCAAATAAGAGGTCACTCCACTAGAGGGGTTGCTGCCTCTGCGGCATGTTTCAAGAATATGTCAGCGGCAGACATTTGTGCTGCCGCCACTTGGACTTCTGTTCATACATTTACAAAACATTATAGTTTGGATATTGCCTCTAGCCGTAGAGCAGGCTTCGGGCTCGCTGTTCTGCAAGGCCTTCTTCCTTAAGGCCTTCACAGCTAGAGGATCTGCTTGAGTAGCTTTCCTTCTCCTGTGTGCTTCTTCTTATTCCAGACTGCTTGGGACTCAGTCCTATATGTAATTACCTACTGCAAGAGCCCTCTCGAAGTAAGATAGTACAGTTACGTAAGAACTTACCGAAACAGTAGATCTTCGAGAGAGGCTCTTGCAGTAGGCAATACCTTCCCGCCCTCCATCCCCCTAAGCTTTTTCAGCTCCATTTCCAGTGAGGAAAATATCCGCTTCTGTCTCGTCCGGTCCCTTGTGGCCTGTGGCGGGAAAGAACTGGAAGGCGAGCATGAGGGACCGCTCCTTTATACCGACGTCTCCTGATGCCGGTCACCTGACCTGGGGGCGGTCCCTCACCAGAAACTGCTAGCTAGAAATATTTCCGTGGGGTCCTGCCGCCTGCCGATGTCAGTCCTATATGTAATTACCTACTGCAAGAGCTTCTCTCGAAGATCTACTGTTACAGTAAGTTCTTACGTAACTGTACTTTTTACAGGCTTCTTCTTAAGGAGCCATTCCTTATTAGGCATAAGGACAGATGGTACTCAGAATGGTGTTTCGTCTCTCAGGTGCTCATGGCATTTCAGGAGTTCCAGGACATAAAGCTTGTGTCCGCCTGTCCACAACCTCCTTAATCCAAGGGAAGGAATTGCACAAGTTGGAGTTATCATGCACTGTTAGGCTCTAACTTAAACGGATGGTTGCGTTCCATAAGTCGGATAGTATTGTTGTTTAGGACAACTTTGTAGTAAGAGGCGGCCCATGGTTCTCCTCAAGGCTCACGACTCCAGTGATAAGGCAACACCCTGGGCAGTCAGGTGAAGCATTGGTATTAAGGTTATGCAAGGCAGTTACATGGTTGCATGTCCGCACGTGCACAAAACATCTATCTTGATGTTCATAGTTCAGCTGACGCAGTTTGGTCACAGAGTGCTTCAGATAGCACTTCGCAAGTAATTCTTAGTGCTTGCCTCTGGCATATGGGATAATCTTCTCCCCCCCCCTCCCGTTTTTTCTGGGTACTGCTTCTTAGATTCCAGTTGTTATGATTACCCACTGACAATGTGGAGTGCTACAGAAAGAAGAAATTAACTTCATACTTACCATAATTTCCTTTTCTGGTAGCTCCAACACTGTCAATTGGGCCCTCCCAGGATCGAATTGTCCAAACCTTGAGTCCAGTGGAGAGCTTTTTTCCTCCTTAGATGTCTTCCTGGAAGGTAAGACAGTTTTTTATGTTGCTTGCACGCATGTGCAAGAAACATAGTGCCATCATCCGAGTTTTCGGAGGTGTGTCAGCCCGTCTTCCAATGCAGTCAGTGTGTTTGCAGGCACGGCCCCAGTTCCCCAATCACAGCTGCAGCTGTCTATGACAAGCTGAAAATGCAGTGGCATACAGTTGAAAGGGAGAGCTCCGGCAGGCAGGCAGGGCTCTCCCCCCACACACATACATGCGCGTGCGTACGCACTGCGTGCTCATCGCATCACTGTGCGGGCTGCACGGCCCACGCCCCCAAAGACCCAGGTGCCACTGGGAGCCCACCCCAGCTGGCAAAATGATGCTATGGCCAACGGGTGCCCAACTCGCCGGCTCCACTGTCCCCCCCATGCTGTCGCCGACGGGTGCCCTATCCCCTGTCGGCTCCACTATCTCCCCGCCCCAAGCATCCAGGTGCCACACTGGGAGCCCACCCCAGCATGGCAAAATGTGTTATAGCTGACAGGGGTGCCCAATCCCCCGTCGGCTCCAGCCCCCCTGACAGCCTTTCAGCTGCCACGCTGGGAGCCCACCCCAGCATGGCAAACATCCACCGTCGTCTCCAAATAAAAAAACAACAACCTGTAAATAGAAAAACTGTCCCTCGGCGCTTCTCCCCTGCCCCTCCCACAACCTGCACCCACCCACTGCGCACTCTGCCTCCCCACACCCCCCTCACCTCATACTTACCTCCGGAGCTCGACGCGACGATCTTCGGCGGACCAGGAACACGTCTGCACTCTTCAAAGCCAACCGCGAACTGAGGAAATGCTGGTAAGCTGTATAATGGAATAGATAGGATTTTTTCAACTTTGTTGCATATCTCAGCCATTTTTTGGAATTTCTGCACCAAATTTTCAACATGGGGTTTTTGGGACCCCTTTCTTATGAATGCTGTCACTGTCATGGCGTTACTCGGGCCCAAAGGGTGATTTTGCAGCCACTGCGCAAAATCACCTTTCCGGAATGATTAACTAAACGACACTGCCAGTGTTCATAAGAAGGTGGGCTCTCAAAAAGCCTATTTTGAAAATTTGGTGAGAAAATTCCAAAAAATGACTGTTTTACAAGCGTGCGTTGCGCAGTACCTACGCACACTCGTAAGTTCACGAATTTTCAATATTTTCACTCCAGATTTTCAACATTGCCATTTTACCACACCTCCTTATGAGCAGTACAGCTGTCATTTTTCACATCCTGCCCAAAACGTGTTTCCGCCCATGTTGAGCACAATGGCGCAGTCGGTGTGCAAACTCAATATATAGGACACATTAAGAAAACCACAGTGACAGTGTTCATGAGCAGAGGTCTTAAAATGGCTATGTTGAAAATTTGATGAAAAAATTCCTAAAAATGACTGTTTTACGAGAGTGTGTTGCGCAGTTCCTATGCACGCTCGTAAGTTTGCGAATTTTCAATATTTTCACTCCAGATTTTCAATGTTGCCATTTCCACACCTCTTTATGAGCAGTGCAGCTGTCATTTTCATATCCTGCCCAAAGCGATGTTTCTGCCATGTAAGCACTTTGATGGTACGTGTTCGGTGTCTTGAACTCAATATATGGGACACATTAAGAAAATCACAGTGACACTGTTCATGAGCAGAGGTCTTAAAATGGCTGTGTTGAAAATTTGGTGAAAAAATTCCTAAAATGACTGTTTACGAGGTGTGTTGCTGGTTCCTATCGCGCTCGTAAGTTGCAATTTTCAATATTTTCACTCCAGATTTTCAACATTGCTATTTTACCACACCTCCTTATGAGCATGCAGCTGTCATTTTTCACATCTTGCCCAAAACATGTTTCCGCCATATGGCTTATTATAGGCGCAGTGTGTGAACTCAATGTATGGACACATTAAGAAAATCACAGTGACACTGTTCATGGGCAGAGGTCTTAAAATGGCTATGTTGAAAATTTGGTGAAAAATTCCTAAAATGACTGTTTTAAAAGTGCATTGCATGGGTTCTACATGCAGCTTCGTGAGATTCGAATTTTCAAATTTTGCACTCCAATGACTTCCAAATTCCTAAACAGCACATAGAAGCAAGCAGCATTCGGCATTGACAAATGCTTGTTATTTACATGTTGAAGTATATTTTATGTTGGCAGTTGATTATAATGTATTAAATTTTGTATCTGTTGTGGCACTGTGAGGTCAGTAGGGACTGGGGGGTTACTGCTGCATGGAATTCTCATATGCCCAACATTCTGAAGCTTGTGGTGTGCCATTCCCCTGGAAAGAGTGCACTATACCGAGTTGTTCTGATTACTCATTGACAATGTTGAAGCTAATAGAAAAGGAAATTATGATAAGTATGCAGTTAATTTCTTCTTTGTTTGACAAGATCTTCCCACTGTGAATCCATACTGCCTCAAATTCTGTGCTCCATATATCACAAACATATGAATATACAAAATTGCTGGCAGAAAAGGCCCATAGGTCTGTCAAGTCTGCCTGAGTGTGCAGCTCGCAGTATAATACTACTGCAGCTGCCCTCCCCCCACCCACTCCCTTCTCTTCATCCCCGCCTCCCAGTCCTATCCCCATCTTATTCTTGCCTGTACTGACCTTGCCCCTGACTCCTATCCCATCCCTGCTTAAAGCTGTCCACTGTCCTCAGGTTGATTAGCTCTTCCAGTAGTCGTTCTATCCAGCCACCACTCTCTCCTTAAAGTGGTGCCTCCTCATCTCCCTCTAACCTCCCTTCAACTTCAGGCTTTGTCCCTCGTGACACTTCCCCCATTAAGTGGAACAGTCCTCCTTCCCCGACTTTGTTTATGACCTTTAAGTACTTAAAGGTCTCTGTCATATTCCCGCTCTCCCTTTCTATCCTCCAGTGAATACATGTTGAACTCCCTCAACCTTTCCTCATATGGCATGTCCCCTAGCCCCATAATCACCTTCGCCGCCCTATGCTGTACCCCGTCCAGCAATTTCACATCCTTCTTGAGGTATGGGCACCAGTACTGCACACAGTACTCCAAGTGCAGCCTCACCAGTGATCTATACAAGGGCAGGATGACCTCCTTTTTCCTGGAGGTGATACCTCTGGCAATGCACCCCAACATCTGGTTTGCCTTTGCTTCCGCCCTCCTGCACTGCACCGATACCTTCATGTCCCCTGTGACTAATACCCCCAGGTCCTTCTCCTCCTCTGAGACTGCTACCTGTACCATCACCCCCCCAGCCAGTAGCTGGTTCTGGGGTTTCTGTCTCCAAGGTACATGACCTTCTACTTCTTAGCATTAAACCCCAACTGCCTCTCCACTGACCATAGCCCGAGTCTAGCTAGATCCTCCCTAAGTGCCTGCCTCCATTCCTCACTGTCCACTTTTGCATAAATCTTTGTGTCATTGGTGAACAGGCTGATCTTCAAGTTTCAAGTTCAGGTTTATTGCAGGAAAACTCTGGTTGAGCAAGCTCATTCACAAGGAGGTCCTGGAGCAAGCATGATCTTACTCTTGACCCCCTCTGCAATGTCCGCTATGAAGACATTGAATAACACAGGGCCCAACGCTGAACCCTGTGGTACCCCACTGGTCATGGGCTTTGGCTTGGATGTGTCTCCTCTTACAACTACCCTTTGCTGTCTGTCCTGCGGCGAGCTCCCAGTCCATGCCACCAGTTTCTCCCCTGCCCCCAGGTCCCTCAGCTTGCCCAGTAACCTCTCATGTGGCACAGAATCAAAAGCTTTGCTGAAGTCTAGATGCAGGACATCTACTGCATGTCTCTCGTCAACCGTCCTAGTAACCCAATCATAGAAATCAACTAGGTTGGTCTGGCAAGATCTTCCCAAGACAAACCCATGCTGTCTCTTGTCCTGTAGTCCATTCCTATCCAGAAAGGTTATCAACTTCTCCTTCAGAATGCTCTCCATCAACTTCCCTACTATAGGAGTTAAGTTTACCAGTCTATAATTGCCCGGTTCATCCTTGGGCCCACTCTTGCGGAGGGGCACCACATGAGTCATTCTCCAGTCCTTGGACACATTCTCCGTATCCAAGGAAGTGTTAAACAGGTCTGCCAGAGGGCCTGCCAACACCTCTGCTAGTTTCTTCAGGACTCTAGGATGTACACCGTCCGGTCCTGGTGCCTTGTCCACCTTCAGACCTTTCTGTTAATAGTGATTCCATTAGTTTTCCCCACCACTGAGTTCAGGCTGACTGACCTGTAAATACCAGCCTCCTCCCTGCTCCCATTTTTGTGGAGAGGGACTACATTCCCCCTTCTCCAGTCCTTTGGTACCACACCTGTTTCCAGTGAACTGCTGAACAGGGGTGTCCGTGGTGCTGCCATCACCTTCCTGAGTTATCTTAATACTCTGGAATGTATGCTATCCGGCCCCATTGCCTCGTCCACTTTCAGATTAGCGAGTTCCTTTAAGACTTTCTCCTCCTTAAATGGACTGGTGTCCACCTCCCTCCCAGTGGTGCTTCCGTCGCCTGACTTTGGTCCTTCCCCTTCCCTTTCTTCTATGAATACTGAACAAAAATTCTTGTTCAGGATTTTTTCTTTTTCTTGGTCCCCCACTGCACACTTCACTCCTTCCCTTTTAGGCGTTATAAAGAATATAATATAGTAACTATAAAATAATGCAGAATAATAAAATTTTAGTAAAATATTTTTACAATCTAGGATTTTTCCCCACGGCACATGGAGCCCACAGGAGCCCCTGAAGCACATCAACCTCCTGGAGCTGCTAACAATGCAGTCATTCTCCTCCCAGCTGCAAGGTCAGTCTGTCCAAATCAGAACAGACAACACCACAACAATGTACTATATAAACAAGCTTGGAGGGACAAGATCCTCAAAACTGTGTACAGAAGAAGTGAGGCTCTGGGACCTGGCATAATCCTTGGAAGCAAACATTTCTGAGGTGCACCTACCAGGCAAAGACAATGTCCTGGCAGACTCCTAAATCAGAATCAGCCAGGGAAATCACGAATGGGCTTGAACCAACAGGTTCGGGCCACAGTTTTCAGAAGGTGGGGCACTCCCAAAATAAACCTGTTCACTTCTTGGTAGAACAGTCAGCTCCCACAGTTTTGTTGTAGACCACCAGCCAGAGAGACAGCCTCAGATGGCACCGTAGTCTTGTATTGGACAGGGAGATTCCTGTATGCCTTACCATCATTCCTACTCGTACAGAAAGTCCTTCTAAAGCTCAGGAGGGTACCTGCAACAGTGATTCTAATAGCTCCAGACTGGGCCAGACAGACCTGGTATTCAGTGCCCCTGGCTCTGTCCAGCAAGAGTCCAGTCAGCCTGCCATAAAGTCACAGTCTGCTGACTCTGTCCCAGGGCATGGTGCTTGAGAGGTCAGAATACTTTGGATTTGAGGAAATCCTGAAGGTGCTCAGGGTTTCAAGGAAGTGGAAAGGATTTTCTTACTGGTGTACCTCCAGAAGATTAATCCCAATGGAGGCAGGGTTGCCTGTGGTCCTAGAATCCCTGATCTTCTTCGAGGATATCTTATTGATCAGGCCATACCTTTGGAACTATACCCGTGTCAGCGCTAGAACCACATAGAAACTTTGGCAAGCCCAGAGCTGCCCACCGCAGTGTCATGTGGACGGCCCTGTCTCTCCTCAGTTCTTTTCCTGCCATTGATCATACTCGTTGGACCTGCTCACAGAAACGTCAACTACTAGCTGCTGTCATTTTAATTTTCCCCTTAGAAAAGTATCACTATTTTAGTGATTTTTAGCCCCTGCATGTTGCTGAAAGAACCGTCAACTTTATTTCGGTACTGTTGTTGTGGAGAGAAGATACATAAAGACAGTACCCACAAAGTGCATGTCTGCTGTTTAGGCCTTTTCCACGACGTGAAATCATGCAAAATCTGCAAAAGTTTTCACTCCGCTACTAGGTGACTCAGAAAAGGGGTGCTAGAAAAGTTTGTACTTATGAGAACTTTGGTAGCCATGGAAAAACAGCACCAAGAGAAGTCTGCATTGCCTGCCCCAACAACTAAATCGTGGTCATCAAAATCCAAAGAGAAGTCATCATCAGGTAGCCACAAGCATAAGCACCATGACAAGGATAAGGATAAGGCCTTGCCGACCTACTGTAGGTCGCGATTGCAGTCAGCAGGTACTACCTTATCATCATCAGCTGCTCCGGTGGTGGTGACTTCAGCCGCCCCCTTCCGACCAGACGCCAAGGTGAGGGCTTGGCTTTGGCATTGCCAGGCCTACTATGTGTGGTACATCATTGTCATCATCTGGTCTGTACCTGCTGTCTGTTATTACATTCACTACCCCCTAGTACAGGCATCATCAATAGTCAGTGCTAATATCATTTTCTGAAATGCCATTTCGCCTCCTACCAGGTCTGTTTGACCAGCATGGCCTACCAGCGATGGGAGTCTCAAGCTCTCAGACTCATTCAACACCGCAACACAATACTTAGGGGCCTACTCAGTGGCCACCATCAAGAAGGAGGACAACAAGGTGGAATACGACTCAGACCTCTTAATGGAAAAAGATTATGCAGAAGGGGGTTTATGCTGAAGACCACTACTTGACTGGTACTAGTTCCACCCTAACCTCTTGCAGTGAGGAATCCATGGATAATACACCAAGGTCACCATCAGAGGATCCCTCTTTTCAAACCATGATACAAAAAGTGCAGGCAGTTGTGGGGTTTACTCTAGAAAAGGAAGAGTCCACAAAGAGGAATCTGTTGGAGTTTTTGGAGGTGCCTGAATCCCCCTTCGTAGTCGTTGCTCCAGTTTATCCAGTCCTGGAAGACGCCTCTTTATGTTGCCTGGTATAGGCCTAATACCATACCAGCAGTCCCCTAGGAAGGCTGACAAAATATATCCTACACAGTCTCATTAGCCTTAGTATGCTAACCAGCTTGAAACTGGCTAAGTAGTCATTACAGCTGCACATGACAGATCCATGGTACCCAAACATACGAGTTTCCTGCCTTCTGACAAGGAATCCAGAAGGCTAGATGTTATGGGCAAACGTACCTATGCCTCACTGTGCCTGTATATTGCAAACTACCAGGCCCATATGATATAATACCAGGACACCCTCTAGAGGAGTGCCAAAGTGACTGCACAGGCCCTTCCTGAAGGTCAGGCAAAAGCAGAGTTAATAAAATCCTTGAAATCCTTAACTGCAGTTGCTGAGGTGGGCAGGCTTTTGATCTGCTCAACCTGTGATCTCAGATGCATTTGCCAGGGTTGCAGCCTCTGACATTTGCATGAGAAGCTGTACATTGCTCAGAATAGCTGGATTTGCTAATGATGTGAAACAAGCTGTGTCACCCTGTTACCTCTATAGCCAGCCTAAGGCTTCCCTCTATTTCTCTGTGCCCCCTACCCCTCCCTCTGTGCTACTGCAGCCCCACCGTCTATCTTCCTACTGCTTGTAACATAGATCTGTATCCTGTCCACCATCTCACTTCCTTGTAAACATAGACCTGTATCCTTTCCATCATCCCCATTCCTTCCCCTGCTTTCATTTCTCCCTCTCCTCCACTGCCCATACCTCCCTAGACCACTCTTCTCCCATGGCCCTCCTCCCACCTCCTGTCCTTTTTTCCTGATCCCCCCCCAACATTCCCTTCCCCCATTCCTTTTTCTCCCCCTCGCTGTCACACAACAAGGCCATTGTTGGGTGCTCTGTCTTCACCTATTTTATACTTAATTCTAAAATGTGTTTTTATTGTTTACCCTTTAGTGCCTGTCAGAACATTGTACCCTTGTTATTGTAACACTCTGGTGCTAACTGTCGTATTATATTGTATGATGTTATATTTTATTGTATTTGTCTTTCAGCATGGAATCTCTGAAAAAAGAGCCTCAGGCTCAAAGGTATTATGATCCAAAAACAAATAAATAAAATTAAAAAAATGCCCCTTTTAGAAGCCATAGACTGTTTGGCCATGATGTGGAGGAAGCTTTGAAAGGCCTCCAGTCCTCTAGAATGATATGAGGTCAGTCAAGTCCCTATACCCCACACCAGGCAGGGCAAGGGCTACAGTCAGTTTCATCTACTACCAGCAAGGAGTAGCAGACCTACTTACAGAAAATAAGGCAGAGGGTAAGGTGCTAGAGCCTTGCTAGTTAACCTTCCCCCAGGTGCCCATTCTAAAACACCTAAAGGAGGCAGGGGCGGTGGTATTTCCCCCACCGGTTCATAATGACTTGCAGCCATACACCCCACAGATTACCTATGGAATCCCAAAACACAGTATCCCAAACTCTACAAGACCAAGTTCAAGAGACTGAATTTCGGAATCGGATAGGTGCCCCAGATCAAAATGTGGGGTCCCGCAAGGGAGTTGCATTTAATGTGGGGGCTTAAGCCCCCACCCCGTAACTAAAATAACCAGCTCCGAGGACCGTGGACCTTGGAGTTAAAAAAAAATAGTCACGGGGGAATGGCAAGGAGCAAAGTTGCCTGCAACCGAACAAACCCGGTCCACGCAACCTTGCTGGCCAAGTTGTTGGCAACCCAGCCTCCACACACACGGGGTAGCTCAGCCAGCACCTGCATCCTCTCCTGTCTTGGAGTGCCTGATAAGGGTAGCGGTACATCACATCCGCTGCTTTACCCCTGTCGGCATTGCCTGTGTCGGGACACTACAGCTTACAAGCAAGCGTGTTTTGGGATACTGAAGTCGGTCCCATGAGTGTCGGGATTCTGAGCTTCAGTATCCTAATAGGATACCCACCCCACAACCATGATTGTCGCCAGGGATAGTTGTAAGGGGCTGACTCTCCCTTCATTTGTCTCACTGGAAGGAGATAACTACAGATGAATGCGTACTGGACATAATTGCAAAAGGACATGCTCTGGAACTTCTAGAGACCCCTCCAGATCATTCACCATCTGTCTCCACATATCCTCAGGACACATGTCACTGCTTATTTATTTATTTGAATTTTGGTGACTGGGTAAGACTGCTGAGACAGAATGTCCCTTTCTCAAGGGCGACCCAGGGGAGGGTACAAAGGGAGGTACAGAAATACAGACATAACAGAATAGGATAAATGTATAATAACACTTAAGGAAGAGATAAAGCCTTGCTTCAGAAATGGACCATAGCTCCAGTTCCTGCCAGGCAGAAGAACAGGGGCTTCTACTCCAGATACTTCCTAGTCCCCAAGTGGACAGCAGACTTGAGGCCAGTACTAGACTAGAGAGACCTGAACATTTACATAGAATACAAGAAGTTTTGGATGGTTTCCCTACAAGCCCTCATTCCCCTGATGAACGCAGGAGACTGGATCTGTTCTCTGGACATGAAGGATGCTTACCTTCATATCAATCGGAAAGAATCACAGAAAATATCTCAGATTCCTGTTAGAAGGAGAACATTACCAGTTCAGAGTCTTGCCCTTTGGCTCATCTTCTGCGCCACTTGCTTTAACCAAATGGTTGGCAGTGGTAGCAGCAGCCTTTCGCAGGGAAGGACTGTATGTGTTCCCTTACCTGGATGATTGGCTGTTGAAGGCCCAGTCCAGAGAACAAGTGCTATGCACTCTGGCTCAAACCAGGACCTTGTTTGACCATGTAGGCCTAAATGTGAACCTGCCAAAGTCAGTGCTGAACCTCCCTCCACCCCTGTCAAAGACTGCAGTATGTAGGGGCAGTACTAGACATGGATCAGGGCTGTGCATTCCTCCCTTTGGACGGAGCGGAATGCCTTATAGCTAGGCTTGCCAGGATTTGATTGAAATTGATAATTGGCATTAAACGTCAATTTAAGAACACATGTTGCAATCGACAAAAAACAAACATCGATTTCTTTTTTTTTTTTTTATACAAACCCAACTACACCAAACACTACAGCCTATTTTTGCATTTTATTTTTTTGCTTCACCATCGAGATTTACTGACAATTCGCAGCACTGACATTTTTGACATTTCTTCCCGACATGTTGTCATTCACAGCCTAGGCAGAAATGCATGAATTAAGCTTACTACAAAATACAGTGGCACACTCAGAGCAGCCCCCCCCCGACAAAGCTTTTGTTTTGATGTGAAGTGCCGGGACACAAAGGCTGTAATGGACAATACCAGCTTGCCTTACACTTTGGTGCTCAGAATGCACAGTGTGCTTCAAAGAAATACAAAATCACACATATCCCCACAGTGCAAAGCATCATGGGCTGTATATGCAAATCACCACAGAATATTATGCTGGTTCAACTTTAAGCAAAAATGCATGGTGCCGAAAGGCCTCTCACACAGTTTGCAAAAGGGTGCCAACAGAAAGATACAGACACGTGTTTAGTCCTACCAGGACTCATTGGTGTGCCTCATCTGTATAACACCCCAGTGGAATGAACCAGCTACCCTAAGATGGTCTATCTGGGTTATTTTGTGGTGAACCCAATAAAAACAAAAAACAAGCTAAAAGACAAAGAACCTCAGTGCACAAGCACTAAGGCAGTGGTTACCCCAAAGGGCAGTGGCCGGGAAGCCAAGTTTTAAAGAAATATAAAATCAGTTGTGCAGTACTATTTAGACCTGATGTCGCTAACCTCGTCTATTGCCGAGTCTACAGCCATGTATCGCTGTTTTGATAGTGTGTTAGTATTATTTAGGTTTTTTATTTAACGGTAACATGTCATGTGCTTTTAAACTGCAAAATAAATCGAAAGCTTTCATTCAGAGTTTGAATTTTGAGGATCATTGTGCAGCAATAAAAAATCGATATTTTCAGTTGAAAATATATATATAAAAAAAATTTAAATCGAATCCTGGCAAGCCTCTTATAGTATGGGCCCACCTGGTGTACTGCAGTCAGTCTGTCCCATCCAGGACCTTGTTATGCCTTCTAGGGCTTATGGCGATAGCCATTGTAACAGTACCTTTGGCTTGCTTGCACACATCTTTGAGTCCAGTGAGAACAATCCACAGATGACCTAGACAGACCTGTACTAGTGAAGTTCATCTGAGAAAGGCCCTGATGTGGTGGATGGCCTGCATCAACCTGCTCAGTAGTGTACCATTTCAGAGTCCAGCCCATTCACAGGTTCTCACCTCGGACACCTCGGAATCTGGGCGGGGAGTGCTCCCGAGTCTTACCAAACACATGGTGCTTGGTCCCAGATGAAGAGAAACTTGCACATCAGTGTCCTGGAGATGAGGGCTGTTCTCCGCAGTTTGCAGGCATTTCGAGCAAATCTCACACCAAGCCATCGGCTAGTGCAGATGGTAAATGTCAGTGTGATGCATTATATCAACAAACAAGGAGGGACTCATTCATACCCATTACATAGGGAAGCAATGAGAGTGTGGTAGTTTGTTCTGGAACACGGCCTAGAACTCTCAGCCATACATCTTCCAGGGGCCTAAATTGAATCAGCACACAGGCTAAGTCAGTCACTGTCCAGCCTACCTGAATGGGAACTGCTGACCTCAGTGGCAGAAGATCTCTGTCCAAAGGTGGGGTTGCTCAGAATTGAACCTTTTTGCATCCCCACACAATGCAAAAACAACTGCATTTTTTGCTTGCACGTTCCAGGGCCTGGAGTTTTATGGCAAGTTGCATTGTCCCACTCTTGAAAAGGGGGTTTCTTATGCCTTCCCTTCCTTTCCACTGATACAGAGAGTGTTGCTTAAACTGCAGATGAAGGGAGCAACTGTCATCTTAATTGCTCCTCTTTGACTTGACAGATCTTATACCCACTGCTCCAACAGCTAGCAGTGGAACCGCCAGTGCCCCTGCCACCGTGCAGCGGTCTACGATCACAGGACAGAGGGGGTGCCTGGTCCATCTTGACCTGCAATCCCTGCATCTACATGCATGCATGACTCCTGAAAACATAACCAATGGCTTGGTCTGTGGTATCCTCTAAAGTGTCTGATGTTCTGTTGGCTGCTAGAAAACCCTCCACCATATATATCTGCTCTTTGAAGTGGAAGCGGTTTACATTGTGGGCCACCTCCAAGCACCTGGATCTTTTTACTTGCCCAGTTATTGCAGTGTTGGAATACTTGCTATCTTATCAGACACAGGGCTCCAGTATTCCTCCCTGAAAGTGCATTTGGCTGCTATTTCAGATTTTCATGCCCCTGTAGATTGCCTTACGGTTGCCCAATTCGAGATATCCCATACCTTTTTGAGAGGTATACTACACTTGAAACCTCCAATTAGGAACCCAGTCCCAGCTTGGGACTTCAACTTTGTGTTGTAAAAGTTTATTTCGGCTCCTGTTGAGCCTGCTGTGCATTGCAGCCTGCGTTTTCTTTCTCAGAAAGCATTGTTTTTGGTTACCATTACTTCTGCTTGAAGAATTTCAGAGCTACAAGCTCTAATGCGTGAGCATCCATACTTAATTTTTCACAAAGAGAGGCTGTCTACGTACAAATCCTAGGTTTTTGCAAAAGGTGGTGTCTGAATTTATTTTAAATCAAACTATCCACCATCCAGTTTATTTTCTGAAGTATGCCAGTCAAGAGGAAGCATTACTCCATACATCAGAAGTGCATGGAATCTTCAGGTATTATGTGACTCGCACGGAGGACTGCAGAAAGTCATCTCAACTTTTTGTTTCATTCACCCCTGGGAAAGAGGGCACTTTTGTGTCACAACAGTGCCTGTCCAAATGAAATGCAAATTGTATTACTTTCTGTTATTGGAAGTACAGTAAGGACATTTTTGGTGTTGTCCGTGATCATTCTACTAGAGGCATTGCCACTTTTGTTGCTTGTTTTAGAAATACCTCAGCTGCTGACATTTGTGTTGCTGCTACTTGGAATACTGTCCACACCTTCACTAAGCATTACAGTCTGGACATTATGTCTCACAGACAAGTAGGTTTTGGCCTGGCTGTTTTACAAGGCCTGCTGTCATGAGCACACATGTCTTCATGCACCCAGACTGTCAGTTTTGGTACTCCCTGGGGGTATGCCCCCTGAACAGCGACATTTCTATGACGACATGCATTGATATCGACAACAGCGCCATGTCACTGTAGAAGTGCCACTGGGATCGGGCAATCCCTTCCCCTGACCTGCACCCCCTCCCCAAACAAACTCCAACCTGGAGTTAGAATCCTAAAATACAGGGGGGTTTAAGGGGCTTTGCCCCCTAAAGAGAAGACACACCCGATGTGTGTGGCTGTATGTAACTAAAATCGCTGTCAACATGAAGCCTGGCGGTGTGATGCCAGTCGACGTTTTCCTTGTCAAACCGGCATTGTAGAGCCCTCCTTGGGATTCGTTCCAAAGGTGTGGCCAGGTGAAAGTGATACCCTCAAAGAAAATAGAACAGTTAAGTACTTACCATAACAGTGGATCTTTGAGAGAATCTCTTTCGTCAGGCCATGCCGACCCACCCTTCTTCCCCCTGCGGGAGAAGAACACAGGACTTTTCTGAACAGACTTTGTTCCATCACTGCTTCTTCAGTACCCCTTGTTGCCTGGTGTGTGGGGTGCTGCCTATAGCTGCTAGTTCTCCATAATGAGGTCCTCTGGACATAATCTCTGGTGGGGAACTGTAGGAGAGATGGGGCCACCTATGTTTATGTAGTCACTGGCCCATGACATTGTCGTGGGTGGTCCCTGGCTTGCAAAAATTTCCTTGTGGTCTTAGCACTGGTGCAGGTATAGTTCGAAAAATGTGGCCTGATGAAAGCAATTCTCTCAATGATCTGCTGTTACAGGTAGTACGTAACTGTTCTTTACATCTACTGTACAGTCTCTAGGCCTATGGCCTCCAGCACTAAAGAAGCACTTAGCAGCAGTGTCAGCCTACATATCAGCAGGCAAGGGAAGGTTACTGGCCTCACAACCCATTTTCAAGTTTTTTTTTTTTTTTTGTAAGGCCTCGGTCATTTGTACCCAATGGTAAGGTGGTCCCATCACGGGATCTCATTGTCTGCCTTGCTCAGCTTATGAAGGCTCAGTTTTTTGGACAATGAAGACTTGAAGTATGTCACATGGAAAACCATATTCCTGATTAATGTGATCTCCTGTAGGAGGGTAAATGAACTGCGAACCCTCTGCACAGAGACAAATTACGTAATCTTCCACAGGAATAAGGTAGTCCTTAGAACCAACAGGAAACTCCTACTGAAGGTGGTGTCTGAATTCCATCCTAACCAGACAGTAATACTTCCTGTGCTCTGTTCAGAACACTCCTGTCCAGGTGAGCAAAAATTGCACAGCCTTGACCTGAAATGAGTTCTAGGTATCTACATGGACTGGACAGAGCAAGTCATGTCCCAAAACGCTCAGCTTGTTGTCACCTATGACAAGGCTGGCGAAGGTAAACCAGCAACTAAGAGGTCTATCTCTTGATGGAATAGTCTCTTGCATCCAGTTCTGCTATGAAAATGCTGGGAAGATACCACCCAGAAGCATAAAGGCACACTTCACAAGGGTTACCTCTGCCTTTGTGGCATCCACAGATCATCCCCTTATTAGACATTTGTGAAGCAGCTTCCTGGAGAACAGTGCACACCTTCACAAAGCACTACTGCCTGGGCATACAGTCCAGGAGGGATCCCAGCTTTGGAACTGCTGTTTTGCAGAATGTTTTTCCTAAGGAGGTTCTGGACCCAGCCTCCCAAGGTGCTGCTGCAGAGTCTGCTTACAGCGTAAACGCTAAGTGAGGGATTCCTAGGATCGAAAGAAAAAAATTACTCACCATAGTAATTTTGTTTCTTTGTAGGGATCCCTCACTATGTTTACATTCCCCACCCTGCCTGCTCTTCCTGAACCTAAAAATAGATTCTCACAAAAATCAGGTATTTACATTAAGGTTGCTTGAGCATTACTATTGCAGTTACTCTACAATTATAATGTTTGGCATTTTTTAAGTATTCCTGTGTTTTTTTACATGTCTGCTTCAATATGATTGGTGTTTTTCAAAAATGTTTGTAAAATTGAAAACATTTTTGGTAGCCCCTTAACCACTGTTCCACTTGGGCACTAGAAACAAATCTGGTTAACTGCCAGAGTGGAGCTGCAGAGTTTGAAATTAGTATTCTAAATTCCAGAATTGCAATAGGTTCCCTCTCCGGGGCATCTGTCATTATGGAGATAGCTGCATAGAGTGTAAACATAGTGAGGGATCCCTGAGAAGAGACATCATTACTACAGTGATTAATTTTTCCTCCTGATATACTGATCAGTATAATTTCATTATGTACATTTTAACACTGCAAAATACTCCCTTGAACTAACCTGTTAAGGCATCTGCGCATGAGACACGCTTCTTATAAGAGCGTCTCACACATAGGGAGAAGGAGCTCTCTGATTCATCAGAAACTTTACTTCGATCTGTAATGGCATGAAGGAGTAGCCTGTGGCAGTTTTTAAAATTTTTGAACAAAAAGAGCAGATGATAGATGCAGCCTTAATTAGCTGCTGTCCTATCCCAATTCTGATATATACTGTGTGTGTGTGTATATATATATATATATATTTTTTTTTGCTCATTGTAGACTTTAAAGTTTTATTTTTTTGTAGGATGAAGATGGAAATGCATGCAAGATGGATGAAAAGAATGACTCGACGTTGCAACAAAATCACTTTCTGTTTCAAACCCCTCTGAAGAATTTTCCCAGTGGTATGTTCCCTTGTTTAAAACAGGAATCTGTTTATTCATGTTGAATATTTACTGGTACTTTTTTTGTTTTGTTTTTTTGAAAATGTGCACACCAACAGTGACCGTGATACAGAATTTGATTTGAACATCAGTTGAGTGAATGTGTAGCACTTTTTCCAATGATCAGATAAAGCAGACACCTAACTAAATGTG
Source organism: Neoceratodus forsteri (assembly GCA_016271365.2). Lineage (NCBI taxonomy): Eukaryota > Metazoa > Chordata > Ceratodontiformes > Ceratodontidae > Neoceratodus > Neoceratodus forsteri. Next base: position 214,364,626 of record CM057456.1, read on the forward strand.
AGCCAGCTGTGTGACTATTTTGGGCAGTATCTGATGCATAGCAAACAGTTCATCTGTTTCATAGCTACGTCCCACTCAAAAAAGAGCCATGGGACTCGGTGTGAGTTTCTTGATACAATAAAGAATAAATCAATATTTTTTGTATAGGTACTGATACATAGTTGCACGGAAACAGCAGTCAGTAGGGGGAAGGCTTTATCTGGCATAGGTGCGCCTGGAGGGAGGGGTTTAGGTAGTGCCAGGAGGAAATGGAAGTGCATTCTAGTCATAGGGGATTCCATAGTTAGTAGGACAGAGATGCTGGTATGTAACTCAGATCAGGTAGAGGTATCTGTTCTGTGTCTTCCAGCTGTGACCACAGGCATGGTAACTCCCCAGTTGGAGAGGGTTACTGGGGCAGAGGGTGGAAAGTTAGATATTGTCATACATTTAGGTACTAATGACGTAGCGCATAGCAGTGTAGAAGAGGTTATGGGCAGATCCAGGGAATTAGGTAGTCAGCTGAGGACAGTTGCGGATATGGTAGCCTTCTCCAAGGTGCTTGTGGTGCCACATGTAGGGGAGGGTAGAAAAGATAAAACAAAAGAGTTTAATACGTGGCTAAAGGTGTGATGAGGAGGGGGTTCCAGTACTTGGGGAACTGGAAAATCTATTTAGGATGATAGCTAGTTGGTCACAAAGGATGGCTAGCATCTGAGTAGGAAGGGATCAGTGTGTTAGGGCAAAAACTAGATGAAACAATTATCAAGTTTTTTTTTTTTTAACTGGGTAAATTGCAGTGCAGTGTTAAAGGACAGGAGAATGTACAGGTAAACAGAGGGAGCCAGGACGACTCTGCCCCGTACACAAGGGTCAAGAGAATAAGGGGGAGTTAGGCAGAGGAAATCACCCTTGGGGTTTATGTTGCATCCAACACTTTGGGTGTGCATTAAATTCTCATATCACACACTTCCCCATCCTCTATTCTAAATTTTCTATTGGGAACCACTAACATCTTCTCAAGGTCATCAGTATTTAGCATGATTGATAGACCCAAAAAGAACCTGCAGGCTTCAAACATTATAAGGTTTGTTTTCAATTCCTGGCAAAGGCAGACTACTGCGAATTGTATTTAAAGTGCCTGGGTCCAGACCATGATTGTCTCAGTTGTGAGCTCTGTGTTACGTTTTGCGGAAAAGAAAGAAAGATAAGACTGCGAGAGATGGTTCAGAAATCAGGGTGTTTGAAAGGTGGAACCCTGAAACCAGCAAAAATAAAAACCTTAGAGCAGATACTGGAGGCTGGGGTATTGGAAAGGTGAAACCCTGAAACCAGCAAAAATAAAAGAAACTTAGAGCAGACACTGGAGGCTGTGCCTGGCAAGAAAAAAAAAGTGTTGCTGTCCCTCCCCCTGAAGAAGGAAAGTAGCTGCCAGTGGACACAAATAAAATGCCCTCAATAGAGGACATGACAAAGGCATGGCAATTTCTCCAGTCTATGGGGAATTTTATGTACATATCTGTCCCCACTCCCCTTGCTCTGGTTCGATTTTTCATGCCTGTGGAGGAGGAGGAGGAGGAGGTTGAAATGCACAATGAAGAGGAGGAGGAAGGAGAACCCATAGAACCAGATGGTTCTCCTAAACAACAATTTGGCTTTCTTCCTAGGCCCTCGGATGATTAAACCTCTCACTATACCTTTGTGAAGTATATGGTAAATACCCCCAACATCATCTTACAGGAAGCTAAGGAGGATGAGGTGAAATTTGTGGATATGAATGGGCTTAGCTTTCACAAAGAGCTTTTTTTTGTCAATAAAATTTTTATTGTGTTTTTTAAATAAGCAAACAATACATCAAATGATTCACATAGCCTTATACATAATGCAAAGAAAAAAAGAACCATTACATTCTAATAAAAAAAATACATCTTAGCCTTATAAGTTTGAAACTGTAGAATCTGTATTAAAATGTATGCATTCAAACAGCATTACTATAAAACAATATTAAAAATACTTTTATTAATAGTCAGTTATCAGTGAAGTATGGTATCTACAAAGAGAAAGTAGCAGGATATTTTAATTTTACCCAGAATTGCTAGTAGAAGCTCAGTAGATATCCTTCATATCAGTAGTGAAAAAAAAAGAGACAACAATACGGAAAAAAAGAGAAACTGCTCTAAAAGGTATGATGAAACTAGAGCAATAAAAAAAACAAAAAACATTGAGAGGAACGTACAGAAGAGGGTGTGAGTGAAAGATGGCTGAAGTGGTATCTGAACACCCCAGGTAAACCTAGAGGGCAACACAATATAATAAGCTAAATGCATTATCAGGTAGGGGATATGAACCAAGTGTCAAACAATGGGAATGCATGGCCTATTGCCAAGTAAATCCCCACACAATAACCCATGTACAGTGTAGTTCCACATCTGCTAACAAACTTGTGGCCTAAGCCATTCATGTGAAGTGCAAGCCTTTCTGATCGAATGATCTCTAAAAATTGAGCTTCTAGGGACATGGATATGTTGTTCATCCACACTGTCTGGCAGGTTCCTTGCCGCTTTAAATCTTGCTGGAAGGTCTTCAAGCTGGCTCCTCCAACCCACCCGGGTGGTAAAACTCTCGGCTTCGCCCCATGACGCCAAATCTTCCTTACCGCTTGGAAGCTCAGGTTCCCTCCTTAACGCTCTGCGTGATAGACTGGATCCCAATTCTTCGGTTCGTCCGAAACTCATTTTAAAATTTTCAAGACTTCGGTCTTCCCTTTCCCTTGTGGCTGCGATGGACAAATCGACTCCCGGTTTTCGGCGGTGCCATTGTGAGCAGAAGATGTCCAGGATGGACCCGCACTCCATGTGCGTATTCTGCCTCGGCCGAGAACACGACCCGCAGGCCTGCGAGTCATGCTGTTCGTTCTCGGCCAATGTTCTGGAGGACAGCGCTGCCTGGTTAAAGCTGAGGTGCCCGAGCGCTACCACGGTAAAGTCGAAGGAGGCCTACATGGTTACTGCGGCAGCTGGCTGGGCTGAGCAGCTTGAGCAGATGATCGCCCTCGAGGAGGAGGCAGCCCAGGCCACATCTTCCTCCTCCTCGGTCGCGGCATTTATCCCGCTGTCTTTGGGTACCTTGTATTCAGCTTCGTTCAAGAAGCTTTGCCAATCCCTTTCCACGAAGGGAGAGGAGCCATCGGGACATTCCTCTCTGTCCAAAAAGAAGGATTCTAAGGGTAAGTCCCATCGTCAGCGTTCGTGGGAGCGGGAGAGGTCCCTTCCCGGACAGACGACTGTCGACTTCGGTCGAGGTTGCGGCTAAGGTCGCTGGCTTCATGGCGTCCCTGTCCAGCCAGCCTGCCGAGACATCCGCCGACGCGGTCGGTTTTTCTCACGCTGACGTGGCTGTCGACTGGTGAAGCCGACAACCCTTCTTCGCCGTTCCCCGGTGGAGACCGAGGATCTGCCTGCTTCCCCAGTGCAGCAGTCCTCAGTTAAGGTGTCCGAGGCGAGGGAAGAGCAGGTGTCCCCCGCTCCTTTCTAGGCCCGTCCTCATAAACACTGAGGGTCTCGGTCTCGGACCTCTTCTCAGTCCAGCCGATCCCGCCGACATCGGCGGTCTCAGTCTCGGCACCGAGGTAAGCGGTGCCGCCGCTCGTCCTCGTCTTCCTCCTCGGAAGAGGAGAGGCTTCGGCGCAAATTGCGTCGATGCTACGAGGACCTGATGTGGCAGCAGTTACTTTTGTCCGGGAGCTAGTCGACGCTGACACCTTCCCTGGCCATCAAGTGGCTGTCACCTGAGCGGCTGAAACAACCCCTCGCTGCAGCCGAGATGCCCAAGCCTAGGCCGGTTGTTCAGCCCGAAACCTGCTGCCCCACTGATTTTGGTGGAACCTCCGCCTCCACAACCGAAATTGGGGGCGCTGACTAAGGACTCTCGGTCAGGTCAAGGCCTGCCCCACAGGTTGTCGGTCACCCTCACTCCCAACCGTCCTTGGCAGGTGGAGGGTGGCTCAGGCCGTAGGCAGCTCTTCACGGACTCCTCGGAGTCCGACGATGACTCATCCCTGTTCTCCAGGCCGGTTGACCTGGAGTCCTCCAGGGGCCAGTCACTGGACAAAAGCCCATCGTCCTTCATGGGTTTGCTTCGGCTCATCTCGGAGTCCACCGGGATGCAGCTCAAGCCCGTATCCAAACGGGCCAAGTATCCCCTGACGGAGATACTGGACCGAGGGGGTTCACCCACGGAGGTCTTTCCAGTGGCTGAGGCCACCGTAGGCCCAGCCTTGGAGCTTTGGCAGCGGCCTGCTTCCTGTCCTGTGCCCTCGGCCAGGATGGCCAGGAAGTATGCGGTCCCTACCGTCTCTTTGCCCGGTTTTCAGAACACCCTCTGCCAAGGGTTAGTCACCGACAGCTGCTTCCGTGCTCCAGGAACACTAGGGACGTGGACAAGCCCCCGACAAGGAGTTCAAAAGCTGGACTATGCCGGGTGCAAGGTGCACGCTTGCATCCTTCCTTGGCCTCACGCCAGGCCAGCTCGGCGGTGCTGATGGCACACTTCTCCCACGCCTCATGGGCTCCTGGATGAGGTGATCCTCATCTCCGCCGACCTGCAGACCATGGTCTGGCAGGTTCAGGACCAGTAGGCGGTGGTGAAGCAGCAGCTCCAAACAGCTCTGGACATAGGACTCTGTGCCAGATCGGTTGCGGCCGGTGGCCATGCGCCGCAGAGCATGGCTGAGGATATCCACCTTCACGGCGGATACCCAGCACAAACTGGCAGACGCCCTCTTGGGACTGACTCTCAGCCCTGGAGTGGAAGGTCACCTCCAGCGGATCGAGAAGTCCAATGCCACTCTGGACTCGGTCACCTCCGCCCAGAAGGACAAAGGTCGCCGACAGCAGCAGCACAAGTCCTTTCACCCTTCTGCACCTGCGGCACGTCCGGCCCAACAGCACCAGCACCAGGGCCAGCAGGCTCGCACTTGACATCCCAAACCCAAGCCCACAGCTTCCTCTAGTAGGAAGCAGGGACGTAAGGCCCAGAAGGTCCTTCAGCCGTCCCTCCTCCAAGTCACTCCAGTGACAGGTTGAGGGTGTCACCTCAACCTTGTCACTCCCCTGCTCCCCCGTGGGGACGGCTCTGCCACTCTTTCCACCTGGTTCGCTATCACCACGGGACCGCTGGATGTTGGAGGTAGGAAGCGCCTGCCTTTGGGTTTGAGCAGGCTCCACCCTTTGATCGTGCCCTCGGGGCCATGGGGTTCGCAGCCTCGCTGTCGGCCCGCCCGAGTCGATGTTGCCCTGCTCCTCAAAAAGAGGTGATCAGGAAGGTGGGATCCCTCCAGACCCAGGGTTTGTGTCCAGGTATTTCCTGTCCCAAACGGACGGGGACTGGCGCCCCATTCTCGACCTGCACGACCTGAACAGGTTCCTAAGGTCTCGGACCTTCAGGATGGTCACTCTGGCTCAGATTATCCCATCCTTGGAACGAGGCATGTGGTTCTGTTCCCTGGACCTTCAGGACGCGTTCTTTCACATCCCAATCCGTCCGTCACATCAGAGATTCCTCCGCTTCAGAGCAGAGGATCCTCTCAGTTCGGGCCATGCCCTTCGGCCTCTCCCTAGCTCCCAGGGTCTTCACCAAATGCATGGCAGTGGTGACAGCATTCCCAAGTGCACTGGAGGTTCTGGTGTACCCCTACCTGGACGACTGGCTGATTGCAGCCCCCTCCAGAGCAGAGGTGGAGCGGTCCAGAGATCTGGCCCTCCAGGTTTGCTCTCAGATTGGCCTCCTCATCAATGAGACCAAGTCAGAACTCGTGCCAAAGCAGGTGATACATTTCATCGGGGCAGAGCTTGACTCTCTTCGAGCCAGAGCACGGCTCCCAGCGGACAGGGCCAAGGTTCTTTCCTCCTTTGCCCAATCATTTCAGGTTGGGCAATCGCGCCCTGCCCAGGACTTCCTGGGTCTCATGGCAGCCTGCACCAGCGTGGTCCATTGGGCCTGCTGGTACATGCGTCCCCTTCAGTGGGGACTGGCCAGCCAGTGGTCACATCACTTCGATCTGCTGGATCAGCTAGTGACAGTGACTCAGGGGATGTGGAACACTGTCCAGTGGTGGACCGTTCCGGCACATCTGCAGGAGGGCATCCGGTTTGTCCGCCCCGAGCCGACAGTCTCTCTATTGACTGATGCCTCTCTGATGGGTTGGGGTGCCCATCTAGGGGCGCTCAGAGCGCACGGCCTCTGGTCCCCTCGGGAGTCCCGATGCCACATCAACCTGCTGGAGCTTCGAGCGGTTCATCTAGCCTCACCGCCTCGGCCCGCTTTACGTGGTCAAGTGGTTCAGGTCCAGACGGACAACACCACGCACCATGTACTACCTAAACCGCCAGGGCGGACACACTCCATGCCTTTGTGCAGGGAAGCTCACATTTGGTCTCTCGATGCAGTCTGGAGGCGGATCTACTCACCATTCACGTGGCAGGAGCCTCTAACACCCCGGCCGGTGCCCTAAGCCGGATAGGGCTGCGTGCTCATGAGTGGTCTCTGCCGGAGGTAGTACAAGATCTCTTCTCCCACTGGGGCATGCCTCAGGTGGACCTGTTTGCCTCCAGGGAGAATGCGAGCTGAGACTGTTTCATGCCCGCCCTCAGCAGGGCTCACTGCAGGGGATGCCTTCTTGAGGCCGTGGACCCCGGCCTTTCTACGCCTTTCCCCATTTCCCTTGATCCACAAGGTGCTTCTCAAGGCGAGGAGGGACAAGGCGCACAGGTGATTCTGGTAGCCCAGACAGGCACCGTGCCAGTTCTGGTATCCAGATCTCCTCAGTCTCTGCTCCAGGCTCCCGAGGCGGCTTCCAGCCCCACCCGGACCTGATCTCAGTCAATCAGGGGAAGGTATTCCATCCGGACCTTCAATCCCTACACCTGACGGCCTGGTTCCTGAGAGGCTAGAGTTCCAGGCCTTGGGTCTTTCCGACGAGGTCCTCAATGTCGTTGAGGCGTCCCGTAAGGAGTCGACCAGAAAATGCTACGCCTTAAAATGGAAGAGATTCTCCATTTGGTGTCAGGCAAGGGCCTGGACCCTTCCTCCTGTTCCTGGCAAGCATACTGGACTATCTGTGGTCCTTTCTCAGCTGGGGCTTGGTTGGCGCCTTAAGGTGCACCTGGCAGCCATCTCGCTTACCGTCGTGGGCGGGAAGCAGTCGGTGGCGCAGGAGAAGGTGGTCGGGCGCTTTTCAAGGGCTTGATCACATATCCCCTCCGGTGCGAGAACCTCCACCTCCGTGGGATCTACTGCTGGTATTGGTTAAGCTCATGGGCAAGCCATTCGAACCGATGCACAGGTGTGACATCTCACCTGTCATGGAAGACCGCCTGCTTGGTGGCTATCACGTCAGCCAGAAGGATGGGAGAGCTCCAGGTGCTTTCCATAGTCTCCTTAGCTGGTCTTCCACAGGGACAAGGTTGTCCTGCCTCACCCGAAATTCCTTCGAAGGTGGTATCGGAGTTTCACCTTAACCAGGTGTTGACTCTGCGGTGTTCTACCCAGTCACCTCGGAGGCGAATATAGGCTCCATACTCGGACCCTAGAAGAGCGCTGGCTTATTACAAGGAACAGACGGCTGAAGTTCGGGGAGAGGTTCGCCAGCTGTTTGTCACCTACGCTAAAGCCGCACCTGGCAGACCTGCAGCCAAGCTGACGATAGGCAGGTGGGTCACCTCCTGCATAGATCTCTGCTATATTTTGGCGGGCATGGGGCCTCCCAGAGGGATAAGAGCTCATTCTACACGCCATACCGCTGCATCGGTGGCTGCTTCCAGGGATGTCCCTATCCAGGAAATCTGCAGGGCTGATACCTGGAAGTCAGCACACACCTTCATCACCCACTACCACATCGACCTTGAGTCACGCCGGGATGCTGGTTTTGGGGCCTCGGTTCTCCAGTCTCTATTTCCCAAGTAGGGGGTGTGCGCCTTGCCTCCCTCCTCCTGGAGAACTGCTAGGAGTCTGCCAGACAGTGTGGATGAACAACATATCCATGTCCCTAGAAATACAGGTTACTCACCTGTAACAGGAGTTCTAGGGCAGTATATGTTGTTCATCCACACGACCCACTCGACCTCCCCGGCTTCGACGCACAACCTGGCTTTCAGCGGGCTAGATCTGGCGTCATGGGCCGGAGCCGAGAGTTTTACCACCTGGGTGGGTGGGAGGAGCCAGCTTGAAGACCTTCTGGCAAGATTTAAAGCGGCAAGGAACCTGCCAGACAGTGTGGATGAACAACATATACCATTCCTAGAACTCCTGTTATAGGTGAGTAACCTGTATTTTCCGGCCGGCCCGTCGGTGCAGCAGTTGGATTCAAACAACATGAAGTCTTGCTATATTATGACTATTGCAGTTTGTCCCACCACTAGAACTGCTCCGGAGGTGAAAGAGTTAACTTCCATGCAGAGCATGGAGCTTAGAGCGCGAGCTCGGTTCAGAAGCTCTGTTAGGGTGGTTTCAAACTGAAACCGTCAGATTCTTTACTCCGCCTCACTGAACAGTCGCTCCGGAGATTCCTCCTGTTGCTTGGTTCATTTCTTCGGTTTAAAGCGCTATTTCTCGATTGAATTTAACCGCGATTTAATTATTTTAAACTCAAAACCGATTGGTTCAAGCTCTGTCTATGGTATCGTAAGTAATAGATAGGTTTTTTCTGTGTGGAACTTGTATGTTATCGGTTCGGTTGAACCAATCGAATTGTATTAAAATTTAAGTTTAAAGCCTTCCAAGGCTTTATGATGCGGTTCCGGTTCTATCGGTTCTAAAAAAGCAGTTTCATTACGGTTTTTCCACGACCCGTGACACGGTTTGGAACCGATAAGGGTGTCTTGCTCTACCGCCATTAAAAGGGCAAGTTTGTTGGTTAGGGCTGGCATCATGTTTGAGAAACCCAAAAGAAAAACCGGCCCACTGGTTTCAACACTGTAGTGTCTGTGGGAAGCCTTTGCCAAGGCTGACCCACACACTACATGTGTCTATTGTCTGGGGTTTGACCACCTCAATTCAGACTGCCAGATTTGTAAAAATTTCCCTGCAGCCACCCTGGACAAGAGAGTGGGCAGGCTCAGGGAACGAGAGGCCAAAAAGTCCGCTGACCCGGATGGCCAGCCCGGCTCAGTGCCAACCGAACCGGAGGGAGTGCCCTCTGACCAGGGCGAGACTTCCTTGGGCAAACGAAAAGCTGGCTCTGAGGAGCCAGTTCCAGCAAAGAAAACTAAAAAATCAGCAGGTTTGGAGCCCAAAATTCCTTCTCCAACTGCTGCAGAGATAGCCAGGGCAATACAGATTGTCCAGTCCCTGTCCCCGGTTCCCTCCGAACCGCCACTGTCTGGCAAAAGGTCGGTTCGGTCGGTTCCAATGGTTCAGGATTATGATGTAGAAGAGTTTTATGAACCAGAGGAGGGGGATGAGGATTATGATCAGTGTGAATGTGACTTTGAAAGTCTGGATGTGCCCATTGAACCGGACATCTCCCCAGACAGACCTTCAGGTGAGTCTCCCCCTAGGCTTTCTGAGTCCCCTTCTCATTTTTTGTTTTATAAAAAAGTTGCTGAGACCCTCCAGCTTCCCTTAGAGGAGGCTTTGGATGAGCAAGAGGAGCCTGACTATGTGGAGATGATGGATATCCCAGAGTCCAGGAGGTTGTCCATCCCTTTACATAAATCATTTAGAAAACAAACAATAAAAATTTTAAAAGCTCCTAATTCTGTGCCTCCTGTGGATGAAAAGATGGACAGGAGGTACACTTTGTCAGGTCCTGATACAGATTTTCTTTCACAGCAATGCAGTCATGTTGGGGTAGTTCAGGCTGCAGCCTGTGATAAAGCTAATATTCCCCTGGCTTCACATCCTCCTGACAAGGATTCCAGGAAGATTGATGCCATGGCAAAAAACAATACATGGCAGCATCCTTGGGACTCAGACAAGCAAACTGTATGGCTTATGTTACGAGATACCAGAAATCTAGATGGGATACTGTCATGGCTTTAGCTAAACAGGGTCCCTGGCCAGCTTGCAAAGGAGCTGGAACAGGTGGCTCTTGATGGTATTGAGGCATCTAAGGTGCAATTCCATGCTGCAGTGGATTCTAACGATGTATCCTCTAGAGTCATGGCTATATCTATGGCTTTTCGGAGATTGGCCTGGCTCAGGTGTACTACTTTGTCACAGGATACCCAGTCTAAGGCTATGGATTTTCCTGTGGTGGGAAATTCTCTGTTTGGGGAGCAGACAGAGAATTATATGAAGAAAATGGATGAATATAGAACCACTTATAGGAGTGCACAAGCCAAGGAACGGCAAGCCGCTCCTCAGAGGCAGCCCCCCAGGGGTAGGGGTAGGCCTTTTCACAGGCCTTTTTACCAGACCCAGGCCTCCTCCTCTTCAGCCTATGTACAGAGGGGGTTCTTCAGAGGGAGAGGCAGACGGGTTACGAGCAGGCCTGCTCCCACCCCTCAGCCTAAAGCCCCTGCCAAACAGGCACCCTGATGGGATGCCCAGGGTCGGCCTCCACTACCTGTAGGGGCAGGTTGGCTCACTTCGTCCAGGACTGGGAGTCTTTAACTCAGACAGGTGGGTCCTGGAAGTAGTGAGCCAGGTCTGGTTCTCAGCTTCAAAAATTTCCAAAGATGAGAGCCAGATCTTTTCCACCTACAAACCCTTTAGAGACTCTTGCTTTGGAAACAGAAGTCTCAACCTCTTGGCTCTCAGAGCTGTAGAAAGGGTTCTCCTCACCAGGGCAAGGGTCTGTACTCCAGGTACTTCCTTACCCCAAAAAGACAGGAGAGTGGCGCTATCCTAGATCTAAGATATCTAAACAAGCACCTTTAAAGCCAAAGTTCAAAATGGTGACACTGGGAATGATTTTACCTCCCTAAGGCCAGGGGACTGGCTAGCCTCCCTGGACCTCAAGGATGCCTACTTCCACGTTCTTATCAGAAGCTCCCATCGAAAGTACCTCAGATTCGAACTGCCCTCAGGCCATTATCAGTTCAGAGCAATGCCCTTCGGCCTCACTTCTGCCCCAAGGGTGTTCACAAAATGTCTGGCAGTAGCAGTCGCTCATCTAAGAAGGCAAAAGATTGCCATTTTTCCCTACCTGGACGACTGGCTCATTGTGGGTCAGTCTGCAGACCAGGTCAAATCACACCTGCTAGTTACTCAGCAGCTGCTTACCTCTCTGGGATTTCTTCTCAATCTTCCAAAGTCAATTTTGGAACCTGTCCAGGTACTCACCTTTATAGGCGCAGAACTGGACACAAAGCAGGCCAGAGCCTTCCTTCCTTGGAAAGGGTAAGGACCTTAGTGGCCCTGGCCTCGTCCTTCACTCTGCAGGTCTCTCGACCAGCAAGGCATTTCCTGCAGCTCCTAGGACACATGGCTGCCTCCACAGCTGTGGTGCAAGGAGCAAGATTTCAGATGAGGACATTCAGTTCCATTTGAGAGCTTTCTGGTCTCAAAGAAGAGATCCTCTATCCAAGTTAATCCCAGTGACTCGAACTCTGATCCAGGCCCTTCAGTGGTGGCAGGATCAGAGCAATCTGAGACAGGGGTGCCTTTCATCCTCTGTCCCATTCCTCTGACCCTTACTACAGATGCATCCCTCTTGGGATGGGGAGCTCACATGGGCGACCTCTCCACCCAGGGGTTATGGTCCCCTCAGGAATCTCTGCTCCACATCAATCTGTTGGAACTCAGAGCTGTTTTTCTAGCACTTCAGGTTTTCTCTGCATCTGTTCAGAACAAGGTGGTACAGGTCAGAACAGACAACCCCACTACAATGTGGTACATCAACAAACAAGGGGGCACTTGGTCTTGCCTTGTGCACCAGGCTTGACGTTGTGGTCTCTGGTTATTCCCTGAACACTTCCCCTAGAGTTCACCTCCCAGGCAAGGACAATGTCCTGGCAGATGCTCTCGCAGGATTTCCCAGGGCCATCACGAATGGTCACTGGATCCCTAGTACTGGGGATAGTGTTTGCCAGATGGGGCACTCCTCAGATAGATCTTTTCACAGCCCCAGACAATCATCAACTTCCACTGTTTTGTTGCAGGCCCCCAGTGTTGGGCTCAGTTCCCCTGGATGCCTTGCTTCTCATTTGGGAAGGGAAGTTTCTTTATGCCTTTCCCCCCTTCCCTCTCCTGTTCAAAGTACTAGTCAAAATCAGGTCTCAGCCCTGCAAAATGATCCTGATTGCTCCAGACTGGGCCAGGCAGCCCTGGTACCCACTCCTTCTGTCCTTAGCAGTCCATTTTCCCCTGTGTCTCCCCAGGAACCACAATCTGTTAACCTGTGCTCAGGGGAGAGTTTGGTATCCGAATCTCAAATCCCTCAACCTCAAGGCTTGGCTCTTGAGCAGTTAGAGTTTGCTGATTTACAACTTTCTCAAAGCGTTCTCGAAATCCTGAAGGCTGCTAGGAAGCCTTCCACCAGGGCTACCTATAACTCCAAGTGGAAAAGGTTTTCCATACGGTGTTCTGGGAAGCATGTTTCCGAATCTGCTGATCTACCCACTGTATTGGACTACATGGTCCATCTTAATTCTTTGGGACTGAGACCAGCTACCCTGAAAGTGCACTTGGCTGCTGTCTCTGCCTTCATTTCCGCAGGGAAGCCCTCTTCTCTTTCTGCTCATCCTGTATTTTCCAAGTTTTTTAAAGGATTGTTTCACACCAATCCTCCATTCAGGGACCCTGCCTCTGCTTGGGATCTTAATGTATGCATTGCTCAGCTGATGCAACCCCCCTTTGAGCCTCTGTCTTCGGCAGAGCTTAAGTATTTGACTTGGAAAACTGTATTTCTGGTAGCCATCACTTCTGCCAGGCGTATAAGTGAGTTACAGGCTTTATCAGTAGAGACTGACTTTATTTCCTTTCACAGGGATAAAGTAGTCCTCAGGACTAATAGGAAGTTTTTGCCTAAGGTGGTTTCAGATTTCCACCTTAACCAATCTATTTCACTTCCAGTGTTCTTCACTGACCATTCCTCCTCTGGTGAGAGGAGGCTGCACAGCTTAGATGTTAAGAGGGCCCTAAGTTACTACATAGAGCGTACCAAGGGTCACAGGTTTGACACCCTCCAACTGTTTCTCACTTACGGTGAGGTTGGGAAAGGGAGACCTGCCACTAAGAGATCCATTGCCAGGTGGATCGTTCTTGTATCCACCTTGCTATCAAAAGCTGGGTAAGTTCCCTCAGGCCTGAGGGCTCACTCTACCAGAGGTACAGCTGCATCTCTAGCTGCTGCTAGAGACATCCCTATCTTGGAGATATGTCAGGCAGCTACTTGGAAGACAGTACACTACTTCACCAAGCATTACTCCCTGGATATTCAGGCCAGGAGGGATGCTCGGTTTGGCACAGCCGTGCTTAGAGCCTATTCCCTAAGTAGGTTCTGTCCCTCCTCCATGGAGGTACTGCTGTGTAGTCTGCAATAGTCATAATATAGCAAGACTTCATGTTGTTTGAAGAAAAAATTACTCACCTTAGTAATGTTGTTTCTTCTAATAGAGTCTTGCTATATTATGACCCCCCCCCCCAGCCTGCCCCTCTCAGAACTCCTACTTTGGGTGTGGGGTGGGTAGTCTTCTGTTGGCATTTTTTGATGCCCTCTTTCATGTTTGGGTGTTGTGTTTATTTAGTTATTTTATCTTATTTTTCTGGTCCACTGACTTTAGGCTTGGTGTTGGGACCAGGAAAATGTGTTAATATATTAGTGGCCAGTTGGCTAGTGTAGGTTACAGCTTCCACACAGAACCTTAGTGAGTTTTTGCTCATAAAGATCTGACGGTTTCGGTTTGAAACCACCCTAACAGAGCTTCTGAACCGAGCTCGCGCTCTAAGCTCCATGCTCTGCATGGAAGTTAACTCTTTCACCTCCGGAGCAGTTCTAGTGGTGGGACAAACTGCAATAGTCATAATATAGCAAGACTCCATTAGAAGAAACAACATTACTAAGGTGAGTAATTTTTTCTTTCCGCTTTCGACGCCAGTGACCCAAGTTCGGGAACAAGCTTGGGTCTCTGGAGGGCCGGCCGGGGGGAGGTAGCTTGAGCATCCAATGACTGCTTGCTGTCTCCAGGGAGGGAAGGGACTGTGACCCGGTGTTGAAGCGACCACTGGTAGAGGCCAGGGGTAGAGCAACACATCAGGATCATTGGGGGTGGTGCGTGACAGACTTCGGTTCTTGCCTTGATGTCCGGACGTCATGCACCTTAAGAAAGCCAGGAAAAATCGCTCGCTGGCCACCGGATGATGGCTCTCTGTTCCCTGAGGGCCTCCAGCGCCTTCCCAGGGCCTCCTGTTCCTCAGCAGCATCCCTGGGCCCTAGAAGTATGTGCTGGGGTTACGCCTCCACCACCCCAGTGCCTTCCCCCTCGGAGGAGGGGGACCCGCCTGGCAGAGGGATAAGCCAGGATATCCCAGGGGTTGGCTGCAATATGAGGATCAGAGGAGGGCTGGGTAAGGACAGTGGGGGCTGGGGGGGAACTGGGTAGAGCCCGAAGGAGTGGTGAACCAGCGAGCACGGGGGTGGAAAAATAGATTACACAAAAAAAAAAAAAAAAAATTGAGCTTTCCACTCTTTCTAACTGAGCACCAGTGAGAAGCAAGGTAAGGAGCATTTTTCATATTCCTGGACTAAAAGTCTCCAACACTCATTCACACTAATGGGACTGTACTGGAGGTGCTAGGACCATGTGGGAGCTAAAAATCTTCAGGCGGGTCAGCGCCAGGATAGGACCATGCGTGCGCGGCACCACGAGACTAGCTCATACTGTATGGACTATCTCAGTGTTGACCCTCCAACTGCCTCAGTTCCTTTTCTGCCACCGTCAAGCGCACTTCAGTAACAACGTCGCTCACCTACCGGGAGTCAAGTCTTCGTCTGTATGACAGCAGCTATAGTCGTTCGGTATTTGATTAATTTGCTACTTTTAGTGTTCTTTTCTTATTTTTGGAAAAAAAAAAAAAAAGAAGAAGAGGAAGAAATTCTCAGCCTGCCATCAATGGAGTCGACCTTAGACAGTAGTGGTGACAGCAGAGAGACTACGTTTAAAAGCTGTGATGGCAGTGGGGCTGTGTCTGGTCCACTGTCCTTTGCAGAGGGGGCAGTTTGACCATAGGCAGTCTGGTTCTCAGGGGGGAGGACAGTCTGCGTGAAGCACAAAAGCAGCAGACCCATTCCCAACCTCGATCGGGAACCTGGCTCCGCCCGACCTCGAGCTCTACTTCCTCCTGTCAGTGGAAGAAGAAACAGCACCACTCGAGGTCACCCTCTGGCACATCTGCGTGGAGATCGTCGGTGGTGGAGACCGGTAGGCTTGACCTAACTCCGGTGGGGTCCTCTGTGGCTATGTTGTTAACGGCTGTGATCTTCAACACTGGGCCCCATCTCTGTCCTTGATGGGGCTCTGGTGTGCAGTTTCACCTCTGGGCCACTCTTTTAGAACTGGGTGTATGGAGTCTGCCCAGTTGACTTGGCCAGTGGACCCAGTTCCAGGGCCTTCAGGCCTTGGAGCCGCTGGGCCACAGCCAAGTCGGTTGGGAAGGATGTGCACAGTGCCCTCTCTGGGGCCAGCACAATCAATGTCGACCCTGCGTGCCTACCCCCTCACCTTTTTCCTCTGCAGGGGCCGGCATGGGTACTGCTTTCCTTCCCTCCCTTTCTTCAGGTCTAGGGCCAGTATGTGGTGCCAGCATCGTGTGTGGTGCCGGCACCACAGATGGCACCGAACTCCTCAAAGCCGATCGGGGTGACAGCATCTCCCATGATCCTGGCCTGGACCTGCATTTTGGAGGTTCTTCTAGGGTAGAAGTGGATCTTGATGAGTCTCTCCCTGTCCTGCTTTGGAGAA
Organism: Neoceratodus forsteri; assembly: GCA_016271365.2. Taxonomy (NCBI): domain Eukaryota; kingdom Metazoa; phylum Chordata; order Ceratodontiformes; family Ceratodontidae; genus Neoceratodus; species Neoceratodus forsteri. The sequence continues at coordinate 214,380,507 of CM057456.1, forward strand.
GATGCAGCACATGACTCATTTTAGGGGCTGGAATGCAAGCCTTCTGTATCAGCAGAGCCTGTGATGGAAGATCTTCTTTCCAGGTTTTCCTCAGGGATATGGGGTCCACCATAACATTTCAGACTTCTTTTTTGGACCAAAGCAGACTTCTTCATCTTGAGTTCCTACATTCCTCAGTACGAGTAGACCCTGTGGAATACACTCAGTTCAGTGGTTGAGAGCCTCCCTGAATCGTAATGCTCCATTGCTAGGGGCATATAGCCCAGTAATCAGCTAAAAGCTTTTATAGATGCCTGTGACTCTGCCCTTAAGGCGGCTGCCATGAGCAGCAGGTGATTAATGTCTCCTTGGCTGTGCTTATCGGTTCGGTCCTCAGTTTGAGCTCTGGCGGCCGCTCAGACTCCTGCTGCCCCCTCAGAGGGACGGCACCATCATCATTCTCGTAACAGGCAACTCTTTCATGTTAGAGGTCTGGAAGCGTTTGTCAGGAATCAACTCCTCAACCACAAAGAAATCGCAGCAGAGGGCACAGAGCCTGAAAACGCCTTGTATGACCCTCTTGGATCTGGCTAAGGTTCCCCCTCAGCTGTCTGAGGTGGACACCTCTCAGTGGTGGGGGTAGGGGCGCGCATCTGAGTCAGTTTTACAACCAGTGGAAGTCCAATCCAGCAGATATATGGGTCATCAGAATTGTCTGAGAGGGATATTCTCCCAATTTCACAGAGATTTTCCCCAGACTTAGGCGGCAGCCCAGTCTGTCCACCTCTCTGTTAGACCCTCTTTCTCCTGAGAGGCAGGACCTCTGCAGGATCAGGGCAGTAGAAGTTGTTCCACGGCAAACCAAAACACAGGCTCCTACTGCCTTTGCTTGATTCCAAGATAACAGGCGGCATGCACCCATTTCTCGACCTTGAAAGGTTAAGTACCTATTCAGGGAGGAGTTCACTACAGCCTCGGTGTTTAAGTTTTCACTTCCTGGACGTTTGACTCTGAACCAGTCATCCGGACTGGAGTCACAGGAAGCAGTTACCACAACTTCTCAGTTGCTCTCTTCCAGGAGGGGTTTTCTGATTTAGGGAAGGTGCCAGATTCTCCTTCCCAGCAGCTTCTCTTCATAGGAGCCCTCCTGGATGATGTCTCGTTACTGTATGGAAAGTGACTCTGTTCGGGCACTTTTCGATGCAGCAGATGCTGGGTCTCATGCCTTCATCCACAGCAAACAAACTCTGACCACGCATCCGCACTCCTCCGCATAAATGACAGAACCGCGGACAAAATTACTCACATGGCAGATGCAGTTGGTCTAGCTTCTGCTAGGTCTACCCTTACCCTCTGAAATCCCAGATCACCATCACCACAGTTGCACTCCTGATCGGTAGGGGAGCTCACTCTCAAGACCTCAACACTCAGGTGTGGAGCCAGGAGGAGCATCATCTTCTCATAAATAAGAGATAAGAGCAGCCTTATTCGCTTTCCAAGTCTTGAAAGAGACCCTCTGCCACGAAGTGATCCCACTTCAGACGGACGACAAAGTCATGATGTTTTCATCCACAAGCAGGGTGGAGCAGTCTCCTACCCTCTGTGCAGGAAGGCCGTGAGGATGTGAGAGTGGTGCCTTGTGCTCATTGCGTCAGTTCAGATGTCGTGCAGTCGCTGTTCGACGAGTGGGGCAGTCTGGACCTGGTCCTTTTTGCTTCCCCTCTCAATGCAAAACTACTTCTATCCTGCTTCAGAAATCCAGACCCTGGTGTTTTCTGTCAGGATGTATTCACTGCAGCAGACAAGACGTTTTCTGTACACTTTCCTCCTCTTCGCTTAGTTCAGAGGGTGCTGCTCAAGTTGTAGGCACATGGGGGCAGAATGATTCTTATCATCCCAGATTGGCCTTGGCAGATACAGTTTGCGTTGATCAACAGTCGGTCAGAAGTTCCCCCAAGGCGACTCCCTCTACGAGCGGACCCTCTGACACAGGGACTTTGGTCCATCCTTCCTGTGCTCCCTTCACCTCCATGCCAGGCTCCAGAGGAGATGAAAGTGGTTAAGTTTTAGGTTTCCTAATCGCAGAAATCTTCGTAGCCATGCATAGACCTTCCACCAGGAGGGCTTACTCGGCTAAGTGGATACACTTCTCCATCTGGTGTGCAGAGTTCTGTCTAGACCCTTTCAGTTGCTCACCAAGTAAAATGTTGGGGTGCCTCGTGGACCTGTCGAACGCAGGTCTGCAGTTCTCGGCAGAGAATGTACACCTCTGTGCATTTTTGGACTATCTTGAGCCAGTACAGAACATGTCACTGGCTCAGTTACTGCTAGTCAAGTTTTGCTTCTCCCTACTTACTTTGTTAACTCCAGAATGAAGGCAAACGCTCCCTTCATTCTCTGGATGTTAAGAGGGTTCTGCGATTCCACATCGACAGAACGAAAGAGATAAGCAATCCAAGCAACTATTATTTCTTTCAGCATGCCTCGGCTAGGCCAGCTTGTTACCATGAGATGTGTTTCTGCATGGTTAGTAGCATGTCTTCGACACCACTAATCCATGGCACAGGTCAAATAGGAAGGCTGGATTCACACCACTCTACTGGAATGGTTATGGCTTTCCTGGCGGAGATTTGTAATGTACTCATTGCAGACATCATGAAGGAAGCCGCCTCCAAAATGTCCGTAATTCTGATCACCCCCTTACCGTCTGAGCCCACTCTACTTTTTGAATGGTAGATCCAGCAAGATCAGCCATAGATGCCACAAAGTACCAGTTCCATATGGCAGTGGACACAAACACTGCATCTAGGGTCATGGCCCATGTAGTGTCCTTAAGGTTTGCCTGGCTGTTCTGGCCCGGTGGTGCTGAGGGTTGAGGTATTGGACACCACACCTCACGCTATGCTGGCAACCCAAGTTCAGGCGTGAATTCTGGTCATCAGCGGTCGTCAGGAGAGGAGAGGAGAGGATTGAGCATCCGTAGGACTGCTCTCCTCTCCTGGGAGGGAGGGGGTGGGTCTTAGATCCCGGGCCTTGGGTGACTCCTGATGGTGACCAGGGGTATGATAGCCCTTGGGATCCTCTGTAAGGGGACTGGCTGTGGCGGCGACCTGTGTGCATGTGCGGGAGTGCATGTATTGCACGTCCGAGCCAATGGGGATCGAGGAATAGAACAAAGGAAAAGTGGCCCTGGCCCTCAGTTGGCGAAGGTGGGTCCAGTGGCCAACCCTCATGCCCATCGCCAGGTCCTCCAGTCTGCCTCCAGTGCGCCATCCGTTCCCTGGTCGCTAACTAGATTCCAGAAAGGTCAGCAAGAGGAGTGGGCGGTCCCGCCACGGGGGGGCTTAGATCTTTGGGGGGGGTTGGTGGATAAGAGGAGCAGAACGGAGGTCCTACCACTGGTAAGATAAGGCTGGGGACTTCAGGCGGGCGGGATGGTTTGAGATGAGTGACCACACCGGAGAGAGTCTGAGTGACCAGAGAGGGATCATAAAGAAAGTGTTAAAAAAAGAAAAAAATGTTTGCCTGGCTTAGAACTACCAGTCTATCCCAAGACACTCATAGAAACATAGGCCATGATGGCAGAAAAAGACCAGCGATCCATGCAGTCTGCCCACATTTCCTATAATCCCTGGAACCTATTGTTCCTCAAGTGTACTAACCTTCTTTGTCCTATCCTTATTCTCCTCTCTGGTCTTGTTGCCCCTGGTGACCATTGTTCCCTTCATTCTGTCCCATGGCCTGCTTGAATCCCCTGACTGTGTTTGCACCCACCACCTTGGCCAACAGACTGTTCCAAGGTTCCACCACCCTTTCCGTAAAGAAGCACTTCCTCACCTCCCTCCTGAACCTCCTCCCTGTTAATTTCCATTTGTGACCACGTGATCTCAAGTTGTTATTCAGGGTAAATAATCACGGTAGTAAGTGCGGCAAACACCAACACAGAGGTGTCAATAGGGAGAAGGGCAGGGGTAAATGGAGAAAGTGACAAAGGCAAGAAGGACAGGGATGGGGCAAAAGGGAGGAAGGCCATCAGGAAATGGAGGGTAATGAGTACCAATGCCCGTAGTCTGGGCAACAAGCTCCCTGAGCTGATGGCCTTAATGGAAGAGGGATACCTGGATATCGAGCAGTCACAGAAACATGGTACACAGAGAACCATGACTGGGATGTTAACATACCAGGTACATAATCTACAGGAGAGACAGGCAGGGGAGAAGAGGGGGAGGAGTAGCTCTCTATGTAAAGGAAGGGATAAAAGCAACTGAACAAAAGAGTAAACAGGGAGGAAAGGAGGCACTGTGGGTCACCTTGGAGACTGGAAAGGGCACCACAATCCACACAGGGGTTGTGTACAGACCCCCATGTCAGGGGAAGGAATGGACAAGGATATGATAGAAGGCATTCTTAGAATGGCAGAGAAAGGGGAGATACTGTTGATGGGAGACCTGAATATGCCAGATGTTAACTGGAGCACATTTGCTGCAGCCACATCCAAGAGCAGGGCCATTCTAGATGCCCTACAGGTGGCAGGCATTAGACAGCTAGTTTCGGAACCCACTCGTGAGGGAGCAATCTTAGACCTCATACTCTCAAACGGGGGCAGTGAGAGGATCTCAGATCTAGAAGTGGGTTGCCATCTGGGGACAAGTGACCATCAAACAGTGTGGTTCACGTTAAACTCAGCTACAGAGTCAAGCCATACAAAAGTGAGGATACTGGACTTTAGGAGGGCTGACTTTGGCAAGATGGGAGAGTGCCTCAGAAAAGCACTAGCAAACAGGCTAGAAGGAGGTGTGGAGCAACAATGGGGAATTATCAAAACTGCCATCACAGAGGCAACAAGCCTTGTGTGAAGCAAATAAACAAATCAAACGAAAGAAAAGCCACTATGGTTCTCAAAAGAGGTGGCTGTGAAAGTCAGGAAGAAAAAGATAGCATTCCGAAGTATAAGGAAACACAGAAGGAGCAGGACAGAGAGCTGTACCAGTTAAGGCAGAAGGAAGCAGGGAGGAAGTCAGAATAGCAAAGGCCCAAATTGAGGAAAAGATAGCCAACTCAGTTAAGAAAGGGGATAAAACCTTTATAGGTACATCAGCGAGCGAGAAAGACAAAGGGCGGATAGTGAGGCTCAATAGAATGAACGGTGGGTGGGCAGAGGGGACAGTGAAAAGCAGGAATACTGAACGAATATTTCTGCTCAGTATTCACAAAAGAGGGGGAAGTGCCTAATCCAATTAACAGAAGCACTCTTGATAGGGGGGTCGATCCCAGTCCTTTCACAGAAGAAAGGGTTCTGCAAGAACTCCTAAAACTGAAGGTGGACAAAGCAATGGGTCCTGATGGAATTCACCCCAGAAATCTAAAAGAATTAAGGGAGGAACTAGAGAAACCACTGGCTACTCTTTTTAATAAATCATGGGAGGATGGTGTGGTACCCGAGGACTGGAGGAAGGCGGATGTGATTTTCCTTCACAAAAGTGGGACCAAGACAGAGGCAGGAAACTACAGACCTGTCAGTCTGACCTCTGTGGTAGGGAAAGTGATGGAGTTACTTCTGAAGGAAAGAATAGTTGAGTACCTAGAGGCCAGTGGAGCACAGGACCCAAGGCAGCATGGGTTCACAGCGGAAGGTCATGTGCAGACGTAATCTAATAGATTTCTTTGACTGGGTGACCAAAGTAGTAGACCAGGGAGGGCTGTGGACATGGCCTACCTAGACTTTAGCAAGGCATTTGACACAGTCCCACACAAAAGATTAATAGTCAAATTAACCAGCCTGGGAGTGGGACCCAGGGTGGTAGCCTGGGTAAACATTGGCTGGACAACAGCACACAGAAGGTAATTGTAAATGGAGTCCACTCTGAAGAAAGGGGGTTACCAGGGTACTGCAGGGTTCAGTATTGGGTCCAGTCCTTTTAATGTCTTCATCAATGACATTGCAGAGGGACTGAAGGAAAAGTATGCCTTTTGCAGATGACACAAAGATCTGCAACAGGGTTGATACACAAGGAGGCGTGAAAGGATGAAAAGGGACTTGGCAAGGTTGGAGGAATGGTCAGAAGTATGGCAGCTAGGATTCAATGCAAAGAAGTGCAAAATAATGCACCTGGGAAACAAGAACCCAGTGGAAGAATACACAATGGATGGGGAGGTAGTAACAACAACAAAAAAGGAAAGGGACCTGGGGTAATCATATCAGATGACCTTAAGGTTAGCAAGCAATGTGAGAAGGCAGTAGGGAGGGCTGAGGGTATACTGGGATGTATAGGGAGAGGCATCACCAGCAGAAAACAGGAAGTTGTTATCCCTCTGTACAGACAGTTGGTGAGACCCCATCTGGAGTACTGTGTCCAGTTCTGGAGACCCCATCTCCTTAAGGACATAGACAGGATAGAGGCAGTCCAGAGGAGGGCAACTAAAATGGTGCAGGGTCTACAAGAGAAGCCGTATGAGGAGAGACTAAAGGAGCTTGATATGTATACCCTTGAGGAAAGAAGGGAGAGGGGGGACATGATAGAAACTTTTAAGTACCTCAGTGGAATCAACAAAGTCCAAGAGGGTAGCATCTTTCAGAAAAAGAGACTTGCAAGAACAAGGGGACACAATTTAAAGATAGAAGGAGGGCGGTTCAGGGGCAATGTGAGGAAGTATTATTTCACAGAGAGGTTAGTGGATGCATGAAACAGCCTTCCTGGGAGGTTGCAGGGTCTAAAACTGTGGGAGAATTCAAGAATGCATGGGACAGACATAAGGCAATTCTTGTGGGGGGTAGGAAGAAATAGGCTGTTGGTTAACTAGGATCTGCGGCCTATCCTGTAGGTAGGGAAATGGGCAGACTAGATGGGCCTTGCGGTCCTTATCTGCCATCAAAGTCTATGTTTCTAATAATTCCCCACAGTTTGCCTTGTTAATTTCTTTAAGGAACTTGAAGGTGTCAATCACATTTACCCTCTCCTTTCTGATTTCCAGTGAGTACATATTTAGTGCCTTGAGGCGCTCCTCATAGGATCTGCCCTGCTGGCCCTGAATCATTTTTGTTACTCTGCACTGCACTATTTTCAGCCTATCCCTGTGCTTTCTGAGGTGACGGCTCCAGAACTGGATGCAGCACTCCAGGTGAGGTCTTATCAGGGATCTGTATAGGGGAAGCGTTACCTCTTTTCTTCTGATATCGGTACCCCTCCCCATACATGCCAGCATCCTGTTAGCTTTGCTATGCTGTAGATCTTGTTGCACTGGCTTGTTTGTTTAAGGGAGTAACTGATGATCACTCCTAGATCCCGTTACTCTTCTGCAGTGCTAAGTCTCACCACACTCATGAGGTTCCTTTTCCGTAGGTGCATTACTATTGCACTTTTTGGCATTGAATTTTAACTGCCAGACCTCTGACCGCCCCTCTACTTGTTGTAGGTCCCTCTGCATATCTCTTATTTCCTCATCACTGTCCACCCTTCCACATAGTTTTGTGTCATCTGCGAAAAGACACAGCCTGCCCTGGATTCCCTCACCAGTATCACTAATGAACATGATGAAGAGGACCAGGCCCAGGACAGATCCCCGTGGAACCCCACTCGTAACTTCCCTTTCCTCTGATTTAACCTCGTTGACTACCACCCTCTGCTGCCTCCCTTCTGACCAGCTAGCCATCCAGTTTACTATGGTTTTAGCCGCACTCAGGTCTTTCATCTTTTTGAGCAACATTTTGTGCAGTACTGAATCAAAAGCCTTGCTGGAATCAAAAGGCTACACATCACTTTGTTCAGGATAGTTCATCACAGGACACCACATTAGCTCCCATGTCAATCTGTCCCTAAGACAATTTGTCCCCCAGACAGTTCAAACCCCGCTCAAATAATATAAAACAAACTCCAGGTGGGCTCAGTTGGTTCATGCAAATAACAGCGCAAGCAAAGAGAGCACCGGTAATAAAGGTGCAGACAACAAGGCACAGGAAAAGACGGCTTCTGACAATAGGAGCGCATGTGTGTTGCCCATGCGGCCATTATGTGGGGGCGCTGCCCCCCCAACTATATGTAATCACTTCTTCCTGCCCTGTATGGGTGAGGAGAGGGGTAATGTTGAAGGCAGCAGCAAGAGTAGGTGAGAGACAGAAGGTGCCCTCAGCACCATGTGCCGATATTACTATGCCCAAACCTCCCATGCACCGCAGTTGCCATGCCCTCTTTGTGGCACCCTTGTTCCCGTACCCACTTGAAGGGGTATTGGGGTAGTTCACACACACCACATGAGACAGTGTGCTTGAGGGTAGTAGAAGGGGAACTTGTGCTGTAATTTTTTTTGCAGTTTGGTAAGACATCTAGTGGGAGGAAATTGTTCGGGGATGAATTGTATTGAGCTAATGTGACAGAGTGCGTTGTCACACAACAAAGAGCCTGGAATGAATTGATGTGTCCCCAAGTCAAAGTACAGCAGATCCACAGCGTGATGCTTGTCTACTTCCTTGGTCAATCAGGCAAAGAAAAAATCAGATTAGTCTGACAAGACCTTCCCACCACAAAACCATTTTGTTTGCTAACCTGGAGCCCACTGCTCTCTAGATAGTCCACGAGGTCCTCTTTGATTAGTGAGTCCATCAGCTTGCCCATGATGGAGGTCAGACTGACAGGCCTGTAGTTCCCTGGTTACTCCCTATTCCCGCCCCCTTATGTAGCGATACAACATCTGCAATTCTCCGCTCTGTTGGAACTTCCCTGGACCTACAGTAAGTGAGCTGTTGAACAGCCCAGCCAGTGGTTCAGACATTTCTGCTGCTAATTCCCTAAGTATCCTCAGATGCAGCCCATCTGGTCCTGGGGCCTTATCTGTCTTAAGGGCTGCCAGCCCTTTCAGGACCCTCTTGCTAGTAAGTATTTGCTGTCTCTTTTCCAGGACTCCTTTAGTGGCCACTTTGATGCCACTTTCTGTCACAGATCCGCAGTCTTCCTTAGTGAATACTGAGCAAACTTTGTCATTCAGGATGGTGGCCTTTTGCTCATCCTCCTCTATCACCCTACCCCCTCACAACTAGCCTTGTGATTGCCCCCCCTTTTTACCTTTTTTCACTGATGTATATAAAAACTGTTTATCTCACTTCAAGGGGGCCCTTGCAGCAGGTAATACCTTTAGGACTGAAGCCAGCAGGCACCAGGACCCTACGGAAAACTTCTAGCTAGCAATCTATAGCAAGAGACAGCCCTCTGACATCAGACTGTCCCCAGCATCACATATGGTATAAAAGGGGCAGTCCCCCAGCCCATCCTCAGTTCTTTTCTCACCACTGACCCATGCAAGTTGTACCTCCGTGGACACCTTCAGCTGTCGACCGCCATCTTTAATCACGCTTTCCCATGTTTTGTTAGTTTTACTAAAACTATTTACCTTCACGTGTTCTTTTGCATGTCTTCTTCTCCATCCTCCTCAGTTAAGCAGCGGTGATTGAAGAGTGTGTGTATGGCAAGGAGAACCCTCACAAGGACAGCCATTCAGCTTGCATAGTCTGCCTAGGCCCAGACCATAACATAGAGGCCTGCCAGCACTGGTAATGTTTCAATCAGGGCCCTAACAGAAGTCCCTGGAAGCTTTCTTGCTTTCCAAAAAGCTAACCGAGATGGAGAAGGAGCTTCACCGAAAAAGTTAATCTTCTTCCCCAGACTCCGGGGCCTTAGCTTCCTCTTCTTCCCATAAGAGGGGAAATCGAGTGGCAAGCACAAGCACCGGGAGAAGCATAGGGGGATACCCTGGTCAGCTTCCCGCTCCCAGTCCCAAACTGTCTGCGACTGTTTCTGGGTCTTCCCCCTGATGGGAGTCATCTCCTTCCACTGCAGCAGCCCCCTCTTCCTCCAGGCTCCACCAAGCCTCCCTTCCTCCCTTCTTATTGTCTTGGGAGAAGGGTCTTCAGGGCCTGTGACTTCGTCCCCCCCCTCCTCTCAGCCCCTGAAGCTTAGGCCCTTAATCCCTGTGGGCTCTAAGCCAGGTGACTTGGCTGGTGGATCTTTGGGCAGCAGGTCTTTGCCTGTCGCTCTCAAGGCCAGGGTGTCTGCCAAGTCCTCCCTGACATCAGGGGCCGACTCCACTAGGCAACACCCAGAGACAGGCGCTGTCCTTCCCTGTGAGAGCGGCGCCTTCATCCCACTCAGGAGTCAGCTCCCCTGTTCAGGCAACTCCTTCTAGACGGAAGCCAGCTGTGTCACCAGACCGGCATCCACCTAAACCTGTACCTTCGACGCTGGCTTCACTGACGACTCCTCCAGCGACCCTGTCATCGCCTAACCCTCCTAAGTCACCAGTCGGGCTGACGCCCACCCTCAGCCAATGCCCGATGGCCTGACACCCAGTCCAGACCGTCCAACGCCAGATGGTTCTGTCCCTCAGGGACCAATGCTGGGTAACCTGGATTGGCCTACACCAATGTCCAGGTTACCCCAGCCTGATGACCAGACACTGGGGCCCTCTCAGCCTAACCCCCCAATGCCGGACACACCAGCCCTGCTGCTCAATCCTCCACAGGCTTTGAATGAGATTTTTGCAGCCTGGTGGGCCTATTTTAAGGACAAGGAGGCCCCTAAGAAACCCTCCAAGCCCACTCCTCAAGGGCCACCCCCTGGCAAGACTCCGGTTCACCCACCTACTCCTCCACCTAGGGGGACAACTCTGACACCGGATGGTGCCAGTACCCCAAATCAAAAGGGAGGCCATGCAAGCAAGCCCACTCGCCTTTGCCCTCCCTGGATTCCGAGGATTCGGATGGATACTGGTCCTCTTCTGGCTGTGATGACTCCAACCTTCCATTGGAGCCTGAGAGAGCTAAGGACACCCCTCATTTCTCCCCCCCCCCCCAACGATCCTACTTTTATGAACATCATGCAGCAGATTCAGCAGCTGAATGGCTGGGACACAGAGGAGCTGGATCCGGAGTAACGTCGGCTAGCCTCTTTTCTCAGGAAGAAGGACACCCCACCTATGGTTGTTTCTCCGCTTATTGAGTCCTATAAGGATATTAACAGGGCAGCCTGGAAGCACCACTTTTCTATGCCTGCGGTCTCCAGAAAGCCAGACCAACTGTATTGTGCTCCCAGGGTTGATCCCTTTTTTTTCTGGCGAGCACGCAGAGGTAGATTCCATTGTTACTAATAGAAACATAGACTCTGATGACAGATAAGGACTGCTTGGCCCACCTAGTCTGCCTATTTCCCTACCTAATGGATAAGCTGCAGATCCTAGTTAACCAACAGCCTAGTTCCTCCTACCCCCCACTAGTATTGCCTTATGTCTGTCCCATGCATTCTTGAATTCCCCCACTGTTTTTGACACTATGACCTCCTCAGGAAGGCTGTTCTATGCATCTACAACCCTCTACATGAAGAAATACTTCCTCACATTACCTCTGAGCCATCCCCCCTCTATCTTCAGATTGTGCCCCCTTGTTCTTACACATCTCTTTTTCTGAAATATGCTACCCTCTTGGACTCTGTTGATTCCCTTGAGGTATTTTAAAGTTTCTATCATGCCCCCCCCCCTTTCTCGAGGCTATACGTCTTAAGCTCCTTTAGTCTTTCTTCACATCTCTTCTGGTGCAGACCCTGCACCATTTTGGTTGCCCTCCTCTGGACAGCCTCCGCCCAGTCTATGTCTTTGTGGAGATGGGATCTCCAGAACTGTACACAGTACTCCAGATGTGGTCTTACTAACTGTATGTACAGAGGGACAACAACTTCCTGTTTTCTACTGGTGATGCCTCTCCCTATGCATCCCAGTATCCCCCCAGCCCTCCTTACTGCCTTCTCACATTGCTGGCTCACCTTTAGGTCATCTGATATGACTACCCCCAGGTCCCTTTCCATTTTTGTTGTTGTTAGTATCTCACCCCCCACTGTGTACTCTTCCCCTGGGTTTTTGTTTCCCATGTGCATTACCTTGCACTTCTTAGCATTGAATCTAAGCTGCCATACATTTGACGATTCTCTAACCTTGCCAAGTCCCTTCTCATCCTTTCCACCCCACCTTGTGCATCAACTCTGTTGCAGATCTTTGTGCCATCTGCAAAGAGACATACCTTTCCTTCCAGTCCCTCTGCAATGTCGCTTATAAAGACATTGAAGAGGACCGGTCCTAATACTGAACCCTGCGGTACCCCACTAGTAACCCCCCTTTCTTCAGAGTGGACTCCATTTACTATTACTCTCTGTGTCCTATTCTCTAGCCAATTCTTTACCCAGGCTGTCATCTTGGGACCCACTCCCAGGCTGGTTAACTTGTATATTAATCTTTTGTGTGGGACTGTGTCAAATGCCTTGCTAAAGTCTAGGTAGGCCATGTCCACAGCCCCTCCCTGATCTACTACTTTGGTCACCCAGTCAAAGAAATCTATCAGATTTGTCTGGCATGACCTTCCCGCTGTGAATCCATGCTGCCTTGGGTCCTGAGCCCCTCTGGCCTCTAGATACTCAACAATTCTTTCCTTCAGAAGTGATTCCATCATTTTCCCTACCACTCAGGTTAAACTAACAGGTCTGTAGTTTTCTGCTTCTGCCTTGCTCCCACTTTTGTGAAGGGGAATCACATCTGCCCTTCTCCAGTCCTCGGGTACCACCCCATCCTCCCATGATTTGTTAAAGAGGGTAGTCAGTGGTGTCACTAGTTCTACCCTTAGTTCTTTTAGAATTCTGGGATGAATCCCATCAGGCCCCATTGCTTTGTCCACCTTCAATTTTAAGAGTTCTTTCAGAACCCTTTCTTCTGTAAATGGGCTGGTATCAACTTCTGTATCCAGAGTGTTTCTACTATTTGTTTTAGGTACCTCCCCCACCTTCTTTGTAAATACTGAGCAAAAATATTTGTTTAGTATCTCTGCCTTTTCACAGTCACCCTCTGCCCACCCTCCCTCCTCTTTATTAAGCCTCACTAACCCTCCCTTGGTCTTCCTTCACTCCCTGATGTACCTATAAAAGGTTTTATCCCCCTTCTTAACTGAATTGGTTATCTTTTCCTCGGTTTGGGCCTTTGCTGTTCTGACTGCCTTCCCAGCTTCCTTTTGCTTTAACTGATACAGTTCTCTGTCCTGCTCCTTCTGTGATTCCTTGTACTTCCTGAATGCTTTCTTTTTCTCTTGAACCTTCACTGCCACTTCCTTTGAGAACCATAGTGGTTTCTTACATCATTTCGTTTTGTTTATTTGCTTCACACAAAGGCTTGTTACCTCTGTGATGGCAGTTTTTATTATTCCCCATTGTTCTTGCACCCCTCCTTCCTGCCCATTTGCTAGTGCATTCCTTAGGCACTCACCCATTTTGGCAAAGTCAGCCCTCCTAAAGTCCAGTACTTTTGCCATTGTATGGCTTGACTCTATTGCTGTGTTTATTGTGAACCATACTGTTCGATGGTCGCTAGTTCCCAGATGACTACCCACTTCTACATCTGTGATCCTCTCTTCATCTCCATTTGAGAGAACCAGGTCTAAGATTGCTCCCTCTTGAGTGGGCTTCAATACTAGTTGTCTAAGGCATGCCCCCTGTAGGGCATCTAGAATAACCCCACTCTTTGAAGTGGCAGCTGCAACTGCACTCCAGTTAACATCTGGCATATTCAGATCACCCATCAGCAATATCTCCCCTTTTTCTGCCATTCTAAGTATTCTTTCTATCATTTCCTTGTCCATTTCCTCCCCTTGAGAAGGGGGTCTGTATACAACCCCTGTGCGGATTGTGGTGCCATTGCCGGTCTCCAGATTTACCCACAGTGCTTCTTCTCCTCCCTGTTTTCCCTTTTGTTCTGTTGCTTTGATTCCTTCCCTTATGTAAAGAGCTACTCCTCCTCCTCTTTTACCCTCCCTGTCCCTCCTCTAGATAGTGTATCCTGGTATGTTTATGTCCCAGTCATGGTTTTGTGTGTACCATGTTTCTGTGACTGCCACGATATCCAGATGTTCCTCCTCCATCAAGGCCACTAATTCAGGAAGCTTGTTACTCAGACTACGGGCATTGGTACTCATTGCTCTCCATTTTTTGATGGCTTTACCTTCTTTTGCAGCATCCCCCACTGACCTTTCTACCTCGGTCTTTTTCTCATTTAGTACCCTGTTTTGTAGGGAGAGGCTGGGATTTTCCTGCTGCTTATCAGTGCCTCTCCCTTGACTAGTTTAAAAGCTTGCCAATGAAGCATTTAAACCGATTGCTCAAAAGATTTGTTCCTTCCTGGACAGATGCAGACCATCCTGCCAGTATAGGCTGGTGTCCCTCCAGGTGGAACCCCAGACCCCAATGAAGCCAAACCCCTGTGCTCCACACCATTTTTTCAACCATTCATTAAACTGCATGGTGCACTCTCGCCTCAGTCATGCCATTGACAGGCAGCACCTCAGAGAAGGATATTGTGTGTGCTACTTGTCTTAGGCCCCTCCCCAATTCTACAAAGTCCTTCTGCACTGCTCTAATCTCATGATTAGCCAAGTCATTTGTCCCTAGGTGGACAGTGGCGTCCAGCTCAGACTCCCGTGCAGCTGTTCTCGTGATCCTGAGGATGCGCTTCCTGTCTCTCCAAGCCATGGCACCAGGCAGGCACCTTACTTCAGTTTCCCTGCCCCCAGTTCTATCCCTAATATTGAGTCCCACCAGGAGCTGCTTCCTTTCCTTGTGGTGTCCTCTGCCTCCTTCCTGTGGGCCTCGCTTGTGACAGTTGTCCTCAGCCTCCTTAGTCTCCTCTGTGGGTGCATCCATGGGGAGCTATGCTCCCAGAATGGTGTATGGATTGTGGTGTGGAACAACTGACTGGGTGCCTCTGTTCCACCATCCTCACCCTCCCTAAGCCCACTGTGGTCCAACTGCTGTGCTTTCTCGCAACCTCTGAGGTAGTGGTGGTGGCTCTGGTGCTCCCTGGATGGGGAAGTTCCTTCCTACCATCCAGTGTGGCCTGGGGGAAGGTCCCCTTACTACTGTCCAGTGTGGCCTGAAGATGGGCAACTTCCTCCCTCAGGGCAGAGAGTTGTCTGCAAATAGGGCAGCATCTCAGCCTCCAGAAAGACTCCCGGAAGACTGCTGCCCCACAGCCATTACATTGCACTACTCCCCACATTTTTTTTTTTTTGTGTGTGTGTGATTGGTTTGTAATATAGAAATATATAATACAATGTGTATGCTTATATTGTCAGTGCAGTGTGCTAGAGAGGATATGACAGTGATATGCACCTTGCACTCTTGAGGAAATGATGTCAGAACCCCAGGTATAAAGAAACTATTTCCAGGTGGGGTGAGGGGTGGGAAGGGTTGGCCTAAACTGTGCCCTCGCAAAACAATCAGCTAAAAGCTCTGACCCACCACTGCGATGAGTGCCTTCCTGTCAGCAAGATGCCCTACACAACAATTTGACAGCTAAAATACCCTGCTAATGAAACAGAGAAAAATCCTCACATCCAAGTCAGACACAGGTAAACCTCCCCAGCTCCAAAACAGGCCTGGTGGTTTGTGCTCTGAAAGCTGTCAGCCCCAAAATAAGTCAGCTGTGCTTTAAACTCTTCCTGCACTGAAAATGTTAAGAATTGTAACAAACAAACGTAAACCTAGATCCACCTCCCTCTGTTGCTTGAAAGACTGTCTTTTCCTGTTTCACACTGCAGGTTTTTCTATGACAGCTCCTTAACCACAGTAACTTATTTAAAAATAGTTTAACTATCACAAACTCCTACGCACCAGTAAATTATTTAAAAATAGTTTCTGTCCCAAAATCCTAGTAGTCAATCCAGCTACCCCCCAAGGGACAACCAAAATGCAGTATTCAAACACTTGTGAAGTTACTTCCAAGATAAGCAGAGTTTGCAAGCTCTTTTTTCAACTCCTCGGCCACCTGTAATTTATTTAAAAATAGTTTAACTGTCAGAAAATCCTAGTAGACAATCTAGCTACCTCCAAGGATCTACCCAAATGCAGTATTTAAATCCTTCTGAAGCTACTAACAAGATAAACAGAGTTTGCAAGCCCCTTCTTGGTTAAACACTAAATAAATATGTGAATAAAAAGCAATTACCAAGGGTAGTTAGTTTCACCTCCCACAGAATTAAGCAAAAGTGCATGTTTGTGTAGATGTCAAGTGCAATATAACTGATACAGTTCTCTGTCCTGCTCCTTCTGTATTTCCTTGTACTTCCTAACCTTCCGCACCACTTCTTTTGAGAACCATTGTGTTTTTTTCTTTTGTTTTGATTGATTTATTTGCTTCACACGAAGGCTTGTTGCCTCTGTGATAGCGGGTTTGATGTTTCCCCATTGTTACTCCACCCCACTTTCTTGCCTGTTTGCTAATGCATTTCTGAGGCACTCTCCCATTTTGACAAAATCAGCCCTCCTGAAGTCCAGTACCTTCACTTTTGTATGGCTTGACTCTACAGCTAAGTTTATCGTGAACCACACTGTTTGGTGGTCACTTGTACCCAGATGGCTACCCACTTCAAGATCAGAGATCCTCTCTCCATCCCCATTTAAGAGTACCAGGTCTAAGATTGCTCCCTCCCGAGTGGGTTCCAAAACTAGCTGTCTAAGGCATGCCCCCTGTAGGACATCAAGAATGGCCCTGCTCTTGGATGTGGCTGTAGCAGAGGTGCTCCAGTTAACATCGGGCGTATTCAGGTCCTCCATCAGCAATATCTCCCCTTTCCTTGCCATCCTAAGGATGCCTTCTATCATTTCCTTGTCCATTTCCTCCCCCTGAGACCGGGATCTGTAGACAACCCCTTTGTGAATCGTAGTGCCATTTCCAGTCTCCAAGGTGACCCACAGTGCCTCCTCTCCTCCCTGTTTACCCTTTAGTTCTGTTGCTTTGATCCCTTCCCTTCCCTTACATAGAGAGCTACTCCTCCTCCTCTTCTTCTTCCCTCCTTGTCCCTCCTGTAGATTGCGTACCCTGGAATGTTGACATCCCAGTCATGGTTCTCTGTGTACCATGTTTCTGTGATTGCCACGATATCCAGGCATCCCTCTTCCATCAAGGCCACCATTTCGGGGAGCTTTTTGCCTAGACTACAGGCATTGGTACTCATTACCCTCCATTTTTTTATGGCTTTATTTCTTTTTGCCCCATTCCTGTCCTTACTGCCTTTGTCTTTTTCTCCATTTACCCCTGCCCTTCTCCCTATCAACTGCTCTATCTTGGTGTTTACCTCACTAACTACCCAGATTTTTTTTTGGGGGGGGCTAGGATTTCCCTTCTCCTTTTCAGTGCCACCCCCCTTGGCTAGTTTAAATGCTTGCCAATGAAGCATTTAAACCTATCACCTAGGATTCTGGTTCCCCTCCTGGATTGATGCAGACCATCGCACCAGTATAGGCCTGCATCCCTCCAGGTGGAGCCCCAGTCCTCAGTGAAGCCAAATCCCTGAGCTCTGCACCAGTTTTTCTACCAGTCATTGAATCTCATGGTGCGGACTACCCTAGCCTCGTCCATGCCATAGACAGGTAGCACTTCTGAGAAACTTAATGTGTGTGCTAGTTGTCTAAGGTCCCTCCCCAACTCCAAAACTCCTGTTGCACTGCTCTGATCACATTCTCAGCCAGGTCATTTGTCCCTAGGTGGATAATGACATCCAGCTCATTCCCCCCAGTGCAACTGCTCCCACGATCCTGAGGATTCATTTCCTGTCCCTCCAAGCCATGGCGCCGGGCAGGCACCTTACCTCCCTTTCCCCTCCCTCCCCCAGTTCTATCTCCCTAACAGTTGAGTCCCCACCGGAGTTATTTTCTTCCCCTGTGGGGTCCTGTGCCACCCTTCGGTGGGTCTCCATTGTGGAGGTTCCCAGCATCCTCCTTGGTCTCCACTGTGGGTGCCTCCATAGAGGAACTATGCTCCACCAGAGTGGCGAATGAATTGCGGAGAGGCACAACTGGAGGGATGCGCCTCTGTTCCACCACCCTCACCCTCCCTGAGCCCACTGTGGTCCAACCACTCCTCTTTCTTGGCAACCTCTGAGGTAGTGGCGGTGGCCAGGGTGGTCCCTGGGTGGGGGAGCAGGTTTCCCAGAATCCTTGCCAGGTCAGCATGGTAACAAACAACCTCCGCCCTCAGACCAGAGAGGTGCCTGCAAATAGAGGTGCCTGCAAACTGGCATCCCAGGCACCTGAGTTCTCAACCTCCAGATAAAGACTCCAAACAAATTGACTAGTTGGTCAGAAAGGTTTATTCCTCAGCCACTTGTGCGGTACTATCTCAGAATTTTCTCATCCACATAGTCCAATACCCGAATGCCCTTTGTGACAAGGCTGTGGAGGTGGCTCAGGCCATATCTGACTACCCTGGTAGGGTAGAATTGCTAGCTATCCTAAAATCAGGCTTGTACATTGGCAACCATGTCCTCCGAGCCTCTTATGATATGGTAGACTCCACAGGCAGGGCTGTGGCCTCCGCAGTCTGTATTTGTCGTTGTTCATGGTTGAGGGTGTCCGGTTTTGTGCCAGACGTACGATCCAGAATCATGGATGCCCCATTCAGGGGCCCCGTCCTGTTTGGTGAGGACTCACAAAACATTATTACTCGTCTACAGGAATCAGGAAAAGCTACCAGATCTATACACACCATGTACAAATCTCAGCCCAAACATCCCAAGCAGTCCACTTGGAGGAATGCCGGATAGCAGCATAGAGCATGATTCAAGTGTAACGCTTCCACCCCTGCTTCCGGAGGTTCAGCCACTCTGGCTCCTTGGACCTCCCAGGCCGCGCTGCCTTTCCCTGGTTCTTCAGCCTGACTCATTGCCTGACTGCCCTCCCCTGGCCGAAGCCTTAGGGGAGGCGGTTGGGGGTTGATTTTCCTTGTACTTAGATGGCTGGCGCCAGACAACCTCAGACCAGTAGGTCCTTCAGCTGGTGGAAAAGGGGAACACTCTGGAATTCACAGAAATACCCCCAGACAGCCCGCCTGTCCCATCCCATTACTCTCAGGCTCACAGCACACTCATCAAACATAGAAACATAGACTTTGATGGCAGATAAGGACTGCTTGGCCCACTTAGTCTGCCCATTTCCCTACCTAGAGGATAAGCTACAGATCCTATTTAACCAACAGCCTATTTCTTCCTACCCCCCACTAGTATTGCCTTATGTCTGTCCCATGCATTCTTGAATTCTCCCACAGTTTTAGACCCCACAACCTCCTCAGGAAGGCTGTTCCATGTGTCCACCACCCTCTCTGTGAAAAATACTTCCTCACATTGCCGCTGAGCCGTCCCACCTCTATCTTCACATTGTGTCCCCTTGTTCTTGCACATCTCTTTTTCTGAAAGATGCTACCCTCTTGGACTTTGTTGATTCCACTGAGGTACTTAAATGTTTCTATCATGTCTCCCCTCTCCCTCCTTTCCTCAGGGGTATACAGTACATATTAAGCTCCTTTAGCCTCTCCTCATGTGGCTTCTCTTGCAGACCCTGCACCATTTTTGTTGCCCTCCTCTGAACTGCCTCCTTCCTATGTCCTTGCAGAGATGGGGTCTCTAGAACTGGACGCAGTACTCCAGATGGGATCTCACCAACTGTCTGTACAGGGGGATGATTACTTCCTGTTTTCTGCTGGTGATGCCTCTCCCTATACATCCCAGTATCCCCCCAGCCCTCCCTACCGCCTTCTCACATTGCTTGCCAACCTTAAGGTCATCTGATATGATTACCCCCAGATCCCTTTCCATTGTTGTTGTTGTTACTATCCCCCACCCCTTTGTGTAATCTTCCCCTGGGTTTTTGTTTCCCTGTTGCATTACTTTGCACTTCTGGGCATTGAATCCAAGCTGCCATACTTCTGACCATTCCTCCAACCTTGCCAAGTCCCTTCTCATCCTTTCCAAAGAAGAGATCCAGGCCCTCCTGCAAAAGCAGGCCACAGAGCCAGTCCCTCCTGCACAAAGGGAGAAAGGGTTTAATTCCCACTTCTTCCTGGTGCCAAAGAAAACTGGGGACCTGCATCCTCGATCTAAGCCACCTGAATCAGTACATAGAGTACAAATGGTTCCAGATGGTCACTCTGCTAGGTTTCCTACCTCTCCTTCATCAAGGGGATTAGTTATGCTTTCTGGACATGCAGGACACATACCTCCACTTCTTGGTTTTCCAACCCCACAGGAGATTTCTTTGCTTCTGCTTCCAGGGAAGTCACTACCAGTTTCGGGCTCTGCCTTTCGGCCTATCTTCGGCCCCCAGAGTTTTCAACAAATGCCTTGCAGCAGTGGCTGCAGCACTAAGCAGACAGGGCCATTATGTCTTCCCTTACCAAGATTACTGGCTGTTGACCACTCCCACCTGGGACCAGCTCCTCCACATGCAGGCCACTTTCTCTCTGTTTCAGGACCTAAGGATTACTTTAAACCTCCCCAGATTCTCTATTTGGCCAAGTCAGAGGCTGCAGTATATAGGGGCAGTCCTGGACATGGCACAAGACAAAGTCTTTCTCCCCCTAGACAGAGCAGAGTGCCTTCAGATGCACACCTGGCAGATCTCCTCCTCTTGATGGGTCCCAGCCAGGTCTGTTCTAAGACTCCAGGGACACATGGCAGCCTCCATCGCCTCGGTCCCCCTGGCCCCACCATTTAGTTTACTTTGACGTAACTACGCCTTTAAACTCACCCCAAATTATTAAAACATATGTACATGTATTGGCATACGCGAACAACTTGGTCTATCAATCTGCAGTCACCCATAAGAAGGCAGAATTTTTGTCCAGGGAGATTGCAGTTGCACAGAATCGACCGGCTCAGCTGTTTCGGACGGTGGACAGACTGTGCAACCCAGCCTGTCTACAAGTCCGGAGAGCCTTTTCGCAAATGGAGTGCGAGGAGCTCGCTCGGTTCTTTGCAAATAAGGTGGACGACATCAGGGCAGGCTTGCACCCAGCAATCTCTAAGGGTGAAGTTGTGGAACAATGCGAGCTCACAATGCCTAGTTTTTCTTGGGGTTCCTTTTGCCAACCGGAGTTCATGGATATTATGAGGATGATCCATAGTGTGACCTACAGGCTGTAGTTTAGCTCCTGGACCAACTCCATAATTTTGGGTTGTCTTGAGATCATTGGCCCAGTTATGGTGCAGATAGTCTGGTGTTCCTTAGAGTCAGGTGAGTTTCCTAACTCCCTGAAAGAAGCAGTGGTTACACCTTTACTGAAGAAAGTTACTTTGGACCCAGACTGTTTATCAAACTACAGACCTATCTCTAACCTTCCCTTTTTGGGGAAAGTTATTGAGAAGGTAGTGGCAGCCCAATTGGAGGACCATTTAACCAGCCATAATATCTACAAATCCTTCCAGTCCGGTTTTCAGAAAAGGCACAGCACCGAGACTGCGCTGGTTCGGGTGCTTAATGATCTTCTGAGGGCGAGAGATCAGAAGAGATGTTCTATCTTAGTTCTTCTTGATCTCTCATCAGCTTTTGACACTGTGGATCACCTGGTGTTGTTAGCACACCTGAGGCAAATATGTGGAATGTCGGGAACTGTTTTAAAATGGTTCAGTTCATTCCTTACCGGGAGGTCACAGAGAGTTGTGTCAGGGGTTTATTCCTCCGCCCCAACTTCTTTGTTGTGTGGGGTGCCTCAGGGTTCAGTGCTGTCACCCATGTTATTTGCAGTGTATATGCTGCCCCTCAGAGACATTATAAGACGGTATGGGCTGAGGTTTCACTGCTATGCAGATGACACCCAGCTGTACCTGTCTTTTGCGCCTGACCAAGATGGAGCTCTCTCGGCGTTTAACAACTGTCTGGAAGAAATCTGAGGATGGATGGATTCTAGTTGGTTGAAGTTGAACTCAGGGAAGACAGAGGTATTGGTGATGGACCCTGGTGGTCAGATAATGAGGCCGAAAGATGGCTCGCCCTCTGGAATTTTTCTTGACGGCGTGTCACTTCCGACCCCAACGGGGTGCGCAACCTGGGGATTGTCCTAGATGACAGGCTGACCTTTCAATCCCAAGTGTCGGCTGTTGTCAGGACTTCCTTTTATCATCTTAGGAACATTGCCAGGGTGCGTCACCTTGTTCCATCTGACTCTTTGCCAACGTTGGTCCACGCCTTTGTGTCCTTACGGTTGGACTACTGCAACGCCCTTTACTTCGGGCTTTCTGGGGTTGAAATCCGTCGCCTTCAGCTGGTGCAGAACGCTGCAGCCAGGGTGTTGACTGGGACAAGGAGATCTAGTCATATCACCCCGGTACTGCACTGGCTTCCTATACGGTGTCGGATCACCTTTAAAGTCATTTTATTGACTTTTAAAGCCCTCTTCACGATCAGGGTCCGACCTATCTGAAAGAACTTGGTGCCTTACTGCCCTGGCCGAGCAGTTACGCTATTGACGAGGGGCTGCTAGAGATTCAAGAGGAGTTTAAAATCTTCTGGTAGCAGAGCTTTTTCTTATGTAGCTCCAACTCTTTGGAATTCTCTACCTCGCCAGTTAAGGGAGTGCACCTCCGTGGAGGTATTTAAGAAAAATTTGAAAACCTACTTGTGGTGGAGTGCCTTCTTGGACGACTAGTTGATATTTAAGTGTTAATAATATTTTCTGGACAGTATGGATGGTTTTATTGTAGGTTTTTAATATGTGATGCTGTTATGTGTAAACCCTAGATGGCGCTATCCCAGGGGCTACTACCCCTGCCTGATTTGCCACTAACAGGTTGAGGGGCCTGGATCCAATGGCGGGTGCCTCCACCCAGAGGTCAGGGTTTGCAATAGTTAAACTAACTTGGTCACAGCTCTCTGGGACACTGCAACCCCTTTCTTCCCACTAGTGGCCCACACAATATATCAGAATTACCTCACAGTATACACTTACCCCCAGGACTGGTTCCGCACTGGGACCTCCTGTGAAATGAGATACAGTGCAACAATCACAGTACAGTACTTTAACATAGACAAATACCTCAGGCAGTATAACTTTGCTGAAACAAGCAGCTCTGATTTATTTAGGGGATATAACAAGGACAGGGAAATCAGGTTAATTAGCTTATCACTCTAATAATCTACCTATGGCTCTGTGCACAGGCCTATCCCTATCAGTTACTGTCCTGGGTACCCAAGCCCTAGTGGCTAGTCCAAACCGTGGCAGCTGGTAGGGGCCCTTTCACACAGAAAAGGAAAATTAAACAGTCAGCAGTACAGTAATTCCATTTGGATTTAATGTGGCAATTCAACAGGGCGACCCTGAATTAGTACTCACGACCTCCAAATAAGATAGGGTCCTTCAATATCAGCAGGGCTACTCTTGAGCTCCAAGAGACTCTTCACACATTTATATGGTAAAAAAAAAGAGTACTATACCAGGCAGGCTGCTTCTCTATCCCGATCGCAATTACTGCACAATACCGGAGAACACACAGCAGATTCAGTTCCTGACAGACCGAGTGCAATTCAATAATTTCTCCAGTCTTCTACAGGGTGAGCCTGGTTTCTACTCTTCAGGATCCTTTGATTCTTTTCGAGACGGATTCAGTCCTATCACAGTTACACAAGCTGCGGACCGAACTCTGGGCCTTACACACGTTTTTTGACTAAAACTGCACACTGAAAAAGCACAGGGCTCCTTCCTTCTTCACTGCCAAGCTCAACTGAAACTCCAACCCGACAAAACCGGGCACTTCCTTTGAGTTCCTCCCAGTTCTTGACTGGATTGGCTGTCACTCACAATAGACTGCTGCTGTTGGTCCAAAAGGCACTGAAGTCTAAGCTACATCTCCCAGAGTCACTGCCCATACAGTCCTCTTGTGGCTGGCTCAGATTATGAGTCAAGTTCTGATTCGTCCAAGGCACCATTTTAGAGCTAGCTTACCCACTGATTGGTCCAGTTCAGCAGTTCAAAACCAGAATGGGGAACTAGGCAGACACTGTTCTGACTGCAAAAGAAAGCAGGTTAGACAAACTGTAATTTCATTATCACTCTAAATGGTTTCTGGCAAACAGTTACATCTTTCAGATAGGTTCCTTTGCACTCCTAGTGACTGCAAAATGGAGCAATTGGCAGCAGCTTGAGTGGTACTCAATCAAAAACACACAGTCCCATACAAACTAATTATGTCTGCAAGCAGACAGCTCTTAAAGAGACAGTACCAGAGGTTCTAAAAACACTCACTGATAAATGGCTTAAACGCCAAACACCATTCAGGCTTGGAGCATTCAAGCAAGCTCCTGGAAGTCTTTTGGGAACTCCCATTTGCAGGGGGGGTTACATATGTATTTATTGTATTTATATGTTTTATGTGATATTTTATATTGTGTTTTTTGACTTGGAAAGCGCTTTGAAATCTTGAAAAGCGCTTTAAAAATAAAGTTATTATTATTATTATTATTATTATTGATTGCCCTATCCGGTATAGGGTTACAGTGGAAATTCGATCAGCTCGAAGTAAAATGTGATAAACTTCAGCTAGGGATTAATCTAAACAAAACTAAAATTATGGTATTTGGAAATCAATCTCGGATGCAAAGTGTATTTTTAAATAAACAACCCATTGAAGTCGTATCATCTTATATCTATTTGGGCATTACATTTTCCTCAAAGGGCTCATGGAACCCCAATGTTAAAAACCAAGTAATTTAAGCCAAACATGTAGCAAAGGCATTGCAGCAATTTAATTCTAAATTTGGCAGTTATTCAGTTTTGCCAGCAGTTAAGGCTGGGGAAGGTAAAATTACCCCTCTCCTCCTTTATGTTGCTGAAGTCTGGGGAGTAAAGGAAATATCCAACTTAGAACTTCCATTAATGTATTACTACAAAGCCGTTTTGCAAGTTCCTCTCCCCACACCAAATTCTGTCATTTGCTCAGAGTTGGGAAGAATCCCAGTAGCATCTATAATGCATTTACGATTGGTTTCATATTGGTTAAAAATTATTAACAATGGAAAAAATTATATCCCACTTATTTAACTGAGAAAAGATCTTGGTTTATCAATGGATTTTCTTCTCCCTGGTTAAAAATGTTGATTGCAACCCTTAAAAATATTGATTCTATCCATTTATGGAATGATTATCAATCGGGAATAATAATATCTGAACTGTATAGAACCAAAATAAAGGGGAAAATATTCACATTAGCACAAATGAAACCGATGGAAGAGGTTAGAAGTCAAAAACAGGCTCTCTGGTTTAGTCATTATAAAACTAATTCCATTATTGAAAATTATTTATTACTCCCAGTTGCCCCTAGACTTTGTAAAATGATCACTTGGGCAAGGTTCGGTGTTGTTATTTCCAGACACATTTATTTTAATCACATTATAGCATGTGAAAGCTCTCAAGAACTTAAATGTTTATGCAATAGATGTTTCACTGAGACTCTGTAACATATAGTTCAGTGTCCTTTATATAACTACCGTAGAGACTGTTTATTAAAACAATTTTTAATCAGATATGCTGACACAAACTATGATCCTGTATTTATATTAATGCATCCTATGACAGTAGAAGAGGCTGATATGATTGCTGAATTCATTGCATCTGTAATTAGCTCTAACAGAAAAAGTTATAATAAGTGGAAGAGTATAATCTGATAGAAATTGGTTGTACAGATTAATCAATGGAAGCATTTTGGTGTATTTTATTTATTAAATTTTGGTGACCGGGTAAGCCCACTGGGCCCCGGAGGTCCCTTTTTCCAGGGCGACCCAGGATTACATAACAGAGAATAAATCACAGTGCGGTAATGAAGACAATACAGCATGATAAAAGTTATACAGTGGTGTACAGTCAGCTGGTTACATGTGCTGAGATCAGCATACAGCAGTGCATGTGTATTGACACTAAAATGAAAGAGGAGGGTATGAACCACAATTGCAGAGACAGATTGCGCTCAGCAGGTAGTAATGGACTGTGAGGATTAGTTGTCCATGTAGTGGACCCATGTCCCTAGCAGCTACATTTGGAAGTAGCCATCATTTGAGCCGTAAGTCTTGTGTGGAAACTTTTGATGGAGGGTGCTTCCTGCACTCCGGGAGGCAGGGAGGGAGTTCCATAGGGTGGGTGCAGTGTGAGCGAAAGACTTGCCACCCCGCCTTGGTTCTTACTCTAGGGACAGCTAGGAGAGCGCAATCAGTTGAGCGGAGGAGCTGGGGGTTATTCTTTAGCACAATGAGTCCCGAGAGGCTGGGGGGGGGGGGTTTGGGCTAATTAATTTTAAGGTTCGGCAAAGCAAGGGGTACTAGAGACGGGCATCCCAGGAGAGCCAGTTTAGTTGGGATAGCGTGTCACGGTGATGGTTCCTGGGGTTTGACTGGGCGGCAAACAGAGCCACCTTATTGTACAGGACTTGAAGTCTATTCATCTCAAGTCTAGCTACTCCATGGACCACTGGGGCTGCATAAGTGATTGTCGGGAGGAGGACGCTGGTGGCTATGGAGATCTTTGCTTCAGGTGTCAGCTGGTCTTTCAGTCAGTAGAGGGTGCCTAATTTTGCATGTTAAGTTTTTAGTAACTTGATCCATGTGGTCCTTGAGGGTGAAGCCCTGGTCCAGGGTGAGGCCAAGGTATTTTAGTGACGTCACAACCTCTAGCCTGATATGATGTTTTTAACACCCTGTTTGCACTTTATAAACTGTATCTACTTGTTTGTTACATTAACCTATTATGTTTTTGTAATTTCCAAAACGATTATGTATTGGAAGAACAAATAAAATATGCCTTGACTTGACCCCCTGGCCCGACTTTACATGAGGGTGGTCCAGTGGAACCTGAGAGTTCAATGGGACCAGCATTTAGACGTCCTAGAGCAGCCAGTCTTGGTGTTGAACCCTGTGGAACAGACCTTAGCATGATGGTTAATACTTCCAACCTTTCAAAAGGGTTTGCCTGCGGAAGGAATCTCCCATTCAGATCCTAATCACAGATGCATCGGACCACGGCTGGGGAAGCCACTTGGGAGACTGTCAGACACAAGGGACCTGGTCCTAGCACGAGGTCAATCTCCACATTAATGTCTTGGAGATGCAGGTGATTCTATATGCTGTTTAGGCCTTCCAGACAGTCTTGCTGCCTGGCCTTATGTTAATCCTGACGGACAACATTTCAGTGGTCTTCTACATAAGCAAGCAAGGGGGGACTCATTATTACCCCTCTGCAAGGAGGCCTAGAGAGTCTGGTCATGGGCAATGGATCATCACCTTGACTTGACAGCAGTTCATGTTCCAGGTGTACAAAACACCCTGGCCGACAGCCTAAGCCGATCTCGGTCCAGGCTCACGAGTATCTGAAAACAGTCCCTGTGATCAGTCCACTTTCCTGGTTACCAAAGTCATAAATAAATAAAGTGGGAACTTCTTCTTTCAGTGGCTGAAGACCTCTTCAGCAGATAGGGACATCCAGAGTTGGATCTGTTTGCCTCCCCATCCAACGCAAAACTGCCAAGTGTCTGCTCGCTAGATCCAGGGCCTGGTGTTTTCTGGTGAGACACGTCCCTCTCCTGGACGGGGAGGTTCCTTTATGCCCCCCCTTCCCTTTACTGCAGAGAGTTGTTCTCAAGCTGCAAATGGAGGGAGCAGAGATGATTCTGCTGGCACCCTTCTGGATGTGCCAGATTTGGTTTCCACTCCTTCAGCAACTTGCAGTGGAACCTCCAATACCCCTGCTCCTGTTTTCAGGCTTGGTCTCCCGGGAGCAGGGAACCCTAGTCCATCCAGATCTCAAATCTCTGCATCTCCATGCATGGCTGTTGCAAACCTAGCTGTATCCCGATTCGGGGTTTTCCCCAGAGTAGCAAATGTCTTGGTGGTCGCTAGGAAACCTTCTACCAGGGCCACTTACACTGTGGAATAGAAGCGGTTCTGCATCTGGGCCACTGCTTGGCATTTGGATCCCTTCACCTGCCTGGTGAATTTGGTACTGGAGTATCTTCTCTCCTTGTCTTTCTCAGGACTGAGCTACTCCTAGCTAAAGTGCACCTGTCTGCCATCTCTGCCTACCATGCACCTATTGAGGGCAAAACTCTTGCCCAGATGGATCTTCCCCACACATTTCTACGGGGCATTCTGCATTTGAAACCTCCCATCTGGGACCCAGTCCCGCCATTGGATTTTTTGTTTGTTTTAGAAAAGCTTACCTTGCCTCTCTTTGAACCTGCCGCAGGTTGCGAGCTGCGCTTTCTGTTGTGGAAAGCGTTATTTTTACTTGCCATTACTTCATGGGCAGACTAGATGGGCTACTTGATCCCCATCTGCCGTCAAATTCTTATGTTCTTATGTACTTCTGCTTGAAGAATTTCCGAGCTTTAGGCTCTGATGTGTGTAAAGAGCCTTATGTGGTTTTCCATAAAGAAAGGGTGTTCTTGAGGACTTATCCTAAGTTTCTTCCCAAGATGGTGTCAGAGTTTACACTGAATCAAGACATCCACCTTCCTGTCTACTATCCAGACTACTGCAACTGAGTTGAGGCACTACTTCATACTCTGGATGTTCATATGGTGCTTGTTATTACTTGGAGCACATCCAAACTGCTAGAAGGTCTGACCAGTTATTTGTGTCTTTTGCCCCCCAGAATGGGAAAGGCTCCTGTTTCTAAACAGTGTTTATCCAAATGGTTGATTAACTGCATTGTTTTCTGCTACAGCAAGTATGACAAGCTTTTACTGGGCTCAGGAAAAGGCCACTCCACTAGGGGCATGGCTGCCTCTTTCACCTCTTAGAGGAATGTGTCAGCTGCTGACATTTGCGTAGTCGCTAGTTGGAGTTTTGTCCACACCTTTGTCAAGCACTACAGTTTGGGCATTGCATCTAGACGCTGAGCAGTCTTTGGACTGGCAATATTGCAAGGCCTCCT
Organism: Neoceratodus forsteri; assembly: GCA_016271365.2. Taxonomy (NCBI): domain Eukaryota; kingdom Metazoa; phylum Chordata; order Ceratodontiformes; family Ceratodontidae; genus Neoceratodus; species Neoceratodus forsteri. Next base: position 214,409,241 of record CM057456.1, read on the forward strand.
CTCCTAAACCTCTTTGGGAGACTTCTACTTCCACCCAGCTGATTGGGTCACTCCTTTACTGCTTGGGACTCAGTCCTAAAGGTGTTACCTGCTGCAAGAGCCCCCTCAAAGAAAGACAGTACAGTTATGTAAGAAGTTACTGTAACAGTAGATCTTTGAGAGGTGCTCTTGCACCAAGTGCTATTTTCCCTCCCTTCTTCCCCCTGGTAGCTGCTTCTCTATCATGGTTACCTTTGGTTTTCCTCGTCTTGCGGAACCTTCTCGGTTCTCCAGTTTTACTCCTTTTTGCCAGGGTCTCCGGCAGAAGAACTGAGTATGGGCTGGGGGACTGCCCCTTTTATACCATACATAACATCAGGGATGGGCCAACGTCAGGGGGTTGGGTTCCGCTATAGACTGCTAGCTAGAAGTTTTCCGTGTGGTCCTGGTGCCTGCCAGCTTCAGTCCTAAATATGTTCAAACAACATGAAGTCTTGATGTATTCTGACTAATGCAGTTAGTCCCATCCTTTAAACTGCCCCGGAGAACAAAAGGTTAAACTTTCTATGCAGAGCATAGAATGCTGAGCTCGAGCTCGGTTGATGTCTTTGTCTGTTTCCCTTTGAAATCTAATTGTCAGATTCTTTACTCTGCCTCACTGAACAGTCGCTCCGGAGATTCCTCCTGCAGCTCGGTTTGAAAGTTAGTTGAAGTGTTGGTTTACTGTCGGTTTTTAACCGAAATTTATTTCCTCATAATCGGTTCAGTCTCTGTCTGTGGTACTGTGAGTACTAGATAGGTTTTGTACTGTTTTTCTGTGTGGAACTTGTAAAAGAGTGGATCGGTTTGGCTGAACCGATCATTTGTTGATTCTTGTATCTTACTTTAGTGTGTGGTTACCGGTCCTTATCGGTTCTAAAAAAAAATGTGTTTGGTACGTTTTTTTCCCCAAGACCTGTGACACGGTTAGGAACTGATAAGGGAGTCTTGCCTGGCGGTTGCCAAAAAAAGGGTAAGTTGGTAGGTTGGCCATGTCTGAGAAACCCAAGAAAAAAAACGGGCCCCTTGGGTTTCAACACTGCAGTGAGTGTTGGGAGGTCTTTGCTAAGGCCGATCCCCACACCACCTGTGTTTATTGTCTGGGGTTTGAACACCTCGATTCAGAATACCAAATTTGTAAAAACTTTCCCAAATCTGCCCTTGAAAAGAGATTAGGTAGACTGAGGGAAAAGGAGGCCGAGAAGTCTGCTGACCCGGATGGCCAGCCTGGTTCGGTTCTGACCAAACCAGGAGTGCCCTCTGACCAGGGTGATACTTCTTTGGGCAGAAGGAGAGCCGATCCCGAGGGTTCGGTTCCGACAAAAAGAAAACCCAAAGAGAAATCATCAGGTTCGGATCCAGAAGTCCATGTTCCGACTGCCAAGGAAATAGCCAGAGCAATTCGGATTGTGGAATCGCTTCACCCGGTTACGACCGATCCGGCACCTTTTGGCAGGGGCTCGGTTTGGTCGGTTCCCCCGGTTCACGATTATACCCCTGAAGAATTTTATGAACCGGAGTTTGAGGAGGAGGGGGAGTTTGAAGATTAAGATGGTGGTGATGGTGAAAGTCTGGATGTGCCTGTTGAACTGGACATCTCCCCAGACAGACCTTCAGGTGTATCCCCTCCTAGGCTTTCTGAGTCCCCTTCCCACTTTATGTCCTACAGAAAGGTGGCTGAGACCCTTCAGCTTCCTATGGAGGAGGCAATGGAGGATCAAGAGGAGCCTGATTTTGTGGAAATCATGGACATCCCAGAGTCCAGGAGACTGTCTGTTCCCATTCACAAATCTTTTGGGAAGCAGACACATAAAATCCTGAAGTCTTCCAATTCTATACCTCCTGTTGATAGAAGAATGGACAAGAGGTATACACTTTCAGGCTCAGATACAGAGTTTTTATATCAGCAGGGCAGCCATGTTGGGGTTGAGCAGGCTGCTGCCTGTGATAAGGCAAACATTCCCTTGGCTTCACACCCCACAGACAAAGACTCCAGGAAGATTGATGCCATGGCAAAAAAACTGTACATGGTATCTTCTTTGGGACTCAGGCAGGCAAATTATATGGCCTCTACAGCCAGGTACCAGAAGTCCAAGTGGGACACTGTACTGGCACTGGCTAAACAGGCCTCCCCCCAGCTAGCCAAGGAGCTGGAGGAGGTGGCTGCAGATGGGATCGATGCATCAAAAGTTCAGTTTCATGCTGCTGTGGACTCCAATGATGTGTCATCAAGAGTCATGGCTACATCTGTGGCTGTTTGGAGAATGACTTGGCTCAGATGTGCCAGCCTCTCTCAGGATACCCAGGCTAAGACCATGGATTTTCCTGTAGTGGGTAATTCTCTGTTTGGGGAGCAGACAGAGAATTACATGAAGAAAATGGATGAGTACAGGACCACTTACAGGAGTGCTCAGGCCAGAGAGAGGCAGGCAACTCCTCAAAGGCAGCAGTCAGGGGGCAGGGGCAGTCCTTTTCATAGGCCTTTTTACCAAGCACAGGCCTTTTCTCCCTTTTCACAGAGGGGGTTCTTCAGAGGGAGAGGCAGAAGGGGGATGAGCAGGGCTGCATCTACTCCTCAGCCTAAGGCCTCTGCCAAGCAGACACCCTGATGGGCCTGCCCGGGTCGACTCTCCTATTCTAGTAGGGGGCAGGCTGACTTACTTCGTCCAGGACTGGATATCTATTACATCAGACAAGTGGGTCCTGGAAGTAGTAAGCCAGGGACTGGTTCTCAGCTTCAAAAAATTTCCGAAGATGAGAGCCAAATCTTTTCCACCTGCAGGTCTCTCAGAAACCTTTGCCCTAGAGGCAGAGGTTTCATCTCTGCTGGCTTTAAGAGCCATAGAGAGAGTATCTACCCTACACTGGGGCAAAAGTCTGTACTCAAGGTACTTCCTTACCCCAAAAAAGACAGGGGAGTGCCGAACCATCGTAGACCTAAGATACCTAAACATACATTTTTTTAAAACCAAAGTTCAAGATGGTAACTCTGGGAATAATCCTTCCCTCTCTAAGGCCAGGGGACTGTCTAGCCTCCCTGGACCTCAAAGATGCCTATTTTCACATTCCCATCAGGTGCTCTCACAGAAAGTACCTCAGGTTCAAGTTGCCCTTAGGCCACTATCAGTTCAGAGCAATGCCCTTTGTCCTAATTTCAGCCCCAAGGGTCTTCACAAAGTGCCTGGCAGTAGTAGTTGCCTTTCTGAGGAGGCAAAAGATTTCCATTTTTCCATATCTGGACGACTGGCTAATAGTGGGCCAGTCTCCAGACCAAGTCAAGTCAGACCTGCAAGTGACCCAGCAAGTGCTCACTTCTCAAAGATTTCTTCTCAACCTTCCCAAGTCAGTTCTCGAGCCAGTCCAGCTTCTTACCTTTATGGGGCAGAGCTGGATACGGTCAGAGCAAGAGCCTTTCTTCCCCTGGAAAGGGCAAGGGTTCTTATAGAACTAGCCTCTTCCTTCAGCCTTCGGGTATCTCTACCAGCAAGGCATTTCCTCCAGCTCTTGGGCCACATGGCTGCTTCAACAGCAGTGGTCCAAGGGGCAAGATTCCAGATGAGGGATATTCAGTACCATCTGAGAGCTTTTTGGTCTCAGAGGAAAGATTCCCTTACCAAACTGATCCCAGTGACTCTGACCTTGATCCAAGCCCTCCAATGGTGGCAGGATCAGGACAATTTAAGACAAGGTGTTCCTTTTGCCACTTAGCCTTGTTCAGTGGTCCTTACCAAGGATACTTCTCTTCTGGGCTGGGGAGCCCATCTGGGGGCCCTCACTGCCCAGGGGCTGTGGTCCCCCAAGAATCCCTTCTCCATATCAATCTCCTAGAGCTCAGGACAGTTTTTCTGGCCCTGAAAGCTTTCTCTCAATCAGTACAGAACAAGGTGGTTCAGGTCAGAACAGACAACACCACCACCATGTGGTACATCAACAAGCAGGGAAGCACTCGGTCCACGGCCTTGTGTATGGAAGCCATGAAATTGTGGTCCCTGGCTTATTTCCTGCCAACCTCTCTGGTAGCAGTTCACCTTTCAGGGAAGGACAATGTGCTAGCAGATGCACTGAGCAGGATCTTTCAGGGCCATCACGAATGGTCCCTGGACCCTCAAGTGTTGAAAGTGATTTTTTCAAGGTGAGGCACTCCAGAGATAGATCTCTTTGCAGCCCCAGACAATCACCAGCTCCCTCTGTTTTGTTGCAGACCTCCAGTCTTGGGCTCAGTCCCCAATATGCCCTGATTCTGAATTGGGAAGGGAAGTTTCTGTATGCCTTCCCTCCCTTCCCACTCCTGTTCAAAGTTTTGGTAAAAATAAGGTCTCAACCTTGCAAAGTGATTCTGATTGCTCCAGATTGGGCCAGACAGCCCTGGTACCCCCTGTTGCTGTCCCTAGCAGTCCATCATCCCCTGTCTCTTCCCAGGAATTACAACCTGTTAACATCCTCTCCGGGGAGGATTTGGTACCCCAGTCTCCAGTCTCTCAATCTCAAAGCATGACTCTTGAAGAGTTAGAGTTTGCAGATCTGCATCTTTCCCAAGGGGTTCTGGATATTCTCAAATCTTCTCGAAAGCCCTCCACCAGAAAGTCTTATAACTCCAAATGGAAGACATTCAGCATTTGGTGTTCTAAGAGGCATATTTCTCCAGATAATGCTGGATTGCCTACTGTTCTGGATTATACGGTCCATCTTAATGGCCTAGGCCTCAGACCAGCTACTCTTAAGGTACACTTGTCAGCTGTTTCTGCTTTTCTGTCTGTGGGGAAGTCTTCCTCACTATCTTCTCACCCTGTGTTCTGTAAATTTTTTGAAGGATTGCTTCACACCCATCCTCCTTTTAGAGACCCTGCCTCTGCCTGGGATTTGAATGTTTGCATTGCTCAACTTATGCACCCCCCCCCCCCCTTTTGAGCCTATGTCCTCAGCAGAGCTTAAGTACTTGACTTGGAAAACTGTGTTCTTGGTAGCCATTACCTCTGCCAGGCGTATCAGTGAATTGCAAGCCCTGTCAGTGGAACCTGATTTTATCTCCTTTCACAGGGATAAAGTGGTCCTTAGAACCAATAGAAGGTTCTTGCCCAAAGTGGTTTCATACTTCCATTTAAATCAGTCTATGTCTCTTCCTGTTTTCTTCACTTATCATTCTTCCTCAGGAGCGAGGAGGCTACACAGATGTTAAAATGATGTTAAAAGAGCCCTTAGTTACTACATAGGGCGTACCAAGGGTCACATTTTTGACTCCCTCCAGTTGTTCCTCACTTATGGAGAGAAGTAGGAAAGGGCAAACCTGCCACCAAGAGATCTGTTGCCAGGTAGATTGTGTCTTGTATACAATTCTGCTATGAAAAACTGGGAAAACCTCCTCCCTCAGGCCTGAGGGCTCATTCCACAAGAGGTACAGCTGCTTCCCTGGATGCTGCCAGGGATATTTCTCTCTTAGAAATTTGTCAAGCAGCCACCTGGAAAACAATCCAAACCTTTGCCAAGCATTACTCTCTGGATATCCAGGCTAGGAGTGATGCTCAGTTTGGCACAGCAGTGCTTCAGAGCCTATTCCCAACGTAGGTTCTGTCCCTCCTCCAAGGAGGTACTACTTGGTAGTCTGCACTTGTCAGAATACAGCAAGACTTCAAGTTGTTTGAAGAAAAAATTACTCACCTCAGTAATTATGTTTCTTCTATTGGAGTCTTGCTGTATTCTGACCTCCCTCCCTGCCTCCCCTCTCAGAACCTGGTTTTGGGAAGTGGGTGGGCAGGTGCAGTGTTGTACCTCAGGGGTGCTCTTTTTACACCCTTTTTTGTGGAGGTGTTTATTTTGTTATATTCCTGTTTGGTTTGGGTTTTGAGTTTTGGGTTTCCTGACTTGAGTCTTCTTTTGGTAGTCCAAAACTATTTGTTACTATTAAAAATTTTGTTTTATAATTTCCGCATCGAATACTATTTGAGTGTTGCTCGTAAGAATCTTGACGGTTAGCATTCAAAGGGAAACAGACGGAGACATCAGCCGAGCTCGAGCTCAGCATTCTATGCTCTGCATAGAAAGGTTAACCCTTTGTTCTCCGGGGCAGTTTAAAGGCTGGGGCTAACTGCACTTGTCAGAATACAGGAGACTCCAATAGAAGAAACATAATTACTAAGGTGAGTAATTTTTTCTACTGTGTTAGTGCAGATTTCCTCAACCCCAAGGAACATAAAAAACGAGACCGTGGCATGGTCACTGCCTGCCAAGGGGCTGCTCACCTCCAGGCCCCTTATCTGGTCACTGTCTGCTAGGACAATATCTGGGATCTGAACCTGCCTAGTAGGCTCCACCACATGCTGGACTAGGAAAGCATCCTGGAAGACATCCAGCAACCTCTGTTCCCTGGCCACCGAGGATGTCATAGTGCCCCAGTCTGCCCCCGGCATGTTCAGGTCACCCATGATAACCATCCTGCCCTTTCCGAGGCCACAGTGACCCCTGATGTTCTAAGCCAGATCATCCTCCAGTTCTGCTTCCATTACGTGGGGTCTGTACACCACCCCTATTTTTAATCTTTTTTACCCCCCTCATTTGTAGGGTTACCTAAATTGCCTCCACATCTCCTTCTGCCTCCTCGATACCACCAACTACTATGTCATTTTTGACTATCATACTACATACTCCCCTCTTCCCACCTTCCTAAACATTGTGTATCCCTCTAAATTTAGATCACAATCATGCTTCTGGGTGGCCCAAGTCTCAGTAATTGCCGCCATATCTGCTGCACCCTCAAGTAGCATTGCCTGGAGCACTGGCATTTTATTGCCCATGCTCCTGGCATTGGTCAGGACCATCCTCCACCTGACCCCCCTTCCAGTCTTCTCAGCCCAGCGCAATCCCCCATCTCTCTTCCCCCCCCTCAGTTCCCCCTGGTCTTTTAATGCTACCTGCAGCCCGCTTTGCATGATCTAGTCCTGAACCCTCAAACTTCCTCGCTCAGGCTTTCAGTCTTTCTATCCCTCCCCCCCTTTACAAGTTTAAACCTGACCTATGACCATTTAATCCAAAAATTTTTAGTTTAAGGATCTCCCTCCCCTCCAGGTTGAGATGCAGCCTATCCTTGGCATATATCCCCTTCAAACAACATGAAGTCTTGCTGTATTCTGACTAATGCAGTTAGCCCCAGCCTTTAAACTGCCCTGGAGAACAAAGGGTTAAACTTTCTATGCAGAGTATAGAATGCTGAGCTCGAGCTCTGTTGGTGTCTCTGTCTGTTTCCCTTTGAAATCTAACTGTCAAATTCTTTACTCCGCCTCACTGAACAGCTGCTCCATAGATTTCTCCTGCAGCTCGGCTCGAATGTCAGTTGAAGGGTCAGTTTACTGTCAGTTTTTAACCGAAATTTATTTCCGCATAGTCGGTTCAGTCTCTGTCTATGGTACCATGAGTACTAGATAGGTTTTGTACTGTTTTTCTGTGTGGAACTTGTAAAAGTGTGGATCGGTTCGGCTGAACCGATCAGTCTTGTATCTTACTTTAGTGTGTGATTATCGGACCTTATCAGTTCTAAAAAAAAAAGTGTTTGGTACGTTTTTTTCCAAGACCTGTGACATGGTTTGGAACCGATAAGGCAGTCTTGTCTGGCGGTTGCCAAAAAAGGGTAAGTTGGTTATGTTGGCCATGTCTGAGAAACCCAAGAAAAAAAACGGGCCCACTGGGTTTCAACACTGCAGTGAGTGTAGGGAGGTCTTTGCTTAGGCTGATCCCCACACCACCTGTGTTTATTGTCTGGGGTTTGAACACCTCGATTCAGACTGCCAAATTTGTGAAAACTTTCCCAAAGCTACCCTTGAAAAGAGATTCAAACAACATGAAGTCTTGCTGTATTCTGACTATTGCAGTGATATGTAACCTTTGAACTGCCCTGGAGAGGAAAGAGTTAACTTTCCATGCAAGGCATGGAACGCTGAGCTCGAGCTCGGTTGAGACTCTGTCTGTTGTTGTTTGAACCCAAACCGCCAGATTCTTTACTCCGCCTCACTGAACAGTCGCTCCGGAGAGTTCTCCTTTGCTCGGTTCAATTTAGTAGGTTAAAGTGTCGTTTTTCCCTCGGTTTCAACCACATTTTTTCCATCTAACCTGTCGGTTCAGTCTCTGTCTGTGGTACCGTGAGTACTAGATAGGTTTATTATTGTTAGTCTGTGTGGAACTTGTAAACGTCAGATCGGTTCAGTTTGAACCGATCAGGTTTGTTAAAAAAAAGTTTGTTCTGCTTTTTAGAGTGTGGTTACCGGTCCTTATCGGTTCTAAAAAAGACGGATTTCATTATGGTTTTTTCCACGACCCGTAACACGGTCAGGAACTGATAAGGGTGTCTTGCCTGTCGGATTGCCGAAAAAAGGGTAAGTGTGGTTAGGACTGGCCATGTCTGAGAAACCCAAGAGAAAACCCGGGCCCACTGGGTTTCAACACTGTAGTGTGTGTGGGGAAGCCTTTGCTAAGGCTGACCCCCACACCACCTGTGTTTATTGTCTCGGGTTTGACCACCTCGATTCAGACTGCCAGATTTGCAAACGTTTTCCCACAGCTACCCTGGAAAAGAGAGTAGATAGGCTGAGGGAAAGGGAGGCCAAAAAGTCCGCTGACCCAGATGGCCAACCTGGTTCGGTTCCAACCGAACCAGAAGGAGTGCCCTCTGACCAGTGCAAAACTTCTTCGGGCAAAAGGAGAACCGACTCTGAGGAGTTGGTTCCAGTTAAAAGACAAAGAAGGGATAAGTCAGCCGGTTCGGATCCACAAGTTCTTTCTCTGACCGCTGATGAAGTAGCCAAAGCGATAAGGATTGTTCAGTCGCTAACTCCGGTTCCGACTGAACCGGCACCATCGGTTAGGGGCTCGGTTTGGTCGGTTCCCCCGGTTCCGGATTATAATTTAGAGGATTTTTATGAACCAGAGGAGGAGGAGGAAGGAGAGTATGAGGATAGTGATGGTGATTATGAAAGTCTGGATGTGCCCATTGACCCGGACATCTCCCCAGACAGACCTTCAGGGGTTTCTCCTCCTAGGCTTTCTGAGTCCCCTTCCCACTTCATGTTTTACAAAATGTGGCTGAAACTCTTCAGCTTCCTATGGAAGAAGCAGTAGAGGATCAGGAGGAGCCTGATTATGTTGAGATGATGGACATCCCAGAGTCCAGGGGGCTGTCTGTTCCCCTCCACAAGTCTTTTGGGAAACAGACATTTAAAATTTTAAAGACTCCTAATTCTATACCTCCTGTGGACGGAAGAATGGACAAGAGGTATACTCTTTCAGGCTCAGATACGGAGTTCCTTTCCCAACAATGCAGCCATGTTGGGGTAGTGCAGGCTGCTGCCTGTGATAAAGCAAATATACCTTGGCTTCACACCCCCCGGATAAGGACTCCAGGAGGATTGATGCCATGGCAAAGAAACAGTACATGGCAGCATCTTTGGGACTCAGGCAGGCTAATTATATGGCCTACGCAGCTAGATACCAGAAGTCTAGATGGGACACTGTGATGGCTCTAGCTCAACAGTTCTCAAACTTTGTCATAGTGAGCCTCCCCTAAGCCATGGAAAAGATCTTGAGCCTCCCCCAAAATACTGAAATATTTTCGGGCCTCCCCATAGAAAAAATAGCCTACTTTCAAAGTACATCAGGAATAAATTGAAACCTCTTTGCATAGCTGGCACTCATGTTATTAAGCTTCTTGTAACACCCCACACACACACATACACAGGACAACCTACTTGCTCCAATATTTTGACTCTTGAACCATTGTTACCCCTTACTGCCATACCTTCATGGGTCAGACTGCTTTTTCTGTTTCCTCTCTATCTGGAATAATTTCCTGCCTACCTCTGTCTCTCCCCCTCTTCCCCTGCTCTTAAGCAACTTCTCAGGAAACATTTTGCTCCCTCCTGCTCTTATTCCTAGTACCTATATGGTTAACTCTTGTATTTGGACAGTTCTGCTGCCAGTCTAATTGATCAATTGTTCCTCGCATTATTAGTTCATTGTTCTTAATTTGTTCGTACTTTCATTCATTTTGTATTGCTTGAATGTTTTGCAGTTACATTTTGAATTGTATTCTCTCACTACCCTTCCCTGGGTACACCTGAAATAAGCCATGGCTCAGTGTACAGTACCTTTCCTGATCACAGACTTGTGAATAAAATACATAAATTCACCTACTAGTATCCTCTTTCAGTTTGCCTTATCCCTTCACACAAAATCTATAAAGTTCAAAATTGAAATATAATACTTTTTCAAGACTTGCTTGAGCCTCCCCTGGAACACGTTGGGGCCTCCCCAGGGAGGCTGGCCTCACCATTTGAGAACCCCTGCTCTAGCTAAACAGGTCCCTGGCCAGCTTGCCAAGGAGCTGGAGCAGGTGGCTGCAGATGGTATTGAGGCATCCAAGGTGCAATTTCATGCTGCAGTGGACTCCAATGATGTTTCATCTAGAGTCATGGCTATATCTGTGGCCCTTAAGTAGAATAGCTTGGCTCAGATGTACTAGCCTGTCTCAGGATACCCAGACTAAGGCCATGGATTTTCCTGTTGTTGGTAATTCTCTGTTTGGGGAGCAGACAGAGAACTACATGAAGAAAATGGATGAGTACAGGACCACCTATAGGAGTGCTCAGGCCAAGGAAAGGCAAGCCACTCCTCAGAGGCAGCATTCCAGGGGCAGGGGCAGGCCTTTTCATAGGCCTTTCTACCAAGCCCAGGCCTCCTCTTCAGCCTTTGCCCAGAGGGGGTTCTTCAGAGGGAGAGGCAGACGGTGCATAAGCAGGCCTGCTGCCACCCCTCAACCTAAAGCCCCTGCCAAACAGGTACCCTGATGGGTTTGCCCGAGCCGATTCTGCACTACCAGTAGGGGGCAGGCTGGCTTACATTGTCCAGGACTGGATGTCTTTAACATCAGACAAATGGGTCCTGCAAGTAGTAAGCCAGGGACTGGTTCTCAGCTTCAAACAGTTTCCCAAGATGAGAACCAGGTCCTTTCCACCTGCAAATCCTTCAGAGGCCCTTGCCCTAGAGGCAGAGGTCTCTTCCCTCTTGGCTCTGAGAGCCATAGAAAGGGTTCCACCCCTACACAAGGGAAAAGGATTGTACTCCAGGTACTTCCTAAATCCCAAAAAGACAGGAGAATGGCTGCTCATCCTGGATCTCAGATATTTAAACAAGCACCTTTTAAAGCCAAAGTTCAAAATGGTGACTCTGGGAATAATTCTACCCTCTCTAAAGCCAGGGGACTGGCTAGTTTCCCTGGACCTCAAGAATGCCTATTTCCACATTCTCATCAGATGCTCCCACAGAAAGTACCTCAGGTTCGAGTTGCCCTCAGGCCACTATCAATTCAGAGCAACGCCCTTTGGCCTAGCATCAGCTCCAAGGGTGTTCACAAAATGCCTGGCAGTAGTGGTTGCTTTCCTAAGAAGAAAGAAGATCTCCATCTTTCCATACCTCGACGACTGGCTCATAGTAGGTCAGTTTCCAGACCAGGTCAAGTCACACCTACAGATAACTCAGCAACTGCTCACTTCTCTGGGATTCCTTCTGAATCTTTCAAAGTCAGTTCTAGAGCCAGTGCAGCTCCTCACCTTCACAGGGGCAGAGCTGGATACAATAAAGGCAAGAGCCTTGCTTCCCCTGGACAGGGCAAGGACCCTTGTTACACTGGCCTCTTCATTCACCCTCCAGGTGTCTCGACCAGCAAGGCATTTTCTGCAGCTCCTGGGCCACATGGCTGCCTCTACAGCAGTGGTCCAAGGAGCAAGATTTCAGATGAGGGACATTCAGTTCCACTTAAGAGCCTTCTGGCCCCAGAGAAAGGATTCTCTGACCAAGCTCATCCCAGTGACTCGAACCCTGATCCAGGCTTTGCAATGGTGGCAGGATCAGGACAACCTAAGGCAAGGAGTTCCCTTTGTCACTCAATCTCATTATCTAATCCTTACCACAGATGCCTCACTCTTGGGCTGGGGAGTCCACTTGGGGGATCTGACCACCCAAGGGTTGTGGTCTCCTCAAGAATCTCTGCTTCACATCAATCTCTTAGAACTCAGAGCAGTGTTTCTCGCAGTTCAAGTTTTTTCCAAGTCTGTTCAGAACAAAGTAGTTCAGATCAGGACAGACAATACCACCACAATGTGGTACATCAACAAGCGGGGAGGGGGCACTCGGTCTACGGCCTTGTGCACAGAGGCAGTGAAGTTGTGGTCTCTGGCCTATTCCCTGAATACCTCTCTGGTAGCAGTGCACCTCCCAGGGAAGGACAATGTCCTGGCAGATGGTCACAGCAGGATATCTCAGGGCCATCACGAATGCTCCCTGGATCCCCTGATTTTGAAGGTGATCTTCTCCAGATGGGGCACCCCACAGATAGATCTTTTTGCAGCCCCAGACAATCACCAACTTCCTCTTTTTTGCTGCAGGCCCCCAGTGTTGGGCTTAGTCCCCCTGGATGCCCTAGTTCTCAATTGGGAAGGGAAGTTCCTGTATGCTTCTCCCCCCTTCCCTCTCCTGTTCAAGGTACTAGTCAAAATCAGGTCTCAACCCTGCAAAGTGATTCTGATTGCTCCAGACTGGGCCAGACAGCCCTGGTACCCTCTCTTGCTGTCCTTAGCAGTCCACCTTCCCCTGTCTCTTCCCAGGAATTACAACCTGTTAACATGTTCTCAGGGGAGGGTTTGGTATCCGAATCTCAAATCTCTCAATCTCAAAGCCTGGCTCTTGAAGAGTTAGAGTTTGCTGATTTGCATCTCTCTCAAGGTGTTCTGGATATTTTAAAGGCTTCTTGAAAGCCTTCCACCAGAAAGACATACAACTCCAAATGGAAAAGGTTTACTATTTGGTGCTCTGGGAAGCATATTTCTCCAGAGTCTGCTGGGTTGCCTACAGTCCTTGACTATATGGTTCATCTCAATAGCTTGGGACAGACCAGCTACACTTAGAGTGCATCTGGCAGCTGTCTCTGCCTTCTTGTCAGCAGGCAAGCACTCTTCCCTTTCAGCTCCTCCTGTATTCTGTAAATTCTTCAAGGGATTGCTGCATACCAATCCTCCCTTCAGGGACCCTGCCCCTGCTTGGGCCTTAATGCTTGCATTGCTCAGCTTATGCAACCCCCTTTTGAGCCTTTGTCCTCAGCAGAGCTTAAGTACCTGACTAGGAAAACTGTGTTCTTGGTAGCCATTACTTCTGCCAGACACATAAGTGAGTTACAGGCCCTGTCAGTGGAGCCTGATTGTATCTCTTTCCATAGAGATAAGGTGGTCCTCAGGACTAATAGGAAGTTTTTGCCTAAGGTGGTTTCAGATTTCCACCTTAACCAGTCTATGTCTCTTCCTGTTTTCTTCACTGACCATTCCTCCTCTCGGGAGAGGAGGCTGCACAGCTTGATGTGAAAAGGGCCCTTAGCTACTACATAGAGTGCACCAAGGGTCACAAATTTGACTCCTTCCAACTGTTCCTCACTTATGGTGAGGTTGGTAAGGGAAAACCTGCCACTAAGAGACCTATTTCCAGGTGGATTGTCTCTTGTATACAATTTTGCTATGAAAAATTAGGTAGGATCCCACCCTCAGGCCTGAGGGCTCACTCTACCAGAGGTACAGCTGCTTCCCTGGCTGCTGCCAGGGATATTCCTATCTTACAGATTTGTCAAGCAGCCACCTGGAAAACAGTACATACTTTCCACCAAGCATTACTCTCTGGATATCCAGGCTAGGAGTAGCTCAGTTTAACACAACAGTGCTTCAGAGCCTGTTCCCAAAGTAGGTTCTGTCCCACCTCCATGGAGGTACTGCTTAGTAATCTGCAATAGTCAGAATACAGCAACACTTCATGTTGTTTGAAGAAAAAATTACTCACCTTAGTAATGTTGTTTTCTTCTAATGGAGTCTTACTTGCATCATGCCTCCCCACCTCCCCCTCTCAGAACTTGGGTTTGGGGTGTGGGTGAGGCAGGAACAGTGTTGGCATCCTAGAGGTGCCCCCCTTCTTTTCTCACCCTCTTATGTTTGGGTATGTGTTGTGTTTTGTTTTTTGGGTTTCCTGACTTGAGTCTTTGCCTTGGAACCAAAAAACCTTTTTATTAGAATTAGTTGCCAGTTGGCTAGTGTAAGTTTACAGTTTCCACACAGGACGCCCAGTGAGTTTAGCTCATAAAGATCTGGTGGTTTGGGTTCAAACAACAACAGACAGAGTCTCAACCGAGCTCGAGCTCAGCGTTCCATGCCTTGCATGGAAAGTTAACTCTTTCCTCTCCGGGGCAGTTCAAAGGTTGGATATCACTGCAATAGTCAGAATACAGCAAGACTCCATTAGAAGAAACAACATTACTAAGGTTAGTAATTTTTTCTTAGGTAGACTGAGGGAAAAGGAGGCCGAGAAGTCCGCTGACCCGGATGGCCAGCCCGGTTCGGTTCCGACTGAAGCAGAAGGAGTGCCCTCTGACCAGGGCGATACTTCTTTGGGCGAAAGGAGAGCCAATCCCGAGGGTTCGAGTCCGACAAAAAGAAAACACAAAGAGAAATCGACTGGTTCGGATCCAGAATCTGATGTTCCGACCGCCAAGGAAATAGCCAGAGCGATTCGGATTGTGGAATCGCTTCGCTCGGTTACGACCGATCCGGCACCTTTTGGAAGGGGCTCGGTTTGGTCGGTTCTCCCGGTTCACGATTATACCCCTGAAGAATTTTATGAACTGGAGTTTGAGGAGGAGGGGGAGTTTGAAGATGATGATGATGTTGATGGTGAAAGTCTGGATGTGCCTGTTGAACCGGACATCTCCCCAGACAGACCATCAGGTGTATCCCCTCCTAGGCTTTCTGAGTCCCCTTCCCACTTTATGTTCTACAGAAAGGTGGCTGAGACCCCTCCAGCTTCCTATGGAGGAGGCAATGGAGGATCAAGAGGAGGCTGATTTTGTGGAAATGATGGACATCCCAGAGTCCAGGAGACTGTCTGTTCCTCTTCATAAATCTTTTGGGAAGCAGGCACAAAAATTCCTGAAGTCTCCCAATTCTGTACCTTCTGCTGATAGAAAAATGGACAAGAGGTATACACTTTCAGGCTCAGATACGGAGTTTTTATATCAGCAATGCAGTCATGTTGGGGTTGTGCAGGCTGCTGCCTGTGATAAGGCAAACATTCCCTTGGCTTCACACCCCCCAGACAAAGACTCCAGGAAGATTGATGCCATGGCAAAAAAACAGTACATGGCATCTTCCTTGGGACTCAGGTAGGCGAATTATATGGTCTCTACAGCCAGGTACCAGAAGTCCAGGTAGGACACTGTACTGGCACTGGCTAAACAGGCCTCCTCCCAGCTAGCCAAGGAGCTGGAGGAGGTGGCTGCAGATGGGATCGAGGCATCAAAAGTTCAGTTTCATGCTGCTGTGGACTCCAATGATGTGTCATCAGAAGTCATGGCTACATCTGTGGCTCTTCGGAGAATGGCTTGGCTCAGATGTACTAGCCTCTCGCAGGATACCCAGGCTAAGTCCATGGATTTTCCTGTAGTGGGTACTTATCTGTTTGGGGAGCAGACAGAGAATTACATGAAGAAAATGGATGAGTACAGGACCACGTACAGGAGTGCTCAGGCCAAAGAGAGTCAGGCAACTCCTCAAAGGCAGTAGTCTAGGGGCACGGGCAGGCCTTTCCATAGGGCTTTTTACCAAGCACAGGCCTCTTCTCTCTTTTTACAGAGGGGGTTCTTCAGAGGGAAAGGCAGAAGGGGATGAGCAGGGCTGCATCCACTCCTCAGCCTAAGGCCCTTGCCAAGCAGACACCCTGATGGGCCTGCCCGGGTCGACTTTCCTATACCAGTAGGGGGTAGACTGACTTCCTTCGCCCAGGACTGGATGTCTATTACATCAGACAAGTGGGTCCTGGAAGTAGTAAGCCAGGGACTGGTTCTCAGCTTCAAAAAGTTTCCAAAGATGAAAGCCAGATCTTTTCCACCTACAGGTCTCTCAGAAACCCTTGCTCTAGAGGCAAATGTTTCATCTCTGCTGGCTTTAAGAGCCATAGAGATAGTACCTACCCTACACTGGGGCAAAAGTCTGTACTCCAGGTACTTTCTTACCCCAAAAAAGACAGGGGAGTGGCGACCCATCCTAGACCTACGCTACCTAAACAAACATCTTTTAAAACCAAAGTTCAAGATGGCAACTCTGGGAATAATTCTTCCCTCTCCAGGGCCAGGGGACTGGCTAGTCTCCCTGGACCTCAAAGATGCCTATTTTCACATTCCCATCAGGTGCTCCCACAGAATGTACCTCAGGTTCGAGTTGCCCTCAGGCCATTATCAGTTCAGAGCAATGCCCTTTGGCCTAACTTCGGCCCCAGTGGTCTTCACAAAGTGCCTGACAGTAGTAGTTGCCTTTCTAAGGAGGCAAAAGATTTCCATTTTTCCATATCTGGACGACTGGCTAATAGTGGGCCAGTCTCCAGACCAAGTCAAGTCAGACCTGCAAGTGACCCAGCAAGTGCTCACTTCTCAAGGATTTCTTCTCAGCCTTCCCAAGTCAGTTCTCGAGCCTGTCCAGCTTCTTGCCTTTTAAGGGGCAAAGCTGGATACGGTCCAAGTAAGTGCCTTTCTTCCCTTGGAAAGAGCAAGGGTTCTTATAGAACTAGCCTCTTCCTTCAGCCTTCAGGTATCTCTACCAGCAAGGCATTTCCTCCAGCTGTTGGGCCACATGGCAGCTTCTTCGGCAGTGGTCCAAGGGGCAAGATTCCATCTGAGGGCTTTTTGGTCTCAGATGAAGGATTCCCTTACCAAACTGATCCCAGTGACTCTGACCTTGATCCAAGCCCTTCAATGGTGGCAGGATCAGGACAATTTAAGGCAAGGGGTCCCATTTGCCTCTCGGTCTCATTCAGTGGTCCTTACCACGGATACTTCCCTTCTGGGCTGAGGAGCCTATCTGGGGGCCCTCACTGCCCATGGACTGTGGTCCCCTCAGGAATCCCTTCTCCATATCAGTCTCATAGAACTCAGGGCAGTTTTTCTGGCCCTACAAGCTTTCTGTCAGTCAGTACAAAACAAGGTGGTTCAGGTCAGAACAGACAACACCACCACCATGTGGTACATCAACAAGCCGGGAGGCACTTAGTCTACGGCCTTGTGCACAGAAGCCATGCAGTTGTGGTCTCTGGCTTATTCCCTGCAAACCTCTCTACCAGCAGTTCACCTTCCAGGGAAGGACAATGTGCTAGCAGATGCACTGAGCAGGATCTCACAGGGCCATCACGAATGGTCCCTGGACCCTCTGGTATTGAAGTTTGATTTTTTCAAGGTGGGGCACTCCAAAGATAGATCTTTTTGCAGCCCCAGACAATCATCAACGTCCTCTCTTTTGTTGCAGACCCCCAGTCTTGGGCTCAGTCCCCCTGGATGCTCTGGTTCTGAACTGGGAAGGGATATTTCTGTATGCCTTTCCTCCCTTCCCCCTTCTTTTCAAAGTTTTAGTCAAGATAAGGTCACAGCCTTGCAAAGTGATTCTGATTGCTCCAGACTGGGCAGACAGCCCTGGTACCCCCTGTTGCTGTCTCTAGCAGTCCATCTTCCCCTGTCTCTTCCCAGGAATTACAACCTGTTAACTTCCTCTCAGGGGAGGATTTGGTACCCCAATCTTCAGTCTCTCAATCTCAAGGCATGGCTCTTGAAGAGTTAGGGTTTGCAGATTTGCATCTGTCTCAGGGGGTTCTGGATATTCTCAAAACTTCTCGAAAGCCCTCCACTCGAAAGACCTATAACTCCAAATGGAAGAGATTCAGCATTTGGTGTTCTGAGAAGCATATTTCTCCGGATACAGCTGAATTGCCTACTGTTCTGGACTATATGGTCCTTCTTAATGGCCTAGGCCTCAGACCAGCTACTCTCAAGGTGCACTTGTCGGCTGTTCCTGCTTTTCTGTCAGTGGGGAAGTCTTCCTCACCAAGGGTGTAGGCAGGCATACTCACTGTACACATTTGTGTACAGATTTGTTGAGTGCCTCTCACAAACCATATGCCTTTCTGTTAACATTTTTTTTCTAATTGGTAGTATCTGGGTTAGTGTAGGCCACTGAGGAGTGTCTCTGTTTAAACTTCTGTTGTTTAGGAGACAGATACATGTATAACTTCTTTAGAGATTAGAGGAATCATCTGACAACAATCTGACTTGTTTGGAGAGGGGTACCATTTGGAGAGGATGTAATTTTTTTTAATGGGGGTGTAACTGTTGAATTGCAGGCCAGATATTCAAACTGCGCTTTTCTTAGGCATGACGCTTCAGCTGCGCAAAATAGTTAGCAAGGGTGTGGCCAGGCGATATTCAAAGGAGTTGCGCTATTGAGCAACTCCTTTGAATATCACCTGTGCACACAGCTGAACTTCTCACACCGCAAGTTGTCAAGTGAGCATTCAACTTGCGGTGGTGCAAGTACCATTCGCCATCGCAAAAATCTCGATATTCAAGGTGACATGCAAATGGGGCCATAATTCATGCAAGGCGCGGGGAGCCATTTGCATCTGATCATGCCCCATTTGCATGCCATTAGCATGCGGGTGCGCCCGATCGAGGACTTGCGCCTGGCGCCTGCCAGGCAGCAGCCGTCGAGGACCGGCGCCCTCCTGCAGCCGATCGCAGGCATAGTTTAACTCCCCACCAGCCCGATCGCGGGCAACAGTATGTCTCCCCTCCTGAACACATCCCTGGTGGTCAGTGGACCGTAGATCCCGAGAGCGGGATGAATCATTAAACACCCCAACACATCCCTGGTGCCTAGTGTCCCCCACCCACCCACCCATGAGCCCCACCACCCGCTCCCCGGCGGCCGGCGGCATACCACCGCCCGCCGCCCACCCGACTGACTGCCGCGGTGGGGCTGCCGCCCGGTGGTGCAGAGCAAGCCAATGGGCGTGTAGCCATACCGTCAAAGACAGTCCAGTTTTGTAGAAAGAATGTATTCATTCACAAAACTGGACTGTCTTATGCGATATGGGCTGCCGCCCGTGGCTCGCTCTGCGCAATGGCGTGCCGCTCATGCAGTCAGCGGGCGGCGGCGGTAAGGACTCTGCCGACTGCTGAAGGCAGTGAGCTTCGTAGATGAGTGAAGACACCAGCACCGAGAATGTTGAAAGTGTTGGTGCGTCGCGATCATGCATCACGCCACCAAGGACACCGAGAGGGGAGCTGCCGCAATCGAGCTGTGAAATAGGCATGCCCTATCGAGCTGCAGAGAAGCCTCTCAACCTCTCGTCTCACAAATCAGGGACAAGATGTTAAATGTCAGGGACACAGACTCCCATATCAGGACACATCTTAAGATTTGGTAGTATACACTCAGAAAGCTGATAGAAGTAGGGGGGATTTATGTAAGATGCATTTTCTCAATAGGAAGGAATCTGTAACTTTAATATTTAACATTATTTTATGCTTACAATCCCCAGTGTCCTGTCACAAAAATACAATTGTTATGAGGGACAGAGACAAATTCTGAGGCATAATCAGGGATGTCCCTGAAAATCAGAGACAGTTGAGAGGTATGAGGGGGGGCACAGGGAGTGGGTTGGGGGCCAGCCACAGGTGGCAGCTGCTGTGTGTGCGCCTGCAATGCAGCAGCTCACCTGTGGGTGGCCCTCAACTAAACCTTTTTTTTGGCTCAAAGTTGTGCAGGCAGGTTATGCTGTGCCTTTTGTTAGTACTCTGCACAGCCCGCTGAATATCGGGCTGCAGTTTATGTATGGTTCTTCTCCCACCAGTTCAGCATGCATTCATTTGCATTGCGCTGTTGCTCAGCCTGTTTTCAGTGGCGCAACTGCCTCCTGCTGAATATCGCAGAATGGAGCAAGTTCGGACTTGCGCAGGCGCAACCCTATTGCGCATGGCTCAACCCTTTTGAATATCTGGCCCTGTGTGTACAAAAACAAAATTTCTGGCTACACTCCTATTCCTCACTATCATCTCATCCTGTATTCTGTAAATCTTTTAAAGGATTGCTCCATACCAGTCCTCCCTTTAGAGACCCTGCCCCTGCCTAGGATTTAAATGTTTGCATTGCTCAACTTATTCAACCTCCTTTTGAGCCTATGTCCTCAGAAGAGCTTAAGTACTCGATTTGGAAAACTGTGTTTTTGGTAGCCATTACCTCTGCCAGATGTATCAGTGAATTGCAAGCCCTGTCAGTGGAACCTGATTTTATCTCCTTTCTCAGAGATAAAGTGGTCCTTAGAACCAATAGAAGGTTCTTGCCCAAAGTGGTTTCAGATTTCCACTTAAATCAGTCTGTCTTTTCCTGTTTTCTTCACTGATCATTTTTCCTCAGGCGCGAGGAGGCTACACAGTTTAGATGTTAAAAGAGCCCTTAGCTACTACATAGAGCGAACGGAGGGTCACAGGTTTGAGTCCCTCCAGGTGTTCCTCACTTATGGAGAAGTGGGAAAAGGCAAACCTGCCGCCAAGAGAACTATTGCCAGGTGGATTGTGTCTTGTATACAATTTTGCTATGAGAAACTGGGAAAGATTCCACCCTCAGGCCAGAGGGCTCACTCTACAAGAAGTACAGTTGCTTCCCTGGCTGCTGCCAGGGATATTCCTCTCTTAGAAATTTGTCAAGCAGCCACCTGGAAAACAGGGCATACCTTTACCAAGCTTTACTCTCTGGATATCCAGGCTAGGAGTGATGCTCGGTTTGGCACAACAGTACTTAACAGCCTATTCCCTTGTCCCTCCTCCATGGAGGTACTGCTTGTATTGCATTAGTCATAATACAGCAAGACTTCATGTTGTTTGAAGAAAAATTACTCACCTTAGTAATTATGTTACTTCTATTGGAGTCTTGCTGTATTCTGACCTCCTCCACCGCCTCCCCTCTCAGAACCTGTTTTTTGGGAAGTGGGTGGGCAGGTACAGTGTTGCACCTCAGGGGTGCTCCTTTACACCCTTTGCTTTTTTGTTTGGGTGCTTATCTTGTTGTTGTTCTTATTTGAATTGGTTTTTGTTTTGGGTTTCCTGACTTGAGTCTTCCTTTGGGAATCCAAACTTTTTGTTTCTAGTTGACAAATAAAATTTTACAATTTCCACATAGGATAGCTAGTGAGTTTTTGCTTGTAAAGATCTGACGGTTAGATTTCAAAGGGAAACAGACAGAGCCACCAACCGAGCTTGAGCTCAGCATTCTATGCTCTGCATAGAAAGTTTAACCCTTTGTTCTCCGGGGCAGTTTAAAGGCTGGGGCTAACTGCATTAGTCAGAATACAGCAAGAATCCATTAGAAGAAACATAATTACTAAGGTGAGTAATTTTTTCTTGTCTTCCCAGGTATCACCTCAGTCCCCCATCAATCCATACCCTTCTGACTTGCACCACTCCCTGAGCCACTGGTTCACTCCCCGTAAGTTTTTGCTTATTTTCCTTGCTTGCCCTTGGTACTGGCAGTATCTCAGAAAAGAAGATTGAGCATCCTGTAGAGTGGCAAACCCTGGCCAATTCCTTGAATCTTGTCTGTATCTCCAGTTCACTGTTCCTTACTAAATCGTTTGTTCCCAGGTGAACTAGAAAGTTTGGGAATCCTCCGAGTCCCTTACCATTGAGTATAGCTGGAATTTGGCCCTATGTACTTATAGGCTTGGGATACATTTAACCTTGACTGGGCTGCCTTTTCCCCTCCCCAACCCCTTCCCACTGAATACCTCTAATCATGGAGTCACAGCAAGGGCACCTTCACCTCTCCCCCAAGTTACTAGTCCACTTGTGCCCTTCCATACTCCTCCTCCTTCTGTCTTCGTCCTGACTTGCTCCTTGCACCCCACCAGCCTGGGTGTCTCTATTTTGTGCTTGCCTTCCAGGCTCCCTCTTCTTCCCTATGTCCCCAGTTTTCTCCTCTCACCCCTACAACTTGGGGGTCACAGGTCTGTATGTGCCGTTCCAGACTCTTTCTCCTGACTGTGGCCCCCTGCTTGCTTCTCGCTCCCTCCCACAGCCTGGGCATCATTAGTTTGATTGTGCCCTTCCAGGATCCCTCTTCTGTCTACCTCTTCCAGCTTGCTCCTCACACCCCTCACAGCCTGAATGTCATTAGTTGCCCCCCTTAACTCTTTCTGGGTTGGTCTGTTGCCATTGACTTCTCCACTCAGGCCTCCTATTCCTGCTATCCTTCTCCCCTCCCTCCCCTCCTCATGTTCTGCAGTAATGGACCCTTGTGCCATAGTGCTCTCTACACCCCCCTCTTCTGGAAATTCCAGTCTCGGAGCTGGCCTACCCAGAGTGCTCCCCTCCTCACCCCCCTCCTTGTCCGCTTTTCCCTTCCTCAGCAGTGCCCTGTCCTGGGTCCTGTCCTCATGCACCGTGACTCTGTTCTGTGCATTCCCTTCTGTCTTACCTCCCTCACACCCAGGCTACTGCCCCTCCCTGCCTGTCTGGTGCCCTGGGCTACATTCCCCATGTCTTCCCTCCTCTGGATCAGGCCCCCCCTCCTATCCCCTGCCCTCCTCTGAAACCTGACCATTCCCTCCCCGTCATCTTGCACCCCCTGCCTGCCAGCCTTTTCCACCTCATTATCCTGGTACAGCAGGGTGAAGCAACTTGTAAGTGTGATGCCTGCCCCAAGCTCACCCACTCCTGTCCCTCTCCCCTCCCCCTTCCTTGGCTCTCTCTAGGCCACCCCCTCCTTTCGGAGTGAAGACTGTACACTGGTATTTTCATGCCTCCCCTCCCCGGAGTGACCATGTGGTCCTAGTCCTCTCACTCCTGCCCCTGTACCCTGGAGAATGCCATTTTGTCCTCGCCAATCATCATATGGTTCCTCCCCTTCCTCTCCAACCCACCCCTCCCTCCCTCCAACTGCTTCCTGATCCTTTGACCTCCACCTGAGGCCTGCCAACTGGTAACACACTGAGCATCCCCAAACCTCCATACCAATTCAATATTATAGCGCCCCTCACCTATACACCCAATCACCCTTCCAAAGATACTGCTCTTGCATCATTCTGATCCCATCCTCACTGTTATTAGGTGGGCAATATGGGCCCCTCGCAATAAAAGTACCCTGCAATCCATATACACTCAATCAATCACCCTTTCCCAGCAGTAGCTAGCATATGCCGAGCAATTGATACAAACAGTACCCAAAGATGCAGTAGCCAGCACTACCCAAAGTCACTATTAGGGTAGGACTGTTGCAAGGCCAATGGGACTCACCCAATAAATGTGGGACGAGCCATGGGCGGTGGGTTGCGGTGGGTGGAGTATACCACAGGCTGGGTTATAACACTATCAACCAAGGAGTCCTCTGGCAGTGACACTTCACACAATCACCAACTTGTCTGCTAGAGTCCCTTACTCCTGCCCAAACTAAATGTAAAAGTACGATAAATGGCAGTTAAGACCAGCACTCAAGTACAATTACAAATACCCAGAAATACCAGCTAAGAAAAATCTTTCAGATCTACTTACACTCACATCCACCAGCTAAAGGCTCCTTCTCCCTCTCCAAACTGAAGACTGACTGAGATGGCAGTTACACCTCACATTCAAATAGCACTAATCCCCTTTAATATGATGTCTGCACTTATAGGCTAGACAGCAACTTTAAACACAAACACCAACTTGTCTGCTAGAATCCTTACTCCTGCCCAAACTAAATGTAAAAGCACAATAAATGTCAGTTAAGGCCAGCCCTCAAATACAATTACAAACACCCAGAAATACCAGCTAAGAAAAATCTTTCAGGTCTACTTACACTCACATCCACCAGCTAAAGGCTTCTTCTCCCTCTCCAACCTGAAGACTAACTGCTATGGTAAACTGGGAAAAGAGCCACCAATGGGCTTGAGGGCCCACTCCACCAGAGGGGCAGCTGCTTGTATGGCAGCAGCCAGGAATACCCCGCTGCTTGAAATTTGCAAAGCAGCTACCTGAAAAACTGTTTACACATTCACGAAGCACTACTGCCTGGACACCCAGGCCAGGAGTGATGCCAGGTTTGGCACAGCGGTTCTGCAGAGCCTATTCCTAAGAAGGTTCTGTGCCCTCCATGGGGGCAGTGCTCGAAGTCTGCATATAGTCAGAATACAGCAAGACTTCATGTTGTTTGAAAACAAAATTACTAACCACAGTAGCCTTGTTTCTTCTAATGGAGTCTTGCTGTATTCTGACCTCCCTACCTGTCTCCCTGAACAGAACCTGAGGGGTTGGCACTGTGCTCCTCTAAGTGCTGCACTTCTGGGGTGTTCTTTTTCTGTTGGGCATCTTTGACTTGAATCTTCCTTTTATGCCCACTTTTGGGTTATTAGTCATTGGACTATTAATGTTATTAATAATATATATTTATTTTATTAGGATAGTTTAGTTACCACTATTTTTAGTGCCCGTAAGAATCTAGCAGTTGCACAGAATGAACCAGGGATAGTGGTTTGAAAACTGAACTCAAGCTCAACGTTCTATGCTAGTGCAAAAAGTTAACTCTTTCATCTCTGGAGCAGTTCGAATGCAGGGACTAACTGCATATAGTCAGAGTACAGCAAGACTCCATTAGAAGAAACAAGATTACTGTGGTAAGTAATTTTTCTTGAGGCCCATCCTAGACTTCATGCAACCTTAACTTCTACATTCTGTACAAGAAGTTCATGATGGTCACCCTCCAGGATTTGTACTTGCTTGCTCTCGAGAAGGGAGACTGGATCTGCTCCTGGATATGCAGGATGTATACCTGCAAATCAAGGTCCGTCTTCCCCACAGGAAGTACCTCAGGTTCCTGTTTCAGGGGCAACACTACCAGTTTAGGGCCTTTCCCTTTTGCTTATCGTCGGTGCCATGGGTCTTCACCAAATGCCTAGCAGTGGTGGCCTCAGGAGGGAGGGTCTCTGCATCTTCCCCTACCTGTACAACTGGTTGCTCAAGGCCCAGTCCTGGGAGCTGTTGTCCTGAACCCTGGCTGATACCCCGCAACTGTTTGCCAATCTGGGAATCACAGTCAACCTCTCCAAATCAGTGTTGACCCCGACCAGCATTTCCAGTACATAGGGGATATACTGGATACGGCTCGGGGCTCCGCCTTCCTTCCCCCAGACAGGGCGCAGCGTCTCATAGTGCAGGCCCAAGAGCTCTACAACAGCCATTATGTCACTGCCAGGACATAGCTCCGGAAGCTGGGGCTGATGGCAGTGACCATTGCCATGATCCTTCTGACGCGGCTTCATATGCTCATCCCTCAATGGACTTTGAGGGTACAGTGGGACCAGTGGACTGACGACCTGGAGCAGAAGGTTCTGGTCTCGTCACCTGTCAAGAAGTCCTACTGTGGTAGATGGAACCCAGCCATTTACAAAGAGAGCTTCCTTTCCTCATTCCCTCCCCTCACGAGCTCCTCACTGCAGATGCCTTGGGGACAGGCTGGGGTGCACATCTGGACACCCACCAGACTCAGGGGACATGGACGCCACTCAAGGCCTCACTCCACATCAGTGTCCTCAAGATGATGGCTGTCCTTTATGGCCTGCAGGCTTTCCAGTCCCTCCTATCTGTGGGCCCTCTGTTGGTGCAGACGGACAATGTCAGTGTGATGCACTACATCAACAAGCAGGGGGGCATGCACTCTTATCCCCTGTGCCGAGAGGCAATGAGGGTTTGGGATTGGGCTCTGGACCATGGTCTAGAACTATCCACTGTCCATGTTCCAGGTGCCCAAAACACCCTGGCAGACAGTCTAAGCAGGTCGCAGTCCAGAATGCATGAATGGGAACTGCTCTCAGTGGTAGAAAACTTGCTCGACAGGTGGAGTCACCGAGAGCTTGACCTTTTTGCATCCCCACACAACACAAAACTGACGCTTTTCTGCTCACTTGACCCAGGGCCTGGAGTTTTCTGGAGGTTTCTGTATGCCTTTCCTCCCTTCCCCCTAATTTAGAGAGCGCTGGTCAAGCTCCAGATGGAGCGAGCCACCGTGATCCTGGTGGCTCCCTACTGGCCATGTCAGATTTGGTTTGCACTGTTGTAGCAATTGGCAGTGGAGCCTCCAGTTTCCCTTCCTCTGTGCTCAGATCTGCTGTCACAGAACCAGGAATTCCTCATCCATCCAAGCCTTCGGTCCCTTCACCTGCATACCTGGCTCCTGAAGATGTAGCCATGGCCAGATTTGGTGTCTCCCCTAAGGTGACTGATGTCCTAGTGGCTGCCAGAAAGCCTTCCACTAGGGCCACTTATTCCATCAATTGGAAGCGATTTGCCTTATGGGCAGCTTCCCACCACATGGACCCCTTCATCTGCCTGATGAACCAGATCCTAGAGTACCTGCTGTCCATGTCTGATGCTGGCCTAAAGTACTTATCACTAAAAGTGTATTTGTCTGCCATTTTAGTTTTCCATGTACCCATTGAGGGTTGTACAGTGGCCCAGTTGGACATGGCCCATACATTCCTGAGAGGCATCCTGCACTTGAAGCCTTCCATCTGTAATCCTATCCCGGCATTGGACTTAAACTTTGTTTTGGAAAAACTTACTTTGGATCCTTTTGAGCCTGCCGCTACTTGTGAGCTATGCTTTTTGTCGTGGAAAGTGTTATTTTTGGTTGCTAGTACTTCTGCTTGGAGGATTTCCAAGCTACAAGCACTTATGTGCAAACAACCTTATTTGATTTTTCAGATTGTCTTTGCACGCTAATCCTAAATTCTTGTCGAAGGTGGTGTTTGAGTTTACCCTTAATCAAACCATCCACCTGCTAGTTTATTACCGGAGCATGCCAGTCCAGGGAAGTATTGCTGCATACGTTGGACATGCATAGAATTCTTAGGTATTATGTTCACTGCGTGAGGACTGCAGGAAGTCCTTGCAATTGTTAGTTTCATTTGCCCCTGGAAAGAGGGCGCACCGGTTTCTAAACAGTGTCTCTCCGAATGGTTAGCCAGCTACATTATTTTCTGTTACAAGAAGTATGGTAAGGAACTTCCGGGGGCTGTGAAGGGCCACACCACCTGAGATATGGCCACTTCTGTTGCCTGTTTCAGGGGGGTTTCTGTGGCTAAGATCTGCTCTGCATTCATCTGGAGCACTGTTCACACCTTCACTAGACACTACAGTCTGGACATTGCCTTTAGAAAGGGGGCTAATTTTGGCCTTCCTGTCCTACAGGGCCTACTTTCTTAGGTCCCTGTATTTCCATCCTCCCTACCTGAGCATGGCTGAGTTGGAAGCACATCTGCCTCTGGAATAGAAGGTCTCGTCCCACACCGGGATGGGACTTTCACCTAAAACGCTGGCATCCGAGTGCAGTATTAGGGGGGTGCTGTACTGCTGGAGTGTGCCATCCTTCGGATGAGACGTTAAACTGAGGTCCATTCTACCCATCTTGGTACTGTCCTGGTGGGTGTCCGGGTAGAAGTAAAAGAACCCAGGGTACTCTTCACAAAGAGTAGGGGACATTCCCAGTGTCCTGGCCAACATTCCCCTTCCCATAAACTGGTTCATGCAGTTGTCCAGGCTGTATGTGGGTGTTAATATGTGATATGGCTGCCTCTACACATTCAGTTACTACACTACCAGTCTAGTGTTGTTTGTAAAGTGCTTTGGGATACACTGTGTATGAAAAGCACTATATAAATGCTGATTCTTCTTCTCTGCAGTAATGGTTGGGACTCATTTCTAATGTGTGACCTGCTGCAAGAGTATCCTCGAAGAAGATCAGTTACATAAGAACTTACTGTAACAGTAGATCTTCAAGAAAATCTCTTGCAGCAGGCCATGCCATCCCTCCACCTTTCCCTTTGTTCACAGTCTCCCTTCCTTTCTTTCTCCAGGATGTCCTACCTTCTGTCTTCCATTCTTCATTGGCAGGTCTGTCAGGCTCTCCCTCAGTTCCCTCGGTAGCGTGCTCTCGCTGGATGGTGTACTGTGGGGAAATGAGGAGGGCATGGGGTCGCCCATGACTATATAGGGGAATGCCGATGTGGTGATGTCGTTGTGTTTGGCCCCAGATAGACTGCTAGTGAAAAAGCTTCCATTT
Organism: Neoceratodus forsteri; assembly: GCA_016271365.2. Lineage (NCBI taxonomy): Eukaryota > Metazoa > Chordata > Ceratodontiformes > Ceratodontidae > Neoceratodus > Neoceratodus forsteri. The sequence goes on from CM057456.1 coordinate 214,437,233, forward strand.
GATCCTTTTGTCTGATGGTGAAGGTTCCTAAGGGGTGACCTGCTGCAAGAGATTCTCTTGAAGATCTACTGTTATGATAGGCTCTTAAATAACTGTTATCTGCTTCACAGCTCCGTGCGCGATATAGGCCCTACAAAATCCTGAGTGCGCCATTGGCATTTGTCTTCGCTTTGTGTTTCCTTTCTTAGTTCCTCTTGGACAGTGGATCAAGAAGAAGCCCAGTCCGGTCCCAGTTTCAAACGTTTTGCCCAAAGCACCCCAGATATGTCCAGGATGTACCCACACTCATCGTGTATCTACTGCCTCAGTTCAGAGCATGACGCTCAGGCCTGCAGCTTGTGCAAAACTCTCTTTCCCTCATCTCTCCAGGATCGTTATGTGCACCTCCTCCTCAGCTGGCTGGATGAACGCGACCCCCAGGTTAGCTCGAAGGATGCTGTAAGGCAGCGGGCTCGGTGGCCCAACTTTTGGCCGTGGAAGAGGTGGTGGCACAAGCTGCCGGGGGGGTGCTTCATCAGTGTCTGCACAGCTCCTGGTTGGGGTGTGCTTCATGGGAACCTTTAGGAAAATGTGTAAATCCCTCCAGACCCTTGGGGAGGGCCCTTCCCATAGTGAAAAGAAAAAGTTGAAAAATATCTCGCCGTCAGTTGTGGGACTGGGAACGAGTACGCCATTCCCACTCCCACAATTCCCTTGACCACTTGACGGTTATCAAGTGCTTGGCTTCAGCTGAGCCTGTGTTGGTCAAGGGTCAGGCTGCTAGCTCCACAGTGATCCTGTTGGGCTTGTTGGCCATGACACAGGCCAACTAGGTGGCCAAGATCTTTATCGACCTGGTCAACCTGTCATCTGAGGGGATCGAGGATGACTTGTTCTCCAGGACTCTGGTCCTTTTGACACTCTCCCAAGAGGATGGGGAGCAGTCAGTGGACCAGACTGTGTCCTTCCAGGAGTTGCCTCTTTCTGGGATTCCATGGCAGGAGCCAGTTTGTATTCTCTTCACAGCCTTTCCACCTGCCTCTCCTTGCCATTGATGCTCCAGTCATTGATCACGACCGCAGTCGAGGGAATCTTCACGCTCTCTCTCTGGACCCTCTGTCTAGAAGCGCTGCAGATGCTCCTTTTCCTCATTATCTTCGGATGAGGAGAGACTCCATCATAGACTGTATTACTGCTATGAGGAACTGATGTGGCAACATTGTATCTTCGGGTGCATCTCAGTCATCAGGTCACACTGTAGGGACTTCACCGTTGGTGACGCAGGATCCACATGGAAGATTTTCCAGCAGCACCACTGGGGCTGCTCAGGCCAATGTCACCTGCTAATGTCACCAACCCTATAAAAGTGTGGTGGCCCGGCTCCTCCTCAGTTCTTTCCATCATCGACTCTGTGCCATGGGTCTCCACAGAGCTCTGCAGTCTACACCAATTGTGCCTACAATTTTTTCTTTTACCTTAGCTTGCAGAATCTCTTTTGAACAAAGATTCCTTTACCCGTGTCAAGTTACTCCTTCCACGCCTCTTATTCTCAGCGACGAAAAGAAGATTGCTCTTCAGACTGACCATAACCTCTGTGTTTGCTGTCTTGGGTCTGACCATGAGGCCTATGACTGTCAGCTCTGCCAGAAATTTAACCAAACAACCCTTAGGTGACACAAAATGAAATTCCTCATGGAGCAGCAGGTAGCCAGTTCTAGGCAGGGGTCCTCTGGGGCCCCTCCTTCTCAGTTGCCAGTGGGTATGCCAAGCTCCCAGGCCTCAAAGGCCCGAGACAAGTCGTAGGGGAAAAGTCACAAAAAAGACCGCGAATGGGACCTCTCCCGCTGGCGGTGCTTCCGCTACCCGACTGCCTATTCTTTTTCCTCCAGGAGACTCCGTCAGTTGCAGCTGCACCGACGTCCTCTGGTTCTTCTAGGCCCATATCGACAGCGCCTCTTTCAGTTTCTCAGGGAGGCCAAACATCGACCCTCAGGTCGTTGGCCCCATGTACACTGACCCTCGGGTTGTCTGCCCCTCCGTTGCTGCCTTCATTGTTGCCTAATGCTTCTCTAGGCTTTCAGACATCAGGGCCCTCAGGCTCTCAAGTGTCAACGGACGGTTCATCATACCGTATGCTGACGACCCCTCTACTGTCAACACGTCCTTCTCCTGCTGTCGACCTTAACACCAGCACAGATCAGTACAGCCCTAGGGCACCAGTTAGGCTCATACAGGCCTGGGTCCCCAGCGCTGTCAACTGTCCCATCGTCGTCGATGCCTCTCCGACCTTCTCTATCAGCGCACTGTAGGGCGCCATCGGTAACGCGCTCGTTGGACCTCAAGTTAGAGCAGGTCAGCATTGAGGAGGAGTACCATCCTGACATTATCCTTCCTGAGGAGGAACTTCTTTTCTCATATAGGTCCACTGCTTCTTCAGTGAGCAAGGACTCTGTTAAGCATGCTTCCAGGTCCCCTTCTGAAGAACCTACCTTTTTTAATGTGATGAAGCAGCTGTACTTAGCAATGGGCTTCCACACTGAGGATAAGGGTGAGGATACTACCAGGAGAAATCTGGTGGACTTTTTGAAGATTCCAGAATCTCCCCCTAAGGTCATTCATCCTATCCTTCCAGCCCTGAGGAATGCTACTACTGCAGCTTGGCACCGTCCAGACATGGTTCCAGCCATGCCCTGCAGGGCAGACAGACTCTATCGTGCCCCTCAGGGCCTGCCTTATTATGCTGCCCAACCTGAGATAGCACATGACCAGTCCAAGGTGCCCAAGCACCTTAGTTCCCTCCCCCCTGACAGGGAATCCAGCTGGATTGACCTTTGGGGCAAGAGGGTTTATGCCTTCTCAACCGTGGGACTTTGGATTGCTAACTATTTTTCACATATGGACAAAGTACCAAAACACCATCTGGAGGAAGGGCAAGGCAGTTGCTCAAGCCCTCTCAGAATGTTTCCAGAAACAGGAGGTTCTTAAATCCTTACAGGCCACCGATGATAGAAAGCATCTCTTCAGGGCCTTGTATGACATTTCAAACACTGGTGCCAGGGCGGCTGCCACCGGTATTTGCCTTCGTAGGCACTCCTGGCTGACAGTCTTGGGATTTGCAGCAGATGTCTCCTCCCCGATGCCCTTAGTGACCACAACCCCATTTTCATCGTATGTAAGGGTCATCACCCCAAACCTCTCCCTAAAATCCATACAGCTCTGGTCCTTTAAATCCTTAGACCTTACCCATAAGCTCTGCCTACGCTTCCACCGACTGGGCCCCCTCTCCACTGCCATTTCTTCGACCAAGCCCTTGACTATTTTAAGGATAAATTCATTGCCACCTGGAATGCCTTTGCTCCTTTCAGAAGGACCAGAGTCCATGGACTTCACCTTCCTGGATCACCCCGATCTACTGGCCTGCTTCAAGGGCATGACCAGGCCTGAAAAAAAACAAATCTACTAAACATCAAATGACTACACAAGTACAAACTCGCAAATTCATGTACTAAAGCTACTAGATTGGCCAAGTCCCATTATTTCAACTCCTTATTCCTACTAACATTAACTCTCCACCTAAATTCAGGAGGGTAGTTCATGCCCTATTCTCTGCCCCCTCTCACCCTCCCATTCCAGTTCTCAAAATAAATGACTCCTAGTCTCCGACCCTGGCTCTGTGGCCCTGTTTAATGCCTAGCCACACTCGTCGCCCGTCTCTTCTAAATTCCCTCTCCCCATTGCCACCTACTAACTTCAGCCCTTCTACTCAGCCAGTGCCTACCCCTCCCCCTGTTCCTTTTCTACTGTCTTCTCTGATGAAGATCTTAGTGCTCTCCTATCCCTCAACCCCTCTAAAGACTCACCAGATGAGCTAGATCCTAAACATCTCTACCTTTCTGCTCCTGCAATTGCTTATCCTAGCTCCCTAATCCTTAACCTCTCCTTTATTTCTGCCCAAGTACCCTCATCCTGGAAACACTCTGTAGTCCTTCCTCTCCCCAAGGGTGGTGACACATCCACTCCTGGCAACGATCGCCCCATTTCCCTCCTTTCTACCCTTGCCAAACTTCAAGAACATTTAGTTCTCTCTCAGCTGTCACTCTTCCTCTCTGATTCCTGCTTCTTCACCCCCTTCCAGTCTGGTTTTCAGAAGAACCACTCAACAACCACCTCCCTCCTCAGACTTACTGACTTCATCTTTTCAGGGATGGATGATGGCCTGATCACCTTGGCCATCTTTGTCGACCTAGCCAAAGCTTTTGACACTGTTTCTCATCCCCTGCTTATTGATTTCCTCTCCTCAGCTGGCCTTGCTCCATCAGCCACCAACTGGTTTAAATGCTGCCTCATTGGCAGGCCCCAATCGGTGAGATTCCTTGATTCCATCTCTCCCCCACTCCCCATCAACACTGGTGTCCTTCAGGGCTTAGTGCTTTGTCCCCTACTCTTCTCCATTTTCCTTAATGATCTTTCCACAGTCATCTCAACCTCTTTTATCCACATGTACGCTGATTATACTGTTTTGTACAGTTCCAGCAAAAACCCTGCTGCTGTGGAAACCAGCTTACAGCATGGCTTCAACCAAGTTCAGCTCTGGTTTGCTTCTCACCAGCTTTTCTAACCCCAGTAATGCTCAGTATATTCATAACTTTATGCAGTAAGCCTGAGGGTTGGACTTCCGAGAGATGGCACACAGCAAATGATGGAACACTTTATCGTGAGTATCTTTCAAACACTGCCTCTACTAACTCCCTGTGTTCTAACCTCTTCAGATTTTCTCTCCGTCTAAAAGTCTGGTCCTCGGAGTACCATTAAGTCCACTTTCTCCTGCGTGAAGAAAATGACAAATACTGAACTAAAAGTATATTTTGTTTTCATTTACAGCCCTACTAGTTGTTTTGTATTATTAATCTTATTTACATGAAAACATAGACTTTGACGGCAGATAAGGACCGCTTGGCCCATCTAGTCTGCCCATTTCCTACCTACAGGATAGGCCGCAGATCCTAGTTAACCAACAGCCTATTTCTTCCTACCCCCACAAGAATTGCCTTTATGTCTGTCCCATGCATTCTTGAATTCTCCCACAGTTTTAGACCCCACAACCTCCTCAGGAAGGCTGTTCCATGCATCCACTACCCTCTCTGTGAAATAATGCTTCCTCCCATTGCCCTAGAACGCCCCCCATCTTTAAATTGTGTCCCCTTCTTCTTGCGTCTCTTTTCTGAAAGATGCTACCCTCTTGGACTTTGTTGATTCCACTGAGGTACTTAAAAGTTTCTATCATGTCCCCCCCTCTCCCTTCTTTCCTCAAGGGTATACATATTAAGCTCCTTTAGTCTCTCCTCATACGGCTTCTCTTGCAGACCCTGCACCATTTTAGTTGCCCTCCTCTGGACTGCCTCTATCCTGTCTATGTCCTTGCGGAGATGGGGTCTCCAGAACTGGACACATACTCCAGATGGGGTCTCACCAACTGTCTGTACAGAGGGATAACAACTTCCTGTTTTCTGCTGCTGATGCCTCTCCCTATGCATCCCAGTATACCCCAGCCCTCCCTACTGCCTTCTCACATTGCTTGCTAACCTTAAGGTCATCTGATATGATTACCCCCAGGTCCCTTTCCTTTTTTGTTGTTGTTACTACCCCCCCCATTGCGTATTCTTCCCCAGGATCTTGTTTCCCAGGTGCATTATTTTGCACTTCTTGGCATTGAATCCTAGCTGCCATACTTCTGACCATTCCTCCAACCTTGCAAAGTCCCTTCTCATCCTTTCCACGCCTCCTTGTGTATCAACCCTGTTGCAGATCTTGTGTCATCTGCAAAGGCATACTTTTCCTTCCAGTCCCTCTGCAATGTCACTTATAAAGATATTAAAGGACTGGACCCAATCTGAACCCTGTGGTACCCACTAGTAACCCTCTTTCTTCAGAGTGGACTCCATTTACAATTACCTTCTGTGTCCTGTTGTCCAGCCAATGTTTTACCAGGCTACCACCCTGGGACCCACTCCCAGGCTGGTTAATTTAACTATTAATCTTTTGTGTGGGACAGTGTCAAATGCCTTGCTAAAGTCTAGGTAGACCATGTCCACAGCCCCTCCCTGGTCTACTATATGGTCACCCAGTCAAAGAAATCTGTTAGATTTGTCTGACATGACCTTCCCGCTGTGAACCATGCTGCCTTGGGTCCTGTGCCCACTGGCCTCTAGGTACTCAACTGTTCTTTCTTCAGAAGTGACTCCATCACTTTCCCTACCACAGAGGTCAGACTGACAGGTCTGTAGTTTCCTGCCTCTGTCTCGGTCCCACTTTTGTGAAGGGGAATCACATCCACCTTCCTCCAGTCCTCAGGCACCACACCATCCTCCCATGATTTATTAAAAAGAGTAGCCAGTGGTTTCACTAGTTCTCCCCTTAATTCTTTTAGAATTCTGGGGTGAATTCCATCAGGCCCCATTGCTTTGTCCACCTTCAGTTTTAGGAGTTCTTGCAGAACCCTTTCTTCTGTGAAAAGACTGGGATCGACCCCCCCTATCAAGAGTGCTTCTGCTAATTGGATTAGGCACTTCCCCCTCCTCTTTTGTGAATACTGAGCAGAAATATTCGTTCAGTATCCCTGCTTTTTCACTGTCCGCCTCTGCCCACCCACCATTCATTCTATTCAGCCTCACTATCCCTCCCTTTGACTTTCTACGCTCACTGATGTATCTATAAAAGGTTTTACCCCCCTTCTTAACCGAGTTGGCTATCTTTTCCTCAGTTTGGGCCTTTGCTATTCTGACTTCCCTCCCTGCTTCCTTCTGCCTTAACTGGTACAGCTCTCTGTCCTGCTCCTTCTGTGTTTCCTTATACTTCCAGAATGCTGTCTTTTTCTTCATGACTTTCACAGCCACCTGTTTTGAGAACCATAGTGGCTTTTTCTTTCATTTTTGATTTGTTTATTTGCTTCACACAAAGGCTTGTTGCCTCTGTGATGGCAGTTTTTGATGATTCCCCACTGTTGCTCCACACCTCATTCTAGCCTGTTTGCTAGTGCTTTTCTGAGGCACTCTCCCATCTTACCAAAGTCAGCCCTCCTGAAGTCCAGTACCCTCACTTTTGTATGGCTTGACTCTGTAGCTGAGTTTAACGTGAACCACACTGTTTGATGGTCACTTGTTCCCAGATGGCAACCCACTTCTAGATCTGAGATCCTCTCACTGCCTCCGTTTGAGAGTACGAGGTCTAAGAATGCTCCCTCACGAGTGGGTTCTGAAACTAGCTGTCTGAGGCCTGCCACCTGTAGGGCATCAAGAATGGCCCTGCTCTTGGATGTGGCTGCAGCAAATGTGCTCCAGTTAACATCTGGCATATTCAGGTCTCCCATCAACAGTATCTCCCCTTTCTCTGCCATTCTAAGAATGCCTTCTATCATATCCTTGTCCATTCCCTCTCCCTGACATGGGGGTCTGTACACAACCCCTGTGCAGATTGTGGTGCCCTTTCCAGTCTCCAAGGTGACCTACAGTGCCTCCTCTCCTCCCTGTTTACTCTTTTGTTCAGTTGCTTTTATCCCTTCCTTTACATAGAGAGCTACTCCTCCCCCTCTTCTCCCTTGCCTGTCTCTCCTGTAGGTTATGTACCCTGGTATGTTAACATCCCAGTCATGGTTCTCTGTGTACCATGTTTCTGTGACTGCTACGCTATCCAGGCATCCCTCTTCCATCAAGGCCACCAGCTCAGGAGCTTGTTGCCCAGACTCAGGCATTGGTACTCATTACCCTCCATTTCCTGATGGCCTTACTCCTTTTGCCCCATCCCTGTCCTTCTTGCCTTTGTCACTTTTCCATTTACCCTGCCCTTCTCCCTATTGACACCTCTATGTTGGTGTTTACCTCTACTACAATGATTTTTTTTTGGGGGCTAGGATTTCCCTGCTCCTTTCAGTGCCTCCCCCTTGGCTAGTTTAAATGCTTGCAATGAAGCATTTAAACCTATCACCTAGGATCCTGGTTTCCCCTGGACAGATGCAGCCCATCATGCCGGTATAGGCTTGCATCACTCCAGGTGGACCCCCAGTCCCCAGTGAAGCCAAATCCCTGAGCTCCACACCAGTTTTCAGCCACTGATTGAATCCCATGGTGCGGAACACCCTAGCCTCTCCTATGCCATAGATGGGCAGCACCTCCGAGAGAAGGTTACGCGCGTGCTACTTGTCTAAGGCCCTCCCAATTCCACAAACTCTTCCTGCACTTCTCTAATCCTTTCTTAGCCAGGTCATTTGTCCCTAGGTGGATAATGACATCCAGCTCCTCCCTGTGCAGCTGCTCCGCAGTCCTGAGGATTCGCTCCCTGTCCTCCAAGCCATGGCGGCGGCAGGCACCTTACCTACCTCCCTCTCCCCTTCCTCCCCAGTTCTACCTTCCTAACAGTGGAGTCCTCCACCAGGGTTGTTCCTTCCCCTGCGGGGTCCCCACACGCTCCTGTGGGTCTCCTTTGTGGAGGTTCCCAGCATCCTCCTTGGCTCCACTGCAGGGTGCCTCCATAGAGAAACCACACTTTGCCAGAATGGCATAGGAATTGTGGAGAGGTACAACTGGAGGGATGCGCCTCTCTTCCACCACCCTCACCCTCCCTGAGCCCACTGTGGTCCAACCACTCCTCTTTCGTGGCAACCTCTGAGACAACGACAGTGGCACTGGTGGTCCCTGGATGGAAGAGGAGGTCCCACAAATCCTGGCCAACTCAGCCTGGAGATGAGCAACCTCTTCCCTCAGCCCAGAGTGGTGCCTGCAGATGGGACAACACCACATCCTCCAGAACGTCTCCCGGAAGACTGCTGCTCCACAGCCACTGCACTGTACCACTCCCATCATGTCTTATTTCTGGCCCCTTAACTGTTTGCAATCCTTACTCTTTCCTCTGTTTTTTTTTTCTCTCTCTCCATACTTTCTGCCTGTGTGCCCTTTAAGCTCCTGATTGTCCTGTTCTGAGACAAGAATATCCTATATTTCTCAGTAGACCCCTTACTTGCTCAGAGGCAGACCTCCAGCAGCTAGAAGGGGCTGGAGAGCTACTCTTGTCCTTCTAGGATGGTGGGTCTTTGGTGGCTCTGTGATCACTCACTTCCTGCTCCCCAAACAGGAAGTTCCTGTTGTCAGGCAAATTCTGTGCCTACTAAAAGTAGAACTAGCTTTGGGTGGGAGGGAAAGAGGGCAATATAGTCCCAGTAGAGAAGTCCAGTCACACAGCAGTCCTTTCTCCTGGTGTCTTCTGCCAAGCTACTAGCAAACTCTTTTTAAGACAGTCTTTAAATGTAGCTTCCTTCTAGCTAAGCCACTCCCCCTACTTACTAGATCTTTCTACAAGTAATTTAAACCTCACACTTAAAATTATTGTTTTTCTCGATTCAGGAAAACCATGGAGGAACCGGGATAATTTTAGTTAAAAGTGGGGTTCTCCAACTAAAGAACCACCTTATTTGTACTTCTAAAATTTAATTTTATTTATTTCTTGTAACTGATAAACCTCGGTTTTAGGGACGTGGATATGTTGTTCAATCCACACTTATTGGCAGGTTTCTTGCCACTTTAAATCTTGCCGGAAGGTCTTCAAGCTAGCTCCTCCCACCCACCCGGGTGGAAAAACTCTCTGCTCCGCCCCATGACACCAGATCTTCCTTACCACTTGGAAGCTCAGGTTCCCTCCTTAGCGCTCTGCGTTTTAGGCCTGGATCCACTCTCTTGATTAACCGAAACTAATTCTAAAATTTACAAGACTACGGTCTTCGACTTCCTTGCGGCTGCGATGGACAAATCGACTCCCGGCTTTTGTCAGTGCCCCTGTGGGCAGGAGATGCCCCGGACCGATCCGCACTCCACGTGCGTCTACTGCCTGGGACTTGGCCACAATTCGCAGGCTTGCGAATTGTGCAGCTCCTTCTCAGCTTCGGTCTTGTAGGACTGTGCTGCTCGACTACTTTTGGGGCGCCCTGAGAAACGGTACCTGCCGGTCAAGTTGAAGGAGACCCGTTGGGCGGTGTCCGCGGTGGCGGGCTCCCCCGAACAGTTGGAGCAGATGATCGCCCTTGAGGAGGAAGCAGCCCAGGCAGCTTCTTCTTCCTTGGTCATGGCATTTATCCCGCTCTCCTTGGGCTCTTCCTATACAGCTTCTTTTAAGGAACTTTGTCAATCCCTCTCCACCAAGGGAGAAGGACCATCGGGATATTCCAGTCGGTCCAAGAAGAACGACGCAAAAGGTAAGTCCCACTGTCGACGTTCGTGGGAGCAGGAGAGATCCCCTTCACCGGACCATCGACTTTCAACTTCGGTCGAGGTTGCGGCTAAGGCCGCTGGCTTCATGGTGTCCCCGTCAGGTCAGCCGGCCGAGACACCGGTCGATGTGGTCGAGATTTTTCTTGATCCGTTGGACGGTTTGTCGACTGGAGATGCCGACAACCCTACTTCACCGGTTCCCCTGGTGGAAACCGAGGACTTGCCTCTGCCTCCTGTGCCGGAGTCTCCAGTTAAGGTCCCTGTACCGAGGGAGGAGCGGGTTTCCCCCATCCCCTCTCAGACCCACCCTCGGAATCCCCAAAGGTCTCAGTCTCGATCTCTGTCCTCTTCCAGGTCCAGCCGATCCCACCGATGTCGGCGGTCTCGGTCTCTGCACCATGGAAAGCGGTGTTGCCGCTCATTCTCTTAGTCCTCTTCGGAGGATAGGCTCTGGCGCAAGTTGCGTCGGCGCTATGAGGACTTAATGTGGCAGCAGCTCATACTGTCCGATAACAAGCCGACTACGTTGCCTTCTCAGGCCATTAAGTGGGTGTCACTGGAGCGGCCAAATCAACCCCGCGTAGTAGTCGAGGAACTGCCACCGGTTGTTTGGCTGAAATCGGCTGCTCCACCCATTGTGGTGGAACCGCCGCCTCCACAACCGAAGACTGGTGCCCCGACCAAGGATTCTCGGTCGGGTCAGGTTTTGCCCCATAGGTTGTCGGTCACCCTCACTCCCGATCGACCTCGGCACATGGAGGGTGTCTCAGGCACTCCGCAGCTGTTCGCAGACTCCTTGGAGTCTGACAACCATCCTCGTTCTCCAGGCAGCTCAACCTGAGTCTGCAGGGGTCAGTCGGTGGACGACAGCCCATCCTTATTTTGAGAATGCTTCAACTCATCTCAGAGTCTACTGGGATGAAGCTCGAACCCGTTTCAAAACAGGCCAGTATCCCTCACGGAGATACTGGACTGAGGGATTCCCCATGGAGGCCTTTCCTGTGGCTGAAGCCATTGTTGGCCTGGCCCTGGAGTTGTGGCAGCGGCCAGCATCTTGTCCCGCACCTTGACGCGGATGGCTCGAAAGTATGCGGTCCCTACCGGTTCACTCTCTGATTTTGCGGAGCACCCCTCTGCGGAGGGATTAGTGACCTATAGCGTTTTCCGGCGTTCCGGGAACACTCAGGATGTGGACAAACCACTCGATAAGGAGTCCAAGAAATTGGACTACTCAGGGTGGAAGGTATATGCTGCTTCCTCCCTAGGCTTTCATCAGGCTAGCTCGGCCGTTCTGGTGGCACACTTTTCACATGCCCTTTTGGGCTCCCTGGATGAGGTGATTCCTCTTCTTCCGGCTGACCTTCAGATGACGGTCAAGCAGGTGCAGGATCAAGGAAGGGCGGTAGTTAAACAGCAGCTCCAAACTTAGTTGGACATTGCTGATTCGTGTGCCCGATCAGTGTCGGCGCAGTGATATGCACCGCAAAGCTTGGCTCTGGATCTCCACCTTCCGCCAGATACCCAGCACAAGCTGGCAGATGTTCCCTTTCTGGGCACCGACTTATTCGGGCGGGTGGAGGTCGTCTCCAACAGATTGAGAAGTCCAGTGCCACCTTGGACTCGGTCATGTCTGCCCAGAGGACAAGGCCGCCAGCAGCAGTGTAAACCCTTTGTCCTTCAGCCCCTGCGGCATGTCTGGCCCAGCAACACCAGCATCAGGGCCAGCAGGCTCACACTGGCACCCCAAAGCCAAGCCTGCTGCTTCCTCCAGCAGGAAGCCTGGAGGGGAAGGTCCAGGAAGTTCCTTGGCTGGTCCTTCCTTCAGCCTGCCCAGTGACGGGTTGAGGGGTGTTGCCCCCAACCTCGTCACTCCTCCCCGGATTCCCCCCATGGGGGGGAATGGCTCTGCCACTTCCTTTCCACCTGGTCCACTATCACCACGGACTGCTGGGTGTCTGAAGTGGTAGGCAGGGGTCTGCCTCTGGAATTTGAGCAGATCCCCCCTATCGAGCCGTCACCCCACAGGGGCTACGGGTTCCGCAGCCTCTCTGTCGGCTTGTCGAACCGTCATTGCCTTGCTCTTCTAGAAGGAGGTGATCAGTGGGGTGGTGGACCCCCCTCCAGACCCAGGGTTTGTGTCCAGGTACTTCCTGGTCCCAAAACGGATGGGAGGCTGGCGCCCCATTCTCGAGCTACACGACCTGAACAAGTTCCTAAGGTCTCGCACCTTCAGGATGGTCACTCTGGCTCAGATCATTCCATCCTTGGAGCCAGGTGGTTTTGTATTCTGGACCTTCAGGACATGTTCTTTCACGTCCCAATCCGTCCATCTCACCAGCGATTCCTCCACTTTCGAGCAGAGGGATCTCTTTACAAGTTCTGGGCCATGCCCTTCGGCCTCTCTCCAGCTCCCAGGGTCTTCACCAAATGCATGGCAGTGGTGACAGCATTCCTATGGTGCCAAGGGGTCCAGGTGTACCCTTACCTGGACGACTGGCTGATTGCAGCCCCCTCCAGATTGGAGGTGGAGCGGTCCAGGGATCTGGCCCTCCAGGTCTGCTCTCAGATTGGCCTCCTTATCAATGAGGCCAATCGAGACTTCGATGCCATCGCAGGTGATTCAGTTCATTGGGGGCAAAGCTCGACTCTCTTGAGCCAGAGCCTGGCTCCTGGTGGACAGGGCCGAGGTCCTTTCCTCCTTGCCCAGTCATTTCTGGTTGGGCAATTCGCCCCTGCCGGGACTTCCTGCACCTTCTGGGCCTCATGGCGCTGCACCAGTGTGGTCCATTGGACCCATGGCATATCGTCCCCTACAGTGGGACTGGCCTACCAATGGTCACAGTGCTCTGGTCCTCTGGACCAGCCAGTGACAGTGACCCAGGAGATGTGGAATGGACTACAATGGTGGCTCGTTTCAGTTCATCTGCAGGAGGGTATCCCGTTTGTCCGCCCCAAGCCGATGGTCACTCTGACGACCGACGCCTCTCTGATGGGTTGGGGTGCCCATCTGGGGGAGCTCAGAGCCCATGGCCTCTGGTCCCCTCAGGAGTCTCGATGCTACATCAACCTGCTGGAGCTTTGAGTGGTCCGACTAGCCCTCATGGCCTTTGCTCCGTTTGTACGTGGTCAAGTGGTCCAGGTCCAGACGGACAACACCACGACCATGTGCTACCTCAACTGACAGGGCAGGACGCACTCCTTGCCCCTGTGCAAGGAGGCTCTCTGCACTTGGTCTCTCGTGATCAGCCTGGAGGCGGATCTCCTAACCATCCATGTGGCAGGAGCCTCCAACAGTCTGGCCGATGCCCTCAGCCAGATAGGCACTGGATCTCACGAGTGGTCTCTCCTCCCGGAGGTAGTACTAGATCTGTTCTCCCATTGGGGCACCCTCAGGTGGACCTGTTCACCTCCAGGGAGAATGCGAAGCTGAGGCTGTTTCATGCCGGCCCCCCTCAGCAGGGCTCGCTGCAGGGGGATGCCTTCTCGAGGCCATGGATCCCGGGCCTCTTCTACACCTTCCCTCCATTCCCTTGATCCACAGGTGCTTCTCAAGCGAAGAGGGACAAGGCGTAGGTGATTCTGGTAGCTCAGCCTGGCTCCGCCAGTACTGGTATCAGATCCCTCAGCCTCAGCTCCAGGCTCCCGAGGCGCTTCCAGCCCGCCTGGACCTGCTCTCAGTCGACAAGGGAAGGTTCTCCACCCGGACCTTCAATCCCTGCACCTGACGGCCTGGTTCCTGAGTGGCTAGAGTTCCAGGCCTTGGGTCTTTCCGATGAGGTACTCAACGTAGTTGAGGTGTCCCATAAGGAGTCGACCAGAAAATGCTATGCCTTCAAATGGAAGAGATTCTCCATTTAGTGTCAGGACAAAGGGTTGGACCTTTCTTCCTGTTCCTTGGCTAGCATTCTGGACTACCCGTGGTCCCTTTCTCAGCTAGGACTTCGGTCAACACCCTTAAGGTGCACCTGGCAGCCATCTCTGCTTACCAGGCGCAGGCCGGCAAGCAGTCAGTGGCGCAGGAGAAGGTGGTCAGGTGCTTTTTCAAAGGCCTTGATCACATATCCCCTCCAGTGTGGGAACCTCCACCTCCGTGGGATCTACTGCTGGTATTGGCTAAGCTCATGGGCAAGCCATTCGAACCAATGCACAGGTGTGACATCTCTCACCTGTCATGAAAGACCGCCTTCTTGGTGGCTATCATCAGCCAGAAGGATGGGAGAGCTCCAGGCACTTCCCATCGAGTCTTCTTATCTGGTCTTCCATAGGGACAAGGTTGTCCTGCGCCCCACCCGAAATTCCTTTTGAAGGTGATGTCGGAGTTTCACCTTAATCAGGTGTTGACTCTGCCGGTGTTCTACTCCAATCACACCTCGGAGGCCGAATGTAGGCTCCATACTTTGGACCCCAGAAGAGCGCTCTCTTATTATAAGGAGCAGATGGCTAGAGTTCAGGGAGAGGTTCGCCAGCTGTTTGTCACCTCACGCTGAAGCCGCACCTGGCAGACTTGCAGCCAAGCAGGACGATGGGCAGGTGGGTCACCTCCTGCATAGATCTCTGCTATAGGTTGGCGGGCATGGAGCCACCCAAAGGGATAAGAGCTCATTCTACCCGCCATACTGCTGCTGGGTGGCTACTTCTAGGAACGTCTCTATCCAGGAATCTGCGGGTCTGCTACCTGAAGTCAGCACACACCTCGTTATCCATCACCACATCGACCTTGAGTCACGCCGAGATGCTGGTTTTGGGACCTCGGTTCTCCAGTCCTCATTCCCCAAGTAGGGGTGCGCCTGCCTCCCTCCTCCAGGAGAACTGATAGAGTCTGCCAATAAGTGTGGATTGAACAACATATCCACCTCCTAGAAATACAGGTTACTCACCTGTAACAAGAGTTCTAGGAGTGGTAATGTTGTTCATCCACACAACCCACCACCACCTCCCTCGGTTCGACGCACAACCCGCTTCCAGCGGGCTAGATCTGGTGTCATGGGCGGAGCCAAGAGTTTTACCACCGGTGGGTGGGAGGAGCCAGTTGAAGACCTTCTGGCAAGATTTAAATCATCAAGGAACCTGCCAGTAAGTGTGGATGAACAACATATACCATTCCTAGAACTCCTGTTACAGGTGAGTAACCTGTATTTACTGAATTACTAACCCAGTTTCGTATTTTGTAACCATTTCAGTTTCATTGGTTCCTCTTCAGTTCTGGAACCGACCTCATATTAAACAAAAAAAAAAAAGAAAGAAGGGTTTTTTCCTTAACAGTTATTTGTTTTTGAATTATGTCGGAGAAACCCAAAAAGAAATCGGTGAACCCGGTTTCAAAAACTGTTCTCAATGTGAAGAGGTATTTGCAAAGGTAGACAAACACACGTTATGTGTAGTTTGTCTGGGTTTTGATCACTTAAAAGAGGAATGTGAAGTATGTAAAACATTCCCTGAGAAGACCATTGAGAAACGCCTTGAAAGGCTTAAAAAGCAATTTCCAAGGGGTCCCTGTGGATGCCCCAAGATATTGTGTCTGAACCCACCTCTTCATCTGTTTCTGCCCCTGAGATGGGCACAGAGGGAACAAAAAGAGTTACTGAACTGGCTGACTCCCCGGTTCCTGCTAAGAAAAGCAAAAAGCTGAAGCACACAGAACCCTCGCCTGCAAAACCGGGGACTTCTGTGCCTGCTGTGCCTGTACCTATGACCCAAGAGATTGCTCAGACCTTAAAAATTATTCAGTCTCTACAGGCAGTAGTTCTTCCTCAACAGCCTCCTGACCCTCCTCAGGGTCCCCAGGCTGGCAGTAATGTGCATCCTCTCCCTCAAGAAGGAATGGAGCTTTTTGGTGATGCTGATGATGATGATTATGCTGAGGAGGACGGACCTATAGACCCAGAAGTGTCCCCTGAACAGGACTTTGGTTCTCCTCCAAGGGTGTCTGAGGATTTTTCATCCCATTTTACCTTTGTCAGGAGTATGGCAGATGCATTGGACATCTCCACCGCTGAACAAACTGAGGATGAGGAGGAGGTGGAGCATTTAGAAATGATGGGGCTAACACCCACAAAGGCTCTCCTCCTCCCTGTTTATACATTCTTTAAAAAAGATGCATTAAAGATTTTACAGGCACTGAATTCCATTCCTCTCATAGACAGGAGAATAGACAAAAAGTACCAGCTGGAGAGGGAGGGAGCTGATTTTCTCTTCTCCAACCCCGACCATCAGGGGGTCATACAGCAAGCTGCCTGTGACAAGGCTAGGGTCCCTCTGTCCTCACATCCTCCAGACAAGGACTTTAGGAAAATTGGAAGTATGGCCAAAAAAGGGTACCTGTCAGCCTCTCTGGCTATGTGTCAGGCTACCTTCCAGGCATATGCTGCCCAGTATCAGAAATCTCTGTTGCAGTCAGTCCTGGCTATGTCTCAGAAAGCTCCCTCTCCCTTATCAGATGACCTGGCTGAAACTGTCACGTTTTGGTTAGAGGCAGCTAAGTACCAATTTCAGATGGCTGCTAACACTAATGAGAGACTGCGCCAGATGGATGGTGAATACGGTGGCACAGGAGGAGGTTTGCTTGGCTCAGAGCCACAAACCTTACTCAGGATACACAATCAAAAGCTTTGGATTTTCCCTAGAGACATTCTCTCTTGAGGAGTCCACTGTGGCATATATGAAGGTGGATGAGTATAAGGCCACTTATGAAGCAACTCTGCCAAAGAGAGCTTCTCCATCCACCAGGCCTTATGGAAGGGAGTCTGGGACAGGTCCTTTTAGACCAGGCCCTTCTTCCAACCAGTGGCCTTACCCCAGTACCAGCAGTATCCACAGCAGGGATACTCCAGGGCAGGGGAAGAACAGGCTGTAGGCGAGGATCCCAAACTCAGCCTCAGCCACAGACTAAACAGATCCCCTGAGCCACATGTCGCCTCCTCCCTACCTGTCGGAGGCAGACTATCCCACTTCCTCCAGGCTTGGCTGAACATCACCACAGACAAGTGGGTCCTGGAGGTGGTGGGTCAAGGTCTGTCACTGGAATTCAAGTCCCTTCCTTGTCAAAAGACCAGAGTTTTCAGTTCTGCCTCCCTAGCAGTAAAGATACTGCTAGAGACAGAGGTTTGAAACCTGCTACAACTAAGAACAGTAGTACCAGTTACAAAATCTCTGAAGGGAAGGGGGTTTTATTCCAGGTAGTTCCTAACCACAAAGAAAAGTAGGGAGTGGTAGCCTATATTGGATCTCAGAGCTCTAAACAAGTGTCTGAAGAAACCAAAGTTCAAAATGGTAACTTTATCTTGATTCTGCCAGCACTTCAGAAAGGAGATTGGTTGGCATCACTGGACTTGAAAGACACCTATTTCCACATCCCCATACAAGAGTCTTATCGAAAATATCTCAGATTCAGACTCCCTTCAGGTAACTACCAGTTTTCAACCCTGCCTTTTGGCCTTTCTTCGGCCTCAAGGGTGTTCACAAAGTGCCTGGCAGCTGTGGTGGCACATCTTCGGAGAAAGGGAATATCTGTTTTTCCTTATCTGGATGACTGGCTGGTCGTAGGAAAATCTCCCCTGCAGATGCAGCAGGATTTGAAGGTCACCCCTTATGTCCTGGAGTATCTGGGTTTCCTGATCAATTACAAAAAGTCAGTCTTCACTCCTGCACAGGTATTGCAGTTCACAGGAGCAGAAATCAATACCGTACAAGCCAGAGCATATTTGGCTCTGGAAAGGGTAAGAGTCTTCAGTTAATAGCAAGCTCTTTCAGTTTGCACAGCTTAAGAACTGCAAGGCAGTTTCTCCAGCTACTGGGCCGCACGGATGCTTCCACAGGCTTAGTGCTGGGTTCCAGATTCCACATGAGAGATATCCAATTCCACCTCAGGTCTCATTGGTGTCAGAAAAAGTCTCTTTTTTCAAAGCTCATTCCAGTAACAAGGGCACTGTTACAAGCACTCCTGTGGTGGAAGAGGAATCCAGTTTAAGGCAGGAGTTCCTTTCAGAAGAGAATCATTCAGTGGTTCTCACAACAGATGCTTCCCTCTTGGGCTGAGGGCACCCATATAGGGAATACACAACCCAGGGCACCTGGTCAGCTGCAGAGTCCCTTCAGCACATAAACATACTGGAACTCAGAGCAGTTTGCTAGCTAAAAGCTTTTCTTCCTCCCCAGTACAGGGCATGGTGGTACAGATCAGAACAGACAACACCACCACAATGTATTACATAAACAAGCAGGAGGCAAGGTTAGGCCTCTCTGCACAGAAGCCATAAGGATGTGGACTCTGGCCTACTCCTTAGGAGTATCTCTGCAGGCAGTCCATTTGCCGGGGAAGGACAGCACCCTGGCCAATGCATTGAGTCAAATAAATCAGTCCCATCATGAATGGACCCTAAACAGACAGGTGGTACAGGTTATTTTCAGAAGATGGGGCATTCCAGAGATAGACTTGTTCGCATCCCACCAGAACCACTACCTGCCACAGTATTGTTGCAGACCACCAGATCAGAGAATGCTTCCTCTGGATGCTCTGAATCTAGATTGGTCAGGAAGGTTCCTTTATGCTTTCCCTCCTTTTCTTCTGGTCTACAGAGTACTGAACAAGCTCAGATCCCATGCAGCATCACTGATCTTGATAGCTCTAGATTGGCCGAGGCAGCCATGGTACTTTCTTCTGCTCTCCATGTCTGTTACAGAACCAATAATTCTCCCTCGGAGGCACAACTTACTGACCGCAAACCAGGGAACTCTGTTGTATCCAACTCTCAAGTCCCTCACCTCAAAGCCTGGCTCTTGAGGAATTAGAATATGCTAATTTAAAACTTTCTGAACCTGTTTTAAATATTTTAAGAGGTTACAGAAAACGTTCTACTACAAAATTCTGTTCCTCCAAATGGAAGAGATTTTCTGTCTGGTGTTCGGGCAAGACTCTGGTACCAGCCCAGGCTGGACTGCCAGTGGTATTATTTCACCCATTTACATTCTCTGAGTCTACAGCCCAGTTCTTTCAGGGTTCATCTTGCAGCAGTGTCTGCTTACCTTTCTGCTGGGAAAAAGATAATATTAGCTTCAGACCCTATTTTTAAAAGGTTCTTTAAGGGCCTGGATTGTTTGCATCTCCCACACAGGCCACCAGTGCCAGTTTGGGATCAGAATGTGTATGGCTAAGCTCATGTTTGCTCGTTTGAGCCCATGGCTACAGCTCATCTAAAATATGTCACTTGGAAAACAGTTTTTCTAGTGGCAATGACTCATGCAAGAAGAACTGGTGAGCTTCAGGCTATCTGTATAGATCAGGACTATATCTCTTTTCATAGGGATAAAGTAGCCCTTAAGACAAACAGAAAATTTCTCCCCAAGGTGGTCTCTAATTTCCATTTACATCAATCCATCACACTCCCTGTCTTTTTCACCGATCATGCCACTCTGGTGAAAGGAGGCTTCATAGTCTAGATGTAAAGAGAGCTCTCAGTTATTAAATGACAGCCACTAAGGACCTTAGACAGGATAGAAAGCAATTATTTCTAAACTATAGGGATGTAGGAAAAGGTAATCCAGCCTCAAAAAGATCAGTTTCTCGATGGATAGTTCAATGTATCCAATTCTGTTACACTAAAGTTGGTAGGGAGCCCCCATCAGGATTGAGGGCTTATTCTACAAGAGAGACAGCTGCTACTTTGGCAGCTGCCAGAGATGTCCCTTTGGTGGATATATGTAAAGCAGCTACCTGGAAAGCAGTACACACCTTTACAAAACACTACAACCTGGACATTTTATCCAGGAGTGATGCTAGGTTTGTCACAGCAGTCCTGCAAAGTCTGTTTCCAAAATAGAGTTCGGTGCCCACCTCCAGTGGTTCTGCTTGGTAGTCTGTGTAAAGTTATGAATATACTGAGCATTACTGGGCTTAGAAGGAAAATTTACTTACCATAGTAATCTTGTTTCTTCCCAGTGATACTCAGATATTCATAACTTCCCTCCCTACCTCCCCTTCCAGAACTTCAGCCTCTGCATTTCACATGCTGGTGCCACCAAGTCACAATACACCTTTGGAAAATGTTTTCCTCTGCACCTGTATTAGGTGAACAGAGTTCATTGTGTTATCTTTTTGGTATTTTTCTGGCACTTTGTTCTAACTGTATTGAATTGTTTGTTCCTCCAGTTGGAGGTTTGTTTTCATAAAATTCACATTGTTGGGAAAACTCAATTTTAATGATAAATTGTAGTACTGTATTATTCTAGGCCTACCTTTCCAGGCTTCTTTATAAAATCTGAAGAGGTTAAGACACAGCCAGTTAGTAGAGGCAATGTTTGAAGATGCTCACATGCAAAGTGTTCCATCATTTGCATGTGTTCCATCCTCTGGACAGTCCAACCCCTCAGGCTTACTACATAAAGTTATGAATATCTGAGCATCACTGGGGAGAAACAAGATTACTATGGTAAATAATTTTTTTTTTCTAAACACCAAGAAGACAGTCTCAATGACCTTTGGCACCAGGCAGAGACTCTGTAGGCTCCCGGCCCTTCCCACCTTCCACACCCTTGATGAGACCATCCTGGAGGACACCTCCTCATTTAGATATCTGGGGGTTTGACTGGACCAGCACCTCGACTTGTCTGTGCATATCGATGCTATCCTGAAGAAACTGCGCCCCAAACTTGGCGCTCTGTACAGGAATCATAGTTGCATCCCGCTGACTGCGAGGGGTGAAATTGTCCAGAAGATGATACTCCCCATCTTTGACTACTGTGACGTAGTCTATGGTGCTGCTCCCAAATCTTCCTTGACCAAGTTGGATACTCTCTTTAACTCCTTCTGCCACTTTGCTCTCGACTCGCCTTCCTGCTCCCACTACAGTGAACTCTTTTGCTCTCTAACCTTCCTTCCACTCTCTCACAGATGCATCTCTCATTGTGCCAAACTAACCTCCAAATTCTGGTTCGGGGTTCCCTCCTATCTCTCATCCTCTCTCTCCACTGCGCCTCCGCCAACCCACTCTCTCAGATCAAATGACGCCTGCACCTTGATGGTCCCTCGCTGCTCCTCCATCATCGATCAGACTGGTTTCACCCATCGCTTCCCTAAAATCTGGAATTCCCTCCCCCCAAAATACGACACTCCTCCAACTACTCCCTTACCTCTGCCTTACACAATTACCTCTCCCTCAGCTGTTCCTGCTTTAACCCTCCTTAATAGCTATCCCCAGTTTCTGCCTTCCCACCATGATCCGCTGGCAGGGTTCTCAACATCCAGAAGGGGGAAATCAGGAAATGGCTACCCCTTCTCCTCATTCAGTTCTTGTCTCTCCCCCTCTCTTCTCCACCTGCCCTTCTGGGTCACCAGTATGCACAACCTACCCCATCCTTTTTACTCCAACAGCACTTGCGTAATACCTCGAGCTTGCTCCTGGTACACTCATGCACTATAAATGGTTCTATCACATTATTACTGTTTTGTATGTTTATATGTTCTTTTGTATGATTTTGGACATGTATTGTAATTTATTCAATGTTACACTGCTGTTTATTGTACAATACCATGTGTTCCAACTGTTGCACAATCTTACAATATTGTATTGTTTGCACTACCTATATACTATTATAACTGATCATCCTTCACAACCCTATGTAACCCCCCCTTCCCCCAGGTCGCACCGTGAGATGAGCAACTTGGGGAAGGAAACATATTCAATTCAGTGCTTTAGAGTAACTGGTAATTGCTATTTTTCTTTTAAACTTAGATTGTGGGCTTTTAGTCACACTGTACTTTCTTTGTTGTCTTTACTTAGAATTGTTTTTGGGCTGTTGAAAATTTGAAACGTGGTGGTGTATTTCTGTGCTGTCTTTAATTGCTGCAAATTTTCGCCCCCCCTCCCCTTCTCCCAACTCTTAATTATATGCCCTGTTAAATCTGATTGACAGGAGCTAAACACAGGGTATAGTAAGGGGTGTGAAGTAGGAGGGGCATAAGGGGGAAGAAGCCCACCCTCAGCACGACAAGTGTTTTGATTAATTTATTTATTTATTGTTTTCTTTTTCTTTAAAAAAAAAAAATTATCTGAGGATCAGTGGCAGGATTTTTAGGACAGTAAATTAATGAAAAGGGAACTAGGAGAGCTTCAGTAGCAGACAAGTAGAATTGCAGTATAATGTGGGGAGTGGTGCAATGCAGTGGCTGTGGGGCAGTCATATTCAGGCAGACCTTCTGGACGCTGAGGTGCTGCCCTATCTGCATGCATCTTTCTGGACTGCGGGATGAGGTAGCCAGACTCAGAGCGGAAGTAAAATGGGTCAGGAGTACCATCACCCCTATCCAGAGACCACCCAGTCCAATGCAACTGCCTCAAAGGATGCCGAGAACGAGGAGCACTTGGATGACAGTGGGCTCAGGGAGGGTTAGAGCAGTCAGGCAGAGGCACATCCCAGATCCTGTTCCACTCAAGAACTCATATGCCACACTAGCAAACGAGGACAACCAAATAGAGGTACCCAGAGAAGTGGAAGGAAAGGATGTGGAGTTAGCCAAGGAGGTGACCTCCGGGGGAAAGCAGTGGACCCAGAGGAGGAGGAAGCGAATCCTGGTGGGGACTCCAACATAAGAGGGATCCAGCTAGGAACACAGGAGGGGAGGACAGGAGGTGAGGTGCCTACCAGGTGCCACGGCATGGAGGGATGGAGAGGAAGATCCTGGGGATCACTGGGAAGGCAAGCAGGGAGGGTGAGCTGGATGTCATTATCCACCTAGGTACTAATGACCTGGCAAATGGGGAGCCAAAGGAAGTTCAGGAAGAGTTTAGGAAATTGGGAGGGTCTCAAGCAAGTAGCTACTTCTGTCACTTTCTCAGAAGTACTACCTGCGAGAGGCAAGGAGAGCATAGGGAGTGCATGCACCAGGAACTTTAACTCATGGTTGAAGAACTGGTGCTGTGAGGAAGGGTTTGATTCATTGGTGACTGGGACCCATCTGGAGGATGGAGGTTTGTTTAAGCCTGACGGCCTGCATCCATCCTGGAGGGAATCCAAGCACTCAGTGATAAGTTTAAATGCTACATTGCCAAGCATTTAAACTAGCAAAGGGGGGTGGCAGGCCAGCAAGGAGGGTACCTACTTGCTCACCCCCCACAGCTAGCAGTGGAACCAGTGAACCAGAGGAGTGGCTATCTCACAAAGCAGTATGCAAAAGATGGAGATTAGCACCCAAGAGGTGGATAGGCAGAAAAGGCAAAATTCAGCAGAAGGGCAGACAGCAAGGAGAACCAGGGATAAAGGACAACCAAGGAGGGGCTGGAGTAGAACAGCGAAACAGTCTAGGAGGTCAAATCATGGAAAGCCATGTGTGCAAATGCCAGGAGCCTTAGCAACAAGATGGAAGATCTGGAGGCTGTCATGGTGCAGTCAGACCTGGGCATTGTGGCCATCACTGAAACCTGGTGTAATGATAACTACGACTGGAGATGGCCATACCTGGCTACAACATATTCAGAACAGACAGAGCAGGCAGGAAGGAGGAGGAGTGGCACTCTATGTGAAAAATGACATAGGGCCACAGAGATCCAGGAGGAACAAAATGGGAGAGATGCTGTGGGTTAAGCTGGAAAGGAAAATGGGGACAGCTATCCGCACAGGTGTGGTCTATAGACCACCAGTCCAGGAGGAAGAAACAGATAGGAGTTGATGCTAGCCATCCAAAAGATGGCAGACAAGGGTGAGGTAGTACTGGTTGAGACTTCAATATTCCAGACGTGGACTGGAGCATCCCAGCAGCAGCATCAACTAGAGCAGATTGTCCTGGACTCCTTCAGGGTGCCTTCCTCAAGCAACTGGTCATGGAACCAACTCGGCAGAAGGCAATACTGGACCTTGTGCTCACAAACAGGGACAGTGTGATGGGGGTAACAGTGGGGAGCACCTGGGGAACAGTGACCACCAGTCATTGTGGTTTGAAATCACAGAAAGAGCAGAACCAAACCACAAAAAACACGTATCCTGGATTTTGGGGGGCAGACTTTGGGAAAAAGGAGATACTTGAAAGAGGCATTAAGGGAATGGGGCAGGAATCAGGGGTTGAGGAACAGTGGGCAGTATTTAAATGGGATTACAAGAACAACAGAATTATGCATTAAGCAGGTTAGCAAGAGGAAAAGGAAGAGGAGACCATTATGGTTTTCCAAAGAGGTAGTAAAGAAAGTGAAAGCCAAAAGATTGCATTCAGGCAGTACAAAAGACACAGGCAGAAGGGGATAGGGAGAAGTACCAGGAGAAGCAAAGGAGGCAGGGAGGTCAGTAAGGGAAGCCAAAGCTCGGACAGAAGACACATTGCAAAATCAGTGGGTAGAGGGGACAAAACCTTTTACAGGTACATAAGTGAAAAAAGAAAAGGCAAAGGGAGGGATAGGGAGACTGAAGGTGGAGGATGGGGGCCACGTGGAGGATGACAACAGTAAAGCCGACATATTGAACAGGTATTTCTGCTCAGTCTTTACTGAAGAAGAGGAGGGTAATGGGTCTGAAGGGAGTACAAGGGGTGAGAATGGTGCAGAAATGGACACAAGTCCCTTTACACGAGAAAGGGTCCTGAAGGAACTGGAAGCATAAGAGTTGATAAAGCAATGGTGCCAGATGGGTGCACCCCAGGGTCCTTAAAGAACTAAGAGAGGTGGCTGAACCTCTGGCTATCCTGTTTAGCCGATCACTGGAAACAGGGAGGTACCCAAAGACTGGAGGACAGCAGATGTAGTCCCCTTATACAAAAGTGGGAACAAAGAGGAAGCAGGGAACTGCAGACCAGTCAGCCTCACCTCGGTAGTGGGAGATGCGGAAGCACTACTGAAGGAGAGATTGGTGGAACATTTGGCTGTCAATGGACTACAGGACCCAAGGTAGCATGGTTTCACCAGGGGAGGTCATGTCAGACCAACCTTGTTGAATTTTTGACTGGGTGACTATGGAGGTGGATCAGGGAGGGCAGTGGACATGGCCTATCTGAACTTCAGCAAGGCCTTTGACACTGTGTCACATAGAAGACTATTACACAAACTGGGGAATATGGGTGTGGGCAGGACAGTAGTGTGGGTGGGTAGGTAACTGGCTGGGTGGCAGGACACAGAGGGTGGTGGTAAATGGCTATCACTCCACAGAGGGAAGAGTGACCAGTGGGGTACCACAGGGATCAGTGCTGGGACCAGTCCTATTCAACATCTTCATCAGTGACTTTGCGCAGGACCTAGAGGGCAGAATTTCACTGTTTGCTGATGACACAAAGCTCTGTAACAGAGTAGACACACCAGAGGGTGTAGACAGAATGAGAAGGACCTGCAGAAACTTGAAGAATGGTCAGGGGTTTGGCAGTTGAAATTCAACACAAAGAAATGCAAGATAATGCATATGGGGCACAAAAACCCTGGCACAATATATCAGTTGGGGGGTGAGGATATAGCATGCACCAAGCAGGAAAGGGATCTTGGGGTTATCATCTCTGATGACCTCAAGGTAGGGAAACAGTGTGACAAGGCAGCAGGTAAAGCAAATAGGATGCTGGGATGCACTAATGTCAATCTATGTATTCTTAATACAGTGGCGTGAAAAAGTATTTGCCCCCTTCCTGATTTTCTCTATTATTGCATATTTGTCACACTGGATGTTTTCAGGTCTTTAGAGAAAATGTAATATTAGATAAAGGGAACCTGAGTGAACAAATAACACTTGTTTTTTTTTTAATTTCACTTATTTAATGAAAAAAAGTTAACCAACACCAACTGGCACTGTGTGAAAAAGTAATGCCCCTCACACTTAATAACTGGTTATGCCACATTTAGCTGCAATGACTGCAACCAAACACTTCCTATAATTCAATATCAGTCTTTCACATCGCTGTGGAGGAATTTAACCCACTCTTCCTCAGAACTGCTTTAATTCAGTAACATTTGGTAGGTTTCGAGCACGAACTGCTCATTTCAGGTCCTGCCACAGCATCTCTATTGGGTTTAAGTCTGGACTTTGACTAGGCCACTCCAAAACTTTAATTTTACTTCTTTTAACCATTCTGATGTGGACTTGCTTTTGCGTTTTGGATCATTGTCTTGCTGCATGACCCAACTACGCTTCAGCTTCAGCTGATGGAAGGATGACTGGACATTCTCCTTAAGAATTTTCTGGTACAGAGCAGAATTCATGGTTCCTTTAATTATGGCAAGTCATCCAGGTCCTTAGGCAGCAAAGCATCCCCACACCATCACACTACCACCACCATGTTTGACTGTTGGTATGGTGTTCTTATTGTGGAATGCTGTGTTTGCTTTACACGAGACATTATGGGATCCATGTTGTCCAAAAGTTCCACTTTGGACTCATCTGTCCATAGAACATTTTCCCAAAAGGCTTGTGGATCATCCAGGTGCTTCGGCAAATGAGAGATGAGCATTTATGTTCTTCTTGGTTAGCAGTGGTTTCCGCCTTGCTACTCTCACATGAAGCCCATTTTTGCCCAGTCTCTTTCTGATTGTGGAGTCATGAACACTGACCTTAGCTGAGGCAAGAGAAGCCTGCAGTTCTTTGGATGTTGTTTTAGGATCCTTTGAGACTTCTTGGATGATTTTACACTGCGCCCTTGGAGTAATTTTGGCAGGCTGCCCACTCCTGGGAAGGTTCACTACTGTTCCAAGTGTTCTCCATTTGGAGATTATGGCTCTCACTGTGGTTCAATGGAGTCCCAGAGCCTTAGAAATAGCTTTGTAACCCTTTCCAGACTGATAGAGGGCAACAAATTTTTTTCTGATCTTTTCAGGAACTTCCTTTGATCATGGCATAATGTGCTTGTTGAATCTTTGTGCTGGCAACGTGACTCTGATGGTAAGGGCCAAAATAAGTGAGGTTTATATTGAGCAGGGCTGGCTGTAATCAAGCCTGGCTGTTTCAATCAGCTGACTCTAATTATCCCTTTAATTGGGTTGATTTAACTAGGGGCAATTACTTTTCACACAGTGCCAGTTGGTGTTGGTTAACTTTTTCATTAAATAAGTGAAATAAGTAAAAAAAAAAGTGTTATTTGTTCACTCAGGTTCCTTTTATCTAATATTATATTTTGTCTAAGACCTGAAAACATCCAGTGTGACAAATATGCAATAATAGAAAATCAGGAAGGGGCAAATACTTTTCACGCCACTGTATGTGGTGTAATTGTTGCTGTGCATCTGCTTTTCTACAATTGTTATTACTTCCTGTAATAAGCTGTTCCTCCTAAGTTGCCTTGTATGTATTCTGCATGTTTGTGCTCTCCCGGGTCGTTCCTGAAAATAGGCATATTACTTGTCTAGTGTACCTACCCGGTAAACAAAAGCTAAATAAATAAATAGGCAGGGGCATCACCAGCAGGAAAAGGGAGATCATAATTCCACTATACAAGGCACTAGTGAGGCCCCACCTGGAGTACAGTGTACAGTTCTGGAGACCATACCTACGTAAGGACATAGACAGGGTAGAGAAGGTTCAGAGGAGGGCAACAAAGATGGTGCATGGATTGCATCTCAAGTCCTATGAAGACAGGTTGAAGGAACTGAACATGTACTCCCTGGAGGAGAGGAGGGAGAGAGGGGATATGATAGAGACATACAAGTATCTTACAGGGAGGAACAGGGTGCAGGAATCACACTATTTTAAGCGAAAAGATGTTCCAGGACTGAGGGCATGGGATGAAGTTGGAGGGAGGACGATTCAGAGGAAGCGTGAGGAAGAATTTCTTCACAGAACGGGTGGTGGACAAGTGGAACACCCTGCCAGAGGAAGTGGTGGGGGCTGAAACAATCACGGGATTTAAGAATGCATGGGATAGACATAAAGGAATTCTGGAGGTCAGGGGTAAGGGGCAACAGACTTCTAGGAAACATAAACTGAATTTACAAGCTCAAATGGGCAGACTGGGTGGGCCATAGGCCCTTATCTGCCGACACTGTCTATGTATCTATGTAACTTGTTGTTCAGTGTGCCCTCCTGGTGAAACATTTCAATAAACAAACAAATAAATAAGAAGGTGCTGAATGCCCCCTTCAGTGGCCCTAAGTTATTTGGGCCAGGTGTCCAGGATATCATTAATGACTTACAGGCATCTGATAGGGTTATCAAGTCTGTCCATTCACTTTACCATACACAGCCTAGGAGTAGACAACACCTCTCCTTTCACAAGGTGTCCCACAAGTCTGTAGTAAGCTCTTGCCCTCAGGGCAAAGGAAAAGTTACCTCTGCCTTGCCTATCCCCCGGACCCTGCCACAAAGCAGCCCAGAGGTGACAGACCAGCCCAGTGGCTGGATCCACCTCTGCCTGACTCCTTGCCAGACCCTCCTCTTTGGTCTCCAAGAGGTGGTGGTTGGATGTTGGTTCTCCCTCCATCTGAATCAATGGAGAACCACCACTTTAGATGCCTGGATTCTTCAGATTATAGAGAGGGGTCACACTCTGTAACTTGAAGAGCTACCCTCCAGAGACTCCTCCAGTACCCTCCACCTATTTTCTAGCCCATTTAATGGTTCTCCAGGAGGAGGTACAGTCCCTTCTGCGGATAAAGGCCATTGAGCCAGTGCCCTGGCACCAGAGGAACAGGGATTGTACTCCAGGATCTTCCCTTGTCAATCTTCACCATTCATTACTTCCTGGGTGTAAGCGGGCGGCGCACCCGTCACCGGGACTTTTTTTTTTTTTTTTAAAGTTGTCTACGGCCGCCCTGAAGGCGGCGTCATCGTCATGCGCGCGGCGGCAGTGATCGACCGACTCCTCCTCCAACTCAGTTCTGTTTCTCCCGCCGTCGAGGCAGCACCTGTTCGGGCGTCCATTCTCCACTGCGTCAGCGACTCCTCTTTTCCACACACTCGGCGCGATCGGTAAGACCGTTCTTTTTCTTTCTAAAGCGGCGCGGTGTGTTTTCCTACTGTTTTTCTTGTTGATTCGCGTTATGTCGGGTCCGGAGCTAAGCGTGTTTGAAACCGCCAGGCAGCGCCCTATCGTCAGTGTTACTGTGGCGGCATTTCTCCGTCTCAGACCCGGCATAGCGTTGTCTTCGTTGCCTGGGACCCAACATGACATGGATTAGTCGACGCCTGTTTCTCCATGGACCGTGTCCTCAAGTCCGCGTTCCCAAGCTCGGCAAAGCCCCGCCGACCTTCGGGGACAGCGTCGCTCAAGGGATTCTCAGGTAAGGTCTCTAGGCCTTCCCGGGTCCCTCCGGGCCTATCACGGTCTGAGGAGGAGGGTCTCCCTCGTCTTTTCTTGCGAGGAGGCCCTTCTGTGTGTCAGGGCGTCGTAGTCCCTCCCGGGGCGGGCGCCGACCGCCTCGGCAGTCACCTCTTGGAGGTGCAGGCTCCCTCCGTGGCGAGCCCTGCGTCTTTTAGGCCTAGCTCGGGTGGACCCTCGGCGCCGCCTTCGGCGCCGTTTGAATCCTGGCGCCGTTCGCGGTGCGGTGATCAGCAACGTGCCGTTTCAGCGCCATTTTGGGTCCCGGCGCCGTTTCAGGCGCCCGGCAATCAAGCGGCGTTGGCGGCGCCGCCAGATCCAGCGCCCGTTCGCGGCGCCAGTGGTAAGGCGGCGCCCGTTGGCGGTGCCGCTTTGGGCTATGGCGCCCGTTCGGCGGCGTCGATGGACAAGCGGCGCCGTCGGTAGTGCCGCCCTCGCCTTCTAATGGCGCCCGGCGCCGTGGGCTGGTCCTTCCTCCAGGCGGTGCCGACCTCGCCCGGCGCCGTTGGGAGTAATGAGCTAGGCCTGGCGGCTACCGGCATGAGGAAGCGGCGGCGCTCCCATGGTACGGGGCCGTTCAGCGGCCCGTAGCGGACCCCTGGGGTGGCCAGCATTGAGGTCCTGCTGGTCTCGTCCTCCTCGGAGCGCGATGATTCAAACGTGGACCCATCTGGCACCCCCACTCTTGAGTCTGGGTCCCCGGTGGCTAGGGGTGCCAGAGGCGGCGCGGCGCCCTCCCTCTGCCCCCCTTTCGTCGCCTCCTGAGGTTCCCCGGCTGGGGGTGGCCGGGAGCCCTGGGGCAGGCGCGGAGTGACGCGGGGGCTCCCTCTCTGGAGGCCTGGTGACAGCTACCTTACGGGGTGCTGTCACTCTCTCTAGGGACAGGGGGACGCTGTGGTCGAGGAGGAGGGCCCTCTCAGAGTCCGAGGGGTCGAGGGGCAGGGGGTCTGCTGCTCGGTCTTCCTTGGCCACCTCAGGGGGGGTGGCCAGGAGCCGAAGTGCAGAGCCTCGCCCCTCCCTCCAGGGTTCTAGGGTGTCCTTCGGTGGCGTTTGTGCGGACTGCCCTTCTGGATCCATGCAGTCCCGGCGTCGTCATAGGGGAGGTTCTCCCCCAGGGCTCTTCCAGGCTCCGCTTCCCCAAAGTTCCGTTCTGCGGCCTGGTCTGATATCCGGGATCCCCCTTTCCAGGGCTCCTTTCCCCGGATCCAGAGCCCTTGAAGACGCAGTTGCCTCCGGAGGTGCCCCTCTCCCATCTCTCTGCCTTCACCACCCCACTCCCAGGCCATGTCGGCCCCTCACGGGTCCGTTATCCTGGGAGCAGTTCAGGGTTCTCGGCGGCCTTCCCCTCATCGTTAGGTACATGCATGGCGGGTCTTCGACTCTCCCCACGCGCAGGAATCCTCTGGGCATTCCAGTTCCCCATCATCCTCGTCTCCCTCCTCCGAGGAAAGGGAACCCCTGCTCATCTGTCCTCCGATGCTGATTTCACAGAATATCAGCGTTTCCTCCGAGGATGGTGGAGGATCTCCGGTTCCTACGTTCGAAGAGACAATACCCGAGCAGGAGGCAGCGTAAATTCCTTGGTGAATTCAATTGCCCAGCATCTGGTGGTACCTTCTGGCCTATCCCTTCCAGGAGGTGTCTATCCGTTATGGCAGTCCCTGCCGATTCTTCCCAGCCCGGCAGACTGCCAGCGTAGGTATTGTGCCCCCTCTGAGTCTCTAGGTTCCCTTCCCAACCCGTCCTCAGGTTTGGTATACCTGGATACTCCTTCTGGGCGCCGTTGCCTGGCGCACGACCGCCCACCGGATTCGGACTCTCTCCAGTTCGACCGTTGGGGGCGAAGAGTGTTCTCTTCTGCTCGTGCGAGTGCATGTATTGCATCACATCAGGCTCACCACGCTGCCTACAACCGGCATCTGTGGTCGATGATGTCCCAGCTGCTGGCATCTATGCCTGATACGGAGCAAACCAGACAAGCCGTTGCCCTCTCCGCGGTAGGCCTGGAGCTGGCAAGACACCAAGCAAGGGCATCTTATGACACCAATGAGGTGGCTTCCAGGCTTGCGGGGACAGCGATCTGCATCAGGCGGACGGCATGGCTTCGTCTTTCCAGGTTGTCACCCCTGGCCCGGCGTAGGGTGATTCGCTCCGCCTTCCGGGGGACCCGTCTTTTCTCTTCCAGAGCTAGGAGACTTTTACAGGGGCTCCCTCCGTCTCCTCGTCCTCGGGAGGCACCTCCTAGCTCTTCTCCTCTTAGGCTTTCTGAATAAGCCAGGGTCTTCTCCTTCTGTTTCTCACCAGCAGAAGGCTGGGGTCTTGTTCCCCTCAGGGTATGGCCTCTTCCCCTCCAGGGAAGAGAGCTAATACTCACCAGGAAGTAATGAATGGTGAAGATTGACAAGGAAGATAGGAAAATTACGTACCTACCGTAATTCTTGATCTTCTCTTGTATCTTCACCATTCATTACCTACACCCGCCACCATCCCCTCAAGTGCCTCTTCCTGTGGCTTCTCCACCTCCCGTCTCCTTCCTCTCTCTGCATTTATATAAAATATAGGAAAATTCTTAAATTTTCAAAAAAAAAGACAAAAGTAAAAAAAAAAAAAAAAAGATCTTTCTTGGGGGGTTCTAAAATCCAGAAAAATTACTTACTCTAAGATTCATGGGCCATTTCGCGGATTGCATTGGCGATCAGACTGCACAACTATCTCTTGCTATTCTTATGGCAAGATACCTCTGGGGTTTTTTGGCCTGGCTCAGGCTATTCAGTTTTGATCCTGCAATCCCGTGTTCAGATAGTTGCCCTGAAATCTGATTCCCCCCTCTATTCTTACCTTGCAGAGCAGAGGAACGAGTACGTCTGTTCCTTTCTCTTTAAAAAAAAAAAAAAAGTGCTGAGGGAACTCTCTCCGACTGCTATAGGCATCTTGGTATCTGGGTCATGCATCTACTTAAAAAAAAAAAAATTTTTATCTGTAAAAAAAAAAAAAAAAAAATGGAGAAATCAAACAAGAAGGCAAATGAGAAGGTAGGCTATCCTTCTCGCTGTTTTGCTAGTGGTTTCTCCCTTTAAGTGTCCTCCTGGACAATTTTTACAGTAGACCTCTGCTGACCATATCCAATCTTAGCCAGCCTAAGCCTTGGCGCCTTAGCCAGTCAGTCTGAGTCCCATTTCTATCTTGAAGCGCCTGAAGGCTTACATTTTCTATTTCTAAACCCCTGAGCAGCGCTCTCATGCTCTGCGGGGTTTTATTCTTCCTCCTCGGCTGTCCTCCACTTAAAGGCCCTCCTCGGCCAGGAGCCGAGGTGGGTGTCAAGGAACAATGGCATGTTGAAGATGAGGACTATGCCCTCCTGAGTCTGTCTAGCGGGTTGGTGAACCTTCTCTTCAGCTCTATCTCCAGGGATTCTTGCTTCCCTTTAGTCGGGCCTGCTTCTACAAGCTAACTATGCTCGTTGGGCCTTTGGTCCCTTCAACATCCACTCTCTCTTCTCTTTCTTCTTCTTCTTCTATTTTCTCATTTCCTTACTCATCTCTCCTCCTAGAGTCGCCCAGGTAAGGAGGCCCTGCACTCCCTAGGCTAGGGATGTTCTTATCTCCTCTGTCCTTCCTCCATCGGCTTATTCCTTTTTCAGTTCATTCTTCCTTGCTTTGCTATCCCTCGGCTATCTTGCCTCGCTATCTATGTTTTCTGCTTTCACTTTTGCCTCTCCGGCTCACAGAACTGAGTTGGAGGAGGAGTCGGTCGCTACTAACGGCCGCCCCTCGCGCATGACGCATGACGTCGCTCTTGAGGCGGGCCGTTAAACAACTTTAAAAAAAAAAAAAAAAAAAAAAAGCTCCCGTGACGGGTGCGCGCCTCCGGCTTGCACCCTGTAAGTAATGAATGGTGAAGATACAAGAGAAGATCAAGAATTACGGTAGGTACGTAATTTTCCTTTCTTCCTGGTCCCCAAAAGAACTGGAGATCTGAGGCGTATTCTAGATCTCAAGGACCTCAGTCTTTATATCCAGTATAAAAAATTCTGCATGGTCACTCTGCTGGGCCTGCAGCCCCTACTCAAGCAGGGTGATTGGCTGCACTTCCTAGATATGCAGGATGATTACCTGCATATCTGGGTGTGTCCTCCGCACAGACGGTTTCTCTGGTTTCTTTTTCAGGGCGAGCATTGCGAATTCAAAGTATTGCCCTTTGGCTTATCCTCTGCACCACGGATCTTCGCAAAATGCTTAGCAGCAGTAGCTGCTGCCCTCTGGAGAGAAGGCCTATACGTTTTCCCTTACCTGGATGACTGGATTCTCAAGGCTCCATCCAGAGATTAGCTCCTCTGGACCCTGAAGAGGACCCTCCAGCTGTTTCTGTCCCTGGGCATCACTGTCAGTCTGCCCAAGTCTGTATTGACTCCATCCCAGAGGCTGCAGTACATAGGGGCGGTCCTGGACTTGGTGCAAGGCAAGGCCTTCCTGCCCCAATACTGGCCAGAATGCCTAATTTCCCAGGCTCAGGAAGTCACCCAGTGCCATTATGTTCCTGATTAGGGCTCATGGCCACAGCCATCTCCACCATCCCCCTGGCCAGACTGCACATGCAGGTGCTCCAGTGGACTTTCCAGGTGCAGTGGGGTCAACACACGGAGAACAATGAGCAGCTAGTGCTGGTCTCCTCCCCAGTCCACAAGGTGCTCTAGTGGTGGATGGACCTCCGGAAATTGTTAAGAGGGGTACTACTCCAAATCTCCTCTCCCCAGCAAATCCGCACCACGGATGCCTCCAGTTCGGGCTGGGATGCGCACCTGAGTCCCTTTCAGACTCAGGGGACATGGTCCCAGATCAAAGACATCTCTGCATATCAACATTCTGGAGATGCGGGCAGTCCTGTACACCATGCAGGCCTTTCTGAACCATCTCCTTCCAGGTCAACTGTTGATGTAGTCAGACAATCTCAGGGATGTCTGCTACATCAACAAGCAAGGGGGAATGCATTCATACCCCCATATACAGGGAGGCCATGAGAGTCTGATACTGGGCACTGGACCACAGTCTGGTTCTTTCACCAGTCCATGTCCCAGGCGTGCTGAACACCCTGGCGGACAGCCTCAGCTGAACTCAGTCCAGCATGCATGAATGGGAACTTTTCCCATCCATCGCAAAAGATCTGTTCCACAGATGGGGTCATCCAGAGCTGGAAATGTTTGCATCCCCATTCAATGCAAAACTGCCCGGTTTCTGCTTACTAGATCCAGGGCCCAGAGTTTTCTGGCGAGACGCGTTGTCCCTCTCCTGGAACAGGAGGTTCTTTAATGCCTTCCCTCCATTTCAGAGGGTGCTTATCAAGCTGCAGATGGAGGGGGGCAGCATGATCCTGGTAGCACCCTTCTGGCCACGGCAGATATGATTACCATTGCTGCAAGAGTTAGTGGAGGAGCCTCCAGTTCCTCTGCCTCTTTGCAAGGATCTGCGAACAGACTCAAGGGACCCTGGTCCATCCAAATCTCGAGTCTCTTTGGCTGCATGCCTGGCTCCTAAGGACATAGCCATCACCTGGTTTGGAGTATCTCAGCGGGAGGCTGGTGTCCTCATGGTAGCTCGAAAACCCTCTACTAGAGCCACATATTCCATGAAGTGGAAGAGGTTTACCATCTGGGCTGCCAGACATCATCTGGATCCCTTCACCTGTCCAGTGAGCCAAATTCTGGACTACCTGATCTCCCTGTCGGACTCAGGCTTCCAGTACTCCTCCCTCAAGATGCACCTTTCATCTGTTTCTGCCATTCACGAGCCTGTGGGCAGTCACACCGTGGCTCAATTAGATGTGTCCCATACTTTGCTCAGGACATCCTACACCTGAAACCTCTAATTTGTTCCCTGTCCCGGCTTGGGATTTAAATTTTGTTCTAAAGAAATTGACCCTGTCTCCATTTGAGCCAGTCGTGACTTGAAAGCCACTCTTTCTTGGAAGGCATTATTCTCACCCCAGTAATACTCAGGTATTCATAACTTTATGCAGTAAGCCTTCTAGGTAGAACTGCCCTGAGAGATGGAACATCAAAAAAACTAAGGCAATGCTATTTTCTCCACTTCTCCATGCTGCAAACCCAGCCAGTGCTGGTTCCATTCCACAGATCACAACAATCCTGGGAGAAAACCTAGAATTTGTCAATAAATTCAAGTACTTGGGAGTGTGGCTCAACCATAGACTTTCCTTTATGGACCATATGGAAGATCTGCTAAGGAAACTGAGGCAGAGGATTGGACTCTTTTTCTTTTTTTTTTTTTTTGAACTTATTTAATTTTTTATTTATAGTTTATCATACTGATACATCTTACGTAGAATTCCATTCTCAGTACATCGTAAATGACAACCAAGGAAGGGCTGGAGTAGAACAGTGAGACAGTCTAGGAGGTCAAATCATGGAAAGCCATGTGTGCAAATGCCAGAGCCTTAGCAACAAGATGGAAGATCTGAGGCTGTCATGGTGCAGTCAGACCTGGACATTGTGGCCATCACTGAAACCTGGTGTAATGATAACCACGACTGGGAGATGGCCATACCTAGCTACAACATATTCAGAAGAGACAGAGCAGGCAGGAAGGGAGGAGGTAGGCACTCTATTGAAAAATGACATAAGGGCCACAGAGATCCAGGAGGAACAAAATGGGGAGAGATGCTGTGGGTTAGCTGGAAAGGAAAATGGGGACAGCCATCGCACAGGTGTGGTCTATAGACCACCAGTCCAGGAGGAAGAAACAGATAGGGAGTTGATGCTAGCCATCCAAAAGATGGCAGACAAGGGTGAGGTAGTAATCTGGTTGGAGACTTCAATATTCCAGACGTGGACTGGAGCATCCCAGCAGCAGCATCAACTAGAGCAGATTTATCCTGGACTCCCTTCAGGGTGCCTTCCTCAAGCAACTGGTCATGGAACCAACTCGGCAGAAGGCAATACTGGACCTTGTGCTCACAAACAGGGACAGTGTGATGGGGGTAACAGTGGGGGAGCACCTGGGGAACAGTGACCACCAGTCATTGTGGTTTGAAATCACAGAAAGAGCAGAACCAAACCACACAAAAACACGTATCCTGGATTTAAGGGGGGCAGACTTTGGGAAAAAGGGGAGATACTTGAAAGAGGCATTAAGGGGAATGGGGCAGGAATCAGGGGTTGAGGAACAGTGGGCAGTATTTAAAATGGGGATTACAAGAACAACAGAATTATGCATTAAGCAGGTTAGCAAGAGGAAAAGGAAGAGGAGACCATTATGGTTTTCCAAAGAGGTAGCAAAGAAAGTGAAAGCCAAAAAGATTGCATTCAGGCAATACAAAAAGACACAGGCAGAAGGGGATAGGGAGAAGTACCAGGAGAAGCAAAGGGAGGCAGGGAGGTCAGTAAGGAAAGCAAAGCTCGGACAGAAGAACACATTGCAAAATCAGTGGGTAGAGGGGACAAAACCTTTTACAGGTACATAAGTGAAAAAAGAAAGACAAAGGGAGGGATAGTGAGACTGAAGGGGGAGGATGGGGCCACGTGGAGGATGACAACAGTAAAGCTGACATATTGAACAGGTATTTCTGCTCAGTCTTTACTGAGGAAGAGGAGGGTAATGGGTCTGAAGGGAGTACAAGGGTGAGAATGGTGCAGAAATGGACACAAGTCCCTTTAGAAAAGGGTCCTGAAGGAACTGGAAGTAATAAAGAGTTGATAAAGCAATGGTGCCAGAGGGGTGCACCCCAGGGTCCTTAAAGAACTAAGAGGTGGTGGCTGAACCTCTGGCTATCCTGTTTAGCGATCACTGGAAACAGGAGGTACCCAAAGACTGGAGGACAGCAGATGTAGTCCCCTTATATAAAAGCGGAACAAAGAGGAAGCAGGGAACTACAGACCAGTCAGCCTCACCTCGGTAGTGGGAAGATCATGGAAGCACTACTGAAGGAGAGATTGGTAGAACATCTAGTTGTCAATGGACTACAGGACCCAAGGCAGCATGGTTTCACCAGGGGAGGTCATGTCAGACCAACCTCATTGAATTTTGACTGGGTGACTAGGAGGTGGATCAGGAGGAGGGGTGGACATGGCCTATCTGGACTTCAGCAAGGCCTTTGACATTGTGCCACATAGAAGACTATTACACAAACTGGGGGAATATGGGTATGGGCAGGACAGTAGTGTGGTGGGTAGGTAACTGGCTGGGTGACAGGACACAGAGGGTGGTGGTAATGGCTGTCACTCCACAGAGGAAGAGTGACCAGTGGGGTACCACAGGGATCAGTGCTGGGACCGGTCCTATTCAACATCTTCATCAGTGACTTGCACAGGACCTAGAAGGCAGAATTTCACTGTTAGCTGATGACACAAAGCTCTGTAACAGAGTAGACACACCAGAGGTGTAGACAGAATGAGAAGCGACGTGCAGAAACTTGAAGAATGGTCAGGGGTTTGGCAGTTGAAATTCAGTGCAAAGAAGTGCAAGATAATGCATATAGGGCACAAAAACCCTGGCACAATATATCAGTTGGGGGTAAGGATATAGCATGCTCCAAGCAGGAAAGGATCTTGGGGTTATCATCTCTGATGACCTCAAGGTGGGGAAACAGTGTGACAAGGCAGCAGGTAAAGCAAATAGGATGCTGGGATGTATAGGCAGGGCATCACCAGCAGGAAAAGGGAGGTCATAATTCCGCTGTACAAGACACTAGTGAGGCCCCACCTGGAGTACAGTGTACAGTTCTGGAGACCATACCTACGTAAAGACATAGACAGGGTAGAGAAGGTTCAGAGGAGGCAACAAAGATGGTGCATGGATTGCATCACAAGTCCTATGAAGACAGGTTGAAGGAACTGAACATGTACTCCTGGAGGAGAGGAGGGAGAGAGGATATGATAGAGACATACAAGTATCTTACAGGAGGAACAGGGTGCAGGAAAACACTATTTTTAAGCGAAAAGATGTTCCAGGACTAGAGGGCATGGGATGAAGTTGGAGGAGGACGATTCAGAGGAAACATGAGAAAGAATTTCTTCACAGAGCGGGTGGTGGACAAGTGGAACACCCTGCCAGAGGAAGTGGTGGGGGCTGAAACAATCCAGGATTTAAGAATGCATGGGATATACATAAAGGAATTCTGGAGGTCAGGGTAAGGGCAACAGACTTCTAGGAAAACAAACTGAACTTACAAGCTCAAATGGGCAGACTGGGTGGGCCACAGGCCTCAAACAACATGAAATCTTGCTATATTATAGACATTAGCAGTTTGATCCAGCTCTAGAACTGCCCCAGAGTGAAATGGTTAAAACCATTCCAAAATAGAATTTTAGCACGAGCAACTCTATTTGTGTCATTTCAAACTTGAACTGTCAGATTCTTTACTCCGCCTCAGTGAACAGTCGCTCGGAGATTTCTCCTTCTGCTCGGTTCATTTCTCGGTTTAAAGTGTTTTCTCGGTTGGATTTAACCGAGAATAGTTTTATTTAAACATAAAACCGTTCAGTTCAAGCTCTATCTGTGGTAACCATAAGTAAATGAAGGTTTTGTCTGTGTGGAACTTGTAGTGTATCGGTTCGGTTTTGAACCGATCAGTGATTTAAAACTCATTTAAAACTAAAGTTACTATTTTAGAGTGCGGTTCCCGGTTCTTATCGGTTCTAAAAAACGGATTTAATACGGTTTTCCAATACCCGTGACACGGTTAGGAACCGATAAGGTGTTCTTGCCTGGCACTGCTGTTAAAAGGGCAAGTTTTGGTTAGGCTGGCATTATGTGTAGAAACCCAAAAGAAAAACCGGGCCCACTGGGTTTCAACACTGTGATGTTTGTGGGGAAGTCTTTGCCAAGGCTGACCCACACACCACATGTGTTTGTTGTCTGGGGTTTGACCACCTCCAGTCAGACTGCCAGGTATGTAAGAATTTCCCTGCAGCCACCCTGGAAAAAAGATTGGGCAGGCTCAGGGAACGAGAGGCCAAAAAGTCCGCTGACCCGGATGGCCAGCCCGGTTCGGTGCCAACCGAACCAGAGGGAGTGCCCTCTGACCAGGGCCAGACTTCCTCGGGCAAAGAAAAGCTGGTTCTGAGGAACCAATTCCAGTAAAGAAAACAAGAAAATCAGCAGGTCTGAGTCCAAAATTCCTTCTCCAACTGCTGCAGAGATAGAAAAGCCATACAAATTGTCCAGTCACTGTCTCAGGGTCCGTCCGAACCACCACTATCTGGTAAAGGTCGGTTCGTCCAGTCCCAGTGGTTCAGGATTATGATATTGAGGAATTTTATGAACCAGAGGAGGGGAGGAGGATTATGAACAGTATGAATGTGGCTGGAAGGTCTGGTGTGCCCATTGAACGACATCTCCCAGACAGACCTTTAGAATCTCCCCTATGCTGTCTGAGTCCCCATCTCATTTTATGTTTTATAAAAGTTGCTGAAACCCTCCAGCTTCCTTTAGAAGAGGCTGTGGATGAGCAAGAGGAGCCTGATTTTGTACAAATGATGGATATTCCAGAGTCTAGGAGATTGTCTATTCCTTTACATAAGTCTTTTAGGAAACAAACAATTAAAATTTTAAAGCTCCTAATTCTGTGCCTCCTGTAGATAAAAAGATGGACAGAAGGTATACATTGTCAGGCCCTGATACAGAATTCCTTTCTCAGCAATGCAGTCATGTTGGAGTAGTTCAGGCTGCTGCCTGTGATAAAGCTAATATTCCTTGGCTTCACATCCTCCTGACAAGGATTCCAGGAAGATTGATGCCATGGCAAAAAACAGTATATGGCAGCCTCTGGGACTCAGGCAAGCAAATTATATGGCTTATGTAGCTAGGTATCAGAAATCTAGATGGGATACTGTTATGCAATTGGCAAGCAGGCCCATGGCCAGCTGGCTAGTGAACTAGAACAGGTGGCTGCTGATGGCATTGAAGCCTCTAAGGTTCAGTTTCATGCTCTTGTGGCTGTTAATGATGTTTCCTCTAGGGTCATGGCCACATCTGTAGCTTTTCGTAGGTTGGCCTGGCTCAGGTGTACTAGTTTGTTACAGGATACCCAGACTAAGGCTATGGATTTTCCTGTGGTGGGAAATTCTCTGTTTGGAGAGCAGACAGAGAATTACATGAAGAAGATGGATGAATATAGGACTACTTACAAGAGTGCCCAGGCTAAGGCGGCAAGCCATTCCTCAAAGGCATGCCCCCAGGGGTAGTGGTAGGCCTTTTCACAGGCCTTTCTACCAGACTCAGGCCTCCTCTGCCTATGCTCAGAGGGGCTTCTTCAGAGGCAGGGGCGGACGAGGGGTGGGCAGACCTGCTCCCACCCTCCAGCCTAAAGCTCCTGCGAAACAGGCACCCTGATGGGGTGCCCAGGGCCGATTCTTCTGTACCAGTGGGGGGCAGGCTGGCTTACTTCAGTCAGAATTGGGCTTCTTTAACCTCAGACAAGTGGGTTCTGGAAGTAGTAAGCCAGGGTCTGGTTCTCCAGCTTAAAAAGTTTCCCAAGTTGAGAAGCAGACTTTTTCTACCTGCAAGTGCTTCAGAGACCCTCGCTCTGGAAACAGAGGTCTCATCCCTGTTAGCTCTCAGAGCAGTAGAAAGGTTCCTCCCTGCATCAGGGCAGGGGTCTGTATTCAGATACTTCCTTACCCCAAAAGACAGGAGAATGGCGGCCCATTTTAGATCTCAGATATCTGAACAAGCATCTTTTGAAACCAAAGTTCAAATGGTAACTCTGGCAATGATTTTACCTTCCCTAAGGCCAGGGGACTGGCTAGCCTCCCTGGACCTCAAGGATGCCTATTTCCATGTCTTAATCAGAAGATCCCATCGAAAGTACCTCAGATTCGAACTGCCCTCAGGTCATTACCAGTTCAGAGCAATGCCCTTCTGCCTCACCTCTGCTCCAAGGTATTCACAAAGTGTCTAGCAGTGGCAGTGGCCTACTTAAGGAGGCAGAGGGATTGCTGTTTTCCCTATCTAGACGACTGGCTCATTGTAGGCCAGTCCCCAGAACAGGTAAATCTCACCTGCAGGTCACCCAGCAGCTTCTCACCTCTCTGGGTTTTCTGCTAAACCTACCAAAGTCGGTTCTGGAACCAGTCCATGTACTTACCTTTATAGGGGCAGAATTGGACACAAAGCTAGCCAGAGCCTTTCTTCCCCCAGAAAGGGTAAGGAATTTAGTGGCTCTGGCCTCTTCCTTCACTCTGCAGGTCTCTCGACCAGCAAGACACTTTCTGCAGCTCCTGGGGCACATGGCTGCATCCACAGCTGTTGTGCAGGGAGTCAGATTTCAGATGAGAGACATTCAGTTTCACTTGAGAACCTTTTGGTCTCAGAGAAGAGACCCCCTTTCCAAGTTGGTCCCAGTGACTCGAACCTTGATACTAGCTCTCCAGTGGTGGCAGGATCAGAGCAATTTAAGAGCGGGGGTCCCCTTCATTTCCCCTTCTCACGACTTGACTCTCACTACAGATGCTTCCCTTCTGGGTTGGGGAGCCCACATGCGCGACCTTTCCACTCAGGGAGTTTGGTTCCCCCAGGAATCTCTGCTCCACATCAATTTGCTGGAACTCAGAGCTGTCTTTTTAGCTCTTCAAGCTTTTTCTGCATCTGTCCACGACAAGGTGATACAAGTCAGAACAGACAACACCACAACAATGTGGTACATCAACAAACAGGGGGCACTCGGTCTTCGGCCTTGTGCACAGGAGGCAATGAAGTTGTGGTCTCTGGCCTATTCCTGAACACTTCCTCATAGCAGTTCATCTTCCAGGAAGGACAATGTCCTAGCGGATGCCCTCAGCAGGATTTCCAGGGCCATCACTGAATGGTCCCTGGATCCTCAAGTGCTGGGGATAGTTTTTGCCAGGTGGGCATCCTCAGATAGATCTTTTGCAGCCCCAGACAATCACAAACTTCCTCTGTTCTGTTGCAGGCCTCCAGTGCTGGGCTCAGTTCCCTGGATGCCCTTCTTCTGGATTGGGAGGAAGTTCCTCTGTGCTTCCCCTTTCCTCTCCTATTCAAAGTACTAGTCAAAATCAGATCTCAGCCTTGCAGGGTGATTCTGATTGCCCCAGATAGAGCCAGGCAGCCCTGGTACCCACTCCTTCTGTCTCTGACAGTCCATCTTCCCCTGTGCCTCCCCAGGAATCACAATCTGTTGATTGTGCCCAGGGAAGGGTTTGGTATCCGGACCTCAAATCCCTCAACCTCAAGGCCTGGCTCTTGAGGAGTTAGAGTTGCTGATTTACACCTCTCTCAGGGTGTTCTTGAGATCCTAAAGGCTTCCAGAAAGCCTTCCACTAGACTACTTATAGTTCTAAATGGAAAAAGTTTTTCCATTTGGTGTGCTGGGAAAATATTT
The DNA here is from genome assembly GCA_016271365.2 of Neoceratodus forsteri. Lineage (NCBI taxonomy): Eukaryota > Metazoa > Chordata > Ceratodontiformes > Ceratodontidae > Neoceratodus > Neoceratodus forsteri. Next base: position 214,480,019 of record CM057456.1, read on the forward strand.
TCCCAGAATCTGCTGAATTGCCCATTTTGTTAGATTACATGGTACATCTTAATTCCTGGGTCTCAGACCAGCTACCCTGAGAGTTCATTTAGCTGTGTCTGCTTTTGTGTCAACAGGAAAGTCATCCCCTTCCTCTCATCCTGTGTTTTCCAAGTTTTTTAAGGGATTACCCATACTAATCCTCCTTTCGGAACCGCCCCTGCTTGGGACCTTAATGTTTGCATTGCCCAGTTAATGCAACCCCTTTGAACCTCTGTCTTCTGCAGAGCTTAAGTACCTAACTTGAAAACTGTTTTTCTAGTGGCTATCACTTCTGCCAGACACATAAGTGAATTGCAAGCCTTGTCAGTGGAGACTGACTTTATTTCTTTCCACAGGGATAGGTAGTCCTTAGGACTAATAGGAAGTTTTTGCTAAGGTGGTTTCAGATTTCCATCTTAATCAATCTTCAATCTATCGCCCTTCCAGTATTTTTCACTGATCACTCCTCTTCGGGTGAGAGGAGGTTGCACAGCCCTGGATGTTAAGAGAGCTCTTAGTTATTATATAGAGCGTACCAAAGGTCACAGGTTCGAATCCTCCAACTTTCCTTACCTATGGTGAAGTTGGGAAAGGCAAACCTGCCACTAAGAGATCAATAGCCAGGTGGATTGTCTCTTGTATCCAATTTTATCATCAGAAAGTGGGCAGAGCCCCACCCCTGGTTTGAGGGCTTATTCTACCAGGGGTACAGCTGTATCTCTAGCTGCTGCCAGAGATATCCCTTTATTAGAGATTTGCCAGGCTGCTACTTGGAAAACGGTACACACTTTTACCAAGCATTACTCCCTGGATGTCCAGGCCAGGAGAGATGCTCGGTTTGGCACAGCTGTTCTTCGAGCCTAATCGTAGGTTCTGCCCCTCCTCCATGGAGGTACTGCTGTGTATTCTGCTAATGTCTATAATATAGCAAGACTTCATGTTGTTTGAAGAAAAATAGACTCACCTTAGTAATGTTGTTTCTTCTAATGGAGTCTTGCTATATTATAGACCTCCCCAACCTGCCTCTCAGAACCTCTACTTGGTGGGGTGTGGGCAACTTAGTGTGGGTACTACTTATGTCCTGTTAGCATTTTGTCCCTTTGGGACTTTGGGGGTGATGCGTAAACGCGGTGTGTGTGTTTATTATACTTATGTTCCATTTTCATATTATTAGAATGGTGTTAGTATTTCTGGTCCCCTGACTTGAGTCTTGGGTGTTGGGACCATCAATGGTTGTTATTATTTAGGTAGCCATTTGGCTAGTGTAGGTTACAGCTTCCACACAGACCTTAGTGAGTTTGGCTCGTAAAGATCTGACAGTTCAAGTTTGAAATGACACAGATAGAGCTGCTCTCGTGCCAAAATTCTATTTTGGAATGGTTTTAACCATTTCACTCCGGGGCAGTTCTAGAGCTGGATCAAACTGCTAATGTCTATAATATAGCAAGACTCCATTAGAAGAAACAACATTACTAAGGTGAGTAATTTTTTCTTATCTGCCGACACTGTCTATGTATCTGTGTATCGCCATATTGTAGCAATTAATCAGCTTATTTATACAGTACAGATTTTTTTTCCCTCACAATTGCTTTCAAATGTACTGCATTCAGTTATTAATTTCTTTTACAGTACATAAAACTATGACAGCAATGTAGCATATTTCCAAAAGGTAGAAAACTACCTTACTGCCCTTCAACTACACAAACTTTATTATTTGACGTGGATTTAATTCTTAACACTTGGTCTCTCTCTTCACCAAAGCTTCCTTGCTCAGGTCTTAAGTTGCCTTAATTTTCTCCACCCTTGTGTCCTTACTATCAGTTGATGACCCATCTCTCGATTGTGCCCTTCAGTTCTGAAGAAGCTGTTCTAGAACTGAAATTCCCTCAGTATCTTCTATATAATCATAAAATGGTAACCACCTTGCATTATGTTGATCCACTCTGAGATTTAACTGTGCAGTGACCGCCTCCATGATTTTAATTTTCTTAATGTTACTTCTCCACATACCTTTGGTCAGTGAATTTTTTTTAACCATTGCTGGGTGATAACCTTAAGGGCTGTGGTTACCAGTACATAAAATAAATATTTTTGGTTCTTTGTTCTAATTTCCTTTGGGGTCAGGGTTAATATCATATTAAGTACTGAGAGATTTTCCTGAAGATGAAAAATATTTTGTAAAGCCTGCATAATTTCCTGCCAAAAATCTCTAATCCAGGGGCACTCCCAGAACATGTGTGTATATGTTCCCCTTTTCCCACACCCTCTCCAACATAAATCTGTAGGAGGAGTAATATAATGTGCAGAGATCACCGGAGTAATAAAATTCCTAGCGGTGACCTTCCACTTAAATTCTTTCCACCCAGGAGAGCTTGTGGTTTTGGAGATTCCCCCCCAGATTTTGCCCCATTCCACTTCAGTTATTCTAATGTTCAGTTCCTTTGCCACTCATTCTGTATTTTAACCACTTGAACTTTCCCAAATCTTCTTGTACAGCCTTATATATGAGTGAAATGTAACCTTTCTGGTCAGCTAAGTGACTTTTTCGGTGGGTGGCTATTAAGGGGAGGAGGATGAGTTTAGGCTTCCACCTACCATAGTAGAGATATAGTGCCTGCATTGCAGGTATTTAAAAGTCTGTTCTTGCGAGGTTATATTCTCTCTGCAGGTCAGCAAATGATTTGACCTCTTCTCTCTCTATAAATTGGGTAAGATTATTCAACCCCGCCCCTCTCCACTTGGAAAAACAGCCATCCCCTTGACCGGTGGGGAACCCAGGGAGATGATTTAAAGGGATATACTCCCAGACCGGACTCAGGATCTCCCACCATTGCCGTGTGTCTAACCAGAGCTTTATTGTATGTTTGGTCCATCTGTTCTTAATTAGTTTAACGTCTGGTTGAGTGGCTATCCATGGTAAAAATTTCAGAGGTACCGTGGTGTGTGCCTCTGTTTCCATTAAGTACCAACCCCCACTTTGATCCGCGTTTAGTATTTTAAGGATTGGGAGAACCTGTGCTGCTCTATAATAGTTATAAAAGTTAGGTATCCCTCTCCCCCCTTGGCTATCTACCGTGAGAAGCTCCCATCTCTTTCTCGGCCTTCTCCCTGCCCAAATAAATCTAGAAAGTTTGTGTCTAAGTTCCTTCCAATCTTTATGTGGAAAAGGGATAGGTAAGTTTGTAAATAAAAATAGATATCTGGGTAACACATTAACCTTGACTGTGTCAATCCTATTCGTAAAAGTCAAAGGAAGTGTTTGCCATCTGTTTATATCTTTAAAGATCTTCCTTTGAAGTAGCCTATAGTTCAGCTGATATAATTTGGAGATGCTGGTTGGAATCTGTATTCCCAGATACCTAATTTTCTCTTTCACCCATTTAAATAAGATCCCTCCCTGGAGTGTTGTAGATGGAGCTCCCCAATTAACATGATTTCAGATTTATCTTTGTTTATTTTGAAACCCGATATTTTACCAAAAACTGTAAGTAATTCCAGCACTGGGGGAATCGACGTATCTGGGTCTGATAAATAAATCAAAGTATCATCGGCATATAAGGATATTTTATTTACTGTCCCCCCAACCTGGATTCCTTTAATATCTTTTCTCGTCCTAATTGCTTGGGCTAGGGGTTCCATCGCAATGGCAAACAATAGCAAGGATAATGGGCAGCCTTGCCTAGTGTCCCTTTCAATTGTAAACCCCTCCGACAATGTACCATTAACCTGAGCTTAGCTTGGGATTTTGATATGCTGCCATAATCCACTGCATAAAGAGCCTTCAAACCCATATGAAGAAGTACCTCCTGTAAATATGCCCAATTCAGCTGATCAAAGGCTTTTCCGATCCAAAAAAGCTACTTGAGGTGATGGTTTACTCTCATTACTAATTATATTGAGAAGTCTTCTGATATTATCAGATAAATGTCTACAGGGAATAAAACCCGTTTGGTCTGGGTAAATTAGATTCCCAATATACTTCTGAATTTGGTTGGCCAGGATCTTAGTTCATATTTTAAAATCCTGATTCAGTAGGGATATGGGTGGAATGACTCACAGCATCTGGGGGCTTGCCTGGTTTAGAGGTACTGTAATGATTGCATCCTGCCAGGAAGAGGAATTTTGTTCTCCTCCAAGATCGCATTCATAACAGCAGTCAATTTTGGAATTAAGGAGTTCTTCAGTTTTGTGAAAAATTCGGCAGGCAGCCCATCTGGGCCCGGTGATTTACCGGTCGGAAAGTTCATGATAACCCCTCGAACCTCCTTCTCTTTTATAGGGGCTGACAGCTCTTTCTTTACTTCTGGGGTCAATTTGGGGAAATCCATGGCCTTTGAAAATTCCACTGTGTCCCTTTTAACTTCCTTCGGGTTTCTGTTTTCTGTATACAATAATTTGTAATATTCTTTAAATACTGTGGCTATATCATTTGGTTTCACCCATTTTCTTTTATCTTTAGTGTTATCCAAGATAAATGGGACATATATGTTCGCTTACTCTTTTCTCAACCGAAAAGCCAATAGTTTAATTGCCTTCCCCCTCCCTCATAATACTTTTGATTTGCAAATCTTAGAATTCCTTCCGCTTTTTCATTGTCTAACATCCTCAATTCCTCCCTTTTTTTGAGTAATTCTTTAAAGTTCCTTCTCCTTTCCCTTTGGGGTGGCTTTTATGTACCTTTTCCAGCTCTTCTATGGCTTTTAATAACCCATTCCTCTTTTTTCCCCTAAGTTTTTTTTGCTGATGCCAAACTAATTAATTGCCCCCTTACTACCGCCTTCATAGTGTCCCACCAGAGAAGGGGAGAGCTGTCTGAGATTGGGGAATCAATGGCTAAATTAACAATGGCCTGCTCAATTTGCTTTACTGCCGACTTGTCATTAAGTAGTGAGACATTCAGTCTCCAGCTGGTATGTCTGGGATCTTCGCCCACCCCACTTTAACCATGATCGGGGCATGATCTGATAAGGTAAATGACTCTATCTTAGATGATGTAAAGTAATGAATATTGATGTTATGGGTCAATATAAAATCTATCCGCGAATAAGATTTATTGGCTGCAGAAAAGAGGTGTAGTCTTTTTCCCTGCATGCTGGTATCTCCATACATCCACCAACCCACCTTCCTCTAGCCTAGCTTAAATTTTTATCTACGGTTTTGGGGAGCATGTTCCTCCTGATCGATCCATTGTTGGGCATGGGACGGCAATAAATCTCCCCCCAATATCAAAATTCCCGTAGAAAGGTCTGCAATCTTCTAAAAGACTTCCAAGTGGAACTTATCTATTCCTGTATTAGGTGCATATGTATTAACTATATGTATCACTTGATCCTGAACCATTCCGGTGACCCTGATGTATCTCCCCTCAAATGCCTTATCCACTTCCAGTATGTTTAAGGGACAATTTCTTTTCACCAAAATAGCCACCCCTGTTTTTTTAATCCCCCCACATGCTGCAGCTTCCACTCTCCCTACCCAAGCTCTCCTGAGTTTTAAATGCTCTGAATCCGAGAGATGGGTCTCTTGCAGGAGAGCTACATCGCAGTCCAATCTCTTCAATTTCACCAGTAATCTGGTTCTTTTTATGGGTGAATTGATACCAGGTTGTGCAGGCGCAGGTTGGGGTTGCACATGCACAACTCTGCACACCCGACTGAATATCGGGTTGCGCAGTTTATGCATGGTTCCTCCCCCTCCTGTTGAGCATGCATTCATTTGCATTGCGCTGTTGCACAACCTGTTGTCAGTGGCATAACTGCCTCCTGCTGAATATCGCAGAATGGCGCAATGTAGGACTTGCGCATGCGCAACCCTTTTGAATATCTGGGCCAATGTGTTCTCAGTTCCTTAGCCTGGGTGGGTTTTCTTAGGCAGCTACCAGTTTTCTTCCATGCCTCCAGAGTGTTCTCAGATACGGAGTAAAAATTCAGGCTTTTCTCCAGGTATCTGGGTAGGTTGGCGGTTCTCACCTGAAGACAGGGAATCCCTGGTTTCCCTCCTCAGAGAGCTTGGCCATCCTCAGCCAGTTCTCCTTGACTTTGGTTTTCAAGCCCTAAGTCTGACATGTTATTTCCTACAGTCTTGGTTTTTTTTATTTTTATACCTACTAGAAAAAGTTCCTAACCATCTAAATCTAACTCTTAAGGGGCAATGTTCATCTCTTGTCAGGGAAGTTAGTTCCCTGTATATAGTGCATAATTGTGTTACTAGAGTCCCAGGGCTAGACCTCTAGGTCAGATTCAAGTAACAGAATTTTTGTGAAGCTTGAACCCTGTTACAAGCTGGACTGGTGTAAGGAAACAGTGAACTTCACACCTCTCCCCTTCAAATCTCGGTACAGAGGCGCCTTTCCAGTGGGCTTCCTTCCGGGGTTGGGGGGGGGGTCCATCATTGGGTCTTTGTTTCTGAGAGAGTCCTTCTTTCATCAGTCCCTGGAATCTCAGAGCATCTCTATCAGGCCTGCTTTATTTCAATCCAGAGGTCATTTAGTTCAGAGAGGACCGGATGATATTCTTGCCCTGTATCACACCAGCCAGCATTTGGGACACAAGGCTTCCAATCTCTCCTCAATAGCTATGAGTTTTGATCTCTAGCTGGCTTCTTTGGAGGTGTCTTAGTCACTCATCCATCTGTCAGGCAAGGACAACACTTTGTCATAGTCTGGGCCACCGCAAGTGGACCCCTTGGCAGATCCTCTAAGCCGCATTAGTCAGGGCCACCACAAGTGAACCCTCAGCACACAAGTGCTAGCCACATCGTTCAGGAGGTATCATCAAGTCCAGATCTGAATTTTCACCTCCAGACCGAACCACAAGTTTTTTCCTTTTTCCTGTTGCAGGCCCCAGCTTGGGGTTCCTTCCAATGTACTTTCTTATCTCAAGACTGGTCGGAGAAGTGCCCTCCCTCTCTCCCATATATCCCTTGTTTCCTAAGTACCTTTCTAGTTACAAAATCAGTCACCACGATCCCGGTGGCTCTGGACAACCTTGGTACTTTCTGATAAAAAATGTTTCAGTTAAACAGTCTTCTGGCTGCTTTTGTTTTCACAAGCTACATCCTTTCTTGCACAGGAGTAGTGTTTTCTCAGCTCCCAGTCTTTTCTCCTCAAAGCCTGGTTCTTGTGAGGCCAGCTATCCTAGAGTCCCTGTAGCCAAATAAGGCCCGGAATGTCTAAAAAAATAAAAGTTTTAGTACCACGAAAACCTCAGTTTCCTAGTGGAAATGTTTTTTCCTCCTGGGTACAAGGACAAGAGCCTAGAGTTTTTCAGCCCTCATTCCTCTCATGACTGGATTATTTAGTTCATATCTAGGTATTACTATCTTGTACACGGAACTAGTTTGGTCTTTGTGACTTGTTTTCTGTAAAATATATAAAGGTTTTATTTTTTATCTCTGATGAGGTCAGTAGCCTCTTTTTGGGAGTATACCTAACGGTTACTGGATTCTTTTTCTGTCAGACAAGAGAAAGCTGTCATTTCTCAGACCATTTCAAAGAATTCCACAAGGGGCTGTTTCACTTCCAGACCCTTCTAGGGACTGGAGTTTTTTCCCATGGAACACAAACCTCTGTATATTCAAGTTCATGGGGTGTCCCTTTGAACCTATGACAATTCTGTCTTGAAGCGAGTAACATCGAAGACAACCTTTCTGCTTGTCTTTTCCTCTGTCAGATAGATTTTCAGAGTTTCAGGTTTTTCATTTAGGCCTTGTTCTCTCAGTGCCTTTAAGAACAATTTAGTCCTCTGGATGGATAAGAAATCCTTTTCCCAAGTGTCTACCATTTCCACCTTCATCAGCCCTTTTCCCTAGCTGTGCACTCTCAGGCAAGTCCTGTCTGAGGCTATCTCAGGCTGCTTGGATAGGGGCATGAATTAGTCCTGCTGGTCTGTGTCAGTGGTCCTAGCAGTTCAGGTACTGTCATTATCATCCCTTCCTTTCCTGCGTTTCGTAGAAAAGGAGAAACTAGTGACCAAGAGTATTTTCCCATGGGACTGATTTCCCATATTTCGGGTCTGGTACAGCAAGGCTGACATTCAGCCCTTCTCGTGCTTAGGGCCTACTTCCTGGAGAACAGCTGCCTTCTCAGCAGTGTTCAAGGCTATATCCTTACTAGAAGTGTGCAGATCACTTATTTGAAATTTGCTTCTCACATTCAATAAGATCTTTTCTTGGATGTGTAGTCTGATAGGATGCCAAGTTTGGCAGGACTGTACTTCAGAGCCTCTTCTTAAAATAGGTTTCTGTGCCCTCCTTCCAACTACACTGCTTACAAGTCTGCGTCTGTCAGTAGATGCTAAAGAATTCCTGGGGTGAGAAGAAACAGTTACTCACTGAAGTAATATTACTTCTTCCAGGGTATTCTTTAGTATTATTGACACTCCCACCCTTCCTCTCCTGGAAACCTTGTCTAAAGGCTCTGTTAGAGATTTAGCCAAATTTGATGACTGTCAGTCTTTCTTGTGATTAAAAATAAATATATAATTTTTCTTTATAGTGGTTAGAATATATGGTGGGTTTTGCTAACAGTTTTTGCCCCTAGCAGGCACAGTTTTTGCTCTTTTTCAGCTCCGAAATGCATTCTGAGGTCTCCCAGGCTGACTGCAGGCAGCACTCTACTCTAACTGTATCCTGATTGGCCAGTGCCTTCCTCATTTGCATTGACTCCTCCTCTCCGGGGCAGCTGAACCCAGCTGGCATACTGCATCTGTCAGTAATGCTAAAGAATACCCTGGAAGAAGTAATATTACTTTGGTGAGTAATTGTTTCTTACAGTACCTAACAATTGTCCTCGTTAGTACTTCCAGCTACTGTTACTAGACTCATTATACATCACAAAGGAACTGAACCACTGTTTCCAAACTGTTCTCCACTTATGGCTTCCTTTAACTATTGTATTTCTGTATTGTATAATATTACTGAGGTGTTATGTTGTGACTGTTCATATATTGTGTATCCTGTGTTCCTGTGCTAACCTGGTCCATCTTGTAAATGAGCTATGCTCAGTGGTGCTCGCCTGGATAAATAAAGATTTGATTGATTGAGTGATTGATATGCAAATGATGGAATCTTTTGCATAAGCCACTTTTCAAATGCTGCATTCTACTAACTGCCTTAGTTCTAAACCCCTCAGATTTCTCTCTCCACCTGTCAAGACTAGACGCTCGTCGATCCTCTCCTCATCATCTAGTTCTGACATGAGAAAACTTATAAAATATATGTAAGTATTTTTCACATTTCATTTGCTACCTTTTACTTTTTGTCATTTTAAGTAATCCCATAATTTTAGTGTTTAAATTCGTGATGGCCCTGGGAAATCCTGCTGAGAGCATCTACCAGGACATTGTCCTTGCCTGGGAGGTGAACTGCCATAAGAGAGGTGTTCAGGGAGTAAGCCAGAGACCACAATCTCATCGCTTCGGTGCACAAGGCCATAGACTGAGTGCCCCCTTGCTTGTTGATGTACCACATTGTAGTGGTGTTGTCTGTTCTGACCTGAATACTCTTGTTCTGAACAGATTTGGAAAAAACTTGAAGTGCTAGAAAAACTGCTCTGAGCTCCAGCAGGTTGATGTGGAGCAGGGATTCCTGGGGAGACCACAGACCCTGGGTGGTGAGGTGCCATGTGGGCCTCCCCAGCCCAAGAAGGACGATCTGTAGTAAGGATTGAGAATGAGACTGAGTGACAAAAGGAACCCCTTGTCTCAGGTTGGTCTGATCCTGCCACCACTGTAGGGCTTGGATCAGGGTTCGAGTTACTGGGATCAACTTGGTAAGAGGATCCTTTCTTTGAGACAAAAAGCTCTCAAATGGAACTGGATGTCCCTCATCTGAAATCTTGCTCCCTGCACAACTGCTGTGGAAGCAGCCATGTGTCCTAGGAGCTGCAGAAAATGCCTTGCTGGCCAGGAGACCTGCAGGGTAAATGAGGAGGCCAGGGAAACCAGGGTCTTTGCCCTGTCTAGGGGAAGGAAGGCCCTGGCTTCCTGTGTGTTCAGTTCTGCGCCTATGAAGGTAAGAAGCTGGACAGGCTCTAGAACTGACTGACCTCACCACCCAGGGTCTGTGGTCTCCCCAGGAATCCCTGCTCCACATCAACCTGTTGGAGCTCAGAGCAGTTTTTCTAGCATTTCAAGTTTTTTCCAAATCTGTTCAGAACAAGAGTATTCAGGTCAGAACAGACAACACCACTACAATGTGGTACATCAACAAGCAAGGGGGCACTCGGTCCATAGCCTTGTGCACCGGCGATGAGATTGTGGTCTCTGGCTTACTCCCTGAACACCTCTCTTACGGCAGTTCACCTCCCAGGCAAGGACAATGTCCTGGCAGATGCTCTCAGCAGGATTTCCAGGCCATCACGAATGGTCACTGGACCCCTGGTTCTGGAAGTAGTATTTGCTGATGGGGCACCCCCAGATAGATCTTTTGCAGCCCCAGACAATCACCAACTTCCTCTTTTGCTGCAGACCCCAGTGTTGGGCTCTCTCCCACTGGATGCCTTAGCCTCAGTTGGGAGGGAGATTTCTCTATGCCTTCCTTCCCTTTCCTCTCCTGTTCAAAGTGCTAGTCAAAATCAGATCCCAATCCTGCAAAGTCATTCTGATAGCTCTGGATTGGGCCAGACATCCCTGGTATCCTCTCCTGCTGTCCTTAGCAGTCCATCCTCCCCTGTGCCTTCCCAGGAATCACAATCTGTTAACCTGTGCCCAGGGAAGGGTCTGGTACCCGAATCTCAAATCTCTCAATCTCAAGGCTTGGTTCTTGAAGAGTTAGAGTTTGCTGATTTACACCTTTCCCAAGGTGTAATGGATATATTGAAGGCCTCAAGGAAGCCTTCCACCAGGGCTACTTACAATTCCAAATGGAAAAGGTTTTCCATATGGTGCTCGGAAAAGCATATTTCCCAGTTTCTGCTGATCTACCCACAGTCCTGGATTATGTGGTCCACCTGAATTCTTTGGGGCTGAGACCAGCTACCCTCAAGGTGCACTTGGCAGCTGTGTCTGCTTTTATTTCAGCAGGTAATCCTCTTCTCTTTCAGCTCATCCTGTATTTTCTAAGTTTTTAAGGGGTTGTTTCACTCCAACCTCCATTCAGAGATCCTGCCCTGCCTGGGATCTTAATGTTTGCATTGCTCAGCTTATGCAACCCCTTGAGCCCTTGTCTTCAGCTGAGCTCAAGTACTTGACTTGGAAAACTGTGTTTCTGGTAGCCATCACCTCTGCCAGACGATAAGTGAATTACAAGCGTTGTCAGTGTAGCAGGGTTTATCTCTTTCACAGAGATAAGGTGGTCCTTCGGACTAACAGGAAGTTCCTGCCTAAGGTGGTTTCAGATTTCCACCTTAATCAATCTATTTCTCTTCCAGTGTACTTCACTGACCACTCCTCCTCTGGGGAGAGGAGGCTGCACAGCCTAGATGTGAAGAGAGCCCTTAGTTACTACATAAAGCGTACCAAGGGTCATAGGTTTGATTCCCTCCAACTGTTCCTTACCTATGGCGAAGTTGGTAAAGGGAAGCCAGCCACTAAAAGATCCATTGCCAGGTGGATTGTCTCTTATCTAATTCTGCTCTACGAAGTTGGGTAAAGTTCCTCCCTCAGGCCTGAGGGCTCATCTACCAGGAGGTACAGCTGCTTCTCTGGCTGCTGCCAGAGACATTCCTATTCTAGAAATATGTCAAGCAGCTACCTGGAAAACAGTTCACACTTTTACCAAGCATTACTCCCTGGACATCCAGGCTAGGAGTGATGCTCGGTTTGGCACAGTCGTGCTTCAGAGCCTATTTCCTAAGTAGGTTCTGTCCCTCCTCCATGGGGGTACTGCTGTGTAGTCTGCAATTGTCATAATATAGCAAGACTTCATGTTGTTTGAAGAAAAAATTACTCACCTCAGTAATGTTGTTTCTTCTAATGAAGTCTTGCTATATTATAACCCCTCCCTGCCCTCTCAGAACCTCTGTTTTGGGATGTGGGTGGGCAGTACAGGGTTGGCACTTTTGATGCTCGCCTTGTTGTTTTTCACCTACCTTTTGGGTGAATTGGTGTTGTGTTTTGCATTTTGGGTCTCCTGACTTGAGTCTTTGTTTTAGGCCAAAAAATGAGTGTTTATGTTGGTAACCAGTTGGCTAGTGTAGGTTTACAGCTTCCACACAGAACCTTAGTGAGTTTTAGCTCGTAAAGATCTGACAGTTTGTCTTTGAAGCACAACAGACAGAGTTTTCATCCGAGCTCGTGCTCTAAGTTCCATGCCTGCATGGAAAGTTAACTATTTCACCTCCGGAGCAGTTCTAACCTGCGGTCATACTGCAATTGTCATAATATAGCAAGACTCCATTAGAAGAAACAACATTACTAAGGTGAGTAATTTTTTCTTCTATGCAGGGCAAGAAGTATTCCACTAATAGCAAGCTCATTCAGCCTGAATTAACCAAAAACTGCAAGACAGTTTCTTCAGTTACCAGTCACATGGCACCTGCCATTGGCACAGCCCTGGAATCCAGCTTACAGATGAGGAACACCCAATTTCATCTCAGGACTCAATGGTATCAGAGAAAGGACCCTCTTTCAAAGCTAATTCTAAAAAAAACAAAGCCCAATAAACAACAACATTGTATAGACCCTTCAGTGGTGGAAGGGAAACCAACCTAAGGAAAGGGGTTCCTTTTTCAGCAAGAGTCCCCATCAATTGTTCTAACAACAGTTGCATCTCAATTAGAGTGGGGTTCCCATCTGGGGTTTACACCACCCAAGGCACATGGTCAAGTGCAGGATCACTCCTGCACATAAACCTGCTGGAGCGAAGAGTAGTGTTACTGGCACTAAAGGCTTTCACACAACTAGTACAGGGAAGGTGGTACAGGTCAGAATGAACAATACCACCACAATGCACTACATAAACAGGCATGGAGGAACAAGGTCAAGCCCTCCCTGCACAGGGCTCATGAAAATATGGAGTCTAGCATGCTCCATGGGCCTCTGCAGTCTACTCATCTGCTAGGCAAGGACAATACCTTAGCAGATACCCTGACTCAAATCAGCCAGTTCCATCATGAATGGGCCTTGAGCAGTCAGGTGGTACAAGTGATCTTCAGGAGGTGGGACACCCCAGAGGTAGACTTGTTCACGTCCCACCAGAACCACCACCTGCCACAGTACTATGGCAGACCACCAGTTCCGGGAACAATCCCCCTGGATGCTCTGGCTCTGAGTTGGCCAGGGAAGCACCTGCATGTTTTTCTTCCTTCCCTCGGGCATACAGAGCATTTCTCAAGCTCAGGTCCCAGTCAGCATCAGTGGTCTTGATATCATCAGACTGGGCCAGGCAACCATGCTACTCTCTATGCTTGGGTCTGAACCAATACACCTTCCTCGGACGCACTATCTGCTAACCTCCAACCAGGGGAGGCTCCTGTACCCAAACCTCAGGTCACTCGGGCTCAAGGCATGGCTCTTGAGGGCCTACACAGTATGCAGGCTTACATCTTTCTGAAAGTGTTTTGGACATTTTAAATAGCTACAGGAAGCTCTTCACTAAGAAAATCTATTCTTCAAAATGGAAAATGTTTAGTATTTGGTGTTCAGCCAGAAAACTCGTACCAGCACATTCTGGGGTTCCAGCTGTACTTGACTATCTTACCTGTTTACATTCATTGAACTTGCAGTCCAGCACCCTCAAGGTCCACCTAGCTGCAGCATCTGTTTACATTTCAGCTGGACAAGATGTTTTAATGGCTTCAGATCCTATCTTCAAAAGGCTCCTTAATGGCCTGGCCCACATCAGCACAGGCTGGTGTCCCAGCTGTGCTGGACTGCCTTACCTATCTACATTCACTGGGCTTGCAGTCTAGTACCTTAAAGGTCACCTGGCCGCAGCATCTGCTTACATTTCAGTTGGACAGAATGTTTCTCAGGCCTCAGACCCTATCTTCAAATGGCCTAGGCCATTAAGATGAACCATGTAATCCAGAACTGTAGACAATTCAGCAGTGTCTGGGGATATATGTTTCTTGGAACACCTAATGTTGAATCTTTTCCATTTGGAGTTGTAAGTTTTTCTGGTGGCAGACTTTTGAGAGGCTTTGAGATTATTCAGAACCCCTTGGGACAGATGCAAATCTGCATTCTTCAAGAGCCATGCCTTGAGATTGAGCGACCAAGATTAGGGTACCAAATCCTCCCCTGAGAGGCGGTTACCAGGTTGTAATTCCTGGGAAGAGACAGAGGAAGATGGAATCCTTGGGACAGCAACAGGGGGTACCAAGGCTGTCTCGCCCAATCTGGAGCAATCAGAATCACTTTGCAAGGTTGTGACTTTATCTTGACTAAAACTTTGAACAGTAGAGGAAAGGGAAGGAAAGCATACAAATTTTACTTCCAGTTCAGAATCAGAGCAGCCAGAGGGACTGTGCCCAAGACTGGATGTCCCAACAAAACAGAGGAAGTTGGTGATTGTCTGGGGCTGCAAAGATCTATCTCTGGAGTGCCCCACCTTGAAAAATCACTTTCAACACCAGAGGGTCCAGGGACCATTCGTGATGGCCCTGGGAGATCCTAGCTCAATGCATCTGCTAGCACATTGTCTTTCCCTGGAAGGTGGACTGCTATCAGAGAGGTCTGCAGAGAATAAGCTAGGGACCACAATGTCATGGCTTCCATGCACAAGGCCATGGACCGAGTGCCTTCCTGCTTGTTGATGTACCACATGGTGGTGGTGTTGTCTGTCCTGAACCACCTTGTTCTGCACTGACTGAGAGAAAGCTTGCAGGGCCAAAAAGACCACCCTGAGTTCCAAGAGATTGCTATGAAGAAGGGATTCTTGAGTGGACCACAGTCCTTGGGCTGTGAGAGCCCCCAGATGGGTTCCCCACCCCAATAGAGAAGCATCTGTAGTTAGGACCACAGAGTGAGACTGAGTGACGAATGGGACTCCTTGCCTGAGGTTGCTCTGGTCCTGCCACCACTGGAGAGCCTGGATCAGAGTCTAGGTCACTGGAACTAGTTTGGTTAGAGAATCTTTCTTCTGAAACCAAAAGGCCCCCAGATGAAACCGAATGTCCCTCATCTGAAATCTGGCCCCTTGGACCACTGCTGTAGAAACTGTCATGTGGCCCGGAAGTTGAAGGAAGTGCTTTGCTGGCCGAGAGACCAGACGGTGGAATGAAGAAGCCAGCTGTACAATAGCCCTTGCCCTTTCCAGGGGAAGAAAAGCTCTTGCTTTGACTGTATCCAACTCTGCCCCTATGAAGGTGAGGAGCTGTACAAGCTCGAGAACTGACAGGAAGATTGAGAAGGAATTCTAGGAAGTGAATACTTGCTGAGTCACTTGAAGGTCTGACTTGACTTGGCCTGGGGACTGACCCACAATGAGTCAGTTGTCCAGGTATGGAAATATGGAAATATTTTCCTTCTTAAAAGAAGGCACTACTACTGCTAGGTATTTTGTGAATACCCTTGAGCTGATGTCAGGCCAAAGGCCATAGCTTTGAACTGATAATGGCCTGAAGGCAATCTCGAACCTGAGGTACTTTCTGTGGAGCACCTGATAGGAATGTGAAAGTAGGTATCTTTAAGTCCAGGGAGGCTAGCCAGTCCCCTGGCCTTAGAGAGGGAAGGATTATTCAGAGTCACCATTTTGAATTCTGGTTTTAAAAGATGTTTGTTCAGGTATCAAGTCTAGGATGGGTCGCCACTCCCCTGTCTTTTTGGGGGTAAGGAAGTGCCTGGAATACAGACCTTTGCCCCTGTGCAATGTAGGAACTCTCTCTACAGCCTTTAGAGCCAGTAGAGATGAAACTTCTGCCTCTAGGGCAGTGGTTTTGAGATGCTTGTTGGTGGAAAGATCTGGCTCTCAGCTTTGGAAATTTCTTGAAGCTGAGAACCAGCCCTTTGGCTTACCACCTCCAGGACCCACTTGTCTGAGGTAACAGACATCCAGTCCTGGATGAAGTAAGCCAGCCTGCCTCCTACAGGAATGGGGGAGTCGACCCGGGCTGACACATCAGGGTATCTGCTTGGCAGGAGCCTTAGGATGAGGGATGGATGCAGCCCTGCTCATTCTCCTTCTGCCTCTTCCTCTGAAGAACCCCTTCTGAGGAAAGGGAGAAGAGGCCTGTGCTTGGTAGAAAGGCCTATGAAAAGGCCTGCCCCTGCCCCTAGCCTGCTGTCTTTGAGGAGTTGCCTGCCTTTCCTTGGCCTGTGCACTCCTATAGGTGGTCCTATACTCATCCATCTTTTTCATGTAATTGTCTGTCTGCTCCCCAGAGAATTACCCACCACAGGGAAATCCATGGCCTTAGCCTGGGTGTCCTGTGAGAGACTAGTACATCTGAGCCAAGCCATTCTCCGAAGAGCCACAGATGTAGCCATGGCTCTAGGGAACACATCATTGGAGTCCACAGCAGCATGGAACTGTACCTTAGATGCCTCAGTCCCATCAGCAGCCACCCCTTCAGCCCGAGGCTAGCTGGGGGAAGGCATGCTTAGCTAGTGCCAGTACAGTGTCCCACCTGGGCTTCTGGTACCTGGCTGTATAGGCCATATAATTAGCCTGCCTGAGTCCCAAGGCGGATGCCATGTACTGTTTCTTTGCCATGGCATCCAACTTCCTAGAATCTTTATCTGGGCGTGTGAAACCAAGGGTATATTAGCCTTATCACAGGCTACAGCCTGCACAACCCCAACATGGCTGCATTGTTGATAGAAGTACTCTGTACCAGAACCTGATAAGGTGTACCTTTTGTCCATCCTTCTGTCAACAGGAGGTACAGAATTCAGAGTTTTCAAAATCTTTTGTGTCTGTTTCCCCAAAGACTTATGAAGGGGAATAGACAGTCTCGTGGACTATGGGATGTCCATCATCTCCACATAATCAGGTTCCTCTTGTTCCTCTGAAGCTTCTTCCACAGGAGCTGGAGGGTTTCTGCCATCTGTAAAACATGTAGTGGAAGGGACTCAGAAAACCTAGGAGGGAAACACCAGAAGGCCTGTCTGGAGAGATGTCCGGTTCAGTGGGCTCAACCAGACCTCCCACACCATCGTCATCATCATAATCTTCATCCCCACCAAATCCGGTTCTAGAAATCTTCAGGGCATAATCTTAAACCGAGGAACCGACCAAACCGAAGCTGCCAGAAGGCACCGGATCAGACGGAACCTTATCGCATGGGCAATCCCTTCGCGTGTCGGAAATGGGTCCTGGGACCCAACCGGACGATTTTCTTTTTTTTTCTTTGTAGGAACAGATCCTCAGGATCGTCTCCTGCCCGAAGAAGTATCACCTGGTTCGGTCAGGAACCGGAACCAGGCTGGCCATCCAGGTCAGTGGACTTCAAGCTCTTATCCTCAGCCTACCTAATCTTTTTTCCTGGGTAGACTTAGGAAATTTTTACAGATCTGGCAGTCTGAATGGTGGGGTAAACCCCAGACAATAAACACTGGTAGTGTAGGATCAGCTTTAGCAAAGACCTCCCCACACACACTGCAGTGTTGAAACCCGTGTGCACGGTTTCTCTTTGGGTTTCTCAGACATAGCCATCCTAACCACAGACTTACCCTTTTATGGCAAACAACCAGGCAAGACACTTTTATCGATTTCACCTGTGTACTGGTATTGGAAAACCACAAGAAAATGTAGTTTTTTAAAAACCAATAAGGACCGATAACCACACTCTAAGTTTAAAAACAAAGATAGAATATATAAATCACTAAACGGCCGGTTCAGCTGAACTGGTCAAAAAATCAGTTTTCAACAATTTCCACAAGTTTAGTATGTCTAGTTCACTACCTAGTACTTACTGTACCACAGACAGAGATCTGAACCGAAACTTGCAAAAAATAATCAGTAAAACCGAGGACTTTAACCGACGTACGAACTGTGAGCAATGGAGAAATCTCCAGAGCGGCCGTTCAGTTAAGTGGAGTAAAGAATCTCACAGTTGCACTTCAAAGTGCAGCAGACAGAGGTTTGAACCGAGCTCAAGCTCAACGTTCTATGCTCTGCATAGAAAATTAACCCCCTACTCTCCGGGGCAGTTTGAGTGCAGGGGCTAACTGGAATAGTCAGAATACAGCAAGACTTCATGTTGTTTGAAGAAAAAATTACTTACCGTAGTAATCTTGTTTCTTCCTAGTGATACTCAGGTATTCATAACTTCCCACCCTACCTCCCTTTCTGGAACCTTTAGCCTCTGCACTCCTGAATACTGTGCTTTCAGGGGTTATATGCCATTTCTGGCACACATTTTTGTGATTGTGTTCACTGTTGTTGCCCCCTCTCCTTTTTCAGGTGATTTGGACATTCGGGGTATTCTTTCATATGTTATGCCCTCCACTTGGAGGCCTTTTTGGTGGGGTTAAGGGAGTTCCCTCTAAAATTATTATTATTATGATTAATATTGTTATTATTACACTTAGTCCTCGTGGGCCTGTCTTTCCAGGCTTACAGGAAATCTGAGGGGTTTAGAATTAAGGCAGTTAGTAGAATGCACATTGAAAAGTAGCTCTGCAATAGATTCCATCATTTTGCACATGTTCCATCTCTGGGCAGTTCTACCTAGAAGGCTTGTTGCATAAAATTATGAATACCCGCGTATCACTGAGAAGAAACAAGATTGCTATGGCATGTAATTTTTCTTTTGGTTGCTGTTTACTTCGCTCGAAGGATTTCGAGGTTCAGGCTTTCTGGTGTGAAGAGACTTTTTGATTTTCACAAAGGCAGGGTATCTTTACGCATGAATCCTAAGTTTCTCCCTAAGGTGGTATCTGAGTTTACTCTGAACCATTATATCCACTTACAGAGTTTATTTTCTGGAGCATGCCAATCCAAGGAAGCACTGCTCCATAGTTTAGATGTGCAGAATTCTGAAATACTGTCTGCTCTGAACTAAGGACTGCAGAAGAACAAAGCAGCTTTTTGTTTCTTTTCACCAAGGAAGAGAGGGCACTAAGGTTTCCAAACAATGTTTGTCTAAATGGTTGGCCCATTGTATTGTGTTCTGCTACACAAACATGGCAAAGAGTTGCCAGGGGTGGTGAAAGCTCACTGCACAAGGGACATGGCTACCTCTGTGGCCTGTTTCAAAGAGGTCTCAGCCACTGACATTTGTGCTGCTGCCACCTGGAGTACCGGCCATACTTTCACCAATCACTACAGTCTGAACATTGCTCCTGAGCAGGCTTAGACCGGGGTATTTTAGAGGGCCTCCTGTCCTAGGCTTTGGTTGGCCTCCCTCTCAGACTGTTTTGCTACACCTGTAACTGCTTGGGACTTATTCCTACAGTGTGACATGAAGACTGAGGTACCCTTGAAGAACAGTTACATAAGAGCTTACCGTAACAGTAGATCTTACTTCAAGAGGGCTCTTGCAGTAGGTAATTACATACAGGACTGATGCCGGCAGGCGGCAAGACCCCACGGAAAATATTTTAGCTAGCAGTCCCTGGCAAGGGACCGCCCCCACGTCAGGTGACCAGCATCAGGAGATGTCGGTATAAAGGGGCGGTCCCTGATTCCAGCCTTCCAGTTCTTTCCTGCCGTTAGCTCGTGCAGCGCCTCGCGGAAAAGTTTGTGCTTCATCAGCCCTATCTTCGTCGTTTTTTTACCGAAATAGTTGCTTTTTTTCGACTAACTTCAGGTACCACCGTCAGTGTATGTTGTCCCCTACACCCTCTGAGCACAAAAATAAGTGCGATTCGTGCGGCACCCAACTACCGCTGAGGCGGCCATTCCCTGTGCCTGTTCTGCCTAGGCCCGATCACCCGGTCAAGAAGTGCCAGCACTGCCTCAGCTTCAACGCGGCTACCCGAAAAGGCGACAGCAATCCCTGGAAGCCCAAATTCTAAAGAAGAAAATGAGTTCAATGGAAAAGGGGCTCAAAAACTGAGGCAGGCGCTCACTTCCCGAAGGCCATCGGAAGAAGAAGGAGAGGCACGGGACAGGCTCCTCTACAGCGTCTCCTCGGGAGTCGCTGGGACACAGGTAACATCCTCTGAGGGACCTCCTTGACGGCCGCCTAGAGTTTCCAGTGGGCATCGGCCGGCCGTCTGGCTCTTTTCCGGGCCTTTGCAGGCGCCTCCTGGGCAATTGGAGGCCTCCGCCCCTGGTTCTGCCGCAGGCTTGCGGCCTACCACTGCGGGCGACTCTGGTAAGTCAGGCGTCGGCTACTCCGATGTCCGCCCGGAGAGGGCCGGTAAGACGCCCGACCCTTCGGGGCGGTGCGCGGCCTTCACTCCACCGGACAAGGCCGATCCCTTTACTTGACCTGCTTCCGGTGATGGCTCCCATAAGTTGGACGCCGGCTCCTCCGGCGCCCGCCAGAAGCTCGCCCTCAAGCCACACGTCCGGCTGGCGAAGGAACCGACGATGGACCCTCCCACGTCCATCGTACTCTGTTCCCCGCAGCCTTTGCTGCCATCTGGGGACCTAGAGTCTCCCCAGCCCGACCCCAGGGATTTCTCCCCTCCATCCCCAGGCGACGCTGGGGATCTTCCTCCTCCGTCAGACCTTCCTCCACTTGGTGCGCTAGATCTGATGGCTCCCCAGACTTTGGCTCCGATGCCGGCCCCTCCGACGTTGGTACCTCCGACGCTGGGGCCTCCGTCGTCAGCCCTGTTGCCGGTTCTACCGAATCCGGGAGAAATCCCACTCCCGTCAGGCCCTCCAATGTGGACCCGCCCGTGAGGCTACCAGCCGGGACGTCTGCTCCGGCAGCCCCCCTCCGGCTCCCGGGTACCCTCTGTCCTATCCGACGCCAGCGTACCCGGGACCACAGTATCCGGCGCCACTGTACCTGACGCTGGTTTTTCCGACGACGCCGGCTTTTGGATACACTACTTATGGGTATAACCCGTATCCTTATCCCCCGCCTCCTCCTCCATCACAGCCCTCACAGCTGCCAGTGGACCTGCAGGAGACTCTGGCCTCCTGGTGGGCTGAGGCCAAGGCTCAGATCTCCAAAGAGGTCGAGAGCCGCTTCTGACAACGGTGCTGGCCCCAGGTTCTACACGTCCGAGGCAGCACACTCCCTCACCATCTCTGACCACAGGGTTCTTCCGCCTGGATCCAGAGAGGCAGGCAGCACGCTTCCCGGGGCTTCCCAAGGGGTCCGTTCCTCCCCCGGGTCAGGAAAGGGAGTCTTTTTCCTCTTCATCCTCCTCTTCACCCTTGGACTCCTCGGATTCTTCCGATGGTTGCTCCGAGAGAGATGACGAGCCATGCTGTCCGTCGAAGCCTAGGCCAAGGACTCCTCCGAAGTCTCCTCCAGAAGATCCTTCTTTTACGGAGTTGCTTAAGAAAATCCAGGAGGTTCATCAGTGGCACTCCCTGGAACCAGATCCTCAGCGTCTGAAACTTGCTGAACATCTGGATCTGCCCGTGACAGCTCCTACTTTGGTGCCACCCTGGACAGAGCCTCACGCCGACCTCATTACCACCATATGGAAACAGCCATCGGCCTTAGCCCCACTTCCTAGGAAGTCGAACAAGCTATATCAGGCTCCGGAGGGTGTCTATTTCCTGGATTCTCACCCTCGGGCCGACTCGGTCGTGATTAGCGCTCACGCCTATCGGCCAACCCCTAAACATCTCAACTCATCACCACCTGATAAGAAATCACGCCTTCTGGACCAGTATGGAGAAAGATCTCGCTTCCTCCACGCTGGGGTTCAGGGCCCTGAACTATGTCGACCATATGGGGGACTACCAGAAGGCCAATTCTGACCCAGGTGGAAGCCAAATTGGACTCCCTGCCTAACTCCCAAGTCAAGCAGGAGTTGGCTGATCTTGTCCGCTCTGCTCGTTCAGCCAGTCGACACATGCTTCGTGCGACATACGATGCAGTGGACACTGCTGGACGGAGCTCAGCTTTTGCTGTAGGCCTACGGCGGCATGCTTGACTCCGTGTATCAGGGTTGGTCCCGGAGGTGCAATCTGCTATCCAGGAAGCACCCTTCGGGGGTCAGTGCTGGGGTGATGTCAAGGACATCATCACCGATTTGAAGAGAGGGGACGGCACTGAAGTCAGTTGATTCCATGTACCACCCCATCAGCAGCAGCGCCATCCCTTCATGAGCGGAATCGGCCCAAGGGAAACCCCGGAAGGTGGGCCTCAAAGCGCTGGGCCCCACAGCTGCTAAGCCCCTCCGCCCAAAAGGGCGGGTGCTTCAGCTGCAGTGCTGCCCCACACCACCTGACTCCTCCCCTCTCCCACAGCCTTCGGACTCCCCAGAGGAACCGGTAGAAGGGAGGTTTTCCCTCCACCTTCTGGGCTGGGAGAGGATAACCACAGATTCTTGGATGCTCCAGCTCACAGCAGAAGGACACTCAATACAGTTTCTTCAGAAACCATCTTGTCACCCCTCCTCTGGAGTCGTTGTATTCAAGGGAACATCTTCTCTTGTTCCAGGAGGAAATTTCAGCTCACCTGCTGAAACAGGCAGCAGAACCCATCCCCCTTCATCTGCACGGGACGGGTTACTATTCCCATTTCTTCCTGGTCCCAAAGAAGACAGGCGATCTCAGACCAGTTTTGGATCTCAGTTCCCTGAATCTTTTCGTAGAATACAAAAGGTTCAAGATGCTCTCTTTGCAGAGCCTTCTGTCCCTCCTCCGGCCGGGTCAATGGCTATGTGCTCTGGATATGCAGGATGCTTATCTGCACATTCCCATTCACCCATCCCATCGCAAATACCTTCGTTTTTGTTCCAGGAGACCACTACCAGTTCACGGCGCTCCTGTTTGGTCTATTCTCGGCCTCCCACTTGTGTTTACCAAATGCCTGGCAGTGGTGGCCGCCCACCTGCGTACCAAGGGAGTGCAGGTTTTCCTGTACCTGGATGATTGGCTCCTGGCGGCCTCGTCCAGGGAGGAACTCCTGCGTTGCCTCTCCCTTACCCAGTAGGTTTTTGCCTGCCTGGGTACCATCAGCCATTCCAAGTCTCATCTGGTCCCATCCCAGAGACTACAGTTCATTAGGGCGATTCTCGATCGACCACGGACAAGGCCTTCCTGCCTCCACAGGGCGTCCACCCTCCAGAGCCAAATAAGTCTGCTGTCCGACCGCAGGAAGGTCTCAGCGAGGTCGGTTCTTCGCCTTCTCGGGCTCATGGCGGCTGCTATCCCAATGGTTCCTCGCGCTCGACTCCACGTGAGAATTTCTCAGTGGACTCTATGCTCCCAATGGGACCAGCTAGAGGATGACCTAGATCACCCAGTTCTGGTCTCCTCACCAATGCTTTGAGACTTGCAGTGGTGGATGGTTCGAGAGAATCTGTTTCGGGGAGTTCCTTTCTTTCATCCTCCCCCCTCCCAGACTCTAACCACAGACACCTCGGGCGAAGGTTGGGGAGCCCATCTAGGCTCTCATCAGACCCAGGGCTCCTGGTTCAGGCTAGAACAAGCTCTCCACATCAATGTGCTCGAGCTACGGGCAGTGTTGTACGCTCTCCAAGCCCTTTACCAATACATCCTTCCGGCCACCTAGCCATCCAGATGGACAACATGTAGTGGTGTGTACATCAAAAAAAGGGAGGGACTCAGTTCTACCCTCTTTGCAGGGAGGCAGTGAGGGTTTGGGATTGGGCAACACAACACAACCTTCACCTCACAGCAGTTCACGTTCCGGAGTCGACAACACCTGGCAGACAAGCTAAGTCGCCTTCTGCTCTGACTCACAAGTGGGAACTGGACCAGAGGGTCCTAGACAACATCTTCTGACTTTGGGGAACACCACAGGTCGACCTGTTTGCATCCCCTCTAAACACAAAGCTTCCCGTCTTCTGGAGAGACTCTCTGTCTCTAGACTGGAAGGACAGATTCACCTATGCCTTTCCCCCAGTTCCACTTATCCCACGAGTCTTGCAGAAACTAGCTTCAGAAGGAGCACGAATGATTCCGATCGCATTTTCTGGCCCAGGCAAGTTTTGTTCTCTCTTTTACAACAATACTCAGAGGAGCCTCCTCTTCCACTTCCTCTTTCTCGAGGTTTACTGACCCAGGATCAGGGGACCCTGTCCATCCAGGCCTCAAATCCCTTCAGCTGCATGCATGGCTCCTGCAGACTTAGCCCAATCTCATTCTGGAGTGTCTCCCAAAGTGGCGGAGATTTTGGTGGAGGCCAGAAAACCTTTACCAGATCCACTTATGCCATGAAGTGGAAAAGATTCACTATCTGGGCTGCTTCAAGAATGCAGAACCCTTCTCTGTTCAGTGGGGCTTCTGCTGGAGTATCTACGTCATCTGTTTGACCTGGGTCTTAGTCATTCTTCCCTGAAGGTACACATGATGGCCATTTCGGCCTATCATGTTCCCTTCGCAGACAAAACTTTCGCTGAATTGGAGGTCTCTAAGACCTTTCTCAAAGGGGTCCTCCATCTGAGGCCCCCCATTCGTACTCCTGCTCCCCCTTGGGACTTGAACTTTGTTCTCGAGAAACTTACTCTCCCTCCCTTTGAACCTGCAGCTTCTGTGGATTTGAAGTTCCTTTCATGGAAGACTGTCTTCCTGGTGGCATTACTTCTGCTGGAGAATTTCCGAGCTCCAGGCCCGATGTGTAAAATCCCATACTTGATTTTCGTAAGGAACGGTGTTGCTCGCATCCAATCCTAAGTTTCTCCCTAAAGTAGTAGCTGAGTCTACTCTAAATCAGTCCATAGAGTTACCTGCCTTTTTCATGAGTACTCTAATCAAGGGAGTATTTACTCCATTCTATGGATGTTCACGGTTCTGAGATACTACACCAACAGAATGAAGAATCTCAAGAAAGACCTGATCAATTGTTAAATCTCTTTTTGCTCATAAAAGGAAAGGCAGTGCTGTTTCAAGCAATGCCTATCTAAGTGGTTGGCTCATTGCATCACTTTCTGTTATGACAAATATAACAAGATCCTCCCGGGTCAAGTAAGAAGCCACTCCACCAGAGGAATAGCTGCCTCAGCGGCTTGTTTCAAAAATGTGTTTGCGGCAGACATCTGTGCTGCCGCCACCTGGACTTCCGTCCATACCTTTACTAAACACTAGAGTTTGGATGTTGCCTCTCGCTGTAGAGCAGGCTTCGGGCTGGCTGTTCTGCAAGGCCTCTTATCTTGAGGCTTGCACAGCTAGAACTGCTTTTAGGAGTAGTTTTCCTCCTCCCGGTGCCTCTCTTTGTTCCAGACTGCTTGGGATTCAGTCCTATATGTAATTACCTACTGCAAGAGCCCTCTCGAAGTAAGATAGTACAGTTACGTAAGAACTTACCGTGACAGTAGAATTTCGAGAGAGGCTCTTGCAGTAGGTAAAACCTTCCCGTCCTCCATCCCCTAGGCTTTTTCAGCTCCTTTTCCAGTGTGGGAAATATCCACTCCTCTCTCGTCCGGCCTTTCTGGCCTTGGCGGGAAAGAACTGGAAGAAGCGGGCGTCAGGGACCCGCCCCCTTTATACCGGCGTCTCCTGGCGCGGTCACCTGGCGATGGGCGGTCCCTCGCCAGGACTGCTAGCTAAACATTTTTCCAGGTCCTGCCGCCACCAAGGCCAGTCCTATATGTAATTACCTACTGCAAGAGCCTCTCTCGAAGATCTACTGTTTGACGTAAGTTCTTACGTAACTGTACTATCTTCAAGGGATCTCAGACATCAGATCTGCCTTCCTTCCCACCATCCCCTTCTTGGGGTCCTTTGCTCAGACTGGCTTCATGGAGTATCCAGCCTTTTATTTCAGCATGGCTTGGTCCTCTATAGCACGGCTTTTCTCCCTTAGTCTCCAGGGAACGAACTGAGGAGGGCCACTCACACCTTATAGAGTTGGTGACATCGGCAGGTGACATCAGAATGAGTTGCCCCAGTGGTACTGCTGGAAAATCTTCCATATGGATCCTGCTTCACCAGTGGTGAAATTCCTGTGGTGTGACATGATGACTGAGATCCCCTCGAAGATCTACTGTTATGGTAAGTTCTTATGTAACTGTTCTTTGGTAGTAGATTCACTCCATCTGGGTGGGGAGTACAGTCTAAACTAAGTAATATTAAGCAAGGTTCTCTCTCACCAGTACAGTTCCTTATAGAATGTGGTTCAGGGGTGAGGCGCTTAGTTGTGGGAACTGTGGGGTACTATTCTCAAGGGATGTGTTCTGGAGGAGGGGGTGCTACCTCTTCTGCAGGAACATAGCAGAGCTCCATATTCAGCCAGTAGCATCAAGGATAGGTATATCTCAGCTGTGCACCCAGCTCAGCAAGAGCTCACCCCCTACACCCCCTCTCCCCCAGAGACCCACTTGTCTAGATGGGTGGAGGGTGGTATGTTGCGGGACAGGGATGAAGGCAGCCATAAGGAGGTTGTCCGGCTCAGTACCATCCAGACAGTGAATTGCATCACACCCCTGAAGGATGTTCAGGCCCCTGACTCCACCAGGGGGGACTCCAGGTTAGTCAAGGGGAAAAGACAGGGCATGACATTGGCACCCAAGGGGAGCAAGGCTAACAGAAAGATCTAGTGGTCAGGGACTCAATGAGCAGGGGATAGGTAGGGTGATGGGGAGGAGTCAGATGGGGGGGTTGGTCCGATGTCTACCTGGAGCATCTGCCACCAGGAATTTAGACAGAATAGGGAGAATGGGGAGGAGGAGGGGAGCTGGGGGTGCTGGTACAGCTGGGTGCCAATGATCTGGCCAGCCAGTCAGTAGAGACAGTGAAGCAGAACTTCCAGAGACTGGGGCACAGACTGGCACATACTTAGCCTCCCTGGCCTTTTCTGAGGTCCTCCCTCTGTGGGGCAGGGAAGGAAGGCAGGACAGAATTAGGAGTAATGAAATAGAGGAGTTTAACATTTGGCTTAGGGGGTGGTGTCGAGACATGGGGTACCACTTTGTCAGGGATTGGGGGCATTCTTGGGATAGGAGACTCTTCAAAGGTGATGGACTTCACCTAGCAAGAGAGGGGGCTAGTGCACTAGGGCAGAAGTTTGACGTCTACATCAGACATCTGAACTGACTCTGAGGGAGTCTGGGTCTTAAGGGATCGATGGTGAGCAGAAGGAGACCATAGATAGAACCTCCCACATCCAGGGGACAGTAACTGTGAAGAGGGAATGCGGTAGGTTTACTGGACCAATGGGAGGAATACCAGTAAGGAGCAAAGTAAAGGTACAAGCACAAACAAGGAGGGAAGAAAACATAAAAGCAGAAGGACAGAAGCAGAGGTAGAGCAGGGGTCAAATGAAGGGGGTATGCCTTAATGCTAGGAGCTTAGGCAACAAACTCGTGAGCCCAGGTGCTGAAGGCAGACACTGAAATGGACCTGGTGGCCATCACGGAAATGTGGACCAGAAAAAAAATGACTGGGAGATGACTTCTGGGTATTCACTGTTCAGGAGGGATAGATGAACTAGTGTGGGGGAGTTGCCCTTTTGTCAAGGAGGCGTTGAAGTGGCAGAAGATGGAAGTATTATAGGTAGCAGTGGGGAGACTGAGTCAGTATGGGTGCAACTTAAGGCAGTGTCAGGCAGAAAAGTGCACTTTGGGGTAATCTGTAGGCCTCCAGGACAAAGGGAAGAAAGGGACAGAGAACTCAAAGAGGAACTTAAGAGGGGCAGCAAAGGGGGAAGTAGTGGTGGTGGATGACCTGAATCTGCCTGACATTGGCTGGAAGATCCCGGTGGCTGAGAGTGCCAGCAGTCAGACACTACTGCACTCCTTCCAAGACTGTCTACTGGTAGAACTTATTAAGGAACCTACCAGGCAGAATGTATTCCTTGATGTGGTGCTGACCAACTCAGAGATGGTGGGTGCTGTGTGAGCAGGGGAACCATTGAGGAACAGCGACCACAACTCTGTGTGGTTTGGATTGTCCTCAGGGCTGGCAACCCACAATGAAGAACTAAAGTCTTTGGCTTTAGAAAGGTGGACTTCGATAGGTTGAGGGAACTAGTCAGGGATAAGTTTATTTATTTGTTTGTTTCTGATAACCGGCAAGTGTGCTAGACATCAGAAATGCCTATTTTCAGGCATGACCCAAAAAGTTGGTAGGGGTGGAGTACATAAGGGGGGGTAGAGGAAAGATGGGAGGCTATAAAGGGAGCCTTCATCGAGGCATCAAAGGCAAGCATAAGAAAAGTATCTAAAAAAACATGTTTAAGAGACCACTGTGGTTCTCAGCTAGGGTCAGGGAAGTGGTTTGGGCCAAAATGAAGGCCTTCTATAAATACAAGTAAAGGTAGGGGAGGCAGAAAGGGAGGACTATGTACAGAAAAATAGGAAGGCAAAGAGGGCTGTCAGGAGACAAAAAGTAGACATGGACTGTGTTTTCGCAGAGGGGGTCCAAGAACGGAGAAAACAGTTTTTAGATATATTAGTGAAAAAATGAAAAGGGGGGCACTGCATGGCTAGATGAGGGAGGGTAGGGTGATTGAGGAGGATGAGCCAAAGGCCACTGTCCTGAATGACTACTTTTGCTCAGTACTCACTAAGGAGGACTGCGGGTCCATGTCAGAAAGCGGCATCAAAGCAGCCACTAGGGATTCATGGAAATGAGGCAAGCAATACTTACTAGTGAGAGGGTCCTGAAATGGCTGGCAGCCCTTAAGGTAGATAAGGCCCCAGGACCAGATGGGTTGCATCCAAGGATACTTAGGGTATGGCAGCAAACTGACTGAACCATTTGCTGGGCTGTTCAACAGCTCACTTGGTTCGGGAAGTTCCAGTGGATTGGAGAATGGCAGACATTGTACCATTTCATAAGGGGGGGGAGATAGGGAGCAACCAGGGAACTGCAGGCCTGTCAATCTGACCTCCATTATGGGGAAACTGATGGAATCACTAATCAGAGAGGACCTCGTGGACTACCTAGAGAACAGTGGGCTCCAGGATAATAAACAACATGGTTTCGTGTCAGCATGGGCTTGTCAGACTGGTCTGATTTTTTTCTTTGACTGGATGATCAAGGAAGTAGATAAGGGTCACGCTGTGGATCTGCTGTTCTTTGACTTCAGCAAGGCTTTTGATTTGGTACCGCACAAGAGGTTGCTTAAAAAAATGGAAGACCTGGGTGCAGCTAAAACCATAGTGAACTGGGTGGGTAGTTGACTAGAAGGGAGGCAGCAGAGGGTGGTAGTCAGTGGGGTTGAATCAGAGAAAAAGGAAGGTTACGAGCCGGTTTCCACAGGGATCTGTCCTGGGTCCAGTCCTCTTCAACATGTTCATTAGTGACACTGGTGAGGGAGTCCAGGGCAGGCTGTGTCTCTTCGCAGATGACACAAAACTATGTGGGAGGGTGGATAGTGATGAGGGAATAAGGGATATGCAGAGGGACCTACAAAGACTAGAGGGTAGTCAAAGATCTGGCAGTTAAAATTAATGCTACAAGTGAAAGCTAATGCACCTAAGGAAAGGAACCCCAAGACAGAGTAATGGATGGGTGGGGTAAGACTTAGCACTGCAGAAGAGGAACGGGATCTAGGAGTGATCATCAGTAAATCCCTTAAACAAACAAGCCAGTGCAACAAGATCTATAGAAAGGCTAACAGGATATTGGGATATATCGGAAGGGGTGTTGATAATAGAAGAAAAGAGGTAATAACTTCCCCGATACATATCCCTTGTGAGGTCTCACCTGGAGACATGGGCCAAGCAGACATGGGCCAGAATGAAGGTAATAGTGATCACCTCAGAAAGGACAGGGATAGGTCGTTGGAAATAATGCAGAATGAGTAATAAAAATGATTCAGGGCCAGCAGGGCAGATCCTGTGAGGAGCACCTTAAAGCACTAAATATGCGCACTGTAAACCAGAAGGGAGAGGAGGTATTATAGGGTGGTGGAACCTGGCAAAGCCTGTCAGCTGAGGTGGTGGATGCAAACACAGGCAGATTCAAGCAGACATGGGCCAGAGACGAAGGTAATAGTGGTCACCCAGGGCGACAAGACCAGGGGGGAGGAAAATGGGGATAGGATGGGTAGAGTTAGTACCCTGGAGGAGCAGTAGGTTCCAGGGATTAAAGGGAATATCGGCAAACTGACTGGACCTATGTTTTTTTTTGTCATCATGGTTTATGTTTCTATATGTCCATAATTGCAGTATTTCATCAGAATATTCTACTAACACCCTCAGACACATTGCAGGGTTGTCTTAAGATTGGCAGCTGTTAGCTTAAATATGTGCAGCATATACAACAATAAACTCACAACACAGACTACAGACATGACATACAAACCCACTTGTATTTCACATGTATTTTTATTATGTTTCTGAAAAGAGTTAATAGTTCAGCTTCAGCAGCTGATTGTCCTGAAAACCAGTACGTATATTCAGATGTGCCTAGTAGCCGTAAGAAACATAGAAACATAGACTTTGATGGCAGATAAGGACCTCTTGGCCCACCTAGTCTGCCCATTTCCCTACCTACAGGATAAGCTGCAGAACCTAGTTAACCAACAGCCTATTTCTTCCTAACCCCACAAGAATTGCCTTATATCTGTCCCATGCATTCTTGAATTCTCCCAATTTTAGACACCATATCCTCCTCAGGAAGGCTGTTCCATGCGTCCAACACCATCTCTGTGAAAAAATACTTACTCGCGTTGCCCGTGAGCGTTCCCCCCTCTATCTTCAAATTGTGTCCCTTGATCTTATTTGTGTCAGTCTTCACCATTCATCACAATTGGGTTCATGGCTGGAGGACATGACCCCGCTTGAGCTCCTTTTTTTTTTTTTTTTTAGGCGGAGCCACGCACCATCGACATCGCCTCAAGCCAACACATTGTGTGGTGCATGCGGGTTAGCTGCTAGGGCGCCATCCCACCTGCCTGCCAGTTATTCATCTCCCGTGGTCGAGGTCACCGCGTGTGGAAACTCTGAAAGAATTTGAGGCCTACCGCCTATGCAGTTTCATCTTGCCTTTACTCCTCCATGCCACAGTCCGTTGTCTCCTTCCCTACTGGTTCTAGTTGCCTTACTCGACGTCGCTTGGTAAGATCTTTCCATTTATTTTTATTCTTGGCGACATCAAGTCTGTTTTTGGTGTTTTTTTCCTCGTATTTCGTGTCTGGGTCAGAGGGCAAGAAGACTTCGAAGACAGGACAGCCCCCCATGCGACGGTGCCCTTGAGGGCAGTACATTTTCCATCACCGACCAACACGACTGTTGCCTTATGTGTCTTGGTCTGCTTCACGACATAGATTCATGCGACGCTTGTTTCTCCATGGACTGCCGGGTCATCAAACAACACGCGTGGAAAGTGGGGCGAGCTCCGCCGACTTTAGGGGGTCGGGTGCACACTCGTTGGGCCAAGCAGTGTACTCTCGGCCTTTCCTCCGGGTCCCTTCCCGGTTCTACACTGACCGAGGAGGAGGGAGCCTTGGCTTCTAGTAGCCTAGCCGTTGCCGAGGCTCCTTCTGCGGTGCAGGAGGCCCGTCCCGCTCCTTCCGGGGGGCAGGCGGGAGGTGCTGCCAAGGCAGTCGCCCTTGAGTGAAAAGGCTCCCCGGTGTCAGATCCGTGGTTCGCAAGGCCTGGTCGGCGCCGTCCCTCGATGCTGTTCGGTCAGCGCCGTTGTGGGCAAGGCGCGCAGGCTCTGACAGAGCTGTCGTCAGTACCAGTTTGTCACTCAGCACCATGGCTGCTGTGAATGGCGCCAATACTGCTAGCGGCGCCGTGGAGTATCACGGTGCGTGCGCCGTTCGCCAGTGCCGAGGTTGAGCATGGCGTGTCTGCCTCGGGACTCGGCGCCATGGGGGCATCAAGTCTGCTGTCAGCGCCATTAGCCGGCGCCACCCGCCCTCGGCACCGATGCGCTGTGTGGAGAGCTGAGACAGTGCCGTCCATGGCACCGTCGGAGCGCGTGTACGCCGTCCCCATCCTCGGTGCCATTCTTGGCACCGTGGGGGCCAAACGGTGCCGTGACTGTTTCTGACTCTGGGGCTGCTGTTCGGACCAGAGCTGTGTCCCCTGCAGTTACTGCTCATGGTGATGTGGGGGGCACTGGCACTGGCTTGGGCGTGGTCTCAGAATTCAGCCCCTATTTGGCAGGGATGGCACCAGGCGCCCTCCTGCGGTCTGGCACAGGGCCTCAGCCTCTACCTCTTCGGAGGCGGAGTCGAGCTCTGAGTCAGACAAGCAGTCTGACTCCTTGGGGTTGACTGCTGATGGGCAGCCCTGTAGTGTCCTCAATAAGCGAGTCATCCCCCTTCTGAGGTGGGGTCGGTGGCTGCCGAGACTGGGGTCGGTGCTGACCAGCAGGCAGTGGTGCAGGCCACCATTCCCCTGCAGCCCAGTCTTGGTGGGTTCACTGACCCCTCAGCATTGGTACCCCTGCCTGTGGTGTGCTTGGATCTCCCAACTTTGGGGCGATCAGGGCTCCCTGGGAGGAGGGTACTGCCCCTGGATAGCTCCCTCGGGTGCTGGCCAGGGCTGTTCAACACCTAGGCTGGCCCTCTCCGGGAGGAGCTCTTTCGGACTCCGAGGGTCGAGGGGCATGGGGTCTGCATGGCGACTGTTTTCTGGGGCCCACCCGGGCTCAGGAAGAAGCCGTAGTGCGGATCTCTGCTCTTCCTCCTCGGTCTCTTTGAGAGAACCCCATTCTTTTGAGGTAAGGGACTGTCCTTCTGGACCTATAAGGCCCCGGTCACCTCACAGGGGGGATTCTTCCGGGCGCAGCCAAGACAGTACCGAAATGGTTGTTCAGCTGTCAGCTGTGGAGTCTTCCGGAGCACTTTCTTCTTCGGGTGCTCTTGGTCTACCCCTTATCCCAGGCGGAGGTCAGCTGACATCTCTTCTTGGCTCTGTCCCCATCCCTCTGCCACATTCTCCTGCGCTCCCAGGCATCCTTGGTCCAGGCGGGCCTCTCCCCTGGGAGCAGTTCAGGGCTGTGGCTGCTCGGTTCCCAGCTTACATTAGGGCAGTGGAGGTTTTTCAGCCTACCCCCCCCCCGAGCAGCTGCCCTCTGAGCAGTCAGTGCCTTCCAGCTCTTCATCCCCCTCTTCTGGGGGAGAGGAGCCTTCTGTCCACATCTCTCCAGCGGCTGATCTCGCTGAGTATCACTGTTGACTTGTGAGGATGTTGGAGGACCTGCACCTCACCTCTTCCTCTGTGAGCAATCCAGAGCACTTGGCGCATGCCTTTCTAGGCGATTTAAGCTAGGCCACCCTTGTGGTGCCCCCCCTGGCCTGCTCCCTTTAGGGAGGCATCATTGCACTCCTGGCAGAGGCCCTTCTCCGGAGTTCCTGCCCCTAGGGATATCTGCCAGTGGTATTGACCCCCACGGGTCTCCAGGTTCCATGCCTCATGCGAGTCCGGATTGACGCAGGTGGACACTCCTGATGGGCTTAGCACCCTTTGCCGTGACCGGCCCCCAGATCAAGATTCCTCGGATTTTGACTTCCGGGGGGAGGGCTTTCTACTAGGCATGCAGTTGTTGCTTTCTGTTTCTGCACATCAGGCCCACTATGCAGCCTAGACAGGTTCTTGTGGTCCAGGCTAGGTCAACTCCTAGCCTCGTTGCCTGACACGGAGCAAACCAGACAAGCCATTGCACTCTCTGTACATGGCCTGGAGCTAGCAAGGCACCATGCAAGGAGCATCCTATGATGCCAACAAGGTAACTACCAGGGTCGCAGGGACAGCGATCTGCACTAGGCGGACAGCATGTGGCTGCGACTTTCCTGGTTGTCACCCTTGGCCTGGCGTAGGGTGATTAACTCCGCTTACCAGAGAACCTATCTCCTCTCCCGTAGAGCGAGATGGCGTTTGTCGGGGCAACTTCCTTCCCCCTCCAGTGGGTCCCCGTCTCACTCTCCCTACTCTCAGGCCTCCCCAGGCCCTGATGTTTCTCCCTCTTAGTGTGCCACCCACTGAGAGCTAAAGGACTTTGTCCCCTAGGGTGTAAAGAAAACCCCCTTTGGGCCGGTTCGGCACTCACCCAAATGTGATGAATGGTGAAGACTGACACAGATAAGATATAAATTACATACCTACGTAATTATGATCTTTCTGTGTATCTTCACCATTCATCTAATCCCTCCTCCATCCCCTGGGGCCCCAGTCTCTGGGCCAATCTCCTCTCTGTGCCCAACCTCCCCCTCCTTTCTTAGGAGTGGGGTGAACAAAGGCTTTATGGGATAAGGTTCCTGGGAGAGTGGTCAGCATGGGGGACACTCCTTCTCCAGTGCGTTAGCTCCACCCCTGTGGGGTGGGAGTTGGCAGTTGCCCTCCATTCTCTCCTCTCCCTCTTTTTTCCTGTCCATCTTATTTTTTCTTGTCCTTTGGGCTGCCCTTTTAAAAAAAAATCCTTTTCTTTTTTTCACCAAAAATCTTTTCTTTCCTTGAGAGAGTGTTAATTCAAACAACATGAAGTCTTGCTGTATTCTGACTATTGCAGTGATATCCAACTTTTGAACTGCCCCGGAGAGGAAAGAGTTAACTTTCCATGCAAGGCATGGGACGCTGAGCTCGACCTCGGTTGAGACTCTGTCTGTTGTTGTTTGAACCCAAACCATCAGATTCTTTACTCCGCTTCACTGAACAGTCGCTCCGGAGATTTCTCCTTTGCTCGGTTCAATTTAGTCGGTTAAAGTGTCATTTTTTTCTTGGTTTCAACCAAATTTATTCCCTCTAACCTGTTGGTTCAGTCTCTGTCTGTGGTACGTGAGTACTAGATAGGTTTATTATTGTTTGCTCTTGTGTGGAACTTGTAAGCGTTGAATCGGTTCGGTTTGAACCAATCAGGTTTGTTTAAAAAGTTTTTTCTACTTTTAGGTGTGGTAACCAGTCCTTATCAGTTCTAAAAAGCAGTTTCATTACAGGTTTCCGACCCGTAACCACGGTCAGGAACGATAAGGGTGTCTTGCCTGGCGGATTAGTGAAAAAGGTAAGATTTAGTTAGGACTGGCCATGTCTGAAAACCCAAGAAAAAAACCGCCTGGGTTTCAACACTGTAGTGTGTGTGGGGAAGCCTTTGCTAAGCCTGACCCCCACAACCTGTGTTATTGTCTGAGGTTTGACCACCTCGATTCAGACTGCCAGATTTGCAAAATTTTCCCTCAGCTACCTGGAAAAGAGTAGGTAGGCTGTGAGAGGAAAACAAAAAGTCAGCTGACCGGATGACCAGCCCGATTCGGTTCCGACCGGAACCAGAATGAGTGCCCTCTGACCAGGCGAAACTCTCGGGCAAAGGAGAGACCAACTCTGAGGAGTGGGTTCCAGTTAAAAGAAAATGAAGGGATAAGTCAGCCAGTTCGGATCCACAAGTTCTTTCTCCGACCGCTGATGAATTAGCCAAAGCAGTAAGGATTGTTCAGTCGCTAACCTCGGTTCCAACTAAACCGGAACCATCGGTTAGGGGCTCAGTTTGGTCGGTTCCCCCGGTTCCGGATTATAATTTAGAGGATTTTTATGAACCAGAGGAGGAGGAAGGAGAGTATGAGGATAGTGATGGTGATTATGAAAGTCTGGATGTGCCCATTGACCCGGACATCTCCCCAGACAGATCTTCGGGGGTTTCTCCTCCTAGGCTTTCTAGGTCCCTTCCCATTTTATGTTTTACAAAAAGTGGCTGAAACTCTTCAGCTTCCTATGGAAGAAGCTGTAGAGGATCAGGAGGAGCCTGATTATGTTGAAATGATGGATATCCCAGAGTCCAGGAGGCTGTCTATTCCCCTTCATAAGTCTTTTGGGAAACAGACAACAAAAATTTTACAGACTCCTTATTCTGTACCTCCTGTGGACAAGAGAATGGACAAAGGTATACTCTTTCAGGCTCAGATCTGGAGTTCCTTTCCCAGCAATGCAGCCATGTTGGGGTAGTGCAGGCTGCTGCCTGTGATAAGGCAAATATACCCTTAGCTTCACACCCCCAGATAAGGACTCCAGGAGGATTGATGCCATGGCAAAGAAACCATGGCAGCATCTTTGGGACTCAGGCAGGCTAATTATATGGCCTATACAGCTAGATACCAGAAGTCTAGATGGGGCACTGTAATGGCTCTAGCTAAACAGGTCCCTGGCCAGCTTGCCAAGGAGCTGGAGCAGGTGGCTGCAGATGGTATTGAGGCATCCAAGGTGCAATTTCATGCTGCAGTGGACTCCAGTGATGTTTCTTCTAGAGTCATGGCTACATCTGTGGCCCTTCGTAGGATGGCTTGGCTCAGATGTACTAGTCTGTCTCAGGCTACCCAGACTAAGGCCATGGATTTTCCTGTTGTGGGTAATTCCCTGTTTGGGGAGCAAACAGAGAACTACATGAAGAAAATGGATGAATACAGGACCACCTATAGGAGTGCTCAGGCCAAGGAAAGGCAAGCCACTCCCCAGAGGCAGCATTCCAGGGACAGGGGCAGGCCTTTTCATAGGCCTTTCTACCAAGCCCAGACCTCCTCTTCCGCCTTTGCCCAGAGGGGGTTCTTCAGAAGGAGAGGCAGACGGGGTACAAGCAGGCCTGCTACCACCCCTCAGCCTAAAGCCCCTGCCAAACAGGCACGCTGATGGGTTTGCCCGGGCTGATTCTCCACCACCAGTAGGGGGCAGGCTGGCTTACTTTGTCCAGGACTGGATATCTTTCACATCAGACAAATGGGTCCTGGAAGTAGTAAGCCAGGGACTGGTTCTCAGCTTCAAAAAATTTCCCAAGATGAGAACCAGATCCTTTCCACCTGCAAATCCTTCAGAGGCCCTTGCCCTAGAGGCAGAGGTCTCTTCCCTCTTGGCTCTCAGAGCCATAGAAAGGGTTCCACCCCTACACAAGGGAAAAGGATTGTACTCCAGGTACTTCCTAATTCCCAAAAGGACAGGAGAATGGCGGCCCATCCTGGATCTCAGATATTTAAACAAGCACCTTTTAAAGCCAAAGTTCAAAATGGTGACTCTGGGAATAATTCTACCCTCTATAAGGCCAGGAGACTGGCTAGTTTCCTTGGACCTCAAGGATGCCTATTCCCACATTCTCATCAGAAGCTCCCACAGAAAGTACCTCAGGTTCGAGCTGCCCTCAAGCCACTATCAATTCAGAGCAATGCCCTTTGGCCTAACTTCAGCTCTAAGGGTGTTCACAAAATGCCTGGCAGTAGTGGTTGCTTTCCTAAGGAGAAAAAAGATCTCCATCTTTCCATACCTGGACAACTGGCTCATAGTAGGTCAGTCTCCAGACCAAGTCAAGTCACACCTTCAGATAACTCAGCAACTGCTCACTTCTCTAGGATTTCTTCTGAATCTTTCAAAGTCAGTTTCAGCCAGTGCAGCTCCTCACCTTCATAGGGGCAGAGCTGGATACAATAAAGGCAAGAGCCTTCCTTCCCCTGGACAGGGCAAGGACCCTTGTTACACTGGCCTCTTCATTCACCCTCCAGATGTCTCGACCAGCAAGGCATTTTCTGCAGCTCCTGGGCCACATGGCTGCCTCTACAGCAGTGGTCCAGGGAGCAAGATTTCAAATGAGGGACATTCAGTTCCACTTAAGAGCCTTCTGGTCCCAGAGAAAGGATTCTTTGACCAAGCTAATCCCAGTGACTCAAACCCTGATCCAGGCCTTGCAGTGTTGGCAGGATCAGGACAACCTAAGACAAGGAGTCTCCTTCATCACTCAATCTCATTCTTTGATCCTTACCACAGATGCTTCCCTCTTGGGCTGGGGAGCCCACTTGGGGGATCTAACCACCCAAGGGTTGTGGTCACTTCAAGAATCTCTGCTTCACATCAATCTCTTGGAACTCAGAGCAGTGTTTCTAGCACTTCAAGTTTTTTCCAAGTTTGTTCAGAACAAAGTAGTTCAGATCAGGACAGACAATACCACCACAATGTGGTACATCAACAAGCAGGGGGGCACTCGGTTTACGGCCTTGTGCACAGAGGCAATGAAGTTGTGGTCTCTGCCTATTCCCTGAATACCTCTCTGATAGCAGTGCACCTCCCAGGGAAGGACAATGTCCTTGCAGATGCTCTCAGCAGGATTTCCCAGGGCCATCACGAATGGTCCCTAGATCCCTGATTTTGAAAGTGATCTTCTCCAGATGGGGCACCCACAGATAAATCTTTTGCAGCCCAAACAATCACCAACTTCCTCTTTTTGATGCAGGCCCCAGTGTTGGGCTCAGTCCCCTGGATGCCTAGTTCTCAATTGGAAGGGAAGTTCCTGTACTCCCCCTTCCTCTCCTGTTCAAGGTGCTAGTCAAATCAGGTCTCAACCCTGAGAGTGATTCTGATTGCTCCAGACTGGGCCAGACAGCCCTGGTACCCTCTTGTTGTCCTTAGTCCACCTTCCCTGTCTCTTCCCAGGAATTACAACCTGTTAACATGTTCTCAGGGAGGGTTTGGTATCCGAATCTCAAATCTCTCAATCTCAAGGCCTAGCTCTTGAAGAGTTAGAGTTTGCTGATTTACATCTCTCTCAAGGTGTTCTGAATATTTTAAAGGCTTCCCGAAGCCTTCCAGAAAGACCTACAACTCAAGTGGAAAAGATTTACTTTATGGTGCTCTGGGAAGCATATTTCTCCAGAGTCTGCTGGCTTGCCCACAGTCCTTGACTATATGGTTCGTCTCAATAGCTTGGGACTCAGACCAGCTACTAAGAGTGCATCTGGCAGCTGTCTCTGCCTTCCTGTCAGCAGGCAAGCACTCTTCCCTTTCAGCTCATCCTGTATTCTTTAAATTTTTCAAGGGATTGCTGCATACCAATCCTCCCTTCAGGGACCCTGCCCCTGCTTGGGACCTTAATGTTTGCATTGCTCAGCTTATGCAACTCCCTTTTGAGCCTTTGTCCTCAGCAGAGCTTAAGTACTTGACTTGGAAAACTGTGTTCTTGGTAGCCATCACTTCTGCCAGACGCATACGTGAATTACAGGCCCTGTCAGTGGAGCCTGATTTTATCTCTTTCCACAGAGATAAGGTGGTCCTCAGGACTAATAGGAAGTTTTTGCCTAAGGTGGTTTCAGATTTCCACCTTAACCAGTCTATGTCTCTTCCCGTTTTCTTCACTGACCATTCCTCCTCTGGGGAGAGGAAGTTGCACAGCTTGGATGTGAAAAGGGCCCTTAGCTACTACATAGGCGCACCAAGGGTCACAGGTTTGACTCCCCCCAACTGTTCCTCACTTATGGTGAGGTTGGTAAGGGAAAACCTGCCACTAAGATATCCATTGCCAGGTGGATTGTCTCGTGTATACAATTCTGCTATGAAAAATTAGGTAGGATCCCACCCTCAGGCCTGAGGGCTCACTCTACCAGAGGTACAGCTGCTTCCCTGGCTGCTGCCAGGGATATTCCTATCTTACAGATTTGTCAAGCAGCCACCTGGAAAACAGTACATACTTTCACCAAGCATTACTTTCTGGATATCCAGGCTAGGAGTGATGTTTGGTTCGGCACAGCTGTGCTCCAAAGCCTATTCCTAAAGTAGGTTCTGTCCCTCCTCCATGGAGGTACTGCTTGGTAGTCTGCAATAGTCAGAATACAGCAAGACTTCATGTTGTTTGAAGAAAAAAATTACTCACCTTAGTAATGTTGTTTCTTCTAATGGAGTCTTGCTGTATTCCACCCCGCCTCCCCTCTCAGAACCTGGGTTTTGGGATGTGGGTGGGCAGGAACAGTGTTGGCACCCTAGAGGTGCCTTCCACCCTTTTAATTTTGGGTATGTGTTGTGTTTTGTTTTTTGGGTTTCCTGACTTGAGTCTTTGCCTTGGAACCAAAAAATCTTTTTATTAGATTTAGTTGGCAGTTGTCTAGTGTAAGTTTACAGTTTCCACACAGGATGCCCAGTGAGTTTAGCTCGTAAAGATCTGACGGTTTGAGTTCAAACAACAACAGACAGAGTCTCAACCGAGCTCGAGCTCAGTGTTCCATGCCTCGCATGGAAAGTTAACTCTTTCCTCTCCGGGGCAGTTCAAAGGTTGGATATCACTGCAATAGTCAGAATACAGCAAGACTCCATTAGAAGAAGCAGCATTACTAAGGTGAGTAATTGTTTCTTCTCTGTGCCCTGTCCTTCTTCCAGAATAGCCGACTGTGCTTATATGGAGTTTTTGCCAGCTATTCTGTGCCTTGAATTCTGGCAAGAAGCCTTTGGCTACTCCTTGCAGTTGCTATACAGTCTGGAGACGGACCAGGGTCTGAGATATGTTTACTCTTCTCCTCTCTTCCTACCTTCTAAATTCTTTACCCCACCCTACCTCACTCCTCTATTTCCAGAGATTGGGGCCCGTCCCAATCCCTTTAGTTCCCGACTTCTCTCTTTTCTGTCCTCTCAGTCGTTATTTCTCATTTGAGTTTATATCTTTTCCTTTTCCTGTCCCTTTGACTTCCTTGTCCCCCCTCCTCCCTTCCTCTTACCTCTCCGGCGACTCAGAACTGGAAGGCAGGTGGAGTGGAAGCAATGCCTAACGGCCAACCCGCTGAGTGCCATGCAATGCGCTGTCTCGGGGCGAAGCGCTTGATAGTGCGCCGGCCCGCCTACCAAAAAAAAAAAAAAAAAGAGCTCCATGGGTCATGACCTCCAGCCATGAACCCAATTGTGATGAATGGTGAAGATACACAGAAAGATCATAATTACGGTAGGTACATAATTTTCATTTCTAGGGACATGGATATGTTGTTCTATCCACACTTACTGGCAGGTTCCTTGCCGCTTTAAATCTTGCCGGAAGGTCTTCAGCTGGCTCCTCCCACCCACCCAGGTGGTAAAACTCTCAGCTCCGCCCCATGACTCCAGATCTTCCTCACCGCTTGGAAGCTCAGGTTCCCTCCATAGCACTCTGCGTTTTAGACCTGGATCCTAACTCATCGGTTAATCTGAAACTCATTCTAAAATTTAAAAGACTTCGGTCTTCCTTTTCCTTCGCGGCTGCGATGGACAAATCGACTCCTGGATTTTGGTGGTGCCCTTGTAGGCAGAAGGTGTCACGGACCGATTCGCACTCCACGTGCGTTTACTGCCTTGGCCTCAAACACGATCCGCAGGCCTGCGAATTGTGCAAGTCCTTTTCGGTCAACGTTCTCGAAGAACGTGCTGCCAGGCTTCAACTTGGGCACCCCAAGAGACGTATTCCTCCAGTTAAGTCGAAGGAGGCCTGTTGGGTGGTGTCCGCAGCGGTGGGCTCGGCTGAGCAACTTGAGCAAATGATCGCCCTCGAAGAGGAGGTGGCCCAGGCCGCATCTTCTGCTTCCTCGGTTTCGGCATTTATCCCGCTCTCCTTGGGCTTCTCCTACTCGGCTTCTTTTAAGGAGCTTTGTTAATCCCTCTCTACTAAAGGAGAGGGGCCATCAGGACACTCCTCTCGGTCCAAGAAAAAGGACTCTAAGGGTAAGTCCCACTGTCGATGTTCATGGGAGCGGGAAAGGTTCCCTTCCCCGGATAGTCGACACTCAACTTTGGTCGAGGTTGCTGCTAAGGCCGCTGGCTTCACGGTGTCCCCATCAGGTCAGCTGGCCGAGACACCCGTTGATGCAGTCGAGATTTTTCTCGACCCGTCGGACGGGCTGTCGACTGGAGAAGCCAACAACCCATCTTCACCTGTTCCCCCGGTGGAAACCGTGGACTTGCCATTGCCTCCTGTGCCGGAGTCCCTGGTTAAGGTCCCTGAGCCAGGGAGGAACTGGTTTCCCTGCTCCTCCACACACCACCTCGGAAATACCAAGGATCTCGGTCTCAGTCTCGGTCTCGGACCTCCTCTCAGTCCAGCCGATACCGCCGTCATCGGCGGTCTCGGCACAAGGGAAGTGGCGGCACCACTCATCCTCATCATTGTCTTCCTCGGAGGACAGGCTCCAGTGCAAGTTGCGCCGGTGCTACGATTATCTTAGTGGCAGCAGCTCCTTTGTCCGGGAGCAAACCAACCCGTAGCCTTCCCTGGCCATTAATGACTGTCACCTGAGTGGCCAAAACAACCCCTCATGGTCATCGAGGAGCCAAAGCCGGCGCCGGTTGTTTGGCCGAAACCAGCTGCACCACCCATCGTGGTGGAACCCCACCTCCACAACCAAAAACTGGGGCTCCGACCAAGGATTCTCGGTCGGGTCATGGGTTGCCCCATCGGTTGTCGGTCACCCTCACTCCCGATCGCCCTCTGCAGGTGGAGGGTGGCTCAGGCCCTCAGCAGCTGTTTGTAGACTCCTTGCAGTCTGACGATAACTCTTCCCTGTTCTCCAGGCCTCTCGACCTGGAGTCCTCTGGGGAACAGTCGGTGGATGAGAGCCCATCCTCATTCATGGGATTACTTTGGCTTATCTCAGAATCTACTATGATGAAGCTCGAACCCGTATCTAAGCGGGTCAAGTATCCCCTCACGGAGATACTGGACTGAGGGGATGCTCCTACGGAGGCCTTTCCTGTGGCCGAAGCCATTGTTGGCCCGGCCCTGGAGCTGTGGCAGCAGCCGGCTTCTTGTCCAGCTCCCTCGGCCAGGATGGCCAGGAGGTATGCCGTTCCCACCGGCTTACTCTCTGGATTCTTGGAGCACCCCTCTGCGGAGGGGTTGGTGACCGACAGTGTTTTCCGCGCTCTGGAAACGCTGGGACATGGACAAAACACCGGATGAAGAGTCCAAGAAACTGGACTATTCGGGTAAAGTTTACGCTACGTCCTCCTTAGGCCTTCATCAGGCCACTTTTCCCATGCCCTATTGGGCTCCCTGGATGAGGTGATTCCTCATTTCCGGCTGACCTCGAACTACGGTCAAACAGGTGTGGGATCAGGAAGGGTGGTGGCAAAGCAACAGCTCCAAACTGCTCTCGACATCGGAGACTCTTGTGCCTGGTCAGTAGCGGATGCAGTGGCCATGTGCCGCAGAGCTTGGCTGCGGATCTCCACCTTCACGGCGGATACCCAGCACAAGCTGGCAGACGTTCCCTTCCTGGGTACCGACTTGTTTGGTCCCGGGGTGGAGGGTCACTTGCAGAAGATAGAGAAGTCCAATGCCACCTTGGACTCGGTCACGTCTGCCCAGAAGGACAAAGGCTGCCAGCAGCAGCGTAAGCCCTTTCGGCCTTCTGCCCCTGCAGCACATCCAGCCCAGCAACACCAGCATCCGGGCCAGCAGGCTCACACTTGGCAGCCCAAAGCCAAGCCTGCAGCTTCCTCCAACAGGAAGCGGGGAGGTAAAGGCCCAGGAAGTCCCTCGGCCAGTCCTTCCTCCAAGCCTGCCCAGTGATGGGTTGAGGGTGTCACCCCAGCCTCGTGCCCCGGGGTTCCCAGTGGGGGACGGCTCTGCCACTTCTTTCCGCCTGGTCCACTATCACCGCAGACTGTTGGGTGTTGGAAGTGGTAGGGAAAGGGCTGCCTCTGGAATCGAGCAGGCCCCACCCTATTGGGCGTTGCCCCATGGGGGGCTATGGGGTCTGCAGCCTTTTCTGTTGGCTCATCGAGCCGACATTGCTCAACTCCTCCAAAGGAGGTGATCAGGGAAGGTAGGATCCTCCACCAGACCCAGGGTTCGTGTCCAGGTGTTTCCTGGTCCCAAAACGGACGGGGGCTGGCTCCCCATTCTAGACCTACATGACCTGAACAAGTTCCTAAGGTCCCGAACCTTCAGGATGGTCACTCTGGCACAGATCATTCCATCCTTGGAACGAGGCATGTGGTTCTATACTCTGGACCTTCAGGACGTGTTCTTTCACGTCCCAATCCGTCCATCCCACCAGCGATTCCTTCACTTCAGAGTGGAGGGGTCCCTTTACGAGTTCCGGGCCATGCCCTTCGGCCTCTCTCCAGCTCCCAGGGTCTTCACCAAATGCATGGCAGTGGTGACAGCATTCCTGCGGCACTGAAGGGTCTGGGTGTACCCTTACCTGGTTGACTAGCTGATTGCAGCCCCCTCCAGGCTGGAGGTGGAGTGGTCCAGGGATCTGGCCCTCCAGGTGTGCTCTCAGATTGGCTTCCTCATCAATGAGGCCAAATCAAAACTCGTGCCAATGCAAGTGATTCAATTCATTGGGGCAGAGCTCGACTCTCTTCGAGCTAGAGCACGGTGCCGGCGGACAGGGCGAGGTTCCCTCCTCCTTTGCTCAGTCATTTCTGGTTGGGCAATTGTACCCTGCCCAGGACTTCCTAGGCCTCATGGTGGCCTGCA
The DNA here is from genome assembly GCA_016271365.2 of Neoceratodus forsteri. Lineage (NCBI taxonomy): Eukaryota > Metazoa > Chordata > Ceratodontiformes > Ceratodontidae > Neoceratodus > Neoceratodus forsteri. The sequence continues at coordinate 214,524,044 of CM057456.1, forward strand.
CCAGCGTGGTCCAGTGGGCCCGCTGGTACATGCATCCTCTTCAGTGGGGGCTGGCCCGTCAATGGTCACAGTGCTCGGGTCCTCTGGACCAGCCAGTGGCGGTGACCTGGGAGATGTGGAATGCTCTCCATTGGTGGATTTTTCCAGCTTATCTGCAGGAGGGCATATCCCGTTTGTCCACCCCGAGCCGACGGTCATTCTAACAACGATGCCTCACTGATGGGTTGGGGTGCCCATCTGGGGGAGCACAGTGTGCATGTCCTCTGGTCCCCTCAGGAGTCTCGATGCCACATCAACCTGCTGCAGCTTCGAGCGGTCCAACTAGCCCTCACCACCTTCGCTCCGATTATGCGGGGTCAAGTGGTCCAGGTCCAGACGGACAATACCATGACCATGTTATACTACCTAAACCGCTAGGGCGGGATGCACTCCTTGCCCGTATGCAGGAAGCTGTCTGCACTGGTCCCTCGTGAGCAGACTGAGGCGGATCTTCTAGCATCCATTTGGCAGGAGCCTCCAACCTCTGGCCGATGCCCTAAGCGGATAGGTGCTGCATCTCACGAGTGGTCTCTCCTGCTGGAGGTAGTACACGATCTGTTCTCCCACTGGAGCACACCTCAGGTGGACCTGTTTGCCTCAAGGGAGAATGCGAAGCTGAGACTGTTTCATGCCGCCCCCTCAGCAGTGCTCGCTGCAGGGGAATGCCTTCCAGAGGCCGTGGACCCCGGGCCTCTTCTATGCCTTTCCCCATTTCCCTTGATCCACAAGGTGCTTCTCAAGGTGAGAAGGGACAAGGCACAGGTGATTCTAGTAGCCCCAGACTGGCCCCGCCAGTTCTGATATCCAGATCTCCTCAGCCTCAGCTCCAGGCTCCGGCGGCTTTCAGCCCATCCGGACATGATCTCAGTCAACTAGGGAAGGTACTCTACCGGACCTTCAATCCTGCACCTGATGACCTGATTCCTGGGAGCTAGAATTCCAAGCCTGGGGTCTTTCCGACGAGGTCCTCAACGTGGTTGGGGCATCCCGTAAGGAGTGGATCAGAAAATGCTATGCCTTCAAATGGAAAAGATTCTCAATTTTGTGTCAGGATAAGGGGTTGGACCCTTCCTCCTGCTCCTTGGCCAGCATTCTGGACTACTTATGGTCCCTTTCTCAGCAAGGGCTTCAGTCGACGACCCTTAAGGTGCACCTGGCAGCCATCTCTGCTTACCGGGCGCGGACCGGAAAGCAGTCAGTGACGCAGGAGAAGGTGGTCAGGCGCTTTTTCAAAGGCCTTGATCACATATCCCTTCCGGTGCAAGAACCTCCACCTCCGTGGGATCTACTGCTGATATTGGATAAGCTCATGGGCAAGCCATTTGAACCGATGCACAGGTGTGATATCTCCCAGCTGTCGTGGAAGACCCTTCTTGGTGGCTATCACGTCCAGCCAGAAGGATGGGAGAGCTCCAGGCGCTCCATCGAGTCTCCTTATCTGCTCTTCCACAGGGACAAGGTGTCCTGCGCCCCCACCCGAAATTCCTTCCGAAGGTGGTGTCAGAGTTTCACCTTAACCAGGTGATGACTCTTCCGGTGTTCTACCCCAGTCACACCTCGGAGGCCGAATATAGGCTCCATACTTTGGACCCTAGAAGAGTGCTGTCTTATTATAAGGAGCGGACGTCTGAAGATCAGGGAGAGGTTTGCCAGCTGTTTGTCACCTGCACTGAAGCCGCACCTGGCAGACCTGCAGGCAAGCAGACGATAGGCAGGTGGGTGACCTTCTGCATAGATCTCTGCTATAGGTTGGCAGGCATGGAGCCTCCCAAAGGGATAAGAGCTCATTCTACCTGCCATACCGCTGCTTCAGTGGCTGCTTCCAGGGACGTCCCTATCCAGGAGATCTGCAGGGCTGCTACCTGGAAGTCAGCACACACCTTCATTACCTACTACCACATCGACCTTGAGTCACGCCGGGATGCTGGTTTTGGGACCTCGTTCTCCAGTCCTTATTTCCTAAGTAGGGGGTGTGCGCCTTGCCTCCCTCTTCCTGGAGAACTGCTAGGAGTCTGCCAGTAAGTGTGGATAGAACAGCATATCCATGTCCCTAGAAATACAGGTTACTCACCTGTAACAGGAGTTCTAGGAATGGTATATGTTGTTCATCCACACAACCCACCCCACCTCCCCGGCTTCAACGCACAACCTGGTTTCCAGCGGGTTAGATCTGGCGTCATGGGGCGGAGCCGAGAGTTTTACCACCTGGGTGGGTGGAAGGAGCCAGCTTGAAGACCTTCCGGCAAGATTTAAAGCGGCAAGGAACCTGCCAGTGAGTGTGAATGAACAACATATACCATTCCTAGAACTGTTACAGGTGAGTAACCTGTATTTCTTGCACATCTCTTTTTCTGAAAGATGCTACCCTCTTGGACTTTGTTGATTCCACTGAGGTACTTAAAAGTTTCTATCATGTCCCCCCCTCCCCCCTTTCCTCAAGGGTATACATATTAAGCTCCTTTAGTCTCTCCTCGTATGGCTTCTCTTGCAGACCCTGCACCATTTTAGTTGCCTTCCTCTGGACTGCCTCCATCCTGTCTATGTCCTTGCGGAGATGGGATATCCAGAACTGGACAAAGTACTCCGGATGGGGTCTCATCAACTGTCTGTACAGAGGGATAACAACTTCCTTTTTTCTACTGGTGATGCTTTTCCCTGTATATCCCAGTGTCCCCCCAGCCCTCCCTACTGCCTTCTCATGTTGCTTGCTATCCTTAAGGTCATCTGATATGATTACCCCCAGGTCCCTTTCCATTTTTGTTGTAGTTACTCCCCCCCCAGTTGTGTAATCTGCCCCTGGGTTTTTGTTTCCCAGGTGCATTATTTTGCACTTCTTTGCATTGAATCCAAGCTGCCATACTTCTGGCCATTCCTCCAGCTTTGCCAAGTTCCTTCTCATCCTTTCCACGCCTCCTTGTGTATCAACCCTGTTGCAGATATTTGTGTCGTCTGTAAAGAGGCATGCTTTTCCTTCCAGTCCCTCTGCAATGTCACTTATAAAGACATTAAAAAGGACTGGACCCAGTATTGAACCCTGCGGTACCCCACTAGTAACCCCTCTTTCTTCAGAGTGAACTCCATTTACAATTACCTTCTGTGCCCTGTTGTCCAGCCAGTGTTTTACCCAGGCTACCATCCCTGGGACCCACTCCCAGGCTGGTTAATTTGATTATTAATCTTTTGTGTGGGACTGTGTCAAATGCTTTTCTAAAGTCTAGGTAGGCCATGTCCACAGCCCCACCCTGGTCTACTACTTTGGTCACCCAGTCAAAGAAATCAATTAGATTCATCTGACATGACCTTCCTGCTGTTAATCCATGCTGCCTTGGGTCATGTCCCCCCGGCCTCTAGGCACTCAGCAGTTCTTTCTTTCAGAAGTGATTCCATCACTTTCCCTACCTCAGAGGTTAAACTGACAGGTCTTTAGTTTCCTGCCTCTGTCTTGCTCCCACTTTTGTGAAGGGAATCACATCCGCCTTCCTTCAGTCCTCAGGTACCACACCATCCTTCCATGATTTGTTAAAAAGGGTATTTGGTGGTGTCATTAGTTCTCCCCTTAATTCTTTTAGAATTCTGGAGTGAATTCCATCTGGCCCCATTGCTTTGTCTGCCTTCAGTTTTAGGAGTTATTTCAGAACCCTTTCTTCTGTGAAAGGACTGGTATCGACCCCCCCCATCCAGAGTGCTTCTGTTAACTGGATTAGGCACTTCCTCTTCCTCCTCTTTTGTGAATACTGAGCAGAAGTATTCGTTCGGTATCCCTGCTTTTTCACTGTCCCTCTCTACCCACCCACCGTCTATTCTGTTCAGCCTCACTATCCCTCCCTTTGTCTTTCTACGCTCCCTGATGTACCTATAAAAGGTTTTATCCCCCTTCTTAACAGAGTTGGCTATCTTTTCCTTAGTTTGGGCCTTTGCTCTTCTGACTTCCCTCCCTGCTTCCTTCTGCCTTAACTGGTACAGTTCTCTGTCCTGCTCCTTCTGTGTTTCCTTATACTTCCTAAATGCTATCTTTTCTCCCTAACCTTCCCCACCACCTCTTTTGAGAACCATAGTGGCTTTTCTTCCGTTTTGATTTATTTGCTTCTAGAAAGGCTTGTTGCCTCTGTGATGCTTGGTTTTGATGTTCCCATTGTTGCTGCACCCTAGGGTTACTACCTTTGAAGGAGCCCAAAGTGGGACATTTATTACTAAAACATAATTTTTTGCAGGACAATATGAAACCTTGACCAATGCTACAGACTTGTTTTCTATAACTAATCAGAATTAAGACTAAGTGTTGTAGTTTTTTAGTTGTTTCTAGTGTTTCTTATCATTTTAAGGTATTTTGGGTAAGGTATTATAGTTTTTTGCAACATTTAGAGGAAAGTGAGAAAATATTTTTTTCTTCTATAACGCCAGGAACATGTAGTATTTTTCTTGGTTTTTTTTGCAGGACACAGCTGCTCAAATCAGGACTGCCTTGTGAAAATGGGGACAGGTGCTAACCCTCTCCACCCCTCCTTCTAGCCTGTTTGCTAGTGCTTTTCCTCACATCCCTTTTATCCAGCCATGTGGATCATTGCTGCCTCCACTGGGGAAAGTGTTTCTAGCTATGAACTGCATTGTCAATCAAATGTATTTGCCCAGCCTTTCAGATCATAGGCCATATGTTCCATAGGGAGCACTCTTAACATAAGCTCCTGTCACGTGGCTACAACAAGGGGTAGCGTGAGACACCCATGTGTTCTGAATGCATTTTCTAGCAGTAACATTATTCTAGTCACCCAGAGGTACAGGTCCCATTGCCCCATCCTCCTGAGTCTGCATCCCAAACAATGTAGGTAGTAATTTGCAGGTGTTATGGCCCCTTTAAGAATCTGACAGTATAAATATAGGGACTGAAACTTACATGACTTTCTATATTCCGCGACATGACATTTGAGTCAGCCCAGGGCTGCTCATCTGAACCCCTCTTCCTAGCTCTGACTCCCATCCCCCTTACTCCCATTGTTTTTTGTTTCCAAATGAAAAGCTTTGCAGTTTTGACAGCTTATATTGTGATTGTAATTCTTTTACTAATTTTACAAAAAAACACATATAACAGATTGTTTAGGTTATCACGGCTCTTTTCCGGTGTTCTGCTATAAATCTAACGTTAGAACACCAGAGGTCACTGCTGAGTTTGAATTTAAACATTCTTAAGTTCTATCTCTGGGGCAATAACTCAGGGCTGAGATGCTGCATAGTTTAGACTAACTAATATGCTCTACAGTGTGCAGTTTTTCTTATGGACCAGTAGCATTTTAATTTCTGAGTACGACTTGGCTTTGTTTGGTGTTCCAGTCTCAGCAGCCCCTCAAGTGCACTGAACTCACTAGCATTCAGTGGAACCCTCCCCTGCATCCCATGTTTGGAAGTATAGTGATCGAACAGACTGCATTCACTGACAGATCCCCAACCAGCCCGAGTTCTGGTCATAGATTTTGCAAACCACCCCAACTGTCTGTAGCAGTTCTACAAGCAGAAGGTATCACAGAGTCTGTGATCGGGTTAGAGATGGTTGCCCTCACTTCTGTTCCTGTCTTGTTGCAGAGTGGGAAGGGCTGTAATCCCCATTGTGCCTTGGAAACTTGTGGCCAGTTGTTGGTTGTTGTGACCACAAACCACTCTTGAGGGTCAGACCTCTGCTACCAGTGCCTAACCAGAGTGCGGATTCGTGAACAGGGGACAAACAGGGACACCCTCCCATTTGTTTAGGGTCTGAGCAACTACCAGTCTCAAGTCCTGGAGTCAATTATGAACCCTTTGTAGCTAGCACCTAGGTAACAGGTCCAAATATCACACTCTCTTGGAAAGCAGCACAATATACTTGGCCCAGCAGACATACACTAACCTGGCTCACAACCCCTTCCGACTCAGTTGAGGCGATGGTATTTTTCTTATCTTGCTGGATCTTTACACAGATCCTTGATCTTATCTGTGTCAGTCTTTACCATTCATCTTAGTTGGGTATGTGGCTGGATGTCACGACCCCAAGGGAGCTCTTTTTGGTTTTTGGATGGGCAGAGCCGACGCAGCGATAACACCACCCTCAAGGTCAACGCACTGCGTGGCGCTCGCGGGTTGGTCGTTAGCTGTCATCGGCCCCACCCTCCCACTAGTTCTTCATCTCCCGCCGCAGAGGTCACACCTCATGAGGAGCTCCAAGCAACTACGCACTACGGGCCTAGTCTTTGTCTGTTGACGCCGATCTACCTGCCAGTTCTGTTTTGCCCTATTGACACCGCTGTTTGGTAAGATTGTTTCTTTATTATTTTGAGCGACATCAGTCTGTTTTCATTGTTTTCTGTCGATCATGTCCAGGTCGGAGGGCAGAAAGTCGCTGAAAGCGGGTGGCTTCCTATGTGTCAGTGCCCGTGCAGCCGCAAGTACTCTGTTACTGACCAGCATGATCTTGCCTTATGTGCCTTGGCCCACTTCACAACATGGATTCGTGCAACGCTTGTTTCTCTATGGATCATTGTATCCTGGAACATCACGTATGAAAAACTGGACAAGCTCTGCCGGATGTTCAGGGAATGGGTGCTCACTCGTCGGACCAAGCCACGGTCTCTCAGCCTTTCCTCCGGGTTCCCCCCGGTTCTATTCGGACTGCAGAAAAGGGGGCTTCCACTTCTTGTAGCCTCGCTGTGGCAGAAGCCCCTTCCATGGTGCAGGAGGCCCAGTCCTTTCCCCTGGGGGTGGGCGGGAGGCACCACTCCAGCATCGCCCTTTTGAGAAAGGCTCCCCAAGTCATTTCCTCGGGCTGGAAGCTTGGGTTGGCACTGTCCTCGATGTCATCCGTCAGTGCCGTTATGGGCCTCGGTGCCGTTCACAGTGCCCTGGGCCTGATGGCGCTGTAGTTGGTGCCGGTCTGTCGCTCAGCACCATCTCTGTTGTTGACGATGTTAGTGCACTGTGGGAAGTTCTATGGCGCCGTCTTCGACTGTTTCTGGTCTCAGCGTCAAGGCTGGGGATGGGGCGTGTCTAGCTCCAGCACCGCTTGCAGAGCTGAGGGCAAAACCACAGCGCCGTGGGAGGTGTCACTCGATGCCACAAATGGCACCAAGGGCTGTTAATGTCACTGTCGGCGCAGTCCCTGACCCTGGTGCTGTTTGTGATGCTGTGGGGGAGTTCGGTGCCGACTCTGGTGTGGACACCTGGACTGGCACCTCCCTTGGTTCAGACAGGAGCAAGCGTCCGCGTACGACCTGGCACCGGACTTCGGTCTCTACCTCTTCAGAGGTGGACTCTGAGTCTGGTTCGGACCTGCTGTCCAACTCTTTGGAGTTGGCAGCCCACGTGTATACCTTGATAGTTACTTCGGCTGACCAGAACCAGTCTCCCTCTGAGGAGTGGGCTGTAGCCTCCGAGTCTGGGGTCATTGGTGCTGACCAGCAGGTGGTGGTCCAAGCCACTGTTGCCCTGCAGCCTATGCTTAGAGGGTTTTCTGCCCCCTCAGTTGGGTTACCCCCTCATGTGGTGTGCCTGGATGGCCCAACTTTAGGGCTGACCAGAGCACCCTCAGGAGGGGAGGGTACTTCTCCCTGGGTGGTCTGCTAGGGGACAGACCAAGGGTGACAGCTGCCCAGGCTGGTGTTTGCAAGACAGAGGGCTCTTTTGGACTTTGATGGGTCGAGGGTCCAGGATTTGATGCGGCCTTCTCTGGGACCCACCGAGTTCGGGGAGGAGGTCGCAGCATGGACCCGCCCTCGCTGTAGTATCCTCTAGAGGGCTCTGGTCTTTGGAGGGACAGGACCATCCTTCTGGGTTTACGCGGTCCTGGTCACCTCACAGGGGGGATTCTTCAGGGCACGGTCTAGGCAGTTCCAGCATGGTTGATCAGCTGTCGGCTGTTGGATTTCCCAGAACTCCTCCTTCCTTAGAGGCTTCCGGTGCACTGTCTTGCCCGGAGAGAGGACGGTCCTCTTCTGTTGTGGACTTAGCCCCTATTCCTGTGTCGCCATCTCATGCTCTCCAAGGCATTCATGGTCCTACGGGACCGCTCTCCTGGGAACAGTTCAGGGGTGCGGCTGCTGACTTCCTTACTTATGTCAGGGCCACGGACGAGCAGGTGTTCCACCCTCCACTGAGCAGCCAACCTCTGGATCTCCGAGGTCTTCTGCTTCCTCATCCTCCTCTTCTGGGGAGAGGAGCTTTCCGTCCACATCTCCCCTGCTGCTGATTTCACTGAGTATCAGCGTTTCCTGGTGAGGATGATGGAAGACCTGCGTATCACCCCATGCACTCCTCAGCACAATCCAGAATGTTCAATGTGTGCCTTTTTAGGTGACTTCAGTGTGACCACCCTTGTGGTGCCTGCCTGGCCTTCTCCTTTCCAGGTGGCATCATTGCGGTTCTGGTAAAGACCCTTTTCCGGAGTCCCAGCCCTAGGGATCTGAACCAGGGTATTGTGCCCCCCCAGAGTCTCAGGTTATGCCTCATCCTCAGTCAGGACTGATACAGCTGGACACTCCCAGTGGGCATTGCGCCTTCCATTGTGACCGGCCCCCCGATCAAGATTCTGCAGATTTTGACTTCTGGGGGAGGAGGACCTTCTACTCGGCATGGTTGTTACTGTCGATTTCTGCTCATCGGGCCCACTATGCTGCCTATGATAGGGTCTTGTGGTCCAGGCTGGGTCAACTCCTAGCCTTCTTGCCTGATTCGGAGGTAAACAGACAAGCCATTGCACTCTCTGCACGTGGCCTGGAGCTAGCAAGACACCAAGCGAGGGCATCTTACGACACCAACGAGGTAGCTTCCAGGGTCATAGGGACAGCGATCTGCACTAGGTGGATAGCATGGCTACATCTTTCCCGGTTGTCACCCTTGGCCTGGCGTAGGGTGATTACCTCCGCTAACCGGAGAACCCACCTCTTCTCCCATAGTGTGAGGCAGCGTCTGTTGGGGCAACATCCTGCCCCCTCCGGGGGTCTCCTTCTCACTCTCCCCAGTCTAGGGCCTTGCTGTGCCCGTAGGGGTTCTCCTCTTGTGTTTATTCCCACTGGGAGCTAAGGGACTTAGTCCTTAGGGTCTCAGGTATTCCTTCTCGGGGGCTCGGTACTTCATCTGTGATGAATGGTGAAGATTGACACAGATAAGATATGAACATTATGTACCTACTGTAATTCTTGATCTTTCTGTATATCTTTACCATTCATCACAAATCCCTCCCACCATCCTCCTGGGGCCTCAGTCTCTGGTCCTCCTCCCTCTGTGTGCCCTTTCTGGCCCCCCCTTCCTGTTGGGTCAGGAGTGGGCATGCAGGGGTTGTTTTTTCCTGCAGCCTTTGGCTGGGAGGAAGGAGTCGGGGGGGGGCTAATTTTCCTCATTGCCTTGGGATGTGAAGGACTGCCTCATTTCTTCTCCCTTTAAACCTTGTCCTTTGGGACTATTCTTTACTTCTTTTAGAGGTGTTTTTTTTTTCCTCCCCTCCTCTTATTTTTGGTTGGATAGGGGAAAGGACATCCCTTGATTCCTGGTCCCCTTCCCCTCTTTAATACACGACTCTAAAAGTCATTTTTGCTGGAGTGCATCTTGGACAAACTTCTGTGCCTTGAATCTTGCTAGCCTTCCCAGGCTCCTAACTACTCCTGGGCAGTCATCCATCTAAGAGCCAGGGGACCAGATTGCGAGCCCTGGTTTGTCCTCTCCCTTCCCACTTAATTCTCCTTCCCTTCCCTTTCCCTCTCTTTCCTTTTCCCCTTCCAGAAATTGGGGGCCATCCCAATCCCGTTTAGCTTCTCTTTCTCCCTCATCTGTCCTCTTGGTCGTTTATTTCTCCTTTTGTTTATTATATCTTTTCCTTTATCTGTCCCTTGGACTCTGTTGTCCCACCCTCCCAACCTGTTTTCTTACTCTGCAGCGACTCAGAACTGGCAGGAGGGTGGGGCTGATGACAACTACATGGCCAACCCGCTAAGCACCATGAAAGTGCTGGCCTCGAGGTGTGTCATTGCTGTGTCGGCTGCGCCCCATCCCAAAAAAAAAAAAAAAAAGAGCTCCATGGGGTCATGACTTCTGGCCACATACCCAGCTGTGATGAATGGTGAAGATATACAGAAAGATCAAGAATTACGGTAGGTACGTCATTTTCATTTAGCGTGGCTGCATAAGGTGACACAAGCATTTAACAGCTGTGTTAGAATATTAAGACTGTTCCACCATTCACACACAAAATGAGCATGTCTCAGGCAGCATTTTAAGGAAAAACAAAGTTTACTAAAATTAAAAATAGTAAATAAAATGCAAAACACATAACATATATACATTAAGGTACAGTCACAAATAAATGGACAGTTATAAACAAAGGCCCAGATATTCAAAGGGTTGCGCCATGCATAGAATCCAAAATCGCCATTCTGCGATATTCAGCAGGAGGCAGTTCGCCACTGGCACCAGGTTGCGCTAGAGAGCAATGCAAATGAATGCATGCTCAACAGGAGAGGAGGATCCATGCATAACCTGCGCCAGCCCGATATTCAGTCGGGTTGCGCAGAGTTGCATCGCAACCCAACCTCGCGCCCGCATGCTTGAGCCAAAAAAAAAAGAAAGCGAGCCCAGGGCACCCACAGGTGAGCTGCTGTATTGCAGGCGCAACACAGCAGCTGCCACCCCTGGCTGGCCCCAACTCACTCCCCTGTGCCCCCCACCAGCCCGATCAGGGCAGTACAGGTACATGTCTCCCCCACACCTCCCACAGCCCGATCCGGCAGAACCTGCATAAACCCCCAGTGCCCGATCGCGGGCAGAACCTGCATAAACCCCCAGTGCCCGATCGCGGGCAGAACCTGCATAAACCCCCCTAGTGCCCGATCGCGGGCAGAATGTAACCTCCCTCCCAACCCGAATAACTCCCTGGTGGTCCAGTGGACCGTAAGCCCGATCGCTGGCAGAATGTCACAGCAGGAACCCCCAAACATCTCCCTGGTGTCTAGTGTCCCCCACCCACCCACGAAGCCCCTCCACCCTGCCTCCGCAGCCGGGCGAGCGACAGCATCCCACCCGCCTGCCGCCCTCAGCCCCCGACTGATTGTCCGTAGGGCTGCACGCCCATTGGTGCAGAGCTACAGCCAATGGGCGGCAGCCCATACCGCATAGCGACAGTCCAGATTTGTGGAATGATGGGGTTGCAACTGCATGCCCGCGATCGGGTTGCATCAGGCGTCGGTCCCCGACGGCTGCTGCCTGGCAGGGTAGCCAGGAGCAAGTCCTCGGGATCAAGCATCTACATGCAAATGGGGCTACAAAGAGATGCAAATGGCCCCGCGCCTTTGTATAAATTATGGCCCCATTTGCATGTCACCTTTGAATATCGGAAATCTGTGCATGGCGCAATGGTGCTTGCGCCACCAAGTTTAATGCTCAACTCTGGCAGCTTGCGGTAGCGCAAGTTCCAATCGCATCATCGTAAGTGCTGTATGTCGAAGGCGATATTCAAAGGGAGTTGCTCAACAGCGCAACTCCTTTGAATATCACCCCGGCCACACCCCTGTGCAACTATTTTGAGCAGCGCAGGGGCTTGCGCCTCAGACTGGCGCAGTTTGAATATCTGGGCCAAAGTACCTTGCAGTGAATAACTAAGCCTCCACTAGATCCAGTTGGTAAATAAATGGAACAAAATTACCTATTTTGGCAGAAGTGTCCCTTAGAAGTCCAGAACAAAAAGTGCCCCTTCCAAGTTCAGAACAAGAGTGTCTGTCCTTTCAGCCAAGCTTCACCAGTATCAAAGAGGCCAGGATGTCCCTCCCTCCTTGTGATGTCACAGCTCTGAGCAGCTAGTGTGAGGTCACGTTCATTCCTGCATACTGAATTAGTCACATGTTACTGCACAAGGTCAAATATTCCAATTATTTAAAAAAAAGTCTGTTTTCTCCCAAGTGAATCACAGAACATGGTTTATGGCAGGTTTAGAATTACCCCTTTGATGTTTCAGAAAACAGTCTGAGAACCACCTCTCAACATTGTGAGATTTTTGACATCGACTAGAAAGCATTCTCCCTCCTGTCACCTCGTAAAAAGGCAATATTTTCACTTCAAAGCACCAACTCTCTGAGAACATGACTTTTATGATTTCCACACAGTTTTTTGTCTGGCATGTGTTAGATCCTTTGAAGTTGGCTGTTTCCTTCCACTCGGAAAGAACAGTACATTTTCAGAAATCTCATGTACCAGGATGCCTTGTGCTGACTGCCATGTTTCACAAGCAGAATTCAAAAACATATATTTGGATGCACCAAGTTTGGTCAACAGTAAATCTGTCGACCTACCAGACAGCAACGGCACAATACCAACGCAGGTACTGTGCCACCCAAGCCCCCGGTGTTTTCTGTTAGGATTCTCAACTCCCGGTCGGAGTTGGTCCGGGGAGAGGGCAGGAGTCAGGACACTGGAGGAAAGTGAAACACGGAATCGGACCGTTACAGTGACTGTCGCTGTAGTGGTCATTTTCCGATTTTTGCCGTCAGGATGTTGGGCAAAAGGGGGCCACCCCATATATTTTATAGCAAAACTATAATACAAATAATAAGCAGATGGCTGTGGTGACAACCAGCAGTCCCTAGAGATTGTGTACTGGGGCCAGGGAGTCAGAAATTTTTTCTGTCATTTTCATGGCTTATTTAAAGAGCTAGCTAGTGGAACCAAAACAGACAAACAGGAAAATGATAAACATTTTCAGTAGTCAGTTGTAACTTTTAATTTCTGAAGTATTTTCCTTTTCCTTTTGCTCAGTAGAAGGTTTTCTGAGGGAAAATACTGTGCTGGATGTGTAGAACAGCTCTCAGCCTGGTAGCTGACATGTCTACCTGTGTTCCCCCTACTACATCATCAGCATTGTGATGTCACTGGCAGTGACATCACAGGCATTAACCTGGCAGCTACTGAGTGGCTGTTCCTAAGCAGCAGTTATGTCACAGTCCATTGGTCACAGTGCTGAATATGTAATGGGGAACAGAGCTAGACAATAGGCGCTGCCAGGCAAGAGTGCTGTTGCACACATCACACCTACTAATAATATCAGGTGAACAGTTTTCTAATTAACCAAAGAGGGGGGAAAAAGTACCTCAGATAATAAAGATAATGGTTCATTTAAAAAAATATATTTTTAGGTAGCACACTAGCTTTTTAAGAGCATTAAACATGCTTATAGTGTGTGTAAAAATAAAATGTAGCAAATCTTTCCCTGTCCCGAACTATCCTTAGCATATCTGATTTTTTTAAAAGTATCATTTGATTTACTTCATAAGACTATATTGTAGATTATACCTGGAAACCCAGAGGCACCGCTACCAGAGGCCTCTCGACACAGCTCAGACATGATGACACTATATGGAGTGTGATTTAGGACAGAGATGGACTTAATATGTTTGCTTTCTTTTGAAAGGAGCTGGGGCGCTTTTCAAATTGTGGTTATCATACATACATGGAACCTTTCAGCCATTCTCAGTGTGGATGGGGTGTGTGTGTGTGTGTGTGTGATACAAACATTGCATGATAGCTCAGTTTATTACAGTATGCTTCTGTTTTAAGATGTTTCTTTGCATAAATGTCCTTCCTCAAAGCACAGTTTTAGCATGCTTATGCCCATGATTTTTATTTATTTAGATACTGACTATGAAGAATCTTCGGCAACAGGAAAATTATCCTTGGAAAGCAACTCTGAAAATAGTTCACAAAAAGAGGACTTATCCTTCAGCAGTACCAGAGACAAGTCTTCAGTGAATGAAGACAGGTTGCAGAGTTATGATGAAGAATTCATGACAAAACATGAGTCACCTCTGCAAAGCCATGTTGATGACCAAGGCACTCAGGGATTACCACTGAGGGGTTTATCTTTAAGTGACAGTATGAAGGAACCTCAGCTAAGAGAACAGGGATGCTGTTATGATGTGCAAATGTCTTCAGTAAAGCAAAATTTATTGTGTGGCTATGACACTGAAGAACCTCGCAGAACAGATATGTCATCTCATCATACTCAAACTGGTGATTCTTCTTTGAACAAAGACTTCGTGCCGAATGTTGGTGCTGATGTGAGTTCAGCAAGAAAACAAGATTTAAAAAGGCGTAACTGGGAGGCAAATTATTTAGAACATGAGGTTAGTTTTTTTAGTGGTTTGCCGAACAGAGATGATGGGCTGTTCAGTACTGTTGGGGGCACACAATCACATGAACACTTTTATTCTCTACAACAGGTGCCGAAAAATATTCTGAAGTTTATATTTTTGATTTAACAATCCTATAGTGACATCATATAATTTAATTATATTATAGTTTGGTACAATATCTAGTCATTTGATGGGATTTATTGACCTTTAAAGTCAATTGAGTATGGACTGCTTTGGAGTCTGTATATGTATCTCATCTAAAGGTTATGTTACTTTTGACAGTAGTGAACAGAGTAGTCAGTGCTCCAGATAATTTTGGCAGGCAAGAGTAATTTATTCCTCAATTTTCAAATTACAAGAGAAAAATGAGTACAGTGTTATCAAACCTGAAAGAAAAATGCTCCTTTTAAAATTACAGCAGTGTTACAAAGTGCTGTTTTGCTAGGTACGGAGCATTGGTGAATAAGATAAGTTGGTACTGTCAGAGTGCTTTGAAATTTAAATTTATTTAAATGTACAAATCCAAACTTGGCTCTAGATCTTTTGCCTCCATTACCGTCTTAAGCATGGAATGCGTGTAAAGCATTAAACAAATGTCCAGGCCGGCTCCATGGCACTGAGTGATGGGTGTTCGCTAGGTACGCTGGTGTCCCGGGTTCGTGCCCCGAGCCTGGACGTCAGGAGTGGAGTCCGGTAGGGAGGGAATAGAGAGCATCCTTTGGATGCTTCCTCCCAGAGGGGCAGGTGCCCTTGGATCACTGTTTGTCAGCCCTTGGGGGTGGTTCGGGTAGCATTCCTGGTGGCGTGTGGCCTCGACGCAGTGCTGAACATCTTCACCCCAGGATGATGCTGCGGCTGGCCCATTGTGGGAGGGTGTGGGTGGAGTCAGGAGAAAAACAGAAAATCCACCCTTGGCCGACAGAATGACAGCTGCCGGTCCCCGCCGCCATGATAGCCCGGAGGTGTCCATGCCTGGGATACACACTAGACACCTGCGGGCATTTCTCCTCTCCCAGTTGTGGGCCCCACAGGGAAGGGGCCCACCCGATGAAGGATTACGTCAGGTTACCTGGGGTCACAGCACAGATGGGGCGGCAGATGGCAGCAGGGCTGGGATGGCATTGGGCCTTGACGGCCTGAAGGAGTGGCCGACTGGGGGACCAGGAAGGAGCAAAAAAAAAAATGTCCAGGAAGCATAGAGAGTAGTTATACATGGTTGCATGCAGACCAGTAAAATGGGCAGGCTCAGGAGCTTGATGCTTTTTGAAGGGCAGGAGTTTGTGGCACTCAAAGAGACCTAGTGGGGGGAAGACCATGACTCGGCACCAGGATGAAGGTTTTCAGAGTGTCCTGAAAGGATAGGCATGCCAAGAAAGGGAATGGATGGTTATCTTTATAAAGGAGGGATTCACTGCAGAGTTCTAGGAGGACATCGGGGCAGACAGTGCCACTGAGTCCATCTGGATTGAGTTTGGGGAAAAGAGGGGAAAAAATCATAGTGGGGTGTGCTACAAACCTCCAGACAACTCAAGTGGAATGATGCCCAACTGGCCAGGGAAATTAACAGTCAGATTGAATGTGGTGGTGTTCCTGCAGAACCTCATTATCCTGGACATAGAGTGGCAGCTTCTCCTGGGCATAGACTGATGGCTTGAGAAGTCTAATGGCAGGGCTGAGACTGAGTTCCTGTCTACATTCAAGAACTGTACCATAGAACTACATGTCCAGCAGGACTAGAATTGAGGTCACTCTTGCCCCTGTTCTCAGAAGTGGGGGTTGGGTCCTGTCCTGTATGAATGTCAGGGAATGGATGAGTGGCAGTGCCCACAATTCTGCCAAGTCTCTTGTGACTGGGAATATTGCAGGGTAGCATTTGACAGCATTCAAGCATGGACGAAGGTCAGCTCACTGGTGCTGTCTTCATCGACCTCACCAAGGCTTTCGACCTCGTGGATCACCCCTTACTCCTGTCCAGCCTCCAAGAACTTGGCTTTTCATCTCCCGTCACAAGCTGGTTCAGAAGCTACCTAACAGATAGGACCCAAGCTGTCAAACTAAACTCTGCAATCTCTGGCAGCACCACTATCAACATTGGAGTGCCACAAGGCTCAATACTGGGCCCTCTCCTGTTCTCATTGTTCATTAACAACCTTCCTAGCAGCATCTTATCCTGTGCCTCTCTTCTCTATGCAGATGACCTGGTCATCTATGCTAGTACGGATAATATCGACCACCTAAACGTGACACTGACCTCTGCTTTCCACACTGCTCAACAGTGGCTAAACTCCCATCGCCTTATCCTGAACTCCAGCAAAACCAAAGCAATGCTACTGGGCACTACCCATAAGCTAAGATCCTGCTCATCTCCTTTAAAAATCCTTGACCTGGACGGGACCCCTCTTGAAATAGTCAACTTATTCCGCTATCTTGGCATCCTACTTGACCAATCCCTGGACCTGAACCTGCATATTTAAGAAACCTGCAAAACTGTGAACTGCAAACTGGGGGCTGCCTACAGAACCAGCTATATGCTTACACCTGCTGCCAAGCTGGCCATTGCCGGAGGAATCCTCCTACTTACTGCGCTCCCATCCTGACTATGGCGCATAAAACTACCTTACAAAAATGGGATGTCACCTACAACAATGTATGCCGTTATGCTTCAAAGGCCCCTCGGCTCAAGCATCACTACCAACTGTATAGAGACCTTGGCTGGCTCTCTCCCTCCGCCACCAGACTTTACTATCTAGGCTGCCTCTGCGACTCCGTCATCAGAATGGACAGACCAGCATCACTAGCTGAGCTGCTTCAGCCCGCTTCCTCTTCACGTGAACTGAGATCATCAGATAAATCTCTCCTGAAAGTCCCCCGTTGCCGCACCTCAAAGGGGTCTGGTGCATTCGGGCATACTGCCCCACAAATGTGGAACATGCTGCCACTTGATCTAAGACATACATTGTCACACTACCTCTTCAAGCGTGGGCTACACAACCACCTAGTTGCAACGGACCAATGTGCCTGCTATGACCCTACCTTAGCCTGCCCTACCACACCCCCTTTCTCCTGCCTTATCCTCCCCCTATGCTAGATCCCCTCACTCCAAACACTCACTCTCCCTGCTATCTCTTCCTTACCCTATCTATCTGCTTATACTTCCCTTATCTCACTTCTCGGTTATGTAGCCTGTTGCACTATTCAATGATTGTGTTATATGAAATTAGACCTTATTGTTATGCCTCTTCTATTGTACTGTGTATAATGTCTGCACCTTGCCTTTCACCCTTCACACTGTTTTGCCTGTTAACTGCTGTTTAAACCTTTACTTATATTTAGCTGACGGTTTTCTCTGTGTATTGGGTACTGGTACAACTAAGGTCTCAGCCTCTCCCCTCCCCACCCTTGTAAGTTCCTTCCCCGGTTTGTCCGGCACAGCCAGCCTGGCTCCGCTTCCCTTTTGTCTCCCCTCCTTCCTACAATCTCCCTCCTAAACCTGCCCTGTCGCTGACTCCTATGCCCTCTCTAGGACCGCTACAGGTGACTCGTCCAGCTTCCATAGCCGCTGGACCAGCGTAGCCCCCACCCGGCTGAGCACCAATCCCATGCCAGAACAGAACGTGAGCCGGGCACTTTCACTTTACTTTCGACCACTAAACCATCATTTGCCGTGTTTCCCCGACCCCACCTGTTGGACACTCTCAAGCCGGTGAGCGGTTCCATGAGCCCGGTTTCAGATCCCAGCCTTCTGCCGCAAAAGCCGTAAAGTCCCTTCGCACCCCGACTGAATTTCAGCTCCTATGCCCGGTAACAGAACCAGTGGCCCAGACACTTTCCTTACCTTCGGCCGCTGATGCCGCAAGGTTGCCTTATTTCACCTCCGACCCCCCGCCTTCTTGATACTTCTAGCCGGAAAGTGGACCCATGAGTCTGGCTACAAGTCCCTGCTATCTGCCGCAGAAGCCGTTAGAGCGCAGTCCTAACCTGCTCTCATGGATCCTTAAGCCCCCGCCTTCACCATGTCTCCCCTTTCTTCCTCTCACCATGTCTGCCAGTATAATCTCTGAGGTCTGTCCCGGTACCAGTACCCGTTTTCTCCTGCTACCTGTAAAACAATTGTGATTTTTCAGTGTATCTTGGACCTGTAACCCTGCCTCATTGTCTTTGCAACTGTACTATGTATTGTTCCTGTGCCTCCCGGGTCGTGCCTGAAAATAGTCACCTGTTGGCTAGTGCACTTACCCGGTAAGCAAAAACTAAATAAATAAATGATCCTAGAGCTTGCATTGTCCCATGCTATGTTAAAAATTATTTTGAGAGCACAGTTGAGTGGTGAGCTGAGGCAGGGGACCTCGCTCCCTGCCCCACCAGTGACCCAGGTTTGCAGTGAACTGGGGTCACTCGGAGGTTGGCTGGTGGAAGGAAGATCGAGCATCCTGTGACAGTGCTCCTCCTTTGGGGAGGAGGAACAGCATACATGGCTACCCTGTTGCCACCAAGTGGAGGCTAGGTGGTGGAACAGTGCTCTTTCTGATGAAGCCCTGAGCAAAACTGATCAGGGGATCCAGTGTGTCGGCTCTCCCGACATGGGTTCCACTAGATTATAAATGATTCCACTGCTTTAATTTGCACAATATGCACATGTTTGCACAGAAACAAATATTTCTGTATTGTATCCAAGACTGGTGCTGGTTGTTTTGTTATTGGCGGAACAGCGGTTGCCTACCTAGTTGGCTAGGTGCAGGTCGCTGAGGTGTATTGTATCTTCATGCAGTACGTGCACGCCTTAGCACATATTCCAGCCCGGGGAGAAAAGCTGTGGTGAAGACTGCTTGGGCAAGCAGGATGATGGCAGTGTACCCCCCAGGCTGTGCATCAGCTACCAAGGTGCCCACCCACCCAGGGAGGTTCATGAGGTAGTCGGTAAGTTCTGGGCTGGGTGGGTGGCGGGGCTGGAGTTAACTGCTGGATAAGGGCCACCCAAGTGTCGGGCAGAAAAATAGAAGATGGAAAAAAATAATTTGGGGAGAATCATACATTTTCGACAAGTCATAAGAAGCAGGGAAGCTGGTTAACCCAATTAAGTAGGACTTTGGGCAGTGGGATGGAGTGGAGGAAGTAGATGGTGATGAACAATATTGTCTGACTGTGCACAGTATTGATGGGGTGCTTCTAGTATGTTGGATGTGAATGGTTTTGTTTTACTCGAGTGGTATGCTTTTCGGGGGCTTACTTTATTAAAATGCATTCTGTAATTGCTATTTCAGCAAGCACACAGTAAGGTTATTTTGCTGTCCCTGGGTAGTGATTGACATGTGCTGCCATCTGTTTGTGCTTTCACAGCTGCTCCCCATGTACATTTACATTTAGAAAAACTAAATACAGGCACTCTGTTATTATTTTGCAGCTGGTTCATTTATTATACAGTAGTTCACCGGTATTTTGATGTTGAATGCTTGATTAATATTGATTATTAAAATTAGGAAAATCATTTATTTCTTTTCTTGTTAAAGTTAGGAATGCCATTGTTTTTTCTCTGCAGGTACCAAACTGTTTTACTGTATGCATATAAGGGCCAAAAAGGAGATGGCTACTGCTGTGCTTTGGACTTGATTTAAGTGTTGGGGAAAATCCTTGCTCTGTGGGTACTGTTAGTCTTACGCAGTGTGCTTTTATTTTCACAGGTATTTGCTGTTTTTAGGAAGACTTCCAGATGGTTATGTAACTTACTTTGAGGCTATATGATGTATCATATTGTTTATGATCTTGATAGTGTTGCTACATGTACCCATAATGGTATGTGTGCGTAAGCTCTTTACAAAAATGCAATAAAATATGATCTATAACACCTTTCTAACGGCATGAATCCAGTAGTGATGATATACAAAAAACTGCATCTCCAGCCTGAGATGTTGCCTCAGAGAATTTGGAATGTTGATGAAAAATCAGAACTCTGTTCAGAAGTTGCTGTGTGCTGATGATCCCTGTAATATTGTAACATCAAATTTATTTTTTCCACTGAAGACAAAATTTGCCTTGAAGCCTTCTCCTAAGTCCGTCAGGGAAGCCCTATATTATTTTATACTTTTAAAAACTCTTTAGTGTTGTTTTTTCCTAATGTAGGGCAAGAGGACCTGCCAGAGGAGCTCCTCATAATGTCCCCGCATGTATCTTGCAGTGGTGCCTCGCCTCTCCCAAGGTCAAAGAGCATCAATGGTGGCACCTCCTGGTCAGGTAGGATGGAGAGCGAGAGTGACACCTCGACAGTTGGCCCTAGAGATGATGCTGAGGGGAAGACTCTGGAGGGTCGTGGTAGACCACATGCTGAGCTATGTTGACATGCTTTGGAGGTATGACCATCGGTGGAAGCGGATCCCGAGTGGAACTGGTTAGGGATACAGTCCGGGACACGTCCTTCTGTGTGAGGAGCGGAGAACCGGGGTCTGGGAGATCAATTCCTTGTCCATCTCCAACAGCTGGTCAAGAGGCTCAAGAAAAATCTTGACAGCCTTCTTGACCGGTGTCGAGGTCGGCAAGCCAATGGAGCCACTGAGGATTTGTCAACCAAACCCTCGACCTAAGAAAGCTTGACTGCACTCCCGTGGAGCAATCAGGGAGTCGAAGTGGGAGGACCTTGATCTTTCACGATCCCATGACCAGTGGCACTTATGCTTCTTACTGTGGTGAGAAGGGCTTTCCCTGAAGGTCTGGAGGGCTGGACACATTTCATGGAACCCCTCCGTGAAGGGCCTTTCAGCGCTGGCCCCAACCAGCAGCAATGCTGATGAGGTACTCGCCATAGCCTCCTCCTCAAAAGCCACAAGTTGTGCTGAAGACCCAGCTACGTCCCCACAGATGCATGTAGTTACGCCCTGCGGGGGGAACAAGCTCCCTCGGTCCACTGTACGGGTCGCAACGGTGCTGGAACCTGGCTGGATGTACTGCCATGCAGCAGTGCATCCCCAGCCCTCAGTTGCCCAGCCGACTTTCTGGGTCCACTCAAGAACCTCCGGGTCATCTGCACAGAAGCACATGGCATTTTCCTGGGCCATTGGCGCCACCTTAGCGTTTTAATTTAGTTTTGCTATTTGTTTTAGTTCAAGAGGTTATTTTATTAATATATATATATATATATATATATATGTATTTTAGTAGTTTTCTCCAGTTCCCAGTCGGTTCCCAAACCTGGATAAAAGTCCCACTTACAGTTTCCGCTACAGCACGGTAACCCTTATTTTTTATTTAAAAAACAAATTCAAATAACCCCGTATTTTACTAAAGAATTTTCCAGTATTTTTAAACTAAGGAACCAGCAAAAGTTTTTTTTGACTTTTTCAGTTGATTGGTATGACTAAAAAAAACTAAGAAAAGTACAGGGCCTGCAGGATTTAAAAACTGTGAATCCTGTAAAAAGATTCTGGTGAAGGTAGACCACTGCTGTCTGTGTTTTGACTGTTTAGGCCTTGACCACGATTATTTAAACTGTGAACTGTGTAAATTGTTTTGCCTTAAAACTAAAAAGAGAAGGGCAAAGCCCATAGAATCTAAGTTTACGGCAGAGTCAGCAAACAGCTCTCCTAAAAGAACTACAAAAAATGAAGGAAGTATCACAAATAGTGGCAAACACAAATCCTCAAGTACAGCTCCACATAATGAACAAAAGGTGACAAAAAAGCAGCAGTCTCTGATCAAAGAGAGAGTTAAAGCTGCTAAGCCATCATATAGCTCAGTTGAAGAGCACAGGGTGTCCAGTGGGAACCCTGATGCTAAAGACTGCAAAAAACAAAAGGCTACAGATGCTCTGGTGCCATCAACACCAGCTAAGAAAAATAAAAAAGAAACGCATCTGATGGCACCTTCCCCCCAGTAGGACCAGAAGCCATGCAGTGGAACAGAGAGCTATGCCCTCAGCTGAAGACATTACAGAATGAGGCAGTTCCACCAGGCTTCAAGACATGGGAAACATGTCCACTATTCCTGCCTCCCCCTCCCCAGATTCAGGCATTTTTTTGAACCTGTGCTGGAGGAGAATGATGAAAAACAGGATGAAGGGGAACTGGTAGAAATGGAGACAACCCCTGAACATGATTGGTTCACCATCCAGAGTCAATGTTCCCTCTTTATAAAGAATCCCTCTATAACAAACTCCCTCTTATAGTGAACACCTTTGATGGCTCCCATTGTCTCCAGAATAAGCATATTAACACCTCACTATAGTGAATAACTGGCTATAATGAACACATGTGCTGGGTCCTGAGGTGTTCACTGTAGTGAGGGGCCACTGTATTCCTCTTTTGTAAAGCATATGGTTGAGACACTAGATATCCCCTCTGTTGAGACTAGGAGGACATAAAAGAAGCAAAATTCATGAGTATGCTGGGATTGGCCTCGACAAAAAGGGTCATAGTACACAGCTACAAATCCCTCAATAAAAACTCACAAGTGGAATTCTGGAAACCCAAATTCAGCTCCTAGAATTGACAAAAAGGGGGGAAAAGAGATCTGAAATAGAAAGGCAGGGAGTTGAATTTTTATGTGCACATCCTGACCATGAGGAAGTTGTGCAAGCAATTACATGTGAAAAATTAAATGTGTCACTAGCAGCCATGCCACCTGAAAAAGATTCCAGAAAACTGGATTATATGGCAAGAAACAGGTACACCCTTAGCTACCCTGTAATTAAGGCAGGCTGCATATAGTGCACTGCACAGCACCAAAAGCTGTCTGGAGCACTGTCCATGCTCTGAGTCAAAAGGTGAGCTGTGATGTTGGCAGTGACTTAGTCGAGACTGCTAAAGATGCATTGGACGTTACTAAATACCAGTTTCATATGGCTGTAGACTCAAATGATGCAGCCTCAAGGGTTCAAGCACATGCAGCAGCTGTGAGGAGGTATGCTTCACTCAGAGAAACGATCCATTCCGAGGACACAGAAATCAAGGCTATGGATTTTCCATTCCTGGGACCATCCCTCTTTGGGGACAAGATAGAAGCCTGTCTGAAAAAGGTTGATGTACAAAAAAAACAACCTATACAAATCTGATTCAGAAGGGAAGAACTTATACTTCCTTCAGGCCATATGGAAGGGGAGGTAGGGGCAGGGTCTAGTATCAGAGACCCTGTTCCTACTATGATTACTCTCCTCAGAGAGGTGTCCAAAGAGGCAAAGGCAGGAGAGGTGCAGGGCAGAGACAGGCACCAGTTCCTAAACCACAAGAAAAACAGAAACCATGACTCTGTGCAGGCTGCCATAGACCCTCTCTGAGTGGGAGGCCATCCGACTCGTAAAGGTTTGGCGCAAGCCCCGTAAACTGGATCCCCCTTGGACGCAAAGTTAGACTGGGGGAAGTTGGTCTGACTTGCTGCATCTGCTGCACCCGATTGTGAATTACAGTCTGCGCTAATGTCTGTCATAAGCCCCCTGCACCGTCTGTTTGGCACACCGGGGACTTGCGGCAGACATAACTCTTCTTGAATTGGGCCCAAAGAATCCATTAACAATAAAAACCATAGAAAAGGTCCCTGTCTCTCAGTGAGGAAGAGGCCTCTTCTCAAAATATTTAATCACATTGAGGAAGAATGGGGATTGGCAGCCCATTTTGGACTTAAGGTTCCTGAACAGGCACATCAAAAGGAAAAGTTAAAAATGGTAACACTAGGAACAGCGATACCATCTGTACAAAAAGGAGAGTGACTGGGATCACTGGATCTGAAAGGTGCATATTTTCACATCCCTGTAAGACCTGGTCACAGAAAATACCTCAGGTTCAGACTAGGAAAACAGCAGTACCAGTTTGCAACACTGCTTTTTGGTCTGACCTCAGTCCCAAGTGTGTTTGAAAAGCACCTAGCAGCAGTAGCTACATTCCTGAGAAGGAAAGGGATAGTAGTGTATCCTTACCTGGATGACTGGCTAGTCACATGCAGATCAAGAGAAGAGGCACAGAGCTCCCTTGCATTTGTAAAAAAAAAAAAAAAACACCCTGGAAAGTCTAGGTTTCTCCTAAACCTGGAAAAGTCACAGCTAGAACCCAGTCAAGTGCTGGTGTTCGTAGGAATAGAATTAGATACCACTCGGGGGAAGCATTCGTTCCATAGGCAAGAGTGGAAAGTCTGCTGTCATGTGCAAGGTCCGTTAAGCCAGGCAAGCCAAGGCCAGGAAGGGACTTCTTGAAGTTACTAGGCCACATGTCAGCAGCAACAGCTGTTTTGCCATGGGCTCGTCTATAGATGAGAGATGTACAGTACCACTTAAAAAGACACTGGCATCAAAAAGCAAATTCACCGAGGCAGCCAGTACCAGTCACAAACAGCCTAATCAGGACTGTGGAGTGGTAGAAAGAGGTAGACAATCTCAGAGAAGGAATCCCCTTCCAGAAACTGTCCACAGCCCTCACTTTGACAACTGATGCCTCCCTTCTAGGATGGGATGGGCATCTGCAACAACAGACAGTAAGTGGTATCTGGTGTCTACAGGAGCAGCAGGAGCACATAAATCTTTTGGAGCTCAGGGCAGGGCTGCTTTCAGTGCAGTCCTTCTCAGGCCTGGTGCGGAACCAGTCCTTGATACACAGATGCATACATAGATGCTGTCGGCAGATAAGGACCATTAGGCCCATCCAGTCTGCCCATTTAAGCTGCCTAACGAAGTTTCCATTAACCCTATTTGGTCATTGGCTTTTAGTATTTTCTTCCTATCTCTGTTATTCCTTTGTTTCTGTCCCATGCATGTTTGAAGTCCGCCACTGTATGGGCTGCCACCACCTCCTGGGGCAGGCTATTCTATGCACCCACCACCCTTTCTGTAAAAAAGAACTTCCTGACATTTCCCCATATGTGGCCACCCCTTAGTCTCATGTCGTGTCCTCATGTCCTGGCACTACTATTAATCTGGAATATGTTGTCCCCTTCCACCTTGTTAATGCCCTTGAGGTACTTGAATGTTTCTATCATGTCACCTCTCTCCCTCCTTTGTTCCAGCATTTACAAATTGAGTTCCCTCACTCTCTCCTCGTAAGGCTTCTGATGTAATCCCTTCACCATTTTGGTCGCCCTCCTCTGCACTGTTTCTATTTTGTCAGTGTCCTTTCGATAGTGTGGTCTCCAGAACTGTACACCATATTCAAGGTGAGGTCTCACCAGAGTCTTGTACAGTGGAACTATTACCTCCCTCCTTCATCTTGTGATTCCCCTTCCAGTACAACCCACCATCCCACTGGCCTTTCCCACCGTCTTTGTCTGCCTAGTGGCCTTCAAGTCATCTGTGATTATGATCCTCAAGTCCCTCTCCTCCTTAGTTACTGTCAGCAGCCCCCCAACTTGTAACTCACCCCAGGGTTCCTGCTTCCCACATGCATGATTTTGCACTTTTTTGTGTTAAACTTTAGCTGCCATGCCCATGACCATCTCTCCAGCAATTCCAGGTTTTTTCTCATCATTTCCACCCCCTCCAGAGTATTGTCCCTGTTGCAGATCTTGGTGTCGTCTGCAAAAAGGCAAACTTTTTCCTCCAGCCCATCTGCAATGTCACTGATGAAGACATTGAAGGGGACTGGCCCCAGAGCTGACCCCTGAGGTACTCCACTGGTCACCTGCTTTTAGTCTGATTGGGGTCCATTCACCACTACTCTCTGTTTTCTGTCCCTTAACCTGTTTCCAATCCAGTTCACCACCTTGCGCCCAACCCCAGGCTGCCTAGCTTGTTGACCAGTCTCCTGTGTGTGACCTTATCAAATGCTTTCTTGAAATCGAGATGTGCAATACCTACCCCGCCCCCCGTGTACTGCCTTTGTCACCCAAAATCTATCAGATTAGTTTTACTGGATCATCCTGCAGAGAACCCATGTTGCCTGGGATCCACCAGTCCATTGGCTTCCAGGTGTTCTACTGTCGTTTCCTTAAGGAGTACCTCCATTATCTTTCTAACTACAGAGGTTAGACTAACTGACCTATAGTTCCCCTCTTCTTCTTTACTACCACTCTTGTGAAGAGGGACAACATTTGCCCTTTTCCAGTCCTCTGGGAACCACTCCAGTGTCTAAGGACTCACTGAACAGGGCTGCCAGAGGGGTAGCCAGTTCAGTCCTCAGTTCATTTAGGACCCTGGGATGTATACCATCTGGACCTATGGCTTTTTACATCATTAGCTTCGTCAGTTCTTCTAGGACCCTCTCCTCTGTGAATGGACTGATGTTTACCTCCTTATCCTAAGCTCCTTTGAAGTCTAGATTTGGGCCCTGCCCATCCCCTTCCACAGTGAAGACTGAACATAAATAATCATTCAGGATCGCTGCTTTTACCCCTGTCTCCCTCCACTATCTCCCCCTTGGCCCCTCTAAGCTTTACTACTCCCCCCTTTCCTTCCTTCTCTCACTAATGTACCTGAAGAATGTTTTGTCTCCTTTTTTAACCAATTGAGCTATTCACTCCTCCTTTTGTGCTTTAGTGCTCCTCACTGCCTTTCCTGTGTCTCTCAGACCCTTCTGGTACATTTCTTTGTCCTCGTCCCTTTATATCTCCTTATGCTTTCTGAAGGCTAGCCTCTTGGCCCTTTCTTTTTCTGCCACCCCTCGAGAACCAAAGTGGTTTTCTTCTCCTTTTACACTTGTCTAGTGACCTAATGCATGGTTTTGTTACCTCCGCTATAGCCTCCTTGATGTATGCCCATTTCTCCTTAACATCCCCGCTTATCCCCCTTTCAAGGTTTTTTTTTTTTTTTAGCTGTGGTCCCATACCGGTAAAGTCTGCCCTTCTAAAGTCTAAGACTGTTGCCTTCCTATGGGTTGGCTGGATCCCTGTGTCCACTTTGAACCGCACCATATTGTGGCTGGACCTTAACTGACCTTCCACCCTAAGATCTGCTACCCTGACTCTGTTGGTCAGTACCAGATCCAGGATCACCCGGTCCCTGGTAGGTTCCTGAACCAGCTGCCTAAGGCCAGTCCCCTCAAGGGAGTCCATGAAGTCCTGTGTCCTAGCTGAGGCCCCTGCTGGGATGGATCAGTCTACCTCCAGCATGTTAAAGTCTCCCATTAGCAGCACCTCCCCCCTTGCTGCCATTTCATGTATGTTTTTTACCAGCTGCTTGTCAATTACCTCGGCCTGAGCTGGGGGTCTGTAAACAACCCCTGTGCGAATTGCTGTTCCATTGCCTGGCTCAAGGGTGACCCAGACTTCCTCCATTTGCTCATGCCTGTTTTGAATTTCAGTCACTTTTATGCTGTCTTTGACATAGAGGGCAACCCACCCCCCTTTACCCTCGCTATCTTTTCTGAAAAGGGCATAACCTAGTACACGTATGTCCCAGCTGTGGTTTGTGGCGTACCATGTTTCGGTTATCGCCACTATGTCCAGATCAGCCTCCATCATTGCAGCCACCAGGTCTGGGATCTTGTTCCCCAGAGTACAAGCATTTGTGTGCATGACCTTCCATGAAATGCGGCATCTTTTTTTTCCCTCCTTGTATATTGTCCCTTGCTTCATCCTACTTTTCCTGGAGTGTTCTGTGTGGTGCTTCCTTTTTATTACCTTACTGGTTGCTTGTGGTTCAGGTAAGAACATACAGTGCCACCACAATGTGCTATGTACACAAACATGGTGTTGCCAGATTCTCAAAGCTCTGCACATAGGCAATAAGAATTTGAAATGTGCTTACTCATTAAATGCAAAAATGTCTGTTGTTCACTTGCCAGGGAACGACAATATGCTGGCAGACTCACTGAGCAGGATGAGCCATGGAAACCACAAATGTGCACTAGATCAACAGGTGGTATACATTCTTTTCAGGAGATGGGGAACACTAGAGGTAAACTTGTTCACCTTGTGGGAGAATCACAAGCTCCCATGGTTTTGTTGCAGACCACTACACATGGGGACCCTATCTCAGGATTCACTCATCCTTGACTGGAATGGGAAGTTCCTTTATGCATTCCCTTCATTTCATCTGATAGTGTGCAATGTAAACTGAGGAGGGAATTATCAACAGTGATTCTGGTGGTGCCAGACTACTTTTCTACACTGTCTCGGTCAGGCAAGAACCCCATCTCACTGTTCATGAGATATGACCTCCTAACTTTGTTTCAAGGCAGGGTACTGTTCCCAAACCTCAGAACATGGAGACGGAATGCATCATTCTTGAGGACCTAGAATATTCGGGCATGAACCTTTTAGGTAGTCTTAAGTATGCTGGAAGGTTCAAGAAAATCCACAAGAAAATCTTATTCTTTAAAATGAAAAAGATTCTCCATTT
This sequence comes from Neoceratodus forsteri, assembly GCA_016271365.2. NCBI lineage: Eukaryota > Metazoa > Chordata > Ceratodontiformes > Ceratodontidae > Neoceratodus > Neoceratodus forsteri. Next base: position 214,552,454 of record CM057456.1, read on the forward strand.
GGTGCTCAGGAAAAGGTGCATCTTCCCTGGAAGCTGACTTGCCCCTGGTTCTTGATTACCTGGAACATTTTCACGCAAATGAACTTAGAAATTCAAAATTGAAAGTCCATCTGGCAGTAGTACATAGGCATAAAAACTCGATGCAGTAGAGACATCAGTGCCATACTTTATGGCAATATCTGAATGCCGAGTGTCTGGCTGAGCTAATTCCTGTATCAAGGCAACCTTCTGCTCAAGAGTCAATGTGGTCTTCTTGACTTTCTTCATCATAGTGGCTGGGTTCAGAAGGGTAGCTGGCACAGCTAGCTGTTTATTTTTTGTTGACCGGGTAAGTGCACTAGACAAATCCTGCCTGTTTTCAGGCACAACCTGGGGGAGGGGGATACAGATGAATGCCACCTGACCTTGAAACTAGATTAAGCTGTTGGTGGTATTTCTAGTGAATTAGGGAAATTTGGCCAGGACACCGGGGAAATTCCCCTACTCTTGGCCAGTAGGGGGACAGGCTGTCAGACTGCATGATGGCCACTTTGTCTGGAGCACCGGAGGGTGTGGAAGTATTACAGACAGGAGAGCAGGCCTCCTCTCCTGATCTGAGTTCAACAGGGGCTGAAGATGGTATTTTGCTTGCAGGTACTACTATCTCTGAAGAAAATATCACGGATATTTATATGTGTACAGAAGATTTGTGTGTGGAACCTGTCTTAAAAATTGAAAATGATCTAACAGATAATTTGGAGTTACAACAACAAAAACTTTTACAGCTTGTTCTAGTTGAAGAAGAACATCATTTGTTGGAAAAACAGCGTTTAGAAGAGAAACTAAACATACTGCATTCTGGAGCGGCTTCTGTCACCCCGAACCTCAGGCCTGTCAAACTATTGGACAACGCAGCTGCTCCTGAAACCGCCTTAGCGGGCCGGGTGAGTTTTCAAAAGTTTGCTCTGATATAACGAACACTAAGGCTGGCAGTAACAACACCTCTGATGGTGAGTGCCTAAAGCCTGAAGATTCTAACTCACCTACTCTCTTTCCCGTTCCTGGTTCCTTGCATGCTGAAAAAAATGCAGAGGTTTACTCGCAGTCTGAATCGCAGCTCCCGGTTCACTCTGAGCCACCGGCTGCACAAGTGCAGATGTCACTAACAAGCCAGAATGTTTCTGCAGCAACAGCTGGTCAGACTAGGAAAACTAGTGAGTGCTCAGAGCCTGATTTACAACCGAACGTACCTGCCTTCTCCGTGGGTCAAAAGGTACAAGGTTCGGATGATGTGGTCCCGCAAGAAAAATCCCCTAGTGTCTCCCCTGGTCTTTACATTATCAAAAAGAGCAGGCTTTGTTTTCAGACAACCAAAAGCTGCAGAATAGGGGAATGAAATAATTTATCAAACCAGGCTAAACACACAAGAGAACGTTACAGACTTTTCTTTGGGGAAAAAATCTGAGAGAGCTGCACAACAGATACTATGTAATATACAGGCGAGAAGAATATAAAATACATTAATACTTCTCATTTGGTTTCCTCTTTCAACAAAACTACAATCTCCGACCCTGGTAAGAACATATCTGAGACGGCTCATGGACACCTCAAAAGCCCTTTCAGGGGCAGGATGGACTAGATCCATAGCAGGATTTGGATTCCAGACCCCGTGGATATTGCATTCTCTCAAGCCTCAGTGAGAATGGAAGCCTGGGGTCTCCTCCAGGCCTGTATCTAACCTCCCTTGCATCCTGACTCTATAAAATAGATGTGACTCCTGCCTCAGTACCTATCCAGGACAGCTCAAAAACAGTCACTACTGACTCTTTTCCACCTTTGATACCCGGGACACAGGCGGATGGAGAGAAACCCCTCCCTTGATGCCAGATCAGTCACGAGAACCCAAATCCTTACTGTCTGATCTCTTCTAATTCAAAACAAGTAGCTGCTCCCCGCGAGGAATGCAGTTCAGATAAGATATGGGGGTTGGAAAATCAACCTGATATCATGTGGGAAAAATGTTATTAAAAGATTCTTTACATTTTTCTCCAAAGGAATTCTATGCATTTATCAGTATTTCAGGTGAGGATAATATGATGTCAGCTTTCAACATCTTATGCACTAGATTTGTTCTGGGAGAGGTATGGGCAAGTTAAGACATCTCCAACATGGACCCTTTTTTGATTATACCCTGACTAAACCATTAATTAATGTGACCATTATGTTCTGTAACGAAGGGTTCATGTCAAAGGTATCACATACTGGTTATCAAAGAAATGTGAAATACTCAGTTCACCAGAAGCTGTTTTGGACGGAGAGCTATTCTGGACCAGGGGATGGAAGTACAAGGTAAAGCTATGACAGGGAGAGACAGGAATAGAACATATCCCAAATTCCCTCCTTTTAGGCAGAGATTGTGGGGTCTGTTTTTATGAGGGCCAACCCGAGCCTGCTATAGGTGTGGTTCCCGTACTCATCTCTCAAGCGCCTGTGACAACCCCGATGCAACAACTGTGGGGAAATTGGACACAGCATTGTGCAATATGCTAACCATACCCGATGTGACCTTTGCGAGGAATATGGGCATGTCTTTAGTGACTGCCCTTGGACAGCACGTAACAAAGCAAGCTGTATTAGCCTTGAGCTTCTCATCCAGCAAGCGCAAGATCTGGCTGAACCTACTCAGCCTACAACCAGTACCTCTAATGGTGATTCTCAAATCCCCACCCTCACCCTCCAGCCCCCCTCAAGGATCATCCTCCTCCCCTTCTTCTCTGCATCCCCAAACTCCATCCATAAATCCTTAGTGATTTCTATTGATCTAGAATCATAAGATGACTTAAGTCAGGCTCCAGCACAACAGATTATGAAACCTGATATGCTCACTCCAGTTTGTTATTCGGATCTGCCCATTCTCAAAAGGATGGTACTGTTGTACCTATTTCGGATCCCTTGCCCTGTAGAAGATCTTCCAGATTTTCTAAATATATTCCTCAGACCCTCCACCCCAGTGGAATCTAAAATTTATGTGTTGCCTTGTTTACCCTTGGGAGACTCTGAAATGGAAGTGGTGATTCCGACTCCCAAAATCTATTAATGACCAAGGTAAAAAAAAAATGTAGATGGAGATTATAGGGGAAAAACTTAGTCATTCTTTCTATTGGAATTTTGAATGACTAGTGGCTTAGTTTGCTCCTTCAATGTTCATAGTTTGTTAAATTATGAAAAACGAAGGGTTGTGTTTCAATTTTTACATGATAAAGTCATTGATGTTTGTTTAATTCAGGAAACTTGGATGCATGCTGCAGAACAGATTCATTTTTTTAAGAGAGAATGGGTCTGGGGTCCATCCTATTGGTCCTTCGGCCAGAAAATCATTCCTTTAACTTTTCTCTCCATAAATTATACGATTTAATACCTGGGAGAGCTTTGATATTGGATGGTCTGTGGAATAATATGGACTGTCATTTCATTTCAGTTTATGCTGCCCAGATAAAGGCAGAAAAAGTTAATCTTATAAGAGCAATCCAACTTTTTTTAGTTACACATTATAAAATATTTTTGTGTGGAGATTTTAATTGTACCTTGGTTACAGGGGACAAGTGGAAAAAAGGAGACAAAAAAATATATTGTGATTCTCATGCATTATCTCAGATGGTTTCTATAGCTGGGCTATTCAATTGTCATCTACTAAATACTAAAGGTCCTAAGTTTACTTATAAGCGTAACAGTTATTCCTCGACCATTGATTATATTTTTATATCATCAAATGTTCCTAAAGGTTCTTTAACTATGATTCCAGTTACTTTTCAGATAATTTATTATTGTTATTTTCTATACACCATTTTGTTCCTAAATCCACTCTTTATGGCAGATGGAAGCTTAATGACTCTATGTTAAATGATCCAATGGTTGTTCAGGAAGTAACAGCCTTACTTCAAGCTAGGCTGTCGGTTGAATGCCTATATACTGATAAAGGTGAATGGTGGATGGACACCAAAGCTGATATCAAGACGTGGTTTTCTAAATATGGGAAAAAAAGAGGAAATGCTACATTTCTGCACTTATTTATCCTTAGGCAACAGTTGCATAAATTAATTACTTTGTCAAACTTGTCCAGATTTGATTACTCCTTTCAAATTTCCACTGTAAAAGATGCCATGAAAGTTTTTGAGTCTACTAGGCAAGATCAATTCAGTCACTTCTGAATCATAACACAAAATCCTCGACTATAGTGACCCTATGAAGCCTGTAAAAATTTAAAAATACAGGCTCCTTAGAGTCTTTAACTACCCCAGATGGCAGAACAGTTACTTTTAGCAGAAAGAGAAGCTCAAATTCAGCGACATTATGGATCTCTTGAATCAAATATTAACATTTCATCCTCTGACATAAATGGGTTCCTAAGGTCAATGGAGATCCCGAATTTCCGATAGAAATACAAAATTACAATCCCGATCACTAAAACAGAACTTACATAGCCATTAAAGCGTTATGGCTTCATCCTGCTCTGGGTTTGGATGGTATCCCTCACTCATTCTACAAACTGTTCATTTCACAATTGGTAGAATGTTTATCACTTACACTTATTGGTTCACTAATAACATCATACATCCCACTTTTTCTGAAGGACTTCTATTTTACCTTTATAAAAAAGGAGACCGCACTGAAATAAACAACTGGAGACCTATAGTTTTAATGAACACTGATTATAAAGTGCTGGCACATATGTCAAATACTCGCTTAAAAACATATGCCTCCCGGGTGATTTCTCCAGTTCAATATTGCAATTTAACTGATAGAAACATTCAACAAGCCTTATGTACCATGAGAGATGTCATTTACCATTGTAATATTTCAGGAGTGTCAGGTAGTGTAGTAACAGTAGACCAGGAAAAAGCTTTTGATAGAGTTCTACATAGATACTTGTTTTCAGTATTAAAGGCTTACAAAATACTATCACTTTTTATAACTCAATTACAGTTATTTTATTCCTTTTTTACAGTCCGACCTTTGTTAAAAGGAGTGGTTGGACAAAATTTCACTGTACACTGTACACAAGGATGACCTTTGAGCCCTTTGCTGTATAGCTTTTCCCTTGACCCATTACTCCATTCGGCCGTATCATCTCCAAAATGGACTGGAATTATTGGGCTTGGCATCCCACATGCCTTACGCATTCAAGCTTATGCCGATGATATCTGTGTTTTTTTCTCATATCCCGAGCAAATTAATTTTTTTTTTACAAGAAATTGCACATTATCAGAAGGTCTCAAATGCCAAATTGAATATGGGGAAGAGCAAAGGTCTTTTTTTGGGGCCTGATGTACATCCTGATTCCATCTGGTATGGGCTTTCTTTCTTCCACTCCTTTAGAAATATTGGGGATCACACTTGGACCACATAATTTACCTGAACAAAATTCGAAACAGCTATTATTAAAGCAGAACAGAAGGTTAACAGATGGAGACAGTGGAAATATTCCAAAATAAAGCGAACTTATTTTAAAAAGTTCATTTTACCATTGTTACAGTAGGTAGCAGTATTATACCCATTACCTATCAAATTGGAAATAAGGATTTATAGGTTATGTTTTCAAATGTTATGGGGCTCAAAATTAAACCCCATTATACCTATTTGGATTTCAAGAAGGGTGGTCTCAACATGATAGAACCAGTTGTATTCCTTCATGCGTTGTTTTTAAACATTCTGTTGGCACTATACTATACAGCACTGACAATATTTCAAAGGTTTGTATGACAAAAGGCCTGGCTGTATATCTTAAATCATGGCTACAAATGGCACCTAAAATACACCCACGTCTACATATTTCCCCCTATTTTTTGCTGGCTGCTCAAAAGTTATATAAATGGGGTATCATGAAAAGTGGTCCCATCACACATTCCACAAAATCTCTATATCAAGATATAATAGCTAGAAACTATCCTAAGGAACCCTGTTTTAAGAATTGTCCCTCAGTAGATAATCATTACATTCTCCACCAGTTAACACTTTCAAGGATTCCTTAGAAAATGTGGGAGAACTTGTGGCTCACAGTTTACGGGAGGTTAAATGTAAGGGGTAACGCTAAACATAAAAGCATAACAGAACAAAACTATCCCTATATGGAATGTATAGCACAGATGGAAACTATGGAGCATTTCTTGTTACACTGCTCTTATACAGTTGCTTTGTGGAATTATTTGGCAATCAAATGGAAATTAAATTGGCTTCATTTTTTGAGTTATGATATACTTGTGGTGTGGAAATATGCACCAGGTTTATCTCAGTTTCACCCAGACACTTTAATAGTTTACTTCTGCTGCCTTAACTTTTATCTGTAGGCTCTCGATGCCAATGGGTGTTATATCAGAATAGGATGTCTTTGAATGTCTGAGTATATTAGTTTGTAAAGAACTTCAAGATATTTATAAATCAGACTGTTTAATATATTCTGCACATCAGGTGCTGCAATGGTGGAAGGGTTTCACTTATTTTATTAAATATAAATAGAATATTATTGCACAATTTGATCTGAAATTGTTCTGAGCTTTGTAATTTTCCTTTTTTGTTTCTTTCCTTGACAAGCGTGTACTCTTGATTGTTTGGATTATCTCTTATGTGTTTCTGATGTAGTTCAATAAAAATCTCCCCTACTCTTTTTCGATAAGTGCCATGGGATCTTTAACATCCACCTGAACTACCACCAGTCCAGTCAGATGGGACCTTGGTTTAACGTCTCGTCCGAAAGATGGCACCTCAGAAGTGCAGCACCCCTCTCATGCTGCACTACAGTGTCAGTACTGGGATATTAACTCAAGTGCCAGATGTGGGAACTGAACCCACAGCCCTCTGATCTCCCGGCCTCAGAGGCAAGTGTGCTACCTACTGAGCCACTGACACTGCTTGACTTATGAGCTAGTTTATGTACATAGTACAGTACTGTGGCTAACTAAGGTAATTAGAAGTGGTTCAGATGTTAAGGCTAAGGTGGGCAGCAGTTTCTGCAAAAGGTAGAAAATGTGTACTTAAAAGCTAGGGTGGACTAAAAAATCTATGCAAAATGTCATGAAAAATAAGCATTCAGCCATATTGTGTACTTATGTATAGCGCACTTAAGAGGTATAGTTTAACACTGGTTCGATAGGAAAAAAAAAGATATAAGAAAATTGTGCATTTGGGAGGGCTATGCCCAAAGTTCAGTGTTGGGGAATAACTCCTCCCATATATCAAATAAATTCCAGCCTGTCCCAGCAGCCCATGCTCAGCGTGTTTCAAGCACTTGAGCTGCTGCGTGGTTCATGTGGCTGTGCTACTTCTTCAATTTGCTCTATTTTTTCTGTGTTGCCTTCTGGTGTCCCTGTTCTTGATTCTGCTCCTGGTTTCTGCCATTGTTGCAGTCCCAGCTAACCCCCTGCCCCCACTGCCTTCTCCTTCCTCTCTGGACTTCATCCCTTTTGTCTGCCCTTTCTCCCTTCTCTCCTTGATGCCCTGCTGTTGCACCACCACAGCAGTTCTCCCTGCTGCTCCCCCCTCCTCTGTACTTCTCTTTTTTTCTCCATACTCGCCTGTGTTGCTCCTTCTTGGGTCTGCTCCATTTCTCTGTTGATGCTGCCTGTTTGCTTCCTTTTATTTATTTTTTTTAATTTCGCTCCATTTTTGGAGCTGTCTAGCTCCACTTCCACTTCAGAACCATTCATTCAAACAACATGAAGTCTTGCTGTATTCTGACTAAATGCAGTTAGCCCCAGCACTTGAACTGCCCCAGAGAGTAAGGAGTTAACTCTATGCTTAAGCATAGAACGTTGAGCTCGAGCTCAGTTTTCAGACCTCTGTCTGTGGTACTTCCCAGTGTAACCGTCAGATTCTTTACTCCGCCTAACAGTGAAGTCGCTCCGAAGATTTCCCCTGTTTGGTTTGGTAAAAAGTAAAGCGTTCGGTTTTAAACCATTCTGTTTGTTATTTTTAGATTTCCAGCCTCTATCTATGGTACAGGTAGTGTTGTAGATAGGTAATGACTGTGTTTATTTTGAAAAAGTGAAGTTGTTTTTTCCTTGGTTTCTATCGTTGGTCTGGTTAGGAACCGACCTTCTATTTTCTTTTTGTTTTTCTAAATTGAATTTTTCTGGGATTAGAGTGGTGTTCCAGTATCGATCAGTTTCAAAAGAACCGGACCTTTACTGGTTCTTTTTCAAAACCCATGACACGGTTTGTAACCGATCGGTTATTTTATTACCTGGTTTGAAAGCTGCTATAGGGTAATTTGGTAGGTTGGCCATGTCTAAGAAACCCAAGAAGAAAACCAGTCCCACTGGGTTTCAACACTGTACTGAGTGTGGGGAGGCCTTTGCCAAGGCCGACCCCCACCTCATCTGTGTTTATTGTCTGGGATTTGACCACCTCAAGTCAGACTGCCAAATTTGTAAAAACTTTCCTTAATCCACTCTAGATAAAAGACTGAGTAGGCTGAAGAAAAGGGAGGCCGAGAAGTCCCTAGATCCGGATGGCCAGCCCGGTTCGGTTGCGGCCGAACCTGAAGAGGTGCCTACTGACCTAGGCGATACCTCCTCGGGCAAAAGGAGAGCCGACCCTGAGGGGCTGTTTTCATCTAAAAGAAAACATAAGTCTGCCAGTTCGGGTCCTGTACCGCATTCTCCAACCGCAGATGAAATAGCCAAGGCGATTAGCATTGTCCAATCGCTTAGACCAGTTCCATCCGAACCTGTACTGCCAGTTAGGCGGTCAGTTTGGCCGGATCCGTCTCCTTCGGATTACGATCCAGATGCATTTTATGAGGAGTGGGAGGGAGACAAAGACTATCCCAATGATGATGATGATGATGATGACGACCAGGGGTCTGGATGTGCCCATTGAACCGGACATCTCCCCAGACAGGCCCTCGGATGTCTCTCCTCCCAGGTTCTCTGAGTCCCCTTCACACTTTTTGTTTTACAAAAAGGTGGCCGAAACCCTTCAGCTTCCCTTGGTTGAAGCTGCAGAGGAGGAAGAAGAGCCTGATTTTGTGGAAATGATGGACATCCTAGAGTCCAAAAGGCTGTCTATCCCTCTTCATAAGTCCTTGGGGAAACAGACACAAACATTTTTACAAACTCCTAATTCAGTACCTCCTGTGGACAAAAGAATGGACAGAAGGTATACAGTATGTTATCAGGCTCAATCTATGGAGTTCCTTTATAACCATAGAAGCCATGTTAGTAGTGCAGGCTGCAGCCTGTGACAGGGCTAATATTACTTTGGCTTCACACACCCCCAGACAAGGACTCCAGGAAAGTGGATGCCATGGCCAAAAAACAGTATTTGGCATTCTCTTTGGGACTTAGGTAGGCTAACTATATGTCCTACACAGCCAGGTACCAGAAGTCCAGGTGGGATACGGTTCTGGAACTGGCTAAATAGGCCCCCCCAGCTAGCCAAAGAGTTGGAGGAGGTGGCTACTGATGGAATTGAGGCATCGAAAGTACAGTTTCATGCTGCTATGGACTCCAATGATGTAGCATCTAGAGTCATGGCTACATCTGTGTCTCTTAGAAGACATGCTTGGCTCAGATGTACTAGCCTCTCACAGGATACCCAGACTGAGGCTATGGATTTTCCTGTAGTGGGTAACTCTCTGGGGAGCAGACAGAGGCTTACATGAAGAAAATGGATGAATACAAGATCACTTAAGGGAGTGCACAGGCCAAGGAAAGGCAAGCCACTCCACAAAAGCAGCAGTCTAGGGGCAGGGGCAGGCCTTTTCACAGGCCTTTTTACCAAGCCCAGGCCTCCTCTACCTTCCCACAGAGGGGGTTCTTCAGAGGGAGGGGCAGGAGGGGGATGAGCAGGGCTGCTTCCTCCTCCTCCCAGTCCAAGGATCCTGCCAAGCAGACACCCTGATGTGTCAGCCTGGGTTGACTCCCCAATCCCAGTAGGAGGCAGGCTGGCTTATTACTTCCAGACCTGGAAGTCTGTGACCTCAGACAAGTGAGTCCTGGAAGTAGTAATCCTGGGACTGGCCCTCAGCTTCAAAAAGTTTCCAAAAAAGAGGGCCAAGTCTTTTCCACCTGCATCAATATCAGAAACCCGCTGGCCCATCGGCGCAGCAGTTGGATTTCCACTTGTGACGCCAGCAACCCGGGTTCGAGAGCGAGCTCGGGTCACTGGAGGGCTGGCCGGAGGAGGCAGCTTGAGCTTCCCACGGCTGCTCGCTGTCTTCAGGGAGGGAAGGGGCTGCGACCCAGTGTTGAAGCGACCCCTGGTGGAGGCCGGGGTAGAGCCAACACGTCAGGATCATTGGGGTGGTGCGTGACAGACGTCCGCTCTTGTCTTGACGTCCGGACGTCACGCACCTTAAGAAAGCCAGGAAAATTGCTCACTGGCCACCAGATGACGACTCTCTGTTCCCTGAGGGCCTCCAGCGCCTTCCCAGGTCCTCCTTTTCCTCAGCAGCATCCCTGGGCCTTAGAAGTGTGTGCTGGGGTCACACCTCTCCCCCCAGTGCCTCCCCCCTCGGAGGAGGGGGACCCGCCCGGCGAAGGGATACGCTGGGATATCCCGGGGGTCGGCTGCAATATGAGGATCAGAGGAGGGTTGGGTAAGGACAGTAGGGGCTGGGGGGAAACTGATAGAGCCCAAAGGAGTGGTGGACCAGCGAGCACGGGGACATAAAAATAAGATCACACACACACACACACACACACACACAAAAATAAATAAATAAATATCAGAAACCCTTGCACTAGAGGCAGAGGTTTCCTCTCTTCTAGCTGTCAGAGCTGTAGAGAAGGTTTCTACTCAGCACAAGGGAAAAGGACTGTACTCCAGGTATTTCCTTACTCCAAAGAAAACGGGAGTGGTGACCCATCCTAGACCTAAGATATTTGAACAAACACATTTCAAAACTCAAATTCAAAATGATAACTCTGGGAATTATCCTTCCCTCTCTAAGGCCAGGAGATTGGCTAGCATCCGTGGACCTCAAGGATGCCTACTTCATATTCCTATCAGGTGCTCCCACAGAAAATACCTCAGGTTCGAGTTGCCTTTCAGGCCATTATCAATTCAGAGTCATGCCATTCAGCCTAACAGGACCTAGAAGGCAGAATTTCACTGTTCGCTGATGACACAAAACTCTGTAACAGAGTAGACACACCAGAGGGTGTAGACAGAATGAGAAGGGACCTGCAGAAACTTGAAGAATGGTCAGGGGTTTGGCAGTTGAAATTCAATGCAAAGAAGTACAAGATAATGCATATGGGGCACAAAAACCCCTGGCACAATATATCAGTTGGGAGGTGAGGATATAGCATGCACCAAGCAGGAAAGGGATCTTGGGGTTATCATCTCTGATGACCTCAAGGTAGGGAAAACAGTGACAAGGCAGCAGGTAAAGCAAATAGGATGCTGAGATGCATAGGCAGGGGCATCACCAGCAGGAAAAAGGAGGTCATAATTCCACTATACAAGACACTAGTGAGGCCCCACCTGGAGTACAGTGTACAGTTCTGGAGACCTTACCTATGTAAGGACATAGACAGGGTAGAGAAGGTTCAGAGGAGGGCAACAAAGATGGTACATGGATTGCATCAAAAGTCCTATGAGGACAGGTTGAAGGAACTGAATATGTACTCCCTGGAGGAGAGGAGGGAGAGAGGGGATATGATAGAGACATACAATTACAGGGAGGAACAGGGTGCAGGAATACACGATTTTTAAGCGAAAAAGATGTTCCAGGACTAGAGGGCATGGGATGAAGTTGGAGGGAGGACGATTCAGAGGAAATGTGAGGAAGAATTTCTTCACAGAACGGGTGGTGGACAAGTGGAACACCCTGCCAGAGGAAGTGGTGGGCGCTGAAACAATCACGGGATTTAAGAATGCATGGGATAGACATAAAGGAATTCTGGAGGTCAGGGGTAAGGGGCAACAGACTTCTAGGAAAACATAAACTGAACTTACAAGCTCAAATGGGCAGACTGGGTGGGCCATAGGCCCTTATCTGCCGACACTGTCTATGTATCTATGTAACATCAGCCCCAAGGGTGTTCACAAAGTGCCTTGCAGTAGTGGTGGCTTACCTCAGAAGACAGGGTATCACCATCTTCCCATATCTGGACGACTGGCTCATCATAGGCCAGTCATCTCAACAGGTCAGGTCAGCTCTGCAAACCACCCAGGACCTGCTCAGTGCCCTGGGGTTTCTTCTGAATCTTCCAAAGTATGTTCTCGAACCAGTTCAACTTCTTACCTTTATAGGAATAGAACTGGACACTACCAAAGTTTTCCTTCCCCTGATAAAGGTGAAGGCCCTAGTAGATCTTGCTTCATCTTTTCGACCTCAGGTCTCTCGTCCAGCAAGACAGTTCAACCAACTCTTGGGCCACGTGGCAGCTTCCACTGCAGTGGTACAAGGAGCAAGATTTCAGATGAGGGACATTCAGTTTCACCTAAGGTCTTTTTGGTCTCAGAAAAAGGATTCACTCACCAAACTGATTCCAGTGACTCAGATTCTGGTCCATACTCTCCAGTGGTGGCTTGATCTGGACAACCTCAGACAATGAATCCCATTCCTTCCTCAAGCCCCCTCAGTAGTTCTGACTACAGATGCTTCTCTCTAGGTTGGAAAGCCCACCTGGGAGCCCTGACAACTCAAGGGGTCTGGTATCACAGGAGTCTCTCCTTCACATCAACCTTCTATAACTCAGGGCAGTGTTCCTAGCCCTTCAGTGTTTCTCAGATTCTGTCAAGGGCAGGGTGGTCCAAGTCAGAACAGACAACATGACCACAATGTGGTATATCAACAAACAAGGAGGCACTCGGTCCACAGCCTTGTGCACAAAAGTCATGAAACTGGTCCTTGGCCTATTCTCTTCAGACTTCCCTAGCAGCAGTTCACATTCCAGGGAAGGACAATGTACTGGCAGATGCTCTGAGTAGAATATCCCAGGGACACCATGAATGGTCCCTGGATCCTCTCATCCTGCAGGTCATCTTCTCCAGATGGGGCACTCCAGAGATAGATCTCTTTGCCACCCCCGACAATCACCAACTCCCTCTGTTCTGTTGCAGACCTCCACTCCTGGGGACTGTGCCCCAGGATGCCCTGATTTTGGATTGGAAGGGCAGGTTCCTCTATGCCTTCCCTCCATTCCCTCTGCTGTTTAGAGTCCATGATCAAAATCAGAACTCAACCCTGCACAGTGATACTAGTGGCCCAGACTGGGCCAGACAGCCTTGGTATCCTCTGCAGCTGTCCCTGACAGTGTCACGTCCCCTTTCCCTTCTCAGGAGGCACAATCTTCTGTCCTCCTCTCAGGGGAGGATCTGGTATCCCACTCCAGTCTCTTAGTCTCAAGGCCTGGCTCTTGAAGAGTTAGAATACACAGGCCTGCATCTTTTTCAGGCAGTTCTGATATCTTGAAGGTTTCCAGGAAACCTTCTACTAGAAAGACTTATAACTCCAACTGGAAGAGGTTTAGCATTTGGTGTTCTCAGAAGGCATTGTGTCTGATTCTGCAGGCATCTCTGCAGCCTTAGATTATCTGTTCACCTCAGTGGTCTAGGCCTTAGGTCTGCAACCCTGAAGGTTCACCTAGCAGCAGTTTCTGCTTTCTTTAGCAGGGAAGGGCTCTTCCTGGCCTTTCATCATGTTTTGAATACGTTTTCAAGGGTCTGGTTCATATAACCCTCCATTTAGAGAACCGACTCCTGCTTGGGATCTCAGTGTCTGCATTGCACAACTCATGTAGCCCCTTGAACCTATGACTTCTGCTGAGCTGAAGTACTTGACCTGAAAACTGTGCTTCTGGTAGCCATTACTTCTGCCAGGTGGATTAGTGGTTAACAAGCCTTGTCAGTTGAGCCTGACTTCATATCCTTCCATAGGGATAAAGTGATCCTAAGAACCAATAGAAAGTTCTTGCCCAAAGTGGTGTCAGATTTTCATCTGAACAGTCCATGTCTCTCCTGTGTTTTTCACTGACCATTCTTCTTCAGGGGAGAGAAGGTTACATAGTTTTGATGTTAAGAGAGCTCTTAGCTACTACACAGAGTACACTAATGCTCACAGGAATAACTGTCTTCAATTGTTTCTCACCTATGGTGAGGTGGAAAAGGTACGCCTCCCACTAAAACAACTGTTGCCAGGTGGATTGTCTCTGCATACAATTCTATGATAAATTGGGTAAAGCACCCCCTCAGGCCTGAGGGGCTCACTCGACTAGGGTACAGCTGCTTCTCTGGCTGCTGCCAGAGATATACCCTGTTAGAGATCTGTAGAGAACCCACCTGGAAAACAGTACACACATTCACCAAGCATTACCCTCTGGATATCTAGGCTAGAGTGATGCTAGGTTTGGTACAGCAGTACGAGAGCCTGTTCCTAAAGTAGGTTCTGCATTCCCTCCTCCATAGGGAACTGCTTGGTAGTTCAGATTTAGTCAGAATACAGTAAGACTTCATGTTGTTTGAAGAAAAATTACTCACCATACTGTAGTAATGTTGTTTCTTCTAATGGAGTCTTGCTGTATTCTGACCTCCTCCTGCCTCCCTCTCAGAACGTAGTTTTTGGGAAGTGGACTGAAAGTATAGTGTTGCACCTCAGGGTGTACCTTGTACCCTTCCTCTTGTGGGTTAGTTATTTTGAGTTCTCTTGTGTTATAAATGTGTTTAGTGTTGTCACTACCTTCTCTTCTTGGGTTCTCGACTTGAGTCTTCTGGGCCCAAATTGTTACCTTTTGGCTTGTATTCAATTTCTATATTTTATACTCAGCTGCTCGTAAAAATCTGATGGTTACACTGGGAAGTACCACAGACAGAGGTTTGAAAACCGAGCTCGAGCTCAACGTTCTATGCTTCAGCATAGAGTTAACTCCTTACTCTTCCGGGGCAGTTCAAGTGCTGGGGCTAACTGCATTTAGTCAGAATACAGCAAGACTCCATTAGAAGAAACAACATTATTATGGTGAGTAATTGTTTCTTCTTCTGGGTTGTGATGCAGGCTGATGTCACCACCTGGTTTAAAGCTGTGGCTCCGTTTTCCTTCTTTATTCCTGCTGCCTGCTTCCCATACCAAGCATTGAAGGTCAGTAGTTTATCTTTCACAGCCAGGTGTGTATGCCTGCCATTGTTTTGTTGTTTACACAACTGCCTATCCTTTTACAACTGTGTTTATTTTTCTGACAAAGTCCTGTTTTTACTCAGTTGTTATCCTTCTTCATATAAATGTGTACTGCTGTTGTTACATGTGCCATTCACAGCACTCATTCTGCTCAGTACTTCTGCCTTTGCTTACTACCCTAACATCTCACACCTCCATACTCCTCTCCTCTGCATAAAGCAACAGTCTGCTGCCTCTCCTTTCCTTACACAGCCCTCACCAGCAGCCCTACTGGACTCTGTTTCCTAACTTGTTCCTTCAGGAAATCTATAAGTGTAGGTATAGTTCGACTTCATCCACCAGAGGTGGGAGTCTGCAGCTTTCAATCCATCATCCATCAGCAGCATCTTGGACTCACATCTCACATTTTCATTCCAGCAATTCTTCAACTGACATGAGTAGTAGGGCTCGACTTTGTCTACCAAAGGTATGATTCTGCAGGCTACAAAGCTGTGAAGCAAACACAGCTCCACTGGAGCTGTTTCATTCATGACAGTGTCCTGCAACTGGCCTAGCTGCCTGGGGTTCATTCTCCTTCTTGACACCACCAGTGGTAACGCTTCCCCACAAATCTTATGAGGGAGCACAGTGTCTCCAATTCTTCCAAGGTTCGTAAAAGGCTCAAGTTCCTGTGCTGGAGTTTGTTCCTCTGAAGCACAACACAACGTGGAGTATTGGCACTGTGGCCTCTACCACTCCTACTGGCTGCCCATCCCCAGATCACGAGGAAGGTCCTTCAGGGTCTCCTCAGACATCTTCAGACACACAACTTTCTCGCAGAAAACCTTCAAAATCAAAATACTCCATAAAGGACTGGACTATTCCTGCCTTTTGTCTGAATTGAAAAAATTCTGTATTACACATTCAGCTTTAGCCCAGAAACAGGAACTGTACGATTTTTGACAGCTGCTAAATCCCAGCCTGCCAGAGATCCTTCACCTAGCCAGCTTGTTACTCAGCCAGTTCCTGCTGCTTTATGTGAAATTTGAGAATGTATGGCTCAGCTCGCGACATCTGTAGCAGAGTTACAATCTCGTATCACTTCCTACGAAGCTCACCTTCCTTTGCAACCTACTCCAGCTTGGCAACTCCTGCTGTCCTTCCATCCACCAGCCATACCCAAGTGTCTGCCACTTCTACTAGTGCTATGCCAACCATAAGCACTTCTTCCACTTCAGAGCGGGGTGAGGGATGTCTCCAATACACAAGGACCCACCTCGAGGCCCAATTAATCCCCCAAACAGTGTCACGAATGAATGTGAATGTCTAGCAACAAGAATATCGCTAGGCAAAGAATGCAAGAATCTGCAGATTATGAAAGTGTACCCCCCCGACCGGTGCACACAAATAGGTCTCGAGTCTTTCTGCTGCTTCCAGGAGATAAGTCCATCACATGAGACCTTTGTCACAGTTGATTTCGACATTGACTGGAACTCAAAATCCAACCTAGCACAAAAGGACCAAATCAGAAACCTATACCTGACCCAGGTTGTAAATGAATGCACCAGATCTAACTACCGATCTGGCACCAGTACTTTAATAGACTGGGTCCTCACCACTCACCCAGAGAGAGGGGCAGCAATCTAAAAGTTCTCCCAGATGGGTAGTGACTCTATTGATATGAAGCTACTAGCCTCTGAAAATGAAGTGTTAGCTCTCCCAATAGCCAAGATCTTTAACCACTGTCTCCAGTTTGTACAGTTTCCGAGCATCTGGAAAACAGCACTTGTGACCCCTGTGCATAAAGGGGAACTAAAACTGCCATCTCAAACTACCGACCCATTTCTATTCTCTCCACTATGCAAAGCCCTAGAGAAGATAGAAGCTGAGCAGCTGGTAACCTACTAGCCAGCATACATACAGTGCCAGCAACAGCACGGATCCGAAAACAACATAGTACCATCACCGCTTAATAGAGTACACTAACTATGTGCATCAGGCCCTCGATAATAGCCAACTGGTGGGCTTCATCTTTTTAGACCTAACAAAGGCCTTCGACCTTGTTAACTATTCCCTTTTCCTTAACAAGCTCTCTAGGTTAGGATTGTTAATGGGTACTGTTACCTGGTTCAAATAATACCTTACTAGGTGCTCTCAGAGGTTAAAAATAAATGAGACTGTGTCTAACTCATGTCTTGTCACTGTGGGGGTACCTCAGGGCTCAATCCTCGGACCCCTACTTTTCAGTATGTTCATCAGTAACCTTCCCCTGGCATGCTTGGACTCACAAATCCTACTCTATGCGGATGACACGGTGATTTATACCTGAAGTAGCGGCCAACAAGAACTAACAACTAACCTTCACAGAAGCTTCTCAGCCCTGGAGCAATGGCTCTCCCACAATATGTTACTACTAAATTGCAAGAAAACCAAAACCATACTGATCACATGCCACCAAAAGAAGGAAAAGCTACAACCCTTTGCTATCCTCAACAGAGAAGGTAAAGCCCTAGAACAGGTCAGCACTTTCAAATGTCTAGGTGTCTACCTAAATGATAATCTCTCTTTTGCACACCATGTCGACCAAGCTGTGTCAATGGTAAATAAAAAACTGGGCACCCTGTATAGACACAAGCCCTATATAACTGAGTAGGCTAGACAACTAGGAGTCGCCTCCTCAGTCCTCCCTGTGATAGACTATGGGCTGGTAGTCTATGGTGCAGCCACAGACTCAGTTCTTCACAGGGTAAAGGTTGCCCTTAACAAAGCATGTCGTCTAGTCCTTGGTGCTGACAGATTGGCGCACACCTATGACCTCTACATAAACACAGGTTGGCTACCTCTAGACATACGAATCAAGTACTAATCAAGCTTACTTGCAAAAAAGACCCTCCTTGGTCTCTCCTCCCCCTCTCTTAACTCACATATCTGCCCAGCGGATATATACATACAAACATACATAATAGTTGCCAGCAGATTAGGCCTAACAGTCTATCTTGTCTGCCCAACGCAGCTCACTGGTAATGCACAGTAGCTTTCTTCCCCCCATTAGTTCACCCCTCCCACCCATAAATTTAAATAAAAAAAAAAAAATAGAGCCAGCAATTCGTCAGAATTTAGGTACTTCTTCCCTCAGTCATTCCTCCTCCATTCATCTGTGCTATTGACTTTATCCTGGGTCACTTCCGCAAGGATGTCATAAATGGGAAGGATATAAACCTGATATCCCTTCTAATCTCATCTCATACTATTGAAAACAGAATAGCATCGTGCAGCGATGTGTATCTCATATTGAAGTCGAAAGATCCCCAACTTGTGAAGAAACTTACTATACCAGAATTCATTCTCGCTTTCAGCTTATACAGTATAGTGACATGCTTTGCTTAGCATTTCCTTCTAGATAAGAGGAAATTGACTCATATTTATATAGCTTGGTCGATATAGGCATTCAGTACAAAGGGACTCATTTCTGTGATTACCATCGGGCCTTTTCCGCAAAAGCTGCAGCTGTGTAGGCCCATTTTAATACAAAACTGAACTGAGCCATCCTAGATAATGAGCTGTATTGTTGGCACTTTGTTGGGCAGCAACCATACTCTTGCCCACTGTGCAGCTCCTTTGCCCATTTTGCTGCCCATTTTCCTTTAACAGTGTCCAATGTCTCATCATCTACCATTCCAGCTAGGAGTGAGAGACTAGCTGGATCAACTCCTTCCTCTTGAAGGCAGACCCACACAATTACAAATCGTAACGCCTCCATCCACTCCAACTTGGATAGACGAGGCTGGCCAATTAGATATTTAGGAGGCAAACCAATTTGCAATAACTTTGATGATGAAGCCGCCTGGGCTCTGGCTATCCCTTTCTTCATATCTGCAGTTTTATGGTGACGCCCATGCTTGGTTCATTTGTCTGAATGTGTCCAGTTCTAAACAATGACAATCACTTCATCCCTGTGCTCCAATCAATTTATGAGCCTTATATCAAGTGCTAGCTTATCCTTCTCATTCATTTTGGAATATCTCCTTTCTGGCATGTCTGAAGGTTTCCATAAAGGCGTTGTAGTGATTCCTCTGACACTGTCATATTTCACAATTTGTAGTCTGCTATAAAGGAACCTGAGGTAGTTCAGCTTTTGCAGAAAGAACTGCAAAAGGATCTGTCCTTGGTCCTTTTCTGCATCCACCATTTCTAGGGACGTGGATATGTTGTTCAATCCACACTTACTGGCAGGTTCCTTGCCGCTTTAAATGTTGCTGGAAGGTCTTCAAGCTAGCTCTTCCCACCCACCCAGGTGGTAAAACTCTCGGCTCCGCCCCATGATGCCAGATCTTTCTTACCGCTTGGAAGCTCAGGTTCCCTCCTTAGCGCTCTGCGTTTTAGGCTGGATTCACACTCTTCGGTTAATCCGAAACTTATTTTAAGATTTACAAGACTTCAGTCTGTATCTTCCCTCACGGCTGCAATGGACAAATCGACTCCTGGATTTCGTAGGTGCCCTGTGTGAAGATGTCCCGGACCGATCCGCACTCCACATCCGTTTGTATTGCCTTGGACTTCGCCATGACTCACAGGCTTGTGAGTTGTGCAAATCCTTTAAACCCGGTCTTGGAGGACCACATGCCCGGTTACTGTTGGGGCGACCTGAAAACGTTATCCTTCAGTTAGGTTCAGAGGCCCATATAAATGCGTCACGCCGCGGGCTCAGTGGAACAGCTGAGCAGATGATCGCCTCGAGGAGGAGGCGGCCCAGGCCGCATCATCCTCGGTCACGGCATTTATCCCACTCTCCTTGGAATCCTCCCACACAGCTTCTTTCAAGGAGCTTTGCCAATCCCTCTCCACCAAGGGAGAAGGCCCTTCGGGACATTCCTCTCGGTCCAAAAAGAAGGACCCCAAAGGTAAGTCCCACCGTCGACGTTCATGGGAACGGGAGAGGTCCTCTTCCCCAGATAGTCGACACTCAACTTCGGTCGAGGTTGCGGCTAAGGCCGCTGGCTTCACGGTGTCCCCGTCAGATCAGCCGGCCGAGGCACCCGTTGACGCAATCGAGATTTTTCTTGACCTGTCGGACGGGCTGTCGACCGGAGAAGCCGACAACCCTTCTTCACCGGTTCCCCAGTGGAAACTGAGGACTTGCCTGTGCCTCCTGTGCTGGAGTCCCTGGTTAAGGTCCCTGAACCAGGGAGAAGCGGGTTTCCCGCCCCTCTCAGACCCTCCCTGGAAACACGAAGGTCTCGGTTCTCAGAACTCTTCTTGGTCAGCCGATCCCGCCCGACATCAGCGGTCTCGGTCCGGCACCATGGAAAGCGGCGGCGCCGCACAGCCCCGTCTTTGTCCTCATCGGAGGCTAGGCTCCGGCGCAAATTGCGTCAGCGCTATGAGGAGCTAATGTGGCAGCAGCTCCTTTTGACCAAGAATAGACTGACTTCGTCGTCTTCCCCGGCCATTAAGTGGCTGTCACTGGAGTGGCCGAAACAATCCCTCGTAGTCGTCGAGGAGCCAAAGCCGGCACCGGTTGTTCGGCCGAAACTGGCTGCACCACCCATTGTGGTGGAACCCCCACCTCCACAACCAAAACCCATCGGTTGTTGGTCACCTTTACTCCCGATCGACCTTGGCAGGTGGAGGGTGGCTCAGGCACTCGGTAGCTGTTTGCAGACTCCTCGGAGTCTGATGATGGCTCCTCCTTGTTCTCCAGGCCGCTTGACTTGGAGTCCACTGGGGGTCAGTCAGTGGACGAGAGCCCATCCTCATTTTTGGGAGTGCTTCGGCTCATCTCAGAGTCCACTGGGATGAAGCTTGAACTCGTTTCAAAATGGGCCAAGTATCTCCTCACGGAGATATTGGACTGAGGGGATTCCCCCACGGAGGCCTTCCCGGTGGCTGAAGCCATTGTTGGCCCGGCCCTGGAGCTATGGCAGCGGCCAGCTTCTTGTCCAGCACCTTCAGCCAGGATGGCTCGGAAGTATGCTGTCCCCACCCGTTCACTCTCCAGTTTCTCAGAGCACCCCTCTGTGGAGGGGCTCATGACCGATAGCGTTTTCCAGCATTCCGGGAATGCTCGGGACGTGGACAAGCCTCCCTACAAGGAGTCCAAGAAGTTGGACTACTCCGGGCAGAAAGTTTATGCTGCTTCCTCCCTAGGCCTTCATCAGGCCAGCTCGGCGTCCTGATGGCACACTTTTCACACGCCCTTTTGTGCTCCCTGGATGAGGTGATTCCTCATCTCCCGCTGACCTCCAAACTATGGTCAAGTAGGTGCAGGATCAGGGAAGGGCGGTGGCCAAACAGCAGCTCCAGACCTCCCTGGACATTGCTGGTTCGTGTGCCCGGTCAGTAGTGGCCGCAGTGGCCATGCGCCGCAGAGCCTGGCTGCGGATCTCCACTTTCACGGCAGATACCCAGTACAAGCTGGCAGACGTTCCCTTCCTGGGTACCGACTTGTTCGGTCCCGGGGTTGAGGGGCATCTTCAACGGATCGAGAAGTCCAGTGCCACCTTGGACTCGGTCACGTCTGCCCAGAAGGACAAAGGCCGCCAGCAGCAGCAGCGTAAGCCATTTCGTCCTTCAGCCCCTGCGGCACGTCTGGCCCAGCAACACCAGCATCAGGGCCAGCAGGCTCGCACTTGGCATCCCAAAGCCAAGTCTGCCACTTCCTTCAACAGGAAGCCAGGAGGAAACGGTCCAGGAGGCTCCTCGGCCGGCCCTTCCTCCAAGCCTGCCCAGTGATGGGTTGAGGGTGTCACCCCCAACCTCGTCATTCCTCCCCGGGTTCCCCCATGGGAGCGCGGCTCTGCCACTTCCTTTCCACCTGGTCCGATATTGCCATGGACCGCTGGGTGTTGGAAGTGGTAGGAAAAGGTCTGCTGCTGGAATTTCAGGGCAGTCCTACCTACCAACCGTCATCGCCTACGGGGGCTACGGGGTCTGCAGCCTCTCTGTCGGCCCGTCGAGCCGACATTGCCCTGCTCCTCCAGAAGGAGGTGATCAGGAGATGGCGGATCCTCCTTCAGACCCAGGGTTTGTGTCCAGGTACTTCCTGGTCCCAAAACGGACGGGGGCTGGTGCCCCATTCTAGACCTCCACAGACCTGAACAAGTTCCTAAGGTCTCGAACCTTCAGGATGGTCACTCTGGCTCAGATCATCCCATCCTTGGAACGAGGCATGTGGTTCTGTTCTCTGGACCTTCAGGACACGTTCTTTCACGTCCCAATCTGTCCGTCCCACCAGCGATTCCTCCGCTTCAGAGCAGAGGGATCCCTTTACGAGTTCCGGGCCATGCCCTTCGGCTTCTCTCCAGCTCCCAGGGTCTTCACCAAGTGCATGGCAGTGGCAACAGCATTCTCAAGGTGTCGAAGGATCCGGGTGTGCACTTACCTGGACGACTGGCTGATTGCAGCCTCCTCCAGTTGGAAGTGGAGCAGTCCAGGGATCTGGCCCTCCAGGTCTGCTCTCAGATTGGCCTCCTCATCAACGAGGCCAAATCGGGACTTGTGCCAACACAGGTGATTCAGTTCATCGGGACAGAGCTCGACTTTCTTCGAGCCAGAGCATGGCTCCCGGCGGACAGGGCCGAGGTTCTTTCCTCCTTTGCCCAATCATTTCTGGTTGGGCAGTTGCGCCCTGCCCGGGACTTCCTGTGCCTCCTGGGCCTCATGGCGGCCTGCACCAGCGTGGTCCATTGGGCCCGCTGGCACATGCGTCCCCTGCAATGGGGACTGGCCCGCCAATGGTCACAGTGCTCCAGTCCTCTGGACCAGCCAGTGATAGTGACCCAACAGATGGGGAACGCTCTCCAGTGGTGGATCATTCCTGCTCATCTGCAGGAGGGTATCCCATTTGTCCGCCCAGAGCCGACGGTCACTCTAACGACTGACACCTCTCTGATGGGTTAGGGTGCCCATCTGGGGGAGCTCAAAGCGCACGGCCTCTGGTCCCCCAGGAGTCTCGCTGCCACATCAACCTGCTGGAGCTTCGAGCGGTCTGACTAGCCCTCACTGTCTTCGCTCCATTTGTATGGGGTCAAGTGGTCCAGGTCCAGACGGACAACACCACGACCATGTACTACCTAAACTGCCAGGGCAGGACGCGCTCCTTGCCTCTGTGCAAGGAAGCTCTCTGCATTTGGTCTCTCCTGGGCAGACTGGAGGCGGATCTCCTAGCCATTCATGTGGCGGGAGCCTCCAACACTCTGGCCGATGCCCTAAGCTGGATAGGTGCTGCATCTCAAGTGGTCTGTCCTGCCGGAGGTAGTACACGATCTGTTCTCCCACTGGGGCACACCTCAGGCAGACCTGTTTGCCTCCAGGGAGAATGCGAAGCTGAGGCTGTTTCATGCCTGCCCCCCTCAGCAGGGCTCACTGCAGGGGGATGCCTTCTCGAGGCCGTGGACCCCGGGCCTATTCTACGCCTTTCCCCCATTTCCCTTGATTCACAAGGTGCTTCTCAAGGTGAGAAGGGACAAGGCGCAGGTGATTCTGGAAGCCCCAGACTGGCCCCGTCAGTTCTGGTATCCAGATCTCCTCAGCCTCAGCTCTAGGCTCCCGAGACGGCTTCCAGCCCGCCCGGACCTGATCTCAGTCAACCAGGGGAAGGTATTCCACACAGACCTTCAATCCCTGCACCTGACAGCCTGGTTCCTGAGCGGCTAGAGTTTCAGGCCTTGGGTCTTTCCGACGAGGTCCTCAACGTTGTTGAGGCATCCCGTAAGGAGTCGACCAGAAAATGCTATGCCTTCAAATGGAAGAGATTCTCCATTTGGTGTCAGGATAAAGGGTTGGACCCTTCCTCCTGTTCTTTGGCCAGCATTTTGGACTATCTTAGGTCCCTTTCTCAGCTGGGGCTTCAGTCAACGACCCCTAAGGTGCACCTGGCAGCCATCTCTGCTTACCGGGCACGGGCTGGAAAGCAGTCGGTGGCGCAGGAAAAGGTGGTCGGGCGCTTTTTCAGTGGCCTTGATCACATATCCCCTCCGGTGCGAGAACCTCCACCTCCGTGGGATCTACTGCTGGTACTGGCTAAGCTCATGGGCATGCCATTCGAACCGATGCACAGGTGTGACATCTCTCACCTGTCGTGGAAGACGGCCTTCTTGGTGGCTATCACGTCAGCCAGAAGGATGGGAGAGCTCCAGGCACTTTCCATCGAGTCTCCTTATCTGGTCTTCCACAGGGACAAGGTTGTCCTGTGCCCCCACCCGAAATTCCTTCCAAAGGTGGTGTCGGAGTTTCACCTTAACCAGGTGTTGACTCTGCCGGTGTTCTACCCCAATCACACCTCGGAGGCCGAATATAGGCTCCATACTTTGGACCCTAGAAAAGTGCTCTCTTATTATAAGGAGCGGATGGCTGAAGTTCGGGGAGAGGTTCGCCAGCTGTTTGTCACCTACGCTGAAGTTGCACCTGGCAGACCTGCAGCCAAGCGGACGATAGGCAGGTGGGTCACCTCCTGCATAGATCTCTGCTATAGGTTGGCGGGCATGCAGCCTCCCAGAAGGATAAGAGCTTATTCTACCCGCCATACCGCTGCTTCAGTGGCTGCTTCCAGGGACGTCCCTATCCAGTAAATCTGCAGGGCTGCTAGTTGGAAGTCAGCACACACCTTCACTACCCACTAACACATCGACTTTGAGTCACTCCGGGATGCTGGTTTTGGGACCTAGGTTCTCCAGTCCTTATTTCCCAAGTAAGGGGTGCATGCCTTGCCTCCCTCCTCCCGGAGAACTGCTAGGAGTCTGCCAGTAAGTGTGGATTGAACAACGTATCCACATCCCTAGAAATACAGGTTACTCACCTGTAACAGGAGTTCTAGGAGTGGTATATGTTGTTCATCCACACAACCCACCCGACCTCCCCTGCTTTGACGCACAACCTGGCTTCCAGCGGCCAGATCTACGGCCATGGGGCGGAGCCGAGAGTTTTACCACCCAGGTGGGTGGGAGGAGCCAGCTTGAAGACCTTCCAACAACATTTAAAGCGGCAAGGAACCTGCCAGTAAGTGTGGATGAACAACATATACCACTCCTAGAACTCCTGTTACTGGTGAGTAACCTGTATTTCCTCCTAGTGGGTCAAATTCTATCGGAGTTGACACCAGAAAATTTTCTGGCAAGAAGCGCCTAATCATCAACTTACTTGCTCCTCGGTCGACATCAGTACCTAGCATCAGTTCATTGATTCCATTTGATTACTGCCTCTCGTATGCTTTCATCAATTATGCCATTTTAGTTATCACTTTGGTCCCGGCTCCTGTTTCACAAAATGAGACATTACAGATGTATTTAATTTGCTTCCCATTCACCCATTCCTGTGGCATCTACATAGCATTAAATGGGAAGATTGACGCTACTTCACCATTCGACTGACCTTGGACTATAAAAGCAGCCCGAAATCATTTGGCGTGTTTTCTGAGACTCTTTGTTGGTTACTACTCAATGTCTGTCATCATTCAGCTGTCATCCATCTCCTAGATGACTTTCTTCTTATCGATTTTCCTTCTGGCATCACTGCAGTCGTCCATCTGTTCCAGGACTTGGCAGTTCCTCTGTCTGAAAAGAAAACGTTAGGACCATCTACATCCATTGAATTTCTCTATCAAACTGGACTCAAAACGCATGAAAGCCAGATTACCTCCTGATAAACTACACAGGATCCAAGCACTAATGGAATCTTTTTCTGTTTGCTCCTCTTGCACCAAATGCAAACTTCTCTCACTCCTGAGATACCTCAGTTTCACAATGCTTATATTTCTGCAAGGTCATTCATTCATTTCCTACCTTCTGACATTGGCATCTTCTGTCTCTGAACTGCACCACCACATCGGCATCACTGCCGCAGCTAAATCTGATCCAGTTATGTGGCTCCTTGTTTTTGCCTATGGGAACGGACAAAGACCCATCTGCTGACTTACATCCCAGGATATACACTGACACATCACCAACTCATAGCTAAGCTAAGCTATCTTTGAGCATTCCTGGATTGCTGCTTCCTGGCCTCCTGACATATCCACCCTTCAGGACTTTTCAATGACGTCTCCTGTCTTTAAAATCTATCTTTTCAAACCCCAGGAATCCCTTGCTGTGCTTACTGGTGCAATCAGCCTGAAGGGTTGAGCTGCCTGGGAGAGAGAAATGTATGTAAATTATGGAACTCAGAATGCATTATCAAATCTCTATCTTGTGGTGGCATTCTATCCTACTCCCCAATGTCAGATTTATTTATCCACCCGAGAAAGCAAGTCGCCCCAAAGAGCTCTCTTCACTTGACTCGAGCTTTTTTACTTTATTTTCCAAGGCCTGGATATTCAGACTGCCAGGATGTGGCGCAAGCCTGGGCCCAGCGCAACTGGGCTGCACAGGGGCATTGACAGGGTGATAGTCAACAGAGCTGCGCCATGGCACAGCATCGTTGAATATCACACCCTGGCCCTCCCAATCGCGCATAGCGAGTCTGATGGCCGAGAGCAGGGGATGCGCTAAGCGCAAGTTCCGTTGCACTAGGCGCAACAACCGCGATATTCAAAAGTGCACATGCAAATGGGGCCATAATGTATGCAAGGTGCAAATGGGGCCATTTGTATGTCATTATGGCCCCATTTGCATGCAGGTGCGCCGATCCCCAGCGACTTGCACCTGGCGCCCTGCCAGGCTGCAGCCGTTCGGGACCGACGCCCCCTGCACATCGCAGCAAGGTGCCCCACAGCTCGATCACGGGCATAAGCAGAATATGAGAATCGTCCTATATCCCTGGTGGTCCAGTGGACCGCCTGCAGCCTGATCGCAGGCATAAGTCTGTTTAAAACTGTTAACACAATCCCTGGTGGTCCAGTAGACCACTCGCAGACTGATTGCGGGCATATGTCAGTGTCCAACTGTTAACACTATCCCTGGTGGTCCAGTGGACCGTTTGCAGCCCGATCGCGGGCATATGTTGTAATGATATCAGTCCTATATCCCTGGTGGTCCAGTGGACTGCTCGCGGGCGTCAGTAAATAATAATGCAACACCAATCCAACCCTGGTGGTCTAGCGGTACCCCCCTCCCCACCTGTCCACTGAGCCCCACCGCCCGCCCGGTCAGCGGTGGCAGCCCTCACCATTTCGTTACCCCAGCGTTACTGATCAATATCGCACAGTAGGGTTGACGCTTACGGTTCACAGTGTGAGCCATCGGCATGCAGCCCATAACAGACATAGTCCAGATATGTGAATGGATCCATTCACATATCTGACTGTGTAGTACGGCACGGGCTGCACGCCCATTGGCTCACGCCAGGGACCAATGGGTGACGGCCCCACCGCACGGTGTCAGTCGGTGGCAAGCAGGTGAGGAGCTGCCCTGCCGCTGACCGGGGTGGGGGTGGGGCTCAGTGGGTGGGTGGGGAGATGGGTACCGCAGACCACCAGGGTTGGATTTTTGTTACATTATTATTTACTGACACCCGCATTGACTGCGAGCGGTCCACTGGACCACCAGAGATATAGGACTGATATCATTACAACATATGCCCTGGTGTCAGTCAGTGGCAGCAGGGTGGCAAGTGGGTGGGGAGCTGCTGCCCACCGCTGACCGGGGGGGACGGGCCGGTGGGGCTCAGTGGACAGGTGGGGAGGGGGGTACCGCTAGACCACCAGGGTTGGATTGGTGTTGCATTATTATTTACTGACGCCCGCGAGCAGTCCACTGGACCACCAGAGATATAGGACTGATATCATTACAACATATGCCCACGATCGGGCTGCAAGCAGTCCACTGGACCACTAGGGATACAGGACTGATATCATTACAACATATGCCCGTGATCGGGCTGCAAGCGGTCCACTGGACCACCAGGGATAGTGTTAACAGTTGGAAACTGACATATGCCTGCGATCGGGCTGCGAGTGGTCCACTGGACCACGAGGGATTTAGGACTATTATTTGTATACGTATGCCCATGACCGGGCATTGGGGTGGCGCCACCAGAAGGTGCAGCCGAAGCTCGGGTGGCCACCCACAGGTGGCAGCTGCCATGTTGCGCCCTGCAATACGGCAGCTCACCTGTGGGTGGCTAGCTGTTGCTGCTTTTTTTTTTTGGCTCACCTGTGTGCAGCGCAAGTACGGGTTGCGCATGCATGGGCTCAGCATATCCCGGGCTGAATATCGGGATGTGCGGAGTATGCATGGGCACACCCCCCCCACCTGCGCCGCATACATTACTGATGCGCTCTAGCGCATTGGGATTTGTGTCAGGCTCAATCCCCGTTTGAATATCACGCCAGGGCGCATCAGTGGGTAGCGCATGGTGCAACAGTGTTGTACCATGCGCAACCCTTCTGGATATCCTGGCCCAAGTATTTAAGTATTTTCATTGTATTTTTGCTTACCTCTGACTGTTTTAGTTAAACTAGGTTTTGCGGCTTACTCTAGTTCCTCAGCAGTTCCCAGGAACTGGAGAAAAACCTCTATTTTATATAGTAGTTTTCATTTTAACTGCAGTTCCCTTTTAACATAATGAACTAACTGTGATTTGTTTAATACCCATTCTGGGGAAGTTTTTTGCAGTCTAATGACAGTTTGGCAAGTCAGACAGATCTAAAAAGAGGACGGGACACACGGGTTTTAAAAATTATATTAAGAGCCGGCCCGGTGGCGCTGAGGGTTGAGGCGCTGGATGCCACACCTCGCGTCATGCCGGTGACCCGGATTCGGGAACGACCTTGAGTCATAGGGGTGGCAGCCGGGGGGGAGGGTAGGATCAGAATTAAGCTGCCTACTGGCGGCTCTCCTCTCCTCTCCTGGGGTGGATGCTGTCCCGCCCGGAATCCCATCACCACTGGGTAGAGGTCCGGTGGTGGCGCAGGTAGGTAGAGGAATGACTGGTAGGGTGGGGCATCCTGTAGGGCATGACATGCATGTGCCTTTACACACATGCATCACATCAGGGATGTGCAGGATCGGGACTGGGAGAAAAACACAAAAACAGCAAAAAGTACTGATTAAAAAAATTCGTACTAAGTGCTTCCAGATTTTTGCTGTGGTGAGTGCTAGGTTTCCAGTCATATTTTCTCAAACTGTGAAGTGTGTAGTACCTTTTATTCAAAAACTATTAAAAAGAGAGCCAAAGGATTAGCGCAAATGGCTTCTGCTCCCACCTCAGTGTCCCCAAAGCAAACTGAAGAGTGTCCTTCTGCATCCCACTCCAAAACAAAGCAGGAACCCTCTAAAGACTCCTCAGAACCCAAAATTCCTGAAAAGGGGTCTGAGCATATTAGGCTTTATTCACGAAAGATGCAGAGGGGCTATGCGCCACCAACCCTGGAGCATAGTCCACCGTCGCCTGGCTGTGCCCACTGCACACCCTGCGCACCATGCACGAAACCCACTACGACCCCCCACACGGCTGAAACCCCAGCTGAACGCGCAGTTCCACATGGAGGCAGACTGGTGCAGGGGCATGTCCGCATACCACGCCATTCACGATGGTGCAGGTGCATTGCGCAGGGTGGCGATGGCTACGCCTTCTGCAGGCAGTGGTAAACATTACATGCCACCCCAGGATGCCGCTGCTGGTCATGGTGGGGATGGTGCAGGGGTCAATGGACACCCCACCAAGGCTGCCCCTGCCATCAGGGCACATTGGAAGGGCTGGCGGGGGGTCATCTGGGGCACCCTCCTTGCAACATGGCACCCCACAGGTGCAGGAGATGCACCAAGGGACCTGGGATGGGCAGCTGATTGGCTGAATGCCTGGGTCCGCAGCTCCGCACCGAACCACCACCCCCACACCTCTTGGAACCTGACCGGGGTCAGGGGCGGGGAGCCGTCGCGTTGGCGGTGTTTGAGAATACAGCCGACATGCGGAACTCCCAAGGGTGCAAAGATGTGCGGCGGGGGGGTTATGTGCCTTTCAGGCGTACCCCCACCCACATTCGTAAATAGCCACCATTAACCACAAAAGAAAAACACAGCAGGCTCTTGAGGCTGTGTCTGCCAAATAGAAATATAAAGAAAAACATGTTGTTGTGTCTTCTGCTGAAAAAGCAAAGGAGCTCCCAACAGACAAACATAAAATACCCTCTGCATAGAAAATTGCCAGAGCTCTGCAAGTCATTCAGGTCTTAACAGACTGCAGGTTCTACACTGGGTTCACCAGTTCAAATCCAACTACCGGTTCCCGGTGACCATGGCCAGGAATTGTACATTGAGGAGGGAGAGGAGGAACCCGATCTAGGGGAACCCATTGAATCAGAGGTATCTGCAGACCAGGCACTCTTACTTCGAGAGGGTTCCTGCTATTGTTCATTACATATAGAACTGCACCCCTGGCATGAGGACCGCACAGCAAACTTTTTCTAGCAATGTCTGGCGGGGACGGACGGACATCAGTGTGACCCTATATAGTGGGCGGTCCACACGCCCGCCTACCAGTTCTTTCTCACTGTTGACCTGCGCAAGGACCTCGTGGTGAACACTGCTCCAGTCGATCGCCATTTTGTATATCTACTTATTTCTCGATATGAGAGTACAGTTTTTGCTAATTTTATGTCTTCTTGACCTCTGACTCCAAAGTCTAAGAAGAAGCGCGAAAAGTGCGGTTCATAGATCCCTCACAAAGATGGCCACTGGTGCTGCCTATTCTGCCTAGGCCTGAATCACAATACTGAGGCCTGTCCTGATTGCAAACCCTTCAACCAGGCCATGCGCAAATGCAGGCAGCAAGCCCTGGAAGCCCATCTTCTAAAATCCAGAATGGCCTCCTTGGAAAAAGAAATGCAGAAACTGAGGGAATCTGTTTCTTCTCCTTCTTCGGAGCTCAAGAAGAAAAAGAAAGATAAAGAGAAGCATAGGGAGAGGGAACGTTTGGAGGACCGGCAGCGGGTCTCCTCCGGTAAAGTTGCCGGGCTCAAGATCGCAGCCCCCTCATCAAGCAGGAGCAAGTCAATCTGTTAGTCTCCTCCAGGCATACTCCTGCCAGGGCATTCTTACGCCTTCTTGGTCTCATGGCAGTGACCATTTCTACAGTCCCTTTGGTAAGGCAACGCATAAGAGTCGCCCAATGGACTTTAAGAGTCCAATGAGATCAGCGCTCTGGTGACACAAATCATCCTGTCATGGTGTCCAGCACACTCAAGAAAGACCTCTTATGGTGGCAGGATCCTCAAAATCTGCCTCGGGGGTTACCTTTCAGGACACCCCTTCCCTCCTGGACCCTCTCCACAGACGCCTCGGGTCTGAGTTGTGGGGCCAACATGGGGAATCATCAGACACAGGTCGTGGTCCCAACTGGAAGCATCTCTCCACATAAACATCCTGGAGAAGAGGGCGGTCCTTTATGCCCTCTAGGCCTTCAAACCCCAGGAAATCTTACTGTATTCTGACATATGCAGTATGGTCTCACCATAGTAGTGCCCTGGAGCTGAAACGGTTAATAGAACCTATGCTAATGATGGAATGCTAGGCTCATGCTCGGTTTTCAAACCACTGTCCCTGGTAAACATTCCACAACTGTCAGATTCTTTACTCCACTTGAACAGTACAGAAACCTTGGAGAGCTCTCCTTCATCTTTCTTGAAGATTTTATTTTTCTCTGTGTTTTGAAGTAAAATTAAATTTTGTTCATTTTTAAAGCACTGTCCTTGTGTTTACAGGTAAACTAGTTTAGGTTTTGTTAATTTTTTTCAGTTTCTTTCTCGTTCTTTTAACCGGGAGGGAACCAGACTTTTATTTGCAGTTTTAAAAGTTAATTTCTGTATTTATTTCTTCTCTGGGCTGGTTGCTTAATTTGTTTATTCAAGGAAAACCGGGGTAACTCTTGATTTTCTCAGTGGTTGCTAAACCGACCACAAAGCAAAAAAGATAATTAAAGTAAATAAAGTTTAAGCCTCATTCATTAGTGTGGCTTTCTGATTCTCATAGAACCATTTATTGGGGATTTTACTTATTTTCTCACTAACCCAAGAAAGGCAGTATAGGGTTATTGGTTAAGGCTCTGAGCTGCAAATCTGGAGGCCTGGGTTTGAATCCCACAACCTCACTTGCATAATGTGTGCCCCTTAGCAAGTCACTTAACTGTCCTGTGCTCCCAGGTTGCACCTGTAAACAAGCTTTCAGCTTAGTGTGTCTCACCTGGTTAAACAATGAAAAAAGAACTGGCCCAGTGGGTTTTCAGCTTTGTACAGAGTGTGGGGGAACTGTTTGAAAGCAGATCCTGATTTATTTGTGTTTTTGCTTAGGGGTTTAGCCACCTGAAGGCAGATTGTGACGTGTAAAATCAAGAAGTATTCCTCAGTTGGTGCTTAATATGCATTTTAACAGACTGCAGGAAAAAGGTTCAATGTAGGAAGGAACCGGTTTTACAGCCCTCTAATCAGGGTTATGGTTCCCTGATTAAAGAAAAGAACCACAGATACTGTCGCTGAACCGGTAAGTTCTGCTGAGAAAAAGAGGAAAGAAAAAAACACTCGGTTCAGTAAAAGTATTTCCTCAGTTGGCGCTTAATAGGCATTTTAACCAACTGTAGGAAAAAAGGTTCAATAGGGTTGCTAACCCAGCTGTGGACAAAACTTCCTCCTCTCATATGTTATTGCTATTTACCTGGTGAGCAAGTTCTATGTAACTAGTTAACTTCTTTCTAAGGTGGGATATATAGTCACTAGGATCTTGGCCTTGTGACATTTGCCCATCTTCCCATTGTTCCTTTATCAGGTCTAGTGGACCTCGAGGGTTTCGACCATAGAGTAATTCGAAAGGAGAAAACCCCGTAGAGGCATGTGGTACTTCCCTGTATGCAAACATCAAATAGGGGAGTAATACATCCCATTTGCGGCCCTCCTCCTGACAGAATTTTTGCAACATTTTCTTAAGTGTCTGGTTGAAACGTTCCACTAGACCATCTGTTTGTGGGTGATATGGGGTAGTGTGAATGGCAGAGATACCTAGGATGTTATATAATCTCTTTAGTAGGAGAGAGCAAAAGTTCCACTTGCTCATGAATACCAGGCCAATAGAACTGATATAATAATCGATTTAAAGTGCGGTCTCTACCTAAATGTCCAGCTAAGGGTATGTCATGGGCTAAATCTAGTGTAGTAGATTTATGCTTTGTAAGGGACAGATGTTGAAGTGTTATTTTACAGGAATACCTGGTAGAGTAACAGATGTTCATCACATTATTGAAACTACTCAAAAAGAACCTATAAGGGTAAGACCTTACAGAATTCCAGAAAAGCTAAGACCTGAAGTGGAAAAGGAACTAATGAACATGCAACAATTGGGTATTATTGAGCCTTCTCGCAGTGATTGGAATTTCCTCATGGTAATTGTAAGCAAAAAGGAGGGTGGGGTTCGGATTTGTTTAGATTTTAGGAAACTAAATGATATATCTAAATTTGATAGTTATCCGATGCCCCGCGTTGATGACATTCTTGATCATTTAGGAAAAGCACAATATATTTCAACCCTTGACCTCACCAAGGGATATTGGCAAATCCCTTTAAGTCTGAAGGACAAGGAGAAAACAGCTTTCAGTACCCCACTTGGCCTATATCAATTCACGGTCATGCCATTTGGACTCCATGGGGCCCCAGCAACTTTTCAACGGCTTATGGATAAACTTCTTTTACCACATTCTGCATATAGTGCTGCTTATATGGATGATGTGGTGATTTTTAGTAATACATGGTCAGACCGTTTACTTCATCTAGTGACCGTACTAAATGTCATTACTTCTGCAGGTTTAACAGTTAATCCAAACAAATGTTCACTAGCCATGAAAGAAACTGAATATCTAGGCTTTCAAATAGGTGGGGGCCTGGTAAAACCCATAAAATCTAAAATTGAGGCTGTAGCAAATAGCCCAAGGCCAGTAACTAAAAAGGATGTAAGGTCCTTCTTAGGACTTGCCAGTTATTACAGGTGTTTCATTCCAAACTTTTCTATGATTGCTAATCCTCTCATCGAGTTAACAAAGAAACATCTGCCCGATAGGGTGATGTGGACACCAGATTGTGAAGAAGCCTTCACAACAGTCAAAGCGATATTATGTTCATTCCCAGTCCTACGCTCACCTGACTTTACAGTACCTTTCATATTACAAACAGATGCATCAAATTCTGGTATAGGAGCTGTATTATCTC
The DNA here is from genome assembly GCA_016271365.2 of Neoceratodus forsteri. Lineage (NCBI taxonomy): Eukaryota > Metazoa > Chordata > Ceratodontiformes > Ceratodontidae > Neoceratodus > Neoceratodus forsteri. The sequence goes on from CM057456.1 coordinate 214,586,647, forward strand.
AAATTATAGAGGGGGAAGAACATCCTATCATTTACATTAGTAGAAAGCTACATGAAAGAGAAGTCAAATATTCCACCATTGAGAAAGAATGTTTGGCAGTACGCTGGGCCATAGAGACATTAAGGTTTTATTTATGGGGAGCTGAGTTTGAGCTATGGACAGACCATAACCCTTTATGTTGGCTTAATGTTATGAAAGACCGTAATCCGAGGATAATGAGATGGTACCTGGCATTACAGCCATATTGCTTCAAAATAAAACATAGGAAAGGTAATGAACATACAAATGCGGATTTCATGTCTAGGTATGGCTTTGACCATCCTATTACAGACCTCAGGGTAAAGTAGTATAATATTAGTAATACAAATTGGCATCTTTTGTTTATATAGCAGCAAATGAAATTGGTTGCTATATGAAAAAAAAAAAAAAAATCGCACAAAACTGGGACCCCGAGGTGGAGCCTGAGGAGTGGGCGGGCTTTGGCTCCATCTCTTATAGTAAGAGATCTGTTCTAAAAAAATATAAACAAACGACACTGACAATCAGTATCTTTTGTTATTTTGAGGTGGGAGGAGACTGTCAAAGAGTAATCTAGTGTAGTAGATTTATGCTTTGTAAGGGACAGATGTTGAAGTGTTAGCCAGAAATTCCCCCCCCCAATCGTCCCTGTATTGTCTTTGTATGTTTTTTTTTGTGTGTTTACGCATAGACTGGTCACCTATGCAAGTAAATGTTATGCATGTTTTTGTCGTTTGTGTATTTCTGGCTAACTAGTATAATATTTTCCCAGATTACAAAACAAGTCTGTAAGTGAAATAGGTATGGCCCCTTTAAGTGGCCATGATGAAACAGGACAATTCAAAAACTCCTTTCTCTGCTTAAAACAAGAGTTTTATGCTAAGATTTCGTTCTGTTCCTCCAATAAAGGCTTGTTCTCCTTGTATTTAGATACCCCAGGAATTTGCGTTGAGTAAAACGCTCCTTCGCGACGGTTCATTGCGAGCTGTGCGAACGTGCGCACCTTCGTGCAGCTCGCAAACACCGCGAATGCTTAAAAAGCTATTCTAACCTTTGGAACTCACTAACGAAACAGTTCCACTGCTTCTTGCTTAAAAGATTTGTTATTTATCCAAGTAGATAAGATTTGTGCAGTTCTGACTCCTTTTTTTTTTTAGTGTGCGCAGTCGAGAGCTGATACTGCCAATATGGAAAATTGTTTTCTGAAACCTCTTTTCAGTGTTAGTAACTGGGAACTGTTTTTTTGGTTTACAAACCCCCCCTTTTGTACTTTACAAATATTTCCTACAGTGTTAGTTCCCTCTAAAGGAAATTAGGCTATAGTTCTTTTTTAGCAATAATGAAAGTCATGAAATTGTTGTAATACCCAACAGAAACATGTAGCAGCTAGTGAAGGGCTGTAGTGTGTTTCTTCTCTCTAGGAGCCGGCCGGCCATACTGCTTGTACTTTATACTTAGAAGGGTGGGGCTTATTCTGTAAACCCAATGCAGAAACTTCTAAACGAAATACTAATACTGCCACAGTATATATTTACATTTGTAATGTGTTTTAATGCATTGCCTGATGTCCGGAATGTATAAATAATTATGTTTTTCAAGAAATGATCCAATACAGTTGATTGACGGATCTTTCAGCCAATGAATGACTAGTATAGGGTATATTTAGCCAGCAGTTCAAGTAGAACTTTAGTAGCAGTCAGGATGATGAAGGGAATACATCTGAACTAGTGCTCTAGTTAAAGACTGCTATTCATGGTTTGTGCCTTTATGCCTGTTATGTTTTCCCATTTACTTTGTCGAAATAAGTTCGCTTTATTTTATTTTAAAACTGTGTCTGGAAGCTCTACAAATAAAATTCTTAAAGTTGCTGAAGATTACAGCCTGCATTGAAGTTCTTCTGTGTACCAGCTATTTCCCTCCACAAGGAGATGGGCCTGGCTAGGGATAACTAATTCGTCCCAGGCCAACCAAAAGGCATTTAATTTTTCTGGTGAGCCCACGTTCCTTTTTGGTGAACAAACAGAGGCTTTCATGGAAAACATGGATGGGTACAAGGTAGCTTTTAGGAATGCTGCTGCAAAGGAGAAGGCAGCAACACCTCACAAGTACCAAGACAGATAGTGGGCCAGCGGCTTGCCATCAAGTTCAAGATCCTGCTCAGACTGAGGGTACGGTTTTTCAGACCTGCCAGTCTATTAGAAGTAACCCTGTTGGCAATTAAACAGGCATTTAACAAAGCCAAAGTAAGAATGGTCACTCTGGCTACCATCCTTCCTACACTCAGAAAGGGGGATGGAGCCTACATCTCTGGCCTTAAAGGGCACTTCCTTCAGACCCATTCCTTTCGGCTTTATCTCTGCTCCTGGGATGCTTACCGAGTGCATAGTATTAGCAGAAGCTCACCTAAGGTGGCAGGGGATCATAGTCCCCCCATATCTGGATGACTGGCTGATGGCAGACCAGTCTCCTCTGCAGTTAGAGGGGCACTGATCACCATCTACGATACCCTGTGTTTGCTGGGTCTCCTGGCAAATAAAAAAAAAAGTCAATGCTAACATTAGTTCAGCGCCTGGAGTCTATAGGGGCAAAGACTGGATGCACTGAGGGGAAGGGCCTTCCTCCCGCAGGGAATGGTAGACAGCTTGGTACAGCTGACAGGCTCATTCCAGCTGCATACCCCAGACCAGTGAAGCATTTTCTACAGTTGCTACGGCACATGGCTGCAGCATCAGCAACAGTGTCAGGATCAAGATTCCAGAGGAGAGGCATTTAGTTCCACCTCAGGTCTCACTGGCCCCAAAAAGAGATTCCCCGTCAAAGATGGTCCCAGACACAAGAATCCTGCTGCAAACTCTGCAGTGGTGGCAGGAAGAAGACAACCTCGGGGAGGGTGTGCCTTTCCCTCAGCTGCCACCAGCAGCAGTCTTAACAACCTATGCCTCCCTCCTAGGGGAGCACACACTGCTTCACATAAAGCCTGCTGGAGCTCAAGGCAGCTTAGTTGGGCATTCAGCCCTTCGCTCCAATGCTTCAAGGCAAGGTGGTTTAGATCAGGACAACAAAATACAACCACAATGTACTATGTAAACAAGCAAGGGGGCACAAAGTTGTCCCTGCCGTGCACGGAAGCCATGAAAGTGTGGAGTCTTAACTCACTCCCTGGACATCTCCCTCTCAGTTGTCCACCTCCTAGGGAAGGACAATGTCCTGGCGGATGCTCTTAGCAGGATTAACTGAAACCACCAGGAGTACAGGTGGTAGTCAGAAGGTGGGGTACCCAAGGGGTGGACCTCCTCGCAACCCCAGACAGTGCCAGCTACCACAATTCTGTTGAAGACCTTTTGCAGGGAACACAGTCCCTCTGGATGTGCTGCTGTGGCATTAAACAGGGAAGTTCCTGTATGCCTTTCCTCCATTTCCTGTGTTGCTCAGAGTGCTGATTAAGCTCAAGGTTCTCTCAGTGGCAGTGATCCTCATTGCTCCAGATTCGACCAGAAGGCCATGGTATTTTCTACTGCTGACCGTGTCAATTTTCAGGCCAACCTTCTTGCAAGACAGGGTCCTTTATCCCAATATCTGGTCTCTCTGGCTCAGGGCTTGGCTCTTGAGGACTAAAGAGTATTCGGACTTGCACATTTCTGTAGGGGTGCTGGAGATTCTTAGGGTTTCTAGAGAACCCTTCTACCAGAGAGACTTATACCTTTACATGGAAGACGTTTTCCATTTGGTGCCAGAAAAAGAGATAAACTGGTGCCAGGCTGACTTGTCAGTGATCCTACAATATATGGCACACCTTGTTTCTTTCGGCCTTAGGCCTTCCACCCTTAAAGTACAATTACCAGCTGCCTCTGCGTACCTCTCAACTGGTAAGGGGTCATCTCTGGCAGGTAGGTGTTTAGCAAGTTCTTCAAGGGTCTCATGCATTTGCATTCCCTCACAGGGAACACACGTGGCATGGGACCTCAATATATGAATTGGCTGGCTAACGAAACCACCATTTGAGCCCATGTCTTTAGCAGAGCTTAGGTATGCAACATGGAAAACAGTGTACCTGGTAGCCATCACCTCAGCTGGGAGAAACATAGAATTTGACGGCAGATAAGGACCGCTTGGCCCACCCAGTCTGCCCATTTCCCTACCTAATGGATAAGGTGCAGATCCTAGTTAACCAGCAGCCTGCTTCTTTCTGCCTCCACCCCCTAGAATTGCCTTATGGCTGTCCCATGCATGCTTGAATTCAACCACTGTTTTTGACTCCACAACCTCCTCCAGAAGGCCGTTCCATGCATCCACAACCATCTCTGTGAAAAAATACTTCCTTACATTACCTCTGAGCTGCCCCCATCTTCAAATTGTGCCCCTTGTTCTTGCACACCTCTTTTTGAAAGATGCTACCTTCTTGACTTTGTTGATTCCTTGAGGTACTTGAAAGTTTCTATCATGTCCCCTCCTTTCCTCAAGGCTATACATATTAAGCTCCTTTAGTCTCTCTTCATATGTCTTCCGGTGCAGACCCTGCACCATTTTAGTTGCCCTCCTCTGGACAGCTTCCATCTTGTCTATGTCCTTGCGGAGATTGGGTCTCCAGAACTGCACACAGTACCAGATGGGGTCTCACCAGCTGTCTGTACAGAGGGATAACAATTTCTGTTTTCTACTGGTGATGCCTCTCCATGCATCCCAGTATCCCCCAGCTCTCCTCTACTGCCCCTCACATTGCTTGCCCACCTTTAAGTCATCTGATATGACTACCCCAGGTCCCTTTCCATTTTGTTGTTGTTAGTATCTCACCCCCATTGTGTACTCTTCCTCTGGGTTTTTGTTTCCTATGTGCATTACCTTGCACTTTAGCATTGAATCTAAGCTGCACTACATTTGACCATTCCTCTAACCTTGCCAAGTCCCTTCTCATCCTTTCCACCCCACCTTCTACATCAACTCTGTTGCAGATCTTTGTGTCATCTGCAAAGAGACATACTTTTCCTTCCAGTCCCTCTGCAATGTCACTTACAAAGACATTGAAGAGGACCGGTCCTAATACTGAACCCTACGGCACCCCACTAGTAACCCCCCTTTCTTCAGAGTGGACTCCATTTACTATTACTCTCTGTGTCCTATTCACCAGCCAATTCTTTACCCAGGCTATCATCTGGGGACCCACTCCCAGGCTGGCTAACTTGTATATTAATCTTTTGTGTGGGACTGAGTCAAATGCCTTGCTAAAGTTTAGGTAGGCCATGTCCACAGCCCCTCCCTGATGTACTACTTTGGTCACCCAGTCAAAGAAATCTATTAGATTAGTCTGGCATGACCTTCCTGCTGTGAATCCATGCTGCCTTGGATCCTGTGCCCCTCTGGCCTCCAGGTACTCGACAGTTCTTTTCTTCAGAAGTGATTCCTTCTTTTTCCCTATCACTGAGGTTAAACTAACAGGTCTGTAGTTTCCTGCTTCTGCCCTGCTCCCACTTTTGTGAAGGGGAATCACATCTGCCCTCCTCCAGTCCTCAGGTACCACCCCATCCTCCCATGATTTGTTAAAGAGGGTAGTCAGTGGTGTCACTAGTTCTACCCTTAGTTCTTTTAGAATTCTGGGATGAATCCCATCAGGCCCCATTGCTTTGTCCACCTTCAGTTTTAAGAGTTCTTTCAGAACCCTTTCTTCTGTAAATGGGCTGGTATCAACTTCTGTATCCAGAGTGTTTCTATTGTTTGTTTTAGGTACCTCCCCCTCTTCATTTGTAAATACTGAGCAAAAATATTTGTTTAGTATCGCTGCCTTTTCACAGTCACCCTCTGCCCACCCCACAGGCAGGGAGCATCAGTGAGCTCCAGGCCTTGTCCACTGAGTTAATTGCATATCAGTTCATAGGGACAAGATAGTCCTCAAGACTAATAGATACTTTCTGCCCAAGGTGATTTCAGACTTCTACCTAAATCCATTCATTACTTTCCCAGTCTTTATTTCACTGACCACTCTAGTTCAGGGGAATGTAGACTGCACAGCCTAGATGTCAGGTGAGTTATTAGCTACTACTTGGGTCACACAAACGGTCACAGGCTGGTGAGCACTCAGCTTTTCCTGACATATGGAGAAGTAGGAAAGGGCAAGCCGGCCTTGAAGAGGTCTGTCGCCTGCTGCATGGTGGCTTATATTCAGTTCTGATACAGCAAAGTAGGTAGGAAATCCTTGTAGGCCTTAAGGCTCTCCGTACAAGGGTTACAGCTGCTTCAATAGCAGCTGCAGGAGATATTCCTTTGTTGGAAATTGGTAAAGCAGCTACCTCGAAAACAGTTCACACCTTTACCAAGCGCTAGAGCCTGGATTCCCAGGCCAGAGGTGATGCCAGGTTTGGCACAGCAGTACTGCAGAACCTGTTTCCTAAATAGGTTCTCTACCTTCCTCCAAAGGTACTGCTTGGGTAGTCTGCATATGTCAGAATACAGTAAGATTTCCTGGGGTTTGAAGAAAACATTACTACCATAGTAATCTTGTTTCTTCTAAGGAATCTTACTGTATTCTGAGCTCCCACCCTACCTCCCCTGCTAGAACCTAAGGGCACTGCAACACAGCTGTCCATGCTGTTGTAAACCCATGAGTGGTTCTGTTGTTGGGCTTGGTGACTTGAGTCTTTATGTAGCCCACATTTTTCAACTGAAGGGGATTGTTGGTTGTCATTTATTAGTTAATTGTTAAAGTTAGTATACTGTAGATAGCTTGTTAGTATTCATGCTCCGTAAGAATCTGACAGTTGTGGAATGTTTACCAGGGACAGTGGTTTGAAAACCGAGCATGAGCCTAGCATTCCATCATTAGCATAGGTTCTATTAACCATTTCAGCTCCAGGGCAGTACTATGGTGAGACCATACTGCATATGTCGGAATACAGTAAGATTCCCTTAGAAGAACCAAGATTACTATGGTAAGTAATGTTTTCTTTCAGCCTCTCCTGTCTGCAGGAACACTACTAGTACAGACAGACAGACAACATGTCAGTGGTCTGGTACATCAGCAAGCAGGGAGGCACCCGGTCATACCCCTTTGCAGGGAGGCGATGCTGGTGTGGTACTGGGCAGTCCAGCATGACCTGTTTCTCATGGCTGTACACATTCCAGGCGTCTACAGCGTTCTGGTGGACAGCATCAGCCGAACAATGACACTAGCTTACGAATGGGAACTTCATCAGGACGTAGCAGAACTTCTATTCCATCACTGGGGACTACCAGAGATAGATCTCTTCACCTCCCCATCCAACGCAAAACTACCCAGATGTTGCTCACTTGTTCAAGGGCCTGATGTTATCTGGCAAGATGCATTGTCTCTCTGCTGGACAGGGAAGTACTTGTACACTTTCCCTCCCTTTCCCATTCTACAGCGTGTCCTACTGAAGCGTCAGGCAGAGGCCACTCAGATGCTTCTGATAGCTCCCCTCTGGCCCAGGCAGATTTGGTTTCCTCTTCTGCAACAGCTGGCCTGGAACCCCCAGTATCCCTCCCGCTTCAACATGATCTGTTGATGCTGGAACAGGGCAGACTAGCACACCCAGGACTTAGGTCCCTACATCTTCATGCATGGCTCATTTAGTCATAATTATGTCACATTTTGGAGTCTCCCAGAGGGTCGCTCAAGTCTTAGTGGAAGCTAGAAAGCCTTCCACTATGTCTATCTGTGCTATGAAATGGAAACGCTTTTCCATCTGGGCGGCCGCCAAAGGTTGGGACCCCTTTTCCTGCTCAGTGCCTCAGGTAATGGAGTACCTTTTGCACTTGTCTGACTCTGGTCTAAGCTGTTCCTCTCTCAGAGTCCACCTGTCTGCTATTTCGGCCTGTCATACATTGGTGGATGGGAAAACGGTTGCTCAGCTGGAGATCTCCAAAACCTTTCTGAAAGGGATCCTCCATATGAAGCCCCCTATCAGCAATCCTACCCTGACTTGGGATTTGAATTTTATTGTAGAAAAGCTTACACTGCCTCCTTTTGAACCGGCAGTAAGCTGTGACATGCACTACCTGTCTTGGAAAGCGCTCTTTTTAGTTGCTGTTACTTCTGCTCAAAAAATTTCTGAGCTTCAGGCCCTGATGTGTAAGGAGCCTTATTTAATTTTTCACAGAGACCGGGCGATTCTGCAAACAAATCCTAAGTTTCTTTCCAAGGTGGTTTCTGAGTTCACCTTGAACCAGACTGTTGAGCTGCCAGTGTACTACCCTTTTCATTCGAATAAGGGTGAAGCTCTTCTGCATACATTGGAGGTACATAGGATTTTGCATTAGTACATCCACAGGACCACAGATGTCTACAAAGCAGATCATTTGTTTGTCTCCTTTGTCCCCAGAACCCTTGGGTCGGCAGTTTCTAGGCAATGTTTGTCTAAATGGTTGGCTAACTGCATCCGTTTCTGTTATCAGAAGTACGAGAAACCTCTTCCGGGGGAGGTCAAAGGTCACCCCACTAGGAGGATGGCTACTTCTGCAGCCTTCCTAAAAAATGTTTCGGCAGCTGAGATTTGCATTGCAGCAACCTGGAAATCAGTTCATACCTTCACGAAGCATTACAGTTTGGACATTGCCTCTAGGCGTAGGGCCAGATTTGGCCTAGCCGTTCTGCAGGGTCTGCTGTCTTAGACCTGCTCTGGTCAACCATTTATCCTTCCTCCTCCTCCCTTGTTTCAGTGGGTCTCACTGTCGGTGACTGCTTAGGATTCAGCCCTAAATGTTATGACCTACTGCAGGAACCCTCTGGAAGTAAGATAGTACAGTTACGTAAGAACTTAACGTAACAGTAGATCTTCAAGAGGGTTCCTGCAGTAGATCACACTTTCCCTCCTTCCTTCCTTCCCCCAGCTTTCTGTAATTTTTTTTTTTACATGCTGTTCTCGATGGGGCTCCAGGATTTCCATCCTTTCTCCTGTCATATCCTTTTGGGTCTCCGATGGGAGAACTGGGAGGCGGGCGTGGGGACTGCCCACTATATAGGGTCACGCTGACATCCGTGGGTGGGCGGTCCCTCACCAGACATTGTTAGCAAAAGTTTGCCATGCGGTCCTGACATCAGGGGGTGCAGTCCTGTATGTTATAACCTACTGCAGGGACCTCTCTTGAAGACCTACTGTTACAATAAGTTCTTACATAACTGTACTTTTGGTTCCCCTCCTCAAGGGCATGATGATTTTTCAACTCACTTTTGATTTGTCAGGCAAATGGCTGACACCCTGGGCCTCACCTCACAAGAATCTATGGATAAAGAGGAGGCAGAGTTTTTGGATATGATGGGTTTGGCTCCCACGAAAAAGGTTGTCCTTCCTAACCATAATTCCCTTAAAAAGGCTACTTTTAAAATCCTGCAGACACCTTCCTCATTCTCAGGAGCGGATAAGAAGGTGGAGAAGAAATACCAGCTGGATAGGACTTCTGCAGATTATTTGTATACCGATCCAGATCATGAGGGTGTGATAGAGGCTGCTGCCTGTCACAAAGCAAAGATACCCCTGGCATCTCATGTACCAGACAAAGATTCCAAGAAAATTGACACTATGGGGAAGAAAGGTTATTTGGACTCTTCCCTCCTCTTCCAATAGGCAGTTTACATGGCTTATGCTGCACAGTACCAGAAAGCCATATGGAATTCTATGGTGGCTTCAATTAATAAAGTTCCAGGTGATGTGGGACACAGTATGGCAGATATTGCCAAAACGGCTTTAGAAGACACAAAGTACCAGTTTCACATGGGTGTGGATGCAAACAACACTGCATCCAGATTGTTGGCCCTGTCACTAAAAAGGTTTGCATGGCTCAGAGCAACCAATCTTACACCAGACACTCAGTTAAAGGCTATGGATTTCCCTTTCAAAAACAATTCCCTTTTTAGTGATAAAACTGAGGCATACATGAAAAAGGTGGAAGAGTACAAAACCAACTACAGGAGAGGGCCTCCACTTCTTTTAGATCGACAGGAAGGGAAGGTAGTTAGTTATAGAGGGTACTACCCCGAGTCATATGCACCATATGTCATATGCACCATACTCTATGCCTATAGAGTACACATAGGTCAGAGGGTATTACAGGGCAGGGGCAGGAGGTCTACTAGTTGAGCCAGCCAAGCACCAGCTCCTAGACCACAATCCAGACAGAATCTCTGACTGCACAGATCAAGCTGCACCCCCCCCCAGTAGGGGGCAGGTTGGCTCACGATTTCCAGCACTGGGGAAACATTACCACAGACAGCTGGGTACTAGAGGTAGTGACTCAAGGTCTCTATCTACAGTTCAGACAATTTCCAGAACTCCAGGGTTGCAGGGTTTTCTGGCCTTCAACTCCAGTAGAGATGGAGCCAGCCCGGTGGCACTGAGGGTTGAGGCGGTGGATGCCACACCTCGCGCCATGCCTGTGACCCAGGTTCGGAAGCAAGCCAGGGCTGCCAGGGGTCGGCAGGGGAGGAGAAGATCAGGTGTCCAGAGGACTGCTCTCTTTTCCTGGGGTGGGATCCAGGGGAACCCTCGCTTGGTAGCATCGCCTAGTGGAGGCTGAGGGACATGCTCCATAGCGACGGCACATAACAGGGGGACTGGTGATGGCAGGTTGTCAGCAGGTGGACCTGCGCAGACATCCATTGCACACCATGCCAGGGGGAGCAACTCACGTAAAAAAAACCTCCTCCCACCAACAGGCGAAGGCACCTCCCACCCACTGTCTGCACTCCCAGAGTCGGGCTTGCCTCTCTGCTATGCCCCACCCTCCCCGGCTCGGAGCTCAATACTGTCGAAAGAGCGCCCTGGGTCGGGGGCGGCCCTTCCTCCAAGAGATCAGACCTGGGGAATGTGCTGAGCCGGGCCGGGGAGCGGAGAAGGTTCAGGTCACGACAGGAGGTAGAGACGGAGGTCCTGGGAGGACACTGGAGAGACTTCAATGGGGACAAGGAGGAGCATAAATAAAGTTTGAAAAAAACAACAACCCTCCAGTAGAGACTATTCTTCTGGACTTAGAGGTAAAAAGTTCCTGCAAGCCAGGGCAATACAGCCAGTCCCTCTAACCCAAAGGGGAAGGGGTATGTACTCAAGATACTTTCTGACCAAAAAGAAAAAAAGGAGATTGGCAGCCAGTCCTGGATCTCAAGATACCTAAACAAACACCTGGCAAAGCCCAGGCTCAAAATGGTAACACTGGTCATAGTTATTCCTTCTCTGAGGAAAGGAAACTGGCTGGCATCTCTGGATCTGAAAGACGCCTACTTTCACATTCCAATCAGACCTTGCCACCCACAGAAAGTACCCAAGATTCTATTTTCCCTCAGGTCATTATCAGTTCTCAGCACTTCCATTATGGCTCACTTCTTTCCCACGGGTATTCACAAAGTGTCTGTCAGTGGTGACAGCTTACCTCAGAAGGCAGCAAATCCGTGTATTTTCTTACCTGGAAGACTGGCTAGTCTCAGGGAATTCATACCAGCAGGTAAATGATTCCATCAGAGTGACCCAAAGTACCTTGGTATCACTGGGTTTCCTTATCAATGCTCAAAAGTCTCAGATGGAGCCAGTTCAGTCACTGGAGTTCATTGGAGTAGAACTGGATACTATTCAGGGAAAATCTTTTCTCCCACAGAAGAGGGTGCCAAATCTACTAATTCTAGCAAATTCCTTTGCCTTTAGTCAACCCAGAACTGCAAGACAGTTCCTGGTATTACTAGGACACATGGCCTCAACTGATACAATAGTGTCAGGCTCCAGGTTTCAGATGAGGGATATTCAGTATCACCTCAGATCCCATTGGTCACAAAAAAGGGACACCATTTCAAAGCTAGTGCCGGTTGCAAGAACTCTGTTACTGGCTCTGCAATGGTGGAAAGAAAGGAACAACTTCCAACAGGGCATCCCTTTTCAGCAACAGCACCACACTGTGGTCCTAACAACAGATGCCTCCCTCCTAGGGTGGGGGGCACACACAGGAGACCTCAGAATCAGTGGAATTTGGTCTCCTCAGGAATTCAAACTGCACATCAACCTTTTAGAGTTGAGAGCAGTCCTCCTTGCCTTAAAGGCCTTTGCCCCGCAGTTGAGGGGTCAGTCAGTTCAGGTCAGGATAGACAACACAATCACTATGTGGTATATCAACAAGCAAGGGGGTACCAGATCTTCAAGTCTGTGCAGAGAAGCCTTGAAAGTTTGGTCCCTAGCATATACCCTGGAAGTGCATCTGTCTGCCAGTCATCTTCCTGGGAAAGACAGTACGCTGGCAGATTCACTCAGCAGAATTGGCTAAGATCGTCATGAATGGGCAAGTGTTGGTCACAATTTTCAGATGCTGGGGCACCCCAGAAATAGATCTATGTGCCTCAAAGGAAAATTACCAGCTTCCACTTTATCGCTGCAGGCCACCTTCCTTGGGCACAGTACCCATGGAGGCACTGGCTCTGGATTGGACGGGAATATTACCTTATGCCTTCCCTCCAATTCCAATGGTGTTGAAAGTACTTCTCAAGCTGAGGAGTCAGCCTGCAGCCATGATACTGGTTGCTCCAGATTGGGCCAGGCAGCCATGGTACCCTTTGTTGCCCATCCTGTCCACCAAACGACCCTTTCGTCTGCCCCAGAGATACAGTCTTCTAACAGCTGTTCAGGGGCAGATAGTTTTCCCTAACCTCGAGACCCTTCATCTGAAGGCTTGGTTCTTGAGGAGTTAAACTTTTCCGAATTTAACCTGTCAGAAGAGGTACTTAAAGTGCCAAAAGTTTCTTGGAAAACTTCAACAAGAAAGACTTATGCTTCAGAATAGAAAAGATTTTCCATCTGGTGCAGGCCTAAGAATATCAGTACCCTTAGGGCAGGCTTGTCTACAGTGCTTGATTATCTGGTGCACTTGTAGTCTAGGACTCAGGCCTGCAACCCTTAAGGGTTCACATAGGCACAGTGTCTGCTTATTTGTCTGCAGGTGCTCAGACAACAATAGCTTCACACCCTATTTTAGGACATTTTTCAAAGGATTGGCACATATGTTCCCTTCTGTTAGGGAACCAGTCCCTGTTTAGGATCTGAATTTGTGCATAGCCAAACTGGTAGACTCTCCCTTTGAGACAGTAGCTGCAGCTGTCTGAAATATGTCACATGGAAAACTGTTTTCCAGGTGGCAGTCATTTCAGCAAGAAGAGTATGCAAACTCCAAGCTCTTTGCACTGATCCTAATTACATTATCTCCCATAAGGACAAGGTAGTCCTTAGGACTAACAGGAAGTTCCTTACAAAGGTGGTGTCTGGTTTCACTTGAACCAGTTCATCACCCTTCCTGTATTTTTCACAGCCAAATCCAGTTCAGGTGAATTGAAGCTTCATAGGTTAAACTTAAAAAGGTCTCACAGCTATTACATTACTCGTACTAAGGACCTCAGGGATTCCCACTCACAGCTGTTCATTACCAATGGTGAAGTGGGAAAGGGCTGGCCTACCTCAAAGAAGTTGATTGCACGTTGGATAGTATCCTGTATTCAATTCTGCTACAGTAAGACTGAGAAACAGCCATCACAAGGCCTCAGGGCACATTCCACAAGTGGAACTGCTGCATCTGTGGCAGCTGCAAGGGACATCCCTTGTTGGAAATCTGTAAAGCAGCTACCTGGAGTACAGTCCACACCTTCACAAAACACTACTGCCTGGACGTCCAGTCTAGGACTGATGCTAGGTTTGGCACTACAGTATTGCAGAACCTTCTTCCCCAATAGGTTCTGTACCCACCTCTCCAGGCACTGCTTGGTAGTCTGCTAAATGTCTGATACTAGTAGGAGTTTCCTGGGGTTTGAAGAAAATACCATAGTAATATTGTTTCTTCCAAGGGATCTCCTAGTAGGATTAGCCCTCCCATCCCTTCCTCCTCTTACATAACCTGAATAGGTTCACCTATACTTTTATGGGAGTTTTTTGATGTTGCCATTAATCACTGGCTTAACTTTAAATTATTGTTGATACACACAAATATGACTGGGATACCTAGCTAATTTTTTTTTTTTTTTGTTCTAACCCCAAGAATCACTCATTATGATTAAACTGATGCAATCAGCCTCCTGTGTTGAACTGCCCGGAGAGATGGAATTATATGCAAATGATGGAACTCTCAATTGGCTCATGTCACTTTCAAACTGCTTACCTATCAGCTGCTGCACTCTGAGTACTTCAGATTCTTTACTCCGCCTACCTAGTAAGGACGTCCCAGAGAGCTCTCCTTGAACTGTCTTCAGACTAAAGTTTATCTGTTGATAAGTACTCATTTTTAGTTTCATTTCAAATTGGTGCCTTAGAACTTTGTTTAATGTAGTTTATTTAGTGTTATAGTAGTTTTTTGTACTTATTCGCGGTTCCCTCATGGTTCCTTGGAACCGAGGGTTCCGCTTCTATTTGTGAGGTTTACCTATTTGTTTATATATTTAGCAGTCAGTTCCTTGAACCACTTTAGTATTGTTTAAATTTAGTATATTTCTCGGTTCCCTTTTCTTTCGGGAACCGAGTAGCGCTGGGTTCCCGGAACCATTAGCGGTAGTTATTTAAAAAGAAACCTCCGGTTCCAAGGTATTTTGAATAACAGTTTTTGAAAAGTGATCTTTTTGTCTAGCTTCAATGTCAGAGGTCCATTTGGATAAACTTAAAAAATGCACAGGACCCACTGGTTTTAAATGGTGTGAGTCTTGTGGGCAACTTATAGCTAAAGCAGATAGACATTCTCTGTGTATTTCTTGTTTGGGTACAAGTCATATATTTACCAATTGTGATATTTGTAAGACCTTTTGTCCTAAAACATTAAAGAAAAGAGCTAAGATTTTAGAAGAGATGGCTTCTGCTTCTAGTGTGGATATTTCAGCTTCTTCCTCTTCCCATAAAAAGGATGGAGGTAAAGCCAAGGATCCTGACAGGAGTTCAGAAAAATCTGAACATGGTATAACAAAAAGGGCTGTGGAAACAGACTCTGAACCTGTTCCATTAAACAAAAAATGTAAAGAAAAACATGCTGCTGCACCTCCGGCCAAGAAGGCTAAGGAGCTCCCTGCAGACAAGCATACTATGCCCTTAGCTGAGGACATTGCTAAAGCCTTACAGGTTTTACAAGCCCTACAGGGAGCAATCCTGGTTCCTACACTGGCTGCCCCAGTTCCTCCTCCAGCTCCTGCAAGGCAGGAATTTCTGAAAGTGTACGGTGAAGAGGATGAGGATGACTTTGAAGGGTAACCTATAGATCCAGAAGTCTCCCCAGAACAAGAGTTTGGATCTCCTCCTAGGGGTCCTGAGGAATATTCTTCCCACTATGCCTTTGTTAAGAGCATGGTGGAGACCCTTAATCTTCCTCTTCAGGAAATGGAAGAGGATATGGAGGAGGCAGAGTTTTTGGATACGATGGGGCTAACTCCCACAAAACGTCTGCTTTTGCCCATGCATAAGTCCTTAAAAAAGGCTGCAATACAGATTTTCAAAACTCCAACTTCTGTCCCTGGTATGGATAAGAAAGCTGACGAGAAATACCAGCTGGATAGAACTACAGCTGATTTCCTGTTTACTCATCTTGACCCTGAAGGGGTAGTCCAGGCTGCTGCCTGTGACAAGGCCAGGATCCCCTTGACTACCCATCCTCCAGACAAAGACTCAAGGAAGATGGATGCCATGGGAAAGAAAGGGTACATGGCTGCCTCTTTATTGGTGAGGCAGGCCAATTACATGGCATATGTGGTGCAGTACCAGAATGCTTTCTGGAACACTGTTCTAGCTCTAGCTGATAAAGTGCCAGGTGAAGTGGTGGTAGATCTGCAGGATGCAGCAAGGGCTGCACTTGATGCTACCAAGTATCAATTTCATATGGCAGTGGATGCCAATGATACTTCTTCCAGATTAATGGCTTTGTCTGTTTCACCTAGGAGGTTTGCGTGGCTTAGAGCCACTAACCTGACCTTAGACACCCAGGCCAAAGCAATGGATTTTCCTCTTGAGAACAACTCTTTGTTTGGAGATAAGACTGAAGCATATATGAAGAAGGTGGAGGAATACAAATCCACCTACCAAAGCAATTGAAAGGATATGCCTTCCACCTCTTATAGACCCTGAAGCAGGGGAGGCAGGGGTAGGGCTTTTTACTCCAAACCATTCTTTCAAGTACAGGCCTCTCAGCCTCAACAGCAGGCCAGAGGTTACTTCAGAGGAAAGGGCAGGAGAGCCATGAGAAGAGCTGCTCCTGCATCACAAGTTCAGGCACAGCCCACACAGAACCCCTGACGGGCTAGTGCAGGTTACAGCCCCTATTATAGAACCACCAGTGGGTGGCAGACTGGCTCACTACCTTCATGCTTGGCATTCCATCACCACAGACAAGTGGGTATTGGAGGTAGTGAGCCAGGGCCTGGCACTCAGCTTCAAATCATTCCCAAAGCTGAGAACAAGAACCTTTGCTCCAGTAACATCTGCAGACAGACTTCTGTTGGAAGCAGAGGTAAAGCATCTGCTTGCAATCAAAGCAGTGGAGGCAGTGCCTCTATTACATAGGGGCAAAAGTTTTTATTCCAGGTACTTCCTCATAAGGAAGAAAACCGGGGATTGGTGACCTATTTTGGATCTAAGACTTCTGAAGAAGCACATTTTGAAACCAAGGTTCAAAATGGTCACTCTGGAAATAATCATTCCTTCATTGCAAAAGGGAGACTGGCTGGCCTCCCTAGATTTAAGGGGTGCTTATTTTCACATTCCAATCAGACCATCTCATAGAAAATTCTCGAGATTCAGGCTGGCCTCAGGCCATTATCAGTTTTGCAGCACTCTCTTTTGGACTAACTTCATCACCAAGGGCATTTACAAAGTGCCTAGCAGTGGTGGTAGAGTTTTTGAGAAAACAAGGTGTGACAGTCTTCCCATACCTGGATGACTAGTTAGTAGTAGGACAGTCTCTGCACCATGCAGTACAGTCACTGGCACTAACAAAATCTACATTGGGAGTCTCTGGGTTTTCTTATAAATGAAGAGAAATCTCAACAGGTGTCACTTCAGGTGCTGGAGTTTATTGGAGCAGAATTAAACACCAGACAGGGCAGAGCCTTTCTGCCACAAGACAGGGTGAAAAGCGTTCTGCAAATTGCAAGCTCCTTTGTGTCAGGGAGACCCAAACCAGTCAGAGAATTTCTCAGGCTACTGGGCCACATGGCATCTACCACTGCAGTAGTAATGGGTTCCAGATTTCAAATGAGGGATATTCAGTTCCACCTAAGACAGTACTGGTCTCAAAGGACAGATGTTCTATCCAAACTGGTTCCAGTCACAAACAGCTTAGTCCAGGCATTGCAATGGTGGCTGGATGAGCACAACCTGAGAGTGGCCATACCTTTTATCAGCCACAGAGAAGGACAATGTACTGGCAGACTCTCTCAGCAGGATATATCAGGACCACCATGAGTGGTGCCTGAACACTCAGATACTCAGTACAGTTTTCAGGAGATGGAGCACTCCAGAGGTGGATCTCTTTGCCACTGCAGAAAACCACCAGCTACCAATGTACTGTTGCAGGCCCCCTCTAAGGGGTACAATTCCCCTGGATGCGATGGCCCTGGATTGGACAGGGAAATTTCTGTATGCATTCCCTCCATTTCCTATGATATTCAGGACCCTGCTGAAATCGAGGTCCCAAACAACAACAGTGATACTGGTGGCACCGGATTGGGCGAGACAGCACTGGTATTCTCTTCTGCTGACTCTGTCAGTAGTTCCCCCAGTCCATCTGCCCAGGGGGTACAACCTGCTAACCTCCTCTCAGGGCAGGATCCTGTACCCCAATCTCAAATCACTGAGGCGCAGGGCATGGCTCTTGAGGACTTAGAATCTGCTAACCTTAAGCTATCAGAGTAGGTACTGACAGTACTTGGGGTTCCAGGAAACCTTCTACTAAGAAAACATATTCTTCTAAGTGGAAGAGGTTCTCCCTATGATGTGCAGGTAAGGGTGTGGACCCATCCAGGGCTGACTTGGCTATTCTCCTGGATTACCTTACACACTTACATGCCTTAGGCCTGAAGCCTTCGACCCTCAAGGTCCACCTGGCTTCAGTCTCTGCTTATCTGTCAGCTGGTAAAGAGAGATCCATGGCCTCTCATCCAGTATTCAGAAAATATTTTAAAGGCCTTAACCTTCTGCACCCTCCCCTGAAGGAACCGGTCCCAGCCTGGAATTTAAATATCTGCATTGCTAAGCTCATGGATGGACCATTCAAACCTATGGCAACCGCAGATTTGAAGCACATCTCTTGGAAAACTGTTTTTCTGGTCGCTATTACTTCAGCCAGAAGAATCAGTGAATTACAAGCCCTGTGCACAGATGTGGACTATATCTGCTTCCACAGGGATAAAGTGGTCCTCAGGACCAATAGAAAATTCCTTCCCAAAGTGGTATCTGATTTTCACTTAAATCAGTCTGTCACTCTACCTGTCTTTTTTACAGAGACTTCCAGTTCTCCAAAAAGGAGGCTTCACTCCCTTGATGTCAAAAGGGCACTTAGCGACTACATTGACAGAACCAAGTCTTACAGATCAAGTCAAACACAGCTCTTTCTAACCTATGGTGAGGTTTGTAAGGGCAGAGCTGCCAAAAAAGGTACGATTGCTCACTGGATAGTGGCATGTATACAGTTTTGTTATAGTAAGGTAGGAAAACAGGCACCTCTGGGCCTGAGAGCACACTCCACTCGGGGCACAGCTGCTTCAGTGGCAGCTTCAAGAGAAATTCCACTACTGGAAATCTGCAAAGCAGCTACATGGAAAACAGTACACACCTTCACAAAGCATTACAGCCTAGATTTGCAATCCAGAAGTGATGCTAGGTTTGGTACAGCAGTACTGCAGATCCTGTTTCCAAAATAGGTTCTTTGCCCAACCTCCAAAGGTACTGCTTGGTAGTCTGCATCAGTTTAATCATAATGAGTGATTCCTGGGGTTAGAAGAAAAAAATACTCACCATGGTAATCTTGTTTCTTCAAAGGGATCACTCATTATGATTAAAGACCCTCCCTGCCTCCCCTACTAGAACCTATAGAAGTTGCTCTGCATCCCTGCATTAGTTTTTTTTTTTTACCTACATAGGTTGAGGTAGAGACTCACTTTGTTTAGCCAGTTGGTGTCCAGGTGGTCTTGAGTTTCTTAGGTTTGTTTATTAAGGATGTTTGACCTGAAAGGACAAAACATATTATTTTTAATGTTATTAGTTTTAGCTAGTGGGTGCTATACCCAGTTAGGCGCCATAAGAATCTGAAGCACTCAGAGTGCAGCAGTTTGAAAGTGGCATGAGCCAGTTGAGAGTTCCACCATTTGCATATAATTCCATCTCTCTGGGCAGTTCAACACAGGAGGCTGACTGTATCAGTTTAATCATAATGAGTGATCCCTTTGAAGAAACAAGATTACTATGGTGAGTAATTTTTTCTTTCCATTCAAACCCATCCTCTTCACCATGGGGAGGGTTTCTTGGTGTTAGGGGCATACAAATGCAATTATGTAATTAAATTAGTCTAGTGTTTTCATCTACAAAATCGAATCTAGCAGTTAGGTGGAACACAGTCAGCCTAGAGGCAGCAGTTTTGAGTGTTGTGTTCCAAATTCTCTAATTTGCATACATTCCAACTCAAAGTTCTGGGGGCAGTCAGAGATTCTGGATTGACTGCTAATTGTCTAATCCTACTAGGAGATCCATTGGAAGAAACAATATTACTATGGTAAGCATGTTTTCCTTTTTTCTGAGGGAAAGTTTTCCTTTCTTACCCCAGGGGTTCTTTAGCATCAATAACTATTGCAGTGAGCTGACTAGATAGCCCTGCCCCAAAGGTGGAGATTATGGTAATGAGTTTATGAATAAGCCAATCAGATTGAAGCTAGAGGGTGTGCTGAGCAGGGAGACAGAGAAAGGCTCCAGAGTTTTTTCTCTGCCTGATTGAGCAACACTGTCTGTGAGGTGCTCTCTCTCTTGGCCAAGAAAAAGTCGTTTTCTTTAACTTGGTAGCTATAAACCTTATTTCTTACATTTTTATAGTGTGATGAGTGTTTTCTTATAGTTATTAGCGGTTCCCGGGAACCACATTTTTTTCTCGGTTCCTCGCATTTCCCTTTTTCTTTATTTTCTGTAAGTTTTAGTAATTGCATCTAGTGTTTCCATGGTTCCTTTTACTTTATTTATATAGCAGTTCCCTTTTTTAAGTGGAAGCCGATGATTTTCTTTATTTTTTACCTCAGAAAAGTTGCAGTTCTTTACTGCGAGGGAACCGACCATTTATTTATTTATTTAGATCTAAGAATACAAATACCTTTGAGCCAAGGGTCTTTTACAAAGGTTCCATGTCGGTTTAAGTGACAGTAGGAGACATGACGATATGAAAACAATACAATTTAAAGAAACAGTGCAAATTGAAATGGGGGAGAACAAAGCAGGTTACAGTAATTTCCAAGCAGATAGGTACATACATACATTTACTGTGGTATTATGAGCCATAGGAAGAGGAAGGTATACAGAATTATGATGCTAGGACGGGACAACAAAATCTGGAGCAGCCGGTGGCATTTGTCAAGTAATAAAAAGTGCTAGAAGGGATGGGGGGTGGAGGGAAGGGAGGAGTGTTAGAGGAGTTAAGCGGAAATAAGTGTTAGATTAAGAGGAGCCGATTAAGGTTGATGATCACATCAGCCTTTACATTCTACCTATTGAACATTACAAGTACAGGGTTCTCTGTAAATTGACATGTCAGAAATCCCTAAGAAAAGGACTGGACCCACAGGTTTTAAAAATTGCTTAAACTGTCAAAGAATACTACTGTAGCTAAAGCTGATACTCACGATCTGTGTTTAAAGTGTTTAGGTCCAGACTATTACTGTGTTCTTTGCTCTAAATTTTGTCCAAAAATTTTAAGAAACAGAGTTAAAAGGCTTAGAGAAATGGCAGAAGGGTCTTCATCTGGTCCCAAACACAGACCCAAGGCTACGGATGACGGGCCTTTAAAGAATAAAAATAATCAAGGTGCTGATGAGGCATATTTTAAGTCTAAGCCTGTTACAGGTGCTGATGAATTGCCTTTGAAAGCAAAGAACATTAAATCAGGTGTGGATGAAGTGCCTGTCAAAAATAAGGCTTCAAGAGGGACTGATGTAGTTCCTAAATCAAAAAATTCAAAAGGTGCTGATGAAGTGCCCTGTTCAAAGAGGAAGCCTGAACAGGTCACTGATGAAGTGGCTGCAAAAAAAGATATGTAAAGAGAAAAATACCACTGCACCTCTGAGCGGTGCTAAGGGTGAGGCTGCAGTTGGTAAAAAACATGAAGACAAATCTAAAAATATTGAACCCCAGGAAGGTGTACCTCAAGATACACAGGGGGATTTACCTTCTATGGAGGATATGGCAAAAGCCTGGCATCTTTACCAAACTAACAAGGCATGGGGTCTTTTTTTGGTGTCTCTGCCTTTCCCAAGCAGGTTTCCTCAGCAGCTTCCTCTGATACAGGGGCTGATGAGATCTCCTTTTGGTGTCTCTGCCTTTCCCAAGCAGGTTCCCTCAGCAGCTTCCTCTGGTACAGGGGATGATAATGATGACTTTTATGATGCTCCAGATGACATTTCAGAGGGTAAGGCCCCAGAACCTGATGTGTCACCTGACCCTAATTTTGAAGCATCCCCTGTGACCAGGAGGATACCTCCTCTATGTTTACTTTTTTATAGCACATAGTGGACACTCTTGATCTCTTTTCTCAAGAGTCCAACCAGGAGGTGGAAGAAGACTAGGACTACAGAGAAATGAAAGGTCTTCCCCTCCCAGAAGTTAGTTATCCGTATCTATAACCCTTTCAGAAAGAACACTATGAAGCTTCTCCAGACTCCCCCATCTGTGTTGGGGTGGAGAAGAGGTTAGATAAGAAATACCAATTGTCTAAAACAGATATAGAGTTTCTGTTTGTGCACCCCAGTCATGAGGGAGTGGTGCAACAGACAGCATGTGACAAAGCAGGGGTTCATCTTTCTTCCCAGCCTCCTGAAAAGGATTCTAAAAGGCTGGACATTTTGTCCAGAAAGACATACACCTCAGCTTCCCTTCTCCTCTGCCTAGCTTCATACATGGCTTACACAGCCAAGTATCAGAAGGCTCTTTGGAACTCAATCCTAGCCATAGTTAAAAAGGGCTCTGACTCTATGGCAAAGGATTTGGTGGAAACAGCTAAAACTGCTTTGGAAGCTGCGAAATACCAGTTCCATATGGCAGATGACAGTAATGGTGCAGCACCCAGAGATATGGCTCAGGTTATCTCCCTGAGACAGTTTGCTTGGCTAAAAACAACAAATCTGATGCAGGACACTCAGTCCAAAGCTATGGACTTTCCCTGTGACAGAAATGTACTATTTGATTTCAGAACTGAGAAATACATGAAAAAGGTTGATGAATACAAATCAACCTATCAGAGCAATACTTTGAAAGTGAAGTCTTCTGTTCCTCAAAAGACTCAACACAGGGGTAACAGAGGCAGGGGGTGCTACCCTAGGCCCTATTATACCCTGTATCCTCAATTTGACCTCTCTCAGTTTAGAGGTTATTTCAGAGGAAGATGCAGCAGAGGCCAGAGAAGAGCTACTTCTGCACCTGCTCCTGCTGCCCAAGAAAAGCCCTGACTCCTCAGTACAGGTCGTCTCCCCTCTGCCTGTAGGGTGCAGGCTCTCCCACTACCTCCAGTCCTGGACCCTTATTACAACAGACATGTGGGTCCTTGAGGTAGTGGAAAAGGGCCTGTCCCTTCAGTTCAAAAATATGCCAGCCCTCAAGGGCACCTAGCCTTCCAAATCTCTAACTCCAACAGAAAGAAGGGTGATAGAGTACCTACCCATCAAAGGGACCAAGATACTTCAGATACTTCCTGACACAAAAGAAAAATGGGGAGTGGTGACCTATTTTAGACCTAAGATACTTGAACAAGCATCTTCTGAAGCCCAAATTCAAAATGGCCACCCTAAAAATGGCGATTCAGTCTCTGTAGTAGGGAGACTGGCTAGTGTCACTAGACCTCAAAAACACCTACTTTCACATCCTAATAAGGCAGTCTCACTGAAGGTTTCTGAGGTTCATACTTCCTTCAGGACACTACCAGTTTGCAGCCATCCCCTTCGGCCTGACATCTACACCAAAGGTGTTCACAAAATGCCTGGCTTTAGTGGTAGCGCATTTAAGAAAGAAAGGGATTTCAGTTTATCCTTGTCTGGACGACAGGCTCATAGAGGGGAAAATCCCTCTACAATTCGAGGAGGCCCTCTCCCTAACAAGGGACACTCTGCAGTCTTTGGGATTTCTTACAACCCAAAAGAAATCTCATCTGGAGACAACACAGCTCCTTACATTCATAGGAGCACAGTTGGATACCTTACAGAGCAGAGCTTTCCTTCCTTGGAAAGAATTCAAAACTTTTTGTCAGTGGCAAATTCTTTCATCCTGGGCCAGCCCAGGCCAGCCAGATACTTTCTAAGGCTCCTGGGACACATGGCATTAATGACAGCTATGGTTCCAGGAGTCAGATTCCGAATGAGGGACATACAGCAGCACCTAAGGTCTCACTGGTCCCAAAGTTAAAAGTCACTGTCCGAACTGGTTCCAGTCACAAAGAAACTCCTTCAGTGTCTGGACTGGTGGAAGGTTACCAACCTCTCAGTGAGAATTTCCTTCCAAGCTCACTCCCCTTCAAGAATCATTACTATAGATGTTTCTTTGCTTGGATGGGGAGCTCACATGGACAGTATTTCCTTCAGTGGCTCTTGGACTCCACAGAAGTCACAGGCTCACATCAATCTGCTGGAACTCAGGGCCATTTATCTGGCTGTCAAGGCATTTGCCTCACAGATAAAGGGTCACACAGTCCAGATCAGAACAGACAACACCACTGCAATGTTTTACATAAACAAGCAGGGTGGCACAAGGTCCAGCATCTTATGCCTGGGAGCCATGAGGATTTGGGGCCTGGCCTACTCCCTGGGAGTCAATCTATGGCCATACATCTCGCAGGTAAGGACAATACTGTGGCAGATGCTCTCAGTCACATCAGCCAGGGACACAGCAAATGATGTCTGAACAAACGGGTGTTGGCCACAGTGTTCAGAAGGTGGGGCACACCAGAAGTGGATCTTTTTGCCTCTCACCTAAACCACCAACTTCCACTGTATTGCTGCAGGCCTCCAGTCCTGGGAACTCTCCCAACAGGTGCCCTGATCCTGGATGGGACAGAAACGTTTCTTTACGCCTTTCCTCCCTTTTCTCTGATTTTCAGAGTTTTGTTAAAGCTCAAAGCTCAGCCTGCAACAATGATTCTGATGGCAACAGACTGGCCGAGGCAAGCCTGGTATCCCCTATTGTTAACCCTGTGTTGCAGCAAACCCATTTTTCTGCCCCTCTGTCACTCCATGCTGACTTCTCCCTGAGACATGGGTGACTTATCCAGATCTAAAATCTCTTCACCTCAAAGCTTGGCTGTTGAGGAGTTAAGAGCTCTTACTTCGAGAGTCAGCTCTTGAAGCAGGTAACACATATAGGACTGAAGACGGCAGGTATCAGGACCCCACGGCAAACTTCTAACCAGCAGTACCGAGTGGGGACCACCCCCAACATCGGCCCGCCCCCGACATCCCATGTGGTATAAGAGGTGGCAGTGCCGGGTTTTTTCCCGCTGTCGTCGCACATTCATTGGCTCCTCAGCTAGACTCATGCCAGTACAACCGCCTTATTGTTAAAACCTTCATTGTTTTTTTGTGTTGTAGTACTGCTTCATCGGTTCTCATTCCTGCATGTCTTCTCCTCCATCACCTTCTTCTAGACACACGAATAAGTGCACCTATGGGAAACAGATCCCTCTCAAAGATGGCCATGTGGTTTGCCTGTTGTGTCTGGCCCCAGAAATGGCACAGTCCAAGGCACGACTTCAGAGTGCCATTCAAGACACTTGCACTCTCTTTCGGAGTCTGGGGATCACCATCAACACATAAAAATCGCCCCAATCCCCTCTCAGCTACTGCCGTTCATAGGAGCCCTCCTCAACACTGTCAGAGGAAGAGCCTTCCTACCACAAAAAAGGGCCTATCGGCTAAGGAATCTAGCCAGTCAAATCTATTCAGCCTCCACAGTGCCAGCAAGAACACTGCTCTGGTTGCTAGGCCACATGGCGGCGTCCATCATCACAGTCCCCTTCACAAGACTTCGGATGAGAACAATTCCGTGGACTCTTCGTGTCCAATGGGACCAGAGATGGGATGACCTGGACCTTCTGGTCTCTATCACAAAACCCATTTGCTTAGAACTCTTGTGATGGATGACGTCTCCTTCCCTGGTAGAAGGGGTACCACTCCAAAAGGAGGCGCCAGATCAGGTTTTCACATCAGACGCGTCAAACATGGGATGAGGTGCACACCTAGGCATTCACAGGACTAGGGATCCTGGTCTGTGAATGAGGAGTCTCTCCACATCAACATTCTCAAAATGAGAGCCATTCTCTATGCCTTCCAGGCATTGAGTGCGGTACTCAAACCAGGACATCATCTTATTCAGATGGACAACGTCAGTGGTGTTTTATATCAACAAACAGGGAGGCACACACTCATATCCTCTGTGCAGGGAAGTGATGAGAGTGTGGGAGTGGGCCATAGCTCACTTCATAACCATTTCAGTGGTCCACATCCCAGGTGTTCAGAACACATTGGTGGACACTCTCAGCAGAACAAGGCTGACAGCAGGAGTGGTCGCTTCTCCAATCAGTAGCCGACGACCTGTTCACCACTTGGGGGATGCCCAAATTGGACCTATTCACCTCCATCACCAATGCAAAACTGCCCAGTTTCTGCTCGCTAGATCACATGCCTGGTGTTTTCTGGCAAGACTCATTGTCCCTCTCCTGGAAGGGGAGATTCCTTTATGCCTTCCTGCCATTTCCGCTCCTTCAGAGAGTTCTCCTCAAGGCACAAATGGAAGGGACAACAATGATCCTGGTGGCTCCTGTATGGCCTCGACAAATCTGGTTCCTGCTATTACAACAGTTAGCAGCGGAGCCTCCGATCACACTTCCATTGAGCACCTTCTTGCTCTCTCAGGACAATGGGACCTTGATTCACCTGAACTTGACGTCTCTACACCTGCCTGCATGCATAGCTCCTGAGGACCTAACCAAACTCCACTTCAGGGTTTCTGATCGGGTCACCAAAGTCCTCATGGAGGCTAGGAAACTGTTCACTAGAGCAACATATGCTATGAGGTGGAAGAGATTTTGTTTTTGGACCGTGGCTCACCACCTGGATCCTCTAGCCTGTCTGGTTAATCTGCTGTTAGATTTATCTGTTATCTCTTTCGGAGTCGGGATTGGGCTACCCCTCAACTAAGGTGCATTTGGCTGCCCTTTCTGCCTATCACACCCCTGTCCAGGGCAGAACGGTGGCTCAGCTGGAGGTAACTCGCACCTTTCTTAGAGGAATGCTCCACATAAAAACCTCCCATTAGGGATCCTGTGCCCCCTTGGGATCTTCTGTTTGTTCTGGAGAACCTGCGGTGGATTACGAGCTACATTTTCTTTCTTGGAAAACATTATTTTTAGTTACTGTTACTTCTGCTCGAAGAATTTCCGAGCTTCAGGCCCTGATGTGTAAGAAGCCTTATTTAGTGTTCCACAAAGACAGGGTAGCTTTGAGGACTAATCCTATGATCTTACTTCGAGAGGGCTCTTGCAGTAGTTAATTACATATAGGACTGATGCCGGCAGGCAGCAGGACCCCACAGAAAAGTTTCTAGCTAGCAGTCTCTGGTGAGGGACCGCCCCCATGTCAGGTGACCGGTGTCAGGAGACGGTATAAAGGGGCGGTCCCTCATGCCCATCTTCCAGTTCCCGCCATTAGCTCATGCCAGCGCCTCGCAAAAAATTTCCCTGCTCGTCAGACTCCGACGGTATTTTAACCGAGTATTTTCGATTTTTTCTTATCACCCATCAGGTATTCGTTGGTGTATGTCATCCCCTACACCCTCCGAGCACAAAAACAAGTACGACTCGGTGGCGGCGCCTAACTCCCGCGACAAGAACGGCCATTCCTGTGCTTTTGCCAGGGCCTCACCATCCGGGTAGAGAAGTGCCAGCATTGCCTTAGCTTTAACGCTGCCACCCAAGAAGGCAGCAGCAGTCCCTGGAGGCTCACATTTTAAAAAGAAAATGAGCTCCATGGAGAGAATTGAAAAAGCTTCGCAGGCGTCAACTTCCCCTGAAGGCCATCGCAAGAAAAGGGTAGAAAAGCACCGAACAAGGGCTCCTCTCCCACGCGACTTCCTCCAGAGCCGCTAGACACAGGTAATGTATACCCCTGGGACCACCACTTCCACGGCTGCCTTAGAGGCTTCTGGCGGTGTCAGCCCGCCCTTCTGGCTTGCGCTCGGGCTCTTCGGGTGCCTCCGGACTTGTGGAGGCCTCCGCTCCCAGTAAAGCCATGGTTTTGTGGCCTACTGGTGCGAGCGGCTCTGATAAGCCAGAAGTTGGCTGCTCCGACACCTGCACGGAGAAAGTCAGTAAGTCACCCGATCCTTCGAGGTGGTGCGCGGCCCCCATTCTGCCCGACCAGGCCGCCCCTCCATCGTGGCCTGTCTCCGGTGAAGGGTCCGTTAAGTCGGACGTCGGCCCTTCCGGCGCCAACCCGGATCCCACTGCTAATCCGCACGTCGGTTCGCCCGACGTCCGCACAGCAGATGAGCCGATGCCAGACCCCCCACGTCCATCGTTCCCAGCTCCCCGCAGTCTTCGCTGCCCTCTGGGGACCCTGAGTCCCCTCAGCCCAACCCCGAGGATTTCTCTTCCCCATCCTCGGGCGACGCTGAGGTTCCTGTTCCACCTCCGTCAGACCGTCCACCTTTTGGTATGACCGATCTGATGTTGGTTCCCCGGACGCCGGCTCCTTGGCTGCCGGCTCTGATGCTGGTGTTGCCGGCTCCGGGTGACAGCCCACCCCGACGCGGGCCCTCCGCACCCGGGCCTTCTGCTCCAGAACCGCCCGTGAGCCTCCCGCCGCCGCCTGTTCAGAGCTCCCCCTGGCTCCCGGGTACTCGACCTCGTTGTATCCGACGCCATCATACCCGGGACCACAGTATCTGGCACCTCAGTACCCGGCGCCGACATATCCAACGCCGTAGTACCCGGCTCCTCAATACCCGACACTGGGCTTCCTGCCACTGGGTTATGGATATGCGCCTTATGGGTATAGTCCATACCCGTATCCCCCTCCTCCTCCTCCTCCTCCACCGCCCCCTCAGCCACCGGTGGACTTGCAGGAGACTCTGGCCTCTTCCTTGGATACCTCGGATGCTTCCGACTGTTGTTCCGAGCAAGACGACGAGCCATGCTTTTCGTCCAAACCCCGGCCAAGGACTCCTCCGAAGTTTCCTCTGGAGGATCCTTCCTTCACGGAGTTGCTACAGAAGATCCAGGAAGTGCATAAGTGGCACTCCTTGGAGCCAGACTCCCAGCGTAAAAAACTCGCTGAGCATCTGGACCTGCCCGTGACAGCTCCCACTTTTGGTGCCACCCTGGATCGAGCCTCATGCCGACCTTATTACCACCATATGGAAACAGCTGTCCACCTTAGCCCCATTTCCTACGAAGCCGAACAGGCTGT
The DNA here is from genome assembly GCA_016271365.2 of Neoceratodus forsteri. Classification (NCBI taxonomy): domain Eukaryota; kingdom Metazoa; phylum Chordata; order Ceratodontiformes; family Ceratodontidae; genus Neoceratodus; species Neoceratodus forsteri. The sequence goes on from CM057456.1 coordinate 214,615,301, forward strand.
ACCAGGCTCCCAAGGGTGTTGACTTCTTAGAATCCCACCCTCGAGCTGAATCGATAGTGATTAGCGCCGCTCATGGCCGGTCAGCTCAACCCAAACACCTTAGCTCGTCTCCACCTGACAAGGAATCCCACCTTCTGGACCAGTATGGCAAGAAGATTTTTTCTTCTTCCACTCTGTGTATTAGGGCCCTGAATTATGTCCGCCACATGGGGGATTACCAGAAGGCGATTCTCAGTGAGGTGGACTCTAAATCGGACTCCCTTCCAGACTCTCAGGTCAAGCAGGAAGTGGCTGACCTTGTCCGCTCTGCACGTTTGGCCAGTCAGCACATTCTTTGTGTGACCTACGATGCAGTGGACACTGCTGGTAGGAGCTCAGCTTTCACTGTAGGTCTACGGTGTCACGCTTGGCTCCGAGTGTCAGGGTTGGTCCCGGTAGTGCAGTCTGCCATCCAGGAAGCGTCCTTCCAGGGTTCGGTGCTGTTCGGGGGTGATGTCAAGGACATCATCACCGACCTGCAGGAGAAGGGTCGGCACTAAAGTCTGTGGACTCTATGTATCATCCTCATCAGTTGCAGCGCCCGTCCTTCGCAGATGGAATCATTAGCGAGACCACAGGGAAGAGGGCCACTAACGTCAGGCCCCCCAGCTGCCAAGCCCCCACCCAAAAAGCAGCGGGAGCTTCAGCTGCGGTGCTGCCCCACACCACCTGACTCCTTCCCTCTCCCACAACCTCCAGGCTTCCCGGAGGAACCAGTAGGAGGGAGGTTTTCCCTCCACCTTCCGGGCTGGGAGAGGATAACATCGGATTCATGGGTGCTCCAGCTAATCGCAGAAGGACACTCAATAGAGTTTCTGCAGAAACCACCTCATCACCCTCCCCCAAGTCATCGTACTCTCGGGAACATCTTCTTTTGGTCCAAGAAGAAATTTCAGCATTTTTGCTGAAAGAGGCAATAGAACCTGTCCCTCTTTCCCTGCAAGGAGCGGGTTACTATTCCCACTTCTTCCTGGTCCCGAAGAAGAGAGGAGATGTAAGACCTATTCTAGATCTCAGTTCCCTGAACATTTTCATGGAGTACAAGAGGTTCAGGATGCTCTCACTGCAGAGCCTTCTGCCCCTCCTCTGCTCGGGCCAGTGGCTGTACGCTCTGGATGTGCAGGACGCTTACCTGCACATATCTATCCACCTGTCTCACCGCAGATATCTCCGTTTTGCTTCCAGGGGGGCCACTACCAGTTCACGGCACTTCCATTTGGCCTCTCCTCGGCTCCTCTAATATTTACCAAATGCCTTGCGGTGGTGGCGGCCTACCTGCGTACCTGGGGGGTACAGGTTTTCCCGTACCTGGACGATTGGCTCCTGGAGGCCTCGTCCAGGGAGGAACTCCTGCACTGTCGCTCCCCCACCCAGCAGGTCTTTGCCTGTCTGGGTATTACCATCAACCATTCCAAGTCTCACTTGATCCATCCCAGAGGCTCCAGTTTATTGGGGCGGTACTAGACATGACCCTAGGCAGGGTCTTCCTGCCACCGGACAGGGCGGCCACACTCCAGACTCAGGTAAGCCTGTTGTCTGGCTGCAGGCGGGTCAGTGCAAGGTCAGTTCTTCGCCTCCTCAGTCTTATGGCAACTGCTATCCCGACAGTCCCTCGTGCTCGGCTCCACATGAGGGTCTCTCAGTGGACGCTTCGCTCTCAATGGGATCAAGTTGGTAGACAGCTTGGACCAATTGGTCCTAGTCTCCTCTCCCATGATTTGAGACTGGCAGTGGTGGATGGTTCGAGAGAACCTTCTTCAGGGAGTTCCATTCTTCCTTCCTTCTCCCTCCCAGACTCTGACCACAGACACCTCGGGCGAAGGTTGGGGAGCCCATCTCGGTCCACATCGGACCCAGGGCTCTTGGTCCAAGCTCGAACAATCCCTGCACATTTGTGTGCTCGAGCTTCGGGCGGTGCTCTACGCTCTCCAGGCTCTCCACCTGCATCTTCTTCCAGGCCACCTAGCCGTCCAGATGGACAATATGTGTGTGGTATGGTACATCAACAAACAGGGCAGGACTCGGTCCTACCCTCTCTGCAGGGAAGCAATGTGAGTCTGGGATTGGGCATCATGACACGACCTTCACCTCATGACAGTTCACGTTCCGGGGGTTGAGAACTTCTTAGCAGACAAACTAAGTCACTTGTCTGCTCAAGCTCACAAGTGGAAACTGGATCAGGGGGTCCTAGATGATATCTTCCTACGTTGTGGAACACCTCAGGTGGACCTGTTCGCTTCACCTCTAAACGCAAAGCTTCCCGACTTCTGCTTGCTTGTTTAAGAGTGAGGCATTTTCTGGAGAGACGCTTTGTCTCTAGATTGGAGGGACAGATTTGTCTATGCCTTCCCCGCCGGATTCCTCTGATCCCGTGTATCTTGCAGGAAACTCGGCTCAGAAGGGGCACGAATGATTCTGATTGCTCCTTTCTGGTCCAGGCAAGTTTGGTTCTCTCTTCTGCAACAAAACTCAGAGAAACCTCCTCTTCCTCTTCCGCTGTCACAAATTTTATTGACCCAGGATCAGGGGACCCTGGTCCATCCAGGTCTCAAGTCCCTTCAACTATATGCGTGGCTCCTGCAGACATAGCTCAAGCCCGCTTTGGGGTTTCTCCCCAGGTGGCTGAGATCTTGGTGGAGGCTAGGAAACCCTCCATTAGGTCTACTTATGCCATGAAGTGGAAATGGTTCTCAATCTAGGCCACTTCAAAAGGCTTCGAGCTGTTCTGCTCAGTTGGGTGACTGCTGGAGTACCTGTGCCATCTCTTCAACCTGGGTCTTAGTCACTCGTCTCTGAAGGTACACATGGCAGCCATTTTGGCCTACCATGTTCCCTTCGCAGATAGGATGTTTGCTCAACTGGAAGTCTCTAAGACTTTCCTCAGAGGGGTTCTTCACTTGAGACCCCCTATCCGAGTTCCAACCCCTCCTTGGGATTTGAACTTCGTTCTTGAGAAACTTACTTTGCTTCCTTTTGAACCGGCGGCCTCAGCAGACATGAAGTTCCTTTCATGGAAGACGCTCTTCCTTGTGGCCATTACCTCTGCTCGGAGGATTTCCGAGCTCCAGGCCCTGATGTGTAAAATCCCGTACATGATTTTTCACAAGGAACGTGTGGCTCTGCGCACCAATCCTAAGTCTCTCCCCAAGGTGGTAGCGGAATCTACATTGAACCAGTCCATAGAATTACCCGCCTTCTTTACGCAGTACTCCAATCAGGGGGAGTATGTACTTCACACTATGGACGTTCACCGCATTCTGAGATACTACACTAACAGAACAAAGGATCTCAGAAACACTGATCAACTTTTTATCTCTTTTGCCCCCAAAAGAGAAGGCAATGCTGTTTCCAAGCAATGCCTGTCTAAAAGGTTGGCTCATTGCATCACCTTCTGTTATGACAAGTACAACAAGACCCTTCCGGGTCAAATAAGAGGTCACTCCACCAGAGGGGTTGCTGCCTCAGCGGCATGTTTCAAGAATGTGTCAGCGGCAGACATTTGTGCTGCCGCCACTTGGACTTCTGTCCATACATTTACGAAACATTACAGTTTGGATATTGCCTCTCGCCATAGAGCAGGCTTAGGGCTCGCTGTTCTGCAAGGCCTCCTTTCTTAAGGCCTTCACAGCTAAAGGATCTGCTTTGAGTAGCTTTCCTCCTCCCGTGTGCTTCTTCTTGTTCCAGACTGCTTGGGACTCAGTCCTATATGTAATTACCTACTGCAAGAGCCTTCTCGAAGTAAGATAGTACAATTATGTAAGAACTTACCGTAACAGTAGATCTTCGAGAGAGGCTCTTGCAGATAAACTCCCACCCTCCCCTCCATCCTCCTAAGCTTTTCAGCTCCTTTTCCAGTGAGGAACTATCCGCTCTCTCTCAATCTGGCCTCTTGTGGCCTGTGGCAGGAAATAACTGGGCGGGCATGAGGACCGCCCCTTTATACGGCGCCGCCTGACGCCGGTCACCTGACGTGGGGGCAGTCCCTTGCCAGAGACAGCTAGCTAGAAATTTTTCCATGGGGTCCTGCCGCCTGCCGACATTATTCCTATATGTAATTACCTACTGCAAGAGCCTCTCTCGAAGATCTACTGTTATGGTAAGTTCTTACGTAACTGTACTTTTCTACCCAAGGTGGTGTCCGAGATTACCTTAAATCAGGACATTTAGCTGCCTGTTTATTACCCTGAACACTCAAATAGGGATGAAGCACTTCTCCATACCCTGGATGTTCATCGCACCTTGCAATATTACTTATCCAGAACCAAGGGGTACAGGAGCTCCGATCAGTTGTTTGTCTGTTTTGCTCCTAGGACTGTGGGTAGCCCTGTGTCTAAACAGACCCTTTCTAGATGGCTGGTGCATTGCATCACCTTCTGTTCTCAGAAGCATGAAACCCCCTGCTGGGACCACTATGGGGTCACTCTACAAGAGGCATTGCAGCCTCCTTTGCTGCCCTCAAAAATGTTTCCACTTCGGATATTTGTGCAGCTGCTACGTGGCATACTGTCCACACCTTCATTGATCACTACAGTCTGGATATTGCCTCGAGACACAGAGCAGGCTTTGGGCTTGCTGTTCTGCAGGGTCTTATCTGTCAGGGGTTTCCCCCCTTCTTTTTCCTAATTACCTACCGCCCAAATGGTTGTTCTAAGTTTATACTTCTTGGGAATCAGTCCTATATGTGTTACCTGCTGCAAGAGCTGACTCTCGAAGTAAGATAGTACAGTTACGTAAGAACTTACCATAACAGTAGATCTTCGAGAGAAGCTCTTGCAGCAGGTATACTTCCCACCCTCCTTCCCCCTGGAGGTCTCCCACTGTGTGTTTCCACTTCCATATGTTCTACCTGTTGGATGAGATATTTCCCTGGATCACCTTGACGGATCTCTGTTTATCCGGCTGCCACAGCCTTTGGCGATACAAGAACTGGGGCACGCTGGGACTGTCGCCTCTTATACCATGTGGGACATCGGTGGCATGCTGACATCGGGGGGGGGGCGGTCCCCACTCGGTACTACTGGTTAGAAGTTTGCCGTGGGGTCCTGATGCCTGCCGGCTTCAGTCCTATATATATTACCTGCTGCAAGAGCTTCTCTCGAAGATCTGCTGTTACAGTAAGTTCTTATGTAACTGTACTTTTCTTTCCACTCAGTACTCCAAACAAGTCCTAAAGATCCTGAGGATGGCTAAAAAGCCAGGCACAAAGAAGACCTATGCAGCCAAATGGAAAAGGTTTTCCCTCTGGTGCAAGAAAAAGCGCAGTAATCCTCTTAAGGCTTCGATTCCTAACCTTTTGGATTACTTAGTGCACTTGCAAAATTCAGGTTTGAGGCCTTCCTCCCTGAAACTGCACCTGGCTGCTATTTCGGCTTATCTTTCTGTTGGAAAGACTAAATCTGTTTTTTTTCACAGCCAATTTTTAAACAGTTTTTCAGAGGTCTTCTCCATGTCCAGCCTCCAGTCATGGAACCTCTCCCACCCTGGAGCCTTGCCCTCTGTATTGCCAAGCTCATGGAGCCACCCTTTGAACGCATGGCTTCGGCTCACCTCAAGTATGTCACTTAGAAAACTGTGTTTCTAGTGGTCATTACCTCTGCAAGAAGGATTTCAGAGTTATAGGCCCTCTATACTGAGTCCATTTACATTATCCCTCATAGGGATAAGATTGAGCTTAGGACGAACAGAAAATTTCTGCCTAAAGTGGTCTCAGAGTTTCACCTTAACCAATCCATCACCTTACCTGTGTTCTTTACTGACAAATCCACTACAGAAGAACAAAGACTCCACAGTCTGGATGTCAAAAGGGCCCTATTTTACAATTTGGATCCCACCAACCAGTGTAGGGGCCCATCCACACAGTTATTCCCCACATATGGGGAAGTAGGTAGAGGAAAACCAGCCACTAAGAGAACTGTCTCTCGCTGGATAGTCTCATATATTCGATTCTGCTACGACAAGGCTGGTGCACAGCCCACTGAGGGCCTCAGGGCCCACTCCACTAAGGTCGCTGCTGCCTCTGTGGCAGCTACTAGGGATATTCCCCTTTTGGATGTCTGTAAAGCAGCTACTTGGAAGACTGTTCACACCTTCACTAAATACTATTGCTTAGATGTACAGTCTAGAGCTGATGCCAAATTTGGCAAGGAGATTTTGCAGAGCCTTTTTCCTAAGTAGGTTCTCTACCTGCCTCCCAACTGTACTGCTTTATAGTCTGCAATAGTTACTGATGCTAAAGGACCCCTAGGGTAAGAAGAAAAAATTACTCACCGTAATAATCTTCTATTTTCCAAGGTGTCCTTTAGCATCAGTAAGCTCCCACCCTTCCTCCCCAGAAAACCATCAGAAGAGGACTCTGACTTTTGCCTAGTAACAATTGGGTTATTTTAAACTTTGGATTAGATTTTGAGCAAAGTTTCATGTTTATTATTCTGGTTCTGGTTGTTATGTATATTTTTGAATCCTGTTGGTTCATTCCTAGGTGGGCATTTGCCCATTCTGCCTTCAAAAAAATTCTGGAGCCTTCCTCTCTCTCACTGTACCTAAACCAAACAAGAGAAACACTCTGAAGATGGGGGTCTATACCAGTCCATTTAAGGAAGAAAGGGTTCTGAAAGAAATCCCGTGATTGTTTCAGCGCCCACCACTTCCTCTGGCAGGGTGTTCCACTTGTCCACCACCCATTCTGTGAAGAAATTCTTCCTCACATTTCCTCTGACTACTCTCTTTAACAAATCATGGGAGGATGGGGTGGTACCTGAGGACTGGAGGAGGGCGGATGTGATTCCTCTTCACAAAAGTGGGAGCAGGACAGAGGCAGGAAACTACAGACCAGATAGTTTGACCTCAGTGGTAGGGAAAATGATGGAATCACTTCTGAAGGAAAGAATTGTTGAGCACCTAGAGGCCAGTGGGGCAGAGGACCCAAGGCAGCATGGATTCACAATGGGAAGGTCATGTCAGAAGAATCTAATAGATTTCTTTGACTGGGTGACCAAAGTAGTAGACCAGGAAGGGGCTGCGGACATGGCCTACCTAGATTTTAGAAAGGCGTTTGATACAGTCCCACACAAAAGATTAATACACAAGTTAACCAGCCTTGGAGTGGGTCCCAAGATGGTAGCCTGGATAAAAAATTGGCTAGACAACAGGATGCAAAGGGTAGTAGTAAATGGAGTTCCACAGTGAAGAAAGGAGGGTTACTAGTGGGGTACCGCAGGGTTCAGTACTAGGACCGGTCCTTTTTAATGTCTTTATAAGTGACATTGCAGAGGAACTGGAAGGAAAAGTATGCCTCTTTGCAGACGACACAAAGATCTGCAACAGAGTTGATACACAAGATGGAGTGGAAAGGATGAGAAGGGACTTGGCAAGGTTGGAGGAATGGTCAGATGTGTGGCAGCTCAGATTCAATGCAAAGAAGTGCAAGTTAATGCACCTGGGAAACAAAAACCCAGGGGAAGAGTACACAATGGGGGGTGAGATACTGACACAGTAAAAATGAAAAGGGACCTGGGGGTAATTATATCAGATGACCTAAAGGTGGGCAAGCAATGTGAGAAGGCAGTAAGGAAGGCTGGGGGGATACTGGGATGCATAGGGAGAGGCATCAATAGTAGAAAACAGGAAGTTGTTATCCCTCTGTACAGACAGTTTGTAAGACCCCATCTGGAGTACTGTGTGCAGTTCTGGAGACCCCATCTCCGCAAAGACATAGACAGAGTGGATGCTGTCCAGAGGAGGGCAACCAAAATGGTGCAGGGTCTGCACCAGAAGACATACAAAGAAGACTAAAGGAGCTTAATATGTATACCCTGAGGAAAGAGATAGAGAGGGACATGATAGAAACTTTCAAGTACCTCAAGGGACTCAACAAAGTCCAAGAGAGTAGCATCTTTCAGAAAAGAGATGTGCTAGAACAAGGGGCACAATTTGAAGATAGAGGGGACACTCAGAGGTGATGTGACAGTATTTTTCACAGAGGGTTGTGGATGCTTGGAACAGCCTCCCTGAGGAGGTCGTGGAGTCAAGAACAGTGGGGGAATTCAAGAATGCATGGGACAGACATAAGGCAGTCCTAGTGGGGGGTAGGAGGAAGTAAGCTGTTGGTTAACTAGGATCTGTAGCTTATCTGTTAGGTAGGAAAATGGGCAGACTAGGTGGACCAAGTGGTCCTTATCTGCCGTCACATTCAATGTTTCTATGTTTCCCTGCTCAGCACACCCTCTAGCTTCAATCTGACTGGCTAATTCATAAACTCGTTACCATAATCTCCACCTCCAGGGCAGTGCTATCTAGTCAGCTCACTGCAGTGGTTACCAACGCTAAAGGACACCTTGGAAGAAGAAAGATTATTACGGTGAGTAATTTTTTCTTTTAGTACAAAAAAAAGTTTTAAAGCTCCTTTTGTTAGCAGTTCATCCTTTTTAGGTAATCAGACTGCAAATTGTATTTTTCACTTAGGAGAACTGTTTTTTATAGGGAGTCTTTCTAAATTGGCATGTCAGACAGACTCAGAGAGAAAACAGGACCTACAGGATTCAAAAATTGTGCAAAGAGCTGGCCCAGTGGTGTGGAGGGCTGAGGCACTGGTGCCTTCCCTCATGCCACACTGGCGACCTATATTCAGTGGCGAGTGGGTTGCTGGGAGTCAGCCAAGAAGGAAGAGGATCAAGCGCCCATCAGTAGGACTGCTCTCCTCTCCTGGGGAGGGTGGATTGGAGGCCTAGTGTCAGTGCGTGTCTGGGACGACAACAGACAGGAGGGTGATGCAGGACTCTGTAGCGTGTGCATGCCTCCACGTACACATGCTGATGTGTGTGCCCTAGCAATGGGGAATGGAAGAAAAATAAATGGAAATGGGACACTGGCAGGGTACATGATGCCCTGAAGGGCTGAATGGAGCTCTTTCAAGTGAGGAAGAGCCAAAGCTGCACCTGTCAGCATCCCGGTAGGAGAAAAAGCTCTATGGGAAAAATTGTGCAAAGTGCTACACAACCTTTTGACGAAGGCAGACTGCCACAAGTTCTGTTTAAGGTGCCTAGGTCCTGATCATTCACGAACTGATTGCGAACTTTGCAATAGATTTTGCCCTAAAACTGTCAAAAAGTACCAAAAAGTAAAACATTAGTCAAACAACATGAAGTCTTGCTGTATTCTGACATATGCAGTTAGGTCCTGCCTTTCAACTGCCCCGGAGAACAACGAGTTAAACTTTCCATGGCCAGCATGGAATGTTCACCTCGAGCTCGGTTGAAGCCCCTGTCTGTTGCTGTTTAAACTCCAACTATCAGATTCTTTACTCTGCCTCACTGAACAGTTGCTCCAGAGATTTCTCCTTTGCTTGGTTCAAAAAAGTCGATTGAAGTGTCGTTTTATCGCTCGGTTTCTACCGAATTGCTGTTACCGATCAGTCGGTTCAAGTCTTTGTCTGTGGTACCGTGAGTACTAGATAGGTTTTCTGTGTAGTTTCTGTGTTGAACTTGTAAATTGTGGATCAGTTGACTGAACCGATCAGTTTCAGGTAAAAGTTTTGTGATTTAGAGTGTGTTAACGGTCGTGTCGGTTTAAAAAAAAGGACTCATTGTTTTTTTTCAAGACCACGTGACGGTCAGGAACGAAAGGAGTCTTGCCTGGCGGATTGCCGAAAAAGGATAAGTTTGGTTAGGACGGCCATGTCTGAGAAACACAAGAAAAAACGGCCCACTGGGTTTCAACACTGTAGTGTGTGTGGGAAGTCTTTGCCAAGGCTGATCCCTACACCACCTGTGTTTATTGTCTGGGGTTTGACCACCTCGATTCAGACTGCCAAATTTGTGGAATTTTCCCAAATCTACCCTGGAAAGAGATAAAGTAGACTGAGAAAGGAGGCCGAAAAGTCCGCTGACCCGGATGGCCAGCCCGGTTCGGTTCCGACCGAACCAGAAGGAGTGCCCTCTGACCAGGGCGATACTTCTTTGGGCAAAAGGAGAGCCGATTCTGAGGAGTCGGTTCCAGTAAAAAGAAAAGGAAAAGATAAATCGTCCAGTTCGGACCCAGAAATTCATACTCCGACCGCCGATGAGATAGCCAAGGAGATAAAGATAGTGCAATCGCTTACTTCGGTTCCGACCGAACCGCACTATCTGGCAGGGGTTCCATTCGGTAGGTTCCCCCAGTTCCGGATTACACTTTGGAAGAATTTTATGAACCGGAGGAGGAGGAGGAAGGAGAGTATGAGGATGATGATGGTGATTATGAAAGTCTGGATGTGCCTATTGACCCGGGCATCTCCCCAGACAGACCTTCAGGCGTTTCTCCTCCTAGGCTTTCTGAGTCCCCTTCTCACTTTACGTTTTACAAAAAAGTGGCTGAGACCCTCCAGCTTCCTGTGGAGGAAGCAGTAGAGGATCAGGAGGAGCCTGATTTTGTTGAGATGATGGACATCCCAGAGTCCAGGCGACTGTCTATTCCCCTCCACAAATCTTTTGGGAAACAGACACATAAAATTCTTAAGACTCCTAATTCCTTACCTCCTGTGGACAGACGAATGGACAAGAGGTATACTCTTTCAGGCTCAGACACAGAGTTCCTTTCTCAGCAATGCAGCCATGTTGGGGTAGTGCAGGCTGCTGCCTGTGATAAGGCAAATATCCCCTTGGCATCACACCCCCCAGACAAGGACTCCAGGAAGATTGATGCCATGGCAAAGAAACAGTACATGGCAGCATCTTTGGGACTCAGGCAGGCTAACTATATGGCCTACACAGCTAGATACCAGAAGTCCAGGTGGTACACTGTGCTGGCTCTGGCTAAACAGGCCCCTGACCAGCTTGCCAAGGAGCTGGAGGCTGCAGATGGGATTGAGGCATCCAAAGTACAATTTCATGCTGCTGTGGACTCCAATGATGTTTCATCAAGAGTCATGGCTACATCTGTGGCTTTTCGGAGGATGGCTTGGCTCAGATGTACTAGCATATCACAGGATACCCAGGCTAAGGCCATGGATTTCCCTGTTATTGGTAATTCTCTGTTTGGGGAGCAGACAGAACTACATGAAAAAGATGGACACGTACAGGACCACTTACAAGAGTGCTCAGGCCAAAGAAAGGCAAGCTACTCCTCAAAGGTAGCAGTCTAGGAGCAGGGGCAGGCCTTTCCAAAGGCCTTTTTACCAAGCTCAGGCCTCCTCTTCTTACTCTCAGAGGGGGTTCTTTAGAGCGAGAGGCAGAAGGGGGATGAGCAGGCCTGCATCCACCCCTCAGCCCAAAGCCCCTGCCAAGCAGACACCCTGATGGGTCTGTCCGAGCCGATTCTCCCATACCAGTAGGGGGCAGGCTGGCTTACTTTGTCCAGGACTGGAAGTCTCTAACATCAGACAAGTGGGTCCTGGAAGTAGTAAGCCAGGGACTGGTTCTCAGCTTCAAAAAATTTCCCAAGATGAGAACCAGATCCTTTCCACCTGCAAATCCATCAGAGACCCTTGCCTTAGAGGTAGAGGTTTCTTCCCTCCTAGCTCTCAGAGCTGTAGAGAGGGTTCCCACCCTACACAAGGGCAAAGGATTGTACTCCAGGTACTTCCTAACCCCCAAAAAGACAGGAGAATGGTGGCCCATCCTGGACCTAAGATGTCTGAACAAACACCTTTAAAAGCCAAAGTTCAAAATGGTGACTCTGGGAATAATCCTTCCCTCTCTAAGGCCAGGGGACTGGCTAGCCTCTCTGGACCTCAAAGATGCCTATTTTCACATTCCCATCAGGTGCTCCCACAGAAAGTACCTCAGGTTCGAGTTGCCCTCAGGCCTCTATCAATTCAGAGCAATGCCCTTTGGCCTAACATCAGCTCCAAGGGTTTTCACAAAGTGCCTGGCAGTAGTGGTTGCTTTCCTAAGGAGAAAAAAGATCTCCATCTTCCCATACTTGGACGACTGGCTCATAGTAGGTCAGTCTCCAGACCAAGTCAAGTCACATTTGCAAATCACTCAGCAAGTGCTCACTTCCTTAGGATTCCTTCTTAGCCTTCCAAAGTCAGATCTTCCCTTGTCAATCTTCACCATTCATTACTTCCTGGGTGTAAGCCGGGCGGCACCGATCACCGAGCTTTTTTTTTTTTTTTTTAAGTTGTCTATGACCCGCCCTCGGGAGCGGCGTCATCGTCATGCGCGGCGGCGGTCATATAGCGACCGACTCCTCCTCCAACTCAGTTCTGTTTCTCCGCCGTCGAGGCAGCACCTGTTTTCGGAGCGTCCATTCTCCACTGCGTCAGCGACTCCTCTTTTCCACACACTCGACGCTGATCGGTAAGACCGTTCTTTTTTCTTTCTAAAGTGGCGCCGGGTGTGTTTTCCTACTGTTTTTTCTTGTTGATTTCGCGTTATGTCGGGTCCGGAGCTAAACGTGTTTCGAAGACGGGCCGCGCCCCTATGCGTCGGTGTTACTGTGGCCGGCATTTCTCCGTCTCGGACCGGCATGACGTTTGTCTTCGTTGCCTGGGACCCAACCATGACATGGATTCGTGCGACGCCTGTTTCTCCATGGACCGCCGTGTCCTCGAAGTCGGCGCATTCAAGCTCGGCAAAGCCCCACCGACCCTCGGGGGACGACGTCGCTCAAGGGATTCTCAGGTAAGGTCTCTGGCTGCCCCGGCCCCTCCGGGCCTATCGTTCTGAGGAGGAGGGCTCTCGTCTTTTCTTGCGAGAGGAGGCCCCTTCTGCGGTGTCGGGGGCGTCGTGGTCCCTCCGGGGCCTTGGCGCCGACACGCCTCGGCAGTCACCTCTTGGTGCAGGCTCCCCGTGGCGAGGCCCTGCTCGTTTTAGGCCCTAGCTCGGGTGGACCCTGACGCCGCCTTCGGCGCCGTTTGGATCCTGGCGCCGTTCGCGGTGCCGGTGATCGAGCAGGCGCCGTTTCAACGCCGTTTGTGTCCTGGCGCGTTCAGTGGTGCGGTGATCGAAAGCGGTGCCGTTGGCGGCGCGCTTTGGATCCCAGCGCCGTTCAGCGGCGCGCCCGGTGATCAGCGAGCACCGTTAGGCGAGTACCACCGCCGGGCCTTGGCGCCCGTTAGCGTCGATGGACGAAAGCGGCACTATCGGCCTGCGCCTCGCCATCATGGCAGCGTAACCCGGCGCTGTGGGCCTGGTCGCTTCCTCCAGGCGGTGCCGCCTGCGCCCGGCGCCGTTAGGGAATGTGGAGCTAGGCCTGGCTGCCTACGGCGTGAGGAAGGCGGCGCCCTCCCTTAGTACCCGGGGCGTTCGCGGCCCGCGCCTCGAGGACCCTGGGGTGGCCAGCATTGAGGTCCTGCTGGTCTCGTCCTCCTCGGAGGCGATGATTCAGCGTGGACCCATCCTGGCACCCCACTCTTGAGTCTGGGTCCCCGGTGGCTAGAAGTGCCAGGCGGCGCAGCGGCCTCTCCCTCTGTCCCCCTTTCATAGCCTCCTGGGGTTCCCAGCTGGGGTGTGGGAGCCCCTGGGGGGTGGCGAGGGGTGACGCGGGGAGGCTCCCTCTCTGGAGGCCAGTGACAGCTACTCACGGGGTGCTGTCACTCTCTAGGGACAGGGGACGCTGTGGTCGAGGAGGAGGGCCCTCTCGGAGTCCGAGGGGTCGAGGGGCAGGGGGTCTGCTGCTCGGTCTTCCTTGACCACCTCAGGGGGGGTGGCCAGGAGCCGAAGTGCAGAACCTCGCCCCTCCCTCCAGGGTTCTAGGGTGTCCTACGGCGGCGTTGGTGCGGACTGCCCTTCTGGATCCATGCAGTCCCGGCGTCGTCACAGGGGAGGTTCTCCCCCAGGGCTCTTCCAGGCTCCGCTTCCCCAGAGTTTCATTCTGCGGCCTGGTCTGATATCCGGGATCCCCCTTTCCAGGGCTCCTTTCCCCGGATTCCAGAGCCCTCGCAGAGAGCAGTTGCCTCCGCGGAGGTGCCCCTCTCCCATCTCTCTGCCTTCACCACCCCTCTCCCAGGCCATGTCGGCCCCTCAGGTCCGTTATCCTGGGAGCAGTTCAAGGGTTCTCTTGACCTTCCCCTCATCGTTAGGTACATGCCATGGCGGGTCTTTTGACTCTCCCCACCGCCGAGGAATCCCTCTGGGCATTCCAGTTCCCCATCATCCTCGTCTCCTCCTCTGAGGAAGACCCCTACTCATCTGTCCTCCGTGCTGATTTCACAGAATATCAGTGTTTCCTCTCGAGGATGGTGAGGGATCTCCAGTTTCCTACGTTCGAAGAGACAATACCGAGCAGGAGGCAGCGTGAATTCCTTGGTGAATTCAGTGCCCAGCATCTGGTGGTACCTTCCTGGCCTATCCCCTTCCAGGAGGCATCTATCCGGTCATGGCAGTCCCCTGCCGCTTCTTCCCCAGCCCCGGCGGACTGCCAGCGTAGGTATTGTGCCCCCTCTGAGTCTCTAGGTTCCCTTCCCAACCCGTCCTCAGGTTTGGTATACCTGGATACTCCTTCTGGGCGCCGTTGCCTGGCGCACGACCGCCCACCGGATTCGGACTCTCTCCAGTTCGACCGTTGGGGGCGAAGAGTGTTCTCTTCTGCTCAAGTGCGAGTGCATGTAATCATCACATCAGGCTCACCCGCCGCTTGCCACAACCGGCATCTGTGGTCGATGATGTCAGCTGCTGGCATCTATGCCTGATACGAACAAACCAGACAAGCCATTGCCCTCTCCGTGGTAGGCCTGGAGCTGGCAAGACACAAGCAAGGGCATCTTATGGCGCCAATGAGGTGGCTTCCAGGCTTGCAGGGACAGCGATCTGCATCAGGCGGACGGCATGGCCGTCTTTCCAGGTTGTCACCCTGGCCGGCGTAGGGTGATTCGCTCCGCCTTCGGGGACCATCTTTTCTCTTCAGAGCTAGGAGACTTTTACAGGCTCCCTCCGTCTCCTCGTCCTCGGGAGGCACCTCCTAGCCTCGTCTCCCTCTTAGGCTTTCTGAATAAGCCAGGGTCTTCTCCTTCTGTTTCTCACCAGCAGAAGGCTGGGGTCTTGTTCCCTCAGGGTATGGCCTCTTCCCCTCCAGGGAGAGGGAGCTTAATACTCACCAGGAAGTAATGAATGGTGAAGATTGACAAGGAAGATAGGAAAGTGCGTACCTACTGTAATTCTTGATCTTCTCTTGTATCTTCACCATTCATTACTTACACCTCCCACCATCCCTCAGTGCCTCTTCCTGTGGCTTCTCCACCTCCGTCTCCTTCCTCTCTCTGCATTTATATAAAAATATAGGGAAAATTCTTAAATTTTCCAAAAAAAAAAACAAAAAGTAAAAAAAAAAAAAAGATCTTTCTTAGAGGGTTCTAAAATCCAGAAAATTACTACTCTAAGATTCATGGGCCATCTAGTGGATTGCATTGGCGATCAGACTGCACAACTATCTCTTGCTATTCTTATGGCAAGATACCTCTGGGGTTTTTGGCCTGGCTCAGGCTATTCAGTTTTGATCCTGCAATCCCGTGTTCAGATAGTTGCCCAGAATCTGTTTCCCCTCTATTCTTACCTTGCAGAGCAGAGGAATCGTCTGTTCCTTTCTCTTTAAAAAAAAAAAAAAATGCTGAGGGAACTCTTTCCACTGCTATAGGCATCTTAGTATCTGGGTCATGCATCTAGTTAAAAAAAAAAAAAAATTTTTATCTGTAAAAAAAAAAAAAAATGGAGAAATCAAACAAGAAGGCAAATGAGAAGGTAGGCTATCCTTCTCGCTGTTTTGCTAGTGGTTTCTCCCTTTAAATCATCCTCCTGGACAGTCTTTACAGTAGAAGCTCTGCTGACCATATCCAACCTTAGCCAGCCTAAACCCCTGGCGGCCTAGCCAGTCAGTCTGAGTCCCATTTCTATTTTGACATACAAGAAGCCTTACATTTTCTATTTCTAAACCCTGAGCAGCGCCTCATACTGCTGGGGTTTTATTCTTCCCTCCTCGGCTGTCCTCCACTTAAAGGCCCTCCAGCCAGGAGCCAGGTGGGTGTCAAGAACAATGGCATGTTGAAGATGAGGACTATGCCCTCCTGAGTCTGTCTAGCGGGTTCGGTGAACCTTCTCTTCAGCTCTATCTCCGGGGATTCTTGCTTCCCCTTTAGTCGAGCCTTCAGCTACAAGCTAACTATGCTCGTTGGGCCTTCTGGTCCCTTCAACATCCCATCTCTCTCTTCTCTTTCTTCTTCTTCTTCTTCTATTTTCTCATTTCCTTACTCATCTCTCTCCTAGAGTCGCCCAGGTAAGGCCCTGCCTCCCTAGGCTAGGGATGTTCTTATCTCCTCTGTCCTTCCTCCATCGGCTTATTCCTTTTCAGTTCATTCTTCCTTGCTTTTGCTATCCCTCGGCTATCTTGCCTCGCTATCTATATTTTCTGCTTTCACTTTTGCCTCTCCGGCTCACAGAACTGAGTTGGAGGAGGAGTCGGTCGCTACTAACGGCCGCCCCTCGCGCATGACGCATGATGTCGCTCTCGAGGGCGGGGCCGTTAGACAAATAAAAAAAAAAAAAAAAAAAAAGCTCCCGTGACGGGTGCGCGCCTCCGGCTTACACCCAGTAAGTAATGAATGGTGAAGATACAAGAGAAGATCAAGAATTACGGTAGGTACGTAATTTTCCTTTCTTGAACCAGTACAGCTCCTCACCTTCATAGGGGCAGAGCTGGATACAATAAAGGCAAGAGCCTTCCTTCCCCTGGAAAGGGCAAGGACCCTTATGGAACTGGCCTCTTCATTCACCCTGCAGGTGTCTCGACCAGCAAGGCATTTCCTTCAGCTTCTGGGCCAAATGGCAGCTTCCACAGCAGTGGTCCAAGGAGCAAGATTCCAAATGAGGGACATTCAGTTCCACTTAAGAGCCTTCTGGTCCCAAAGAAAGGATTCCCTTACCAAACTAGTCCCAGTGACTCGAACCCTGATACAGGCCTTGCAATGGTGGCAGGATCAGGACAATTTGAGACAAGGGGTTCCTTTTGTCACTCAGTCTCATTCAGTGATACTCACCACAGATGCTTCCCTGCTGGGCTGGGGAGCCCATCTGGGGGATCTTACCACCCAAGGACTGTGGTCACCTCAGGAATCTCTGCTTCACATCAATCTCTTGGAACTCAGAGCAGTGTTTTTGGCACTGCAAGCTTTTCCATATCTGTGCAGAACAAGGTGGTCCAGGTCAGAACAGACAACACCACCACCATGTGGTACATCAACAAGCAGGGAGGCACTCGGTCTATGGCCTTGTGCACAGAAGCAATGAAGTTGTGGTCCCTGGCCTATTCCCTGCAGACCTCTCTTATAGCAGTTCACCTCCCAGGGAAGGACAATGTCCTAGCAGATGCTCTGAGCAGAATACCCCAGGGCCATCACGAATGGACCCTAGATCCTCTAGTTTTGAAAGTGATTTTCTCGAGATTGTGCACTCCAGAGATAGATCTTTTTGCAGCCCCAGACAATTACCAACTTCCTCTCTTTTGTTGCAGACCCCCAGTCTTGGGCTCAGTTCCCCTGGATGCTCTGACCCTGAATTGTCAAGGGAAATTTCTGGATACTTTTCCCCCCTTCCCTCTCCTGTTCAAAGTGTTAGTCAAGATAAGGTCACAACCATGCAAAGTGATTCTGATTGCTCCAGACTGGGCCAGACAGCCCTGGTATCCCCTGTTGCTGTCCCTAGCAGTCCACCTTCCTCTGTCTCTTCCCATGAATTACAACCTGTTGACATCCTCTCAGAGGAGGATTTGGTACCCGAATCTTCGTTCTCTCAATCTCAAGGCATGGCTCTTGAAGAGTTATAATTTGCTGATCTGCATCTTTCCCAAGGGGTTCTGGATATCCTTAAGGCTTCTCGAAAGCCTTCCACCAGAAAGACTTACAACTCCAAATGGAAAAGATTCTGCATTTGGTGTTCTAAGAAAAATATTTCTCCAGATTCTGCTGGGTTGTCTACGGTTCTGGACTATATGGTCCATCTTAATGGCCTAGGCCTTAGGCCAGCTACCCTTAAAGTACATTTGGCAGCTGTTTCTGCTTTCCTGTCAGTAGGCAAGCCATCCCCTCTGTCAGCCCATCCTGTGTTTTGTAAGTTCTTCAAGGGATTGCTTCACACCAATCCCCCCCTTTAGGGATTCTACTTCTGCTTGGGACCTTAATGTTTGCATTGCTTAGCTTATGCAACCCCCCCTTTGAGCCTTTGTCCTCTGCAGAGTTTAAGTACTTGACTTGGAAAACTATGTTTTTGTTGGCCATTACCTTTGCCAGGCGTATCAGTGAATTGCAAGCCCTGTCAGTGGAACCTGATTTCATCTCTTTCCATAGAGATAAAGTGGTCCTAAGAACTAACAGAAAGTTTTTGCCTAAAGTGGTTTCAGATTTCCACCTTAACCAGTCTATGTCTCTCCCTGTTTTCTTCAATGGCCATTCCTCCTCTGGAGAGAGGCTACACACTAGATGTTAAAGGGCCCTGAACTACTACATAGAGCGCACCAAGGGTCACAGGTTTGAATCCCTCCAGTTGTTCCTCACGTATGGAGAGGTTGGTAAGGGCAAACCTGCTACTAAGAGATCTATTGCCAGGTGGATTGTTACTTGTATACAATTCTGCTGTAAGAAACTGGGTAGAACTCCACCCTCAGGCCTGAGGGCTCATTCCACTAGAGGTACAGCTGCTTCCCTGGCTGCTGCCAGGGATATTCCTCTCTTAGAAATTTGTCAAGCAGCCACCTGGAAAAAAGTCCATACATTCACCAAGCATTACTCTCTGGATATCCAGGCTAGGAGTGATGCTTGGTTTGGCACAGCAGTACTTCAGAGCCTGTTTCCAAAGTAGGTTCTGTCCCTCCTCCATGGAGGTACTGCTTGGTAGTCTGCATATGTCAGAATACAGCAAGACTTCATGTTGTTTGAAGAGAAAATTACCTTAGTAATGTTGTTTCTTCTAATGGAGTCTTGCTGTATTCTGACCTCCCCCCCGCCTTCCCTCTCAGAACCTAGTTTTTGGGATGTGGGTGGGCAGGAGCAGTGTTGGCACCCTAGGGGTGTCCCTTTTTTCACCCCTTTTATTTTGGGTGAGTGATTGTGTTTTGGGATGTGTTTTGTTTTGGGGTTTCCTGACTTGAGTCTTCTTTTTGAAACCAAAAAACCCTTTTATACAGATATAGTTGCCAGTTGGCTAGTTTTGAGTTTTACAGTTTCCACACAGAACTTCTAGTGAGTATTGCTCGTAAAGATCTGACGGTTGGAGTTTAAACAACAGCAGACAGGGGTTTCAACCGAGCTCGCGGTGAACATTCCATGCTGGCCATGGAAAGTTTAACTCTTTGTTCTCCGGGGCAGATTGAAAGGCAGGACCTAACTGCATATGTCAGAATACAGCAAGACTCCATTAGAAGAAACAACATTACTAAGGTGAGTAATTTTTTCTTACTGCTTCTCAGTCTGCCTCTATGTCACCAAAGCACACTGAAGAGGGCCCTTCCTCGCATGGTAAAGGAAAGTTCTGTTAAAGACATGCCTGATTCTAGGGTTCCCGAAAAAGGTAACTCAGAGGTAGCCAAGCATAAAAGACCCTTTGAGCAGGTTCCAGAATCGGTTCCTGCTAAAAAAAAAAAAAGAGAAACATTTCGCTGCCCCTCCTTCTGAAGAAGGAAAGGAGTCATCAGTGGACAGAGCAAAACTGCCCTCTATGGAGGACATAACTAAGGCTTGGCAATTTTTTCAGGTTTTCCAAGCTATGGACTCATTAATTGGCATGTCGATTCCTCCTCCAGTTCCTGCCCCCCTCCTGGTTCCTGAGGACCAGGGAGCTGAATTTTATTTTGAGGGGGAAGAGGAAGGGGAACCCACTGAACCCGATGCTTCCCCGAACAAGAGTTCGGTTCCCTTCCCTAGGGTCAGGAGGATTTTTCCTCCTACTATGCCTTTGTTAGGCAAATGGTAAATACTCATAACCTATAAACCCAGGAAACCGTGGAAGATGAGGACGAGGCGGAGATTTTTGGATATGATGGGGTTAACCCCAACCAAAGGGTTGCTTCTGCCTGTACACAGACCCCTCAAGAAAGCAACCTGTACCCAGATTCTCCAACTGCCCAAGATAAAAGGAGGTAAATCATTGCCAGATCTTAAAGATTATTACCTCGCCACACAGGTTAAGAGGGCCTTACAGTGGTCTGTCCCCACATATGCAGCCAACTGGAAAGAGATGGAAACCCTTGAGGAAGAGGAGCAGGGTCCAATGTTAGGTCCCCGAGCCATACAGTTGAGCACGGACAGAGCTCACCCCACTCCTTCACTAATGGCTGTAAGGGATACTCTGAAAGCCACCCATAGGGCATGGCAGAAATACAAACTGAAAACCTCTCTTTGGCCACTGTATAGGCTGTCGTGGGACGTTGATTTCACCCCATCCCTCCTGGACCACACCTTCAGGACTTGGGAGAAAAGAGGTTTAATTTACATCAGACAGTTTATGATAGGAAGGGAGGTAATGGACTGTAGAACCCTAAGCAGAGAATATGGATTGCGCAACACAGACCATTATAGATACCTGCAGGCGAGGGACTATATCCTCCAGTGTCGAGGAGTGGATCTGCTGGGTGAAAGGGCGGCCCCCTTTGTAGAAAGCCTCCACAAAATATTGACCTACTTGAGATTTCATCGGGCTTATTTCCATGCTGTACAGAGCCCTGATGGGGCTTCGAAAGGATCCTTTGGTTGGGATCAGGGGGAGATGGTTGGAGGAGGGGCAGGCGGGTCTACGGGGAGTCAATTGGGACTCAGTGTTTAAACTGGCCTCCAGAACTACCTGTTCTCCCTTCTGGCAGGAATTTAGTTGGAAGGTGAGGAAACGTTTCTTCCACTCCCCTTTGTCCCTGAGCAGAGGACTCCCGGATAGAGATCCGAGCTGCTGGAGGTCGTGTGGAGAGACTCGGCCGAGCTACCTGCACGTCCTCTGGTCCTGTCCTCGGCTGGGGCCCTTCTGGGGAATGGTGGCTCAGGCACTTGTGGAACTGTTCGCTCTGGACTTTCCCGTTGGACAAACCTCATTCTGGGATCCCCCAAAACCTGGCTGGAGCAGACCGTTGTATCTCTGGTCCCTCCTCTTGGCGCACAAGTCAATCACTAGGCTGTGGTTGAGAAAAGATCCTCCGGCCTCGATGATTGGATTGGGGTGGTGCAGGAGGTGGCAGTTATGGAGGAGATAACTACAAGATAAATTGTAGGCTGCCGGTTTATGTTGGAGGTGGACAAGATGGGAGATTTCGTGGGGAAAGGGGGCTTCCCAGCCCGGTCCTCTTAAGTCCCTGCCCAGGAACCAGCGCTGGCCAGGGTTAAAAATAAGATTAAAAATAAAATTAAATTAAATAGTAGTACCTCTAAAGCAACCTCAATGTGGGACAGCTACTCAGGAAGGCCTACCTCCGTCGGGTTGGGGGGCGGCGAGCTTGTCCCCAATGAACCTGAACATGTCAGCCCACCATCTGAGATATATTGATGTGGGTCACTTCCTATATTCTGTGTTTCTCACTGTCTCTACTTTGAAATGAACAGTACATTTGTGAAAGGATCTGGTTTTGTCTGGATTGCTCATTTTTAACTGTACCCGATGAATACTAATAAACTTAAATTTAAAAAAAAAAAGAAAGCAACCTGCAAGTTTTTGCAGACCTCTGCTTTCACTCTGGGATCGACAAAAAGATTGAGAAGTACCAGCTGTACAGGCGTGATGCTGAGTACCTCTACTCACACCCAAATCATGAAGGGGCAGTCCAGGCAGATTTTATTTATTTATTTATTGATTGCTTGAAATGTTTCACCAGCAGGGCACACTGAACAAAAAGTTGCTCGTCTCATGGTGCGACCTGGGGGGAGACGGTTACACAGGGTTGTGAAGGATGATCAGTTATAGTAGTATATGGGTAGTACAAACAATACAACATTGTAGGATTATGCAACAGTTGAAATACAAGGTATTGTACAATAAACAACAGTGGAACATTGGGTAAATTACAGTACATGTCCGAAATCGTACGAAAGAACATATAAATGTACAAAACAGTAATAATGCGACTGAACCATTATAGTGCATGTGTACCAGGAGCAGGCTTGAGGTAGTATGCAAGTGCTGTTGGAGTAAAAAGGATGGGGTAGGTTGTACACACAGGTGACTCAGAAGGGCAGGTGGGGAAGAGAGGGGGAGAGGCAAGAACTGAATATGAGGAAAAGGGGAGCCATTTCCTGATTCCCCCTTCAGGATGTTGAGAACCCTGCTGGGGGGGCGTCAGGGTAGGAAGGCAGAAACTGTGGATAGGTATTAAGGAGGGTTAAAGCAGGAACAGCTGAGGGAGAGGTAATTGTATAGGGCAGATGTAAGAGAGTAGTTGGAGGAGGAGTGTCGTATTTCAGGGGAGAGGGACAAGGCTAAGGTTCCCCTCTCTACCCAGCCTCCAGACAAAGATTCCACTGTTCACTATGGTGATTGTGTGGTCACTTTAACAATTAAGTTTATAAGGAGATAATTATGTACTGGTCTGAACCTGCCCCTAAGGAAGACCTGCTTGAGGGCTGAAGTGCAGGGCTGCTGTTGTGGCTTCTCAGACTTGCCAAAATAAACTTGCACTAGAGCACTTTGAAAAAGGAGTTTGTGTGGATTTTTTCTCAAGTATTTATTAAGCTGGCTGCTTTGTTTCCTGCACAGCCACACATCTAGTGTGCAGCTTTTTGTTTATCTTTGCAAAGATTCCAGGAAGCTGGACAGTATGGGAAAAAATATATATATCTCTTCTTCCCTGCTGCTGAGGCAGGCTGCCTATTCTGCCCAGTACCAGAAATCCCTCTGGAACTCTGTACTGGCCATGAGTGATAAGACCTCGGGAGACCTGGCACAACATTTGGCAGATACAGCCAAATCTGCTCTTGATGCTACCAAATACCAGTTCCATGCAGCAGTTGATACCAGTGACACTGCTTACATGGTCATGGCCCATGCCAAATCTTTAAGCAGGCTTGCCTGGCTGAGGACCACTGACCAATAACAAGACAGAGGCATATATGAAAAAGGTGGAAAAGTACAAAGCCACCTATAAAAGCAGCAGTGAGAAGGAAAAGTCCTCCACTTCCTATAGGCCTTATGGAAGGGGAGGTAGGTGTAGGGGTTATTTTCCCCGTGCCTTCCTGCCCTATGATTTCTCTCAGATAACAGGTTTCTTCAGGGGCAGAAGAGGCTCCAGATGGGCTGAACAAGTTCCAGCACCAAAGGGTCAGCCCAAGCAGAACACCTGACAAGTAGGTCCAGGTTGCCCATCCATTGCCAGTGGGTGGTAGGCTGGCTCACTTCTTCCAGGAATGGAAAAACATCACTACAGACAAGTGGGTCCTGGAAGTGGTGAGCCAAAGGCTCACACTGCAGTTCAGAAGATTTCCCAGGCTGCAGGTTCGCAGAAACTTCAAACCTCCCACTCCATCAGAAAGGATTTGGAGATGGAGGTCAAAAAGTTGCTGCAGGCAAAAGCAGCAGAAAGAGTTTCTCCCTCCCAGTGGGCAAAGGGCCTTTACGCAAGGTAATTTCTCACCCACAAGAAACATGAGGAGTGGTGACCCATTTTGGATTTCAGGTTCCTGAACAAATACCTGAAAAGAACACGTTCAAAATGACAACCCTGGCTACAGTGATACCATCGCTACAGCAGGGAGACTGGATGGGATCCTTGGACCTGAAGGATGTACGTTTTCACATTCCAATCAGGCCCAGCCACAGGAAATACTTAAGGTCCAGGCTGGCATCTGGTCATTATCAGTTCACAGCCATCACCTTCGGTCTTTCCTCTGCTCCCAGAGTATTCACAGAGTGCTTGGCCATGGTGGCAGCACATCTTGGAAGACAGGGTGCTGGTTTCTCCCTACCTGGATGACTGGATGGTCACAGGAAAGTCACATCATTGGGCCAAGGCCTCTCTCCTGCTGACACAGAGCACTTTGGAGATCCTAGGAATTCTCATAAATGCTCAGAAGTCCCAAATAGAACCAGTCCAGGTCCTGGAGTTCATTGGAGCAGAATTGGATGCCCTCAAGGGGAGAGCATTCCTGCCTCAGGACAGGATGGAAAGCCTAGTAAGTCTGGCAAAGTCCTTCATCCTGGGTGAGCCCACAACAGCAAGGCACTTCCTTCAGCTCTTGGGTCATATGGCCTCCAACACAGTTTTGGTGGCAGGG
This sequence comes from Neoceratodus forsteri, assembly GCA_016271365.2. NCBI lineage: Eukaryota > Metazoa > Chordata > Ceratodontiformes > Ceratodontidae > Neoceratodus > Neoceratodus forsteri. The sequence continues at coordinate 214,639,485 of CM057456.1, forward strand.
GCCAGATTTCAAATGAGAGACATCCAGTACCACTTAAGGGCCCATTGGTTCCAAATGCTAGACCCTCTTTCAAGACTGGTGCCTGTGACAAAACCCTTCTTGAAAGCTCTGGGCTGGTGGGAAAAGACAACCTCAGAGAGGGCATACCTTTTCAACAGCAGTTTCCCACAGTTATCTTGAAAACAGATGCCTCACTTCTCAGCTGGGGAGCCCACCTGGGTGACCAAACAGTAGGCGGAGTGTGGTCCCCTCGGCAATCCAGAGTACATAAACCTCCTGGAGCTAAGGGCAGTCTTCGTAGCCCTTCAGTCATTCACTTCTCAGAGAAAGGGTCTGTCAGTCCAAATCAGGACAGACAACACCACCACCATCACCACCATGTATTTCATCAACAAATGGAGGCACAAGCTCCTCAAAGTTGTGCACAGAACCTGTGAAGATCTGGAATCTAGTGTATTCCGTGGAAGTGCAGCTATCAGCAGTCCGTCTTCCAAGGAAGGACAGTGTCCTAGCAGATTCCCTTAGCAGGATCAACCAGAGGCATCACGAATGGTCTTTGAACAAGCAAGTGCTGGCCACAATTTCCAGGAGATGGAGCACACAAGAAATAGATTTGTTTGCCTCCAGAGAGAATCACCAGCTCCTTCTTTTTTGTTGCAGGCCTCCAGCAATGGGCTTGGTCTCCATGGATGCCTTGACATTGAACTGGACAGGGAGGTTCCTATATAACTTCCCTCCATTCCCTCTACTTCTAAGAGTACTGCTCAAGCTAAAGAGTCAGCCTGCAACCATGACAGTGGCCTCAGAGTGGCGAAGGCAGGCCTGGTACTCTGTTCCCCAAGCTGTCTCCATCAAACAACTCATTCGTCTCCCACAGAGACACAACCTACTGACCATGTCTCAGGGCAGAATAACCTTTCCAAACCTCAAGTCACCATGACTCAAGGGCTACTTCTTGAGTTGAGTACTCAGATTTTCATTTTTTAGAGGAGGCCCTCATGATCCTCAGGATTTCCAGGAAGCCTGCTACTAGGCAGACATATGCTTCCAAATGGAAAATATTTTCTCTGTGGTGTGCCCCTAAACAGCTCAGTCCTTTACAGGCAGACCTGCCCACAATTTTTGACTACTTGGTTCACCTCAGGCTTTGAGCCTCAGTCCTTCAATCCTTAAAGTGCACCTAGCTGCTGTTTCTGCCTGTGTTTCAGCAGGTAATGAGAAAATGGTGACTTCACAACTGAACCTGTGTATAGGCATGCTCATGGAACCTCCTTTTGAGCCTGTGGCTACTGCAGACTTGAAATATGTCACCTGGAAGTCAGTCTTCTTGGTGGCCATAACTTCTGCCAGGAGGGTGTGCAAGCTGCAGGCCCTCTGTACAGACCCAAACTACATTTTATAGTTTTCATACATTTCAGGTTTTAAAGATGATTCTCCTGATCTATTATTTTGGTGACTTGGTCTGTGGTGGTGCACCTAAATCCTCCCTTGTAGACTTCTTCCCTTGTACTCATCATTGTTTACTCTACTCTTTCTCTCCCCTCTCTTGTTGCGGGCACCTTTTGCACTGTGTTTCCTTTATTTCTAAATTCTGATTCAGTGCTCTTCCCTTCTACCTTACTTCCCTGTTATCTTCTCCCCCTGTTTCAAGCTACCCTCTCTGTGTATGTACTCCACGTTCCCTCCTCATTCCTACTAGAGCAAGCATTTGTCAATGCCGAATGTTTGCTTGCTGGCATTGGCATTGGCATTGGTAGTGTAGGAGTTACAGAGCTGCATAATAGGAAATGGCAGTGAAGTATTGAACTGAAGCCAACCCCACCACCACCACCCTGCAGATACTGACAGGCATTGGGGTGTGCCTTTGGGTTGTCAGGCATAACGACGACGCCATTTCACCACACCCTACCCTGCAGACACCAACAAGTGTCACGGTGTGCTTTGGGGTCGTTGGCCCTTATGTTCACCCCATTCCATCAGGAAATACGGTGAGATGGGTGCTGTATAGGAGAATGTGATGAACTTTGGGGCCGAAGAGTCCAAGGCACACCTAGATGCCTCTCACTGGCTGCAGGGTGTGGGTGGGGGTGGAATGGTAAGAGCATTACAGGCGACAATCCCAAGTCACACCCCTGATGTCTTTCATTATCTACAGTGTGGGTTGTTATGGTCAGAAACCCTAACGCTGCAGGTGTTCGTTGGTATTTTCACTCCAAATTTTCAACATGTTTTTTTTATGACCCCCACCTCATGAACAGTGGCAATATCAGTTTGTTGGCGGAAAGCTGCTTTTGCACAGTGACTAGGCCATTTGGCACCACAGGTGCGAAAACACATTCGAACAGGATGTGAAAAATGACAGCTGTACTGTTCATGGGAGGTGTAAAAATGGCAATGTTGAAAATCTGCAGGAAAAATATTTAAAAACTGTGACGCCACTTAGTGTGCTAGAAACTGCAACGCACACCCGTAATGTAATTAATTTGGGAATTTTTTACAGCAGATTGTCAACACAAGCATTTTGGGACCTCTGCTCATGAACAGTGTCACTGTGATTTTCTTAATCTGTCCCGAACAGTGATTTCCCACAGCGACCACGTATTTTTGCGCTGGAAGTGCGAAAACACAGTTCAGCCATGATGTGAAAAATGACAGCTGTACTGTTCATAAGGAAGTGTGGAAAGATGCCAGTGGTGAAAATCTGGATTGAAAATATTACAAATTCATGAACTTACAAGGGTGCGTGGAAACTGCGCAATGCTCGCTCGTAACACAGTCATTTTATGGACTTTTGTCACCAAATTTTTAACATAGCCATTTTAGGACCTCTGCTCATGAACAGTGTCACTGTGATTTTCTTAATCTGTCCCGAACATTGATTTCACACACCGACTGCGCCATTGTGCATTAAGTGCACATGTGAAACACAGTTTGGGCAAGATGTGAAAATGAGAGCTATACTGCCCATATGAGGTGTAGTAAAATGGCAATGTTGAAAATCTGGAGTGAAAATATTAAAAATTTGAGAACTTACAAGCGTCAGTAGGAACTGCACCACGCACACTTGTAAATCAGTCATTTTTGGGAATTGTTTCACCAGATTTTCAACATAGGGTTTCTGGGGGCCTACTTCATGAACTCTGACACTGTTGTTTCATAAATCGGTCCTGAAAGGTGGTTCCGTGCAGTCACCGCAAAATCACCTTTCAGGGTCAATTAACGCCATGACATTGCCAGAATTCATGAGGAGGGGTCCCAAAAACCCCATGTTGAAAATTTGGTGCCAAAATTACAAAAAATGCCTGAGATATGCATCAAATTTGAAAAAACCCTATTTATTCCATTATACAGCTTACCTGCAATTCTTCAGTTCGTGGTCAGCTTTGAAGAGTGCAAACGTGTTCCCGGTCCACTGAAGATCATCTCGCTGGCCTCCAGAGGTAAGTATGGGGTGAGGTGGGGGTGTGGGGAGGTGGATGCGCAGAGGGTGGGCGCGGGTTGGGGGCAAGACAATCAAAGAGGGACATTTTTTTCTTTTCAGGCATTTGTTTTCTTTTCAGGAGGATGACGCGGGACTTGTGCCACGCTGGGGTGGGCTCTGAGCGTGGCAGCTAAAAGATTTTTTGGGGGGCAGTGGAGCCGAGGACGATGGCATGGGACTTGTGCCACGCTGGGGTGGGCTCCCAGTGTGGCAGCTGGAAGATTTTTTTGGGGGGGCAGTGGAGCCGACGGGGGATTGGGCACCTGGTCGGCCATACAGATGTGTGCCATGCTGGGTGGGTTCCAAGCGTGGCAACTGGAATCTGTTTCTTTTGGGGGGGGTTTAATTGAGCTGACGGGGGATTGGGCACTCCCGTCGCCTCCTCCCGGAAAGATAGTCTTAGGAAAAGTTCACTTCAAACTGAATTTATGTTTCAGGAAGAGAAAGCAGAGACGTATACAAGCAGGATTGCCAGCAATATGCTAATCAACACTATCTTATCGCTGCTCACTGAAGCGGAGCTCTCCCTTACAACTGTATGGCACTGCATTTTCAACTGCTGTCATAGACAGCTGCAGCATTCATTGGTGAATTGTGGCTGTGCCCGCAGACACACTGACTGAACTGGAAGACGGTGCCACACCTACAAAAACTCGGATGATGGCACTATGTTTCTTGCACATGCGTGCAAGCAAACATAAAAATGACTACAGGTCAGTCTGCTTTCTCTTATTGTTTCCCTAAGCTCTGGTCATGTCTTCTCCTGTCAGTTCGCTCTGCTTCTTCTGCTTTCTTTTTAAAGTTTCTTCATTACTTTTTTCTCCCTCCTGCAACTTTCAATATCCCCATTATGCTATATTGCACTTTATACTCATCCCCCAACTTATTTTGGCTTTTTTGTTACACTGTTTATTACTTGTTATGTATTACCCTTTCCACCAAGTCTCATTTTATATCTGATGTGCATATTTTTATACTGTAGTTTATGCTTCTATAATTAATGGGCTTCCCTTTTTCCCATAGGGAAACCGTGGCCTAATTAAGGAGTGTTTATTATGGCAAACACACGCATGGTTTCCCTCATTCTGCACATGTCCAGCCTGCAGTTCCTCGCTCTGTAACCGCTCGCCTTCTCACTCCAAGTGAAACTGCCAGACAAGCAGAGCTCGGTGGTATGTTTTTTTTTGTAATGTTAAAGTCAATGGGGGAAAAGAAAGCACCTCTTCAACTGAATTTTTTTTTTAATTCAGACGGGACGGATGTGTACAGTGGTGGAAAACAGAACCGGAGCATGAGTGCACTGGAAGGGCTAGTATTTTATATAATTGCTTTGGCGATTATATAAAATAAAAAAGGGGTGGTGTGTGGAAACTCGAAGTTTACACACCCACGAGGGGTTAGATGCTGTAATAAACCACTCGAGCTTCGCTCTCGGGGTTTATGTAGCATCTAACACCTTGTGGGTGTGTAAGCTTCTTGTTACACGCTCCACCCCATACTTTATTCTTTATGTTATATTGCATTATATGATTCTTCCACTCCCCCTTTCCCTCAGGACACATCTGGAAACGAGCTGTTATCCAGTTCAGTATGTCTTTCCTGGTTAAACTTTCTGAAATAAACAAACATTATCTTCCACAGAGACAAGGTAGTCCTTAGGACTAACAGGAAACTCCTCCCCAAGGTGGTGTCTGAGTTTCATTTGAACCAGTCCATCACTCTTCTAGTGTTTTTCACGGCAAAGTCCAGCTCTGGGCAGCAGAAGCTACACAGTCTAGACATTAAGAGGGCACTTAGCTACTATCTGGACTGTACTAAGGACCTCAGATCTTCCCACTCACAGCTGTTCCTTACGGTGAAGTGGGCAAGGGCAGGCCAGCCTCCAAGAGAACCATTGCTTGCTGGATAGTCTCCTGCATCCAGTTTTGCTATAGAGAAGCTGGCAAGCTGCCACCACAAAGCTTTAGGGCACACTCTACATGTGGCACTACTAGCTCTGTGGCAGCTGCAGGGGACATTGCCTTGCTATAAATTTGGAAAGCAGCTACCTGGAAAACAAAAACAAGATCCTGCGTCAGCATGTGGTCTGAAAGCTAAACAAAATGGTAATATTAAATGCACGCTGAAAATAGAGTTAAAAATCGAAATTTAGACCGTAGGTTTTCTTCACAAAATATCTCTTTTAGATATTTCCTGAAGAAGACCTATGGTCGAAACATCGATTTTTAACTCTATTTTCTATTTTCAGTCTGCATTTAATATTACCATCTTGTTTGACCTGGAAAATTGTACACACCTTTACAAAGCACTAATGCCTGGATGTGCAGTCCAGAAGGGATGCCAGAATTGGCACTGCTGTCTTGCAGAACTTTTTCGCTAAATAGATTCTGTACCTGGCCTCCCAAGGTACTGCTTTGTAGTCTACACTAGTAAACATAGTGAGGGATTCCTGGGGTTTGAATAAAACAAATTACTTACCATAGTAATATTGTTTCTTCCAAGAGATCCCTCACTATGTTTAAATCTCCCACCCTGCGTCCCCCTCCAGAACCTGGAAAAGGTTCTCCAAGAGTCAGTTGTTTGGTACTCATTTGCTTGAGCACTACTTATTGTTTGATCTACAATCAGTTTTTGTGTGCTTTTTATTTTTAGTCTGCCATAGCTTGGCCTGTGAGGCCAATCTTTAATGTTTTTTTGGTACTTTTTCACTTAGGTCTTGTTAGGGTTAGGTTAGTGAGATCCATGGCCAATGTCCTTCTGGCTCTCAAAATAAATCTGACGGAGTGCAGGATAGAATGCCACCACGAGACATAGATTTGAAAATGCATTCTGAGTTCCATAATTTACATACATTCCACTCTCTATAGCGCAGCTCAGCCCTTCAGGCTGATTGCACTATTAAGTATAGCAAGAGATCCCTTGGAAAAAACAATATCATTATGGTAACTCATTTTTACGGCTACAGGAGTATTGCTTGTACATAAGGAGTGATGTCATGTTTTCTGTCCGTGGAACTGACTGAAGGTGTATATAGTCTCCTCTGCCTTACCCTCCTCCAAGCAATGTTTTCCGCCCTCAAATAAATACGCTTTCATGTTAGCCAATGGTTGCAGGGTACTATTTTCTTTCTTAAATGGGTGGTACAAGTACTAGAACCTGAGTAGTGGGAGGCAGCATTAGGTTTTTTTTTGGGAGTAAGATCCACCTCCGCCTCCACCCCATACTTTTTTCTGATTCATGTGGGAAGGGCATGAGATAGCTCTAGCATGCTGTAACAAGATACAGATATACTGTGGGACACAGACATACCTGTGCAGTGGAGTACAGAACAGAAGATATTTAATGACTTCAAATTGCCTTACAAATCCTTTGGAACAAATGATTATCAGAGCCACCTGGGGCCTCAGAAGGAGACCTAGACACACATTCTAATTTACAGTAAGAGCCACATGTTTTTCTTCAACATTGTATATATGTATAGTTTATATACAATTTGTCTTTAGCAGTTTGAAAACTTTGAAAGCATTGACACACACACACACATCCCAAGCAGAACACAGCTGGATAAGGTACCAGTATTTAGGAAATGTGTCATACTTACCCAGAGTCTAGCAATGTGAATCCTGGCTGTGACTATAGGTGTTTACAACTGAATGATAATGACCACATTTGCTTCACATACAAATATATAGGTATTTGTGTCTAATTTCTGTTTGATTTACTGTAGGTTACACATAGAATCTTTGATTTCAAGTATTTGCTAAATTGTAAATGTAGGTATCAGCATTCTGTTAGTAGTTAGTGCTGATTGTGATAATTTTTGTAAATGAAGTGCATGGTAGGAAGCTGAAAACAGACTTTGATGATAAAGTGTGTTTTTTTCTTTTGAGATGTATTAGAAAACACTGAACGGGGATCACGCGATGCCGCGGATGGAATAGCAGCTCAGAGAACCCATCTCCTCCCCAGCTCTACCTTATAGAGTCAATTTATCAACAACTATTGTCTTAATCCCAAAAGTGCACCTACCGCATAGCCTCTAACAGCTTCCTGAACCTGCGATAAAACAGGTAAAAGCAGTCGCAGCAGTGGCCAGGAGTAAAAGCGGAAAAAAGAATCAGGCCTACTTAGGAATGGAGGCAGAGATGTGCCAGGCACCTCCCCTACACACACCGCCACAGACGCCAGAGAAGAACTCCAAACGGGCCAAGGGACAACTGGGAGAACTTACTAAAGCGGACTCACCATCGACATCAGGGCCACCAGCCACTGCTCTCACGGAGCAGAAATTTTTGGAAGAATTAGATCCCTTTCGAGTAGTACTCCAGGAACTCACCTCAGAAATGAAGGCTATGAGAACAGAACTTACTAACACCAACCGAGCGATCAAAGATGTTCCGGCCAGGATGGCCTCGCTGGAGGGATGGAGGGCAACAGTTGACTCTGAGCTCCCGGCGCTGCACCAAAGATTGAATAAGATGGAGGTTAAACTGGAGGACCTGGAAGACCGCAGCTGCTGAAATAACATTCTCATATTCGGCCTCCCGGAGGACTCAGAAGGGGCGATCCCGATCACTTTTCTGCAGTGGCTGCTAACCAGAATAGCGGGTCCCTCACCTAATAACACCACTTATGTGATAGAGAGGGCCCATCGTTCGCTTAGATCTAAACCGGCGACTGGGCAATCACCAAGGCCCTTGATCTTAAAATTTCTTAACTACCTAGATAAAGTACATGTGTTGGGGCAGGTTAGGAGCCTCCAGGAAATTCTATGGGAGGGACAGAAGCTGAGATTTGCCCAAGATTTCCCTGCAACCATAAGGCAACGAAGGGCTGCTTATCACCCCACTGTCACAAAATTAATTGCTGCCAGCATCAAATTCAAAGTTCAGTACCCATCCAAGCTATCAATGTACCATCAAAATTCTTGGAGGAGTTTTGATACAGCTGAGCAAGCTCAAGCGGAATTGGCAGGGCTGATTCCAGATCTGTTCAAGCCACGCTGAATTTACTGCTAGTCATGGTGCTAAGTGAACAGACAACTGAAACAAATCGTGTTGAATATGGATCTAACTAATAAATATCAGTTTCAGTAAATTTTAGTTATGGTCCTGGAACTCTCTGAATCATTGCAGAACAACGGGGGCCCATAATGAAAAGGAAAGACCAAACTTACTGAAGAAAATGAGTAAGAACTGGTTTTATCCTCAATTTTGTTCTCTCCCTCCTCTTTTGGCTCCCACCCCTTCCAGATGATGAAGAAGCCTTGAAAGGAAGAGATGGAACAATCGGGAGGGATTTACCACCCATGGAGCAATTATTTCTTTTGTGTGATTAGGGCTTCAGTATGCTGTACTGTCACTTTTTATGTTACCCTAATGACATTCATAGTTACTGCCACAAGAGGGCACCTAATGTCTGCGGATCGACTGGATACACTCAACCAGCTTTATTTTTCTTTTCGTCTGTAGGACTGCATCTTTTGATAAGGAACAGCTCCGTAATAGTTGAATCAGAGGGTAGACTGTGCCGCTTCTGAGCTAAGGAGGAAATATGGCCTTTTTTTTTTTTTTATACCCCTGCCATTCGAGGAAGGATTAATTAAGAGGGCGCAATATGTACTTGCCCTGTGTTATGGACTACAGAACTTGCATGGAAGACTAATCACTGACTTGTGCGCATTTCCACAGTGTTCAATGCTGCATAGAAACTACAGGGGTGTTACTAATTAATAATTTCAAGAGGATCTGAACACTGAAAGAGTTCGCATGGGCTTCATGGTTTGATTACTTCTCCCCCCCCCACCTTTTTTTTTCCTCTGGCTTTTCTTCTTCCTTTTTTTTTAAATTCTACCCTCAGCAATTTTACTTCTCTTTCCCCCTTCTTCCCCTTCCATAAGTCATGATACTGCAGGGGTACCATTGTTATGCTAAAATAAGATAACATCATTAGAAGCAAGTATTGGAACAATGAAGGGGGATTGAAGGGTCAGAGGAAGGGTAAGGGGGATTGAATATTAAAGAAGGCTTTAACGCTGCTAAAAACTTTGATATGAGGGGACTTGCTTGTGGAATCTCACAATATGATTGTTTCTCCCCCTTTTTTTTTTCCTTCTGACCGAACTAAAACAGAAAACATATGTCTCGAGAGACTGAAAAGCCAATCACCAATCCAGGCGATGAAGTACAGAGGACTTTATTAATTGTATTATGTTTTATGAGAGATACTCCTCGTAACTAGTTAATGAAAGTGGCGAGTATCATACTACTCTCTTAAATACACAAGATGTATGTCCCCCCCTTTTTTTTATATACTATATTCTCATTGTGTGGAGCTGGGGAGGGAGGGGGAAGATCTGGATACTGCAATTTCAAGAGGGGTGTTGCGAACCAGGATGAAGGGAGGGGAGCACCGGCCTTTAGGTGGGGGGTTACAGGCTGTTTCCAGGCCTGGAGTTTTGGTGGCCTGGGATTATGCAATATAATATGATGGGGATGGCCCTGGGAGAGCCCTACAAAATGGCTGTGTACAGGGAAGGGTGATGTATAGCAGAGGGAGGGGAGGGAGAAGGGGTTAAAGGGAATGGAGGGTGGGTGGACTGGCATGGCACAGTCATTAAGCATTGGCAAGGTTATCTTATTGATAACCTGAGCAATACCACTACTCTTGGTTTTAAGCTGAATAGTCCAGTAAAAAACTGTCAACAAGGTGACTCCATATAAAATATGTTCATGGAATATAAAGGGGTCTCAATCTCAGGTTAAATGTGCAAAAGTATTGTTGCATCTTCGTAAGCTAGGCATTGATATAGTGTTTCTTCAGGAAACCCATTTGCCTCCTTCCCAGGTCTCACAATTAAGAAGATTCTGGGTAGGTCAGGCCTTTGGGAGTGGACCGGATACTCGAAAGGGAGGGGTTGCCATTCTCATAGCAAGAAGAGTCCCATTTCGATTTATAGACACCATAGTAGATCCTCAGCATAGATATATTTTGATTAAGGCCCTGTTGGCCAAACGGAGGTAATACTTGGTTCCATATATGGCCCCAATATGGAAGACCCATCCTTTTTTGTTTCCCTTATGAATGATTTGACCCCATGGTCCCATTTCCCCATACTGCTAGGAGGAGATTGAAACCTTGTTTATTGTAATATTATAGATTGCTCCCCGAGTTGCTCTCCGTCTCTTTCCCCAGTGCAGGTTGCCATCAGAGAAATGATGGACTCCATTGGATTAATAGATCCTTGGAGGGCTCTTTACCCTCACCAGAAAGAATATTCATTCCATTCTATTCCACACAACTCATTTTCTCGCTTAGATTACTTTCTTGTAGACGTGGGACACCTCCCAGCTATAACAACCTGTAATTACCTCCCCAAGGTGATCTCAGATCACCATCCCACTTTACTAGACTGGAGTCCGGGCCCGCCCATATCTAGAGATAAGGTTTGGAGATTTAATTGTCAATTATTTCGATCAGAATATCTGAAAAATCAGTTGGCTGGCTTCTTTTCAAAATTTATTGAGATAAATGGCCCCTCCATGACCAAGACAGACATGCTATGGGGTGCCTTAAAAAGCACGGTTAGAGGGGAAATAATTCGCATGGCAACGGTTAAAAAAAAAAAAAAGACCTCAAAAGTCATTTCTGCTTTGTTGTGGGACATCAGGGACATGGAGATGTCACTCTCCCCGAACTCCACAAAGGATCAGTTTAAAGCCCTAGAAATTTTAAGGGACCGATATAACTAAATTCTGACCGAACATGTAGAGTATCTTCTTATATGCTCTAAGATTAAGTATTTCGATCAAGGCGACAAAGCTGGAAAACTTTTGGCTTTGCAACTTAAGGCACAAGCCTCAGATAGAATTGTTCCTAGTATTCAAAATTCTGAAGGACAAATAGTCACTTCCCCGAGAGAAATTACTAACTGTTTTCAAGAATACTACAAAACTTTGTATTCCCAAACCTCTCATTCTTTTTGTCCAGAAATACTGGAACAATTCTTACAGCCAATACAGCTCCCTCAACTTAACTCATCCCAAGTAAACTTGCTTAAAGCCCCAATCTCTCAAGATGAGATAACACATGCTATTGATTCCCTCCCCACAGACAAATCGCCAGGCCCAGACGGATTTACAGTAGAATTCTACAAACGTTTTAAAGAACAAATTGGACCACTACTTTTAGACACCTATAACTATATGTTTGAGCAAGGTATTACTGACCCTACTTTATTTGAGGCCACTATTGTGGTTATCCCAAAGCCTGACAGGGCCCCTCTTCAGGTCTCAAACTACCGTCTGATCTCATTAATTATCGTTGACATAAAAATACTGGCAAAAATTACGGCCACTAGGCTATCTAAGGTCTGGCAATATCTAATAAGCTGTGAACAGGTTGGCTTCATAGCTGGTAGGGTTTCGTCTGACCACATGCGTAAGTTGGCGTATCTAATCTCTGCATCCAGGGACTCCCGAATTCCAGCTGCTTTGGTGTCCCTGGATGCAGAGAAAGCGTTCGATAGGGTCTCCTGGGAATACTTATTCCATTTGTTACAACTTTACAATATCCCAATGCAGTATATAAAATGGGTTAAGATATTATATACTTGCCCCTCAGCACATATATTATGTAATGGGCACCTATCCCATCCCTTCCAGCTACAACAAGGAACAAGACAGGGGTGTCCACTTTCCTCCTTCTTGTTCGACTTATATCTGGAACCGCTTATTAGACGTATTAAATTATCCCCAAATGTTACCAGTATCTCTATTGGGCCCAATCAATACAAAATTTCGGTCTATGCCGATGATATTTTACTTCACATAACATACCCTTCAAAATCGGCCCCCGCTGCTTTCGAAATTATCAGAACATTTAGGATTTTTTCTAATTACAAACTCAATATTACAAAAACAGAAGTGATGCCTTTAAATGTTCATACATTCCAGGCTGAAATTGCTCACCTTGGATTCCGCTGTACCAGAGATAAGTTAAAATACCTGGGTATATATCTTTCCCGTTCGGAGACCAAGATGAAACTATACAACTTGGACAAAATTCTTATGCAGATTAAAATGGATCTTTCCGCTGGGCCATGTTGCCGTTGACTCTCTGGGGATGGGTAAATGTTCTGAAAATGAACATCCTTCCACGAATTCTGTACCCCCTACAGATGATACAACCCTTTCTACCCAAAGCATGGTTTATCCAGGTCAACAAAATTGTCCAATTTTCTGTGGGGTGGGAAGACACCTCGACGGGCCTTTTTTAAGCTGCAGAGGAATAAGAATAATGGGGGTTTACAACTCCCGGACCTGCTCCTTTATCAGTTTTCTATTGTCTGTTCGGTCCTAGCATATTGGATGAGAGACAAGTCATGTCAGGAGAGTGCTCATTATATTCACTTGTGGTATCAAATTGAGCAAAGTTTACTCTCTCCACACAATATATCTTCCAAGGCTTTCATCTTCTCCCCTCTCAAAACTTTGCCTAAAGTCCTCAAGACCACATCTATGGAAACAACACTTCGAGTACATTCCCAAATGTGTAACTTCTATCAGATATCTCTGGTAAAGGATGTTTCCCAGCCTATATGTGCTAATCCCAATTTCAAAATTGGGGGACTGCCCCTTTCGAATAATTTCTGGCTTGGCAACACCCAGCTGAGAGTTGTGGATCTACTTCACGAACACACACTGATACCTTTTCAAACAGCCAGCACACTGTTTAACCTCCCTAAAACTTTTTGTTTTAAATACCTCCAACTGCAGCATATGCTCCTACGACACTTTGGAATGGGGTACTGGACACAGTATCTAGAAGGCCCCCTTTTACAGGCTGTCCCTAACTTACCTTCCTCTCACCTCATTTCCCACTTCTATTGCCTCCTAAGGGAGGCCATAGAGGAAAAGCAAGGTGAGACGCATTATGTCTGGAACCAAGTACTAGCTCCAAACACCTCAGCTCCCCGATCATGGCCTAAAATTTGGTCACAATTGTACCAAGATGTGAAATGGATCAGATACCGCATCTTACAGTTTTATGTAATACATGACTTATATTACACCCCAGCTAGGCTTTATCAAATGGGGAAAATATCCTCAAATGTATGTTCGCGGTGTAAGCAAAGGCCTGGCACTCTGTCACATATATTGTGGGAATGCAATAAGGTCACGCCTTTCTGGGATAGTATTAAGTCCAATTTAGACCCACTCTTAGGGTTATCTGCTGCGTTTAGGCTGGAAATTTGTATAATAGGAGACTATGGAGAAATTCTAAGTGGCACCCAACGAAAACATATGACACTAATATCAGTGTGTGCAAAAAAAGTGATAATGCGCCACTGGTTAGACCAAAATATTCCTACATATACGGAATGGCTAAAGGAGATACTATTTGCCCTGCAGGCCGAGAACACGATTGCTCACATTGTAAGGAGATCACAATACTACCAAAAAACATGGGCACCTTTACATACTCTACTGACTATTTAGCGGATCAAGGATATCAAATAAGTAGGTAAGGCAAGGAGGGGATAGAACCACAAGAGTGACATGACTTCATTAAAGATGGTCCTCCCTGACTACCTTACCTGGATTATAGGAATGGTGGATACTGTTGCAGCATACCTGAAGTGGGGGTTGGGAGGGGAGTTAGAAGGAGGGACATGAAGGGTCTCTGTAGACAGCTGAGACTGTAATATTCGAATATAACGGAGATCATGTTTACAACATGTACTCTATATGACATTGTAATGTAACAGGACCCTAGCATATAACATTTGATCACACAAAATGTATATGTGAATGCTCATGTCAAATGTTTGAACTAAGTGATATGTTAACTCTTCCTACAATTGAATAAAATGTATTCAATTTGAAAAAAGAAAACACTGAACAACAAAACTATTTGTGATTTTAAAAGCTATTCTGATCAGAGCTGACATAAAAAAAATCTTAACTATTTTTTCTTTTCTAATGGACAATAGAAATAGGATGTCAGCATTCACTCCATTAAACCTGTTTTTCAAGTTTTTTATAGCATCTTGAAAAAGGCAATCTTCCCAGAATGCAATCTGTCATGGGGGGGAGGGGCTGAAATTGTTTTAATCATGAAGCATTGGTGTTACTAATGCATTTAGAAATGCAATTTTTAATTGTCTTTACAGTTAAACATGCAGTTTCATGTCAGGGCACATTTTGTTGGGGGGTTCAAATTATTTCAAACATGGGCACAGTACTTGGTAAATACAAACTTTGATGATAAAGTGTATTTTTTCTTTCAAGTCTGAGAAGTATGTAATATATATAAGTGTAACCATGTTGTAAATGGTTAAGTAGGCAGTGGTTTAAGGCTCTGAGCTACAAACCTGGAGACCTGGGTTTGACTCCCACAGCCCCCACTTGCATAATGTGTGACCCTGCGCGAATCACTTAACTTCCTTGTGCTCCCAGGTTACACCTGTAAACAAGCTTTCAGCTTAGTGTGTCTCTCCTGGTAAAAAAAAAATGGCTAGAATTATTTTTTTAATATAATTGAGTTTATCTGTGGTAAGTATGTAGGATATGATGTTTTGAATGTGACAGTAGGATTTAGCATGTGCACTGCTTTAAAATCATTTCACAGTATTTTATACTTTCTTAAAAAGATACTCCACATTTCTGTGGGTCTGTGGGATTCAAACCTAGATCTCCAGATTTGCAAAGAAGAGCCTTAAACCACTGTGCTATACTGCCTCCCTAGTTATAGCAGTCATCTGTTTTATGGTTCATGGTGTTGGTGTAGTAAGCATACTAACATACAAAAATGCCAGCAGAATAGGCTTAGCGGGCTTTCATGTCTGCTCCTTTGGTCAGTCCCCACCCTGGGAGCTGACCTTGCTGCCCCGCCCTCTTGGGCTTCTCCCTTCCCTGTCCAGGGGAGAGCTAGCTAACTGGGGTTTCTGTAAGACAACAGCTACTAAATAGCACTAATTCACTATTTTTATTCTCTGTGCAAATTCATTTTTCCTGACCATGGATATACTAAAACAAAAATTTCTCAACAAAATGTTTTTAAATAAAGAGTTTAACTCACAGCAGCAGAAGAAGCATGTTGGCATTAAAAGCTTAGTGGCATGGATGTAGAGGCACCAGTATTTAAACATGACTTTGGTAGAGGTTTAATTCTAACTGAAACTTCAACCTTCAATGGGTTAGACTCTGCAGCCATCTGTACAGTATATCACTAAGCCATATGCAGTGTGGTATGGGTAAAACCCAGATCACCAGACCAGGACCAGTGCTGTAAAATCTGCACTGGGCACAGCCTGTGCAAATATTGCTGATCCAGTGGATCAAATAAATATGTGCAAATAAATAAATAAATACTCCGCTTCGCCTCGTGCTTCAACCCACCCCAGGAAGGACGTTATTACATGATAACACACACCCTGTCGTGCCTTATTGCTTAAATATGCCCTTTCTCAATGTACTATACTTTGATTCAGTTAGTGTATGCAACAGCCTTCATGTGAACACTCTGGGCTTCTGTTTGCTTTAGCTATTGTATTTTGTTTGAACGGCTTTGGTCTTCTTGATGTGGTGCCTGTATGCCTGAACTATGTAATCTGTTTATCTACTGCTACCCATGTATCTCGAGTGAATGATTATTATAACTGTCTGCTCTTCGAGCCATTGTTTTTGGACTTGTTAACTGTGCTGTCTTTGTATTAGTTTCAACGAGATGCCTTTGTAAATGAGTCTCTGACTCAAAGTTTTGTAAATTGGATATTTTTTAAATAAATAAATAATTGTTTATGTTTAAGCCCATGAAACACCCTGTAACTAGTTAATGCATTCAAAGTCGGAGTGACTGTGCCAGAGCTTGTTCCTTTGTAGCTGCTGCATTTGTATGGGGACATCTTTGGTCTTTACAGACTATCTAAATCTTCTCAATCAACCAACAGTGGACATTATCAATAAGGGCAGGTCTTCATCCCATTCCATTATATTGTGTATGCGGAGGCTGAATTGATTATTTCTGTATGATATTTTAATCTGAAATGCTACCATATTGGTGTACTGAGCAGAGAGCGAAACCGCCACCTTGAAGACCAGCACAGCGATAGATTTTGCCTGAAACTGTTGATGGTCCCAGTAGACACTAGTGGTGCATCTCCCAGTGTTGCGCCCCCTTCCCGATGTTGTATATTTAGTGACCGGGGGTGTGGGGGGTGAAGCCCCCCACATGGGGATTCGGGGGGACAGCCCCCCGATACAAACACTAAAACATCCCCGACAGTGCAGTGCTGACACTCGGCATCGCAGCTGTCACTGTCGGGGATGTCGGCGAAGCTGTTGTCGCACCACTATATCCCTGGCTATGGGAATGAAGAAGCTGATTCTTTATCTAGATTTCAGTTTCAGGAATTTTGTAGCATCTGCCCATCAGCAGACTTGATCATGACTTCCCTTCCTTGATTTGTCCATCTCATTATGACTTAGCCCATTGTCATCAGCAAGACAAAGCCTTCATGTGGTCTACCTTAAACACTTGCTGCCCAAGCAACTTATACCACTGCTTGGAAGAATTGTTTCTCATTTTGTGTCTTACAGTCGCTCAATAGGAATTCCTTCTCTATCAATCATGCACTTGCATTCATAACCTACTGCCATCAAGCCTTAAAATTGTCACTTGGGACCATAAAGCAACTATCTGGAGTCCAGTTCTTCTTATACCTGTCAAATCTATTGCTGCCTTCAGTTTTATCGAATTCCTCAGTTAAACTCCTCCTGCTTGCATCCGGAAAAGCTTTTAGATGTCTTTTGTCGATGGATCTATGTTCTAAAACTTGTTGGAATCACTGCTTGCTATTCCATTTGACCCCACCACGAACACTATGGTCTCATCAGTCATTTGTCTAGCTTTCTATGGTTTCCAGCGCCCCAGGCATTTTTCTGTTTCATCAGCCTCCTCTACTAAATTCCTTATGATCGCCAATTTAAGAAAACAAGCAGATTATTATATCCTATTGCTTCCCACTTCAAAGACTGACAGACTGCACAAAGGAGTTTAGATCGCATATTACCCAACTCAGAACTGGTGCCCAATAGATGTTTTTTATCAACTCATGCAATACGACGTTTGCTCTGATTCCTCTCAACGTCTTCTGACTTCTGACAGTCTACCAAATGGTTCATGAAGCATGTGAAAACTCTCCTACAACAACTCAAGCATAATCATTATGCTTTTTCAGGACATTCCTTTCAGACTGGAGCAGCATCATCAGAATCCAAAAACAACATTCCTGCTCACATCTTCAAGAGACTTGAAAGCTGGATCTCTTCATGCTTCTAAATGTACATCTTTAATCGGGAAGAAGAAATTAGTCAAAAATGTAGGATCTTCTCCTCTTAGTATGCCCAGAGGACGGGCAGTTCAGTTGCTATGGATCCTCAGAGGTTTCCTCCACAGGGGGTTTTCCTCTCCTACATGCTACTGTTCACACTCTTCATGGGTTGGAGGAGATAATCTCACTTTTTGGGCCTTCTATTTCCTTAACATTGCCTAGCTTCTCTACTGAGGGTGGGAGTAGAAAGTCCAGGGTTAAAGTTTACAAAAGTGCTATACACAATTCGCCAAATATTGAATTAGAGGGCTATCTCAGTGTGGGGGAATAACTCCTCCCACAAACCAGATAAAATCCAGCCTCTCCCAGCAACCCACGCTCAGTGTGTTTCAAGCACCCACCATCCTCCCCACCTTATCCTTCTCCAACACTCTTCTCACCCTTTGTGCTGTGCCTTCTGTTTCCCTAATGTTGCCCAGCTGCTCTGCTGAGGGTGTGAATAGAGAAAGATCAAAGTTAAAGTTTACACAAGCATTATGCACAGTTCACCAAATACTGCAATGAGATGTGTGGACTTCACTGTGTAATCTTTCCTTTCTGCAGAGAAAGCCAAATCTCTAGCATCACATCCTGTGTTCAAGAGATTCTTCAAAGGGCCAGCTTCACCTGCAACCCCCAGTTAGGGTACCTACACCTCCCAGGGACTTGAATATCTGCTTGGCACAGTTGGTGCAGGCTCTGTTTTAGTCAGTGGCCTCCGTGTACCTGAAATTTGTAACATGGAAAACTCTTGTTCTCATAGCTATGACCTGTGCCAGAAGAGTCAGTGAGCTTCAAGGCCTGTGTACAGACCCGAACTACATAATCATGCACAGGGGTAAAGTGGTTCTCAGGACAAAGAGAAAAATTATTTCCAAAGGTGGTGTCAGAATTTCATCTTAACCAGGCAGTCATTTTACATTTACTATTTATATTACATTCAAGCTCAGGAGAGCAGAAATTACACTACTCAGATGTCTAGAGAGGTCTTAGTTACTATAGTTACAGAACAAAAGCCGTCAGGACAGGCAGCATTTAGCTGTTTGGTACCCAAGAGGAAGTTGGTTAGGGCAAACCTGCAGCAAGAAAGACCATCTTTAGTTGGCTGGTCTCTTGTATCCAGTTCTGTTATGAAAAAGCAGGTAAGCAGCCTCCCTTAGGTCTTAGGGCACATTCTGTGAGGGGGAGGGGCACTGCAGCATCCGTAGCAGCCTGAAGAGGCAGTATCCTAGCAGTCATTTGCAAAGCAGCTACCTGAAAAACTGCTGACACATTGTGATAGGGTGAGTCCTAAGGTAGACGCCCATGTGTGGAGTGTCCACCCCCTCCCCATTCCTTTCGCTCTTTGTTTCTGTGGGATGGCCACTCGCGCTGGGAATGAAAATGAAATACATTTGCTGTATGCTTGTCTATTTAGGGTGTCACATTTAATGATTTAATGGATAGAAAAAGATATGATGGGTTCCAATTGTTGACAGGAGAAGGAAGAAGTGGAGCATGCCCTCGTTTTCCCATTTCCTTTGCAAACCCAGTGGAACCCTCATGGACTTACTATCTTATTAAAACTAGATTTTGGGATGAAATAAAATGGAAACATAAAATCCCCTTAACCAAGAAAAGAGGAGTTGCGTATAGGCTAGAAAAATTAACATGTATGAACCTGTATGTCTTTACTGTTTGACGGGGAACTCCTGAGAATAAGAGGCTTATGCTGGTTTTAGCAAAAAGAGGTAGCTTACTTGATGCTGATGTCATCCATGAAAGGTATAAAAATCCACCACTTGGAGTAACAAAGATAGATAGGGGGAATCAGTTGAAAACTGACTACCAAATGAGGAGGACCTCAGAAGTGTGTGCTTGTTTCCACACTGTTCTATTTGCAAAGGCTGAAGCTAAGCCTCAGGAATTTTCAAAATGAGAAAGTTTGCTGGATATTGGACATTGAATAACCTTTTGCTTTCTGTATATTTATTATTTTAATTTTTTTTATTTTCTGATTTGAATAAAATAACGCACGTTTGCGTTTTTGTCTGATGTTTTGCTTGTTGTGTCTGTTTTATCCCACCCCATCACAGTGGTGTCAGATGTAGGATTTCTGGTATGTCTAGACTGCCTGGGAGATGTTATCAGTGGGTATTGAGCCAATACCCAGACAGATACAAAAAGATCAGGGTGCTGAGGCAAAAACATATCCATTGACTCGTGCCATGGCAGAGAAGACTAGAGAGAAACCCAGACCCAGGTTGGATCTTGGAGCCAGAAGAAAGGCGAAGGATGAGCTAGAGAGTAAGACAGAGGGACAGATGGAGGAGAGAGCCCCGGAGGATCCCAGCGACCTCCTACAATGGCTTTGTATGAAGCAGCTGGAGACGGAGCGGGAATGAGTAGAGGATTGGCGACAACAGGAAGAGGATCGACAATGGCAGGATGAGAAGTGGATGGATACACTGCGAGCAATCCAAGCCCTTTACCCAGGTCAGCTAGATCGAAATATACACAGAGACATTAAACTGACAGAAGCCTATGACATCGAGGCCTATCTGACAACATTTGAGTGGTTTGCTCAAACGTGCTTGGCCTAGGGATCAATGGATCATTAGACTGGTTCCTTATTTATCTGGACGGGCTCAGCTAGTCTACAGCCACCTAAGTGTAAACGATGCAGACACTAATGACCAGGTTAAGGAAGAGATTCTAAGGCCGTATGACATAAATACCGAGACTTACCTGCAGAGGTTTCACTCACAGAAAATGACTGGCCAGGACACCCCCAGATATACCTATGGCCGACTTAAACAGTTCTGTTGTAAATGGCTGCAACCCACAACAAAGACTTTAGAACAGATTATGGAACTTATAATCATTGCACAGTTTATACAGGTTCTTCCCCAAGATGTCCAGGTATGGATGAAAGAGCATAAATCTGATTCAGCAGAGCGCACCATCACTCTAGTGTAGGACTGCCTGGGAACTAGACCATCCAGACACAGAGGATATTAATTCTGTTCACCCCAACCACCTAATCTGGTAAGAACTTTTGAATATTCTACCCCAAGAAACCTTAACTATGCAGGGAATAATTGGAAAAATGAAAGAGGGGGAAGGAACTACTCAGCTGATGTGATTTGCCACAGTTGCCTGGGGAAGGGACATATCACCATAAACTGCCTGAATAAAAGAAGGGAGCCTGCTCATCTAGCTTTTGTTAACTGGGGATATGTTACCACCGTAGAGATTGGAAAAGAACAAATGCTGGGGTTATTGGACTCAGGGAGTCGGCAGACATTGGTCAGGGCAGACCTCATGAAAGAACTGGATATTTCTGGGCCTAATGCCACAGTTATTTGTGTTTATGGGGACATCCATCAGTACTCTACTGCATCCATGCAAGACAGCTGAAAACAAGGAACATGCTTTGACTGTTGGCCTGGTACCCAGACTCCCTGTACCCATTATTATACGCCAAGACTTCCCAAATTTTGACCAGTTGATGAAAATCCAACAGACTTGTAAATATCTGGTCACTGTAGCTACCAGGGCCCAAGTAAAGTTAGAACAATTACAACAGGTATTCCCTTTTGAAGAAGGATTATTTGACAACCCAGGGAAGAGGAGAAAGACCAGAAAGGAAAAAAAAACTTTGAAAAGACTTTGGAGAGAGACACACCAGGATGACATACCTGAGTTGGGAACAAGTCTGCAATGGTTTAATATTCAGAGAACAACTGCAGGACATAACGTTAACCCCATTTTTTTTCTCCAGATGGATCAAGTGGTTGCAGAGGGGCAACCACAATATGTGATTAAAAATGACATTTTATATTGAGTATGTACCCACCCAAATACTAATAAATGCAGGGCTAGAAATCATTATTTTGAGATGCCTGTCCAAGGGACAGGTGGGGTGTAAATTTTGCTTATCCGACCAAAGTTTTATCTGTTCGCAAAGTTGTGAGGTGAATTTTGAAATATGTAACATAAAATGGACTGCAAAGATGAAATTGAAAAAACTATTGCTTTTGGGGGGTTATTTTTCAAGTGTTTTTCTCATTAAAACACCAATGGTCTAGTTTAGTCTATTTCTGAATCAGAATTTGAGTCTCTGCAGCCATATGGTCTTACATGAGGTCTTTTCTTTTGTTTTCTAGATTTGAACCATAGTGTTATGGCATCCTGCAGGTCAAATGTAGCAACACTATCATCTGACAGCTTGACATGCATTAGTTCAGATGTAGTCACAGGAGACAGACAGGACCTCCAGTCAGACTTCACTCTGCCCATCAAGCTGAATCCTTTCTCAACCACTGTAGTTTGGATTGGGATCAGTGGAGCTACAGTGACTAAGACCATTATATCAGGGAATCGCTGTTCATGTGAATCATTATAGAGACTTTTTTGCCAGAAATCCAAATAGTGAAACTTCAGAGACTCATTAAGTGATTTCTCCATAAGTGGTTTAAGCGCTAACCATTGAGCTTCAGTCAAATTTACATTATGATTGTGTTTCTTGAGTACATCACTGTAGTGCTCTGTGAGGGTTCTGACTTCCTCATTGCCATAAAGGGCTAGCTGGTCACTGTTATCTGGGAGCTGTAACGGGTTAACTATCCTGAATGAGTGCAGGACTTTGTCCATTTTAAAATTTGAAAATCGTGAGTTGATGTTTTCAATTGTTGATGAAAGAAGGGCCGTAACATCACGTAACACTGCCTGCTTGGTTCTATCTAGAGAATATCCTCTTTCAAAGTTAAGGAAGATATCAGATCCATGGTACTAAATCTGAGTACATGCTGAGCCTGTCAGACTTGTGCTAGTGTCACTGTCAGGGAGCAAAAGCTATTTGTTACAGAATTTGTCAAGTTTATCCTGCACAGGGTAGTTCTCTAGCCAGACCACTGTGCTTTCAACTTTACTATTGTTTCTATTGTTGAGCTATCCCTCTGTAGAGTTAGACTGAAGGCCATCATGACAGAAAGGTATTCAGCTAGAAACTGAGTAGAGAGGACAAATCTCACAGTACTTACTGCTTTGAACAGCCTACTGGCCTGATCTTTTGTTTGCCCTGTTGTGGAAGCAGTGTGCTGTAAATGTACAACTAAGGCCTTGTAGCTGGACAGAATAACAGACAGAGCTCTCTCTCTCTCTCTTTCTCTCTCTCTCTGTGCAACCTACTGGGTTGCTGACATGTTAACTGGTTTGTGAATGGTGCAGCTCATATTACTGGCTAACTCTTTGAGACCAGCCCAGTTTTTGGGAGACTTAAGGTACATTTTGTGGATACCCATTAAGACTTCATCTGTTGTTTTCAAGTATGGAATAGATGTTGCTGAATGCTTTATATCAAGCTCCAACTTGTGTACACTGCACTGAATTCCAATAAATGAGGTACCTCTTTCAACATCCTGCCAAATACCCCAGTCATTTTATCTAACATGACAAGTGCCCCATCAGATCCAAAAGCAACTATTTTTTCTTTCCAGTCTTTACAGTCCAAGGTGAATTCTAAGGCATCACCTATTGATGTGTAAATGCTTTCACCATTTGGAATAGAGACTGGCTGAAAGGAAACAAATTTGTTTACTGGACGGACATTTTCCATTGTCCTAATATAGACGGCCTCCTCTTCTATTACAGAGTCATCAGTTCTTCAGTCACATAGTACAGAAATAAAATTGTTACTAATACAATTAACCAATTTTGCATCTTTTATCCTTATTGATTCTGAAATAAAATGTGTGAACGTGGCTGCCTGTTTGTCACTTCCATAACTGAGTCCAACATTTGCACCATTTATAAGTTGTAATTCTAATATGCTAGGGAAATCTATGAATGGGCATTCTGAATTAATCAAATAAAGAGTTGTTCTAAACAAATGTTCCACTTGTGTTGCCTCATTTTGTTCTATTTGTATTATTCCTTGTTCTGTTGCTAAGTTGGAAGGGTCTGTGTTAGACACAGCATTTTTTTCATTAGCTAATTTATGAGGTTTTGAAAGTTCATGAGCACATACATTTTCAAGTCTCATGCTCTTACAGCCAGTCATAAAAGTATTTGTTTCTTTAAGTATTTTTTGCAATATAAGCAGGTCATGCCCAGATCAGGCTCATATAGTAGTTACTCCCTATTTTTCCTTCAGCTCTCCTGAAAGCCCCTTTTTATGTTGTCTTGCGTGTGCGCAAGCAACATCTTGTGGTAGTAGCAGAAATGCAGAGGTGTGTCAGTGTTGGCGAATGCGCACACTTTAGTAGGTGTGGCTGTCATTCCCCAATTAGCCAGCATGCTAGCGCTGATGCAAGAATTATATAAAGTGCCACCAACTTGAAAGAAATGTGCCGCTGCACTCGGAGACATGCTTGTCATGCAGCGGCAAAGATGACATGCCTCCCGTACGCGCCTTTCCTGGTGAAACATTTCAATAAACATGGCGGCGACAGGACCCCAAACAAAGCCGACATCGGGGGTGCAATCCCTGTGTTGGCATGTCCCCACCCCCCACATTCAGTATGTTTACATGGCGATATTGTTACTGGGTAACATGATATCAGGGAACCCTCGACTTACCACGTAACTCTTTGACGCTTGTTTACATGTCTGCCCAATTAGCAAAGTAGTCTCCTCAGGCACTGCAGAGTTTTGCTTGTAGTTACCCGGTAACACTCTGCTCATGTAAACACACTGATTGTGTGGCACACTGGGGGCCCACCCCAGTGTGCCGCCACTCACAGAAAGTCGACCGTGTCGGCATGTTCCTTCCCCCCCCATGCCCATTGTGTGGCACACTGGGAGCCCACCCCAGAGTGGCCAACATTTGTTTTATTTCACCTGTAAAGAAAGAAAACTGTCCACAATGTTCGTTTTTTTTTTTTTCTGTACCTGAAAAATGGTCCCTCATTGTCTGTGGCACCCCCCCTTGCACCCACCATCTGTGCACCCCACCTGCCCACACACACACACCCTCACCCCATACTTACCTCCGGAGGTCAGGCACGTAATCTTCAGTGGAGCAGGAACACGTCTGGACTCTTCAAAGCCGAACTGCAAAATGAAGAAATGCCGGTAAGCTGTATAATGGCATCAGTGGGGGGGGGGGGTCAACTTAGGTGGATACCTCAGCCATCATTTTTAATTTTGGCTCCAAATTTTCAACATGGGGTTCTTGGGATCCCACCTCATGAACACATGCACTGTCATCTTGTTATTCGGTCCCGAAAGGTCATTTTGTGCTCACTGCATGGAATCACCTTTCAGGACCGATTAGCAAAATGACAGTGCCACTGCTCATGAGGTGCGGTCCCAAAAAGCCATGTTGCAAATTTGGTGAAAAAATTCCAAAAAATGACTGTGTTACAAGCGTGCATTGTGCAGTTTCCATGCACGCTAGTAACTGGTGAATTTTTAATATTTTCACCCAGATTTTCAACATTGCCATTTTTTCCTACCTCCTTATGAACAGTACAGCTGTCATTATTCGCATCCTGCCTGAAATGTGTTTTCACACATCTGGTGCACAATGGCGCAGTCGCTGTGGGAAATCAACTTTCGGGACACATTAACAAAATCACAGTGCCACTGTTCATGAGCGGAGGTCCCCAAATGTCTGTGTTGAAAATCTGCTAAAAATTCCCCAAAATAATTGCATTACAGGTGTGTGTTGCGCAGTTTCTACGCACGCTTGTGACTTCACCAATTTTCCATATTTTCACTCCAGATTTTCAACATTGCCATTTATTTACACCTCCTCTTGAACAGTATAGCTGTCATTTTTCACATCCTGCGCAAAATGTGTTTTCGCATCTGTGGCACCAAATGGTGCAGTCGCTGTGCAAAAATCACCTTTCGGCTAACAAACTGATAGTGCCACTGTTCATGCGTTGGGGTCACAAAAAGCCCATGTTGAAAATGTGAAGTGAAAATACCAACAAATGCCTGGGGCATTAGGGTTTCCAAACGTAATGCTCCACCCTGTAAAGACTGACAGGTGTCAGGGGTGTGACTTGGCATTGTCGGCTGTAATCCTCATGCCATTCCACCCCCACCCCACCCTGCAGCCAGTGACAGGCATCGAGGTGTGCCTTGGACTCTTCAGGCCCCAAAGTTCACCACATTCTCCTATACTGCACCCATCTCAGCGTATTTCCTTATGGCATGGGGTGAGCGTAAGGCCCGAAGACCCCAACGCATACCGCGACACTTGTCAGTGTCTGCAGGGTAGGGTGAGGTGAAATGGCATGAGTGTTATGGCCGATGTCCCAAAGGCACACCCCAGTGCCTATCAGTCTCTGCAGGTTGGGGGTGGGGTTGGCATCAGTTCAATACTTTAAACAACATGAAGTCTTGCTGTATTCTGACTATATGCAGTTAGCCCCAGCACTTAAACTGCTCTGGAGAGGAAAGGGTTAACTTTATGCCAAGGCATAGAATGTTGAACTTGAGCTTGATTTTCAAACCTCTGTCCCAGGTACTCCTCAGTGTAACTGTCAGATTCTTTACTCTGCCTAACTGAGAAGTCGCTCCGGAGATCCTCTCCTTCATTTTGGTTTGGTTTAAGTAAAAAATCGGTCGGTTTGTCAACAGTTTACTTATTTTTTCAGTATTCTGATCTCTGTCCACGGTACAGTAAGTGTTTAGTAGGTAGTTTAGTGTTTTGTGGTAGAAATTGTTTTTTGTTAAGTTTCTTCCCGGTTGGTCCGGTTAGGAACCAAAGCAATTCTGTTTTGTTTTTTTCTGTGTCTTGCATTATGGTTTCTGGTACCTATCGGATCCTGAAAAAAACAATAATTTCCTGTTTTTTTTTTAACTGACCTATGACACGGTTGGAACCAATAGGTTTGTAGTTGCCTGGCTTAAATGCAGGTAAGGGTAACTTTTTTTCCTTTAGGCATGTCTGAGAAACCCAAAAAGAAAACTGATCCCACTGGGTTTCAGCACTGCACCGAGTGTGGGGAGGCCTTTGCTAAGGCTGATCCCCACCTCGTCTGTGTTTACTGTCTGGGGTTTGACCACCTCAAAGCGGACTGCCAAATATGCAAAAACTTTCCCAAAGCCACTGTAGATAAACATTTAAGTAGGCTGAAGGAAAGGGAGGCCGAGAAATCTGCTGACCAGGATGGCCAGCCCGGTTCAGTTCCAACCGAACCTGAGGGGGTTCCCACTGACCTGGGCGATACCTCCTCAGGCAAAAGGAGAGCTGATTCTGCAGAATCGGTTCCGTCTAAGAGAAAGCGCAAGTCAGCCGGTTTGGATCCCGGTTCCCATGTTACGACCACTGATGAAATAGCTAAAGCGATTGCTATTGTACAATCGCTTTGCCCAGCTCCAACCGAACCGACACCGACTCAAAGACGATCGGTTCGGTCGGACCTTTCTGCTTCTGAATATGATCCTGAAGCATTTTATGAGGGCAATTGGGAAGGAGATGAAGATTAAGAAGAAGAAGAGGATTATAAAGGCCTAGATGAGCCAGTAGGGCAGTAGTTGGGCAGACTGGATGGGCCTTGCAGTCCTTATCTGCCATCAACTTCTATGTCAACTTCTATGTTTCAGTAGAGCCTGACATCTCCCCAGACAGGCCTTCTAATGTGTCTCCTCTCAGACTTTCTGAGTCCCCCTCTCATTTCTTCTTCTACAAGAAAGTGGCTGATACTCTTTAGCTTCCAGTGGAAAAGGATGAACAGGATCAGGAGGAACCTGACTATGTTGAGATGATGGATGTCCCAGAGTCCAAAAGGGTGTCTGTCCCTCTGCATAAATCCCTGGGGAAACAGACACAGAAAATTCTTCAGTTTCCAACATCCATACCTCCTGTGGACAAAAAGGTGGACAGGAGGTATGCCTTGACAGGTCCTGGGACAGAATTCCTTACAAATCATGGCAGCCATGTTGTGGTAGTGCAAACTGCAGCCTGTGACAAGGCTAACATTCCCCTGGTGTCTCACCCCCCCCCCCCCAGATAAGGATTCCAGGAAAGTGTATGCCATGGCAAAGAAACAGTACTTGGCATCCTCTTTGGGGCTCAGGCAATCTAATTACATGGCATATACAGCCAGATACCAGAAATCTTTGGGGATACGGTTCTGGAGCTGGCTAAGAATGCCCCTCCCCAGCTGGCCAAGGAGCTGGAGCAGGTGGCTGTGGACAGTATTGCAACATCAAAGGTCCAGTTTCATGCTGCTGTTGACTCGAATGATGTACATTCTAGGATCATGGCTACATCTGTCTCCATAAGGAGATTTACTTGGCTCAGATGTACCATTTTACCACAGGATACCCAGACCAAGGCCATGGATTTTCCTGTCACTGGTAACTCTGTGGGGAGCAAACAGTGGCTTACATGAAAAAGATGGATGAATACAGGACCACCCACAGGAGTGCTGCAGCCAAGGAAAAGCAGATCACTCCTCAGAGGCAGCAATCTAGGGCTGGCAGGGGCAGGCCTTTTCAAATGCCTTTTTTACCAAGCCCAGGCCTCCTCTTCTCTCCAGCAGAGGGGGTTCTTTAGGGGAAGAGGCAGAAGGGGAATGACCAGGACTCCATCCTCCACTCAGTCTAAGCCCCCTGCCAAACAGACACCCTGATGTGTCAGTCAGGGTCGCCTCCCCAGTTCCAGTAGGGGGCAGGCTGGCTCACTATTTCCAGGCCTGGAAGTCTATTACCTCAGACAAATGGGTCCTGGAAGTGGTGAGCCAGGGACTTGCTCTCAGCTTCAAAAGGTTCCCAAAATTGAGAGCAAAGTCTTTCAGTCCTCCCTCTTCTTTGGAGACAAAGGCTTTAGAGGCAGAAGTCTCCTCTCTACCATTCCTGCAAGCAGTAGAGAAGGTACCTCTCTATCACAGGGGAAAAGGACGGTATTCCAGATACTTCCTTACCCCAAAAAAGACAGGGGAGTGGCAACCCATCCTAGATCTACAATACCTAAGCAAACACATACTAAAGACAAAGTTCAAAATGGTGACTCTGGGAATAATTCTCCCCTCTCTGAGACCAGAAGACTGGCTAGCCTCCCTGGATCTCAAGGATGCCTATTTCCACATACCTATCAGGCATTCCCACAGAAAGTACCTCAGGTTCGCGTTGCCCCCAAGCCACTACCATTTCAGAGCAATGCCTTTCGGCCTAACATCTGCTCCAAGGGTGTTCACCAAGTGTGTAGCAGTAGTGGTGGCCTTTCTCAGGAGACAAGGCATCTTATTGTTCCCTTACCTGGATGACTGGCTCATAGTGGGTCAGTCCTCAGACCAAGTCAAGTCATCCTAAATCTGGAAAAATCTGTTCTGGAACCAGCCCAGCTTCTCACATTTATAGGGGTGGAACTGGACTCCATCCAGGCCAAGGCCTTTCTTTCTCTTTCAAGGATTCAATCCCTCGTCACCCTGGCTTCCTCTTTTCATCCACTAGTGTCTCGGCCAGCCAGACGCTTCTTACAGTTGCTAGGCCACATGGCAGCTTGCACTGCAGAAGTGCAAGGGGCAAGGTTTCAGATGAGAGATATTCAGTTTCATCCAAAATCCTTTTGGTCTCAGAAAAAAGACCTCCTCTCCAAGTTAGTTACAGTGTCTCAAACTCTGGTTCAGGCTCTCCAGTGGTGGCTGGAGGAGGACAATCTGAAGCAAGGTGTCCCCTTCCTCAGTCAGGCCCAACAGTGATTCTCACCACAGACGCTTCCCTACTGGGATGGGGAGCCCATCTGGATCAGGGAACATGGTCTCATCAGGAGTCTCTCCTGCACATAAATCTTCTCGAACTCAGGGCTGTCTTTCTAGCACTTCAGACATTCTCAAACACAATTCAGGGGAAAGTGGTGCAAATAAGGACAGACAACACCAACAATCATGTGGTACATCAACAAGCGGAGGGCACTCGGTCCTCAGCCTTGTGCACCGAAGCCATGAAAATATGGTCACTAGCTTATTCCCTGCAGGTTTCCCTGATAGCTGTGCATCTCCCAGGGAAGGGCAATGTACTGGCAGATGCTCTCAGCAGGATTTCTCAAGGTCACAACGAATGGGCTCTGAATCCTCTAATTCTTCAGATCATTTTCAAAAGGTGGGGCACTCCAGAGATAGATCTCTTTGCAGCCCCATACAATCATCATCTTCCCTTATTCTGGTGCAGACCCCCTCTTTTGGGGTCTGTTCCTCCAGATGCTCTCCTGTTGGATTGTACAAGCAGGCTTACAAATGCTTTTCCTCCTTTTCCTCTGATATTCAGAGTTCTGGTCAAGATCAGATCTCAGCCTTGCACTGTGATTCTAGTGGCTCCAGACTGGGCTATGCAACCTTGGTACCCCCTACTACTGTCAATGTCAGGGACAATTCCACTTTGTCTTCCCAGACAGTTCAATCTTCTCACCTCCTCACAAGGGAGGATACTGTATCCCAACCTTCAGACTCTCACATTCAAAGCTTGGCTCCTGAGGAGCTAGAATATGCAAGCCTGCATCTTTCCCAATCAGCCCTGGACATTCTTAAGGCTGGTAGAAAACCTTCCACTAGAAAAATCTACAATTCCAAATGAAGAGATTTGGGTTTTGGTGTTCTCAGAGGCATATTCAGCCAGATTCAGCTGACATTGCCACTGCTTTGGACTATTTGGTGCATCTTAACAGTTTAGGCCTCAGGCCCATTACTCTCAAAATGCATTTTGCAGCCATCTCTGCTTTCAGTTTTCAAGAGATTTTTCAAAGGTCTGGTTCATATGAATCCTCCCTTTAGGGACCCTACTCCTGTTTGGGATCTGAATATTTATATTGCATAGCTTATGCAGCCCCCCTTTGAACCATTATCTTAAGATGAACTAAAATACTTGACTGGAAAACTGTGTTCCTGGTACCGATTACCTCTGCCAGGAGAATCAGTGAGTTACAGGCTTTATCAGTGGAACCTGATTTCATTTCATTTCACAGGGATAAGGTGGTCCTTCGAACGAATAGAAAGTTCCTTCCCAAGGTGGTATCAGACTTTCATTTGAACCAATCTATGTCATTGCCTGTATTTTTCACTGACCATTCTTCCTCTGGGGAGAGAAGACTACACAGTCTTGATGTAAAGAGGGCCCTTAGTTATTACAGTATAACCTTGATTATCTGACCCCCCATTATCTGAACCTCTGGATTATCTGAACTCGTACCATGTCCCCTGAGCTAATAGGAACAAGGTGAAAGGGACCCTCAATTTTACGAACCCCTTGATTATCTGAACTGATCTTACATTCCCCAGTGAGTTTGGATAATCGAGGTTGTACTGTATATAGAATTCACTAAGACCCATAGAAATGACTGTTCACAGCTGTTTCTCACTTATGGAGAAGTGGGAAAAGGTAAACCTGCCACTAAGAGAACTATTGCCAGGTAGATTGTCCCCTGTATCCAGTTCTGCTACTCAAAGTTGGGGAAAGAGCCACCCTCAGGCCTGACGGCTCATTCCACCACAGGTACAGCTGCTTCAGTCGCAGCAGCCAGAGACATACCATTAGTGGAAATCTGTAAAGCAGCCACCTGGAAAACTGTTCACACATTTACCAAGCATTACTCTCTTGACATCCAGTCAAGAAGTGATGCTAGGTTTGACACAGCAGTGTTGCAGAGCTTGTTCCCAAAATAGGTTCTGTAACTCCCTCCTCCAAGGGGGTCCTGCTTGGTAGTCTGCATATTGTCAGAATACAGCAAGACTTCATGTTGTTTGAAGAAAGAAAATTACCATAGTAATGTTTCTTCTAATAGAGTCTTGCTGTATTCTGACCTCCCTCTCTGGCTCCCCTCCTGGAACCAAGTTGTTTTGGGATGTGGGCTGGCAGGCGCAGTGCTGCACCCCAGAGGTGTACCTGGGTTACCTTTCCTTAGGGTGAGGTTTTTTATTGTTACTTGAATTCTTTTTGGGGTTCTCGACTTGAGTCTTTTGGACCCTAAAAATCTTTTATTGCCTTTTAGCACAAAATTTAAAAAAAATATTTCTGTTTATAGTTAGTTAGCATAGTGCTCGTAAGAGTCTGACAGTTACACTGAGGAGTACCTGGGAGAAAGGTTTGAAAACCGAGCTCGAGCTCAACGTTCTATGCCTTGGCATAGAGTTAACCCTTTCCTCTCCGGAGCAGTTCAAGTGCTGGGGCTAACTGCATATAGTCAGAACACAGCAAGATTCCATTAGAAGAAACAACATTACTATGGTGAGTATTTTTTTCTTCACTGCCATTCCTGTTATGCATCTCTCTAACTCCTGCACTACCAATGCCAATGCCAGCAAGACAACATTCGGCATTGACAAATGCTTGTTCTTTTTGTCCCAGTCTCAGTTAGGACAGGAGTAGCCAGAGTTGCTGGCGTATCAACACTGGCAGTGGCAGTGCTAGTGGCACCACTGAAACTAGTTATCACATCTGTGGCCACAACAGTGGAGTGAGGTGGTGCTGCTGAGTTTGATGGAGTAGCAGCAGGACCAGGAGTACACATAGAGGAATCAGCTCGTTCTCCTCCCCCTTGGCTTGAAGTTGACAGCTTTGCAGCAATTATTTTAAATCCAAACTTTAACAAAGACATTTATTTTCCCCTTTTGGTTTGTGCTTAGCTAGGGGGATACTATAGTACTAATTAACTTAGTAGACACTAGAGTGACTAGACACTAGAAGACAGACAGTGATGATTGGATAAGCTTGTGACATGAATGAAGGTTTTTGATTGTTTTTTTTTTTTTTTTTTATCCACTGTGCAACTTGCAGAACTCCTGAAAAAGGGCTTTTTATTTTATCCTCCTTGTTTGGGATTTCTCAACTAGGCTAGCTAAGCTTAGTAAACACTCTGGTGAGCTGTGTTGCTGTTAGCTTGTTTAATTATACAGTGCAGAGTGACTCAAAGTTAATTCAATCCCCCTTCTCTTTTCCCTTCAACAGACAGATCCTTCCTTGAATCCTTGTCTGTTTTATCTTTATGTTTGCTTGCACGCATGTGCAAGAAACATAGTGCCACCATACGAGTTTTTGTAGGTGTGACACCCCCGCTTCCAATGCCCTGAGCATTTTTGCAGGCGCGGCCGCACTGCACCAATGAATGTCCAAGCTGTCTATGACAGCAGTTCAGATGCAGTGGCGTACAGCTGAAAGAGAACAACCGCTACAATCAGCTGTGGTAATGTGCAGGCAATTTGCATATTGCCGCGCAGTCAGCAGTATGCAAATTGCCTACACGTCATCACCTTAGCAGTCGTTGTCTTTCAACTGTATGCCACTGCACCTCCTGTCAGCATGATGCGCCCCCCCCACCAATTTGTTGTGTGCTGAGGGGGTGCCCAATCCCCCTCGGCACATGCACACTTCCCGCCAAGCACACTGTATGTTCAGCAGGGTGCCCAATCCCCATTGGCTCCAATGCCCCCCAAAAAAACAAACTTCAAGGTGCCATACTGAGAGCCCACCCCAGCATGGCAAAAATCCTGCATCGTCATGTGCTCCTCCTCTGCACACTGTATGGCCAATGGGGGTGCCCAATCCTCTGCTGGCTCCACTGCCCTCCAAACAAACTTCCAGGTGCCACGCTGGGAGCGCACCCCAGCATGGCAAAAGTCCTGCATCATCATGTGCTCCTCCCCCGCACACTGCATGGCCAACGGGGGTGCCCAATCCCCCGTTGGCTCCACTGCCCTCCAAACAAACTTCCAGGTGCCACACTGGGAGCCCACCCCAGCATGGTAAAAGTCCCACATCATCTTTTAAAAAGAAAAAAAAACTGTAACAAAAGAAAACAGTCCCTCGTTGACTCTTTTGCCTCTCCCCAAACCCGCGCCCACCATCTACGCACCCCACCTCCCCACACACACTCCTCACCCCATACTTACCTCCGGAGGCCAGCATGATGATCTTTGGTGGACCGGGAACAAGTCTGCACTCTTCAAAGCCGACCACGAACTGAAGAAATGTGGGTAAGCTGTATAATGGCATAAATAGTGTTTTTTCTACTTTGGTTCATATCTCGGTCATTTTTTTCGAATTTTTGCACCAAACTTTCAGCATGGGGTTCTTGGGACCCCATCTCATGAATTCAGTCACTGTCATCTGGTTATTCAGTCCAGAAAGATGATGTTTTGGTCACTTTGCAGAATCACCTTTCGGGACCGATTAACAAAATGACAGTGTCACTGTTCATGAGATGGGCTCTCAAAACGCCTATGTTGCAAATTTGGTAAAAGAATTTCCAAAAACGACTGTTTTACGAGCGTGCATTGCGCAGTTTCCACGCACACTCACAAGTTCGCAAATTTGTAATATTTTCACTCCAGATTTTCAACACTGGCATTTTTTCACACCTCCTTATAAACAGTATAGCTGTCATTTTTCACATCCTGGCCGGAATGTGTTTTTGCACTTCCGGCGCAGAATAGCGTGGTCGCTGTGGGAAATCAGTGTTTGGGACAGATTAATAAAATCACAGTGACACTGTTCATGAGCAGAGGTCCCAAAATGCCTATGTTGAAAATCTGGTGCCAAAAGTCCATAAAATGACTGTGTTACGAGCGTGCATTGTACAGTTTTTACAACCCTCATAACTTCACGAATTTGTAATATTTTCACTCCAGATTTTCAACATTGGCATCTTTCCACACATCCTTATAAAGAATACAGCTGTCATTTTTCACATCCTGGCCGAAATGTGTTTTCGCACTTCCGACGCAGAATAGCACAGTTGCTGTGGGAAATCAGTGTTTGAATCAGAGTAAGAAAATCACAGTAACACTGTTCGTGAGTGGAGGTCCCAAAATGCCTATATTGAAAATCTGGTACAAAAAATCCTCACAATAATTGCTTTACGGTGTGCGTTGCGCAGTTTCTATGTACGCTTGTGACTTCACCATTTTTTTTTTTTATATTTTCACTCCAGATTTTCAACATTACCATTTTTTTACACCTCCTCATGAACAGTACAGCTGTCATTTTTCACATTGTGTTCGAAATGTGTTTTCGCACCCGTGACGCCAAATGGCGCAGTCACTGTGCAAAATCACCTTTCGGCTAACAAACTGTTAGTGTCACTGTTCATGCGATGGGGTCACAAAAAGCCCATGTTGAAAACTTGGAGTAAAAATACCAAGAAACGCCCAGGGCATTAGGGTTTTCGACCATAACGCCCTACCCTGTAGGGACTGACAGGCGTCAGGGGTGTGACTTCGTATTGTCGACAGTAATGCTCATGCCATTCCAGGCCCACCCCCACACTGCAGCCAGTGACAGGCATCGAAGTGCGCCTTGGACTCTTTGGCCCCAGAGTTCACACCTTTCTCCTATACTGCACCCAGTTCAGCATATTTCCTTATGGAATGAGGCGAGTGTAAAGCCTGAACACCCCAAAGCACACCTCGACACTTGTCAGTATCTGCAGGGTATGGTGAGGTGAAATGTCATGACCTTTATGGGTGACAACCCAAAGGCACACCCCAATGCTTGTCCATCTCTGCAGGGTGGGGATGGAGTTAGCATCAGTTCAATACATCACTGCCTTTTCTATGCTGCATCTGTCTAACTCCTGCACTTCCACTACTAAAGCCACAAGCAAACATTTGGCATTGACAAATGCTTGTTTATTTAGTCCCTCTCCTCTCTACTCCACATGTAGAGAGAACAACCCTAATCAGCTCTCAAGCAGCTAGCTGCCAGGCAGTCCTGCCTTAACCTTTTTTCTCCACTGAAAGCAGCTGTTTATATTTATTTCTTTAATAGTTGTGTTTGTGTGGGTAAAATGATTTTGGTTTTAAAGTTTTTAGTATTTTTTTTATCCACAAAACCCCTGAAAAGGGCTTTATTTTTATGTTTGCTTGCGTGCATGTGCAAGAAACATATTGCTGCAGCTTGCTGTAGTAGCGAGTTGTGGAGGTGCAGCAGTGTTGTGACCAATGCCAGCAGTCCATTTTGTGGCTGGTCTCTGTGGCGCCAATAAAGGAACACGCTGTCGATGACAGCAGTATTGTAGCATGCCACCAACTTGGAAGAAACTCGCCACTGCAATCAGGGAGCGCCCCATCATTTAACAATCAGCTGTTTTTGCTGCTGGGGTGGTCCCTGATTCCAGCAGCGAATCACAGCTTGCTTTGTCTGGTGTCCCATTTCAATAAACATGGCGGTGGCTATCGCCGGCCGCCTCTCACAGTCCCCATGAAAGCC
This sequence comes from Neoceratodus forsteri, assembly GCA_016271365.2. Taxonomy (NCBI): domain Eukaryota; kingdom Metazoa; phylum Chordata; order Ceratodontiformes; family Ceratodontidae; genus Neoceratodus; species Neoceratodus forsteri. Next base: position 214,675,478 of record CM057456.1, read on the forward strand.
AATGGGATGCCCAATCCCCCTGTCAGCATATCCCCTCCCCAGTTCATTTGCCAATGGGGTAGTGTAATCCCCGTTGGCATAATGTCTCCCTCACTTGTTTTAAATAAACAGGGTGGCAGCTGTTGCCATCTGCCTGTCATTGTCCCCATGAAAGCTGACGGGGGAGCCCAGTCCCCGTTGGCATGATGTCTCCCCCCCCATTTGTTGTGTGCCGAGGGGGGTGCCCAATCTCCCTCAGCTCATGCGCCCCCCCAAAAAACTCTGTATGTGCCGACAGGGTGCCCTGTCCCCATCGGCTACAGCCCCCCCCCAACAAACACCCAAGTGGCATGCTGGGGTCCGTGTAGCAGAAAACCATCCTGTTTTTTTTTTTTAAACCCTGTAAAAACAGAAAACCATCTCTCATTGTCTCTGGTGCCCCTTCCCCCAACCAGCACTCACCCTCCGCACACCCGACCTCCCCACCCTCCACCCCATACTTACCTCCGGAGCCCAGCTCAATGATCTTCAGTGGAGCAGGAACACGTCTGCACTCTTCAAAGCCGACCGTGAACTGATGAAATGCTGGTAAGCTGTATAATGGCATAAATGGGGGGGGGGGGTTCAACTTAGGTGGATATCTTGGCCATTTTTTGTGAATTTTGGCACCAAATTTTCAACATGGGGTTCTTGGGACCCTGTCTCATGAATTCAGTGACTGTCATCTGGTTATTCGGTCCCGAAAGGTGATTTCATCGTCACTGCGGGGAATCACATTTTGGGACCGATTAACGAAATGACAGTGTCACTTTCATGAGGTGGGCTCCCAAAAAGCCTGTGTTGTAAATTGTGACAAAATGACTGTTACGAAAGTGGCTGCACCGCGCAGTTTCCACGCATACCAGAATCTCGTGAATTTGTAATATTTTCGCTCCAGATTTTCAACATTGGCATTTTTTCACCTCTTTATGAAGAGTACAGCTGTTTCACATCCTGGCCCAATGTGTTTTCGCACTTGCACAGTAAGCGTGAAGTCGCTGTGGGAAATCAGTGTTCGGGACAGATTAAGAAAATCACAGTAACAGTGTTCATGAGCAGAGGTCCCAAAATGCATATGTTGAAAACTTAAGTGACAAAAGTCTATAAAATGACTATGTTATGAGCATGCATTGTGCAGTTTCCACACACACTCGTAACTTTGAGAATTTGTAATATTATCACTCAAGATTTTCAACATTGTCAATTTTGCACACCTTCTTATGAGCAGTACAGCTGTTGTTTTTCACATCCTGCCTGAAATGTGTTTTTGCACATCTGGCGCACAATGGTGCAGTCGCTGTGGGAAATCAACATTCGGGACAGATTAAGAAAATCATAGTGACACTGTTCATGAGCAGAGGTCACAAAATGCCTATGTTGAAAATTTGGTGAAATAATTCCACTAAATGACTGTGTTATGATCGTGTGTTACGCAGTTTCCACGTACGCTTGGAAGTTCGAGCATTTTTAATATTTTCACTCCAGATATTCAACATTGCCATCTCTTCACACCTCCCTATGAATAATACAGCTGTCATTTTTCACATCCTGCCCAAACTGTGTTTTTGCACATCTGGCGCAGAATGGCGTCTCTGTGGGAAATCAATGTTTGGGACAGACTAGCAAAATCACAGTGCCACTGTTCATGAGCAGAGGTCCCAAATGCTTTCATGAGGTGGGGGTCACAAAAAGGCCATGTTGAAAATTTGTAGTGCAAATACCAACAAACGCCCAGGGCGTTACGGTTTCTAACCATAATGTCCCACCCTGTACAGACAGACAGGCATCAGGGGTGTGCCTCTGGATTGCCAGCTGTAATGCTCATGCCATTCCACCCCCCCACCCTGAAGCCAGTGGCAGGCATCGAGGTGTGCTTTGGACTCTTCGGCCCCAGAGTTCACCCCATTCTCCTATACTGCACCCATTTCAGCGTATGTCCTTATGAAATGGGGTGACTATAAAGCCGAACACCCCAAGGCACACCTCAGCACTTGTCGGTGTCTGCAGGATAGAGTGAGGTAAAATGCCGTGAGCATTATGGGCGACGACCCAAAGGCACACCCCAATGCCTGTCCATCTCTGCAGGGTGGAGGTGGGGTTGGCACGAATTCAGTACTTCACTGCCATTCCTAGTCTGCATCTAACTCCTGCACGTCCAATGCTAATATCAGCAAGCAAACATTTGGCATTGAGAAATGCTTGATCTTCCTGGACATAAGTCTCCACCACTCATTCACACTAGTGGGATTAGCGCCGGAGGCACTAGGACCCATCGGGAGCAAACTTTTTGCTGGAGGGTCGGCGCGAGAGACGGCGCCACGAGGCACGGCGCTGCGAGCAGCGGCTCGAGCGGTAACGACTATCTCGGCGACGACCCTCCAACCGCCTCAGTTCCTTTTTTCCCGCCGTCGAGTGCGCTTCAGTGACAACGTCGCTCGCCTGTCGGGAGTCAAACTTCAAACTAGCGCATAGTTTTCAGTTAATTTTTTTGTAATATTATCTCGATAGTAGTATCGCTTAATTTTATTCTATTTTCGTTAAAATTTAAATTTAACTTACTTGAAGAAGTCTTGGCCTACTGGGTCGACCATGAGCAGGTCAGGTGACGGTGGAGTGAACTTAGTATGGCTGTTCAGTCAGCGGGCTGGGTCCGTCAACCTCCTTCTCAAGAAACTCAGCGGGTTCCGACAACGGTCAGTCCGATGCCGGGGATGGGCGGTCCCCGTCGGCATAAAATAAGCGGTCGCATTCTCGGCACCGTTCGGCCTCGAAGCTCTTCTTGACCCACAGGTCAAAAGAAGGCATCACTCGAGGTCGCCCTCTGGCAGGTATGTCTGCGGCGTCGACGGTCGATTATCGTAGCTGGTTGCCCATTCCTTCTTCAGAGTCGCCAACTGCCGGTGACCGTCGTCTCTCGACATCGGAGCCCTCCCGCCACAGGTAGGGCTCCAGATGAGCAGTTTCATCAGTGGGCGCTCTTATGGGCGTTGGGCTCGGAGGTTGGTTCTTCTGCCTGGCTTGGCTGCCACGGAGCCCCCGGGCTCCTCCGGTGATCGGGTAGGGCGGTTGGACCTTCCTAGTCGCGCGGCGCCTTCTCCGGTGCCGGTGACTCCGCGCTTAGGTGTTTCCCCCCCTCACATGGCTGCGGCGCAGGGGGCCACACCGATGCCCTTATCTCCTGGCTTTTTTCCTTCCCTAGCTTTCCAGGTTCCTGGGGCATTCCCGGCGCCTTCTGCGGGGTCTGTTGGCTTTTCGGTGCCGTTGGACCTTGCGGTAGCCGTCTGCTTAGCGCCGTTAGGTCTGGCGGTGCCATTTGCGGCGCGCCGCTTTTTGTTAGCGCGGCTTTTTTTCAGCGGCACTGGCACGGCTGCTTTTCCGTAGCGTACTTTTTCGCGGTGGGTCCTCTTCAGCGCGCCAGGCCCCTCTCGCGTGCCGTTTTAGACCCATTTTGCCTCTCGGACGGGGGCCCTCGGGACTCTTCTTCTCTGCTGTTTCCTCCTCTCCTGATTTTCAGCTCCTTTCCTGTCCATGCAGTCCTTCCTGGACCGTCCAGAGATGATGTTGAGCCTGACCCAGACCTTTGTTTGGTGATGAAGTGGAAGAAACAGGATCTTTCTTGTACAGAGCCAATGTGGTCGAGGACCTGTCCTTTAGTCTCTGTTGAAGAACCTGAGATCCACTCTTTCTCTCCAGACTACAGACATCGATCCTGGGAAGATATTAAGACTCCAGTACCTTCATGCTTTCGGAGATCCCTACAGGATTTGACTCCTCCGATCCAGCCTTCCTTTGAGGCAGCTGTCTCAAATGGTATGGAATAATCCTGCTCTTATTCCCTCAGTGGCTAAATCCATTTATAGAAGTATTCAGCTCCCAAGGATGCATCCATTTGCATCCCAAGCCTTTGGGATCCTATTGTAGTCCTGGCAGAGAATGATAAGGTCGTTCTTCCTCAAACTTCTACAGCTCGACCTATTAACAAAGAGTCTCGTAGATTGATACTTTAGGTAGAGAGTCTTTGCTGCCTCCACTCTTAAGTATGCGTATTGCCAGTTATCAAGGCTATTTTTCTCAGTATGAGTATATCCTGTGGCACTCTTTGAAAAAGAATGGTTGAAGCTCTTCGGATTGGACTCCAAGTCAGGCTTCTTCTCACACCGTTACTAGAGTATTAGTCCAATAACCAACAGGTCAAAGCCACTATGGGCGCTTTCGACACTGCTTCTCGCTCAGCAGCTGCAGGTATTTGTACTTGGCGCCATTCCTGGCTGCGTACTTTCTGGCTTCACGAATGATGCTCAGCAGCAGGTAATGGCGCTGCCTTTGATGGCTCCTCTCTTTTGGCCCTCAGGTGGAACAAGCCTTAGAGGCCACTCAGAAGACTAGGGCCGGCCATTGTTGGCCAGACCTCCGCTTGCTCCCCTCGGGGGCATGTGAACAGGACGTCAGTTTCTATAGTCGTCAGTACTTTCGAGGCAGAGGCAGAGGAAGCTTCCCATTAAAGCCAACCTGCCAACCTCAAAGAAAGCGCGTAGCAGAGTGCAGGGCCTAAAGCCCCAGCACCACCTTATGAGTTGTTGGCCCAAGTTCCATCCACATTGCCCGAGGTGGAACTTTCTCCTCCAGTGGGAGGTCGTCTGATGTACTTCTACAACCAGTGAAGTCCATAACCCGGACAAATGGGTCCTTGAATAATTCGCGAGGTTATTCTCTCAATTTTTGAAACCCCCGATTGTCCTCCTGGCGACAACCCAGGCTGTCGGCCTCTCCGCCAGACCTCCTCACCGCCGAGATCCAGGGCCTTCTAAGCAACAGGGCAATAGAACTGGTGCCCGCATCTGCAAAACACAGGGTTCTACTCCCATTACTTTCTGGTTCCAAAGAAATCTGGGGATGCGCCCATTCTAGACCCTCAGAAAGTTAAACAAATTTCTTCCAGGAGAAATTCAAAATGATTTCCTAGGTACCCTGTTACCCTTGCTGCATCAGCACGACTGGCTGTCCTCCTGGATATGCAGGACACTTTGCAACATATCCCCATCCACCCGACCCACTGCAAGTTCATCAGGTTTGTAGCTCTGGGTCCAGCATTATCAGTTCAGAGTCCTGCCTTTGGGGCTATCCTCGACGCGCATAGTTTTTACAAAGTGTTGTGCAGTTCTCGCAGCACATCTCAGGAAGATTGGACTCCGAGTGTTTCCCTACCTGGACGATTGGCTTCTAGCAAGCCCTTCCAGCCAAGGGACTTTGGAAGCTCGTGCCCCAGTCTTATCCCATCAAGGTGGCCGGAGCCCCTTGAGGTCTCTCACCTGGTGGACTCAAGAGCAATCTCCTGAACGATTCCCTTTGCTCCCCGGATCATCAGATCCCATCACCACAAGACGCATCGCTAATGGGATGGGGAGCTCACTGTCCTCTCCACACTCAGGTGTATGGACTCAGTTCAAACTCATCTCCGCATAAATGTCCTGGAGATGAGAGCGGTTCTCCGTGATCCGAGCTCTGAAGGATATCCTTTGTCACAAGAACATTCTCCTTCAAACGACAACAAAGCTGTGATGTTATCTACAACAAGCAAGGCGGTGCTCATTCTTATCCCCTTTGCAGGAAGCAATGAGGTGTGGGAGGAGTGCTAGGAGCACAAGTCTCTGATTCAGGCGGTTCATCTGCCAGGTATACAAAACGATCTAGCAGATCACCTCAGCAGAATGAGGCAGACCCTTACGAGTGGTCTCTCAATCCAGCCGTAGCTCGGTCACTATTCAAAGAGTGGGGACTCCAGACCTGGACCTTTGCATCCCCTCAACACAAAACTGCCTCTCTTCTGCTCCAGAAACCAGGGCCTGGCATTTTCTGTCAGGATGCCCTCAGGCTGCGGTGGACAAAGCAGCTTTCTTTATGCCTTTCCACCGCTTCCTCTAATCCAGAGAGTTCTCCTGTTCGAGTCTCAGGGGACCAAAATGATTCTCATTGCTCCCTCCTGGCCTCGGCAACTATGGTTTCCTCTGCTCAACAGTATGTTGGCAGCCTCTCGAGACCACTTCCTTGCAAATCAGTCTTTGACTCAGGGTTTGTTGGTCCACCCTAACCTGAAATCACTTCACCTTCATGCTTGGCTCCTGAAGAGGTAGAAGTGAATCGGTTCAACGCTTCTCGTTGAGTCTCAGACATCCTTCTGGCTGCGTGAAGCCAGCCACCTGAGAAACGTGCGCCCAAATGGAAACTCTTTCTCTCTGGTGTGCAAAGTCCTCTTGAATCCCTTTTCCTGTCCTCCTGACAAGGTTCTGGAGTATCTTTTGGACCTATCAAACTCAGGTCTCCAGTACTCCACAGTTAAAGTTCACCTTAGTGCGATCTCAGCGTTCCATGAGCCAGTTTCTTCCTTGACTCTGGCTCAGCTCCCTATGGTGAAGAGATTTCTTAAAGGGATTCTTCATACCAGACCCCCTGTTAAGCATCCGGTTGCAGCCTGAGACATTAACCTGGTGCTGGACATGCTCACTCAGAAGCCTTTCGAGCCCTTGGCTACCTGTGAGCTAAAATTTCTTACCTGGAAGACTGCCTTCCTGGTGGCCATTACCTCTGCCCGCAGGGTCTCGGAGATTCATGCATTGGTGACGGACCCTCCGTATACTGTATTCCATAAAGACAAGGTAGTTCTCCGTACTCATCCTAAATTTCTTCCCAAGGTTGTGTCAAATTCCATCTAAACCAACCTCTGGTGCTTCCCTCTTACTTTGCTAATTTCCAAAATGAAGGGAACATTCTCTTCATTCCTTGATGTTAAGAGAGCCTTGCGGTTCTATTTAGATAGAACCAAGAATTTTCGCAAGACTCAGCAACTGTTTGTTTCTTTTCAGCGACACCCGGCTGGTCAACCTGTTGCTATCAGATGCATCTCATCATGGTTAGTGGCATGCCTTGACATTGCTACTCCATGGCTCAAGCAAGTTGGAGGGTAGGTGTACGCTCACTCTACTAGGCGATCGCGGCATCTTTAGCGGAGATTGCAATGTTCAGTGCGGATATCTGCGGCGCTGCCACCTGGAGACTCAGTGCATGCCAGCCCGTTGGTGTGCATTGGATGTTCATGCCAGGCGACATTCAACTGGGCAGAACTATCCTTAATGGGCTTCTATCTTAGACTACGTGAGCTCTGGCCTCTTGCCGCCCTTTTGGGGATTATCAGCTTGGTACTCTCCACTAGTGTGAATGAGTGGTGGAGACTTATGTCCAGGAAGATAGGAAAATTACGTACCTACCGTAATTTTGATCTTCTTGGGCGAGTCTCCACCACTCATTCCTACCTCCCTCCATCCCCGAGCTCACCGCTGTGTTGGTCTCACTCCCTCAAATCTTTAGGATGTGAGGATTCTTTGTTGACCCTTATTACATGGGTCGCACGGACTATCTTATGTCCATTTTTAAAGCTAGATTTACCCTTTACATTAGTTGCGCTGCACCTCCTTGGTAAAAAAGGTACTGAGGCGGTTGGAGGGTCGTCGCCGAGATAGTCGTTACCGCTCGACAGCTGCTCGCAGCGCCGTGGCTCACAGCTGCCTCTCGCGCCGACCCTCCAGCAAAAAGTTTGCTCCCGATGGGTCCTAGTGCCTCCGGCGCTAATCCCACTAGTGTGAATGAGTGGTGGAGACTCGTCCAAGAAGATCAAGAATTACGGTAGGTACGTAATTTTCCTTTATTCCTGGTTTAGGATTTCTCAAATAGCCTACACTCTGGAGGGCTGTGTTGCTGCTGTTAGCCTGAGTCAGTGAGTGACTTAATTCAATCCTCCTTCCTCTCCCTTTGTCAGATACTTGTTACTTTTATTATTTTTTTTTATTCAGTCAGTACCCTTCTTCTCCATACCACAGCTAGAGAGAGTGAGAGACCAAGCAGCCAGCCAGGCGATCATAAGTCCTGCCTTTTTTCTCAGTAATCTCCCTTATCTACTAAAACCACTGCAGCCTGTTTGTAATACTTCTTTCAAACAACATGAAATCTTGCTGTATTCTAACTAAATGCAGTTAGCCTTTCCAGTTCAACTGCCATGAAGAAGAAAGAGTTAACTCTATGCAAATGCATAGAACATTGAGCTCGAGCTCGGTTTTCAAACCCTTGTCCCTGGTACATTCTATGTAACCATCAGATTCTTTACTCCGCCTGCCTGTCAAGTCGCTCCGGAGATTTCTCCTTTGCTTGCTTTGGTTAGAGTGTTTTTTTCAATGGTTTGTTCAAACCACATTTCATTTTTCAGTTCTTCAAGCCTCTGTCCTACGGTACAGGTTAGACTAGTTTCGGTTTTCTACAAAATCAGTAAGTTTTCAGTTTTCTCTTACTGTTCATGTAACCAGGAGGAAACCGAGTGATTTCTTCTTTTTGAGGTAAAATTTAAAAGTTTAACGCGTTACACAGTTGGTTTGAGACCTGGCGGTTTTCGGTTTTTAAAAAAAACAAGACTTTCTCTTGTTTTTTTTTTCAATTGACGATTGAACCGGTTGTTAACTGAAAACACTTTTAGTTGCTCAGGCCTGTCCGCCACTTAAAAAGGGTAACTTGTGTTTCAGTGCATCATATCAGAGAAACCCAGGAAAAAGACCGGTCCCACTGGGTTTCAGCACTGTACAGAATGTGGGGAGGTGTTTGCCAAGGCTGATCCCCACCTCATCTGTCTCTATTGTCTGGGGTTTGACCACCTAAACACAGACTTCCAAATTTGGAAAACTTTCCTAAAGCCATGCTGGATAAGCATTTAGCCAAGCGTAAGGATAGAATGGCCAAAAAGTCCACTGACCCGGATGGTCGATCTGGTTTGTCTCCAGAGGGAGCTGGGGAACCAGAGGAGGTGCCTTTTGACCATGGTGATACCTCCTCGACCAAAAAGAAGGCAGATACCGAGGAATTGGTACCTGCAAAAAGGAAAAGAAAGTCGGTCGGTTCGGAGCCAACATTTGCAGCTCCAACTGCTGAGGAAATCGCTAAGGCGATATGGATTGTTCAGTCTTTAAAGACCAGTTCAGGTGAAACTGGACCGGGTCAGAAACTGCATACCAAGGTTCGGCCAACTGTCAGTTCACTTCCCACTCATTCATATGATCCAGAGACCTATTATGAACTTGAGTGGGAGGGTGAGGAGGAAAGCTTGGATGAACCCATTAAGCCTGATGTCTCCCCTGATAGACCAGAATCGGCTTCTCCTCCTAGACAGCCTAGTGAGTCCTCCTCTCACTATTGTTTTTCAAAAAAGTAGCTGAAACTTTACAACTGCCTACTCTTGAGGCAGCTGAAGAGGAGGAGGAGGAGCCAGACCTCCTTGAAATGATGGATGTCCCTGTTACTCAGAGACTTTCAACTCCTCTTCATAAGTCTCATAAAAAACAGACAAATAAAATTCTACTTCCATTCCACCTGTGGACAAGAGAATGGACAGGAGGTATATGTTGTCTGGTAATGGTACAGAGTTCCTGTACAGCCATTATAGCCATGTAGGGGTTGTTCAGGCTGCAGCCTGTGAAGAGGCTGGCATCCCATTGGCTTCACACCCTCCAGAGAAGGATTCTTGGAAGATTGATGCCATGGCAAAGAAGCAGTATTTGGCTGCCTCATTGGGAATTAGACAAGCCTCATATATGGTATATGTCTCCAGATACCAGAAATCCAGATGGGAATCTGTTCTGGAATTGACTAAGACTGCTCCACCTCAGCTAGCTAAGGAACTGGAGCAAATAGTCAAGGATGGCATTGAAGCATCCAAAGTACAATTTCACTCTGCTGTGGACTCAAGCGACATATCCTCTAAGGTCATGGCTATTGCAGTCTCCCTAAGAAGGTTCTTTTGGCTCAGGTGTACCAGTCTCTTCCAGAACACCCAGTCTAAGGCTATGGACTTTCCTGTTGTCCAGAATTCTCTGTTTGGGGAACAAACAGAGTTACATGAAGAAAATGGACAAGTACAGGTCCACTTACAGGAGTGCAGCTGCTAAGGACAAAGCTGCAACTCCACAAAAGCAGCAACCTAGGCCTGGCAGAGGCAGACCTTACCAAAGGCCTTTCTACCAGGCCCAGGTGTTTCCTGTTTACCAGCAGCAGAGAGAATCCTTCAGAGGCAGAAGCAGAAGGAGTGTAAGTAGGGCTGCTTCCGCCTCTCAGCCTAGGACTCCTGCCAAGCAGACACCCTGATGTGTCAGCCAGGGCCGTCTCCCCACTGCCAGTAGGGGGCAGGCTGGCTCACTACTTCCAGGCCTGGAAGGCCATTATCACAGACAAGTGGGTCCTGGAAGTAGTGAGCCAGGAACTTGCTCTAAGCTTCAAACAGTTCCCAAGAACAAGAGCAAGGTCATTCAAACCTGCCAATAGTTCAGGGACAGCCCTTCTGGAGGCAAAGGTTACCACGCTTCTGCAGCACAAAGTGATGGAAACTGTTCCTCCTCTTCACAAAGGAAAAGGGTTGTACTCAAGGTACTTCCTTTCCCTGAAGAAAACTGGGGTGTGGCGGCCCATTCTAGATTTGAGGTATCTCAACAAACACTTAACAAAACCTAAATTCAAGAGGGTGACTCTAACCAAAATCCTTCCTACTCTCAGGCAAGGAGATTGACTAGCTTCCTTGGACCTCAAGGATGCTTATGTTCACATTTCAATCAGACATTCTCACAGAAAGTACCTAAGGCTCAAATTACCCTCAGGCCATTACCAGTTCAAGGCGATGCCCTTCAGCCTTACCTCAGCCCCCAGAATATTCACAAAATGTCTGGCAGTGGTGGTAGCTCATTTAAGAAGACAGGGAGTGTCTGTGTTCCCCTATCTGGATGACTTGTTGGTTGTAGATCAGTCCCCTCAGCAGGTGAGGGATGCCCTGGGTCTGGTGCAAGATACCCTCATATCTTTAGGATTTCCAGTAAACCTAAAGAAGTCAGTTCTGGAGCCCGTCCAGATCCTAGAATTCATAGGAACAGAATTGGACACTATCCAGGGAAAAGCTCTGCTGCCAGTGGGAAGGGTAGACAACCTCATCCATCTGGCAAACTCTTTTCATCAGCAGGTGTCTCGTCTGGCAAGACATTTTCTTCAGCTTCTGTGGCACATGGCAGCCTCTATGGCAGTGGTTCTAGGAGCCAGGTTTCAGATGAGGGATATCCAGTTTCATCTCAGGTTCTACTAGTCCCAGAGAAGGGATTCTCTGTCCAAACTTGATTCCAGTGACAACCACCCTGATCCAGGCACTGCGGTGGTGGAAGGACAGGGACAACCTCACAGAGGGTGTTCCTTTCCTCTAGCAGTCTTCAACAGTGGTCCTGACCACAGATGCATCTCTCCTAGGGTGGGGAGTTCACTTATGGAACCACACTGCTGATGGGATATGGTCTCACCAGGAGTCACTGCTTCACATCAATCTGCTGGAGCTCAGGGCAGTGTTATTAGCTCTTCAGTCATTCATAAAGATGGTACAGGGGAAGGTGGTATAGATAAGGACAGACAACACCACCACCATGTACTACATCAACAAGCAGGGTGGGACGAGGTCCTCTTCCCTGTGTTTGGAGGCAATGAAGATCTAGAGTCTGGCTTACTCCCTCGAGACTTCCATCTCAGCCATGCATCTGCCAGAGAAGGACAAGGTACTGGCAGATGCCCTCAGCAGAATAAATCAGAGTCACCACGAGTGGTCTCTGAAAAGGGAAATACTGCATACAGTGTTCAGGAGATGGGGCACACCACAGATAGATATGTTTGCAGCCCCAGCCAATCATTAGCTACCCCAGTACTAGTGCAGACCTCCAGTTCTGGGATTGGTGCCTATGGATGCACTGATACTGGACTGGACAGGCAGATTCCTGTATGCCTTTCCCTCTGATCTTCAGAGTTCTGATTAAACTCAGGAGCCAGTCCTCATCAGTGATTCTGATTGTTCCGGATTCAGACAACCCTGGTATCCCATGGTGATGTCTCTGGTAGTGACCAGTCCGATCTGCCTCCCCAGGAGACACAGTCTTCTCACCTCCTCCCAAGTGAGGATCCTATACCCCAACCTCAAGTGTCTCAGGCTCAGGGCCTGGCTCTTGAGGACCTAGAGTATGCAGGCCTGCATCTCTCTGAAGGGGTCATGGATTTATTGAAGGTTTTCAGAAAACCTGCCACCAGAAAGACTTATACTTCCACATGGAAGAGATTGTCTACCTGGTGTGCACAAAAGGAACTAGATCCACAGATCACTGGACTGGCAGTCCTGTTTGACTGTTTAGCCCACCTTCATTCCTTAGGCCTTCAGCCCTCTACCCTGAAGGTACATTTGGCAGCTGTTTCTGCCTATCTCTCGACAGGGAAGAGCCTGGCCTCTCATACAATCTTCAGGAAGTTCTCCAAAGGGTTGTTCCATCTACACCCCCATAGGGAGCCAACCCCTTCTTAGGATCTGAATAGCTGCACGGCACAGTTAACGCAGCCCTCATTTGAACCCAGGTCCTCTGCTGAGCTCAAGAACCTGACATGGAAAACTGTCTTCATGGAAGCCATAACCTCTGCAAGGAGGATTAGTGAACTACAGGCCTTGTCAGTGAAGCCTAACTACATAGCACTCCATGGGGACAAGTTCATCCTTAGGACAAACAGGAAATTTCTTCCAGAGGTGGTATCTGACTTCCATCTGAATCAGTCCATGACATTACCTGTCTTCTTCACGGAACATTCTAGTTCAGGAGAGTGTAGACTACATAGCCTAGATGAAACCCTAATATTCTTCAGGTGAAGCTACCTCTGGCTGGAAGCTGCAACACTGGACTTAGGATTTGCAAGAAAGTGAGTTGTGCTCACAACAGAGGAAGGGGAACCTTACAATTTACAATTGTCTTTAGTTTGTAGCAGATTTGTTAGGAAAGTTAATATTCTTCAGGTGGAGGCTACTTCTAACTGAAAGGTGAAACAAGGAACTTAGAATGATCAGAAAAGGCAGTCTTTCAATCAACAGAGGGAGGTGGACCTTGCTTTACTTTTGTTACAATTGTTAAGATTTTCAGTGCAGGAAGAGTTTAAACCCAGAGGGACCGAATACTGTTTACTGTGTCTGTCCTTGTGCACAGCTGACTTGATTGGAGTTAGTGACTGACTGTTTGCATTGCAATATTTGTAATACTGTGAGTTATTCACTGGGCTAAGAATTTGTCATAAGTCCGGAATTGAGAGCAGGTTACAGGCTGTGTATTTGACCCAGACAGTGCCCCAGGGGGTGGGAACTGTTTTTTTTTTTTTTTGGGTATCTCTGTGTGTCTTAAAAGGCCAGGCAAGACTGTGTCAGGGAGTGCTTATATCACAGCTACTTATCAGCCAATAGCTTTGGAAGAGTCTTACAGACCTGATAACAACAGTACTATAAGCAAGTGTTTTTTTAGCAGGCTCATCATAAAACCTAATATTCTTCAGGTGAAGCTACCTCTGGCTGGAAGCTGCAACACTGGACTTAGGATTTGCAAGAAAGCAAGTTGTGCTCACAACAGAGGGAGGTGAACCTTACAATTTACAATTGTGTTTAGTTTGTAGCAGATTCATTAGGAAAGTTAATATTCTTCAGGTGGAGGCTACTTCTAACTGAAAGGTGAACTAAGGAACTTAGAATTATCAGAAAAAAGCAGTCTTACAATCAACAGAGGGAGGTGGACCTTGCTTTACTTTTGTTATAATTGTTAAGATTTTCAGTGCAGGAAGAGTTTAAACCCAGAGGGACCGAATACTGTTTACTGTGTCTGTCCTTGTGCACAGCTGACGTGTTTTGGGGCTGACTGATTTCAGAGCACAAGCCACCAGGCTGTTTTGGGGCTGGGGAGGTTAACCTGTGTCTGACTTGGATGTTTGGATTTTTCTCTGTTTGATTAGCAGGGTATTTTGTCTGTCAAATTGTCGTGTAGGGCATCTTGCTGACAGGAAGGCACTCATCGCAGCGGTAGGTCAGAGCTTTTAGCTGATTGTTTCATGAGGGCACAGTTTAGCCCAAACCCTTCCCACCCCTCACGCCACCCACCCTTGGAAATAGTTCCTTTATACCTGGGGTTCTGACATCATTTCCTCAGCAGGGTAAGGTGCATATCAGTCATATCCTCTCTAGCACACTGCACTGACAATATATTCATACACATTATATAATATATATATTTCTATATAACAAACCAATCTCACACACACACAAAAAAAATAAAAATAAACAAGAAGGTAGACTGACATGTGGGGAGTAGTGCAGTGTAATGGCTGTGGGGCAGCAGTCTTCTGGGAGTCTTTCTGGAGGCTGAGATGCTGCCCTGTTTGCAGACAACTCTCTGCCCTGAGGGAGGAAGTTGCCTGTCTTCAGGCCACACTGGCCAGTAGTAAGGGAACCTTCCCCCAGGCCACACTGGACAGCAGTAAGGGAACCTCCCCCATCCAGGGAGCACCAGAGCCACCACCACTACCTCAGAGGTTGCGAAGAAAGCACAGCAGTTGGACCACAGTGGGCTCAGGGAGGGTAAGGGAGGTGGAACAGAGGCACACCCAGTCAGTTGTTCCACTCCGCAATCCATACACCATTCTGGGGGAGCATAATTCCCCTATGGATGCACCCACAGAGGAGACTAAGGAGGTTGCAGACAACTGTCACAAGGGAGGCCCTCAGAAGGAGGCAGAGGACACCACAGGGAAAGGAAGCAGCTCCCGGTGGGGGACTCAATTATTAGGGAGCTAGAACTGGGGGGAGCAGGGAGAACTGAAGTAAGGTGCCTTCCTGGTGCCATGGCTTGGAGGGACAAGAAGCGCATCCTTAGGATCACGAGAACTGTTGCACGGGAGTCTGAGCTGGACATCATTGTCCACCTAGGGACAAATGACTTGGCTCATCATGAGATTAGAGCAGTGCAGAAGGACTTTGTAGAGTTGGGGGGGCTAAGACAAGTAGCACACACAGTATCCTTCTCAGAGGTGCTGCCTGTCAGTGGCATGGGTGAGGCGAGGGTACTTTGCACCATGCTGTTTAACAAATGGTTGAAAAAATGGTGTGGAGCACAGGGGTTTGGCTTCATTGGGGACTGGGGTTCCACCTGGAGGGACACCAGCCTATACTGGCAGGATGGTCTGCATCTGTCCAGGAAGGGAATAAGTCTTTTGGGCAATCAGTTTAAATGCTTCATTGGCAAGCTTTTAAACTAGTCAAGGGGGGAGGCACTGATAAGCAGCAGGAAAATCCCAGCCTCCCCCTACAAAACAGGGTACTAAATGAGAAAAAGACCAAGGTAGAAAGGTCAGTGGGGGATGCTGTTACAGAAGGTAAAGCCATCAAAAAATGGAGAGCAATGAGTACCAATGCCCGTAGTCTGGGTAACAAACTTCCTGAATTAGTGACCTTGATGGAGGAGGAACATCTGGATATCATGGAAAGGGTAAACAGGGAGGAGAAGAAGCACTGTGAGTCAATTTGGAGACAGGCAATGGCACAATGATCCGCACAGGGGTTGTATACAGACCCCCCCCTCTCAGGGGGAGAAAATGGACAAGAAAATGATAGAAAGTATACTTAGAATGGCATAAAAAGGGGAGATATTGCTGATGGGGGATCTGAATATGCCAGAAGTTAACTTGAGTGCAGTTGCAGCAGCCACTTCTAAGTGGGTTATTCTAGATGCCCTACAGGGGGCATGCCTTAGACAACTAGTATTGGAACCCACTCAAGAGGGAGCAATCTTAGACCTAGTTCTCTCAAATGGAGATGGAGAGAGGATCACAGATGTAGAAGTGGGTAGCCATCTAGGAACTAATGACCATCGAACAGTATGGATCACAATAAACACAGCAATAGAGTCAAGTCATACAAAGGCAAAAGTACTGGACTTCAGGAGGGCTGACTTTACCAAAACGGGTGAGTGCCTAAGGAATGCACTAGCAAATGGGCAGGAAGGAGGGGTGGAAGAACAATGGGGAATAATAAAAACTGCTATCACAGAGGTAACAAGCCTTTGTGTGAAGCAAATAAAACTAAACGATGTAAGAAACTACTATGGTTCTCAAAGGAGGTGGCAGTGAAGGTTCAAAAGAAAAAGAAAGCATTCAGGAAGTACAAGGAATCACAAGGAGCAGGACAGAGAATTGTATCAGTTAAAGCAAAAGGAAGCTAGGAAGGCAGTCAGAACAGCAAAGGCCTGAACCGAGGAAAAGGTAGCCAACTCAGTTAAGAAGGGGGATAAAACCTTTTTTAGGTACATCAGGGAGCGAAGAAGACCAAGGAAGGGATAGTGAGGCTTAATAAAGGGGAGAGGAGTGGGCAGAGGGTGACTGTGAAAAGGCAGAGATACTAAACAAATATTTTTGCCCAGTATTTACAAAGGAAGAGGGGGAGGTACCTAAAACAAACAATAGAAACACTGTGGATACAGAAGTTGTTACCAGCCCATTTACAGAAGAAAGAGTTCTGAAAGAACTCTTAAAACTGAAGGTGGACAAAGCAATGGGGTCGGATGGGATTCATCCCAGAATTCTAAAAGAACTAAGGGTAGAACTAGTGACACCAGTGACTACCCTCTTTAACAAATCACGGGAGGATGGGGTGGTACCTGAGGACTGGAGGAGGGCAGATGTGAGTCCCCTTCACAAAAGTGGGAGCAGGGCAGAAGCAGGAAACTACAGACCTGTTAGTTTAACCTCAGTGATAGGGAAAATGATGGAATCACTTCTGAAGGAAAGAATTGTTGAGTACCTAGAGGCCAGAGGGGCACGGGACCTAAGACAGCATGGATTCACAGCAGGAAGGTCATGCCAGAGGAATCTTATAGATTTCTTTGACTGGGTGACCAAAGTAGTAGATCAGGGAGGGGCTGTGGACATGGGTTACCTAGACTTTAGCAAGGCATTTGACACAGTCCCACACAAAGGATTAATATACAAGTTAGCCAACCTAGGAATGGGTCCCAAGATGATAGCCTGGGTAAAGAATTGGCTGGAGAATAGGACACAGAGGGTAATAGTAAATGGAGTCCACTCTGAAGAAAGAGGGGTTACTAGTGGGGTACCACAGGGTTCAGTATTAGGACCGGTCCTCTTCAATGTCTTTATAAGCGACATTGCATAGGGACTGGAAGGAAAAGTATGTCTTTTTGCAGATGACACAAAGATCTGCAACAGAGTTGATGCACAAGGTGGGGTGGAAAGGATGAGAAGGGCTTAGCAAGGTTAGAGGTGGTCAAATGTATGGCAGCTTAGATTCAATGCTAAGAAGTGCAAGGTAATGCACCTGGGAAACAAAAACCTAGGGAAAGAGTACACAATGGGGGTGCAATACTAACGACAACAAAAATGGAAAGGGATCTGGGGGTAGTCATATCAGATGACTTAAAAGTGGGCAAGCAATGTGAGAGGGCAGTAAGGAGGGCTGGGGGGATACTGGGATGCATAGGGAGAGGCATCACCAGTAGAAAACAGGAAGTTGTTATCCCTCTGTAAAGACAGCCGGTGAGACCCCATCTGGAGTGCTGCGTGCAGTTCTGGAAACCCAATCTCCGCAAAGACATAGACAGGATGGAAGCTGTCCAGAGGAGGGCAACTAAAATGGTGCAGGGTCTGCACTGGAAGACATATGAAGAGAGACTAAAGGAGCTTAATATGTATAGCCTCGAGGAAAGGAGGGAGAGGGGGGACATGATAGAAACATTCAAGTACCTCAAGGGAATCAACAAAGTCCAAGAGGGTAGCATCTTTCAGAAAAGAGGTGCAAGAACAAGGGGCACAATTTGAAGATGGGGGCGGCCCAGAGGTAATGTAAGGAAGTATTTTTTCAGAGAGGGTTGTGGATGCATGGAACAGCCTTCCGGAGGAGGTTGTGGAGTCAAAAACAGTGGTTGAATTCAAGCATGCATGGGACAGCCATAAGGCAATTCTAGGGGTTGGGGGTAGAAAGAAGTAGGCTGCTGGTTAACTAGGCTCTGCAGCTTATCCATTAGGTAGGGAAATGGGGAGACTGGCTGGGCCAAGCGGTCCTTATCTGCTGTCAAATTCTATGTTTCTATGTTAAAAGGGATATTGGCTACTATCTGGATCAGACAAATGCCCATAGGAATGACTGTACGCAACTGTTCCTCACCTGTGGGGAAGGGCAAGCTAGTCACCAAGAGGATCATTGCTCAGTGGGTTGTGTATTCAATTCTGCTATGGCAAACTGGGGAGAGAGCCACCAGCTGGTCTCAGAGCCCACTCTACTAGGGGAACAGCTGCCTCTACTGAAGCTGCTAGAGCTATTCCCTTGCTTGAAATTTGCAAAGCAGCTACCTGGAAAACTGTTCACACATTCAATAAACACTACTGCCTGGACTCCCAGGCTAGGAGTGACGCCAGATTCGGCACAGCAGTACTGCAGAGCCTATTTCCTAAGTAGGTTCTGTACCCACCTCCATGGGGCACTGCTTGGTAGTCTGCATTTAGTCAGAATACAGCAAGACTTCGTGTTGTTTGAAGAAAAAAATTACCACAGTAATCTTGTTTCTTCTAATAGAATCTTGCTGTATTCTGACCTCCCTGCTTCCCCCTAACAGAACCTGAAAGGGTGGCACTGCTTATGGCTGTTAAAACATTTTTGAGTGCTGTAGCACTGGGGTGGCATTTTCTTGGGCATCTCTGACTTGAGTCTTCTAGTTGCCCTTTTTGTTATTTGGTCATTAGTCTGTTTACAATTATTTTATTAAATTGATATGTATGTAGTGTAGTTTAGCAGCCACTGTTTAGTGCTCGTAAGAATCTGACAGTTACATAGAATGTACCAGGGACAGGGGTTTGAAAACTGAGCTTGAGCTCAACATTCTATGCATAGCGTTAACTCTTTCATCTCCGGGGCAGTTGAACTGGAAAGGCTAACTGCATGTAGTTAGAATACAGCAAGACTCCATTAGAAGGAACAAGATTACTGTGGTAAGTAATTTTTTTCTTTTCTGTTTAATGTTTATCCAGACAGTATCCAAATCCACCACTATCCACTCACCAGTGTATAGGACTTTGCTGAGTGCCTGCCTGTCTTCTCTCATTCATCTGTACTCAGTCCTTTTCTTTTATACAGACCCCCCTCCTCTCCCCTCCATTGGCAGAGCACAACAGTACAGCAGGAAGCAGCTGTTTTGTTTTTATGCTGGCTGGCAGGGACAGTTACTGTCTGCAGTCTGTATCTTTCAATCTGCAGCAGCTGCCTAACAGCTCTGGAGGGCTAGAAGTCTGTAGTTAACAAAGGAAGTTTTAGCCTACTACATAAACTGTCTGTGGCAGGAGATCTGATCTCAGATCTGGTTAGGTGGTTTTAATTTTACAGAACAGAGGAGAGCTTAGATTTATTCAGTCCCCAATTGACAGTGCCTGCTTTATTAGTTTAAATTTTTTTTTATCAAATAAATCCTTCTTCCCTTTCCTGCACATGAAGAGACCTCAGCACTAAGCCCCACACCAACTCCACTAGTTCACACAGACACACTGAAGGCAAGGCTGGCTTTAATAGCCCTGAATGTGTGGGAACCACCTCTCAAGTCTCTTACTCTCTCTATCTTTAATTATTTAGAACTGTTTAGTTTGGTTGCGTTTTGGTTGTGAAAGTTATGAATACCTGAGTATCACTGGGAAGAAACAAGATTACTACGTGTAAGTAATTTTTTCTTTTTCCAGTCCAGAATCCCTGCCTTAATTTTATTTTCAGTTCGTGGAACCTCCTTCCTTTCCTCCCAGTCCCAGGCAGTCCTCTTATCTCTCTGACTTGTGGTGGCATAGTTCTTCTGACTGTTAGTCTAAAGTTCAATAAGAACCCCTTCCAGTCCCACTCCTCTTTTCTCCACCACCACGATCACCCTCAGACTACCAGCAGGCCCAGGCAGGCCCAATATTCAGGCCAGCCCAATATCAACACACAGTGAGATGTTGTATTTACTTTTTTTTAAATCAGCACAAAATACAAAAGAGCCCTGAAAAGGTCTGTTTGTAAAGACAAGTACAGGTGGCTCTGACTCTGTTTTAAAAACAAGCCGCCTCGTGTACTGCAGGACTCTCTCTTTGCTCGTTCCTAGCTCCTCACCATTCAGTCGCTAAATAGCAAATGCATAGAGCGAGTTCGGGCACAGCAGCCATGCATGCACAGTGATGGTGGCTGCAGTATTTCACTCGGCTGCATGCACAACTTTTCCTGATCATGATCGCTGCCACTTCAGAGTAGGTCAGGTGACATCCAGTTGCAGCAGTCACCTGACCAGACCCAGAACAGCAACAATGGTAGGGCGAGCGGAGCTGGCGGGCAGAGCTACACTTTCCTGCGGGGTGGGGGCACTTAGGATATCGGGAGGGATCTCAGTGTCAGGACAGGACTCAGGATGGATCCCGCTGGGTCCTAGTGCCACAAATGGATGGCAGCAAGTGGGATTTAAACTGCCTGGCCAAGGGACAGGTAAACTGGAAAAAATAGCTGTTCCAAATGAAAACCAGCTGTCTGGGATGGGTGGACAGCCAGTTATTTCGAGCTCTGAATGAATGTATAGATTAACTAACTGATGGTGCCCCAGATATATAGGGAGAGGTAGATTCACCTGGCCCATAACCTGCCTATGGCTGACCATGAAGGGAGAGACTGTACCCTTAGTAGATTGCTGACTAGATTTTTTTTGCCTAACCTTCACAACAATGTGGCTGAGTATTGCCGTATTTGTCCAGCGTGCCAGTTGGTGGCACAAGGGGGGAAAGGGATAAAGTACCCCTCCAACCTATACCAAATGTTATGACTCCATTTCCTAGGGTAGCAATTGATGTAGTTGGCCCCTTATTCAAAAGGGAACTGGTTTATTTTGGTGGTTTGTGACTATTCCACCAGGTACCCTGAGGCAGTACTTCTTCATAATGTTACTGCCCATCATATAGCCAAGGAATTGGCCAAGATTTTCAGCAGAATGGGTATACCCCAAGAAATATTAACTGATCAGGGTAGCAATTTCACCTCCTCCATCCTGAAAGAACTATACTGACTACTAGGTGTGTCAGCAGTTAAAATATCTCCCTATCATCCTCAGACTGATGGCTTGGTGGAACGGTTTAATAAGACGCTTAAGCAAATGTTGAGGAAGTAAGTGCAGGAGGAAGGCTGAGATTGGGACAAGTATCTGCCCTACTTTCTATTTGCTTATAGGGAGGTGCCCCAAGCCACCACAGGGTTTTCCCCTTTCTCACTGTTGTATGGGAGAAATCCCAGGAGCACCCTGGATGTAGTAAAAGAACACTAGGAAGAAGGAAGAAATGTTGGTCAAAATAATATTCTTGATTACAAGACAAATGTTCGACAACGATTGATTAAGTATGTGGAACTGGCCCATTGAAATGTGTCCCAGTGGTAGGTAGAACAGAAAGAAACATATGATCTGGGGCTTAAAGGTAAATCTTTCCAACCTGGGGACAAAGTATTAGTATTGTTGCCATCCTCTGAGAATAAGCTTCTCATGAAATGGCAGGGCCCCTATAACATCCTTCGTCAGACTGGAGTAGCCAGCTATGAACTGGAGATGCCAGGACGAAGGCCCCGTAAAAAAGTGTATCATGCCAATCTCTTACGTAAATGGTACGAGAAACCTACCTTTATGCCCACCATGTTTGTGCACCCAGTGCAGGTTGATGCTGAATTGGAGATTGCTTACAGAAGACTAGAGCGAGAAAAGGAAATGGTAGAGATCCAAGTTAATCCTGAGCTAGACGCAGGGCAGAAGAAGGCAGTACAATAGCTATTACATCTGTTCAGGACAACATTTACCATCATGCCAGGGAGAGCCAAAGGGGTAGTACATACTATCAAAGTAAACCAAGAGAAAACTATACACCAGAAACCCTATAAGTTGTCCGAAAAGGTCAGACAGGAGGTTATCAAAGAAGTCCACAAAATGGAAGTTAGGAATTATTGTTCCCTGTCGTAGTGCCTGGTCCTCACCTATGGTGGTGGTAGATAAAAGGAGGGAGATATCCAGCTCTGTCTGGATTTTCAAAAGATTAATGCAGTATCCAACTTTGATGGTTACCCCATGCCCCGCATTGAGGGTCTCTTAGGCAAAATAGGGAACACACAGTACATTAGCACTTTAGATCTTACTAAGGGATATTGGCAGATCCCTTTGGCACTACAGTCACAGGAAAGAACAACTTTTAGTACACCAACAGGACTCTACCAATTTACCACCATGCCTTTTGGCTTCCATGGCCCCCTGCTACTTTTCAGTGCTGTATGGACCAAATACTTAAGACTTCATACACAGTACTGTGCTGCATATTGGAATGATGTAGTCATCTATAGTGCAGATTGGAAAATGCACTTAGAACACCTTAGGGCAGTGATACAATCTATCAAAGATGCAGGCCTGACAATAAACCCCGTTAAAATGTGCAGTGGCCCGAACTGAAACTAAGTATTTGGGATTTGTCATAGGCAAAGGTATGGTTAAGCCAGATATGGGTAAAATGAAGGCCGTAGCTAACTGTCTCATTCCCAGTACAAAGAAACATGTACAGTATGTTCCTTCCTTAGGTTGACCATTTACTAGAAGAGGTTCATACCAAATGCTGCCACCATAGCCACACCCCTTACTGACCTGACTAAGAACAAATGACCGAACAAGGTCCAGTGGACCCAGCAGTGTGATGAGGCATTCAGAAACATTAAGGCTAGTCTGTGTTCCTCCCCAGTGTTACTCAGCCCAGATTTTCAGATGCCTTTTGAGGTACATACTGATGCTTCAGACACAGGTATAGGGGCTGTCTTATCATAACAGAGCAAGGGAGAGGAGCACCCAGTGATATTCATCAGCAGAAAACTCCATGAGAAGGGGCCAAAATACTCCACAATAAAGGAGGAGTGTTGCCCTCTTGTGCAGGGGTGTGTGTGATAGGGAGCCCTATCTGAAGTAGATGGCCATATGTGGGGTGTCCAGGGCCCCCCCATTCCTTTCGCTCTTTGTTTTTGTGGGATGGCCACTCGTGCTGGGAATGAAAATGAAATACGTTTGCTGTATTCTTTCTATTTTAGGGTGTCACATTTAATGATTTAATGGAAATAAAAAGAAAAAGATATGATGAGTTCCAAAGGTTGGCAGGAGATAGGAGAAGAGGTGCATGCCCTCATTCTCCCATTCCACTTGCAAACCCAGTGGAACTGTCATGGACTTACTAGCTTATTAAAACTATCTTTTGAGATGAAACAAAATGGAAACTTAAAACCCCCTTAACATAAAGCCACCTTAACATAATACCCCCTTAAGCAAGAAAAGAGGAGTTGAGTCTAGGCTAGAAAAGATAACATGTATGATCATGTACGTCTTTGCTGTTTGATGGGGAACTCCTGAGAATAAGATATTTATACTGGTTTTAGCAAAAAGGGGTGGATCACCTGATGGTGATGTCATCCATGAGAGGTATAAAAACCCACCACTTGGAGTAACAAAGGTAGAAAGGGGAATCAGTTGAATACTGACTACCAAGTGAGGAGGATCTCAGAAGTGTGTGCTTGTTTCCACACTGTTCTATTTGCAAAGGCTGAAGCTAAGCCTCAGGAATGTTCGAAGTAGAAAGGTTGCTGTATACTGGACATTGAATAACCTTTTGCTTTCTGTAGGCTTATTTGTATTTTTTTATTTTCTAATTTGAATAAAATAACAAATTTAGGGCCATGCCCGTAGTTAAGTGGGGGAAGAGCTCCTCCCCCACATCCTTCTTAAATCAGCATTCTGCACACGCCCTGCTTAGAAAGTCGCACTCGCTGTGCTCGCCTCGTGCTGTGTGCTGGGGCTGACTCCTGCCCCCCGCTCCTCGCTCGTTGTTCCCTTGTTGTTAGTTTCTTTCCTGCCCTCCTTCCCTTGGTTTCCGTTTACCTTTCTGTTTCTTTTGGGGTGGTTTGGCCTCCAGCTGCAGCACCGTAGTTCATTTGTCCACTCCTTCCCTGGCCTTCTCAGATGGCGTCCTGCATTTCCAAGCTTCCTATTGCTTTAGTGCTCTCTAGCTTGCGGCCACGCCGCTTATCTGCCTGCCCTGCTCCGAACTTCTTCACCACCTGGGAGCGTCCGTCTCTTTACAGTTTGCTGTCAGATTTCTGTCTCCTTACCTCCCACTAGATTACCGATCACTGCACCGCATGGCTTCTGACCGTTTGGGACATGGTGACTCCGTACTACTCTGGACCCTCACATTCTTTTCCCACAGCTGCCACTTGCCGGCATCTATTCAGCATAGGCAGATAGGTTGCACTTGGATTACTGGGGCTGTGGAATCGTTTGCTTTATTTTCCAGTCCTCATCTGTTGCAACGTTCTAAGGGCTCCTTTGCAACAGCTCAGCTCATTTATATTAAGTCATTCTGCTCTGCTTCTCAAACAGTTTTCTGCTTTGGTTTTCAGACATGGGACAGCCAAGGCACGCTAAAGTACCTGCACCTTCCAGCATGCCAATTGCTATTATTTTACTCATGGGAACACTGGCTTTCAGACCACTAGAACCATCTGAGCTGCTCCATTATCTACCTGTTATTGCGGTCCTGACAAATATTATTTTCCTCAGCCCTTTATAGCCTCCCTGGTGCGCTTTGTATTTATAAGCAGCTTTGTATGCTACCTATCCATTAAGCAGACCTCAGAAAATCCTTGTTTTCATTTGACATGGGCGACTACTGGGACACAATGGAATTCATTTCCCGTCTACGGACAGGTTGCATGTCACTCTCATAGTTTGTTGTCCCTCATGGATGGGCTTCCTAACTTGTGTATTATGGGTTGTGCCCGAGCTAGCTTGCAGTAGCCTACCTGTCTTTGATTAAAGCTTCCGCAATTTGTTCTTCTCTACAGTTTTCCATTCCACTTACCTACTTCAAGTCTGCCTCACCACTAGCCACGCAGGACCTCGTCTGGCTCATTTCCAGTCTCTGTTGCCGCCCTACACTAGGGCTACGACAGCCTGATGACTTTCGTGGGGTTGGTGGCCACTCTTACTTCCCCGGCTGACCTATGTGTGGTCCAGCCGCTCATCCCACCTACGTACAGACCTCACAGCTGCCTTGTCTTCAGCCCCTAAATTCCTGTCATGTACTTCACCATGCACACCTTCATTGCCTTTAGCGCCCTGCTCGGATCCCTCCAACAAGCCTTCACCTGAGCTTAGTCAAACTCGGATACATTTCAGGATGTCTCGCCGCCTGCCATGCTAATCAAAATCTGGATACTGCAGGTCTCTCCTTGCTTCATCTCTCCATTTGTCCAGGATATCCAATTGTGCTTCACTATTGACCTATTTACATTACGTCTCAGGATTTACTTCATGTCCCTGGATGCTTACCATGTTACTGCTCTGCATTTACTTTATTACTACTTACTTCTCGGCTGACCTACATGTGGTTCAGCCATACCGGCTACCCTTAGTGGGGCTTAGCTGCCACTATTTACTTACCTTACCAGCTGACCTACGTGTGGTCCAGCTGTGCATGCTAGCTTACCTGGGCTAGCAGCCACTCATATTTACCTTACCAGCTGAACCCATGGTCTGGCTGCATGCTGGCCTTCTTGGGTTTAGTTACTACTTCTGTTTACTTACCGGCTGACATACTCATTCAGTCGTATCATCTGCGTTTCATCGGCTCAGCTCCACTGGTCTGGCTGCACTTCCTTATCCATTGGGCTAGCTTCCCCTCCGTTCCCCTGGATGCTTCCTACAGAGCTGTTTTATTACACCTACCCTTCCAAATATGCTTCCTAAGCTCCGCCTTACATTGGATTATTTCTGGAGTACATCAGATGTTCATTGCAATTCTTGGATGCTCCTCGTCATGCTACTTCAACTTCCTGGAGTTACTACTACCATCTCCGCCAGGACTCCCTGCTGACCTTTATTCCATATTGTCTTCCTTGATTGAACTAAAGCCTCAAACATCGAATAACTACAGTGTCAGGATGCTTATTGCCTCTCGTCGTGTTGCCAACTCTTCCGCCACGGTCTCTCTCATGCAGTTCCTACCACCCTCAATCTTCAGCATACGGCAGTCTACAGTACCATTCCACTCTCCTAAGTCTGCCCTACAACTACAGTAGTACTCCGCACTAAACTGACTCAGGATAGGTCGCTGTTATCATACCACTCATGATGTATTCCTCACTACTTCGTTGCTTTTCTGCATTTCAGTATTACCATCGTGTTACCTATCACTGCTCTGCAACCTGCCTTGCTCCGTGGGGCTGGAGGTTCGCCATCGCATTCACCAGACCTGCGCCCCTCGGGCCCAGGGGTCCTTTGCTCCTATGTATTACTGCACCATTCGCCTACTTCTATGGCATGCTTTCGCCCATTGGCTGAGGTTTAGTACGTCTAATGTACACCTGCCTCACTCAGCTCGGGGCCTGGAGATTCACATATTCTACAATACGTCTACCTGCTGCCGTGTCAGCCAGCCCCAGGAACTCCTTTACTATAGACTCACATCTGAACGTTTGGACATTCATCATCTATTCTTTGGCTGCTTTGCCCTGCCGCTTCAGTCATATGAAATTACTACTGCTACACTCTTGCCAGGACACTTAGTTGAGCTTATCATGAAGACCGTCACTATCCTGATTTATGCTCTAAGGCTTCTCAGACCCTGTGACAACGCTACTTCCTTTGTCTCAGCCTCTTTTGTTATCACCATCTAGGACTCCTAAGCTCGACTATTCAGGACTCATCAGAATATTCTTTCCAAGTCAGTTCTAGCTAAGGTATCATTCTGGCCTGAAATATAGTTGTCAACATTGTTACGCAACCATTTGGATCCACACAAAGCTCCGATTCCCTTGCTTGTACCATTCTTCATACCCCTCGCTTTATACTGTACATAATCTTGCAATACTACTTCACTGCTACTACGTCTGCATTATGCAGCTTTACTTACTGCTACAACTGACCTATGTACAGGTCCACTTATTTACATTACTTGCTCATACTACCTTCTTCGCCCTTACAGAGCCTAGAGATCATCACGACTAACTCGCCATTACAACCTACTGCGCTCCTCATGAGCTGGAAATACATCTGACCTACATCTACATATTTACTATGATCTCTACCTACTTCACATGCTTGCTTCCCCTCTCTGGATTGGAGGTTCCTACTTCTCTGTCCTCCCAATCACGTAGCATACGCCAGTTCTTGTGCTTCATCGCCACGACCTTCATTTGCAAAGCTTGCCTAGCTGAACATGACCCAACAGTCCTCTTTCTAGACATGGATTCTATGCCTTTGATTCCTGGTTCTCCTCTGAGAAGTCATCCTCACCTGCTGGAGTGCTTTACCACTGCAACTCGTTACTTCAAACTCATATCAACCATGGATTCCACTCTACTATCATTCCGGCTTGCTCATGGATTTGAACTTGGAGTTTCCTGGATGGATGCTTGCCTCATTCATCTTCATGTCACGATTCAATATGTCTTTAGTTCTGCATTTCTCTGGATTAGGTTCTTTAACTTTGGGGCTTGGATTAGCCGATTAAAATATTTAGGATTACTCTCCTTTAGTATGCCCAGAAGGACGGGCAGGTCAGTAGCCATGGGTCCTCAGAAGTTTCCCCCCAAGGGGGTTTTTCAAATAACATGAAGTCTTGCTGTATTCTGACAATAGCAGTGAGTCCCAACCTTCGAACTGCCCCGGAGATGAAAGAGTTAACTTTCCATGCCAGGCATGGGACGCTGAGCTCGAGCTTGGTTGAGACTCTGTCTGTTGCTGTTTGAACTCAAACCGTCAAGATTCTTTACTCCGCCTCACTGAACAGTCGCTCCGGAGATTTCTCCTTTGCTCGGTTCAATTTGTCGGTTAAAGTCCGTTTTTCTCGGTTTCCAACAATTTAAACCGCAACCTGTTGGTTCAGTCTCTGTCTGTGGTATCGTGAGTACTAGATAGGTTATATTGATTTTCTTTTCTGTGTGGAACTTGTAAACGTTTCATCGGTTCGGTTTGAACCGATCAGGTTGTTTAAAAATCTTTATTTCTACTTTTAGAGCGTGGTTACCGGTTCTTATCGGTTCTAAAAAAAATTAATTTTATTACGTTTTTCTCCACGACCCGTAACTTGGTCAGGAACCGATAAGAGTGTCTTGCCTTGTGGATTGCCATTAAAAGGGTAAGTTTTGTTAGGGCTGGCACCATGTCTGAGAAACCCAAAAGAAAAACTGGGCCCACTGGGTTTCAACACTGTAGTATGTGTGGGGAAGTCTTTGCTAAGGCTGACCCCAACACCACCTGTGTTTATTGTCTGGGGTTTGACCACCTCAATTCAGACTGCCAGATTTGTAAAAATTTTCCTGCAGCTACCCTAGAAAAGAGAGTTGGTAGGCTCAGGGAAAGGGAGGCCAAAAGTCCGCTGACCCAGATGGCCAGCCGGTTCGGTTCAAACTGAACCAGAAGGGTTGCCCTCTGACCAGGGCGAAACTTCTTCGGGCAAAAGGAGAACCGATTCGAGGAGTCGGTTCGGCTAAGAGAACAAGAAGGGAAAAATCAGCCGGTGTGGATCCAAAAGTTTCTTCTCCAACCACTGATGAAATAGCCAAAGCGATAAAAATTGTGCAGTTGCTTTCCCTGGTTCCAACCGAACCGGCACCATCAGGAAGGCGCTCAGTTCGGCCGGTTCCACCAGTTCCGGATTATGATTTGGAAGAATTTTATGAACCGGAGGAGGAGGAGGAAGGAGAGTATGAGGAACGTGAATGTTATTATGAAAGTCTGGATGTGCCCACTGACCCGGACATCTCCCCAGACAGACCTTCAGGAGTGTATCCTCCTAGGCTTTCTGAGTCCCCCTCTCATTTCATGTTTTACAAGAAAGTGGCCGAAACCCTTCAGCTTCCTATGGAAGAAGCTGTGGATGACCAGGAGGAGCCTGACTATGTGGAAATGATGGATATCCCAGAGTCCAGGAGGCTGTCTATTCCCTTACACAAGTCTTTTGGGAAACAGACATTTAAGATTTTAAAGACTCCTAATTCTATACCTCCTGTGGATAAAAGAATGGACAAGAGGTATACTCTGTCAGGCTCAGATACGGAGTTCCTTACCCAGCAATGCAGCCATGTTGGGGTAGTGCAGGCTGCAGCCTGTGATAAGGCTAATATACCCTTGGCTTCACACCCCCCAGATAAGGACTCCAGGAGGACTGATGCCATGGCAAAGAAACAGTACATGGCAGCATCCTTGGGACTCAGGCAGGCCAATTATATGGCCTATACAGCTAGATATCAGAAATCTAGATGGGACACTGTCATAGCTTTAGCTAAACAGGTCCCTGGCCAGCTTGCCAAGGAGCTGGAGCAGGTGGCTGCTGATGGTATTGAGGCATCCAAGGTGCAGTTCCATGCTGCAATGGACTCCAATGATGTTTCATCTAGAGTCATGGCTACATCTGTGGCCCTTCGTAGGATGGCTTGGCTCAGATGTACTAGCCTGTCTCAGGATACCCAGACTAAGGCCATGGATTTTCCTGTTGTGGGTAATTCTCTGTTTGGGGTGCAAACAGAGAATTACATGAAGAAAATGGATGAATACAGGACCACCTATAGGAGTGCTCAGGCCAAGGAAAGGCAAGCCACTCCTCAGATGCAGCATCCCAGGGTCAGGGACAGGCCTTTTCATAGGCCTTTCTACCAAGCCCAGGCCTCCTCTTCTGCCTATGCTCAGAGGGGGTTCTTTAGAGGGAGAGGCAGAAGGGGTACAAGCAGACCTGCTTCCACCCCTCAGCCTAAACCCCCTGCCAAACAGGCACCCTAATGGGTTTGCCAGGGCCGATTCTCCACCACCTGTAGGGGGCAGGCTGGCTTACTTTGTCCAGGACTGGAAGTCTTTAACATCAGACAAATGGGTCCTGGAGTAGTAAGCCAGGGACTGGTTCTCGGCTTCAAAAAATTTCCAAAGATGAGAACCAGATCCTTTCCACCTGCAAATCCTTCAGAGGCACTTGCCCTAGAGGCAGAGGTCTCTTCCTCTGGCTCTCAGAGCTGTAGAAAGGGTTCCACCCTACACCAAGGGAAAGGATTGTACTCCAGGTACTTCCTCACTCCCAAAAAAACAGGAGAATGGCGTCCCATCCTGGATCTCAGGTATTTAAACAAGCACCTTTTAAAGCCAAAGTTCAAAATGGTGACTCTGGGAATAATTCTATCCTCTCTAAGTCCAGGGGACTGGCTAGTCTCCCTGGACCTCAAGGATGCCTATTTCCATATTCTCATCAGAAGCTCCCATCGAAAGTACCTCAGGTTCGAGCTGCCCTCAGGCTATTACCAATTTAGAGCAATGCCCTTCGGCCTAACCTCTGCTCTAAGGGTGTTCACAAAATGCCTGGCAGTAGTAGTTGCTTCCCTAAGAAGGCAAAGGATTGCCATCTTCCCATACCTGGACGACTGGCTCATAGTAGGCCAGTCCCCAGACCAAGTTAGGTTACACCTACAGATAACTCAGCAACTGCTCACCTCTCTAGGTTTCCTTCTGAATCTTTCAAAGTCAGTTCTAGAGCCTGTTCAGCTCCTCACCTTCATAGGCACAGAGCTACATACAGAAAAGGCCAGAGCCTTCCTTCCCTTGGACAGGGCAAGGACCCTTATCACACTGGCCTCTTCATTCACCCTACAGGTGTCTCATCCAGCAAGATATTTTCTGCAGCTCCTGGGGCACATGGCTGCTTCTACAGCAGTGGTGCAGGGAGCAAGATTTCAGATGAGGGACATTCAGTTTCACTTGAGAGCCTTTTGGTCTCAGAAAAAGGACCCTCTGACCAAACTGGTACCAGTGACTCGAACCCTGATCCAGGCCTTGCAGTGGTGGCAGGATCAGGACAATCTAAGACAGTGAGTTCCTTTTGTCACTCAGTCTCACTCTTTAATCCTTACTACAGATGCCTCCCTCTTGGGGTGGGGGGCCCACTTGGGAGACCTGACCACCCAAGGGTTGTGGTCCCCTCAGGAATCTCTGCTTCACATTAATCTGTTGGAACTCAGAGCAGTGTTTCTAGCACTTCAGGCTTTCTCCAAGTCTGTTCAGAACAAAGTTGTTCAGATCAGGACAGACAATACCACCACAATGTGGTATATCAACAAGCAAGGGGGCACTCGGTCTACGGCCTTGTGCACGGAAGCAATGAAGTTGTGGTCTCTGGCCTATTCCCTGAACACCTCCCTTACAGCAGTACACCTCCCAGGCAAGGACAATGTCCTGGCAGATGCTCTCTGCAGGATATCTCAGGGCCATCACGAATGGTCACTGGATCCCCTGGTTTTGAGGTGATCTTCTCCAGATGGGGCACCCCACAGATAGATCTTTTTGCAGCCCCAGACAATCATCAACTTCCCCTTTTTTGCTGCAGGTCCCCAGTGTTGGGCTCAGTCCCCCTGGATGCCCTGGTTCTCAGTTGGGAAGGGAAGTTCCTGTATGCTTTTCCCCCCTTCCCTCTCCTGTTCAAGGTGCTAGTCAAAATCAGGTCTCAATCCTGCAAGGTGATTCTGATTGCTCCAGACTGGGCCAGACAACCCTGGTACCCTCATCTGTTGTCCTTAGCAGTCCACCTTCCCTTGTCTCTTCCCAGGAATTACAACCTGTTAACCTGTGCTCAGGGAAGGGTTTGGTACCCGAATCTCAAATCTCTCAATCTCAAGGCCTGGCTCTTGAAGAGTTAGAGTTTGCTGATTTACACCTCTCTCAAGGTGTTATGGATATTCTAAAGGCTTCTAGGAAGCCTTCCACCAGAACTACTTATAATTCCAAATGGAAAAGATTCTCCATATGGTGCTCTGGGAAGCATATTTCCCCAGAGTCTGCAGACCTGCCCACAGTCCTTGACTATATGGTCCATCTGAATAGCTTGGGACTCAGACCAACTACACTAAGGGTGCATCTGGCATCTGTATCTGCTTTTCTTTCAGCAGGTAAGCCCTCTTCTCTTTCAGCTCACCCTGTATTCTCCAAGTTTTTCAAGGGATTGCTTCATACCAATCTGCCATGCAGGGACCTTGCCCCTGCTTGGGACCTTAATGTTTGCATTGCTCAGCTTATGCAACCCCCCTTTGAGCCTTTGTCCTCAGCAGAGCTTAAGTACTTGACTTGGAAAACTGTGTTCTTGGTGGCCATCACTTCTGCCAGGCGCATAAGCGAGTTACAAGCCCTGTCAGTGGAGCCTGATTTTATCTGTTTCCATAGAGATGAAGTGGTCCTCAGGACTAACAGGAAGTTTTTACCTAAGGTGGTTTCAGACTTCCACCTTAACCAATCTATGTCTCTTCCTGTGTACTTCACTGACCATTCCTCCTCTGGTGAGAGGAGGTTGCACAGTTTGGATGTGAAAAGAGCCCTTAGCTACTACATAGAACATACCAAGGGTCACAGGTTTGACTCCCTCCAACTGTTCCTCACTTATGGTGAGGTTGGTAAAGGAAAACCTGCCACTAAAAGATCCATTGCCAAGTGGATTGTCTCTTGCATTCAATTTTGCTATGAAAAACTAGGTAAGATTCCACCCTCAGGCCTGAGGGCTCACTCTACCAGAGGTACAGCTGCTTCCCTAGCTGCTGCCAGGGATATTCCTATGTTAGAGATATGTCAAGCAGCTACCTGGAAAACAGTTCACATTTTACCAACGTACTCTCTGGATTATCCAGGCTAGGAGTGATGCTGGGTTTGGCACAGCTGTGCTTCAGAGCCTATTTCCTAAGTAGGTTCTGTCCCTCCTCATGGAGGTACTGTTGTGATCTGCTATTGTCAGAATACAGCAAGACTTCATGTTGTTTGAAGAAAAAATTACTCACCTTAGTAATGTTGTTTCTTCTAGCAGTCTTGCTGTATTCTGACCTCCTCCTTCCCTCTCAGAACCTTTGTTTTGGGATATGGGTGGGCAGTAGCAGTGTTGGTACTCAGGAGGTGCTCCACCTTTTTTATTATCACCCTCTTTTCTTTGGGTGAGTGGGTGTTGTGTTTATTTCATTTTTTGGGTTTCCTGACTTAAGTCTTTGTTTTGGGACCAAAAAATCTGTTATTATATTTTAGTAGCCAGTTGGCTAGTGTAGGTTTACAGCTTCCACACAGGACCTCAGTGAGTTTAGCTCATAAAGATCTGACGGTTTGAGTTCAAACAGCAACAGACAGAGTCTCAACCGAGCTCGAGCTCAGCGTTCCATGCCTGGCATGGAAAGTTAACTCTTTCATCTCCGGGGCAGTTCGAAGGTTGGGACTCACTGCTATTGTCAGAATACAGCAAGACTCCATTAGAAGAAACATTACTAAGGTGAGTCATTTTTTTTTCCTGTCCTGTGTGCTACTGGTCACACTCTCCGGAGCTGGAGGAGGTGATCATACTGCTACTCATTTTCGTGGGGTGTCATCCTACTCGACTCCTTCAACAGTCGGATACAGAACAATCGTTGATATCGTTATTTTTTTGGGGGGGGCTCATAATACTGGACTCAGCTCCTCCCCCACATCCTACTTAAATCAGCAGGCTGCGCACTGCCCTGCTTGGAGTGAGTCGCTCTCACCCACCATCCTCCCCTGACACATCCTCCTCCTGCGGCACTTTTATCCCACCGGGGGGGTCTCATAATACTGGACTAAGCATCCTTCCTATGGTGGGATACAGAGAAAGGCCAAAACTATCAAATCATAACAAGTGACTCGTTAGTTCAAGCATCTAAGCACCTTGCATAGACTATCCAGTTCATATGTACTATAATCACTGACTTGCTCATGTCTATGCTAAAGTACCTAAGCACAAATCATTTCCTACTACTAGTACCTTGCAAGCATTATCCTACTTACTGGTGTGGCCTGTATATCCAAGCACAACCTACAGCATCCAGCTACAGTATGTAACACAAGCACTGAGCTCTGAACCACAGTTAACACACGTTTGCGTTTTTATGCACCTGACTTTTGGTTTGTTGTGTCTGTTCTATTCCACATCTTCACACACATTTACAAAGCCCTGCTGTCAGAATATCCTGTCCAGAAGTGATGCAAAGTTCAAACCTCAAGAATGCCTCACTTATGCTTAATAACTGCAATCATTCCCCTGGAATGAGCTGCCCCAGGACTTAAAAAGTTATGCTAATTAGAAAATCTTAGAACCAACTTCAAAACTGCTGTGTCGTCATTCTCACTCTCACATTCTAATGGCAGGTTTATTTTTCCACCTGAAGAAAGCAGTTGCATCAACGTCTTCTCTTCACTGTCGATCACGGTTTATCATTTTTATAGAGTTGAACTTGTTTAATTTCTTTATTGTTAATTCTGGGTTAGGGTGTATTTGTGTGTTTTTTATGTTTTTCTCCATTTCCATATGGGTTCCCGGGAATCAGAGAAGGTTGTTTTGTAATGCAGTTCCCACCATTGGAAACTGCTTCAAATTTCGTGTAAAAAACATATTCTGTGGTTTAAATTGTACCACTTTGTGATACAGTAGTTTCACTGTTTTATGCTCAGTTCCATGTTTGGGGAACCGAGACGACAACTGGCATCAAAATTCAGTTTTTACACCATTTGGTGTTCCATTTCTGTTGCAGTTCTATTTATAAAGGAACCGGACCACATTTTTGTAGTCTAACCTTTATTTTGTTTTTTATAATGTTGTTTTTGGAAACCAGGACATCTTCTCAGGGTTGTCTATGCCTATCCCATGCATTTTTGAATTCCCCAACTGAGTTAGCCCCTACCACCTCCACTGGGAGGCTGGTCCATGCATCCACCACCCTTTCCATGAAGAAATACTTTCTCATGTTACCCCTTAGTCTACTCCCTCATGTCATGTCCTGTTGTTCTAGAACATCGCTTTTTCTGAAAGATGCTACCCTCCTGTACCTTATTTATGCCCTTGAGATATTTGAAGGTCTCTATCATATCCCCCCCTCTTTCGTCTCTCCCCTGTGGTATACATATTGAGGTCCTCCAGTCTCTCCTCATATGACTTTTAGTGCAGACCCTGCACCATTTTTGTTGCCTTCTTTGAACTGCCTCTACCCAGTCTATGTCCTTACAGAGATGTGGCCTCCAGAACGGGACACAGTACTCCAGATGGAGTCTCACCAATGATTTGTACAGTGGCATCACCACCTCCTTTCTTCTGCTGGTGATACCTCTCCCTATGCACCCTAATACCCCACTGGCTGTCCCCACAGCTTTGGCATATTGTTTGCCCCCCCCCATTATGATTAGTGGCTTATCAAATGTAACATATTTTGGCCACATCCACAGTGACCACTGTTCACTCTGCTCAGCTCATATGCAGATCTTATCTAAGACCCCCACTGTGATAAGACATATTTTATTTTCTTTTGAAAAGCCAGATGTAACAACCTATTCATCTGCAGCCCACCTCAGCCACTCACCATGTGACTGGGAGTAGAGAATGCGCTTCTTATTTATAAGCAGCTCGCTCGCTGTTATTGTCATATGGCGGAGGCCGATGTGTTGAGCAGAAGGATGCATTGCTGGTTATGGCCTCACGCAGGCACAGAAATTTGCATTTGTGGTGCTGTGGATTGGGTGGTTTGGTTTTTTTTCCATGGATGCTGTGTTTGTGTACAATCACTGATGAGTCTTCTTCTTTCTGGGGGTGGGGTGCCTTCTGGTGCTGTTCAAAGGTGGTTCATTGAGGTGTGGAATTGTTGGTTTGCGGGGGTTGGGGTGGGTAACTTGTAGGTGAGCTTAGTACCTTCCTGTAATTGGTGGTTCTTACCCCAGGAGTCCTTTAGCATCAGTAACTTTAGCAGTTAGCTGGCTAGGTTCAACTGCCCTGGAGGTATGCCTTTAAGAAAATTTTATTTAAATGAGCTTTGGGCAATAGCCAGGGCCGGATCTACACTGCCATGGGCCCTATGCACAGTACTGTGTAAGGGCCCTCCTTACACCGCATGGCAGCAGTGCACCACAACAACCACGCTGCAAGTGAACATGCCTCACCACATCACACATAGTTTTACCTTATTTTAATTTTTTTAATCACTGCATGACTCCATTAGCCAGCCATGAGATGCTGAAAGTAGTAGTAACAGTGGCAGCAGAATCGGACAGAGTCTGAATCGACTGTGTCTGTTGCTGCTAAGCTACCTGCTGTAAATAACATTCTCTCAGTCTTATGCATACAGTGATTGAGTAACCCAGCCCAACACAGAACACAATATTCAGAATCGGAGCCCAAAATCAAAATGTAATTGGTTACAATAACAGGACTGCGACTGTCACATTTCATGACAGCAACTGTGGGTTACCTTAATTTGCCATCATTACTAAATTTACCCCGCCCTAGAACACATTAAATATATATTCAGTTAAAATCTCCAGACTCAGACTCCGACCAACCTATGTTAAAAAAAAAACATATATCCATCACTCTGTCAAAATAAATAGCCAAATAAAGAAAACATGCTATTAGAAATATAATTATATTTTATATTATTAAAATGAGCGTGAGTGTTATCTGAATCTGAATTGATCCATCCTCCAGAATGTCATGATGTTATGAACACACAATGGGTTGGCTGAGCAGGCCCTGTCAAATAAATCATCCAGTCTAGCAAACTAAGTGTGGGATGGTGAACTAAGACAAAAAGCCAGCCGGGGATGTCACTTTCTAGCCTGGAGACCTCTGCTCACTTTAACTTTGTCTTTAAGGCAAGCTGAAGCTGTCCAACTCCAAAACAAGGCAAACTTCAAAATTAGGCAGAAACAAGCAGGGGTAAGAGGGAGCCTAGCCAAAGCAAAGAGAGCAAATTCAATTAAACATAAAAAAATAATACAAATTATAATATTAATGTGGGGTTGTGAGCTCTCACTGTGACCTCCCTCAGTGTGAGTTACTTCTTCGGTTCTCATCAACTCGTAGTCGTCACTCCGCTGTCCTAGAGGCTCAGGCTCCGCCGTTCCAAGGGCCAAGGCATGATGAATTGAAGGCGAGAACAGAACAATAAGCGAGTGGCGACAAGCAAGGCGCAGCCAGGCCAAGTCAACTGACTCAGAGAGTGACTCAGAGGGGACAGGGACAGTTTAAAAAATTAAATTTATAAAATTAAAGATGCTGGCAGCCAGGAAAGCACACTGTGGTGATTCAGAAAATCCACCCGACCATCACCGCCATCCAGGCTGCAGTCGATCTCAAACTGAGCAATTCTTCAGTCTCTCTGTCTCCACTATCCAACCCGACGACCTCTCTCGAACAATGGTTCCAAGCTGAAATGGCAGTGGACGAAAAGTTGCAAAAGCGCTTAGCTGCTCCCACTCTGGCTCTATCCTCCGCGCATTCTCCCCTACATGTAGGTATGGTAATTATACTGTGGCAACCACCTTCAGCTCATGGGTCAGCGTCGGTCGGGTGAGGGAAAAAGCGGTCTGTGCTCAGTGTTCAGAATACTGCTGGTGGAAGTGGCAAGCTGGGGACAGCCTCAGAGCAGTAGCTACTTTCTGTCTGTAGCAGTAGGACGCACCAATCAACACGATGATGACTCAGTAGTACATTTTTTTAACTCTGACTAGATGGATCACATGTTGACAGGCTCCCACTCTTCTGCCCTATCCCCCCCCCAATAGTCCGACATCCATCTGGCCGGGCGGCTGGCGGCAGGTGGGAAAAAAAAAAGATTTAAAGTGGCGGCGGTACCATGGGATTTGGGCCCCCCTAACAGCTTGGGCCCTACGCACAGGCGTACTTGGCATTGCGATAAATCTGGCCCTGGCAATAGCCAGTCAAAGACCAGTAGAGGAGTGAGCTGAGTGAAAGCAGCCTGAAGGCTTCAGATTTTTTTCCTCTGCTGACTAAGCAACATTGTCCCAGAGGTGCCTCTCAACTTGCCTTGTTGACAGCCTCCTAGTGCTTATCTGGGTAAAGTTTTCCTCATAAATTCATTTTATAGTATGCTGAATGAAAGTTTTATGTTTTTGTTAGCGCCGCGCTAATTTTCTATTTTTAGCGCACCTGTGCTATTTTGACTTTATTTTTACCGCGTCTGCTCAGATTTTATGTTAGTTTTACCGTGGGTGCTTAATTTCGACGGTTCCTTCCTTTTTTAACTTCATTCTTGAAGGAACTGTCGAATTAGTGTCAGTTGCCTTGTCTTTTACCTCAGACCTCGCGGGCTTTACTGCAAGGCACCCATTTGGATTTCAGACTTTGACAGTTGTCTGGGGGTTCTTAGAGGATTGGCATTAACAGAGAAACCAATATACATATAAAAAACTGGACCTAAGGTGTCATCTGTCACAGGACTGGTTTCACAGCACCAACAGAAACCTGTGCGCAGTTGACCAGTATTACTGGGCTTTCCATTAAGATTGGCACTGGTATAGATCCCAGTACTACAAAAAAAAAAAGCCACTTTAAAATAGACAGAGTTATTTAACTGGGGCAGGAGTGGCCATCGGCATTTCACAGAAACCTGCACTCGGTTCGTTGTGGTCCAGATCTTGGGTTTGCTTTGTTAAATTGGAACATAGCAAAGAAACCTTTATTCATGATGGCTGAGGATAAATCAAAGGCTACCAATGAGGGTCCACCTAAAAGTACTAACAATAAAAATGTAAGCAGAAGTGCTGATGACTCCAGATCCCAGCCAAAACATAAAGCTTCCAAAGGAGCTGATGAATTTCATCACAAATTAAAAAATAATAAAAGTGATGAGAAAAGGAAGCTTGATCAAGCTGCTGATGAAGTGGCTAAAAAGAAACTCTGTGAAGAAAAGAATGCTTCTGTTGCTCCTGGAAAAGCCGATAGCGAGACAACAGGCAGATTAAAGCATAAAGACAAAACAAAACGTATACAACCAAAGTCTGCACAGGATCTTCCATCTGTGCAAGACATGGCAAAAGCATGGCAACTGTTTCAGACCCTACAAAAGATGGGGCCTATATTTACTGGGGCTGGCAAGCACTCTTCCACAGTTCTCTCCTCCATAGACTGTGTGGGTAATGCAGATGACGAGGAACATTTTTATGATGCTCCTGACATGGAATTTGAAGGCCTTGAGCCCCACGAGTCCCCGGACCCTCCATTCGGAGCCCCCCTGGGTGACCAGGAGGATTCCTCCTCTATGTTTACATTTTTACAAAATATGATAGACACCTTGAACCTCCGTACGCAGGAGCCCACCCAGGATGTCGATGAGGATGAAGATTATAGGGAGATGAGAAGTCTGTCATCCCCCAAGACCCTGGTCATCCCTATCTATAATGCATCAGAAAAAATACCATGAAAGTGCTTCAAAACCCTACTTTGGTGGCAGGGGTTGACAAGCGAATTGAGAAAAAATACAGATTGTCTAGAACTGGTACCGAGTTCCTGTTTGCACATCCTAGCCACAAGAGTATAGTGCAACAGGCAGTTTGCTAGAAAGCTGGGATTTCCTTGTCCCCCTTACCTCCAGACAAGGACTCCAAGAAAATTGACTTTGTAGCAAAGAAAATGTATGCCATAACTTCCCTGCTTCTCAGACTTTCTTCTTACATGACTTTCACAGTCAAATATCAGAAAGCCCTATGGAAATCTATGCTAACCAATGCCCGCAATGGGTCAGATTCTGTGGTGCAGGAGCTTGTGGATTCGACAAAAACTGCCCTGGAAGCTACCAAATACCAGTTCCACATGGTAGACAACAACAATGATGCCACCTCTAGGGCAATGGCCCATGCCATCTCTCTGAGATGCTTCACCTGGCTTAGAACTACCAGTCTGACCACAGACATCCAGACTAAGGCCATAGATTTTCTCTGTGATCAGAACATGTTGTTTGATTACAGAACGACAGACTACATGAAAAAGGTGGATGAGTACAAGGCCTCCTGGCAGAGTCACACATCTAAACCTAAGCCTACCACCCCTCAGAGATCCCGATTCAGGGGCAGTAGGGGCAGAAGTTTTTTTCCCAGGCCTTTCAATCCTTATCCCCAATCTGACTTTGGTCAGTACAGGGGGTCTTTCAGAGGCAGGGGCAGAAGGGGCCAAAGAAGGACCACCTCTACCCAGCTGACTGCCTCACAGTCTAAGTCCTGATGTGAGAATCCAGGTCGCCGTCCCGCTTCTGGTGGGAGACAGACTCTTCCACCATCTTCAGAACTGGCCCCTCATTACGTCAGACAAGTAGGTTCTGGAGATAGTGGAGAAGGGTCTGCCACTACAGTTCAGGCAGATGCCAGATCTCAAGCATACCCAGGTGTCAAGACCTCTGTCCCCAACACAGGTTCCACTGTTAAAACTGGAGATACAAAACCTTCTAGCTCTACAAGCAGTGGAGAGGGTCTCGGCCCACGAGAGGGGCAAGGGCCTCTATTCCAGGTATTTTCCGACACAAAAGAAAACTGGGGAGTGGCAACCTGTCTTAGAACTCAGATATTTAAACAAACATCTGAAAAAACCCAAATTCAAAATGGTCACTCTGTCACTGGTCATACAGTCCTTACAGCAGGGAGACTGGCTAGCCTCACTGGATTTAAAGGACGCTTACTTCCACATACCCATAAGGATGTCTCACAGGAAGTTTCTCAGATTAAAACTTCCTTCGGGCCACTATCAGATTGCTGCAGTGCCCTTCAGCCTGTCCTCAGCCCTAAGAGTCTTTACCAGGTGCCTCGCTGTGGTAGCAGCACACCTCAGGAGACTGGGTGTCGCTCTCTATCCCTATCTGTATGACTGGCTCATAGTAGTAAAGTCTTCTTGCCAGGTCAAGGAGTCCCTTTCCCTTACAGAATGTAATCTGGAGTCTCTGGGTTTCCTGGTGAATCTAAAGATATCTCACCCGAAACCCACTAAGCTGCTCACCTTCATAGGGGCCTAGCTGGACACTCAGAAGGGATATGCCTTCCTTCCACAGGAAAGAATTCAGAGTTTCCTTTCACTGGCAGATTCTTTTACCCGGGGACAACCAAGACCAGACAGACATTTTCTCAGACTCCTGGGACACAAGGCTTCAATGACTGCAGTGGTCCCACAAGTCAGATACAGGATGTGACTCCTACAAGCCTACCTCAGAGCTCGCTGATCTCCAAGAAGCAATAACTTTTCAAAACTGATACCTGTGATGGAGCAGTTCTTCCAGCACCTACTGCGGTGGAAGAACCCTGCAAATTTGCAAGCAGGGGTACCCTTCCAGG
The DNA here is from genome assembly GCA_016271365.2 of Neoceratodus forsteri. Lineage (NCBI taxonomy): Eukaryota > Metazoa > Chordata > Ceratodontiformes > Ceratodontidae > Neoceratodus > Neoceratodus forsteri. Next base: position 214,716,601 of record CM057456.1, read on the forward strand.
CTCCGCTACCCGCAAAGGTGATCACCACAGATGCCTCCCTCCTGGGGTGGGAAGCACATCTGGACAGTGCCTCAGTGAGTGGCACCTAGACTCTCGAGGAGTCACAGTTACACATAAGTCTCTTAGAGCTCAGAGCAATCTTTTTAGCTCTCAGTGCATTCGCTCCCAGCATAAAAGGGCAGGCGGTTCAAATCCGTACAGACAACACTACTGCAATGTTCTACATAAACAAACAGAGTGGTACCAGATCAGGAATACTCTATTCAGAAGCTCTGAAACTCTGGTCTCTAGCATTCTCCCTGCGAGTCAGCCTTTCAGCTATTCACCTCCCAGGCAAACACAATACCCTGGCAGATGCTCTGAATTGTATCAGTCAAGGCCAGAGCGAATGGACTCTGAACAAGCAAGTTCTAGCCACAGTGCTCAGGCAGTGGGGCACACCAGAAGTGGATCTGTTTGCCTCTCCTCTCAACTTTCAGCTTCCTCAATACTGCTGCAGGCCCCCAGTCCGAGGAACACTTCGCCTGGATGCCTTGATTCTGGACTGGTCAAGGAGGTTCCTTTACGCTTCTCCCCCTTTCCTCTGATACTCAGGGTGTTGCTGAAACTCAGACAACAGCCTGCATCGATGATCCTGGTGGCTCTGGACTGGCCCAGACAAGCTTGGCACCCTCTCCTTCTCTCACTGTCCTGCAGCAGGCCCATTTGCCTGCCTCCAGCTCACTCCCTGCTGACCCTTCCTCAGACAGGAGTGCAGTATCCAGACATGCGCTCTCTTCACCTTGTGGCCTGGTTCTTGAGGAGTTAAGAGTTTCCATCCTCGCAATACTCTGAACAGGTCCTTATGATCCTGAGGATGGCTAAAAAACTGAACACTAAGAAGACTTATGCAGCCAAATGCAAAAGGCTTTCCCTCTGGTGCAAGAGCAAAAAGGTCGACCCCTTTCAGCTTCAGACCCTCAGCTGCTGGATTACCTAGTACACTTGCAGGCATCAGGCTTGAAACCTTCCTTCCTCAAGCTACACCTGGCTGCAATGTCGGCCTGTCTTTCGGTGGGCAAGAAAAAAAATCCGTTTTTTCCCACCCCATATTTAAATAGTTTTTCAAAGGCCTCTTGCACCTTCAGCCTCCAGTCAGAGAGCCAGTTCCCCCTTGGAGCCTGAACCTCTGCACAGACAGGCTCATGAAACCACCCTTTTAGCCTATGTCCACTGCTCATATCAAGTTTGTGACTTGGAAGATAGTCTTTCTGGTGGCCATTACCTCTGCCAGGAGGATTTCAGAGCTACAGGCCCTGTACACTGAGCCAAATTACATCATCACTCACAATGATAAAGTTGAGCTCAGGACAAATAGAACATTTCTGCCAAAGGTGGTTTCAGAGTTCCAATTAAACCAGTCTATTACTCTGCCTGTCTTCTTTACTGAGAAATCCATTCCTGGCGAGCAAAAGCTCCATAGCTTGGATGTCAAGAGAGCCATCTTTTACTACATAGAGCATACTAGGCAGTCCAGAGGCTCTTCCACTTAGTTGTTCCTCACCTACGGGGATGGAGGCAGAGGAAGACCAGCTACCAAGAGAACTATTTCCCACTGGTTGGTCTCTTGTATTAGATTCTGCTATGAAAAAGCTGGTCACCAACCTCCAGTGGGGCTCAGGGCCCACTCTACGAGAGGCACTGCAGCTTCACTTGCAGCAACAAGAAACATTCCCCTTCTGGATGCCTAGAAATCAGTGCACACCTTTGTGAAACACTGCAGTTTGGATGTGCAGACCAGATCTGATGCCAAATTTGGCAGGGCGGTCCTGCAGAGCCTCTTTCCTAAGTAGGTTCTCTGCCCACCTCCCACCTGGTTCTACTCGGTAGTCTGCTAAAGTTACTGATGCTAAAGGACTCCTGGAGTAAGAAGAAAAAATTACCGCAATAATCTTTCTCCCAAGGGGTCCTTTAGCACCAGTAAGCTCCCACCCTTCGCCCCCAGTCCACCTGTCAGGAGAAGGGCTCTGTTATCAGATCTCTTACCAAATTTGTTTTTTTTTTAATTGATGAGTTTCTACCTCATGTTGTTGTTGTTTCTACGCCCACTTTTGTGGACATTTGCATGTTTTTGGAATCCTGTTGATTCATTTTTGGGGCATGTGCCCTAGTTTTCCTTTGAAAAAGTTCTGAAGCCTTCAGGCTGCTTTCACTCAGCTCACCCCCCCTTACTGGTTTTTGACTGGCTATTGCCCAAAGTCCATTTAAATAAAATTCTCTTAAAGGCATACCTCCAGGGCAGTTGTACCTATCCAGCTAACTTCTAAAGTTAATGATGCTAAAGGACCCCTTGGAAGAAAGAAGATTACTGTGGAGAGTAATTTTTTTCTTATTTATTGAGGTGCTGGCACTATTTTTGGAGGTACATTACACACCCTGTGGTGCAGTTTCCTGTCACAGAGACTGACATCGGGATGGGTGGGGTTTGGGGTGGGGCGCGAAGTAAACATTTCATAAAAATGTACCTATAACATGATGTTGGCAACAGGTGTTGCACTGCACTGTCAAACAGCAGGGGAAGATCACTACATTTCTTTTCTGTCACCTCGCGCTGTGGAAGTATTGCTGCGGAATTCACATAGTACTTCTTGTGTACTTTGCTTGGGCATCTGGTGTAGGATGGAGGATGGTACAGCTACACAACAGGGACAGATATTACTGCTCATGATGGGGGCATCATGTGAGTGCTTGTAGCTCTACATAGTAAGAGAGAAGTACACAATGATGCCTGCAGGCATGGTGTTGATTGTTTGAAGACTAGTAAATGAAGATTGATTTGTAGTGTATTATTGCTTGACTAGGGTGTGGGGGTTGGAATGGGAGGTCAGTGACACATTTTACTAACAAAGCTCTTTATTTCTGTCAGTTATCATTGCTACAGGTTCCATGTTAAAATAGCGATCGCCATTATAGCAACTACACAATTAGCAATACTACATAAACGTGGATGTAGATACAGCGATTCAGTCAAAATAGTGATTGCATTCATTGAGACAAAACAGTCAATGCAAATGTACTGAAATTCTGTGTCCCAATCTCCCAACTGTTTAAATCGCGATCGCTGGATCTCACCCCAGAATCTCCCCATTATCAGAACACACAACTCGGTGTCACTGAATTAAATGTATATCACTTGCTTTTAATCTAAATCTTTTGAGTACTGCTACTGCATCGCTACTTCAATCAGAGAGAGAGAGAGAGAGAGAGAGAGGTTACACTGGAGGGTTGAAAAGGTTCTGATTGGCTCCCTGATTCCTGGCAGAACCTCCACCTGAAAGCAATCCGGCTGCAGTGTCAGAGACCTAGACATTGGAAATGCAAGTGTACTGAAATTCTGTGTCCCAATCTCCCAACTGTTTAAATCGCGATCGCTGGATCTCACCCCAGAATCTCCCCATTATCAGACCACACAACTTGGTGTCACTGAATTAAATGTAAAAGCACTTGCATTTAATCTAAATCTTTTGAGTACTGCTACTGCATCACTACTTCAATCAGAGAGTGAAGGTGTTACACTGGAGGGTTGAAAAGGTGCTGATTGGCTCCCTTATTCCTGATTCCTGGCAGAGCCCCCACCTGAAAGCAATCTGGAGGTGGTGTCAGAGACTTAGACATCGGAGGGCGGAGCAGAGTACTGCCAAAGTAAACAATGCCATGTAATCAGAGCAGTACAGCAGATTTCAACTAGTGGCTAGAGAAAATTAATGGAAACTGAAGCTAGTTTTGTAATCATTTTAAATTACTATAGAGAAACCAAAGCTTAGACTGATTCAGTGAGATTCTGTGGGTGAGAATGTTGATTGTGGGGGTGAGCAACAATGTGAGCCACAAAGAACTTAAAGGTGGGCGCAGTAGAAAAAGATCATGATTTTTGTACAGCAGTAATCACTGTTATGCCTGGGTGCTGTTTATTTCGGTCACCAATAATAATTTTGCTACATTTGATTCCTGATTTTGTACTCGTGATTTTTTACTCGCTATTATCACGGGATACCTTTCTACATGGTGAGTAACTCCTGGTGCCTTTTCTGTCCTGTAGTTAGTGGCCTTTCCACCACACACGCAATTAGAAAAAACAAATAAATTGGTGGATATTCAGGACTACTATGTGGAACATTCAAAAGCTATATTTTCAATCCATTATGATCACAGAATGAGCTACCTATGCATTTCATGTTGTGCCATGCAAATTCATCTTCAAATGTGCTCCTCCTTACAAGTGTTGTGTTGTTCACATTGGGTGGGATATGGCGCAACCCACTGATGCGCCCCGGCGCGATATTCAGAGGGGGTTTGTTGTGCTGCGCAATTCCCAATGCGCTGGGGCACACCAGTAATGTATGCGGCGCAACCCGATATTCAGCCCGGGATGTGCGTACATATGCAGGCATTAAACCTTAGCGCCGCACATGGGGGCGCAAAGATGTGCCCGTAAAAGCAGGGAGACAACAAGGGACTACAGGTTGGCTGCCGATTGCCTGGTGCAACACGGCAGCCGCCTGCTGTGGGTGGCCACCCGACCACCAGAGACACAGTACGGGCATTGTGCCCCCCCGCCAAATCGCGGACATAGTAGAAATATATCCCTGGTGGTCCAGTGGACCCTAACTCATCGCCCGATCACGGACATAGTTAACACAATCCCTGGTGGTTCAGTGGACCCAAACCTCTGCCCGATGGTAGGCATAAGAGTCAACTGCATTCCCTGGTGGTCCAGTGGACCTGCTCCCTTGCCCAACTGTGGGCATAAATTGTAACTGAATTCCCTGGTGGTCCAGTGGACCTGCTCCCTTGCCCGATCATGGGCATAGATTGTGATTAAATCCCTTCAGGTCCAGTGATTCGATCCTCGCCTGATCGCTGGCATATAGTTAGAAACTCCTGGTGGTCCAGCGGGTACCCTTCTCCCCACCCCCACGGTCAGTGGCGTGGCAGCTCCCCACCCATTAGCCACCTGGTGCCTGTTGACTGATAGCATACAGTATAGCCACAGTTTATTGGTCCATTGCATGGGCTATCGGTAGATTATACACCTACATGTCCCGAAATGTGAATGGTCATTCACATTTTGGGACTGTGTAGTACAGTATGGTCTGCACGCCCATTGGCCTCACGAGTGACCAACAGGCGTACAGCCGTATTGTACGCGTCAGTCGGCAGGTGGCCGGGCGGCTTGCAGGTGGGGTTGCTGCCCGCCGCTGACCCGGGGGTGCAGGGTGCTGGTCTCAGTGGGCGGGTGGGGAAGGGGGTACCACTGGACCACCAGAGACTTCTAATCATATGCCCACGATCGGGCATGGGATCAGGTCCACTGGACCACCAGGGATTGTTTTAACTATGCCCGTGATTGGGCAGGGGAGCAGGTCCACCAGGGATATATTTATATAATACCCACGATCATGCAGGGGAGCAAGTCCACTGGACTACCAGGGATATTTGTCTACTATGCCTGCTATTGGGTGTTAGGCGGCGTTGCCGCTGAGGGCAGGCGTCGGTCCCCACAGCGGCTGCTGCCTGGCAGAGCGCCAGGTGCAAGTCGCCGGGGATCAGTGCACTGCATGCATATGGGGCCATAATGACATGCAAATGGCCCCATTTTCACCTTGCATGCATAATGGCCTCATTTGCATGCTCACATCTGAATATCACTCTTGCAGCGCCTAGCGCAACTGCACTTTCGCTGGCACAACCCCATGCTCCTCACCTGCCACTTGTGCTGGCGCAATGCCATTCTGCCGTGCACTGTGCGGGTGCCCACAGTGCCATATTCAGCGGTGCTGAGCCATGGCGCAGCGTGGTTGAATATCGCCAGGACCATGCCCTGGTGCATCCCAGTTGTGCTGCGCCCAGGCTTGCGCCCCTGCCTGGTGCAGTCTGAATATCCCACCCATTATATTTTTGTCTGCTGTTAGTCATTATGTTATTTTACCCTTATTGTGGAACATAGTACTTCTCTCTTTAAATTATGTACAAGGGCAACCATTTGGTTATGGTTGAGTAACAGCTTTACTTGGGTTGTCATTTCCACTGTTGTACTGCCAGCAACAAACCCTGGAAATACACTTCCGAACCTGTGCCTCTGGCCATTGGGTGTGTGCAGGTTCTGTAACATTGCAGATAACCGTAATGAAATTATCTGGATGTGCCTCAGCTGTGGTGGTGGACTGATACATAGCATGACTACCATACAGGGGGTGCTTGCATAGTGTGTGGGTGCCTGTTTGAACACAACAGTAAGTACTTGGGGCATGACTTTGATCACTTGAAGGAATGCTAACCACCCCTAAACATACATGCACACCTATGTTGGATCACTTTACTATTTGTCAGTACCTCACCTTGAAGCCTTGGATTTGCAATGAGTGCATGCATCCACAGTATTGAATCAGTTCCAGATGTACATCACTGATTATCAAAATGAGAAAAACAGATAAGAAATAAGGAATTACTTTGTGTTGGTTTTGGGTAGGTGGATGGATAGGTACACACCAGTGAAAAATGCAGGTGTAGGTTAGGGGGTGGAACTGGTGTGGAGATGGACCATTACACATTATGGAAACATAAAGTTTCATTTGTGTTCCCACTTGATGGAGTGTGGCATAGCTGGACACCAGGCCAACATATAGCTGCACTGTAGGCAGTCATAATGTGTGAGTGGATGTCACACTGCAAACATTAAAGTGCAACTGTGCCATGCAGTGGACCAACTGCTGAACACCTACGCAACACGGTACCATTACAGTGTACCTGTGTTTGATTTATGGTGTGGAGTAACCTGCATAGTATGGAAACATGACAGTGTACCTGTAGCAGACATTTTGATTAGGTGGTGTGTGAACAAGGTACAGTGCCAAAAAATCACAGAATACATGAGTCATGCAGTGTGTGGATTGTGGGGCCCTATGTGAACTGGATCATGTAACCCTACCCACTGTACTCAATCAGTGGTTGAGTGGTGCGATTGTTGAATGCTTTATAGTGTAGAAAAACTGCTGTTGTATGCATGGCAATGCACTGGTTTTTGGAAACCTAGACAACAGCTGTACCACCTATTTTGGTTCTGAAGCTAAGCTGATGTACTGTGCTGTGTGTGGGAATCATACCAGTATACTTGTGACCATCAATAGATGGGGGTTGGGGGTTGTGTAACAGCTGTGAAGCAGAGAAACCATTAACTGTGTTTTTGGAGGGGTGTTTCAGTGGTGTGTAAGGGGAGGGCTAGACAGTATGACAAACGTAGTGGTGTACTTTTTGGAACATGGAGTTGGTGGCGGTGTGGCACTGTACATCACTGAAACATAAGGGTGTACTTGTGTCGTATCGGTTTGTGGTGTGCACCACTGGTCAAAGGATACATTAATGTGAATGCATAAAGTTTTTTGTGGAAGTGCAGATAACTTCATGTTGTGCATATATATAAAACGTGCAGGGAAATCATTGTGTACTGACTGACTGAGAGTTGTTTGTAGACATGGCATAAATAGAGGCATTGTGAGGGCATGTGTGATTTTGTATTTCATAAATAGAGTATACCACCAGTGGCTAAAAACAAGTCCCTGACAAACCAGGTCACATCACAGAATTTATAATGCATTTACTTCGTAATTTCCATCTCAAACATTGCAGAAACATTTACATACATATATATATATATATATATATATATATAAGGCTAGGTCATAAAAATAAAAATCTATTAAACGAAATAAGATTAGTTAGTGATGTCATACTATTTATTTATTTATTATTAGAATCGGATTACACTTACCTTTGAGCTAAGAGCTCATTTACAAAGGTTCTACATCAGTACAGTGAATTACCAAAATACAGAGACAAAAAAAATACATATTAGCAGTAATAATATACAAGGAGGCAATCAGATGATACAATGTAAGATCTTAGCTAGTTACAGACTAGAGGAGTAAAACACGCGAACATGTTGAGACAGTTCTTGTCGTCAGTGCTGCAGGTGGGGAAACAGCAGTTTTATTTTTATTGGATGGTGGGGGCCTGTAACCAGCGCCTGTCGAGAAGGACAGGACCTAGAAAGGGAAGAATAGGAGGTGAGGGGGGGTTCCATCAGAGGGCGATGGGAGTGACCAACAGAGAAAAACATGGGTTGAGGGGAGGAGAGGGGTGGCGGATTTACAGAGGGGTGGGCCTTCACTGCATGGTATCTGGCTAGGCGGAATCGAGGGGAGGGGAGGAACCATGGGGAGAGGAGGACCAATGGGGAGGGGGAGGAAGGAGGAGGTATAGGAAAACAAGGGAGGTTGTAAGGGAAAACATGGGCAGTGGGCTTCGGAAAGAGAGATGGGGGCATATATTATGTTCATTGGTCACAGATTACTGGTAGTTGTAATACATCAAACAGTACTACAAATACTGGTTGAGGAATTATATGTTATGCGCAATAGCTACTGTCAATGGTTGATGTAAGCAGGGCATGAAGCTTGGTTTTGAATAGACCTAGCTTGGTTGCAGTCAGGATTTCGTCGGTCAATGTATTTAACCAGTAGGGCACCCAATATTCGTAGGATCATTGGCCTTGGGAGGTCCGTTTGAAGGGGGCTAAGAAGGATCGACTGTTAATACCTCTAGTACTCCTACTGTTGTTAGAATTGCTGAGTACTCCAATCCTGGCTAAAATTGTGGTAAACAATAACTCCTATACTGACAGAGCTGAGATACTTGATCAGCTGAATAACCACTTTGCAACGGCGGGCCTCGCATTCGATATCTCTTCACTTAGTAAATTGAATGCCCTGAGTGCCCCCACTGCAGGCACTAACCCTGCTCCTGTTCCTAAGGTTGACCGTCCTCCCTTCAACTTCCAGCCAGTCTCATACAAACAGGTGGAGGACCTTCTTCTTTCATTGGACACTAAAAAGAGTGCTAGTGGTGACTCGTTAGAACCCTTCTTCTTAAAAGCAGGATACTAACATCTGACAGCACCAATTGCTCACTTATCCAAGGGGAATTGTCACCTAGTTGGAAAATCACGCATATTATCCCCCTTGTTCAAATCGGGGGATCCTACAGACTTGAATAATTACAGGCCTATCTCGCTTCTCACTGTACTGTCCAAATTACTTGAGAAAATTGTCAACTCACAACTCAGGGAGTATTTGGATTGTGAAAATATTCTTAACCCAGCCCAATTGGGGTTCAGGCCAAAGCACAGCACTGTGTCGGCTCTAGCTAAAGTGTCCAATGACTGGCTAACAGCTCTGGACAGGAAACTGCATATCTACACACTTTTTCTAGGTCTCAGCAAAGCCTTTGACACGGTTGATCACTCCATCCTGCTCGATATGTTGGGTCGCATTGGCTTATCCCACACTGCAGTTAAATGGTTTCACTGTAACCTCACAAATCGAAGACTACAAATCAAAGCACAGGGGGAACTGTCCCCACTTAAAGCCCTGCCCCGAGGTGTACCGCAAGGATCTATCTTGGGGCCTATCCTTTTCGCTGTCTATATTAATAGCATCGACTCTGGCCTTCTTGCTGGGAATGTTCATCTCTTCGCAGATGATACAGTCCTTTACATGACTAACCCCCTCCCTTGATCTTGTGCGCAAGGAGTTACTGCTGGCCTTTGTCACGCTCCAGCATAATCTACTGAGCCTTAAGCTATTGCTCAATGCCAAAAAAACAAAAGCCATGATCATCTCCCCACATCCCCCACCCATTTTGGGGACATCTGGTATCCCACAGATCTTCACCCTCCTTGGCGAATCCCTGGAAACAGTTGATAATTTCAAGTATCTGGGAGTCTGGTTGGACAACAAGCTTAGCTTTAGTGTTCACCTAAGTGAACTTTCAAAAAAACCAAAACAGTGACTTGGCATATTCTACCGCATAAGACGCCTTCTCACTTTCGAAGCTAGAAAGCGACTGGTCCAAACTACCTTTTTACCCTTGCTTGACTATGTTGACTTTCTATACAGTCACTGCCCCCAGAATGCGCTCCAAAAACTCGATACACTTTACCATCGTGCCTTGAGATTCATACCTGACATGCCCTTGCAGACTCATCACTGCCTGCTTTACCAGGCAATTGATTGGCCGTCACTCTCCACAAGGAGGCAAAGAAATGCCCTCATGTGGCTCTTCAGGGTGCTCTCAAACAAGCTCCCACCCTACATCGGTAACCTGTTTAAATGGTCTGTGGGCACTTATGGACTCCAAAATTCCACCCCTGTCCTCCTCAACCTACCGAGGATGAAGACACACCTTGGCTATACTGCCATCAGCTCTTTCCTCCCATCGCTCTGGAATAACACTCAGAAAGTACTTAAATGCTCCCTCCTGCCCAGTCTGTATGTATTCAGACAGTGGCTCTATCAGTGCCTGAATACTGTATGTGATTGTTTTAGGTAACATGGACATATAGATGGAATACTCCCAGCTCTTGAACCCCGTTGGCCGCCTATTCCCCCTGCGGCAGGCTTCTCCTAGCATAACTCCCCTCCACCCTGGCCCCCTTCCCCCTGCAGAAATCCTCTAGGGGTATTACATCTTAGCAGGTTTGCCCTTCTCTCCCCTTATGTGTCTCCCATCCCATTGTCCCCACTGTCTCCTGCCTCCTCTTCCTCCCTCTACCTACAACCTCCTCCCATCCCCTCTCCACAGTAGTCCCCAAACCTACCACTAAAGCATGGCTGGGCATGTACACAATCAGTAATTAATTATGTCTATTATTTGTTGCAGCTGTACTCTAAGATTTTTGCCTGATCCCTGTACGTTTTTTGTTATGGTTTGACATTGCTTATAGTAATGAACTTGTACTTTGTGTCCAGGACCATCTTGCAAATGAGCTTGCTCAACGATGTGAATGCCTGGTTAAATAAAGTTTGATTGATTGATTGATTGATTGAGTAGTTTCTGAACACCCGGGGGAGTTAAGCCCATTGTGGATTTCATAGCCAATAGGCAAACCTGGTACTTTATCCTGCTAGCTAGGTTTAGCCAACCAGATTGTGCATAAAGCTGACAAATGTGGGAGAGGCGATTAGCTCCTGACACAAGTCTGCATGCCTTACTGAGCATTATTTTATACGCTATTTACAGTCATGTGGCCCCCTTACACACATAAACAAATTTATAAAGTAAAGTAATATTCACAATTTCCAGTGATGGTGTTTCTTGCTTCACCCTACATTGTAATGCCGAACCCATGGAGAGATGCCACGTTAGTACGGGCAGGTAATATAGGGACACTACCATATACACAGTGCGAATGGTCACCTCCAGTGGCATGCACGGCCGTGTGGTGGTTCCCATAAGATGTCAATGGGGAAAGAGGGCAGGAATAAGGAAAATATGCAAAACCATGGAGGAAAAAAAATTACACATACCAGACCTGGAGGTATAGTGGAAGGTGGCCCAATTGGCACAGGCAACTAGTCTGGCTAAAAAAGACATGGGGACAGGAATCACACTAAGTCAAAGTTTGTTCTCAGGTGCAAGATGGGAGCACAAGGAAGGGAAGTGACTTGATCAGGGACACGCAGCAAGCAAGTGGTGTCTGTGTGATGCAAGCCACGGTCTCCTAGTTTACACCTCATATCCATACAAGGCTGTGTTACACCACTTAAAGCAGAACTGGATTTAATGTTATGAGATGATAAACAGTGTATCAACCACCTACAAAAAAGGCAGTATGGTAAGAAACTGACATGACGGTTTTCATAGTGAGGGGGTAACACCTGCACACTGAGGGTAGCTTTTTTTGTTTGCATTTGTATACATGACTGACAAGATTAGACCCACTGTACTGCTCCATGATAAAGAGACAACATGTCAAGAGGGACCAATGCATAGATGAGCTGGTGTGCAGCAACATAAATGTCAGTCTGTACTAGCATCCTCTTTGGGACAAGTAAAATAAACAGGCACCATGCAATTCTGCTTAAAGTTGGACCAGCATAACATTCTGTGGTGATTTGCATATGCAGCCCATGATGCTTTGCATTGTGTGGGCATGTGTGATTTTGTATTTTCTTGAAACTTGGCTTCCCAGCCAAATGCCCTTTGGGGTAACCCTTGCCTCAGTGTTTGCGCACAGAGGCTCTTTGTCTTTTAAATAGTTTTTTATTTTAATGGGTTCACCACAACATATCCAAGACACACTGTCTTAGGGTAGCTGGTCCATTCCACTGGGGTGTCAAACAGACGAGGCATACTGATGAGTCCTGGTAGGACGAAACACGTGTCTATGTCATCTGTTAGTACCCTTTGCAAACTGTGTGAGAAGCCTTTCGGCACCATGCAATTCTGCTTAAAGTTGGACTAGCATAACATTCTGTGGTGATTTGCATATGCAGCCCATGATGCTTTGCATTGTGTGGGCATGTGTGATTTTGTTTTTTCTTTAAACAGTAATTAGTTGCATTGAATACTTGACAGACAACAAATAACAGATGATAAACTAAACATAAGAACTTACCCGTGATAGTGATAGCTTTGTCAGTGCTTTACTCAGTCGCTTGCAGTCACCATCTGATGAAAGGCTACCTGGGAAGGTACGCTTATACGAATTCTTGGTGCATGATGCCTTCCGGTGACAGACTTGACGTATAGGTGGTACTGCGCTTCTATTCCGCTCGAGATGCTTGCAAAATTTTATTTTGAACTGCATGTAATTCTGAAAACAGTCTTCAGTGAAGTGCACTGAACATATACAGGGAGCTGCAGCTGACTGCCAATCCCACACCCTATCAATGCATACAAACTCTACCCACTTTTGAAACTGGTCCAGTGATTTCACCCAATCAGGGAATTGAAAAACAGACACCTCTTCTGAGGGTTTGTTGTTGCAAATGGCAACTACACAATAGTTAACCATGGCAGACTGAGTATGTGAAAAACGACACAAATTAGCTGCCCGGAAATGAATCAATGTGTTATAATCTTATGATGCACACACTAAAAGAAAGAAACAATAGATTATCATACACATGTAAAATGGCTGTTGGATTGGTGCAACAGTGATAGGAAACTAGGGCTGGTAATTATTGCGTCGATATAGTTAGGGTTGCGTGCAGACTTCTATGTTAAACCCAAGGTTTTGAACTTTAATAACTTTGGAACTGTCCAACGGATTTGCATGAAGTTTTGCATGCATATCGTTAGGGGGAAGGTCTCTTGACGTGGCAAATTTCAAGTGAATCCATTGAATGATTCCAAAGTTGTTAAAGTTCAAAAATCCCTAAATTTATAACTTTTCAAACAACATGAAGTCTTGCTGTATTCTGACATATGCAGTGATCCCCAACCTTTAAACTGCCCTGGAGAACAAAGAGTTAACTTTCTATGCAGAGCATAGAATGCTGAGCTCGAGCTCGGTTGGAGTCTCTGTCTGGAGTGTTTCAAACTCAAACCGTCAGATTCTTTACTCCACCTCACTGAACGGTCGCTCCGGAAATTTCTCCTTCAGCTCGGTTCAAAAGTCAGTTAAAGTCTCAGTTTTCGTCGGTTTTTAAACCGAAAAAGTTATCCGCATAGTCGGTTCGGTCTCCGTCTGTGGTGCCTGAGTACTAGATAGGAATTGTTCTATTTTTCTGTGTGGAACTTGTAAAAGTGCAGGTCGGTTCTGCTGAACCAATCATTTGATAGTGAAATCTTGTGTTTTGTGTTTTACTTAGTGTGTGGTTACCGGTTCTTATCGGTTCTAAAAAAAACGTGTTTTACTACATTTTTTTCCAATACCCGTGACACGGTTAGGAACCGATAAGGGAGTCTTGCCTGGCGGTTGCCATAAAAAGGGTAAGTTGGTTAGGTTGGCCATGTCTGAGAAACCCAAGAAAAAAACCGGGCCCACTGGGTTTCAACACTGCAGTGAGTGTGGGGAGGTCTTTTCTAAGGCCGATCCCCACACCACCTGTGTTTATTGTCTGGGGTTTGACCACCTCGACTCAGACTGCCAAATATGTAAAAATTTTCCCAAAGCTACCCTTGAGAAAAGATTAGGTAGACTGAGGGAAAAGGAGGCCGAGAAGTCCGCTGACCTGGATGGCAAGCCCGGTTCGGTTCCGACCGAACCAGAAGGAGTGCCCTCTGACCAGGGCAATACTTCTTCGGGCAAAAGGAGAGCCGATTCCGAGGGATCGGTTCAGACAAAAAGAAAACGCAAAGAAAAATCGTCCGGTTCGGATCCAGAGGTTCATGTTCCGACCACCAAAGAGATAGCCAGAGCGATTCGGATTGTGGAATCGCTTCGCCCAGGTCCTACCGATCCGGCACCTTCTGTCAGGGGTTTGGTTCGGTTGGTTCCCCGGTTCAAGATTATACCCTTGAAGAGTTTTATGAACCGGAGTTTGAAGAGGAAGGGGAATTTGAGGATGATGATGATGAAAGTGAGGGTCTGGATGTGCCTGTGGAACCAGACATCTCCCCAGATAGACCTTCAGGTGTTTCCCCTCCTAGGCTTTCTGAGTCCCCTTCTCACTTTATGTTCTACAGAAAGGTGGCTGAAACCCTCCAGCTTCCTATGGAGGAGGCATTGGAGGATCAAGAGGAGCCTGATTATGTAGAAATGATGGACGTCCCAGAGTCCAGGAGACTGTCTATTCCCCTCCACAAATCCTTTGGGAAGCAGGCACAAAAAATTCTAAAGTCTCCTAACACTATACCTCCTGTGGATAGAAGAATGGACAAGAGGTATACACTTTCAGGCTCAGACATGGAGTTCTTAAAGCAGCAATGCAGCCATGTTGGGGTTGTGCAGGCTGCTGCCTGTGACAAGGCAGATATTCCCTTGGCTTCACACCCCCCAGACAAGGACTCCAGGAAGATTGATGCCATGGCAAAGAAACAGTACATGGCATCTTCCTTGGGACTCAGGCAGGCGAATTATATGGCCTATACAGCCAGGTACCAGAAGTCCTGGTGGGACACTGTACTGGCAGTGGCTAAACAGGCGTCCCCCCAGCTGGCCAAGGAGCTGGAGGAGGTGGCTGCAGATGGGACTGAGGCATCAAAAGTACAGTTTCACGCTGCTGTTGACTCCAATGATGCGTCATCAAGAGTCATGGCTACATCTGTGGCTCTTCGGAGAATGGCTTGGCTCAGATGTACTAGCCTCTCACAGGATACCCAGTAGTAGGTAATTCTTTGTTTGGGGAGCAGACAGAGAATTACATGAAGAAAATGGATGAGTACAGGACCACTTATAGGAGTGCTCAGGCTAAAGAAAGGCAAGCAACTCCTCAAAGCCAGCAGTCTAGGGGCAGGGGCAGGCCTTTTCATAGGCCTTTTTACCAAGCACAGGCCTCTTCTCCCTTTTCTCAGAGGGGGTTCTTCAGAGGGGGAGGCAGAAGAGGGATGAACAGGGCTGCATCCACTCCTCAGCCTAAGGCCCCTGCCAAGCAGACACCCTGATGGGTCTGCCCGAGTCAACTCTCCTATTCCAGTAGGAAGCAGGCTGGTTTACTTTGTCCAGGACTGGATGTCTATTACCTCAGACAAATGGGTCCTGGAAGTAGTAAGCTAGGGACTGGTTCTCAGCTTCAAAAAATTTCCAAAGATGAGAACCAGATCCTTCCCACCTGCAGGTCTCTCAGAAACCCTTGCCCTAGAGACAGAGGTTTTGTCTCTTCTGGCCTTAAGTGCCATAGAGGGAGTTCCTACCCTACTCTGGAGCAAAGGCCTGTAATCCAGGTACTTCCTTACCCCAAAAAAGACAGGGGAGTGGCGACCCATCCTAGACCTAAGATATCTGAACAAACGTCTTTTAAAACCAAAGTTCAAGATGGTAACTCTGGGAATAATTCTTCCCTCTCTAAGACCAGGAGACTGGCTAGCCTCCCTGGACCTCAGAGATGCCTATTTTCACATTCCCATCGGGTGCTCCCACAGAACGTACCTTGGGTTCAAGTTGCCCTCAGGCCACTATCAGTTCAAAGCAATGCCCTTTGGCCTAACATCAGCCCCAAGGGTTTTCACAAAGTGCCTGGCAGTAGTGGTTGCTTTCCTAAGAAGAAAAAAGATTTTCCATTTTTCCATACCTGGATGACTGGCTCATAGTGGGGCAGTCTGCAGACCGAGTCAGGTCAGACCTGCAGGTAACTCAGCAGGTGCTCACATCTCTAGGATTTCTTCTCAACCTTCCCAAGTCAGTTCTCAAGCCAGTATAGCTTCTCACCTTTATAGGAGCAGAGCTGGACACTGTCAAAGCAAGAGCCTTTCTTCCCCTGGAAAGGGCAAGAGTTCTCACAGAACTGCCTTCTTCCTTCAGCTTCAGGTGTCTTGACCAGCAAGGTTTTTTCTCCAACTCTTGGGCCACATGGCAGCCTCTACAGCAGTGGTCCAAGGGGTAAGATTCCAGATGAGGGACATCCAGTTCCATCTGAGGACTTTTTGGTCCCAGAGGAAGGATTCCCTCACCAAACTGATTCCAGTGACTCGGACCCTGATCCAAGCCCTTCAATGGTGGCAGGATCAGGACAATCTAAGGCAAGAGGTCCCATTTGCAACTCAGTCTCATTCAGTGGTCCTTACCATGGATGCTTCCCTTCTGGGCTGGGGTGCCCATCTGGGGGCCTTCACTGCCCAGGGTCTGTGGTCCCCTCAGGAATCCCTTCTCCATATCAATCTCATAGAACTCAGGGCAGTTTTTCTGGCCCTGCAAGCTTTCTCTCAGTCTGTGCAGAACAAGGTGGTCCAGGGCAGAACAGACAACGCCACCACCATGTGGCATATCAACAAGCAGGGAGGCACTCAGTCTACGGCCTTGTGCACAGAAGCTATGAAGTTGTGGTCCCTGGTTTATTCCCTGCAAACCTCTCTGATAGCAGTTCACCTTCCAGGGAAGGACAATGTGCTAGCAGATGCACTGAACAGGATCTCACAGGGCCATCACGAATGGTCCCTGGACCCTCTGGTATTGAAGGTGGGGCACTCCAGAGATGGATCTTTTTGCAGCCCCAGACAATCACCAACTTCCTCTCTTTTGTTGCAGACCCCCAGTCTTGGGCTCAGTCCCCCGGGATGCTCTGATTCTGAACTGGGAGGGGAAATTTCTGTATGCCTTCCCTCCCTTCCCACTTCTGTTCAAAGTTTTAGTCAAGATAAAGTCACAGCCTTGCAAAGTCATTCTGATTACTCCAGATTGGGCCAGACAGCCTTGGTACCCTCTGTTGCTGTCCCTAGCTGTTCACCTTCCCCTGTTTCTTCCCAGGAATTACAGCCTGTTAACCTCCTCTCAGGGGAGGATTTGGTACCCCAATCTTCAGTCTCTCAATCTCAAGGCATGGCTCTTGAAGAATTAGAGTTTGCAGATTTGCAGCTGTCTCAGGGGGTTCTGGATATTCTCAAAGTTTCTTGAAAGCCTTCCACCAAAAAGTCTTACAACTCCAAATGGAAGAAGTTCAGCATTTGGTGTTCCAAGAAGCATATTTCTCCTGATACTGCTGAGTTGCCCGCAGTCCTGGATTATATGGTCCATCTTAATGGCCTGGCCATCAGACCAGCTACTGTCAAGGTACACTTGTCAGCTGTTTCAGCTTTTCTATCAGTGGGAAAGCCTTCCTTATTAGCATCTCACCCTGTATTCTGTAAATTTTTTAAGGGATTGCTCGATACCAATCCTCCCTTTAGAGACTCTGCCCCTGCCTGGGATTTGAACGTTTGCATTGCTCAACTTATGCAACCTCCCTTTGAACCCATGTCCTCAGCAGAACTTAAGTACTTGACTTGGAAAACTGTGTTTTTGGTAGCCATTACCTCTGCCAGGCATATCAGTGAGTTTCAAGCCCTGTCAGTGGAACCTGATTTTATCTCCTTTCATAGGGATAAAATGGTCCTTAGAACCAATAGAAGGTTCTTGCCCAAAGTGGTTTCAGATTTTCACCTGAACCAGTCTGTGTCTCTCCCTGTTTTCTTCACGGATTATTCTTACTCAGGAGAGAGGAGGCTACACAGTTTAGATGTTAAAAGGGCCCTCAGCTACTACATAGAGCGTACCAAGGGTCACAGGTTTGACTCCCTCCAGTTGTTCCTCACTTATGGAGAAGTAGGAAAAGGCAAACCTGCCACTAAAAGAACTATTGCCAGGTGGATTGTGTCTTGTATACAATTCTGCTATGAAAAACTGGGAAAGATTCCTCCCTCAGGCCTGAGGGCTCACTCCACAAGAGGTACAGCTGCTTCCCTGGCTGCTGCCAGGGATATTCCGCTCTTACAAATCTGTCAGGCAGCCACCTGGAAAACAGTCCATACCTTTACCAACTATTAGTCTCTGGATATCCAGGCTAGGAATGATGCTCGGTTTGGCACAGCAGTACTTCAGAGCCTATTCCCAAAGTAGGTTCTGTCCCTCCTCCATGGAGGTACTGCTTGGTAGCTTAGTCTGGGTACTAAAACCCTCCACATCACTGCGGCCCATATCCCCCCGAGCAACCAAAAACTCGCATTTGACTCTATCCTCCACAGTATCTCCCACATACCCAACACTAGTGAAGTTATTATTATGGGAGATTTTAATGTCAATTGGCTATCCCCTGCCTCATCCAGCTTCAAAGACACTGCCCTGGCATATGATCTTACCCAACTCGTCGCCTCTCCCACCAGAAGGGACAGTAGAACAGGGACCTCCACCCTTTTAGACCTCATCTTCACCAACAGGCCACGGAACATCTCCCATGCCACAGTGCTCCCTGACTCTATCAGTGACCACTCCCCAGTGACCTGCTGGTGGTCGGGAAAATTACCCCCTGCCCCCCCCAAAATCACCTGGCAGAGGCGACTTAAAAGAGGAGGCTTAGAGAATCTCAAAACCCACCTATCTACCAGCAATTGGCTCCCCATCTACACCACGCAGTCTATAGATCTTGCTCTCTCCCACTTTATAACCACTTTCAACACAGCCTGCGACATTTTGGCTCCCCTCTCCAAGCAAGTAGTGAAAACCAGAACCACACCCTGGATCACCACCTCACTACTTAACCAGCTCCATCATAGGGACAACCTATGGCATAAGGCCCTTGACTCCCAACGCACCCAGGATAGACAGCTATACCGGGAGGCCCGCAACAAATGTACCTGGGTCCTACGACAGGCGAAAGCTACTTACTACCAACAAACCCTTACCTCCTCCTGGGGAGATGGTAAAAAATTTTGGATCAATATAAAGGAACTCAGTGGTAAATCCTGCTCCCCCGCACCCACCCAGCTCACAATAAATGGGGATATCACCCAGGATCCTTCCTCTATCGCCGAAGCCCTCAACTCTGCCTTCTCTGACCTCTCCCATATACTCCTTCCAAACTACTTCCACACTGTCCCCCACCCTCCCTCCGATACCTCGGTAACAACAATACGATACCCTATCGGCTGAGAGTCATTTCCTGCCTCGAGGCAAAACACTACATTTCCAAAGCTATTGCCAATACCCGGCACAGCAATGATTCTCTAGATCTTAAACTCATTCGGCTGACCCTGGATGTCACACTACCCCATCTCACTAAATTTCTCAACCTCTCTTTATGCCTAGGTCAATTCCCCTCAACCTGGAAGAGAGCCATAATCACACCCATTCTGAAGAGCGGTGACCCCATTAACACAACCAACTATAGACCGATTTCGATACTTCCACCTCTGTCCAAGGCACTGGAGAAAATAGTTTCGGACCAACTATCAGAACACCTTACTAAACACAACCTTCTCTGTCGGGAACAGCATGGTTTCCGGTCCGGCCACAGTACCGTCACAGCTCTTACTGAGCTCACCTCATTCATCCATGAGGCCCTCGACCAAGGCTCTATAGCAGGGGTGATCTATGTGGATCTAACCAAGGCATTTGACACGGTCAGTCATGAGCTACTGCTTTGTGTCCTTCCACAACTAAATGTGGTCCCAGAGGCTACTGCCTGGTTCAAGGATTACCTATCGGGCCGGTCACAACAAGTCAGGATAAACACCACCATCTCCTCCTGTAAAACAGTTTGCTCTGGTGTCCCACAGGGGTCTATTCTCAGCCCTCTACTATTCACCCTCTTTTTAAACTCTCTCCCCAAGTCATGCAGCGGTCACCTACCACTCTACGCTGACGATGCGGTAGTGTTTTGGAAACACCCACAGCCAAACGCCCTCCAACTAGCTCTACAGGGTTTCTTCAGGGAGCTTGAAACCTGGTTCACTGAACACCGCCTGATCATCAACTATCAAAAAACAAAGTCCATGATCTTTGCCCGCCGACAACGCCCGCACAGTCAGTCAGCTCTCCTAATCAAAAACAAACAAGGTGCCCCACTTGAACATGTTACATGTTTTAAATACCTAGGAATTTCATTAGACACCTCCCTCTCCTACCATAATCACATACAACTTCTCTCCTCCGCTGTCAACACTAGAGTGGGCATCCTCCACAGACTTAAACACTGCTTACCCACACAGGCCATGCATCTTGCGGTCTCCTCCTCTATCCTCTCCCTAGTAGACTACGGGATAGTGATATATGACTCTGCGGAACCCACCGCCCTACGTAGCATTAACACTGCTTTGAATAAAGCTTGCCACCTAGTCACCGGGTGTGACAGATTAACTCATACCTTTGAGCGCTACGCTTTGGCTGGTTGGCTAAACTTCCAAGGAAGACTTAAGTGCCACTCCTGCATCCTGGCGAAAAAGATACATCTCCAGCTGGCTCCCATCAGCCTTCTCTCCATAGTCGGCGTAGCCCCCCCCCCAGGCGTAATACAAGACTCGCAGCATCCTCCTCATTTCTGGTTCCCCATTGTAGAACATCCCTTGGGCAAAGATCCTTCCGCTACCGTGCCCCTCTTTGGCTAAACAGTCTACCCTCCCCCCCATCTCTCAGACCCGTAGCCTCTCCCTATTCAAAACAGGCCTCAGAGCCCAACTCGAGTCAGAAAAATGTGACTGT
The DNA here is from genome assembly GCA_016271365.2 of Neoceratodus forsteri. Taxonomy (NCBI): domain Eukaryota; kingdom Metazoa; phylum Chordata; order Ceratodontiformes; family Ceratodontidae; genus Neoceratodus; species Neoceratodus forsteri. The sequence continues at coordinate 214,737,530 of CM057456.1, forward strand.
GGCTAACTCACTGACCTCCTCTGGTGCTTTCATACCCCCAAAATACTTGACACAGGGTCTCTATAGATCCCAAGAATCAGCATCCTGCACGTCTCAGACAAGGGTTATCTAGAATTGCTGCCTACTGCTATCACCGGTTAACTAAGATTAAGCCTGGACTGCACTTACAGTACTGTTATGTGAATTTCTGCTTGTTTATTGTGCTTTCTCTGTACTTGTTTCCCCTCCACCCTCTGTAACCGACGTGGAGCCTTTGCAAAAGAGTCTGTGACTCAAAGGATTGTAATTCCGATTGTATCCAATAAATAAATAAATAAAACTATGCCAGAATACAGCAAGACTTCATGTTGTTTGAAGAAAAAATTACTCACCTCAGTAATTGTGTTTCTTCTAATGGAGTCTTGCTGTATTCTGACCTCCTTCCCCTCTCAGAACCTGTTTTTGGGAAGTGGGTGGACAGGTGCAGTGTTGCACCTCAGGGGTGCTCCTTGTTTACACCCTCCTCCTTTTTGTTTGGGTGTTGATTTATTACTGTTACAGTATTCGTATTAGGTTGGTTTTTGGTTTTTGGATTTCCTGACTTGAGTCTTCCTTGAGAATCCAAAACTCTTTACTGCCAGTTGGCTAGTAGGAATTTTACAATTTCCACATAGAATTGTTAGTTAGTTGGGCTCGTAAGAATCTGATGGTTTGAGTTTGAAACACTCCAGACAGAGACTCCAACCGAGCTTGAGTTCAGCATTCTATGCTCTGCATAGAAAGTTAACTCTTTGTTCTCCGGGGCAGTTTAAGTGTTGGGGATCACTGCATATGTGAGACTACAGCAAGACTCTATTAGAAGAAACAAAATTACTGAGGTGAGTAATTTTTTCTTTTTGCCTTTTCTTTGTCCACCTTGGTTTTAGGTTGTAGTCTGAAATTTTCAGGGTAGAAAGCCTTTGCCTCACAGATGTGTCTTTTGAAGGTTTGGTGAAAATATATTAGTCCGTTCAACAGTTATTAAAATTTGAAATTTACCATTGTTTCTTATGTGAAAAAAATGGATGACAGGCATGAAAGTACTTTTATTGTCGCAGGAGCTAGTATTTGTGCACACAGGGTCACAGTGTTTTCGCATAGGGCTCCTTTGTCTGCCATCTTGTTTTTCAGTTAGCGAGAGAACGAAAGTAAAGAAATCACATTAAAATGAATGGAATTAAAAAAACAAACACAACCTAGCTAAATGGGAGCCGTTGAGCCACATTCTGATGTTTGTTTCTTTTAATTGTGCCAAGAAACACCTTTTCTGGGCACCTGAAATCCTGGGTGCCGAGCTTAGCATCAGGATCACTTCTCCTGTGTTCTCTGTATGAGAACAGTGGGATTTTCTTGACTTCTGCAGCCACAGCTGAAACTCGTGCTGCTGGCTGCAGATTTAGCTTTGGGCCACCATTTTATCTAGTGTCTAGTGGCACCCCCCCCCACTCACCGATCACTATGTCTAGTGGCACTCCCACTCAACCCATACCTTTCTCTGGTGTCTAGTGGCACCCCCACCCTCCGATTCCCTTACTTTGTTTTATAAATCTGACACTGGGATGCCCACTCCCAGTGTCAGATCCCCTCCCAGCACATTCCATTTATATTTACTGACATGGGGCTCAATCCTGTGTTGGCATTACAAGCCCCTCCCCATGTGTGTGGGACACTGGAGAGCCCACTCCCAGTGTCCCCAAATATGAATTTGATTGTACCTGTAAAAGAAAACAGTCCACCAAACGCTTTTTGTTTTAACCTGGAAAAAGAAAATGGTCCTCGTCATCTCCGTCATCCCCTTCCTCATCCGGACCCTACCACTGAGGCACCCCCACCCCCACCCTTTACCATATACTTACCCCGAGGTCATCTGCTGTTATCTTCTGTGGATAGGATACATCTGTACTCTTCAAAACCGAACCACAAACTGAGGAATCGCGGTAAGTGCCGTATAATGTATTTCAGTGGAGTTTTGAACTTATGTTCACAACTTTGCAATTTTTAGGTATTTTTTCACCAAATTTTCAACATGGCCTTTTTGGGACCCCACCTCATGAACACTGCATTTCGTTAATCAGGCCCGGAAGGTGATTTTGCGGGAGCTGCCCTAAATCATCTTTCAGGACTGATTAATGCAATGACAGTGCCAGTGTTCATGTGGTGGGGTCTCAAAAAGCCCATGTTGAAAATCTGGTGAAAAAAATTCCTAAAAATGGCAAAGTTGTGAACATAAGTTAAAAATGCCTGAGCTACATGTGATCGTTGAAATGTTTCTACGCACACGCATAACTTTGGTAATTTTTTAAATTTTGAATCCAAATTTTCAGCATAGCCATTTTTTCACACCACCTCATGAACAGTACAGCTGTCATTTTTCACATTCTGTCCAAAATGTGTTTTTGCACCTGTGGTGTGGATTGGCATTTTAGCACAGATTTACCTATGGGGTTTATGAGAGTGGGGGTCATAAGAAAACTATTTTAAAAATGTGGGGTCAAAATATGAAAAAAATGACAAAGTTATGACAATTTGTTGCAATTTTGCTACACCCACTCGTAACTTCGGAAATGTTAAATATTTTTACCCTAGATTTTCAACATAGCCTTCTTATTACCCCACCTCATGTATGTCACAGCTGTCATTTTTCAAATCCTGGTCAAAATGTGTTTTTGCACCTGTGGTGTGGGGGAATGGCATTGCAGTTTTGGTGATGATTCGAAAAATTTCTGTACTGGGTATATGAGGTCGGGTAATAAGATGGCATTGCTGACAATTTGGTCAGTTGTCCTATAAATGGAAGCGCAGGGCTCAGAGGGCCCTGTGCTTCCACAGCTACATACATATACACACCTATGGAGGGATGGGAGAGCAGGGCCCAGAGGGTCCGGCGCTCCCACAGACAAATAAGGATATGATTATACTATCTGAAAAAGTAAGGAAATTCATTGCAAAAAACTTTGTTAATGCATCAGTTAGGGTTGTTACTAAGGCGACAAAGCAGGGAAATGTGGTGTTGGGGTTTCCAACCCTAACACCGCACCCCTGGCCTGCAGACACTGACAGGTGTTGGGGGGTGCCTTGGGGTCCTCGGCCGTAATGCTCACCCCATTCTCCTGTACTGCACCCATCTCAGCTTATTTACTTATGGAATGGGGTGAGCGTTAGGGCTGACTACCCCAAGGCACACCCCCGACACAATGAATACATATACATATACAGTACATATACCTCTGTGTATGCCACAAATGGAGACATACAGTAGCCAATTGCCACTCTTTAGTGTATCACAACACTAAATACTCCCTAAAGTACAATTTCATTAGGATGCTTGCGTCAGTGGAAAACTATGAAATTTTAATGCCTGAATCACTTGATATAAGAACATTTAATAGTCACAAAACCGCAGAAAGCACAAGATAAGTAATATGTGTGCAGCCGCAATTGATTTGTTTGTAATGCTAACAACATGACTATGAAAGTACCTTACTACTATCTCTTTGTAAATAGCTGTGTTGCCACAGTACAGATACTATGGTATTTTAACAGTTATGCCTGTATTTGGTAAGATGAGAATACCTGGGCAAAAGAAGGACATCTATCTGACAGCTTTAAAACAAGCGACACTATATAAATTACAATTTTGTAAGGCTACAGGGTTCAGTGGCAATCTATGAAACTTTGCCTCACACAGTTGCTATCATACCATTCAATAGTAAAACACACATAGACATTAGAAAGATGACTGATATATGCGCTGCCTCAAGTTAATTGTACAACGTGTGACTCGAACAACCTTGCCACTATAACTTTAGGAGTAGCTGTATGCCAGCAGTACTGATGCACAGGTGTTTCAATTGCTACTCCTGTGTTTGTCAAAAATAGAAGAACAGAACACAAGAACTGCATCTATTTGACATCTGTCAAACACAGAACATCTGACTGGCAGCTGTCACATAAATTAGCGCTATGCAAGACAAACTGTATGCATGACTCGGGAGTCAATACACATCGGGGTGACAATCACTACAGAGCACAATAGTTAATTCAAAGTGACAAAAAAACGAATAAAAAATTTAAAACTAAGCGTCAGCAACTTTGAAATCATGCCTCAATGAAAAGCTTATGTGGCATGCATAACGCTGCACAGTGCATGACGGGAACCTTCTGGTTGGCAAGAGGAAGTAAACCGTGCAGTCGGGGGACCTATTTAAACATGAAAATACCTAAACATTTAGACAAACGATGAAATAGGCACAGAACACTGATGAAAGGTAAACTAGCATTTATATTTAATATTTTTATTTTATTAGTGTCTAGGATTACAAATACCTTTGAGCAATTGCTGCTCGTTTACAAAGGTTCCACGTCAAAGGTTGGAGGGAAAACATACCTACAGAGGTTGACCATGGTTACAGGTATAATACATCGAAGGCAAGGCTTTAAATTTAAAGTACATAATGGAGAGACATTATAAGCCAGTTTATGAGAGAAAGAGCTTTCAGTGTGGACAGTACATTATATAGAACAGATAGTGATTGTAGGATAATAGGGTTAAAGAAAGGGGTGGGCAGGATGAATGACCATTGTCAGAGGGTGATGGATGGGCAGCATAAGTGCAGGGTAGGTAGGGGTTGGGGGAGGTTAGGGGTGGGAGGAGGGAAGCAGGTGATGGGAAAATGCTTGGGGGGGTAACAGGTCACCTTAGACTGGGGAGAGAGAGGAGGCTGCCACTAGGAGAAGCAGTCACATTGCATGGTTGATGTTAGGTATAGTCGGAGTTGCCTTTTTAAGGTTCCAAGTGTTGCAGGTGTAAGTACTTCATTGTTGAGGGCATTGTACCACTGAGGAGCTCTATGGGTGAATGACCTTTGGCCCATTGTGGTCCTGCATCTAGGGACCTGGAGGGTTTAATGTTGAGCACTACGTGTATGTTGGGTACTGCTGTATGCAGTGAGGAGCCTTTGAACACCTGGCAGCATGAAACCCAAGAGAACCTTCTTGTAAATCCGGCATGTCTGATATTGAATTCTACTATGAAGTGAAAGCCAACCGGCCTGTGTGTACAGGTCACAGGTGTGAGTTCGACGGGCAGTGCCAGTCAGGAGCCTGCAGGCTTTGTTGAGTGACACCAATATCCTGTGAAGTGCAGTAGGGGAAATAGAGCCGTAGATAGCCGTAGATAGCTAGACCATAGTCAATGATGGAGGTGACAGAGCTGTAGATAGCCAGTCTAAGGGCATCCGTAGTCATGCAGTGTTTGTGCCTGTGGAGCAGACCGATTTGTATGTTGGTGGCCTTTGCTATGTTGTCAATGTGCCGTACATAGGAGAGGGAGCTGTCCAGTATGATGCCAAGATATTTAAACTCAGGCGCATGTTCGAGGGAAGTCCCAGACTGGTTCTTTGATGGTGAGGGACTGAGATTTGTACTTGCTCCGTGTGTTTCAGAAAGTCATGACCTTGGTTTTGGTATCATTTAAGACGATCTTGTGGGATGTGAACTATTCTTCAACATGACTAAAGTCTCTCTGCAACTGACTCTCCAGGTGTTTGATGTCATTATGGTTAATAAACAGGACCGCACTGTCTGCGTAGAGTAGTATTTTCTGGTGGCAAACATTAGGGAGGTTATTCAGGAAAAGACAGAAGAGTAAACGGCCAAGTATGGACCCCTGCGGAACTCCGGAAAGGACTGTTTGTTTTTTTTATCAGAGGTGACACCGGCAATTCTAACATACTGGACCCTACCCCTGAGGTAGCTAGTGAACCAGGGCAATGCGTCATTGGAGAGCCCGATGGTTAACAGTTTGCCTAAGTAGAAGTGGGTGGTTAACGGTATCAAAGACCTTAGTAAGGTCGATGAATACTGCCCCCACACAGTTACCTTGGTCGAGGGTGGCATTTATGAGTCCTGTAAATTCCAGCAGTGCGGTGGTGGTACTATGCCCTTTTCTGAAGCCGTGCTGTTCCGGGCATTGGATTTCATACTTGTCCAGGTACTCGACTAACTGGTCCAAGACTATACGTTCAAGTGCTTTGGATAAGGGGGGGGGATGGAGATAGGCCTTTAGTTGGTATGCAGTGACTTGTCTCCACTTTTGTGGACTGGTATTATAGTTGCCTGTTTCCAGAGTGATGGGAATTGGCCCAATCTTAGTGAAAGGTTGAAGATCTTAGGGGTTCAAGGATATCATCTCGGACTAGCACAATCAGCTTCAGGTCGAGTGCATCACCACTGTACCTAGCTTTGCAGATGGCCTTGTGAATATAGGATCTGGCTAGGGGCATAGGGACCTACTTGAGGAAAGACTGTGGAACTGTGTGTACATGGGATGTCGTGTCATAGGGGGTGCTTGAGGAAGGGGCATTGAAGAAGTCAGGTGGAAGGACACTGCCGAGGTTTGAGAACGCATTATTAAAGGTGTTGGCGATAATGCCAAGGTCTTGCATAGGTGTACCATTGATGTTGAGTATTGTCGGAGGTGTTTTAGGATCCTTGCATGTAAGGTCTTTCATATTTTTCCAAAAATTTTTCCCATCACCCCAGGAGTTGGTCAGTGACTCTGAAATATTTGCTTTTGGCATTCCGTATTGCACGAGTGCAGTTATTTCTTGCGGTTTTGTATTTTTGTAGATCCCCTTGCGTGGGTGAGGCACGAGCACAGTGCCAGAGGTGGTCCCATAGTTTGAGCTGTGTTATGAGTTCAGAAGTGATCCGTGGGTTGGGTCTGCCTTTGACCTTCATCTGTTTGAGTGGAGCATGAATATCACAGGCAGCAGTAAAGTGGTTTGCAGACATTGGACATTCGCTTTAAGTAGATCAAAATAACAACAGTCCCAATACCGAACATTGGGAACTCCCCTCTCAATTTCAAGTGGCCCTGATTCTAGCCATTTACAGCAGTTATTTGCCTCCGACAAGTTAAATATGATTTAAACCACCGAATTACAGCCTCATTAAAGCCCATCAAAGACAATCTGAACAACAATTTGCAGTGGCCAGCCAGGGATGAAAGAGTCCCTTGTACACGTATATATCAAAACATTGATCTTCTTTTGTAAATTTTAAAATGTGATGCTATCATATAAGGAGTAAAAAGTATCGCTAGTATCTTTGCCAGGACCAACTGTGAGAAACAGAAGTAAGTAGAAACCACCTAATGAAATACCGCATTTAGTTTAAACATGATTTCTGGTTTGATCTAACATATCTGTTTTAGGACTATACTATTTTTGTAACATGCTTTACCCCCAGGGCTCTGGTTGGGTTCTTCTTCCACCACTTCCAATCCTGAATTCCCATTCCCCAAGACCCAGCCACTCACCTGGTCAGACCTCCAAGGTCCGCCAGCGACACACTGCTGTGCTGCCCCCCATGACTTCCCCCCAAGGCCGGGGTCATCTTCTGCCACTTTGGCTTACATTGCCGCTGTCTATCTGGCCACCCATAGCAGAACTGAAGACCTGGAGGATCCCTGGTCAGTGGTGGTGTGGGTCCAGTACTGAACGTGGTGGACAGCGGGCAGGGGCTTCATCTGCTCTCATCCAGTCCTAAGTTATGTCCCCTGTTTAGTCCTGCCCTCCCACCAGGAGCATGCCGTGTCATTGAATTCCGACAAGCCAATGCATCCCCACGACTAGATGCTCACCCCGGGCTCCAGCGTAACACTCTCCCTGCGCCCCCACTCTTGGTCACCCAAGTGGCAGTACAGCAGCAGAGCAGTGAGTCCCCCCTCCCTGGAGGAGGAGCATGTCCTCTGGGATGCTTGATTCACCTCCTCCCGGCCGGCCCTCCGATGGCCCTGGCTCATTCCCTGAACCCAGGTCACTGGCATCGCGAGCAGTAGCTCTACCGCTGTTCCAGTAGGCTGGCCAGGAATTAATATACTAGTTATGCTGTCCGTGTCAAACGACATTCAAATACTTATATCGCTGTAATAGATTAAGTGAAAACAGCAGTCATAAGTTTAAAACTGTATATAAAGTAAAATTAAGCAATAATCCACAAGAGGATGTGGGTTATGCTGGGATTTACCCACACCTGGTGTGGTTTGGTCATGAGACCACAGGCTGCATTACCAAATCCACACCAGAAGTGAGTAAATCCCAGCATAACACACACTCTGGAGTGGATTATTGCAATTATACAATGTTCCTATTTTTTTTAATTGAAAATTATTAAAAAGCTTAGATACTCCTGTTTTTTAATTGATTTTTTGTGTAATATCCTTCCTCTGTAACTAAAATAGTTCCTGTTGCTAGGTAGAATAGTGTTGAAGGAGAATCCCCCCACCCCACACACATAATGAGAATATGGGATGATTTTTTCTGTAGTGTTTATTTCTTTATTTTTGTGACAGAGTGACAGTGCGTGGTGTCACTTGTAATGTGATCTAGCTCAAAGTTCAGTTAAGGGTAAGAAACAAAAGTGCTGAAAACTCTTCATGAATAATACTGCTCCTGCTTGGCTTGGTACAGTGCCAGTCCCGGCCCCCGCCCCCATTTCAATGGGTTTCACGTGATAACCACGAAGGCATTTCGGCGAATGTAAGAACGGCAATGGTAAATTTCAGCGCAGACATTAACGGCAATAATTGCTTTTCTGTGGGCAGCTTTGCCACCCCACCCCACGCACCCTCCTTACTAATATAATCAACTCCGAGGTCGTAGCACCTCGGGAGGGGGAAACAATTGTCACCATTAATGTCTGTGCTGAAATTTACCATCGCCATTCTTACATCCACCGAAATGCCATCGCCGTATTTCCCTCGCTGTTATTACGTACTACCATTTCAATGCAGCAGCACTTTGTTATGCTGCTCGTCTGTATGTCAGAATTTCAGAGCAAAAAGGTAGCAAAGAAAAGTCTCAACAATAAAGGGATTGGTAGTCAGAAAACATTAATGCATTCCTCTCCTAAGTCTGGTGTGCTGGAAAAAAGACAACTGCCATAACGAATCATTTGCCCTCCTTTTAGAAAAATTGCGATCATGGATTAGCAGACACGTGGAGGAGACCGAAGTGGCCACAATTAGTGTTTAGTAAGTGCTTCAGCACAGGCTTACAAGTGGTCGAGTCATGCTGATGATCATGAAGATGGGGTGGTGCTCGCTAGTGTGGCTGGCTGATTCCCAAAAGAACAAGTAATGAAACAAACAAATGGGATGAGCGAGCACTCAGGAGCAGGCACCAGATCCGTAATGTAATAGCTTACAAAGCTTTTCAAGCAAGTAACAGCCATGACACTTACACTTTATGCTTCATTTGAATTAATTTATTTTATAAAATAGGTAGGGGAAAATCATGGCTTGTGATTGGATGAGGCAGGCTGGCACAATACATTTACCTCAACATAATGCATAGGTATGAAAAAGTACCGGTGCCAGCCTGCCCCATTACCTCAGATAGCATTGCGCCTTAAGTTTCAAGCCGACAACATTTTTCTCTTGAAGACAAACCCAACTCTCATCTCCACTGCTCACTTACCTGCTGCTCGTCCTAGTCCACCCTCTTCCTTTTTCCTCACTTTTCATCCATGCTTAGTTGACCCCCCCCGCCTGCTTGACCGACTACACGCCCAATAACCCCCCACACACTAACACTTGCTCCTGGTCTTCAAAGCAGGCAGCAAGGACCAAAAAACAGGCAAAGCTGCATTATGGAAACTCATTCCCAGTCCTCAGAGCAGGCAGCAAGGATCAGGAAACAACAAGGGAAAACATCCGGAAGCCGCAACAAGGGTCGAACTGTTTAAAATAGTTTTGAACAATAAAAATAAACAGCTGTTTGTCCGTCTCACTCCCCATCCTCAGAAAAGGCAGCTAGGACCGGGAAACAGCAGGAGACATAATAGCCAAATACACCACAGCTCCCCCTAATGACAGGTAGCGGAGGAACTATTTTACACTGAACAGCAGTATTTTTTTGGGGGGGTTGGTAAGTTTTCCTTTTTTCAATTTTTTTAAACTACCTACAGTATGTCCTGTTTTATAAGTGCAGTAAGACACTCCAGGTTGGTCCTGATACTGAGATGAAAACCCTTATAGGGGCTGTAAGGCCCTCTGCCTATGGCATCGGGCCTCACTACGCCCCTGGGCAGGCAATTATCTCAGCATAAGGACAACCCTGTTATGTTTTATTGCTTGACTATAACATATCAGATTATTTCATTAAAGCTGCACATAACGTGCTTTAATTGTTGCTTTATACATCTATAGCAGCATGTCATTGTACATCAGTCTTGCGATTTTTCAGTTGCAGTATTGCTTTAAACCTGTAAAGTGCTTCATTTCTAAACTGCGAATGATGTGCAAAACAATTAAGACAGGTGATGTACCCTATAACAGCCTTCTCCTCCTGCAAACCATGGCGCTTTGCTCCAAAACACAGAGCGCCATCGGGGACATGGCTTCCTTGGTGGCAGCACTCTTTAAATATCCCAAAGGGGATCACATGTTCAAATTGCTATATGCAGTACTGCACAGTCACATTAAATTTGTGAACATATAGCAAACAGTAAAATTTATGTCTAATTAAACTGCCATGAAAACAGTGTTAAACAGTGCAAAGTGAATTTTAGAATCAGTCATTGAAAAAATAAACCTTAGTTAAAAGGTCTGTTGCTCAACATTACGTTGGACACACTCAGTCATAACTCAGTTAATTTATGTGTACTCATGTGTCTGTCAAAGGCTCTGTGTGTGACACTCTGAGACTCTGTATCTATCCGAAGGTGCTTTTTTGTCTGTCAAGTAAATGACAAACCAAAACTGAGATATGGTGGCTCCAAAGTGTTTTTATTACATTATGCAGGTGATCTGATGTACAATGAAAGTCTTAATTTTTTTGATACTCTTTTTTTCTACTTTTTATTCCCTTCCCCCACCACTGCAGCTAGGACCTCCTTCACTGGACCACAAGTCTATACTCAACCCACAAGAGAGCGTCATGCTGATATGACTTACCCAGCTCTGCTAAATATGATACACATCCACATTTTGCAGAACAAAGCTACTTAATCATCATGTTGTTATTTATGCCCCCCCTCCCCGGAAGGATTACGATGCCTCAGAACCACCTGTCGGTGGCACCAGCCAACACTTGTCTGTCTAGATGCGATACTCAAAGAGGATTTATTTTAATAAATAGTGCTCAATTTTGGGTTGCCTTTATACTTTTGTATATTCTGTTTTTCGAAAATCACAAATTACAAAAGTGATATGAAAATTTAACCTTATATTGTCTAAGTCAGAAATATATGTATGTTTTAGGTGAAACATAACAAAGACTCGGTGACTGGACATTCTGTTGAAAATGCAGAGACTTTAACAACATTCCAGAATGAGATGCCGCAGAATTCTTTGGAAGAAGGCATAGACTATATTAGGTCTTTGATTCAAGCAAATAGACTTGTAAAACAGGGAATCAAGAACAAATTGTTTAAGCTCAGCACAGAAGAAATGAACATGAGCAACTTCTCAACCAACAGAGTAAGTTTTCCCATCTTTAAGCAAGTATCATTCAGCACCTGTGCCTTAATGCAGATAGAGACAGTTGTGCTTTTCTTAAAGGACACTGGCAACAAAACATGTATCTGGCTTTATTTTTACTTTATAAGGTATAGTGTATCAAAATACTCTTTATTAAATTAAAATATTGTTGAAATGCACCTACCACTCTATTAGACTTTGGCCATTGCTGCTTCTTTGAGTTCTCAGAAATGTACAATTCAGTGGGAAGCAGGACTGCAGTATGTAATTTTAGTCACAGCACAGTTTTGCTCCTGCTAAAAGAAATGCACGCACACACACACACATTGTATTAATGTAAGACATCTCCCACCGTGCCATCTCTCCTAGCATACCCAGTGAAGAAGAGGGCAGGCAATAAACACAGGGTTGACTTTAGTGTCTAGGGGTAAATTAGAGCTTCTTCTTGCCAGGAACCAACCCCTGCTTATCTTTTTTCCGGTCTGGCATTCCTAATGCCCCTGGAGGCATGGCCCACCAAGGTGCTGTCTATGAAGTCTCTGTGTACCTCAGAGGGAACTGCTTTGGCCATGTAACCTCTGCCTCTGTATGGGGAGAATGCTTGCATTCTCATCCTCCTCCTCCTCCTCCTCTTCTTTCATGGTCTCCCTTGTACAGTACTGACAGTGACACATTTGTTGCTCACTCCACTGGCTAGCTGCTGATCTTGGTCCTTCTTCTTTCCCTTTGGTTTTGGGACACATGAAGACACCTGTTGCTGGTCCAAAAACAGGGTTGTCTTTGTATCACACTGTACACATTATTTCTTAGCTTAGTAACTTGGGATAACTCAGTATCTTACTTCAAGAGTTAGCTCTTGCAGCAGGTAACACAGTTAGGACTGTCGCCAGCAGGTGACAGGAACCCACGGCAAACTTCTAGCCAGCAGTCTATGGTCGGCCTGCCTCCTATGTCACGCATGGTATAAAGGGTGGGTGGTCCCTGATGTGCCCCAGTTCTTTTCCCACCGTTGACTCACATTCATCGGCTCCACGGCTTGCTTCTCGCTAGTCCGACCGCCATTTTCTCAAAACTTATAGTCTTTTACTTTCATCGAAAGTACTCGCTTTAGCATTTATTTCTTCTGCGTGTCATCTTCCCCGATGCCCTCTTCTAGACACACTAACAAGTGCACCTGTGGGAAGCAGATCCTGGCTAAAGACTGCCAATCGGCCTGTCTGTTGTGTCTGGGCCCAGACCACAACACCCAGAACTGTCAACACTGTCTAAAATTCAACAGTTGGACATACATCCATCACTAGAAGACCCTGCAGGCCTATCTCATGGAGCAATGGTTGGTCGCCATGCAGCAGGAATCTTCTTCTGAGAGAGAATCTTCCCACCATTCCCACAAAAAGTCTTCGGGGAAACACAAGAGGGAAAGAAGGAGAGGTCCCCTTCGCGATCAAGATCCTCTGGCTCTCACTTTGCCTCCAGGGGCAGTTCAGACTCCACTTCTCATGAGTCCAGGCTCACCGTGGTCAAGCCCCCAGCCATGGTCTGGGCAACCGGCAACAAGGAAAGAGGATCTGGGTCTTCAGGCCCCTCTCTCCAGCTCATAAAAATCAGGCCGTCGACAGGCCACTCTACTGAGGTAAGGCGCACTGTCAGTTCCTTCCCGGTGCCGACTCCAGGGACAGGCAGAAGGCCTCTGGTCAATCTTCTGGGAGATCATCCTCTCTCCCACCCAGGCACTCTTAAGAAGCAGGCGGAGAAACCCTCCAAACCACCACCAGATAAATGTCCATTGGACAAATGCCCGCCTTCTAAGCATTCGTCGGACCACCGACATCAGACCTCCGACAACGCTCCTAAGGTTATCCACATGCCGGCACCACCAGCAGGAGCTCTGTCATCTCCGGTTTCCCTCCCGCCACCAGTTGACGACAGACCTGACGACAGCCCTATGGAGCACGAACAGGCATCGGTCCCCCAAGACAAAACGGACCACCAACGACAGTAAGGCTAATGCCACAATGCCATTGCACCTGGTATTTCCACCGACGCCGGACCAACATACGGTGCCAGACACCGGCACCGGTCAGGACACAGGAGCTGGACCAACGTCAGACTCACCATCAGGTTCAGACCCAAAATTGAACCTTTCACAGATCAAAGACCTCTTCAGCCATTGAACATCCTCCCTCCAAAGCCACAACCAGATGTGTCTCAGCCACCAGACATGACTAAAGCTCCGGATAATGGGGCCCCTGCAAGGGTTCTGACCCCAACACTGGACATAAGCAAGGTGCCTTCACCTCCTCCAGATAAGGGCCATGGCAAAGAGCCTCCTTCCTATGACAAACCCAAAGGGAAGGCTACCTGCAAGAGATATCACAGGTCTAGGTCACGGAGCCTGAGCCCCTCAAGCTCTCCTTACCATCATGGACTTAGGAAGAGGCGATGCAGATCCCACTCCTCTTCCTCCTCTGATTCGTACCAGTCCTCAGACTCTTCCTGCTCTGGCTCGTCCATTGGGGATCTTTCTCCTTTAGACCCAGAAGAAACTCCCAAATCCCCTCCTGATGACCCCTCTTTCATGGAGGTCATGAGGCACATCCAGTCTAATATGGGATGGGACACCGAGGACCTAGACCCGGAGAGAATGCGCTTGGCGAAGTATCTCTGCCAGAAAGATCCAAAGCCAGTAGTTAGCCCACCCCTGGTGGACACCTTCATGGATGTCACACAGGCGGCGAGGAAGCGCCCACATACCTCCATCACAGTCCCAAAGAAGGCAGATCACCTCAACAGGGCACCAGAGAGCAACCTTTTTTGGCGAGCACCCATTAGCTGATTCTGTGGTGATTTTGGCAGCCCATGATCAATCTCAGAGGCCAAAACACCTCAGCACATAACCCCTGGACACAGTCAAAACAACCGGACTCCATGGGATGCAAAGTATATTCTTCCGCCACTTGCAGTATTGGGAGCTTGAATTTTTTAAGACACATGGTTCAGTTCCAGAATGCCCTTTGGGAACAGGGGATGGACATCGTCCAAGAAATCGTAGACTGTCTGCGGAAGGCACAACTCCTCAAGCTTCTGCAGACCGGGTCGGATGTCAGCACCCATGTCCTCTGCTAAGTCTACGATTCTGCAGATACGGCAGCAAGAGCGGCAGTGACAGGAGTTTGTCTACGCCGTCACTTTTGGCTCCTGGTCTCAGGGTTTGTGCAGGATGTACAATCTAACCTCCTGGATGCACCCTTACAAGATTCAGTCCTCTTTGGTGAGGACACAGAGGATATTATTACAAAGATACAAGATTCTGGCAAGGCAGTTCAGACTGTAGAGTCCTTGTACTGCCCGAAGCAGAGACAGTTTTGAAGATCTTGTTTTCATGACCGAGGGGGACAACAGCCACAGCAACCCTGCTTTCAACCCCAATAGCCACAGTGGGGAGGCTACAGCTGGAGAGGTGCCCATAGAGGCTCTGCAGGATCCTCCTCTCGCTCAGCTAAACCAACCCAAGCCGCTTCCCCCCTCCAACTACTGCCTGACTCCTGGCCGGACCCACATCCTCCCGTGACCTCAGCAGGGGAGGGAGGCAGTCAGAGCTCACTTTTCATTCTGTGCAGAAACCTGGCGGAAAGTGACCTGTGATCAATAGTAGGTCCACCAACTCATAGACAATGGACACTCCATAGAGTTTGTCCAGACCCCACCGGACAGTCCCCCCCCATCCCGTTACTCAATGGAACACACAGGTCTGATTCATGCAGAGATTCAAGCCCTGCTATCCAAGGAGGCCATGAAACCTGTTTCCCAAGCCCGGAGAGGAACAGGATTCTACTTGCACTTTTTCTTTGTTCCGAAAAAGACAGGCAACCTGAGACCCATTCTGGACCTCAGCGAACTCAGCCAATTTGTAGAGTACAAGAGGTTTTGGACGGTCACCCTTCAGGGCCTACTCCCCATGATCCATCACGGGGACTGGTTGGCATCACTAGAGATGCAGGATGCTTACCTATACATCCTAGTGGCAAAGCCTCACAGGAGGTTCCTCAGGTTCACCTTCCAGGGCAGGCATTTTCAATTCAGGGTGCTACCCTTTGGCCTTTCATCAGCACCAAGGGTCTTCACAGAGTGCCTCGCATTGGTAGCAGCGGCACTTCGAAGGTGGGGGTCATTACGTATTCCCATACTTGGACAACTGGCTACTGACTCACTGGAGGAGAGGAGAGACAGGGGTGACATGATTGAAACCTTTAAATACATGAAAGGAATAAACAAGATGGGTACAGAGGGGCTGTTCAAAGTAAGGAAGGGGAGGGCCACCAGGGGCCATGATATGAGACTGGAGCGAGGAAGGTTCAGGAGGGAGATGAGGAGACACTTTTTTACAGAGAGGGTGGTGGCTGGGTGGAATGCATTAGCTGCTGAAGTGGTATGCAGTAGAACAGTGGACTGCTTCAAACGACGATGGGACAGGACAAGGGGGAGGGTTAATGAAGGGGAAGGGTGGAAGGGAGGGGCAGCTGCAGAATAAGGGGTGCTAGCTGCACATTCGAGCAGACTTGATAGACTTCTAGGCCTTTATCTGCTGGCAAATTTCGTATGTTCGTATAACAGCACCGTTCGAAGAACAACTGCAATGAACCATTCGGGACACCTGACCTGTTCTCTCTTTGAGGAACTAGGTATCACAAGCAACAGCCCAAAATCCTTCCTAATTCCAAACTGGAACCTGAACCTCATACGGGCATACCTCGATACTGCTTGAGAGAGGGCCTATCTGCCTCAAGACAGAGTTGCCCGGCTTCAGGCCATAGCTCACCACATCTTTTCTGCCTTGGTAGTACCAGCCAGAACTCTGTTACGACTGTTAGGACATATGGCAGTGTCCATCATTACAGTCTCCCTTGTGAAACTCCACATGAGGACAATCCAGTAGACCTTCTTTGTCCAATGAGACCAAAGATGCGACGACTTGGATCAACCAGTCTCCATCACGAAGCCGGTCCGGCAGGAACTCCAGTGGTGGATGTCATCCCCTTCACTGCATGAAGGGATGCCATTTCAAAGGGAAGTGCCAGACCAGGTCTTAACGTCCGACGCCTCAAGCTCAGGATGGGGAGCGCATCTAGGCATTCACAGGACTCTGGGCTCCTGGTCTGTGAACGAGGAGTCTCTTCACATAAATATCTTGGAGATGAAAGCCGTTCTCTATGCCTTGCAGGCCTTGAGCACTGTGCTCCACCAAGGACACCTCCTTGTGCAAACAGACAACATGTCAGTGGTGTTTTATCTCAACAAACAAGGAGGTACACATGCCTACCCCCTCTGCAGGGAAGCAATGAGGGTGTGGAATTGGGCCATATTCCATCATCTAAGGATCTCAGCTGTCCACATCCCTGGGGTCCAGAATACTCTGGCCGACGCTTTCAGCCGAACTCGGTCAAGAGCTCACGAATGGACTCTTCTCCAGTCTGTCGTTGACAAACTCTTCGACAGACGGGGAAAACCAGAACTGGGTCTCTTTGCCTCCTCTACCAACACAAAACTGCACAGTTTTTGCTCACTAGATCCAGGGTCTGGTGTTTTCTGTCGAGACATGTTGTCCCTGTCCTGAAAGGGGAGATTCCTCTACGCCTTTCCCCCCGTTTCCACTCCTGCAGAAGGTTCTTCTCAAGGCACAAGTGGATGGGGCAATAATGATCTGGGTGGCACCACCATGGCCTTGACAGATCTGGTTCCCACTGCTGCAGCAGCTGGCTGTGGAACCTCTGATTACCTTGTCAGTGAGCACTTACCTGCTGTCCCAGGACAATGGGACCCTGGTTCACCTAAACCTTTGGTCAGTACACCTACATGCATGGCTCCTGAGGACTTAGTCAAACTCTGCTTCGGAGTCTCGGACAAGATAGATGACATCCTGGTGGCTGCCAGGAAACCTTCCACCAGAACGCCCTATGCCATGAAGTGGAAACGCTTTTGTCTCTGGGCTATGGCTTGTCACCTAAACCCTATGGCCTGTCTGGTGAACACTCTCCTCGAGTACCTGTTGTCTCTTTCAGATGCAGGCTTGGGCTATTCCTCTATCAAGGTGCATTTAGCAGCCATTTCTGCCTACCATATTCCTGTCCAGGGCAGAACTGTGGCACAGATGGAGGTCACCTGTATCTTTCTTTGAGGTATTCTTCACATAACCTCTCCCCCATAAGGGACCCCGTCCCTCCTTGGGACCTGTTATTTGCTCTGAAGAAGCTGACCTTACCCCTTTTTGAACCAGCCGTGGATTACGAGCTTCACTTCCTCTCTTGGAAAGCATTATTTTTAGTAGCTGTTACTTCTGCTTGAAGGATTTCTGAGCTTCAGGCCCTTATGTGCAAGGAGCCTTATTTGGTATTCCACAAGGACCGGGTGGTCTTGAGAACCAAGTCTAAGTTCCTACCCACAGTGGTGTCTCAGATGACTTTAAATCAGGACATCCAGCTTCTGGTGTATTACCCTAATCATTCCAATAGGGGAGAGGCTCTTCTCCATACTTTAGATGTTCACTGCATTTTGCGGTTCTGCTTGTCCAGAACCAGGGACAGTAGATGTTCTGACCAGCTGTTTGTTACTTTTGCCTCCAGGACTCAAGGGGCCCCTGTGATCAAATGCACCCTGTCAAAGTGACTAGTCCACTGTATTTCTCTTTGCTATCAGAAGCACAACAAGCCCTTGCCGGGCTCGGTGAGGGGCTACTCCATGAGTACCATAGCAGCCTCATTTGCTGCACTTAAAAATGTATCTGCATCAGACATTTGTGCAGCCACTACATGGTGCACGGTCCATATCTTCATGAGACACTACAGTCTGGACATCGCCTCTAGACGTAGAGCAAGCTTCGGCCTCACAGTTTTGCAGGGTCTTCTCTCTTAAGAGAACATCCCCTTTCACTCTCCTCTTACCTACCTCCCGGGTTTGGTAGGTTTTTGTACTGCTTGGGAATCAGTCCTAACTGTGTTACCTGCTGCAAGAGCTGACTCTCAAAGTAAGATAGTACAGTTACGTAAGAATTTATCGTAGCAGTAGATCTTTGAGAGGAGCTCTTGCAGCAGGTACATTTCCCACCCTCCTTCCCCCACTAAGAGGTTATCTGCTGCATACGACCTCTGTCGACTAATACATGTATTGCTCCATGAGGTATTGACCTCGGTTCTCTGGTTCGGATCACATTACACCCAGATGCCAGAGTCTCTGGCAGAAGAACTGGGGCATGTCAGGAACCCCCACCCTTTATACCATGCGTGACGTCGGGGGCAGTCCCCGTCATAGACTGTTGGCTAGAAGTTTGCTGTGGGGTCTTGTCACCTGCCGGCTACAGTCCTAACTGTGTTACCTGCTGCAAGAGCGTCTCTCGAAGATCTACTGTTATGATAAGTTCTTATGTAACTGTACTTTATTCTTACTTTAACTGTTTTATTGAGGTTGCATTTTGCAAACATTGTACCTTTTCAATAAAATGCTGGACACAGGGCATGGCACTTGGGTATTAGTGTTGCTTGCAAACTCCCAGTAATTCATTTACACAGCAACAACACTCTGTTAGATTGTGACAGATAATATACAACCAAATGCTGATAGCATCTCCTGTCTAGGGCCCAGACATCAATCGGCAAGCAGCAGTCAACATAATCACTTTACTATACACAGTCCCGAAGCAGCTGTTCACGCGATCAGTTCTTAGCAACATATATTTAAGCAATCATGCACAACAGGGCATGTGTCATGCTGGGATAATGTCATGCCTCTGGTGGTTGGGCATGAAGCTGCAGGCCGAGTACGTCCAACACCTGAGAAATAAATGTTATCTCCATGACATACACCCTGGAGTGCATTATTGCTATTATAAATTTTTCTTACTTCAAAAAAAATTTTTAAATGTTATTTTTAGTAGCTTCTTGAATAAGTGTGATGTGCTGGGATAACATCACTGTTGAAGGTCAGCACTGACGAATCACAGCCCAGGAATTTTTCATGCTATTGTATAATATTATTTAACATATTTTCACAGTGACTCCATATTCCCATTTACACTGGTCACATACTGCACATAGGGTTAACATTTCACCGTTCTTTCGCAGCTGGGAACAAGACAAAGGGACCTGGGGTGTTCCCGGCCCTGTTTCACATAGCATAATCAGAACCTCTGGTAGCGGTCCAGAAACAGAGGCTATACCCATTCAGCCTGGACAGTAACTAAATATGAGGTAGATTACCTTCTGCTGGATGCTGTCCCTAGCTCCTAGCATGTAGTCCCTTGCCATCGTGTGGGTTTGGAGTCACTGTCAACATGGTCACAGCAACAGCAGCATGCCAGCTCACCAAGTCAGTCCCTTCCCTTAGGGTTCAGATCTTCGGCACCACTACCTACCCAAAATCTAATGCAGCACACAAGCCTCTGACATCAGTTTCATTTTGGCCACAGTCCTCCACCAGAATAGGTTCTCTCTTCTGATGTGTTTGCCCTTCCTTCAAACCCAGGACCACAGGAGCAGAAGCTATCAGGAGGCCTTCCTTGAGGGTGGACCTCCCAACAGGCACCCACTGTCCCCAGTCTTGGACCCCAGTTGGGGTCTGAGACTCTGGAGACCTGTATAGTACAGAGCTCTTCACAGTCAGGCACAGAACTACCATTCCTGGACCCACAGGCTCCTCCTGGGTGGTCACAGGTGGAGAAGCTCACACGGAGGTGCTCAGAACCCAGTGGGCTCTGTCTGGAGATGGTACTGAACCAAGAACTAAAAGTAATATGCGCAAGGAACGTCTTGGGAGAATGGGACACTTTGGAGGTGTGCCCTTCCCCTGCAATCCCCTGCTCCACTGAGCAGGCGTGGCAGTCCTGCACCAATCGGACGTTGTGCTAGGGGAGGACAGCGGTGGTCTCTTCAAAGAAACCACCACTGTCATACACAGTACCACCGCCCCCAAAATCTTTGCTGCCATGCTGGGAGCCCACCCCAGCGTTACCAGCGTCCCAGCGTCGTCTGCCGGCCGGGGGTGCCCAATCCCCATGGGCTCCACGGCCCCAGCCATCCCTTCTGCCCTGCTGAGGCCCACCCCAGCGTGGCAAGCGTCCGCTGCTGTCTCGCCGGCCAGGGTGCCCAATCCCGCCTCGGCTCCACGCCCCCCAGCCATCCTGCCACGCTTGGGAGCCCACCCAGCGTGGCAAACGTCTCTGTTGTCTGCCGACGGGGTGCCTAACTCGTCGGCTCCACGCCTCAGCCATCCTTCTGCTACGTTGAGTCACCCCATGCGGCAAACGTCAAGCACAACAATTATTAAAAAAAAAACCTGTAAAGTAAAAATGGTCCCACACAGTCTCCCCGCCTCCCCACAACCTGCACCCACCCACTGCACCCTGCTCTCTCACACACCCCTCACCCCATACTTACCTCCAGAGCTTGGCGCGACGATCATTGGTGGACCGGGAACACGTCTGCACTCTTCAAAGCCGACCGCGAACTGAGGAAATGCCGGTAAGCTGTATAATGGGCTAGATAGGGGTTTTCAACTTTATTGCATATCTCAGGCATTTTTTGGAATTTTTGCACCAAATTTTCAACATGGGGTTTTTGGGAGCCCTTCTCATGAATGATGTCACTGTCATGGCGTTATTCAGGCCCGAAGGGTGATTTCGCAGTCACTGTGCGAAATCACCCTTTGGGCCTGAATAACGCCATGACAGTGACATCATTCATGAGAAGGGGTCCCAAAAACCCCATGTTGAAAATTTGGCACAAAAATTCCAAAAAATGACTGTTTTACGAGCGTGCATTGCGCAGTTCCTACGCAGGCTCATAAGTTCGCGAATTTTCAATATTTTCACTCCAGATTTTCAACATTGCCATTTTACCACACCTCCTTATGACCAGTACAGCTGTCATTTTTCACATCCTCCTCAAAACATGTTTCCGCCCATGTAGCGCACAATGGCGCAGTCGGTGTGCAAAATCAAGTATGGGACACATTAAGAAAATCACAGTGACACTGTTCATTAGCAGAGGTCTTAAAATGGCTATGTTGAAAATTTGGTGAAAAAATTCCTACAAATGACTGTTTTACGAGCGTGCGTTGTGCAGTTCCTACGCACGCTCGTAAGTTTGTGAATTTTCAATATTTTCACTACAGATTTTCAACATTGCCATTTTACCACACCTCCTTATGAGCAGTATAGCTGTCATTTTTCACATCCTGCCCAAAATGTGTTTCAGCCCATGTAGCGCACAATGGCGCAGTCAGTGTGCGAAATCAATGTATGGGACACATTAAGAAAATCACAGTGACACTGTTCATGAGCAGAGGTCTTAAAATGGCTATGTTGAAAATTTGGTGAAAAAATTCCTAAAAATGACTGTTTTACAAGCGATGCGTTACAGTTCCTACAAGACGCCGCACGCTTTATGATTCTTCAATATTTTCGATTACAGATTTTCAACATTGCCATTTTACCACACCTCCCTCATGAGCAGTACAGCTGTCATTTTCACATCCTGCCTGGCAACGCATTTCACTTGCCATGTAGCGATAAGTGGCGCAGTCGGTGTGCTAAATCAATGTATGGGACACATTAAGAAAATCACAGTGACACTGTTCATGAGCAGAGTTCTTAAATGGCTATGTTGAAGAATTTGGTGAAAAATTCCTAAAATGACTGTTTCTGTGGCGTCGTTCGCGGCAGTTCCTTCGTAAGTTTGCGAATTTTCAATATTTTCACCCAGATTTTCAACATTGCCATTTTACCACATCTCCTTATGAGCAGTACAGCTGTCATTTTTCACATCCTGCCCAAAACGTGTTTCCGCCATGTAGCACTATAATGCATGCAGTCGTGCGCGAATCAATGTATGGGACACATTAAGAAAATCACAGTGACACTGTTCATGAGCAGAGTTATTAAATGGCTATGTTGAAAAATTTGGTGAAAAAATTCTAAAATGACTGTTTTACGAGCGCATGCTAGTTCCTACGCACGTCAGAAGTTCGCGATTTTTCAATATTTGCACTCCAATGACTTCCAAATACCTAAACAGCACATAGCAGCAAGCAACATTCGGCATTGACAAATGCTTGTACTTCTTTGTCACTGATTTTTTTAAGCCATGTCCAACTGCCAAATACCTCTGCAAATACCTGCAAGCGAACGTTCGGCATTGACAAATGCTTGTTTTAACATAATTTGGTAACTGAGTAAGGCCTACTGGGTACAAGGCCTGTAATCAGGGATGCCCCAGGAGCACCGGGGAGGTTAAGTGACTTGCTCAGGGTCACAAAGTATTCAAGTGAAGGATGTGGGAATCAAACCCAAGTCTTCTGGATGTACTAAGCTCTTTCACAGCGTGTTACTCTAACCTCCAGACTATACTTTTATGGGGTCCACTTTTGTTTATTCATGTTGATACTGGTTTACAAGCAAGATCATTAGGTTTTTGAAGTATAGTTCATTATTCTTGATTAGAAATAGTTTAATCACAGTTATCACTGAGTGTGAACAGCATGCAAGCCACTGACAAACACTGGTTAATATGTTGTTGCCATTAACTGACAAAAGTTCAGTATGGGGGGTTAAAACAGTGAAGAAAACGTCAATATAACTACCACTTTAACATGGTGTTGCTTAGTGTAGTGTTGCCTGCATACAGTATCATGTGTGTAGGCGTTTTATTATTTTGTTACATTTATTTGTAAATTGGTAACAAAGAGATGCACACTGAGCTGAGGCTCATTTCCAGGTGTGACGGTGGGGGAGGTTACAGAAGGCAGGACCAAATGCATATACATAGGAATTAATTAGAGCTGTGTGAACCTCCCGAAGTTCGATCTGACAAACTTTAACTGTCGAACCACATAAAGTTTGTTAAAGTTCTTTAAAGGTTGAACAAGTTTGCGCTGGTTCAACCATTAAAAGGCATGTGATAGAATGGGAAAACTGAATATAATAAATGATTGGGCTGATGAAGTGCCCAAAACAGCAGCAGGATAATGCAGTGAGCCACACTGAGGGGCACTTCAGTCAGTGCCAAACATGTACAATGCAAGTACAAGTAATAAACAAAGAGTATGTGGCTAAGTAACAATACTCAAATAAAATAAATTTTAAAATGTTTGTAATTGTTATTTGTAAGGCCCATTTGTATGCCCACGAAATATCAGTACCGAATCCCAGTGTGAGCTACTGGTTCCAGGAATGTTGCGCCCATTGGGGCAGCACAACACATGGACAGTGCGTCTGGTTCTATCATGGATCAGTGTTGTACAGGCTGGTTTCATGGGCAATGTTGCCCTCCCCCCTCCAAACAAATAAAACAACAGTGCAGCACCCCACATCATGAGCTACTGGTTCCAAAACGTGCGCGCCCAATGGGACAGTACCACACATGGACAGTGCATCTGGTTCTATCGTGGATCAGTGTTGTACATGCTGGTTTCATGGGCAATGTTGCCCTCCCCCCTCCAAACAAATAAGACAACAGTGCAGCATCCCACATCATGAGCTACTGGTTCCAAAACATGCGCGCCCAATGGGACAGTACCACACATGGACAGTGCATCCGCTTCCATTGTGGATCAGTGTTGTACACACTGGTTTCATGGGCAACATTGCCCCCCAACATAAATTAGGTTTGTGGCCTGTGTAGGCCTGTCAAAAATTCACAAAACATTAAAGACAGACTCAGACAACAGCACAGCATCCCACAGTGTGAGCTACTGGTTCCAAAAATTGTGCGCCCATTGCAGCAGCACCACACATGGACAGTGCGTCCGGTTCTGCCATGGATCAGTGTTGTACACACTTCATGGGCAATGTTGCTCCAGAAATTATGAATGCAGTCTGTGTAGGCCTGTCAAACATTTGGACATTAACTCGTTCAACTCCAAGCTGACATTTTTTGAATAAAGTTAAACATAGAATCTTTTGACTCATATATATATATATATATATATATATATGCTCAGGGGCTGAAGGAACATATATATGTGAGTTGAAACTAAAGGTTCAAGTGAAGACAACAGTGCAGCATCCCACAGTGTGTGTGTGTCTGCATGTGTGTGTGTGTGTGGGGGGGGCTACTGGTTCAAAAAAACCAAAAACTAATGGACACAGAAGCCCTCCCTGTCCACCTCATCATCCTCCTCTGTCGGCCCAGCTAGAAGTGTAGGAGATTCATTCTCCATAAACCATGGCAAAAAGGTGTTTGGAAAAAGGGATAGTTTCATTTTTAAAGTGAGCATCTCTACATTTTGGGTTTAAAGACATGTTCTCCTGTTGGTGACAACACTGCCTGCAGCGCTGAAAACTCTCTCTGAGTATGTACTTGCGGGTGGGCAACTGAAGTGCTTCACAGCTACCCCTGTACCTGTGTCAAAAGGGCCAAGTGGTCTTTTTTTGGTACCAGTACAATAGAGGCCCAGCTCCTATATAAAATAGGGCTGATGTAGATTGTTGCAGTTCAAGATTTTGCACAAACTATATTTTACTCCCTAAAGGCTGCATATTATGGGGAAACTGGTTACTCCTAATTGTTCTAGGTGTGGTCAGGCAGAAGGCACACTTAAACATATTTTATGGATTTATGTCAATGTAATCCCTTTTTTGGGAATCTGATAGGAGTTGTCGGGACCTGTTCCTGGGGCTTGAAGATGCCTTCACCCCAGAAATATGTCTGGTAGGGCATTACCAAGACCAAGGGCTCAATTCCCAAAGAGCCCTTAGATTGACGCAGGCTGCCACTAAAGGCAACTTGCGTCAAAGCCCGGTGCATCAGGGACCCAGTGCTGAATTCTCTATCGGGCAGGGTCCCAGCAGCAAAATCCCGCGGCTTGTGTCAACCGTGGCTGTGCGACAAACAGAGGGTGCACTGGGAGGGGTTTGCTGCAAGCTGCGGGGTTGCAATACGCCACTCTAGACCCTGGTGGTCTAGCGGTGTATATCTTTACTACATGGCCCACCTCCATAATATTGGCTCAGTTTCTCAGTTGTGTCTCACACTGACTTCATTATGGCTGGTTTTGTACAGTATGCAGTAACTCCTGATTTCTAACAACCATTTTACATAGATACTACCCAGACTGCAAAGTTTGTGCTGTACTTCAGTATAATAAGTCTGGATTAGAATTTATGTCTTCCAGCTCTACTGCACTCAAGGCATAACATTCAAGATGGCATGCTGATAAATGCCCCAACATTTAAAGGGTTCTACCAATATTAGTGGCTTTGCCCCTGCCAGTGATTAAATGGGGACTTACCGCCATAAGACTCTGCAGATGTAAATATTCCCCCGAGAAATGCAGACTTTTAAAAGTAATAACACTCATAAATTTGCAGACACTGGGTCCCAAGGACTTCTCGTTTTTTTCTGTGCCGCCCAGCTCGGCCCCCGCGCTCATCGGCGTGATGACGAGATGCCAGTGAGAGCGTGGGGGTGGCGCCCTATTATATTCAATGGGTGGCAGCTTTTAAATCACTTTTCGATAGCATTATGACCACTTGCTAATGAGACAAGGGCACCGGTCGACTACCAAGCGCCATAACTTATATATTTAGTTCTAACAATGCGCAGTGCCTCCACTCAGAGTGTACCTTTAACGTGTGCTAGCTGTTACCTGGTATAACTCCATGAAATGTTATACCACCCACAAATAATATTTGCCACCCCTAAACATGACCCAATGTTCAGTTCCCCACATTTCAGCATTTTGGATTAAAGACTCTCTCTAATAATATACTCACATACCATGATTTGCAAAAACAGTAACAATAATGTTTATTTGGGGGACACAGGAGTTAGGATGGGGAAACAGGAGGAATAGAAGTTATGCAGATCAATATTTACAAAATGTACCAAAGCTTTTCTTGTGCTGTTGAGCCCTCTAGCTGGATGGCTATTAAAGCAACAGAAAAGGCAATCAGTCACCAACCAGACAATGATAACCAGAGCCCTGGCTATCTAAACTGCTGACTAATCAGATGTTACACAATAATTTACCCCACCACTGGTACCAGTTCCAGATATGTGTGACACCCCGCAATCTCACACTGTACCCTGGGTACCCAGATACCAAAGTCCTGGATTGTTGCAGGCCTGGTGGATGTTGCAGCTGGTTGTGTTGGCCGGCTTTGATTTAAGAGGAAAGGGGGCTAACTTGGAAGGCAATTTAACAACAGTAGTTGTCGATCCTTATCAGAGGTGCAAGGGTTGCTCTGCTTTTGGCAGAGTAGCAGGGGTTGCCCTGCTTGTCGCAGAAGAGCAGGGATTGCCCTGCATGTTGCAGAACTGAACAATTCAGAAAAGGCAACTATCCGGGTTACCTTGGCTAGATCTTGGATTCACAATCCTGAATATTCAGCACATATATATTGTAGTCACATCCAGTACATTCATATACCAATACACCTCTAACACGTCTATATTCTTAGACATAAGTTAAACAAGGCGGAAAACTGTCATTTCCAGGGTTTAAGCACAGTCTCAATTGACTCTAGGGTCTCATGTCCCTTGATGTGGCAATGCAGCTATGGCTGGCGGCTCCACAGGATAGTCTTGACCGAATAGTGGATACAAGTGAATTTCAGCACATTTATATGATTTTTCCTGATTGCACACTGTCTGGGCTCTCTTTGGTACCCCCAACAACAGCTGCAATCTGCATAACACAGTTCCAAAGATCCACCTGCACTGGGCCAGTCAGGGCAGCAGGCAAGGTACGGACTGAAGAACTACTTTATTTGAACAGTCACAGTCACTTTGTGTAAGGCGGCCCAGGTTAATTACTCTTGCTTTCTCTCACTTAGGCTACTGCAGGACATGTTGGCCCATAGTTTTACTTAGCTTTCTTTCCTGGCATTAGAACAGTTACAAGGGTATGATGGCCAATGGTTTTAGCTTTCTGTATCTCTCCCTTGCACTGGGGGGTACAAGGGTACTCATTTAGGTCCTCCACAGTCGATCCCTGCTATAGAAAGCTCCTGACATCTTCAGTCCTCTCACAACTGGGGTTCTTGGTCAGTGCTCTCACCACTGCTTGATGTCATCTGGTTCCAGTCCACATCTTTCCCCAACATGGAGGGGAGGGCTAGCACCTGGGGGACAATCTGGCAACCTCCAGACTGGCAATTTAACAAACTTCACTCAAATTACTTTAACTTTAATAAAACAAAACCCCCTCCTGGATGGAGTGCTTAGCTGGAATGACCAGGCCCAGTTGCAAGGTAGGGACCTGAGCCCCAACCCCTGTGGGAGGCTCCCTCTCGAATCTCTCTCTCTCTCTCTCCCCCTCTTGAATCTGGCAAAATGCTGGAAAACACTGTCTCTTTTAGGGCTTTCCCGATGTTCCTGATTGACTGTGGTTTTTGGTTACAAGGCCTCCGACTGGCAGGAGGACCTGTCAATCACAGAAATGAATAATGCATGAACCACACTCAATGCAGTGTTGGTCTGCTGTTTTGGTGCCTAGAATTAGGTCCCTGTAAGTCCCCATGAGCACTTGGCATTTACCCATGAGCTTTGGTGAATGTCCCACAGGTCCTGGCTTTGTTTTCCTGGCTTTCCTATTTTCTGTGGCTGCTTGCAATGGCTGCTTAACCCACTGTCCTTATAGCAGATTAGGTACGGTCCTGAATTAAAGTTCTAGTGCAGCCAGAATAAAATAATTATTTTCCCCAATGCCCCACCGTCCATCAGCCCAGGTTGAGTACTTGCTGTCGCTGCACAGATTGAGAAATTTGCTCAGTCCGTTTTCCTGTCACTGCTGCCAATGTTTAAGGACGCCTTGCAGCAGCAGACAGGATATTATTTTTCTGAGTCCCATAGTTGTCTGGTTCAGCCAGGAGCAAAGCATTTTGTTTGATTTAAACACTTCCCCCTTTGCAGCATTTTCCCCAACATACAGGGCAGCAGTTACAATATTTATTTAAAACAATCACTTATTTTCTTTCTTTTCAGCCGCAGCCGAGATACAGCTGCCCCGAGGGCAGAACAGACCCTTATGAATATTCAATACTGATCGGGGCTCCTGCTCATGAATATTAATGAGCCCCGTTCAGATCACCTTGTGGAACTCCTTTAGTCTTCCAGGGAGCGGCCTCTCAGTGGCCTGTCCGTGGTCACCGGGTCCCACTTAGCTGATGGGGATTCCGGAACCCACGGAACACTCTCCGGATTTTCCGCAATCTCGAGAGGCTGAAAATCAAAGGTGCCGGTTGCACCTGCGTGATCCCCACTGCCCTGAGGGTAGAACAACAAGCGGGTGATTGTGGTGGACTTTTTAAGCCCTGCAGGGCTAGATTTTTTGCTTTGGGCTGCTTGGCTTGGGCACCAGGGGCAGGACAAGACCTGAGGGACCAAAACAAAATGCAGGCAGAAATCGTGAGACGCCCAGGAAGAAAGCAGGAGGACAGAGCTGCATGATCTCAGGTAAGCCCCCATTTGGCAGCGGAGTTACATAGGCCTCATGGTCGGAGCCTTCCAAGGTGTCGATTCCCCCCTGAAGATTTTTAAAGCTATATGCTCCCACATGGGGTCCAGCCTCCGGCAAGTATCCCACCTGTGATGAATGGTGAAGATATCTTGGAAGGTCAAGGATTATGGTGAGTACATAATTTTCATTTCTAGGGATGCAGATATGGTGTACAATTCACTTTTCTGGCAGATTCTTTTCAGTTTAAATCTCTGGCCAGAAGATCTTCAAGCTGGCTCCTCCCTACGACAGGGTGGAAAAGGACACTGTCCCATTTGTTATGAAGAAAGTGTTTAAATGCAAGGATCTTTCCTTTTCTGTCTCTTCTCTGTCTAGTTGCTCAACCAGATTTTCCTGTGAGATCTCGGACAAGATCACCCCAAACAGTCTCGCAATTCTTTGCCTCACTGTCTCTCAATTTCTCTTGCTGTCTGTTTTCCCTCCCTTGCATATCTAAATCTGCTGTTATGAAAATATGTGCAAATCATTGTATGGAAATGTAACTGCTATTGGGATCCCCTGTGTTTGGAAAATATTTATTTATTTATTGAAATTGTTTCACCAGGAAAAGCACACTGAGCAACAACTGTTCGTCTCCCGGTGCGACCTGGGGGGAGGGGAACAGTGGGGAGGACATACAGTTGTTGAACTTCATACATATATACATACAAGTGGCTCCAAAAGTGGTAAACTGGGTAAGAAATTGGTTGAGGGATGGGCGACAGAGGATGGTGGTAAACGGAGTTCACTCCGAGGAAGGAAGGGTGACCATTAGGGTGCCACATGGATCAGTACTGGAACTGGTCTTCTTTAATGTCTTTATAAGTGACATTGCAGAGGGGCTAGAAGGAAAGGTATGCCTTTTTGCAGATGAAAATAAATCTGCAATAGGGTAGAAGCTCTGGGGGGTGTATGGAAAAAAATGAAGAGAAATCTAAGAAAGGTTGAAGAATGGTCCAGAGTGTGGAAACTAAGTTTCAGTGCTAAGAAGTGCACAATCATGCACGTTGGGCACATAAACACAGGTGCAGAGTACAAGATGGAGGAGTGGTACCGACAACCATCAAACAGGAAAGAGACCTGAGGGTAATCATATCTGATGACCTAAAGGTGGCCAAACAGTGTGACAAAGCAGTGGGAGGAGCCAGTGGGATGCTAGGATGCATAGGGAGGGTATAACCAGCGGAAAGAGAAAGGTTGTGATACTGCTGTGTAAATCATTGGTGAGAACTCATCTAGAGTACTGTGTCCAGTTCTGGAGACCACACTACCACAAGGACATAGAACAGAGGTGGTACAGAGGAGGACAACTAAAATGGTGCAGGGTCTGTACCAGAGACCCTATGAGGAGAGACTAAAGGACCTTAATATGTACATCCTGGAAGAAAGGAGGGAAAGAGGGGATATGATAAGAGACCTTCAAATACCTCACGGGTGTAAATAAGGTACAGGAGGGAAACATTTTTTAGAAAAACAGATGCTCAAGAACAAAGGGACTTGCTATAAAGCTGGAAGGGGGTAGACTCAGGGGAAACAGGAGGAGGTACTTCTTCACAGAAAGAGTAGTGGATGCCTGGAACAGCCTCCCAGCAGAGGTGGTGGCATAAGGGAACCTTAGTGGTTAGGAAAGGGAGGGCTATGCCAGAGATCAAGTAGAGTCAGCGGTAGTACAGTAGGTAGGGAAAATGGGCAGGCTGGCTGGGCCAAGCGGTCCTTATCTGCCAGCAATTTCTATGTCTGTGTCAAAAATAAACAAGGACGGACAAGAACCTCAAAATTGTGTACAGACGCAGTGAGGATCTGGGATGTGGCATACATCTTAGAAGCTGACATTCATGCGGTGCATTTGCCAGGCAAAGACAATATCCTTGCAGATTCCTTAAGCAAAATTAGTCAGGGAAATCCCAAATGGGTTTTGAACAGACAGGTTCTGACCGGTATTCGGATGGTGGGGCACTCCCAAAATAGACCTATTCACTTCTTGGGAAAACAGTCAGCTTCAACAGTTTTATTGTAGACCACTATACAGAGGTACAGTCTCAGAGGACGTCCTGGTCTTGGACTGGACATATGCTTTCCCACCGTTTTCACTCATCGAGAAATTCCGCTTGAAATTCAGGAGGGAATCTGCAACAGTGATCCTAGTATCTCCAGACTGGGCAGTCAGACCTGGTATCCAGTTCTGCTGGCCCTGTCCACCAGATCTCCAGTCAGCCTGCCACAGAGTCACAATCTGCTGATCCTGTTTCAGGGCAGGATAGAATTACCAAACTCCAAGACATTATGACTGAAGCCACAGTTTTTGAGGAGTTAGGATACTCTGGATTAAATCACTCAGAGGAAGTCCTGAAGGTGCTTAGAGTTTCAAGGAAACTAGCAACCAGGAACACATACTACTGTAAATGGAAGAGATTTTCCAACTGGTGTATCCCCAGAAGAATACTCCCAATAGAGGTAGGACTGCATACAATTTTAGAATACCTGGTACTTCAATGTGCTTAGGCAATTTAGTGTGGTGCTGTGATTATACAACTTGCTGAATAAACTTTGTTGTAGCTGCCGAATGAACAATGTTGTGGCCGTTCATCTCTCTGTGCCTCAGGAATACCACCATGTAGGGATGCCGAAGGCAGGAACCCTGGAGGAGGGTTCCACCCCTAGAGGTGCAGCGGGAAGAATTCCCTTAGGCTAAAGATAGCTTAGGAATAGCCTCCAAGGAGAGAGGCTAGCTGCTGCAGGAGGAGGAGGGGAGGATGGTGGGGCAAAGAAAAAAGCTTCTGAATGAAGTAGGAAGGAAGAGTTTAAATAGGTCAGCTGGGGGGGGGCATGGCTGTTGTTTCAGCTATTGAACTACAAGCTACAGCCTTTCAATTCAGTGTGCTTACGCAACTTAGTGTGGTGTTATGCTTATGCAGCTTGCTGAATAAACTTTTTTGTAGCTGCTGAATGAACTTTGTTGTGGGCATTCACCTCTCTGTGCCTCAGGAACAGCAGCACCCTGTAGGGATGGCGAAGGCAGGAACCCTGTAGGAGGATTTCCACCCCTAGAGGTGCTGCAAGAAGGATTTCCTTAGGCTAAAGGTAGCTTAGGAAAATCCGAGAAAGAAAATAAATTAGAAAGCATTTCGGAGGTAACGAGTTGGAAATGAGATTGGAATATACACATGGTCATCAGAGATGAGGGTGATGATCAGAGATAACTGAAATGAGTAATGTTGTTAACATAGGTTGATTGAATTATAATGAGAGAGCATGACTTCTCAAGGAAAGAGGGAATGACAAAAGAGGGCCATCATCCAACAGCGGAAACCTACCTAAATAACTTCGGAAACTGCTTGAGTAATTTAGGGGGTAACTAAACTTTATGACCCTTGGCGCTGAGGAGAGGAAAAACTCCCTTTGAGAAGGAAATCTCTGAGGATCTGAGGCCTAGGTTGCCTTCCCTCCAGGCTAGGGGTGTTTTATTTAGTGACGGCTATGCTGCTGCAGTTTGGAAACCCAATCCAAGGGGAGGAAAATATTCCAATTTGGTGGAAAGCTTTCACAATCCCTCTAACGGGAACGCCACGAAGGGTTGCAAGAGTCCTCTGCAACAGCGGAAACTCTGAAACTACAGCGGAATCCCTATGGTGAGAGGAGGAGAGCAGTGACCGCTGAGGCGCTCAGCTGGCCTACCAACTAAAAACAGACTGGGTGAACCAGAAGTGGTTATGGGAAGAATAGTGTAGAGGGTGCTGCTGCTGAACCTGATTCAGCTAGCTAAAAGAGTGATCTTCCCTTGTCAGTCTTCACCATTCATTACTTCCTGGTAAGCGGAGCGATGCACCGTCCACGGAGTTTTTTTTTTTTTAAAGTTTGCTCTAACGGCCCGCCCTCGAGAGTGACGCTGCGCATGCGCGAGGGCGGCCGCTAGTAGCGCACCACCCTCCTCCAACTCAGTTCTGTTTCTCCCGCCGCTGAGGCAGCACCTGTTTCCGTGGAGCGTCATTTCAACTCGTAGTAAGACTGACTCCGATTTTCTCACACTCGACGCCATTCTCGGTAAGACTGTTCCTTTTTCTTTTGTACGGCGCCGGGTGTTTTCTTACTGTATTTTGACCTTGTTTGTTTCGCGTTATGTCCGGTTCTGGAGTGAAGCGTTTCTCGAAGACGGGCCGAGCCCCTATGCGTCGGTGCTCCTGCGGCCGGCATTTCTCCGTCTCGGACCGGCATGACGTTTGTCTTCGTTGCCTGGGACCCAGCCATGACATGGATTCGTGCGACGCCTGTTTCTCGATGGACCGCCGTGTCCTCGAAGTCCGCGCGTTCAAGCTCGGCAAAACCCCGCTGACCTTCGGGGGACGACGTCGTTCTCGGGATTCCCAGGTAAGGTCTCTTGGCCCTTCCCCCGGGTCCCCTCCCGGGCCTATACGGTCCGAGGAGGAGGGGGTCTCCTCGTCTTTTCTTGCCGAGGAGGAGGCCCCTTCCGCGGTGTCGGGGGAGCGTCGTAGTCCCTTCCGGGGCCGCGACGCCGACACCGCCTCGGCAGTCACCTCTTCGGAGGTGCAGGCTCCCCGTGGCGAGGCCCTCGTCTTTTGGGCCTAGCTCGGGTGGAC
Organism: Neoceratodus forsteri; assembly: GCA_016271365.2. Lineage (NCBI taxonomy): Eukaryota > Metazoa > Chordata > Ceratodontiformes > Ceratodontidae > Neoceratodus > Neoceratodus forsteri. The sequence continues at coordinate 214,771,115 of CM057456.1, forward strand.
CCTCGACGCCGCCTTTCGGCGCTGTTTCAGATCCCGGTGCCGTTCGTGGTGCCGTGATCGGGCGGCGCTGCTCGCGCCGGGTGATCAAGGTGGCGCTGGCGGGCGCCTGCTGCTGATCCTGGCGCGGGATCAGGGCGGCGCCCATGGCGGTGCCGGCTGCGGCCTAGCCCTCCTGGCACCGCTGGCGGCGCCATGGGCCTAATCTTGCCTCCTCGCGGCGCCGGGTTGGTTTCCGGCACCGGGAGCGGTGCCGTTTGTCCTTCCGGCACTGTAGGGGGTTGGGAGTCGGGCCTGGCTGCTGCCAGCATTGGGGGGGGAGCGGCGCTGCCATTGGTACCGGGGCCGTTCGCGGCGCCGTGGCCTCTGGGACCCCTGGGGTGGCCAGCATTGAGGTCCAGCTGGTCTCGTCTTCCTCGGAGGACGATGACTCAGACGTGGACCCATCCTGGCACCCCCACTCTTCGGGGTCTGGGTCCCCTGTGGCTAGAGGTACCAGGCGGTGCAGCGGGCCCCTCCCTCTGTCCCCCTTCCGCTGCCTCCTGAGGGCTCCCCGGCTGGGGTGGCCAGGGTCCCAGGGGCAGGCGGGGGCGACGGAGGGGAGGCTCTCTCTGAGGGTCGCTGACAGCTACCCCTGGGTGCTGTTGCCCCTCTGGGACGGGAACCGCTGTGGTCGAGGAGGAGGGCCTCTCGAGTCCGGGGGTTGAGGGGCAGAGGGTCTGGCTCGGCTTCCTTGGCCACCTCAGGGGGGGTGGCCAGGAGCCGGAGTGCGGAACCCCGCCCCTCCCTCCGGGGCTCTAGGGTGCCCTCCGGCGGCGTTCTTGCGGACTGCCCTTCTGGATCCATGCAGTCCCGGCGTCGTCACAGGGGAGGTTCTCCCCCTGGGCTCTTCCAGGCTCCGCTTCCCCAGAGTTCCGTTCTGCGGCCTGGTCTGTTGTCCGGGATCCCTCCAGCTAGGGCTCCGTTCCCCGGATTCCAGAGCCCTGGCAGAGAGCTGCTGCCTCCTCGGAGGTGCCCCTCTCCTATCTCTCTGCCTTCACCACCCCCGCTCCCAGGCCATGTCGGTCCTACGGGTCCGTTATCCTGGGAGCAGTTCAGGGGTTCTGCGGTCGCCCCTCATATGTTAGATACATGCATGAGCGGGTCTTTCGACTCTCCCCACCGCCGCAAGAGTCCTCTGGACATTCCAGCTCCCCATCATCCTCTGCCTCTCTCGGAGGGAGAGGAACCCCTGCTCATCTTTTCCTCCGATGCTGATTTCACGGAATATCAGCGCTTCCTTCGAGGATGGTGAGGGATCTTCGATTTCTATGTTCGAGAGACAATACCGAACGGAGACGCGAGAATTCCTTGGTGAATTCAGTGCCCAGCATTTGGTGGTACCTTCCTGGCCTATCCCTTCCAGGAGGCGCCTATCCGTCCTGGCAGTCCCCAGCCGCTTTTCCAGCCCCGCTGACTGTCAGCGTAGGTATTGTGCACCCTCAGAGTCTCTAGGTACCCTTCCCAACCCCTCTGGTTTGGTCTACCTAGACACTCCTTCCGGCGCCGCTGCCTGGCGACGACCGCCACACCGATCCGGACTCTCTCCAGTTCGACCGCTGCTAAGAGTGTTCTCTTCTCGCATGCGGTTGCCTGTATTGCATCTCATCAGGCTCACCACGCTGCCTACAACCGCATTTGTGGTCGATGATGTCCCAGCTGTTGGCATCAATGCCTGACACGGAGCAAACCAGACAAGCCGTTGCCCTCTCCGCGGTAGGCCTGGAGCTGGCAAGACACCAAGCAAGGGCATCTTACGACGCCAATGAGGTGGCTTCCAGGCTTGCGGGGACAGCGATCTGCATCAGGCGGACGGCATGGCTTCGCCTCTAGGTTGTCACCCCTGGCCCGGCGTAGGGTGATTCGCTGCCTGCCGGGGACCTGCTTTTCTCCTCTAGAGCTAGGAGACTTTTGCAGGCTCCCTCCGTCTCCTCGCCCCTCGGGAGGCACCTCCTAGCTCTTCTCCCACTTAGGCTTTCTGAATAAGCCAGGTCTTCTCCTTCTGTTTCTCACCAACAGGAGGCTGGGGTCTTGTTCCCTCAGGGTATTTACCTCTCCCGAAGGAGAACTTAGACTCACCCAGGAAGTAATGAATGGTGAAGATTGACAAGGAAGATATGAAAGTGCGTACCTACGTAATTCTTGATCTTCTCTTGTATCTTCACCATTCATTACTTACACCCGCCCACCATCCCCTCAGTGGCCTCCTCCTGTGGCTTCTCCACCTCCCGTCTCCTTCCTCTCTGCAAAAAAAAAAAATAAAAAAAAAAAGGAGGGAAAATTACTCCAGTTCCCCCAAAAAAAAAAAAATTTTTATATCTATATCCTTAAAGGGGGATCCTTATTTCTCCAGAAAAATTATTTACTCTAAGATTCTTGGGCCTTTTTCCTGGAATTGCGATATGGTGATCAGGCTGCACAACTATCTCTTGCCATACCTTCTGGCAGATACTTCTGGGTTTTAGCCTGACTCTGGCTATACAGTTTTGATCCTGCAATTCCCTGCTACCAGCTGTTAAGCCCTAGAATCTCAAACCCCCTTTATTCTTGCCTTGCAGAGCAGAGGAACGGGTACGACTATTTTTTCTTAAAAAAAAAAAAAAAAAAAAAAACTGAGGGAACTCTCTCCGACTGCTATAAGGCAATCTCTAATTTAAGGTCATGCTCCTAAGCCGTCAGGCTATGCTCTGTAAAAAAAAAAAATGGAAAAACAAGGGCGAAGAAAATCCTTCTTGTAATATTTTGATGATTAGTTTTTCCCTTCTAGTGTCCTCCTGGACAGTTTTACAGAGAAGCAGTGCTGACCATGACCAACCTTCACCAGCCTAAGCCTCTGGCCTGCCTTGGCAAGTCCGGCTGAGTTCCATTTCTATACCTATAAACCGCCTGAAAGGCCTAGATTTTCCATTTCTAAACCCTTGAGCAGCTCTCACATGCTGCCTGGGATTTATCCTTCCTCCTGGGTGTCCTCCAGTTAAAGGCCTTTTCGCCAGGAGCCCAAGTGGGGATCAAGGACCATGGCATGTTGAAGATGAGGACTATGCCTCCTGAGTCTATCTAGCGGTTCGTGAACCTTCTTCAGCTCTATCACGGGGATTCTTGCTTCCCTGTTAATCGAGCCTTAAGCTGTCAGCTAACTATGCTCATTAGGCATTCTGGTCCCTTCAACATCCCATCTTTCTCTCTTCTTCTTCTTCTTCCTTCCTTATTATCTTCCTTCTCTCTCCTCCTAGAGTCGCCCAGGTAAGGAGGCCTCAGGTCCCTAGGTTAGGATACTCTTATCTCCTCTGTCCTTCCTCCATCGGCTTATCCTTTTCAGTTCATTCTTCCTTACTTTGCTATCCCTTGGCTATCTTGCCTCGCTATCTCTATCTCTATGCTTTCACTTTTGCCTCTCCGGCTCACAGAACTGAGTTGGAGGAGGAGTCGGTCCTACTAACAGCCGCCTCGCATGACGCATGACGTCACTCCTCGAGGCGGGGGCGAGAGCAAACTTTAAAAAAAAAAAAAAAAAGCTCCCGTGACGGGTGCGCGCCTCCGGCTTACACCCAGGAAGTAATGAATGGTGAAGATACAAGAGAAGATCAAGAATTACGGTAGGTACGTAATTTTCATTTCTTGGGCGTGAGGACCCAATCCCTTGTAGCTGAAGTCTTAAATTCTACATCAAGAGGTACCATTGATGCCGGAAATGGCTAAAGCTCCGCCCACAGCAAGGACATTTCCACTATGGGCCAGATGAGAAGGACCCCACCCCAAGTTTTACATGCTGAAGATGTGGACTTCAGTGTAGAGTGAGACTGTTGGTTGCAGGGTGGCCCTGAGCCATAGAAGGTAATGGTCATGGTTGGCAAGTCTTCAATTTATAAAGGAGAGCAAACAGATAACAGCACTAAGTCAGAACATGATAATCAATTACAGCACTGTCAACAACCGTGCAGGAAAAATGGCTCTGACAAAAACAACAACCAACAAAAATACTGCTTGCAATAATAAGGCCGCTGGTAGTGGTCCAAAAACACACAGACGACTACTACCATGGCGAACTAACAAAATGTAACTTTTGTTTTTGCTGGGGCCTCTGCCCCTGCACTCCCCGATGTGGGTGACTTCACCCCCACACCCCTCAATGTTATTATAATCAACTCCACGGGGGAAGGGGGATGGGACTTGGGGACAGGGAGAACCTTGATGGGGGAATCAGACATCACAGCAGATGGGAACGCAAAAAAAAAACTTGGGAGGGGACAGAAAACATAACAGTTAAGAGACCTGAAAACAAACCCTGATCTCCAGGTCTCCACTGCTCTTGCAGCTAGTGCCTTAGCCTCTCCACCATGGGAGCAGCTCAAACAGACACCACGCTGCTACCTACTCATCCACTTCTTCCCGTCTGCCTTGACAGCTACAGGAGTAGTGATAACTGACTTGCACTATACTACCAATGTCACTGTCAGAGCAGATGTGGTTTTTGAAGTTCAGTTTTGGCAGTACTATTATTGAAACTGTGTTTTCACCTGGTTCAACAGAGAACTATGGAGTGCTACTTATGAGGTGGCTGGGTGAAGCCAGCAGCCATCAGTTAGGTATTGGTATATGGTACGATTGTCTGAGATGATTGATTAATACAACGGACTGATACAATTGACTGGTGAGGTTGATGTATAGGAATGCTTAATATGATTGAGTGATATAAGCAAAGCCAGCGAAAGCAAGCCAACCGATTCCACTATGGAAGCCAAATAAATGATGTCATAGAAAGTAGGTGATTGAGTAGTGAGAGGCTGTTAAGCCATTAAGCAGTAAGAGGCTATGATGCCAGAAATTGATTGAATGAGGTTTGGTAGATTGAATCAATGAGGTTTAGCAGTGATTGCTATGGTTGCAGCATAAATGGAGAACTGATATGAGAGGCATGAATACCTTAAATACCTTTAAGGTGGAGTTAGATTATTCGAGTAAGGAGCATTTGCAACATGGTAATGGAATGGAATGAAAATCCTGGAATCCATGCAATGAATACTGTGAAGGCCATGCAGGCTACGAGGTTAATATATTTATGCACAGATAACCGAGAAGCCATGTAGGCGAAAGAGCAGGATTCATTTAACTTACATAAAATAATTCTCCTGCTATCTGTAGCCTCGATACCCCATCATGACGTCACAGTCCCTCTCCATGGGAATAACAGGGAAGTCACAAGCTAAGCACCGTTAGACCAAACAGCTAATTTAATGACTGAAAGTTGCAGTATAGATAGAAGCAACTGTGATGTTGGTAGGGTAGAACCCCCCCCCCACCCAAAAAAATAGAGCTAACTGAATGGTTAAAGTTTCAGTATGGCAGAAATCTGAAATGGACTGTGAGGTTTTTGGTAAGAGTATGGTTTGGTAAAATTCTGAAGCTGTAGATTAGGTAGCAGGTTAGTGATGAGGAGGTCGGGTAAGCCAGTAGCCTGGGAGAGATAGAAGGCTATTCCGAGATAGCAACAAATGAGCCTGAATAACACAAACATAGGGAGTGGCAGATATGCTGAGCAGTATGAGCCTGGACCACGTGCAAACAATTAAAATGGAAGCACAGGAGACAGCAGAGAAACAACAGTGAGAGTTTGAAGCATATGAGAACAATTGTAGGAAAACTAAAGATTGCTAGGAAGGGAAGCTGGAGGTTGAATTGAAGCATACAGATAACAATGCATTGAATTAAGGGTTTGCATTATCTGGTGAGTAATTGTATTACCTGGTGAGTAAATTGGAGCCTGAGAGCTCAGGCACAGGATTAGGACAATACAAACAAAGGGCAACAGGATGGTAGGAAAACTAGAAAGCCCCCCCAAAAGAAAAGCACAGAACTAAAAGACAAACACAGGAAAACAGAAAAACAAGCAACAGAAGAAGCAGCAGCAGCCGGAGGCAGCAAATACTGACCAAACGCAGGCTACAAGCAATGCTGGGGGACAAGCCCCAGCAGGCCCCAAGGGAGAAGACAGACCGACAGAGCCTCCGGGTGGCAAAGAAAAAAGTTTCTGAATGAAGCAGAAAGGAAGAGTTTAAATAGGTCAGGCAAGGGGTGTGGCTCTTGCTTCAGCCATTGAACTGCAGGCTACAGCCTTTCAAATGTACAGTCTTAATGTCTAAGGCCATCAACACTGAAGGTGCACTAAGCAGCAGTATCAACCTACATATCAGCAGGCAAGAGAAAGTCACTGGCCTCAACCTATTTTCAAAAGTTGTGTTTTTTTAAGACATCAGTCATTTGTACACATTAGTAAAGGACCAGTCCTTCCATGGGATCTCAATGTCTGCCTTGCCCAGCTCATGGAGGCTTCTTTCGAGCCTATGGACACTGCTGACCTGAAGAATGCCACTTGGAAAACCATATTCTTGATTGCCATGTCCTCTGCTAGAACGGTGAGTGAACTGCAAGCTCTGTGCACGGTGCCTAGTTACATAACCTTCCACAGGGAAAAGGTTGTCCATAAAACTAACAGGAAATTCCTACCTGAGGTAGTGTCTGAGTTCCACTTGAATCAGTTAGTCACATTTCCTGTGCTCTGTCCAGAACATACTACTCCAGATTAGCAAAAACTGCATAGCCTTGACTTGAAAATAGTTCTGGGTATATACATTGACCATATGAGAGGGGTCAGGTCCAAAAAACACTATGCTTTTTATTACCTATGGTGAAGCTGGCAAAGGTAAACCCGCAACCAAGAGGGCTGTCTCATACTGGATACTCTTTTTTTATATGGTTCTGTGAAAAAGCTGGAAAAATACCTCCCAGTGGCCTAAGGGCACACTCTACAATGGATACCTCTGCCTCTGTGGCATCCACAAGGAGCATCCCCTTATTAGACATTTGCAAAGCAGCTACCTGGAAAACAGTGTTTACTTTCACAAAACACTATTGTCTGGAAGTACAGTCCAGAAGGGGTGCCAGCTTTGGAACTGCAGTCCTGCAGAACCTTTTTTCCAAGTGGACTCTGGACCCAGCCACCCAAGGTACTGTCGTGTAGTCTGCATAGAGTGTAACCATTAAGTGAAGAATTCCTGGGATTAGGAGAAAAATGACTCACCATAGCAATGTTGTTTCTTCTCAGGGATTCCTGACTATGGTTACACCCTCCTGCCCTTCCAGAAGCTAAAAATAGGTTCTCACAGTGATCAGTTCCTTTTACTTAGGTTGCTTGAGCATTACTATTGCAGTTTCTCTACAATTGTAAGTTGTGGATTTTCTTTATGTTTTACATATTTTACATTTACATGTCTGCGTCAGTTCGATTTAATTTAAAATTTTGACGGACCTCACTGGGGCAACGGTCCTTTGAATACAGGGCCCCCTGCTGGCTAAATTCCCTCAATTCTGAGCTGATTGAGGAAACAAAACTACGCCCATTTAATGCCAAGCTGCTGCAGTACCTGGCCACTCTTAGTAACTGCAACTGCGTCACCTGTGCCTAATCCTACTAATCTTCCCTTGTCAATCTTGACCATTCATTACTGTTGGGTGTAAGCCGGAGGTGCGCACCCACTATGGGAGTTGTTTTTTTTTTTTTGAGGGAGGAGTTGGCACCGATGGTGCCACCCTTGAGAGCGATGCACTACATGTTGCACGAGGGGCGGCCGTTAGGCGCTGCAGACTCCTCCTCCACCCCACTTCTGTTTCTCCAGCCATCGAGGCAACACCTGCTGTGCGAGAGTCAGTACTACGCCATTAGGCCTTCGATCCAAAGCAATCCTTCTACTCCATCCCAGTTCGATTTCCCAATGCCGTTGACCGCTAAGACCATTCCTTTTCTTTATTTTGATGGCGCCAAGATCTTTACTGTTTATAAGTTAATATCGCATCATGTCTGGTTCGGGAGCTAAACGTAAGTCAAAAGCGGGCTGTGCCCCCGTGCATCGGTGCTCCTGTGGCCAGCACTTTTCTGCGACAGATCGAAATGATGTCTGCCTTCAGTGCCTGGGACCTAACCATGATATGGATAGATGTGATGCCTGTTTCTCGATGGACTGCCGTGTTCTCGAAGTCCATGCATTCAAAATCGGCAAGGCCCCGCCGACTTTTGGAGGACGGCATCATTCTCAGGCCTCCCAGGCCAGGTCTTTAGACCCTTCCTCCAGGTCCCCTCTGAGGCCTATACAGTCTGATGAGGAGGAGATCTCCTCATCTTCAAGCCTTGCCGAGGAGGAAGCCTCTTTTGCGGTGTCGGGGGAACACCATGGCCCCTCCTGGGGTCGCGGTGGGGACACCGCCTCGGCAGTCACCTCTTCGGAGGTGTAGGCTCCTCCAGTGTCGCGGCCCACGGTTGCTGGGTTCAGCATTGGTGGACCCTCTACGATGCCTTCCAGCCCCTTCTTGGATCCCAGTGCCGTTCACAGTGCCAGTGATCGGGGTGGCACCGGTTTGGTTCTTGGCACAGCTCACGGCACCATAGACCTGGTCAACTCCAGCAGCACCATGTTGGGTTCTGGTGCTGCAGGTGACATCGGGGACTTGACCAGAGCCATGGATGGGTTGGGGCCAGGTTCTGGAGCTGCGTGCGGTGTGCCGGGAGCAGCCGGCGCCGTTTGTGGTGCCATTTCTCAGGGAACTCTTGGGGTAGCCAGCATCAAGGTCCTTCTGGTAGACTCTTCCTCAGAAGCAGACGATTCAGAGGTGGACCCAGCCTGGCTTTCCAGTTCTTCGGAATCAGGGTCTTCTGTGGAACACGGTGTCAGGCGGCTCAGTGCTCCCATTCCTGAATCTCCACAGCAGTCTTCCTCTGAGGACTCCTAGGCTGGGGGTGGCCTGGGGTCCATGGGGGAGGGATGCTTGGAGGTCAAGGAGGGGACTGTCCTCCCAGAGGGGGCTGTGACAGCTGCTAATTCTGGTGCTGCTGCGCCTTCTCTGGGTGGACTGAGGGTCCTGTCTTCGGGGCCCCCCTCGGGAGGCCTCAGGATCGATGGACCCTGTCACTGGGGTCAAGGAGGAGGAGGGCGTCCTCAGAGTCTGAAGGGTTGAGGGGCCGAGGTGAGGAGCGTCGGTGCCCCCTACCACCCCTTGGTGTGCAGGGAGGAGCTGTAGCACTGAGACCCACCTTTCCCTCTTATGCTCAAGGGACCCTTCCGGTGGCATTGCTGTGGGGTGCCCTTCTGGATCCATGCAGCCCCAGGCACATCACAGGGGGGATTCCCCTTCTAGGCTCTTCCAGAGTTCACATCCCCAGGGTTCCGTCTTGCAACCTGGTTTGATCTCCAGGATCCTGCCAGCTCGGGCTCCATTCCCTGGATTTCAGAGCCTTAGCAGAGAACAGTTGCCTCCTAGTAGGTGTCCCTCTTCCATTCCTCTGCAGCCAACCCCCTCTCTTCCAGGCCATGTCGGTCCTACGGGGCCGTTATCCTGGGAGACGTTCAGAGGCACTGTGGCGGCCTTCCCGTCATATGTTAGATATATGCATGAGTGGGTTTTACACCTCTCCCCACTGCCACAGGGTCTTCTGGACATTCGAGTTCCCCATCCTCCTCGACTCCCTCCTTGGAGGGAGAGGAACCCTCTGCTCACCTTTCATCCGACGCTGATTTCACTGAATATCAGCACTTCCTATCGAGGATGGTTGGGGATCTCCGATCTCCTATGTCAGACATGACAATACTGACCGGGAGACATGTGAATTCCTCAGTAAATTCAGTACTCAGCATCTGGTGATGCCATCCTGGCCGATTTCCTTCCAGGAGGCATCTATCCGCACCTGGCAGTCTTCAGTCAACCCTAACCCAGCCCTGGCAGACTGCAGGAGGAGGTATTGTGCCCATCTGAGTCTCTAGGTTCTCTCCCCAACCCGCCCTCGGGATTGGTGTCCCTAGAGACTTCTTCTGGGTGCTGCCGCCTGGCGCACGACTGACCACCGGACTCAGATGCTCTACAATTTGACCGGTGGGGGTGAAGAGTGTTCTCAACCTCTCGTGCGATGCTGTGCATTGCATCACATCAGGCACACCATGCTGCCTATAACAGACATTTATGGTCGATGCTATCCCAGCTTCTAGCATCAATGCCTGATATGGAGCAATCTAGACAAGCCATTGCCCTCTCTGCTATAGGCCTGGAACTGGCAAGTCACCAAGGAAAGGCATCCTACGACGTCAATGAGGTGGCTTCCAGGCTTTCGGGGACAGCGATCTGCATTAGGCGGGCGGCATGGCTTAGTCAATCAAGATTGTCACCCCTGGCCCGGCGTAGGGTGATTCGCTCTACCTTCTGAGGGACCTGCCTCTTTTCTTCTAGGGCTAGGAGGCTTCTGCAGGGGCTTCCTCCATCCTTTCATCTTCAGGAGACACCTCCTAGCTCTCCTCAGCATTAGGCTTCCAGTCTAGTACGGCCAGGGTTCCTTCCTCCTGTTTCTCACCAACAGGAGGCTGAGGGTCTTCTTCCCTCATGGTTACACTAGTCCCCCTCTGGGGAGGCTTGGTACTCACCCAGCAGTAATGAATGGTGAAGACTGACAAGGGAAGATATGAAAATTACGTACCTGCCGTAATTCTTGATCTTCTCTTGTATCCTCACCATTCATTACTTAATCCTGCCCACCTTCCCCTCTTGGGCCTCCTTCTTGGGCATTCCCTCCACCCTGCTCATTCTTCATCCCCCTTTCCTCATGGTCTTAGAGCCTAATTTCCTATTTGGGCCTTCCATTCTTCTCTCAGAACAGGTAGTTTAAGGCTGGAAAGGGAGGAGAACGAGTAGGATTTTATCTTTCTCCTGAGGGAACTCTTTCTGATGACCTTGGGGGTGCCTGCTGGCCATATTTTATCAATGACCAGTTAACAAGACTACTTCTTTAACGGTGCTGTTCCTTTGCTCCAGGATCCACTGGCATCTCTGAACCTTGTCCTGCTTATGCCAGTCTCTGCTAGTCAAACTCTGTTCTAGCATTGTTCAAATTGCCTTTAGGAACTGGTGATCTGATTATTGTCTCTGTCTTCCGGGGAGTCAGAATGAGTTTCCTACTCTGTCTCCGTCCGACTTCCCAAAGGGGTGCCCTCTGTAGGGCTCCCTACCCCCCCACACCAGTATTAGCATGCAACAATTTGCTGGGGGGGTCCTTTTTCCCCCATCCTAGTTGGGCGCTCCCACTCTGGAACAGATTATGTGCCTCGGCAGTCTGTGAGCTCTCGGCTTAAGTAAGGGGTTGGGAGATAGCAGGAGGTGTAGAAGTCTGCCTTTTGTATCTCAAGCTGTGCAAAAGGTTTGGTCGAACCTTCTTAGTCCAGTTTTTGTTTGATGGGATCCTTGCTCTCTTGCCCTTTTGTTTCTGAGCTGGTAAGCCTTTAAGCCAATTTACCTCACAACTTGGCAGAAGTTTTTCCCTCCTCCCAACATCCCCATCTCTTTTTCTTCTTCTTTCTTTCTTCCTCTCCTTTATCTGTTACTCCCTCGGAGCCACCCCAGGAGTGAAGTCCTACAGTCCCTTAGGGTAGGGTACTCCTCTTTCCTGTCCTCTATTGACTTATTCCTTTTTCAGTTTATTTCCTTTCCTTTGCCTACCCCTCGGCTTTCTTGCCTTGCTCTCTCTTTTTCTTAATCCTTATTTCGCCTCTCCGGCTTACAGAACTGGGATGGAGGAGGAGCCTGTGGCACCTAATGGCCGCCCCTCGCACACCACATAGTGCGGCGCTCTTTCAAAAAAAAAAAGAAAACTCCCATAGCGGGTGCGCACCTCTGGCTTACACCCAGCAGTAATGAACGGTGAAGATATAACAGAAGACCAAGAATTACAGTAGGTACAGTAAGTAATTTTCATTTATTGATAGCTTATCTGTCCTGCATAGCACCCATCCCCCCCCCACTTCCTCCCCTGCCTGGTGTGACCCCACTGAGCACTTACCCCCACGTCCCCTCTTTATCCCCTTGCCTTCCTGCTTCTCTTCACAAATATTAATCCCCCAATATTCACCCCTCCCCGGTTTCCCCTCACCTCTCTCTCCTTCCACATTCCAGCCCTGCTCTATCACCTACTTACGTAACCCTGGGTAGATTCCTATCCAATCCCACCCCCTGACTACTCAACCCCTTATTCTGTCACCCCTTTGTCTCTGCCCCCACCTCCCCTGCTCTCATCTATTCTGTCCCCCTCCTTTGGTCACCACCACTTCTGACCCTCCATAACTCTACCTGCACACTCTAAAGCTCAGCTACCACTATAAATTGCTTGTCCACCTTAGGTATGCTCTTAGTACTGTTGCAATAAAGTTGACCTCTCCTACCTGATGTATTTTAACTGAGCTTGCTTGAATCTGTTTTTGTATGTACCATAATGTACTTGCCTGCTGTATATACCCCTGTCTGTTTTGTAATGTCTACGTACCTTGTCTATTGCCTTACGACGTGGAACCTTTATAAATGAGATTTTAGCTCAAAGGTGTTATCTGAGATGCCAGTAAATAAGTAACTAAAACATTTTAGCTAGATTCACGATCTACCATTCCTCTCTTGCTGTAGAAAGACATCTGGCAACTGCCAGAGTGGAAGGTGCCTGTAGAGTTTTTAAAACCTCTATTCTGAATTCTTAATTCTACTAATTAGAAGAGGGTTCTGTCTCCAGGGCATCTGACTGCTAAGAGATGGTGCTTAGAGTGTGATCATAGTGAGGGATCTCTGAAAAGAAACACCATTACCACAATGAGTAATTTTTTCTTCAAACAACATGAAGTCTTGCTGTATTCTGACATTGTGCAGTTAGCCCCAGAACTTGAACTGCTCCAGAGATGAAAGAGTTAACTCTATGCCAGAGCATAGAACATTGAGCTCCAGCTCGGTTCAAACCTCTGTCTGCTGTACTTTGAAGTGTAACTGTCAGAGTCTTTATTCCGCCTAACTGAACAGTCACTCCAGAGATTTCTCCTTTGCTCACGGTTCAATCGGTTCAAAAATCGTCGGTTTTACCAATACTTCTATTTGTTTTTCGGTTCAGATCCCTGTCTGTGGTACAGTAAGTACTTGTAAGGACTTGATTAGAAAATTGTGATGGAAATTGTAAAAGTAGATTTTTCGACCGGTTCTGCTGAACCAGTTCCTGTATGGTGTGCGAATTTCTTATTCTTTCAGGAGATTTAGTGTGAGGTACCGGTCCTTATCGGTTAAAAAAAAAAAGTGTTTTATCTTTTTTTTTTCTCAAATACCCGTAAAACACGGTTAGAAACCGATAAGGGGGTTTTGCCTGGGGGTTGCCATAAAAAGGGTAAGTGTTAGTTATGGCTTTGTCTGAGAAACCCAAGAGAAAAACCGGGCCCGCTGGGTTTCAGCACTGCAGTGAGTGTGGGGAGGCCTTTGCTAAGGCCGATCCCCACACCACTTGTGTTTACTGTCTGGGTTTTAGTCACCTAGAGTTAGACTGCCAAATTTGTACAAATTTCCCTAAAGCCACCCTGGACAAAAGATTGGGCACACTTAGGGAGAAGGAGGCCGAGAAGTCCGCTGACCGGGATGGCCAGCCCCGTTCGGTTCCGACCGAACCTGAGGGAGTGCCCACTGACCTGGGCGAGACTCCCTTGGGCAAGCGAAGAGCCGATCCTGAGGGGCCGGTTCTTATAAAAATAAAAAGAAAAGATAAATTGGCCTGTTTGGATCCAGAATTGCATCATCCGACCGCCAAAGAAATTGCCCGGGCGATTAGCATAGTTGAATCGCTCTGTCCGGTTCCGACTGATCTGATGCCTTTGGGAAGGCGTCCGGTTTGGTCAGTTCCTCCAGTTCAAGACTACTCCCCTAAAGACTTTTATGAACTGGATTTGGAAGGGGATGATGATTATAATGGTGATGATGATGATGATGGTGTGGAAGGTCTGGATGAGCCTATAGAACCGGACATCTCCCCAGACAGGCCTTCTGGTGTTTCCCCTCCTAGGCTTTCTGTGCCTTCCACTTTATGTTTTACAGGAAAGTGGCAGAAACCCTCCAGCTCCCTTTGGAAGAATCTGTCGAGGAGCAAGAGGAGCCTGACTATGTGGAGATGATGGACATCTCAGAGTCCAAGAGGTTGTCTGTTCCCCTTCACAAATCTTTTGGGAAACAGACACAAAAGTTGCTTAAAACTCCAAATTCCTTACCTCCTGTAGACAGAAGAATGGACAAGAGGTACATGTTATCAGGTTCGGTATGGAGTACTTGTACCAGCAATGCAGCCATGTTGGGGTTGTGCAGGCTGCTGCCTGTGATAAGGCTAACATACCCTTGGCTTCACACACCCCAGATAAAGACTCCAGGAAGCTGGATGCCATGGCAAAGACACAATACATGGCATCTTCTTTGGGACTCACGCAGGCTAATTACATGGCCTATACAGCCAGGTACCAGAAGTCCAGATGGGACACTGTACTGGAACTGGCTAAACATGCCTCCTTCCAGCTTGCCAAGGAGCTGGAGGAGGTGGCTGCTGATGGGATTAAGGCATCAGAAATCCAATTTCATGCTGCTGTGGACTCCAATGATGTGTCATCAACAGTCATGGCTACATCTGTGGCTCTTCGGAGACTAGCTTGGCTCAGATGTACTAGCCTATCACAGGATACCCAGGCTAAGGCTATGGATTTCCCTGTTGTCAATAATTCTCTGTTTAGGGAGCAAACAGAATTATATGAAAAAGTTGGATGAGTACAGGACCACCTACAGGAGTGCACTGGCCAAGGAAAGGCAGGCAACTCCTCAGAGGCAGCAAGCTAGGGGCAGGCCTTTTCACATGCCTTTCTACCGGGCACAGGCCTCCTCTCCTTTTTCCCAGAGGGGGTTCTTCAGAGGGAGAGGCAGAAGGGGGATGAGCAGGGCTGCATCCACCTCTCAGCCAAAGGCTCCTGCCAAGCAGGCACCCTGATGTGTCAGTCCGGGTCGACTCCCCAATCCCTGTAGGAGGGAGGCTGGCTTACTACTTTCAGGACTGGAAGTCTGTTACCTCAGACAAGTGGGTCCTGGAGGTAGTAAGCCAGGGACTGGCCCTCGGCTTCAAAAGATTTCCAAAACTGAGGGTCAGGTCCTTTCCACCTGCAAACATGTCCAAAGCCGTTGCCCAAGAGACAGAGGTTTCATCTCTGCTGGATCTCAGAGCCATAGAGAAAGTTCCTATAATTCACAGGGGCAAAGGTCTGTATTCCAGATACCTTCTTACCCGGAAAAAACAGGGGAGTGGCGGCCCGTCCTAGACTTAAGATACTGAAACAAACATCTACTAAAGCCAAAGTTCAAAATGGTGACTCTGAGAATAATTCTTCCCTCTCTAAGGCCAGGGGACTGGCTAGCATCCCTGGACCTAAAGGATGCCTACTTTCACATTCCCATCAGGAGCTCCCACAGAAAGTACCTCAGGTTCAAACTGCTCTCAGGTCATTACCAGTTCAGAGCAATGTCTAGCAGTAGTAGTGGCCTTTCTAAGGAGAAAAAACATCTCCATATTTCCATACCTGGACGACTGGCTCATAGTGGGTCAGTCTCCAGACCAAGTCAAGTAAGATTTGCAAGTGACCCAGCAAGTGCTCACTTCTCTAGGATTCCTCCTCAATCTTCCCAAGTCAGTTTTCGAGCCAGTACAACTTTTGACCTTCATAGGGGTAGAACTGTATACTGTCAAGGGAAGTGCATTTCTCCCCTTGGCCAGGGTAAGGGCTATTATAGAGCTGGCTTCCTCTTTCCACCTTCTGGTGTCTTGACCAGCAAGGCATTTCCTTCAACTTCTGGGCCACATGGCAGCTTCCACTGCAGTGTTACAAGGGGCCAGATTTCAGATAAGGGGCATCCAGTTTCACTTGAGGGCTTTTTGGTCTCAGAAAAAAGATCCTTTAACCAAGCTTATTCCAGTGACTCAGACCCTGATCCAGTCTCTCCAATGGTGGCAGGATCAGGACAATCTCAGGCAAGGAGTCCCATTCATCAGTCAGTCTCATTCTGTGGTTCTTACCACGGATGATTCTCTCCTGGGGTGGGGAGCTCACCTGGGAGCTCTCACAGCTCAGGGAGTGTGGTCCTCTCAGGAGTCTCTTCTCCACATCAGTCTTCTGGAGCTCAGGGCAGTGTACCCAGCCTTGCAAGCCTTCTCGGAATCAGTGCAGAACAAGGTGGTTCAGGTCAGGACCGACAACACCATCACCATGTGGTACATCAACAAGAAGGGAGGCACTCGGTCTACGACCTTGTGCACAGAAACCATGAAGTTATGGTCTCTGGCTTATTCTCTGCAGACCTCTTTGGTAGCAGTCCACCTCCCAGGGATGGATAATGTGCTAGCAGATGCATTGAGCAAGATTTCCCAGGGCCATCACGAATGGTTCCTGGATCCCCTAGTGTTAAAAGTTATTTTTTCAAAGTAGGGCACTCCAGAGATAGATCTCTTTGAACCTAGTTTTTGTTTTGGATTTCTCGACTTGAGTCTTTTGGGGATCTAAAATACTTGGTTGCCTTTTTTGGCTAGTAAAAATTTTACAATTTCCACATAGTGGGGTTAGTTAGTATTATACAATGAGGTCTTATAGTCCACCACTCTGATTGGCTAACTGGCACCTTTCAAGCGTTGTGAAATCTAGCATTACCAACGCAAAAAGGTGCCAGCCAGCCGCATCTCAGTAACTGCAAAAAAAAAAAAAGTAAAAATCAATCCGAGCCGCCATGTTCTTTTCGTCGCTAAACATTACTGTGGCACCGGCACCATTCTTACAACACCGCCTCTACTTGTCCCACCACAATAAAAAGATAAAAGTACAGACCAGGGATCCTGACTGGCCACGGAAAGAGTGACATGAAGAGGCTGAATTCCCGCCACAACCTCTTCGCCTCGAGCATGTTCTTGGCTCGGCCTGGCACTTACGATGTGAAGACAGCGGCAAAAGCGAGGCACCCTCACAATAATGAAACAAGCCGCTTTCAAATGAAGTTAACACTCCACGGCTTACAAAAACTCGAACTCTGACTTTCAGTGCAGCGCCGGTACTTACATTCGGCTTCCCCTTTCTTCTCAGCTGTTCCTAGGGTCAGTGCAGCGGCATCCTGGGATATGTAGTCTTTGGAGAGAGGGTCAAGGGCTTCTCTTTCTCCGGGAGAGAGACAGACAGAGAAGGAAAACTAACGTACTCTCTCAGAGGGTCTTTGTTATACCTCTTTTTACTACAAATCTCTCTTTTACTACTAGGATGTTTTAATAATAATACAGCCTTTGTAATAGGACCATGCCTCCACCAACCTACACTTTTTTACACTGCACTATTTTTTTAGTGTAAGAACAAATTCATTACAAAGCTATAAAAATACAAAAATAATTATTTTTCTATTCTTTTTTGAACAAAATTAAGTGACACATTGTATAATAGCAATAAACCACTCAGGAGTTGGTGATACTGGTTTACCACGCCTGGCGAGTTTACTCACTCGCCTGCGGCCTCAGGACCGAACCACGCAGGCGTGGTTAAAACCAGCATCACCAACACCCTATCGTGGTTTATTGCTTAATTAGCTCATAAGAATCTGATGGTTACACTTCAAAGTGCAGCAGACAGAGGTTTGAACCGAGCTTCAGCTCAACGTTCTATGCTCTGACATAGAGTTAACTCTTTCATCTCCGGAGCAGTTCAAGTGCTGGGGCTAACTGTATAATGTCAGAATACAGCAAGACTCCATTAGAAGAAACACAATTACTAACGTGAGTATTTTTTTCTTCTGCACCATTCAAACTTTTTTTTAAATCTGAAATTTGAATTGCTATACTTGGAATATATTTTTTTTTAAACTCTGTTTTATTGAGGAGCTAGGCATACATTATATTGCATCTTCAACAGCATGACATTAGATATTAATAATTTCAAATTTGAGTTGGATACAGCTTATATAAGAGCTTCATAAGCTTCATATCTAGCTGCTCCACTACATGTCTCTTAAAACCATAGATTCCTTATTGATAGAAGGCTAGATAATCTCCAGTACTAGTTACCCATTGCTCCTTTAGAGCCACCTTCTCCGACACTTATTTGTTATACTTAGTTTGTCTTTACAGGTTTGACCTCCCCTGTCCTGATCTGTACTACTTTCAGAACATTAAGAACTAATCACATATTTCAACTTTCAACAAATAAAATAAATAAAAAATAAAACTGTGTTCAACTGTGCACTGGACTGTCTGTGTCTTCCTTTGTAATTGTATTTGTTAGGCTTAATCTTTCCCTGACCCCCTGTATCGGCTCAGCTGAGTTTGTGGGCCGCTCTGTGAGTCAGGGAATATGTTGCTGATGGTCCCACCCCAGTGTCTGCTCCCTGTGACAGCCCTGCCCTATTCACCCATTTATCCCAGATCTTAGTGTGCCTCTCTGTCAAGAGCCTAAGCTTTGCTATGAGGTTTTCCATTCTCTCCATGTTATCCACCTTCTGGATCCAAGACTCCAGAGCCAGTTGAGTGGCTCTGAGCCAGTTAACTGAAATTTCTTTTAGAGCGGCTAGGCACATGATTCTGCACTTTGATAATCAAACAACGTGAAGTCTTGCTGTATTCTGACTATAGGCAGTTAGCCCCAGCACTTGAACTGCTCCAGAGAGGAAAGGGTTAACTCTATGCCAAGGCATAGACCGTTGAGCTCGAGCTCAGTTTTCAAACCTCTGTCCCTGGTACTCCTTAGTGTAACCATCAGATTCTTTACTCCGCCAAACTGCGAAGTCGCTCCAGAGATCTTCTTTGCTTCGGTTCGGTTCAAGTAAAAATCGGTCAGTTTTTTCAACCATTTTCTTATTTTTCGGTATTCAGATCCCTGTCTATGGTTCAGTAAGTGTATTTAATAGGCAGTTAGAGTTTTTGTTGGTAGAAATTGTTTTTCATCCGGTTTCTTCCCGGTTAGTCCAGTTGGGAACCGAAGCAAATTCTGTACTTTTTTTTTTCTTTTTTCCTTTTGTACTGTGGTTTCTGGTACCTATCGGATCCTAAAAAAAAAGAAATTTTCTTGTTTTTTTTTAACTGATCCATGACACAGTTGGAACCAATAGGTTTGTAGTTACCTGGCTTAAACACTAGTAAGGTTAACTTATTATTCTATAGGCATGTCTGAGAACCCCCCCCCCCCCAAAAAAAATGGTCCTGCTGGGTTTCAGCACTGCACTGAGTGTGGGGAGGCCTTTGCTAAGGCTGATCCCCACCCCATCTGTGTTTATTGTCTGGGGTTTGACCACCTCAAGGAAGACTGCCAGAGTTGCAAAATCTTTCCCAAAGCAACTTTAAATAAATGTTTAAGCAGGCTGAAGGAAAGGGAGGCCAAGAAGTCCACTGACCCAGATGGCCAGCCCAGTTTGGTTCCGACCGAACCTAAGGGGGTGCCCACTGACCTGGGCGATACCTCCTCGGGCAAAAGGAGGTCTGATTATGCGGAATCGGTTCCTTCAAAGAAAAAGCGCAAGTCAGCCGGTTCGTATCCCGGTCCCCATGTTCCAACTGTTGAAGAAATAGCTAAAGCGATCATTATTGTACAATCGCTTTGCCCGGTTCTGACTGAACCGACACCGACTCAAAGACGATTGCTTCTGTCGAAAGCTTCTGCTTCTGAATATGATCCTGAAGCATTTTATGAGGGCGATTGGGAAAGAGAAGGAGATTCTGAAGAAGAGGATTATGAAAGCCTAGATGAGCCAGTTGAGTCTGACATCTCCCCAGACAGGCCTCCTAATGCGTCTCCTCCCAGACTTTCTGAGTCCCCCTCCCATTTCTTGTTCTACAAGAAAGTGGCTGATACTTCAGTTTCCAGTGGAAGAGGCTGAACAGGATCAGGCGGAACTGACTATGTTGAGGTGATGGATGTCCCAGAGTCCAAAAGGGTGTCTATCCCTCTGCATAAATCCTTGGGGAAACAGACACAAAAAATTCTTCAGTTTCCAACATCCATACCTCCTGTGGATAAGAAGATGGACAGGAGGTATACCCTGTCAGGTTCTGGGATGGAATTCCTTACAAATCATTGCAGCCATGTTGGGGTAGAGCAAGTTGCAGCCTGTGACAAGGCTAACATTCCCCTGGCATCTCACCCCTCAGATAAGGATTCCAGGAAAGTGGATGCCATGGCAAAGAAACAGTTCTTGGCACCCTCTTTGGGGCTTAGGTAAGCTACTTACATGGCATATACAGCCATATACCAGAAATCTATGTGGGATACGGTTCTGGAGCTGGCTAAGAATGCCCTTCCCCAGCTGGCGAAGGAGCTGGAGCAGGTGGCTGTGGACGGTATTGAGGCATCAAAGGTCCAGTTTCATCCTGCTGTCGACTTGAATGATGTACATTCCAGGGTTATGGCTACATCTGTCTCCATAAGGAGATTTGCTTGGCTCAGGTGTACCAATCTATCACAAGATACTCAGACTAAGGCCATGGATTTTCCTGTCACAGGTAATTCTGTTTGGGGAGCAAACAGAGGCTTACATGAAAAAGATGGACGAATACAGGACCACATACAGGAGTGCTGCAGCCAAGGAAAAGCAGGTCACTCCTCAGAAGCAGCAATCTAGGGCTGGAAGGGGCAGGCCTTTTCATAGGCCTTTTTACCAAGCCCAGGCCTCCTCTTCTTTCCAACAGAGGGGGGTTCTTTAGGGGAAGAGGCAGACGGGTGATGACCAGGACTCCATCCACCTCTCAGTCTAAGCACCCTGCCAAACAGACACCCTGAGATGTCAATCAGGGTCGCCTCCTCAGTTCCAGTAGGGGGCAGGCTGGCTTACTATTTCCAGGCCTGGCAGTCTGTTACTTCAGACAAATGGGTCCTGGAAGTAGTGAGCCAGGGACTTCCTTTGAGTTTCAAAAGGTTCCCAGAAATGAGAGTAAAGTCTTTCAGTCCTTCCTGTCCCTTGGAGACAAAGGCCTTAGAGGCAGAAGTCTCCTCTCTACTACTTGTGCAAGCAGTAACGAAGGTACTTCTTTGTCACAGGGGAAAAGGTCTGTATTCCAGATACTTCCTTACCCCAAAAAAGACAGGGGAGTAGCGACCCATCCTAGATCTAAGTTACCTAAACAAACATATACTAAAGCCAAAATTCAAAATGGTGACTCTGGGAATAATTCTTCCCTTTCTGAGACCAGGAGACTGGCTAGCCTCCCTGGATCTCAAGGATGCCTATTTCCACATACCTATCAGACATTCCCACAGAAAGTACCTCAGGTTCAAGTTGCCCTCAGGTCACTACCAGTTCAGAGTTATGCCTTTCGGCCTAACATCTGCTCCAAGGGTGTTCACCAAGTGTCTGGCAGTAGTGGTGGCCTTTCTCAGGAGACAAGGCATCTGACAGTTCCCTTACCTGGAAGACTGGCTCATAGTGGGTCAGTCCTTAGAACAAGTCAAGTCAGCTCTAGAGGTCACTTAAAAGCTTCTGTATTCCTTAGGATTCATCCTAAATCTAGACAAGTCTTTTCTGGTACCAGCCCAGCTTCTCACATTCATAGGGGTGGAACTGGACACTGTTCAGGCAAAGGCCTTTCTTCCTCTTTCAAGGGCACAGTCCCTCATCACCCTGGCTTCCTCTTTTTGTCCACTAGTATCTCAACCGGCCAGACAATTCTTACAGTTGCTAGGCCATCTGGCAGCTTCCACTACAGTAGTGCAAAGGGCAAGTTTTCTAATGAGAGATATTCAGTTTCATCTAAAATATTTTTGGTCTCAGAAAAAAGACCCTATCTCCAAGTTAGTTCCAGTGTCTCAAACTCTGGTTCAGGCTCTCCAGTGGTGGCTGGAGGAGGACAATTTAAGGCAAGGTGTCCCTTTCCTCAGTCAGGTTCCTACTGTGATTCTCACCACAGATGCTTCCCTACTGGGTTGGGGAGCCTATCTGGACCAGCTCACTGCTCAGGGAACATGGTCTCATCAGGAGTCTCTCCTGCACATAAATCTTCTCAAACTCAGGGCTGTCTTTCTAGCACTTCAGACGTTCTCGAACACAATTCAGGGTAAAGTGGTGCAGATCAGGACAGGCAAAACCACAGCCATGTGGTACATCAACAAGCAGAGGGGCACTTGGTCCTCGGCCTTCTGCACCAAAGCCATGAAAATATGGTCACTAGCTTATTCCCTTCAGGTTTCCCTGATAGCTGTGCATCTCCCAGGTAAGGACAATGTACTGGCAGATGCTCTTAGCAGGATTTCTCAAGGTCACCATGAATTCCCAGAAAATATGGCGGTGGGAACCCATCTGGCCACAATCCCTCTAGCACAGGTCCGAGTTACCCTCACAAAGTGTCTGGTGACTGTGAGGGTGTGGAAGAATCTTGTCCAGCATTTCCACCTAAATTCCCTCCACCCCAAGGAGGCTGTAACCCTCCAGCCCCTTTCCCATGCTCTGGTCCGGTCTCCCCTGGGAATCTCTACACCTGCCTCCAGTTCCCACTTTCCCCGATGCCTTCCAGCCAACCGCACTCCTTGGTTGTTAGTGCTTTATAGGCCCTTGAGACCCTCCCCTTGATGTCCCTGAGCTTGGCTGACCAGTATAGGTAGTTCTCTAGTTGCGTCATGTCCCTCTTAACTTTAGTTAGTATCTGGTGGGATACCATGTATTGCCTCACTTGTAGGTACCTGTGAAAGTCCTCCCTCGTTAAGTCATATTGTTTCTTAAGGTCACTGAACTGTCTTATTGAATTGTTTTGAATCAGGCAAGTATACCCTATAATTTTTTTGTGGTTCCAAGTGCGAAACCTAGAATCTGCCTGGGCCAGAAGGAACCCTGGGTCCACTATTATGGAGTTTAATGGGCCCACCTCATTTGGAGTGTTTGTGAGGTCCCTGGCTTTTGTGATAACCCTTTAATGTCAGCCTGGTCCAGGGGTTAGTAACTTCTTTCCACAGGCGTGTGTCAAAAGTGGCATTCGGAAGGGTGAAAAGTGGTATGGAGCCCACCTGTGCTGCTTCAGTCTCTCTCCTGCCCAAGTCCCCCCTCCCCCCCTGCTTTATCCATGTCACCACCAGTGACAGTTGTGCTTGTGTAATAGTATGGACGCAGGTCTGGCATGGCCAGGCCTTCCATCTCTCGAGGGAGAGAGAGGACCCCAGTGGAGATCCTGTGTCTTCTCCCCCCCCAAACGAATTTCATTATAGATTTGTTTGTCATTTTCCAAAATGATACTGGAATGGGGAGTGCTTGAAAAAAAAAGAGGAATCTGGACAGTATGTTCATTTTGAAAGCATCTATTCTTTCCACCAGGGAAAGGGGCAAGGACTCCCACTGGTTCATGTCTGCCTGGATCTCTGTCCACAATGAAGAGAAGTTCAGGTTAAACAGTGATTTCCTGTTGGGGGTTACTCTGACTCCTAAGTAGCGCACTGTACTATTTGGTGCCCACTGAAAAGGAAAGTTGGGTGGCTGTGGTACACGGCCCCCAATCCCCATGGCCTCCGACTTGTCCAGGTTCACTTTATACCCTGATAGACTACTGTATTCCTCCAACTCCTCCAGCAATGCCGATACTGAGATATCAGGTGATGTGAGGAAGAAGAGGGTGTCATCTGCATAAAGGGATATCTTATGTTCATTTCCTCCAGCCTGGATACCTCTAATCCTTTGGTTATTTCTAACTGCCACCTCCAGGGGTTGTATGCACTAGGCAAAGATGAGGGACAAGAGGGGGCAACCCTGCCTAGTACCTCTATGAAGGTGGAATCTTGGGGAAGTAACTCAGTTAACTCTGACCATGGCCTGTGGAGAGGCATATAGTCCCACTAAGGTCACTGTCCAAAGATGCTTTAATAAAGGCTCCCTCCCCCGCCTTAAATCCTACCTGGCAGCCTGCGATTGGTCTCCTATTCACTCTGCCCAGTCCGTTGATACCGCTCTTACCTACTTTATTGCCACTTTTAACCATGCATGGCATGTGACATCTTTGGCCCTTTCTCCAAGAGTGCAGTAAAGCAGCGGGACACCCCATGGATTTCCCCTGCTATACTTGACTAAATGCACCAAAGAGATGCCCTCTGGCAAAAGGCCCTTGACTCGCAACTCCCACAAGACAGACAGCATTACAGGGAGGCTCGAAATAGCTGCACATGGACCATCAGGCAAGCCAAAGCGGCTTACTACAAACAAGCCCTCACCTCTTTCCTGGGGATCTGGTAGAAATTTCTGGAGCAACATTAAGGAACTATCAGGGAGAAATGTATCCCATTCCCCACTACAGCTTCTAGTAGATGGGGTTATCTCACAAGACCCTGAAACTGTCTTCAGTGCCCTTAATACTTCTTTCTCTGACCTCAGCCATATCCTCCCCCCAACTACTATGACCCAATCAGTACCAACCCCATTCACAATTATGCCACCCCTGACCAAACCCCTTTTTTGGCTACGTATCATCTCCTGCAAAGAGGCTAAACGCTATCTCAACAAAGCCCTTGCGAACTCACGCTATATTAGTGGCTCACTGGACCGCAAACTCTTTTGACTCACACTGGATGTGACCGTCCCCCATCTCACCAAAATCCTTAACCTATCCTTATGCCTTAGCCAATTCCCCACAACTTGAAAAAGAGCAGTTATCACCCCCATCCTGAAGGGTGGTGACCCCACGTCCACTAGCAACTACAGGCCAATATCTATCCTGTTCCCCCCAAAGGCCCTTGAAAAAATTGTGGCTGATCAGCTCACAGACTACCTGACCAAACACATTCTGCTCTGTCAGGAACAACATGGTTTCTGGAGGGGTCACAGTACCTCCTCCGCACTCGTCGAATTCAGGTCATACATACACGAGGCCCTTGAACAAGGCTCAGTGGTAGGGGCTCTATATGTGGACCTGACCAAAGCGTTTGATACAGTTAGTCATGCGCTTCTTCTCCACACCCTACCATCCCTAAACATCTCCCCAGAGGTCACCTCCTGACTCAAAGACTACCTTTCTGGCCGGACCCAGCAGGTAAGAATTAATACAACACTATCCTCCAGTAGGCCAGTCCTAACAGGTTTCCCACAAGGGTCCATTCTTGGTCCACTACTTTTCATCCTCTTCCTGAACTCCCCTCCCCCAATTCTGCAGTGGGAAGCTAATGCTTTATGAAGATGATGCAGTAGTTTTCTGGAAACATCCTCATCTCAATATGCTCCAATCTGCCTTGCAGGGTTTCTTTACAGAACTTGAAACCTGGTTCTCTGAACACCACCTTATACTAAACTACAAGAAGACCAAATCTATGATCTTTGCTCATCGCCAAAACCCAATCAGTAACTTTCCACTAATGGTGACAAACTCCCTGGGCACGGCCCTAGAGTAGGTGCACTGCTTCAAATACCTGGGAGTCATGTTGGACACCTCCCCTCACCTACCACACGCACATACAACAAGTCTCCTCCTCTGTTAACTCCAGGCTCGGGATCCTGTATAGACATAGACACTGCATTCCCCCGCAGGCAATGCACCTAGCAGTGTCTGCCTCCATACTACCCTTGGTGGACTACGGCATAGTAATCTATGGGTCTGCTGACCTTACTGCCCTTCGCAGCATCAACCTCGCCCTAAATAAAGCCTGCCATCTGGTATCAAAGTGTGACAGGCTAACCCATACCTGTGAGCTTTACAAATCTACTGGTTGGCTAAACTTCCAAGATAGGCTAAAATATCACACCTGCCTCCTTGCAAAAAAGATACTACACAAACAGGCACCTGTTGGCCTCCACACCCTCATCCAAACAGTTACTCACAGGAGGGCACCAAGGCACTCTGTAATCACCCCTTTCTAAGTACCTCACTGTAGAACATCCCTTGGCCAATGGTCCTTCCGATATCGAGCCCCCTCGTGGCTAAACAGCCTAGCATCCAGTATCTCCCCTGCATCCAGTCTGGGCCAATTTAAAGCTGATCTCAAATCCTTTCTCCATAACTCTGCAATCTGTGAATGTTCATAATGTACTAATGTACTTAACTCCCCGGCCCCCCCCAGGTTTCCTCCTCCATTGCAATGGGATAGCCCTCAGCATAGGGATTTCTTCTTTCTTCTCCCATGCTAGAGCTCATTCAAACTCATTGTAAATATTTTATGACTCTGGGCCTAGTATTATGACCCTCCGAAGCTTATACTGTCTTATTAACATATTATTAACCTAGACCTCTTTAAAATCACTGCTGATGTAACTATGCTATGTTTTCTGTGCAGAATATTTTGACGTGTATATTTAAGTGATGCTTGTATATTTTCTTTTTACTGACGTGGAGCCTTTGCAAAGGAGTCTATGACTCAAAGGTTGTAATTCCAATTCTTTCAATAAATAATGCTGTTCCTGAACTTATCTCCCAGCCCCATAACCTCCAGGGTCCTATATAGAAAGCCCCAGTTCACCCAGTCAAATGCTTTCTCAGCATCCATGAAAACTGACAGGGTAGGGTCCTTGGTCTTTTGTTGCCAGGCAATCAAATTCAGAAGATGACAAATATTATCATAGACCAATCTTCCCCCTAATAAATCCTGTTTGGTCTGGTTGAACCACTTCCTGTAGTCTATTTGCCAAAATAGATGTGAAGAGCTTCTGATCTACATTCAGGAGGGAGATGGTACGGTAAGACCTACACAAGGTTGGGTCCTTTCCTGCTTTATGGATTAAGGAGATCTGCGCATATTGCGAGCTAGGAGGGGCCTCCCTCTCCCTCCTGTATCAGCCTGCAAACTGCTCCTAGGTGTGGAGCCACCTCCGCCACAAATGTCCTGTAAAATTCTATGGGTAACGTGTCTGGGCCCGGTGCTTCCCCCGCTTAAGTCTTATTGCCCCCGCTATCTCTTCCGTAGTTATCTGTGCCTCAAGCCCCTCCCTTTGAGTGTCATTCAGCTTCGGCAGAGTCATCCTGCTGAAGAAGGTGTCCAGTCTTTCTGACATGTGATCTACCCTCTCCCCCGTATACAGCTTTTAATAGAACTCTTGAAAATGTTGAATTATTTGTACTGGATCCGAGTCATATTCTGTCATCTGTTTATGTTTTCTAATCCGCATGACTACTCTCCCTACTGCCTCCTTGCATAATTACCATGCCAGAAGTTTGCCTGCCCTGTTTCCTGCCTCATAATATCTTTATTTCAAGTATCGCAGTACCCCCTCAATTTTGTCATCTAGCAGCTTATTTAGCTTAGCTCGATGTGCCTGTAGGCTTTGCTTAACCTCTAGGTACAGGGCAATTTTGTGCTCTACTTCTAAGTCAAAAATCTTCTTCTTTAGGGCAGTTTGTTCTCGCAACCTCTCCCACTTAACCCTTGCTGCATAACCTATCACCTTCATGTCAACACAGCCTTCCATCCATCCCACCACATAGCCACAGAGTACTCCTCCATGGGGTTGGAATCTATGTACACTGCCAAGCATTCCTTCACCATTGTCCTGCAGTCACCTCTATTCAGAAGGGAGACGTTGAGTCTCCAGGATAAAGATCTGGGAGTGGGGAGGAGAGACAGGGTCATACCCACTGCTCCATGGTCCGAGATTGTTCTTGGGTGATCTGTGCCCTTTCCAAGGCATGTACTTTGTCTGCAGACAATAAAAAAAGTCTAGTCTCGAGTAGGCCTGATTTGGTGCAGACCAGCAGGTATAGTCCCGTACGTTGGGGTGCATGAACTACCAGGCCTCCACCAACCCCAACTCCCTGATCAGTCCATGCAAACACTGTGCTGCAGGGCCCCTGGGGCCAGGGTGCACCCCCGACCTGTCTAATGCTGGGTTCAGCACAGTGTTAAAGTCTCCGCCCACCATAAACATTTCCGCTGGTAGTGGTACAAACTTAGTCAAATGTTCGTTGAAAGAACTGACTCCTCTCAGCCTCTCGATTGGGTGCATACAAGTTTAACAGGGAGCAGGGGACCATCCTCCAAACAGTATCCCGTAAGTTATTGAGTGCTTACAAAAAGGTCGACTCAATAGTAGCATCTGTTCTAAGGGCTCGTGGACGGGGGGGTGTGAATGCGGGTATAGCGGCATCCTGTTGCTATATGTATACGCACACGCACGGGGGGGAGCGAGCACACCATGCGATGGGTGGATGGGGAGGAAGGGTTTGTGAGGTGTAGTGCAATGGTGGGTTGCCGAGCTGGCTATGTGGCATGGTGGATTTGTGGCAGGCTATGGTTAGGAGGGTGCCAGGTTCAGAGCTGGTCATGTCGTGATTTTTGCACTGGTCCGAGATTTTTAATTTTTTTTTATTTTTCACCCCCCGCGACATGCACCCCGTGGAGTTAGAATCTTTAGTAGGGGGCATAAACAAAAAATTCAAGTTCCTGGTGCCCTTTTGCCATGCGCCAGGAGTGTACATCGGTGAAATGGATTTTCGCTGATGTACATTCGCCCTAATGGGTGATCGCCATTATCACATAGACCCCCTTCAAACGCCCCTCACCAGCACAAACCTACCCAGGGGATCTGTTTGTATTTCTTGCACCTCCAGGGGACAGTCCTTATGAATCAGTATAGCCACACCTCTTCTATGTGGTTGAGCCACGCATGAAGAGCTGTGGACCTGCACAGCCCATCCCCTTTTTAACATGGCTGCCTCCGTCGGGGTCAGGTGAGTCTCCTGGAGGAGAGACACCTCTGCTCCCTGTTTTTTCAACTCATTAAGCACCCTAGTTCATTTTATGGGGCTGTTGAGGCCTCTAACATTATAAGCGATGATCTTGCCCCCCCTCCATTACCATGTGTTAGAGGGGTGGCTAACCAGACCTTTCCCAAGACCAGTGCATGAACAAATCCTAACCGTAACAACATTTAGACATCTAAACCTTAAACAAATTCTCAATTTGTCCCTTTCAAGGTTGCTTGTGCACCCATCTCCCTACCTTGGGTGGCCACTGGAGGGATGGATGAGGTCCCTTTGTTCTGGACCTTGCGCTGTACATGTGATTTAGAGCTCCCGTCATGTATTCCCTTCCCTCTACAGGTAGCTCTGTTCTCTGCAACCCACTCTGTGTTTGTATCATGAGGACACCAGTGCCCCACTTATGTGACTTCTCATGGCGAAACCCCTTCCCCCATGCAAGCAGTTGTGTGCATTTCCATCAGGAGGGGGCCCTAAAAGCTCAGTGAGGGAGTAAAACCAATCCCCAGTCTCTTGGGTGATACCCGGTGTGCCCCCCCTTCTCCATTACTCCTCCCCCACTGCCTTTGTATTTTTGTTCAAGCAGGCCTAGCCGATCTGTTCAATCCATGGCTAGGCCAGCACAAACCTCTCTATTCTCTCCCTTTCGTCCGTTCTAGGCCTCCCTCTGCCTCAGATCTCCCTCCCCTCCGGCCAGCCATCCTCTGCAGCAGCCACATTTGACTTTATAGGTCCCAGCCCTTTCCCAGCATTGAATGGCATCACAAATGCTGCCATGACCTGTTTCCTGTTGTCCGGATGACCCACAAGAAGGAGACTCTTACCTGATGTCCTGGCATCCTCTTGGTCTCTATTACTCCCTGTGAGCCCTTCCCTTGGACGCTAACACTCTGTGCCAGTTGGGACATCCAGAGGATCCTCTGTGTGTTTTCTCAGCCCGTCTTCCCCCCCCGCTCCTCCTAAAGCTGGGCCGCCAGTACCATCCTCATAGGCCCGCTAAGATCAATTTCGCGAGTTGCACTGGAAGACCATCCCAGGGATGCCACGTCCAGGCTTCTGGATCTCTGGAAGAGAAAACAAGTTAGGCTGCATTAATTACTTTTGGCAAGATAGGGGGATGCTGCCTACCCTCCCAAACCCTGGTTAAGTTTTAAAGAAATACTCTGCCCCCCCAACAGAAATGCACTAAGCGGCATACCCGGAAACAATTTTCCCCAGCCAATTGTCTATTTTTACTTCCCCTCATGCTTGAAATCCCACAATCCCGCTTTGCCCCCGACATTATATATATCTGTTTTTTATCCCCCCCCCCCATAAAACCTCTGGCTCCAAGGAACCTGTGTCCATGTTGCAGGATGGCACTCGTCTCCTTCACCCTCCACGAGGTTCCGCGAGGAAGACGGGCTTTGGCCAAAAGTGGGACTCCTTCCAAAGTTTGTAAGTGACATAGTTTGATCCTTGTTTGCCATCTAGTCAGTCAGTGGAGCCACTAGGGATGGGGGCCTCATCAATCCGGTTGGGTAGCATGGGCCTCTGTCATGAAGCCTGGCCCCGTTTTGCAGAAGGCACTCTAGTCAAGGGGTTTCCTTCAGAGATTTGTGGTAGGCCGACATCGTCTGGTCTGGAGTACAGCTCAGGAGGGATGCCTATGCCTTGCAGGGTCAATCTAGCTTCCTGAAGTGTGTGAAAAAATGCTGAACCCTCCGAGAGGAATATTTTCATCTGGGCCAGTGCAATAAGGTGCATCTTTGTTCCCTTTGCTCCCAGGAATTTGTTGATGGCCAGCAATGTCCATCTCTTTTGTTGTGTTAGCGGAGTGAAGTCTTGATCGAAGTACAGGCACTGGTCCCTGAAGATCGCCTCTTTTTTTAGCCCAGGCTTTCTCTAAGATCATTGTTTTGACCCCGTAGTGGAGGAACTTCATGACGATCGATCAGGGGTTGGCTTTGGGGTCGGACTTTTTTTTGCCAGTGCTCTGTGGGCCTGCAGTATGTTAAAGTTTGTTTCTGGTGGGAGATTCAATAGCTCTTTAAGAAATGACTCCATGAAGATCTCCGTGTTGCCAGTCTTGGTGTCCTCAGGGTGCCCACAGAGTCTCAGGCTGTCTCTCGTTACCCTAAGTTCTAGGTCATCCAGCTTTTCTGTAAGCTCTCTCCCCCTTTTGAGCAAGTATTTTAGCATTGAGTCCTGCTTTACAATCGAGTCCGAGGCCGTGGACAACCCTTCTTTCAAACAACATGAAGTCTTGCTATATTCTGACATATGCAGTGAGTCCCAACCTTCGAACTGCTCCGGAGGTGAAAGAGTTAACTTTCCATGCCAGGCATGGAACGCTGAGCTCGAGCTCGGTTGAGACTCTGTCTGTTGTTCTTCAAACTCAAACCGTCAGATTCTTTACTCCACCTCACTGAACAGTCGCTCCGGAGATTTCTCCTTCTGCTCGGTTCATTTTGTCGGTTAAAGTATTGTTTTTCTCGGTTTTCGACCGAATTTAAACCGCAACCTGTCGGTTCAGTCTCTGTCTGTGGTATTTGTGAGTACTGGATAGGTTTTACATTA
Organism: Neoceratodus forsteri; assembly: GCA_016271365.2. NCBI lineage: Eukaryota > Metazoa > Chordata > Ceratodontiformes > Ceratodontidae > Neoceratodus > Neoceratodus forsteri. The sequence goes on from CM057456.1 coordinate 214,802,232, forward strand.
ATTCTATTCTGTGTGGAACTTGTAAACGGTTTATCGGTTCGGTTTGAACCGATCAAGTTGTTTAAAAAATCTTAATCTGTGATTTAGAGTGTGGTTACCGGTTCTTATCGGTTCTAAAAAAGCGATTTTATTACGTTTTCCACGACCGTGACACGGTTGGAACCAATAAGAGGGTCTTACTCATGGATTGCCATAAACGGGTAAGTTTGGATAGGACTGGCACCATGTCTGAGAAAACCCAAAAGAAAAACCGGCCCACTGGGTTTCAACACTGCAGTGTGTGTGGGGAAGTCTTTGCCAAGGCTGACCCCCACACCACCTGTGTTTATTGTCTGGGGTTTGACCACCTCAATGCAGACTGCCAGATTTGTAAGAATTTTCCTGCAGCTACCCTGGAGAAAAGAGTTGGTAGGCTCAGGGAAAGGGAGGCCAAAAAGTCCGCTGAACTGGATGGCCAGCCCGGTTCGGTTCCAACCGAACCAGAAGGAGTGCCCTCTGACCAGGCGAGTCTTCTTGGCAAGGAGATCCGACTCTGAGGTCAGTTCCAGCAAAAGGACTAGAAAATCAGCTGGTGTGGGCAAAACTTTCCTCTCCAACCGCTGAAGAAATAGCCAAAGCGATCAAAATTGTCCAGTCACTTTCCCCGGTTCCGACCAAACCGGCACCATCAGGTAGGTGCCCGGTTCGGCCGGTTCCACCAGTTCAAGAGTATGATTTAGAGGAATATTATGAACCGGAGGAGGGGGAAGAGGAGTATGAGGAGAGTGAATGTGAATTTGAAAGTCTGGATGTGCCCATTGACCCGGACATCTCCCCAGAGCAGGCCTTCAGGAGTGTCTCCTCCTAGGCTTTCTGAGTCCCCTTCTCATTTTATGTTTTATAAAAAAGTTGCTGAAACCCTCCAGCTCCCTATGGAGGAAGCTGTGGATGATCAAGAGGAGCCTGACTATGTGGAAATGATGGATATCCCAGAGTCTAGGAGACTGTCTATTCCCTTGCATAAATGCTTTGGGAAACAGACATTTAAAATTCTAAAAACTCCTCACACTATACCTCCTGTGGATAAGAGAATGGACAAGAGGTATACATTGTCAGGCTCTGATCAGGAGTTCCTTACACAACAATGCAGCCATGTTGGGGTAGTGCAGGCTGCAGCCTGTGACAAGGCAAATATTCCCTTGGCTTCACACCCCGGACAAGGACTCCAGGAGGATTGATGCCATGGCAAAGAAACAGTACATGGCAGCATCCTTGGGACTCAGACAGGCAAATTATATGGCTTATGTTGCTAGATATCAGAAATCCAGATAGGACACTGTCATGGCTCTAGCAAAACAGGTCCCTGGCCAGCTTGCCAAGGAGCTGGAGCAGGTGGCTGCTGATGGTATTGAGGCATCCAAGGTGCAATTCCATGCTGCAGTGGACTCAAATGATGTGTCATCAAGAGTCATGGCTACATCTGTGGCACTTCGCAGAATGGCTTGGCTCAGATGTACTAGCCTGTCACAGGATACCCAGACTAAGGCCATGGATTTTCCTGTTGTGGGTAATTCTCTGTTTGGGGAGCAGACAGAGAATTACATGAAAAAAATGGATGAGTATAGGACCACCTATAGGAGTGCACAGGCCAAGGAAAGGCAGGCCACTCCTCAAAGGCAGCTTCCCAGGGGCAGGGGCAGGCCTTTTCATAGGCCTTTTTACCAAGCCCAGGCCTCCTCTTCTGCTTATGCCCAGAGGGGGTTCTTTAGAGGGAGAGGCAGACGGGGTACAAGCAGGCCTGCTTCCACCCCTCAGCCCAAAGCCCCTGCCAAGCAGGCACCCTGATGGGGTTGCCAGGGCCGATTCTCAGCTACCTGTAGGGGGCAGGCTGGCTTATTTTGTCCAGGACTGGGAGTCTCTGACATCAGACAAATGGGTCCTGGAGGTAGTAAGCCAGGGACTGGTTCTCAGCTTCAAAAGTTTCCAAAGATGAGAACCAGATCCTTTCCACCTGCAAATCCATCAGAGGCACTTGCCTTAGAGGCAGAGGTCTCTTCCCTCCTTGCTCTCAGAGCTGTGGAAAGGGTTCCACCCCTACACCAGGGCAAAGGATTGTATTCCAGGTACTTCCTTACCCCAAAAAAGACAGGAGAATGGCGGCCCATCCTGGATCTCAGATACTTAAACAAGCACCTTTTAAAACCAAAATTCAAAATGGTGACTCTGGGAATTATTCTACCCTCTCTAAGGCCAGGGGACTGGCTAGTGTCCCTGGACCTCAAGGATGCCTACTTCCATATTCTCATCAGAAGCTCCCACCAAAAGTACCTCAGGTTCGAGCTGCCCTCAGGCCATTACCAGTTCAGAGCAATGCCCTTTGGCCTCGCCTCTGCTCCAAGGGTATTCACAAAATGGCTGTCAGTAGCAGTTGCTTCTCTAAGAAGGCAAAAAATTGCCATCTTCCCTTACCTGGACGACTGGCTCATAGTAGGCCAGTCCCCAGACCAAGTCAAGTTACACCTACAGATAACTCAGCAACTGCTCACCTCTCTAGGTTTCCTTCTGAATCTTTCAAAGTCAGTTCTAGACCCTGTCCAGCTCCTCACCTTCATAGGCGCAGAGCTGAACACAGAGAAAGCCAGAGCCTTCCTTTCTTTGGATAGGGCAAGGACCCTGGTCTCTCTGGCCTCCTCATTCACCCTGCAGGTGTCTCGACCAGCAAGGCATTTTCTACAGCTCCTGGGGCACATGGCTGCTTCTACAGCAGTAGTGCAGGGAGCAAGATTTCAGATGAGGGACATTCAGTTCCATTTGAGAGCCTTTGGTCTCAAAGGAAAGACCCTCTAACCAAATTGATCCCAGTGACTCGAACCCTGATCCAGGCCCTACAGTGGTGGCAGGATCAGAGCAATCTGAGACAAGAGGTTCCTTTTGTCACTCAGTCTCACTCCTTAATCCTTACTACAGATGCATCCCTCTTGGGGTGGGGAGCTCACATGGGCGACCTCACCACCCAGGGGTTGTGGTCTCCTCAGGAATCTCTGCTCCACATCAATCTGTTGGAACTCAGAGCAGTTTTTCTAGCACTTCAAGCTTTTTCCAAATCTGTTCAGAACGAAGTTGTACAGGTCAGAACAGACAACATCACCACAATGTGGTACATCAACAAGCAAGGGGGCACTCGGTCTACGGCCTTGTGTGGTCTCTGGCTTACTCCCTGAACACCTCCCTTACAGCAGTTCACCTCCCAGATAAGGACAATGTCCTGGCAGATGCTCTCAGCAGGATTTCCCAGGGCCATCACGAATGGTCACTGGACCCCCTGGTCTTGGAGGTGATATTTTCCAGATGGGGCACCCCGCAGATAGATCTTTTTGCAGCCCCAGACAATCACCAACTTCCCCTTTTTTGCTGCAGGCCCCCAGTGTTGGGCTCAGTCCCTCTGGATACCTTAGTTCTCAATTGGGAAGGGAAGTTTCTCTATGCTTTTCCCCCTTCCCTCTCCTGTTCAAAGTGCTAGTCAAAATCAGATCTCAACGCTGCAAGATGATCCTGATTGCTCCTGATTGCTCCTGATTGGGCCAGACAACCCTGGTATCCACTCCTACTGTCCTTAGCAGTCCATCTTCCCCTGTGTCTTCCCAGGAATTACAACCTGTTAACCTGTGCTTGGGGGAGGGTTTGGTACCCGAACCTCAAATCTCTCAATCTCAAGGCCTGGCTCTTGAAGAGTTAGAGTTTGCTGATTTACACCTCTCCCAAGGTGTAATGGATATCCTGAAGGCTTCTAGAAAACCTTCCACCAGGGCTACTTATAATTCCAAATGGAAGAGATTTTCCATATGGTGCTCTGGAAAGCATATTTCCCCAGAATCTGCTGATTTACCCACAGTCCTGGATTATATGGTCCACTTAAATACCTTGGGGCTGAGGCCAGCTACCCTAAAAGTGCATCTGGCAGCTGTGTCTGCTTTTATTTCAGCAGGTAAGCCCTCTTCTCTTTCAGCTCACCCTGTATTCTCCAAGTTTTTCAAGAGATTGCTTCACACCAACCCTCCATTCAGGGACCCTGCCCCCACCTGGGATCTTAATGTTTGCATTGCTCAGCTTATGCAATCCCCCTTTGAGCCATTGTCTTCAGCAGAGCTTAAGTACTTGACTTGGAAGACTGTGTTTCTGGTAGCCATCACTTCTGCCAGACGCATAAGTGAATTACAAGCTTTGTCAGTGGAGCCTGATTTTATCTCCTTTCATAGAGATAAGGTGGTCCTCAGGACTAACAAGAAGTTCTTGCCCAAGGTGGTTTCAGATTTCCACCTTAATCAATCTATATCTCTTCCAGTGTACTTCACTGACCATTCCTCCTCTGGCGAGAGGAGGCTGCACAGCTTAGATGTGAAGGGAGCCCTTAGTTACTACATAGAGTGTACCAAGGGTCACAGGTTTGACTCCTCCAACTGTTCCTCACTTATGGTGAGGCTGGTAAAGGAAACCTGCCACTAAAGATCCATTGCCAGGTGGATTGTCTCTTGTATCCAATTTTGCTATGAAAAACTGGGTAAGGTTCCTCCCTCAGGCCTGAGGGCTCACTCTACCAGAGGTACAGCTGCTTCCCTGGCTGCTGCCAGGGACATCCTTATTCTAGAGATATGTCAAGCAGCTACCTGAAACACAGTTCACACTTTTACCAAGCATTACTCCCTGGACATCCAGGCTAGGAGTGATGCTCGGTTTGGCACAACTGTGCTTCAGAGCCTATTTCCTAAGTAGGTTCTGTCCCTCCTCCATGGAGGTACTGCTTTGTAGTCTGCATATGTCAGAATATAGCAAGACTTCATGTTGTTTGAAGAAAAAAATTACTCACCTTAGTAATGTTGTTTCTTCTAATGGAGTCTTGCTATATTCTGACCTCCCCCCCCGCCTGCCCCTCTCAGAACCTCTGTTTTGGGATGTGGGTGGGCAGTGCAGTGTTGGCACTAGTAGGTGCCCACCTTGTTGTTTTTCGCCTCCTTTCTTGGGGTGACTTGGTGTTGTGTTTTCATTTTTGGGTCTCCTGACTTGAATCTTTTGTTTTGGGACCAAAAATGTGTTCTTATGTTTAGTAGCCAGTTGGCTAGTGTAGGTTTACAGCTACACAGGATCTTAGTGAGTTTAGCTCGTAAAGATCTGACGGTTTGAGTTTGAAGAACAACAGACAGAGTCTCAACCGAGCTCGAGCTCAGCGTTCCATGCCTGGCATAGAAAGTTAACTCTTTCACCTCCGGAACAGTTCGAAGGTTGGGACTCACTGCATATGTCAGAATATAGCAAGACTCCATTGGAAGAAACAACATTACTAAGGTGAGTAATTTTTTCTTCAGGGCCATGGTTCTTTTAGTCACCTCATGAATTTCTTTAATGTTGGTGGCGATAGACTTCTCCATCCGTGACATTGTGTTGCTGATTTTTGCCAGCTCTGTGAACAGTCTTTTAAATGGTTTTCTTTATTTACAGGAGAAAAAAGAAAAAAAGCATAACTTTGGGCACACTGGGGTGGGCTCCTAGTGTACCACATGAGTTGAGGGGTACATGATGCCGACACGGGGATTGGGTACTCTGATGTCGGCGTGGAAAAAAAAAGAAAAAAATCAGATTTGGGCACACTGGGGTGGGCTCCCAGTGTGCCACATGAGTTGGGGGGATACATGATGCTGACACAGGGATTGGGCACCCCGATGTTGGCGGGGAACATAAAAACATAAATTTAAGTGTGCTACATGAGTTGGGGGGTACATGATGCTAACACGGGATTGGGCACCCGTATTTTGGTGTAGGGACAGGAATGGAGGGGATAACTAAATGCCCGCGATCGGGCTAAGGGGAGAATAACATAATGCCTGCGATCGGGCTAAGGGAAATAATGTAATGCCCGTGATCGGCCAAGGTGGGGAGAATAATGTAATGCCCGCGATCAGGCTAAGGGGGAGAATAACACAATGCCCGCGATCGGGCTAGGGGGACATTAACTTTATGCCCGCGATGGCTGCAGGGCGCTGTCCTCGACGGCTGCTGCCTGGCAGGGTGCCAGGCGAAGGTGTCGGGGATCGGCGCACCTGCATGCTAATGGCATGAAACAACCAATTAGATGCAAATGGCCTCCCTACGCTTGCATAAATTATGGCCCCATTTGCATGTCACCTTTTGAATATCGCAGGTGCCTCATGGTGCAATGGAACTTGCGCCACCGCATCTCAGTGCTCCACTCTGACCACTTGCGGTGGTGCAGTTCCACTGCGCCATGCACAGTGGGTGTGGCTAAGTGGCGATATTCAAAGAAGTTGCGCAATAGCACAACTCCGTTGAATATCGCCCTGGCCACACCCCTGCGCAACTTTTGTGAGCGGCGCAGGGGCTTGCGCCACACAACGGCGCAGTTTGAATATCTGGCCCATTGAGTATGCTGTGGAATTTGAGTAACTTAGGGAGACAGCCATGCAGAGTCTTTTTCCCTCTACTAAAAACTTCTAACTCGAAACATTTAGTATTAGAACTGGCGTGTAACATGCACTTTAAGCTTCTAGTTCATAACTTAAGTTTTTTTCAGGTTTTATTTTTAACTTAGTCCCTCTGAAACAGCCATTACATATCAAGATTAAGCAATGGAATGTTTGAACTTCTAAAAGTCCTACTGGAAGAAATGTATCCTGTGCTCCATGCTTCAAAAAAATAAATAAACAGCACAACCAGATTTCTGAGTCTTAGAAAGTTCATAGTTACATAGCTGTGTTGCTGGGGCTATAGATACAGTATTTGGGCAAAGAAACATTTAAAAATGTCCACAGGGAAACAGCGCACACAAGGCAAGATTAAAGTGAATGCAAGTGCATTCTTATTGAGAAAAGACACAAACCATCCTTATAGCAGCTAGTCCCAGTGCGTTGAGCTGTGCTGGGTCTCCCACTGATACAGAACCAGCATGGCTCGAAGCACTGAGGCTAGCTGTAAGGATGGTCTGTGTTTTGTGAGTCAGTTAAAATGCAGTTGCATGCACATTAGTCTTGCCTTATGTGTGCTGTTTTCCTGTGAACAGTTTGAGACTGTTTGCTGTTTGAGCAGCAGCACCTTTGTTTCAGCAGAGCACACAGCTTGTGAAGAGGCAATGAAACATTTGCAGGGCAAGCAAGTCCTAAGTGAGAGATGGGATGTCCTTTGATAGCTTAGCCCAAGCAGGATTTTTTCCCAAGCCCAATATGGAGAAACCATTGAGTTAATTGTGTAATTAAATCTGCACATAGTTCTGATTTGGAACCAAGTTTAGAAAATATATATAGATATTCTGCTCACATTTCCTCCATTTGAATACAGGTTGGAGATGTTCAGAAAGAAGAGACTGAGGCTGGTGATAATTCTTCAACCTCACCAGGGGATCAGGCTTCTGCTGATAACCAAAAAGAACACAGAGAAGGAGAAATAGGTAAGAAGGTAGCGCTGCTAACTCAAATAAACAATACCTTAAGGCAGCAAGTAAAGACTCTACAAGATGAAATCAGTCATTTCAAGGAAGCAAAGCTATGCCTAAGCACCTATCGGGAGATTCTAAAAATGTACGAATCGCAAAACACACAGCTGAAGAAAGAAAGATCACAGCTTGAAGAGAAGACTGAAAGCCTGGATGAGGTCATTAAAACACTGCAGCAAGACCAGGCAAAGCAACAAAATCAGATCCTGGACCTCCAGTATGACAATATTTCTTTGAGAACCAAAATTGAAGAATTACAAGCCGAAGTCTTAAACAAGCAGCACCTTATTGAGAACATTACAAAGCTAGAGAAATGCATCAAAGAACTGAATGACGACAACAGCAAGATCATGCTGGAGAAGGACGGGATTGAGAACTCTTATAAAACATTGTGGAATGCTTTAACAGAAGCTCAGCAGGGTCTTCATGAAAGTGAGACTACAAACAAGGCTCTAAAGATAGAGCTAGAAAAACTCAACGTGGAGCTTGTTCTTGTTCACGAAAAATATAAGAGTGAGATGGAATTCAGGAATCAATCCATAAATCAGTGCTCAGAGTTAAAAGATACTCTACAGAAAAAAGAAGAAGAAATAAAACAATTGAGGAACCTAATAGAACAACTGAAGAGTGAGGTTGAATCAGCTATTTCAAGCTTGGAGACTATAAAAGAAGAAAAGGAAAATACAGAGAAACAGTTTTCATTCTTAAAATTCGAGTTAAACAAAAAGGAGACAGATTGCTGGTTGGTAAAAGAGCATTATGAGACCAAATATTCTAGGTTGCTTTCTGAGGTTGAAATGCTACAGGCAGAGTGTGAGAATGAGCGTGCTGAAACTGAGAAACTAAAGCATCTGATTGATGAGGTAAAAGATGAGAACCAAAAGCTGCAACGACTGGCAGTCATGGAAAAGGAGCTGAAGGAAGCCTTGAAACAAGAGGCTGCAAAGTGGAGACAACAGCTTGATCAAGTCAGTGAAGAAAAAGATGAAAAGGTATGCAGGCTGAAGACTTGGCTTCTTGTTTGCTTTTTTTTCCTTAAAAACCTAATGCACGCCGGCCCAGTGGCACTGAGGGTTGAGGCGCTGAACGTCACACCTCGGGCTACGCTGGCAAGCCAGGTTCAGGAATGAGCCTGGGCCGTCAGGGATTGGCTAGGGTGGGAGTGGATTAAGTGTCTGCTGACTGCTCTCCTCTCCCTGGGGAGGGTTCAGGGTTAGCACTGCTCTGCAGTGGCCCCCGATGGAGATCAGGGGTTCCACAGTCACGGTGCATCTAGAAGAAGGAGTACGGCAGACATTGGCATGCAGTGCCCAGACATCATTGCACATCTGTATTCCTAGGGGGGTGAAAAATCACAGTGGAAAATGGCAGTCAGTCATGGCAGCTTGATGTTCATGCCTCTGCACACCCTCGGACCTGTACAGAATCATGCCTAGGTATTAGATCGGGGCCCAGTGGCTGGGATTGGGGTTCCCCGCCACAGGCACTGTGCATGCTTGCCCTGTGTGAGTGAGCTGTCGGGGGGGGTCACATGGGGTGCAGAGGATGGCAACTGGATGATGGCAGACCAAGCCGCAGGGGAGTAGAAACAATGCTGTGATAAAAAAAAAAAATCTAATGCACAGACTGTGATGTGACATTTGTGGTCCAGTTTTTAAATATGTGCACTTTGGTTCCATACAGATTAGCAACATAGACATAGGTGGGCATGTTTACTCAGAGATGTTGTTTTAAAACAGCAGTTTATGTTGCAGCAAAATTGTTGTGCACTGTTCTCCTGTCTTGCAAGATACTGCTATTCCTCATTTTGAGCCTGCTTTAGCATTTATTTTAGATCTGAAATAATTAAAAGAAAGCTCCTTTAAATAGGGCTGGCTACCCAGGTTTTCATCAGCAGAATCGGCTCTTTTTGAACTCCTGTGCAAAAGATACTGCTTCTTAAGTGTCACTTGGGGCATCAGGACTGTCTACAGGCGATAACAGGTCTCATGTACAGTAGTTGCTTCAGATCTTACAAAACCTGTCTAAGCAGGCTCAAAATGGGAGAAAGGGGACGTCTTACAAGTAAGAAGAGAGTGGAATAAAAAGGTACAGTGTAGATGTGACATTTTCATCCTAACATCAACTGCTGCTTTAAAAAGTGTAAAACAGACGAAATGTAAAAGAATGAAAGAAACGTGCAAGCTTTTTGCAACAGTGAAGGGCAGCTGAATGTGAATGAGCTGTATAAATATTTAAAAAAGAGCATAGTGTTAAGATGTTGCATTGTATTTATTTCTTTTGTTGACCAGGAAAGCATAGCTAGGAAATATTTTTCCTGTTCTCAGCCTTGTCCTGGTGGTGGGGACATGGGAAGTACTGATTGATTCTGAACAAAGTTAAGCTATCGGCAGTTTTTAGTGAATGGGACATTTGGCCAGGACACGGGGGAAATTGCCCTAATCCTAGAGAGAAGTGCCATGGGATCCTGTATGTAATTGAAAAACAACAAAGGTAGCAATAACACGAGAGCTATTGCAAAAAAAAAAAAAGCATTTGTCAATGCAGAGAGTTCGCTGTTGGTATTGCTCTTGTACTTGCCTCCCATATTTTTCTCTGTATATTCTTCTGTCTTGAATTCTAAGGGTGGGCGTTACAGTTGGAACCGCTAACACCCCAGTGTGTTTTTGGTATTTTTGCTCCAAATTTTCAACATGGGCTTTTTGGGACATCACTTCATGAACAGTGCCAGTATCATTTTGTTACTCAGTCCCAAAAGGTGATTTTGCACAGTGAGCCATTTGGCGCCACAGGTGCAAAAACACATTTCGGGCAGGATGTGAAAAATGACAGCTGTACTGTTCATGAGGAGGTGTGAAGAAATGGCAATGTTGAAAATCTGGAGTGAAAATATGAAAAACTGGCAAAGTATACAAGTGTACATAAAAACTGCGCAATGCATGCTCGTAACACAGTCAGTTTTTGGAATGTTTTTACCAAATTGTCAACATTGCCTTTTTGGGACCTCCTGTCATGAACAGTAGCACTGGAATTTTGTTAATCTGTCCTGAAAGTTGATTTTGCACAGCTACTGCGCCATTTTGCACCACAGGTGAAAAAACACAGCTTGGGAAGGATACAAAAAATGACAGCTGTACTGTTCATAAGGGGGTATGAAAAAGTGACAATGTTGGAAATTTGGAGTGAAAATCTTAAAAATAGATGACGTTACGAGCGTGCATAGAAACTGTGCAACAGACACTCGTAACACAGTCATTTTGGGGAGTTTTTTCACCAAATTTGCAAAAAGGGCTTTTTGAGACCCCAACTCATGAACAGTGGCACTGTCATTTCGTTACTTGGTCCCGAAAGGCGATTCTGCGCAGTGACCATGAAATCACCTTTTGGGACCAAGAAATGAAATAACAGTGACTGTGTTCATGAGGTGGGGTCCCAAGAACCCCATTTCAAAATGCGGGACCAAAACTCCCAAAAATGGCTGAGATATCAACCTAAATTGAAAACCCCCCCATTCACTGCCATTATAGAACTTATAGGCATTTATTCAGTTTGCAGTCGGCTTTTGAAGAGTGCAGACGTGTTCCCGGTCCACTGAAGATGACTGATCCCAACCTCTGGAGGTAAGTATGGGTGGGGGGGTGCGGTGATGTTGGGTGCACAGAGGTAGGGTGCAGGTTGAGGGAGGGGTTTTTGGGCCAGCGGCAACAATGAGGCACCATTTTCTGTCTTTTCAGGTTTAAAAACAAGACGTCGTGGGTCTGTTTTCTGTTTTTTTACAGGGCAAACAATGGATTTTGGCACACTGGGGTGGGCTCCCAGTGTGCCAGAGTATTAGGGGCTTCAATGTCGACCCAGGGATTGAGCACCCCGAGGTCAGCGGTTATGTGTGTGTGTGGCGGGGGGGAGATGCATCCAACACCGAGAGTGGGCATCTTGGTGTCGGACAAAATGATTAAATGACGACCCGAGGACTGGGCGCCCCGAAGTCGGAGGTTATGTGTGTGGGGGGATGCATCCAACATCAAGAGTGGGTATCTCGGTGTCAGAAAAGAACAGCAGCAGCGTGGAGTAGGCAGGCAGGAAAGCATCTTCTCCCAGCCAGTCCGCAGAGTCAGACGTTAGGACGCAGTCAACTGTTTACTCTGCGGTGACCTGCAGATAAAAGGAAAAAGCCGGCTCCTGATTGGCGTGGCTTTTTTTTTTCATGTGCAGACCTCAAAAGGCAAAACAATGTCAGGACCAGCCTGATTGAGGATTGGTGTGATGCTGTCAAGCCCCATGCAGAGCACTCTGCATTGGACAGACAGTGTCACACCCCTCAATGCCTACTCTCCCAAGGAGTTCGATGCACATGCGCAAACTCAAAAATGTATTCTACATCCACAGGGTTCTCCAGCGCCTCGAGGGTACAGCCCCTCTTCATCAGGGGGTGGAGTCAGCTTAGCCCATCACCTCAATTTAGTAGCACATCATACATGACATCACACATTTTTAAATTTCAGTGACCAATCATAATAAGTGAATAGATTAAAATGGTACAAAAAGGTTTTGCAGTACAAAATATCACACGGCACACACTATCATGATCCCTATATTTACAACAAACTATGTACAGCAATAAAAGTTGCAAGTTCTCAGTGAATTTAATTCACTACATTATAAAGAGATGTTTATAAATATTTATAAATATAATAATTTTGCGTATCCAAACAGGTGATCCCTCGAGTAAAGGTCTTTTGTGAAAAAAAAAAAAATGTTTGTGTTTTGTTCAAAAGTTATTTAAGAGGTGGATCAGCTAAAAAGTGACCTCATAAATTTATAATTAACTCTTCATACATTATAAATATTGAGGGATCATCTGAAAAGAGAAGAAAAAGAATAAAAAAGAGAGAACACAGACAGCGAATAAAAACCAAAAAATTTAGTGTGGGGAAGGGGAAATACAACAGAAAAGAAAGAAATAAAAGATGGATATGTAAAAATGCCAAGAGATGGCAGACACAAACATTTCCATACAAACCAGGGATAATATGGCAATACAAACTATACAATAATACAGAAAGAAATTGTGATGAATACATATTAGTGCTTCACAAGAAAACACGAAGATCCAATTCTCTTTTCAGGCCCTTTGTTGTCAAAGTGTCTTTTTGTAGGAGAACTTGTTTTCTGTAGCCTTTTCTGACAAGAGGTTTTACATGCTATATAAACTTCAAGCTATTGGGGTCACTTTGATGCCACTGCATGAAATGCAAGGCACGAGCAGAGACCATGTTCTTGTTTAGAATGTCTCTTATATGTTCTAAAAAACGTTCCTTTGCCATCCTGATAGTTCTGCCCACATACAACAAATTACAGTCACACTGTGCTACATAAACTACACTGCTCGTAGAACAGTTAACAAATTCCCTAATTTCTACAGTTTTTTTTTCCCCAGGATGCACAAATTGTTTTGTTTTTACCATGTATTTGCATGCTGTACAGTGTCCACAATAATAACAGCCAGTTGGCTTGGATGGTTACCATGTGGTTGGACCTTGTCTGTTTAAAACATAATAGCTATGACTGAGGTAATCCCAATATTTTTTCCTTTACTAAATGTAATGCGAGGGGCAGTGACAAAGGTAGTAGGTGTCTAACTTAAAGAGCTAGTGTACTGCCTGGAAACAGCCTGCAATTAAGTGTAATTTTCAGATGTAGTCAGCTCTCACTTCTTATATCTCAAGTATTTTTTTCTTTTCTGTTTGATAATTAGAAGATTTTCCACCTGGCAGTACCGGGGTGATGTGTGGAGCAGCCTTCTGTCTGGAGGGAAAAAAAGCTAGTTCTGTTCCTCCCACTACATCAACACTGAGACCACACACTGACTATGATATCACTGGTAACCAATGAGAACCGTTTCTCACTGCCAGGTTTCACTTTCGCATGAAGCAGCAGGGACTGACTCTCCCTGGTTACTAGCGATGTCACAGTTTCCTGCATTTTGATTGGTAGCCTGTGAAAGTCACTGCTCAGGCTGCAAGGACTGTGGTGCCTTAAAGGTGTTTTGTCTCATTTCTGAGGATGTAGTGGGAGGAACAGAACTGACTCTTTTTTTTTCCTCCAGACAGAGTGCTGCTCCACACATCACCCCAGTACTGCCAGGTGGAAAATCTTTTAATTAGCAAACAGAAAATAAAAAATACTTCGGATATTGGAAGTGATAGCTGACTGCATCTGAAAATTACTATTAATTCCAAGCAGTACACTAGCTTTTTAATTCCAATAGGTTCCAGTTATTTAACAAAATGAATTTGATTTGTGGGGCAAATATGGTTATATTCCAGGACAAATGTCATTTCTTCCTTACTTTCAGGATGTCTTGTTTTAGGTGTTAGTAGAGGGTTTCTATTATGTGACCTAGCTTGTTCTAGAGCATTCTATGGAATCTCTGTAGTGTATCCCCTGTCCCTAAATTGGGAAAACATTTCCTTTTCTCTAATTTCAAATGCCTCATCTGATGAACAGTTCCTCTTAAGTCGGAGGAAGTGTCCATAAGGTTTTGAACTTATCAGCACTGGGGGGATGTGCGCTTTTTGCATGAAGTGTGGAGTTTCATGCTGTTTCATTTCTGTAATTGTCACTACTGATTGTGCCATTAGGCAACACAGTTAATGTAAGGTCCAAAAAATCTATTTTTCTTTCATCAATCTTATATGCAAAGTTCAAATTCATATAATTTACATTCAGACATTCCATGAACTCATAAGCTACATCTTCTTCACCCTCCCAAATGATAAGCAGGTTGTCTATGTAATGACTCCAGAAAATTATGTGTTTCAGGAAACTGTTACTGTTTGTAAAAATGTGTTCCTGCTCCCACCACCCTAAATATAGGTTCACATAACTAGGAATTACTGTTGCCCCCATCACAGTCCCTCTCTTCTGTTGGTAAAATTTACCATTAAATGTAAAGAAGCTATGAGTTAGAATAAATGTTACACCTTCACTTAAGAATCTGGTTGGGGGCATCTGCATACATGGCTTCAGATAAAAAGTGTTTTTAAGCTGCAATTCCTAAAGAATGGGGAATACTGGTGTAAAGGGAACAGCCATAAATTCTTATCCACAAATATGTTGATTTTCAGTGTATTAAATTCACTTTTTCCAAAATATGTAAAGAACGAGTGCCTGTTTCTGCCTATGCTGTGAGACAGAAGCTATATCTGTGAAACAGTACAGGGAAGAGGCTTGTTTTTAGCCGATATACTATTAAATAAATTTGGTGGACTGCTTTGAGTGTTTCAAACAACATGAAGTCTTGCTGTATTCTGACTATATGCAGTTAGCCTTCCCAGTTCAGCTGCCGTGGAGATGAAAGAGTTAACTCTATGCAAATGAAAATAACATTGCGCTTGAGCTCGGTTTTCAAACCCCTGTCCCTGGTACATTCTATGTAACCACCAGATTCTTTACTCCGCTTGCCTGTGAAGTCGCTCCGGAGATTTATCCTCGCTCACTTTGGGTTAAGTGTAGTTTCTCGATGGTTTCTTCAAACCGGGTCTTATTTTTCAGTTCTTCAAGCCTCTGTCCTTCAGTACAGGTTAGACTAGTCTAGTTTTACTTCAATTTTGGCATGTTTTCATTTTTTTCTTTTGGTTTGTGTAACCGGGAGGGAAACGAGGAAATTCTTTTGTTTTGAGGTAAAGTCTTAGTGTTAAGTAAGTTGTTTAAAAGTTTTAGTTTGGGTCTGGTGGTTTTTGGTTTAAAAAAAAAACAAGACCTTTTCTAGTTGTTTTCAGTCGACCATTGAACTAGTCGTTAACTGAAAACACTTTTATTTACTCAGGCCTGACTGTCACTGAAAGGGTAACATGGCTTATCATTGCATCATGTCAGAGAAGCCCAAGAAAAAGACCGGTCCCACTGGGTTTCAGCACTGCACAGAGTGTGGGGAGGTGTTTGCCAAGGCTGATCCACACCTTATCTGTGTTCACTGTCTGGTGTTTGACCACCTGGAAACAGACTGCCAAATTTGTAAAAACCTTCCTAAAGCCACGCTGGATAAGCATTTAGCCAGGCTTAAGGAAAGAATGGCTGAACGGTCCGCTGATCCGGATGGCCGGTCCAGTTTGGCTCCGGAGGGAGCCTTGGAACTGGAGGAGATGCCTTCTGACCAGGGCGATACCTCCTCGACCAAAAGGAAGACAGATACCGAGGAGTCAGAACCTGCAAAAAGAAAAAGAAAATCTGCCAGTTTGGAGCCAACGTTTGCCGCTCCAACTGCTGAAGATATTGCCAAAGCTATACAGATTGTACAATCCTTACAGACCAGCTCAAGTAATCCGAGACTAGGTCAAAAACCACATATTGTGGTTCAGTCACCTGCTGGTTCACTTCCTATTGGTTCATATGATCTGGAGGCTTACTATGAACTTGAGTGGGAGAGAGAGGAAGAAGAAGAGGAGGAAGAGGAAGACTTGGGTGAACCCATCGAGCTTGATGTCTCCCCTGATAGAGCAGAGTCTCTCCTCCTAGGCAGCCTGGGGAGTCCTCCTCTCATTATCTGTTCTTTAAAAAGGTTGCTGATACTTTACAGCTGCCTACTCTTGAGGCAGCTGAGGAAGAGGAGGAGCCAGATTTCATCAAAATGATGGATGTCCCTGACACTAAGAGACTCTCAATACCTCTTCATAAGTCTTTTAAGAAGCAGACAGACAAAATTCTACAGATGCCTACTTCCATCCCCCTGTGGACAAAAGGATGGACAGGAGGCATATGCTGTCTGGCAATGGTACAGAGTTCCTGTATAACCACTGTAGCATTGTGGGGCTCATTCAGGCTGCGGCCTGTGATAAGGCTGGCATTCCCCTGGCTTCAGGCCTTCCTGAAAAGGACTCTCGGAAGATTGATGCCATGGCCAAGAAGCTGTATTTGGCTGCTCCACTGGGTATTAGACAAGCCTCTTACATGGCATACATCTCCAGATACCAAACATCCAGGTGGGAATCTGTTCTGGAGCTGGCTAACACTGCTCCACCTCAACTAGCGAAGGATCTGGAGCAAGTGGTCAAGGATGGCGCTGAAGCATCCAAAGTCCAGTTTCATTCTGCTGTGGATTCCAATGATGTATCCTCTAGGGTTATGGCTACTGCAGTCTTCCTAAAAAGATTTTCTTGGCTTAGATGTACCAGTCTTTCCAAGGATACCCAGTCGAAAGCTATGGATTTCCCTGTCATGCAGAATTCTCTGTTTGGGGAACAGAGACATACATGAAGAACATGGACGAGTACAGGGCTACTTACAGAGTAAAGCTACTAAAGAAAAGTTGCAACTCCACAGAAGCAGCAGCATAAGCTGGGCAGAGGCAGGCTTTATCAGAGGCCTTTCTACCTGGCCCAGGTATTCCCTGCTTTCCAGCAGCAAAGAGGGTTCTTCAGGTGTAGAGGCAGGAGGGGTGTAAGCAGGGTTGTATCCACCTCTCAGCCTAGGACTTCTGCCAAGCAGACACTCTGATGTGTTAGCCAGGGCCTCCCCCCCACACTTCCAGTAGAGGGCAGGCTGGCTCACTACTTCCAGGGCTGGTAAGCCATTACCACAGACATGTGGGTCATGAAAGTAGTGAACCAGAGACTTGCTCTGAGTTTCAAATGATTTCCAAGGACAAGAGTAAGGTCATTCAAACCTGCTAGCTGTTCAGAGATAACTCTGTTGGAGGCAGAGGTTACCACACTTCTGGAACACAAGGCTGTGGAACCTGTTCCTCCTCTTCACAAGGAAAAAGGGTTGTACTCAAGATATTTCCTTACCCTAAAGAAAAATGGGGAGTGAAGGCCCATTCTAGATCTGAGGTATCTCAACAAGCACGTGACAAAACCCATATTCAAGATGGTGACTCTAACCAAAATCCTTCCTACTCTCAGGCAAGGAGAGTGGCTAGCTTCGTTGAACCTCAAGGATGCTTATTTTCACATTTCAATCAGACATTCTCACAGAAAGTACCTAAGGTTCAAATTACCCTCAGACCACTATCAGTTCAGGGCAATGCTCTTTGGCCTTACCTCGGCCCCCAGAACATTCACAAATTGTCTGGCAGTGGTTGTGGCTCACCTGAAAAGGCAAGGAGTGTCTGTGTTTCTCTACCTGGATGACTGGCTGGTCATGGGACAGTTCCCCAGCAGGAAAGGAATGCCTTGGATCTGGGGCAGGATACTCTCGTATCCTTAGGATTCCTGGTAAACCTGAAAAAAATCAGTACTGGAACCTGTCCAGATCCTATATTTAATGGGAGCAGAGCTGGACATGGTTTAGGCAAAGGCTCTCTTGCCAGTGGGAAGGGCAGACAGCCTCATTCAGCTGGCAAACTCTTTTCATCTACAGGTGTCTCATCTGGCAAGACACTTTCCCCAGCTCCTGGGACACATGGCAGCATCCACAACAGTGGTTCCAGGAGCCAGTTTTCAGATGATGGATATCCAGTTTCACCTCAGGTCCTTTTGGTCCCAAAAAAGGGATTTCCTGTCCAAGCTGATTCCAGTGACAGCCACTTTGTTACAGGCATTACAGTAGTGGAAGGACAGGGACAACCTCAGGGAGAGTGTTCCATTCCTCCAACAGTCTCCTACAGTGGTTCTGATCATGGATGCTTCCCTCCTGGGGTAGGGAGCTCATTTAGGGGACCACACTGCTCACGGTACATGTTCTCACCAGGAGTTCCTGCTCCACATCAACCTGTTGGAGCTCAGGGCAGTGTTCTTAGCTCTTCGCTCATTCATAGAAATGGTATAAGGGAAGGTAGCTCAGGTAAGGACAGACAACACCACTACCATGTACTACATCAACAAGCAGGGAGGGACAAGGTCCTCTGCCCTCACAACAACAAAAATGGAAAGGGACCTGGGGGTAGTCATATCAGATAACTTAAAGGTGGGCAAGCAATGTGAGAGGGCAGTGAGGAGGGCTGGGGGGATACTGGGATGCATAGGGAGAGGCACCACCAGTAGAAAACAGGAAGTTGTTATCCCTCTTTACAGACAGCTAGTGAGACCCCATCTGGAGTACTGCATGCAGTTCTGGAGACCCAATCTCCGCAAGGACATAAACAGGATGGAAGCTGTCCAGAGGAGGGCAACTAAAATGGTGCAGGGTCTGCACCGGAAGACATATGAAGAGAGACTAAAGGAGCTTAATATGTATAGCCTCGAGGAAAGGGGGGGCATGATAGAAACTTTCAAGTACCTCAAGGGAATCAACAAAGTCCAAGAGGGTAGCATCTTTCAAAAAAAGAGGTGTGCAAGAACAAGGGGGCACAATCTGAAGATGGGCGGGGTGGCTCAGGGGTAATGTAAGGAAATCCTTTTTCACAGAGAGGGTTGTGGATGCATGGAACAGCCTTCCGGAGGAGGTTGTGGAGTCAAAAACAGTGGTTGAATTCAAGCATGCATGGGACGGTCATAAGGCAATTCTAGTGGGGAGTAAGATGAAGTAAGCTGCTGGTTAACTAGGATCTGCAGCTTATCCATTAGGTAGGGAAATGGGCAGACTGGGTGGGCCAAGCGGTCCTTATCTGCCATCAAATTCTATGTTTCTATGTTTCTCTGCCCTGTGTACGGAGGCAATGAAGGTTTGGAGTCTGGCCTATTCCCTTAAGACCTCCCTCTCAGCTGTGCACTTGCCAGGCAAGGACAAAGTCCTGGCAGATGCCCTCAGCAGAATAAATCGGAACCACCACAAGTGGTCTCTGAACAGGGAAATACTGCTTGCAGTGTTCAGGTGATGGAGCACATCAGAGATAGCAAGGCATAAATTAGTGTCGGAGACTTGATTAGTGGCCTTTTCTAATCAAAGTAAAAAATTATTAGCAATTGGCCGAAGTTGATTAGCAATTACCAAAAATGTATGTTTTTGCTCAAAACCCCATAAAATTTACTTATCTTGGTCTATATTGATAAAATATATATTTACACAAGTTTCTGAGACTGATATCTGTTTTATTTAGCCATTTCCAGAAATACAGCAATGTGCAGCAGCACACATACATTTTAAGAGCCAAGATAGGATGTCTGCCAAAGCAGACCGTGAATTCAATTCGTGAAGCGTGAGTTGTGACAAATTTAACATAATGAACCCCTGCCCTAGCATAAAAACTCCGACACCTGGGACTGCGATTGACCACACAGTTGCCAACAAGGACTGGGTGTGATCTATTTTGCTACTTTTCTCCACCAGGCATGTAGCTGGTAATTCTGGCCTGTTTTGGGGGAGGAGGGACCTGGGGGTGGTCCACCATCTTCAGCTGCCAAATCACCAGGACATCTTGGTTTAGCACTAAAAGATATGTCTACAGCCCTGTTTGGTTTGATTTCAGCTGGAGGAGGGCCCTGCTTTTTAATGCGAATCAATGTTTCTACAGTATTCTCTGCTAGACTTGCTCTCCAGTCAGTTTTTTACCTTGTTCATAGTTGAAAAACACCTTTCTAAAATTGCATTAGACACAGGAAATACTCTCAACACATTGACAAGCTTCAACAGATTTGTGTAAGAATTTTGGAAATCACATGCCAGCTTCGACCAAATAGCAGAGGCAGAAAGATTGATGAAACTGGTTTGAGCAAAAATCTTAAACTCCTGCCATTCTGCAAGTAGCAGAGTACTGTCACAGTCAGGCTGCAAAAGTGCTGAAAAGTGGTCAGCTACTACAGTAATGTTACTGTTACCGTAAGCTCCAGTTCCTTTCTGTCCGCAGCTGGCCAAAGTCTGGTATCTAACACTTTTGCATGGTTGTAGATATTACTTTCATTAGTCAAACCGAACCTTTGTTCACAACAGTTCTCAATGTTTGCAATGTATTTTTTAGTTTGCTGTTTAAAAGTTTTAACAACTTGGTTACTAAAATATGTTACTATCACACCTTTGTATGTGTCTTGAGCACATGCTCCTGAAAGAACATCAGACCCATTTTTTTAAGAGAATGTCAAGTTCACTGCCACCTATGGGGCCACTCTGTATAGCGTGATCAAGTGTGTTTCTCAAAGTTTCAACAGAGCTAAGTAGCTTTGGCATTTCAGCTACTTCTTTTTGAAGTGCTAGTGAGAACCTGGCAAGTGGCTGAAGCAACTGTTCAAAATACAAAAGATGAGCCACCATTTGGAATTTAGTCATAATTTGCAACACTCCCTTGTCTTTGGCCTGGTCATGATTTGGGTCTGCAGCCATAGATTCTAAATGGGCAAAAATTACAGGGAATGATTTGGTAACAGCATGGGTGGCAAGAAGTTTATGTTGCATCCAACGTGTGCCATGGGCCTTCTTGGGCTTTTTAACTGGCATCTCCATGGCCTGGGCAGGGGACTGTATCTCTCTGAGTCTCTTAGGACTTTTCTGATAGACATACAACAGTTGGGTCAGGAAGTTTGAAACATCGTTGAAATAGGTGTTATCCAAAGTGTCTTTTATGGCCAGTTCTAATCTGTGTGAGAAACAATGAACACCAACTAACCCCTGTATGTCTTCCCTTAAAAGAGCAGCAAGCCCCCATCTTACACCCAGGTTGACAGCTGCCCCATCAGCCCCAAACCCAACCATGTTCTTTATAGTAAGGCCACACTCTGTAAAAATGTCTAAAAGGAGATTTTTCAATCCCTGACTTGTGTCGTCTGATACAGCTTTCATTCATAAAAATGTAGTCTCCACTTGACCATTGATGGGATTTACATAAATTACTTAAACCAGTTCATTTTCAATTACACCACTGTCAGTACTACTGTTCATAAGCACTGAAAAATAATTAGCATTTTTGACAGTTGCCAGCAGGTTTTCTTCTACGTTCTTGCCAATATACATTGTGAGTTGTTTCCCACTAACAGCGTTACTGTTTTTATTGCCCAAATTAACTCCATGATGCTTCTCTTGTTCTGCTGTTGCTTCAAAGTTTTTAATAGGAGTGTCCTCTATGGCCATCATATATATGCTCTCCATCAGCCTGCCTGGAATCATTCTATGCTGTTCCTCTGCATTACTGAAAGCTCTCCCTGCAAATAAATTAAATATCTTTTTAAGTCTCGGTCCAAACCCATAACACCCCCCTCCCCCATTTTAAACTTACCAGTTGTGGTATGGCGACATATATCAAGTGGTGAACTTGTTCTACCAAATGTGAAAATGTAACCCCTAGATGGCGCTATCCCAGGGGCTACTACCCCTGCCTGATTTGCCACTAACAGGTTGAGGGGCCTGGATCCAATGGCGGGTGCCTCCACCCAGAGGTCAGGGTTTGCAATAGTTAAACTAACTTGGTCACAGCCCTCTGGGACACTGCAACCCCCCTTTCTTCCCACTAGTGGCCCACACAATATATCAGAATTACCTTCACAGTATACACTTACCCCCAGGTCTGGTTCCGGCACTGGGACCTCCTGAAATGAGATACAGTGCAACAATCACAGTACAGTACTTTAACATAGACAAATACCTCAGGCAGTATAACTTGCTGAAACAAGCAGCTCTGATTTATTCAGGGGATATAACAAGGACAGGGAAATCAGGTTAATCAGCTTATCACTCTAATAATCTACTCTAGGCTCTGTGCACAGGCCTATCCCTATCAGTTACTGTCCCTGGGTACCCAAGCCCTAGTGGCTAGTCCAAACCGTGGCAGCTGGTAGGGGCCCTTTCACACAGAGAAAAGGAGAATTAAACAGTCAGCAGTACAGTAATTCCATTTGGATTTAATGTGGCAATTCAACAGGAGCAACCCTGAATTAGTACTCACGACCTCCAAATAAGATAGGGTCCTTCAATGTCAGCAGGGCTCACTTGAGGTACACAAACCTCTTCACACATCCATATAAAGAAAGCACTATACCAGGCAGGCTGCATCTGTATCCCGATCGCAATTACTGCACAATACCCGGGAGAACACACAGCAGATTCAGTTCCTGACAGACCGAGTGCAATTTTGCTAATTCCTCCAGTCTTCTACAGGGTGAGCCTGGTTTCTACTCTTCAGAGATCCTTTGATTCTTTTCACAGGATGGATTCAGTCCTAACAAGCTGTTACACAAGCTGCCAGACGGAACTCTAGGCCTTACACGTTTTTGACTAAAACTGCACACTGAAAAAGCACAGGGCTCCTTCCTTCTTCACTGCCAAAGCTCAACTGAAACTCCAACCGACAAAACCGGCACTTCCTTTGAGTTCCTCCCAGTTCTTGACTGGATTGGCTGTCACTCACAATAGACTGCTGCTGTTGGTCCAAAAGGCACTGAAGTCTAAACTACATCTCCCAGAGTCACTGCCCATACAATCCTCTTGTGGCTGGCTCAGATTATGAGTCCAAGTTCTGATTAGTCAAGGCACCATTTTAGAGCTAGCTTACCCCACACTGATTGGTCCAGTTCAGCAGTTCAAAACTAGAATGGGGAACTAGCAGACACAGTTCTGACTGCAAAGAAAGCAGGTTAGACAAACTGTAATTTCATTATTACTCTAAATAATTTCTGGCAAACAGTTACATCTTTCAGATAGGTTCCTTTGCACTCCTAGTGACTGCAAAAATGAAGTGAATTGGCAGCAGCTCAGTGGTACTCAGAGAAGCACACAGTCCCCCATACAAACTAATTATGTCTGCAAGCAGACAGCTCTTAAAGAGACAGTACCAGAGGCTCTAAAAACACTCACTGATAAATGGCTAAATGCCAACACCATTCAGGCTTGGAGCATTCAAGCAAGCTCCTGGAAGTCTTTTGGGAACCCCATTTGCAGGGGGTTACACCCTTCCTGGCCTGGGAAAGCTTGGCGTCCGCGTCAAGCAAGTACCCATAAGTTTCAACTGCAACCATATACATTTGCATTAGGCTGCACATGTAATCATCAGTCAATATATCATTTTACCAAGAACACATTTCTGAAACATTGCAGTCGTCACTCTTTACACAGTATTACACACATTGTACCATAACTCAAGTTATTACCTCTTGTACATGAAACCTGAAGAGGGGCCCTTCCTATCAGTTACCTTGGGGCTGGATGGGGCAAGGGCACCATATAGAGAACAACCAAGTAACTTGGAGTTAGCACTGATGCTCAGTTTGGGCAATGAGCTCGGGACACATACACTCCTTTATGGACAACATTGAGAGGCAAGTCCACAGGCCTCCCAAGTGAATCATAACTGAGGTGCACCACAGGCTTTACAGCTCGACCAGTCTTTCTAGGGGGACTGTTATAGTCTCTGCACTCTGAGCCTCATTTTCAGCATTGTCCTCACTTGTCAGAGATCTCCTGGGGTAGAGAGGCTAGAACTTGGGCACTTTCAGCTCCAGGAGTTACAGTTTCTGAGTCCACAACATTTGACTCACATGGAGAGCTTTCGGACACTGGCAGTGGACTGTCAGGGCACTCAAAATACTCTTCTTGTTCAGGTGTATCACCAGTCTGCCCCAATCTATCATTTCCTCCTGAAAGCTCAAACAGTTCAACCATGCACAATGATTCCATTTCATCTGATCTGATGCTTTGCACTTCACTTTCTGGGAGCATTGGCTCAGGAGCAAGCTGGGGCTTGGACAGTCCAGAAGGCCCAGCTTCATCTCCAGTATTGACTAGGGATTGCCCTGAAACAATTGACTCAGTTCGTAGAAGGATAGTATTCAAAGTCACCTCACTTTCTTCTGATATGGACTGACAGTCATGCTCAACTGGGACTTGTGCAGGGAACACTTTAACTCTGCTTCTGTAGGTGCAGACTTCCTTGGTCTTTTCTTAGCAGCACCTAGTCACTGGTCAGAGGGGCATCTTCTAGGGGCTCAGACTCAATTAAGATTTGTCCAATGGGCAGTAAATGATTTCTATGCATTGTTTTACATCTTTTGAATTATTCTCAGGCCTTACTTTGTACTGGCAGATCATCTAGTTTGCCCACTACAATGTGAGGAGATGGTGCCATCTGTCAGCAATCTTGTGCTTGCCATGCAGTCCCAGATTTCTTAGCAATACCCGATCTCCCTCCTGGAGTTCCTGTGCTTTCACCTTTTATCATACCTTTCTTTGTTGGCCAGATTTCTTTTGGCAGCCATGGTTTGAGCCAGTTAGTACGCATGAGTTGCTGGGCCTTTAACTTTTGCACATACTGTAAATAGTTGTCAGCTTGAACCCCATCAGGAGAGACCCCAAACACACATCTACTGGTAGTCGGCTTCTCTTCCAAACATCAGGCGGTAGGGGAGAATCCAGTGGCATCACTTTGGTGCAGTTATAAGCATGTACCAGGGTGCTAATTTGTTGGCTCCATCTAGGCTTGTCCTTTGGGTGCAGGGTGCCTAGCATATCTAGCAAAGTGCGGTTGAAGCGTTCAGGCTGTGGGTCCCCTGGGGTGGTGAGGAGTGGTTCTGGACTTTCGCACTCCCCACAGAGAAAGCATCTCTTTGATCAGACGACTCTCAAAGTCTCTCTCTTGATCAGAATGGATTCTTTGTGGAGCACCATAGTGAACAAAAAATTTTTCTACAAGTACTTTGGCTACAGTGGATGCTTTCTGGTCTTTGGTGGGGAAAGCTTGGGCATATCTCGTGAAATGGTCAGTGACCACCAGCACATTACTGATATTTCTTTGATCTGACTCCAAACTTAGAAAATCAATACAGACCAGCTCCATGGGTGCATTGGTGGTGATGTTAACAAGGGGCAGCCCTCTGGGCAAAGCTTTCCTCTGTAAGCAGCGACTACAAGTTCGAATGTGTTGCTCCACATCAGCCCCATCTTAGGCCAATAGAATCTGGATCTCACCAAGTCAAGTGTTCTGTCTATACCAAGGTGCCCCATGTGGTTGTGCAAGGACCTCAGTACTGAGTCTTGAAAGGCAGTGGGCAGCACTAGTTGTTGTTGTCTACTTGTCCCCTCTGTCTACTGTTTCTCTGTATAACAGTTTATTGATCAGTTTCAACTTAGGACCTTCTTTGTATAACAGTGCAGTTCTCAAATCAGTGAGGCGTAATTTGGACACATCTTTTCCTGCATAGAGGGCTTCTAAAGCTGCTTTGATCATGGGATGCGGGATTGAGCCCTCGAATACTGTCATTGTCCAGCTGAGGCAGTGCACCAATGTCTATTGCAGAAAAGTGGCAATAAGCAGCAGGTATGCAATTCTCAGAGGCTCCCAAGCAATCCACCATGCAGTCCACTCGTCCGTGGACATTTGTTCCTCCCTGTCAAACTTCCGGCAGAGTGCCCGAATGTCAGGTTCTGCCAATCGGACCAATCATTCTGGGGAACAGGCCTCCGGGAAAGCATAACATCTATGTGGTTCAGACAGCTCGGTTTCGAGAGCATAGTCATATGTAGATAATGCAGAAAGCCACCTATGGCCAGTGGCATCCAACTTAGCTGAGGTCTGCACATAGGTCAAAGGATTATTGTCAGTTTTTACTAGTTTTTAGCCCCATACAAGTACTCATGGAATTGGTCAACAATAGCCCACTTCAAAGCTAGGAACTCTAACTATGTACAGGATAGTTCTTTTCGGATGGGGTCAGGCTTCTACTGGCAAAGGCCACTGGTCTCAGGCCATTCTCGCTCTTGTACAACACAGCCCCCAACCCTTGCAAGCTAGCATCAGTGTGCAGGACGTAAGGTTTTCTTGGATCGGCATAGGCCAGCACTGGAGCATGGGTAAGTTGATATATGATCTCATGAAAAGCAGTCTCACAATCAGGAGTCCAGCGGGCCCCAAATACTTCACTCGGATGAAAATACACTCTTTCAGTCTTGAGGACGCTGACTTTTGGTATTTTTGTGGGTTGGGGATACCCTTGAGTAAGGTTAAGTAAAGGCGGATCACTCTTGAATAGTCCTTGATGAAGCGCCGATAATAACCACAGAATCCAGGAATCTTTGCAGTTCTTTTAGATTTTTGGGCTGTGGCCAGTGTCAAGGCCTCAACTTTACTTGGGTCCGTCTCTATTCCCTCGGTGGATACTATGTGTCCCACATACTTTACTGATGTTTGAAAGAATTGACACTTATCAATGGACAGTTTAAGGCCAAAGTCCTCCAGTCGGTCCAATACCTTAAATAATCTGCTCTCATGTTCCTCCAGTGAGCTGCCAAACACAATAACATCATCTAGGTATACCAGGCACTCTAGTAAGTTCATGTCCCCACTGCAGCTCCATCAATCGTTGAAAAGTGGCTGGGGCACCTGAAATCCCTTGAGGCATCCTCCTTGAATTCACTAGAAGCCAAGCGGACAGATAAAGGCCGTCTTCTCACGGTCCTCTGGGGCCGTCGGGATCTGGTAGTACCACTGGGAGATCAGCACAGAGAACCACTTGCTCCCGTTTAGGCAGTCCAAAGCATCCTGAATGCGGGGCATGTGTACTGATCAGGGATAGTCCGCGGTTTAAGGTGCGATAATCCACACACATCCTTACTGTTCCATTCTTTTCTCACTACCACAATGGGGAAGCATAAGGGCTTCTGGTTCTTGTATTACACCAGCAGCTAACATCTCTTGCAGATGCCGTCTCACATCATCTATGTCAGCAGGTGCCAGGCGTCGAGACCTCTCACGAAATGGTCTTCGTCATGCAGCGGATATTGTGCTCAGCTCCTTGCACGCATCCACATCCCATTCCTTTAAAGAAACACCTGGTCTCTCTGGGCAAGCTTCTCACTGATCCTCACTTTCCATTCAGCTGGCAGCGGGAGTGCTGAAATCAAACAAGTCAGGCGTTACTCTGTCATTCTTCCTTGAACTCTTGCTGCTGGGTAGCACTGCAGTGTCTGCACAATGCACATTAGCCAGGATGCAACCTCTGTTTACTCGAATGTCTCTTTCAGACACATTATGAACTTGGACCATTACCCTTCTGGCATAAGCATGGGCTCTAGCGGGCAAAATACTAGCTTGACCAGCAGTCCCTCTGGCAATTTTCCATCGCCTGGTGCATCCAACATTAATATTTTATTCTTAACATCCTTTCTGATACGGACCTCTCCCTGTAAGGTACACTGGGCATTTGGCGCCAGGATCAGAGACTCAGGATCCTTCTTCCATACAATTCCGACCCGGTTCCTCTGGTTCTGTTTTTCAGCATCTCTCTGTGCCTCATAGGCCTTCTTAATTAAAGCCGGAACTCTTAAAGCTCTACTAGTCTTTGACCCTGTTTTTCATAACACACTATGCCAGCCTTCCGAACATATGAGCATTTGTTCCAATCAACAAAGGGACACCATCATACACAGTCCAGTGGGGGACACACTAAGGCTAGGGTCTCTACTTGTTCGGCCACTCCAGCCACGGAGGTGGGAAAGACCAAATTCGGATATACCGGAATAGGGTAGGCCTTCTCACTTAACCCCCATACATGCAGTCCTTCTAATGGTTGTAAAGGTACGTCTGACAAATGCTTCTGATACCAATCCTGGAACATAATTGTCACTTGGGAGCCACTGTCTAATACAGCTCTTGTAGACACTCCATTCACCTTTACAGTGGTCTCCATGGAGGACCCGCTATTCTGGACCAGTCTGGAGGCGGTAGTGAGGGCCTGGGCAACTGACCTTGCCACAAAGGGCGTGAATTAGCATTTTGGTGCCCTCACTGGGATCATGTGTGCACCTCTTAACCACTGATTTCTTCTCCGAAGCTCTCCTTGTAGCCTATATGCAACTTTGTCAGTGTCTTTTGGGGACTGGCATTCCCTTTTCATGTGCCCATCTTTCCCACAATTATAGCAAAACATACTTTCTGGAGTTTGAGCTGGCGAGGTGCCACACTGGGAGCCAGGGCGGGGTATTACTAACTGGAAACCTTGGTGCCATCTCTGTCTGCGGCGTGATAAGCATTTGGAGACATCTCGTCAGTTTCTCCACTTCCATGGTCAAGGAATCGAGTTCGGAGCTGTTATCAGCAGGAGATACATGGGTGGGTACCCCACCCCCATAGCAGATACAGTCGGATATAGGTCAGGGCCGTACTTGCAGGCGTGGCCTTCATAAAGGGACTGTTTTGAATTCCGGATCTCTCTCAACAGTTACCCCATTGTGACATATCTTTTTCCTTGTCAAGCACTCATTGACTGCCAACCTCTGCCCCTGAACTTCACTTGATGGGTCACCCTCAGTCACTCGGTGTGCCGCAGCTATTGGTGCAGGTCCTCCCGAGGTCATCTTTTTTCTCAACTCCTCGAATTTCTCTCATTAACTCATCATAGGAGGTGGGGATTCCAGTCGATCTGCCAGGCGTAACTGAAGCAACAGCAGTTCTGAGAGGGGCAGACTTAAGGATCCTGTCAGCCTGGTTCGGTCCA
This sequence comes from Neoceratodus forsteri, assembly GCA_016271365.2. Classification (NCBI taxonomy): domain Eukaryota; kingdom Metazoa; phylum Chordata; order Ceratodontiformes; family Ceratodontidae; genus Neoceratodus; species Neoceratodus forsteri. The sequence continues at coordinate 214,830,996 of CM057456.1, forward strand.
GTTCAATCGCTGGCAAACTACCTTTTCTGAGGCATTCTTGCAACAATTTTACAGCCGAGATACATACACAGACAACAACTCCCTTGGTACTGTTGTGCATCTCTTACTCTCCACCATAGGTCCTCATCAGAATCTGGGCTCCCATACACATTCTCCAAGGCCTCAAGATAGGCCTGTGCAGTCGCTTCAGGGTTACTGGCCCGTTTAGCATGGATGGTAGCCAGGGCAGGACCTCGGAGGCTCTCACTAACCCTCTTTTCGCTTTTCGCCTTCCGAGCATTGCCATTCTAGCACTTGGGGGCAACATAGTCTATCAGGTCTCCAGTCATCCTCCCTTGGGGGTGGGAAGGTGCCAGAGAAGATCCTCAACCTCGGTAGAGTCGTGACTAATGGCAGGTGCAGAAATAGGATCTGCATTGGTTCAGCCACCATTACGGGCACTGGAGCAGGAGAGGTGTTGGGGAGGAACACCCAGGTGCAGAATAGTTTCTTCAAGTCCTCCACAGTTTTCCCTCTCCAGCAACCATTCAGCAAATTTCTCCTCAAAAGTTTCAGATAGTGGTGGGGCTGATTCCCCGGTCTTTACTGTCCTTAGTTATCACTCTCCAAGCAGTGAGGGCTCCCTCTGGGGTAATGGTCTGTGGCACTTTGGAGCTATCTATGGGATCCTTAAACTCTACTAGGGCCAGGAAAGTGTGGGTGAGCAGATTAGCATGCCGACCCACCACCACAGGGTTTGTAAACCTTCCACCTTGGAAAGTACTCCTGCACAGTGTCGTATTATGATACCCAGGGGATGTCCAGGATAAGCATAGCATTTTGAAATTCGATCTCCTCCCTTTTACCACTCCACCAGCGGTGCACAGCCACTTCTGTCGGGGTACCCATTTTTTCTTAACAGTGGTTAGTAAATATGGCCACTAGAGGACACACAATCCCAGCGGTGAGCCTCAAGATGTAACCCCTAGATGGCGCTATCCCAGGGGCTACTACCCTGCCTGATTTGCCACTAACAGGTTGAGGGGCCTGGATCCAATGGCGGGTGCCTCCACCCAGAGGTCAGGGTTGCAATAGTTAAACTAACTTGGTCACAGCCCTCTGGGACACTGCAACCCCTTTCTTCCACTAGTGGCCCACACATATATCAGAATTACCTTCACAGTATACACTTACCCCAGGTCTGGTTCGGCACTGGGACCTCCTGTGAAATGAGATACAGTGCAACAATCACAGTACAGTACTTTAACATAGACAAATACCTCAGGCAGTATAACTTTGCTGAAACAAGCAGCTCTGATTTATTCAGGGGATATAACAAGGACAGGGAAATCAGGTTAATCAGCTTATCACTCTAATAATCTACCTATGGCTCTGTGCAGGCCTATCCCTATCAGTTACTGTCCCTGGGTACCCAAGCCCTAGTGGCTAGTCCAAACCGTGGCAGCTGGTGGGGCCCTTTCACACAGAGAAAAGGAGAATTAAACAGTCAGCAGTACAGTAATTCCATTTGGATTTAATGTGGCAATTCAACAGGAGCAACCTGAATTAGTACTCCGACCTCCAAATAAGATAGGGTCCTTCAATGTCAGCAGGGCTCACTTGAGGGTACACAAACCTCTTCACACATCTATATAAAAGAAAGCACTATACCAGGCAGGCTGCCTCTGTATCCCGATCGCAATTACTGCACAATACCCGGAGAACACACAGCAGATTCAGTTCCTGACAGACCGAGTGCAATTTTAGCAATTCCTCCAGTCTTCTACAGGGTGAGCCTGGTTTCTACTCTTCAGAGATCCTTTGATTCTTTTCACAGGACGGATTCAGTCCTAACAAGCTGTTACACAAGCTGCAGACCGGAACTCTGGGCCTTACACACGTTTTTTGACTAAAACTGCACACTGAAAAAGCACAGGGCTCCTTCCTTCTTCACTGCCAAAGCTCAACTGAAACTCCAACCGACAAAACCGGGCACTTCCTTTGAGTTCCTCCCAGTTCTTGACTGGATTGGCTGTCACTCACAATAGACTGCTGCTGTTGGTCCAAAAAGGCACTGAAGTCTAAACTACATCTCCCAGAGTCACTGCCCATACAATCCTCTTGTGGCTGGCTCAGATTGAGTCCAAGTTCTGATTCGTCCAAGGCACCATTTTAGAGCTAGCTTACCCCACACTGATTGGTCCAGTTCAGCAGTTCAAAACTAGAATGGGAACTAGCAGACACAGTTCTGACTGCAAAAAGCAGGTTAGACAAACTGTAATTTCATTATTACTCTAAATAATTTCTGGCAAACAGTTACATCTTTCAGATAGGTTCCCTTTGCACTCCTAGTGACTGCAAAATGAAGTGAATTGCAGCAGCTCAGTGGTACTCAGAGAAGCACACAGTCCCCCATACAAACTAATTATGTCTGCAAGCAGACAGCTCTTAAAGAGACAGTACCAGAGGCTCTAAAAACACTCACTGATAAATGGCTTAAATGCCAACACCATTCAGGCTTGGAGCATTCAAGCAAGCTCCTGGAAGTCTTTTGGGAACCCCCATTTGCAGGGGGGTTACAAAAATGTTAACTTTTTTGTGCTGCTCTGTCAGAAGATGTTTCTGGATAGTGTCAGCTTTTAGCTGGGGGCCTGTAATCCCTGCAATTAATGCCTCACTGAAGTTTCTCAGCCCACGTAGCTCATCTCTGTACTCACAGCACAATTTGCAACTAACACGCACTACACAGTCTCCCTCACTGCTAATCTGTAGCCAGTTTTTTTCTGGATTATATTTTTGGCACCATCCCTCTACAGTTGTTAATTTAACTCCAGTCATGTCGGACTGCAATTAAAAAGTCTGAAGTCATCAAAACAAGACTCTGTCAAGCTGTGAATTAACACATCAGGTTACTGTAATCTGGCTAACTCTCTGTCAAAAAAAAAAAAAAAAGATAGTGGCAGCTGCAGATTTTCTGTGACCCCTGAGCCCCCTTCCCCAAAATGTCCCCATCTCTGCAATAGGCAGGGCACACACTTAAAGTTTCAGAGCTGTGAACAGAACACCTCACTAAAGTTCACTGCTGCAGGGCAGCAGGGCATTATTGATGTTTAACTTGTCCCTGATCTCTGCCATAGGCAGGGCACACACTTAAAGTTTCAGAGCCAGCTGTGAATAGAACACTTCCCCTTAAGTTCACTGCTGCAGGAAAGCTGGCAGCAGGGCATAGTCCACTTGTCCCCGATCTCACTTAAAGTTTCAGAGCTGTGAACAGAACACTTGACTTCTCAAGAAGTTCACTGCTGCAGGAAAGCTGACAGCAGAGCATAGTTGTGCTTGTCCCTGATCTCTGCCACAGGAAGGGCACACACTTAAAGTTTCAGAGCTGTGAACTGAACACTTCCTCAACGTTCACTGCTGCAGCAAAGCTCTAGCTGGCAGCAGGGCTGGTGTCTTAATTTGTAATGTCCCCTCAGGTCCGATGGGCAGGGCAGCACACAAGAGTTACAACTTCCCCAGTGCAACAGAGCAAGCAGGTGTATTTTTGTTTTTGTCCCCTTCATGTCTGCCAAAGCAGGACACAGATACAATTTTTTTACTGCTTTGTTTCCTCTCACCTGAGAACTCTGGAAAAACCAGGGCACAATTCTTAATCATCACTGCTGCAAAAAAATGCTGGCTGGGCACAAAAAAAGCAGGCAGGGCTAGCATGTCACTCGTTGTCCACTTCATCTTTGCTAAAATCAGGGTACATTTACTTAAATATCCCAGAAGTTTTTCTTCTGTTCCCCAGTCCCTTTCATAAAACTCTCTGGAGTAAACCAGGGCACATTTCTTCTTCATGTTGTGTTCCCATAATGTTCTGCTACTTGCAAGTCAATAAAGTTTGTTTGCTTAATCCCCCACCCATCATCATTGCTGCAATAAGGGCTGGGTGCATTTTAAAGCTGGGCATGACTGTTTAACCACTGTTGTCCCTTCATCTCTGCCAAAAACAGGGCACAACACATAAGCCCTCAGAACTCTCTGGAAAAACCAGGGCACAATATTTGTTTTCTGTTCCCAAACAGTTTGCAAGAGCATAGTTAAGTTTGATATTTTCCCCAGATCAGTCACTAGCATTCGACTGGGCTGGGCACAAAATACAGACTGCTTACACCTGTTCACTCTGCCAAGCAATAGTTCACATTTACTTGCTGCTTTCTCCGTGATTCCTCTCCGTTAATTTTTGCCCACGACTCGGTGCCCGCCTTGCCTTGACCCCCCCCCCCAGTCATACCACTGCCTTGCTGCGTGCCCTCCCATTTAGTACACTGCTCCAGGCTCCCCAGACAAAAACTGAAAAGTTGTACTTGTTTTTTTTTTCTTTTTGTAGAGACTCCTCAATTGTCTGCTCAGCTCTGCATGCTGCTCCTCCACGAGTAAGTTGCTTGTCCGGGTATCTGCATCATGCCTGCTCACCCTGCCACAATGCTTTGCATGGCTCCGGTCCACTCTCACACGGTCTCAAACTTCCTCCTCGGCTCCCCTCTTCCACTGTGTGACTCCTCCCTGCAACACAAATAAAAAAATTGATTACTGGACACCACCAGTGAGCTAAAAAATACTAATTAATTTTAAAAAAAGGAAACTGGAACTTACCTTAAGTTGTGCTCCAGCTGGAGCTTTTGGACCTGCTTGCTGTTCTCCTGGGGTCATGCTGCAAGAGGACGTGTTTCTCCTGTGCAGGGACTGGGTGGGGGGGTCGCTGGCCTGTCAGGAGGGGCGATGGGGAGGAGGACAGAAAAAATATATATATTTAAAGAAACATGGCCCAAAATGCTAAAAAGGGCATTTTTAAAGGACCCAGGGCCAGTTTAGAATGATTAGCAATGACTGCTAATCATTCCAAAAGTTGACATCCTTTTTCTGGATCTTGGGTTGCAAATTGCGATGCGAACCCACTTATTTTATGCCTTGGACAGATCTGTTTGCAGCCCCAGACAATCATCAGCTACCCCAGTTCTGTTACAGACCTCCAGTTCTGGGTTTGGTGCCTCTGGATGCACTGATACGGGACTGGGCAGGTAAATTCTTGTATGCCTTTCCTCATTCTCTCTGATCTTCAGAGTCCTGATCAAACTCAGGAGCCAGCCATTATCAATGATTCTCATTGCTCCAGACTGGGCCAGACAGCCCTGGTATCCCATGCTGCTGCCTCTAGCAGTGACCAGTCCAATCTGCCTACCCAGGAGGCACAATCTTCTCACCTCCTGTCAAGGGAGGATCCTATACCCCAACCTCAAGTCACACAGCTCAGGGTCTGGCTCTTGAGGACCTAGAGTATGCCAGCTTGCATCTCTCTGAAGGGGTCCTGGATATTTTGAAGGTTTCCAGAAAACCTGCCACCAGAAAGACTTATATTTCCAAATGGAAGAGATTTACTGTCTGTTATACACAAAAGGAAATAGATCCACATGCAGCTGGACTGGCAGTCCTGTTGGACTATTTGGCCCACCTTCATTCTTTAGGCCTTTGGCCTTCTACGTTGAAGGTACATCTGGCAGCTGTTTCTGCCTACCTCTCGACAGGGAAGGGCCTTTCCCTAACCTCTCATGCAATTTTCAAGAAGTTCTTTAAAGGGTTGCTCCATCCAGCTTTGGGAGTGCATGACTTTTGGGGAAGGGGGTTAAGCAGGCAATGAAAACATATATGTGGTGCCATGCTTTTGGTGGCACAGTTTAATCTTGAACCCTCTGATTATTTTATTGTTTTTCTGAGTTTTTATTGTGATTCCTTATTTTTTGTACAGTGCCTTGATAGCTGAAAGGCGCTTTGAAATATAACATTTATTATTATTATTATCTACAAACCCCCTCACAGGGAGCCAACCCCTTCTTGGGATCTGAATATCTGCATAGCACAGCTAATGCAGCCCCCATTTGAACCCATGTCCTCTGCTGAGCTCATGTACCTGACATGGAAAACTGTCTTTCTGGTAGCCATAACCTCTGCAAGGAGGCTTACTGAGCTACATGCCGTGTCAGTAGAGCCCAACTACTTAGCACTCCATAGAGACAAGGTTGTCTTTAGGATGAACAGAAAATTTCTTCCAAAGGTGGTCTCTGACTTCCACCTTACTCAGTCCATGATATCACCTCTCTTCTTCACTGAACATTCTAGTTCAGGAGAACATTGACTACATAGCCTGGATGTTAAGAGGGCTATTAGCTACTATCTGGATCTCAGACAAAGGCCCATAGGAAGGAGTGTATCTAGGTGTTCCTCACCTATGGAGAGGTGGGAAAAGGCAAGTCAGCCACCAAGATGACTATTGCTTGGTGGATTGTGTCTTGTATTCAGTTTTGCTATGGCAAACTGGGGAAACAGCCACCAGTGGGCCTTAGGGTTCACTCTACCAGGGGGACAGCTGCCTCTATTGCAGCTGCCAGAGATATCTCGTTTGAAATTTGCAAAGCAGCTACCTGGAAAGCTGTTCACACATTCACTAAACACTATTGCCTGGACACCCAGGCCAGCAGTGATGCCAGATTTGGCACAGCAGTACTGCAGAGCTATTTCCTAAGTAGATTCAAACAACATGAAGTCTTGCTGTATTCTGACAGATGCAGTGATCCCCAACCTTTAAACTGCCCCGGAGAACAAAGAGTTAACTTTCTATGCAGAGCATAGAATGCTGAGCTCGAGCTCGGTTGGAGTCTGTCTGGAGTGTTTCAAACTCAAACCGTCAGATTCCTTACTCTGCCTCACTGAACGGTCACTCCAGAGATTTCTCCTTCAGCTCGGTTCGAAAGTTGGTTAAAGTTTCAATTTTCATCGGTTTTTAAACCGAAAAAGTTATCCGCATAGTCGGTTCAGTCTCCGACTGTGGTGCCGTGAGTACTGGATAGGAATTGTTCTGTTTTTCTGTGTGGAACTTGTAAAAGTGCGGGTCGGTTCGGCTGAACTGGCCATTTGATAGTGAAATTTTGTGTTCTGTGTTTTTACTTAGTGTGTGGTTACTGGTCCTTATCGGTTCTAAAAAAAAACGTATTTTAGTACGTTTTTTTCCAATACCCGTGACACGGTTAGGAACCGATAAGGGAGTCTTGCCTGGCGGTTGCCATAAAGAGGGTAAGTTGGTTAGGTTCGCCATGTCTGAGAAACCCAAGAAAAAAAACGGGCCCACTGGGTTTCAACACTGCAGTGAGTGTAGGGAGGTCTTTGCTAAGGCCGATCCCCCACCACCTGTGTTTATTGTCTGGGGTTTGACCACCTTGATTCAGACTGCCAAATATGTAAAAATTTTCCCAAATCTACCCTTGAGAAGAGATTAGGTAGACTGAGGGAAAAGGAGGCCGAGAAGTCCACTGACCCGGATGGCCAGCCCGGTTCGGTTCGACCGAACCAGAAAGAGTGCCCTCTGACCAGGCGATACTTCTTTGGGCAAAGGAGAGCCGATTCCGAGGATCGGTTCGACAAAAGAACACACAAAGATAAATTGTCGGTTCAGATCCAGAGGTTCATGTTCCGACTGCGAAGAGATAGCCAGAGCAATTCAGATTGTGGAATCACTCTGCCGGTTCCTACCGATCCGGCACCTTCTGGAGGGTTCAGTTTGGTTGGTTCCCCGGTTCAGGTTATACCCTCAAGATTTTTATGAACGGAGTTTGAAGAGGAAGGAATTTGAGGATGATGATGGTGAAAGTGAGGGTCTGGATGTGCCTGTGGAACCAGACATCTCCCCAGACAGACCTTCAGGTGTTTCCCCTCCTAGGCTTTCTGAGTCCCCTTCTCACTTTATGTTCTACAGAAAGGTGGCTGAAACCCTCCAGCTTCCTATGGAGGAGGCTGTGGAGGATCAAGAGGAGCCTGATTGTGTAGAAATGATGGACATCCCAGAGTCCAGGAGACTGTCTATTCCCGCTCCACAAATCCTTTGGGAAACAGACACAAAAAACCCTAAAGTCGCCTAACACTATACCTCCTGTGGATAGAAGAATGGACAAGAGGTATACACTTTCAGGCTCAGACACGGAGTTCTTATACCTGCAATGCAGCCATGTTGGGGTAGTGCAGGCTGTTGCCTGTGACAAGGCAAAGATTCCCTTGGCTTCACACCCCCCAGACAAGGACTCCAGGAAGATTAATGCCATGGCAAAGAAACAATACATGGCATCTTCCTTGGGACTCAGGCAGGCGAATTATATGGCCTATACAGCCAGGTACCAGAAATCCAGGTGAGACACTGTACTGGCACTGGCTAAACAGGCCTCCCCCCCCCCCCAGCTAGCCAAGGAGCTGGAGGCGGTGGCTGCAGATGGGATTGAGGCATCTAAAGTTCAGTTTCATGCTGCTGTGGACTCTAATGATGTGTCATCAAGGGTCATGGCTACATCTGTGGCTCTTCGGAGAATGGCTTGGCTCAGATGTACTAGCCTCTCGCAGGATACCCAGGTTAAGGCCATGAATTTTCCTGTAGTGGGTAATTCTCTGTTTGGGGGAGCAAACAGAGAATTACATGAAGAAAATGGACAAGTACAGGACCACTTACAGGAGTGCTCAGGCCAAGGAGAGGAAGGCAGCTCCTCAAAGACAGCAGTCTAGGGGTAGGGGCAGGCCTTTTCAAAGGCCTTTTTACCAAGCACAGGCCTCTTCTTCTTCCTTTTCGCAGAGGGGGTTCTTCAGAGGGAGAGGCAGAAGGGGGATAAGCAGGGCTGCATCCACTCCTCAGCCTAAAGCCCCTGCCAAGCAGACACCCTGATGGGCCTGCCCGGGTCGACTCTCCTAGTCTAGTAGGGGGCAGGCTGGCTTACTTTTTCCGGGACTGGATGTCTATTACATCAGACAAGTGGGTCCTGGAAGTAGTAAGCCAGGGACTGGTTCTCAGCTTCAGAAAATTCCCAAAGATGACAGCCAGATCTTTTCCACCTGCAAATCTCTCGGAAACCCTTGCCCTAGAGGCAGAGGTTTCTTCTCTTCTAGCCTTAAGAGCCATAGCGAGAGTACCTACCCTACACTGGGGCAAAGGACTGTACTCCAGGTACTTCCTGACCCCAAAAAAGACAGGGGAGTGGTGACCCATCCTAGACCCAAGATATCTAAACAAACATCTTTTAAAACCAAAGTTCAAGATGGTAACTCTGGGAATAATCCTTCCCTCTCTAAGGCCAGGGGACTGGTTAGCCTCCCTGGACCTCAAAGATGCCTACTTTCACATTCCCATCAGGTGCTCCCACAGAAAGTACCTCAGGTTCGAGTTGCTCTCAGGCCACTATCAGTTCAGAGCAGTGTCCTTTGGCCTAACCTCAGCCTCAAGGGTTTTCACAAAGTGCCTGGCAGTAGTAGTTGCCTTTCTAAGAAGGCAAATGGTTTCCATTTTTCCATAGCTGGACGACTGGCTGATACTGGGCCAGTCTTCAGACCAAGTCAAGTCTCACCTGCAAATGACCCAGCAAGTGCTCACTTCTCTAGGATTTCTTCTCAACCTTCCCAAGTCAGTTCTCGAACCAGTCCAGCTTCTTACCTTTATAGGGGCAGAACTGGACACACTCAGAGCAAGAGCCTTTCTTCCTCTAGAAAGGGCAAGGGTTCTGATAGAGCTAGCCTTTTCCTTCAGCCTTCAGGTATCTCGACCAGTAAGGAATTTCCTCCAGCTCTTGGGCCACATGGCAGCTTCAACAGCAGTGGTCCAAGGGGCAAGATTCCAGATGAGGGATATTCAGTTCCACCTGAGAGCTTTTTGGTCTCAGAGGAAGGATTCCCTTACCAAACTGATCCCAGTGACTCTGACCTTGATCCAAGCCCTCCAATGGTGGCAGGATCAGGACAATTTAAGACAAGGTGTTCCTTTTGCTACTCATCCTTGTTCAGTGGTCCTCACCACGGATGCTTCTCTTCTGGGCTGGTGAGCCCATCTGGGGTCCCTCACTGCCCAGCGGCTGTGGTCCCCCCAAGAATCCCTTCTCCATATCAATCTCCTAGAGCTCAGGGCAGTTTTTCTGGCCCTAAAAGCTTTCTCTCAGTCAGTACAGAACAAGGTGGTTCAGGTCAGAACAGACACCACCACCACCATGTGGTACATCAACAAGTAGGGAGGCACTCGGTCCATGGCCTTGTGCACGGAAGCCATGAAATTGTGGTCCCCGGCTTGTTCCCTGCAAACCTCTCTGGTAGCAGTTCACCTTCCAGGGAAGGACAATGTGCTAGCAGATGCATTGCGGAGGATCTCTCAGGGCCATCACGAATGGTCCCTGAACCCTCAGGTGTTGAAAGTGATTTTTTCAAGGTGGGGCACTCCAGAGATAGATCTCTTTGCAGCCCCAGACAATCACCAACTCCCTCTCTTTTGTTGGAGACCTCCAGTCTTGGGCTCAGTCCCCCTGGATGCCCTGATTCTGAATTGGGAAGGGAAGTTTCTGTATGCCTTCCCCCCCTTCCCACTCCTGTTCAAAGTTTTAGTCAAAATAAGGTCTCAAGCCTTGCAAAGTGATTCTGATTGCTCCAGACTGGGCCAGACAGTCCTGGTACCCCCCTTTTGCTGTCCCTAGCAGTCCATCTTCCCCTCTCTCTTCCCAGAAATTACAACCTGTTAACATCCTCTCAGGGGAGGATTTGGTACCCCAATCTTCAGTCTCTCAATCTCAAGGCATGGCTCTTGAAGAGTTAGAGTTTGCAGATCTGCATCTTTCCCAAGGGGTTTTGGATATTCTCAAAGCTTCTCGAAAGCCCTCCACCAAAACGACTTATAACTCCAAATGGAAAAGATTCAGCATTTGGTGTTCTAAAAAGCATATTTCTCCAGATACTGCTGGATTGTCTACAGTTCTGGATTATATGGTCCATCTTAATGGCATAGGCCTGAGACCAGCTACTCTCAAGGTACACTTGTCAGCTGTTTCTGCGTTTTTGTCTGTGGGGAAGTCTTCCTCACTATCATCTCATCCTGTGTTCTGTAAATTTTTTAAAGGATTGCTTCACACCAATCCTCCTTTTAGAGACCTTGCCCCTGCCTGAGATTTGAATGTATGCATTGCTCAACTTATGCAACCCCCTTTTGAGCCTATGTCTTCAGCAGAGCTTAAGTACTTGACTTGGAAAACTGTGTTCTTGGTAGCCATTACCTCTGCCAGGCATATCAGTGAGTTGCAAGCCCTGTCAGTGGAACCTGACTTTATCTCCTTTCACAGGGATAAAGAGGTCCTTAGAACCAATAGAAGGTTCTTGCCCAAAGTGGTTTCAGACTTCCATTTAAACCAGTCTATGTCTCTTCCTGTTTTCTTCACTGACCATTCTTCCTCAGGAGAGAGGAGGCTACACAGTTTAGATGTTAAAAGAGCCCTTAGTTACTACATAGATCATACCAAGGGTCACAGATTTGACTCCCTCCAGTTGTTCCTCACTTATGGAGAAGTGGGAAAGGGCAAACCTGCCACTAAGAGATCTATTGCTAGGTGGATTATGTCTTGTATACAATTCTGTTATGAAAAACTGGAAAAACTCCACCCACAGGCCTGAGGGCTCATTCTACAAGAGGTATAGCTGCTTCTCTGGCTGCTGCCAGGGATATCCCTCTCTTAGAAATTTGTCAAGCAGCTACCTGGAAAACAGTCCATACCGTTACCAAGCATTACTCTCTGGATATCCAGGCTAGGAGTGATGCTCGGTTTGGCACAGCAGTACTTCAGAGCCTATTCCCAAAGTAGGTTCTGTCCCTCCTCCATGGAGGTACTGCTTGGTAGTCTGCATCTGTCAGAATACAGCACGACTTCATGTTGTTTGAAGAAAAAATTATTCACCTTAGTAATTATGTTTCTTCTAATGGAGTCTTCTTGTATTCTGACCTCCTTCCCTGCCTCCCCTCTCAGAATCTGTTTATGGGAAGTGGGTGGGCAGGTGCAGTGTTGCACCCAAGGGGTGCTCTTTCTTCACATCCTCCTCCTTTTTTGTTTGGGTGTTGATTTATTACTGTTATTTGCATTAGATTGGTTTTGGGGTTTTGGGTTTCCTGACTTGAGTCTTCCTTGGGAATCCAAAAATTTTTACTGCCAGTTGGCGAGTAGGAATTTTACAATTTCCACATAGAATTTTTAGTTAGTTGGGCTCATAAAAATCTGACAGTTTGAGTTTGAAACACTCCAGACAGAGACTCCAACCGAGCTCGAGCTCAGCATTCTATGCTCTGCATAGAAAGTTAACTCTTTGTTCTCCGGGGCAGTTTAAAAGTTGGAGATCACTGTATCTGTCAGAATACAGCAGGACTCCATTAGAAGAAACACAATTACTAAGGTGAGTAATTTTTTCTTCTGTCCCCACCTCCATGGGGCACTGCTTGGTAGTCTGCATACTGTCAGAATACAGCAAGACTTCATGCTGTTTGAAGAAAAAAATTACTTACCACAGTAATCTTGTTTCTTCTCGTGGAATCTTGCTGTATTCTGACCTCCCTCCCTGCCTCCCCTACCAGAACCTGAGGAGGTGGGGGGGGTGCTGCCCTACAGCTGTTCTATTTTTTAAAAGTGCTGCACCACTGGGGTGGCATTTTCTTGGGCATCTTGACTTGAGTCACCTATTATGCCCCATTGTTGGGTTTTTAGTCATTTGACTATTATTTTATTAATGTGCTATGTTATTTAGTATAGTTTAGTAGCCACTATTTTAGTGCACGTAAGAATCTGGTGGTTACATAGAATGTACCAGGGAGATGGGATTGAAAACCGAGCTCAAGCTACATAGATACATAGATACATAGACAGTGTCGGCAGATAAGGGCCTATGGCCCACCTCGTCTGCCCATTTGAGCTTGTAAGTTCAGTTTGTTTTCCTAGAAGTCTGTTTCCCCTTACCCCTGCCCTCTAGAATTCCTTTATGTCTATCCCATGCATTCTTAAATCCGTGATTGTTTCAGCCCCACCACTTCCTCTGGCAGGGTGTTCCACTTATCCACCACCGTTCTGTGAAGAAATTCTTTCTCATGTTTCCTCTGAATCGTCCTCCCTCCAACTTCATCCCATGCCCTCTAGTCCTGAAACATCTTTTAGCTTAAAAATAGTGTTTTCCTGCACCCTGTTCCTCCCTGTAAGATACTTGTATGTCTCTATCATATCCCCTCTCTCCCTCCTCTCCTCCAGGGAGTACATGTTCAGTTCCTTCAACCTGTCTTCATAGGACTTGTGATGCAACCCATGCACCATCTTTGTTGCCCTCCTCTGAACCTTCTCTACCCTGTCTATGTCCTTACATAGGTATGGTCTCCAGAACTGTACATTGTACTCCAGGTGGGGCCTCACTAGTGTCTTGTATAGCGGAATTATGACCTCCCTTTTCCTGCTGGTGATGCCCCTGCCTATACATCCCAGCATCCTATTTGCTTTACCTGATGCCTTGTCACACTGTTTCCCTACCTTGAGGTCATCAGAGATGATAACCCCAAGATCCCTTTCCTGCTTGGTGCATGCTATATCCTCACCCCCAACTGATATATTGTGCCAGGGTTGTGCCCCATATGCATTATCTTGCACTTCTTTGCATTGAATTTCAACTGCCAAACCCTTGACCATTCTTCAAGTTTCTGCAGGTCCCTTCTCATTCTGTCTACACCCTCTGGTGTGTCTACTCTGTTACAGAGCTTTGTGTCATCAGCGAACAGTGAAATTCTGCCTTCTAGATCCTGTGCAATGTCACTGATGAAGATGTTGAATAGGACCGGTCCCAGCACTGATCCCTGTGGTACCCCACTGGTTACTCTTCCCTCTGTGGAGTGACAGCCATTTACCACCACCCTCTGTGTCCTGCTCAATGTTCTGTGCATTTGCATAGAGTTAACTCTTCATCTCTGGGGCAGTGGAACTGGGAAGGCTAACTACATATAGTCAGAATACAGCAAGACTCCATTAGAAGAAACAAGATTACTGTGGTAAGTAATTTTTTCTTTTGGCTGCCCCAGTAGTGATCGAGAACCAGGAAGTGCTGAAATCTGTAGTTCCCAGGCTGTCACATGGAACTACAGAAACGGCAGGCTTTTAATATTTGGATCCTCACCACTGCATTTGAGGGCTCACATAGGGTACAGTCCATTACTACCCCTGCAGTTAATTTACCGTGCCGTGGGTTTTAAATAGTTTGATTAATAGCGGCTGTTGGAGGGCTCCGTGACCCGGGAAAGGAGCTTCTGGGTCTCACGGTATATCAGGCTTGCCATTTTGCGAGCAGGACCAGTAAAGATTAGTGTCTGTTTCTGTCTATGCTGTGAGACAGAAGCTATATCTGTGAGACAGTATGGGGAGGCGGCTTGTTTTTAGCCAATATACTATTAAATAAATTTGGTAGACTGTTTTATGTGTTTTTGGCTGCCCCAGTAGTGATCAGGAACCAGGAAGTGCCGAAATTTGTAGTTCTCAAGCTGTCACATGGAACTACAGAAACACCAGGCTTTCAATATTTGGATCCTCACCACTGCATTTGAGGGCTCATGTAGGGTACTATCCATCACTACCCCTGCAGTTAATTTACTGTACTGTGGGTTTTAAGTATTTTAATGAATAGTGGCTGTTGGAGGGCCCCATGACCTGGGAAAAGAGCTTCCAGATCACACGGTATATTAGGGTTGCCTCTCTGTGAGCGGGGCGAGCACCGGAGAGGACGGAGGGCAGGATGGCAATACATTGTAATCCCAATCGGTAAGTTTAATTACCAGCGTTCAGAAAACCTAACAGCCATCACGCCTTTATTGTTTAGATCTGTACTGTAATGTGGCAGATTATACACAGCCTGGAATTATAAAAACTTTGGATGGTGAGGAGGGCATTCAGTGCATATGCTGCATGATGTATTTATTGTGTAATAACATCTTACCAAATGAAATGTTTACATGTACCAAATGTATTCAAATGACAGATTTATGGGCAGAAATTGTAGCATGTAAAACTAAAACAGAGAAGGGCCATAGCCTCAGCTACCCTCATCCCAGGCCTCTTCTATGGGGTCTCAATAATTCACTCAGCCAAGTCAACACTTCTAGACAAATTAAAAGTGTCCTATCACAGAATTGCTCACTTTGCTGCCAAGGCCCCAGCCTGAGACCACCACTGTAGTGTTCTAAGCACACTGGGGTGGCCATCCTTTGAAGCCAAGATGGACTTCCCGGTGGCCTGTGCCACCTTCAAACTCATCCACCTACCCTTTCCTCCCAGCCTATCTAATCTTCTCACCCTGAAAACCTCCCACAGGACCTTTAGATCCTCCCATCTCCCAATATTAAGTTTACTAAAAACTCGGTTAGCCATAGGTAGAAGATCCTTCTCCTTTGCGGCACCTCATAAGTGGAACAACCTCTCACAATCTCTACCTGCATGTAAGTCCCATTATTCAAACAATGGTTTAAGGAATCATTTTTCTCGCCGCCTATCTGCGATGGAAACTGCCAGTAATACTACCCCTGACTACCCACTTCCCCTGATCCCCTCCTCCCTTCCTATCCCTCTTGGATCTCTCTCTTAACCCCACTACTATTATGTCTATCCTTACCTCCCTCTTGTCTGTCAGACTCTGTTTTCAATCCTACTTGGACCAAGTATGAATGCTGAGAATTAACAATAGCCTACTATGCACTTGTACCTTTCAACTACTATGAAATCTGCTGTAGAAATGTTGTATAATGTATGATTTATTGTGTCTTGCACTGTTGTCATTACCTGTATGCACTGTAAATTGTATTTCCCACATGTAATATAATGCCTGCTCTAGATAAGTATGGAATGTACTGTTCCCCAGGTCGCCCCTGAAAAAGGGACATGCTTGTCTTAGCTGGGCCCACCCGGTCATCAAAATTCTATTAAATAAATAAATAAAATAAAACAACTTGATGAGGGACAACAAAAAATGGCTAAAAGGTTAAAGGCCATCAGTGGTGATCAAGGGAACACCAATAATCCAACTTGTGGCTCTCCCAAACCTGATCAAGAAGCTAGGATGGCTTACCCCCAGCTCTTCTGCAAAGTACCCTTAGCTGCAAACACTTTGTTAAAAACTCCTAACATAGACACCAACAAAAAAAAGAACTAGAATAGAAGACGCTACGTCAGGCTTGTCAGAGGATGATGAATGGGTGGTAGTAGATAATAAACATAAATCCAAAAAGGGAAGACGAGCTATGGATTTCGTATTACCCCTATCAAACCAGTATACCCCCTAGAAACTAATGAAGAGGGTAATGAGGGTCACCCCCCATCATCTCCAGTTCATTCCACCCCCCAATAAAATACTCCCAGATAGGCAGTCTGTAACTACTTCTTAATGCAATAATAAGCACGAGCTGCCCATATCCACCAACCATGAAATCAGTAATAAAACTGACACAGCTGTGAGCAAAGAAAATCCTCCTATTACAACATCTAGTGATCACAATCAAACAATAACAGTAAATATTGACATGGGCATCACTGCAAATCCTTCCTCACCCAGACAAATATTCGTTCTAGGAGATTCGATCACCAAGTTTATTGACAAAATTGTGTGTAAAGATGACAGTGTTAACAGGACCTGTAACTCCTTCAGGGGAGCTGGGATTAAGGACATAACTGGGATAGTGGATAATATTTTGCATAATGCTGGACCTAAGACACTAGCAATAATCCACGCAGGTACAAACAATATCAAGAGGATGGGTGTGGATGAAATTAAAAAAAAAAAACAGTTTATGATACTTGCCAAAAAAACAGAGGATAAGGACAGTGAATTTTTATTTTATATTACCAGTATGGGGGACAGGACAAAATAACAAAATCAAAATAATTAATGAATGGCTTAGGAAATGGATACTGCAGAAAGGATATAAATGTATACCCCATTGGGAAACCTTCTGCAGTAATTACAGCCTATATCCATTGGATGGTTTACACCTTAGTAGAAGGGGGAGTCGTCTATTAGGGAAACAAATCCTTAATATAATAAATAAATATTTAAACTAGATTAGGGGGGCTAAGGGATCACCCAAACTTTACCCACAATTTAGTGCAAAGACAAGCAGTATATCTGAGCTCTGTCATGTTAAGGTGCTAAATGCCAGAAGTTTGAATATCACAAAAAAAGTTGAACTAGAATTAATCATGTCAAGGGATAAACTTGACATAGCTGCAGAGTCTTGGTGGGATGAAAATAGTGTATGGAACATGAATATTAATGGATTTAAACTTTTCCACAACAACAGAAGCAATAAACGTAGAGGAGGAGTATGTATCTACATAAATGAAAATACTTGCCATCATTTAACTTTACAAGATAATCAACAAGTGAAATCTAAAAGCATACGGGTCCAATTAACATTTATGGGTAGACCCAAGTTACTGTTAGGGACTTATTATAGATCCCCTATTTCTGGTAATGATTACAATGACCAGATTATAGAAGAGATAACTATGAGTTCAAATGGGGATGTCATTGTTGTGGGGGATTTTAACTTCCTCAATATTAACTGGGAGGATCTAACTGGGAAAACTACCCTAGAAATCAATTTTGTAGATGCAGTAACCTCTCTTAGTTTATCCCAACTAGTAACTGCCCCAACTAGGGAGAATGACATTCTAGATTTAGTATTAACTAGCTTAGACAATAGTATTTCTAACATAAATATCACTCCCTCACTAGGCGATAGTGATCATTACTCTCTCCAATTTACTATATTTAAATGTGGGTTTAAAACTCAGGGTATTCAGTTTATCAGCAATTATAGTAGAGCTGACTTTGTCAGTATTAGAAACATAATACTAACTACTGATTGGACTAATATCATACATGGCCTATCAGTTAATGACGCTTGGTTATTAATTAAAAAAACAATGCACGACTGTGAAAATAAATTCACACCTCTCACAAGGAAATATAATAACAAAGGTCAAATACCAATCTGGATGACAAATTCAATTTTAAAACAGATCAGAAGGAAAGAAAAGGCTTTCAAAAAAGTGAAAAATAAAACAACAGCTAATATCAATAATTACAAACTGAACCAAAGATGACTAAAAAATATGATCAAAAGAGAAAAAAGTAAAATTGAATTTAAAACTGCAGATACAAAAAAAATAATCAAAAAGTGTTTTTCTCATATATAAACAAATTAAAAAAGGGTAATAATCATTTTGGACCAGTTACCAATGATGGTAAACAAATTTATCATAACAAACTAAAGGCTGATTGTTTAAACAATTACTTCTGTTCAGTGTTTAATCTCAAGGGAAGCTCGATTATTCCCACCCTCCATGCTGACAATACTATCCAATTCACTAGGGAAGAAATCAAGGAAGCAATTAAAAATTAAAACCCAAGATTTCATCATGGTCTGATAATATCTCAGCGAGATTCTTATTAGAAATGGCTTCTTGTTTATCACTTCTGCTATCTATTCTGTTTAACAGATCCATAATTACAGGGGACATTCCAGGAGATTGGAAGGAAGCCATAGTTATTCCTATCTATAAAAAAGGTAATAAGGAAATGGTAAACAATTATAGACCTATCAGTTTAGCCTCCCTGTGTTGCAAGATCATGGAGGGACTTATTAAGAATAAATTAGCTGAAATCCAACAAAAACTTCTCCTTGATAGAACTCAACATGGATTCACACCAGGCCACTCCTGCACTACCAATCTTATTTCATTTTGCAATAGTGTAAGTGAGAGTATGGACAACAACGTTCCAGTTGATGTAATTATGCTAGACTTTGCCAAAGCATTTCATAAAGTCCGCCACAATGAACTAATAATAAAATTATATAATATGGGTCTTAGTCATGGGATTGTCAATAGGATCAAAAATTGGTTGACTGAGACTAGGTCACAATCTGTTCGGATAAATGGATCATTGTTCAAACCTGGTCCAGTAACAAGTTTAGTCCCGCAGGGATCGGTCCTCAGGCCAAACTTATTTAACCTTTTTATTTCTGACATTAATCCAAACATTAATGACACTCTAATAAAATTCGCATATGACATGAAATTAGGAGGCAAGGTTAATACCCCGATTCAGTACAAATTAATGGTAGAAGATCTAAAGAAAATCGAATTGTGGGCTGTAAACAACAAAATGATGTTTAATGTGGACAAATGCGTAGTGTTACACTTTGGAAAGAATAACCCGCTACATCAGTAAACAATGTATAATAAAAAGCCAACACCGGTAGATGAAGAGCGGGACTGTGGAATAAATAGTGAATAATGGCTAGGCAGGTGTGTGTTATGATGTTTTTTTACACACTCGAGGTTTATGAGCTCATCACTTACCAATGATGTGTAAAAAAAACATCATGAATACACACCTGCCTAGACTTTATTTTTTATAATTGCTGGTGCAAGAAGTTAGTGCAGGAGGCTGTTTCCATGGACAGTCACTGTCATTCCTGCTGCTCAGTCTCACACACACACACACACACATGCCCACACACTCCTTGTGCAATAAGGACATTTTTTTTCTTCATTTTCTTAAGAAAAATAGTACTGCTGACAGAGAGGAAACCATCACCTTTGAGATCGTGCTGGGTTGGACAGAAGCCCCGACTGAAGCACGACAATGGCAGGATCAACGAGATAGTTTTATTTTTTATTGTGTTCCGAAAAGGCAGGATTAACCAGACAATTTAAAAAAATAGTAATTTACTGCAGCCGAGCTACGGTTACTTTGGGGAGTATTCTGGTCATGGGCAGACTAGATGGGTCATGCGGTCCTTATCTGCCATCAAATTCTATGTTTCCGTTACTAACGGGAAATTGTAGCCACCATGTTTTTTGATGTATTCAGCCTGCCCACACAGAGAGCAAGGGCCAATAATATGGTGCGCTACAAATGAGTGACACTGCTAGTGAGAGAAAGTTTTAAGAAATGCCGTAATAACCCAATTTCGGGTTATTACGGCATTTGAAAGATACCGTAATCCATTTGATAAATGGGTTCACGAATAACTATTTATAAATAATCAGTTATCATCTATTGACCAATGTAAAAAAGTTGCTCTAGCTGCAAATAGAATTTTGAACTATGTGAAAAGATCATTCACTAATATAAATGAACAAATAATCCTACTAATATACAGATCATACCCCTTTTGGACACATGCTCCCCTTTTTGGAGCCCATATTTGAGGCATGATGTAAAGTTACTTGAAAAAGTCCAGAAGAGGACTACTAAGACTATACCAAGACTCAAAAATTTACCATACATAGTCAGGCTCATAGAAACAGGGCTGGTTACTCTAGAAGAAAGATGCAAAAGGGGTAATTTGTTACAATTATACAAATTATTATTTTTCTTTTGTATAATCTTTTTATTGTAATTTCAAGATAAGACATGTACACGTCACATACACAGTCCAAAACAAGGACAACTAGACAAACAACAACAAACAGGTGCAATCTGTTGTACATTTATCCCACATTCAGTGATACTCTCCTGTTTAACCTCCCCCCTATTTCCATCAGACAACGAACATTTACGAATGGCATAGTATTTTCCTGCCTCCTCATAGTGTGATAGACTTACCTGTGGCCGTTCATTCTACGGCCATCCAAGGGGAAACCAATAGGATGCTTATACCAGGCCTTCCCTAAGAATAGCCTTCTCATCTTTTTTTTTTTTTTTTTACCAATTATTTTACCAGGTGAGACACACTAAGCTGAAAGCTTGTTTGCAGGTGCAACCTGGGAGCACAAGGAAGTTAAGTGACTTGCTCAGGGTTACACAGTATGCAAGTGGGGGCTGTGGGATTCAAACCCAGGTCTCCAGATTTGCAGCTCAGAGCCTTAAACCACTGCGCCATACTGCCTCTTCATCTCCATTCAGCAAGGCGATATAGGGGGCCCACTCCCTCAAAAATGCCTCTCCTCTGTCTCTCATGAGTAAGGACAGTCTCTCCAGTGCAAGGATCTTGATACTTAACCTCCTCCATTGTGGGATAGCGGGTGTAACCTGTGATACCCACGTGTTCTGTATGCAATGCCTTGCCAGGACCAGCAGCACCCTAATCCACCGTTGAAGAGGCTCCCAGTCCCCTTCCCCCTCTTCAACCAGGCTGAACAAGCAGGTCATTGGGTCCAAAGGTATATCATAACCTGCTGCCATAGAGATCTCTCTTATAACCTCCCCCTCAAAAGTTCTCAATATCCTACAGGCCCAGAAGCAGTGAATATACATCCCCCTTTCTGTCCCACACCTGCCACACATGGTGGATACTGTGGGGTGTGCCTTATTCACAATCACCGGGGACAATAAAGCCTGTGCAAGGATTTATAGTAGGCTTCCTTATATTTGTTACATGTTAGCAGGCATGCATGCATATCCAATATCACCTGCCAGGTCTCCTTAGGGATCTCCTTCCCCAGGTCTCTTTCCCATAACTGCTTAGTTCTCACGGTCAGGTCCTGGTAGTCCTGTTTCCCCAATTTGGCTGCCTTCTGAATAAACCCTTTGGAGTCCCTTTTAGCATGGTATATTAACATCTCCACTGGCTCCCAACCGTGCTGCTGGGGTCCCCCCATCCCATTGCTCCAGCGAAAGCCTGCAACTGTAGGTATCAGAACATATGCTGTCTACCCAGTCCAATAGCTTGGGTGATAGTACTAAATGAGGTGAGTACCCCCCCTTTGTCATCAGATTCCCCCATACTCACAACCTCTTTCATCTCCCATTCTCAGAATCCCACATCCTCCAGCCCCGGTAGAAAGAAAGGGTTTTTCGCCACTGGGAGCAGTACCATTTCACCCTCTAAGATCCCTTTCTGTTTCCGGAGCCGCCCCCAGGCTTCCAAAACTGCCCATGCAAGTGGGTTGTTCCCCCATCTGCAGTGTATGCCTGAAGCCCCTTGCTATGGAGGTATGCCGATAAGCGCCCGGGACAACCCTCCTGTTTTAGGTCCACCCAACTGGCCACAGCCAGTTGATGCACCCAATCCACCACACAGCATTGCTGAATGGAGAGGTGGTAATTTCTCAGATCTGGGAAATTAAGGCCCCCCTGCACTGTGGTAGCCTTTAGTCTTTGAAGACAAGTGCTTGGCCTTTTTTCCCTCCATATAAACCTAGAAAACATTTTCTCCATCCTCATATTATCTCCCCAGGTCAACCCCACATGTAGCATCTGCATAGGATATAACAGTCGAGGCAGGATATTCATTTTGATCAAGTTAATCCTACCCAGCCAAGAGACGGGCAGCTGCATCCACCGCTTCATATCTGCCTTGAGTGTTTAAAGTAATGGGGAATAGTTCAGCCCATACAGAGATCCAATAGTCCTACCCACCTAATACCCAGATATACCAAGCTACCTTGTATCACTCTGATACCCAACTTGTCATCCTCCTGCTTAGCTTCTGGAAAGCATAGCATTTACAATTTGTTTAAAATAATTTTGTAGCCCGAGAAGGAGGCAAAGCTCCCAATCAGCTCGAGTTAAGGTGGCACTGACAAAGAGGAGCATGTCATTTGCATATAAGGTGACTTTATGCAATGTTCCTCATTCCCCTGCCACTCCCCTTATACTGCACACTGTCAGGTTGCTGCTGCCAGTGGCTCCAGGGCCAGCACAAAAAGCAGTGGGGATAGGGGACACCCCTGTCTCGTACCTCGTTCTAATATAAAACTATCTGATGGAGCCCCATTCACCAAGATCCACGCCTTGGGGGCTGCGTACATAGCATGCATCCACTGAATGTACGAGTCACCCAGACCAAACCGGGCCATCACTTCAAATAGATACTCCCATTCCACCCTGTTGAACGATTTTTCTGCATCCATAGAGCCCATGTAAGTTTTTTCCTTCCCCAAACTTGCCTTCCAAATTACATTTAGCAAGCGCTAACTCTATACAAATTATTGAAACACCCAGAATTAGAACAATCTTGCAACTTTCAATATCAAAGCAAATTAAAAAAATCTGCATGGTCATAGCAAACAAGTAAAGGTTCCAAAGGTTAACACAAGAAAAAGAGACCATTTCTTCACAGTCAGATCAGTGGAGGAATGGAACAAATTGCCATAACATGTTATAGATGCCACATCATTCAAAGCCAGACTTGACTTATGTTTGGGTTGTACTACAAAACTAGGTAATTAAATATACCCACGATGTCGTGGGAGACATTCAAGATGGACGCAAGCCTCCTTATGTCTAAAAAAACCTAGTAAACCGGATAAATCTCTGGTGTACGATGTAAGTCTCTGACCAATGGCTTCAAGGTAGTCATATCAGATTACTTAAAGGTGGGCAAGCAAAGTGAGAAGACAGTAAAGAGGGCTGGGAGGATACTGGGATGCATAGGGAGAGGCATCACCAGTAGAAAAAAGGAAGTTGTTATCCCTCTGTACAGACAGTTGGTGAGACCCCATCTGGAGTACTGTGTGCAGTTCTGGAGATCCCACCTCCGCAAGAACATAAGACAGAATGGAGGCAGTCCAGAGGAGGGCAACTAAAATGGTGCAGGTCAGCACCAGAAGCCATACGAAGAGGGACTAAAAGAGCTTAATATGTATACCCTTGAGGAAAGGAGGGAGAGGGGGGACATGATAGAAACTTTCAAGTACCACAAGGGAATCAACAAAGGCCAAGAGGGTAGCATCTTTCAGAAAAAGATGTGCAAAAACAAGGGGCACAATTTGAAGATAGAGGGGGGACAACTCAGGGGCAACATGAGAAGGTATTTTTCCATGGAGAGAGTGGTGGACACATGGAACAGCCTTCCTGAGGAAGTCATGGGGTCAAAAACAGTAGGGGTATTCAAGAATGTATAGGACAGACATGAGGCAATTCTAGTGGGAGGTAGGAGGAAGTAGGCTGTTGGTAAAACTAGGATCTGCAGCTTATCCAATAGGTACGGAAATGGGCAGACTGGGTGGGCCAAGTGATCCTTATCTGCCGTCAAAGTCTATGTTTCTGTGTTAGTAGGAAAAAAAAACACAAAATCTGAAGAGGTTGCAGGTTAAGCTATTGGCAGTTTTTCGTGAAGGGGACATTTAGTCAGGACACTGGGGGAATTCCCCTATTCTTTGTGAGAAGTGCCATGGGATCTTATATATCCACCTCAACAACCACCAGAAGATGCAGACAGGACTTTCGTTTAACATCTCATCTGAAAGATTGCACCTCACAACAGTGCAGTGTCCTCCTAACACCATGCTTGGGACACTGGTATGGTTACTTATAATTAAGGGGATGGAGTGCCTTGTGCAGAGCATCCAGCACCATTTCCTGTAGTACCTAGTGCTCATTGGAGGTTCTCCTAGCTGACTATGTACGAGGTCTGACCATGCTTAGCTTCTAACTGAGGTCTCTTTTGCCCATGTCTGGTCATTCAGGTGGAAGTTAAAAGATCCCATGACATTTTTTGAAGAAGACCAGAGAATCTTATTGACATAAAAATCAGACAAACCATCATATTATATATACCAAAAAGAAACGCACATCACTTGTGACACCCCAGCCTCAAAAGGAAATCCACCCCATCCACATCAAACCTATGTATCCTTAAAGAGGATTGTGCAGAATTGCTCCAGTTTTATTTAACTCATCTCAACCAAGTGACTCGTTTTCAGAAAGAATGAAATACAGGATATACAAGCGTCTATTGTTCTGTCCTATATATGTCTCTCAATACAGATTGTCACATTCAGGTGAAAGAAAGGTATGAGGCACTAAGTTATTGTAGAACCAATTGGTATCTAGCCTGCCACAAACAGAATTTGAGGCAGGCAAAGAAAACTATCAGGGTGCTTCTATTATACATTCGCCCTGAGTCCTACAGGTCTCATCCACAACTTGAAGATGTTCTCTCTCAATGTAGTCTACATGCTCACCATAACTCCATTGCAGACTACCCAACACCCCTCCATCATCTCTAAATATTGGTTTGGGTGACTCCCCTCATACCTGTTCCATCTCCTCTGTTCCATTCCCTCCTTCTCCTACTCCCTGTGCTGAAGTGACCCGCTCACCTTCTTCCTTCCCCACCCACACTCCTCAGTCAGGAAATCTGCTTTCTCATACTGCCTCCCCTCCTTCCCTCTGGTACCAGTTACCTCCTCCATCCATCTCTTTCCCTCCCCTCCCTCTTTTAGACACCAGCTAAAACTTCTCTCCTCTCCGCTTGCTCCTGCCAGCCCTCTTCCTGAACCCTTCCTTACGCTTGCCTGGCTTTTGACAACCCCTTACCTCTCTCTCCCCCCCAACCTCATAGTTCTGACAACCTTGTTCTCTCATGGGGATTTGCATATGTTTCCCATGATGCTTTGCATTATTGGGGTATATGCAATTGTGTTTCCTTTAAACCTTGTTATAGTTTACTAACCTGTTTTGACTCCTCTTTTCAGCACCAGCTCAGCCTCCCTTCACTCTGGCACTATGTACTTTGAGTTTGCCCAGTTTGCACTGTTGATTTGGGTGCTAACTTATTTGTCCTCCATATGCAATGTTTTGCCATTTTGTCTATACTGCACTCAACTTATGCTCTTTATGTCATCATCATTGTAACTACATCACCTGACTGGCTGTATTTTGTTTGTAATTGTGCTTCTCCCCTTACCCTTTCCCCCAGGTCACACCTGGAAATGAGCCTCGGCTCAGTGTGTCTCTCCCAGTTACCTATTTTTAAATAAATAATAAATTCATCCAGCATGCAGTGGTTTTGTGGCATCTTGCCTACTGCTCCCTCTCTGCTCACCTAGCTTTCTGTTCCTGGCCCTGGATGCCCAACACCATGCAGTGCAATCTACTCAGGCCACTGTCCAGTGTCCGCTTGCTTCCAGAGAGGCTCATTCTAAATAGGTGCAGGCAGCCACCAAACACCAAGATGTGCACAATATTCCCCCTCCCTTAACAATGCCAAATCACGCTGGTAGTGAAATGCCAAGATGTGTCACTCTTTCTGCATGATTTCCTCCGTGCAGAAAAACTGCAGCTTATGACTCTCTGGGCCCAATTCCAAAAGGAGCCCTTGGAGTGACTCAGGTTGTGCCACTCCAAGGGCTGTGGCAATACCAGGTATGCCAAGAACCCTGCGCCGTATTCTGAAAGAAAGTAGGGTCCCTGTGCCAAACTCCCCGGGATTGCCATAAGTGCAGTACAGTGCCTGACCACTGGCGCAGCTGCGGCACATGCCGCAAGGATCTATCACCCCTCCCACTGGCGAAACAAAGGATGGGCAGCACTGGTGGTGGTGTTGGGGGGGTACACTTGTGCCCAGTGGGTGTGAGGGGGGCAGGAGTGGACATAGGGTGGGTTAGGGTGTCAGCAGGGAGGTCGGGTGTTGGTTCAGCACTCAACAGGGTGCATATGCCCATGACCTATATATACAGAGGCATATGCACACCCCCCCCAAGTGCCAAAGCAATCCCTTACATCCTGGCTGCCATACCAACCCTCCCTATGCCCCTCTGTGCCCTCCTGCCTACGGACCCCACTCGTGCCCACCTGAAACAGTGTCCCACACGGTCGTAAAGGGTTTAGACCACCTCCTGGCAGGTCTAAGTGGAGCCCCTTGTGATGGCCACAGCGGGGCTTTTGGAATCTGAAATATGAGCCCTGCTGTGGCGCAAGCCCCTTTGAGACCTGGCGTAGGCAGAGGCAGGTCGCAAGGGGGGGGGCGCAGTGACCCTTTGGTGCAGCAGATTCCCTTACTGGTGCAGGCTGCATTCCAGAATAGGGAATGCTGCAACAAATGCCGCAAGGTGCAACTTGCATTATTGCTGTTTGACGCAAGCACCTTGCGTCCATGTGGAACCCTTCTGGAATCAGGCCCCCTGTCTCTACTCAGTTACAGCTGTCTCTATTTGGCTGCCTTTTCTCCTCTATAGCACCTAACTTTCTTACAATTTTTTTTGGGAGGGGGTCAGAGGGACTGTTTCTTGGCTGGAGAAAGGATATTTATGTAACACCCAGGTTCTCTTAGGGTTACTAGTACCCTGGTAGTTTAGTGGGTTTGCAAGTAGGTATGTTGGGTAGCCCAGATTTTAAACCTGCTGAGATTCCCTTCGCAGCTCCTCTCAGTCACCTTGGTAGAGGTTCCAAGTGGAAGTGTCTCTCGCAGCAGCATATGCCACACTGGAATGCTGACATGGAATGCAGTAGATGAATAGTTTCTGCTTAAAAGCAGAGTGGGAGTGAGGTTCTGACTGAGAGGAGCCTCAGGGGAGGTGACTCCTCTCCCTTGACCTTATCAGCTCCTCAGTCAGCCAAAAGAGAGACTGTGTTAAGTCATGGTGGTGGCCTTCTCTAATGCTGTTTCCCCTAGGGTGCGAAGAATCCTGTAAGAAATGGTTTCCGCAACCGTGAGTAATTTCTGGGGACAACCCCCCACCTGTGAGAGACTAAGTAATGTTCAAGTGCTGTCCAGTTTGGATGGCAAAGATCTGACCCTAACACTCTCAGGGAATTCCTGACAGTTTTGGGAATTTTTGCTTCATGAATTAAATGGAGGACTGTTTACAGCACTCAAATGATGCCTTCAAAGTCATGAACTTGTCATGTGGAAAAGAGATGCCCCCTCTATCCAGAGTTGGAACTCTCTTGCTTTTAACTGGATTGTGAAGAGAATGTTTTCTTGTTTTGGGGATGGATTCCATGTGAAACTGTTTCACACAGTTTGTAGGACATGCTCTGTCCTGTGATTTTTGGGACATTGGTAATGGGGGAGCCTGGAGTCGTTCACCTCTGGGATGTGTAAGCCTAATGTGTCCATAGCCTAGTAGAGGGATGGACAGGAATGTTTTCTCTTTGTCCCCTCTAAAGCAGGGGTGGGACTCGAAACAAATGAACTGTAGTAAAGCACTACTGTGACCTGTGAACTTGTTGTACCTGTGTTTCTGCACCTACAGCCCTAGTGGGCAAATGTTGTTTCTTTCAGTCCAGTGAGTCAGAATAAAACCTACTACTTGGCTCTATTCCTACTTGTGGATAGCTTTCTGTGAGTGACTGTGTGATTCTTGGTGCCGCCAGTGCCATGGCCTCCAGAAACCATACGAAGAGAGACTAAAAGAGCTTAATATGTATACCCTCGAGGAAGGGAGGGAGAAGGGACATGATAGAAACTTTAAAGTACCTCAAGGGAATCAACAAAGTCCGAGAGTGTAGCATGTTTCAGAAAAAGAGATGTGCAAGAACCAGGGGGCACAATTTGAAGATGGGGGGACTGATCAGGGGCAACATGAGGAAGTATTTTTTCACGGAGAGGGTGATGGACTCATGGAATGGCCTTCCTGAGGAGATTGTGGGGTCAAAAACAGTGGGGGAATTCAAGAATCATGGGACAAACATAAGGCAATTCTAGTGGGGACTAGGAGGAAGTAGGCTGTTGGTTAACTAAGATCTGCAGCCTATCCAAAAGGTAGGGAAATGGACAGACTAGGTGGGCCAAGCGGTCCTTATCTGCCATCAAAGTCTATGTTTCTATGTTTCTATGGCCCATCCCGGTTCCCGGTAAAAATAGAAAAATTGTGCACCTCCCTTTCTCCTGAGGTCCAAGCCAAGAAAACCAACCTAGACTGGGGAAGTAAGTGGACTGGCTAGTGCCAGATGCCAACCATGATGCCAAGGTGAGGAAGGGGCGGTTACATTTATATCAAACATTTAAAAAAAACATGTCTAAAAAGGTATTTTTGAGTAGGTTTATCATTCCTATCTGTATTTGTCCATTGTGTAATTGCAGTGAGGCACTTTGGGGTGTGGGTAATTAGGGGACTTACCCACTTCTCATGTGGTTAAAGTCACTCAGCTTTGGCCTTGTGACACTCCACATCAGGCTTGGGTAAGTCCCCCAAAATTCACAGTGCTATGTTTTTTATTGTTTTTCTTTTACTCTTTTTGTCCCCTTCTCTCCACCACAGTTGTTCTCTTCAGGGTACCCTAGGCTGAAGTCTCCTAGTCCCTCCCCGTGTAACTCCCTTAAGGACCCACCAGACCTACCTCCATCCTGCCTCAGCCTGCTCTCCCTTCCCCCTCCCTGGGTGAGGAGGGGGTCCTGGGTATTCTCCCTCCCAGTTTATTATAGTCTGCGTCAGGAGGTCCGTGTGGTGCTCTGCCGGGAGCCCGGTTATGGGATCTGGAGCAGCCGGGTCCCTTCTACGACCACTGTGGTGGGCTGTTTTTCCTGTTTTCTAGTTCCACCCCACAGGACACTAGCAGGCTAGAGAAGGCTAGGGATGGAGCATGTCACAACGTGTTGTCACTCTGGCTCCCAGCTGACGTCCCCCCGCTGCATCGCCACCCGTGGTCACCCAAGTGGTGGGACGAGCAGCCAGTGGGCACACCATCCTTCTCCCCCACCCTCCCAGCTGGCCCTCCACAACTCAGGTCCGTTCCTGAACTTGGGTCGCTGGCATCGCAAACGGTAGCTCTACTGCTGTGCCAGCAGGCCAGCTATGCTGCTATGTCTTACTGCATTATTATAAATCAGGCAGGAAAAATCTGCTTGGTATGTTTTGGTCTTAACAAGTGGGTAATCCTGCAACGTCCCAAGGCAAATGGGTTAGTCAGCCTCATAATCTGCCCTAAAATGCTTACACCTACCTCCCTGAACTTTTACTTATTAAAAACTTTCAAATGGCAGCCATTGTTTTCCTCACTAAAACACTTCAACTAGAGTAGACTTTAAAAAACTAAAATTCTTTTAAATTAAAAAAGCAAAAAACAAATTAACTATGTGGTTGATCTTCCTGGACTCAAGTCTGCACCACTCATTCACACTAATGGGACTACGCCAGAGGCGCTAGGACCCTGCAGGAGTCAAAAATCTTCAGGAGGGCCAGCGCCAGGATAGGACCATGCATGCATGGCACCACAAGAGTATCTCGCCCCTGTATAGGCTATCTTGGCTTCGACCCTCCATCCGCCTCAGTTCCTTTTTGCCCACTATTGAGTGCGCTTTGATGTTGACGTCGCTTGCCTGCCAGAGTCAAGTCTTCGTCTATATGACAGCAGTTTATGCGTTCAGTATTCGTTTAAATTAACATTTGTAGTGTTCTTTTTTTATTTAAAAAAAGAAAAAGAAGATATGATGAAGAAGAAAAATAATTTCTCAGCTGCCATCAATGGAGTCGACCTTAGTCGGTTCCGGTGATGGTAGGAAGACTTCATTTGAAAGCTGTAATGGCAGAGGGGCTGTGTCCAGTCTACGACACTAACGAGGGGATTCGACCATGGCAGTCCTGTGCTCAGGGGGGGAGGACAGTCCACCAAAGCACAAAACTGGTGGTTCCAGGTTTCCGGCTCCGTTTGACCTCGAGCTCTTCTTCCTCTTTTGGGGGAAGAAGAATCGGTATCACTCGAGGTTGCCTATGGTACCTCTGTGTGGAGATCGTTGGTGGTGGAAGGCGGTAGGCCTGAACCAACTTTAGTGGGTTCCCCTCTGGCCCCGCTCTTAACGGACGCATTCTTTGACACCGGATCCCATCTCTGTCCTCAGTGGGGTTCCGGTGAGCAGCTTCACCTCTGGGCTGCTCCTCTGGAGTAGGGGGTTTCGGGATCTGTCTAGTTTTCCTGGCCAGTGAACCCGGTTCTGGGGCCTCCAGGCCTCAGAGTTGTTGGACTAGAGCCGGGTCAATTGGACCAGGATGTGCACGGTGCCGCCTTTGATGCCAATGCCATCGATGCTGACCCCTCATGCCTACCCCGCTCTCCTTTTTCAATGCAGGGGCCAGCACGGGTATTGCTTTCCTTCTCCCCTCCCCTCTTCAGGTCTATGGTAGTGGTGCCGTAGGCACTGCAGGTTGTGCCGTCGGTGCCACGGGTGGTGCTGCGGGCAATGCAGGCAGTGTGGGCGGTGACACGCAGAGCAACGGGTGACGCGGGCAGTGGCGTGGGTGCCGTGGAGGTTCCATTGGCGCCATGGGTGGTGTCAACACCACACAGTGCCGTACCATTACTGTGAGTGATGCCGGCACCATGGCTGGTACCAGTTGGTGCTGTGTGGCGGAACAGGTTGCAGAGATCTTATCTGTGTCAGTCTTCACCATTCATCACTATTGGGTACTAGGCCAGAGGTCAAGACCTCGTGGGAGCTTTTTTTTTTTTTTTTTAGGTAGGCGGAGCCGACGCACCATCGACGCCGCCCTCGAGGCCGACGCACTGCGTGACGCTCTTGGGTTGGCCGTTAGGCTGCGTCGACTCTGCCTGCCAGTTCTGAGTCGCCGGAGAGGTAAGAGGAAGGCAGTGGAGGGTGGGACAAGGAAGTCCAAGGGGGGTGGGCAGGAGGCGCCGCCACGGCAATCGCCCCTTCGAGGGTGAAGGCTCCCCCCGGTGTTGGTCCTATGGTTCGCAAGGCCCGGGTCGGTGCCATCCTGGACGCCATCGGTCGGCGCCGTTCGTGGCACCGTGGGCCCTGATGAAGCCATCGTCGGTGCCGACTTGTCACATGGTGCCATAGGAGCCGTTCACAGCGACGATACTGCTAGCGGCGCCGTGGCAGCTGCTACAACACTGTCTTTGTCTATGTCTCACCTCAGCGCCATTCCGTGGCACCGAGATTGAGCACAGCGCTGTGTCTTCGGGACTCGGTGCCATTGGATTCTGCCATCGGATTCTGCCATAATCGGCGCTGCCTCTGCCCTCGGTGCCGTGGAGCTGGGCAGTGCCGTCCTTGGCGCCGATGGTGCCATCAGGGCCGTCGTTGGTGCTGTCTTCATCCTCTGTGCCGCCCGCGGCGCCATGGGGCCGGATGGCACCATGGCTGGTCCCGACTCTGGAGCTCCTGTTCGGGCTGGAGCTGTGCCCCCTGTG
Source organism: Neoceratodus forsteri (assembly GCA_016271365.2). Taxonomy (NCBI): domain Eukaryota; kingdom Metazoa; phylum Chordata; order Ceratodontiformes; family Ceratodontidae; genus Neoceratodus; species Neoceratodus forsteri. The sequence continues at coordinate 214,862,697 of CM057456.1, forward strand.
GATTCCACTCACAGTGCTGTGGGGAGGCACTGGCACTGGCTCGGGCATGGCTTTGGTCTCTGGCACTCCCTTTGGCAAAGATGGCAGAGGGCGCCCTCCTACGGTCTGGCACAGGGCCTCGGCCTCTACCTCCTCGGAGGCAGAGTCGGGCTCTGAGTCAGACGGACAGTCTGACTCTTTGGGGTTGACTGTTGGAGTGGGCAGCCCAGTAGTATCCTCGACAAGCTGGAGTCAGCCCTCTTCTGAGGTCGGGTCGGTGGCTCCCGAGACTGGGGTCAGAGATGCTGACCAGCGGGCAGTGGTGCAGGCCACCATTGCTCTGCAGCCCGGTCTTGGTGGGTTCACTGACCCCTCAGCAGTGGTACCCCCACCTGTGGTGTGCCTGCATCGCCCAACTTTGGGGCCGGTCAGAGCACCTATGGGAGGGGAGGATGCTGTGCCCTGGATAGTTCCTTCGGGTGCTGCCCAGAGCTGTCAGGTACCTAGGCTGGCCCTCTCAAGGAGGAGGGCTTTTTCAGACTCCGAGGGGTCGAGGGGCATGGGGTCTACACGGCGGCCTTTTTCGGGGGTCCACCCGGGCTCTGGGAGAAGCCGTAGCGTGGATCTCCGCTCTTCCTCCTCGGTCTCTTTGAGAGAGCCCCATTCTTTTGAGGTAGGGAACCGTCCTTCTGGACCTATACGGCCCCAGTCGCCTCATGGGGGGATTCTTCTGGGTGCAGCCAAGGCAGTACCAAAATGCTTGTTCAGCTGTCGGCTGTGGGGTCTTCTGGGGCACCTTCTTCCATGGGTGCTCCCGGTCCGCTCCTTAGCCTAGGCGGAGGTCAGCCGACATCTCTTTTCGGCTCTGTCCCCATTCCTCTACCACATTCTCCTGTGCTCCCAGGCATCCTTGGTCCTAGCGGGCCTCTCTCCTGGGAACAGTTTAGAGCGGTGGCTGATCAGTTTCCAGCTTACGTTAGGGCGATGGACAGTCAGGTTTTTCAACCTCCCCGAGCAGCTGCCCTCTGAACAGTCGGTGCCCTCCAGCTCTTCATCCTCCTCTTCAAACAACATGAAGTCTTGCTGTATTTTGACTATTGCAGTTAGGTCCTGCCTTTCAACTGCCCCGGAGAACAAAGAGTTAACTTTCTATGGCTAGCATGGAACGTTCAGCGCGAGCTCGGTTGAAGCCTCTGTCTGCTGTTGTTTAAACTCCAACCGTCAGATTCTTTACTCCGCCTCACTGAACAGTCGCTCCGGAGATTTCTCCTTTGCTCGGTTCAAAAAAGTCGGTTAAAGTGTCGTTTTTCGCTCGGTTTCTACTGAATTTCTTCTACTGAACCTGTCAGTTTAAATCTCTGTCTGTGGTACTGTGAGTACTAGATAGGTTTTGCATTAATGTTTCTGTGTGGAACTTGTAAACATTCCGATCAGATTGGTTTTAAAAAACTTTTGAATTTATTAGAGTGTGGTAACCGGTCCGTATCGGTTCTAAAAAAAACGGATTTAATTACATTTTTTTCCAAGACCCGTAACACGGTCAGGAACCGATAGGGGTGTCTTGCCTGGCGGATTGCCGAAAAAGGGTAAGTTTTGGATAGGATTGGCCATGTCTGAGAAACCCAAGAAAAAAAACGGGCCCACTGGGTTTCAACACTGTAGCGTGCGGTGGAGAAGCCTTTGCTAAGGCTGATCCCCACACCACCTGTGTTTATTGTCTGGGGTTTGACCACCTCGATTCAGACTGCCAAATTTGTAAAGTTTTCCCAAAGCTACCCTGGATAAGAGTAAGTAGACTGAGGAAAGAGGCCAGAAGTCCACTGACTCGGATGGCCAGCCCGGTTCCGACCGAACCAAAAGGAGTGCCCTCTGACCAGGGCGAAACTTCTTCGGGCAAAAGGAGAGCCAATTCTGAGGAGTCGGTTCCGGTTAAAAGAAAGAGAAGGGAAAAATCATCCGGTTTGGATCCACAAATTCTTTCTCCGACCGCTGATGAAATAGCCAAAGCGATAAAGATAGTTCAATCGCTAACTTTTCGGTTCCAGCCGAACTGGCACCATCTGTCAGGGGCTCGGTTCGGTCGGTTCCCCCGGTTCTGGATTATACTTTAGAAGAATTTTATGAACCGGAGGAGGAGGAGGGAGAGTACGAGGATAATGATGATGATGGTGATTATGAAAGTCTGGATGTGCCTATTGACCCGGACATCTCCCCAGACAGACCTTCAGGTGTTTCTCCTCCTAGGCTTTCTAAGTCCCCTTCCCACTTTATGTTTTACAAGAAAGTGGCTGAAACCCTCCAGCTTCCAATGGAAGAAGCAGTAGAGGATCAGGAGGAGCCTGATTTTGTTGAGATGTTGGACATCCCAGAGTCCAGAAGATTGTCTATTCCCCCCTCCATAAATCTTTTGGGAAACAGACATTTAAAATTCTAAAGACTCCTAATTCCATACCTCCTGTGGACAGAAGAATGGACAAGAGGTATACCTTTTCAGGCTCGGACACGGAGTTCCTTTCCCGGCAATGCAGCCATGTTGGGGTAGTGTAGGCTGCTGCCTGTGATAAGGCAAATATTCCCTTGGCTTCACACTCCCCAGATAAGGACTCCAGGAGGATTGATGCCGTGTCAAAGAAGCAGTACATGGCAGCATCTTTGGGACTCAGGCAGGCTAACTATATGGCCTACACAGCTAGATACCAGAAGTCCAGGTGGGACACTGTGCTGGCTCTGGCTAAACAGGCCCCTGACCAGCTTGCCAAGGAGCTGGAGCAGGTGGCTGTGGATGGGATTGAGGCATCCAAGGTGCAATTTCATGCTGCTGTGGACTCCAGTGATGTTTCATCTAGAGTCATGGCTACATCTGTGGCCCTTTGGACGATGGCTTGACTCAGATGCACTAGCCTATCACAGGATACCCAGGCTAAGGCCATAGATTTCCCTGTCATTGGTAATTCTCTGTTTGGGGAGCAGACAGAGAACTACATGAAGAAGATGGATGAATACAGGACCACCTACAGGAGTGCTCAGGCCAAAGAAAGGCAAGCCACTCCTCAGAGACAGCATTCCAGGGGCAGAGGCAGGCCCTTTCAAAGGCCTTTTTACCAAGCCCAGGCCTCCTCTTTTGCTTATGCTCAGAGGGGGTTCTTTAGAGGGAGAGGCAGACAGGGAATGAGCCTGCTTCCACCCCTCAGCCTAAAGTCCCTGCCAAGCAGACACCCTGATGGGTCTGCCCGGGCCGATTCTCCAATACCTGTAGGGAGCAGGCTGGCTTACTTTGTCCAGGACTGGAAGTCTTTAACATCAGACAAGTGGGTCCTGGAAGTAGTAAGCCAGGGACTGGTTCTCAGCTTCAAAAAATTTCCCAAGATGAGAACCAGATCCTTTCCACCTGCAAATCCATCAGAGACCCTTACCCTAGAGGCAGAGGTTTCTTCCCTCCTGGCTCTCAGAGCCATAGAAAGGGTTCCTACCCCTACACAGGGGCAAAGGATTGTACTCCAGGTACTTCCTAACCCCCAAAAAGACAGGAGAATGGCAGCCCATCCTGGATCTAAGATATCTGAACAAGCACCTTTTAAAACCAAAATTCACCAAAATTCAAAATGGTGACTCTGGGAATAATTCTGCCCTCTCTAAGGCCAGAGGACTGGCTAGCCTCCCTGGACCTCAAAGATGCCTATTTTCACATTCCCATCAGGTGCTCCCACAGAAAGTACCTCAGGTTCAAGTTGCCCTCAGGCCACTATCAATTCAGAGCAGTGCCCTTTGGCCCCTAACATCAGCCCCAAGGGTGTTCACAAAGTGCCTGGCAGTAGTGGTTGTTTTCCTAAGGAGAAAAAAGATCTCCATCTTTCCATACTTGGACGACTGGCTCATAGTGGGTCAGTCTCCAGACCAAGTCAAGTCACATCTGCAAATAACTCAGCAAGTGCTCACTTCCTTAGGATTACTCCTCAACCTTCCAAAGTCAGTTCTCGAGCCAGTACAGCTCCTCACCTTTATAGGGGCAGAGCTCGATACAATAAGAGCAAAAGCCTTCCTTCCCCTGGACAGGGCAAGGACCCTTATAGAACTGGCCTCTTCATTCACCCTTCAGGTGTCTCGACCAGCAAGGCATTTCTTGCAGCTCCTGGGCCACATGGCAGCCTCTACAGCAGTGGTCCAGGGGGCAAGATTCCAGATGAGGGACATTCAGTTCCATTTAAGAGCCTTCTGGTCCCAAAGAAAGGATTCCCCTTACCAAACTAGTCCCAGAGACTCAAACCCCAATCCAGGCTTTGCAATGGTGGCAGGATCAGGACGATTTGAGACAGGGAGTTCCTTTTGTCACTCAGTCTCATTCAGTGATACTCACCACAGATGCCTCCCTGCTGGGCTGGGGAGCCCACTTGGGGGATCTTACCACCCAAAGGCTGTGGTCACCTCAAGAATCTCTGCTTCACATCAATCTCTTGGAACTCAGAGTAGTGTTTCTGGCACTGCAAGCCTTTTCCAAATCTGTACAGAACAAGGTGGTCCAGATCAGAACAGACAATACCACCACAACGTGGTACATCAACAAGCAAGGAGGCACTCGGTCTACGGCCTTGTGCACAGAAGCAATGAAGTTGTGGTCTCTGGCCTATTCCCTGCAAACCTCTCTGATAGCAGTTCGCCTCCCAGGGAAGGACAATGTCCTAGCAGATGCTCTCAGCAGGATATCCCAGGGCCATCACGAATGGACCCTAGATCCCCTAGTTTTGGAAGTGATTTTCTTGAGATGGGGCACTCCACAGATAGATCTTTTTGCAGCCCCAGACAATCACCAACTTCCTCTCTTTTGTTGCAGACCCCCAGTCTTGGGCTCAGTCCCTCTGGATGTTCTGATTCTGAATTGGGAAGGGAAGTTCCTGTATGCTGTTCCCCCCTTCCCTCTCCTGTTCAAAGTGCTAGTCAAGATCAGGTCTCAACTATGCAAAGTGATTCTGATTGCTCCAGACTGGGCCAGACAGCCCTGGTACCCACTGTTGCTGTCCTTAACAGTTCACCTTCCCCTGTCTCTTCCCAGGAATTACAACCTGTTGACATCCTCTCAGGGGAGGATTTGGTATCCGAACCTCAAATCTCTCAATCTCAAGGCATGGCTCTTGAAGAGTTAGAGTTTGCTGATCTGCACCTTTCTCAAGGGGTTCTGGATATCCTTAAGGCTTCTCGAAAGCCTTCCACCAGAAAGACTTACAACTCCAAATGGAAAAGGTTCACTATTTGGTGCTCTAATAAACATATTTCTCCAGAATCTGCTGGGTTGCCTACAGTCCTGGACTATATGGTTCATCTTAATGGCTTGGGACTTAGGCCAGCTACACTTAAAGTGCATCTGGCAGCTGTTTCTGCCTTCTTGTCAGTAGGCAAGCCCTCTCCTCTGTCAGCCCATCCTGTGTTTTGTAAGTTCTTCAAGGGATTGCTGCACACCAATCCCCCCTTTAGGGACCCTGCTCCTGCTTGGGACCTTAATGTTTGCATTGCTCAGCTTATGCAACCACCCTTTGAGCCTTTGTCCTCTGCAGGCTAAGTACTTGACTTGGAAAACTGTGTTTTTGTAGCCATTACCTCTGCCAGGCATATCAGTGAATTGCAAGCCCTGTCAGAGGGCCTGATTTCATCTCTTTCCATAGAGATAAAGGGGTCCTAAGAACTAACAGGAAGTTTTTGCCTAAGGTGGTTTCAGATTTCCACCTTAATCAGTGTATGTCTCTCCCTGTTTTCTTCACTGACCATTCCTCCTCTGGAGAGAGGAGGTTGCACAGCTTGGATGTTAAAAGGGCCCTCAGCTACTACATAGAGTGCAGCAAGGGTCACAAGTTTGAGTCCCTCCAGTTGTTCCTCACATATGGAGAGGTCGGTAAGGGCAAACCAGCCACTAAAAGATCTATTGCCAGGTGGATTGTCTCTTGTATACAATTCTGCTATGAAAACCTGGGTAGAACACCACCCTAAGGCCTGAGGGCTCACTGTACTAGAGGTACAGCTGCTTCCCTGGCTGCTGCCAGGGATATTCCTATCTTAGAAATTTGTCAAGCAACCACCTGGAAAACAGTCCATACATTCACCAAGCATTACTCTCTGGATATCCAGGCTAGGAGTGATGCTCGGTTTGGCACAGCAGTACTTCAGAGCCTATTCCCAAAGTAGGTTCTGTCCTCCTCCATGGAGGTACTGCTTGGTAGTCTGCAATAGTCAGAATACAACAAGACTTCATGTTGTTTGAAGAAAAAATGACTCACCTTTGTAATGTTGTTTCTTCTAATGGAGTCTTGCTGTATTCTGACCTCCCCCTCCCCTCTCAGAACCTGGTTTTTGGGATGTGGGTGGGCAGGAGCAGTGTTGGCACCCTAGAGGTACCCCTTTTTCACCCTCCTTTATTTTGGGTGTGTGTTGTGTTTTGTTTTTTTGGGTTTCCTGACTTGAGTCTTTGCTTTGAAACCAAAAACCCTTTTTAATAAATTTAGTTGCCAGTTGGCTAGTGTGAGTCTTACAGTTTCCACACAGAACTTCTAGTGAGTATTGCTTGTAAAGATCTGACGGTTGGAGTTTACACAACAGCAGACAGAGGCTTCAACCGAGCTCGCGCTGAACGTTCCATGCTGGCCATGGAAAGTTAACTCTTTGTTCTCCGGGGCAGTTGAAAGGCAGGACCTAACTGCAATAGTCAGAATACAGCAAGACTCCATTAAAAGAAACAACATTACTAAGGTGAGTAATTTTTTCTTCTGGGGGAGAGGAACCTTCTGTCCACATCTCTCCAGCTGCTGATCTCGCTGAGTATCAGCGCCTCCTCGTGAGGATGTTGGAGGACTTGCACCTCACCCCTGCCACTGTTAGCAATCCTGAGCACTCGGCGCACGCCTTTCTAGGCGATTTTGGCGAGGGCACCTTTGTGGTGCCTCCCTGGCCTGCTCCCTTTCGGGCGGGACTGTTGTGCTCCTGGGAGAGGCCCTTCTCTGGAGTTCCTGCCCCTAGGGATCTCAGCCAGATGTATTGCACCCCTCTGGAGTCTCCAGGTTCCATGCCTCATCCGCAGTCCGGATTGACGCAATTGTATACTCCTGATGGGCTTCGTGCCCTTCACTGTGACCGGCCCCCAGATCAAGACTCCTCGGATTTTGACTTCTGGGGTAGGAGGACTTTCTACTCGGCACGTTTGTTGCTTTCCATTTCTGCACATCAGGCCCACTATGCAGCCTATGACAGGTTCTTGTGGTCCAGGCTAAGTCAACTCCTAGCCTCATTGCCTGATATGGAGCAAACCAGACAAGCCATCACACTCTCTGCACATGGTCTGGAGCTAGCAAGCACAAAGCGAGGGCATCCTATGATGCCAACGAGGTAGCTACCAGGGTCGTAGGGACAGTGATCTGCACTAGGTGGACGGCATGGCTGCGTCTTTCCCGGTTGTCACCCTAGGTCCGGCGTAGGGTGATTAACTCCACTCACCAGAGAACCTATCTCTTCTCCTATAGAGCAAGACGGTGCTTGTCGGGGCAACTTCCTTCTCCCTCTGGGGGGACCCCGTCTCACTCTCCCCACTCTCTGGCCTCTCCTCAAGGTTCTCCCTCTTAGTGTGTCACCCACTGAGAGCTAAGGGACTTTGTCCCGTAGGGTGTAAAAGAAACCCCTCTTCGGGGGGGGCTCGGCACTCACCCAACAGTGATGAATGGTGAAGACTGACACAGATAAGATATGAAATTACGTACCTACTGTAATTATGATCTTTCTGTGTATCTTCACCATTCATCTCAATCCCACCCTTCATGCCTCTGGGGCCTCAGTCTCTGGGTCCCCCTCCCTCTCTGTGCCCATCCCTTCTCCCTCTCCTTTCTTGTCAGGAGTGGGGTAAAACAGGAGCACACAGGGGGATAATGTTCTGGGGAGAGTGGACATCATGGGGGGCCACTCCTTCTCCAGTGCTTTGGCTCCACCCCTGTGGGGTGGGAGTTGACAGTTGCCCTCCATTCTCTCCTCCTCCTTGTTTCCATCCAACTTATTTCTCCTTGTTTATTACAAAAAATGGTTTCCCTTTTTTCACCAATAATCTTTCCTTGAGAGGGTGTTAATTCTCTGTACCCTGTCCTTCTTCCAGAATAGCTGACTCTGCTTATCTGGAGTGTTTTGCCAGCCATTATGTGCCTTGAATTCTGGCAGAAAGCCTTTGGCTACTCCTTGCAGTTCCTATGTAATCTGGAGATGGACCAGAGTCTGGGATGTTTAACTCCCCCCTCTCCTCCTAAATTCTTTACCCACCCTACCTCTCTCTTCCATTTCCAGAGATTGGGGCCCCTCCCAATCCCCTTTAGTTTCCGACTTTTTCTTCCTCTTCTGTCCTCTCAGTCGTTATTTCTCCTTTTAGTTTATATATCTTTTCCTTTTTCTGTCCCTTGGACTTCCTTGTCCCACCCTCCACTGCCTTCCTCTTACCTCTCGGCGACTCAGAACTGGCAGGCAGGCAGAGTCGCGCAGCCCTAACGGCCAACCCACGCGCCACGCGCGCAGGCCGGCCTCGAGGGTGGCGCCGACGAAGCGTCGGCTCCGCCTACCTAAAAAAAAAAGCTCCCACGGGGTCCTGACTTCCGGCCGAGTACCCAACAGTGATGAATGGTGAAGATACACAGAAAGTTCATAATTACGGTAGGTACGTCATTTTCATTTTTCACTTCTGCAGATCTCTTCTTTTCCACGGAGATTTTTGCGGAGTGGTTTTCCACGGAATAAAGTGCTGTTCCGCGGATCCTAGTGTGTGGAGATCTGCGGAAGTTTCAGTGAAGTTCCGGTGGTTTTCTGCTGGCGGAATTATTTTTCCGTGCTGTTCCACTGGTGCAATTCCGCATTCCGTGCAGCACTACTGCCAGCTCCATGAAGTGGCATCGAGCTCCTCAACACCTTTCCAGGTGGCGGAGTCTCTGGGGATTCTGACCTAGACCTCCTCTTGGAGGTTCTTCTGGGGTAGAAGGGGATCTGGATGAGTCTCTCCCTGTCCCACTTGTCAGTGATGCAGTGGATGATTCCTTTTAGAGACTGGAATGCAAGCCTTCCGTATCAGCAGAATCCGTGATGGAAGATCTTCTTTTCAGTTTTTCTCAGGGATATGGGGTCCACCATAACATTTCAGGCTTCTTCTGTGGACCAAGGACTTCTGCGTCTGGACTTCTTTCAGTCGTCAGTACAAGTACACCCTGTGGAACACTCTAGTTCAATAGTCGAGATCCTTCTGGACTTTTACGCCCCTTTGATAGGGGTACATAGCCCCCCATGACACTGCCCCTATGGTGGCTACCATTGGCAATGGGTGATTAATATCTCCTGAGCTGTGATTATTGGTTCGGTCCTTGGATTAAGTTATGGAGGCACTCAGGCTCCTTCTGCCCCTCAGATTGACGACATCATCGTTATTCTTGTAACAGGCAGTCCTTTCAAGGTAGAGGCCTGTGAGCCTTGTCATGCACTAACTAATTGTTTAAAAAAAAAATCATCACAGCAGAGGGTCTAGGCTTGAAAGCACCCAATACCATCCTTCTGGATCTGGCCCAGATTCCACCTCAGCTGCCTGAGGCGGTCGCCTCTCGACAACAGTGGAGGGCATCTGACTTTTTCTACTTCTAGGGGAAGTCCAATCCAGCGGAGGTATGGGTCATCAGGATTTTCTGAGTGGGATTTTCTCTTAATTCAGAGATATTTCCTAGACCTAGACGGCAGCCCAGTCTGTTGTTTTTTTTCTATCAGACTCTCTTTCCTTGGATCAGGGCCTCAGAGCAACAGAAGTGACTCCACGGCAAGTTGGAACACAGGTTCCTACTTCCTTTCTTGCCTCCAGGTTACCAGATGGCATGCTCCCTTTCTTGACCTTAAAGGTCAAGTAGGTCCTTGTTCAGGAAGGAGTTCTCGGTATTCAAACCTTCGCTTCCTGGACATTGGCTCTGTGCTAGTTGCTCCGGGCTAGACTCTTCGGAAGCAGTTGCCTCAGCTTTTCTCTCCCTTCCCTAGGAGGGTTTTTTCTGTTTCGGGGAAGGTGTCAGTTTCACCTCCCCAGCAGATCCTTCTCTTAGGAGCTCCCCTAGATTCCTCCAGGGGGAGGGAGGCTCTCTGTCACAGAGTTACTTCACTTCAGGCAGATGAAAAAATTGTGATGTCTTTGTCAACAAGCAAGGTGGAGCATTTTCCTACCCCCTGTACAGAAAGGCCGTGGTGAGTGGTGCCTTGAGCACGTTATGCCAGTTTCAGTTGTTGTACAGTCACTTTCAATGACTAGGGCAGCCTGAGCCTGGTCCTTTCTGTGTCTCTTCTTAACACAGGTCTGCGCCATCCTGCTTCAGAAATCCAGACCCTGGTGTCTTCTGTCAGGATCATTATCGCAGTAGACAAGTTCTTCTGTACATTTTTGCTTTCTTCCCTTAGCTCAGAGAGTGCTGCTCGAGTTGTAAGCAAACTGGGGCAGAGTGATTCCTCATCGGAATGGAAGTGGGTAGACTCTGGTTTCTCCCAGACCTTCGCAGATGTCTTTTAAGTCATGTATTGGTCTTTCACCAGGAAGACTTACGTGGCTAAATGGAAACCCTTCTCCATTTGATGAACAAATCCCACCTGGACCCTTCGGTGCCCACCAAATAATGTGTTTGAGTGCCTCTTGGACCTGTCATTCGCAGGTCAGCCATACTTGGTAGTGGAGGTACACATCTGCGCTTTTTCTGTCTGGCTTGAACCCGTAGACATTTCCTCTGGCTCTTACCGTTACTGAAGTTTTTGCCTTAACTCCAGAAGGGAAGGGTACGCTACCTTCTCTCTTTGAATGTTAGGACGGTTCTGCGATTCTCATCGTCAGAACGAAAAACTACACCTCAAGCAATTTTTGTAGCTTCAGCATGCCTCACCTAGGTCAACTTCTTGCCCTGAGATGTTTTGGCTAGGTTAGTAGAATGTCTTCGACACTACTAAGCCTTGTCTCAGGTCAATTGAAAGGCCAGGTTCACACCACTCTATCAGAGTGGTTGCGGCTTCCTGGCGGAGATTCGTAATATGTCCATTGCAGTCTTCTGCAAGGAGGTGGGTTGGAGCTCAATGCATACCTTTGTAAAGCACTATGTTCTGGATGTCCTTTCCAGACAGCTCCTTTTTTGGCAGGACAGTCCTTTGGACTTCCGTTTTAAGTGAGCCCTATCTCCAACCGGCCTACTCTGGGTGGGTTGGTTTTAGCTTGGTACTCTCCCATTAGTGTGAATGAGTGGTGGAGACTTGAGTCCAGGAAGATATGGAAATTATGTACTTACCGTAATTCTTGATCTTCTTGGACGCAGTGTCCACCACTCATTCACACGCTCACCCACCATCCCCCGGGTTTACTCATTTTGTTTCTTTGGTCTTCACTACCTTGTTGTTCAGGTTGTGAAGACTTGTTCAATAGACTCTTCTTGCATGGGTCATCCAGGCCGTCACGTGCCCAGAGGTTAGGGTAAGTTATTTATTTTATTAGTTACGCTGCACCTCCTTGGTTGAAAAGGTACTGAGGAGGTTGGAGGGTCGACGCCGAGATATCTTATACAGGCACGAGATACTCTCATGGTGTATGCATGGTCTTATTCCAGCTCTGGCTCTCCTGAAGATTTTTGACTCCAGAGGGGTCCTAGTGCCTCCTGCGTAGTCCCATTAGTGTGAATAAGTGGTGGAGACTATGTCCAAGAAGATTAAGAATTACGGTAAGTACATAATTTCCATTTTTCCCTTATCTTCCCTTCTTCACACCCATACACAAATGTTCAGTCCACATCAAATGAGGTGCGGGTAAACCCCACAACTACTCACTCCCTGTTGTGCTGTATTGCTTAAGTATTTTGTATAGTGGCCTTAACAGTTTACTAAATATACTGGGGAAAAAGGTAGTTCTTTAAGTCTTATAAGAATTTGATGAATTTTTCTTTTACAATGTAGTTACACATTCAGGTCAAATTGGTCTCACTGTATAAGTATCTTTACAGGACATAAAGTTGATATGCTCAGATTTGTCTCCAGAACCCCTATATGAAAAAGACTGTATCGACTCTACCTGTACGCAGAGAGCCACTCAGCTACTTTCTAAAGTTAACAACCTTCTTGCACTAACCGAGGGAATTCTAGTCTACCAGGTAATGAAAAGAAAGGTTTGTGAGCAATGAACATGTATTGTGAAGAAATACTGAGAATAGAGTGTATTTCTGGTATGTTTATTTCCTTGCTTTCCTGGTAGTAGTATAAGATAGTGTACAGTATGCGTATGTGGGGTGAGTCAGCAGAACACTTTTCATTTTACTATCTCAAAGTGGCTGCCGAGATCTTAAACGAGATCTCAACAAATGTATCACTGCCTTTGTCTGTTTCAAAAGGAGGTTGCAGGGGACAGAGGCCCCTCCACACAGATTTTACATAAAAAAACACAATAAACAATATTCTCCATCCCTCCCTCCCCAAAAAAGTTTTTTTAATTCAGAGCTGCAGTATCTTACAGATCTTTTTGACAAAATTTTGGGAGAAATGTCATCCCCCATTTTGACCACTAATTAGGATAGGGATGTTATGCAGTGTTGTGCGTGTGTGTAGGAAAGAAGAAAATTCTCTGGGGAGGTGAGTTAAGGAAGACCCCACCGTAACTTAGTTATGGTTCCAGTGCTTACGACTGAGTGCTTTTGAAGTAGTATGCATCACTACATTCTAACTACATGAATTAGAACAGCCTAGTCAAACGTGTGCATTGTCCCTGAGAGGTGCATGGTGCCCCGGAACTTTGAATGTTTTTGAAACACACTGTAGAAGTACTGTATTTCACTTTCATTTTATTTTTGCTATATTCATTGACTGGCCATATTCAGTGAAAATAAACTGAAAGTAAAATATCTTAAAAGTGAAAATATTCTAACGCCTGCATGGTCGACTGACAGACTGCTTTCTGTCGCCTGCCCCTTTAAAAACCAAAGCTAGACAGTACCGTAATACAATTCCATGTAAAACATTTTATTGCAGTAATACAGTAACATCAGTTGCACGTCAGTAATACAGCAAAAACATTGCCATTAAAAGAATTGCAGGCATTTGCTGAATTTTACAGTGTGTACGCCACACAGAGCAGAAAAAAAATCAGTACTGTATTAAATGCTTTTTGCCTCTTGGGATCGCAATGTATTGTGTTACCATTCTGCAGCCTCCAGTCTCCTTATCGATTGTTGCATTTCTGTACACACACATTAACATAGAGATCAAGCAGGAGCACAAGCAAATTCGCATGGGAATACAAACCCAATTATTGCATGTTACCTGTCAACCTATCAAATGTGTTTATGCGCTCAAGAATGTTAAATTTTATTAACAAATCTGTCAAGCTGTCAATACCACAGCAGTTTCAGCAGGTGTGCAAGATGTTTTCATTTTATTTATGTGATTTTATGATTTTACAGCATAAAACTGCACTATACATAGACGAAACGAGAGTGAGGTACGCAGATCCTCATAGTAGATATACAAATATAGTACAAGCAGGGTAAATAAAATAATCAGTAACTAGTCCATGTACAATCGAGGACTCCCAAATGATTACTTTAAGGAGTAAATTTAGATGCGTTAGTGGCAACATGCTTATGCTCACAAGAATGTTACATTTTATTATCAAGCCTCTCAAGCTGTCAGCACAAGCAGTGGAAACAGAGAACAACGATGGAATTTGCCGTTCCTGCAGTGTAGTTTCCCCCTGTACTTCCCCCTGTATGCCACTTTCTTTTTATTTTTGAATAATCTTTTTATTCAGTTTTCATGTACACAGTATAAACAACAACAAATAAACATACACAGACAATGAACAAACAGATGCAATCAGTTGTGCACAATTAATCCTTCCCAATTACACTATTAACCATAACAGTACATGGTTGTGGGGCCCCTGGAGAGCTTTCTACATGTAAACATTCTAAAGTAGTTAACTTTATGCAAGTATAATAGGTTAATCTGGTACATAATAATAGTACCTGCCGGCCCAGTGGGGCTGAGGGTTGAGGGTTGAGGCGCTGGACACCACACCTCGCATCACGCCGGCAATCCAAGTTCGTGAGTGAGCTTGGGTGCCGGGGGTCGGCAGGAGAGGGATTGGATTGAGTGCCTGCAGGGCTGCTCTTCTATCCCGGGGGGAGGGCACTGGGGAGCCCGGCGTTCCGGCAGCCCCTGGTGGAGATCGGGGGCACCGCAGAAGCGCGGGCGGCACATAACCGTGTGCCTGACACTGGCAGAGTTTCTGTGCACCAAGCATTGGGGGGGGTGCACGCAGGGGGTGGGGACAGAACAAGGAAAAAACCCGGCTCGCTGGGATAGGTGACGGCACCTATCCTCCATGCCCAGCACCGGGTTCGTTTCAGCTGGCCTCATCACTCCTCCACCCAGGCCCCACTTGCATGCCAGAGTCTGCCTTTCTAAGACAGCCAAGGTAAGTAGTCGGGCTACCCTCCTGGGTGGGTCGAACTGGGGTGCTGGCTGCGGGGAGAGGGCATGGGCTGCAGAGAACCTCAGGCGGGCAGGCACAGGGATATGGTTGCCTGAGAGAGTTCCCATGAGCTGCGACTGGAGGAAAAAAGAATTTAAAAAAAAAATAGTACCTACTGCATCATGCACCCAATCCAGTTCTCAGCATCATCTCCTCTGCCACACTTAAAGAGGACAGGAAGGGGGGCCCAGCCCCATAGGAAGACCTCCTCCCTATCCCTAACAACCAGTGTTAATCTTTCCAAGGCTAGAGTGTGCATCGTTAGCTGGTGCCACTGAAAGACTGTAGGTTTAATATTGGATACCCAGGTATTTTGAATGCAGTGGTGCGCCAATACAAACAGTGTTCTCATCCACCTAGGGAGTGGGATCCACTGCTCCACCTCCACCCCAAACAGGCAGGTTAATGGGTCTCTCCCCAGTGGCTTACCAGCCATCAGAGCCACCTCCTCTACTACACCCTCCCAAAATTGCACTAGGACCGGGCAAGTCCAGAAACAGTGAATATAGGTGCCCCTCTCTTTCCCACACCTACCACATGTGGGAGATATCAGGGGTTGTGCCTTATGCACTATAGCAGGGGGATAATGCAGCCTATGCAAAAACTTAAAGAAGGCCTCTTTGAACTTGTTGCAAACCATAATTCCTTCAGCCATGTGGAGTAACACCTTTCAATTTTTCTCAGATATGCTTTGCTGTAGGTCTCTTTCCCATAGAGGTCTTGTATTTCCTGTCAAATCTGGCAACCCTTGTTTACCCTGTTTAGCTGTCTTTCCTAAAAATCCCTTGGGACCCTTTTTGGCTTGGTATACCAGCTGTTCTACTGGGTCAGGTTTAAGGCAGTCCCATTCGCTCCTATCTAGCCTCCCCACGAAAGCTCGAACCTGCATATACCTGTACAGGTGTTGCTCATCAAGCTGAAGACTTTATTTCACAGTCTCGAAAGTGCACAGTTCCCCCTTGACCACCAAGTGGCCTACACTGCTTGTTCCCTGTTTCTCCCACTCTCTGAAACCTTTATCTTCCAGACCCGGCAAGAAGAAGGGATTCTTAGCCACCGGTAACTTTAGGGTCTCACCCTGACCAATCACTTTCTGTCTTTTAAGTCGTCCCCAAGACTCCAACACTGCCTCCACTAATGGGTTGCTGCTACCCATTGCTCTATAGGCCCTTAACCCCTTACTATGCAAATATGCAGTAAGTCTCCCTGGGGTTCCCATTTGCTCCAAATCCACCCAACTAGCCACTAAGGGTCGATGCACCCAATCTGCTACACACCACTGCTGTACTGCTAAATAATAATTACCCAGGTCTGGGAAATTGAGCCGTCCCCTGTTCCTTTCAACTTTTAATCTTTGTAAGCTGATTCTCAGTCTTTTCCCCCTCCATATGAACTCCAAAAACATTTTCTCCACCCGCTTACTATCCCCCCTCGTTAGTCCCAGGTGTAGCATCTGCATTGGGTAGAGGATCCTGGGAAGGATGTTCATTTTAATCAAATTGATCCTCCCTAGCCACGAGACTGGAAGCTGTGCCCATCTCTTCAGGTCAGCCATAATAGTCTTTATCAAGGGGAGATAATTCAAGCTGTATAGGGCACCGAGTCCCCGACCCACCCGTACCCCCAAGTAGGTGAAGCTAGTCTGCACCATCTTAAGCCCCAAGCGTTCCACTTCTCTACCTCCATCTGGAAAGCACATCATTTCTGACTTCTCCAAGTTGATCTTATAGCCAGAGAAACTGGCAAATTGTTCTATAAGGGATAGCAGCGGAACCATGGACCTCTGCAAATTCCGGACAAACAGGAGCATATCGTCTGCATACAAAGCGACTTTATGCACGGAATCTCGCCCCCCCAACCCCCTCCACCTGCTCACTCTGGCGCACTGCAACTGCCAGAGGTTCGATTGCCAGGATAAACAGAAGGGGGGACAAAGGGCACCCCGTTTCGTCCCTCTTCCTAAACGAAACTGTTCTGAAAGGCCTCCATTCACCAAGATTAGCGCTCTGGGTTTCTCATACATTGCCCTTACCCACCCCACATAAGGAGTCACCCAGACCAAGCCAGGCCATCACCTCGAACAGGTAATCCCATTCTACCCTGTCAAATGCTTTTTCAGCGTCCATTGCTACAATACCCACCTTCTCCTGCCCTTGGCTGGCCTTCCAAATAATATTAAGTAACTTACGCATGTTATGATATGATTGGCAGCCTTTAATGAACCCGGTTTGGTCTGGGTGAATCAAGTCTGGCAAAATACTCTCCAACCTGGTAGCCAGAACCTTTGCTAGAATTTTTAAGCTGCAATTTAGCAGCGAGATGGGTCTATATGCCGCACATTCTGTCTCATCCTTGCCTGGTTTGGGCAATAAACAGATTGTGGCATCATCGTAAGTATTAGGCAATATGGGTATTTCCACTCCCTCCTCT
Organism: Neoceratodus forsteri; assembly: GCA_016271365.2. Lineage (NCBI taxonomy): Eukaryota > Metazoa > Chordata > Ceratodontiformes > Ceratodontidae > Neoceratodus > Neoceratodus forsteri. Next base: position 214,879,630 of record CM057456.1, read on the forward strand.
TTTGTAAAGAGCCCACACATTATTTCCACCCAGCTGACCCCCCAACAACTTATAGTACTCAATTGGGAAGTCATCTGGGCCACTAACTTTTCCCTGTTGCAATTTTTGGATAGCTCCCAAAATTTCAGCCCTGGTAATGGGTTGACACAGTTGCTCCCTCTGCGTTACTGAAGCTTTAGGCAACTGTAATCCATCCAGAAATTCCTGTATCTGAGCCTCTTTACCCTTATAGTCTGCCCTGTACAGCTGGTCATAAAAAGATTCAAAACAACTCCTAATGTCCTTTGAGTCTTTATAAAGCCACCCCTTCTTATCCTGGATCCCCAGTATATGAGTTGTGCATCTGCCACCCTTCATTAATCACACTAAAAGTGGGTCTGGCTTGTTCCCCCATTCAACAATCTGATGCTGGCAATAAAACCAGGTCCTTCCAGCTTCCTCCCTAAGTAACGTGTTCAGGGCTTCCCTCGCTGTTGCTAATAATTTTACCTCTTCTCCTTGCTCTACACCCGCCACTCGCTTCTCTAGTTTTTTTAACTGCTGCTCCAACTCCTCCCTCTTTTCCTTTTTCTGTCTCTTCACCCTGGCCATATATGCTATTATAGTCCCCCTCATGAAAGCCTTCCCAGCCTCCCAAAAGGTCACCTTAGATATATCTGCACTGGCACTGGTCTCCACATAATACTGTCACTACTACTCCAGGTATTCTTTAAAAGCTTGATTTTTGACCATATATGTGGGAAATTTCCATTGTGGGGGCCCCTCTCTACTCTTCCCACTAGATAACTTCAGAACCACCATGGCGTGGTCGGATATATGGATAGGGCTATGAGAAATATCCTGGATCCATCTGGAAATAGTTGATAGTAAAGGAATAGGTTTGGAGTCAGTTCATCATTACAAATATCTGGGATTCTGGTTAGATAAATTTGGGTCTGGTAATGTATATGTTGATAATTTAATTTCCCAGGTTAAAAAACGGGTGGGTTTCCTTTATAGGAACAAGAATTGTTTTGAACCAGAAACAGTAAATTCTATTATTAAGGTGCAAATTTTGCCATTGATAGATTATGGGGATGTTCTTTACGCTGGAGCTACTAATGATCGATTATCCAAGTTAGATGTTCTTGTAAATCGCTTAGCAAGATTGGTACTTAAATGCCCAAACTTTACTCACCATTGTGAATTATATGAGAGACTAGGGTGGTTACCTTTAAGTAGGAGAAGAAAGATACATAAACAGTTATTTGCCTACAAATGTGGGTTGGGTATGGTCCCTTTATATTTAAGGGACAGAATTTATTTTAGAAAAGTAGAACTATCCCTGAGAAAATCGGCTGAATTAGAAATGGTTGTCCCTTTAGCAAAAACAAAGTGTTCCTAACATCTTTTTAGTAATTATATACCAACATGTTGGAATGGTCTTCCCCCTGAATATAGACGAAAGAATGGTAGGCCTCTGTCTATTTTTCAATTAAGAAAATATTTGTACTCTTTACAGGAATCTTGTAAATGTTATTAATGTTATTAATGATGATTGTGTCTGAATGTATTTATTTTGTGTTGTATATGTATGTATTTTTTGTAAGGTCACCATTGTGAATGAGTTTATACTCAATGGTTTTACCTTGAATAAACAAACAAACAAACACCAGTTTCTGGGCAAATATGTGTAATCAATTTGGGACCAGGTCTTATGCGGATTAGAACAGAATGTACAGTATATTCTCTGGCTCCTGGGTTGGCCGTACGCCACCTGTCCACTAAGTCCAGGTCCGCTATCCCTGTCTGCCATTGACACATGGTTTCTGATGTTCTCCCCTTTCCCTCTGAATGATCCATTCAAGCATCCATTGTCCAATTAAACCCCCAAGATTAACCCAAGGAATTGCTCCTTGATCAGCAAGTCCAGCAAAGAGACGTACAACTGTGGTTCATACACTGCAGGGGCATACATACATCCATCCAAATGTAATCGGTTCCCCATTTAATATTCCAGAGATAAAAATGTACCTCCCCCCAGATCTTTAACTATCCGTTTAACTTCAAAGGGGAGGTTTCTATGTAAGAGAATTGCCTCTCCATGCTTGTGGGAAGAATAGAAGGCAGCATAACATCTCCCCATCCAGTTCCGGACTAATTTGGCATGTTCCACATCCATCGGATGGGTTTCTTGTAATAAGGCCACCTGTGCTCTAGCCCTTTTTAAGAGCAGTCAAAAACGACGTTCTCTTTACTGGACTTGCTATCTCCTTAACATTTCATGAGATGACATTTGTATTTTGTATGTTAGCCATAACCTTTACACCGTGTTTCCTTATACCATCCTGTATTAAGCAGCCAGACACCCCATCTCAGCATATCAGGGTGATCATCCCAGTCTGCCAGACCCCAATTACACTGCACAGTATAATTACTATTCACAACATCGACTGCATCTATAAACGTAAAAACGACAACTATTGAAATAACAACACAAACTAACCCTCTCCCTATTCCCTCCCTCCTATCCAGCTTCAGATTCCAACAAGCCTCCCCCTTCGCATCTTCCGATTGTTTATCCACCCCCACATGAAGCATCTCACCCTCCACTGACCTCCACCACCCTCCCTCCCTCACCCCCTCGACCCGACTCATCTTTATCATCAGGTGTCCTCCCGCTCCACACACACACACCCACCCACCCACAGCATTGCTAAGCTTCCCCCAAATGTTCCCATGTCTATAGCCATCTCCCCTTCTCTCTCTCTCTCTCTGTGACACTAATTGGCAATCTAGCACGAGTGTCAAAATAGCCCCTCCAGATGACATTTGCGCCCCGTCGCCCTCCCAACAGCCGAACAGCCCCGCAGGACATTTTCCCTCCATGTTTACTTCATATCTGGGATAAGCATCCCATTGCAGCCTCGGATATGTCCCTCCCCCCCGATCAGGTCCCATCCTCCAGCTCCAGACCCAGATTCAAATAATTTTCTTTCAAGGCATGTTACCCACCATCTTACCCCCTTCCATACGTAGACCTTCAGCCATCATTTTCCTGCCCCCCTCGCTTCTCATCTCGAACCCCCACCAGCCACCTGTGATCTGGCCCCCATCCCACATGTGAACCAGCGTGTGCTAAAAAGTAACCTTTTCAACTTATTTAACAAACACAACTCATTGCTGGATATTGTATGTGCTATACCCCCCGGCAGCATGCAGGCAAAGGAGAGGACAGGCTGCGCCATCAAACACACACGCAGCGCCCTCTCTCCTGCCGCCACACACCGAGAGGAGAAAGAGACCGCATGGTCTGAAAAACAACTGCGTCATGGCGGATGGAAGCCAGTGAGGCAAAGTCCAGCTCAGCAAGAGATGTCCCTTTAGGGCCTATTATGCCCATAGTCTCTCCTTCGCACCCAGCAAGAGTCAACATTGTGAGTCTCCAATGTTGGGAGACGTAATTTGTACTTAATTGAATTATTTAATCTAACCTGGCCCATCCATGCATCTGTGGGCCCTTTCCTTCAGAGAAATTACAACACAGTGGGAGGCAGAGAACATGCCAGCCTTCCAAACCCTGAATTAAAAAAAGAGTGAAAATCAACTTGTGATAAGTCGCAGCAAAAGAGTAACAGGGTTGCTTTCACAGCCTGCACCTCATCCCACCTTCTTCCGTAGGGCCTTCACAAATTCCTCGGCCTTTTCCACTTCCCAGAAAGAAAAGGTCACACCTTCATGCCGAATTTTCAAAGTGGCAGGGTACACAAGGAAGTTCTCTATTTTCAGCCCCCTCAGCTGCACCGTAATAGCATTTAACATTTTCCTTCTTTTAAGCAATCGAGCCGAATAGTCCTGCGAGATATACAGGCGGTTGCCCTGTTAGCTAAGTGTTCCCTTTTCTCTGTATGCCTTCAATATCGCCTCCCGGTCCTGGAAATGGTGAAACCTCATGATGATCTGCCTCGGCGGCTGATCCGCCGGTGGCCATGGCATTACTGCCTGATGGGCACGTTCCAGCTTCACTTCGCCATTTTTAGGCTGCAGCCCCACCAACTCTGGCAACACCCGACCACAAAAATCCAGAGCACCCTCTCCTTCCCGACCCTCTGGTAATCCCCTGAGACATAGATTGAGGCGCCTATGATAATTTTCTTGGTAGTCATAGGCTTCCTTGAATTCTTCAAGCTATTTTTGTAGGGCTGGCACTTGCCCAGGGACAGGCATCAACTCGTCCTCCATATGGGAGATGCGCTCTTCAGCCTCCGTCAAACGATTGCCCTGCTGGATTTGTTGTTCCAGTACCTCCTGTAGACGGGAGTCCAGCTTGTCCTCCAGCTTTATCAGCTGTGGTTCCAACACCGCAGTGACTTGGCCAGTGAGCTCCCGGCCAAGCGTGGCAACCTCTGCAGCGGATAGCGATACTAAGCCTGCATTATCTCCTTCGCCACTCGCCACTGCCTTTTTGTTGCTTTTACTCGTCAGTCGCTGACTTTTGGCTGGGTTGGTGGTTAAGTGTTCATCCATGGCACGTTCCAACACCGACTGCTGCTATAAAGAGACCGTTTCGAGGTATTTTAAAACTTAATATTTCTGTTATTTTCGGCTGTTGGAGCGGAGCGACGAAGAGACGCGTCTGTCTAGTTAGCTGCTCATCAGCGCCCCCCCATATGCCACTTTCTAACTAGTGTAGATGACTAGTGTAGATCACTAAATGCGGAGGTCAGATCTGTAATTATCGCAGCAGTTACGGGATACAGCACGGACAAGGAATTGCAGTAGGTTAATACGGAATTCAGAACTGCTCAGAACAAATCACTGTCTCTATGATGACACTTTACATTTACATTATTACAAAATAAAAGCTGTGACGCTGTCTCACAGTCATGCACTCATACAGTCTGCCCTGTTAAAAAATCGGTGAGCTGGCATCTGCAAAAAGCACTGAAAGTGGTGATCGGTCGTCCGCAAAAATTATGTTAAGTGAATATCATATTTAACAGTAATTTCTCTGACTGTACTGGTCTCGAGCCTAACATGATTGGCCGATTCCAGGAGACGCCAGGATTCCAAACTTCCAGGTAGTCATCGGCCGAGGCTTTGGACCAACATCAGGCCTCAATGCCCTCTGACTCCACTACGGAGCTGGACCAGACTCTGCCCTCTAAGCCGCTGTCTGCTCCACAGGGCCCCAATGAGAACCTGACTACAGACCAGATGTCAGGGGATCTGACGCTCACCTCCGGAGATAACCGAGACCAGGTGCCACCCCCTCCAACTTCACCTCCTCCTTGGAAGCCTGACGACCAGACGTCAGAGCACCCGATGCCAGAGGACACTGTCCCTCCAGGGCCAATGCCAGACAAAAAAGTACCATTGGACTCGACGCCAGAGGACACACCGCAAGGGCTGATCCCAGGGCCCCTAACACCCCTAACCCAATGCCAGCACTCCAGCCAAGCTCTGTCATTCCTTCGGCTGAGGTTAGAGCCTTGTTTACTAGCTGGTGGAATACCATAAAAGGGGACCTTTTGCCTAGGCCACTGGAGCCGGTCGCCAACCCCGCAGGGAACCCAGCCCCACCTAGACAGCCTTCCCCCCAGCGTCCGCCTCCACAACACCTCCGATGCCAGACCATCTGACATCAGGGGATGAGGAACATGGGTCACCAGTACGACGGTGGCATAGTCGCTACCAGTTGTCCAGGTCCTCCTCAAGGGGACATCCCTATACATCCTCAGAAGGATCATCTGGAGGCTCCCCCTCCTATGAATCTTCAGAGGATGACCTGCCCCTCTCATCACCAGACCATAGGAGGGACTCCCCAAGATCCCCCCCAGATGACCCCTCCTTTCTGGACATAATGAGACATATCCAGTTCTTAAATCAGTGGGAGATGGAGGAGTTGGACCCTGAAAGGCACCATTTGGTGAAATTCTTGGGGTCCAGTGACCCAAAGCCCTTGGTCATCCCATCCTTAGTGGAACCATTCCAGGATGTTACAAAGGTGGCCTGGAAGCACCCCTCTATGACCTTGGCGGTCCTCAAGAAGGCCAACCGATTGTATAGGACACCATGGGGAGAGTCGCATTTGAGCAAGCAGCCTAAGGCAGATTCGTTGATCCTCATGGCTGCCCATGGGAGAACCCAACAGCCGAAGCATATGAGCTCTCAACCACTGGATAAGGAGTCCAAGAAATTGGACCACTTAGGTCGCAAAGTGTATTCCTCAGCCACCTGTATGGTCAGGTCTCTTAATTTTTTGGCACACGTGGTGATGTACCAAAAATCACTATGGAACAAGGCCATGGGCCTGGCCAAGACTCAGCCTGACTCTGCCAACAAGACTGAACTGTTGGCAGTCCTCCAATCCGGTGCTGATGTCAGCAAGCATGTCCTTAGGTGCGCATATGACTCGGCAGACATTGCCGCCAGAGCCACGGCCACCGGAATTTGCCTAAGGTGCCACTCCTGGCTGAGGGTCTCAGGATTCCACCAGGACCTACAGGACACCATCCTGGATATCCCTTTCCAGGGTCCAGTCCTTTTTTTTTTTTTTATCGTATTTTTCTTTATACTCCTTCTTAGTGATGCAAATCCCAGTGATCTCCGGCCGTCGGCACCCACACCCCCCGGACCCGGTCTGGCACCCCCATAGAGCCGGCCATTGTCATTCACGCACTCTGGCAGGATCCTCTTAGGGAACAGGGGTGCGGGCACGACCATTAATCACCAAGATAATAAGCTCCGCCATGTTTCGCCCGATTTTTGCCCCTGCAGAGTGGACATGCAATGACGTCTTAAGGCACAACATGCCGACATCTGCCCACTCTGCCCCTCTGCCTGCCATCGCTGTGATAGTGCCCCCGGTCATCACCAGGGGCCGCTACAGAGCAGCAGTTTCCCTGGATCCTTCCCCGGGATAGGAGAGCAGTCCACCGGATGCTCGATCCTATTCCTCCCCTGCCAACCCCTGGTGGCCTGGGCTCACATCCGAACCCGGGTCGCCAGCGTGATGCGAGGTGTGGCATCCAGCGCCTCAACCATCAGCACCACCGGGCCAGCAGGGTCCAGTCCTTTTCAGTCAGGAGGCCAAAAAGCTGATAACTGGTCTACAGGACTCGGGTAAGGCAGTTTTGGAGGTCCACAAATTGTACAAATCCGAACCAGCCACATCCAGGCGCTGCTCCTTTCGTAGGCAGCAGGGCCAGCAAGGAAAGAGACAGCAGCACAGAGCAGGTTACAGGAGAAAAGGTGCCACCCTGTCCTCAGGTGTGCAGGGGACCAGAGCGCCAAGAATGCCAGAGCTCCCTTGCCCACTCCAACAACCTCGGCATGACTTCCTGCCTGCCCCCCCTCCTCCGGCAGAGTTGCAGGGGAAGGCAGTAGGTGGAAGAGTCTCCCTTTACCTCAACGGCTGGTCCAATATCACCGCAGATCTGTGGGTACTCCAGATCATAGAGCGGGGTTATGCTCTGGAATTCAATCAGATCCCTCCAGACAACCCACCTATTCCCTCCCATTGCTCCCCATCCCATGCAGGTCTTATAAGAGCAGAAATCCAAGCTCTCCTGAGCAAGAAAGCAATCCAAACAGTGCCACCATCTCGAAGAGGAAAGGGATATTATTCCCACTTCTTCCTTGTCCCGAAAAAGACAGGGGACCTTCGTCCCATCCTGGACCTCAATCTACTGAACTCTTTCATCAGATACAAAAGGTTCAGGATGGTGACACTGCCGGGATTGTTGCCCATGCTTCACCAAGGGGACTGACTACTCCCTGGACATGCAAGATGTCTATATGCATATAAAGATACTGCCGTCCCTCAGAAAATATCTCCACTTTACCTTCCAGGGAGAGCGCTGCCAGTTCAGAGTGCTACCATTCGGCCTTTCTTTGACACCCAGGGTGTTCACCAAGTGCTTGGCAGTAGAGGCAGCAGCTCTCAGGAGGCAGGGGCATTATGTCTACCCTACCTCAATGACTAGCTATTGACAGGTTCCACAAAAGATCAGCTGTATCACTCTCTGGAAGACACCTTTAATCTGTTCCAAGGTCTGGGGGGTTGCCTTGAACCTTCCCAAGTCATCTTCCCAGCCCACCCAGAGGTTACACTACAGAGGGGCAGTTTTGGACACTGTCTAAGGGAGAGCCTTCCTTCCCTCAGACAGGGCAGATTGACTGAGGGCGCTGGCTCGGAGAGTTGTCTCCACAAAACAGGTTTCAGCCAGAATAGTACTACAGCTGCTGGGCCACATGGCAGTCGCCATCGTAACTGTTCCCTTAACTCGTCTGCACATGAGGGTTCTCTAGTGGAATCTCAGAGTTCAATGGGACCAGGGCTTGCATGACCTCTTACAGCCGGTCCGAGTCTCCAAAGCAGTGTGTCAGACTCTGGAATAGTTGCTCATCCCCTCCCGGTTAGAATCTGGGGCTCCCTTCCAAAGTCCCAGTCCTCAGCAGATCCTGACCACAGCTGCCTCGGGACTGGGGTGGGGGGCACATTTCAGAGATCATCAGACAAGAGGGACTTGGACCACTTTGGCACATAGTCTCCACATAAATGTGTTGGAGATAAGAGCCATCCTGTACACCTTATAGGCATTTTAGACAATTCTCCTGTCAGGGCTCTTACTGATCCAGTCAAACAATATGCCAGTGGTCTTCTACATCAACAAGCAAGGGGGCACACACTCTTAACCCCTCTGCAGAGAAACCATGAGAGTCTGGATCGAGCAGTGGAGCACAACCAGGAACTCACAATGGTTCACATTCCAGGAGTTTAAAACACCCAAGCCAACAGCCTCAGCCACTCTCGGTCTCAGGCTCACAAATGGGAGCTACTACAGGATGTAGATGATGACCTCTTGGAAAGGTGGGGCCATCCAGAACTGGACCTCTTTGTGTCCCCACTCAACGCCAAACTGCCCAATTTCTGCTTGCTAGATCCAGGGCCTAGTGTTTTCTGGTGAGATGCATTTTCCCTCTCTTGGGCAGGGAGGTTTCTGTATGCCTTCCCTCCCTTCCCACTACTTCAGAGAGTGTTACTCAAGCTACAAGCAGAATGAACTGTCATGATTCTCATAACGCCATTCTGGCCTCAACAGCTCTGGTTCCTGCTGCTCCAGCAGCTGGCATCAGAACCTCCAGTTCCCTTGCCCATGTCTCCTCGCTTGCTCTCCCAAGAACAGGGAACTCTAGTACACCCGAATCTTCAGTCACTGCACCTGCATGCATGGCTCCTGCTAACCTAGTCAGAGACAGATATGGGGTGTCTTCAAGGGTAGCAGGGGTCCAAGTGGCCACGAGGAAACCCTCAACTAGGGCCACATATGCCATGAAATGGAAACGTTTCTGCCTGTGGGCATTATCCCATTCCCTGGATCCTTTTACCTGCCCAGTGAATTCAGTACTGGAGTACCTCCTTTCCCCATCTGACAAGGGTCTCGGCTGTTTGTCCATAAAGGTACACCTTTCTGCACTGTCAGCTTACCATGTACCTATGGAAGGCAGGACCCTGGCGCAATTAGACTTGTCCAGGACCTTTTTGCATGGTATTATGCATATCAAACCTCCCAGGTGGGATCCCATCCCCTCTTGGGACCTTTTATTTATGTTAGAAAAGCTTATGTTGCCTCCTTTTGAGCCAGCCGCAAGTTGCGAGCTACGCTTCCTGTCATGGAAAGCGTTGTTTTTGGTTGCAGTTAATTCTGCTCGGAGGATTTCTGAGCTTCAGGCTCTGATGTGTAAAGAGTCTTATTTGATTTTTCAAAGGGAAAGGGTATCCTTACGCACTGCTACCAGAAGTACAACAAACCTTTTCCGGAACCAGCTAAAGGTCACTCCACTAGGGGTGTTGCCACTTCCTTTGCATCCTTAAGGAATGTCTCAGCAGCGGATCTTTGTGCAGCTACTACTTGGAGTTCCGTCCATACCTTCATTAAACACTAATGTCTGGACATTGCTTCACAGAGGAGAGCAGGCTTTGGCCTCGCCGTCCTTCGGGGACTACTCTCTTAGGAGTACCAGTGGTTTACTAATTTTCATAACACCACCCTTCTTACCTGAATTCTATACTTGTACTGCTTGGGACTCAATCCTAATGGTGTTCCCTGCTGCAAGAGCTCTATCTCAAAGTGAGATAGTACAGTTATGTAAGAACTTACTGTGACAGTAGATCTTCGAGAAGAGCTCTTGCAGCAGGTATGCTTTCCCTCCCTCTACCCCCGGGGTTATGTAACTGTATTTTTTCCTCTGGGGGGTGAGAACCTTCTCAGTTCCCCATCCTTTACGCTAGCTGGGTCTCCTGCGGGTGAACTGAGGTGGTGCCGGGGGACGGCCCCCTTTATACCATGGGTGGCGTCGGGGCGAGGCCGACGTCAGGGGGCAGTCCTCCACCTTAGATTGCTAGCTAGAATTTTTCCGTGGGGTACTAGCACCTGGCGACATAGTCCTAATGGTGTTACCTGCTGCAAGAGCTCTTCTCGAAGATCTACTGTTATGGTAAGTTCTTACATAACTGTACTTTCTAATTGTAGGAGTTTACTTATGATGTTGTACAAGTCTATAATCATCTTGCATCTGAATTGTTTGTGCTGGAGACTGAATTGGTATGAATTTACAAATTCAAACTCTGCACTATAATCACACTTCCTCCAGCGTTCCAGTGGCGGATCTATTGTGCTGCAAAGAGTTCAGGTTCCCCCAGAGTACTGTTCCAGACCTACGTGACTTTTTTTTATTGAAGTTAAATGTATTTCAATATTATGTAGTTTATGATACTCTTTGCTATTTTAGGGTATACTGTATTTATATTTGTTCAAAATGCATGATTTCCCCATCGGTTCATGGAACTGGAAAAAGCATGGTTTACCTTGTTTCCCGCCTAGTGTATAAAAGAATAAAATGATATCTTTTTAAGTGGGAATCACTTTATTAGTAGTTCATAGGTTCATAGGTGATTTCAAGCTAAATTAGACTTTCATCCATAATGCTTGCCTATTTTTACTTTTATTTATATACCCAAGAGAAAATTATCCAATTTAATTTTGAAAGAGTCCATACTTGTGCTGGATACTACATCTATCAGTAGAGAATTCCATCCAGCCACAATTCTATTGCTAAACCAGTGTTTGCGTTGTAAGGTTTGCCACTTTTTGACTTCAAACTGAAAGGGATGTCCCCTAGGTTCATACCTAGATTTCCTCCAAGAAAGCCCTAATTCTGACAATAAGTCATCTTGAATGCATCTAACTAGTAAGCAGTAATCGCCCCTGGTTCTCCTATACTCCAAAGTGTACAAATTCAGCTCTTTTAATCTCTCTGGGTAAGTTTTTTTCCTAAGCCTTCAATTGACTTTGTTGATCTTGTCTGTATTCTTTCTATATTGTTTATATCTACCTTTTCATAAGAAGCCCTCACCTGAGCGCAATATTCCAGGTTTGGTCTCACCAGTGCACTATAAAGGGGCATTAGTACCTTCCTATCCCTACTTGATATGTGTCTCAAGATACAGTTTAATATCTGGTTTCCCTTTTTTATTGCTTTATTACACTGGGAACTGAATTTTAAGTCTGAACTAATTATTATCCCCAAATCTATTTCCTCATTTGTATTATTAAGTACTGTGTTATCCAGTTTATAGGGATGGTTTATTTTATTTTTGTTTTACCCAGGTGCATGGTTATACACTTGTTTTTATTTAATTCAAGCTTACTTTTTATAGTCCAGTTATATACATTATTTATTGCTTCCTGTAAATCATTTTAATTTTTTATGTTATTGGCTATAGCACCAACTCTGCAGTCACCTGCAAATGTTGTTACCCAAATGTCCTTGTTGACTATTTTTAAAGAGGTTACATAAATATTGAAAAGACAGGGTCCAAGAACTGACCCCTGAGGCACCCCACTAGTCACCGCTGCCCACTCTGATTTTTCACCATGGATCACCACTCTCTGTCTTCTTTCACTCAGCCATGCCTCTATCCAGTTTATTATGTTTTTATCTAATGCATACTGTTTTAGAGTATTTATCAGTTCTTGATGTGGGAGCTTATCAAATGCTTTCAAAAAATCCAAAAAAATAACATCAGCACAATTTCCTGTATCCAATGCCTCCCCAACCTTCTCGTAAAATGTTAAGAGATTTGTTTGGCATGAACGATTTTTACGAAAGCCATGTTGCGCTGGGTCCCGTAGGCCACTTGTTTCCAGCTACTCAATTATATGGTCCCTTAAAATAGATTCCATCATCTAGTTTAACTATATTAGCCCCAAAAGTGTGTTGCGGGAGGGGGGTCAGTCAAATTTGCATGACAGAACGGTCTAAAAAGAAAACAGGGCCTACAGGATTTAAAAAGTGTTAATCTTGTGGCAAGCTCTTGTCAATAGCAGATCGCCATAAGCTTTGCTTAGATTGTTTGGGCCTAGAACACACTTTTGAAAATTGTGATCTCTTTAAAGTGTTTTGCCCTAAAACAAAGGGAAAAAAGGGATGTGCTGAGGGAGTCTTTGTCAGCTCCCCAGTGTACTTCTGTGTCACTTCACTGTTCTATAGAAAGCACGGTCATGGGGGTGGGGTAACCACGGATGGTGGAAAGCATGCATCAGCAGGTCTCTGTCCCTCGCAGATGTCCTTGACTTCAAAGGGGACTGAAAAATTCTGCAGACAGTCATCTCTGCCTAAAAAGACTGACAAGACTATTAAGCCATCTTTGGAGCAAGGAAAAGAACACGGTTACACTGACAGAGGGAGCCCTGATGCTAATGATGGCAAAAAAACATAAAAGATCTTCTGACCAGCCATTGTCTTGAACATCTGGAAAAAAGAAACACAAAATACAACATGGTTCTCTGTAGGAGAAAGAAGCAGAGCAACCAGTGGAACAAAAGGCTGTGCCCTCTCTGGAGGATATTACAACACTTGCCAGTTTTTCCAAGCCATGCAGGCTTTTGGGATCCTGGCTGTTGCCAATCCCTTTCTGAGTCTAGTATCCCCAGTAGGCACCTGTGGAGGAGGAGGAAGAGGAGGAATCGGCAGAGCCTGAGGTATCCCTTGAAAAGGACGTTGGTTTCATTTCGAGAGTAAATTAAAATTTTTGCTCCTGTTCCGACTTTGCTTCCCAGATGCCGGGCACCTTATACCTCCCATCCACTGAAAAGATGCGGATATAGAACTGATTTCTTTTTTTTTTTTTTAGTTTTTATTGCTGTATTTTTACAACAAAACACAGACAGCTTGACAGATTGCACAATCAAGAAAAGATGCCTGTCAGTACTTATTACAAAGTGATATAGAAATGTCTATATTTGATGGGAAGCTCTAACCAGTCACTGTGGCCTTCAGCCCAGTGGTAAAAATCTCGTATCAATGTCCATCATGTATGTAGTCCATCAAGGCCATCTTTGTCTACATTTTAAAATCTGATTTCTAACAGTGAAAGTGAGACTTTCCATTCTGTATATCAGAGCTACACTATGTTTCTCCATTCTGCAATCATGGGCACCTCCGGGGTAGGCCACATTTTAGCAATATATTTCCTCTAAGACATCAGAATATCCAGCAAGTATTTAAAGACGCTATCCCCAAATCCCTAAGGGTAATAGGCAAACAGACCTACCAAGGGACCCCGTCGTAATCTTGGGTTGAAAATCTTCTGCAACTCAATTTCAAAGTTCTTTTGACATGTGGTTATCTTGGGGCAAAGCCAAAACACATGTGTATGTGCTGCTTTTCCTCACCATCATTTCTCCAACAGTGGGATGTGACTATCGTTCATCTGTGCACCTGTTGCAGCGAAGTGACAAAATAGCGTATCAAACATTTCCAATTAAATTCTCTCCATTGCATAGAGGAAACGAGTCTATGTGTGTGTATATATATTTTTTTAGATAGTATTCCAATACTGCGGTGTACATATAGTGTTCAATGCCAGTGACCAAAGAGCAGAGGCCTTTATGGGGTTCTCTGATCCGTGCTCTATCAGCACTCTATAGAGTTCAGAAATGAGATGCTATGGTGCAGTCCCAGTAGGGAGTTCCCCATCAAACTGTTCAGATGGTGGTGGGATAGGATGTTTTTGAGATAGATTTAGTAGGAGAGATCAGAAATGGAAATTACTAAATAGATCCGAACATGATAGCCAATTTGTTCTTTTTTTTTTAATTCTATTTTTCACCCCTGTCACCGAACTCTCTCCAGCGACCTCCTGATCTGCAGTCTCTACCTCTCTACGTGACTCGGCGAACTCCCTTTTGCTCCTCTCAGGCTCCGGGCATCCCCCGGGTCTACCCTCCAGGGAAGGGTCACCCCACCCAGGGTGCTCTTTCTATTAGTACTGAGACACTGGACCTGAGAGGGTGGGCACAGCATAGGGAGCCGAGCCCATTTTTCTAGGAGTGTGGGCTACAGAGGGAGGTGTCTTCGCCTATCGGCAGAGAGGGTTTTTTCTTCTACATAGCTTACGCCCCTGTGGAGACCAGCTGCCAAGGCAACACACAGCGGCTCCACCCCCCGACATATGCCATGATGCTCTTTCAGCTACCCCCCAGCCTCTGCCAGAGGTTGCTCGTTAAGTGATCGTTACCCCAGCCCTCCCCGAGAAGAGAGAACAGTCCTCCGGATGCTCAATCTCTCCCCCACCGACCCCCGGCCGCCTGGGTCCATTCCCGAACATGGGTCGCCAGTGTGGCGCGAGGTGTGGTGTCCAGCGCCTCAACCCTCAGCGCCACCAGGCCGGCTGGCCAATTTGTTCTTGTAGCACTGAAAAGGGGAGAACTCCTTCTCCCTACCATAGCTGTCTAGGGTACTGTAGCCCCATCTTAGCCCAAATTTGCATAGTTAATGTCCTGACCTACTGGAGGAAAATCTATGTAAAGTTGTATCAGGAGATACCGGAAAAGAGATTGTCACAAATCTAGCATGACCATTTGCCTTTTTCCAAGTGCTGTCCCTACAAAGGGCAATATGTACCCTCTACCCGAGAAAAGGAGTGCTGGGTCTAGTATGCAAGTTTTACATGACTGGTCGTGTAAAGTTCCACGTTCTAACTAAACCCAAGTTTGTGCAGGGTGGTTTCTCACCCAGCAAATGGCAGGCTGCAACTGCACCGACATGAAATATGTTTCCAGATAAGATGGGGTAGGCTGCCCCATCGTTTAGGGTGACACAGTATGGCAAAACATATTCTGGGGGGTCTACCCTGCCATAGAAAATGGAACAGCACTTTATTCCATTTAGCCCAGACAGACAACGGAATTGGGAGAGAGAGTGACTGGAATAGATATAAAAATTTCAGTTAAAAACTACTACTTTTATAGTTGCTATGCTATGTTCCAGGGTCAAAGGGAGTAGTGACCACTTATGAGTGGTGTGAAATTAGCCACAAAAAGCTGAAATATTGATAAAGTTAGAGTAATTCCCAGGTATCTCCTACTAGTTAGGACCCACTTAAAGGGATAATGCTGCTGTACTAGCGCACCTATAGATGGTATTTTACCAAGCTGTCAAGGGAGCTGCCCTGTTTGTTACCCGTAGAGAGTTCAAAGTAGGAAGAAGCCATGGACCTGCACCCTTGGGTGTGAAAGAGCTGAGTTAGAGTATGTTGATCCTGACACCTTCAAAGAGGATGTTGGTTCCCATCCATAAATCATTGGAAAAGGCAGCTGCTAGATTTGGCCACACCTCGCTCTGCCCTTTGAACTGAAAAAAAGGTTGAAAAATGGTTTTAGGTAGATATGGTTGGTTCAGAATATTTATAACTCCTCCCTGATCATGAGGGAGTAGTGCAGGCTGCTGTATGTGAAAAAAATGAGGTTCCTCTGGCATCACTTCTAACCTAGAAGGAGTCTAGAAAACTGGACCATATGGCAAGGAAGGGGCAAACTACATCTACCTTGCAGTTGAGGCAGGTAGCATATTTGACTTATACAACATACTATCAGCATGCTCCGTGGAACTACAGACCTGTCAGCCTTACCTCTATGGTGAGTAAACAGATGGATACACTAGTCAAAGAGGACCTTGTGGACTAGCTGGAGAGCAGTGGACTGCATGATAGTAAACAGCATGGGTTTGTGACAGGGCGGTCTTGTCAGACATAGAAACATGCAGAAATATAAACAATGATGACTGAAAAAGACCACAGGTCCATCTAGTCTGCCAGAGTTCCCTAATTCACTTCCCAACAGGCCAAAAAAAAAATACCCAGGAATTTCTATAACTCCTAGGCTACATGTCTTCAGTAACAGCTATAGTGCCATGGGCTTGACTGCAAATGAAAGAAGGACATTGGGTCCTACATCATGTTCTTTTTAGTACTCACAAAAGTGTTAAAGCTTCAGGTTTATAGCCTTCTATCTCTGGCTTCAGTAGTCTGGATGAGTTACCATTTCTTCCAGTCCATGATCTGTTATGATACCTCCAGTGGGTCGCAGCAAAGGGTTCCAATTCATATGGGCATACTTGGATAACCAGAAAATAATCCAGCGTATCAGAGAACAAGAAAGGGCCCAGTGCCAGGTAGGCCATTATATCTGAGCAAATGCATCTGATCATGACTCATACCATGCAATGCATTTGTGACCCTATGCTGGACACAGTTCTTTCTGTATTCTTGTTAGTCCTGGTCTTAGCTTGCCGAGACGTTTTCTCTTTGACAGTCACTACTGTAGTGGAATGGCTAGAGAAATCTTCAGTGAGGGCTTTTTTTCCTCTGTCGTACCTGCAGGCATCAATAAGACTAGTGCCTTGTGGCTAAAGAGTGCATACCCTACATAGTTTGGTGTACTGAATGTGGCCAGCATCTCTAGCTTGCCATGTCAGAAATGGGAATACTGTTGTGTAGATTGCAAGCCCTCATGCATGTGCTTCAGGGGTAGTGGTTCATCTAGAGATAGATATCAAATAGGGGTGTCACAATCTTTTTTTTATCACGATAATTGTCAAATTATCACAATAATACGATTATTGTGATAGTTTTCCACATATTTTAAAATAATGGTTGTGAATATAAAAATGTACTTCTAGGCTACGAGGTGTACATTTATTAATTAGAAAAGACCCACTAATGTAAATAAGTGTATGTATTTAAAGTTTACTTTCCATTTTTTGATTATTTCTACATGCATTTCTTGCTTGCATTCATTAAAAAAAGCATATTTCATCCTAGCAGCAAATCAGGCCCACCGGGTCATAATGTTGTACACTTAGTAACATATGACATTATAGCTAACCCGAAATAGCACTGTCTATGACAGCGAATGGTGCAACGCCGCATATACTGCTGTATGCGGTATTGCACCATTCACACAATCCCAGGCAGAGGAAAACACCTCTGCTGGGAGTGGGCTCTGCCGAGCAGCTGCCATGGCTCACTGGACTGAGCCATAGCAGCAGGAACCCAGGTACTGTGTCTGGGACGGGTTTGATTTCGGGTCCTGGCATTTTATTTTTTCACACATTATGCGCTCTCTGGTGACCCCAGTTGAGAATCCTTAGTGGGGGTCGAGAGCAGCCTTCCATAATATAGGGAATGTGGGGCAGAGCCCCCTCGAAAAAAAAGACTTATGCTGCATGGCAGTAATTGCGCTGTATTGGCAGCGAATTTTGCCACGCGGCATAATGTCATGACATTATGACCCCATGCCCAAATCAGATTGCAGAATTTCTGAGAACATATTTGTTATAATACATAATAATGCGCTTCCCCCCACAAGCCTCTGCAGCACTCTTGCTCAGCTTGCTGCTGCCTGTACTTCAATACCCCACAGCCTGGTGGAGTAGTGTGTACTGCTGTACACATATACGATGCACAATTATGGAACACGACACAGCATCCAAATCATCACAGTATGTCATTCATTCATGACATGGCTGCATACTCTAGCCTTCTCCACAGGCTGCTCTATGAGTTCTCCATTCCCCAAATCCACATCTACGTATGCATCAGCACCTGCGGTCACCGAACATAGGGCCTGATATAAATACCATGGGCTGGATATTCAAACTGCACCATTCTGTGGCGCAAGCCCTTGCGCTGCACAAAATAGTTGCGCTGGGGTGTGGCCGGGGCGATATTCAACGGAGTTGTGCTATTGAGTAACTCCTTTGAATATCACCCCTTGGCCACAGCCACTGTGCATGGCGCAGTGGAACTTGCGCCACCGCAAGTGGTCAGAGTGGAGCATTCAAGATGCGGTGGTGCAAGTTCCATTGCGCCATGCGCAAATTTCCGATATTCAAAAGGTGACATGCAAATGGGGCCATAATTCATGCAAGGCAGGGGGGGCATTTGCATCTACTTATGGCCCCATTTGCATGCCATTAGCATGCAGGTGCGCCGATCCCTGACGACTTGCGCCTGGCGCCCTGCCAGGCAGCAGCCATCGGGGACCGACGCCCCCTGCAGCCCGTCAGCGTGCATAACTGTAGTAATCCCCTCCCCGCGACTGGCCCGATGGCGGGCATAACTGTAATAATCTCCCCTCCCCGACTGGCCCGATCACGGGCATAACTGTAATAACCCCCTCCCCGACTGGCGATCGCGGGCATAAGTGTAATAATCCCCTCCCCGACTGGCCGATCGCGGGCATAACTGTAATAACCTCCCCCCAACTGGCCCGATCGGAGGCATAAGTGTAGTAACCCCCCTCCCCGACTGGCCCGATCGTGGGCATAACTGTAATAACCCCTCCCCCACTAGCCCGATCGCGGGCAGAACAGTATCAACCCCCAGAGCGATATCCCTGGTGGTCAGTGGACGCGAAGCCCGATCGCGGGCATAGAGTCCACCCCAAGGTCCACGTACCCTGGTGATCTAGTGGCCCCACCCACGAGCCCATCACCCGCTCTCCCCGGTCAGCCGGCGGGCGGCAGCACCCACCCGCCTGCCGCCGCCCGACTGACTTGCTCGGTAGGGCTTCCGCCCGTGGTTCAGAACAAGAACCAATGGGATATTCCCTGGGTACCAGTAAAGACACTGTAGAGGAGCACTCTCCAAAGTTGAATGTTTAAAAAACCCTGTGGTGGTGGGTCGACAGGCTGATTTGATCGCCCAAACTTTCATAGCCTTGGTAGAGTGTAGTGACCTTGTGGACAGCTCTAAAGTGCCACAGACTATTGCCCCAGAAGGGGTTCCAGCTGCCTGGAGAGTGATAACAAAAGACAGTAAAGACCCTGGGGAGGATGAGCTCCCACCATTATCTGAGACTTTTGAGGAGAAATTTGCTAAGTTGTTGCTGGAGGAAGGAAAACCATAGAGGACTTTAAGAAACTATTCCTGCCACCTGGGGGTGTTCCTTCCCCAACACCCCTCCCACTCCAGCACCTGTTACTGCCCCGCCTTCTGTGCCCATGCCAATGCTGGCCCCTATATCTGTACCTGCCATTAGTCACGACTCCTACCGAAGGCTGAGAATCTTCTCGGGCACCCTCCCACCCCCAGGGGGAGGATGACTGGGAGACCTGGATAGACTATGTTGCCCCTCTAGTACTTGAATGGCAATGCTCAGAAGCAGAGAAATGAAAGAGGTTGAGTGAGAGCCTCGAGGTCCTGCCCTGGCTACCATCCATGCCAAGCAGGCCAATAACCCTGAAGCAACTGCACAGGACTATCTTGATGCATTGGAGAATGTGTATGGGAGCCCGGATTCAGATGAGGATCTGTGGTGGAGAGTAAGAAATCGCTCAGCAGTACCAGGGAGCCATTGTCTGTGTATGTACCTCGGCTTGAAAGCTGCTACAAGAGTGCCTCAGAAAGGGTAGTTTGCCATCAAATGAATTAGATTGAACTAGGCTGGACCGGATCCTTAAGTCTGCTCCATTTTCAGAATTGTTACTGCTTCAGTTGCGCCTGCCACCTGACTGGAATCGCCCCTCCTATGACGAGCTAATGAAAGAAATTGGGGTTGAGCAAAGGTGACCCCATGGGGAATTGCACCCATATCTGCTGCTGCTGTGCAAGTGACCGAGAGTGATCAGCCAAGTGAGGCTCAGGGGCAAAAGTCGGCACTTAACGAGCACTCTGAGAATGCAAAGGACTTCCCGCTCTGGGCCCAGCATTGGAAAGACGAGCTACTAAAGGAAGTCCGAGAGTTGAAGACGGGTGCCTCTGCAAGGGTTTCCCCCATGGAACAAGATTCTGGTCCCTTTCAGGACGTGACTGCCATGGGGTGGGGGTGCACCCTCAGGCATCCGCTACCGAGGGTAGCTCCAGGCTGAAATCACAAGAATTGACTGCCACCCTAAAGGAACTGTTAGACACGTTGCACCACTCTCACCGCTGCAAGCAGATACTGGACCCCGATCTCTTACTACTGCTTCAGTTCCTCATGCAATGTTCTCTCCAAGGATGACCCAGGAGTCTATCATTTGTCACAACTGTGGAAGGATGGCCATATGAAAGAGAATGCCGGTCTCAGAAGGACTTAGAAAAGGTAGTAAACAGACTCAAGGGGAGCTCTGAAAAGCAAATCAATGGCCAAGGGTGCCTAAATGACTGCAGTGAGGGTTCAAGAAACTCTAACTCAAATTTCTTTGTGGCTAAATCATCTGTCCAGTCTCTGCTACTGCCTCTCCAGACTGGTCCAAAATAGTGGGCCCTTCAATGGAGACTTCGTGACTGTGAATGGTATTCCATACTGGGCTGTTGACAGTGGGTCATAAGTGACCATTGTATTTCAGGACTGGTATGACAAACACTTATCTGATGTGCCTTTGCAATCCCTGGAAGGCCTACATGTGTGGGGCCTGAGCGACAAGTCTTATCCCTACCTAGGGTATGTCCGCCTCTGGTTGTCTTTTCCTGCAACTGTAACTGGTGTAGAGGAGCGAGTAGAGACATTGGCCCTAGTGTGTCCCCCCACCGGACTGTATGATGGGGTCCCCCTGTTAACTGGGACAAACGCCCATATGTTTGGGAGACTGGCGCAACTCTGTCATGAGAAACAAGGGTGACGGACTGGGAGGGCCCTGAGAATTCTGGCTCTGATCAAGAGGGCCTATGATTTGCAACAGAAACCCGAGGAAGTAGACCAGGATGAACCGGTGGGGATCGTGTGGAAGAAGGATCCCGATTCAATGGTACTGGCCCCTAATGCCCAGTGTACCATTCAAGGGGAGGTCCACCTCTGGAAAGATGTCAAGAACAAAATACTGATGTTGGATGCGCCAGGCGATGGAAAATTGCCAGAAGGATTATTGGTCAAGCCCAGCATCTTGCCTGCTCGTGCCCATGCCTATGCACGACGAGTGATGGTCCAGATTCACAATGTGTCAGATCGGGAGATCCGGGTGAACAGAGGGTGCACCCTAGCTACGGTACACTGCACAGACACTGCAGTATTGCCCAGCAACAAGCACCCTGGTGAGAAGGAGAGAGTGACCCCAGACTTGTTTGACTTGGTGACTCCCGATTGCCAGCTGAATGGAAGGCTAGAATTAGCAAGAGACTTGCCCAGAGAGACCAAGTGTTTTCATTGAAGGAATGGGATGTGGGATGTGTCCAGGGTGCAGAGCATCACATACGCCTGCACGATGAACAGCCATTTCGAGAGAGGTCCCGACGCCTAGCCCCAGCAGACATAGATGATGTGAGAAGACACCTGCAGGAAATGCTCGCTGCTGGCATGATACAAGAATCCAGGAGCCCATACGCCTCTCCCATTGTGGTTGTGCATAAGAAGAATGGGTCTGTGAGGATGTGTGTTGATTATCGAACCCTGAACCTGGTGGACCATCCCAGACCAATACACTATGCCTCGTATACAAGATGCCCTGGACTGCTTGAATGGGAGCAAATGGTTCTCGGTGTTGGATCTTCGCAGCGGATACTACCAGATCCCGATGGCCCTGGAAGACCATGAGAAAACAGCCTTCATCTGTCCATTGGGGTTCTATGAGTTTCTGAGGATGCCACAGGGGATATCGGGTGCCCCGGCCACCTTTCAGCGACTGATGGAACGTGCAGTGGGAGATATGAATTTGCTGGAATGCCTGGTGTACTTGGACGATGTCATTGTGTTTGGGAGCACCTTAGAGGAGCATGAGAACTGACTGTTTAAAGTCCTAGACCGACTGGAAGACTTCGGCCTCAAGCTGTCCATTGACAAGTGCCAGTTTTTCCAAACCTCCGTGAAGTATGTGGGGCACATAGTATCTACAAAAGGGATAGAGACTGATCCCAGTAAGGTTGAAGCACTGACTACTTGGCCCCAGCCCCATAATCTGAAAGAACTACATATTCCTGGGGTTCTGTGGCTACTACCGAGTTCATAAAAGACTATTCCAAGGTGATTCGCCCACTCTTGAACCTTACCCAGGGTTACCCTCCTACCAATCGTAAATACAAAAAAGGGGCCGTTAAAGAACCAGAAAAAGTATACTTCCGCCCAGGTGAACTCTTCGGCCCTGCTGGATGCCCGACTGTGAAGCAGCCTTCCATGAGATCATATACCAGCTCACCATGCCCCCATCCTCGCCTATGCTGACCCCACCAAACCCTATGTGCTGCATACAGACGCTAGTCTGCAGGGTCTAGGAGCGGTGCTGTATCAAGACCATGAGGATGGCCTGAGACCAGTAGCTTTCGCCAGTAGGAGCTTGACCCCATCCGAACGAAACTACCCTGTGCATAAGTTGGAGTTCCTTGCACTAAAATGGGCCATCATTGACCAGTTTCATGAATACCTCTATGGGGCAAAGATATTGGTGAAGACTGACAATAACCTATTGACCTATGTACAGACTTCAGCTAAGTTAGACGCCACTGGGCACCGGTGGCTTTCTGCATTATCAACCTATGATTATGCTGTCGAATACAGACCGGGCCTGAACCATATTGATGCTGACGCCCTATCACGAAGGCCCACTTCCAAGAGTGATTGGGTCAGGCTGTCTGAACCTGACATTCGAGCATTGTGCCAAAAGTTTGATAGAGATGAACAGATGTCTGCGGACACAGTGGACTGTTTAGTAGATTGCTTGGGCCCTTCTGACACCTGCATACCAGCTGCTTATTGCCACTTCTCTGCTCTAGATATTAGTGCACTACCTCAATTTGACAATGACAGCATTCAGTGGGCTCAATCCCAAGATCCTATGATTCAGCCAGCACTTGATGCCCTGCGTGCGGGGAAAGATGTGTCTAAGTTACGTTCCACTGACTTGCGAACTGCTTTATTGTTTAAAGAAGGCCCCAGATTGAAGTTGCTCAATCAGTTGTTGTATAGAGAGACAGTAGATCATAGTGGCAAAGTAGACAAGCAACAATTGGTCCTGCCAACGGCCTTTAAAGATTTGGTACTGAGGTCCCTCCACAATCACATGGGGCACCTCGGTATTGACAGAACCCTTGACCTGATACGATCTCACTTCTACTGGCCCAAAATGGGGGCTGATGTTGAGCACCATGTAAAGACTTGTAGTCGCTGCCTGCAAAGAAAAGCCCTGCCTCAGAGGGCTGCCCCTTGTTAATATTACTACCAGCACCCCATGGAACTAGTCTGCATAGACTTCTTGTGTTTAGAACCTGATCAGCGGAACATTGGCAATGTGTTAGTGGTTACGGATCATTTCACATGGTATGCACAAGCTTTTCCCACCAAAGATCAAAAGGCATCTACTGTGGCCAAGGTGCTAGTGGAAAATTTCTTCGTCCACTATGGTGCCCCCCAGCAGATCCACTCTGACCAGGGCAGAGACTTTGAGAGTCAACTAATCAAAGAAATGCTCTCTCTATGGGGGTGCGAAAGTCAAGAACCACCCCCTATCACCCGCAGGGAGACCCTCAACCAGAACGTTTTAACTGCACTCTTCTAGACATGCTTGGCATCCTCCACCCAAAAGACAAGCATAAATGGAGCCAGCAGATTAGCACCTTGGTACATGCATACAATTGCACAAAAAATGATGCTACTGGGTTCTCCCCCTACTGCCTCATGTTCGGTAGAGAGGCCCGGCTGCCAGTTGATGTCTGTTTTGGGGTCTCTCCAGATGGGGTCCGAGCCAAAAACTACTAGCAATATGTACAAAAACTGAAAGCTCAATTAAACCATGCTTATCAACTGGCCCAGACAATGGCCGCCAAGAGAAATCTAGCCAACAAAGAGGCATGACAAAAGTAAAGGCTCAAGGCGCCGACCTGGAGACCGTGTTGTTACACAATTTGGGACTGCATGTAAACACAAAATTGCTGATCGGTGGCACCATCTTCCCATGTAGTAGTTGGAAAGTTGGATGATTTACCTGTGTACAAGGTGCACCAGAGAACAACTCCAAAGCTGTCAAGACCATGCACCGTAACCACTTGCTACCTATCGGCCAAGTCATGATTGAGGCTGAACCCCGAAATTGAGCCCCCTGGGTCGATGACTCGTGCTGCTGCAAGAAAGAGACAGAGTCAGCCTACCCCAGTGGTCACAGATGTAAGGTTTCCTCCACAGCAGGCCCAGAATGATAGTGACTGTCAGTCCACTTCTGACGAAAGTGAATACGACCATGCCATTTACCCCTCTTATGAACTGAGTCAGCTGTTTCGAGGTAACCCCGATAAATTGTGGGGATGAAGCTGGGCCTTCTGGACTACCTAGCCCCCCACCTTCATCCTTGGAGCCAATGCTCCCAGAAAGTGAAGTGCAAAGTATCACGTCTGAAGATGTTGCATCTCTGTGTATTGTGGAACTGTATGATTTGCCTGGAGAAGAGGCTGAGGGTTTGAGTCTTTCTGGTGACATACCAGAACTTGAAGAACACTATGAGAGTGCTGACCATCCCCCCTTCAGTGCCTCAAAGCTTGATTATGCCTGAGCCTTTGCAAAATGAGTCAAATGTTGTAAAAACAGAGCCTGCAGAATAAGGAGCTGACAGTGCCCCAAGTTTGACGTTCCACCCAGGCAGAGGCACCCTCACAAGTGACAAGAGTCCCCAGACCAGTGCTGAGAGTACAGAGACTGTAGTTGTCCCCCTCAGAAAGACTGGCCGAGCTGTCAAGCCAGTAGTACGCCTCAGTTATGATTCTCCCGGGAGGCCAGTGGATTTGCCTCTCAATGTGGTGCACAAAGGTGTTTATGTCTCACCAAGCTCACTGCCCAAATTGAGCTTGACAGCCAATTCTAGGTTAATAATAATAATAACTTTATTTTTAAAGTGCCTTTCAAAGTATCAAGGCGCTTTACATGTCAGAAGCCACAATATAAAATATCACATAAAAACATAAATACAATAAATACATAGCAACATCATATGTTAAAAACCAACAATAAAATCATCCATGCAATCAAAATTAATATTTATACTCAAATATCAATTAATCATCCAAGAAGGCCATATGCCACAGGTCGGTTTTCAAATTTTTCTTAAATACCTCCACGGAGGTGCACTCCCTTAACTGGCGAGGTAGAGAATTCCAAAGAGTGGGAGCAGCATAGGAGAAGGCTCTACTACCAGAAGATTTTAAACTCACTCTTGGAATCTCTAACAACCCCTCGTCAGCCGAGCATAGCGATCGGCCGGGGCAGTAAGGCACCAGAAGTTCTTTCAGATAGGTCGGACCCTGATCGTGAAGGGCTTTAAAGTCAATAAAATGACTTTAAAGGTGATCCGCCACCGTATAGGAAGCCAGTGCAGTTCACGCAGTACCGGGGTAATATGACTGGATCTCCTTGTCCCAGTCAACACCCTGGCTGCAGCGTTCTGCACCAGCTGTAGGCGATGGATTTCAACCCCAGAAAGCCCAAAGTAAAGGGCGTTGCAGTAGTCCAGCCACGAGGACACAAAGGCGTGGACCAACGTTGGCAAAGAGTCAGACGGAACAAGGTGACGCACCCTGGCAATATTCCTAAGATGGTAAAAGGAAGTCCTGACAACGGCCGACATTTGAGATTGAAGGGTCAGCCTGTCGTCTAGGACAATCCCCAGGTTGCGCACCCGTTCAGAGGTCGGAAGTGACACGCCGTCAAGAAAGATTCCAGAGGGCGAGCCATCATTCGACCTCACTATCTGACCACCCGGGTCCACCACCAATGCCTCTGTCTCTCTGAGTTCAACTTCAACCAACTAGAATCCATCCACGCTTGGATTTCTGCCAGACAGTTATTGAACACCGAGAGAGCTCCATCCTGGTCAGGCGCGAAAGACAGGTATAGTTGGGTATCATCTGCACAGCAGTGAAACCTCAGCCCATACCATCTTCTAATGTCTCCGAGGGGCAGCATATACACTGCGAATAACATTGGTGACAGCACTGAACCCTGAGGCACCCCACAAAACAAAGAAGTTGGGCCAGAGGAATGGACCCCCGACACAACTCTTTGTGATCTCCCAGTAAGGAATGAAGTGAACCATTTTAAAACAGTTCCTGACATTCCACATATTTGCCTCAGGCGTGCTAACAACACCAGGTGATCCACAGTGTCAAAGGCTGACGAGAGATCAAGAAGAACTAGAATGGAACGTCTCTTCTGATCCCTCGCCCTCAGAAGATCATTAAGCACCCGAACCAGCACAGTCTCGGTGCTGTGTCTTTTACGAAAACCAGATTGGAAGGATTCGTAGACATTATGGATGGTTAAATGGTCTTCCAATTGGGCTGCCACTACCTTCTCAATAACCTTCCCAATAAAGGGAAGGTTAGAGATAGGTCTTTAGTTTGAGAAACAGTCTGGGTCCAAAGTAACTTTCTTCAGTAGAGGTGTAACCACTGCTTCTTTCAGGGAGTTAGGAAACTCACCTGACTCTAAGGAGCACCAGACTATTTGCACCATAACTGGACCGATGATCTCAAAACAGCCCAAAATTAGGGGAGTTGGTCCAGGGTCTAAACTACAGCTCGTAGGCTGCACACTATGGATGATCCTCATAATATCCACGACCTCTGGTTGGCAAAAGGAACTCCAAGAGAATTTAGGCTTTGTGAACTCGCACTGTTCCACAACATCACCCTTAGAGACTGCTGGACGCAAGCCCGCCCTGATGTCAGCCACCTTATTTGCAAAGAACCAAGTGAGCTCCTCGCACTCCAATTGCGAAAAAGCTTTTCGGACTTGTAGACAGGCTGGGTTACACAGTCTGTCCACAGTCCAAAACAGCTGGGCCGGTCGATTCTGTGCAGCTGCAATCTCCCTGGACAGAAATTCTGCCTTCTTATGGGTGATTGCAGATTGATAGAATAATGTTCCATCAATCTAAGGTGGTCAGCATCAAGGGCAGACTTGCGCCAGCACCGCTCTAACCTTCGCCTCTGTCTCTGCAACTCCCTCAGTGTCCCATCAAACCAAGGGGACCTCGGGTGAAGGGATAAGGGTCGCTCACGAACAGGAGCAATAAAATCCAGGGCCACCGTAATGGCCGTATTATAAGCCGACACCAGTTCCCCTGGATTACTGCTAGCCAACACGGGGGATGAGAGATCAAGGACCTCAGCAAGGCCCTGAGAAGTGATATTCCGTAATGGGCAGTACCTGACCATCTCCACAGGGGAAGACCTTCTCAGGGGGGTGCAAAAATTGAACCTCACGGTGTGGTGGTCAGACCAAGCGACTGGTTCCACCCCCACATCGGATGAATCAATCCCTGAGAGGAACACTAAATCCAGAGAGTGCCCAGATCTATGTGTAGCAGTGGAAACTACCTGTGTGAGGCCCAAAGAAGACAAACGTTGGAGGAAGTAATTACCAAATTGTGAGAGTTCATTGTCGATCCAGGTGTTAAAGTCACCCAGAACCATCAATCTGGGAGACTCAAACGACATATCAATGAGGAAGTCTGCTACTTCCTGTAAGAAACGTTTCCCATCTCCGGGTGGACGGTAGATGAGAACGATTCGAACGCCTACACCTGCTACAACTGTGCACTCAAAAGATTCAGCCTCACCTACTACCACATTCATGAGGCCCAATTTAGTCTTGAAACAGACTGCAACCCCCCCTCCGCTGCGTTCCAGTCTCGGGCGGTGTATCACCGAATACCCGGTTGGAACCATGGCCTCCAATATGGGGCCAGAATTTTCATCCAGCCAGGTCTCGGTGATGCAAGCCAGGTCAGCTGAGCTAATAAGATCAGCAATAATGGCGGTCTTATTCCTAACAGACCTGGCATTGCATAACACGCCGAGTTGGACAAACCTCGGAGGCTGTCCGACCTATCTGCCCACCAAATTCGGCAGTGCCCTTGGGTATGGGCACCAGACATGGAGAACCCCTGTCTCGATTCCATTTCGCCCCAAGGCACCTTCTGGACTTAATAACCCCGATACGGTGGCCACGCTCATTCATCCTCACCTGTTCGCCCACCCCCACCCTCTTCACTCTCCTACGAGCAATCCCCAGCGCTCTACAGTGCTGGTAGGTCTCAAATTGCAAGGGAAGGGTATAAAAAGGGCGGAGGGTGCGAAGAGAGGAGGATGAATAGCGCACCCCCGTGGAGCCTGCAGGCCAACACATGCTACTGCTAAAACTAAAACAAAATACGTCAAGTATAAACAAAAAAACGAATCTAATCTCAAAACCCATACAAAATAACACATAAAAATAAAAAAGGAAAAATAGTAAACAAAACAAACAATCAAATAAAAATAAATAACTATAAAATAAATATAAAAGGGGACTCTCACTGCCCCTACACAAAAATTCCTCCCCCCTTAGCTCTCTCACAGCAAAAGTGAGGGGGAAAAAGAAAACATTCTTAGCACTCTCACTGCAAGATAAAATAAAAATCACATAAAAACAAATAAAACAAACAGCATGGGTCTGAAGCTGTCGTACTTTTATAAGCCCCCACTAAAAAGTCATTAAACTTAATAAAGCTAATCATAAGCCCCACATAACAAAAGTCCATAGAATCTCAGAGTCAGTGCACTTTCTTCATGCTCCTGGCATCCAACCATTCATGATATTCCACCAGGAGGTAAACGCTCTTAACCCAGTGAACCCTAGGAGGGCACGATTATGCAGCCAGTCCCCCCTACTTGGGATGCCAGACACAGCCCGGCCTCTGCCAGGCTATTCCGGCACCACCCAGATGCCCCGAGAACACCAACCCACCGGCAGGTACTCCCGACCCTCCCAGGTACAGACAGCAGCACCCCGTACCCACCTCTGGAACAATTGGGCTAATTAATCGGATCTTTCTTCCTCCTTCCCCAACACGATTCCACAGCCAGAAATTCAACTTTAAATCCTGCAGTCCACTAAGTCCAAACAAGGGAGCAGGAAGAATAAACAAAAAACAACTCACTCCTTATCAATCCCCAGCGTCACAGTTCGTATACATCAGTCAAAAAATAATCAAAACCCGAAAAGGTTCACTCCGTGGATCCGCTCAAAGTCCAACAGTTGAGGTTCCAAGTCTAACAAAAACCTCCTTCAGTATTTCTCATCTCCACAGCCCTTCACGCTGTGACCAAAAAGACCTTCAGGTAAACAAAGCAGCACAGAGTCACTGGGGGCAAACAAACTCGGTGCTCCAATATCCAGTATGAATTCTTCTCCACAGCTGCTCCCACAACTCCTCGACTCCACAGCTTCCCACGTCGTGACTCCAAACAACACTCGGGCACAAGGATTCGCACAGACTCACCGAGGGCAAACAATACAATGCTCCAGTATCGACAAGTTCTTACTTTTCCTTACTGCTCCCAAAAACCCCGACTCCACAGCCTCTCACGCTGAAATCAGGAAACAGCAAAGAACACAAGAAATCTTTAAGGAGCAAAACGAATATAAAACAAATGCAGAACTCCGAGAAACAAAAGCGGGACTCCAAAAATCGGTAAAACGGGACTCTGAAATCGATAATCGCTAAAACGGCAGAGCGACCTGGACTTCACACTGCTACAGCCCAAGCTGATAAAACACTCAAAAAACTCAAATTAAACTAAACGAACAAGTCCAAACAACAAATTGCAGAGACTAGTGTTCTGGCTGGCTCAGCTCAGCCGCCATCTTGAACGCGAGATCAGGCGTGTCTGTTGGAATTTCATGTTAAATGGGGACACCACACATTGTAATCGCAGCATCCTGCTCTCACCATGGTGCCCCTGCCCCCAAGTTAGCTGATAGGGAAGGACCCCCTCTTACATTGTTTAAGGTACAAGAACTTATTACCTGATTCAGTATAGTAATGTTCAGTTTACCTGTGTGAAATATGCACAATGTGTTGTCAGAATGGATATAGTATAATGAAGTGTAGTGAATATGTATAGTAAAGTAATAAGTTTATGTTAACTGATGCATGATGGTACAGACTTGACACGGACGTCAAGTTTTCTCTAGGTAGGGAAGGGTGTAACCCCCCCTACAAATGGGGGTTCCCAAAAAGTCTTCCTTGAGCTTGCCTAAATGCTCACTGCCAGGCTGGTGTCCTGCGTTTTAGCAGTTTAAATGTGATTGCCAGAGAGTGCCTGTATAGCCTCTGTGTACTGTCTCTTTAAGAGCTGCCTGGATTGCAGTCATAAGTAATCTGAGAGGGAGCTCTGTTGAAAGATGTAACTATTTGCTGAAAATCATTTAGAGTGATAATGATAATGTAGTTTGTCTAACCTGTCTTCTTTGCAGCAAGGTCTGTTTTGTTTATCTCCAATATCTTGGTCCTGGACTGCGAATTGAACCAATCAGTTCTGGTGGGACCTAAAATGGAGCCGGACTACAGGAACTGTCTGGAGTCAAAATCTGTAGGAATTGTAGCTTTGGGCTTCTGGCACCTTTTTGCACCTGAAGGGGGAGCCTTTGTTGTGACTGACAGACAGATCAGCCAACCAAACCTTTTGGATTCTGGGGAAATTCCCTGGCTTGCTGGCAGTTGAGTCAGATCTAAGTTGGGAGCTGAAGAGGCAACATGCTTGAGACAGTCAAGCAGCCGTCTGAGTAGTTTTGCATGGGAGAACTGTGAAAGGCCTGAATTGTGGCCTGCATGTCTGCCTGCTGCCCCTGAGAGGGAGAAAAGAGAATTATTTTGGACTAAATCCAAGTTTGTGAGAACGAAGTAAGCCACTGATTCTTTACCAGGCTCATACCTGAAGAAGACTGAAGATTTTGTTGAATGCGCTCGGCCTGTCAAGATTTCCAGCTGCTTTAGAATCCCGTTTGTGCAGAGACTTTGCGATCGTGACCGGAGAGCGGTTTGCCTGGTACAGTAGAATTTCCTTACATGTAAATGTGCTATGTATTGAAAGTGGGTTGTGATTTGGTTCCCCACTGTGTGAACTGTGTTCTGCTTGCTGGAAGCTTTATCCAGCCTAATCGGACTGAATCCGTGTTCATCTCCATTCGGCCTTGGCCATGCCACGCTGGCCCTGCCAGACTACCCCACTGCACAGAGAAAGCCACCGACGAAAGACCTGCCTGGGAATCAGCCCCCTGCTCCATGCTTGAACAGGAATGATGCCTCGGTGAATCATGTGGACCCTGCTTCTCCTGGCACTCCAGATTAACCACCTGCTGTCTCGATTTTCCTCCAGCCTGTGTCCATCTTGGATATCGTGAGTAATCATCAGGGTAACTCCCTGCAACAACAGCCTAATCTAAAAGTGTGTCATCTGATTGTCTTGTTGTTTTCTTTTCACAAACTGAGCCCTCCGGCTCCGGATTACAAATAGTGTGTGTTGTGCATGTTGTTTTCTTCCATTACAGGGCCCCAACCAGCTGCAACGTTCCTGGCTAGCCCACCAGTCTCCATCTGGGTACCCAGAGTGTGTGACTGTTTATGGACCCTGAAGTGCATGCATGACTGTTTGATTGATAGAGCCTTTAAGCAAATTAACCTGATTACGCCCCTCCCTTGTTCAAGTCCCTTAAATAAATCAGATCTAACTCTTTTTTGCATTTACCCTGACTGTGGTTCCAGTTTGTGCAAGAGTACTGTACTGCTGTAATTTGCTGTGTATAACCTTGTTTTACAGGGGGTCCCCAAGGCCGTGCCAGAGGAAAGCCCTGGTGGTAAGTGAAAACAGTGTGGGTACTTGTGTGGTGTATCAGGGGTATTGTGAAAGTGATTATTGTGTATTGTTCCAGCCACTAGTAAGGAAAGAGAGGGATTACAGTGTCCTGGAGGGCTGTGCCCAAGTTAGCTTGACCACTACCAACCCTGACCTCCGGGTGGAGGCACCCGTTTCAGAACTCTGGCCCCTTAACCTGCGACTAGCCAAGCAGGCAGGGGTAGTAGCCCTTGGGATAGCGCCACCTAGGGGTTACACCTGGATGAGGATCGCCGGCCCACGCATGCGCAGTAGTGTGCAGCCCAGCCGTTTAGGTGGACGTTCTTGTGTCCATTACTGCGGCCGCTCTTCCGCTTCCTCGGTGCTCTCGACCCCCTTGTCTACCTAAATGGGGGTCAGACACCAGGGGGAGGTGGGAAAAGAGTGGTTTTAAAGTTTTAAAACCACGCCGGAGAGCGCTTAGGGAGCAGGGCTGTTTATGAATATCAATGCAGGCTCATTAATATTAATGAACCAGTTGCTGATACTGGGGGTGATTAAGAATGGAGCTAGCGACAGGCTCCAGAGGGGCTCCCTAGATATGATTGTGCAGTCCCTTGACAGGAGAAAGGGGTCCTCGTAACATACAGTATTGGGAATACTGTAAAGTAATTACCAATACATTGGCCACAGGGACACTTTGAAAGTGGGAATGCTATGGAACTCTATGGGACTGACTGGGAGCAGCCATGTTAGTGATACTTTAACCCCTACTGGACAGCCAATCACATTATTAGGCACCCAAATTGTTTGAGAGGACTTCTGGGAGAAGGAGTGATCCATATTCAGGTGCCATGGGATACTACCAATCAGAAATGTCAGAAAGCTATTAACTGTGATTGATAGCCCTTGACATCCAATCATAGGGCAGTTTTCAGGGGAGAGATCTCAGGAGCTTTGGGGACTTGGGGTCGGTCTGTCCCAGGCTCCTCTCAAGTCAGGAGGAATCAGTGTAAAGAGGGCTGCACTCTCTAAGGCCTTTCTCAGGACTTTGACTTGGGAGCGCTACTGAGGGCAGAGTGCATTCTGGCAGAGAGAGAGAAAGACTGAACTGGATTGAGAATGCTCTTTGCAATTTGGACTGGGCTGTTTTCTTTTGGAGAGACTGTCTGCTGTAGAGATCCTGCACTGAATGGTTGACTTAGTAAAGCTGTTCAGAGAGGCCAAATGTCTCTGGAACTGGGTGCTAGCCAGGCTGGTGGAAACTGCTGTAAGAGCTGACTGATTTGGCTGAGAGCTGTTTCCCAACTGAAGCTACGTTTGGGAGCTGTTTGAGCATACAGAGACTATGTGAGTGAAAGGTGTACAAGTGCTTGCATGTTCCAGAATTCCTGCTGCTGCTGCTGCTGTGTCTTACAGTGTGAATTGGAGCTGCTACTAAAAGCTGCATATCAGTGGCCAACCAGCACTAGCATTTTGAAAATGGAGAGTTGCCTGGCTGCCCCTGGAATTGCTGAATTGGTACAGGAACAGAGTGAACTCTGCATCTTTGGAGGCACTTTATAAAGCCAGGGAAGGAACTTGCTAACCCCTTCTGTGTGGGGCCTACTTGTCTCAGTAGGTCACAGGCATTTGCTGGGGTGCTAGGGCACCTATGACCCCTATGGGGAGCTGGGCTGTGGGGCCACTCCTGGGTCTGGGCCTTCTGAGGCTGGTTGGGACCTGCACTTGGAGCACTGCAATGGGCCAGAAGAGGCTGAAGGTGACAAGCGGCCAGATCTTCAATCAAGGGGAAAAGCTGCAAGACCTTCAATCAGGATCAAGCCTTTTAAGAGAGACCACCACCATCCTGTTGCCTATTACTGTGTTTATGGACTGAGCTCCCCACTCCTGGACTGGTGAAGGATCCTGCCTTAAGGCACTGCTGTAAAGCTGCAAACCGTGAGTACCCAGGACTTGCTCCTGGGCTCAAAAGGGGAGTGTTCAGTTTAAATTTAACTTTAGCTTTTCAACATCCCAGGGCTCCATCAGCTGGCCAACTCGTGGCAACATCCAGGCCTGCAACTAATGGGTACCCAAAAGACTTTCAGGGTAATACATTAGCACCAGTGGAGGTGGGCAGCCAGTGGTGGTCTGGCCTTTGGGCCCAAGTTGTCCTTGACCTGTTAATTCTTACTAACCATTTATTCCTCCACAGCTATCCCTTATCCAGGTGCCCCTATACTAACCCTTGCCCCCAATAGAGCTGTGATTGTACTGTTTGAAATTACTGGGTATGGGGTATTTCTGTGTCTGCCAAGTTATTGCTGGTTTGTGGTGTTAAAGAACTGTTGGGTATCCAGTGTCCGGGGTGGTTGGTATGGGAGGTGGGAAGGTGCAGCATCCCAAGGGGCTGTGCCAGCCGGTCACTTGACCCACTTTTACTCACTCTGGGTGGAGGCACTGCGCTATGTATCGTAACTTTGGGATAGGAGCCCCAATCACCACCGTAACAGAACCCAGGCCCCTTAACCAGTTAGAGGGTCAACAGGCAGGGTAGTAGCCCACTGGCACATGGCGCCTGGGCTACATATGAATTAAGGCACCCATAACTGTGTGTGTGTGGGGGGGGTTTACTGCTGATTACTCAACCAAAGAGTGTGGCTGTATAGAGGTGATTGTCTCTAAGAAGATAGGAAAGTTACTTACCAGTAACTCTTGATTTTCTCAAGTATCTTCTCCAGAGAGACACACTCAATCTGCCTGTCTTACCACAGATTCACGTTTTTCTTGTCTGGTTGCTTGTTTCCATCAGCACATAGAGCTTGAGTAGCTAAATTGTTTCAGCTATATGGGATTTTGTGTGTATTTGCAGTATTGGCTTGTTTTTAAACCAGTAGACGGAGTGGATTAAGTGTGTTTCTTATCCTTTCTGTCCCTCTTCCTAGGGCCTCCTTATGCCGTCTTTTTGAAAATCATTTTTCCTAGGCGGAATAATTTTTTATAATTATTATAATTATTTTAGGTGTTTCTTCTGTTCAGCAATATTTTCTGGTAGTGTTTGTTCTCTATCTTTGATTTTTATTTTGTTGATAGTTCTTTCTCCCCTTCTTGGTAAAAAAGGTACAGAGGTAGTTGGGACTAGCGATGCTATACAGTATATGGTGCTGATGTGTGTGGCACCATATATCAGTACTGCTGGACCAAAGGTTCTGATTCCTGTGTAACCCCCCCTCTGGGGGATTACCTGGTGTCTCCTTGGGCTCCCATCCTTGAATTCTGCCCTAAGGGGCCACAGAGGGTTAATCCACAGAACTGGTGACCTCAGTGCTTGTTTTGAAGAGGTCACCCAGTCCGAGCATGCGCAATAGCACTGGGTACTTCCATTCTGGTGGCCGCCCATGCAGATGGTCTCCCGCTTCCCCGGTGCTCTCGACCCCTTTGCCGACCTGAGTGGGAGTCGGATGCCTGGGGAAAGTGACTCAGCTGTGGCAAATATGTTTAAAACATCACCGGTCGGTGCTAGAGAAATGGGGGGAAGTCATTAATATTTATGAAGCTTCGTGAATATTAATGAGGCTGTCGCTGCTCAAGGGGGACTGTTAAGAACAGAGCTAGCAACGGACTTCTGAGGGGCTACAGTTAAATGGTTGTGCAGTTGCTTGACAGGGGACAGGGATCCCTACTACTTACTGGAGAAATTAAAAATAACATTTAAATTCTTTGGTTACTGTGGACATTCGAAGTATGGAACTGCATGGGACTGTATGGGGGCCGCCATGTTGCTGATACTATGACCCCTTACTAGCAGCCAATCCGGTGTCTAGGTGCCCAAAGTGTGACAGAGGACTTCTGGGAGAAGGAGTGAGCTCTGTTCATGTACCAAGAGACCAGCCAATCAGAGGGCTCGGAGGGCCATGATCTGTGATTGATAAAACAGGGCAGCAAATCAGAGGGAGGAACTGGGGAGAAATCCCAGGGACTTTGGAGGATTTGGGTCAGTCTTTGCCAGGCTCCTATCGAGTCAGGAGGGATCTGTGCTGAGAGAGCTGAATTGTCTGAAGCCCTTTCACAGGACTTAAGCTTAGAATTGACACTGAGAGAGAAGAGTTAATTCTATCTGAGAGAGACTAAGCCAGTGTGAGAATGCTCAAGGTATTTTGGACTGTGCTGTTACATTTGGGAGAGATTCTACTGCAGAAACCCTGCACTGTTGCTGGGACTCTGAGAAGCTGTCTAAAGAGTTTGAAAGTTTCTGGAGCTGGGTGCAAGCCGGGTTATGTGGAAGCTGTTCTGAGAACTGGAAAATTGCTGAGAGCTGTGTGCCAGCTAATGCTGTTTTGGAGGCTGGTCTGAAAGTGAGGGACTGTGAGAGCAAAAGTGTGAGCAGGTGTCTTCATGCCTCAGAAACCCCACTTTTAACTCACTCTGGGTGGAGGCACCATGCTATTTACTATAACTTTGGGATAGAATCCCCGACCACCACTGTAGCAGGGCCCAGGCCCCTTAACCTGTTAGAGTCAACAGGTGGGGGTAGTAGCCCACAGGCACATGGTGCGTGGGCTACACCTGCAAGATCTTAGTGCCTCTAAGACCAGTTTGGCTCCACAGAGATGCTCTAGAAGATGAAGAGTTATTGGTAAATATTTATTAGTTAGTGGTTATAAACCACTGCCAGCGAGTGCTCAACACCTCCATAAACCACATATGTGGTTTATGGAGCTCCATAAACCATGGGTAGAACAGTACCGCAGCATCACCAGAAAAAAACGCTGAACCAGCTGTCCTTGTGCCGGATGTTCAGAAGCGCTACACAATCGGTCACTCAACGTGAGACAAGCTTGTCATCGGTGGTAACAGTTACCCTCGCAACAAATCCAGCTCGACCTTCAAATGACTGGCTGTTCATTAGCTGAAATAAGTGACACTGTCACTGAGAAAAAACTGTTTATACCAAATCCAATACTTTAAATACAACAGCACACACAGTTCTGGGTAATTTCATACGCACATACGAAGAAGCCAGCAGAAGAAGGCCATTTGGTCTATCTAGTCTGCTTGTATTGCAGGGTCCGCAGCTTGAGCTACTGTCCCTGCCCTCCCTCCCCACTCCTCCCATCCTCCCTACCCATGAGCCTTATCTTCCCCCTATGCCTATCCCAGCCTCTCTTAAAGCTGCCCACTGTCTTCAACAAGACCACTTCTTCTGGCAGCACATTCCAAGTGTCCACCACCCTCTCCGTGAAGAAGTGCTTCCTGACCTCCTTCCTAAACCCCCCCCCCAGCTTAAGACTGTGCCCCCTCAGGTTATGGTTGCCACTCAGCTTAAAGACACCTTTCTTATCCACCTTATTTGGCCCTTTCAAGTACTTGAAGGTCCCAGTCATGTCCCCTCTCTCTCCCCTTTCCTCCAGGGAGTACATGTTCAGTGCCCTCAACCTCTCCTCATATGACTTACCCTGTTGACCTGCTGTCATCCTTGTAGCCCTCCTGTGGACCTTCTTCAGCAGGTTAATATCCTTTTTGAGGTGTGGGCACCAGTACTGAACTCCATACTCTAGATGCGGCCTTACCAGTAACCTGTACAAGGGTAGTATAATAATCTCCTTTCTCCTACTACTGATTCCCCTAGCTATGCATCCCAGCATTTCAGTTTTATAAAATTTCCTTAGAAACAAAGTTTGGGGTCAAGTTCATTTTGACTGTGTACTATAGATGCTGTTATTCCTCATACCTGCATTGAGAAGATTTCACAATATATGAATTTAATGTCTGCTTAATTGCAAAAATATTTAAAGATGTTTAAAAAATGCATTAAGACTAAAACTTTGTTTAATAAGTTGATCTATTGTAATTTAGGAAACAGATGCTAACTTTACAGAATCCCCAGGCAAAAACCCAGAGAGTGGACATCTTTCGGAGCTGAAAGAGAAAATTAAAGGACTCAACACTAAAAAAAAATGCTTAGAGAAAGAGGTATGACCTTCAGGTTTGCTATCTTGTGTGAAGTCAAGAGAAAGTTCAGTGCAGTATCACGTGCCCCTTGACGTTGGCACTAGGAGACCATGACTTGTTTATAGTACAGTAAGATGCATATTATAAAGAGAATAAATGGCGTGGTGACTGAGTGCCAAAGTAAAGTAGTTAGTATCAGACACTTTAGAGACCTTGTAATGGAAGTTTATTCCCTTAGATAGCTATAATATCACTAACTGTATGATATACATCACATCCATGATTTATTTAGTTACAGGAACGTAGGGAAAGTGTATCTAGCCTAAGAGAGTCGATGAGTAGTAGGAAATCTGCTGTGGAGCAAACCACTGAGGTTAGTATATAATGTTTGTAAGTTATGGCTATAGAAACCTTAGTCTTTGTAATCCTGCTATTACACACATCCTGAGGGTTTAAATATGGTTAGTGCAGTTACTTATGACATGGAAAAGGGGATGCGTTTCTTTCTTCTTATTCTTACATGATGCACGATAGTACACTTCCTATTAACCCATTTTTGGCTATGTTTAAATTAGTGTAGTTTGGGAAATTTTAGTAACACATATGCTTTCCAAGCAAGCAGAGTTCTCAGCAAAGGAGTTTTCTTAATGCCCTTGCTTAGTAATTGAACCATTTGCTGCAACAGATTAGGAACGCCAGCCCTTCAGATCAGCTGCAGCACGTGTGCTCGGTTCTTGTTTGCTTCTTGACTGCAGTAGGTGCTGGAGTGTAAATTAGTCAAGCCTTCCATCCCTGGAAGATGAAAGTGTTGCTCCCAGTGGTGCACTTGCCTGCTGCTGGCCCAATGAGTGAGAGACCTGTGATTGCCCCTGAACCCTTGTCTTCTAGTAGCAGTGCAGCAGGCTAAAGCGGAGCCACCAAGACAGTGTTATGTTACTTTTGTTAGGATTATTTTCATGCAAATATTTACATAGACGACAACCCCAGCAATCTGTCACTTTAGCCTGATTACACTAAAATTCTGATCTTCAAGGTTATTGCTTGCCTGACTGTCGGGTGCTCAACTTGGGTCTGTGGGAGGCCTGGCGTAAAGGCACCTTCTGCATACTTATTGGCTGGGTATGGTAAAGCGAATGAAATGACTGCAGGGTCTTCTCTGAGGCCTGTAGGTCAGAAAGGATGTCCTGCACATTTGCTCCAAAGAGTCTGTAGCCTCCGAAGGGGGCATTCAGGATAGCCATGCTCCTAGTTTCCGCACTGAAGATTAAGGCCTGTTCTAGTTGGCTGGAGGTTCTTCATCCAGTAGGATTTCCACTTGAAAATGTTACTTCCTTCAAGTACCTTGGGATCCTGCTGGACCAGTCCCTGGATTTTAATCCTCACATTCAGTCCTCATGCAAAGCTGTAAACTCAAAACTGGGAGTAGCTTACAAAACGAGCTACATGCTTACACCCTCGGCCAAATTAGCAATTGCCCGAGGTATTCTGCTCCAATCCTTACTTATGGTGCCTCTATTCTTACCTCTGCCCATAAAACCTCCCTACTAAAATGGGACGTAACTTATAACAATATATGCCCGATTTGCTTCTTAGGTAAGCCTCGACTCAAAACATCACTACCTTCTTTATAAGGATCTGAATTGGCTCTCACCCTCTGCCAGTAGACAATACTACCTTGGATCACTATTGGACTCGATCATCCGGGGAAAAAACCCATCCCAGCTGGCGGCGTTGCTGGTCCCTCAACCATCCTCCCATGGCCTGCGATCAGCTGACAAATCCTTGCTCTATGTTCCGAGATGTCAGACGACTAAAGGCACAGGAGCCTTCCAATTCTCTGCTCCCAGGCTATGGAATGCTCTTCCACTCAACCTCCGGCTGTCTCAGTCTCACTTTGGATTTAAAAGTGAATATCGTCGTTATCTATCCTTAGCTGATGCTTGTACATGCTTTGACCCAACCTGAAGCTCCTGTGACTTACCAGTAATGTCACCCCTGCTCTAATCCAGCTCCAAGACTCTCTCCTCTTACCCTCCCAATATTTTTCCTTCTCTTTGTAAATAACTTCTTGACTACTAGCTCTCTTCCTTCTCGAACCTTGTTGCTGACCATCCACTGTTGTTTTGCCAATTACCACCCCTGACCTTTCTTCTGTCAGTCTTTCTTGTTATGTTTGAACATTCCTCACATTTCTCTCTATATAACCTTACTATCTTATTAACCCTTTCACTCCACAGGTCGGGTCTGTGGTTTCTACACTTATTATATATCTTACTGCCATTATCTGTATAATGCTG
This sequence comes from Neoceratodus forsteri, assembly GCA_016271365.2. Classification (NCBI taxonomy): domain Eukaryota; kingdom Metazoa; phylum Chordata; order Ceratodontiformes; family Ceratodontidae; genus Neoceratodus; species Neoceratodus forsteri. The sequence continues at coordinate 214,919,746 of CM057456.1, forward strand.
GCCATTATTTTTTGTTGTTTCTACCCATTGTATTTTTGTAGCACTGCCGTACTGTTCCTCTATTTGTATTATTGTACCCATGTTGGTGTTGTTTATCTATTCTCTTTTTGTTGTACTCTCCCGGGTCGTGCATGGAAATAGTCCTTTTATGGCTAGTGTACCTACCCGGTTAACAAAAACTAAATAAATAAATAAAGACTGCGGGACGTCACCCTAAGCCAAGAATGCCTTCTTAGGCAGATGTCAACTGTAGCTGCACTAGCGGAGGCATCTGAAATGTCATAGGTAGACCTCAAAAGGTGCTTACCCTCATCTGCCCCAGACTGGAGGGCTTGAAACAGTTCCTGCTTCTTGTGGCCCTCTGAAAGGGCCTGAGCTACAGCTTTGGCCTTTTTCCAGAGAGTGTTCTGGAATTTGACCTTATGGGCAATGTAATTAATAATTCTGAGGGCCACAGTGGCAGAAGCAAAGGCCCTCTTGCTGATAAGATCCAACTTTCTAGACTCCTTATCCTGGGGAAGAGAGCTGAGATGTTGAGGCCTCTTGGACCTATCATGGGCAGCATTTGTCATCACTGAATCTGCTTGTGGTTGCCCTGTGAAAAAATACTTCCCTGAAGAAGCCTGATAAAATTTGTCTGTCTTTCTGGGTTTTTCAGTTAACTGAAGTGGTGGTGTCTCAGTGGAGTCCGACATGCGATGACTGACGGTGGGAAAAGAACTGAGGAGGGAGCGAGGCCACCTATGTATATATAGGAAGGAAGTCATCGGCTGACATCGTGGGTGGCCCCTAATAGACTGCTAGCGAAAAAAGTTTCTGTGTGGTCCTAGTGCCTGGTGGCTATGGTTTCATAGGTGTGGCCTGATGAAAGAGATTCTCTTGAATATACACTGTTACGGTAAGTTCTTACGTAACTGTACTTTCTGTAATATGCATCATAATAAGCTGTGTTTCTAGATCAATAGCTGCACTTTTCTGAGTAAAATAAACAGAAGAACATTTTTTTGCATGATTTAGAACAGCCTAGTCAAACTTTTGCATCATCTCCGCAACGTGCGTGGTGCCTCAGAACTTGGAATCTTTTTTCAAAGATGCTCTTTCTCACTGTGCTGGTCTCGAGCCTCCTAGTATTCCAGTGGTAGATTTGAAAGGTTTCCCCTGTGGATCAGTGGGTGACTGCCAGACTTCACCCCCTGCCTTGCATAAGCCACACACTCACGTACCTCCCCTGCCTAGTGTTTTTTTTTTCCCCCTCTTTCTGTCACAGTGGAACTTCCTCAGGGATCCCTAGGCTGTAGTACCCTAGTCCCTCCCCTCGTACCTCCTGTAGTGACAATCTGACCTACCTCCATTCTGTCTCGGCCTACCCCCCCCAGGCGGGGAGGAGGGGGCACCCCTATTACCCCTCCAGTCCATCAGTGTGTGTCAGGAGGTCCATCTGCATCATCTACGGGAGCCCGGTTATGGGTTATCTGGGGCAGCTAAATCCCATCTCCATCCTCTGTGACAGGGTCCCTTTTTCCTGGGTGTCTGGTGTCCTCCCGAGGACATAGGCATGCAAGGGGAACCTAGGAACAGAGCACGTCATGACGTTCAGACGCTCCAGTTCCCGGCCTATGTCCTCCCCTCCCACTGACTGTTCCAGCTGTACCCACCATCCGTGGTCACCCAGGTGGCGGTAGAGTAGCGGAACAGGCAACCCTCCCCTCCCGGAGAAGGAGAGCAGCCGATGGGTGCTCAATCCTTCTCTCCCTGGCCGGCCCTCCAGTGACCCAAGTCCATTCCCAAACCCGGTTTGCTGGCGCTGTGAGCGGTAAACCTACCGCTGCGCCAGTGGGCTGGCTATCTCTGCCTAGTGTTTTCACGTTTGGTCTTACCTCGCTGCTGCCTCCTGAGCCTGTGCTTCCTTTGCCATTTTGTTTTGTGTCTCTCTCCTTGTGTCTCTTCCCTGAAGTCCGTTTTGCCTCTGTTCACTCCTTGTTCTGCTGTTTTGGCTCCCTTTGCTCCTGCTATTGTACTTTCAGTGGCCTGCTTGTTCCCTTTGCTTCTGTTCCCCCTGCCTGCTTTTTGTTTCCTTTGTTTTCAACCCCTGGAACCCCTCACTTATGTTTAAAGGCAGCATCATTCTACTGGATGGGTAGCCTCGGCGCTTTAGAATTTTAGGCAAATTTTGGAATTTGGAATGAAATTCAAACTCTGTTTTGTGGTCACACTCACCCCTGCCCACTAACATCAAATTTATTTCTCCACTTGAAGATAGCAGTTACCCCTAAGTCTTCTCTACACTTCTGTCCACTTTACAGTTTATTTGTTTTAGATATTTAATAGTGTTTTATTGCCGGCCCGGTGGTGTTGAGGGCTGAGGCGCTGAACACCACACCTCGCATCACACCAGCGACCCGGGTTTGGAAACGAGCTCGGGGCAGTGGGAGTGGACCGGGAGGAAGGAGGACTGAGCATCCCAGAGACTGCTCTCCTCCTCCAGGTGGGTGGGTTATCCATGGTTGTGTTGGCGATTGGTGGCTGGTGCAAGTGGTGGATCGCATAAGGGGGATGGCACAGATGGCATCAGACATGTGGTGCGCAGAAGTGTGCACAGCAGTGTCATTGACGCCACTGCACATCTGTGCCAGGGGTTGGGGATTCCACATACAAGAAGAAAAAATCCTCCAGCACGCATGAAGTCTGCTCCAGCAGTGCTGCGCCACTCCTACTTGAGATGATCCTTCCCGGATCCTTACTCCCGGCTTCTGTAGTGGTGGGGTAAGTACCTGCCATGATGTGGCTGGCACGAGGAACGGAGGAGGGGGAGTCGAGCATAGGTACTGGGAGTAGCGCGGGGGCCATGGAGCAGATGGATAAAGGAGGACCATAGGTAACACCCCCCCAGCCCAGGAGGGCACAAAAATCCATAACATAAAAAAAAATAAGTGTTTTATTATTTTAGTCACTTTCTGACTCTCCGAGTTAGTTAGGGTGTTACTGTTTAGACTGTGTAACTTCTACATGTCCCTCTGGCTCCTGTTCGGTTCCCAGGAACCAGGAAAGGCTGATCTTCTCGAATATAAAAGTCTCCACCACTCATTTACACTAGTAGGACTATGTCGGAGGTGCTAGGACCCAGCGGGAGCCAAAAATCTTCAGGAGGGCCGTTGCTGAGAAAGCACCGCGCATGCGTTGCGCACAGTGCTGGCTCACGCCGTATAGGCTATCTCGGCATCAACCCTCCAACCACCTCAGTTCCTTTTTTCCCACTGTTGAGTGTGCTTCAGTGACAATGTCACTCACCTGACGGGAGTCAAATCTTCACGTCTATATGACAGCAGCATAGTTGTTTAGTATTTGATTCATTTTTAGTATATTTATTTATTATTATTATTTAAGTTTTCATTTATTTTAACCAACAAAGAAAAAAGTCTTCTTCAGCCCGCCTTTGACGGAGTCGCCCATGAATGGGGCTTATGATGGTAGAGAGACTTCGCTTGAAAGCTGTTTCAGCAGCAGGGCTGGGTCCGGTCCGCCGCCCTCTTTTTGGGGGGGGGGTCTGACCATGGGCAGTCCGGTGCTCAGGAGGAAGGGTGGTCCTCCTGAAAGCACAAAAAGAAGCAGGCCTGTTCCTGATCGAGGTCGGGGACCTGGCACCACTTGGCCTTGAGATCCGCTTCGTCCCACCAGTCAAAGAAAAAGTGGTACCACTCGAGGTCGCCCTCTGGTACGTCTGCACGGAGATCATCAGTAGTGGAGGACAGGAGGTCGACCCCAGCTCCATCAGGGTTGCCTGTGGCCTTGGTTCCTAGCAGCTGCAGTCCTTGGCTCCGGAGTCTCTCCCAACCCCCTGGGGTGTCCTCTGGTGAGCAGTTTCATTATTGGGCCTCTCTTATGGAGCAATGGGTCCGGCGGTTGTCCCAACTGCCCTTGACCCCGGGGTCTTCAGACCTGGGGGTCGTGGACCCGCCAGCAAAGCGGTTGGGTAAGCTTGATCATGCGACACCTTTATCAGTGCCATCAATGCCACTCCCTCGTGCTTTTCCCCCCTCACATGGCTGCAGCGCAAGGGCCAGCACAGGTACTGCTTTCTCCTACTCCTCCTCATACTTTCAGGTCTCCAGCTTTGGGTGGACTGCTCTTTGGCGGTAGTGGGATGTCTGACTGTTTTACAACCAGTAGAAGTCCGTCACAATGGGCAAATGGGTCCTCAGGATAATTTGAGAGGGACACGCTCTAAATTTCTCGGAGACCCCTCCGGATCATCCACCCAAACGACAGCCCAAACTGTCTACCACTCAGTCAGACCTCCTTGCTTCTGAGATTCAGGGCCTTCTGAACAGCAGGACAATAGAAGTGGTTCCACAAGCAGAATGGGACACAGGTTTCTACTCCCATTACTTCCTAATTCCAAAGAAAATAGGCGGTATGCACCCTATTCCAGACTTAAGGAAGTTAAACAAATACCTGTTCAAAGAGAAATTCAGAATGATATTGCTAGGAACGCTTCTACCTCTGATTCATCAAAACGATTGGCTGGCTTCTCTGGACATGCAGGACACTTACCAACTTGTCCCAGTGCACCCAAGCCACCACAAGTACCTTCACTTTGTGGCTCTGGGCCAGCACTACCAATTCAGAGTCCTGCCCTTTGGGCTATCATCGGCACCTTGAGTCTTTACAAAGTGTTTTGCAGTACTTGCGGCGCATCTCAGAAAACTCGAAATTCAAGTGTTCCCATACCTGTATGATTGACTCCTAGCGACCTACTCCAGACAAGGGACACAGGAAGTGGTTGCCATGGCTTCCAAGCTCCTCACATCCATGGGCATTCTTCTGAACCTGAAAAAAATCGCAGCTTCAACCCTCCAAACAACTTCTGTTCATAGGAGCTCTCCTGGACACCTCCAGGGCAAGAGCCTTCCTCCCAGAAGACAGGAGAATCGACATTCTCCAGATGGCTTGCTTCATCAAGGAGAATAACTCGGTTTGAGCTCTCTTGATGCAGCAGATGCTGGGTCTCATGGCATCATCTGTGTTCACAGTGCCCCTGGCCTGCTTGCACATGAGAACCGCACAATGGATGCTCAGCACTCAGTGATCTTCGACCATGCATGCAGAATCCTTCCACATCAAGATGACGGAGCCTCTAACGAGGTCACTCACCTGGTGGACTCAGGAGGACAACCTTCTCCAGGGATTTCCCTTTGCCCCACTGGAGATGCAGATCACCATCACCATGGATTCATCCCTGACTGGTTGGGGAGCTCACTGTCAGGATCTCCACACCCAGGACTTGTGGAGTCAGTACGAGTCCCAGCTGCACATAAATGTCCTGGAGATGAGAGTTGTCCTGTAAGCCATCCAAGCCATGAAGGATGTCCTCTGTCACAAAGTAATTCTCATTCAGACGGACAACAAGGCGGTGATGTACTACATCAACAAACAGGGTGGAGCACACACTTACCCTCTGTGCAGGGAAGTCATGACAGTGTGGGAATGGTGTCTCAAGCATGAAGCCCTGATCCAGGCGGTCTACCAGCCAGGAATCCAGAATGATCTGGCAGATTGCCTCAGCAGAAAGGAGGTGGATCCACATGAATGGTCTCTTGACTCAAATGTCATGTAATCGCTATCTGACCAGTGGGGCACTCCGGACCTGGACCTTTTTGCGTCCCCACTCAATGCAAAACTGCCTCTGTTCTGCTCCAGAAATCCAGAACCTGGTGTTTTCTGTCAGGATGCATTCAGACTGCAGTGGAAAAGACGCTTTCTGTACGCATTTCCTCCTCTTCCCTTAATTAGAGAGTGCTGCTGAAGCTGGAGGCCCGGGGGGACAGTATGATTCTTATTGCCCCATACTGGCCTCGTCAAATTTGGTTTCCATTAATCAACAGATTATCGGAGGTTCTACTGAGGCAACTTCCACATTAAACAGACCTCCTGACCCAGGGTCCGGTGGTCCACCCCAACCTGCGGTCCCTTTATGTCCATATGTGGCTCCTGAGGAGATAGAAGTGGGTAGATTCAACGTCCCTCAGAGAATCTCAGGCATCCTCCTTGCAGTGCACAAACCATCCACTAGGAAGACCTACATGGCGAAGTGGAAACAATTTTCCATTTGGTGTTCAAAGTCCTCCCTAGACCCTTTTACTTGCTCACCAAACAAGGTGTTAGAGTACCTTCTAGACCTGTCGAACACAGGACTGTAATACTCGACAATGAAGGTGCATCTCTGTGTGATTTTGGCCTACCACGAGCCTATCCACAATATGTCGGCTCAGCTACCCTTGGTTAAGAGATTCCTTAAAGGTATCCTGCACACTAGACCATCAGTCAGAAGACCGGTAGCTGCTTGGGATATCAACCTTGTGATAGACATGCTCACCCGTAAACCATTTGAGCCACTAGCAACCTGCGACTTGAAGCTTCTGACCTGGAAGGTTGCCTTCCTTGTGGCCATTACCTCCGCTCGCGGGGTCTCTGAAATACATGCCCTGGTCACAGACCCCACGTACACAGTATTTCACAAGGACAAGGTGGTTCTCAGAACTCACCCTAAATTGCTTCCCAAAGTAGTCTTGGAATTCTATCTGAATCAGCCCTAGGTCCTTCCACCCTACTTTGCAAATTTTCAGAATGAAGAGGAGCATACCCTACATTCTCTGGATGCAAAAAGGGTTTTGCGATTCTACATCGACAGAACAAAAGAGATTTGCAAATCCAAGTAACTCTTTGTCTCATTCAGCATAGCCCAGCTGGGTCAGCCTGTTGCCATCAGGTACATTTCAGCATGGCTGGTAGCATGTCTCCACCATTGCTATTCAATGGCGCAGGTCAAGCTGGAAGTCAGGGTGTACTCCCACTCTACCAGAGCAGTCACAGCATCTGTGGCAGAGATTCAGAATGTGCACATTGCAGACATCTGAAATGCGGCCACTTGGGAGCTTTGTGCACACTTTTGTGAAGCACTACACGCTGGATGTCCATGCCAGACAGCATCCTTCCTTTGGCAGGACAATCCTTAATGCACTTCTGTCCTGAGTTATCTCCTTTTTCCTGCCATTCTACTCATGGGATTATTTTAGCTCGGTACTCTCCCACTAGTGTGAATGAGTAGTGGAGACTTTATGTCCGGGAAGATATGAAAATTATGTACCTACCGTAATTCTTGATGTAACCCCTAGGTGGCACTATCCCAAGGGCTACTACCCTTGTCTGCTTGACTAGTAGCAGGTTAAGGGGCCTGGGTAATGAAACAGGTGCCTTCACCCGGAGGTCAGGGTTGTTAGTGGTCAAGCAAACCTGGGCACAGCCCTCCGGAACACTGTAACCCCCCTCTTTCCCTTCTAGTGGCCTGAACAATATACAATAATTACTTTCACAATCACCCTTATTCACCAGGCAATTACTCACACTGTTTGTACTTACCACCAGGACTGGTTCCTCTAGCTTGACACTGGGAACCCCCTGTAAAACAAGGTTAAGCACAGCAAATAGCAACAGTACAATACTTTTGGCACAAACTGGAACCACAGTCAGGTTAAATGTAAACAAAGTTAAATCTGATTTATTCATACGACTTGAACAAGGGAGGGGCGTAATCAGGTTGATTTGCTTAAAAGCTATATTAATCAGACAGTTATGCATGCAGTTCAGAGTTCCTACACAGTCACACACTCTGGGTACCCAGGTAGGAAAACGATGGGCTAGCCAGGAATGTTGCAGCTAGTTGGGGCCCTGTGATGGAAGAAAGCAACATGTACAACACACACTATTTGTAATCCAGAGCCGGAGGGCTCAGATCATGAAAGAAAAGGCAACAAGACAATCAGATGACAACACTTTTAGATTTAGCTGTTGTTGCAGGGAGCTACTCTGATGTTTACTCATGATACCCAATACTGGACACAGACAGGATGAAATCGAGACTGTAGACTGTTGAGCTGGAGTGCCTGGAGAAGCAGGGCCCACACGAATCACAGAGGTGTCGTTCCTGTTCAAGGTGTTGAGCAGGGGGCTGATTTCCAGGCCGGTCTCTCATCGATGACTTTCTCTGCGTAGTAGGTATTCTGGCTGGGCCAGTGTAGCAGGGCCCAGGCAAATGGAAATGGATGCGGATTCAGTCCGTGGAGCTGGATACAGCTTCCAGCAAGCAAAACACAGTTCAGACACACAGTGGGGAACCAAATCACGACCCACTATAAGCACACAGCACATTCAAGTGTAAGGAAATTCCCCTGTACCAGGCAAATGGCATTCCAGTAGCAATTACAGTCTCTGCACAATCCGAGAGTTCAGAGGTAGCTGGCAGTCCTGACAGGCCAATTGTATTCGGCAAATCTTCGGTCTTCTTCAGGTTAAAGCCTGGTCACACTTCAGTGGCTTTATTTGCTCTCCAAATTCGGATTCAGTCCGAGAAAAGCACAAGTTCCATCTCAGGGACAGCAGGCAGGCATGCAGGCCAAACTCAGGCCTTTCCACAGTTCTCCCACGCGAATCCACTATGGATTGCTGCTCAAAATATCTCAAGCTGTTGCTTCTTCACTTCCCAACTCAGGTCTAACTGAAACTGCAAGCAGTGTGGGACTTTCCCCAAGATCCAAAAGGTTCGGTTGGCTGTTCTGTCTGTCAGTAACAACAAGGGCTCCCCCTCCAGGTTATTTTAGGCGCCAAAAGCCCAAAACTACAATTCCTACAAGTTTTGGCCTCACCAAGCCCCTGTAGGCAGTCTTCATTTTAGAGTCCCAAATGTACTGATTGACCCATTCTGACAGTCCAGGACCAAGATGATTTAAACAAACAGAACTGTCCATGCTGCAAAGAAGGCAGGTTAGAACAAACTGCAATATTATTACTACTCTAACAAATGATCAGCAAACAAGTACATCTTCTAACAGATCTCCCTTTCAAATTAATTATGACTGCAATCCAGGCAGCTCTTAAAGAGACAGTACATAGAGGCTATACAAGCACTCTCTGGCAATACATTTAAACTTCTAAAACGCAGGACACCAGCCTAGCAGTGAGCATTTAAGCAAGCTCAAGGAAGACTTTTTGGGAACCCCTATTTGTAGGGGGGTTACACCCTTCCCTGCCTGGAGAAAACTTGGCATCCGCGTCAAGTCTGTACCATCACAATATCAAAAATGCAATTAAACGAGACATATATATCATTAGCTTATTACATCACTATACGTTTCAATATACTTCGCATTACTACATCCATATTGACAATACTTATGCATGTTTCATACAGGTAATGCTGAGTCCACTATGATTAACACATTAGTAATATCACAATACTGCTTCAGGTAATAACGTCCTGTACATTAAACAATGTAGTAGGGGCCCTTGCCTATTAGCCAACTTGGGGCTGGATGGGGCAGGGGCACCATACTGAGAAGGAAGAACAGTCAACCTGGAATTGGCCATTAAGCTCAGTTTAGGTAGTGAGCTCTGAGAAATATAAACACCTTTGTGAACCACATTGAGAGGCAAATCCACTGGCCTCCCGGGAGAATCATAACTGAAGCACAATACTAGCTTGACAGCTCGGCCAGTCTTTCTGGGGGGAACAGCCACAGTCTCTGTACTTTCAGCACTAACTTTGGAGCGTTTGTCATTCGTGAGTGGTGCCTCTGCACAGATGGGAATGTCCAAACTAGGAGCACTGTCAGCTCCTTGCTCTGTAGGCTCTGTTTCCACAACACTCTGCTCATTTAGAGAAGGTTCTGGCACAATTAGGCTTTGTGGCACTGAAGGAGGGCTGTCAGCACTTTCATATTGTTGTTCACGTTCTGGTGTGTCACCAGAGAGACTCAGACCATCAGCCCCTTATTCGGGCAAGTCACACAGTTCCATTAAACACAGTGAGTCCGCAGCCTCAGACGTGATACTTTGCACTTCAATTTCAGGGAGCATTGGCTCCAAGGATGAAGCTGGGGGGTTAAGCAGTCCAGAAGGCCCAGCTTCATCCCCACGATTCTGCATATAATTTCCACAAAACAACTGACTCAGTTCATAGGACGGATAATGGGCATTACCATAGTTACTTTCATCAGAGGTGGACTGACAGTCACTATCATTCTGGGCCTGCTGCAGGGGAAACCTTAAATCTGTAACTACTGGGATAGGTTGACTCTTGTCTCTTTTTTGCAGCAGCACAAGTCAACGACCAAGGGAAGGCAACATCTGCTGGCTCAGTTTCAATAGTAACTTGGCCAATAGGCAGCAAGTGGTTGTGGTGCATGGTCTTGACAGCTTTGGAGTTATTCTCTGGGCATACCTCGTACACTGGTAGATCATCCAACTTTCCAACTACTTCATGAAGATGATGCCACCTATCAGCAATTTTGTGCTTGCCATGTAGTCCCAAACTGCGTAACAACACACGGTCTCCGGGCCGTAGCTCTTGAGCCTTTACTTTCTTATCGTGCCTCTCTTTGTTGGCAAGATTTCTCTTGGTGGCCGTTGTCTGGGCCAGTTGATATGCATGGTTCAATTGAGCTTTCAGTTTCTGTAAGTACTGCAGGTAGTTTTCGGCTCGGATCCCATCTGGAGAGACCCCAAAGCAGACATCAACTGGCAGTCGGGTCTCCCTCCCGAACATGAGATGGTAGGGTGGGAACCCAGTAGCATCATTTTTGGTGTAACTGTTTGCGTGTACCAAGGTGCTAATCTGCTGGGTCCACTTATGCTTGTCTTTTGGATGGAGGGTGCCCAGCATCTATAGAAGGGTGCAGTTAAAATGTTCTGGTGGAGGGCCCCCCAGCGGGTGATAAGGGGTGATTCTTGACTTCCGCACCCCCCACAGAGAGAGCATTTCTTTGATTAGCCTACTTTCAAAGTCTCTGCCTTGGTCAGAGTGGATCCACTGGGGAGCACCATAGTGGACGAAGAATTTTTCCACTAGCATTTTGGCCACGGTAGAGGCTTTTTGATCTTTAGTTGGAAAAGCTTGTGCATACCATGTGAAATGATCCATAACCACTAACACATTGCCAGTATTCCATGATCAGGTTCAAAACACAAAAAATCTATGCAGACCAGTTCCATGGGGGTGCTGGTAGTGATATTGACAAGGGGGCAGCCCTCTGAGGCAGGGCTTTTCTTTGGAGGCAACGACTACAGGTCTTTACATGGTGCTCAACATTGGCCCCCATCTTGGGCCAGTAGAATCGAGATCATACCAGAGTGGGCAGGGAAGAGGAGGCAGGCAAAATGGAGTGGAGGATGGGGGGGGAGAGAAAAGGAAAGGAAGGGGGAGGGAAAACTAAAAGAAGATACAGATAGTCAGAAGAAGAGGGGCAGAGTGGGAGGTGGAGAAACAGTTAAGGGGATAAGTTGTGGATGTGGAGATAAGTTCACCAGGGTGCAGAGGGAGCAGTTAGGTGGGGAAGCAGCTAGTACTGAAGGTAAGAAAAGAAGGATGGGGAGCACAGGTGCAGGGGATGGAAGGGTGGCAATCATAGATGACTCCATAATTAGGGGTATTCACTGGGGAAGGAAAGGGGACACAAATGCAAGTAGGAGGTGGTTTGTATGCCAGGGATGACAGCGGGGAAGGCAGGCCCAAGAATAAGGGAAATAGTAAGGAAGGTTGGAGGAAAACCTAATTTAGTTAAACATTTGGGAACCAACAACCTAGCTGGGGAGGAGGCTGAGGTAGTGCAAGTAGGTTCATGGAGTCAGGAAAGATCTGCTGGGAGGAAGGAAGTTTGCTGGCCTTCTCAGAGTTGATACCAGTATCAAGGGCCAGCACAGCAAGGAAAAGAAGGATAGAGACATTTAATGACTGGCTGAGGAAATGGTGCAGGGAGAAGATGTTTATCTGTATTGGGGACTGGGAGGAGACCTGGTCAAACAAAACACTCTTTTCACCAGACAGGCTACACCTCAGTAGGGAAGGTTTGAGGGTACCCAGGGACAAACTGGGGGAATACATAACCACTATACTTAATTTAAAATATGGGGCGGGGGGAGCATCAGGCGTGCAGGCCCACAGACTCTGAGAGGAGGAGGTCGGTGAACCTCCCCCCCCCACACAGTGATGGAAGAAGTCTGGAGGGAGGAAGTGGAAGGGGCGAGAACACAATTAGCAAAGGGTGGAGGGCGTGAGGAACACATAACAAGGGTACGTGGAGGAGTGCACACAGAGGGGATAAATATGAATAGAAGGAAGAGAAGGAAGGTCAGATTCTAGGTGGAGGGTGGTGTCTCTGAATGTGTGGAGTCTTGGAAACATGATGGATGACCTGCAGGCACTATTAGCAGACAGGAGAGTGGACATAGCTGCAGTAACCAAGACTTGGGCATCATCACACCATGACTGGGACCTTGCGATCCCTGGATATAAACTATACAGGAAGGACAGGATAGTGGGGAAGGGGTGGCAGTTTATATCAGGGAGGGAATAACTTGTACAAGGGAGGAGTCAAAATAAGGGGAGGTGGAGGCATTATGGGTTCTATTAAGGTCCAATAGAGGGAGAAAGGTGAGATTGGGGGTGGTTTATAGACTAGCCAATCAGGATGAGGAGAGGGACAGGGAACTGAGCTCACAAATATTGAAATATACGGGGAAAGGAGAGATGGTAATTGTGGGGGACTTCAACCTGCCCAAGGTGGACTGGAGCATAGCATCCACAACACGTGCTAGGAGTCAGGAGATCCTGGAAGAACTGTAGAGTGGGTTCCTGACTCAGGGTGTCACAGAACCAACAAGAGCTGAGGCAGTTCTTGATCTGGTACTCACAAATGGGGAGCATGTACAGGAAATAATGGTCAGGGAGCCACTGAGTGGAAGTGACCATTGCACAGTGTGGTTCTAGTTGGATATGGGCAGGGAAAGCATCCCAACTACGACCAAAATCTTGAATTTCAGGAGGGTGGACTTCAGGAAAATGGGCGAAGTGCTAAGGAGCCACCTGGCAGGCATCAGAGCAGATATGGGGTGGACCAAAGGTGGTCTATCATTAAAGAAGGAATACTGATTGCCACAGATGAGTGTGTGAGGCTCAGGGGGAAGAATACAAGGGCCAAAGCGCCTAGCTGGTTCCGTTCTGGGGTTGCCCAGGCAGTAATGGAAAAGAGGTTGGCCTACAGAAAATTCAGGAAGACCAAGAGAGAGGTGGATAGGGAAAATTACCTAAGGTTGGCTAGTGAGGCAAGTAAGGAAGTCCGGCGAGCAAAGGCACAGAAGGAGCTGCAAATAGCTGAAGGAATTAAGAAGGGGGAGAAAGCTTTCTTTCACTATATAAGTGAGAAAAGGGACAAGAAGGAAGGGATTGTTAGACTTAAGAAAGGGGAGGAGTGGGTGGAGGATAATGGGGGAAAAGCAGAGATACTAAATGAATACTTCTGTTCTGTCTTCACCAGGGAGAAGGACAGACCAGTGCCTTCAGTAGGGAAAAGAGGAGTGGGGCTGGGGAACACAGATGTAGTGACAGAGGAGGATAGAGTGAGGCAGGGGCTGCTGGCATTGAAGGTGGACAAATCACCAGGTCCAGACAGAGTACCGTCTTTTGGATGAGGCATTAAACCGAGGTCCCATCTGTCTGGATTGGTGGTAGTTCAGGTGGATGTTAAAGATCCCATGGCACTTATCGAAAAGAGTAGGGGGACATTTTTATTGAAGCAAAAATTGTACGAAGAAGCCAACACAAAATACATCAATTAGGAATATACAGGAAACCAAAGCAAGAAAAGGAGATGGAGAAATAACAAAATGCAGTATAAGTCCTTAGAAGTTATGGCTGAATCGGTGTTAGTGATCCATGGGAGGGCAGTCCACAAGGCCAACAGAGACTATGCCGGAATACAAGGTCCTTTCATGTTCGTATATTTTCCGTAAATCTGCTAGTATCTTCTCTTCAAGTTCGAATAAGAGCACAATTTTTGTTGTAGTGTAAACAACATCTTGACATCCAAATATTCCATTTAATGACAAAAATACAAGATTCAAGTGTCTCTGTGCCAGGCAGACCAGTGGGAAGAAAAAACACCATACATGATATTCTGATATGTAACTGTGGAAAGAACATGAACATCCAGGAATCAGCTAAATATGACCACCAATTTGTGATATAAGAACAATCAAAAACAAATGAGATATAGTCTCGGGTAGCTGTACAAAAGGTCTTGAGCAAAACCTGTCCTGAGACTGTTGTGTTTTATGATTTGCTTTTACATTTATACGTTAAATGACATAATAACCAGTGGAAGTCCACATGTGGTCAGGGATTCTAGAAACAACGTAACAGGGTTAGAAAGGTAGACAACTATCGGACATTTTGGAAAAGGGCTTGCACTTTACAAACAGAGGACCAAAGTGTTTATATAAAACCTTGTGCGTATTCAAAATAAGAGTCTCGCGGCGACACTTTCCATTGTTTAAGCGAAGAAACATATACTTTTATATATGCGGACATCCCTTGTTGTCGTAATACACCTAAGAATTATGTTCCCACTTATGAAACCAATACCTACAAAATTAGTAGAACCATGCTTCCCACCCTTTTGGGTGTTCACCAGTAAAGGCGCGAGGTTGGCGAAAGGAAAATACTAGTGAAGAAAAGCAGCGGGTTAATCATCAGAATACCTCCTTCAAAAATAGGTAAGTAGTAGTATTCCTCTTAATCGGATTCAACGACTGCCCCAGAGGGCCTGAAAAATATTCTAAAACCATAGTTTCCAGTCGTTTGGGATAGGAAAACATAACTCAAATACAAAACAGAGGAGAAGATAAGTTTTAATCAGAAAAACACGTTTTCTCTTCCCAATCTGACCTTTATTCAAAGAGGTCACCATGCTTTTACCATGTTTTAGCTTCTCTTCCAGTTAAATGAATCAGAATCTCTTAACCTGAGTAAATACAGTATCTGGTTGGCCTTCAGTCACATGTAAAGGGCCTATAGTGTCCGAAGAATGAAGGAGGAACCCAGCCAAATTCCCATACTCTTACTAAAATTATACTTGCTCCAGATTTTGCACCGAAAGGAGCATTCTTGGAAGACACAAAGCGCGAAGCCGTCAGCTACTAAACACACATCGTCCGCATATGCAATGCAGTAAGCGGAGATAAACTGGTGTTGAACATGAGATAAGCTCGAATTTGGGGATGACCATTAAGGCGTCGAAGCAATACATCGAGAAAAAACATATAATAGGGCTTAATGGACATCCCTGGCGAACTCCTCGTTTCACCGGGATCATCAGACCTGCCAACCATTAATTAAAGGAGCGACTGGCAAGTCTTATATAGTGTCTGAATCAGCGGATCATCTTATCGAATATGTAAAAATGCAATACAGTCCATAGAAAATCATGGCTAACGAATTAGAAGGCAGCTTTTGATCGACGAAACAATAAGCCCAGAAAGCAGTCCGAGCATCATGAAAACAGTTCCGCGAGGAGGAATTAAATGATCAGAAATTCTCCTATTAGGTAAAAACGAGATTGGGCTGGATGAATAACTATCTTCAACCCAGCCTAAACAAGCGTTGTCACGATGAGTTTAGTCAGTATCTTAAAATCCGTGTTTAACATGCATATGGGAGCGCCAGTTGTCAAGGACTCAGTCCCTTTCGACTTATAAACATAGATTAGTATGCCTTTAGTAAACTCCAGGGAATATGTTCAGTTGCAGGAGGAAAGCAAACACAGAGGTCAGTTCGAAAGGAGGTGTTCCCCAAGAATTTATATAAGGCCGTGAGGGAGACCATCAGGGCCAGGGGTCGGCAGTAGGGGCAATGAAGATATAGCTAGCCGAATTTCCTGTTCTATGAAAGGTTGACATGCAGAGTCTACATTCTGCACAGAGGGAGTTGGAATTTCAAGGGTACCGTATAATTGGTTGAAGTCCTCTGTCGCTTTAGGTAATGGGGAAAACAATGCGGCTGTATGGTCAGTAACAATTTGACATATATCCAAGTGAGAGGTACAAAGGTCTCCAGTTGCATTGAGAAGACATGACATTGATTTCTGGGCATTCTGATGATAATTAGATTCAAAGGGGCAAACTATTTCCCGAGTACCTTTCATCGCATAACTATGTTGATGGTACAGTTGTTGCGATTTTTTAGACTGAAAGTCTAACATGTCCTTCCTCAATAAATGAATTTGTTGTAACAAATCCTGTCCTGTCAAGTATGCTAGTGACAGTAAAGACTGGAAATGAGCCCTCTTCTGTAGATATACCATATAATCAGACCTACTTTTTAAACGACTATATGATTTCAACATCCCAGTTAAAGTATGTTTCGTATCCATCCACCACCTCATTGGATCATCATACATAGGGTATACAGACTTACGAGCATGAATAAATGACAAAAGGGTTTGCTGAAGTGATGGTACCTGTAATAAAGAAACATTAAATTTCCAGAAACCAGGCCCTCTACCACAACTGGCAGGAGATCCAAAACTGACAGAGAGCAGCTTATGGTCAGAGAAGGCTATCGCCTGTACTGCAGCCGAAGTGACTACCAAAGTACTGGATGTAAAAACAAAATCAATACGGGTAGCCAGCTTACCCTTTTGAAAAGTGGGAGTGTGCTGTTTTGTGAAAGATAAATAAGAATCCATCAAACGGGCAGTACGAATCATGCGTCCCAATACAAGTGAATCACAGTACATTTTCTTGTTGGTAGCAAAGGAACTCTTATCCTGAAGACTAAGTCCACAATTAAAGTCACCAGACAATATGATTCGAAAGGAAGAGTGTAAAAAAGGACGAATTAAATCAAAAATAGCTATTCGCTCAGTTTTAGTTTGGGGGGCATAGACATTCACCACCCGATATGGGCATTGCCCGAGCAAGAAATCCAAAATTAAAACTCTACCAGGAACCAGATCAAACAGCTTCAAGAGCCTGAAATCTGGGATGTTAATCAAAATGCCAAGACCAGAGCAGGAGTCTTGGCCTATTGACCAAAAGGAGGTGCCCATAAGCCAATCTCATTGAGCCAATCGGATCTCCTGCACAGTATGGAATCTTGTGTCTTGTAAAAGAAATATCCCTAATGGTAAAAGCCTCAAAAAGGAAAACACCAATTGTCTCTTATCTACACGTTTCAAACTATTTGTATTAAGAGTATGGCATGTAAATAGTGACATATCAGCTCATAAGGAAAGTAACCAATACAATCAAGATTTTCTCTTTCCTGCTACCTTAGTCCTTTTCAATCTTACCTTGGCCTTCCGTTTATGTGAAAGGCCAGTGCCTAATGGTGGTACAGAGTCATCGAGGCCTTCTGGGTGGGAAGAAGCGATAGAGGAAGAGTCAGATTCGCCACCTGCATCATCCGATATCGGCTGAAGCACCTCGAAGGTATTCGATAGTGCAATAGGTGATGCAACGTAGGCCTGTGGAGTGGACGTTACAGTGCGGGAATCAGATCGCAATGATCTGTGGTTTATTACTATTGTAGGTTCACAAGGGGGAGGCATGGTACTGGAGCTTGGGACCTGCTCCACAGCCTCTGTCTCCACAGGGCTAGCTAATGTTAGTACCTTCCCAGAGGTAAATCTTTGCTGGCTGACAAGGTGCAGTGCTACAAGAGAGACTTTCACAGCCTTTGTTTTGGGGGAGACACTTCTGTAGAAGGGCCGTCCGTTGTATTTCGGAAACGAGCTTTCTGTGCTTGAGCGATTACAAAACGCTGGTCCACCCCTCCATCATATGTTACTTTAGTATGTGCAGCCCAGGGACATGACTGAAATGTGTGACCCATCTCGTCACAAAGACTACACCTACAGTCATTCAAACAGTGCATACCTACATGACCCATTTCTCCACAGTTGAGACATTTAATCTTATCGTACGCACTGCTCAGGTGTGAGGGTTCCCCCATCTATAACATGCTTTAGGCTGACCTGGGTAAAACAATACTCCCCTATCTCGACCTAAAAAAAAGGAATTTGGTAAATGCACAGGTCCAGATTCAGAAACATTCAGCATGACTTTAAATTTCCAACCCCCTGTCCATATGTTTTCTGAATCCAAGATTGCCTCTGGCTGACCCTGTAAAGTACATCGTTGTTTTAACCAGTAAACAATATTTGAAACATCTACACCTTCATTACGAAACATGACAGTGATTATCTTAAAGGCAGGTTTAGAGAGAGATGGCCAGAAATGGGGTCCAAGAGCAGTGTTACACAAGGCATGATATTTTGACTAAAAGCGGTCAAGGCCTCGAGATGTCTGAAAACTAATATCAGAATTTAATTCTCCTGAGACGGTATCAGGGCATATATTTCATGGGCAAAAACTTCATGGAATCCTTCAACAATGTTCTAGCCACATATACACGGTCGGGGGTCCTCAAGTCCACCTTTATAAGCAAAGCAACAGCATTATGCCGCTTAGCAGCCAGAACAGGAATTTAAACAGAGAGAAAAAGACCTCGCAGGCCCTGTTTGAGGAAAAGGAGGTCGAGTAGTGGCTGGGGTCTCTTCATCCATGGGATCTGAACCAGAAAAAGTCTGTTTAGCTTGTACCCTGTGAAAGCCCAGGATAGGATTTTGGGTCAGACAAAGCTCTTCAGGGAGTTCCATAGGGTCAGTTGCCATTTGGGGAATCAGTTCACCCTCCTCGAGAGACAAGTCTTGCATAGTACTAGGGGATTTTGTTGGGGATAATCCCGATACCCATGAACCCCCTTCAGGGTCTTTCACCCATCCTGCCGCCCTTAACGCAGCATCTACGGACCATTCAGGGGCGACTGTGGGGTTCTCTTTAATATTAGAGGGCTGGGATGGTGATATTGCAGTCAGAGATGCAGAGGGCGAATTCCCCTCCAAAAAAGTATTTTCCAATGTCTCCACTTGAATAGGAGAGGCAGAAATTACCTCCGTTGATTTGTGACACTGTACCTGCTCAGAAATACGAAGTGGGTCTTCCAGGACTGGAACCAAAGTGGCCTTTGTATCCAATGGTGAACCGGCTTGTTGTGGTCTCCATAGACTCTGCAGGGAATCCTTCTCAGCTGACGTTCTACAGCGGTCCGTCTCCATTAGGCAGTCGTGCGGTTCAGGCGCTTCCTGACTCAAAGGTTCCGTGTCGAGGGAAGTGTGTACCTCTTGCGATCCCCCTATACACTCGTCGTAATGCTGATTCACCGCAGTGCTACGGACCTCGGGAAAAGGAATCATCCTTGGAATAACTGATGCCTCCTGTAAATCGTCTTCCTCAAATGAAGATACAGGTACTTCTTTTCCGTTTTCACTCGCGGTCTCCTCGAGTACAGAGACAGGAGTTGAGACCAGGTCTCCTGTCTCCACGGCTCCAGCAGCTGCTGGCAGTAAAGCGTCCTCCATCTTGGACAAGGAGTCCCCTCTGACAAGAGTAGGGGAATTTCCCCGGTGTCCTGGCCAAATTTCCCTCATTCACTAAAAATACCACCAACAGCTTAATCTGGTTCAAGGTCAGTTGGCATTCATCTGTATCCCCCTCCCCCGGGTCGTGCCTGAAAATAGGCAGGATTTGTCTAGTGCACTTACCCGGTCAACAAAAACTAAATAAATAAATAAATAAAAGTGTACTGAAGGAACTGACTGAGGAGCTGGCAGGGCCACTGGCAGATCTATTTAATAGTTCACTAGAGTCAGGCGTGGTACCGCAGGACTGAAGAACAGTACATGTAGTGCCCCTTCACAAAAGCAGTCCCAAGGATGACCCAGGGAATTACAGACCAGTCAGTCTGACCTCCATTGTGGGCAAGCTCATGGAGACCATACTAAAGGAAAGGTTGGTGGAATATCTAGAGGAGCACGGTCTCCAGGATGTGAGGCAGCATGGGTCCATGGGGGGGGGGATCGTGTCAAACGAATCTGATTTATTTCTTTGACTCTGTCACTAAGACAGTAGACAGGGGCCAAGCGGTAGACATCCTCTACCTTGATTTCATCAAGGCCTTTGACTCTGTGCCCCATAAAAGGTTGATCAGGAAGTTAGTGGATCTCAGGGTTGGGGAAAAGATGGCCAGATGGGTGGAAAACTGGTTGAGAGACAGAACCCAGAGGGTGGTTGTTGGGGGAAGAGTTATCTGGCACCTGAGAGGTAACCAGTGGGGTCCCACAGGGCCCAGTGATGGGGCCGGTGTTGTTCAGTGTCTTCATCAATGACATTGGGGATGGCATTAGAGGCAAAATGTGCCTATTCACAGATGACACCAAGCTCTGTGGGAGAGTGGACACAACTGAAGGGATACAGGACCTACAGGATGATCTGGAAAAGCTGGGGAGGTGGTCCAGGATCTGGCAGCTTGGCTTAAATGCCAAGAAGTGCAAAGTTACGCATATTGGTGCCAAGAATCCCAGGACAGAGTACTATCTGGGTGGAGTCCCAATATCTGCATCAAAGGAGGAGAAGGACCTGGGAGTGATGATCATTAGTGACCTGAAGCACTCCACGTAGTGTAAGAAGGCAGCAGCAAAGGCAAACAAGATGCTGGGATGCATATCTAGGTGGATCAGTAGTAGGAGATAGGAGGTTATACTGCCCTTGTACAGGTCCCTGGTAAGGCCTTATCTTCCTTTGTCAATCTTCATCATTCTTTACTGCTGGGTAAGTGCCGGAGGCACGTACCCACCACAGGAGCTTTTTTTTTTGGGGGGGGGGGAGTCGGCGCCGATGGAACTGCCCATTTGGCTGACACACTGTGCAGCACACAAGGGTTGGCCATTAGGCACCATAGAATCCTCCTCTATCCCAGTTCTGTTTCTCCCACCATCGGGGAAGCACCTGCTGTGTGAGTTGACAGTTATTCTCTGTGACATTGGGCCTAGTTGTCATCTACCTCCATCCCAGTTCTCAATTACTCTGCACCGTTTGTTGTCGGTAAGACCTGTCCTTTTTATTAAACGGTGCCAAATCTTTTCCTGTGGTTTTACTGTTTATTTTGCGTCATGTCAGGTTCATGGGCTAAGAAGAAATTTAAAGCGGGCCGTGCTCCCATGCATCGATGCCCTTGTGGCCGGCATTTTTCCATTTCAGACTGATATGACGTTTGCCTGCAATGCCTGGGACCCAATCATGACCTGGACAACTGTGACACCTGTTTCTCCATGGACCGCTGTGTTCTCAAAGTCCACCCGTTTAAAGTTGGCTAACTTTTGGAGGATGATGTCGCTCATGGGTTGCCAAGGGCAGAACACTCAACCCCTCCTCCGGGTCCCTTCCTGGGTCTATATGGCCAGGTGAGGAGGAAGCCTCCTCTGATTCTTGCCTTGCCATGGAGGAGGCTTCTTCTGCAGTGTCGTAGGAACAGCTCGGTTCCATGCGGAGCCGGGTTGCTGGCACCGCCTTGGCAGTCACCTCCTTGTAGGTGCAGGCTCCCCCCGTTTTGCGGCCCATGGCTGCTGGGCCTGGCACTGGCGGACCTGCCGGTCCACCCTCCGGCTGTGTTCAAGGTGCTGATGATCGGGACAGCACCGTGCTGGTGATGCCAAGTCCTGCGGCGGCACCGCTTGTGATGACGCCGCCAAGGGCTCTCCTGGGGTCACTAGTTTGCCGGTCTGCCTGGTCTCTTCCTCTTCAGAGGAAGATGACCTGCAGGCTGACCTGGATTGGCAGCCTGACTCCTTGGAGTCGGAGAGCCCTCTGGGATGTGGCACCAGGCGGTCCAGCGAACCCCTCCCGGAATCCCCAGAGCCCATAGTCCAGTCAACCCCTCATGCCAAGGCTGGCCTTTGGGGGGTCGCTCGGGACAGTGGCCTGGGGGCGCCGGGTGTGTTGCTCTCCCCGGGAGTGGGCGTGGCTGCCACCATTTCTGATGCTGCTGTGACCCCCCCTCTTCTGCGGCCTCCCTCGGGGGGCCTGCGGGATTGGGAGGCCCCACTTCGCTGGGATCAAGGAAGAGGGCTGCTTCAGAGTCCGAAGGGTTAAGGGGCCGGGTGAGGTGCGCAGGCCCCCCTCCACTACCCTGCGGGGGTGGGGAGGAGCCGGAGCGCTGGACCCCGCCTTTCCCACGAGGTCTCAGAGACACCCTTAGTTGGCATCGTGGAGGGTTGCCCTTCTGGACCCATGCAACCCTAGTCGCGCCACAGGGGAGATTCTCCCTCAGGGCTCATCCTTGGTTTGTTTTCACATTTACAGCCTTTGCTAGACGGATTGACCCCTGGATCCTCCCATCTGGCAGGGCCAGTGGCTGGGTCTCAGAGCCCTGGCAGAGGCTGGGCACTTTCAGTTAAGTGCCCTTCCCCCATTCCTCTGCAGACACCTCCCCCCCTCTCCCAGGCCATGTGCGTCGTATGGGTCCCTTAACCTGGGGGATGTTCAGGGCCACTGTGGCGGCCTTTCCTAGGTATGTGAGAGTGAGTAGGTCTTCTGCCTGTCTCCCCTGCCGCAGGAGAACCCTGAGCATTCCAGCTTCTTTTCCTCCCCACCTTCCTCCTCTGAGGGAGAGGAACATTCTGTCCACCTGTCCTCCGATGCTGATTTCACTATCAGCAGTTCCTCTCGAGGCTGGTTCAGGAGCTATACATATCTCATGTCATGAGAAGCAATACCGAGTGGGAGATGTACTCGTTCTTGAGCGAGTTCAGTGCTCACCACCTAGTGGTGCCCTCCTGGCCTATTTCCTTCCAGGGAGCGTCTATCTGCACCTGGCAGTCTCCAGCCGCCTCTCCCCCAGCCCCAGCAGACCGCAGGAGGAGGTATTGCAGTCCCCAGGAGTCTCTAGGTGGCCTACCTCACCCACCTTCGGGGTTGACGTCCTTAGATACTCCTTCCGGGCTTCAGTGCATGGTACATGACCATCCCCTGGACCCGGATTCCACAGAATTTGACCAGTGGGGTAGAAGAGTGTTCTCTTCAGCTCATGCATTGCTCTGCCTTGGTTCTCATCAGGCTCACCACACTGCCTACAACAGGCATCTGTGGTCGATGCTAGCACAGGTGTTAGCATCCCTGCCTGATCTGGAGGAATCTATACAGGCCATCGCCCTCTCTGCACAGGGTCTGGAGCTTGCAAAGCACCAGGCAAGGGCATCTTACAATGCCAGTGAGGTGGCACCCAGGCTTGCAGGGACAGCGATCTGCATTAGGCAGACGGCATGGCTTCGTCTCTCCAGATTGTCACCCATTGCCCGGCATAGGATGATCTCCTTCATCTTCCAGGGGACCTGTCTCTTTTCCCGCAGGGCAGGTAGGACCTTACAGGGGTGCCTCCTGTCCCCCCAGCCATAGGGACACCTCCTCATCCTGACCAGCCTTAGACCTCGCTGGTCTAGTATGGCTGTAGGATCTCCCCCTCCTGCATCTCACCCACAGGAGGCTGAGGGAATCTGTTCCCTCAGGGATGTACCAGGTCCCCTCTGGGGGGCTTGGTACTCACCCAGCAGTAATGAATGGTGAAGACTGACAAGGGAAGATATGAAAATTATGTACCTACCGTAATTCTTAATCTTCTCTTGTATCTTCATCATTCATTACTGATTCCTGCCCACCTTCCCCTCATGGACCTCAGTTCTTGGGCATCGCCTCCACCTCTGTTTCGCTTTCGGTGAGGCTAATCGGGGCAGAGTCCCCCTGCTACCTCAGAGCTCTCTCTTTCCTTCTCTAAGTCACAGAGTGTTCAACCGGGAGGACGGCGAGTAGGGTCTTCACCCTAATCTGTGAGGGAACTCCCTGGGATTCTCTTCACGATGCTGAAGCGTCCCCCTTTTTGTATTGGATAATCTTCTTGATTTATCATCTTCTGGCAATTAGCTGCTTCAGTGCGTTCTTAGGAGAGTCCGTGGGATTTTCCTCCCTCCTTCCTCTTCTTTTACTCAGGGCATGGATGTACCGTGGTTCTCTTTTCCTGAAGTGGGGACTGTGTCTATACCCACATGGGAAAACCTGTAGCTGGTTTTTCCCACCTCCTTCTCCTCCTTTTCAAAGTCAGTCTGGACACACTTTTCTTCTAATCAGGACTGCTCTCCTCTCCTTTCCCAAGAGATAGTCTGTGGAGGTACATGCTCCAAGATTTCAAAACATACACAGATAAAGGGTAGAAAGAGAGATCAGTCTCTGCCAGTGCTTCTAATACCATCCCTGTTTCCCTCAGGGCCTTGGTACAGTAGCCTCTGGAACTGGTGGGATCCTTGCTCCCTTGTCTTCATTTCCTTGGGATTTTGAAGCTATTACAAGCCAGTGGTCTTCCAATTTAATGTGGTGGAGAGCCCTCCTTCCTCCCTCTTTTATCCCTTACTCATATCTCTTCTTTCATCTCATATCTCTTTTCTCTTCTTTCTGTGAGACCGCCCAAGGATTGGGGCCCTATGGCCACTTAGGATAGGAATTTCTTTCCTCTGCCCCCTAATCGGCTTATACCTTTTTCAGTTTATATCCTTCCTTATCCTATCCCTCGGCTCTTTTGCTTCACCTTATTTTTCTCTATCTCCTGTTTCATCCTCTCAGGCTAAACAGAACTGGGATAGAGGAGTCTACAGCACCTAATGGCCAACCCTCGTGTGCCACGCAGTGCATCGGCCACATGGGCAGTGCTATCAGTGCCAACTCCCCCCCCCCAAAAAAGCTCCTATGGTGGGTGCGTGCCTCCGGCACTTACCCAGCAGTAATGAATGGTGAAGATACAAGAGAAGATCAAAAATTACAGTAGGTATGTAATTTTCATATCTAGAGTATGAGGTTCATTACTGGTGCCCACACCTTAAAAAGGACATTAACCTGCTGGAGAAGGTCCAGAGGAGTGCTGCAAAGATGATAGCTGGTCAGCAGGGTAAGGCATATGAGGAGAGGTTGAGGGCACTGAACATGTACTCCCTGGAAGACAGGAGAGAGAGAGAGAGAGAGAGAGACATGATTTGGACCCTCAAGTACTTAAAAGGGATAAATAAGGTGGATAAGGAGAGTCTCTTTAAGCTGAGTGGCAACCATGACACGAGGGGGCACAGTCTTAAGCTGGAGGGTGGGAGGTTTAGGAGGAGGTCATGAAGCACTTCTTCACAGAGAGGGTGATGGATGCTTGGAATGCCCTGCTGGAAGAGGTGATCTCATTGAAGACAGTGGGCAGCTTTAAGAGAGGCTGGGCTAGGCATAGGGAGAAGGTAAGGATCATGGGTAGGGAGGATGGGAGGTGTGGGGAGGAAGGGCAGGGACAGTAGCTCAAGCTGTGTGCCCTGCAATACGAGCAGACTAGATAGACCAAATGGCCTTCTTCTGCTGGCTTCTTTGTATCTTTGTATGTTCGTATATCTTTTATTTATATATAAAAATATTTTTTTTTTTTACATAACTCCTTTGTGGTTTTACTTAAAATTACTCTTGGTTCCACTTTTTGGAAACCGAGACAAGTTTTTGTTGTATTCTGATTACCAAACCTCTTTTGAGGTAACTTAAATGTGTGGTTAATTTTTGAGGAACCGAACCACATTTTTGTTGCTAAAAAGCCCTTTGTTAGCATTATTTGGGCTTTCTGTAGTTTCAGTATTTTCTATTGGGAACTGGAAACTTCTGTGAAGGTCTTTAGTGTTTGGGATAACTGGAAGACAAGATTTGAAAATGTGCAACTTGTTTTCAGCTCCTGGTAAAGGCAGAATGCCGCAAGCTTTGTTTAAGGTGCCTGGGTCCAGAACACGATTTTTCAGATTGTGATCTCTGTAAAACGTTTTGCCCTAAACACAGAAGAAAAGGGCTAGGAAACTTTTCGTGGCTTTTCAGTCTGCCTCAATGTCACCAAAAGGCTTAAATTAGGGTCCAGACCCTCAAACTAAGCAGAAGTCCCTGCCAGAGGGGACAGAAAAGAAAGATAAAGCTGCTAAAGATGGTACAGAACTCTAGGTGTCCGAAAGGGGGAACCCTGAATCCAGTAAAAATAGAAGACCCTCTGTGCAGACATCAGAAACAGTGCCTGTCGAGAAAAAACAAAAAGAAAAATGTGTCATTGTCCCTCCTCCTGAAGAAGGAAAGGAGCTGCCAGTGGACTTAAAACAAGAGCCCTTAGTAGAGGACGATTCCTTTAGGCATTCCAGGCTATGGTGAATTTCATGAATATGCCTCCCCTCCCGACTCCAGGTACATTCCCAATGCATGTGGAGGAGGAGGCTGAACTTTATTATGAAGATGAGAAGGAATGTGAACCCGTAGAACCAGATGGTTCTCCTTTGAAGGAGTCTCCTCCTAGGCCTTCAGAGGACTATACTTCCTACTGTACCTTTGTAAGGCATATGGTAAATACCCTCAACATCCCCTCCCATGAGACTGAGGAGGATGAAGAGGAGGTAGAATTCATGGATGTGATAGGCCTAGCACCCCAAGGAGATTGATGCTGCCTATTCATAAATCCCTAAGGAAACCACGTACAAAGTAGTGTCAGCACCCACCTGAGCTGCTGGCACTGAAAAAAAAAATTGAAAAAAATATCAGGTGCAAAGGCAGGGCGCTAAGTACCTGTATTCACACCCTGATCATGAGAGAGTGGTCCAGACTGCTGCATATGATAAGACCAAAGTTCCTCTTTCCTCCCAGCTTCCTGAGAAAGATTCTAGGTAGCTGGATAGTATGGGCAAAAAACTTACACATCAGCTTCCCTGCTCCTGAGGGAGGTAGCTTACTTGGCTTACACAGCCCAGTACCAGAAGGCGCGCAGTACCAGAAGGCACGATGGAATTCCATACTGGCACTGAGTGAAAAAGCTACTGGTGACTTGGCAGAGAATATGGCTGACACAGCCAGGTCAGCCATAGATGTTACAAAGTACCCGTTCTATGTGGCAGTGGACACAAATGACACCGCTTCTAGGGTCATGGCCCATGCAGTCTCCTTAAAAGAAAAGTACACCCTCATATCTTATAAATGTTGTTCCTAACCCCATGTATTCTTCTTTATTCATAACTGTATGGAGTCTACCTCCTCAGTAGAACTGCCCAGAGAGAAATGGAACTATATGCAAATGATAGAACCTATCATTGCTCGAGACACATAGTCAAACTGCTGCCCTTATCTATTGCAATGTTCCATCAACATCTCAGATTTCTCACTCCGCCTGACAAGTCAGACGCCTGGAGATCTTCCTCTCGACTGTTCGTGCTGATTCCAGTTTAATTAAGTATATTTCAGCCTATATTTATACTGCTGCCTTCATTTATTGTTTAATTTAGTTCTAACTATATTTTAAGATTAATTTTATTTAGTTTACGGTTAAAAATTGTACTTTTCTCGGGTACTTGGTTTGTTAGGACAAGAGAAGGCCGAAGCCTGTCGAGAATGTCTCCCACAACTGTAGTGGGCAATTATGTGATTAGTACCCATTTATATAACTATATCATTAGACTCAATCCACAGGTTGAGACCCCTCTTAAAGGAATCTATGGATATGCAGTCCACTAGATGCTGGGGAAGATTGTTCCATAATCTTGGTGCTCTAACAGTAAAATAATTTATTCTCTTATTAGTCCTGGCTTTCGGTACATCCAGCTGTTTATTATGCAGTCGAGGTGAGGTCCTTCTATCAGATAATTTTAGGCCACATTGGTCTATTAATTCAGTAGATGATAGGATTTTATATAAAAATAACAAATCACCTCTGATGCACCTATTTTGCAGTGAGTGAAGCACAATTTCATGGAGTCTTTCATGGTATTCTCTGTGTACCAGTCGGAGAACTAGTTTAGTAGCCCTTCTCTGGATTCTCTCAATCCTTTCAATGTCTTTTTTAAGATACGGATTCCAAAAGGGTGACCCGTAATCTGAATATGGCCTAATATGAGTTCTGAACAAGGGAATAATACATTCTTGTGTTCTAGTAACAAGAGTTATTTTAATTCTAGTTAAAAGTGCATTCGATATGCTGGCTGTTTTTATACAATGATCAGTTGATGATAATTATTTACAATAATACCAAGGTCCCTCTCAGAGATAGATACTCTAAGTGGAGTATTGTTTAATGTATAAGTTTGCTTTGGGTTATTGTTTCCAAAGTGAAGAACAGTACACTTATCATAATTTAGTGACATACCATTCATCAGTGCCCAATTTTCGATAAGTTTAAGGTTATTAACAAGTCTGGCCCTAACAAATGATGAATAAACTGTACCACCCAACTTGGTGTCATCCGCAAATTTAAGTAACAAATTATTAGAGCTAATCTGCATATCACTGATATATATGTTGAACAATGTGGGTCCCAGGACCGAGCCTTGCAGGACTCCACTGGTCACATCCCCAATTTCAGAAAGGGATTCGTTGACCCTTACACGTTGGGTTCTATTAGACAGCCGACTGGCAATCCATCTAACCAAAATATTGGAAAACCCCATTTTCATCAGTTTATCCAAGAGTTTACCATGTGGAACTTTGTCAAATGCCTTACTAAAATCAAGCAAAATGACGTCCACTGGTTCTCCTCTATCCAGTCCTTGACTTATGTAATTATAAAAGGAGACTAGGTTAGTAGTACATGAAAACTGCTGCCGAAACCCATGTTGAGTTGGATCTATCAAGTTCTTCGAAATTACTTCTTGTTCCAAGAAGTGTTTGATAAATTTTTCCATTAGCTTACTTATAACAGAGGTTAAACTAATGGGACGATAGTTTACGAGTTTGGAATGATCGCCCTTTTTGAATATGGGAACCACTATTGCTGTAGTCCAATCTTGGGGGATAAGACCTTGTTGAAGGGATTTATTGAATATAATGGTTAATGGTATGGCTATAGTATAGGCTATTTTTAATAGAAATTTCAGATCAATATCATCAGGGCCTGGGCTGGATGTTTTTTTTTTTTAGTTTGCAAAATCATTAAGGTTTCATTTACAGAAATATTATAGGATGATATTAGATTTAATGAGGGGATATTTGTTGGATCATCTTTTTTTGAAAATATTGAACAAAACTGTGCGTTGAAAGTATCCGCTATCTCCTTGTCATCAATAATTAAAGCATTATTAACTGTAATGGGGCCCAGACGTCTAGTATCCATTTTTTTATTACTGAGATATGAGTGTAAGGATTTACAACTATCCTTATGATGTGACAAACGCTGCGGAACTGGGGTTTTCTTAGTTAATTTCAGCTTTATTTCACCATAGTTTAGCGTTATTCAAACAACATGAAGTCTTGCTATATTATGACATATGCAGTGAGTCCCAACCTTTGAACTGCTCCGGAGGTGAAAGAGTTAACTTTCCATGCCAGGCATGGAACGCTGAGCTTGAGCTCGGTTGAAACTCTGTCTGTTGTTCTTCAAACTCAAACCGTCAGATTCTTTACTCCGCCTCACTGAAGTCGCTCCGGAGATTTCTCCTTCTGCTCGGTTCATTTTGTCGGTTAAAGTATTGTTTTTCTTGGTTTTCGACCGAATTTAAACTGCAACCAGTCAGTTCAGACTCTGTCTGTGGTATTTGTGAGTGCTAGATAGGTTTTACATTAATTTCTATTCTGTGTGGAACTTGTAAACGGTTTATCGGTTCGGTTTGAACCGATCAAGTTGTTTAAAATATTTTAATCTGTCTTTTAGAGTGTGGTTACCGGTTCTTATCGGTTCTAAAAAAAACGGATTTTATTACGTTTTTTTCCATGACCCGTGACACGGTTGGGAACCGATAAGAGGGTCTTACCTGGCTGATTGCCATAAATGGGTAAGTTTGGTTAGGACTGGCACTATGTCTGAGAAACCCAAAAGAAAAACCGGGCCCACTGGGTTTCAACACTGCAGTGTGTGTGGGGAAGTCTTTGCCAAGGCTGACCCCCACACCACCTGTGTTTATTGTCTGGGGTTTGACCACCTCAATGCAGACTGCCAGATTTGTAAAAGTTTTCCTGCAGCTACCCTGGAAAAGAGAGTTGGTAGGCTCAGGGAAAGGGAGGCCAAAAAGTCTGCTGAACCGGATGGCCAGCCCGGTTCGGTTCCAACCGAACCGGAGGGAGTGCCCTCTGACCAGGGCGAGACTTCCTCGGGCAAAAGGAGATCCGACTCTGAGGAGTCGGATCCAGCAAAAAGGACTAGGAAATCAGCTGGTGTGGAGCCAAAACTTTCCTCTCCAACCGCTGAAGAAATAGCCAAAGCGATAAAAATTGTCCAGTCGCTTTCCCCGGTTCCGACTGAACCGGAACCATCGGGTAAGCGCCCAGTTCGGCCGGTTCCACCGGTTCAAGAGTATGATTTAGAGGAGTATTATGAACCGGAGGAGGGGGAAGAGGAGTATGAGGAGAGTGAATGTGGATTTGAAAGTCTGGATGTGCCCACTGACCCGGACATCTCCCCAGACAGACCTTCAGGAGTGTCTTCTCCTAGGCCTTCTGAATCCCCTTCTCATTTTATATTTTATAAAAAAGTGGCTGAAACCCTCCAGCTTCCTATGGAGAAAGTTGTGGATGATCAAGAGGAGCCTGACTATGTGGAAATGATGGATATCCCAGAATCTAGGAGACCGTCTATTCCCTTGCATAAATCTTTTGGGAAACAGACTTTTAAAATTTTAAAAGCTCCTCACACTATACCTCCTGTTGATAAGAGAATGGACAAGAGGTACACATTGTCAGGCTCTGATATGGAGTTCCTTAAACAACAATGCAGCCATGTTGGGGTAGTGCAGGCTGCAGCCTGTGACAAGGCAAATATTCCCTTGGCTTCACACCCCTGGACAAGGACTCCAGGAAGATTGATGCTATGGCAAAGAAACAGTACATGGCAGCATCCTTGGGACTCAGACAGGCAAATTATATGGCTTATGTTGCTAGATATCAGAAATCCAGATGGGATACTGTTCTGGTTCTAGCAAAACAGGTCCCTGGCCAGCTTGCCAAGGAGCTGGAACAGGTGGCTGCTGATGGTATTGAGGCATCCAAGGTGCAATTCCATGCTGCAGTGGACTCTAATGATGTGTCATCAATAGTCATGGCTACATCTGTGGCACTTCGCAGAATGGCTTGGCTCAGATGTACTAGCCTGTCACAAGATACCCAGACTAAGGCCATGGATTTTCCTGTTGTGGGTAATTCTCTGTTTGGGGAGCAGACAGAGAATTACATGAAGAAAATGGATGAATATAGGACCACCTGTAGGAGTGCACAGGCCAAGGAAAGGCAAGCCACTCCTCAAAGGCAGCCTTCCAGGGGCAGGGGCAGGCCGTTTCATAGGCCTTTTTACCAAGCCCAGGCCTCCTCTTCTGCTTATGCCCAGAGGGGGTTCTTTAGAGGGACAGGCAGACGGGGTACAAGCAGGCCTGCTTCCACCCCTCAGCCCAAAGCCCGTGCCAAACAGGCACCCTGATGGGATTGCCAGGGCCGATTCTCAGCTACCTGTAGGGGGCAGGCTGGCTTACTATGTCCAGGACTGGAAGTCTCTGACATCAGACAAGTGGGTCCTAGAAGTAGTAGGCCAGGGACTGGTTCTCAGCTTCAAAAAATTTCCAAAGATGAGAACCAGATCCTTTCCACCTGCAAATCCACCAGAGGCACCCTACACCAGGGCAAAGGGTTGTACTCCAGGTACTTCCTTACCCCAAAAAAGACAGGAGAATGACGGCCCATCCTGGATCTCAGATATTTAAACAAGCACCTTTTAAAACCAAAATTCAGAATGGTGACTCTGGGAATTATTCTACTCTCTCTAAGGCCAGGGGACTGGCTAGCGTCCCTGGACCTCAAGGATGCCTACTTCCATATTCTCATCAGAAGCTGTCATCGAAAGTACCTCAGGTTTGAGCTGCCCTCAGGCCATTACCAGTTCAGACCAATGCCCTTTGGCCTCACCTCTGCTCTAAGGGTGTTCACAAAATGCCTGGCAGTAGCAGTTGCTTCCCTAAGAAGGCAAAAAAATTGCCATCTTCCCTTACCTGGACGATTCGCTCATAGTAGGCCAGTCCCCAGACCAGGTCAGGTTACATCTACAGATAACTCAGCAACTGCTCACCTCTCTAGGTTTCCTTCTGAATCTTTCAAAGTCAGTTCTAGAGCCTGTCCAGCTCCTCACCTTCATAGGCAGAGTTGAACACAGAGAAAGCCAGAGCCTTCCTTCCTTTGGACAGGGCAAGGACCCTGGTCTCTCTGGCCTCCTCATTCACCCTGCAGGTCTCTCGACCAGCAAGGCATTTTCTACAGCTCCTAAGGCACATGGCTGCTTCTACAGCAGTAGTGCAGGGAGCAAGATTTCAGATGAGGGACATCCAGTTCCATTTGAGAGCCTTTTGGTCTCAAAGGAGAGACACCCTCTAACCAAACTGATCCCAGTGACTCGAACCCTGATCCAGGCCCTTCAGTGGTGGCAGGACCAGAGCAATCTGAGACAAGGGGTTCCTTTTGTCGCTCAGTCTCAGTCCTTAATCCTTACTACAGATGCATCCCTCTTGGGGTGGGGAGCTCACATGGGCGACCTCACTACCCAGGGATTGTGGTCCCCTCAGGAATCTCTGCTCCACATCAATCTGTTGGAACTCAGAGCAGTTTTTCTAGCACTTCAAGTTTTTCCAAGTCTGTTCAGAACAAAGTTGTACAGGTCAGAACAGACAACACCACCACAATGTGGTACATCAACAAGCAAGGGGGCACTCGGTCTTGGCCTTGTGCACCGAAGCAATGAAGTTGTGGTCTCTGGCTTACTCCCTGAACACCTCCCTTACGGCAGTTCACCTCCCAGGCAAGGACAATGTCCTGGCAGATGCTCTCAGCAGGATTTCCCAGGGCCATCACGAATGGTCACTGGACCCCCTGGTCTTGGAAGTGATATTTGCCAGATGGGGCACCCCGCAGATAGATCTTTTTGCAGCCCCAGACAATCACCAACTTCCCCTTTTTGCTGCAGGCCCCCAGTGTTGGGCTCAGTCCCTCTGGATGCCTTAGTTCTCAATTGGGAAGGGAAGTTTCTCTATGCTTTTCCCCCCTTCCCTCTCCTGTTCAAAGTGCTAGTCAAAATCAGATCTCAACCCTGCAAGATGATCCTGATTTCCAGATTGGGCCAGACAGCCCTGGTATCCACTCCTACTGTCCTTAGCAGTCCATCTTCCCCTGTGTCTTCCCAGGAATCACAACCTGTTAACCTGTGCTCAGGGAAGGGTTTGGTACCCGAACCTCAAATCTCTCAACCTCAAGGCTTGGCTCTTGAAGAGTTAGAGTTTGCTGATTTACACCTCTCCCAAGGTGTAATGGATATCCTGAAGGCTTTTAGGAAACCTTCCACCAGGGCTACTTATAATTTCAAATGGAAGAGGTTTTCCATATGGTGCTCTGGAAAACTTATTTCCCCAGAATCTGCTGATTTACCCGCAGTCCTGGATTATATGGTCCACTTAAATATCTTGGGGCTGAGACCAGCTACCCTAAAAGTGCATCTGGCAGCTGTGTCTGCTTTTATTTCAGCAGGTAAGCCCTCTTCTCTTTCAGCTCAACCTGTATTCTCTAAGTTTTTCAAGGGATTGCTTCACACCAACCCCCCATTCAGGGACCCTGCCCCTGCCTGGGATCTTAATGTTTGCATTGCTCAGCTTATGCAACCCCCCTTTGAGGCTTTGTCTTCAGCAGAGCTTAAGTACTTGACTTGGAAAACTGTGTTTCTGGTAGCCATCACTTCTGCCAGACGCATAAGTGAATTACAAGCTTTGTCAGTGGAGCCTGATTTTATCTCCTTTCATAGAGATAAGGTGGTCCTCAAAACTAACAGGAAGTTCTTGCCTAAGGTGGTTTCAGATTTCCACCTTAATCAATCTATATCTCTTCCAGTGTACTTCACTGACCATTCCTCCTCTGGCGAGAGGAGGCTGCACAGCTTAGATATGAAGAGAGCCCTTAGTTACTACATAGAGCGTACCAAGGGTCACAGGTTTGACTCCCTCCAACTGTTCCTCACTTATGGTGAGGTTGGTAAAGGGAAACCTGCCACTAAAAGATCCATTGCCAGGTGGATTGTCTCTTGTATCCAATTCTGTTATGAAAAGTTGGGTAAGGTTCCTTCCTCAGGCCTGAGGGCTCACTCTACCAGAGGTACAGCTGCTTCCCTGGCTGCTGCCAGGGACATCCCTATTCTAGAGATATGTCAAGCAGCTACCTGGAAAACAGTGCACACTTTTACCAAGCATTACTCCCTGGACATCCAGGCTAGGAGTGATGCTCGGTTTGCACAGCTGTGCTTCAGAGCCTATTTCCAAGTAGGTTCTGTCCCTCCTCCATGGAAGTACTGCTGTGAAGTTCAGAGATAAGTCATAATATAGCAAGACTTCATGTTGTTTGAAGAAAAATTACTCACCTTAGTAATGTTTCTTCTAATGGAGTCTTGCTATATTATGACCTCCCTCTGCCTGCCCCTCTCAGAACCTCTGTTTTTGGGATGTGGTTGGGCAGTGCAGTGTTGGCACTTAGTAGATGCCCACCTTGTTGTTTTCATCCCTCCTTTTTTGGGGTGACTTGGTGTTGTGTGTTCATTTTTTGGGTCTCCTGACTTGAGTCTTTGTTTTGGGACCAAAAAATGTGTTCTTATGTTTAGTAGCCAGTTGGCTAGTGTAGGTTTACAGCTTCCACACAGGACCTCAGTGAGTTTAGCTCGTAAAGATCTGACGGTTTGAGTTTGAAGAACAGACAGAGTTTCAACCGAGCTCGAGCTCAGCGTTCCATGCCTGGCATGGAAAGTTAACTCTTTCACCTCCGGAGCAGTTCGAAGGTTGGGACTCACTGCATATGTCATAATATAGCGAGACTCCATTAGAAGAAACAACATTACTAAGGTGAGTAATTTTTTTCTTTTAGGCTATTTTCTGTAATTTTGAATTTATCTGTATTTTGGGGATCCGTGCGGTCGGTTCTTTTGAACCGATACTCCAGTTCCTGTGAACCGCTGACCCGGTTCAGTTTTGAAAAGTTAAAAGAAAAAGAAAACCGTTAGTTTGAATACTAATATACGGTTACTGGTTTTTCTCCTGGAAATGGAATTACAAGAAAAAACAAAGAAAAAGACAGGTCCCCCAGGTTTTAAAAATTGTATCACGTGTGGGGAAGTGTTTGCCAAAGCTGACAAACACGATTTATGTTTAGTCTGTTTGGGATCTGAACATTTTTCAGCAGACTGTATCATATGTAAGTTCTTTCCTCAAAAAACGATTGAGAAAAGAATGGAAAGGCTAAAGAAAAAAGTGGACAGCGGTCCATCTGGGTCTAACCAGCCATCAAAACATGCTGATGAAATTGCTCTGCCTTCTGTAACCACCCCTGATAAGGGTGCTTCTGGCAGTTTGAAAAGTGGGAGTGGTTCGGCTGACTCTCCGGCCCCCTCCAAAAAGTCCAAGAAAACCAAACACTTAGAACCCCAGGCTCCTGCATCTCAAAGGGTTTCTACTGTGTCTCACAGCCTGCCATCTGCAGAGGAGATAGCTCAGGCTATGACAGTTTTACAGGCTTTACAGGGTATCTTGCCTGTTCAACCTGCTCCTCCAAGGCCTCCTGCTCCGGCTCCTACCCCTGAGGTACAGGAGCCTGAATGTGAAGATTATGATGAGATGGATGCTGAACAGGATGAGCCCTTAGAGCCTGAAATCTCACCTGAGCAGGAATTCGGTTCTCCTGTTCGACCAGAGAATTTTTCATCTCACTTTTCTTTTGTGAGAAAAATAGTGGATGCCTTGGATTTGGCTACCAATGAAGTTATTGATGATGAGGAGGAAGTTGAATATTTAGAGCTGATGGGTTTAACACCCACAAAAAAAGTATCCTTGCCAATTAACAAGTTCTTTAAAAAAGATTTGTAAAGGATTTTACAGACTCCTAATTCTATTCCTCCTATAGATGAAAAGTCTGATAAGAAATACCAGTTGGACAAGGAAGGGGCAGAGTTCTTATACTCTCACCCTGACCATCAGGGTATAGTCCAGCAGGCAGCCTGTGAAAAGGTGAGGGTCCCTCTCTCTTCCCACCCTCCTGAGAAGGATTCCAAAAAAATAGACAGTATGCCTAAGAAGGGTTATTTAGCTGCTTCCTTCAGTGTGAGGCAGGCTAATTACCAGGCTTATACAGCACAGTATCAGAACACACTGTGGCAATCAGTACTGGCTATATAAGAGAAGGCTCCCTCGCCCCTCTCTGGTGACCTGGCAGAGACAGCTAGATTTGGTCTGGAAGCTGCTAAATATCAGTTCCAGATGGCAACTGATGCCAATGACAATGCTGCCAGGTGGATGGCTCTCACAGTGGCTCTGTGAAGACTGGCATGGCTTAGAGCCATTAATCTAACCCAGGATACCCAGGCTAAAGCCATGGATTTTCCTGTGGAGAGCAACTCCCTGTTTGGCAAACACACTGAGGATTACATGAAAAAGGTGGATGAATACAAGGCCACCTACAAATGTAACTCCTCCAGGGACAGGCTGACCCCTTCCTATGGGCCTTATGGAAGGGGAGGCAGGGAAAGGTCCTCTTATGGGAGGCCTTTTTACCTGCAGCAGTCCTACCCATAGCAGACTGGGTACTTCAGATCTAGAGGCAGGAGGGGTTCCAGAATAGGCTCCCAATCTGCCCAAGCTCAGGCACCCCCAAAACAAAATCCCTGACCAGTTGGTCAAGGCTGCCTCCCCAGTACCAGTAAGTAGCAGGCTAACTTAACTCCTCCAGACTTGGGTTTCCATCACCACAGACAAGTTGGTTCTGGAGGTGGTAGGTCAGGGTTTGCCCCTATGCTTCAGATCCCTTTCTCCTCTAAAATTGAGAATTTTCAAGCCAGCTTCCCTCATGGAAGGAAAACTCTTGCAAAACGAAGTACAAAAATTGCTCCACATGAAAGCAGTGGAACCTGTGCCAGTGCACCTCAGGGGAAGGGGTTTCTATTCCCGTTACTTTCTGACCAAAAGGAAAAATGGGGAGTGGCGACCCATTCTGGATCTCAGATCCCTCAACAAATTTCTAGTGAAGCAAAAGTTCAAAATGGTCACTCTGTCGTCCATACTACCGGTTATCCAGCAGGGGGATTAGCTGGCAGCCTTGGATTTAAAGGATGCCTATTTTCACATCCCAATAAGGCAGTCTCACAGAAAGTACCTCAGGTTCAGACTCCTTTCAGGCCATTACCAGTTCACTTCCCTTCCCTTCGGTCTGCCTTCAGCACCAAGGGTATTTACAAAGTGCCTAGCTGTAGTGGTGGCACATCTAAGAAGGTCTGGCATTCTAGTTTTCCCTTATCTGGATGATTGGCTGGTTGGGGGCAAGTCCCCACAGCAGGTCTCGGAGAATTTGCAATCAACAGTGCATCTTCTGCAATTCCTAGGATTCCTGATAAACCAGGAAAAGTCTGTTCTTACCCCTGTTCAAGTGTTGTAATTCATAGGAGCAGAGCTGGATACAATTCAGGGAAAAGATTTCCTCCCTCAGGACAGGGTGAAAAATATTTTCGACCTAGCTGTTTCTTTCAAGCCAAACCAGCCTTGCCCAGCAAGATGGTATCTGCAGATTCTGGGTCACATAGCTGCAGCAACAGGCACCGTCTCAGGGGCAAGATACAGAATGAGAGATCTGCAGTCTTACCTCAGGTCTCATTGGTCACAGAGAAGAGACAAGATGTCAAAACTGATCCCAGTAACATTGGCTGTTATTCAAGCCTTACAGTGGTGGACAAATTCAGACAACTTAAGGCAAGGGGTCCCTTTCCAGAGGGAGAACCCTGCCTTTATTCTAAAAACAGATGCTTCTCTATTGGGATGGGGTGCCCATATGGGAGAACACACCATCCATGCAACTTGGTCCAAAGCAGAGTCTTTTCTTCACATAAATCTCTTATAGCTGCGAGCTGTACTTCTAGCTCTAAAGGACTTTGCTCATCTGGTGCAGGGCAAGGTGGTACAGGTCAGGACAGACAATACCACAACAATGTACAATATAAAGAAGCAGGGTGGCACAAGATCAGATCCTCTATGTGCAGAGGCCATGAAATTTTGGGATCTGGCATACTCTCTAAAAACAGCCCCACAAGCTATTCACGTCCCAGGGAAGGACAACATTCTGGCAGATGCCCTCAGC
This sequence comes from Neoceratodus forsteri, assembly GCA_016271365.2. Taxonomy (NCBI): domain Eukaryota; kingdom Metazoa; phylum Chordata; order Ceratodontiformes; family Ceratodontidae; genus Neoceratodus; species Neoceratodus forsteri. The sequence goes on from CM057456.1 coordinate 214,957,669, forward strand.
AGAATCAGTCAGGGTCACCACGAGTGGTCCCTGGACAGACAGGTAATAAACTCAGTGTTCAGATTGTGGGGTACCCCAGAGGTGGACCTTTTTGCATCTTAAGAGAACCACAAGCTACCACTGTTTTATTGCAGGCCTCTGGCAAGGGGCACAATCCCTGACGTTCTAATAAATAAATAAATGCCATGGCACTGGACTGGTCGAGAAGAAGCATGTATGCTTTTCCCCCCTTCCCTCTCATTCTCAGAGTCCTGATCAAGCTCAGGTCTTAGTCTGCTTCAGTGATCATGATCGCCTCAAACTGGGCCAGACAGCATTGGTACCCTCTCCTGTCATCCATGTCAGTATCCAGACTGATACATCTCCCTCGGAGACACAACCGTTGACCTCCCACCAAGGGAAAATAGGATATCCCAACCTCAGCTCCCTCAGTCTCAAAGCTTGGCTCTTGAAGACAGAGAATTTGCAAACCTAAATCTTTCCCAAGCAGTTTTGCACATACTTAAGGGGTATAAAAAACCCTTGACTAAGAAAACCTATTCAGCTAAATGGAAAAGGTGTGTCTCTTGGTGCAACTTGCACAGCATCGAACCTGCCTCAGCAGAAATTCCAACTCTCCTTGAATAGCTCACTTTCTTGCATGATCAGGGCCTTAAGCATACTTCCTTAAGAGTTCATTTGGCATCTGTCTCTGCTTACATTTCTGTGGATAGAACCACCTCTGTAGCAGCTGATCCTATTTTTAAGAGGTTTTTCAAAGGTCTGTGTCACACATACCCACCCATCAGGGAACCTGTCCCTGAGTGGGACTTGAACATTTGTATTGTTCAAGTTATGAGGCCACCTTTTGAACCTATGTCCTCAGCTCACCTCCAGTATGTTACATGTAGAACTGTATTTTTAGTGGCTATAACTTCTGCTTGAAGGATAAGTGAGCTTCAGGCTCTAGGTATAGAAAATGACTACTTGTCTTTCCACAATGATAAAGTGGTACTCAGAACAAATAGAAAATTCCTCCCCAAAGTGGTGTCAGTTTAATTTGAATCAATCTATTACACTACCATAGAAACATAGAAACATAGACTTTGACGGCAGATAAGGACCGCTAGGCCCATCTAGTCTGCCCATTTCCCTACCTACAGGATAGGCCGCAGATCCTAGTTAACCAACAGCCTATATCTTCCTGCCCCCCACAAGAATTGCCTTATGTCTGTCCCATGCATTCTTGAATTCTCCCACAGTTTTAGACCCCACAACTTCCTCAGGAAGGCTGTTCCATGCATCCACTACCCTCTCTGTGAAATAATTCCTCACATTGCCCCTGAACCGCCTCTACTTATCTTTAAATTGTGTCCTCTTGTTCTTGCAAGTCTTTTTCTGAAAGATGCTACCTCTTGGACTTTGTTGATTCCCTTGAGGTACTTGAAAGTTTCTATCATGTCCCCCTCTCTCCCTTCTTTCCTCAAGGGTATACATATTAAGCTCCTTTAGTCTCTTCTCATACGGCTTCTCTTGCAGACCCTGCACCATTTTAGTTGCCCTCTTTTGGACTGCCTCTATCCTGTCTATGTCCTTGCGGAGATGGGGTCTCCAGAACTGGACACAGTATTCCAGATGGGGTCTCACCAACTGTCTGTACAGAGGAATAACAACTTCCTGTTTTCTGATGATGATGCCTCTCCCTATACATCCCAGTATACTCCGGCCCTCCCTACTGCCTTCTCACATTGCTTGCTAACCTTAGGTCATCCGATATGATTACCCCCAGGTCCCTTTCCTGTTTTGTTGTTGTTACTACCTCCCCACCCATTGTGTATTCTTCCCCTGGGTTCTTGTTTCCCAGGTGCATTATTTTGCACTTTTTTGCATTGAATCCTAGCTGCCATACGTCTGACCATTCCTCCAACCTTGCCAAGTCCCTTTTCATCCTTTCCATGCCTCCTTGTGTATCAACCCTGTTGCAGATCTTTGTGTCATCTGCAAAAAGGCATACTTTTCCTTCCAGTCCCTCTGCAATGTCACTGATGAAGACATTAAAAGGACTGGACCAATACTGAACCCCATGCGGCACCCCACTAGTAACCGCCTCTTCTTCAGAGTGGACTCCATTTACAATTACCTTCTGTGTCCTGTTGTCCAGCCAATGTTTTACCCAGGCTACCACCCTGGGACCCACTCCCAGGCTGGTTAATTTGACTATCAATCTTTTGTGTGAGACTGTGTCAAATGCCTTGCTAAAGTCTAGGTAGGCCATGTTCACAGCCCCTCCCTGGTCTACTACTTTGGTCACCCAGTCAAAGAAATCTATTAGATTCGTCTGACATGACCTTCCCGCTGTGAACCCATGCTGCCTTGGATCCTGTGCTCCACTGACCTCTAGGTACTCGACTATTCTTTCCTTCAGAAGTGAACCAGTGTTTTTCACTGAGCATTCTACTTCAGGTGAGTGTAGACTCCACAGTCTTGATGTAAAGAGGGCTCTGAGCTATTACATATCTCACACTAAAGATCGCAGGGAGGATAAACAACAGTTATTCCTTACCTATGGGGATGTGAAAAAAAGGTACACCAGCTACCAAAAGGTCAGTCTCTCACTGGATAGTCAGTTGTATACAGTTTTGTTATGAAAAAGCAGGCACGCAGGTCCCATCAGGACTTCGGGCCCACTCAACTAGGGGAATAGCTGCTTCCATAGCAGCTTCAAGGGATGTCCCCTACTGGACATATGCAAAGCTGCCACATGGAGGACAGTACATACTTTCACTAAACATTACAGCCTGGACATACAGTCCCGAAGTGATGCCAGATTTGGAACAGCAGTCCTGAAGAGCCTCTTTCCTAAGTAGGTTCTCTGCCCATATCCAAAGGTACTGCTTTGAAGTCTGCATATAGTTATGAATATAGAAGAATACATGGGGTTAGAAGAAAAAATTACTCACCTTAGTAATATTGTTTCTTCCATTGTATTCTTCTATATTCATAACTCTCCCACCGTGCCTCCCCTACTAGAATCAGAGCCTCAGAATGCCTACTGATCTTTTCTTGGATTTTAGTATGTGTATACACATTATTGGAGTACATTTTTAACTTTGGTGAGATTTATCTTATTATTCTTTTGTTACCTGTGTTTCCAGGATGAAAGCTTTACTTATTTAATATTGTAATTGACTAGCCACTAGGGCTTATATTTGGATTTCAGGAAGTTTCCTTTCTCTTTCATAGGTAGTATTAGATAAATATGTAGTTCTTCTGCCTTGTAGGCTGTTATCGAAATCTGAGACGTTGATGGAACGTTGCAATAGCTAAGGGCAGCAGTTTGAAGATGTGTCTCAAGCAATGATAGGTTCTATCATTTGCATATAGTTCCATTTCTCTCCGGGCAGTTCTAGTTAGGAGGTAGAATGCATACAGTTATAAATACAGAATAATACACTGGAAGAAACAATATTACTGAGGTGAATAATTTTTTCTTCTATGTCAACTGACAACTCTTTTTGTGTAGTGGTTAGGAATATAATTGATTGCTTTAGTTTATTTTCAATGTTCATATTAGTGCCTGTAACTATACTGGGGGGGTCTCCATTTTCTGGTTGTTGAAATCCCATTGTCCCTGAGAGATGCATTAGCATATGAGAACATGATGTGTCAACACCTTAGACACCACAGTATGCCTGTCTGCTTAATTAGATTTCAACAAAACAAGTTGCAGCAAGGTGTGAAATATCACAGTTACCTTTAGTTAGCTTTGCAAACTGTCTGACTTGTAATACAGGGGTTTTCCATTTAAATTGCATTCCAGTTTTGTGTTTCCAGATAGTTGTTTCCAGGATATTTGTTCTTTCAGCATAGAGATACATAGCATAAATGGTTGCTGTGACATCATGTTCTCATATACTAATACAAGTCTTATGGACAATGAGCTTTCAACAAGCATGAAATGGAACCCCCCAGGATAGTTACAGGGGACTAACATGAACAGTGGAAACAAACTAAAGCAACATGTATAACATCATCAACTACAAGAAAATGAGTTGTCTGTTGACATGGAAACAAATAACATTTTCAAGATATGAGGGTGTAATTTTCTTTTAAGAAGGGTTGCCTGGCTTAGAGCTACCAATCTATCCCAGGACACTAAAACAAAAGTGATGAATTTTCCCTTTGAAGGAATTACCTATTTTGGTAACAAGACAGAGGTTTACATGAAAATGGTGGATGAGTATAAAACCACTTACAAGAGCAATACTGAGCTAGAGAAGGCTTCCCCTTTCTACAGGCCTTATGGAAGGGGAGATGGGGCAGGGGATACTGCTCTTGTGCTTATGTATCCTATGAGTACCCTCCACAGATAGGCTACTGTAGGGGCAGGAGCAAAAGGGGCACAAGGCGTACAGCTGCAACACCAGCTCCTAATCCCCAGCCAAAGTAAAAACCCTGACAAGTCTGCCCACGCTGCCCAGCCATTGCCAGTGGGTGAATATTGGCTCACTACTTCCAAGAATGGACACAAATCTTCACAGACAAGTGGGTCCTGGAAGTAGTGAGCCAAGGTTTGTCCTTGCAGTTCAAAAATATTTCCAAAACACAAAGATTTTTCAACCTCACACACTAACAGAAAAACAGAGGTGAAAAGAATTGTTGCAAGCAAATGCAGTGGATAAAGTGCCTAACGCACAATGGGGCAAGGGACTCTTTTCTAGATACTTCCTGACCCACAAGAAAATTAGGGAGTGTCAACCCATTCTAGACCTGAGCTATCTGAACAGACAAAGAAAGAAATATTTTAAATGGTAACACTGGGATCAGTGATTCCATCTCTGCAAATAGGACACTGGCTGGGGTAACTGGATCTGAAAGATGCCTACTTTCACATACCAGTCAGGCCAAGTCACAGAAAGTGCCTCAGGTTCAGGGTAGGGGATTACCAATGCCAGCCAATTCACAGCCCTACCCTTTAGCCTCACCTCTGCTCCAGAAGAGTTTTCACAAAGTGCATAGACGTGGTGGCAACACATTTGATACAGCAAGGGGTGGTGGTTTTTCCCTACCTGGATGACTGGCTGATCTCAGAAAAAAACACACCAAGAGGCAAAGTCCTCCATACTGCTGACACAGAGCACATTGGAGGATTTGGGCTTCCTCATAAACCTCCAAAATTCAGACAGAACCTGTTCAAGTTCTGGACTTTATTGGTACAGAAATGGGCACCCTGCAAGGGAGGGCATTCCTTCCATAAGCAAGAGTAGCAAATCTGTTTTCAGCTGCTGAATCCTTCAAGGCAGGTCAGTCAAGGCCTGCAAGGGATTTCCTACAGTTACTGGGGCACATGACCTCATCCACTGTAGTGGTACCAGGGGACAGGTTCTAAAAGAGAGATAATCAGTATCACCTAGGAGACCGTTGGTCTCAGAGGTGGGGCTCTCTGTCCCAGTTGGTGCCTGTCACAAAAATCTTGCTAAAGGCACTGAAGTTGTGGAAGGAAGAATGCAACCTCAGAGAGGAAATTCCCATCCTTCAACAATCCCCAACTATATTTACAATGGATGCCTCCCTCTTAGGTTGGGGCTTCCACCTGGAGGATCTTATTGAGTGGCACCTGGAGCACACAGGAGACTCAAGAACACAAATCTCCTGGAACTCAGTAGTGTCCCTGGCAATACAGGCATTTTCCTTCTAGATCAAGGGTCAGTCTGTCCAAATCAGAATAGACAACACTACAACTAGACAACACCACAACTATGTATCACATAAATAGTGAGGAACAAGATCCTCAAAGTTACGCAAAGAAGCTATGAAGATCTGGAACCTAGCCTACTCCCTGGAAGTTCAACTATGTGCCAGGGAAAGACAGACTGGCAGACTGTCTGAGCAGGATCAGTCAGGAAACTCACAAATGGACCCTGAACCAGCAGGTGCTGGCATCATTGTTCAGATGGTGGGGTACACCAGAAATATATCTGTTTGCTTCTTGAGATAACAGCCAGCTCCCACTCTTTTGTTGCAGACCCCCTGTAGTGGGTTCAGTCCCAGAAAATGCTCTAGTCCTTAACTGGTCAGGGAAGTTTCTATACGCCTTCTCCCCATTCCAGGTTTTACTGAGAATACTGATAAAACTGAGAAGGGAGTCAGCAATAGTGATTCTGATAGCTCCAGACTGGGCAAGGCAGACCTGGTGCTCCATGCCTCTGTCCCTCTCCTGCAGGCCTCTTATCAGCCTGCCTCTGCGACACAGGGTAGAGTAACATTCCCAGATCTGAGAACTCTGCATCTCAGAGCATGGTTCTTGTACAGCTACAATTCTTCAAACAACATGAAGTCTTGCTTTGTTCTGACTATATGCAGTTAGCCCTAGCACTTGACCTGCTCTGGAGAGTAAAGGGTTAACTCTATGCCAAGGCATAGAACGTTGAGCTCGAGCTCGGTTTTCAGACCTCTGTCTGTGGTACTCTGAAGTGTAACAGTCAGATTTCTTACTCCACCTAACTGTGAAGTCATTCCAGAGATCCCTCCTGCACTTCAGTTCATTACAAGTTTGAAACGGTCATTTTATTCAACCACTTTCTTATTTTTTCGGTCTTCTTTCCTCTATCACGGTACAGTAAGTGATAGTTTAGTAGGTAGTGTTGCTTTATTCATAGAAATTGTTTTTCTTTGGTTCTTTCCCGGTTGGTCCAGTTGTGAACCGAAATCTATTACTAATTGTTATTTTCTGTGTATTTTTCTGTATTTTTTAGTGGTTTCCGGTACTTATTGGTTCCTAAAAAATCCAGTATTTAATAGGATTTTTTTAACCAACCTGTGACATGATTGGAACCGATAAGTGTGCGTGTTACCTGGCTTAATGCTGTAAAGGGTAACCTTCTGAATCCGGCATGTCTGAGAAACCCAAAAAGAAAACCTTCTGCACTGTACCGAGTGTGAGGAGGCCTTTGCTAAGGCTGATTCCCACCTCATCTGTGTGTATTGTCTGGGGTTTGACCACCTCAAGGAAGACTGCCAAATTTGTAAAAACTTTCCCAAAGCCACTTTCGAAAAATATTTAAGTAGGCTAAAGGAAAGGGAGGCCGAGAAGTCCGCTGACCTAGATGGCCAGCCCGGTTCGGTTGCGACCGAACCTGAAGAGGTGCCTACTGACTTGGGCGATACCTCTTCGGGCAAAAGGAGAGCCGACTCTGCAGATTTGGTTCCATCAAAAAGAAAATGCAAGTCAGACAGTTTCGGATCCTACTCCCCATGTTCCGACCACTGAAGAAATGGCGAAAGCGATTGCAGTAGTCCAATCACTTTGCCCAGTTCCGACTGAACCGACATTGGTTCAAAGGCGATCGGTTCGGTCGGAAGTAGTTGCTTCTGATATAGATCCTGAAACATTCTATGAGGGCGATTGGGAGGAGGAAGAAGATTATGATGAAGTTGAGTTTGAAGGCCTAGATGAGCCAGTAGAGCCTGACATCTCCCCAGACAGGCCTTCGAGTGTTTCTCCTCCCAGGCTTTCCGAGTCCCCTTCCCATTTCTTGTTTTATGAGAAAGTGGTTGAGACTCTTCAGCTTCCTATGGAAGTGGCTGAGCAGGATCAGGATGAGCCTGATTATGTGGAGATGATGGATGTTCCAGACTCAAAGAGAGTGTCTATCCCTTTTCATAAATCCCTGGGGAAACAGACACAAAAAAGTATGCAGTTCCCCACATCCATCCCTTCTGTGGATAAGAGAGTGGACAGGAGGTATGCTTTATCAGGTCCTGGTACGGAATTCCTTTCAACTCATTGCAGCCATGTTGGGGTAGTGCAAGCCGCAGCCTGTGACAAGGCTAACATCCCCCTGGCATCTCACCCCCCAGATAAGGATTCCAGGAAAGTGGATGCCACGGTGAAGAAGCAGCACTTGGCATCGTCTTTGGGACTCAGGCAATCAAATCACATGGCATATACTGCCAGGTACCAGAAATCTATGTGGGATACAGTTCTGGAGCTGGCTAAGAATGCCCCTCCCCAGCTAGCTAAGAAGCTGGAGCAGGTGGCTGTAGATGGTATAGAGGCATCCGAAGTGCAATTCCATGCTGCTGCTGTAGACTCAAATTATGTACATTCGAGGGTCATGGCTACATCTATCTCCATGAGGAGGTTTGCTTGGCTTAGATGTACCAATCTTTCACAGGATATCCAGACTAAGGCCATAGATTTTCCTATAACTGGTTATTCTCTGTTTGGGGAGCAAACAGAAATTACATGAAGAAGATGGATGTATATACAACCATCTACAGGAGTGCTGCAGCCAAAGAAAAGCAGGCCACACCTCAAATGCAGCAGTTTAGGGCTGGCAGGAGCAGGCCTTTTCACAGGCCTTTCTACCAAGCTCAGGCCTCCTCCTCTTCTTTGCAGCAGAGGGGGTTCTTTAGGGGAAGAGGCAGACATGGAATGACCAGGACCCCATCATCCACGCAGTCTAAGCCCTCTGCCAAACAGACACCCTGAGGTGTCAGTCAGGTCGCCTCCCCAGTTCCAGTAGGGGGCACGCTGGCTCACTACTTCCAGGCCTGGAAGTCTATTACTTCAGACAAATGGGTCCTGGAAGTAGTGAGCCAGGGATTTGCTCTCAGTTTCTAAAGATTCCCAAAAATGAGAGCAAAGTCTTTCAGTCCTCCCTCTCCCTTGGAAACAAGGGCCCTAGTGGCAAAAATCTCCTCTCTACTCCTCCTTCAGGCAGTAGAGATGGTGCCTAGTTGTCACAGGGGGGAAAGGACTGTATTCCAGATACTTCCTTACCCCAAAAAAGATAGGGGGTTGGTGACACATCCTAGATTTAAGACACGTGTCTGTTTTCTGTTAGCACCCTTTGCAAACTGTGTGAGAGGCCTTTCGGCACCATGCAATTCTGCTTAAAGTTGGACCAGCATAACATTTGTGGTGATTTGCATATGCACCATGATGCTTTGCATTGTGGGGCATGTGTGATTTTGTATTTTCTTGAAACTTGGCTTCCAGCCAAATGCCCCTTTGTAACCCTTGCCTCAGTGTTTAGGCACAGAGGTTCTTTGTCTTTTAAATAGTTTTTTATTTTAATGGGTTCACCACAATATATCCAAGGCACACTGCCTTAAGGGTAGCTGGTCCATTCCACTGCGGTGTCAAACAGACGAGGCATACTGATGAGTCCTGGTAGGACGAAACACGTGTCTATGTTTTCTGTTAGCACCCTTTGCAAACTGTGTGAGAGGCCTTTCGGCACCATGCAATTCTGCTTAAAGTTGGACCAGCATAACATTCTGTGGTGATTTGCATATGCAGCCCATGATGCTTTGCATTGTGGGGGCATGTGTAATTTTGTATTTTCTTGAAACTTGGCTTCCCAGCCAAATGCCCTTTGGGGTAACCCTTGCCTCAGTGTTTGCGCACAGAGGTTCTTTGTCTTCTAGATTTAAGATACCTGATCAAACATTTAACAAAACCAAAATTCAAGATGGTGACTCTGGGAGTAATTCTTCCCTCTCTGAGACCAGGAGACTGGCTAGTCTCCCTGGATCTCAAGGATGCCAACTTCAACATACCTATCAGACATTCCCACAGAAAGTACCTCAGGTTCGAGTTGCCCTCAGGCCATTACCAATTCAGAGCTATGCTTTTCAGCCTAACATCTGCTCCAAGGGTGTTCACCAAGTGTCTAGCAGTAGTGGTGGCATTCCTCAGGAAACAGGGTATCCTTCTGTTCCCATACCTGGACAACTGACTCATTGTGGGTCAGTCCTCAGACCAAGTCAAGTCAGCCCTAGAGGTCACTCAAAAGCTTCTAGACTCACCGAGATTCATTCTGAACCTAGAAAAGTCTATTCTGGAACCAGCTCAGCTACTCACTTTCATAGGGGTGGAGCTAGACACTACCCAGGCAAGGGCATTTCTCTCTCTTCCAAGGGTACAGTCCCTTATCACTCTGGCTTCCTCTTTTCGTCCTCTAGTATCTCGTGCAGCCAGACACTTTCTACAGTTGCTGGGACACATGGCAGCCTCCACAGCAGTGGTCCAAGGAGTAAGGTTTCAGATGAGAGATATTTAGTTTCATCTCAGATCTTATTGGTCTCAGACAAAAAAGACACTCTCTCTAAATTGGTTCCAGTGTCTCAAACTCTAGTTCAGGCCCTCCAGTGGTGGCTGGAGGAGTACAATCTTCATCTGGGTGTTCCCTTTCTCAGTCAGGCTCCTTCAGTGATTCTCACCACAGATGCATCTCTACTGGCTTGGGGTGCTCATCTAGACCCGTTTACAGCTCAGGGAACCTGGTCTCATCAGGAGTCTCTTCTACACAGATACCTCCTCGAACTCAGAGCTGTCTTTCTAGCAGTCCAGAGATTCTCAACTTCTGTTCAAGGGAAAGTGGTGCAGATCAGGACAGACAATACCACAACCATGTGGTACATCAACAAGCAGGGAGGCACTCGGTCCTCAGCCTTGTGCACAGAGGCCATGAAAATATGGTCTCTAGCTTATTCCCTTCAGGCTTCCCTTGATGGCTGTGCATCTTCCTGGGAAAGACAACATTTTAGCAGATGCTCTCAGCAGGAATTCTCAGGGTCACCACGAATGGACCCTGAACCCTCTAATTCTTCAGGTCATTTTCAAGAGGTGGGGCACTCCAGAGATAGATCTCTTTGCAGCCCGGACAAGCAACAACTTCCTCTCTTTTGCTGCAGACCCCCTCTTCTGGGCTCTGTCCCTCAGGATGCTCTCTTATTGAACTGGACAAGCAGGTTTCTGTATGCATTTCCTCCTTTTCCTCTGATATTCAGGGTCCTGATCAAGATCAGCTCTCAGCCTTGCAAGATGATTCTGGTGGCTCCAGATTGGGCCAGAAAGCCCTGGTACCCTCTACTATCATCACTGTCAGTGACAATGTCTCTGTGTCTTCCCAGACAGTTCAATTTCCTCACCTCCTCACAGGGGAGGATTCTGTATCCCAACCTTCAGACCCTCAGGCTCAAAGCCTGGCTCTTGAAGAGCTAGAATATGCTAGCTTGCATCTTTCCCAGTCAGTCTTGGACATTTTAAAGGTTAGTAGGAAACCTGCTACTAGAAAGACTTACAACTCCAAATGGAAGAGATTTGGGTTTTGGTGTTCCCAGAGGCATATCCAGCGAGAGCTGGCTGGTATTGCAACTGCCTTAGATTATTTAGTGCATCTTAACAGTTTAGGCCTCAGGCCCACTACTCTCAATGTACATTTGGCAGCTACTTCTGCCTTCCTTTCTGCTGGGAAGGGCTCTTCCCTAGCATCTCATCCAGTTTTCAAAATGTTTTTCAAAGATCTAGTACATATTAATCCTCTCTTTCGGGAACCTACTCCTTCTTGGGATCTGAATATCTGTATTACACAACTTATGCAGCCCCCCTTTGAATCTTTGTCCTCAACTGAGCTGAAGTACTTTACTTGGAAAACTGCATTCCTGGTAGCCATTACCTCTGCCAGGAGAATTAGTGAATTACAGGCTTTATCAGTGGAACCTGACTTCATTTAATTTCACAGGGATAAGGTGGTCCTTCGAACCAACAGAAAGTTTCTTCCCAAGGTGGTATCAGACTTTCATTTGCATCAGTCTATGTCATTGCCTGTATTTTTCACTGACAATTCTTCCTCTGGGGAGAGAAAATTACACAGTCTTGATGTGAAAAGGGCTCTTAGTTACTATGTGGAACACACTAAGGCCCATAGAAATGACTGTTCTCAGTTGTTTCTCACTTACGGAGAAGTGGGAAAGGGTACACCTGCCACCAAGAGAACCAGTGCCAGTTGGATCGTCTGCTGTATCCAGTTCTGCTATTCAAAGCTTGGGAAAGAGCCTCCCTCAGGCCTGAGGGCTCACTCCACCAGAGGTACAGCTGCTTCACTCGCAGCAGCTAGAGATATACCATTAGTGGAAATCTGTAAAGCAGCTACCTGGAAAACTGTTCACACATTTACCAAGCACTGCTGTCCTGACATTCAGTCAAAAAGTGATGCTAGGTTTGGCACAGCTGTGCTGCAGAGCTTGTTCCAAAAATAGGTTCTGTAACTCCGTCCTCCAAGGGGGTACTGCTTGGTAGTCTGCATATAGTCAGAATACAGCCAAGACTTCATGTTGTTTGAAGAAAGAAATTACTCACCATAATAATGTTGTTTCTTCTAATGGAGTCTTGCTGTATTCTGACCTCCCTCCCTGCCTCCCTTCCTGGAACCTAATAGTTTTGGGATGTGGAGAGGCAGGCACAGTACTGCACCCCAGAGGTGTACTTGGCATACCTTATCTTGTTAAGGTTTTTCTGTTTTTTATTATGAATGTTTTGGTTGTTTCACTACCTGCTTAGATTATTTTTGGGGTTCTCGACTTGAGCTTTTGACCATAAAGATCTGATTTATTGCCCTTTGGCACAAAAATTGTAAAAACAATTTCTACTTTATTAGTTAGTTAGTATAGTGCTCGTAAGAATCTGACGGTTACACTTCAGAGTACCACAGACAGAGGTTTGAAAACCGAGCTCGAGCTCAACATTCTACGCCTTGGCATAGAGCTAACCCTTTACTTTCCGGGGGAAGTTCAAGTGCTGGGGCTAACTGCATATAGTCAGAATACAACAAGGCTCCATTAGAAGAAACGACATTACTATAGTGAGTAATTTTTTTCTTTTGGCATAATCTCAATAATGGAAGTGCTGAAGGTTTCTAGTAAACCAGCAACAAGGAAAACATATACTTCAAAATGGAAAAGATTTACCTTCTGGTGTGCTCCTAGACAGATTAATCCCATGCAGGCAGGTCTGCCACCTCCAATCTCTGGGCCTAAGGCCCTCAGCCCTAAAGGCACATGTCACAGCAGTGCCAGCTTACACATCAGCTGGCAAAGAAAGGTCAGTTTCAAGAAGTTTTTCAAATGCTTTAACCACCAGTACCATCCAGTGAGGGACCCTGTCCGTACCTGGGACTTGAATGTGTGCACTGCTCAGCTGCAGGAGGCCAGTTTCAAGCCCATGGACACTGCTGCACTGAAGTATGTCACCTGAAAAACAGTTTTCCTGGTGGCAGTGATATCTGCCGGAAGGGTGAGTGAGCTACAAGTCCTCTGCACAGATCTTAATTACATAATCTTCCATAGGGACATGTTAGTCCTAAGGACAAACAGGAAATTCCTCCCAAAAGCGGTGTATGAAATTCCATCTGAACCAATCAATTCCCGTTCCTGTTTTCTTTACAGAAAAATACAGCTCAGGTGAGCAAAACCTCCACAGTCTGTATGTGAAAAGTGTATTTAGCTACTACCTGGACCACACAAACGTTGTCAGGTTCACTACTACTCAGCTGTTTGTAACTTATGGTGAAGTGAGGAAATGCAAACCAGCATCCAGGAGAACCATTTCTCAATGGATAGCCTCCTGCACGCACTTCTGTTTTGACAGATCTGGTAAACTGCAACCCAGAGGCCTCAGGGCACTCGCTACAAGTGGCACCTCTGCCTCTGGCAGCAGCAAGAGGTATCCCCCTGCAAGAAATTTGTAAAACAGCTACCTGGAAAACATACACATCTTCACAAAACGCTACTGTCTGAACATACCGTATAGAAGGGATACCAAGTTTGGCACTGCTGTCTTTCAGAATGTTTTCCATAGATAGGATCTGTACCCAGCCTCCGAAGGTACTGCTATAGCGTCTGCTGTTGTTAACCATACTGTAAGTGAGGGATTCCTGGGGTTTCAAGAAAGATATTACTCCCTGTAAATGAGAAGATGTGATCTTTGCGCCAAACCACCGGAGGAATGGGGTGGTGAGGTGGTCCAGCTGAACCTACTAACCCCCACCAATGGCCACCGCAGCCCCCCATAGTGCTCCACTGGTGTGGAGCCAACAAGAATAAGCCCATGCCAACAGCCAGTCAGGAGGCTCCTGAAGGTAGGACTTAGACCCTTTAAACCAAGAGCTTCTTTTCCTGCTCCAGCACAGAGAACTGGGGATCTTAGCACCAAAACACCAGAGGAATGGGGTCATGAGGGGGTCCAGCTGAACCTACTCCCCCTCCCACAGCCTCCACGGCCCCCCCTACACTGGCATAGCGCCAACAAGAATCAGCCCATCCCAACAGCTAATCAGGAGGCTCCAGAGGGCAGGACTACCTCCGTCTCTTAACTAAGTACCTCCAAGCGGCCCTTGTGCAAAGGACCTGAGCAAAGGACATGGGGAGTCTGCCAGAGAGTCAACCATAGGAGGCTGCCGGGGCCGGTTACACTGCTCCCTTGACTCCCGCTGCCTCATACTGACCAACTGCTACTGCTCCATCCGTTCAACTCTCATTGCCTGGAGAATGGTGACTGGTTTTTGGTACTTTGTTAGCTAATTACATCCCTAGCTACACTTTATCTGCTTACCTGCGTGGAACCTATTGCCGTTCTAACTGTGTCTTCTTATTTACTGTTGCCTGCTTCACCACAATCCAATATATCCTTATAGTGTATGGTAGATCGTTATTACTGCCAAAATTTAGTAGAAACACATAGAGGATAATGAATGGGCATCAATGAACAACAAAGCCACGCTGCCATCGAGTGGCTTCCTTGGCAACCCATGTAAACCTCGAGAGCGAAGCTCGAGAGGTTTTCAGAGGTTACCAAGGAAGCCACGAGATGGCAGCGCGGCTTTGTTGTTCAGCGATGCCCATTCATTGTCTTTTATAGTGTATGGGCATCGGTGTCGACTTACATTACTGTACACAAGTTCGACAAATTACTTCATTTTTCTTTACCTTGCGAGATGCAGGACAGATTCAAAGGAGTCACGTATTAAGTCCATTGTGCTTGCCGGTTGCCGTTGCGATCGGTGAACTTTGAATTCTGCCAGCTCGATCATTCATGATGATCACTAGGTAGGCACGCGGCCAGATTCCAACATGTTGTACCATTGATGTGACGTACCCTCGATGGTATAACAACATCTGGATGTCACATCGATGGTACAACAGCTTTAGTAAATGATAGATTTTTGATAATTACAACGTTCTACCATACACTATAGTCTTATAATGTATGGTAGAACGCTGTTAACCCTAGGAAATCATCATTTCCTAAGGTTGTTAACCTATCGATGTGACGTAGACATGTTGTTAACCTATCGATGCTACGTCACATCGATAGTTACTGAACAGCGATTGGTCTGAGCATGCTTGCGCTTTTTTCAGCGGGAACCGACGGATGAACAGCAGCGGTTAGGAAGGACTGAGCGGCGCGGCGGTGACTAGTTAGCAAAAAGTAAGCAGCCTTTTATGTGGGACCATACACTATAAAATAATGTATGGTCTCTCTTTGGCACCGGTCAGTATTAACGTCCTCGAGGGTTGCCATGGCGACGTGAAACCTCTCGAGCTTCGCTCTCGAGGTTTACACGGTCGCCCTGGCAACCTCTCGACAGTTAACTGACCAGTTACCGATAGAGGACCATACATTATCCTCTATGTTATGGTATTGTTCCAACATTCTCTTGCTGTTAACCACTGTAGAATGATACCATAACAAGAAAAAATGCCACTGCCTGTCACATTCTACAGCAGCAGCGTGCAGCAGTCGTCACTATCACATAGCACTATTTAAACGGCAATGTCAGTTGGGTGTGCACTGTTCTGAATAAAAAAAGAAAAAAAAAACATTTCACTCTCTTCAGGCACCTGTATTGCAATTCCACTGCATGGACCCGAAGCATCTCCTCCGTGAGTGAACTGTTTACTTAGCGACACTTCCTGAAGACGTACAGAGCATGTACCCATTTTGACCCAACCCGGGTTTGACCCCTTTGTTCACCAACCACTTCCGAGTGTATTTTTGACTGCTGTTGTGAGTTTTTTTCCTCTGTTTAAATAAAGCCTGTCTTTCTGGTCGCAAAAGAATCGTGTAAAAATCTTCATTTCAAGAAAAGGTACTGTGCAGTTTAAAGATGTGTTTTTTTGTATCGCAATACAATTGGGCATTTTCTCTGCTCTTAAACTTGTGCCCATACACTATAAAAGACAATGTATGGGCGCTAGTTAACAACTGCGTTGAATTCGCATCTCGAGGTTACCATGGTTACTAAAAACCTCTCGAGCTGCGCTCTCAAGGGTTACAGACCATGGTAACCTCTCTGTGAATACAACGTGGTTGTTAACTACTCCCCATACATTATCCTCTATATCATCTTGGAACTCTCACTTTAGTGCCCCCAACATTTACTTACTATGTGAGACTTAAGTTTTTGTTATTTTTGCATCCTCTGTACTTTTTTTTTTTTTTTTATTAGCTTCTCCAACTGGCCACTCCTTTTGGTGGCCACGGACCCTGCTGGCACCCATCCCACTGCCAGCCACCACCTCAGATTGCAGCCCTCCCCAGGTAACCCGACGTAACCCTTCACCGGATGGGTTCCCCCCCCCGAGGGGGAAGGCACCAATGGGGGTGGCCAGCGCCTACGATTGGCACGGGATGCTGCTGAGGTGGTCCAGCTGTCTGGGGCTTTTTGTGGCGGTGGGGGGTGGTGACCATCATCCAGTTGGCCGACGAGCGTGTTTTCCACTTTTCTCCCCATGGTGACGTGCCACTGACGTCAGGGCATACGCCAACATCCGTCACGCTCCTAGGCAATGGGCCCCTGCCACATTGCTGTACTCCCGGCCTTCGCCAGGAGTCAGCAAGTGCTGTGCCACAGACCTTCCATTCTCCCGGGAGAAGGCGAGCAGTTGTTGGACGTGCAAGCCTTCTCCCCCCAGCTGGCCCTCCGACGCCCGTGTCTGTTCCCAAACCTGGGTCACCGGCACTGCAGCGGTGAATCTTTCCGCTGCACCGGCAGGCCGGCCTGCATCCTCTGTACTTGATTGTCTGCCATTTTTGCTGCAAACTCTTTCTGGGTCACCTGTGTTAGGATAGGCTATTTCTTTTTACGTTTCATAAGTTCTGTCCCCCCATGTGCTGAAAGTACTACCCATCTTGGCCTTCGTGACTTTTTTACCAGGATAACATTCCTTGATTGGAATTTACTTTTTTGGTAGTACAGTAAAACCTGGCCTTTCCAAACTCCGGTTTTCCGAAACTCTCAGTTATACAAAACTGAGTCTTGTCTCCTGCATATAACACACAGTTTTCCCTTACAACTCTTAACAGCTGATCTGTAGTGATATATAACCTTACAGTGTCACTGGTGCTTTCTCTCAGCTGGTTGTTAGCACCTTGTTTAGGTATGACAAGACAGCTTAGTACTAATCCCCCCGCCCCACCTTTCCTGCAGGCGTCGATAAAGTGCTGTTGCTCCTTGCTTCAGTCTGACACATGATATTGTTTTTTTTTTTAAACTTATATTTTATTCAATTTTAAAATGAATCCATGCCATAAAGCACAACATGTCACAGATATACAAGTACATACATTCTTCACAAAACATGAAGATATCACATTTGTAAGCATCAGGATTGCTAACTCTGAGAAATTGATACAACATATGGGGAAATCGTTATGTTCTTTATATTCTAAATTATTCCCAATAAAATGCTAAACCACGCTGACATGCAGAAAAATCCACAGTAAGTATTCATTTCAAAAATTATGCATATGTGACCATCTAGAGTCGCTGTTTCTGCTATAAACTAAGTGTATGAAAAGGCAGTTAAGCACTCCTTTACTTATCCAATGGAGCCAGTTGTGTTGGCTAAACATTAAGCTGGAACATTACGACAAGTATCGAATAAACCTTGTTTTATATATATTGCAAAGTGCCTGTCGAATTCTACTTTTCAGACTGGCAGCCTAAACCTTCACTTGATCAAACAGGTAATTTATGAATGAATAGCCAGCTCAACAGTGCAACACCAGTTTGACGGTACAAATGAATGGTAAAGGATATTAAACAGCATGTGCCAAATCAAGCTGCTGGACTGCTATAAAGCCCACAAAAGTGAAGGTCGCTAAGATGGCCACTTCCATAAGTTACCATGTGCTCTGAAATAGTTACATCCCTCGTATATGCACAGTATATACCCCAGGACTTTTAAAACATCTTTAACCATTTTTGAAACACCTTTGAATGGCGGGAAACCATTGCTTCAGTCCCGAACCCCCCGACCAGCATCCATAGAGGGAGTACCAAAACGAAATATGTCCCAATACAAATTTTACAATAAGTCTGTCAAGTGTATGCTGTTGCCTAGGTTTAGAACAGGATTTAGAGAAACAGATAAAAAGTCACCAGTGCTATTAGCTCAATTTTCTGTGGCAGACCGTTCTTCTTCTTCCTCAGTTTCCAGTGACATGGCACGGTGAAACTCCTCAGCAATCTTGTCAGCTCTTTTCTGTGCCTGTTTTGGATCATTAAATTGAAAGGTCCAACCTCCATATGTTATCCGGTGTCGTACTGGGGCCAAGAGCAAATGGGCTACCCCTAAGCCCCAACGTTGTTGTCTTAAGGGGTCGAATAACTTCCTTCTGGATCTCGTCACAAAAGACCATCCTGGGAACATTTTTACAGCATGTTCCTCAATCTGCACTGGAAAATTGCCTCGGACCCACTGCAAGATGCGTCTCGACTTCCAGTTCTTTGGTCACCAAAACAAGTACGGGTGAATTATCGGTTGCTGGGCTGTGCAAGGCTACCTGTAGTCTTTTGATGTCACTTGGTGCAAGTCCAAGACCTTCGGGTAAAGATGCCTGGAACCATGCCCTAAAGTATGTTAGTGGGTCTTCCCCTTTGACACCTTCCGGAAGGCCTACAACCTGAATATTCATGGCCCGGGATGCATTCTCCAAACTTTCTAGACGGTAATGAAGGTGGGTATTCTCCAGTATCATTTTATTAACTGCCACCCATCAGCCTCGGAAGCCGTGGAGACCGCCTCAGCAATTCTCATGTCTTGTGCTGCCATTTGAGTCAGCAATTTTTCAGTTTTTTTGTCCATATCCCAGACCGCCTTCAGCACACTCTCCCAAGGCAGTGGGTTGCTCTCTTCTGCAGTATTACTGGCTCCAATATTACATGGAGGTATCCTGGCCTGTTGCTGTATCTGTTGTGATGGAGGCAGAGGTCCTTTCCTTTGCCTCCCATACTCGATCTTGGTCAGATATAGTCTGTATACAATGAAGTATCTAAATGTTTAGCACGAAAGGCAAACTCTGCTGCAAAACTTAATTTTTTTATAGTTATAACTTTGTCTCTGTCAGAACCGAAGTGGAGTGTGACCAGTCTGCAGCGTGGCTCTCTAGCACCCCCCTGACACATAATATTGTAATCCCCCTCTTCTTAAAATAAAGAATAACTCCTGCAAGCTGCCATTACAGTCTCCAAGTCTTTCACCCAGCTGGATGTTAGCACCTCGTTAAAATATGACAAAAAAAGCTTAGTGCTAATCCCCACCCACCCCCACTCCCCTGTTGCTGCAGGTGCTGGAAGCTTCAGTTTATTTAGGTTTTTAACCTGCTGCTGCAGTCTGTGCTGGCACATGTTAACATCTCTATGAGCTACTGCTGCTGTTGAAAGACTTGGCTCTCACAAACTGCCATTCTCACCCCAGGAATACTCCAATATTCCTAACTCTTTTGCAGTATGCCTTTAAGCCAGATCTGCCTGGAGATGGAACGTTATGCTAATGATGGAATCACTGGCTCATGCCACTTTTTCAAATGTTGCCACCTATCAATTGCCTACATTCTAACCTCTCAGATTTCTCTCTCCGTCTGTCAAGACTAGATGCTCTGAGATCATCTCCTCATCGTCTCGCTGTGAAACTTAAAAAAAATACATATAAGTATTATTTTATTTTCATTTGCTACCCTTATCTTCTGTTTGTAGTAAAACCGTTAGCTTTATTTTAGTTAAATTGTTTATGTTCTCGGTTTCTCCCGGTTCAGTATAACCAGTGGGGAATCGGGGCTTTCTTAGCTTTAGTGGAGTTTTTTCTCAAAAAAACTCTTTTATTTGTGGTAAATTATTTGTTTAAATTATATTTTTTGTAACCGCTAATATCGGTTACTGAACCACTAATCTCGGTTCCTTCTCTCTCGGTTCCTGGTTCCCATCAGTTACCCGATCGGTTCCTGCACCAACCACAACCAATAGATTTGTTTTAAAAAGTTTAAATTTAATCGCAGTTGGAATTCTTGTTTTTTTTTTTTTTTTTGTTAAAATGTCTGAAAAACCCAAGAAAAAGACTGGTGAACCCAGTTTCAAAAATTGCTCAGTGTGTGGAGAACTGTTTGCCAAGGCAGATAAACACACTTATTGTGTTGTTTGCCTTGGTTATGATCATTTGAAGGCAGATTGTGAAATCTGTAAGACCTTTCCTGAAAAAACGCATGAAAAAAGTTTGGAAAGGCTTAAAAAGAAATTGCCTCCATCTAAGAGTCCCTCTGGCTCTGACCAGCCGGTACCCTCAGTGGCTGTGGGTGAAACCACAGAAGCCACAATTTCTACCTCTGATACGGGTACAAAAAGGCCTGCTGACCCGGCTAGCTCTTCAGTTCACATGAAAAACCTAAGAAAACAAAACACACTGAACCCCCTGCTGGCCAGCCTATGGGGACTTCTGCTATGTCTGTAACCATGCCTACTCCTCTGGAAATTGCACAGGCATTTAAGTTTTACAAGCCTTGCAGGGTCTGCTGCCTGCTGGACAACGGTTTACAGTTCAAACCCCTGCTGAGTCTACCCAGTCCTCCCAGCATGAGGCAAGGGAAGATTATGGGGAATATGAGGAAAAGGATGAAGGAGAGCCTATAGAGCCTTAAGTCTCTCCTGAGCAGGAGTTTGGCCCTCCTCCCAAGTCGTCAGAAGACTATTCATCTCATTTTTCCTTTGTCAGGAAAATGGTAGATGCACTGGATATTTCTACCACTGAGCTGATAGAAGATGAGGAGGAGGCAGAGTATTTAGAAATGATGGGTTTAACACCCACCAAAAAGTTATTGCTCCCAATAAACAAGTTTTTAAAAGGGATGCAATAAAGCTCCTCCAAACACCTGGGTCTGTCCCACCTTTGGATAAAAGGCTGGACAAAAAATATCAGTTTGACAGGGAAGGGGACGGATTTTTATTTTCCCACCCTGACCACCAGGGGGTGGTACAAGCTGCAGCCTGTGACAGGGCAAATGTACCTCTTGCTTCTCACATTCCAGAGAAGGATTCGAGAAAAATAGACAGCATGGCCAAAAAGGGCTATTTATCAGCTTCTTTGGCCATAAGACAAGCTAATTCCCAGGCCTATGCAGCCCAGTATCAAAAATTCCCTCTTGCAGTCTGTCATGGCTATGGCAGACAAGGCTCCTTCTAACCTTTCAGCAGACCTTACTGAAACTGCTAGATTTGGCTTGGAAGCTGCCAAATGTCAGTTTTAGATGGCAGTAGACACCAATGACACTGCTGCTAGGTGGATGGCCAATACAATTGCAGAGAGGAAGTTTGCCTGGTTAAGAGCCACAAACCTTACTCAAGACACTCAAAACAAGGCCCTGGATTTCCCGGTGGAGGGTAACTCCCTCTTCAGAACTCACACAGACGCCTACATGAAAAAAGTGGACTAGTACAAGGCCACTTATAGAAGTAACTCTGTCAAAGAGAAGGCTTCCCCGTCCACAAGACCACATGGAAGGGGAGGCAGGGGGCAGACAGTTCCATTCCAGGCCTTTTAATCAGGCCATGGCCATACCCCAAGTATAACAGTACCCTAAGCAAGGGTACTTCAGAGGCAAGGGCAGAAGGGGCTTCAGACGTGGTTCCCAGTCTCAGCCCCAGGCAAAGCAGGACCCCTGACTTGTCCTTCAAGGCCACCTCCCCACCTCCAGTAGGGGGCAGGCTGGCTCACTTTTTCCAGGCTTGGAAACAGATCACCACAGGCAAGTGGGTCCTGGAAGTAGTGAGTCAGGGATTGTCCCAAAGCTTCAAATCCCTTCCCTCTCTAAGAACAAGAGTGTTCAAACCCGCTTCCAATATGGAAAGAAAGCTGTTGGAAAAGGAGGTTCAAAACCTATTGCTGTCAAAGGCAGTGGAACCTGTTCCTCCACAGCAAAATGGAAAAGGGTTTTATTCAAGATACTTCCTCACAACAAAAAGAATGGGAAATGGTGGACAATCCTGGACTTAAGGGTGCTAAATCGACACCTGCTAAAACCAAGGTTCAAAATGGTAATCTTGTCACTGATTCTGCCAGCTCTCCAAAAAGAAGATTGGCTGGCATCTCTGGACCTAAAAGATGCTTATTTCCACATCCCCATAAGCAAGGCCCCTGGAATTCTGTGGTTCTGCAGTTGCGGAATTTGCCGCAGAATTTGCATCATGCCGCAGAATATATATAGTGCCTCAGAATTCATTGTTTTTGGTGAATTTTCATATAAATATACTGTTTTTCCATAGTGTCAGGCTTTCTTTCCCACCTTGTTTATCCTGAAGCCTCTCCTCTATGCTCAGCATATGATGTAATTGATGACATCACATCATATTTAGCCAATGACAGGACTGCATTCTGCCAGAGAAATGAATAAATCATGCCTCAGAAATCAGAAAATGCTGCCGTAGAAGTCAAGGAGCCCTGCTGCAGAAATCAGAAAATTCTGCCGCAGAACACCAGGGGCCCTGCCCATAAGGGAGTCTCACAGAAAGTACCTCAGGTTCATACTCCCATCAGGTCATTACCAGTTTTCAACCCTGCCATTCGGTCTCACTTCAGCTCCAAGAGTGTTCACAAAGTGCCTGGCAGTGGTTGTGGCACACCTGCGAAGGCAAGGTGTTACAGTGTTTCCCTATCTGGATGATTGGTTAGTAGTGGGGAAATCACCACAGCAGGTAGAGAAACATCTGCAACTCACCCAAGGACTCGTGGAGTCCCTGGGCTTCCTGGTAAATCTCAAAAAGTCAGTTCTTATTCCTGCATAAGTGCTGCAGTTTATAGGAGCAGAGTTAAATACCCAGGAGGGCAGGGCTTACCTACCTCTCGACAGGATAAATATCATTCTACAGATGGCAGGCTCTTTCAGCCTGAACAAACCAAAAACTGCAAGACAGTTTCTACAATTACTGGGCCACATGGCAGCAACCACTGGCACAGTTCTAGGTTCCAGGTTTCAGATGAGAGACATTCAATACCACCTAAGAGCTTATTGGTGTCAAAAAAAGGGATTCTCTCTCAAAGCTGGTCCCAGTAACAAAAATATTACTCTTGGCCCTTCAGTGGTGGAAAGAGGAAGTCAACCTTAGAGAGGGGGTTCCCTTTCAAAGGGAGCCTCCAGCAGTGATTCTCACAACGGATGCATCACTACTAGGGTAGGGTGCCCACTTAGGAGATCACACTACCCAGGGCACTTGGTCCAGTGCAGAGTCGCTCCAGCACATAAACCTTCTGGAGCTCAGGGGGGTGGTGTTCCTGGCACTCCAAGTCTTCACACCACTAGTTCAGGGAAAGGTGGTACAGGTCAGATAATACCACCACCACGTACTACGTAAACAAGCAGGGAGGAACAAGGTCAGATCCTCTCTGCACAGAAGCTATGTGAATTTGGACTCTGATCTACTCCCTAGGAGCTTCTCTTCAGTTCATTCTTCTGCCAAGCAAGGACAATACCCTAGCAGATGCCCTGAGTCGGATCAACTAGGCCCACCACGAATGGGCCTTGAACAGACAGGTGGTGGAAGTGATTTTCAAAAGGTGGGGCATCCCAGAGATAGATCTCTTTGCATCCCACGAAAGTCACCACCTGCCACAGTACTGTTGCAGACCCCCAGCTCAGGGAACAGTCCCCCTGGATGCTCTGGTTCTGGACTGGTCAGGGAGGTATCTGTATGCATTCCCTCTAGTGTACAGGGTGCTACCCAAGCTCAGGTCCCAGTCAGCCACAATGATCTTGATAGCCCCAGATTGGGTCAGGCAGCCATGGTACTCTTTGCTGTTCTCCATGTCTGTGGCCGAACCAATACACCTTCCTTGGGGGCACAACTTGCTAACCTCCAACCAAGTGAGACTCTTGTACCTGAACCTCAAGTCACTCAGACTCAAAGCATGGCAATTAAGGACCTAGAGTATGCAGGCTTGCATCTCTCTGAAAGTGTTCTGGATATTTTAAGGTGGTATAGGATACCCTCCACCAAGAAAACCTACGGCTCTAAATGGAAAATGTTTTCTATCTGGTGCTCCACAAGGAATATGGTGCCAGCTCAGGCAGGGGTTCCAGCTGTGCTGGACTACCTTACTCATCTGCATTCATTGGGCCTGCAGCCCACTACTTTGAAAGTTCATTTGGCTTCAGTGTCTGCTTACACTTCAGCTGCGAAGAATGCCTCTATGGCATCAAATTCTATCTTAAAAAGGTTCTTTAAAGGTCTTGCCCACCTGCACCCCCGTACCAGGGAGCAGGTGCTAGCCTAGGATCTAAATATCTGTATTGCCACGCTCATGGGTCCCCCTTTTGAGCCCATGTCTTCATCTCCTTTGAAATATATCACAATGAAAAAGTTTTCCTAGTGGCAATCACTTCTGCCTGAAGGATCAGGGAGCTCCAGGCTCTCTGCATTGAGCAGGACTGCATTTCATTCTACAGGGGCAAAGTGGTCCTGCAAACTAACAGAAAATTTCTTCCAAAGGTGGTCTCAGACTTTCATTTGAACCAGTCCATCACCTTACCTGTTTTCTTTACTGAGCATTCAAGCTCTGGGGAGCGTGGACTACACAGTCTTGATGTCAAGAGAGCTCTTAGCCACTACATGACAGTCACCAACGCCCATAGACAGGACAGAAAGCAAACTATTCCTAACATATGGGGATGTGGGAAAAGGAAATCCGGCATCTAAGAGGTCCATTTCTCACTGGATAGTCCAGTGCATTCAGTTTTGCTATTCAAAAGCTGGGAAGGAGGCCCCAGCAGAGCTGAGAGCCATTCCACAAGCGGTACAGCTGCTACTATAGCAGCTTCCAGGGATGTTCCTTTGGTGGACATCTGCAAAGCAGCCACCTAGAGGATAGTGTACACCTTTACTAAGTATTACAGCCTAGACACACAGGCTATGTGTGATGCCAGATTTGGCACAGCTGTCCTGCAGAGCCTATTTCCAAAGTAGGTTCTGTGCCGACCTCCAAAGGTGCTGCTTCTTAGTCTGCATAAGAGTTAGGAATATTGGAGTATTCCTGGGATAAGGAGAAAAAATTACTTACCACAGTAATCTTGTTTCTTCAAGGGGATACTCCAGTATTCATTATTAAAAGGGAATTCACTGCAATATTACAATTATTAACTGAGAGGAGTACTTATGGGCCTTTTTTGCCTTCTCACTCCTTAAATGTCCTTAATATGATCCTTATTATTCATAACTCTCCCACCCTGCCTCCCCTGCTAGAACCAGTGGCCTCTACATGCCATGCTGTAATACCAGGGGTACGTGTGCCACACTCTGGCTCTTATAGTTGGAACTGTGTTCAATGGGTTTTCCCCTCTTCAGGTGATTCTGACATTGGGGGGTGTTTGTTAAAGTTTATTCAAACAACATAAAGTCTTGCTGTATTCTGACAAGTGCAGTTAGCCCCAGCCTTTAAACTGCCCCAGAGAACAATGGGTTAACTTTTCTATGCAGGGCATAAAATGTTGATCTCAAGCTCGGTTGATGTCTCTGCCTGTTGTATTTTGAACCGCAACCATCAGATTCTTTACTCCGCCTCACTGAACAGTCGCTCCAGAGATTTCTCCTGCAGCTCGGTTCGAAGTCGGTTGAAGTGTCGGTTTTCGGTCTGTTTCTACCGAAATTTAGTTTCCGTATAGTCGGTTCAAGTCTCTGTCTGTGGTACCGTGAGTACTAGATAAGTTTTGTTCTGTTTTCTGTGTGGAACTTGTAAAAAGTGCGGATCAGTTCAGCTGAACCGATCGGTCAGGTAAATTTTGTATCTTACTTTAGTGTGTGGTTACCGGTCCATATCGGTTCTAAAAAAAAAACGGGTTTTAGTATGTTTTTTTCCCAAGGCCCGTGACACGGTCAGGAACCGATAGGGGAGTCTTGCCTGGCGGTTGCCGAAAAAAGGATAAGTTTGGTTAGGTTGGCCAAGAGTTGGAAGATGAATATGGTGATGGTGAAAGTCTGGATGTGCCTATTGATCCGGACATCTCCCCAGACAGACCTTCAGGTGTTTCTCCTCCTAGGCTTTCTGAGTCCCCTTCCCACTTTATGCTTTACAGAAAAGTGGCTGAGACCCTCCAGCTTCCTATGGAGGAGGCAATGGAGGATCAGGAGGAGCCTGACTATGTAGAGATGATGGACATCCCAGAGTCCAGGAGACTGTCTAGTCCCCTCCACAAATCTTTTGGGAAACGGACACAAAAAATTCTGAAGTCTCCCAATTCCATACCTCCTGTGGATAAAAGAATGGACAAGAGGTATACACTTTCAGGCTCAGATACGGAGTTCCTTTATCAGCAATGCAGCCATGTTGGGATTGTACAGGCTGCTGCCTGTGATAAGGCAAACATTCCCTTGGCATCACACCCCCCAGACAAGGACTCCAGGAAGACTGATGCCATGGCAAAAAAGCAGTACATGGCATCTTTCTTGGGACTCAGACAAGTGAATTATATGGCCTATACAGCCAGATACCAGAAGTCCAGGTGGGACACTGTATTGGCACTGGCTAAACAGGCCTCCCCCCAGCTTGCCAAGGAGCTGGAGGAGGTGGCTGCAGATGGGATTGAGGCATCAAAAGTTCAGTTACATGCTGCTGTGGACTCCAATGATGTGTCATCAAGTGTCATGGCTACATCTGTAGCTCTTTGGAGAATGGCTTGGCTCAGATGTACTATCCTGTCACAGGATACCCAGGCTAAGGCCATGGATTTCCCTGTAATAGGTAATTCTCTGTTTGGGAGCAGACAGAAATTACATGAAAAATGGATGAGTACGGACCACTTACAGGAGTGCTCAGGCCAGGAGAGGCAAGCAACTCCTCAGAGGCAGCAGTCTAGAGCAGGGCAGGCCTTTTACCAAGCACAGGCCTCTTCTTCCTTTTCTCAGAGGGGTTCTTTGAGGGAGAGAGCAGAGGGGGATGAGCAGGGCTGCATCCACTCCTCAGCCTAAGGCCCCTGCCAAGCAGACACCCTGATGGGTCTGCCGGTCTCTCCTACTCCAGTAGGGGCAGTCTGGCTTACTTTGTCCAGGACTGGATGTCTGTTACCTCAGACAAATGGGTCCAGGAAGTAGTAAGCCAGGGACTGGTTCTCAGCTTCAAAAAATTTCCGAAGATGAGAGCCAGATCTTTTCCACCTGCAGGTCTCTCCGAAACCCTTGCCCTAGAGGCAGAGGTTTCATCTCTGCTCACTTTAAGAGCCATAGAGAGAGTACCTACCCTACACTGGGGCAAAGGTCTGTACTCCAGGTACTTCCTTACCCCAAAAAAGACAGGGGAGTGGCGACCCATTCTAGACCTAAGATATGTGAACAAACATCTTTTGAAGCAAAAATTCAAAATGGTAACTCTGGGAATAATCCTTCCCTCTCTAAGGCCAGGGGACTGGCTAGCCTCCCTGGACCTCAAAGATGCCTATTTTCACATTCCCATCAGGTCCTCCCACAGAAAGTAACTCAGGTTCCAATTGCCCTCAGGCCATTATCAGTTCACAGCAATGCCCTCTGGCCTGACATCAGCTCCAAGGGTTTTCACAAAGTGCCTGGCAGTAGTTGTTGGCTTCCTAAGAAGGCAAATGATTTCCATTTTTACATATCTGGATGACTGGCTCATAGTGGGTCAGTATCCAGACCAAGTCAAGTCAGACCTTCAAGTGACCCAGCAAGTGCTCACTTCTTTAGGATTTCTTCTCAACCTACCAAAGTCAGTTCTCGAACTAGTGTAGCTCCTCACCTTCATGGGGCAGAGCTGGATATGGTAAAAGCAAGAGCCTTTCTTTCCCTGGAAAGGGCAAGAGCTCTCATGGAGCTGGCTTCTTCATTCAGCCTTCAGGTGTCTCGACCAGCAAGGCATTTCCTTCAGCTCTTGGGCCACATGGCAGCTTCTACAGCAGTGGTCCAAGGGGCAGGATTCCAGATGAGGGACATTCAGTTCCACCTGAGGGCTTTTTGGTCCCAAAGAAAGGATTCCCTTACCAAACTAATCCCAGTGACTCGAACTTTGATCCAAGCCCTGCAATAGTGGCAGGATCAGGACAATTTGAGGCAAGGGGTTCCATTTGCCACTCAGTCTTATTCAGTGGTCCTTACCACGGATGCTTCCCTGCTGGGCTGGGGGGCCCATTTCGGGGACCTCACCACTCAGGAATCTCTTCTACACATCAATCTCCTGGAACTCAGGGCAGTGTTTCTGGCACTGCCAGCTTTTTCCCAGTCAGTACAGAACAAGGTGGCTCAGGTCAGAACAGACACCACCACCACCATGTGGTACATCAACAAGCAAGGAGGCACTCGGTCTACGGCCTTGTGCACAGAAGCAGTGAAGTTGTGGTCCCTGGCTTATTCCCTGCAAACCTCTCTGATAGCAGTTCACCTTCCAGGGAAGGACAATGTCCTAGCAGATGCACTGAGCAGAATATCTCAGGGCCATCACGAATGGGCCCTGGATCCTCTGGTGTTGAAGGTGATTTTTTCAAGATGGGGCACTCCAGAGATAGATCTTTTTACAGCCCCAGACAATCACCAACTTCCTCTCTTTTGTTGCAGACCCCCAGTCTTGGGCTCAGTCCCTCTGAATGCTCTGATTCTGAAATGGGAAGGGAAATTTCTGTATGCTTTCCCCCCTTTCCTGTCATGTTCAAAGTTCTAGTCAAGATAAGGTCACAACCTTGCAAAGTGATTCTGATTGCTCCAGACTGGGCCAGGCAGCCATGGTACCCCTTGTTGCTCTCCCTAGCAGTCCATCTTCCCCTGTCTCTTCCCAGGAATTACAACCTGTTAACCTCCTCTCAGGGAAGGATTTGGTACCCCAATCTTCAGTCTCTCAATCTCAAGGCATGGTTCTTGAAGAGTTAGAGTCTGCAGATTTGCATCTGTCTCAGGGGGTTCTGGGTATTCTCAAAGCTTCTCGAAAGCCTTCCACCAGAAAGACTTATAACTCCAAATGGAAGAGATTCAGCATTTGGTGTTCCAAGAGGCATATCTCCCCAGATACTGCTGAATTGCCTACAGTTCTGGATTATATGGTCCATCTTAATAGCCTAGGACTCAGAACAGCTACTCTCAGGCTACACTTGTCTGCTGATTCTGCTTTCCTGTCAGTAGGTAAGTCTTCCTCACTGTCATCCCACCCTGTATTCTGTAAGTTTTTTCAAGGGATTGCTTCATACCAATTCCCCCTTTAGGGGTCCTACTCCTGCTTGGGATCTTAATGTGTGCATTGCTCAGCTTATGCAACCCCCTTTTGAGCCTTTGTCCTCAGCAGAGCTTAAGTACTTGACTTGGAAAACTGTGTTTTTGGTAGCCATTACCTCTGCTAGACGTATCAGTGAATTGCAAGCCCTGTCAGTGGAACCTGATTTCATCTCTTCTTTTCACAGAGATAAAGTGGTCCTTAGAACTAATAGAAAGTTCTTGCACAAAGTGGTCTCAGATTTCCACCTGAATCAGTCTATGTCTCTCCCTGTTTACTTCACTGATCATTCTTCATCAGGGGAGAGGAGGCTACACAGTTTGGATGTTAAAAGAGCCCTTAGCTACTACATAGAGCATACCAAGGGTCACAGGTTTGATTCCCTCCAGTTGTTCCTCACTTATGGAGAGGTAGGAAAGGGCAAACCTGCCACCAAGAGAACTATTGCCAGGTGGATTGTGTCTTGTATACAATTCTGTTATGAGAAACTGGGAAAGATTCCACCCTCAGGCCTGAGGGCTCACTCTACAAGAGGTACAGCTGCTTCCCTGGCTGCGGCCAGGGATATCCCTCTATTAGAAATTTGTCAAGCAGCCACCTGGAAAACAGTCCATACGTTTACCAAGCATTACTCTCTGGATATCAGGCTGGAGTGATGCTCAGTTTGGCTACCACCAGTACTTCAGAGCCTATTCCCAAAGTAGGTTCTGTCCCTCCTCCATGGAGGTACTGCTTGGTAGTCTGCACTTGTCAGAATACAGAAAGACTTCATGTTGTTTGAAGAAAAAAATTACTCACCTTAGTAATTATGTTTCTTCTAGTGGAGTCTTGCTGTGTTCTGACCTCCCCCCGCCTCCCCTCTCAGAACCTTGATTTTTTGGGATGTGGTGGGCAGGCGCAGTGTTGGCACCCCAGGGGTGCCTCCTTACACCCTTTGTTATTCATGGGGTGATATGTTATTTCAATTTTAATTGGTTTTTGTGTTTTGGGTTTCCTGACTTGAGTCTTCCCTTGGGAACCCAAAAGAATATATTTCTGCCAGTTGGCTGGTAAAATTTTTACAATTTCCACATAGAACACCTAGTGAGTTTTGCTCATAAAGATCTGATGGTTGCGGTTCAAAATACAACAGGCAAAGACATCAACCGAGCTTGAGATCAACATTCTATGCCCTGCATAGAAAAGTTAACCCATTGTTCTCTGGGGCAGTTTAAAGGCTGGGGCTAACTGTACTTGTCAGAATACAGCAAGACTCCACTAGAAGAAACATAATTACTAAGGTGAGTAATTTTTTGTTCCCTCCTGTTGAAGGTTTTTTTCTGGATGTTTTATCTTTTTATTATAGATAATTGTTAAATTCCTCTCAGGCCCTGTCTTGTCAGGCATCCACAAAATCTGAGAGTTAGAATGTAGGCAGTTGATAGGTGGCAGCATTTGAAAAAGTGTCATGAGTCAGTGATTCCGTCATTAGCATAAGGTTTCATCTCCAGGCAGATCTGGCTTAAAGGCATACCGCATAAGAGTTATGAACACTGGAGTATCCCCTGGAAGAAACAAGATTACTGTGGTAAGTCATTTTTTTTACAGTCTTCAGAGTTATCCTCGACTCTTGTGTGAGTGGCTTTGTTATGGATGTAGCATAAAAGAGGGAATCAGCAGGGATGAGCCGCAAGTGTTCTGTTGTTCATAGTCGCTGCTGGGATAGAAACATAGAAACTTAGACTTTGATGGCAGATAAGGACCACTTGGCCCACCCAGTCTGCCCATTCCCTACCATTGGATAAGCTGCAGATTCTAGTTAACCAACAGCCTACTTCCTGCAACCCCCCACTATAATTGCCTTATGTCTGTCCCATGCATGTTTGAATTCCCCCACTGTTTTAGACCCCACAACCTCTCCAGGAAGGCGGTTCCATGTGTCCACCACTCTCTCCGTGAAAAATAATTTCCTCACATTACCCCTGAGCCGTCCCCCCTCTAACTTTAAATTGTGCCCCTTGTTCTTACACATCTCTTTTCTGAAGATGCTACCCTCCTGGACTTTGTTGATTCCCTTGAGGTACTTAAAAGTTTCTATCATGTCCCCCGTCCCTCCTTTCATCAAGGGTATACATATTAAGCTCTCTCAGTCTCTCTTCATATGGTTTCTGATGTAGACCCTGCACCATTTTAGTTGCCCTCCTCTGGACTGCTTCCATTCTGTCTATGTCCTTGCGTAAATGAGGTCTCCAAAACTGCACGCAGTACTCCAGATGGGGTCTCACCAACTGTCTGTATAGAAGGATAACCACTTCCCTTTTTCTACTTGTGATGGCTCTCCCTATGCATCCCAGTATCTCCCTGGCTCTCCTTACTGACTTCTCACATTGCTTACCCACCTTTAGGTCATCTGATATGACTACACCCAGATCCCTTTCCATTATTGTTGTCGTTAGTGCCTCCCCTGCTATTGTGTACTCTTCTCCTATATTTTTATTTCCCAGATGCATTACTTTGCACTTCTTTGCATTGAATCTAAGTTGCCATATGTCTGACCATTCCTCCAACCTTGCCAAGTCCCTTCTCATCCTTTCTACCCCTTGTGTATCAACTCTGTTACAGATCTTTGTGTCATCTGCAAAGAGGCATACCTTTCCTTCCAGACCCTCTGCAATGTCACCTATAAAGACGTTAAAGAGGTCTGGACCCATGTACTGAGCCCTGAGGTACTCCACTAATAACCCCTTCTTCAGAATGTGTTCCATTCACTATTACCTTCTGTGTCCTGTTGTGCAGCCAGTTTGCTACCATGCTACCACCCTGGGACCCACTCCCAGGCTGGCTAACTTGATTATTAATCTTTTTGTGGGACTGTGTCAAATGCCTTGCTAAAGTCTAGGTAGGCCATATCCACAGCCCCTCCTGGTCAATTACTTTGGTCACCCAGTCAAAGAAATCGATTAGATCTGTCTGACATGACCTTCCTGCTGTGAATCCATGCTGCTTTGGGTCCTGTGCCCTGCTGGCCTCTAGGTACTCAACAATTCTTTCTTTCAGAAGTGATTCCATCATTTTCCCACCACTGAGGTCAAACTAACAGGTCTGTAGTTTCCTGCTTCTGCCTTGCTCCCACTTTTGTGAAGGGAATCACATCTGCCTCCTCCAGTCCTCAGGTACCACCCATCTTCCCATGATTTGTTAAAATGTGGTTAGTGGTATCACTAGGTCCTCCCTTAGCTCTTTTAGGATTCTAGGGTGAATCCCGTCAGGCCCCATTGCTTTGTCCACCTTGAGTTTTAGGAGTTCTTTCAGTACTCTTTCTTCTGTAAATGGACTGGCGTCAACCCCACTATCCAGAGTGCTTCTACTGTTTGGTTTAGGTAACTCCTCCTCTACTTCTTTTGTGAATACTGAGCAAAAATATTCATTCGTATCTCTGCCTTTTCACTGTCTCCCTCTGCCCACCTCCCCTCTCCTTTATTAATCTTCACTATCCCTCCCTTAACCTTTCTATGCTCCCTAATGTACCTATAAAATGTTTTATCCCCCTTCTTAACTGAGTTGGCTATCTTTTCCTCGGTTTGGGCCTTTGCTTTTCTGACTGCCTTCCCCACTTCTTTCTGCTTTAATTGATACAGTTCCCTGTCGTGCTCTGTCTGTGATTCCTTATACTTTTTGAATGCAACCTTTTTCTCCTTAACCTTCCCTGACACCTCTTTTGAGAACCATAGTGGTTTTTTATTCCGCTTTGTTTTCTTTATTTGTTTCACACAAAGGCTTGTTGCCTCCATGATGGCAGTTTTGATTTTTCTCCATTGTTCTTCCACCCCTCCTTTCTGGCCATTTGCTAATGCATTCCTCAGGTATTCACCCATTATGCCAAAGTCAGCCCTTCTAAAGTCCAGTATCCTTGTCTTTGTATGGCTTGTCTCCATGGCTGTGTTTATTGTGAAGCACACTGTGCAGTGGTCGCTTGTTCCCAGATGACTACTGACTTCTAAATTTGTGATCCTCTCTCCATTTGAGAGTACCATGTCTAATATTGCTCCCTCCCGAGTGGGTTCCACCACTAGTTGTCTAAGGCATGCCCCCTGTAGGGCATCGAGAATGACCCTGCTCTTGGATGTGGCTGCAGTCCATGTTGCCCAGTTAACATCTGGCATATTCAGGTCCCCCATCAACAGTATCTCCCCTTTTTCAGCCATTTTGAGAATGCCCTCTATCATTTTCTTGTCCATTTCCTCCCCTTGAGACGGGGGTCTGTATACAACCCCTGTGCGGACTGTGATGCCATTCCCTGTCTCCAAGGTGACCCAGAGTTCCTCTTGTCCTCCCCTTTACTTTTTAGTTCTGTAGCTTTGATCCCTTCCCTTATGTAGAGAGCTACTCCACCTCCTCTTTTACCCTCCCTGTCCCTTCTGTAGATTGTGTACTCTGGTATGTTGACATCCCAGTCATGGTTCTCCGTGTACCATGTTTCTGTGACTGCCACAATATCCAAGTGTTCCTCTTCCATCAGGGCTACTAGCTCTGGAAGCTTGTTTCCCAGACTATAGGCATTGGTACTCATTGCCCTCCATTTAATGTTGGCTTTATCTTTTTTTACGCCATCCCTGCTGTTATTGCCCTTGTCCATTTTTCCATTTACCCCTGTCCTGCCCTCTGTCAAGCTCTGTACCTCAGTGTTTACCCTACTACCTGCCATGTTTTGTGGGGGGAGGCTTGAACTTTCCTGTCTCCTATCAACACCTCCCCCCCTTGGCTAGTTTAAAAGCTTGCCAAGGAAGCCTTTAAACCTGTCACCTAGGAGCGTGTTTCCCTTCCTGGACAGATGCAGACCATCATGCCAGTATAGACCTTCATCTCTCCAGGTGGACTCCCAGTCCCCAATGAAGCCAAAGCCCTGTGCTCTGCACCAGTTTTGCAACCATTCATTAAACTGCATGGTGTACAGTACCCTAGCCTCACCCCTGCCATAGACTGGCAGCACCTCTGAGAAGGTTACCGTGCTTGCTACCTGTCTGAGGCCCCTCCCCAACTCCACAAATTCATCCTGCACTGCACTGATCTCATGCCTAGCTTTGTCATTTGTCCCGAGGTGGACAATGATATCTAGTTTCCTCCCCTGTGATGCTGCTTCTACAATCCTGAGGATTTGCTTCCTGTCCCTCCAAGCCATGGCACCAGGCAGGCACTTTACTTCCCTCTCCTCTCCCTTCCCCAGGTCTACACCCCTAACAACTGAGTCCCCTATCAGAAGCTGTTTCTTTCCCCTGTGGTGTCCCTTGCCACCCTTTTGTGGGTCTCCCTTGTGGATGTCCCCAGCATTCGTCTTGGTCTCCAATGAGGGTGTCATCATAGAGGAACCTTGATTTGCCAGACTGACATATGATTTGTGTAGAGGTGCAACCTGGGGGGCTACGCCTCTGTTCCACCACCTTCACCCTCCCAGAACCTACTGTGGTCCATCTGCTTTTCACACATGGCAACCTCTGAGGCAGTGGTTGTGGAACTGGTGCTGTTTGGGTGAAGGAGGCCTCCTTAGTCCTTGCCAGTTCAGCCTGGAGGTGGGCAGCCTCCTCCCTCAGAGCTGACAGTTGCCTGCAAATAGGGCAGCAACGCAAGTTCCAGAATGCCTCCCGGAAAATTGCTGCCCCACAGCCAGTGCATTGCACCACTCCCCACATGTCCCTCTTCCTTATAATATACAATGAGTAATATATAATTTTTTTTTTTGTCTGTACTTACCCTTTATGCACTCTGCTGGGTAATTAAGAATATGACAGTTCTGCCCCAAGACCTGTTGAGGAAAGGATGAAGTCACGATCAGCTACAATGCTGAGGTATAGGGCCCTCGCTTATCCGAAACCCCACTTATCCAAAGGTTTTTCATGTCTCCCAAGACATTTGGATAAATGGGATTTTACTGTACCTGGATCTTAGTCCACAGTGCATTTGTAGGTCACTTTCAGGTATCATACTTACATTGGGGTCCTTAATGAAACAATAAAACTTTCCTACTGTTTTGTCCTTTTGCACTTTCACTAAATTAAAATCAAATTCATCACTATTTTGTTTTGGTGCATTTTCTTTAAATCAAACTCAGGCTTATTCAGTATTTCTTGTATGTATTCTTGGTGTAACCCTCCTACAAGTGGGGATTCCCGAAAAGTCTTCCTTGAGTTTGCCTAAATGCTCACCGCCAGGCTGGTGTCCTGCGTTTTAGCAGTTTAAATGTGATTGCCAGAGAGTGCCTTTATAGCCTCTGTGCACTGTCTCTTTAAGAACTGCCTGGATTACAGTCATAAGTAATCTGAGAGGGAGCTCTGTTGAAAGATGTAACTATTTGCTGAAAATCATTTAGAGTGATAATGATAATGTAGTTTGTCTAACCTGCCTTTTTTGCAGCAAGGACTGTTTTGTTTGTCTCCCCTATCTTGGTCCTGGACTGCCGAATTGGACCAATCAGTACTGGTGGGTCCTAAAATGGAGCCGGACTACAGGAGCTATCTGGAGTCAAAATCTGTAGGAATTGTAGTTTTGGGCTTTTGGCACCTTTTTTGCACCTGAAGGGGGAGCCTTTATTGTAACTGACAGACAGATCAGTCAACCGAACCTTTTGGATTCTGGGGAAAGTCCCAGGCTTGTTCGCAGTCGAGTCAGATCTAAGTTGGGAGCTGAAGAAGCAACAGCTTGAGATAGTCAAGCAGCCGTCTGAGTAGTTTCGCCTGGGAGAACTGTGGAAAGGCCTGAGTTGTGGCCTGCATGTCTGCCTTCTGCCCGAGAGGGAGAGAAGAGAATTATTTCGTACTAAATTCAAGTTTATGAGAATGAAGTAAGCCACTGATTTTTTACCAGGCTCATACCTGAAGAAGACTGAAGATTTTGCTGAATGCGATCGGCCTGTCAGGATTTCCAGCTGCTTTTGAATCCCCGGTTTGTGCAGAGACTTTTCGATCATGACCGGAGAGCAGTTTACCTGGTACAGTAGAATTTCCTTACATGTAAATGTGCTGTGAGTTGTTAGTGGGTTGTGATTTGTTTCCCCACTGTGTGAACTGTGTTCTGCTTGCTGGAAGCTGTATCCAGCCCAAAATGGACTATATCCAAATTTGTCTCCATTTGGCCAGGGTCTTACCACACTGGCCCAGCCAAACTACCCGCTACACAGAGAAAGCCATCAATGAGAGACCTGCCTGGGGATCAGCCCCCTGCTCCATGCTTGAACAGGAGCGACGCCTCGGCAATTCGTGTGGGCCCTGCTTCTCCTGGCACTCCAGATTAACCACCTGCTGTCTCAATTTTCATCCAGCCTGTGTCCAGCCTGTTGGCCATATCATACTGCTCCCAAGTATTCAGCCTGTTGACTTCATCTTACAACTCACAAGCATTTGGCCTGTTGGCTTCATCATACTGCTTATAAGTATTTGGCCTGCTGAGCATATTGTACTGCACATAAGCGATCAATCTGTCTTCCATATCATAGTGTTTCTAGCTGTTTGGTCTGTCAGCTACATCATACAGCTCATATAAGCAATCGACCTGTCATCCATATCATGCTACTCACAGCTGTTTAGCCTGTCGGCCACATCATACTGCTTATAAGCAATCAACCTCTCATTTATATCATACTGTTCATAGCTGTTCAGCCTGTTGGCCAAATTATGCTGCTCAAAGCAGTCAGCCTTTCAGCCACATCATACTGCTCCAAGCACTCAGCCTTTCAGCCACATCATACTGCTCCAAGCACTCAGCTGTCAGCTACATCATACTGCTCCAAGCACTCAGCCTTTCAGCCACATCATACTGCTCCAAGCACTCAGCTGTCAGCTACATCATACTGCTCCAAGCACTCAGCCTTTCAGCCACATCATACTGCTCCAAGCACTCAGCTGTCAGCTACATCATACTGCTCCAAGCACTCAGCCTTTCAGCCACATCATACTGCTCCAAGCACTCAGCTGTCAGCTACATCATACTGCTCCAAGCACTCAACTGTCAGCTACATCATACTGCTCCAAGCACTCAGCCTTTCAGCCACATCATACTGCTCCAAGCACTCAGCTGTCAGCTACATCATACTGCTCCAAGCATTCAGCCTTTCAGCCACATCATACTGCTCCAAGCACTCAGCTGTCAGCTACATCATACTGCTCCAAGCACTCAGCCTTTCAGCCACATCATACTGCTCCAAGCACTCAGCTGTCAGCTACATCATACTGCTCCAAGCACTCAGCCTTTCAGCCACATCATACTGCTCCAAGCACTCAGCTGTCAGCTACATCATACTGCTCCAAGCACTCAGCCTTTCAGCCACATCATACTGCTCCAAACACTCAGCTGTCAGCTACATCATACTGCTCCAAGCACTCAGCTGTCAGCTACATCATACTGCTCCAAGCACTCGGCTGTCAGCTACATCTACTGTTCTGAGTACTAGTCCTGTTGGCCAGTACTCTCAGATGATATACTGTATATTGAACATTCAGTTTACCTTAAAATCCATCTATCCTAACTCCTACTTATCCAGTCCAGCAGTTAAAGCATTCCTTCAAGACCTGAGAAATTTATTCCACAAGGACTGTCCTCAAGGAAGCTTGTAGTCCATGTTCTAAATTGCAAACTGACAAATCTCTTACAGGATGAAGTCTTCGGTTCACTAACCACTTAAATCTTACAGTAGGCTATGACCTTAGACTTCTTCGGATTCGCACTTACACAACCTGCAGTCACATATTGAACTTTAGTTTCCACTGAAGAGAGTGGTTGCTGCAAATTGTGCTCCCAGCTAATCCAACAGTTAATTCATAAGGATTTGTTGTTTTATAAATTTGTAAGCACAACTGTGGTTGAGTAAACTAAAACTGATCAATTTACAACACTAATCCACATAAAAACACCGGCTGTAAACAATTGAGGCTGGGGATTTTACTGTGGTGCCTTTTTCTGGTCTCATGTCTGAGTCAGAACTAAATCAAAAGCCTACG
This sequence comes from Neoceratodus forsteri, assembly GCA_016271365.2. NCBI lineage: Eukaryota > Metazoa > Chordata > Ceratodontiformes > Ceratodontidae > Neoceratodus > Neoceratodus forsteri. Next base: position 214,995,930 of record CM057456.1, read on the forward strand.
ACATTTACTGGGCCTACTAGTTTCGAAAAGTACCAGAAGTGTGGCCCTGTTGGCATAAGGCAGGTAGGCATATGGAGTGCTACAAGTATTCGGGCCCAGATAATGATGCACTCAACTGTGATCTGTGCAAAATATTTTGTACTAAGACACAGAAAAAGAGACAAGCAAAAAGGCAGTCTTTACTTGCTCCAGCCTCTCTGTTTAGCTCCAGAGAGTTCTACTACTAAAAAGGTTGGGGACATCTGTTTGATAACGTCAGCTGAAACAGCTTCCCTTAAAGACCATTCTAAAGCAGAGCTGCAGTGAAGCCCAGAAAAGAGTGTAAATCCTCATCTGAGGAATGCTCATGTGGTGGGGGCGGTTACACTTAGATAAAAAGGCAACAAAAAAAGTCAGGCAGAGAGCCAGCCCACTGGCACAGCGGTAGTGTCGCCGCTTGTGGACACTAGCGACCAGGGTTCAGGACTGAGCCTGGGGTGCTGGAGAGCCCGGCCCACTGGCACAGTAGGGTATGGCCGGCCACAGACACTAGCGACTGGGGTTCAGGAATGAGCCTGGGATGCTGGAGAGCCAGCACACTGGCACAGTGGTAGTGTCACTGCTTGTGACACTAGTGACCGGGGTTCAGGAATGAGCCTGGGGTGCTGGAGAGCCAGCCTACTGGCACAGCGGTAGGGTCGCCACTTGTGACACTAGTGACCGTCTTTCAGGAATGAGCCTGGGGTGCTGGAGAGCCAGCGCACTGGCACAGCGGTAGTGTCGCAACTTGTGGCACTAGTGACCGGGGTTCAGGAATGAGCCTGGGGTGCTGGAGAGCCAGCCCACTGGCACACCGGTAGTGTTGCCACTTGTGACACTAGCGACTGGGGTTCAGGAATGAGCCTGGGGTGCTGGAGAGCCAGCCCACTGGCACAGCGGTAGTGTCGCCACTTATGACACCAGTGACCTGGGTTCAGGAGTGAGGCTGGGGTGCTGGAGAGCCAGTCAGGAGAGTATGGTTGAGCGTCCCATGGATGCTCACCTTCTCAGGAGAGGGAGTGTTCCTGGTCTCTGCCCCAATACTGCCACCTGGATGGCCACAGGAGAAACCTATTACTCCTAGGGTGCTGGAGAGCCAGCCCACTGGCACACCGGTAATTTCGCCGCTTGTGACACTAGTGACTGGGGTTCAGGGATGAGCCTGGGGTGCTGGAGAGCCAGCACACTGGCACAGCGGTAGTGTCGCCACTTGTGACACTAGCGACCGGGGTGCAGGAATGAGCCTGGGGTGCTGGAGAGCCAGCCCACTGGCACAGTGGTAGTGTCACCGCTTGTGACACTAACGACCGGGGTTCAGGAGTGAGGCTGGGGTGCTGGAGAGCCAGTCAGGGGAGTATGGTTGAGCATCCCATGGATGCTCACCTTCTCAGGAGAGGGAGTGTTCCTGGTCTCTGCCCCAATACTGCCATCTGGATGGCCACAGGAGAAACCTATTACTCCTGAAGTCACAGGTGAGAATGAGACAGGTTTCTTCACACCCTTTAGAGGACTACTACTCATTCTGCCTTCCTTAGAGGTATGGCAGTTACAGTATGATTAATATCCCCACTGTGGAAACAGATTCAGGTATTGTGAAGTCAGAGACCTGATATTCAAAATTGCGCAAAGCACAATGCAAAACTTTGCGCTCCGCATTGCAATAGCCTGGGTGCCCAAAGATGCTGTATTCAGTGGAATAGTGCACCGTCACTGTTCAATGGAATATAGGGCCATGTCAGCCCAGTGCTAAGCCACTTAGTGCTGCCCCCACATGGCTACCAAAATACAGTGCCAGAATGGAAACGCTCGAGCAAAATTTGCTGTATTTAAATGGACCCATGCAAATGAGCCCATTGGGCATGCAAGGCATAAAGGATCCATTTGCATGCCTCTTATGGGTTCATTTGCATGGGTAGCCTGGCTGATTTGCACAGCACCACTCCCCCCTCCCCAGTTGCCGGTCCCAGATTAGCTATCCCTGGTGCTAATGGTACCTCCTCCCACCCGTACCCATGCCAGATGGTAAGGAACAGCTTCCCTGGTTTCCAGTGGTCCCTCTCCCCACCCAATGTCTGCCTGATATTAAATATACATTTTCCTGGTGTCCAGTGGTACCTCCACCCACCCGATGTCCGCCCGATAATAAATATAAATTCCCCTGGTGTCCAGTGGTCCTTCCCCCCACCCGATGTCTGCCCGATATTAAATATAAATTCCCCCTGGTATCCAGTGGTCCCTCCCCCACCCAATATCCACCTGATATTAAATATAAATTTCCCTGGTGTCCAGTGGTTCCTCCCCATCTGATGTCTGCCCAATATTAAATATAAGTTCCCTGGTGTCCAATGGTACCTCCCTCCACCTGATGTCCACCCGGTATTAAAGATAAATATCCCTGGTGTCCAGTGGTCCCTCCCCTCACCCGATGTCCACCCAATATTAAATATAAATATCTCTGGTGTCCAGTGGTCCCGCCCCCCACCCAATGACCACCCGATATTAAATATAAATATCCCTGGTGTCCAGTGGTCCTCCCTCACCCCATGTCCACCCAATATTAAATATAAATATCCCTGGTGTCCAGTGGTCCTCCCTCACCCAATGTCCACCCAGTATTAATATAAATATCCTGGTGTCCAGTGGTCCCTCCCCCACCCAATGACCACCCGATATTAAATATAAATATCCCTGGTGTCCAGTGGTCCCTCCCCTCACCCGATGTCCACCCAATATTAAATATAAATATCCCTGGTGTCCAGTGGTCCCTCCCCCACCCAATGTCCACCCAGTATTAAATATAAATATCCCTGGTGTCCAGTGGTCCCTCCCCCACCCAGTGACCACTCGATATTAAATATAAATATCCCTGGTGTCCAGTGGTCCCTCCCCTCAGTCAATATCCACCGATATTAAATATAAATATCCCTGGTGTCCAGTGGTCCCTCCCCTCACCTGATGTTCACCCAATATTAAATATAAATATCCCTGGTGTTCAGTTCAGTGGTCCCCCACCCGATGTCCACCCAATATTAAATATAAATATCCCTGGTGTCCAGCGGTCCTCCCACCAATGTCCACCAGTATTAAATATAAATATCCTTGGTGTCCAGTGGTCCCTCCCCACCCGATGTCCACCAATATTAAATATAAATATCCCTGATGTCCAGTGGTCCCGCCCCACCCGATGACCACCCAATATTAAATATAAATTATCCTGGTGTCCAGTGGTCCCTCTCCCCACAGTCCCCATCCCTGCACAGCAAGGTGCCCCCACCCGCGCTCCCTGCTCCTGTTAAATGGTGGGTAGAAGCGTTGTGTGGAGGGCTGTGTCGCTCACCATCCACTATCCGTGACACTGATAGTCAGGTACAGGGGACTGAGGGGGTGGGTTGTTGGTGCTGCGGGTGGAAGGGGTCCACTAACCAACACCAAGGGAAGGGCTTTGCGGGGCCACAGATCACTGTTTGGGAACAGGGCTGGGGCTTTTTTGTGTGTAGGGGGGACTTACTTACAAAAGGCATGCTGCATGGCAGTGCCAGGCCAGCAGTCGCTGTGTGTGTGTGTGTGTGTGTGTGTGTGTGTGTGTGAGAAGTGACAAACTGGGGGGAGGGCTTTTCTCAGTACAGGGACGGGATCGGGTGGGAGGAGTGACCACTGGACACCAGGGTAATTTATATTTAATTTTAGGTGGCCATCAGGTGGGAGGAGGGACCACTTGACACCAGGTAAGATTCTTATTTTATTCATCAGGCACTGCATCAGGTGGGGGGGCCACTGGACACCAGGGAAGCTGTCCCTTACCATTGGGCATGTGTGCGGGTAGGGGCTGGGACCACTAGATACCAGGGATTATGACTGCCATCATCGGGCATGGGTGTGGGTGGAGAGGTGGACAACTAGACACCAGGGACTACTGTTTTGGGGGTCAGGGAGGCTGCCACACTTCCTCCACCAACTGTTAAGGTTGTGTGGGAGTAAGTTGTAGTGTAAGATGGTGGTATTTGCATCACGCAAGGGGACTGCGCAAAACGGCCTTCCGCAGCACAAATACTCTGAATATCGGACTACAGTGATATTCAGGTCCCCATCCCTTCATCGGCATTGCACCCCCTCCACAGTTTGCCTGGGCACAAACCCTGTTTGCCTGCGCTAACTGGACTTTTGAACCTAGGAAATCTATGCAAAGTCTGTTTGCATGCACAAACTAGGATTTGCGACTAGGCAAACCTTTGAATATCGAGCCCCAGATCTCTTAAGCATGTTGGAGTTGACTTCTACTGTACAAAAAGCATTGGTATCCCCATCTTTCAAAAAGATGACTATTACAGTATCTCCATGACATTTTCAAAAAACAGTATAATGATTCTACAATTGCCTGCATCAGCAACAGCAGTTCATAAGAGGGTAGAAAAAAATATATACAGTAGTAACTAAGACTGGTTCAGAATATCTTTACCAACACCCTGATGCTGAGAGTCTTATACAGGTGGCTGTATTTGAAAAGGCAAATGTTATTCAGAGTCCCTCCAGTCAGCCATGTGGTGCCACTAGACGGGATTACCTTATAATAGTTTATGAGCTCTTCATGGCAAGGCAACTCTTTTGAGCCAAGACTCCAGTCTGGGAGTATTTCAGCTCATAAATCTTCCAAGACTCAATCTTCTTCACAATTTTCACTTATGTCCTGGAGGCGTTAGGACCCCCTGGGAGCCCGAACTTTTCTGGAGGGCTGACAGCGCAGGTCAGCCCCACACATGTCACTGCATGCGCCTGCTGTTATGCAGCAGCGCCAGCCCACAACCGCCTCTGTTCTTTTTTTCTGCCATTGAGTGTGCAGCAGTAGCATTGCCATTCTTCATGCTGGGGCCAGAACTTCACCATCTATACAACGACAGCATTTAGTTTGAGTTTGTTATTTTAGTGTCAGTTTAGTTAACCAAACAAAAGTTTATACTTTCTAATCCCAGGAATCCCTCACATAATGTTTGCACTCTATTCATCAACAGTAGCTCCACAGAGACAGATGCCTCCCAGATGGAACCTGTTCTAATTATGGAATCTTGGTTCAAACTCTGCAGCCTTGCTGTGCTCTGGCAGCTGGTTAAATTTGTTTCTCTGTCTGGAAAGAGCAGTGCCCCCGAAGTCAGCTCCGTTATCATTGGTTCTCCAAAAAGTTTATTAATTTTAAAATGTTTTCAGAGTGTATTTACTGTTGTTTCAGTTAGTTCCTCAATTACTCTGCATTAGTTAGGGTGTTATTTTCACTACTATGGCCTCTCCGGTTCCAGTTTGATTCTAAGGAACCGGAGACTACCCTTTCTAGCTACCATTTTTGTTTTGGCTACTAATGTTAAATGAAACCACTTATCTAGTTATTTTAAAGTGGTTTCTTTTTTTTCTCAATTTGCAGTACAGGAAACCAAGAGCTTTTACTTTTCATTTCTGCCAGTGCCCTTTCACCTTACTTAATTGGTTCCTGGCACAGGAACCGCTATTTACAGCAAGAGACATTGTTTACTGCTGGGCTCTTGTTCTGTTGTTTTTTTGAGGGGGGGGGAGTTGTTTTACATTTTGTACCAGGATTTCTCTTATTTGGTATGCCTGGTAGACCTTGGGGGACCCTGGTGGGGGACCTACAGGCTCAACAATTTGTAAAAATTGTTTTCAACTCCTAGCAAGGGCACATTGCCATGAACTAAGTTCAGAGTTGCCAGGTTCCAGATCATGACTTTCTTAACTGCAAGTCCTGTCTTATTTTTTGCCCTAAAACCATAAAAAGGGTAAAAAAGATTAAAGAAATTATGACTTCTCAGTCTGCCTCCATGTCACCAAAAAAAATAATGAAAAAGGCTTTGAGGGGGTTCCTAAAGATGGTGAACAGCAAGCATCAGAAGAGTCCATCTCCTCATGTACAGCAGCAGCAACTTCAGTAAACGGTGACAACAAAAAAAAGATAAAGCTGCTCAGCCATCTGAACGATATGGTAAGGATAAATCAGAAAAAATTCCGAAAGGGGACCCTTGAATCCAGTGATTCATAGCCCAGATCAGGTTGTCACACAGGAAATAGCTCAGGTTCAAGCTAGGGAACTGTCAAAACCAGTTCACAGTGCTTCCCTTTGGCCTCACCTCAGCACCAAGGATATTCACAAAGTGCTTGGCTGTGGTGGCTGCATACCTGAGAAGGCAAAGTGGAATGGTTTTCTCTTACCTGGATGACTGGCTAGTCACAAGGAAAATAAAACAAGAGACAAGGTGCTCACTTCAGACTGTAAAAGCTCCTTGGAGACTCCCGAGTTATTGAAAAATCTGCAGGTAGAACCTGCTTGGGGTGGTGCTACTAGCAATGCAGTCATTACCTGTCAAGTACAAAGTTTGTCAGTCCTAATCAGAACCGACCACACCACAACAATGTACTACATGAAAGAGCAGGAAGTGACACGATCCTCAAAACTGTGTACAGAACCAATTAGGATCTGGGACCTGACATAATCCTTAGAAGTAAACATTTCTGCAGTGCACCTCCCAGGCAAAGGCAATATCCTGGCAGACTCCTTAAGCAGAATCAGCCAGGGAAATTATGAATGGGCCTAGAACCAACAGGTTCTGGCAGCAGTTTTCAGAAAGTGGGACACTTCCACAATAAACATGTTTGACTCTTGGGAGAACAATCAGCTGTCATAGTTTTGTTGCAGACCATCAGCCAGAGGGATAGTTCCAGAGGATGCCCTGGTCTTGGATTGGATAGGGAGGTTCCCGTGTGCCTTCCCACCATTCCCACTCGTATAGAAAGTCCTTCTGAATCTCAAGAGGGAACCTGCAACAATGATCCTAATAGCCCCAAACTGGGCCAGACAGATTTGGTACTCGGTGCTCCTCACCCTGTCCAGCAATACTCCAGTCAGCCTGCCATTAAGTCCCCCTGTATGTCTTTATACCATTTCCACTGATATAGAAAGTCCTCCTGAAACTTAGGAGGTCACAATTATCCTAATAGCCCCAGACTGTGCTAGACAAGCCTGGTACTCAGTGCTCTTGGCCCTGTCCAGCGAGAGTCCAATCAGCCTGCCATTAAGTCACAATCTGCTGACTTTAGCTCATGGCAGGATAACATTCACAAACCCCAGGACACTACACCTGAGGGCATGGTCCCTGAAGAGTCTGACTACTCTGGATTGAATCTCTCAGAGGATATCCTGAAGGCACTTAGGATTTCAAGGAAACCAGCAACCAGGAAAGCATATTCCTCTAAATGGAAAATGTTTTTGTACTGGTATACCGTGCAGAAGAATAATCCCAGCAGGGTTTCCTGTAGTCCTAGAATACATACCTACAGTCTCTGTGCCTTAGGCCTTCAACACTAAAGGTGCGCTTAGCAGCAGTGTCAGCTTACTTATCTGCAGGCAAGGGAAAGTTGCTGATCTCACAACCTATTTTCAAAAGGTTTTTTAAAGGCTTCAGTCATTTGTACCCACCGCTGAGGGACCCAGTCCCCGATGAGATCTCAATGTCTGCTTTACCCAGCATTTGGAGGCTCTGTTTGAACCTGTGGACACTGCTGATTTAAAGTATGTCACATGAAAAATCATATTCCTCATTGTCATGACCTCTGCTAGGAGGGTAAGTGAAATGCTAGCTCTCTGCACAGAGCCAAATTACATAATCTTCCATAGTGATAAGGTAGCCCTTAGGACCAGTAGAAAATTCCTACCAAAGGTGGTGTTTGAATTCCACTTGAACCAATCGGTAGCACCTTCTGTGCTCTAACCAGAACTCTCCAGTCCGGGTGAGCAGAAGTTGCACAGCCTTGACCTGAAACGAGTTCTGGTTATCTACCTACTGAACAAAAGGTGTCAGATCCCAAAACACTCAGCTTTTTGTTACTTATGGTGAGGTTGGCAAGGTAAACCAGCAACTAAGAGGTCTGTCTCTCACTGGATAGTCGCTTGCATCCAGTTCTGCTATGAAAAAGCTAGGAAATGCCATTCAGAATCTTAAGGGCACACTGTACAAACGGTACCTCTGCAGCATCCATAAGGGGCATTCCCTTATTAGACATTTGCAAGGCAGATACCTGGAAAACAGTGTACACCTTCGCAAAACACTACTGCCTGGACATATAGTCCAGGAGGGATGCTAGCTTTGGTACTGGTGTCTTACAGAACTTTTTTCCTAAGTAGATTCTAACCACAGGAATCCCTTACTGAATGTTTACACTCTTTGCATCTATCTTGTTGATGACAGATGCTACGGGGATGGAACATGTTCTTGTTATGGAATTTAGAATACTGGTTCAAACTCTGCAGCCATGCCCCAGGCTGTCAATTGGTCAGATTTGTTTCTCTGTCTGGAGAGAGCAGTCGTCCCAAAGTCAGCTCCGGTATTGCTGGTGTTACAGCTAGTTTATTTATTTTAAAATGTTATTTAAAGTGTATTTACTGTTGTTTAAGATAGTTCCTCAATTACTCTGAGTCAGTTAGGGAGTTATTTTTACTGTTATTGTCTCTCTGGTTCCAGTTTGATTCCCAGGAACCAGAGACTCCCTATCTGGCTACCAGTTTTTTCTTTTAGGCTACTAGTGTTAAATTAAAGGACTTATCAATTTGAAGTGTTTTCACTTTTTTTCTCAATTTACAGTATAGGAAATGGAGCATTTTCACTTAACATTTCAGCCTGTGACCTTTCACATTAATTAATCGGTTCTTGTTACAGGAACTGCAGTTTGACCTTTGGCACAGTTTTATAGAACACAAGAAATTTTTTACTATTTGGCTCTTGTTCTGTAGTGTTTTCTGGGAATTGTTGTCAATTTTTTATCAGAATTTCTCTAAATTGGTATGCCTGAGAGACCAAGGGAACCTACAGGCCCACAAAATTGTAAAAATTGTTTCTATCCCCTGGCAAAGGCAGAGTGTCATGAGCTGTGTATACAGTGCCTAAATCCAGAACACAACTTTACTATTTGTAAGTTCTGTCTTATTATTTGTCCTAAAACCTTAAAGAAAAAGGCAAAAAAGAAAAGAAGGAATTATGACTTTTCAGTCTGCCTCCTGGTCACCAAAAAAATTTAATAAAAAAAGGCTCTGAGAGACCCTAATGTGCAGGAGCAACAACTACTATAAAGGGTGATGACGGGAAAGATAAAACTGCTCAGCCATCTGAAAGGCATAGTAAAGATGGATCAGATACAATGGTGTTAGAAAGGGGGAACCCTGAATCCAGTGATTGCAAAATTAAAAATGAAAGAGCCTCTGAGCAGATATTGGTAACGGTGCTTGCTAAAAGGAAACTTAAAGAAAAAAATGTCACTGCTACTCTTCCTGAATGGAGAAAGGCGCAGGCAGATGACACAGAAAAACATATCCTCATCTGAGGACATATCAAAGATGTAGCAATTTTCCCAGGCCATCTAGGCCATGGGAGATTTTAATCATGTGACTGTCAACACCTTCTCCGGCCTCGGGCTCCAACCTATCTGTCTGCAGAGCAGGATGATGAAGAACACTACATACAAGAGGAGGAAGGTGACCTCATGGAATTCAGAGGGTGCAGCGGAGCGAGACTTTGGCTCTCTTCCAAGCATAATGAGGACTATGTTTCTTTTTTTCCCTCATTTGTCAGACACATTCTTGATACTCTCAACATCCCCCCTCAAGAAACTTGAGGAGGATGACGAGGATGCTGAATTTATGGATATGATGAGTATGGTACCTGCAAGGATGTTGCTAGTCCCAATACATGGATCACTTCAGAAGGCCATATCAGAAATCACGTCTGCACCTACTTCAGCTGCAGCCATTGATAGAAAAATTTAAAGAAAATATCAGTTGGACAGACAGGGGGTGGAATACCTGCATGCCCACCCTGATCATCAAGGTGTAGTCCAGGCTGCTGCTTGCAAGACAGCAAAACTCTCCCTGTCTCCACAGCCCCCTGAAAAGGACTCCAAAAAATTGGATACTATGAACAGAAAGGTTTATACCTCAGCTTCCCTGCTCATCAGGCAGGCAGCTTATTCAGCATATATAGCACAGTATCAGAAAGCACTATGGAACACAATTCTGGCACTTGCTGATAAAGCAGATAGTGAGCTGGCATAAGACTTATTTGCCACAGCAAGATCAGCCTTAGATACCACTAAATACCATTTCTGCACTGTTGTGGACACTAGTGACACTTCAGCCAGAGTTCTACCTTACGTAGTGTCCTTAAGAAGATGTTCCTGGTCAAGGACTGCCATCCTTTCCCAGAATACTCAGACCAAAGCCATGGATTTATCCTTTGAGGGCAGTTCACATTTTGGCTCACCACTTCCGGGAATTGGTAAACATTATCACAGACAAGAGTGTTCTGGAGCTAGTGAGCCAGGGATTGTCTCTGCAGTTCAAAAAATTTCCAAAACTGCAGAAACACAAAAGCTTTCCATCTCACCATCCCCAAGAAAGAATGTTGCTGGAACTGGAAGTAAATAAATTGCTGCTAGCAAAAGCAGTAGAAAAGGTCCCTGCCTCTCAGTGGGACAAGGGTCTATTCTCAAGGTACTTCCTGATCCACAATAAAAATGGGGAGAGCTGACCCATTTCAGATCTGAGGTATCTGAACAAGTATATCAAAAAAGAGGTATTCAAGATGGTCACAGATACCACTGTAACCCCTAGGCAGCGCTACTCCTAGAGTTACACCCCTGCCTACTACCTACGAGTTAGGCTGAGGGGTTTGGGTTCTCAAACTTTTTTTTACAGATTGAACAAACTTTATTGTACTATAACAAACTTAACAGTTCACAATTATTAAGCAATTTGAAACGTAATCTATAAGAACAAAAAAGCAGAAACATGTCCAAGAAAGTACATTTTGTATTAAAAAAGAAAAGAAACAAAAATAAAATCCAACTCTCCTTCCCTCTACCAAATCCCCCCATCCACCAGAGGATAAAGAGGGGATCAAACCAGGGCAAAGGTGAATTAAAAAGTTTGAACCCAATCTGTCAAGTTATACAAAGGAATAGACCATATATGAGGACTAGATTTTACACTCAGATTGTTAGAAGGGTCCGTAAAGGTTCCCAGACCTTATTGTATTTTGATGAGTTGCCAGACTTACTGGCAATGGTATGTTCTGCTTGTAGAGCAAACAGTATCTCTTTGTACCATTCAATACATTGTGGTGTAGACTGGTCTAACCAGTGGCATAGAATAATCTTTTTTGTACATGCTGAGATTAAGGCCATATGGGGTCTCTGGGTTCCAAAAAGGGTATTGGTATAATCACCCAAAATACAAACAGTTGGAGTGAAAGCCTCAGACAAACCCAGTGATGGGTTTAACCGGGCACAAACTGATTCCCACAAGGGAGCCGCTTTTTCACAGAACCACAATATATGAAGTAGGGAGCCAGGCTCCTTGCCACGTCTGGTACAGGAATCAATGGGTAGTCTGCCCATTTTTTTAAATTTGACTGGGGTATAGTAAAGGTTGTGAATTATATTGAACTGCATGAGGAGGTATCTGTCCCACTTTAAAAATGTATACATATGTTTCCAGAGAGTCGGACAATGTCTAGGTAATGAGGAGGATGGAAGAGATTGATCCCAACTGTAGAACCGTTGCCCTTCCTGGGAAGCCAGGGATTCTTGTAATGACTGGTAGTAATATGAGATATGGTGTGAGACGGGGGCCTTTTCAAGAATAAGGAAAATTAAGTCACCTAGTGGACTACACCAGGGTCCATTGCCTAAGAATTGTAAGAGCATGTGTGATAGCTGAAAGTAACGAAAACAAGTAAAGGTGGGCCAGTTATACTTGATCCGTGCCTCCTGAAAGGGTAACAACTTCCGGTTGCCCATAAGACCTTCAATAATGGAGATTCCCATATCAGGCCAAAATGTCTTGGAGATTGGTTTGCCTGCTATGCATAAGTTTAGATTCCCAAAAAGGGGATGGGCTATGTCCCTGTGTGGATGGATTTTAAATAAAGAGCAGAGTTGTGCATGAATTTTCAAAGAGGCTGCCAAAAGCGTGTCCTTCAGGGGTCAAGGGAGATTTTTTTCTGGGAAGGTAAGGGAGTGACTGTATGTTAATCCCATTAGTATAGCATAGGACCCTCTCTATGTCCACCCATTGTGGAACATAGGACGTGTAAGGGTCAACCTTAGCCCATCCCAACCAGTGGGAAAGTTTAGTAAGGTGTGAGGCTAAATAGTATAAAAAAAAATTAGGGACCTGAAGCCCACCATCTAATTTATTATGCATTAAAGTTACCAAAGCTCTGCGGGTAGTTTTACCTTGCTAGATGAATGTAGAAATGATTCTATGGACTCGGTTAAACCATTTTAGGGGAAGGGCATAACTGAACATCTGGAGGGGATATAATAGCTGGGGTAGGATATTCATTTTAATGATGTTCAGGTGGCCCCACATACAAAGGGGTAGTGAGGACTAGCAGTCTAGGTCAAGTTTAATATGTTGCACCAGTATGTCCAGATTGAAGCACTGCACTGTTAAAGAAGAGGTACTGAGGTATATCCCCAAATACTTTAACCGATCCTGTCTCCAGGAGAGGCCATGGTGCTCCATATCTGCCTTGAAGATCAGATTGTTAAGAGGCATGACCTCAGTCTTAGCTAAATTTAGTTTATAATTAGACACACTACCAAATTGAGATATGATCTGCAGAGTAGCAGGCAGGGATGCGGTGGAGGAGGAGATATGCAAAATAATGTCATCTGCATAGACTGATAACTTGTAATCTATCTGACCAATAGTGATACCTGAAACCAAAGGGGAAAGATTAAGTTTATGGATAAGTGGTTCCAGAAAGAGACTGGATAAAAAAGGGGAAAGAGGACAACCCTGCTTGGTGCCCTGATGGAGAGTGAACGAGGAGGATAAAACTCCGTTACGTAAGACACGAGCAGACAGGGAAGAATAAAGCACCTTGACCCACTGGAGGAACTCCAAAGGGATCTGGTATCTGGGAAGTATGGCGAACAGGTAGTTCCATGAAACCCTGTTAAAAGCTTTTTCATTGTCCAGGGAGGCCAAGGCTGCAGGAAGGGGGGAATCCCTGGACGCCAAAAGGAGGTAAGACAATTTTCTGAGATGATCGGCTGAGAGCCTGCCTCTCACAAAGCCCACCTGTTCTCTGCTAATAAGAGAATCCCATACAACAGTCCCAATCTACAGGCCAATACCTTAGCCAAAACTTTAATATCTATATTAATAAGGGATATTGGTCTGTGGTTGGAGACCCGAAGGGGGTCCCTGTCAGGTTTTGTATGACCACTATTGTTGCTTCAGTGAAGGAGAGAGCAGTGAGACCTTCTTTAAAATTATAATTATAAGTATCAAGTAGTATCGGCGCTAGTTGTCCCTTACAAGCGTTATAAAAATTAGTGGTAAAGCCATCCGGGCCAGGGGATTTGTCCGAGGCTAGGGAGTCAATGGCTTGGGAGATCTCTGCTAGGGCCAAGGGGGCCCTCAGAATGGCTACCTGTGAATCATTGAGTTGGGGGAGGGGTGTGTCCCCTAGGAAATTCTCCAGCTGAGCAGGACAGAAGGGGGAGGAAGAAGAGATATACAGTCATTGACAGAAAGTTTTAAAGGAATCCTCAATATCTCGGGGAGAGGTGAGAAGACTGCCTGAATCAGTCTGAATTGATGGAACAATTTTATCCATGGTCTGAGACTTTAATCTGAGAGTCAGTAGTTTCCCAGCCTTTCCCCCCTTGGTCAAAATACCGCACTTTAGAGCACGAAAGAAGGTGTTTGGCCTTTTCCCCAATAGGATATTATATTGAGATCGGAGGCTTTCCAACCTTTTCCACTCTGGATGTGAAGGGTCTTGAGAAACTTTGACCCCCGTGTTCGGATGTGGGTTAATAAAGAGGTGAGAGTAGCTGTGACCTGTTTTTTCTGTTTAGTCGGTAATTTAATTAGCTCCCCTCTTAGAGCGCACTTCAGAGCGCCCCATAGAATATCTAAAGTGGGCTTGGATGGAGAATTAATTTCCATAAAGGAAGCAATAAAGGACTGCAAATGCTCCAGTAGGTCTTTAGATTTAAGGAGTTGATTGTTTAGGATCCACATCTTATCTCTAGTCAGTGTGGGGGCAAGGATTAGTCGAAGAAGGGCGGGGTAATGGTCTGATATCACATTAGATGAGTAATAGCATAAAAGAACCCTGAGAAAGAATTCTACCCCCAGTAAAAAGTAATCCAGTCTGGAGGAAGAATTGTGTGGCAGGGAGTAAAAAGAGTATTCTCGACTATGTAGGTTCAGTGTTTTCTACAGGTCTACCAGGCCCGCTGAGCTCATTAAATCTTGGAGTGCTAACTGTGTGGGGGAAAGGGCCCATCTGATTTTACCAGTCCTGTCCAGGTTGTTACATAAAACTATATTCTAGTCCCCTCCCAATACTATTGGGAGAGAAAGCCAGGGGGCTAGAATGGTTGCTAGGGTGGAGAAAAAAGGAGGGTCTTCAACGATGGGACCATAAACGGCTCCAAGAATCATTTCCAAATGTCCAAGTAGGCCTCGTAGAATGATATAGCAGCCACTGGGGTCCGCTACTTCTTTAAGGAGCTGACAATGGATTCTCTGGGCTATGAGCACAGCCATCCCTTTTTTACGGGAATCTAAGCCGGCTCCAAATGTTTGTCCCACCCAGGATCACCTGAAGAGGAGAACCTGGGATGGGGGTAGGTGAGTTTCCTGCAAAAAAGCTATGTCTCCTTGCAGTTTGTTCAAATGGAACAGTATTTTTGCCCATTTAGTGGGAGACTGTGCCCTTTAATGTTCTAAGTGCAGAAATTATAAGCAGTCATGTCTAAATATAAAATGGTAATGTAGTCCAGGATTCTATTGCTGAAAGGCATATAGGAAAAAGGACTTGAACTCTTGGTGGAGATTAATCCTCAGGTGGTCCCCCCCCTTCCTTATCCCTTCCAAACCTGGTAAATCCCCCCCATAACCCACTCCTTCCCACCCTCCCCTGACATAGTGCAAGATGATATCCAGCCCATCACAAATCTCATGGCAGGAGATAGGAACCATGGCGCTTTAAATGTGATGGGAATCTCCAGAGAGAAACATAAAGTCCCCACCCCCCCATCAATCTGGCTTCTGGGAACGATAAAGACAGGCATCCTTCTGTCAACATCTCTACCCTCCCCCCGCACCACCCAATTCATATATCTGCGGGTTCTCAAAAATTCTTGGCCAACAAAATCATGGCATAGCCACATTAAACCCAATCAAACCCCCTGCCAGAAGGAAAAACTCTAGACTAATAAGTCAGTAATGTAACATTAAGATCAGTAAAAATCTGAAAAGAGAAGAAACACTAAAACTCAATGGCCCAGATATTCAAGCTGCGCCAGGCTGTGGCGCAAGCCTGGGCGCAACGCAACTTGGCTACGCAGGGGCGCTGACTGGGCGATATTCAACGGAGCTGTGCCATGGCTCAGCATCGTTGAATATCGCACCCTGGCCACCCGCAGTGCACATGGCGCAGTGGCAGTGCGCCAGTGCCAGTGGGCAAAGTGGAGCATGTGGATGCGCTAGCGCAAGTTCCATTGCGCAAGGCACAGCAACCACGATATTCAAAAGCTGACATGCAAATGGGTCCATAATGTATGCAAGGCGCACATGGGGCCATTTGCATGTCTTTATGGCCCCATTTGCATGCAGGTGTGCCGATCCCTGACGACTTGTACCTGGCGCCCTGCCAGGCAGCAGCCATCGGGACCAACGCCCCTGCAGCGTGATCGCGCCATTTGTAAGATAAAAAGATCCCAATATCCCTGGTGGTCCAGTGGACCAATAAGTTTTGAACCGGTGGTACGAATCTGCTCGATCGTGGGCTTAGTGTTAAAATAGATACATTCTGAATCCTCGTGGTTCAGTGGACGAAGTCTGCCGATCACGGGCTTATGTGACAGAATATTACACCTATATCATTGCGGTCCAGTGGACCCCTTCTCATTTGCCACTGATCCCTCACTGCCCGCCCCCGGTCAATGGTGGGCGCAGCACTTACCTGCTCAGCCGCGTTGCCTGGCCGACGACATCGCTGCAGGTTACAATTCATAGTACGCGAGCCAGTGAGCACATACAGCCCATGTCGCATTGCTGCCATTCCAGATGAACGTAATACGGTAGTTGGCTGCACGCTCATTGGCTACGCTTGTGGACCAATGCGGCGACAGCCTCACCGGCGGTGTGCCAGTTTCGCCAGGCAGCGGCGGCAGGCGGGTGGGGTGCTGCCGCCCACCGCTGACCGGGGGGGAGCGGGGCGGTGGGGATCAGTGGGCGGGAAGGAGGGTCCACTGGACCACCAGGGATATAGGTGTAATATTCTGTCACACTTAAGCCCGCGATCAGGCAGACTTCGGTCCACTGGACCACCAGGAATTCAGAATGTATCTATTTGTCACACTTAAGCCCACGATCGGGCAGACTTCGGTCCACTGGACCACCAGGGATTCAGAATGTATCTATTTTTCACACTTAAGCCCCCGATCGGGCAGACTTCGGTCCACTGGACCACCAGGGATTCAGAATGTATCTATTTTTCACACTTAAGCCTGCGATCAGGCAGACTTCGGTCCACTGGACCACCAGAGATTCAGAATGTATCTATTTTTCACACTTAAGCCCGTGATCGGGAAGACTTTGGTCCACTAGACCACCAGGGATTCAGAATGTATCTATTTTTCACACTTAAGCCCGCGATTGGGCAGACTTTGGTCCACTGGACCACTAGGGATTCAAAATGTATCTATTTTTCACACTTAAGCCCACGATCGGGCAGGCAGCAGTCCACTGGACCACCAGGGATATAGGATAAACTATTTATTTACTGAAGCCCGCGATCGGGCGGGCAGCGGTTCACTGGACCACAAGGGATGTGTTTTTTTTTCTTTATTTTACTAATGCCCATGATCTGGCATGGGGGGGCGCCACCAGGAGATGCAGCCGGAGCTCGGGTGGCCACCTGAGTGGCAGCTGCCGGTCGCCTACAATGCGGCAGCTCACCTGTGGGTGGCCATCCGTTGTTCTTTTTGGGGATCAATTTTGTGCTGGCACATGTAGGGAGTTAGCATGCATGGCTCCGCACATCTGGGCTGAATATCGGGCTGTGCAGAGTATGCATGGGCATGCCCCCCCACCTGCGCCTGCATACATTACTGATGCGCTCCGGCGCATTGGGATTTGTGCCGTGCACTTTCCACTTTGAATATTGCGCCGGGGTGCATCAGTGGGTTGTGCATGGCACAACACTGTTGTACCATGCACAACCCTTTTGAATATCTGGGCCAATAGGTATATTTACTTTTATCTACACTACTACCTATATTCAAAAATCTTAATATAATTATCGTAATGATATCTCCAGTAAAGGACTTGAAGTACAACAAATAATCAGTAGCGGCTCTAGCCACAAATGGTTACCGGGGCACAGCTGGGGCACAACAGATGGCAGCCAGGGCACTGATATATTGTTACTATGGGGTAAGCTCTGTACCATATGGGGCAGCAACTGGGGCACAGCATTTTTTTACCAGGGCACGTGCCCTGGTGGGCCCTGGTGTAGAGCCACCCATGCAAATAATGGAGTGATTGACCAGGCATTTATAACTCCTTAGCAAGTCAGCAGTAAACGCAGATATTTGTCTTTCAAAGCAATATATGACATACATTCCTGAATGAGGGGAAAAAAAATCTATATGAAGTAGGAAACAGCCTAAAACAGTAAATTTCAATGTCCTACTATGCCCAGAAAAAAACTCTAGGTGTCACTGTATGAATAAAAGGTGAAACATTATTCCTGTGAGGGGATATAACCGATCAAACAGTGAGCCCCAGCTGACAAATCAAATATCCTAGGGCAACTGCAGTTCCCAAAACAGAACAAAGTTACTTATTCATGAACATCACTGAAAGCAGTTTCCATAATGTAGAGAATAACTAAAAATTAAAATGACAGCTGAAAGTGACACGATCAGCCCGTCGGTCTCCCAGAGAGACAAGGAATAGCATGAAGTGGCTGGTGAATGATCAAACTAAAATATCCAGTCTCATCCTAAGACACAGTACAGGATGACAGAGTTGCAGCCTTGTAGCATACCAAGGCAAGGGGGTGTGCAGGGAGCCGACAATAAGGCTAAAGAACTCGAGGCAGTACCTGGGTTGACAGTCAATATTCTTTAGTAGGTGAACAGATCAGGGCCCAGTTGAATCTTGGAGACTCAGATCAGTACAAGGGTGATTGCGAGTGATAAGATCCTGATTAGATGACAGGCATCCATAGTAGAGATCTTTCAAGAGTAGCTGAAGATTCTTTAGGGCTGGAACTGGCTCGTCGAAGGAGTGCCAAGTGTTCTGGATACGTATCTGCAGGCGAGCCAGATATAGCATTCTAAATGTAATGCCTGCAGGGATCAGCTTGGAAACAATGGGATGGAATGCTGCCCTTTTTTGCCTCATTGATGCAGGGAGGTCCTGGGATACTCGGAGTTTGCTGCCTTCCCAGGCAACCAATTGGAGCTCTCGTATTTTATTCAATACATGCTGTTTATCAAGGAAATTTAAAAGCTTCAGTATAATGGGCGGAGGAGGCGTGTTGGGTGGAGGTCTAGGGTGCAGAGCCTGGTGAACACGTTCCACAGTGTAGTGTGGCCTATTTGGAGAGGGCCCAGCTATTTTGTCTAAAAGCTTCTGCATAAAGAGGACTGGTGTGGACCCCTTGGTTTCTGCAGGTAGACCCAGAATGACTAAGTTATTCCTCCTACTCCTACCTTCTAGAGCTTCCATTTTTGTTTCTATTTTGTGGAGCCGTTGTCTGAGGGAGGTTATCGCCGGGTCTGTGTGCTCACGCCATTTTTCAAGATGTATCGACCGAGCTTCAACATCCCCAACTGTTTTATTTTTGGTGCTCATTTCTTGTCTGATGGAGGTGAGCTCAGAAGTAAGGCTTAACAGTGTGTCTTTAATGGGTTGTAATTCGAGCATGAATTTTCCTTCTTTAGAAGTAGCTCCTTGCCTGGCTGAGGTGTTGGCAGGCCATGGATTTTTTAGAAGCCTTTTCTGGTGTCTGTGGCGGGGTATGAGGAGGCAGACTTTGCTGCATCTCAGAGTCCATAATGTATCGAGGTTCAAAGGGAAAACCACCGCGCTAGCTTCCAGAGAATATCAGGTAGTTAGGTAGGCAGTTCTTGTTAGAAATAAGTAAAGTTATATTATAAAATGATACGTAAATGAGTCAGGTGAGTGGGAGCAAGATGAAGGAGCAGCTAGTCTCGAGCAGGCATCACGCAACTCCTCCTGGGTTCTCAAACTTACATTAGGTTCTAAAAAAGCGTAGTACCTCCACTCAGAGTTTAGATTTAAAGTGGGCTAACTGTTACCTGGTACAACTCCCTGAGATGTCATACCACCCACAATTACCTTTTGCCACCCCAAAACATGACCCATTAGCATTCCCCCACATTTCAAACATTTTGTAATTAAAGACTCTCTCTAATAATATGCTCATGATAACCGTTTGCAAAACGCAATAACAAAAATATTTATTTAGGGGACATAGGCGTTAGGAAAGGGAAACAGGAGGAATAAGGGTTATGTAGTGATTCTATTACAAATGTACACATGATTTGTTTGTGCTGGTGAAACCCTCCAGCTGGACGAGTACCAGATTAAAAAAAAAAAAAAGGAATCACATTTTACCAACCCAAAAGATATCCAGAGCCCTGGCTATCTAAACTGCATTAAATCAGATGTTGCACCTTTAATTTCCTCACCACTGGTACCAGTTCCCAGACATGTATGAAACCCCGCAATCTCACACTATGTCTTAGGTACCCAGTTGCCAAAGTCCTGGATGGTTGCAGGCCTAGTGGATGTTGCAGCTGGTGGCGTTGGCCAGCTTTAATTCAAGAGGAAAGGATTAACTTGGAAGACAAATTAACAACATTCAATTTCCTTAGCAGAGGTTCAAGGGTTGCCCTGCTTTTGGCAGAAGAGCAGGGGTTGCCCTGCTTGTCGCAGACTGAACATTTCAGGAGAAGGTTACCAGGGTTGGAACATGGATTGGCAATCCTGAATATCCAGCACATTCACATGGTTGTCACATCCAGTACATTTATATCTCTAGAATGTCTGTATTCCCAGACATAATTAGCAAGGTGGAAAACTGTCATTTCCAGATTATTAAGCCAGTCTTAAATTGACTTTGAGATCTCAGTCTCTTAATGTGGCAATGTGGCTATGGCTGGCGGCTCCACAGGATAGTCTTGACCGGATAATGGACATAGGTGCATCACAGCACATTCATATGATTTTTTCTGACACAGGTGCATCTCAGCACATTTATGATACCATTAGGCTCACGATGGATCCCCCAATAGTTAGACACTGTTTGGGCTCTTTTGGGTCCCCCAGCAACAGCTACAATCTGCAAAAACAGTTCCAGAGCTCCACCCATGCTGGGCACAGGGCAGGCATGGCAAGATGTGAACTGAAGAACTATCTTCTATCGAATAGTCACTTTGGGCAAGGCGGCCCAGATTGATTAAACTTGCTTTCTGATCACTTGAACAGTTACAGGGATATGACGTCCCATAGTTACGGTACATCTCAGCACATTTATTTTACTATTAGGCACACAATGGGTCCTCCAATAGTTGCATGCTGTTTGGGCTCTCTTGGGTCCCCCAGCAACAGCTACAATCTGCAAAAACAGTTCCAGAGCTCCACCCATGCTGGGCACAGGGCAAGCAGGGCAAGGTGCAAACTGAAGAACTATCTTCTATCGAACAGTCACTTTGGGCAAGGCGGCCCAGATTGATTAAGCTTGCTTTCTCTCTTGCACCGGGGGTTACAAGAGTACTTACTCAGGTTCCTCACGGATGATCCCCGCTATAAAAGGCTCCTGATGGTCTTCAGTTCTCTCACAACTGAGGTCTTTTTTCAGCTCTCTCACAGCTGCTTGATGTCATCTTGTTTCGATCCACATCTTTCCCTGACGTGGAAGGGTGAGCTAGCACCTGGAGGACATTCTGGCAACCTCCAGGCTAGCAGTTTAACAAACTACATTACTTTTAAACTTTAACTAAATAATGAAGGCAAACTCTGTCTAGGCTAGAGAGGATTAATTGGATCTCCAGGCTTGGCCGCATGGCTGGGGCCAGAACCCCCCACCCCTTTGGTGGGGCTCCTGCTCAAATCTCTTTCTCTCAATCTCCCTCTTGAATCTGGATCTGGAATCTAGAACCTGGCAAAATGCTGGAAAACACTGTCTCTTATAGGGCTATCCTGAGGCTCCTGATTGGCTGAAGCGTTTGGTTGCATGGCCTCCAATTGGCTGGAGCACCTGTCAATCACAAAAATTAATAATGCATGAACCTCACTCGATGCACTGTTGGTCTGCTGTTTTGGTGCCTAGAATTAGGTCCCTGTAAGTACCCATGAGCACTTGGCATTTACCCATGAGCTTTGGTGAATGTCCCACAGGTCCTGGCTTGGTTATCCTGGCTTTCCGATTGGCTGTGGCTGCTTGCAATGGCTGCTTAACCCACTGTCCTTTGAGCAGATTAAGTACAGTCTCAAACAATGTTCTGGTGCAGCCAGAAATAATTAAATATTTGCCCCAATGCCCCACAGTTTATTAGCCCTGGTAGTGTACTTGTTGTCGCTGCACAGAGCCTTCAGTTTGCTCAGTCCATTTTCCTGTCACTACTGCCGATATTTTAGCTCCCTGACATGCAGCAGCAGATAGGCTGACTTTTTCTCTGAGTCCCTCAATTGCTGGTGCAGCCAGGAGCAGTGTTTTTATTTAAACACTTCCCCCTTGTATAGCAAGTCCCCCAAACATAAAGAGCAAGTTGCAATATTTATTTGAGGCATTTCTTTTTCTTTTCATCTGCGGCCGAAATACAACTGCTCCGAGGACAAACAGGTTCTCATGAATATTTAAGTGCGATTGGGGCTCCAGCTCATTAATATTCATGAGCCCCGATCAAAATTCCCTTGTGGATCTCCTTTATTTTTTCTGAAAGCAGCCACGTAGGGGCCTGTCTGTGGTCACCGGGTCCCACTTAGCTGATAGGGATCCCAGGACCAATGGAACACTCCTCGGACTGACCACCAGCTGGAGTGGTCGGAGATCAAAGGCGCCATTCATGCCTGCGCAATCCCCATTGCCTTGAGGGCATGATGCAAGCGAGTAATCGCGGTTGGACTTATCGAGCCCTGCAGGACTGGATTTTACAAGGGCTGTGACTGGGGCACAAAATGGCAGAAAAGAAAAGAATTGCATGCTGATCCTTGAGGCGCTCAGGAGAGAACAGGAACAAGGGCTGCATGGTGGCAGGTAAACCCCCATTTGGCAGGGGGGTTACACCATCTTTGCAGTCAAGTCACTGGCTGGGATCTTTGTATCTAAAAGATGCTTATTTTCATATCCCAGTCAGGCCATCACACAGAAAATATTTCATGTTCAAGCTAGGAAACTGCCAATACCCATGCATAGCTCTTCCCTTCAGTCTCACCTCAGCACCAAAGGTATTCACAAAATCTTTGGCTGTGGTGGCAGCACACCTGAGAAGGCAAGGTGTGGTAGTTTTTCCCTACCTGGATGACTGGCTAATCTCAGGGAAGACAGAACAAAAGACAAGATGTGCACTCCAGTTTGTAAAAAGCACCTTGGAGAATCTGGGATTCTTGATAAATCTGAAGTCTCAAGTAGAACATGTTCAAGTATTGGACTTCATAGGAGCAGAGCTAAATACCCTGCAGGGGAAAGCCTTCCTCCTGCAGGCCAGTGTTGCAGCTTTGATAGATAAAGCAGAGTCATTAACAGCAGGCCACCTAAGACCTGCAAGGGTCT
The DNA here is from genome assembly GCA_016271365.2 of Neoceratodus forsteri. Lineage (NCBI taxonomy): Eukaryota > Metazoa > Chordata > Ceratodontiformes > Ceratodontidae > Neoceratodus > Neoceratodus forsteri. The sequence goes on from CM057456.1 coordinate 215,018,834, forward strand.
TCTTGCAGTTACTGAACACACGGCCGCATCCACAACTTTGGTTCCGTGGGCCAGGTTCCAAATGAGAAACATCCAGTACCACTTAAAGAGACAATTGGTTTCGAAGATGGGCACACTAGGTGGGCCAAGCAGTCCTTATCTGTCATCAAATTTTATGTTTCTATACATAAGGCAATCCTAGTTGGGAGTAGGAGGAAGTAGGCTGGTGGTTAACTAGGATCTACAGCTTATCCGTTAGGTAGGGAAATGGGCAGACTAGGTGAGCCAAGCGGTCCTTATCTGCCATCAAATTCTATGTTTCTATACCCCCTCTCAAAACTAGTGCCAGTGACAAAAACATTGGTAAAGTCACTAGAGAGGTGGAAGGAAGAAAGCAACCTCAGAGAGGGTATTTCCTTCGGCAATCGCCAACAAGTATCATTACTACAGATGCTTCACTCCTGGGGTGTGGTGCCCACATACAAGACCTTACAGTAAGTGGCACATGGAACCCACAGGAGTCCCTGGAACAGACCAACCTTCTGGAGCTCAGGGCAGTACTGCTAGCAATCCAGTCCTCTTCCTCCCAGCTGCAAGGTCAGTCTGCCTACATCAGAACAGACAACACCCCAACAATGTACTACATAAACAAGCAGGGAGGGACAAGAGCCTCAAAACCATGTACACAAGCAATGAGGATCCAAGACCTGGCATACTCCCTAGAAGCAAACATTTCTGTTGTGTAGCTGCCAGGCAAAGACAATATCATGGCAGACTCCTTATGCAGAATCAGCCAGGGAAATTATTAATGGGCCTTGAATCAGCAGGTTCTGGCCACAGTTTTCAGAAGGTGGAACAATCCCATAATAGACCTGTTCACATCTTGGGAGAACAGTCATTTCCCATAGTTTTGTTGCAGACCAGCAGCCAAAGGGACGGTCCCAGAGGACACCCTGGTCTTGGATTGGACAGGGAGGTTCCTGTATGCCTTCCCACCATTCCCACTTATATAGAAAGTCCTCCAGAAGCTCAGGAAGGAACCTGCAACAATGATCCTAATAGCCCGAAACTGGGCCAGACAGACTCGGTTCTCCTTGCCCTGTTCACCAAGACCCCAATCAGTCTACTATTAAGTCACAGTCTGCTGCCGTTAACCCAGAGCAGGATAACATTCCCAAACAACAGGACACTACATCTGAGGGCATGGTTCTTGAAGAGTTAAAATGGATTGAATCTCACAGAGGAAGTCCTAAAGATGCTTAGGGTTTCAAGGAAACCAGCAATCAGTGAAACATATTTCTCTAAATGGAAAATATTTTCTTGCTGGTGTATCCCCAGAAGAATAATCACAATGGAGAAAGGGTTGCCTATAGTCCAGGAATACCTGGTGCACCTGCAGTCTCTTGGCCTAAGACCTTCAACACAAGAGGTGCACTTAGCAGCAATGTCTGCTTCATATCAGCAGGCAAGGGGAAGTCACTGGCCTCACAACCAATTCTGAAAAAAATTTTTAAGTCCTCAGTCACTTGTATTCAATGGTAAGGGATCCAGTCCCTCTATGGGATCTCAGTGTTTCCCTTGTGTTGCACACTTAAAATGATTTACACCCCAAGTGAGGTTATAAGTTGTTTATTAGGTCTGTAGTTAATAAAAATAAACATTGAAGTACACAGCTTTTCTAGCCTGCTGCTCACACACTGCAAACAGAACTTTACACAACACTTTTCTTGAAAATAACTAACATAATCTATAACTCTAAATGGTAACAAACAGATAATACGCTAGCCAGTTGAGGTAAAGTTTCTCAGCACCAATAATGTTTGGGGTACAGTCATCGCTCATCCCCCCTTAGTCTCAGGGTTTAAACAATTCTGCCCTACTAGTATTACAGATACAGCAGTTCTAAACTACCACTGGGGGCTGCAGTGCTGACTAGGCCTCTGAGTTATTTAAGCTTTTAACAAACTGGAAAACTTAACTTAGGCTTCTACACACGTGCATCAGTTCATTAGTGAACATTTCCAGTACTTATTCAGTTATCATATAAGTTGCGATCTTACCTGCAATGAATTAAAATAAACATTGAAGTACAGAGCTTTTCTAGCCTGCTGCTCACACGTTGCAACAGAACTTTACACAACACTTTTCTGCCTGCCAGAGCCACTGCTGTACTTCTCCTCTGGTGCCACCTACTGGAGGGAGGGACTGCAGCTTAGGTAACTCGAAAATACAAAATACATTAATTACTGCTTAAGCTGCAAATATTTTATGAAGGGACCTGTTTTTTGCAGCATACCCTACACTTGCCTAGCTTACAGCGGCTCCATTCTGTTGGATACCAATGACTTGAAGTATGTCACATGGAAAGACATATTCCTAATTTCTGTGACCTCTGCTAAGAGGGTAAGTGAACTGTAAGCCCTCTGCACCAAGCCACATTACATAATCTTCCACAAAAATAAGGTAGTTTTTAGAACCAACAGGAAATTACTACCTAAGGTGGTATCTGAATTCGACTTGAACCAGTCATTAACACTTCCTATCTTATCCAGAGACTCCAGTCCAGGAGAGCAGAAATTGCAGAGCTTTGGCCTGAAATGAGTTCTGGGTATCCACATGTATTGGACAAAAGATGTCAGGTCCCAAAACACTCAACTTTTTGTTACTTATGGTGAGGTTGGCAAAGGTAAACCTATGACTAAGAGGTCTGTCTCTCACTGGATAGTCTCTTGTGTCCAGTTCTGCTATATAAAAGCTGGGAAAATGCCACTCAAAGGCTTAAGGTCAGACTCCACAAGAGGTACCACTGCCTCTGTGGCATCCACAAGGGGCATCTCCTTATTAGACATTTGCAAAGCAGCTACCTGGAAAACAATGTACATTTTTTTTTTAATTACTTCGGATGTATGGCCAGGCCGGTGCCCCAACAGCCCTACCATCATGCGCGTGTCCACCTATGGCAAAGGTGGCAAACATAAACCAGCAATCAAGAGGTCTGTCTTTCACTGGATAGTCTCTTGCATCCAGTTCCGCTATGAAAAAACAGAGAAAAATGCCACCCAGAGGCTTAAGGGCAGACTCCCCAAGGGGTACCTCTGCCTCTGTGGCATCCACAAGAGGCACCCCCTTATTAGACATTTTCAAAGCAGCTACCTGGAAGATGGTGTACACCTTCACAAAGCACTACTGCCTAGACAACAGTTCAGGAGGAATGCCAGTTTTAGAACTGCTGTCTTGCAGAACTTTTTTCACAAGTAGGTTCTGGTCCCAGCCTCCCAAGGTACTGCTATTGAGTCTGCAAAGAGTTTAAGCATTCAGTGAGGGATTTCTGGGGTTAGAATAAAAAACTACTCACCACAGTAATGTTGTTTCTTCTCAGGAATCCCTCACGATATTTACACTCCCCACCCAGCCTTTCCTTCCAGAACCTAAAAATAGGTTTTTGCAAGAATCAGTTATTTTCATTAAGGTTGCTTGAGCATTACTATTGCAGTTACTTTACAATTGTAAAGTCTGGTTTTCTTAAACATTCCTAAATTTCTTACATTTATATGTCTTCTTCAATTTAGTTGTTGTTTCTCAAAAATGTTGATAAAAATGTTATACATTTTTGGTAGCCATTTAGCTAGCTTTACTAGCCACTGCTCCACTCTGGCTATAGAAACAAATCTGACCAACTGCCAGACTGGATCATGGCTAGAGAGTTTGAACCAGTATTCTTAATTCCATAATTAGAATATGTTCCCTCTCCAGGACATCTGTCACCATGGAGATAGATGCAACAAGTGCAAAACATAGTGAGGGATCCCTGAGAAGAAACAACACAACTACAGTGAGTAATGTTTCCTTCTGGTCCCACTTTCCCAAGGTACTGCATTTGAGTCTGCATAGAGTGTGAACATTAAGCTAGGTATTCCTGGAGTTAGAACAAAAAAACATTCACCATAGTAATGTTTCTTCTCAGGAATCCCTCACTGTTTACACTCCCCACCCTGCCTCCCCTTCCAGAACCTGAAAATAGGTTCTCTCAAGAATCAGTTCTTTTAATTAAGGTTGTTTGATCATCACTGTTGCAGTTAATCTACAACTGTAAAGTTTGTTTTTTTCTTAAACATTCCTATAATTCTTACATTTACATGTCTACTTCAATTTAATTATTTTTCAAAAATTTTGATTAACATTATAAACATTTTTGGTAGCCTTTTAGCTAGCTTTATGAGCCACTGCTCCACTCTGGCTACAGAAACAAATCTGACCAACTGCCAGAGTGGAGCATGGCTGCAGAGTCTGAACCATAATTCTAAATTTCATAATTAGAATAGGTTTCATTTCTGGGTCATCTCTCTCCATGGAGCTAGATGCTAGAGCTGTTCGGAATGGGAAAATTCATGGAATTTCGATGAAATGTCACGAAATTCCATGGAATTTCATCAGAATTTTTCAGAATGTTTAAAATTTAGTAATTTAGTCATAACTCAGTCATCATTTAAGCTACAGCTCTGAAATCTGGCATGATAACTTTGTGATTGGATGGTCCACAACATGTAAAATATCATGACATTTGGATGGATAGTGTCAAAATTATAGGTGCTCAAAATCTGTCATTTTATTTTTTGTACAAAATTTCATTACCATTTTATCTGCATATACCTCAGCTGTCTATTGGGTCAGAGATCTTAAATTTGGCATGATTCCTTTATGATAGGTATCTAACAATGTGCCAGATTTTATGACAATATGATGCAGCGTCTCAAAATTATACCGGCTCAGAATCTGTCTTTTTTTGTGAACGTTCCTGAAACATTTTTATCTGCATATAACTCAGGCACCTTTGGAGCTAGACGGGTGTAAATTAGCATGAATGCCCTTTTTGTAATGCTCATAGAATGATCTCAGTATGGAAAGACTTGGATTAGAGATTTTTAAGTTACAGGGGTTCAAAACTTTACTGTGTAAATATTTGCAAATGTCTGTGAAAACTATCAAAAAATGTGGATGTTTGTAACTTCTCTGCTCTTGCAGGCATAGACTTAACATTTGACGTGCATATCCATAGTCAGTGTATCCTGGTGTCTAACACAACTGGATAAATTGGTTTAGCATTTTTAAATTTGCAGTAGAAAAAAAAAGTATTGGTAACATTTTCTCACATAGTTATGGTAGCATATAGATGAAGCATCCAGAATTCTTTTTGGGGAATTTAACATTAACAATGCACGTATCACTACTTCATTTGATAAGCTGGGCTGAGCTTTTTGCAGTCCTGCTGTTCCTCTCTGGGTGAGTATCCCTCCCCTTTCTCTTTTGGCATATCCAGATTGACTAAGTAGAACTACTGATCCCACTGATATCCTCTTTGTTCTTTACAGTGACAAACTCCCTTAAAATGTGAGTCACCTACTCCTTTTCCTAGTGATCTACCTGTTGGAATAGCCAGAATTCGTCCTTCCTGCTGCCCTAGACATTGTCTTCCCCCACTACATCTTTTTAAGTACCTCTAAGTCCCAGACTTGCATGTACATCAGGCTCCCTGGATCATAAATTTACTGAATGTAATCCTTAAATATCCTGCATTGTGCTACCCAGCCCAGCTATCCATTTCTTGTTGAAACTGTGCATCTAACTCCTGAACCTGGTGACCCACTAGACTACCTGCCTCTTATACCCCTATCCTTTGATTAGAATATCCCAGATAAGGCTGAGTGAAATTAGAAAATTCCAGTTTTATGGAATTTTTCATGACCATCTACAATTTTCACAAAGACTCATGGGATTTACTTTAAGTACAGATGTTATTTTGCAATTTCAGACAGCAAGCAATTGATAAAATTGGAACACACAGTCTCCTTGTAAGGTCTATGAACCTTCCAAATGTAATGATATAGAATTCTAATTTTAAAGTTTCAGGGGTTTATAAATTTGTAATTTACTTTCTTGCAAAATGTAATTTTTAAATGTTGTGAAAGTTTGACTACTTTTAATTCAATCCCATTTAAAGCTGCAAATGTGAACTTTTCAGAAATGATCATGGGGTATAGTAGTTTAAATGTTTCAACTCTGGTTAAATATGGATATGTTGTTTTAAAATTAGAGGGAAATAACTGAAATTGAAATTTTGGCAGCATGTTTGGCAGGATATAACTCAGTCCCATTTGAAGCCAGACATAAAACTGTGTACATAAACAAATGTAGTGATAACCCGTATACCTGTCAAATTGTATAACATTTCAATGAATACTGTCAAAATTATATTAAAATTACAATAATCTAAATTTTGGAATAATGTTTGGCTACCTATAACTCAGCTCCCATTGAAGCTTGAGACTTAAAGTGTGGTGCATATACCCATGCTGGATGCTTCTCTAAATCCTGACATTGTGGAGAAATTTGGATAAGAAATTTTAAAATGATCTCAAAATAACTGAAAATTAAATTTTGATTAAATGTTTGGACGCCCATATATCTGCTCACTTTTAACCTATGACTTTGGAATTTGGTACAATTTTGTAAGCCATTGGGTTCTGTTTAATTTCCAAATTTGGTGTTATTTGGATGCATACTTTAGCATTATAGTAAAATAACTGAAATTAACAATTTGCAAAAATTTCTTGGAATGTTCATGTACATTTTGTGAAATTCCACAGAATCGGAATGGCCGTTCCATGCGCATTGTGCTGGCAGAATTTTATGTTCCACACAGCTCTACTAGATGCATAGAGTTTAAACTTAGTGAGAGATCCCTGAGAAGAAAAAATACTATGGTGAGTAATTGTTTCTTCTCTCAGCCCTACCCCTTACCTTGTGCTAATGGACGATGACCATGGAAGAAGGTAGGGAGCCTGAAAAAGCAAGTTGCTCTGGCAACAGGGCTGTGTCTAGCTACTACCTTTCTCTGAGCGGGCACTCTGGCAATGGGCAGTCCTGCACCTGGGAGGATGGACAGTCTTCCCAGAGTCACAAAAAGAAACAGTTCAGATCCTGCACATAGTCTCTGTCGGGATTTTTGAACTGTATGGCCTCAGCTTCTTCCCTCAAGCATAAGCAAAAGAAACGCACTGGTAGAGGTCTTTCTCTGGTCATTCTGTTGTGAGACACTTGACTTCTGTGGGCCCAGGTTCCACACCATCATCACCAAAGATACCAGGGATGCCTGGGACTGTGAAGTTTAGGTCTTCGTCCTGGAGCCCCTCTCTGTCCACCAATAGAGGGGACTCCAATGGGCAATTTGGCCATTGGCAGCTCTTGTGGAGCAGTGTGTGCAGCATATAAGTCAGGCAGTGCTTTTTTGCTGCTGGCTTTTGACCCCTCAGGATCGGTTAAGTTGGCACTGTCTTTGATGTTACTTGACTTAAGCACATGGCTGACTCCAACTCCAACCTTCTCGCTAGAGCTGCTTTTGATGCCGTTGACATCTGCCCCACTTGTGGTGTCACCTCTATCCCCTCGGGGGATATGGGCAGCCACAGTGCTGCTGCTGCTGGTTCCTTCGGGGCTGATGGGATTGTCAACTTTGTTAGCAGTGCAGCACCCAGTACTGGGGACAGGACCTTTTGGGTCTATTCTTGTGCCGGCACTGGCACTGCTGATGGTGTCACACTGGCCTGCAGTGTCTGGATCATTTCCTTCAGGGATGGCCCCAGGGCCATCCTTGGTGTCACTACTGACACCGGGTTTGATGTTGCCAAGGCTGCAGCCTGCACTGTCAGCTCTTCAACCTCCTCCTCTTTACTACTCTCAGAGTGAGGACAGTTGCAAGGGAGATGAGTCAGATCCTGACCCCATTATCTCCAATGGTGAGGACGATGACTTGTACTACTGTCCCAAGGACCTGGAACTGGTACCTGACTCTGTACCTCAGGAGGATCTCCCCTTCCAGGCTCTGCTCATCTCAGTGGACAAAGATCATCTGAGAAGGATATTCCCTGAAATTGTTGGAACACCACCTCGACAATCCTCCCAGAAGGAAACTCCCTTTGTCAGCTCACATGTCAGAGCTACTTACACAAGAGATTGTGGGCCTTCTAAGAAACAGGAAAGTGGAAATAGTGCCTGAGTCAGAAAGGAACACAGGGTTCTACTCCTTCTGCTTCCTGGTACCAAAGAAATAATGGGCCATGCACCCTATTCTCAACCTCAGAAATATGAACAAATATATTGATCGAAAAAATTCAAAATGATTTCTCTGGGATCCTTGTGACTTTCCCCAAACATCAAGACTGACTAGCATCACTAGAATAATAAAATCATAGAATGTGTTGGCAGAAAAGGATCAGTAGGCCCATCCAGTCTGCCCTATTTTCCCTGCCTAACACTATACCCTGGACTCTGTTTGGTCACAGGTGTCCCTCCCTCCTCCCATACCTCTGTTTATTATATCCAAGTGCTTATCCCAAGCATGTTTGAAGCTCCCCACTGTCTTCACCCCACCACCTCTAGTGGCAGGCTGTTCCAGGTGTCCACCACCCTCTCTCTAAAGAAGTATTTCCTCATATTCCTCTTAAACTCCCCTTCCCCCACTTCATAGCATGCCCCTGTGTTCTGATGTTCTTCCTCCTGTGAAAGAGACTCCCCTCCTGCACCTTGTAAACCCATATGAGGGACTTACAGATCTCAATCATGTCCCTTCTTGCCCTTCTCTCTTCTAGGGAGTACATATTGAGCTCCTGCAGCCTCTCCTTGTATAGTTTCTCATGCAATCCCTGCACCATTTTAGTAGCCTTCTCTGGACCACTTCCACCCTGTCCATGTCTTTGCAGAGGAGCGACCTCCAGAATTGGACACAGTACTCCAGGTGGAGTCTCACAAATGAGCGATACAGAGGCAACACCGCCTCTCTTCTCCTGCTAGAGATCCCCCTCCCTGTGCACCCCAACATCTGGCTCACCTTGCGTACTGCCCTGTCGCACTGCCCTGCCACATTGAGATCATAAGATATGATCACCGTAAGGTCCCTCTCTTGCTTGGTGACTGTAAGTACCTCCCCCCATCTTATGCTCACCCCCTTGGTTTCACCTCCCTAGGTACATGACTTCATACTTTTTGGCATTGAAACCCAGCTATCATTCCATAAACCATTCCTTTAGTTTCCCCAGATCCCTTTGCAATCCCTCCACCCCCTCCTGGTTGTCCACCCTGTTGCAGATTTTTGTGTCATCGTCAGAGAGACACCTTCCCCTCCCATTCCTCAACAATATCACTTATGAAGACATCGAACAGGACAGGGTCCAGTACCAATGCCTGTGATACTTCACTGGTTACTGTCCCATCCTCTGAGTGACTGCCATTTACTGTACTACTAACCTCTGGCTTCTATCTTTCAACCAGTTTGATACCCAGCTCATCACTTTCTCTCCCACCCACAGGCTGCTAATTTTCTTTATCAGACTCCTGTGTGGCACAGTTTCAAAGGCATTACTGAAGTCCAGATAGGCCACATCCACTTCCCTCCCCCGAAACACCTTTCTAATTAACCAAAGAAATCTATGAAATTTGTTTGACATGACCTCCCCCCTTTTGATGCCATGCTGCCAGTAGTCCTGCAGCCCATATGTCTCTCCTTCAGCAGGGACTCCATTAACTTCCCCACCACTGATGTGAGACTGACTAGTCTGCAATTGCTGGCCTCTTCCCTACTGCCTCTTTTGTGCAGAGGAACCACATTGACCCTCCTCCATTCCTCTGGATCCATCCCCATTGTCAATGAGGTGCTAAAAAATTTTGCAGAGGGCCAGCCAGCACCATGCTCAGTTCCTTAAGTACCCTTGAGTGGATCCAGTCTGGCCTCATTACCTTGTTTTCCTTTTAGGCTTCTAAGCCGCAGCAGACTTTCTCTTCTGTAAATGAACTTGTTTACCCGGTGCCTATTAATGCACGTTGACCTGTCTTCCCCACCTTCCACTGTGAAGCCTGAGCAGAAATAGTCATTTAAAATTGTAGCTTTTTCTTGGTCCTCCTCTGCACAGTCAACCCCCACCCCCCGGTCTCCTGACCTTGATGATACCATTCCTTGCTTTACTGATCTTCCTGGACATAAAGTCTCCACCACTCATTCACATTAATGGGAGTTCACCGGAGGTGCTAGGACCCAGCAGGAGCAAACTTTTTCAAGAGGCCCGGCGCCTGAGATGGAGCCGCGAGGCAGCGGCACCATGAGCCCCGGCTCATGTGGTAATGACTATCTCGGCATCGACCCTCCAGCCGCCTCAGTTCCTTTTTTCCCGCCATCAAGTGCGCTTCAGTGATGACGTCACTTGCCCACCGGGAGTTAAACTTCACTAGCAGCAATAGTTCAGTTTATTGTTTGTAGAATTATTTTGAATCAGTACCGATTATGTATTTTAATTGTACAACAGAAGTCTTCAGCCCTCCATTGACGGAGTCGACCATGAGCGGGTCAGGTGATGGTAGGAAGACTTCATATGAAAGCTGTTCAGTCAGCCGGGCCGGATCTGGTCTGCTGCCCTCCCCGGCCCAATGCTCAGGGGGCATAATGGGCAGACTGGATGGGCCTTGCGGTCCTTATCTGCCATCAACTTCTATGTTTCTATGGGCAGTCCCTGTGAAAGCATAAAAGAAAACGGTCCCATTTTCGGCACTGTTCGATCTTGAGTTCTTCTTCAACACATAGGTCAAAGAAGAAATGGCATCACTCGAGGTCACCCTCTGGTATGTCTGCGCATAGACAGTTGGTTATTAGGGCCAGCTGCTGGTCTTCACCTCTGTCGGAGTCGCCAGTTTCTGTCTCTGGTAGCTGACCTCTTCGACACCGGAGTCCCTCCCCGCCTATTGGAGGAGCTTCCGATGAGCAGTTTCACCAGTGAGCTTCTCTTATGGAGCAGTGGGCTCGGAGGTTGGTCCAGTTGCCCGGGCCTGTCAGTCTGATGCCAGGGCATTCGGGCCATTCGGTTTTGGATGGATGGGTAGGGTGGTTGGGCCTTTCTAGTCGCGCAGCACCTTCTTTGGTGCTGTCGACTCCATGCTCAGGTGTTTATCCCCCTCACATGGCTGCGGCGCATGGGTCCACACCGATGCCTCTATCTCCTGCCATTTTCCCCTCTTTTACCTCAAATCGCAGTTTTCAGACCTCTGGGAGTCTCTCGCCAAGGGCTCTCTCTGCACCATCCATGGCACCGTGGGCTCTGTTGGTACCATAAGCAGTACCGGGGGCTCTGTCAGCACTGTGTGGGGCACCGGGGGGCTCTGTCAGCACCGTCTGCAGTGCTGCGGGCTCTGTCGGTGCTGTACGTGGTGCCGGGGGCTCTGTCGGCACCGTGTGGGGTGCTGGGGGCTCTGTCGGCACCAGGGGCTCTGTCAGTGCTGTGTGCAGTGCCGCTTTGGCTAGTGCCTTCCTCCTTGTTCTCGGCGCCATTTTCCTCTATGGTGCCAGGGACTGGTACAGCACCAGCTGGTCTTCAGGGCTTCTTGACTCCGATTCTTTCTTCTTCTGTTCTTCCTCCTGATTTTCACTCCTTTCCTGTCTATACAGTCCCCCCGGACTGTCAGGAGATGATTTTGAGCCTGACCCAGATCTTCGCCTGGGTGATGATGTTGATGACACCTGACACTACCCTGGGAGCAGGGATCAATCCTTCTGCAGAGCCTGTGGTTGAAGACCTTTCGTTTAAGACTGTGCTCAAAAGTTTAAATTCTACTCTTTCTCTCCAGACTACAGAAATCGATCCTGGTAGGCTTTTGCGACTCTGATATCTTCATGTCCCAGAGATCCCTTTGGATTTAACCCCTCTGGTACAGCCCTCTTTCAAGACCCTCTCTCAGATGGTGTGGAAGAATCTGGCTCTCATTCCTTCCGTGGCCAAGTCCATAAATAGGAAGTTTGCCCCTCCCAAGGATCACCCCATTTTGGCCTCACAAGCCTTTGCTGATGCCATCGTGGTCTTGGCAGAGAATGATAAGGCTGTTCTTCCTCAAGGATCTACAGCCCAACCAAATAACAAAGAATCTTGCAAGATAGACACCTTAGGAAAGAGAGTCTTTGCTGCCTAAACCCTGGGTATGCGCATTGCCAGTTACCAGGGCTATTTTTCTCAATATGAGTATGTACTTTGGCATTCCCTCAAAGAAATGGTAGAAGCTCTGTCTGAATTGGAAGTTTGCTCAGAGCTACTCCAGACCATAACTAGAGGTATCAAATCCAATAGCCAACAGGTTAAAGCTGCAATGGACGCCTACGATACTGTCTCCATGGTGGTGGCAGCTGGCATCTGCACTCGCCGCCACTCTTGGCTATGTACTTTGGGCTTCACGAATGACGCCCAGCAGCAGGTCATGGCTTTACCTTTTGATGGTATGTATCTGTTCAGGCCTCAGGTGGAGCAAGCTCTGGAGGCTATGCAGAAGACTAGGTCTGCCATTAAGACGGCTAGACCTGCACCCGCCCCCTCCCGAGGGGGTGCGAACAAGCGTCAGTTTCACAACCGTCAGTCCTTTCGGGGCAGAGGCAGAGGAGGTTTTAACAAAAACCACAACCCTCAGCCACAAAAGAAAGTGCAGCAGAAAGCACAAGGGCCCAAAGTGCCCAGTGCCACCTTCTTAGTTTCTGGCCCAGGTCCCACCTCAGCTGTCAGAGGGGGACACCTCCTCAGCGGTGGGAGGACATCTGATTCAGTTCTACAATCAGTGGAAATCTATAACATCAGACAAATAGGTCCTCTGGATAATCTGCAAGGGGTACTCTTTCAATCTTTCAGAAACCCCTCTGAATCATCCTCCCAAATGACAGCCCAGGCTGTCGGCAGTACAGTTAGACCTTCTTGCTTCCGAGGTACAAGGCCTTCTGAACAACAGGGCAGTAGAAATAGTTCCACTGGATCAACGAAACACAGGTTTCTACTCCCATTACTTTCTGGTCCTGAAGAAAACCGGTGGCATGCGTCCCATTCTGGATCTCAGAAAGTTAAACAAGTTCCTTCACAAGGAGAAGTTCAAGATGATATCACTAGGTACCCTACTACCTTTGCTTCATCGACAAAAATGGCTAGTCTCCCTGGACATGCAGGATGCCTACCAACACATTCTCATACACCCAAAGCACCACAAATACCTAAGGTTTGTGGCATTGGGTCAACACTATCAGTTCAGAGTCCTGCCCTTTGGGCTATCCTTAGTGCCTCGAGTTTTTAAAAAGTGTTGTGCAATTCTCGCGGTGCACCTCAGGAAAATTGGAATACAAGTGTTCCCATATCTGGATGACTGGCTCCTAGCAAGTCTCTCCAGGCAAGGGACTCTGGAGGCCATGGCCATGGCCGCAGACTTCCTCACATCCATGGGAGTTCTGCTGAATCTCAACAAGTCACAGTTGCAGCCCTCCCAGAAGCTCCTCTTCATAGGAACTCTTCTGGACACCTCCTGTGCGAAGGCTTTTCTTCCAGAGGACAAAAGGAGAGATATCTTACAGATGGCCCAATACATCAGAGAACACAGCTCAGTTAGAGCTATGTCGATGCAGTGGATGCTGGGCCTCATGGCATCCTCAGTGTTCACTGTACCCCTAGCTCATCTGCACATGAGAACCTCTCAGTGGATACTCAGTACTCAGTGATCCCCAACCACTCACCCTCAGTTCTTTCTCATCAAGGTGACGGAATCTCTGAAGAGGTCATTCACCTGGTGGTCGCAGGAGGACAATCTTCTGGAAGGATATCCCTTTGCCCCTCTGGATCATCAGATCTCCATTACCATGGACGCATCCCTGATGGGTTGGGGAGCCCACTGTCAGGATCTCCATACCCAGGGTATGTGGACTCAGGATGAGTCCTAACTTCACATAAATGTCCTGGAAATGAGAGCCGTCCTCTATGCAGTCCGAGCCTTGGAGGACATACTCTGTCACAAGAACATTCTCCTTCAAATGGACAACAAAGCAGTGACGTACTACATCAACAAACAGGGCAGCGCATACTCTTACCCATTATGTAGGAAAGCAATGAGAGTGTGGGAATGGTGCCTGGAACACAAGGGTCTGATTCAGGCAGTTTACCTTCCAGGAATACAAAACAAACTGGCAGACCATCTCAGCAGAACGGAGACGGATCCTCATGAGTGGTCTCTTGACTTAACCATCATTCAGTCACTCTTCAAAGAGTGGAGAACTCCAGACCTGGACCTCTTTGTGTCCCCACTCAATGCAAAACTGCATTTCTTCTGCTCCAGAAATCCAGGACCTAGTGTTTTCTGTCAGGATGCATTCAGGCTGCGGTGGACAAGACACTTTCTATACGCCTTTCCTCCTCTTCCCCTAATTCAGAGGGTACTTCTCAAGTTGGAGTCTTGGGGGGGCAGAATGATTCTCATTGCCTCCTTCTGGCCTCGGCAGATATGGTTTCTGCTACTCAACAGTCTATCGGCACCCCTCCCCCCGAAAATGCTTCCCCTTCAGACAAACCTTCTATCCCTGGGTCCCGTGGTCCATCCCAACCTGAGGTCACTTCACCTTCACGCTTGGCTCCTGAAGAGATAGAGGTGAATAGGTTCAACGTTTCTCGTAGAGTTTCAGATATTCTTTTGGCTGCGCGTAAGCAGGCCACTAGAAACACCTACACAGCCAAATGGAAGCGTTTCTCTATCTGGTGTGCAAAATCCTCTTGGAACCCTTTTTCCTGCCCACCGAATAAAGTCTTAGAGTATCTTTTAGACCTCTCAAATACAGGTCTGCTTTACTCCACAGTCAAAGTTCATCTTTGTGTCATTTCGGCATATCACAAGCCGGTACTTTCCATGTCACTGGCTCAGTTGCCAGTAGTTAAGAGGTTTCTTAGGGGTATTCTGCATACTAGACCTCCTTTGAGACATCCAGTCGCAGCCTGGGACATTAACCTTGTGCTAGACATGCTCACTCGTAAACCTTTCAAGCCTCTAGCTACTTGCGACTTGAAGTTCCTCACTTGGAAAACGGCCTTCCTGGTGGCCATTTCTTTGGCCCGTAGAGTTTCTGAAATACATGCACTGGTCACAGACCCCCCCGTACACTGTATTTCACAAGGACAAAGTAGTTCTTAGGACTCATCCTAAGTTTCTCCCAAAGGTTGTCTCAGAATTCCCATCTAAACCAACCTTTAGTCCTTCCTACCTACTTTGCGAACTTCCAGAATGAGGGGGAGCATACACTTCATTCACTGGATGTTAAGAGAACGCTGCAGTTCTATCTAGATAGAACAAAAGAAATCCACAAGGCTCAACAACTGTTTGTTTCCTTCAGGGAGACCTGGCTGGGTCAACCTGTCGCTATCAGATGCATTTCAGCAAGGCTGGTGGCATGCCTTCGTCACTGCTATTCTATGGCACAGGTCAAGCTGGAAGGCAGAGTATACGCTCACTCTACCAGAGCAGTCGCGGCATCTCTGGCGGAAATCTGTAATGTGCCCATTGCAGATATTTGCAATGTGGCTACCTGGAGCTCTGTGCATACTTTTGTTAAACACTATGCCTTGGATGCCCATGCCAGACGACATCTATCATTTGGCAGGGCCATTCTCAACAGACTTCTGACCTAAGCACGTGAGCTCTTTATCTCCTGCCGCCCGTCTCAGGGGATTATTTAGCTTGGTACTCTCCCATTATTGTGAATGAGTGGTGGAGACTTTATGTCCAGGAAGATATGGAAATTACGTACCTACTGTAATTCGTGATCTTCTTGGACAAAGTTTCCACCACTCATTCACATGCCCACCCACCGTCCCCCGAGCTCACTTCTCTGTTTATGGTCTTTACTCCCTCAATGGCTGGGCTGTGAAGACTTTATTGTTGACCCTTCTTACACAGGTCATTCAGATTATCTTATGTCCGATTTTTAGGCTAGTCCTTCTAGGTTAATTATGCTGCACCTCCTCGAAAAAAAAGGTACTAAGGCGGTTGGAGGGTCGACGCTGAGATAGTCATTACTGCATGAGCCGGGGCTCGTGGTGCCACTTCTTCGCGGCTCCATCTCAGGCGCCGGCCCTCTAGAAAAAGTTTGCTCCCGCTGGGTCCTGGCACCTCCAGAAGACTCCCATTAGTGTGAGTGAGTGGTGGAGACTTCGTCCAAGAAGATCAAGAATTACGGTAGGTACGTAATTTCCATTTTTCACTTATGTACCTGAAGAAAGTCTTGTCCCCCCTCTTGACCTCCTGGGCCATCTTTTACTCAGTTTGAGTCTTTGCTGTCCTTACCTGCCTTCCTGCCTCCCTTTGTTTCTCTACATAGTTGCTCTTAGTTTCCAAGTCCGCCTCCATGTGAGTCAGCTTGTAGTTCCTGAAAGCCATTTATTTCTCCCTTACTACCTTAGCCACCTCCTTTGAGAACCAAAGTGGCCTCTTTCTCCTGTTTCCCTTGCTTACTACTTTTAAACAGCTTGCCGTTACCTTAGTTATTCCCCTTCTTTATTCTATTCCATTGTGTCTCCACCCCCTCCCTGGCTATCCCCCCTTCAAGGTATTTCCTAAGGCAGTCACCCAGTTCTTTAAAAGCTGCTCTCCTGAGTCCATGACCCTCGTCCTAATGTGTTTTTTTCTCTTGCCCAATCCATGTGCCAATCCACACTGTATGTGGATTGCTTGAACCCAGAGGGCTACCCACTGTTATGTCTGAAATGCTGTCCCTCTTCATAAGTTCTCACCCCAAGAATTCTCCAGTATTCATAACTCTTGCAGTTATCCCTTTAAGTAGAGCTGCCCGCAGATAGAATGTATGCTAAAGATGGAATCATCATTGGCTCATGCTAATTTTCTTGGGCTGGCAGTATAGCCTAGAGGTTAGAGTAATGAGCTGTGAACAAGCTTGGTACATCCAGCAGACCAGACCTTGGTTTGATTCTCACAACCTCCACTTGCATACTTTGTGACTCTGAGCAAGTCACTTAACCGCCCAGTGCTCCCAGGTTGCCCCTGAAAACAGGCACTTGTGCCTAGTGGGCCTTACCCGGTTACCAAAGACTAAAATAAAAATAGAAAAATAAATAAATAAATGCTGCTCTTATCAACTGCCAGTGTTCTACTGCTTCAGATTTCATTCTCCGCCTGACCAGTACAGACACCTCGGAGTGCTCTCCTCATCAGTCATTCCTGTCATACTGAATTTAAAAGAACTTAAGTATCATGTATATAGTTTTCATTTGCTGCCTTTATTGTTTGTTAATTTGTCAACTGCTATGTTAGTTTTTAGATTTTTTGTATTATTTTCACAGTTTCTCCCAGTTTGGAATAACCGCGGGGGAACCAAGCCTTAGTCTCTATTTATGGAGTTTTTGGAATCTAAAACTCCGGTTAGTTAGTTGTTTACTTTACATATATTATTTTGAAATTTACAGATAAGTTTTAAAAAAGTAACCAATAACCTCGGTTCATTTGGTACCGTTTCTCGGTTCTTATTGGAACTTTCGTCGGTTCCGGAACCAACCGCAAACCACAAAAAATACTTAAAAATTTTAAAATGTTATTACGGTTTCTTTTTTCTACCGTTTTACATTATGTCAGATAAACCAAAGAAGAGAACCAGTGAACCTGGCTTCAAAAATTGCACCCAGTGTGGGGAAGTCTTTGCCAAAACTGACAAACACTCCTTGTGTGTTGTCTGCCTTGGCCAGGATCATTTTTCTGCAGAATGTGACATTTGTAAAATCTTTCCACCTAAAACAGTGGAAAAACGTTTGGAGAGACTGCAGAAAAAGTTGCAGAAGGGTTCCTCAGGCTCTGACCAGCCTACACCCTCAAAACAAGTGGGTGAAACTGCAGATACTGTTCTTACCACCTCTGATCATGGTGCACCAGACAAAAGACCTGCTGAACTGGCTAACTCCCCAGTTCCTCTAAAAAAATCAAAAAAGACAAAGCATATTGAGCCCCCTGCCAGTTGGCCTAAGGGGACTTCAGCTGAGCCTGTGTTAATGCCTTCACCTGAGGAAATTGCTCAAGCCCTGAAGGTTATTCAGGCTTTGTAAGGGTTGGCTCCGTTCCCTGTCCCCCTATCCAGGGACAAATCTTATCTAAGCAAGCCACCCTTTCTGCACAGCCCTCAGCCCAGGAACACCTAGGGTCTGAGGACTATGAGGAGTATGAGGAGGAAGAAGAAGATATTGAACCAGAAGTGTCCCCTGAACAGGAGTTTGGTTCCCCTCCTAGAACAACTGAGGATTTTTCTTCACATTTTTCTTTTGTTAGAAAAACGGTTGATGCTTTGGACCTTACTACCAGTGAGGCAGCAGCAGATGATGAAGAGGCTGAGTACCTTGAAATGATGGGGCTCACACCTCCAAAAAAGCTGCTGCTCCCTATCTATAAGTTTTTCAAAAAGGATGCTTTTAAAATCCTGCAAACTCCTAATTCTATCTCCGGTGTACATAAAAGGTTGGAGAAGAAGTATCAACTTGACAGGGATGGTGGTGAATTTCTATTCACCCACCCTGGTCATCAGGGAGTGGTACAAACAGCAGCTTGTGACAGAGCAAAAGTGTCTTTAGCCTCTCACCCTCCAGAGAAAGATTCTAGAAAAATGGACAGCATGGCAAAAAAAGGGTATCTGTCTGCCTTCTTGGCAATTAGACAGGCCAGCTATCAAGCATATGCAGCACAGTACCAGAAGTCACTGTGGCAATCCATTTTGGATTTGTCCAAGAAAGCACAGTCTGGTCTGTCAGAGGATTTGGCTGAGACTGCCAGATGTGGATTGGAGGCTGCTAAGTACCAGTTCCAGATGGCTGCTGACTCAAATGTCACTGCTGCCAGATGGATGGCAAATTCTATATGTTTGAGGAGGTTTGCTTGTCTCAGAGCCACAAACCTCACTCAGGACACTCAAAATAAAGCTATGGATTTCCCCATAGAAAATAATTCTCTCTTTGGGGGACAAGACAGAGGCCTATATGAAAAAGGTGGATGAATGCAAGGCCACCTGTAAGAGCAATTCAGCTAAGGAAAGATCGTCTCCTTACACAAGGCCTTATGGAAGGGGAGGCAGGGGCAGATCTCCCTACAGCAGGCCTTTTTACCAGACTCAGGCTGTGCCACAGTGCCGGCAGTACCCACAGCAAACAGGGAACTTCAGGGGCAGGGGCAAAAAAGGATCCAGACAAGGTTCCCAGACTGGCCAGGCTCAGCCCCAAACTAAACAGACTCCCTGACTCCATTGTCAAGGCTGTCCCCACTCTACCAGTAGGGGGCAGACTGGCTCATTATTTTCAGGCTTGGAAAAACATCAGCACAGACAAGTGGGTTCCTGGAAGTAGTAAGTCAGGATTTGTCCCTAAGTTTCAAAACCTTTCCAAACCTAAGATCCAGAGTGTTCAAGCCAGCTTCCATAGCAGAAAGGAAGCTATGGGAAAAGGAGGTTCAAAACCTGTTTCTGTCAAAAGCAGTGGAGCATATTCCTCCACAGCAAAGGGGAAGAGGTTTTTACTCAAGGTACTTTCTCACCACAAAGAAAAATGGGGAGTGGCGGCCTATTCTAGACCTCAGCTTGTTAAACAAACATCTGACAAAGCCAAAGTTAAAAATGGTAACATTGGCAATGATTCTGCCAATGCCCCAGAAAGGAGATTGGTTAGCATCACTGGGCCTAAAAGATACCTATTTCCACATCCCCATAAGGGAGTCTCACAGAAAATATCTCAGATTCAGACTCCCTTCAGGTCGCTACCAGTTCTCAACACTGCCATTCGGCCTGACTTCGGCCGCAAGGGTGTTCACAAAGTATTTGGCAGTAGTAGCCGCACACCTACGAAGGCTGGGTGTCACCGTATTCCGATATTTAGATGACTGATTGGTAGTAGGAAACTCACCACAAGTAAAGGAAAACCTTCAGCTCACCCAGGGCCTCTTGGAGTCCTTAGGGTTTCTGATAAAGCTCAACAAATCTGTCCTCCTACCTGCACAAGTGCTGCAATTCGTAGGAGCAGAGTTGAATACCCTGGAGGTAAGGCCTACCTGCCCTCAGTCAGGGTAATAACTGTTGTTCAGTTGGCAAGTTCCTTCAGCCTGAACAGGCCAAAAACTGCAAGGCAGTTTCTTCAGTTGCTGGGCCACATGGCTGTAGCTACGGGCATAGTCTCAGGTTCCAGATTCCAGATGAGAGACATTCAGTTCCACCTCAGGGCTCACTGGTGTCAGAAAAGGGATCCTCTCTCAAAGTTGATTCCAGTAACAAAAACACTACTCCAGGCCCTCCAGTGGTGGAAAGAGGAAGTCAACCTAAGGGAAGGGGTTCCCTTCCAGCAAGAGACCCCCATCAGTGATTCTCACAACAGGTGCATCACTACTAGGGTGGGGGCTCATCTAGGGGATCACACCAAACACGGTTTATGGTCAAGTGCAGAGTCACTTCAGCACATCAACCTACTGGAACTCAGAGTAGTGTTGTTGGCACTAAAGGCTTTTACACCACTTCTATAGGGAAAGGTGGTACAGATCAGAACAGACAATACCACTACAATGTATTACATAAACAAGCAGGGAGGTACAAGGTTAAACCCTCTCTGCACAGAGGCTATGAAAATTTGGAGCCTGGCTTACTCTCTAGGAGTCTCCCTTCAGGCCATTCATCTGCCAGGAAAGGAGAATACCTTAGCAGATGCTCTGAGTCAGATCAACCAGGTCCATCATGATGAATGGTCCCTGAACAGACAGGTGGTGGAAGTGATTTTCAGAAGGTGGGGAACCCCAGAAATAGATTTCTTTGCATTCCACGAGAACCACCACCTGATAACGTACTGTTGCAGGCCACTAGCCATGGGGACAATTCCCATGGATGCTCTGGCCTTGGATTGGTCAGGCATGCATCTGTATGCCTTCTGTATGTTTCTGTTGATGCTCAGAGTTTTGATAAAGCTCAGATCCCAACCAGCATCAATGAACTTGATAGCACTGGATTGTCCCAGGCAGCCATGGTATTCTCTGCTGCTCTCCATGTATGTAGCCAAACCTATACACCTTCCCTGGAGGCACAACCTTTTAACCTCCAATCAGGGGTGGATTCTGTATCTGAACCTCAGATCCCTCAGATGCAGGGATCCCAGCACTGCTGGACTATCTTATTAATGTACATTCCTTGGGCTTGCAGCCCACTACCATAAAGGTCCACCTAGCTTCAGTGTCTGCCTGCATTTCAGTTGGAAAGGGTGTCTCTTTGGCATCAAATCCTATATTCAAGAGATTTTTCAAAGGTCTGGCCTATTTGCATCCCCCTCATAGGGAGCCGGTGCCAGCTTGGGACTTGAATGTCTGTATTGCCAAGGTCTTGGGTCCCCCATTTGAGGCTATGGCCTCAGCTCATTTGAAATTTGTCACATGGAAAACAGTTTTCCTAGTGCCAATAACTTCTGCAAGAAGGATCAGTGAACTTGAAGCTCTGTGCATTGATCAGGACTATATTTCATTCCACAAAGATAAGTTGGTCCTGCGAACAAATAGCAAATTTCTTCCAACGGTGGTTTCTGATTTCCATCTGAACCAGTCTATTACTCTACCAGTCCTTTTCACTGAACATTCTAGTTCAGGTGAGTGCAGACTCCATAGTTTGGATGTCAAATGAGCACTTAGTTACTACATGACAGCTACTAAGGACCACAGGCAGGACAGAAAGCAGCTGTTCCTGACTTATGGGGATGTGGGTAAAGGAAATCCAGCATCTAAAAAGTCCATTTCTCACTGGATAATTCGGTGCATTCAGTATTGCTATTCCAGAGCTGGAAAACAGCTTCCACCATGGCTGAGGGCTCATTCTACAAGAGACACAGCTGCTACCATAGCAGCTGCCAGAGATGTCCCATTAGTGGAGATCTGTAAAGCAGCTAACCGGAGAACAGTACACACCTTTACAAAACATTACAGCCTGGACACACAGTCCAGAAGTGATGCCAGGTTTGGCACAGCAGTCCTGCAGAGTCTATTTCCAAAGTAGGTTTTGTGCCCACCGTCAAAGGTATTGCTTTGTAGTCTACAAGAGTTATGAATATTGGAGAATTCCTGGAGTGAGAAGAAAAAATTACCATAGTAATCATGTTTCTTCCAGGATATTCTCCAATATTCAGAACTTGCCACCCCTGCTCCCCCTTCAAGAACCTTTAGTCTCTGTAATCCAAACTGAATAAGCATGTATGAGGGTGCCACATACTGGCATGTCTGTTTTGGAGCCCTGTTAGTCATTGGTTTCTCCTTCTTCAGGTGAATCTGACATTATGATGGGTGTATTTTTTCTAACCTATTTGAAGAATTTGGTTAGGCTGATATATTGTTATTGTTATAATTATTAGTATTATCACTATTACTATTAGATAGCTATAGTTACTGGCGGGTCCTGTCTTTGCAGGCTCTCCATGAAACCTGAAACAGTAGAGCACTGGCAGTTGAGAAGGGCAGCATTTGAAAATTAGCATGAGCCAATGATGAGTTCATTATTAGCACACATTCTATCTCCGGGCAGCTCTACTTAAAGTTATAACTGCAAGAGTTCTGAATATTGGAGAATACCCTGGAAGAAACAAGATTACTATGGTAAGTAATTTTTTCTTCCAGATCCAGCACTGCCCCTTCTCTAGTTGGATCTGGAACCCGTTGCTTGAGAAGTACCCCTTGCAAAAAGACTAGGATGACGCTACCCCTAATTGTAGCTGCTGCCAGGATGTTCCAGTCCACATCTTGCATATTAGTCACCCATAATAACTACTCCCCCTTTATTTGCCAGTTTGTCTATGGCCTCCTGCAAAACCCTGTCCAGATCCTCCTCTTATGTTGGTGGCTTGTACACTACCCCCACATGTATAAAGGCCTTGGACCCCGTCTGTGTTCTTGTAGTTCTGTGGCCTTTATAACCTTCCCTTGCATATAAAACCCCCCCCCCCTTCCTTCCCACCCTGTCTTTTCGAAACATGTCGTATCTTGGTATGGCCACCTCCCAGCTGTGGTTGCTGGTGCACTGTGACTCTATTATGGCCACCAGATCTAGGGCTGCCTCCACAATGGTAGTGTCAAGGTCAGGAATTTTGTTTCCTTGGCTCCTTGCATTGGTGCACATGGCTCTCCACACATTTTGTCCCTCTCTGCTCCCTTCCCGAGTCCATCCTTCACTTTTCACTGATACTGCCCTTCCCTTTTTAATCCTGCCTTTGCCCACCCTCGCTAGTATTTTTATCAGCCTTTTTTTTTCACCTCTCGACCCCCTGTCCCTTCCCCAACCCCTATTTCCCAGTATCATGTGGGAGTTTACCTCCCTTGGGCTTTTCTTCACTGTTGACCCATTATCTGGTGGGGGGGGGGGCATTCACTACTTCCCTCATTTCTTCTGCTTCCCCCCATGGCTAGTTTAAATGCCCATCAAAGTAGTATTTAAACCTTTCACCCAGGACTGCCATTCCCCTCCTGGATGGATGGAGGCCATCCCATTTGTACAGGCCTTTCTTTATCCCTCTAGATAGGACCACGATCCCTGATGTAGACAAAACCCTCCTCCCTGCACCATGCATTCAACCAGTTTTTCCAGCACTTCCATTGTCCAATATACTAATTGTGGTCAGTGTAATTTGTGGCTAAGGGTGCATCCTTGTTGTTAGATGAAAAGGTTACTGACATGTAACTGTGTTTCTTCTAGAGGCATTCATCCACGGCCACAAACTGCCCACTCATCCTCCCCTACATGGACTATTTAGGTTTGTATCAGTGGAAAAGGTCTGATGGTTGGAGGGAACATCTGACATGAACTGGAGGTGGGTAAGTGATTCCAGTTTGACTCTGATTGGATGACTCCAGATTCTGACTCCACCTGCCACAGTGATGTACTGTGTATCCATGGATGAATACCTCGAAAGGAAACACTGTTGCTGATGAGCTACTTTTTTCAGGCCCATTCTAGACTTAAAGGGTCTGAATCATTATGTGTAAAAGAAAAATTCAGAATTATTTATATGCCTTTTCTACTTCTCCTTTTTCTTCTTTTTTTAAATTTAGTATGCTTTATGCCCCCTTACACCAACCAGTCCTCCATCAGCCCTGCTGCCCCACCCAGCCCCATCACCCGCCATTGCCAGGACTTACCCAGCTCCATGTTCCCGCCTGGATGACTCCCCCCCCCCCAGGGTAAGGCACACCGGAGGCCGGTCCAACTCCCCTGATGGAGTTGAAGTTTCGGTTCTGGAGTAGGAGCACAGTTGGCAGTGTGGGACCTGTGGTGGGTGGCATTCTGCACAGTTGGGGTGTTTTTCCTTTTTCTCCCTGCCCTCAGATGTTGCATGAGCCCTGGACTGATGCATGGATGCATGCATGCATGCTGCATGCATCAGAGTGACAATGTCCCCCTCCCTTGATTTGCTGGATCCACTTACACCACCACCTGGGGTCACCCAGGTGGCAGTAATGCAGCAGAGGACAGGCACCTTCCCTCTCCCGAGGAGGCAAGCGACTGCTGGGATCTCCACAGTCCTTCTCCAGCCAGCCCTCCGATGACCCAGGCTTGTTCCAGAACCCAGATCACCACTGTCACGGGTGGTGGTGCTACTGGCGCGCTGGCAGGTCAGCATCCTACTTCCTCTTCTAAACAAGGGAGAGTTGTTAAGTGCCCTGAATGTGGAGGACCCATACTAACTTATCATCATAACAGTCTCATTGGTGTTTTCTAAACTTCATAGTATGCAAATAGAGAATACTGGATGGGCAACTATGCACAACCATTGTGTTATGCCACAGAGGGGTTCTGATTCCCTGTGACCTCGAGAGCAAAGCTTGAGAGATCCGTGAGAATCAGAATTCCGAGGTGGCACAACACACTGACTGGGCATAGTTTTGCCCATCCACTATTTTTTATAGTGTATGGTGTCCTCAAAATGTTTTTTGTATAGTTTCAATAGTTTTTTTTTTATTTTTTATTTGTTTTTATATGTCTTTGCTGTCCAAGAGTTGCTAGGGCAAGTTGCGTGGGTGTTAGGGACCAGACATCCCTACTTTTGTATCATGCACTCCCATTGGTTGCTAATCAGGTGTGAGAGGGATTTTAAGAAAATTAAAAATGGCATCGGTATCTCTCATTTAGTGAGAGGATGAGGATGGCCAGAGTCTTCTTTGTAAGTATCTACAGTAGTTGATCTTGCACTTATTTTTTAACAAAGAAAAATATATCTGGCTGATCCTGCACCAGCGGGATGACATGAGTGTCTGTTCGTTCTGTTGCTGCATCCTGTCTTCTGGTTGATCCTGCACCAGCGGGATGACATGAGTGTCTGTTCATTCTGTTGCTGCATCCTGTCATCTGGTTGGTCCTGCACCAGCGGGATGACATGAGTGTCTGTTCATTCTGTAGCTGCATCCTGTCATCTGGTTGATCCTGCACCAGCGGGATGACATGAGTGTCTGTTCGTTCTGTTGCTGCATCCTGTCGTCTGGTTGATCCTGCACCAGCGGGATGACATGAGTGTCTGTTCATTCTGTTGCTGCATCCTGTCATCTGGTTGATCCTGCACCAGCGGGATGACATGAGTGTCTGTTCGTTCTGTCGCTGCACCCTGTCATCTGGTTGATCCTGCACCAGCGGGATGACATGAGTGTCTGTTCGTTCTGTTGCTGCATCCTGTCATCTGGTTGGTCCTGCACCAGCGGGATGACATGAGTGTCTGTTCGTTCTGTCGCCACATCCTGTCATCTGGTTGATCCTGCACCAGCGGGATGAGATGAGTGTCTGTTCGTTCTGTCGCCACATCCTGTCATCTGGTTGATCCTGCACCAGCGGGATGACATGAGTGTCTGTTTGTTCTGTCGCTGCATCCTGTCATCTGGTTGATCCTGCACCAGCGGGATGACATGAGTGTCTGTTCGTTCTGTCGCTGCACCCTGTCATCTGGTTGATCCTGCACCAGCGGGATGACATGAGTGTCTGTTCGTTCTGTTGCTGCATCCTGTCATCTGGTTGATCCTGCAGTTTGTGTTGCTGTGGCTCATGCAGTTCTCAATCATTGAACGCGTGTGGAACCTCTAGAGGTTTTCAAAATGTTGTGCCACAGTGTGGTACAATTACATTCCATGACCTTGTGAACTGTGGTACAACAACATTTTGAAAGCCACCGAGTTCCATACACAACAGTCCGTGACCATACACTATATACTATTACCAAAACAGGGTCTTGCCCCTTGGTTTGGTTTTGGTACCACAGGTCTGTACAAAGTGTCTTGCAGTAACAGCAGCCAACAGTAGAAAGTACATCTCTTTCCATATCTGGACAACTGTAACAAGGCTTCATCTCTCCCTGGTGTAGAGCAGCCAGCGGTCAGTACCATAGACCATGCAGCTTCTGCAGGTAGTTGTCAACATGGCAGGAGTTGCTCAAAGATTGGGGCTCTATGGAGAAAGATATTCTTGAAGAAGATGATGTCAGATACTTATAGCCAGTGATTTTTGAAAGTATGTATCCTCATAGAGCTACACTCTCTCCACTCAGCCTGTCTGTTTCACAGCATTTACTTTGAGGGGCAG
This sequence comes from Neoceratodus forsteri, assembly GCA_016271365.2. NCBI lineage: Eukaryota > Metazoa > Chordata > Ceratodontiformes > Ceratodontidae > Neoceratodus > Neoceratodus forsteri. The sequence goes on from CM057456.1 coordinate 215,045,250, forward strand.
TGTTTTGTTGTTTAGCTTCGTAGTAGCAGGAGTTAACTATTGTTTTTGTGTATGCTTGTACGCATGTGCAAGAAACACATTGCATCAGCTTCCTTCACAAGCGTATTGTGGAGGCACGGCAGTGTTGTGGCAAACGGCAGCAGTCCGTTCTGGGTCTGGTCTCTGCCGCAGCAAATAGAGAAGCATGCTGTCAATGATGGCAGTTAATGAGCATGCCACTATGCTCAAACAAACTGACTGCTGCAATCAGGGAGCACCCCATCACTACACAATCAGCTGTGTTTGCTTGTGGGACAGTCCCTGACTGCAGCAGCCAATTAGAGCTGCATTGTCTGGCGTCCCTGGAGGCCGATGGACAGCTGCCACCCACCTCTCCTCCCTGTTAAAGACAATTTCTCTTTTCCCATGCATTCCTTCTTACTGACTTCGATTCTCCTGTCACTTGACAAATACAGAAGAAGCAGCTGGCGTCTGCTTCGTTTGGCTTCATTTGTTAAGCCACATCTGGAAACACTCCAGATAAATTGGATGCATCGTTCCCCTGATAGCATGCCTGTTACCATCGCTCCTGCAAAACCAGCCAATTCACAGATGGGACTGCCTGATACTTGACATACCTGCGTGTTGGTCCCAGAGCTGTCTCAGTCACCTCCTGAACGTTTTGCGACTTGGTTGCTCCATACTGAGGCATTGCTGTCGGACATTTTCTCTGCATCTCAGATTGCTACTATTTCTTGTGCCAATGTGCTTCCTGCACTGGGGGAGTTGCCCGATCCCCCAGGTTACAGCATACAGGCACTGCACCAGCACCGAGTGAGCGTGCGCGCTGGATGAGGGGGTCGGTGAAGGGACTGTGTGCGCTGTGTGGAGTCTGGACCGGCTTGGCTGTGACATGATTGAGGGGTAGGCGAGGGGACCAGTTAGCACCAGGCTGTGGAGGCATATGGAGAAAAAACAAAGACAGACTGGCAGCGCTCACCTGCGTATCCGATTGGCCGAAACTGAGGAGGTCAAAGGACAGACGAGACGTTGCCTTGCCAGCAGGAAAAATGCATTGTTGTGGATACTGCAGTGCTCAGCTGCTGTCAGCCTGTCAGATCGCAGTCGCGGATGACTGTAATTTAATTGAATTTGCCAAACTGCTATTCGGAAATTGTACAAATACAAGAGAGATAGTAATCAGAACAGAAATTGGGACTAGTGGTGTGATTTGGAACTGGGAACACTTTTTACAGTGATGATTGTTTAAAACAAAAGTGCCCAGGCCATGCCCGACCTCATATTAAAGTGCTGGGGTCATGGTCTGGGTGGCCCCCCCCAGCTCCAGTGCCTATGCCCCCAGTGCTGCTGGCTGCAGAGTCACCGATGCCTTCCCGGACACAGGACAAATCATCTCCTGTTGTGGGCAGGCAGCAACACTCATGCAGTAGTAAATCCCTTGCAAAATGGTTCCCAGAGGCATCCCTGCTTGTGGCAGGGTGGATGCGAGCTTCCGATGGTGTCACTTGGGTTCCAGTACCCTATCTCCTCTTCTGATGGGGCTGCCTCAGCTGCTTGCTGGATAGCCCATATGGCTGATGGGGGTGCCCAATCCCCATTGGCTCCACTTCCCCCTCAACAAACATCCAGATGGCATGCTGGGAGCCCACCTCAGCGTGGCAAAAGTCCCGCGGTGTCTTTTTTTTTTAATTCCTGCAAACAAAAAAAAAAGAAAACGGTCCCTTGTTGAGTCTCTTGCCCTTCCCCCAACCCACAGCCACCCTCTGCGCACCCACCTACTCACACACACCCTCACCCCATACTTACCTCCAGAGCCCGGCACAATGATCTTTGGTGGACCGGGAACACGTCTGCACTCTTCAAAGCCGACCGCGAACTGAAGAAATGCCGGTAAGCTGTATAATGGCATAAATGTTTTTTTTCAACTTTTGTGGATATCTTGGTCATTTTTTTTAACTTTTGGCACCAAATTTTCAACATGGGGTTCTTTTCCTCATAAATTCAGTCACTGTCATGGCATTATTCAGTCCTGCAAGGTGATTACATGGTCACTGCACGGAATCACCTTTCGGGACTGATCACCCAAACAACAATATCACTGTTCATGAGGTGGGCTCTCAGAAAGCCTATGTTGCAAATTTGGTGAAAAAATTCCAAAATATTACTGTGTTATGAGTGTGCGTTGTGCAGTTTCCATGCACACTCGTAAGTTTGCGAATTTGTAATATTTTCACTCCAGATTTTCAACATTGGCAAATTTTCACACCTCCTTAAGAACAGTACAGCTGTGATTTTTTCACATCCTGGCCAAAAATGTGTTTTCGCACTTCTGGCACAGAATAGCCTGGTCACTGTGGGAAATCAGTGTTTGGGACAGATTAAGAAAATCACAGTAACACTGTTCATGAGCAGAGGTCATAAGATGCATATGTTGAAAATTTGGTGACAAAAGTCTATAAAATGACCGTGTCACGAGTGTGCATTGCCCAGTTTCCACGCACCCTCATAACTTCACAAATTTGTAATATTTTCACTCCAGATTTTCAACATTGGCATTTTGCTGCACCTCCTTTTGAATGATCCAGCTATCATTTCTCACATCCTGGCCGAAATGTTTTCGCACTTCCGGCGCAGAATAGTGCGGTCGCTGTGGGAAATCAGTGTTTCAGACAACATGAAGTCTTGCTGTATTCTGACAATAGCAGTGAGTCCCAACCTTCGAACTGCCCCGGAGGTGAAAGAGTTAACTTTCCAGGCCAGGCATGGAACGCTGAGCTCGAGCTCGGTTGAGACTCTGTCTGTTGTTCTTCAAACTCAAACTGTCAGATTCTTTACTCCGCCTCACTGAACAGTCGCTCCGGAGATTTCTCCTTCTGCTCGGTTCAGTTTGTCGGTTAAAGTACCGCTTTTCTCGGTTTTCGACCGAATTTAAACCGTAACCTGTCGGTTCAGTCTCTGTCTGTGGTATTCGTGAGTACTAGATAGGTTTTATTTTATTCTGTTCTGTGTGGAACTTGTAAACGGTTTATCGGTTCGGTTTGAACCGATCAAGTTTAAAAAATCTTAAATTGTGCTTTTAGAGTCTGGTTACCGGTTCTTAACGGTTCTAAAAAAAACTGATTTTATTACATTTTTTTCCACGACCCGTGACATGGTCTTGCCTGGCCGATTGCCATAAAAGGGTAAGTTTGGTTAGGACTGGCACTATGTCTGAGAAACCCAAAAGAAAAACCGGACCCACTGGGTTTCAACACTGCAGTGTGTGTGGGGGAAGTCTTTGCCAAGGCTGACCCCCACACCACCTGTGTTTATTGTCTGGGGTTTGACCACCTCAATGCAGACTGCCAGATTTGCAAAAATTTCCCTGCAGCTACCCTAGGAAAGAGAGCTGATAGGCTCAGGGATAGGGAGGCCATAAAGTCCGCTGAACCAGATGGCCAGCCCGGTTCGGTTCAAACCGAACCAGAAGGAGTGCCCTCTGACCAGGGCAAGACTTCTTCGGGCAAAAGGAAAGCCGATTCTGAGGAGTCGGTTCTGGCTAAAAGAACTAGAAAAGAAAAATCAGCTGGTGTGGAGCCAAAACTTTCCTCTCCAACCGCTGAAGAAATAGCCAAAGTGATCAAAATTGTCCAGTCGCTTTCCCCCGGTTCCGACCGAACCGGCACCATCAGTATGATTTAGAGGAATTTTATGAACCAGAGGAGGAGGAAGAGGAGTATGAGGAAAGTGAATGTGGATTTGAAGGTCTGGATGTGCCCATTGACCCGGACATCTCCCCAGACAGACCTTCAGGAGTGTCTCCTCCTAGGCTTTCTGAGTCCCCCTCTCATTTCGTGTTTTATAAAAAAGTGGCTGAAACCCTCCAGCTTCCTATGGAAGAAGCTGTGGATGACCAGGAGGAGCCTGGCTATGTGGAAATGATGGATATCCCAGAGTCTAGGAGGCTGTCTATTCCCTTGCACAAATCTTTTGGGAAACAGACATTTAAGATTTTAAAGACTCCTAACACTATACCTCCTGTTGATAAGAGAATGGACAAGAGGTATACATTGTCAGGCTCTGACACGGAGTTCCTTACACAACAACGCAGCCATGTTGGGGTAGTGCAGGCTGCAGCCTGTGATAAGGCAAACATTCCCTTGGCTTCACACCCCCCAGACAAGGACTCCAGGAGGATTGATGCCATGGCAAAGAAACAGTACATGGCAGCATCCTTGGGACTCAGACAGGCCAATTATATGGCCTATACTGCTAGGTATCAAAAATCCAGATGGGACACTGTTATGGCCCTAGCAAAACAGGTCCCTGTCCAGCTTGCCAAGGAGCTGGAGCAGGTGGCTGCTGATGGTATTGAGGCATCCAAGGTGCAATTCCATGCTGCAGTAGACTCCAATGATGAGTCATCTAGAGTCATGGCTACATCTGTGGCACTTCAAAGAATGGCTTTGCTCAGATGTACTAGCCTGTCACATGATACCCAGACTAAGGCCATGGATTTTCCTGTTATGGGTAATTCTCTGTTTGGGGAGCAAACAGAGAATTATGTAAAGAAAGTGGATGAGTATAGGACCACCTATAGGAGTGCACAGGCCAAGGAAAGGCAGGCCACTCCTCAAAGGAAGCTTCCCAGGGGCAGGGGCAGGCCTTTTCATAGGCCTTTTTACCATGCTCAGGCCTCCTCTTCTGCTTATGCCCAGAGGGGGTTCTTTAGAGGGAGAGGCAGATGGGGTACAAGCAGGCCTGCTTCCACCCCTCAGCCCAAAGCCCCTGCCAAACAGGCACCCTGATGGGGTTGCCAGAGCCGATTCTCAGCTACCTGTAGGGGGCAGGCTGGCTTACTTTGTCCAGGACTGGGAGTCTCTGACATCAGACAAATGGGTCCTGGAAGTAGTAAGAGGACTGGTTCTCAGCTTTAAAAGTTTCCAAAGATGAGAACCAGATCCTTTCCACCTGCAAGTCCATCAGAGGCACTTGCCTTAGAGGCAGACGTCTCTTCCCTCCTAGCTCTCAGAGCTGTGGAAAGGGTTCCACCCCTACACCAGGGCAAAGGGTTGTACTCCAGGTACTTCCTTACCCCAAAAAAGACAGGAGAATGGCGGCCCATCCTGGATCTCAGATACTTAAACAAGCACCTTTTAAAACCAAAATTCAAAATGGTGACTCTGGGAATTATACTACCCTCTCTAAGGCCAGGGGACTGGCTAGTGTCCCTGGACCTCAAGGATGCCTACTTCCATATTCTTGTCAGAAGCTGCCCACTTAAAAGTACCTCAGGTTCAAGCTGCCCTCAGGCCATTACCAGTTCAGAGCAATGCCCTTTGGCCTCACCTCTGCTCCAAGGGTATTCACAAAATGCCTGGCAGTGGTAGTTGCTGCTCTAAGAAGGCAGAAGATTGCCATCTTCCCTTACCTGGACGACTGGCTCATAGTAGGCCAGTCCCCAGACCAAGTCAAGTTACACTTACAGATAACTCCGCAACTTCTCACTTCCTTGGGTTTCCTTCTAAATCTTCCAAAGTCAGTTCTAGAGCCTGTCCAGCTCCTCACCTTCATAGATGCAGAGCTAGACACAGAGAAGGCCAGAGCCTTCCTTCCCCTGGACAGGGCAAGGACCCTGGTCTCTCTGGCCTCCTCATTTACCCTGCAGGTATCTTGACCAGCAAGGCATTTTCTTCAGCTCCTGGGGCACATAGCTGCTTCTACAGCAGTAGTGCAGGGAGCAAGATTTCAGATGAGGGACATTCAGTTTCATTTGAGAGCCTTTTGGTCTCAAAGGAAGGACCCTCTGACCAAATTGATCCCAGTGACTCGAACCCTGATCCAGGCCCTACAGTGGTGGCAGGATCAGAACAATCTGAGACAAGGGGTTCCCTTTGTCACTCAGTCTCACTCTTTAATCCTTACTACAGATGCCTCCTCTTGGGGTGGGGGCTCACATGGGTGACCTCACCAACTAGGGGTTGTGGTCCCCTCAGGAATCTCTGCTCCACATCAATCTGTTAGAACTCAGAGCAGTATTTCTAGCACTTCAAGCTTTTTCCAAATCTGTTCAGAACAAAGTTGTACAGGTCAGAACAGACAACACCACCACAATGTGGTACATCAACAGCAAGGAGGCACTCGGGTTCAGGCCTTGTGCAACAAGCAATGAAGTTGTGGTCTCTGGCTTACTCCCTGAACACCTCCCTCACGGCAGTTCACCTCCCAGGCAAGGACAATGTCCTGGTAGATGCTCTCAGCAGGATTTCCCAGGGCCATCACGAATGGTCACTGGACCCCCTGGTCTTGGAGGTGATATTTTCCAGATGGGGCACCCCGCAGATAGATCTTTTTGCAACCCCAGACAATCACCAACTTCCCCTTTTTTGCTGCAGGCCCCCACTGTTGGGCTCAGTCCCACTGGATGCCTTAGTTCTCAATTGGGAAGGGAAGTTTCTCTATGCTTTTCCCTCCTTCCCTCTCCTGTTCAAAGTGCTAGTCAAAATCAGATCTCAGCCCTGCAAGATGATCCTGATTGCTCCAGACTGGGCCAGACAGCCCTGGTATCCACTCCTACTGTCCTTAGCAGTCCATCTTCCCCTGTGTCTTCCCAGGAATTACAACCTGTTAACCTGTGCTCAGGGGAGGGTTTGGTACCTGAACCTCAAATCTCTCAATCTCAAGGCCTGGCTCTTGAAGAGTTAGAGTTTGCTGATTTACACCTCTCCCAAGGTGTAATGGATATCCTGAAGGCTTCTAGAAAACCTTCCACCAGGGCTACTTATAATTCCAAATGGAAAAGGTTTTCCATATGTTGCTCTGGGAAGCATATTTCCCCAGAATCTGCTGATTTGCCCACAGTCCTTGATTATATGGTCCACTTAAATAGCTTGGGGCTGAGACCAGCTACACTGAAAGTGCATCTGGCAGCTGTGTCTGCCTTTATTTCAGCAGGTAAGCCCTCTTCACTTTCAGCTCACCCTGTATTCTCCAAGTTTTTCAAGGGATTGCTTCACACCAACCCTCCATTCAGGGCCCTGCCCTGCCTGGGACCTAATGTTTGCATTGCTTAGCTTATGCAACCCCCTTGAGCCTTTGTCCTCAGCAGAGCTTAAGTACTTGACTTGGAAAACTGTGTTTGAGTAGCCATCACTTCTGCCAGACGATATGAATTACAAGCTTTGTCAGTGGAGCCTGATTTTATCTCCTTTCATAGAGATAAGGTGGTCCTCAGGACTAATAGGAAGTTCTTGCCTAAGGTGGTTTCAGATATCCACCTTAATCAGTCTATGTCTCTTCCAGTGTACTTCACTGACCATTCCTCCTCTGGCGAGAGGAGGCTGCACAGTTTAGATGTGAAAAGGGCCCTTAGCTACTACATAGAGCATACCAAGGGTCACAGGTTTGACTCCCTCCAACTGTTCCTCACTTATGGCGAGGTTGGTAAAGGGAAACCTGCCACTAAAAGATCCATTGCCAGGTGGATTGTCTCTTGTATCCAATTTTGTTATGAAAAACTGGGTAAGATTCCACCCTCAGGCCTGAGGGCTCACTCTACCAGAGGTACAGCTGCTTCCCTGGCTGCTGCCAGGGACATCCCTATTCTAGAGATATGTCAAGCAGTTACCTGGAAAACAGTTCACACTTTTACCAAGCATAACTCCCTGGATATCCAGGCTAGGAGTGATGCTCGGTTTCATACAGCTGTGCTTCAGAGCCTATTTCCTAAGTAGGTTCTGTCCCTCCTCCATGGAGGTACTGCTTTAGAAGTTCGTTATTGTCAGAATACAGCAAGACTTCATGTTGTTTGAAGAAAAAATTACTCACCTTAGTAATGTTGTTTCTTCTAATGGAGTCTTGCTGTATTCTGACCTCCCCCCCTGCCTGCCCCTCTCAGAACCTCTGTTTTTGGGATGTGGGTGGGCAGTGCAGTGTTGGCACTCAGTAGGTGCCCACCTTATTCTCTTCACCCCCTTTTTTCTTCGGGTGAGTAGGTGTTGTGTTTTCATTTTTTGGGTCTCCTGACTTGAGTCTTTGTTTTGGGACAAAAAATGTGTTTTTATGTTTAGTAGCCAGTTGGCTAGTGTAGGTTTACAGCTTCCACACAGGGCCTTAGTGAGTTTAGCTCGTAAAGATCTGGCGGTTTGAGTTTGAAGAACAACAGACAGAGGCTCAACCGAGCTCGAGCTCAGCGTTCCATGCCTGGCATGGAAAGTTAACTCTTTCACCTTCAGGGCAGTTCGAAGGTTGGGACTCACTGCTGTTGTCAGGATACAGCAAGACTCCATTAGAAGAAACAACATTACTAAGGTGAGTAATTTTTTCTTGGGACAGATTAAGAAAATCACAGTGACACTGTTCATGAGCAGAGGTCCCAAAATGCCTATGTTGAAAATCTGGTGTAAAAAATCCCCAAAATAATTACATTACATGTGTGGGTTGCGCAGTTTCTACGCACGCTCATGACTTCACCATTTTTTTTCATATTTTCACTCCAGATTTTCAACATTTTTTACACCTCCTCATGAACAGTATTATTGTCATTTTTCACATCCTGCTCGAAATGTGTTTTTGCACCGGTGGTGCCAAATGGCGCAGTCGCTGTGCAAAATCACCTTTCGGCTAATGAACTGATAGTGTTACTGTTCATGCGGTGGGGTCACAAAAAGCCCATGTTGAAAACTTGGAGCAAAAATACTAAGAAACACGCAGGGTGTTAGGGTTTCTGACCTTAACGCCCTACCCTGTAGGGACTGACAGGCATCAGGGGTGTGACTTGGGATTGTCGACAGTAATGTTCACACCATTTCACCCCCCATCCCCACCCTGCAGCCAGTGACAGGCATCGAGGTGCGCCTTGGACTCTTTGGCCCTAGAGTTCACCCCATTCTCCTATACTGCACCCATTTCAGCGTATTTCCTTATGGAATGAGGTGAGTGTAAAGCCTGAACACCCCAAGGCACACCTCGACACTTGTCAGTGTCTGCAGGGTAGGGTGAGGTGAAATGTCATGACCGTTATGAGCGACGACCCAAAGGCACACCCCAATGCCTGTCCATCTGTGCAGTGTGGGGGTGGAGTTGGCATCAGTTCAGTACTTCACTGAAATTCCTATACTGCATCTGTCTTACTCCTGCATTTCCACTGCTAATGCCAGCAAGCAAACATTCGGCATCATCAAGTGTGGTTGCCCCTAAAGGACAACCGAAATTGTCAGGAGGATTCCTTAGGAAACAAGGCACAGGGGGACAGGACTGGTTAGGAGGGGGGTGGGGGGGAGGCAGGGAGGTAGGCTCAGGTTGAGGTGGGGGGGATGGTAGGAAGGTAGGAAGGTAGGCTCAAGCAGGGGGAGGAGAGAGCCGGCCCTGTGGCGCTGGGGGTTGAGGTGCTGGAGACCACACCTCGCGCCACGCCGGTGACCCGGGTTCGGGAACGAGCCCAGACCGCCGTTGGTTGGCAGGGGAGAGAGAGGATCGAGCGTCCGGAGGAATGTTCTCCCCTTTCGGGAAGGGATCCAGGGGTAGCCCGGCGCAGCAGTGGCCCCTGGTGGAGACCAGCGGCACTGCGATGCACAAGGGCTCACAAAAGGGAAGAGGCTGGGCGGCTGCCTTCTGGACGTGAGTGGGAGCACCCACATCGCAGGCTGACAGCATTGCACGTCCCACGTCTGGGGCGTAAACTACGTAAAAGCCCCACCAGCCCAGATAGGCGACAGCCACCCCAGTGCCGAACCGCCACACGCCCAACACTGGAACCCTGCCACTGCCCTTTCAGACTCCTCGGCCCTTCATCCTCCTTGGGGCTCAGGGGAAAGTAATGCCCTTGAAGATGACAGGGTTCACAGTGGGCGGTAGAGCGGCATAGGCGAGTGAATAGGCCCGAGAGAGAGTTCCGGTGCCTGGGGGAGATACACAGACTTAAAAAAAAAAAGGCAGGGGGAGGAGGGTCATGATGTCATCCCTCAATGACAAATATGACAAGGCAGGTAAACAGGTAAGGATTGGATGGGGGGAGGAAAGGGGGGTGGCCTAGGGGGTATTTAGGTGCCAGCAGAGGAGGGGCTCTCCCCCTTTTGCTGGGATCTGAAGCTAGCACCTCCACTGCTAATGCCACAAGCAAACTTTCGGCATTGACAAATGCTTGTTCTAACCCCAGGAATCACTCATTATGATTATACTGATGCAGTCAGCCTCCTGTGTTGGACTTCCTGGAGAGATGGAATTATATGCAAATTATGGAACTCTCAATTGGCTCATGACACTTTCAAACTGCTGCCCTAGCAACTGTTGCACTCTGAGTGCTTCAGATTCTTTACTCCGCCTGCCTAATGAAGATGTCCTGGAGAGCTCTCCTTCAACCTCTTCTAAATCCATTTATCTGGCGATAAGTAGTGTTTTTGGCTTTATTTTCAGATTGCTGCCTTAATTTTAGATTATTTTGTTTATTGTGTTAAGATTTACTGTGTTTAGCAGTTCCTTCATGGTTCCTTGGAACCGAAGGTTCCGCTATTTCTAGTGAGGTTTTTACCTCAATCTATATTTATTTTGGTAATTCTTTATGGTCGGTTCCTAACCGCATATACTTGTTTTAATTCTTTTAAATTTGGTTTCTCGGTGTCAGAACAGTAGCGCTCGGTTCCCGGAACAGTTAGCGGTTGTTTATAATTAAAATATTTGGTTCTCAGGAACCGATAAGTTGGCATTTTCTTTAATGATTCCTGCTCAATGTCAGAGGCTCCTATTGTTAAGCCTAAAAAGCGCACAGGACCCACCAGTTTCAAATTGTGTGAGTCTTGTGGCCAGATCATAGCTAAAGCAGACAGATGTTCATTGTGTATTTTTTGTCTGGGAACTAGCCATATTTTTGCAAATTGTGACATTTGTAAAACATTCTGCCCTAAAACTCTTACGAAAAGGTCCAAAATTTTGGAAGAAATGGCCTCTGCTTCTACTAATACTGGTGAAAGTGGTTCCTCCACCTCTGGCACAAGAAAGGATGGAGGTAAAGCTAAGGATCCTGATAAAGGATCAGATAAAGTTGAGCAGGGTAAACCTAAAAGGCCAGTGGACTCTGGGACTGAATCTGTGCCACTTAAATAAAAATGTAAGGAAAAGCATGTTGCTGCACCTCCAGCCGAGAAGGCTAAGGAGCTCCCAGCTGACAAAACTGGCATGCCCTCGGCTGAGGACATTGCCAAGGCCTTACAGGTCTTGCAAGCACTGCAAGCTGCAGTCCCAGTTCCAATACCGACTGCACTGGTTCCTGTGCCGGTTCCACCTTCTCAGGAGCCTCAGGTTTCTTTTCCTGAGGAGGATGATGATGATTTTGAGGAGGAACCGATAGATCCAGAGGTTTCTCCAGAACAGGAGTTTGGTTCCCCACCCAGGGGTCCAAGGATTATTCCTCACATTTTGCTTTTGTTAAAAGCATGGTAGAACACTCAGCCTCCCTCTGCAGAAGACAGAGGAAGATGTGGAGGAAGCAGAATTCTTGGACATGATGGGGTTAACCCCCACAAAATGTTTACTACTGCCTATGCATACGTCCTTAAAAAAGGCATCATTACAAGTATTCCAAACTCCCAATTCTATTCCAGGAGTTGACAAAAAGGCTGATAAGAAATATCAGCTTGATAGGACAACGGCTGATTTTCTATTCAGCCACCCTGACCCTGAGGGAGTTGTACAGGCTGCTGCCTGCGACAAAGCCAGAATTCTCTTGGCTACCCATCCTCCAGATAAGGATTCTCGGAAGATGGATGCAATGGGAAAAAAAGGGTATATGGATGCTTCTCTCATCCTTAGACAAGCTAATTATGTATGGCTTACGCAGTGCAATACCAGAAGGCACTCTGGAATGCAGCGTTAGCTCTGGCTGACAGTGCCTGGTGAGGTGGCAGTGTACTTACAGGACACAGCAAGAGCTGCTCTAGATGCCACGAAATACTAGTTCCACATGGCTGTGGACACTAATGATTCTGCAGCCAGGTTGATGGCACACTCTGTCTGTCTCCCTTAGGAGATTTGCCTGGCTCAGGGCCACAAACCTGACCCTGGATATCCAGGCCAAAGCAATGGACTTTCCTTTTGAGAAGAATTCTCTATTTGGGGATAAAACAGAGGCCTATATGAAGAAGGTAGAAGATTATAAGGCCACCTACAGAATTAATTCTAAGGATAGGCCTTCCCCATCTTATAGGGTCCAGACTAGGGGAGGCAAGGGTAGGGGATACAATCCCAGACCTTTTTTCCAAGCTCAGGCCTCCCACCTGCAACAACAGCCTAGAGGATATTTTCAAGGAAGGGTCAGGAGAACCATGAGGAGAGCTTCTCCTTCCCCGGTGATTCAAGCAAAGCCCACTTAGAATCCCTGACGGGCTAGTACAGGTCACATCCCTTGCCAAAAATCCACCAGTGGGTGGCAGACTGGCTCACTACCTCCAGGACTGGTATATCATCACCACAGACAAGTGGATCTTGGGAAGTGGTGAGCCAGGGTCTGGCACTCAGCTTCAAATCTCTTCCCAAGCTGAGAGCAAGAACATTTGCACCAGTTACATCTGCAAACAGACTCCTACTGGATGCAGAAGTAAAACATCTGCTAGCAATCAAGGCAGTTGAGCCAGTGCCCCTAAACCAGTGGGGCAAAGGCTTCTACTCCAGATATTTCCTTACAAAGAAGAAAAATGGGGATTGGCGACCTATCCTGGATTTAAAACTTCTTAACAGACACATTCTGAAACCAAAATTCAAAATGGTCACTTTTGCACTAATCATTCCCACTTTACAGAAGGGAGACTGGCGAGCCTTCCTAGATTTAAAGGACACTTATTTTCACATCCTCATCAGACCTTCTCACAGAAAGCTTCTGAGGTTCAGACTGACCTTAGGCCATTATCAGTTTGCAGCCATTCCTTTTGGTCTGACCTCTGCCCCAAGGGCATTCACAAAGTGTCCGACCGTGGTAGTGGAGTTTCTGAGAAAACAAGTAGTGTCAGTCTTTCCCTATCTGGATGACTGGTTAGTAGTGGGTCCATCTCTACAACTTACAGAGCAGGCCTTAGCACTAACAAAGTCTACTCTGGAATCCCTGGGTTTCCTCATAAATGAGCAGAAGTCTCAGGAAACACCAGTCCAGGTACTTGAGTTCACTGGAGCAGAACTAAACACCAGCCTGGGCAGAGCTTTTCTGCCACAGGACAGGGTAAGCAGCATTCTGAGGATTGCAAGCTCATTTGTATCAGGAAAACCCAAACCAGCCATAGAGTTCCTTAGGCTTTTGGGCCACATGCCAGCTGCCACCACAGTGGTACTAGGTTCCTGATTCCAAATGAGAGACATCCAGTTCCACCTGAGACAATATTAGTCACAGAGGACAGATCCTCTGTCCAAACTGGTTCCAGTCACCCACAGTCTCCTATAGATACTGCAGTGGTGGCTGGACAAAAAAAACCTTTGGGTAGGTGTGCCTTTCACAAAGGAACAACCTTCCTTGGTTCATACAACAGATGCATCCCTTCTGGGTTGGGGAGCACACATGTTGGATTATACAGCAAGTGGCACATGTTTTTCTCAGGAATCCCTGCTGCACATAAATCTGCTGGAGCTCAGAGCAGTGTACCTAGCCCTGCAGGCATTTGCTCCACATCTTCAAAACAAATTGCCCTACGCAAACACCTCACTGACATTCGGAGCTGCAAATGCCCATGATAAGGCCTCACCAAGAGCTCCGCCTAAGTCATTCCACAGACATAGTCCTCCCGGTCCACCCTCTCCCTAGCAACTATCCCTCTGCACCCCCCCAGGTAACTGCCACCTAGTATCTCTAGAGACCTTATAGTATTAAATATGTACTAGTTTATTTAGATTAGCTTACTTGTAGTCTGTACACCACGCATTGAAACCTGCGTGCTCCACTGTATCGCTGAAATTGCTTTGATCTTCCCTTGTCAATCTTCACCATTCATTACTGCTTGGGTTAAGCGAGGCGCCGCACCCACTCACGGGAGTTTTTTTTTTTGAGTTGGTTCCAACGGCTCGGGGAGGACGACGCATCGCTGCAATGCACGAGGGCGCCATTAGGTGCCGCAGACTCCTCCTCCATCTCAGTTCTGTTTCTCCCGCCGTCGAGGCTGCACCTGCTGCGCGGTAGCGAATAGTTTCTCGGTTTTTCCAACCTCAAGACTCCTCGTTTTCTCAGACGTTTTCACTCGACGCCGTATACCGGTAAGACCGTTCCTTTTTCTTTCTATACTGCGGCGCCGAGTGCTTTATTGCCTTTTTTTCCTTGTTTAGTTTGCATCATGTCCGGTTCGGGAGCAAGGTGTAAGTCGAAGGCGGGCCGCGCCCCATGCTGGTGCTCCTGTGGCCGCATTTTTCTGTCTCGGACCGACATGATGTCTGTCTCGCTGCCTGGGACCCAACCACGACATGGACGCCGCCGATGCTTGTTTCTCCATGGACCGCTGTCCTCAAGTCCACGCTTGCTCGGGTAAGGCCCCGCCGACCTGGGACGGCGTTGCTCTAGGGATTCCAGGTAAGGTCTCAGGCCCTTCCCCGGTCCCTCCCGGCCTATACGGTTCAAGTGGAGGAGGAAGCTTCTCCTTTCTCTTGTCAAGAGGAAGCTTCTCTCGCGGTGTCGGGGGAACGTCGTGGTCCCTCCCGGGGCCATGACGGGGACACCACCTTGGCAGTCACCTCCTCAGAGGTGCAGGCTCCCCCAGTGTCGAGGCCCACGATTTCTGGGCCTGGCACTGGTGGACCCTCGGCGCCGGTGATCGAGACGGCGCTGTAGGCGGCGCCCCGGCCTTCGGCGCCGCACCCGGTTTGTGCTCCCGTGGTGCCGGGTTGGGGTCCGACGCTGGGAGCGGCGCCTTGGGCCTAACTGGTGCAGCAGGGGAGCCAGGACTGGGCCTGGCTGTTGCGAGTGGGCTAGGGTCATCCGGCGCCGTCCTGGCACCGCGGCGCTGCAGGGCGCCCGCTGTTCGGGACCCCTGGGGTTGCCAGCATTGAGGTTCTGCTGGTCTCTGCCCTCTTCGGAGGCCAATGACTCAGATGTGGACCCATCCTGGCACCCTGACTCTTCGGGTCAGGGTCCCGTGGCACAGGGTGCTAGGGCGGTGCAGGGCCCTTCCACTGTCCCCACTTCTGTCCTCCCTGAGGGCCCTCGGCTAGGTGGCCCTGGGTCCCGGGGGTGATGTGGTGGGGCTGAGGAGGAGGCTCCTCCTAGGGGGCCTGTGACAGCTACCTCCCGGTGCTGTTGCCTCCTCTCGGGTGGGGGAACGCTGCAGTCGAGGAGGAGGGCTCTCTTGGAGTCCCAGGGTCGAGGGGGGACGGTCATCCGAGTCTCGCCCCTCGTGGGTGGCTAGAGCCGAGCGCCCAACCCCGCCTCTTTCCTCTTGGGCCCCGGGTTCCTCTCGTGGTGTTGCTGTGGGCTGCCCTTCTGGATCCATGCAGTCCCGGTTCGTCACAGGGGAGGTTCCCCTCCTGGGCTCTTCCAGGCATCGCGTCTTCAGGGTCTCGCTCTTGCAGCCTGGTTTGTTGTCCGGGATCCCGCCAGCTCGGGCTCCATTCCCCGGATTTCAGAGCCCTGGCAGAGGTCAGTTGCCTCTTCATAGGTGCCCTTCTCCAGTACCTCTGCATCCACCCCCGCTCTTCCAGGCCATGTCGGTCCTACGGGTCCATTATCCTGGGAGCAGTTCAGAGGCTCTGCGGCGGCCTTCCCCGTCCGTTAGATACATGCATGAGCGGGTCTTTTGACTCTCCCCACCGCCGCAGGAATCTTCTGGACATTCGAGCTCTCCATCATCCTCGTCTTCCTCCTCTGAGGGAGAGGAACCCCTTGCTCATCTTTCTTCCGACGCTGATTTCACGGAATATCAGCGATTCCTCTCGAGGATGGTGAGGGATCTTCGAATCTCTTACGTTAGGCGAGACAATACTGAATGGGAGACACGTGAATTCCTTGGAGAATTCAGTGCCCAGCACCTGGTGGTACCTTCCTGGCCTATCCCCTTCCAGGAGACGTCTATCCATTCCTGGCAGTCGCCAGCCGCCCTTTCTCCAGCCCCGGCAGACTGTAAGTCGGTATTGTGCCCCTCGGGAATCCTGGGTACCCTTCCCAACCCGTCCCTGGGGTTTGGTCTCTAGAGACTCCTTCCGGTGCGCCGCCTGACGACGACCGCCCACCGGATTCGGATTCCCCTACAACTCGACCGGGGGCTAAGAGTGTTCTTCTTCTCGCGGTGGCTTGCATTGCATCACATCAGGCTCACCACGCTGCCTACAATCGGCATCTGTGGTCGATGCTCTCCCAGCTCCTAGCATCATTGCCTGATACGGAGCAAACCAGACAGGCTATTGCCCTCTCCGCTATAGGCCTGGAGCTGGCAAGACACCAAGCAAGGGCATCTTATGACGCCAATGAGGTGGCTTCCAGGCTTGCGGGGACAGTGATCTGCATTAGGCGAACGGGATGGCTCTGTCTATCAAGGTTGTCACCCCTGGCCCGGCGTAGGGTGATGCGCTCCGCTTTCCGGGGGACCCGTCTTTTTTCCTCCAGAGCTAGGAGACTTTTGCAGGGGCTTCCTCTGTCTCCCCGTCCTCAGGGCGCACCTCCTAGCTCTTTTCCCACTTAGGCTTCTTTGTGTTAGCCAGGGTCTTCCCTTCTGTTCTTCACCAACAGGAGGCTGGGGTCTTGTTCCCTCAGGGTTCTACCCCCTTTTTCAAGGGGAGGGCTTGTATCACTCAATCAGTGATGAATGGTGAAGATTGACAAGGAAGATATGAAATACGCATCTACCGTAATTCTTGATCTTCTTGTATCTTCACCATTCATTACTGATACCCACCCACCTTCCCCTCAGTGGCCTCCTTCTGTGATGCCTCCCTCCTGCCTCATTCTCTCTTCCCCTTGGCCTTTATGCCAAAAAAAATAAAAATAATTTTTTCTGTTTTTTCCCCATTCTTGTGAATGGATTCTCTTTTCCTCAAGGTAGGGGAGCAGTGACGGTTGCAAATTTCTTTAATTCTGAGGGAACTCTTTCTGACTGCCCTATGGTGCGATTCCTTACCTTCTTCAGGTCATGTAGTTTCACAGCCTGGTGGCCATGCCCTGTCTTGGCCTCCTCAAAGTTTGGAATCCCCCTGGCAGGTATTATTATTATTCAAGCTTTTCCAGCTGCTGACTGAACTTGTTAGCTTCAAGCTTCTGTCTGCCTTGTCCTAGCAAGTCTGATTGAGTTCCTCTCTACTTTTCTTACAAACTGCCTTCGAGAAGGCATAGTCTTTCCCATACTCTTCTGTGTTAGCACTTAACAAGGTGCTAAGGAACTTAGTCCTCTTCCTGGATGGGCGCTCTTCCGGAACAGGTTCTGCTCGGACAGTCTAGGAGCCCTCAACTAGGATGAAGGGACTTGGCATTTTGAGAGTTCAGAGAGTCTGCCCTCACTTGGGTCTGTTCAGGAGGTTCGGTGGAACCTCTCCTCAGTCCTAGCAACTGGGATTCTTGCTCCCTTATTAGTTTTGAGCCTATAAGCCTCTCAACCAGCAATGCTCGATGGGCACTGTTCTCCCTCTCAACATGCCTCTTTCTTTCTTTCTTCTTCTTCTACTTTCCTCTCCCTCTCTCTGTTCCTCCCCTAGAGCCGCCCCGGAAAGGAGGCCCTGCGGTCCCTTAGGGTAGGAATTCTCTCTCCTTTGTCTATTCTCCATCGGCTTATTCCTTTTTCAGTTTATTTCCTTTCCTTTTTCTATCCCTCGGCTCTCTTGCCTCACTCTTTTTTCTTACACTTTATTTTCGCCTCTCCGGCTACAGAACTGAGATGGAGGAGGAGTCTACCTGACACCTAACGGCCGCCCCTCGTGCATGGCCAGCGGTATATGCGTCCTCGGTGGCGCGTTGAACCGACTCCAAAACCTCCCGTAGCGGGTGTGCGCCTCCGGCTTAACCCAATCAGTAATGAATGGTGAAGATACAAGAGAAGATCAAGAATTATGGTAGGTACGTGATTTTCATCTTTGTATGCTCATTTTGTATCTCACCTGTATGGTTACCCACTGTTTTGCTCCACCAAAATGTTGTCTCCCCTCCCTGTGACGAGGTGCCTTTGTAAATGAGTCCTTGACTCAAAGGTTGTAAATCCGAATTGTGAATAAATAAATAAATAAAGTGGTGCAGGTCAGAACAGACAACACCACTACTATGTATTACATCAACAAACAGGGAGGAACCAGGTCAGCACCACTGTGCACAGAAGCAATGAGGCTGTGGTCCCTGGCTTACTCCATGAAGGTATCCCTTTCAGCCATACATCTTCCAGGAAAGGACAATGTACTGGCAGACTCCCTCAGCAGGATAAGTCAGGACCACCACAAGTGGTTCCTGAATCCTCAAATTCTCAGCTCGATTTTCAGACGATGGGGCATTCCAGAGATAGATCTCTTCACCTCTGCAGAAAATCACCAGTTACCAATATATTGCTGCAGGCCTCCTCTCAGGGGCACACTACCCCTGGATGCATTGGCACCGGATTGGACAGGGAAGTTTCTGTATGCCTTCCTTCCTTTTCCTCTGATATTCAGGACCCTGCTAAAATTGAGGTGCCAATCGGCAACAATGATACTGGTGGCACCAGATTGGGTGAGGCAGCACTGGTATTCACTTCTGTTGGCTCTATCAGTGGTGCCTCCAATTCATCTGCCCAGGAAGCACAACCTGCTGACTTCCTCTCAGGGCAGGATGCTGTACCCCAACCTCAGATCATTAAGGCTCAAGGCCTGGCTCTTGAGGACTTAGAGTATGCAGATCTTAAACTGTCAGAACAGGTTTTGACACTACTTAGGGGTTCCAGGAAACCTTCCTCTAAAAAGACATACTCTGCTAAGTGGAAGAGGTTTTCCATATGGTGTACAGGTAAGGGTGTTGACCCCTCCAGGGCTGACCTAGCCATTCTCCTGGATTACCAGACACATTTGTATTCTTTAGCTGTGAAGCCTTCGACACTCAAGGTTCATTTGGCTTCAGTCTCAGCTTATCTCTCAGCTGGTAAAGAGAGGTCCATGGCCTCTCATCCAGTCTTCAGGAAATATTTTAAAGGCCTTAATCTTTTGTACCCTTCTTTGAGGGAACCAGTTTCGGCCTGGAATCTCAGTATCTGCATTGCCAAGCTCATGGACGTCACATTTGAACCAATGGCAACAGCAGACTTTAAGTATATTACTTGGAAAACTGTTTCTGGTTACTATTACTTCAGCCAGAAGAATCAGTAAGTTACAGGCCCTGTGCACGGATGTAGATTACAACATCTCATTCCACAGAGATAAAGTGGTCCTCAGGACCAATAGAAAATTCCTTCCCAAAGTGGTGTCTGATTTCCATTTAAATCAATCCATCACTTTACCTGTCTTTTTTACAGAGACCTCCAGTTCTCCAGAAAGGAGGCTTCACTCCCGTGATGTCAAAAGGGCACTTAGCCACTGTATTGACAGAACTAAGTCTTACAGACCAGGTCAGACACAGCTCTTTCTTACCTATGGAGAGGTAGGTAAGGGCAGACCTGCCACAAAACGTACAGTTGCTCACTGGATAGTGGCATGTATTCAGTTTTGCTATAATAAAGTGGGTAAACAGACTCTCCTGGGCCTCAGAACACATTCCACCAGGGGCACAGCTGCTTCAGTGGCAGCTTCAATGGGACATTCCACTATTGCAAATCTGCAAAGAAGCTACATGGAAAACAGTACACACCTTCACAAAGCACTACAGCCTGGATCTGCAATCCAGAAGTGATACCAAGTTTGGTACAGCAGTGCTGCAGAACCTGTTTCCTAAATAGGTTTTCTGCCCAACCTCCAAAGGTACTGCTTGGTAGTCTGCATCAGTTTAATCATAATGAGTGATTCCTGGGGTTAGGAAAAAAAAATTCTCACCATAGTAATCTTGTTTCTTCAAAGGGATCACTCATTATGATTCAAGCACCCACCCTGCCTCCCCTACTAAAAAAAAACTACGAAGGTCATTCTGCATCCCAGTTTCAGAATATTTTTCCATATAGGTCAAGCTAGAGATTCACCTTTCGTTAACCAGTTGGTCCCCTTGTGGTCTCAAGCTTTCTAGGTTTATTTATTGGGATGCTTTTCCGACCTGAGAGGACAAAAAATTATTTTATAGAAAATGTATTCTAGTTAATGGGTCTTACACCCAGTTTAGGCAACGTAAGAATCTGAAGCACTCAGAGTGCAGCAGTTGCTAGGGCAGCAGTTTGAAAGTGGCATGAGCCAATTGAGAGTTCCATAATTTGCGTATAATTCCATCTCCCCGGGCAGTCCAACACAGGAGGCTGACTGCATCAGTTTAATCATAATGAGTGACCCCTTTGAAGAAACAAGATTACTATGGTGAGTAATATTTTCTTCTCTCTGGTGTCTTATCCCAGGTGCCTTATTGTGGATGTAACCTTCTACTGAGGGTTGCCCAGGGTTCTTTTGAGTTAAAGGGACACTGTCAACCCTTTTAGCATAATATTTTTTTCTAGCTGAAAACCCACATTTTATAAATGCTTACTGTCTTTAAAATTCATTGATGTTGCTGGTTGATCTTACCCAAGTTAATCTTCACCATTC
The DNA here is from genome assembly GCA_016271365.2 of Neoceratodus forsteri. Lineage (NCBI taxonomy): Eukaryota > Metazoa > Chordata > Ceratodontiformes > Ceratodontidae > Neoceratodus > Neoceratodus forsteri. Next base: position 215,065,851 of record CM057456.1, read on the forward strand.
ATTACATATGGGTCTAGCTGGAGGTCTGGACTCTGCTCGGGAGATAAAGAGCTTTGTCTCTTTAAATTTGTTAGAGCTGGAGGAGTTGACATTGAGATGGCGCCTCCCTCGAGGCCTGCGTTCTACGTGGCACTCGTGGAGTGACAAGTAACTAATGCTGATGCCTCCCAGCCCTCAGTTCTTCTTTTCCCGCCATCGAGGAAGGATCTGTGAGGGAAGACTTCAGCTTCTACTGCATAGTTTGGTTCCACCTAGGCCTTCTTAGTTCTTCAAACATTCCCGGTGCCATGAGTACCAGTTCCATTTGTCGGCTCTGGAATTTTCTTTTCCACTGTATTTGGTTTATCACGGCACCTGTATCTATCTATCTATCTATCTATCTATCTATCTATCTATCTATTATTTTTCCCTTTTGTTTATTTTCCGCATGACAATAATGTTGGGGTCGGGGCACAAAGCATCTTCGAAGTGAGCGGTAGTTGCCCCAATGCATCGGTGCCCCTGCAGCAACTCAATGACCATGTTGGACCCTCACGCCCATTGCTTTACCTGTCTGGGTCCCCGCCATGCAATGGACGAGTGTGACACCTGCTTTTCAATGGATTATCGCACCCTAGTTGTCCATGTGGCGAGGTTGGGGAGAAACCCCCCGACCTCCGGCGGTCATCAGCGCAGTCGGAATACCAAGACTAGGTCTCTGGGCTCCACCCCTGAGCCAGTGGGGACAGGACCCCCTCTGTTCCACAGCTTGCTGGAGCAAGGGGTCCCAGTGAGGGGCTGATGAGGCAATTGTCCTCCTTCGGGAGGGGGGCGACTGGTCACCTCTCGCAGTCTGGGGTCTCCTCGGAGACACAGACAACCCCAGTGTGGTGCTGCAACTGTATGCTGGGTCTGCTACAGTGGCCCACTCGGCACAACGGATTGATGCCACCTCTGCTCCCGGCGCTGGTGAGCGGGGTGGTGATGCCCGCATGCCTGGGCTCCCCTCTGATGCCGCTCTCAGTGCTGGAGGGCCTAAAATCCAGGGGCTAGCTAGATTAGAGATTTACCTGATCTTATCCTCTGCCACGGAGAGTGAGGATTGGGATGATCCTGATTGACTGCCTGGCTCTGGGAGCCTTTGGATTCTGCCCAGGCCTCTCTGAGGCCTTCTGAGAATCTTCTGCCTGTGGCATTGTCTGATGGTGCTGCTTGCGACACCACTGCTTCTGAGCCTTCTGGTGCTGAATCCGGGGCCGGGGCTCTATTGGGGTCTCTAGTGGTACTCCAGGGAGTGGTGGTGCTGCTGTGACCAACTCGGGAGCCTTGGCTTCTGATGCTGTGGCAGGTGTCAGCTTGGAAGCTGGCACTGTCTCCGGTACCGGGTCTGTTCCTCTTGTAGTGACATCCTCAACCTCTGGGAGTAGTGCTCAAGGGAAGTCCACGGTCACTCCCGCGGTGACTGGGGTTCCATCTTCCTTGTCTGCCAGCCCAGATTCATCCAGTAGGCCTCTTCCGAGGGGAAGGTCTCTTTTCTTGGGGTCAAGGGTTGACAGGGCGTGATCTGGGCAGCAGTCTCTTCGTGGTGCCCTTCGGGACTCTGGAAGGGGTTGTAGCACAGATGTGGCGTTGCCTTCCTCTGCTTCTGGAGAGGGCCCTGCAGTTGGTGGGGACAGGGGCCTCCCATTGGGCTATGTAGAGCTCCAGTCTTCTCTCCTGGGGGTTCCCCCCCAAGGACAACATCCTGTCTGCCCCTCGTCTGTTGGGCACACTGACGTGGGCAGAATAGGCAGCCCCACCTTCAGAAGGGGTCCCCTGCATGATCCCGCAGTCCTTGCAGAGGACCTTCCCTAGCTTGCCAGGCTGCCCTTTCTTCTTTTCCTCTGCCTTCCACTCCCCCCCTTCCCGGTCTCTTGGGCCTGAGGGGCCCCATGACTTGGGAACAATTCAAGAGATTGGCATCCGCATTCCCCCACTATCTCAGGACACTCAATGAGGTCATTTTTAGACCACAGACCCCTGCACCACCTGCCTCTGAGTCAAGCTTCACTGAGTCTTCCACTTCCTCCACCAAGGAAGAGGATGATTCCATCCCTTACCCTGATGATGTGGACTTCACTTCCTACCAGCGTTTCCTAGCTGAGATGTTGGAGGAGCTCCATGTCTCCCATTTTGATGGACATAAACCAGCCCATACGACACTGTCATTCCTGGGAGATTACAGTGCTGCCCATCTGGTCATACCTCCCTGGCCACCACGATCCTTCTCGGGGGCTTTGTTCACTGTCTGGCAATGTCTCGTCACCCCAGCTCCTGCCCCTAGGGACTGCATGCACAGGTATTGCACTGCAGTGGGGTCTCCAGGTGCTATGCCTCACCCCACTTCAGGAGTGGAGCTCCGTGATACCCCATCCATGCGTTGTCACTCTCGCCATGAGTGCCCCCTGATACTAACTCGGCTGAGCTGGACCGATGGAGAAGGGTGTTCTTTTCGGCATGCCTTCTGTTGTGCATAGCAGCTGATCAGGCACACTAGGTGGCCTATACCAGGCATATCTGGAAGCTGCTAGACCAGCTCTAGCAGCCATGCCTGATAGTGAGGAGACCTGGCAAGCCATTTGTGTTTCTGCACAGGGCCTGGAGCTAGCAAGATACCTCTGAAGGGCAGTGTACAATGCTAACGATAAATGAGGTGGCTTCTAGGGTGGTGGGAACTTCGGTTTGCATCAGGCAGACAGCATGACTTCGCCTTTTGAGGTTGTCACCCTTGGCCCAACGTAGGGTGCTGTCCTCACCTTTCCGGGGGCCTGCCTTTTCTCTCGCAGGGCACAGCATGAACTGCAGGGGCACCTTCCATCTCCCGGGTCTCAGGAGCCTCCCCCAACCTACGGTCATCCACAGGCCTCACCAGGCCCTTAAACAGGGCCCTCTTCTCCTGTGTTCATCCCTCACAAGAGGCTGGGGGAATCTTTTTCCCCTCAGGGTTTACCATCTCGGCACTCTGACTTATACATAATGAATGGTGAAGATTAACTTGGGTGAGATATGAAAATGATGTACTTACCATAATTATTGATCTTCCTAAGTGTCTTCACCATTCATTATGGCCCACCTTCCCTCCTTATAACCAGGTGCTGTGCAGCACCTTCCCCCATTCTCTTTCTACTCCCTACTCCCTTGGTTCTAGTGCGAGAGTTAAAGGGGGATGGCTCTTCTATTTAGGGCAAACCATGCTCCTTCATGCCATCCCAGCTTCTCTTGGACTACCCTTCCCTGAGAGGCTGTACTTAGGCCCTCGGTATTAGAGAGTGAGAAGCTCCCCTCTTGGTGTTTTCTCTTCTCCCTGTCTTCCAACGACTACTGTACAGTTTAGGGGAGCGTCTTAGCTCTCCAGTGCAGAGCTCGGGTCCACACTTCTTGTGTTTTCCCCCCTGCATGGTTATTTTCTTCTCCACGAGGTTAAAAAAAGGGGGAACAAGAGGAATAAAGCATGGATCATGCCCTTATGTTCCTCAGCCTTGTCAAGCCACTCTGGTTCTCCTCCTTGGAGACCCTTCTAGAAGTCTATAATAAAAGGAGTGAGACCTGGTGCCACTTCTTCATGGTTTGGCTGGACTGATTTAATCTCCTCTACTCTCCTCCTCCAGACTTGTAGTCTGGTTAAAGTCTGGATATCCTCACATGGATCCCATGGGGGGAGACTTGTTTGTAGAAAAAGAAAGAGTGAAGGTGTATGTGGAAGGAGGGAGTAATTCAGGAGGAGGACTATTGTCTCTCTTTCTCTCTCTCTCTCTCTCCTTCTCCTTCTCTCCCTCTCTGTCCCTTCTCTTTTTTTTCCCTGCCACCTAGGGCTGCCCAGTGTGCTAGCCATCCCTGCCCTTCCTAGCTTTCCCTCTTATCTGTACCCCTTGAGTGTGCTTTATCTTTATTTCCCCCCAGTGCCCCTATCATTTGGGCTCCCTTGCCCTCACTCTATCCCTGTCTTCTTTCTTCCTCTCCTGGTGGATAGAACTGAGGGCTGGGAGGTGTCAGCGTTGGTTACTGACCACCCCACGAGCACCACATAGAATACAGGCCTCTTTGTCGGTGCCGTCCTGATGTCAGCTCCTTCAGCTCTGAAAAATTTAACGAGACAAAGCTCTTTATCTTCCCGAGCAGAGTCCAGACCTCCGGCTAGACCCATACGTAATGAATGGTGAAGATACTTGAGATGATAAATAATTATGGTAAGTATGTAATTTTCATTTTTTTCTGCCTCCTCTCTTAGTAGAACTGAAATGCATGCTAATAGTGTAGTTAACTTCTACCCAACCTTGTTTTGTTTCAGATGTTTGATGTACTGTTATTTTGTCCTCCCTGAACATTAGGAACTCCCCTGAACAGTGCAGCTACTTATTATGCAATAATCTCCTGTCCTCCCACTGTATCATGAATGACTAGACTGTGTTGTGCTGTCACCAACTCCAGGAAAGATGCAGTAGTAGTTGATCAAGGAATGTAAACAAGCACGTTTATGTGTGGTAACACTAGTATGGTGGTCAGTCTGTTTTTCACTTTTAAAAAGGAAAAAAGAATCAGAATCAATCTACAAGCTACATCAGCAATCTCTACAGAATGTGATCAATCATAAATTGTGTTTTCTAAACTTGAGTCACGTTGAAGCCTAAGGGTGTTGACAGTGTCCCTTTAAGTTAGCCTGGGAAAAAACGAGGTCTGTGTGTTTGGATTATTCTCATCCTTGCTGGGGGGTTTGCCTTTCTCTCCCTTTTTATCACTGTTTGCTGCACCACTCTGCAGGTAGTCAGCTAAAGAACTGCAGATGGTAGGACACGCTTGTGTCTTTTATAGGTTGAAACATGTCTCATTGATACCATTGGATACCAATGTCACTATAACAATGTTTGTGTAATTTTTTTTCCATGTTTCTGTGTTTAATTTTTATGATCAGCTAGACCTCTTGTAAGTATTTCAGCTGTGGTAAAAACTACCTGATAATTTTAAAATGTCATGCTATTGGAGCCCATGCCTGAAGCAGTCAGATAAGGGATTGTTTGGGCAAACAATAGAGTTCCTGTTAGCTAAAGGGTACTTACAGTTTAGAGAGGTGAACTGATTTCATAGTAACAGGCTCTGTTTTGAGTGTAAACAAAGTCAGAGCAGGGAGACAGAAACCCCATGAACTTCAACAGATGGGAAGACAAAAGAATGGACCTTACAATGCATGAAACCAGGGTCTGGAATACCAGTCCAGTTTGGACCAGTTTTGCAGATGGAAGGTTTTCCAGGATATAGAGGAAATGCCGAATCTATGATGTCAGAGTGACATACTTGATGATTTGTCATGGGTGGCTGGCAGTCGAAGGGTTTTGAGGATTTGCCAAACCCTAGTCAGATTGGGACCTTGAGAATTACCATCTAAGGTTTGAGTCTGCCCTGAATCATCAAGGTATCCTGTGTGGTAAGCGCTTTCTATGTTGGGAAAGTTAAGAAGTGTAGTAATGTTTTTCTGTATGTTTTTTACGCTGTTCAAAATATATTCTTTTATCTCTGTAAAAGTACTGTTCCCATACTCTCAGTGTAGTATCCTGTATTGTATGTGTAATTATACAATGGGGTCTAAAAATGTTCTGTCCTTATTGGTCACCTGATACTTTATGCCGTGGGGTACTTTTTGCATAACCACCACATAAAGTACCAGCTGACCACATATGTAAGCAAAATCACTGCACCCTCCTGAGTGTTCACATTTGCTCTGTACCTCCCTCCCACGCATCACAATTCCCAATCCTAAAACATTTGAAAGTCACACTACGCGGCTGCCATCTCTTTCTCTGGCCACAGCTGTGTTTACCTCAGTTGTACCATAACATGTGGTCAGTCTTTCTTTCTTCACTCTAATACACTGCCTCTGTCACTGAACCTGTCAGCCACTTGTGCCCATCACCGGTGGCTATCTTAACTATACATGTTACATCGCGGACAGGGCCAGAACCATGGAAGGTGGTGCTCAGCACAACAATCACTTTGCGAGGAATGTAGGAGGACCCAGTGGCTCAGCTACAACTCCTACTCCGGTCCACAAACAAAATGTTAAAATGAGGAATCATTTAATCTTGCATAATTATATTTTTGGTCTTTCAAGCACTGAACAATTAAAAAAAATAGTTTCTTCACTTTTTTTTGTGTATTAGTAATCTTTTCAAATTTTGTAATTGGAATAAACCCCTCCAGGGAGTGGGTCGAGCTGAGATTTAGCCACGTCTGGTGTGGTTGGTCACCCGGCCTGCAGCATCGTGACCGAACCACTTCAGGCGTAAGTTGATCCTAATCCAACCCACACCCTGTCGTGGATTATTCCTTAACTATCTTGAAGTATTAAAACATTTTTATATACTTCATGTTTCTGTGACTGAGTCCTCTTGAGGTACAGATAACTGGGTTATAACTGACAAAAACTGTGCTTCTGTTTCCGAAGAGATGGCTATGGCTACCATAATTTGTTTCTATAGATGTTGTCAGCTGTGACAGAGAGGGGTGGATCATATACCCTTTGGTAAGGAGCACTGTACTGTGTGAGCAGTAGCTTTGGTGGGATTCAGACCTAGAGATACCACAAGGCATTGTCTCTGCTGAGTGGTGGCAGCTACTGAAATACCCTTACAGGCATCTGAAGGGTTTGAGAATTTGCTGGTAACAGTGTGCAGGCTGAGTCTGGGAGAGACCAGTCAGTTACAGTCACCAACTTTAAAAAGTCCTTGTATTTGCTGTCCCAAGACCAAAATGTTTGACTCTATGGAGGAGATACCATCAAAGGTCGCCAGTTATAAGTAAGTAACTTTTCTTTCCTGCCACAGGATGTGGAGACTATTCCAGCTAAAACTAAAGATGACAATAATAATGTGTCAGATTTACTAAAGGTTAAGGTTGAAAAATTCTACAGACGAAAAAAGGAACAGTACCTTCTAGTAAAAAAAAAAAACGAATTTTATAAAACAAAATTACTTCCTGAATAGCTCTATAAATATTAATTCATATTGTCACTAGTAAACTCCCACACAGTTGCTGAACAAACAAAACTTGACCCTAATACTTGAGACAGTTTGCTTCTTGGCACTGCTGGTGGAAGCACCAAGTTTGGTTGATAGTAAATCTGTTGACCACCCATACAGCGATGGCACAATACTGACGCAGGTATTGTGCCGCCCAAGCCAGTGTTTTCTGTGGGGCTGTGCCTCCCACATCCCCCTCGCCCCCCAGACTTTAGGATTCTCAACTCCAGGTCAGAGTTGGTCCGGGAGTGGGGCAGGACACTGGGAGAAAGCAAAACACGGAAATGGACCATTACAGCGACTGTCGCTGTAGTGGTCATTTTCCGTGTTTCACCATTGGGGTGTCGGGCAAAGGGGGGCCACCCCTGCTGGTCAGGTTGATAATGTTAAGTGGGGCATCAGGAGAGACCAGTCAGTCACAGTCACCAACATTAAAAATTCCCATTAAGTCCTTGTACTTGCTGTCCCAAGACTAAAATGTCTTGCTCCATTTAGAAGAGTGTTTCTTGACCTAAGCAAAGCCTTCGACACAGTACACCAAAATATATTGTTACATAAACTAAAAGAGACTGGACTGGATGGCTCCACACTCTTGTGGTTTGCAAGTTACCTGTTGGATAGACAACAACAAATCAAAGCAGATAGGGAATTCTCCTCCCTAGCATTGCTACCAAGAGGTGTGCCACAAGGATCTATCCTGGGTCCCCTGTTGTTTATGATCTATATAAATAACCTCAGTATAGAGATATTGACAAAGCTAAATTGCACTTTTTCGCGGATAACACAGCCCTTTATACAGTATATCCCGTCCTACCCTGGACAGTGTTTGTACCGTCCTCCAAGTGGAGTTTAATTATTTACAGATTAATCTTTTCCAATCCAAATTGCTTTTAAATGCAAAAAAGACAAAAGTTAATTATAAGGAGAAACTGAGACAGGCAGGGAAATTGATCATGAGAGCAAAAGCAAAAACAGAGGAGAGAATAGTTAAACATGCCAAAAGAGGGGATACAACTTTTTTTAGATATGTGTGGGAGAAGAGGAGAACCAGATAGGGGATTGTGAAGTTGAGGGGGAGGGTTCTAAATACTTATTTTTGCTCTGTTTTCACAGTGGAGGGGGATGGGAACTGAGCTAGAGGAAGGGAAAAGAAGAATGTGGGGTGGATCAAAGCCCATTAAGTGAGGACAGAGTAAAGAAAGAACTTGGAAAATTAAAGGTAGATACTCAATGGGGCCTGATGGTTTACATCCAAGAATTCTGAGAGAGTTGAGGATGAGCTGGCATCACATCTGACAGTTATTTAATTTATCCCTGTATCGGGGGCGAGTGACTGGAGGACGGCAAATGTAGTACCAGTTTATAAGGGCAGGACTGCAGGGAGGAGGGGAATTATCACCTGTCAGCCTCACATCAGTGGTGGGTAAGGAGACGGAGGTGCTAATAAAGGAAGAGTGGTAAAATACTTAGGACAATAAACTATTAGATGAAAAGCAACATGGCTTCACTAGTGATAGATCTTGCCAGACAAATCTGTCAATTTTTTGAAGGCGTAACAAGGTTATTGATCGGGGTGGCAGTTGATGTGGCCTTCCTGGTCTTCAATAAGGCCTTTGACTCTGTCCCTCACCGTAGGCTAGTAAATAAGATAGAGAGCCTGGGGGGTGAGACAGAAAATAACTCGATGGGTGGAAAACTGGCTGAAGGATAGAAGTCAGAGGGTGGTGGTAAATGGTGTACATTCAAGGATAATGAGGGTGATGAGTGGTGTTCCTCAGGGGTCAGTACTGGGACCAATCCTTTTTAACATATATACCAGTGATATATCAGTGGGACTTGTGTCTTTTTGCAGATGATGCAAAGTTTTATGATAGGGTTGACTTAGCAGGACGGGTTGAGGCAAGGAGGAGAGATCTGAGCACCCTAGAGAAGTGGTCGGACATTTAGCAGCTGAAGTTCAATGCTAATTAGTGTGCAGTGATGCATGTGGGGCATAAAAATCCACTGTCTGAGTACTCACTGGGGGGAGAACTGATAAAGCAAACAGAACAGAAAAGGGACCTGGGGATTATAATCTCAAACAACCTTAAGGTATGAGACCAATGTAGTAAGGTAGTAGGTAAAGCTAATAGAATGGGCGTGCATAGGAAGGGGTATAACAAGTAGGAAGAGGGAGGTGTTGATGCCTTCATACAAGACCATGGTCAGACCGCACCTGGAGTACAGGGTACAGTTAATTTAAGAAAGGATATAGATGGGCTGGAGAGGGTTCAGAGAAGGGCAACAAACATGGTGCAAGGTATGTAAGAGAAGCCATACGAGACTAGATGGAAAGAATTAAATCTATAGCCTCTGGAGGTTAGAAGAGACAGAGGTGACATGATAGAGACTTTTAGGTATATGAAGGGAATAAATAAAGTGAATGAAGGTAGATTTTTCAAAAGGAAGGTAGGAGTTAAAACAAAGGGTCATAATTTAAGATCGGAAGGGGGAAGATTTAAGAGCAATGTAATGAGATGTTTTTTCACTGAGAGGGTGGTGAAACCCTGGAACGGATTACCTAATGAGCATTCTATGTCATAACAGTGATCACAGAATAGAGATCGTTAGGGCTTAGTGTACACCGCCAAAAATGACCCCACATGCACACTGCAGTGCAGAGCAAGAGGGTGCCTGAGATCTAGAAATTTATTTAATGTGGAGGGCTGTGCCCCCCTGCATCTCCCCCCCTCCACTAATGGATTCTCAACTCCAGGTGGGTGCATGTTGGGGGGGTGAAATACTTTGAAAATAAAAAGGTGCCTGACGGCAAAAAAAAGGTGCCGCCTCGGACCTGAACCCTGCACTTCCCAACCAACCACCCTCCTCACCACGCTACTGGACCAGCTCGGCAGCTTCCCGCCATACCCCCTCCCACATACCTTCCCTCCTCTACCTTCCCCCCACATATATATGCGCGTACTTCCTGTTGCCCTACCTCGCCCACTCCAGTATCCGGTCACCACCCTGCCAGGTAGCCCTGAACACAGGCGCCGTAATTGAGTTGCTGTTTTTGTAGGTGCTCAATTGCAGTTGTCTTGTTCACGGGTTACTCCTAATGAGGTGGTGTGTGCAGAAACAGTGGAGGAACTCAAGAGGGCATGGGACAGACACAAGGGGTTGGCTGGTGGGCAGAGGAAAATATCCCTGTAAAGTGGAGACAAGTAGGGCCGGGTGGGAAATGGGAAGATTAGATGGACCAGGATGGTCCTTTTCTGCTGACGCATTACTATGATACTATGATGATTTTCCAGTCAACAATTAGGGCAGCTTCCTCCAAATTTGACCACATTATTTCTACATTAATCGGTGAATCAACTGAGGTATTGGACAGTTACAAATACCTCGGCATATGGCTTGACCAACTCCTGTCCTTCACTACTCGTATAGACAACATCTGCAAAAAAATGAGAATACGATTGTTTTTTTTTCTTTAGAAACAAGAGATGTTTTCCTTTAGATGTTAGGAGAAGGCTACAGTAATTGTAAACAATGAAGCATCTACATACCGAGTCATTAGGAAAATCACATATAATTCCATGCTTGAGCGGCTAGATATCCTTTGATAATATGCCCTACCAAGTGAATGTGAATAATGAGTACCTAGTTTAGGTATATCAGAGTCTCTCGTATCCTCAATAGATCTTTATCAAAGTTTTTTTGTCTATTATGTATTTCCATCATTGTATTATAAATATAATATCCATTGTATTGTATATAATAAGTTGCAAAAAACTTCATTAATGCTCCAATTAGGGTCAAAGTGACAAAAGTTGGCAAATGAGGTGTTAGGGTTTCCCTAACACCCCACCCTCCCAAACCAGGCATGAGAGCAGGTGTGGGGTGTGCCTTGGACTTCTCAAGCCTAACACTTATCCCATTCCATCTCTAAATAAGGTCAGATGTGTAGACTTTATGAGAATGGGGTGAGCATTAGGCTTGAGAAGCCCAAGGCACACCCCACACCTGCTCTCCTGCCAAGTGTGGGAGGGTGGGGTGTTAGGGAAATCCTAACACCTCATTTCCCAACTTTTGTCACTTTGACCCTAACTGGAGCATTAACAAAGTTTTTTGCAACTAATTTCCTTACTTTTTGAGATTGTATAATAATATCCTTATTTTACTGTATATATATATATATACAGTATCTGTAGATGCATATATAGCATGGTAGCATGGTAGTGCTACCATAGTTAGGGTTGAGTAGCCCTTTTAAGGTTAAATGGTGAAACTTTGCACCTTAATAACTTTGCCACTGTTCAACGGATTTACCTGAAATTTGGCAGGCATGGGGTGTAACCATAGATCTTGGGATCTGTTAAATTTTTTACTGGTCAGATATACGACTGTGGAGTTATTAAGCAACATCCATGTGCACAATTATGTTTCTTTGTGCATTCTTTGCTCGCTCCTACAGGTCACACGGTTTGCGCGACCGGTCCGAAACCTTCAGGGAACGTGCGGCCGGGGTCCCCGATGTGCCTTTTGAAGATTTCGTGAAATATTATTGAACAGTTCAAAAGTTATTCAAAAAACAAGTTCCCATTGTAAGTCAATGGGAAAAGTTAAAAAGTTCAACACTTTCGCAAATGCACTTTTTAGTGTCGCAAATAGCCCTAGTAGTGTAGCAAATCCTCCATTTTATTTTCAGTTACTGATCACATAAATACTTGGCATATAAAATTGGGACCATCTAGGGACATAATTATTTTTGTGTTTACCTATTCAAGCCCTGAGGATGCTAACCATGTCTTTATGCTGTGGTTAAACACCCCAGAAATATGTTTTTCAAATTTCTGGGAAAAGTAGTGTAGCAAAGTAGTGTGGCACTTGTGACACTTTCACAAATTTTTGTGAAAGGTGTCGCAAATCATGACACTACTTTTCTAGACTATGGCCAAAATGACAGGAATTCTTTGCCACCCTGCTGCAAAAAACGGTTTTGTCTTTTGGGCTGAAATTTGGAGGGAAGGCAGCCTACATCTCACAGATGTGCCTTTCGGTGGTTTGGTGTCAAAATATTGCACGGATGCAAAGTTACGCTACTCTGAATTTGACTTTTTTTCCAATAGACTAACATGGTGGCATCCGCTGCACCTTCCGGGGCTCATATCTCGGAAACGGTGCGAGATATGAAATTTTCATTATAACAATGCATAGCCCACTTAGCCAGGAAACTCATGAATCATGTGAAGTTTAAATTGTTTTTCTACGTCGTATGGTTACTGAGATATTACTATTTTAGTATTACAACTGTTCATTTTCTGCTCCGAGGGCCATTATTATGCATACATTCTTTGTTTTCACTCTGTTTCTTCATGGAGCTTTTGGGGAGACATATTTTATGCGCTGCAGTTACTGTTACACATAGGCTTTACACTTCTTTTTCCATGCCCGTTTGCGTTACCATTCCCATGTATGCTACCGTGTGCATTACCTTTGCATTTCCATTTATGCGACTGTTACCATTTTGTGTCCTCAGTACTGTTTGTCTTTGTTTTCGCTCACCATGACAACATTTATGTTAGCAGCTGCCCTTCCGCTTTCGCTTCCATTTCTTTGTTTTATGTCATCGTTGTTCTTACCGTCACCATTTGCATTTCCAGTTGCATTCCCGTGCCCATGTGCATTATGGTTTGTGTTTCCATACGCGCTTACCTTTGTGTTTGCGTTTCTGTTTTCTTTGGTGTTATTGTTGCTTTTACCAGTACCATTTGCATTTACAATTGTGTTATCATCACTGTGCCATTACGGTTTGCGTTTCCGTACGCATTTACGTTAACGTTTCTGTTTCCTTTTGCGTTACTGTTGCTGTTACAGTAATCATTTGCATTTACAATACTGGTACCGTGACTGTGCGTGTTGCCACTTGTGTTTACATATGCGCTGGTGTCACTGTTCACTTTGAAGGCCACTTGTGCTCATGCTTCATTAACGCTTGTTTTATTAATTTACGCTTGTGTCACCATAAGCGTAACCTTACTGCCACTTGCATTTGCATTGCTGTTACCGTTACTATGTCACAAAAAATCACGTGGTGGGAGCATTCCATTCACTATTTATAGTCCTCATTCTCAAAAGAAGGAAATTAGAGGCAAAACACTCCATTTAATGCATCAGTTAGGGTTGTTTCACAGCGACAAAAGTGAGGAAATTCGGTGTTAGGGTTGAAAACCCCCTGCACCCCTCAGCCCACCCCAACTGGCATCGGGGTGTGCGTTGGGGTTGTCTGTCCTAACTCTCACTCCATTCTCCTATGTCTCAGCTTGTTCATGCATGTAATAGGGTGAGAGTTAGGTCCGATGACCCCAATGCACACCCCAATGCCGGTTGGGGGGATGGGCTGAGGGGGTGCAAGGGGGGTTTTCAACCCTAACACTGAATTTCTCACTTTTGTTGCTGTGGAACAACCCTAACTGATGCATTAAACAGAGTTTTTTGCCATATATATATATATATATATATATATATGTATGTGTGTATATATACTGTATATATATATAATATAATATATCTATATATGTAACTGTGGAAGTGCAGGGCCCTCTGAGTCCTGCGCTTCCATTTATAGTACAACAGTGACCAAATTGTCAGCATAGCCTTCTTATTATCCCATCTTATGTGCCCATTACAGAAAATTTTTGAATCTCTGTGCAACTGCAATGCCATTCCATGCCACAGGTGCGCAACAACACATTTTGAGCAGGGTTTAAAAAATTACAGCTTTGATATACATGAGGTCGTGTAATAAGAAGGCTATGTTGAAAATCTGGGGTCAAAATATTTAAAATTTCAAAAGTTACGAGCAGGTGTAGCCAATTTGCAACGAATGGTCATAACTTTGGCATCTTTTTCATATTTTGACCCCAAATTTTCAACATAGTCTTCTTATGACCCTACCTCATAAACCCCATAGGTGAAATTTTTCAAATCTGTTCCAAAATGCCATTCAACACCACAGGTACAAAAACACATTTTGGACAGGATGTGAAAAATGGCAACTGTACTATTCATGAGGTGGTGTGAAAAAATGGCTATGCTGAAAATTTGGACTCAAAATATTGAAAATTACCAAAGTTATGTGGCTGCATAGAAATATTTCAACGAATGCTCATAACTTGGCCATTTTTAGGAATTATTTTCACCAAATTTTCAACATGGCCTTTTTTGGGACCCTACCTCATGAACACTGGTGGTGAAATTTGGTTATTCAGTCCTGAATGGTGATTTCGTGCAGCGACCGCAAAATCACTTTCTGGGCCCGAGTAACAAAATGACAGTGGCAGTGTTCATGAGGTGGGGTCCCAAAAAGGCTATGTTGAAAATCTGGTGAACAAATTCCAAAAAATGGCAAAGTTATGAACATAAATTCAAAACACCATCGAAATGTATTATACGGCACTTACCTTGATTCCTCAGTTCACGGTTTGGCTTTGAAGAGGGCAGACATGTCTTGGTCCACAGAAGATGACAGCCTAGGACCTCTGGTGGTAAGTATAGGATAAGGGGGGCATGATGTGGTGGGTGCTCAGTGTGAGGGTTGGGATGGGGGAGGGAGATGGCTGGGATGAAGAGGAACCGTTTTCTTTTTTCAGATTAAAAAAATAAAAAGATGTCGGGGGACCGTTTTCTTTTTACAGGATTACAGTAAAAAAATATTTGGGACACTGGTGGTGGGCTCCCCAGTGTCCCACACTGCTGGTGGGGGGTCTCTAAAGACCGATATGGGGATTGGGCCCCCCGATGTCGGCTTATTAACAAGACAGTGGGCTGTGGGTGGGGGCATCCGACACCAGGAGTGGGCATTCCGGTGTTGGATTATATTAATAAATATACAAGGGACTAGGGGGCAGCAAACAGAGAGTGGGGGGTGCCACTAGACACCAGGGAATATATGGGTACCGTGATCGGGGAGTGAGTGGTGCCACTAGACACCAGGAAAAACGTGTCGGAATTACCATGTTATACATTGTTCCAGGAGTTTGCCTTTTAAACAAGGTCCACTCCTTATGTCAGTGTCTGATTATGTATCCAGCCATTGTTATTTGTATCTGTCATAAAATGAAGAATGGATTTATATGGAGATATAAATAGCAGTGGGAACTGTTTAAAGTGAACCACATACATTCCCCTTCCTTCTGCATCACACACATGCACGCAAGATATGTATATATAGTATATCTACAATAAACCCCCATTTATCTGAATAACCTGTGGACATTCAAAATATTCAGATAAATGGGGTCTCAGATAACCAAGAGATCTATAGAAGGAAGTGTATAGCGAAACAATGTCTTTCAACCGTCTATGACTGATTTAGCACATGTACTGTCTTCATTTTGGTAGCTGTCGAGAAATGCTAATGCAGTGCCAGCAATTGCTCGGTTTTGTTTGGGAGTCTGCCCGCTCTCCAAAGAATAAGTGTCATGCACAGTACAATATAAACTGAAGAAGGTAAATGGCTGAAACGAACATTGATTGTGCTCATCTTGTTTGCAAATAAGCATGGTTTACGGACGGATTTGGTGTTCATTTTGTGGATGTCAGGGTTCAGACAGAGAGGTGGGGTTGAAGTGGGGTTCTAGTGGGGGGGGAGAGAGAGAGAGATAATGATGGGTAAGTGTGGGATGGGCAAGTGGTATACTCTAGATATATATCTATATATAGATATCTTGTGTTCATATGTGTGATACGGAAGGCTCCTCTCACTAAGCTGGACACCCCGGGATTTAGAGTGCCCAGAAAAAGTATTTCAACCCCAGGAAATCTTACTATATTCTGACTTATGCAGTATGGTCTCACCATAGGACTGTCCTGGAGCTGAAATGGTTAATAGAACCTGTGCAAATGATGGAATGCTAGGCTCAAGCTCGGTTTTCAAACCACTGTCTCTGGTAAACAGTTCTAAACCATCAGATTATTTACGCCACTCGCCTCAGTAAGATGTCTCTGGAGAGCTCTCCTTTCATCACTTGAAATTCTTTATTTTCTCGGTTTTACCTAGTAAAAAATTGTTTTATTTGGTATTTAGAGCAATGTCCTTGGTTTTCAGGTATAATTTATTTAGATTTTAGTGTTGGAGGGGTAAGTAGCTTTTTTTTTCCTTTCGGTTGTTAACCGAGAGAAAACCGAGATCTCCTTTGGTTTTTCCCCTTATATTTCCTTTAGTTTGTTACCTGATTTACATTGCATTATACCGACTCAGGGGTAGTTGGTTTTTGAATGTTTTTTTAACCGGGGTAACTCCTGGTTTCTAGCAGTTAGTGTAACCAATAAAAAAAAAAAAAGTTTACATTTACAGTGAATCCTTAGAGTGTTTTCTTCTGGATGATGTCGCAGAAAGCCAAGAAGAGAACGGGACCTAGAGGTTTCCAGCACTGTACCAAGTGCGGGGAACCTCTTGCTAAGGCAGATCCACATTTCGTCTGTGTCTTCTGTCTGGGGTTTGAACACCTCAAGACAGATTGTGAGATCTGCAGATAATTTCCTCAGTCTACAGTCGAGAGACAGTTGAAAAGACTGCAGGAAAAAATGTCTGAAAAGGCTGCTAACCCATCTGTTGAAAAATTGGTTCCTCCTCAGAACACACTGGAGGAGCTGCCCTCTTTAAGGGGTGATAGCTCTTCAACTAAGAAAAGAACGGCAGACACGGCTGCTGAACCAGCCATTGCAGGTAAGAAAAAACAGAAAGAGAAGCATCAGGAACAGCAACCTAAGAAACCAGCGGCTCCTTCTGCAGAAGACATCGCTAGCATGATTCGTATTATACAGTCTCTGCATGCCCTGGTTCTGGTTGGAAAGCAACCGCAACCAGTAACGGTTCACACTCCTGGGTTAACCCAGGTCCCCGGTTTAACAGACCTTAGTGGGGAACACTTTGCAGAAGAAGAAGAGGAGGAGAAAGAAGAGGAAGATGAGGAAGAGGACTTTGAGGAACCAATTGATTCAGAGGTTTCCCCAGATCCTCATAGACCAGATTCCCTGATAAGGGAACTGAAGATTTCACTTCATATTTTTCTTTTGTGAAGCAAATAGCTCAGACCCTTGACCTCCCTACCCAGGAATCCACAGAGGATGAGGAGGAAGAGGATTATAAGGAAATGATGGATGTGTCAGCATCAAAGAGGTTATTGTTGCCACTCCATAAATCCCTTAAGAAACAGACACTTAAAGCCTTGCAGACACCCACTTCTGTGCACCTTACTGAAAAGAAGGCGGACAAGAAATACTGGGTTGCCAAAAGTGGTGCTGAGTTCCTTTTTGGGCACCCTAGTCATGATGGTGTAGTGCAGGCTGTAGCTTGTGACAAAGCTGGCATCCTCTGGCCTCTCACCCTCCAGACAAAGATTCCAGGAGGGTGGACTTCATTGCAAAGAAAGTGTACCTGGCATCTTTCCTAGCTATTAGGCAGGCTACCTACATCATATGTGGCCAGGTACCAGAAGAACCTTTGGTCCACAGTGATGGAAATGACTAAATCAGTTCCATCTCCCATGGCAGCTGACCTAGAGGAAGCTGCAAAGACAGGGACTGAAGCTGCAAAAACGCAGTTCAGAATGGCAGTGGACTCAAATGATACTGCATCCAGACAGATGGCAGCATCAGTGTCCCTAAGGAAGTTTGCCTGGTTCAGAACTACCAGCCTGACCCAGGATATACAAACAAAAGCTATGGACTCCTCTTGTGACCCCATGTCTCTGTTTGGCGAACAAACAGAGGCATACATGAAGAAAATGGTCAAATATAAGTCGGCCTACAAGAGTGCTGCAGCTAAAGAAAGAGCATCTAACCCCCAGAAGCACCAGACAACAGGTGACAGGGTCAGAGTTCATTATAGGCCTTTCTTCCAGCCTCAAGCTATCCCCCAGTTCCAGCAGCAGAGGGGATACTTTAGCGGCAGGGGCAGAAGGGGCAGTAGCCGTACTTGCCCCAGTGTCCAGCCAGCAGCACCGACTAAGTACACACCCTGAGGTACCTACTCAGGTCGCCTCCCCAGTACCAGTACGGGACAGGCTGGCCCGCTACCTCCAGGAGTGGGAAAATATCACCACAGACAAGTGGGTCCTAGAGGTAGTGGGCCAGGGTCTTGTACTCAGCTTCAAGCTCATGCCAAGGCTGAGGTCAAGGGCCTTCAAACCGTCCTACCCATCAGAAACAATCTTGCTGGAAGAGGAAGTTTCAAGTCTCCTGTTGCAGGAGGCGATAGAGCCAGTCCCTCCAGACCAGAGGGGAAAAGGCCTATACTCAAGATACTTCCTCACAATAAAGAAAACAAGGGAGTGGTGACCCATTTTGGATCTCAGACATCTAAACAAACATTTGTCAAAACCAAAATTCAAGATGGTGACTCTGACTGCCATTCTACCAATCCTAAGGCAGAGAGACTGGCTAGCATCCCTAGACCTAAAGGATGCCTACTTTCACATCTCTATAAGGCGGTCACACAGAAAGTACCTCAGGTTCAGACTGCCATCAGGTTATTACCAATTCAAGGCAGTGCCCTTCGGCCTAACTTCTGCTCCAAGGGTGTTCACAAAATGCCTAGCTGTGGTCGTAGCACACCTAAGGAGGCAAGGAATAACAGTATTTCCCTGCCTGGACGACTGGCTGATAGTGGGTCAATCATATCGGCAGGTGAAAGAGTCACTGGCACTCACACAGGGTACCCTGCATTCATTGGAGTTTCTGGTGAATCTAAAAAAGTCTGTGCTGGAACCAGTTCAGCTGCACAAATTCCTAGGAGTGGAGTTGGACACACTCAAGGGAAGGGCTTTCCTCCCTCAAGACAGAGTGGACAACCTGATTCAGGTTGTAAATTCCTTCTAGCTGCATGTCCCAAGGCCAGCAAGGCATTTTTTGTAGCTGCTAGGCCACATGGCAGCATCCACAGCAACAGTGTCAGGAGCCACGTCCCAAATGAGGGACATTCAGTTCCACCTGAGGGCTCACTGGCTTCAAAAAAGAGATTCCCTGTCAAAGCTAATGCCAGTCACAGTAACATTTCTCCAAGCTCTGCAGTGGATGCATCCCTCCTAGGGTGGGGAGTGCATCTGGGGGATCACACAGCACATGGACAAAGCAGGAATCACTCCTGCACATCAACTTATTGGAACTCAGGGCAGTTCTTTAGGCTCTCCAATCCTTCGCAAAGCAAGTAAAGGGCAAGGTGGTTCAGGTCAGAACAGACAACACAACCACCATGTACTACATAAACAAGCAAGGGGGCACAAGGTAGACTCCTCTGTGTACAGAAGCTATGAAAATCTGGACCTTGGCATATTCTCTGGAAGTCTCCACCTCAGCTGTCCATCTATCAGGAAAGGACAGTGTCCTGGCAGATGCCCTCAGCAGAATAAATCAGAACCACACTGAGTGGTCACTGAACAGGCAGGTTCTAGAGACCATCTTCAGGAGATGGGGCACGCCAGAAGTGGATTTATTCGCAGCTCCGAATAATCATCAGTTACCACAGTTCTGCTGCAGACCCCCATCAAGGGCACAGTTCCCCTGGATGCACTGCTACTGGACTGGACAGGGAGGTTTCTGTACACATTCCCTCCTTTCCCCCTATTGCTAAGGGTCTTGAACAAACTCAGAGCCCAGCCAGCAACAGTGATTCTCATTGCACCAGATTGGACCAGGCATCCCTGGTATCCCATGGTATTATCAATGTCAGTAGTCAAACCAATCAGCCTCCCCAGGAGACCTAATCTGCTGTCATCCTCTCAGGGCAGGATTGTGTACCCCAACCTGCAATCCCTCAGGCTCAAGGCCTGGCTCTTGAAAACTTAGAATATGCAGGTTTGCATTTGTCAGAAGGGGTCATGAAAATAGGGTTTCCAGAAAGCCTTCCACTAGAAAGACTTATTCTTCCAAATGGAAACGAGTCTCCATTTGGTGCCAAGGCAAGGGTCTGGATCACAACCAAGCCAGTTTGCCTATAGTTCTGGATTATTTAGCACATCTCCATTCTTCTGGCTTAAGGGTCTCTACTTTGACGGTGCATTTGGCAGCTGTCTCATCTTATTTGTCTGCAGGTAAGAGGTTTTCCCTAGCCCCTAACCCAGTATTTAAAAAGTTTTTTAAGGGATTGCTGCATTTGTATCCTCCACATAGGGAACCAACCCCTATGTGGGATCTCAATATTTGCATTGCCCAGCTCATGCGGCCTCCTTTTGAACCCATGTCTTCGGCAGACCTCAAGTATGTGACTTGGAAGACAGTATTCCTAGTTGCCATGACTCCTGCCAGAAGGATCAGTGAGCTTCTGGCCTGGTTACATTGCCATCCATAGAGACAAAGTTGTCCTGAGGACTAATAGAAAGTTCCTACCTAAGGTGATATCAGAGTTCCACCTTAACCAGTCCATCATACTACCTGTCTTTTTCACTGATTACTCTACTTCAGGTGAACACAGATTGCATAGCCTAGATGTAAAAAGGGCAATTAGGTATTATCTTGACCACACAAAGACTCATAGACAGGATCGATCTCAACTCTTCCTCACCTATGGAGAGGTGGGAAAAGGGAAACCAGCCACAAAAAGGTCCATTGCAAGATGGATTACAGCCTGTATTCAGTTTTGCTACAGCAAATTGGGCAAGTAGCCACTTGCAGGCTCACAGCCCATTCCACTAGGGGCACAGCAGCCTCTTTAGCAGCTGCTAGAGATATCCCTCTAACTGATATATGCAAAGCAGCTACATGGAAAATGGTCCACACCTTCACCAAGCATTATTGTTTGGATGTTCTGGCTAGAGGGGATGCCAGGTTTGGCACAGCAGTCCTGCAGAGCCTGTTTCCTAGGTAGGTTCTAGCCCACCTCCAAAGGTACTGTTTGGGTAGTCTCCATAAGTCAGAATACAGTAAGATTTCCTGGGTTTTGAAGAAAAAATTACTTACCATAGTAATCTTTTTTCTTCCAAGGGGAATCTTACTGTATTCTGAGCACCCTCCCTTCCTCCCCTTCTATGAACCTAGGGTCAGTGCACTCCAGCTGTACTAGTGTGTTGCAAACCTGTGGGTATGTTTTTTCTCTTGGGCATCTGTGACTTGAGTCTTAGTGGCACCAGTTCAAACCTTTAAGGGGACAAAAATGTTTATTAAAATAGGATATTAGTTGTTAATAGTAGTAGTGCTTAGTTAGATAGGTTTTGGTGCATGCTTCGTAAGAATCTGACGGTTTAGAACTGTTTATCAGGGACAGTGGTTTGAAAACTGAGCTCAAGCTTAGCATTCCATCATTTGCATAGGTTCTATTAACCATTTCGGCTCTGGGGCAGTCCTATGGTGAGACCATACTGCATAAGTCAGAATACAGTAAGATTCCCTTGGAAGAAACAAGATTACTATGGTGAGTAATTTTTTTCCTCTGGGGCTAACTGTAAAAAAACAAACACCAAAGTTGACCTAAATGGGGGCCATATAGTTAGGTTCTGGTGTTTGTTTTGTAAAATGACAGCATTTTATGTATTGTGCACGTTTTTTAGTTAGTGAAAAAAAAACAAGATGGTGACTCGCAAAACAGGATTGTTTCATCAAGAAAAGGGATTTCATCCTCACAAAAAAGGAACAGATCTCGTGAGAATGAATCCTTTTTCGTGAGATCAAATCCTTTGTCGAACTTTTTACCTCTATCCGGAAAAATGAATTTCCCATAGGAAATAATGGAAAATTAAAAACTGAATAATTTTGCAACAGGTTAATATTTTTGCACTAAGCAAAGCATGGTAGTTCTGTTTCCCAAGTTCTTTCTACCATAAAAAAAAATCACACCAAAATTCCATACCATTTGGGTGCAAGGCGATGAGGAAATAAACTGCAAAAAGTGGTGACTTTTCACTTTCTTACACTATCCGGATCTCAGAAGCCACACATCCAATCGGAACAAAACTTGGGACATCAATGGATCTACCTCCACAGGACAGTGCATACCAAATTTTGTGCAAATCCATTGAATGATTACAAAGTTATTAAAGTGCAAAATTTGAGGTTTAACGTTAAACAGGCTAATGAATTCTTAACTATACGGGCATGACCATGTCCCTATAATATAAATAGTTTCAGAGTATAATGTATATATAGGTCTTATTTTATGGCACTGCAATTGTGTTCCCTTCCTTTTGTATTCATAGAAACATAGACTTTGATGGCAGATAAGGACCGCTTGGCTCAACTAGTCTGCCCATTTCCCTACCTATTGGATAAGCTACAGATCCTAGTTAACCAGCAGCCTACTTCCTCCTACCCCCCCCATAATGGCCTTATGTTGGTCCCTTGTATTCTTGAATTCCCCCACTGTTTTTGACCCCATGACCTCCTCAGGAAGGCTGTTCCATGCATCCACCACCATGAAAAAATACTTCCTCACATTGCCCCATAGCCATCCCCTCTCTGTCTTCAAATTTTGCCCCCTTGTTCTTGCGCGCCTCTTTTTCTGCAATATGCTACCCTCTTGGACTTTGTTGATTCCCTTGAGGTACTTGAAAGTTTCTATCATGTTCCCCCTCTCCCTCCTTTCCTCAAAGGTATACATATTAAGCTCTTTTAGCCTTGCTTCATATGGCTTCTGGTGCAGACCCTGCACCATTTTGGTTGCCTTCCTCTGGACTGCCTCGATCCTGTCTATATCCTTGCGGAGATGGGGTCTCCAGAACTGCATGCAGCACTCCAGAAGGGGGTCTCACCAACTGTCTGTACAGTGGGATAACAACTTCCTACTTTCTACTGGTGATGCCTCTCCTATGCATCCCAGAACCCTCCCTCCCCAGCCTCCTAACTGCCGTCTCACATTGCTTGCCTGCCTTAAGGTAATCTGATATGAGTAACCCCAGGTCCCTTTCCATTTTGTTTGCTGTTAGTACCCCCCGTACTCTTCCCTGGGTTTTGTTTCCCAGGTGCATTACTTGCACTTCTTTGCATTGAAACTAAGCTGCCATACTCTTGACCATTGCTCCAACCTTGCCAAGTCCCTTCTCATCCTTTCCACCTCTTCTTGTGTATCAACCCTGTTGCAGATCTTTGTGTCATCTGCAAAGAGGCATACTTTCCTTCCAGCCCCTCCCTTCTGTACTCAATCTACTGTACCTATATATTCTGTATGCTGTCTTATCCAGGACCTCCTTGAAAATGAGCTTGCTCAGTGGAGCCTCTTCCTGGTGAAATAAATTTGAATTGAATTGAACTGAATACTATCAAAGGTCACCGGTTACAAGTAAATGCTGACCTAGGATGGCAGAGGCCGAGTGAACTCCCAGAGTATATATCTGCTAGTTTTGTTCATAGACAAAAAAATCTCAATTAAGATCAGCACTAGGCTTGAACCTAGTGGTCCCTAAATGTTACTGGGCAATTGGTAGAACTTTTATTTTTCTTATCAAGGATCAGTGGCTTGGAATAGTATTCCGCATCCTCTCAGACTAGTATCTGGTGAAAACAGGTGGAGTGAGATAAAAACTTAGCTTGATAGCAAGGCTAAAGAACCTTATGTCTGCTGCCAGACAACTTAACATTTTATTTATTTGTGTATTTGAAAGCATCTGTCTCTTTTATAACTGCTTCTTTAACTTGATGAGTGAATTTATACTGTTTATGTTTTGTAAATTATTTTATGGAATTGTAATACTGTAATATTGTGATACCTTGTACTCTAAATTGTGGGACCTTGTAAATGAGTCTTGGCTCAGTCGAGCTTATCCTTTGTTCATACCTATTATGAATAAAAACATTTTAGTACTGCTATTAAAGTAACTGTTGTTTCCTGCCACAGGATATGGAGACTATTCCAGCTAAAACTGAAAATGACAATAATGTGTCAGATTTACTAAAGGTTAAGATTGAAGAATACTACAGACGAAAAGAAGAACAGTATCAACTGGTAAAAAAAAACAAACAAATTTTATAAAACAAAATTACTTCCTGAATAGCTCTATAAATATTAATTCATATTGTCACTAGTAAACTCCTACACGGTTGCTGAACAAACAAAACTTTACCCTAGTACTTGAGACAGTTTGCTTCTTGCACTGCTGGTCAGGTTGATAATGATAAGTGGGGTATCAGTAAACAATTTCTGTTCTCTCTATAGTACCAGTCAAGCATGTAATTGTCTATAGAGAAAAAAGTGCATGGAACGTCTCTAGCATCCTTACAAAATGGAGCCAGCATGGGCTACTGCTGTCGTAGTCTGCCTTGCCAAGGTTCCACTGACAGGAAGCTTTCAGTGTGCTGCAGCCTGCCTGTCATCACCGGCGGCTATCATAATAGTCAGTTTTTCCCACAGAAAAAAAAGTTAAAGGTGGTGGCATTCGTCAAGGAACATAGGAATGATATGAACTATCCCTTTCTCTAGTCTTTGTTTTTTCTCACCATCTCTTTTTCCGTGCCCTTAGATTTGTTTTTCTCTGCACCTTCTCTTTTCCTCTGCATCTCCTTTTGCTTATTTTATTTTCTTCGCTGATCCACCAAATGTTGGAAACTGTAATACTACTGGGGACCAAGGCTCTGTTTGAAACATGGGGGGAAGCATACAATAGATGTTGCAAAAGCATGTGGGCTGTAACTAAAAGGCACCCCATGCATAAATGCTTTCGGGAAGAAACTGACATTTTAGATATGGTTGAGGGGCCATAAACAGAGTTTGGGGAGTTGAACAGAGGTAGATATTTGTGATGTAGAAAAAAAGTAGTCAGTTTGGTATCTTTCTGTTTAAATTCATATTTTAGATTGATAAAATGGAAACCCTTCTTGGGAAGAAATCTGAGGAATGTATGAAACTGACAGGAGAAAAACTGAAGCTTAAAAAGCATGTGAAAAGACTGGCGTGTCAGGTAATACAGTTCTAGTAGTTTGTACCTCATCAGGCATTTTAAGCTAATTTGTAAGATGTTATTGTTTTTTTTCAACTTTGTTTATCTCTTCCTCACTCTCCATCACCAGCACCCCCATCTAATCCAGCAAGGCTCGCCCCCCCTCCCCGGACTTGCCCTCCATGGAAGGGTTGCCTAGTGCTCCAAGGCAGCTTCACTGCTCAATCAGGTTTCCCCCCAAGCCACCCCCAGGATGAGACAGCAGGAGCCTGATGCTGAATGTGTGTGTGTGTGTGGGGGACAAGGCTTTATCTGCCAGGTTTACAATAACTTTCCCCCTGTTCTTCCCTGGTACTGCCTGCGTACAATGATGCCCAGCAATGTCAACATGCACTCTTGCTCAAAGCATGCTGGCATCTTGTAATAACACCTACTCTGTGAAGCCAGGTGTGCTGCCATCTAGCCTTCACTAGATGACTGTCATGCACTGAATACTTGGACCATCCACCCTCCCCCCCCGAAGGAGAAGAGGTAGTCACTGTGACACCTTCCCCCCCCCAACAGATTACCCTCTGACAGCTCAGGCTTGTCTCTGAGAACCCAGGTTGTTGGCATCGTGGACTGGTAGGGCTACCACTGTGCCAACAGGCAGGCTAAGATATTGTTGATTATGAAAAGGAAGAAACATGGGAAGGTTTTAGCAGCCATCTCGGACTTTTTCAAAAGAGCAGTGTTTTTTTTCCAAAGAAAGAACTTACATATTGCATTAGCGGCATATTAGGTTGGAAGACAAAGGACTAGTTAGTTCACTAATTATCCTCGCAAAGTATTCTAAATCATTTCATCTTATCATACAGTATGTGTAGTACTATGTTATGTAGTTTATTAAGTTATTTTCACAGCAGGATAGCTTTATTTAGGTGTACATCCTAATTTCAAAGAGGATCGGGGGGCAGAGAAAAGAACATATATACAGCAAATTATATAAATATGTATTTTGCTGATTTGGTTTAATGGGGAAATCCGTGAATTAAAGAGGCGGGGGAAAAGGTTGGAAAGACACTGGTGGAAAACTCACCTGGAGGTGGACAGACTTAGATTGATGGACCATTATAATGTCTACGAGTCAGCCATTTCCCGTAAGAAGGCAGAGTTCCTATCCAGGGAAATTGCTACAGTAAAGAACAGACCAGCTCAGCTCTTCTGGACTGTGGATAGACTGTGCAAACCAGCCTGTCTTCACTCTGGTTGAGCATTGTCACAAAAACAGTATGAGAATTTTGTGCAGTTCTTTTCTGATAAAGCATCCACTATCAGGAATGAGATCAGCCAGTGCCTTCCCATTGATCCTTACATTAGTCAACCAGGTGGTACTAATGCCCAGCCAATCTGGCCCACCTTTAGCCAACCAGTAGTCGTGGATATAGTGAGGGTCATCCAGACTCTGCGGCCAACCTACTGTAGTTTGGACCCAGGCTCTACACGCCCACTAGTGGGGTGTGTAGAGGTCATTGGCCTGGTCCTTACTGGGATAGTGGAAGTTTCATTGGAGAGAGGGATCATTCCAGATCCCTTAAAGGAGGCAGTAGTTTGCCCCCTGTTAAAAAAAAAAAAAAACCTTCCTTGATCTTGACTGCCCAGCTAACTACAGATTAATCTCGAACCTACCCATTATTGGGAAGGTTACTGGTAAGGTGGTCGCACTGCAGCTGGAAGATCATTTGACCAACCACAATATCCATGACCCTCTGCAGTCTGGCTTCAGAAAAAGGCATAGCACTGAAACGGCCCTGGTGAGAGTACTTAATGACCTTCTGATGGTGAAAGATCAGAGAGCCCATTCAGTCTTGGTTCTCCTTGATCTCTCAGCAGCATTTGACACTGTGGCTCATGGAGTACTGCTCGAGCACCTGTGATTTTTCTGTGGACTGAGGGGGGTGGTCCACAGTTGGTTTAAGTTCTTCTTTGAGGGTTGGTCTCAGAGAGTGGTGTCAGGAATTTGTTCCTTGGCCCCTCGTGGACTGTCCTGTGGGGTTCCACAGGGCTCGGTGCTGTCCCCCCTGTTATTCACAGTGTATTTGCTTCCATTAGGGAACATTATAAGGTGGTACAGTTTGAACTTTCATTGCTATGCTGATGATTCTCAACTGTACATGTCCTTTGGTACCCGACCAGGAATTAGATTATGTTACAGTGTTTAATAACTGCCTACTGGAGATTCAGAACTGGATGAGTGCCAGTTGGCTTCGGCTGAACTCGGAAAAAACTGAGGTATTGGCTGTGCACCCTGGTCATAGGATGATAGTAGCATGGGTGGAAAAACCATCAGGATTGAATCTTGGTGGGATCCTGCTTATTGCCTCTAGCCAGGTACGAAACCTGGGCGTTGTTTTTGACGAAGGCCTGA
Source organism: Neoceratodus forsteri (assembly GCA_016271365.2). Classification (NCBI taxonomy): domain Eukaryota; kingdom Metazoa; phylum Chordata; order Ceratodontiformes; family Ceratodontidae; genus Neoceratodus; species Neoceratodus forsteri. The sequence goes on from CM057456.1 coordinate 215,093,132, forward strand.
CCCTGAGGGTACAGGTTTCAGTTGTAGTCAAATCTTCCTATTACCATCTTAGGAACATAGCCCAGGTGAAGAATCTGGTCCTGCCCGAAGATCTTCCGACATTGGGCCATGCCTTTGTCATCAGTCGTCTTGATTATTGCAATGCCCTCTACCAAGGGCTACCGGGGGGGTGTACATCTGCCACTTGCAACTAGTGCAGAATGCAACAGCCAGGTTGCTGACTGGAGCTTCTAGATCCAGTCTTACTACCCAGTAACCCGTGAGGTGGGCGCATGAGGAAGAGCACCGTCCGTAATGACAACACGTTCCCGGCGCAATCCCTCATGGCGATGGGAGGGTAGGGCAACCGGATGAGGGGGTGGGTGAACTGGGTGACAGGATGTCGATATGTGTACATGTGCTGGGGGGTGGGAGCTAGCATGGTGAGTGTGGGCTGAGAGGGGGTGGAGAGGCTGTAGAAGGTGGCATTGCGGTGGATGGTTGAGCTGCGTTGTGGCATCAGGGTTTAGCTACTGGCTGGGGTGGCTGAGGTACTGGGTTCGGATCTGGGCGCTGGTGCGATTTTATTGTGTCCGGCCTGAACCTTTATTTTTTTTTAATGCTTTTCACCGGCTAATACACCCTGGAGTTGAGAATCAACTTAAGTAGCGGAGGCTGCCCCACCAGGGTGTGTGTGTGTGTGGGGTGCAGCTCCACCTCAGAAAGCATAAAAAATATCTCCTGGTGCCATTGACTTGTGCGCAGGGGTTGTCAGAGTGCCAAAAAGCTTTTCAGCACTCTGGCTGTGCGATAATGGAGATTGCCTTTAGGTGTTCGCCGTTATCACATAGACCCATATTACACCCGTGCTGCGTGATCTGCACTGGTTGCCAGTACAGTGGCGGATTACCTTCAAGGTCACATTGCTGACCTATAAGACCCTACACGAGCAGGGTCCCCACTACCTGAAAGAGCGCCTGTGTCCTTACTGTCCCTCCCGCTCACGCCGATCCTCTGGCGAGGGATTGCTAGAGATTCCCAGGGTATTCCTTAAAACATCTGGAGGAAAATCTTTCACCTTTTTGGCTCCTACCCTGTGGAATTCTTTACCTCGCCAGATACAGGAAAGCCAGACTGTAGAGTGATTTAAAAATCTTCTAAAGATACATTAAAGTTATTCCATCACTTGGGTCTAGTGATCACTCAATGGTATACTTTAATTATAAGGTGAACCATGAAATTGATCCTAGTATTATTTCAGTATATCATTTTAATAAGGCTAATTTTGGGGATTTTCATAACGAACTGTCCCAGTGGGACTGGAAATCTGACTTTTATCATAAATCACTTATAGAAATATGGCAGTCTTTAAATGCTAAACTGACCATTACTACCAATAAATACATTCCCCAAATTATGAAAATGGACAATAATAAACCTAAAACACCGTGGATGACTAAAACAGTTAGGAAACAAATTAAAAAGAAAAATAGGGCATTCATTAAAGCTAAATTAAGCAACTCGCAAAAGAATTGGCTTGACTATAAACAATGCTTAAAAATATCTAAAAAAAGTATTAGGGAAGCTAAGAGTGATTATGAATATAGGCTAGCTGTAAATGTTAAAGATAACTATAAAGCCTTTTATACTTATATAAATAGTAAAAGGGGTGGTGCACCTGTTATTGGCCCATTAGAAAATCAAAACGGTGAAATGCAAACTGATATAACTGACATGGCTGTAATTTGTAACAATTACTTTTCTTCAGTCTTTAATAATAAAACAACTCCTACTATGAGTCACAATATCTATCCTATTATTACACAATATAAGATTGAGGATAAGGAAATGGAGAAAATGCTTTTGGGACTAAATCCTAATAAATCGGCTGGACCTGATGGAATTCATCCTCGTATTTTGAAAGAACTGGCATCCCCTCTTTCTGGCCCATTGGCTGCTTTGTTTACAAAATCTCTTACAGAAGGCAAGGTCTTGGAAGAATGGAGACATGCTACCGTTATTCCCATTTATAAAAATAAAGGGTCTAAACATGATGTTACAAATTATAGACCCATTAGTTTAACCTCTGTTCTGAGTAAAATCATGGAGGGTATAATAAAGAACTACATAGAAACTAATATTCAACCAGACCAAACACAGCATGGATTTGTCAAATCCTGTTCTTGCATGACAAACCTGCTTGAGTTTTATGGTAGGGTTGGTTTGGCTTTAGATGGTGGAGAAGCTGTGGATGTAATTCTACTGGACTTTTCTAAGGCCTTTGATAAGGTGCCACATGGTGAACTCATTGACTCCATAATAGAAAAGGGACTCGATAGGAACATAACTAAATGGATAGAGTCTTGGTTGTTTGAGAGGACTATTAGTTTGCATAAACGGTTATTTTCAGAATATGAACCAGTGACTAGTGGGTCCCACAGGGTTCTGTAATAGGACCCTGTCTTTAATCTTTATATTTCCTCATTAACATCATCATCTAATATCTGGTTAACAAAATTTGCTGATGATACTCGCATAGGCCATAAAATTAATAATCTTGAGGATATATGTACTTTGCAAAGCGCATTAAAGGAACTTGAAGATTGGGCACTAACAAAAAAACTTGTGTTCAATGTTGAGAAGTGCGTTGTTATGCACTTTGGGAAGGATAACCCATCAGCTAATTACTTTATGGGTAATAAAATTCTTAAAGTTGTTGAAGACGAGCGAGATCTGGGAATCAGGGTCAAAAATTATCTAAAATTTGGCTTACATTGTCAACAAATTATTAAAAAAGCAGGGGGTATTCTCCACTGTATTAAAAAACATATTACAAATACAAGTAGCAGGGTTCTTCTCCCATTGTATTCCTCGTTGGTTAGGCCTCATATTGAGTATTGTGCCCAGTTTTGGTCACCTGGTGACAGGGGTTCTATAAATGCCCTTGAGCATATTCAGGGAAGGGCAACTAAAAATATCAGCGAAGTACAGGGACTGGATTATGAAAATAGACTTATAAGACTCAGACTTTATAGTCTTGAGTATCGTAGACCAAGTGGAGATTTGTGTTTAGTGTATAGAGCCCTATATGATAGTACCTTATGGGATTCTTTGGGACTGGTTTTTAGAGAATTAGTTTATGAAACTAGGGCTCACCCATTACAATTATTGGTAGAACGATGTAGAACTAAACAGAGAAGTTCTTGGTTCTCTGTTAGAGTGTCCAAAATTTGGAATGTACTGCCACTTTCTGTGGTAACCAGTGCAAGTATGAATATATTTAAATCACGATTGGATAATTTCTTAAGAGATAAATCAATAAAGGGTTATGATTAATTATATTGGCGAGCATTATGGACTCCGGTCTTCTTGGATCTGATTTACCTATGATACCTATGATATCTATTTAGACAGGCCTTCTCAGGAATGTAATGAATTTTGAATTTATGCAGATGTGTTTTAATATGTTTTTATATGTGTTTTATGACTTGTGGTGAGTTTTTAATGTTATAATGTAAAGGCGCCCTGAGCATTGGAAGGGTGCTTTATATAAATAAAAGCTTGATTGATTGATCAACAGACATTTAAAGGAGGTGCTTGATGCCCCAGAACTTAAAATGTTTTCCAAAAGATGTTCCGTGCTTTGTGCTGATCTCGAGTCTGGCAGTGTTCCAACCCCAGATCTTTAGTTTCTGGTGACGAGAGTGGTCACAACAGACCATTGCTCCCCTTTATTTGATGTTTAGTCACTATGGTTTATGTTTTTATGTCTAGAGTTATCATTTGTTAAATACAGGTTGCCTCAGTGTCCCGCACTGTTTCTTCATAGAAAGTTTTTTTTTTTTTTTTCATGGTTTCCGAACGGTTCAGAAACGGTGGCCTAACTGCATTTTTGCACACTGCTAACAATGACTGTAGTGAAGTCATGGTTTAGTGCTTGACATACTAATGATTCCAGTTTCTGGTACCGATTATTTAAAAAAATTATTCTGCTGCTTCTGTCACTTTTTTATTCATATTGTTTGTTGTTTCTGCATTATTTATTGATTGATTTTGTAAGCAAACAACTTACAAAGCAATCGTCAGCATGGGGGGGGTAACACAGTAATATAGTACCAGGCTTATTCCGATACACACAATTATAAAAAACCATCCCCATGTGTTACATCAAAGGGGGAAGAACCCATATAAAAAACTGCATAACAGAAACAATCTCAAAGCCTACAACTAAAGGAAGAGTCCACGAGCACCTTGCAGCCAGACCTTATTCTGGGTCCGATGGTGCCACTAAAAATTCACCAAAGGTACGTAGCTAGAGCCCCACTTATTATAACAGGAATATATAGTATGAAAATGGGATCAAAGTATAAGACGGACCAGAACATCCCACTCCAAAATCCTTTCAACACTGCATACCCAAAATAATTCAGCTCTTATAATAACTCACATTGGCCCAAACATGGAGCAAAAAGCATGAGAAAAAAGCCCCAAACAGATCTCCTTTCATTGAGGAACAGGACAGTAGTGCATAGTCTACATGTGTTTAACAGCAGACCCCTCGTCCATATATATATCAGCCAGGCCCAGTATAAAATAAAGTAGGCCTGATAGTCCAGAAAACTGAAGTCCCACAGTACATCAGATCTGCCCCCGAAACAAAAATACAGTGAATACCAAGCCTCTGTCCCAGTAAAACTTATAGTTCTAAGTAATCCACAATAAACATTCACTTTCCCTCTGAGGAGAGCGAGCCCTCACTAGCTTCACTCTCAAAATCCTGCTCCATCAAATGAAGGACCTTTTCCACGTCCCCAGGCTTTGTTAAATTGTTAAGATTTCCCTTTCCATGTTAACCACAGATGTGCTGGAAATAGGAGCTGATGCCATATATTAAGTTGCCTCAAACAGCTACGGATGCCATCAAATGCCCTGCGTCTCTGTCCTGTACAGTAGGAGAAGTCCGGAAAAATGCTCAAACTATCTGATCTATATTTCAGTACTCTCTAATGATGAACAATGCTGAGCACTCTATCCAAATCACCGACACCTTGGCAGACAATCAACAGAGTTCTCAGGGCCTGTGTGTTAGCTGGCAGTCTACGAGGAGAGATCTGGTATGCTCGATCAGTGGCTATCAGGGGGGTCTTCTTCATCCAAGCCCAAAATAGAGGGCAAGAAAGAGCAAATAAATGCTAGACAGTCCTCCCCTTCAGCAGTCTCTGAGAGTCCCAATATATGGAGATTCCTCTCCCTAACCTGGTTCTCGACCACCTCCAGCCTCTGACGAAGTGATGCATTTTCTTTTATTAGTTTGGTGGTCGCATCATAGGCCTGTAGGATGGATCCCTAAGTCCTCTGAACAGTGGCTTCACTTTGTTCCATCCTGATCTCCAAGGCAGAGACCCAAGGCGTCAGGATATCAAGTTTTTTATCAGTGTTCCAGACGGACTTTATCAGCTGGTTAAGGGTAGCCTGAATAGTAAGTAAGGAGGCTCCCTCTGGGGATCAGCACCCGACTGTGTGGCTTCTTCATTTCCTGTAGGCCACTCTCCTTGTGTCTGTGTTGATTTCTTTGGGGCAAAAAAAATCAGATGCTGCAGTGGTATTTCCTCGATTTTTGCCCATATCTTCAATCTTGAGCTGCTCACATACTGAACAAGACTCACAGGGGGTGGAAAATTCAAGTGAAATGGTGAAAGTAATAAGAATTACTACAAAATCAGCCAGAGCTCTAAAAATAAGCTGCTTCCTGCAATATAGGTTTTTTATCCCCCTTCTCCCTGCTGTCATCTTCAGTGATATACCGGGTTGCCATCCCCAATTTCCTGCCTTGAGCCACCCTCCTCCTCTTTGGTGTGTGCTGTGCCTGATCAGCCTGGGTGATGCAGCATGCCCTCTGCGGGGGAGCAAGCGCCCTGACCCATCTGCAGGAGTAAATGCATGTTGGAACTGGTCACCGACCCTCCTCGACAGAGGTGCGCTACCCTCCAGCAGCTGCCTAAAGCCTGGCCTGCTTCCCAATGCTGTGACCCAAGTCTACTCCCAAACCCAGGTCTTCTGCATGGCAATGCGACATGCTGCCATTAGGGGGCCATCTGTTATCACTTTTTTAACACTACAGGCTGTAAATTTCATGTCACATTTCCTGGGGTTGAACACTGTAAAAAATGTGGTTGGTACACAATGACTGTGGTCGACATTACTGTCGGTACTCAATGTCTGAGGTCAGCTTAAACTGTGATACCTCTACTTCTTCTGCCAGATTTTTCTTTTATGCACTGAGGGCTGTAATCTTCAGCTCACAATGACTGAGATCCATTCATAGATCTGCAAATGCAGACTCTATTTTGTTAAGACTTTTGAACATTTCTGGGATGGCTGCTTCCGTCAATGGTAAAAGATCGTCATCTTCCACTTCTTGCGGTTTTGAGGACCTAGACAAGGGGTATCAGCACCTTAGTGAGAAGACCCTCACACACTCATCATCTCTGGAATCTTTGTTCATCAGGGCTTTGAGACGTGCTGCTGGAGTACTATTGGCCTCTTTGTATTTCTTTTTTTTTTTGCGTTATTTATATATAACCGCCTACCAGTACTCTCCTCCGGTCTTCCCTTCAGGTCTCCTAGGCTCACTCTGCCGCTTCCGCCACCCTATTACAGCCCTCAACCCCATATTACAGCACCCCAGGTAACCCGGCGTTTCCCTTCACCGGACGGGTCCCCTCCGGGGGAGAAGGCACCGCTGGTGACAGGCCTCATTGGCCTGGGTGCTCCTGAGGAAGGTACAGGCAGGCTATTTCGGGGGCCTTAGAGTTGGCGGAGGACCGGAGGCTGTCATGTGGCCGGATGGGAGCAATGTTTTCCCTGGTTTTCCTCTCATGCATGGCGTCCAGACATCTAGACGAGAGCCGACGTCTGCCACGCACCTCCCCATAGTGAGCCCGATGTGTTGTCCTACCCCTGGCTTCCACCAGCAGTCGCCCAACACCGGGTTGCGGCTCCCCCTCCCTCCCTGGAGACAACGAGCAGTCGTGGGATGCTCAGGTTCTCTCTCCCCATGCCTCCGCTTTCTTTTTGTCAGAACCGAACCCTCGGGATTGGCTCTCTGTTTGCCCGAAGAAGTATCGCCCTGGTCAGAGGGCACTCCTTCTGGTTCGGTCGGAAACCGAACCGGGCTGGCCATCCAAGTCAGCAGACTTCTCGGCCTCCTTTTCCCTCAGTCTACCTAATCTCTTTTCAAGGGTAGATTTGGGAAAATGTTTACATATTTGGCAGTCTGTATTGAGGTGTTCAAACCCCAGGTGTGGGGATCGGCCTTGGCAAAGACCTCCCCACACTCACACTTGAAACCCAGTGGGCCCGTTTTTTTTCTTGGGTTTCTCAGACATGGCCAGCCTAATAAGCTTACCCTTTTTATGGCAACCGCCAGGCAAGACTTCCTTATCGGTTCCTAACCGTGTCACGGGTATTGGAAAAAACTGTACCAAAACACGTGTTTTTCAGAACTGATAAGGACCGGTAACCACACACTAAAGAAAGATACAAGTAATAACAACAAATGATCGGTTCAGCTGAACCGATCTACACTTTTACAAGTTCCACACAGAAAATCAGCACAAAACCTATCTAGTACTCACGGCACCACAGACAGAAACTGAACTGACTATGCAGAAATAAATTTCGGTTAAAAACCAACACTTTAGCCGACTTTTGAACCGAGCTGCGGGAGAAATCTCCGGAGCGGCTGCTCAGTGAGGCGGAGTAAAGTTAACCATTTGTTCTCCAGGGCAGTTTAAAGGCTGGGCTAACTGCATTTGTCAGAATACAGCAAGACTTCATATTGTTTGAAAAGGGCATATCACCTCAGGGGTCATTGTTGAGGAGGAAATTGTCCCAATCCCCCAGTAGTGGAGGATTATTCATCCAATTCTGCTTTTCTAAAATCAATGGATCTCACTTTGAGAGGGTTCCTTCAGTAGGTCATCACATATAGGACTGGCGCCACCTGGCGGTGGGCCACACAGCAGAGTTTTCTAGCAATACCTGACAGGGGACTGCCCATCTGACATCACGTGACTGACGTCAGCGTGACTGTATATAGTGGGCGGTCCCCACGCCCGCCTTCCAGTTCTTTCCCGCCATTGCCTCGTGTCAGTTGCATTGCAGACTTCCATATAGCGATCGTCGTAAAAGTGTCATGTGTCAGAATTTCCTTCGCTAATTTCACAGATTCTTTTTCAATTTATTGATGTCTTCACCTAAGAAGAAGTGCTCGTCTTGTGGCACACAGATCCCGCACAAAGACGGTCACCTCAAGTGCATCCTCTGTTTAGGCCTGGACCATCCTGTTTCCTCCTGCCCTGAGTGCCAGACCTTTAATCAGGCCACAAAGAAGAGGAGACAGCAGGCTTTGGAGGCCCATCTTTTAAAAGCCTGCCTGGCTTCCCTTGAGAAGAAGATGGACCGGCTTAGAGAGTCCTCAACTGAAAAATCTTCTCCTTCCAAAAAGCACAAGGAGAAATCCAGGGAGCAGGAGCACTCCGCGTACGACGCTCGGCCCTCGACGGGCAAGGCCCAGCCGCTGCCCAGAAAATCTGATGGTAAGTCTGGTAAATCCGCAGTGGGTCAGTCGGCCGTCGGTTCTTCTGATGACCGCACCGCCTCACCCGATAAGTCGGCCTCTGTCTTCTCTGGGGATCACGCGGCGGCCAGTAAGTCGACTACCCAGACTGTGGGTACTCGCCTGGCACCGGTCGATAAGCTGGTTGGGGGCTCCTCCCCTGCCCGCTTGACTTCACCCACTAAGCCGGCCATTCCAGAAGGTCGCACGGGTGCGGTTCCCCCATCAGGTCCTGATGGCGCCTCACCTGACGTCTGGCGGAACCAGAGGGAGAAAGTCCCTCTCCCTCCTCCTTCTTCAAATTTACCCTCCGCTTCACTGGCAGGTACCTCTGGCAATGATAGTGGAGAACCCCTCGACACTGTCGATGCTTTGGGGTCAGCTCTGCGTTCCCCTCTCGGGGTCAAGGAGAAGGAGGCTTCTCCCCAGCCTACAGGCCTTACTGTGGAGGCCCCTTCTTCTGGTGGGCTCCTGGCGCCTCCTCTAATGCCGGTTGTCCCGATGACAGTCCTGCAGCTGGGACTAATTGACCAGCCTCAGCCTGTGGCCCCGACACCAGTTCGGGTCCCGCCACCAGGGCCCCTCTGTCGCTCCGCGCGGCCCTCCGACGCCGATCCCTTCCAGCGCCAGATCGGTGGTGCGGTCCTGACGTCAGTTCCCCTGATGTGGGCTGTCTCGACGCCGGACCCCCAGCCGATATACACTATGGCGGGTCCAACGTGGGTAGCCCTGACGCTGGATCTGATGATGGGAATTTATTCTAGACCACGAACTGTCTCGCATTACCAGCAAAGGTTTCCCGGGGACCACTACCCAGCGGGTCCCACTCCAGATTGGAGTCACTTTTGACAGTTCTACCCCGGATTTAATCCCTGCTGTACCTTTCAGGGGTTCCAGGGTTATTACCCTCCACAGGTTATTCCTCCTCCCCCCCCTCAGCCTCTGCCTACTCCACCCCCCCTCCTCCTCCGGTTGCTCTGGATTTCAAGGCTCTAATCCAGTCTTGGTGGCAGGGGGCAAGGTCGGAGTTGGTCTCGGACCTGGAGACTAGGCTCCCACAACCGCGGTCTCCCAGGTCGCTGTCCCTGAGCAGTTCCTCTATTACCACTGTCCATGTCTTGGGGAAGACTCGTCAGGATGTTTCCCTTCCCGATACCCAACGTTGTCCTGTCGAGGAGGCGGACAACGACGATAGCTCAGAGGGGGCTGACGACTTTTCAGAGGAGGTCCCAGAGGAGCCTGAGGGCCCGAAAGGCAAGGTATCCCCAAAATCTCCACCAGAGGACCCTGCCTTTTCGGATCTTCTGAGGTCCATGAAGGATTATTTCGACTGGGAGTCGGAGGAACAGGACCCCATGAGACAGAGGCTCGTGGACCATCTCGACTTAGAGTCTCTGTCTCCAGTCCCCATTCCTCCCTGGATGGCACCTCACCAAGACCTCACCACTACCATCTGGCAGATGCCTCATTCCCTCCTGGCTGTCCCCAAATGGGTGGACAGACTTTATCGAGCGCTGAAGGATGCCCCATTCCTGAAGGCTCATCCCAAGGCTGACTCTGTGGTCATCTCTGTGGCTCATGATCGCTCCTCAGCTCCAAAGCACATGAGCACCTCTCCTCTGGACAAAGAGTCAAGGCAGATGGACCAGTTCAGGAGAAAGATTTATTCTTCTGCCATGTACGCCCTCCGGTCCCTTAATTACATGGCCCACATGGTGTCCCACCAAAAGGCTACCTTGGCCAGGCTAGAAGCACAAGTTCAGTCCATGAACCCCTCGCCTTTGAAGGAGGAACTTGCCAAGGATCTCCGCCTCTCCAGTGTTTCATGTAGACACGCCTTGCATGTCACTTATGACTCTGTCGATTCAGGTGGCATGTACCTTGGCAACTGCCATTGCTCTTAGATGGCATTCCTGTCTTTGCCTCTCCAGACTCGCCAACAAAGTCCAGTCGGTGATTCAAGATGCCCCCTTCAGGGGTTCGGTGCTCTTTGGTGGGGACACCAAAGACATTATCACAGACCTACAGGACAGGGGACTTGTGCTTAGGTCTGTGAGGTCAATGTACTGATCGGGCTCCCAGCAGCAGCAGCAGCCCTTTTGAAAAAGGACCTGGAGGCAGAGAAAGAATGCCCCAGCGTGCCACCAAGGGAAGCATAAAGCCACAAGTACAGCCACCCCTGCTGCCTCCAAAAATCAGAGACATTCAGGAGGACCTCCCCCTGAATGTCCCACCACTTCTTGACTCCCCATCCCCACTGCCTCCTCAGTCTTGTGACAGGGAACAGGAGGGGGGAGGTTTGCCCGCCACACGCAGGAGTGGAGGGCGGTCACCTCCGACTAATTGGTCCTGCAACTGGTGTCCGTCGGACACACAATAGAGTTTCTGGAAATCCTTCCAGAAACTCCACCAAAGAAGTCCTCTTACTCCTGGGATCAGGCCTTCCTAGTTTGCGAGGAGGTAAACTTGCTCTTGCTCAAAGAAGCAATAGAGCATGTTCCCCTCTGGCAAAGGGGAAAGGGGTTTTACTCCCACTTTTTCCTGGTTCCAAAAAAGACTAGGTACTTCAGACCCATACTCAACTTAAGCCAACTAAATCAGTTTGTCGAGTACAAAAAATTTCAGATGCTGACACTTCAGAGCCTCCTCCCACTCCTCATGGAGAACCACTGTCTCTGAGCTCTGGATGTGCAGGATGCCTACCTGCACATCCCCATGTTCCCCAGCCACCGTCGGTTCCTGCGCTTTCGCTTCCAGGGGGAGCACTTTCAGTTCTGAACACTCCCTTTTGGTCTGTCTTCGGCACCACGGGTTTTTACCAAGTGCCTGGCGGTGGTCGCGGCCTTTCTACGCTGCAGGGGTATTGCGATTTTCCTTTACTTGGTTGACTGGCTGATTTCAGCCCCGTCCAGGGATTCTTTACTGGAGGCTCTCACCTTTACCCTGGACTTCTTCAGCAGACTAGGGATTACAGTCAGTGTTCCCAAGTCATCCCTCATCCCTGCCCAGAGACTTCAGTTCATTGGGGCAGTCCTGGATGCGGTCTAGTGCACAGTCTTTCTTCCTCCAGACAGGGTGGAGTCCCTTATCTGTCAGGCCTCCAAAGTAGCCTCCATCAGGACCATCCCAGCTCAGGAGGTCCTGCGCCTTCTGGGCCTGATGGTGGCTTCCATCACCACCGTTGCCCTGGCAAGGCTTCACATGAGGGTCACTCAGTGATCCTTGCGAGTGCAGTGGGATCAGCTCCTGGATGACCTGAACCATTCGGTACTGGTCTCCTCAGCGGTCCAGAAAGAGTTGCAGTGGTGGATGGATTCCCACAATCTTTTCTTGGGGCTTCCCTTCCGGAGCCCTGCACCCTTAGCTTCCCTCACCATGGATGTCTCGAATATGGTGTGGGGAGCTCATCTAGGGAAGCACCAAGCCCAAAAACTATGGTCAAGCTTGGAGACTTCTTTACATATCAATGTTCTGGAGATGAGGGTGGTCCTATATGCCCTACAGGCCTTTCAGTCCCTCCTTCCCAAGGGATCACTGCTAATCCAAATGGAAAACAAGTCGGTAGTTTGGTATATCAACAAACAAGGGGGAACCCAGTCGTACCCCCTGTGCCGGGAGGCGACACGGGTGTGAAATTGGGCAGTCCAGCACCATCTAGTCCTTGTGGCAGTGCACATTCTGGGCATTTTAAATGTCCTGGCAGACAGTCTCAGCAGGTCTTGGACCCTAGCTCATGAGGGGGAACTGCTTCAGAAAGTGGCAGAATCCATCTTCTGATGTTGGGGTCATCCGGAAGTCGACCTCTTCACCTCCGAATTCAACGCAAAACTTCCCAGCTTTTGCTCGCTCGTTCCAGGGCACAGTGCTCTTAGGAACGACTGCATTGTCTCTCTCTTGGACAGGGAAACTTTTGTACGCCTTCCCTCCATTTCCCATTCTACAGGGGGTCCTTCTCAAACTTCAGGCGGAGAGGGCAAAGATGATCCTCATCACCCCTCTCTGGCCAAGACAGATCTGGTTCCCACTGCTACAGCAGCTTTCCAGGGAGCCACCAGTTCCACTTCCAGTGACTCACGACCTCCTGACCCAGGATCAAGGTTGACTGTTACATCCGGGGCTCAGGACCCTGCATCTTCATGCGTGGCTACTGCAGACATAGCGATCTCTCACTTTGGGGTCTCCTCCCGGGTTGCTCAAGTCTTCTTCGAGGCTAGAAAGCCCTCCACCTGCTCCACTTATGCCATGAAGTGGAAGCGGTTTTCCATCTGGGTGACCGCTAAAGGTTGGAACCCCTTCTCTTGTTCTGCCCCACAAGTCATGGAATACCTCCTTCACTTATCAGACTCTGGTCTGTCCTACTCTTCTTTGAAGGTCCATATTTCAGCTATCTCGGTGTACCACGAGCTAGTGGATGGTATACCCGTGGCTCAGTTGGAGGTCTCAAAAACTTTTCTGAAAGGGATTCTCCATCTGAAACCCCCCATCCGCAGCCCCACTCCGCCTTGGGACTTGAACTTCATCTTGGAGAAGCTCACCCTTCCTCCTTTCGAGCCGGCTATGAGCTGTGATTTGCGCTTCCTTTCCTGGAAGGTGCTTTTTCTCGTGGCTATCATGTCAGCCCGAAGGATGTCGGAGCTTCACACTCTAGTCTGCAAGGAGCCCTATCTGATTTTCCATAGAGACCGGGCAGTCCTTAGAACGCACCTGAAGTTTCTTCCCAAGGTGGTGTCAGAAGCCACGCTGAATCAATCAGTAGAGCTTCCAGTGTATTATCTGTCCCCCTCTAACAGAGGTGAGGCACTCCTTCATACGATGGATGTTCATCGGATTCTCCTGTGTTACACTCACTGCTCACTGGACCAAAGAATTGCATACCTGCGACCAACTTTACGTTTCCTTTGCCCTGAGATCAAAGGGCAAACCGGTTTCTAAGCAGGGCCTGTCCAAATGGTTAGGCAACTGCATTAGGTATTGTTACCAAAAGCATGAAAAGCCTCTGCCGGGTACCATCAGAGGTCATTCTACTAGGGGCATGGCTGCTTCCGCTGCCTTTTTACGGAACGTTTCTGCGGCCGACAATTGTGCTGCTGCTACTTGGAGATCTGTCCATACCTTTACCAAACACTACAGTCTGGACATTGCTTCTAGGCGGAGGGCTGGCTTTGGCATAGTAGTCTTGCAGGGCCTTCTGTCCTAGGCTGGGTCCATTCTGGATTCCATTTTTTTCCGTTGGAGTTAGTTTTCCTCCTTGCTAGTTTCTCTCGGTCTCTCCTTGGAGGGACTGCTTGGGGCTCTGTCCTATGTGTGATGACCTACTGAAGGAACCCTCTCGAAGTAAGATAGTACAGTTACGTAGGAACTTACCGTAACAGTAGATCTTCGAGAAAGCGTCCTTCAGTAAGTCATATTTTTCCCTCCCTCCTTCCCCTTATTTTCTGTTTTACAGGGACTCCAAATCCTGTTCGCTCCTGCTGTCAGGCCTCTTCCTGGCTCCGGCGGGAGAAATGGAGAGCGGGCATGAGGACCGCCCACTATATACAGTCACGCTGACGTCAGTGGGCGGTCCCCCATCATGTATTGCTAGAAAAGTCTGCCGTGCGGCCCGACGCCAGGTGGCACCAGTCCTATATGCGATGACTTACTGAAGGAATCTCTTTCAAAGATCTATTGTTACAGTAAGTTCCTACGTAACTGTACTTTGCTATGATTAACATCCCCACTGCTGAAACTGTACAGACACTGGGGAGACAGATTTCTTAAAAATGCTTGGCCTGATCTCAACGAAGTGAGTCAGCGTAACGATCCATGAAACTTTTAAACAGAATGAATGTGAAAATCTTGCAGTTGCCAGCATCTACAATAGCAGTTGACAAGAAGGTGGAAAAGAGGTGTTTGGTGATCAGACAAAGTTCTAAATACCTTCAGGTACAATGTACATCCAAACCCAGAAGGCTTAATTCAAATTGATGCATATGAAGAAGCAAAAACAACTTTTTCATCACCCCCAGATAAAGTATCCCACAGCCAGAAGAGTCAGTGGGAGGCAGTGATGCCTTTCTGTGATGGCTTGCCCTCGGATGAAAGGGCACTGATGTTACACCATGCAAGGTTCATATGGTGCTAAACATAAATGATACAGCTACCAGGGCTCTGACAAATGCAATGTTTACCAGAAGGTAAGGAGCATATATTACCTGTGACAGTCTTCACCATTCATCACTGTTGGGTGTCTGCTAGAAACGCGCAACAAGCGGGAGACTTTTTTTTTTTTTTTGAGGAGTGGCTGGTGTGGCACCACAAGGCCGACATATTATGTGGCGCTCGCAGGTTGGCCGGTGATGGCTGTTGGGTCCTCCTCCACCTCAGTTCCGCTTCTCCTGCCATCAAGACAGCACCTTCAGCCACTCTAGACTTATCGCGGCCTAGGTTTAATGGTGCCACAGTTTGATGCCATTCAGACCTTCAACTCTGCCTCAGTTCTGCTGCTCGGTGCTACTCCAGACTGGTAAGCTCTTTCCATTTATTTGTGTGCAGCATTGAGTCTTTGCTTACTTTTGGATTTTGTTGCCGTTCCGTCATGTCTGGCCATTGGGGGAAAAGAAAAAAGCGATCTAAAAAAACGAGTTGGCCCCCTATGCGTCGGTGTCCCTGTGGCCAACAGATTTCTGTGACTGACCGACATGACATATGCCTCTCCTGTCTTGGACCCCAGCATGATATGGATTCCTGTGATGCCTGTTTCTCGATGGACCGTCGAGTTTTAGAGCACCGCGTTAAAAGTCGGCAGGGCCCCGCCGACTTTTGGAAGGCATCATCGCTCATGCCGGTCCAAGCTCAGGACTCTCTTCACTACCTCTGGGTCCCTTCCCAGGGCCTATACAGTCCGGTGAAGAGGGTGCCTCCTCTTCTTCTAGCCTTGCCATAGAGGAGGTCCTTAACACGGTGCCGGAGGGCCGGGCCGGCTCTGTTTGGGCCGAGCTGGGAACACCGCCTTGGCAGTCACCTCCTTGCAGGTGCAGGCTCCCTCATTGTTGGGGCCCACAGCTGTGGGTCCTGGCTCGGGGCATTCCTCGGTGTTGAGAAGGTTGCAGGACTAGCTCGTGGCACCATGACTGGGGGATCCCTTGGGGCCACCAATCCGGAGCTCTTCATAATTGTCTCCTCCTCGGAGGCAGATGATCCTGAGGCAGATCAGGATTGGCTGCCAGATTCTTCCAAATCAGAGGGGTCCCCATGACCCAGCACCCTTGCGCCTCCCCGGGTGCCTTCTCTGGCAGCTCAGGCAACTGCAGCTCATGCTGATCCCCAAGCCACTCCTGGCTTGGGGGACTAGCTGCAGCCTGGCGGTACCTCTGCTGCTGGTGTGGCAATCGGGTTCCTGAGTGAGGGAATGGCTGCCGTCCCAGTGCTATTCCTCCTCTCAGGATTAAGATTGAGCCCACTCCTGCTGAGGCTCTCCCAAGGGGGCCTTTGGAGTCGAGGGAGCCTTCTGCACAGGGGTTGAGGAAGAGGGCTTCCTCGGAGTCCTCAGGGTTGAGGATAAGGGGCAAGGGACTGCGGCACACTTCCATGTCTCTCCGGGGTCGGGGAAGGAGCCATAGTGCTGAGCCCTTTGTTCTTCCCTCAGGTTCTCCCACGGAGGTCTTTTTGGGTGGGGCTGGGTTCCGCCCTTCTGGATCCATGCGACCCCAGTCCCATCATAGGGTAGCTCACCCTACAGGGTTAAGCCCTCACCTTTTTGATTTTCAGGATAGGACAGTGAATCTACAGACCTGCAGTTTTTCTCTGATGCCAGGCTCTCCTGTGGATTCCGCTAGCCCTAGCAGAGGCATGTCACATCAGGTGACAGGCTCGCCCATGCCTCTGCGCCCTGCTCCCCTTCTCCCAGACCATGCTGGCCCTCTGGGGCCTTTGACCTGGGATCAGTTCAGGTCTCAGACTGTGGCTTTCCCTCAATACGTTAGGGCCATAGACAAGCAGGTCTTCTGACCAATTCCCCCACCGCAGCCAGAGTCTGACTCATCAAGTTCCTCGACCTCCTCATCTTCCTCCACTGGGGATGAGGAACCTTCTGTCCACCTGTCCTCTTACACTGATCAGGCCCAGTATCAGCGCTTTCTGTCGTGGTTGGTTAGGGACTTGCACATCTCCCGTTATGCGAGGGACAATACCGAGTTTGTGATGCAGGCCTTCCTAGGTGAATAGGGCGCACACCATTTAGTAGTCCTTTCCTGGCCGGTTCCCTTTCAGCAAGCATCGTACAGCACCTGGCAGCGTCCATATTCCCTAGAGCCAGCTCCTATGGACTGTTGCAGGTGATATTGCGCAACCCACGGTTATCCAGGTGTCTTGCCTCATCCACCTTCTGGACTGACATGGCTGGACACCCGATGCCCAGTCTGCGACATGCCCACTGAGACTGACTCGAGAGAGCTGGATCAGCTGGGGTGAAGAGTTTTCTCTTCAGCATGGAGCCTGTTGGCAATCATATCACATCAGGCGCACCACACAGCGTACAACACGCACCTGTGGGCGATGTTAGGTCAGGCTTTAGCATCACTGCCTGATTCAGAGGCTACCCAGCAAGCCATAACCCTCTCCGCTATAGGCCTGGAGCTGGCGAGGCACCAATTAAGGGCATCGTACTACGCTAATGAGGTCACTTCACAGCTTGCGGGGACAGCGATCTGCATTAGGCGGATGGCATGGCTTTGCCTATCGAGGTTGTTACCTTTGGCCCAGCACAGGTTACTGGCTGCCTTCTTCCAGGGGACCCATCTTTTTTCCCGCAGGTCGAGATGGGAGCTTCAGAGGCGCCTTCCTTCCCCTAAGGTCCAGGGGACCCTGTCTCACTCTGACAAGTCCCAGCCTTAAACCGGCTAGTGGAGGGTCACCCTCCCCCCATTATCCCCCAGAGGGGACTGAGGGATGTTTTCCCTCAGGGTTATTGGGCCCCCTTGGGGGTGCTTGGTACTCGCCCAACAGTGATGAATGGTGAAGATTGACACAGGTAAGATACGAAAATTACGTACCTACCGTAATTCTTGATCTTCCTGTGTGTCTTCACCATTCATCACTGAATCCCTCCCACCTTCCCCTCTTGAGGCCTCAGTCCCTGAGATGTACCGCCTCCCTCTTGCCCCATCCCCGGAGTTCTCCACTCCCGACGGTTGTCGGGAGGGGGTTGGTGGGGCAGGCTCGGGTTTGAGCGAATCTCGAACCCTTTGGGGTTTACTCCTTAGGGTCTCTGGGGGCCCCCTCCTCTTCTGGACTCCTTGCATGACCTGCTCAGATGGGTCTGTTCCAGTCTGGGGGTGGCACCTTGGGCCTCCCGGGATGCCCTTGCCCTTCCTCCCTCCCTTGAGGAGGGTATGCTCTGCAGTGTCTCTTTTCTCTCCCCCTTCCTCAAACCCTGTTGGTGCTTTCTGGGGGGGGGTCGAGAACTGTGATACTTCCTCAAAATAGTTTGGATTGAGACTGGGGCTGGCCTCCCTCCAAACACTGGTTGTGCAACCATTCCTTGGTTTTCTTGCCACTCTCTTGACCTTTGGGCAGTGTTGGTTCTGCCTTGGTCATTGGGCCACAACTGTGGAACTTCTTACAGCATTCTGCTGCATTCCATGCTAAAAAGCTTTGGCACTTAGACCCTCCAGAGTGCAGCTCTTCTGACCGGGGTTCGTGCCCTGGTTTACCTTCTTAGAGCCGCCTCTTGCCTGATTGGGGCCAAGCCACCCCCCCAATCCCTCATTCCATACCTAGATTCTTTCTTTCTTTCTACTTCCTCTCTCCCTCTCCTCCCTTGGTCGCTCAGGGACTGGGGCCTCCTGGCCCACAACTCTCAGGCCCCTCTTTTTCTCTTACCTGTCCTCTTGTCAGCGTACTCTTTTTCAGTTTCTTCCTTTCCTTTTACTGTCTCTTGGGCTCCCTTGCCCCACCCTTCTTTCTCTTTACTTATTTCTTCTGGCTCTCCAATGCACAGAACTGAGATGGAGGAGGACCCAATGGCTGTTACTGGCCAACCCACAAGTGCCACATAATATGTTGGCCTCATGGGTGGCGCCGATGGCGCCAGCCCCTCCTCCAAAAAAAAAAAAACAACTCTCCCACTCGTCCAACAGTGATGAATGGTGAAGATACACAGGAGAATCAAGAATTACGGTAGGTATGTAATTTTCATTTCTTTCTCTAAAGTCCTTTTCAGCATTACTCAAGTACTAAGGACAGATAATAATACCATAATGTATTACATAAGTGAGCAAGGTGGTGCAAGAGCCTTGAAACTGTGCAAGGCAGCACTGCAAATTTGGGATGTGGCCAAGTATGTATGTCTGCAATCCATGTTGCAGAGAAGGACAGTGTCTTTGCAGACTCACTTAGCAAGGTGGATAATATAACAAGTCAGTGGTCCCTGAGGCAAACTATGCCATGGTTGGTTTTAAGGTAGCTGGTGTTTCATAGCAGACCTTCTTGCCTCATGGGAGAACAAGAAGCTCCCTCTGTTCTGCAGAAGAGCACTGTATCTGGGAACAGTCCTGTACACGGCTTTCATCATGTAGCGGGAAATGGCTTCCTTTATGCTATCCCACTTTTTCCTTTGATGCAGAAAGTGCTTCTGAAAGCAAGAGTGGAATGGATAACCATGATTTTGGTATCACCAGCCTGGCCCAGACAGCCATGGTACTTACTGTTTCTACAAATGTCCAAATGATTTCACACTCCACTGGTCTACCACATCCCACGTTGGACTTGAGCCACCACCTCCTGGGGAAACCACTAGTCTTCACCTCTGCCATGGGTGGCCAGATTGATGTGGGAAGGAAATACTATGGAGCTGAAGGCATACCTGGCCCTGGGGGGGCAAATCAGGAGGGCAGTACAGTGGTGAGTGATGGGTGGGCTTGGGGTTCTTGTAGGATGGCTGGCAGAGTCTCAATCAGATGGGATCAGGCACAATAACCGAGGGTAGAAGGAGGTCGAGCCTGTGGCCAGGGGGATAAACAACATTAGGAATAAAGAAAAGAAAGCTATCCTCAAGGAAAACTTGCAGTTCAAAATGGAAAAGGTTCCCAATCTGGTGTGGTAGTAATTTTAATTAAGATGAGAATGCAAAGATTGCAGTGATTATGGACTACTTATTACATTTAAAGTCTCTGGGCTTAAGGCCAGCATATTTAAATGTGCATTTATTCAGCATTTCTGCATTTAGATCCAAGGCCTCAGTAGAATCTCTGTTGACACATTCAGTATTTAAGAGATTCTTAAAGGCTTCTCACTGATGTATGTATCCACCTATGAAGAATCCTGTACCAGCTTCAGACTGGAACCTAGTCCTCACTCAGTTAATGACTTGACTTTCTGAGCCCATGGCCACTGTTGAGTTAAAGTACCTCACCTGCAAAGCATTTTTCCTGGTGGCTATTACATCAGCAAGGATGGTCAGCAAGTTATAAACATTTTTGCACTGATCCTTTGTTCTTGATTTTCCACAGGGAAGAAATGGTGTTAAAAACAAATGTACAGTGAAGCCCGCAGAAATTACAAACCACCGCCGCAGAAGTTCTGCAGCAAATAGTAGTCTTGCTGCAGAACTTGGCCCCACTGTGCCACAGAAAAGTAGGGGCCCTGCCTATAGCACACCATGGGCCCAATAGCACCTGTGCACCATAGGGTCCATGACGCATTAGGCGCTATGGCCCCTATAGCGCTCCGAGCGCACAGTGCATAATAGAGCAAAAGCATAAGTCATGATGCATGCATATTGTGGGCTGCACAATGCACATGTCACAGTATTGCTCCACGACATGCTCCAGAGCAATTCCATTTTGCAAGGAGCAAGTTTGCGATATTCAGCCATCACATGCTAATGAGCTCATCAGCCCATGCGCTGTGCACTGGGGATATTAGCATGTCAGTTGCGCAACAGCTCATTTGCATGTGCTGCACTATAAAGGCGCCGCACATCAGCACAGGCCATGGACCGGTATTGCAACCATCTGAGGTAAGTTGCGCCTGCTGTGGGGACAGCCAGCACAGCAGGTTAGATGGGGTGGGCCACTTGTCCATATCCACAGGTTGCAACATGTCTGAGCATGAGGAGACCGAGGAACATGGGCCTGTCCACAAGCACAGGCCCAACTTTATGAAGGCAGAAGCCGATGCCCTGTTCGAGGCCTACCTCGACAGAGAGCAATTGCTGAGTGGTGCCACTGGCACACCACAGGCCAGGACCACGGCCTGTTCGTGGAGGTGGCAGTGGCCGTGAACCAGCAGGGCTGCCATCAGCAGTCTGTGCAGGAGTGCAGAAATAAGGTGGGCACTGACAAACACCGGTTAAAAGAGAAGGTGGCGGCCATACGGGCTGCCAAGACAGCCACTGGTGGGGGCCATGCTGCTGTGCCACAGCTCACCAAGTGGCACAGCACAGTTGAGGGTGTGCTGAGTGGTGGCTTCCAGACAGGAGAGATCCCATCACTGCATGGTATGTATGCCGAGGGGGGGAGGGCTGGTATGGCAACACTAACACATCTGTTTTCCCTTATAGCACCGACAAGCCAGCATGCTGTGGCAGGGGCGCCAGCTGCTGCCTTAGGGGCAGGCCCAGCCCCGGAGGACCATCCATCCACCTCCATGGGCATCCAGGGGCCCAATTGGCTGCAGCACACCACCGCCATCCAGCCAGTTGTCCTGGGCTTGGTGGCGGATGAGGCCCTGGCTGTGTTCCAGCAGGATGCCAGACATGGCATGCTCTGCGTGGAGACACAACTCAGGGAGGGGTCTGACACCGATGACAACATGACCATCATCCTGGACAGTGTGGATGTTGTCATGGGGGAGACATCCATACCTACCAGTGTGGCCAGTGGCCTGTCGGCGGTGGAACAGCTGCCCGCCACTTTCCCTGGTGTCACTGTGTGCACAGCCACAGCGGTGCTGGGTGGTGGTAGTGCAACCGCCCAGGTGCTGGCCAGCACACAGGGGCCAGAGGGGCAGCAGCAGCAGATGGCTGGGGACGTTGGGTGGCCGGACGCAGAGTCCGCCGCCGGTGCACCTGACAATGACCTACCCCACGGGGACCCTGCTGTGTAGTGTCCACCTGAGCATGGGGCCATGCAGTGTGGTTGTACACCACCGTTGGGAAGGCGGCATGCCCATGCACCCCTGGGCACCGACCCATTGACTGAGCACACCCGATTGCTGTGGGCCTCCATGGAGCAACAGGTGCTGCTCATAGCTGAGGTGCGTACACTCTGTGCAGAGGTGCTCCAGACAGCTGAGCAGCACAAGAGGGGCACCGCGCAGGTTCTGGAGACCATACAGCACCTGCAGGAGGACACAAACGCATCTCTGGACCGCATTGCCAATGCGATCTCGGTCAGCCTTGCACCACTGGCTGCCACAGGGCGTGGCCACCAGCCACAGTCACCATGGAGTGCACTATCCACCCCGTGGACCCAGTGTTGGGTGACACCCTCAATGTCGATGCTGGGCTCTGCTGTTGGCATCCCAGGCACGCCTGGGGTGGGCCTGTTTGGGTGCCTATGGACACCTGCGAGGACCCAGTCACATTCCCGCAGTTCGACCCCTGGGGGGCAGCGACACCGCGGGTCATTCAGTGCCCCGCGTGGCCGCGCCCGTGTCCGTGGTGGCCATGTGTCCATGCGGCAGACCTGATGTACGTGCCACCCTGTCTGCAGTCAGCTGCCACCACCCTGTGTGCACATGGGTGATGTGTGTATGTGCATGACACAGTCGTGACAACTGTGTGTCATGCCACATGCTGCCCGAGTTTGCAACAACCCAGCTGCTGGCCCATGTGGCGTGTGCATGATGATAGCAGCACAGCACTGGTTGCGCCTGTGCACTGGCACCCTTCATCTGATCCATGCCATGTGCTAGCGTCTGGGCACGTGTCTGCGTGTGCCAGTGTGTGTGTGTTGCTGTACAATGCTGCATGGTGTTGTGTGTGGCTGTGTGACACCACCACCCCCGCCCCTACCCCACGCCTGTGTGTGCATGCCCATAGCCATGCCTGCCCATGCCTGTGTGCTGTGCCATTGTGTCTGTTCATTTCATGGGTGTTTCTCCACCTACCTGTGTGTGCCAAAGTACTCCTGTGCAATTGTGTCCCGGTGCTGGCGTGCCATCCTGAGGAGCCAGGGATCCATCCGCCATGGGGGGGGCTGCCCACCACCTCCCAGCCCATTGCCCCCGCCGTCCCCACTGCTGTCTCTCTCATCAGCCTTGACAGCTATCCCATGGTCAATGGCCATGTTGAGGAGCATGCAGTAGGCCAGGAATAGGCAACAGGCCTTCGAGGGGCTATACTGTAGGGCACCGCCAGACCTGTCTAGGCAATGGAATCGTGCCTTCAGCATCCCGAACACACACTTAATGATGTTCCATGTGCTGGCGTATGCCTCACTGTACTGGTCCTCTGCTGGGGACGACGGGCACCGGTAGGGGGTGAGCAGCCAGGGCCTGAGTGGGTAGCCACTGTCACCTGTGTGGACAGATATATGGTTAGCCTGGTGTCCTCTGTCGCTGTGCCCCTTGCCCATCCCTGGCACTCCCGCCAGTGCACCTGCCCTGCCTGCCCCCCTCCCATGCTCTGCTGTACCCAGCTGCCCATGGTCATCCCATACTCATCCACTAGGTGGCCTGCGGGGATCTCCCCACACTCAAACCTGTGGCACAGTGCTGAGCTGTACCAGATGAATGAATCATGTGCGCTTCCAGGGTGTGTGGCACAGACATTGGTTATGCGCTCCCTGGCATCGCACACCACCTGGCAATTGACACTGGGGTAGCCTTTCCTATTCACATTTGCTACCCCCTCTGGGCCAGGTGGCATGCAGATGCCCACATGGGTGCAGTCGATGGCCCCTAGCATGCCAGGCATCCGTGCTACCCTGTGGAACTCCTGCATGGTTGCTGTACACTCTGCCTGTGTGCTGGGGAAATGGATGTAGTCTGCAGCATGTGGCAGCAGGGTGCTGAGGAATTGTGTGAGGAGCTGTGACATGGCCAACTGGGTTATGCCTGTGGTGTTGCCTGTTGGTCTCTGGAAGGTGCCCGTGGTGAGCAGGCACATGATGGCTGTCACTGTCAGAGCGTGGCGCCATCTAGTGGGTGCCTGCATCTTCTCACTGCACAGCTCACAGAGCTGCTTCAGAATCGCCCAGTTCAGGCGATACCTTACCACGATCTCCATATCAGTGTGTGTCTCGAAGCTGATGTAGGGTCGGTAGCGCCTGTTCTGGATGTACTGCCAATGGGACCTTCCACGGCCACGTCGCTCTGCCTCCTGCCTCCTCACATCCCTCATTACGGCCTCCAACTGGAAGGCTGCACTGGTCATGGCCCCTGTTGTCCTGTTTCCCCCTGGGCGTCCAGCTTCAGTGGACCGCTTGCCACCATGGGGCAGTGCCTGTCACTCTGCCGGGCTCCCTCTTGTGACACCTGCCTCTGGCTTGCAGTCACCTGCCACCTCTGTCCCATGGCCCTGTGGATGCCTGTGTTGCTCCCTCCAGGGTCTGGTGGCTCTTTCTCTCTCACTCTCTCACTCTCACTCTGTCTCCCTGTCTCTCACACTCTCTCTCTCTCTCTCTCTCTCTCTGTCTCTCTGTCTGTCTCTCTCTGTCTGCCTTTCTGTCTCTCTCTGTCTCACTCCCCTCTGGAGCAAGTGTTGTCCCCCTGCTTGCTCCCTGTTTTTGTAGGCTCAAGTCTGCTCGGTGCATCTGGCTGTTGCTCCACACTTGCGCCATGGGTCGGGGGTTGAATATCGCACTGTGATACATATTCATGGGAATACCCCCTGCCCTTGCGTATGCATTCATTGCAGTTGTGCATTGGCGCACTGCTACTTGCGCTGCACAGTGGCTCCCACTGAATGTCGCTCCATGGTGCATTTCCACAGTTGCACATGTGCAACCGCTTTGAATATCCAGAACTTGATGTACAAATATTAAAAAACAACGTTTTGAACCTACATTGAATTTTGAGAACACAGGCTCGTAACTTTGGTAATTTCAATATTTTATCTCAAATTTACACCCTAACCATATCTTTACAGCACCTCGTGAATGTGACAGCTGTCATTTTTCAACTCCTGCCCAAAATGTGTTTTTGCACCCTGAAAGTTGATTTCGCAGTCCCTGCGCAAAATCACTTTTAGGCCAGGAGTTGGACATTTCTCTGCCTTTCTCCATGAGGCAGTGTCATAACAGGGCTATGTTGCAAATCTGATGTAAAAATATTAAAAAACAAATTTTCAGTATTTATACCCCAAATTCTTCAGCTGCAGCCCTATCGGCTCTGGCCAGAGTTTGTTAGGATAAGGTAATATGGTTCTTCAGAATCATTTATTGTTATTTAAAGCTTGAGCTTTTAATTATTGTTGTTGCTTGTTTTGTTTATCTGAAATTTATGTTCTGTGCCTGAGGTTCTTGAACAGGCACTTGAAAAAGGAAAAGTTCAGAATTGTTACACAATGAACAGAGATCAGTGACTAGGGTGTCTGCACTTAAGGGGTGCATACATTCTACATCAAAAATGACCCTGATGCGTAAAGTATTTGAGGTTCAGAGTAGGGCATGCTCTGTTTCAGTCCATAGCCATGCCTTTTGGTCTGACCATGACACCCAAAGTGTTCATTATGTGCATGTCAATGGTGGCAACTTACCTGCACGGGCAGGGAATAGTGGTATTTTCTTACCTTGATGACTTGCTAGTGTGTGTGGAAAAACAAAAGTGATAGTGGTGTGCTTATATGAAACAGTGATGAGAATTCTGCAGAGGTTAGGCTTCTTTAAAAAAGCGCACTTGGAACCCGGAAAGATTCAGGAGTTCATGTGTTCAGAGCCGAACAAAACTAGGCAAATCTTTCCTCCCTCTGCAAAGGGCAGAAGCTTGGATTCAGCATGCAGACATATTCAAGATAGTTCAAATGAGGACTGCACAGGAATTCTTGAAACTTCCAGGCCACATGGATTCGACCACAGCAGTTGTGCCATGGGCCAGATTGTAAAGGATGGATGTCCAGTACCTCCTTAGAAGGCATTGTCATCAAAAAGGTCCACTTGCAACAGCAAGTACTGTATCAAACAGGTTGGTATGAGCACTGGAGTGGTGAAAAGGAATAGGCAACCTCAGAGAGGGTATTCCCATCATTTAGTCTCTGCTTACAAGGGTTCTGACCACAGATGCATCCCTACTAGGATGGGGAGGATATCTGGAGGGCAGAAGTGCAAATGTAAATTAGTCCCCTCTGGAAAGAAGAGAGCTTATACATCTGCTGGAACACCGAGCAGTGCCCCTTTCCATGAAGTCCTTCTTACCTGTTGCAGGGTCAAACAGTTGTAATAAAGACCAATACAAAAACTAGGTATTGCATAAACAAACAGGGAAGCATCAGGTCATCAAAACTCTGTACAGAGTTGATGGGGATTTGGATATCGGCTTACAGCTTAAATGGAAACCTCTACACAGTACACCTAACAGGGAAAAGTACTAGCAGATTCACTCAGCCAGATGGGATATGGAACCTAAGCGTAGTCTTGAAACTAAGAAGTTCTAAACTCAGTGTTCATATATGGGGAGTACCAGATAGGGATCTGTTTGCCTCATGGTAAAACACAGCGTTACTTCAGTTCTGTTGCAGGCCTCCCTCAGTGGGGTCAGATCAAGGAGGTATGCTCGCTCTCCCCTGGAGAAACATGTTCCAGTGTGCATTCCCTCCATTTCCACAAATTCCCATGATCTGCCACTAAAACAATATCTGCTGACAGGGCAGGGTGAATCATCCACACCTTACAGCATTTATGAGCATGGTTCTTGAATAGTTAGAAAATTCTAATATGCACCTCTCAAACTGGATCTTAGGGTTTTGAAAGTTGCTAAAGACACAACAACTAGGGAAACCAATTATTCAAATGGGAAATAGTAGTATTTGTATTAACTCTCACCGTGGAGCCTAGTCACGAACAGCCCGGGAGGTACGTGCCAAAGGCATGTATCCAGGCCGCAAAGCTCCACACCCTTGGGAGATCCACGCGGTGGCTGTATTCACCAACACTGGCCACCGCATGGCTCCCATACACAGCCCCACCCCTCCAGTGCAAAGGTTCATGGGGGGCAGTCGGGTGAGGAGCGGTGGACCCAGGCAGACAGCCAATCAGCTGCCCGACCCGGGTCCCACAGTGGATCACTTGCACCCGTGGGGCGCCATGTTGGCAGCCAGCATGTGGTACACTGACTACAAAGGGTGGTTACCCTGGTTGTCTGCCCCCAGCCCTCCCAGAGTGCCCCGACAGCTGGGGCATCCATGGTGGGGGGATCCAGTGTTCTCTGCTGTCACCACAGGGGGCCGGTGGCTGCATCCCCGGGGGGCGCATAACTGGCCCCTGAGGGTTACGTCTGGTTTGACTTGGCATAGCCGCTGGCCCCCCGTGTCCAGTGCACTACACATTCGTGAATCAGGTGGAGTGCAGGTACGCCCCCGGCACTGTCCCTGGACCACCCTGGCATGGAGCTCCACAATCGGCATGGGGATCGGGTTCATGGGGGACATATTTTATTTGTGAATCCTACACAGGGGGCACAGTGGGCATAGGCAGGTGTGGGGTGGGCTATGCGCCGCGGATCTCACTTCGAGAGGGCTCTTGCAGTAGGTAATTACATATAGGACTGACATCGGCAGGTGGCAGGACCCCACGGAAAAATTTCTAGCTAGCAGTCCCTGGCGAGGGACCGCCCCCACGTCAGGTGACCGGTGTCAGACGATGTCGGTATAAAGGGGCGGTCCCAAATGCCCACCTTCCAGTTCTTTCCCGCAGTCAGCTCGTGCAACGCCTCACGGTAAAGTTTGTGCTCAGCCCAGTTACTTCGTCGGTTTTTTACCGAAAGTTATCAGTATTTTGGTACTTTTTCGTCAGGTGAAAGTCGGTTTATGTTGTCCCATTCAAAAAATAAGTGCAACTCGTGCGGTGCCCAACTGCCTCACAAGGACGGTCACTCCCTCTGCCTTTTTTGCTTAGGCCCCGACCACGCGGTCGAAAAGTGCCCGCATTGCCTGCATTTCAACGCTGCCACCTGCAGACGACGCCAGCAGTCCTTGGAAGCCCATCTCCTTAAAAAGAAGATGTCTGCAATGGAGAAGGAGTTGAAGAAGCTTAGGCAGGCATCGACCTCCCCAGAAGGACATAAGAAGTGAGACAAAGAAAGGCACCGGGAGAAGGCTTCCTCCTCCGCGACTCCGCCGGAGCCGCAGCTCAGGTAACGTCCCTCGGGGATCGCCCGGCAACCTCAAGGCTTTGAGGAGGTGTCGGCATGCCCGCCTGGCTCGGGTTCGGCCGCCCTTTGGCGCCTCGGGCAAAAGGAGGCTTCTGCCTCTAGTACTGCCGCAGGCTTGCGGCCTACTGGCGCGGGCGCCTCCCATAAGCCGGATGTCGGCTCCTCCGACATCCGCCGCGAGAAGGCCGCTTAGACGCCCGACCCTTCAGGGCGGTGCACAGCAGTGTCCCAGCAGTGTCCCCCTCGGACCGGGTCACTTCCCACCCTCGGCCCGCCTCCGACGAGGGACCCCTTGAGTCAGATGCCGGCTCCTCTGGCGTCCTCTGGGATTCAGCCCCTAAGTCGCACGTCGGCTCTTCTGACGTGCGCCGGGCGTCGGAGCCTACGACAGACCCTCCATCGTCTGTCGTGCCAGGTTCCCTGCAGCCTTCTCTGCCATCCGGGGAGCCCGAGTCCCCCCTACCTGACCCCGGGGACTTTTCTCCTCCATCCCCGTGTGATGCTTGGGATGCTCTTCCACCGTCAGACCCTCCTCCCACTGAACCGGATCTGACACCGGCCCCGACGCCGGCTCCACCAACGCCGGCTCTGACACCAGCCCCGCCGACGCCGGTTCTGATGCCGGCCCCTCCGACGCCAGCAGGGGATATTCCTCTTCCATCAGGCCCTCCCCCCACAGGCCTATCACTGTTGATCCACCCATGGGGCTCCCTACTGGGCCGTCTGCTCCGGCAGCTCCTCCGGTACCTGGGTATCTGCTGTTGTTACCCGGGTCCGCAGTATCCTGCGCCACAATACCCGACGCCGGCTCCACCGACGCCACAGTACCCGACGCCGCAATACCTGGCTCCAGTATTCCCGCAGCTGGGTTATGGATACTCGCCTTACGGATATAATCCGTATAACTATCCCCCCCCTCCTCCTCCTCCTCTACCGCCCCCTAGGCCACCGGTGGATCTTCAGGAGACTCTGGCCTCCTGGTGGGCTGAGGCCAAGGCTCAGCTCACCAAGGAAGTCGAGAGCCACCTTACAGTGATGGTGCCACCTCCGGCCCCCATACGCCCCAGACGGCACACTCCCTCTCCGCCTCTGGATTCCCGAGCTCTTCCCTCTTGATCCAGAGAGGGGCAGGACACACGTCCAGGGATTCCCCCTAAGGAACCCGTTCCTCCCCCTAGACAAGTCAGGAGTCTTACTCTGCTTCCAGTTCTTCTTCTTCTCCTTCTCCTCTCTCAGACTCCTCGGATTCCTCTGACGGATGCTCCGAGAAAGACGATGAGCCTCGCTGTCTGTCCAAGCCCCGGCTGAGGACTCCTCCGATGTCTTCTCCAGAGGATCCTTCCTTCACGGAGTTGCTCAGGAAGATCCAGGAAGTACATCAGTGGCGTTCCTTAGAGCCAGATCCTCAGCTGGTTAAACTCGCCGAACATCTGGACTTGCCCCTTACGGCCCCTACTCTAGTGCCACCCTGGATCGAGCCTCATGCCCACCTTGTTTCCACTATTTGGAAACAACCGTCGGCTTTAGCCCCACTTCCTCGGAAGTCCAACAGGCTATACCAGGCTCCGGAAGGTGTAGACTTTTTAGATTCTCACCCCCGTGCAGACTCGGTTGTGATTAGTGCCACTCACTGCCGGTCAGCACACCCTAAACATCTGAGCTCGTCTCCTCCGGATAAGGAATCTCACCTTCTGGATCAGTATGGAAGGAAGATCTACGCTTCTTCCACACTGGGGATCAGGGCCCTAAATTATGTAGCTCATATGGGGGATTACCAGAAGGCTGTCCTTACCCAGGTGGAATCTAAGATTGACTCCTTACCTGACTCCCAAGTCAAGCAGGAGTTAGCTGACCTAGTCCGTTGTGCTCGTTCGGCCAGTCGTCACATTCTGAGGACGACCTACGATGCAGTGGACACTGCAGGGCGGAGCTCCGCATTCGCCGTAAGTCTTCGGCGTCATGCCTGGCTCTGAGTGTCAGGTTTGGTCCCGGAGGTGCAGTCAGCGATTCAGGAAGCACCTTTCAGGGGTTCGGTGCTTTTCGGTGGTGATGTCAAGGACATCATCACCGACTTGCAGGAGAAGGGGACGGCCCTGAAATCTGTGGATTCCATGTACCGTCCCCATCCCCCGCAGCGCCGTCCTTTTCACAGATGCAGCCGGCCTCAAGCGAAACCCCAAGGAAGGCGGGCCACCAAATGCCGGGCCCCCACAGCTGCCAGGCCCCCGCCGCCCAAAAAAGCAGCGGGTGCCCCAGCTGCGGCGCTGCCCCACACCACCTGACTCCTTCCTTTCCCACCGCCTCCGGACTCCCCAGAGGAACCGGTAGGAGGGAGGTTCTCCTTCCACCTTCCAGGTTGGGAGAGGATAACATCGGATTCATGGGTGCTTCAGATTATCGCAGAGGGGCACTCCATAGAGTTTCTACAGAAACCTCCATGCCACCCCCCCTCTAAAGTCCTCCTACTCAAGGGACCATCTTCCTTTGGTCAGGGAAGAAATATCTGCTCTCCTCGCGAAGCAGGCCATAGAACCCGTCCCTCCTCACCTTCACGGGACGGGTTACTATTCCCATTTCTTCCTTGTACCAAAGAAGCCGGGAGATCTCAGACCCATTCTCAATCTAGGCTTCCTGAACTTCTATGTAGAATACAAGAAGTTCAGGATGCTCTCCCTTCAAACCCTTCTGCCCCTTCTTCGGCCAGGCCAATGGCTTTGTGCACTGGATATGCAGGATGCATACCTGCACATCCCCATTCATCCCTTGCACCGAAAGTACCTCCGGTTTGCTTTCCAGGGGGACCATTACCAATTCCGGGCACTCCCTTTTGGTCTTTCCTCGGCTTCCCGAGTTTTTACCAAATGCCTGGCGATGGTAGTAGCCCACCTGCGTACTTTGGGAGTTCGGGTGTTTTCCTACCTGGACGACTGGCTTCTAGCGGCCTCGTCCAGGGAGGAACTCCTGCATTTTCTCTCCCTCACCCAGCAGGTTTTCACTTGTCTGGGTATCACCATCAACCATTCCAAGTCTCATCTGGACCCTTCCCAGAGACTCCAGTTCATTGGGGCAATCCTCGATATGACAGTGTGCAAGGCCTTCCTGCCTTTCGGACAGGGGGGCCTCCCTCCAGTCACAGATTTCCCTACTTTCGGAACGCAGGAAGGTTCCGGCGAGGTCGGTGCTCCGTCTTTTGGGGCTTATGGCGGCCGCCATCCTGACTGTTCCACGCACGCGACTCCACATGAGGATCTCTCAGTGGACTCTCCGCTCTCAGTGGGATCAACTTGTAGATGACCTAGATCATCTGGTGCTGATCTCCTCGCCGATGACAAGAGACTTGCAATGGTGGATGGTTCGAGAGAACCTGTTCCGGGGGGTCCCCTTCTTTCATCGTCCCCCCTCCCAGACTCTGACCACGGACGCATCAGGCAAAGGTTGGGGAGCCCATCTGGGTCCTCACTGAACCCAGGGTTTATGGTCCAGATTGGAATTAGCTCTCCAAATCAATGTGCTTGAGCTACGAGCAGTTCTGTATGCTCTCCAAGCCCTTCACCAGTACATCCTTCCCAGTCACCTAGCTGTCCAAATGGACAACGTGAGCATGATGTGGTACATCAACAAGCAGGAAGGGACTCGATCCTACCCACTGTGCAGGGAAGCAATGAGGGTTTGGGAATGAGCAACGCTTTCATAACCTTCACCTCATGGCGATCCATGTTCCAGGAGTCGACAATATCCTGGCAGACAAGCTAAGTTGTTCCTCGGCTCTGCCACACGAGTGGGAACTGGACCAAAAGGTTCTAAACGGCATCTTCCAGCTTTGGGGGACTCCACAGGTAGACCTGTTCGCCTCTTCCCAAAACGCAAAACTTCCTACCTTTTGCTCATTTGCTCCAGAGCGAGGCGCTTTCTGGAGCGACGCTCTGTCTCTAAGCTGGAAGGACAGATTCGTCTATGCTTTTCCCCCAATTCCTCTTGTCCCCTCGTGTGCTGCAGAAACTTGCATTGGAAGGAGTGAGAATGATTCTAATCGCTCCTTTCTGGCCCAGGCAAATCTGGTTCTCTCTTCTACAACAATACTCAGAGGTTCCTCCTCTTCCTCTTCCTTTATCTCGAGGATTGCTGACCCAGGATCAGGGGACCCTGGTCCATCCAGGACTCAGATCTCTCCAACTTCATGCATGGCTCCTGCAGACCTAGCCCAATCTTGTTTTGGCGTCTGTCCTAAGGTGGCCGAGATTCTGGTGGAGGCTAGAAAACCCTCCACTAGGTCCACCTATGCTATGAAATGGAAGCGATTTTCCATTTGGGCTGCCTCCAGGAACGTGGAGCCTTTCTCCTGTCCGGTGGCCATTCTGCTCGATTATTTGCATCATCTTTTTGACCTGGGTCTCAGTCACTCCTCTTTGAAGGTTCACATGGCTGTTATTTCAGCCTACCATGTTCCTTTTGCTGATAAAGCCTTTGCCCAATTAGAGGTATCCAAGACCTTTCTCAGAGGAGTCTTTCATCTCAGGCCCCCTGTTCGGACTCCTGCTCCCCTTTGGGATTTGAACTTTGTTCTTGAGAAACTTACCATTCCTCCTTTTGAGCCTGCGGCTTCCGCAGACTTGAAGTTTTTATCGTGGAAGATGCTCTTCTTGGTGGCCATTACTTCTGCTCACAGAATTTCCGAGCTCCAGGCCCTTATGTGTAAAGTCCCCTATCTGATTTTTCACGAAGAACGAGTAGCTCTTCGCACAAACCCTAAGTTTCTTCCGAAAGTGGTAGCGGAGTCTACCTTAAATCAGTCTATTGAGTTACCTGCCTTTTTCACGCAGTACTCCAACCAGGGAGAATACTTGCTCCATACCATGGATGTCCACAGGATTCTGAGATACTACACCGATAGGACGAAGGATCTCAGAAAGACTGATCAGTTGTTCATCTCTTTTGCTCACAAAAGGGAAGGCAATGCTGTCTCCAAGCAATGCCTGTCAAAGTGGTTGGCTCATTGCATCACTTTCTGTTATGACAAGTACAACAAGACCCAACCGGGTCAAGTCAGAGGTCACTCCACTCGTGAAGTAGCAGCCTCTGCGGCTTGTTTCAAGAATGTGTCTGCGGCAGACATCTGTGCTGCCGCCACCTGAACTTCCATCCATACCTTTACGAAACATTACAGTTTGTACATTGCCTCTCGCCATAGAGCAGGCTTCGGGTTAGCTGTCTTGCAAGGCCTCCTGTCTTGAGGTTTGCAAGGTTGTTTGCTACTTCTTGGAGTAGTTCCTCCTTCCGGTGCCTTTCATTTGTTCCAGACTGCTTGGGATTCTGTCCTATATGTAATTACTTACTGCAAGAGCCCTCTCGAAGTGAGATAGTACAGTTATGTAAGAACTTACCGTAACAGTAGATCTTCGAGAGAGGCTCTTGCAATAGGTAATACCTTCCCGCCCTCCATCCCCCTAGGCTTTTTCAGCTCCTTTTCCATTGAGGGAAATATCTGCTTCTCTCTCGTCCGGGCCTTCCAGGCCTGTGGCGGGAATGAACTGGGCGGGCATCCGGGACCGCCTCTTTATACCGGCGTCGTCTGACACCGTCAGCTGGTCGGAATGGTCCCCGCCAGGGACTGCTAGCTAGAAATTTTTCCATGGGGTCCTGCCGCCTGCCGACGTCAGTCCTATATGTAATTACCTACTGCAAGAGCCTCTCTCGAAGATCTACTGTTACGGTAAGTTCTTACATAACTGTACTTTACGCGGTACGTACCCACTCCACACCTTTGTGAATAGGCCTCCATGTCGCTGCAAAAACTGTACATACTGTACATCAGTAGAAACATAGAAACATAGACTTTGACAGCAGATAAGGACCGCTTGTCCCATCTAGTCTGCCCATTTCCCTACCTACAGGATAGGCCGCAGATCATAGTTAACCAAGAGCCTATTTCTTCCTACCCCCCACAAGAATTGCCTTATGTCTGTCCCATGCATTCTTGAATTCTCCCACAGTTTTAGACCCCACAACCTCCTCAGGAAGGCTGTTCCATGCATCCACTACCCTCTCTGTGAAATAATACTTCCTCACATTGCCCCTGAACCGCCTCCTTCTATCTTTAAATTGTGTCCCCTTGTTCTTGCAAGTCTCTTTTTCTGAAAGATGCTACCCTCTTGGACTTTGTTGATTCCACTGAGGTATTTAAAAGTTTCTATCATGTCCCCACTCCCTTCTTTCCTCAAGGGTATACATATTAGCTCCTTTAGTCTCTCCTCATCTGGCTTCTCTTGCAGACCCTGCACCATTTTAGTTGCCCTCCTCTGGACTACCTCTATCCTGTCTATGTCCTTGCGGAGATGGGGTCTCCAGAACTGGACGAGTACTCCAGATGGGGTCTCGCCAACTGTCTGTACAGGGGATAACAACTTCCTGTTTTCTGCTGCTGATGCCTCTCCTATACATCCCAGTATACCCCAGCCCTCCCTACTGCCTTCTCACATTGCTTGCTAACCTTAAGGTCATCTGATATGATTACCCCCAGGTCCCTTTCCTTTTTGTTGTTGTTACTACCTCCCACCCATTGTGTATTCTTCCCTGGTTCTTGTTTCCCAGGTGCATTATTTGCACTTCTTTGCATTGAATCCTAGCTGCCATACTTCTGACCATTCCTCCAACCTTGCCAAGTCCCTTTTCATCCTTTCCATGCCTCCTTGTGTATCAACCCTGTTGCAGATCTTTGTGTCATCTGCAAAAAGGCATACTTTTCCTTCCAGTCCCTCTGCAATGTCACTGATGAAGACATTAAAAAGGACTGGACCCAATACTGAACCCTGCGGTACCCCACTAGTAACCCCTCTTTCTTCAGAGTGGACTCCATTTACAATTACCTTCTGTGTCCTGTTGTCCAGCAATGTTTTACCCAGGCTACCACCCTGGGACCCACTCCCAGGCTGGTTAATTTGACTATTAATCTTTTGTGTGGGACTGTGTCAAATGCCTTGCTAAAGTCTAGGTAGGCCATGTCCACAGCCCCTCCCTGGTCTACTACTTTGGTCACCCAGTCAAAGAAATCTATTAGATTCGTCTGACATGACCTTCCCGCTGTGAACCCATGCTGCCTTAGGTCCTGTGCTCCACTGGCCTCTAGGTACTCAACTATTCTTTCCTTCAGAAGTGACTCCATCACTTTCCCTACCACAGAGGTCAGACTGACAGGTCTGTAGTTTCCTGCCTCTGTCTTGGTCCCACTTTTGTGAAGGGGAA
Organism: Neoceratodus forsteri; assembly: GCA_016271365.2. Lineage (NCBI taxonomy): Eukaryota > Metazoa > Chordata > Ceratodontiformes > Ceratodontidae > Neoceratodus > Neoceratodus forsteri. The sequence goes on from CM057456.1 coordinate 215,128,260, forward strand.
TCACATCCGCCTTCCTCCAGTCCTCGGGTACCACACCATCCTCCCATGATTTATTAAAAAGAGTAGCCAGTGGTTTCACTAGTTCCTTCCTTAATTCTTTTAGAATTCTGGGGTGAATTCCATCAGGACCCATTGCTTTGTCCACCTTCAGTTTTAGGAGTTCTTGCAAACCCTTTCTTCTGTGAAAGGACTGGGATCGACCCCTATCAACAGTGCTTCTGTTAATTGGATTAGGCACGTCCCCTTCCTCTTTTGTGAATACTGAGCAGAAATATTCATTCAGTATCCCTGCTTTTTCACTGTCCCCCTCTGCCCACCCACCGTTCATTCTATTCAGCCTCACTATCCCTCCCTTTGTCTTTCTACACTCGCTGCTGTACCTATAAAAGGTTTTATCCCCCTTCTTAACTGAGTTGGCTATCTTTTCCTCAGTTTGGGCCTTTGCTATTCTGACTTCCCTCCCTGCTTCCTTCTGCCTTAACTGGTACAGCTCTCTGTCCTGCTCCTTCTGTGTTTCCTTATACTTCTGGAATACCATCTTTTTCTTCCTGACTTTCACAGCCACCTCTTTTGAGAACCATAGTGGCTTTTTCTTTTGTTTTGATTTGTTTATTTGCTTCACACAAAGGCTTGTTGCCTCTGTGATGGCAGTTTTGATGATTCCCCATTGTTGCTCCACACCTCCTTCTAGCCTGTTTGCTAGTGCTTTTCTGAGGCACTCTCCCATCTTGCCAAAGTCAGCCCTCCTAAAGTCCAGTACCCTCACTTTTGTATGGCTTGACTCTGTAGCTGAGTTTAACGTGAACCACACTGTTTGATGGTCACTTGTCCCCAGATGGCAACCCACTTTTAGATCTGAGATCCTCTCACTGCCCCCTTTTGAGAGTATGAGGTCTAAGATTGCTCCCTCATGAGTGGGTTCCGGAAACTAGCTGTCTAAGGCCTGCCACCTGTAGGGCATCAAGAATGGCCCTGCTCTTGGATGTGGCTACAGCAAATGTGCTCCAGTTAACATCTGGCATATTCAGGTCTCCCATCAACAGTATCTCCCCTTTCTCTGCCATTCTAAGAATGCCTTCTATCATATCCTTGTCCATTCCCTCCCCCTGACATGGGTTCTGTGCAGATTGTGGTGCCTTTTCCAGTCTCCAAGGTGACTCACAGTGCCTCCTCTCCTCCCTGTTTACTCTTTTGTTCAGTTGCTTTTATCCCTTCCTTTATGTAGAGAGCTACTCTCCTCCTCCTCTTCTCCCCTGCCTGTCCCTCCTGTAGGTTATGTACCCTGGTATGTTAACATCCCAGTCATGGTTCTCTGTGTACCATGTTTCTGTGACTGCTACAATATCCAGGCATCCCTCTTCCATCAAGGCCACCAGCTCAGGGAGCTTGTTGCCAGACTATGGGCATTGGTACTCATTACCCTCCATTTCCTGATGGCCTTGCTCCCTTTTGCCCCATCCCTGTCCTTCTTGCCTTTGTCACTTTCTCCATTTATTCCTGCCCTTCTCCCTATCGACACCTCTATGTTGGTGTTTGCTGCACTTACTACCGTGATTATTTGGGGGGGGGGCTAGAATTTCCCTGCTCCTTTCCAGTGCCTCCCCTCTTGGCTAGTTTAAAAGCTTGCCAATGAAGCATTTAAACCTATCACCTAGGATTCTGGTTCCCTCCCGGACAGATGCAGCCCATCATGCCAGTATAGGCTTGCATCACTCCAGGTGGACCCCCAGTCCCCAATGAAGCCAATTCCCTGAGATCCACACCAGTTTTTCAACCACTGATTGAATCCCATGGTGCGGAACACCCTAGCTTCTCCTATGCCATAGATGGGCAGCACCTCCGAGAAGGTTACCGTGCGTGCTACTTGACTAAGGCCCTTCCCCAATTCCACAAACTCTTCCTGCACTTCTCTAATTCCTTTCTTAGCCAGGTCATTTGTTCTGTGGTGGACAATGACATCCAGCTCCCTTCCCTGTGCAGCTGCTCCGGCAATCCTGAGGATTTGCTCCCTGTCCCTCCAAGCCATGGCGCCAGGCAGGCACCTTACCTCCCTCTCCCCTTCCTCCCCCAGTTCTACCTTCCTAACAGTGGAGTCCCCCACCAGGAGTTGTTTCCTTCCCCTGCAGGGTCCCCTGCCACCCTTCTGTGGGTCTCCTTTGTGGAGGTTCCCAGCATCCTCCTTGGTCTCCACTGCGGGTGCCTCCATAGAGGAACCACACTTTTCCAGAATGGCATAGAAATTGTGGAGAGGTACAACTGGAGGGATGCACCTCTGTTCTACCACCCTCACCCTCCCTGAGCCCACTGTGGTCCAACTGCTCCTCTTTCTTGGCAACCTCTGAGGCAACGACAGTGGCAGTGGTGGTCCCTGGATGGAAGAGGAGGTCTCACAAATCCTGGCCAACTCAGCCTGGAGATGAGCAATCTCCTCCCTCAGCCCAGAGAGGTGCCTGCAGATGGGACAACACCGGGTCCTCCAGAACGTCTCCCGGAAGACTGCTGCTACACAGCCACTGCACTGCACCACTCCAATCATGTCTTATTTCTGGCCCCTTAACTGTTTGCAATCCTTACTCTTTCCTCTGTTTTTTCTCTCTCTCTCTCTCCTTACTTTCTGCCTGTGTGCCCTTTAAGCTCCTGATTGTCCTGTTCTGAGACAAGAATATCCTATATTTCTCAGTAGACCACTTACTTGCTCAGAGGCAGACCTCCAGCAGCTAGAGGGGGCCGGAGAGCTACTCTTGCCCTTCTAGGATGGTGGGTCTTTGGTGGTTCTGTGATCACTCACTTCCTGCTCCCAAACAGGAAGTTCCTGTTGTCAGTCAAATCCTATGCCTATAAAAATAGAACTAGCTTTGGTTGGGGAGGGAAAGAGGGCAATATAGTCCCAGTAGAGAAGTTCAGTCACACAGCAGTCCTTTCTCCTGGTGTCTTGTGCCAAGCTATTAGCAGAATCTTTCTAAGGCAGTCTTTAAATGTAGCTTCTTTCAAGCTAAGCCACTCCCCCTACTTACTAGATCGCTCTACAAGTAATTTAAACCTCGTAGATATTAAGTCCTTTCAATCACCTGAGATTTACACCTAGATAACTGTTCAGATACCCATTCAGTTCAGTTAACCCAGACAAATACACATTTTTTTTTGTTTTGTTTGTTAGTTTTTTTTACCCTAAATTAAAGGTCCAAGTACAAAAGTTCTTCTTGTTTAGTCCCAGCAGAGAAGTCCAGTCACACAGCAGTCCTTTCTCCTGGTGTCTTCTGCCAAGCTGGACTACTTAGTACATTTACAGGCCCAAGGCTTGAAACATTCCACCCTTCAGGTGCATTTGGCAGCTGTTTCTGCCTTCAATTCGGCAGGAAGGGAAAAACTCTTTGCAGCTCATACAGTGTCCCAAGAAATTTTTTTTAAAGGCGTGACCACCTGTATCCCCCTGTAACAGAACCAGGCCCACCATTAAAAGTCAGTCTTGTTCTCTTACATTTAGTGAATCCTGCCTTTGAGTTTATGTTTTCATAAGAGCTCAAACATTTAACCTGGAAAACTGTTTATACAATATGCATGTACATAAATCCAATGCCATAAAAATGTTATCTCCACATATGTGTGATTAATTTAGAAACTGGAATTTATCATGCATATTTTGGATGAACACTACCTGTCAATCATCCCCCTGAAAAAAACACCAGCCTGTTGTATAACTAAGACATGCAGTGGGGACCTGTATTATACATTATCTATTTACACTTGAACAGTTTAATTTTGGGCACATCAGTCGTGACTTATGCCACTGGTGAGTTTTCCTGAGGTCAAACTGCTCTTGTGTAGCTAAATAATGTATCACATAGGTCCCCACTGAATATCACCTATATATCTTCCAAGAATCAGTCTTCTTCATACACTCCCAGTAATAGGTCTAAGGCAGAGGGCGCTATGACCCTGTGGTAGCCAGAACCTTTCTAGATGGGGGTGGTGACACGAATAGGCCATGCAAACATCACCACTTGCGTCCGCTGGTATACAGTGGTACCAGTTCCCAACTGCCTCAGTTCCTTTTTTTCCCACAGTCAAGTGTGCAGTATCACCGCTTTCCTTGTTGGGGCCAGAACTTCACCATCAATATTACAACAACATTCAGTTCTTCAGGTTTAGATTTAAATTCACTTGAGTTAGTTATTTTATGTCAGTTCAGTCTGCACATACACAAAAAGATTACAGTTTTCTCTCAGCCTTACCTCGTAGAAACAGTTGACGACCATGGCAAGTAGAGAGCTTAAACAGGCAAATTGCTCCAGCAGTGGGGCTGTGTCCAACCACCACCACGCTTTGGGTGGCTAGTCTGGCAATGGGCAGTCTAGTGATCAGGGGAATGGACAGTCCTCATGGAATCACAAAAGAAACAGTCTAGATTTGCACACGCTTGGCATCAGCATCTTTGCACTGTTTGGCCTTGACTTGCTCCCACAAAAAACATAAGGGGAAGAAAAGGCACTGGTCGAGGTCATCCTCTAGTTATTCTGCTGTGAGCCACTTGACTCGTGTGGACACAGGTATCCCACTGTCATTTCCATTGATACTGGTGACGCCTAGGCCTGTAGGGTCAAGGTCTCCATCCCAGAGTTCCTATCTGTCCAGCAGAGGGGACTTCGATGGGCAGTTCAGCCATTGGGCAACTCTTATGGAGCAGTGGATGCAGTGCATAAGTTCAGTGGCACTGTTATAGGTGCCAGTTCCGAGCCCTTTGGATTGGTTTAGCCAGCACCACCTTCAGTACTGTCAGACTTATGTGACTGTCTTCATCTCCTGCCTTGATGCGGGTGCAGCTGTTAGTGCTGACAATGCCTGTCTCACTTGTGGTGTCACTTCTGACCCCTCTGGGTACAGGGGCAACAATGGTGCCTCTGCCAACTCCTTCAGAGCTGGCAGATCCCTCATCACTATTGATGGTATGACATCCAATGCTGGGCCAAGTGTTTGGGGACCTACCTGGAGTTGGTGGAGTTCGTGGAAGACTGGGGCAACACATGCTGTGCAAGGTGTAGTTGCTTGAGTGTATTGATTTATGAAATATAAGTACTGTTGTAAAATGCCTTCCTTATATTCTATATTTATCTGGGTGGGAAAGGGAAAGGGACCATTGTTTAACAAGGAGTAGCACACTAAGCGGAAGCTTGTTTTCAGATGCGACCTGGGAGCACAAGGACGTTAAGTGACTTGCTCAGGATCACACAGTATGCACCTAGGCGGCTGTGGGATTCAAACCCAGGTCTCCAGATCTGCAGCTCAGAGCCTTAACCCACTGTGCTATACTGCCTCCAGGGTGCTTATTCTGTGTGTGTGTTGTATGCTGAGTGATGTAGTTGGCTTACCGGATGAAAGTAATTCTAGTATACCGATTAGTGATTGTATTAATTTTAGTATGTTTGAACTCATGGTCTGTTCTGTTAGTATGATTATTGCATACTGTCAATTATTGGTTGAGAGGGTTGCAGTGCGAATTTGCAGATCTTCCCTATGTCAATCTTCACCATTCATCATTGCTAGATGATTGGCTGGAAACAAGCACCTCGCGGGGCTTTTTCTGGGGAGCAGCTGGAGCTGCTGGCGCCGAAGGAAGAGCGCTGTGTGCATTGGTTCGGCCAGAAAAAGCCGTTGGCTCCTCCTCCTCCTCAGTTCTGCTTCTCCCACTGTCAAGACAGCACCTTGCCTGCAGCAAGTGAATTTCTGATATGCCATTGTGGCCTGGTTCGTTGGAGTCATCCTCGATGCCTCGAAGTCACTCCTCTGAGCCATTTTTCCCAATGCCTCAGAGCCATTTGCCAATGCCGCTTGAGTTCTGCCTCAGTTCTGCTGTTTACTCAGCGCCATTACTGAAGATTAATGGCAAGATCTTTCCTTTTCTTAGCGGTGTTGAGTCTTTTCTGTTTTAAGGTTTTAGTTACCGTTGTATCATGCCAGGTTTGTCGAAAATGGGATGGCCTCCTATGTGTCGGTGTCCCTGCGGCTGGCAAACTTCTGTTACAGATCGGCATGATGTCTGCCTTTCCTGCCTTGAACCCCAGCACTACATGGACCACTGTGATGCCTGCTTCTCTATGGACTCCCACATTTTTGAGCACCGCTCATTGAAGGTCGGCAGGGCTCCACTGACTTTCGGGGGGGGGTGTGTCGTTGTTGTTGTTGGTCCAAGCGTAGGACCCTCGGCCTTTCCTCCAGGTCCCTTCCTAGGCCTACATGATCCGGTGCAGAGGAGCCCTCCTCTTCTTCCAGCCTTGCCATGGAGGAGCTCTCTATTGCGGTGCCAGAGGATTAGTTTGGCCCCACTCAGGACCGGGCTGGGAGTACCACACTGGCAATCACCTCTTCGGAGGTGCAGGCTGCCCCGTTGTCTGGGCCCACGGCTGTTGGGCCCGGTGCAGGGCATTCCTCGGCAACACCCATCAGCATGGCCCCAGATCCTGGAGCTGTTCACAGCTCCGGTGATCAGGGCAGCGCTGTGAGGGGTGCAGGGCCAGCCCACGGCACTGTCGGTGGGAAAGCCCCCAGGGTCGCCAGTCTACACTCTTCTGGATCTCCTCCTCTCCAGAGCCACATGATCCAGAGGCTGACCCAGACTTGTGGCCTAACTCCTCAAGTCGAAGGGTTCTTGGGGGTCTAGCACCCTTACATCTCGCCAGGTGCCTCCACCTGTGGCTCCAGTGACTGCGGCTGGTGCCGACCCCCGGGCCGATGGCAGCACCAGAGGGATGATGTTGGTCGGCAGCCCCACTGCTACAGGTTGGGTGGTCTGGGCCTTGGGGAAGGGGTCAGCTGCTGCCCCCGGTGCCACTCCTTCTCTTAAGGCCAGGACAGGATCCCCCTCCTCTGTGACTCTCCTTGGGGAGCTTGCAGAGGTGGGGAGGTCCTTTGGCACAGAGTCTGAGGAAGAGGTCTTCCTCTGAGTCAGCGGGGTTGAGGGGATGGGGTGAGGGGCTGCAGCACTCCTCTGTAGCCTCCCTCACCTCCTTCGAGGGAGTCCTCATTGGGTGGGGCTGGGGTCCACCCTTCTGGATCCATGTGGCCCCGGTTCCCTCCATAGGGAAGCTTCCCCTACAGGGCTCCTCCACAGGACAGTGACACTGCAGATCTATGGATTCCCTGTTCATCCAGGATCGCCTGATAGGTCTACTAGCACTGGCAGAGGTGTGTCACGTACGTGGCCAGTTCCCCTGTGCCTTTGCGTCCAGCCCCTCTTCTCCCAAGCCATGTCCTTCGGTGCCTTTGACCTGGGAACAGTTCAAATCCCAGGCTGCAAACTTTCCCCAGTATGTTTGGGCAATGGACGAACAGGTATTTCAACCAGTTCCCCCTCCATAGTTGGAGTCTGATTCCACAGGTTCCTCAGCCTCCTCTTCTTCCTCCCCTGAGGAAGAGGAGCAATCTGTCCACCTGTCCTCTGACGCTGATCAAGCCCAGTATCAGCGCTTCCTGGTGAGACTAGTCAGAGACCTGCATATTTCCTATTTGGCCCATTGCAATACCAAGCTTACGACACAAGTTTTTTGGGTGAGTTCGAGGCATGTCATTTGGTGGTCCCCTCCTGGCCGATCCCCTTCCAGGAGGCATCATACAGCACCTGGCAACTTCCATCTGCCACAGTTCCAGCCCCTGTGGACTGCCAGTGTCGGTACTGCGCACCTCATGATTGTCGCGACTGGACACCCCTACCGGGCACAGGTGTCTGTTCCACGACTGATCCCTGGATCCTGACTCTGTGGAGTTCGATCATCTGGGGTAGATAGTGTTTCTCCTCTGAGTGGATGATACTTTCCATTGCTTCATATCAGGCGCACCACGCTGCCTACAACAGGCATCTGTGGGCAATGCTGGGCCAGGCACTGGCATCACTGCCCAATTCGGAGGCTACCAGGCAAGCCATAGCACTCTCTACTATAGGTCTGGAGTTGGCAAGGCACCAGTCAAGGGCATCTTACGACACCAATGAAGTTGCTTCACGACTTGCAGGGACAGCAGTCTGCATTAGGCGGATGGTGTGGCTTCACCTTTCATAGTTGTCACCCTTGGCCCGGTGTAGGGTGATGGCCTCCTTCTCCTTCCTGGGGACCCGTCTTTTCTCCCGCAGGGCAAGATGGGAACTGTAGGGGCGCCTTACTTCCCCCAGGGAACAAGGGACCCTGCCTTGCCCTGACAAGTCCCAGGCCTAATTGGCTGGTGGAGGGTCCCCCTATGTCACTCCCATGGGGGGCTGAGGGATGCTATTCTCTCAGGGAACTACTGGGCCCCTTTCAGGGGGGGCTCGGTACTCACTCACCAGTGATGAATGGTGAAGACTGACACAGGGAAGATATGAAAATTACGTACCTACCGTAATTCTTGATCTTCCTGTATATTTTCACCATTCATGTAAGTAGTAAAAACCTTTATTTTTATACAGGAAAGTTGTTGACAATTTTTACATCATTAGGACATAGTCCTATTTGCAAGATGCTCCTGTTATATAAAATTAAGCAATTTAATGCAAGTATAGTTACAACATGAAACAGCAAGATAGACCAGACAGACCATTCATTTGACAATACAAATAAGTTAAAGCAGCAGTGCAATGAAAAAAATATTCCAAAAAGCTAATTTTCTGCTATGGTTATAAAAAATATTGGCAGAACTGTTGATTTGTGTTTTCTTGATGCTTTCTATGCTGTGTACTGTGCATTTGCATTTTTGTCTGGACTCTTATCCTCCTCGGGTCCTCAGTATTGTTTCTATGCAAAAATGAAGCGGCCATCTTTTTTTTTGAGAAATAATTACCTTAAAACGTTCATAAGATTCTAAAATGATAATGAAAACTGAAAATTTCACCACCAAAATAAACTGGAAGGCATCTGGCATCAATTAGGATGAAAAAAAAGGTGGGGTCAAATTTTAACCCATTTTCATTGCACTGCTGCTTTAACACAATACACATAAACTATTAACAAATACATATATTGCACATCACTATTTTGAATATATTTTAAGTTTCCAATTTCTAGCCATAGCATTCACACCTAGTTATTAGTTCTAACTTTAAGCTTGCTGAGAATGATTTCACATTTTCATATTGTTTATTTATTACTGGTTTTAACATGTTCCATATTTTATCTACAGTCACTGGGAAACGCAAATTACTATATGTATTTCTGAGATTGGGGAAAAACAAAATTTCTTAAATTTATATTTCACAAGTAATGAACATGCGTTTTCGTTTCCAGTTTATCAATTAGATACTCTGGCTGTTTCTGATTTAGCACTCTGTAAATCTTCGTTGCCCATGCAATCCGCCTTTTGGTTTTCTGCGGGAGCCAACCTAGTTCCTCTAGTAGATCACAATGGTGAACTTTGTAATCCTTTCTCATTATAAATCTAGCCATTCTATTATACATTATATCAATTTTTTGTAAAAGGCCTTTTGATGCCAGGCCATATACATGGTTGCCATATTCTAGTACTGGTAAAAGAAGTTGATTTATTACAGTTTCTCTTATTGTTTTATTCATACAAAAACTAGTCCGTCTAAACACTCCCAACCTTTTGTTTACCTTTGATATTGTGCCTAATATATGTTTGTCAAATTTTAAAACTTCACCAATCCATACCCCTAAGTATCTATATTCTGATACATGCTCTAATACTTAATTTAGTAATGTTTTTATAGTTACTATTTCTTTATTTTTATTCAACATTCGATAATTTTTACAAAAAACCATAAGTTTTGTTTTTTTGCTATTAACTATTTATCCCGATTCGGTCAACCATGTGCATAGTCTGGTAAAATCCGCCTGTAATTTGATCTCCAATTCTCCAGGTGTACTTCCACTTGCAATCAGCAGAGTGTCGTCTGCATAAAGACTTATATTTGAACATTTTATTATGTCTACTAATTTGTTTATATAAATCAAGAACAATGTTGGCCCTAAAATGGAGCCTTGTGGGACTCCTCTCTGTACAGGTATTTTACCAGATAGCACCCCATTTATGCTCACTTGCTGTGTTCTGTTTTTTTGTTTGCTTGCACGCATGTGCAAGAAACATAGTGCCATCATCCGAGTTTTCAGAGGTGTGGCAGCCCTCTTCCAATTCAGTCAGTGTGTTTGCAGGCGTGGACGCAGTTCTAAAATGGCTGCTGGAGCTGTCTATGACAGCAGTCGAAAATGCAGTGGAGTACAGTTGAAAGGGGGAGCTACGCTTCAATGAGCAGTGATAAGATGTCGCCTGCTCATGCGCTCCCCTACATACACATGCGCATACCGCGTGCTCGCCCCACGCACACACTGTATAGCCACGAGGGTGCCCAACTCTGGCTCCCCCCCAAACAGAGTTCCACATGCCACGCTGGGTGCCCAACCCAGCATGGCTACACATCGATATAGCTGATGGGGGTGCCCAATCCTCCGTCGGCTCCACTGTTCCCAGAGGTACAGGGTGCCACGCTGGGCACACCCTGACGTGGCAACGAAGTCTCGCCGGCGAGAGTGCCCAATCCCCGTCTGCTCCATGCCCCCCAAACAGCCATCCTTGTGCCACGCTGGGAGCCCACCCCAGCGTGGCAAACGCCACGCCGCCGCCTTTTAAAAAACAAAAAAATTGAAACACAAAACAGTCCCTTGCTGTCTCTGCCCCCACCTGTGCCCACCCACTGCGCACCCTGCCTCCCACCCCCCACCCCATACTTACCTCCGGACTCCGGCGCGACAATCTTCGGTGGACCGGGAACACGTCTGCACTCTTCAAAGCTGACCGCAAACTGAGGAAATGTCGGTAAGCTGTATAATGGGATAGATAGGGTTTTTTCAACTTTGCTGCACATCTCAGGCATTTTTTGGAATTTTTGCACCAAATTTTCAACATGGGGTTTTTGGGACCCCTTCTCATGAATGCTCTCACTGTCATGGCGTTAATCAGGCTCGAAGGGTGATTTTGCAGTCACTGTGTGAAATCACCTTTCGGGACTGAGTAACAAAATGACACTGCCACTGTTCATAAGGTGGGCTCTCAAAAAGCCTAGGGCCCAGATATTCAAACTGCGCTCAAAATGAGTGCAACAGCAGGAGCAAGCACAAACCAGTTGCACAAATGCGCAACAGGTGCGATATTCAAACATGGAGCAGAACAAATTGCGCAAGCAACCAACGTCTGAATATCGCACATACTGCGCCTTACGCGCACCAGGAAGGAGAAGCTGAGCGAAATGTTGCGCCTATGGCGCAACCAGGGCAGCCCAGCTGAGCATTCCAGAGGTGCCATAGCGCAAGCAGAGCCCCCAGAGCAATGGAACTGCACATCCAGGGAGGCAGGCTGGGGCCCACCGCCAGCCATGCCACACATGGGCACAGAAACACACTGCAGAACCCACACCACCTGCACACCCAAGCACAGCATCACTGGGGTGGGGCGGATGATCTACTTGCCCATGGAACAAGCCAACAAAGCATAGCAGAGCCATGACACCCCAGCACAACCACTGGCAGGCTGAGGTGCCACACACAGGGGTTGACAACCACAGTGCACATCAGCCCCGTGACGCACAGCACACCCTGCACTGTGACCCCAAGACACCACCTATGTGCAGTGACTGGCACTGCAGGAAACCATGCATCCCCCCAGCACACGTCAACCCCGTGCAGCACAGAAGCCTACAAGCCAGACACACCCTGTGCACCCAGCAGTGGGTGGCAGCAGACGGCAAGACCAACCGAAAGTCACTGCCATGCTGGAGATACCTCCCCATGCACACACAGTGCACACACACACACATACCCAGGACCATACCAGCCCAGATGGCATGTACACCCCTGCAACTGAGCACCCATAGACAGCTGCAAATCAGAGAGCAACACATTATTCGTATAAAAATATAAAAATGTATTTCACAACAACCAACATTATCAAGAACAAGTACAACTATTTACAACGGGGGGACGGGTACAAGGTAGGGTTGGTCAAGGGTAGGGATGACAAACTTGGAGAGGAAGGCAGGGTGATAGGGATGGGAGAAGTGGGAAGGGTAGAGAGGTCATGGCCAGGCCACCCGTCCTCCTGCCGGTGTCCTGCAGTTCTCTGCCGCCTCCTCCTGCGCCATGGCGGTGAATGGATTGCAGGATGTCGCTGTTCTGGGCCAGCTGTCGGATGGCCCTGACATCCCTTGCCATCCTCTGGAGAACCTCGAGGCCTAGGAAAATGGGAACACAGTCAATGGCTGTGACTGACCACAACCCTGAACACCACCCAACCTGCAAGCCATATAGCCCAATGTCCGCACCTGTGATGGCATGCACCCACCCACAGTGAACATGCACATGGCCATCACAAACAGGCGGCACCAGCTATTCGCACCACTGCACACACACTGCCCATGTCCATCACAGCACAAACAAGGCTGGCAAGTGACGTGCTGGCGTGGTGCGATGCCAGTTACGCAGCTATGTGCCCAGTGCATGCATGGACCACCAGTGATGCATACACAGGCGTGCTGTGAAACTGGACAGTGATGCATGTCACCTGTGTCGTGCCTACAGACATAGATACATAGCCAGTGTCGGCAGATAAGGGCCTATGGCCCCCACAGTCTGTCCATTTCAGCCTGTAAGTTACTTTGTTTACCTAGAAGTCTGTTGCCCTTACCCTGACCTCAAGAATTCCATTATGTCTATCCGTGCAGTCTGAAATCCGTGAGTGTGTCAGCCCCCACCACTCCCTCTGGCAGGGTGTCCCACTTGTACACCACCGGTTCTGTGAAGAAAGTCTTGCTCATGTTTCCTCTGAATTGTCCTCCCTCCAACTGCATCCCATGCCCTGTAGTCCTGGAACATCTTTTGCACTTCAAAATAGTGTTTCCCTGCACCCTGTTCCACCCTGTAAGATACTTGTATGTCTCAATCATATCCCCTCTCTCCCTCCTCTCCTCCAGGGAGTACAGGTTCAGTTCCTTCAACCTGTCTCCCTAGCAGTTGTGATGCAAGCCATGCACCATCCTTGTTGCCCTCCTCTGAACCTTCTCTGCCCACTCTACGTCCTTACGTAGGTATGGTCTCCAGAAATGTACACTGTACTGCAGGTGGGGCCTCACTAGTGTCTTGTGTAGTGGAATTATGACCTCCCCTTTCCTGCATGTTTGTATTGTGCATGGCTACTGGCCCCCCCCCAGCATGCAATAGCATCCATGAAGTCATGATACTCACACTGCTCAAGCAGCTCCGACTGGCGCTGTTGCTGGCGCTGCTGCTGCTGGTGGCTCCAACCCCTGCTGGCAACGGGTCCCTGGCACGGCCCTCTTCACTGTTGCCCGCATCCTCACATCCCGGCCTGTGGGAGACATATGTTGAGACAAACATCAGTGTGACTCAAAGCAGACTGCCCCTGCCCAGGTGACAGTGCCTGCCCACACAGCCATACCCAGTCATCTCACAGCTGCACACACTGACACAGCCAACCGTGGCGAGCCATCACCTATGCACAGCCACCAAAACACACACACCCTACAGATAATACAGGTGCATATATGGCACACCCACCTGGCCTAGGCACCAGCCCGCCTGTGCGTGACCGCAGCTGATCCAGGCAGATCAGGATCTCGGCGAGGTCACTGTACGGTGCCCGCACTGCTCAGCTGACTGCACTGTCCATTGACCCACCAGGTCAGTGGCCACTTGCTGCCACACCTGGGTCCGGGCAATGGTGAGGGGCGCCTCACCATAAAGTGCTCCACCACCAGCGCTCCGTGCAGGAATGCAAGAAAAAGATGCGGACAGACTGCAGGAGGTTGAAGGAGAAGGTGGCAGCCTTCAGGGCAGCACGTGCTGGCACTGGCGGGGGCCCGCCAGTGGTGTTGCAGCTGACCCCAACTGAGGAGACACTGGTCGCAGCCATGCAGCCGAGCGCCATTGAGGGCGTACCAGGTGGAGGATTCCAGACAGGTGGAAGCCCATCACTGCACGGTATGACATGGTGGTGGTGTTTGGGGGGGGTTGTTCACATGCACTCACATGTACTCTCTTTCTGTTACAGATCCTGTTCGTCTTCAGGAGACGGTGGTGGTGGGTCCAGACAGTGATGCTGACCTGCTGGACATGGAGGAGGGTCCATCCACCTCCACCACCAGCCAGCAGGCACTGCAGCAGCATGCACGCTGGGCAGCTCTGGTGTCAGTGATACGGGTGCAGGGGTGCACAGCCTGTGTCTCAGCAGTCTGGCATGCAAGCATGCCAACACGCTGTGACCATGGCAGTAGCGCGTCCTGCACCATTGATGATAGAAGGCCTGCAATGGGCAGTGATGGTTGTGTGTTCCATGACGGACACACGGCAGGCCAGCATGCCCTGGGCCTGTCTGGTTCCAACTGTGTACCAGCATGCTGGCACGGTCCCAGGCTGTGCCTGGAAGCACCGTGGGGCAGCACGGTGGCTGTGCAGGTGTCTGGCACTGTTGCCAGCACAGCGGTGGAAGGCGGTGGACCCTGGGGCTGGCGGTTGGAGGGCAGCAGCAGCAGTCGCCCACCAGGTCTGGGGTACAGTGTCAAGCAGTGGCACATGTCCGCCGCTCTTGATCCACCCATTCCTGGTCCTGGCGAACAGCGCCCACCCTCAAGGGGTGTTGTGCATCAGGACCGTCCACACCCTGGGGTCAGGATGCGTTGCCGGCACAGTACCCATTGACGAGCACACCGCCTGCTGCAGGAATCAGTACAGCTGCAGAGGTGGGTTGCAAGGTCCATGGAGGCACTGTCTGTGTCCGTGGGCGGCACAGCAGGGAGTGTGCTCGGGACCGAGCCGAGCTGAATCCGTGTGCGGACGGATGTGACCGCCGCCATTGACAGGCTGACCCAGGCAGTGGTCTCTGTCGTGGACGCATTGGGCACACAGTCAGGTGCCCCTGTATTGCACACCCCACACAATGCACTCTTCACTCCCCGTTCCTGGCGTCGTGCGACACCAGGCCTGTCGACGCCGGGTTCTGCTGTGGGCATCCCGAGCACCCCTGGTGCAGGTTTGTTCGGCATGCTGCAGACCCCTGTGCAGGCAAGGTCACGTTCGCGCAGTGGGACCCCTGGTGGTGCAACAGTGCCACCCCATGTGACCCCTGCTCAGCCTGCCCGTGCTGTTGGGTCACGGCGGGGCTGCCCACACATCCGCGGTGGCCGTGGGACAGTGCTACATGACTGAGCTGTCTCCCAGTGCGGGCCCTGTCTGGTGCTGCCATGTGTGCAATGTGTATCATGGTGAGCAGTGCACTGCTGGGTGCTCTGCTCACCATGCCGACACACGGACCACCTGCACACCCTCCCAACTGCTGTCCACAGGTGCGTGTGCATGATGATGCCTGCATTGCACTGTACACCAAGGTGCAAGGGTGCCCAGGTTCTGACACACGTACTTGGACAGTACGGGTGGTGGGGGTGGTCGGTGGTGCTGTGTGTTAACAATGTCGGTTCTGCAGTGCTGTGCATCTGCCCATGTACGCTCTGTGCCTTGTGTGTGTGTGTGTCCATATGAGTGCTCACCCCTTCCTGATGGTGTGTTTGTATGCCTGGACCCTTCCACTCTCCTGACCGTCATGCACCCCTGGTGTGTTCCCCTGTGTGCCTGTGGTTTGCGCATGGACAGTGTTGGTTGCACATGTCCCCTTGACTTACCTGTGTTGTGCGTAGTGCTCCTCTGTGATGGTGTCCCGGTGCAGCTGGGCCTGCCGGATCAGTCGGGGGTCCCTCCGTCCTAGGGGGGGCTGCTCATCACCATCATCACCGGCGACACTGGCGTCCCCATCGCTGTCCCCCTGTTCGACCTGTACAGCTATCCCATGGTCTTTGGCCATGTTGTGCAGGATGCAACAGGCCAGGAATATCCCACAGGCCTTTTGGGGGCTGTACTGTAGGGCACCGCCGGAGGTGTCTAGGCATCGGAAGCATGCCTTGAGCATCCCAAACACCCGCTCTATGAAGTTACGTGTTGCAGCATGTGCCTTATTATAGCATAGCTGCGCTGGGGTCGTGGGGCGCCAGTACAGTGTGAGCAGCCAGGGACGGAGTGGGTATCCACAGTCACCTGTGTGGAGATAGTGGAGATCAGTGTCATGTTCAGGTCCATATTGGCCATCTCCCTGTGTGCCACTACCATGGCACCTGTGGCATTCCCACCCTTGCCCAGAGTTTGCATTCCATACATGTGTACTCACCCACTAGCTGTCCTGTGGGGATGTCCCCACTCTCAAATCGATGGCACAGTGCAGACTGATACCATATGAAGGCATCATGTGCTCCACCAGGGTGTGTGGCACAGACATTGATTATGCGCCCAGTGGCATCACACACCACCTGGCAGTTGACACTAGGGAATCCCTTTCTGTTCCGATATGCATGGCCATCAGGGCCAGGTGGCATGTGGATGGCCACATGGGTGCAGTCTATGGCCCCTAGCATGCCAGGCATATGTGCTACCCTATGGAACTCCTGCATGTTTGCTGTACGCTCTGCCGCGGTGCTGGGGAAATGGATGTACTCCGCAGCATGTGGCAGCAGTGCACTGAGGAATTGGGTGAGGATGCGTGACGTGGCCGACTGTGTGATGCCTGTGGTGTCCCCTGTCGGCCTCTGGAAGGTGCCCGTGGCGAGCAGGCACATGCAGGCTGTCACCTTGGTCTCCACCGACAGAGCGTGACTCCATCGTGAGGGTGCCTGCATCACATCACTGTACAGCTCACAGAGCCGTCTCAGTATTGCCCTGTTCAGGCGGTACCAGCCCACGATCTCTACATCTGTGTACAGCTCAAAGCTGATGCGGGCACGGTACCGCCTGTCGGGGGCGTACCGCCAACGGGCCCTTCCACGCCCACGTCCCCCTGCAGCATGCATTCTCACTCCCCTCATTACAGCTTCCATGTGGAAACTGGCACTGTCCATCTCCCTGGCTTCTGACCCCCCCAGCTGGTGTTGCTGTGTTACCCCCACTGTCCTGACTGCTACTTACACTGCACCGGGCACCCCCCACTGGCCTCTACAGACTATGGGACACACTTTCCTTGCCTGCCCTTTGCTGTCTGTCTGTCTGTCTCTGTCTCTCTCTCTCTCTCTCTCTCCCCACTTGGCAGCCTGGTAGCGTTCTTGCGCCGCTTCCTTGAGCCTTTTATTTTGGCTCATTTCGCTAGTCTTAATTTCCGGCTGTGCCGCTTCTTGCGCATCGCGCAGAATCTTTGAATATCGCATTGCGGTCTTTATGCATGGATCCGCCCCTTCGGTTGCATGCCTTCATTTCATTAACGCTGTTGCTCAGCATGTTTTGGGCAACTGCCTCCTTCTGAATATCGCAAAATGGCCAGTTTTGGACTTGCGCATGCACAACCCAGTTGCGCATGGCGCAACCCTTTTGAATATCTGGGCCTATGTTGAAAATTTAGTGGGAAAATTCCTAAAAATGACTTGTTTTATGAGCATGCGTTGCACAGTTCCTACGCACGCTCGTAAGTTCGTGAATTTTCAATATTTTCACTCCAGATATTCAACATTGCCATTTTACCACACCTCCTTATGAGCAGTACAGCTGTCATTTTTCACATCTTGCCCAAAACATGTTTCCGCCCATGTAGCGCACAATGGCGCAGTCGGTGTGTGAAATCAATGTATGGGACACATTAAGACAATCACAGTGACACTGTTCATGAGCAGAGGTCTTAAAATGGCTATGTTGAAAATTTGGTGAAAAAATTCCTAAAAATGACTGTTTTACGAATGTGCGTTGCGCAGTTCCTATGCACACTCGTAAGTTTGCGAATTTTCAATATTTTCACTCCAGATTTTCAACATTGCCATTTTATTACACCACCTTATGAGCAGTACAGCTGTCATTTTCACATCTTGCCCAAAACATGTTTCCATATATAGCGCACAATGGCGCAGTCCGTGTCTAAATCAATGTATGGGACACATTAAGAAAATCACAGTGACACTGTTCATGAGCAGGGTCTTAAATGGCTATGTTGAAAATTTGGTGAAAAATTCCTAAAATGACTGTTTCTGTGAGGCGTCGTTAAGTTCCTCCTTTTTCTTCTGTAAGTTCAATTTTCAATATTTTCACTCCAGATTTTCAACATTGCCATTTTATTACACTTCCTTTTGAACAGTACAGCTGCCATTTTTCACATGTCACCCGAAATGTATTTCCGCACATGTAGCACACAATGGTGCAGTCGGTGTGCGAAAGCAATGTTTGGGACAGATTAAGAAAATCACAGTGACACTGTTCATGAGCAGAGGTCCTAAAATGGCTATGTTGAAAATTTGGTGACAAAAGTCCATAAAATGACTGTGTTACGAGTGAGCATTGCGCAGTTTCCACGCACCCTCGTAAATTCATGACTTTGTAATATTTTCAGTCCAGATTTTCACCAGTGGCATTTTTCCACACTGCCTTATGAACAGTACAGCTGTCATTTTTCACAACACGGCTGAAATGTGTTTTCACACTTTCAGCGCAAAGATGCATGGTCGCTGTGGGAAATCATTGTTCGGGACAGATAAAAAAAATCACAGTGACACTGTTCATTATCGGAGGTCCCAAAATGCCTGTGTTGAAAATCTGCTGTAAAAATATCCCCAAACTAATTACATTATGGGTGTGCGTTGCACAGTTTCTATACATGCTCGTGACCTCACCAGTTTTTTTAGTATTTTTACTGCAGATTTGCAACATTGCCATTTTCTGCACCTCCCCATGAACAGTACAGCTGTCATTTTTCACATCCTGTTCGGAATGTGTTTTTGCACCTGTGGTGCTAAATGATGTAATCGCTGTGCATAAGCAGCTTTCGGCTAACAAACTGATATTGCCACTGTTCATGAGGTGGGGGTCACAAAAAAACCATGTTGAAAATTTGGAGTGAAAATACCAACAAATGCCTGAGGTGTTAGGGTTTCCAACCATAACGCCCCACCCTGTAGAGAATGACAGGCATCAGGGGTGTGACTTGGGATTCTTGCCTGTAATGCTCATACCATTCCACACCCTGTAGCCAGTGAGAGGCATCGAGGTATGTCTTGGACTCTTCAGCCCCAAAGTTTACCCCATTCTCCTATACTGCACCCATCTCACCGTATTTCCTGATGGAATGGGGTGTGCATAAGGGCCAAAGACCTCAAGGCACACCGTGACACTTGTCAGTGTCTGCAGGGTAGGGTGCGGTGAAATGGCGTGGCTGTTATGCCTGACGACCCAAAGGCACACCCCAATGCCTGTCACTCTCTGCAGGGTGGTGGTGGAGTTGGCTTCAGCTCAGTACTTCACTGCCATTCCTATTATGCAGCTCTGTAACTTCTACACTACCAATGCCAATGTCAGCAAGCAAACATTCGGCATTGACAAATGCTTGTTTAAGTAAAATGTAAACCAATTATATGATTCCTTAATTAAACCAATCTCTGCAAGCCGTTCCCCCTAAAGCCTGTGTGACACTGTATCAAAGGCCTTTGATAAATCCACGAACACCGCGCCCAACAAGTCACTTTCCATCTTTGAAGCTATATTATCAATCATGTCGGTGAGCGCGGTGCCCATGGAAAAGCCTTTATGGAAGCCAGACTGATACTTTGTTAACAAGGAATATTTTTCCAAAAAATCAGTTAACTGTGTCTGTACTAGTCTCTCTAGAATTTTTGATATCTCTGACAATAGGGCTATAGGTCTATAATTAGTAGGCTGAAATATATCCCCTGCACCTTTATATATAGGGACAATCTTTGCATTCTTCCAGTTTTCTGGAAAAATTCCTTCCGCTAAACTCCAATTGAATATTTTTGTTAGAACCGGGCCAATTACCTGTACAGCATCCTTAAGAAAACAGTTTTCTATAAGATCCAACCCAAAAGCTTTTTTTGATTTTAGTTTTCTAATCTCATCTTTTACCTGTCTACAAGTGATAAATTTGAATCTAAATTTTGGTGTGTCCATATTTTTCATCCCTTTACCAGGGTCTGTAGTTGTCAAGTTAGAAAAATCCAAATCAGGCAAATTTACAAAATAATCATTCAAGATATTTGCTGACTGCTTAGTAGACTGAAGAATACCCTTATTTATCATTTGGATAGGGGGACCTTGAATTTGTGGTGATTCAAAGGACTTTATCAGGGACCAAAATGTTTTACTATCTGTAGTTTGTTTCAATTTCTCTTCATAGTATTTTTGTTTTTGCTTTTTTATTTGAAATTTTTAATTATTTCTAGCTTTTTTATACTTATCCCAGTCCTCTATTTTAGTGTCTTCCCAGCAATTTTCCATAACCTGTCTTTTATGCGTATTAATTTCTTCAATTTTTCTGTTATCCAAGGGACATGAGACATTCTTTGCATACTTGTTCTATAGGGAGCTAGTTCATTACATATGTCCAAAAACCATTTAGTGAATTCCTGAACTGCTAAGTCCACAGATGGTATTAGGAATAATCTATCCCACCTAACTGAAATTAATCTAGCAACAAATGCTTCTTTATTGTAATTTTTAAAGTTTCTACACTTAGTTTTTAAGGAAGGGTTTTGTGTTAAGTTATATCTTTTACCATCAAATTCAAATATACAGCTTAAAGAACTATGATCCCCTAAAATACGCTGTTTTACTTCAATTGACTTAATCACGATTTTAATTGTGACAAAAATTAGATCTAATATGTTTCCTTTACTTTGACGTGTAGTTTTCCTAGTGGGGAAAAGTATTTTTTGATTAACATCTAATATTTTAAAACTGTTTTCCAAAGCTAATCCTCATGGCTTACCCCAGGCTGCATTAAAATCGCCAATCATTAACAATTCACATCCCATGGTACATTTTTGTATTACTGACGCTAAATTATCAAATTCACCTGTTAGAGTTCTAGGGGGGGCATAAATTACTCCTATTATTAAATCCAATTTGTGAATTTTTACCAATAAGCAGTCAAGTAATCCTATTTGGTCTGCAAATAACACTGAAGTTTGTCCAAGTTCCCATTTAGTAAATAAAATAACTCCCCCACCTTTCCGACCAGTCCTGTCTAGTCATTGGCTAAAAAAGCCCTCTGGCTCAACTTCCTTAGTTTCAATCTTGTTATTTAGCCATGTTTCCGTCAGCGCCACTATATCAGGAGATTCTGCATTTATCCAAGTTTTAAATAAATCAATTTTCTTCCTTAGACTCCTGGCATTGTCATGCATAATTTTAATGGCTCCATTATTTCTTGGGCCAGGATTTATTTCTATGTCTCCCCTTAAAAGTAATGAAATCAGTAAACAATTTCTTGATTTGTTTGGTCCTTGTCCTAACAACCCTGTAACATACTGATTATTTTTAAGCTGGATTCTTATTTATTAAAAAAGGAGTTTCTACCTGTTCCCTTAATTTTCAAGCCCCTATCAATTAAAACATTTCCCTTACTAGTAGAAGTCCCAATTTCAATTGCTAAAGTGCTAGTTACCTCTAATTGACATGAATTTGTAAACTTTTCATAAAGTACTATTATTGTGCAGACATGTAACAACAACCTATAAAGCAGTTTCATTTTTACAATACAAACAGTAAAAACTAGTTAAATTTCTCTCCCTAAATACTTTCCTCTATCTATTTGTATATAAAACTTAAAATATAGAGGAAAGTTTCGATTTAAAAGTTAAACAAGCTTAATTATTTCTAATATACC
This sequence comes from Neoceratodus forsteri, assembly GCA_016271365.2. NCBI lineage: Eukaryota > Metazoa > Chordata > Ceratodontiformes > Ceratodontidae > Neoceratodus > Neoceratodus forsteri. Next base: position 215,149,941 of record CM057456.1, read on the forward strand.
AGCATTTTAATATTTTCCTTCAGAATTTGTTTTGGCAATATACCAGCATTTAAATGGAAATCCTTTAAACTTTTCAATTTAGTACTTTTACAATTTATTTTTACCTTGCAAAGGCTTTACTTTTTGATGCCGAGTTGCGCTTGCACCACTCGCGCTCGCGCAGTTGCAGTGTGGGTTTTTAAATGCAGTCCTGCCCCTCCTTTCTGGATGACGTTCCTCTCCGGTTACCGCCCCCTCTCAGCTGGTCTCTGTGCTGTTTCGGTAACCAGAACACTCAAGGAGTATTGGCACAGTGCTAGATGGAAACAATAGCAAAGTACTGCAATGTCCTGCAAACTTGTTCAAGTGCTGGCTGATGTACCTTCAGCTGCAGTTGCAGCGCGAGTTTTTAAATGCAGTCCTGCCCCTCCTTTCTGGAAGACGTTCCTCTCCGGTTGCCGCCCCCTCCCAGCTGGTGTCCGTGCTGTTTTGGTAACCAGAACACTCAAGGAGTATTGGCACAGTGCTAGATGGAAACAGTAGCAAAGTCCTGCAATGTCCTGCAAACTTGTTCAAGTGCTGTCTGATAACTGAATCCCTCTAACCTTCCCCTCACAAATCCTCAGTCTCTGGGCAATGTCCCATCCTTGCTCGTCCTCCTCCTCGGGGATCCATTGGGCCCCTCTTTTTTCCTTGGAGCCCTTCTTATCCAAGGAGGTGACTGGAAAACTTTTGGGAGGAGAGTGAGTAGGGCTTTCCTACTAGCCCAGCGGGAGACTTCTGGAGGGCCCCCTCACCCTTTTCCAAGGTATGATCACTGGGGTCGGCCCACCCCGTTGGGGTGTGCCGGCCCTTTGGGTCCCCCAGGATGGAGGGGTTGGTGCTGTCGGGGACTTCCCTTATTTTTCTATTTCTCTTCCTCTTCCTGTCTCCTTCCTCTTTGGGTGGGAGACATTGATGGGTGGGATCCTTGGTCCTCCCCTCCCCTTTGAACCCTGTGGATTCTTCCTTTGGAAAACAGTAACCGGGGAGGAGGAGTAGGAAATCCTAACCGATGGGTGGCAGTCACCTCCTCGGAGGTGCAGGTTCCCCCATAGTCTGGGCCCACGTCTGCTGGGCCAGGCAAGGTGTTCCTTGGCAGCACCCATCGGCACCACCCCAGATTCTGGAGCTGTTCACGGGGGTTTAGAGGGGGAAGGGACCTTCTCCATGCTCTTGTCCCTAACAGGATTCCAGTAAACTTGGATTCTCCCTGGTAGCAACTTCCTGTGTGGGATGGCTGCCTCCCTGGACGCCCTGCTGGTCTCAAGATCTGAGGCTCCTAATGTGTGGACATTGGTCTCTTTCCTCTCCCCGTATGTTTTTGTTCTTTTCTCTCTCTCTCTCTCTCTCTCTCTCTCTCTCTCTCTCTGTCTCTCTCTCTTCTCTCTCTCTCTCTCTCATTCATATATATATATATATATATATCCATACTGGCTGACCAGGTACTGGGCGTCCTTTCGCCCACACCCTCCCAGAATCCTCTGGTTGGCCTGTTCCTGTTTCAGTTTATATCCTTTCCTTTTGCTATCACTCGGGCTCTCTTGCCCAGCCCTTGTTTTTCTCTGTCCTGTTTTTCCCTCTGTCTCTCCGGCATGCAGAACTGAGGTGGAGGAGAAACCAATGGCCATTTCTGGCCAACCCATGAGTGTCACGCAGTGCATTGGCCTTGTGGGCGGCACCGGCTCCTCCCCCTAGGGAAAAAAAGCTCCCATGGGGTACTTGTCTCCGGCCAATCACCCACCAGTGATGAATGTGAAGATACACAGAAAGATCAAGAATTACGGTAGGTATGTAATTTTCATTTATGTCCTTGCTAGTTTTACTAGTATTATAATATTGGGAAGGGGGGTGTCTCCAGCCAATCACCCACCAGTGATGAATGGTGAAGATACACAGGAAGAGCAAGAATTACGGTAGGTATGTAATTTTCATTTAAGTCCTTGCTAGTTTTACTAGTATTATCATATGGAGGGGGGGGGGTGTCTCCGGCCAATCACCCACCAGTGATGAATGGTGAAGATACACAGGAAGATCAAGAATTACGGTAGGTATGTAATTTTCATTTATGCCCTTGCTAGTTTTATTAGTATTATAATATTGGGAAGGGGGTGTCTCTAGCCAATCACCCACCAGTGATGAATGGCGAGGAAGAGCAAGAATTACGGTAGGTATGTAATTTACATTTATGCCTTTGCTAGTTTTACTAGTATTATAATATTGGGGGTTGATATACATTTGGCATTGTAAGAGATTTGCTGTTTTTTTTATTATTACTTTTACTCTCTGGTGACATCGAGCTAAATCTGGGCCCAATGAATTCTGATTGTTTGTCTAACAAGAGTTGTGCTCAGCCTTGTTACTATACCCATGAAGTTAAGATTTTGCATGTTAATGCCAGGAGCCTTGTACCAGAATTGGCTAACTTAGAGGCTCTGACTTGTTCTTATAGACCTGATTTGGTTTCTGTATCTGAGTCTTGGTTGAAACCCTCAATTCTAGATGGTATGTGCAAACTCCCTGGGCCGGATATTCAGACCGCGCCAGGCTGGGGCGCAAGCCTGGGCGCAGCGCAACTGGGATGCGCCAGGGCGTAACCTGGGTGATATTCAATGGTACTGTGCCATGGCTCAGCACCATTGAATATGGCACAGTGGCTGCCCGCATTGCACATGGCGCAGTGGCACTGCGCCAGCACATGTGGCAAGTGAGGAGCAGGGGGATGTGCCAGCGCAAGTAAAAGTTGCGTTAGGTGCAGGAACCATGATATTCAGTGATTGGTATGCAAATGGGGCCATTATGCATGCAAGATGCAAATGAGTCCATTTGCATGTCATTATGGCCCCATTTGCATGCAGGTGTGCCGATCCCCGGCGACTTGCACCTAGCGCCCTTCCAGGCTGCAGCCATCGGGGACTGATGCCCCCTGCCTCTCAGCAGCAAGGCACCCCATCACCCGTTCGCAGGCACTGTAAATATACTGTCATCCCTGGTGGTTCAGTGGACCGTCTCCCACCCGATCCAGTCACATATTGGGACTGTGTAGTACAGTACGGTCTGCATGCCCATTGGCCCTGCTGTGGACCAATGGACATACAGCTGTACTGTACGCTGTCAGTCGGCAGGCGGCCAGGCAGATTGTGGGTGGGAAGCTGCCGCCCGCTGCTGACTGGGGCGGGGTAGTGGGCAGGTGGGGGGGTACCACTGGACCACCAGGGTGTTTTCATGTACTAAGCCTGTGATCAGGCTTGGGAGTGGGTCCACTGGACCACCAGGGATACTAGTACTATTACATAGCCCGCGATCGGGCTGGGGAAACAGGTCCACTGGATCACCAGGGATGATGCTTTTATTACAAAGCCCGCGATCGGGCTGGAGACGGTCCACTGGACCACCAGGGATAGTATTTATATTACATAGGCTGCGATTGGCCGAGGGGGGGCGCGATGCCTGGCCTGTGGCTCTGGGGGTCAGGTGGCCACCCACAGCTGGCGGCTGCCATGTTGCGCCCTGCAATACGGCAGCTCACCTGTGGGTGGCCAGTCCTTGCTCCAGTTTTTGTTGGGCGGATCTTTGTTCCCCCCTGTGCAATGCAAGGCGGGTGTGTGCATGCATGTGCACTGCACATCCCGGGCTGAATATCAGGATGTGCTGAATATGCATGGTCACGCCCCCCGCACTTGCACTGCATACATTACTGGTGCGCCTGACGATCGGATTTGCGAGCGCAACATCCCCTTTGAATATCGCACCGATGCATCAGTGGGTTGCGCATGGTGCAACACTGTTGTGCCATGTGCAACCTCTTTGAATATCCCAGCCCCTGGGTATAGCCTAGTTAGAGCAGACAGAAAGGGTAAAAAGAAGGGTGGAGGAGTTGCTGTTTGTTTCCATGGGCACTTAGAAATATCTGTTCTGTCATCTAGTGTGAATTCTGAAACTTCTAATGACTGGTTGATGTTACATTTATTAGTGGGTGGTTTTAAAAATGTAACTATCGGTTGTGTATGCAGTCCTCCCCAGTGTGGATTATTAGGCCTAAAGGAATTCCTGGGAGTTGCTTCCAATTTTTTGATGAATCAAGATTTTATATTTGTTGGTGATGTTAATTTTGATTAGTTAAAAAAAGATTCTTTGGGTCTTGAACCCCTTTTAAATTCTTTTAATTTGTTTCAGTTTATTAAAGAGCCTACCAGACTCAATACATATTCCAAGAATCATTCTATTTTGGATCAGATTGTCTCAAATATGCCCAATATTATTTCATCTTTTGGGGTATTGGATGATTCAATAAGTGATCATCAGGCAACATACTGTATATTAAATGTTAAATGTTCTAGGGTTCCTTTTCAGACCATTCAATTCAGAAATTGTAAAAAGTTTAATTATGATACCTTGAAGTTATTGGTTGTCCAAGATTTTCTAGTCCCCTTGTGGACCATAAGGGTAAGGGGGTCTAATAATGAGTGGTTTTCTAAAGACATTAAGTATTGGGTTAAACAAAGAAATTTGGCATGGGTTGCCTGTAAACAATTTCCCGCCACTACATTATCAACCTATAGGTTTCTACAGAATAAGGTCAATAAAATGATAAAACTGTCCAAAGTTGCATTTTTTAAGAAAAAAATGGACGCTGCATAGTCTAACGCAAAGAGTTTTTGGGATACAGTTCATTCATTATTATCCCAAGGCATCAGGTAAAGCAAATAGGATGCTGGGATGTATAGGCAGGGGCATCACCAGCAGGAAAAGGGAGGTCATAATTCCGCTATACAAGACACTAGTGAGGCCCCACCTGGAGTACAGTGTACAGTTCTGGAGACCATACCTATGTAAGGACATAGACAGGGTAGAGAAGGTTCAGAGGAGGGCAACAAAGATGGTGCATGGGTTGCATCACAAGTCTTATGAAGACAGGTTGAAGGAACTGAACATGTACTCCCTGGAGGAGGAGGAGGAGGGGATATGATAGAGACATACAAGTATCTTACAGGGAGGAACAGGGTGCAGGAAAACAGTATTTTAAGCGAAAAAGATGTTTCAGGACTAGAGGGCATGGGATGAAGTTGGAGGGAGGACGATTCAGAGGAAACATGAGAAAGAATTTCTTCACAGAATGGGTGGTGGACAAGTGGAACACCCTGCCAGAGGAAGTGGTGGGGGCTGAAACAATCACGGGATTTAAGAATGCATGGGATAGACATAAAGGAATTCTAGAGGTCAGGGGTAAGGGGAAATAGACTTCTAGGAAAACAAACTGAACTTACAAGCTCAAATGGGCAGACTAGGTGGGCCATAGGCCCTTATCTGCCGACACTGTCTATGTATCTATGTATCCCCAAAAGAAAAGGCTGTAATTAATAAGTTAAAAACATCTGAGAAGGAGGTTACAGAGATCCCCGAAATAGCTGACTTGTTAAATTTGAAATGTTCTGATATGTCTTGCTATAAATCAGATGCTCAAGGTTTGACTGGTGGTGTTAATGCTCAGGGCCTGGATGGTGGTGACAATGGTCCACATCGCTTGAATGAGGGTAGTCCTCTTTTTTATTTTCATAAGGTGTCTAGAAAAGAGGTATTGAAACTATTACTGTTGTCACCTAGTAAGTACAGTGATCAGTGATTGGGGGGTTGAATGGGAGATTTGTGAAGTTGGCTGCTCCTTTTATTGCTAGACCTCATTGTTCCATTTATAATTTGTGTTTGACCTCAGGTGTTTTTCCATCTGTTTGGAAATGTGCGAGGGTGGTGCCAGTTCCAAAAAAACAAAACGCTGTATACGCCGAAGACTACCGACCAATCTCTATTTTGAATCCTCTGAGTAAGATTCTGGAAAAATTGGTTGCAAATCAACGTACTAGTTTCTTAGAGACTTACAATATTTTGTGTGCACAACAGCATGGTTCTTGGCATGGCCATGGGACTGATACTGCCCTGGTTAGGTTCATAAACACTGTCCTACAAGGGTTTGATAAGGTTGTTTTGACAGGGGCGGTGTTTGTGGACCTAACTAGAACATTCAATCTAATTGATCACCCTTTGCTTTGTTTTAAGTTGTGGCAACTGGGAATTTCTGAGAATGCTGTAAGCTGGATGAGGGATTATTTGACCAATAGGTCTCAATATGTATCTTTTGATTCTGTGTTTTCCAATCAGTGTTCCATAGAGTGTGGTGTACTGCAGAGGTCCATACTTGGACCCCTATTGTTTTCTGTATTTATAAATCAATTGCTTTCAGTTTTTAGTTATTGTGAGTGTCTTCTATATGCAGATGATCTTATTTTGTTTTATCAGGCCCCTTCAGTCTCCCAGCTTAGTTCTGTTTTAGAACCTGAATTTCAGCTTTTGTGTTCTTGGTTGTCTACAAAGCTTATGATTATGAATGTAAAGAAGACTGAGTCGATGGTAGTTGGTAGCATGTATATGCTGAGGGATAATCCATGTTAGACAATTCATAATGGTTCTGGGTCTGTTATTGAACAGGTAAATTCATTTAAATATCTTGGGGTCTTACTTGACCCCAGTATGGCTTTTCATTCTCAGGTTAAGGCCGTTAGTAGAGTAATGAATCAAAAGGCTGGTTTGTTGTATAAGTTTAAACAATATTTTTTCTTATGAAACACGCCGATCTGTAACTATGGGTACCCGATTGCCACATATTGATTGTCTCTTCTTTATATCATAATTTAGGCTCGAGGGAATGTCATATTTTGATTGTTGCATTTAACAATATTTGTTATTTCGTTCTTGCAGCTCTGTTGAAAACACATCACTGCACGTTGTATTCCTCGGTTGGTTGTCTTCAAGGCTTAAATTTGCTTATTCATTGGGTTGTCTGGTCTATCAGTCGATTTACTCCGGTCACTCATTCCACCTGTCTGATTTCATAACCATTCGAGATTCACCCACTAGGGGTGTTACGTTGGAAGCTTGTTCGTATAAGAATAAATTTGGTTTTCACTCCTTTACTACTTCAGCTCCAAATTTTTGGAATGATTTTCCAATTACATTATGCTCTGATACTTCTTTGTTTAGTTTTAAATTACATTTTAAATCTTATTTCTTATCCTTGAATGTTTGTACTTGTTTTACTTAATTTGTTGTATTGATTGTGTTATTTATTCATTTTTTTTTTTTGTTCCTGTGATTTTGTGTTTACTGTCCGGGTCAGTCCTAAAAAAGGGCTTTTTGCCCAGTATCCTAACCCAGTCAACAAATTTAACATAAATAAAAAAATACCCTGGTGCCAGTGTTGCACTGCCCTTGGTGTTATGTGAGCCCTCAGTGCCAGTCACCTTCATACTGGACCCAGGCTGGACCTCAGTACTGCTGACAGTGCTGTTCCCGAGACCCTATCAAGGGCTGGGTCAAGTGTGGCCTATGTTGCCAAAGCCACATCCAGTGCCATTGCCCATTAGGGTCCCCTTCTACCCTCTGGTGGGAGGAGATGAATCTGATGTGGACTTGATCATCACTAATGAGAGGGAGGATGACACCTTCAACAGCTCAGAAAATCCTGATCCAGTTCCTGTTACCGTATCTCAGGAGGATCTCTCCTTTCAGGCTCTGCTCAAAATATGCATAGTGATTTAGATTTTGAGCCAACAACTGTAGACCAGGCTAGGTGCCTTCAGCTGGAGTTCCTAAACATGCCTTGTATCCCAGTCTCCCTAGTTCCTCCCATCCAGCCAGCCTTAGTGGCCATCTTGGAGGTGGTCTGGATTAGTCCCCCTACTGTGGCAGCTGTCCCAAAACGGGCAGACAGAAAATATGCAGTTCCTAAGTCTAAGCCTACATACAGTGCTCCCTTGCTATACCAAACCTCAGTATAATCAATCCTTGACATTTACAAATGGTGTGCGTGGCTTCCGACAGCAATCAGCTGTTCTTCATAGAACCACAACGTCATCGCTCGCCTGCACTGAATGTTTATTCTGGCCACTGTAGACTATTTCATAGATTCACTAGCTCCCTTAATTTAATTATTTTATTATACAAAAACACTAAAGCAGTATCTGTCTGCATCACAGAATGGGACAATATGGCAGTCTGATGTTCTGTTTTCTATTTTTCTGCCCACTTCTCCGACAGCAGCTCGGTAACACTATTAGCTAATTACTGTACCAGCTTCATACAAGCCTGTCAGCCTGCAAGCCTGATTGATTTCTTTACAGCACAGTATTTATTTATTTTTTTGCACTTACAGGTTGGTTTCACACATGTACTGGCATGGAAATGCAGTGATAGAACCAGGAAGTCAGTGATCTCTGACTGGTCAGATGAGCAGCAGCACTGTAAGCACTTAAGTGCTTAAGGAAACTTACAAACTTACAACATACAAACCCACATAAACCCAATCAGGCAACTTAATCAGCTACCAGTTAGTTAATGGAGTGTTCAGTTAGTGCAGTTGAGGGGAGAAGCATCACTGTATTGAGCCAGTCTAGTGAGCAGCAGCACTATAAGCGCAGTATTCTGACAACATCCCTTGTTGTAATGAGTGACTTAATATAATGCATGTCCCTTATGGCTCCGAAGTCATTTGTTATAACAAGGGACTGCTGTATTTTACTCAGCCAATAGCAGATGCCATTGTCATTGTGGCTGAGAATGACAAAGTCATAGGGTCCAAGGAGGTAACGGCATCCCCCACTAGCAAGGAGTCACACAAAGTAGACGCCATGTGCAAGCAGGTCTGTGCCTTGGCTTTCAAACAACATGAAGTCTTGCTATAGTCTGGCATATGCAGTTGGGTCCTGCCTTTCAACTGCCCCAGAGAACAAAGAGTTAAACTTTCCATGGCCAGCATGGAATGTTCACCACGAGCTCGGTTGAAGCCCCTATCTGCTGTTGTTTAAACTGCAACCGTCAGATTCTTTACTCCGCCTCACTGAACACTTGCTCTGGAGATTTCTCCTGCTGCTCGGTTCAAAAAGTCAGTTGAAGTGTCAGTTTTCGGTCGGTTTCTACTGAATTGCTGTTACCGCTTAGTCGGTTCAAGTCTCTGTCTGTGGTACCATGAGTACTAGATAGGTTTTTTTGTTTTGTTTCTGTGTGGAACTTGTAAATTGTGGATCGGTTCGGCTGAACCGATCAGTTTAAGGTAAAAAAGCTTGTGCTTAATTTAGAGTGTGGTAACGGTCCGTATCAGTTCTAAAAAAATGGCTTTTATTACGTTTTTTCCAAGACCCGTGACACGGTCAGGAATCGATAGGGGAGTCTTGCCTGGTGGATTGCCGAAAAAAGGGTAAGTTTTGGATAGGATTGGCCATGTCTGAGAAACCCAAGAAAAAAACCGGGCCCACTGGGTTTCAACACTGCAGTGTGTGTGGGGAAGTCTTTGCCAAGGCTGATCCCCATACTGCCTGTGTTTATTGTCTGGGGTTTGACCACCTCGATTCAGACTACCAGATTTGCAAGAATATTATTCCCAAATCTACCCTGGAAAAGAGAGTAGGTAGACTGAGGGAAAGGGAGGCCGAGAAGTCCACTGACCCGGATGGCCAGCCCGGTTCGGTTCCGACCGAACCAGAAGGAGTGCCCTCTGACCAGGGTGATACTTCTTCAGGCAAAAGGAGAGCCGATTCTGAGGAGTCGGTTCCAGTGAAAAGAAAGAGAAAAGATAAATCGTCCGGTTCGGACCCAGAAATTCATACTCCGACCGCCGATGTGATAGCCAAGACGATAAAGATAGTGCAATCGCTTAGTTCGGTTCCGACCGAACCGGCACCATCTGGCAGGGGCTCAATTTGGTCGGTTCCCCCGGTTACGGATTACACTTTAGAAGAATTTTATGAACCAGAGGAGGAAGAGAGAGAGAGAGTATGAGGATGATTATGGTGATTATGAAAGTCTGGATGTGCCTATTGACCCGGACATCTCCCCAGACAGACCTTCAGGTGTTTCTCCTCCTAGGCTTTCTGAGTCCCCTTCTCACAATATGTTTTACAAAAAAGTGGCTGAGAGCCTCCAGCTTCCTGTGGAAGAAGCAGTAGAGGATCAGGGAGAGCCTGATTATGTTGAGATGATGGACATCCCAAAGTCCGGGAGACTGTCTATTCCCCTCCACAAATCCTTTGGGAAACAGACACATAAAATTCTTAAGTCTCCTAATTCTATACCTCCTGTGGACAGATGAATGGACAAGAGGTACACTCTCTCAGGCTCAGACACGGAGTTCCTTTTCCAGCAATGCAGCCATGTTGGGGTAGTGCAGGCTGCTGCCTGTGATAAGGCAAATATTCCCTTGGCATCACACCCCCCAGACAAGGACTCCAGGAAGATTGATGCCATGGTAAAGAAACAATACATGGCAGCATCTTTGGGACTCAGGCAGGCTAACTATATGGCCTATACAGCTAGATACCAGAAGTTCAGGTGGGACACTGTGCTGGCTCTGGCTAAACAGGCCCCTGACCAGCTTGCCAAGGAGCTGGAGCAGGTGGCTGCAGATGGGACTGAGGCATTGAAAGTACAGTTTCATGCTTCTGTGGACTCCAATGATGTTTCTTCAAGAGTCATGGCTACATCTGTGGCTCTTCGGGGGATGGCTTGGCTCAGATGTACTAGCCTCTCACAGGATACCCAGGGTAAGGCTATGGATTTTCCTGTAATTGGTAATTCTCTGTTTGGGGAGCAAACAGAGAACTACATGAAAAAGATGGATGAGTACAGGACCACTTACAGGAGTGCTCAGGCCAAAGAAAGGCAAGCAACTCCTCAAAGGCAGCAGTCCAGGGGCAGGGGCAGGCCTTTCCAAATGCCTTTTTACCAAGCTCAGGCCTCCTCTTCTTCCTTTTCACAGAGGGGGTTCTTTAGAGGGAGAGGCAGAAGGGGGATAAGCAGGCCTGCATCCACCCCTCAGCCTAAAGCCCCTGCCAAGCAGACACCCTGATGGGTCTGCCGGGCGATTCTCCCATACCAGTAGGGGGCAGGCTGGCTTACTTTGTCCAGGACTGGAAGTCTCTTACATCAGACAAGTGGGTCCTGGAAGTAGTAAGCCAGGGACTGGTTCTCAGCTTCAAAAAATTTCCCAAGATGAGAACCAGATCCTTTCCACCTGCAAATCTCTCAGAGACCCTTGCCCTAGAGGCAGAGGTTTCTTCTCTCCTAGCCCTCAGAGCTATAGAGAGGGTTCCCACCCTACACAATGGCAAAGGATTGTACACCAGGTACTTCCTTACCCCCAAAAAGACAGGAGAATGGTGACCCATCCTGGACCTAAGATATCTGAACAAACACCTTTTGAAGCCAAAGTTCAAAATGGTAACTCTGGGAATTATCCTTCCCTCTCTAAGGCCAAGGGACTGGCTAGCCTCCCTGGACCTCAAAGATGCCTACTTTCACATTCCCATCAGGTGCTCCCACAGAAAGTACCTCAGGTTCGAGTTGCCCTCAGGCCACTATCAGTTCAGAACAATGCCCTTTGGCCTAACATCAGCCCCAAGGGTTTTTACAAAGTGCCTGGCAGTAGTTGTTGCTTTCCTCAGAAGAAAAAAAGATCTCCATCTTCCCATACTTGGACAACTGACTCATAGTAGGTCACTCTCCAGACCAAGTCAAGTCACATCTGCAAGTGACCCAGCAAGTGCTCACTTCCTTAGGATTCCTTCTCAACCTTCTGAAGTCAGTTCTCGAACCAGTACAGCTCCTCACCTTCATAGGTGCAGAACTGGATACAGTAAAGGCAAGAGCCTTCCTTCCCCTGGAAAGGGCAAGGAACCTTATGGAACTGGCCTCTTCATTCACCCTTCAGGTGTCTCAACCAGCAAGGTATTTCCTTCAGCTTCTGGGCCACATAGCAGCTTCCACAGCAGTGGTCCAAGGGGCAAGATTCCAGATGAGGGACATTCAGTTCCACTTAAGAGCCTTCTGGTCCCAAAGAAAGGATTCCCTTACCAAACTAGTCCCAGTGACTCGAACCCTAATCCAAGTCTTGCAATGGTGGCAGGATCAGGACAATTTGAGACAAGGGGTTCCATTTGTCACTCAGTCTCATTCAGTGATACTCACCACAGATGCTTCCCTGCTGGGCTGGGGAGCCCATTTGGGGGATCTTACCACCCAAGGACTGTGGCACCTCAGGAATCTCTGCTTCACATCAATCTCTTGGAACTCAGAGCAGTGTTTCTGGCACTGCAAGCTTTTTCCAAACCTGTACAGAACAAGGTGGTTCAGGTCAGAACAGACAACACCACCACCACCATGTGGTACATCAACAAGCAAGGAGGCACTCGGTCTACGGCCTTGTGCACAGAAGCGATGAAGTTGTGGTCCCTGGCCTATTCCCTGCAAACCTCTCTGATAGCAGTTCACCTCCCAGGGAAGGACAATGTCCTAGCAGATGCACTGAGCAGAATATCCCAGGGCCATCACGAATGGGCCCTAGATCCTCTAGTTTTGAAAGTGATTTTCTCGAGATGGGGCACACCAGAGATAGTTCTTTTTGCAGCCCCAGACAATCACCAACTTCCTCTCTTTTGTTGCAGACCCCCAGTCTTGGGCTCTGTCCCCCTGGATGCTCTGATTCTGAACTGGGAAGGGAAATTTCTATATGCTTTCCCCCCTTTCCCCTCTCCTGTTCAAAGTGTTAGTCAAGATAACGTCACAACCATGTAAAGTGATTCTGATTGCTCCAGACTGGGCCAGACAGCCCTGGTACCCCTGTTGCTGTCCCTAGCAGTCCACCTTCCACTGTCTCTTCCCAGGAATTACAACCTGTTGACATCCTCTCAGGGGAGGATTTGGTACCTGAATCTTCAGTCTTTTAATCTCAAGGGATGTCTCTTGAAAAGTTAGAGTTTGCAGATCTGCTTCTTTCCCAAGGGATTCTGGATATCCTTAAGGCTTCTTGAAAGCCTTCCACCAGGAAGACTTATAACTCCAAATAGAAAAGATTCAGCATTTGGTGTTCTAAGAAAAATATTTCTCCAGACTCTGCTGAATTGCCTATGGTTCTGGACTATATGGTCCATCTTAATGGCCTAGGGCCTCAGACCAGCTACCTTAAAGTACACTTGGCAGCTGTTTCTGCTTTCTTGTCAGTAAGTGCTTCCTCTCTATCATCCCATCCTGTATTTTGTAGTTTTTCAAGGATTGCTTCACACCAATCCCCCTTTAGGGATCCTGCTCTTGCTTGGGACCTTAATGTTTGCATTGTTCAGCTTATGCAACCTCCCTTAGAGCCTTTGTCCTCAGCAGAGCTTAAGGTACTTGACTTGGAAAACTGTGTTTTTGGTAGCCATTACTTCTGCCAGGCGTATCAGTGAATTGCAAGCCCTGTCAGTGGAATCTGATTTCATCTCTTTCCATAGAGATAAAGTGGTCTTTTGAACTAACAGAAAGTTCTTACCTAAAGTGGTTTCAGATTTCCACCTCAACCAGTCTATATCTCTCCCTGTTTTCTTCACTGACCATTCCTCCTCCTCGGGAGAGAGGAGGCTACACAGCTTGGATGTTAAAAGAGCCCTTAGCTACTACATAGAGCGTACCAAGGGTCACAGGTTTGAATCCCTCCAGTTGTTCCTTACGTATGGAGAAGTTGGTAAGGGCAAACCTGCCACTAAGAGATCTGTTGCCAGGTGGATTGTTTCTTGTATACAATTCTGCTATGCAAAACTGGGTAAAACTCCACCCTCAGGCCTCAGGGCTCATTCCACTAGAGGTACAGCTGCTTCCCTGGCTGCTGCCAGGGATATTCCTCTCTTAGAAATTTGTCAAGCAGCCACCTGGAAAACAGGCCATACTTTCACCAAGCATTACTCTTTGGATATCCAGGCTAGGAGTGATGCTCGGTTTGGCACAGCAGTACTTCAGAGCCTGTTTCCAAAGTAGGTTATGTCCCTCCTCCATGGAGGTACTGCTTGGTAGTCTGCATATGTCAGAATACAGCAAGACTTCATATTGTTTGAAGAAAAAATTACTCACCTTAGTAATGTTGTTTCTTCTAATGGAGTCTTGCTGTATTCTGACCTCCCCCCCCCCTCTCAGAACCTAGATTTTGGGATGTGGGTGAGCAGGAGCAGTGTTGGCACCCTAGTGGTGTCCTTTTTTCACCCTCTTTTGGTTTGGGTGAGGGGTTGTGTTTTGGATGTGTTTTGTTTTTTGGTTTCCTGACTTGAGTCTTCCTTTTGAAACTAAAAAACCTTTTTATATAGATATATTTGCCAGTTGGCTAGTAAGAATTTTACAGTTTCCACACAGAACATCTAGTGAGTCTTTGCTCGTAAAGATCTGACGGTTACAGTTTAAACAACAGCAGACAGGAGCTTCAGCCGAGCTCATGGTGAACATTCCATGCTGGCCATGGAAAGTTTAACTCTTTGTTCTCCGGGGCAGTTGAAAGGCAGGACCTAACTGCACATGTCAGAATACAGCAAGACTCCATTAGAAGAAACAACATTACTAAGGTGAGTAACTTTTTCACCATGACACGAGGAGAGCTGTATGAGTATGCCCTTTGACGCAAACTCAGATCCCTGGCAGAGGCTCTGCCAGACACAGAGGCTAAGCAAGAGCTGCAGCTGGCTGTGCCGGGCCGGGGCTGGTGGCTGAGCTAAGGATGGGACCAGGCCAAAAAAGCATACTAAAGAAACAAAAAAAAGCAAGGTATTGAATTTAACAACCACCAGCTTAAAGCCTCTATGGATGACTTTGATGCAGCTGCCCACTCCGAATCTACAGGTATCTGCATCAGATGGCACTTCTGGCTGCAGACTGCTGGGTTCACACCAGACATCCAAAAACAAATCATGAATATGTGTAACCCCCCTGCAAATGGGGGTTCCCAAAAGACTTCCAGGAGCTTGCTTGAATGCTCCAAGCCTGAATGGTGTTTGGCATTTAAGCCATTTATCAGTGAGTGTTTTTAGAGCCTCTGGTACTGTCTCTTTAAGAGCTGTCTGCTTGCAGACATAATTAGTTTGTATGGGGGGACTGTGTGCTTCTCTGTTTGAGTACCACTCGAGCTGCTGCCAATTCACTCTATTTTGCAGTCACTAGGAGTGCAAAGGAACCTATCTGAAAGATGTAACTGTTTGCTAGAAATCATGTAGAGTAATAATGAAAATACAGTTTGTCTAACCTGCTTTTTGCAGTCAGAACTGTGTCTGCCTAGTTCCCCATTCTGGTTTTGAACTGCTGAACTGGACCAATCAGTGTGGGGTAAGCTAGCTCTAAAATGGTGCCTTGGACGAATCAGAACTTGGACTCATAATCTGAGCCAGCCACAAGAGGATTGCATGGCAGTGACTCTGGGAGATGTAGTTTAGACTTAGGCGCCTTTTGGACCAACAGCAGCAGTCTATTGTGAGTGACAGCCAATCCAGTCAAGAACTGGGAGGAACTCAAAGGAAGTGCCCGTTTTGTCTGTTGGAGTTTCCAGTTTAACTTTGCAGTGAAGGGAAGAAACCCCAGTGCTCCTTCAGTGCACAGTTTCAGTCAAAAACGTGTGTAAGACCCAGAGTTCCGTCTGCAGCTTGTGTAACTGCTTGTTAGGACTGAATCTGTCCTGTGAAAAGAATCAAAGGATCTCTGAAGAGTAGAAACCAGGCTCACCCTGTAGAAGACTGGAGAAATTGTTGAATTGCACTCGGTCTGTCAGGAACTGAATCTGCTGTGTGTTCTCCCGGTATTGTGCAGTAATTGTGATCGGGATAGAGAAGCAGCCTGCCTGGTATAGTACTTTCTTTTTTACCATATAAATGTGTGAAGAGTCTCGTGGAGCTCAAAGTAGCCCTGCTGACGTTGAAGGACCCTATCTTGTTTGGAGGTCGTGAGTACTAATTCAGGGTCGCTCCTGTTGAATTGCCACATTAAATCCAAATGGAATCACTGTACTGCTGACTGTTTAGCTAATTTTTCTTTTCACTGTGTGAAAGGGCCCCTACCAGCTGCCACGGTTTGGACTAGCCACTAGGGCTTGGGTACCCAGGGACAGTAACTGGTAGGGATAGGCCTGTGCACAGAGCCATAGGTAGATAGTAAAGTATAAGCTAATTAACCTGATTTCCCCTGTCCTTGTTATATCCCCCTAAATAAATCAGAGCTGCTTGTTTCAGCAAAGTTATACTGCCTGAGGTATTTGTCTATGTTAAAGTACTGTACTGTGATTGTTGCACTGTATCTTATTTCACAGGAGGTCCCAGTGCGGAACCAGACCTGGGGTAAGTGTATACTGTGAAGGTAATTCTGATATATTGTGTGGGCCACTAGTGGGAAGAAAGGGGGGTTGCAGTGTCCCAGAGGGCTGTGACCAAGTTAGTTTAACTATTGCAAACCCTGACCTCTGGGTGGAGGCACCCGCCATTGGATCCAGGCCCCTCAACCTGTTAGTGGCAAATCAGGCAGGGGTAGTAGCCCCTGGGATAACGCCATCTAGGGGTTACATATGCTCTTCAGAAACACCGATCTGTTTGGATAATAGGCAAAGCAGTGTAAGCCAAAACAGAAAATCTGGCACTCACGTTTCCTTTTGAAAGAAAAGCACAAGTCTGTTTTCTGCAGTTTAATGTTTTGTTGCAGAAGTGTCTCTTGAACATGGATGCAGCATAGAGACATGCAGTCACCAGTGACAAAAAACTTGCTCAACATTTCACCCCCATCTGGGGCTTTGCCAAGAGTAACTTACTCTGCAAAAAATAGACTTGTGCTTTTCTTTCAAAAAGGATCTGTGAGTGCCCAGATTTTCTGTTTTTGTTTGTACTGTGCTCCTAAGTCTGAGGACACTTGTCTGGGGGAGCAGCTTTTTACTGTTTACAAGGTGGAGCAGTCCTTTAAGGAGTCTAAGGGAAACAAGAATGACTCTTAAAACTTCCAGGCCAGCTTCCTTCAACCCACAAAGAGATAGAGGACATGGCTTTTTTTTCTTCACAGAAAGCAGCCCTTTCATGACAAGGGCACAGGGCGCTCTAAAAACAAATCCCAGCCATCTCATGCCCAAAAGAAAGTGCAGCCACCATCTGAAGCTCCAGCCTTAGGTTTCTTCAGCTGCCTGAGGCAGACCACTCCTCCCCAGTGGTGGTGGGGGGGCTCACCCAATGCTACTATTAATTGCAAGTCATTTGGGTAAACAACTAGGTTTTAAGAATCATCCGAGAGGGGTACTCCCCGAAGATCTTCCAGAAATCAATCTTCACGATTGATCCCCACTGATGGGGCTGGGGCTGGAGGAACTAGGACCCTGTGGTAGCAGTTTTTTAAAATGTTTTTCCAGGAGGGAGCCCAATGTCAGCTAACGATATCACCTGCACACCTCACATGGTGCTGCACATGCCAGCCAATAACTGACGCCAACTCCCTCATGCACATTAGTTCTGTTCATCTCACCATTCAATGTACAATTTGGGAGCAGCAACACATCAGCTGAATCACTGGCATTTAGCACTGCAACACTACCTTTTCTACTGTTATTTGTGTTTTCCTACTTGATGCTGAAACTGGATAAACCAAAGGAGGCTAAGAAATATTGCCTGCCTCCCATTTATGCAGCTGTGCCCTTGGGGGAAACAAATGGTGTTATCTGACCAGCATCGGACATGCATGGTTTGCCTTGGCCCAGATCACAGCAAGGATGAGTGCAACACCTCCTTCTCTGTGGACTGTTGTATGCTTGAAATCCTTTCAGGGAGGTGAGGTTGGGCGATACCCACCTTCGAAGGCAGATGTTACACTCATGAGGCCAAGGCATGGTCCCTGGGCTCTTCCCCAGGGCCCCTGGTGTCAAGGAAGCAAAGGATCCTCCTCAAACTTGCCTTGCAGAGGCATCAGAGGTCCTGGGGTGTGGGTCTGGTGGACCCCACTCTGTCTGTCCTGAACAGGCAGACATCCCCACTAGTGAGGCCGATGCTATTTGCTCAGTCTTCCATGGTGGACACCTTGGTGCATGGCCTGGTGCCGCCCTGGCTCCTGGTATCATTTGGGGTGTCATTAAGTGTGGTGGTGCCGGCCCTGATGTCATATCCCCTTGTGACACCATGCATTGTGTCGGGAAAGGGGCTGGCTTCGAGGCTGTGCAGCATCCAGTTGCTGAGGAGATGGTGATTCTTTCCTCTACTGTCACTAGCAACGCTGTGGGGAGGAGGATGACACTGCCCCTGCTGACCGACTAGGTAACTGCCATGGTGCCTGTACTGAGCTTGACACCGAGTGTGACACAGGTGACGGTCTCATCCCTGGGGTTGCCATTGTCCTGAGATAGTCCCCCAGTGCTGCTTCCAGCACTGGGGACAAGTATGGCTCTAGGTTTGATGCCAAACCTGACTTTGGACACTGGCTGCATTGCTGAGGGAGAATCTATCTCCAGACCTGTTGTCAACCCTGAATTTGATGCTGGAGGTGGCATTGGCTCAGAGTCAGATGACAGCCAGGAGGTAGTGTTTTTCCCGGAGCTACATGCTGACACTGTGACTGGTGGGTACCAGAGCTGCCTACCAAGACTGTATGATTTCACTCTCCCTGCCTGGGGTAATCCCCCTGTAGGTACCAACTGGGTTGTTCCTCAGGTGTAGGTAAACCTCATTCAGGTGGTCCTGCCAGGCCCTCCCATTAGGCGAAATCTCCTGTGCAACCTCACAGCCTAGGCAGATGTCCCAGAGACCCTGAGTCTCTCTTCCCTCGCAGATCTCTGTGACATTTGCCAAGGCTACCAGGTATCATGAGCCCTGCCAATCACCTGGTCTCAGCACAAAGGGGTGACAGTACCTTCATCAGTATTATAGAGAGAGACTGACATGCTCCATTTTAGACCCCCCCCGGTGCAGTACCTCCTCTTAGACAGTGTCCTCCTCAGAGGACAACGAATCAACCCTTCACCTGTCCTTGGCTTCTAAATACACTGTGTACCAGAGATTCTTGGCAGACATGCTAGAGGCGTTGGAAGGAGGCTCATACTCTTCTCACAGTCCCATATCCATAGAGCTGGAACTCTTCAGAACTTTCAGTGATGGCACTTCAGTCATCCTCCTCATCCCAGGGTCTTTGAGAACTCATCAAGGATGGTCTGGAGGCATCCCTGCTCTTGCCCTTCAGCTTATAGTGTGCATTTCTACTCATCAGGCAGCCTTTAACTGGCAGCTGTAGTTGCACCTAGGTTAGCTCTTAGCTGCAATGCCACTAAGTGAGTTAGTCGGTCAGGCCATTTGCCTTTCTGCTAAAGGTCTGGAGCTGCCAATTCACCAATCAAGGGCATTGTACAATGCCAGAGATATGTCCTCCAGGCTAGTGGGAACCACAGTCTGCATCAGGTGGACAACATGGCTTGGCCTTTCCAGGTTGCTCCTTTGGCCCAGCGTAAGGTGCTAAACTATAAACTCATATTTCCAAAGAGCTAATTTTTTTCTCCTGCAGAGTCAGTCTGGTGCCCTCCTGCTCCTGTGCCACAGGAGCCTCCACCTGACCCTGACTAGTCTTGGGTCCCTCCAGACCCATGAGGAGCCCCTGCCCTCAGGTACTCTCCCCCACACAGAGGGCTGATGGATTTCTGTTTCCCTCAGGGTGAGCCAGCTTTTCCCTCATAAAAAAGGAAAGCTAAGTACTCAGACCCATTAGTGGGAATCAATGGTGAAGACTGAGTCCTGCAATATATGAAAATGACATACTTGCCATAATTGTTGATCTTCCAGGTTATCTTCACCATTATTACCATGTCCCTACCACCATCTCCTGCTCAGTCAGAGCCACAGCTTCTGGGCAGCTCACCCTGCTGGTGCTGGCAGCACCACATAAGTTTTTTTATTTGGTGAACATCTCCCTAGTCATAACCTTCTAAGGGGTTGGTTTTCCCTACCCTCTTATGACAAAAACAAAAAAGAGAGTTGGTCACTCTTTGGTGCCCTGCTGTGACCAAAAACAAACAAAAAGAACAAAATGTGGTGAGGGTCCCTAGTGGCCCTCTCACCAGCCCCCCAAAATATAAAAAAAACAGGGATTTTTGTTGTGAAAGGCAGCCCATTCCCTCCCTTTTTATGTTTGCTTGCGTGCGTGCTTAAGAAACATCTTGGGACAGTACAACATTTTAGAGGTGTGTGAGTTTCTGCCCAATACAGTTGACGCTTTATGGGGCTCGTCCCTCAGGCACCAGGGAATCGGTGAGCTGTCTATGACAGCAGTTTGAGAGAAGTGGTCTTCACTTGAAAGAAAAGTGCCACTCCAATCAGGGATGATTACGAGTTGATGCTTTATAGGGCTCGTCCCTCAGGCACCAATGAATCGGCGAGCTGTCTAGGACAGCAGTTTGAGAGAGAGGACTGCACTTGAAAGAAATCTGCCGCTGCAGTGAGGGACAGCTTTCTCATTGCAGCAGGACCTTCCCCCTCCCTCGCAACCAAGCACACAGACATACCTTTTCTCTGTTGGCAGCAGCTGAAATGACTCTGGCCATGTGCATTACAGTGCATACTAATGCGCATGGCCGGAGTTATGGTTCTTCTAACGCCAGGTGTTTTTCTATATTCCTAATTCTCTGCAGTCAGCCTCCTAAGCAGAGCTGCCTGGAGAAAATGGAACTATATGCTAACGATAGAACTTATCATTGGCTCATGCCACATATTCAAACTGCTGCCCTTATCAGCTGCAACGTTCCACCAACGTATCAGATTTCTTTTTCCACCTGACAAGTCAAGATGCCCAGGAGACTTCCCTCTCAGTCATTCCTTGTGGTTCTTCACATAATATAAGTAGTTTATTTTATTATGCTTACTGCTGCCTTTATTTCTGTTTATAACCTTACCATTAGTTAGTTAGCATTATTTTAGTGTTGTTTTAGTATTTTCTCGGTTCCTCACGGTTCGGTATAACTGTTGAGGAACCGGGTCTTAGTACCCTTTCCTGGAGCTTTATTTACTGTCACCAGTATTTATTTTAGCTTATTTGAGTTCTTTCAGTTTAACAAATTATTATATTTGTAACTGCTAACCTGATTTCTGTAAACCGCTAACCCCACTCGATTTCTGCGGTTCCTGGTTCAGCATCAGAACTTTCATCGGTTCCTGAACCGACCACATTTAAAAAAAAAAAAAAAAGAGTAAAATCTTTATTACAGTTCTGTTTTTCTTCATCGGTTGAACGATGGCAGAAAAACAAAGAAAAAGACTGAACCCCCAGGGTTTAAAAACCTGCCTTAAGTGTGGGGACGTTTTTGCAAAGACAGACAAGCGCGATTTATGTGCCTGGGGAATGACCATTTTTCAGCAGAATGTGATATCTGCAAGTCATTCCCTCAGAATACAGTAGAAAAGAGAATGGAAAGACTCCAAAGAAAATTGGAGGTGGGTGCTACGGGTTCTGACCAACCCACACACTCTAAACCTACGGGTGAAACTGCTGTGTCTTCTTTGAGCACCCCTGACAAGGGTGAAACAACTGTTGGAAAGAGGATGGGTGATCCGGCTAACTCTCCGGTTCCCACCAAAAAAACTAAGAAAACAAAGCATGTTGAACCCCTGGCTGATAAACCAAAAGGGGTTTTATCTGTGCCTCAAAGCCTGCCATCATCAGAGGAGATTGCCCAGGCCATGAAGGTCATACAGGCTTTGCAGGGCTTTATATCTACTCCAACCCTCCCAGCACCGGTTCAAATCCCAGTTGGTCCCTCCTCTGACCCAAACCCATCTCAGGAGAATATGGAGTTTGAGGAGTATGATTTACCTGAAATGGATGAAGGTGAGCCTATTGAGTCTGAGATCTCACCAGAGCAGGAATTCGGTTCTCCTACTAGACCAGAGGATTTTTCCTCTCATTTTTTCTTTGTAAGAAAAATAATGTATGCCCTTGATCTGGCTACCACAGAGGTCATAGAGGATGAGGAAGGGGCTGAATATATGGAGATGACGGAGTTAACACCCACTAAGAAAATCTTACTCCCTATAAACAAGTTCTTTAAAAAAGACGTGTTTAAGATCCTGCAGACTCCAAATTCTGTCCCATCTTTGGACAAGAAGGCGGATAAAAAGTACCAGCTGGACAGACAAGGGGCTGAATTCCTCGTTTCTCACCCTGACCATTGGGATAGTCGAGCAAGCAGCCTGTGAGAAGGCGAGGGTGCCTTTAGCATCTCACCCACCTGAGAAGGACTCTCACAAAATAGAAAGCATGGCAAAACAGGGATACCTAGATGCTTCACTGGGAGTAAGACAAGCTAATGATCAAGCTTACTCAGCACATTATCATAAATCACTGTGGCAGTCTGTGTTAGCCATGGCAGAGAAGGCTCCTTCACTGCTCTGATGATTTGGCTGAGACAGTCAGGTTTGGACAGGAAGCAGCCAAGTATCAATTTCAAATGGCAGCAGATACCAATGACAATGCTGCCAGATGGATGGCCCTTACCATAGCCCATAGGAGGCTGGCATGGCTCAGGGCTACTAGTTTGACACATGATACCCAGGCCAAGGTTATGGATTTTCCTGTTGAGGATCATTCATTATTTGGCCAACAGACTGAAGCATACATGAAGAAGGTGGATGAATATAAGGCCACCTATAAAAGCAATTCTTCAAAAGAGAGGCCTTCTTCCTTCTGTAGGCCATACAGAAGGGGAGACAGAGGAAGGACAGCCTATATTAATGCCTTTTTTCAAGCACAAACTGTCCCCAAGTATCAGCAATACCCACAGCAGACTGTGTATTTCAGGGGCAGAGGTAGAAGGGGCTTTAGGAGAGGTTCCCAAACTACCCAAACTCAGACCCAAGCAAAGCATAACCCCTGACTTACTGATCAAGGCCACCTCCCCTCTACCAGTAGAGGGCAGACTGGCTCACTATATCCAGGCTTGGCAGTCCATCACCACAGACAACTGGATCCTGGAAATAATGAGTCAGGGCTTGTCCCTGAGTTTCAAGTGTTTCCCTCCATTGAGAACAAGGGTGTTCAAACCAGCTTCCTTCCTAGAGAAAAAACTCCTGGAGAAGGAGGTTTAAAGCCTCCTCCAGTTGAAAGCAGTGGAGTGTGTTTCACTTCAGCAGAAGGGAAAAGGCTTCTATTCAAGATACTTCCTCACCAAAAATAAAAATGGGGAGTGGCGGCCTATTCTAGACCTCAGACTACTGAACAGGCACTTAATAAAGCCAAAGTTCAAAATGATCACACTGGCAATGATTTTGCCAGCAATCCAACAGGGAGATTGCCTAGCATCTCTGGATCTAAAAGATGCCTACTTTCACATCTAAATAAGAGACTCTCACAGGAAGTACCTCAGATTCAGACTTCCATCAGGACACTACCAATTCTCAGCTCTACCTTTCAGCCTCACTTCAGCACCAAAAGTGTTTACAAAGTGCCTGGCAGTGGTGGTAGCATATCTAAGAAGGTTAGGTATATTAGTCTTCCCTTATCTCAATGACTAGCTAGTGGTGGGAAGTTCGCCACAGCAGGTACAAGACCATTTAAAGGTAACACTAAACTTGTTACAATCTCTAGGATTCCTGGTAAATCAGGAAAAATCCTTTCTCACTCCAGTACAAGTCCTGCATTTCATAGGAGCAGAACTGAACACAGTAAAAGGAAGAGCTTTCCTCCCTCAGGACAGGGTGCAAAGCATTCTGCAGATAGCTGCCTCATTCAGGTTGAACAAGCCACAGTCAGAAAGACAGTTTCTGCAACTTCTGGGACATATGGTTGCAACAACAGGCACAGTCCTGGGAGCCAGGTTCCAAATGAGAGATGCACAGTTTCATCTTGAGACACACTGGTGCTAAAGAAGAGATAATTTCACAAAACCAGTTCCAGTAACAAAAACTTTGCTGCAGGTCCTCCAGTGGTGAAAGGAACCAGACAACCTCAGGGAAGGGGTGCCTTTCCAAAGGGAAACCCCATCAGTTATTCTTACAGCTGACGCATCTCTGTTAGGGTGAGGTGCTCACTTAGGGGAACACACCACTCATGGAGCCTGGTCCATCATAGAGTCACTCCTGCATATAAATCTGCTGGAGCAAAGGGCAGTATTTCGGGCCTTAAAAAGATTTGCCCATCTGGTACAAGGGAAAGTGATGCAAGTCAGGACAGACAACACTACAACAATGTACTATACAAACAGGCAAGGGGGAACAAGATCAGACCCCCTGTGCACAGAGGCAATGAAAGTCTGGAGTTTGGTTTACTCACTGATGGCCTCATTACAAGCCATTCATGTGCCAGGAAAGGACAACACCCTATCAGATGCCCTGAGCAGAATCAATCAGGCACATCATGAGTGGTTCATCAACAGGCAAGTGTTGGACTCAGTGTTCAGGAGATGGGGCACACCAGAGGTGGATCTTTTTGCATCCTAAGAGAATCATGTGCCCCTCTTTTTCTGCAGACCACCAGCCAAGGGAACAATCCCACTGGATGCTCTGACTCTGGACTGGCCAGGGAGAAGTCTGTGTGCTTTTCCTCCCTTCCCTCTCATTTTCAGAGCCCTGATCAAACTCAGGTCACAATCTGCATCAATGATACTGATAACACCAGACTGGGCCAGGCAGCCATGGAACCCCATACTACTCTCTATGACTGTAGCCAAACCAATACACTTACCCAGGAGGCACAACCTGTTGACCTTTCACCAGGGATTCTGTACCCGAATCTCAGGTCTCAGACTCAAGGCGTGGCTCTTGAGGACTTAGAATATGCAAACTTAAATCTCTCTCAAAGCATTCTGGAGATCCTGAAGGGATATAGAAAGCATTTGACTAAGAAAACCTATGCTTCAAAATGGAAGAGGTTTTCTGTTTGGTGTGGGTTCAAAGAGATTTCTCCTACTCTAGTGGAGATTCCAGCTGTCCTGGATTACCTCACCTACTTCCACTCTCAGGGGTTCAAACATACATCCCTGAAAGTGCATCTAGCATCAATCTCTGCCTGTATTTCTTCTGGAGAGGTACCTCCCTGGCATCCAATCCTATTTTCAAAAAGTTATTTAAAGGTCTGTGCCATCTGCACCCACCTATTGGGGAACCAGTACCAGTACCAGTATGGGACCAGAACATATGCATTGCTCTGCTCATGAAACCTCCTTTTGAGCATATATCTTCTGCACATTTAAAATATGTTACCTGGAAAACTGTTTTTCTGGTTGCAATTACTTCAGCTAGAAGAATCAGTGAACTTCAAGCCCTGTGTGTTGAGAAGGACTACCTTTCCTTCCATAATGATAAAGTGGTGCTGAGAACCAATAGGAAATTCCTCCCCAAGTTTGTTTCTGATTTTCTCTTAAACCAGTCCATTACATTACCAGTTTTTTTTTTACTGAACATACTAGCTCAGGTGAGCGTAGACTCCATAATCTAGATGTCAAAAGGGCATTAAGTTATTATATGACCCACACCAGGAATCATATACATGACAAACAACAGCTATTCCTTACCTATGGGGATGTAGGTAAAGGCACCACAGCTTCTAAGAGGTCAGTCTCTCGCTGGATGGTCCAATGCATTCAATTTTGCTATTTGAAAGTTGGCAAGGAACCCCCAGCAGGGCTGAGGGCTCATTCCACTAGGGGCATAGCTGCTACTATAGCAGTATCCAGAGATGCGCCTGGCGCAACTGAGCTGCGCCGGCTCATCTTCAGAAGTGTGCCCAGGGCCATATTCAAACCCTGGAGATGCGCTGCACAACTCCAGATGCACCAAGGTGCTTCTATAATATATGCGGCACATCTCTAGGGGCATGCCCATGCGTATGCGGCAGATTACGATATTCAGCCGAGATGTGTGGCGCATCTGCCCGCACATCTTGG
The DNA here is from genome assembly GCA_016271365.2 of Neoceratodus forsteri. NCBI lineage: Eukaryota > Metazoa > Chordata > Ceratodontiformes > Ceratodontidae > Neoceratodus > Neoceratodus forsteri. The sequence goes on from CM057456.1 coordinate 215,175,667, forward strand.
AGCTGTGCTGCATAGATGTGCCTAAAGTTAGGCATGTAAAATACATGCCTAACTGGTAGCCACCCATAGGCAGGCTGCTGTTTTACACGGTGCAACACAGCAGCCGCCAGCCCCTGGATGGCTACTCCCCCCATGCCCCGATTCACCAAAGTGTCTGGACACATAAAAATCCATACCCTGGTGGTCTACTGGCCCCCCTCCCCAAGACCCGATCCCTGTAAATGTAAAATCAAAACAATCCCTGTCAGTCCAGGGTCCCCCCTCCCATCCCTGAGTCCCAATTCCCATAAATGTGTCTATAAATTAATCCTCGATAGTCCAGTGGTACCCCTCACGCCATCCCCGAGTCTGATCCCCATAAATGACAATCACAGACAAACCTGGTGGTCTTGTGGTACCCCCACCCCCACTCCCCCCACATACAGGACCCTCATCCCACCTTGCTTCCCCCATCCCAGCAGTGGCCATACTTTGGTGGGCAGCAAAACCCACCCTCACACCTCCATGGCTGCCTGCCAAATGACAGCTTACAGTATCACCTGCAAGCTCATTGGTTGACACTGTCAACCAGTGGGCTCGCAGTGTGTACTGTACACTTCCATTGACAAAAAACACTGAGCTTGCAGGTGATACTGTAAGCTGTCATTCAACAGGCAGCCATGGAGGTGTGAGGGTGAGTTTTGCTGCCTGCCAAAGTACGGCCACTGCTGGACGGGGTGCGGTGGGATGAGGGTCCTGTGGGGTACCACTAGACCACCAGGTTTGTCTGCTATTGTCATTTACAGTGATCAGACTCAGGTATGGGGGTGGGGGGTACCACTGGACTACCGTGGATTAATTTATAGACACATTTACGGGGATCGGAGCTCAGGGATGGAAGGGGGGACCACTGGACTACCAGGGATTGTTTTGATTTTACATTTACGGGGATCGGGACTCAGGGATGGGAGGGAGAATCACTGGACTACCATGGATTTGTTTGATTATACATTTACAGGGATTGGAACGCAGGGGTGGGAAGGGGGCCACTAGACTGCTGGTAATCTGTACGGCATGCATGAGCACGGTGCCCGGCGCATTTCGCCAGGCCAGCCCTGCACAACTCATGCAAATGAGCCATAATGACATGCAAATGGCCTCATTTGCTCCTTGCATGCATAATGGCCCATTTGCATATTTGGGTTTGAATATCTGGAAATTGTGCCTTGAGCATCTCCAGATGCGCTGGCACATTCACATTCCAGGTATTCTGACCTGTCTGGGGGATGCGCCGGTGCATCATAGTTGCACCGCACGCATTTCATGATATATTCAGCCAAGAAGCACCATTGTACATCTCATTTAAATATAGCACTTTTGTGCTCCGGCGCAACTCAGTTGCATGGGGCAACAACTTGCGCCATAGCTGGGCGCAAGTATGAATATCGGGGCCCATAAGTACAAATAAATAAAATTGAAGAGTACAATGTCATGCGAATTAGCAGCAGGAAAGAAGTGAAGTGCAAGGTCTAGATGGCAGGGGGAGAGAAGGAGGAAAGAGGGGGGGGACATGAGGACCGCATCAAGGGAGATGAGGAAAGAGGCAAGAGTAGGGGGAGGGCAGGGGCTTCAGGTGCTTTTAAGGGCTGAAATCGTTGGCAAGGTTCGAACTGCATAGGGAAGATTATTCCAGAGGAAGGGGAGCCTGCAGATGAAGGATAATTTGCCAGACTGGGAGTGCGATTGTGGGATGGAGAAGGAGCATGGGTCACGGGAGCGTAGTGCATAACTAGGATTAGTGGAGGGGGACAGGAGATTGGAGAGGTAGGAGGGGAGTGTACCGAATATTGCATATGAATATTGAACAGTGAGCAGAATGGCAGCAGACTAGTGAGGTGAGAGAGAAAGAGAGAGACGAGTACAAGGAGCAGTGGTGTGTTAGGTAGAGAAGACCTGAGGCAAAGAGGCAGAAGGCATTATATAATGGGTCCAATTTTGAAAGAGAAAGTTGGGGCATGGAGCAGTATATGATGTTGGCGTAGTCTATGGAGGGCAGAATTAGCTTTGTGACAAGTTTTTTCTGAGTAGGGAGCAAGAGACAATCCCTATGCTGGAATAAGGCACCTAGCTTAGCCCGGAGTGTAGCGTGGATAGTGTCCATCTGTCGGGAGAAGTCCAGCTTAGGATCAAGCCAAAGTCCTAGACACTTGAAGGAGTCTATTGTCTCTAATTTAGAGCCATCTAAGGAGTGGAAAGAGGGGAGAGCCTAGCCAGTTTTTGTGCCATGCCAAAGACCACAGCAATGGTCTTCTTAGTGTTGCATTTGAATAGATTTAATTCAAACCATTTTTGTACACTTCCAAAGTCAGCCTGGAGTGAGGCCTGAACACTGGAAAGGGAGGAGCTGGATGCATAGATGACCATGTTATCAGCATACATACGTATGTGGGATGTGGAGCAGGATGAGGGTAATTTATTTATGAAGACTGAAAATAATAAAGTGCCCATTATTGAGCCCTGTGGAACCCCAGCAAGGATGGGAAGGGGGGGGGGAGGCGGTGTCACCCAATTGCACGTACTGAAATTTGTTGGAGAGATAAGCTCTAAACCAGTCAGTGGAAGAGGAAGAGAGCACGATGGCAACAAGTTAGTCCAGAAGGAGATGGTGAGACCGAGTCAAAGGCTTTGGCAAGATTTATGAAGATGGCCAGAGTCTGATGGCCATTGTCCATGGCAGAGTGGATGTGATTATTAAGATGGAGTAGTGAGGACGAAGTGGAATAGTGGCACGGAAAGCCCGATTGATATGGGCTAAGGACCATATTGGCATCCAGGAAAAAGGTTAACATTCTAGAAAAAAGTGCCTCCATCACTTTAGCAGAGGAGGGGAGTAGGGAGATGGGTCTGTAGTTACCCAGTTGGGAGGGGTCACTACCTTTGTGCAGTGGGATGACCTTGGCAAGCTTCCACGCCAATGGGATTGAACCTTGGGTAAGAAAAAGATTGAAAATGTGAGTGAGTTGGGTTGCAGTGGCCAGGGCTGAGATCTTCAGGAGATTAGGGTTGAGCCCATCGGGACTTTTTTGGATTAGTTCAAGGCTTTGAGAGAGTGAATGACCTCAATAAGGGTGACGGAGGGAAGGAGTAGCCTGTTGAGGAGGTGGTAGAGGAGAGGAGAGGTGACAATTGGAGGGGGGAAGAGAGGGAGGTGTAGGATCCTTAGGTAGGTCACAGGTGGTAAAATAATGGTTTAAGGTGGTGGCTGCAGAGCTGGGGTCATTGGCATCAGAGACTAAGGGGGAGGAGGAGGGGTGAGTGGTAGATCCTAGTAGGGAGTGGAGAGTTTTCCAGAATTCTGCGGGGGTGGAGCAGTTGTCATCTATATGGGTATTAAAAAATTTGGGTTTAGCTGAACACACTGCCTTAGTGTATACATTCCTCAGGGTTCTATACCTTTGTAGGTCAGTAGAATCCAATGTTGTTTTGTAAGTGTTCCAGGCTTGATCTCTGACTCGGAAGAGGTTACTCAAGTCAGGGGATATAAAAGGAAGGTGTCTGCGCCAGAGGCACACACTCTTGGAGGGGGCATGTGTATCCCAAATGTTTAAAAAAGGTGTTGGAGAAGGCTGCTAGGGCAGAGTCAGTGTTGGGAGCAGTGAAAACCCCTGACCAGTTAGCTAGGTAGAGGTCAGACAATAGTGCTTGGGCACAGAGGGAACTTAGGGGATGGAGCAACATATACTTAGGGAGGGAATGTGGGGGATGGGAGTTTCTGATACAGTTGGTGACACAGTGGTCACTAAAAGCATCAGAGAGGGTCCCCACCACGGGGTACTTGAGAGTGTGGGATGATAGAACCCAGTCAACGAGGGAGTGGTTGTTTGAGTGGGGGTTAAGTCTAGTCGGTTCGGATATGAGTTGGCTAAGATTAAGGGACTCTATCTCCTGAATGACACTTTTGGAGGGGGGGGTGGGCCAATTTACATTAAAGTCTCCCATGAGGAGAAGCTCGTTTGATTGGGCAACGGAGGTGATAGTGGCCAGGTGGGAGATGATGGAGGAGGGTTTGGCTTTAGGAGAGAAATAGCAAACCCCAATATAGATGGGAGCAGTTGATGGGAGGGTTAATTTGAAGAGTAATAATTCATGGGACGCAGGGGAATCATCCTGGAGGACGATGGAATACGAGAGGGATTTGTGTATATAAACAGCAACCCCCCCCCGCTTCCCTGTGTCCTGCTGAATGAGGGAATAGTTAGGGATCGTTAATGAGGAGCAGTCGGTCCTAGAGGAGAGCCAGGTTTCTGTTAAGCATAGGAAGTCAGGGGACTTTAGAGTTACTCATGCTTTAATGTGATCAAGTTTGGACAGGAGGCTTCTGGCATTTATGTGGTAGAAACCAATACCACCTTATATAGGTGGGCTGGAGGATGGACCTGTAGGCCTTGGATTTGATTCGATGTCCCCAGTGAAAAGACACTGTAGAGGGCAGGGTAAGTAAGGGTAGGCAAGGGGTCCAAATGCACAAACAGCAGGGCCAGATTGCAACATAGGACAAGTAAGGATGCATGCACAGTCAGCATTATGTAGGCTTCACTAGAATTAAGGGATCTGACTTCGAGGTGGAGCTCTTGCAGCAGGTAATACTAAGGACTAAGGCCACAGGCATTAGGACCCCTCAGAAAAACTTTCTAGTTAGCAGTCTGCAGTGGGGACCGTCTAGCGTCGGGCACACACCGGCGTCCAGCGGTGTATAAAGGGGTTATCTCCGCGCCATCTCAGTTACTTTCCACGGTCGACCTCATTGTTCGACTCCTCGGATGCCTCGCTTAGCAGTTGACCGCAGATAAGTGGTCTTCAGATATATAGCTCTTTTTAGCCTTTCTTGATTATCTCGACAAGAGTCAGTGCATGTCTTCTCCTTCATCTCCTTGGCGGAAATCGAAGTACCGTTGTGGCAAACAGATCCCGGCTAAGGACAGCCACGAGGCCTGCCTGATCTGTCTTGGCCCTGACTACAGGCCTGACGACTGCCATCACTGCCAAAAGTTCAACAAGAAGACCAGGATCTGCAGGGCCAAGGCTTTAAAGGCTTACCTCCTCGAGCAGAAAGAAGCCACCATGCATAAGTCTCCATCGGGTCCCAGTTCGTCTTCGCCCACCAGGGAGTCTCCCCATAGAGGGAAGTCCTGGGGGAAACACTCCAAGGATAAGGACAGGTCCCAATCAGAATGCCACCACAAGTCTCCCTCCAGGCATGCTTCTTCCTCTGGCAGGAAGTCAAGGTCTGTTCCCCCTTCTTCACAGGGAACTAGTACCCACAGATCATCCTCCTTCAAGCCCAGGGACCAGCCTTCATCCTCGGGACACAGCCAAGCTCTAGTCCCCCTGGCTTACTGGCCCCATAAGTCTTCACAGGGCATGGTCCAGGAAGGACAGTTGCCTGCTGTTAGGCCCAAAGAAGTCCGCAGCTCCACGGGATCCTCTGACAGACACAAGAAACCAGACAATTCCCACCAGTGATAGGAGGGTATTCGCCAGCGGACGTCTCCACCACCGGCCTCAGGGGCCGCTTCTAAAAAGGACAGATGTCCCTCAGCCAAGACGCCCGTGTCAGACAGCAGGTGTTCGTCCCAGAAGGGGCAGTCGCCTGTAGGCGGTCTGCAGAGGACGACCAACTGTCTGATGTCCACCAGGATGACCAGTCGCTGGATCAGGTGAACGCCACTCCAGATGCCAGATCGGATGACCACTCTCCCAGGGAGCCAAGCCCTTCAGCCAGACACAGCAAGGGTGGCCTCCCCAATGGAGATCCCAGTACCGGATGCCCCCCCCCCAACACCCGGCCTGTCAGCTCCGCCACCACCTCCACCAGTTGTCTCTTTAGCAGATGTCAGAGTGCTATTTAATTCATAGTGGAACACTATTAAAGATGACTTCTTGTACAGGCCTCCTGATGTGGTTCCCACACCTCCACCTCCTCCTCCCCCCACTCCAGATGCATGTGCAGGAGAGGAATCATCGTAACCCAAAGGCAAAAGGAAGAGAAAATTTTCCCCAGCCCCCGACTTCAGTGGCCGCTCTACCGCCACTTCTGAGGACAGGGCAGGAGAGTCCACACCGGATTCCTCAGATGACGAGGACTTGAGGCCTTCATCACCGGACTCTAAGGACACACCCAGATCCCCTCCGGATGATCTCACGTTCCTTGATATTATGAGGCACATACAAACCTTATATCAATGGGACACTGAAGAACTTGACCCAGAAAGGAAGCGTCTGGCAAAGTTCTTGGGGGCAAAAGACCCAAAACCTCTCATTATCTCCCTGCTCATGGAGCCATTCCAGGACGTGGCAAAACTGGTCTGCAAGAGACCTTCGTCCACACCAGTAGTTCCACGCAAGGCGGACCGCCTCTATAAACCACCCAAAGAGGAACCTTTTGTGGCAGAACAGCCAAAGGCGGACTCTACGGTCTTGACTGCAGCACATAGCAGACAGTCCCAACCAAGGCACCTCAGTACACAGCCCCTAGACCCGGAGTCAAAAAAGTTGGACCACTGGGGATGGAAGGTGTACTCCTTGGACACGGGGGCCATCAGGTCTTTGAACTTCTTGGCCCATATGGTCACATATCATAAATCTCTTTGGGAAAAAATCATAGAGTTTCTCAAGTCTCAGCCAGATTCTGACTCAAAGAAAGAGTTGCTGGCCTACGCCCAATCTGGGCTCGATGTCGACAAACATGTCCTGAGGTGCTCGTATGACTCTGCTGATATGACAGCTCGAGTGGCAGCATCAGGCATCTGTCTCCGCAGGCATGCCTGGTTATGAGTGATGTCCTTTAGGCAGGACCTCCAGGACGCTATTCTGGATGCCCCCTTCCAGGGACCAGTCATGTTTGGTCAGGAAGTGGAGGGAATTATAAAAGACCTTCAGGATTCGGGCAAAAAAGTCGAGGATATACACAAACTGTACAAATCCAAACCTCAACATGCCTGTAACCATCCCTTTCATAAACACAGTCAGCAAGAAGGCCACCCCTACAAAGGAAAAGGGTTTAAATGCCATAACCAACCCGTGCAACCGGGAGGCCAAGGCCCCAAACAGCCTAAAGCCCCCAGACATCCTGCCACCACCCTGCAAGGGACTGCATGACTCCCAATATCCTCCCCCCAGTCATCAGTCTCTGAGGGGAGAGCATGTGGGGGGAAAGTTCTCCCTCTGCTTGCCAGAATGGTTCACCATTACATCTGACCAGTGGGTGCTGTAGACAATAAGAAGGGGTTACACCATCGAATTCATCAGCATACCTCCAGACAATCCTCCTGTAGCATCCCACTGCTCAACAGCACATGCCCTTCTCCTGGAACAAGAGATTCTTTCTCTGCTCCAAAAGAAGGCCATCCAGCCAGTTCCAAGATCCCAGCAAGGCAAAGGCTTTTACTCCCACTTTTTCTTGGTGCCCAAGAAACCGGGAGATCTCCGTCCAATTCTAGACCTCAGCCACCTGAACGAATTTGTTCTTTACAAAAGATTTCGGATGCTCACCCTGGCGAACCTGTTTCCTCTCCTTCACCAAGGGGACTGGCTGTGCTCCCTGGGCATGCAGGACACCTATATGCACATAAAGATCCTGCCTTCTCACAGGACGTCCCTGCGCTTCCGGTTCCAGGACAAGTATTACCAATTCAGGGTCTTGGCCTTTGGCCTTTTGTCAGCCCCAATGGTCTTTACAAAATGTCTTGTGGTAGTGGCAGCCATGCTGAGGAGAAGGGGCCACTTTGTCTACCTCTACCTCGACGATTGGCTCAGCTTTGCACCCACAGAACAACAGCTCCTAGTCACTCTACGGGAAACAGAACATCTTTTCTAGTCTCTCTGAGTCACCCTGAACTGGTCGAAATACCAACCCTGGCCCTCCCAATGACTTCAATACATTGGAGCGGTGCTCAAAACTCTGCAAGGCAGGGCCTTTCTCCCTGCGGACAGAGCCCTGCGTCTTTCGGCTCTAGCTCACAGGATCCAGTCAGCAGATCAGGTACCTGCCAGAATAGTCTTGCAGCTGTTGGGCCATATGGCAACAGCCATAGTCACGGTATCCTTCTCATGTCTCAACATGAGAATTCTTCAATGGCACCTCAGAGTGCAATGGGACCAGGGTTCGGACGAGTTAGACCAACCCATCCGAATTTCGGAGGTGGCCCGGTGTTCCCTTTGTTGGTGGCAAGTTCCAGCTCACCTAAAACAGGGTGTCCCTTTCCAGAGGCAAAGTCCAGCACAAGCTGTCACAATGGATGCCTCGGGACTAGGCTGGGGTGCCCACTTTTGTGAGAATCAGACAAGAGGATTGTGGTCTGCCACAGAAAGGTCTTTCCACATCAACATACTGGAGATGAGGGCAGTTCTTTAAGCCCTTCAGGCCTTTCATGATCAGCTCTCCTGGGGCCCTCTGATAATCCAGTCTAACAATACCCTGGTAGTCTTTTACCTGAACAAGCACGGAGAAATGGGATTGTATCCTCTTTGCAGAGAGGCCATGAGAATCTGGGACTGGGCGATAGAACACGATCTGTTCCTACTCACGGTCTACGTGCCAGGCATTCAGAACATTCTGGCTGGCAGTCTAAGCCATTCTCATTCTCTGAACCATGAGTGGGAGTTGCGGCAGGATGTAGCAGATGACCTGTTCGCAAGATGGGGTCATCCCGAGCTGGACCTCTTTGCGTCCTGGCACAATGCCAAACTGCCAAATTTCTGCTTGCTAGATCCAGAGCTTGGTGTTTTCTGGCAAGACGCATTGTCCCTCTCCTGGGCAGGGAGGTTTCTTTATGCCTTCCCTCTCTTCCCTCTAGTTCAGAGAGTACTGCTCAAACTGCAGTCGGAAGGTGCCAGGATGATCTTGGTAGTACCTTTCTGGCCTCATCAGATTTGGTTTCCGCTTATTCAGCAGCTGGCCACAGGATCCCCCGTACCACTGCCTCTCTCCACCCACTTGCTCTCCCAGGATCAAGGGGCACTGGTCCACCCATCCCTGTGATCACTTCACCTACATGTATGGCTCCTGCAGTCTTAGCGAGGGACAGACTGACAGTTTCTCAGAGGGTGGCAGAGATTTTAGTGGCAGCAAGAAAACCCTCTACCAAGGCCACTTATGCTATGGAGTGGAAACGATTCTATCTCTGGGTGGCAGCCAGATCCCTGGATCCTCTCCAGTGCTCCATCAAGATCGTGCTAGAGTACCTACTCCACCTCCTTGATCTAGGCCTTAGCTATTCCTCTATCAAGGTGCATCTTTGCACAGTCTCAGTGTATTTGATGCAGTTGGAGAAAGGATTCTGGCACAGCTTGACATCTGCAAGACCTTCCTCAAGGGAGTCTTGCATATCAGACCCCTCAGGAGGGATCCAGTCCCCTCGTGGGACCTCCTGTTTGTTTTGAAAAAACTCACCCTTCCTCCTTTTGAGCCAGCCGCGTCATGCGAGCTACATCTCCTTTCTTGGAAGACGTTATTTTTAGTTGCCATTGCTTCAGCCCAGAGGATTTCTGAGCTTCAGGCCCTGATGTGCAAGGAGCCTTACCTTGTTTTTCATAGGGATAGGGTGCAGCTTCGTACAAATCCCAAATTTCTGCTGAAAGTGGTGTCCGCCATGACTCTGAGCCAGGACGTCCAACTTCTGGTCTACTATCCAGAGTTCTTCAACAGGGGGGAGGCCTTTGCTACATACTCTGGATGTTCACAGAATCCTTTGTTATTATTTGGACCGGACTCGTTCTGTCCGGACCATGGACCAGTTGTTTGTGGCATTTGCAAAACATAAGACAGGGGATCCTGTCACTAAGTAAACACTATCCGTGTGGTTAGTGAATTGCATTTCTTTCTGTTATCAGCACCACGGAAAACCCTTGGTTAGGGCCATTCCACCAGGGCAATTGCCACCTCTTTTGCCTCACTAAGGAATGTGTCAGCGGCGGACCTTTGTGCCGCAGCTACCTGGAGCACTGTCCATACCTTTATTCAGCACTACAGTCTGGACATAGCCTCTAGGAGGAGAGCAGGTTTTGATTTGGCTGTTCTTCAGGGACTGCTCTCATAAGAGAGTGATCTGGTTCATCCCCTTGCAGTCATTCCTCCTCCCTTCTGATCTGGGCCTTTTTTTGGGTACTGCTTGGGACTCAGTCCTAATGGTATTACCTGCTGCAAGAGCTCCACCTCAAAGTCAGATAGTACAGTTACATAAGAACTTACCATAACAGTAGATCTTCAAGAGGAGCTCTTGCAGCTGGTGGCTTTCCCATCCTCCATCCCCCAGGTCAGTTTGTACCTCTAATTGTTTCTCTCTATAGTGAGAATCCCTTCTTGGTTCTCCATTATATACCAACCGGGTCTCCGGTGGGGAACTGAGATGGCGCCGGGGGACTGCCCCCTTTATACCACGTCTGATGTCAGCTGTGCCCAATGTCGGGGGCGGTCCCCTGCTACAGACTGCTAGCTAGAAAGTTTTTCTGAGGGGTCCTAATGCCTGTGGCCTTAGTCCTAATGGTATTAACTGCTGCAAGAGCTCCTCTCGAAGATCTACTGTTATGGTAAGGTCTTACGTAACTGTACTTTTCCTGTTATGTGCACTGTCCCTTTAAGTGTACTGTCCCTCTAAGAGACTAGTCAAAAGAGTAAAGCCAAGTTGGGTGTAGATGTCCAACAGGTGAGTTATTCCAAATGAAGGTGGAGGGGAAATAGAAAAACATACCCAGTAAAGATAGTCTGAACTAGGGGGCTGAACAAAAGTAGGGGGTCGGCAGCAGTGGGGGGGGGTTGAAGTCAAGCAGCCTACAGAAGAAGAAATATTTAACAGGCTGGATAGCCTAGTTAGTAGGGTTGAGGTCTACTGTGTAGTCAGCCTGCACAGGCACGGGTTCAAATCTCACAGGGGGAAGACCTAACGATAGAGAAGGCAGTTCATATAGTGGATGGTAGCACTGGGGAGCAGAAGGGGATGAACAGTAGAGATCAGAAGGTAGTGTAAGCACCTTCTATTTAAGATTGGATGGGAGTAGTGAGGTAGAGCAGAGCGCCCCCTAGTGGCTTGGCAGAATAAGCTGCTAAGGGGGAAATGGGGTGATTGAAAAATGCCTAGTCACATGACCACAGGTAACTATAATGGGAAGTGCCTGCCCAGAGCAGGTGGGGCAGTTGCGGCAGCAGGGCTAGCACGTCCTCCGATGGTCCAGGAGAGGTGCCGAAGTACCTGCTTGTGTGGAGCGAGGGTCTGAGTGCCAGCAGCTGCTGCGGTGAGATTGAAGGGCTCCGCAGCTGTTTGAAGCCTAGAGGGAAGGAGGAGGGTAGTCTGATCAGTGAGGGAGCTGCAGATGCCGATGTCAGAGTCGGCAGACAAAGGCTGGAGGAAGGTCAGGCGGGAAATCCCCAGAGAAGGGGGGGTGTCCCCGTAATGGCAACCAGAGCAGATCGGAGGTAAAGGTAAGAGAACAACAGTGCACTAGCAATAGTACACCAGCTTCAGCCAATTAATGCTTAAACAGTGTACTGCAGGATCTTAAAGTACATCTACACACTGCACAGGTAGGCGCTATACAGTAAAAACCCTTAAGGTACCTTGCACCACCCTCTGAAATGTAGTACAAATGCCTGACTATCCCAAACACAGTACAAATGCCCGACTATAAACTGTAAATATTCTATCAGTGTATGTCCTCCGATGGTCCGGGAGAGATGTTGAAGAACCTGTTTGTGTAAAGCAAGAATCTGAGTGCTGGGAGCTGCTGCAGTGAGATTGTAAGGCTCGCAGTTGTTAAACCTGCTGTGTAAGGTGCGAGGGTCCGAATGCTGGCTGCTGCAGTGAGACTGGAGGGTTCCATGGCTGTTTGAAGCATGCTTGTGTGGAGTGTGGGTCCGAGTGCCAGCAGCTGCTGCAGTGAGACTGGAGGGCTCTGCGGCTGTTTGAAGCCTGTTTGTGTGGAGTGAGGGTCCGAGTGCCAGCAGCTGTTGCAGTGAGACTGGAGTGCTCCACAGCTGTTTGAAACCTAGAGGGAAGGAGTAGGGTAGACTGATCAGTGGGGGAGATGCAGATGTCGACGTCAGAGACGGCAGACAAAGGCTGGAGAAAGGTCAGGCGGGAAATCCCCAGAGGAGGAGGAGGGGACGGGGTCCCGTAATGATGACAGGAGCAGAGTGGAGGCAAAGGAAGAGAAGAGAGGAGGTAAAGGCAAGAGAACAACAGTGCAACAGCACACAAACCCCAGCCAGTCAATGCTCAGAGTAGTGTAGGATCTCAAAGTACATCCACACGCTGCACAGACAGCTTCCATACAGCAAAAACCCTCAAGGCACCCTGCACCACCCTCCCAAACACAGCACAAATGCCGGACCTTAAGCTGCACTCTACCAGTGCATGTTCTCTGATGATCCAGGAGAGATGCCGAACACCTGCCCATGTGGAGCGAGGACCTGAGTGCCGGCAGCCCTCATGTATAAGGACTGAATGTGTGAAGAGTGAATTAATGTGTACTGCATGTGTGAAGAGTGACTGTGTAAAGAGTGAATGTGCCAGGCCCTGAACATCAGGTCTCAAGCAGCATCTCACTTTTTACGCCTGCATTAATACCATCATTTTGCAGTCGTATTGGCTCTGACCAGAGTTTGTTTACTATTGGGCTCTTGTACTGCATCATTCTTTTTGGAGAATCATTTTTATTAATTCAAGGTTCTCTTTAACTGGTAAATCAGAGAGACCTTGTGACCCATCAAAAATTTTTACTAATTGTTTTCAGCTCCTGGCAAGGGCAGACTGTCATGAACTCTGTTTAAAGTGTTTAAGTGCACAACACAACTTTATACATTGAAAGTCCTGTCATATTGTTTTGCCCAAAGCCCTCATTTAAAAGAGTAAAAGATTCAAAAAGAAGTAGGCCTTCTCAGTCTGACTCTGTGTCACCTAAAAATAATAAAAAAAAAGCTCTGAGGGTGGTCCCAATGGTGGTGGAAGGCACACATCTGAAAGGGCCATCTCATGTACAGCAGAAAATAATGTAAAAGGTGACAAGAAAGAAGAAGACAATGCTGCACGGCCATCAGAAAGGCTTGGTAAAGATGGTTCTGATACCAGGGTGTCTGAAAGAGGAACACTGAATCCAGTGATGGCAACAATGAAAATAAACTTTATCCCTGTGATGCACCAGCTGTTTGTAATGTATGCTGAAGATGCCCAAGGCAGAATGACAGCTAAACAGACTACTGGCAGGTGGGCCACATATTGGTTGCATTGCACTCTGCTATCAGTTGGCTGAGAAGGAGCTGCCAACGGGTGTATGAGCTCACTCCACCATACTGCTGCTTCCATTACTGATGCCAGGTACATCCCTAAAATATGCAGAGCTGTTACCTGGTTCAGTGTGCACATCATCTCCCATTACAACATCGACCCACAGAGTCATCAAGATGCTACTCTTGGGTCCTCAGTCCTCCACTCTCTATTCACCCAAAAATGTAGTTTCCTACCTAGCCCCCTGCTCTTGGAGGGCTGCTTGGGATCTGTCAAACTCTGCCTAAGTGTGGCTAGTGAACTCAACTGAAGTTGTTAGAACAATAGGTTACTTATTTGTGGCAGTAGTTCTACTACTAATATGAAGTTCACATGCACTCGACCCATCCAACCTCCCCTGGCAAGACTTGATTTCATCTGTGTTCCAGCATCCAGATCTGAAAACAGTAGGAGCCAAGCCAGAGGACACATTTTAGGCGATAGGTGGTGTCAAGCTTAAAAACTGTTATAGTACATGGTTAGGGTCATTGTGGATGGAAAACGATGTTTTTTTCAAATCCTGTTGTAGGACAGTTCAAAGGTCAAAAAAGTTGTTGTACTATCGTTTTGACGTCACATCTATAGTACAACAACTTTTAAGACACGTCCTGCAATTTGATTGGTGCAATCTATGCTCTCGCGGAAAAAATTGAAAAAACATGGTGACGTGACTTAGGAGTGCTGAGCAGTGCACTGCTGTAGTTCAGACATGGTCGGGAACCCTCGCATTTATAAAAATAAAGTAGACTTTTTCCTTTTTGTCATAAAAAAAAATGAAGAGAGCAGCCACAGGCATTCGTAACTGCCGCACAACATTTCTTCTCCCTGACATGGTCGGAGTCTCTGCAAGCCGTACCGAGCAGGATAGATTGGAGAGGCTGGAGTGGGAGTGAGCATGAGCGAGAGCGTCAGCAGAAAAATGCTGAAGGTAAAAAAAAGAATGAATCTCCTCTATCTTTGAATGGGCAACCATATACTATATAAAATAGTAGCTGGGTGACCATCCTCAACGAAGGCTATGTTTCCATCTCGGCAGCTGATGACATCATACAGACCTCTCAAGCTTCGCTGTCAAGGTCTGTATGATGTCATCAACTCCCTTGATGGAAACACAGCCTTGTTGTGGATGGTCACCCATCCACTATTCTATATGCGATGCCTAAGCATGCCCAGTAGATGCTGCCTAGGTGGGATTTGAACTAATGCTAGTAGTAGTACATCTGTTGTTACAAGTAAACAACCTATTCTCCATTGTGGAAATGAGGGGAACCCGGAGTCTAAGAGTCTGAATCAGTTCCAGAAGTAAAATGGGAAAGGACTGCTCTTGGGTAAATTGTACACCTTCCAGGCATAAATCTGACTATATGAAGAGTGAAAATGCAACATATAATGAGGAAATATGTCCCCAGACCCCTATCAGGTATGTTCAATCCTACATTAAATTGGTGGTTTCCCCCTGTGAATATTTTTTCCATTTCCATCACTGCTTGCCCTTTACTTACACTCACATGCAGAGCACCCATTGGTGCACTATGTTGATTCTGCTAGTCTGATCCCATTGCACACACATCTATCAGTAATCTGTTGTAAATGTGAGTGGGAATTTCCATGTTTACTTAACCATCACCAACCATTCACACTGGGAAAAGCTGGAAAAAACATATACAAACACAATCTCACTTTCAGCCAGTCGCTCTATTGGGAAGCTTTACTTGGCTTTGTTCCCTGCCTCACCTGAAAATACAGTTACCCAACTCCCCGATTAACTGCTAGAGATGTACTTTGCACAGGGTAGGGTCTGTAGCATAATATTGGAATGGAGGCCTGAACACAGTCTCTGCAAAAGGTATATGCATTTCAAGATGACAAAACCCAAAACAGTGTCTGCTGAAGGGGATGGAGGAAAAAACTTCTGCCATGGAGAGTAATTTAATGTGAGCATGCAGTACCCTTTGTAGAATCATCTAAAATTCCACACAGAAACGAAAACCTTCATGGCATCATCATGCTGGACGTTAGTGTAAGATCAATCGATAAATCAGAAGATGTAGTGTAAAGATCACTGCTGTGCTCTGATGGCATCTAATTTGTCTAACATTGTCAAAAGGGGAGTATTGGAGCATTAGGACTGAGTCTACCGGTGCATTCATGAACTGTAAACCGTAAAGTAGCTGCTCATCAGTTTCAAGAAGCTGATTCACATGTTAATCTGAAAAAGATCAGCAGATAACATATTTCTCAGTTTAAAGAGACACTGTCAGTCTCCTTAGGTCTCAAATTGTCCCCAGTTTAAACGGCACGTTTAATGATTTATCACATTCTATAGAGGCGGCTGCTGATGTAACTGGTAGTTTGATTTTGATTCTTTTTTTTCCTTATAAAAGTGAGAAACAGACTGCCCATCATATTGGTGTTACTACTCAAAAACACCCACCATCCTCCTGATGGACTCTAGACACCTCCGGTTGCCTTCTTTATGCACTGTGCATTGCTGTAATTTGTGATCCTGATATAGATACTTGCCTCTGAATGTATGCTTCATGATGTTCCTGATAGTAACTAATCTGTCGTACCTTTTTTTTGTTTTAACTTTTTGTTTATTGGCTTTGCATATAAAACATATACATCATACATCCCATCCTGGAAACAACAGTTGAAGCATTAACCATGAAGAATACTAATGTATTTCCATTGTTATACTGGATTTACAGCATCTCCAGGTTTTTGCTAAACTGGGGGAACCCCATAATATAAGTAAAGTTCAAACACTAGAAGTCCACAATTCTGTGCAACTAGCCCATGAGTAGGTGGAATAATGATGAAACAAAGTCTGAAAAGTTTATAACAATAGCCTTGCTCACTGAGCATGGAGTCCACCTTTATACCTAAAGTTATAGCCTACATGGAGAAAATGTGGGAGTACAAGAAAAACACAGTATATATCTTCAAAGGCTGAAAGCGTTATCTAAAGTATTGAGTGAACACAGTTACATTCCCCACCATCCCAAACATAAGCAAATCACCCTGCTGCAAACGCTATCAGCTGTAAGTATAAACTAATATAGTGAAATTGGGCTGTATATATTAAATGGGTCTACTACCCTAAAAAGGATTTATTTCCTCTCAAATGTAAAGTGCCACAATTCCACCATTAAAAGTGATAATCAAAAAGTAATAACAAACTTGACAACAGATAAAAGTTCGAAGCACAGTAGATTAAACTGTAGCAGACAAAACTGCTGAGAAGGACAGGGTCTTAAGTCCAAAAAAAATTGTTTCAGGTTAACTTTCATCTGTCGGGTCATCCTGCAGTGACTGTGCTCGGTTTCCAGACTGCTGTGCCTCCAAACATGTGACCCAGTTCCCAAGTGTGGTGTTTTTGTTTTGGTCTTGGTCTGCCACTAAAAAACCCTTACGTTGTCTGTGGTGTGCCAGACCCTTCGGTTGCTGCTGGTGAGGAGCCCTTGCTGGACCATTTGAATAAACTGGAGGGACACATAAAAATAAAGAATAAAGGTTTATTCTGTACTGCAGACAGCATCAGGTACATCTTCACTCTATGAGGTTCAGACTCTGACTGACTGACTGACTGACAGATAGTCTAAGGGGTTTCTTAGCCCCTGCTAACACAATAATTAGCATAATGAGATAATTGCTACAGATTGTTCTAAGAGCACTTCAAGGGACGGCAGCTAACATTAAGCACCATGCTTAATGTGTGCTTCACATTACTGTCGGGACAGTGAATGTGAGCATCACTCAAACAAGCAATAACTGTTATAACGGAGGAAAGCAGGGGGAGACCAAACCCAGGACAAGGAAACAAATAAATTGCCTAAATAAATCAATGCAGTAAAGGGAGCAAAGAAAAAAAGACAAAAGCAAAGCTGACGCAGGGCACTGAGTTTATAAACGTATAAACCTGGGAGCCAAACACAAGAAAAAAAAGGCAGCACAATAAGCAAATGAGCAGTCAAATAAATACAAACTGTCCCCTTGCCACTCACCCAAAAATGGAAAGCCCGCCATTTTTTATGTGTCAGAGTTTGGGAAGAAGACAGCAGGGTGGTAATTACCATCCTGTCCCTTGCAGCAGCTACAAGCAGCCTCATGGCACAAACCAGCCATCTTGTTTACAAAAAAGGCAAGGCAGGAAGTGACCCTTAAACTCCCCTGCTGGCAGCCATCTTGCTACAGTCATGCCAGTCAAACTCACAGGAACTGCATGTCAAAGTTTGGCGGCCATCTTGTGAAGAGCACAAAACGACCTCACTCCATTGAAATCAATGGCAAACTTATTGAAATGAATGGACACAGCAACAAATAGCTGATTTTTGCGACAAAACTTTTATTTAAATAACAGACAACACAGAATTGAGTGGGAATTCTTTATTAAGATGTCACTTGATGAACTTTGCTACAAATAATTGTACTTTTGTCTACAAAAATATTTTTTGCTCAACACTTCATCTGCTCCACGACGTCCCATGTCCTGCATGACAGCAACTCCTTCTCATCCTTACAACCTTCATTCAGTGAAATGAAGCTCATCTCCAACCACAATGTCTGACAGCAAAGCAGATCTGGGTGCTGGAGTGCCGGAGTTCTACCTTCACCCACCTCAAGGGCGTGGAGATACAAAATCGAAACAATCCTGCATGATATCCTGTCGTCCATCTCAGCTCAAGGAGCACCAGCTATGTAAGCCATTCAAGATGACCTGGCCTACATTAACTCATTACCTCAAATAGCTTCTTAATAAGTTCGAACTATCCATTGTTTACCTGACACAAAATGGCCGCCCAGGATATACTGGGTTAAAGCTATTTCACCACAGCCCACAGTCCATACCAGCCTACAGCCAGTACCCTTCTCACCCTTGCCTCAAAAAGACACTGTCGACTAGCTTGAACAATTCCAAGCCTGAATTTCCTTACATGGTTGGACTGATCCTTTGCATATTTCCCATGCCTTGCACTTGTTTCTGAGAGGGACTGCCATTTCCTGGTTCAACGCACTTCCAGAACAAGTCAAAGGAGATACTGCCACCCTGTATGCAACCTTCAAACACCATTTTCTCCAAGCACATCTGCCTTGGTTATTAGAGCAACATCTGTGGGAATGCACCATGCAACATACTGAGTCTCTAGAAGCATTCATAGTGGACACTGAGTTATGCTGCAAATGTCTGCAGAAACCTGAGAAAGAGCAAATCACAATCTTTTTCTGGGGATTGCTTCCTCAATTCCGTCTTTATGTAATCCAACAGAAACCAGCGACCTGGATGGACACAATCCAAGTGACATGACTTGCACAAGCATCCATATTAATGTCCCAGGCCACCAGTGTACAAGCACCTCAGTCATCACAGTTAGCCGCACTTGCAACATATGTCCAGCAGCAATCAATGATAGATACGCTTGCCACAGCTGTCAATAGCCTACACTGCAGCTCAACTGCTTCTTCTTCTACCTCTGTCAATGCTCTTCGACAAGTTAGATAGCTACCTGATCCACCTCCGCCTTCACAACAGCCCGTGACATGCCAGTGGTGTGGATTCAGAGGACACACTGCTGCAGCCTGTCGAAAGCTGAATCACCACAACAGAAATCAAGAGAACCAAAAGCACCGCTGCTGCAGTCAGCAAGATAGCTGCAACTACTCCCAGGATCAGAGGAACACAACAACTGACCGTCCCTCTGACTCTCACAAGTCAAACAAACCGCACCCTCTGACTGCTAACTCAGGCACCCTCTCGCTTCCAGTGGCAAAGGTACCTGTCATTAGATCACCTCTTCTAGCAAACTATGTGCCTGTAACCATTGGAGATTGGTCCACCGTCCACGTATGCCTTGGTCAACACTGGAGCAGAAATCTCAGTTATCAACAACAGTATTCTGAACAACCAAGCTATTCATCACGTACCTAATGTCTTTCCAGCTGACCTAAAGTACATTATCACAGCAAGTACCGCTACAGTACCTATCACAGGCATGATCCATCTCAAGCTACATTTTGGCTCACAACAAGCTACTGTCAAGTTCTACCTAGTGCCTGATCTACAACCTGCAGTAATTCTTGGCCTGGACTTCCTCAAAGCTCACAAAGCCATCGTAGACTTTGCCTCAAACAAACTGTCATTAAATCCTTGGAGGCAACTTGCAGCTATAAACTTAGTTACTATGCCTTCTCAGTCAGAGATTGTTTTGTTTTTTTCGCTATCTCTTTTTTCCACCCTGGCCTCTGTCGGCTCCTTATCCGGCTGCCATCCCAATGCTCCGCTCCTTGAGGCCCTCACCCCCTGTAACTCTCATGGCTTACCCCCTGTGGTGGGGCAGCGGGGAGCCCCCCCTTGCTCACCCGCTGATTCCGGATTCAGTTCGGGGGTGTTACCTCCAGAGACAGAGCGCAAGGATGGCCATCAAGCCACAACGACCAGCCATCTGGGTCTTTTTCTGGATTTCACTCCCCATGCGGGA
The DNA here is from genome assembly GCA_016271365.2 of Neoceratodus forsteri. Classification (NCBI taxonomy): domain Eukaryota; kingdom Metazoa; phylum Chordata; order Ceratodontiformes; family Ceratodontidae; genus Neoceratodus; species Neoceratodus forsteri. The sequence goes on from CM057456.1 coordinate 215,195,441, forward strand.
GCACAGCGTGCAGTGACACCAGCGGCAGGCTTGTGCATGCTACCACGCACACCCCCACCAAGCATCTGCCGTGCTCCTGCCCCACAAACTCGCAGCAGCATGCCGCTGAGCCCCAACCTCCACTAGGGGTCAGACGTACGCCGACTGCTAGTCACCCCCTCCCCAGAGATGGAGAGCAGTCCATCAGATGCTTAATCCATCTCCTCCCTGCCGACCTCCGGAGGCCCGTGCTCACTTCCGAATGTGGATCATCGGCGTGGTGCAAGGTGTGGCTTCCAGTGCCTCAGCCCTCAGCGGCACCGGGCCGACTAGTCAGAGATGGTTTTGATTACCAAGATTCGAGGTGAACCACTTCCACAATGTCTCAACAGATCACTAAGCCCATGTGACTAAACCACAAAACTCTAAACCACTTCCTGCTGGATTGGGCCCTCACTTCTCACCCACACAGGATAATAGCCTCTGGCCTCCTACCAGACTCACTGAGCGATCACCATATGATATACGTAGTAAGAAAAATATTTAAAGTAAAGTCATCCCCTCCAAAAACTCTCATCAGGTCATACAAATCCTTTAACCTTGAAGGTCTCCTGAATGACTTAGCAAACTTGGACTGGTCTTACATCCCCAGCGCCACCTCCATGGACTCCGTCCTAGACTTTTTCAAGACAAAATTTCTGGCTGTCTGGGACCACTATGCCCCACTCAAAAAGGTTCGTGTAAGGGGAGCCCATCTGCCATGGATCACTGCAGACCTCATGGACCACCTCCGCGCCAGGGACCAGGCGTGGAAAGCCTAAAAGTCATCGGGGATGCATGTCAACCACCTACGCTATTGAATGCTTAGAAATGCCTGCACCAGGCTTATCTGTCAGGCAAAAGCCCACTACTTCTCATCATCCCTACAAAAAAATGTAAATCATCCAGCCAAGTTTTGGAGGTCAATCAAATCACTTTCTCCCTCCCACCCAGCCCCCACCCCTGCCCTAGTTGCAGGCGGCTCCACCATATCAGAACCACATGCAGTTGCCATGGTCTTCAACTCAGTGTTCACTAGCAGTGCATCCCCTCTCTACTCAAACCCACCTCCCCGCTACACACCACCTGACATCCACATCCCTACCCACTCAAACCCCTTGCCCAGTTTTCTCCTTCTCCCTGGTTACTCCATCCGAAGTACTCAATGCCCTGCTTGCCCTCAGTCCCTCAAAGGGTAAATGCCCCTCAGGTCTGGATGCCAAAATGCTCTACCTTTCTGCCCCAGCAATCGCCTTACCTCTAGCATCCCTTTTCAACCTCTCCTTCACTATGGTCTCTTTACCCTCAGATTGGAAGCATGCCACAGTCATCCCCCTCCCTAAAGGTGGTGACCCATCCTACCCCAGAAACTACCGCCCCATCTCCCTCCTACCCACTGTAGCCAAACTCCAGGAGCAGCTAGTCCTCATGCAACTTACCGCCTTCCTTGACTCCTCCTCCTTCTTTACTCCAAACCAGTCTGGTTTTAGGAAATCCCACTCCACCGTCACTTCCCTCCTCAGACTCACTGACTCCATCCTGTCAGGTGTGGACAAAGGTCACATCACATCTGCTATTTTTATTGACCTAGCTAAGGCTTTCGACACAGTCTCACATGCCCTTCTCCTGTTGAAACTCTCCAATGCAGGTCTCTCCAGTGCGGCCATCAACTGGTTCAAATCATACCTGGCAGACAGGTCTCAATCAGTAAGAATTGGTGCCTCCACCTCCAACCCCCTCCCTGTCACCACTGGTGTCCCCCCAAGGATCTGTCCATGGCCCAATCCTGTTCTCCATTTTCCTAAATGACCTGCCGTCAACCTGCCCACATCCATCCATCCACATGTATGCAGATGATACAGTTCTGTATACCTCAGGCCACTCCCCACTGGAAGTAGCGTCCAGACTCCAGCAAGATTTCACCAATGTTCAGCACCGGTTTCGCACTAACCAACTTATTCTCAATGCCAAGAAAATGGTCTCCTTAACCTTCGGCATGAGACAGAGACTCTCCCAACTCCCTGCTTCCCCCACCTTCAAAACCCTTGATGGGACCCCCTTAGAAGTTTGCACCTGCTTCAGATACTTAGGGGTCTGGCTGGACCAACACCTCGACTTTTCTACCACATCAAAGCAGCCCACAAAAAACTGCACCCCAGGCTGGGCGCACTGTACCGTAACCGTAGCTGCATTCCTCTGTCAGCCCGCAAAGAAATACTGCAGAAAATGATCCTCCCTATTTTTGACTATGGGGACATAGTATACAGTGCTGCCCCCAAATCCACCCTGGCTAGACTGGATTCCTTTTTCAACACCTTCTGTCACTTCGCACTGGACTGCCCACCCTCCACCCACCACTGCAACCTCTACCGATCCCTTAACCTCCCCTCACTTTTCGACAGATGCCAGTACCACTGTAATAGACTCACAGCAAAATTCTGGGCCCAGTAATTGCCCTCCTACCTCGCCTCCACCCTAACTGCTCAAACACCATCTACATACTCACTCAGGAATTCCGACTCCCAGCTCTTTCAAGTCCTGTTCATGGTGACCTCTTCCGGCCAGTCAGCTTTTAGAGCCCGACTACCAAAACTATGGAACTCCCTGCCTACGGATGTACAGCATGCCCCCTCCTCTCAGCAACAAATTTCCCTCCTAAAAGGGCAAGTCTCCACCAACTGCCCATGCTGCCTAGATTCACACTAGAATGGGTCAGCTCGCCAGCTGCTAAAACTATGGTTTCTCTCGAAATGTTCTAACTCTGTCCCAGTTAGTTGTCACTGCACTTTTCTACTGATTACTGCCTGTTGCATGCTGTGTACATACTGTTTATATTCCTGTATATATCTTTTGTATATAATCTGTGTGAATTTTCGATATTCTGTATTTTGCATCACTGTATTTCATATGTATGTAACATCCCATCCCCAACAACCCACAGGATGCATCTGGAATCAAGCGGTAGTCTGCTCAGTATGTCTTTCCTAGTAAAACATTTAAATAAATAAATAAATAAAAAGGTGTTGTTGGCATCTTCACGGGATCCCCCGCACTGCATTCATCAGGTCTCCTTCAAGGAAACGCCTTATAGGCAGTGCATAGTGGCGCAGTCTTCCAAAAATGCTGCAACTTCACAGATGAGCCTGTGGTCATCTCAAAGGGTGCAAACATCAGAAAGTTTGTCTGCTTGTCTACAGGGGACCAACTCCATCTCATGCAAGAACCTCAGCCTGGTTCTACCAACTCTAGTCCTGTCAGTACTATCACGGCCACTCCAGCTTCAACAGAGTTACCCCTCAGTCAGCGACTATACTCTTCGAAATTTCCAGCATCTCCAGCAGAAAAACAGCAACTTTTGAAATTCCCGGAGGATTACCCGAATGTCTTTGTAGGTCCAGATAACAAGCTCGGATACTGTGATATCCTGCAACAAACCATCGACAGTCTGACCAGAAACCAATCCATCAGCGAGCCTACAAAGTGGGACACAAACAGAAACAAGTCCTAGAGGACATAATCAAAGATATGCTCAAACAAGACATTGTTGAAGAATCTACAAGTCTCTGGGGTGCACCTTGCCTGCTGGTGGTAAAGAAGGACAAAGGGTATTGCTTCGTGGTAGACTACAGAAAACTCAATGCCTACATGGTGCAGGATGCTCATCCCTTACCTACACCCGAAGATGCCTTAGAAAGTCTTGGTGTGGCCAGCCCTGCTTACTTCACTACTCTACACCTTCAGAGTGGGTTCTACCCAGTTTCCATTGATCCAGCTTCTCATCCATACATAGCATGGCACTGCCTCTTGGGACTTTTTCAATTCAAATGTCTGCCTATGGGACTTCGGAATAATCCAGCCACATTCCAGTGTGTTATGGAAGCTGTACTACGTGGGTTGTCTTGGAAATCTTGCCTAGTCTACCTGAATGATGTTATTGTCTTCAACAGAACTTTGCCAGAGCACCGCCAACATCTCAAGGAAGTGTTTGAACGTTTCAGACAAGCCAATCTCAAGCTTTGCCCAGAGAAGTGTTGTTTTGCACTGCATCAGATACATTACCTGGGACATATTGTTAGTTTTCAAGGCATCTCTCCAGACCCAGACAAGCTCTCTGCAGTCAATGACTATCCAGAACCTAACAATCTCAAAGACCTTTAAGCTTTCCTGGGCTTGTCTGGCTACTACCAAAAGTTTATTTGCAACTATGCCAAGATCGTAGCTCCACTGTATGCCCGCATTCTCCACCAGGTGTGGCATTTTGGTTTTGGTCCACCACTAAAAGACCCTTACCTTCTCTGTGGTCTGCCAGAACCTTCAGTTGCTGCTGTTGAGAACCCTTGCTGGACCATTTGAATAAACTGGGTGGACACCTAAATATAAAGAATAAAGGTTTATTCTGTACTGCAGACAGCATCGGGTAGATCTTCACTCTGTGAGGTTCAGACTCTGACTGATTGACAGATGGTCTAAGGGGTTTCCTACCCCCTGCTAACACAATAATTAGCATAATGAGATAATTGCTACAAATTGTTCTAAGAGCACTTAAAGGGATGGCAGCTAACATTAAGCCCCATGCTTAATGTGTGCTTCACACAAGCATCAGTTGGGTCTGTAAAAATGTACACTTTTTCTTGATGAACAATTTGCAGCTTTGCTGGCAATAAGATGGTAGGGGGCACCTCAAGATCACAGAGTTTTGCCTTCACTTCATCAAACTTCTTCCGCTGCTGTCAAGTAACATATGAGATATCAAGGAATAAGTGCACAGTATGCTGCTGCACACTTAAAGGGCCCAATCGTTTTACCAAGTTTAAAATACGATCTCTGGTGCCCATACTGTCCAATACCACCATCAGCACTTGAGGAATGTCCCTCGAGACTCATATGGCTGGACTCAGTACACCTTCACAAACCACCAGTCAAAGAAATCACCCTGACCCACAAATTGCTCCAGGTGCCAGTCCTTAAAGAACAGCAGAGATGAACCCCCCCCCAGGCCCTCCGGGAGGCCAATCAGGCAGATATTGGAGCTCCAAACTTGGTTCTCCAACAACTCCAGTCTGTTGTTAATGTGCTGGGACACCTTTGCCTGCCCCGCCATCAAGGCATTACATTTATCCACTTATTGCTTGAGGTCACCAAGTGTGGTTTGCCGATGGTTGACAGAGGTTTCCACTAAGGTAATCTGCCCTGTAAGGCCGTCCAACTTAGAGTTCATAGTAGTCACAAATGAAATTAAAGTTTATGGCCGAACGATTGCAGGTTTTCTTCCGTCTCAGCAGCCTCCACCATGATCCGCCTGGTTGATCACGAGGCCGGCCCTCCTGCTGAAGTCTGGCCATGATCCTTCTTTTTTGGGTTGCCCATCTCACCCCTGAGATGTTCTGCTGCACGTCAGTACCCTTTCTGTCAACTTTCAAAGAGTTTAAACAGTAAAATAATCACTTTTAAAAATATGAAGATGCAGAGCTGCGTTTCATGTATCTGCATGACTCAGGCTTCACAGCACCCCCTTCCCAATCTGTTATACCTTGTATGTACTGTATGATTGCTCTTCTTATATTCATTTTCTTACAATGGTTTATTGCTCAATGTCTTGACTCTGTAAATGCTGTGTATTTTTTTCTCAATTAATGTATGTAACTAATTCCAGGTTGTACCTGAAAAAGGGACTGTCATGTCTCAGTGGGCCTACCCAGTCATCAGAATTCAGATAAATACATACATACCTACCTACATAAATAAATAAATAAATAAATAAACACCTACATAAATAAATAAATAAATACATACATACCTACATAAATACATACCTACATAAATAAATAAATACATACATACCTACATAAATACATAAATAAATAAATGCATACATAAATAAATAAATACATACCTACATAAATAAATAAATACATACATACCTACATAAATAGCTTATAGCAGTGTCAGTGGCTCAGTAGGTAGCACACTCGCCTCTGAGGCCGGGAGATCAGAGGGCTGTGGGTTCAGTTCCCACATCTGGCACCTGGGTTAATATCCCAGTACTGACACTGTAGTGCAGCATGAGAGGGGTGATGCACTTCTGAGGTGCCATCTTTCGGATAAGATGTTAAACTGAGGTCCCATCTGCTTGGATTGGTGGCAGTTAAGGTGGATGTTAGAGATCCCATGGCACTTATCGAAAAGAGTAGGGGTGTTTTTATTGGCAAAAATAAACATAGAATACAACACGTTTTCACAGAAATCAAATAATAGCCAAAAAGACTACAACACTATATCCATTTAACTTCTTAGATCCACTTCTTGAACACCTGCTATCAAACTGTTTTCACATTTATTTCTTGCTTCTTCAGTTTCTTTATTTATACTTAATAAAATGAAAAACCCTTTCCATAATTTCTTTAGTAATCCTGGGGATACTCTTAACATATCAGAGGCAAAATGTTCTCCAACTCTTTAACAATTAGCCTACTAATGCAAACATACGACATTTTCTTTTGATATATAACCCATTGTATTCTGGCTTGCCACAGGAAGTATTTGAGACATCCCAAAAATAAAGTCAAAGTCCCTTATGCAATCCGAATGAACCCACTGGAGACACTCCTAAAGCTAAGAATTCATATGTCATATTTTTCAGCCATGTCAGGTTCCATACATCTGCTAAAAAACCACAATCCTGAAGCATAGGAACAATCTAGTAAAAATGGACCATGGATTCCTCCTTATTAATGCATTCAAAGGTAAGGGCATAACCTTTCCTGTAAGACTTTATATTTCGCATTCCCCTAACATTCAGTCTTCCATAGAAAATTAACCACTGTACCTCCCATTGATTTTTGGGCAACCTAGGATTATTCAATTGAGCCACTACGATGGGGTTCAAAGTTAATGGGCAGTTTTTAAATTCCGGCTCTTGTGGGTATAGTTTTTCCATTAGATGGTGATACAAGTCCCTTGTACTATATGTGAGTGCTACTGTCTTCTGTATTTCCCATTTATATAATTTTTGTGCCGTTGGCCGAAAGTGCTCTGGAATATGTAAATATTTATTAAGTTTAGGGGCTAAAGAAGTCCAACACTTAAAGTATTTCCCCATAATTATTAAATTCCATGAATTTTCAGATCTGGATTCCGATATCAACCCTTCTTTCAAGGAGTTGGTAATAAAGAAAACATGGGCGTATACCACTGGGTCTATCATTCCTAAACCCCCCTGTTTTATTGTTAGGTAAGTAAAACTTCTTTTAACCGGGTTTAGACGGTTACCCCAAAGCATCTGAAAAAAGATGCTATATAACTTGGTTTCAAATTCTGTTGGTAGTGGAAATATCATTGCCACAAATTGAATAATGGGCAAAAGGAATTGTTTAATTATTTGAACTCTTTTAATTTTAGACAAATGCCATTGCTTCCATCTAGAAACTTTATTTTCAACACTCCTAAGTATCCTCTGCCAATTATCATTAGGAACATTCTGAGGACCAAAGTTAATGCCCAAAATTCAAGCGGGTCTCTAGAAAATGAATTTTCTCCAGCCATAGTTCCAAAATCCCACACCCCCAATAATCAGTCCTTTGTTTTATTTATGTTTATTTTTATGCTAGACACTGTAGTAAATTCCTCAAATGCTCTCATAAACCCTCAGAACTGATGAACAGTCCTCCAAATATATAACCAAATCATCAGCATAAGCTTGAATATGTAGCTGTGCTAGACTGTTTTTCTATATTGTATCCCCTTCCATTTCTTTGCCTCCAATGCAGTTCGTAAAAGGGATCAATAGCAAATGTATATAAAAGGGGCTTAAGGGCACCCTTGCCGAACCCCGTGGTTATGGAAATCCAGCAGCCGTTCGGGTCCTCACAAAAGGAAAACCATCCCACTGGTACAATTGCTCAATTAAATTTGTCAGCTTAACCTGCACCCCATAATGCCTCAAAGTTTTAAAAAGAAATGGCAAATGGACCCTGTCAAATGCTTTATCCAGATCAGCTGCTACTAAACAACCTGTTAATCCCATCTCATTGAAATAGTCAATTACATCTCTTATCTGCATGATGGCAGATTGAATTCTTCTCCTGGCAAGCCACAATATTGATTCGTGAAATCACTTCCCTGCGTGATGTTTAAGCCTTTCATTCAATATTTTGGCAAAGATTTTATAGTCAGTATTTAATAGGGTGATTGGTCTCCAATTCCCATATCTTGCCTGTCACCTGATTTAAAAATATAAGTTAATAAACCTTCTGAAAAGGAGGGTAGATGCGATTCTTGTCTAGAAAATCTTGAAATAATAGGCCCAGGCATTGACTTAGTTCATCCGAAAACTGTTTATACAAGTTATTTGTGAGACCATCTAGACCAGGTGAAATATTTAATTTTAGAGACCTGATAGTTTCCATAATTTCTTTCTGGGAGATAGTATCCCATTCTGCTTCCTTGTTATGCCTTATACATGATACCGGAATCTTATTTAAATAATCCTCTATCTCTGTTATAGAAATAGTTTTTTTAGGATTAAGGGAACCAAAATGTTCCTTAATTACCTCTCTTAATTCCTGCTAGTTACTACACCCCCATCAGATCTTTTAGCTCCTCCAAACCCATTGAATCTCTAAGTTCTTTGCACATCTGAAAGGGGTCCCAAGAGGTGATTTCTTTACTCCATTAAGTAATATGGCCTGCATTGTTTTACTTCTGTCATACTGATATTCTTTCATAGCATCTTTTAATAAGGAGATTTGATCTGAGTAATCCCACCTAGATGTGTAAGCTAAGGATAAAATTCTCTGAAGTTGCTGTCTCAAACTTAGATAGCAGTAGAAATTTTTCATTTTTAATTTTCCTCCCAGTATTTTTGAACAGGTTACGTAGATCTGCTTTTTGTCTAACCACCATATACATATATCTGTGTATAAAAAGCTACTGAAAGCCTAGCCTTCAATAGGTTTCTTATCCTAATCTGGATAAAATTTAGTTCTAGCACTGAATTATTAAGCTTCCATCTTATGTGTCTTATTTCTGTCATCTCTGGAAGGAAAAAGGTGCTTACCAAAATGAATGATCTGAAAATTCAAGGGAAAATTTGGAATGAGTTTATGTGAATGTTTGAAGAAACAAACATATGGTCGATGAGAGAAAAGATTTCCCTTTTGAAAAGAAACTTATTCTTAAGATTTAAAGAGGTATTACAACTCACTAAACCTGCATCTCATGATTTTACCTAAAGCGTTAGTATCAGTGAGGTTTTCTTGCCACTTTGTTTACCATGTATAAGATCTGGAACTGTGCAGTTAAAGTCCCCTCCCCATAAAACTCTGACCGTCGTGAATAAAAAAGGCTGCACCAGTGTTAGGCAGTTCACCCTACCTGATTTAGTTTGAGGATTGTAGATATTAATGAAACGAAAACAAAACCCACACCATTTCCCATCCAAAATCAAAACTCTCCCTGGTACCAAGTCTATCAGATTATGCAACTGAAATGAAAAAGAGTTGAATAAAACCACTCCATCCGCAACATCCTCCCCAAAAGACCAATAGGATGGGCCCCACAGCCAATCTTTTTTAAATGCTAACCTTTGGTCAATGGTGGACATCCATGTCTCCTGTAAAAACCAGACTGACAAAGGAAAATCATGTATAAAATTAAACACAGCTAGCCGTTTAGCTTTATTTAATAAGCTATGAGTGTTTAATGAACCCCAGGAGCACACCATAGTCCTTCATGATGGTCAATACCCTTCATTTTCCTTTTTTCTTTTTATCCTTATAGTTGTCTAGTATCTGAGATTTGGTTGAAATAGTGGATTTTTGGAGTCTAGTTCGTCCCTTCTGTCTTACCCCAAGATGTAAACAGAGCATAAGTATTGCTAGTCTCCATCTGGCAATCTGGGGAGGGGCTTTAGCATGCAGATTTCTTGCTGATGCCTGTGGAACCGTACAAAAAGTATCCTCTGACTTTTTACCATTTCTGTTTTCCCTACTTTCTCATCAGAAAAACATACGGGGAATGTTTAAGATATTCAGAGGACCCATTCCATCCTTTTAAGTGTCCTTTTGCTAACATCAGTACCCTGCTTATTTCTTTGATTTTCAGGAAACACTTTTTCCCCTGTTACCACCATTTTTGAAACCAAGCTAGTTTTCCTTTCTGTAGTACCCCTCTGACCTCAGGGAGTTGTACCACAGAACTAGGAACAGAAATGGAACCCCTCCTGCAAGGGGTGGATAGAACCACAGCTTCTTGTGCTTTCTGTATATAAGACTCAGAACCAGAACTATGTGACAAATTATGTGCAGCCCAAGGGCAGAATTTAAACACATGACCTTTGCCTCCACATAAAATCAGCAAGATGGATTACCACAAAACATAGTTCGTGCCCTACCTCCCCACAATTATCGCATCTGGGTTGGTCACAAACGCTAGACAGGTGAGTCTTTGCTCCACATTTATAGCAGGCACGAGGCTGTCTGACTGTAAAAGCACACTCCTCTGTCCTTTCCTAACAAAAAGAGTTTGGAATGTGCTCAATTCCTGCTTCATTTTGCTTAAGCTTAACTTTATATTTCCACCCTCCCGTCTAAAATTGTTCTGAGTCTAAAATAGGCTCAGGTTCACTAAAACATCACACCTTTTTTAGCCAGAATGTAATATCTTCTACCCAGACCCCTTCATTCCGAAACATTATAGTGACAAATTTAATCAAGGGCTTTGACAATGGTATCACAATAAAGGGGGTCCATGTTGGGAAAATTTTACTTGCCATAGCGTAACCAGAAAAGGTCAAGTGCTTGTTGAGACCTAAAGCTGATATCAAAATTATCTTCACCCGAAATGTGTATAAATGCATAAACATCCTTAGGGAAAAATGCAAAGAATCTTTCAGTAAAACTTTCCTTACGTAATGTCTGTGGCGGTCTGACTTCCAATCCCCCTTTATACTGTGAACGCACTGCATTCCTCCTTGGAGCAGCTTCTCTTTGTGCATTGAAAAGAGCTCCGACAGCAAAGGCTTTTTATCTGGTTCCTTTTGGGGGTACTAACAATTCCACTGCAGGTTTAGGTAGGCCTTATGAGACACAGCAGCCTCAGCTGAATCACTCAAGTTATTCAGGTTACCTGCAGTACCTAAAACATACACTCCTCTACCTTCTTATCTGTACCTGAAACATTTTCCTGCAGTTGCACTTTGGAGCCCACTCAGGAGAATCCTGAAAAGGATGACTTGGCTCAAGTGGGGTCAGAATCCATCCACCTGATTCCAACAGAGACCAACCTGCCCCACTTAGAGCTTTTCTGGCGTCAGTCTTTTTGCCCTCATTATTTATAATAGACGCTGCTTTATTACCTAAACCTAATGCATTTGGCATGGAATTATATTTTTCCTTGTGTGCCCCTCAGAAAAGAAAATTCTGTAACCCTAATTAGAACCTACATTAGACTGGTAAACCACATTTTTATTTGCCTCTACTGCATCCCCTGCTTCATATTATTATTCAACACAAAACCTTTTATTTTATCCATAGGGACAGCAAAGTCAGTAAAATCCATAGCAAAGTGGTACAGCTCTTTTCAGCATTAGTTGAAATAATGTCCTGTTCCTCCTTCCTTTGTGCAGGCTGAAAAGACAGGCTACAGTTTTTTGAGGCTTCAGGCATCCCAGACTTTTCTTCTTTTAAATCCTCCTGACTATATTACGCAGGCGCTTCAGAGCTCGGTCATTCATAGGCTATTTTCTGTCATTAAAAGCGAGATCTGAGCTCCGTTTTTACACGAAACAGTAGCAGTGTTAATTTTGGAAAACGAGCTTGGCTGCAAGATGACAGGCAATTCTACCTGTTTGGACAACTTTACAGTCATTTCTGGAGCTAGAACAGGCAAATTCTCGTGTTGGGAAAATAAAAAGTACCTGTTTGAATTTCTGCGCCTTTACCTGGGCACAGTTCCATTGGACAGCCGCCAGCTCACAGACTCTCCCAATCTCTTCCCTTCTTCTTCTTGCTCCATGACCACCTCTGGTTGCCTTGTTTCCACCATTTTTTCATCCATCCTTGTATTGCCATTGCAAATCGTAGGTTCCAGGTTCAAATCCTGCTGCAGCAAATAAGGAATTCACAACCTGAAGTTGTAATCTTGTGCTCAGAGCCACTCTCTTCCTCAAGATCTGCAGATGCCTTTACAGGCAACACCTCTGGCTGTAGTTCTTCAGTAAATTCCTTAGTAAGCTCCCTGAAGATTCTCCTTTCGAGGCTTAAATTCTGAAATAAATTCAGCCGAAACACCGGCTGCAGCCTCTAACATGAAAATAGTAGAAGACGAGGCTCTCTCTCCTACCAAGCAGACATCCTCCTCCTCCTCCTCCGCCATCTTGGTCCCACCAGAAAATGGGTCCCCCCTGCTCACAGGAAGCAGGAAGTAGGGGGTTTTCCCTGGTGTCCTGGCTAAATTTCCCTCATTCATTAAAAATACCACCAACAGCTTAATCTGGTTCAAGGTCAGTTGGCATTCAATTGTTTCCCCCTCCCTCGGGTCGTGCCTGAAAATAGGCAGGATTTGTCTAATGCACTTACCCGGTCAACAAAAGCTAAATAAATAAATACGTACATACATACATACCTACATAAATAAATAAATGCATACATAAATAAATACATACATGTCTACATAAATAAATACATACATACATACCTAAATAAATAAATAAATAATTTTTGTTTACAGTCTTTGATCAATTCCTGCTCCATCTTTACTGGACTTGGGAACATCTGGCCACTCATGATGCAGTGGAAGGAGAGGAGACTATTATATCATGAGTAACTAAAGCGTTTGGGGGTGTTCCTAATTTTCAGGAAGTATACGATAAGAGTAGATCAAGGATTTGAAACAAAACAAGGTTGGATATAATGTCACCATTAGTATGCATTTCAGTTCTACTAAAAAATGAACTAGATAAACAACATCAATGAGTTTTAGAGAAGGTAAGCATTCATAAAATGTAAGTTTTCAACTAGATATAATGTGAGGCAAAAAGGCTGACAGTGTTCATTTTAAGTTAAATGTCAGTAATCACCATTTAGAGCTTGGTTAGCAAAATGACATTTTATAGCTGGGATCAAACGTTAAGTATGTCACTTGGACATGACTTTACATAACTTCCATCAAAAATACCAGTAGACACATTTTGATTTTTTATTGGTGGTGGTGGTGGTGGGGTGTGTGTGTGTGTGTGTGTGTGGAAGCATTAGGCTACATATCTTTTTTAGAACTCATATAACAAGCACTATATCATTCTGCTTTTCTTTTTAAAGGTGCATTCTTTGTCAGAAATAATTCAGTGTGCGGATCAGAGAATACAGATGTCTACTTTCCAGGTTGCTAGGTAAGATAACAGATGTTCAGTTATTTTCCCTCTGTTCTAGAACGTGTCTTATTTGCTAAAGCCAAGATTACTTTACTATTGTTTATATGCCATACAGATTTATTTGTTCACGAAGCAGCAATTTCTTGATAGCAGGATATAAACTCTGAGGTGGACAGTGGAGATGGGAAAAAGAGCACTTTGTGCATATGTGCTTGACTGCAGATGGTTTCCTAAAGAGTTCCTAGTGTCTAGTGTAGATGGTCTCTGGAGATCGCTTACTGTGGATCCCACCCAATGAGATGGGGTACCAGACAGGGTTTTTCAGTATGTTCAGACACTGTGGGCTGTACAATAGACATGGCTTGCCACAGCATGCAATATATCAAGTCTATACCTGCAAAGTGCCGGGCACAATGCCCCTCCGGATACCAAAGTATAGAAGCTACTTGTAGAGTTCAAACTTTATTCAGTATTCTGATAGAGCTTAAAAACATTAGATTTACATCAATTATGTCTTAATATTATTGTTTTCTAGTTTTTTTTTCTTTCCCCAGCTGTTGGTCTGCTAAACATTACAGGTAATTCAGCACTTATTTCACTGAGTCTTTCAAAATGTATCTGACTCTCCCCTCCTAACCACACAGTAGCTGTTTTGTGTCATCACAGCATATTGTCATGGTGAGCACCATGATGTCATAAACAAAAGTATTGAGAGGTTAACAGAGGAGAGGAAAATGTTTTCAGATGTTTTCTATACAGACTACCAAGATGTACTGTAAATCTTGGAAAGGTACATTGAACGTAAAAAAAAATATTTTCTAATAAATCGTAACAGCTGAAACATTTTAATTATGAAAGCAAATGCTGAAGTTCAGAGCTGCTCTTCAACAAAATAAAATTAATAACACTCCTGGCAAAATACCATGATTGAACTCTACAAGTAGCTTCCATGCTTTTGTCTCTGGAGGGGCATTATGCCTGGCTCTATACAAGGAGCCCCTTAAGGCTGCTACTGAGCTGCAATAACTATATACACCTGAACAAAGAACACTGTCCCCTCGGAGATGCAGAGTCATGTATTTGACTCCTTTATTCACTACACACAGACAAGGGTCCAACATAAATTGCATACAAGATACATAGGGCACACTTAACATTAGTGTCTCAGGCTTTAAGATCCCCCTTCATACATTTCTGTTGCCTAGGACCTTACTCTGTAGATGGACTTCTACAGAACAGCACCCAGATGGGAGGTGTGGTGCTACATTCTTTCAGCTGTCACCCTTCTGGTCCCATTTGGGGTCCCACACAAGATCCCAGGTGTACAGTGCACTCTTTCCATGATTAATTTAGCCTACTAAACACTTATAAGGGTCACACAGATATTTTTATCCAGGAAACTGTACTGTTGGGGATGGATTCAGTGCCATGAAGTGCATTTCAGACAACAGGAATTCATCAATGAACTGATTTACAAATGGCATTAGTCCATAGGATTGTGCTGCCCTGGAGACAGAATTTTATGATGATAATGGAATTTGGAATACAGGTTCAAACGATTTAGGTACTAAATCCCGCAGACTGTAATCCCGATGCTTGTAATCCCGTTTCCAAATTCTCGAAAAAATAATTGCCCAACTGCCGATATTCCCATCGCTGTAAATCCCGACGCAGCAGGAAACCAACTTTTAAAATTCTGTCGCCCAACTACAGAACATGCAGGTTCAAATTAAGATACTGCTTAAAAAAGCACTTTAGGGCATACTGTAGTAATGAGCATTCACACCTCTCATGTAAATGTGCTTCACAATCACATCATGTGTACATTTTAAAGTCTCCAGATCTTTAAACAGAAAATGCATTAATTTAGGTCTAAATTACAGTAGTTAATCGCGATTGCCATCAGCCTCCGCCATACAATCGCCAGCAACAGAAAGCCTATTGTCCTTTTTTTGACAGCTGTCATGGTAGCAAATTAGTTGTCCAACTAATTCTTTATTCCAATTATTGATTAATCATTTCGTCATGGTAGCAAATTACTTGTAGCCTTACAGTGATTAACAGTGATTGTAGTAAATCACTGTTGTATGCCTGATTTAGGAACTCTGTTAGAGCAGTTACTGGTACAGCAAGCGATGGCAGAAGTATGTGCTGTGGTGCCTTCTCAGAAGGGGAACGATAAAATCTGCATTGGAGGCTATTTATTGGTAAAAGAGCGAAATCGTGGTGATGTGTTCTACTGGTGCTGTCAGAGCCGCAAGTCTATGCATTGTCTCGGAAGGGCTTCCACTAATCTAGTCAGTGGTCAACACCACCTAAGGAGCCAGAGGGAGCATAACCATGCTCCAGCAGCAACTGATGCCCCAATTGCATGTGTCATGGCAGCAATGAAACGTAGAGCTGTGAGACACCGACACCCCACATAAATAATACAGGCAGAGATAGCATCTCTACCTGAGAGTCTGACACAGTCTTCCCAAAAAGGCAATGCAGCAGGTAGTGAAACGAGCCAGACTCCTTGACCTGCCTGCTGAACCCCTAACCCTAGAGGACATTGTAGTCCCAGAAGATTTGCGAACTGTCAGTGGCAATAACTGGTTTGCAAGGGACTCCACATGTGGGCAGGATAAAATTTTAATATTTACCACCAAAGAAAACATACAACATTTACATCGAGCATCATACTGGCTGATAGATGGAACTTTTCGAACTGTTCCTCATTTGTTTATGCAGCTGTATTCCATTCATGCACCAGTTGGAACTGCACCTAATGAACGAATTCTGCCACTATTATTTGCAGTAATGTTCTCGAAGTCACAAGAATGCTACACACGTCTTTTTCAAGACATGCAGGACCTTGCAGATGAGGACAATATTAACTTAGCACCGCCCTGATTATAACTGATTTTGAGCTGGCAGCAGTGAATGCATGCAAGTCTGAATTTCCAGACTCGGTAAACAAGGGCTGCCTATTTCATTTTGGACAAATAGTCTGGAGAAAAATTCAGAATTTCGGGCTTTCAGCACTGTATGGACAGGATGCTGAGTTCAGCCTGCTAATGAGACAGTTGATTGCATTGTCTTTTCTGCCAGCCGATGAAGTAAAAACTGTTTTCTTGGAGTTGAAGAAAATTATGCCTGATATAAGCATTCCTCTAATTCTGTGGTTTGAGGACAATTATATTCTGGGACGTGTCAGAAGGCAGATGAGGAATAAAACTGCAATTCGCTATCCTCCAGCTTTCCCTCCTTCATTCTGATCAGTCAGTGAACAGCTAGGACAAGGCATACCAAGAACACAGAATAGTGTCGAAGGATGGCATCGTAGACTTTCAGCTCTTATAGGAGGATCGCATGTAGGATTACACTGATTCATCTCAGAGCTTCGTAAAGAGCAAATAAATACAGAGACCACAATAGAAAATATGAAGCGTGGACTACCAAAATCTCCCCAAAAGTGCTATGCACGTCGTGAGAAAACTCAGGATTGTGGTGAGAACGGTGAGCAGATGCCTCCTTGGAGTACATCAGGGTATAGCCCACAATTTAATTATATGACATTTTTAATCCCATCTTTTAACATTTTTAACTATGCTGCACTACATCATGATCTGGCTACTGGCAAGGCGGTAGGATATGTTTTATGCTAACATGCTCAAAATATTTCAAAAAACTAAATCGATTCTTCTCTGTTTCTTTCAGGTAGTGCACTGTGTTTCCTGAATTTTTGTTACTTTGCGGTAAATAAATAAAGTTTGTGGAACGTCTGCAATTTCAGGTTGGACAGTTTGGCTGATTATAAATAAATAAAGTTTTTTACTTCTACGTCTGTTCAACGTCTGCAATTTCAGGTTAGAATCTCGGGATAAATAAATAAAGTTTTTTTACTTCTACGTCTGTTCAACGTTAGAATCTCGAGATTTTAATCATTCGGGATTTTAATTTTACGGGATATTAGTTTGGTAACGTTAGAATCTCTGGATTTTAATCATTCAGGATTTTAATTTTGCGGGATATTGGTTTTCGGGATTTTAATCTAACATACTAAAATGCCAGCAGAATAGGCCTAATGGTCTTTCGTGTCTGCTCGTTTGGTCAGCCCTCACCCTGGGTGCCAACCTTGCTGTCCCCCTCGCCTTCTCTGGCTTCTCCCTTCCCAGTTCCGGATATTCTTGCTGCATTGGATTTTGCTTCCTGAACCCTTCCCCTGTACCTGTCCCACCCCCTCTTGAACCCCTCCACTGTCTCTGCCTCCACCAGCCCCCTAGGTAGTGCATTCCATAGCTCTACCACCTAATCTATCGGGATTTTAATTATTCGGCATTTCAGTCTCGGGATTGTGGTCGTCAGGAAATTAGTCTACGGGAATAAGTACGTATACCGTTCAAACCCTGCACTGTGGTCATGATTCCTGCTATTCTAACATCAGATTTGTTTCGCCATTGAAGAGAATTGGCATCCTGACCTGAAGTCATATCCAACCTTCTAGTCAACAACTTTTATAATTTTACTTATCATTTGTTGTTTTTCAGTTCAGTAGTTAGTTTTTGAATACTCTGCATTAGTCAGAACAATTAAAGCAGGATTTACTACTTTTCTGATAAAAATATTTTTGGTTTACCGCTTTGTGACTGGGAACTGCTTACTTAAATGTATCTGTTCTGTCAGTGTTTGGCATTGCTAATAAACCCAAAATGTTTTTTAGCCCATTTCTCCCTGTGGCTGGCTGCAGTATGGTGACACCCAGGTGGTGCGGTGCTGGGGGGGCTGGGATCTGTGACGTGCATGGCCTGATGTGGAATATCTCCTGTTTTGGGGGATGGGACAGATCAGAACTGTTCTAGGCAGCTGCTGGAAAACTTGACTCCTGTATCTATTTTTAATGATTGAAAGACTGGAGACAAGGCCCACTTGCAAGGCATTTTTTTTTGTGGGGGGAGGAGCTAAACCCCCTCCCCAAAGTGCTCTCTTCATGGAAGCCAGTAGGATCCCAGACTTAAGACTACTGAGCCCCCCACACACAAAAAAGAAGCACATGCAGATACTGTATATGAAGTGAAACAGTGAGAAACTGAAGCTTTAAATCTAGGCAACTAACTTTTTGATAGCTATATTATGCTCCCACACACAGTTTGTCATTCTGTAACTGTATTATTGCAAGTATGTTGTAAGTTTATTACATAGAAACATAGTATTAGATTAAACCTTTATTAAGGCTGGTGTGACACACACAACACCTATTGCTGCTGAACATTTGTGTTGTGAAAATGTCTTGGTCCAATAAAAGGTAATATTCTTTTGTAAGTTGGTACTTTATATTGCTAATTCTCGTTGCTCCTCAGCCAATTATTTTTGTCTGTCACTGGGAGCTGTACATGACCTACATCCCTCCCCCAGATGTCCTGCTGCAGACTTACTCTGCCCTAGAACACCTCACTGGTGGTTTGTATGACGGATGCCAGCGAGGTGTAGCAATCTGAGTTTGAGGAAGAGCTGCAGTGCTGCTACTTAATATCTTTATTTGGATGCCTTTAAAAGAGAAAATTGTATGAAGGGTTGGGATAAGAAGAACAAAAGAAACTGTTACTCTTCTAGGTATGTTAGCAGATTTTGGACCATTGGTTGTTGATGCTGTTCAGCTGCTTGCTGGGCAGTGACATGCAGATGAAAGGGCTGAGCTGCTCTGTGATAGGAGTGGCTCACTACTTTCTACTACACAAACTTTCCACCCAGTAAGCAGAGAACACCGTCATGATTAGCCTTGCTGATCACTGGCCTGTCACTGTCAAGCCCCTGCAGCCTGAGGTGCAGTGGATATGACAGTGACACACCTCTGAAACTCCTTATTGTAACAATATGTTCACTTAGCGCCTGCACGCAAGCAAACATAAAAACTCTACCTTCAGCTTCAAGCTCCTGGTAAAAGCAGACTGCAACAAGCTTTGTTTAAAATTCCTAGGCCCAGATCATGATTTTTAAAAATTAACTTTGCTTAAAATTTTACCTAAAACACAGGAGAAAACGGCTGAAAAAAGGGAGGTATTAATGGCTTCTCAATCTGCCTTAATATCACCAAAGCACAATAAAGGTCCAACAGGAGCTCCCAATGATAGTGGAAAGCATGCATCCAAGGGTTCGTTTCTTTATAAACAGCAGTCCCTGTCAAAGGGGACAGACAAAAATGATAAAGCTGTCCAACAAGGCATGGCAAAGATGATAAAGATACCAGGTTTTCCGAAAGGTGGAACCTTGACTCCAGTGATGGCAAAAATACAAATAAAAGAGCTTCAGAGCAGGTTCTGGAACCAGTGCCTGCTAAGAAAAAAATAAAACAAAAAGAAAAACATACCCCTGTCACTCCTTCTGCAAGGAATAAGGAGTAGGCAGTGGAACAGAAACAAATGCCCTCAGCAAAGGACATGATGAAAATGTGACAATTTTTCCAGGTCTTTTTGGCTATGGCAAACCTCTTGAATGTGCTTGCCCCCCCCCCCAGGCTCTGGTTTCAATCCAGCAGCCTATCCTGAGGGAGGAAATTTATTATGAAGAAGAGGAGGATGAACCTATAGAACCTGATGGCTCTCAGCAGGAGTTTGGGCCTCCTCCCAGAGTCAGTAGGACTACTCCTCTTATTCATGAGGCAGTTGGTGGACACCCTCAACATTCCCTCTCATGAAACTGAGAAAGATGACGAGGAAGTGGAATTCATGGACACAATAGGACTAACCCCTTCAAGGAGGCTGGTAGTTCCAATACATAAGTCCATCAGAAAAGCCACCTCTAAAATCATGTAAGCACCAAATTCTGCTGCTGGCATTGATAAAAAAAAAAAGAGAAATAGTATCAGGTGGACAAGCAGGAGGTAGAGTACCAGTATGATACTAGAAAATATCTTAGTAGAGGGTATTTTATATGAGTAGTGTAAAATGTGTATGCATTATTACTATAATGGCTTTGCTCTCAAAGTATTAAAGAGGATACCTATTGTGTAACTCTTTAATAGTTCTCTTACCTGTATTTTTGTATATTGTATATGTAGATATTATTAGTATATGAAGCCTTATGGGTTTCTTTTTTAGTCGTAAGTATTTATCATTCTCTACCTGTTCATTTATTAATATGATTTTACATTATATAATTTTGTAGAACTATTTTTGTAGTATTTGGATGCAGAAGGAACCTCACTGGAATGATTTTGTCTCAGCTGAGTCTCCTGTTTATACCAAACCTGAATAAAAGTTTTACTACTACTCCTACAACACAGATTCCTTCCTCAAAAACCACATTGCTCTTAATATTTGAACCCAGGCATATGGTGTCCATCAGGGGACCATTTGGGGAACATGTGCCCGAATTTTGTGTGAATGAACCAATGCATACCAAACCTATGTCTGCATTAATATGTGCTGTTTTTTTTTAACACAGACCCTTAGAAGAAAGACAAAGGCTTTCTGCAGTTTGTAAGACAGCGCCCAGATCCCCCACCCCGAAAACCACTTTGACATTAATATCTGAACCAAGCATCTGGTAGTTGTCAGGGGACCCTTTGGGGAACATGTTATGTGTATTTACCCAAAATTCAGGGCATAGTGGTTTTTCCATTATCTTCACAATTGTTAGTCTCAGGGAAAACAAAGTAGGAAGCAGTGTGCTCCATCCAGCCAGTAAGAGGCACCTTAGAAAACCTGGAATTCCTGATAAATCTACAGAAGTCCCAGACAGAACCAGTGTAAGTTCTGGACCTCGTCAGAGGAGAACTGGATAACCTGCAGGGAAGAACATTCATTCCACAAGACAGGGTAGCAAACCTGATTGCCAGTGCAGAATCATTCATCCCAGGTCATCCAAGGCCTGCAAGGGATTATCTGCATCTCTTAGGGCACATGGCTCCAGCCACAGCTGTGGTGTCATGGGCTTCCCCCAGATGAGTGACATGCAGTACCACCTAAGAGGTTACTGGTCCAAAAGGTCAGATCCCTTGTCCTGCCCAGTACCAGTCTCAAAGAACTTTGTTCAATCACTGTAATGGTGGAAAGAGGAAAACAACCTGAGAGAGAGTATTCCCTTCCTCTAGCAATGTCCAATCAAGGTTCCTACAACAGATGCCACACTGCAAGGCTGGAGTGGTCACCTAGAAGGCCTTAAGTAAGTGGCATCTGGGGCCCACAGTAGACACAGGAGCACATAAGCCTCCTCAAGTTCAGGGCAGTGTTCCTGGCAATGCAGTCTCTTTCCTCCCAGTTGCAGTGTCAGTCAGATACGGGCAGACAGTACCACAACCATGTACAGCATAAACAAACAAGAAGGAATCAGATTCTCAAAACTGTGCACAGAATCAATAAGGATCTGGAATCTACTTCCTGAACATCATAAAATGACTGCACTACATCTGTCAGGCAAAGACAGTATACTGGCAGACTCCCTAAGTGGAATCAGTCAGAGAAACCATGAATGGTCCTTGAATCAACAAGTGCATGCTTCATTTTTCAGATGGTAGGACACTCTAGAAAATGATCTGCAATAGAACTGCAAGCCCTTTCCACAGATCCAAACTTAGTGTAGTTTTCTAGGCAGCACTCTATCTCCCCTGATACCAAAATGTGTGTTTCGGCATTAATTTTGTGGTGCCTAGTACAACTAGGGTAATTGCTGCTAACCCAAGTGATTTTTAGCTGGTAAATCCTATTTGTTTTGTAACATCTATACTCCAAGGGCTGTGACCTGGGATTTCCCTTCTGGGTCACGTGGTATTTAAAACTTGCCCCTCTGCGATCGGGGCGAGTTCACGCCTATGCACGTGGAGACGTGTGCACAGACATGCGCGTCTGTGCGTGTCTAGTGTGTCCAGTGTGATAAGTTGGACTAGGGGATTGTAGACGTATGCCTAACTAGGCAAACAAGTGCAGCTATAGTGGTCTCAAAGGTGACAGTAAGTGTTGCTGAGTAGTTAATGCAATACAGTTATGATTACAGTCACCTAGGTCTTGATATTTGGCTGTTATCTTGCCAGTATATTTGATTCACTTATCTAACATGGCAGTCTCACTACCCCCCATGTTTGATCATGTAACTATCACTACATCTAATGGGCTCACAGGGCTGCAGTGTATAGATTGTCCTATGTTTGATGTTTTGTCTGGGGAATTTCCTTCACAACCCTTTATGTGTAAAAAATGCACTGAGATTAAGGAATTATAGCTCAAAATTAGCACATTTAATTCTAGATTAGCAGCCTTAGAGGTTAGTCAACTGCAAATGCATAACAGATTCAATGATATAAACGTTCTCCCATTGGTGGGTAGTGCTAATCCTCCTTTACCACCTACAAGTGACACAGTACCAACCACCATATATAGGCCTACAGATATCTCATGCATACCATCTACAGCACATACTGTAAGGCCCCTTTACTGAAAGAACCTTTAGACACCTCCAGAAAAAGAGCAAGGAAAGATGATATGTTACACTAAGATGATGACACTTGGTATACAATAGAAAGTTCCAGAGCTTGCAAAAGAGGGAGAAAGGCACAACTGTACAATATTTCCTTACAAAATAGATTTGACCCCCTTTTTCCTGATACACCTGGCACAAGTTCTGGTGATTCCATTCTGGCGAGTGTTACAGCGACAGACCCTAATGGCATTCTACCTAGCACACTAATGCCCATTTCTGAAGGTCCACTCCCAGTCAGCTCTAACATTAGCAATCTACCAACATCCTGTGAGCTTTTAATAGACCTATCAACAGAAATACCCCATCTTCCCTTAACCAATGATACTTTACCGAGTCCACAACAAATATTTGTACTTGGCTACTCTATCATTAAACACTTGGATAGGTCTATATGCAACCCAGACAAGGCCAACAAAACATGTTCTAGCTTTAGTGGAACTAAGATCTCTGATCTAACTAGACTGCTAAATAATATTCTAAAGGACAGTGGGAGCATCCTTATCACACTGTTACATGCAGGAGCAAATAACATCTACCAGGACGCCATACAAGACATCAAGGAATCATTTGTGGCTATGACTAACAAGCTTGTAGAATTTGGGGCCGATATCTGTATGTCGGAAATCCTCCCCATCCCTTGTTTCTCTCCATTTCTCAATCAAAAATTTAAGATTATAAATGAATGGCTTTACAAGTAGTGTATGCAACAAGGCATCACCTGTGTTACCCACTGGGAAGAATTTAACAACAAAAAATAATTGTTCAGTGTTGATTGGCTACATCTTAGCAGACAGGGCAGTACTGTTCTGGGACAGAAGTTTTTATCAGTCATACACAAACATTTAAACTAAATACTGGGGGTGGGATGGGGAGCTCTCATTCATCTCAAAAATATTTTGCTAATATCAGTAGACGTTCTACTCATCTGTTACAGTGTGTAAGCTTCAATGCCAAATGTCTGACCCATAAATTCGATGAACTAAAAATTAGGGCCTGTAATGACAACATTGACATTATCTATGTTTGTGAAACCTGGGGAGATGAAAAGGCATCATGGGAAGCCACTATCGCTGGTTATGCAACATTCTACCAAAACAGGAAAGGTGGTGTTATCAATAACCAAATAAAAGCTATTGATGTTTCCAGCTGTGTCAAAAAACATGACAAAAATACCAAAATTATCTGGGTAAAACTGTACCTATCTGCCAATGAGTATGTGATTTTGGGGTCTTGTTACTGCCCTCCTAGTTCTCCTGTAGATACTCTGGATGCTATACTCTGGGAAATAGAACAAGCTGGCTCACTGGGAAACATTATTGTCACTGGTGACTTTAATTTAGGTAACATTAACTGGCACAGTTATACTGTGGCTAGCAGTAATGGCAATACATTTTTGTCTACCTGTTTAACCTCAAATCTCAAAGTGTGTTTTCTCTCCCACCAGAGGTGATAAAATCCTCGACTTAGTCATTTGTCATGAAGATTTGGTTATTGATAATGTCAAAATGAGTAATCCCATTGGCAACAGTGACCATAATACTGTCCTTTTTACTATTCATAAAGATAGTGTATACCACTTTAACCTGACTGTAATATATGTGTACGATAGGGCAAACCTTAGTGCAATGAAATATATGACTAATCTTAATTGGGACTCTGTTCTCTCTAATTTATCCCCTGAACAATGTTGGGACACTTTCAGAAATATACTTTGTCATCTAAGTTGAAAATCTCCAATCATAGACAGGCCCCAAAATGGTCAAACAATTCCATTAAAAAAATTATCAGATTAAAAGGGAAAAAATATAATATCTATCTTAGAATCAAGTCTAGCTTCTGCTGGAATTCATTAAAAAAAAGTTCAAATGAAATGTAAATCTATGATCAAAAAAGCTAAAAGTAGATGGGAATACAAATGGGCCAGTAATACTAAGAAAGGTAGATGTACAGAAGGCCGTAGCCCATATATGTATATCTCCAGCCAGGCTGGTACATCATTCCCATTTATAACAGATGGCAATCTAGGTTTTGTTTGAATTTAATAAAGTTAGTGGATCCAGTTATTGACCTGGGAAGCGAGTTCCATGAGGGGATAATTCTTTGGGTATAGAAGGACCACCTTTTGTTAGTTCTAGGATAAGTAAGCGCCAATTGATATTTATGGCTCCTTAGATCACAGTCCCATATACTATAGGACATTCCCAGATCAGACATTAGTTCAGTGTCAGTGGAAACTTTATGCATTAGCAGAAGATCCAGTCTGATTCTCCGCTGCTCCAGAGAGTACATGTTTAGTTTGTCCAGTCTTTCATCATGCCTTTTCAAACAACATGAAGTCTTGCTATATTATAGACATTAGCAGTTTGATCCAGCTCTAGAACTGCCCCAGAGTGAAATGGTTAAAACCATTCCAAAATAGAATTTTGGCACGAGAGCAGCTCTATCTGTGTCATTTCAAACTTGAACTGTCAGATTCTTTACTCTGCCTCAGTGAACAGTCGCTCCGGAGATTTCTCCTTCTCTCGGTTCATTTCTCGGTTTAAAAGTGTTTTCTCGGTTGGATTTAACCGAGAATAGTTTTATTTTAACATCAAAACCATCAGGTTCAAGCCCTATCTGTGGTAACCGTAAGTAAATGAAGGTTTTGTCTGTGTGGAACTTGTAAGTTATCGGTTCGGTTTTGAACCGATCAGTGGGTTTAAAACTCATTTAAAACTAAAAGTTACTATTTTAGAGTCCGGTTCCCGGTTCTTATCGGTTCTAAAAAAAACGGATTTGTTACGTTTTTTTCCAATACCCGTGACACGGTTAGGAACCGATAAGGGTGTCTTGCCTGGCACTGCCGTTAAAAGGGCAAGTTTTTGGTTAGGCTGGCATTATGTCTGAGAAACCCAAAAGAAAAACCGGGCCCACTGGGTTTCAACACTGTGATGTTTGTGGGGAAGTCTTTGCCAAGGCTGACCCACACACCAAATGTGTTTATTGTCTGGGGTTTGACCACCTCCAGTCAGACTGCCAGGTATGTAAGAATTTCCCTGCAGCCACCCTGGAAAAAAGATTGGGCAGGCTCAGGGAACGAGAGGCCAAAAAGTCCGCTGACCCGGATGGCCAGCCCGGTTCGGTGCCAACCGAACCAGCGGGAGTGCCCTCTGACCAGGGCCAGACTTCCTCGGCCAAAAGAAAAGCTGGTTCTGAGGAACCAATTCCAGTAAAGAAAACAAGAAAATCAGCAGGTCTGGAGTCCAAAATTCCTTCTCCAACTGCTGCAGAGATAGCAAAATCCATACAAATTGTCCAGTCACTGTCTCAGGGTCCGTCCGAACCACCACTATCTGGTAAAAGGTCGGTTCGTCTGGTCCCAGTGGTTCAGGATTATGATATTGAGGAATTGTATGAACCAGAGGAGGGGGAGGAGGATTATGAACAGTATGAATGTGGCTGGGAAGGTCTGGGTGTGCCCATTGAACCGGACATCTCCCCAGACAGACCTTTAGAATCTCCCCCTATGCTGTCTGAGTCCCCATCTCATTTTATGTTTTATAAAAAAGTTGCTGAAACCCTCCAGCTTCCTTTACTTTAGAAGAGGCTGTGGATGAGCAAGAGGAGCCTGATTTTGTAGAAATGATGGATATTCCAGAGTCTAGGAGATTGTCTATTCCTTTACATAAGTCTTTTAGGAAACAAACAATTAAAATTTTAAAAGCTCCTAATTCTGTGCCTCCTGTAGATAAAAAGATGGACAGAAGGTATACATTGTCAGGCCCTGATACAGAATTCCTTTCTCAGCAATGCAGTCATGTTGGGGTAGTTCAGGCTGCTGCCTGTGATAAGTTAATATTCCCTGGCTTCACATCCTCCTGACAAGGATTCCAGGAAGATTGATGCCATGGCAAAAAAACGTATATGGCAGCCTCTCTGGGACTCAGGCAAGCAAATTATATGGCTTATGTAGCTAGGTATCAGAAATCTAGATGGGATACTGTTATGCAAGTGGCCAAGCAGGCCCATGGCCAGCTAGCTAGTGAACTAAAACAGGTGGCTGCTGATGGCATTGAAGCCTCTAAGGTTCAGTTTCATGCTGCTGTGGATGTTAATGATGTTTCCTCTAGGGTCATGGCCACATCTGTAGCTTTTCGTAGGTTGGCCTGGCTCCAGGTGTACTAGTTTGTCACAGGATACCCAGACTAAGGCTATGGATTTTCCTGTGGTGGGAAATTCTCTGTTTGGAGAGCAGACAGAGAACTACATGAAGAAGATGGATGAATATAGGACTACTTACAAGAGTGCCCAGGCTAGGGCGGCAAGCCACTCCTCAAAGGCATGCCCCAGGGGTAGGGGTGAGCCTTTCACAGGCCTTTCTACCAGACTCAGGCCTCCTCTGCCTATGCTCAGAGGGGCTTCTTCAGAGGCAGGGGCAGGCAGAGGTGGGCAGACCTGCTCCCACCCCCAGCCTAAAGCTCCTGCAAACAGGCACCCTGATGGGGTGCCCAGGGCCAGTCTCCTGCCAGTGGGGGGCAGGCTGGCTTACTTCAGTCAGGGGTGGGCTTCTTTAACCTCAGACAAGTGGGTTCTGGAAGTAGTAAGCCAGGGTCTGGTTCTCAGCTTCAAAAGTTTCCCAAGTTGAGAAGCAGACTTTTCTACTAAGTGCTTCAGAGACCCTCGCTCTGGAAACAGAGGTCTCATCCTGTTAGCTCTCAGAGCAGTAGAAAGGGTTCCTCCCTGCATCAGGGCAGGGGTCTGTATTCAGATACTTCCTTACCCCAAAAAGACAGCAGAGTGGCGGCCCATTTTAGATCTCAGATATCTGAACAAGCATCTTTTGAAACCAAAGTTCAAAATGGTAACTCTGGCAATGATTTTACCTTCCCTAAGGCCAGGGACTGGCTAGCCTCCTTGGACCTCAAGGATGCCTATTTCCATGTCCTAATCAGAAGATCCCATCGAAAGTACCTCAGATTGAACTGCCCTCAGGTCATTACCAGTTCAGAGCAATGCCCTTGACCTTACCTCTGCTCCAAGGGTATTCACAAAGTGTCTAGCAGTGGCAGTGGCCCACTTAAGGAGGCAGAGGATTGCTGTTTTTCCCTATCTAGATGACTGGCTCATTGTAGGCCAGTCCCCAGAACAGGTAAAATCTCACCTGCAGGTCACCCAGCAGCTTCTCACCTCCCTGGGTTTTCTGCTAAACCTACCAAAGTCAGTTCTGGAACCAGTCCAGGCAAAGCTAGCCAGAGCCTTTCTTCCCCCAGAAAGGGTAAGGAATTTAGTGGCTCTGGCCTCTTCCTTCACTCTGCAGGTCTCTCGACCAGCAAGACACTTTCTGCAGCTCCTGGGGCACATGGCTGCATCCACAGCTGTTGTGCAGGGAGCCAGATTTCAGATGAGAGACATTCAGTTTCACTTGAGAACCTTTTGGTCTCAGAGAAGAGACCCCTTTTCCAAGTTGGTCCCAGTGACTCGAACCTTGATCCTAGCTCTCCAGTGGTGGCAGGATCAGAGCAATTTAAGAGCGGGGGTCCCCTTCATTTCCCCCTTCTCGACATTGACTCTCACTACAGATGCTTCCCTTCTGGGTTGGGAGCCCACATGGGCGACCTTTCCCTCAGGGGTTTGGTCCCCAGGAATCTCTGCTCCAGATCAATTTGCTGGAACTCAGAGCTGCTCTTTAGCTCTTCAAGCTTTTTCTGCATCTGTCCACGACAAGGTGATACAAGTCAGAACAGACAACACCACAACAATGTGGTACATCAACAAACAGGTGGGCACTCGGTCTTCAGCTTTGTGCACCGAGGCAATGAAGTTGTGGTCTCTGGCCTATTCCCTGAACACTTCCCTCATAGCAGTTCATCTTCCAGGGAAGGACAATGTCCTAGCGGATGCCCTCAGCAGGATTTCCCAGGGCCATCACGAATGGTCCTTGGATCCTCAAGTGCTGGGGATAGTTTTTGCCAGGTGGGGCATCCCTCAGATAGATCTTTTTGCAGCCCCAGACAATCACAAACTTCCTCTGTTCTGTTGCAGGCCTCAGTGCTGGGCTCAGTTCCCTGGATGCCCTTCTTCTGGATTGGGAGGGAAAGTTGCTCTGCTTTCCCCTTTCCTCTCCTATTCAAAGTACTAGTCAAAATCAGATCTCAGCCTTGCAGGGTGATTCTGATTGCCCGGATTAGGCCAGGCAGCCCTGGTACCCACTCCTTCTGTCTCTGACAGTCCATCTTCCCTGTGCCTCCCCAGGAATCACAATCTGTTGACTTGTGCCCAGGGAAGGGTTTGGTATCGGACCTCAATCCCTCAACCTCAAGGCCTGGCTCTTGAGGAGTTAGAGTTGCTGATTTACACCCTCTCAGGGTGTTCTTGAGATCCTAAAGGCTTCCAGAAAGCCTTCCACTAGGAGCTACTTATAGTTCTAAATGGAAAAGGTTTTCCATTTGGTGTGCTGGGAAAAATATTTCCCAGAATCTGCTGAATTGCCCATTTTGTTAGATTACATGGTACATCTTAATTCCTTGGGTCTCAGACCAGCTACCCTGAGAGTTCATTTGGCAGCTGTGTCTGCTTTTGTGTCAGCAGGAAAGTCATCCCTCTTTCCTCTCATCCTGTGTTTTCCAAGTTTTTTAAGGGATTACTCCATACTAATCCTCCCTTTAGGGAACCGGCCCTGCTTGGGACCTTAATGTTTGCATTGCCCAGTTAATGCAACCCCTTTGAACCTCTGTCTTCTGCAGAGCTTAAGTACTAACTTGGAAAACTGTTTTTCTAGTGGCTATCACTTCTGCCAGGACGCATAAGTGAATTGCAAGCCTTGTCAGTGGAGACTGACTTTATTTCTTTCCACAGGGATAAGGTAGTCCTTAGGACTAATAGGAAGTTTTGCCTAAGGTGGTTTCAGATTTCCATCTTAATCAATCTATCTCCCTTCCAGTATTTTCACTGATCCTCCTCTTCGGGTGAAAGGAGGTTGCACAGCCTGGATGTTAAGAGAGCTCTTAGTTATTATATAGAGCGTACCAAAGGTCACAGGTTCGAATCCCTCCAACTTTTCCTTACCTATGGTGAAGTTGGGAAAGGCAAACCTGCCACTAAGAGATCAATAGCCAGGTGGATTGTCTCTTGTATCCAATTTTGTTATCAGAAAGTGGGCAGAGCCTCCCCACCGGTTTGAGGGCTCATTCTACCAGGGGTACAGCTGCGTCTCTAGCTGCTGCCAGAGATATCCCTTTATTAGAGATTTGCCAGGCTGCTACTTGGAAAACGGTACACACTTTTACCAAGCATTACTCCCTGGATGTCCAGGCCAGGAGAGATGCTCGGTTTAGCACAGCTGTTCTTCAGAGCCTATTCCTAAGTAGGTTCTGCCCCTCCTCCATGGAGGTACTGCTGTGTATTCTGCTAATGTCTATAATATAGCAAGACTTCATGTTGTTTGAAGAAAAATTACTCACCTTAGTAATGTTGTTTCTTCTAATGGAGTCTTTATATTATAGACCTCCCAACCTGCTCCTCTCAGAACCTCTACTTGGTGGGGTGCGGGCAACTTAGTGTGGGCACTACTTATGTCCTGTTAGCATTTTGTCCCCTTTGGGACTTTGGGGTGTGTATGTATGCGCGTGTGTGTGTTTATTATACTTATGTTCCATTTTCTATTATTAGAATGGTGTTAGTATTTCTGGTCCCCTGACTTGAGTCTTGGGTGTTGGGACCATCAATGGTTGTTATTATTTAGGTAGCCATTTGGCTAGTGTAGGTTACAGCTTCCACAGACCTTAGTGAGTTTGGCTCGTAAAGATCTGACAGTTCAAGTTTGAAATGACACAGATAGAGCTGCTCTCGTGCCAAAATTCTATTTTGGAATGGTTTTAACCATTTCACTCCGGGGCAGTTCTGAGCTGGATCAAACTGCTAATGTCTATAATATAGCAAGACTCCATTAGAAGAAACAACATTACTAAGGTGAGTAATTTTTTCTTATCGTACATGTTAGTAATAAGTTTAGTGACTCTCCTTTGCACCCCCTCCAGCGTATTCACATCTCTCCTAAGGTAAGGGCTCCACAGGGGAGAACAGTAGTCCAAATGTGGTCTAACATAAGCCCTATATAGTGGTAAAATACAACCCCGATCGCTTGATGTAAAGCTTCTTTTGATATTTCCTATAAGTCTGTTGGCCCGGTTTATAATATGATTGCAGTGACTATGGAAAGATAAATCTGAGGTAATTATTATGCCTAGGTCCTTTAGCTGCGCTACTGGTGTTAATGCATGACCATTTAATATATATTGGTTTTGTTTATTTGTAGTTCCCAGATGCAATGTAATGCATTTACTGCTATTAAATGTCACACAATTATTTACAGCCCAGTCCTCGAGTTTTTTTTAAATCATTGGTGAGATTCAAGATGTCTTCCTGAGTTTTAACCTGTGCTGCTATTTTTGTATCATCCACAAACTTGATGACAAAGCTGTTGATATTTTCAGTCAGGTCAGATATAAAAATGGAAAACAGTGTTAGGCCCAGTACCGACCCCTGAGGTACTCCATTGCTAACCGGACATGATTTTGACATGTACCCACTAATACACACCCTCTGGGTCTGATTGTTCAGCCATTCTTCCACCCAATTAGTGATTGTATTATTTATTCCTAATGTTCTCATTTTGGTTATTAAAGTATCATGAGGGACTTTATCAAACGCTTTACAGAAGTCCAGATAAATGGCATTTACTGGTATGTTGCTCTCCAAGGTTCTACTAATAAATTCATAAAAAATCAGGTTCGCCGACAGACAGGACCTATTATTTTTAAATCCATGTTGGGTTTGGTCCACCAAACCCTTATTTTTTATATCCTCTTCAAGTTTAATTTTAAGTATTGACTCAAAAATCTTTCCTAATACACTGGTCGGGCTGATGGGTCTATAATTTGATATGTCTCCTTGATTAACCTTTTTATACATTGGGGTGACAGCAGCAATTTTCCATCATTTGGTATTTTATGCAACAGTAAAGACATATTAAATATTTTGTGGAGTGGTTCCACTAACCAGTCTTTAATTTCTCTGAGTAATCTGGGGTGTAGTTTATCGGGACCTGGAGATTTATTTTTATTAATACCACTCAGTTTACTTAAGATATCAGTTTTGGAGATTTTCATGTAGTCTTCAGCCTTATTTCCTGGGGGTGTATTATTAACTATATTTTTTTTGGATTGAAGACAGAACTGAAGTATTTATTGAATTCCTCAGCAATATCCTGAGGTGCTGTTATCTCCTGAGTTTATAGTCAGAGGCTCAATTGTCCTCGCTGTTTGTTTTTTATTATTTATGTGAGAGTAAACACTCTTTCCTCCATCATTCCTATAGGCTAGTCTGAACTCAAACTTTTTCTTTTCCATCTTTATTTTATTTTTGCAGTTCTTTAGAATTGTCTTGTATTTACATTTATTATAGTCACTGTTGTGTTTTTTTATTATTCTGTATTCCTTTTTTTTGTTTTATTAATTTTGTTATGTTTGGTGTTACCCAAAAGGGTATTTTTACCTTTTTGTTATATATTGTCTTATTTGGAACATATTTTGCTTCCGAGTTGTAGGATTTTATTTTTAACATTTGTCCAGACCTGGTTAGGAGAGGTGGAACCATTGTCCCAGTTCCAGTCATGAAGGTCTTGATTTATTTGGGCAAAATTTGCTTTGTTATGGTTTTTGAAGACTATTTTCCCAAGTTCAGGTTTTGTATGTATATAGGTTTCGAAGGTTATAGTCATATGGTCACTATTTTTTATCGGTTCTTCAAGTTGGATGTTTCTAATTTTGTCAGGAATATCAGTCAAGAGTAAATTCAATACATTGTGTTTCCTAGTTGGTTTTTTAATTAATTGATATAAGCCATTAGTAAAACATGCATCTAAAAAGGAATTTTCCTGATTGTTACTACCCAAGGCATCATTCCAATTTATGCCAGGGAGATTAAAATCACCCAATAATATTGTTTCATTATAGTTTGATTTATTATTAATACTGTCAAGGATTTCCTGGTGTGCTAAGGACATTATATCAGGTGGCCTATAACATAGGCCAATAAATAACTTAGGATGTTTATCCCTTAATAACTCAATCCTAATTATTTTGCAGGATGTATTTTCAGTTAGATCCTTGATTGGTTTAAAATTAATATTGTTTTTTTATGAATAGGGCCACCCCCCCTCATTTTTTTACTATTCTGTTTTTATAATAAGTTGCATACCCTGGTATATTTGTAGTCCAAACTGAGGTGTCTCCCCACCAAGTTTCCGTTATTGTTGCTATGTCAATATTATCTTTATTCAATATAATTTGTAATTCATCCATTTTTGTTCCATGTAGACTTCTTGTATTGGTTAGAAGGAATGACAGACCTGGTTTTTTTTGCTGTGGATGATTTGTCTTTTGTTTTATTATTAACTTCTGGTAGATTGTTGTTTGTGCGAGTTAGAAATTCCCCTTGCCCCATTTTACTCAGTTTTTTTTAATTTTTTCTTGGTTCAATGTGTTGTAGAAAATATATCCTAGGAGCCGGGATCCTTGCTTACTCAAATGAAGCCCATCATGTCCATACAGTATGTTATTATTTTCAAATTTGTCCAATGTTTTTATACATTTTGTGTTGTTTATAAGGCACCATCTACGTAGCTAATTGTTAAAGCTTGCTAAAAAATCTAATAGTAAACATTTTTTCTCTTACATCAACTCTTTAAAAAACCCCATTGCCAGGTTGGCCCTTTACTTGAAAATAATCAGCTTATTCACAACCCCACTGCCGTGGCTGACTTATTCAATACAACATTTTGTAATGCTTTTTCAAGCAATATTCAAAACACTTCTTGCCATGACCCAGAAAGTATGGATCCACTTATTAGTTTCAGTACTGATAATATTAGAAATAAGTTGCTGACTTTAAAGGGAAAATACAGCCCTGGTCCAGACAACATAGCTGGTC
Source organism: Neoceratodus forsteri (assembly GCA_016271365.2). Lineage (NCBI taxonomy): Eukaryota > Metazoa > Chordata > Ceratodontiformes > Ceratodontidae > Neoceratodus > Neoceratodus forsteri. The sequence goes on from CM057456.1 coordinate 215,229,249, forward strand.
ACTTTCTATTCTTGTTAGCTGCTACTTTTACTTACCCTTTGAAAACAATGTTTGACATATTTCTGGCAAAAATATTATGTTCGTAATGATTGGAAGGAGGCATATGTTATACCCATTCATATGAAGGGTACGAAAAAACAACTGGGAGAATTACAGGCCCATCAGTCTCACCTCCTCAATATGCAAGCTTTTTGAAAGTCTAATCAAAGACATCATCACTCCTACCCTCAATAACCATGATCCTGAGCAACATGGGTTTAAAGGTGGCAGAAGTTGCCTCACCAATCTGTTATGCTTTTATGAAAACAATAGTTCCCTACTTGACAGCAGAATACCTTGTGATGTTGTTTTCATTGACTTCAGTAAGGCATTTGATGTAATGCCCAATTGGGCCTTGATCCAAAAACTGTGTAAACTCAAAATCAACACTTTTATTATCGATTGGATCAAAAATTGGCTCAACAACCGTACACAACATGTCATTAGTGGAACCAAATCCAGCAAAGGGACAGTTAGCAGCGGGGTGCCCCAGGGATCTGTCTTGGGCCCCTGTCTCTTTCAGGCATTTACTGCAGACTTAACTACTAAATGTTTCTCTATATCAACGAAATATGCTGATGACGTTAAAATCGGGGGACCATGTGCTAATCCATCCCATGTCGAAGATATGCAGCATGACCTGAACATTATTACTAATTGGGTAGTAACCTGGGGGATGAAATTGAACCCTTCCAAATGCAAAGTTGTGTATCTGGGAACTAATAATCCAAATAACATTTATACAGTGGCAGGCCCAATATTAAGTAAAACTACTGATGAAAAGGATTTGGAGATTACTATTTCGGACAATATGTCATATAATAAACATCTTCATGAGGCCATTAATAAAACAAATGGAGTTCTGTGGTCAGTCTCTAGAAACATTAGATCTACGGCTCCAGAAGTCAGGATGCCTTTATTTAGGGCATATGCTAGGCCTCTCCTGAAGTATGCCTCTCAGCTCTGGTGCCCATATCGTAAATCAGATTGTAATTTGCTTGAAAAGGTCCAAAGGAAATTTGCTAAACACATATCAGGACTTCAGACAGTTTCCTGTGATACAGACTGCAGTTCTTAAAATTGATGCCACTTGCTACTTGTCACCTTAGAGGAGATCTCCTGCTCCTCTATGATATAATTCATGATCCTTATTTAATGTGTGAATTGGGGTTCCAGTTTAAAGACCACTCACATGACACTAGGGGTCATCCCCTTCAATTGGTTGGCAAATCCTTTCACCTTACTGACTGAAAATATTTTTTTACCTGTAGAACTATTGGACCTTAGAATAGACACCGTTAAACATTGTCAGAAGTGAGACTAAAAACACATTTAAGTATCGACTTGACAAATTAATAAATTCAGATGGTGTTCTCTCTTACTATTTTTTGGCTTAGCATAAGAGCAATATGGGCTTATGGCCCTCTGGCTCTTTACTTCACTGTAGTATGTACTGTAGTATGAAACTACATAATATTCCACAGAGACAAGGTAGTCCATAGGATAAATAGGAAATTGCTACCTAAAGTGCTTCGGCTGTTCTTCCTCATCCATCGCCTGGTTCCCCAAGACCACCTCTCTGGTCAAACCCAAATGGTCTACAGAGGGGATACAACTTCTACCACCCAGGAGGTTCTTACTGAGGTCCCACAAAGATCTATTCTCAGACCCATCCTGTTCTTGCTATTTGTAAACTCCCTTCCCAAGGATAGCATCACATGCAACTCTGTACTTGTGCTAATGACCTTATCCCATACCATAGTGATAAAACCCCAGCAGAACTCTCCACCACACTTACAAACAACTTTTGTGCCACTCATCAATGGTTCCAAACTAACAGACTCCTGGTCAGTGCCAAGAAAACTAGGGCCATGTTTTTTTGATCAAAATCAAGACTAACCAGGGTAGCCAGGGACACTTCCCCCCTCAATATCCTTTCTCCTAATGGGCTTCCCCTGGAATCTGTTATCTCCTTAAGATACCTCGGAGTCACCCTTGACCCAGCACTGACTTTCGCTGATTACATAGGTCTTACAGTTCAGCACATAACCAGAAGACAGGTACTGGATACATGCCTAAAGATTACCTGACCCCTGAAGCTAGGCTCACCATCGCCCAGGGCACCCTACTCCCCCTATTGGACTACTGCTTACCCATCTATTCCCAAACCACATCTGCCAGACTCTCAAGACTAAACACAGCCTATAATAACATCTGTCAATTTGCACTGTTGGCCCCTTACTCTACTCACCACTGCTCCCTCTACCATGCACTTGGATGGTTCCCCACATAGGCCCACCATGGATACCTGCTTGGCTGCCTTATAGATAAATCCATTAGAGAAAAAAGATGTGTCCCCCTTACACCCTTATTCTAGCCGAAGCTTTGCCTTTGTGGTCTCTGTAACTCTTCCGATCTCTTGTTAGAGTGCCCACAGGTCTCCACATGCATGGGCCAAAAGGCCTTCTCTACAGTCACCCCAAATCTGTGTAAGAGCCTACCAGCCCCACTAAGGACTCTAGACTCCCATCTCCTATTTAAGTTCCCCTATAAGTCTCACCTTACAGTGACAGTATCCTGTTCCTGTTCCCTTGGTTGATTACTATACCCTGTCCAAGGGTAGCCAGACTGTCCAAACTTTTGACCTTGGACTTGTTTGTATTGTATCCATAAGTTATTGGTACTGATTTTCTCCTGTGGTCCTTGTAATACCACTGTACTAATGGCACTCTACTTATTTAAGCAATAATGACAAAAGAGCCAGTCATTTCCTAGGGATTAATGACCAGCTGGGGGGGAAGGGTGGCCCAAAGCACTCAACCAGCTGGTCTTTAATCAAAAGGAATGACTGTCTCTGAGGTCATTATTGTGATTATAAGTCTAATTGCAATAATGAGTTCTTTGTTTCATTTCTAAAATGCTTTTTGTGGGGCTGTTTCTGTGGCGCGGTGTGTGCTGCTCCGTGCATGAAATGCTGGGTTGATGAATATTCAAGAGGCACTAAACATGTATACCCAATGAGAGCAAATGGAGATAGTCCCGTTCATTATTATTCATGAGATGCAACATGAGGAAGTCAACAGACAGAGTGATTTAGCCATCTCCGTGAGCCAGTCTTCAACCTCAGCACCCCAGAAGATGTCAAAATTTGTGCCAGGAACTGCCATTTCTAATGCGATTTATTGCCATTTGTGTTCTGAGGTTCTGTGCTGAAATGGTTTTGTGAGACTTTCGGTATGATTCCCCGCTTGACAACAGGGTAAAAGTAAACAGTGTGAGTAGTGGGAACAGCTGATCGGCTGCTGCACCAGTCATTTCTAAGAGATTTCAGACTGGCATGGCAGCCAATCAGTGAGCTAGCTGAGCTTATGAATAAGTAATTAGACTTATAATTGACTGTACTTGCCACTCGCACTATATTCACTTTATGCTCCTGTGTTTTTTTTCTCAAAAGTGATGTAACTCTGCTTATATGTATGCTCCTTTCTTACTGTGCTGTGTCACAGATCCACTCTGGGGGTCAAGCCCTCTGCTTCCACAGTGCCCAACCTTGAAGTGCGTTTCGTGAACAGGGGACAAACAGGAACACCCTCCTGTTTGTTTTGGGTCTGAGCAAACTACCAGTCTCGAGTCCTGGGGTCAATTATGATTCCTTTTTAGCTAGCACACCCAGGTAACCGGTACAAATATCACACTCTCTTCAGGAAAAGAAACGCACTGCTTGACCAAGCGGGTATACAACCAACCTGGTTCACAACCCCCTGCCTACTCAATTGAGACACTGGTATTTTCTTACCTTGCTGGATGGTTACATAGATCCTTGTTAGCGTGGCTGCGTACAGTGACACACTAAGCAATTTAACAGTTATGTCAGAATTATCAATTCTGTCCCACCATTCACACTCAAAATGAGCAAGTTCCCAGGCAGGTTTAGGGAAAAACAAGGTTTACTAAAATTAAAAATAGTAAGTAAATAAATACAGAACATATATACATCAAGGTTACAGTCAGAAAAGAAATGGACAAATACAAAACAAAGTGCCTTGTAACTAATTTAGCTAATTCTACCTCATGTTTCCAGTTGACAAATGATTTGGGCTGTTACCTATCTCAGCAGAAGTGTCCCTTAGAAGTCCAGAAACAAAAATGACTCTTAGAAATCCAGAAAAGAGTGTCAGTCCTTTCAGCCAAGCTTCACCAATATTAGGGAGGCCAGAATGTCTCTCCCTCCTTGTGATATCACAGCTCTGAGCTGCTAGTGTGAGGTCACACTCAGCCCTGCATACTTAATTTGTAACATGCAGCTGCATAGGCAAACTGGTCAGATTACTACTTGATTGGAATCTGCAAATACAACAGTATTTTTAATTACAACAAGACAGTCTGTCTTCCTCAGAGTATGGTTTACAATACCCTTTGATGTTGCAGAAATATCCTGTAAGGTTAATTCACATATGCTTTCCAAAAACAATCTTCCTTCTGTTATCCTATAAAATGTAACCTTTTACACCAGTCTTTCTAAGTTCAAAGCAGTTGTTTTTTTATAACCTGTTTGTATAACAGCTACACAGATTTTGGCAGGTAGGAGTCAAAACAGGAAAGGAAGCTCTAGCCAGCTTATCCTCTAGGTCAGCGAGAGGGCAGACCATTTTTTTTCTTCTCTTTTAAAATCCAATGTTCCATGAGGCTCTGCTGCTTGGCCTGTTTCCTAAGCAGGACTGCCATACAAAATATAGATTTAGAGCAAAATTACATACACATAACTGGCAGATGGCTATTCACGTTACATCCCTCCCTCCTAGACTGAATTTGTGGGAATCCATTCCTAGGCATGGGATGAGTTTCACAAATTCAGTTCACTGCTCTAACTCTTGGGATAGCCCATCTACATTGGCATTTGCTGCCCCTGCACAGTGAGTGACAGTCATGTTGTAACCCTGTAAGGCAAGGCTCCATCTTAGAAACCTACCGTTCATTTTACCCATTTGTGACAGCCAAACCAGGGGGTTATGATCCATCTGTACCTCAGAGTGCCTCCTGTACAGGTATGGATCCAATTTCTTCAGTACCCACACCAGTGTAAGGCACTCCTTCTCCACTGTAGAATAAGCTTGTTCCTGTAGAGGTAATTTCTTACTGAGGTATGCTATTGGGTGATCTTTCTCTTGGTTAGAAGTCTGACTAAGTACTGTCCCAATACCCACATCTGAGGCATCTGTCTGGACTACAAATGATTTACTGCAGTCTGGGCTGACTAACACAGGAGCACCACACAGTACCTCCTTTAGCCGTGCAAAGGCTTGTTCATAGGCTGGCTCCCATTTTACCTTTTTAGGCATTCTTTTCTTTAGCAGGCCAGATAGGGGAGCTGCCAGGGCACTGTAGTTTGGTAAACACTTTCAATAGTACCCGGCAGTCCCTAGAAAACTCCGGACCTGCTTCTGTGTTTCAGGTCTGGGCCAAGCCTCTATTGCCTCAATCTATGCTTGATTAGGATGGAGCTGTCCCCATCCTACTACATGCCCTAGGTATGACACATCCACCATGGCCACCTGGCACTTTCTAGCTTTGACAGTGAGCCCGGCATTCTGTATCCTGCCCAACACTTCCTTAAGGTGAGACAGGTGTTACTTTCATCTGGCACTGAAGATGGCAATATCATCCAGGTACACCACAGCATAGTATTCAGTACCATGTAATACCTGGTTCACCAACCTTTGGAAGGTGGCAGGGGCGTTCTTCATCCCAAAAGGCATTACCTTGAACTCAAATAACCCTATTGGAGTGATGAAGGCTGACCTTTGCCTAGCTCTGGCAGTTAACTCCACCTGCCAGTACCCTTTCGTCAGGCCAATAGTGGTAAGGTATGTCACCCCTCCAACTTGTCCAGTAATTTGTCCGTCCATGGCATTGCATGGGCATCAGACTTTGTGACTGTGTTGAGTCCATGATAGTCCACACAAAAGTGAGTAGAGCCATCCAGCTTGGGAACGAGGACTATGGGTGAGACCCCAGGGGCTGTAGGAATTCTGGATTACCCCTAAAACCAGCATTTCTTCCACCACCCTCCTAATGTCCTTTTAGGATAGCCTCAGACACCTGATATGCTGTCCGCTGTATGGGCGCCTGTGTCCCTTGTCTACATCGTGTGTTGCCAAGGGGGTTAGTCCAGGCTTGGCATTAAACAATTGGGCAAAGTCTGCTAAAACCTCCCTTACTTCCTGAGTCTGTTCTAGGTTCAACTGGGGTGACAGTTTGATTGCCACCACAGAGGACTCCCACTTGCTTTCCTCTGGCAAGTCCAGAAGGGGGTCTTCCTAGTCCGTCCCCCTCCCCAGGACTACACACTGCAAATACCATGTCAGCCCTATTTGCATATGATTTCATCATGTTGACATGGTACATCCTTTGGGTATGTCTCCTTTTAGACAGTTCCACAATGTAATTTACATCATTCACCTGTTTGGCTACTTTGTATGCTCCTGCCCACTCGGCCTGCAGCTTATCCTTCCAGACTGGGAATAGGACCATGACTTCTTGACCTAAGGTGTACAAGCGAGCTCTGGCTCTTTGGTTGTACCAGACTTTTGCTTCTGCTGGGCAGCTGACAGGTTGCTCTGGGCTGTTCCCATAAGCTCCTTCAGCTTTTCCCTAAACTTCAGGACATATTCCACTATGGGGGTTCCCTGGGTGGCATGGTTGCCTTCCCAGTCTTTCTGGACCAAGTCTAGGGGCCCATGCACCCAGCGTCCATGTAAGTGTTCGAAGGGGAGATCCCTGTTGACTCTTGGGACACCTCCCTGTATGTGAACAACAGATGGGGAAGGTATTTCTCCCAATCCCTCCCATGCTGTTCAGCAGACGCTTGGAGCATTGATTTTAGGGTACCATTAAACCTTTCCACAAGCCCATTGGCTTGCGGGTGATAAGATGTCATACATCTCTTCACCACCCCACACTTTTCCCACAAACACTTCATCAGTTCCGACATGAAGGAACCCCCTTGATCGGTGATGACCTCCTGTGGAAACCCGACAGGGGAGAAAATCCCTAGCAAGGCATCTGTCACTTTGTCTGTCCTCAGTAAGGACAGGGCGACTGCCTTTGAGTACCAAGTGGCGTAATCCACCACCGTCAAGATAAATCTCCTCCTGGAGGAGCTTGGGTATGCAAAGGTCCCACAATATTCATTCCTACCCTCTGGAATGGCTCCTCCATAATGGGCAAGGTAATTAGGGTGGCTTGGGTTTCATTACCCACCTTTCCTATTTGTTGGCATTGGTGACAAGACCTGCAACATTCCTTCACCTGCTGGGTGAAGTTGGGCAAATAGACGTTCTGGGCCATTCGCTGCATAGTGCGTGTGATTCCCAGATGTCCAGACATGGGGATTTCATGAGTGATCTTGAGCAACTGCTCACAGTACTCCTGGGGAATGACAAGCTGCCTGCCCATCACCCCTCCTTCTGTCCTTACGTTCTGTGTATACAGCAGTCCATTGTCCCAATACACTCTATGTCTCCTGTTACTTCCCTGTGTCCCATCAGATTCTGCACAAACCCTCAGCCTCTTTAAACTAGGGTAGTCCTCTGAGCAACTGCAAAATTCACACATTTTCCCAAGGCATGGGACATGTCCCCTTTAGTCTCTAAACTGGGATCCATAGCTCTGGCGTCAGGGCATTCAGGGTCACTGCCATCCCTAACCCTCTGACAATTGGCTACCCCTCCCTCCTCAGAGTAACCTTCTGTAGCTGTTTTGTTAACTGCTACCTGGGGGAGTTCTATTGCCCTTACACTGTTCTCCATTGCGGGAGACACAGCCTGGGGAACCAGCATCCCAGTTGTTTCCACAGGGGCTTCTATGGGGTCCAGGGAACTACAATCAGCCTTTGCCGCCTGACTGTGGGTAACCACACATACCACCCCCTTTTGTAGATTATTCTCTATAATCACATCCAGGGCAAGGTTGTCTGCTACAGCCACTTCCTACATCCTCTCTCCTGTCGCACCCCAGTCCAGGAGAACACTTGCTAGGGGGAGAGTTTTTTTCTCCCCAGTAAATCCCCTTACAGTTATGAACTGATTAGGTATAAGCTGTCCAGGCTCAACCAAATCCCCTTTCACTAAAGTAAGGGATGCCCCATGCCCCTTAACTCATGGGTGTGCACCCCATTTACAGTAACCGGGTGAATGTGCTCCCTCATGTTTACAGGCAAGCTTTCAGGGATACACAGTGCACCCACTTCTGTTCGAACACCACTTTGTACACTTTCTGCCTTTTTAGGACACTGTCTTGCAAGATGCCCTGGTTGCTTGCAAAACCAACATTCATCATTTCTTTTATCAGGCAAATCCTTTCTCTGTAACCTGGGGCTGCCCACTTTCTGGGGAGGTAGTGACAGTTTTAGCTGCCCTGAAGGCGTGTTTTTTCCTTTCTGTGCTGCCACACCCACCCCACTACCTTTCAGAGCAGGCTTGTTCCTGGCATAGCGGTCCGAGAGTTCAGCAGCCTCCTGCACTGTTTTTGGAGCTCGGCCCTCTAGCCAGTTTTTCAGCTCTGCTGGGCAAGCCCAAAAGAATTGCTCCAAAAGTACCACATCCTCAATTTTCTCTACAGAGTCTGCTTTGACCCCCTCCCACCAACATTTCAAAAACTGACGTTGCTTTGTAGCTAGTTCCTCATAGCTCATGTCAGGGCTTCTCCTGAGCTTACGGAACTTAACTCTGTACGCTTCAGATGTCAATTCATACTTTTTAAGCAATGCAGCTTTAAGTTTGTCATAATCATTACTGTCCTGATTGTCCATTTGACCCATTACATCACAAGCTTTCCTGGTAAGCAGCAAGGATAGCTGGAAGCTCCAGGACTCTCAAGGAATTTTTGCCTGAATGCATACCCTTTCAAATGAATTTAAAAATGCATCCATATCCTCCCCCTTCTTTAAATTCAGCTATCAATTTGGAATTAAATTTGTAACCCAGTCCTGGAGTTACAGGTTCACTCATGCCACTTACCTGCACTGGCATTGGCTGCTGGAGTTTTAGCTTCTGTAGTTCAAATTCCTTCTGGCGCTCTCTGTTCTCTTGCTCGGTCTCTCGCTGTCGCTGTCATTCTCACTCCGTTGCCTCTCTCTGAAGCTGTTGCTCTCTTTCCTCGGCCTCTCTTTGAAGCTGTCGCTCACTTTCCTCTGCCTCTCTCCGAAGCTGGTTTTCTTTTTCCTGCTTATCCAGCTGCATCTGGAACTTCCTTTGATTGAATTTCAGCTCCATTCTCCTCAACGCTAGCTGCAGCCTGATCTCTTCTGGCTCCAGCATGGTGGTGACCTTCCCCTGCTGCTGTGGTCCTGGTTTCCTCTGGTCCCACTGTCCTTCTCCCTGGGACTGGACACTGCGGTGGACCCTGGCCCCTCCACGCCCAAGGTCTGGTCCCTTTCAGTCACTGACTGTGACTCGAGGTCCTGGGCAGTCACTTGTGCATCGGCTGCCACAAGAGCCTCCATGAGGTGCTGTTTGGTTCACCCCTCACACCAGACTCCTCTTTCTTGACACAACTGCCTCAGGTATTCCGCTGTGTATTCGCTGTAAGTCGAAGCCATCTTCTTCCCTAATGTATGGCTACACTAGCTTGGCAACCCAAAAAAAACAGGTAGGGAACTTTAGACTGTAACCAAAATTATATATTTCTTTTAAAATCTCTACCTTGTTTGTGTGTGAACTGTTAAAGTTTATCAGTCTAACACACTGGATTGTAAATGCTTGTGCCACCAAATAATTGCACAGTATGCAAACAAATCTTTCACATCCCAGTGCTGCACACTGGATCTGTCACAGATCCACTCCGGGGGTCAGGCCATCTGCTCCCACAGTGCCCAACCTTGAAGTGTTATTCATGAACAGGGGACAAACAGGGGCACTCTCCTGTTTGTTTTGGGTCTGAGCAAACTACCAGTCTCGAATCCTGGGGTCAATTATGACCCCGTTTTAGCTAGCACACCCAGGTAACTGGTCCAAATATCACACTCTCTTCGGGGAAAGCAGTGCAATACTTGACCAAGGGGGCATACAACCATCCTGGGTTACAACCCCCTGCCGACTCAGTTGAGACACTGGCATTTTCTTACCTTGCTGGATGTTTACACAGGTTCTTGTTAGCGTGGCAGCATATGGTGACACACTAAGCATTTTAACAGTTATGTCAGAATTATCAATAATGTCCCAATACTGTCCCACCATTCACACTTAAAATGAGCAAGTTCCCAGGCAGGTTTAAGGAAAACAAGGTTTACTAAAATTAAAAATAGTAAATGAATACAGAACATTTATACATTAAGGTTACAGTCAGAAAATAAATGGACAAATACAAAACAAAGTGCCTTGTAACTGATTTAGCTAATTCTGCCTCAAGTTTTCAGTTGGCAAATGATTTGGGCTGTTACCTATCTCGGCAGAAGTGTCCCTTAGAAGTCCAGAAACAAAGATGATTCTTAGAAATCCAGAAAAGAGTGTCAGTCCTTTCAGCCAAGCTTCACCAATATTAGGGAGGCCAGAATGTCCCTCCCTCCTTGTGATGTCACAGCTCTGAGCTGCTAGTGCGAGGTCACACTCAGCCCTGCACACTTAATTTGTAACATGCAGCTGCATAGGCATCAGGTCAGATTACTACTTGATTGGAATTTGCAAATACAGCAATATTTTTAATTATAACAAGACAGTCGGTCTTCCTCAGAGTATGGTTTATGACACCCTTTGATGTTGCAGAATATATCCTGTAACATTAATTCACATATGCTTTCCAAAAACAATCTTCCTCCTGTTATCCTATAAAATGTAACCTTTTACGGCAGTCTTCCTAAGTTCAAAGCAGTTGTTTTTTTATAACCTGGTTGTATAACAGCTACACAGGTTTTGGCAGGTAGGTGTTAAAACAGGAAAGGAAGCTCTGGCCAGCTTATCCTCTAGGTCAGCGAGAGGGCAGATCATTTATTTTCTTCTCTTTTAAAATCCAATGTCCCATGAGGCTCTGCTGCTTTGCCTGTTTCCTAAGCAGGACTGCCATACAAAACAGATGTAGAGCAAAATTATATACACATAACTGGCAGACGGCTATTCCCATTACATGCTGTACTCCCATGTTTGTACATTAACTGCTCAATTTTGCACATAACTGTCTTGTATTACTTACTTCTAACCCCAGGTATTCTTCAATATTCTTAACTCTTGCAGTCAACCTTCAGAGTAGAACTGCCTGGAGAATAGAATGTATGCAAATGATGGAATCCATCATTGACTCATGTACTTATTCAAATGCTGCCCTTACTAACTGCTGCATTCTAAACACTCCGATTTCATTCTCCACCTGTGAAGTCAAGACGCCTCAGAGATCTCTCCTCAGAGTCATGAATTTCAGCATTGTTTTTCATTGTTTCTTCAAGTAAAAAACAAGTAACTTTTATTTAAATTTCATCTGCTGCCTTTACTTTCTGTTTTAGTAGTTATCACTAGTTATTTTAGTGTTTTAAAGTTATATTTAGTGGTTCCTCTCAGTTCCTTGTAACCGCTGAGGAACCGACGTTTCCATTAGTCTTTTCATTAAATGTTAACTATGTTTTATATAGTTTAGTGTAGTTTAGCACTTATTTTACTTTTCTGTCAGAACCAATATTCTTTGGTTCTTTTTACTTGAGATCTTGGTTACTTACGGGATCTAACCGCGATTTCGAGACTGTTGTTCCAACCACAAAAAAAAATCTGTTGTTGTGGTTTACTTCAGGTTTTTGTCATTTAACTAAAATGTCAGATAAACCGAAGAAGAAAACTGGGCCTCCGGGCTTCAAAAACTGTGTCCAGTGTGGAGAGGTTTTTGCCAAGGCAGACAAACATGATAAATGTGTTGTCTGTCTTGGCGAATCTCACTTCACATCGGAATGTAAGATTTGTAAAGTATTTCCAGCAAAAACTATTGAAAAAAGGCTGGAACAGTTTAAGAAGAGGATGATTCTGATAAAGAATCCGGGAGATGATGGCTCTGACCAGCCTATTTCCCCTGATAGCTCGGGTGAAACCGCTCAACCAACACCAACTACCCTGGATAAGGGTGAATCTTCTAGACCAAAATGAACCAGTGAACTGGTTGAAAACACCAGTACCAGCAAAGAAGACAAAGAAAACGAAACATACAGAACCCCCTGCTAAAAAGCCTAAGGAGGCTTCTGTAGAAAAAAACGAGATGCCTCCTCCAGAGGCCCTAGCTCAGGCCATCAAAGTTATCCAGGCATTCCAGGGTTTTATACCAGTTCCAGTTCCACATGTACCAGTTAAACCTTCGGTTTAAGTCTCGGTTCAACAACCGGTTGCTTCAGTTGCATCCTCGCTTCCCAGTACAGATTTAGAGGAATATGATGATGATGATGATGGGGAACCCATTGAACCGGGTGTTTCCCCAGAGCAGAATTTCAAATCCCCACCAAGATTACCTGAGGATTTTCCTCACTCTTCACTTTTGTGAAGAAAATGGTGGATGCTTTAGATATCACCACTAATGAAGTAGTGGAAGATGAGGAGGAGGAGGAATACCTTGACCTCATAGGCCTGATCCTGACTAAAACACGATTGCTTCCAATAATCAAGTTTTTTTTTTTTACTTTGTTTTTATTATTGTTTGGTGGTACAAAGATGAGTGTCATACATCATAAATACATAGGATAAAAATGTTTGCCATTCGACATACAGTAGTATCATATGCAATATCAGCAATGTAAATCCTTCTGTCCTATTACTTCATTACAAGTTATTGCTGGAGGAGGGAGATTTTTTTTTATTTTTTATTTAGTTGTTTAACCAGGAGTAGCACACTAAGCTGAAAGCTTTTTTACAGGTGCAATCTGGGAGCACAGGGAAGTTAAGTGACTTGCTCAGGGTCACACAGTATGCAAGTGGAAGCTGTGGGATTCAAACCCAGGTCTGGTCTGTTGGATGTTACCAGATTTGCAGCTCAGAGCCTTAAACCACTGCGCTATACTGCCTCCCTAATGAGAATATCAATTATCTTACTATATAAAAGGATCGGGGGGGGGGGTAGGTCTCTCAATCAAAGAATGAGTAAAGCGGAGATATCTATACCAGCTAATTGGTGGGAACAGGCCCACCGGGCTTCACAACCTAAATCTTCTATGTCTTTGTACTAAGGTACAAAATCTGGCTGAAGCTGGGCTATGTAGTTAAATCAGATGGTCCACCTGTTCATGAGAACAGGAGTCTTACCCTAATTTGGTTGTCATGCTCTCCATACTGTATATGTCACATATTGTGTCTTCCTAGCTCCTGATCATTGTGTGGGATGGATGAAGCCACAGTCTAGTAATTACTTTTCTTTTTCTGCCGTGAAAAGAATACTAATTAAATATGCCTGATGTCTCTGGGTTACCTGTTGGGGCAAGTGCAGCAACACTGCTGTCTCTGGTGCGAGACTTCCCAAAGTGGGAAAATTGTCTTTTTGCATTCTTTCCACTCCCCTCCCAGAAATCAGAAAGCACAGGGCAGAACCAAAAGACTTGTGCATGTGTGGATCCCTCACATCTGCAATGTCTCCAGCAGGAGGAATCTCCCATTGACACATATTTAGCTGTGATTTGTGGGGTTCAGAAGAATCTAACCACCACCTTCCATCCAAATTCTCGTCATCTGTATGAGCCAGTTATTCTGTGCTGTCTTTGACAGAACTCATTACCTCCTGGGCAGCCATTTTGTGTCAGGTAAACAAAGGATAGTTCGGACTTCATATGGAGCTATTGGAGGTAATGAGTTAAGTCAATCCTCTGGGGTAAGTTCTACCATTAACTCTGTCTCCCAATTGGTTTGGACCTCTTCCATCAAAGTAGCTGGAGAACGGGTCATAGCTTTATAAAAGCAGGATATCAGATGCCTTGGGGATGATTCTCCCTGCACCTGCACCAATAACAGAAATAGCAGAGGGATGGGCCAAGAAGAAATATCTAGACCCATAACTGTGTTTAAGTAGTGACGGATTTGTAAATATCTATAAAAATCATTCTTGGGGAGGACATATTCCTCTTGAAGCTGGGAGAGGGATTTTAAAATGCCATCATTATAAAATTGAAAGACATGGGTTAAGCACCTCCCATGCCAGCCTCTAAATCCATGTTCTAACTTCGCCAGTATGAACTTTCGATCAAAGGCCGGAATCCCAATAAATACGTTTTTTAAGAAGCACATTTTAAAAATGCTACAAACCCCAAATTATGTGTCTCCCTTAGACAAAAGGGCTGACAAGAAATATCAGTTGGACAGGGAAGGGGCAGAATTCCTCTTCTTACATCCTGACCACCAGGGTGTTGTTCAGACTACAGCCTGTGACAGGGCAAGAGTGCCTTTGGCTTCTCACCGTCCAGAAAAGGATTAGAGGAAAATTGATAGTATGGTCAAGAAAGGCTACTTGTCAGATTCTCTGGCTATCAGAGAGGCTAATTACATGGCATATGCTGCCCAGTACCAGCAGTCACTGTGGCTTTCGGTTATGGCAGACAAAGCTCCCCCTAGTTTGTCACCTGTTCTTGCTGAGACTGCTAGGTTTGGGTTGGAGGCATCAAAGTATCAGTTTCATATGGCAGCAAATACTAATGACACTGCTGCCAGGTGGATGGGCCTCACAGTGGCCCTTAGAAAATTTGTTTGGCTCAGGGCCACAAATCTAACACAGATACCCAGACTAAGGCCATGGATTTTTCCTGTGAGAATAATTCTCTGTTCTAGGGACATGGATATGTTGTTCTAGCCACACGTCTTGGCAGCTGCCTTTCCCTTTAAGATCAGCTGGAAGTCTTTAAGCTGGCTCCTCCCACCTACCCAGGTGGTATATCCCTCGGCTCCGCCCCTTGATGCCAGATCTTCCTTTCTGCTTGGAAGAAGCAGGTTCCCTCCTTACCACTCCCGCATTGAGTAGGCCCTGGCACTTAAATCTTCGGATTTTCTACCTAAACAAACTCATAAGAGTTTTTCCTCTATGATCTTCAATCGCAACCGCAATGGAGGACAAGTCCTCACCCAGGTTCTGCCAGTGCCACTGCGGGCAGAAGATGTCTCGCACCGACCCGCATGACACGTGCATTTATCATCTGGGTCACGATCACTACACCCAAGCTTGCAATTTGTGTTGCTCTTTTCAGCTGAACATGTTAGACAATCATCTCACTGGACTGCAGCTTGGCCATCTTGAAAAACGGAACCCGCTGGTCAAATCTAAAGGAGCCCATTGGGTGGTCGCTGCGGCTGCGGGGTCTGCCAAGCAACTTGAACAGATGAAGACTTTCAAGGAGGAGGTGGCTCTGGCTGCTGATCAGTCCTCTTTGGCTTCAGTCTTCAACCCACTAAAACTGGGCTCCACCTTTACAGTCTCCTTCAGGGAGTTGTGTCAGTCTCTCCTGACCAAGGGGGGAGGACCTGTTGGCTTCGCACAGCTCTCATTCCCATAAAATGGAAAAAGAATCAAAGGAGTTGAGAGAGAGAGAGAGAAGGAGATGACTCAGCCTCATTGTTCTTGGGATCGAGAATGTTCTCATTCCCAGGAATCTCCAGTTTCGATGGCTTCATGGTGCCCCCATCAGGCCAGCTGGCTAAGACACGGGACAATGACCTGGTCAAAATTATCATTGATCCCATTGACCCATTGTCACTTGATGAGGCCGACAACTCCCTGTTCAGGGTTCCGGTCCTGCCTGGACCCACTAAGGAGGAGACCCAGCCTGCAGGGAACCTCTTCACGGTCCCTGGCCATGATGTAGAGGAACTGCAGATTTCCTCAGTTCCTTCTGAGCACCCCTGGCAGTCCCCCCAGCAGTCAAGGTTGAGGTCTCAGTTATCTTCATCTGAAAGGTTGAAGAAAACCCACAGACACCACTCTGGGCATTCCAAAAAGCGGCACCACGCTATTCATCCTTGTCCTCATCGGAAGAGGAGAGGAGAGACTTTGATGCAAGTTGCGCTGATGCTACAAGGATCTCATGTGGCAACAGCTGGTGTTGGCTGGTCCGAAGTTGACCCTGGCTTCCATACTGGCCATCACATGACTGTTGCCCTCCAGGCCAATGCCAGCACCTCTGGAGTCGGTCAACACCACCCCTCTGCCTGTGGAGCCAGTGAAGACTCTCCCGGCACTGGCCAAAACCAGCCTCTCTGCCAGTAATGGTAGAGAAGCCATCTAAACAGCCTCCCACAGGGACTTTGGTCAAGGAGTCTCGTCCTGCTAAGGGCCTTCCTCACAGGCAGTTTGTCACTCTTACTCCCGATCATCTGCGACGGGTCGAAGGTGACACAGGTGATCAGCCGACATATCCGGACTCCTCATAGTCCGAGAATTCCTCACTGCACTCCTGTCCGCTCAATAAGGAATCACTCGGGGGTCTTTCAATGGAGGAGGGTCCCACATCCTTCATGGGCAGCCTCCGTCCCATCTCCGAATCCATGGGGATGCCTTTGGAGCCTGTTCAAAAAGGTAACCCGTGAGGTGTGTGCATGAGGAAGGGTGCCATCTGTTACAGCAACTCCTTCCTGGCGCAATCCCTCATGTCGATGGGGAGGGTTGGGCGACCAGATGAGGCTGTGGGTGAATTGGGCGACAGGATGTCGCTATGCGTATGTGCGCGGGGGGTGGGAGTGAGCACAGCGAGCATGGGCTGGGAGGGGGTGGAGAGAATGTAGGGGGTGGTGCTGCAGTGGCTGGCTGAGCTGCATCATGGCATTGGGGATTGGCGAGTGGATGCAGTGGGAGAGGTACGAGGTTCGGGTCCGGCGCTGGTGCGATTTTATTGCACCTGGCCCGAATCTTTATTTCCCCCTGCTTTAACCCCCCTGACATGCACCCCCCTGGAGCTGAGAATCCTTAAGTAGAGGGGTGCGTGGGGCAAAGCCCCCCCGTGAGGGGGGGTGGGGTCAGAGCCCCCCCACAGAAAGCAGTAAAATATTGTTCTGGCGCCATTGTGCTGAGGCGCCGGGGTTGTCAGAGTGCTGAAAATGTTATCACATAAACCCATTCAAAAATTTGCTTGATATCTCCTAACAGACATTCTGGACAAAGGGAATTCTCTGACAGAGGCCTTCCCAGTGGCTGAAGCCATTGTTGGCTTGGCCCTGGAGCTTTGGCAGCACCCTGACTCCTGCTATGCACCATCGACATGGATAGCCCGCAAATGTGTGGTGCCCATCGGCTCCCTTTCAGGGTTCACAGAGCACCCCTTGGCCGAGGGGTTGGTGACTGACTCCATGTTTTGGTGCTTGGGCAATTCAGGAGACTCTATTAGACCTCCGGACAGAGTACTAAAAACTGGACCACTCTGCTAGGATGGTCTGTGCTGCCTGCTCACTTGGTCTCCGTCAGGCGAGCTCGGCTGTCATCATGGCACACTTCTCCCATGCCCTTTTGGGATCTTTGGATGAGGTGCTTCCTCATCTCCCCATGGACCTCCAGACTACAGTCAAGCAGGACCAGGGATCAGGGCGGGCTGTGGCAAAACAGCAACTCCAGATGGCTCTGGACATTGGCGACTCCTGTGCCCATTTGATGGCGGCAGCAGTCACCATGCGCTGCATGGGCTGGCTGAGGGTCTTGGCCTTTATGGCAGACACCCATCACAAACTGGTGGGCGTGCCCTTCTTGGGCACTGACTTGTTCGGTGTAGGGGTTGATGGTCACCTTCAACACATCGAGAAGTCCAGTGCCACCTTGGACTCTGTTGCTTCCACCCAGAAGGAATCTCAGGGTTCCAAGAAGCAGAAGTGTAAGCCCTTTTGGCCTTCTGCCCTGTGGCCAAGCAGGCCCAGTACCAATCTGGGCAGCAGCAGCAGTTTCAGTATTGGCACCTGCAGCCCAAGTCAGGGGCTTCAGCAGCCCATAAGTCCAGAGGGAAGGGTTCCAGTGCCCCCCCCGGCCAGATCTTCCTCCTCCAAGCCTGCACAGTGATGGGATGGGATGGGGAAGACCACCCCCATGCCCGTCACGCCTCCTCTGGGTCCTCCTGTGGGGGGCCAGTTCCACCACTTCCTTTCCGCCTGGTCCGCTGTTACCATGGACAGGTGGGTTCTGGAAGTGGTCAGCCAGGGTCTGCCTCTGGAATTCTAGTTGTACCCACCAAGCTGAGCCCACAGCCCATGGGAGGAGAGGATATCCTTTCATACTCAGTCAGCTTTCCAAGACAACATCACCCAACTCCTCTGCAAGGAGGTGGTGGTCAGAGTTGTGGATCCCCCTGTCAACCCAGGGTTCATTCCCAGGTCCTTCCTGGTCCCAAAACGGATGGAGGGCTTGTGCACCATTCTAGATCTGCATGACCTGAACAAGTTTCTCAGGTTCCACACCTTCAGGATGGTAACTCTGTCTCGGATCATACCATCTCTCAAGCAGAACATGTGGTTTTTCTCCCTGGATCTGCAGGACATGTTCTTTTGTGTCCCAATCCATCTGTCACACCAGAGGTTCCTCTGCTTTCGAGCAGAGGGAACCCTCTACAAGTTCCAAGTCATGCCGTTCTGCCTGTCATCGGCCCCCAGGGTCTTCACCAAATGCATTGCAGTGGTGGTGGCCCATCTTCGGCATCGAGGGGTCAGGGTGTACCCCTACCTGGACGAGTGACTTATAGTGGGTTACTCCAGGCAGGAGGTGGAGAGGTCCAGGGACCTGGCCCTCCAGACCTGCATCGACCTTGGCCTCCTAGTCAATGAGGCCAAGTCAGAACTCGTGCCCCCACAGGTGATCTGCTTCATCAGGGCAGAGCTCAACCCTTGCCGAGCCAGAGCCAGGCTCCCGGTGGACAGGGTGGAGGTTCTCTCCTCCTTTGCCCAATCATTTCTGGTTGGAAACTTGCGTCCTTCCCAGGACTTCCTGCAACTTCTGGGCTACATGGCGGCCTGCACCTCCGTGGTCCGATGGGCCTGGTGGCATATGCGCCCCCGTCAATGGGAGCTGGCAAGCCAGTGGACTCAGTGACTAGGTCATTTCAACCAGCTGGCCACTGTGACCCAGAAGATTTGGGATGCTCTCCAATAGTAGACCATCCTGGAGCATCTGCAGGAAGGGATCCCAATTTGTCTGCCCCAAGCTGACGGTCACCCTGATGGACAATGCCTCTCTCATGGGCTGGGGTACCCACATGGGGGACCACAGAGTCCATGGGCTCTGGATCCCCGAGGACTCCTGATGTCACATCATCTTGCTGCAGCTCTGAGCAGTCCAGCTGGTGCTGACTGCCTTCACTCCATTCCTTTAGGATCAAGTGGTTCAGGTCCAGACAGACACCACAGCCATGGACTATCTCCAAAAACAAGGCAGCATGCACTCCCAGCCTCTGTGCAGGGAAGCTGTCTGCATCTGGTCTCTTGTGGGCCGACTGGAGGCAGATCTTCTAGCCATTCATGTGGCAAGAGCCTCCAATCAGCTGGTAGATGCCCTCAGCCAAGTGAGCGAGGCATCTCACAAGTGGTCTTTCCATCCAGAGGTAGTACACAGCTTGTTCTCCCAGTGGGGCACCCCTCAGGTGGATCTGTTCACCTTCAGGGAAACGCAAAGCTGAGGCTGTTTTGTGCCCCACCCCCCCCCAGCAGGGCTCACTGCAAGGGGATGCCTTCTCGAGGCTGTGGACCCCAGGCCTCTTTTATGCCCTTCCCTGCACTCCCCTTGATCCACAAGGTGCTCCTCAAGGTCAGGAGGGACAAGGCACAGGTGATCCTGGTGGCTCCGGACTTGTCCTGCCAGTTTTGGTACCCCAGTCTCCTCAGCCTCAGCCTCAGGTTTCCGAGGTGTCTTCCAACCCGCCCAGACCTGCTCTCCATCAATCAGGGGAAGGTACTCCACCCGCACCTTCAATCCCTGCACCTGACAGCCTGGTTCCTGAACAGCTAGAGTTCCAGGCTTTGAGTCTGCCCAAAGATGTGCTTAGTGTAGTTGATGCATCTAGGAAGAAATCAACCAGGAAGTGCTATGCCTTCAGGTGGAAGAGATTCTCCATTTGGTATCAGGGCAAGGGGCTGTACCTTTGTCCTGTCCAGTGGCTAGCATCCTAGACAATCTATGGTCTCTCTCCAAAGAGGAACTTCGGTCAACAACTCTCTGCTTATTGGGCGTGGGCTGGTCAGCAGTCGGTGGCACAGAAGAAGGTGGTCTGGTGCCTTTTCAAAGGCCTTGATCACATTTCCCCTCCGGTGCATGAACCACCTCCACCATGGGATCTACTGCTGGTACTAGCAAAGCTCATGGGCAAGCCATTCGAACCAGTGCACAAATGCGAGATGTCACACTTGTCGAGGAAGACTGCCTTCCTTGTGGCTATCATGTCAGGTCAAGTCTCCTTATCTGGTCTTCCACAGGGACAAGGTTGTCCTGCGCCCCAACCTGAAGTTCCTTCCGAAGGTTGTGTCAGAGTTCCACCTGAACCAGGTGATGACTCTACCGGTGTTCTACCCCAATCACACCTCAGATGCCGAATACAGGCTCCATACTTTGGACCTGAGGAGAGGGCTTGCTTACTGTAAGGAGCGCATGACTGGAATTTTAGGAGAGGTTCGCCAGCTGTTTGTCACCTCTGCTGAAGCTGCACCTGGCAGACCTGCAGCCAAGCAGATGATTGGCAGATAGATTACATCGTGCATTGATCTCTGCTATAGGGTGGTGGGTAGGGAGCCTCCCGGAGGGCTAAGGGCTCATTCTACCCACTACACTGCTGCATCTAGGGATGCCCCTATCCAGGAAATCTGCAGGGCTACTACCTGGAAGTCAGCAAACACCTTCATTTCCCACTACCACATCAACCTAGAGTCCTGCTGGGATGCTGGTTTTGGGGCCTCAGTTTTCCAATCTCTATTCTCTAAGTAGTGGGTGTGCGCCTTGCCTCCCTCCTTCCGGAGTCCTGCTAGGAGTCTGCTGAGACGTGTGGATAGAAAAACATATCCACATCCCTAGAAACACAGGTTACTCACCTGTAACAGTAGATCTTCCATGGAATGGTCT
This sequence comes from Neoceratodus forsteri, assembly GCA_016271365.2. Classification (NCBI taxonomy): domain Eukaryota; kingdom Metazoa; phylum Chordata; order Ceratodontiformes; family Ceratodontidae; genus Neoceratodus; species Neoceratodus forsteri. The sequence goes on from CM057456.1 coordinate 215,250,300, forward strand.
CTTGCAGTAAGTCATTACTGCTAAGAGTTCCCAGCAGGCGGCACTATCACAGGCAGCTTCTTCTAGCAGTCTCCATACCAGGAACCACCCACATGACCTCACTTCCTGGGCTGTGCCTATAAAAGTGGGTGGTTCCTGGCAGTCTCCATTCATTTTCCTGCCGGATTCAGCTCGCACAGCAGCTAGAACAATCTTCTGCAAGCAGTCTTTGACAAGAACTGAATCTATACGAAAATAGCTTGGGGTGCCTGGGCTTAAAACATGGCACCATATTCCTGTGCTTTGGCCAAGAGCCTTACTTGGTGACCTGAACACAAAAGGTTACATATATTATGGAAGAAAAAGCTTCCCTGTTACAACTCAGGGGGCTCGTTCAAAGGGCTCTAGAAACTCTGAGTCATCTTCAAGAAACAAAAAAGAGAAGGAAATACCTTCATTACAAGTCCTGCCTGACCACGATCCATCATTCACTTCTGCTAAACATGTCTCTTCAAAGAGGCACTCTTCATCAATGGGAAACAATCCCCCATCGACGGCAGGCACTTCTACATCTTCTTCATCAAAGGGACATAAGAAATCGACCTCTTCACACAAGGGGGGACGTTCCCCATCGATGGGGCATCATTCTTCAACTTCTCTGTCGACGAGACTATATCCACCGTCGATGATAGGGATGTCTCCACAGTTTCCATCTATGAGGCACACTCACCCATTGACGGAGGTGCTCAGGAGACCCTCCCCGTTGACGAGACAACCTCCCCCATCGATGGAACACACTCTCTTCACTTCATCGTCAATGGCACTGCCTCCATCGTCGATAGAGCATGCTTCTCATCATCCATCGTCGACGAGATGCATTCTACCATCGATGGAACATGCTCTTCCATATCCATCGTCGACGAGGGACATTCCACCGTTGATGGAGCATGCTCCCCCTTATCCATCATTGACGAGAGGCATTCCACCATCGATGGAGCATACCCTTCCTCATTCATCGTTGACGAGAGATATTCCACTGTTGACGGAGCATGTTCCTCATTATCCATTGTCGACGAGACACACTCCACTGTCGACGGAGCATGCTCTTCCTTTCCCATCGTCGATGAGAGGCATTCCACCATTGACAGAGCATGCCTTTAATTATCCATCATCGATGAGAAGCATTCCACTGTTGACGGAGCATGCTCTTCATTATCCATCGTCGATGAAAGGCATTGCACCATCGACGGATCATGCTCTTCCCTACCCATCGCCGATGAGAGGTATTCCACCATTGACGGAGCATGTCCTTCATTATCCTTCATCGATGAAGGGTATTCCACCATCGACGGACCATGCCTTTGATTATTCATCGTTGAGGGGATACATTCCACTGTCGACGGAGCTTGATTTTCACCATAAAACAACATATCTAAAGGCATATACTCCATTAGCAGAGACTCCTAACAAGACGTCGACCCATCAAGATTATGAAATTTATTACAGAAATGTCTAAAAATACACTTTCCAAAACATATCACCATGAAATGTGTGGTCACATGCCACCGAATGTTGGGGCAAACCAGCGTCCTTTGCCCACATGTATAATACTCAAACATCATTTCATGATACTCACCCTCCTCAAAGATGTACTGAATAATTCTACCAAGAGGCGTAAATTGACCCTCCACATACTTCAATTCCACATATACAGGGTTCAGACCCTAAATACATGGACTTACCCTCGTCACAGATACCAAATATGGAACTTATTATAAAAAAAGTTTTACAGTCTCTAGGTTTCGATCAGACATCTGATCTACCAATACAACCTTACTTCCAGACTATGTCCCCGACTCCACCTAAACAAGCATATACAGAGCTTGACCGCTACCTTTCGCTCCCTCCTCCTGAACATACAGAGGCTTACTATTCAGATAATGAATCTCATAATGTTACCGAACCCTCCAAGAATACATATTATGGGGGTTCCAGGTGGGTGCTTTGGAGGGGTCTGGAAAATTAAACACGCCCAGATCAGGGAAAGGTCATTCCTCTGCCTGAATTACACCTAGAAGGGAGTTCTTTTCACCCAAGGACCAGGCGAAGCTGTGTGCCTGAGACACAGGGTGGGCCAGAGAACAACATCCCATCTGCTGGGGCACAATGAAAAGAGGATGTATAAAGTTAAACATACAACAACTGGTAGGGTAATTAACAACTTTATTGGAATATAAAATGAATAACTCCAAAAGACAGCGGACCGTACAGTTTGGTTAAATTGTTTTTATTGTTAAAATTGTTTTATTTAAGGTACACCACTAAGTGAGAGTTAACAAATTCCTTGGTCTCAGAAACTATTAATTTTGGTTACACAGAGAGGCCTGTTTAAACTTTTGTAGCCTAAATTGGAAGGTTTGGAGTCCCAGGGTAACATGGGAATAACTACCTTACTGGATTCAGCTTTATACCCAGAGGAAAGTGTAGAGAATTGGAGAGATTGAATTTAGTAACGAAACACAGCACGATGGAGGAGATAGCTGATGGAACCGAATCGGAGGCCTCAGTCGCATCAGATAACCGTGACTCTGCAGATCTTAAACAGGGTTTGTTCAAATCTCAGCGGAAACAACCAAATAACAAAGTGAAGAAGGCAAAACTTGACCTAATTTACCAAGAGATACTTACCTTTCATGCAGAAATCAAAGAAATGTACAGTGAGTTACGAAGAGATGTGATACAATTAGAGCAGAGAGTAGACGAACAAGAGAGAACTGCAACAGTAACTGAGAATAGAATAGACGATTTGGAACAAACGGTACAGCAGATGAAAGAGATGCAAGAACAAATAATTGATCGCCAAGGAGATTTTGAGAACAGAGCACGCCTCAAAAACATCAGAATTTATTGTTTATCTGAGGATTCTGAGGGAACTAACATTAAGGAATTTGTTGAAGTTTTGTTACACACAGCCTTAGAACTGCCAAAAGATTTCAACCTACATCTCGAAAGAGTGCATAGGGCATTGGCACCCAAACCAACCTCTGCAAATATTCCACCAAGGTCAGTAATTCTTCGTTTCAACAGCTATGCAACAAAAGAACATATTCTGCTTACAGCATGGCGGCGCCAGAAAGTTTTCTACGGCCCAACCCGCATATATCTTGATCATGACTATGCACCAAAAACCACTCGTTTGAGACGTGCTTATTTACCGTTACTTCCAGTACTGAAAGCAGCAGGGCACAAACGTACAACCCCTTATCCAGCGCGGCTAATTGTCCATCTGCCTACTGGAAAGAGGGCGTTTTCTACGGCTCATGAAGCAAAAGAAGAACTTACAAAAATGGGCCTGCACTTTCCCGAAGTTTGGGTGGCAACAATCCAGAAAACGCCAAGTTGGCTGGCAGTCTAACTCTAACAGAAGACAGGGAAAACAACATGAACTGGGAATAATCAAATCTACCCTAGCAGTCTACAGGAGAGAAGCAAAAAGTGACAATACTTGAAACTAACTGAAAAGCTTGTTCAGCTGAAGTGAGCAGGAGAGAGAGATTGGGAAAAAAATGTGCTGCGCCATCGATTTCTCGGGCCTGAAGTGTGCGCTCTATAATAATGAGCTGCTCTGAGCCTGAATTAGGCGACTACACGATAAACAGATTCTACATAATTCAAGTGCCTTCTAATGGTGGACTAGAAGTTACAGATATAATTATTTGATTATGCTAATAGCAGTTTCTCTTTTTTTTTCTCTCTTCCATCAATAATCGAAGTAATATAAGGGGAAAAAACTTTCAGAAAGCTCGGGGTGCAGGGAAAGGGGAGGGAGCAGTTTTTGAGCTATATGTTGCTTTTGGGGGATGTCCCTAAAGATTTTCTTTGGAGTTTTATACTCCTCTCCTATTATATTTTTACCTTATTTAAAGGGGAACAGTTTACTGGCTCCTCAAAGGCCCCTAACAACAATGTTAAGGGATTCCTTTCAGTTCTAGGGAGAGTTCAGATGCCCGAGGAGCAGTTTCTACTGGAAATTTGGAGTTTTTTATTTCTCTCCCCACATTTGGAAATCCTAAAGCTTATACAGCACAGAATAATACTAAAAGCAATAGTTATGTGTATATATGTTTTTGAGTTACTGTCAATCATTGATGCACAGCTATCTTTTCAGATTACTGGATACACCATCTACATTAGCAGTTTACAGTGGCTAATCACAGCTATATATGTGATAATAAGTTATTTTTGGTTGATAAGGGACAGTAGGAAAACTTTAGTTAGATTTATTTATTTGTATACAGTCTAGGAATTACAACCCTTTGAGTCAGGGACTCATTTACAAAGGCTCCACGTCATGCATTTAGTGAGGACATATACAGAGTAATATACAGTACACTAATAAGTACAGAGACAATAGGATAAACATGTACTGAGCATCACCGCAGGCACAAGAGATCTACAGCTATTGTTTACAGTTTTGTTTTCTAGCAAAAGAAGCCTAAGCCATATAGAGTTGTTTGTGAGCAATCACAGTAACTGTTTAACAAAATATGGGTACGCAACACTGGTTTAAACGCCCTAGCCTTGGGATTGAGAGGGCAGTATCGGGGAGGGAGTTCATCCAGTGTGGTGCCCTGTAGCAAAAGGATCTTTGGCTGGCAGTGGTCCTTGCAAAAGGGATGCGGAAAGTAGTCGTATTGGAGCGTCTTGTGTCCCTTGTTGCCAAGCACATTTGAAGGAGCGATAGACAGCCCAGGGGGGCTAGCCCTAGTTGTATTTTTTTTGCCAGTAGGCAGGTCTGATAGAAAAGTCACCCCTGGAAATTTAGCTATGATGACTGTTGGTAGAGGTCACAGGTACAGTATGTGTGAGGCGGTCACAGACTTTAGCCAGCTGGCAGGCTTTGTTTAGAGAGCATTTTATGCTGGACAGGGCAGTGTCGGAGGCAGCGCCATATATGATTATGCCATAGTCTACTAGGGAACGGATGGAGCTAGAGATGGCTAAGTGGAGGGCATCAGGAGGGAGATAGGGCCTATATTTGTACAGGAGACCGATTCTAATGTTTATAGCAGAGCAAGTCAGTACTATATGCTCACAGAAAGTGAGGGCCAAGTCTAGAGTGACCCCTAGGTAAATTGGAAACTGCATCCAGCATGGCACCCTGTGAGTTTAGTATCGATAATCTGGCCATGCTGTTTTTATGTTGAGGGTGAGCAAATAGCATAACCTTTGTTTTTTTGTAGTTGAGGGCAAGTTTGTGGGAGGTGAACCATGATTCTATCTCTGTGAAGGAACCCTGTAAGGATTTTTGAAGCTGGGTGGGGTCTGGGTGCCGGCTGAAGATTACAGCATCATCTGCGTAAAGAAGCAGGTGCTCAGTGGAGGACAGAGGGAGGGAGTTTAAGTATAGGGAGAAAAGAAGAGGGCCAAGGATGGACCCTTGTGGGACACCCAATTGGACTGGGAGGCTGGCAGAAAGGGTGCTATATATTTTTACTTGCTGGGTGCGGCCATAGAGGTAGTTGGAGAACCAGGCTGCAGTTTCTTGGGAGACACCAACAGAGAGAATGGAGTTTATTAGCATGCTGTGGTTGACTGTATCAAAGGCCTTGGACAGACCAATGTAGACAGATCCGGCCAGGGCACCCTGGTCAAGTGCTTCATGGATGAAGGAGGTAAACTCGAGCAGGGCAGTGGTGGTATTGTGCCCTTTCCTGAAACCATGCTGCTGCTTGCACAGTAGGTGGTGTGTGTCCAAATAGTCTGTAAGTTGATCTGCAGCTATCTTTTCCAGTGCTTTAGAGAGGGGAGGAAGTATAGAGATGGGCCTGTAGTTACTAGTAGATGTACGGTCACCATTTTTGTGATCAGGAGTGATGACTGCATTTTTCCATAGGGTAGGAAACTGTCCAAGGCATAGAAACATGTTCAATATTTTTGTAAGGGGGTAAAGGACTGCATCAAGGGTTAAAAAGAGCAGCTTCACATCAAGTGAGTCTCCACTATGTCTTGTCTTTCTTAGGAACTTGGCGAGATATGTGCCAGCAACACTAGGGGAGATTGTTTTGAAGTAAAAAGGTGGAGCACTGGGGGGCGGTGGAGGGTGTATAGTAGATGCAGTAAAGAAGTCAGGAGGGAGGATAGAGCTGAGGTCTGAAAAAGATGCATTTAAGGCATTTACTATCTTGCCAGGGTCTTGGGTAGAGACACCGTCTACGATAATCATGGATGGGGGAGGGGAGCGAGACTTGCCACTAAGTGCCTTCATATTGTCCCAGAACCTCTTCCCATCACCCCAAGTGGCAGTAAGATTGGACTGATAGAAAACTGCCTTGGCCTTGCGGATTGCCCAGGTGCATGAGTTTCGGGCAGCCCGATATAGTTGACGATCAGAAGAGCGACCTGACTCAATGGCACGGTACCATAGGTTATCACGAGCCTTCATTTGGTTGAGCAGGGACCGATTTACCCAAGGGGAGGATTTTGTTTTTTCTAGTTGTTTAACAGATGGGGCAAAGACATCACAGGCGGCTTGGTATGAGCTAATAAAGAAGGACAGGGCAGCATCCACCGATGTCTGGTGGTCAAGAGGGGACCAGTCTAGGTTGAGAAGATGGTTTCAGAGATGTGTTAGGGACTCCTTCTTTAGCTGGCAATGCAGGGAGATCCTTGGGGGTGGAGGCTTCCAGCTGTTTGACCAACAGCAGGTAACAGGGGAGTGATCGCTGAGTGAGTCGGGGAGGACCTGTACATCCAGAAGGTGCTCAGGGTGGTTTGTAAGGATGAGATCAATAAGGGAACTAGTGCTCCTGTGGTGGTCTAATCAAGTGGGGCTAAGGACCACTTGAGAGAGATTTTGGGCTGTGGCTACATCCCCGATGGGGGATGTATGGGGGCAAGCCAGTTTGTGTTGAAATCTCCTAGTGTAATGACCTCTGATTTTTCTGGAAGTTGTGCAATGAGATTCAGAATGGATGAGAAGGCCTGCTTTTGGTTTCAAGGGGGTATGTAGACTGACATAAGGTACAGAGATTTATCTGACTTGCCCATTGATAACCTTAGGGTGAGGGAATAGGCACCTGCAACAGGGTTTGAAGCAGGAATTTGGACACCTTGTAGGTGATCCCGGAGGTACAGCGCTGTGGTCGCAGATTCTCATTACTGTATATACTTTACCTTAAATTCTATATATTCAATAACCACACCCAATGGTTATTCCAATAAACTCAGTTTATTGTCTGTACACACATGTGTGGGAGCCTCGGTTAAAGGCAAGAGCTCTTCGAACAAAGGTTTACACAGTATTTTATAACACTCTCTCATTTTGGAAAACATCAACATTTCAGTATTAGCCAATCAAAGTTCTCAGCAATGTAACAGAAGAAAACACATTGAAGCATTAGGTATTTTTCCACTGGCTTATTTCATCACTGCTTGATACTTATGCCTGGGTCAAGCTGACCTAATAGAAACAATGAGCTTCACTCACTCCATGGTACCGTACAGCTTGGTTTTTCAATGCAACTACGTGTTCTTATCTCTGCTTCTTGCCCAACCCTGCCCAAGCTTGCTATTCAGGCTGGTACCATCAATTGTGTTCAGCTTTATCTAAACTGCTATTTTTCACAACTTTAAGTAACTGGTTTCAGCCAGCATGAGCTATTGCCTTCTGCTTGCCTTGCAATTCTTACAAACTTATAATGACCCTTAGCTTCTACTCAGGCCTGGCTATATTCAACTACACTAGCAGCTTCTACATTATAATATATTGTAACACACTTTACTTTTTATGTATGCATGAATCCACTTCATATGTATGCATAAAAGAAAGATATAGAAAAGGAAATTCCTCCACACTCCCCTTTGATACTCTGTATCAACTAACCACCCCTTTTATTTATATGATTTAAAACTGGTTCCCAGCATACAGATAGTTAAGGCATGGAGTTACAGATGGAACACAATGGTGAGTTTGTAAAACATAATACAGAATTGAGGGATGTCAACACCACAATTGAAATATGTGAAAAATGCTAACATGTGACACCACATATAACACAATATAACATAACAATTTTGTTGATGAAAGAGTTCATGGAATTCACTTTGAGAGTGAATAAGGTAGATGCTACCTTGTGTTGAGGTGTGGCACACCTTTGGAGCTTGATTGAAGAATCTATTGATAATGTCTCTTGACAGATAAGTCCTTATAAAACATAACAGTCCATAAAGTTAACAGTCCATAAAGTTCATATAAGTATCCACAGGTTGATGTAGTTACAGTACAGATGAAATGTCATTTGCAGAATGGTGGTAACCCCACAAGACATATGGGGCAATGCAGACAGTAATTTAAAAACAAAACACCAGCATAGTAGAAAAGTCAGTGTTCATTTTGCTGGCTGGCTGATTAGTAGACACACTGGCCAGGGGTGCATTAAGTCCTTTTAATGGAGTAGTCACACACACACACTGGCATGGCATTTGTTTTGTCGTAGTTGATTACACCCCAGCATAAAGATTAACAGTCCATAAAAAGGTAACAATTGACAATAAACCATTAAGAACACAGTCCATAACAGAGCAATAGGGTTGTAGAAAGTACCAGCCATGTTTGGAACAAGCAGCAGCGAAGAAAATGGATGTATTGCTTGAAGGTCAATTGAAGCAGAATCTTCTCGCTGGAGTTGGGGAGTGCCCCTTCCCCAGACTTAACTTCATAGTAAGCAGAAACAATAAGCTTGATTGCAGAGTCTGAACTGACTGGACCTTCTTCAGTTGATTTAAAGTTCTACAAATAGGTGTAATTTCGCTGAAAACATTACACTTGCAGAGGTTACTGCTGTTGAACGTGGAGATCTTGTGTGTGCCACACCATGGAAACCTGCAAACTTGCAAAGTGTGTTAGACACTGAGTTAAAAACACATAAATAACAATCTTTTAAACCATTTACTTCTTGTTTTGTAAAGAGTGGTGTGACGGAGCCTAAATTCTGGCAATTAGAAAAATAAAAATTAAAAATGGGACATTAACCGCACACCTGGTGGTGCAGGCCGAGGTTCAATTATACCATTTGACCATTTGTAAATCATGACAATGTTATGGTTACCTCCTGCTTTAAATCACAGCAGTTATGACAGTGATGAACATTATTTCCTGTCTGTTGCAAGCAGGCCTGACGGAGACCTGAGTTATAAAATCCTGTAATGTTACAATACATAGATACATAGACAGTGTCAGCAGATAAGGGCCTATGGCCCACCCAGTCTGCCCATTTGAGCTTGTAAGTTTAGTTTGTTTTCCCTTACCCCTGACCTCTAGAATTCCTTTATGTCTATCCCATGCATTCTTAAATCCCGTGATTGTTTCAGCCCCCACCACTTCCTCTGGCAGGGTGTTCCACTTGTCCACCACCTGTTCTGTGAAGAAATTCTTTCTCATGTTTCCTCTGAATCGTCCTCCCTCCAACTTCATCCCATGCCCTCTAGTCCTGGAACATCTTTTCCGCTTAAAAATAGTGTTTTCCTGCACTCTGTTTCTCCCTGTAAGATACTTTTGTATGTCTCTTATTATATCCTCTCTCTCCTTCCTCTCCTCCAGGGAGTGCATGTTTAGTTCCATCAACTTGTCTTCATAGGACTTGTGATGCAATCCATTTCTGCACCATTCTCACCCCTTGTACTCCCTTCAGACCCATCACCCCCCTCCTCCTCAGTAAAGACTGAGCAGAAATACCTGTTCAATATGTCAGCTTTACTGTTGTCATCTTCCACGCGACTCCCATCCTCCCCCTTTAGTCTCATTATCCCTCTCTTTGTCCTTTTTTTTTTTTTACTCATGTACCCGTAAAAGGCTCCCCCTCTAACCACCGATCCCTAATTTGTTCCTCTGTCTGAGCTCCGCCTCCCCACTGACCCCCTGCCCCCTGCTTCTCCCGGTACTTCTCCCATCCCTCCCCGCCTGTGTCCCCCCGTATTGCCTGAATGCCATCCCCTTGGCTTTCACTTTCTTTGCCACCTCTCTGGAAAACCATAATGGTCTCCTCTTCCCTTTTCTCTTGCTAACCTGCTTGATGCAGTTTCACGCTTCAAACATATTGTTCATAACAATATGCCTTTTACACAATGCAATTAGTGGGACAAATACATATGTTGTTGGCCTATGCCAATTTAATAACAGTGCCTATTGCACCTGTGGCACATGAAAAGGTCTACCTTTTTTACCCTGTATAGTGACATACTTTAAAGTACTGAGTGAGATAAGGCTTGAAGCATAGGTTTGGAGTACAATCTAAATTTTGCATATTATAACTGTTAAAATTTAAAATGACAAAACCTGAATGAGTACACTCATTCTTTAGGGGTACCTGTGAGTAATAAGACAAACAGGGCATTAATTTTACTTTTGATTTTGCTTTGGAACATATTGTAGGGGTGGGTCAGCAATGCTGGTCCCAGTATTTAGGTTTGGTTATGAGCATTAAAAACGTTATACATGTGGAACACTTTTTTGAACACACACATGATACAGTGTAGCAAGATGTATATCAAAACATTATAACATAAACATGAAACATAAGCATGTTTGTAATAGAACAATTTCAGTATTGAGCATAATGCATAAAATACATTTTTAAACAACACATATAGACTGTAAACTTAGCTTAGAATCCAGAAATGTTAGAGTACTGTGAATTTACTGGTTGAAAAAAAAATGCATTCATTAATTGCTGTAAGGCAATGACAAAAGTTGCTTTGCATTTGTTTTAGCAGGATAAGAATGCTGAAAAGACAATCAAAAGAATGAATATGTGTGGACATACATACACAACTTTACCCTCCAGCATAACTGATTACTTGCTGAGGGCAGAAACCCTTGTACCAATAATAGGTGTGAGATTTAACTGTTTGCACTAGAAAAACAGAAGGGCTTGGGTTGGGTTATGCTGTTAAATACCTTGGTCTTTTTTTTTAAACCTGTAAATAAGAAACAATTATTGGCAAATATACATATTTTCCTTATTTACCCCTCTAGGGGAACAGTGATGTACCTTGCAACCTTTGTGGGTATTACACTGGAAGGGATAGAGGAAGGGTAGCTTACCCCTTCCCCCCAAGCTCCTACTGGTGGAAGAGACAGCTCGAAGTGAAAGAGACAGCTCGAATACTGTAGCAATAAAAAGGTTAGCTGTGGATGGTGACATGATCCCCACCTACTACACCTTAAATTATAACAAGATAATATTACAATTAGTTTAGTAAGTTTCATACCTTACTATAAAGATGGGGAACTTCTTTTTCTCTAGAAGAAAGAGAAGAAACACAGACAAACAACAAAAACAAACACACACCAGTTTAAAAATAAAACAAGATTATTTCCATAGGATAAAAGAAGCCAAGCGTCCCTGGGTTCCCTTATCCTAAGCATGACAAAATGTCAGCTGAGTTTATAAAAAATCCAGATTGATGGTAATACCGTACGTACGTATCTCTTAGAATGCATTTCAAAAAGACAAAAAAAATGATTACACCATGGTCACACATAAAACAAAACCATTGTTTTAACTGTAGATGGTAAACTCCAAAACAGCTGTAATAGTCCTTTTTCAAAAGCGTACTATATATATATATAATAAAAAATATGGGAGATGATGAATAATTCTCCCTTCCAGCTGGAGTATTGCCTGTGTTGGCTGCAAGTCAGAAGCCATGAGAGGAGAAGAAAAGTTTGTTCCTCTTCACTTAGAATACTAGTTTTGCAACAAAAGTCAAATTACATGGTTCACTCTTGGTGTGCTTTCATGAAAACATACATTTTGTGTGAAAAGTTGTGCTTTAGGTATGGAATACACATCAAGTTTGAACTGGTAGTAACATAAAATGTTGAAACACAAGAAGGTCAAATAACGTGCAAAAGGTCACAGTGTGCATGCAAGGGTCATTCAAACCCAGCCATTCCTGTAGTGTCCTTGAACACCACCAATATTAAAATATTTTTACACAATAAAACTGCTGGCCAAGACAGTTCACACACATACACATACACAAAAAGAAATACTTAACACAAAATAAGACTGACATTGTTTCACACCAATTTGCTGAGGTAATGCCCATAGTTTCATTAGAAAACTGTACGTGTTTTAGATATATGTGCTGCCTCCTGCCTGTCTTATAACACTGACAATTTTTAAACCAACACATTTATACATATCGCCATGCCAAATCTTTCCAGAACAAAACACTTTTAAACGATTCTAATAACTCCTTTCAACACCTTTAAACACAACACAACGTACCATCTGTAAGTGAACACATCTTGTATAACATGGTTACACCTTTATGATAGCCAAAATATGGCACTTTGCCATTTTGCAAAAGTTTCTGGTTTTAACTAGAAGTATGATAAAGCCATTTATAGCTGTTAACACATTACATTTTCACCTAGCAGTGGCTTGGCACGTTGCTTGCAAACTACAAATCTTTCTGCACATTGCAATCTATGACGTCATATCTCTTCACCTTCAACACTACCTGCTCCGACCAACAACTACATACTAAAGTTCTTCACTGACCCTATCTAGGCAGCACAAATGTTCCATTAAAAATAAAGCCAATTAAAACAGTCAGCTATGAGGCAAAGAAGCTTCTTTTTTTCTTTTTTTTTTTTCACTGTAACATGTTGTGCACTGAAGGCAGTCAATCCTATCTCGCAACCTTGACAACAGAACATAATTACAGAACACAGATATAAGCTAGATGCACAAGAAATATGGAGCATTACCTTGTTTAGTATACGTATTACAGAAATAAAACAGACAGACATAAAACAACTTTGAATAAAAAATTCAGACTTACCCGGTGCCAAGATATTTTTCTTCTTCTTTTCCGATACACAAGTCTGAGTAAGAAAACTGACTGCAGGACCTTCATGATAATTTCCAAACACTGCAGCTATTTACCCGCTCAAAGGTTTTAACCCTTTGGCTATTTAGAAACCTGCCAAACCAAGTCTTTTCAGAGCTCTGGTTTGCAGTTTAAAACAAAACAAAAAATCTCTAACAGTACTAGGTTGAGATCCATCTGGTAGAGGTCCCCTGATTTCCATTGTAGTCCCTAAAAGGCGCCTTGACAAACTCCGGAGTGCCCAACACCATATATTTCTTACGGGCGCCCCTGACGCCGAGTGCCCCTTAGCACTTCTTACTTTTTGCGGCGCCCTGACGCCGAAAGTGCCCTTAGCACTCGAAAGTGCCTCTTAGCACTTTATTTTACCGGCGCCTCTGACGCCGAAAGTGCCCCTTAGCACTTTTTATTTTTATGGCGCCCCTGACGCCGAAGTGCCCTTAGCACTCTTGGTGCCACCTTGCACCTAGAAACAGTAACTGATGACTGTCACCGCCCCCAAGGCATCACACGTATGGTGGGACTTAAACCTCTGGGGCCACCTTCCCCTGAGGCTGGGACTTGGAAGTCCGATCACAGTGTGACACAGAGAAGTGAAGCCATCCTGCCGACTACGCCAAAAAACTGTGGTCGCAGATTCTCATTACTGTATATACTTTACCTTAAATTCTATATATTCAATAACCACACCTATGGTTATTCCAATAAACTCAGTTTATTGTCTGTACACATATGTGTGGAGCCTCGGCTAAAGGCAAGAGCTCTCGAACAAAGGTTTACATATTTTATAACACTCTTCATTTTGGAAAAACATCAACATTTCAGTATTAGCCAATCAAAGTTCTCAGCAATGTAACAGAAGAAACACATTGAAGCATTAGGTATTTTTCCACTGGCTTATTTCATCACTGCTTGATACTTATGCCTGGGTCAAGCTGACCTAATAGAAACAATGAGCTTCACTCACCCCATGGTACCGTACAGCTTGGTTTTTCAATGCAACTACGTGTTCTTATCTCTGCTTCTTGCCCAACCCTGCCCAAGCTTGCTATTCAGGCTGGTACCATCAATTCTGTTCAGCTTTATCTAAACTGCTATTTTTCACAACTTTAAGTAACTGGTTTCAGCCAGCATGAGCTATTGCCTTCTGCTTGCCTTGCAATTCTTACAAACTTATAATGACCCTTAGCTTCTACTCAGGCCTGGCTATATTCAGCTACACTAGCAGCTTCTACATTATAATATATTGTAACACACTTTACTTTTTATGTATGCATGAATCCACTTCATATGTATGCATAAAAGAAAGATATAGAAAAAGAAATTCCTCCACAGCGCACAACTACCTCCTCGTCTGTTCAGTCTGTCTGATCTGAATAATGTATAGCCCAGTATGTGAACAGCCGAGTCAGGGATGTTTGGAGATAGCCATGTTTCTAATACTGTGAGTGCATCAGGGTGGTGGAGGCAGACCAATGCTTGGAGTGGAGTGATATTCTTTTGGAGGCTGCATATATTTACAGCAGCCAGTCTTAGCCCTTTGGGTTTCATTGATAGGGAAGGGGGGGTAAGTGGTCCAGGATTGGGGTGTATGTTGCCCATCAGTAGTGGTAAGATAACGAAAGTCCTGGAGAGGGCACTTTTGAGAGTCATCTTATAATTACATGCTGTATGGCCTGTACGCAGGGGTAGTTTGTTGATAGGATGAGAGTAGGTAAAATGCAGAAATTCTTGACTGTAGAGCAAAGGGGCAGTTATGGCTACTGGGAGTAGATGGCTAGGAGTGAGTGGGAGGTGGAGTGGAAAGGACATGGTTACTGATTGAGAAATTAGCATGGGATAGCATCTGGGGGAGTGTATTTGGGGCTGAAAGGGTGGTGCAGTGTTTTACTGGCATAGTACAGGGGAGTGGGACATTGGGGGGGTTATGGAGAGGATAAAAAGTAAAGACATCATTTTGTGAGAGAGAAAAAAGTTTCCTAGGCAGTATGCGTGATGACATGTAGAGTAAGGCATGAAGGTGTAAGAGCTATAATATCAGGGAGACTAAGGGTTTGTTTTGGTGGAGAGGGAGATTTAACTGGCTAGCAGAGATGAAAGGGGTATTAGGAGCATTCCAGGCTTCACACAGCAGGCAGTGTTCACACACCAGGCAGAGTGAGAGGATGTTTTGCAGATATAGTGGCCACTAGTGGCAGGAGCTGATAGCCTGCAGATGGGAGAAATGCCTGATTGTTTTTTTAGGTCACCTGATTTGCACTATAAGTAGTAGTAGTAGTACTAGTAAAAATGTTTATTTTTATACAGGATAGCAAACTTTAGGTCGTAAGACCTATTTTCAAAGTTGTCCTGTGTCAAGAACAAAGTTACATTCAATATAACATACAAAAATTCAAGCTACATAAAACAACTAATAAATAATTTTTGACATTATACAAGACAGAAATCTTCAATCACACCAACAACTAACACATTTTCCACATTTTAAAAACAAGTACATTCATCATAAAACACAGTGCTCAATCCTAATTTAAACTGGGATAGTTTAGTTGCTTTCCTTAATTCAGGGGGAATATTATTCCAAATATTTGCAGTCTAAGCCTCAAGTGTCATAGTACCATATCTTGTATTAGTTTTTGGAAAAGTGTAAGCTTATGCTTTACATCCCTTAAAAGATATGGATAATATTTACTAACAGAAGGCAATTCCATGTTTCCATCAATCATCCCATTTATTATTTTATAGATAAATACTGAGTATTGTTTTTTAAATTGTACTGATATACTGTCCCAATTTAGGTCTTTATACAAAATGCAATGATGAGTATTATAGCTACAGTTCAGGACAAATCTTGCCAATTGATTATATGATATGACTAATTTATTTAAATATGTTTGACCCTCAAAATTATACACCATATTTCCATATTCTAATACAGGCATTATTAATTGATTTGCAATTAACCTCCAGGTTTGTAGATTTAATATCCTTGATGACCTACGTAGTGCCCCTATCTTATTATTAATTTTCTTTATTGTATTATTAATATGAGCTGAGAAAGATAAAGTATAATCAGTCTCTACCCTAAATATTTATATTGATCTGTGACTGTCAATTTTTCCCATTCCTCATTAGTATTTCCTATCTCTGATCTGTTTTTATTAACCTTTGTTTTTATTAAAAAACATAACCTGAGTTTTTTTTATCACTTATCACTAATTTAGAGCTGAAAACCAATCCTGTAGAACATCAAAATCCATCTGTAATTTAACCATCATTTCATTTTGAGATTTGGCTGATGCTAAAAGTACTGTATCATCTGCATACAACCTGATTTGTGTATTATTTATTTTGGTAGGTAATTCATTAATATATAACAAAAACAATAATGTCCCCAAAATTGAACCTTTAGGGACACCTCTTAGTATACTACCTACTTCAGAAAATGTACCATTTATTACTACTTGCTGTTTTCTTTGACTCAAATATGATTTAAACCATAATAATGACCTAGGGGCTGTACCAATCCTCTCCATCCTCTCATACAATAAATGGTGGTCGACCAAATCAAAGGCTTTGGACAGGTCAACGAACACTGCACCCGTGGACTCTCCCGTATCCAAGGCCACCGCCACTTTATCAACAAAGTCCATGAGCGCAGTGCAAGTTGAATAACCTGCCCTAAAGCCATGTTGGTATTTGGTCAATTTTGAATATTTTTCTAATAAACTGTACGACTGGCCGAACACCATTCATTCCATTAACTTAGAGAGAATGGAGAGGATTGCTATTGGTCTGTAGTTTATGGGGTCATTTGAATCCCCCCCTTTAAATATAGGTACTATTTTGGCTATTTTCCAGATAGAAGGAAAAACATTTTCCATCAAACTTTGATTAAATAAATTAATCAGTATTGGTGATAAGACTTCAACTGCATCTTTAATAAATTTCCCTTCAATATTGTCCATACCGTATGATTTATTTTTATTTAATTTTAACCCTTGCTGTGCTGCAGACTGATATATCAGTCCAAAATTCCTATACATTTTAATTCTGTTGGCAGCCTAAGGGTTAAGATCTCCTGCCTAACTTCTGAGATTTTTATTTTTTTTAAATAAAAAAGAGGACTATTTTCATTATTAGTTTCTTTATTTACTAAATCTGTTTGTACTTGTGAACCAGCTGGGATGGTAATATCAGGCAATGTTAAGAAATATTTATTCAACAACTGGGCTGTTTTCTTTTGGTCATGGAGCTCACCCTTATCATTAGACATTTTTATACAAGACTTAGCTATCAAAGGGTTTTCCAATTCTTTTATCATATTCAGTATTGTTTAGGATTATGAGTTGTCTCAATTTTAATGTAAAATTTTTTTCTTGCAGATCTAATTAACCTTTTTCATTCATTTCACTTAATTTTGAAATTAACCCAGTCTAACACACCAAGCGACCAAGGGTGGTAGAGGGGGCGGTGGGGAGCTGATGCGTAGCGTCAGTTGGGCTCCTATTCCAAAGTTGCAGGCAAGTTTAGGGCTCTGTTTTATCTGAGCTGCTGCTGTACATTTGGGAGTCCGTTTTTACCTGGCGAGAGGAGACACTTCGGGTCCTTTGTTTGCTTGGGGGGAGGGCGCCCGTGCCCTCACGACCTTCACCCATGAGGGGATCTTTGGGGAATGCTGCAGGGAGGAAAAGGAAGGAGTTATTAGTACAGGCAGTGACAAATGGTGACTCAGGTAATGGGGGGTGCGTCTGGATCTGATTTCCAGTACGAGTTCTTTTCCTGTTTTTTATTTTTTTTTTACAAGGCAAAGCTAAAACTCTAAATTTAAGCTATTTATTTCATACTAAACAATTTGAACTGAGCAGCCTCTCGTTCCCTTCACTTTGTATTTTTCACCGGAGCGAACTGCGCCAACAAACAGCCCTTTTTGCATTCACTGGGATCTTTGCTACTTAAGGATACTGAGGAATTACCATTTCTTGTATAAAGAAAGTTCCTCCACATTTAAGCAGCAAGTTCAGATGCTAAGATATTTTACAGCTCACTTTAGCGTTAGCCTTTAAGTTCTTCCACATTTAAGCAGCAAGTTCAGATGCTAAGATATTTTACAGCTCACTTTAGAGTTAGCCTTTGCTACAATTTAGGGAGAGAGAAACCTAAGGCACAGTCTGTTTCAAGCATTAACATTACAGGCAAAGTTCAGATGCTACTTACGGACATTACTATTTTAAACAGTAGTATGCATAAGGGTAAGAGTTACTGAAATGCGAAGTGAAGACAATGGCGCCAAATAGCTCTTAAGGCACACACAGTTTAAATGTTCTTTAGTTGATGCAGGACAGCCTGAAAAGGAGAAAAAAAACTATCTTCACATGTGTGGGACTAGTCAGAGGACAGTACATTTAAGACAAGATAAGATATTTCTTGTTGGTACATTCTGGAGAATTTGTGGATCCTTGTGAAATTTGGAAGAGGAGTGGTTGAGGGGAGAAAGTGCAATAATCAGTAATGATTTATCAGATGAAAACAAAATAGGGTATTAGAAACAGCTAAGATATTGTCATTAAATATTAATGACATTAATCATCCCATAAAAAGAGCTAGATTACAACACTATCTGAGGAAGCAGAATGCAGAATGCATTTATGTACAGGAGACACATTTGTTGCAAGGGGAACATGCTAAGCTTGCTGCTGGTGGCAGATACACTGTCTTTTCTTCATCTAGTAAGTCGGGGAAGAGGTGTGGAGTGGCAATTTTGATTCCAGCTACTACTCCATTCATTAAAGGGGACGTCTATTCAGATAATAATGGACATTTTGTTATAGTACAAGGGAGGTTGCATGAGACTGATGTGACAATGACGAGTGTTTATCTGCCACCAGGAGCATCTCCCTCTCTACTGAGACAGTTCTTTAATAGACTGCTCAAAAAGCAAAAGGGGGTAATGCTGATAGGAGGCAACTTCAACCTAATAATGTCTTCACAGAAAGATTCCACTTTCCCTAAACAACAAATGTTTACACCCACTCAAAAACTTTTAAAAGCCCATATACCTAAGATGGGTATTATAGATATATGGCGCCATTTCTACCCCTCTGTGGAGGGACATACTTTTGTCTCCCCTAGATTTCACACCTCAGCTAGAATAGGGTCCAGTCCTCTTTAACATCTTTATAGGTGACATTGCAGAGGGTCTGGAGGGAAAGGTATGTCTCTTTGCAGATGACACAAAGATCTGTAACAGAGTTGATACACACAAGGGGGGGGTAGAAAGGATGAGAAGGGACTTGGCAAGGTTGGAGGAATGGTCAGACATATGGCAACTTAGATTCAATGCAAAGAAGTGCAAAGTAATGCACCTGGGAAACAAAAACCCAGGAGAAGAGTACACAATAGCAGAGGAGGTACTAACAACAACAAAATGGAAAGGACTTGGGGTAGTCATATCAGATGACCTAAAGGTGGGTAAGCAATGTGAGAAGTCAGTAAGGAGAGCCAGGGAGATACTGGGATGCATAGAAAGGGGCATCACAAGTAGAAAAAGGGAAGTGGTTATCCCTCTGTACAGACAGTTGGTGAGACCCCATCTGAAATACTGTGTGCAGTTTTGAGACCCCATCTACGCAAGGACATAGACAGGATGGAAGCAGTCCAGAGGAGGGCAACTAAAATGGTGCAGGGTCTGCATCAGAAACCATATGAAGAGAGACTGAGAGAGCTTAATATGTATACCTTTGATGAAAGGAGGACGGGGGACATGATAGAAACTTTTAAGTACCTTAAGGGAATCAACAAAGTCCAGGAGGTAGCATCTTTCAGAAAAGAGATGTGTAGAACAAGGGGCACAATTTAAAATAGAGGGGGGACGGCTCAGGATAATGTGAGGAAATTTTTTTTCACGGAGAGAGTGGCGGATGCATGGAACCGCCTTCCTGGGAAGGTTGTTGGGTCTAAAATAGTGGGGGAATTCAAACATGCATGGGACAGACATAAGGCAGTTATAGTGGGGGGTTGCAGGAAGTAGGCTGTTGGTTAACTAGAATCTGCAGCTTATCCAGTAGGAAGGGAAATGGGCAGACTGGGTGGGCCAAGTGGTCCTTATCTGCCGTCAAAGTCTATGCTTCTATAGATTATTTTTTTACATCTACAGAGCACCTAGATATGATTCAAGATATATCCTTGGAAGCTCGCCTCCTCTCAGACCATATACCTCTTTTAATTAAGGTCGGGTTAAACAAATCTCATAAAACAACTTTATGGAGACTGAATCTTTCTCTCTTGAAGGGTCCAGTGTTTAAGACCAGAATGGCAGACAGTATAACACAAATCTTAGAGGAGAACGCAGATCCTTCTGTTTCAGCTACTGTTCTCTGGGATACTCTGAAGGTTGTGATTAGAGAAGAGATTATTTTTATTCCTCTAGATTAAATAAATAAAGAAAATCCAGATACAAAATATTACAAGATAAGTTACTAGAACTACAGCAGAAGAGAGATAGAGGAGAAAGAGTTCCACAATTAGAGCTTAGACAAATTCAGTCGGAATTACAATCCATTTTAGATCATAAGATGCAAATGTCCTTACTATATTTTAAAAGATACTACTATTATGAGGGAGGTCCTAAAGGTGCCAGAAATTTGGCTAGATGCACTAGAGGATTTAAGCAGACTGCCACTATTACAAGGATTAGAGACCCCATAGCAGGCGATATTCTTAATAAAACCCCTGCAGTTTTGAAAGCATTCCAACAATATTGTGCAGACTTGTACTCTGATCCTACACCCCCCTCCCCAGAGGATATAAAAAATGTTTTGACACCCCTTAACTTCCCACACTTATCTGAGTCCCAGCAGGCTTCACTTCTGCATCCCATCTCCACTATAGAGATCCAGAAAGCAGTTAAAAATTCTAAAACATTAAAAAGCCCAGGCCCAGACGGCTTTGGAGCTGAATGGTATAAGACTTTTCTTTCAAAATTAATTCAGCCGATGCAAAAACCTTTTTTAGAGGTGCAGGATGGAGGTGCTCCCCCACCCTCATGGTCATATGCGGCCATCTCAGCTATATTGAAACCAGGTAAAGACCCATTAAATTTAGAGTCATACAGACCCATTTCGGTTTTAAATAATGATTATAAGATTTACATGGCAATATGGGCCCATAAGTTAGAGAATATGCTGCCTACCGTAATACACCCAGACCAGGCAGGATTCTTACACGTGCATCAGACTGCAGATAATGTACAAAGAACAATCCACCTGATGGATTATATGGCTAACTCAGCTACCCCTTCGGCTTTAGTCAGTTTAGATGCCTATAAGGCTTTCGACAGAGTGTCCTGGAGATTTTTATGGGGAACATTAATGTCATTTGGGTTCCCGAAGGAATTTGTGAATTGGTTGGAGCAAATATACTCTGAACCAAGGGCATATATAAAACTTAATGGCGGTATTACACCCTATGTCAAGTTACAGCGAGGCACTAGACAGGGATGCCCCCTATCACCTGTTATTTGCCATCTATATTGAGCCCCTGCCTATGATGCTTAGAAAATCAGAAAAAATTAAGGGCATTCAGCTGGGCAATCAATCGTGGAAGTTGGCTTTATATGCAGATGACATTTTATTGTCAGTAGCGGATCCAGAGTCCTCTATTCCAGCAATATGGGAGATACTTGAGCAATTTGCTCAATTCTCTGGATATAAAATAAATTCTTCTAAGACCAAAGTTCTTCCTTTTCATTTCTCCCCCTCACAGACACTGAAGGGCAGTTTGTCTCTGCGCTGGAATAGCATCAAGATAAAATATCTAGGCATACAGTTACCAAACCAGTTAATGCATCTCACTATGGTAAACTATGAACCTTTAACACAAAAAATAGAGTCTGATCTACATCAATGGTCCCAACTTCATTTATCACTATATTCTAAGGTGGATCTTATTAGGTTGAATATTCTTCCAAGGCTGCTATATCTTTTTCAGACCATACCAATGATGCCAGATGGAATGTATTTTCCCTCCTGGAATGAGTCTTTGGCGAGATTTGTCTGGGCTGGGAAAAAACCCTGAATTAAGTGGTCCACATTAATGTTACCAAAAAATAAGGGAGGTTTAAATTTGCCTGATCTTCAGATGTATGCAAATGCTACAGTGATAGCTCAAGTTTTCAATTAGAATAACCCAAAATATGACATACCATGGAAGAACTTAGAATTCACCCTTAATGGGGTAAGGGAGGGGAGTGAACTTTTACAAATGCTATATGCCCCAGTAAATAAAAGACCTAGACTTATTTATAGTACAAATTCTACTATGGAGACTTGGAAGAGAATCATCCGTCTAAGAGAGCTGGAACCAGTAGGTCCCTATCTGAATGCATTAAATTTCAGAATCCAAACTCTTACTTTGGAACAGGAGGGTACTTTGGCTCAATGGAGACAAAAAGGTTTTACGTTTATGTTCCAGTTGGTGGATGCCGGTGGGGGGGGAGGTCCTCTCATTTACTAAACTTCAAGGAACATACCATCTTCCACAACAAGATTTTCCAACTTATACAAGCTTAATAGAGGACGTTGAAAGTAAAGGACCAGCCTTTAGTAGACTCTCAGATCCACCCCCTTTATTCCTTACTTTAGCCATGACCACAGGGAGAGGACAACTGTGGCCCCACTTTGTGGGACTAATATATAGGGGTTTGAGGGAATTATCAAAAAATTCAACTCAGGGAATTCTAAATGCCTGGAATAAAGAACTTCCACTCCAGGTATCAAAGGAAGATTGGGAAAAGTATACTAAATTCAAACAACATGAAGTCTTGCTATATTATGGCATATGCAGTGAGTCCCAACCTTCGAACTGCTCTGGAGGTGAAAGAGTTAACCTTCCATGCCAGGCATGGAATGCTGAGCTCGAGCTCGGTTGAAAACTCTGTCTGTTGTTCTTCAAACTCAAACTGTCAGATTCTTTACTCCGCCTCACTGAACAGTCGCTCCGGAGATTTCTCCTTCTGCTCGGTTCATTTTGTCGGTGATAGTATTATTTTCTCGGTTTTTTGACCGAATTTAAACCGCAACCGGTCGGTTCAAGCTCTGTCTGTGGTATTTGTAAGTACTAGATAGGTTTTACATTTACTTTCTGTGTGGAACTTGTAAACAGTCTATCAGTTCGGTTTGAACCGATCAGGTTGTTTAAAATATATTAATCTGTCCTTTAGACTGTGGTTACCAGTTCTTACCGGTTCTAAAAAAAACGGATTTTATTACGTTTTTTTCCACGACCCGTGACACAGTTGGGAACCGATAAGAGAGACTTGCTTGGCGGATTGCCATAAACGGGCAAGTTTGGTTAGGACTGGCACTATGTCTGAGAAACCCAAAAGAAAAACTGGGCCCACTGGGTTTCAACATTGCAGTGTCTGTGGGGAAGCCTTTGCTAAGGCTGACCCCCACACCACCTGTGTTTATTGTCTGGGGTTTGACCACCTCAATGCAGACTGCCAGATTTGCAAAAATTTTCCTGCAGCTACCCTGGAAAAGAGAGTTGGTAGGCTCAGGGAAAGGGAGGTCAAAAAGTCCGCTGACCCAGATGGCCAGCCCGGTTCGGTTTCAACCGAAACGGAGGGAGTGCCCTCTGACCAGGGTGAGACTTCCTCGGGCAAAAGGAGAGCTGACTCGGAGGAGTCGGTTCCAGCAAAAAGGACTAGAAAATCAGCTGGTGTGGAGCCAAAACTTTCCTCTACAACCGCTGAAGAAATAGCCAAAGCGATTAAAATTGTCCAGTCGCTTTCCCCGGTTCCGACCGAACCGGCACCATCAGGTAAGCGTACGGTTCGGTCGGTTCCACCGGTTCAAGAGTATGATTTAGAGGAATTTTATGAACCGGAGGAGGGGGAAGAGGAGTATGAGGAGAGTGAATGTGGATTTGAAAGTCTGGATGTGCCCATTGAACCAGACATCTCCCCAGACAGACCTTCAGGAGTGTCTCCTCCTAGGCTTTCTGAGTCCCCTTCATTTTATGTTTTATAAAAAGTGGTTGAAACCCTCCAGCTCCCTATGGAGGAAGCTGTGGATGATCAAGAGGAGCCTGACTATGTAGAAATGATGGATATCCCAGAGTCTAGGAGACTGTCTATTCCTTTGCATAAATCTTTTGGGAAACAGACAGTAAAAATTCTAAAAACTCCTCACACTATACCTCCTGTGGATAAGAGAATGGACAAGAGCTACACATTGTCAGGCTCTGATACGGAGTTCCTTACACGACAATGCAGCCATGTTGGGGTAGTGCAGGCTACAGCCTGTGACAAGGCAAATATTCCCTTGGCTTCACACCCCCCTGACAAGGACTCCAGGAGGATTGATGCCATGGCAAAGAAACAGTACATGGCAGCATCCTTGGGACTCAGACAGGCAAATTATATGGCTTATGTTGCTAGATACCAGAAATCCAGATGGGACACTGTTATGGCTCTAGCAAAACAGATCCCTGGCCAGCTTGCCAAGGAGCTGGAGCAGGTGGCTGCTGATGGTATTGAGGCATCTAAGGTGCAATTCCAAGCTGCAGTGGACTCTAATGATGTGTCATCAAGAGTCATGGCTACATCTGTGGCACTTGCAGAATGGCTTGGCTCAGATGTACTAGCCTGTCTGGGATACCCAGACTAAAGCCATGGATTTTCCTGTTGTGGGTAATTCTCTGTTTGGGGCGCAGACAGAGAATTACATGAAGAAAATGGATGAGTATAGGACCACCTATAGGAGTGCACAGGCCAAGGTAAGGCAGGCCACTCCCCAAAGGCAGCCTTCCAGGGGCAGGGGCAGGCCTTTTCATAGGCCTTTTTACCAAGCCCAGGCCTCCTCTTCTGCTTATGCCCAGAGGGGTTCTTTAGAGGGAGAGGCAGACGGGGTACAAGCAGGCCTGCTTCCACCCCTCAGCCCAAAGCCCCTGCCAAGCACGCACCCTGATGGGGTTGCCAGGGCCGATTCTCACCTACCTGTAGGGGGCAGGCTGGCTTACTATGTCCAGGACTGGCAGTCTCTGACATCAGACAAGTGGGTCCTGGAGGTAGTAAGCCAGGGACTGGTTCACAGCTTCAAAAAGTTTCCAAAGATGAGAACCAGATCCTTTCCACCTGCAAATCCACCAGAGGCACTTGCCCTAGAAGCAGAGGTCTCTTCCCTCCTGACTCTCAGAGCTGTGGAAAGGGTTCCACCCCTACACCAGGCAAAGGGTTGTACTCCAGGTACTTCCTTACCCCAAAAAAGACAGGAGAATGGTGGCCCATCCTGGATCTCAGATACCTAAACAAGCACCTTTTAAAACCAAAATTCAAAATGGTGACTCTGGGAATTATTCTACCCTCTCTAAGGACAGGGGACTGGCTAGCGTCCCTGGACCTCAAGGACGCCTACTTCCATATTCTCATCAGAAGCTCCCATCGAAAGTACCTCAGGTTCGAGCTGCCCTCAGGCCATTACCAGTTCAGAGCAATGCCCTTTGGCCTCACCTCTGTTCCAAGGGTATTCACAAAATGCCTGGCAGTAGCAGTTGCTTCCCTAAGAAGGCAAAAAATTGCCATCTTCCCTTACCTGGACGATTCGCTCATAGTAGGCCAGTCCCCAGACCAGGTCAGGTTACACCTGCAGATAACTCAGTAACTGCTCACCTCTCTAGGTTTCCTTCTGAATCTTTCAAAGTCATTTCTAGAGCCTGTACAGCTCCTCACCTTCATAGGCGCAGAGCTGAACACAGAGAAAGCCAGAGCCTTCCTTCCTTTGGACAGGGCAAGGACCCTGGTCTCTCTGGCCTCCTCATTCACCCTGCAGGTCTCTCAACCAGCAAGGCATTTTATACAGCTCCTAGGGCACATAGCTGCCTCTACAGCAGTAGTGCAGGGAGCAAGATTTCAGATGAGGGACATCCAGTTCCATTTGAGAGCCTTTTGTTCTCAAAGGAAAGACCCTCTAACCAAATTGATCCCAGTTACTCGAACCCTGATCCAGGCCCTACTGTGGTGGCAGGATCAGAGCAACCTGAGACAAGGGGTTCCCTTTGTCACTCCAGTCTCACTCCTTAATCCTTACTACAGATGCATCCCTCTTGGGTGGGGAGCTCACATGGGCGACCTTACTACCCAGGGATTGTGGTCCCTCAGGAATCTCTGCTCCACATCAATCTGTTGAACTCAGAGCAGTTTTTCTAGCACTCAAGCTTTTTCCAAATCTGTTCAGAGCAAAGTTGTACAGGTCAGAACAGACAACACCCCACAATGTGGTACATCAACAAGCAAGGGGCACTCGGTCTCGGCCTTGTGCAACAAGCAATGAAGTTGTGGTCTCTGGCTTACTCCTGAACACCTCCCTTACAGCAGTTCACCTCCCAGGCAAGGACAATGTCCTGGCAGATGCTCTCAGCAGGATTTCACAGGGCCATCACGAATGGTCACTGGACCCCCTGGTTTTGGAGGTGATTTTTGCCAGATGGGGCACCCCGCAGATAGATCTTTTTGCAGCCCCAGACAATCACCAACTTCCCCTTTTTTGCTGCAGACCCCCAGTATTGGGCTCAGTCCCTCTGGATGCCTTAGTCCTCAATTGGGGAGGGAAGTTTCTATATGCTTTTCCTCCCTTTCCTCTCCTGTTCAAAGTGCTAGTCTAAATCAGGTCTCAACCCTGCAAAGTGATCCTGATTGCTCCAGATTGGGTCAGACAGCCCTGGTATCCACTCCTACTGTCCTTAGCAGTCCATCTTCCCCTGTGTCTTCCCAGGAAGCACAACCTGTTAACCTGTGCTCAGGGGAGGGTTTGGTACCTGAACCTCAAATCTCTCAATCTCAAGGCCTGACTCTTGAAGAGTTAGAGTTTGCTGATCTACACCTCTTCCAAGGTGTAATGGATATCCTGAAGGCTTCTAGGAAACCTTCCACCAGGGCTACTTATAATTCCAAATGGAAAAACTCCTATAGGTAGGGCTCCAGATGAGCAGTTTCATCAGTGGGCCGCTCTTATGGAGCGATGGGCTCGGAGGTGGGTTCTTCTGCCTGGCTCGGTTACCTCGGAGCCCTCGGGCTCCTCCGGCGATCAGGTAGGGCGGTTGGACCTTCCTAGTCGCGCGGCGCCTTCTTCGGTGCTAGCGACTCCGGGCTTAGGTGTTTCCCCCCCCACATGGCTGTGGCGCAGGGGCCTCACCGATGCCCTTATCTCCTGTTTTTTTCCTTCTCTTGCTTTCCAGGTTCCCGGGGCTTTTCCGCGCCTTCTGCAGGGTCTGTGGCCTTGGCGCTTTCTGGGCTGCCGACTTGTGGTGCCGTTGGCGGCGCGCGTGTGCTCTCGCGCTCGTTGGTGGCGCCTGCGTGGTCTCGCGGCACCGCGGTTGTGTTCTGGATCGGGCGGGCGCCGTTCATTGGTGTCATCCACGGGCGCGCTGCTGGCGACGTTTGCGGCGACGTCCGCAGTGCCGTCGGCCGCGCCGTGGCGCGGCGCCGCCCGCGGTGCCGCGCGGGCGCGGCGGGCCACGCCTCTTCGGGCGCCAGGCGCCTCGTGCCGCTCTTCAGCCCGCTTGCCGTCTCGGCGCCTGCAGCCTTGGGACTCTCCTTGTTTTTCTGCCGTTTCCTCCTCTCCTAATTTTCACCTCCTTTCCTGTCCAAACAGTCCTTTCTGGACCATCAGGAGATGATGTTGAGCCTGACCCAGACCTTCGTTGGGTGATGAAGTGGAGGAAACAGGATCTTTCTTTGCTACGAGCCTGTGGTCGAGGACCTGTCCTTTAAGTCTCTGTTGAAGAACCTGGGATCCACTCTTTCTCTCCAGACTACAGACATCGATCCTGGGAAGATTTTAAGACTCCAGTATCTTCATGCTTCGGAGATCCCTACGGATTTGACTCCTCCGATTCAGCCTTCCTTCGAGACGCTGTCTCAAATGGTATGGAATAACCCTGCTCTTATTCCCTCAGTGGCTAAATCTATTGATAAGAAGTATTCAGCTCCCAAGGATCGTCCCATTTTGGCATCCCAAGCCTTTATGGATCCTATTGTAGTCCTGGCAGAGAATGACAAGAGTCGTTCTTCCTCAAATTACTACAGCTCGACTTTATTAACAAAGAGTCTCGTAAGATTGATACATTAGTAAGAGAGTCTTTGCTGCCTCCACTCTAAGTATGCGTGTTGACAGTTATCAAGGCTATTTTCTCAGTATGAGTATATCCTGTGGCACTCTATGAGAAATGGTTGAAGCTCTTCCAGATTGGATTCCAAGTCAGAGCTTCTTCTGACCGTTATTAGAGGTATTGAGTCCAATAACCAACAGGTCAAAGCCGCCATGGACGCTTCGACACTGCTTCTCGCTCTCAGCAGCCGGGATTTGTACTCGGCGCCATTCCTGGCTGCGTACTCTGGCTTCACGAATGATGCTCAGCAGCAGGTGATGGCGCTGCTTTTGATGGCTCCTCTTTTTGGCCCTCAGGTGGAGCAAGCCTATGAGGCCACTCAG
Organism: Neoceratodus forsteri; assembly: GCA_016271365.2. Lineage (NCBI taxonomy): Eukaryota > Metazoa > Chordata > Ceratodontiformes > Ceratodontidae > Neoceratodus > Neoceratodus forsteri. The sequence continues at coordinate 215,278,673 of CM057456.1, forward strand.
AGAGACTAGATCGGCCATTAAGTTGGCCAGACCTCCGCCTGCCCCTCTGGGGCATGTGAACAAACGTCAGTTTTTAGTCATCAGTCCTTTGCGAGGCAGGGGGGAAGCTTCCATAAAAGCCAACCTGCCCAACCTCAAAAGAAGACGTAGAGAAAGCGCAGGGACCCAAAGCTCCCAGCGCTACCTTATGAGTCGCTGGCTAAGTTCCATCCACTGCCCGAGGTGGAACTTTCTCTCCTGGAGGTCATCTGATGTACTTCTACAACCAGTGAAGTCCATAACCTGGACAAATAGGTCGCTCGGATAATTTGCGAGGTTATTCTCTCAATTTCTTGGAAACCCCCAGATTGTCACTCCCATCGACAACCCAGGTTGTCGGCCTCTCAGTCAGACCTCCTCACGCCCGGAGAATCCAGGGCCTTCTGAACAACAGGGCAATAGAACTGGTGCCCCGCATGACCAAACACAGGGTTCTACTCCCATTACTTTCTGGTTCCAAAGAAATCTGGGGATGCGCCTCATTCTAGACCTCAGAAAGTTAAACAAATTCCTCCCCAGGGAGAAATTCAAGATGATTTCCCTAGGTACCCTGTTACCCTTGCTGCATCAGCACGACTGGCTGGCCTCTCTGGATATGCAGGATGCTTACCAGCATATCCCCGTCCACCCGACCCACCGCCATTCCTCAGGGTTTGTAGCTTTGGGTCAGCATTATCAGTTCAAGCCCTGCCTTTGTAGGTATCCTGGTTGCTTGCTGTTTTTACAAAGTGTTGTGCAGTTCTCAGGCGCATCTCGGAAAGTAGGACTCCAGTGTTTCCTTACCTGGACGATTGGCTTCTAGCAAACCCCTTCCGGCCAAGGGACTTTGGAAGCCGTGCAAGCGACTTCTGCTCTTCTCACGTCCACATGGGAGTTCTGCTGAATTTGAAAAAATCTCAACTGCAACCCTCCCAGAGCTCCTTTTCATAGGGGCGCTTCTAGACACCTCTTCAGCGAAGGCTTTCCTTCCAGGACAGAAGACTCGACATCCTTCACATGGCCCGTTACATCAGGGAGAACCAATCGGTTACAGCTCTCTCGATGCAACGCATGTTGGGTCTCATGGTGTCCTCGGTCTTCACTGTCCCTCTGGCCCGACTGCACATGAGAACCACCCAATGGATGCTCTCCACTCAGTGGTCCCCGACCTCTCACCCCCAGTCTTATCCCATCAAGGTGGCGAGCCCCTTGAAGGTCTCTCACCTGGTGGTCTCAAGAGACAATCTCCTGGAAGGATTCCCCTTTGCTCCCCGGATCATCAGATCTCCATCACCACAGATGCATCGCTAATGGGATGGGGAGCTCACTGTCTCTCCCTCCACACTCAAGGTGTATGGACTCAGTTCAAACTCATCTCCACATAAATGTCCTAGAGATGAGAGGTCCTCCTATGCAATCCGAGCTCTGAAGGATGTCCTTTGTCACAAGAACATTCTCTTCAAACGGACAACAAAGCAGTGATGTATTACATCAACAAGCAAGGCGGTGCTCATTCTTATCTCCCTTTGCAGGAAGCAATGAGGGTGTGGGAGTGGTGCTTGGAGACAAGTCTCTGATTCAAGCGGTTTATCTGCCAGGTATACAAAGCGACCTAGCAGATCACCTCCCAGCAGAACGAGGCAGACCCTCACGAGTGGTCTCGATCCAGCCGTAGCTCGGTCCCTGTTCAAAGAGTGGGGACTCCAGACCTGGACCTTTTTGCATCCCCACCAGCATAAAACTGCCTCTCTTCTGCTCCAGAAACCAGGGCCTGGCATTTTCTGTCAGGATGCGTTCAGGCTGCGGTGGACAAAGCGGCTTTCTTCGCCTTTCCACCACTTCCTCTAATCCAGAGAGTACTCCTCAAGTTCGAGTCTCAGGGGACCAAGATGATTCTCATTGCTCCTTCCTGGCCTCGGCAACTATGGTTTCTCTACTCAACAGTATGTTGGCAGCCTCTCGAGACCACTTCCTTTGCAAATCAGTCTTCTGACTCAGGGTTCGTTGGTCCATCCCAACCTGAAATCACTTCACCTTCATGCTTGGCTCCTCAAGAGATAGAAGTGAATCGGTTCAACGTCTCTCGTAGAGTCTCAGACATCCTTCTGGTTGCTCGGAAGCCAGCCACTGAAAACGACGCTCTAAATGGAAACGCTTTCTCTGGTGTGCAAAATCTCTCGAATCCCTTTCCTGTCCTCCTGGCAAGGTTCTGGAGTATCTTTTGGACCTATCAAACTTAGGTCTTCAGCACCCCACAGTTAAAGTTCACCTTAGTGCCATCTCAGCGTTCCATGAGCCGGTTTCTTCCTTAACTCTGGCTCAGTTACCTATGGTGAAGAGATTTCTTGAGGGGATTCTCCATACCAGGCCCCCTGTTAAGCGTCCAGTTGCAGCCTGGGACATCAACCTGGTGCTGGACATGCTCACTTGGAAGCCTTTCGAACCCTTAGCTACCTGTGAGCTAAAATTTCTTACCTGGAAGACTGCCTTCCTGGTGGCCCATTACCTCAGCCATGGGTCTCTGAGATACATGCCTGGTTCACGGACCCTCCGTATGCATGCCATTCCATAAGGACAGAGTAGTTCTCCCTGACTCATCCTAAATTTCTTCCCTAAGGTTGTGTCAGAATTCCATCTGAACCAACCTCTGGTACTTCCAGCTTGCTTCGCTAATTTCCAAAATGAAAGGAACGAGCTCTTCATTCCTTGGATGTTAAGAGAGCTTCTTGTTCTATTTAGATAGAACCAAGGATGTTCGCAAGACTCAGCAACTGTTCGTTTCTTTCAGCGACACCGCTGGGTCAACCTGTCGCTATTAGATGCATCTCTTCATGGTTAGTGGCATGCCTTCGTCATTGCTATTCCATGGCTCAAGTTAAATTAGAAGGTAGAGTGTACGTCACTCTACTAGGCGGTCGCTGCATCCCTAGCGGAAATTGCAATGTTCCAATTGCAGATATATGCAACGCGCCACCTGGAGCTCAGTGCATACTTTACGTTAAGCACTATGCACTGGATGTTCATGCCAGGCGACATTCGCATTCGGCAGAACTATCCCTAATGGGCTTCTATCTTAGACGCGTGAGCTCTGGCTCCTGCCACCCTTTGGGGATTATCAGCTTGGTACTCTCCCACTGGTGTGAGATGAGTGGTGGAGACTTATGTCCAGGAAGATAGGAAATTCACGTACTTACCGTAATTCTTGATCTTCTTGGACTCAGTCTCCCCACCACTCATTCACACGCCCACCTCCATCCCCGAGCTCACCGCTGTATTGGTCTTCACTCCCTCAAATCTTTAGGCCGTGAGGACTTCTTTGCTGACCCTTCTTACACGGGTCATACGGTCTATCTTATGTCCGTTTTTTAATGTTGGGTTTACTCTTTACGTTAGTTGCACTGCACCTCCTTGGTAAAGGTACTGGGCGGTTGGAGGGTCGTCGCCGAGATGGTCATTACCTCGAAGCGCTGTTCGCGGCGCCGTGTCTCGCTGGGAAGTACGTCTCTGCTACCGACCTCCAGCAAAAGTTTGCTCCGATGGTCTTAGGTGCCTCCGGCGCCAATCCCACTAGTGTGAATGAGTGGTGGAGACTCGTCCAAGAAGATCAAGAATTATGGTAGGTACGTAATTTTCCTTTTTTGCCTATGGTGGTTTCAGATTTCCACCTTAATCAATCCATATCTCTTCCAGTGTACTTCACTGACCATTCCTCCTCTGGTGAGAGGAGGCCGCACAGCTTAGATGTGAAGAGAGCCCTTAATTATTATATAGAGCATACCAAGGGTCACAGGTTTGACTCCCTCCAACTGTTCCTCCCTTATGGTGAGGTTGGTAAAGGGAAACCTGCCACTAAAAGATCCATTGCCAGGTGGATTGTCTCTTGTATCCAATTTTGCTATGAAAAACTGGGTAAGGTTCCCCCCTCAGGCCTGAGGGCTCACTCTACCAGAGGTACAGCTGCTTCCCTGGCTGCTGCCAGAGACATCCCTATTTTATAGATATGTCAAGCAGCTACCTGGAAAACAGTTCACACTTTTACCAAGCATTACTCCCTGGACATCTAAGCCAGGAGTGATGCTCAGTTTGGCACAGCTGTGCTTCAGAGCCTATTTCCTAAGTAGGTTCTGTCCCTTCTCCATGGAGGTACTGCTTTGTAGTCTGCATATGTCATAATATAGCAAGACTTCATGTTGTTTGAAGAAAAAATTACTCACCTTAGTAATGTTGTTTCTTCTAATGGAGTCTTGCTATATTATGACCTCCCCCCTGCCTGCCCCTCTCAGAACCTCTGTTTTTGGGATGTGGGTGGGCAGTGCAGTGTTGGCACTCAGTAGGTGCCCAACTTGTTGTTTTCACCCCTCCTTTCTTGGGGTTCTTGGTGTTGTGTTTTTTTCATTTTTTGGGTCTCCTGACTTGAGTCTTTGTTTAGGGACCATAAAATGTGTTCTTATGTTTAGTAGCCAGTTGGCTAGTGTAGGTTTACAGCTTCCACACAGGACCTCAGTGAGTTTAGCTCATAAAGATCTGACAGTTTGAGTTTGAAGAACAACAGACAGAGTTTCAACTGAGCTCGAGCTCAGCGTTCCATGCCTGGCATGGAAAGTTAACTCTTTCACCTCCAGAGCAGTTCGAAGGTTGGGACTCACTGTATATGTCATAATATAGCAAGACTCCATTAGAAGAAACAACATTACTAAGGTGAGTAATTTTTTCTTCTACTCCCCATTACTCCCTAGTTCCAAAGAAAACAGGTGGCATGTGCCCTGTTCTAGATCTCAGGAAGTTAAACAAGTTCCTTCTCAAGGAAAAGTTCAAGATGATATCACTCAGTACACTCTTACCTCTGATTCGTCAACATGATTGGCTAGCCTCCCTGGACATGCAGGACTCCTATCAGCACTTTCCCATTCACCCAAGCCATCACAAATACCTCAGATTCATGGCATTGGGTCAGCACTACCAATTCGGAGTCCTGCCCTTTGGGCTATCCTCGGCACCTCGAGTTTTTACAAAGTGCTTTGCAGTTCTCGCAGCACATCTGAGGAAGCTCAGAATTCAGATGTTCCCCTATCTGGATGATTGGCTTTTTGCAAGCCCCTCCAGACAAGATACTCTAGAAGCCGTAGCTATGGATTCAAAATTCCTCACGTCCATGGGAGTCCTGCTAAACTTGGGAAAGTCACAGCTGCAGCCCTCCCAGCAGCTCCTCTTCATAGGAGCCGTTCTGGATACCTCCAACTTGAAAGCCTTTCGTTCAGAGGACAGAAGGAATGACATCCTCCAGATGGCCCACTTCATCAGAGACAACAGCTCTGTTTGAGCGCTCTTGATGCGGTGGATGCTGGGTTTCATGGCATCCTCAGTGTTCACTGTGCCTCTGGCTCGCCTTCACATCAGAACTGCTCAGTGGATGCTCAGCACTCAATGGTCACCAACCACACACCCACAGTCCTTTCACATCAAGGTGACAGAAACTCTAAAGCGGTCACTCACCTGGTGGACTCAGGAGGACAACCTTCGGGAAGGTTATCCCTTCACCCTTCTGGATCCCAGATCTCCATCACCACAGATGCGTCCTTGCTGGGATGGGGAGCTCACTGCCAGGATCTCCACACCCAGGGTCGTTGGAGTCGGGACGAATCTCAGCTTCACATAAATGTTCTGGAAATGAGAGCCATCCTTTATGCTGTTCAGACTTTGAAGGACGTACTCTGTCACAAGACCATTCTACTCCAAATGGACAACAAGGCAGTGGTGTACTACATCAATAAACAGGACAGAGCATACTCTAACCCCTTATATAGGGAAGCGACGAGGGTGTGGGAACAGTGCCAAGAGCTCAAAGCTCTGATCCAAGCAGTGTACCTGCCAAGAGTTCAGAACAATCTGGTGGACCTTCTCAGCAGAACAGAGACAGATCCTCATGAGTGGTCTCTCAACGCAAGTGTCATGCAATCACTCTTCAAGTGTGGAGAACTCCAGACCTGGACCTTTTTGCATCCCCACTCAACGCAAAACTGCCTCTCTTCTGCTCCAGAAATCCAGTACCTGGCGTTTTTTGTCAGGATGCATTCACACTGCGGTGGACAAGACACTTTATGTATGCATGTCCTCCTCTTCCCCTAGTTCAGAGGATGCTGCTCAAACTGGAGGCACAGGGGGGCAAAATGATTCTCATTGCTCCATTCTGGCCTCGTCAGATCCGGTTTCCATTAATCAACAAATTATCACAAACTTCTCTGAGACAGCTTCCACTTCATACGAACTTACTGACCCAGGGCCCTGTGGTCCATCCCAACCTGAAGTCCCTTCACCTCCATGCCTGGCTTCTGAGGAGACACAGGTGAACAGGTTTAATGTATCACGTAGGGTCTCAAATGTCCTGTTAGCTGCTCGCAAGCCAGATACCCGAAAAACTTACATGGCTAAGTGGAAGCGGTTCTCTATCTGGTGTGAAAAATCCTCCTAGAATCCTTTTTCTGTCCACCAAACAAGGTCCTAGAGTATCTTCTAGATCTCTCAAACACAGGTCTGCAATATTCAACTGTTACGGTTCATCTCTGCGCAATTTCAGAGTATCATGAGCCCGTACACTCCATATCTCTGGCTCAGCTTCCTGTGGTCAAGAGGTTTCTTAAGGGCATTCTACATACCAGGCCACCGGTCAGACAACCAGTAGCAGTCTGGGATATTAACCTTGTGCTAGGCATGCTCACTGTAAACCTTTTGAGTCTCTAGCTACTTGTGAACTAAAATTTCTGATTTGGAAGACGGCCTTCCTGGTAGCCATCACTTCCACCCGCAGAGTGTCAGAAATACATGCTTTGTTCACAACCCCCCCCCCCATATACTGTATTTCACAAGGACAAGGTGGTCCTTAGGACCCACCCTAAGTTCCTGCCCAAAGTTGTCTCATAATTCAATCTGAATCAGCCCTTGTTTCTTCCTACCTACTTCACAAACTTCCAGAATAAGGGAGAGCGTACACTACATTCCCTGGATGTGAAGACAGATTTGCAGTTCTACTTAGAACCAAGAAAATCTGCACGTCAAAACAACTGTTTGTCTCCTTCAGCATGACCCGGCTGGATCAGCCTGGTATTATCAGATGCATTTCTGCATGGTTAGGGGCATGCCTTTGTCACTGCTACTTTATGGCACAGTTTAAGCTGGAAGGCAGAGTATACGCTCATTCTTCCAGAGCAGTTGCAGCATCTCTGGCAGAAATCCAGAACGTGCTCATTGCAGACATCTGCAGTGTGACCACTTGGAGCTCCGTGCACACTTTCGTAAAGCACTACGCCTTGGATATCCATGCCAGGCAGCATCAGTCCTTTGGCAGGACAGTCCTTAAAGGACTCCTGTCCTAAAGTAAGCTCCTCTCTCCTGCTGCCCGTTTCAAGGGATTAGTTTAGTTTGGTACTCTCCCATCAGTGTGAATGAGTGGTGGAGACTTTATGTCCAGGAAGATATGTAAATTACGTACCTACCGTAATATTTTTGATCTTCTTGGACAGTCTCCACCACTCATTCACACGCTCACCTGCCATTCCCTGTGTTCACTTATCTGTTTGTGGTCTTCACTCTATCAATGGTTGGGCTGTGAAGACTCTGTTGTGTTGACCCTTTTTACATGGGTCATTCAGACTATCGTATGTCCGACATAGGTTAGTTTCGCTAGGTTAGTTTATGCTGCACCTCCTCGGAAAAAAAGCTACTGAGGCGGTTGGAGGGTCGACACCGGATAGCCTATACGGTGTGAGGCAAGCTTGTGGTGTGGCTTCCTCATGGCCCTACCAGGCGCCGGCCCTCCTGAAGAATTTTGGCTCCCGCTGGGTCCTAGCGCGCCTCTGGCATAGTCCCATCAGAGTGAATGAGTGGTGGAGACTTTGTCCAAGAAGATCGAGAATTATGATAGATACGTAATTTACATTTCTCCCAGGAGGAAAACAGATCTATTTCTGGTGTACCTCACTATCTAAACAATGATGCCAGCACCTGCTGGCTCAGGGTCCATTCATGACTGCCCTGGCTGATCCTGCTTAAGGAGTCTGCCAGCACACTGTCTTTCCCTGGCAGGTGTACTGCGCATAGCTGAACTTTCAGGGAGTATGCTAGGTTCCAGATCTTCATGGCTTCTGTCCACAATTTTGAAGATCTTGGTCCTCCCTGCTTGTTTATGTAATACATTGTGGTGTTCTGATTTTAAACAGACTGACACTGAATATGGGAGGAAAAAGCCTGCATTGCCAGCTAAACTGCCCTGAGTTCCAGGAGATTTATGTGCTGTAAGGTCTCCTGTGTGCTCAAGGTGCCACTCGCAGTAAGGTCCTCTAGGTGGGCACCCCATCCTAAGAGGGAGGCATCTGTGGAGGATTGCTGGAGGAAAGGAATTCCCTTTCTGAGGTGGTCTTCCTCTTTCCACCATTCCAGTGTCCTTAAGGTTTTTGCAACAGGCCCCAGCTTGGACAAAGGATTTCATCTCTGGGTCCCCCTGGGTGATACTAAATGTCCCTTATGTGGAACTTGGCCCCAGTACCACTGAAGTGGCTGACGCCATGTGAACCGGTAACTGCAGAAAGTCCCTTGCAGGCCTTGGTTGGCCTGCCTTGAAGAATTCTGCATTTGAAACCAGATTCGCTACCCTTGCTTCAGGAAGGGATGCCTTCCCCTGCAGGTTATCTAGTCCTGCACCAAAGTCCAGAATGTGAACTGGTTCTATCTGTGACTTGAAGATTTAAGAGGAAGCCCAGGTTGTCCAATGTGTCCTGCGTTAGCAGTATGGAGGATTTTGCTTCCTGTTTTGTTTTTCCCATGCTCAGCCAGTTGTCCAGATAGTGAAAAACCACCACCACTTTCCTTTTCAAATGTGCTGCCACAACAACTAGGCACTTTGTGAATACTCTGGGAACTGAGATGAAGCTGAAGGGAAGGGCTGTGAACTGGTAATGGCAGTTCCCCAACCTGAACCTTGGGTATTTTCTGTGACTTGGCTTGACTGATCAGTGAAAGCATGCATCTTTCAGATCCAGTGATCCCAGCCAGTCTCCTATTTGCAGAGATGGAATCACTGGAATACAGTGTTAAGATCTTTAACTTTTCTTTCTTTAAATGTTTGTTCAGATAAATTGGGTTGCCATTCCCCATTTTTCTTGTGGATCAGGAAGTATCTGGAATAAAGTCCGTTGTCCCACTGTGAAGCAGGCACTTTTTCCCCACTGCATTTGCTTGCATCAATGTTTTCACCACCATCTCAGGCTGATTTTATGTTTCAACTGATATTGTTTTTGTAATGATTAATGATTCTGTAAATCTTGTATTTTTTTTAATGTATGTTCACCTATGTGTAATGACCAAATAGTCGAACAATGGAAGTCTATTGATTAAAAAGTCTCCAGTAGCCTTTTCACTCAGTGCCGGTACAGAATTCCATAAAGTTGTTTGATACTGGGCTGTGTAGGCCAAGTAAGCTGCTTGTCTCAGTAGCAGGGAAGCTGACGTATAGACTTTTCTGGTCATACGATCTAGTTTCCTAGAATTTTTCTCAGGAGGCTAGGAGGAAAGGGGCATTTTGGCCTTATCATAGCAGGCAGTCTGGACTACTCTTAAAAACAAGAATGACACTCCATCTCAGTGCCAAATTTTTAAATTCCATATAACAAGCCTTTTTGCGACATTTCACCCGGAAAGGCTTATTCATGCTAGGTCCTCCACTAATAGTAGTTAATTTCACACATAGTAGATCATTCAACCATATTGTCTACTCTATTCAGTCGATACTGCCACATTTTATGTGCTATATTCATGCTTTGGAGCCCTGCTCTTGGTGTCTAATCAAGTGCTTCCAGATTCACGTCGTCCTGCTTACCAAAGAGCAGCAGGATGACATGAATGTGAAACACTGCAAGAGGCCTGTTATATGGAATAAAAAAGTTGGTAGTGAGATGGAGTCTCATTCTTGAATTTTTTTTTTTTGAAGTGGATTCACAGTTGTAGAATTGACAGACTCTCTCAGTGAAGAACATATAGTTTCAAGCAAGAAACGGGGCAGTCCGAGTATATCTGACTAGAAGTGGACAGTCTGGACTACTTCCTCATAATCAGGGTGGGAGTACAAATACTCGGCACCCTGTTTGTCCACCTGATATTTTTTTCTCAATTTTCTTGTCTATGCCAGCAGCTGATGTAGGTGCTGATATAATCCTGCATGTGGCTTTCCAAAGGGATTTATGGATGGACAGCATTAACCTCCTTGTGGGTGCTAAGCCCATCATATCCACAAATTCTATCTCATCTTCATCTTTCTCAGTCTCATAGGAGGTGATGTTGAGGGTATTTACCATATACCTTACAAAAGTACAGAGGGAAGTGTAGTCCTCTGAAAGCCTAGGATGAGAGCCAAATTACTGCTCAGGAGAACCAGTTGGTTCTGTGGGTTCTCCTTCCTCATTTTCATAGTAATTTTAGCCTCCACAGGCATTCCGAATGGAAATGGAACGGGGGGGTAGGCATACTCATCAAATTCCCAACAGCCTGGAATGCCTAAAGGAATTGCCATGCCTTTGTTATGTCCTCTACTGCTGCATTTTGTGTGCATTGTCAGCTTCTTTCCTTCTTCAGGAGGAACAGTGACATGTTTCTCTTTTGTTTGTTTTTTCCCTGGCAGGCACCAGTTTTGGTGTCTACTCAGAGGCTTTTATTTTTACTGGATTCAGGGTTCCTCCTTTCGAAGACCCTGAATTTTGAACCATCTTTAGCAGCTTTAGCTCTGTTTTCTGTCCCCCTTGTCAGGGAAGGAAAAAATGACCACAGTAATCTTGTTTCTTCCATGGGATACTCCAATATTCCTAACTCTTAAGCAGTATGCCTTTAAGCCAGATCTGCCTGGAGATGGAACGTTATGCTAATGATGGATTCATTGGCACGTGCCACTTTTCCAAATGCTGCCACCTATCAGCTGCTTACATTCTACCCTCAGATTTTGTAGATGCCTGACAAGACAAGGCCCAATAGGAGCTTAATAATTATCTATAATAATAATGATAATAAAACACCCAGAAAAAAAACTCCAACTGGAGGGTAAAACATTAAAAACACCCCCAATGTCAGAATCACTTGAAGAGGAGAAACACGTTTGAACACAGTTCTAAATATGAATCCAGAGTGTGGCACACATACCCCTGGTATTACATCATGGAGTGCAGAGGCCACTGGTTCTAGCAGGGGAGGCAGGATAAGAGAGTTAGGAATATTGGAGCATCCCATGGAAGAAACAAGATTACTGTGGTAAGTAATTTTTTCTTCTCACCCCAGAAATACTCCAGCATTCCTAACTCTTATGCAGACTTAGAAGCAGTACCTTTGGAGGTGGGCACAGGACCTATTTTGGAAATAGGCTCTGCGGGACAGTTGTACCAAACCTAACATCACCCCTAGCTTGCATATCCAGGCTATAAAGCTTGATAAAGGTGTGCACTGTTCTCCAGGTAGCTGTTTTACAGATGTCCACCAAAGGAACCTCCCTGGTAGCTGCTGTGGTAGCAGCTGTACCCCTTGTGGAATGGGCTCTAAGCCTGCTGGGGCCTCCTTCCCACTTTTGAATAGCAAAACTGGATACACTGGACTATCCAGCGAGAAATGGACTTCTTAGCTACTGGAGTTCCTTTTCCTACATCCCCATAGGTCAAGAACAGTTGCTTCCTTTCCTGCCTGTGGGACTTTGTGGCTGTCATGTAGTAGCTAAGAGCTCTCTTGACATCAACGCTGTGCAGCCTGTGCTCACCAGAGCATAAATGCTCAGTAAAGAAAACAGGTAAGGTGATGGACTGGTTCAAATGAAAGTCAGAGACCACCTTTGGAAGAAATTTTCTGTTAGTTCGCAGGACCACTTTGACTCTGTGGAATGAAATTAAGTCCTGCTTAATACAGAGAGCCTGGAGCTCACTGATCCTTCTGGCAGAAGTGACTGCCACTAGAAAAACTGTTTTCCATGTGACATATTTCAAAGGAGCTGAAGACATGGGCTGAAAAGGGGGGCCCATAAGTTTGGCAATACAGATATTTAGATCCCAGGCTGGCACAAGTTCCCTGATAGGGGGGTGCAGGTGGGCCATACCTTTAAAGAACCTTTTAAAGATAGAATTTGATGCCAAAGAGACATTCTTCCCAGCTGAAGTGTAAGCAGACACGGAAGCCAAATGTACTTTAAGGGTAGTAGGCTGCAGGCCGAATGAATGCTGCTAAGTAAGGTAGTCCAGCGTCGCTGGAACCCCTGCCTGTGCTGGTACTATATTCCTGGTGGAGCACCAGATAGAAAATCTTTTCCATCTAGAAGCATAGGTTTTCTTGGTGGAAGATTTTCTGTACCCCCTTAAGATATCCAGGACACTTTCTGAGAGATGCAGATTAGCATACTCTAAGTCCTCAAGAGCCATGCTTTGAGTCTGAGTGACTTGAGGTTCTGGTACAGGAGTCTCCCCTGACTGGAGGTTAGCAGGTTGTGCCACCGGTAAAGGTGTAATGGTTTGACCACAGACATGGAGAGCAGCAGAGATTACCATGGCTGTCTGGCCCAGTCTGGGGCTACCAAGATCACTGTATCTGACTGGGCCCTGAGCTTGAGTAGCACCCTGTACACCAGAGGGAGTGGAGGGAATGTATACAGGTACCTCCCTGACCAGTCCAGAATCAGAACATCCAGGGGTACTGTTCCCATAGCTGGAGGTTTGCAACAGTACTGTGGCAGGTGATGACTTTCGTGAGATGCAAAGAGATCTATCTCTGGGGTACCCCACCTTCTGAAAATCACTTCCACCACCAGTCTGTTTAAGGTCCATTTGTGATGGGCCTGGTTGATTCGACGCAAGGCATCTGCTAGGGTATTGTTCTTGTCTGGCAGATGAATGACCTGAAGAAAGACTCCTAGGGAGTAGGCCAGAGTCCAAATTCGCATGGCTTCTGTACAGAGAGGATCTGACCTTGTTCCTTCCCGCTTGTTTATGTAATACATGGTGGTGGTATTGTCTGTTCTGACCTGTACCACCTTTGCCTGAATTAGTGGTATGAAGGCTTGCAGTGCCAGGTAGACCGCCCTGAGCTCCAGCAGGTGTATGTGCTGAAGTGACTCTGCACTTGACCAAGTGCCATGAGTAGTGTGATCCACTAGGTGAACAGTACACCCCACCCTAGAAGTGATGCATCTGTTGTGAGAATCACTGATGGAGGGTCTTTTTGGAAGGGGACCCCCTCTCTGAGGTTGGCTTCCTCTTTCCACCACTGAAGGGCCAGCAGTAGCATTTTTGTTACTGGGACCAGCTTTGAGAGAGAATCCCTTTTTTGACACCAATGAGCTCTTAAGTGGATTTGAATGTCTCTCATCTGGCACCTGGAACCCAGAAGTATGCCAGTGGCGGCTGCCATGTGGCTCAGTAACTGCAGAAACTGTCTTGCAGTTTTTGGTCTGTTAAGGCTGAAGAAGCCTGCCAATTGCAGGATACTTTTTACTCTGTCCAGGGGTAGGTACCTTTACCTGTTGTGGTGACTTTCCCACCACCAACCAATCGTCCAGATAGGGGAACACTGTGACAGCTTGCCTTCGCAGATGTGCCACAACCACTGCCAGGCACTTTGTGAACACTCTTGGAGCTGAAGTGAGACCGAATGGCAAGGCAGAGAACTGGTAATGACCTGAAGGGAGTCCGAACCTGAGGTATTTTCTGTGAGACTCCCTTATAGGGATGTGGAAATAAGCATTTATTTATTTGAGTTTTGGTAACCGGGTAAGTCCACGGAGACAGTTACAGTCCCTTTTTCAGGGTTGACCCGGGAGTACAACATGATAAAAACACATAGGCATAACAGATAAAGACAGTTCAACAAGTGACAGTAAACAATAAATGATAGTAGTCTTTGATAACACACTAAAATTGTATCATAAAATACAGAAAAGCAAAGTAGAACAATATTTACACAACTGTATATACAAAATACATAAACAGCACAACACTGCAGTTCAGAACTGGAGTAATTATAAGATTGTCAACAAATATAGCAGAGTAATCATACAGTTGCCAGCAGATAAGAGAGGGAGCAAGTGTGTAACAAGTGCAGTCATTGGTGCCTTTTATAGTAGGAGTATGTAGCAGAGGCAGTGAGAAAGGAGAGCAAGCGGGTCTTGAACTCAGAGAGAGTGTGACAGGACGGGACAGGGGAAAAGGGAGATCCAGTCAGTGACAGCAGCAAAGGGGAAGGACCTACGCACAGACTACTCTTAAAAACAAGAATGATACTCAATCTCAGTGCCAACTTTTTAAATTCCATATAACAAGCCTTTTTGCAACGTTTCACCCAGAAAGGCTTATTAATGCCAGGTCCTCCACTAATAGTAGTTTATTTCACACATAGTAGATCATTCAACCGTATTGTCTAACTCTATTTAGTCGATACTGCCACATTTTACGTGTTATATTCATGCTTTGGAGCCCTGCTCTTGGTGTCTAATCAAGTGCTTCCAGATTCACGTTGTCCTGCTTACCAAAGAGCAGCAGGATGACATGAATGTGAAACACTGCAAGAGGCCTGTTATATGGAATAAAAAAGTTGGTAGTGAGATGGAGTCTCATTCTTGAATTTTTTTTTTTTGAAGTGGATTCACGGTTGTAGAATTGACAGACTCTCTCAGTGAAGAGCATATAGTTTCACGCAAGAAACGGGGAAGTCCGAGTATATCTGACTAGAAGTGGACAGTCTGGACTACTTCCTCATGATCAGGGTGGGAGTACAAATACTCGGCACCCTGTTTGTCCACCTGATATTTTTCCTCAATTTTCTTGTCTATGCCAGCAGCTGATGTAGGTGCTGATATAATCCTGCATGTGGCTTTCCAGAGGGATTTATGGATGGACAGCATTAACCTCCTTGTGGGTGCTAAGCCCATCATATCCACAAATTCTACCTCATCTTCATCTTTCTCAGTCTCATAGGAGGTGATGTTGAGGGTATTTACCATATGCCTTACAAAAGTACAGAGGGAAGTGTAGTCCTCTGAAAGCCTAGGATGAGAGCCAAATTACTGCTCAGGAGAACCAGTTGGTTCTATGGGTTCTCCTTCCTCATTTTCATAGTAATTTTAGCCTCCACAGGCATTCCGAATAGAAATGGAACCGGGGGGTGGAGGTAAGCATACTCATGAAATTCCCAACAGCCTGGAATGCCTAGAGGAATTGCCATGTCTTTGTTATATCCTCTACTGGTGCATTTTGTGTGCATTGTCAGCTTCTTTCCTTCTTCAGGAGGGACAGTGACATGTTTCTCTTTTGTTTGTTTTTTCCCTGGTAGGCACCAGTTTTGGTGTCTACTCAGAGGCTTTTATTTTTACTGGATTCAGGTTTCCCCCTTTCGGAGACCCTGAGTTTTGAACCATCTTTAGCAGCTTTAGCTCTGTTTTCTCTCCACTTTGTCAGGGAAGAAAAAATGACCACAGTAATCTTGTTTCTTCCTTGGGATACTCCAATATTCCTAACTCTTAAGCAGTATGCCTTTAAGCCAGATCTGCCTGGAGATGGAACGTTATGCTAATGATGGATTCATTTGCACATGCCACTTTTTCAAATGCTGCCACCTATCAGCTGCCTACATTCTACCCTCAGATTTTGTAGATGCCTGACAAGACAAGGCCCAAGAGGAGCTTAATAATTATCTATAATAATAATGTTAATAAAACACCCAGAAAAAAAACTCCAACTGGAGGGTAAAACATTAACAAAACACCCTCCAATGTCAGAATCACTTGAAGAGGAGAAACACGTTTGAACACAGTTCTAAATATAAATCCAGAGTGTGGCACACATACCCCTGGTATTACATCATGGAGTGCAGAGGCCACTGGTTCTAGCAGGGGAGGCAGGATAGGAGAGTTAGGAATATTGAAGCATCCCATGGAAGAAACAAGATTACTGTGGTAAGTAATTTTTTCTTCTCACCCCAGGAATACTCCAGCATTCCTAACTCTTATGCAGACTTAGAAGCAGTAACTTTGGAGGTGGGCACAGGACCTATTTTGGAAATAGGCTCTGCGGGACAGTTGTACCAAACCTAACATCACCCCTAGCTTGCATATCCAGGCTATAAAGCTTGATAAAGGTGTGCACCGTTCTCCAGGTAGCTGTTTTACAGATGTCCACCAAAGGAACCTCCCTGGTAGCTGCTGTGGTAGCAGCTGTACCCCTTGTGGAATGGGATCTAAGCCCTGCTGGGGCCTCCTTCCCCACTTTTGAATAGCAAAACTGGATACACTGGACTATCCAGCGAGAAATGGACTTCTTAGCTACTGGAGTTCCTTTTCCTACATCCCCATAGGTCAAGAACAGTTGCTTCCTTTCCTGCCTGTGGGACTTTGTGGCTGTCATGTAGTAGCTAAGAGCTCTCTTGACATCAATGCTGTGCAGCCTGTGCTCACCAGAGCATAAATGCTCAGTAAAGAAAACAGGTAAGGTGATGGACTGGTTCAAATGAAAGTCAGAGACCACCTTTGGAAGAAATTTTCTGTTAGTTCGCAGGACCACTTTGACTCTGTGGAATGAAATTAAGTCCTGCTTAATACAGAGAGCCTGGAGCTCACTGATCCTTCTGGCAGAAGTGACTGCCACTAGAAAAACTGTTTTCCATGTGACATATTTCAAAGGAGCTGAAGACATGGGCTGAAAAGGAGGGCCCATAAGTTTGGCAATACAGATATTTAGATCCCAGGCTGGCACAAGTTCCCTGATAGGGGGGTGCAGGTGGGCCATACCTTTAAAGAACCTTTTAAAGATAGAATTTGATGCCAAAGAGACATCTTCCCAGCTGAAGTGTAAGCAGACACGGAAGCCAAGTGTACTTTAAGGGTAGTAGGCTGCAGGCCGAATAAATGCAGCTAAGTAAGGTAGTCCAGCATCGCTGGAACCCTTGCCTGAGCTAGTACTATATTCCTGGTGGAGAACCAGATAGAAAATCTTTTCCATCTAGAAGCATAGGTTTTCTTGGTGGAAGATTTCCTGTACCCCCTTAAGATATCCAGGACACTTTCTCAGAGATGCAGATTAGCGTACTCTAAGTCCTCAAGAACCATGCTTTGAGTCTGAGTGACTTGAGGTTCAGGTACAGGAGTCTTTCCTGACTGGAGGTTAGCAGGTTGTGCCACCAGTAAAGGTGTATTGGTTTGACCACAGACATGGAGAGCAGCAGAGATTACCATGGCTGTCTGGCCCAGTCTGGGGCTACCAAGATCACTGTATCTGACTGTGCCCTGAACTTGAGTAGCACCCTGTACACCAGATGGAATGGAGGGAATGTATATAGGTACCTCCCTGACCAGTCCAGAATCAGAACATCCAGGGGTACTGTTCCCATAGCTGGAGGTTTGCAACAATACTGTGGCAGGTGATGACTTTCGTGAGATGCAAAGAGATCTATCTCTGGGGTACCCCACCTTCTGAAAATCACTTCCACCACTAGTCTGTTTAAGTTTCATTTGTGATGGGCCTGGTTGATTCTACTGAAGGCATCTGCTAGGGTATTGTTCTTGTCTGGCAGATGAATGGCCTGAAGAAAGACTCCTAGGGAGTAGGCCAGAGTCCAAATTTGCATGGCTTCTGTACAGAGAGGATCTGACTTTGTTCCTTCCTGCTTGTTTATGTAATACATGGTGGTGGTATTGTCTGTTCTGACCTGTACCACCTTTGCCTGAATTGGTGATGTGAAGACTTGCATTGCCAGGAACACCACCCTGAGCTCCAGCAGGTGTATGTGCTGAAGCGACTCTGCACTTGACCCAGTGCCATGAGTAGTGTGATCCCCTAGGTGAGCACCTCACCCTAGAAGTGATGCATCTGTTGTGAGAATCAGTGATGGAGGGTCTTTTTGGAAGGGGGCCCCCTCTCTGAGGTTGGCTTCCTCTTTCCACCACTGAGGGGCCAGGAGTAACATTTTTGTTACTGTGACCACCTTTGATAGAGAATCCCTTTTTTGACACCAATGAGCTCTTAAGTGGAAATGAATGTCTCTCATCTGGAACCTGGAACCCAGAAGTATGCCAGTGGCGGCTGCCATGTGGCTCAGTAACTGCAGAAACTGTCTTGCAGTTTTTGGTCTGTTGAGCCTGAAGAAGCCTGCCAATTGCAGGATACTTTTTACTCTGTCCAGGGGTAGGTAAGCTCTGCTCTCCTGGGTATTTAATTCTGCTCCTATGAACTGCAGGATTTGTGCAGGGATTAGGACTGACTTTTTGAGATTTACCAGAAAACCCAGAGACTCCAGTAGTCCTTGTGTGAGCTGTAGATGTTCCTTTATCTGTTGTGGTGACTTTCCCACCCCCAACCAATTGTCCAGATAGGAGAACACTGTGACACCTTGCCTTCACAGATGTGCCACAACCACTGCCGAGCACTTTGTGAACACTCTTGGAGTTGAAGTTAGACCGAATGGAAGGATTGAAAACTGGTAATGACCTGAAGGGAGTCTGAACCTGAGGTATTTTCTGTGAGACTCCCTTATAGGGATGTGGAAATAAGCATTTATTTATTTGAGTTTTGGTAAGCAGGTAAGTCCTCTGAGATAATTACAGTCCCTTTTTCAAGGTTGACCCGGGAGTGCAACATGACAAAAACACATAGGCATAACAAATAAAGACAGTTCAACAAGTGGCTTTAAAGAATAAATGATAGTAGTCTTTGATAACACACTACAATTGTATCATAAAATACAGAAAAGCAAATAACAATATTTGCACAACTGTATATACAAAATACATAAACAGCAGAGCATTGCATTTCAGGACTGGAGTAATTATAAGATTGTCAACAAATATAGCACAGTAATCATACAGTTGTCAACAGATAAGAGAGGGAGCAAGTGTGTAACAAGTGCAGTCATTGTTGCCCTTTATTGCAGGGCCACGTAGCAGAGACAGTGAGAAAGGAGAGGAAGCAGGTCTTGAACTCAGAGAGAGTGTGACAGGACAGGACAGAGGGGGAAAGGGAGTTTCAGTCGGTGACAGCAGCAAAGGGGAAGGACCTACGCACAAAAGCAAGCTGAGCAGTAGGCCTTTGTAAGAGGGAGAGTGTGGCAGATCTTAGTGTACGTGGGGCAGTTCTGCGACAGATGATATCTCTAAAACGGGGGGAGTATAAGTGTGAGCTTGCTTAAACATGAAACACAGGGTGGAGAATCTTAGTCTTGATTCATAAGGTAACCACCCCAGGGAGGAAAGTCGTCGCAGTGATGGTGACGGGCAGTGACCCCAAGGGCGAATCTCCCCACTCTATGGTATGTTTGTGTGAGAAGAGACATGGCAGCAGCACTGGTAGAGAGCAGTAAAGGCGCACTGTAGGTTAGGATTGGGAGGAGGGACGAGGAGGCAATCCGATGGCAAGCTGCAGCAGTGAGAAAGTGACAAATGGGATAGAGTAGGCCTATTTTTTGGTTTAGGGATTTCATTAGCAAGGAGACATGGGTGAGTAGAGAAGGTGAGGGGTCCAGAGTGATGCCCAGGTATTTAAAAGTTGGGACAGATTCCAGAGTATCTCCACTGAGAGAGGTTATATTGAGAGGGGCAAGGGTACTTAGGAAGGAGGGTCTGTGGGTAAATAGCATGCATTTAGTTTTTTTAGTATTAAGGACAAGTTGTTTATGTCTAAACCACACTTCCAGTGCAGTGAAATCGGAGGCAAGTTCTTGATTAATGTGGGTAATGTTGGATGATGAGTGATATAGGATAGCATCATCAGCACAGAGGTGCACAGAGGCCCCTCCGCAATGGTATGGTAAGTCATTGGTAAATAGGGAGAACAGCAAGGGACCCAGGATAGACCCAAAGGAACTCCATGGGTTATAGGTCTAAAGTCAGAGAGTGAATCAGCCCATTTGACCCTCTGAGAATGACAGGTAAGATAACTTTGGAACCAGTCGAGGCCAGCAGAGTCAAGACCAAGCTGCTGGAGCAGGAGGCCGTGATTTACCAGATCAAACGCTTTAGTCAGATCCACGATGACGGCTCCAGTGGCAGATCCCTAATCCATGGCTTGAGCAATATCTGAGGTCACTTTCAATAAAGCAGTAAGGGTACTATGATTCTTTCTAAACCTGTGTTGGAAGGGGGATAATATATTGTGGAATTCCAGGTAGTTCCGAAGGTGATTGTAAACTATGTGCTCATGAATTTTGGCAAGTGGGCAGAGAATGGAGATGGGCCTAAAGTTTTCGACCACAGAGTTGGGTCCACTTTTATGAATTGGCACAACAACAGCAACTTTCCATTTGTCAGGAACAGCACAGGATAGGAAGGGTCTGTTGAATAGGTCACGGACAGGACAGGCGAGGGCAGGAGCACCAAGCTTGAGAAACTTTGGCTCGAGAGTATCATGACCTGGAGAGTTCTCAGGTTTCAGACTGGAGAGCAGCCTCTGGACCTCTTTAAGAGTTGCCAATTTTAGGTGAAAATCAGGGCGAGACCCAAATAGGCCATGGGAGATGGGGAAGTGGGGGGTGAGCAGACAAGTTATGAAAGAGCGAGGTATATTTTTGGAGATGAGTGAAAAAATGTATTAAATCCTGTGGCAATAGATAGCGGGTCAGTGAGGATGGTGCCCTGGGCAGTAAGAGAGCTAGGGAGAAAAGCTGTTTTACCTTTTATCGGGGAGTTGACCTGTCTCAAAACTCCTTGGGGTTGCACAGGTGTTCTGTTTGTAAGGATCTGAAATGGTGTCGTTTGGCTTTCTGTAGAGAGATCTTGCATTTGTTGTGGAGCTGCCTGTAGTACTGCCATCTGTAAGCGTCTTTTAGGTCCAGGGATGCCAGCCAATCTCCTTTTTGGAGAGCTGGCAGAATCTTTGACAAGGTTACCATTTTAAACCTTGGCTTTATTAAGTGCCTGTTTAGCACCCTTAGGTCTAGGATAGGCCATCACTCCCCATTTTTCTTAGTTATGAGGAAGTATCTTGAATAAAACTCCTTTCCATTTTGCTGTGGAGGCACAGGTTCCACTGCTTTTGACAGCAATAAGTTTTGAACCTCCTTTCCCAGCAGCTTTCTTTCCGCATTGGATGCTGGTTTGAATACTCTGGTTCTTAGGGAGGGAAGGGATTTGAAGTTTAGGGGCAATCCCTGACACACTACTTCCAGGACCCACTTGTCTGTGGTTACCTGTTTCCAAGCCTGGAAATAGTGAGTCAGTCTGCCCCCTACTGGAAGTGGGGAGGCGGCCTGGCTGGACAAGTCAGGGGTCCTGCTTTGCCTGGGGCTGAGAATGGGAACCACGCCTGAAACCCCTTCTGCCCCTGCCTCTGAAGTACCCTTGCTGAGGGTACTTTTGCACTTGGGGTACAGCCATGGCCTGATAAAAAGGCCTGGAATGAAACAGTCTGCCCCTACCTCCCCTTCTGTACAGTCTTGTGGACGGGGGAGCCTTTTCTTTGGCAGAGTTGCTCCTGAAGTGGCCTTGTACTCGTCCACTTTCTTCATATAGGCCTCTGCGTGCGTTCCAAAGAGGGAATTGCCCTCAACTGGAAAATCCAGAGCCTTATTCTGAGTGTCTTGAGTAAGGGTTGTGGCTCTTAACCAGGCAAACCTTCTCTGGGCAGTTGCATTGGCCATCCACCTGGCGGCAGCAGTGTCATTGGGGTCTGCTGCCATTTGAAATTGATATTTGGCAGCCTTCAAGCCAAATCTGGCAGTCTCAGCAAGGTCTGCTGAAAGACTAGAAAAGGGGCCTTGTCTGCCATAGCTATGACAGACTGCCAGATGGACTTTTGGTACTGGGCCACATAGGCCTGGAAATTAGCCTGTCTCATGGCCAGAGAAGCTGATAAATAGCCTTTTTTGGCCATGCTGTCTATTTTCCTCATATCCTTCTCAGGTGAGTGAGAGGCAAGAGGTACTTTAGCCTTGTTACAGGCTACAGCTTGTACCATCCCCTGGTGGTCAGGGTGGGAGAATAAGAATTCAGCCCCTTCTCTGTCTAGCTGATACTTTTTGTCCAGCCTTTTATCGAAAGGTGGGACAGACCCAGGTGTCTGGAGTAGCTTTATTGCATCCCTTTTAAAAAACTTATTTATAGGAAGCAATAACTTTTTGGTGGGTGTTAACCCCATCATTTCTAGATACTCTGTCTCCTCTTTATCCTCTATCACCTCAGTGGTAGAGATATCCAAAGCATCTACCATTTTCCTAACAAAGGAAAAATGAGATGAATAGTCTTCTGACAACTTGGGAGGAGAGCCAAACTCCTGCTCAGGAGAGACTTAAGGCTCTATAAGCTGTCCTTCATCCTTTTCTTCATATTCCCCATAATCTTCCCTTACCTCATGCAGGGAGGACTGGCTAGACTCAGCAGGGGTCTGAACTGTAGACTGCTGTCCAGCAGGCAGCAGACCCTGCAAGGCCTGTAAGACCTTAAATGCATGTGCAATCTCCAGAGGAGTAGGCATGTTTACAGACACAGAAGTCCCCGTAGGCTGACCAGCAGGAGGTTCAGTGTGTTTTATCTTTTTGGTCTTTTTCATGGGAACCGGAGAGTTAGCCAGTTCAGCAGGCCTTTTTAATGTGATGGCCATTGTACCCATATAAGGGGTAGAAATTGTGGCTTCTGTGGTTTCATCCACAGTCACTGAGGGTGTCGGCTGGTCAGAGCCAGAGGGACCCTTAGGTGGAGGCAACTTCTTTTTAAGCCTTTCCAAACGTTTTTCATGTGTTTTTTCTGGAAAGGTTTTACAGATTTCACAATCTGTCTTTAAATGATCATAACCAAGGCAAACAACACAAGAACTGTGTTTATCTGCCTTGGCAAACACTTCTCCACACTCTGTGCAATTTTTGAAACCGGGTTCACCGTTCTTTTTCTTAGGTTTTTCAGACAATTTAAACAACAGAACCCAAAAATCGCAACCGCGATTAAATTTAACTTTTTTAAAACAAATCTATCGGTTGCGGTCGGTTCAGGAACCGATCCAGGAACCGATCGGAACCGGGAGAAAAGGAACCGGGATTAGCGGTTCAGTAACTGATATTAGCAGTTACCTAAAATATAATTTAAATAAACAATTTACCACAAATAAAGGACTTTTTAGGCAGAAAAAACTCCGCTAAGACTAAAAAACCCCAGTTCCCCACCGGTTATCCCGAACCGGGAGAAACTGGGAAAAATAGCAGTTTAACTAAAATAAAGCTAATGGTTTACTACAAACAAAAGATAAGGTCAGCAAATGAAAATAAAATAATATTTACATGTATTTTTAAAGTTTCACATCGAGATGATGAGGAGAGAATCTCCAAGTGTCTAATCTTGACAGGTGGAGAGAGAAATCTGAGGGTTAGAATCTAGGTAGTTGATAGGTGGCAGCATTTGAAAAAGTGGCACAAGTCAATGATTCCATCATTAGCATAATGTTCCATCTCCAGGCAGATCTGGCCTAAAGGCATGCTGCATGCGAGTTATGAATATTAGAGTATAGAAACATAGAAACATAGAATTTGACGGCAGATAAGGACCACTTGGCCCACCCACTCTGCCCATTTCCCTGCCTACTGGATAAGCTGCAGATCCTAGTTAACCAGCAGCCTACTTCTTCCTACCCCCACCCCCTAGAACTGCCTTATGACTGTCCCATGCGTGCTTGAATTCCACCACTGTTTTTGACTCCACGACCTCCTCCGGAAGGCTGTTCCATGCATCCACAACCCTCTCTGTGAAAAAATACTCCTTAAATTACCTCTGAGCTGCCCCTCTATCTTCAAATTGTGCCCCTTGTTCTTGTACACCTCTTTTTGAAAGATGCTACCTCTTGGACTTTGTTGATTCCCTTGAGGTACTTGAAAGTTTCTATCATGTCCCCTCTCCCTCCTTTCCCGAGGCTGTACATTAAGCTCCTTAAGTCTCTCTTCATATGTCTTCCAGTGCAGACCCTGCACCATTTTAGTTGCCCTCCTCTGGACAGCTTCCATCCTGTCTATGTCTTTATGAAGACTGGGTCTCCCAGAACTGCACACAGTACTCCAGATGGGGTCTGACCAGCTGTCTGTACAGAGGGATAACAACTTCCTGTTTTCGACTGGTGGTGCCTCCCCTTATGCATCCCAGTATCCCCCCAGCCCTCCTTGCTGCCCTCTCACATTGCTTGCCCACCTTAGGTCATCTGATATGATTACCCCCAGGTCCCTTTCCATTTTTGTTGTTGTTAGTATCTCACCCCCATTGTGTACTCTTCCCTGGGTTTTTGTTTCCCAGGTGCATTACCTACTTCTTAGCATTGAATCTAAGCTGCCATACATTTGACCATTCCTCTAACCTTGCCAAGTCCCTTTTCATCCTTTCCACCTCAACTTGTGTATCAACTCTGTTGCAGATCTTTGTTTCATCTGCAAAGAGACATACTTTTCCTTCTAGTCCTCTGTAATGTCGCTATAAAGACATTGAAGAGGACCGTCCTAATACTGAACCCTGCAGTACCCCACTAGTAACCCCTTTCTTCAGAGTGGACTCCATTTACTGTTACTTCTGTGTCCTATTGTCCAGCCAATTTTTTTACCCAGGCTGTCATCTTGGGACCCACCCAGGCTGGCTAACTTGTATATTAATCTTTGTGTGGGACTGTGTCAAATGCCTTGCTAAAGTCTAGGTAGGCCATGTCCACAGCCCTCCTGATCTACTACTTTGGTCACCCAGTCAAAGAAATCTATCAGATTTGTCTGGCATGACCTTTCAGCTGTGAATCCATGCTGCCTTGGATCCTGTGCCCCTCTGGCCTCTAGATACTCGACAATTCTTTCCTTCAGAAGTGATTCCATCATTTTCCCTACCACTGAGATTAAACTAACAGGTCTGTAGTTTCCTGCTTCTGCCTTGCTCCCACTATTGTGAAGGGGAATCACATCTGCCCTCCTCCAGTCCTTGGGTACCACCCCATCCTCCCATGATTTGTTAAACAGGGTAGTCAGTGGTGACACTAATTCTACCCTTAGTTCTTTTAGAATTCTGGGATGAATCCCATCAGGCCCCATTGCTTTGTCCACCTTCAGTTTTTAAATGGGCTGGTATCAACTTCTGTATCCAGAGTGTTTCTACTGTTTGTTTTAGGTACCTCCCCATCTTCCTTTGTAAATACTGAGCAAAAATATTTGTTTAGTATCTCTGCCTTTTCACAGTCACCCTCTGCCCACCCTCCCCCCTTTTATTAAGCCTCACTATCCCTCCCTTGGTCTTCCTTCTCTCCCTGATGTACCTATAAAAGGTTTTATCCCTTCTTAACTGAGTTGGCTATCTTTTCCTCGGTTTGGGCCTTTGCTGTTCTGACTGCCTTCCCAGCTTCCTTTGCTTTAACTGATACAGTTCTCTGTCCTGCTCTTTCTGTGATTCCTTGTACTTCCTGAAAGCTTTCTTTTCTCTTGAACCTTCACTGCCACTTCCTTTGAGAACCATAGTGGTTTCTTACATCGCTTAGTTTTGTTTATTTGCTTCACACAAAGGCTTGTTACCTCTGTGATGGCAGTTTTTATTATTCCCATTGTTCTTCCACCCTCCTTCCTGCCCATTTGCTAGTGCATTCCTTAGGCACTCACCCATTTTAAGAGTCAGCCTCCTAAAGTCCAGTACCTTTGCCTTTGTATGGCTTGACTCTATTGCTGTTTATTGTGAACCATACTGTTCGATGGTCGCTAGTTCTCAGATGACTACCCACTTCTACATCTGTGATCCTCTCTTCATCTCCATTTGAGAGAACCAGGTCTAAGATTGCTCCCTCTCGAGTGGGCTCCAATACTAGTTGTCTAAGGCATGCCCCCTGTAGGGCATCTAGAATAACCCCACTCTTCGAAGTGGCTGCTGCAACTGCACTCCAGCTAACATCTGGCATATTCAGATCGCCCATCAGCAATATCTCCCCTTTTTCTGCCATACTAAGTATACTTTCTATCATTTCCTTGTCCATTTCCTCCCCCTGAGAAGGGGGTCTGTATACAACCCCTGTGCGGATTGTGGTGCCATTGCCGGTCTCCAAATTTACCCACAGTGCTTCTTCTCCTCCCTGTTTTCCTTTTTGTTCTGTTGCTCTGATTCCTTCCCTTATGTAAAGAGCTACTCCTCCTCCTCTTTTACCCTCTCTGTCCCTCCTGTAGATAGTGTATCCTGGTATGTTTACGTCCCAGTCATGGTTTTGTGCGAACCATGTTTCTGTGACTGCCACGATGTCCAGATGTTCCTCCTCCATCAAGGCCACTAATTCAGGCTTGTTACTCAGACTTAGTGGTACTCATTGCTTTCCATTTTGATGGCTTTACCTTCTGTTGCAGCATCCCCCACTGACCTTCTCTACCTCGGTCTTTTCTCATTTAGTACCCTGTTTAGTAGGAGAGGCTGGGATTTTCCTGCTGCTTTCAGTGCCTCCCCTTGAAAAGCAGCAGGAAAATCCCAGCCTCCCTATAAAACAGGGTACTAAATGAGAAAAGACTGAGGTAGAAAGGTCAGTGGGGATGCTGCAACAGAAGGTAAAGCCATAAAAAATGGAAAGCAATGAGTACCAATGCCCGTCGTCTGAGTAACAAGCTTCCTGAATTAGTATCCTCTGAAGAAACAAGATTACTGTAGTAAGTCCCCCCTGAGTCCCAGTATTTATTAAGAAATAGAAATACCTGACCGCTTATTAAAATACTTTTCCCAGGGCTGCAGCTGGCATATTGACAACCAGAGCGCAGCCACCTAGGAGATCGCGCTGGCAAACACCGCGAGATGATGACTCGGTGTTGCCTCTTCCTTCCCATTGCCCATATGTACAGAGATATTGAAATTTCTGTTTATACTATGCCAGGTGTTATTTTTACAAAAAGTACATATATGCCATGTGGGTGCCCACAGTCTATGCAACAGTGGCTTGTGCTCCCTTCCCAGTAGATCTCCTTTAACAGAAATTCTCACGACGGTAAAAGATTTGGCGAACAATATGGATAGCTTCAATTTTAGCACAGTTGAAACAAAGCTTTAGGTTTCGGGGTCACACGCAAACACAGCTTCAGAAGTATTGGGTAGAGCGATGGTGACTGCTGCAGGGCTTACTAAAGAAAATAAGCTTCTGCAACTTCAAGTGGAGAACCCTGAGAACTCTGTTAAAGCTGCAAATATTTGTTTCTTGAGCTTGCAGGAGTCTGCACTGCTGGATTTTGTGGCTTATTTTTTTTCCCCCTAAGCTTTGAGATAAATCCTTTTGCTGTCTGTGGATTTGCATAGTGTATCTGATTATTTTTCAGTGGACTATTTATGACTGTTAATGTCTGCCCTGTATTTTTGTGTTCGCACAGTAGGTAGTGGGCGTGGGGTGTTCGGATATTCCAGTGGTTTCGGTTGGTGTCTGTTGCTCATTCCCTGGGGTTGGAGCACCCTCTCCCCTTTTCTCCCAGCCACCTCCCCAGGCAGGTTATCCCAAGAGGTGGGGGTTGTCAGTTTCTGGTGCTGCTGGGAGAACGGCAATATCAGGCTTGGGTTCAGGTATTGCTGTTGGTCGCTATGGACCTCGAGCTGATTTCCCTTAAACCGAGCAGGGATTTCTGTGCTGGGGTGGGCTGGCTAGCAGTCAGCTGAGTAGCATGTACATATTATGTACTTGAGTGTGAGAGTTTACTCCGGTGAGGGCTCTGGAAACTGAGGCCCTGAGTTGTGGAATTCTTTGCACCATGTATTGGAGTCTTGCAACCCTGTATGGCATTTAATATCATTTGCCCTAAGAAGAGGAGTAGGAATGGTGCGCGGTGCATCCCAGTGGTTGGGGGTGGGAGAGTTGGGAGTCGTTTGCTGGTTGGTAAGGGGGAGAGGTAGAGATATTTCTTGCCTTATCCCAATACCAAGGCAATGCAAGTTGCAGGAGGTGGTTGGTGGGAGAACACACCAAGCTCCCCCAGCTTGGGTATTGCTTTGCAGTACCAGGTCAGTGGTGAATAAGACTGCCATCATTTGTGATGCCACTTCTGACTCATGTGCTGACCTGGTGTGTATCATGGAGCCTTGGTTGGATGATGCCACCAGGTCTATCCTGGAGGGGTTGTTCCCTCTGGGTTTCTTCATGGAACACATCTGAGGCTGGGGCGCAGGGGTGATGATGTGGCTATCTGTATTTTTTTTATTCAGTTCTTGGATTAATACCTTTGAACTGTAAGCTCATTTACAAAGGTTCCATGTCAACAGAAAACAACACAAATACCTTAATACAATATAGACAGTGGTTAGAAAATTACATTGTATACAAAAATGATGTTCAACTCTTTTGTAACTAAAATTACAAAATTCAACCAGCATAAGCTATGTGGTGTCTCCCATCATGACTATGGGGTATTCTGAGTGTGTGACCGTTGAGTGTTTGCCTGGTCTGAAATGCAGAGTGGTCCTTGTACACTGCCCCCTGGTTGGGGATGAGGGTTTCATAGGTTTATACAGAACGCAGAAGACTGATTCTGTCCATACCACTCACCTCTTAATAGCTACTGATACCGCAGAATGTGTTTCCAATCAGGAATATATCCAGATTAGCTTTAAAGGCCTGCATACTACTACTGGTTACCACCTCCAGTGGCAGTCCATCCCAGATTGGCACCACCCTTACACTAAACCAGTGTCTCCTTTTAGTAGTCTTATATCTTTCTGCAGGAGTTTGCTGAGGGGTTATCAGACTGGGCAAAGGAGTCCTCAAGGACTCTTGTCCTGGAAGTTCAATGCCAGGGTCAGTGACCCTTCGGATGTGTTTGTAAACAAACTTCTCCAGCTTATGGGGGAGCTTGGTTTTAGACAAGAGGTTGCCTGGCCATGCACGCAGCAGGTCACACACTTGATCTCATCTTCTCAGCAAGGCTGGAGATAGATGATATCTCAGTGGAGCTTGTCTTTTTGTTGGACCATTGCACCATATTGTTTAATGTTGGAGCCATTAAAAAAACATCTTTGATTGCAGAATTGATCCAATGCCATTCTAAATGGGATCTGGATCTTGTAAGGTTGCTAGGCCTGTTGGACACTTCAGGCGTGGTTGAGGTTTCTGCACTCTTCCGGGGGAGGGGCCGGGGGCCCTTTCAGATAAATAAAAGCAGCATAAAATATAGAGGTGGAGAACACTAACAAAAGCGATATCTATGGTCTATTACAGGGACAAATGAATAAACTGTGAACTTTAACATAACACAAGGAGCTCTAGAAAGGAAAAAAAAGTTGAAAGAATTCAGAAGTAACACTATGGATGGTATGAAATCTGTCACAACATTGAAAGAATTTGAAAGCATATAAATGCAGTGATACAAAATTCAATGTACTCTTGTAAAAATAATTTATTTATGTATTAACAAATGTAAAAAGCAATGAAAAAATAATTACCCCGTGATCAAGCGCCACAACGGAACTAATAAAAAGAACTTTAAACAATACTTGAAAGTGTCATTGAGTGTAACTTGAAAGGCCCCCCCCCCCCCCGAACCAGTGTGTAGTATGAAGGATCCTTGGGGAGGCTGAAGAGGTTTCACCACAGAAAATCTTACTCCTTTACCCACCAAGACTCTTACTTGTGAGTGGTTGAGGTCTCTACCAGCAGTTGTAGTGCTGAAGTTGAAGCCTGTAATGGGGCTCTTTCAGTGGCAGTGGATACCCTGGCACCAGTCCGCTCTTGCTTGCAGACCTCTTGCCAAAGCACACTTTGGTTTACAACTGAGCTTTGTCAGATGAAAGTTACAGGTCATAAGTTAGACCACAAGTGGAGGAAATCGTGATCAGTTGCTGACGGACTTGTCCTGGAGGCGCACTTGAGGCTATACCAAGAAGCTATTACAGTGGTAAAGAATTTTTTTTCTGCTGTGATTGCTGTTGAGAAGAACTGCCCTGCTGCACATTTCCGGATGTTAGACAATTTATTACATCCTGATTGTGCCAAAGAAACTTGTTTCCAGGGAGAGGTGCAAGCGGTTAAATGAGTTCTTTGAGTCCATGGTTGGGGGCATTCGTAATCAGATTGCCTCCACTACCTAGTTCTCAGTCAACAGGGATGGAGCAGAGTGCAAGTGGATCGGTGAATGGTTGGGGGGAATTTCAGCCATTGGGTGAGGAGGAGGTCCTCGGGGTAGTCACAAGTTTGCGGTGCACCACGTGTGTTCTGGACTCGGCACCTCTCAGCTGCTAAAGGCTGGGTGGAGACAGTACTAGTATTGACAAGTATAGTCAATGCTTCTATGCAGGACGGGCTATTTCTGGCACCCTTAAAAAAGGCGGTAGGGAATCCTTTCCTTAAGAAGGCATCATTGGATCCTAACATGCCTGCCAATTTTTGACCTGTCTTCAATCTTCCTTTTTTGGCTAAGGTTATAGAGTAGGTGGTTGCAACCCAGCTTGTGAGTCATCTGGAGAAAAATTACCTCTTTGAGCCATGTCAGTCTGGTTTCCATAGCAAGCACAGCATGGAGACAGCCATGATAAGGGTATGCAATGATCTCTTCCTAGGAAGAGATTGTGGGGAGATCTCTATTGTGATCCTGCTAGATCTTTCTTCAGCATTCAACACCATAGCTGATGCAGTGTTTTTGTTGGCCAGAGTTAGGGAGCATGTAGGTGTTGTCTGGGACTGTTTTACAATGGTTTCAGCCCTTCCTTAATGGTAGAGAGCAGCCGTTGGTACTTGGCTCTTGCTGATCACTGCTGGTTGCCCTTGACCGTGGTGTCCCCCAAGGTTCTGTGCTTTCACCTGTTTTGTTCTCTGTGTATATGTTGTCACTGGGAGAGGTCATTAGGCACTACAACATGGAGTTTCACTG
The DNA here is from genome assembly GCA_016271365.2 of Neoceratodus forsteri. Lineage (NCBI taxonomy): Eukaryota > Metazoa > Chordata > Ceratodontiformes > Ceratodontidae > Neoceratodus > Neoceratodus forsteri. Next base: position 215,309,489 of record CM057456.1, read on the forward strand.
CCATGCATATGACACCCAGCTGTGTATGTTTTTTGCCCCTGAGCGTCTGTCTTCTGCGCTCAAATTACAGCAATGCTTGAAGAAAATCAGGGTTTGGATGACCTCCCAATTGGCATGCCCTGAACCCAACCAAAACCAAGTTGCTGGTAGTGGGCTCAGGAAAGCAGTTATCAGCCATTTGTAGTGGCCTGATTCTCCCCTGTTTGGGAGAGATGCATCTTCAGGCAGCACAGGAGGGTCATAGTCTGGGAGTTGTTCTTGACGGACAGTTGACATTTGTTTCACAGGTGTATTCTGTGGTCAGGAACTGCTTTTATCATCTTAAGAATGTTGCCAGAATGTGACCACTGCTTGATTCTGCTGATCTAGCAACTTCAGTTAACACCCTCATTTTCTCCCATCTCAGCTACTGCTGTGTACTCTATAAGGTCTTACCCAGGGGGTCAGTTGCATCACCTGCAGCTAGTTCAGAATGCTACAGCAAGATATCTGACCTCAGTTCAGTGGTCAGAGCATATTACCCCCTCGCTGTGGGTTCTGGGCTGGCTGCCTGTTATGTGGTGCATTGATTTCCGGGCATTGTTATTGATGTTTAAAGCCTTGAACAAACTGGGCCCCCAATACCTCTGTGATCTCCTGATTCCCCATATCCCATCTAGGGATTTAAGATCTAGAGGACGGGGCTTGTTGGCTATCTGTCCTTCTTGGCTGACGTCCACTGGTGACTGGGCTTTTTCAGTTGCAGCCTTTACACTGTGGAATTTGTTGCCGGAGGAGATTCGTACCATCAGATCTGTAACATTATTTAAGAAAAGAATAAAACATTACCAGACCCTCCAACTGTACCGGTTTTGCCGGTACAATACCGTTTTTTAAACAATTATACTGTTTCCTGACTCATTGGTACCATGTACCGAATTTGCAGCAAAAGCCTCCAAGTCCCGCCTTACTTGACTTTTTTTATGCATGAGCCAAGTGCTGACCGCCACTAGCCAGCAGCACAGTCGCAGTCGTGGAGCATCCTCGCTCGTCCCCCTGGTAACCACCAGACAGATGATTTTGCTGGTGCATTACTAGGATGTACCCTGCAGAGGGTGCCTTACAACTCCCGTGACAGTTTGAGCACCGCAGGTGTTTCCCTTGACCGGGACCAAGTCCGCAGCTGGTTGTGTTCTCCTTGTCAGCTGCTGGACCACTTCTGACACTGGCGGGAGAACTGAGCAGCCAAGCCGTGAGTTACTTCAAAGAGCCCCTGAGGTCAGTGACTGACTGTGGCAGATCAGCACGCAGAGTCCTGCACAGATCTGGTCGGGAAAGTTTTGGTAGGCTGCCGCTGGTGACATTTGAGAGGAGACGCGGCGCCAAGTCTTTCTTTAATCCAAAGTCTTTGGATTAATTTTGTCCTTCGCTCCTCGTTGCGGCTCCCCAGTGTCTCCTATTGTTGTGGTGCCGGTAGTGTGTGGTGTCGGTGATTGGTCCTGCCCCCCCCCCCAAGTCTACTGAAGTACTCAGCTGATTGACCGTGAGTCGACTCGGACTGGTCCAGCATTGATCTCCAGATCGCCAGCCGGATCAGCTGTCATCAGGAGTGGGGACAGACAGCATTTTAAAGCAGCAGCAGCTCAGCTGTCAGCTCATTGCAGGCCACGACTGTGCTCAGAGAGAGGACTTGTCTCAGGACTTGAAACTGTCTGATAGAACCAGGTACAGTCTACTACTCTAATAAGCAAATAAAGTAAAAATTAAATCTGAACCTGTGTCCCCTGACTCATCCCAGCACAGCCACAGCACACAACAATATTCTTTGGGGGGGGACTGGAGATGGTCACAGCACTGCTGGTCACTGTTGCTTGCAAGTGGTGGGGGCAGTCAGGACAGGCACTCCTCCTGCAGAGTGCTGGACGGGGCTAGTGCTGCTTGCAGATGGAGGGGAGGTGGGGGCGGGCCAGGATAGGCACCCCTCCTGCAGAATGGTGTATGGGAGTTCCTGGACCATGTGTAGCCCTCCCCCCTTATAAAATTAGCTTCTTGGGGCCCTAACATCAGCTGTGGTACTATGACCCCTTGGGAGCCAACTGATACCCCCGGTACTGCCTGCCTCCTGCAGGTTTTATATGTATGCATTTATGTTGAATTGATTTAATAATAGTACTAAGGACTATAGAATAATAAATGAGAGAAGAAAGTGAGGAGAGAGAAAAAGGAGCAGGGTTAGTTTGTGCACACAGCAGTGTGATTGGAAGGTGGTTCTGCCAGGATGCCAGCCACGGCTGCTGTGAGGGTGGCAGCTAGAAATAGCCCCTCCTGCAAGAGACCAAGTGTTACTTTCTCACTACCAAGCAGCTACGAAGGCTCAGACTAACCAAAGAGGATCATGGTTATCTTCACTTGGCTTGCAGTGGGTGGGTGGTGGTCAGTGATTCCACGCCATCACTGGAAAGTCATAAAATGTCTTTTAAACAACTGTAAACAATTATGGCATAAGAGGGGTTGGCATGTCGCTAAAGGCATTGGTTACATGACTGTTCTGTCATCAGCCCCTAATTTTTGTCTATCTTTTTGTATTTTTCCTACCCATTATGTGATGCAGCAATTAGAGGTCGAGGACAGAACAGTCATATAAAATAAAGGGTATACGCAGATATGCATATCAGTCAGTGTTTTAACCTTTAAAGGAATATGTTAACACCTTTTATACCATATCGCCCAGACGCCCACAGTCGTTTAAAAAACATTTTTCCTTTATGACCTAAAATGTTGCAGTATTTGCTGAAACAGCTAATTTTTTAGTATCTGTTGCTGTTTGCCATAATATTTGGTATATCCATATGGCATGAGAAAACAAAACCTTCTTTGTTTGCAGTCCACATTACTCTTCCACTGCATTATTTCTTGCTATTACCCCACCACCATGGCTCCCACACAAAAAAAGACAATGTCCACTGCTGTGCATCAGGGATGGGAAAGATATATCAAAACAGTGTTTTATCTTCAATAAAAGCCCCAAAACTCACCACAGAGTATCTAAACCCCGAGAGCTTCTGAGGGCCGCCTGACCCCCCCTACTCACTGAAACACAGAAGTGTACCTATTTTGACTAATGAAATGTTGGAGGGTCTGCATTACCTTACTCCGGAGAGCTTTTGATTAGATTTAGTCACTTAACAAATCTGTTAGTGTTTGCCCATGTTTTTAGTGATTGATAAGAAGATCTCGTGTGGTTTTATTTTTATGTTATTTATGATAGATATATTCATTGCATTGATTGTACAGGTGATCTGAGCCCTGGAGGGGCACATTGAATAAATTTAAATAAACAAACAAACAAATAAACAGCTTCCCTTTTACAGATGGATTCTGCACCGGTACTTTGAAATGTATATTGAGTCCCACAAAATGGTGCAGTGAGATGGAGAATATGCTGCATTGTCTTCTTAAAGTAAGAGCTGGTTCGGCTGAGGAAAAAACATCTTTTAAAAATGGTCAATTTAAGGTGCAAGATTTTTTACAGGGGAGAAAACCCTCTTTCTAACAATGTGGATACAGTTCACTGTCCACACATAGGCAGTCTTCCTGGAGTTGGGTGAGTCATTGGAAGTCTTCAAGCTAACTTCTCCCACCACCCCGGTGGTATATCCTCTGGCTCCGCCCCTTGATGTCAGGTCTTTCTGCTGGAAGGGACAGATCTCCTCCTTCACAGCTCTGCAGGATTGAAGGACTTTGAGTTGTTCAAGCGCTTTCTTGGTAAATCTTCAATTTTTCAAGTCCGTTTTCCACTTTAAGTTGCTCCACAAGTCTTCCAGATCTGCTTCACAATTGTGACTGACAATGGAGAGCAAAAAATGAGGTTTACGTTCTGCACTAGTTGGTGCAGACCGAAAATATCATCCACAGACCTGCACAACGCGTGCTTGTACTGCCTGGATTATCAACGCAATATCGAGGGTGCAGTTTGTGACAGGCCATACTGCGTTCCTTCATTGAAGACCAGAAGGCTCGACTGGCCCTTGGTCAACTGAAAGACCGCAAAAAGGCCATGGTGGCTGCCACATAGGCTGCTCAGCTTGTGTCATGGAAGAAGAGGAGGAGAGTGTTGCAGTAAGTTCTTCATCTGTCTCGTCTCTGTTCCTGGCTGGGGCCAGCGTTGGAGAATCATTCTCTGACGAGTTCAGGGAAAGTGTCTGGCCCTCCAGACCTTCAGGGAGAGCCCTTCTCACTGTAGCAGAAAACACAGAAAATGCCTCCACAGGCTCTTCCCCCTCCTTCTACTCCCCGGACCGCTCAGTCCTGGTCAAGCTCCCTACTACTGAGGAGAATGTTGAGGGCTCCACGGAAATCTCATTGGGCCTGTCCACCTCACCTCTGGTCAAGCAGGCGCAGTCAAGATCTTTCTCAAGCCTGTTGAATGGCTGTCAGAGAAGATAGCTTAGGAGCTGATCTCCCATACCCTGGTTCTCTTGGTCCTCACTCAGGAGGACATGGCTCAGTTGGGGCCCACTACTGGGTTGCCTCAGGAGCGACTCCAGTGGTGGTTGTGCCTCCGAAGACTCTATGCTTAATGTGCTGAGGCAGGTGGTTCATCACAACCTCCTGGAGAACACCCATTGATGGCTGAGGTGCTGCTCGAGCTCTTGATCCCGCTTAACTGGAAGGCATTGCTGTTGGCACCCCTTGTCCTTGGGCAAGGAGTGACATTGATGAAAAATGCATCCAGGATACAAGAAGCTGCTCTAGCAACAGTGGAAGGTTGCTGGGAGGGGTCGGGCTCTGCCTCCTGGATCTTCAACCTCTTGGCCTATGCCAGTCATTCCCACGCTGGTCCATGCTTCTCAGCAGTCCCCCAGATCTGCTTGTCTGCCCCTTCCAGTGGAGCCATCCCCACTGCAGCCCCTGTTTGGGGCACAAATCAAGAAATTCCATGCTGCAGCTAATTTGCGAAGCCAGCTTCCGGTGGACATCACCCAATCTCAGGATGCTAGAGTGGTCCATAGTGGCAAATGGTAAAAGGCTCTGTTTGTGGAGTCCTCCAACAATTCAGAAGGTGAGTTGTCTATGGCCTTTTTTGGGGCTTTGATCCATCTTATGTTGGAGTTCATAAATATGCCCTTGGAACCAGTCCAGAAGCAGGCCAAATACCCATTTACTGACATACTGGACAAGGATGATTCCCCAGGGGTTGTCTTTCCCATGGTTGAGGCCATCTTGTCACCAACCCTGGAGATTTGGCAGCATCCAGTCATCCTGCCTGGCACTCTCCACTCATATGGGCTGCAAATACGTGGTCCCAGTGGGCCCCTTTCCTGTTTTTTTTTTTTATCACCCCTCTGCTGAGGGCTTGGCTTCAGACTTGGACTTCCATAAATCGGGTGGCCAAGGGGATGTGGACAAGCCTCTGGACAAGGAGTCCAAGAAGATTTACCATGCAGCTAGAAAGGTGTACGTGGCTGCATCACTGGGTCTAAGTCAGGCTAGCTATGCTGTTATGATGGCTAACTTTGGCCACACCCTGCTGGGAGTGTTAGGGGACCATCTTCCCCATATTCCTGCTGACAAACAGTTGCTAGTGAAGTTAGCCAAAGACCAGGGTCAGTCGCTGGCTAAACACCAGCTGCAGATGGCTTTGGACATGGGCGACTCCTGTCCCATGGCAATGGCCATTGCCATGCATCATAGGGCCTGCCTGAGGCTTTCCACCTTTATAGTGGATACTCAGCATAAGCTGGCTGATGTTCCCTTCTTGGGCACTGACCTCTTCAGCCCTGGGATGGAAGGGCATCTCACATGAACTGAGAAGTCCAATGCCACCCTTGATTCTGTGGATCCATCCCAGAAGGGCCAGAAACCTAAAAAGAAGGCCTTCTAATATCAACCCCTTTCATCCACAACAGCCTCAGCAGCAGCCCCAGCAGGGGCTATTTCAGCACTAGCTTCTGAAGCCCAAAATTTGGTGACCAGGGGCAGAAAGGGGGGGGGCAGGTGGAGGTCGCCACAGTCTGCAGGTGAAGCCCCCTCCGAGGCTGCGAAGTGACGGGTTGTAGGGTGTCATCCCTCCTCCCATCCAGTCCATTTCACAGCTCCTGGCCGGGGATCAGTTGTGCCACATCATGCCACAGAGGTCTGTCATTGCCTCAGACAAGCGGGTTTTAGAAGTGGGAAGCAGAGGTTCTCTCTGGATTTAGAGGCTCTTCTACTGTACTGACTCTGGGTTCCTCAAGAATATGGGTGTCAAAAGACACATTGTCATTGCTAAGGGTGACATTGCACACTCTTACAGGGCAGGGTGATGGTCTGTGTTCCAGATACCCTTGTCACTCAGGGATATGTGGCCAGGTACGTCCTGGTTCCGAAACAGATGGGGAGCTGGCTCCCCATACTGGATCTACATGATATGAATCAGTTCACGTGGAAACTCAAGTTCTGGATGGTCACTCTGAATAAGATCATTCCATCTCTGGAGCAGGATGTGTGGTTCTGCTTCCTGGACCTCCAGAATGCATTCTTCCACATCTAAGTCCACCCATATCACTGCTGATACCTTTGGTTCCACACAGAGGGGATCCTATACCAGTTCCAGGTCATGCCTTACAGCCTCTTGTCTGCATCCAGGGTCTTCACCAAGTGCATGGCAGAGGTGATAGCCTTCCTGCAGTGCAAGGGTGTTAGAGTGTATACCTTTCTGGATGACTGGCTGATAGCCAGGTCATCCACAGAGGCCATGGAGAGGTCCAGAGATCTGACCCTCCTGACCTATCGGGACTTGGGTCTTCTGGTCAGCCTGGCATGTTTGAGCTGGTCCCCTTGCAGGTGATTAGGTTTGTTGGGGTAGAACTAGACTCCCTGCTGATCAAGGCCTACCTCCGTGCAAACTGGGCAGGTGATCTTACTTCTCTTGCCCAGTCATTTCAGGTTGCGCCCTTCCCGGGACTTCCTGTGGCTGCTAGGTATCCTTACTGACATTCCTCAAGGTTCAATCCTCAGCCTTATTCTTTTCTCTGTTTTCATCAATGGCCTCCCCTCTGTCTGCTCTTAACTCCCATACTCACATGTATGCAGACAACACCGTAATGTACACCTCAGGATCATCCATTAAAGAAGTCCAACAAGACTTCAACAAAGCCCTAAATTGGTTCCTTGCAAACCAGTTAAGACTAAATACAAAGAAAACTGTCACAATGACCTTTGGCTGCAAGCAGAAGATATCCAGACTCCAGACCACCTGTGTTCTCCACCCAGGGCGGCTCCCCCTTGAAGTAGTTCCTGCCTTCAAATACCTTGGGGTCTGGCTAGATAGCCACCTCAACTTCGCTATCCATATTGACGCCATCTCCTCTAAACTCTGCCCGAAACTTGGCATTCCCTATTGTAACAAAGACAGACTCTCCCTCCCTATTCATCACGAGCTTGTCACGAAAATGATACTTCTCATCTTTGACTATGCCGACGTAGTCTGTGGCATTGCCCCCGCTGTATCCCTTTCCAGACTTGACACCCTCCTAAACTCCTTCTGTCGCTTTGCTACTAATTCCCCTCCCTGTACTCACCATTGCTGTCTCTACTCCTCTCTATCCCTCACCCCTCTATTCCACAGGAGGCTAGTCCACTCCTTGTCTTTCATTGCCAAATACTGGTTCAGGACTCTTCCCTCCTGCCTCTCCTCCTGCCTATCCCCTGCTATCCCTTCTGCCTACTCGTTGCGCTCCAGGAACAACCACTCCTTCTCCCTCCCCAATCCCCACTCTATGGCTGGTCAGTCTGCCTTCTCCTACTACCTCCCTCTCCTCTGAAATCAGCTGTCTCCTGCCCTTCAAAATTCTCCCTCTTGCCTTGCCCTTAAACACCTACTCCATCTCCTTCCTGACACCCCTTGTTCATGACCCTCCTCTTCCTCTGTCTCCCCCATTTCTCTCCCCAACCTCCTCTGCATGACCGACAGTTTGACTGATTAATGAGTTGTTTGTTACAACTCACACTTACTGTTCTTTGATGTACTCTCAATTTCCTTTTTCATCTTTGTTACCAGATTTTTGTTCCTTTGTTTATACTGACTGTATAGTATTTTGTACTACTATATTGATCTCTGTATACCACCGCCCCCATTCCCCGGGTCGCACCTGGAAATGAGCCTTGGCTCAGTATGCCTTTCCTGGTTACCAAATTTAAAATAAATAAATAGGTGTCATCCTCCACCAGCATGATCCATCTGGCTCATTGGTGGATGCTCCACCTGCAGTGACAGTTGGGCCGACAGTGATCCCAGTGCCTAGGTCACATGGATGAATCAGTTGTAGTGACCCAGACGATGTGGGATGTCATCCAGTGGTGGCTGGACCCACAACAACTTGAGGAGGGAATCCCATTTCTCCACCCAGAACCATCCATCACACTGACAACAGACGTGTCTCTGATGGGGGGAGCACACCTGGGAGACCTGTCACAACATCGGCCTGCTGGAGCTCCATGCAGTGCGTCTGGCTCTGATGGAGTTTGCTCCATTGATCTGGGGTCAGTTTATATAGGGCCAGATGGACAATATGATGATAATGTTCTACCTGAACAGGCAGAGTGGGAAACACTCCCTTCTGTTCTGTCAGGAGGCTCTCCTCACCTGGACACTCATGCACAGCCTAGGTGCTGATCTCCTGGCAGTCCATGTCACAGGAATGAACAGTCAGCTGGCAGATGCTCTCAGCTGGGTTGGAGAGATGTCGCCTGAGTGGTCCCTGCATCAGTAGGTGGTAGACCACCTATTTCCCCAGTGGGGTACCCCTTTGGTGGACCTGCTTGCCTCCTGGGAGAACAGAAAACTAAGGCTGTTTTGTGCCTGCCCCCCACAGTCTGGGACACTGTTGGGGAATGCCTTCATGAGGCCCTGGACCCCAGGCCTCCTGCTCACCTTCCCTCACTTCCTTTTGGTCCACAAAGTTCTGGTAAAGGCCCAGAAGGCAAGGCGTGGATGATCCTCATAGCCCCAAATTGGCCTAGGCAGTTCTGGTATCCTGATCTCTTCACCACAGCAACAGGCTTCTGTGGAAATTGCCATTCCATCCAGACCTGCTGACCACACAGTAGGGAAAGGTCCTGCACCTGGACCTTCAATCCCTGCACCTCTCAGTCTGGTTCCTGAGTGGCTAGATTTCCAGGCTTTGGACCTCTCAGAAGACATCCTCCATGTTGTGGTGGTGTTCCGTTTGAAGATGACTCGTAAATGCTATGCATTTTAATGGAAGAGATTCTTGATCCGGTGCCGGGGTAAAGCACTTGATCCCCTAATCCGTCCCATGGTGAATATTCTCAACTACCTATGTTCCCTCTGTCAGGCCTGCAAGCAACAACCCTTAAGGTGCACGTGGCAACCATCTCTGTGTACCTGATGTGGGCTAGCATGCTTATGGTGGCCCAGGAGCAGGTGGTCCTGTGCTTTATCAAAGGCCTAGATCACTTATCCCCTGTGGTGCAAGAACCTCATCTCCATGGGACTCAATGCTGGTGCTGGCAATGCTAACAGATAAGCCATTTGAGCCAATGCACAGCTGTGAGACATTACACCTGTCCTGGAAAACTGCCTTCTTGGTAGCCATCACATCAGCCAGAAGGATTAATGAGCTACAGACACTCTTGGTGGAATCTCCTTACCTGGTCTTTCACAAGGTTATCCTTCGCCCCCACCTGAAGTTCCCCCTGAAGTTCATATTGGGATTTCACCTGAACCAGGTGATCAACCTTCTGGTATACTTCACCAACCTTACCACGGAGACTGATCACAGGCTTCATACCCTGGACCTGTGAAGGGTGCTCTTGTATTACAAAGAGTGCACAGCTGGAGTTCTGGGTGAGGATCGCCATCTGTTTATAACATACGTTGAAGCTGCACCTGGCAGACCAGTAGCAAAGTAGATAACTGCCAGCTGGATTATATCCTGTTTTGATCTGTGCTGTAGGTTAGAAACATAGAAACATAGACTTTGACGGCAGATAAGAACCACTTGGCCCACCCAGTCTGCCCATTTCCCTACCTATTGGATAAGCTACAAATTCTAGTTAACCAACAGCCTACTTCCTGCAACCCCCCACTATAATTGCCTTATGTCTGTCCTATGCATGTTTGAATTCCCCCACTGTTTTAGACCCACAACCTCTCAGGAAGGCGGTTCCATCGTCCACCACTCTCTCCATGAAAAGAATTTCCTCACATTACCCTGAGAGCCGCCCCTTCTAACTTTAAATTGTGCCCTTGTCCTTACACATCTCTTTTTCTGAAATTTGCTACCCTCCTGGACTTTTGTTGATTCCCTTGAGGTACTTAAAAGTTTCTATCAAGTCCCCCTGTCCCTCCTTTCATCAAGGGTATACATATTAAGCTCTCTCAGTCTCTTCATATGGTTTCTGATGTAGACCCTGCACCATTTTAGTTGCCCTCCTCTGGACTGCTTCCATCCTGTCTATGTCCTTTCATAGATGAGGTCTCAAAACTGCACACAGTACTCCAGATGGGGTCTCACCAACTGTCTGTACAGAGGATAACCACTTCCCTTTTCTAATTGTGATGCCCTCCCTAGGCATCCCAGTATCCCCTGGCTTTCCTTACTGACTTCTCACATTGCTTACCCACCTTTAGGTCATCTGATATGACTACACCCAGATCCCTTTCCATTATTGTTGTCGTTAGTACCCCCTGCTGTATTTGTACTCTTCTCCTGGATTTTTATTTCCCAGGTGCATTACTTTGCACTTCTTAGCATTGAATCTAAGTTGCCATATGTCTGACCATTCCTCCAACCTTGCCAAGTCCCTTCTCATCCTTTCTACCCCCTTGTGTATCAACTCTGTTACAGATCTTTGTGTCATCCGCAAAGAGACATACCTTTCCTTCCAGACCCTCTGCAATGTCACCTATAAAGATGTTAAAGAGGACTGGACCCAATACTGAGCCCTGAGGTACTCCACTAGGAACCCCCCTTTCTTCAGAATGTGTTCCATTCACTATTACCTTCTGTGTCCTGTTGTGCAGCCAGTTTGCTACCCAGGCTACCACCCTGGGACCCACTCCCAGGCTGACTAACTTGATTATTAATCTTTTGTGCGGGACTGTGTCAAATGCCTTGCTAAAGACTAGGTAGGCCATATCCACAGCCCCTCCCTAGTCTATTACTTTGGTCACCCAGTCAAAGAAATCGATTAGATTCGTCTGACATGACCTTCCTGCTGTGAATCCATGCTGCTTTGGGTCCTGTGCCCCGCTGGCCTCTAGGTACTCAACAGTTCTTTCTTTCAGAAGTGATTCCATCATTTTCCCCACCACTGAGGTCAAACTAACAGGTCTGTAGTTTCCTGCTTCTGCCTTGCTCCCACTTTTGTAAAGGGGAATCACATCTGCCCTCCTCCAGTCCTCCGGTACCACCCCATCTTCCCATGATTTGTTAAAAAGTGTGGTTAGTGGTGTCACTAGGTCCTCCCTTAGCTCTTTTAGGATTCTAGGGTGAATCCCGTCAGGCCCCATTGCTTTATCCACCTTGAGTTTTAGGAGTTCTTTCAGTACTCTTTCTTCTGTAAATGGACTGGTGTCAACCACACTATCCAGAGTGCTTCTACTGTTTGGTTTGGGTAACTCCTCCTCTTCTTCTTTTGTGAATACTGAGCAAAAGTATTCATTCAGTATCTCTGCCTTTTCACTGTCTCCCTCTGCCCACCTCCCCTCTCCTTTATTAATCTTCACTATCCCTCCCTTAACCTTTCTATGCTTCCTAATGTACCTGTACAAGGTTTTATCCCCCTTCTTAACTGAGTTGGCTATCTTTTCCTCGGTTTGGGCCTTTGCTTTTGTGACTGCCTTCCCCACTTCTTTCTGCTTTAATTGATACAGTTCCCTGTCGTGCTCCGTCTGTGATTCTTTATACTTTTTGAATGCAGCCTTTTTCTCCTTAACCTTTCCTGACACACACCTCTTTGAGAGCCATAGTGTTTTTTTTTATTCTGCTTAGTTTTCTTATTTGTTTCACACTAAGGCTTGTTGCCTCCATGACGGCAGTTTTGATTTTCTCCATTGTTCTTCCACCCCTCCTTTCTGGCCATTTGCTAATGCATTCCTCAGGTATTCACCCATTATGCCAAAGTCAGCCCTTCTAAAGTCCAGTATCCTTGTCTTTGTATGGCTTGTCTCCATGGTTGTGTTTACTGTGAAGCACACTGTGCAGTGGTCGCTTGTTCCCAGATGTCTACTGACTTCTAAGTTTGTGATCCTCTCTCCATTTGAGAGTACCAGGTCTAATATTGCTCCCTCCCGAGTGGGTTCCACCACTAGCTGTCTAAGACATGCTCCCTGTAGGTCATCGAGAATGACCCTGCTCTTGGATGTGGCTGCAGTCCATGTCGCCCAGTTAACATCTGGCTTATTCAGGTCCCCCATCAACAGTATCTCCCCATTTTCAGCCATTTTGAGAATGCCCTCTATCATTTTCTTGTCCATTTCCTCCCCTTGAGACGGGGGTCTGTATACAACCCCTGTGCGGATTGTGATGCCATTCCCTGTCTCCAAGGTGACCAGATTCCTCTTGTGCTCCCCTTTACTTTTTAGTTCTGTAGCTTTGATCCCTTCCTTACGTGAGAGCTACTCCACCTCCTATTTTACCCTCCCTGTCCCTTCTGTAGATTGTGTACTCTGGTATGTTGACATCCCAATCATGGTTCTCTGTGTACCATGTTTCTGTGACTGCCACAATATCCAAGTGTTCCTCTTCCATCAGGGCTACTAGCTCTGGAAGCTTGTTTCAAGACTACGGGCATTGGTACTCATTGACCTCCATTTAATGTTGGCTTTATCCTTTTTTACCCCATCCCTGCTCTTATTGCCCTTGTCCATTTTCCATTTACCCCTGTCCTGCCCTCTGTCCAAGCTCTGTATCTCAGTGTTTACCCTACTACCTGCCATGTTTTGTGGGAGGCTTGAACTTTCCTGTTTCCTATCAGCACCCCCTTAGCTTGGTTAAAAACTTGCCAAGGAAGCCTTTAAACCTGTCACCCTAGGAGCGTGTTTCCTTCCTGGAAAGATGCAGACCATCATGCCAGTATAGATCTTCATCTCTCCAGGTGGACCCCCAGTCCCCAATGAAGCCAAAGCCCTATGCTCTGCACCAGTTTTGCAACCATTCATTAAACTGCCATGGTGCAGTACCTTAGCCTCACCCTGCCATAGACTGGCAGCACCTCTGAGAAGGTTACCGTGCTTGCTACCTGTCTGAGGCCCCTCCCCAACTCCACAAATTCATTCTGCACTGCACTGATCTCATGCCTAGCTAGGTCATTTGTCCCGAGGTGGACAATAATATCTAGTTTCCTCTCCTGTGATGCTGCTTCTGCAATCCTGAGGATTCGCTTCCTGTCCCTCCCAAGCCATGGCACCAGGCAGGCACCTTACTTCCCTCTCCTCTCCCTTCCCCAGGTCTACACCCCTAACAACTGAGTCCCCTATCAGAAGCTGTTTCTTTCCCCTGTGTTGTCCCTTGCCAGTCTTTTGTGGGTCTCCCTTGTGGATGTCCCTAGCATTCTTCTTGGTCTCCAATGAGGGTGTCATCATAGAGAAACCTTGATTTGCCAGACTGACATATGATTTGTGTAGAGGTGCAACTTGGGGGCTACGCCTCTGTTCCACCACCCTCACCCTCCCAGAACCTACTGTGGTCCATCTGCTCTTTACACATGGCAACCTCTGAGGCAGTGGTTGTGGAACTGGTGCTCTTTGGGTGGGGGGAGGCCTCCTTAGTCCTTGCCAGTTCAGCCTGGAGGTGGGCAACCTCCTCCCTCAGAGCTGACAGTTGCCTGCAAATAGGGCAGCAACTCAGGTTCCAGAATGTCTCCCGGAAAATTGCTGCCCCACAGCCAGTGCATTGCACCACTCCCCACATGTCCCTCTTTCTTATAATATACAATGAGTAATATATAATTTTTTTTGTGTGTGTGTGTGTACTTACCCTTTATGCACTGTGCTGGGTAGTTAAGAATATGACAGTTCTGCTCCAAGACCTGTTGAGGAAGTGATGTCAGAACCTTGGCTATAAAGGAAATGCCACACCTGGGGTGGGCGGGGTGAGGAAGGGTGGGTGGTAGGCCACAACCACTGGTGACTGTTAGAAACAATCAGATACACCACTGCTCCACCACCCTGGTGAGTACTGCCCTTATAGTAAGTCAACCAACACCACAATGTACTAGACCACTGCTCCTACACAAACCACACTACTGAGTCCAGGGATAAAATAGAACTCACTGTTCAGCCAGCAGGACACTTCTAAAATATTGCACAAATATCCTTCCAAATCCTATGTGTCTAGCACAGAAATCAAGCAACTTCAGTTGTATTACAACCCCTCTGGTTATAAAATTACTACACTTTAATGGAATCCTGCAATTCTTAATGCCAATAAGAAAATAATGAAACTTTCTGTAGAAAGTGTAGCTTACCTTCCTAGTCCCCTACAATATTATGTTTTACCAAGTTCCCAGTTCCTCAAATGTGTTCTAATTTGTTCTCTGCAGTATAGCAAGTTTCTCAGCTTCCAACAGGAGCAGGCAAGTCTTTTCTGACTTGCCTTTATCTGTGTAGCTTGCCTAAGACAGAACAGTGATAAAGTCACACAAGGGGCTTAGGGTTCATTCCAGCAGACATATTGTTGCTTCAGTGGCTGCTTCCAGAGACATCCCCACTGCAGAGATATGCAGGTCTACAACCTGGAGTAAAGCACATACCTTCATCTCCTGTTACAGCATTGACATCATGAGTGGTTGGAATGCTGCTTTTGGGTCTTTGGTCCTCTAGTCTCTGTTCGCCAAATAGGGGTGCGCGCCTGCCTCTCCTCCCAGAGGACTACTTGGAGTCTGCCAGAGTGTGGGTAGTGCACTATATCCACATTGTTAGACATATGGGTTACTCACCTGTAACATAGTTCCACTTGTGTTTTACAGTTCACATCCACACAACCTACCCAATTTCCCCTGGCAAGTGGCACCTGGATCTCTGCTTCCAGAATGCAGAGATCTAAAGTCACATGGCGGAGCGGGAGGATATACTGCCCTGGTGGTGGGAGGAGCTTAGCTTGAAGACTTCCAATGGCTCACCTGTCTCCAGGAAAACTGCCAGAGTGTGTATATGAATGGCATACCACTAGTAGAACTAAGGTTACAAGTGAGTAACCCATATTTATTCAGTCCCTGATCTGAGTTACGCCATGCACAAACAGTGTATAGCTTTTGATGTAACCCAGGTTTGCGCAAGCCCGGAGTGAATCCCATTTTACAGTTCTCAGCAAAGGAAGCTCCAGGTCCCCTATGCAAGAAAGCAGTATCTTTTTAGGGAACTAGCAGATGCAGGGAAATTTGATACCAAACTATTTGGAGAAGAAACAGAACAAACATCTGATAGAGAAGACTCAGACTGTTGGTTTGTGGTAGAGGCTTTGGCCTGTATTTTCAAAACTGTCAGACCCAGACCCAAATGTATAGTATGCTGTGTCTGCATCTGTGTCTGCTATTTGTGTCACATCCTTGCTGCTATTTTTAAAAGATACATTGCTTTGCAATAAAACTCATTATTTGCAGTCAAAAAATTGCACAAATGCAGTCTGTCATTTTTATGCTGCCATTGTGTCTTTTTATTACTTTACACAAAACTCAGACACAGTTAGATCACCTAATAGATGACCAAATAGACACATTTCCATTTTGAAAGTAGTGGAAGGCAGTTCACTGCTGGATCCTTTTGAAAACAGTGGAAAGCAGATCTTTGCTGAATCCTTTTGAATATAGTGGAAGGCAGATCTCTGTTGGATCTTTTTGAAAACAGTAGAAGGAGGTTCTTGAGTGGATCCTTTTGAAAATATTGAAAGGAAGATCGTAGGTGGATCCTTTTGAAATCATTGGAAGGCAACTATCTGGCAGATTTGTTTAAATATATTGGAAGGTAGAGCTCGAATGGACCCTTTTGAAAACAGTGGAAGGTAGATCTCAGGTGGATCCCTTTGAAAATCCTGCCCTTTATTTTCTCTTTATTCCTACAAATTGTCTCTGATTTGAGACGTAATACTGTCTGAAACTATTTGTTTTGTGTAAAAATGGCAGAACTCCAGTAAAAATGTTATTGTAAATTGTGTTGTGCTGCTTGTCTTTAATGTTTTATTAGAATGCAGCCAAATGACATGGTAAGGATTGTCTTTATGCCAGGACGTTATTCTAATACAACTAGTTATGGACCCAGTTGTACATAAGGTTGGAAGGGACATTAGGTAGAGTATGTCTTCCCCATTCATAAGCAGGGATAAATAAGCATACTGTGCAGACATGTACTCATTTATTGGCATTCCCTACCTACCTACCCTGCTACCAAGGGCAACCTGTGATTGGATATTTAGAATAATAAGAAGCCTAGCTAGTGGGGCTGGGCCACAGTTATATATACGAACATACGAAGAAGCCAGCAGAAGAATGCCATGTGGTCTGTCAAGTCTGCTCATATTGCACGGTCCACAGCTTGAGCTAATGTCCCTGCCCTCCCTCCCCACTCCTCCCATCCTCCCTACCCATGATCCTTACCTTCCCCTATGCCTATCCCAGCTTCTCTTAAAGCTGCCCACTGTCTTCAATGAGATGACTTCTTCCGGCAGCGCATTTCAAGTGTCCACCACCCTCTCTGTGAAGAAGTGCTTCCTGACCAGTCGCTGCAGTAGCACTACTGCTTGCAATGTTGATGACCCAGGATTAGGAACAAGCCCGAAGAGTAAGAAGGCCGACCAGGGGGAGGTGGAATGAGTGTCTGATGGACTGCTCTCCTCTTCCTCCCGGGAAGGGGGGGATGGAGCCCAGCGTAAGTGTAACTCCCAGTGGAGGCTGGGAGTATAGCACCAGCATGGTACCATGTTGACAGGGTGGAGACAACAGTGGCCATCTGAGGACCATGTATGGGAGCATGTAGACCATGCTCTGATGTCATTGCACATACGCTTCTCCAGGCATAACCAAGCATTAAACCCCTGTGGCATCAGCAAAGTGATGCAGGGCCCTCGAAATTGCTGCCTCATCCCACTCTAAAGGATGCTAGGGGTCCAGATTAGCATCTTGGTCCTCCTCCTTGGACGGGGGGGAGCCCCACCATGGAAGCCATCTTGGTCTTCTGGACCCCCCAGTTGGTCCCTGGAGCCGGCACAGCATGGGGCGAAGCTGAAAGAGGATCCATGACTGACATGGAGTACATCCCCTGCCTCCTACTGGAGCATAAAGAGAGTTAAAAAAAAGAGAAAAACGAAGCCTAGTTGGCTATATTATTGAGAATTGTCCACTTTTCTTTTAATTTATATTAGTCCTGGCCTTAGCTAGTGTTGTGGCTTTATATTGTTTAATCTGTTTTTCATATATAGTGTTATACAGTATCTCCCCCTATGAGGTACAGGTTGGGGGAGCTTAGATTTATCTTACTGTAAGATCTAGCTTATTGTTTTTCTTTTGGATATTGCAGCTTGTGTGTTTGATTGTAATTATCAACTTAAGAAAAAACATAATATTTAAAAAATAATTTTGTCTGCTTTGCCAAGCCTATATGTGCCTGAGCAGTGCTGTGCTGCCAGGTTTCAAAAATATGTGCTGACACCATACCAAAATATCCACATTATGGATTCAGCAGGCACAGCTAAAGAGTGATCTTATCTGTGTCAATTTTCACCATTCATCACAGATGGGTACTGGCCGGAAGCTTCTCTGCAATTTTAGGCCTTCAGCCTGTTCGAAAAAAATCGACGTTTAGTCCGTCGGTCGTCTACCGGTTCTGGGTTCTGCTTCCACTCGATGTCGCCGGTAAGATCTTTCCTTTTATTTGAAATTCTGTGACGTCGAGTCTATTTGTGGTGTTTTTTTCTCCGTAGGTCATGTCTCGGTCGGAGGGAAAAAAGTCTTCAAAGACAGGTCGGCCCCCATGCGTCGGTGCCCGTGCGGCCGAAAATATTCCGTCACCGACCAGCACAACTGGTGTCTTGCATGTCTTGGCCCGCTTCACGACATGGATTCGTGTGACGACTGCTTCTCCATGGACCGCCGTGTCCTCGAACAGCCTTGGCGTTGAAAGTGGGGCGAGCTTCACTGACTTGGGGTAGGGTTCAGATCAGCCGGGGCTGTAAGCCGCCTTTCGCCCTTCCCACGGATCCTCCCAGTTCTATACGGACCAAGGAGGAGGGACCTCAGCTACTTGTAGCCTGGCCATCGCCGAGGCTCCTCCTCTGGTGCAGGAGGCCTCGCCCTGCTTCCTCCCGGAGCGGCGGAGGCGCCGCCATGGCACCGCCTTGGGGTGAAGGCTCCCCGGTGTCATTCCACGGCTCGGAAGGCCCAGGTCAGATGCCGTCGGTCGGCACTGTCCGAACCCTAGCGCCAATTTTGCGGCGCCCGTGGGCCCTGTCGGCGCCGTCGTCCGGTGCTGACTTCGTCGCTTCGGTGCTGGGCCCTGTCGACCCGTTAAGCGGCACCGGCGCTTTCGCGTGCCGTGGGACAAGATCAGTGTCCTCTTTCGCCATGTCTTGCCTCGGCGCGTCCCTAGCGCCAGGTTAACATCATGCCATGCCTATGCAGCTTCGGCGCCGTGGAGCCTTTAGCTCCGGCTGTCGGTGGCGTCCTGGTGCGTCCACGCTCGGTGCCGCTCGTGGCGCCGAAGAAGGCCAGTCGGTGCCGTGTTGAGCGCTGTCTGCCCTCGGGGCCGCTCGTCGGCGCCGCTTCAGTCTCCAGTGCGCTGCGGCGCCGTGGGGCCTGGCAGTGTCGTTTTCGGTGCCGAGGTTGCTGCTGGGGCTGCTGTCGGCACCGTCTCTGTCCCTGGTACTGCCCCGGTGCTGGTGGATTTGATGGCACCGCGTCTGGCCCTGGCTCTGGACCTTTGGCCCGAGCTTCCCTGGTGCCTTCTGCAGGTCTCGCCCGCAGGGTTGCAGAGGGCACGGGTACCGTCTCGGGCACAGCTCTGGCTGCCGGGCCCTCTGGCAAAGTTGGTTTCACCCGCCCTCCTACTGTTTGGCTCAGAGCTTCGGACTCTACCTCTTTGGAGTCGGAGTCGAGCTCGGAGTCAGACGGGCAGTCACACCCTTCGGGGTTGTCTGTGGAGGAGGGTGCTCCCATGGTCTCGTCGATGAGTCGAAGCCAGCCCCCTACTGAGGAGAGTCAGGTGGCCCCCGAGGCTAGGGTCAGTGCTGCTGACCAGCAGACAGTGGTGCATGCTACCATTGCTCTGCAGCCTGGCCTTGGGGGTTTCATCGATCCCTCGGTGGTGGTACCCCCTCCAGTGGTGTGTCTTGATCGCCCAGCTTTGGGGTCCATTGAGAAACCTACAGGAGGGGAGGGTGCTGTTCCCTGGGTCTCCCCTTTGGGGGCCACCCAGAGATGCCAGCTACCTAGGCTGGCCCTCTCGAGGAGGAGGAGGACTCTCTTGGACTCTGAGGGGTCGAGGGGTGTGGGGTCGGCGTGTCGGCCTTTCTCTGGGGTCACCCAGGCCCTGGGAAAAGCAGTGCAGATTCCCACCCTTCCCCTCGGGTTACTTGAGGAGTCCCATTCTTTGAGGCAGGGGACCGTCCTTCTGGACTTTTACGGCCCTAGTCGCCTCACTGGGGTTCTTCTGGGCGCAGCCAAGGCAGCCTAGCGTGGTTGTACAGCTGTCGGCTGTGGAGTCTTCGGGCACCCTCCTCGGGTGCTCATGGTCCTCCTTAGCCCTGGCAGAGGTCAGCCGACTTCTTTTCTCAGCTCTGCCCTATCCCTCTGCCACATTCTCCAGCACTCCCAGGCATTCTTGGTTCCTAGCAGCCCTCTCACCTGGGAGCAGTTCAGAGCGGTGGCTGCCCAGTTCCCTGCCTACGTTAGGGCTATGGACAGCCAGGTTTTTCAACCTCCCCCCGTGCAGCCACCCTTGGAACATATGGTGACCTCCAGCTCCTCATCCCCCTCTTCTGGGGGAGAGGAACCCTCTGTCCACATCTCTCCGGCTGCTGATCTCTCCGAGTATCAGCGCTTCCTCGTGAGGATGTTGGAGGATTTTGCACCTTTCTCCCTCTTCAGTTAGCAATCCTGAGCTTGCGGCGCACGCCTTTCTAGGCGATTATGGCGAGGCCACCCTTGTGGTGCCACCCTGGCCTGCTCCCTTTCGGGAGGCGTCCTTGCGTTTCTGGCAGAGGCCCTTCTCTGGAGTTCCTGCCCCTAGGGACCTCAGCCAGAGGTATTGCGCTCCCGAGTCTCCAGGTTCTATGCCTCATCCATGATCCGGCAGCGCATCTGGACACCCTGATGGGATTTCGCCCTCCACGGACCGCCCCCAGATCAAGACTCCTCGGATTTTGATTTTTGGGGAGGAGGACCTTCTACTCAGCACGTTGCTCTTTTCTATTTCTGCTCATCAGGCCCACTATGCAGCCTACAACAGGTTCTTGTGGTCCGCTAGGTCAGGTCCTAGCTGCTTTGCCTGACTCAGAGCAAACCAGACAAGCCATCGCTCTCTGCACGTGGCCTGGAGCTAGCAAGGCACCAAGCGAGGGCATCTTACGACACCAATGAGGTAGCTACCAGGGTCGTAGGGACAGTGATCTGCACCAGGAGATCGGCGTGGCTACGTCTTTCCCGGTTGTCACCCTTGGCCTGGCGTAGGGTGATTTGCTCCGCCCACCAGGGAACCTACCTTTTCTCCCGTAGAGCGAGACGGCGCTTGTCGGGGCAGCTTCCTTCCCCCTCCGGGGGGACTCCTTCTCTCTCTCCCAACTCTCGGGCCTCCCCAGGCCCGGAAGGTTCTCCCCCTTAGTGTGTCATCCACTGAGGGCTAAGGGACTCTGTCCCTTAGGGTGTAAAGAAACAACCCCCTGAGGGGCTTGGTACTCACCTATCTGTGATGAATGGTGAAGACTGACACAGATAAGATATGAAAATTACGTACCTACCGTAATTCTGATCTTTCTGTGTATCTTCACCATTCATCTCAACCCCACCCACCATCCCCTGGGGCCTCAGTCTCTGGGCCCCCCTCCCTCTGTGGCTCCCCCTCTCCTCTTTGGAGCAGGGTAAAGTAGGGACACACAGGGGGGTATTCTCCTTTAAAGGCTACAGCTCGAGCGGCACTCCTTCTCTACTACATGTCTCCACCCCGATGCGGTGGGAGTTGGTGGTTGCCCCCCTCCTGTTCTTCTTCTGGTTTCCATCCAACTGTTTCAAAAAAAAAAAAAAAAAAATCCCTTTTTTTCACCAAACATCTTTCCTGAGAGAGTATTAAATCCCTGTACTCTGTCCTTCTTCCAGAATAGCCGACTCTGCTTCTGGGGTATTTGCCAGTTATTCTGTGCCTTGAATTCTGGCAGTGAGCTTTGCTACTCCTTGCAGTTCCTATACAATCTGGTGACAGACAAGGGTCTCGGATACCTTGTTACCTCTCACTCTCTCCTAAATTTTCTCCCTCCCTACCCTCCCTTCTTCGCTCCAGAGATTGGGGCCTACCCAATCCCCTTAGTCTCATCTCTTCTTTGCTGTCCTCTCAGTCATTATTTCTCCTTTTAGTTCAGTTTTCCTTTCCTTTTCTGTCCCTTGGACTCTCTTGTCCCACCCTCCATCCCTTCCTCTTACCTCTCCAGCGACTCAGAACTGGTAGAGCGGGGGACACAGACCAGCTAGCAGCCAACCCTTAGGCGCCACTCAGTAGTCGGCCTCGAGGACGGCGCCGATGCTGTGTCGGCTCCGCCTACCCTTTAAAAAAAAAGCTCCCTCGGGGTCCTGATCTCCGGCCAGTACCCATCTGTGATGAATGGTGAAGATACACAGAAAGATCAGAATTACGGTAGGTACGTAATTTTCATTTATCAGGGGAGAGACATCTTTACTGCGGTGTACAACACTGGTCTGATGTTAACAAACTAGACAAAAACTCAGTGTTCCTGTAGGGTTATGAGGGCTGAACATCTCCAGGCTCTCTTCCCCCTCCCTCAGAGCAG
This sequence comes from Neoceratodus forsteri, assembly GCA_016271365.2. Lineage (NCBI taxonomy): Eukaryota > Metazoa > Chordata > Ceratodontiformes > Ceratodontidae > Neoceratodus > Neoceratodus forsteri. The sequence continues at coordinate 215,331,460 of CM057456.1, forward strand.
CACCACGAGCAGGCTGCCTCAGCGTTCCTGTAGGGTCGCGAGAGACGAACATCTCCAGGCCTCCCCAGAGCAGCGTCATGAGCAGGCTGCCCTCCCACCCACCCTTGCATTTGTCTTTGCCTTTCAATACAGAAGAGTCACTGGGGTTGATCTTAAAGGCTGGGAGGGAGGAGCTTAGGGAGTTGCAGACTTCCCCTGTGAGCAAACTCTTAAGGCTAATAGTCAGGTGGGAAAAAGTTCCGCCACTCAAGTGTTGAAAGTTTAAAAGTCTTGGACTAGTGGAGAACTTGGTGGCTCACCCAAGGAAACCTACTTGGAGGGGGATGGGACCACATGTCATTAGGGCCGGCATCTTTGGGAGGGTGGTGGGGTGCACAGGGTGTGGGGCAGCCATGATACTGTACTGGGCTTGAAGTTTGGTGGTTGCCCAGTGTGCTACCAGCTGGCACAGCTAAGGGAGGAGGTTGAGGGGCTTAGGAGACAGCTGGGGGAAGGGGGGAGGTATGGTTGGGGAATAGGTCAGGGGCTCTCCCACGGGGTTGCACCAAACACTAGGGGTGGGGGCATAGGGAAAGGAGTGCAGGAGAGTACTCTGGGGTTGCATAGGGACCCTGGCAGATGGGCCCCAAAAGGAGGATACTACAAAGGAAGCTGGCAGGTAACTGGGGACCCTCACAGATGGGGGCCAAAGGGAGGACATTCTCAGGGAAGTTGGCAGATGGCTGGGGCTGGACAGAAGGAAGAAATGGGGGAGGTGGATCGGACCTTAAGCTCAGTAACCACTTCAGTTCTCTTCTTCTGCTTGAGGATGAGGGGGGTGATGTAACTATGACAGGGGCTGTTAGAGATGGAAAGGGAGTAGGGGGCAGGAGGCGGGGGCTGGATAGCGGGAGGAACAGGGGGAACTTGGAATGCGGGAAACCGGGGGGAGCAGGGAATCAGAGCAGGAGGATGAGGGGGTAGAGGGAGGAAAGCACAAGGAAAAGGACCAGTTGGGAGGAAAGGGCAAGGAGAAGGACCAGAAGTACAAGGGAGGATACAGTAAAGGGAGCTGAGGGTTTAGGCCAGGGGAGCATGACAAGCAAGGAGGGGCTGAACAGAGACAGGAAGGAAGGGAAGACAAGCCAGGCTAGTTTAGCAGATGGGGGGGGAAGACCAGTCGTGAGCAGTAATGGTGGGGGTAGCGAGGTACAGAAGGATACTCAGGAGGACAAGGGGCATAGGATCGGAGGGAAGGGGGTGGCCAGGTTAAATAAGGAGGGCATGGAGATCACGTGATGCAGGGTTCCTGGTGGCAGCACTGAAGCGGAGCTCCAGCACCTCACCTCTCTATTGCTTAATTTTATAACTAATAGCCTACTGTGACAACGAACAACAGCCACTCCAGGTCAGTTTGGAGGTTCAGTGTTAGGCTAGCATTGAAATTAGCCTTGCGACTGCTTTCACCAAACGGGATGGAGGCCGAAATGAAACAGGCCTTGCCTAGGCATACTCCACCAGCTTCACCGGAGAAGATGCCAAAAAAGCAATGGGCTCAAGGAGCTACTACCGGGAAATCGATGCCTTCAACCTCAGCTGCAACTCCATTAACGGAGGACCGCTTCTTACAGGAAATGCTACCATTCAAAGAGACTCTCTCTGATATCTCATCGGAGTTGAAGTCCCTCCGTAGCGATCTTAATGGCCTCACAAGGAGGGTGGGGGATACAGAGGCCCGGATGGCTTCGGCAGAGAAGTGGAGGGAAAAGTGGAACCTGAGATAGTGCAGCTGCGTCAACAAATACAGAGACTGCAGTTGAAAACTGAAGATTTGGAGGGCAGGAGCAGAAGGAAGAATATTTTGATCCTCGGGTTGCCTGAATCGGAGGAGGGGGCCAATACAGTGGCCTTCCTGCAGAAATTTTTACAAAAGGTTGTAGGCCCTTCTCCGATAAGCACCATCTACCAGATTGAACGGGCACATCGCTCCCTCAGACCACAACCCCCACCAGGTGCTCCACCGAGGCCAGTTATTGTGAGGTTTTTGAGCGTCATTGAGAAACAGCACATTATCAACAGAGTAAGAGAGCTGCAGAAAATCATGTGGGAGAATACCACCCTCAGAATAACACAAGACCTGCCTCGGGAGACTCGAATGAAATGGGCCGCTTATCATGCTACTGTCAAAAAGCTTATAGCTGCTGGTATCCCTTTCCGTATGCTGTACCCGGCTAAGCTCTGAGTTTCAGTTCAAGGTTCCTGGTTCACATACGATACGCTTGAACAAGCAACTTCGGATCGCTCATCGAAATTACCTGGCCTGTTTAAAGATGGATGAACTCTTTCAAAAGGACTGCAATAATTTGGGAGTCATAGTTAGGGCTCATATTTAATGTTGATTACCTGTTAGATTTGCTCATCTCTGGACTGTACTGGGTCTGCTCGGGTGGGCTTCATGGGGCTTGATGCTTGCGGGAGGGGGCAGGGCAGAGTAGTGGTCGAGAGGTTCCTCGGGCCACTAGGGTTCACAATAGGAACTTTCTTTTAAGAGGGTGGTTTCCTAAGGGGACAATATGTAGGGTCTGTTACGAGCACCCTCTTTATCCTTCCCCCAGTCATCCCACAGGCAGGGTCACTCGCTGGCTTCAGGTTAGTCTCCTCACTTTATTTTCTGGCCTAAGGTTGTTCTTTAATGTTATTGCTGAACCAGATTAGGGATAAAGACATTAGGGTTAAAGGCTGCTCGCATCTGCGTAAAGTAATCTCCACTGAGCTACGCTGATCCCGGGGAGACTCGCTATTCCCACTTGGGTAGCTCCTAATAAGTATTTTGTCCTGGGTTTAACTACAGCTGTTATGTAATAGCAAGTTCTCAGAAGTGGGAACGGTTAATTAATGAGTTACATGGCCGCAGTGACTATCTATAAGAGGCACACTAAAGGGACTCTGTTTGGTCTCTTCCGTAGTTTAGTCTTGGAACGATTGGGTTCCATGTTCCAGACTAAAGTTCTTTACCTTCAGGGTGTCTGTTCTACTCAGTGGGGGCTGTGGAGGGCTCCGGTTGGGGCAACTTAGGAACACTGCAAGACGTACTAATTTGGGGGGGGGGATGGTGTCTGGATTATTTTTTATTTGGGTATCATTTATCCCAAGGACCCCTTAGACCAGAGCTCCTCGGTATCTCTCTGTGATCTGCGTGGGGAAACAACTTATTATTCAGTCTTTACATATGTACCAGAAACAGTTAGCGCCATCAGGGTTTGGCCACTCACACAAAAGTTATCTTGGCATGTAGCCATTCAGACCCGGGGTGAGCATCCTACTGTAAATAGTTATGGGGGTTTACTAAAAGGGGGAGAAGGGTTGGAGCATTGGGGTATTAGGGGAATGGGTATTTCTGTGACGTTCTTCGATTAATATCCGAGTTAGAGATTTAAAGGTATACAGGACGAATGATGGTGCATTTCTCTTTAGGAAGTCGAGTTTAGAGGTTTCTATTATGGTTATGGGGAGGATCGGAGGGGAGGTGAGGATTTAAGAGTATACATGATACAAAATAGGGCTTTCCTGTTTGTCATGACAGGTCTATATGTATTTTACAATGTTGGGGGATTGGAGGGGGGTGGGCTGCAATGTGCCTTAGGGGATTGATCTGGCATATGCCGAATTTCTTAGGGTTGATATCGGTACTGGGGGATAACAATGGTTAGTATTCCAACAAAAATAATTACTTGGAATGTTAGAGGAGTAAGGGATGTCTTGAAAAGGCTGCAAATACTTAAGCACTGTGCTCTTTTAAAAGCAGATATTATCCTGCTTCAAGAAACCCACCTGACAAGTTTGGAGTCGTTATGTTTACGTAGGCAGGGAGTACCCAGGTTTTCGCAGCAGGGATTTCATCTTCAAGCCGAGGGGTGGCTATTTTATTTAAAAGGAATGTTGCATTTCAGGTGGATACGACGATCACAGACCCTCTTGGGAGATATGTGTTAATTAAGGGTATCTTAAACAATAATATGGTGGTCTTGGGTTCAATATATGGTCCGGTGGGAGGGGATCCAGGTTTCCTGATGGACCTAGCCAACAAGATTGCAATGCTCCTACCTGCCCCTGTGATTCTACGGGGGGATTGGAGCATTCCTCCAACCCAAGATATGGACAGGACCTATAGGCCACCGAAGCCACTTTCGCCCTCACAGAATGCTTTGAAAGACCTAATAACCCTGTTAGGACTGGGTGACCCGTGGCACATCTTAAACCCCACGCAGCAGTCATATACATTCTATTCAAATATTCACCAGACCTGGTCCAGATTGGACTATTTTCTAATCAGTTTTTCCCTTATGCCGGGCCTATATCAGACCTGTATAGAGCCTATAGTGATATCGGATCATGTGGTTGCCTGGCTGGCCCTCTCGTTAGACCCCCATACTCGAAGGGAAACAATCTGGAGACTGAATACCCAGCTGTTAAAGGATGAGTCTTTGATCTCACATATTAAAGAGCTCATCATTGATTTTATGGAGCATAATAGGGATTCAGTTCAGAGATGCGACCTTCTTTGGTGCTCTTTGAAGTGCTACCTTCGAGGAGAGTTTATTAAGGTTGCTTCCAGGAGAAAGAGGTCACGGGACTATAACGCCTTAGCTTTATTAACCCAGATTAAAGAGAAAGAAAATTCCCTGTCCCTACTCCCTCGGGCGCCTTGGAGGAGCTGTTAGCGCTGCGTAATGAATGCGCAGAATTAATGAGAGAGAAGGCAGCATATGCCCTTGTTAAAACTAAAGCAACATATAGACCAGGTGAAAAGCTGGGAAGCTGCTTGCCCTACCTCTGCGACAGTTAGTAAGCTCCCGTTTAATCCCATCTATATGGGCCGCTGACGGTTCTATTAAAACAGAGCCCCGAGAGATAGTTCAGGTCTTTAAGAATTTTTATAAGTCACTGTATGGGAAGTGCCTTTCCAATTTAAATTCTCAAGATATAGAAACTTACTTAGAGTCTCTAAACCTTCCAGTGTTGGATGATTTATGTCAAGCCTCTTTAACTTCACCAATATCTATCACTGAAATAGAGATGGCCATCAATAGTCTTACCCTGGACAAAGCACCGGGCCCGGACGGATTCCCATCAAACTTTTATAAAACTTTCTCTAAGGAATTAGCTCCCTTATTGCTTAATTTATACAGCTATATGTTCACAGCTGATAACTTAGATCTGACCCTTATGGTTGCTACGATTATTCTTTTACTTAAAACAGATAAGTCCCACCTAGACCCAGCTAGCTATAGGCCAATTTCTCTCCTAAATTGTGACATTAAAATCTTAGCAAAACTGCTCTCACTCCGGATAAAAGCACAATGGGCCCGACTTCTAAGCCCGGAGCAGGTGGGGTTTGTGGCAGGACGCTCCTCAGCAGGCCACCTCAGGACACTCACACATATATTTCAAGCGGCCCAATCCTCCCAGTTCCCGATGGCGTTAATTTCCTTAGATGCCGAAAAAGCTTTCGATAGGGTATACTGGGAATTTTTATGGTTAACTTTGAGGAGAATGGGCTTTCCTCCCTCAGTTTATTGTAATGATACAGTCCCTCTATGCTTCCCCGTCAGTCAAGATTTATTGTAATGGGGTTTTCTCCACGAGATTTCCCTTATATACGGGCACCAGACAAGGTTGCCCCCTTTCACCTTTTCTGTTTAACCTTTATTTAGAGACCCTACTTCGACATATTAAACAGTCCCCTCAAATTAGGGGCATCCTTACTCACACTCAGGCCCTTAAACTCTCTGTCTATGCTGACGATATTCTTCTTCATTTAACTCACCCGGCTTCTTCGCTAGAGCAAGTATTAGAGGTTGTTAACCAAAACGGTAAGCTATCCAATTATAAACTAAATATCTCTAAAACCGAAATTTTCCCTCTGAACAGATATACTTTGAAATCGGATTTTAGACATCTTGGTATTAAATGGTCCTCACAGACACTTAGGTACTTAGGCATCTATTTAACTAGAGACCCTAATACCATCCAGAAGCTCAACCTAGATGACCTGGTCAGGGTTATCCAACAGGATCTTTTGAGATGGCAGAATCTATCCCTTTCGTTATGGGCCCGGATAAGTATAATTAAGATGAACATTCTTCCCCGTCTATTTTACCCCTTGAACCTACTGAATCTATGGATTCCGATTTCTTTTTTTAAACGTCTGCATTCTATGATATCAAAGTTTATTTGGTTAGGTAAGCACCCCATCGTGCCTTTTATTAACTTAGTGCGCCTAAATCCCTGGGTGGACTTCGCTTCCCTAATTTCCTTTTATACTATTGGGCGAGCCATTTAACTAAACTAGGGAGGTGGTTCTCTCAGGGAGATACAGAGTACACTCCTAATTGGCTTCAGATTGAGAGGGATCTCGTAAGGGCTAATAACATTAACCCCTCGACGGTTTATTACCTAACAAAACGATCACTGCCAGGGGGGTTACAAGACTCGGTGGTTAGTATCTCCCTGAGAGTACTTTCCCAATGCTGTTCATACCTTAAGATACCCCTTAAAGTTAACACCGGTCAGTCAATCATATTAAACTCCAACATTAAAATCAGAGGGGCAAGCCTTTCACCTCAATGGCTCCCACAATTAAGGGATGCATGTGTGGAAGACTTATTTGCCCAGGACAATCTTCTCTCCTTACCGGAAATTCTCAGCAAGTTTGACATCCCAAGATCGATGATTTTTAAGGTATACCAAATAAGGCATACTATATGCACCTTGTTTGGGGCTAATTCTCGACCATCCTTAGACCCTTAATGGCTCAAGTTAGTGGATGCTCCCTAAAGCCACAGTCCGTCTCTACAGTGTATGCCCTTCTCTTGACCTCTACCTGTTCTGGCCCACTACCTGGTTCTTCAATTTGGGAGTCCCTGCTTCCGGGGGTGAACCTTGACTGGGTTCAGATCTGGAAAGATCTTTATATCTACCACTTTCAGGACAGACTCAGACTTACGCAATACCACATATTGAATAACATGTATTATACTCCCTTGAGACTGGCCAAATTGGGCAGGATTCCGGATACTACCTGTACCAGGTGTGCTAGAGAAGAAGGGAATATTGTGCACATATTTTGGTACTGTGAAAAGGTAGCCCTACTTTGGCATGAAATCAGAACCAAACTGGACCCTTGTTTAGGGTTAGAGGACCTTTTCACAGTTGAGGTCTGTCTTTTAGGGCACTACGAGGGTATCAAAGTCAAAGAGCGTAGATATCATATGGCCCTAATAGCCATTATTGTTAAAAAATTGGTCCTGGAACACTGGATGGATCAACTAATAATTTCATATAGCGAATGGTTAAGGGATATTTCTAATTTTTTTAGATCTGAACGACTGATAGCAGGTTTTCGAAATAACATGGCAAGTTTTGATAGGAAATGGGGGAAACTATATGTGTTATATTTGCAGTAAGCATATGATGATTTAACTGTTTAGATACTTATCTAAAGAAAGTGGACGCTTCTTCTCCTCTTTTCAATTAATAAAAATGGCACACTCCAGGAGGGTGGGTGGGAAGGAGTTAGAAAAAGGGAAGGGAGGGTTAGAGAGGGGGAGAGGTTGGGGGGGACTTAGTTGATCTATGTATAGTCTAGGATAATATGTTTATTACTGTGTATTACATGTATATGTGACTGGTTTATGTTCAACCGCTTGTGTAAAATTAATAAACTTTGAATTTTTAAATAAGGAGGGCATGGCAGGTGGCACCCAGATAGGGGAGGAGCAAGGAGCTGGCTGGGAGGAGGGGCCGGTAGAAAGGATGAGGGACGTGGAAGGGGGGAAATGGAGGAAAAGGGGCGGCCAGAGTGCTCCTGTTGGGTGATTCCATGATCAGGGTGATCAAATGGGATAGAGAGGGAGAAGCCTGCCCGGTTAGAACAAAATGCTTCCTTGGACTAACGTGCACAGGGCCAAGCATGAGGTATATCATCTGGCAAAGGATTGTGGAGGTTCCCCGGACATACTGGTCCACCTGGGTACCAATGACATTGAGGGAAATAGTGAGCTAGAGATACAGGCAAGGTTCAGGGAGCTTGCCAGGGTCTGTCATGATATAGGATGCACAGTTTCCTTCTCGGAAATCCTGCTGGTGCCAAGGGCTAGTGGGGAACACAAGAGGAAGATTAGGGTGATAAACCAGTGGCTCAGGGAGTGGTGTGGGGCCAGAGGGTATGGGTTGATGGGGGATTGGGGGAGACCTGGGAGGATAAGGGGCTGTATGCTAGAGATAGGCTCCATCTCAATTGAGGGGAAGGAAATCCTTAAGTTGAAAATAGAGGGGTTCATTGGTGAAAGGTGGGGTTTAAACTTGTGAGAGGGAGGGATGGGAGAAAAGGCTGTCAGGGGTCCGATAAAGGAGGGACTCTGTCTCCACCCCCCTGGGGAGCTGGAGGAATGCAGGAAAAGGCCGACTGGTAAGGTGCAGACCAGGGGAAGACAGAATCCCCACAGGAACACGAGCAGGGGAAATAGAAGTATAGGGAAAGGGTGGAAGGTAGTCCTGCTAAATGCCAGGAGCTTGGGCAATAAAATGCCTGAGCTCCAGGTGATGCTAACTGAGGGAGAGGTGGCTGTGGCAGCGGTCACTGAGACCTGGGCCACCGCAAGGCACGACTGGGACCTGAACCTGGAGGGTTACACCATGTTCAGGAAGGACAGGGGGAGGGAAGGGGAGGAGGGGTAGCAATAATAGTCAAAAACAGCATTGCCATAGGAGGAGTGGAGGAGGCGGAGGGAACTGTGGAGGCGATTTGGGTCACCTTGATAACAAGGGAGGGCAAGAGAGTAAAAATAGGAGTGGTGTATAGACCCCATGTGCTGGCGGAGGAGCTGGAGGAGAGTCTGGTGGCAGATGTTGGGAGACACTGCAGATTGGGAAGGGGAAGGGTGGTGGTGTTGGGGGACTTAAACATGCCAGGAACAGACTGGGAGACTATGACATCCTCAGTGGCCAGGGAACAGAGGTTGTTGGATGTCTTTCAGGACGCACTCCTAACTCAGCAGGTGGGGGAACCGACCAGGGAGGCACGGATACTGGATGTGGTCCTGGCAGACAGTGACCAGATTGGGGGCCTGGAGGTAAGGGACCGTTGGCGGGGAGTGACCATGCCATGGTCTGGTTCTGCCTGAACCTAGGAGGGGTAGAAGGCTGCACAAAGATGGAGGTAACTGACTTCAGGGGGTGGATTTCAAGGAAATGGGAATGATCCTTAAGGAGTACTTGGATGGGATTGGGCCAGACATGGACGCTGACAGTAGGTGGGAAATCATCAGGAGGGTGCAGGATGCTACCAGCACCTGCGCAAAATGAACAGAAAATGCGGTGGGCACAAACCCTGCTGGTGGACCAGGGAGGTTCAGGAGGTGGTGAGGGGAAGAAGGCGGCCTATAGGCAATTCAAGTGCTCAAGGAGTGAAAGGGACGAGGGAGTATGAGCTGATGGCCAGAAGGGCCACTAGGGTGGTGAGGGGCTAAGGCAAGGAAGGAGCAGAACCTGGCCAGGAAATTAGGAAGAGGAACAAGGGTTCTTTAGATACATTGGGGAAAAACGAAGGGTGAAGGGCAGATTAGCAGGATTAAAACAGGGAGGGATGGGCACAAGACCCGGGAGCAGGCTGAGGTACTAAATGAGTACTTGCCTCAGTTTCACCAAGGAAAATGGGGGCTGCATCATACATGGGAGGAGATGGTGAAACTGAGGAGGGGGAACCCTTACCGATTGGTGAGTCTGGGGAGGGAGGCATCACTGGCGGGGGGGAGACAAAGCAGGGGGATGCGGTAGCGGATGTGGGAATCACGGCAGAGGGAGTGAGGGAAGCCCTCAGGTCCCTTAAGACGGAGAAAGCACCAGGGCCGGATAAATTAAATCCCAGAGTGCTGAAGGAACTGGCGGATGTCCTGGCGAAACCCCTGGTGGAGCTCTTCAGCATCTCTCTGAGGATAGGGTGGGTGCCCCAGGACTGGAAGGTGGCGCATATAGTGCTTATCCATAAGGGGAGATCAAGGGAGGTGGCAGGGAACTACAGGCCCGTCAGCCTGATATTGGTGGTGGGCAAGGTGATGGAGGGCATTGTCAAGGAGAGACTAGGGGGGGACCTGGAAAAGTTGGGGTGCCTGGACGATAGACAGCATGGATTCATCCTGGGGAAATCGTGTCAGACAAACCTTGTGGAGTTCTATGACTGGGTGACGAGTGCCTTGGACCTGGGTAGACCAGTGGACGTCCTCTTTCTTGACTTCAGCAAGGCATTTGACTCTGTTCCTCATGGGGGCCTGTTGGATAATCTGGGAGAAATGGGGGTGGGGAACCAGATGATCAGATGGATAGGAAATTGGCTCCAGATCCGGACCCAGAGGGTCGTGGTTGGCGGGATAGTCTCATCCCCAAGGAAGGTCATTAGTGGAGTCCCTCAGGGATCGGTCCTTGGGCTCCTCCTGTTCAACACCTATGTCTCTGACATAAGGAAGGGTATCAGGAGTGAGATGAGTCTCTTTGCGGATGACTCAAAACTGGGGGCGGTGGTGGATGGGGAGGGGGAGGGTGGCGTTACAGGGGACCTGGAGGCTCTGGAAAGGTGGTCTAGGAAAGGAAGCTGAGGTTCAATGCAGGAAAATGCAAGGTACTGCACCTGGGAGCCAGAAACCGGACCAAGTGTACACCCTGGGGGATGCTACAAGTTCGCGATGGCTGAGAGGGATCTGGGGTGGTGGTGGATGTCAAGATGAACAACTCGGAGACTTGTAGGAGGGCAGCGGCAAAGGCCAACAGGATGCTTGGATGCATTGCTAGGGGGCTCACCTCCAGAAGGAGGGAAGTGATACTCCCACTGTATAACTGCTTGATGAGGCCGCACCTCGAGTACTGCATGCAGTTTTGGAGGCCACATTTAAAGAGGGACATTGAAATTCCTGGAGAGGGTCCAGAGGAGGGTACCCAAAATGATTTGGGGCTTGGGGAATAGGACCTATGGGGAGAGGCTTGAAGAGCTAAATATGTACACATTGGAAGACAGAAGGGACCGGGGACATGATAGAGATCTTCAAGTACATGAAGGGGTAAATAGGGGAGGAGCATTCTGGGTGCTCAAGAGAGGGGGCACTAGAGGGCATGGGTGGAAGCTGGAGGGGAGATTCAGGGAGAAAGGAGGAGGTGCTATTTCACTGAGAGGGTGGTGGAGCCATGGAATGCGCTGCCCAGGGGCTGGTGGAGGCAGAAACGGTGGAGGGGTTCAAGAGGGGTGGGACAGGTACAGGGGAAGGGTTCTGGAAGCAAAAACCAGTGCAGCAAGAATATCCAGGACTGGGAAGGGAGAAGCCAGAGAGGAAGAGGGGGCAGCAAGGTCAGCTCCCAGGGTGGGGGCTGACCAAACGAGCAGACATGAAAGACCGTTAGGCCTATTCTGCTGGCATTTTAGTATGTTAGCATTCCTGTTGGGTCGCGAGGGCTAAACATCTGCAGGCTGCCCCCCTTCCCTCAGAGCAGTGCTGTGAGCAGGCTGCCTCAGTGTTCCTGTAGGGTTGTGAGGGCCGAACATCTCCAGGCCTCCCCCTCCCTTGGAGCAGCACCACAATCAGGCTGCCTCAGTGTTCCTGTAGGGTCGCAAGGGCCAAACATCTCCAGGCCCCCCAGCAGTGCCACAAGCAGGCTGCCTCAGTGTTCCTGTAGGGTTGCGAGGGCCGAACATCTCCAGGCCCCCACCTCCGTCGGAGCAGCACCTGCGAGCAGGCAGTGTGTACAGCCCTGTGCTGAAGAAAATGTACTTTTAAACTGTGTACCTTTACTATCAGAGGACCTGCACTGATTGAATTTCACCGTCAAGGAAGGACCATTTATGCACTGGACTTTTATGCCTGTCTCACTGTCTCCTTAAGAGCAGCCAGCCTGCTGTCATTTTTAGAGCTGTTCCCTAGTTGCCTTAAGACCCTGAGATTTATATGCTAGGGGCTGATGCACACTGTGTTTATCTACTGTTTTTGTACTAATTCTAGGGGTTTCAAGGTTGCTTTATTCGTTGCAGTGTGGGGTTTTCAAGATTGCTTTTTGAACTGTTGTGTAGGTTTTGGCAGGATCGTTTTATTTTCTGTAGTGTGGGTTTACTTGGGGTCACCGTTTTATTTTCTACAGTGTCTGTTTACTTGGGGTCAGGTCACTAAAGCTTTACATCCTATTGTCCCCATTGCATGTGTGTATGGCGTGGCCATTTTAACTGTTCTGTCCCCCTCTCCCATGTCTGTTTTTCACCAACCTTCCTGTGTTGTCTTGTTCCAACTCATTAATCCCCTTGCTTTCTCATTTCAGGCTGCCTCAGTGTTCCTGTAGGGTCACGAGGTACAAACATCTCCAGGCTCTCCCCCCCTCCTCAGAGCAGCGCCACGAGCAGGTAGTGTGTACAGCCCTGTGCTGGCCTGCCACCGCTGTGCAGCAGCTGCCCCACCCATCCCCACCCTCCCACACTGGGCGGGCATTTCCATATAGGTGTCTCTCCCCTTATGACCTATGATGCTGTTCTATGCGACATGTGCATGTGTTTATCTGTCTCCTCAGATTCCATTTGCAGGTTACCGGTTTGGCCACTAGGTGTCACTATTGTCCTAATGCTGTCAAGTAACATTTAAATTCTCCCCTACCTTCCTTTTCTGCTACCAAACTCCTTCCCCCAAATAATTACCTCCCCCCTTGATTGCCTATTGTATCCCCCACCTTTTTTTTGCCTCTCATTTCTCACTGTTTCCGTGGCTTGGTTTTGAACCCATGACCCCCTGTGCTAGGTCCTCCATTGTCAGAAGGCTAATCCACTGGGCCATGCAGCCTGCTATGTTTTGTTCCCCTTTTGTTCATGTTATCCCTATCTAGGTCACCAGTATTGTTTGGTGTGCTTGCTGTTGCAATCCCTCCTTATCACCCCACTTCTTCATTAGCAGGTTATAGTGGCTGGCCAATAGGGACACTCTTTTCATTTCCAGCAACCTGTGGTACTCTTAACAGTCTTATCTTGCCAAGATAGCTTGTAACAATACTCTTACTGCCTTATCTTGTCAAGATATTCTTTTCCTAACTATTGTGCACTGCTATAGGGCTGACCTTTCTCCTGCGTTTTTCTTCATCCTGATTCTACAGCCCTTTCTATTTTTTCTCCTGTCCTTACTTTCTACTTCCTCCTGTTTTTTCAATCTCTTCTATTTTCTCTCCTTTGTTCTTCTCAACCCTGCTTCTCTCTCTCTCTCTCTCTCTCTCTTTCTCTCCTATTATCCTCCACTCACTCTCACCATGCTTCCCTTTGCCTTCACTGTCTTCCCCCTCCTGTTTACCTCACCATCTTTTCCTCCTACCTCCCTTCCATCCCCTCTAATACCTACCTCTTGCCCTATCTCCTCTTCCCCCACTCTTCCTAATTCTTGCCTCCAACAACTTCTCAACTCTCCTTGGCACCCGTATGCTTCCCTCCTCTGTTTCTCCAGAGTTCACTTAGCTTCACTTCATTTCTCTGGTTCCCCCTGTACCCAGTCCTTAAGGCTAGCCCCATCCCCACAACCCCATTCTCCCACATATCTTTGGAGATGTACATTCTCCCCCTCCACGCTCCTTATCCTAATATTGCTACTTTCTGCCGGGGATGTTGAATCTAATCCTGGGCCTTTGCCCCCTCCCCCCACTGACCTCCCAAAAGGATTGAAAATAGCCCACCTTAATATCAGGAGTCTCCTCCCTAAGATCGACCTGGTACAAACACTAATGGTTAGTTTGAAACCGTCTGTTCTTATCATCACTGAGTCCTGTCTCTCCTCTAGAATCCCTGACTCCGACATCTCCATCCCTGCTTACTCCCTTATCTGGCAAGATCGACCTGCCAGGGGTGGGGGAGTGGCCATCTACATTTCTTCCTCCTCCAGCACTCTATTTGCCTCTCCATCTCTTCCCTCTCTGCCTATGAACTTATGTTACTAAAGCTGTCTCTTCCATGCTCCATCCCCATCTTTGTGGGAGGAGTCTACTGCTGCCCTAGCCTTGCCTCTTCCTCTCCTGCTACTATCACTGACCTTATCTCCTCCCTTCAAACAACATGAAGTCTTGCTATATTATGACATATGCAGTTTGTCCCAGCCTTAGAACTGCTCCGGAGGTGAAAGAGTTAAAGTCCATGCCAGGCATGGAACTTAGAGCTCGAGCTCGGTTGAAAATTCTATCTGTTGTTCTTCAAACTCAAACTGTCAGATTCTTTACTCCGCCTCACTGAACAGTCGCTCCGGAGATTCCTCCTTCTGCACGGTTCATTTTGTCGGTTAAAGTATAAAAGTTTTCGTTTTTAACCGAAATTAAACTGCAACCGTCGTTCAAGCTCTATCTGTGGTATTGTAAGTACTAGATAGGTTTTACATTTATTTTCTGTGTAACCCCTGCAAATGGGGGTTCCCAAAAGACTTCAGGAGCTTGCTTGAATGCTCCAAGCCTGAATGGTGTTTGGCATTTAAGCCATTTATCAGTGAGTGTTTTAGAGCCTCTGGTACTGTCTCTTAAGAGCTGTCTGCTTGCAGACATAATTAGTTTGTATGGGGAACTGTGTGTCCTCTGTTTGAGTACCACTTGAGCTGCTGCCAATTCACTCCATTTTTGCAGTCACTAGGAGTGCAAAGGGAACCTATCTGAAAGATGTAACTGTTTGCCAGAAATTATTTAGAGTAATAATGAAATTACAGTTTGTCTAACCTGCTTTCTTTGCAGTCAGAACTGTGTCTGCCTAGTTCCCCATTCTGGTTTTGAACTGCTGAACTGGACCAATCAGTGTGGGGTAAGCTAGCTCTAAAATGGTGCCTTGGACGAATCAGAACTTGGACTCATAATCTGAGCCAGCCACAAGAGGATTGTATGGGCAGTGACTCTGGGAGATGTAGTTTAGACTTCGTGCCTTTTTGGACCAACAGGAGCAGTCTATTGTGAGTGACAGCCAATCCAGTCAAGAACTGGGAGGAACTCAAAGGAAGTGCCAGTTTTGTCTGTTGGAGTTTCAGTTTGAGCTCTGGCAGTGAAGGAAAGGAACCCTGTGCTCCTTCAGTGCACAGTTTTAGTCGGGAAACATGTGTAAGGTCCGAGTTCCGGTCTGCAGCTTGTGTAACTGCTTGTTAGGACTGAATCCGTCCTGTGAAGAGAATCAAAGGATATCTGAAGAGTAGAAACCAGGCTCACCCTGTAGAAGACTGGAGAAATTGCTGAATTGCACTCGGTCTGTCAGGAACTGAATCTGCTGTGTGTTCTCCCGGGTATTGTGCAATAATTGCGATCGGGATAGAGAAGCAGCCTGCCTGGTATAGTACTTTCTTTTTGCCATATAAATGTGTGAGGAGTCTCGTGGAGCTCAAGAGTAGCCCTGCTGACATTGAAGGACCCTATCTTGTTTGGAGGTCGTGAGTACTAATTCAGGGTCGCTCCCTGTTGAATTGCCACATTAAATCCAAATGGAATTACTGTACTGCTGACTGTTTAATTTTCCTTTTCTCTGTGTGAAAGGGCCCTACCAGCTGCCACGGTTTGGACTAGCCACTAGGGCTTGGGTACCCAGGGACAGTAACTGGTAGGGATAGGCCTGTGCACAGAGCCATAAATAGATTAGTGAGTGATAAGCTAATTAACCTGATTCCCCTGTCCTTGTTATACCCCCTAAATAAATCAGAGCTGCTTGTTTCAGCAAAGTTATACTGCCTGAGGTATTTGTCTATGTTAAAGTACTGTACTGTGATTGTTGCACTGTATCTCATTTTACAGGAGGTCCCAGTGCCGGAACCAGCCCTGGGGGTAAGTGTATACTGTGAAGGTAATTCTGATATATTGTGTGGGCCACTAGTGGGAAGAAAGGGGGGTTGCAGTGTCCCAGAGGGCTGTGACCAAATAAGTTTAACTATTGCAAACCCTGACCTCTGGGTGGAGGCACCCGCCATTGGATCCAGGCCCCTCAACCTGTTAGTGGCAAATCAGGCAGGGGTAGTAGCCCCTGGGATAGCGCCATCTAGGGGTTACATCTTGGAGGCTCACCGCTGGGATTGTGTGTCCTCTAGTGGCCATATTTACAAACCACTGTTAAAAAAAAAAATAAATAAATGGGTACCCCGACAGAAGTGGCTGTGCACCGGCTGGTGGAGTGGTGTACTGGGGAGGAGATCGACCCCCAAAATGCTATGCTTATCCTGGACATCCCCTGGTATCAATACGGACACTGTGCAGGAGTACTTTCCAAGGTGGAAGGTTTACAAAACCCTGTGGTGGTGGGTCGGCATGCTAATCTGCTCACCCACACTTTCATGGCCCTAGTAGAGTTTAAGGATCCCATAGATAGCTCCAAAGTGCCACAGACCATTACCCCAGAGGAGCCCTCACTGCTTGGAGAGTGATAACTAAGGACAGTAAAGACCGGGGGAATGAGCCCCACCACTATCTGAAACTTTTGAGGAGAAATTTGCTAAATGGTTGCTGGGAAGGGAAAACTGTGGAGGACTTGAAGAAACTATTCTTGCCACCTGAAGTGTTCCTCCCCAACACCTCTCCCGCTCCAGTACCCGTAATGGTGGCTGAACCAATGCAGACTCCTATTTCTGCACCTGCCATTAGTCACGACTCTTACCGAAGGTTGAGGATCTTCTCTGGCACCCTCCCACCCCCAAGGGAGGATGACTGGGAGACCTGGATGAGACTATGTTGCCCCCAAGTGCTAGAATGGCAATGCCGGGAGCTAGCGAAGAGGTTAGTGAGAGCCTCCGAGGTCCTGCCCTGGCTACCATCCATGCTAAATGGGCCAGTAACCCTGAAGTGACTGCACAGGCCTATCTTGAGGCCCTGGAGAATGTGTATGGGAGCCCAGATTCTGATGAAGACCTATGGTGGAGAGTAAGAGATGCACAACAGTACCAAGGGGAGTTGTTGTCTCTGTATGTATCTCGGCTGGAAAAATTGTTGCAAGAATGCCTCAGAAAGGGTAGTTTGCCAGCGATTGAACTGGACCGAACCAGGCTGGACAGGATCCTTAAGTCTGCCCCTTCTCAGAACTGCTGTTGCTTCAGTTACGCCTGGCAGATCGACTGGAATCCCCACCCTCCTATGATGAGTTAATGAGAGAAATTCGAGGAGTTGAGAAAAAGCGACCTCGGGAGGGACCTGCACCAACAGCTTCTGGCTCGACCCGGTGACTGAGGTGACCCATCAAGTGAAGTTCAGGGGCAGAGGTTGGCAGTCAATGAGTGCTCTGACAAGGAAAAGATATGCCACAATGGGGCGAACTGTTGAGAGAGATCCGGGAATTCAAAACACGTCCTTTATGAAGGCCACGCCTGCAAGTACGGGCCCTGACCTATATCCGACTGCATCTGCTATGGGGGTGGGGTACCCACCCATGTATCTCCTGCTGATAACAGCTCCGAACTCGATTCCTTGACCATGGAAGTGGAGAAACTGACGAGATGTCTCCAAATGCTTATCACCGCAGACAGAGATGGCACCAAGGTTTCCAGTTAGTAATACCCCGCCCTGGCTCCCAGTGTGGCGCCTCGGCCAGCTCAAACTCCAGAAGTATGTTTTGCTATAATTGTGGAAAGATGGGCACATGAAAGGGAATGCCAGTCCCCAAAGACACTGACAAAGTTGCATATAGGCTACAAGGAGAGCTTGGAGAACAAATCAGTGGTTAAGAGGTGCACGAAATGATCCCAGTGAGGGCACCAAAAATGCTAATTCACGTCCTTTTGTGGCAAGGTCAGTTGCCCAGGCCCCCACTACCACCTCTCCAGACTGGTCCAGAATAGTGGGTCCTCCATGGAGACCACTGTAAAGGTGAATGGAGTGTCTACAAGAGCTGTATAGACAGTGGCTCCCAAGTGACAATTATGTTCCAGGATTGGTATCAGAAGCATTTGTCAGACATACCCTTACAACCATTAGAAGGACTGCATGTATGGGGTTAAGTGAGAAGGCCTACCCTATTCCGGGTATATCCGAATTTGGCTGTCTTTCCCCACCTCCGTGGCTGGAGTGGCGAACAAGTAGAGACCCTAGCCTTAGTGTGTCCCCCACTGGACTGTATGATGGTGTCCCTTTGTTGATTGGAACAAATGCTCATATGTTGGAAGGCTGGCACAGTTGTGTTATGAAAAACAGGGTCAAAGACTAGTAGAGCTTTAAGAGTTCCGGCTTTAATTAAGAAGGCCTATGAGGCACAGAGAGATGCTGAAAAACAGAACCAGAGGAACGGTCGAATTGTATGGAAGAAGGATCCTGAGTCTCTGATCCTGGCGCCAAATGCCCAGTGTACCTTACAGGGAGAGGTCCGTATCAGAAAGGATGTTAAGAATAAAATATTAATGTTGGATGCACCAGGCGATGGAAAATTGCCAGAGGGACTGCTGGTCAAGCCTAGTATTTTGCCGCTAGAGCCCATGCTTATGCCAGAAGGGTAATGGTCCAAGTTCATAATGTGTCTGAAAGAGACATTCGAGTAAATAGAGGTTGCATCCTGGCTAATGTGCATTGTGCAGACACTGCAGTGCTACCCAGCAGCAAGAGTTCAAGGAAGAATGACAGAGTAACGCCTGACTTGTTTGATTTGGCGACTCCCGCTGCCAGCTGAATGGAAAGTGAGGATCAGTGAGAAGCTTGCCCAGAGAGACCAGGTGTTTTCTTTAAAGGAATGGGATGTAGGATGCGTGCAGGAGCTGAGCACAATATCCGGCTGCATGACGAAAGACCATTTTGTGAGAGGTCTCGACGCCTGGCACCTGCTGACATAGATGATGTGAGGCGGCATCTGCAAGAGATGTTAGCTGCTGGTGTAATACAAGAATCCAGAAGCCCTTATGCTTCCCCCATTGTGGTAGTGAGGAAAAAGAATGGAACAGTAAGGATGTGTGTGGATTATCTGTTGTAAACGGCGGACTATCCTGATCAGTACACAATGCCCGCATTCAGGATGCTTTGGACTGCCTAAGCGAGGAGCAAGTGGTTCTCTGTGCTGGATCTCCGCAGTGGGTACTACCAGATCCCGATGGCCGCAGAGGACCGTGAGAAGACAGCCTTTATCTGTCCGCTTGGCTTCTATGAATTCATGAGGATGCCTCAAGGATTTCAGGTGCCCCAGCCACTTTTCAGCGATTGATGGGCGTGCAGTGGGGACATGAACTTACTAGAGTGCCTGGTATACCTAGATGATGTTATTGTGTTTGGCAGCTCACTGGAGGAACATGAGAGCAGATTATTTAAGGTATTGGACCGACTGGAGGACTTTGGCCTTAAACTGTCCATTGATAAGTGTCAATTCTTTCAAACATCAGTAAAGTATGGGACACATAGTATCCACCGAGGAATAGAGACCGACCCAAGTAAAGTTGAGGCCTTGACCACCTGGCCCACGCCCAAAAATCTAAAGAACTGCAAAGATTCCTGGGATTCTGTGGTTATTATCGGCGTTCATCAAGGACTATTCAAGAGTGATCCGCCCTTTACTTAACCTTACTCAAGGGTATCCCCAACCCACAAAAATACCAAAAGTCAGCGTCCTCAAGACTGAAAGAGTGTATTTTCATCCAGTGAAGTATTTGGGGCCCGCTGGACTCCTGATTGTGAGACTGCTTTTCATGAGATCATATATCAACTTACCCATGCTCCAGTGCTGGCCTATGCCGATCCAAGAAAACCTTACGTCCTGCACACTGATGCTAGCTTGCAAGGGTTGGGGGCTGTGTTGTACCAAGAACACGAGAATGGCCTGAGACCAGTGGCCTTTGCCAGTAGAAGCCTGACCCCATCCGAAAGAACTATCCTGTACATAAGTTAGAGTTCCTAGCTTTGAAGTGGGCTATTGTTGACCAATTCCATGAGTACTTGTATGGGGCTAAAATACTAGTAAAACTGACAATAATCCTTTGACCTATGTGCAGACCTCAGCTAAGTTGGATGCCACTGGCCATAGGTGGCTTTCTGCATTATCTACATATGACTATGCTCTCGAATACCGAGCAGGTCTGAACCACATAGATGCTGATGCTCTCTCCGGAGGCCTGTTCCCCAGAATGATTGGGTCGATTGGCAGAACCTGACATTCGGGCACTCTGCGGAAGTTTGACAGGGAGGAACAAATGTCCACGGACGCAGTGGACTGCATGGTGGATTGCTTGGGACCTCTGAGAATTGCATACCTGCTGCTTATTGCCACTTTTCTGCAATAGACATTGGTGCACTGCCTCAGCTGGACAATGACAGTATTCGGCGGCTCAATCGCGATCCCATGATCAAAGCAGCTTTAGAAGCCCTCTATGCAGGAAAAGATGTGTCCAAATTACGCTCCACTGATTTGAGAACTGCACTGTTATACAAAGAAGGTCCTAAGTTGAAACTGATCAATAAACTGTTATACAGAGAAACAGTAGACAGAGGGACAAGTAGACAAACAACAACTAGTGCTGCCCACTGCCTTCGAGACTCAGTACTGAGGTCCTTGCACAACCACATGGGCACCTTGGTATAGACAGAACACTTGACTTGGTGAGATCCAGATTCTATTGGCCTAAGATGGGGGCTGATGTGGAGCAACACATTCGAACTTGTAGTCGCTGCTTACAGAGAAAGCTTTGCCCCAGAGGCTGCCCCTTGTTAACATCACCACCAGTGCACCCATGGAGCTGGTCTGTATTGATTTTCTGAGTTTGGAGTCAGATCAAAGAAATATCAGTAATGTGCTGGTGGTCACTGACCATTTCACGAGATATGCCCAAGCTTTCCCACCAAAGACCAGAAAGCATCCACTGTGGCCAAAGTACTTGTAGAAAACTTTTTGTTCACTATGGGGCTCCACAAAGAATCCATTCTGATCAAGGGAGAGACTTTGAGAGTCGTCTGATCAAAGAGATGCTTTCTCTGTGGGGAGTCACGAAGTCCAGAACCACTCCTTACCACCCCAGGGGACCCACAGCCTGAGCGTTTCAACCGCACTTTGCTAGATATGCTAGGCACCCTGCACCCAAAGGACAAGCCTAGATGGAGCCAACAAATTAGCACCCTGGTACATGCTTATAACTGCACCAAAAGTGATGCCACTGGGTTCTCCCCTACCGCCTGATGTTTGGAAGAGAAGCTCGACTACCGGTAGATGTGTGTTTTGGGGTCTCTCCTGATGGGGTTCAAGCTGACAACTATTTACAGTATGTGCAAAGTTAAAGGCCCAGCTAACTCATGCGTACCAACTGGCTCAAACCATGGCTGCCAAAAGAAATCTGGCCAACAAAGAAAGGTATGATAAAAGGTGAAAGCACAGGAACTCCAGGAGGAGATCGGGTATTGCTAAGAAATCTGGGACTGCATGGCAAACACAAGATTGCTGACAGATGGCACCATCTCCCTCACATTGTAGTGGGCAAACTAGATGATCTGCCAGTGTACAAAGTAAGGCCTGAGAATAATTCAAAAGATGTAAAAACAATGCATAGAAATCATTTACTGCCCATTGGACAAATCTTGATTGAGTCTGAGCCCCCAGAAGATGCCCCCTCTGGACCAGTGACTAGAGCTGCTGCTAAGAAAAGATCAAGAAAGTCTGCACCTACAGAAGCAAAGTTAAAGTGTTCCCCTCCACAAGTCCCAGTTGAGCATGACTGTCAGTCCATATCGAAGAAAGTGAGAGTGACTTTGAATACTATCCTTCTTACGAACTGAGTCAATTGTTTCGGGCAATCCCTAGTCAATACTGGAGATGAAGCTGGGCCTTCTGGACTGTCTAAGCCCCAGCTTCATCCCTGGAACCAATGCTCCCAGAAAGTGAAGTGCAAAGCATCAGATCAGATGAAATGGAATCATTGTGCATGGTTGAACTGTTTGAGCTTTCAGGGAGAAAATGATGGATTGGGGCAGACTGGTGATACACCAGAACAAGAAGAGTATTTTGAGTGCCTGACAGTCCACTGCCAGTGTCAGCTCTCCATGCGAGCCAAATGTTGTGGACTCAGAAACTGTAACTCCTGGAGCTGAAAGTGCCCCAAGTTCTAGCCTCTCTACCCCATGGAGACTCCCTGACAAGTGAGGACAATGCTGAAAATGAGGCTCAGAGTGCAGAGACTGTAACAGTTCCCCCTAGAAAGACTGGTCGAGCTGTAAAGCCTGTGGTGCACCTCAGTTATGATTCCCTGGGCCGGCCAGTGGATCTGCCTCTCAATGTTGTCCATAAAGGAGTGTATGTGTCCCCGAGCTCATTGCCCAAACTGAGCGTCAGTGCTAACTCCAAGTTACTTGTGTTGCCCTCTAAGTATGGTGCCCTTGCCCCGTCCAGCCCCAAGGTAACTGATAGGGAAGGGCCCCCTCTCTTCAGGTTTCATGTACAAGAGGTAATAACTTGAGTTATGGTACAATGTGTATGTAATACTGTGTAAAGAGTGACGTACTGCAATGTTTCAGAAATGTGTTCTTGGTAAAATGATATATTGACTGATGATTACATGTGCGAGCCTAATGCAAATGTATATGGTTGCAGTTGAAACTTATGGGGGTACTTGCTTGACGCGGACGTCAAGCTTTCCCAGGCCAGGAAGGGTGTAACCCCCCTGCAAATGGGGGTTCCCAAAAGACTTCCAGGAGCTTGCTTGAATGCTCCAAGCCTGAATGGTGTTTGGCATTTAAGCCATTTATCAGTGAGTGTTTTAGAGCCTCTGGTACTGTCTCTTTAAGAGCTGTCTGCTTGCAGACATAATTAGTTGTATGGGGACTGTGTGCTTCTCTGTTTGAGTACCACTCGAGCTGCTCCAATTCACTCCATTTTGCAGTCACTAGGAGTGCAAAGGAACCTATCTGAAAGATGTAACTGTTTGCCAGAAATTATTTAGAGTAATAATGAAATTACAGTTTGTCTAACCTGCTTTCTTGCAGTCAGAACTGTGTCTGCCTAGTTCCCATTCTGGTTTTGAACTGCTGAACTGGACCAATCAGTGTGGGTAAGCTAGCTCTAAAATGGTGCCTTGGACGAATCAGAACTTGGACTCATAATCTGAGCCAGCCACAAGAGGATTGTATGGGCAGTGACTCTGGGAGATGTAGTTTAGACTTGGCGCCTTTTTGGACCAACAGGAGCAGTCTATTGTGAGTGACAGCCAATCCAGCCAAGAACTGGGAGGAACTCAAAGGAAGTGCCCGGTTTTGTCTGTTGAGTTTCAGTTTTAGCTCTGGCAGTGAAGGGAAGGAAACCCTGTGCTCCTTCAGTGCACAGTTTTAGTCGGGAACATGTGTAAGGTCCGAGTTCGGTCTGCAGCTTGTGTAACTGCTTGTTAGGACTGAATCCATCCTGTGAAGAGAATCAAAGGATATCTGAAGAGTAGAAACCAGGCTCACCCTGTAGAAGACTGGAGAAATTGCTGAATTGCACTCGGTCTGTCAGGAACTGAATCTGCTGTGTGTTCTCCCGGTATTGTGCAGTAATTGCGATCGGGATAAGAAGCAGCCTGCCTGTATAGTACTTTCTTTTGCCATATAAATGTGTGAGGAGTCTCGTGGAGCTCAAGAGTAGCCCTGCTGACATTGAAGGACCCTATCTTGTTTGGAGGTCGTGAGTACTAATTCAGGGTCGCTCCCTGTTGAATTGCACATTAAATCCAAATGGAATTACTGTACTGCTGACTGTTTAATTCTCCTTTTCTCTGTGTGAAAGGGCCCTACCAGCTGCCACGGTTTGGACTAGCCACTAGGGCTTGGGTACCCAGGGACAGTAACTGATAGGGATAGGCCTGTGCACAGAGCCATAGGTAGATGAGTAGAGTGATAAGCTAATTAACCTGATTTCCCCCTGTCCTTGTTATATCCCCCTAAATAAATCAGAGCTGCTTGTTTCAGCAAAGTTATACTGCCTGAGGTATTTGTCTATGTTAAAGTATTGTACTGTGATTGTTGCACTGTATCTTATTTTACAGGAGGTCCCAGTGCCTGAACCAGCCCTGGGGTAAGTGTATACTATGAAGGTAATTCTGATATATTGTGTGGGCCACTAGTGGGAAGAAAGGGGTTGCAGTGTCCCAGAGGGCTGTGACCAAGTATAGTTTAACTATTGCAAACCCTGACCTCTGGGTGGAGGCACCCGCCATTGGATCCAGGCCCTCAACCTGTGGTAGTGGCAAATCAGGCAGGGGTAGTAGCCCCTGGGATAGCGCCATCTAGGGGTTACATGTGGAACTTGTAAACATTTTATCGGTTCGGTTTGAACCGATCAAGTTACTCTATTAAGTACAGTCTTTTGAAGTGCGGTTCCCGTTCTTATCGGTTCTAAAAACTGGATTTAATTACGTTTTTTCCACGACCCGTGACACGTTTGGGAACCGATAAGGGAGTCTTGCTTTGCAGATGTCCGTAAAAGGGCAAGCTTTTGGTTAGGCTGGCACTATGTCTGAGAAACCCAAAAGAAAAACCGGGCCCACTGGATTTCAGCACTGTGTTGTATGTGGGAAGCCTTTGCCAAGGCTGACCCCACACCACATGTGTTTATTGTCTGGGGTTGACCACCTCAATTCAGACTGCCAGATTTGCATGGGTTTTCCGCAGCTACCCTGGATAAGAGAGTTGGTAGACTCAGGGCAGGAGGCCATAAAGTCCGCTGACCGGATGGCCAGCCGGTTCGGTTCAACCGAACCAGAGGGAGTGCCCTCTGACCAGGGCGATACTTCCTCGGGCAAAAGGAGAGCCGACTCTGAGGAGTCGGTTCCAACAAAGAAATCTAGAAAATTAGCTGGTGTGGAGTCAAAACTTCCCTCTCCAACCGCTGAAGAAATAGCTAAAGCAATAAAAATTGTTCAGTCTCCCAGGTTCCGACCGAACCGGCATCATCAGGTAAGCGCTCGGTTCGGTCGGTTCCTCCGGTTCAGGAGTATTATTTAAGGGAATTTTATGAACCAGAGGAGGGGGAAGAGGAGTATGAGGAGAGTGAATGTGGTTTTGAAGTCTGGATGTGCCCATTGAACTGGACATCTCTCCAGACAGACCTTCAGGAGTGTCTCCCCCTAGGCTTTCTGAGTCCCCTTCTCACTTCATGTTTGAAAAAAAAAGTGGCTGAAACCCTCCAGCTTCCTATGGAGGAAGCTGTGGATGATCAGAAGGAGCCTGATTTTGTAGAAATGATAGATATCCCAGAGTCTAGGAGACTGTCTATTCCTCTGCATAAATCTTTTTGGAAACAGACAGTAAAGATTTTAAAAGCTCCTCACACCATACCTCCTGTTGATAAAAGCAAAAGGTATGCATTATCAGGCTCTGATACGGAATTCCTTACACAACAATGCAGCCACGTGGGGGTGGTGCAGGCTGCAACCTGTGACAAGGCAAATGTTCTCTTAGCCTCTCACCCCCCTGACAAGGACTCCAGAAAGATAGATGCCATGGCAAAGAAACAGTACATGGCAGCTCCTACGACTCAGACAGGCTAATTATATGGCTTATGTTGCTAGATATCAAAATCCAGATGGGATACTGTTTTAGCTCTAGCAAAGCAGGTTCCTGGCCAGCTGGCAGAAGAGCTGAGCAGGTGGCCACTGATGGTATTGAAGCATCCATGCTGCAGTGGACTCTAATGATGTATCATCCAGAGTCATGGCTACATCTGTGGCTCTCCATAGAATGGCTTGGCTCAGATGTATTAGCCTGTCACAGGATACCCAGACTAAGGCCATGGATTTCCCTGTTGTGGGCAACTCTCTGTTTGGGGAGCAAACAGAGAATTACATGAAGAAAATGGATGAATATAGGACCACCTATAGGAGTGCACAGGCCAAGGAAAGGCAAGTCACTTTCCAAAGGCAGCCTCCCAGGGGCAGGAGTAGGCCTTTTCATAGGCCTTTTTACCAAGCCCAGGCTTCCTCTTCAGCTTTTGCACAGAAGGGGTTCTTTAGAGGGAGAGGCAGACGGGGTGCAGGCAAGCCTGCTTCCACCCCTCAGCCTAAAGCCCCTGCCAAACAGGCACCCTGATGCGGCGCCCAGGGCCGATTCTCCACTACCTGTAGGGGGCAGGCTGGCTTACTTTGTCCAGGACTGGGAGTCTCTAACGTCAGACAAGTGGGTCCTGGAAGTAGTAAGCCAGGGACTGGTTCTCAGCTCCAAAAAATTTCCAAAGATGAGAATCAGATCCTCCACCTGCCAATCCTTCAGAGGCTCTTGCCCTGGAGGCAGAAGTCTCTACCCTCCTGGCTCTCAGAGCTGTGAAAGGGTTCCACCCCACACCAAGGCAAAGGTTGTACTCCAGGTTTCCTTACCCCAAAAGACAGGAGAATGGCGGCCCATCCTGGATCTCAGGTATCTAAACAAACACCTTTTAAAACCAAAATTCAAAATGGTGACTCTGGGAATTATTTTACCCTCTTTAAGGCCAGGGGACTGGCTAGTGTCCCTGGACCTCAAGGATGCCTATTTTCATGTTCTCATCAGAAGCTCCCATTGAAAGTACCTCAGATTGAACTGCCCTCAGGTCATTACCAGTTCAGAGCAATGCCCTTGGCCTTACATCTGCCCCAGGGTATTCACAAAATGCCTGGCAGTAGCAGTTGCCCACTAGAAGGCAAAAATTGCCATCTTTCCTTACTTGGATGACTGGCTCATAGTAGGCCAGTCCACAGACCAAGTCAGGTTACACCTTCAAGTAACTCAGCAACTGCTAACTTCTAGGTTTCCTTCTCAATCTTCCAAAGTCAGTCCTAGAGCCTGTCCAGCTTCTCACCTTCATAGGTGCAGAACTGAACACAAAAGAAGCCAGAGCCTTCCTTCCTCTGGAAAGGGCAAGTACCCTGATTTATCTGGCTTCCTCCTTCACCCTGCGGGTCTCTCTACCAGCAAGGCACTTTCTACAGCTCCTGGGACACATGGCTGTTTCAACAGCAGTAGTGCAGGGAGCCAGATTTCAGATGAGGGACATCCAGTTCCATTTGAGAGCCTTTTGGTCTCAAAGAAAGGACCCTCTAACCAAATTAATTCCAGTGACTCGACCTGATCCAAGCCCTTCAGTGGGGGCAGGACCAGGGCAATTTGAGACAGGGGTCCCCTTACCCCTCAGTCTCACTTCTTAATCCTTACTACAGATGCATCCCTATCGGGGTGGGGAGCTCACATGGGCGACCTCACCACCCAGGGATTGGGGTCCCCTCAGGAATCTCTGCTCCACATCAATCTGTTGGAACTCAGAGCAGTTTTTCTAGCACTTCAAGTTTTTTCCAAATCTGTTCAGAACAAGGTTATTCAAGTCAGAACAGACAATACCACCACAATGTGGTACATCAACAAGCAAGGGGCACTCGGTCTATGGCCTTGTGCACCGAAGCAACGAAGTTGTGGTCTCTGGCTTACTCCCTGAACACCTCCCTTGTAGTAGTTCACCTCCCAGGCAAGGGCAATGTCCTGGCAGATGCTCTCAGCAGGATTTCCCAAGGCCATCACGAATGGGCTCTGGATCCCCTAGTTCAGGAGGTGGTATTGCCAGATGGGGCACACCCCAGATAGATCTTTTTGCAGCCCCAGACAATCACCAACTTCCTCTTTTTTGTTGCAGACCCCCAGTGTTGGGCTCAGTCCCCCTGGGTGTCTTCCTTCTCAGTTGGGAAGGGAAGTTTCTCTATGCCTTTCCACCCTTCCCTCTCCTGTTCAAAGTGCTAGTTAAAATCAGGTCTCAATCCTGCAAGATGTTTCTGATTGCTCCAGACTGGGCCAGACAGCCCTGGTACTCACTCCTTATGTCCTTAGCAGTCCACCGTCCCTGTGTCTCCCAGGAATCACAATCTGTTATCCTGTGCTCAGGAGAGGGTTTGGGTACCAACCTCAAATCTCTCAATCTCAAGGCCTGGCTCTCTGAAGAGTTAGAGTTTGCTGACCTACATCTTTCCCAAGGTGTATTGGATATTCTGAAGGCTTCTAGGAAGCCTTCCACCAGGGCTACTTATAATTCCAAATGGAAGAGATTTTTCCATATGGTGCTCTGGGAAGCATATTTCCCCAGAATTTGCTGACTTACCTGCAGTCCTGGATTATATGGTTCATTTAAATACTTTAGGGCTGAGACCAGCTACCCTAAAAGTGCACTTGGCAGCCGTGTCTGCTTTCTTGTCAGCAGGTAAGCCCTCTTCTCTTTCAGCTCATCCTGTATTCTCCAAGTTTTTCAAAGGTTGCTACACACCAACCCCCACTTAGGATCCTTCCCTGCCTGGGATCTTAATATTTGCATTGCCCAACTTATGCAACACCCTTTTGAGCCTTGTCTCAGCAGAGCTCAAGTACTTGACTTGGAAAACTGTGTTTTAGTAGCCATCACTTCTGCCAGGCTACAAGTGAGTTACAAGCATTGTCAGTGGAGCCTGATTTTATCTCCTTTCACGGAGAAAAGGTAGGCCTCAGGACTAACCGAAAGTTCTTGCCTAAGGTGGTCTCAGATTTCCACCTTAATCAATCTATATCTCTCCCTGTGTACTTCACTGGCCATTCCTCTTCTGGTGAGAGGAGGTTAAACAGTTTAGATGTCAAAAGAGCACTTAGCTACTACATAGATCGTACCAAAGGTCACAGGTTTAACTCCCTCCAACTGTTCTTCACTTATGGTGAGGTTGGCAAAGGGAAACCTGCCACTAAAAGATCCATTGCCAGGTGGATCGTCTCTTGTGTCCAATTCTACTATGAAAAACTGGTGAAGTTCCTCCCTCAGGCCTGAGGGCTCACTCCACCAGAGGTACAGCTGCGTCTCTGGCTGCTGCCAGGGACATCTCTATCCTAGAGATATGTCAAGCAGCTACCTGGAATACGGTGCACACTTTTACTAAGCATTACCCCTGACATCCAGGCTAGGAGTGATGCTCGTTTTGCACAGCTGTGCTTCAGAGCCTGTTTCTAAGTAGGTTCTGTCCTCCTCCATGGAGGTACTGCTGTGAAGTTTAGATATGTATAATATAGCAAGACTTCATGTTGTTTGAAGAAAAAATTACCACCTTAGTAATGTTGTTTCTTCTAATGGAGTCTCTATATTATGACCTACCCCTGCCTGCCCTCTCAGAACCTTACTCTTGGGATGTGGGTGGCAGGGTGCCTGGCACTTTAGATGCCCACCTTGTTTTTCACCCTCCTTTGGGGTGATCTTTGTTGTGTTGTCATTTTTGGGTCTCCTGACTTGAGTCTTCTTTGTGGCACCAAAAATGTGTTTATTTAATTAAGTAGCCAGTTGGCTAGTGTAGGTTTACAGCTTCCACACAGAGTCTTAGTGAGTTTTTGCTTGTAAAGATCTGACAGTTTGAGTTTGAAGAACAACAGATAGAATTTTCAACCGAGCTCGAGCTCTAAGTTCCATGCCTGGCATGGACTTTAACTCTTTCACCTCCGGAGCAGTTCTAAGGCTGGGACAAACTGCATATGTCATAATATAGCAAGACTCCATTAGAAGAAACAACATTACTAAGGTGAGTAATTTTTTTCTTAACACCCATTCCTCTTCTGGGGAACTCTACATTCTCGGTGATTTGAACATCAACTGGCTGTCCAAAAATCACTCTAAACTCTGCAACTCCATCTCCTCCTTAAATCTCCAACAGCTCATAACTGAACCTGTGCTTCTAAACCTCAAGTCAGGTAACCATTCCCTGATTGACTGGGTTCTGACTTTCATCCCCACCACGTTATCTCCTCAGGTATCCTCCCAGATGCACTCAGGGACCACCATATGGTCCACCGTGTGAGAAAAATTCACAAGCCAACTTCCTCCTAACCTACTGTACTCTCCCTTTAGATCTCTAGATTTATCCTCCTTGCACAACTGACCCATGAGTACTGATTGGGCCCCATGGCCAATGCCCTGCTATTGATTCCGCCTGTCCACCTCAATGACCAGTTCCCAAATGCCTGCTACAATCATGCCCCTCTTAGAAAGACTAGAGTCCACAGCTCCCACCTCCCTTGGGTATCGACTGAGCTTCTGGCATGCTAGCGTGCTCGTGATTTAGCATGGTCGGCCTACAAAACATTTGGTGCCCCCAGGGACTTAATTACTTATCGTTCCCTCCAGAAGTCCTACACCAGGGCTATCCATCTTGCAAAAGCAGAATACTTCAGCTCTACCTTCCAAGAAAATCTTAACAGCCCTTCCAAATTCTGGAGTGTTGTACACGCCCTGATCCCCACCCCGATCCTCAAGGTCGGAAACCTTAACAACTCTGACCCCCTCCAGCTGTCACCAAGGAATTTAATAACTTCTTTACCCCCTGTGCTGTAAATCTTCTTGCCTCTCTCACCACTCCTCCACCTCCTCCCCTAGCTCTGTCTACTTCTACCTCCTCCTCCTACTACTTTTCCTTCCAACCTGTCACCCCTGCTGACACCCTTCTAGCTCTGTTAGCTCTTAACCCCACAAAGGTAAAAGCCCAGATGGTCTTGACCCTAAACTACTGCATCTATCTGCCCATGCTATTGCCCTCCCACTCTTCATTCTCATGACCCAGTCCTACTCTCTAGCCTCTGTCCCCAAAGCCTGGAAGCATGCTACTGTCATCCCTCTTCATAAGAGTGGTGACTCTTCTAACCCTGGCAACTACTGCTCAATATCATCACTCCCTATCCTTGCTAAATTATAAAAACACCTTGCTCTGGCACAGCTCTCCTCTTTCCTTGACTCCTCCTCGTTTTTTCGCCCCCTTCCAGTCTGGTTTCCAGAAAGCCCATTTCACTACCACCTCCCCACTCAGGCTCACGGACTTCATTCCCTCTAGCATGGATCAGGGATGCATCACCTCTGCCATCTTTGTTGACCTTGCCAAGGCTTTCGACATTGTTGCCCCTCCCTTCTCTCTGCAAACTTAAGGCAGCTGGCCTATCTGATTCTGTCACCCATTGGTTCTGTTCCTACCTCACGGGTAGGTCCCAATCAGTCAGGGTTGGTAACTCGTCCCCCTCTCCCCATTAACACTGGTGTCCTTCAAAGTTCAGTGCTCGGTCCAATACTGTTTTCAGTTTTCTTAACAACTTCAAACTCTTGCTCATCTGCATATATCCACTTGTACGTGGATGACAGTTTTGTTTGTCTCTGGTACTCCACTTTGGATGTTGAGACCAAGCTTCAGTTGGATTTTAACAATGTCCAGCGCTGTTTCGTGACAACCAACTCTCACTGAATGCCAAAAGATGGTCTCAATGACCTTTGGCACCAGACAAAAGGCTTGCCAGGCTTGCTGCTACCTCCTCCTTCCACACCCTTGATGGTTCCTCTATGAAGACGCTGCCTCCTTCAAATACCTCGACTTATGGCTTGACAAGAACCCCAACTTTACTGTGCATGTGGACGCTATCCACGCTAAGCTAGTCCCCAAATTCAGTGCTCTGTATCGACACTGCAGCTACCGTCAGCTTCCTGCCTGTTGGGAGATCGTCCAAAAGATGATCCTCCCTATTTTTGATTTTGGAGACATTGTATACAGTTCCGCCCCTAACTCCACCCTTACCAGACTGGGTACTCTCTTTAACTCCTTCTGCTGCTTTGTACTTGTCTGTCCTCCCCATACCCACCACTGTGATCTTTACTCCTCTCTCTCCTTCCCCCTCTCTTAGTGCTAGACGCCTTGCTCACAGTGCTTCACTGATTGGCAAATCCTGACTTGGCTCCCTGCCACCCTACATCCTTTCTCTCCTCTCCTCTCCTCTCCTCTCCTCTCCTCTCCTCTCTCTCCCTCTCCTCTCCTCTCTCTCTCCCCTCTCACTCCCCACTATGCTTTCTGCAGCTCCACCCCTAAGGACATTTGCTCTCCCCAGCTCTTCCACTGTTGGCAGATCTGCTTTCTGCTATCACTTCCCCCATATCTGGAATTCCCTTCCTTTAGATATTCGTTCTGCCCTGTCATCCAGTTCACTATCCCACCTCCTTCATTTTCACGCTTCCCCCTCCTGCAACTTCAGCAGTCTCCCCCACCTTATCTTCAGCTCTAACTCTTCTGTTACTGTCACCCTCGTCCTCCTGTACTCTACCTGTTCTACTCC
This sequence comes from Neoceratodus forsteri, assembly GCA_016271365.2. Classification (NCBI taxonomy): domain Eukaryota; kingdom Metazoa; phylum Chordata; order Ceratodontiformes; family Ceratodontidae; genus Neoceratodus; species Neoceratodus forsteri. The sequence continues at coordinate 215,363,476 of CM057456.1, forward strand.
CCTTCTCTGTGACTCTATTTTCTTCCTACCCTTTCTTATCTCTTCATCCTCCCGTCCTTGCTTCCCATACTACCCACCGGCCTTCCCTTTGTGGTTCATGCATCCCAAAAGGAGAGTTGGCCCACCAGCCCCTTCTCCTCTCCACCTTTGCTAGTCTCTCCTATGATTATGCTCAAGCTTTCACCTTAGCTCTTATAGTGAATATTATAAGGTTGTACATATATTGTGTGTAACCCCTCTACAAATGGGGGTTCCCAAAAAGTCTTCCTTGAGCTTGCCTAAATGCTCACTACCAGGCTGGTGTCCTGCGTTTTAGCAGTTTAAATGTGATTACCAGAGCCTGTATAGCCTCTGTGTACTGTGTCTTTAAGAGCTGCCTAATTGCAGCATAAGTAATCTGAGAGGGAGCTCTGTTGAAAGATGTAACTATTTGCTGAATATCATTTAGGTGATAATGGTAATAGTTTGTCTAACATGCTTTCTTTGCAGCAAAGACTGTTTTGTTTGTCTCCACTATCTTGGTCCTGGACTGCAAATTGGACCAATCAGTTCTGGTGGGACCTAAAATGTAGCCAGACAACAGGAGCTGTCTGAAGTCAAAATCTGTAGGAATTGTAGTTTTGAACTTTTTGCACGTTTTTTGCAACTGAAGGTGAGCTCTTGCTTTGACTGACAGCCAAATCAGCCAACCAAATCTTTTGGCTCTTGGGGAAGTCCCAGGCTGCTTGCAGTTTTCAGTTAGTTCTGAGCTGGGAAGTGAAATGAGAGGAGCTGAAGTGATTCTGAGCAGCAATCCTGAGTGGATTTGCATGGGAGGACTGTGAAAAGGCTGAGTTTTTGGCTTACATGTCTGCCTGCTGCTCCTGAGAGGGAGAGAAGAGAATTATTGTGGACTAAATCCAAGTTTGTGTGACTAAAGTAAGCTACTGAAGTGGACCAGGCTCAACCTGAAGAAGTCCAAAGATTTTGATGAATGCAATTGGCCTGTCAGGAGTTCCAGCTACCCCTAAGCTCCCGGTGTGTGCAGAGACTTTGCGATTGTGACTGGGGAGCACTTTGCCTGGTACAGTACAATTCCCGTACATGTAAATGTGCTATGAGCTGCTAGTGGGTTGTGAGTTAGTTCCCCACTGTGTGAACTGTGTTCTGCTTGCTGGAAGCTGTATCCAGCCCAAAACGGACTACATCCGAATTTGTCTCCATGCGGTCTGGGCTTTGCCAGACTGGTCCAGCCAGACTACCCACTGCACAGAGAAGCCATCGATGAGAGACCTGCCTGGGGATCAGCCCCCTGCTCCACACTTGAACAGGAATGACGCCTCTGCAACTCGTGTGGGTCCTGCTTCTCCTGGCATTCCAGATCAACCACCTGCAGTCTCGATTTTCGTCCAACCTGTGTCCAGGCTTGGGTATCGTGAGTAAATACCAGGGTAGCTCCCTGCATCAACAGCTTAATCTGAGTGTGTCATCTGATTGTCTTGTTGTTTCATTTCCTTTATGAACTGAGCCCTCTGGCTCTGGATTACAAATATTGTGTACTGTGCATGTTGTGTTTTCCATCACAGGGCCCCAACCAGCTGCAACCCCGAGCAATGGTCCTGGCTAGCCAACTCTTCTCCACCTGGGTACCCAGAGGTGGACTGTGTGGGGGGACTCAAAGCGCATGCCTAACTGCTTGATATAACCTTTAAAGCTAATTAACCTGATTTTGCCCCTCCCTTGTTCAAGTCCCCTGAATAAATCAGATCTAACTTTTTCTGCATGTAATCTGACTGTGGTTCCAGTTTGTGCTCAAAGTACTGTACTGTTGCTATTTGCTGTGCATAACCTTGTGTTACAGGGGCTCCTCAGAGTTGAGCCAGAGGAACCAGCCCTGGCAGTGGCGCAAACAGTGTGGGTACTTGTGTGGTGTACCAGGGTATTGAAGTGATTATTGTACAGTGTTCAGGCCACTAGAGGGAAAGATGGGGGTTACAGTGTCCCAGAGGGCTGTGCCCAGGTTAGCTTGACTACTACCAACCCTGACCTCCGGGTGGAGGCACCCGTTTCAGAACTCAGGCCCCTTAAACTGCTACTAGCCAAGCAGGCAGGGGTAGTAGCCCTTGGGATAGTGCCACCTAGGGGTTACATGTGTAATTGTGATTATCATATGTGGTTGTCTATTGCTTAGCACCTAGCCTGCACTTTTGTGATGTGATGTATGTACATCAGTACTGATGTGTACTGACAATGTGAAATATGTGCATTCCATTATTGTTCTTCCACTTATTTTGTTAGTTTTGACTAATTCTGTTACTTATTGTTGCTACCCTCACTTTACCTTCCTCCCAGGACGTACCAGGAGACGATCTATTGCAGCTCAGTGTGCTTTTCCTTGTGACACATTTCAAATAAATAAATAAATAATAAAACTGTTGTAAAATGTTTTCATTAATTACCAGCAACCCAGTAAAGGAGCTAAGTGTGTTGGAATGCATTGCTGCAAAAAAGTCGTACTAACATTCACTTCCTGGCTAAGATGGAGAACTACTTTGAAATGTAGAAGGATGACAAACTAATTGAAATAAGGGGCTGAAAAAGAAAGGAAAGGAGAAGAGTGATGATCTTATCTGTGTCAATCTTCACCAGTCATCACCTTTGGGTACTTGGCCAGAGGTCATGACCCCGCAAGTGCTTTTTTTTTTTGGATGGGCGGAGTCAACGCACCATCGGCGCCGCGCCTCGAGGCCAACGATTATGTGGCGCCATGGGTTGGCCAATAGGTGTTGGGTCGACTCCAAGACTCCCACCAGTTCTTCATTTTCCGCGCAAGGTCACTCTCATGGGACACTTGCAGTGAAGAGTTTGAGGCCTACCTTCTCGCATTTGAGTTTTCTCGACTCCGTGTCGACTTCATTCGACTCATGACATAGTCAATCGACTCCTAGCTCCTGCGGTTCTGTTAGCCTACTCGCGCCGCCTGTAAGTTTGTTCCATTATTTTATTTGTTTTGTGATGTTGAGTCTAGTTTGTTGTTTCTTTCTTGTAGGTCATGTCTAGGTCGGAGGGCAAGAAGACTTCCAAGGCGGATGGCCCCCATGCGAGCGGTGCCCTTGCGGCCGTCAGTACTCCATCACTGACCAGCATGACCATTGCCTCGCTTCTTGGCCGCTTCATGACATGGATTACGTGTGACACCTGTTTGCTCCAAGGATCGCGGGTCATCGAGCAACGTGTAAAAGTGGGGCAAGCTCCGCCCGACTTCGAGGGAGTCGCAGCGCACTGCTGGGCCAAGCACGCCCTTCTCTGCTTTTCCTCTGCGTCCTCCTGGTTCATACGGACCGAGGAGGAGGAGCCTCTGCCTCTTCTAGCCTAGCCATGGCAGGCCCCTCCTGTGGTGCAGGAGGCCTGGTCTGTGTGCCCAGAGACAGATGGGAAAGCTACGCGCGGCAATCGCCTCCGAGGCGAAGGCTCCCCCGGTGTTGCACCCGTGGCTCAGAAGGCCTGGGTCGGCGCCATCCTCGACACTATCTGTCGGCGCCGTCTTGGGCCTTGGTGACATTCGCAGCACCATGGGCCCTGATGGCACTGTCGTCTGTGCCAGTCCGTCGCTCAGTGCCGTTGCTGCTGTCTGCGCTGTTCATGGCATTGATGCAGCTGTCGGTGCCGTGGGAGGCTCTACGGTGCTGTCCCTGAGTGTTTCTCGCTCTGGTGCCGATCGCAGCGCCATGATTGAGCGTGGCGCTATGTCCAGTTCTGGAGCCGTTCACAGCTCCAGGCATGGGCGCGATGCCGTGGGGGTTTCGGGCTTGGCGCTGAGGCGCTGTCAGGGGCCATCGCCAGTGCTGTCTCTGTGCTCAGCGCCCGTTCGCGGTGCCAAGGGGTGGTCGGCGCCATGAGGGTCTCTGGCCTCTGTGCCATTTGCGGCGCTGAGTGCGGTCGGCACCGTCATCAGCACCATCTCCATCCTCTGCACCGCTTGCGGCGCTGAGGGTTGGAACAGCGCCGTGACAGGCTCTGGCTCCGTGACTGCCACCCTTGTTGGGGCGTATCCTCTTCTGGCTCCATTTGCGGTGCAGAGAGGGCACAGGCGTCAACCTGGGTGCAGTTTCTGGCTCTGTTGCCCTGTTCAGTAGGGATGGCAGCAGGCGTCCGCGAATGTCTGGTGCAGGACTTCAATCTCCACCTTTCGGAGGAAGAGTCGGACTCTGGGTCGGACACGGTCTGGCTCCTTGGAGTTGGCTGCTGGCGTGACACCCTGGTAGTGTCCTCGACAGGCTGGAGTCAGCCCCTCTGAGGAGTGAACATTGACTACGGGGCCAGGGTCAGGGTCAGGGGTTCTGACCAGCAGACAGTGATGCAGGCCACCATTGCCCTGCAACCTGGCCTCGGAGGGTTCTCTGACCCCTCAGTGGTAGTACCCCCTCAGGTGGTGTGCCTGGATCGCCCAACTTTGGGGCCGATCAGAGCACCCACAGGTGGGGAGGGTGCTGCTCCCTGGATAGCCCCTTTGGGGGCCAACCAGGGCTGTCAGCTGCCTAGGCTGGCTCTCTCGAGGAGGAGGGCACTCTCGGATTCCGAGGGGTCGTGGGGCATGGGGTCTGTGCGGCGGTCTTTTTCTGGAGCCCACCTGGGCTCTGGGAGAAGCTGAGGGCAGATCTCAACCCTTCCCTTTCGGTTTCCTTGAGAGGGGCCACGTTCTTTGGAGGTAGGGACCATCTCTTTGGACCTCACATGGCCTTGGTCGCCCCACAGGGGATTCTTCAGGGCACAGCCTAGGCAATTCCAATGTGGTTGATCAGCTGTCGGCTGTGGAGTTTTCTGGAGCTCCTTCTTTCCCTAGGGCTCCTGGTGCACTGTCTAGCCCAGGCAGAGGTCAGCCGATTCCCATTGTCGGCTCTGCCCCCATTCCTCTGCCACCTTCTCCTGTGCTCCCAGGCATTCTTGGTCCTAGCGGGCCTCTCTCCTGGTAGCAGTTTAGAGCCCATGCTGCTCAGTTTCCCTCTTACATTAGGGCTATGAACAGACAGATTTTTCAACCTCCCCTGAGCAGCCAGCTTCTGAACCTTCGAGGTCCTCTAACTCTTCATCCCCCTCTTCTTGGGGAGAGGAACTGTCTGTCTGTCTACATCACTCCAGCTGCTGATCTCGCTGAGTATCAGCGATTCCTTGTGAGGATGTTGGAGGACCTGCACATCACCCCTCCCACTCAACACAATCCAGAGCACACGGCGCATGCCTTTTTAGGCGACTTCAGTAGGACACCCTCGTGGTGCCCCCTTGGCCTGTTCCTTTTCGGGAAGCGTCGTTGCATTTCTGGCAGAGACCCTTTTCTGGAGTTCCTGCCCCTAGGGATCTCTGCCAGCGGTATTGTGCCCCCCCCGGAGTCTCCAGGGTCCATGCCTTATCCTCAGTCAGGATTGATGCAACTGGACACTCTTGATGGGCTTTGCGCCCTTCACCGTGACTGGCCTCCAGATCAAGACTCCTTGGATTTTGACTTCTGGGGGAGGAGGATGTTCTACTCGGCATGGTTGCTGCTCTCTATTGCAGCACATCAGGCCCACTATGCAACCTATGACAGGTTCCTGTGGTCCAGGCTGGGTCAGCTCCTAGCCTCCATACCTGACACGGAGCAAACCAGACAAGCCATTGCACTCTCTGCACGTGGCCTGGAGCTATCAAGGCACCAAGCAAGGGCATCGTATTATGCCAATGAGGTAGCTACCAGGGTCATAGGGACAGCGATCTGCACTATGCGGACGGCATGGCTGCGTCTTTCCCAGTTGTCACCCTTGGCCCGGCACAGGGTGATTAACTCTGCCCACCAGAGAACCTATCTCTTCTCCCGTAGAGTGAGGCAGCGTCTGTCGTGGCAACTTCCTACCCCCTCCGGGTGGTCCCCGTTTCACTCTCCCCACTCTCAGGCCTCTCCAGACCCGTGAAGGTTCTCTCTCTATTAGTGTGTTACCCACTGAGAGTTAAGGGACTCAGCCCCTTAGGGTTAAAACTTCTCCATGGGGGCTCATACTCACTAGCAGATGAATGGTGAAGATTGACACAGATAAGATATGGAAATTATGTACCTACCGTAATTCTGATCTTTCTGTGTATCTTCACCATTCATCACAATCCCACCCTCCATCCCCTGGGACTCAGTCTCTGACTCCCTCCTCTCTGTGCCCTTCCCCCTCCTTTCTGTTAGTCAGGAGCGGGTAACCAAAATATAGATAGTTTTCTTTAGGGTAGAGGTCAGGAATGGGGCACTCCTTCTTCAGTGCTTCTGCCCCACCCCTGTGAGGTGGGAGTTGCAGTTGCCCCTTTCTTTCCTTCTCCCTTCTCCATCAATCCTTGATTTCCTTTGATTTCCATGTCCTGTGGACATAACCTCAATTAATTTAAGAAACTAGGTTTCTTGCACCATACTCTCCTTTGGGGGATATCCCTGTTTTCCTGTCTTTTCTTCCAGAATAGCCAATTCTGCTTGTAGGAGTTTTTGCCAGTGATTCTGTGCCTGCAATTCTGGCAGTTAGCCTCTTGGCTACTCCTTCGCAGTTCCTATAGAAACTGGAGACAGGTCAAGGTTACAGGGTATGTTTCTCTTGTCTCCCCCCCAAAATGTTTCCTTACATCTAAAAACTTTAACCCTCCTTCCCTCCTCCTTTCTACTTCTAGAGATTGGGGCCCTTACCCAATCCCTCTTAGTCTTTGAACTTCTTCTGTCATCTCAGTTGTTTATTTCTCCTTTTAGTTTTATATCTTTCCTTTGTCTGTCCCTTGGACTTCCTTGTCCCACCCTCCCAACCCTTTTTCTAACCTCTAAGGCGACTCAGAATTGAGGGAGGGTGGAGTCGACAACACCTAACGGCCAACCCAGAGCGCCACGCAACGCGCCGCCGGCCTCGAGGGCGCGCCTATGGTGCCAACTCCACCCATCCAAAACAAATAATTTTCCAAGGGTCTTGACCTCTGGCCAAGTACCCAAAGATGATGACTGGTGAAGACACAGAAAGATCAGAATTACGGTAGGTACGTAATTTCCATTTTCTGCACTTGGAACTTCATCTGGCAATATCCTCAGACTAAAGAAGAGGTTCAGCTAGGGCTTTTGCCTCAAGATGTATTGTTTTAATTATGTTGTAACTGGTTTTGTTACATTACTGCATTCTGATCTATCATTCATTACAATAACTACTGGACTTTGTTGTATAGACTTTATCTGAAGGAATCTTTCTGAGATTAATAATGTGTAATTTTCTTACATGATAAGGTTAGAGAAAGAAATCACGATCTGATGGAAGCCTTAAGTAAGCAGCTCAGAGAGGGGCCTAAACAAAAGGAAAGGTAAGCTATATACTTTTTAAAGTACTACACCATACTACAGTATTTATTTTCAAATAAATATTTATTAGTGCTGATTACAACCTAAAATTAGTATCCTTAATTCTCCTTTATACATGAGTATGATGTCACTCCATGTATAATGGAGATCATGTCTCCTTTATACATGAGTATGAGGTCTCTCTCACGTAGAATGGAGATCACTTCTTTACTGTATATATGAGTATGATGGCACTCTCCTGCATAATGGAGATTACTTCATTATACACAAGTGTGATGTCACTCTCATGTATAATGGAGATCAAGTGTGCTTTATACACATGTGTGATGTCACTCTTCTGCATAATGGAGATCACTTCTTCTTTATTCAAGAGTGTGATATCATATCCTTGGTATGTGATACCTGGTTAAGCTACTCGAGCTAGTAGTTTATGGCATCTCACACTCCAGGTGTGAAAAACTTGTCATACACTACTCCTCGTAGTTATTGTTCTACATGTAGTGTCTTTCATGCAACAGTAACTCATAAAACTTTGCAAACAATTAAGTAATGAGCTAGGCTCACCAGTGGTGCTGCTGTACACTGCTCTGCCTCTCTAAGAGAGCCAGATTTGCATCTGGATTCAGGGTTCCTGTGATGGGATCAGTTGGAGCTGAGTGTATTATGGTAGTGAAGTGCTGGATTTGGGGGCTGCCTGGCATTTGAGACCCCTGCCCCCATGTTGGTGGTCTCGGAGTGACACTGTACTGTTAAAGAGCTAGTGTACTGCTTAAAACTAATATTAGTTTTTTAAAAGCAGTCAATCATTATGTTTTATACCTGAGGTACTTTTTCTTTTCCCTTTGGTTGATTAGAAGATTGTTTACCTGATGTTAATAGGTGTGATGTGAGGAACAGCACTCTACCAGCAGCTGACATATCAAGCTCTGTTCCCTTCCCCCCCATTACTTATTCAGCACTGTGACCTCACTAACTGTGACGTCAGTGCTGCTTAGGAACAGTCACCCAATACCTGCAAGGTCAGTCAACTGTGCTGTCACTGTCAGTGAGGTCACAATGCTGATGATGTAATGGGGGAATAGAGATGTATGTGTCAGCTACCAGGCTGAGAGCTATTCCACACATCCAACACAATATTATCACACAGAAAATGTTTTAATGAGCAAAAGGTAAAAGAAAAGTACTTCAGAAATAAAAAGTTACAACTGACTGCTTCTTAACATTTGTATCATTTTCCTGTCTGTTTCTTTGGTTCCACTAGCTCTTTAAATGGGGTGTAGGAAGCTGGTAGAAAGCAGGAAGGCTATGGAGAAAGTGTCATGTTTGGGAGCAGTGAAGGTAGGGGTTTCCTACAGGGCACCAGGCTAGGTCCTTTAATATTTTCAATTGTTAATAATGAGTTGCAACTTAAATGCAATGTAAAATGCAATGTATTAATCAGCTGATAACACAGCATTAATCATTTCCATTGTGGATGAGGCAGATGAGTGTGATGGGTTTGGTCAACTTAAAACATAATGCAGCTAGTTCTGTGTCACTGAACAGTGAGGGAATGCTCTGGCTCGCTGCCAGCTGGGGTTTGTGTCTTGAGCCCAGGACATTAGAAGTACAAGCTGGAAGACAGAGTGAAAGACTGTCTGCGAGGCCTCTGTCTTTCCAGGGAGGGAGGTGGCATGCACCATCCTGGAGGTAGCATGAGGCCTTTGCCTGAGTAAGTGACCACACACAGGTGTGCCCTGCTCCCAAGATGCTGAAGTGAACACACTCCAGATTGGGGCAAAGGGTGGGGGACAGGGAGAACAAGGGAAACCTCCTGGCCAGGCAGTCTTCTGTGATGGCCTCTGTGTGATCCTGCTATCAGGCATCAGCGGTGTGCCTGAAACCCAACCCCTGGTGCCTGGACAGTGGCATCAGCAGCATGCTTCTCCCTCTCCTTCTGTAGCCTTCAAAGAAAGAGGGGGACCCCAGGGAGAGATAGAACTGACCCAGGCACTGAAGGACACCACTGGGAGACAGGTGGCGGGTGACACTGGTGAGAGTGAATCCAGCAGGCAGAGGAGCAGCCCAGATGAGACTGCCTGAAAGAGTGAGGCCTCGGGGCAAGGAAGGAGATAGGAAAAAAAAGAAGAAATGCAGATAAATTGTAAGATAAGAGTTGACTGGTGCCACCAAGAGCTGGTCTAGCATTTAAAACTTACAATAAAACAGATACCTGCTGAAATGCATGCCCATGGACACTAATACCCACACAGACAAAATAAAATAAACATTTATCAATGCTGAACGTTGCTTGCTTGTATTTGTGTAGGTGTTTGGCACCGATGGTAGAGGCAATATTTAATAAATTAATATGACAGAAATATCTTGTGATACCTCACTGATGGCTACTGAGTTTCCCAGTTCTGCCCTGCTGCCACTCACTGCACCTCCCAATGACACTCAGTACGGAGGGGGGGGGGCAACAACGCTCAGCTCTCACTCTCTCTCAAAAACAGAAATAGAGAGACACACCGATGCTTCCCTGCATGGACAGTTAGAAGTTGAAGAGGCAGTGCTGTGACATCACTGCTCTTCTCTTGGGTCTCTTGCTGGTTGTCACTGTCTGTCTCTGTCACTGTTAAAACTCAGTCAGGGACACAGAGACAGAACACTGCAGAGACATAAGCAGTCTTTTCTCCCGCAACAGAGGCCAACACATTCTACATCTTTAGTGGCATTATCCCAACTGTCAGAGACAAGCAGATGACATACAAAGTGATTAAAAGCCCTACATGCTGCTCAAGTAAAAGTTCATATGCCACCCAGCCTACCTCATCGTCACCACTGCCCAGGGCATCACAAGTTTACCAATGCAGACATTGTGCAGAAAGAGCTAGCCAGACTCCTACCTGGAATATCAGACCTTATTCAAGGAGCAGCAGCCAAGAACTGATTTGATAAATTTGTAAGCTCTGCTGGGAGGGCTCAAAAAGAGCCACTGCATCAAACATCATCTTTTCACCTACACTTTATGCGCAATTTCTGTTTCTGCCTTTTAGTGAAGAAAATATGTATGAACAACCAAAAAATAAATAAAATTAATATGGCGTTCAACCAGGCCACGCAAAAGCTGTCCCCCAACTGCCGTTCCAGTACCTCCGAGGGCAGAACGTTACCTCCTCTTTGTCGAAGTTTGTGTTGCCAAAATCACTGATGCTGTGCTGAAAGCATTGCAACATCCAATCGTGGGGAAGTGAAAAGAAAATGACAAGTTAGGGTACGAGGACAGCTTTAAGATCAGTGACTGGGTTCCATCTGCTTACTGACTGTTTCCGGCTGCTTACTGACTGTTGCTGTTATGTTCCAGCACTATGTTGACTGATCAACTTCCATTCTCCTTACCATGCAACAACAATTGTTTCCATAACGGTCTCCTGAACCGTAAGTGTGGGGCACTGGATCCCTGTTTGCTGTTTGTAACCCAACATGTTAATGACCAAAAAGTGTGCAGTTGCTCAGTTTTACCATGCTGTACTGTATCACCTATTGTACTTACACCTACCTGACAGCCAATATGCCATTATATTCTGTATTGAAGTTATGATCAAGAGACAATTTGCATAGATATGCTGCCGTCATAGATGGAAGGAACTTCAAATAAAACATACAAACATATGAATTTGCCAGCAGATACGGGCCATTCAGTCTATCTAGTCTGCTTGAGTGTGCAGCATGCTGTTTTGTTAAACTGCAGCTGCCCCTTCCCTTATTCCGCCTTCTAACTTGGTGCCCCTGCTTCCGACCCGTTCCCCATCTGCTCCACAGTTTTGACCCTCCTTTGGCTATATCCCACCTCACTGAACTGCCCACCATCCGCAGTGCCACTTCCTCTGGCAGCGATTCCAACCAGCCACCACCCTCTCAGCGAAATAGTGCCTCCTCATCTCTCTTGAACTTTCCTCCCTCCAGTTTCAGGCTGAGCCCCTGGTGTCCTCTCCCCTTTTAAATTAAACAAGCCATCTGAATTAACTCTGTTTATGCCCTTCAGGTACTTGAATGTCTCAGTCATATCCCCTCTGTCTCCCTTCTATCTGTCATCGAGGCACAGGTCAGGAAGCATAGGAAAACCAGGAGCAGTTGTAAAATTTGCAACAAGTGATTTATAATTAACGGTAAAATAAAAAAATACAATTGTTCGGTATAACTATTTGTAAGGGCAGTATAAACAGTGAAAGTCCATCTGGGTTTCTTCTCAATTTCCAATCTCAGTCTCTGTGTTTCTGTCTTGCAAGACATTGCAGCTCTGTTTTTATAAGTCTTTGCAACCCCCCACTCATTAAGAAAACAGCATGCTTCTCACACACTGTTCTTGTAAGTTTCAACAAGTGCAGCAAAAAGAATATTGTGACCCAGAACTGACCTCTTGCTTACAGCTTCTCAGAGAGTTTGCAAACTAGCTTCTCAGGTTAACCCCTTGAGTTCCAAACAGCTTTTTGCAGTCATTTCAACAGTATAACGATATACATTTCAACAGTAAAACTATGTACATTTTTAAACAAAGGGATCCCAGTATCAGTTACATTTCCACATAATAATTCACATATATTTTTATACTAGCAGATATGCTGGGGGACAGAACAGCAAGAGAAGGTAGTGAGATAGTGAGAGGCAGAGAACTGCAAGACTGTCGGAGTAATCAAGTCCTAGGTCTCACAAGAAAATGTGGTTGCATGACCAGACAGACAAGAGACAGAAAAGAAATAGACCAGATCCTTGCATTTAAACTCTTTCTCCAGAACAACTTGGACAGGACCCTATTCAACACTGTCACACTGTCCTCTAGAGTATACAGGTTGAGCTCCCTCAATCTCTCCTCGTATGTCTTGTCCCCCATCCCCAGGATCTTCTTCATCGCTCTACACTGGACCCCCTCCAATAGCTTGATGTCCCTTTTCAGATATAGGCACCAAAACTGCACACTGTGCTCTAAGTGTAGCCTCACCAGGGACCTATACAGGGGCAAAATGACTTCCTTCCTCCCTCCTAGAGGTGATTCCCCTGGCAAAGCATCCCAGCATTTTGTTTGCCTTTGCAGCTGCCCTCCTGCACTGTGTCGAGTGTTTCATGTCCCCTGTCACCAACACTCCTATATCTTTCTCCTCATCTGAAGTGGCCAACTGTACTCCCCCAACCAGTAGCTATTCTTTGGGTTTTTAGGCCCCAGGTGCAAGACCTTGCATCTTTTGGCATTGAACCCCAGCTGCCATGTGGCTGACCAGCACTCAAGTGTCGCCAGATCCTTTTGCAGTACCTTACCCCCATCCTCACTATCCACTTCAGCACAGATCTTAGTGTTGTCTGGAAAGAAGTTGGTCTTGCTCCTTACCCCTTTTGCTATGTCTTCTATAAATATATTAAATAGGACTGGTCATAGCCCCGACCCCTGTGGTACCCCGTGGGTTACTGCCCTGGGTGCTGAGAGCTCCCCCCCAACTATCACCCCTGTGCTGCCTGCCCTGTACCCAGTTCTTTATCCACCTGACCAGCTTCCTCCCTATTCCCAGGCTACTTAACTTGCTGTTCAGCCTTCTGTGGGGCACGGTCAAATGCCTTACTGAAGTCCAGGTATAGGACATCAACCGCATGGCCCCTATCGAGTAGCCTCGTCACTCAGTCAAAAAAGTCAATAAGAGTGGTCTGACATGATCTGCCAGACATAAACCCATGTGTTGCCTGTCGTCCTGTAATCCATTCTCCTCCAGGAAACACAGCAGTCTTTCCTTAAGTATAGTCTCCATTAGCTTTCCCACAATGTGTGTAAGGCTCAATGGTCTATAGTTCTCAGGTTCATCCCTTGGCCGCTCTTATGGATTGGCACCACATGAGCCATCCTCCAATCTCTGTACATGTATTCAGGGAAGTGTTGAACAAGTCTGTCAGTGGCCCCGCCGACCTAACAGCCGCCCTGGGTACCCTAGGATGCACTCCATCTGGACCAGGTACCTCATCCACTCTTGGGACCTCAGGCCCTCTACCACTCTTTCAACTGGGATCTCTGCATCTGTCATCTCCTCTCCTCCTGCCGCCATCCACTCTTCCCCTGAGGTATGGGGGCATCCTTCTCCCTAGTGGAACACTGGCAGAAATGCTGGTTTAGTACTTCACCTGCTCTGCCTCTGCTTTATCCCCTTCCAATTCTTACAATCTGATCTTTGCACTCCTCCTCCTCTCTCCTAGATACTTAAAGAACTCCTTTTCCCCTTCCTTGATGCCCTGCACCAGCCTTACTTCTTTCAAAGCCTTGGCTGCCCTCACTACTTTGCTCACCTCCCTGGATTTCTTCACGTAATCCTCCCTATCCTCTTCTTGACCAGATCTCTTGTGTTTTCTAAAAGCAGCTCTCTTTTCCCCTCACCCTTTTCACTACCTCACTGTTCACCCAGTTAGGTCTCTTGTTCTTGGCCTTCTTGCTTTGGCACTTGGTGCAAGAGCTAGTGGCCTCTGCCAGACCCCTCTTTATGATGTTCCATTTCTGCTCTGCGTCCATGTCCAGGCTGATGTTGTCTAGGTACCCTTTCAAAATGATTCCCATCCTGCCAAAGTCTGCCCTCTTAAAACCCACAACTCTTGCTTTTATATTGGCTGCTTCTTTTCCCAGGTTGAGGGAGAACCACACTGTGCAGGGGTCACTCCCTGCTAGGGGGGGTCTTCCACCTCAACGTCTTGGATTAGCTCCCCGTCCATGAGTACCAGATCTAAAATGTTTCCCTCCCTGGTTGACTGTATCACTTTCTGTGAGAGGAAGCTTTCCTGGAAGGTGCCCAGGAGGACCTGTTCTCTGGCATTTGAGGTGGCAAGGGTATTCCAAGCCACCCCTGGCAGATTAAAGTCCCAGACCACCACTGTGTTGCCCTTACCGCTATGCCTCCTAATTTGTTCTCCCAGCTCCTGTCCATTTCATACTTTGGGATGGTGGTCTATAAACCACCCCCAATCTCATCCTCCTACCCTTAGAGTGCTGTGGTGAATCCACAAGGCTTCAGCCTTGCCCTCCTCCCTTCCTCCCTGTTACACAATATCCCTCCTTAACATATAGCTACCCTCCCTTTCCCTTTGTCTCTGTCCCACTGATACAGTTTGTACCCAGGGATCGCTAGATCCCAGTCCTGTGCTGGGTGGCCCATGTTTCAGTGATGGCGGCTATGTCCACCTCCCCTTCTGCCATCAAAGCCTGCAGTTCTACAGTCTTATTGCCAAAGCTTCTTGCATTCAGTGAGACCACCCTCCACTGTGAGTTCTTCCCCTGTTTGCTTATACCTTCTTCCCTAATCCTTCCCTTTTTAGCCTTTTGCTGCTCCTCCTCCTGACTGTCTATGGGAGGGAGCCTGGTGGTCTCACTTGCCTGGTGGTCATGTCTGCTGCACACACCCCTGGCTTCCCACCCCTTGCCTAGTTTATAGAAACATATAGAAACATATAGAATTTGACGGCAGATAAGGACCGCTTGGCCCACCCAGTCTGCCCATTTCCTTACCTAGTGGATAAGCTGCAGATCCTAGTTAACCAGCAGCCTACTTCTTCCTACTTCTTAAATTATGCTTTTCTGCTATGAACTCCCCCAGCTTTTTCTTTAGGACCTCTGAGCCTTTCCTACTCAGGTGCAGTCTATCCTGTGCTTACAGGTCCTGGTTCTCCATGTAGCCCCATCCCGCACCAGTCAAGTATCCCATGTCCTCACACCATGTCCCACAACCATGTGTGAATTCTGATATTCTTGGTTTCCTGGCCATGCTAGCCCTTGGTACGGGGAGAACCTCAGAGAACGCCACTGTCCTCACTTCAGTGCTGCACAATGCCTACTTCCTGAATCTCTCATGCACTTGTTCCAAATCATTTCCTTCAGATTGTTAGCGTGCCCAGGCGCATCTACCATATGAGACTTTCCTCTAGCCTCCTCACACGTCTTAACATGCTGCCCCACCTTTCCTGCTGTCATGCCCAGCATACACTCCACCCATGTGGGGCTTTTCCTGGCTCCTCTGCCCCTCCATCTTATACCTTTACTATTGGGTCCCCAGAAGATGACTCTCCCTGTTTATCCTGCTCACCTCCCTGGTGCATCCCATTCCCAGAACACACTCTTGGTCTACCATTCCTGATTCCATCCCCAAGGGCCCTCTGCCTCCCTTGGCCCCTGCTGTATCCTTGCCCTAGACCCCCCTTGCTGCTGTCTGTGTTAGCTGTGTCCTTGCCTCTACTATTCCCCTGCATCCCCCTCCCCTTCCTGATTCAGCCCTCTGCTCTGTAATAGTCCTCTTTGCCTCATTCACCGGGTGCTTCCTTCCTTTACCATCGACCGCCCCTCTCCTCTTAGTACTCCTGTCTTGCCTGTGTTCCATCCTCCCTTCTGTATCCTTTCCTTGTCTCCCTACACTTCCCCGAGATCTTCTGGGCCCCCTTCTGCCACCCTTCTCCACTACCCTCGTTCCCTCTCCTAAGCTTACCCTGCTCCTAGAGACTCCCTACCAGCCCCTGCCAACACTTCTATCCTGCTTCCTGCTATCCCCTGTGACTGGCCTACCCCCTCATGCTGCTCCAGGCTTCAGCACCGAAAACCTGTTATCCTCCATCCCTTTATCCTGAGCTTCTAACCCCAGGAATCACTCATTATGATTAAAACCAATGCAGTCAGCCTCAGTGTTTGACTGCCCGGAGAGAATAGAATTATATGCAAATGATAGAACTCTCATTGGCTCATGCCAGTTTCAAACTGCTGCCCTAACAACTGCTGCACTCAGAGTGCTTCAGATTCTTTACTCTGTCTGCCTAGTGAAGATGTCCTGTAGAGTTCTCCTTCAACTTACTTCCTACATCCCTTATTTGGATTGATAAGTATTTTCTTAATTACTAATTTTAAATTGCTGCCCTTATAGGTTAATTTATTACAAATTCTTTAGTATTTTATTGTGTTTTGTGTTTTTTGCGGTTCCCTCACGGTTCCATGGAACCGAGGGATTCGCTATTCCTGTGAGGTTTTTACCTCAAAACTAATGTTATTTTAGACGGTACCACTCGGGATCCATCTATAGTTTAAATTTTATTTTAAAAAGTTAAATTTTATCGGTTCCTTTTCCTTCAGGGAACTGATTAATGCTCGGTTCCAGGAACCGTTAGCGGTTGCTTACAATTGATTGGGTCGGTTCCGGGGAACCGATTATTTTTTTGCTAGCATTTTAATCATATTTTCTGCTCAATGTCAGAGTTCCCTGTTGACAAACCTAAAAATGCACAGGGCCCAAAGGTTTTAAATACTGTGAGTCTTGTGGCCAGAGTTACAGCTAAAGCAGGCAAGCATTCTCTATGTATTTTTGTCTGGGAACTAACCATATTTTTCTTACTGTGAGATTTGTAAAACTTTTTGTCCAAAACTCTTAAAAAAGATAAAAGATTTTAGAAGAAATGGCCAGTACTACAGAAGAAACCCCTCTTCCTCTGTTTCCAGTAAGGAAAAAGTAAACCCAAAGATACTGAAAAAGTATCAGAAAAGAGTGCGCACGGTAAATCCAAAAGGTCTGTGGAGACAGTGGCTGAAACTGTCCCACTTAAGAAAAAATATAAAGAAAAACATGTTGCTGTGCCTCCAGCTGAGAAGGCTAAGGAGCTCCCAGCAAACAAACAGAATATGCCCTCAGCTGAGGACATTGCTAAGGTTCTTCAGATTTTACAAGCCTTGCAGGCTGTGGTACCGGTTCCTAAACCGGCTACACCCGTTCCTGTGCAAGCTACAACACCAAAGGAGCCTCAACCTCAGTTTGACAACCCAGAGGAGGAGGAAGAGGAGGATGCAAGGGAATTGGTAGAGCCAGAGGTTTCCCCAGAGCAGGACTTTGGCTCCCCAGGAGACCAGAGGACTACTCTTGCATTATGCCTTTCTTAAAATATGGTAGACACCCTCAATCTCCCCTCCAGGAGACGGAGGAAGATGTGGAGGAAGCAGATTTCTTGGATACGATGGGAGTAGCTCCCAAAACATCTCCTGTTACCAATGCACAAATCTTTGAAAAGGCTGTACTACAAATCTTAAAGACCCTACTTCAGTACCTGGAGTGGATAAGAAGATGGACAAAAGTATCAGCTGGACAGAACCACTGCTGTTTTCTATTCCTCATCCTGATCCTGAAGGTGGTCCAGGCAGCTGCCTGTGACAAAGCCAGAATTCCTCTAGCCACAATCCCTCTGACAAGGACTCAAGGAAGATGGATACTATGGGTAAAAGGGTATATGGCAGCCTCACTCATTGTGAGACAGGCAAGTTATATGGTTTATGCTGTACAGTATCAGGCACTATAGAGTGCTGTACTGGCTCTATCAGATAAGGTACCAGGTGAAGTGGCAATTGATTTACAACTATACTGCAAGGCCTGCACTTGATGCAACCCAGTATCAGTTTCACATGGTAGTGGATGCCACTGACACTGCAACCAGACTGATGGCCTTATCTGTCTCTCTTAGGAGGTTTGCCTGGCTAAGGGCTACCAATTTAACCCTGGACACTCAAGCCAAGGCAATGGATTTTCTCCTGTGAGAAAAATTCACTATTTGGTGACAAAACTGAGGCATACATGAAGAGGTGGATGAATTTAAGGCCACCTGTAGAAGTAATTCAAAAGAGAGGCCTTCCACCTCATATAGGTCCCAGAATAGGGGAGGCGGGGAAGAGGGTCCTACCCCAGACCATTTTTTCAGGCACAGGCTATGCAAGTCTACCAGCAGCCAAGAGATTATTTCAGAGGTAGGGGTAGAAGGTCTATGAGACTGGGTTCACTCTCACCACAGTCCCAGGCCCAGCCCACACAGAATCCCTGACGGGCTAGTACAAGTTGCCTTCCCACCATCATCTCTACCACCATCCCCAGTGGGTGGCAAATTGGCTCACTACCTCCAGGTTTGGAATACCATCACCACAGACAAGTGGATCCTGGAGGTAGTGAGCCAGGGGCTGTCACTCAGTTTCAAATCAGTTCCCAAGCTGAGGACAAGAACCATTGCTCCAGTCACCTCTGCAGACAGAATCCTGCTAGAAGCAAAGGTAAAACATCTGCTTTCAATCAGAGCAGTGGAACCAGTGCCCCAGAAGCAAAGAGGCAAAGGCTTCTATTCCAGATACTTCCTTACCAAAAAGAACAAGCATTTGTCAATGCCAAATGTTGTCTTGCTGGCATTGACATTGTAGTGCAGAAGTTAGAGAGATGCATAATAGGAATTGCAGTGAAGTATTGAACTGACGCCAACCCCACCCCCACCCTGTAGAGACTGACAGGCACTGGGGTGTGCCTTTGGGTCATCGGCCATAATGCTCACCCCATTCATACCTCACCCTACCCTGCAGACACCGACAAGTGCTGCGGTGTGCCTTAGGTCTTCAGGCCTTACGCTCAACCCATTCCATGAGGAAATACACTGAGATGGGTGCAGTATAGAGAATGGCGTGAACTCTGGGGTCAAGAGTCCAAGGCACACCTTGATGTCTGTCAGTGGCTGCAGGCTGAGGGTGGGTGGAATGGCATGAGCATTACACCTGAAAATCCCAAGTCACACCCCTGACACTTGTCAGTCTCTACAGGTGGGGTGTGCAGTTGAAACCTAATACCCCAGGCGTTTGTTGTATTTTCACTCAAATTTTAACATGGGCTTTTTGTGACCCCACCTCATGAACAGTGGCACTATTAGTTCGTTAATAAAGGTGATTTTTCACAGTGACTGCGCCATTTGGCGCCACAGGTACGAAAACACATTTTGGGCAGGATGTGAAAATGACAGCTGTACTGTTCACGAGGAGGTGTACAAAATGGTAATGTTGAAAATCTGGAGTGAAAATATGAAAATTGGTGAAGTAATGAGCATGTGTAGAAACTGTGCAAATACACCTGTAACCCAATTATTTTGGGGATTTTTAACCAAATTTTCAACATAGGCATTTTGGGACCTCCGCTCATGAACACTGGCACTGTGATTTTGTCAGTCTGTCCCAACATTGATTTCCCACAGCAACCACTCCATTCTGCGCCAGATGTCCGAAAACACATTTTGGGCAGGATATGAGAAATGGCAGCTGTGCCATTCATAAGGAGGTGTGAAGAAATGGCAATGTTGAAAATCTGGAGTGAAAATATTAAAAGTTCTCGAAGTTACAAGCGTGTGTGGAAACTGTGCAACGCACGCTCGTAACAGTCATTTTTTGGAATTATTTCACCAAATTTTCAACATTGGCATTTTGGGACCTCTGTTCATGAACAGTGTCACTGTGATTTTCTTAATCTGTCCCAAGCATTGATTGCCCACAGCGACTGCGCCATTGTGCGCCAGATGTGGAAAAACACATTTCGGGCAGGATGTGAAAAATGACAGCTGTACTGTTCATGAGGAGGTGTGATAAAATGGCAATGTTGAAAATCTGGAGTGAAAATATTACAAATTCTCGAAGTTACGAACGTGCATGGAAACTGTGCAACGCACGCATGTAACTCAGTCATATTTTGGAATTTGTTCACCAAATTTGCAACATAGGCTTTTTGGGAGCCCACCTCATGAACAGGGACACTATTGTTTTGTTAATTGGTCCTGAAAGGTGATTCCACGCAGTGACCGCAAAATCACCTTTTGGAACTGAATAACGAAATGACAGTGACTGATTTCATGAGGTGACGTCCCAAGAACGCCATGTTGAAAATGTGGAGCCAAAAGTCAAAAAAATGGCCAAGATATCCATCTAAGTTGAAACCTCCCTCATTGATGCCATTATACAGCTTACCGGCATTTCTTCAGTTCGCGGTTGGTTTTGAAGAGTGCAGACGTGTTCCCGCTCCAACGAAGATCGTGATGCTGACCTCCAGAGGTAAGTATGGGGTGAGGGCCGTGTGTGGGGAGGTGGGGTGCTCAGAGAGTGGGTGTAGGTTGGAGGAGGGGGCGCCGCCGACAGCAAGGGATCATTTTCTTTGTTTCAGGTACTTTAAAAAAAACAAAAAACACTGCAAATAATTTTCTTCTTTACAAATGTAAGAAAACAAATGTTGCACAGACTGGGGTGGGCTCCAGTGTGCCCCATGACTTTGGGGTGATGTTGGCCACATTGGGGTGGGCTCCCAGTGTGGCACACAATGGGGGTGGGGTGGGGGCAGGAACATGCAGATGCAGTCGGCTTCTACATGAACACCATGGAAGCACACTGGGGTGGGCTCCCAGTGTGCCACACAATCTTGGGGAGTATGAAACATGCCAACAGGGGGATTGGGCACCCCCAAAGTTGGCTTTCTAGGGATTGTAAGAGGCAGATGGTGTGAACCGCCACCATGTTTATTGAAATGTTTCACCAGGCAAGGCACGTAGGGGAGGCTTGTCATCCATGCCGCAGCATGATGAGCTTGTCTCTGATTGCAGCGGCAAATTTGTTTCAAGATGGTGGCACTGCATAAAACTTGTGTCACCGCTAGCATGCTCTCTAATTGGCTAATGAGGAACGCTCCTTCTTAAGCTACCTGCATTCGCCAAAACTGACACACCTCTGCATTTCTCCTACTACCATCTCCTACTGCCACAAAATGTTGTCTGCTCGTGCTCAAGACAGCATAAAAATGGGGATTGGTGACCTATCCTGGATCTAAGGCTTCTAAACAAACACATCC
This sequence comes from Neoceratodus forsteri, assembly GCA_016271365.2. Taxonomy (NCBI): domain Eukaryota; kingdom Metazoa; phylum Chordata; order Ceratodontiformes; family Ceratodontidae; genus Neoceratodus; species Neoceratodus forsteri. The sequence continues at coordinate 215,384,458 of CM057456.1, forward strand.
TAAAGCCAAAGTTCAAAATGGTGACCTAACAATAATAATCCCACACTACAAAAGGGGATTGACAACATCTCTGGATTTAAGGGATGCCTATTTCCACATTCTTGTCAGGTTAACCCACAGAAAGTACCTGAGGTTCAGACTAGCCTCAGGTCACTATCAATTTGCAGCACTCCCATTCAGCCTAACTTCTGCTCCAAGGGCATTCACGAAATGCCCAGCAGTGGTAGTCGAATACTTGAGAAAACAGGGTGTTAGTCTTCCCTTACCTGGACGACTGGCTGGTTGTAGGCCAGTCTCTGCAGCATGCCAAGCAGTCACTGGCATTCACAAAATCTACTCTGGAATCCTTAGAATTCCTCACAAATGAGCAGAAATCACAACAAGAGTCAGTTCAGGTGCTGGACTTCATTGGAGCAGAATTAGAGGCCACCCTGGGCAGAGCCTTCCTGCCCAAGGACAGAGTGGCCAGCATCATACAGGTCACAAGTTCCTTCATGTTGGGAAAACCCAAACCAGCCAGAGACTTTCTTAGGTTGCTGGGAGACATGGCAGCTTCCACAATAGTAGTGCCAGACTCAGGTTCCAGATGAGGGACATACAGTTTCATTTAAGACAGTACTGGTCACAAAGGACAGACCCACTGTCCAAACTGGTACCAGTCATGCACAATCTATTACAGGTACTTCAATGGTGGCTGGATGAACACAACCTCAGGGTAGGCATATCTTTTCTAAAGGAACAGCCATCCATAATTCTCACAACAGATGCTTCTCTACTTGGCTGGGGGGGCGCACATGCTGGATCACACAGCAAGTGGCACATGGTCCCCTCAAGAGTCCTTGTTGCACATAAATCTGCTGGAGCTCAGAGCGGTGTACCTGGCTCTATTGGCTTTTGCCCCACATCTGCAAAACAAGGTGGTGCAGGTCAGGACAGACAATGCCATAACCATGTACTATATCAACAAACAGAGGAACCAGGTCCACACCACTCTGCACAGAGGCAATGAAGCTATGGTCCCTGGCATACTCCATGCAAGTATCTCTATCGGCCATATACCTTCCAGGGAGGGACAACATACTGGCAGATTCTCTCAGCAGGTCACTGAATCCTCAGATCCTCAGTGCAGTTTTCAGAAGGTGGTGCATTCCAGAGGTGGATCTATTTGCCTCTGCAAAAAATCATCAATTGCCCCTATACTGTTGCAGGCACCCCTCACAAGGGTACAGTCCCCTTGGATGCAATGGCCCTGGATTGGTCAGGGAAGTCTGTGTATGCCTTCCCACCTTTCCCAATGATTCTCAGGACCCTGGTGAAATTAAGGTCACAACCAGCAAAGATGATAAATGGTGGCACCAGACTGGGTGAGGCAACACTGGTATTCGCTCCTGATGTCCCTATCAGTGACCTCACCAATTCACTTGCGCAGGAGACACAACCTGCTGACTTCCTCCCAGAGCAGAATCCTGTATCCCAACCTCAAGTCATTGAGACTCAAGGCCTGGCTCTTGAGGACTTAGAGTTTGCTAATCTCAAGCTGTCTGAACAAGTTCTGACAGTGCTCAGGGGTTCCAGGAAACCTTCCACTAGAAAAACATATTCCTCTAAGTGGAAGAGGTTTTCCATTTGGTGTTCAGGTAAGAGTACTGATCCCTCCAGGGTGGACCTTGCTGTCCTATTGGATTACCTGGCACATCTTTATTCATTAGGACTGAGTCCTTTGACCCTTAAGGTTCACCTGGCTTCAGTTTCAGCTTACCTGTCAGCTGATAAGGAGAGGTCCGTTGCTTCTCATCCAGTTTTCAGAATGTATTTCACAGGTCTTAACCTCCTTCACCCTCCTCTGAGGGAACCTCTTCCGACCTGGAACTTAAACATCTGCATTACCAAGCTGATGGAACCACCATCCGAACCCATGGCAACTGCAGACCTGAAGTATGTCACATGGAAGATGATATTCCTCGTGGCCATTACCTCAGCCAGAAGGATTAGTGAATTGCAAGCACTGTGTACAGATGTGGACTACATTTCATTCCACAGGGACAAGGTGGTACTCAGGACCAACAGGAAATTCCTTCCCAAGGTGTATCTGACTTCCATTTGAATCAGTCCATGACGCTGCCTGTTTTCTTAACAGAGAATTCCAGTTCTTCTGAAAGGAGCTTCACTGCCTTGATGTTAAGAGGGCTCTAGCCACTACATTGACAGAACCAAGGCATACAGACTAGGACAGATGCAGCTCTTCCTCACTTATGGGGAAGTTGGCAGGGTAGAGCTGCCACAAAACGTACAATTGCTTGTTGGATAATGGCATGTATAAGGTTTTGTTACGGAAAAGTGAATAAACAGGTGCCCTAGGCCTAGAGCACATTCCACAAGGGTACAGCTGTGTCAGTGGCAGCCTCAAGAAATATCCCACTACTAGAAATCTGCAAAGCAGCTACATGGAAAACAGTGCACACCTTCAAAGCATTGCAGCCTGGATCTACAATCCAGAAGTGATGCCAGGTTTGGCACAGCAGTTCTGCAGAACCTGTTTCCCAAATAGGTTCTCTGCCCAACCTCCAAAGGTACTGCTTGGTAGTCTGCATTAGTTTAATCATAATGAGTGATTCCTGGGGTTAGAAGAAAAAATACTCACCTCAGTAATCTTGTTTCTTCAAAGGGATCACTCATTATGATTAAAGCACCCACCTTGCCTCCCCTACTAGAACATTTTGAGGGGTTTTGGTTCTGCATCCTGGTTGGGTGTTACATATAGCACAGGTTAGAGACTCGCTCTGTTTAAACCAGTTGGTTTCCTTGTTGTCTCATGTTAGGCCTGTCTCTAGGAACTTTAACATTGGGGCGGTTAGTTATACATTTATTATAATAATATTAGCTAAGGAGCCTGATATCCAGTTAGGCTCAGAATAATCTGAAGCACTCTGAGTGCAGCAGTTGTTAGGCAGAGATTTGAAATTGGCATGGGCCAATGAAAGTTCTATCATTTGCATATAATTCTATTCTCCAGGCAGTCTAACACTGGAGCTGATTGCATTAGTTTAATCATAATGAGTGATCCCTTTGAAGAAACAAGATTACTAAGGTGAGTAATGCTTTCTCCCCCCTCCCTGCGACCTTGAACCATGCTCTGCTCCCTTCCCCCTCCTTCCTCTTATCTTAACCTCCCTCCAACCCTTGGCCTCCTGTCCCATCTGGTCTTTAGTGGTTGCATGGCCTGCCTTCTGAATCATCCCCCCATGTAGTTCCCCCTGTTTACCCATTGCGTAAACTGTGTAGGCCCTTCTGTCCCTTGGCCCCTGCTGATCCACTCTGCTCCACCCTTCCCACCTACTGAGCTCCCTTCTTAGCCTGTCAATCTCTTTCCTAAGTTGGCCCATCTGTCATGCACCATACAACCCCTACCCTCCAAGAAGTCCCCAGGAGACCGGCCGTCCCATACCCATTGCAACCTACCACCATCCTGGCTCCCTTCTGGTCTGCCACTATCACTCATTCCCACCCCTTGCCCTTCTCCAAGCCCATGTCTTCCATTTCTTTCCTTAATCTCCCAACCTGGTTTAGTCACCCTGGTTTGTTCACACCCTTGCCTAACAGCTCAAGTTGCAATTCATGATAGAGCATGTCTACAATTCAGAAATAATTATGCTAATACATAGTGGACACTCCTCCCTTTCCTGCTACTACACAGGAAGCCTCTCACTTGGTCCAGGTGGTCACGCTATAAAGGTAAAGTATTCCGGGAGGGTGGGATTCAGGGAGGAGGCGGAAAAGCCTTTATAATGTATGGTAAGTGCCTATTAACCACCATAATCAGCAGTCACACAGCTTTGTTATGCACTGTTTAGAATTTTAAAAGTTGTTAACCACACTTCAGAACTTCCAAACAGTAGTATAAAAAAAGAATGCACCAGAGTTCCATAATTCCACTCATAGAATGCAAACAGTGTTTTTGACCATACTATAAAGATGATGGTTGGGATTATGACAACCACGTTGAAATCACCTTCTTGGTTGTTAGGTTACAGTAAACCTCTCGAGCTGCGCTCTTGAGGTTTACCATGTTGCCCTAGCAGCCACTCGAGGTGAATACAGCGTGGTTATCACCCGATCCCCAGCCATTATCCTCTATATTGCACAGATGAAACGCGGTCCTTATCTGCCATCAACTTTTAAAAACTACCAGCTTACTTACAGCAATCCAGCTAGGTAAAAGAACACTCCCAATAATACAATTACAGCAGGCTCCTGGATTAAGCAAATAATTGCCTGAAATGAAACGCTGCAGGTATGCTCAAAGAACAGTTGTTACTGCTCGAAGTATACCCTCTGCTTCAGTGTTTATACAACACACATTTATTTCAGTACCCCATGATTACATCACCTCCCTTTGGTAAGCCATCCCCATTCAGTCCCCACTCCACAGCATACTGTATCCTCCCGTTCAGTCCCTGCTCCACAGCTTACTGTATCTGCCCACGCTATGCACTGGGAGTCACAGCCATGCTTCCTTCAGCCATGGTCGAAAAATGCAGCACTGGAGCTAGCAGCCCTTATATAGCCCCTTGTTTAAACTGTGATTAAGTGCCTTTTGATGCTGCTCCTTATTTTCCTAGTTCCTCTTTGAACTGTACTGCCGACTTAAAAAAAACTACCAGCTCACTTCCAGCAATCCAGCTAGGTAAAAGAACACTCAATAATACAATTACAGCAGGTTCCTGGATTAAGCAAACAATTGCCTAAAATGAAACGCTGCAGGTATGCTCAAAGAAGTGTTGTTATTGCTCAAGTATACCTCTGTTTCAGTGTTTATACTATACACATTTATTTCAGTACCCCACAATTACACCACCTCCTTTGCAAGCTATCTCATTCAGTCCCCACTCCACAGCTTGCCGTATCTCACCACGCTGGCGCGCTAGGAGTCAACAGCTGCGCCCCTTCAGCTACGGACTTAAAAATACAATACAAACATGAATGCACACCAGTATGACACAGAATTATGCAGTCAAGTCAATCAAGTATCTTATTTCAAGAATTTAAAGCAGCAGTGCTCATTAGTGTTTAAATTTACTAACCTGGTGCGCCTTGAATTTTGATGGTGAATGGACATTCCGGTTCCATTTTATTGTGTCCTGAATATGTTCTGATGCTTTTCTTTTACATTTTTAATTAGTGACTGAAAGTCAGTAAATACTGTCAGCCGCTACTTTAGCATGCGGTATTGCAGCTGTGTGTTTAATGTGTGTCCAAGGTGTGCTTGCTCCTGAGGAGTTGACAGGCTGTCAGTTAGGGCTTCAGAGCTACTACTCGTGTATGTACTGACTGCAGCTGACGGCAAATTATGCAGTATCCCTCCAAGTAGCTTCATATCTTTTTATGTGGAGGTAATTTCATGTATAAAGTTTTTCCAAGTTTTAACTTATATTTATGTTGAAACTTTGGCTGCTAGCAGACATGAAGTTGATCTATTCTTGGGAGGGCGCTCTCTTACTCAGGAGATACACTGGATATAACGATTACCATTTCATTTCAACATTTAATGTGCATATGTTATATAGTATATGGATGCTGCCTATTAGAATGGATTTCAGCAACGCCTGAAATCTTGTTATAATGCAGTTCAAAGGTCAAAAGTTGTTGTGCTATCGTTCTGATGTCACATCGATAGTACAACAACTTTTCCTGCCTAAATCTGCTGCCTGATTGGCTCACATGATGCTCTCTAGAAAAATACAAAAAACATGGGCGCAATTTAAGGAGTGCCGGAGGCAGCGGAGCCACCAACTTAGAAATCGAATCGATACTGAGAGCCATACATGGCTCCCTTTCTAAAAACACAATTGCTTTCTTTTACTCCCAATTTTTAAACGAATGATGTGCAGAGGAGAAACTGAAAAGCGGACAGAGCATAAGCGGGAATGGGCGAGCAGAAGCACCAGAGGGAACGGAGCAGTGCCTACAGCAAGTAATGAAAAAAAATGTAAAACAAAAACCTATACTATAGAAAATAGTGGATGGGTGAACATCCACACTGCCTGCGTTCCTTATCTGGCAGTTGATGACATCAACGAGACCTCTCGAGCTTCGCTCTCGAGGTCTCTGTGATGTCATCAACTCCCTCGATGGAAACACAGCCTTGTTGTGGATGTTCACTCATCCACTATTCTATATGTGGTGTGAATAAAGGTGAGGCTATATAATTTGTCCCTAAGCTACACACGGCTCTTTTAGTGTGCACAAGCCAGACAGAGTGCCGTGCACTGATGATGCAGCTTGCCCAGTGTGCTACTCTATGATTGATTGCCATTCTATGTACTACATCTGGCCATACTATAAAGGAATTACAGACATGATAATACAAGCTGCAATGTTTGTCTGTGTTTTCCGGCTCCCTGTCATAGGTGCAGTCCCCTTAGTCCAGCCTGGCATCGGCGGCCGTATTGGAGGGCACAGGAGCTGTAGCAGATCATGACATCTAAAGTATTGAAATCATCTGGGCACTGGAAAGTGATAATTACTCTGACTATCCACCCAGTGCTTACCATGCATGTCCAAGATGCCCAGTGATTCAAAAGGTGGACTGAAGTAAGTGGGCAGTTGATGTTCCAGCAGATGGGTAGTGGGTGGCAGTGACAACTGAAAAAAGGGCAAGTCCAACTGAGTCCCGAGACACAAGCAGGACAGCTCATCATAATCTAGCATAGTGATGTCTCCTGGGGTGGGCCGGTGGGCTATTTCAAAGGTTAAAATTCTGGAACACCGTACCTCTCATATTTAAATTTGAGTCTCAAAAAGGAGAGAGACAGGGGCTGTGGGGTGCATCCTTTTTTGATGCTGAAGGGTTTACTAATTTTAGGATCTGTGTGTTTAAAATACTGGCATGGGGTGACAATTCCAGGCACTGGTGTGGGGCTGCAATGGGGATTTATAATGTATTTAATATTCTCAGTGATAATTGCTTCTACAGTAGAATTTTAACTTGGGATTTTAACAGCTGTAAAACTGTAGCCAAGAGGAAAAAGTCTAGTTCTACATATAAATTTCATAGCCCCCTCCCAACATTTCTGTTATCTTATGCTTATCCCAGATCACTTGCAGTTGCTCAACAGAGACATAATACATCCTGCATAATCATGACATCTGCATTATCACCAGAGTACAACACAGAATTCAAGTAGATAATTTACAATAAAATCTAGAGAAATAGATATATGGTACAAATGAATATATCCGGCTCATTCCTGACAGAAAACATGTATGTCAGCTAATGCATGGTAAATTGAACATATCCACAGGCAAAAAAAAGAATCTTTATTGTACACTTTGCTGAAGAAAACATTAGCGAAACATAATCTGAATTTTCTGAGCAGCTTGATGAGAACTCTGCCATCTCCATTTTAAATTGTCAGCTGACTCCTGCCACGCAGCATGAATGCGCTTGCAGACACGATTGACACCTGCAAATGGGGGGTTGTAATATTAAAATTAGCCATCCGTAGATATGCTGCCTGCATGCGCTGTCCTTCATGATTGGCGGTACAATGGCCGTCTGAGTGAAGTAACGTGTGGCTCAGATACACAAAATCCCTCCAGTAAAAGAACTTATATGGTGTTCAGTGGCCAATAGAGTATCAGGCTACCCAGAAACACGAGGACAACAAACGAGAAATGTAAGGTATATTGCACAGCAAACACTGCTGCTTTAAAGGGTAGCTCTCTCATTATATGTGTTAACTTCAGTGTTTTCTAATTTGTTAGATTTGTGTTTTGGTTTTATTTTACTCCATGCTTGCCTGTGTATTTTTAATTGTGTAGGCAAGCCAACGCCAGACTTCTGGGTGTGGGGAGAGGGTATCACAGTATTTTTTTTTTGTATTATATTTTATTAGATTTTCCAAATACAGTACATACAGGTCATAGAGAAACTGTAATGTCTTACAGGTAGTGTACAGAGCTGTTTCACCTCTGATTGTTACAATTTAAAGTACTTTACATGTTATAGGCTCCTCTCATGATACTGCTTATAGAGAACTATAAAACTGTACCATTGTAAAACAGGTACTTTAAAAGCATAGTTAAGCATTTGAGACAGTACTTCTTTAAAAAAAAGTTAATAACCAGATCACTGTAGTAAGACATAATAGAGTAATAAAAACAAAATATGCCTTGTTTCTAGTATTCATTGGATAAAAACACCTTATCTCTTAGACTATTGCACATTAAGCAAAGGAAGCCATGTAAAGCAAAAAGAAAGTCATGGCTGTGGTCTTCCTACACTGCCTGTTCCAGGTTCCTAAGGCTCTCTAAAAGTAATCTAAGCTATCCATCCCCACAGTATTTTAAGGATGGCCTGCCATACAAAGATGGGGAGGGCTGCTACAGTGCTGGCGGGTGGGGAGCAGGCGCTGACTACTATGAGCTGGGCTTAATGAAAGCTGTGACGGACGGGGTTCAAGAGTTGCAGTGTGGATTCTTGTTTGTGCACACTGAATGAATCTCGGAGGAAGGTGGAGCATAGACAGAGAAGCTAGGATTTGTACTGCCTGTTTCCGACAAAAGGTGTGGGGGTGGGGGGAGACAGCAAGGAAAACGGAGCAACAGAGGGGAGGGGGGACGGCATTATGCAAATGAAATAGACAAAGTGCTCTCTCTCTCATTGGAGCACTTCATTCATTTCAACTACACAAAGTTTCTGCCCATAAACTGTGAACCACTGTCATACTTAACTTGCATGATTAGTGTTTAAAATAAGCAGTATGTAATTTCTTAACCATGTTTTCTACTGACATAACGGTACATCTGCTACCACTCTGGGCAGTTGTCAGCAGTGTCATGGCATGCGTGTTCAGGAAGCACAAGGACATGCAGATCTCAAGGAAGACACAGTAGGCATGTATTTATTTGAAGAAACAAATAAAAATAAAAGACTGGAGTATCACAGTAACCTTAATCAAATTCTGGCACTGTGGAACCTTTCTGGATGCTGGTGGCACGTTTGAAGTCTCAGAAGCAGTCTGTGCCAACAAGATCTTTCCAGAAATAAGGCTCAGTCCCAAGATTCACAGTTCCATCCTTCAGTGCCTTCAGCTAGTAACCTTTCCTCTGCAGTGACCAGGCACCAACTGACTCAAGTCCCATTCACCAGGGATTCCTTTAAAGGAAAAACTCTGCCTCCCAGTTCCCATAGGCTCCACAGAACATCAGTCTTCACAGAAAGTGCTAGAATGTACACAACAGTAATATGGCATTGAGCATAACAAACAGATAATGCATTTAGTACAATCAGTGTGATTCAATATCAAAACTGTGCCTTATCACTGTAAATATATAAGAACTAGGCAAACAGCTAAGAAACATTTGCGAACTTTAACTACAAGTGTGATACATGCTGTCTTGATCAATTGTCATGAAAATTCTAGAATGTACCAGTAATTCTGCAAACTGTTTTTTTCACCACGAGATAGCACTGTACATTTAGCTGCTGCTTCACTGTTTCTGCATACATATATCACTTCCTCTTTCTTTTTATCTGCTTTTCCCACCAGATGGCTTTCTGCATCTGTGTATCCTATTCTTGTACTTTTTGTTTCTGTAAGGAGCTGCAACACTTTACTTATTTTTTATTTATTTAGGAAATCGGAATTACAACCCTGTGAGTCATAGACTCGCTTCAAAAGGCTCAACGCCTTTGAGCATGGGTACCAGGAAAAGCTGTGCAGCTAACAAGGAAAGGGAGTATGTTGTGGGAAACAGAGGGAAAACAGGGGGGATAGGGCAGAAAAAATGTGCATGAGACCCTATGTGGCCAAACCATGGGTGAAACAAAGGGCACAGGATAGAAAAGCACTCCACTGCCTGGAATGTTAATGGGGGGGCCTCACACTTTCTCTTTCTCTTCTTTCTGTATTTCTAATTGCTTAAACAGTGATAGGTGACATTAAGCCTATCACAAGTGGCATCTGGGCATCTGCGAAGACTAGTACCTAATACAAACATCTGGTCCTAAATCTGCCAGTCATACATTAGCAAAGGTGGAAAAAGGTATTTGATGACCGCAGGGTTCTGAATACCTTTGTGTACATCCAAACTCAGAAGAGTTGATCCAACCTGCTACATGTGAAAAAGCCAAAATAACTTTTCCATCAGCACCTCCTGACAAACAACACCACACCACCAGGAGACTCTAGGTAGCAGGGATTTTTCTTTGACAGCTTGCCCACGGGTGGAAGGTCACATGTGTTACACCATGTTAGGTCTGCCTTGGAAAGCACCTATTGCATATTTTTATTTATTTATTTTTGTTGACCGGTAAGTGCATCTAGACAAATCCTGCCTATTTTCAGGCAACGAATCCGGAGAGGGATACAGATGAAAGCCAACTGACCTTGAACCAGATTAAGCTGTTGGTGGTATTTTTAGTGAATGAAGGAAATTTTGGCCAGGACACTGGGGAAATTCCCTACTCGGGTTGCTGCAGGTGGCAGTAGGGGACAGGTGTCATTGCAAGATGGCGCGGCGAGGTGGACCATGGAAGGAGAAGGAGGACGACAGCAGAGTGGGAGAGGAAGCCCGACTCCACTCAATGTAATCTGGAGGCTTCAGTTATGGCATTTGTTGATGTGAATACTGATAAAGAACTACAGGAGCCCGGTTTAATGTGGAAACACTAACGCAGAAAACGTTCTTGCTCCCTTTCAATTTGTTGCATCCGATGCTGTTATAGAGTCTCCCAGAGCGGGAGCATTGGTCATTACAGCAGAGTGCAACAGTCAACAGAGTGTTGGCTCTAACCACGGGGATGTGATTATTTCGGCTGCTAACACGGGGAACAGATCTATGAACACTGGCATTTCCGAGGAGCACATTTCCAAGAGGCACCAGCAGGTCTCCAAGTCGGAAACTGATTTGCTGTGTAGCGAGAGTCTAAGGGAGAAAGAGGAGTCCAGAGAGCACTCAGGTACTGTGTCTTTTGAATTTTTTAGCAAAATAGAGCGCGATAATGGAAAACCGAACGATTTAGCCGGTGTAATCGGCGCAGCTTCTCCTCAGCTCCCAGAAGCTTTACAAACTAATGCAGGCAGTGGTAATAGAACTTCGACTTTTCGGGCGCTTGGCGCTGAAGGCAAAGTTTGTGGTACATTGGAAGGCGAGCGTGGTCACGAAGAGCTGCAATATAAGGTTCATTCTGATAAAGTATTACAGAGCCCTTTAAACACTGACCTGGCTGGCAGAAATATCGTTGTTAACAGCGAGTGCCAACAGCCAGTAAAGCTGCAAAGGTTATTGAACATAGAGGAGTTTAAAGACATTAAGACTGCTTCCTTCACCCTTGCTTCAGAGTTTAATTTGCAGGATGGTGCTCCTCTAGGTAAAGTGACTGGTTTTGTGCTTAAACATACAAATAAGGATGAGTCCTTATTAAACTCTAATATTGTTTATCAATCTGCTGATGGCTTGCAAACAGGGGTAACTGAGTTTTTTTTCCCAAAAGGGAAAATATTGGGAAATAAAAATGCTGAATTACAGTTACAGGATACACAGGTGGATTTCCCACCATTAAAGGGTGTTGATATGCAGACTACTTGGTCACCGGAAAAAGCTTTGCGAGAGTCAGGATGGATACAGGCTGCTGCAGGAGTGTGGAAGCCTGACCCTACCTGGTCTCCGGAGTTATCCCTTTCACAACACTCCCCAGAATGGGCCCTGACAGAACTGCAGAAGAAAGGGAAGGGTACTGAAGGAAGTGTACCTACAGAGAAGGTTGATTCAAACACCCCCTGTAGTTCTATGGGCACAGATAATATCCCTTCTACTAATCTGTTACAGAAATCACTATTACGGGAACCCTTGCAGATTCCTGCAGCCGAGTGTATTGACCCCCCTCCTTCCCTGGGTTCGACTCAGAGGCCTTTGATGTCAGAGCTATTTTCAAACTCACACAGAGAAGCTGCTCCCAGACGCAATGCAGTACGTTTAAGATATAAGGGGAGGCTAGAAGTTAGGCCCGACAGGTATTATGTAGGGAAAACTTTGCTAAAAGATTCTTTGCATTTTTCTCCTCAGGATGTTTATGCCTTTATAAACATCTCTGGGGAGGATAATTACGATGTAAGTTTCCGTTCTCAGCAAGCACTAGACTTGTTCTGGATGAGGTATAATCAGGTTAAATTCTCCCCGATATGGACCCCCTTTATTGTTATCCCTCTGTCCAAACCCTTAATTAAGTTTGTCACGGTTATGTTCCGTAAAGAGGGGTGGGTAGAGGATATAACTTACTGGTTGAAAAAGGTGTGAAGTTTTGAGCTAACCAGAGCCCATTCTGGATACAGAGCTGTTTTGGACTGGTGGATGGAAGTACAAAATCAAACTGAGACAATCTGAGCCTGGATAGAACACATACCAAACTCTTTCCTATTGGGAAGGACAGGGTGTGTGTTTCTATAGTGGTCAGCCAAGCGATGCTAAGTGTGGAGCTAGAACACATCTTTCAAGCGTGTGTGATAAACCAAGATGTGACAATTGTGGGGAGGTAGGTCATTTATCAATGTTCTGCAACAATCAGGCTTGTTGCGACTTATGTGATTCAAGGGTCATGTGTTTAGGTTTGTCCTTGGGCTGCACACAATACAGCGCCTAGTTCTAGTTCTGAGGTTTATATTAAAAGCACAAGATGTTTCTGCACAAGTTACCCCTGTTGAGTGTCCCCCCAGGACAGCTCAGGCTAAAGTGCCCCTGGTCAGGAAACCAGTAGAGTCCAAAGTAGCATCAAATGATTTAGTTACAGAAAAGGTTAAGAATAAGGAGGTATCTGTAAGTGCTTCAGGAAACAAGGGAAGACCTTTAATCAGGTTAATCTTATGAAAACTAATATGGGTCCCCAAATAGATTAACTTCACTCCCAGTAGATCATACAGAGGAGGTTACTAGAGCGGTAGATAGCCCAATTGTATTGAATGACTCTACCAGTTGCTCCACAAAGAAGATCAACTAGGAATTTGCATACAAACCCCCTTCAGTAACATCCATAGAAACAAGCAATTTTATGCAGCTTTGTTTTCCTCTTAGGTGATATGGAATTAGAGGTAGAGGATTCTGATTCTCAAAAATCTACACTATCAACCAGATCCCAGACAGTAGACAACTACAAAGATAAAAAAAAGAAAAGAGGAAAAATAAGGGTTTAGATCTATGGGAATGGAATGAAGCTAACTTGGGGATCAAGAAATGTATTACAGCTTATTGAATATAAGGAAAAGGCAAGCCTTTTTCATTATATTCATACGTTCCTTTGAAGTATGTTTTGTGCAGGAGACTTGGATGTCTTCCATTGAACAATCGGTAGCCTTTAAAAGAGAATGGATTTGGGGCCCATCATTTTGGTCTTTGGAGAGGAGACTGCAGACGGGGTGGGAATATTATTTAATTCCTATGCATTTCAGTTAGACAACTTAATTGACCTAATTCCTGGAAGGGCTTTAATAGTGGATGGAAATGGATGAGTCTACGCTCCATTTCATTAACATTTATAACCCTCAGATGAAATCCAGTAGAGTTATTTGCTTGAAAATGGTACAACCATTTTATTTACAACATCCAGAGTTCTTTGGGAGGAGACTTTAATTGCCCAATTCTTCTCTCACTAAAAAGCAACACAAAGAAAGTATATTGTGATTCAGATGCCCTAAGTAAGATAATTAAGGATGCTAGTCTCATAATATGTAATGACTCATCAAACCAGAAGCTAGTTTTTCATTTAAAAGGGAAATCTTTCTCGTTGATAGATCACATGCTGATTTCTACAAATATACAGATTGATTCCTTTAAATAATTCCTGTGAATTTTCAGACCATTCAGTTTTGTTAAGTTCCCTTATTCTTTCTGATAAACAAGAAAACGACAAGGTGAGATGGAAATTGAACAATACATTATTGGACTCCCTTTATCCAATTAGGTGTTAAAAGCCTATTAAAAGCTAGATTATCTGTAGCCTTTTTATATTCTGATATAGGGGAATGGTGGCAAGAGACTAAAGCTGACATAAGAAATTGGTTTAAAACTAACGGCCGAAGAATGAAAAAAGTGAATATTTTACATTATCTAGGGTTAAGGCAGCAATTGCAAAGACTAATGACAATTTCTTATTCATCCAGGAGAGATTATTCTGATCAAATCTCTTCGTTAAAAGGGGAAATGAGAGAATTTCAGTACAATAGAAGCAAAACCATGCAAGCAATACTAATTAATGGAGTCAAAAAGTCACCCATAGGAGACCCCTTTGAAATGTGTAAATTTGTTAAGGATTTTATGAAATTGGAGGAGTTGAAGAAACCTGATGGTAGTCTGGCCAAATCTGTGAGCGAAATTCGGGAGGTGATTGTGGACTATTTTGGTTCATTAAGTTCACATAAAACAATTTTTAAAAAAGATATTGATGGTTACCTAAATCAGATAATTGTCCCAGTTAGTAAGGGTTTAAACTCAGGAAATGGGATCCGATCTTTCAACAGAAATTTTGAAGTTATCAGATCTCTTAAATCAAATATTTCACCAGGAATAGATGGCCTTTCAAATAACTTATATAAAAGTTTCCCAGAAGAATTTAGTCAATGTTTGTGTCCATTATTCCAGTCCTTTTAGATAGTGAAGTAATTTTCCCCTCATTCTCAGAAGGTTTACTGACTTATATATTTAAGTCAGGTGAAAAGCAAGATATTACAAATTGGAGGCCTATTACTCTTTTAAACACTGATTACAAAATTTTTGCTAGCATCCTAAATAACCGTTTGAAAAATTTGCAGGAGCTGTGATTTCCCAATATCAGTATTGTAATATGTCAGACAGAAAACTTCAGACAGCTTTGATGCTGATTACGTAGACGTGATAGACTATCATGCAGAAATGGGATTATCAGGTTGCCTGGTAGCTGCTGATTTAGATAAGGCCTTTGACAGGGTTCATTTGCCATTTCTGTTTGCTACACTGAAGCATTACGGGCCGTTACAATTAACAAATTTAATAGAAAGGTTATATAATAGAATAATGTTTTTTCCCTTTGTTAAGGGCTGTAGGGCAGAGGGATTTCAGTTAACCTCAGGGGTACGTCAGGGGTGTCCACTCAGCCCTCTACTATATACTTTTGCAATCGATCCTTTCTTAAAAAAAGTATTAGCTGCTCCAGAATGGAAGGGTGTTAATTTTGATAAAGATAGAAATTCGCATTTAACAGTACAGGCTTATGCTGATGACTTGGTAGTTTATCTGGAGAATAGCATATCCATTCCCCTTTTTATAGCAGCCTTTGAGGATTATGCAAAAGTTTCAAATGCAAAACTTAATATAAAGAAAACAAAAGGACTTTTCATCGGTGCAAATAGATTTGTGGAGGAATGGCATGAGGGAATTCATATTTCAAGGATTCCGCTAAGAATTTTAGGGATTAAATTTAGTTCTCAGAATATTCCTAGGGAAAATTGGGAAGAGGTTATTGGAAAAATCGAGAGGAAGGTGGGCAGATGGAAACAGTGGAGGTTTCCCAAAATAAAGAGAGTTCACATAATTAAACAGTTTCTACTTCCATTTTACAGTTTGTAGCAATGATCTTTCCCTTACCAGTAGTTCTAGAAGCTAAAATCTACTGTATATTTTTTCAGATGCTTTGGGGCAGTCGATTAAACCCTGTTAAAAGGTGCTTCACTTATTTAAGGAAGAATAAGGGTGGCCTAGGGATGATAGATCCAGTAGTTTATGCTCACGTATTTTTTATTTCCAATTCAATAAAAGAAGGTCTTATAGCTGAGTTAAAGTCAGAAGCTTCCTGGAACCTAAAGGTGATGGGGAAATATTAAAGGAACTGGGTTATAACTGCTCCAAAACTTAATCGACATTTATATGTTCCGGAGCATTAAGTCAGTAGCTCAGAAATTGTTTAAATGGAAAATACAGAAACAGATGGTGTTGACATTTAATACAAGGCGATTGTATCATCACTTAATGACGACATTATATCCCCAAGAGCCAGAATTTAAGTATTGTCCATTGGTCCTGAATCCCAGGGTGTTGGCACAACTTAACAACCCAAGGATGCCAAAGAATCAGTGGGAAACACAATGGTTAATTTTTTATGGAAAGTTAAATGTAAGAGGGAATGTGAAGTATAAGGTGTTACAAGAAAGGCTATGTCCCCACTTAGAATGCATTAATACAAAGGAGACTATGGACATTTTCTATTAAACTGTTCTTATGTTTCAGGTTTATGGGTTTATTTAGCAAAATTATGGAACTTCAAGTGGATGTTTAACATGACATATGAATTTCTGATCTTTGGATGTGGCACAACTATCCAGTTAGGGTTTCATGAAGAGACCCTAGCCTTATTTTTGGGTTGTCTGAGATACTACCTATGGCAAGCAAGAATTCAGTGGGTGTTATACCAAAGGAAATTGTCTTATTCTTGTGTAAGTAATTTAATAGTTAAAGAGTTAGAGAACATTTATATTCAGGATGCTAAAAGAGTTAAGACAGAGACTTTAAGAAAATGGTGGAAAGGATTTTTACACTTTATTAAATATAAGTAGGACGAGTGTAGGGAAATCATAAGCCTTGTAGTAAAAGTTTTAGGAGATTAGGAAGAAGAGGCACTTAGTTTATGATTTATCATTGGTATCGGAGATTTATTTCATGTTGTTTTGTATTTATTGGTTGTAAAAGTTTATTTTCTTCCCTTTCTTTGGATTTTTGTTTAAATTTGATTTTCTGTGAACAAGTGAAGATGTATATGTTTATCTTACTAATAAAACACCCCTACTCTTTTCGATAAGTGCCATGGGATCTTTAACATCCACCTGAACTACCACCAATCCAGGCAGATGGGACCTCGGTTTAACGTCTCATCCGAAAGACGGCACCTCAGAAGTGCAGCACCCCTCTCATGCTGCACTACAGTGTCAGTACTAGGATATTAACCCAAGTGCCAGATGTGGGAACTGAACCCACGGCCCTCTGATCTCCCGGCCTCAGAGGTGAGTGTGCTACCTACTGAGCCACTGACACATATGAAACATAGAAACATAGAAGTTGGTGGCAGATAAGGACCGCAAGGCCCATCCAGTCTGCCCATTTCTTTTTGTACCTTATGAATGTGCCATAGGCCTGTACTCTGTCAATGGCCTATCTATTCATACTCATCTGTACTGCTCCCTTATGCCTATCCCATGCCTGTTTGAAGCCCTGCACTGTATTCATATCTACCACTTCCTTAGGTAGTCCATTTCATGCATCCACCACCCTTTCTGTGAAAAGAATTTCACATTACCCCTTAATCAGCCTCCCTCTAATCTCATGCTGTGTCCTCTTGTCCTGCTATTTTTCTTATATTGAAACATGTTAGACTCTTTCACCTTGTTAATGCCCTTAAGGTGTTTGAATGTTTCAATCATATCACCTCTCTCCCTCCTTTGCTCTAGGGTATACATATTGAGTTCAGTTAATCTATCCTCATATGTTTTCTGATGCAGTCCCTGCACCATTTTGGTTGCCCTTCTCTGGACTACCTCAATTTGGTTAATGTCCTTGTGAAGGTGTGGCCTCCAGTACTGCACACAGTACTCCAGATGGGGCCTAACCAGTGTCTTATAAAGAGGGCTTATTACCTCCCTCTTCCAACTTGTGATACCCCAACTAATACACCCCAACATCCCTCTAGCCTTACCTACTGCATTAGAGGTCTGCTTGGATGATTTCAGGTCATCAGTGATGGTGACACCCAAGTCTCTTTCTTCCCTTGTGATTGCCAGCAACTCCTCTCCCAGCCTATAGGTGGCTTCAGGGTTTCTCTTCCCTATGTGCATGATCTTGCACTTCTTTGCATTAAACCTCAGTTGCCACTCTTCTGACCATTTTGCTAGTTTATCCAGATCTCTTCTCATTCGGCCCACACCATCTGGATCGTCTATTCTGTTGCATATCTTGGTGTCATCTGCAAACAGACAAACCTTACCCTCCAGTCCATCTGCAATGTCACTGATGAAAATATTGAAGAGGACTGGGCTAGAACTGATCCCTAGGGTGCCCACTTGTGACTTGCATCTCTTGACTGTATACCGTTTACCACCACTCTCTGTTTTCTGCCTATCAACCAGTTTGCCACTCAGTTGACCAACGTCTGACCCACCCAGCCTACCCAGCTTGTTAATCAATCTTCTATGTGGAACAGTATCAAAAGCTTGCTGAAGTCAAGGTGGCAACATCAACTGCTGGTTACCCAGTCAAAGAAATCTATGAGATTAGTTTGACAGGACCTTCCTTTTGGATCCTGTGCTCCTATGGATTACAGGTGTTGCACTATCCTTTCCTTAAGAAGTGTCTTCATAATCTTGCCCACTACTGAGGTAAGACTGACTGGTCTGTAGTTCCCTGCCTCCTCCCTGCTACCACTCTTGTGGAGCGGGATCACATGAGCCCTTCTCCAGTCTTCTGGTACCTATGGCAATGACATGAATTATACAGCAACCGGGCCGGCCTGGTGGCACTGAGGGCTGAGGCGCTGGATGCCTACCTCATGCTGTGCTAGTGAACTGGGTTTGGGAATGACCCGGGTCATCATGGAGCTTATGGGGAGGAGGAGGAACGTGACTGAGCAGCCAAAAGGTGTCTCCTCCAGGGTGGTTGTCCGCCCACCCCACCACCTGTAGTTCTGCTCCCATTTGGTGGAGGTCTGTTGGGAAGTGTAGGCAGGAGGGGGTGGTGGTGATTGCCAGGGGTGGGGTGGAAAGGGCCAAGCTTGTACCCGGCATGCATGTGCGCCTCCACACACACACACGCATGTGTCTGCTGTGGAGCAAAAAGGGAAAAAAAATTATATAGCAACCAGGGTTCTAGCAAATGTAGTCTCTACCAGAAGGTATGCTTGGCTAAAGACCACAGAACTTTCTGTGGATCTCCAAATCAAAGCTGTAGACATCCCGAGGGGGCACTGTGGAGCACCCAACATGGCGGCAGCTTTTCCCTGAACTGCTGATGAGGCTACGATTAAAAGTTAAAGTTAACAGCATTTTGGTAATAGATCTTGCTCTTGGGCATCACCATTTGTGTGTGAACAGCTGGGGATTGGAGTATGGGTCTAGAAAAAAAAACACAAACATGCAGCACTGAATTTAGAAGCATATTTCTTGTCCACACCTGGCTTGGCCATGGCCAGCTAACTCAACCAATAAGAACATATAGAGGGGTGAGACAAGGTTATGTCTTAGCACCCACCCTGTTCTCAATATATATTGATACTCTTTTAAGAAAACGTAAGATAATTGATGCAGAGTGCCCCAACATTTTGGAGCAAAAATGTTCTAGTTTAGCTTTTGCAGATGATATTATATTATTCTCCTTTACCAGAAAAGGTCTACATGAGCAGATTAATTACCTAGATAATATAGCAAAAGAACTGGGTATACAGATATACAAAACAAAAACACAAATAACTGTTTTTGGAATGGGTGAACCTAAATGCTCTTGGAAACTGGGAACGGAAAATTTGGACATAGTTTTATTATGTGTCTATCTGGGTGTTACAATGACTCCAGATGGTACATGGAATAAAATATATTGAAAGAATACTCTCTCAAGCAAAGAAATGGCTTTGGCATTAGGAAAATTTAACATTGCATACAGGGTTTGTCTATAAAGCCTCTGATGGTAGCAATTAGAGCAAAATATCTAGCCCAAATTACATATGGAGCTGGGATATAGGACTTGAAAAAGAGAGAAACGATGGTTCCTACACATAGAACTCTAAGGAAAATGTTATCAGTACTGGGATCATTCCCTGCTCCATACATTAGGGCAGAACTAGGATTAGACAATATAGAAGCTATTCTGGATACCAAAAAAATTATCTTTTGGCTTAGGTTAATGAGACAGCCCTCTGATAGACTTTCAAAATTATGCTTATTGGAGAAGGAAAACTGGTTTAACAGGAATTGTTATAAACCATTATGGCTTGATGCAGTTTATAAAATGCTTGAAAGATAAATTAAATGTCTTGGAAAAATACATTGCATCTAATATTACTTTAAGTGTACAATACAAGAAATATATTAGAAAAGTCAAAGAATACTGATCATCATGGATAGAGAAAAATCAAAGTATCTAGATTTTCCCCATGGTTTGCAAATAATAATGGAACAACTTCAAACTACAGTTTTATATGGGCATCTTGACTGATCCTAAATTAAGAGCTGGTTTTATAACCTACAAATCTGAAACTTTTGATAGTAACATTCAGCAGATAAGATATAGTAAGGATAAAAACTTATCAAGTGAATGTGATTGTAAAGTGGGTGGCCCTGAAAATCTTTGCATGTAGTGTGCTTTATGTTCTGGTATAGCAGATCAAGGTTAATTCTTATTAAAGCTATTTTTGTGTGGATACTTTAGAACAACTGAAAATTGATAACTCCACACTTCTGAGAATCTTGATTTATAATAAGGATCCTGTGGCAGTGAAGGCTCTAGCTGTTTTTTTCAATTATGTTGCCCAAATTAAAAAGAGGACGGTAGCTGGTACAAAGGTGTGACAGACTATTTTATGAAATGTTAGTACTATTTTGAATGAATGTGCAATTTAAATTGAAATGAATGCTATACCAACTATTTGTCAAATAATAATTGTGTCTAGTACTTTTAAATAAGGTGGCTATAAGTGCAATATGTTTTATAAAATACTAAAAATTGTGTGTAACCCTGTCCAATATTTAAACTGACTTTTAAAACTCTATTTGTATTTGTAATGACTGTATTGTCGAACAATAAACTGAAAACTTTTGGATTTAGGATAATTTCCTCTATTTGGGATCTTGTACTGAGCCCACTGGACTTTCTAAGTGTTTCTAAGAAATGTTGTTAATCTGTTTAATAATCCTAATGCCATGTTGGTTGTTGCTCTATTTTTTGTTTCTCTGGCATGTTTCTATGTATGATATGTCCTGCCTTTAAAGGGACCAGCTTCAAACAGGAATGAGATAGCACACCACTCAATTTGTGAACTTCAGTTTATTAAATCCTGAGTATTCTCCTGTTTCCCCTACCAGTCATCTGGCATGGCTTAACAGGTAGGGGTGTAATGCAACATAATTGAGCACAGACCATCTGTTGTAAAGCCTTACTGATTTCTTTCTAGGTTTTTTCAGCCCTCCACCTATTACTTAGAATCCTATGGGGGGAAGAAATAATGGCAGATTTCCTTCGAGACATAAAGAAGGTGAGAGCGTACTCACCTACATTATTATCTTGCTGGACAGTTAATCCCTGATAGTTTCAGGCGGTTCAGACATGGCTAATAGACAATAATTTGTTGCTGGTTTTTATATAGAGTCTGTACATTTTCACACTGAAGTGCATGTTCTTTGACTTTTGTATACTCTTATGCAAATATGGTATCTGCTGTATTTCATAAAATTTTATAAATAAAAATTAAAAAAAAAAAGCTGCAGACATCCCCTTTGAGGATACTTCTCTCTTTGGCGATCAGACAGGGAGTTACATGAACAAGTTTGATAAGAATAAACCAACTTTTGAAAAAACTAGGAGAGGGGCACTATAGAAGCCATAAAGCACACCCAGAGGTTCACAAACAGATAACAGTGGAAACCTGGAGTCAGACAGTAGTGCCAGCTCAAAATAAAAACTTTATTGATAAAAAAAACAAACACTGCAGACAAAAACTAACCATGGATGAGTCACACATGTCGCCAAATATCCCTCTCCAGTGGGGGATGCCTCTCTGTTCATTTCCAGCAGTGGCAGTCTGTCACAACAGACTGATGGGTGCTGGAGGCTGTGACCGAAGGCCTCAGTCTGTCTTTTGTTACCACAATAAAACAAAGCAATTCTAGAAATTCAAATCAAATTTACCAAAAGAGATGCAGCAATTAAAAATTGGAAGTCCAAAACTGTTGTCTCTCAGTGCCTGGAGAAAGTACCAACAACAGAAGTGGAAAAGGATTATTTCTCAAGGTACTTGCTAACAAAGAAATATTAGGAGAGAGGTGACTAATATTTGACCCCAGATGCCTAAAGAAAGAAAATGCAAAATGGTTATTTACTTCCAGCTTTGCAGGAAGAAGAGAAGCTATGTTCCATGATTTAAAGGATGCTTACTTCCACATCCCAGTAAGAGCAAGTCACAGAAAACAGGCAATACCCTTTGGACTTACTTGTGACTCAAGAGTGTTCAAAAGGGCCTCCCGTGTAGTAGCAGCACTTCAAAAAATGGAGTGATAGTCTATCCATAATTAGATGAATGGTTTGCATGTGGGACAACCAAAGAACAGGATTTATCATCAAGGGAATCAACTATGCTCCTAATGACAAAGTTAGTTTATCCCAGATTTAGAGAAATCAAATCTGGGACCCACACAAAACCTGCACTTCACAGGAGCATGCAGTGTAAGCAAGGGTCTGTCTCCCCCAGAAGAGGATTTTGTCACTGATGCAGTATGCAGTCTCTTTACAAACTGAGACTAAAGGGTCCACAAATAATTTCTAGGCCTCATGCCAACCACAACCACTGTGGTACCATGGACAACGCTGCAAATCAGAAATGCATGTTGTTAACTGAAAGAGTACTGGTCCTAGTTCAGGAATCCCTAAACTGCCCTAATCCCAGTGCAAGAGAGGCTTGTTAGCTCCCTCCAGTGGTGGCACAAGTGCAGCATGTAAGAAAAGGAACTCGACTCCGTGGCGCCAGGCAACAGGGGATCACCTCGCACATTGGCAACCCGGGTTCGTGCCCAAGCCCAGGATGACAGGAGCAGAGGCTGGTGAGGTGGGTTCGGAGCGTCCATTGGATGCTATCCTCCTGGGGGGGTGGTAGTGATCCTGCATCACTCTTGAGCAGCTCCTGGTGGCCCATTGATGCGACGCATGTTGCAGCATGGATGACCATGCGCCATGGTGCATTCTGCCAGGGACGCATGTGTGAGCAGCTGCATTGTGGGGGTGGGGTGGGGGATGTGAAAAATGGCCTCCTGGTTGACCAGATGACAGTCCCCATGTGCCACGAAGCCGGAGGTGTCCCCACTGTTCCCTCACCAAGCCCAGCATAGAAGGAAATGTCCACATGGTGCATCTCCTCTCCCGGTGGTGCCACAGGAGGGAGACCCCCGCTAACAAAGGGATAGGTTGGGTCATCCAGGCCTGGTAAGTATGGAGGCAAGGGATAGCGACGGGTGGGAGGGGTCTGGCGGCAGGAGCCCTTGGCCGCCTGAAGGAGTGGTGGGCCAGGAGGGCTGGGGGCAAAAAGAAAAAAAAAAAACAGGAACTCTTTTTCTACCAGCACTACACACATTAGTGCTTACCACTGTAACTTTCTCTTAAGTTGTGGGGGTGAAGAGGGAAAACACCAGACCAAACAGTGAAAGGGGCCTGAGTCTTGGTGGAAAGAAGGGAATACACAAACCTGCTGGAGCTCCAAGCAGTGTTTCTGTCCTTGAAGTCCTCCACATTCATTAAAAACCAAGCCCTGTAGATAAGGATGGAAAATACCACCACAATGTAATGCGTAAACAAGCTGAGTGGTGTAAGATCATCAGAATTGTACAAGGGAGTGCCGAACACTTTTAATCTGGCCTACACTCTAAGTGCATGTATCACTGCAGTCAGTGTTGCTTAGAAGGAAAATGAACTGGCAGACACACTCAGCAGAATGGGCCATGTGATCTACAAGTGGTCCCTAACAGTGTTAAACTCACATTTTAGGATATGATGTGTGCCAGAGCTGGATTTGTTTGCATCACAGGAGAACATAAAGCTACCACTTTTCTGTTGAAGACCCCATCTCAGGGAACAGTTCCAGAAGATGCTGTGGGAGATGCTGTCAGTGTGTATTGGGGCAACAAGTTCCTTTATGCTTTCCCACCCTTTCCTCTGATACAGGAAATACTTCTGAAATTGAGGGTGGAACATATAACCATGATCTGCTAGTACTAGACTGGACTTGATAGCCAGGGTACTCTGTTCATTCAGATGTCCCAAAAGACTCCTTGCACTGTGCCCCTGTGTCAAGATCATCTAACAATCACGAAAGGACTGGTGAACCATCCCAGCCTAGAGTCCCTCCACCTGAAAGCATGGTTCCTAAGAGATAGAATTTTCTGACTTTAATCTCTGCTGAATTATGGAGGTCCTTAAGGTGGCTAGAAAGCCATCCACAAGGAAAACTTACAGTTCATAATAGAAAAGATTCTCAATCTGATGGCAGCCCTTCCCATTCAGCAGAGAAAGCAGATATTGCATTTACTTTGGAGTACGTGTTATATGTAAACTTACTGAGACTAAGGCCAACATTTTTAAAGGTTAATTTCTCTGATAACCTCAAAGTGGCAGGGAATGTGACAAAGCAGTGGGTAGGGCCAATGGGATGCTGGGATGGATAGGGAGAGGTATATCCAGCAGGAGGAGGAAGGTGGTGTTTCCACTGTATTGCTCGCTTGTGAGACCCCACCTGGAGACTGTGTCCAGTTCTGGAGGCAACATGTTAGAAATTACATAGACAAGGTGGAGGCAGTCCAGAGGAAGGCAACTACAATGGTGCAGGGATTGCATCGAAAGCCCTATGAAGAGAGGCTGAGGGATCTCAGCATGTACACCCTGAAAGAGAGGCTAGTGAGAGGGGACATGATAGAGACCTACAAGTACCTCCCAGGGTGGATAGAGTGCAGGAGAGTAGTCTCTTTCAAATGAGAAAGAGCACCAGGGCCAGAGGGCATACGATGAACCGGGGTGGGGGTAAGAAGGATGTGAGGAAGACCTGCTTCACTGAAAGAGTGGTGAATGCCTAGAACAGACTGCCAGAAGAAGTGGTGGAGATGAAAACAGTAGGGGGCTTCAAGAATTCATGGGATAGACATAAGGGAATACTAGTAAATAGGCAAGGAGGAGGGAGGGTCTCCAGAGACCAGTTAAGGTCTGCAGAGACAGACTAGGCAGGGATCATCTGGGCAGACTGGGTGAGCCAAGCAGTCCTTTTCTACCAACACATTCTAGTGACACCCCCTTCTTTAACAAATCATGGGAGGATGGGGTGGTACCTGAGGACTGTAGGAGGGTGGATGTGATTCCACTTCACAAAAGTGGGAGCAAGGCAGAGGCAGGAAACTACAAACCTGTTAGTTTGACCTCAGTGGTAGGGAAAATGATGGAATCACTTCTGAAGGAAAGAGTTGTTGAGTACCTAGAGGCCAGCGGGGCACAGGACCCAAGGCAGCATTGATTCACAGCGGGAAGGTCGTGTCAGACAAATCTAATAGATTTCTTTAACTGGGTGAGCAAAGTAGTAGACCAGGGAGGGGCTGTGGACATGGCCTACCTAGACTTTAGCAAGGCATTTGACACAGTCCTACACAAAAGATTAATATACAAGTTAACCTGCCTTAGAGTGGGTTCCAAGGTGGTAGCCTGGGTAATAAATTGGCTGGACAATAGGACGCAGAGGGTAATAGTAAATGGAGTCCACTCTGAAGAAAGGGAGGGTTACTAGCAGAGTACCACAGGGTTCAGTACTGGGATCGGTCCTCTTTAATGCCTTTATAAGTGACATTGCGGAGAGACTGGAAGGAAAAGTATGTCTCTTTGCAGACAACACAAAGATCTGCAACAGGGTCGATACAGACAGTGGGGTGGAAAGGATGAGAAGGGACTTGACAAGGTTGGAGGATTGGTCAAATGGATGGCAGATTAGATTCAATGCAAAGAAGTGCAAAGTAATGCACCTAGGAAACAAAAACCCAGGGAAAGAGTACACAATGGGGGTGAGATACTAACAACAACAAAAATAGAAAGGGACCTGGGGGTAGTCATATCAGATGACCTAAAGGTAGGCAAGCAGTGTGAGATGGCAGTAAGGAGGGCTGGCGGTATATTGGGATGCATAGGGAGAGGCATCACCAGTAGAAAACAGGAAGTTGTTATCCCTCTGTACAGACAGTTGGTGAGACCCCATCTGGAGTACTGCATGCAGTTCTGGAGACCCCTTCTCTGCAAGGACATAGACAGGATGTAGGCTGTCCAGAGGAGGGCAACCAAAATGGTGCAGGGTCTGCACCAGAAGACATACGAAGAGAGATTAAAGGAGCTTAATATGTATACCCTTGAAGAAAGAAGGGAGAGGGGGGACATGATAGAAACTTTCAAGTACCTCAAGGGAATCAACAAAGTCCAAGAGGTAGTATCTTTCAGAAAAGAGAATGTGCAAGAACAAGAGGGCACAATTTGAAGATAGAGGGGGACGGCTCCAGAGGTAATGTGAGGAAATATTTTTCACTGAGAGGGTTGTGGATACATGGAACGGCCTTCCTGAGGAGGTAGTGAGTCCAAAAACAGTGGGGAATTCAAGAATGCATGGGACAGACATAAGGCAATTCTAGTGGGGGGTAGGAGGAAGTAGGCTGTTGGTTAACTAGGATCTACAGCTTATCCATTAGGTAGGGAAATAGGCAGATTAGGTGAGCCAAGTGGTCCTTATCTGCCGTCAAATTCTATGTTTCTGCTATTTCTGCATTAAAGTCTATTGCCTTGGCAGGAATTTTATTTACACAGCCCAGCGTTTAAGAGGTTCTTTAAGGGCCTCTTGCATGTGTATATCCTTATTAAGAAACTTATAACCAGGGCCCCATGTTTTCTGCGATTCTGCGATTGCAGCAGTGGCCGCAGAAATCAGGGCTGACTGCAGAAATCGGTGCTTGCCGCAGAAATCAGGAAGACCAGCCACACAGCCGCAGAAATGCTAGTTATGCTATGCAATCAAACAAGACAAGGGCATAGCTACTGATATGTTAAATATACCATGGCATACATGTTCATTGGAAGGGGCAGGAAACTGATGCCATCCGCTACAAAGCCATACAGCTAGTGGCTGCATGGCATCTTGACTCGTGCTGACTCTTTTTACATAACTCTGTCCAGCCAGTATTGTGGTGGTGATGGGGGGGGGGGTACTGACGCAGGAATAGCAGAGCTTGATTAGGTCCACTGCAGTTATGATTTGCTGCTGTGTAGGTGTGGGTAGCTCAGCCATGTCAATCTATCATTGTGAGGGTGGTCATGGACCTGGTGCATGCTGAATCCTTGGAAGATGAATTTGGAAGAAAGAACTGGAAGGCAAGCTGTAGTCAAGAAGCGAGAAGATTCAGTGGTGCCCGTGGAGGTGGACTCAATCTCTGTGTGGTGACAGGTATCTGAGGAGGAGGAGCTGATTGCAGAAACATAGGGCTGGCAGCAGACTGAGCAAAGGACTCCGTCCCCACTGGTGGACATCAATCACAGTTTTGATCTGTGGGCCACAGTTCTGTACCTGCAAGTGTGAGAGTAATATCTTGGCAGATTTGAACCTGCAGCCAAAGTGGTGGCATCAAGCTCAATTCTGAAGGAGGGTCAAGTTGCCCAGCTGCAGCAGAGTTGGGAACCCGGGTATACTAGAACTGGAGCAAGCAGGTATGGAAAAAAATTGAAATGGAGAGTTTGATTACTGCTATACATAAGTTAAATGAGGGTCACTGCCTGAAGAACACCACAACCTCCTGAGTTACAGAAGAGACCATGCTAACCAACATTACTACAGCTTAATAAAATGACTCTTGCATTTTTTAGTGTGTCCCCAAAAGAAAACTCTGGAGTCAACAAATCCTATAGACATTGCAAGTTACACCCTCCTACATTGTTATAGGAAGACAATTCCCACCCACCCCCAACACACACAGATTTGCACACTACACTCAACATGTTTGTTGCAAGGCAGTTGGGGTATTCCTAATTTTAAAAAAAAATAATCTAAAAGAACATTGATCAAAATCAGAAAAAAAATGGCTTTCAAGTTGGAGTCTCTCTTTATATCTGCTAACTGTAAGGATAAATCAGAAGAAATCCAAGCAGGTTTTGCCTTCTGTATAGTTTTAGCTAAGCGTGTATGTTCCCCTCTGATTATAACCTAGGAGAACAGCAAAGCCACTAATTTCCAGAAGAAGAACAGATGAGCCTTCAAATTCAGGGTGGGAGGGAAAATTAATTAAAAGAGAACACTGATGCCCATGGCTGTGCCAGGTTTGGGTTATTGCAGTTTAATATTTGTGATAAGAAGACTACATACTGTTAAATGGCTTGCTGTTCCACTTTCAGTGTAGCAGAGTGGATGCATGAAGGCAGTCAAAGGGTTAACTAAGACTGAATCCCTTTGAACGTATGCTATTTAGCCACAGTTTATCTGCCGCAGAATGGCCGCAGAATCATCAGTTGTTCTGCCGCAGAAAGTATGAGGTCCTGCTGCAGAATGTAGGTCCACTTTGCGCAGTAAACATGGGGCCCTGCTTATAGCCAGCTTGGAACCTAAATCTGGTTCTTAGTTAATTGAACTATGCATTTACAATTACGGCCACTACTGAGCAGAAGTACCTTACATGGAAAATGTTATTCCTGATAGTTATTACTTTACCAGGGTTGATCATTGAATTACAAGCCTCAGCACTGATCCCATATTCTTGATTTTCCACAAAGAGAAAGGGGTGTTAAGAACACATGTTCGATTCCTTCCAAAGGTAACATCAGAATTCCATTTGAATCAAAGTATCACATTGCCAGTGTATTTCCCAGGGCCACATGCTAATAGAGGAGGAGAACCCCACATATTGAGTGTAAGAAGGGCCTCCGTTTTAAGTCCAGACCATAGGACATCAGAAGTGATAGCAAGCATGTTTTTACATACAGTGGTGACCCAGGATCATGCAGAAGATCCTGCAGAATTTTTCAAATTCTGCGGGAAACGTGTAATCAATGGTAGTAAATCCCTTTTGTGGTGCAGGGGTTACATCAGAAAACATATGAGGACAGATTAAAAGACCTCAATATGTACACACTGGAAGAGAGGAGGAATGGGGGATATGATAGAGATCTTCAAGTATTTTAAAGGCTTGAACAAAGTGCTGGTGGGTGACATCTTTCAGTACAAGAGTTGTACAAGGACAAGGGGCATGATATGAGATTAGAGGGGGCAGAATAAGGGAAATGTGAGGAAGTTTTCTTCATGGAAAGGATGGTAGATGCTTGGAATAGCCTGCCCCAGGAGGTGGTGGGTGCTGATTCAAGCATGCATGGGATAGGCATAAAGGAATCCTAGATTGTGGAAAGCGAGGTGAAAGACAATGACCAAGTAGGGTCAATGCGCTGATGCAGCAGGGAATACGGCAGACTATGTGGGCCTAGCAGTCCTTATCTGCTGTCAACTACTATGTTACTATGTTTTATCATGCAGGACTCTGACATTTTACCACTGTGCTTAATCCAGTGGATACAGCTGTATGGTGAGGTGTCAAAGGGAAACCCAGCCTCTAAGCAAACCAGATTGAGATGGATAGTATTCACAATACATTTCTGCTACACCAAGGCAGGCAAAGTACCCCCAGATGGGATTAAAGCACACTCCACTAGGAGTACAGCAGCATCAGTGACAGCTAGGAGGAATGTGCCACTGGCAGGAATGTGTAAAGCTGCTACCTGGTCCATAGTCCACACATTTGTATCTCACAGTTGCCTGGACACACAGGCAATCTACTTCAGAACCTATTCCCAAAGTAATCCTACAACGCAGGATACTGCTTGGCATTGGCACTAGTTTGACAAGGCTGTGGTAATCCATGGTGTTAAAAGGAAAAGTTATTCACCATTGTAACCCACTCTAGCACCAAATGTAGTAGCGATGTCTTACAAACTGCAGCATCAGCCCTGAGTTGTTGCCCCGTGACACAAATTTAGAATGATAAAGTTCAAACTCTGCAGTGTTGTCTTGCTCCGCTTGGCCTTCTAACATCAGAATTATTTCTCCACTGAAGAGACCAGTCGCCTTGGAGTCCTGTTCCAGTCAAAGTGCAAAGTTTCTTAGTTTTGCACCTTTGTTGTCTTATTTTATAAAATGTGTAAGTTTTTCAATACTCCATGTTAGTTCAGTTTAGGTTTTATTTAATTTATCTTTTAGCGTTTTTTTCTTGGTTTAGTGACGGTTCAGGAAACCAAGAAAACTGCAGTATGCATAGGTTCCCAGTTTGGGTTTCCAATATTTAAACTGTTAAACATTGTGTTTTTTTATATTTAAATTAGCTTTATTTGGCTGACCCAGTGGTGCAGCTGCTGGGCTGCCACTTGCGACGCTGGTGACCTGGGTTTAAGAACAAGCATGGGTCAGTGGGAATTAGCCAGTGGGAAGATGACTGAGCACGCCATCAGATGCTCTCCTCCTCTGGGAAGGGAGAAAGTTACCGCTGTGTGAGTACCACCTGAGTGACCACAAGTGGTGCCGGAGGCAGCACTTCTAGAGGGAGGGGGATCGGCTGGTGCCACATTGAGCACACTTGTGTGCACGCACATGCACACCCTCACCTGAGACATCACTGGGACATAGAGAGTGAACAAGAAAACACTCTGACTGATGCAGGATGAAGCTGACCTCCCACAGACCACTTGCCAGTGACCTAAGCATGCCCTCTACCTGATCTGTTTCTCCTAAGAGGATTGAGGGACTCTGACAGCCCCTCCATGAGGTAAACTATAGAGGACAGAGGTGAGGCAAGCCTGAGAGAAACTGGATTATGGGGTTGGGGGGGCAGTAGAAGGGAGCAAGTCAGAGACAGGAAACATAAAGAAATAAAAATAAATTGGCTTTAGGGACTTCCGTGGCGTCACCATTGGTAATTGAGACTTAGCTTTCAGCTTGAGTCCATGGTGGTTTAATCTAACAGCATCTGGCATCGAAAGACTGTATTTTTATATCAAACAGAGCTAAAAGATGAGTCAGGCATCTAAAACAAAGGACAGAGGTGGCACTAAAGAGACTACACACTGGGAATCCCGGCTTGCCCGCAGCCCCAGCTTGTTGCCATTCAGGGTCTTGGAGTCAGCAGAGGAGTCTGGTGGTGATGATGATGGCACACTCTCTCACCGTTACACCGGATAGACGCAAATGTAAAGGACACTAAACAGGACATGAAGCATCTTGAACACAGAATTACAGAGTTGGAGACCAGCCTGAATGATGTGAGGGAAGATACCATGAGGTTGGGCTGGGCCATTGTCTATCGGCAAAGCAAGAAAAGAGAGAGCCGACTGTGAGAGTGGAGGACGCGAATCAAGGGGCAGGAGAAAGACCATCCGCATTTTGGATTCCGAGGGCAGTGAGCAGAATAACCCACCAGAGTTTATCAGAACCTGGCTGTGGAAAGAGCTGGATATCCCTGAAACTGAACCGCTTGAGCTGGAGCGGGTCCACAGCGCTGTTGACCCAAAGCCAAAGAATGGGGCTCCACCGAGGTCTGTTTTAGTCAAATTCAGTCGCTTCCCCAGGAAATAAATGGTCCTGAAGAAAGCCTGGGGGAAACGAGACCTTAACCTGGATGGAAAAAGAGTCTTTGTTGATCAGGACTATCCGACAGTCACAATGCAAAAAAGGAAGCGAGTCCTGGCAGTAATAAAGCAGTTACGGGAGAAGCAGATTAAGGCAAAGTTACATTACCCTGCTAAGTTGCTAGTCTTCTGAAGAGTGGACAGAAGTTATATGACTCATTGGTACAAGCCGCTAAACCCTCCAAAGGTTGGCATCAGTCTTCCCAAGTATCAGCAGGATGTGGTCGAGCCAGACGCTTCTCCAGCACAAATGGGAGACTGCCAGAAAATCCATTACAGCAGCCAAAACAGAGGTTCAGGCCCAGACGAGCAGCTCTATAAGGATCTAGCCCTCCTCTGCAAGGATTTTCAAAGCAACTTTCTGACCTGAATCATGCTGTATGGGGTAAGACTTGTTCTTTTTCTGTACTCCTGACCCAAGTTCACAGCCTTTGCTTTTGAGTCGAGCTCTCACAGGCCTATTTATGACCTGGCATCTTCCCAACCCCAACCACAAGTTTTGTACTGCACCCATTAAAATGCATGACTGGTGCTAATATCTGGAACAACCGATGCCCGAAAAGGGGTTTACTGCATCTTGCTTAGCCCAGGCCACCCTTTCCACTATCCAGTTATTGTTCCTGCCATTGGACTTGGGAATTCCCCAACACAGCCTGGTATGAGGAAGATCTTTTAATTATAAAGGGCATTGGCGTGGGCGATCTCATCGAAAAACAGGAAGGCAAGGGCAGTGATAGGACCTGGTAGACTTCTGTATATCGTGCGTATTCTCTGCATCTGTCAGGCATACCCTTCTCTGGAACTCTTGGACTCTGAGTTTTTTTCCAGTGCACCACTGGACTTGCATGCGGCTACTCCTAGGTACTGAGGCTTTCCACAGTCATTTATGGTCATTTACTAGAGGGAGAACTTGCACCAGATCTGGGACTTTGCAGCTCTAGTTCTGATGCAAGAAATCAAGAGTTCAGGATGTCTTTGTTTCTCCCTTGCCGGTTGGTACTGTCCGGATAATGCGACAGCTAAGGTGACTAAGTTGACTGGGATTACCTATGCTAATCATTTCTTTCTTTTTATTTCTCTGTTCAGTGCCAAGCTTGTTACGCAGTTTCTGTTTGGTGGGATATTGGGGGTCACTGGTGGGTTAAAACGGCTTAATATTATCGTGCAGTAGGGGTAAAGATGCAGTGGGGTGTCGGGGCGGTGGGGGGGAGGCTGAGGGGAAATGGTGCAGATATGCTGGGAAGAAACAGACTGCAAGCATACAGTGACCTCATCTCAGAGGGCTCATGTGGCCACAAACTACAAGATCTGCTACAGCTGGAGAACTGGGCAAAGAGAAATGTCATGTCCTTTAATATGGATAAATGCACGGTAATGCACATTGGAAAGAATAATATCCAGAGGGCATACCAATTAAATGGACAGACCATGAAAGTAACAAAATCAGAAAAAGACCTGGGGCTGAAATCGTGGCTATCCATGGCTCTACAGTGTGACAAGAAATTAGGGGAACATTTCATTAAAGCTTACCGCATATCCCCTCGATCTGCCAGGGCACATAAAGATTTACCCGGCACAGTCCTGTTGATGATGGCGACTGTGACTGTGAAGGAGCAGATTCTCAAGGTGGCCTGTAACACAGAGCATCTAAATTTCGATGGGCATACCTTGCACTGTTTTCGGACCTCTCCTATGCTACGAGGTCCCACAGAAAAGATTCGATGGGGTCCGTGCCACTCTTAGAAGTTTAGGGTGGATCACTCCTTGATGATGCCGGCCGCCTGAGAATTTTCACGGGGTCACACATTCCAGTTCTCCGACCCAGAAGAAGCAGGCAAATGCATGCAGCAGATCAAAGGGAGTTCAAGGCCTCCAGGAGCTGGAGCTCGTGCTGATTTAGACCAGGAGTCAGATGTTGAGGACACTTGAAGGGGGTAAAGTAAAGTAAAGAGCTTATCTATCAGTGTAAACCTCAACGGAAAGATTTTGTGCGATACCAGCTACCCTGAAAACTGACTTTCTGATAATTAAACGTTTTATGGACCATCCTAAGGGACTCTTAACAGGTTTTAAATTACACTGTGTTATAACCACAGGGAGGACCTTTTACTTTCCTGTTACAAGGAATGTTTTATTTGTGGACCTGTTTAGATGTTCATGTTAATGGAAAGTTAATTCAGTTTACTAAGTATGTTTAAATCTCTACAGCATGTTGATGTTAAAATAGTTTTGAATTAAGGTTGCTAGAGTGTGAGGGGGCACACTAAGATTTTAGCTTTCCCATACTTGGTATAGGGGTCTAATTAATGCTGTATGTTGAATTTTTCCTTTTTCTCGGATTATAATACTTGGACTGATCACCTCTCATGTGGAAGTGTAGCTATCGGGACTATTTTGGAAAGATAATTTAAGTAATGTTGGTATACCCCCAAATCTGTAACTTATATGCTTAGACTAGGATATACTGTCTTAAACTAAATTTTCTGTACTAATAAGTTGATGTCTGACTATTGTATTATGAAACTCTGTGTCTATGAGAAATCAATAAACATAAAGTTTAAAAAAAAAAGAAAAAGACATGGGGATCCTAATCTCTAATGATCTAATGTTTAATGCCCACTGTACATACAAACATACGAAGAAGCCAGCAGAAGAAGGCCATTTGGTCTAGCAAGTCTGCTCATATTACAGGGTCCACAGCTTGAGCTAATGTCCCTGCCCTCCCTTCCCACTCCTCCTATCCTCCCTACCCATGATCCTTACCTTCCCCATGCCTATCCCAGCCTCTCTTAAAGCTTCCCATTGTCTTCAAAGAGATTACCTCTTCCAGCAGTGCATTCCAAGTGTCCACCACCCTGTCTGTGAAGAAGTGCTTCCTGACCTCCCTCCTAAACCTCCCACCCTCCAGCTTAAGACTGTGCCCTCTCATGTCATGGTTGCCACTCAGCTTAAAGAGACTCTCCTTATCAGCCTTATTTATTCCTTTCAAGTACTTGAAGGTCCCAATCATGTCCCCTCTCTCTCTCCTGTCTTCTAGGGAGTACATGTTCAGTGCCGTCAACCTCTCCTTGTATGCCTGCTGACCCACTATCATCTTTGTAGCCCTCCTCTGGACATTCTCCAGCAGGTTAATGTCCTTTTTTGAGGTGTGGGCACCAGTACTGAACTCCATATTCTAGATGCGGCCTTACCAGTGACCTGTACAAGAGCAGTATAACCTCCTCTCTCCTACTACTGATCCCCCAGATATGCAGCCCAGCATCTTGTTTGCCTTTGCAGCTGCTTTCTTGCACTGGGTGGAGTGCTTCAGGTCACTAGTGATCATCACTCCCAGGTCCTTCTCCTCTGATGCAGATACTCGGACTCCACCCAGATAGTACTCTGTCCTGGGATTCTTGGCTGTAATGAGGTTATAAACAAGACCGACTGAATCATGTGCTGTATTAAAAGGCATTTCTATCAAGGGATAAATCCCGTGTGGTTCCTTTGTTTAAAGGGGATAGGAAAGCTGTGCTGATTAGCAGGTGTTAGTAATGTTACTACTAACAGATATGAAAGACTTGCCCCCAAATGAGCCATATTGAACTGTACCTGACTAAATACTGATGTGAAAAACTGTGTTTTCAGTTGTTTCCTTTTTATGGACAACATTCTGCACAGTTCCCTTCACAGAACCAGTAATTTGGAGTTTTTACTATGTCATGGTTTGAGTACAGATTGCTAAACATGAGCTATTGTCCTATCAGAACCATGTTTAGAGTTTTGTGCTCAAACCTTGACATAGTTAAAATTCCAGACCACTGGTTCCATGAAGAACTAACATAATGCTGTCCATAAAAACAAAAATGTAAAATGTAGTTTTCACATCACTTTATCTGGTACAGTTACATAAGAATCATTTAGGCTTATGGATATAATTTCTACAAATGGATACGTCATAAACAGCTGCAGATTATAAATCATTTCCTGTCCTCTTTAATTCACTGGTTAGGCCACATCTGGATTATTGCTCCCCTCTGTGGAGCCCGTAGCTTGGAAGGGATGTGATGGGGCTAGAAATGATACAGAGGAGAATGACAAAAATGATCAGTGATATTACAGAGGAATCATATGCTTCAAGGTTGAAGATACTGGGATTGTACTCCCTAGAAATGAGATGTGCTGAGGGCTCTCTTATTGATTTACAAATTAATGGGAGATAGTACGCTTATGAGTGATCTAGGAATAAGCGGGCAGTACAAAATCATTTCCTAAGAAGTCATAACCAACAGCTTAGACTTACGTTTCCTAGAAGGAATTTGAGGAGATACTTTTTCACACAGAGGATAATTCCACTCTGGAATGAACTTCCTAGAGAGATGGTAGAGGCAAACACCTTTATGGTATTTAAAGCCAGACTAGATAGATGTCCTGAAGCAGGGAGGCAGACACTATGGACATTGGTCTTTAGTCTGCCTATCATACCTAGTATCATGTCCCTGTGTGTCACAGACCTGCAGTGCTTATTGAAAATGTGACTTCATAGAAGGTGTTCTTTATGCCAGATAATATTACATATAATCAATCCGGCCAAATCCACTGGAGGTCTGGACTGAGGGAGAGCTCCCCTTGTTTTTTCTAGGTTGGTCGGCTTTCAGACCACTTGGTCCCTTCAGCTGGGAGGAGTCACTCTCTCTTGGTCCGCCAAATGCCTGGAGACTACCCATCTCCCAGTTCTCTGCTTGTCAGGGGCACGGGGTGGGGGTGTGGGGCCTTCTAGAAAGAGCCCAGGCTCCAGGACAGAAGGAGTTTCCTTCTGACAACTTTCTCTTATGTTTCAGATTACTGTCTATGCATGTTGTTTTTATATGCATAGTTCTGTGTTGTTACTGTTTTTAGAACTTACTGCTGGGGTAAGGGGGTGGGATGGCCAGGGGCTTCTGTTTGGGTAAGTTTGGGGGCAGCATTGAATCTACTAATTCACAGTCCTTGCTGGGAATGCACAGCTTATTGTACAGCATTATGGACTTTTCTGTCATGGGGGGTGGGTGAGGTTCCTGCGGGTAATATCAGGGGTACCCGAGGCCCCAGATCCTAATGATAAGCACTCAAAATGGGGTCTCTTAAAGTGATATCCCTCAATGTTAAAGGGATAAATTCAGTTGTCAAGAGATATAGTGTGCTCCATGATCTGGCCCGCGCCCACTGTGATATAGGCCTTATCCAGGAGATGCACCTTTCACCAGCAGAGCATGAGAAATTGCACTGCTCCTGTGTAGTCCTCGCACCCAAGTGCAAGAAAGGCAGGGGTGTCCATTTTGGTCCAAAAAGGCCTCCCTATTCGAAAAAGTCCAGAACCTTTGCTGACCAGGAAGGAAGGGTGGTAACCCTATCAGGCAAAATTGCTGACCTCACCATCCACCTGGTTAATGTATACAGTCCCATGCCACACAAACCACAATTTTTCAGGTATGTATTTGGTTACATGGCATCCCTTCCCAAGGGGCAGATAATACTTGCTAGGATGCTAGGGTATATAGCAAAGGGGATTACATCTAGATGTAGCAAAGTCATATTGCCCTTGTACAGGTCCCTAGTGAGGCCACACTTGGAGTACTGCGTGCAGTTCTGGCATCCGTACTTGAAAAGGGATATCAAACTACGGAGACAGTGCAGCAAGAGCAACAAAGATGATCCAGGGTTGGGGGATAGAACTTTATGAGGAAAGACTAAAGAGCTCAACTTGTATACACTGGAGGATAGAGAGAGAGATGGGACATGATCAAGACCTTCAAGTACCTGAAGTGGATGAACAGAGTAGGCTTCAGTGTGGGTTCACTCTCCCAGAGGGCACTCCTGAAGTTAAAGGGGGCAGATTCAGGAGGGAAAGGAGGAGGTGCTACTTCACTGAAAGAGTGGTAACAGGGTGGAATGCACTGCCTGAGCAACTTGTATCAGTGCAGACTGTGGGTGCTTCAAGAGGGGTGGGACAAATTCAAGGGAAGTACAGTACATACGGGGGCCGTTGGGGAGGGAAGGGTTAGTGGAGGTCATCTGCACTCTAATGGGCTGAAGTGCTGCACACTCAAGCAGACTAGATAGACCATATGGCCTGTACCTGCTGGCAATTTCATAGTTTATACGTACTTAGTGGAGACTGGAACTGTGTGGAGGATCGGTTTTAGACAGATCCCATAGCTTGCAACAGGGAGGAGGGCGGCCGAGGCTTTTAAGAACCTTAAGAGAAGAAGCAGGGATGGTCGACACTTGGAGGGACGTGGCACCAGCTCAGTAGCAAGAAATTCACTTTCTACTTTCATGCAGAATTTATTATTCTAACCCCAGTAATAGTCAGGTATTCATAACTTTCTTCAGTAAGCCCTTTAGCTAGAACTGCCCAGAGAGAATAGAACACATGCAAATGATGGAACTCTTTGCATGTGATAATATTTCAAATGCTGCTCCATACTAACTGCCAATGTTCTATAACTCCTTAGATGTCACTCTCCGCCTGAAAAGTCTGGTTGCTCGGAGTCCCGCTCTGCTACTCGTTCCTGTGACGTAAAGAAACTTATAAAATATATATAAGTATCCTTTTATTTCATTTGCTGCCTTATACTTATTGTTTTTCATAGTTAAAACTTAGTTTTGGTGTTATTTAGTTATTTTTATCGGTTCCTCCTGGTTCGGTATAACCAATGGGGAACCGAGTTAGTTTACTTTATTTCAAGGTTTTCTGACTAAAAATCCTCATTAGTTATTTAATTTTCTTCATCAGTTCAGTTCCCTTCGGTTCCTTATCAGTTCCGGAACTGAACGCAACCGCTAAACTTCTATAAAAATTAAAAAATTGTTCAGTGGTTTACTTTTTTATCGGTTCACGATAAAAAATGTCAGAGAAACTGAAAAAGAAAACTGGTGAACCCGGTTTTAAAAATTGTTCCGATTGTGGGGAAGTGTTTGCTAAGGCAGACAAACATAATCTTTGTGTGGCCTGCCTTGGCTATGAGCATCTTAAGGAAGATTGTGACATCTGTAAAACCTTTCAGGAAAAACTGTGGAAAACGCCTAGACGGCTAAAGAAAAACTTCCTCCACCAAGAGGTCCCTCTGGCTCTGAGCAGCCAATACCCCCCTCCTAATGTGCGTGAAACCACTTCTGTTGTTGCCTCTAACCCTGAGACGGATGACAAAGGCACAAAGAGGACTGCTGAACTGGCTGACTCCCCAGTTCCCTCAAAAAAGACTAAAAAAACTGAAGCACACCGAACCCAACTGGACTTCTGTGCCTGCTCTGACTTTGCCTTCTCCCCAAGAAATTGCTCAGGCATTCAGTGTGATACAAGTTTTACAAGGCCTTGTGCCCACTGACCAGCAGCCACCTGTCCAAGCTCCTGTAGGACAGACTGGCAGCTCTGGGAGATCTTCCTTTATGGAGGAGGGGCTTTATAGTGAGTGTGAGGAGGAAGAAGGGATCCTATATAACCTGAGATATACACTGAGCAGGAGTCTGGCTCTCCTCCTAGAACCTCTGAGGATTATTCCTCACACTTTACCTTTGTCAGGAAGATGGCTGATGCCTGGACATCTCCACAAAGGAGGAGCTAGAAGATGAAGAAGAGGTGGAATACCTCAAAAATTATGGGGTTAACCCCACAAGAGCACTTCTCCTCCTGTCAACAAATTCTTTAAAAAAGATGCTTTGAAACTCTTATAAACCCCTAACTCTATCCCCCCTCTTGACAAGAGGATGGATAAAAAGTACCAAATGGAAAGAGAAGGGTCAGAGTTCCTGTTTACCCACCCTGGCCATCAGGGGGTGGTACAGGTGGCTGCCTTTGGTAAGGCTAGGGTCCCTCTGGCTTCACACCCACCAGATAAGGACTCTAGAAAGATTGACAGCATGGAAAAGAAGGGGTATTTGTCAGCTTCTTAGGCCATACAACAGGCAAACTTCCAGGCCTACGCTGCTCACTACCAAAAGTCCTTGTGGCAGTCGGTATTCGTCATGGCACAGAAAGTTCCCTCACCTCTGTCTGATGACTTGGCAGAAACTGCTAAATTTGGTTTAGAGGGGGCTAAATACCAATTCCAGATGGCTACTGCCACGAACGACACTGCAGCCAGATGGATGGCGAACATTATTGCCCAGAGGAGATTTGCCTGGCTGAAACCACAAATCTAACTCAGGACACCGTCAAAGGCTTTTGATTTTCCCCTGGAGGAAATGCACTCTTTAGGGAGTCAACAGTGGCTTATATGAAAAAGGTGGGTGAGTATAAGGCCACATACAGAAGCAATTCTGCTAAAGCTTCACCATCCACCAAAGCCTATGGAAGGGAGGCAGAGGCAGGTCCTTTCATACCAGGCCCTTTTTCCAACCAGTGGCTACACCCCAGTACCAGCAGTAACCACAGCAAGGGTACTTCAGGGGTAGGGGTAGAAGGGGTTCTAGGTGAGGGTCCCAAGCCCAGCCTCAGCCCCAGGCAAAGCAAACACCCTGACATGTCTATACATGCCGCCTCCTCCATATCTGTCAGAGGCAGACTGTCTCACTTCCTCCAGGCTTGGTTAAACATCACCACAGACAAGTGGGTCCTGGGGGTAGTGAGTCAGGGTCTGTCTCTGAATTTTGAATCCCTTCCTCTTCAAAAAAACACGGCTTTCTGTCCACCCTCCCTTGCAGAAAAGAAGCTGCTGGAGGCAGAAGTTGGAAACCTCCTGCTGCTAAGGGCAGGGGAACCTGTCCCAATCCAGTAGAAAGGAATGGGTTTCTCCAGGTATTTCCTCACATAAAAAAAAAAAATGGGGAGTGGAGGCCTATCTTGGACCTCAGGGCCCTAAACAAGCATCTGAAAAAGCCAAAGTTCAAAATGGTAACTCTGGCATTGATACTGCCAACACTCCAGAAATGAGATTGGCTGGCATCACTGGACCTAAAAGATGCTTATTTCCACATCCCCATAACGGAGTCCTACAGAAAATACTTCAGGTTCAGACTTCCATCAGGCCTTTACCAGTTTTCAACCATGCCCTTTGGCCTAACTTCAGCTCCAAGGGTATTCACAAAGTGCCTATCAGCGGTTGTGGCACACCTTCGAAGACAGGGTGTCACTGTATTCCCATATCTGGATGACTGGCTGGTGGTAGGGAAAATCACCAGACCAGGCCAGACAACACCTGAAGACCACCTAAGGGCTCCCAGGGTCCCTGGGGTTCCTGATAAATCACACAAAATCAATCTTTCTACCTGCACAGGTCCTGCAGTTCATAGGAGCAGAGCTCAACACTTTGCAGGGAAGGGCCTACCTGCCTCTCGACAGAGTGAGAAGTCTCCAGCTGATTGCAAACTCATTCAGCCTGTACAAGTACAAAACTGCAAGGCAGTTTCTACAGCTACTGGGCCACATGGCTGCAGCCACAGGCATAGTCCTAGACTCCAGGTTCCAAATGAAGGACATCCAGTTCCACCTAAGAGCTCACTGGTGCCAGAGAAGAGATCCTCTCTCAAAGCCTGTTCCAGTAACAGAGACCTTGTTATAGGCACTTCAGTAGTGGAAAGAGGAATCCAACCTAAAGGAAGGGGTTCCTTTCCAACAAGAGTCCCCATCAGTTGTTCTCACGACAGACGCATCTCTCCTGGAGTGGGGTGCCTATTTAGGGGACCACACAGCCCAGGGCACTTGGTCAAGTGCAGAGTCACTCCAGCACATAAACTTGCTAGAACTCAGAGCAGTGTTTCTGGCACTAAAAGCTTTCACAGCATTAGTGCAGGGAAAGGTAGTGCAAGTCAGAACAGACAGTACCACCACAACGTATTACATAAGCAAGCAGGAAGGCACCAGGTCAGGCCCTCTCTGCACAGAAGCCATGAAAATCTGGACCCTGGCTTACTCCTTGGGAGTTTCCCTACAGGCAATCCATCTACCAGGAAAGGACAATACCCTGGCAGATGCCCTGAGTCGAATCAACCAGGCCCATCACGAATGGACTCCGAACAGGCAAGTGGTGCAAATGATCTTTAGGAGTGGGCACTCCAGAGATGAGACTTGTGCATCCCACTAGAACCACCACCTGCCCAGTATTGTTGCAGGCCACCAGATCGGGTACACTTCCTCTGGATGCTCTGGCCCTGGATTGGTCAGGGAAGTATCTGTATGCCTTTCCTCCCTTCCCCTGGTATTCAGGGTATTGCTCAAGCTCAGGTCACTCAGCATCACCAATCTTGATAGCTCCAGACTGGCCCAGGCAGCCATGGTACTCTCTTCTGCTCTCCATGTCTGTAGTCGAGGCCAGTACATCTCCCTTGGAGGCACAACTTGTTAACCTCCAACCAAGGGACCCTTCTGTACCCAAACGCAGGTCACTCAACCTCAAAGCCTGGCTCTTGAAGACCTAGAATATGCAGGCTTACACCTCTCTGAAGCTGTCTTGGACATCCTGAGAGGATGCAGGAAGCCTTCCACTAAGAAAACCTATGCCTCAAAATGGAAATAGTTTTCTATTTGGCACTCAGCCAGGGACTTGGTACCTGTACAGGCTGGGGTTCCAGCTGTTCTTGATTACCTCTTCTACTGTCACTCTCTGGGACTGTAGTCCAGCACCCTGAAGGTTCACTTGGCCGCAGTATCTGCTTATATTTCTGCTGGGGAAAAGGTGACAATGCCTTCAGAACCCAGTTTTAGGAGGTTCTTTAAGGGCTTGGCCCATCTGCATCCCCCTCATAGGGAACTGGTGCCAGCATGGGACCTCAATGTGTGCATAGCTACGCTCATGGGACCTCCTTTTGAGCCCATGTCTTCAGCTTACCTAAAATATGTCACATGGAAAACAGTTTTCTTAGTGGCAATAACCTCTGCAAGAAGAATCAGTGAGCTGCAGGCTCTCTGCATTGAACAGGACTACATTTCATTTCATAGGGATAAGGTAGTCCTGAGGACAAACAGAAAATTCCTCCCTAAGGTGGTTTCTGATTTCCACCTTAACCAATCCATTACCCTACCTGTCTTTTCACTGAGCATTCCACCTCTGGTGAAAGAAGACTTCACAGTCATGTCAAAAGAGCTCTTAGCTTCTATATGACAACCACTAAAGGCCATAGGCAGGACAAGAAACAGCTGTTCCTGACTTATGGGGATGTGGGTAAGGGTAACCCAGCATCAAAAAGATCCATTTCTCGATAGATAGTCCAGTGTATCCAATTCTGTTACACTAAAGCTGGTAGGGAACCCCCGACAGGATTGAGGGCCCACTCCACAAGAGGGACAGCTGCTACCTTAGCAGCTGCCAGAGATGTTCCACTGGTTGACATCTGTAAAGCAGCTACCTGGAAAACAGTACACACCTTTACGAAGCACTACAACTTGGATATTCAGTCCAGGGGTGATGCTAGATTTGGCACAGCAGTCCTGCAAAGTCTGTTTCCAAAATAAAGATCTTCCTGGACATAAAGTCTTCACCACTCATTCACACTGATGGGATCTATGCTGGAGGTGCTAGGACCCAGCGGCAGCAAACTTTTTGCAAGAGGGCCGGCGACAGAGATGGAGCCACGAGGAGCGGCGCCACGAGCCTCGGCTCATGCGGCAATGACTATCTCGGCATCGACCCTCCAACCACCTCAGTTCCTTTTTTCCCGCCGTTGAGTGCACTTCAGTGACAATGACGCTCGCCCTCGGGAGTCAAACTTCAAACTAGCAGCATAGTTTTCAGTTTATTGTTTTGTAATTTATCTACGAATACATACCGCTTACCTTTAAATTTTACTTATTAAGAAAAATAAGTCTTCAGCCCTCCATTGATGGAGGCAACCATGAGCAGGTCAGGTAACGGTAGGGAGACTTCGTATGAAAGCTGTTCAGTCAGCCGGGCTGGGTCCGGTCCACCGCCCTCTCTGGAGGGAGGGTCTGACAATGGACGGTCCGATGCCCGGGGATGGTTGGTCCCCCGAAGCTATAAAAAGAAAACGGTCGCACTCGGCACCATTCGGCTTCGAAAGCTCTTCTTCAGCCTGTCAAAAAAGAGAAGGCAGAAGATCACGTGATGCAGGGTTCCTGGTAGCAGCAGCTTAATTTTATGGTCATAACTGAAGGAAACATTGCTTAATAGTGCACCAGGAAGACCCTCGAGCTATAGTGCTTATCCTACATAGAAAACCAGCTTGCGACTGGACACATTTGATTTAATGGAGGCCGACATGAAGCAGGCCCTTACCTAAAACTCATACTGCAGGCTACACTGGAAAAAATGCCAAGAAACAACGGGCTCAAGGAGCTGGTTCTGACAAACCGAACCCTTCATCCTCTGCTGCAACTCAATTAACAAAGATCGTTTTCTACAAAATGCTCCCCTTCAAAGAAACGGCTTTCATGACATCTGGTGAGTTGAAATCCCTTTGTAGTGATTTGATGGCTTCTGAGGAAGAGTGGGAGATACAGAGGCCCATTCGGTTTCCTTAGAGAAGTGGAGAGAAAACGGAGCCTGAAATAGCCCATCTATGCCAGCAGATTCACAAATTACAGCTGAAGACGGAGGATTTGGAGGGCAGGAGCTGACAGAATAATATCCTGGTCCTTGGCTTACGGAATCGGAGGAAGGAGCCAACATTATTCCCTTTATGCAGAGATTTTGCAAAAAGTGGTAGGCCCTTCCCCTCTCAGTTCCAACTACCAAATTGAAAGGGCACATCCCTTCCTCAGGCCTCGACCCCCTATAGGAGCTCCCCCCAGGCCACTCATTGTGAAGTTCCTAAGTTATGTGGAGAGGCAGCATGTTCTCACTAAAGTCAAGGATCTTCGGAAAATCTCATGGGAGAGTGCAACCCTCAGAATAACTCAAGATTTACCTTGGGAAATACGCCAGAAGCGGGCTGCCTTTCATTCCACTGTCAGTAAATTAATCGCTGCTGGAATCCCCTTCAGGATGCAGTACCCAGCTAAACTGCGCGTATTGGTGCAGGGAACCTGGTTTGTGTATGATACACCTGAGCAAGCAGCTTTGGACCTAACTACACGTTTTCCTAATCTCTTCAAAGAAGGCTGAACTTTTAATAATGAAATACTGCTGTTCCTTGCAGTTAAAAGAAAGGCTGTGACTGATTTACAATACCTGTATGAATGCTGAAGACGGTTTTGCCCGGTTGGGTTCATGGGGAAATTCCTGGTCTTGGGTTGGGTAGGCTTGGGGCCTTTGTTTCTATAGGGGAACTCTATTTCTGTTGGGGGTGGTTTCTGAAGGGAAGTATTTAGACCGACTGGGGTGTCTTTATTTCCTTTCCCCAACTAGTTCCTCGAGTAATGGAAGTCGCAGGGATCAGGTCAGTCACCTTTGGGTACTATTGGTGATTTGTGGGTTGGTTTCCTCCTCCTGTGTCGGTTAGCATTATGGATGGCATTACCAGGGCTAGATGCATTTTATTTGTAGCTGAATATGGGCCCTAAGTTAATTCGCGTGAACCCAGACTAGTCATTTTTTTGTTAGAGCAATTCCGGCCGAGGCCTGGCTTTTCTTTTGATTATACA
This sequence comes from Neoceratodus forsteri, assembly GCA_016271365.2. NCBI lineage: Eukaryota > Metazoa > Chordata > Ceratodontiformes > Ceratodontidae > Neoceratodus > Neoceratodus forsteri. Next base: position 215,429,393 of record CM057456.1, read on the forward strand.
GTTCTTAATTGGAGGATAGTCGGCATTCTCGTAAAGTCAGGGAGGATTTAGCAGGAGGCTGAATCAGTTTGTACCTTTCGCTTCCTTTAGGGTACCCCCCTTAGGTTCAGCCAGGAATTACTGCAGACTGGCTCGAGATTGTTAGGTCCCCCTTAATTTGGGAGAGGTCTCCTATTATAGCAGTGGTTAGAGACAGAGTGTTGGGGGGCTCAGGGGCTCCAGGTTGGAGCAGGCTCAGGAAGCTGCATAGCGTACCAGTTTGGGGGGTGATGGCGTTTTGGAATTTCTTTTCTTACTTCTTTTGCATTAGATGTTCTTTAGCCAGAGGATAATTATTATGTTGCTGGTACCGCAAGTGTTAACAGGCCAATTTTGTTTTCTTTTTTGCATTATGGGTATAAGAATCACCATCTGGGTTTGGCTAATCGTTAAGATATCATACAAGTACAGACATGCACACTTTTGGGACGAGAGGCCTAGTGTAAATAGTTATGGGGATTTATTAGAGGGGGGGAGGTAGGGGTTTTAGTGAACTCTAGACTGTTGGTACTCCGACTAAATATCTTAGCTATTATTTGAATACAGTACCTAAATTTAAATAATGTTTTTGATATCACATTTTACATTTATATATTGGTTTTGACATTGTATAACTATGTTGTTATAGGGGTTTAGCTGGGGGTGGGGATGGAGTTTGCCTCAGGGGTTTGGTTTATGTGAGGTTGGGAACTTTATTCTGGATGACTGTTGGGGATAAATATGGTTTATAGTCCTGTTAAAATTATTCGTGGAGCGTTAGAGAAGCAAGAGATGCTGAAAAGATACCAGATCATAAGCATTGTGCCCTTCTGAATGCGGGTATTATCCTGCTTCAAAGCGACTTAGTAGTATGGAGAATCACTCTGGCTATGTAGACAAAGGAATCTCAAGTTTTTGTAGCCAGGGATTCATCCTCAAGTTGTGGTGGCCATACTAATTAAAAGGAATATCTCTTTTCAAATGGAGACGACCATTACTGACTCTAGGGAGATATGTTTTAGTTAAGGGATTTTGAACAGTAGTACAGTGGTTCTGGGATCGATATATGGCCCGGTGGGAGGGGACCCAGATTTTTAATGGATCTGGCCAACAAAATAACAACACCTACTCTCCCCTTGATTTTAGGGAGTTGGAATATCCACCACCCAGGACCTGGATAGGACATATAGGCTGCTGAAACCACTTTCGCCATCACAGAATGCACTGAAGGATCTAATAGCTCTGTTGGGGCTCTGTGACCCATGGCGTACCTTAAATCCTTCACAGCAACTATATACATTCTATTCAAACATTCATCAATCTTGGTCAAGATTAGATTATATTTTAATTAGCTGTTCCCTTATGCCTGGCCTTTGCCAATCTGGTATTGAGCCCATAGTTATATCCGATCATGCAGTTGCTTGGTTAGTTCTCTCTCTGGATTCCCACAAGTTGTTAAGGGACAATTCCACTGTTTCCCATAATAAAACTCTTATTTCTACCTTTATGGAACATAATGGAGATTTTATAACAAGAGGTGACTTTCTATGGTGTACCCTGAAATGTTATCTTCGGGGAGAGTTTATTAAGATAGCTTCAAGAAGGAAAAGGCTTAGAGAAGCTAAGGCTCTATCTCTATTAACTCAGATTAAAGAGAAGGAACATGCCTTGGCCTCCACTACATCCCCGGCCACCCTAGAAGAGTTGCTAGTGCTGCATAACGAATACGCTGACCTGATAAAGGAAAAAGTGGAATATGCTCTTTTAAAGACCCAGGCCAAATATGTTGACCAAGGCGAAAAGGCCGGAAGGTTGCTGGCTTTGCAGTTGCACCAATTAGAGAGTTCCCGTCTAATCCCCTCCATTCGGTCCTCGGATGGTTCTATTAAAACTGAACCCCGAGAGGTCGCCCAAGTTTTTGAAGTATTTTATAAGACACTCTATGGAAAATGCCCTTTCCAAATATTACCCCAGGATATAGAGGCCTATTTGGATTCTCTGGACCTTCCTGTCCTAGATGACATATCCCAGTCTTCTTTAGTTTCCCCAGTAACTATTACTGAAATTGAAATGGCTATCAATAGCCTCACTCCAGATAAAGCGCCTGGTCCCGATGGGTTTCCTTCTAATTTTTATAAAATATTTTCCAAAGAGCTATCCCCCACTCTTGCTTAACTTATATAATTACATGTTCAAGGCCGACAAACTGGACCCAACCCTTCTGGAAGCAACAATCATCCTCTTACTCAAACCAGATAAGCCCCATCTAGACCCAGCAAGTTATTGGCCAATCTCCCTTTTAAATTGTGACAGTAAAGTCTTGGCCAAGGTATTTTCACTTCGGATAAAGGCTCTATGGACCCAGCTCCTAAGTCCAGAACAAGTAGGGTTTGTGTCCGGTCGCTCTTCAGTAGACCACCTGAGGACCCTTACACATATTTTTCAAGTGTCCCAATCTTCTCAGTCCCCAATGGCTCTAATTTCCCTAGATGCTGAGAAAGCCTTTGATAGAGTGTACTGGGAGTTTTTGTGGATAACTTTGAAGAAATTGGGCTTCCCTTCCCCTTTTATTGTAATGATTCAGTCAGTTTATTCCTCTCCCTCGGCCAAGATTTATTGTAATGGAGTTTTCTCTGCTAGATTCCCCTATTTACTGGCACCAGGCAAGGTTGTCCCCTTTCACCCTTCCTTTTTAATCTTTACTTAGAACCCATCCTCCGTCATATTAAACAGTCCCCTCAAATTAAAGGTATCCCAATTCTCAATCAAACCTTAACATTTTTGGTATATGCAGATGATATTCTTCTTCATCTGGAGCAGCCGGCACCTTCTTTGGAGCATGCTCTAAAAGTCATTGGCCAATATGGCAGGTTATCTAATTATAAATTGAATATTTCCAAAATGGAAATTTTTCCACTGAATAGCTACACTGCGAAATCGGACTTTGTTCACCTGGGCATTAAATGGTCCTCTCAGGCAATCAGATATCTCAGCATATACTTAACTAGGGACCCCACTTATACCAAGAAGCTCAATCTGGATGATTTAGTGGTGACCATCCAACAAGATCTCCAGAGATGGCAGAAATTACCCTTATCCCTATGGGCTCGGATAAGTGTTATCAAGATGAATGTTTTGCCCCGTTTCTTTTATCCCTTAAACTTGTTGAATTTATGGCTTCCGATATCCTTTTTTAAACAATTACACTCCATGATCTCAAGATTTATTTGGCTAGGCAAACATCCCCGTCACGCTTTCTGCAAACTTAGTATGCCCAAGGCTCTGGGGGGTCTTCGTCTTCCCAATTTTCTTTTTTATTATTGGGCAAGTCACTTAACCAAGTTGGGGAGATGGCTTTCTCAAAGGGACATGACTTATACTCCTATTTGGCTCCAGATAGAGAATAGTCTTTTAAGGTCTAGTGCCATAAACCTTCCCACCATTTTCTATTTGTCAAGAATTTCACTGCCAGTGGCATTGCAAGATTCGGTAATTAGTACCTCCCTTAAAGTCCTCTCACAGTGTTGTGCATACTTCAAGATACCCCTTAAGTATGATATGGCTCAGCTGATTCTATTAAACCCCAATATTAAAATAGATAGCTCCTGGCTTCCCAGCCAATGGCTCCCCCAGCTACTGGAGGCGTGGGTGGAAGACCTATTCTCTCAGGACAACCTTCTTTCTTCCCCTGAAATTCTCTCTAAATTTGATATCCTGAGGAACCAGATATTTAAGGTGTTCCAATTAAGACACTTTATAGGTGCATTCTTTGGTTTCAAGCCTCGAATATCAAGGGCTAGACCCCTACTGGCTCAGGTATCTGACTATGCTTCGAAACCACACTGCGTTTCTACAATATATGCCCTCCTTTTGACCACTGTCTGCTCCAATCCTCTCCCTGGTTCGCCAATCTGGAGTGCCTTACTTCCAGACTTGAACCTTGACTGGGCTCAGATCTGGAAGAACCTCTATATATACCAATCCCAAGACAGATTCAGACTTATCCAATATCATATACTGAACAGTATGTATTACACGCCTATTAGATTAGCTAAATTGGGAAGGTTACTGGATTCTACTTGTACACGATGTGGCAAAGCAGAAGGGAACATAGTACACATATTCTGGCATTGTGAAAAGGTATCCCCTGTTTGGCAGGAAATCTGATCTAAATTGGATCCCTGGTTGGGGCTGGAAGACCTTTTCACAATTGATGTCTGTTTGTTAGGTAGGTATTCCGGTATCCAAGTCAAAGAATGCAGATTCCACATGACTTTGATATCTATTATTGTTAAAAAGCTTGTTCTTAAACATTGGACGGACCAGTTAACCATTTCTTATAGTGAATGGTTAAATGACATTTCGGTCTTTTTTAGAACGGAACGATTAACTGCAGGCATTCGCAATAACATGTTAGATTTTGACAAAAAATTGGGCAAATTGTATGCATTATATTTAAAGTAGGAGTGATGTAACTTAGCTATATTCGGGGTTAATTAGGGTGCATTGGTTTTAGGTATTTTGACTAAGAGATGAAAAGGTCTCTTTCTCCTCTTTTATTAATAAATTAAGGCACACTCTAAGGGTGTGGGGGTGGGGAGGGCTAGGGGAAAATGGGTGGGGGTGTTATTTAGTTGGCTTACTTGGTAAGATTAGTGTTGGTTCACTACTGATGTATATCAAGTGTATAACCTTCCTTGTATACGTGAACATGTCCCTTCTTTTTATAAAATCAATAAAATCTTTGAATGTTAAAAAAAAAAAAAAAAAAAGAGAAGGCATCACTCGAGGTCACCTTCTGGTATGTCTGCGCTTTGACGGTCGGTCGTTGGGGTCAGATGCCGATCTCCTCCCCCGGAGTCGCCGGTTTCTCTCTCTGGTGACCGACCTCTTCATCATCGGAGCCCTTCCCCGCCTATTGAAAGGGCTTCCAATGAGCAGTTTCATCAGTGGGCCACTCTTATGGAGCAATAGGCTCGGAGGTTGGTCCAGCTGCCTGGCCTAGTCATTCAAGGCCTTCAGGTCCTTGAGGGGGCAGGTTGGGCGGTTGGACCTTCCTAGTCACGTGGCGCCATCTTCAGTGCCGTCGACTCCACGCTCAGGTGTTTCCCCCCCCCTCACATGCCTGCGGCACAGGGGGCCACACCAATGCCTTTATCTCCTGGTATTCTTCCTTCTTTATCTTCATATAAAAGTCTTCGGGGCCCTGGATTGCTTTCGGTGCCGTCGGGAGCTCTCTCAGCATCGATGGGTCTCTCAGCGTCGTCCTCAGCCTGGCACGCCTGTCAGCACCGTCAAGCCGTCCTTGGCACTGATGCGCCTGTCAGTGCCATCCTCGGTGCCGCTGGGGGTGTCAGCGCAGTCCTCGGCATCGACGCACCTGTCGGTGCCATCCTCAGCGCCGATGCCCCTGTGGGTGCCGGGGTTCTGTCGGCGCCATGTGCCAGGTTGTTTCTGACGGTGCTGTCTCCCTTGCCTTCGGTGCCATGTTCTTCTTCGGCGCCGAGGCTTGGTGCAGCGCCGTCCAGCCTTCCGAGGTTCTTGACTCCGAATCTTTTCTCTTCTTCATTTCATACTGATTTTCACTCCTTTCCTGTCCATACAGTCCCTCCTGGACTGTCAGGAGATGATACTGAGCCTGACCCAGATCTTCGACTGGGTGATGATGTTGAAGGAGCAGGGATCAATCCTGCCGCAGAGCCAGTGGTTGAAGACCTGTCATTTAAGTCTCTGCTGAAAAATTTAAATACTACTCTTTCTCTCCAGACTACTGATATCGATCCTGGGAAGCTCTTAAGACTCCAATATCTTCATATTCTAGAGATCCCTATGGATTTAACTCCCCCAGTACAACCATCTTTTGAGACGTTCTCTCAGATGGTATGGAATAATCCCGCTCTCATTCCTTCTGTGGCTAAGTCCATAGACAGAAAGTATGCTGCTCCCAAGGATTGACCCATTTTGGCCTCCCAGGCCATTTCGGACCCTATTGTAGTCCTGGCAGAGAATGATAAGGTCGTTCTTCCTCAGGCATCTACAGCCCAACCTATAAACAAAGAATCTTGCAAGATAGACACCTTGGATAAGAGAGCCTTGGCTGCCTCTACCCTGGGTATGCATATTGCCAGCTACTAGGGCTATTTCTCCCAATATGAGTATGTTCTTTGTCATTAGCTCAAACAAATGGTGGAAGTTCTGCCCAAGTCGGATGCTAGTTCAGAGGTACTTCAGACCATAACCGGGGTATCGAGTCCAACAACCAACAGGTTAAAGCAGCTATGGACACTTTTGATATTGCTTCCTGTCCGGCAGCGGTGAGCATTTGTAGCCGCCGTCACTCCTGGCTACGCACTTTGGGCTTCATGAATGATGCCCAACAGCAGGCCATGGCATTACCCTTTGACGGTATGCATCTGTTTGGGCCTCGAGTAGAGCAAGCTCTGGAGGCCACGCAGAAGACTAGGTTGGCCATTAAAATGGCTCGACCCACTCCAACCCCTTCTCGGGGAGGTGTTAACAAGCATCAATTTCACAACCATCAGTCCTTTCGGGGCAAGGGCAGAGGAGGTTGTAACAAAAAACAAGTCCCCCAGCCTCAAAAGAAAATGCAACAGAAGGCACAAGGGCCCAAAGTGCCCACTGCCACCTTCTGAGTCTCTGGTCCAGGTACCACCTCAACTACCCGAGGGGGACTCTTCTTCAGTGGTGGGAGGACGTCTGACTCAGTTCTACAACCTGTGGAAGTCCATAACATCAGACAAATGGGTCCTCCAGATAATCCACGAGGGGTACTCCCTCAACCTTTCAGAAGCCCCTCAGTATCGTCCCCCCAAATGACAGCCCAGGCTGTCAACAATACAGTCAGACCTTCTTGCCTCAGAGATACAAGGCCTTCTGAACAACAGGGCAGTATAAATTGTTCCGCTGGATCAACGAAACAGAGGTTTCTACTCCCATTACTTCCTGGTCCCGAAAAAGACTGGTGGCATGCACCCCATTCTGGACCTCAGAAAGTTAAACAAGTTTCTTTTCAAGGAAAAGTTCAAGATGATATCGCTCGGGACCCTGTTACCCTTGCTTCATCAACATGATTGGCTAGCTTCCCTGGACATGCAGGATGCTTACCAACATATCTCTATACACCCAAAGCATCACAAATACCTACGGTTTGTAGCACTGGGCCAGCATTATCAGTTCAGAGTCCTGCCCTTTGGGCTATCCTCGGCGCCACAAGTGTTTACAAAGTGTTGTGCAATTCTTGCAGTGCATCTCAGAAAGGTCGGAATTCAAGTGTTCCCATATTTGGATGACTGGCTTCTAGCAAGCCCTTCCAGGCAAGGAATTCTTGACGCTGTAGCCATGGCCTCAGACTGTCTCACGTCAATGGGAGTCCTGCTAAACCTCAAGAAATCACAGTTGCAGCTCCTTTTTATAGGAACTCTTCTGGAAACCACCTGTGTGAAAACTTTTCTTCCAGAGGACAAAAGGAATGACATCCTACAGATGGCCCGATCCATCAGAGAGAACAGCTCAGTTCGAGCTATCTCGATGCAACGGATGCTGGGTCTCATGGCATCCTCGGTGTTCACTGTACCCCTAGCATGCCTCCACATGAAAACCTCTCAGTGGATGCTCAGTACTCAGTGGTCCTCAACCACTCACCCTCAGTCCTTTCTCATCAAGGTGACAGAACCTCTGAAGAGGTCACTCACCTGGTGGTCGCAAGAGGACAATCTTCTGGAAGGGTATCCGTTTGATCCCCTGGATCATCAGATTTCCATTACCATGGACGCGTCCCTGATGGGGTGGGGAGTTCACTGTCAGAATCTCCACACCCAAGGTACGTGGACTCAGGATGAGTCCCAGCTTCACATAAATGTCCTAGAAATGAGAGCCATCCTCTATACAGTCCGGGCTTTGAAGGACATTCTGTCACAAGAACATTCTCCTTCAAATGGACAACAAAGCAGTGATGTATTACATCAACAAGCAGGGTGGTGCTCACTATTACCCTTTATGCAGGGAAGCTATGAGAGTGTGGGAATGGTGCCTAGAGCACAAGGCTCTAATTCAGGTGGTCTATCTGCCGGGAGTGCAGAACGAACTGGCAGACTGTCTCAGCAGAACAAAGACAGATCCTCATGAGTGATCTCTCGACTCGACCGTAGTTCAGTCACTATTCGCAGAGTGGGGAACTCCAGATGTGGACCTTTTTGCATCCCCACTCAACACAAAACTGCCTCTCTTCTGCTCCAGAAATCAGGATGCATTCAGGCTGCAGTGGACAAAATGCTTTCTATGCGCCTTTCCTCCTCTTCCACCAATTTAGAGGGGTACTTCTCAAATTCGAGTCTCAGGGGGACAAAATGTTTCTCATTGCTCCCTTCTGGCCTCGACAGATATGGTTTCTGTTACTCAGCAATATGTCGGAAACCCCTCCGAAAGTGCTTCTCCTTCAGATGAACCTGCTGACCTGTGGTCCATCCCAATCTGAGGTCACTTCACCTTCACGCTTGGCTCCTGAAGAGATAGAAGTGAACAGGTTCAATGACTCAGAGAGTTCCAGATATTCTTTTGGCTGCACGCAAACCAGCCACTAAAAAAACTTACACAGCCAAATGGAAGCATTTTTCTTTCTGATGTGCAAAATCCTCTTTGAATCCTTTTTCCTGCCCACCAAATAAAGTTCTAGAGTACCTTTTGGACCTCTCAAATTCAGGTCTACAATACTCTACAGTCAAAGTTCACCTTTGTGCCATTTCAGCTTATCATGAGCCAGTACTTTCCTTATCACTGGCTCAGTTACCTGTAGTTAAGAGGTTTCTTAAGGGTATTCTGCATGCCAGACCTCCTATCAGACATCCAGTCGCAGCCTGGGACATTAATCTTGTGCTAGACATGCTCACTCGAAAGCCTTTCAAGCCTCTAGCTGCCATTGGGCTGAAATTTCTCACTTGGTGAACGGCCTTCCTGGTGGCCATTACCTCGGCCCGCAGGGTCTCTGAAATACATGCCTCGGTCACAGACCCTCCGTATACTGTATTTTATAAGGACAAAGTAGTTCTTAGGACCCATCCTAAGTTTCTCCCTAAGGTTGTTTCAGAATGCCATTTAAACCAACCTTTGGTCCTACCTACCTACTTACTTTGCGAACTTCCAAAATGAAGGAGAGTGTTCCCTTCATTCTTTGGATGTCAAAAGAGCTCTGCATTTCTATTTGGATAGAACAGAAGAAATTCTCAAAGCTCAACAACTGTTTGTTTCCTTCAGCGAGACCTGGCTGGGTCAACCTGTCGCTATCAGATGCATCTCAGCATGGCTAGTGGCATGCCTTCGCCACTGTTATTCCATGGCTCAAGTTTAGCTGGAGGGCAGAGTGTACACTCACTCTACTAGAGCAGTCGTGGCATCCTTGGCGGAAATCGCAATGTGCCCATTGCAGACATTTGCAATGCAGCTACCTGGAGCTCAGTGTATACTTTTGTCAAGCACTATGCCCTGGATGTCCATGCCAGATGACACCTTTCGTTTGGCAGGACTATCCTTAACGGACTTCTGTCCTAAAATTGTGAGCTCTTGGTCTGCCTGCCGCCCTCTCAGGGTATTATTAGCTTGGTTCTCTCCCATCAGTGTGAATGAGTGGTGGAGATTTTATGTCCAGGAAGATATGGAAATTACATACCTACCATAATTCTTGATCTTCTTGGATGACGCCTCCACCACTCATTCACACACCCACCATCCCCCGAGCTCACCTCTGTTGTTGGTCTTCACTCCCTCAATCTTTAGGCTGTGATGACTTCTTTGTTGACCCTTCTTATACGGGTCACTTGGACTATCTTATGTCCATTTTTTTTTTGTTAGGCTATCCTTCTAGATTAGTTATGCTGCACCTCCTCAGGAAAAAAGGTACTGAGGCAGTTGGAGGGTCGACGCCAAGATAGTCATTGCTGCATAAACTGAGGCTCGCAGCACTGCTCCTCACAGCTCCATCTCTGGCTCCGGCTCTCTTGCAAAAAGTTTGCTCCCACTGGGTCCTAGCACCTCCGGTGTAGATCCCATCAGTGTGAATGAGTGGTGGAGACTTCATCCAAGAAGACCAAGAATTACGGTAGGTAAATAATTTCCATTTCTGTGCCCACCTCGAGTGGTACTACTTTGTAATCTGCAAAAAGTGATGAATACCTGAGTATTACTGGGGTTAGAAGAAAAAAATACTTACCATAGTAATCTTGCTTCTTCCGAATAATATTCCGGCATTCATAACTTCCCACCCTGCCTCCCCGTCCAGAACCTTTAGCCTTTGCAGTCCTGCATACTGTGCTCTCAGAGGTATAAATGCCACTTTCTGGGACAATTTTGGTAAACAGGATTCATGTTGTGTTCCCCGTTTTTCAGGTGACTGTGACTTTTTTGGGGGTATCTGTTGTGTTTTTCCTCTCCAGTTGGAGGGATTTATTTATTTATTTAGTTTTTGTTGACCGGGTAAGTGCACTAGACAAATCCAGCCTATTTTCAGGCACAACCTGGTGGAGGGGAATACAGATGAATGCCAACTGACCTTGAATCAGATTAAGCTGTTGGTGGTATTTTTAGTGAATGAGGGAAATTTGGCAAGGACACCGGGGAAATTCCCCTACTCTGCTGTAGGGGGACCCCTTGGCAGTCTATCGGCAAGATGGCTGCCATCTTGGAGGCTGGTGTTGGTTGCCTTGCTTCTCCTAACCCTTCCCTGCAAGTCTCCATGACTGTTGCTGCTCTTACACAGCGTGGAGGAACCGAGATTCTGTCTCCCCCTGTTTCTGGCTCTCCTAAGGTTATCGCACTGGATTTTCCTCTCCTAACCGTACTCCTGCTACAGAGCAATCTGACCCTGCTTTACAGCATTCTGTTTCTTCTACACCTGCATGGCCTATCTTATCTGAGGACGAGTTACAGGTACTGCGTACTTCACATAAGCACCTCGTACAGCAACTTCTCTGAGAGGATTTGCCTGTTACTACTGCTTTACCTGTGCTTGATTGTTCCTCTGCTGGGCTCCAGGACAGTTCGGAGGTGGTTACTCCTGTTGATTCTTTGCCTCCTGAGTTATCGGATGGTACTGTGCTCCCTTTTCCTCCGACTACGAGTGCTGGTCTGCCTGTTGCCTCCTGGTCCTCCTCTCTGTGGTCTCCTAAAGCCGCTCTTCGTGCGGCTGGCTGGACTACTTCCGCTATGGATTCCAGTTGGAAATCTCCGGGGCCCGTCAGTGCTGCCAACATTATTGCTACTGCTCAGATGTCTGCTGTGCCTACTACAATCCCTGTTTCGCCTGATGCTTCTATGACCCTTACTACCGCTTCTTCTGTTTGACCTCCTCCGTTACCGGATCCTGCTATGGGCCCCACCGTCATTCCACCTGCTTTGGTTTCCACGGAATATATTTCATCTGAGGATGATTCTACACTTCCCCAGTGCACTGCACCCTCCGACTCTTGTCCAGCTGCTGGATCTACAGACTCTTCTTCGTTCCGTCTTAGCGATTTATTTCAGAACATTGGCCAACCTGCTCAGTGCAGGAATGCTGTCAGATTAAAGTTTTTTGGGTGACATTTCCAAAGCTCCTACCAGATGGACTGTTTTGCATTCTATGTTACGGGACTCAGTGGGTATTGGGGCTGGGGAACTGTTTGCCTTTATTCATGTGCATGGTGAGTCTATTTATGATTTGAGTTTCAAAAATGTTTATGTATTAGAAAAATTCTGGGCTAAGTATGATTTGGTGAAATCCCAGTCTCTCTGGTCCTCCTTTATGCTTATCCCTCTCACTAAACCAACTGTTAAAATTTTAACTTTGCTATTTCTTAGTGAAGGCGTCAGTATAGCGGATATCCAGTATTGGTTGAAGCAGCGCTACGACTTGCTCGAGGCCCCTCGACCTATTTTGGACGAGGATCTCATTTGGACAGGGGGATGGAAGGTGAAGGTGCAACTAAGACAAAATGATCGGGGTATTGTGCATCTGCCTGGTAGTTTTTACATAGGAAGGGACCGGGGTCTGTGTTTCTATCAGGGTCAACCTCGTGCTTGTCGTAAGTGTGGCTCTCGGACACACCTTAGCAATACTTGTGACAAGCCTTGATGCAGTTTGTGTTTAGCATATGGGCATGTCAGTTTGGGCTGTCCAGACCCCTTGTGTTGTAACCTCTGTGATGAGTCTCGGCATTCCTATCATAGTTGCCCCAGGGCTGATCACAACCAGGTAGACCCCCCCCCAGGCTCAAGTGGCATTGATTGTTGATTCTCAAAATCAGGCCTCTTCACACATGGGAGTTGACTTGCTTCCTCAATCTCTGAGCCCTCTTGGTACGGGACTGGTTGTTCCCCTTTCTTCTGAGCCCAACGGGTCTGCTGTTGTGTCCCCTGACTTGCACAGTGTTCCTCCGGGGCCCTCCCAGGCCTCTGACTTGACTTCTATGCCACCCCCTCCCCCTCCTCCGATCCAGTCTCAGGAGGAAGAGCCATTTCAGGTAGTTACGAACATACGAACATACGAAATTTGCCAGCAGATAAAGGCCCAGAGGTCTATCAAGTCTGCTCGAATGTGCAGCTAGCACCCCTTATTCTGCAGCTGCCCCTCCCTTCCACCCTTCCCCTTCATTAACCTTCCCCCTTGTCCTGTCCCATCCTCGTTTGAAGCAGTCCACTGTTCTACTGCATACCACTTCTGCAGGTAATGCATTCCACCCAGCCACCACCTCTCTGTAAAAAGTGTCTCCTCATCTCCTCCTGAACCTTCCTCGCTCCAGTCTCATATCATGGCCCCTGGTGGCCCTCCCTCCCTTACTTTGAACAGCCCCTCTGTACCTGTCTTGTTTATTCCTTTCATGTATTTAAAGGTTTCAATCATGTCCCCTGTCTCTCCTCTCCTCCAGTGAGTACATGTTCAACTCCTTCAACCTCCTCTCATATGATAAGTCCCCAGACCCTTGATCATCTTTTGCGCCCTGCGCTGCACTCCTCCAGTAACTTAATGTCCCTTTTCAGATACGGACGCCAGAACTGCACGCAGTACTCCAGGTGTGGTCTAACTAATGACCTATACAGTGGCAGAATCACCTCCTCCCTCCTTGAGGATATACCCTTGCAATACAACCCAGCATTTTGTTGGCCTTGCACTGCCTTCCTACACTGTGCCGAGTTGTTCATTGACCCTGTGATGAGCACACCCAGATCCTTCTCCTCCTCTGTCTGGGCTAGCTGCACTCCCCTAGCTGGTAAGTCCTCCTTGGGTTCTTCATCCCAAAATGCATCACCTTGCACTTTTGGCATTAAAGCCCAGTTGCCAGGTGTCTGACCAGGTTTCAAGCTTTGCCAGATCATCCTGCAACCCCTGCCATCCCCTAGGTCATCCACCACCGGCAACCTTGGTATCATCAGCAAACAGACTGATCTTGCTCTTGATGTCCCATGATATGTCTGCAATGAATATCCCAAACAACACTGGTCCCAACACCGGGCCCTGTGGGACACCACTCGTCACTGCCCTTGGGTGTGAGGCTCCCACCCACCACCACCCTCTGTTGCCTTCCCTGCAGCCAGTTTCCTACCCATCTCACCAGCATTGCACCTGCCCCTGTGCCTACTAACTTCCTTCCCAGCCTTCCATGTGGCACTAGGTCGAATGCCTTACTGAAGTCCAGATACAGGACATCCACTGCATGTCCCCCGTCCAGTTGCCTAGTTACCCAGTCATAGAACTGACCAGGTTGGTTTGGCAGGATCGGCCACGTATGAAGCCATGCTGTCTGCTGTCCTGTAGTCCTTTGGCCTCTAAGAGGGCCACCAGCCTCTCCTTGGGATAGTCTCCATTAGCTTACCCACGATGGATGTGAGGCTCACTGGTCTGTAGTTTCCGGTTCATCCTTGGGGCCACTCTTGTGGAGGGCACCATGAGCCATCCTCCAGTCCTGAGGTACACACCCGAATGTAGTGAGGCATTAAATAGGTCTGCCAAAGGTCCTGCAAGGACCTCTGCCAGCTCCTTCAGTACCCTGGGTGGATGCCATCTGGGCCTGGTGCCTTGTCCACCCTCAGTGCCTTCAAACCCTCTCGAACTCTGTCCTCCATGATTTCCCCATCTGTCACCACTTCCCCCCCTGCGTCTGCCATTTCATAGTTGCCTCCACTAAGCGAAGTAGGGGGAAACGGAAAGCCCTTGGTTCGGGTACTCAACCTTCTATTCTGACTAGGAATCGATATAATGCCTTGCATAAGAGAAAATAGGGGAGATACTGACGGGAGAGGAGGCTGACTAGGACTCTTCTCAGACCTCCTCCAAAATGGAATATTCTTCTGATTCACAACCAGATCCTTCCCCTTCTAAGAAGCCTTCTGGTGTGACCTGATTGACTCTGTCTCTTCTGTGTCTGTTCTTCTTTCTTTTGCATATCTCTGGTTCCTTCTCTCCGCTGTTTAGCACTTAATGTGTGTAGTTTGAAATCCCATAGAAAACAGCTTCCTGCTTTACAGTTTTTACTGGATCTTGGTCAAGATTTTTACTTTCTTCAGGACACGCGTTTGAAGAGTAGACAGGATTTCTGTCACGTGAGACGCAGATGGTCTGTGGGTTCTTCATTTTGGTCTGCTGGAGAGGACATGTGTGATGGTCTGGGCATTTTCTTCAAGGGGTTTGATTTCCAGGTTAGCAGGCTTGTTGACATTCTTCCGGGTAGGGCTCTGCTCTTGGATTGTGCATATCACTGTACTCCTCTCAGACTCATTAATGTCTATGCTCCACAGAGCATTGAGGCTCGTACGAATTTATTTCGTCTTTTGCAGCCTTACTTATATATTCGTCGTCAGCTGTATCTGGGTGGTCATTTTAATTGTGGTCTTTCCCTGTCAGACAGGTGAGGTTCCACTCAGAATATTTTTGATGATATGGCTGCTTTGGGAGCGCTCATTAGGGGTGCTTCTCTTAAGGATGGTTACTGTGAAGTGCATACTTTTGGGGTTAAGACCTGCTTTAAGGGGACTCTTGCTACCCTTATTGATTTCTTATTTGTCTCCCGGAATTTTCGAGTTCGTAGTGCTACGGTCTTGCCCTGTGAAACCTCGGACCACGTGGCTCTTTTATTTCATTGCTTTCCCTCTGGTTGTTCTTTTTCTCCTCGCCCTTGTTCCAGATGGAAGTTGAACACTTCTTTACTGTTGGACGCCTGTATTTCTGCCTCTTGTCTCAAGCTCTTGAGGGCTCGGTTTTCCATCCTGGATGCCTACCACTCTCCCTTGTCCTGGTGGGAGGACACCAAGTGTGACTTGAGATCCTTTTTTTTGCAGCGGGCCAAATTTAAGACCATGAATACTTATTTAAATTACCTTCACTTCCGTCAGAAACGCTATGCTGCTATCTCTAGGACATTTGAATTTGGTATTGATCTTTCTCGAGACATACAGCTTTTAAAGTCTGATATGGCATGTTTTCAATATAATAGGGCACTTTCTCTTGCCTTTGAAGCTTGATCTGGTACACAGGGTACTAAAGCTTCCTTTGACATTTATAGAAGTTGTGCTGCTTGGGTAGCTGCTTCCCATATGGAACACCTTCTTGATCCAATTACTCATACGTTGCATAATAAATCTGATATTAAGCGTATAGTGAGTTCCCATTTAGAATTAACGTTTGGGTCCCCCTCTCTTGTTATTTCTCCTGCTGCCTATTTTTCTGACAGTTCTTTTCCTTCCATTCCACAGGAACACCTTGATGCTCTTGTTGCTCCATTTACTTTGCTGGAGGTTCAGTCTGTCATTTGGAGACAGAAAAAGAATACTTCTTCTGGTATGTATGGCCTCCCTGCTGAATTATATCAACAATTTTTGGATTTTTTTTTTTCCTGTTTTGACTTTGGTTTTTAATGCTATGCTCTCTACAAATTCTGTTTCTCATCATTTTTCTGATGCTATTATGATTCTCCTTTTTAAGAAAGGTGACAGGTCTGATATAAAGAATTGGAGGCTTCTCAGTCTCCTCAATCTGGATTATAAATTTTTTGCCACTATTCTCCTTCACCGTCTCTCCCCTTTAGCTGACCTCCTTATTTCGTCTGTTCAAACCTGTGCTGTCCCTCATAAATCCATCACCTCAAATCTGTCTCTTCTTTGGGATATTGTGTTTTCTAGTACTGCTACTTCCCCTTCTCTCTTGATCTCATTATATCAAGAGAGAGCATTTGATCGTGTGGTGCATACTTACCTTTTTCTGACCTTGTCTCAATATGGTATTCCCTTACAGTTTTTGGCCTGGATCAAATTGTTGTACGCTACTGCCTGGACTCTGCCCCATGTCAACAGGTCCCCTTGTGCTTTTTTTTATGTTTAAAGGGTGTCCGTCAAGGGTGCCCATCGAGTCCCCTGCTTTATGCTTTTCAGATTGATCCATTACTTCGGAAATTATTGGTCAGCCTTTCTGTTCCTAAGATTTTGTCCCCTTCTGGGTTGTTTCTACCTTCAGTGTCTGCATATGCTGATGATCTGTGTATTCACACTACTCCTTCTGTCACTGAGGGTGACCGCCTTCTCCTTTTTCAGAGTTTCAAATCTGTCTCTGGGTCTCAACTGAATTTTGGGAAAAGTACTGCCCTTTTTCTTCCTTTATCGGATGCTTCTGTTGCTACTCCTCCTTTCTCTCTCATCCCCCTTGCCTCTTCTCCTATTAGGATTTTGGGGCTTACGTTTGGCTCCTCTGATGATGCTTCCTGTAACTGGGAACTGGCTCTAGCTAATGCTTCCTGTCTTATTACCTCGTGGAAAGGGAAACTTATCTCTAAACGGAAGAGGGTTCTTCTTTTAAAGACTCTAGTCCTTCCTTTGTTTCTGCACTTGGCTGTGATTTTCCCTGTCCCCTTTTCTTTGGAGGCCCAGGTTTTTAATGTTTTTTTTTCAGGGGTTCTGGGGTAGTCACCTGAATCCCATTAAGTGGTCTTTTACTTACCTGGATTATTGTCATGGGGGTGTTAGGATGCTTCACCCTCTAGTTTTTTTTCATTGTCTTTTTTTGAAGTCCAATTTGCCATTTCTTCTTCACTCCCAAGCTGATGTTTGGCATTCTCTGTCTAGATGGGCTACTTGCTCTTTGTGTCGGGTGTGGCAGACCCCTCCCCTAGACATTCCTCAGAATTTTTGTTGATTTAGTCCTCCCTGTTTTCTTGTCCCCATGTTTTCAAAAGCTAGACAATGGCATTTGCAAGTCTCCTTTATTTTGGCTAACTCTCAAAAGCAATTATATAACTCTATTTTGCTTTCCCATTTTTGTGCTCTGCCTTTCATAGCTGATATTTATGGAAATCTGCTTGATTCTGCTGTTGTTTTTTTCCCAATTGACCGACCCTCGGATTCCCCTTAAAGTTTGGGATGTAACTTGGCTCTCTTGCCATGGTCGGCTGGGTGTCCACAACAACCATAAGCATAAAGCTCTGGAGGAGAGGTTTTGTCCTCGTGATACCTGTCCCAATATCCCTGAGACTATGCAACATTTTTTTATTGAGTGTCCTTTTAGTTCTCAGGTTTGGACTGCTTTGCTTCATAAGTGGAAGGATGAAGCCCTCCCTTTTACTACATATGAGATTCTGGTATTTGGTATTTACCCTTCTTCTTTGCATTCTTATCATCCGAGTACTTTGCGTTTGATATTTGCTCTTTGTTGATTTTACTTGTGGCAAGCTCGGTGTGCCTTTCTTTTACAACAATTATCTTATACCTCTGTGCAGATCATTGCTCAGATACTTCATGGTCTTGGGAACGTTTATGAGCATGAAAAGCTTTGCCTTTCTGACACTGTATTCCAAAAGTTTTGCTCTGGTTGTCTCTGGATTCTTTGATGTTATTTATTTTGCTTGTTTACATGTCCCGATTATTTATGTTTACAATTCCAGTATGCTGTAATACTTATTTATGTGTTTTGATTTCTTGCTTTATGATTTGTCTGATGTAATACACTTTTGTATATTGTGATTTCAGTTTTGAATAGACATTCCCCTACTCCTTAAAATAAAATATTTTGAACATTTTGTTGCACTCTTGATCACTTATCAAGCAAGTTTGTCACTTGCATACAAGCCACCTTGTTAATGCTTTTGGGGTCTGGTCCTATATCTGAGCTGTATAAATTGATTACTCTTTGGACCAAACCCTGCCCCCTGAAGCAGAATCATTCTGGGCATGAAGCACCAGGGTGTTCGGTTCCATGCTCTCTAAGAGTACAGAAACCATACAAAGAGAGACTAAAGAAGCTTAATATGTATACACTCGAGGAAAGAAGGGAGAGGGGGACATGATAGAAACTTTCAAGTACCTCAAGGGAATCAACAAATCCAAGAGGGTAGCATCTTTCAGAAGAAGAGATGTGCAAGAACAAGGGGGCACAGTTTGAAGATAGAGGAGGGACAGCTCAGGGGCAACGTAGGAAGTATTTTTTCACAGAGAGTGGTGGACTCATGGAGCGGCCTGAGAAGGTCATGGGATCCAAAAACAGTGGGGGATTTCAAGAAATGCAAGGGAGGACAGACATAAGGCAATTCTAGTGGGGGAGTGGGAGGAAGCAGGCTGTTGGTTAACTAGGATCTGTAGCTTATTCAATAGGTAGGGAAATGGGCAGACTAGATGGGCCAAGCGGTCCTTATCTGCTGTCAAAGTCTATGTTTCTATGTTTATGTTTTGGTGGGGATGAGATAGGGGTTATGTACATATATGGATGTTTTCTGTTTGTAGTTTTCACGTCTGTTGTAATTCTTCTTTATGTTTTGTTTTCATTCCTTATGATTCTGTATGTTGTAATACACTTTTGTATATTTTGTTTTCAGTTTTGAATAAAAAATTCCCCTACTTTTAGTGGGGGGGGGGGAGTTGATTTTGTGAGGGGGTTATATTATGATGTAATACTTTTTTCTGTTTTTGATTTTTCTTTGGTATGCTGTATTACTGTTCTGTATTTCGTTGATCTTCCTGGACATAAGTCTCCACCACTCATTCACACTAATGGGATGAGCGCTGGAGGCACTAGGACCCATCGGGAACAAACTTTTTTGTCGGAGGTCGGCACCTGAGGCGGGCGCTGCGAAGAGTGGCACCGCGAAGCCTCAGCTCATGCGTGGTATCGAATACCTCGAAGGCCAGCCTTCCAGCCACCTCAGTTCTTTTTTCCCACCGTTGAGTGCACTTAGTGACGACGTCAGTCATTGGAGTCAAACTTCAAACTAGCAGCATAGTTTTCAGTTTTATTGTTTTAGTAATATCTCAGGTAAGTATCGCTTAAGTTTATTCTCATTTACAAAGAAGTCTCAGCCTACTTTGGACGGAGTCGACCATGAGCAGGTCAGGTGGCTGTAGAGACTTCATATGAAAGCTGTTCAGTCAGCCGGGCTGGGTCCAGTCCACCACCTTCTCCGGAGGGGGGGGTCCAACAACAGTCAGTCCAATGCCCGAGGAGGTGGGCGGTCCCCTCGAAAGCATAAAAATAAACGGTCACATTCTCGACACCGTTCAGCCTCGAGCTCTTCTTCGGCCCATAGGTCAAAAAGGAAGGCATCACTCGAGGTCACCCTCTGATATGTCTGTGCATAGACAGTCAGTTATTGGAGCTAATTGCCAGTCTCCTCCTTTGGAGCCAGCTTCTGTTTCTGATAGCTAACGTCTTCGACATCGGAGTCCTTCCCCGCCCTCTGGTAGGTCTTCAGATGAGCAGTTTCATCACTGGGCTGCTCTTATGGAGCAGTGGGCTCGGAGGTTGGTCCAGCTGCCTGGCCCAGTCACTCAGGGGCCTTCGGGCTTCTTGGGAGACCAGGTAGGACAGTTGAGCCTCCCTGGTTGCGCGGCACCATCTTTGGTGCCGTCGACTCCACACTTAGGTGTTACCCCCCTCATATGGCTGCGGCGCCGGGGGCCACACCGATGCCTCTGTCTCCTGCTCTTCTTCCTCCCTTCTCCTCAAATCCTGTTTTCCGGAGTCTTGGGGTGTTTTGGCGCCCTCGGCATCGATGCTACGCTCGGCGCCATCTTCGGCCTGGATGTCTGTCTGCCCGCCTTCACGCTGTTGAGTTACTTGGCGCCATGGACCGGTCGTGCCATCCTCTGTGTCATGTGGCACCACAGTGCTGTCTTCAGCGCGTGTGTGCCTCCTTAAGTGCTGTCTCGGTCGGTGCCGGCGGCTTCTGGTGCCGTCCTCGGTGCCAGTGTCTTTCGGCCGGGCGTGGTATTTCAGCGCTGGGAGTCCTTAGGCATCGTCCATCTCAGGACTCCTCCTTCAACTCCTTTTCCTTCCTCATTTCCATCTGATTTCACTCCTTTCTGTCCATACAGTCCCTCCTGGACTGTCAGGAGATGACATTGAGCCTGACCCAGACCTTAGGCTGGGTGATGAAGTGGAAGAAACAGGTTCTATTCCTGCTGCAGAGCCTGTGGTCGAGGACCTGTCTTTTAAGTCTCTGCTGAAAAACTTGATTTCCACCCTTTCTCTCCAAACTACAGACATCGATCCTGGGAAATTGCTAAGACTCCAATATCTCCATGTTCTGGAGATCCCTACGAATTTGACTCCTGCGGTACAGCCATCCTTTGAAACACTGTCTCAAATGGTATGGAGTAATCCTGCTCTCATTCCTTTGGTGGCTAAATCCATAGATAGGAAATACTCAGCCCCCAAGGATCGACCCATTTTGGCATCCCAAGCCTTTGCAGATCCTATTGTAGTTTGGGCAGAGAATGATAAGATTAAGTCCTTCCCAAACTACTACAGCTCGACCTATTAACAAAGTCTCATAAGATAGACACTTTAGGTAGAGAGAGTCTTTACCACTTCCCTCCCTGGGTATGCATATTGCCAGCTACCAGGGCTATTTCTCTCAATATGAGTATATTCTTTGGCATTCGCTCAAACAGATGGTTGAAGCTCTTCTGGAATCGGATACAAACTCAGAGCTTCTTCAAACCATTACCAGGGGTATCGAATTCAACAATCAGCAGGTTAAAGGTGGCTATGGATGCTTTTGATACTGCTTCCAGAACGGCTGCGGCCAGCATTTGTACCCGCCGTCATTCCTGGCTGCGCACTTCAGGTTTCTGAGATGGCGCTGGCAGCAGGTAATGGTGTTGCCTTTGATGCTGTGTATCTCTTGACCCTCAAGTAGAACAGGCTCTAGAAGCTACACAAAAACTAGGTCAGTCATTAAGTTGGCTCGCCCTCCTCCTGTCCACTCTTGAGGAGGTGATAATAGACGCCAGTTCCATAACCGTCAGTCCTTTCGAGGCAAAGGCAGAGGAAGTTTTCATAAAACCCAAGCCCCCCAGCCTCAAAAGAAAACACAACAGAAGGTGCAAGGACCCAAAGCGCCCAGCGCCACCTTCTGAGTTGTTGGCCCAAGTCCCACCTCAGCTGCCTGAGGTGGACTCTTCCTCAGTGGTGGGAGGTCGTCTGATGCACTTCTACAATCAATGGAAGTTCATCACCTCAGACAAATGGGTCCTCTGGATAATCTGCAAGGGATATTCACTCAATCTTGTGGAGACCCCTCCGGATCGTCCCCCCAAACGACAGCCCAGGCTGTCAACACTTCAGTCAGACCTTCTTGCCTCCGAGATCCAGGGCCTTCTGCACAACAGGGCAGTAGAGGTAGTTCCACTGCACCAACGGAACATAGGGTTCTAATCCCATTACTTTCTGGTTCCAAAGAAAACCGGGGGCATGCGCCCCATTTTGGACCTCAGAAAACTAAACAAATTTCTGCCCAAGGATAAATTCAAGATGATTTCACTAGGAACCTTGTTACCTTTGCTTCATCAGCATGACTGGCTAGCCTCCCTAGACATGCAGGATGCTTACCAACACATCTCTATTCACCCGAAGCATCACAAATTCCTAAGGTTTGTGGCTCTGGGACAGCATTATCAGTTCAGAGTCCTGCCCTTTGGGCTATCCTCGGCGCCACGAGTTTTTGCAAAGCGTTGTGCAGTTCTTACAGTGCATCTCAGAAAGATCAGAATTCAAGTGTTCCCTTATCTGGACGACTGGCTTCTGGCAAGTCCTTCCAGGCAGGGAACTCTGGACGCCGTAGCCATGGCTTCAAGCTTTCTCACGTCCATGGGAGTCCTGCTAAACCTCAAAAAATCGCAGCTGCAGCCCTCCCAGAGACTCCTTTTTATAGAAACTCTTCTGGACACCTCCTGTACGAAGGCTTTTCTTCCAGAGGACAGAAGGAGCGATATCCTTCAGATGGCCCGTCACATTGGAGAGAGCAACTCGGTTCCAGCTCTCTCGATGCAACGGATGCTAGGTCTCATGGCATCCTCAGTGTTCACTATACCCCTAGCACACCTTCACATGAGAACTTCTCAGTGGATGCTCAGTACTCAGTGGTCCCCAACCACTCACCCACAGTCCTTTCTCATCAGGGTGACAGAACCTCTGAAGAGGTCACTCACCTGGTGGTCGCAAGAGAAAACTCTCCTAGAAGGGTATTTCATTGCTCCTCTGGATCATCAGATTTCCATTACCATAGACGCGTCCCTGATGGGGTGGGGGGCTCACTGTCAGGCTCTTCACACTCAAGGTACATGGACTCAGGTTGAGTCCCAGCTTCACATAAATGTCTTGGAAATGAGAGCCGTCCTTTATGTGGTCCGGGCATTGAAGGACATTCCCTGTCACAAGAGCATTCTCCTTCAAACGGACAACAAAGCAGTGATGTATTACATCAACAAACAGGGCGGCGCTCACTCTTACCCCTTATGCAGTGAAGCGATGAGAGTGTGGGAATGGTGCTTGCGGCACAAGTCTCTAATTCAAGTGGTCTACCTGCCAGGAGTACAGAACGAACTGGAAGACTGCCTCAGCAGAACAGAGACAGATCCTCATGAATGGTCTCTCGACTCAGCCGTAGTTCAGTCAATATTCGCAGAGTGGGGAACTCTAGACCTGGACCTTTTTGCATCCCCACTCGACACAAAACTGCCTCTCTTCTGCTCCAGAAATCCAGGACCTGGCATTTTCTGTCAGGATCGTTCAGGCTGCAGTGGACAAAACGCTTTCTCTACACCTTTCCGCCTCTTCCTCTAATTCAGAGGGTACTTCTCAAGTTTGAATCCAAGGGGGACAAAATGATCCTCATTGCTCCTTTCTGGCCTCGACAAATGTGGTTTCCACTACTCAACAGTATGTCGGCAGCCCGCGAAACCACTCCACTTCAATCGAACACTCTTGACTCAAGGGCGAGTTGTTCATCCCAACTTGAGGTTTTCACCTTCGCGCTTGGCTCCTGAAGAGAGATAGAGGTAATAGATTCAACGTCTCTTGCAGGGTTTCAGATATTGTTTTGGCTGCGTGAAGCCAGCCACTAGAAAAACTTACACAGCCAAATGGGCGTTTTCTCTGGTGCAAAATCCTCTTTAAACCCCTTTTCCTGCCCACCAGATAAAATTTTGGAGTACCTCTTAGACCTCTCAAATTCAGGTCTGCAGTACTCTACAGTCAAAGTTCACCTTTGTGCCATTTCAGCTTATCATGAGGTGGTACTTTCCTTGTCTCTAGCTCAGTTACGTGCAGTTAAGAGGTTTCTTAAGGGAATTCTGCATACCAGACCTCCTATAAGACGTCCAGTCACAGCCTGAGATGTTAATCTTGTGCTAGACATGCTCACTCGAAATCCTTTCAAATCTCTGGCTACCTGTGAGTTAAAATTTCTCACCTGGAAAACTGCCTTCCTGGTGGCCATTACCTCAGCCTGCAGGGTTTCTGAGATACATGCCTTGGTCACAGACCCTCCGTATACCGTGTTCCATAAAGACAAAGTAGTCCTTAGAACCTATCCTAAATTTCTTCCTAAGGTTGTTTCGGAGTTCCATCTAAATCAACCTTTAGTTCTTCCCTCTTACTTTGCAGACTTCCAAAATGAAGGAGAACGTTCTCTTCATTCCCTGGACGTCAAGAGAGCTTTACGTTTCTATCTAGATAGAACAAAGGACTTTCGTAAAGCTCAACAACTGTTTGTTTCTTTCAGCGAGTCCCGGCTGGGTCAACCTGTCGCTATCAGATGTATCTCAGCATGGCTAGTTGCATGCCTTCATCACTGTTATTCCATGGCGCAGGTTAAGCTGGAGGGCAGAGTGTACGCTCACTCTACTAGGGCGGTAGCAGCATCTCTGGCAGAAATCCGCAATGTTCCCATTGCAGATATTTGCAATGCGGCTACCTGGAGCTCAGTGCATACTTTCGTTAAACACTATGCCCTGGATGTTCATGCCAGACGACATCTGTCCTTTGGCAGAACCATCCTTAATGGACTTCTGTCCTAAAACTGTGAGCTCTTGGTCTCTCCTGCCACCCTCTCGGGGATTATTAGCTCGGTACTCTCCCATTAGTGTGAATGAGTGGTGGAGACTTATGTCCAGGAAGATATGGAAATTACGTACCTACCGTAATTCTTGATCTTCTTGGATGAGTCTCCACCACTCATTCACACGCCCACCCTCCATCCCCCGAGCTCACCTCTGTTGTTGGTCTTCACTCCCTCAAATCTTTAGGCTGTGAAGACTTCTTTGTTGACCCCTTCTTATAGGTCTTCCAGACTATCTTATGTCTGGTTTTGGTTAAGCTATTCTTCTAGGTTAGTTAAGCTGCCTCCTCGGAAAAAGGTACTGAGGCGGTTTGGAAGGTCGGCGCCGAGGTATTCATTACATCACGAGCTGAGGCTTGCGGTGGCGTTTTCCTTGCGGCGCGCTGCCTCAGGCGCCGACCTTCTGACAAAAATATTTGTTCCCGATGGGTCCTAGTGCCTCCGGTGCTGATCCCATTAGTGTGAATGAGTGGTGGAGACTCGTCCAAGAAGATCGAGAATTACGGTAGGTACGTAATTTCCATTTTTTTACTGTATGATGAACTGTTTCTTTGAGTCTTTTGATTTCCTTATTAATGAGCTTGTATGATCTATTCCTGATTTGTATTTGTTTCTTATGGTTCAAATAAAAAATTCCCCAACTCTTTTAGTGGGGATGGGATGGGGGTTATGTACAAATACGGATTATTTATGTTTGAAGTTCATGTATGTTGTAATACTTCTTTCTGTTGTTGATTTCTTTCATTATGATTTTGTATGCGGTAATGTAATTTCCCTACTCTTTTTGATAAGTGCCATGGGATCTTTAACATCCACCTGAACTACCACCAATCCAGGCAGATGGGACCTCAGTTTAATGTCTCATCCGAAAAAGGGGTTATGGGTTTAATTCTTACTGTTATTATTGATTATTACTGATTATTAATACTTTCCAGTATTCATAGTCCCAGGGGTCTGCTTTCCCAGGTGTCTAGGACATCTGAGGAGTTTTAGAACATTGGCAGTCAGTATGGGGCAGCATTTGAAAAGTTGTCATGTGCAAAGAGTTCCATCATTTGCATGTGTTCAAACCCCAGGAAATCTTACTGTATTCTGACTTATGCAGTATGGTCTCACCATAGGACTGCCCTGGAGCTGAAATGGTTAATAGAACCTATGCAAATGATGGAATGCTAGGCTCGAGCTTGGTTTTCAAATCACTGTCCCTGGTAAACAACTCTAAACCATCAGATTCTTTACTCTGCTTGCCTCAGTAAGACGTCTCCGGAGAGCTCTCCTTCATCGCTTGAAGAAACTTTATTTTTGTTGGTTTATTCACTAGTAAACTTTATTTTATTGGTATTCCTTTCACTGTCCTTAGTTTTCAGATAGTAATTGTTTAGATTTTTTAGTTAAGAGGGGTAAGTAGTCATTTTCTTCCCGGTTCTTTAACCGAGAGGGAACCGATGGTTTCCCTATTTGTTTTTAAATTTACAGTTTAACGTTAAATTTTCTGTTCTGTCTCGGTATAGTCGGTTAGTTTGTTGTGAATTTAACTGGAGTAACTCCTGGTTCGTGGGTCAAATTCAACCTGGGTAACTCCTGGGCTTGTTATTATTTGATTTTCCAGGGTAACTCCTGTTTTTTGTAGCCGGTTTCTGCAACCGACCAAAAAAAAAAAAAAACAACTAGATTTACTTCTTGTGTGGTATCTGAGTTATGTCACAGAAAACAAAAAAGAACATAACTCACAGGTTTCCAGCACTGTACTGAGTGTGGGGAACTTTTAGCTAAAGCAGATCCATGCCTTATTTGCTTGTTCTGTCTGGGGTGTGACCACCTACAGACAGACTGAGATTTGTGCTAACTTTTCTCAGTCTACGATAGACAGTTAAAAAGACTGAAAGAAAAGGTGGCTGAAAAGGCTGCTAACCCAGCCGTGGAGCAACCAGATGAACCGGAGGGGCTGCCCTGTGAAAGGGGTGATAGCTCTTCTAAAAAAAATACAGTGGATAAGGCTGCCAAACCGGATGTCGCGGTTAAGAAAAAGGAAAAGCACCAGAACCGCAACCAAAACAAACCATGGTTCCTTCTGCTGAAGAGATCACTAATGCGATCAGGATAATTCAAATCTCTTCAGTCCCTGGTTCCGGTTGGTAAGCAACCGGTTCCTCAAACTCCCAGTTCACAGGCAATCCCTGGTTTAATAGACCAAAGTGGGGAGCCTTTTGAGGATCATGATTTTGGAGATGAGCCTGATGATAAAGATGAGGATGAGGATTATGGGGATCCCATTGACCCAGACATTTACCCTGATCCTCATAGACCAGATTCCCCTGACAAGGGAACAGAGATTTTACCTCATATTTTGCTTTCATGAAGCAAGTGGCTCAAGTCCCTCAACCTCCCATCCCAGGAATCTGTAGAGGATGAGGAGGAAGAGGATTATAAAGAAATGATGGACGTTCCACCATCAAAGAGGTTGCTCCTTCCCCTACACAAATCCTTAAGAAGGCAGACTATGAGAGTGCTACAGACTCCCACTTCTGTCCCACCCACAGACAGAAAGGTGAACAAGAAGTACTGGGTAGCTAAGTCTGGGGCCGAGTTTCTTTTTGGACATCCCAGGCATGAAGGTGTGGTACAGGCTGCAGCTGGTGACAAAGCTGGCATCCCTCTGGCCCCCCACCCTCCAGAAAAGGATTCTAGGAGGGTGGATTCCAATGCAAAGAAAGTGCATTTAGGATCCTCACTAGCGGTTAGGCAGGCATCCTATATGGCCTACATAACCAGGTATCAGAAAAACATGTGGTCCACAGTGTGACAGATTGCCAAGGCAGCTCCCCCCCCCATGGCTGCTGACCTGGAGGAAGTTGCAAAAAGGGGCATTGAAGCTGCTAAGACATAGTTCAGGATGGCAGTGGACTCGAATGACACTGCACCCAGGCAAATGGCATCTGCTGTATCACTTAGGAGGTTTGATGGCTAAGAACTACCAATCTGTCACAAGATACTCAGAACAAAGCCATGGATTGTCCATGCGACCTTGTGTCTCTGTTTGAGGAGCAAACAGAGGCATACATGAAGAAAATGGATGAATACAAGGCTGCATACAAAAGTGCAGCAGCTAAAGAACGAGATTCCAACCCCCAGAAGCATCATACAAGGGGTGGCAGAGGCAGACCTACTTGTAGGCCTTTCTTCTAGCCTCAGGTGTTTCCCCAGTATCAACCTAGGGGATATTTCAGAGGTGGGGGCAGATGACCCCAGTGTCCAGCCAGCAACTCAGTCCAAACAGACACCCTGAGGGGACTGCTTGGGTCACCTCCCCAATTCCAGAAGGGGGCAGGCTGGCCCACTACTTCCAGGAGTGGAAAAATATCACCAGAGACAGGTGGGTCCTGGAAGTAGTGGGCCAGGATTCAGCTTCAAGGCAGTGCCAAAGCTGAGGTCAAGAACTTTCAAACCCTCTTCCCCATCAGAAACAACCCTGCTGGAAAAGGAAGTTTCAAGCCTTCTGCTGCTAAAGGCAGTGGAACCAGTCCCTTCCAACCAGATCGAAAGGGACTGTATTCAAGGTACTTCCTCACAATAAAGGCAACAGGGGAGTCGCGACCCATTCTGGATCTCAGATACTTAAACAAGCATCTGTCAAAACCAAAATTCAAGATGGTCATTCTGGCTATCATACTACCTACTGTAAGACAGGGAGACTGTCTAGCATCCCTGGATCTGAAGGACACCTACTTTCATATCCCAATTAGAAGGTCACTCAGAAAGTACCTCAGGTTCAGGTTACCATCAGGTCATTACCAATTCAGGGCAATGCCTTTCAGACTGACATCTGCTCCAAGGGTGTTCACAAAATGTCTAGCTGTGGTAGTGGCACACCTAAGGCAACAAGGGGTGTCAGTATTCTCCTACCTAGACTACTGGCTCATAGTAGGTCAGTTACACCAGCAAGTAAGGGAGGCTCTGTCAATAACACAAAACACCCTCTACTCTCTGTGGTTCTTGGTGAACCACAACAAGTCTGTTCTGAAACCAGTTCAGCTGCTCAGATTCATAGGGGTAGAACTGGATACAAGAAAAGGGATGGCTTACCTGCCTCAGGACAGGGTGGACAACCTTATCCAGGTGGCCAGTTCCTTCAAACTTCACATTTCCAGACCAGCAAGGCACTTCCTGCAATTACTAGGCCATATGGCAGCTTCCACAGCAACTGTGTCAGGGCCAGGTTCCAGATGAGAGACATTCAGTTTCACTTAAGAGATCACTGGCTCCAGAGAAGGGACTCTCTCTCAAAGTTGGTTCCAGTCACAGTCACTTTTCTCCAAGCCCTACAGTGGTGTCAGGAAAGGGGCAATCTCAGACAAGGAGTGCCCTTCCTGCAGCAGGTCCCCTCTCTGGTACTTACGACAGATGCATCCCTTCTAGGGTGGGGAGCACATCTGGGGGATCACACTGCACATGGCACATGGGAAAAGCAGGAATCTCTTCTGCATATCAACCTATTGGAGCTCAGAGCAGTTCTTCTGGCTTTAGTCATTTGTCAGTCAGATAAAAGGAAAGGTGGTCCAGGTCAGAACAGACAACACAACCACCATGCACTACATAAACAAGCAAGGGGGCACAAGGTCAACACCCCTCTGCACAGAGGCAATGAGAATCTGGGCCTTTGCATACTCCCTGGATGTTTCCTTCTCAGCTGTCCACCTTCCATGCAAGGACAATGTCTTGGCAGATGCCCTCAGCAGAATAAATCAGAACCACCACAAGTGGTCACTGAACAGACAGGTCTTGGAGACCATTTTCAAGAGATGGGGCACCCCGGAGGTGGATCTGTTTGCAGCCCCAGACAACCATCAACTCCACCAGTATTGCTGCAGGCCACCCATCAAGGGCACAATCCCTCTGGATGCACTTCTGCTGGACTGGACAGGGAGATTCCTGTATGCCTTCTCTCCTTTTCCTCTGTTACTGAAAGTGTTGAACAAACTCAGGCTTCAGCCAGCCTCAGTGATCCTTATTGCCCCACCCTGGGCCAGACAGCCTTGGTACTCCATGATCCTATCATTGTCAACAGCCAAGCCAATCAGTCTTCCCAGGAGGTACAACCTGTTGTCATCCTCACAGGGCAGGATCATGTATCCCAATCTGCTATCCCTCAGACTCAAAGCATGGCTCTTGAGGACTTAGAGTATGCAGATTTCCATCTCTCAGAAGGAGTCATGGATCTTCTGAGAGTCTCCAGGAAGCCTTCTACCAAGAAAACCTACGCCTCTAAATGGAAAAGATTTTCTGTTTGGTGTCAGGGCAAGGGGTTAGACCATGTCCAAGTCAAGTCTCTCTATAGTTCTCGACTATATGACCCATTTGCATTCCACAGGTTTAAGCATTTCCACCTTGAGTGTGCACCTGGCAGCTGTTTCAGCTTATCTATCAGCAGGTAAGACATCTTCATTGGCTTGAAGTCAATATTCAAGCAGATTTTAAGGATTACTGCATTTGCACCCACCACACAGGAGCCTGCTCCCATGTGGGATTTGAACATTTGTATTGCCCAGCTTATGCAGCCCCTTTGGGCCCATGTCTACTGCAGATCTCAAATATGTGACTTGGAAAACAGTGTTCCTGGTAGCCTCTGCTAGAAGGATCAGTGAGCTCCAGGCACTGTCCACAGAGCCTGGTTACATTGCTGTCCATAGAGACAAAATAGTTCTGAGAACTAACAAGAAATGTTTGCCCAAGGTGGTAACAGAGTTCCACCTCAACCAGTCTTTTACTTTACCAGTCTTCTTCACAGACCATTCCGTCTCAGGTGAGTGTAGACTGCACAGCCTGGATGTGAAAAGGGCAGTCAGCTACGGTACTATCTTGACCACACAAAAGGTCACAGACAAGACCAAACTCAGTTTTTCCTAACTTATGGAGAGGTGGGAAAAGGAAAGCCTGCCACAAAATGATCCATTGCACGATGGATTGTCACCTGTATTCAGTTTTGCTATAGCAAGGTGGGAAAGCAACCACCTGCAGGCTTTAGAGTCCATTCAACTAGGGGTACTGCAGTTTCTTTAGCAGCTGCTAGAGATATCCCCTAGTGGACATTTGCAAAGCTGCAACTTGGAAAACGGTCCACACATTCACCAAACATTATTGTTTGGATGTCCGGAAACCAGAGGTGATGCCAGGTTTGGCACAGCAGTCCTGCAGAGCCTGTTTCCTAAATAGGTTATAGGCCCACCTCCAAAGGCACTGCTTAATAATCTGATAAGTCAGAATACAGTAAGATTTCATGGGTTTGAAGAAAAAATTACTCACCATAGTAATCTTGTTTCTTCAGAATCTTACTGTATTCTGAGCTGCCTCCCTTCCTCCCCTACTTGAAACTCATGGTCACTGCACTACAGCTGTGGTAGAGATGTTGCAAACCTGGGGGTATATTATGTTCTGGTTTTTTTGGGCATCTGTGACTTGAGTTTTAGTGATGCCACTTTAGAAGTTGTTCAAAAAAAGGGGTAAATCACTTGTTTATACCTTATTGTTTATTAAGGAGGGTTATTATTATTATTATCATTATATTAGTTGGAAACTGCTTAGTGCATGCTTCATAATAATCTGACAGTTTAGAGTTGTTTACCAGGGACAGTGATTTGAAAACCGAGCTCGAGCCTAGCATTTCATTATTTGCATAGGTTCTATTAACCATTTCAGCTCTGGGGCAGTCCTATGGTGAGATCATATTGCATAAGTCAGAATACAGGAAGATTCCCTTAAAAGAAACAAGATTACTATGGTGAGTAATTTTTTCTTCTATTCTGTCTGGGTAGTTCTAGCTAAAGGGCTTACTGCAGAAAGTTATGAATACCTGAGTATCACTGGGAAGAAACAAGATCACTATGGTAAGTAATTTTTTCTTCTTGCATAGACAGATTCTGCACCCCAAAAGCGTGGGGTCACACGATTAGGGATCAAGAGATTCACCCCATTTATTTAACTGATCATGCCGAGATTAGTCTTATGGAGGACTTAGGACCATTGGAAAAACAATCGGTGTGGTGACTGAATGTAGGGCTCCTTAAAGATGAAACATTTAACTTAAAAATAAAAGACACTATCACTAACTATTTAAAAGAAAATGTTGGAACAGTTTTTCAGGTCAAATTCCTATGGGATGGTTTAAAAGCGGTAGTGAGGGAGTCGGACATCTCCTATGTTTCTTGTAAGAGAAAAGCAGCAGATCAGAAACAGAAGAATCTAGAACAAAAAATAAAGGAACCTGAGAGCCTGCATGGGGTGGGGGAAGCAGATGATCCGTTGATGGAAATAAAATCATTGAGAATGCAGCTAGAAGAAATCTTAGATCTAAACCTGAGAGTGCCTTAGATTTGTCACTCAGTATTACAAAGGGAAATAGGGCAGGGCATCTACTCACTTAGAGGCTTAGAAAACAGGCTGCAGATTGATTTATCCCACAAGTTAGGAAGACTCAGGGACACCTAACCTAGAAACTAAACCGAGTAAAATAGTGGTACTTTTAAAACAATTTTATTCTGAGCTCTACACATCAGAGGCCCATGCCGACCAAGCCGAAAAGACAAGACAATTTTTAGATAAACTATGGCTGCCCAAACTGTCCCCAGAACAGGCCCAATTGCTGGATTGCCCCTTTTTCCCAGGGAGAGGTTGCCACGGTAATTAAAAATCTCCAACATAATAACTCCCCAGGCCCAGACAGCTTTGTGGCCGAATTTTATCAGAAATTCCAGGTCGAACTGACCCCCTCTGTTCCTCCAGGTTTGTAACATCTCCCATACCCCTGCGGCTAGCCCGGACGTGGGTGAGAGCCGTGATCTCAGTGTTACCAAAGCCCGGAAGGGATACTTCCACATGTGGCAGCTATTGGCCAGTGTCACTTCTGAATTGGACGCAAACATCTTTGCAAGGATGATGGCTAACTGTCTGCAGCTGATCATTACCCAGCTGGTACTTCGAGATCAGGCAGGATTCATGCCAGGCAGACATCTTCATGATAATATCTGCAGGCTGCTCACCACTATAGCTGGCATGCGGAAGGGCACGGGTGGGCTGCAGGGAGTGGTGGTAGCGCTGGATGTTAAAAAGGCATTTGACTGCCTGGAGTGGTGTTTTCTTGACGTGGTCTTACAAAAATTTTATTTTGGCATTAAATTTCAGACATGGATCTCAGCTCTATACTCCAAGCCATCAGCCCAGATAAGACTGAGAGGGTCTTGTCCTCTGATCTCACAATAAAGGGAACACCAGACAGGGGTGCCCTCTTTCCCTGCTCTTATTCACACTGAGCATAGAGCCCCTGGTGGAGGTATTCAGGTCCAGCCCGGACATAACCAGTATTAAAATAGGTTCTGTTGACAACCGCATATCCTTGAACACAGACGATACGCTTCTTTATCTTCAGGATCCTGCCACCTCACTTCCTAAAGCATTGTCTCTCCTAGCAGAATATAGAAGCATCTCTGGCTTTAAAATTAATTAAACAAAATCAGAAATTCTATCCGTAGGTGCCCCGTTGCATCAGAAACTAAATCACTGACTAATTTAAAATGGTCCACTAAGGGTTTTAAATATCTGGGAGTACAGATTACGGCAGACCTAAGCAAGTTATTCCAAGCAAATCACATGCAATTGTTGGAGAGTATCCATCTAGATTGCAGTAGATGGGCAGCTCTGCCTCTTTCTTTAATGGGTCACTGAGAATCGGTCCGGATGAATATACTCCCCCGCCTGCTCTTTTTATTCAACACTCTACCTATACGACCCCCTAAGATATTTTGGACAACTATATATACAATCATAAAAAAGTTTATATGGGGGGAGGGAGAGACCATGACCGAAATGGTCAGTTCTTGGCCTTGATAAGGGAAAGGGTAGGCTAGGAATTCCTGACCTAAGAACATATTACAGGACGGCACAATTATAATTTCTAGCAGCCTACCACAGAGGCGATCATTCATTGAACTGGGTGCAACTGGAGCAAGACCTTACAGGCCCTATGACATTAACAACCATCCTTTTTAACAAATGGGATTCTAAAATAGTAGGAGCCTTGCCCAGTCCATGGCATAAAATCTTGGTACTCACTTGGAGGGAGGTAGTGCAGGATTTGAAGTTGGAAAACACTGTGCTTAAGTATGTAACGATTAGGTCGTGCAGGGACTTCCTTCCAGGGATAGACAATCCAGTGTTTGTCCAGTGGGGCAGGAAAGGCGTGTCATGAATGTCCCAACTATTTACCAGAGACACCCTAAAGAGTTATAGTCAATTACAAGACGAATTTAGCCTACCACATAAAGATTTTTATGGCTACCTGCAGATTAGACATTACTTGACGTCTGGAGGTAGGCAGGAGTCATTTGGGCACCCGAGCAAACACCCACTGACGGCTTCTTTTGGGGCTGTTGGAGGAGCAGGACAAAGGACTCACCTGATTTCAAGCTGTATAAGTTCGTGAGAAGAGATCACTCAGGTCAAAGAACAGTAATACAGCAGAAGTGGAAGAACGAGGCGGAATAACTCTGCCTCTGAAAAAGTGGGGTCAGATCTGGGAACAAGCACATAAACTACTGCCTCCCTTTGTGGAGGGAGTTCAGATAGCAAGTCTTAACTAGATACTTCGAACCCAGTTATAGCAAAGCAATATGGGAGATGTCCCTCAGATAGATGTTGGAGAGGGTGTGGTAAATGGAGACTCATGAACATATTT
Organism: Neoceratodus forsteri; assembly: GCA_016271365.2. NCBI lineage: Eukaryota > Metazoa > Chordata > Ceratodontiformes > Ceratodontidae > Neoceratodus > Neoceratodus forsteri. The sequence goes on from CM057456.1 coordinate 215,463,497, forward strand.
TCTGGGGATGCCTAACTTAAAGATTCTGGGAGAAGGTTTCGGGACCAAATGGGCTCCATACTGAAAATCCAAATCCCAGATCAGTGCCATATATTACTGCAGAGAATTCCCTTTGTGGTTATATAGGGCTGGACGAAATACTTGTTTAATATATTGGTTGTAGCTGCACAGAAGACCGTTATCAAGCAGTGGCTTTCTGACAAACCCCTGGTTAAGTATTGGTTGGCTTGTTGCCAACAAATTAAGGGACATGGAAAGGTTGTCGGCTTATTTCCACCTGAGGATAGGCCAGGTGACTACATTTCTTTGAATTTCTGACTAACTAAAAGGGAGTAACAATCATTGATGTTCTGGCCAAGGAAGCGCTAGGCCAGTGAATAAGGAGCCGATTTTGACTAGGCAGTCCTGGTTAATCAGGCTGAAAGTCCTACTCAAGGTTCCCACCCAGTAAGGAGGGGGGTTGATGGGGCAGGGAGGTTTGAGCCCGTACCTCCACAGATTACTGCACAAACTTATTAATTATTTTATATACTAATTATTTTACATTTTATCATTATTTGTACTATGAATTCATTATGTTGATATTGTGTCTTTGCTGCTCGGAGGGGTAGAGGTAGTCTTTGTAGGTACTCTGTTTTATGTAAATTGTTAACTTATTTGCTTTTTTTACTGTGTTAAAATTATTCATGTATTTCTGTTTGTGCTTTCAAACTAAACGTTGAATAAAAATTGCAATTTCAAAAAAAAATACTTTGGCTTTATTTATGTTTAAAACGGTTGTGCCTTCTTTTTTTGTTTGTGTTTGCAAACAACCAATGTATTTTGGGTGCCTTTTCCCTGTCAGAGTGACATGACAGAGAGATCTAAAATGAAGACAATTCTTTTTTTTTTAACTTGAAATTTTGATTATGAACAGAAAATACATCAGTTACAGTAGAAGCATTCACATCCTTTTCCAGAGGTCATTTCTTTGGCAGTGTTACAATTTTATACAGGTAAACTTTGCAAAAGTTAAAATATCTTAAATATAATAGAACTGAAAAAGTCCAGTACAAGTCTATATTTAAAATAATAGTCCTTCCATTCCTTTCCAGTGAAAACTATTAGAGATTTTAATCCCTACTGCTGAGAGGTGTGTATCGTCCATGAAGAATTGAGCAGGAGGGGGGAAAGAAGAACTCCAGCAGTACCTCCAGAGTTTGTGTTTCTCCACTTGTCTGGATCCCTTATAAATTAAAACTATGCTAAACCACCATTGTGAAATGCTTCTTATTCAAAGAGTTAAAAAGAAATTGAATAATTGTTCTCCATTTAAATCAATCCAAAAAACAATTATCACATCTTATTCAAGAAAAAACTGTTGTAACATCAAAAATGTAAATAAATAAAAGATATATACCAAATCGTGAATCCATTTCCTGTGTAAAATACTAGTGTAGACTTAATATAAAGATTTTCCCTTCCATCTGAGTGAGTAAACAAATTAGGGTTTATTTAATTGCTTGATCGACCTACTATTTTAATTTATTGCATAGTTTAATGCAGTATAAGGTATAAGAAATATTGCCAATGTAGGTTAAAGAGTGCCCTAAGCCCCCAACATAAACGTTGCTCCAGTACCGTATCCCTTTGTTTTTCAAGACAGTAAAAAAGAGGGAGCCGTCTGGTGTTGTGTTTCTCCACTTGTAGTCTCAATCTGGCTGTTATTGCCTCTATGTTTTTGATGGTCTGGAGGTTACAGAACCATTGATGTTGTGATAGTGGGTTAGGAGTTAACCAACTTTGAGTTATCACTTTTAAGGCTGAAATTGTGAGGGCCAAAAATAAATATATCTCAGAGGCAGTATGTACCCCCTGAGGCGGACATCCCAACACTAGATGTTCAAAATCCAGGGTATTTTCCAAACTTAAGATAGATTTAATTGTGTCACTCACCCCTTTCCAATATCCCTGAATTCTGGGGCATTCCCAAAAAATGTGGTAATGTGTGCCCCTCATTCCACAACCTCTCCAACAAATGTCTGAGGAGGTTGTGACATAATGCCTTGAGATATTAGGTGTGATAAAGTAGCAGCCAGTCACCTTCCATCGAAATTCCCATCATATTCCAGATGTTGTAGTTCTGTGGAGTAAATTTCCATATCTTTGTCTGTTCCTGTTTAGAAATGTGTACCCCATGTTCCATTCCCCAAGTGTCCTGTACTGTTTGTAGTCCCAATGTGTCAACCCCCTCCTGCATAATTTTGTATGTGCGAGAGATAAGGGGCCTGATTCCAAGACGAATGTTGCAACTCGCAGGCATCTGTGACTTGTGACATTCGCCGCTACGTCGGGGACCCTGCACCCTATTCCATAACAGGCAGGGTCCCCGGTACTTATGCCCTGTGACTTTCGGCAGCCGTAGGGTTGCGCCACAGAAAGGGTGCAACGGACCTGGGTGCTGCAAGTCACTGACAGCAGGCACGGCCCCACAGCCCCAAAACAAGCCTGCATGCCCTTGTGGGCCATGGGGGGATCAGCGGAGTGGCACAGGTTCAAGGGTGGCACCAGCGAAACACAGACCCGGGTGCCAGCGGGTGGCACCCTGGTAATGGGGGTGTTGCTCTGTAATGGGGAGGGTCCGTGGGGCATGGCTGTGTGCGGGTTAAAGTGCTGTGGGGGGTGGGGGCAACTGTTGTTTTGCCAGGACGGAAGCCCATTAGACCAGCTACCAGCTGATCTAACCCTGCAGTGCTGCAGTGCGTCTTGGAATAGCATAACTGGGTTACAGCAGCTGCCCTTTCAGAATAGGGTGCAGATGCCGCCGTAACCCCCACTTCCACCATGCCATAGAGGCTGTGGCAAGCAGATGTCCCCCTGGGCGCAGGCCACCTCTTGGAATCTCAACCGGCATAACGCATGTTGCAAGGTGCGACTTGCACCATTGGGTTTAGTGCAAGTTGCCTTGTAACATGCGTAACCCTTTTGGAATTGGGCCCATGATGTTTAGTGTTTGACAGTAGAGCTTTAGTTTGAATTAAAGAAGTTGCTGTATGTAGGGGGGGGCTGTCAGGGTTGTGACCCCTACTTTGTTATTTATGTAGTGGTGGCATTGGAGGTATCTGTAAAAATCCTGTTTAGGTAGGCCAGATTCTTTTTGCAATGACAAATAGTCCTTAACTACTTCCCCTTTCATAAAGTGATACAGATGTGTTAGCCCTGCCTTAGCCCAATCTCCAAGGTAACTGTCTATACTCTGCGCTGGGAAATCTGGGAGATGACAAAGAGGTATAAGCTGCCACCCCGGGCCTAGTGGTTCCCACTTAGCCCTAGCTTTTAGCCACATAGCCATCATATGTCTGCTTCAGCTGTTCCTAATTTGTGGTAAGTCTTTGGCCAGAACAAGCCATGGGAGGAAGTGCAGAGGTATTGTGGGATATACCATATACTCCAAAGCCCCCCAAGTCCCCAAGCTCGAATGGTTAAGTATATGCATCAGTGGGGTTAATTGTGCTGCTAGGTAATAGGTCTGGAAGTCCCAGAACCCCCACCCACCCTTTTTCTTCGATTCCACCAATATTGTTCTTTTGATTCGAGGTGGTTTCCCTGCCTATATGAAACATTCCACTTTTTTATTAAGTTGTTTCCATTCAGAATGGGGGATTTGTATTGGGAGAGATGAGAATAAGAACATCAACTTAGGCAAAATGTTCATTTTTATGGTATCCAGCCGGTGTGAGAAGGAGAGTGGTAATACCTGCCATCTATTAAGGTCTTCACAAAATCTGTTGCAATATTTTGCCATAATTGTCTTTATAAAATTGGGTTAAATGAGTTGGAATCTAAGCACCCAAGTATCTTACCCTATATTTTACCCATTTAAAGGGGATTTTAGATTTTAATGCCAGGTGAACAACTCCACCCACCAATAATACCTCAGACTTATCCATATTAATCTTAAACCCTGATATGGAACCATACTCTTTCTGCAATTGGAGAAGTGAGTGGAGTGACTCTGAGGGTTATCCAAATAGACAAGAGTATCATCTGCATACATGGAAAGTTTACATTGGTGTTGCCCAATTTGTATTCCTTGAATCTCTGACTTCTGCCGGATTGCTGCTGCCAATGGTTCTAAGTTGAGTGCAAACAGCAAGGGTGGCAAGGGGCACCCCTGCCAAGTTCCTCTAACTATTTTTAAGGGTTCTGAGAGTGTCCCATTGACTCTAACCCAGGCTGTTGGGCTATTATAGTAGAGCAATACCCACTGCAAGAAGTGGTTCCCCAGACCCATATGTGTCAATATTGCCCTTAGGTATTCCCAGTTCAGACGATCAAATGCCTTTTCAGCGTCTAAGAAAATAGCCAGCTGGGCTGACTGGGTTGGTGGACATTAAGCAGCTTTCTAATGTTGTCTGCTAAATGCTAGTTGGGTATAAACCCTGTTTGGTCTGGGTGAATCAAGTAATGTGTACACTTTTGTAATCTTACTGAAAGAATTTTAGTGAGAATTTTGAGATCCTGGTTTAGGAGTGAGATTGGCCGGTATGCTTCACAGAGGTGTTTTGGTTTTCCAATTTTTGGGAGAACTGCTATGAGGGCATCTTTCCAGGTATTTGGGATTTTTTTCTCTTGTATGCAGTCATGAAAAACTTGAGCTAATATGGGGTAACAGTGTTTATAAACGTTTTATAAAATTCAGAACAAAAGTCATCTGGGCCTGGCATTTTACCAAAGGGTAGTGCTTTAATTGTTTGTCTGACTTCTTGTTCTGCAATAACTGTGTTTAAATTCTAACCCCAGTAATGCTCAGGATATTCATAACTTTATGCAGTAAGCCTGGAGGGTTGGACTGCCCGGAGAGATGGAACACATGCAAATGAGTAGAATTCTTTGCACATGAGCATCTTTCAAATACTGCCTCTACCAACTGTAGTGTTCTAACCTACTCAGATTTTTCTCTCCGCCTGAAACTTTAGTCGCTCGGCGTGGTTGTCTTACTTTTTCGCATGAAAGAAGATTCAAAACCTTAAAAAACGTAAGTATTTTCTATTTCTTTTATTGCCTCTACTGATTGTTAGTGTAAATCTTGTTTGTTGCTTAAATTACGTTTATTTTCCGGTTCCTCGCGGTTCAGAATAACCATGGGGGAACCGGGTTAGTTGTTTTAGTTATTGGAGTTCTCTGATTAAAGAGCCTTGTTTTTTGACTATTATTAGTTTCGTTTTTTAGTGTATTTTATTGTTTTTGTAACTGCTTTTTATCAGTTACAGAACTGCTGATCCGGTTCACCTGTCATCTCCTGGGTTTAGTTCCTATCGGTTCCAGAACCGTCCGCAAAAAAAAAAAAGGTGTAACGTTTAAATAACTGCAGTTTATATTTTACTTAGTGGTTAGTGTTTCTTCTTGTTTTTAGACATTACCATATCAGAGAAACCCAAAAAGAGAACTGGGGAACCCGGTTTAAAAAATTGTTTAAAATGTGGAGATGTATTTGCTAAACCATTGTGTGGCTTGTCTGGGATTCGAACATCTGGATCAGGATTGTGAAGTTTGTAAAACTTTCCCAGAAAAAAACATGGAAAAACGCCTTGAAAGGCTAAACAAAAAATTTCCTATGAGTCCCTCCAGCTCTGACCAGCTGACACCCCAATCTGCTGTGGCTGAACCCACAAGTTTGCTTACCCCAGTCCCTGATACAGGTGAAAAAGTGGCAAAACGAGGGAAAGAACCAGCTGACTCCCCCATTCCCTCAAAGAAACTCAAAAAAACCAAGCATGCAGAATCCTCCCCTGCTAAACCAGGGACTTCTGCGCAGATGCCTGCTATGCCGTCGGCTCAAGAGATAGCCCATGCCTTTAAAATTATTCAGGCACTGCAAAACATTGTTCCCCAGCAGCCTGCCCCTATCCAGGGTCCCCAGGCCAGCAGTGGGGTGCTGCCCTCTTTACAGGAGGAACAATATTATGAAGAGGAAGATGATCCTTTTCAGGATGATGAACCAATTCCTCCAGAGGTATCTCCTGAGCAAGATTTTGGTTCTCCTCCCAGGGTGTCAGAAGATTACTCCTCACATTTTACATTTGTAAGGAGAATGGCAGATGCTCTGGATATTTCTACCACAGAGCAGATTGAGGATGAGGAAGAAATTGAATACTTAAATATGATGGGTTTGACAGCCACAAAAGCCCTCCTCCTGCCAGTATACAAATTTTTCAAAAAGGACACCCTGAAGCTTCTACAAACCCCTAATTCTGTTCCTCCTATTGATAGGAGAATAGATAAAATGTATCAGTTGGACAGGACGGGAGCTGATTTTCTTTTCTCCCATCTTGACCATCAGGTGGTTATACAGCTGGCAGCCCTTCGACAAACCTGGAGTCCCCCTGTCCTCCCACCCTCCGGACAAGGACTCCAGAAAAATGGATAGCATGGCCAAAAAAGGCTATTTATCAGCCTCTTTGGCCATGAGACAGGCTACTTTTCAAGCTTATGCTGCCCAGTATCAAAAATCCCTGTGGCAGATGGTACTGGACATGTCCATGAAAGCCTCCTCACCCTTATCTGAAGACCTGGTTGAAACTGCCAGGTTTGGGCTGGAGGCGGCTAAGTACCAGTTCCAGATGGCTGCTGATTCTAATGACACTGCAGCCAGGTGGATGGCTAACACTGTGGCACAGAGAAGGTCTGCTTGGCTCAGGGCCACTAACCTTACTCAGGATACTCAATCCAAGGCCCTGAATTTTCCTTTAGAGGGAAACTCTCTTTTTGGGGAATCCACAGTTGCATACATGAAAAAAGTGGATGAATATAAGGCAACCGATAGAAGCAACTCTGCTAAGGAGCGTGCTTCACCATTCACTAGGCCCTATGGAAAGGGGGGGGCAGAGGCAGGTCTTTTATGACCAGACCCTTTTTCCAGCCAGTAGCCATGCCCCAGTACCAGCAGTATCCAACACAGGGATACTCTAGGGGTAGGGGTAGAAGGGGCTGTAGGAGGGGCTCTCAAACCCAACCTCAGCCCCAACCAAAGCAAAACTCCTGAGAATCGGGCCTCCTCCTCCCTCTCTGTCGGAGGCAGACTTTCCCACTTCTTCCAGGCTTAGCTAAGCATCACCACAGACAAGTGGGTGCTGGAGGTAGTGGGTCAGGATCTGTCTCTGGACTTCAAATATTTACCTCCACAGAAGACCAGGGTTTACTGCTCACCTTCTGTAGCAGAGAGGGCATTGCTAGAAGCAGAGGTTCAGAAATTGTTACATCTCAGAGCAGTGGAATTAGTCCCTACCACCCTGAGAGGAAAGGGTTTTTACTCCAGACACTTCCTAACAACAGAGAAAAGTGGGGAGTGGCGGCCAATATTGGATCTCAGAGCTTTGAACAAGCATCTGAAAAAAACAAAAGTTCAAAATGGTAACTTTGGCTCAAATATTGCCAGCAATCCAAAAAGGGGACTGGCTGGCATCACTGGACTTGAAAGACGCCTATTTCCACATCCCCATAAAGGAATCTTACAGAAAATATCTCAGATTCAGTCTCCCTTCAGGCCACTATCAGTTTTCATCTCTTCCTTTCAGTCTCTCTTCAGCACCAAGGGTATTCACAAAGTGCCTAGTTGCTCTAGTGGCGTATCTAAGAAGACAGGGAGTGACTGTTTTCCCTTACCTAGATGATTGGCTGGTGGTGGGAAAATCACCAGATCAAGTAAGGAACTCCCTAAAAATCATCCAAGTCCTCCTAGAGTCTCTGGGTTTCATAATAAGCCAAAAGAAATCAGTCCTAACCCCTACTCAAACTTTGCAGTTTATAGGGGCAGAAATCAACACACTTCAGGACAGAGCCTTTTTACCCTTAGACAGGGTGCAAAGTCTTCAATCAATAGCAAACTCCTTCATCCTGAACAGCTCAAAAACTGCAAGACGGTTTCTGCAGGTACTAGGTCATATGGCTGCATCCACAGGCACAGTCCAGGGATCCAGATTCCACATGTGAGACATCCAGTTTCACCTCAGGGCTCAGTGGAGTCAGAAAAAAGACCCTTTTTCAAAGCAAGGCCACTATTAAGGGCCCTCTTGTGGTGGAAACAGGAATCCAATTTAAGGCAAGGAGTGCCTTTCCAGAGAGAAAACCCCCCTCTGGTACTCACAACAGATGCACCCCTATTGGGCTGGGGAGCCCACTTAGGAAAGCACACGACCCAGGGAATCTGGTCAGCAGCAGAGTCCCTTCAGCACATAAACTTACTGGAGCTAAGAGCAGTATTACTAGCCCTAAAGGCTTTTTCTTCACTGATAATGGTCAGGTTGGTTCAGATCAGAACAGACAATACCACCACAATGTATTACATAAACAAACAGGGAGACACCAGGTCAGGCCTCCTCTGCACAGAGTCCATGAAGATTTGGACACTGGCATTCTCTCTGAAGGTCTCTTTACAGGCAATTCACTTGCCAGGAAAGGACAATACTTTGGCAGATGCACTGAGCCGCATCAGTCAGGCCCATCATGGAGGGACTCTGAACAAGCAGGTGGTACAGGTTATTTTCAGAAGGTGGGGCACTCCAGAGATAGACTTGTTTGCATCCCACCAGAACCACCAGCTACCTCAACATTGCTGCAGACCACCAGCACAGGGCACAGTTCCTCTGGATGCCCTGGTTCTGGATTGGACAGGCAGGCACCTATATTCTTTTCTCCCTTTCCGTCTGGTTTTCAGGGTGTTACTGAAGCTAAAATCCCTCTCAGCATCTCTGATCTTGATAGCTCCAGATTGGGCCAGGCAGCCATGGTACTCTCTTCTGCTCTCTATGTCTGTCAGCAAACCGATACAATTACCCCTCAGACACAATCTCCTGACTTCCGGTCAGGGAACATTGTTGTACCCGAGTCTCAATTCCCTTCATCTCAAATCATGGCTCTTGAGGAATTAGAGTATGCAGATTGAAATCTTTCAGAAGCTGTCCTAAATATTTTAAAGGGTTATAGAAAACCCTCCACACAGAAAACTTATTCTTCCAAATGGAAGAAATTCTCTTTCTGGTGTTCCAGCATGAACCTTATGCCACAAAAGCTGGAGTTTCAGTTGTCCTGGACTATCTCACTCATTTGCATTCACAAGGTTTGCAACCCAGTTCCCTTAAGGTTCATTTAGCAGTGGTATCTGCCTACCTTTCTGTGGGCACCAAGGTGTTGGTAGCATCTGATAAACTTTTCAAAAGATTTTTTAAAGGACTGATGCATTTACACCCACCTCACAGGGCACCAGTGCCTGCTTGGGATTTGAATGTGTGTATAGCCAAGCTCATGGGCCCTCCTTTTGAGCCCATGGCTGCTGCCCACTTGAAACACATTACTTGGAAAACAGTCTTCCTGGTGGCTATTACTTCTGCAAGGAGAATTAAAGAGCTTCAGGCTCTCTGCATTGAATAAGACTATATCTCATTTCACAGAGATAAGGTAGTCCTCAGAACTAACAGAGAGTTTCTCCCTAAAGTGGTTTCAGACTTTCATCTGAACCAATCAATCACTCTACCTGTCTTTTTCACAGACCATACCAGTTCTGGTGAAAGAAGATTACACAGTCTGGATGTGAAAAGGGCTATCAGCTATTACATGACAACCACTAAAGACCGTAGGAAAAATGGAAAACAACTTTTCCTTACATATGAGAATGTAGGAAAGGGTAAACCAGCCTCAAAAAGATCCATCTCTCGGTGGATAGTCCAGTGTATTCCGTTCTGCTACACTAAGGCAGGTAAAGAGCCCCCAACCGGATTGAGGATGCATTTTACAATAGGAACAGCTGCTACCCTTGCAGCTGCCAGGGAGGTTCCCTTGGTGGACATTTGCAAAGTAGCTACCTGGAAAACAGTACACACCTCTACAAAACACTATAACCTGGATATTTTATCCAGGGGTGATGCTAAGTTTGGCACAGCAGTCCTGCAGAGTCTGTTTCCAAAATAAGTTCTGTACCGACCTCCAGTGGTACTGCTTGGTAGTCTGCATAAAGTTATGAATATCCTGAGCATTACTGGGGTTAGAAGAAAAAATTACTTACCATAGTAATCTTATTTCTTCCCAGTGATGCTCAGATATTCATAACTTCCCTCCCTTCCTCCCCTTCCAGAACTTCAGCTTCTGCACTCTGCATGCTGGTGGCACCAAGCCATATTCTTTTGTTGCATTTCTCTGTTTTAATCATTTTTAAACTGGAGTTTTTCAATGTTCTCCTTTTAGAGTTTTATTGATGTGGTTATGTCAAAGTTATCCTCCCTTTGGAGTTTTTTTCTAAATTATATGCTTTAATTAGGGGAAACCCCTCTTTTATAGAATATTAGTTACATTAGTTTCCTAATGCCTGACTTCCATACTTCTCACAAATCTGAAGAGGTTAGAATACTACAGTTGGTAGAGGCAGTATTTGAAAGATGCTCATGTGCAAATAATTCTACTCATTTACATGTGTTCCATCTCTCGGCAGTCCAACCCTCCAGGCTTACTGTATAAAGTTATGAATATCTGAGCATCACTGGGAAGAAATAAGATTACTATGGTAAGTAATTTTTTTCTTCTCCGCTATTTGGGAGGTTAGCTTGGGTAGACCCAAGTGTTTTTAAAAAGACTGAGTCCAGGACGTTATACCAGGTATATCACTATCCTCATTATACAGTGTTTGGAAGAATTTTTGAAACTGAGATGCTATATCCTTCATTCTGGTTCAAAGTGTAGTATGGCTGGTATAATTTTCTATAAAGGGTACATGTCTGTCTACTTGTTCTTTTCTCACCCGCATGGCCAGTAGTCTCCCAGCTTTACCACCAGTATCATGATATTTTTGCTGCATGAACCTAAGCACTCCCTTTGCTTTCTTATTGTCCAATGGTTGTTAATTCCTCCCTAGCTTTTAGGTCCTGCAGAACTGTTTTTTGACCAGGGTTTTTCTTATGTTGTTGTTCTAACTCCTTTAATTTATCTAAGAGTCTGTTGTGGGTAAGCTCCGACAATTTATTTTTGCTGGCGTAGGAAATAATTTCCCCCATGTCACCTTTCACTGCCTCCCATATGGACAAAGAAGAACTGCCCTGTTGCACATTAATGGAGTGCACCTCTTGTATAGTCTCTTTAAGCTTCTTCACAACATTTTTATCATTTAACAGTGAGACATTTAATCTCAAGACTGTCTTCTTGTCCTGTTGTGGGAGTTTGTGTTACAAAAACTGGTGCATGATCCAATAGGGTAATAGGATATATCTTGGACTGTACCATACGGTACAAATAGATTTCCTGTGTAAAGAATAGATCAGTTCTTGAATATGAGTTGTGGGCTGCAGAATAAAATGTAAAATCCTTTTCCCTTGGATGTTGTGCTCTCCAAATGCCCTGAAGCCTATCTCCTTTGACACGTTTGTCAGTACTCATGATGCCCCAGTGTTGTTCCCTATGGAGCCTGAGGACTGATCTAGTCCTCACTGGGGCACGGTATTAAAGTCCCCTCCCAGGATGAGCTGTTCCATTGGTAGTACAGTTATTTTATGAAAGATTTCCTTGAGGAATGGTGCCATATTTACATTTGGAGTATAAATATTTACTAGATGGAAAAGTTCCCCTTGTATTTCCAGTGTTACCCTGATAAATCTACCCTCTGTGTCACCCTCCACTGATTTTATTGGCCCTGTGCACCCCTTTCTAAGCAAAACAGCCACTCCTACTTTCTTCCTATTAGTAGAGGAGGCAGCCTCTACATGCCCAACCCAACCCCTTCCCAGTTTGAGATGCTTTGTATTCGTAGGGGGAGTCTCTTGTAAGTAAACTATGTTACATTTCATCTTTTTCAATTCTGCTGACAGTCTTGTTCTCTTGACTGGGGAGTGCACTCCTTTCACATTGTATGACACAATATTTAAACTACTGTATTCATTTTTAAAGGTAGATTTGACTTATAGACCTTTCTAATTCACCCTGATCCTGTCTGACCTTAACAATCCAATATCTCTTGGGGATATCTATATTGTAGCAATGGATTATAACAGTGAAAAACATACAATCGTAACCATTAACTGTAAGTTAACAAGTAACCATAACAGCAACAAGCTGTATTGCTTAACAAACCTCACCATGTAAAAATAAACAATTCTTAGTTTATTAACACTTCCTAGGAAAGATCTCACTGCAAAACCCTTGCAGCACAATTTTAATACCTAAATTTATTCCCTGAGTGGAGTTACGGGAATTCTCGTCATAGCCTACTCGTTTTACAACAATTGTAGCTTTTCTGGGTGGGTGTTGTCCCCTGTAGGTATCCAACCAGTGTACCTTCCGCATTGTGAAATGATTTTACATGAGCCCTACAAAAAAACCTAGAAATCCACACAATCCCGGCGGGTAATCTTCATATCACTACAACATCCCCCCCTTACTTGAGCATCCTGAGTATGTGTTTGTCTACTTTCCATTATCCCTCCCACCCACTCCATATTAGATTCACCACGCCTATCACATATCCTAAATTTGGGTGCAGGATTAACAGTTTTAAAGCAAACCCCCCTCCTTCCACCTTCTCCCACCCAGTCAATCATTGTAACCTAAGAATGTGAGAGATAGAACCCCTCGTTCAGTGTGCCAATCTCTGTCTGCTCGTTTTAGTAACTTAGATAAGTCCAGGGCCAGGTGTTGTGGTAGCTGCTACTCAGGGCCTCTTTTTTCCCCCTGGAGATCAGGCCCCATGCTCCATCGATCAATTTTTGTTCCATGACGTCCATCCCGAGATCCGGCAGTGGAAGCTGTTGCTCCTTCAAATATGGAATGGCCTCCACCAATGAGCTATACACTTTGGTTCCAGTGTCCAAAACAATTTTTAAATGGCAGGAAGAGCAGCTGGGCCTTAATATTCTTTTTCTCTCGGAGCTTTGCTCAATTGCCTTGACCTTGTTTCTGCATGCCTGCAGTTCCATGGAATAGTCCTGATTGAAAAATTGTTAGGTCCTCAAATTAAAATTTTTTGGGTGCCATGCTTCTTGTAGGATCATTTCTTTTTCTTGATACCTTGGCATGTGGACTACCCATGACCTGGGTCTTGCTGTGGTGTCTGACGGTCGTTGTCCCAGTGATCTATGGGCACTCCATGTCCAAGGTAATATCTGAAGGGAGAGAGTACCTTTTGCAGCAAGCTTTGTATGAAGTCGATAGCTGATGGATAGCCCTCCTCAGCTCCCTCCTAACCCATAAATTCTAAAATTGTTGTGGTGAACACGATTTTCTGCATTCTCCAGGCGTGCATTGGTAAGTCTGTCTTTCTTCAATAAATAGAGGAGGATGCACTCGCTTGTTTCCTGGGCCTCTGCTACTTGGATAACCTTCTTTTCATTTTCTGTAACCTTTTTGTCAATATTTTTAAAGTCCATTCGGAGTTCAGTGATTGAGGACTCTATTTTATTGACTGTGGTAAGAATTTTATGCAAGGCTTGCTCCGTTCTCGAGGAGTTACCCTCATCTCCACCCTCCAAATCTATTGAAGACTCTGACAGGCTTCTGGCACGCGAGGAGTTGGCTAAGCCGTCAATAGACAGTTGTTTAAATTTCATCTTCTAGTCAGTGGTTTTCTGATCTTTTTACCTCTGCGATTTGCCAGACATTGAAGAAACTTGTACTCGCCAGTAATCCACTAAAGAACCATAGTTTTAGGGAGGATTTCTTTAGATTATTAAGGGCAGCCACACAGAGCTCAAAGACTAGCCAGCTATCATGGTGGTGATGACACAGGAAGTCCAAAATGAAGACAAGTCTGACAGCTATATGGTAATCATCATCTTCCCCAGCATTCACATGTGTTCTCAAGAGTGCTGTCCTGCAAGAAATATAAAAATAAATATTGTAAAAGATTCCACAGAAGGTAGACACTACGCTTCAGATTTTGCTTCTTCACAGTGATCTCTGGCGCCCAAGAAGACTGAAAAATGCCACAAACACTCTTCTGTAAAGGAGAAGTAATCTCCAGCACCAAAGGAGACTGATAAGACTGCCAAGCCATCATCCAGTAAAGAGCAGAGGCTATCTGGCAGGGGAGTTCTGATGCTTCGGATGGCAAGAAACAAACAAACAAAAAAATTTCAGACCAGCAGCCTACATACATACAAACATACGAAATTGCCAGCAGAAACAGACCATAATGGTCTATCTAGTCTGCTTGAGTGTGCAGCTCAGTTAATTCCCTGGAGCTGCATCCCCCTCTCCTACTCCCTTGGAGTCATCCCCACCATCCCATTTCCCTCCACTTCCCCTTAATGCCTCCTTTCACCCTAATTTTCTTTTTCACCCTGTCCCACTCCACCCCACCCCTTGAAACTGGCCACTGTCTTTGCTGCCACTACCTCTTCAGGCAACCCATTCCACCCTCTCACCACCCTTTCAGTGAATAAGTACCCCCTCATTTCTTTTCAGAATCTTACCCCCCCACACACCAGTTTCAGGCTATGTCCCCTTGTTCTGCCCTCCTTTCTTAAGATGCCCTCAGTACCAGTTCTGTGTATGCCCTTAAGGTACTTGAAGGTTTTGATCATATTGCCCTCTCCCTGCTGTCCTCCAGGAGTACATGTTTAGTTCCCTCAGCCTCTCCTCATATGATCTGTCCCCAAGCCCGTATCATTTTGGTTGCCCTCAGCTGGACACCCTCCAGTAGTCTGACATCCATCTTCAGGTGAGGCACCAGAACTGAACACAGTATTCAGGTGTGGCCTTACCAGTGACCTATACACTGGCAGGATAACTTCCTCCCTCCTAGAGGTGATTCCCTGGCAATGCAACCCAGCATTTTATTTGCCTTGGCTGCTGCATTTCAGCACTGTGCTGCCTGTTTCATATCACCCCTGAACATTACTCCAAGGTCCTTTTCCTCCTCTGATACTGTCACCTGTATTCTTCCAACCAGTAACTGGCCCTTGGGTTTCTGGCTTCCATGTGCGTAACCCTACATTTCTTAGCATTGAAACCCCCAACTGTCAGACTGCCGACCGTTTCTCCAGTTTAGCCAGGTCCTCCCTTAGATCCTGTTTCCCATCCTCTGTGTCCACCCTCCCACAGAGCTTAGTGTCATCTGCAAAAAAGGCAGACATTACTATTGACCCTCTCCGCTATGTCACTAATAAATATGTTGAACAGCACAGGTCCAAGTACTGAGCCCTGTGGGACTCCACTGGTTACAGGCCTACGTTTGGATCACTCCCCCCCACCACCACCACTCTCGCGTTCCTGTCACTTAGCCAGTTCTTGACCCCCTCCAGCATTTTGTCCCCTATTCCCAGGTCCCCCAGCTTACTGATCAGCCTGCCATGTGGTACTGAATCGAACAGCTTGCTGAAGTTCAGGTATAGGACATCCACTGCATGCCCCCTGTCCAATGCCCTCGTAACCCAGTTGAAGAAGTCTGTCATGTTGATTTGACAAGATCTCCCCCTGACAAACCCAGGCTGCCTGTCATCTTGGAGACCATTCTCCTCCAGAAGGGACATCAGCCTTTCTTTTAGAATGGTCTCCATTAACTTCCCCACTATGGAGGTCAGACTCACTGGCCTGTAATTACCTGGCTCATTCCTGGGACCACTCTTGTGGAGTGGTACCACATGAGCTGTTCTCCAGCCCTGAAGCACACACCCCTTCTCCAGCAAGGTGTTGAATAGGTCTGTCAAGGGGACAGCTAGTTGGGGTACCAATTCCCTCAGTACTAACACTACTGTTGGCAAAAGAAAGCAATAAGAACAGTGCATTATGGTTCTTCTGCCTAGAGTACAGGATTATGAGGAGGAGGAGGAAGAGGAGAAACTAATATCTCACGTGACGTTGCTGAGGATGATTTTGATTCCCCACCAAGGGTTAATGAAGATTATTCATCATACACAGCATGTGTGGGACAAATAGCTGGCATGCTGAATCTACAATCCATGGAAACATATATAGATACAGAGGAGGCTGAATTAATGAGTATGCCGGGGCTGACCTCAACCAAACTCATGTTAAAGGGGACAGGAAATTTGGCAGCAGTTAGTAATGTTCCTAGTAAGAGAAATGAAAGACTTGCCACCAAATAATCCATATTTAACTGTACCTTAATAAACACTGATGTGAAAAACTGTATTTTCAGTTGTTTTCATTGACAACGTTCTGCACAGTTCTCTTCATTGAACCAGTAATTTAGAGTTTTTATTATGTCACATTTGTTACAGAATGCTAAACAAGAGCTATTGTCCTCTCAGAACCATGCTTACAATTCTGTGTGCAAACCGTGACACAGATAAATCTCCAGATCACTGGTTCTATGAAGAAAATTGTAACAGAATGCTGCCCATATAAACAAAACAATGCAAAATACAGTTTTTACATCACTTTTATTCAGGTACAGTTACAGAAGGATCGTTAGGTTAATGTTATATATCATTTCTGCAAATGGGAACATTATAAACAGCTGTGAATTAGAAATAATTTCCTGTCCTCTATAATTCAAACTCACAAAGCACTTCATAAGGCTACCATGAAAATTCTTGCTGTGCCTTTTACCTTTGTAGCCATAGACAGGAAGGTTCTGACTATATCTACACTCCCTGACCCTGAGGGAGTGATTCAAGCAGCTGGTCTTGAAACAGCAAATGTTAGCTTGGGAGCTGCACCCACCTAATAAAGATTCCAGAACACTGGACCTTAGAGCAAAAAAGGTGTACACTGCCTCCACCCTACTACTCAGGCAGGGTGGCATATCTGAGCTATTCTGTACATTACCAGCAGGCCCTGTAGAACACAATCTTGTCCTTATGTGAGAGCTTACCTTCCCAAGAGAAAACACATATTGCACATACTGTAAAAGCTGATTTGGAAACTGCAAAATACCATTCTCATGTGGCTGTTGATGTGAATGGCACTGCTGCTACAGTGCTAGCAGATTCAATATCTGCCAGATTTCCATGGTACAGGACATACAAACCAAAACAATTGACATCCCTTTTAAAGGTACCTCCTTATTTGGTGACAAAACTGAGGCCTACATGAAAAAAGTTAATGAACAAAAAGCAACTGTTAAAACTCTAACTGAAAAACAGAGGGCCTCTGTCCCATATATACCCTATAGAAGAGGAGGTATGTGAAGGGCTTACTACAGCAGAACCTATGTGCACCATGAATGCTCTGTTTAGAGGGGCAAAGGGAGAGGCAGAGGCAGGAGAGGAGGTAGGCAGAAAAAAAGAAAACACTATAACATGTAGGATAGTGTATGGCTCACAATGCACAACAAGGCTATTCTCCTACCGAGAGGTTGCTATCCCAACTGTTGACCTCGAGAGCGCAGCTTGAGAGGTCCCTCAGTTGGCATAGCAACCATGAGGTGGGAGTGTAGCCATGTTGTGCATTGGGAGACATACACTGTTCTGTATTGTGTATGGAGACAGGCTGTTTCCAATGGATAACGATCAAAAAACCACTCGCGACAGTCATGCTTAACCATCTGACAACTTTTACTGTTAATTGAAGCATTCAAACCATTGCAGCATTTGAAACACATCAGTTCATAAAAAGACTGTGTGCAGACATTACTGCAGCTGTACTGGTACTGAGGAGCCACTATATTGAGACCTGTGGAGATATACACTGGGGAGAAGGGACACAGAGGAGGGTAATTGTTATATTGTGTAAAAAAAATGTACTCACATTATAGCAGCACTGCAACATCTTTCGCTCGTTTCATACTTTTCAGGAACTCTTACGCTGTCTCTTCACTCCCCCCACCACATTGGGCGCAGCACTAGTGACACAGAAACAAAATAATGTCTGCTCTGGCCTGTGACCTCTGACTTTGAATCTGTTAACTCCACATTCAGTCACTTTCCTGAAACAAATGCATGATTGATTGATGTAGACATTCCCTTTTAACTGACAGCTTCTGAATCACCTCATGGGTATTCTAGTATGATGTCTGAGTGCAGCAGAATGAAAAGTGGTTCTGCTGCACTGCTGACATCACTACTGCAACAGAACAACATTTGAGCTTCCACTGAAATCCATCGGAAAGAGCCTGTCTCATACACTATATTTGGGTCCTAACCTCCAGGAATTCATCAGTATAGCTTTTACAATAGCAATCAGTCCACTGAATTGAGTTGCCCTGGAGATATAATTTATGCGTACTTTGGAATCTTAGAATTGAAGCCAAGTTCAAATTCTGCACTGTGGTCACACTGCCACCAACAGTTAGATTTGTTTCTCTGCTTCAGTAGAACAGTCGCCCTAAAGTACAGCTCCATTCTTCTAGCCTCCAGAGCGGTTAGGCAATTTAATTTCTGTTATATTTATATTTAGTTATTTCATGATACACTGCAGTAGTTAGGTTGTTTTTGTTTCTTTTATTTATGTATATTGTGTTTTCTGGTTCCGATCAGTTCTCAAGACCGGAGAAGGGCATAAGCTAACACAGTTCTCACCTTTAGGGAACCACTTATTCATGTGAACACAATATATATTTTCTTCCTAAATAACCACTTTTTTAATTTTTATAGTGATTTTAGAGCACTAGAATCACGGTTCCAATAATGGAGGAACAAGCCACTGTTCCTAATAAATCTTTGAAACTGATAACAAAACCTCTGTCCTTATTCTTAAAACTATTGGTTTTGAGGTAAAAAATTGTTGTGGCCCCATTTTCAGGAACCGGATCAAGAACTTTTTTAAGAGTCTTTTTATAACCCTTTGGGCTCTACTATAATTTATTTGACTGTTTTGGGAACCAGTAAAAGATTTATGGTCCATCAGTATCTTAAAGTCTGTATCTTGAAGGTGAGCCCATCATCTCGGTTAGGGCTCTTCTGTGTTGGCGTTTGTCTCCTGTGGCACCTCCCAGCAGTCCCATCAGGTGATAGGGTCCATAGCTCTAAGAGAAGCTTTAGCCATGCTCATCTTTGGTCGGTGGCACCCCAAGGTGTAGTAGTTAAGACTTCAGATGCCTGAGGGTAGGGTCCTCAGCCCACAGGGGTTCATTTAAATTTGCATACCAAGTCAACAGCATCTCTAAAAGCTGTTCTCCCTATGGCTGCCTAAGGTTCACCTAGTCTCATTCTGTATCCTTTCCTTAGTTTCCATTCAAGGACTGGCCTCCTCACTGTTTTAAGGCTGGGTGAAAGCTCAGCAGTCTGCTCTCCTTGTTCCACCCTTGGATCTGGTGGGCTTCCCTTGTGGGGAAATTCCTTTAGTTGCAGAGATTGACTTGTGGCACTCCACAGCATTATCCTGTTAAAAGAATAGAGAGAGAGAGAGAGTTATCTCTCAAAAATTCCCTGAATTTCAAACTCTAAATTAACATTCTGAGATGTCACAATAATAAGTTCCCATGCCAGAAGAGATGGAAGCCGAGGCCATAAATCTTCAGAGATTTCCTCCACAGGGTTTTTTCTCTCCTGAGTGCTGAAGACCATAATGTAGTGTACGTAGTTAAGTATAGCATTACCTTGGCTTCCGCTATGAGTTGGGGTTGGATGGTGGCTCTTTTATCCTTCAATCCTGCCATTCCCTCTCTCCTCATGGAACTCATGCCTCTGTCTGCTATCAGTTACTAGTTGCTGTCAGTCATTGCTCAAATCAGTCTCTATCTGTTATCAGTCATCACCAGTTGCTGTCATTCAGTACTCTACACTGTGTTCACCACCTACTACACAGTACTTTTGGGCTCCCTCCTTAGGTACCTTTAGCCTAAAAAAATTATGTTCCCTTAGCACCTCTAAGAGTAGAAACTTCTTGAGAGGGATCGTTTGCCTTCACAGTACCCCACCTGGTGGTAGTCCCCATGGGACAGAGTACAAAGGTCCAAAGTATCCATGAAAACAGTCAAACAATAAATTCATTCAACTACCTTCAGACTATCAACAATTTATTGCACAAGCATAACTCTTTTCTTGGGGCTCCTTCATAAAGTACCTCTAGCCTAAAGGAATTATGTTCCTGTGACACCTCTAAGGGTTTGAATGCTCCTCAAGAGGGTTCTTTTGCCTTCCCGCTACCCTGACGGGGTGATAGTCCCCCACAGGACGGAGAGTGCAAACGGCTAAAGTGTCCATGTATAACAGTCAAATAATACATTCATTTAACTACCTTCAGCATAACTCCTCACTAAGTTGTGTACACCCATTGAACCCAGCACACAGACTTAGGCAATGAATTTCTCTTTTGCAGGAAACTCCTTGTTTGGTGACAAGACAGAGGCATCTGTGAAAATAGTGGATGAATACAAAACCACTTATAGAAATAACACAGAAAAGGAAAAGGTCTCCACTTCATACAGGCCTTATGGAAGTTGAAGCAGGGGTGGGGTTACTACACAAAGCCTTGTGTTCCCTATGAGTATCAACCCAAAAAGGTTACTATAGGGGCATGAGGGGCACTAGGCATGCAGCTGCAGCACCAGAACCTTAGCCAAAGCCATAACAAAACCCCTAGCAGTTCTGCCCAAGTCCTCCAACGTTTGCCAGTTGGGTGAAGACTAGCTTACTAATTCCAGGAATGGGCAAAAATCACCACAGAGAAGTGGGTCCTGGAAGTAGTGAGTCAGTGTTTGTCCCTGCTGTTTAAAAAATTCCCAAAACTGCAGAAACCAAGATTTTTCTCATCTCACTCTCCAACAGAAAAAAATCCTGCTGGAGTTAGAGTTAAAGAAACTGCTGCTAGCAAGAGCAGTGGAGAAGGTCTGTGCTTCACAATGGGGCAAAATGCTATTTTCCAAATGCTTCCTAGCCCACAAGAAACAAGCATTTGTCAATGCCAAATGTTGATTGTGTTGTTCCGTTGAGCTCGCTCACTGCCCCTCTGTCACTCACTTGTTCTGTTTCTCCCGGTGCTGTAGGCTGCTATTTTGTACTGGGCATCTGCCTGCGTTGGCACCTTTTTCTGCCCACAAAGAAATTTGCAGCTGTCCCGACAGAGCTCCATTGAGGTGGCTCACTCCCCCTCTCTCAGTCGCTCATTCTTTTTCTCCTGGTGCTGCAGGCTGCCCTTTTGTACTGGGCTCCTGCCTCTGTCAGCAGCTTTTTCTGCCCACAAAGAAATCTGCAGCAGTCCTGACACAGGTCCGTTGAGCCTGCTCACTCCCCCTCTCTCACTCGCTTGTTCCATTTCTGCCGGCGCTGCAGGCTGGCCTTTTGTACTGGGCTCCTGCCTGTGTTGCTGCCGTTTTCTGCCAACAAAGAAATCCGCAGCAGTCATGATAAGGCTCCATTGAGGTCGCTCACTCCCCCTCTCTCAATCGCTCATTGTTTTTCTCCCGGCGCTGCAGGCTGCCCTTTTGTACTGTGCTCCTGCCTCTTTTGGCACCTTTTTCTGCCCACAAAGAAATCCGCAGTGGTCATGATAGAACTCCGTTGAGCTCGCTCACTCCCGCTCTGTCACTTGCTCATTCTGTTTCTCTTGGCGCTGCAGGCTGCGCTTTTGTACGGGGCTCCTGGCTGTGTTGGCACCTTTGTCTGCCCACAAAGAAATCTGCAGCAGTCCTGACAGAGCTCCATTGAGCTCGCTCACTCCCCTCTCTCACTTGCTTGTTCCGTTTCTCCCGGCACTGCAGGCTGCCCTTCTGTACTGGGCTCATACCTGCATTGGTGCCTTTTTCTGCACACAAAGAAATCTGCAGCAGTCCTGATTGAGCTCACTCCGTCCCCCTCTCTCACTCGCTCATACTGTTTCTCCCACCACTGCAGGCTGCCCTTTTGTACTGGGCCCCTGCCTGCATTGATGCCTTTTTCTGCCCACAAAGAAATCCACAGCAGTCTCAACAGAGCTCTGTTGAGCTCAGTCACTCCCCCCTCTCATTCGCTTGATCTTAATCTGTCCCAAACACTGATTTCCCACAGTGACCATGCTGTTCTGCGGCTTGAGTGCAAAAACATATTTTGGCCAGAATGAAAATGACAGCTGTACTCTTCATAAGGAGGTGTGAAGAAATGCCAGTGTTGAAAATGAGGCGTGAAAATATTACAAATTTGTGAAGTTACAAAGGGTGACGTGAAACAGTTCAGCGCATGCCTGTAACACAGTCATTTTATGGAGTTTCATCACTGGAATTTTCAGCATAGGTTTTCATCATTTCTTAATCTGTCGAACCTAATTCTCACAATGACTACGTTATTCTGCACAAGTCTGAAAACACATTTTGGTCAGGGTGTGAAATATGACAGCTGTACAGTTCATAAGAGTGTGAAAAAATGCCAGTGTTGAAAATCTGGCTTGACAATATTACAAATCTGCAAAGTTACAAGGCTGCATGGAAAGTGCGCAACGCACATTTGTAACACAGTCATTTGATGGACTATCATCACCAAATTTTCAACATAGGCATTTTAGGACCACTGCTAACGAACAGTATCACTGACATTTTCTTAATCTGTCCAGAACAGTGATTTCCCACAGCGACCGTGCTATTCTGTGCTGGAAGTGCGAAAACACATTTCGGCCAGGATGGGATAAATGGCAGCTGTACTTTTCATAAGTAGGTGTGGGAAAATGGCAATGTTGAAAATCTGGAGTGAAAATATTATAAATTCGCGGAGTTACGAGCGTGCGTGCAAACTGCACAATGCATGCTCGTAACACAGTCATTTTAAGGAGTATCGTCACCAAATTTTCAACATAGCTATTTTAGGACCTCTGCTCATGAACAGTGTCACTGTTATTTTCTTAATCTGTCCCAAACACTGATTTCCCACAGCAACCGCGCTATTCTGCACGAATTGCGAAAACACATTTGGCCAGGATGTGAACAATGACAGCTGTACTGTTCACAGGATGTGTGAAAAATGACAATGTTGAAAATCTGACATGAAAATATTGCAACACAACGCTACGAGTGTGCGTGAAAGTAACCGGCGCAACGACGTCAGAAATAATCATTTTTTGATTTTTTCCACCAAATTTGCAACATAGGCTTTTTGAGAGCCCACCTCATGAACACTGGCACTGCCATTTCGTTAATCAGTCACGAAAGGTGATTCCGTGCAGTGACCACGAAATCACTTTTCGGGGCTGAAAAACGCCATGACAGTGGCAGAATTCACGACAAGGGGTCCCAAAAACCCCATGTTGAACATTTGGTGCCAAAATTCCAAAAAATGCCTGAGATATGCATCAATGTTGGAAAAACCCTATTTATACCATTATACAGCTTACCAGCATTTCCTCAGTTAGCGGTCGGCTTTGAAGAGTGCAGGCGTGTGCCAGACCACTGAAGATGTCGCGCCAGACTCCGGAGGTAAGTATGGGGTGGGGGTGTGGGAGGCAGGATCGCAGTGGGTGAGCGGAGTAGTGGGAGGGCAGGAGACAGCGAGGGACTGTTTTCTTTTCCACAGGTAAAAACAAAAAAAATTTAGGGACTTTTTTTTTTACAGGGACAGTGGCACACTGGGTGTGAGCTCCCAGCATGCCAACAGAGTGTTTTTGTTGGGGGGGCAGCTGTAGCTGACAGGGATTGGGCACCCCCATCGGCACAAAAGGGAGGACAGCAAGAGCCGAGGGGGATTGGGCACCCTCTCGGCACAAATCTACTGGGTGTTTGTGGGGGGGGGGCATTATGCCAACGGGAAGTGGGCTCCTCCATCAGTACATGAAACTAGAAGGGTGGGACATAATGCTGACAGGGAGTGAGCTCCCCCATCGGCAACATCAAAGTACAGGGCAGGGGCACTGAAGTCGACAGGGATTGGGGCCCCTGTCGGCAAACAGAAACTGTTCTGTGGGGACGCATGCTGCCGAGGGGGATTGAGCACCCCCTCGGCACTGGGGGTTACTTAATATTGTTTTTGAAAACAGCGGCAAGCCGCTGCGGTGTTCACAAACAATATTACACTTGGCAACATTCCGCCCAGCAATGACGAGTCACTCCCTCATTGCAGCGAATGGCTGATGCTGCAATGACGAGGCGGCCCCTGATTGCAGCGGCTGAAATGTTTCAAGGTGGTGGCATGCTGGCTGAACTAGTATCGGCAGCAGCGTGCCATGGCATTGGGGAAAGTGGGTCAAGCCTTTAAAGGCTGTGGGGGCATTGGCCACAACAGTGCCGTGCCTCCACAACCTGCTTCTGGAAAGTTGCCGCAATATGTTTCTTGCGCATGTGCACAATCAACATAAAAAGGAGAGTGGAAACCCATTTTAGTAGTAGTAAAAGGTTTTATTTCTGACATCAGAAACAGGATAACCCAGTTTAGCCATAGCTTATTTACAATGGGGTCCTCGTTGGGCTGGCAGTATAGCCTAGAGGTTAGAGGAGCGAGGTGTGAACAGGCTTGGTACATCCAGCAGACCAGACCTGAGTTTGATTCTCACAACCTCCACTTGCATACTGTGTGACTCTGAGCAAGTCATAGCGCCCAGTGCTCCCGGGTCACCCTGAAAACAGGCACTTGTGCCTGGTGGCCTACCCGGTTACCAAAGACTAAAAAAAAAAAAAAAGTTGCAATCAATATCAGTTACATATTAAAAGTACAATGACATACATATAAATAAAATCATACAGAACAGGTAGCAAAAAAGAAAAGACATACTATAAACATATCACTCAAATACAACAGCTTTTTAGAAAAAATGCAGTGCTTCCAAGCCATGTTTTCAAAGGATTCCAGGGCATTTTATTAACATGTGGCTTCAAATGTCCCAGCAAAGAATTCCATAGCTTTGGCCCTTCATATACATAACAATGTTGCCCTTCACTGTTCTCATACAAGGTACCTAAATTTTACTTATCCTGTGGCATAACCCTTCCTTAACTTTCTGCTCTTCCAACAGTTCTATCCACCTAACCTGGTGCCTTTTAGGTAACAGCGATGGGTCAAGTGTTGTGCATGTATATTATCGTTCCGTCAGGGATGCCCAATTTAAGCAAGCAATAATACCTGACAGGGTGGGTGGTATTGGCTATACCCACCGCCAGGGCATGATGAGGCCCGACTCCGCAGGTGGAGGATCTTATAGCCCCTGGAAGGGTGGGTATAGCCCATACTGCCCACCCTGGGGGGTATTATTGCACTTAGAAAATTGGATATGATTATAAAGAATTAGACAGACACAAAGTTTAGTGATTTAAAATGTGAGGAATTTATTTTTTAAAACAGTACAACTATGGGGAGAAAAAAAATAGTCCCTGGTAAAATAATGTATTTTATTGAACAATCAGAAGTGGGAACACTGACTGAAACACCAGGTCATTATACGGATGAAGAAATAGTGGTAAGTGGATGAGAGGAGTTGTGCACTTTGTGGTGTTTTATTGGTACAAGGAGTCGTGATGGAAGCAAATGAAGTGTACTCGAGGAGGGAACGGTATTTTTTTGATGGTTTGGATGGGCATGAAGTGTATGAGATGTAGGCTTTAGTGGACCTGCCGATCCCCCACCACGTCCCCTGCTTCCAAAGTAACTCAGAACATGAGAAGAGTACATTTAGTGCTTTAATGTGTAAATATGACAGGGTTTTTCACTGACCTGGTCGGTATTGTTGGGTTTGTGGGCTGTTTGTATTGCCGGTACTGCTTTCCTGTGACTGCCCGAACTGTATTGCAGACAGAACACTTGACTTGGTGAGATCCAGATTCTATTGGCCTAAGATGGGGGCTGATGGGAGTAACACATTCGAACTTGTAGTGCTGCTTACAGAGGAAAGCTTTGCCTCCAGAGGGCTGCCCCCTTGTTAACATCACCACCAGTACCTCTATGGAGCTGGTCTGTATTGATTTTCTGAGTTTGGAGTCAGATCAAAGAAATATCAGTAGTGCTGTGGTCACTGACCATTTCACAGATATGCCCAAGCTTTCCCACCAAAGACCAGAAAGCATCCACTGTGGCCAAAGTACTTGTAGAAAACTTTTTGTTCACTATGGGGCTCCACAAAGAATCCATTCTGATCAAGGGAGACTTTGAGAGTCGCCTGATCAAAGAGATGCTTTCTGGTGGGGAGGCGAAAGTCCAGAACCACTCCTTACCACCCCTGGGGGACCCTCAGCCTGAACGTTTCAACCGCACTTTGCTAGATATGCTAGGCACCCTGCACCCAAAGGACAAGCCTAGATGGAGCCAACAAATTAGCACCCTGGTACATGCTTATAACTGCACCAAAAGTGATGCCACTGTCTCCCCTACCGCCTGATGTTTGGAAGAGAAGCTCTGGACTACCGGTCAGATGTGTGTTTTGGGGTCTCTCCTGATGGGGTTCAAGCTGACAATTATTTATAGTATGTGTAAAAGTTAAAGGCCCAGCTAACCTACGTACTAACTGGCTCAAACCATGGCTGCCAAAAGAAATCTGGCCAACAAAGAAAGGTATGATAAAAAGGTGAAAGCACAGGAACTCCAGGAGGGAGATCGTTATTGCTAAGAAATCTGGGACTGCATGGCAAACACAAGATTGCTGACAGATGGCACCATCTCCTCACATTATAGTGGGCAAACTAGATGATCTGCCAGTGTACAAAGTAAGGCCTGAGAATAATTCAAAAGATGTAAAAACAATGCATAGAAATCATTTACTGCCCATTGGACAAATCTTGATTGAGTCTGAGCCCCCAGAAGATGCCCCTCTGACCAGTGACTAGAGCTGCTGCTAAGAAAAGATCAAGAAAGTCTGCACCTACAGAAGCAAAGTTAAAGTGTCTCCTCCACAAGTCCCAGTTGAGCATGACTGTCAGTCCATATCGAAGAAAGTGAGAGTGACTTTGAATACTATCCTTCTCTACGAACTGAGTCAATTGTTTCGGGCAATCCCTAGTCAATACTGGAGATGAAGCTGGGCCTTCTGGACTCGTCTGAGCCCTAGCTTCGTCCCTGGAGCCATCGCTCCCAGAAAGTGAAGTGCAAGCATCAGATCAGATGAAATGGAATCATTGTGCATGGTTGAACTGTTTGAGCTTTCAGGGAGGAAAATGATGGATTGGGCAGACTGGTGATACACCAGAACAAGAAGAGTATTTTGAGTGCCCTGACAGTCCACTGCCAGTGTCCGAAAGCCTCCATGCGAGCCAAATGTTGTGGACTCAGAAACTGTAACTCCTGGAGCTGAAAGTGCCCATGTTCTAGCCTCTACCCCATGGAGACTCCCCTGACAAGTGAGGACAATGCTGAAAATGAGGCTCAGAGTGCAGAACTGTAACAGTTCCCCTAGAAAGACTGGTCGAGCTGTAAAGCCTGTGGTGCACCTCAGTTATGATTCCCTGGGCCGCCAGTGGATCTGCCTCTCAATGTTGTCCATAAAGGAGTGTATATGGTCCCCGAGCTCATTGCCCAAACTGAGCGCCAGTGCTAACTCCAAGTTACTTGTGTTGCTCTTCTAAGATGGTGCCCCTTGCCCCGCCCAGCCCCAAGATAACTGATAGGAAGGCCCCTCTTCAGGTTTCATGTACAAGAGGTAATAACTTGAGTTATGGTACAATGTGTATGTAATACTGTGTAAAGAGTGACGACTGCAAATGTTTCAGAAATGTGTTCTTGGTAAAATGATATATTGACTGATGATTACATGATGCGAGCTAATGCAAATGTGTATATGGTTGCAGTTGAAACTTATGGGGTACTTGCTTGACGCGGACGTCAAGCTTTCCCAGGCCAGGAAGGTGTAACCCCTGCAAATGGGGGTTCCCAAAAGACTTCCAGGAGCTTGCTTGAATGCGCCAAGCCTGAATGGTGTTTGGCATTTTAAGCCATTTATCAGTGAGTGTTTTAGAGCCCTGGTACTGTCTTTAAGAGCTGTCTGCTTGCAGACATAATTAGTTTGTATGGGGGGACTGTGTGTTTCTCTGTTTGAGTACCACTGAGCTGCTGCCAATTCACTCCATTTTGCAGTCACTAGGAGTGCAAAGGAACCTATCTGAAAGATGTAACTGTTTGCCAGAAATCATTTAGAGTAATAATGAAATTACAGTTTGTCTAACCTGCTTTCTTTGCAGTCAGAACTGTGTCTGCCCTAGTTCCCCATTCTGGTTTTGAACTGCTGAACTGGACCAATCAGTGTGAGCTGTAGCTCTAAAATGGTGCTTTGGACGAATCAGAACTTGACTCATAATCTGAGCCAGCCACAAGAGGATTGTATGGGCAGTGACTCTGGGAGATGTAGTTTAGACTTCGCCTTTTTGGACCAACAGGAGCAGTCTATTGTGAGTGACAGCCAATCCAGCCAAGAACTGGGAGGAACTCAAAGGAAGTGCCCGGTTTTGTCTGTTGGAGTTTCAGTTTTAGCTCTGGCAGTGAAGGGGAAAGGAACCCTGTGCTCCTTCAGTGCACAGTTTTAGTCGGGAAACATGTGTAAGGTCCGGAGTTCCGGTCTGCAGCTTGTGTAACTGCTTGTTAGGACTGAATCCATCCTGTGAAGAGAATCAAAGGATATCTGAAGAGTAGAAACCAGGCTCACCCTGTAGAAGACTGGAGAAATTGCTGAATTGCACTCGGTCTGTCAGGAACTGAATCTGCTGTGTGTTCTCCCGGTATTGTGCAGTAATTGCGATCGGGATAGAGAAGCAGCCTGCCTGGTATAGTACTTTCTTTTGCCATAAATGTGTGAGGAGTCTCGTGGAGCTCAAGAGTAGCCCTGCTGACATTGAAGGACCCTATCTTGTTTGGAGGTCGTGAGTACTAATTCAGGGTCGCTCCCTGTTGAATTGCCACATTGAATCCAAATAGAATTACTGTACTGCTGACTGTTTAACTAATTTTTCTTTTCTCTGTGTGAAAGGGCCCCTACCAGCTGCCACGGTTTGACTAGCTACTAGGGCTTGGGTACCCAGGGACAGTAATCTGATAGGATAGGCTCTGCACAGAGCCATAGGTAGATGAGTAAAGTATAAGCTAATTAACCTGATTTCCTGTCCTTGTTATATTCCCCTAAATAAATCAGAGCTGCTTTGTTCAGCAAAGTTATACTGCCTGAGGTATTTGTCTATGTTAAAGTATTGTACTGTGATTGTTGCACTGTATCTTATTTTACAGGAGGTCCCAGTGCCTGAACCAGCCCTGGGGTAAGTGTATACTATGAAGGTAATTCTGATATATTGTGTGGGCCACTAGTGGGAAGAAAGGGGGGTTGCAGTGTCCCAGAGGGCTGTGACCAAGTAAGTTTAACTGTTGCAAACCCTGACCTCTGGGTGGAGGCACCCGCCATTGGATCCAGGCCCCTCAACCTGTTAGTGGCAAATCAGGCAGGGGTAGTAGCCCCTGGGATAGCGCCATCTAGGGGTTACATGTGTGGAACTTGTAAACATTTTTATCGGTTCAGTTTGAACCGATCAAGTTACTTCTATTAAAGTACAGTCTTTTAGAAGTGCGGTTCCCGTTTCTTATCGGTTCTAAAAAAACTGGATTTAATTACGTTTTTTTCCACGACCCGTGACACGTTTGGGAACCGATAAGGGAGTCTTGCTTGGCAGATTGCCGTAAAAGGGCAAGCTTTTGGTTAGGCTGGCACTATGTCTGAGAAACCCAAAAGAAAAACCGGGCCCACTGGATTTCAGCACTGTGTTGTATGTGGGGAAGCCTTTGCCAAGGCTGACCCCCACACCACATGTGTTTATTGTCTGGGGTTGACCACCTCAATTCAGACTGCCAGATTTGCATGGGTTTTCCTGCAGCTACCCTGGATAAGAGAGTTGGTAGACTAGGGAACGGGAGGCCATAAAGTCCGCTGGACCTCGATGAGAGCCCGGTTCGGTTTCAACCGAACCAGGAGGGAGTGCCTCTGACCAGGGCGATACTTCCTCGGGCAAAAGGAGAGCCGACTTGAGGAGTTGGTTCCAACAAAGAAATCTAAAATTAGCTGGTGTGGAGTCAAACTTCCCTCCAACCGCTGAAGAAATAGCTAAAGCAATAAAATTGTTCAGTCTCCCAGGTTTCGACCGAACCGCATCATCAGGTAAGCTCGGTTCGGTCGGTTCCTCCGGTTCAGGAGTATTATTTAAGGAATTCTTATGAACCAGAGGAGGGGAAGAGGAGTATGAGGAGAGTGAATGGTTTTGAAGTCTGGATGTGCCCATTGAACTGGACATCTCTCCAGACAGACCTTCAGGAGTGTCTCCCCCAGGCTTTCTGAGTCCCTCTCACTTCATGTTTGAAAAAAAAAAGTGGTTGAACCTCCAGCTTCCTATGGAGGAAGCTGTGGATGATCAGAAGGAGCCTGATTTTGTAGAAATGATAGATATCCCAGAGTCTAGGAGACTGTCTATTCCTCTGCATAAATCTTTTGGAACAGACAGTAAAGATTTTAAAAGCTCCTCACACCATACCTCCTGTTGATAAAAGCAAAAGGTATGCATTATCAGGCTCTGATACGGAATTCCTTACACAACAATGCAGCCACGTGGGGGTGGTGCAGGCTGCAACCTGTGACAAGGCAAATGTTCTCTTAGCCTCTCACCCCCCTGACAAGGACTCCAGAAAGATAGATGCCATGGCAAAGAAACAGTACATGGCAGCTTCCTTACGACTCAGACAGGCTAATTATATGGCTTATGTTGCTAGATATCAAAAATCCAGATGGGATACTGTTTTAGCTCTAGCAAAGCAGGTTCCTGGCCAGCTGGCAGAAGAGCTGGAGCAGGTGGCCACTGATGGTATTGAAGCATCCATGCTGCAGTGGACTCTAATGATGTATCATCCAGAGTCATGGCTACATCTGTGGCTCTCCATAGAATGGCTTGGCTCAGATGTATTAGCCTGTCACAGGATACCCAGACTAAGGCCATGGATTTCCTGTTAGGGCAACTCTGTTTGGGGAGCAAACAGAGAATTACATGAAGAAAATGGATGAATATAGGACCACCTATAGGAGTGCACAGGCCAAGGAAAGGCAAGTCACTTTCCAAAGGCAGCTCCCAGGGGCAGGAGTAGGCCTTTCATAGGCCTTTTACCAAGCCCAGGCTTCTCTTCAGCTTTTGCACAGAAGGGGTTCTTTAGAGGGAGAGGCAGACGGGTGCAGGCAAGCCTGCTTCCACCCTCAGCCTAAAGCCCCTGCCAAACAGGCACCCTGATGCGCGCCCAGGGCCGATTCTCCACTACCTGTAGGGGCAGGCTGGCTTACTTTGTCCAGGACTGGGAGTCTCTAACGCCAGACAAGTGGGTCCTGAAGTAGTAAGCCAGGGACTGGTTCTCAGCTCAAAAAATTTCCAAAGATGAGAATCAGATCCCTCCACCTGCCAATCCTTCAGAGGCTCTTGCCCTGGAGGCAGAAGTCTCACCTCCTGGCTCCTCAGAGCTGTGAAAGGGTTCCACCCCTACACCAAGGCAAAGGGTTGTACTCCAGGTACTTCCTTACCCCAAAAAAGACAGGAGAATGGCGGCCCATCCTGGATCTCAGGTATCTAAACAAACACCTTTTAAAACCAAAATTCAAAATGGTGACTCTGGGAATTATTTTACCCTCTTTAAGGCCAGGGGACTGGCTAGTGTCCCTGGACCTCAAGGATGCCTATTTTCATGTTCTCATCAGAAGCTCCCATTGAAAGTACCTCAGATTCGAACTGCCCTCAGGTCATTACCAGTTCAGAGCAATGCCCTTCGGCCTTACATCTGCCCCAAGGGTATTCACAAAATGCCTGGCAGTAGCAGTTGCCCACTTAAGAAGGCAAAAAATTGCCATCTTTCCTTACTTGGATGACTGGCTCATAGTAGGCCAGTCCACAGACCAAGTCAGGTTACACCTTCAAGTAACTCAGCAACTGCTAACTTCTCTAGGTTTCCTTCTCAATCTTCCAAAGTCAGTCCTAGAGCCTGTCCAGCTTCTCACCTTCATAGGTGCAGAACTGAACACAAAAGAAGCCAGAGCCTTCCTTCCTCTGGAAAGGGCAAGTACCCTGATTTATCTGGCTTCCTCCTTCACCCTGCGGGTCTCTCTACCAGCAAGGCACTTTCTACAGCTCCTGGGACACATGGCTGTTTCAACAGCAGTAGTGCAGGGAGCCAGATTTCAGATGAGGGACATCCAGTTCCATTTGAGAGCCTTTTGGTCTCAAAGAAAGGACCCTCTAACCAAATTAATTCCAGTGACTTGAACCCTGATCCAAGCCCTTCAGTGGGGGCAGGACCAGGGCACTTGAGACAGGGGGTCCCCCTACCCCTCAGTCTCACTTCTAATCCCACACAGATGCATCCCTATCGGGTGGGGAGCTCACATGGGCGACCTCACCACCCAGGGATTGGGGTCCCCTCAGGAATCTCTGCTCCACATCAATCTGTTGGAACTCAGAGCAGTTTTTCTAGCACTTCAAGTTTTTTCCAAATCTGTTCAGAACAAGGTTATTCAAGTCAGAACAGACAATACCACCACAATGTGGTACATCAACAAGCAAGGGGGCACTCGGTCTATGGCCTTCTGCACCGAAAAAACGGTTGTGGTCTCTGGCTTACTCCCCGAACACCTCCTTGTAGTAGTTCACCTCCCAGGCAAGGGCAATGTCCTGGCAGATGCTCTCAGCAGGATTTCCAAGGCCATCACGGAATGGGCTCTGGATCCCCAGTTCAGGAGGTGGTATTGCTAGATGGGGCACACCCCAGATAGATCTTTGCAGCCCCAGACAATCACCAACTTCCTCTTTGTTGCAGACCCCCAGTGTTGGGCTCAGTCCCCTGGGTGTCTTCCTTCTCAGTTGGGAAGGAAGTTCTCTATGCCTTTCCACCCTTCCCTCTCCTGTTCAAAGTGCTAGTTAAAATCAGGTCTCAATCCTGCAAGATGTTTCTGATTGCTCCAGACTGGGCCAGACAGCCCTGGTACCCACTCCTTATGTCCTTAGCAGTCCACCGTCCCCTGTGTCTCCCAGGAATCACAATCTGTTATCCTGTGCTCAGGAGAGGGTTTGGGTACCCGAACCTCAAATCTCTCAATCTCAAGGCCTGGCTCTTGAAGAGTTAGAGTTTGCTGACCTACATCTTTCCCAAGGTGTATTGGATATTCTGAAGGCTTCTAGGAAGCCTTCCACCAGGGCTACTTATAATTCCAAATGGAAGAGATTTTTCCATATGGTGCTCTGGGAAGCATATTTCCCAGAATTTGCTGACTTACCTGCAGTCCTGGATTATATGGTTCATTTAAATACTTTATAGGCTGAGACCAGCTACCCTAAAAGTGCACTTGGCAGCCGTGTCGCTTTCTTGTCAGCAGGTAAGCCCTCTTCTTTCAGCTCATCCTGTATTCTCCAAGTTTTTCAAAGGTTGCTACACACCAACCCCCACTTAGGATCCTTCCCTGCCTGGGATCTTAATATTTGCATTGCCCAACTTATGCAACACCCTTTTGAGCCTTTGTCTCAGCAGAGCTCAAGTACTTGACTTGGAAAACTGTGTTTTAGTAGCCATCACTTCTGCCAGGCTTACAAGTGAGTTACAAGCATTGTCAGTGGAGCCTGATTTTATCTCCTTTCACGGAGAAAAGGTAGGCCTCAGGACTAACCGAAGTTCTTGCCTAAGGTGGTCTCAGATTTCCACCTTAATCAATCTATATCTCCTGTGTACTTCACTGGCCATTCCTCTTCTGGTGAGAGGAGGTTAAACAGTTTAGATGTCAAAAGAGCACTTAGCTACTACATAGATCGTACCAAAGGTCACAGGTTTAACTCCCTCCAACTGTTCTTCACTTATGGTGAGGTTGGCAAAGGGAAACCTGCCACTAAAAGATCCATTGCCAGGTGGATCGTCTCTTGTGTCCAATTCTACTATGAAAAACTGGGTAAAGTTCCTCCCTCAGGCCTGAGGGCTCACTCCACCAGAGGTACAGCTGCGTCTCTGGCTGCTGCCAGGGACATCTCTATCCTAGAGATATGTCAAGCAGCTACCTGGAATACGGTGCACACTTTTACTAAGCATTACTCCTTGGACATCCAGGCTAGGAGTGATGCTCGTTTTGGCACAGCTGTGCTTCAGAGCCTGTTTCTAGTAGGTTCTGTCCTCCTCCATGGAGGTACTGCTGGTAGTTTAGATATGTCATAATATAGCAAGACTTCATGTTGTTTGAAGAAAAAATTACTCACCTTAGTAATGTTGTTTCTTCTAATGGAGTCTTGCATATATTATGACCTACCCCTGCCTGCCCCTCTCAGAACCTTACTCTTGGGATGTGGGTGGCAGGGCAGCGCTATACTTTTAGATGCCCACCTTGTTTTTCACCCTCCTTTTGGGGTGATCTTTGTTGTGTTGTCATTTTTGGGTCTCCTGACTTGAGTCTTCTTTGTGGCACCAAAAATGTGTTTATTAATTAAGTAGCCAGTTGGCTAGTGTAGGTTTACAGCTTCCACACAGAGTCTTAGTGAGTTTTTGCTTGTAAAGATCTGACAGTTTGAGTTTGAAGAACAACAGATAGAATTTTCAACCGAGCTCGAGTTTCTAAGTTCCATGCCTGGCATGGACTTTAACTCTTTCACCTCCGAGCAGTTCTAAGGCTGGGACAAACTGCATATGTCATAATATAGCAAGACTCCATTAGAAGAAACAACATTACTAAGGTGAGTAATTTTTTCTTAACACCCATTCCTCTTCTGGGAACTCTACATTCTCGTGATTTGAACATCAACTGGCTGTCCAAAAATCACTCTAAACTCTGCAACTCCATCTCCTCCTTAAATCTCCAACAGCTCATAACTGAACCTGTGCTTCTAAACCTCAAGTCAGGTAACCATTCCCTGATTGACTGGGTTCTGACTTCTCATCCCCACCACGTTATCTCCTCAGGTATCCTCCCAGATGCACTCAGGGACCACCATATGGTCCACCGTGTGAGAAAAATTCACAAGCCAACTTCCCCTCCTAACCTACTGTACTTCCACTCCTTTAGATCTCTAGATTTATCCTCCTTGCACAACGAACCCATGAGTACTGATTGGGCCCCCATGGCCAATGCCCTGCTATTGATTCCGCCCTGTCCTACCTCAATGACCAGTTCCCAAATGCCTGCTACAATCATGCCCCTCTTAGAAAGACTAGAGTCCACAGCTCCCACCTCCCTTGGGTATCGACTGAGCTTCTGGCATGCTAGCGTGCTCGTGATTTAGCATGGTCGGCCTACAAAACATTTGGTGCCCCCAGGGACTTAATTACTTATCGTTCCCTCCAGAAGTCCTACACCAGGGCTATCCATCTTGCAAAAGCAGAATACTTCAGCTCTACCTTCCAAGAAAATCTTAACAGCCCTTCCAAATTCTGGAGTGTTGTACACGCCTGATCCCCACCCGCATCCTCAAGGTCGGAAACCTTAACAACTCTGACCCCTCCAGCTGTCACCAAGGAATTTAACAACTTCTTTACCCCTGCTGCAAATCTTCTTGCCTCTCTCCCACCACTCCTCCACCCTCCTCCCCTAGCTCTGTCTACTTACCCTCCTCCTACTACTTTTCCTTCCAACCTGTCACCCCTGCTGACACCCTTCTAGCTCTGTTAGCTCTTAACCCCACAAAGGTAAAAGCCCAGATGGTCTTGACCCAAACTACTGCATCTATCTGCCCATGCTATTGCCCTCCCACCTTCATTCTCATGACCCAGTCCTACTCTCTAGCCTCTGTCCCCAAAGCCTGGAAGCATGCTACTGTCATCCCTCTTCATAAGAGTGGTGACTCTTCTAACCCTAGCAACTACTGCTCAATATCATCACTCCCTATCCTTGCTAAATTATAAAAACACCTTGCTCTGGCACAGCTCTCCTCTTCCTTGACTCCTCCTCGCTTTTTTCCCTTCCAGTCTGGTTTCCAGAAAGCCCATTTCACTACCACCTCCCCACTCAGGCTCACGGACTTCATTCCCTCTAGCATGGATCAGGGATGCATCACCTCTGCCATCTTTGTTGACCTTGCCAAGGCTTTCGACATTGTTGCCCACTCCCTTCTCTTCTGCAAACTTAAGGCAGCTGGCCTATCTGATTCTGTCACCCATTGGTTCTGTTCCTACCTCACGGGTAGGTCCCAATCAGTCAGGGTTGGTAACTCGTCTCCCCCCTCTCCCCATTAACACTGGTGTCCTTCAAAGTTCAGTGCTCGGTCCAATACTGTTTTCAGTTTTTCTTAACAACCTTCCAAACTCTTGCTCATCTGCATATATCCACTTGTACGTGGATGACAGTTTTGTTTGTCTCTGGTACTTCCACTTTGGATGTTGAGACCAAGCTTCAGTTGGATTTTAACAATGTCCAGCGCTGTTTCGTGACAACCAACTCTCACTGAATGCCAAAAAGATGGTCTCAATGACCTTTGGCACCAGACAAAGGCTTGCCAGGCTTGCTGCTACCTCCTCCTTCCACACCCTTGATGATTCCTCTATTGAAGACGTTGCCTCCTTCAAATACCTCGACTTATGGCTTGACAAGAACCCCAACTTTACTGTGCATGTGGACGCTATCCACGCTAAGCTAGTCCCCAAATTCAGTGCTCTGTATCGACACTGCAGCTACCGTCAGCTTCCTGCCTGTTGGGAGATCGTCCAAAAGATGATCCTCCCTATTTTTGATTTTGGAGACATTGTATACAGTTCCCTCTAACTCCACCCTTACCAGACTGGGTACTCTCTTTAACTCCTTCTGCTGCTTTGTGCTTGTCTGTCCTCCCCCTTACCCACCACTGTGATCTTTCTCCTCTCTCTCCTTCCCCTCTCTTGGTGCTAGGCGCCTTGCTCACAGTGCTTCACTGATTGGCAAATCCTGACTTGGCTCCTCGCCTACATCCTTTTCCTCTCCTCTCCTCTCCTCTCCTCTCCTCTCTCCTCTCCTCTCCTCTCTCTCTCTCCTCTCCTCTCTCTCCCCCTCTCACTCCCCACTATGCTTTCTGCAGCTCCACCCTAAGGACATTTGCTCTCCCCCCCAGCTCTTCCACTGTTGGCAGATCTGCTTTCTGCTATCACTTCCCCCATATCTGGAATTCCCTTCCTTTAGATATTCGTTCTGCCCTGTCATCCAGTTCACTATCCCACCTCCTTCATTTTCACGCTTCCCCCTCCTGCAACTGCAGCAGTCTCCCCCACCTTATCTTCAGCTCTAACTCTTCTGTTACTGTCACCCTCGTCCTCCTGTACTCTACCTGTTCTACTCCCCTTCTCTGTGACTCTATTTTCTTCCTACCCTTTCTTATCTCTTCATCCTCCCGTCCCCTTGCTTCCCATACTACCCACCGGCCTTCCCCTTTGCGGGGTTCATGCATCCCAAAAGGGAGAGTTGGCCCACCAGCCCCCTTCTCCTCTCCACCTTTGCTAGTCTCTCCTATGATTATGCTCAAGCTTTCACCTTAGCTCTTATAGTGAATATTATAAGGTTGTACATATATTGTGTGTAACCCCTCTACAAATGGGGGTTCCCAAAAAGTCTTCCTTGAGCTTGCCTAAATGCTCACTACCAGGCTGGTGTCCTGCGTTTTAGCAGTTTAAATGTGATTACCAGAGCCTGTATAGCCTCTGTGTACTGTGTCTTTAAGAGCTGCCTAATTGCAGCATAAGTAATCTGAGAGGGAGCTCTGTTGAAAGATGTAACTATTTGCTGAATATCATTTAGAGTGATAATGGTAATGTAGTTTGTCTAACATGCTTTCTTTGCAGCAAAGACTGTTTTGTTTGTCTCCACTATCTTGGTCCTGGACTGCAAATTGGACCAATCAGTTCTGGTGGGACCTAAAATGTAGCCAGACAACAGGAGCTGTCTGAAGTCAAAATCTGTAGGAATTGTAGTTTTGAACTTTTTGCACGTTTTTTGCAACTGAAGGTGAGCTCTTGCTTTGACTGACAGCCAAATCAGCCAACCAAATCTTTTGGCTCTTGGGGAAGTCCCAGGCTGCTTGCAGTTTTCAGTTAGTTCTGAGCTGGGAAGTGAAATGAGAGGAGCTGAAGTGATTCTGAGCAGCAATCCTGAGTGGATTTGCATGGGAGGACTGTGAAAAGGCTGAGTTTTTGGCTTACATGTCTGCCTGCTGCTCCTGAGAGGGAGAGAAGAGAATTATTGTGGACTAAATCCAAGTTTGTGTGACTAAAGTAAGCTACTGAAGTGGACCAGGCTCAACCTGAAGAAGTCCAAAGATTTTGATGAATGCAATTGGCCTGTCAGGAGTTCCAGCTACCCCTAAGCTCCCGGTGTGTGCAGAGACTTTGCGATTGTGACTGGGGAGCACTTTGCCTGGTACAGTACAATTCCTGCAGACATGTAAATGTGCTATGAGCTGCTAGTGGGTTGTGAGTTAGTTCCCCACTGTGTGAACTGTGTTCTGCTTGCTGGAAGCTGTATCCAGCCCAAACGGACTACATCCGAATTGTCTCCATGCGGTCTGGGCTTTGCCAGACTGGTCCAGCCAGACTACCCACTGCACAGAGAAGCCATCGATGAGAGAGACCTGCCTGGGGATCAGCCCCCTGCTCCACACTTGAACAGGAATGACGCCTCTGCAACTCGTGTGGGTCCTGCTTCTCCTGGCATTCCAGATCAACCACCTGCAGTCTCGATTTTCGTCCAACCTGTGTCCAGGCTTGGGTATCGTGAGTAAATACCAGGGTAGCTCCCTGCATCAACAGCTTAATCTGAGTGTGTCATCTGATTGTCTTGTTGTTTCATTTCCTTTATGAACTGAGCCCTCTGGCTCTGGATTACAAATATTGTGTACTGTGCATGTTGTGTTTTCCATCACAGGGCCCCAACCAGCTGCAACCCCGAGCAATGGTCCTGGCTAGCCCAACTCTTCTCCACCTGGGTACCCAGAGGTGGACTGTGTGGGGGGACTCAAAGCGCATGCCTAACTGCTTGATATAACCTTTAAAGCTAATTAACCTGATTTTGCCCCTCCCTTGTTCAAGTCCCCTGAATAAATCAGATCTAACTTTTTCTGCATGTAATCTGACTGTGGTTCCAGTTTGTGCTCAAAGTACTGTACTGTTGCTATTTGCTGTGCATAACCTTGTGTTACAGGGGCTCCTCAGAGTTGAGCCAGAGGAACCAGCCCTGGCGGTAAGCGCAAACAGTGTGGGTACTTGTGTGGTGTACCAGGGGTATTGTGAAAGTGATTATTGTACAGTGTTCAGGCCACTAGAGGGGAAAGAGGGGGGTTACAGTGTCCCAGAGGGCTGTGCCCAGGTTAGCTTGACTACTACCAACCCTGACCTCCGGGTGGAGGCACCCGTTTCAGAACTCAGGCCCCTTAAACTGCTACTAGCCAAGCAGGCAGGGGTAGTAGCCCTTGGGATAGTGCCACCTAGGGGTTACATGTGTAATTGTGATTATCATATGTGGTTGTCTATTGCTTAGCACCTAGCCTGCACTTTTGTGATGTGATGTATGTACATCAGTACTGATGTGTACTGACAATGTGAAATATGTGCATTCCATTATTGTTCTTCCACTTATTTTGTTAGTTTTGACTAATTCTGTTACTTATTGTTGCTACCCTCACTTTACCTTCCTCCCAGGACGTACCAGGAGACGATCTATTGCAGCTCAGTGTGCTTTTCCTTGTGACACATTTCAAATAAATAAATAAATAATAAAAACTGTTGTAAAATGTTTTCATTAATTACCAGCAACCCAGTAAAGGAGCTAAGTGTGTTGGGAATGCATTGCTGCAAAAAAGTCGTGCTAACATTCACTTCCTGGCTAAGATGGAGAACTACTTTGAAATGTAGAAGGATGACAAACTAATTGAAATAAGGGGCTGAAAAAGAAAGGAAAGGAGAAGAGTGATGATCTTATCTGTGTCAATCTTCACCAGTCATCACCTTTGGGTACTTGGCCAGAGGGTCATGACCCGCAAGTGCTTTTTGTTTGGTGGCGGAGTCAACGCACCATCGGCGCCTCGCCTCGAGGCCAACGATTATGTGGCGCCATGGGTTGGCCAATAGGTGTTGGGTCGACTCCAAGACTCCCACCAGTTCTTCATTTTCCGCGGTCAAGGTCACCTCATGGGACACTTGCAGTGAAGAGTTTGAGGCCTACCTTCTACGCATTTGAGTTTTCTCGACTCCGTGTCGACTTCATTCGACTCCATGACATAGTCCGTCGACTCCCTAGCTCCTGCCGGTTCTGTTAGCCTACTCGACGTCGCCCGGTAAGTTTGTTCCATTATTTTATTTGTTTTTGTGATGTTGAGTCTAGTTTGTTGTTTCTTTCTTGTAGGTCATGTCTAGGTCGGAGGGCAAGAAGACTTCCAAGACGGGATGGCCCCCCCATGCGACGGTGCCCTTGCGGCCGTAAGTACTCCATCACTGACCAGCATGACCATTGCCTCGCGCTTCTTGGCCCGCTTCATGACATGGATTCGTGTGACACCTGTTTCTCCAAGGATCGCGGGTCATCGAGCAACGCGCGTGTAAAGTGGGGCAAGCTCCGCCCGACTTCGAGGGAGTCGGCAGTGCGCTGCTGGGCCAAGCCGCCCTTCTCTGCCTTTCCTCTCGTCCCTCCTGGTTCATACGGACCGAGGAGGAGGAGCCTCTGCCTCTTCTAGCCTAGCCATGGCAGAGGCCCTCCTGTGGTGCAGGAGGCCTGGTCTGTGTGCCCAGAGACAGATGGGAAAGCTACGCGCGGCAATCGCCCTCCGAGGCGAAGGCTCCCCAGTGTTGCACCCGTGGCTCAGAAGGCCTGGGTGGGCGCCATCCTCGACACTATCTGTCGGCGCCGTCTTGGGCCTTGGTGACATTCGCAGCACCATGGGCCCTGATGGCACTGTCGTCTGTGCCAGTCCGTCGCCAGTGCCGTTGCTGCTGTCTGCGCTGTTCATGGCATTGATGCAGCTGTCGGTGCCGTGGGAGGCTCTACGGTGCTGTCCCTGAGTGTTTCTCGCTCTGGTGCCGATCGCAGCGCCATGATTGAGCGTGGCGCTATGTCCAGTTCTGGAGCCGTTCACAGCTCCAGGCATGGGCTTGATGCCGTGGGGGTTTCGGAGCTTGGCGCTGAGAGCGCTGTCAGGGCCATCGTCAGTGCTGTCTCTGTGCTCAGCGCCGTTCGCGGTGCCAAGGGGTGGGTCGGCGCCATGAGGGTCTCTGGCCTCTGTGCCATTTGCGGCGCTGAGAGTGCGGTCGGCACCGTCATCAGCACCATCTCCATCCTCTGCACCGCTTGCGGCGCTGAGGGTTGGAACAGCGCCGTGACAGGCTCTGGCTCCGTGACTGCCACCCTTGTTGGGGCCGTATCCTCTTCTGGCTCCATTTGCGGTGCAGAGAGGGCACAGGCGTCAACCTGGGTGCAGTTTCTGGCTCTGTTGCCCTGTTCAGTAGGGATGGCAGCAGGCGTCCGCGCAATGTCTGGTGCAGGACTTCAATCTCCACCTCTTCGGAGGAAGAGTCGGACTCTGGGTCGGACACGCAGTCTGGCTCCTTGGAGTTGGCTGCTGGCGTGGACACCCTGGTAGTGTCCTCGACAGGCTGGAGTCAGCCCCCCTCTGAGGAGTGAACATTGACTACCGGGGCCAGGGTCAGGGTCAGGGGTTCTGACCAGCAGACAGTGATGCAGGCCACCATTGCCCTGCAACCTGGCCTCGGAGGGTTCTCTGACCCCTCAGTGGTAGTACCCCCTCAGGTGGTGTGCCTGGATCGCCCAACTTTGGGGCCGATCAGAGCACCCACAGGTGGGGAGGGTGCTGCTCCCTGGATAGCCCCTTTGGGGGCCAACCAGGGCTGTCAGCTGCCTAGGCTGGCTCTCTCGAGGAGGAGGGCACTCTCGGATTCCGAGGGGTCGTGGGGCATGGGGTCTGTGCGGCGGTCTTTTTCTGGAGCCCACCTGGGCTCTGGGAGAAGCTGAGGGCAGATCTCAACCCTTCCCTTTCGGTTTCCTTGAGAGGGCCACGTTCTTTGGAGGTAGGGGACCATCCTTTTGGACCTACATGGCCCTTGGTCGCCTCACAGGGGGGATTCTTCAGGGCACAGCCTAGGCAATTCCAATGTGGTTGATCAGCTGTCGGCTGTGGAGTTTTCTGGAGCTCCTTCTTTCCCTAGGGCTCCTGGTGCACTGTCTAGCCCAGGCAGAGGTCAGCCGATTCCCATTGTCGGCTCTGCCCCCATTCCTCTGCCACCTTCTCCTGTGCTCCCAGGCATTCTTGGTCCTAGCGGGCCTCTCTCCTGGTAGCAGTTTAGAGCCCATGCTGCTCAGTTTCCCTCTTACATTAGGGCTATGAACAGACAGATTTTTCAACCTCCCCTGAGCAGCCAGCTTCTGAACCTTCGAGGTCCTCTAACTCTTCATCCCCCTCTTCTTGGGGAGAGGAACTGTCTGTCTGTCTACATCACTCCAGCTGCTGATCTCGCTGAGTATCAGCGATTCCTTGTGAGGATGTTGGAGGACCTGCACATCACCCCTCCCACTCAACACAATCCAGAGCACACGGCGCATGCCTTTTTAGGCGACTTCAGTAGGACACCCTCGTGGTGCCTCCTGCCTGTTCCTTTTCGGGAAGTTGCATTTCTGGCAGAGACCCTTTTCTGGAGTTCCTGCCCTAGGGATCTCTGCCAGCGGTATTGTGCCCCCCCCGGAGTCTCCAGGGTCCATGCCTTATCCTCAGTCAGGATTGATGCAACTGGACACTCTTGATGGGCTTTGCGCCCTTCACCGTGACTGGCCTCCAGATCAAGACTCCTTGGATTTTGACTTCTGGGGGAGGAGGATGTTCTACTCGGCATGGTTGCTGCTCTCTATTGCAGCACATCAGGCCCACTATGCAACCTATGACAGGTTCCTGTGGTCCAGGCTGGGTCAGCTCCTAGCCTCCATACCTGACACGGAGCAAACCAGACAAGCCATTGCACTCTCTGCACGTGGCCTGGAGCTATCAAGGCACCAAGCAAGGGCATCGTATTATGCCAATGAGGTAGCTACCAGGGTCATAGGGACAGCGATCTGCACTATCACGGACGATGGCTGTGCTTTTCCCAGTTGTCACCCTT
Organism: Neoceratodus forsteri; assembly: GCA_016271365.2. NCBI lineage: Eukaryota > Metazoa > Chordata > Ceratodontiformes > Ceratodontidae > Neoceratodus > Neoceratodus forsteri. The sequence continues at coordinate 215,506,324 of CM057456.1, forward strand.
GGCCCGCACAGGGTGATTAACTCTGCCCACCAGAGAACCTATCTCTCTCCGTAGAGTGAGGCAGCCGCCTGTCGTGGCAACCTCCTCCACCCTCCGGTGGTCCCTGCTTCACTCTCCCACTCTCAGGCCTCTCCAGACCCGTGAAGGTTCTCTCTCTCTTATTAGTGTGTTACCCACTGAGAGTTAAGGGACTCAGCCCCTTAGGGTTAAAACCCCCTTGCGGGGGGGCTCGCACTCAGTTAGATGAATGGTGAAGATTGAACAGATAAGATATGGAAATTATGTACCTACCGTAATTCTGATCTTTCTGTGTATCTTCACCATTCATCACAATCCCACCCTCCATCCCCCCCGGGACTCAGTCTCTGACTCCCCCTCCCTCTCTGTGCCCCCTCTCTTACCCCCTCCTTTCTGTTAGTCAGGAGCGGGGTAAACTGGGGCTCATAGGGGGATAGTTTTCTTTAGGGGTAGAGTGGTCAGGAATGGGGGCACTCCTTCTTCAGTGCTTCGGCTCCACCCCTGTGAGGTGGGAGTTGGCAGTTGCCCCCTTTTCTTTCCTTCTCCCCTTCTCTCCATCAATCCTTGATTTCCTTTGATTTCCATGTCCTGTGGACATAACCTCAATTAATTTAAGAAACTAGGTTTCTTGCACCATACTCTCCTTTGGGGGGGGGGGATATCCCTGTTTTCCTGTCTTTTCTTCCAGAATAGCCAATTCTGCTTGTAGGAGTTTTTGCCAGTGATTCTGTGCCTGCAATTCTGGCAGTTAGCCTCTTGGCTACTCCTTCGCAGTTCCTATAGAAACTGGAGACAGGTCAAGGTTACAGGGTATGTTTCTCTTGTCTCCCCCCCAAAATGTTTCCTTACATCTAAAAACTTTAACCCTCCTTCCCTCCTCCTTTCTACTTCTAGAGATTGGGGCCCTTACCCAATCCCTCTTAGTCTTTGAACTTCTTCTGTCATCTCAGTTGTTTATTTCTCCTTTTAGTTTTATATCTTTCCTTTGTCTGTCCCTTGGACTTCCTTGTCCCACCCTCCCAACCCTTTTTCTAACCTCTAAGCTACTCAGAACTGAGCGGGAGGGTGGAGTCGACAACACCTAACGGCCAACCCAGAGCGCCACGCAATGCGTCGGCCTCGAGGGCGGCGCCTATGGTGCGTCAACTCCACCCATCCAAAACAAATAAATCTTCCGCGGGGTCTTGACCTCTGGCCAAGTACCCAAAGATGATGACTGGTGAAGACACACAGAAAGATCAGAATTACGGTAGGTACGTAATTTCCATTTTCTGCACTTGGAACTTCATCTGGCAATATCCTCAGACTAAAGAAGAGGTTCAGCTAGGGCTTTTGCCTCAAGATGTATTGTTTTAATTATGTTGTAACTGGTTTTGTTACATTACTGCATTCTGATCTATCATTCATTACAATAACTACTGGACTTTGTTGTATAGACTTTATCTGAAGGAATCTTTCTGAGATTAATAATGTGTAATTTTCTTACATGATAAGGTTAGAGAAAAGAAATCACGATCTGATGGAAGCCTTAAGTAAGCAGCTCAGAGAGGGGCCTAAACAAAAGGAAAGGTAAGCTATATACTTTTTAAAGTACTACACCATACTACAGTATTTATTTTCAAATAAATATTTATTAGTGCTGATTACAACCTAAAATTAGTATCCTTAATTCTCCTTTATACATGAGTATGATGTCACTCCATGTATAATGGAGATCATGTCTCCTTTATACATGAGTATGAGGTCTCTCACGAGAATGGAGATCACTTTTACTGTATATATGAGTATGATGGCACTCTCCTGCATAATGGAGATTACTTCATTATACACAAGTGTGATGTCACTCTCATGTATAATGGAGATCAAGTGTGCTTTATACACATGTGTGATGTCACTCTTCTGCATAATGGAGATCACTTCTTCTTTATTCAAGAGTGTGATATCATATCCTTGGTATGTGATACCTGGTTAAGCTACTCGAGCTAGTAGTTTAAGTGGCATCTCACACTCCAGGTGTGAAAAAACTTGTCATACACTACTCCTCGTGTATTGTTCTACATGTAGTGTCTTTCATGCAACAGTAACTCATAAAACTTTGCAAACAATTAAGTAATGAGCTAGGCTCACCCAGTGGTGCTGCTGTACACTGCTCTGCCTCTTAAGAGAGCCAGATTTGCATCTGGATTCAGGGGTTCCTGTGATGGGATCAGTTGGAGCTGAGTGTATTATGGTAGTGAAGTGCTGGATTTGGGGGGCTGCCTGGCATTTGAGACCCCTGCCCCCCATGTTGGTGGTCTCGGAGTGACACTGTACTGTTAAAGAGCTAGTGTACTGCTTAAAACTAATATTAGTTTTTTAAAAGCAGTCAATCATTATGTTTTATACCTGAGGTACTTTTTCTTTTCCCTTTGGTTGATTAGAAGATTGTTTACCTGATGTTAATAGGTGTGATGTGAGGAACAGCACTCTACCAGCAGCTGACATATCAAGCTCTGTTCCTTCCCCATTACTTTATTCAGCACTGTGACCAATTAACTGTGACGCCAGTGCTGCTTAGGAACAGTCACCCAACACCTGCAAGGTCAGTCAACTGTGCTGTCACTGTCAGTGAGGTCACAATGCTGATGATGTAATGGGGAATAGAGATGTATGTGTCAGCTACCAGGCTGAGAGCTATTCCACACATCCAACACAATATTATCACACAGAAAATGTTTTAATGAGCAAAAGGTAAAAGAAAAGTACTTCAGAAATAAAAAGTTACAACTGACTGCTTCTTAACATTTGTATCATTTTCCTGTCTGTTTCTTTTGGTTCCACTAGCTCTTTAAATGGGGGTGTAGGAAGCTGGTAGAAAGCAGGAAGGCTATGGAGAAAGTGTCATGTTTGGGAGCAGTGAAGGTAGGGGTTTCCTACAGGGCACCAGGCTAGGTCCTTTAATATTTTCAATTGTTAATAATGAGTTGCAACTTAAATGCAATGTAAAATGCAATGTATTAATCAGCTGATAACACAGCATTAATCATTTCCATTGTGGATGAGGCAGATGAGTGTGATGGGTTTGGTCAACTTAAAACATAATGCAGCTAGTTCTGTGTCACTGAACAGTGAGGGAATGCTCTGGCTCGCTGCCAGCTGGGGTTTGTGTCTTGAGCCCAGGACATTAGAAGTACAAGCTGGAAGACAGAGTGAAAGACTGTCTGCGAGGCCTCTGTCTTTCCAGGGAGGGAGGTGGCATGCACCATCCTGGAGGTAGCATGAGGCCTTTGCCTGAGTAAGTGACCACACACAGGTGTGCCCTGCTCCCAAGATGCTGAAGTGAACACACTCCAGATTGGGGCAAAGGGTGGGGGACAGGGAGAACAAGGGAAACCTCCTGGCCAGGCAGTCTTCTGTGATGGCCTCTGTGTGATCCTGCTATCAGGCATCAGTGTGCCTGAAACCCAACCCTGGTGCCTGGACAGTGGCATCAGCAGCATGCTTCTCCCTCCTTCTGTAGCCTTCAAAGAAAGAGGGGACCCCAGGAGAGATAGAACTGACCCAGGCACTGAAGGACACCACTGGGAGACAGGTGGCGGGTGACACTGGTGAGAGTGAATCCAGCAGGCAGAGGAGCAGCCCAGATGAGACTGCCTGAAAGAGTGAGGCCTCGGGGCAAGGAAGGAGATAGGAAAAAAAAAAGAAGAAATGCAGATAAATTGTAAGATAAGAGTTGACTGGTGCCACCAAGAGCTGGTCTAGCATTTAAAAACTTACAATAAAACAGATACCTGCTGAAATGCATGCCCATGGACACTAATACCCACACAGACAAAATAAAATAAACATTTATCAATGCCGAACGTTGCTTGCTTGTATTTGCTGTGTAGGTGTTTGGCACCGATGGTGCAGAGGCAATATTTAATAAATTAACATGACAGAAATATCTTGTGATACCTCACTGATGGCTACTGAGTTTCCCAGTTCTGCCCTGCTGCCACTCACTGCACCTCCCAATGACACTCAGTACGGAGGGGGGGGGCAACAACGCTCAGCTCTCACTCTCTCTCAAAAACAGAAATAGAGAGACACACCGATGCTTCCCTGCATGGACAGTTAGAAGTTGAAGAGGCAGTGCTGTGACATCACTGCTCTTCTCTTGGGTCTCTTGCTGGTTGTCACTGTCTGTCTCTGTCACTGTTAAAACTCAGTCAGGGACACAGAGACAGAACACTGCAGAGACATAAGCAGTCTTTTCTCCCCCGCAACAGAGGCCAACACATTCTACATCTTTAGTGGCATTATCCCAACTGTCAGAGACAAGCAGATGACATACAAAGTGATTAAAAAGCCCTACATGCTGCTCAAGTAAAAGTTCATATGCGCCACCCAGCCTACCTCATCGTCACCACTGCCCAGGGCATCACAAGTTTACCAATGCAGACATTGTGCAGAAAGAGCTAGCCAGACTCCTACCTGGAATATCAGACCTTATTCAAGGAGCAGCAGCCAAGAACTGATTTGATAAATTTGTAAGCTCTGCTGGGAGGGCTCAAAAGAGCCACTGCATCAAACATCATCTTTTCACCTACACTTTATGCTAATTTCTGTTTCTGCCTTTTAGTGAAGAAAATATGTATGAACAACCAAAAATAAATAAATTAATATAGCGTTCAACCAGGCCACGCTAAAAGCTGTCCCCAACTGCCGTTCAGTACCTCCATGAACTGATACCTCCTCTTAGCCGAGTTTGCCGGGGCTGCAGTCACTGATGCTGTTGCTGAAGGCATTGCAACATCCACCGTGGGGAAGTGAAAAGAAAAATGACAAGTTAGGGTGCGAGGACAGCTTTAAGATCAGTGACTGGGTTCCATCTGCTTACTGACTGTTTCCGGCTGCTTACTGACTGTTGCTGTTATGTTCCAGCACTATGTTGACTGATCAACTTCCATTCTCCTTACCATGCAACAACAATTGTTTCCATAACGGTCTCCTGAACCGGTAAGTGTGGGGCACTGGATCCCTGTTTGGGTTGTTTGTAACCTAACATGTTAATGACCAAAAAGTTGTGCAGTTGCTCAGTTTTTACCATGCTGTACTGTATCACCTATTGTACTTACACCTACCTGGACAGCCAATATGCCATTATATTCTGTATTGAAGTTATGATCAAGAGACAATTTGCATAGATATGCTGCCGTACAGATGGAAGGAACTTCGAAATAAAACATACAAACATATGAATTTGCCAGCAGATACGGGCCATTCAGTCTATCTAGTCTGCTTGAGTGTGCAGCATGCTGTTTTGTTAAACTGCAGCTGCCCCCCTTCCCTTATTCCGCCTTCTAACTTAGTGCCCCCTGCTTCCGACCCCGTTCTCCCATCTGCTCCACAGTTTTGACCCTCCCTTTGGCCCTATCCCACCCTCACTTGAAGCTGCCCACCATCCGCAGTGCCACTACTTCCTCTGGCAGCGCATTCCAACCAGCCACCACCCTCTCAGCGAAATAGTGCCTCCTCATCTCTCTCTCTTGAACTTTCCTCCCTCCAGTTTCAGGCTGTGCCCCCTGGTGTCCCTCCCCCCTTTTAAATTAAACAAGCCATCTGAATTAACTCTGTTTATGCCCTTCAGGTACTTGAATGTCTCAGTCATATCCCTCTGTCTCCTTCTATCTGTCATCGAGGCACAGGTCAGGAAGCATAGGAAAACCAGGAGCAGTTGTAAAATTTGCAACAAGTGATTTATAATTAACGGTAAAATAAAAAAATACAATTGTTCGGTATAACTATTTGTAAGGGCAGTATAAACAGTGAAAGTCCATCTGGGTTTCTTCTCAATTTCCAATCTCAGTCTCTGTGTTTCTGTCTTGCAAGACATTGCAGCTCTGTTTTTATAAGTCTTTGCAACCCCCCCCCACTCATTAAGAAAACAGCATGCTTCTCACACACTGTTCTTGTAAGTTTCAACAAGTGCAGCAAAAAGAATATTGTGACCCAGAACTGACCTCTTGCTTACAGCTTCTCAGAGAGTTTGCAACTAGCTTCTCAGGTTAACCCTTGAGTTCCAAACAGCTTTTGCAGTCATTTCAACAGTATAACGATATACATTTCAACAGTAAAACTATGTACATTTTAAACAAAGGGATCCCAGTATCAGTTACATTTCCACATAATAATTCATATATATTTTATACTAGCAGATATGCTGGGGGACAGAACAGCAAGAGAAGGTAGTGAGATAGTGAGAGGCAGAGAACTGCAAGACTGTCGGAGTAATCAAGTCCTAGGTCTCACAAGAAAATGTGGTTGCATGACCAGACAGACAAGAGACAGAAAAGAAATAGACCAGATCCTTGCATTTAAACTCTTTCTCCAGAACAACTTGGACAGGACCCTATTCAACACTGTCACACTGTCCTCTAGAGTATACAGGTTGAGCTCCTCAATCTCTCCTCGTATGTCTTGTCCCCCATCCCCAGGATCTTCTTCATACGCTCTACACTGGACCCCCTCAATAGCTTGATGTCCTTTTCAGATATAGGCACCAAAACTGCACACTGTGCTCTAAGTGTAGCCTCACAGGACCTATACAGGGGCAAATGACTTCCTTCCTCCCTCCTAGAGGTGATTCCCTGGCAAAGCATCCCAGCATTTTGTTTGCCTTTGCAGCTGCCCTCCTGCACTGTGTCGAGTGTTTCATGTCCCTGTCACCAACACTCCTATATCTTTCTCCTCATCTGAAGTGGCCAACTGTACTCCCCAACCAGTAGCTATTCTTTGGCTTTTAGGCCCCAGGTGCAAGACCTGCATCTTTGGCATTGAACCCCAGCTGCTATGTCTGACCAGCACTCAAGTGTCGCCAGATCCTTTTGCAGTACCTTACCCCCATCCTCACTATCCACTTCAGCACAGATCTTAGTGTTGTCTGGAAAGAAGTTGGTCTTGCTCCTTACCCCTTTTGCTATGTCTTCTATAAATATATTAAATAGGACTGGTCATAGCCCCGACCCCTGTGGTACCCCGTGGGTTACTGCCCTGGGTGCTGAGAGCTCCCCCCCAACTATCACCCTGTGCTGCCTGCCCTGTACCCAGTTCTTTATCCACCTGACCAGCTTCCTCCCTATTCCCAGGCTACTTAACTTGCTGTTCAGCCTTCTGTGGGGCACGGTCAAATGCCTTACTGAAGTCCAGGTATAGGACATCAACCGCATGGCCCCTATCGAGTAGCCTCGTCACTCAGTCAAAAAAGTCAATAAGAGTGGTCTGACATGATCTGCCAGACATAAACCCATGTGTTGCCTGTCGTCCTGTAATCCATTCTCCTCCAGGAAACACAGCAGTCTTTCCTTAAGTATAGTCTCCATTAGCTTTCCCACAATGTGTGTAAGGCTCAATGGTCTATAGTTCTCAGGTTCATCCCTTGGCCCGCTCTTATGGATTGGCACCACATGAGCCATCCTCCAATCTCTGTACATGTATTCAGGGAAGTGTTGAACAAGTCTGTCAGTGGCCCCGCCAGGACCCCTAACAGCGCCCTGAGTACCCTAGGATGCACTCCATCTGGACCAGGTACCTCATCCACTCTTAGGGACCTCAGGCCCTCTACCACTCTTTCAACTGGGATCTCTGCATCTGTCATCTCCTCTCCTCCTGCCGCCCCATCCACTCTTCCCCTGAGGTATAGGCGCATCCTTCTCCCTGGTGAACACTGAGCAGAAGTACTCGTTTAGTACTTCCACCTGCTCTGCCCTCTGCTTTATCCCCCTTCCTAATTCTTACAATCTGATCTTTGCACTTCCTCCTCTCTCCTCTCTCCTAGATACTTAAAGAACTCCTTTTCCCCTTCCTTGATGCCCTGCACCAGCCTTACTTCTTTCAAAGCCTTGGCTGCCCTCACTACTTTGCTCACCTCCCTGGATTTCTTCACGAATCCTCCTTATCTCTTCTTGACCAGATCTCTTGTGTTTTCTAAAAGCAGCTCTCTTTTCCCCTCACCCTTTTCACTACCTCACTGTTCACCCAGTTAGGTCTCTTGTTCTTGGCCTTCTTGCTTTGGCACTTGGTGCAAGAGCTAGTGGCCTCTGCCAGACCCCTCTTTATGATGTTCCATTTCTGCTCTGCGTCCATGTCCAGGCTGATGTTGTCTAGGTACCCTTTCAAAATGATTCCCATCCTGCCAAAGTCTGCCCTCTTAAAACCCACAACTCTTGCTTTTATATTGGCTGCTTCTTTTCCCAGGTTGAGGAGAACCACACTGTGAGGGTCACTCCCTGCTAGAGAGTCTTCCACCTCAGCGTCTTGGATTAGCCTCCCGTCCATGAGTACCAGATCTAAAATGTTTCCCTCCCTGGTTGACTGTATCACTTTCTGTGAGAGGAAGCTTTCCTGGAAGGTGCCCAGGAGGACCTGTTCTCTGGCATTTGAGGTGGCAAGGGTATTCCAAGCCACCCCTGGCAGATTAAAGTCCCAGACCACCACTGTGTTGCCCTTACCGCTATGCCTCCTAATTTGTTCTCCCAGCTCCCTGTCCATTTTCATACTTTGGGATGGTGGTCTATAAACCACCCCCAATCTCATCCTCCTACCCTTAGAGTGCTGTAGGTGAATCCACAAGGCTTCAGCCTTGCCCTCCTCCCCTTCCTCCCTGTTACACAATATCCCCTCCTTAACATATATAGCTACCCTTCCCCCTTTCCCTTTGTCTCTGTCCCACTGATACAGTTTGTACCCAGGGATCGCTAGATCCCAGTCCTGGTACTGGGTGGCCCATGTTTCAGTGATGGCGGCTATGTCCACCTCCCCTTCTGCCATCAAAGCCTGCAGTTCTACAGTCTTATTGCCAAAGCTTCTTGCATTCAGTGAGACCACCCTCCACTGTGAGTTCTTCCCCTGTTTGCTTATACCTTCTTCCCTAATCCTTCCCTTTTAGCCTTTTGCTGCTCCTCCTCCTGACTGTCTATGGGAGGGAGCCTGGTGGTCTCACTTGCCTGGTGGTCATGTCTGCTGCACACCCCCTGGCTTCCCACCCTTGCCTAGTTTATAGAAACATATAGAAACATATAGAATTTGACGCAGATAAGGACCGCTTGGCCCACCCAGTCTGCCCATTTCTCACCTAGTGGATAAGCTGCAGATCCTAGTTAACCAGCAGCCTACTTCTTCCTACTTCTTAAATTATGCTTTTCTGCTATGAACTCCCCCAGCTTTTTCTTTAGGACCTCTGAGCCTTTCCTACTCAGGTGCAGTCTATCCTGTGCTTACAGGTCCTGGTTCTCCCATGTGCAGCCCCATCCCGCACCAGTCCGTATCCCATGTCCTCACACCATGTCCCCAACCATGTATTGAATTCTGATATTCTTAGTTTCCTGGCCATGCTAGCCCTTGGTACCGGGAGAACCTCAGAGAACGCCACTGTCCTCACTTCAGTGCTGCACAACGCTCCTACTTCCCTGAATCTCTCATGCACTTGTTCCAAACTATTTCCCTTCAGATTGTTAGTGCCCAGGCGCACCACGATATGAGACTTTCCCTCTAGCCTCCTCACACACGTCTTAACATGCTGCCCCACCTTTCCTGCTGTCATGCCCAGCATACACTCCACCCATATGGAGCTTTTCCTGGCTCCTCTGCCCCTCCATCTTATACCTTTTACTATTGAGTCCCCCAGAAAGATGACTCTCCCCTGTTTATCCTGCTCACCTCCCTGGTGCATCCCATTCCCCAGAACACACTCTTGGTCTACCATTCCTGATTCCATCCCCAAGGGCCCCTCTGCCTCCCTTGGCCCCTGCTGTATCCTTGCCCTAGACCCCCCTTGCTGCTGTCTGTGTTAGCTGTGTCCTTGCCTCTACTATTCCCCACCTGCATCCCCCTCCCCCTTCCTGATTCAGCCCCCCTCTGCTCTGTAATAGTCCTCTCTTTGCCTCATTCACCGGTGCTTCCCTTCCTTTACCATCGACCCGCCCCTCTCCCTCTTAGTACTCCTGTCTTGCCTGTGTTCCACTCCCTCCCTTCTGTATCCTTTCCTTGTCTCCCTACACTTCCCCGAATCTTCTGGCCCCCCCTTCTGCAACCCCTTCTCCACTACCCTCGTTACCCTCTCCTAAGTTTACCCTGCTCCTAGACTCCCTACTAGCTCCCCTGCCAACACTTCTATCCTGCTTCCCTGCTATCCCTGTGACTGGCCTACCCCCCTCATGCTGCTCCAGGCTTGCCAGCACCGAAAACCTGTTATCCTCCATCCCTTTATCCTGAGCTTCTAACCCCAGGAATCACTCATTATGATTAAACTAATGCAGTCAGCCTCTAGTGTTTGACTGCCCGGAGAGAATAGAATTATATGCAAATGATAGAACTCTCATTGGCTCATGCCAGTTTCAAACTGCTGCCCTAACAACTGCTGCACTCAGAGTGCTTCAGATTCTTTACTCTGTCTGCCTAGTGAAGATGTCCTGTAGAGTTCTCCTTCAACTTACTTCCTACATCCCTTATTTGGATTGATAAGTATTTTCTTAATTACTAATTTTAAATTGCTGCCCTTATAGGTTAATTTATTACAAATTCTTTAGTATTTTATTGTGTTTTGTGTTTTTTGCGGTTCCCTCACGGTTCCATGGAACCGAGGGATTCGCTATTCCTGTGAGGTTTTTACCTCAAAACTAATGTTATTTTAGACGGTACCACTCGGGATCCATCTATAGTTTAAATTTTATTTTAAAAAGTTAAATTTTATCGGTTCCTTTTCCTTCAGGGAACTGATTAATGCTCGGTTCCAGGAACCGTTAGCGGTTGCTTACAATTGATTGGGTCGGTTCCGGGGAACCGATTATTTTTTTGCTAGCATTTTAATCATATTTTCTGCTCAATGTCAGAGTTCCCTGTTGACAAACCTAAAAATGCACAGGGCCCAAAGGTTTTAAATACTGTGAGTCTTGTGGCCAAGTTACAGCTAAAGCAGGCAAGCATTCTCTATGTATTTTTTGTCTGGGAACTAACCATATTTTTTCTTACTGTGAGATTTGTAAAACTTTTTGTCCAAAAACTCTTAAAAAAAGATAAAAGATTTTAGAAGAAATGGCCAGTACTACAGAAGAGAACCCCTCTTCCTCTGTTTCCAGTAAGGAAAAAAGTAAACCCAAAGATACTGAAAAAGTATCAGAAAAGAGTGCGCACGGTAAATCCAAAAGGTCTGTGGAGACAGTGGCTGAAACTGTCCCACTTAAGAAAAAATATAAAGAAAAACATGTTGCTGTGCCTCCAGCTGAGAAGGCTAAGGAGCTCCCAGCAAACAAACAGAATATGCCCTCAGCTGAGGACATTGCTAAGGTTCTTCAGATTTTACAAGCCTTGCAGGCTGTGGTACCGGTTCCTAAACCGGCTACACCCGTTCCTGTGCAAGCTACAACACCAAAGGAGCCTCAACCTCAGTTTGACAACCCAGAGGAGGAGGAAGAGGAGGATGCAAGGGAATTGGTAGAGCCAGAGGTTTCCCCAGAGCAGGACTTTGGCTCCCCCCCAGGAGACCAGAGGACTACTCTTCGCATTATGCCTTTCTTAAAAATATGGTAGACACCCTCAATCTCCCCCTCCAGGAGACGGAGGAAGATGTGGAGGAAGCAGATTTCTTGGATACGATGGGAGTAGCTCCCACAAAACATCTCCTGTTACCAATGCACAAATCTTTGAAAAAGGCTGTACTACAAATCTTAAAGACCCCTACTTCAGTACCTGGAGTGGATAAGAAGATGGACAAAAAGTATCAGCTGGACAGAACCACTGCTGTTTTTCTATTCACTCATCCTGATCCTGAAGGGGTGGTCCAGGCAGCTGCCTGTGACAAAGCCAGAATTCCTCTAGCCACAATCCCTCTGACAAGGACTCAAGGAAGATGGATACTATGGGTAAAAAGGGGTATATGGCAGCCTCACTCATTGTGAGACAGGCAAGTTATATGGCTTATGCTGTACAGTATCAGGCACTATAGAGTGCTGTACTGGCTCTATCAGATAAGGTACCAGGTGAAGTGGCAATTGATTTACAACATACTGCAAGGCCTGCACTTGATGCAACCCAGTATCAGTTTCACATGGTAGTGGATGCCACTGACACTGCAACCAGACTGATGGCCTTATCTGTCTCTCTTAGGAGGTTTGCCTGGCTAAGGGCTACCAATTTAACCCTGGACACTCAAGCCAAGGCAATGGATTTTCTCCTGTGAGAAAAATTCACTATTTGGTGACAAAACTGAGGCATACATGAAGAGGTGGATGAATTTAAGGCCACCTGTAGAAGTAATTCAAAAGAGAGGCCTTCCACCTCATATAGGTCCCAGAATAGGGGAGGCGGGGAAGAGGGTCCTACCCCAGACCATTTTTTCAGGCACAGGCTATGCAAGTCTACCAGCAGCCAAGAGATTATTTCAGAGGTAGGGGTAGAAGGTCTATGAGACTGGGTTCACTCTCACCACAGTCCCAGGCCCAGCCCACACAGAATCCCTGACGGGCTAGTACAAGTTGCCTTCCCACCATCATCTCTACCACCATCCCCAGTGGGTGGCAAATTGGCTCACTACCTCCAGGTTTGGAATACCATCACCACAGACAAGTGGATCCTGGAGGTAGTGAGCCAGGGGCTGTCACTCAGTTTCAAATCAGTTCCCAAGCTGAGGACAAGAACCATTGCTCCAGTCACCTCTGCAGACAGAATCCTGCTAGAAGCAAAGGTAAAACATCTGCTTTCAATCAGAGCAGTGGAACCAGTGCCCCAGAAGCAAAGAGGCAAAGGCTTCTATTCCAGATACTTCCTTACCAAAAAGAACAAGCATTTGTCAATGCCAAATGTTGTCTTGCTGGCATTGACATTGGTAGTGCAGAAGTTAGAGAGATGCATAATAGGAATTGCAGTGAAGTATTGAACTGACGCAACCCCACCCCACCCTGTAGAGACTGACAGGCACTGGGGTGTGCCTTTGGGTCATCGGCCATAATGCTCACCCCATTTCACCTCACCCTACCCTGCAGACACCGACAAGTGCTGCGGTGTGCCTTGGGGTCTTCAGGCCTTACGCTCAACCCATTCCATGAGGAAATACACTGAGATGGGTGCAGTATAGGAGAATGGCGTGAACTCTGGGGCCGAAGAGTCCAAGGCACACCTTGATGTCTGTCAGTGGCTGCAGGCTGAGGGTGGGGGTGGAATGGCATGAGCATTACACCTGAAAATCCCAAGTCACACCCCTGACACTTGTCAGTCTCTACGGGGTGGGGTGTTGCAGTTGGAAACCTAATGCCCCAGGCGTTTGTTGATATTTTCACTCCAAATTTTTAACATGGGCTTTTTGTGACCCCACCTCATGAACAGTGGCACTATTAGTTCGTTAGCGGAAAGGTGATTTTTCACAGTGACTGCGCCATTTGGCGCCACAGGTACGAAAACACATTTTGGGCAGGATGTGAAAAATGACAGCTGTACTGTTCACGAGGAGGTGTACAAAAATGGTAATGTTGAAAATCTGGAGTGAAAATATGAAAAATTGGTGAAGTAATGAGCATGTGTAGAAACTGTGCAACATACACCTGTAACCCAATTATTTTGGGGATTTTTTAACCAAATTTTCAACATAGGCATTTTGGGACCTCCGCTCATGAACACTGGCACTGTGATTTTGTCAGTCTGTCCCGAACATTGATTTCCCACAGCAACCACTCCATTCTGCGCCAGATGTCCGAAAACACATTTTGGGCAGGATATGAGAAATGGCAGCTGTGCCATTCATAAGGAGGTGTGAAGAAATGGCAATGTTGAAAATCTGGAGTGAAAATATTAAAAGTTCTCGAAGTTACAAGCGTGTGTGGAAACTGTGCAACGACGCCAGTAATCAGTCATTTTTGGATTATTTCACCAAATTTTCAACATTGGCATTTTGGGACCTCTGTTCATGAACAGTGTCACTGTGATTTTCTTAATCTGTCCCAAGCATTGATTGCCCACAGCGACTCGCCATTTATGCATCAGATGTGGAAAAACACATTCGAGCAGGATGTGAAAATGACAGCTGTACTGTTCATGAGGAGGTATGATAAAATGGCAATGTTGAAAATCTGGAGTGAAAATATTACAAATTCTCGAGGTTACGAACGTGCATGGAAACTGTGCAACGACGCATGTAACTCAGTCATATTTTGAATTTGTTCACTAAATTTGCAACATAGGCTTTTTGGGAGCCCACCTCATGAACAGGGACACTATTGTTTTGTTATTATTGTCCTGAAAGGTGATTCCACGCAGTGACCAGTAAAATCACCTTTGGAACTGAATAACGAAATGACAGTGACTGATTTCATGAGGTGACGCCCAAGAACGCCATGTTGAAAATGTGGAGCCAAAAGTCAAAAAATGGCCAAGATATCCATCTAAGTTGAAACCTCCTCATTGATGCCATTATACAGCTTACCGGCATTTCTTCAGTTCGCGGTTGGTTTTGAAGAGTGCAGACGTGTTCCCGCTCCAACGAAGATCGTGATGCTGACCTCCAGAGGTAAGTATGGGGTGAGGGGCGTGTGTGGGGAGGTGGGGTGCTCAGAGAGTGGGTGTAGGTTGGAGGAGGGGGCGCCGCCGACAGCAAGGGATCATTTTCTTTGTTTCAGGTACTTTAAAAAAAACAAAAAACACTGCAAATAATTTTCTTTCTTTACAAATGTAAGAAAACAAATGTTGCACAGACTGGGGTGGGCTCCCAGTGTGCCCCATGACTTTGGGGGGTGATGTTGGCCACATTGGGGTGGGCTCCCAGTGTGGCACACAATGGGGGTGGGGTGGGGGCAGGAACATGCAGATGCAGTCGGCTTCTGAACACCATGGAAGCACACTGGGGTGGGCTCCCAGTGTGCCACACAATCTTGGGGAGTATGAAACATGCCAACAGGGGGATTGGGCACCCCCAAAGTTGGCTTTCTAGGATTGTAAGAGGCAGATGGTGTGAACCACCACCATGTTTATTGAAATGTTTCACCAGGCAAGGCACGGAGGCTTGTCATCCATGCCGCAGCATGATGAGCTTGTCTCTGATTGCAGCGCAAATTTGTTTCAAGATGGTGGCACTGCATAAAACTTGTGTCACCGCTAGCATGCTCTCTAATTGGCTAATGAGGAACGCCCTTCTTAAGCTACCTGCATTCGCCAAAACTGACACACCTCTGCATTTCTCCTACTACCATCTCCTACTGCCACAAAATGTTGTCTGCGCGTGCTCAAGACAGCATAAAAATGGGGATTGGTGACCTATCCTGGATCTAAGGCTTCTAAACAAACACATCCTAAAGCCAAAGTTCAAAATGGTGACCCTAACAATAATAATCCCCACACTACAAAAAGGGGATTGGTTAACATCTCTGGATTTAAGGGATGCCTATTTCCACATTCTTGTCAGGTTAACCCACAGAAAGTACCTGAGGTTCAGACTAGCCTCAGGTCACTATCAATTTGCAGCACTCCCATTCAGCCTAACTTCTGCTCCAAGGGCATTCACGAAATGCCCAGCAGTGGTAGTCGAATACTTGAGAAAACAGGGTGTTAGTCTTCCCTTACCTGGACGACTGGCTGGTTGTAGGCCAGTCTCTGCAGCATGCCAAGCAGTCACTGGCATTCACAAAATCTACTCTGGAATCCTTAGAATTCCTCACAAATGAGCAGAAATCACAACAAGAGTCAGTTCAGGTGCTGGACTTCATTGGAGCAGAATTAGAGGCCACCCTGGGCAGAGCCTTCCTGCCCAAGGACAGAGTGGCCAGCATCATACAGGTCACAAGTTCCTTCATGTTGGGAAAACCCAAACCAGCCAGAGACTTTCTTAGGTTGCTGGGAGACATGGCAGCTTCCACAATAGTAGTGCCAGACTCCAGGTTCCAGATGAGGGACATACAGTTTCATTTAAGACAGTACTGGTCACAAAGGACAGACCCACTGTCCAAACTGGTACCAGTCATGCACAATCTATTACAGGTACTTCAATGGTGGCTGGATGAACACAACCTCAGGGTAGGCATATCTTTTCTAAAGGAACAGCCATCCATAATTCTCACAACAGATGCTTCTCTACTTGGCTGGGGGGGCGCACATGCTGGATCACACAGCAAGTGGCACATGGTCCCCTCAAGAGTCCTTGTTGCACATAAATCTGCTGGAGCTCAGAGCGGTGTACCTGGCTCTCATTGGCTTTGCCCCACATCTGCAAAACAAGGTGGTGCAGGTCAGGACAGACAATGCCATAACCATGTACTATATCAACAAACAGAGGAACCAGGTCCACACCACTCTGCACAGAGGCAATGAAGCTATGGTCCCTGGCATACTCCATGCAAGTATCTCTATCGGCCATATACCTTCCAGGGAGGGACAACATACTGGCAGATTCTCTCAGCAGGTCACTGAATCCTCAGATCCTCAGTGCAGTTTTCAGAAGGTGGTGCATTCAGAGGTGGATCTATTTGCCTCTGCAAAATCATCAATTGCCCTATACTGTTGCAGGCACCCCTCACAAGGGTACAGTCCCTTGGATGCAATGGCCCTGGATTGGTCAGGGAAGTCTGTGTATGCCTTCCCACCTTTCCCAATGATTCTCAGGACCCTGGTGAAATTAAGGTCACAACCAGCAAAGATGATAAATGGTGGCACCAGACTGGGTGAGGCAACACTGGTATTCGCTCCTGATGTCCCTATCAGTGACCTCACCAATTCACTTTCGCAGGAGACACAACCTGCTGACTTCCTCCCAGAGCAGAATCCTGTATCCCAACCTCAAGTCATTGAGACTCAAGGCCTGGCTCTTGAGGACTTAGAGTTTGCTAATCTCAAGCTGTCTGAACAAGTTCTGACAGTGCTCAGGGGTTCCAGGAAACCTTCCACTAGAAAAACATATTCCTCTAAGTGGAAGAGGTTTTCCATTTGGTGTTCAGGTAAGAGTACTGATCCCTCCAGGGTGGACCTTGCTGTCCTATTGGATTACCTGGCACATCTTTATTCATTAGGACTGAGTCCTTTGACCCTTAAGGTTCACCTGGCTTCAGTTTCAGCTTACCTGTCAGCTGATAAGGAGAGGTCCGTTGCTTCTCATCCAGTTTTCAGAATGTATTTCACAGGTCTTAACCTCCTTCACCCTCCTCTGAGGGAACCTCTTCCGACCTGGAACTTAAACATCTGCATTACCAAGCTGATGGAACCACCATCCGAACCCATGGCAACTGCAGACCTGAAGTATGTCACATGGAAGATGATATTCCTCGTGGCCATTACCTCAGCCAGAAGGATTAGTGAATTGCAAGCACTGTGTACAGATGTGGACTACATTTCATTCCACAGGGACAAGGTGGTACTCAGGACCAACAGGAAATTCCTTCCCAAGGTGTATCTGACTTCCATTTGAATCAGTCCATGACGCTGCCTGTTTTCTTAACAGAGAATTCCAGTTCTTCTGAAAGGAAGCTTCACTGCCTTGATGTTAAGAGGGCTCTTAGCCACTACATTGACAGAACCAAGGCATACAGACTAGGACAGATGCAGCTCTTCCTCACTTATGGGGAAGTTGGCAAGGGTAGAGCTGCCACAAAACGTACAATTGCTTGTTGGATAATGGCATGTATAAGGTTTTGTTACGGAAAAGTGAATAAACAGGTGCCCTTAGGCCTAAGAGCACATTCCACAAGGGGTACAGCTGTGTCAGTGGCAGCCTCAAGAAATATCCCACTACTAGAAATCTGCAAAGCAGCTACATGGAAAACAGTGCACACCTTCACAAAGCATTGCAGCCTGGATCTACAATCCAGAAGTGATGCCAGGTTTGGCACAGCAGTTCTGCAGAACCTGTTTCCCAAATAGGTTCTCTGCCCAACCTCCAAAGGTACTGCTTGGTAGTCTGCATTTAGTTTAATCATAATGAGTGATTCCTGGGGTTAGAAGAAAAAATACTCACCTCAGTAATCTTGTTTCTTCAAAGGGATCACTCATTATGATTAAAGCACCCACCTTGCCTCCCCTACTAGAACATTTTTGAGGGGTTTTTGGTTCTGCATCCCTGGTTGGGTGTTACATATAGCACAGGTTAGAGACTCGCTCTGTTTAAACCAGTTGGTTTCCTTGTTGTCTCATGTTAGGCCTGTCTCTAGGGAACTTTTAACATTGGGGCGGGGTTAGTTATACATTTATTATAATAATATTAGCTAAGGAGCCTGATATCCAGTTAGGCTCAGAAATAATCTGAAGCACTCTGAGTGCAGCAGTTGTTAGGGCAGAGATTTGAAATTGGCATGGGCCAATGAAAGTTCTATCATTTGCATATAATTCTATTCTCTCCAGGCAGTCGAACACTGGAGGCTGATTGCATTAGTTTAATCATAATGAGTGATCCCTTTGAAGAAACAAGATTACTAAGGTGAGTAATGCTTTCTCCCCCCTCCCTGCGACCTTGAACCATGCTCTGCTCCCTTCCCCCTCCTTCCTCTTATCTTAACCTCCCTCCAACCCTTGGCCTCCTGTCCCATCTGGTCTTTAGTGGTTGCATGGCCTGCCTTCTGAATCATCCCCCATGTAGTTCCCCCTGTTTACCCATTGCGTAAACTGTGTAGGCCCTTCTGTCCCTTGGCCCCTGCTGATCCACTCTGCTCCACCCTTCCCACCTACTGAGCTCCCTTCTTAGCCTGTCAATCTCTTTCCTAAGTTGGCCCATCTGTCTATGCACCATACAACCCCTACCCTCCAAGAAGTCCCCAGGAGACGGCCGTCCCATACCCATTGCAACCTACCACCCATCCTGGCTCCCTTTCTGGTCTGCCACTATCACTCATTCCCCACCCCCTTGCCCTTCTCCAAGCTCCACGTCTTTCCATTTCTTTCCTTAATCTCCCAACCTGGTTTAGTCACCCTGGTTTGTTCACACCCTTGCCCTAACAGCTCGAAGTTGCAATTCATGATAGAGCATGTCTACAATTCAGAAATAATTATGCGAATACAATGTAGTGGACACTCCTCCCTTTCCTGCTACTACACAGGAAGCCTCTCACTTGGTCCAGGTGGTCACGCTATAAAGGTAAAGTATTCCGGGAGGGTGGGATTCAGGGAGGAGGCGGAAAAGCCTTTATAATGTATGGTAAGTGCCTATTAACCACCATAATCAGCAGTCACACAGCTTTGTTATGCACTGTTTAGAATTTTAAAAGTTGTTAACCACACTTCAGAACTTCCAAACAGTAGTATAACAAAAAGAATGCACCAGAGTTCCATAATTCCACTCATAGAATGCAAACAGTGTTTTTTGACCATACACTATAAAGATGATGGTTGGATTATGACAACGTTGAAATCACCTTCTTGGTTGTTAGTTACAGTAAACCTCTCGAGCTGCGCCTTGAGGTTTACCATGTTGCCCTAGCAGCCACTCGAGGTGAATACAGCTGCATATCACCCCATCCAGCCATTATCCTCTTATATTGCACAGATGAAACGCGTCCCATATCGCCATCAACTTCTAAAAACTACCAGCTTACTTCCAGCAATCCAGCTAGGTAAAAGAACACTCCCAATAATACAATTACAGCAGGCTCCTGGATTAAGCAAATAATTGCCTGAAATGAAACGCTGCAGGTATGCTCAAAGAACAGTTGTTACTGCTCGAAGTATACCCTCTGCTTCAGTGTTTATACAACACACATTTATTTCAGTACCCCATGATTACATCACCTCCCTTTGGTAAGCCATCCCCATTCAGTCCCCACTCCACAGCATACTGTATCCTCCCGTTCAGTCCCTGCTCCACAGCTTACTGTATCTGCCCACGCTATGCACTGGGAGTCACAGCCATGCTTCCCTTCAGCCATGGTCGAAAAATGCAGTACGGAGCTAGCAGCCCCTTATATAGCCCCTTTGTTTAAACTGTGATTAAGTGCCTTTTTGATGCTGCTCCTTATTTTCCGAGTTCCCTTCTTTGAACTGTACTGCCGGACGAAACAAAAACTACCAGCTCACTTCCAGCAATCCAGCTAGGTAAAAGAACACTCTCAATAATACAATTACAGCAGGTTCCTGGATTAAGCAAACAATTGCCTAAAATGAAACGCTGCAGGTATGCTCAAAGAAGTGTTGTTATTGCTCGAAGTATACCCTCTGTTTCAGTGTTTATACTATACACATTTATTTCAGTACCCCACAATTACACCACCTCCCTTTGGTAAGCCATCCCCATTCAGTCCCCACTCCACAGCTTACTGTATCCGCCCACGCTATGCGCCAGGAGTCACAGCTGCGCTCCCCTTCAGCTACGGACGAAAAACACAATACAAACATGAATGCACACCAGTATGACACAGAATTATGCAGTCAAGTCAATCAAGTATCTTATTTCAAGAATTTAAAGCAGCAGTGCTCATTAGTGTTTAAATTTACTAACCTGGTGCGCCTTGAATTTTGATGGTGAATGGACATTCCGGTTCCATTTTATTGTGTCCTGAATATGTTCTGATGCTTTTCTTTTTACATTTTTTTAATTAGTGACTCGAGTCAGTAAATACTGTCAGCCGCTACTTTAGCATGCGGTATTGCAGCTGTGTGTTTAATGTGTGTCCAAGGTGTGCTTGCTCCTGAGGAGTTGACAGGCTGTCAGTTAGGGCTTCAGAGCTACTACTCCGTGTATGTACTGACTGCAGCTGACGGCAAATTATGCAGTATCCCTCCAAGTAGCTTCATATCTTTTTATGTGGAGGTAATTTCATGTATAAAGTTTTTCCAAGTTTTAACTTATATTTATGTTGAAACTTTGGCTGCTAGCAGACATGAAGTTGATCTATTCTTGGGAGGGCGCTCTCTTACTCAGGAGATACACTGGATATAACGATTACCATTTCATTTCAACATTTAATGTGCATATGTTATATAGTATATGGATGCTGCCTATTATGAATGGATTTCAGCAACTGCTGAAATCTTGTTGTAGTACAGTTCAAAGGTCAAAAAAGTTGTTGTGCTATCGTTCTGATGTCACATCGATAGTACAACAACTTTTTACCCTTGATCTGCTGCCTGATTGGCTCACATGATGCTCTCTAGAAAAAATACAAAAAACATGGCGGCGCAATTTAGCGAGTGCCGAGTAGCGGAGCCACCAACTTAGAAATCGGGAATCGGGACACGGAGAGCCATACATGGCTCCCTTTCTAAAAACACAATTGCTTTCTTTTTACTCCCCAATTTTTAAAACGAATGATGTGCAGAGGAGAAACTGAAAAGCAGGACAGAGCATAAGCGGGAATGGGCGTGAGCAGAAGCACCAGAGGGAACGGGAGCAGTGCCTACAGCAAGTAATGAAAAAAAAAATGTAAAACAAAAAAACCATATACTATACAAAACAGTGGATGGGTGAACATCCACAACTAAGTCTGCGTTCCTTATCGGGCAGTTGATGACATCAAGACCTCTCGAGTCGCCTCGAGGTCTCTGTGATGTCATCAACTCCTCGATGGAAACACAGCCTTTGTTGTGGATGTTCACCATCCACTATTCTATATGTGGTGTGAATAAAGGTGAGGCTATATAATTTGTCCCTAAGCTACACACGGCTCTTTGTGTGCACAAGCCAGACAGAGTGCCGTGGCACTGATGATGCAGCTTGCCCAGTGTGCTACTCTATGATTGATTGCCATTCTATGTACTACATCTGGCCATACTTATAAAGGAATTACAGACATGATAATACAAGCTGCAATGTTTGTCTGTGTTTTCCGCCCTGTCATAGGTGCAGTCCCCTTAGTCCAGCCTGGCATCGGGCGTCGATTGAGGGCACAGGAGCTGTAGCAGATCATGACATCTAAAGTATTGAAATCATCTGGGACTGGAAAGTGATAATTACTCTGACTATCCACCCAGTGCTTACCATGCATGTCCAAGATGCCCAGTGATTCAAAAGGTGGACTGAAGTAAGTGGGCAGTTGATGTTCCAGCAGATGGGTAGTGGGTGGCAGTGACAACTGAAAAAAGGGCAAGTCCAACTGAGTCCCGAGACACAAGCAGGACAGCTCATCATAATCTAGCATAGTGATGTCTCCTGGGGTGGGCCGGTGGGCTATTTCAAAGGTTAAAATTCTGGAACACCGTACCTCTCATATTTAAATTTGAGTCTCAAAAAGGAGAGAGACAGGGGCTGTGGGGTGCATCCTTTTTTGATGCTGAAGGGTTTACTAATTTTTAGGATCTGTGTGTTTAAAATACTGGCATGGGGTGACAATTCCAGGCACTGGTGTGGGGGCTGCAATGGGGATTTATAATGTATTTAATATTTCTCAGTGATAATTGCTTCTAACAGTAGAATTTTAACTTGGGATTTTAACAGCTGTAAAACTGTAGCCAAGAGGAAAAAAGTCTAGTTCTACATATAAATTTCATAGCCCCCTCCCAACATTTCTGTTATCTTATGCTTATCCCAGATCACTTGCAGTTGCTCAACAGAGACATAATACATCCTGCATAATCATGACATCTGCATTATCACCAGAGTACAACACAGAATTCAAGTAGATAATTTACAATAAAATCTAGAGAAATAGATATATGGTACAAATGAATATATCCGCCATTCCTGACAGAAAACATGTATGTCAGCTAATGCATGGTAAATTGAACATATCCACAGGCAAAAAGAATCTTTATTGTACACTTTGCTGAAGAAAACATTAGCTAAACATAATCTGAATTTTCTGAGCAGCTTGATGAGAACTCTGCCATCTCCATTTTAAATTGTCAGTGACTCCTGCCACGCAGCATGAATGCGCTTGCAGACACGATTGACACCTGCAAATGGGGGTTGTAATATTAAAATTAGCCATCCGTAGATATGCTGCCTGCATGCGCTGTCCTTCATGATTGGCGGTACAATGGCTGCCTGAGTGAAGTAACGTGTGGCTCAGATACACAAAATCCCTCCAGTAAAAGAACTTATATGGTGTTCAGTGGCCAATAGAGTATCAGGCTACCCAGAAACACGAGGACAACAAACGAGGAAATGTAAAGGTATATTGCACAGCAAACACTGCTGCTTTAAAGGGTAGCTCTCTCATTATATGTGTTAACTTCAGTGTTTTCTAATTTGTTAGATTTGTGTTTTGGTTTTATTTTACTCCATGCTTGCCTGTGTATTTTTAATTGTGTAGGCAAGCCAACGTCAGACTTCTGGGTGTGGGGAGAGGGTATCACAGTATTTTTTTTTTGTATTATATTTTTATTAGATTTTCCAAATACAGTACATACAGGTCATAGAGAAACTGTAATGTCTTACAGGTAGTGTACAGAGCTGTTTCACCTCTGATTGTTACAATTTAAAGTACTTTACATGTTATAGGCTCCTCTGCGATACTGCTTATAGAGAACTATAAAACTGTACCATTGTAAAACAGGTACTTTAAAAGCATAGTTAAGCATTTGAGACAGTACTTCTTTAAAAAAAAGTTAATAACCAGATCACTGTAGTAAGACATAATAGAGTAATAAAAACAAAATATGCCTTGTTTCTAGTATTCATTGGATAAAAACACCTTATCTCTTAGACTATTGCACATTAAGCAAAGGAAGCCATGTAAAGCAAAAAGAAAGTCATGGCTGT
Source organism: Neoceratodus forsteri (assembly GCA_016271365.2). Lineage (NCBI taxonomy): Eukaryota > Metazoa > Chordata > Ceratodontiformes > Ceratodontidae > Neoceratodus > Neoceratodus forsteri. The sequence goes on from CM057456.1 coordinate 215,529,956, forward strand.
GGTCTTCCTACACTGCCTGTTCCAGGTTCCTAAGGCTCTCTAAAAGTAATCTAAGCTATCCATCCCCACAGTATTTTAAGGATGGCCTGCCATACAAAGATGGGGAGGGCTGCTACAGTGCTGGCGGGTGGGGGAGCAGGGCGCTGACTACTATGAGCTGGGCTTAATGAAAGCTGTGACGGACGGGGGTTCAAGAGTTGCAGTGTGGATTCTTGTTTGTGCACACTGAATGAATCTCGGAGGAAGGTGGAGCATAGACAGAGAAGCTAGGATTTGTACTGCCTGTTTCCTGACAAAAGGTGTGGGGGTGGGGGGAGACAGCAAGGAAAACGGAGCAACAGAGGGGAGGGGGGACGGCATTATGCAAATGAAATAGACAAAGTGCTCTCTCTCTCATTGGAGCACTTCATTCATTTCAACTACACAAAGTTTCTGCCCATAAACTGTGAACCACTGTCATACTTAACTTGCATGATTAGTGTTTAAAATAAGCAGTATGTAATTTCTTAACCATGTTTTCTACTGACATAACGGTACATCTGCTACCACTCTGGGCAGTTGTCAGCAGTGTCATGGCATGCGTGTTCAGGAAGCACAAGGACATGCAGATCTCAAGGAAGACACAGTAGGCATGTATTTATTTGAAGAAACAAATAAAATAAATAAAAGACTGGAGTATCACAGTAACCTTAATCAAATTCTGGCACTGTGGAACCTTTCTGGGATGCTGGGTGGCACGTTTGAAGTCTCTGTGAAGCAGTCTGTGCCAACAAGATCTTTCCAGAAATAAGGCTCAGTCCCAAGATTCACAGTTCCATCCTTCAGTGCCTTCAGCTAGTAACCTTTCCTCTGCAGTGACCAGGCACCAACTGACTCAAGTCCCATTCACCAGGGATTCCTTTAAAGGAAAAACTCTGCCTCCCAGTTCCCATAGGCTCCACAGAACATCAGTCTTCACAGAAAGTGCTAGAATGTACACAACAGTAATATGGCATTGAGCATAACAAACAGATAATGCATTTAGTACAATCATGTGATTCAATATCAAAACTGTGCCTTATCACTGTAAATATATAAGAACTAGGGAAACAGCTAAGAAACATTTATGAACTTTAACTACAAGTGTGATACATGCTGTCTTGATCAATTGTCATGAAAATTCTAGAATGTACCAGTAATTCTGCAAACTGTTTTTTTCACCACGAGATAGCACTGTACATTTAGCTGCTGCTTCACTGTTTCTGCATACATATATCACTTCCTCTTTCTTTTTATCTGCTTTTCCCACCAGATGGCTTTCTGCATCTGTGTATCCTATTCTTGTACTTTTTGTTTCTGTAAGGAGCTGCAACACTCTTACTTATTTTTTATTTATTTAGGAAATCGGAATTACAACCCTGTGAGTCATAGACTCGTTTCCAAAGGCTCAACGTCTTTGAGCATGGGTACCAGGAAAGCTGTGCAGCTAACAAGGAAAGGGAGTATGTTGTGGGAAACAGAGGGAAAACAGGGGGGATAGGGCAGAAAAAATGTGCATGAGACCCTATGTGGCCAAACCATGGGTGAAACAAAGGGCACAGGATAGAAAAGCACTCCACTGCCTGGAATGTTAATGGGGGCGCCTCACACTTTCTCTTTCTCTTCTTTCTGTATTTCTAATTGCTTAAACAGTGATAGGTGACATTAAGCCTATCACAAGTGGCATCTGGCATCTGCGAAGACTAGTACCTAATACAAACATCTGGTCCTAAATCTGCCAGTCATACATTAGCAAAGGTGGAAAAAAGGTATTTGATGACCGGCAGGGTTCTGAATACCTTTGTGTACATCCAAACTCAGAAGAGTTGATCCAACCTGCTACATGTGAAAAAGCCAAAATAACTTTTCCATCAGCACCTCCTGACAAAACACCACACCACCAGGAGACTCTCTAGGTAGCAGGGATTTCTTTCTTTGACAGCTTGCCCACGGGTGGAAGGTCACATGTGTTACACCATGTTAGGTCTGCCTTGGAAAGCACCTATTGCATATTTTTATTTATTTATTTTTTTGTTGACCGGGTAAGTGCACTAGACAAATCCTGCCTATTTTCAGGCACGACCCGGGAGAGGGGATACAGATGAAAGCCAACTGACCTTGAACCAGATTAAGCTGTTGGTGGTATTTTTTTAGTGAATGAAGGAAATTTGGCCAGGACACCGGGGAAATTCCCCTACTCGGTTGCTGCAGGGTGGCCAGTAGGGGGACAGGTCATTGCAAGATGGCCGTGCGAGGTGGACCATGGAAGGAGAAGGAGGACGACAGCAGAGTGGGAGAGGAAGCCTCGACTCCTACTCAATGTAATCTGGAGGCTTCAGTTATGGCATTTGTTGATGTGAATACTGATAAAGAACTACAGGAGCCCGGGTTTAATGTGGAAACACTAACGCAGAAAACGTTCTTGCTCCCTTTCAATTTGTTGCATCCGATGCTGTTATAGAGTCTCCCAGAGCGGGAGCATTGGTCATTACAGCAGAGTGCAACAGTCAACAGAGTGTTGGCCTCTAACCACGGGATGTGATTATTTCGCTGCTAACACGGGAACAGATCTATGAACACTGGCATTTCCGAGGAGCACATTTCCAAGAGGCACCAGCAGGTCTCCAAGTCGAAACTGATTTGCTGTGTAGCGAGAGTCTAAGGGAGAAAGAGGAGTCCAGAGAGCACTCAGGTACTGTGTCTTTGAATTTTTAGCAAAAAAGAGCCGATAATGGAAAACCAACGATTTAGCCGTGTAATCGGGCGCAGCTTCTCCTCAGCTCCCAGAAGCTTTACAACCAATGCAGGCAGTGGTAATAGAACTGACTTATGGGCGCCATGCTGAAGGCAAAGTTTGTGGTACATTGAAGGCGAGCGTGGTCATAAGAGCTGCAATATAAGGTTCATTCTGATAAAGTATTACAGAGCCCTTTAAACACTGACCTGGCTGGCAGAAATATCAAGGTTAATAGCGAAAGTGCCAACAGCCAGTAAAGCTGCAAAGGTTATTGAACATAGAGGAGTTTAAAGACATTAAGACTGCTTCCTTCACCCTTGCTTCAGAGTTTAATTTGCAGGATGGTGCTCCTCTAGGTAAAGTGACTGGTTTTGTGCTTAAACATACAAATAAGGATGAGTCCTTATTAAACTCTAATATTGTTTATCAATCTGCTGATGGCTTGCAAACAGGGGTAACTGAGTTTTTTTTCCCAAAAGGGAAAATATTGGGAAATAAAAATGCTGAATTACAGTTACAGGATACACAGGTGGATTTCCCACCATTAAAGGGTGTTGATATGCAGACTACTTGGTCACCGGAAAAAGCTTTGCGAGAGTCAGGATGGATACAGGCTGCTGCAGGAGTGTGGAAGCCTGACCCTACCTGGTCTCCGGAGTTATCCCTTTCACAACACTCCCCAGAATGGGCCCCGACAGAACTGCAGAAGAAAGGGAAGGGTACTGAAGGAAGTGTACCTACAGAGAAGGTTGATTCAAACACCCCCTGTAGTTCTATGGGCACAGATAATATCCCTTCTACTAATCTGTTACAGAAATCACTATTACGGGAACCCTTGCAGATTCCTGCAGCCGAGTTTGATCTCCTCCTTCCTGGGTTCGACTCAGAGGCCTTTGATGTCAGAGCTATTTTCAAACTCACACAGAGAAGCTGCTCCCAGACGCAATGCAGTCACGCTTAAGATATAAGGAGGCTAGAAGTTAGGTCCGACAGGTATTATGTAGGGAAAACTTTGCTAAAAGATTCTTTGCATTTTTCTCCTCAGGATGTTTATGCCTTTATAAACATCTCTGGGGAGGATAATTACGATGTAAGTTTCCGTTCTCAGCAAGCACTAGACTTGTTCTGGATGAGGTATAATCAGGTTAAATTCTCCCCGATATGGACCCCCTTTATTGTTATCCCTCTGTCCAAACCCTTAATTAAGTTTGTCACGGTTATGTTCCGTAAAGAGGGGGTGTGGGTAGAGGATATAACTTACTGGTTGAAAAAAAGGTGTGAAGTTTTGAGCGAACCAGAGCCCATTCTGGATACAGAGCTGTTTTGGACTGGTGGATGGAAGTACAAAATCAAACTGAGACAATCTGAGCCTGGGATAGAACACATACCAAACTCTTTCCTATTAGGGAAGGACAGAGGTGTGTGTTTCTATAGTGGTCAGCCACGCGCATGCTAAGTGTGGAGCTAGAACACATCTTTCAAGCGTGTGTGATAAACCAAGATGTGACAATTGTGGGGAGGTAGGTCATTTAACAATGTTCTGCAACAATCAGGCTTGTTGCGACTTATGTGATTCCAAGGGTCATGTGTTTAAGGTTTGTCCTTGGGCTGCACACAATACAGCGTCTAGTTCTAGTTCTGAGGTTTATATTAAAAAAGCACAAGATGTTTCTGCACAAGTTACTCCCCTGTTGAGTGTCCCCCCAGGGACAGCTCAGGCTAAAGTGCCCCTGGTCAGGAAACCAGTAGAGTCCAAAGTAGCATCAAATGATTTAGTTACAGAAAAGGTTAAGAATAAGGAGGTATCTGTAAGTGCTTCAGGGAAACAAGGGAAGACCTTTAATCAGGTTAATCTTATGAAAACTAATATGGGTCCCCCAAATAGATTAACTTCACTCCCAGTAGATCATACAGAGGAGGTTACTAGAGCGGTAGATAGCCCAATTGTATTGAATGACTCCTTACCAGTTGCTCCACAAAGAAGATCAACTAGGAATTTGCATACGAAACCCCCCCTTCAGTAACATCCATAGAAACAAGCAATTCTTATGCAGCTTTGTTTTCCTCTTAGGGTGATATGGAATTAGAGGTAGAGGATTCTGATTCTCAAAAATCTACACTATCAACCAGATCCCAGACAGTAGACAACTACAAAGATAAAAAAAAGAAAAAGAGGAAAAAATAAGGGTTTAGATCTATGGGAATGGGAATGAAGCTAACTTGGGGATCGTTAAATGTACACAGCTTATTGAATATAAGGAAAAGGCAAGCCCTTTTTCATTATATTCATACGTTTCCCTTTGAAGTATGTTTTGTGCAGGAGACTTGGATGTCTTCCATTGAACAATCGGTAGCCTTTAAAAGAGAATGGATTTGGGGCCCATCATTTTGGTCTTTTGGAGAGGAGACTGCAGACGGGGTGGGAATATTATTTAATTCCTATGCATTTCAGTTAGACAACTTAATTGACCTAATTCCTGGAAGGGCTTTAATAGTGGATGGGAAATGGATGAGTCTACGCTTCCATTTCATTAACATTTATAACCCTCAGATGAAATCCAGTAGAGTTACTTGCTTGAAAATGGTACAACCATTTTTATTTACAACATCCAGAGTTCTTTGGGGAGGAGACTTTAATTGCCCAATTCCTTCTCTCACTAAAAAAAGCAACACAAAGAAAGTATATTGTGATTCAGATGCCCTAAGTAAGATAATTAAGGATGCTAGTCTCATAATATGTAATGACTCATCAAAACCAGAAGCTAGTTTTTCATTTAAAAAGGGGAAATCTTTCTCGTTGATAGATCACATGCTGATTTCTACAAATATACAGATTGATTCCTTTAAAATAATTCCTTGTGAATTTTCAGACCATTCAGTTTTGTTAAGTTCCCTTATTCTTTCTGATAAACAAGAAAAACGACAAGTGAGATGGAAATTGAACAATACATTATTGGATCTCCCCTTTATCCAATTAGGTGTTAAAAGCCTATTAAAAGCTAGATTATCTGTAGCCTTTTTATATTCTGATATAGGGGAATGGTGGCAAGAGACTAAAGCTGACATAAGAAATTGGTTTAAAACTAACGGCCGAAGAATGAAAAATGTGAATATTTTACATTATCTAGGGTTAAGGCAGCAATTGCAAAGACTAATGACAATTTCTTATTCATCCAGGAGAGATTATTCTGATCAAATCTCTTCAGTTAAAAGGAAAATGAGAGAATTTCAGTACAATAGAAGCAAACCATGCAAGCAATACTAATTAATGGAGTCAAAAAGTCACCCATAGGAGACCCCTTTGAAATGTGTAAATTTGTTAAGGATTTTATGAAATTGGAGGAGTTGAAGAAACCTGATGGTAGTCTGGCCAAATCTGTGAGCGAAATTCGGGAGGTGATTGTGGACTATTTTGGTTCATTAAGTTCACATAAAACAATTTTTAAAAAAGATATTGATGGTTACCTAAATCAGATAATTGTCCCAGTTAGTAAGGGTTTAAACTCAGGGAAATGGGATCCGATCTCTTCAACAGAAATTTTGGAAGTTATCAGATCTCTTAAATCAAATATTTCACCAGGAATAGATGGCCTTTCAAATAACTTATATAAAAGTTTCCCAGAAGAATTTAGTCAATGTTTGTGTCCATTATTCCAGTCCTTTTTAGATAGTGAAGTAATTTTCCCCTCATTCTCAGAAGGTTTACTGACTTATATATTTAAGTCAGGTGAAAAGCAAGATATTACAAATTGGAGGCCTATTACTCTTTTAAACACTGATTACAAAATTTTTGCTAGCATCCTAAATAACCGTTTGAAAAAATTTGCAGGAGCTGTGATTTCCCAATATCAGTATTGTAATATGTCAGACAGAAAACTTCAGACAGCTTTGATGCTGATACGAGACGTGATAGACTATCATGCAGAAATGGGATTATCAGGTTGCCTGGTAGCTGCTGATTTAGATAAGGCCTTTGACAGGGTTCATTTGCCATTTCTGTTTGCTACACTGAAGCATTACGGGATGCCGTTACAATTAACAAATTTAATAGAAAGGTTATATAATAGAATAATGTTTTTTCCCTTTGTTAAGGGCTGTAGGGCAGAGGGATTTCAGTTAACCTCAGGGTACGTCAGGGTGTCCACTCAGCCCTCTACTATATACTTTTGCAATCGATCCTTTCTTAAAAAGTATTAGCTGCTCCAGAATGGAAGGGTGTTAATTTTGATAAAGATAGAAATTGCATTTAACAGTACAGGCTTATGCTGATGACTTGTAGTTTATCTGGAGAATAGCATATCCATTCCCTTTTATAGCAGCCTTTGAGGATTATGCAAAAGTTTCAAATGCAAAACTTAATATAAAGAAAACAAAAGGACTTTTCATCGGTGCAAATAGATTTGTGGAGGAATGGCATGAGGGAATTCATATTTCAAGGATTCCGCTAAGAATTTTAGGGATTAAATTTAGTTCTCAGAATATTCCTAGGGAAAATTGGGAAGAGGTTATTGGAAAAATCGAGAGGAAGGTGGGCAGATGGAAACAGTGGAGGTTTCCCAAAATAAAGAGAGTTCACATAATTAAACAGTTTCTACTTCCAATTTTACAGTTTGTAGCAATGATCTTTCCCTTACCAGTAGTTCTAGAAGCTAAAATCTACTGTATATTTTTTCAGATGCTTTGGGGCAGTCGATTAAACCCTGTTAAAAGGTGCTTCACTTATTTAAGGAAGAATAAGGGTGGCCTAGGGATGATAGATCCAGTAGTTTATGCTCACGTATTTTTTATTTCCAATTCAATAAAAGAAGGTCTTATAGCTGAGTTAAAGTCAGAAGCTTCCTGGAACCTAAAGGTGATGGGGAAATATTAAAGGAACTGGGTTATAACTGCTCCAAAACTTAATCGACATTTATATGTTCCGGAGCATTTTAAGTCAGTAGCTCAGAAATTGTTTAAATGGAAAATACAGAAACAGATGGTGTTGACATTTAATACAAGGCGATTGTATCATCACTTAATGACGACATTATATCCCCAAGAGCCAGAATTTAAGTATTGTCCATTGGTCCTGAATCCCAGGGTGTTGGCACAACTTAACAACCCAAGGATGCCAAAGAATCAGTGGGAAACACAATGGTTAATTTTTTATGGAAAGTTAAATGTAAGAGGGAATGTGAAGTATAAGGTGTTACAAGAAAGGCTATGTCCCCACTTAGAATGCATTAATACAAAGGAGACTATGGAGCATTTTCTATTAAACTGTTCTTATGCTTCAGGTTTATGGGTTTATTTAGCAAAATTATGGAACTTCAAGTGGATGTTTAACATGACATATGAATTTCTGATCTTTGGATGTGGCACAACTATCCAGTTAGGGTTTCACGAAGAGACCCTAGCCTTATTTTTAGGTTGTCTGAGATACTACCTATGGCAAGCAAGAATTCAGTGGGTGTTATACCAAAGGAAATTGTCTTATTCTTGTGTAAGTAATTTAATAGTTAAAGAGTTAGAGAACATTTATATTCAGGATGCTAAAAGAGTTAAGACAGAGACTTTAAGAAAATGGTGGAAAGGATTTTTACACTTTATTAAATATAAGTAGGACGAGTGTAGGGAAATCATAAGCCTTGTAGTAAAAGTTTTAGGAGATTAGGAAGAAGAGGCACTTAGTTTATGATTTATCATTGGTATCGGAGATTTATTTCATGTTGTTTTGTATTTATTGGTTGTAAAAGTTTATTTTTCTTCCCCCTTTTCTTTGGATTTTTGTTTAAATTCTGATTTTCTGTGAACAAGTGAAGATGTATATGTTTATCTTACTAATAAAACACCCCTACTCTTTTCGATAAGTGCCATGGGATCTTTAACATCCACCTGAACTACCACCAATCCAGGCAGATGGGACCTCGGTTTAACGTCTCATCCGAAAGACGGCACCTCAGAAGTGCAGCACCCCTCTCATGCTGCACTACAGTGTCAGTACTAGGATATTAACCCAAGTGCCAGATGTGGGAACTGAACCCACGGCCCTCTGATCTCCCGCCTCAGAGGTGAGTGTGCTACCTACTGAGCCACTGACACATATGAAACATAGAAACATAGAAGTTGGTGGCAGATAAGGACCTCCCGTAAGGCCCATCCAGTCTGCCCATTTCTTTTTGTACCTTATGAATGTGCCATAGGCCTGTACTCTGTCAATGGCCTATCTATTCATACTCATCTGTACTGCTCCCTTATGCCTATCCCATGCCTGTTTGAAGCCCTGCACTGTATTCATATCTACCACTTCCTTAGGTAGTCCATTTCATGCATCCACCACCCTTTCTGTGAAAAAGAATTTCCTCACATTACCCCTTAATCAGCCTCCCTCTAATCTCATGCTGTGTCCTCTTGTCCTGCTATTTTTCTTATGTTGAAACATGTTAGACTCTTTCACCTTGTTAATGCCCTTAAGGTGTTTGAATGTTTCAATCATATCACCTCTCTCCCTCCTTTGCTCTAGGGTATACATATTGAGTTCAGTTAATCTATCCTCATATGTTTTCTGATGCAGTCCCTGCACCATTTTGGTTGCCCTTCTCTGGACTACCTCAATTTGGTTAATGTCCTTGTGAAGGTGTGGCCTCCAGTACTGCACACAGTACTCCAGATGGGGCCTAACCAGTGTCTTATAAAGAGGGCTTATTACCTCCCTCTTCCAACTTGTGATACCCCAACTAATACACCCCAACATCCCTCTAGCCTTACCTACTGCATTAGAGGTCTGCTTGGATGATTTCAGGTCATCAGTGATGGTGACACCCAAGTCTCTTTCTTCCCTGTGATTGCCAGCAACCTCTCCCAGCCTATAGGTGGCTTCAGGGTTTCTCTCTTCCCTATGTGCATGATCTTGCACTTCTTTGCATTAAACCTCAGTTGCCACTCTTCTGACCATTTTGCTAGTTTATCCAGATCTCTTCTCATTCGGCCCACACCATCTGGATCGTCTATTCTGTTGCATATCTTGGTGTCATCTGCAAACAGACAAACCTTACCCTCCAGTCCATCTGCAATGTCACTGATGAAAATATTGAAGAGGACTGGCCCCAGGACTGATCCCTGAGGTACCCCACTTGTGACTTGCATCTCTTTTGACTGTATACCGTTTACCACCACTCTCTGTTTTCTGCCTATCAACCAGTTTGCCACTCAGTTGACCAACGTCTGACCCACCCCTGAGCCTACCCAGCTTGTTAATCAATCTTCTATGTGGAACAGTATCAAAAGCTTTGCTGAAGTCAAGGTAGGCAACATCAACTGCTCCCTCTTGGTACACCACTCTGGTTACCCAGTCAAAGAAATCTATGAGATTAGTTTGACAGGACCTTCCTTTTGGATCCTGTGCTCCTATGGATTACAGGTGTTGCACTATCCTTTCCTTAAGAAGTGTCTTCATAATCTTGCCCACTACTGAGGTAAGACTGACTGGTCTGTAGTTCCCTGCCTCCTCCCTGCTACCACTCTTGTGGAGCGGGATCACATGAGCCCTTCTCCAGTCTTCTGGTACCTATGGCAATGACATGAATTATACAGCAACCGGGCCGGCCTGGTGGCACTGAGGGCTGAGGCGCTGGATGCCTTACCTCATGCTGTGCTAGTGAACTGGGTTTGGGAATGACCTCGGGTCATCATGGAGCCATGGGGAGGAGGAGGAACGTGACTGAGCAGCCAAAAGGTGTCTCCTCCAGGGTGGTTGTCCCACCACCCCACCACCTGTAGTTCTGCTCCCATTTGGTGGAGGTCTGTTGGGAAGTGTAGGCAGGAGGGGGTGGTGGTGATTGCCAGGGGTGGGGTGGAAAGGGCCAAGCTTGTACCCGGCATGCATGTGCGCCTCCACACACACACACGCATGTGTCTGCTGTGGAGCAAAAAGGGAAAAAAAATTATATAGCAACCAGGGTTCTAGCAAATGTAGTCTCTACCAGAAGGTATGCTTGGCTAAAGACCACAGAACTTTCTGTGGATCTCCAAATCAAAGCTGTAGACATCCCGAGGGGGCACTGTGGAGCACCCAACATGGCGCAGCTTTTCCCTGAACTGCTGATGAGGCTACGATTAAAAGTTAAAGTTAACAGCATTTTGGTAATAGATCTTGCTCTTGGGCATCACCATTTGTGTGTGAACAGCTGGGGATTGGAGTATGGGTCTAGAAAAAAAAACACAAACATGCAGCACTGAATTTAGAAGCATATTTCTTGTCCACACCTGGCTTGGCCATGGCCAGCTAACTCAACCAATAAGAACATATAGAGGGGTGAGACAAGGTTATGTCTTAGCACCCACCCTGTTCTCAATATATATTGATACTCTTTTAAGAAAACGTAAGATAATTGATGCAGAGTGCCCCAACATTTTGGAGCAAAAATGTTCTAGTTTAGCTTTTGCAGATGATATTATATTATTCTCCTTTACCAGAAAAGGTCTACATGAGCAGATTAATTACCTAGATAATATAGCAAAAGAACTGGGTATACAGATATACAAAACAAAAACACAAATAACTGTTTTTGGAATGGGTGAACCTAAATGCTCTTGGAAACTGGGAACGGAAAATTTGGACATAGTTTTATTATGTGTCTATCTAGGTGTTACAATGACTCCAGATGGTACATGGAATAAACATATTGAAAGAATACTCTCTCAAGCAAAGAAAATGGCTTTGGCATTAGGAAAATTTAACATTGCATACAGGGGTTTGTCTATAAAGCCTCTGATGGTAGCAATTAGAGCAAAATATCTAGCCCAAATTACATATGGAGCTGGGATATAGGACTTGAAAAAAGAGAGAAACGTATGGTTCCTACACATAGAACTCTAAGGAAAATGTTATCAGTACTGGGATCATTCCCTGCTCCATACATTAGGGCAGAACTAGGATTAGACAATATAGAAGCTATTCTGGATACCAAAAAAATTATCTTTTGGCTTAGGTTAATGAGACAGCCCTCTGATAGACTTTCAAAATTATGCTTATTGGAGAAGGAAAACTGGTTTAACAGGAATTGTTATAAACCATTATGGCTTGATGCAGTTTATAAAATGCTTGAAAGATAAATTAAATGTCTTGGAAAAAAATACATTGCATCTAATATTACTTTAAGTGTACAATACAAGAAATATATTAGAAAAGTCAAAGAATACTGGATCATCATGGATAGAGAAAAAAATCAAAGTATCTAGATTTTCCCCATGGTTTGCAAATAATAATGGGAACAACTTCAAACTACAGTTTTATATGGGCATCTTGACTGATCCTAAATTAAGAGCTGGTTTTATAACCTACAAATCTGAAACTTTTGATAGTAACATTCAGCAGATAAGATATAGTAAGGATAAAAACTTATCAAGTGAATGTGATTGTAAAGTGGGTGGCCCTGAAAATCTTTTGCATGTAGTGTGCTTATGTTCTTGGTATAGCAGATCAAGGTTAATTCTTATTAAAGCTATTTTTGTGTGGATACTTTAGAACAACTGAAAATTGATAACTCCACACTTCTGAGAATCTTGATTTATAATAAGGATCCTGTGGCAGTGAAGGCTCTAGCTGTTTTTTTCAATTATGTTGCCCAAATTAAAAAGAGGACGGTAGCTGGTACAAAGGTGTGACAGACTATTTTATGAAATGTTAGTACTATTTTGAATGAATGTGCAATTTAAATTGAAATGAATGCTATACCAACTATTTGTCAAATAATAATTGTGTCTAGTACTTTTAAATAAGGTGGCTATAAGTGCAATATGTTTTATAAAATACTAAAAATTGTGTGTAACCCTGTCCAATATTTAAACTGACTTTTAAAACTCTATTTGTATTTGTAATGACTGTATTGTCGAACAATAAACTGAAAACTTTTGGATTTAGGATAATTTCCTCTATTTGGGATCTTGTACTGAGCCCACTGGACTTTCTAAGTGTTTCTAAGAAATGTTGTTAATCTGTTTAATAATCCTAATGCCATGTTGGTTGTTGCTCTATTTTTTGTTTCTCTGGCATGTTTCTATGTATGATATGTCCTGCCTTTAAAGGGACCAGCTTCAAACAGGAATGAGATAGCACACCACTCAATTTGTGAACTTCAGTTTATTAAATCCTGAGTATTCTCCTGTTTCCCTACCAGTCATCTGGCATGGCTTAACAGGTAGGGGTGTAATGCAACATAATTGAGCACAGACCATCTGTTGTAAAGCCTTACTGATTTCTTTCTAGGTTTTTTCAGCCCTCCACCTATTACTTAGAATCCTATGGGGGAAGAAATAATGGCAGATTTCCTTGAGACATAAAGAAGGTGAGACGCATCACCACATTATTATATCTTGCTGGACAGTTAATCCCTGATAGTTTCAGGCGGTTCAGACATGGCTATGACAATAATTTGTTGCTGGTTTTATATAGAGTCTGTACATTTTCACACTGAAGTGCATGTTCTTTGACTTTTGTATACTCTTATGCAAATATGGTATCTGCTGTATTTCATAAAATTTTATAAATAAAATTAAAAAAAAGCTGCAGACATCCCCTTTGAGGATACTTCTCTCTTTGGCGATCAGACAGGGAGTTACATGAACAAGTTTGATAAGAATAAACCAACTTTTGAAAAAACTAGGAGAGGGGCACTATAGAAGCCATAAAGCACACCCAGAGGTTCACAAACAGATAACAGTGGAAACCTGGAGTCAGACAGTAGTGCCAGCTCAAAATAAAAACTTTATTGATAAAAAACAAACACTGCAGACAAAAACTAACCATGGATGAGTCACACATGTCGCCAAATATCCCTCTCCAGTGGGGGATGCCTCTCTGTTCATTTCCAGCAGTGGCAGTCTGTCACAACAGACTGATGGGTGCTGGAGGCTGTGACCGAAGGCCTCAGTCTGTCTTTTGTTACCACAATAAAACAAAGCAATTCTAGAAATTCAAATCAAATTTACCAAAAGAGATGCAGCAATTAAAAATTGGAAGTCCAAAAACTGTTGTCTCTCAGTGCTCTGGAGAAAGTACCAACAACAGAAGTGGGAAAAGGATTATTTCTCAAGGTACTTGCTAACAAAGAAATATTAGGAGAGAGGTGACTAATATTTGACCCCAGATGCCTAAAGAAAGAAAATGCAAAATGGTTATTTACTTCCAGCTTTGCAGGAAGAAGAGAAGCTATGTTCCATGATTTAAAGGATGCTTACTTCCACATCCCAGTAAGAGCAAGTCACAGAAAACAGGCAATACCCTTTGGACTTACTTGTGACTCAAGAGTGTTCACAAAGGGCCTCGCTGTAGTAGCAGCAGCACTTCAAAAAAATGGAGTGATAGTCTATCCATAATTAGATGAATGGTTTGCATGTGGGACAACCAAAGAACAGGATTTATCATCAAGGGAATCAACTATGCTCCTAATGACAAAGTTAGTTTATCCCAGATTTAGAGAAATCAAATCTGGGACCCACACAAAACCTGCACTTCACAGGAGCATGCAGTGTAAGCAAGGGTCTGTCTCCCCCAGAAGAGGATTTTGTCACTGATGCAGTATGCAGTCTCTTTACAAACTGAGACTAAAGGGTCCACAAATAATTTCTAGGCCTCATGCCAACCACAACCACTGTGGTACCATGGACAACGCTGCAAATCAGAAATGCATGTTGTTAACTGAAAGAGTACTGGTCCTAGTTCAGGAATCCCTAAACTGCCCTAATCCCAGTGCAAGAGAGGCTTGTTAGCTCCCTCCAGTGGTGGCACAAGTGCAGCATGTAAGAAAAGGAACTCGACTCCGTGGCGCCAGGCAACAGGGGATCACCTCGCACATTGGCAACCCGGGTTCGTGCCCAAGCCCAGGATGACAGGAGCAGAGGCTGGTGGAGGTGGGTTCGAGCTGTCCATTGGATGCTATCCTCCTGGGGGGTGGTGGTGATCCTGCATCACTCTTGAGCAGCTCCTGAGGGCCCATTGATGCGACGATGTTGCAGCATGGATGACCATGCGCCATGGTGCATTCTGCCAGGACGCATGTGTGAGCAGCTGCATTGTGGGGTGGGGTGGGGGGGGATGTGAAAAATGGCCTCCTGGTTGACCAGATGACAGTCCCCATGTGCCACGAAGCCGGAGGTGTCCCCACTGTTCCCTCACCAAGCCCAGCATAGAAGGAAATGTCCACATGGTGCATCTCCTCTCCCGGTGGTGCCACAGGAGGGACCCCGCTAACAAAGGGATAGGTTGGGTCATCCAGGCCTGGTAAGTATGGAGGCAAGGGATAGCGGCGGGTGAGGGGTCTGGCGGCAGGAGCCCTGGCCGCCTGAAGGAGTGTGGGCCAGGAGGGCTGGGGGCAAAAAGAAAAAAAAACAGGAACTCTTTTTTCTACCAGCACTACACACATTAGTGCTTACCACTGTAACTTTCTTTAAGTTGTGGGGGGGTGAAGGGGGGAAAACACCAGACCAAACAGTGAAAGGGGCCTGGAGTCTGGTGGAAAGAAGGGAATACACAAACCTGCTGGAGCTCCAAGCAGTGTTTCTGTCCTTGAAGTCCTCCACATTCATTAAAAACCAAGCCCTGTAGATAAGGATGGAAAATACCACCACAATGTAATGCGTAAACAAGCTGAGTGGTGTAAGATCATCAGAATTGTACAAGGGAGTGCCGAACACTTTTAATCTGGCCTACACTCTAAGTGCATGTATCACTGCAGTCAGTGTTGCTTAGAAGGAAAATGAACTGGCAGACACACTCAGCAGAATGGGCCATGTGATCTACAAGTGGTCCCTAACAGTGTTAAACTCACATTTTAGGATATGATGTGTGCCAGAGCTGGATTTGTTTGCATCACAGGAGAACATAAAGCTACCACTTTTCTGTTGAAGACCCCATCTCAGGGAACAGTTCCAGAAGATGCTGTGGGAGATGCTGTCAGTGTATTGGGGCAACAAGTTCCTTTATGCTTTCCCACCCTTTCCTCTGATACAGGAAATACTTGAAATTGAGGGTGGAACATATAACCATGATCTGCTAGTACTAGACTGGACTTGATAGCCAGGGTACTCTGTTCATTCAGATGTCCCAAAAGACTCCTTGCACTGTGCCCCTGTGTCAAGATCATCTAACAATCACGAAAGGACTGGTGAACCATCCCAGCCTAGAGTCCCTCCACCTGAAAGCATGGTTCCTAAGAGAATAGAATTTTCTGACTTTAATCTCTCTGCTGGAATTATGGAGGTCCTTAAGGTGGCTAGAAAGCCATCCACAAGGAAAACTTACAGTTCATAATAGAAAAGATTCTCAATCTGATGGCAGCCCTTCCCATTCAGCAGAGAAAGCAGATATTGCATTTACTTTGGAGTACGTGTTATATGTAAACTTACTGAGACTAAGCCAACATTTTAAAGGTTAATTTCTTGATAACCCTAAAGTGGCAGGGAATGTGACAAAGCAGTGGGTAGGGCCAATGGGATGCTGGGATGGATAGGGAGGTATATCCAGCAGGAGGAGGAAGGTGGTGTTTCCACTGTATTGCTCGGCCAGAGACCCCACCTGGAGACTGTGTCCAGTTCTGGAGGCAACATGTTAGAAATTACATAGACAAGGTGGAGGCAGTCCAGAGGAAGGCAACTACAATGGTGCAGGGATTGCATCGAAAGCCCTATGAAGAGAGGCTGAGGGATCTCAGCATGTACACCCTGAAAGAGAGGCTAGTGAGAGGGGACATGATAGAGACCTACAAGTACCTCCCAGGGTGGATAGAGTGCAGGAGAGTAGTTCTTTCAAATGAGAAAGAGCACCAGGCCAGAGGGCATACGATGAACCGGGGTGGGGTAAGAAGGATGTGAGGAAGACCTGCTTCACTGAAAGAGTGGTGAATGCCTAGAACAGACTGCCAGAAGAAGTGGTGGAGATGAAAACAGTAGGGGCTTCAAGAATTCATGGATAGACATAAGGGAATACTAGTAAATAGGCAAGGAGGAGGGAGGGTCTCCAGAGACAGTTAAGGTCTGCAGAGACAGACTAGGCAGGGATCATCTGGGCAGACTGGGTGAGCCAAGCAGTCCTTTTCTACCAACACATTCTAGTGACACCCCTTCTTTTAACAAATCATGGGAGGATGGGGTGGTACCTGAGGACTGTAGGAGGGTGGATGTGATTCCACTTCACAAAAGTGGGAGCAAGGCAGAGGCAGGAAACTACAAACCTGTTAGTTTGACCTCAGTGGTAGGGAAAATGATGGAATCACTTCTGAAGGAAAGAGTTGTTGAGTACCTAGAGGCCAGCGGGGCACAGGACCCAAGGCAGCATTGATTCACAGCGGGAAGGTCGTGTCAGACAAATCTAATAGATTTCTTTAACTGGGTGAGCAAAGTAGTAGACCAGGGAGGGGCTGTGGACATGGCCTACCTAGACTTTAGCAAGGCATTTGACACAGTCCTACACAAAAGATTAATATACAAGTTAACCTGCCTTAGAGTGGGTTCCAAGGTGGTAGCCTGGGTAAAAAATTGGCTGGACAATAGGACGCAGAGGGTAATAGTAAATGGAGTCCACTCTGAAGAAAGGGGGGTTACTAGCGGAGTACCACAGGGTTCAGTACTGGGACCGGTCCTCTTTAATGTCTTTATAAGTGACACTATGGAGAGACTGGAAGGAAAGTATGTCTCTTGCAGACAACACAAAGATCTGCAACAGGGTCGATACAGACAGTGGGGTGGAAAGGATGAGAAGGGACTTGACAAGGTTGGAGGATTGGTCAAATGGATGGCAGATTAGATTCAATGCAAAGAAGTGCAAAGTAATGCACCTGGGAAACAAAACCCAGGGAAAGAGTACACAATGGGGTGAGGTACTAACAACAACAAAAATGGAAAGGGACCTGGGGTAGTCATATCAGATGACCTAAAGGTAGGCAAGCAGTGTGAGAAGGCAGTAAGGAGGGCTGGCGGATACTGGGATGCATAGGGAGAGGCATCACCAGTAGAAAACAGGAAGTTGTTATCCCTCTGTACAGACAGTTGGTGAGACCCCATCTGGAGTACTGCATGCAGTTCTGGAGACCCCTTCTCTGCAAGGACATAGACAGGATGTAGGCTGTCCAGAGGAGGGCAACCAAAATGGTGCAGGGTCTGCACCAGAAGACATACGAAGAGAGATTAAAGGAGCTTAATATGTATACCCTTGAAGAAAGAAGGGAGAGGGGGGACATGATAGAAATTTTCAAGTACCTCAAGGGAATCAACAAAGTCCAAGAGGGTAGTATCTTTCAGAAAAAGAGATGTGCAAGAACAAGGGGGCACAATTTGAAGATAGAGGGGGACGGCTCAGAGGTAATGTGAGGAAGTATTTTTTCACTGAGAGGGTTGTGGATACATGGAACGGCCTTCCTGAGGAGGTAGTGGAGTCAAAAACAGTGGGGGAATTCAAGAATGCATGGGACAGACATAAGGCAATTCTAGTGGGGGGTAGGAGGAAGTAGGCTGTTGGTTAACTAGGATCTACAGCTTATCCATTAGGTAGGGAAATAGGCAGATTAGGTGAGCCAAGTGGTCCTTATCTGCCGTCAAATTCTATGTTTCTGCTATTTCTGCATTAAAGTCTATTGCCTTGGCAGGAATTTTATTTACACAGCCCAGCGTTTAAGAGGTTCTTTAAGGGCCTCTTGCATGTGTATATCCTTATTAAGAAACTTATAACCAGGGCCCCCATGTTTTCTGCGATTCTCATGATTGCAGCAGTGGCCGCAGAAATCAGGGCTGACTGCAGAAATCGGTGCTTGCCGCAGAAATCAGGAAGACCAGCCACACAGCCCAGAGAAATGCTAGTTATGCTATGCAATCAAACAAGACAAGGGCATAGCTACTGATATGTTAAATATACCATGGCATACATGTTCATTGGAAGGGCAGGAAACTGATGCCATCCGCTACAAAGCCATACAGCTAGTGGCTGCATGGCATCTTGACTCGTCGCTGACTCTTTTACATAACTCTGTCCAGCCAGTATTGTGGTGGTGATGGGGGGTACTGACGCAGGAATAGCAGAGCTTGATTAGGTCCACTGCAGTTATGATTTGCTGCTGTGTAGGTGTGGGTAGCTCAGCCATGTCAATCTATCATTGTGAGGGTGGTCATGGACCTGGTGCATGCTGAATCCTTGGAAGATGAATTTGGAAGAAAGAACTGGAAGGCAAGCTGTAGTCAAGAAGCGAGAAGATTCAGTGGTGCCCGTGGAGGTGGACTCAATCTCTGTGTGGTGACAGGTATCTGAGGAGGAGGAGCTGATTGCAGAAACATAGGGCTGGCAGCAGACTGAGCAAAGGACTCGTCCCCACTGGTGGACATCAATCACAGTTTTGATCTGGGGCCACAGTTCTGTACCTGCAAGTGTGAGAGTAATATCTTGGCAGATTTGAACCTGCAGCCAAAGTGGTGGCATCAAGCTCAATTCTGAAGGAGGGTCAAGTTGCCCAGCTGCAGCAGAGTTGGGAACCCGGGTATACTAGAACTGGAGCAAGCAGGTATGGAAAAAAATTGAAATGGAGAGTTTGATTACTGCTATACATAAGTTAAATGAGGGTCACTGCCTGAAGAACACCACAACCTCCTGAGTTGCGAGAAGAGACCATGCTAACCAACATTACTACAGCTTAATAAAAATGACTTGCTTGCATTTTTTAGTGTGTCCCCAAAAGAAAACTCTGGAGTCAACAAATCCTATAGACATTGCAAGTTACACCCTCCTACATTGTTATAGGAAGACAATTCCCACCCACCCCCAACACACACAGATTTGCACACTACACTCAACATGTTTGTTGCAAGGCAGTTGGGGGTATTCCTAATTTTAAAAAAAAATAATCTAAAAGAACATTGATCAAAATCAGAAAAAAAATGGCTTTCAAGTTGGAGTCTCTCTTTATATCTGCTAACTGTAAGGATAAATCAGAAGAAATCCAAGCAGGTTTTGCCTTCTGTATAGTTTTAGCTAAGCGTGTATGTTCCCCTCTGATTATAACCTAGGAGAACAGCAAAAGCCACTAATTTCCAGAAGAAGAACAGATGAGCCTTCAAATTCAGGGTGGGAGGGAAAATTAATTAAAAGAGAACACTGATGCCCATGGCTGTGCCAGGTTTGGGTTATTGCAGTTTAATATTTGTGATAAGAAGACTACATACTGTTAAATGGCTTGCTGTTCCACTTTCAGTGTAGCAGAGTGGATGCATGAAGGCAGTCAAAGGGTTAACTAAGACTGAATCCCTTTGAACGTATGCTATTTAGCCACAGTTTATCTGCCATAGAATGGCCGCAGAATCATCAGTTGTTCTGCCGCAGAAAGTATGAGGTCCTGCTGCAGAATGTAGGTCCACTTTGCGCAGTAAACATGGGGCCCTGCTTATAGCCAGCTTGGAACCTAAATCTGGTTCTTAGTTAATTGAACTATGCATTTACAATTACGGCCACTACTGAGCAGAAGTACCTTACATGGAAAATGTTATTCCTGATAGTTATTACTTTACCAGGGTTGATCATTGAATTACAAGCTCTCAGCACTGATCCCATATTCTTGATTTTCCACAAAGAGAAAGGGGTGTTAAGAACACATGTTCGATTCCTTCCAAAGGTAACATCAGAATTCCATTTGAATCAAAGTATCACATTGCCAGTGTATTTCCCAGGGCCACATGCTAATAGAGGGGAGGAGAACCCCCACATATTGAGTGTAAGAAGGGCCTCCGTTTTTACAAGTCCAGACCATAGGACATCAGAAGTGATAGCAAGCATGTTTTTTACATACAGTGGTGACCCAGGATCATGCAGAAGATCCTGCAGAATTTTTCAGAATTCTGCAGGAAACCGTGTAATCCAATGGTAGTAAATCCCTTTTGTGGTGCAGGGGTTACATCAGAAAACATATGAGGACAGATTAAAAGACCTCAATATGTACACACTGGAAGAGAGGAGGGAATGGGGGGATATGATAGAGATCTTCAAGTATTTTAAAGGCTTGAACAAAGTGCGGGTGGGTGACATCTTTCAGTACAAGAGTTGTACAAGGACAAGGGGGCATGATATGAGATTAGAGGGGGGCAGAATAAGGGGAAATGTGAGGAAGTTTTTCTTCATGGAAAGGATGGTAGATGCTTGGAATAGCCTGCCCCAGGAGGTGGTGGGTGCTGATTCAAGCATGCATGGGATAGGCATAAAGGAATCCTAGATTGTGGGAAAGCGAGGTGAAAGACAATGACCAAGTAGGGTCAGCGGCCGCTGATGCAGCAGGGAATACGGGCAGACTATGTGGGCCTAGCAGTCCTTATCTGCTGTCAACTACTATGTTACTATGTTTTATCATGCAGGACTCTGACATTTTACCACTGTGCTTAATCCAGTGGATACAGCTGTATGGTGAGGTGTCAAAGGGAAACCCAGCCTCTAAGCAAACCAGATTGAGATGGATAGTATTCACAATACATTTCTGCTACACCAAGGCAGGCAAAGTACCCCCAGATGGGATTAAAGCACACTCCACTAGGAGTACAGCAGCATCAGTGACAGCTAGGAGGAATGTGCCACTGGCAGGAATGTGTAAAGCTGCTACCTGGTCCATAGTCCACACATTTGTATCTCACAGTTGCCTGGACACACAGGCAATCTACTTCAGAACCTATTCCCAAAGTAATCCTACAACGCAGGATACTGCTTGGCATTGGCACTAGTTTGACAAGGCTGTGGTAATCCATGGTGTTAAAAGGAAAAGTTATTCACCATTGTAACCCACTCTAGCACCAAATGTAGTAGCGATGTCTTACAAACTGCAGCATCAGCCCTGAGTTGTTGCCCCGTGACACAAATTTAGAATGATAAAGTTCAAACTCTGCAGTGTTGTCTTGCTCCCCTTGGCCTTCTAACATCAGAATTATTTCTCCACTGAAGAGACCAGTCGCCCTGGAGTCCTGTTCCAGTCAAAGTGCAAAGTTTCTTAGTTTTGCACCTTTGTTGTCTTATTTTATAAAATGTGTAAGTTTTTCAATACTCCATGTTAGTTCAGTTTAGGTTTTATTTAATTTATCTTTTAGCGTTTTTTTCTTGGTTTCGTGACGGTTCAGGAAACCAAGAAAACTGCAGTATGCATAGGTTCCCAGTTTGGGTTTCCAATATTTAAACTGTTAAACATTGTGTTTTTTTATATTTAAATTAGCTTTATTTGGCTTGACCCAGTGGTGCAGCTGCTGGGCTGCCACTTCATGACGCTGGTGACCTGGGTTTAAGAACAAGCATGGGTCAGTGGGAATTAGCCAGTGGGAAGATGACTGAGCACGCCATCAGATGCTCTCCTCCTGGGGAGGAGAAAGTTACACGCTGTGTGAGTACCACCTGAGTGACCACAAGTGGTGCCGAGGCACTTCTAGAGGGGAGGGGATCAAGCTGGTGCCACATTGAGCACACTTGTGTGCACGCACATGCACACCTCACCTGAGACATCACTGGGACATAGAGAGGAACAAGAAAACACTCTGACTGATGCAGGATGAAGCTGACCTCCCACAGACCACTTGCCAGTGACTCCAAGCATGCCCTCTACCTGATCTGTTTCTCCTAAGAGGATTGAGGGACTCTGACAGCCCCTCCATGAGGTAAACTATAGAGGACAGAGGTGAGGCAAGCCTGAGAGAAACTGGATTATGGGGTTGGGGGGGCAGTAGAAGGGAGCAAGTCAGAGACAGGAAACATAAAGAAATAAAAATAAATTGGCTTTAGGGGACTTCCGGTGACGTCACCATTGGTAATTGAGACTTAGCTTTCAGCTTCGAGTCCATGGTGGTTTAATCTAACAGCATCTGGCATCGAAAGACTGTATTTTTTATATCAAACAGAGCTAAAAGATGAGTCAGGCATCTAAAACAAAGGACAGAGGTGGCACTAAAGAGACTACACACTGGGAATCCCGGCTTGCCCGCAGCCCCAGCTTGTTGCCATTCAGGGTCTTGGAGTCAGCAGAGGAGTCTGGTGGTGATGATGATGGCACACTCTCTCACCGTTACACCGGATAGACGCAAATGTAAAGGACACTAAACAGGACATGAAGCATCTTGAACACAGAATTACAGAGTTGGAGACCAGCCTGAATGATGTGAGGGAAGATACCATGAGGTTGGGCTGGGCCATTGTCTATCTGGCAAAGCAAGAGAAAGAGAGAGCCGACTGTGAGAGTGGAGGACGCCGAATCAAGGGGCAGGAGAAAGACCATCCGCATTTTTGGATTCCCGGAGGGCAGTGAGCAGAATAACCCACCAGAGTTTATCAGAACCTGGCTGTGGAAAGAGCTGGATATCCCTGAAACTGAACCGCTTGAGCTGGAGCGGGTCCACAGCGCTGTTGACCCAAAGCCAAAGAATGGGGCTCCACCGAGGTCTGTTTTAGTCAAATTCAGTCGCTTCCCCAGGAAATAAATGGTCCTGAAGAAAGCCTGGGGGAAACGAGACCTTAACCTGGATGGAAAAAGAGTCTTTGTTGATCAGGACTATCCGACAGTCACAATGCAAAAAAGGAAGCGAGTCCTGGCAGTAATAAAGCAGTTACGGGAGAAGCAGATTAAGGCAAAGTTACATTACCCTGCTAAGTTGCTAGTCTTCTGGAAGAGTGGACAGAAGTTATATGACTCATTGGTACAAGCCGCTAAACCCCTCCAAAAGGTTGGCATCAGTCTTCCCAAGTATCAGCAGGATGTGGTCGACCAGACGCTTCTCCAGCACAAATGGGAGACTGCCAGAAAATCCATTACAGCAGCCAAAAACAGAGGTTCAGGCCCAGACGAGCAGCTCTATAAGGATCTAGCCCTCCTCTGCAAGGATTTTCAAAGCAACTTTCTGACCTGAATCATGCTGTATGGGGTAAGACTTGTTCTTTTTTCTGTACTCCTGACCCAAGTTCACAGCCTTTTGCTTTTTGAGTCGAGCTCTCACAGGCCTATTTATGACCTGGCATCTTCCCAACCCCAACCACAAGTTTTGTACTGCACCCATTAAAATGCATGACTGGTGCTAATATCTGGAACAACCGATGCCCGAAAAGGGGTTTACTGCATCTTGCTTAGCCCAGGCCACCCTTTCCACTATCCAGTTATTGTTCCTGCCATTGGACTTGGGAATTCCTCAACACAGCCTGGTATGAGGAAGATCTTTAATTATAAAGGGCATTGGCGTAATGATCTCATCGAAAACAGGAAGGCAAGGGCAGTGATAGGACCTGGTAGACTTCTGTATATCGCGGCGATTCTCTGCATCTGTCAGCATACCCTTCTCTGGAACTCTTGGACTCTGAGTTTTTTCCAGTGCACCACTGGACTTGCATGCTGCTACTCCTAGGTACTGAGGCTTTCCACAGTCATTTATGGTCATTTACTAGAGGGAGAACTTGCACCAGATCTGGGACTTTGCAGCTCTAGTTCTGATGCAAGAAATCAAGAGTTCAGGATGTCTTTGTTTCTCCCTTGCCGGTTGGTACTGTCCGGATAATGCGACAGCTAAGGTGACTAAGTTGACTGGGATTACCTATGCTAATCATTTCTTTCTTTTTATTTCTCTGTTCAGTGCCAAGCTTGTTACGCAGTTTCTGTTTGGTGGGATATTGGGGGTCACTGGTGGGTTAAAACGGCTTAATATTATCGAGCAGTAGGGTAAAGATGCAGTGGGTGTCGGGCGGTGGGGAGGCTGAGGGAAATGGTGCAGATATGCTGGGAAGAAACAGACTGCAAGCATACAGTGACCTCATCTCAGAGGGCTCATGTGCCACAAACTACAAGATCTGCTACAGCTGGAGAACTGGGCAAGAGAAATGTCATGTCCTTTAATATGGATAAATGCACGGTAATGCACATTGGAAAGAATAATATCCAGAGGGCATACCAATTAAATGGACAGACCATGAAAGTAACAAAATCAGAAAAAGACCTGGGGCTGAAATCGTGGCTATCCATGGCTCTACAGTGTGACAAGAAATTAGGGGAACATTTCATTAAAGCTTACAGCATATCCCCTCGATCTGCCAGGGCACATAAAGATTTACCCGGCACAGTCCTGTTGATGATGGCGACTGTGACTGTGAAGGAGCAGATTCTCAAGGTGGCCTGTAACACAGAGCATCTAAATTTCGAGGGGCATACCTTGCACTGTTTTCCGGACCTCTCCTATGCTACGAGGTCCCACAGAAAGAGATTCGATGGGGTCCGTGCCACTCTTAGAAGTTTAGGGGTGGATCACTCCTTGATGATGCCGGCGCGCCTGAGAATTTTCTACGGGGGTCACACATTCCAGTTCTCCGACCCAGAAGAAGCAGGCAAATGCATGCAGCAGATCCAAAGGGAGTTCAAGGCCTCAGGAGCTGGAGCTCGTGCTGATTTAGACCAGGAGTCAGATGTTGAGGACACTTGAAGGGGGTAAAGTAAAGTAAAGAGCTTATCTATCAGTGTAAACCTCAACGGAAAGATTTTGTGCGATACCAGCTACCCTGAAAACTGACTTTCTGATAATTAAACGTTTTATGGACCATCCTAAGGGACTCTTAACAGGTTTTAAATTACACTGTGTTATAACCACAGGAGGACCTTTTACTTTCCTGTTACAAAGATAATTTTATTTGTGGACCTGTTTAGATGTTCATGTTAATGGAAAGTTAATTCAGTTTACTAAGTATGTTTAAATCTCTACAGCATGTTGATGTTAAAATAGTTTTGAATTAAGGTTGCTAGAGTGTGAGGGGGCACACTAAGATTTTAGCTTTCCCATACTTGGTATAGGGGTCTAATTAATGCTGTATGTTGAATTTTCCCTTTTTCTCGGATTATAATACTTGGACTGATCACCTCTCATGTGGAAGTGTAGCTATCGGGACTATTTTGGAAAGATAATTTAAGTAATGTTGGTATACCCCCAAATCTGTAACTTATATGCTTAGACTAGGATATACTGTCTTAAACTAAATTTTCTGTACTAATAAGTTGATGTCTGACTATTGTATTATGAAACTCTGTGTCTATGAGAAATCAATAAACATAAAGTTTAAAAAAAAAAGAAAAAGACATGGGGATCCTAATCTCTAATGATCTAATGTTTCTAGGGACATGGATATGTTGTTCATCCACACTCATTGGCAGTATCCTTGCCGCTTTAAATCTTGCCGGAAGGTCTTCAAGCTTGCTCCTCCCACCCACCCGGGTGGTATAACTCTCGGCTCCGCCCCATGACGCCAGATCTTCCTTACCGCTTGGAAGCTCAGGTTCCCTCCTTAACGCTCTCGTTTGTGACTAGTTCCTATTTCTCCGTTTGCGGATTTAAAAATAATATTTTGCAAAAAGACTTCCAGTCTTGATCCTCATGACTCACGATGGATCATCGACTCCAGATTTGGAGGAGATGCCCATGCGGGTGTCAGAAGATGTCTCGAGACGGATCCACACTCCAGCGTGTGTCTACTGTAGGCCTTGAGCCACGACCCGCAGACTTGCGACCTGTGATATCGCTACCAAACCTCGTCCTCAAAGAAACCGTGCTGCCCGATTGCAACTTCCAGTGCGTCCGAAAGCGTTTCCCTCGGTGAAGTCAGAGAGCCCGGTTGGCGGTGTCCTTGTTGTGGCCGGTTTTCGGCGGATCAGCTCGGCGGATGAGTAAGCCCTCGAAGAGCCAGTGAGCGGGCGATATCTTCCTCGCACGGCATTTATCCAGCTCTCTCTGGGTTCTTCCTACACGGCTTCCTTTAAGGAGCTTTGTCTGTCCCTCTCCACTAA
The DNA here is from genome assembly GCA_016271365.2 of Neoceratodus forsteri. Classification (NCBI taxonomy): domain Eukaryota; kingdom Metazoa; phylum Chordata; order Ceratodontiformes; family Ceratodontidae; genus Neoceratodus; species Neoceratodus forsteri. Next base: position 215,556,497 of record CM057456.1, read on the forward strand.
AGGAGAAGGGCCTCGTCTGCTGGACCTTTCTCTGGTCAAAAGAGGGACAATGAGAGTCCCTCCGTCGGCGGCTCTTTGGGAAGCGGAAAGGTCCCTCTCCCGGGCCGTCGACCGTCGGCTTCGGTGACCGTCAACCGGCCACTGGCCTCACGGTGTCCCGTCCAGGTCAGTTGACCTGAGACTCCACTGATGAAGTCGAGATTTTCTCGACCCATTGACCGGGCTGTCGCCTTTAGCAGCGAGATTCCCTCTCCCGGTTCCCAGGAGGAGTTGAGGGATCCCGTGGGCTCGCCTGTGCCTCGGTTCCGGGCCCTCGGATGGACCTTCCGAACCCGAAGGGAGTGTCGGTTCCGGCCGACACCTCCTGCACCGACCCGAAATTCCGGGACTCTCGGTCTCGGTCTCGGACCTCTTCGGCGGTCAAGCCGTTCCACCGTCATAAGCGGTCTCGGTCTCGGCACATGATGGCGGCGTCGCCGCTTCGTCCTCGTCCTCCTCCTCGGATGAGGAGGCGGCGTAAGTCGTCGGCTGATGCGAGGACCTTATGTTCACAACAGCTCCTCCTGGCGGGGAATAAGCCGACTCCGGCGCCTTCCCGCCATTAAGTAATTGTCACGGGCAACCCGACACAACCCCTCGACTTGCCGAGGGCCTATACCCAGGCGGTTGTTCGGCCAAAACCAGCTGCTCCACCCGATTGCGGTGGAACCTCCCCCTCCACAGCCACCAATTGGGGCTCCGACCAAGGATTCTCGGTCGGCTAAGGAGTTTACCCATCGGCTGTCAGTTACCCTCACTCCGACCGACCTCGGCAGGTGAAGGGTGGCTCAGGCCAGAGGCAGCTCTTCGAGGACTCTTCCGAAGTCCGAAGATGATTCCTCCTTCTTCTCAAGCGACTGGACTTGGAGTCTTCAGGAGGTCAGCCAATGGGCGGATAGCCCGTCGTCCTTCCTAGGACTGCTTGGCTCATCTCGGAGTCTACGGGATGGAGCTCGAACCCGTTCCAAGCAGGCCAGGTATCCTCACGGAGATTCTGGACCGGGGATTCTCGACGGAGGAGGCCTTCCGGTGGCCGAGGCCATAGTGGGTCCAGCACTGGAACTTTGGCAGCGCCCTGCTTCCTGCCCTGCGCCTTGACCAGGATGGCCGGAAGTATCTGCGGTCCTACCGGTTCCTTGTCCGGTTTTGGAACACCCCTCTGCTGAGGGGTTGGTTACCGACAGCGTTTTCGGTAGCGCCCGGCTGGCAGTGAGGATGTGGACAAACCTCCTGACAAGGAGTCCAGGGGATGGACTATGTCGGTGCAAAAAGTCTACGGCTCGTCTCTCTGACCTTCGTCAGGCCAGTTCGCCGTCCTCATGGCACATTTTTCTCATGCCCTGTTGGGCTCCCTGGATGAGGTCATCCCTCATCTTCCCGCCGATCTGCAGACTCACGTTAAGCAGGTGCGGGACCAGGAGCAGGAGCAGTGGCCAAACAGCAGCTCCAGACTGCTTTCGGATGTAGGGACCTCATGTGCCAGATCGGTGGCGGCCGCGGTGGCTATGCGTCCGGCGGGCTTGGCTGAGGATATCCACCTTTACTTCGGATACCCAGCACAAGTTGGGCGGATGTTCCCTTTTGGGGACTGACCTCTTGACCCCTGGGGTGGAAGGTCACCTGCAGAGGATCGAGAAGTCAATGCCACCTTGGACTCGGTCTCTTCGCTCAGAGGACAAAGGCCGCAAAACCACAGCCTAAGCTCCTTTCGTCCTTCTGTGCCCCGGCGCGCCGGCCTTCAGCGTCCAGGGCCAGCAGGCTCGGCCTTGGCATCCCAAACCCAAGCCGCCAGCTTCCTCTAACAGGAGGCAGGGAGGAAAAGGCCCAGGAGGTCCCTCGGCCGGTCCCTCCTCCAAGCCTGCCCAGTGACGGGCTGAGGGGTGTCGCCCCCTCCCGTCACCTTACCCCTGGGTCCCCCCGCGGGGAGCGGCTCAGCACTTCCGTTCCGCCTGGTCCGCTGTTACCACGGACAGGTGGGTCTTGGAGGTGGTGGGAAGAGGCCTGCCTCTGGAAGTGAGCAGGCACCACCCTTCCAGAGCCGTGGCCTCCCGGGGGGCTTGGGATCCCCAGCCTCACTGGGCTGCGTCGAGCCGGCATCCTCTCCTCCTCCAGAAGGAGGTGGTAAGAAAGGTGGTGGACCCTCCTTCAGACCCAGGGTTTGTGTCCAGGTACTTCCTGGTTCCGAAACGGACGGGGGGCTGGCGCCTCATTCTAAACCTGCGACCTAAACAAGTTCCTAAGGTCTCGAACCTTCAGGATGGTCACTCTGGCTCAGATAATACCATCCTTGGAACCACGACGCGGGTTCTGCTCTCTGGACTTGCAGGGACAGCGTTTTCGTCCCTATCCGTCCAACTCACCAGAGATTCCTTCGCTTCGGCGGAAGGATCTCTCTTGATTCAAGCCATGCCCTTCGGCTTGTCTCCAGCTCCCAAGGTCTTCACCAAATGCATGGCAGTGGTGACAGCATTCCCTCTTGACGCCGGGGGGTCGGGTGTACCCTTACCTGGACGACTGGCTGATAGCAGCTCCCTCCAGGAAGGGAGGCGGAGTGGTCCAGAGATCTGGCCCTCCAGGTCTGCTCTCAACTGGGCCTCCTTGTCAACGAGGCCAAGTCCAGACTCGAGCCGAAGCAGGTGATTTTATTCATCGAGGCGGCTCGAACTCTCCGAGCCAGAGCGCCGGCTCCGATGAGGACAGGGCAGAGGTTCTTTCCTCCTTTGCCCGATCATTTCTGGTTGGGCAATTGCGCCCTGCCCGGGACTTCCTGCGCCTCCTGGGTCTCATGGCGGCCTGTACCAGCGTGGTCCGTTGGGCCCGCTGGAACATGCGTCCCCTTCAGTGGGGACTGGCCAGCCAGTGGTCACAACGCTGCGATCCCTTGGACCAGCTTGTGTCGGTGACACAGGGGATGTGGAATGCTCTCCAGTGGTGGACCGTTCCAGATCAATTGCAGGAGGGCATCCCGTTCGTCCGCCCCGAGCCGACGGTCTCTCTGTCGACCGATGCCTCTCTGATGGGTTGGGGTGCCCATCTGGGGGAACACCGGGCTCATGGCCTCTGGTCCCCGCGGGAGTCCCGATGCCACATCAACCTGCTGGAGCTCCGAGCGGTCCGCCTAGCTCTCACCGCCTTTCTCCGCTTCCTCCGAGGTCAAGTGGTCCGAGTCAGACGGACAATACCCCCGACCATGTACTATCTAAACCGCCCAGGGCGGGGCCGCTCCATGCTTCTATGCAAGGCTCTCCGCATTTGGTCACTGCGTGGCAGCCTGGAGGCGGATCTCCTAGCCATTCCGTGGCAGGAGCCTCCAACACCCTGGCGATGCCCTGAGCGGATAGGGGCTGCATCCCACAGTGGTCTCTCCTGCGGGTAGTAGTGCAGCATCTGTTCTCCCTTTGGGGCACACCTCAGGTGGACCTGTTTGCCTCCACGGAGGCATGGAAGCTGAGTCTGTTCCATGCCGCCCCCTCAGCAGGGCTGCGCTGCAGGGGATGCCTTCTCGAGGCAATGGACCCGGGCCTCTTTACGCCTTTCCCCATTTCCCTTGAGTCCACAAGGTGCTTCTCCAAGCGAGGAGGGACAAGCGCAGGTGATTCTGATAGCCCCAGACTGGCCTCGCCAGTTCTGGTACCAGACTCTCCTCAGTCTCAGCTCAAGGACTCAGGGCAGCTTCCAGCTGCCCGGACCTGCTCTCAGTCAATCAGGGGAAGGTGTTCCATCGGGACCTTCAATCCTGCACCTGGCGGCCTGGTTCCTGGCGGCTAGAGTTCAGGCTTTGGGTCTTTCCGCGAGGGTCCTCAATGTAGTTGGGCGTCCCGTAAGGAGTCGACCAGAAAATGCTATGCCTTCAAATGGAAAAGGTTTTCCATTTGGTGTCAAGCAAAGGCTTGGACCCTTCCTCCTGTTCCTTGGCAAGCATCTTGGACTATTTATGGTCCCTTTCTAGTCAAGGGCTTAGGGTCGACCACCCTAAGGGTGCACCTGGCAGCCATCTCTGCTTACCGGAAGGGCCGGGAAGCAGCCCTGGTGGCGAGGAGAAGGTGGTCTGGCGCTTTTTCAAAGGCCTTGATCACTTCCCTCCAGTGCAGGAACCCCCACCTCCGTGGGATCTACTGCTGGTACTAGCAAGCTCATGGGCAAGCCATTGAACCTATGCACAGGTGTGCTCTCTCTCACCTGTCGTGGAAGACCGCCTTCTTGGTGGCTATCCGTCAGCCAGAAGGATGGAGAGCTCCAGAAACTCCGCCGAGGAGTCTCATACCTGGTCTTCCACAGGGACAAGGTTGTCCTCAGCCCACCGAAATTCCTTCCGAAGGTGGTGTGGGGAGTTTCACCTTAACCAGGTGTTGACTCTGCGAGTGTTCTACCCCAATCACACCTCGGAGGCAGAATATAGGCTCCTTGGACCCTAGAAGAGCTCGCTTATTATAAGGGCCTTGCGGCTGAAATTCGAGGGAGAGGTTAAGCCAGCTGTTTGTCACCCTCACGCTGAAACCGCATCTGGCAGACCTGCAGCCATGGGGCGATAAGCAGGTGGGTAACTATCCTGCATAGATCTCTGCTATAAGTTAGCGGGCATGGAGCCTCCCAGAGGGATAAGGCTCATTCTACCGCCATACTGCTAGCGGTGGCTGCTTCCGGGGCGCCCTATCCAGAAATCTGCAGGGCTGCTACCTGAAGTCAGCAAACACCTTTATTACCCATTACCACATCGCACCTTTGAGTCACGCCGATGCTGGTTTTGGGGCCTCGGTTCTCCAGTCTCTCTTTCCCAAGTAAGTATTGGTGGTGTGCGTCTTGCCTCCCTCCTCCCGAGAACTGCTAGGAGTCTGCCAATGAGTGTGGATGAACAACATATCCATGTCCCTAGAAATACAGGTTACTCACCTGTAACAGGAGTTCTAGGAATGGTATATGTTGTTCATCCTACATTCCGACACCTCCCGGCTTGACGCACAACCTGAGCTTCCAGCGGGCAGATCTGGCGTCATGGGGCGGGCGAGTTATACCACCGGGTGGGTGGGAGGAGCAAGCTTGAAGACCTTCCGGCAAGATTTAAAGCGGCAAGGATACTGCCAATGAGTGTGGATGAACAACATATACCATTCCTAGAACTCCTGTTACAGGTGAGTAACCTGTATTTAATGCCCACTGTACATACAAACATACGAAGAAGCCAGCAGAAGAAGGCCATTTGGTCTAGCAAGTCTGCTCATATTACAGGGTCCACAGCTTGAGCTAATGTCCCTGCCCTCCCTTCCCACTCCTCCTATCCTCCCTACCCATGATCCTTACCTTCCCCATGCCTATCCCAGCCTCTCTTAAAGCTTCCCATTGTCTTCAAAGAGATTACCTCTTCCAGCAGTGCATTCCAAGTGTCCACCACCCTGTCTGTGAAGAAGTGCTTCCTACCTCCTAAACCTCCCACCCTCCAGCTTAAGACTGTGCCCTCTCATGTCATGGTTGCCACTCAGCTTAAAGAGACTCTCCTTATCAGCCTTATTTATTCCTTTCAAGTACTTGAAGGTCCCAATCATGTCCCTCTCTCTCTCCTGTCTTCTAGGGAGTACATGTTCAGTGCCGTCAACCTCTCCTTGTATGCCTGCTGACCCACTATCATCTTTGTAGCCTCCTCTGGACATTCTCCAGCAGGTTAATGTCCTTTTGAGTGTGGGCACCAGTACTGAACTCCATATTCTAGATGCGGCCTTACCAGTGACCTGTACAAGAGCAGTATAACCTCCTCTCTCCTACTACTGATCCCCCAGATATGCAGCCCAGCATCTTGTTTGCCTTTGCAGCTGCTTTCTTGCACTGGTGGAGTGCTTCAGGTCACTAGTGATCATCACTCCCAGGTCCTTCTCCTCTGATGCAGATACTCGGACTCCACCCAGATAGTACTCTGTCCTGGGATTCTTGGCTGTAATGAGGTTATAAACAAGACCGACTGAATCATGTGCTGTATTAAAAAGGCATTTCTATCAAGGGATAAATCCCGTGTGGTTCCTTTGTTTAAAGGGGGATAGGAAAGCTGTGCTGATTAGCAGGTGTTAGTAATGTTACTACTAACAGATATGAAAGACTTGCCCCCAAATGAGCCATATTGAACTGTACCTGACTAAATACTGATGTGAAAAACTGTGTTTTCAGTTGTTTCCTTTTTATGGACAACATTCTGCACAGTTCCCTTCACAGAACCAGTAATTTGGAGTTTTTACTATGTCATGGTTTGAGTACAGATTGCTAAACATGAGCTATTGTCCTATCAGAACCATGTTTAGAGTTTTGTGCTCAAACCTTGACATAGTTAAAATTCCAGACCACTGGTTCCATGAAGAGAACTGTAACATAATGCTGTCCATAAAAACAAAACAATGTAAAATGTAGTTTTTTCACATCACTTTTTATGCAGGTACAGTTACATAAGAATCATTTAGGCTTATGGATATAATTTCTACAAATGGATACGTCATAAACAGCTGCAGATTATAAATCATTTCCTGTCCTCTTTAATTCACTGGTTAGGCCACATCTGGATTATTGCTCCCCTCTGTGGAGCCCGTAGCTTGGAAGGGATGTGATGGGGCTAGAAATGATACAGAGAATGACACAAAATGATCAGTGATATTACAGAGGAATCATATGCTTCAAGGTTGAAGATACTGGGATTGTACTCCTAGAAATGAGATGTGCTGAGGGCTCTCTTTTGATTTACAAATTAATGGGAGATAGTGCGCTTATGAGTGATCTAGGAATAAGCGGGCAGTACAAAATCATTTCCTAAGAAGTCATAACCAACAGCTTAGACTTACGTTTCCTAGAAGGAATTTGAGGAGATACTTTTTCACACAGAGGATAATTCCACTCTGGAATGAACTTCCTAGAGAGATGGTAGAGGCAAACACCTTTATGGTATTTAAAGCCAGACTAGATAGATGTCCTGAAGCAGGGAGGCAGACACTATGGACATTGGTCTTTAGTCTGCCTATCATACCTAGTATCATGTCCCTGTGTGTCACAGACCTGCAGTGCTTATTGAAAATGTGACTTCATAGAAGGTGTTCTTTATGCCAGATAATATTACATATAATCAATCCGGCCAAATCCACTGGAGGTCTGGACTGAGGGAGAGCTCCCCTTGTTTTTTCTAGGTTGGTCGGCTTTCAGACCACTTGGTCCCTTCAGCTGGGAGGAGTCACTCTCTCTTGGTCCGCCAAATGCCTGGAGACACCCATCTCCCAGTTCTCTGCTTGTCAGGGGCACGGGGTGGGGGTGTGGGGCCTTCTAGAAAGAGCCCAGGCTCCAGGACAGAAGGAGTTTCCTTCTGACAACTTTCTCTTATGTTTCAGATTACTGTCTATGCATGTTGTTTTATATGCATAGTTCTGTGTTGTTACTGTTTTTAGAACTTACTGCTGGGGTAAGGGGGTGGGATGGAGGGCTTCTGTTTGGGTAAGTTTGGGGGCAGCATTGAATCTACTAATTCACAGTCCTTGCTGGGAATGCACAGCTTATTGTACAGCATTATGGACTTTTCTGTCATGGGGGGTGGGTGAGGTTCCTGCGGGTAATATCAGGGGTACCGAGGCCCCAGATCCTAATGATAAGCACTCAAAATGGGGTCTCTTAAGTGATATCCCTCAATGTTAAAGGGATAAATTCAGTTGTCAAGAGATATAGTGTGCTCCATGATCTGGCCCGCCACTGTGATATAGGCCTTATCCAGGAGATGCACCTTTCACCAGCAGAGCATGAGAAATTGCACTGCTCCTGTGTAGTCCTCGCACCCAAGTGCAAGAAAGGCAGGGGTGTCCATTTTGGTCCAAAAAGGCCTCCTATTCGAAAAGTCCAGAACCTTTGCTGACCAGGAAGGAAGGGTGGTAACCCTATCAGGCAAAATTGCTGACCTCACCATCCACCTGGTTAATGTATACAGTCCCATGCCACACAAACCACAATTTTTCAGGTATGTATTTGGTTACATGGCATCCCTTCCCAAGGGGCAGATAATACTTGCTAGGATGCTAGGGTATATAGCAAAGGGGATTACATCTAGATGTAGCAAAGTCATATTGCCCTTGTACAGGTCCCTAGTGAGGCCACACTTGGAGTACTGCGTGCAGTTCTGGCATCCGTACTTGAAAAGGGATATCAAACTACTGGAGACAGTGCAGCAAAGAGCAACAAAGATGATCCAGGGGTTGGGGGATAGAACTTTATGAGGAAAGACTAAAAGAGCTCAACTTGTATACACTGGAGGATAGAAGAGAGAGAGATGGGACATGATCAAGACCTTCAAGTACCTGAAGTGGATGAACAGAGTAGGCTTCCAGTGTGGGTTCACTCTCCCAGAGGGCACTCCCTGAAGTTAAAGGGGGGCAGATTCAGGAGGGAAAGGAGGAGGTGCTACTTCACTGAAAGAGTGGTAACAGGGTGGAATGCACTGCCTGAGCAACTTGTATCAGTGCAGACTGTGGGGTGCTTCAAGAGGGGGTGGGACAAATTCAAGGGGGAAGTACAGTACATACCGGGGGGCCGTTGGGGAAGGGAAGGGTTAGTGGAGGGGTCATCTGCACTCTAATGGGCTGAAGTGCTGCACACTCAAGCAGACTAGATAGACCATATGGCCTGTACCTGCTGGCAATTTCATATGTTTGTACGTACTTAGTGGAGACTGGAACTGTGTGGAGGATCCGGTTTTAGACAGATCCCATAGCTTGCAACAGGGAGGAAGGGCCGGCCCGAGGCTTTTAAGAACCTTAAGAGAAGAAGCAGGGATGGTCGACACTTGGAGGGACGTGTACCCGTCCAGTAAGAAATTCACTTTCTACTTTCATGCGCAGAATTTATTATTCTAACCCCAGTAATAGTCAGGTATTCATAACTTTCTTCAGTAAGCCCTTTAGCTAGAACTGCCCAGAGAGAATAGAACACATGCAAATGATGGAACTCTTTGCATGTGATAATATTTCAAATGCTGCTCCATACTAACTGCCAATGTTCTATAACTCCTTAGATGTCACTCTCCGCCTGAAAAGTCTGGTTGCTCGAGTCCCGCTCTGCTACTCGTTCCTGTGACGTAAAGAACTTATAAAATATATATAAGTATCCTTTTATTTCATTTGCTGCCTTATACTTATTGTTTTCATAGTTAAAACTTAGTTTTGGTGTTATTTAGTTATTTTTATCGGTTCCTCCTGGTTCGGTATAACCAATGGGAACCGAGTTAGTTCACTTATTTCAAGGTTTTCTGACTAAAATCCTCATTAGTTATTTAATTTTCTTCATCAGTTCAGTTCCCTTGGTTCCTTATCAGTTCGGAACTAGGGCAACACGTAAACTTCTATAAAAATTAAAAATTGTTCAGTGGTTTACTTTTTTATCGGTTCACGATAAAAAATGTCAGAGAAACTGAAAAAGAAAACTGGTGAACCCGGTTTTAAAAATTGTTCCGATTGTGGGGAAGTGTTTGCTAAGGCAGACAAACATAATCTTTGTGTGGCCTGCCTTGGCTATGAGCATCTTAAGGAAGATTGTGACATCTGTAAAACCTTTCAGGAAAAAAACTGTGGAAAAACGCCTGGAACGGCTAAAGAAAAAACTTCCTCCACCAAGAGGTCCCTCTGGCTCTGAGCAGCCAATACCCCCCTCCTAATGTGCGTGAAACCACTTCTGTTGTTGCCTCTAACCCTGAGACGGATGACAAAGGCACAAAGAGGACTGCTGAACTGGCTGACTCCCCAGTTCCCTCAAAAAAGACTAAAAAAAAAACTGAAGCACACCGAACCCAACTGGACTTCTGTGCCTGCTCTGACTTTGCCTTCTCCCCAAGAAATTGCTCAGGCATTCAGTGTGATACAAGTTTTACAAGGCCTTGTGCCCACTGACCAGCAGCCACCTGTCCAAGCTCCTGTAGGACAGACTGGCAGCTCTGGGAGATCTTCCTTTATGGAGGAGGGGCTTTATAGTGAGTGTGAGGAGGAAGAAGGGGATCCTATATAACCTGAGATATACACTGAGCAGGAGTCTGGCTCTCCTCCTAGAACCTCTGAGGATTATTCCTCACACTTTACCTTTGTCAGGAAGATGGCTGATGCCCTGGACATCTCCACAAAGGAGGAGCTAGAAGATGAAGAAGAGGTGGAATACCTCAAAAATTATGGGGTTAACCCCCACAAGAGCACTTCTCCTCCCTGTCAACAAATTCTTTAAAAAAGATGCTTTGAAACTCTTATAAACCCCTAACTCTATCCCCCCTCTTGACAAGAGGATGGATAAAAAGTACCAAATGGAAAGAGAAGGGTCAGAGTTCCTGTTTACCCACCCTGGCCATCAGGGGGTGGTACAGGTGGCTGCCTTTGGTAAGGCTAGGGTCCCTCTGGCTTCACACCCACCAGATAAGGACTCTAGAAAGATTGACAGCATGGAAAAGAAGGGGTATTTGTCAGCTTCTTAGGCCATACAACAGGCAAACTTCCAGGCCTACGCTGCTCACTACCAAAAGTCCTTGTGGCAGTCGGTATTCGTCATGGCACAGAAAGTTCCCTCACCTCTGTCTGATGACTTGGCAGAAACTGCTAAATTTGGTTTAGAGGGGGCTAAATACCAATTCCAGATGGCTACTGCCACGAACGACACTGCAGCCAGATGGATGGCGAACATTATTGCCCAGAGGAGATTTGCCTGGCTAAGAGCCACAAATCTAACTCAGGACACCAGTCAAAGGCTTTTGATTTTCCCCTGGAGGGAAATGCACTCTTTAGGGAGTCAACAGTGGCTTATATGAAAAAGGTGGGTGAGTATAAGGCCACATACAGAAGCAATTCTGCTAAAGAGAAAGCTTCACCATCCACCAAAGCCTATGGAAGGGGAGGCAGAGGCAGGTCCTTTCATACCAGGCCCTTTTTCCAACCAGTGGCTACACCCCAGTACCAGCAGTAACCACAGCAAGGGTACTTCAGGGGTAGGGGTAGAAGGGGTTCTAGGTGAGGGTCCCAAGCCCAGCCTCAGCCCCAGGCAAAGCAAACACCCTGACATGTCTATACATGCCTCCTCCATATCTGTCAGAGGCAGACTGTCTCACTTCCTCCAGGCTTGGTTAAACATCACCACAGACAAGTGGGTCCTGGGGGTAGTGAGTCAGGGTCTGTCTCTGAATTTTGAATCCCTTCCTCTTCAAAAAAACACGGCTTTCTGTCCACCCTCCCTTGCAGAAAAGAAGCTGCTGGAGGCAGAAGTTCGAAACCTCCTGCTGCTAAGGGCAGGGGAACCTGTCCCAATCCAGTAGAAAGGAATGGGTTTCTACTCCAGGTATTTCCTCACCCAAAAAAAAAAAATGGGGAGTGGAGGCCTATCTTGGACCTCAGGGCCCTAAACAAGCATCTGAAAAAGCCAAAGTTCAAAATGGTAACTCTGGCATTGATACTGCCAACACTCCAGAAATGAGATTGGCTGGCATCACTGGACCTAAAAGATGCTTATTTCCACATCCCCATAACGAGTCCTACAGAAAATACTTCAGGTTCAGACTTCCATCAGGCCTTTACCAGTTTTCAACCATGCCTTTGGCCTAACTTCAGCTCAAGGGTATTCACAAAGTGCCTATCAGCGGTTGTGGCACACCGAAGACAGGGTGTCACTGTATTCATATCTGGATGACTGGCTGGTGGTGGGAAAATCACCAGACCAGGCCAGACAACACCTGAAGACCACCTAAGGGCTCCCAGGGTCCCTGGGGTTCCTGATAAATCACACAAAATCAATCTTTCTACCTGCACAGGTCCTGCAGTTCATAGGAGCAGAGCTCAACACTTTGCAGGAAGGGCCTACCTGCCTCTCGACAGAGTGAGAAGTCTCAGCTGATTGCAAACTCATTCAGCCTGTACAAGTACAAACTGCAAGGCAGTTTCTACAGCTACTGGGCCACATGGCTGCAGCCACAGGCATAGTCCTAGACTCCAGGTTCCAAATGAAGGACATCCAGTTCCACCTAAGAGCTCACTGGTGCCAGAGAGATCCTCTCTCAAAGCCTGTTCCAGTAACAGAGACCTTGTTATAGGCACTTCAGTAGTGGAAAGAGGAATCCAACCTAAAGGAAGGGGTTCCTTTCCAACAAGAGTCCCCATCAGTTGTTCTCACGACAGACGCATCTCTCCTGGAGTGGGGTGCCTATTTAGGGGACCACACAGCCCAGGGCACTTGGTCAAGTGCAGAGTCACTCCAGCACATAAACTTGCTAGAACTCAGAGCAGTGTTTCTGGCACTAAAAGCTTTCACAGCATTAGTGCAGGGAAAGGTAGTGCAAGTCAGAACAGACAGTACCACCACACGTATTACATAAGCAAGCAGGAAGGCACCAGGTCAGGCCCTCTCTGCACAGAAGCCATGAAAATCTGGACCCTGGCTTACTCCTTGGGAGTTTCCCTACAGGCAATCCATCTACCAGGAAAGGACAATACCCTGGCAGATGCCCTGAGTCGAATCAACCAGGCCCATCACGAATGGACTCCGAACAGGCAAGTGGTGCAAATGATCTTTAGGAAGTGGGGCACTCCAGAGATAGACTTGTTCGCATCCCACTAGAACCACCACCTGCCCCAGTATTGTTGCAGGCCACCAGATCGGGGTACACTTCCTCTGGATGCTCTGGCCCTGGATTGGTCAGGGAAGTATCTGTATGCCTTTCCTCCCTTCCCCCTGGTATTCAGGGTATTGCTCAAGCTCAGGTCCCACTCAGCATCACCAATCTTGATAGCTCCAGACTGGCCCAGGCAGCCATGGTACTCTCTTCTGCTCTCCATGTCTGTAGTCGAGCCAGTACATCTCCCTTGGAGGCACAACTTGTTAACCTCCAACCAAGGGACCCTTCTGTACCCAAATCGCAGGTCACTCAACCTCAAAGCCTGGCTCTTGAAGACCTAGAATATGCAGGCTTACACCTCTCTGAAGCTGTCTTGGACATCCTGAGAGGATGCAGGAAGCCTTCCACTAAGAAAACCTATGCCTCAAAATGGAAATAGTTTTCTATTTGGCACTCAGCCAGGGACTTGGTACCTGTACAGGCTGGGGTTCCAGCTGTTCTTGATTACCTCTTCTACTGTCACTCTCTGGGACTGTAGTCCAGCACCCTGAAGGTTCACTTGGCATGATATCTGCTTATATTTCTGCTGGGGAAAAGGTGACAATGCCTTCAGAACCCAGTTTTAGGAGGTTCTTTAAGGGCTTGGCCCATCTGCATCCCCCTCATAGGGAACTGGTGCCAGCATGGGACCTCAATGTGTGCATAGCTACGCTCATGGGACCTCCTTTTGAGCCCATGTCTTCAGCTTACCTAAAATATGTCACATGGAAAACAGTTTTCTTAGTGGCAATAACCTCTGCAAGAAGAATCAGTGAGCTGCAGGCTCTCTGCATTGAACAGGACTACATTTCATTTCATAGGGATAAGGTAGTCCTGAGGACAAACAGAAAATTCCTCCCTAAGGTGGTTTCTGATTTCCACCTTAACCAATCCATTACCCTACCTGTCTTTTTCACTGAGCATTCCACCTCTGGTGAAAGAAGACTTCACAGTCATGTCAAAAGAGCTCTTAGCTTCTATATGACAACCACTAAAGGCCATAGGCAGGACAAGAAACAGCTGTTCCTGACTTATGGGGATGTGGGTAAGGGTAACCCAGCATCAAAAAGATCCATTTCTCGATAGATAGTCCAGTGTATCCAATTCTGTTACACTAAAGCTGGTAGGGAACCCCGACAGGATTGAGGCCCACTCCACAAGAGGGACAGCTGCTACCTTAGCAGCTGCCAGAGATGTTCCACTGGTTGACATCTGTAAAGCAGCTACCTGGAAAACAGTACACACCTTTCGAAGCACTACAACTTGGATATTCAGTCCAGGGGTGATGCTAGATTTGGCACAGCAGTCCTGCAAAGTCTGTTTCCAAAATAAAGATCTTCCTGGACATAAAGTCTTACCACTCATTCACACTGATGGGATCTATGCTGGAGGTGCTAGGACCAGGGCAGCAAACTTTGCGCAAGAGGGCCGGCGACAGAGATGGAGCCACGAGGAGCGGCGCCACGAGCCTCGGCTCATGCGGCAATGACTATCTCGGCATCGACCCTCCAACCACCTCAGTTCCTTTTTTCCCGCCGTTGAGTGCACTTCAGTGACAATGACGCTCGCCCCCGGGAGTCAAACTTCAAACTAGCAGCATAGTTTTCAGTTTATTGTTTTGTAATTTATCTACGAATACATACCGCTTACCTTTAAATTTTACTTATTAAGAAAAATAAGTCTTCAGCCCTCCATTGATGGAGGCAAACCATGACAGGTCAGGTAGCAGTGCGGGGAGACTTCGTATGAAAGCTGTTCAGTCAGCCGGGCTGGGTCCGGTCCACCGCCTCTGGAGGGAGGGTCTGACAATGGATCGAAGTCCGATGTCTGGGGATGGTTGGTCCCCCGAAGCATAAAAGAAAACGGTCGCACTCTCGGCACCATTCGGCTTCGAGCTCTTCTTCAGCCTACAGGTCAAAAAAGAGAAGGCAGAAGATCACGTGATGCAGGGTTCCTGGTAGCAGCAGCTTAATTTTATGGTCATAACTGAAGGAAACATTGCTTAATAGTGCACCAGGAAGACCCTCGAGCTATAGTGCTTATCCTACATAGAAAACCAGCTTTGCGACTGGTTACATTTGATTTAATGGAGGCCGACATGAAGCAGGCCTTACCTAGGCATACACTGCCGGCTACACTGGAAAAAATGCCCAAGAAACAACGGGCTCAAGGAGCTGGTTCTGACAAACCGAACCCTTCATCCTCTGCTGCAACTCCGTTAACCAAAGATCGTTTTCTACAAGAAATGCTCCCCTTCAAAGAAACGCTTTCTGACATCTCGGCGGAGTTGAAATCCCTTTGTAGTGATTTGAATGGCCTTACGAGAAGAGTGGGAGATACAGAGGCCCATTCGGTTTCCTTAGAGAAGTGGAGAGAGAAAACGGAGCCTGAAATAGCCCATCTATGCCAGCAGATTCACAAATTACAGCTGAAGACGGAGGATTTGGAGGGCAGGAGCTGACAGAATAATATCCTGGTCCTTGGCTTACCGGAATCGGAGGAAGGAGCCAACATTATTCCCTTTATGCAGAGATTTTTGCAAAAAGTGGTAGGCCCTTCCCCTCTCAGTTCCAACTACCAAATTGAAAGGGCACATCGCTTCCTCAGGCCTCGACCCCCTATAGGAGCTCCCCCCAGGCCACTCATTGTGAAGTTCCTAAGTTATGTGGAGAGGCAGCATGTTCTCACTAAAGTCAAGGATCTTCGGAAAATCTCATGGGAGAGTGCAACCCTCAGAATAACTCAAGATTTTACCTTGGGAAATATCCAGAAGCGGGCTGCCTTTCATTCCACTGTCAGTAAATTAATCGCTGCTGGAATCCCTTCAGGATGCAGTACCCAGCTAAACTCGCGTATTGGTGCAGGGAACCTGGTTTGTGTATGATACACCTGAGCAAGCAGCTTTGGACCTAACTACGTTTCCTAATCTCTTCAAAGAAGGCTGAACTTTTAATAATGAAATACTGCTGTTCCTTGCAGTTAAAAGAAAGGCTGTGACTGATTTACAATACCTGTATGAATGCTGAAGACGGTTTTGCCCGGTTGGGTTCATGGGGGAGATTCCTGGTCTTGGGTTGGGTAGGCTTGGGGGGCCTTTTGTTTCATAGGGGAACCTATTTCTGCTGGGGGTGGTTTCCTAGCGGGGAAGTACGCAAGGACCGACTGGGGTGCCCTTATTTCCTTTCCCCCAACTAGTTCCTCGAGTAATGGAAGTCGCAGGGATCAGGTCAGTCACCTTTGGGTACTATTGGTGATTTGTAGGTTGGGTTTCCACTCCTCCTGTGTCGGTTAGCATTATGGATGGCATTACCAGGGCTAGATGCATTTTTATTTGTAGCCGAATATGGGCCCTAGTTAGTTACGCTGAACCCAAGGCGGCTAGTCATTTTTTTTTTTTTGTTAGGGCAATTCCGGCCGAGGCCTGGCTTTTCTTTTGATTATACAGTTCTTAATTGGAGGATAGTCGGCATTCTCGTAAAGTCAGGGAGGATTTAGCAGGAGGCTGAATCAGTTTGTACCTTCGCTTCCTTTAGGGTACCCCCTTAGGTTCAGCCAGGAATTACTGCAGACTGGCTCAAGTTGTTAGGTCCCCTTAATTTGGGAGAGGTCTCCTATTATAGCAGTGGTTAGAGACAGAGTGTTGGGGGGGCTCCGGGGCTCCGGGTTGGAGCAGGCTCAGGAAGCTGCATAGCGTACCAGTTTGGGGGTGATGGCGTTTTGGAATTTCTTTTTCTTACTTCTTTTTGCATTAGATGTTCTTTAGCCCAGAGGATAATTATTATGTTGCTGGTACCAAGTGTTAACAGGCCAATTTTGTTTTCTTTTTTGCATTATGGGTATAAGAATCACCATCTGGGTTTGGCTAATCGTTAAGATATCATACAAGTACAGACATGCACACTTTTAGACGAGAGGCCTAGTGTAAATAGTTATGGGGATTTATTAGAGGGGAGGTAGGGTTTTAGTGAACTCTAGACTGTTGGTACTCCGACTAAATATCTTAGCTATTATTTGAATACAGTACCTAAATTTAAATAATGTTTTTGATATCACATTTTACATTTATATATTGGTTTTGACATTGTATAACTATGTTGTTATAGGGGTTTAGCTGGGGGTGGGGATGGAGTTTGCCTCAGGGGTTTGGTTTATGTGAGGTTGGGAACTTTATTCTGGATGACTGTTGGGGATAAATATGGTTTATAGTCCTGTTAAAATTATTCGTGGAGCGTTAGAGAACAGAGATGCTGAAAAGATACCAGATCCTTAAGCATTGTGCCCTTCTGAATGCGGGTATTATCCTGCTTCAAGAAACGCACTTGGTAAGCGCAGAATCACTCTGGCTATGTAGACAAGGAATCTCTCAAGTTTTTGTAGCCAGGGATTCATCCTCAAGTTGTGGGGTGGCCATACTAATTAAAAGGAATATCTCTTTTCAAATGGAGACGACCATTACTGACTCTAGGGAGAGATATGTTTTAGTTAAGGGGATTTTGAACAGTAGTACAGTGGTTCTGGGATCGATATATGGCCCGGTGGGAGGGGACCCAGATTTTTTAATGGATCTGGCCAACAAAATAACAACATGCCTACTCTCCCCCTTGATTTTAGGGGGGGATTGGAATATCCCACCCACCCAGGACCTGGATAGGACATATAGGCTGCTGAAACCACTTTCGCCATCACAGAATGCACTGAAGGATCTAATAGCTCTGTTGGGGCTCTGTGACCCATGGCGTACCTTAAATCCTTCACAGCAACTATATACATTCTATTCAAACATTCATCAATCTTGGTCAAGATTAGATTATATTTTAATTAGCTGTTCCCTTATGCCTGGCCTTTGCCAATCTGGTATTGAGCCCATAGTTATATCCGATCATGCAGTTGCTTGGTTAGTTCTCTCTCTGGATTCCCACAAGTTGTTAAGGGACAATTCCACTGTTTCCCATAATAAAACTCTTATTTCTACCTTTATGGAACATAATGGAGATTTTATAACAAGAGGTGACTTTCTATGGTGTACCCTGAAATGTTATCTTCGGGGAGAGTTTATTAAGATAGCTTCAAGAAGGAAAAGGCTTAGAGAAGCTAAGGCTCTATCTCTATTAACTCAGATTAAAGAGAAGGAACATGCCTTGGCCTCCACTACATCCCCGGCCACCCTAGAAGAGTTGCTAGTGCTGCATAACGAATACGCTGACCTGATAAAGGAAAAAGTGGAATATGCTCTTTTAAAGACCCAGGCCAAATATGTTGACCAAGGCGAAAAGGCCGGAAGGTTGCTGGCTTTGCAGTTGCACCAATTAGAGAGTTCCCGTCTAATCCCCTCCATTCGGTCCTCGGATGGTTCTATTAAAACTGAACCCCGAGAGGTCGCCCAAGTTTTTGAAGTATTTTATAAGACACTCTATGGAAAATGCCCTTTCCAAATATTACCCCAGGATATAGAGGCCTATTTGGATTCTCTGGACCTTCCTGTCCTAGATGACATATCCCAGTCTTCTTTAGTTTCCCCAGTAACTATTACTGAAATTGAAATGGCTATCAATAGCCTCACTCCAGATAAAGCGCCTGGTCCCGATGGGTTTCCTTCTAATTTTTATAAAATATTTTCCAAAGAGCTATCCCCCCCTCTTGCTTAACTTATATAATTACATGTTCAAGGCCGACAAACTGGACCCAACCCTTCTGGAAGCAACAATCATCCTCTTACTCAAACCAGATAAGCCCCATCTAGACCCAGCAAGTTATTGGCCAATCTCCCTTTTAAATTGTGACAGTAAAGTCTTGGCCAAGGTATTTTCACTTCGGATAAAGGCTCTATGGACCCAGCTCCTAAGTCCAGAACAAGTAGGGTTTGTGTCCGGTCGCTCTTCAGTAGACCACCTGAGGACCCTTACACATATTTTTCAAGTGTCCCAATCTTCTCAGTCCCCAATGGCTCTAATTTCCCTAGATGCTGAGAAAGCCTTTGATAGAGTGTACTGGGAGTTTTTGTGGATAACTTTGAAGAAATTGGGCTTCCCTTCCCCTTTTATTGTAATGATTCAGTCAGTTTATTCCTCTCCCTCGGCCAAGATTTATTGTAATGGAGTTTTCTCTGCTAGATTCCCCTATTTACTGGCACCAGGCAAGGTTGTCCCCTTTCACCCTTCCTTTTTAATCTTTACTTAGAACCCATCCTCCGTCATATTAAACAGTCCCCTCAAATTAAAGGTATCCCAATTCTCAATCAAACCTTAACATTTTTGGTATATGCAGATGATATTCTTCTTCATCTGGAGCAGCCGGCACCTTCTTTGGAGCATGCTCTAAAAGTCATTGGCCAATATGGCAGGTTATCTAATTATAAATTGAATATTTCCAAAATGGAAATTTTTCCACTGAATAGCTACACTGCGAAATCGGACTTTGTTCACCTGGGCATTAAATGGTCCTCTCAGGCAATCAGATATCTCAGCATATACTTAACTAGGGACCCCACTTATACCAAGAAGCTCAATCTGGATGATTTAGTGGTGACCATCCAACAAGATCTCCAGAGATGGCAGAAATTACCCTTATCCCTATGGGCTCGGATAAGTGTTATCAAGATGAATGTTTTGCCCCGTTTCTTTTATCCCTTAAACTTGTTGAATTTATGGCTTCCGATATCCTTTTTTAAACAATTACACTCCATGATCTCAAGATTTATTTGGCTAGGCAAACATCCCCGTCACGCTTTCTGCAAACTTAGTATGCCCAAGGCTCTGGGGGGTCTTCGTCTTCCCAATTTTCTTTTTTATTATTGGGCAAGTCACTTAACCAAGTTGGGGAGATGGCTTTCTCAAAGGGACATGACTTATACTCCTATTTGGCTCCAGATAGAGAATAGTCTTTTAAGGTCTAGTGCCATAAACCTTCCCACCATTTTCTATTTGTCAAGAATTTCACTGCCAGTGGCATTGCAAGATTCGGTAATTAGTACCTCCCTTAAAGTCCTCTCACAGTGTTGTGCATACTTCAAGATACCCCTTAAGTATGATATGGCTCAGCTGATTCTATTAAACCCCAATATTAAAATAGATAGCTCCTGGCTTCCCAGCCAATGGCTCCCCCAGCTACTGGAGGCGTGGGTGGAAGACCTATTCTCTCAGGACAACCTTCTTTCTTCCCCTGAAATTCTCTCTAAATTTGATATCCTGAGGAACCAGATATTTAAGGTGTTCCAATTAAGACACTTTATAGGTGCATTCTTTGGTTTCAAGCCTCGAATATCAAGGGCTAGACCCCTACTGGCTCAGGTATCTGACTATGCTTCGAAACCACACTGCGTTTCTACAATATATGCCCTCCTTTTGACCACTGTCTGCTCCAATCCTCTCCCTGGTTCGCCAATCTGGAGTGCCTTACTTCCAGACTTGAACCTTGACTGGGCTCAGATCTGGAAGAACCTCTATATATACCAATCCCAAGACAGATTCAGACTTATCCAATATCATATACTGAACAGTATGTATTACACGCCTATTAGATTAGCTAAATTGGGAAGGTTACTGGATTCTACTTGTACACGATGTGGCAAAGCAGAAGGGAACATAGTACACATATTCTGGCATTGTGAAAAGGTATCCCCTGTTTGGCAGGAAATCTGATCTAAATTGGATCCCTGGTTGGGGCTGGAAGACCTTTTCACAATTGATGTCTGTTTGTTAGGTAGGTATTCCGGTATCCAAGTCAAAGAATGCAGATTCCACATGACTTTGATATCTATTATTGTTAAAAAGCTTGTTCTTAAACATTGGACGGACCAGTTAACCATTTCTTATAGTGAATGGTTAAATGACATTTCGGTCTTTTTTAGAACGGAACGATTAACTGCAGGCATTCGCAATAACATGTTAGATTTTGACAAAAAATTGGGCAAATTGTATGCATTATATTTAAAGTAGGAGTGATGTAACTTAGCTATATTCGGGGTTAATTAGGGTGCATTGGTTTTAGGTATTTTGACTAAGAGATGAAAAGGTCTCTTTCTCCTCTTTTATTAATAAATTAAGGCACACTCTAAGGGTGTGGGGGTGGGGAGGGCTAGGGGAAAATGGGTGGGGGTGTTATTTAGTTGGCTTACTTGGTAAGATTAGTGTTGGTTCACTACTGATGTATATCAAGTGTATAACCTTCCTTGTATCGTGAACATGTCCCTTCTTTTATAAAATCAATAAAATCTTTGAATGTTAAAAAAAAAAAAAAAGAAGAAGGCATCACTCAAGGTCACCTTCTGGTATGTCTGCGCTTTGTGAGTCGATCGTTAGGGTCAGATGCCGATCTCCTCCCCCGGAGTCGCGGTTTCTCCTCTGTGACCGACCTCTTCATCATCGGAGCCCTTCCCGCCTATTGAAAGGGCTTCCAATGAGCAGTTTCATCAGTGGGCCACTCTTATGGAGCAATAGGCTCGGAGGTTGGTCCAGCTGCCTGGCCTGGTCATTCCAAGGCCTTCAGGTCCTTCGGGGGAGCAGGTTGGGCGGTTGGACCTTCCTAGTCACGTGGCGCCATCTTCAGTGCCGTCGACTCCACGCTCAGGTGTTTCCCCCCCCCTCACATGCCTGCGGCACAGGGGGCCACACCAATGCCTTTATCTCCTGGTATTCTTCCTTCTTTATCTTCATATAAAAGTCTTCGGGGCCCTGGATTGCTTTCGGTGCCGTCGGGAGCTCTCTCAGCATCGATGGGTCTCTCAGCGTCGTCCTCAGCCTGGCACGCCTGTCAGCACCGTCAAGCCGTCCTTGGCACTGATGCGCCTGTCAGCGCCATCCTCGGTGCCGCTGGGGGTGTCAGCGCAGTCCTCGGCATCGACGCACCTGTCGGTGCCATCCTCAGCGCCGATGCCCCTGTGGGTGCCGGGGTTCTGTCGGCGCCATGTGCCAGGTTGTTTCTGACGGTGCTGTCTCCCTTGCCTTCGGTGCCATGTTCTTCTTCGGCGCCGAGGCTTGGTGCAGCGCCGTCCAGCCTTCCGAGGTTCTTGACTCCGAATCTTTTCTCTTCTTCATTTCATACTGATTTTCACTCCTTTCCTGTCCATACAGTCCCTCCTGGACTGTCAGGAGATGATACTGAGCCTGACCCAGATCTTCGACTGGGTGATGATGTTGAAGGAGCAGGGATCAATCCTGCCGCAGAGCCAGTGGTTGAAGACCTGTCATTTAAGTCTCTGCTGAAAAATTTAAATACTACTCTTTCTCTCCAGACTACTGATATCGATCCTGGGAAGCTCTTAAGACTCCAATATCTTCATATTCTAGAGATCCCTATGGATTTAACTCCCCCAGTACAACCATCTTTTGAGACGTTCTCTCAGATGGTATGGAATAATCCCGCTCTCATTCCTTCTGTGGCTAAGTCCATAGACAGAAAGTATGCTGCTCCCAAGGATTGACCCATTTTGGCCTCCCAGGCCATTTCGGACCCTATTGTAGTCCTGGCAGAGAATGATAAGGTCGTTCTTCCTCAGGCATCTACAGCCCAACCTATAAACAAAGAATCTTGCAAGATAGACACCTTGGATAAGAGAGCCTTGGCTGCCTCTACCCTGGGTATGCATATTGCCAGCTACTAGGGCTATTTCTCCCAATATGAGTATGTTCTTTGTCATTAGCTCAAACAAATGGTGGAAGTTCTGCCCAAGTCGGATGCTAGTTCAGAGGTACTTCAGACCATAACCGGGGTATCGAGTCCAACAACCAACAGGTTAAAGCAGCTATGGACACTTTTGATATTGCTTCCTGTCCGGCAGCGGTGAGCATTTGTAGCCGCCGTCACTCCTGGCTACGCACTTTGGGCTTCATGAATGATGCCCAACAGCAGGCCATGGCATTACCCTTTGACGGTATGCATCTGTTTGGGCCTCGAGTAGAGCAAGCTCTGGAGGCCACGCAGAAGACTAGGTTGGCCATTAAAATGGCTCGACCCACTCCAACCCCTTCTCGGGGAGGTGTTAACAAGCATCAATTTCACAACCATCAGTCCTTTCGGGGCAAGGGCAGAGGAGGTTGTAACAAAAAACAAGTCCCCCAGCCTCAAAAGAAAATGCAACAGAAGGCACAAGGGCCCAAAGTGCCCACTGCCACCTTCTGAGTCTCTGGTCCAGGTACCACCTCAACTACCCGAGGGGGACTCTTCTTCAGTGGTGGGAGGACGTCTGACTCAGTTCTACAACCTGTGGAAGTCCATAACATCAGACAAATGGGTCCTCCAGATAATCCACGAGGGGTACTCCCTCAACCTTTCAGAAGCCCCTCAGTATCGTCCCCCCAAATGACAGCCCAGGCTGTCAACAATACAGTCAGACCTTCTTGCCTCAGAGATACAAGGCCTTCTGAACAACAGGGCAGTATAAATTGTTCCGCTGGATCAACGAAACAGAGGTTTCTACTCCCATTACTTCCTGGTCCCGAAAAAGACTGGTGGCATGCACCCCATTCTGGACCTCAGAAAGTTAAACAAGTTTCTTTTCAAGGAAAAGTTCAAGATGATATCGCTCGGGACCCTGTTACCCTTGCTTCATCAACATGATTGGCTAGCTTCCCTGGACATGCAGGATGCTTACCAACATATCTCTATACACCCAAAGCATCACAAATACCTACGGTTTGTAGCACTGGGCCAGCATTATCAGTTCAGAGTCCTGCCCTTTGGGCTATCCTCGGCGCCACAAGTGTTTACAAAGTGTTGTGCAATTCTTGCAGTGCATCTCAGAAAGGTCGGAATTCAAGTGTTCCCATATTTGGATGACTGGCTTCTAGCAAGCCCTTCCAGGCAAGGAATTCTTGACGCTGTAGCCATGGCCTCAGACTGTCTCACGTCAATGGGAGTCCTGCTAAACCTCAAGAAATCACAGTTGCAGCTCCTTTTTATAGGAACTCTTCTGGAAACCACCTGTGTGAAAACTTTTCTTCCAGAGGACAAAAGGAATGACATCCTACAGATGGCCCGATCCATCAGAGAGAACAGCTCAGTTCGAGCTATCTCGATGCAACGGATGCTGGGTCTCATGGCATCCTCGGTGTTCACTGTACCCCTAGCATGCCTCCACATGAAAACCTCTCAGTGGATGCTCAGTACTCAGTGGTCCTCAACCACTCACCCTCAGTCCTTTCTCATCAAGGTGACAGAACCTCTGAAGAGGTCACTCACCTGGTGGTCGCAAGAGGACAATCTTCTGGAAGGGTATCCGTTTGATCCCCTGGATCATCAGATTTCCATTACCATGGACGCGTCCCTGATGGGGTGGGGAGTTCACTGTCAGAATCTCCACACCCAAGGTACGTGGACTCAGGATGAGTCCCAGCTTCACATAAATGTCCTAGAAATGAGAGCCATCCTCTATACAGTCCGGGCTTTGAAGGACATTCTGTCACAAGAACATTCTCCTTCAAATGGACAACAAAGCAGTGATGTATTACATCAACAAGCAGGGTGGTGCTCACTATTACCCTTTATGCAGGGAAGCTATGAGAGTGTGGGAATGGTGCCTAGAGCACAAGGCTCTAATTCAGGTGGTCTATCTGCCGGGAGTGCAGAACGAACTGGCAGACTGTCTCAGCAGAACAAAGACAGATCCTCATGAGTGATCTCTCGACTCGACCGTAGTTCAGTCACTATTCGCAGAGTGGGGAACTCCAGATGTGGACCTTTTTGCATCCCCACTCAACACAAAACTGCCTCTCTTCTGCTCCAGAAATCAGGATGCATTCAGGCTGCAGTGGACAAAATGCTTTCTATGCGCCTTTCCTCCTCTTCCACCAATTTAGAGGGGTACTTCTCAAATTCGAGTCTCAGGGGGACAAAATGTTTCTCATTGCTCCCTTCTGGCCTCGACAGATATGGTTTCTGTTACTCAGCAATATGTCGGAAACCCCTCCGAAAGTGCTTCTCCTTCAGATGAACCTGCTGACCTGTGGTCCATCCCAATCTGAGGTCACTTCACCTTCACGCTTGGCTCCTGAAGAGATAGAAGTGAACAGGTTCAATGACTCAGAGAGTTCCAGATATTCTTTTGGCTGCACGCAAACCAGCCACTAAAAAAACTTACACAGCCAAATGGAAGCATTTTTCTTTCTGATGTGCAAAATCCTCTTTGAATCCTTTTTCCTGCCCACCAAATAAAGTTCTAGAGTACCTTTTGGACCTCTCAAATTCAGG
The DNA here is from genome assembly GCA_016271365.2 of Neoceratodus forsteri. Lineage (NCBI taxonomy): Eukaryota > Metazoa > Chordata > Ceratodontiformes > Ceratodontidae > Neoceratodus > Neoceratodus forsteri. Next base: position 215,581,341 of record CM057456.1, read on the forward strand.
TCTACAATACTCTACAGTCAAAGTTCACCTTTGTGCCATTTCAGCTTATCATGAGCCAGTACTTTCCTTATCACTGGCTCAGTTACCTGTAGTTAAGAGGTTTCTTAAGGGTATTCTGCATGCCAGACCTCCTATCAGACATCCAGTCGCAGCCTGGGACATTAATCTTGTGCTAGACATGCTCACTCGAAAGCCTTTCAAGCCTCTAGCTGCCATTGGGCTGAAATTTCTCACTTGGTGAACGGCCTTCCTGGTGGCCATTACCTCGGCCCGCAGGGTCTCTGAAATACATGCCTCGGTCACAGACCCTCCGTATACTGTATTTTATAAGGACAAAGTAGTTCTTAGGACCCATCCTAAGTTTCTCCCTAAGGTTGTTTCAGAATGCCATTTAAACCAACCTTTGGTCCTACCTACCTACTTACTTTGCGAACTTCCAAAATGAAGGAGAGTGTTCCCTTCATTCTTTGGATGTCAAAAGAGCTCTGCATTTCTATTTGGATAGAACAGAAGAAATTCTCAAAGCTCAACAACTGTTTGTTTCCTTCAGCGAGACCTGGCTGGGTCAACCTGTCGCTATCAGATGCATCTCAGCATGGCTAGTGGCATGCCTTCGCCACTGTTATTCCATGGCTCAAGTTTAGCTGGAGGGCAGAGTGTACACTCACTCTACTAGAGCAGTCGTGGCATCCTTGGCGGAAATCGCAATGTGCCCATTGCAGACATTTGCAATGCAGCTACCTGGAGCTCAGTGTATACTTTTGTCAAGCACTATGCCCTGGATGTCCATGCCAGATGACACCTTTCGTTTGGCAGGACTATCCTTAACGGACTTCTGTCCTAAAATTGTGAGCTCTTGGTCTGCCTGCCGCCCTCTCAGGGTATTATTAGCTTGGTTCTCTCCCATCAGTGTGAATGAGTGGTGGAGATTTTATGTCCAGGAAGATATGGAAATTACATACCTACCATAATTCTTGATCTTCTTGGATGACGCCTCCACCACTCATTCACACACCCACCATCCCCCGAGCTCACCTCTGTTGTTGGTCTTCACTCCCTCAATCTTTAGGCTGTGATGACTTCTTTGTTGACCCTTCTTATACGGGTCACTTGGACTATCTTATGTCCATTTTTTTTTTGTTAGGCTATCCTTCTAGATTAGTTATGCTGCACCTCCTCAGGAAAAAAGGTACTGAGGCAGTTGGAGGGTCGACGCCAAGATAGTCATTGCTGCATAAACTGAGGCTCGCAGCACTGCTCCTCACAGCTCCATCTCTGGCTCCGGCTCTCTTGCAAAAAGTTTGCTCCCACTGGGTCCTAGCACCTCCGGTGTAGATCCCATCAGTGTGAATGAGTGGTGGAGACTTCATCCAAGAAGACCAAGAATTACGGTAGGTAAATAATTTCCATTTCTGTGCCCACCTCGAGTGGTACTACTTTGTAATCTGCAAAAAGTGATGAATACCTGAGTATTACTGGGGTTAGAAGAAAAAAATACTTACCATAGTAATCTTGCTTCTTCCGAATAATATTCCGGCATTCATAACTTCCCACCCTGCCTCCCCGTCCAGAACCTTTAGCCTTTGCAGTCCTGCATACTGTGCTCTCAGAGGTATAAATGCCACTTTCTGGGACAATTTTGGTAAACAGGATTCATGTTGTGTTCCCCGTTTTTCAGGTGACTGTGACTTTTTTGGGGGTATCTGTTGTGTTTTTCCTCTCCAGTTGGAGGGATTTATTTATTTATTTAGTTTTTGTTGACCGGGTAAGTGCACTAGACAAATCCAGCCTATTTTCAGGCACAACCTGGTGGAGGGGAATACAGATGAATGCCAACTGACCTTGAATCAGATTAAGCTGTTGGTGGTATTTTTAGTGAATGAGGGAAATTTGGCAAGGACACCGGGGAAATTCCCCTACTCTGCTGTAGGGGGACCCCTTGGCAGTCTATCGGCAAGATGGCTGCCATCTTGGAGGCTGGTGTTGGTTGCCTTGCTTCTCCTAACCCTTCCCTGCAAGTCTCCATGACTGTTGCTGCTCTTACACAGCGTGGAGGAACCGAGATTCTGTCTCCCCCTGTTTCTGGCTCTCCTAAGGTTATCGCACTGGATTTTCCTCTCCTAACCGTACTCCTGCTACAGAGCAATCTGACCCTGCTTTACAGCATTCTGTTTCTTCTACACCTGCATGGCCTATCTTATCTGAGGACGAGTTACAGGTACTGCGTACTTCACATAAGCACCTCGTACAGCAACTTCTCTGAGAGGATTTGCCTGTTACTACTGCTTTACCTGTGCTTGATTGTTCCTCTGCTGGGCTCCAGGACAGTTCGGAGGTGGTTACTCCTGTTGATTCTTTGCCTCCTGAGTTATCGGATGGTACTGTGCTCCCTTTTCCTCCGACTACGAGTGCTGGTCTGCCTGTTGCCTCCTGGTCCTCCTCTCTGTGGTCTCCTAAAGCCGCTCTTCGTGCGGCTGGCTGGACTTCTTCCGCTATGGATTCCAGTTGGAAATCTCGGGGCAGGTCAGTGCTGCTGACATTATTGTGATTGCTCAGATGTAGATGCCTGCTCTGCCTACTATTCATTCCTCTCTTTTGCCTGATGCTTCTATGACCTTACTACCGCTTCTTCTGTTTGACCTCCTCCGTTACGGATCCTGCTATGGGCCCCACCGTCATTCCACCTGCTTTGGTTTCCACGGAATATATTTCATCTGAGGATGATTCTACACTTCCCCAGTGCACTGCACCCTCCGACTCTTGTCCAGCTGCTGGATCTACAGACTCTTCTTCGTTCCGTCTTAGCGATTTATTTCAGAACATTGGCCAACCTGCTCAGTGCAGGAATGCTGTCAGATTAAAGTTTTTGGGTGACATTTCCAAAGCTCCTACCAGATGGACTGTTTTGCATTCTATGTTACGGGACTCAGTGGGTATTGGGGCTGGGGAACTGTTTGCCTTTATTCATGTGCATGGTGAGTCTATTTATGATTTGAGTTTCAAAAATGTTTATGTATTAGAAAAATTCTGGGCTAAGTATGATTTGGTGAAATCCCAGTCTCTCTGGTCCTCCTTTATGCTTATCCCTCTCACTAAACCAACTGTTAAAATTTTAACTTTGCTATTTCTTAGTGAAGGCGTCAGTATAGCGGATATCCAGTATTGGTTGAAGCAGCGCTACGACTTGCTCGAGGCCCCTCGACCTATTTTGGACGAGGATCTCATTTGGACAGGGGGATGGAAGGTGAAGGTGCAACTAAGACAAAATGATCGGGGTATTGTGCATCTGCCTGGTAGTTTTTACATAGGAAGGGACCGGGGTCTGTGTTTCTATCAGGGTCAACCTCGTGCTTGTCGTAAGTGTGGCTCTCGGACACACCTTAGCAATACTTGTGACAAGCCTTGATGCAGTTTGTGTTTAGCATATGGGCATGTCAGTTTGGGCTGTCCAGACCCCTTGTGTTGTAACCTCTGTGATGAGTCTCGGCATTCCTATCATAGTTGCCCCAGGGCTGATCACAACCAGGTAGACCCCCCCCCAGGCTCAAGTGGCATTGATTGTTGATTCTCAAAATCAGGCCTCTTCACACATGGGAGTTGACTTGCTTCCTCAATCTCTGAGCCCTCTTGGTACGGGACTGGTTGTTCCCCTTTCTTCTGAGCCCAACGGGTCTGCTGTTGTGTCCCCTGACTTGCACAGTGTTCCTCCGGGGCCCTCCCAGGCCTCTGACTTGACTTCTATGCCACCCCCTCCCCCTCCTCCGATCCAGTCTCAGGAGGAAGAGCCATTTCAGGTAGTTACGAACATACGAACATACGAAATTTGCCAGCAGATAAAGGCCCAGAGGTCTATCAAGTCTGCTCGAATGTGCAGCTAGCACCCCTATTCTGCAGCTGCCCCCCTTCCACCCTTCCCTTCATTAACCTCCCTTGTCCTGTCCCATCCTCGTTTGAAGCAGTCCACTGTTCTACTGCATACCACTTCTGCAGGTAATGCATTCCACCCAGCCACCACCTCTCTGTAAAAAGTGTCTCCTCATCTCCTCCTGAACCTTCCTCGCTCCAGTCTCATATCATGGCCCCTGGTGGCCCTCCCTCCCTTACTTTGAACAGCCCCTCTGTACCTGTCTTGTTTATTCCTTTCATGTATTTAAAGGTTTCAATCATGTCCCCTGTCTCTCCTCTCCTCCAGTGAGTACATGTTCAACTCCTTCAACCTCCTCTCATATGATAAGTCCCCAGACCCTTGATCATCTTTTGCGCCCTGCGCTGCACTCCTCCAGTAACTTAATGTCCCTTTTCAGATACGGACGCCAGAACTGCACGCAGTACTCCAGGTGTGGTCTAACTAATGACCTATACAGTGGCAGAATCACCTCCTCCCTCCTTGAGGATATACCCTTGCAATACAACCCAGCATTTTGTTGGCCTTGCACTGCCTTCCTACACTGTGCCGAGTTGTTCATTGACCCTGTGATGAGCACACCCAGATCCTTCTCCTCCTCTGTCTGGGCTAGCTGCACTCCCCTAGCTGGTAAGTCCTCCTTGGGTTCTTCATCCCAAAATGCATCACCTTGCACTTTTGGCATTAAAGCCCAGTTGCCAGGTGTCTGACCAGGTTTCAAGCTTTGCCAGATCATCCTGCAACCCCTGCCATCCCCTAGGTCATCCACCACCGGCAACCTTGGTATCATCAGCAAACAGACTGATCTTGCTCTTGATGTCCCATGATATGTCTGCAATGAATATCCCAAACAACACTGGTCCCAACACCGGGCCCTGTGGGACACCACTCGTCACTGCCCTTGGGTGTGAGGCTCCCACCCACCACCACCCTCTGTTGCCTTCCCTGCAGCCAGTTTCCTACCCATCTCACCAGCATTGCACCTGCCCCTGTGCCTACTAACTTCCTTCCCAGCCTTCCATGTGGCACTAGGTCGAATGCCTTACTGAAGTCCAGATACAGGACATCCACTGCATGTCCCCCGTCCAGTTGCCTAGTTACCCAGTCATAGAACTGACCAGGTTGGTTTGGCAGGATCGGCCACGTATGAAGCCATGCTGTCTGCTGTCCTGTAGTCCTTTGGCCTCTAAGAGGGCCACCAGCCTCTCCTTGGGATAGTCTCCATTAGCTTACCCACGATGGATGTGAGGCTCACTGGTCTGTAGTTTCCGGTTCATCCTTGGGGCCACTCTTGTGGAGGGCACCATGAGCCATCCTCCAGTCCTGAGGTACACACCCGAATGTAGTGAGGCATTAAATAGGTCTGCCAAAGGTCCTGCAAGGACCTCTGCCAGCTCCTTCAGTACCCTGGGTGGATGCCATCTGGGCCTGGTGCCTTGTCCACCCTCAGTGCCTTCAAACCTCTCGAACTCTGTCCTCCATGATTTCCCCATCTGTCACCACTTCCCCCCCTGCGTCTGCCATTTCATAGTTGCCTCCACTAAGCGAAGTAGGGGGAAACGGAAAGCCCTTGGTTCGGGTACTCAACCTTCTATTCTGACTAGGAATCGATATAATGCCTTGCATAAGAGAAAATAGGGGAGATACTGAGGAGAGGAGGCTGACTAGGACTCTTCTCAGACCTCCTCCAAAATGGAATATTCTTCTGATTCACAACCAGATCCTTCCCCTTCTAAGAAGCCTTCTGGTGTGACCTGATTGACTCTGTCTCTTCTGTGTCTGTTCTTCTTTCTTTTGCATATCTCTGGTTCCTTCTCTCCGCTGTTTAGCACTTAATGTGTGTAGTTTGAAATCCCATAGAAAACAGCTTCCTGCTTTACAGTTTTTACTGGATCTTGGTCAAGATTTTTACTTTCTTCAGGACACGCGTTTGAAGAGTAGACAGGATTTCTGTCACGTGAGACGCAGATGGTCTGTGGGTTCTTCATTTTGGTCTGCTGGAGAGGACATGTGTGATGGTCTGGGCATTTTCTTCAAGGGGTTTGATTTCCAGGTTAGCAGGCTTGTTGACATTCTTCCGGGTAGGGCTCTGCTCTTGGATTGTGCATATCACTGTACTCCTCTCAGACTCATTAATGTCTATGCTCCACAGAGCATTGAGGCTCGTACGAATTTATTTCGTCTTTTGCAGCCTTACTTATATATTCGTCGTCAGCTGTATCTGGGTGGTCATTTTAATTGTGGTCTTTCCCTGTCAGACAGGTGAGGTTCCACTCAGAATATTTTTGATGATATGGCTGCTTTGGGAGCGCTCATTAGGGGTGCTTCTCTTAAGGATGGTTACTGTGAAGTGCATACTTTTGGGGTTAAGACCTGCTTTAAGGGGACTCTTGCTACCCTTATTGATTTCTTATTTGTCTCCCGGAATTTTCGAGTTCGTAGTGCTACGGTCTTGCCCTGTGAAACCTCGGACCACGTGGCTCTTTTATTTCATTGCTTTCCCTCTGGTTGTTCTTTTTCTCCTCGCCCTTGTTCCAGATGGAAGTTGAACACTTCTTTACTGTTGGACGCCTGTATTTCTGCCTCTTGTCTCAAGCTCTTGAGGGCTCGGTTTTCCATCCTGGATGCCTACCACTCTCCCTTGTCCTGGTGGGAGGACACCAAGTGTGACTTGAGATCCTTTTTTTTTGCAGCGGGCCAAATTTAAGACCATGAATACTTATTTAAATTACCTTCACTTCCGTCAGAAACGCTATGCTGCTATCTCTAGGACATTTGAATTTGGTATTGATCTTTCTCGAGACATACAGCTTTTAAAGTCTGATATGGCATGTTTTCAATATAATAGGGCACTTTCTCTTGCCTTTGAAGCTTGATCTGGTACACAGGGTACTAAAGCTTCCTTTGACATTTATAGAAGTTGTGCTGCTTGGGTAGCTGCTTCCCATATGGAACACCTTCTTGATCCAATTACTCATACGTTGCATAATAAATCTGATATTAAGCGTATAGTGAGTTCCCATTTAGAATTAACGTTTGGGTCCCCCCTCTCTTGTTATTTCTCCTGCTGCCTATTTTTCTGACAGTTCTTTTCCTTCCATTCCACAGGAACACCTTGATGCTCTTGTTGCTCCATTTACTTTGCTGGAGGTTCAGTCTGTCATTTGGAGACAGAAAAAGAATACTTCTTCTGGTATGTATGGCCTCCCTGCTGAATTATATCAACAATTTTTGGATTTTTTTTTTTCCTGTTTTGACTTTGGTTTTTAATGCTATGCTCTCTACAAATTCTGTTTCTCATCATTTTTCTGATGCTATTATGATTCTCCTTTTTAAGAAAGGTGACAGGTCTGATATAAAGAATTGGAGGCTTCTCAGTCTCCTCAATCTGGATTATAAATTTTTTGCCACTATTCTCCTTCACCGTCTCTCCCCTTTAGCTGACCTCCTTATTTCGTCTGTTCAAACCTGTGCTGTCCCTCATAAATCCATCACCTCAAATCTGTCTCTTCTTTGGGATATTGTGTTTTCTAGTACTGCTACTTCCCCTTCTCTCTTGATCTCATTATATCAAGAGAGAGCATTTGATCGTGTGGTGCATACTTACCTTTTTCTGACCTTGTCTCAATATGGTATTCCCTTACAGTTTTTGGCCTGGATCAAATTGTTGTACGCTACTGCCTGGACTCTGCCCCATGTCAACAGGTCCCCTTGTGCTTTTTTTTATGTTTAAAGGGTGTCCGTCAAGGGTGCCCATCGAGTCCCCTGCTTTATGCTTTTCAGATTGATCCATTACTTCGGAAATTATTGGTCAGCCTTTCTGTTCCTAAGATTTTGTCCCCTTCTGGGTTGTTTCTACCTTCAGTGTCTGCATATGCTGATGATCTGTGTATTCACACTACTCCTTCTGTCACTGAGGGTGACCGCCTTCTCCTTTTTCAGAGTTTCAAATCTGTCTCTGGGTCTCAACTGAATTTTGGGAAAAGTACTGCCCTTTTTCTTCCTTTATCGGATGCTTCTGTTGCTACTCCTCCTTTCTCTCTCATCCCCCTTGCCTCTTCTCCTATTAGGATTTTGGGGCTTACGTTTGGCTCCTCTGATGATGCTTCCTGTAACTGGGAACTGGCTCTAGCTAATGCTTCCTGTCTTATTACCTCGTGGAAAGGGAAACTTATCTCTAAACGGAAGAGGGTTCTTCTTTTAAAGACTCTAGTCCTTCCTTTGTTTCTGCACTTGGCTGTGATTTTCCCTGTCCCCTTTTCTTTGGAGGCCCAGGTTTTTAATGTTTTTTTTTCAGGGGTTCTGGGGTAGTCACCTGAATCCCATTAAGTGGTCTTTTACTTACCTGGATTATTGTCATGGGGGTGTTAGGATGCTTCACCCTCTAGTTTTTTTTCATTGTCTTTTTTTGAAGTCCAATTTGCCATTTCTTCTTCACTCCCAAGCTGATGTTTGGCATTCTCTGTCTAGATGGGCTACTTGCTCTTTGTGTCGGGTGTGGCAGACCCCTCCCCTAGACATTCCTCAGAATTTTTGTTGATTTAGTCCTCCCTGTTTTCTTGTCCCCATGTTTTCAAAAGCTAGACAATGGCATTTGCAAGTCTCCTTTATTTTGGCTAACTCTCAAAAGCAATTATATAACTCTATTTTGCTTTCCCATTTTTGTGCTCTGCCTTTCATAGCTGATATTTATGGAAATCTGCTTGATTCTGCTGTTGTTTTTTTCCCAATTGACCGACCCTCGGATTCCCCTTAAAGTTTGGGATGTAACTTGGCTCTCTTGCCATGGTCGGCTGGGTGTCCACAACAACCATAAGCATAAAGCTCTGGAGGAGAGGTTTTGTCCTCGTGATACCTGTCCCAATATCCCTGAGACTATGCAACATTTTTTTATTGAGTGTCCTTTTAGTTCTCAGGTTTGGACTGCTTTGCTTCATAAGTGGAAGGATGAAGCCCTCCCTTTTACTACATATGAGATTCTGGTATTTGGTATTTACCCTTCTTCTTTGCATTCTTATCATCCGAGTACTTTGCGTTTGATATTTGCTCTTTGTTGATTTTACTTGTGGCAAGCTCGGTGTGCCTTTCTTTTACAACAATTATCTTATACCTCTGTGCAGATCATTGCTCAGATACTTCATGGTCTTGGGAACGTTTATGAGCATGAAAAGCTTTGCCTTTCTGACACTGTATTCCAAAAGTTTTGCTCTGGTTGTCTCTGGATTCTTTGATGTTATTTATTTTGCTTGTTTACATGTCCCGATTATTTATGTTTACAATTCCAGTATGCTGTAATACTTATTTATGTGTTTTGATTTCTTGCTTTATGATTTGTCTGATGTAATACACTTTTGTATATTGTGATTTCAGTTTTGAATAGACATTCCCCTACTCCTTAAAATAAAATATTTTGAACATTTTGTTGCACTCTTGATCACTTATCAAGCAAGTTTGTCACTTGCATACAAGCCACCTTGTTAATGCTTTTGGGGTCTGGTCCTATATCTGAGCTGTATAAATTGATTACTCTTTGGACCAAACCCTGCCCCCTGAAGCAGAATCATTCTGGGCATGAAGCACCAGGGTGTTCGGTTCCATGCTCTCTAAGAGTACAGAAACCATACAAAGAGAGACTAAAGAAGCTTAATATGTATACACTCGAGGAAAGAAGGGAGAGGGGGACATGATAGAAACTTTCAAGTACCTCAAGGGAATCAACAAATCCAAGAGGGTAGCATCTTTCAGAAGAAGAGATGTGCAAGAACAAGGGGGCACAGTTTGAAGATAGAGGAGGACAGCTCAGGGCAACGTAGGAAGTATTTTTTCACAGAGAGTGGTGGACTCATGGAGCGGCCTGAGAAGGTCATGGGATCAAAAACAGTGGGGGATTTCAAGAATGCAAGGGACAGACATAAGGCAATTCTAGTGGGGGAGTGGGAGGAAGCAGGCTGTTGGTTAACTAGGATCTGTAGCTTATTCAATAGGTAGGGAAATGGGCAGACTAGATGGGCCAAGCGGTCCTTATCTGCTGTCAAAGTCTATGTTTCTATGTTTATGTTTTGGTGGGGATGAGATAGGGGTTATGTACATATATGGATGTTTTCTGTTTGTAGTTTTCACGTCTGTTGTAATTCTTCTTTATGTTTTTGTTTTCATTCCTTATGATTCTGTATGTTGTAATACACTTTTGTATATTTTGTTTTCAGTTTTTGAATAAAAAATTCCCCTACTTTTAGTGGGGAGTTGATTTTGTGAGGGGGTTATATTATGATGTAATACTTTTTTCTGTTTTTGATTTTTCTTTGGTATGCTGTATTACTGTTCTGTATTTCGTTGATCTTCCTGGACATAAGTCTCCACCACTCATTCACACTAATGGGATGAGCGCTGGAGGCACTAGGACCCATCGGGAACAAACTTTTGTCGGAGGTCGGCACCTGAGGCGGGCGCTGCGAAGAGTGGCACCGCGAAGCCTCAGCTCATGCGTGGTATCGAATACCTCGAAGGCCAGCCTTCCAGCCACCTCAGTTCTTTTTTCCCACCGTTGAGTGCACTTAGTGACGACGTCAGTCATTGGAGTCAAACTTCAAACTAGCAGCATAGTTTTCAGTTTTATTGTTTTAGTAATATCTCAGGTAAGTATCGCTTAAGTTTATTCTCATTTACAAAGAAGTCTCAGCCTACTTTGGACGGAGTCGACCATGAGCAGGTCAGGTGGCTGTAGAGACTTCATATGAAAGCTGTTCAGTCAGCCGGGCTGGGTCCAGTCCACCACCTTCTCCGGAGGGGGGGGTCCAACAACAGTCAGTCCAATGCCCGAGGAGGTGGGCGGTCCCCTCGAAAGCATAAAAATAAACGGTCACATTCTCGACACCGTTCAGCCTCGAGCTCTTCTTCGGCCCATAGGTCAAAAAAGGAAGGCATCACTCGAGGTCACCCTCTGATATGTCTGTGCATAGACAGTCAGTTATTGGAGCTAATTGCCAGTCTCCTCCTTTGGAGCCAGCTTCTGTTTCTGATAGCTAACGTCTTCGACATCGGAGTCCTTCCCCGCCCTCTGGTAGGTCTTCAGATGAGCAGTTTCATCACTGGGCTGCTCTTATGGAGCAGTGGGCTCGGAGGTTGGTCCAGCTGCCTGGCCCAGTCACTCAGGGGCCTTCGGGCTTCTTGGGAGACCAGGTAGGACAGTTGAGCCTCCCTGGTTGCGCGGCACCATCTTTGGTGCCGTCGACTCCACACTTAGGTGTTACCCCCCTCATATGGCTGCGGCGCCGGGGGCCACACCGATGCCTCTGTCTCCTGCTCTTCTTCCTCCCTTCTCCTCAAATCCTGTTTTCCGGAGTCTTGGGGTGTTTTGGCGCCCTCGGCATCGATGCTACGCTCGGCGCCATCTTCGGCCTGGATGTCTGTCTGCCCGCCTTCACGCTGTTGAGTTACTTGGCGCCATGGACCGGTCGTGCCATCCTCTGTGTCATGTGGCACCACAGTGCTGTCTTCAGCGCGTGTGTGCCTCCTTAAGTGCTGTCTCGGTCGGTGCCGGCGGCTTCTGGTGCCGTCCTCGGTGCCAGTGTCTTTCGGCCGGGCGTGGTATTTCAGCGCTGGGAGTCCTTAGGCATCGTCCATCTCAGGACTCCTCCTTCAACTCCTTTTCCTTCCTCATTTCCATCTGATTTCACTCCTTTCTGTCCATACAGTCCCTCCTGGACTGTCAGGAGATGACATTGAGCCTGACCCAGACCTTAGGCTGGGTGATGAAGTGGAAGAAACAGGTTCTATTCCTGCTGCAGAGCCTGTGGTCGAGGACCTGTCTTTTAAGTCTCTGCTGAAAAACTTGATTTCCACCCTTTCTCTCCAAACTACAGACATCGATCCTGGGAAATTGCTAAGACTCCAATATCTCCATGTTCTGGAGATCCCTACGAATTTGACTCCTGCGGTACAGCCATCCTTTGAAACACTGTCTCAAATGGTATGGAGTAATCCTGCTCTCATTCCTTTGGTGGCTAAATCCATAGATAGGAAATACTCAGCCCCAAGGATCGGACCCATTTTGGCATCCCAAGCCTTTGCAGATCCTATTGTAGTTTGGGCAGAGAATGATAAGATTAAGTCCTTCCCAAACTACTACAGCTCGACCTATTAACAAAGTCTCATAAGATAGACACTTTAGGTAGAGAGAGTCTTTACCACTTCCCTCCCTGGGTATGCATATTGCCCAGCTACCAGGGCTATTTCTCTCAATATGAGTATATTCTTTGGCATTCGCTCAAACAGATGGTTGAAGCTCTTCTGGAATCGGATACAAACTCAGAGCTTCTTCAAACCATTACCAGGGTTATCAATTCAACAATCAGCAGGTTAAAGGTGGCTATGGATGCTTTTGATACTGCTTCCAGAAGCTGCGGCCAGCATTTGTACCCGCCGTCATTCCTGGCTGCGCACTTCAGGTTTCTGAGATGGCGCTGGCAGCAGGTAATGGTGTTGCCTTTGATGCTGTGTATCTCTTGACCCTCAAGTAGAACAGGCTCTAGAAGCTACACAAAAACTAGGTCAGTCATTAAGTTGGCTCGCCCTCCTCCTGTCCACTCTTGAGGAGGTGATAATAGACGCCAGTTCCATAACCGTCAGTCCTTTCGAGGCAAAGGCAGAGGAAGTTTTCATAAAACCCAAGCCCCCCAGCCTCAAAAGAAAACACAACAGAAGGTGCAAGGACCCAAAGCGCCCAGCGCCACCTTCTGAGTTGTTGGCCCAAGTCCCACCTCAGCTGCCTGAGGTGGACTCTTCCTCAGTGGTGGGAGGTCGTCTGATGCACTTCTACAATCAATGGAAGTTCATCACCTCAGACAAATGGGTCCTCTGGATAATCTGCAAGGGATATTCACTCAATCTTGTGGAGACCCCTCCGGATCGTCCCCCCAAACGACAGCCCAGGCTGTCAACACTTCAGTCAGACCTTCTTGCCTCCGAGATCCAGGGCCTTCTGCACAACAGGGCAGTAGAGGTAGTTCCACTGCACCAACGGAACATAGGGTTCTAATCCCATTACTTTCTGGTTCCAAAGAAAACCGGGGGCATGCGCCCCATTTTGGACCTCAGAAAACTAAACAAATTTCTGCCCAAGGATAAATTCAAGATGATTTCACTAGGAACCTTGTTACCTTTGCTTCATCAGCATGACTGGCTAGCCTCCCTAGACATGCAGGATGCTTACCAACACATCTCTATTCACCCGAAGCATCACAAATTCCTAAGGTTTGTGGCTCTGGGACAGCATTATCAGTTCAGAGTCCTGCCCTTTGGGCTATCCTCGGCGCCACGAGTTTTTGCAAAGCGTTGTGCAGTTCTTACAGTGCATCTCAGAAAGATCAGAATTCAAGTGTTCCCTTATCTGGACGACTGGCTTCTGGCAAGTCCTTCCAGGCAGGGAACTCTGGACGCCGTAGCCATGGCTTCAAGCTTTCTCACGTCCATGGGAGTCCTGCTAAACCTCAAAAAATCGCAGCTGCAGCCCTCCCAGAGACTCCTTTTTATAGAAACTCTTCTGGACACCTCCTGTACGAAGGCTTTTCTTCCAGAGGACAGAAGGAGCGATATCCTTCAGATGGCCCGTCACATTGGAGAGAGCAACTCGTTCCAGCTCTCTCGATGCAACGGATGCTAGGTCTCATGGCATCCTCAGTGTTCACTATACCCTAGCACACCTTCACATGAGAACTTCTCAGTGGATGCTCAGTACTCAGTGGTCCCCAACCACTCACCCACAGTCCTTTCTCATCAGGGTGACAGAACCTCTGAAGAGGTCACTCACCTGGTGGTCGCAAGAGAAAACTCTCCTAGAAGGGTATTTCATTGCTCCTCTGGATCATCAGATTTCCATTACCATAGACGCGTCCCTGATGGGGTGGGGGGCTCACTGTCAGGCTCTTCACACTCAAGGTACATGGACTCAGGTTGAGTCCCAGCTTCACATAAATGTCTTGGAAATGAGAGCCGTCCTTTATGCGGTCCGGGCATTGAAGGACATTCCCTGTCACAAGAGCATTCTCCTTCAAACGGACAACAAAGCAGTGATGTATTACATCAACAAACAGGGCGGCGCTCACTCTTACCCCTTATGCAGTGAAGCGATGAGAGTGTGGGAATGGTGCTTGCGGCACAAGTCTCTAATTCAAGTGGTCTACCTGCCAGGAGTACAGAACGAACTGGAAGACTGCCTCAGCAGAACAGAGACAGATCCTCATGAATGGTCTCTCGACTCAGCCGTAGTTCAGTCAATATTCGCAGAGTGGGGAACTCTAGACCTGGACCTTTTTGCATCCCCACTCGACACAAAACTGCCTCTCTTCTGCTCCAGAAATCCAGGACCTGGCATTTTCTGTCAGGATGCGTTCAGGCTGCAGTGGACAAAACGCTTTCTCTACACCTTTCGCCTCTTCCTCTAATTCAGAGGGTACTTCTCAAGTTTGAATCCAGGGGACAAAATGATCCTCATTGCTCCTTTCTGGCCTCGACAAATGTGGTTTCCACTACTCAACAGTATGTCGGCAGCCCGCGAAACCACTCCACTTCAATCGAACACTCTTGACTCAAGGGCGAGTTGTTCATCCCAACTTGAGGTTTTCACCTTCGCGCTTGGCTCCTGAAGAGAGATAGAGGTAATAGATTCAACGTCTCTTGCAGGGTTTCAGATATTGTTTTGGCTGCGTGAAGCCAGCCACTAGAAAAACTTACACAGCCAAATGGGCGTTTTCTCTGGTGCAAAATCTCTTTAAACCCTTTTCCTGCCCACCAGATAAAATTTTGGAGTACCTCTTAGACCTCTCAAATTCAGGTCTGCAGTACTCTACAGTCAAAGTTCACCTTTGTGCCATTTCAGCTTATCATGAGGTGGTACTTTCCTTGTCTCTAGCTCAGTTACGCAGTTAAGAGGTTTCTTAAGGGAATTCTGCATACCAGACCTCCTATAAGACGTCCAGTCACAGCCTGAGATGTTAATCTTGTGCTAGACATGCTCACTCGAAATCCTTTCAAATCTCTGGCTACCTGTGAGTTAAAATTTCTCACCTGGAAAACTGCCTTCCTGGTGGCCATTACCTCAGCCTGCAGGGTTTCTGAGATACATGCCTTGGTCACAGACCCTCCGTATACCGTGTTCCATAAAGACAAAGTAGTCCTTAGAACCTATCCTAAATTTCTTCCTAAGGTTGTTTCGGAGTTCCATCTAAATCAACCTTTAGTTCTTCCCTCTTACTTTGCAGACTTCCAAAATGAAGGAGAACGTTCTCTTCATTCCCTGGACGTCAAGAGAGCTTTACGTTTCTATCTAGATAGAACAAAGGACTTTCGTAAAGCTCAACAACTGTTTGTTTCTTTCAGCGAGTCCCGGCTGGGTCAACCTGTCGCTATCAGATGTATCTCAGCATGGCTAGTGGCATGCCTTCGCCACTGTTATTCCATGGCACAGGTTAAGCTGGAGGGCTGAGTGTACGCTTACTCTACTAGGGCGGTAGCAGCATCTCTGGCAGAAATCCGCAACGTTCCCATTGCAGATATTTGCAATGCGGCTACCTGGAGCTCAGTGCATACTTTTGTTAAACACTATGCCCTGGATGTTCATGCCAGACGACATCTGTCCTTTGGCAGAACCATCCTTAATGGACTTCTGTCCTAAAACTGTGAGCTCTTGGTCTCTCCTGCCACCCTCTCGGGGGATTATTAGCTCAGTACTCTCCCATTAGTGTGAATGAGTGGTGGAGACTTATGTCCAGGAAGATATGGAAATTACGTACCTACCGTAATTCTTGATCTTCTTGGACGAGTCTCCACCACTCATTCACACGCCCACCCTCCATCCCCCGAGCTCACCTCTGTTGTTGGTCTTCACTCCCTCAAATCTTTAGGCTGTGAAGACTTCTTTGTTGACCCCTTCTTATAGGTCTTCCAGACTATCTTATGTCTGGTTTTGGTTAAGCTATTCTTCTAGGTTAGTTAAGCTGCCTCCTCGGAAAAAGGTACTGAGGCGGTTTGGAAGGTCGGCGCCGAGGTATTCATTACATCACGAGCTGAGGCTTGCGGTGGCGTTTTCCTTGCGGCGCGCTGCCTCAGGCGCCGACCTTCTGACAAAAATATTTGTTCCCGATGGGTCCTAGTGCCTCCGGTGCTGATCCCATTAGTGTGAATGAGTGGTGGAGACTCGTCCAAGAAGATCGAGAATTACGGTAGGTACGTAATTTCCATTTTTTTACTGTATGATGAACTGTTTCTTTGAGTCTTTTGATTTCCTTATTAATGAGCTTGTATGATCTATTCCTGATTTGTATTTGTTTCTTATGGTTCAAATAAAAAATTCCCCAACTCTTTTAGTGGGGATGGGATGGGGGTTATGTACAAATACGGATTATTTATGTTTGAAGTTCATGTATGTTGTAATACTTCTTTCTGTTGTTGATTTCTTTCATTATGATTTTGTATGCGGTAATGTAATTTCCCTACTCTTTTTGATAAGTGCCATGGGATCTTTAACATCCACCTGAACTACCACCAATCCAGGCAGATGGGACCTCAGTTTAATGTCTCATCCGAAAAAGGGGTTATGGGTTTAATTCTTACTGTTATTATTGATTATTACTGATTATTAATACTTTCCAGTATTCATAGTCCCAGGGGTCTGCTTTCCCAGGTGTCTAGGACATCTGAGGAGTTTTAGAACATTGGCAGTCAGTATGGGGCAGCATTTGAAAAGTTGTCATGTGCAAAGAGTTCCATCATTTGCATGTGTTCAAACCCCAGGAAATCTTACTGTATTCTGACTTATGCAGTATGGTCTCACCATAGGACTGCCCTGGAGCTGAAATGGTTAATAGAACCTATGCAAATGATGGAATGCTAGGCTCGAGCTTGGTTTTCAAATCACTGTCCCTGGTAAACAACTCTAAACCATCAGATTCTTTACTCTGCTTGCCTCAGTAAGACGTCTCCGGAGAGCTCTCCTTCATCGCTTGAAGAAACTTTATTTTTGTTGGTTTATTCACTAGTAAACTTTATTTTATTGGTATTCCTTTCACTGTCCTTAGTTTTCAGATAGTAATTGTTTAGATTTTTTAGTTAAGAGGGGTAAGTAGTCATTTTCTTCCCGGTTCTTTAACCGAGAGGGAACCGATGGTTTCCCTATTTGTTTTTAAATTTACAGTTTAACGTTAAATTTTCTGTTCTGTCTCGGTATAGTCGGTTAGTTTGTTGTGAATTTAACTGGAGTAACTCCTGGTTCGTGGGTCAAATTCAACCTGGGTAACTCCTGGGCTTGTTATTATTTGATTTTCCAGGGTAACTCCTGTTTTTTGTAGCCGGTTTCTGCAACCGACCAAAAAAAAAAAAAAACAACTAGATTTACTTCTTGTGTGGTATCTGAGTTATGTCACAGAAAACAAAAAAGAACATAACTCACAGGTTTCCAGCACTGTACTGAGTGTGGGGAACTTTTAGCTAAAGCAGATCCATGCCTTATTTGCTTGTTCTGTCTGGGGTGTGACCACCTACAGACAGACTGAGATTTGTGCTAACTTTTCTCAGTCTACGATAGACAGTTAAAAAGACTGAAAGAAAAGGTGGCTGAAAAGGCTGCTAACCCAGCCGTGGAGCAACCAGATGAACCGGAGGGGCTGCCCTGTGAAAGGGGTGATAGCTCTTCTAAAAAAAATACAGTGGATAAGGCTGCCAAACCGGATGTCGCGGTTAAGAAAAAGGAAAAGCACCAGAACCGCAACCAAAACAAACCATGGTTCCTTCTGCTGAAGAGATCACTAATGCGATCAGGATAATTCAAATCTCTTCAGTCCCTGGTTCCGGTTGGTAAGCAACCGGTTCCTCAAACTCCCAGTTCACAGGCAATCCCTGGTTTAATAGACCAAAGTGGGGAGCCTTTTGAGGATCATGATTTTGGAGATGAGCCTGATGATAAAGATGAGGATGAGGATTATGGGGATCCCATTGACCCAGACATTTACCCTGATCCTCATAGACCAGATTCCCCTGACAAGGGAACAGAGATTTTACCTCATATTTTGCTTTCATGAAGCAAGTGGCTCAAGTCCCTCAACCTCCCATCCCAGGAATCTGTAGAGGATGAGGAGGAAGAGGATTATAAAGAAATGATGGACGTTCCACCATCAAAGAGGTTGCTCCTTCCCCTACACAAATCCTTAAGAAGGCAGACTATGAGAGTGCTACAGACTCCCACTTCTGTCCCACCCACAGACAGAAAGGTGAACAAGAAGTACTGGGTAGCTAAGTCTGGGGCCGAGTTTCTTTTTGGACATCCCAGGCATGAAGGTGTGGTACAGGCTGCAGCTGGTGACAAAGCTGGCATCCCTCTGGCCCCCCACCCTCCAGAAAAGGATTCTAGGAGGGTGGATTCCAATGCAAAGAAAGTGCATTTAGGATCCTCACTAGCGGTTAGGCAGGCATCCTATATGGCCTACATAACCAGGTATCAGAAAAACATGTGGTCCACAGTGTGACAGATTGCCAAGGCAGCTCCCCCCCCCATGGCTGCTGACCTGGAGGAAGTTGCAAAAAGGGGCATTGAAGCTGCTAAGACATAGTTCAGGATGGCAGTGGACTCGAATGACACTGCACCCAGGCAAATGGCATCTGCTGTATCACTTAGGAGGTTTGATGGCTAAGAACTACCAATCTGTCACAAGATACTCAGAACAAAGCCATGGATTGTCCATGCGACCTTGTGTCTCTGTTTGAGGAGCAAACAGAGGCATACATGAAGAAAATGGATGAATACAAGGCTGCATACAAAAGTGCAGCAGCTAAAGAACGAGATTCCAACCCCCAGAAGCATCATACAAGGGGTGGCAGAGGCAGACCTACTTGTAGGCCTTTCTTCTAGCCTCAGGTGTTTCCCCAGTATCAACCTAGGGGATATTTCAGAGGTGGGGGCAGATGACCCCAGTGTCCAGCCAACAACTCAGTCCAAACAGACACCCTGAGGGGACTGCTTGGGTCACCTCCCCAATTCCAGAAGGGGGCAGGCTGGCCCACTACTTCCAGGAGTGGAAAAATATCACCAGAGACAGGTGGGTCCTGGAAGTAGTGGGCCAGGGATTCAGCTTCAAGGCAGTGCCAAAGCTGAGGTCAAGAACTTTCAAACCCTCTTCCCCATCAGAAACAACCCTGCTGGAAAAGGAAGTTTCAAGCCTTCTGCTGCTAAAGGCAGTGGAACCAGTCCCTTCCAACCAGATCGAAAGGGACTGTATTCAAGGTACTTCCTCACAATAAAGGCAACAGGGGAGTCGCGACCCATTCTGGATCTCAGATACTTAAACAAGCATCTGTCAAAACCAAAATTCAAGATGGTCATTCTGGCTATCATACTACCTACTGTAAGACAGGGAGACTGTCTAGCATCCCTGGATCTGAAGGACACCTACTTTCATATCCCAATTAGAAGGTCACTCAGAAAGTACCTCAGGTTCAGGTTACCATCAGGTCATTACCAATTCAGGGCAATGCCTTTCAGACTGACATCTGCTCCAAGGGTGTTCACAAAATGTCTAGCTGTGGTAGTGGCACACCTAAGGCAACAAGGGGTGTCAGTATTCTCCTACCTAGACTACTGGCTCATAGTAGGTCAGTTACACCAGCAAGTAAGGGAGGCTCTGTCAATAACACAAAACACCCTCTACTCTCTGTGGTTCTTGGTGAACCACAACAAGTCTGTTCTGAAACCAGTTCAGCTGCTCAGATTCATAGGGGTAGAACTGGATACAAGAAAAGGGATGGCTTACCTGCCTCAGGACAGGGTGGACAACCTTATCCAGGTGGCCAGTTCCTTCAAACTTCACATTTCCAGACCAGCAAGGCACTTCCTGCAATTACTAGGCCATATGGCAGCTTCCACAGCAACTGTGTCAGGGCCAGGTTCCAGATGAGAGACATTCAGTTTCACTTAAGAGATCACTGGCTCCAGAGAAGGGACTCTCTCTCAAAGTTGGTTCCAGTCACAGTCACTTTTCTCCAAGCCCTACAGTGGTGTCAGGAAAGGGGCAATCTCAGACAAGGAGTGCCCTTCCTGCAGCAGGTCCCCTCTCTGGTACTTACGACAGATGCATCCCTTCTAGGGTGGGGAGCACATCTGGGGGATCACACTGCACATGGCACATGGGAAAAGCAGGAATCTCTTCTGCATATCAACCTATTGGAGCTCAGAGCAGTTCTTCTGGCTTTAGTCATTTGTCAGTCAGATAAAAGGAAAGGTGGTCCAGGTCAGAACAGACAACACAACCACCATGCACTACATAAACAAGCAAGGGGGCACAAGGTCAACACCCCTCTGCACAGAGGCAATGAGAATCTGGGCCTTTGCATACTCCCTGGATGTTTCCTTCTCAGCTGTCCACCTTCCATGCAAGGACAATGTCTTGGCAGATGCCCTCAGCAGAATAAATCAGAACCACCACAAGTGGTCACTGAACAGACAGGTCTTGGAGACCATTTTCAAGAGATGGGGCACCCCGGAGGTGGATCTGTTTGCAGCCCCAGACAACCATCAACTCCCCCAGTATTGCTGCAGGCCACCCATCAAGGGCACAACCCTCTGGATGCACTTCTGCTGGACTGGACAGGGAGATTCCTGTATGCCTTCTCCTTTCCTCTGTTACTGAAAGTGTTGAACAAACTCAGGCTTCAGCCAGCCTCAGTGATCCTTATTGCCCCACCCTGGGCCAGACAGCCTTGGTACTCCATGATCCTATCATTGTCAACAGCCAAGCCAATCAGTCTTCCCAGGAGGTACAACCTGTTGTCATCCTCACAGGGCAGGATCATGTATCCCAATCTGCTATCCCTCAGACTCAAAGCATGGCTCTTGAGGACTTAGAGTATGCAGATTTCCATCTCTCAGAAGGAGTCATGGATCTTCTGAGAGTCTCCAGGAAGCCTTCTACCAAGAAAACCTACGCCTCTAAATGGAAAAGATTTTCTGTTTGGTGTCAGGGCAAGGGGTTAGACCATGTCCAAGTCAAGTCTCTCTATAGTTCTCGACTATATGACCCATTTGCATTCCACAGGTTTAAGCATTTCCACCTTGAGTGTGCACCTGGCAGCTGTTTCAGCTTATCTATCAGCAGGTAAGACATCTTCATTGGCTTCGAAGTCAATATTCAAGCAGATTTTTAAGGGATTACTGCATTTGCACCCACCACACAGGGAGCCTGCTCCCATGTGGGATTTGAACATTTGTATTGCCCAGCTTATGCAGCCCCCTTTTGGGCCCATGTCTACTGCAGATCTCAAATATGTGACTTGGAAAACAGTGTTCCTGGTAGCCTCTGCTAGAAGGATCAGTGAGCTCCAGGCACTGTCCACAGAGCCTGGTTACATTGCTGTCCATAGAGACAAAATAGTTCTGAGAACTAACAAGAAATGTTTGCCCAAGGTGGTAACAGAGTTCCACCTCAACCAGTCTTTTACTTTACCAGTCTTCTTCACAGACCATTCCGTCTCAGGTGAGTGTAGACTGCACAGCCTGGATGTGAAAAGGGCAGTCAGCTTACGGTACTATCTTGACCACACAAAAGGTCACAGACAAGACCAAACTCAGTTTTTCCTAACTTATGGAGAGGTGGGAAAAGGAAAGCCTGCCACAAAATGATCCATTGCACGATGGATTGTCACCTGTATTCAGTTTTGCTATAGCAAGGTGGGAAAGCAACCACCTGCAGGCTTTAGAGTCCATTCAACTAGGGGTACTGCAGTTTCTTTAGCAGCTGCTAGAGATATCCCCCTAGTGGACATTTGCAAAGCTGCAACTTGGAAAACGGTCCACACATTCACCAAACATTATTGTTTGGATGTCCAGGCCAGAGGTGATGCCAGGTTTGGCACAGCAGTCCTGCAGAGCCTGTTTCCTAAATAGGTTATAGGCCCACCTCCAAAGGCACTGCTTAATAATCTGCATAAGTCAGAATACAGTAAGATTTCATGGGGTTTGAAGAAAAAATTACTCACCATAGTAATCTTGTTTCTTCAGAATCTTACTGTATTCTGAGCTGCCTCCCTTCCTCCCCTACTTGAAACTCATGGTCACTGCACTACAGCTGTGGTAGAGATGTTGCAAACCTGGGGGTATATTATGTTCTGGTTTTTTTGGGCATCTGTGACTTGAGTTTTAGTGATGCCACTTTTAGAAGTTGTTCAAAAAAGGGTAAATCACTTGTTTATACCTTATTGTTTATTAAGGAGGTTATTATTATTATTATCATTATATTAGTTGGAAACTGCTTAGTGCATGCTTCATAATAATCTGACAGTTTAGAGTTGTTTACCAGGGACAGTGATTTGAAAACCGAGCTCGAGCCTAGCATTTCATTATTTGCATAGGTTCTATTAACCATTTCAGCTCTGGGGCAGTCCTATGGTGAGATCATATTGCATAAGTCAGAATACAGGAAGATTCCCTTAAAAGAAACAAGATTACTATGGTGAGTAATTTTTTCTTCTATTCTGTCTGGGTAGTTCTAGCTAAAGGGCTTACTGCAGAAAGTTATGAATACCTGAGTATCACTGGGAAGAAACAAGATCACTATGGTAAGTAATTTTTTCTTCTTGCATAGACAGATTCTGCACCCCAAAAGCCGCGTAATGCTAATGAATAGGATCAAGAGATTCACCCCATTTATTTAACTGATCATGCCGAGATTAGTCTTATGGAGGACTTAGGACCATTGGAAAACAATCGTGTGGTGACTGAATGTAGGGCTCTTTAAAGATGAAACATTTAACTTAAAATAAAGACACTATCACTAACTATTTAAAAGAAAATGTTGGAACAGTTTTTCAGGTCAAATTCCTATGGGATGGTTTAAAAGCGGTAGTGAGGGAGTCGGACATCTCCTATGTTTCTTGTAAGAGAAAAGCAGCAGATCAGAAACAGAAGAATCTAGAACAAAAAATAAAGGAACCTGAGAGCCTGCATGGGGTGGGGGAAGCAGATGATCCGTTGATGGAAATAAAATCATTGAGAATGCAGCTAGAAGAAATCTTTAGATCTAAACCTGAGAGCGCCCTTAGATTTGTCACTCAGTATTACAAAAGGAGAAATAGGGCAGGGCACCTACCCGCTTACAGGCTTAGAAAACCGGCTGCAGATCGATTTATCCCAGCCATTAGGAAGACTCAGGGACACCCTAACCTGGAAACTAAACCGAGTAAAATAGTGGTACTTTTAAAACAATTTTATTCTGAGCTCTACACATCAGAGGCCCATGCCGACCAAGCCGAAAAGACAAGACAATTTTTAGATAAACTATGGCTGCCCAAACTGTCCCCAGAACAGGCCCAATTGCTGGATTGCCCCTTTTTCCCAGGGAGAGGTTGCCACGGTAATTAAAAATCTCCAACATAATAACTCCCCAGGCCCAGACAGCTTTGTGGCGTAATTTTATCAGAAATTCCAGGTCGAACTGACCCCTCTGTTCCTCCAGGTTTGTAACATCTCCCATACTCCTGTGGCCAGCCTGACTCATGGGTGAGAGCCTGATCTCAGTGTTACCAAACCCTGGAAAGGATACTTCCACATGTGGTGGCTATCAGCCAATTTCCCTTCTGAATTTGGATGCAAAAATCTTTGCAAGGATGATAGCTAACCATCTGCAGTTAATCATTACCCAGCTGGTACATCAGATCAAGCAGGATTCATGCCAGGCAGATATCTTCATGATAATATCACAGACTGCTCACCACTATAGCTGGCGTGCAGAATGGCCCAGGTGGGCTGCAAGGAGTGGTAGTAGCACTGGATGCTGAAAAACCATTTGACCACCTGGAGTGGAGTTTTCTGGATGTGGTCTTACAAAATTTAATTTTGGCATTAAATTTTGGGCATGGATCTCAGCTTATACTCCAAGCCATCAGCCCAGATAAGACTGAGAGGGTCTTGTCCTCTGATCTCCACAATAAAAGGGAACACCAGACAGGTGTCCTCTTTCTCTCTCTTATTCACACTGAGCATAGAGCTCCTGGCTGAGGCATTCAGGTCCAGCCCGACACATCGGTATTAAAATAGGTTCCATTGACAACCGCATATCCCTGAACACAGACGACACGCTTTCTTTATCTTCAGGATCCTGCCACCTCACTTCCTAAAGCATTGTCTCTCCTAGCAGAATATAGAAGCATCTCTGGCTTTAAAATTAATTAAACAAAATCAGAAATTCTATCCGTAGGTGCCCCGTTGCATCAGAAACTAAATCACTGACTAATTTAAAATGGTCCACTAAGGGTTTTAAATATCTGGGAGTACAGATTACGGCAGACCTAAGCAAGTTATTCCAAGCAAATCACATGCAATTGTTGGAGAGTATCCATCTAGATTGCAGTAGATGGGCAGCTCTGCCTCTTTCTTTAATGGGTCACTGAGAATCGGTCCGGATGAATATACTCCCGCCTGCTCTTTTATTCAACACTCTACCTACTCGACCCCTAAGATATTTTGGACAACTGTCTATACAATCATAAAAAGTTTATATGGGGGGAGCCATGACGAAATGGTAAGTTCTTGGCCTTGATAAGGGAAAGGGTAGGCTAGGAATTCCTGACCTAGAGCATATTATAGGGTGGCACAATTACAATTTCTAGCAGCTTACCACAGAGGCGATCATCCGCTGAGCTGGGTGCAAATGGAGCAAGACATTATGGCCTATGACATTAACAACCATCCTTTTAACAAATGGGATTCTAAAATAGTAGGAGCCTTGCCCAGTCCATGGCATAAAATCTTGGTACTCACTTGGAGGGAGGTAGTGCAGGATTTGAAGTTAGAAAACTCTGTGCTTAAGCATGTAGTGATTAGGTCATGCAGGGACTTCTCTCCAGGAGAGACAATCCAATGTTTGTCCAGTGGGGCAGGAAAGGCCTGATATGAATGTCCCAACTATTTACCAGAGACACCCTAAAGAGTTATAGTCAATTACAAGACGAATTTAGCCTACCACATAAAGATTTTTATGGCTACCTGCAGATTAGACATTACTTGACGTCTGGAGGTAGGCAGGAGTCATTTGGGCACCCGAGCAAACACCCACTGACGGCTTCTTTTGGGGCTGTTGGAGGGAGCAGGACAAAGGACTCACCTGATTTCGAAGCTGTATAAGTTGCGTAGAAGAGATCACTCAGGTCAAAGAACAGTAATACAGCAGAAGTGGAAGAACGAGGCCGGAATAACTCTGCCTCTGAAAAAGTGGGGTCAGATCTGGGAACAAGCACACAAAACTACTGCCTCCCCTTTGTGGAGGGAGTTCAGATGGCAAGTCTTAACTAGATACTTCGGAACCCCAGTTATAGCAAAGCAATATGGGAGATGTCCCTCAGATAGATGTTGGAGAGGGTGTGGTAAATGGAGGACTCATGAACATATTTTCTGGGGATGCCCCAAACTTAAAAGATTCTGGGAGAGGGTTCGGGACCAAATGGGCTCCATACTGAAAATCCAAATCCCAGATCAGTGCCATGTATTACTGCCAGAGAATTCCCTTTGTGGTTATATGGGGCTGGACCGAAATACTTGTTTAATATATTGGTTGTAGCTGCACAGAAGACCGTTATCAAGCAGTGGCTTTCTGACAAACCCTCGGGGGCTGGGCATTGGTTGGCTTGTTGCCAACAAATTAAGGACATGGAAAGGCTGTCGGCTTATTTCCACCTGAGGATAGGCCAGGTGACTACATTTCTTTGAATTTCTGACTAACTAAAAGGGAGTAACAATCATTGATGTTCTGGCCAAGGAAGCGCTAGGCCAGTGAATAAGGAGCCGATTTTGACTAGGCAGTCCTGGTTAATCAGGCTGAAAGTCCTACTCAAGGTTCCCACCCAGTAAGGAGGGGGGTTGATGGGGCAGGGAGGTTTGAGCCTGCACCTCCACAGATTACTGCACAAACTTATTAATTATTTTATATACTAATTATTTTACATTTTATCATTATTTGTACTATGAATTCATTATGTTGATATTGTGTCTTTGCTGCTCGGAGGGGTAGAGGTAGTCTTTGTAGGTACTTCTGTTTTATGTAGTAATTGTTAACTTATTTGCTTTTTTTACTGTGTTAAAATTATTCATGTATTTCTGTTTGTGCTTTCAAACTAAACGTTGAATAAAAATTGCAATTTCAAAAAAAAATACTTTGGCTTTATTTATGTTTAAAACGGTTGTGCCTTCTTTTTTTGTTTGTGTTTGCAAACAACCAATGTATTTTGGGTGCCTTTTCCCTGTCAGAGTGACATGACAGAGATCTAAAATGAAGACAATTTTTTTTTAACTTGAAATTTTGATTATGAACAGAAAATACATCAGTTACAGTAGAAGCATTCACATCCAAAGTTGGACAGTGCAGGAGGGCTGATTTTCTTTTCTCCCATCTTGACCATCAGGTGGTTATACAGCTGGCAGCCCTTGACAAACCTGAGTCCCCTGTCCCTCCCCCTCCGGACAAGGACTCCAGAAAAATGGATAGCATGGCCAGAAAAGGCTATTTATCAGCCTCTTTGGCCATGAGACAGGCTACTTTTCAAGCTTATGCTGCCCAGTATCAAAAATCCCTGTGGCAGATGGTACTGGACATGTCCATGAAAGCCTCCTCACCCTTATCTGAAGACCTGGTTGAAACTGCCAGGTTTGGGCTGGAGGCGGCTAAGTACCAGTTCCAGATGGCTGCTGATTCTAATGACACTGCAGCCAGGTGGATGGCTAACACTGTGGCACAGAGAAGGTCTGCTTGGCTCAGGGCCACTAACCTTACTCAGGATACTCAATCCAAGGCCCTGAATTTTCCTTTAGAGGGAAACTCTCTTTTTGGGGAATCCACAGTTGCATACATGAAAAAAGTGGATGAATATAAGGCCAACCCGATAGAAGCAACTCTGCTAAGGGCGTGCTTCACCATTCACCTAGGCCCTATGGAAAGGGGGGGAGAGGCAGGTCTTTATGACCAGACCCTTTTCCAGCCAGTAGCCATGCCCCAGTACCAGCAGTATCCAACACAGGGATACTCTAGGGTAGGGTAGAAAGGGGCTGTAGGAGGGGCTCTCAAACCCAACCTCAGCCCCAACCAAAGCAAAACTCCTGAGAATCGGGCCTCCCTCCTCCTCTCTGTCGGAGGCAGACTTTCCCACTTCTTCCAGGCTTAGCTAAGCATCACCACAGACAAGTGGGTGCTGGAGGTAGTGGGTCAGGATCTGTCTCTGGACTTCAAATATTTACCTCCACAGAAGACCAGGGTTTACTGCTCACCTTCTGTAGCAGAGAGGGCATTGCTAGAAGCAGAGGTTCAGAAATTGTTACATCTCAGAGCAGTGGAATTAGTCCCTACCACCCTGAGAGGAAAGGGTTTTTACTCCAGACACTTCCTAACAACAGAGAAAAGTGGGGAGTGGCGGCCAATATTGGATCTCAGAGCTTTGAACAAGCATCTGAAAAAAACAAAAGTTCAAAATGGTAACTTTGGCTCAAATATTGCCAGCAATCCAAAAAGGGGACTGGCTGGCATCACTGGACTTGAAAGACGCCTATTTCCACATCCCCATAAAGGAATCTTACAGAAAATATCTCAGATTCAGTCTCCCTTCAGGCCACTATCAGTTTTCATCTCTTCCTTTCAGTCTCTTCAGCACCAAGGTATTCACAAAGTGCCTAGTTGCTCTAGTGGCGTATCTAAGAAGACAGGGAGTGACTGTTTTCCCTTACCTAGATGATTGGCTGGTGGTGGGAAAATCACCAGATCAAGTAAGGAACTCCCTAAAAATCATCCAAGTCCTCCTAGAGTCTCTGGGTTTCATAATAAGCCAAAAGAAATCAGTCCTAACCCCTACTCAAACTTTGCAGTTTATAGGGGCAGAAATCAACACACTTCAGGACAGAGCCTTTTTACCCTTAGACAGGGTGCAAAGTCTTCAATCAATAGCAAACTCCTTCATCCTGAACAGCTCAAAAACTGCAAGACGGTTTCTGCAGGTACTAGGTCATATGGCTGCATCCACAGGCACAGTCCAGGGATCCAGATTCCACATGTGAGACATCCAGTTTCACCTCAGGGCTCAGTGGAGTCAGAAAAAAGACCCTTTTTCAAAGCAAGGCCACTATTAAGGGCCCTCTTGTGGTGGAAACAGGAATCCAATTTAAGGCAAGGAGTGCCTTTCCAGAGAGAAAACCCCCCTCTGGTACTCACAACAGATGCACCCCTATTGGGCTGGGGAGCCCACTTAGGAAAGCACACGACCCAGGGAATCTGGTCAGCAGCAGAGTCCCTTCAGCACATAAACTTACTGGGCTAAGAGCAGTATTACTAGCCCTAAAGGCTTTTTCTTCACTGATAATGGTCAGGTTGGTTCAGATCAGAACAGACAATACCACCACAATGTATTACATAAACAAACAGGAGACACCAGGTCAGGCCTCCTCTGCACAGAGTCCATGAAGATTTGGACACTGGCATTCTCTCTGAAGGTCTCTTTACAGGCAATTCACTTGCCAGGAAAGGACAATACTTTGGCAGATGCACTGAGCCGCATCAGTCAGGCCCATCATGGAGGGACTCTGAACAAGCAGGTGGTACAGGTTATTTTCAGAAGGTGGGGCACTCCAGAGATAGACTTGTTTGCATCCCACCAGAACCACCAGCTACCTCAACATTGCTGCAGACCACCAGCACAGGGCACAGTTCCTCTGGATGCCCTGGTTCTGGATTGACAGGCAGGCACCTATATTCTTTCTCCCTTTCCGTCTGGTTTTCAGGGTGTTACTGAAGCTAAAATCCCTCTCAGCATCTCTGATCTTGATAGCTCCAGATTGGGCCAGGCAGCCATGGTACTCTCTTCTGCTCTCTATGTCTGTCAACCAAACCCGATACAATTACCCCACAGACACAATCTCCTGACTTCCGGTCAGGGAACATTGTTGTAGCCGAGTCTCAATTCCCTTCATCTCAAATCATGGCTCTTGAGGAATTAGAGTATGCAGATTGAAATCTTTCAGAAGCTGTCCTAAATATTTTAAAGGGTTATAGAAAACCCTCCACACAGAAAACTTATTCTTCCAAATGGAAGAAATTCTCTTTCTGGTGTTCCAGCATGAACCTTATGCCACAAAAAGCTGGAGTTTCGGTTGTCCTGGACTATCTCACTCATTTGCATTCACAAGGTTTGCAACCCAGTTCCCTTAAGGTTCATTTAGCAGTGGTATCTGCCTACCTTTCTGTGGGCACCAAGGTGTTGGTAGCATCTGATAAACTTTTCAAAAGATTTTTTAAAGGACTGATGCATTTACACCCACCTCACAGGGCACCAGTGCCTGCTTGGGATTTGAATGTGTGTATAGCCAAGCTCATGGGCCCTCCTTTTTGAGCCCATGGCTGCTGCCCACTTGAACACATTACTTGGAAAACAGTCTTCCTGGTGGCTATTACTTCTGCAAGGAGAATTAAAGAGCTTCAGGCTCTCTGCATTGAATAAGACTATATCTCATTTCACAGAGATAAGGTAGTCCTCAGAACTAACAGAGAGTTTCTCCTCAAAGTGGTTTCAGACTTTCATCTGAACCAATCAATCACTCTACCTGTCTTTTCACAGACCATACCAGTTCTGGTGAAAGAAGATTACACAGTCTGGATGTGAAAGGGCTATCAGCTATTACATGACAACCACTAAAGACCGTGAGGAAAATGGAAAACAACTTTTCCTTACATATGAGAATGTAGGAAAGGGTAAACCAGCCTCAAAAGATCCATCTCTCGGTGGATAGGTCCAGTGTATTCCGTTCTGCTACACTAAGGCAGGTAAAGAGCCCCAACCCGGATTGAGGATGCATTTTACAATAGGAACAGCTGCTACCCTTGCAGCTGCCAGGGAGGTTCCCTTGGTGGACATTTGCAAAGCAGCTACCTGGAAAACAGTACACACCTTTACAAAACACTATAACCTGGATATTTTATCCAGGGGTGATGTAAGTTTGGCACAGCAGTCCTGCAGAGTCTGTTTCCAAATAAGTTCTGTACCGACCTCCAGTGGTACTGCTTGGTATCTGCATAAAGTTATGAATATCCT
Source organism: Neoceratodus forsteri (assembly GCA_016271365.2). Lineage (NCBI taxonomy): Eukaryota > Metazoa > Chordata > Ceratodontiformes > Ceratodontidae > Neoceratodus > Neoceratodus forsteri. Next base: position 215,611,345 of record CM057456.1, read on the forward strand.
GAGCATTACTGGGGTTAGAAGAAAAAATTACTTACCATAGTAATCTTATTTCTTCCCAGTGATGCTCAGATATTCATAACTTCCTCCTTCCTCCCCTTCCAGAACTTCAGCTTCTGCACTCTGCATGCTGGTGGCACCAAGCCATATTCTTTTGTTGCATTTCTCTGTTTTAATCATTTTTAAACTGGAGTTTTTCAATGTTCTCCTTTTAGAGTTTTATTGATGTGGTTATGTCAAAGTTATCCTCCCTTTGGAGTTTTTTTCTAAATTATATGCTTTAATTAGGGGAAACCCCTCTTTTATAGAATATTAGTTACATTAGTTTCCTAATGCCTGACTTCCATACTTCTCACAAATCTGAAGAGGTTAGAATACTACAGTTGGTAGAGGCAGTATTTGAAAGATGCTCATGTGCAAATAATTCTACTCATTTACATGTGTTCCATCTCTCCGGGCAGTCCAACCCTCCAGGCTTACTGTATAAAGTTATGAATATCTGAGCATCACTGGGAAGAAATAAGATTACTATGGTAAGTAATTTTTTTCTTCTCCGCTATTTGGGAGGTTAGCTTGGGTAGACCCAAGTGTTTTTAAAAAGACTGAGTCCAGGACGTTATACCAGGTATATCACTATCCTCATTATACAGTGTTTGGAAGAATTTTTGAAACTGAGATGCTATATCCTTCATTCTGGTTCAAAGTGTAGTATGGCTGGTATAATTTTTCTATAAAGGGTACATGTCTGTCTACTTGTTCTTTTCTCACCCGCATGGCCAGTAGTCTCCCAGCTTTACCACCAGTATCATGATATTTTTGCTGCATGAACCTAAGCACTCCCTTTGCTTTCTTATTGTCCAATGGTTGTTAATTCCTCCCTAGCTTTTAGGTCCTGCAGAACTGTTTTTTGACCAGGGTTTTTCTTATGTTGTTGTTCTAACTCCTTTAATTTATCTAAGAGTCTGTTGTGGGTAAGCTCCGACAATTTATTTTTGGCTGACGCGTAGGAAATAATTTCCCCCCATGTCACCGCTTTCACTGCCTCCCATATGGACAAAGAAGAACTGCCCTGTTGCACATTAATGGAGTGCACCTCTTGTATAGTCTCTTTAAGCTTCTTCACAACATTTTTATCATTTAACAGTGAGACATTTAATCTCAAGACTGTCTTCTTGTCCTGTTGTGGGAGTTTGTGTTACAAAACTGGTGCATGATCCAATAGGGTAATAGGATATCTTGGACTGTACCATCACGGTACAAATAGATTTCCTGTGTAAAGAATAGATCAGTTCTTGAATATGAGTTGTGGGCTGCAGAATAAAATGTAAAATCCTTTTCCCTTGGATGTTGTGCTCCCAAATGCCCTGAAGCCTATCTCCTTTGACACGTTTGTCAGTACTCATGATGCCCCAGTGTTGTTCCCTATGGAACCTGAGGACTGATCTAGTCCTCACTGGGGCACGGTATTAAAGTCCCTCCAGGATGAGCTGTTCCATTGGTAGTACAGTTATTTTATGAAAGATTTCCTTGAGGAATGGTGCCATATTTACATTTGGAGTATAAATATTTACTAGATGGAAAAGTTCCCCTTGTATTTCCAGTGTTACCCTGATAAATCTACCCTCTGTGTCACCCTCCACTGATTTTATTGGCCCTGTGCACCCCTTTCTAAGCAAAACAGCCACTCCTACTTTCTTCCTATTAGTAGAGGAGGCAGCCTCTACATGCCCAACCCAACCCCTTCCCAGTTTGAGATGCTTTGTATTCGTAGGGGGAGTCTCTTGTAAGTAAACTATGTTACATTTCATCTTTTTCAATTCTGCTGACAGTCTTGTTCTCTTGACTGGGGAGTGCACTCCTTTCACATTGTATGACACAATATTTAAACTACTGTATTCATTTTTAAAGGTAGATTTGACTTATAGACCTTTCTAATTCACCCTGATCCTGTCTGACCTTAACAATCCAATATCTCTTGGGGATATCTATATTGTAGCAATGGATTATAACAGTGAAAAACATACAATCGTAACCATTAACTGTAAGTTAACAAGTAACCATAACAGCAACAAGCTGTATTGCTTAGCAAACCTCACCATGTAAAAATAAACAATTCTTAGTTTATTAACACTTCCTAGGAAAGATCTCACTGCCAAAACCCTTGCAGCACAATTTTAATACCTAAATTTATTCCCTGAGTGGAGTTACGGGAATTCTCGTCATAGCCTACTCGTTTTACAACAATTGTAAGCCTTTCTGGGTGGGTGTTGTCCCCTGTAGGTATCCAACCAGTGTACCTTCCGGCATTGTGAAATGATTTTACATGAGCCCTACAAAAAAACCTAGAAATCCACACAATCCCGGCGGGTAATCTTCATATCACTACAACATCCCCCCCTTACTTGAGCATCCTGAGTATGTGTTTGTCTACTTTCCATTATCCCTCCCACCCACTCCATATTAGATTCACCACGCCTATCACATATCCTAAATTTGGGTGCAGGATTACAGTTTTAAAGCAAACCCTCCTTCCACCTTCTCCCACCCAGTCAATCATTGTAACCTAAGAATGTGAGAGATAGAACCCCTCGTTCAGTGTGCCAATCTCTGTCTGCTCGTTTTAGTAACTTAGATAAGTCCAGGGCCAGGTGTTGTGGTAGCTGCTACTCAGGGCCTCTTTTTTCCCCCTGGAGATCAGGCCCCATGCTCCATCGATCAATTTTTGTTCCATGACGTCCATCCCGAGATCCGGCAGTGGAAGCTGTTGCTCCTTCAAATATGGAATGGCCTCCACCAATGAGCTATACACTTTGGTTCCAGTGTCCAAAACAATTTTTAAATGGCAGGAAAGAGCAGCTGGGCCTTAATATTCTTTTTCTCTCGGAGCTTTCGCTCAATTGCCTTGACCTTGTTTCTGCATGCCTGCAGTTCCATGGAATAGTCCTGATTGAAAAAAATTGTTAGGTCCTCAAATTAAAATTTTTTTGGGTGCCATGCTTCTTGTAGGATCATTTCTTTTTCTTGATACCTTGGCATGTGGACTACCCATGACCTGGGTCTTGCTGTGGTGTCTGACGGTCGTTGTCCCAGTGATCTATGGGCACGCTCCATGTCCAAGGTAATATCTGAAGGGAGAGAGAGTACCTTTTGCAGCAAGCTTTGTATGAAGTCGATAGCTGATGGATAGCCCTCCTCAGCTCCCTCCCTAACCCCATAAATTCTAAAATTGTTGTGGTGAACACGATTTTCTGCATTCTCCAGGCGTGCATTGGTAAGTCTGTCTTTCTTCAATAAATAGAGGAGGATGCACTCGCTTGTTTCCTGGGCCTCTGCTACTTGGATAACCTTCTTTTCATTTTCTGTAACCTTTTTGTCAATATTTTTAAAGTCCATTCGGAGTTCAGTGATTGAGGACTCTATTTTATTGACTGTGGTAAGAATTTTATGCAAGGCTTGCTCCGTTCTCGAGGAGTTACCCTCATCTCCACCCTCCAAATCTATTGAAGACTCTGACAGGCTTCTGCACGCGAGAGGAGTTGGCTGTCAATAGACAGTTGTTTAAATTTCATCTTCTAGTCAGTGGTTTTCTGATCTTTTACCTCTGCGATTTGCCAGACATTGAAGAAACTTGTACCGCCAGTAATCCACTAAAGAACCATAGTTTTAGGAGGATTTCTTTAGATTATTAAGGGCAGCCACACAGAGCTCAAAGACTAGCCAGCTATCATGGTGGTGATGACACAGGAAGTCCAAAATGAAGACAAGTCTGACAGCTATATGGTAATCATCATCTTCCCCAGCATTCACATGTGTTCTCAAGAGTGCTGTCCTGCAAGAAATATAAAAATAAATATTGTAAAAGATTCCACAGAAGGTAGACACTACGCTTCAGATTTTGCTTCTTCACAGTGATCTCTGGCACCCAAGAAGACTGAAAAATGCCACAAACACTCTTCTGTAAAGGAGAAGTAATCTCCAGCACCAAAGGAGACTGATAAGACTGAAGCCATCATCCAGTAAAGAAGCAGAGGCTATCTGGCAGGGGAGTTCTGATGCTTCGGATGGCAAGAAACAAACAAACAAAAAAATTTCAGACCAGCAGCCTACATACATACAAACATACGAAATTGCCAGCAGAAACAGACCATAATGGTCTATCTAGTCTGCTTGAGTGTGCAGCTCAGTTAATTCCCTGGAGCTGCATCCCCCTCTCCTACTCCCCTTGGAGTCATCCCCCACCATCCCATTTCCCTCCCACTTCCCCTTAATGCCTCCTTTCACCCTAATTTTCTTTTTCACCCTGTCCCACTTCACCCCACCCCTTGAAACTGGCCACTGTCTTTGCTGCCACTACCTCTTCAGGCAACCCATTCCACCCTCTCACCACCCTTTCAGTGAATAAGTACCCCCTCATTTCTTTTCAGAATCTTACCCCCCCACACACCAGTTTCAGGCTATGTCCCCTTGTTCTGCCCTCCTTTCTTAAGATGCCCTCAGTACCAGTTCTGTGTATGCCCTTAAGGTACTTGAAGGTTTTGATCATATTGCCCCTCTCCCTGCTGTCCTCCAGGAAGTACATGTTTAGTTCCCTCAGCCTCTCCTCATATGATCTGTCCCCCAAGCCCCGTATCATTTTGGTTGCCCTCAGCTGGACACCCTCCAGTAGTCTGACATCCATCTTCAGGTACGGCACCAGAACTGAACACAGTATTCAAGGTGTGGCCTTACCAGTGACCTATACACTGGCAGGATAACTTCCTCCCTCCTAGAGGTGATTCCCCTGGCAATGCAACCCAGCATTTTATTTGCCTTGGCTGCTGCATTTCAGCACTGTGCTGCCTGTTTCATATCACCCCTGAACATTACTCCAAGGTCCTTTTCCTCCTCTGATACTGTCACCTGTATTCTTCCAACCAGTAACTGGCCCTTGGGTTTCTGGCTTCCATGTGCGTAACCCTACATTTCTTAGCATTGAAACCCCCAACTGTCAGACTGCCGACCGTTTCTCCAGTTTAGCCAGGTCCTCCTTTAGATCCTGTTTCCCATCCTCTGTGTCCACCCTCCCACAGAGCTTAGTGTCATCTGCAAAAGGCAGACATTACTATTGACCCTCTCGCTATGTCACTAATAAATATGTTGAACAGCACAGGTCCAAGTACTGAGCCCTGTGGGACTCCACTGGTTACAGGCCTACGTTTGATCACTCCCCCACCACCACCACTCAGCGTTCCTGTCACTTAGCCAGTTCTTGACCCCTCCAGCATTTTGTCCCCTATTCCCAGGTCCCCAGCTTACTGATCAGCCTGCCATGTGGTACTGAATCGAACAGCTTGCTGAAGTTCAGGTATAGGACATCCACTGCATGCCCCCTGTCCAATGCCCTCGTAACCCAGTTGAAGAAGTCTGTCATGTTGATTTGACAAGATCTCCCCCTGACAAACCCAGGCTGCCTGTCATCTTGGAGACCATTCTCCTCCAGAAGGGACATCAGCCTTTCTTTTAGAATGGTCTCCATTAACTTCCCCACTATGGAGGTCAGACTCACTGGCCTGTAATTACCTGGCTCATTCCTGGGACCACTCTTGTGGAGTGGTACCACATGAGCTGTTCTCCAGCCCTGAAGCACACACCCCTTCTCCAGCAAGGTGTTGAATAGGTCTGTCAAGGGGACAGCTAGTTGGGGTACCAATTCCCTCAGTACTAACACTACTGTTGGCAAAAGAAAGCAATAAGAACAGTGCATTATGGTTCTTCTGCCTAGAGTACAGGATTATGAGGAGGAGGAGGAAGAGGAGAAACTAATATCTCACGTGACGTTGCTGAGGATGATTTTGATTCCCCACCAAGGGTTAATGAAGATTATTCATCATACACAGCATGTGGGACAAATAGCTGGCATGCTGAATCTACAATCCATGGAAACATATATAGATACAGAGGAGGCTGAATTAATGAGTATGCCGGGGCTGACCTCAACCAAACTCATGTTAAAGGGACAGGAAATTTGGCAGCAGTTAGTAATGTTCCTAGTAAGAGAAATGAAAGACTTGCCACCAAATAATCCATATTTAACTGTACCTTAATAAACACTGATGTGAAAAACTGTATTTTCAGTTGTTTTCATTGACAACGTTCTGCACAGTTCTCTTCATTGAACCAGTAATTTAGAGTTTTTATTATGTCACAGTTTGTGTACAGAATGCTAAACAAGAGCTATTGTCCTCTCAGAACCATGCTTACAATTCTGTGTGCAAACCGTGACACAGATAAATCTCCAGATCACTGGTTCTATGAAGAAAATTGTAACAGAATGCTGCCCATATAAACAAAACAATGCAAAATACAGTTTTTTACATCACTTTTTATTCAGGTACAGTTACAGAAGGATCGTTTAAGGTTAATGTATATCATTTCTGCAAATGGGAACATTATAAACAGCTGTGAATTAGAAATAATTTCCTGTCCTCTATAATTCAAACTCACAAAGCACTTCATAAGGCTACCATGAAAATTCTTGCTGTGCCTTTTACCTTTGTAGCCATAGACAGGAAGGTTCTGACTATATCTACACCTCCCCTGACCCTGAGGGAGTGATTCAAGCAGCTGGTCTTGAAACAGCAAATGTTAGCTTGGGAGCTGCACCCACCTAATAAAGATTCCAGAACACTGGACCTTAGAGCAAAAAAGGTGTACACTGCCTCCACCCTACTACTCAGGCAGGGTGGCATATCTGAGCTATTCTGTACATTACCAGCAGGCCCTGTAGAACACAATCTTGTCCTTATGTGAGAGCTTACCTTCCCAAGAGAAAACACATATTGCACATACTGTAAAAGCTGATTTGGAAACTGCAAAATACCATTCTCATGTGGCTGTTGATGTGAATGGCACTGCTACAGTGCTAGCAGATTCAATATCTGCCAGATTTCCATGGTACAGGACATACAAACCAAAACAATTGACATCCTTTTAAAGGTACCTCCTTATTTGGTGACAAAACTGAGGCCTACATGAAAAAGTTAATGAACAAAAGCAACTGTTAAAACTCTAACTGAAAAACAGAGGGCCTCTGTCCCATATATACCCTATAGAAGAGGAGGTATGTGAAGGGCTTACTACAGCAGAACCTATGTGCACCATGAATGCTCTGTTTAGAGGGGCAAAGGGAGAGGCAGAGGCAGGAGAGGAGGTAGGCAGAAAAAAAGAAAACACTATAACATGTAGGATAGTGTATGGCTCAATGCACAACAATGGCTATTCTCCTGAGAGAGGTTGCTATCCCCAACTGTTGACCTCGAGAGCGCAGCTTGAGAGGTCCCTCAGTTGGCATAGCAACCATGAGGTGGGAGTGTAGCCATGTTGTGCATTGGGAGACATACACTGTTCTGTATTGTGTATGGAGACAGGCTGTTTCCAATGGATAACGATCAAAAAACCACTCGCGACAGTCATGCTTAACCATCTGACAACTTTTACTGTTAATTGAAGCATTCAAACCATTGCAGCATTTGAAACACATCAGTTCATAAAAAGACTGTGTGCAGACATTACTGCAGCTGTACTGGTACTGAGGAGCCACTATATTGAGACCTGTGGAGATATACACTGGGGGGACACAGAGGAGGGTAATTGTTATATTGTGTAAAAAATGTACTCACATTATAGCAGCACTGCAACATCTTTCGTCGTTTCATACTTTTCAGGAACTCTTACGCTGTCTCTTCACTCCCCCCACCACATTGGGCGCAGCACTAGTGACACAGAAACAAAATAATGTCTGCTCTGGCCTGTGACCTCTGACTTTGAATCTGTTAACGCCCACATTCAGTCACTTTCCTGAAACAAATGCATGATTGATTGATGTAGACATTCCCTTTTAACTGACAGCTTCTGAATCACCTCATGGGTATTCTAGTATGATGTGCGCAGTGCAGCAGAATGAAAAGTGGTTCTGCTGCACTGCTGACATCACTACTGCAGCAGAACAACATTTGAGCTTCCACTGAAATCCATCGGAAAGAGCCTGTCTCCATACACTATATTTGGGTCCTAACCTCCAGGAATTCATCAGTATAGCTTTACAATAGCAATCAGTCCACTGAATTGAGTTGCCCTGGAGATATAATTTATGCGTAATTTGGAATCTTAGAATTGAAGCCAAGTTCAAATTCTGCACTGTGGTCACACTGCCACCAACAGTTAGATTTGTTTCTCTGCTTCAGTAGAACAGTCGCCCTAAAGTACAGCTCCATTCTTCTAGCCTCCAGAGCGGTTAGGCAATTTAATTTCTGTTATATTTATATTTAGTTATTTCATGATACACTGCAGTAGTTAGGTTGTTTTTGTTTCTTTTATTTATGTATATTGTGTTTTTTTCTGGTTCCCGATCAGTTCTCAAGACCCGGAGAAGGACGCAAGCTAACACAGTTCTCACCTTTAGGGAACCACTTATTCATGTGAACACAATATATATTTTCTTCCTAAATAACCACTTTTTTTAATTTTTATAGTGATTTTAGAGCACTAGAATCACGGTTCCAATATTGGAGGAACAAGCCACTGTTCCTAATAAATCTTTGAAACTGATAACAAAACCTCTGTCCTTATTCTTAAAACTATTGGTTTTGAGGTAAAAAAATTGTTGTGGCCCCATTTTTCAGGAACCGGATCAAGAACTTTTTTTAAGAGTCTTTTTTATAACCCTTTGGGCTCTACTATAATTTATTTGACTGTTTTGGGAACCAGTAAAAAAGATTTATGGTCCATCAGTATCTTAAAGTCTGTATCTTGAAGGTGAGCCCATCATCTCGGTTAGGGCTCTTCTGTGTTGGCCGTTTGTCTCCTGTGGCACCTCCCAGCAGTCCCATCAGGTGATAGGGTCCATAGCTCTAAGAGAAGCTTTAGCCATGCTCATCTTTGGTCGGTGGCACCCCAAGGTGTAGTAGTTAAGACTTCAGATGCCTGAGGGTAGGGTCCTCAGCCCACAGGGGTTCATTTAAATTTGCATACCAAGTCAACAGCATCTCTAAAAGCTGTTCTCCCTATGGCTGCCTAAGGTTCACCTAGTCTCATTCTGTATCCTTTCCCTTAGTTTCCATTCAAGGACTGGCCTCCTCACTGTTTTAAGGCTGGGTGAAAGCCTTTCAGCAGTCGCTGCTCTCCTTGTTCCACTCTTTGACGGGTGGGCTTCCTTTGTGGGGAAATTCCTTTAGTTGCAGAGATTGACTTGTGGCACTCCACAGCATTATCCTGTTAAAAGAATAGAGAGAGAGAGAGAGAGAGAGAGTTATCTCTCCAAAAATTCCCCTGAATTTCAAACTCTAAATTAACATTCTGAGATGTCACAATAATAAGTTCCCATGCCAGAAGAGATGGAAGCCGAGGCCATAAATCTTCAGAGATTTCCTCCACAGGGTTTTTTCTCTCCTGAGTGCTGAAGACCATAATGTAGTGTACGTAGTTAAGCATAGCATTACCTTGGCTTCCGCTATGAGTTGGGGTTGGATGGTGGCTCTTTATCCTTCAATCCTGCCATTCCTCTCTCCCTCATGGAACTCATGCCTCTGTCTGCTATCAGTTACTAGTTGCTGTCAGTCATTGCTCAAATCAGTCTCTATCTGTTATCAGTCATCACCAGTTGCTGTCATTCAGTACTCTACACTGTGTTCACCACCTACTACACAGTACTTTTGGGCTCCCTCCTTAGGTACCTTTAGCCTAAAAAAATTATGTTCCCTTAGCACCTCTAAGAGTAGAAACTTCTTGAGAGGGATCGTTTGCCTTCACAGTACCCCACCTGAGTGGTAGTCCCCCATGGGACAGAGAGTACAAAGGTCCAAAGTATCCATGAAAACAGTCAAACAATAAATTCATTCAACTACCTTCAGACTATCAACAATTTATTGCACAAGCATAACTCTTTTCTTGGGGCTCCTTCATAAAGTACCTCTAGCCTAAAGGAATTATGTTCCTGTGACACCTCTAAGGGTTTGAATGCTCCTCAAGAGGGTTCTTTTGCTTCCTACTACCCTGGGGTGATAGTCCCCACAGGACGGAGAGTGCAAACGGCTAAAGTGTCCATGTATAACAGTCAAATAATACATTCATTTAACTACCTTCAGCATAACTCCTCACTAAGTTGTGTACACCCATTGAACCAGCACACAGACTTAGGCAATGAATTTCTCTTTGCAGGAAACTCCTTGTTTGGTGACAAGACAGAGGCATCTGTGAAAATAGTGGATGAATACAAAACCACTTATAGAAATAACACAGAAAAGGAAAAGGTCTCCACTTCATACAGGCCTTATGGAAGTTGAAGCAGGGGTGGGGTTACTACACAAAGCCTTGTGTTCCCTATGAGTATCAACCCCAAAAAGGTTACTATAGGGGCATGAGGGGCACTAGGCATGCAGCTGCAGCACCAGAACCTTAGCCAAAGCCATAACAAAACCCCTAGCAGTTCTGCCCAAGTCCTCCAACGTTTGCCAGTTGGGTGAAGACTAGCTTACTAATTCCAGGAATGGGCAAGAATCACCACAGAGAAGTGGGTCCTGGAAGTAGTGAGTCAGTGTTTGTCCCTGCTGTTTAAAAAATTCCCAAAACTGCAGAAACCAAGATTTTTCTCATCTCACTCTCCAACAGAAAAAAATCCTGCTGGAGTTAGAGTTAAAGAAACTGCTGCTAGCAAGAGCAGTGGAGAAGGTCTGTGCTTCACAATGGGGCAAAATGCTATTTTCCAAATGCTTCCTAGCCTCATTAAGAAACAAGCATTTGTCAATGCCAAATGTTGATTGTGTTGTTCCGTTGAGCTTCGCTCACTGCCCCTCTGTCACCACTTGTTCTGTTTCTCCGGTGCTGTAGGCTGCTATTTTGTACTGGGCATCTGCCTGCGTTGGCACCTTTTTCTGCCCACAAAGAAATTTGCAGCTGTCCCGACAGAGCTCCATTGAGGTGGCTCACCCCTCTCTCAGTCGCTCATTCTTTTTCTCCTGGTGCTGCAGGCTGCCCTTTTGTACTGGGCTCCTGCCTCTGTCAGCAGCTTTTTCTGCCCACAAAGAAATCTGCAGCAGTCCTGACACAGGTCCGTTGAGCCTGCTCACTCCCCCTCTCTCACTCGCTTGTTCCATTTCTGCCGGCGCTGCAGGCTGGCCTTTTGTACTGGGCTCCTGCCTGTGTTGCTGCCGTTTTCTGCCAACAAAGAAATCCGCAGCAGTCATGATAAGGTTCCATTGAGGTCGCCACTCCTCTCTCAATCGCTCATTGTTTTTCTCCCGCGCTGCAGGCTGCCCTTTGTACTGTGCCCTGCCTCTTTGGCACCTTTTTTCTGCCCACAAAGAAATCCGCAGTGGTCATGATAGAACTCCGCTGAGCTCGCTCACTCCGCCTGTCACTTGCTCATTCTGTTTCTCTTGCGCTGCAGGCTGCGCTTTTGTACGGGGCCCTGGCTGTGTTGGCACCTTTGTCTGCCCACAAAGAAATCTGCAGCAGTCCTGACAGAGCTTCCATTGAGCTCGCCTCCCCTCTCTCACTTGCTTGTTCCGTTTCTCCCGGCACTGCAGGCTGCCCTTCTGTACTGGGCTCATACCTGCATTGGTGCCTTTTTCTGCACACAAAGAAATCTGCAGCAGTCCTGATTGAGCTCACTCCGTCCCCCTCTCTCACTCGCTCATACTGTTTCTCCCACCACTGCAGGCTGCCCTTTTGTACTGGGCCCCTGCCTGCATTGATGCCTTTTTCTGCCCACAAAGAAATCCACAGCAGTCTCAACAGAGCTCTGTTGAGCTCAGTCACTCCCCCCTCTCATTCGCTTGATCTTAATCTGTCCCAAACACTGATTTCCCACAGTGACCATGCTGTTCTGCGGCTTGGAGTGCAAAAACATATTTTGGCCAGAATGTGAAAAATGACAGCTGTACTCTTCATAAGGAGGTGTGAAGAAATGCCAGTGTTGAAAATGTGGCGTGAAAATATTACAAATTTGTGAAGTTACAAGGGTGCGTGGAAACAGTTCAACGCATGCCTGTAACACAGTCATTTTATGGAGTTTCATCACCAAATTTTCAACATAGGGATTTTAGGACCTCTGCTCATGAACAATGTCACTGTCATTTTCTTAATCTGTCCCGAACACTGATTTCTCACAGCGACTGCGTTATTCTGCACCAGAAGTGCGAAAACACATTTTGGTCAGGGTGTGAAATATGACAGCTGTACAGTTCATAAGGAAGTGTGAAAAAATGCCAGTGTTGAAAATCTGGCTTGACAATATTACAAATCTGCAAAGTTACAAGGCTGCATGGAAAGTGCGCAACGCACATTTGTAACACAGTCATTTGATGGACTATCATCACCAAATTTTCAACATAGGCATTTTAGGACCACTGCTAACGAACAGTATCACTGACATTTTCTTAATCTGTCCAGAACAGTGATTTCCCACAGGGACCGTGCTATTCTGTGCTGGAAGTGCGAAAACACATTTCGGCCAGGATGGGATAAATGGCAGCTGTACTTTTCATAAGTAGGTGTGGGAAAATGGCAATGTTGAAAATCTGGAGTGAAAATATTATAAATTCGCGAGGTTACGAGCGTGCGTGCAAACTGCACAATGCATGCTCGTAACACAGTCATTTTAAGGAGTATCGTCACCAAATTTTCAACATAGCTATTTTAGGACCTCTGCTCATGAACAGTGTCACTGTTATTTTCTTAATCTGTCCCAAACACTGATTTCCCACAGCAACCGCGCTATTCTGCACCGGAATTGCGAAAACACATTTTGGCCAGGATGTGAACAATGACAGCTGTACTGTTCACAAGGATGTGTGAAAAAATGACAATGTTGAAAATCTGACATGAAAATATTGCAACTCACAACGTTACGAGTGTGCGTGAAAGTAACCGGCGCAACGACGTCAGAAATAATCATTTTTTGATTTTTTCCACGAATTTGCAACATAGGCTTTTTGAGAGCCCACCATGAACACTGGCACTGCCATTCGTTCAATCAGTCACGTAAGGTGATTCGCGAGTGACCAGAAATCACTTTTGGGCTGAAAACGCCATGACAGTGGCAGAATTCACGCATTGGTCCCAAAACCCCATGTTGAACATTTGGTGCCAAAATTCCAAAAATGCCTGAGATATGCATCAATGTTGGAAAACCCTATTTATACCATTATACAGCTTACCAGCATTTCCTCAGTTCAGCGGTCGGCTTTGAAGAGTGCAGGCGTGTGCCAGGCCACTGAAGATGTCGCGCCAGACTCCGGAGGTAAGTATGGGGTGGGGGTGGGGAGGCAGGATGCGCAGTGGGTGAGCGGGTAGTGGGAGGGGCAGGGAGACAGCGAGGACTGTTTTCTTTTCCACAGGTAAAAAAAAACAAAAAAAATTTAGGGACTTTTTTTTTTTACAGGGACATGTGGCACACTGGGGTGAGCTCCCAGCATGCCAACAGAGTGTTTTTGTTGGGGGGGCAGCTGTAGCTGACAGGGATTGGGCACCCCCATCGGCACAAAAGGGAGGACAGCAAGAGCCGAGGGGGATTGGGCACCCTCTCGGCACAAATCTACTGGGTGTTTGTGGGGGGGGGGCATTATGCCAACGGGAAGTGGGCTCCTCCATCAGTACATGAAACTAGAAGGGTGGGACATAATGCTGACAGGGAGTGAGCTCCCCCATCGGCAACATCAAAGTACAGGGCAGGGGCACTGAAGTCGACAGGGATTGGGGCCCCTGTCGGCAAACAGAAACTGTTCTGTGGGGACGCATGCTGCCGAGGGGGATTGAGCACCCCCTCGGCACTGGGGGTTACTTAATATTGTTTTTGGAAACAGCGGCAAGCCGCTGCGGTGTTCACAAACAATATTACACTTGGCAACATTCCGCCCAGCAATGACGAGTCACTCCCTCATTGCAGCGAATGGCTGATGCTGCAATAATGGCAGGCCCTGATTGCAGCGGCTGAAATGTTTCAAGGTGGTGGCATGCTGGCTGAACTAGTATCGGCAGCAGCGTGCCATGGCATTGGGGAAAGTGGGTCAAGCCTTTAAAGGCTGTGGGGGCATTGGCCACAACAGTGCCGTGCCTCCACAACCTGCTTCTGGAAAGTTGCCGCAATATGTTTCTTGCGCATGTGCACAATCAACATAAAAAGGAGAGTGGAAACCCATTTTAGTAGTAGTAAAAGGTTTTATTTCTGACATCAGAAACAGGATAACCCAGTTTAGCCATAGCTTATTTACAATGGGGTCCTACGTTGGGCTGGCAGTATAGCCTAGAGGTTAGAGGAACGAGGTGTGAACAGGCTTGGTACATCCAGCAGACCAGACCTGAGTTTGATTCTCACAACCTCCACTTGCATACTGTGTGACTCTGAGCAAGTCACTTTAGCGCCCAGTGCTCCCGGGTCGCCCCTGAAAACAGGCACTTGTGCCTGGTGGGCCTTACCCGGTTACCAAAGACTAAAAAAAAAAAAAAAAAAGTTGCAATCAATATCAGTTACATATTAAAAGTACAATGACATACATATAAATAAAATCATACAGAACAGGTAGCAAAAAAGAAAAGACATACTATAAACATATCACTCAAATACAACAGCTTTTTAGAAAAAATGCAGTGCTTCCAAGCCATGTTTTCAAAGGATTCCAGGGCATTTTATTAACATGTGGCTTCAAATGTCCCAGCAAAGAATTCCATAGCTTTGGCCCTTCATATACATAACAATGTTGCCCCTTCACTGTTCTCATACAAGGTACCCTAAATTTTACTTATCCTGTGGAGCGCAACCCTTCCTTAACTTTCTGCTCTTCCAACAGTTCTATCACATAACCTGGTGCCTTTTTAGAGTAACAACGATGGGTCAAGTGTTGTGCATGTATATTACGTCGTTCCGTCAGGGATGCCCAATTTAAGCAAGCAATAATACCTGACAGGGTGGGTGGTATTGGGCTATACCCACCCGCCAGGGGCATGATGAGGCCCGACTCCGAAGGTGGAGGATCTTATAGCCCCTGGAAGGGTGGGTATAGCCCATACTGCCCACCCTGGGGGGTATTATTGCACTTAGAAAATTGGATATGATTA
The DNA here is from genome assembly GCA_016271365.2 of Neoceratodus forsteri. Classification (NCBI taxonomy): domain Eukaryota; kingdom Metazoa; phylum Chordata; order Ceratodontiformes; family Ceratodontidae; genus Neoceratodus; species Neoceratodus forsteri. Next base: position 215,626,432 of record CM057456.1, read on the forward strand.
TAAAGAATTAGACAGACACAAAGTTTAGTGATTTAAAATGTGAGGAATTTATTTTTAAAACAGTACAACTATGGGGAGAAAAAAATAGTCCCTGGTAAAATAATGTATTTTATTGAACAATCAGAAGTGGGAACACTGACTGAAACACCAGGTCATTATACGGATGAAGAAATAGTGGTAAGTGGATGAGAGGAGTTGTGCACTTTGTGGTGTTTATTGGTACAAGGAGTCGTGATGGAAGCAAATGAAGTGTACTCGAGGAGGGAACGGTATTTTTTTGATGGTTTGGATGGGCATGAAGTGTATGAGATGTAGGCTTTAGTGGACCTGCCGATCCCCCACCACGTCCCCTGCTTCCAAAGTAACTCAGAACATGAGAAGAGTACATTTAGTGCTTTAATGTGTAAATATGACAGGTTTTTTTTCACTGACCTGGTCGGTATTGTTGGGTTTGTGGGCTGTTTGTATTGCCGTACTGCTTTCCTGTGACTGCCCGAACTGTATTGCACTTTCTGGTAGTTCAGCAGCACTTGTTTTGGTTATTTTTGGAGGAGGTTCATAAAAAAATGTTGTCTTCTAAGTCCAGCAACATTTGCCTGAGTCCTGGTAAGGTGACTATGCCAAAATTTATTAAGAAGTCTGACATTTTTTTACTTTATTCGGCGGTCGAGTTTAAAACTCCCACTTCCGTGTTATGGTATGCCGCACGAATGTTCACGATGTAGACAAAGCGATGCAGGTGGCACATTGATTTCTGTTTTGTTATTGGGCAAAAGGGTCTGGCACTCGTTCAAGGTGGGCATTGTTGACTGATAGATGCCCAGCTAGACGAGTGTCTCAGCCAATCAGGAATAAGAAGTGTTTGCCCATTTTCTAAAGCTTTGTAAAGAACGCCAATGATGCATATTTCAGGGTGCATCCAACACAAAACATGCATATCTATTAAAAGTTACATCTAATCTTCCCAAAACAATATTAGCAGCTCCCTTATACACCACATCACCATAATCTATTAATGGTAGTATCATGGAGTTCACCATTTTTAACCTGGTGTGAAGTGAAAGGCAGCTTTTATGTTTATACAGCACCCCAAAGTTCTTGTTTAATTTTTTAATCAGGTTATCTACATGGACAACCCATTTACAATGGGAGTCCATCCAGACTCCTAAATATTTATAGTATTCCACAGGAGTCAAGTTATACCCATTCAGTGTTTTTATGTCTAATTTCTATGTCATGTTTTTATTAAAAAATAACATCACCTGTGACTTCAGAGGGTTCAAAACCAGACCATGATCCCAAAAAGAAGTTTGTAGTATATTAAGTTTTTTTGCAACTTTACCTGAATTTCCTCGATAGATTTACCTTCAGAATAAAGTATTGGTATCATCAGCATACAAATGATGTCGAACATTGATGTCCGACACCGTTTGTATATATATATTAAACAAAATGGGTCCTAATACTACCCCTGTGGTACACCTGATTTAATGTCCAAATAGTTGGATACAAAATTGTTACCCAGTCTAACCCTCTGCTGTCTTCCTTCCTTCCAGGTAGCCATGGAACCAGTTCAGGGCCTCCTGGCTGAGGCCAACAGTCCCTAAGTTCTTAATTAACACCTGATGATCTAGGGTGTCAAATGCTTTCGACAAATCTATAAATATGGCCCCAATTAGGAGGCCCTTTCCATGGCCACCTGGATGTCTGACACAACCTTAACTAGCGCTGTACAGTAGTTGTACTATGTTTTGCTCTAAAACCTGACTGATATTTATTATATTTTTCCAAATAACTGTTTAGTTGAGCAACTACAGTTCTTTCAAATATTTTTGAGGTGACCAAAAGTAGTGAGATGGGCCTATAGCTTCGCATGTCATTTTTGTGGCCTCCCTTTAGTGTGGGTATCACCTCTGCCTGTTTCCAGGCCAGAGGGTACTCACCTGTACTCAATGAAAGATTAAAGAGATCAGCAAGTATTGTGACCACCAAAGGTGCAGCAATTTTAAGCAAAAAGAATGAAATCCCATCTGGACCTTGGGCTTTATTTATATTTTTAACAATTCCCTAAAAACCTGATCAGGAATGATATCTTGAAAACAGAAGGCCAATCCACTTTTTTCCCCCTTTTCTTGGCTCTCTTTTTGCTGGGTTTTACCAGGAGGGCAGGATGTATTAGTCTGAGATGTCCCCATAACAATAAACATTTCATTTAGCATAACAGCTACCTTATCCAAAAGTTTTAAAGAAACATCATTTACCATGAAAGCATTTGGTAACTCTGAATTCCCTTTTCCCTGCAATTTTTTAACCATGTTCCAAAAGTCCCTAGGATTTGTATTGCTGTCTGTCCCTAAACTTGATGGATAATAATCAGATTTTGCCTTCCTTATTTGTTTAATATACAGATTACGTGCAGCACTGTAGAAGACTCTCTCCTTTTTCTCTTAGCTAATCTCCATGCTTCATCCCTATTTTTGCACTAGGTTCTTAGTTTTGCAGTATACCACAGAGAGTTATTCTTTTTTACTTTCTTACTCTGGATTGGAGCAAAGATGTTGCATGAAGACATAAATTCACTACAAAAGTAGGACCAAGCATTATCTATGTCAGGGATCATTGTCAGTCTGTCCCAATTCCTTGTTTCCAAGTCCATCATAAAGGATGTGTAATCCAGATTTGTAAAGCTTCTGTAAAATTTAATTTGAGATATGCCCAATATCTTATCAGTTTTTCTAATGCAGAAGGTAATCTGATAGTCGCTAAATGAATCTGGTAATACACCAGATACTGAATATTTTATTGGGTCAGAAGTAAACATTAGGTACAAAATAGTGGAAGAGCTAGGAGATTTAGCATTCAGCCTTGTAACAGCAGTTATTAACTGGGACAGCCCCAATGTTGTTTTAAAATCTGTCGGTTTACTAGTGGGAGACACCCTGGCCCAGTCTATATTCAAATCCCCCACAACCATGAGTTCATGGTTTTCCCTGTAGGGAAACAACAATTCTTAAAGAACAAGAAGCTGTTAGTCATCTCCCTTTGGAGGAAGCTAACATCCCACTAATAATAATGGTCGACAATAAGGGATTTTAATTTCCAAGGCTATCCTTTCCATGCCCGGTGTACTAACACAATCCATATATTTAATTTCCAAAGCTGTAGTACCATATATCAACCCCCCCTCCCCTTTTCCCACAACCATGCCTCCATGTTAGATAACCAGGTATTTGGATCTCTTTGTCTTGTACTTTTTTACTTAGCCAGGCTTCAGTTATAATTATAACCTCTAACTTACATTCCAAAACCCACTCTTGTATCATATCAAATTTCGGGACAATAATCCTAAAATTTAATTGAACAAATGAGAGATTAGTACCTTTTAAGATGTCAGCTATAGGCATATTTTCTTCACTTGGCCTTGGATTTAGATGGATGTCACCAGACATCATTAAGCTCAAAATTATAAGAATTTTTAATTTGGCAGTCATCCCAAGCCGCCTCATAAAGAGCCTTTGTATCAGTAAACCAAAATGATGTTTATAATGTACCCCATGGCTCAGTTTTCATTTACTTACTAACAGTGCAGCTAATTTTCCCAAGATAGTACACTGAGTTTGAGTTAGCATCTGAGCTGTTGGTCTTACTCTACACGCCAGGGAGTTGGAAAAAGGAGTTAGGGTATCCCCACACAGTTTGGTAGATATTTTTCCCAGGCTAAACTGAGTCATACCATCGTGCTTGAGGTATGCAATAGTAAGACAAACAGTCCAGATTACTATTAAGTTGGTAATTAATCTTGTACCCATGACATGCATCCAACAACAAAAACTCTACAAAAAAAAGCTCAAAATACAATCTACCAAATCAGTTTATATATACCTAAGGATGTTTACCTAGCACTCTGCTTTATATTTGAATTTAGGCTTCTAACTACAGCAAGTTGTTGCTACGAATAAACAAATTGGTATTTTAAAGCAGTAGTGCAACAAACTTTTTTTTTTTACTCTTCTGTAGCAACACAGATGTTATAACTGGTCTACGTTTAAAAATAAACTTTCGTTTTTAATAACTTTTATTTTTTTATGTTTTTCAGATTTGGGTCACCTCTTGATCAGCACAGACCCTCGCCAAGATCGCCATTTGCAAACAGAGTGCATCATGGTGATTTTTGTGAGCCAGCATGACCCCCACAATGCACTTCTGTTTGCCCATAATTGAAAGCAATGTTTACGTCCTTGCTCTGTGCACGTTCACGAAGATTGCTGACACAGTAATCACTGTAAAATGTCAGCTACAGTACTACATGTGAAATCCTCTGTGTTTTCTGAAACCGCCATTTCAGAAAACACAGATAATCTGTTTTTGTGGGCAGTGCTGTAGCTAACATTTTTACATTGTTTATGAATGTGCATGGAGCAAACAGTACACTTACAAAATTGTTGGGTTTCGTCTCTCAACTCCCCATCCTGTCACACACACACACACACACACACACACACACACACAATAAATTGCAAATCACTGCTTTGCTCTTCTTGCCGCCAGATTTACAGAGGGTCACAAAAAAACACCATCGCTGCACCACCATAATACTGAAATTCTGTAATGTCCATACAACCCCAAATTCCACTTATAGTGGCACCCCTTCCATCCAGTGACCAGTCTATAACCTCCCCCTCAGCCACCGAATAAAAAGTTATCCACTTCATCTTCTTTCAGCACTTGCAACACTCATAAGGACAGGAGCACACAAAACGTTTTACCTCGCTATTATGCGAATGTCTTGCTTTGAACTGTGGAGCTGCTGTATCTGTGTTTAACCCGTGTTTTGAGCTCACAAATGCTTTTCTGTTTTTGCATCTGCAACACGATTGTGTGTTCCTGCCCTTACGAGTGCTGGAATAAGTAGTATATCACACTGGAAGCTGATTGTTCGTATGGTGTTTGTGGGCTGAATGAAAATAGTGGTCGCTGAATTTCGCATGGATTAGGTCATTCAGCCAGGAAGCAGCACGGTAATGTAGCGAAACAAATAAATTAATTCATTTTTTTCTGATTGTCTGAAAAAAAACTGTTTGCCCTGTATACATTTGGTGAACATTGAGCTATTGGAGATTAAAGTGTCTGCCAAATAAGAATAAATACGTGGATCTGTTTGTACTAAAAATAGTTAAGTTTCAGTAATGCCTGTGTGCAGATAGGAGGGCTTCACGAGGTGTGTAGCCACTTGACCCAAACATTTGCTGAATTATAAAATGTGCAGTACAAACCACATTTCTGACGTGCAAGACATATGAACTCTTGTATGCAGTCTTTGGTGTGCAAACTCCGTTATAACACAGCTCTGACCTAATTGCTATTTACTTACTTTTCAAGATGATCTCCAAATCTAAATGAACACTCATTCGAGAGTGTAGAAAAGTTCTAAAACACAAAAGTCCTCTGCATAAGATGTAGTGTGACAGACTTTTGATTTTCCCACATACTATACGGGAATGTGCACGCAGGAACGACGCTGCAAATCAACAAATGCATCATGGGAATTAGGGTAGGAAAACAAACATGTCTGGTAGAGATTTATTTTGTGCAAATTAATATAACTTTTTTATAAATAACTATTTAGTGCTCTGTATGTAAAAGTATTATATTGAACAGCAGTCGGAAGACTGAGCAAATCAAACGCACAGATAATGACACAAACTTTATTTTGTAAGACTGTTCTTGCACTGCTGCTTTAATTATATTACTTACTTTATTAAATACTACCCAGTTTCTGTATGAATATATATATAAACTGTTTACAAGACACCTATCATTTATACTTCAAACTGCTACCCTATTTCTGTATTTTAAAAACATATAAAATGCAATATTTTATTTGTCTTTTAGGCTCACCTCAAGAGGGATGTTTCTTTAGGCCTGAGATATCTGAACAAACATAAAAAAGTGAAGATTCAAGACCGTCACATTGGGTTCAGTTCACAGCCCTTCCCTCAGCACCAAGGGTTTTCACAAAGTGCCTAGCTGTGGTGGCAGCACATCTGAGAAGGCACTGTGTGGTGGATTTTCCTTATCTGGATGACTGGCTAGTCTCAGGAAAAACACAGCAGAAGGCAAGCTTCTCCATACAAGTGGTTAAAAGCACCTTCAAGGGCCTAGGATTCCTGATAAATCTATAGAAGTCACAAACAGAACTAGCTCAAGTATTGAACTTCATAGATGCATAGCTGGATACCCCACAGGGAAAAGCTTTTCTTCCTCAGGCAAGGGTATTAAGTCTGATCACCACTGCAAAATCCTTCACACTAAGCCAGCCAAGGCCTACAAGGAATTTTCTGCAACTGCTGGGACACATGGCCTCTTCCACTGCAGTGGTACCAGGGGCCAGGTTCCAGATGATGGGCATTCAGTTCCACTTAAGGGACCACAAGTCCAAAAGGTGGTGGGACCCTCTGTCCAAGCTAGTGCTAGACACAGAAACTTTGATAAGAGTACTAGCGTGATGGAAGGAAGAGGGCATCCTCAAGAGAGGGCATTCCCTTCCTCCAGCAATCCCCAAAAGTATCCTTACAACAGATGCCTGACTCCTAGGGTTGGGCACCCACCTGTAGGATCTCAGTGTGAGTGGCACCTGGAGCATACAGGAGTCTCAGGAACATGTCAACCTCCTGGAGATAAGGGCAATGTTCTTAGCAATGCAGGCCTTGTCCTTCCAAATACTGGGTCAGTCTGTTCATATCCAAACAGACAACACCACAACAATGTGTACATAAAAAAGTAGGGAGGAACAAGATCCTCAAGGCTATGCACAGAAGCCATAAAGATCAGGAACCTAACCTATTCCCTGGATGTAGAGCTATCTGCAATACACCTACCAGCAAAAGACAATGTCCTGGCAGATTCACTAAGCAGAATCAGCCAAGGAAACCACAAGTGGACGCTGAACCAGCAAGTGCTGGCACCAGTGTTCAGAAGGTGGGGTACATCAGAAATAGACCTGTTTGCTTCCTGGGAGAAACAACCAGCTCTCATGGTTCTGTTGCAGGCCCCAGCAATAGAACAAAGTGACACAGAAACGTCACACAAAATAAATACAAGGCTGTCAAACGATGAATTCAGTGCAGTGGTTTGTTGGTGAGTACTCCATCAGAGAGTGTGACACCATCCAGCCTGGCACTTTGAACACAGAACGGTTCTTCCTCAAGGGGAGGGATCTGGTCCAAAAAGTAAATCAATTTATACAGTTGAGATAAAGGGCCAGACTTAAAAAACATCAACAAGATAGCCCCAGATAATAGGAATACTTAAAAAAAAAACATTGGGTGGTATTGAGTACAGACGGGTATCTGAAAGGTAGCATAAGAGACCAAAAGTAGTTTACAGAAAAACTGCTCATTTAAAGGATTCACTAGTTAGAAGCCACTATCACAATAAAAATAACAAAAAACTACTACCAGGCTTTCTACAACAACCCTTAGGTTTTCACAGATGTGGAATTTGTAATGCATGCCACTATGCTAACCACGGCAACAAATTCACAAGTCCAACAAATAATTCTGCTTATGAGGTCAGATATCTCACAACTTGCAGAACAGAATACATTGGCCTGGATATTCCGACTGCACCGGGCAGTGGCGCAAGCCTGGGTGCAGCGTAACTGGGCTGTGCCATGGCATGGACCAGGCGATATTCAGTGGTGCTGCGCCATGGCTCAGCACCGTTGAATATTGCACAGAGGGTGCGCACACTGCACCAGCACAAGACAAAGAACAGGAGCAGGGGGATGTGCCAGTGCAAGTGCAGGTGCGCTAGGCGCATCACTCGCGATATTCTGTATGGGGCATACAAATGCGGCCATTATGCTTGCAAGGCGCGAATGAGGCTATTTGCATGTCATTATGGACCCATTTGCATGTGATGCACCGATCCCCAGTGACTTGCGCCTGGTGCCCTGCCCAGCTGCAGCCGTTGGGGATCGACACCCTGCTGTGCCATTGAAATCCCCCTGCTCCCATACGCCCAATCACGGGCGTATGTATAAATAAGATCCCTGGTGGTCCAGTGGGAAGCCCCTACTGCCCGATCATGGGCATTTGTAACATCAGAACCCTGGTGGTCCAGTGGTAATCCCCCCCATCATCTGATCGTGGGCATTTGTAAAATCAGGTCCCTGGTGGTCTAGTGGTAAGCCCTTTTTGGCCCGATTTTACACATGTGAACAAACAATTCTCTGGTCCAGTGGTACCCTCCCACCCACCCACAGAGGCTCTCACCACCCAGCACCCCCGTCATTGGTGGGTGGCAGCACCTGTCCACATCCTCGGCCACTCGCCCGAATGACTGCATAGTACGAGCCGTACACCTATTGGTCCACTGCGTGACATGGCATGCAGACCATACTTGTACTAAACAGGCCCGATATGTGAATAAACACATTGGGCCTGTGTAGTACAGTATGGTTCTGATGTCCATTGGTCCAAGTAGTGGACCAATAGGCGTACAGATCATAGTGTACACTGTCATTCAGCGGGCGGCCGGGCAGCATGCAGGTGGTGCTGCCGCCGCGAGATGAGGGGTGCTGGGTGGCGAGGACCTCTGTGGGTGGTAGGGAGGGGTACCACTGGACCACCAGGGATCATTCGTTCACATGTGCTTGCGATCGGGCGAAAAGGGCGTACTACTGGACCACCAGGGTTCTGGTTTTACGAATGCCCGCGATCGGGTGGTAGGGGCTTCCCACTGGACCACCAGGGATTTTAAACTTACATATGCCCACGATTGGGTGACGGGGTGGGGGGGCACATGTCTACCAGGTCAGGGTGCTTGTGGACAGTGTACCTGCTGGCCGGGTGGCTGCCCATGGCTGGCGGCTGTTGTACTGCACCATGCACTACAGCTGCCCGCCTGTGGGTGGCCGGCATTAGAGCCGTTTTGTTTCAGCTGAACTCTGAGCACCAGTGTGCAGCGCATGTAGGGGTTACACCAGCATATGCGCCGCACATCCCAGGCTGAATATCGGGATGTGCTGCATATGCATGGGCACGCCCCCTGCATCTGTGCAACCCCTTTGAATATCCAGGCCATTGTGTATGTGATTTGGTGTGACTGTCTTTCACTGTACATAGGTCGGACTATCCGACCTATGAAGGACAGGATTCCAGAACACGTTCCCTTGATAGTTTCTGATAAATGTGATATACCAGTGGTGAAGCATTGGTGTAAACACCATGGTGGTCACCTAAAAGTCTTTCACACAATGGGAATTGACCATATTCCCGTTAACCCCAGAAGAGGTGATAATTGAAAGCGGTTTCTCCAAAGAGAAAACTGCTTAGTTTATGTTCCTGGAACTCTGAGACCTATTGGCCTTAATGACAGGTGGGATATTGTCCCATTTTAGGAGTCATTTTTTCTGCCTCTGCAGTTTACTTGTATTGCTATTATATATTTATCATTACCAGTGTATTAACTAGTTTTTCAATATTTGTTGTTTTGTTAGCTAGTTTTTTTGAACTTTGTTGTTTTCTTAGAAACATAGAAACATAGAATTTGATGGCAGATAAGGATCGCTTAGCCCGCCTAGTCTGCCAATTTTCCTACCTAACAGATAAGCTGCAGATCCTAGTTAACCAACAGTTTACTTCCTCCTACCCCCCACTAGGACTGCCTTATGTCTGTCCCATGCATTCTTGAATTCCCCCACTGTTCTTGACTCCACGATCTCCTCAGGAAGCTGTTCCATGCATCCACAACCCTCTCTGTGAAAAAATACTTCCTCACATTACCTCTGAGCCATTCCCCTCTATCTTCAAATTGTGCCCTTGTTCTTGCGATCTCTTTTCTGAAAGCTGCCACCTCTTGGACTTTGTTGATTCCTTGAGGTACTTGAAAGTTTCTATCATGTCCCTCTCCAAACTTTCCTCAAGGGTATACATATTAAGCTCCTTTAGTCTTTCTTCATGTCTTCTGGTGCAGACCGTGACCATTTTGGTTCCCTCCTCTGGACAGCCTCCACTCTGTCTATGTCTTTGGGAGATGGGTCTCCAGAACTGCACACAGTACTCCAGATGGGGTCTCACCAACTGTCTGTACTGAGGGATAACAACTTCCTGTTTTCTACTATTGATGCTCTCCCTATGCATCCCAGTATCCCCCAGCCTTCCTTACTGCCTTCTCACATTGCTTGCCCACCTTTAGGTCATCTGATATAATTACCCAGGTCCCTTTCCATTTTTACTGTTGTCAGTATCTCACCCCCCATTGTGTACTCTTCCCCTGGGTTTTTGTTTCCCAGGTGCATTACCTTGCACTTCTTTGCATTGAATCTGAGCTGCCATACATTTGACCATTCCTCCAACCTTGCCAAGTCCCTTCTGATCCTTTCCACTCCATCTGGTGTATCAACCCTGTTGCAGATCTTTGTGTTGTCTGCAAAGAGGCATACTTTTCCTTCCAGTTCCTCTGCAATGTCACTTATAAAGACATTAAAAAGGACCAGTCCCAGTACTGAACCCTGCGGTACCCTGCTAATAACCATCCTTTCTTCACTGTGGACTCCATTTACTACTACCCTTTGCGTCCTGTTGTCTAGCCAATTTTTTATCCAGGCTACCACCTTGGGACCCACTCCAAGGCTGGCTAACTTGTGTATTACTCTTTTGTGTGGGACTGTATCAAATGCCTTGCTAAAATCTAGGTAAGCCATGTCCACAGCCCCTCCCTGGTCTACTACTTTGGTCACCCAGTCAAAGAAATCTATTAGATTCGTCTGACACAACCTTTCCATCGTGAATCCATGCTGCCTTGGGTCCTGTGCCCCACTGGCCTCTAGGTACTCAACAATTCTTTCCTTCAGAAGTGATTCCATCATTTTACCAACCACTGAGGTCAAACTAACTGGTCTGTAGTTTCCTGCCTCTGTCCTACTCCCACTTTTGTGAAGAGAAATCACATCCGCCCTCCTCCAGTCCTCAGGTACCACCCCATCCTCCCATGATTTGTTAAAGAGAGTAGTCAGTGGTGTCACTAGTTCTACCCTTAGTTCTTTTAGAATTCTTGGGTGAATCCCATCGGGCCCCATTGCTTTGTCCACCTTCAATTTTATTAGTTCTTTCAGAACCCTTTCTTCTGTAAATGGACTGGTACTGACCCCTGTCTTTGAGTGTTTCTCTTGTTTGGTTTAGGTACCTCCCCCTCCTCTTCCTTTGTGAATACTGAGCAGAAATATTCATTCAGTATCCCTGCTTTTTCACTGTCACCCTCTACCCACATTCCTTCCCCTTTATTAAGCCTCAGTATCCCTCCTTTGGTCTTTCTTCACTCCCTAATGTACCTATAAAAGCTCTTATCCCCATTCTTAATAGAGTTGGCTATCCTTTCCTCGGTTTGGGCCTTTGCTATTCTGACTGCCTTCCCAGCCTCTTTCTGCTTTAACTAATAAAGTTCTCTGTCCTGCTTCTTCTGTGTTTCCTTATATTTCCTGAATGCTGTCCTTTTCTCCTTAACCTTCCCTGCCACCTCTTTTGAGAACCATAGTGTTTTTTTCCTTCATTGTGTTTTGTTGATTTGCTTTACACAAAGGCTTGTTGCCTCTGTGATGGCTGTTTTGATTACTCCCCATTGTTCCTCCACCCCTCCTTCTTGCTTGTTTGCTAGTGCTTTTCTGAGGCACTCTCTCATTTTCCCAAAGTCAGCCCTCCTAAAGTCCAACGCTCTTACTTTTGTATGGCTTAATTATATGGCTGTGTTTATCGTGAACCACACTGTTTGGTGGTCGCTTGTTCCCAGATGGCTACCCACTTCTAAATCTGAGATTCTTTCTCCTCCCTATTTGGTCTAAGATTGCTCCCTCCTGAGTGGGTTCCAATACTAGCTGTCTGAGGCATGCCCCCTGTAGAGCATCAAGAATGACCCTGCTCTTGGATGTGCCTGCACCAAAGGTGCTCCAGTTAACATCTGGCATATTCAGGTCTCCCATCAACAATATCTCCCCTTTTTCTGCCATTCTAAGGAAGCCTTCTATCATTTCCTTGTCCATTCCCTCCCCCTGAGATGGGGGTCTGTATACAACCCCCATGCGGATTGTGGTGCCATTTCCTGTCTCCAGGGTGACCCAGAGTGTCTCATCTGCTCCCTGTTTACTCTTTAGTTCTGTTGCTTTGATCCCTTCCTTTACATAGAGAGCTACTCCTCCTCCTCGTTTACCCTCCCTGCCCCTTCTGTAGATTGTGTACACTGATACGTTGACATCCCAGTCATGGTTCTCTGTGTACCATGTTTCTGTGACTGCCACAATATCCAGGCAACCCTCTTCCATCAAGGCCACTAGTTCAGGGGTCTTGTTACACAGACTACGGGCATTGGTACTCATCACCCTCCACTTTTTGATGGCCTTACCCCTTTTAGCCCCATTCCTGTCCTTACTGCCTTTGCCTTTTTTTACATTTACCTCTGTCCTGCTCCCTAATGACTTCTCTACCTTGGTGTTTACCTCACTAATTACCGTGTTTTGTGGGGGAAGGCTGGGATTTCCCTGCTCCTTTTCAGTGCCTCCCCCCTTGGCTAGTTTAAATGCTTGCCAATGAAGCATTTAAACCTCTCACCTAGATCCTGGTTCCCTCGGACAGATGCAGACCATCGCACCAGTATAGGGTCTGCATCCTCCAGGTGGCTCCCAGTCCTCAACGAGGCAAAACCCTGAGCTCCACACAGGTTTTCAACCATTCATTGAATTCCCTGGTGAGGAGTACCCTAGCATCACCATTGCCATAGACAGGCAGCACCTCCGGGAAGGTTACTGTATGCACTACTTGTCTAAGGCCCCTCCCCAACTCTACAAACTCCTCTTGCACTGCTCTGATCCCATTCCTAGCCAGGTCATTTGTCTCTAGGTGGACAATGACATCCAGCTCCCTCCCTCGTGCAGCTGCTCCCACGATCCTGAGGATTCGCATCCTGTCCCTCCAAGCCGTGGCACCAGGCAGGCACCTCACCTCCCTCCCCTTCCTCCCCCATTTCTACCCCTAATGACTGAGTCCCCCATCAGGAGTTGTTTCCTTCCCCTGTGGGGTCTCATGCCACCCTCCTGTGGGTCTCCTTTGTGAAGGTTCCAGCATCCTTCTTGGTCTCACTGCAGGTGCTTCTGTAGAGGAACCACTATCCACCAGAAGAGTGAATGAAGTGTGGAGAGGTACAGCTGGAGGGATGCAACTCTGTTCCACCACCCTCTCCCTCCCTGAGCCCACCCTGGTCCAGCCTCTCCTCTTTCTTGGCAACCTCTGAGGTAGTGGCATTGGCGATGGTGGTCCCTGGGTGGGGGAGGAGGTTTCATGAATCCTAGCCAGGTCAGCCTGGAGATGGGCAACCTCCTCCCTCAGGCCAGAGAGAGGCCTGCAAATAGGGCAGCATCGCAGCCTCCAGAATGTCTCCCAGAACACTGCCGCCCCACAGCCATTGTACTGCACCACTCCCATCATGTCTTATTTTGTGTCCCCTCTCCTGTTTCTCTGTATGCTTACTCTCTCCTCTCCTTACAACTCTCACCCTTCCTATTCTGGGACAGCAACTTCCTATATTCTTCAGTAGCCTCCTTCTTCCTTGCTCAGTGTCAGACCACCAGCAGCTGGGGGGTGGAGAGTGAGCTACTTTTTTCCTTTAGGGTTGACAAAACCAATGTTTCTCTATGATCCTTCCCTTCCTACTGCCAAACAGGAAGTTCCTGTTGACAGTCAGATCCAGTGGCTATAAAAGTAGAACTGGCTTAGAGTGGGTGGGTGGAGGAGTGGGATGGAGGGCAATTAGTAAGAAAAAAGGCTAGCAACAGGAAGTTGTAATTTGAGTCGCCTGCTTTTATAGTGTCTAAGCCACACCCCCAATTAAGCTCTCTCTCCTCCTACTGGGTTAGCAAAGTTAACTGATACAGTACCCTTCCCAGCACAGAACACACACTGACTTTCTTTCTTTTTTTAACCCTAAATAAGACCCATTCTACTTCTAATAAAGTATCTGTTTGCTTAATCTCAACAGACACTGACTCCTGCTGAGATATAAGTGTTAAATTAATAAGAAAATGTAGCTTCTTTTAGTTAGCTGCTTTCTGCTCTACAGGCAAGGCTAGCAACCTCTTTTGTCTTAATTTCAGACTGGAAATCTGGATTACATTTAACCAATTCAATTTTTTTGACTACTACTAGCCATTGTGGCACATGGACTCTAAAGCAATGGCTACTTATTACTTGAATTCAGTGCATGAATGTGGCGAAAATTTCGACCTGTACTTTTTTATTCTATTTCAGATTGCCCCTTATTTACTGACTTGTATGATACCCTTCTTTCCATAATTTGAGTCTGCTTTAGTACTTTTTTTTCACATCTGAAATAATTAACGGAGCGCTTCTTTTAATATGACTTGGACGAGGTTTTCATCAGTATTCTCGGCTGTTTTTGTACATCAATTATTTAAAAATCACTTCTGTTGTGACTAAAGTGAACTAGCGTGCAGCAGGCAATGCTCCCTGACCTTATGGAACAGTAGGTGTTCTAAAATAGCAGGGAACAGTGATGAAAACCTGGTCCGAGCCATATTAAAAGGAGCGCTCCTTCTATTATTCTAATGCAAAACCAAAAATGTAATAAAGTAGACTCAAAATGGATAAAGAAGGGTATCATACAAGTCAGGAGATAAGGGTCAATCTAAAATAGCATAAAAACGTATACATCAGGATTTTCACCAGATTCATGCACTGCTGCTTTAACCAATTCAAATTTGTTGACTACTACTAGCATTTGTTGAATATGGACTCTAAAGCAATGGCTACTTACTACTTGAATCCTAGTTTAGTTTGATCAACATGTCTTGCTCCCATTACTTATATTATCATAATTTTTAACTTACTTTTTATTATATTTTACTTAATATTGATGGGGTATTTTCTGACGTGGAACCTTTGTGAAAGAGCCTTTGGCTCAAAGGTACTTGTAATCCTAGAATAAATAAACAAATAAAATATTTTGAACATTTTGTTACACTCTTGATCACTTATCAAGTAAGTTTGTCACTTGCATACAAGCCACCTTGTTAATGCTTTTGGGGTCTGGTCCTATATCTGAGCTGTATAAATTGATTACTCTTTGGACCAAACCCTGCCCCCTGAAGCAGAACCATTCTGGGTATGAAGCGCCAGGGTGTTCGGTTCCATGCTCTCTAAGAGTACAGAAACCATACAAAGAGAGACTAAAGAAGCTTAATATGTATACACTCGAGGAAAGAAGGGAGAGGGGGACATGATAGAAACTTTCAAGTACCTCAAGGGAATCAACAAAGTCCAAGAGGGTAGCATCTTTCAGAAGAAGAGATGTGCAAGAACAAGGGGGCACAGTTTGAAGATAGAGGAGGGACAGCTCAGGGGCAACGTAAGGAAGTATTTTTTTCACAGAGAGAGTGGTGGACTCATGGAACGGCCTGAGAAGGTCATGGGATCAAAAACAGTGGGGGATTTCAAGAATGCAAGGGACAGACATAAGGCAATTCTAGTGGGGGTGGGAGGAAGCAGGCTGTTGGTTAACTAGGATCTGTAGCTTATTCAATAGGTAGGGAAATGGGCAGACTAGATGGGCCAAGCGGTCCTTATCTGCTGTCAAAGTCTATGTTCCTGTGTTACTCACTAATAGACCACTACATTGAATTCACCATTTGAGAGCCTTGCATTTATTTTGCATGGCTTTTCTGAGTCGCTTTGTCAGATTTCATTTGGGACCTGCAGCACAGTTATCAGCGTGTGTGCGTCACTGATTTTTTCTTTTTCCAGCAATAAGAACAATCCCAGCAGGTGCCCCATCCTGAGCTGGAGAGGGAGGTTCCTGTACATCTTCCTTCCATTCCCAGTCTTGTAGAGAGTACTCATAGAGCTCAGGAGGGAGCCAGCAACAATGATTTTGATAGCACCAGACTGGGCCAGACAGGTCTGGTACTCCATGCTCTTGAGTCTGTCCATCAGGGCTTCAGTTAACCTGCCACTAAGGCTCAACTTGTTGATCTTGTCCCAGGACAAGACCTCAGAACCCTACGCCTGAAGGCATGGTTCCTGAGGAACTAGAAATCTGTAGTTTAAAGGGGAAGTAGACATTGTAGATGTCCTTTGCATTGTGAAAGTTCATGAAATCTTCTTTCAAACAAGGTACTGAGCTTACCTGTAGATGTCAGGGGTCCGGCAATATAAATATCTAAATCATCTGTAAAAACAGAAAGTGATATCACTGAGGGGCAAGCTGTATGTTGTTAACTACAACTTGCTCCTCAGTGACATCACTTTCTGTTTCAAGATTCCATGAAATGGCTGTTGCCTTGATTTCCTTTTAGGTGATTAAGATATTCATATCGCAGGGCTACTTACACCTATAGGTAAGCCCAATGTCTTGTTTGAAAGATAGTTCTTGAGGACTTTCACAATTTGAGTGAAGCCTGCATTGTTTACGTCTTCTTTCAGTTTATCAGAGGAGGTGATGAGAGTGTTGAAGGTTTCTAGAAAACCAGTAGCAAGGAAAGCATATGCCTCAAAATGGAAGAGGTTTTCATTTTGCTGTGCTCCCAGAAAATAAACCCTTTGCAGGCAGGCTTGCCTAAAGTCTTGGATTACCTAGTGCACCTACAATCCCGAGACCTGAGATCTTAACTCTGAAGGTGCATTTCTGACAGCAGTTTCAGTTTACGCATTAGCTGGCAAAACAAAGTCTCTGACCTTACAACCTGTTTTCATAAGGTTCTTTAAAGGCGTCAGCCATTTATACCCGCCTGTGAGGGACCCTGTTCCTCCATGGGATCTAAATGTGTGCATTGCTTAGCTGATGGAAGTACCTTTTGAGCCTATGGCTACTGCTGACCTAAAGTATGTTAAATAGAAAGCATTATTACGAGTTGCTTTTACATCTGCTAGGAGGGTGAGCGAGCTGCAAGCCCTCTGAACAGATCCAAGCTATATAATCTTACATAAGGTTGAAGTAGTCCTCAGGACTAATAGGAAATTCCTCTTTAAGGTGGTGTCAGAACATATGAACATACGAACATATGAAGAAGCCAGCAGAAGAAGGCCATTTGGTCAAGTCTGCTCATATTGCAGGGTCCACAGCTTGATCTAATGTCCCTGCCCTTCCTCCCCACTCCTCCCATTCTCCCTACCCATGATCCTTACTTTCCCTCTATGCCTGTCCCAGCCTCTCTTAAAGCTGCCCATTGTCTTCAATGAGATGACTTCTTCCGGCAGTGCATTCCAAGTGTCCCCCACCCTCTCTGTGAAGAAGTGCTTCCTTACCTCCCTCCTGAACCTCCCACCCTCCAGCTTAAGACTGTGCCCCCTCATGTTATGGTTGCCACTCAGCTTAAATAGACTCTCCTTATCAACCTTATTTATCCCTTTCAAGTACTTGAAGGTCCCAGTCATGTCCCTCTCTCTCTCTCTCTCTCTCTCTCTCTCTCTCTCCTGTCTTCCAGGGAGTACATGTTCAGTGCCCTCAATCTTTCCTCATATGCCTTACCCTGCTGACCCATTATCATCTTTGTAGCCCTCCTCTGGACCTTCTCCAGCAGGTTAATGTCCTAATATCATTAATGATTAATGTCAGAATTCCACTTGAACCAGTCAGTTGCCCTCCCTTTGCTTTTTGCTGAGCATTCCAGTACGGGGAACAAAAACTTCACTGCCTGCATGTAAAGAGGGCATTAAGTTAGTACCTGGCCTGCACAAACGATGTCAGGTCCAACAGCACTCAGCTTTTTATGATAAAGTGGGAAAGGGTAAACCAGCAACTAGGAGAACTATCTCATGTTGGATAGTCTCCTGCATACAGTTGTGCTACAGAAAAGGTGGCAGAATACCCCCCCGCCGCGAGGTCTACGGGCGCACTCCACAAGGGACATCCCCTTTCAAGAAATCTGTAAAGCAGGTATCTGGAAGACAGTACACACCTTCACAAAACACTGTTGTTTGGACATACAGTCCAGAAGAGTTGCCAGTTTTGGGACTGCTGTCTGGCAGAATCTTCTTACTAAATAGGTTCTGGGCCCAGCCTCCCAAGGTACTGTTATGAAGCCTGCCATTGTAAAGCTATATTGATAGATTCTTGGGGTTAGCAGAAAAAATTACTCATCATAGTAAGGTTTTTTTCTTCTTAAGGGATCCATCAGGAAGCTTTATCATCTGTTATCCTGCCTTCCCTTCCAGAACCTGAAAATCGGTTCATACAAGAATCAGTTTTTTCAGTTTGGTTGAGCATTACTTGTTGCAGTTTTTTCACAATTGCTGATAGCTGATCAGTTACAAAAAGTTTTCTACCAATAATTTTTAAATTAAAATTTGGTAGCCATTTAGCAAGTTTTAGTAGTCACAGCTCCCCCTAGTTTTAGAAACAAATCTGTCTGTTGATGGGTGTGCGACCACAGTGCAAAATTTGAACTTAGTCCTAATTCTAAAATTCCAAACTTAACATACGTTTCTAAGATTCCAAAATTAATTTAAGTTCTATCCCCGGGGCAACTCAATCCAGTGGACTGATTGCTATTGTAAAGCTTACTGATGGAACCCTTAAGAAGAAACAAAATTACTACAGTGAGTAATTTTTTCTTTCCTCCTAAATTTAGAAAAGTCCCCCCTGAAAGCAAGGCAAGTGCTAGAGGTCATAGGAGCATACTGTAACTGAACACTGATATGGGGAAGGCTTTCTAACCCCAAGAATCACTCACTTAATATTTATACTTTATGCAGTCATCTTGGCTGAGAGTGACTCCCCGAGATAGAACCTATGCAGATTTCAGAATTTGGAATGTAGGTTCAAACTGTGTGTCTGTGCTCCACTCTGGAAATTGTTAGATCTGTTTCTTCAGCTGAAGACAGCTGCTGCGCAGTAGTGAACTCTGGGTTACGGCTGGTTTTCCAGTCAGGTTTTTATTTTTGTGGTTCATTTCAAAAAGTGTATTTTAGTTAGTTTTTTTTTTCAATTACTCTGTGTTTACCTTTGATTTTTTGTAAATTAAGGTTTCTCCCATTCCTGTTTAAGTCCAAGAAACCAGAGAATATCCTGCTTGGCTACTGTTTCCATTTTTAGTAATTTGGCTAGAAAACCACATTCTTTTTTGCTCTTATTAGTAGTTTACTGTTTTTAGCTATCCAGCTGACAGAGAACAGAGCATTTTCACTTTCCGTTTCTGTCTGTGCCCTTTCATCTTAATTAATCGTTCCTGTTACAGGAGCCATTATTTGACCTTTGGTAGATTGTTTGTTTTTTTTTCAGTACAAGAGCCATTTTTTTTCTATTGGGCTCTTGTATGGCATCATTTTTGTGAATCGCTTTTATTTTCTCAAATTGGTATAACAGAAAGACCTTGTGCACCATCAAAAAATTGTACAAATTGTTTTCAGCTTCTGGAAAGGATAGACTGTCACGAGCTTTGTTAAAAGTGTTTAGGTCCATAACACAACTTTATAAATTGTAAATTGTAAGTCCTGTCATATTTTTTTGCCAAAAAACTTCATTTGGAAGGGTAAATACTTTTTAAAATGCTTGCCTTCTCAATTTGCCTCTGTGTCACCTAAAAATAATAAAAAAGCTCTGAGGGTGATCCCAACAGTGGTGGAAAGAATGCATCAGAAGTGTCCATCTCCTCATGTAGAGCAACAAATAAAAGGTGAAAGAAAAAAGACAAAGATAAAGCTGCACAGCCCTCAGAAAGGCTTGGTAAAGAGGGTTCGGATATCAGGGTGTCTGAAAGGGGAGCCCTGAATCTATGGCAAAAATGAAAATAAAAGAGCCTTATAGCAGGTACTGAAAACAGTGTCCACCAAAAGGAAACTGATAGAAAACAATGTCATATCAAAAATGTGGCAATTTTTTGAGCCGAATAATCCCCCCCCCCCACCTGCTCAGGCTTCAACCTATTTGCCTGTGGAGGAGGAAGAAGAATATTATGTGCGTATGGAGGCAGGTGACCCCATGGAGTTAGAGGGCACACCTGAGCAAGATTCTAGACTTCCTTAAAGGCAAATTGAGGACTACTCATCTTTTTCCTCTTTTGTCAGACAAATGGTTGATACCCTCAACCCCCCCCACCACCACCACCACCAGAAACAGAGGTGGATGAGGAGGATTCTGATTTTATGTACATGCTGGGCATAGCTTCACCAAGAAAGAGGCTACTTCTCATACATAATCTACTTAAAAAGGCCATAGCTAAAGTCATGGCTGCACCCACTTCAGCTGCAGCCGTTAACAAAAAAATTGAGAGCAAATATCAGGTGGATAAACAGGAAGTGGAATATCTGCATACCTATTCTGATCATCACGGGGTAGTCCAGGCTGCTGCTTGTGAAGGAGCAAAAATCATTCTATCTGTACAGCCCCCTTAAAAAGACTTAAAAAAATTGGATACTATGGCAGAAAAGGTTTATGCAACAGCCTCCCTTCTTATCAGGCAGGCAGCTTATTTAGCACATATAACACAGAACAAGAAAGCACTTTGGAACACAATTCTGGCACTGGAAGAAAGAATAGATGATAGTTTGGCACAGGACTTGATTACCACACAAAGATCGTCCCTGGATGCTACAAAGTATCATTACCACATGGTGGTGGACACTAATGATACTGCTGCCAGAGTTTTGGCTCATATAGTGTCGTTAAGAAGGTTTTCCTGGCCCAGTGGTGCTGAGGGTTGAAGCGCTGGACGCCACACCTCGTGCCACACCGGTGACCCAGGTTCGGAAACGAGACTGGGCCACTGGGGGTCGGCAGGAGGGGAAGTCATTGAGTGTCTGTAGAACTGCTCTCTCTTCCTGGTGTGGGTAGGGGAGAAACAATCGCTCCTGGAGTGGCCACTGGTGGAAATCAGGCGCCCAGCGTGGCGATGTAGTAGATGCAGGGCAGAATTGCAGCTTAGCGTTGCCTTATTCGCCACTTTCCAGGTACCTAACAAAACAGTGGGAAAATACCCTCTGGCCACCCGGTGAGATGACGGAAGTCTCGTGGAGCGCCTACATCCCCACACTGGCCCAGCGCACTCCAGGTCTCTTCAGGGCCGATCCAGTGACGAAGGTAGGTCCTTCACACTTAGCTACAAAGAGCCACCAAGGGAGGGTGAACCCAGCCCCGGAGGTGATCCAGGGGTCAGACTTGCAGTTGTCGATCGGGGGGAGAACTGGGGGAATGCGAGGGTTCCAGCCAGGAGTAGAGGCACATCTGAGAGGGCACTCCCGAAGGATGCCCAGGAGGGTCAGAGGAGATAAAGAAAGTAAAAAAAAAAAAAGAAGGTTTTCCTGGCTGAGGACTACCATCATTTCTCACAATACTCAAAACAAGGCCATGGATTTCTGCTTTGAGGGAGATTCATTATTTGGTGACAAAACAGAGGCCTACATGAAAAAAAGTGGATGAATACAAAACCACTTTCAAAAGTAAAAATGAGAAGGAAAAGGTCTCTACTTCCTACAGGTCACGCGGAGGGGAAGGCAGAGGCAGGGGATACTTCCCAAAAACCTGTGTCTCCTATGCCCCCTATGAGTACCAATCACAAAAAGGTTACTATTGGGGAAGGGGAAAAGGGCTTCCAGGTGTAATGCTGCAGCTCCAGTGTCTAAGCCCCAGCCAGAACAAAACCCCTGACAATTTTGCCCAGGTTGCCCAACCATTGCCAGAGGGACAAAGACTGGCACACTACTTCTAGAAATGGGTAAACATTTACTGCAGACAAGTGGGTACGGGAAGTAGTGGTCTGAGGGTTGTGTCTGTAATTCAGACACTGTCTTCTGGGAGATGTTCTGGAGGATGCAATGTTGTCCCATCTGCAGGCACCTCTCTGAGCTGAGGGAGGAGGTTGCTCATCTCCAGGCTGAGTTGGCCAGGATTCAGGGGACCTCCTTTCCCACCCAGAAACCACCAGGGCCACCGCTGCTGCCTCAGAGTTTGCCAAGAAAGAGGAGCAGTTGGACCACATGGGGCTCAGAGAGGGTGAGGGTGGTGGAACTGAGGCGCATCCCTCCAGTTGTACCTCTCCACAATTCATATGCTGTTCTAACAGAATGTGCTTCCTCTGTGGAGGCACCCGCAGTGGAGACCAAGGAGGATGCTGGGAACCTCCACAAAGGAGACCCACAAGAGGGTAGCATGGGACCCCACAGGGGAAGGAAGCAACTCCTGGTGGGGGACTCCATTGTTAGGAGGGTAGAACTGGGGGAGGGAGGGGAGAGGGAGGAAAGGTGCCTGCCAGACGCCATGGCTTGGAGGGACAGGGAGCGAATCCTCAGGATCGAGGGAGCAGCTGCACAGGGGAAGGAGCTGGATGTCATTGTCCACCTAGGGACAAATTACCTGGCTGGAAAAGGGATCAGAACAATGGAGGAGGGGTTTGTGGAGTTGGGGAGGGGCCTTAGACAAGTAGCATGCATGGTAACCTTCTTGGAGGTGCTGCCTGTCTATGGCATGGGTGAGGCTAGGGTGCTCCTCACCATGGGATTCAATCAGTGGTTGAAAAACTGGTGCAGAGCTCAGGGTTTTAGCTTCATTGGGTACTGGGGGTCCACCTGGAGGGATGCAGGCCTATACTGGCGTGATGGACTGCACCTGTCCAGGAGGGGAACCAGGATCCTAGGTGATAGGTTTAAATGCTTCATTGACAAGCATATAAACTAGCCAAGGGGGGAGGCACTGAAAAGGAGCAGGGAAATCCTAGCCCCCCCAAAAAAAATCAGGGTAGTTAGTGAGGTAAACACCAATATAGAGATGTTGATAGGGAGAAGGGCAGGGGTAAATGGAGAAAAAGGCAGTAAGGACAGGGATGGGGCAAAAAGGGGTAAGACCACCAAAAAAATGGAGGGTAATGAGTACCAATGCCCCTAGTCTAGGTAACAAGTTCCCTGAACTGGTGGCCTTAATGGAAGAGGGATGCCTGGATATCGTGATGGTCACAGAAACATGGTATACAGAGAACCATGACTGGGATGTCAGCATTCCAGGGTACACAATCTACAGAAGGGACAGGGAGGTTAGAACAGGAGGAGGTGTAGCTGTCTATGTAAGGGAGGGATCAAAGCAAAGAAACAAAAGGGTAAACGGTGGAGAGGAGGCACTGTGGGTCACCCTGGAGACTGGAAATGGCACCACAATCTGCACAGGGGTTGTATACAGACCCCCATCTCGGGGGGAAGAAATGGACAAGGAAATTATAAAAGGCATCCTTAGGATGGCAGAGAAAGGGGAGATATTGTTGATAGGGGACCTGAATGTGCCAGATGTTAACTGGAGCACCTTTGCTGTAGACATCCAAGAGCATGGCCATTCTTGATGCCCTACAGGGGGCATGCCTCAGACAGCTAGTGTTGGAACCCACTCGGGAGGGAGCAATCTTAGACCTGGTACTCTCAAATGGGGACCTAGATCTAGAAGTGGGTAGCCATCTGGGGACAAGTGACCACCAAACAGTGTGATTCACGATAAGCTTAGCTGCAGAGTCAAGCCATACAAAAGTGAGGGTACTGGACTTCAAGAGGGCTGACTTTGTCAAAATGGGAGAGTGCCTCAGAAAAGCACTAGCAAACAGGCAAGAAGGAGGGGTGGATCAACCATGGTGAAACACCAAAACTGCCATCACAGAGGCAACAAGCCTTTGTGTGAAGCAAATAAATCAAAACGAAAGAAAAAAACACTATGGTTTTCAAAAGAGGTGGCGGGGAAGGTTAGGGAGAAAAAGATAGCAGTTAGGAAGTATAAGGAAACACAGAAGGAGCAGGACAGAGAACTATACCAATTAAAGCAGAAGGAAGCAGGGAAAGCAGTCAGAATAGCAAAGGTCCAAACTGAGGAAAAGATAGCCAATTTGGTTAAGAAGGGGATAAAACCTTTATAGGTACATTAAGGAGCCAAGAAAGACAAAGGAGGGATAGTGAGGCTGAATAAAGGGAGAGTGGGTGGGCAGAGAGGGACAGTGAAAAAGCAGGGATACTGAATGAATACTTCTGCTCAGTATTCACAAAAGAAGAGGAGGGGGAGGTACCTAATCCAGTCAATAGAAGCACTCTGGATAGGGGGTCGATCCCAGTCCTTTCACAGAAGAAAGGGTTCTGAAAGAACTCCTAAAACTGAAGGTGGACAAAGCAATGGGGCCTGATGGGATTCACCCCAGAATTCTAAAAGAACTAAGGGGAGAACTAGTGACACCACTGACTACCCTTTTTAATAAATCATGGGAGGATGGTGTGGTACCTGAGAACTAGAGAAGGGCGGATGTGATTCCCTTTCACAAAAGTGGGAGCAAGACTGAGGCACGAAACTACAGACCTGTCAGTTTGACCTCAGTGGTAGGGAAAATGATGGAATCACTTCTGAAGGAAATAATTGTTGAGTACCTAGAGGCCAGTGGGGCACAGGACCCAAGGCAGCATGGATTCACAGTGGGAAGATCATGTCAGATGAGTCTAATCAGTCAATCAATCAATCAAAATCTTTATTTTGTCAGGCGGAACATCATTGAGACAAGCTCATTTACAAGATGGACCTGGGGCAAAACAATTGACAACAGGGTTAAGACATCACAGATTGAGTGAACATACATAACAATTACATAGTAATAACAACAACATAATAACATATAACCATTGCATGTGACAAGATACTTGCACCAGAACATAGCAGTAGGTTCAACAGGAGGTAATTCAATTTAAATACAATTGCATGGCTACAGATATATGGACGTAAGGTAATGAGCAAAAGTTTATACAGTAAACATCATTGGAGGAGTCATAGTGAGCAGGAGTGGCAGTTCCTCTAGCGTCAAAGTGTGAAGAAGATTGAGATGTAAGAGTCCTTTGATAAGTACTCTAGGCATGGGCTGGCAAGTGGGGTGGGAAGGGAGGGGTATGGGAGTGGGAGGTAAGGTCAGCTGAGATAGGAGAGGGTTGGACATGATGGCCTAGGGAGGAAAGACTGTTCGAAGGGAGAACACGACAGATGCCACAGGCAACGGTTGGGGTTTAAGTTCAATATTTGAAGCAAAGACAGATTGTGATGTTGGGACCTTGATTTGAATAATGACAGAAGGGGGGACTCAAATGATGCCTCCGGCAGTGGTTGAGGTTTAAGTCCAGAATTTAAAGCAGTAACAAATCATGATGTTAAGACCTTGACTTGAAACAATGACAGACCTTGGAGAAGGTCCTCAGGAACAAAGATTTGAAGATGGAGAACGTGACAGGGGTAGCGAGCCTTAAGGTTTTCTGGATCTTATTCCAGAGCGTAGGAGGAGTGAAGTTTATTGAGGCTCTACCAGAGCGCGTTTTAACTTTAAGGATAGCCACAGGTAAGATGGTAAGACTTCTGAGAGAATAGGCACTAGGGATGCAGGGAGTTAGGCAGCTTGTGAGGTACTGAGGTAATTTATGAGTGATTGCCTTATATGTCCATAGAATAGCATTCTTTTGCCTCCTGAAGCTAAGGGGGGTCCAGCCTGTGGAAGAATAGAGGATGTAGTGGTGCGTGTCATAAGAGGCATCCAAAATGAAGTTAAAGGCTCTGTGGTATAGGGTATCAAGCTTGGAGAGAGCTGTGCTAGTACTATGGCCATATAGGAAGTCCGCGTAGTCTAGGAGAGGCAAGAAGGTAGCTTGGACTAGGAGTTTTCTAGCCTCCTGGGTTAGTGAGTGCTTGATCCTGAAGAAAATACCAAGCCTTTGATGCAGTTTCTTAGTGAGTTCATCAATGTGATCAATGAAGGACAATTTATAGTCATTCCAGACCCCCAGGTATTTTAATTTTTTCACGAACTCCAGGGCTTCTCCTAAAAGGGTGCTTATGTGAGGAACCTTATCTAGGTTTTTTTTTTTTTTTGAGATGTGGGGCCAGTGGAGAGAAAAATCATGGCCTTAGTTTTTTTTGGCATTGAGCAGGATTTTCAAGTTGAGTAGATTTTTTTGGAGGATGTCAAAATCATTCTGGAGGTCCAAAATGGCTTGATCCAGAGTTGATCTGTCAATGTATAGCACTGTATCATCAGCGAAGAGATGGATACTAGATGACTTTAGGCCAGTGTCAATTTGATTAATATAAATGGCAAAGTGGACCAAGTATGGATCCTTGGGGGACACATCTAAGGAGTATTTTTTTTGGTGATAGGTCTCCTTCAGCCTTGACCTGCTGCTGTCTGTCCACAAGATAGTTTGCAAACCAACTTAGGGCCAGGTTGTCAACCCCAACTTTCTTCAGGGTCACCAGGAGTAAATTGTGGTCCACCGTGTCGAAAGCCTTGCTAAGGTCCAGAAACAAGGCTCATATATATTGTTTATCAAGTGCAGACTGCCAGTCATTTATGACCTTAGCAAGGGCAGTGGAGGTACTATGCATGGGATGGAAACCGGATTGAATCGGGTTTAGTAGATTAAAACTTTCCAGATGAGATCTGAAATGTTTGTTTACTACCTTCTCCAATAGTTTTGACAAGGCCGGAAGCAAGAAGATTGGGAGGTAGTTATTTAGGTCGCAGGGGTCCCCTGATTTGAATAGAGGGATGACACGGGTCATCTTCCAGACCTTGGGGAGGGAGCCCTGATTGAGAGACAAATTGAAAAGGTGAGTAATAGGGGGAGCCAAAATATAGTAGGCCAACTTCAGGAAGAAGGGCTCAATCATATCCACGCCCGCACTTTTCTTAGCATCAAGTTGAAGAAGATCCTCAACCTGTTTGACGGTGACCGGACAGAAGGATAAAGAGTGGTAAGGGTCAATAGATTCCAGATCATGGCAATCAGATGACTGGCTAAGGAACTGTGCCCTGATGGCATTTGCTGGGGAGGTATCAAAAGCCATCCCTGCTATGGCAAGGTGATTGTTAAGGAGGTCAAGGATCTCATTTTTATCTGTAGTGTGGGTACCACCAGTCAAAATTTTGTGGGGAAGCGTGCCAGCGTTGTTATGGCTTCTACCTTAAAGTTTTCCAAAACTTAGTAGCAGAGTTAGTGGATGCGTTAAGCTCAGAGCGGAAATAACTAGACTTCACAGCTCTGATAGTTTTCATGCAGAAATCGATTTATTTGACTGGGTGACCAAAGCAGTAGACCAGGGATGGGCTGTGGACATGGCCTACCTAGACTTTAGCAAGGTATTTGACACAGTCCCACACAAAAGATTAATAAACAAATTAGCCAGCCTGGGAATGTGTACTTGGGTGGTAGCCTGGGTAAAACATTGGCTGGACAACAGGACACAGAAGGTAATAGTAAACAGAGTCCACTCTGAAGAAAGGGGGGTTACTAGTGGGGTACTGCAGGGTTCAGTACTGGGTCTGGTCCTTTTTAATGTCTTTATAAGTGACATTGCAGAGGGACTGGAAGGAAAAGTATGCCTCTTTGCAGATGACACAAAGATCTGCAACAGGGTTGATACACAAGGGGGCGTGGAAAGGATGAGAAGGGACTTGGCAAGGTTGGAGGAATGGTCAGAAAAGTATGGCAGCTTGGATTCAATGCAAAGAAGTGCAAAGTAATGCACCTGGGAAACAAAAGCCCAGGGGAAGAGTACACAATGTGGGAGGGGAGGTAGTAACAACAAAAATGGAAAGGGACCTGGGAGTAATCATATCAGATGACCTAAAGGTTAGCAAGCAGTGTGAGAAGACAGTAGGGATGGCTGGGAGGATACTGGGATCTATAGGGAGAGGCATCACCAGTAGAAAACAGGAACTTGTTATCCCTCTGTATAGACAGTTGGTGAGACCCCATCTGGAGTACTGCGTCCAATTCTGGAGAC
The DNA here is from genome assembly GCA_016271365.2 of Neoceratodus forsteri. NCBI lineage: Eukaryota > Metazoa > Chordata > Ceratodontiformes > Ceratodontidae > Neoceratodus > Neoceratodus forsteri. The sequence continues at coordinate 215,654,209 of CM057456.1, forward strand.
TCCATCTCCGCAAGGACATAGAGAGAATGGAGGCAGTCCAGAGGAGGGCAACTAAAATGGTGCAGGGTCTGCAACAGAAGCTATATGAGGAGAGACTAAAGGAGCTTAATATGTATACCCTTGAGGAAAGGAGGGAGAGGGGGGACATGGTAGAAACTTTTAAATACCTCAAGGGAATCAACAAAGTCCAAGAGGGTAGCATTTTTCAGAAAAAGAGATGTGCAAGAACAAGGGGACACAATTTGAAAATAGAAGGGAGACGGTTCAGGGGCAATGTGAGGAAGTATTTTTTCACAGAGAGGGTGGTGGATGCATGGAATGGCCTTCCTGAGGAGGTTGTGGGGTCAAAACAGTGGGGAATTCAAGAATGCATGGGACAGACATAAGACAATTCTGGTGGGGGGTAGGAAGAAATAGGCTGTTGGTTAACTAGGAACTGCAGCTTATCCAGTAGGTATGGAAATGGGCAGACTAGGTGGGCCAAGCGGTCCTTATCTGCCATCAAAGTCTATGTTTCTATGTTTCCAAACCTGCAGAAACACAGAAAGTTTTCCAGCTCACTCTCCCACAGAAAAAAGCCTGCTGGAACCAGAAGTAAAAAAACATTAATAATAAAAGCTATAGAAAAAGTCCCTGCCTACCAGTGGGGCAGGGGCCTGTTCTCAAGATATTTTGTTACTAACAAGACAAATGAGGAGTGGTGACCCATTTTAGACTTTAGCTTTTTGAGCAAGCATTTGAAAAAATAAATATTCAAGATGGTCACACCAAGGACAGTGGTACCATCTTTACAGAAAGATCATTGGCTGGGATCCCTGGACATGAAAGATGCCCATTTTTATATCCCAGCCAGACAGTCTCACAAAGAATACTTCAGATTCAATCTGCAGAACTGTTAAAACCAGTTCACAGCTCTCCCATTTGGTCTCACCTCAGCTCCAAGGGTTTTCACAAAGTGCCTGGCTGTAATGGCAGCACATCTGAGAAAACAAGGCATGGTGGTTTTCCCTTACCTGGACAACTGGCTAGTCTCAAGAAAAACAGAACAAGAGGCAAGATGCTCAGTTCAGTTGGTAAAAAGCACCTTGGAGAACCTGGAATTCATGATAAACCTGCAGAAGTCCCAGCTGGAGCCTGTTCAAGTACTGGACTTCATAGGAGCAGAGCTAAACACCCAGCAGGGGGAAGCTTTCCTCCTGCAGGCCAGAGTTACAGCTTTTTTTTGCATTATTTGTTTATCTGCCTCCCTGTCTCGATCAGCCTCTCCTTCAGGCCGCCAGGGACACTCTTGTCCTCCCCGTTGCCAACTCCCACCTCACATTGCAGCCACTCTACAAGGTAACCTGACGTATCCCGTCAGGTGGGTCCTCTCCTTTTGAAGAGAATGTGCCTTGCGGCTTACCTTTCTTGGCCCTGGGTGCTGCTGAGGTCGGTCCTGGCTGTCCGGGGACTCATGGCGGCGAGGGTCCAGGCAGCCGTCATCCGGTCGGTCAAGATGCTATTTTCCCCAGATTTTCTTAGCCCCTGTGTAGCACCACTTCTTCAGTGCTCCCGGTCTCCCCTGGGGGCCACTGCAGAGCAAGTCAAGTCCCCAGCCCTCCCCAGGAGAGGAGAGCAGTCCTCCGAACTCTCAGTCCTCTCCTTCCCCTTCCGACCCCCGGTGTCCCGAGTGTATTCCAGAACCTGGGTCGTCGGCGTGATACGAGGTGTGGTGTCTAGTACCTCAGCCCTCTGCACCACCGGGCCGGCCAGAGTTATAGCTTTGATACCAACAGCAGAGTCTTTCACAGCAGGTCAGCCAAGATATACTTTCACCCCTGCATCCCACCCAAAATTCGTACCTACACCCCAGCACCCCTTCCAAAATTTGTACTTGCACCCCTGCACCCTCCCCAAATTTGTACCTGCACCCCTCCCAAAATTTGTACTTGTACCCCTGCCAACATTTTTACTTGTACCCCTGCACCCCTCCCAAAGGTTGTACTTACACTGTTACACCCCACCCAAAACATCTGTAGCACACCTCCCAAAAAATGCACTTGCAACCCTCCTAAAGTTTGTACTTGTACGCCTCCCAAAATTTATACTTGTACCCCTGCACACCTCCCAAAATTTGTACTTGTACCCCTGCACCACTCCTAAAATTTGTACTTGTACCCCTGTCAAAAATTATACTTGCACCCCTCCCAAAATTTGTACTTGTACCCCTGCACCCCTCCCAAAATTTGTACTTGTACCCCTGTCAAAATTTGTACTTGCACCCCTCCCAAAATTTGTACTTGTACCCCTGCACCTCTCCCAAAATTTGTACTTGTACCCCTGTCAAAATTTGTATTTGTAGCCCTGCTCCCCTCCTAAAATGTGTACTTGTACCCCTGCACCCCTCTTGAACATTGTCCTTGCACCCCTGACCCCTCCAAAAATGTGTACTTGTACCCCAGCAAGTCTCCCAACATTTGTACTTGTACCCTACACACCTCTCAGAATTGGAACTAGTTTCCCTACGACCCTCCCAAAATGTGAGTTTGTTCCCCTGCACCCCTTCAAATATTTACACTTGTACGCCTGCACCCCTCCCAAAATTGTTTCTTGATCCCCTACACCTCTCCCAAAATTTGTACTTGCACCACTCCCACAATATGCAGCATACCTGCCAAAATTTGCACTTGCGCCCTTGTATCCTTCAGCGAAATCTGTACTTGCACCCTGCACCCCTCCCAAAATTTGTACTTGTACCCCTGCTGAAATAGGCATGCTTCCCAGACTTTGCTTCCTACCATTTCACACTTAAACTGTGCAAAGGGCTGTGATGCGGACCTGGGAGTAGTGTGTGGAAGGTACAGTACATATTTTTTGGAGTAGTGTGGGGAAAAGGGTACTAATCTGTGGAAAGGCGTAGAAGTAGGTGTGTAAATTGAGGGTTGCAAGAGAAGGGATGCAGATTTTTGGTAATCGTGTGAAGTTTGCTTTTTGTGCAGGGAATAGGGTAAAAAGTTTGGGAAGGTGTGTGGTGAACTGTGGAATGAATTTTGGAAGGGGTACAGGAGAAAGGATAGAAATCTTGCTGAGAGTAGAGGTAGGTGTAAATAGTTTGCAGGGACAGGGGAGCACATTTTGGGAAGGGAGTGGGGTAGGTGGTATAGATTTTGTATTGGATGGGGAGACAAACAAGCTTGCTGGTTTGGGGGAAGCTGTGAAGGGGAGGCACAAGTTTCATGGGGCATGCAGTACACGAGTGTAGGGTAGGAATGCAAATATCAAGGGCGAGGTGGCAGATTTAGGAACCTATACAGGATTTATTGAGAGTTGCAGTGGTACACATTTTTGGAAGGGTGTAGTGGTAAGAATACATATTAGGAGGTGTGTGGGAGAAGGGGTATAGGTTATAAGAGTGGTGAAAGGTAGAGATAGAAACTCAAGAGAGGTGTATGGGCAAGAATTTGGAATAATTACAATGAAGGGGCAGGGTAGAGGTGTACCTTTTTGTGGGATTATACATTTGAGGAGAGGTACTGAGGTAGTAGCACAGTTTTTGTGAGTGCTGTGGATCCTCAGCAAAAGGATGAATCTGAAAGGAATGAATAAGAACAGAGTTGCTGTGGCTGCACTGCATTCAGGACTGGAAAGGAAACAGAAAACCCAAATTTACATTTTTAAGAGTATATGAGAGCTTTTTTGGGGGGTGGGGGGCTTGATACAATGCTCAAAAGGTTGGTGACCAACCTAGGTATTTGCCAGATGTTGACTGTCTTGATCTTCATTGAGGGTGTCTTAGTCATCAGGTTACACCATAGGGACCTTCGCCGTCAGAGAGGGGGCATCCACATGGAAGATTTTAAGCAGTACAACTGGGGCCACCTACAACGTTGACATCCGCCGACGTCACGAACCCTATATAGGCATGAGCAGCCCCACCCCCTCCTCAGTTCTTTCCCGCCGTTGACTTGCAAGCACAGTCTCCGAGGAAGAGCCATCACAGTGTCTTGTGTCTTTTTCGGTCTACAGCTGTTTTTTCTTCTACTGTTTGCTAAAATCTCTTTTGGAGATTTTTCTTTTTTGTTTATATCGAGAGTTAATCCATCTTCTTCTGTTTTCCATTGCTGCCACTGTGGGAAGAAGATTGCTTCTACAGACGAACACTCCATTTGTGTCTGCAGTCTTGGGCCTGACCACAACGTCTCCAACTGTGAGCTCTGCCAGAAGTTTAACCAGGCAACCCTTAGGAGTTGCAAGAAGGCTCTCAAAAAATTCCTGATGGAGCAGCAGGTAGCCAACTCCAGGCAGGGGTCCTCTGGGGCTCGGCCACTCAGTCGCCCACCAAATCTACGAGCTCCCAGGCCTCCAAGGCCCGAGACAAGTCCTTGGGGAAAAGTCACAAAAAAGACTGAGATCGCGACCGCTCCCTCCTGGCAGCCATCCCTTTCCCCATCAGCCTCTCCTCCTTCTTCAGGGGGCTCTTTGTCGACAGCAGCTGCCCCGATGAAGAGACCAGCTGTCCAGGTCTCTATTCCTACCAGGCCCATACCAACAGCTTCGCCACCCATTTCACAGGATGCCCGGCCGTCAACCTCTGGGTCATTGGCCCCTCCTCTGTCGATGAAGGGTTCATTGTCAATGGCTACCTCATCAAGACCTGTCCCTTCCACTCTGAGGGCTATAGCCTCATTGGGCTCTCAGCACAGAGGGCCATCGGCTTCTGTGCCAGCAAACCCCCCTCCATCGATAACGACTATGGATCTGAATGAAGTACTTGTCAAGTTCACTAACGTACTTGTTCAGCAGTTCACTGCCTTCAATAGGCCATCGTCACTGGCACCGTCGATGATGACTCCATTGTTGACACCAGTTTGTCGACCATGGGAGGTTCTCCATGGACCACCGACGACCACTCCAACACCAGACCCGGACAAGGATGTCAACGTCGAGGAGGAGTACCATCCTGAGCTCATCCTCCCGGATGATATACAGGATGAGGAGGAAGAGGAGGAAATCCTCATTTCTGATAGGTCCACTTACTCTTCAGTTGGTGAGGACTCAGTTAAGCATACCCCAAGGCCTCCTCCTGAGAATGCTGCCTTTCTTAATGTCATGAAGCAGTTGTCTGCCACTATGGGCTTCCAGACTGAGGAGGAGAATGTCACCAGGAAAGACCTGGTGGACTTCCTTGAAGTTCCTGACTCTCCCCCTAAGATTATCCCTCCTCTGCTGCCAGCCCTGAAGAATGCTACTATAGTAGCCTGGCACAGACCAGCCATGGTGCCAGCTATGCCACGCAGGGCAGACAAGCTTTACAGTGCCCCTCAGGGCCTTCCTTATTTTGCTGCCTAGGACAAAACTGACATGGTGGTCATCAAGGCAGCTCATGACAGATCTAAGGTGCCTAAGCACCTTAGTTCCCTTCCCCAGACAAGGAATGTTGCAGGATTGAGCTCTGACGTAAGAGGTTACACCTCCTCTGCTTCGGGCCTAAGGACTGTAAACTATCCGTCACATATGGTTAAATTCGAGAATGCCAACTGGAGAAAGGGCAAAGTTGCTGCTCAGGTCCTTCCAGATGGTTCCCAGAAGCAGGAATTGCTCCAATGTTTGCAGACTGTGGAAGATGTCAGTAAACATCTCCGGGCCCTGTAGGGCATGGCTGACACAGTGACCAGGGCAGCTGCCACGGGCATATGCCTTCGTAGGCACTCATGACTCAGGGTCTCTGGATTTGCAGCCGATGTGCAAAACAAGGTGCTTAATGCCCCTTTCAATTACACCAAGCTGTTCGGCCCTGATGTCCAGGACCTCATGAATGATCTGCAGACCTCTAGCACAGCCATCAAGTCTGTGCATTCTCTGTACCACATTCAGTCCCATGGTAGAGGGTGGTCTACTTTTTGTAAACAGGCCAATAAGCCAGGCCAGGCCCCTGTACCCAGGGTAAGCGCAGAGCCCAGGCCTCCTTGCTACCCCAATGTCAGAGCAGTGGCCAAGCATCCCAGAAATGATGGTCCAGCCTCCTCAGCTGGTCCCTCCTCTGCTTGAGTCCTTGCCAGACCCTCCTCCTCTGGCCCAGACCCAGGAGGTGGTGGTTGGAAGTCGGTTCTCCCTCCATCTTAATCAGTGGAGAACCATAACTTCAGATGGATGGATACTGCAGATCATAGAGAACGGTCATCTTCAGCTCATTCAACAGCGTCCAGATACCTCACCATCTCCCTCCAATTATCCCCCGGCTCACTTGTCTGTTCTCTGGGAGGAAGTACAGTCTCCTCTGCACAAACAGGCAATCGAATTGGTGCCAAGACGGCAGAGAAACCAGGGGTTTTATTCCAGGTTTTTCCTGGTCCCCCAAAAGACCATCAATCTGAGACCCATTTAAGATCTGAAGGACCTCAATCTCTTCATCCAGTACAAAAAGTTCAAGATGGTAACTTTGCCAGGCCTCATGCCCCTTCTCAAGACTGGGAACTGGCTGTGTTCACTGGACATGCAGGACGCCCACCTGCACATTTTGGTCTTTCCTCCTCACAGGAGGTCTCTCTGCTTTGCCTTTCCAGGTGAGCATCATCAGTTCAAAGTCTTTACTAAATACTTAGCAGCAGTTGCAGCAGCTCTCAGAAGAGAGGGACTGTATGTCTTGTCTTACCTGGATGATTGGCTTCTCAAGGCCCCATCCAGGGAGCAGCTCTTGCAGATTCTGGAGCACACTCTACAACTCTTCCATTCTCTGGGCATAACAGTCAACCTGCCCAAATTGGTGCTATTTCCATCCCAAAGACTGCAGTACATCGGGGCAGTTCTGGACTCTGAGCAGGGGAAGGCCTTCTTACCCCAAAACAGGGCAGAATGCTTTATGGCCCAGGTTCAAGCAGTTGCCCAGCGTCAGTACATTCCTGCCAGACTGTACCTCAGGCTATTGGGGCTTATGGCTGCAGTCATTCCCACCATTCCACTGGCCAGGCTTCATATGCGTACCCTCCAGTGGACCCGGATGAGTTAGACCAACAAGTCCTGATCTCCTCCCCAGTTCACAAGGCATTGCAGTGGTGGATGGACCCCTCGAACCTTCTTCAGGGGGTTCCCTTTCAGATCTCCTCCCCACATCAGATTTTAACCATGGATGCTTCGGGGCCAGGTTGGGGAATACACCTGGGTCCTTTCCAAACTCAGAGCTCCTGGTCCCAGTGGGAAGCCACCCTGCATATCAATGTCCTGGAGATGAGAGTGGTGCTCTATGCCTTGCAGGCTTTTCAGGAGCATCTGGCTCCAGGCCAGCTGCTGGTGCAGTCAAGACACCCTGAGTGTCTTCTACTACATCAACAAGCAGGGCGGGACTCACTTGTACACCCTTTGTAGGGAAGCCATGAGAGAGTGTGGTATTGGGCACTAGAGCATAATCTGACACTCTCGGCAGTCCACGTACCAGGCATCCTAAACACCCTGGCGGACAGTCTCAGCAGGACTCAGTCCAGAATGCATGAATGGAAGCTTCCCTCATCCATAGCAGAAGATCTGTTTGACAGATGAGGTCGTCCAGAGTTAGAACCTTTTGCGTCCCCACGCAACACAAAACTGTCCAAATTCTGCTCACTAGATCCAGGGCCTGGAGTTTTCTGGCAAGACGTGTTGTCCCTCTTCTGGAGCAGGAGATTTCTGTATGCATTCCCTCCATTTCTACTAATACAGAGGGTGCTGATCAAGTTGCAAATGGAGGGGACCAGCATGATTCTGGTAGCTCCATTCTGGCCTCGCCAGATATGGTTCCCTCTGCTTCAGCAGCTGGCGGAGGAACCTCTGGTTCCTCTGCCTCTTTGCAGGAATCTGCTGACCCAGGATCAGGGGACCCTGGTCCTTCCCAACCTCAGGTCCCTCGTTCTGCCTGTGTGGCTCCTGAGGACGTAGCCATCGCCAGATTTGGGGTCTCTAACTGGATGACGGATGTTCTGTTGGCCACCCACAAGCTTTCCACCTGTGCCACTTATGCCATGAAGTGGAAGCGGTTTGCCATCTGGGCTGCCAGACATTTCCTAGGCCCTTTCACCTGTTCTGTGAAGCATGTCCTGGACTGCCTGATTTCTTTGTCTGACTTAGGTCTCCAGTATCCCTCCCTCAAGGTCCACCTTTCAGCTCTTTCTGCCTTTCATGAGCCCATAGGTGACCGCACGATTGCTCAGCTGGATGTTTTCCATACCTTCCTTTGGGGCATCCTGCATCCAAAACCCCCAATCCATTCCCCTGTCCTGGCTTGGGACTTGAATTTTATTTTGGAAAAGTTGACCCTGTCTCCTTTTGAGCCAATCACAACTTGTGATTTGCGCTTTCTGTCTTGGAAAGCATTTTTTAGTTGCAATTACTTCTGCTTGAAGAATTTCAGAGTTGCATGTCCTCTGGTGTGAGGAGCCTTATTTGATTTTTCACAAAGACAGGGTGTCTTTGTGCACAAATCCTAAGTTTATGCCTAAGGTGGTTTCAGAGCTTACACTCAGTCAGTCTATCCACCTTCCTGTTTATTTTCCTGACCATGCCAATCCAGGGGAAGCATTGCTCCATACACTAGATGTGCGCAGAACTTTGAAGTACTATCTGCTTCAGACTGAGTAGTCCAGGAAGTCTAAGCAGTTGGGGTTTTTTTTCACCCCAGGTAGTGAGGGCGCTTCAGTTTCTAGGCAATGTTTATCCAAATGGTTGGCAAATTGCACTGTGTCCTGCTATAACAAGTATGGCAAAAAATTGCCTGGTGTTGTTAGAGCTCATTCCACTAGAGGTATGACTACCTCTGTGGCTTGTTTCAAGGGTGTCTCAGCCGCTGATATTTGCGCTGTTGCTACCTGGAGTACAGTCCATACTTTTACCAAGCATTACAATCTGGACATTGCTTCCAGAGCTTGTGCAGAATTTGGCAGGGCTGTGCTACAGGGACGCCTGTCTTAAAGTTTATGGAGTTCCAGCCTCCCAGACTGTCTGTTCTTTTGCACTTGTCACTGCTTAGTACTCATTCCTACGGTGTAACCTAATGACTGAGATACCCCCGAAGAAGATAGAACAGTTACATAAGAACTTACCATAACAGTAGATCTTCGAGGGGATCTCAGTCATCAGGTCTGATTTCCCTGCCATCGTCCCCCTTCTTGGTGCTCCTGTTCAGGACCTGGCTATCTGCTGTATTCCATCATTTCTATTTGGAGTCAGGTCCCTCGGTCTCTTCTCGGTTCCCCAGGGCGTCAGTCTTGCTCCCTTTGTCTCCGGAGGGCAAGAACTGAGGAGGGAGTGGGGCCGCCCATGCCTATATAGGGTTGGTGACATTGACGGCATGGGCGGCCCCAGTTGTACTGCTGAAAATCTTCCGTGTGGATTCTCCATCTCTGACGGTGAAGGTTCCTACAGTGTAACCCAATGACTGAAATCCCCTCAAAGATCTACTGTTATGGTAAGTTCTTACGTAACTGTAATTTCTACTACTACTATAAGTCCATTGATAAAAGCCCCATCAGAAAATTGAGCAAAGACAAATTTTTTCTATTTCTCAATTTAAAGTACTGTGTGTACTAAGTTGACAGGACCTGGAGGAAAATGATGTAATTGTTGCTAGAATGACATCAGCACTCACCCAAGATTCCGCTGGCTGGTTTGAAAAAGTCTGTGGGATTTTTTGTAAAACTATCAAATAAGAGAGGCAAATAAAATGGCATTTACACATGAGTTATTGCAATTTCTGAACTTTACTTGTAACATGAGGCCTAGTTGTCCTCATGGTGGGAAACAATTTTTTTAAAGCATTGAATTTGATCTTTAAGAACACTCTGGCTAAGCATTCTGGCATATGATCAAAAGTACTTACCAGCACAGCTTGCTCATGTCTTTGTTACTTGATTGAGACTGGGCCTAATACAGATATTTCAACTATATGAAGATGGAATATTCAAATCATTCAGACAACTACAAATGGAATATGGCTTAAGGAAACAAGACCACTACAGACACAACAACTTAGACATTATCTAGGAAATACTGTAGGTCATAGGATACACTCTGGGTTGCTAACGCCCTTTGTGCAGGGAATTATCAAGGGGCATGTTCCACACCACTTTATCTCTCTCCTGCCATACTCTACAAACCAAGCAGGAGACATCCATGGATCACATCAAACACACATGGGAAGCCCAGCTGTCAACTTGGACTGACAGAGAAGGACTGGGCAAAACTATGGTGCAGACAATACAAAGTAATGAGCTCCTTTATTTGGAGAGAGTATAGCTGGAAAATAGCAGTGAGATATTTTAGGCCCCCCTTCCCCCAATATTACAAGTAAATATACCCAGCTGCATACCTCAGAGAGGATGTGGAGCAGAGATAGCAACGCACAGACACATATTCTGGGCATGTCCAACCCTACACTTATTCTGGAACCAAGTAGAACAAGAAATCAACAAAATCATTCAGAGCTATGGGAAATTACACCCTAGGGCAGTCCTCTTATTATTGTACCCACCACATATCGAGAACAAAATACACATATACATGCTCCATGTCCTGCTAACTGCGGCAAAGGAAACAATCTCCTGGCTGTGGTTGAAACCAGACCCACCATCAGTAGTGCAGTGGGAGGACACTATCTCAGCTATTTAACAAATGGAGCAGCTAACAGCCAAACTGCAAAACACACTCCCAACAATGCAAAACAAGTGGAATGGGTGGCTTTTACATGTCATTTCACACAGACAAGACATCATCCCCTGAGAGAGGGAGATCAGTACAGGAAAAGGCATGTACATGGCTAGATGTCATAAAAGAGATTAACTACCTGTACCATGTCTACCTCCTCTCCCACTCCACCTACAGAGCACAATAAAAAATATGCAGTGTTTTAGAATATATGAGTCATAGGGGGTAGGGGAAAGGCTGGGAAGATCAACCACAGAACGCAGACTTAGGAAAACATACTATGATTAGTCAGGGAAGAAAGTGATTGTCAAAGCCCACTAAATCTGCACTATGAAGAACTGATAAAATGTTTAATCTCGCTTTCCTACCTGCTGAACTCTTCATAACAAATGTACAGTTGTATGAACTAATGCACTGTATGTCTGCAAAAATGTTTTATAACTTTCAAGTTTGGAAAAAATTCAAAAAGTTGACCAGGCTGGCCCAGTGGCACTGAGGGTTGAGGCACTGGATGCCACACCTCGTGGCACACTGGCAACCCGGGTTCAGGAGCAGACTTGGGCCATCAGGGGTCAGCAGGGGATAGGAAGGATTGAGCGTCCCGTGTCAGCTCTCCTTCCTCTGGGGTGGGGAAAGGGATCGCATCGCTCTGCAGTGGCAACTGGCAGAGGCCAGGGGGCATTACTGGTAGCATGCGCAGTTGAGGGTTGGAACGTGGCGGGTGATGGCACATAGTGCACTGATGCCATTGCACATCCAGCTGCAAGGGAGAAAAATGGTGGAAAATTGCGGAGTGGTCATGGTGGTTGATAGCCGTGTGCTGCACCCCTGGACACGAGAGGTATGCCTCCCCAGGTATGAGGATCCAGATCCCGGGGGGGGGGGACTCTGCATGCCGGCCTGTGTGGAGGAGAGTATGTCGCTGGCCAGACCAGGTCCGGGGGTGCGGTGCCGGCGGCCGGACGACTCGCCGCCCACTCCACAGACGAAGAAAGAGTGCTGTGATAAAAATTAAAAGTCAACCAAATCGGTCTGGCAGCAGACAGATTCAGCACAGTGGTACTCAATACTTTATACTCCCCAAGATTTACCTGGTGATTATTCAAGAGGTAAAGATCCAGAATAAAGTTTTATATACAGTATGTCCCCTGAGATAGATTCAGTGTAATGTGGCCCAGTTTTGCTCCATGTTTCCACAGATAGGCATACAGTATATTGTAGCTGGCTCTCCTTAAAGTGAAAATAGTATTGTGCAACTTATGCACAAAAATAAGGGTATAGCAGCTTTCCCTTAAACAAGACTTAAGGGAGGCTGAAGTGCGGTCACTGTGCAGTTTTTAGTTTCAGACCAATGGTGCAAAGTCTATAGTATGTTTATGGTATGTGATAGTATAGTTGTGTTGTCAGTAGTACTGCAAAAAAACACTAAGTGTGGACTTCATGCAATTCATGTAACAACAATACATCACATCCCTTAGAAGAAACACAGTTAGTGTGGTGAATAGTGAGAAAGGAAAACAAAGCTACAACTGGAATGGACTGCTCATGGTAGAAGTGCTGAACTGTAGGAGAAATGGAACTGGGCACAATCCACCAAAGCGCCACACCACAATGCGCTGTTGTGCGAACTTCACTTTATTAAGGTGCAGCAGTACAAATAATAAGAGACCCTCCAGCTTTTGATAAAGCAAATTCTTTGTGAAACACATCAGGTGGTGTGTTTTTGTTTGTCTGTTTTAATATTTGTACTACTGCACCTTAATAAAGTGAAGTTTGCACAATGGCTCATTGTATTGCGGCTCTTTTGTGGGTTGTACCCAGTTCCATTTCTACTGCTGCGGTGAGAAACACTTTCTTGTTTGTAACTCAGCAGGACTTTGGTTTATTTTCAGTGGCTTGGTGGAGTCTGTGGCACTGAGCATAGTGTAAGGAGAACAAATATTGCCATTAGTGGGAGCAGGAGGACATTCAGTGCAGAATGAAGACTGTACATACAAAAATAGCCAGCAGAAGAAGGCCTGTTGGTCTATTTAGTCTGCCCGGTTTGTGGAGTCCCTTCTCAGCTACTACTGTGGGCTCTGCCCTCATCAGCCCTGACCCCACCCTTCACACTGTTCTGTACTCCAAAACCCCTGACCCCCCCTTTCACCCTGTCCCAGCCTCTCTTGAACCCATCAACCACACCCAGAAAGATAACCTCCTCTGTCAGTTTGTTCCGCCCCATCACTACTCATTCCTTTAAGAAATGTCTTGTGACCTCCTTCTTGAACCTTCCCCCTGCTAGCTTATAGCAGTGCCCCCTTGTGGTCCTATTCTCACTAAGACAAAAGAGGTCCTCTTTATTCACCTTGTTGATACCTTTTAGATACTTGAAGGTTTCAATCATGTCACCCTCCCCCCAGAGCATATACATGTTGAAGCCATTCAGCCTGTCCTCATATGCCTTGCCCTGCTGTCCCTGGACCACTGGACCATTTTCGACTGGCTTAAGCAGGTTTATATCCTTTCTCAGGTAGGGTCTCCAGTATTGCACACCATACTCCAGGTGCAGCCACACCGGGGATCTGTACAGCAGTAATATAACCTCCTCCCCCAACTTGTGATTTCTCTCGCAATACACCCAAGCATTCTGTTTGCTTTGTCTGTCCTTCCTGCACTGTGTTGATTGTTTTGGATTGCTGATGATGACTACTCCCAAGTCCTTTTCCTCTTCTGGTTTGGTGACCTGGCCTCCCTCAGGCAGTAGTCTGTCCTCGGGTTCCTACTTCCTATGTACGTGACTTTGCACTTCTTTGCACTGAACCTGAGCTGCCATATGCCAGATCACCTTTCCCACCTGGCCAGGTCTTCTTTAAGGTCCCGTATCTCCTCTTTCATATCTACCCTCCTGCAGAGCTCAGTGTCATCTGCAAATAGGCAGATTTTGCTGTTTATGCCATCTCCAATGTCACCTATAAACACACTGAACAACATCAGCACACTGAGCCGTGTGGTACTCCACTGGTGACTTTCCTTGATCCGGAGAGCTCCCCCCCCCAACCACCACCCTCTGAGTCCTTCCTCCTAACCAGTTTTCCACCACCTACTTAATTTATTCTCTGCCCCTAGGTCCTCCAACTTCCAGATCAACCTCTTATGGGGCACTGAGTCAAAGGTCAAAAGTCAATTTCCCGTTAGTGGGAATCTGAATGGCTTTGTTGTTGTCAAGTACGGGCAGAAGATGTGATGTTTAGTATCGGGATGGGATGCTGTAGTTATACTGTAGATACTAGGGTATATTTTGTTAAACTGAGGAGCACACAAATGTAGGAACCAATGTTAATTGGCAGCCATGTCAGAGAGGTACTTGAGGAGTGCAAGAAGATCAAGATCCAGGAATGGCAAGGAGCTCACTGACTGACTTTTTCTATCCGTCACTGTGTTGTAGATATCATCATGGTTGGAAAAGGTCTCAACCAATGAGAAGTCTCGATTTTTTCTTAACATTCTATGACAAATATATTAAAGCGGTTGTCTATTTCTGCAGTAACTGACTGGCTGATAATGCAAGACATAGAATGGAAAACTATTGTACAAACAATGTCTTTTTCTATAATAAAGTGACTTACCATATTTGGCACCTTAGGTCAGTTATAGTCCTTTTGTGACATTTTTTAAGTTTTGTTCTCAACCTATATTTACCTGGAAGAGAATCATAATTTGGCCCCAACAATGTGGCCAGCCAATGCCTACCACTTCCCTAGTCATGTACATGCCCCTGCGCTCAGGCACATTATGAAGTGCAGCAAGGGAGAGCGCGGGAGCGCACCCCATTGAAATGAATGGGACTCAATTTTCAGCACTATTTAATACATTATAATGGCAAGTTGGAGATTAGTGAAGTCCACCACTAGACTAATAAGGCTCTCTCAAGCTAGAGAATGAGGAGCTGAAACAGAACACAAATGTAGAGCTGATGCAGTGCAAATATAAGTGAAGAAAAGAGAATTTGGTGAACAGAACTGCACAATCAGCAGAAATGAAGTATGTGTAATAGCCATTAGAAATACCTTCCACCATGAGGAAGGGGTATTTGGACATCCTGAAACATTGGTGGGCTTTAGAGTGCTTTCTATGGCATAAACACACAATAAATATTTCAAACAACATGAAGTCTTGCTATATTATGACATATGCAGTGAGTCCCAACCTTCGAACTGCTCCGGAGGTGAAAGAGTTAACTTTCCATGCCAGGCATGGAACGCTGAGCTCGAGCTCAGTTGAAAACTCTGTCTGTTGTTCTTCAGACTCAAACCGTCAGATTCTTTACTCCGCCTCACTGAACAGTCACTCCGGAGATTTCTCCTTCTGCTCGGTTCATTTTGTCGGTTAAAGTATTATTTCTCGTTTTTTGACCAAATTTAAACGCAAACAGTGGTTCAAGCTCTGTCTGTGGTATTTGTGAGTACTAGATAGGTTTACATTATTTCTCTTCTGTGTGGAACTGTAAACTGTTATCGGTTCGCTCTGAACCGATCAGGTTGTTTAAAATATTTTATTCTATCATTTAGAGTGTGGTTACTGGTTCTTATTGGTTCTCTAAAAAGCGAATTTCTTACGGTTTTCCACGACCGTGACACGGTTGGGAACCGATAAGAGGTCTTTAGCCGGATTGCCATAAACAGGCAAGTTTAGTTTAGGACTGGCACTATGTCTGAGAAACCCAAAGAAAAACCGGGTCCACTGGGTTTCAACACTGCAGTGTGTGTGGGAAGCCTTTGCCAAGGCAGCCCCACACCACCTGTGTTGTGTCTGGGGTTTGACCACCTCAATGCAGACTGCCAGATTTGTAAAAATTTTCCTGCAGCTACCCTGGAAAAGAGAGTTAGTACGCTCAGGGAAAGGGAGGCCAAGAGTCCAGCTGACCGGATGGCCAGCCGGTTGATTCCAGCGAACCAGAAGTGCCCTCTGACCAGGCGAGACTTCCTCGGGCAAAGAGCTCGACTCCTGAGGGTCGGTTCAGCAAAAGGACTAGAAAATCAGCTGGTGTGGAGCCAAACTTTCCTCTCCAACCGCTGAAGAGATAGCCAAAGCGATTCAGATTGTCCAGTCGCTTTCCTCGGTTCCGACCCGAGCGGTGCCATCAGGTAAGTGCCGGTTCGGCCGGTTCCACGGTTCAAGACTACGATTTAGAGGAATATTATGAACTGGAGGAGGGGAAGAGGAGGAGTATGAGGAGAGTGAATGTGATTTGAAAGTCTGGATGTGCCCATCGACCGGACATCTCCCCAGACAGACCTTCAGAGTGTCCCTCCTAGGCTTTCTGAGTCCCTTTCATTTTATTTTCTATAAAAAGTGGCTGAAACCCTCCAGCTCCCTATGGAGGAAGCTGTGGATGATCAAGAGGAGCCTGACTATGTGGAAATGATGGATATCCCAGAGTCTAGGAGATTGTCTATTCCCTGCATAAATCTTTGGGAAACAGACTTTTAAAATTCTAAAACTCCTCACACTATACCTCCTGTGGATAAGAGAATGGACAAGAGGTACACATTGTCAAGCTCTGATACGGAGTTCCTTACACAACAATGCAGCCATGTTGGGGTAGTGCAGGCTGCAGCCTGTGACAAGGCAAATATCCCCTTGGCCTCACACCCCCCCGGACAAGGACTCCAGGAAGGTTGATGCCATGGCAAAGAAATAGTACATGACAGCATCCTTGGGACTCAGACAGGCAAATTATATGGCTTATGTTGCTAGATATCAGAAATCCAGATGGGATACTGTTATGGCTCTTGCAAAACAGGTCCCTGGCCAGCTTGCCAAGAAGCTGGAGCAGGTGGCTGCTGATGGTATTGAGGCATCCAAGGTGCAATTCCATGCCGCAGTGGACTCAAATGATGTGTCGTCAAGAGTCATGGCTATATCTGTGGCTCTTCGCAGGATGGCTTGGCTCAGATGTACTAGCCTGTCACAGAATACCCAGACTGAAGCCATGGATTTTCCTGTTGTGGGTAATTCTCTGTTTGGGGAGCAGACAGAGAATTACATGAAGAAAATGGATGAGTATAGGACCACCTATAGGAGTGCACAGGCCAAGGAAAGGCAGGCCACTCCTCAAAGGCAGCTTCCCAGGGGCAGGGGCAGGTCTTTTCATAGGCCTTTTTAACAAGCCCAGGCCTCCTCTTCTGCTTTTTGCCCAGAGGGGGTTCTTTAGAGGGAGAGGCAGACGGGGTGCAAGCAGGCCTGCTTCCACCCCTCAGCCCAAAGCCCCTGCCAAGCAGGCACCCTGATGGGGTTGCCAGGGCCGATTCTCAACTACCTGTAGGGGGCAGGCTGGCTTACTTTTTCCAGGGCTGGGAGTCTCTGACATCAGACAAGTGGGTCCTGGAAGTAGTAAGCCTGGGACTGGTTCTCAGCTTCAAAAAGTTTCCAAAGATGAGAACCAGATCCTTTCCACCTGCAAATCCTCCAGAGGCACTTGCCCGAGAGGCAGAGGTCTCTTCCCTCCTGGCTCTCAGAGCTGTGGAAAGGGTTCCATCCCTACACCAGGGCAAAGGGTTGTACTCCAGGTACTTCCTTACTCCAAAAAAGACAGGAGAATGGCGGCCCATCCTGGATCTCAGATACTTAAATAAGCACCTTTTAAAACCAAAATTCAAAATGGTGACTCTGGGAATTATTCTACCCTCTTTAAGGCCAGGGGACTGGCTAGCGTCCCTGGACCTCAAGGATGCCTACTATTCTCATCAGAAGCTCCCATCAAAAGTACCTCAGGTTCGAGCTGCCCTCAGGCCATTACCAGTTCAGGCAATGCCTTTGGCCTCACCTCTGCTCCAAGGGTGTTCACAAAATGCCTGGCAGTAGCAGTTGCTTCTCTAAGAAGGCAAAAAATTGCCATCTTCCCTTACCTGGACGACTGGCTCATAGTAGGCCAGTCCCCAGACCAAGTCAAGTTACACCTACAGATAACTCAGCAACTGCTCACCTCTCTAGGTTTCCTTCTGAATCTTTCAAAGTCAGTTCTAGAGCCTGTTCAGCTCCTCACCTTCATAGGCACAGAGCTGAACACGGAGAAAGCCAGAGCCTTCCTCCCTTTGGACAGAGCAAGGACCCTGGTCTCTCTGGCCTCCTCATTCACCCTGCAGGTGTCTCGACCAGCAAGGCATTTTCTACAGCTCCTGGGGCACATGGCTGCTTCAAACAACATGAAGTCTTGCTATATTATGACAGTAGCAGTTTGTCCCACCACTAGAACTGCTCCGGAGGTGAAATGGTTAATACCATTCCAAAATAGAACTTTGAGCACGAGCTCTAAGAAGCAGCTCTATCTGTGTAATTTCAAACCTGAACTGTCAGATTCTTTACTCCGCCTCAGTGAACAGTCGCTCCGGAGATTTCTCCTACTGCTCGGTTCATTTCTCGGTTTAAACAGTGTTTTCTCGTTCGATTCAACCGAGAATAGTTTTATTTTAACCGCAAAACCGTTCGGTTCAAGCTCTGTCTGTGGTAATCGTAAGTAAATTAAAGGTTTTGTCTGTGTGGAACTTGTAAGTTTATCAGTTCGGTTTTGAACCGATCATCTGGGTTTAAAACTTATTAACTTTAAAGTTTACATTTTAGAGTGCGGTTCCCGGTTCTTATCGGTTCTAAAAAAAACGGATTTTATTACGGTTTTTTCCAATACCCGTGACACGGTTAGGAACCGATAAGGGTGTCTTGCCTGGCACTGCCGTTTAAAGGGCAAGTTTTTCTGGTTAGGCTGGCATTATGTCTGAGAAACCCAAAAGAAAAACCGGGCCCACTGGGTTTCAACACTGTGATGTCTGTGGGGAAGTCTTTGCCAAGGCTGACCCACACACCACATGTGTCTATTGTCTGGGGTTTGACCACCTCCAGTCAGACTGCCAGATATGTAAGAATTTCCCTGCAGCCACCCTGGAAAAGAGATTGGGCAGGCTCAGGGAACGAGAGGCCAAAAAGTCTGCTGACCCGGATGGCCAGCCCGGTTTGGTGCCAACCGAACCGGAGGGAGTGCTCTCTGACCAGGGCGAGACTTCCTCGGGCAAAAGAAAAGCTGGTTCTGAGGAACCAATTCCAGTAAAGAAAACAAGAAAGTCAGCAGGTTTGGAGTCCAAAACCCCTTCTCCAACTGCTGCAGAGATAGCAAAAGCCATACAAATTGTCCAGTCACTGTCTCAGGTTCCATCCGAACCGCCACTATCTGGCAAAAGGTCGGTTCGTCCGGTTCCAGTGGTTCAGGAATATGATGTTGAGGAATTTTATGAACCAGAGGAGGGGGAGGATGATTATGAACAGTATGAATGTGGCTGGGAAGGTCTGGGTGTGCCCATTGAACCGGACATTTCTCCAGACAGACCTCTAGAATCTCCCCCTATGCTATCTGAGTCCCCATCTCATTTTATGTTTTACAAAAAAGTTGCTGAAACCCTCCAGCTTCCCTTGGAAGAAGCTGTGGATGAGCAAGAGGAGCCTGATTTTGTAGAAATGATGGCTATTCCAGAGTCTAGGAGATTGTCTATTCCTTTGCATAAGTCTTTTAGGAAGCAAACAATAAAAATTTTAAAGCTCCTAATTCTGTGCCTCCTGTAGATAAAAAGATGGACAGAAGGTACATTGTCAGGTCCTGATACAGAATTCCTTTCTCAGCAATGCAGTCATGTTGGAGTAGTTCAGGCTGCAGCCTGTGATAAAGCTAATATCCCCTGGCTTCACATCCTGACAAGGATTCCAGGAAGATTGATGCCATGGCGAAAAAAAATATATGGCAGCCTCTCTGGGACTCAGGCAAGCAAATTATATGGTTTATGTAGCTAGGTATCAGAAATCTAGATGGGATACTGTTATGGAATTAGCCAAGCAAGCCCATGGCCAGCTGGCTAGCGAACTAGAACAGGTGGCTGCTGATGGCATTGAGGCTTCTAAGGTACAGTTTCATGCTGCTGTGGATGTTAATGATGTTTCCTCTAGGGTCATGGCCACATCTGTAGCTTTTCAGAGGTTGGCCTGGCTCAGGTGTATTAGTCTGTCACAGGATACCCAGACTAAGGCTATGGATTTTCCTGTGGTGGGAAATTCTCTGTTTGGGGAGCAGACAGAGAATTACATGAAAAAGATGGATGAATATAGGACTACTTACAAAGTGCCCAAGCTAAGGTGGCAAGCCACTCCTCAGAGGCATACCCAGGGGTAGGAGTAGCCTTTTCACAGGCCTTTTACAGACTCAGGCCTCCTCTGCCTATGCTCAGAGGGGCTTCTTCAGAGGCAGAGGCAGACGAGGGGTGGGCAGACCTGCTCCCACCTCAGCCTAAAGCTCCTGCAAGCAGGCACCCTGATGGGGTGCCCAGGGCCGATTCTCCTTTACCGGTAGGGGCAGGCTGGCTTACTTCAGTCAGAACTGGGCTTCTTTAACCTCAGACAAGTGGGTTCTGGAAGTAGTAAGCCAGGGTCTGGTTCTCAGCTTCAAAAAGTTTCCCAAGTTGAGAACCAGACTTTTTCTACCTGCAAGTGCTTCAGAGACCTTTGCTCTGGAAGCAGAGGTCTCAACCCTGTTAGCTCTCAGAGCAGTGGAAAGGGTTCCTCCCCTGCACCAGGGCAGGGTCTGTATTCAGATACTTCCTTACCCCAAAAAGACAGGAGAATGGCGGCCCATATTAGACCTCAGATATCTGAACAAGCATCTTTGAAACCAAAGTTCAAAATGGTAACTCTAGCAATGATTTTATCTCCCTAAGGCCAGGGACTGGTTAGCCTCCCTGGACCTCAAGGATGCCTATTTCCACGTCCAATCAGAAGCTCCCATCGAAAGTACCTCAGATTCTAACTACCCTCAGGTCATTACCAGTTCAGAGCAATGCCCTTGGCCTTACCTCTGCCCCAAGGGTATTCACAAAGTGTCTAGCAGTGGCAGTGGCTCACTTAAGGAGGCAAAGGATTGCTGTTTTTCCCTATCTAGACGATTGGCTCATTGTAGGCCAGTCCCCAGAACAGGTAAAATCTCACCTGCAAGTTACCCAGCAGCTTCTCACCTCCCTGGGCTTTCTCTAAATCTACCAAAGTCGGTTCTGGAACCAGTCCAGGTACTCACCTTTATAGGGGCAGAGTTGGACACAAAGCTAGCCAGAGCTTTTCTTCCCTTAGAAAGGGTGACGAATTTAGTGACTCTGGCCTCCTCCTTCACCCTGCAGGTCTCTCAACCAGCAAGACACTTTCTGCAGCTCCTGGGATACATGGCTGCATCCACAGCTGTTGTGCAGGGAGCAAGATTTCAGATGAGAGGCATTCAGTTTCACTTGAGAACCTATTGGTCTCAGAAAAAAGACCCCCTTTCCAAGTTGGTCCCAGTGACTCGAACCTTGATCCAGGCCCTCCAGTGGTGGCAGGATCAGAGCAATTTAAGATTGGGGGTTCCCTTCATTCCCCTCTCTCACAATTTGACTCTCACTACAGATGCTTCCCTTCTGGGTTGGGGAGCCCACATGGGCGACCTTTCCACTCAGGGAGTGTGGTCTCCCCGGGAATCTCTGCTCCACATCAATTTGCTGGAACTCAGAGCTGTTTTTTTAGCTCTTCAAGCATTTTCTGCATCTGTCCACAACAAGGTGATACAAGTCAGAACAGACAACACCACAACAATGTGGTACATCAACAAACAGGGGGGCACTCGGTCTTCGGCCTTGTGCACCGAGGCAGTGAAGTTGTGGTCTCTGGACTATTCCCTGAACACTTCCCTCATAGCAGTTCATCTTCCAGGGAAGGACAATGTCCTAGCGGATGCTTTCAGCAGGATTTCCCAGGGCCATCACGAATGGTCCCTGGATCCTCAAGTGCTGGGGATAGTCTTTGCCAGATGGGGCACCCCTCAGATAGATCTTTTGCAGCCCCAGACAATCACAAACTTCCTCTGTTCTGTTGCAGGCCTCCAGTGTTGGGCTCAGTCCCCTGGATGCCCTTCTCCTGGATTGGGAGGGAAGTTTCTTATGCTTTCCTCCTTCCCTCTCCTATTCAAAGTATTAGTCAAAATCAGATCTCAGCCTTGCAGGGTGATTCTGATTGCCTCCGATTAGGCCAGGCAGCCTGGTACCCACTCTTTCTGTCACTGACAATCCATCTTCCCTTTGCCTCCCAGGATTCACAACCTGTTAACTTGTGCCGGGGAAGGGTTTGGTATCGGACCTCAAATCCCTCAACCTCAAGGCCTGGCTCTTGAGGAGTTAGAGTTGCTGATTTACACCTCTCAAGGTGTTCTTGAAATCTAAAGGCTTCCAGAAAGCCTTCCACTAGGGCTACTTATAGTTCTAAATGGAAAGGTTTTCCATTTGGTGTGCTGGGAAAAATATTTCCCCAGAATCTGCTGATTTGCCCATTGTATTAGATTACATGGTCCATCTTAATTCCTTGGGTCTCAGACCAGCTACCCTGAGAGTCCATTTGGCAGCTGTATCTGCTTTTGTGTCAGCAGGAAAGTCATCCCTCTTTCCACTCACCCTGTGTTTTCCAAGTTTTTAAGGGATTACTCCATACTAATCCACCTTTAGGAACCGCCCCTGCCTGGGACCTTAATGTTTGTATTGCCCAGTTAATGCAACCCCTTTTGAACCTCTGTTTTCTGCAGAGCTTAAGTATCTAACTTGGAAAACTGTTTTTCTGGTGGCTATCACTTCTGCTAGACGCATAAGTGAGTTGCAAGCCTTGTCAGTGGAAACTGACTTTATTTCTTTCCACAGGGATAAGGTAGTCCTTGGGACTAATAGGAAGTTTTTACCTAAGGTGGTTTCAGATTTCCATCTTAACCAATCTATCTCCCTTCCAGTATTTTTCACTGATCACTCCTCTTCTGGTGAAAGGAGGTTGCACAGCCTGGATGTTAAGAGAGCTCTTAGTTACTATATAGAGCGTGCACAAGGTCACAGGTTCGAATCCCTCCAACTTTTCCTTACCTATGGTGAAGTTGGGAAAGGCAAACCTGCCTACTAGGGATCAATTGCCAGGTGGATTGTCTCTTGTATCCAATTTGTTATCAGAAACTGGGCAGAGATCCCCCTTGGCTTGAGGGCTCATTCTACCAGGCGTACAGCTGCGTCTCTAGCTGCTGCCAGAGACATCCCTATATTAGAGAGATGCCAGGCTGCTACTTGGAAAACGGTACACACTTTTACCAAGCATTACTCCCTGGATGTCCAGGCCAGGAGAGATGCTCGGTTTGGCACAGCTGTTCTTCAGAGCCTATTCCCTAAGTAGGTTCTGCCCCTCCTCCATGGAGGAACTGCTGTGTAGTCTGCTACTGTCATAATATAGCAAGACTTCATGTTGTTTGAAGAAAAAATTACTCACCTTAGTAATGTTGTTTCTTCTAATGGAGTCTTGCTATATTATGACCTCCCCCCCAGCCTGCCCCTCTCAGAACTTCTACTTGGGTGGGGTGCGGGCAACTTAGTGTGGGCACTAGTTTATGCCCTTTTAGCGTTTCTCCCCTTTTGGGAGTTTGGAGTGTGTGTGTTTTATTATACTGTTGTTTTATTCTCATGTTGTTAGAATTGTGTTAGTAGTTCTGGTCCCCTGACTTCAGTCTTGGGTGTTGGGACCAGCAATGGTTGTTAATATTTAGGTAGCCATTTGGCTAGTGTAGGTTACAGCTTCCACACAGACCTTAGTGAGTTTTTGCTCATAAATATCTGACAGTTCAGGTTTGAAATTACACAGATAGAGCTGCTTCTTAGAGCTCGTGCTCAAAGTTCTATTTTGGAATGGTATTAACCATTTCACCTCCGGAGCAGTTCTAGTGGGACAAACTGCTACTGTCATAATATAGCTAGACTCCATTAGAAGAAACAACATTACTAAGGTGAGTAATTTTTTCTTCTACAGCAGTGGTGCAGGGAGCAAGATTTCAGATGAGGGACATTCAGTTCCATTTGACAGCCTTTTGGTCTCAAAGGAAAGACCCTCTAACCAAATTGATCCCAGTGACTCGAACCCTGATCCAGGCCCTACAATGGTGGCAGGATCAGAGCAATCTCAGACAAGGGGTTCCTTTTGTCACCCAGTCTCACTCCTTAATCCTTACTACAGATGCATCCCTCTTGGGATGGGGAGCTCACATGGGCGACCTCACTACCCAGGGGTTGTGGTCCCCTCAGGAATCTCTGCTCCACATCAATCTGTTGGAAATCAGAGCAGTTTTTCTAGCACTTCAAGCTTTTTCCAAGTCTGTTCAGAACAAAGTGGTACAGGTCAGAACAGACAACACCACCACAATGTGATACATCAACAAGCAAGGGGGCACTTGGTCTACGGCCTTGTGCATTGAAGCAATGAAGTTGTGGTCTCTGGCTTACTCCCTGAACACCTCCCTTATGGCAGTTCACCTCCCAGACAAGGACAATGTCCTGGCAGATGCCCTCAGCAGGATTTCCCAGGGCCATCACGAATGGTCACTGGACCCCCGGTCCTGGAGGTGGTATTTGCCAGATGGGGCACCCCACAGATAGATCTTTTTGCAGCCCCAGACAATCACCAACTTCCCCTTTTTTGCTGCAGGCCCCCAGTGTTGGGCTCAGTCCCTCTGGATGCCTTAGTCCTCAATTGGGAAGGGAAGTTTCTCTATGCTTCCCCTTCCCTCTGCTGTTCAAAGTGCTAGTCAAAATCAGGTCTCAACCCTGCAAGATGATCCTGATTGCCCCAGATTGGCCCAGACAACCCTGGTATCCACTCCTGCTGTCCTTAGCAGTCCATCTTCCCCTCTGTCTTCCCAGGAATCACAACCTGTTAAACTGTGCTCAGGGGAGGGTTTAGTACGCGAACCTCAAATCTCTCAATCTCAAGGCCTGGCTCTTGAAGAGTTAGAATTTGCTGATTTACACCTTTCCTAGGGTGTAATGGATATCCTGAAGGCTTCTAGAAAACCTTCTACCAGGGCTACTTATAATTCCAAATGGAAGAGATTTTCCATATGGTGCTCTGGAAAGCATATTTCCCCAGAATCTGCTGATTTACCCACAGTCCTGGATTACATGGTCCATCTAAATACCTTGGGCTGAGACCAGCTACCCTAAAAGTGCATCTGGCGGCTGTGTCTGCCTTTATTTCAGCAGGTAAGCCCTCTCTCTTTCAGCTCATCCTGTATTCTCCAAGTTTTCAAGGGATTGCTTACACCAACCCTCCATTCAGGGACCCTGCCCTGCTTGGGACCTTAATGTTTGCATTGCTCAGCTTATGCAACCCCTTTGAGCCTTTGTCTCAGCAGAGCTTAAGTACTTGACTTAGAAACTGTGTTTCTGGTAGCCATCACTTCTGCCAGACGATAAGTGAATTACAAGCTTTGTCAGTGGAGCCTGATTTTATCTCCTTTCATAGAGATAAGGTGGTCCTCAGGACTAACAGGAAGTTCTTGCCTAAGGTGGTTTCAGATTTCCACCTTAATCAATCTATTTCTCTTCCAGTGTACTTCACTGACCATTCCTCCTCTGGTGAGAGGAAACTGCACAGTTTAGATGTCAAAAGAGCCCTTAGCTACTATTTAGAGCGTACCAAGGGTCACAGGTTTGACTCCCTCCAACTATTCCTCATTTATGGTGAGGTTGGTAAAGGGAAACCTGTCACTAAGAGATCCATTGCCAGGTGGATTGTCACTTGTATCCAATTATGTTATGAAAAACTGGGTAAGGTTCCTCCCTCAGGCCTGAGGGCTCACTCTACCAGGGGTACAGCTGCTTCCCTGGCTGCTGCCAGGGACATCCCTATTCTAGAGATATGTCAAGCAGCTACCTGGAAAACCGTTCATACTTTTACCAAGCATTACTTCCTGGATATCCAGGCTAGGAGTGATGCCCGCTTTGGCGCGGCTGTGCTTCAGAGCCTATTCCCAAGTAGGTTCTGTCCCTCCTCCATGGAGGTACTGCTTTGTAGTATGCATATGTCATAATATAGCAAGACTTCATGTTGTTTGAAGAAAAAATTACTCACCTTAGTAATGTTGTTTCTTCTATTGAAGTCTTGCTATATTATGACCTCCCCTGCCTGCCCCTCTCAGAACCTCTGTTTTTGGGATGTGGGTGGGCAGTGCAGTGTTGGCACTTAGTAGGTGCCCACCTTGTTGTTTTTCACCCTTCTTTTTGGGGTGACTTGGTGTTGTGTTTTTCATTTTTTGGGGCTCCTGACTTGAGTCTTTGTTTTGGGACCAAAAAATGTGTTATTATGTTTAGTAGCCAGTTGGCTAGTGTAGGTTTACAGCTTCCACACAGGACCTCAGTGAGTTTAGCTCATAAAGATCTGACGATTTGAGTTTGAAGAACAACAGACAGAGTTTTCAACCGAGCTCGAGCTCAGCGTTCCATGCCTGGCATGGAAAGCTAGCTCTTTCACCTCCAGAGCAGTTCGAAGGTTGGGACTCACTGCATATGTCATAATATAGCAAGACTCCAATAGAAGAAACAACATTACTAACAGGGATTTATTTAACTCCAAAAATTGATTAGTGTTTGCTCATAAAAGTGCTAAAACATTGTGAAAATGCATAGCACTTGCCTCACTGTGTTTAATAAACATAACACTTCTAGAAAACCTATATAAATACTTTCTGTACAGTTAGCATTGCCCCAAGAAAAAAACTGCTAATCAATTATTTAAAACCCTGACTAAGGTGAGTAATTTTTTCTTTATGCCTAAAATCATCTTTTGGTGAGTGCTCACTAGTTCCTATGCACCTTGTAGTATGTTTGTGGCCTTCATGGGAACAGACTACTCCCGCACTTATGTTTTTTGTGCCTAGGGAGGATCTGGAGGCTCATTTACAAAACTATATCCCTGGCAGTCCAGTGGGCCCCTCATCCCGATCCCTGTTCTTGTAAAGTATATCTCCCTGGCAATCTAGTGGTACCCTACCTCGATCCTTGTTCTTGTAAAGTATGTCACCCTGGCAGTCTGGTGGTCCCCCCACCTCAATCCCCGTTCTTGTAAAGTATATCTCCCTGGCAGTTTAGTAGTACCCTGTTCCCACCCAATCCCCATTTTATATCTTAAGTAACCTCACCTCCCCAGCCCATCCAGTCAGCACCCACTACCCTCCGCCCCCATCTGTCACCCAACTCACAGTAAGAGTTCCAATGTCATATTTTTTTTTTATCTGTCAGAGAATTCCAATGTCATCTGCAGGTGAGAGGAGAACAGCACACACATGCACACATATCCTCCTCTCACCATCTTAGCTGTTTGCCATCTAATGAATGAGACTGACTGCACCTGTACTGTAGAAACAGCTGTTTGCCTGGTATGCACACACTCAGTTCCATTCATTCAGATGGCAGACAGCTGAGGTAGTAAGAGGAGGGTATGTGCTGGTCGCTGTCCTTCTCTCACCTGCAGATAATGTTGGGCCTCTTAGAGTGAGTCAGGTGCCAAATGGCAGGTAGAGAGTGGTGGGCATATACTGGGTGGGCTAATGGGGGGTTTACTTAGTTTTGCAACAGGGGATCAGGACAGGAGAGGGAAACCGCTAGACTGCCAGGGACAGATACTGTACATGAATGGGAATTGGACAGGACCAGGCACCACTGGACTGCCAGAAAGATGTACTTCGCATGAAAGGAGAACAAGGTGGGAGATGGGTATCACTAGACTGCCAGGGGGAGATATGTATTAGGGGAATGGGAATCGGGGTGGGGGACCATTTTTCTGTCATTGCCTTGCACCACTGCTGCCAGGTGAGATGTCACACACCACTGTGTGTGTTGTTAAGAGTAGAGTTTTGGAAGAGGTAAATGGCACTGCCATGGCAGACTTTTATTGCTTTCAAAATTGTCGCAGTATAACACTGCACCTTGTACAAAAGAGAGTTCCCTCACTGGCATGGCTGTAATGGTATGTTAAATGTGACTGCGCTATCTGCATCATGACACGCTATAAGACCCTTTGAACATGGCTTAAGCCTGATTCGGCATGCTTTGTGAACTAGGTCCACCACTATTCCTGTTAGTGCTGCAATAACCTTCTGAATATGGGAGCCCTTATAAGAAGTAAATAGTATCATATGGGCAAGTGTTTGTTTTCTTTCTTTCTTGTGTTTTAGGTTTAAATATAAAATTACCATACACTTTATCCAGAAGTACATTCTTTTTCCTTTTTTTCTCCCCAGATCAAAAGTTATGTTAGACAAAGATACAAAGCATGTAACTCAGGTAAGCTCAAATTTTCTGACATTGTATTATACAATAACGCTGGAAAAGTCACAAGGGAATTTAATTTATATAGATGGGGAGGAGTATATATCGAATCCCTGGAGTGTTTGAAATGAGTCTTCTAACAACATCAATGTTTTCACCTGCTTACCACTTTAAGAAGATAGCCTGCACATGCTTTTAGCCTTGTTAATGTTTAGAGTACTTTGAACCAATCCACACAGGGATCAGATGATCCCCGAGCCTCAGCTGCCAGATCATTTTCAGCTGCAGTAAAGACTTCACTCTGCTGAAATTCTTTTGTATCATCAGTAAAATCTAATGAAAGTACTAATGGTACTGAGAGGTGTCAAGCAGAAGCTGGGTCACTCTGGAAATGAGATGTAGCATCTTGGCCATGCTATCCTGTGTAAACAACTTGCTTGTTGTGTGTGCCTTGGGATGCAGTACATGATCAGTACTACAGAAATGTACGTTTTATTTTTCAGTCCGGGCACTACTCGTAGTTAATCAAAGTACCAGTAGTACTGAGATGTGTCAAGGACCATGTCACTATGCAGACCACACCATAGCTGTGCCATGCACATGAAAGGGTAGCATTAGTATTCTCTTTGGCTTCAAGAATCTTCCCTTCAGTTTCAAGAAAGGGGTGAAATCTGGCAATGGTAAAAGCAGCCCCCAAATACTGCCAACATCTGAGAAGACAGGGTCAGGCTTTTATGAAAAATCACTCCCCAGCTGCTGACAGTTTCTCTGCACCACATGATAAATCCCCATGATGATTGGCAGTTATGGATGCTTCTGCTGCCTGACAGCAAATTCATTTGAACGCCTCTTTTTAATGTTGTAGTGAGTGAGTGAGTGAAAAGACGTGAAGTGATTTAAACGTGATAAGAAAGAAGAAGCATATGTACTGTAGGATGTCTAAATAATACAAGAAGGCAGATACTTTGCAATTTGTATGGTTTCTGTGAACACACACACAGTTAAAAGCCTCAAACCCAGTATAAATCATCACGGGTTTGCAAATATGTGTGTGTTTGTCAGGGGTGGGGGTGGGGATAAATAGACTAGAAAATGATTTAGCTGTTGCTGCATTCTGTTTGACATATCACTACTCAGGCCTCACCACAGGCAACTCACACACACTAAACATAACAATAATCTTTAACATCTGCACAAAAGAGTACACATGCCAACAATAGACAGAAGCAATCGCTTCCCACCTTCAAAGCAGTCTGTTTTGAATTTTTACTTTGCTCTGACTCAGACACTGATCATTTTGAGGGTTTTTTCCAATATTTTTACAGGTTCCGGGAAACAATCGTGATTGGTTCTGTGTTGTAAATTTTTTTCCATTTTTAACTAGGAACTGAAGGCTTTCTCCATAGTGGTTTGTTTTTTCTCAGTTCCAAACTGTAATCAGAGAATATACTGTGCATTTTAAACAGGACTTCAAGTCCTGTCAGAGATTTGGTCGTAAGACTAGTGAAAGCAGAGAATCTGAAAGGCTGTTGGCACCTGTTTCCACACATTTAGCGATCCAGTGACATTAATCAAGATTCAGCTAAACTCTACACCAATGACAGCTCTATTAAGGCCAAAAGACCTGAAGAGGCGAGCACTTCACCTCTTGGTGCCACTGGGGGAAAGAAAACACACAAGGAGAGGAAATTGGTCAAAGAGCTAGGAACTAAACTCCTTAGTGTGATAAGTAACAGTCAGACAGTCAATGGGAGCAAACCAGTAAAAGAGCCATGTAATAAACCCACCGTGGAGGTTCCAGTTGTACCGGCTTGTCCCTTAGTTGGAAAGACTCCCTGGAAAATGTATGAAAATGTGGAAACTGTTTTATGCCATGCAGCAAATGCAGACCCCTTCCGTATCTTCACCCCGCTACCTGAAAGAGTGGAGGAAGGGGAGAAATTTGATAAATTCAGTACAAAAACAGAGTATAAAGGTATCACTCGGAATTATGTAGGAGATGAAGAATTTGGATGTACTCATCATCATATGGAATACTATTCTTCTTATAACATGTTTACCAAGAAGTTTTCTGACCAATCAGTGGAAAGTGAAATTTTTGCGCAGCCACCTGCACAAGCAACATTTCTGAAAAAGCTGGTGCTGACTTCTTCTAGAAGGGTGTCCTTCCCTGTCAGTTGAGAACTTAAAATATTATTTGCCAACATTTTTTAAACACATAATTTCAGCACATGCGGTTAATAAAAAATGGAGAAAAGATATGCTGTACACAGAAAGGGTGACAATTGTATATTTTACACACTTCTCATGTGTACTGTATGTACCAACAGCTGCTTGTGAAAAACTAGGACTTCTTTATCATCAGCTCTTCCTAATGGCGATTTGAGAAAAAAATATTTTTATATGCTAAAAGGAGCTGTTTGGCTGGAACCCTGACACTAAGGCAGGCTTCCTATGTTGGCTGCTTTTCTTTTTTTTGTATTATATTTTTATTGAGATTTTACATTAACAGTACAAGATAAACTTCGTCATTCCACCACATTTCATACGCATTACATAGTCCTCCAGGGAAGAGCATTCCAAAAATATGAATGACTTGTGATGTACTTATTTCCCTTATACAATTCTTAATTTACTATAAAACAAGTATCAGCCCTGTTCTTCCCCTTCATCCATCCATGCAATGCCTGCACATCCTGCTTTAAATATATGTCAGTACAGAACTTTCACTTGATCAATACAAGAACAAGAAGATAAAAATTATATAGCAGAAACAAGAAACAAGCATTTGTCAATGCTGAATGTTGTCTCGCTGGCATTAGCATTGGTAGTGCTGGAGTTAGAGATGCATAATAGGAATGGCAGTGAAGTATTGAAGTGACGCCAACCTCACCTCCACCCTGTAGAGGCCGACAGGCATTGGGGTGTGCCTTTGGGTCATCAGGTATAACGCTCATGCCATTGTACCTCACCCTACCCCGTAGACACTGACAAGTGTCGTGGTGTGCTTCGGGGTCTTTGGGCATTATACTTACCCCATTCCATAAGGAAATATGCTGAGGTGGGTGCAGTATAGGAGAATGGGGTGAACTTTGTGGCCGAACAGTGCAAGGCACACCACGATGCCTGTCACTGGCTGTGGGTGTGTGTGTGTGGGGGGTAGAATGGCATGAGCATTACAGCCGATGATCCCAAGTCACACCCCTGATGCCTGTTAGTCTCTACAGGGTGGGGTGTTATGGTTGGAAACCCTAACACTGTAGGCGTGTGTTGGTATTTTCACTCCAAATTTTCAACATGGGCTGTTTGTGAGCCCACCTCATGAAAAGCACCACTATCAGTTTGTTAGCTGAAAGGTGGTTTTACACAGCGGCTATGCCATTTGGTGACACAGGGATGAAAACACATTTTGGACAGGATGTGGAAAATGACATCTGTATTGTTCATGAGGCATAAAAAAATGGCAACGTTGAAAATCTGGAGTGAAAATATGAAAAATTGGTGAAGTCATGAACATGCATAGAAGCTGCGCAACACACGTCCGTAACCCAATTATTTTGGGGAGTTTTTTTGGCCACATTTTCAATATAGACATTTTGGGACCTGCCCTGATGAACAGTGGTGCTGTGATTTTGTTAATCTGTCCCAAAAGTTGATTTCCCACAGCGGCCACGCCATTGTGCGCCACAGGTGCAGAAACACATTTTGGGCAGGCTGTGAAAAATGCTAGCTGTACTGTTGATAAGGAGGTGTGAAAAAATGGCAGTGTTGAAAATCTGGCATGAAAATATTGCAAATTTGCGAAGTTACAAGGGTGCGTGGAAACTGCACAATACACGCTTTTAACACAGTCATTTTATGGACTTTCAGTACCAAATTTTCAACATAGGCATTTTAGGACCTCTGCTCATGAACAGTGTCATCGTCATTTTCTCAGACTGTCCCGAAAACTGATTTCGCACAGCAACTGCGCTATTCTGCACCGGCCTGCAAAAACACATTTCGCCAGGATATGTAGAATGACAGCTGTACTATTCATAAGGAGGTGTAGAAATGGCAATTTTGAAACCTGGAGTGAAAATATTACAATTATTTAGTTACGGCAAGGTGGAAACAGCGCAACGCACGCCAGAAAACAGCCATTTTTGGATTTTTTCACCAAATTTGCAACATAGGTTTTTGAGAGACCCCATCATGAACAGTGGCACTGTCGTTTTGTTATTTGTCCCAAAAGGTGATTCCACGCAGTGACCGAGAAATCACCTTTCAAACAACTTGAAGTCTTGCTGTATTCTGACAAGTGCAGTTATCCCCAGCCTTTAAACTGCCCCAGAGAACAAAGGGTTAAACTTTCTATGCAGAGCATAGAATGCTGAGCTCGAGCTCAGTTGATGTCTCTGTCTGTTTCCCTTTGAAATCTAACCATCAGATTCTTTACTTCGCCTCACTGAACAGTCACTCCGGAGATTTCTCCTGCAGCTCGGTTCGAAAGTCGGTTGAAATGTCGTTTTTTCGTCGGTTTCTAACCGAAAAAGTATTCCGCATAGTCAGTTCAGTCTCTGTCTGTGGTACCGTGAGTACTAGATAGGTGTTGTACTGTATTTCTGTGTGGAACTTGTAAAAAGTGTGGATCGGTTCGGCTGAACCGATCATTTGTTTAACTTCTTGTGTTAACTTTAGTGTGTGGTTACCGGTCCTTATCGGTTCTAAAAAAAAACGTGTTTTTATCCGTTTTTTTCCAAGACCCGTGACACGGTTGGGAACCAATAAGGGAGTCTTCCCTGGCGGTTGCCAAAAAAAGGGTAAGTTTGGTTAGGATGGCCATGTCTGAGAAACCCAAGAAAAAAAAACGGACCCACTGGGTTTCAGCACTGCAGTGAGTGTGGGGAGGTCTTTGCCAAGGCCGATCCCCACACCACCTGTGTTTATTGTCTGGGGTTTGAACATCTCGATTCAGACTGCCAAATTTGCAAACATTTTCCCAAATCTACCCTTGAAAAGAGATTAGGTAGACTGAGGGAAAAGGAGGCAGAGAAGTCCGCTGACCCGGATGGCCAGCCTGGTTCGGTTCTGACCGAACCAGGAGGAGTGCCCTCTGACCAAGGCGATACTTCTTCGGGCAAAAGGAGAGCCAATCCCGAGGGGTCAGTTCCGACTAAAAGAAAGCGCAAAGAAAAATCGTCTAGTTTGTATCCAGAAGTCCATGTTCCGACCGCTGAAGAAATAGCCGGAATGATTCGGATTGTGGAATCGCTTCGCCCAGTTCCCACCGATCCGGCACCTTTTGGCAGGGGCTCAGTTCGGTCGGTTCCCCCGGTTCATGATTATGCCCCTGAAGAATTTTATGAACCGGAGTTGAGGAGGAAGGGGAGGTTGAAGATGATGATGTTGATGGTGAAAGTCTAGATGTGCCTGAGGAACCGGACATCTCCCCAGACAGACCTTCAGGTGTATCCCCTCCTAGGCTTTCTGAGTCCCCTTCCCACTTTATGTTCTACAGAAAGGTGGCTGAGACCCTCCAGCTTCCTATGAAAGAGGCAATGGAGGATCAGGAGGAGCCTGATTTTGTAGAAATGATGGACATCCCAGAGTCCAGGAGACTGTCTATTCCCCTACACAAATCTTTTGGGGAACAGACACAAAAAATTCTGAAGTCTCCTAATTCTATACCTCCTGTGGACAGAAGAATGGACAAGAGGTATACACTCTCAGGCTCAGATACAGAGTTTTTATATCAGCAATGCAGCCATGTAGGGGTTGTGTAGGCTGTTGCCTGTGATAAGGCAAGCATCCCCTTAGCTTCACACCCCCCCCCCAGACAAAGACTCCAGGAAGACTGATGCCATGGCAAAAAAGTTGTACATGGCATCTTCCTTGGGACTCATACAGGCAAATTATATGGCCTATACAGCCAGGTACCAGAAGTCCAGGTGAGACACTGTGCTGGCACTGGCTAAACAGACCTCCCCCCAGCTAGCCAAGGAGCTGGAGGCGGTGGCTGCAGATGGGACTGAGGCATCTAAAGTTCAGTTTCATGCTGCTGTGGACTCCAGTGATATATCATCATGAGTCATGGCTACATCTGTGGCTCTTCGGAGAATGGCTTGGCTCAGATGTACTAGCCTCTCGCAGGATACCCAGGCTAAAGCCATGGATTTTCCTGTAATGGGTAATTCTCTGTTTGGAGAGCAGACAGAGAATTACATGAAGAAAATGGATGAGTACAGGACCACCTACAGGAGTGCTCAGGCCAAGGAGAGGCAGGCAACTCCTCAAAGGCAGCAGTCTAGGGGCAGGGGCAGGCCTTTTCATAGGCCTTTTTACCAAGCACAGGCCTCTTCTCCCTTTTCACAGAGGGGGTTCTTCAGAGGAAGAGAGAGAGGCAGAAGGGGGATGAGCAGGGCTACATCCACTCCTCAGCCGAAGGCCCCTGCCAAGCAGACACCCTGACGGGCCTGCCAGGGTTGACTGTCCTATTCCAGTAGGGGGCAGGCTGGCTTACTTTGTGCAGGACAGGATGTCTATTATATCAGACAAGTGGGTCCTGGAAGTAGTAAGCCAGGGACTGGTTCTCAGCTTCAGAAAATTTCCAAAGATGAGAGCCAGGTCTTTTCCACCTGCAAATCTCTCGGAAACCCTTGCCCTAGAGGCAGAGGTTTCATCTCTGCTGGCCTTAAGAGCCGTAGAGAGAGTTCCTACCCTACACTGGGGCAAAGGGCTGTACTCCAGGTACTTCCTTACCCCAAAAAAGACAGGGGAGTGGCGACCCATCCTAGACCTAAGATACCTAAACAAACAACTTCTAAAACCAAAGTTCAAGATGGTAAATCTGGGAATAATCCTTCCCTCTCTAAGGCCAGGGGACTGGCTAGCCTCCCTGGACCTCAAAGATGCCTACTTTCACATTCCCATCAGGTGCTCCCACAGAAAATACCTCAGATTCAAGTTGCCCTCAGGTCACTACCAGTTCAGAGCAATGCCCGTTGGCCTAACCTCAGCCCCAAGGGTTTTTACAAAATGCCTGGCAGTAGTAGTTGCCTTTCTAAGAAGGCAAAAAATTTCCATTTTTCCATATCTGGATGATTGGCTGATAGTGGGCCAGTCTCCAGACCAAGTCAAGTCTCACCTGCAAGTGACCCACCAAGTGCTCACTTCTCTAGGTTTTCTTCTCAGCCTTCCCAAGTCAGTTCTCGAACCAGTCCAGCTTCTTACCTTTATGGGGCAGAGCTGGACACAGTCAGTGCAAGAGCCTTCCTTCCCATGGAAAGGGCAAGGGTTCTTATAAAACTAGCCTCTTCCTTCACCCTTCAGGTTTCTCGACCAGCAAGGCATTTCCTCCAGCTCTTGGGCCACATGGCAGCTTCAACAGCAGTGGTCCAAGGGGCAAGATTTCAGATGAGGGATATTCAGTTCCATCTGAGGACTTTTTGGTCTCAGAAGAAGGATTCCCTTACCAAACTGATCCCAGTGACTCTGACCTTGATCCAGGACCTTCAATGGTGGCAGGATCAGGACAATTTAAGACAAGGGGTCCCATTTGCCGCCCAGTCTCATTCAGTGGTCCTTACCATGGATGCTTCTCTTCTGGGCCGGGGAGCCCATCTGAGGCCCTCACTGCCCAGGGACTGTGGTCCCCCAAGAATCCCTTCTCCATATCAGTCTCATAGAACTCAGGGCAGTTTTTTCTGGCCCTGAAAACTTTCTCTCAGTCAGTGCAGAACAAGGTGGTTCAGGTCAGAACAGACAACACCACCACCATGTGGTACATCAGCAAGCAGGGAGGCACTCGGTCCACGGCCTTATACACGGAAGCCATGAAATTGTGGTCCCTGGCTTATTCCCTGCAAACCTCTCTGATAGCAGTTCACCTTCCAGGGAAGGACAATGTGCTAGCAGATGCACTGAGCAGGATCTCTCAGGGCCATCACGAATGGTCCCTGGACCCTCAGGCGATGAATGTTTTTTCAAGGTGGGGCACTCCAGAGATAGATCTCTTTGCAGCCCCAGACAATCACCAACTTCCTCTGTTTTGTTGCAGACCCCCAGTCTTGGGCTCAGTCCCCCTGGATGCTCTGATTCTGAATTGGGAAGGGAAATTTCTGTATGCCTTCCCTCTCTTCCCACTCCTGTTCAAAGTTCTAGTCAAGATAAGGTCTCAACCTTGCAAAGTGATTCTGATTGCTCCAGATTGGGCCAGACATCCTTGGTACCCCCTGTTGTTGTCCCTAGCAGTCCATCTTCCCAGGAATTACAACCTGTTAACATCCTCTCAGGGGAGGATTTGGTACCCCAATCTTCAGTCTCTCAGTCTCAAGGCATGGCTCTTGAAGAGTTAGAGTTTGCAGATTTGCACCTTTCTCAGGGGGTTCTGGATATTCTCAAAGCTGCTCGAAAGCCCTCCACCAGAAAGACTTATAACTCCAAATGGAAGAGATTCAGCATTTGGTGTTACAAGAAGCATATTTCCCCAGATACTGCTGAATTGCCTACGGTTCTGGATTATATGGCCCATCTTAATGACCTAGGCCTCAGACCAGCTGATCTCAAGGTACACTTGTCAACTGTTTCTGCTTTTCTGTCAGTGGGAAAGTCTTCCTCACTATCATCTCATCCTGTGTTCTGTAAATTTTTCAAAGGATTGTTTCACACCAATCCTCCCTTTAGAGACCCTGCCCCTGCCTGGGATTTGAATGTTTGCATTGCTCAACTTATGCAACTTCCTCTTAAGCCTATGTCCTCAGCAGAGCTTAAGTACTTGACTTGGAAAACTGTGTTCTTGGTAGCCATTACCTCTGCCAGGCGTATCAGTGAATTGCAGGCCCTGTCAGTGGAACCTGATTTTATCTCCTTTCACAGGGATAAAGTGGTCCTTAGAACCAATAGAAGGTTCTTGCCCAAAGTGGTTTCAGACTTCCATTTGAATCAGTCTATGTCTCTCCCTGTTTTCTTCACTGATCATTCTTCCTCAGGGGAGAGGAGGTTACACAGTTTAGATTTAAAAGAGCCCTTAGCTACTACATAGAGCGTACCAAGGATCACAGATTTGACGCCCTCCAGTTGTTCCTCACTTATGGAGAAATGGGAAAGGGCAAACCTGCCACCAAGAGAACTATTTCCGGGTGGATTGTGTCTTGTATACAATTCTGCTATGAAAAACTGGGAAAGATTCCACACTCAGGCCTGAGGGCTCACTCTACAAGAGATACAGCTGCTTCCCTGGCTGCTGCCAGGGATATCCCTCTCTTAGAAATTTGTCAAGCAGCCACCTGGAAAACAGTCCATACGTTTACCAAGCATTACTCTCTGGATATCCAGGCTAGGAGTGATGCTCAGTTTGGCACAG
Organism: Neoceratodus forsteri; assembly: GCA_016271365.2. Classification (NCBI taxonomy): domain Eukaryota; kingdom Metazoa; phylum Chordata; order Ceratodontiformes; family Ceratodontidae; genus Neoceratodus; species Neoceratodus forsteri. Next base: position 215,691,358 of record CM057456.1, read on the forward strand.
CAGTACTTCAGAGCCTATTCCCAAAGTAGGTTCTGTCCCTCCTCCATGGAGGTACTGCTTGGTAGTCTGCACTTGTCAGAATACAGCAAGACTTCAAGTTGTTTGAAGAAAAAATTACTCACCTTAGTAATTGTGTTTCTTCTATTGGAGTCTTGCTGTATTCTGACCTCCCTTCCTGCCTCCCCTCTCAGAACCTGGTTTTGGGAAGTGAGTGGGCAGGTGCAGTGTTGCACCTCAGGGGTGCTCCTTTTACACACTATTCTTTGTTTGGGTGTTATTTTATTATTATTTTTGTTTGGTTTGGTTTCTGAGTTTTGGGTTTCCTGACTTGAGTCTTCCTTGGGGAGCCAAAACTTTTTGTTGCCAGTTGGCTATTAAAAATTTTACAATTTCCACATAGAATAGCTATTAGGGTTTTGCTCGTAAGAATCTGATGGTTACAGAGACATCAACCGACCTCGAGCTCAGCATTCTATGATCTGCATAGAAAGTTTAACCCTTTGTTCTCTGGGGCAGTTTAAAGGCTGGGGCTAACTGCACTTGTCAGAATACAGCAAGACTCCAATAGAAGAAACATAATTACTAAGGTGAGTAATTTTTTCTTTGGGACTGAATAACACCAGTGACTGAATTCATGAGGAGGGGTCCCAATAACCTCATGTTGAAAATATGGTGCACAAATTCCAAAAAATGGCCGAGATATGCACCAAAGTTGAAAAAACCCTATTTATGCCATTATACAGCTTACTGGCATTTCTTCAGTTCGCGGTCGGCTTTGAAGAGTGCAGACGTGTTACTGGTCCACCGAAGATCGTCACACCAAACTCCGGAGGTAAGTATGGGGTGAGGGGGTTGTGAGGGAGGCAGGGTGTGCAGAGGGTGGGCGCGGGTTTTGGGAGTGGGCAGGGAGACCTCAAGGGACCGTTTTCTTCTTTCACTGGGGTAAAAAAAACCATCGCGGGACGGCTTCTCTTTTTCATGGGATTTGGCACACTGGGGTGGGCTCCCAGCATGCCACCTAAGTGTTTTGGAGGAATGCTGTAGCCGATGAGGGATTGATCACCCTGCCGGCACACAACGAAGCGAGGACAGCATGGTGCCGGGGCCAACCCCTCAGCACATAACAATTGGGGATGATGATGCCGACGGGAGTGAGCTCTGTCAGCACATACATTAGGTTAGGGTATGCCGACAGGGGATTGAGCACCTCTGCTCCACATTATGGCAGTGCCGCCATGTTTAATTTTTTTTCACCAGGGCAAGCATCGCCGAGAGGTGCCGCTGCATATGATTAGCTTTGCTCCATTGCAGCTGACCTTTCCTTAGATGTGCTTACCACATTATGTATTCAGGGTGTGACGCCAGCATGCAGGCTTACTGGTGAATGAGGGACGCACCTACTGATGTGTGACCTGCATTCGCTCAACAGTGACCACGCCTCTAAATCTGCTACTACCGCAGTATGTTCGCTGCGCATGTGCGAGCCAACATAAAAACAAACAAAGAAAGCATTCTGTGATTTAAATGAATTAACACACATCTCATTTCTGATATTTCATTAATTTAGGTTTCCAACTTAGTTAAGGTATCAGACACGGTACACTCCTTTCAGCTCCTTCTCCTTTTTCACTCCTTCTTTTCCTACAGATATAGTCCTATCCTGATGGCCTCCTCCTCAGGGGCAGAAAGAGAGGCCAAGAACCAATTCCAGACTTTCAGAGACTTTTCCTCCCTACCCTTCAGGATGTAAGATAGCCTCTTCGCAGCCATGTTTGTGAACATAAGATTTTTCCACGTAGATACTGTGGGCTTTGTGCCAGAAACCCAAGTGTTTAAGATGATTTGTCTAGCCATCACCAATATTACCCGCACCACCTCGGATGGAGGCACCAGTCTCCCTCTTGGCTGCTCTTCTAATGATCAGTTTTCTCTTTGGTCTTCCGTACTGAAAGACATGGTACATATTGCTCATGTTGTTGAGGCTGCTCTGCAGACTTCCAGACAGCAGCATCGAATATCTGTTGATTTGAATGACACTGCAACCCGGATTGTGTGCAGTGCAGTAGTCACAAGGAGATTTGCTTGGCTCAGGACACCTAATCTGTCTACTGACTGACAGTAAAAGGTTTCTAATTTACCTTTTGATGGAAACTGTGTTTGGAGATGAAACAGAGGTCTACATAAAGAAGGTCAGCAGGCAGAAAGTCACACACATGCCCCTCACTGATAGCAGCGGTCATAGTTATATTAAGCAGTAATGCATGTGTTGCATGCAGGGCATCTGTTGTTGTGGGATTTACACTAGCCTTGTGTGGTGTGTCACGAGGCTCAACCGAGTGACTTTAACTACACAAGAAGTGTGTAAATCCCACTACTACACATGCCCTGAAGTGTGTTATTGTGATTTTAGAAAATAGGCTTGAAAAATAAAGCATGCTGATTGGCTAAAAGCCATGGTCAGGCATGCATTTATTTTTCAATACCGCCTGGTAAAAAACAAGTGGCAATTCGAGGTGCCCCATTACTTAGCATATTGTTGGGCACCTCGAATTTTCAAATTCACCAGTCGCCATTTTTTTCTCTCACTTAGTGGGCTCACTATGCTCGTCACTGCTTGCTCCCCCAAACGTCATTTAAACAACAACAAAAACTCCCCGACTGCAAACACTTGCCTTCTGAACACATACGGCACAACAGTTGTTAATTAAAATTGCATCTTTTTAATAACTTGATCGATCCCCAGACTTGCGACTTGCGCTGTCCCCTTAGCATGACTCCTCAATTGTGAACACTCGCCACAACCCTCCCCCCATACATGAGTGGTTAACAATGTTCAAACTTCTTACTTTTATACAAGTTAAATCTCTATAAATGGATGGTATTGATTCACCTCTCCTACTCCACTCAGTTCTCTTGCTGACAAACAGAACCTGCTCAGCTCCCTATCTGTGGGGGAGGGGGGCACACCAGCAAATGGCTAGCAAATAATTGAACTCTGCCATCTCACTCCTAGATCTCCACTTCCTGGTTCACAAGGTCGTATGCCTTTCTCCTGATGACAGAAAGAAAAGTCTTCCAGAAAGGGCACAGAACAACTTTTCAAACACAAACAGGATGGTAAGAGACTGCTTGGGAAACTGAAAAACTTCCTGGTTTAACCAACTGGGATCATGCAAGGTCGCACGCTTAAAAGACGCATCTTCCGACTGCAACCAAATAAAAAAAGAACAGTCTTGCAGAAAGGGGACAGAACTCAAAAACAATGCTCAGAGAGTACTGGGGGAATGATTTCTAGACATTCCTTTTCTTCTGCAGGTGGCGGGGGGGGGGATCAATACATCAGAATGGCTCTGTGGGAAAGAGTAAAAGTAGATGGAACAACCTTCAAACAGATGAAATACTTTTCCAATAAAAAGTTTTTTTTCTACTATTTCTATTCATTTTTAAACTAATTTCCTCTATTATTTTACCACTTAATTAAAATTTACTCAGATGGCCATTTTCTAAGAACAATAATACCAACCTTTCTGGGGCTATGAGGCCCTCCGCCTGCGGCATCAGGCTCCATTACACCCCTGGGCAGTCCGGTATTTCACAATAATGCCCACCCTGTCAGGTATTATTGCTTACATAAAGTGAATTTGTTATTAAAAATAAAATGAAATGCCGGCTCCATGGCACTAAGCGAAGGGGTTTGCTTAGCACGCTGGTGACCCGGGTTAGTGCTCCGAGCCCATGTGTCAGGAGCAGAGACAGGCAGGGAGAGATTCCAGAGCGTCCATTGGACTCTTCCCCCCTTCCCCTGTGGGGGGTGGGCAGGGCCTTGGCACCTGGAGGTCAAGTGGTGGACATGCTAGGTGGTCTGCAGCCTCGGCATGCCCTGCACATCCCCACCTCACATTGCCATTCATTCTAGCCCAATTAGGGTGGGGTGGGAGGGCAGAAAAAAAAAGAGAAAATCACCACCATGCCAGCCGGATAGCGGTGGCCGCCTCCCCTGCGCCCGTGAGGCGGGGTAGCCACCAAAGCTGCTCCTCCCCTTGCTGTGGATGCAAGGAAGTGCCCACGGGCACTTTGATCTCCTCTCCCGGTTGCCCACATGGGTAGGGGCTCCCCCAATGAAGGGATACATTGGGTCAGTTGGGATGGTAGGAGGCAGCAGACAGCGGAATGAGGAAGTGACGGAGGTAAGGGATGGCGGCCTGAAGGAGTGGGCAGCCAGGTTGGCAAGGATAAAAAGAGTATGCAAAAAAAATAAAAATGACAGCCCAGTGGCGCAGAGGGTTGAGGCGCTGGTGCTTTACCTTGCACTACGCCAGCGACCCGGGTTCAGGAATGACCTCGGGTCTTTGGGTTGCCGGCGTGGGGTGGAAGAGCAGGATTGAGCATGCCAGTGGGCAGCTTTCCTCTCCTGAGAGTGGTGAGGGTGGGTTGTGCCCCCCATTGTTCCACTTCCACTGGGTGGAGGTCCGGTGAGTAGCGTTTGCGGAGAGGGGGTGGCAGAGTATCAGGAGGTGGAAGGGGCTGAGCTGGTACCACAGGGTGTGAAGCATGGCTCCACATGCTTGCAAGCCATGTGTCAGAGGGGGTAGGGAGAAAATCCACAAAAATGCATATGTGTCCCTGTTGCCATTTGGTGGGAGGAGGCAACATGGACCAATCAGTTAAATTAAAAAAAAAGAATAAAAATGAATTAGGTTCAAAGAAAGTAAACATTTGATTACTAGGATCTTTACTTGTTGTCTGTTGCAGAATTTACACACGGTCATGTGACATGTTTTGACCAATGAGGTTACAGGATTTTCGAGACCCATTTTATAATTCAGGCCTTACTTCAGGGGAGGTTATGGAAGGGGTGCCCTAAGCAGACACAATTTCCAATCTGATTATTCTATCACAAGAGGTACTGTTCGAGGTAAAGGCAGGTGAGGATGCAGACCCCAGATTTCTTCTGCTCCTCCTTGCTCCTACAAAAATGAATCCCTCATTGCTGTGTCCATGCTGTTGCTCTCCTAGTTCAGCCAGTAAGGAGTCACCTTTCTTTGTATCTCTTGGAATGGGAAAGAATCATCAGAGGCCAGTGGGTCTTGGAGATAATAAAACAGAGACTTACCCTGTATCCGGGCACTGTAATCTTCATAAAAAAATTCCAGGATGTCATTTCATTACAAAGCAATGGGCATTATCTTCAGAAATGTAGCTTTTCTTCAAACAGAAATAGAAAAACTGTTAGCTCAAAAAGATATCGCAGATGTGTCAAAGAACCACTTAGGAAAATGGTACTACTTTAAATGCTTTTTGACCAAACAAAGATGGGGAGTGGCAGTTAATTCTGGATCTCAGAGTTCTAAATTATCCTTTTAAGTTTTTAATATTCAAAGTGGGGGACAGTTAGTACCAATTCAGACCAGCGCTTTTTGGTCTCACTTTAGCCCCAAGAGTATTCACAGAGCGCATCTCAGTAGTAGCAGCAGCATTCAGAAAGCAACAGGTGAGTCTTCCCTGGCTAATTTGTGAGAAAACTCAGCAAGAGGCCCATGTGGTCTTACAGAAAACCTTGGGACTTCTTCAGTCCCTCAGGTTCCTCGTAAACAAGGAAAAATCATTTGCGGAGCCCAGTTCATAGGTGCAGAAATGAACACTGGAAGGCAAGGCATTCTTGCCCATTTACAGAGCATCAGACCTGGTGAACTTTGCTGTCTCCTTCATCCCAGGTTCACACAGGACAGTACAGGATTTCCTAAAAATCCTAGGTTACATGTCCTCAACCACACCTGTAGTTCCCTTGTCCAGCATGAAAATTAAGCAGTAATGCATGACAGAGTGCATCTTGTTGTGGGATTTACCCATGCCTTGTGTGGTATGTCACAAGGCATAGCCGAGTGACTTTAACCACACAAGAAGTGGGTAAATCTCACTACTACACACCCATTAAAGAGGAACTGATGCCAACATTTTTGGCATCAATAAATTCAGAATTTGGATCAGCATATTCTCAATCATCCTCATGCCAAAAATCAGATATGTAGGTTACTTTGTTTAAATGTTGCAAGTCATTTTGTAACCCTTAATTCACTGCCTGTTCAAAAAAAGCCAGTTTCAGTGAAGAGCTGCTGCTGATGTCATCTCCTGAACTCACAACCTAGTCCTCCCTGCAAGCTACCGTCTATGACTTATTTCTCCTATGTTACTTAAAACTGCAGGTGTAGTAAACACCGGAAAAAGGAAAACTGACACTGAGGGGGTCAGCACATGCACTTCCATAATGTGTAAATGCAAGGTACAGTACTTCAGAATGTGATGGGGGGGGGTGGAATGCAGTGGCAAACATGGCTTTAGAATGACAAAGTTGTGTGCAATTTTTAACATACTGCAGGTATGAGATTTCAAAATGTCACCAGGTTGCAATTGTGGAATGCAGCAATGACACAGTCTCAGAAAGTAGCTGGAACACATAATTTCAGAATGTGGCAGTGACGCACACATTCAGAATGTGGCAGTGACGCACGAATTCAGAATGTGACAGTGATGCATAATTTCAAAATGTGGCAGTGACGCATAATTTCAAAATGTGGTGGTGACACACAATTTCAGAATTTGGTGGTGACAAGCAGTTTCAGAATGCAGCGGTGACGCACAATTTTGGAATGCAGTGGTGATGCACAGGCTTGGAATGTAGTGGGATATACTGGTTCGGATTACAGTGATGAAGTAGAGGTTTGGAATGCAGTGGTGATGCGCGATTTTGGAATGCAGCAGTGATGCACAATTTTGGAATACAGCAGTGATGCACAATTTTGGAATGCGGCGGTGACGCAAAATTTCGAAATGTAGTCGTGACACACAGTTTCAGAATGTGGAGGTTATGAGCAATTTCCGAATGTAGCTGTGATGCACAATTTTGGAATCCAGCAGTGATGCAAAGGCTTGGAATGTAGTGGGATGTACAGGTTCATATTGCAACAGTGAAGTACAGGTTTGGAATGCAGTGGTGATGCACAATTTTGGAATGTGGCGGTGATGCACAATTTCAGAATGCGGTGGTGATGCAGAGGTTTGGAATGTGGCGGTGACGCACAGTTTAGGAATGCAGCGGTGATGCAGTTTCGGAATCTGGCAGTGATGCATAATTTCAGAATGCGGTGGTGACACACAGGTTCAGAATGTGGCAGTGATGCACAGTTTCAGAATGTGGCAGTGACGCATAATTTCGGAATGCAGTGATGACACACAGTTTCGGAATGTGGCGGTGACACATAATTTCAGAATGTGGTGGTGACGCACAGGTTCAGAATGTGGTGGTGATACACAATATCAGAATGCATTGGTGACACACAATTTTGGAACGCAGTTGTGACACACAGATTCAGAATGTGGCGGTGATGCACAGATTAGGAATGTGGCAGTGGTACACAGATCTTCCTGGACATAAAGTCCCCACCCCTCATTCACACTGATGGGACTATGCTGGAGGCACTAGGACCGAGTGGGGGCCAAAAATCTTTAGGAGGGCCAGTGCCTAGGTAGGGCCTCGAGGAAGTGGCACCATGAGCCCAGCTCGTGCAGTATAGGCTACCTCGGCATCATCCCTCCAGCCACCTCAGTTCCTCTTTTCCCGCCGTTGAGTGCGCTTCAGTAAAGACATCGCTCGCCCACCGGGAGTCAAATCTTCACGTCTATACGACGGCAGCTAAGTCGTTCAGTTTTGATTTAGTTTTAGTATATTCTTCATTTATTATTTAAAAAAAAACATTTTTCCTTTTCGCAAGAGAGAACAGAAGTTTTCTTCAGCCTGCCTTCAAGCAGATGACCATGAACAGGGCAGGTGACGGTAGGGAGACTTCATAAAAGCTGTATTTCCAGCAGGGCTGGGTCAGTCCGCCACCCTCGGAGGGGGACTGACTACGGCAATCCAGTGCTCGGGGAAGGGCAGTCCTCTCGAAGCACAAAAGAAGGGCGGCCCGCTCGATCTCCATCGGAATACAGCACCACTGTTTTGAGTTCTTCTTGTCCCACCAGCCAAAGAAGAAACGGTACCGCCAAGGTCACCCTCCAATAGAGTCTGCACATTGATCATCAGTTACAGGGGACAAGAGGCCGACTCCAGCTTTCGGGTCTCCAAGTGGCCTCTGTCCCTGGCAACCGGCATCTTCGACTCCGTTGTCCCTCCCCACCCCTTGGGGGGTCCTCTGGTGAGCAGTTTCATCATTGGGCCACTCCTGTGGAGCAGTGGGTTCGGTGGTTATCCTGACTTCCTGAGCTGGTGGGATTGGTCCCAGGGCCTTTGGGCCTAGGGGCTTCGAACCTGTGGAAGGGGCGGTTGGGTCAACCTTGTCGCGCGACACCATCTTCGGTGCTGTCGACACCGCAGTCTTGTGCTTTTCCCCCTCACATGGCTGCGGTGCAGGGGCCAGCACAGGTACCTCCTTCCTCTTATCAGGTTTTCAGATCTTCATCCTTGGGTGCCCCTGGGTTTGGGTTGGGGGCCCTGAGCACCCATGCAGCACCGGCTGCGGTGCCACCTTTGACTCAGTTGTGGTGGCACAGAGGTTGATGCCGCAACCTCTATTCCCCAAGCTCACTGATCTGTTTTGGTCTTCACTCTCTCAATGGCTGGGCTGTGAAGATGCTGTTGTGTTGACCCTTCTTATATGGGTCATCTGGACTATCTTATGTCCATCATAGGTTAGTTTAACTAAGTTAGTTTTACGCTGCACCTCCTCGGTCAAAAAGATACTGAGGCATTTGGAGGATCGACGCCGAGTAGCCTATATGGTGCGAGCCAGACTCATGGCGCCGCTTCCTCACGCCCCAACCTAGGCGCTGGCCCTCCTGAAGATTTTTGGCTCCCACTCGTTTCTAGCGCCTCCGGCGTGGTCCCATCAGTGTGAAGGAGTGGTGGAGACTTTGTCCAAGAAGATCAATAATTACGGTAGGTACATAATTTTCATTTTCAGAATGTGGCAGTGACGCATAATTTCGGAATACGGCAATGACGCACAGTTTCAGAATGTGGCAGTGACGCACAATTTTGGAATATGGTAGTGACATACAGTTTCGGAATGTGGCGGTGATGCATAGTTTCAAAATGTGGCAGTGATGCATTTTTTTGGAATGCGGCAGTGACGCTCAATTTCAGAATGTGGCGGTGATGCATAATTTTGGAATGTGGCGTGACACACTATTTGGAAACGTGGCGGTGACAATTTTGAAATGTGGCATTGAAACACAACTTGGCGTGGATGTGCAATTATGGAATCTGGCAGGGATGCACCATTTCAGAATGTGGCAGGGATGCACAATTTGGGAATGGGGAAGGGATGTGCAATTTCGCAATGTAGCAGGGACGCATAATTTTAGAATGTGGCTGGGCCACATAATATTGGAATGTGATGGGGATGTGATACACAATTTTGAAATATGGTGGGTGCGTACAATTCTGGAATGTGGCAGGGACAAGCAATTTCAGAATAAATGGTGTGTCCTGTCACATTCCGATAGCATGCATTCCCACTATATTCTGAAATTACCAGTCCCCCACCAAATTTCTTGATGTGTGTCCCTGTCGCATTCTGAGACTGACTGTCCCACCACATTTTGAGATGACACATCCCTGTCGCATTCTGAGATTGTGTGTCTCCCCCCAACATTTTAAAATTGTGCACCACCTTGCAGTGCCGGCTTTAGTGTTTTTGGGGCCCCCAGCGAAATACAAAAAATCATGGGCCCCCCCCCACCCAACTCACTTTATCCATGTCTTTTAATGTGTACCATATGTACACTTTATTTGTAATACAACCTGTGATACCTTTCATTTTTATGGATGTGGGTGGAGCCTACAGCCATCTTGCTATCTGCAGGTGGAAAATGGAGTATCATGGAACACATGTTTTGGACTTTTCAATGTATCCTTCCATGCCCACCGAAATAAAATATTCCCTTCTTTCTGTTAAGAATGTTGGAGACATAACTCCAAGCTGCTTATCAGATGCCATTAGGAAACTGAAAAAGAGTGTTAAATATTTGTTAAATATTGGTTGCCTATTAAACTGGAGATTTGTTTACTCCCCTTCAGAATGCAACAAACTGCACAATTAAATACTTAGCATTTAAACAGCTTCTTGATACAAGTTTCACTTGGGAATGTATTGTCTTTCAAGAAAGATTCATACCTCATAAATGTCACCCTTTCCCAGCAAATCTATGATTTATACTGTTTTTTTTTAACCTCTACAGACACTATCTGACAAGCACTGAGTCAGACATATGCCAGGTCTTCAGTGACCTGCCCAGACTAAATACTGTATATAGCAATTAGCAGACATTTTCCACTATGCTTTTTGAGGAAAAAAATATATTGAGCCACAGCAAACACACGCGCGCACACACACACACACACACACACACACGCGCGCACACACACTGCATTCTAATGTTATAAAGAAACTTTATGTCAGTGAACACAGTGACATTCAGTTTAGAGTAAATTTATTTAATTATTTCTTGTCCTGTATTTTGTACACACACACACACTCACACACACACACACACACACACACACACTCACACACACACACTCTTTGATTCAGTGAACTGGAGGTTGGGGGGGCACTTGAGGGTTGGTGGTAGGCTCAAGCATACCTCTCAACCTCTTGCCTCATGAATCAGGGACACGGCTTAAAAAAATCAGGGACAAAGACCCAGAATCAGAGACACATCCCAAAAACTGGTACTATTCACTCAGAAAGCTGATAGAATAAGGAGATTCGTGTTAAGATGCATTTTCTGAACAAGAACAAGTGTGTAACTTAATGTTTGACATTATTTTGTGATTTTAATCCCCACTGTTCTGTCACAAAACCACAGATTTTATGAGAGACAGAGGAACATTCTGAAGAAAAATCAGGGATGTCCCTGAAAATCAGGGACAACTGAGAGGTATGGGCTCAAATTACTGACAGTGTGCTACAGATGTTTCTGGAAGTTCAGGTTTAAAAATCAACAACTTCCAGCTTAATTGGATAGGGGAAATCAAGTATGTGGCAGCATTCCAAGCTGTTCTGCTGCAGTATTGACATCACTACTGCAGCAGAACAACATAATGATGTCACTACTGCAACAGAACAAACATATTTCAGGAATGGAATTCCATGCATAACAGCATTCTACCATACACTATAGTGAAGTTCAGTTTGAAGTAGATTTCCTTTAAATATTTCTTATCCTATATTTTGTATCCTGGATAGCGCAGGGGAGATGCTACATCTTATTGTCATAGGGATCTTCATTTACACATCTTTGCACTGTATTTAATCTGTCCCAGATTAGATGCAATATCTTGTTTTCAGTAGGGTCATGATTTTCCCAATTTGATAATGTACTTATAGTGTATGGTGGAACGCTGTTCCGCATGGAAATCCATGCCTGGAACAGCGTTGTTGTGCTGCACCCGGTACATCATGATCTTGTTGTGCTGCACTGAGTACGTCACCGGTGCACAACAAGACCGAACGCATTCGCGCATGTGCAATTGAGTGACCCACGGCGACATGGAAGTAAGCATACGGCTACAGATTCCGAAGTAAGCCTTATTTTTTTCTAAGAGACTTGTTTGGGGATCACGGAGTGCTGCTTATGGTTGCCCATACACTATAAAAGATTGTGTATGAGCAACCATACACAAACAAGGCAGCTGTGAGATCTCGAGGTTTCCATGGTAACAGACCTCTCGAGCTGTGTTCTCGAGGTCTCTGGTTACCACTGAAACCTCTCGATCACAACTGCCTTGTTGTGTATGCTTGCTCATACATAATCCTCTATCTTCAGAGTAGTCTAGTCCAGGGCCCCCTTATTCAAAGGGGATGTGCAGCACATTCCAGTGGAAAAGGGTGATGTGCTGCACAACTCCAACAATGCACCGCAGCGTGATATTCAGATCTGCAGGATGCGCCTGCTGCAAGGGAATGGGCCAAGGTGCACACAAATAGTATGCCATGCAAGTCGATGGTGCATTCCCATGCATATGCCACGCTGTGGCATACTCAGCGGGAATGTAGCCCTCACAGCCCAAGGCAGCGTAGCCCACAGTTGGGCCATGGAATTGCTGGTCTAACCGGCCAGCCACTCACAGGTGGGCTGCAGAGGTGCACCAGGTGCACAGCAGCCTGGCAGCCCTGATGGACTAGAGGTACCCCCTCCCATCCCTGATCGATCCAACTGCATCCCCGAAGAGCGCCGTAGTGTAGGGCCCCTCTGGACCCAATCACACCAGAGAAAACCACGGTCCATATCCATAGCATAGAGAATACCCACCCACCACCTTAGTACATACACAACCCGCTCCCCCCCATACCCAACCTGTTGCGGAGACTGGCACTGCCCTCTACACCCTGCCATGGCCAACCACCAGCTGCACTGGACCCAGGCCAGAGACCTGCACTCCAGAATGACCCAAGTGGCTATACCATACATTGGGGCACTACACCGTGTATATCCCTGGCAAACCACAAGAGGGAATTGACATACCTCCAATGCATGCCTTGTCGATGCTGTATCTTCCTGCTGTTATACACTCTCCCCGTTCCCCTGTGTAACATGCCACCCTCCGGACTGCTGAGGTATCCTGGGTGCCATGGGGTGCGGTATCCTGTAATGCCATTTGTATGGGACACTCCAGGCTATGGATAGTGTGTTCACAGTTCACCGATTATACAAACAAATGGGAGATCGGCTATAACATGCCTGTTCCGGGACCTGTGTGAGTGAGTACAGCATCGGCTTTCACCTGCACTGAGCAGTGCAACAGCACCGGGACAATGGATCCACATGTGAGCGCCTGAGATGTATGGCCACTGGGCATTATCGCCCACACACAGCTTGTACCTATGTATGACACATTCCAGCATCCTACTGCCAGTGCTCCATCACCCAAAAATAAGATGCCATTTCTTCTGTGAACTATCCAGGCAAAATATATAGCAATCATCAGGCATATTCTAGGAAACTACATTGTAAAAATGTGTAAAAGGAAGACCACATTGAAACTGCCGCTCAGCAGATCTGCATTGTGCAAATTCATTAGAAATAATGGGTAAAAGCATCCCAAAACCTTTCCATAGCCATATCAGCTCTGACCAGAGTTTGTTTAAGGGGAGATACCAGTTTTGAGGCCCCCGCTCAGTTCACTTCAGCCATGTCTTTTATTCTGTATAATGAGCATATTCTGTTTTCAACATAACCTGTGACATTTTTAGTTTTTTTTGAGGGGAGGTAGCATCATTAGTCCTGGGGACCTCCATACACACTAAATCCATGTCTGTTTGTATACGTTTGAGTGTCTGTGCCATATCTCTGGGCAGGCCCAGATTAATGGATGTGGGGGCCCTACTCCAAGTCATATTTTGTGGCCGGGGGCCTCTAAATGTCATCATCCCACTGTTCCGAGATGCCAGGCTGGCAAGGCAGCAATGACCATGGTACTCAATAACCCACTGTAAGTTTTCTGTTAGATTTTCAGTCATTATGTTTACAAGAAGAGGCTAAAAAGAAACTAGCAGAAAACACCACAAGCTTAACTCGTGCCAAGACCAAGAGCCTGCTAACCTTGTCCTTGCTTGTATTTAATTGTGTACCCTTCAAAAAGACTAATCCAAGAGCTCCTTAATTAATTAGCCATCTGCCCTAGTCCAGATCATAATTTTCTCTTGGTGGACTGGTCTCTTCATGCAGAAACCTTGTAAACTCCAGCAATTCATCAATTTAACAATTAACCTCTAAGTAAGTCAAGTAGTGAAGCCAAGCAGAATCCTTTAAGAGCAATCTGGTTTGCGCCCAGATTTCTGATATAAATGATGTATCAAATTCATGCAGCAATGAATATAGTAGGTGGCCCTAGCCATGATGGCTATAGAAATAATCTTATCTTGCAAGTTGCAGCCCTGAGCCCTGGCAGATTTCTGATATAAATAATGCATCAAATTCAAGCAAGCAGCAGTGAATAGGTAGCCCCATGATGGTTATAACTACAAATAATCTTGGCTTGCAGGCTAGCCCTGAGCCCTGGCTGGCTAGTAGCAGCCCTGTCAGTCACCCTCATGTAAATGCCAATATCGCAATTAGTTATTTTCTCTGACTCTCTCTCTCTGTTTTTTTTTAGTCATTTTTTTCACTTCAGTAAACAATAATCAATTGCTGTGCTGGATGCTCAGTGTGAACTGCTCACTGTTCTCCCAACATTTCCAACCAAAGCCACCGACCGTCCGACCACCAAATCCAGACTAAAAAAAAGAAGACAAAATAAAAATAAGGCAAACAGTGTACTGTTAGCAACATGGTCGCAGTAATAACATACCTGTTACCTCCTGATGTGGCCTTCTTCTTGGCCTGACCCTGACTAATGTGATCAATCACGAGCTGGAGGAGGATAAATCAAATGCCTGGATTGGAGGATCAGGAGGATGGACAGATCTTCATGCCGACGGGCGCGGCAAGCCAACTTAGTCATCCAGGCCCGGGACTCCTCCTCACAGGACCAGAGGCCCAGGCGCCCAGTAGCACTGTCTGATTGACTACACAAGCAGCAGCATGCGACGCTGCACCACAACATCCCTCACTCAGACAACAAAAAGATTAACAAGCGGAAGCACTGGCTGGACGGTGATGAGTCCGAATCTCAGCGAACCCCTGGCCTGCTCTAGTTACTCTGTCTTCTCTTCAAATCGATCGAGACTATCCCTCTGACTACGATTGACTGACTGTTGCTGTCATCCACTACTCATCCTCCTTCTCTATTCTCAATGCCTGGCCAACACACTCTGACTCCATGCACACATGCACAGATTCCCACTCTCCAGTAGCCACACCTCTGGAGGACCTGTGATGAGACATGATTGGTTGGTTGGTTGTGTCAGGGTGGATGAGAGGCGGAGCTGGAGCCACCTGGAGAGACTGAGAGATGGCGGTGGGGGGTGGGAGGCTTTTTCATTTTGGCAATTGGTGGCATGATGTGAAATAATGACAGTGACCTTGCGTGTGCCCTGGCCCGGCCGATGGCCGCACGATAGTACGGCAAGTTGTACGGCCGGTCAGCGGCCAGAGTCATCTGGTAGGGAAAAAGAGGAAAGCAAATATCTGTAATTTAAATTAGTTCAATTAAACAGTGTGGGGCCCTCCTGAACCACAGGACCCTATGCCATGGCATAATTTGCATAAAGGTAAATCCGGCCATGCCTCTGGGAGTAATTGTATGTGACCAAGAAGTCACAGAAGGCAGTGCCCAGCACAGTGGTGCTCTTCATTGCAGTTTTAATAAAACATCAATTAAAAGAATGAAAACTAATAAGGCACACTTGTTTTGGCTGGGGGCCCCCATGAGCAGGGGGGCCCCAGCAACCGCAGGGTTCACTGATGCCTAAAACCGGCTATGCCACCTTGACATTCTATGCCTTGGTTCAGTGTTGCATTCCAAAACCACCTTCCAACATGTTCGTTATCACATCTGTGTTTTTCCTCCTTGCAGCCACTGACCTGCTGTGAATCCAGCCACCGCTCCGCTTCCCCCGAACGACCCCGGAGTTACATCCACACACCAGCTAGCATATGCAATTGTGCCCACGAAAGGGACACCCCCAGTCCCCGCCAGGCCAGGAACTAATATTAGCATGTGGCTGCAGCTATTAAGCAGCTGCGGTCATTGCTGTCATTTTCCTCCCTGTAGTTCTTTCCACTAGAGTGTAGGCGTGCAATGACATCAGAGCACTGATGTGCAGATGTCTGCTACACTCCCCCCTCCTTGCTGCCCCGACTCTAGCAGTGCCCCTGGTCGTCACCAGGGGCTGCTGCAGAGCAGTGGGAACCCACATCCCTCCCCGGGATAGAGGCACAGACACTCCAATCCTGTCCACTCCTGCAGGCCCTGACAGCGAGCATGCGTCCCAACCCAGGTCGCCAGCGTGGTGCGAGGTGTGGCATCCAGTGCCTCAACCCTCAGCGCCACCGGCTGGCTCAAACTTCTGACATGTTCTAAAGTACAGTGCCATGCATCTGAACATTCTAGAAATGCAAGCACTGCAGCCAACCCTGTCATTTATTTTAAAGGATTACTACAGCTACGGTTTCTTAAACTTTGGAGAAACAGGTGCTATAAGGTTGCTGACAGGGAGGACTAGAGTGTGAGTTCAGAAGATGACATCATCAGTGGCTCTTCACTGAAACTGACTGTTTTGAATAGATAGTGAAATCAGGGTTACAAAATAGCTTATGACTTTAAAACAAAGTAATGTAGAAACCTAATTTCAAACAACATGAAGTCTTGCTATATTATGACGATTGCAGTTTGTCCCACCATTAGAACTGCTCCGGAGGTGAAAGAGTTAACTTCCATGCCAGGCATGGAACTTAGAGAACGAGCTCGGTTAGAAAAGCTCTGTCTGGAATATTTCAAACTGAAACTGTCAGATTCTTTACTCCGCCTCACTGAACAGTCGCTCCGGAGATTCCTCCTACTGCTCGGTTCATTTCTCGGTTTAAAAGAGTTTTTCTCGGTTAAATTCAACCACGATTATTATTATTTTAACCGCAAACCGATCGGTTCAAGCTCTGTCTGTGGTATTGTAAGTAATAGACAGGTTTATTTCTGTGTGGAACTTGTAAATGTTTATCGGTTCGGTTTGAACCGATCAGGTTGTTTAAAACTTTGTTCTGAAGCATTTAAAGCTTTTTAGAGTCACGGTTCCGGTTCTTATCGGTTCTAAAGCAGTTTCTTTACGTTTTTTCACGACCGTGACACGGTTGGGAACCGATAGGTGTCTTGCCTGGCACTGCCGAAAAGGGCAAGTTTCTTGGTTAGGCTGGCATTATGTCTGAGAAACCCAAAAGAAAAACCGGGCCCACTGTGTTTCAACACTGTAGTGTCTGTGGGGAAGCCTTTGCCAAGGCTGACCCACACACCACATGTGTTTATTGTCTGGGGTTTGATCACCTCAATGCAGACTACCAGATTTGCAGGAATTTCCCTGCAGCTACCCTAGATAAGAGAATTGGTAGGCTCAGGGAAGGAGAGGCCAAAAAGTCCGCTGACCCGGATGGCCAACCGAACCGGAGGGAGTGCCCTCTGACCAGGGCAAGACTTCTCGGGCAAACGTAAAGTGACTCAGAGGAGCCAGTTCCAGCAAAGAGAACTAGAAAATCAGCAGGTGTGAGTCAAAAATTCCTTCTCCAACTGCTGCAGAGATAGAAGAGCAATCCAAATTGTCCAGTCACTTTCCCCGGTTCCATCCGAACCGCCACTATCTGGCAAAAGGTCGGTTCGGCCGGTTCCACCAGTTCAAGAATATGATGTAGAGGAGTTTTATGAACCAGAGGAGGGGGAGGATGATTATGAACAGTGTGAATGTGCCTTTGAAAGTCTGGATGTGCCCATTGAACCGGACATCTCCCCAGACAGACCTTCAGGAGAATCTCCCCCTAGGCTTTCTGAGTCCCCTTCTCATTTTCTGTTTTATAAAAAAGTTGCTGAAACCCTCCAGCTTCCTTTGGAGGAAGGTGTGGATGAGCAAGAGGAGCCTGACTTTGTAGAGATGATGGATATCCCAGAGTTCAGGAGATTGTCTATTCCTTTACATAAATCCTTTAGGAAACAAACAATAAAAATTTTAAAAGCTCCTAATTCTGTGCCTCCTGTGGACAAAAAGATGGATAGGAGGTACACTTTGTCAGGTCCTGATACAGAATTTCTTTCACAGCAATGCAGCCATGTTGGGGTAGTTCAGGCTGCAGCCTGTGATAAGGCTAATATTCCCCTGGCTTCACATCCTCCTGACAAGGACTCCAGGAAGATTGATGCCATGGCTAAAAAACAATACATGGCAGCATCCTTGGGACTCAGACAAGCAAATTATATGGCTTATGTTGCAAGATACCAGAAATCTAGATGGGATACTGTCATGGCTTTAGCCAAACAGGCCCTAGGCCAGCTTGCCAAGGAGCTGGAGCAGGTGGCTACTGAGGTATTGAGGCATCTAGGTGCAATTCCATGCTGCAGTGGATTCTAATGATGTATCCTCTAGAGTCATGGCTACATCTGTGGCTTTTAAGTAGATTGGCTTGGCTCAGGTGTACTAGTTTGTCAGCGGATACCCAGGTTAAGGCTATGGATTTTCCTGTGGTGGGAATTTCTCTGTTTGGGGAGCAGACAGAGAATTATATGAAGAAATGGATGAATATAGAACCACTTATAGAGTACTACAAGCCAAGGAATGGCAAGCCACTCCTCAGAGGCAGCCCCAGGGGTAGAGGCAGGCCTTTTCACAGGCCTTTTTACCAAACCCAGGCCTCCTCTTCAGCTTATGCTCAGAGGGGGTTCTTCAGAGGGAGAGGCAGACGGGGTACAAGCAGGCCTGCTCCCACCCCTCAGCCTAAAGCCCCTGCCAAACAGGCACACTGATGGGATGCCCAGGGCCGGTTCTCCATTACCTGTAGGGGGCAGGCTGGCTTACTTCGTCCAGGACTGGGAGTCTTTAACATCAGACAAGTGGGTCCTGGAAGTAGTAAGCCAGGGTCTGGTTCTCAGCTTCAAAAAATTTCCAAAGATGAGAATCAGATCTTTTCCACCTGCAAACCCTCTAGAGACTCTTGCTTTGAAACAGAAGTCTCAACCCTCCTGGCTCTCAGAGCTGTAGAAGGGTTTCTCCCTACACCAGGGCAAGGGTCTGTACTCCAGGTACTTCTTACCCAAAAAGACAGGAGAATGGCAGCCCATCCTGGACCTAAGATATCTGAACAAGCACCTTTTAAAACCAAAATTCAAAATGGTGACTCTGGAATGATTTTACCCTCCCAAGGCCAGGGACTGGCTAGCTTCCCTGGACCTCAAGGATGCCTACTTCCATGTTCTTATCAGAAGCTCCCACCGAAAGTACCTCAGATTCGAACTGCCCTCAGGCCATTATCAGTTCAGAGCATGCCTTGACCTTACCTCTGCCCCAAGGGTATTCACAAAATGCCTGGCAGTAGCAGTTGCTCATTTAAGAAGGCAAAAGATTGCCATCTTTCCCTACCTAGACAACTGGCTCATTGTGGGTCAGTCTCCAGATCAGGTCAAATCACACCTGCAAGTTACCCAGCAGCTGCTTACCTCTCTGGGCTTTCTTCTCAATCTTCCAAAGTCAGTTCTGGAACCTGTCCAGGTACTCACCTTTATAGGTGCAGAACTGGATACAAAGCAGGCCAGAGCCTTCCTTCCCCTAGAAAGGGTAAGGACCCTGGTGGCCCTGGCCTCCTCCTTCACTCTGCAGGTCTCGACCAGCAAGGCATTTCCTACAGCTCCTAGGACACATGGCTGCTTCCACAGCTGTAGTGCAAGGAGCAAGATTTCAGATGAGGGACATTCAGTTCCATTTGAGAGCCTTTTGGTCTCAAAGAAGAGATTCCTATCCAAGTTGATCCCAGTGACTGAATCCTGATCCAGGCCCTTCAGTGGTGGCAGGATCAGAGCAATCTGAGACTAGGGTTCCCTTCATCCCTCTATCTTTCTCCTTGACCCTTACTACAGATCGTCCCTTTTGGGATGGGGAGCTCACATGGGCCTCTCCACCCAGGGATTGTGGTCCCTCAGGAATCTCTGCTCCACATCAATCTGTTGGAACTCAGAGCTGTTTTCTAGCACTTCAGGTTTTTCTGCATCTGTTCAGAACAAAGTGGTACAGGTCAGAACAGACAACACCACTACAATGTGGTACATCAACAAACAAGGGGGCACTCGGTCTTCGGCCTTGTGCACCGAGGCAATGAAGTTGTGGTCTATGACTTATTCCCTGAACACTTCCCTCATAGCAGTTCACCTCCCAGGCAAGGACAATGTCCTGGCAGATGCTCTCAGCAGGATTTCCCAGGGCCATCATGAATGATCACTGGATCCCCGAGTACTGGGGATAGTTTTTGCCAGATGGGGCACCCCTCAGATAGATCTTTTTGCAGCCCCAGACAATCACCAACTTCCACTTTTTTGTTGCAGGCCCCCAATGTTGGGCTCAGTCCCCCTGGATGCCTTTCTTCTCGATTGGGAAGGGAAGTTTCTCTATGCCTTCCCCCCCTTCCCTCTCCTGTTCAAGGTGCTAGTTAAAATCAGATCTCAGCCCTGCAAGGTGATTCTGATTGCTCCAGACTGGGCCAGGCAGCCCTGGTACCCATTCCTTCTGTCCTTAGCAGTCCATCTTCCCCTGTGTCTCCCCAGGAACCATAATCTGTTAACCTGTGCCCAGGGGAGAGTTTGGGATCCGAATCTCAAATCCCTCAACCTCAAGGCCTGGCTCTTGAGGAGTTAGAGTTTGCTGACCTACACCTCTCTCAAGGTGTTCTCGAAATCTTGAAAGCTTCTAGGAAGCCTTCCACTAGGCTACTTATAACTCCAAATGGAAAAGGTTTTCCATATGGTGTTCTGGGAAGCATATTTCCCGGAATCTGCTGATTTGCCCACTGTTTTGGACTATATGGTCCATCTTAATTCTTTGGGACTGAGACCAGCTACCCTGAAAGTGCATTTGGCAGCTGTCTCTGCTTTTATTTCAACAGGAAGCCCTCTTCTCTTTCTGCTCACCCTGTATTTTCCAAGTTTTTCAGGGATTGCTTCATACCAATCCACCATTCAGGGACCCTGCCCTGCCTGGGATCTTAATGTTTGCATTGCTCAGCTGATGCAACCCCTTTGAACCTCTGTCTTCCAGAGCTTAAATACTTGACTTGGAAAACTGTGTTTCTAGTAGCCATCACTTCTGCCAGACGCATAAGTGAGTTACAAGCTTTGTCAGTGGAGACTGACTTTATTTCCTTTCACAGGGATAAGGTAGTCCTCAGGACTAACAGGAAGTTTTGCCTAAGGTGGTTTCTGATTTCCACCTTAATCAATCTATTTCTCTTCCAGTGTTCTTCACTGACCATTCCTCCTCTGGTGAGAGGAGGTTGCACAGTTAGATGTTAAGAGGGCCCTAAGTTACTACATAGAGCGTACCAAGGGTCCTGGGTTTGACTCCTCCAACTATTTCTCACTTATGGTGAGGTTGGGAAGGAAACCTGCCACTAAAGATCCATTGCCAGGTGGATTGTCTCTTGTATCCAATTTGCTATCAAAACTGGGTAAGGTTCCCCCTTCAGGCCTGAGGGCTCACTCTACCAGGTACAGCTGCATCTCTAGCTGCTGCCAGAGACATCCCTATCTTAGAGATATGTCAAGCTGCTACTTGGAAAACAGTACACACTTTCACCAAGCATTACTCCCTGGATATCCAGGCCAGGAGGGATGCTCGGTTTGGCACAGCCATGCTTCAGAGCCTATTCCCTAAGTAGGTTCTGTCCCTCCTCCATGGAGGTACTGCTGTGTAGTCTGCAATTGTCATAATATAGCAAGACTTCATGTTGTTTGAAGAAAAAATTACTCACCTTAGTAATGTTGTTTCTTCTAATGGAGTCTTGCTATATTATGACCCCCCAGCCTGTCCCTCTCAGAACTTCTACTTTGGGTATGGGGTGGGCAGTCCAGTGTTGGCACTTATTGATGCCCATTTTATGTTTTCCACACCTTCTTTTTTGGGTGTTTGGGTGTTGTGTTTTATTTTATCTTATCTTATCTCATCTTATTTTCTGGTCCCCTGACTTGAGTCTTGGTGTTGGGACCAGGAAAATGTGTTTATATTTAAGTAGCCAGTTGGCTAGTATAGGTTACAGCTTCCACACAGAACCTTAGTGAGTTTTGCTCATAAAGATCTGACAGTTTCAGTTTGAAATATTCCAGACCGAGCTTTTCTAACCGAGCTCGTGCTCTAAGTTCCATGCCTGGCATGGAAGTTAACTCTTTCACCTCTGGAGCAGTTCTAATGGTGGGACAAACTGCAATTGTCATAATATAGCAAGACTCCATTAGAAGAAACAACATTACTAAGGTGAGTAATTTTTTCCTTTGGTATGAGATTTATTGGGGGCATGCTTATTCTAATTCTGCAATGTAGCACTTTTGGCAGGAGTCCCTCTTTAAGTGCAGTACTGCGATTATAAAATGAATTTGTATAAAAATAAAAAAAAATGAATTAGGTTAGAAGAAAGTAAGCATTTTATCAGCGGGATCTTCACCAATTGTCTGTTGCAGGATTTACTCACGGTCATGTGACATGCCTGTCCAGTTAAGGCTAGTAACAGCCTCAATTGGTGGAACGAGAAAGACCCTGCTGTTCGCTGAGAAGGAGTTCCCTTCTCCTTTCCAGAAAGCCGTGTAAGCCTGACTACAGATGCCTCTCAACTGGGTTGGGGTGGATATCTAGAGGGAAGCTCAGCGAACAGAGTATGGACCCCACAGAACAGGCATTGAAAATGAAGAAATGAGTTTATGAACCTAAACCTAAAATAACAAAAACTAAAACTACATAATTAACAAGCATTTGTCAATGCCGAATGTTGTGTTGCTGGCATTGGCATTGGTAGTGCAGGAGTTAGTGAGATGCATAATCGTAATGGCAATGAAGTATGGAACCGAAGTCAACTTCACCCCACCCTGCAGAGACTGACAGGCACTGAGGTGTGTCTTTGGGTCATCAGTCATAATGCTTATGCCATTTCACCTCACCCTACCCTACAGACTCTGACAAGTGTTGCATTGTGCCTTGGGGTCGTCCGGCCTTACGCTTACCCCATTCCATAAGGAAGTACTTAGAGATGGGTGCAGTATAGGAGAATGGGGTGAACTTTGGGGCCGAAGAGTCCAAGGCACACCTTGATGCCTGCCAGTGGCTGCAGGGTGGGGGTTAGTGTGGAATGGCGTGAGCATTACAGCTGACAGTCCAAAGGCACACCCCTAATGCCTATAAGTCTGTACAGGGTGGGACGTTATGGTTAGAAACCCTAATGCCCCAGGCATTTGTTGGTATTTGCACTCCAAATTTTCAACATGGCCTTTTATAACCCCACCTCATAAAAGCATTTGGGACCTCTGCTCATGAACAGTGGTGCTGTGATTTTGTTAATCTGTCCCGAACTTTGATTTCCAACAGCGACCATGCCATTCTGCACCTCATGTGCGCAAACACAATTCGAGCAGGATGTGAAAAATGACAGCTGCACCATTCATAAGGAGGTGTGAAGAGATGGCAATGTTGAAAATCTGGAGTGAAAATATTAAAAAGTCTCGAAATTACGAGCCTGCATGAAAACTGTGCAATGCACACTCGTAACAGTAATTTTTTTTTATTCTTTCACCAATTTTTTAACATAGACATTTTTGGACCTCTGCTCATGAACAGTGGCACTATGATTTTCTTACTCTGTCCCAAATGTTAATTTCCCACAGCGATTGCGCCATTGTGTGCCAGACATGTGAAAAATGACAGCTGTACTGATCATAAGGAGGTGTGCAAAAATGGCAATGTTGAAAATCTGGAATGAAAATATTAAAAAGTCTCAAAGTTACGACTGTGCATGGACACTGCACAACGCACACTCATAACATAGTAATTTTCTGGAATTTTGTCACCAGATTTTCAACATAGGCATTTTGGGACCTCTGCTCATGAACAGTGTCACTGTTTTTTTCTTAATCTGTCCCAAACATTGTTTTCCTACAGCGACTGCGCCATTGTGCACCAGATGAGCAAAAACACATTTTGGGCCGGATGTGGAAAATGACAGCTGTACTGTTCATAAGGAGGCATGAAAAAATGGCAATGTTGAAAATCTGGAGAAAAAATATAAAAAATTCTCAAAGTTACGAGCCTGCGTACAAACTGCAAAACGCACGCTCGTAACTCAGTCATTTTTGGGAATTTTTTCACCAGATTTGCAACATAGGCTTTTTGGGAGCCCATCTCATGAACAGTGACACTGTCGTTTCGTTAATTGGTCCCAAAAGGTGGTTCCACACAGTGACCGCAAAATCACCTTTCTGGACCGAATCACGAGATGACAGTGACTGAATTCATGAGGTGGGGTCCCAAGAACCCTATGTTGAAAATTTGGTACCAAAAGTCTTAAAAATGGCCGAGATATCCACCTAAGTTTAAAAAAAAACATTTATGCTATTATACAGCTTACCGGCATTTCTTCAGTTTGCGGTCGGCTTTGAAGAGTGCAGGCGTGTTCCCAGTCCACCAAAGATCATCGCGCCAGGCTCTAGGTAACTTAAGGGTGAGGATGTGTGGGGAGGTGGGGTGCGCAGAGGGTAGGCGTGGGTTGGGGGAGGGGCACCGGACACGTCAAGGGACCAGTTTCTCATTTTTCAGGGGAAAAATACATAAAGACAACGTGGGCCGGTTTTCTTTTTTTGTAGGTGTGTTTTGGCACACTGGGGTGGGCTCCCAGTGTACCACCTGCATTTTTGGGGAGGGGGACTGAAGCTGACGGGGATT
This sequence comes from Neoceratodus forsteri, assembly GCA_016271365.2. Lineage (NCBI taxonomy): Eukaryota > Metazoa > Chordata > Ceratodontiformes > Ceratodontidae > Neoceratodus > Neoceratodus forsteri. The sequence goes on from CM057456.1 coordinate 215,715,741, forward strand.
GTGCCCCCCGTCGGCACAGAACCGTGTCTGTGTTTGGGGGCATGATGCCAGAGGATTGGACACCCCTGCATACAAATTACATTAATAGCCATTATGTCAATGGGGATTGGCCCCCATTGGCAAATTTAACTGTGGAGGGGCATGCCGACAGAGGATTGGGCACCCCCGATGTCGGCTTGTTGGGGGATGCAAGAGGCGAATGGTGACAGCCGCCGCCATCTTTTATTGAAATGTTACACCAGGTAAGGCACGCCCTGCAATGAGGTGTCGATCCCTCATTGCAACGGCTAAATCGTTTCAAGTTGGTGGCACGCTTTTGCACTTCTGTTATAGACAGCGTGCAGTCTAATTCATGCCACAGAGCCCAGCCCAAAAAAGCAGTGGCACCACAACAGGACCGCACTTCCAAAATCTGCTATTCCAAGCTACCTCAATGTTTTGCTTGTGCGTGAGCAAGACAAAATAAAAAACCTCAGTAGTTAACATGCAGGGTCAACAGAGCAATTAGGGTAGAAACCAGGGGCCAGATATTCAAAACTTTGCCCAGTGGGCAAGGTGATTGCACCCTGTTTACCTGGGGTTTGCGCCTAAGTGCAGTATTCAAAGGGGGCTGTGGCACACACTAAAAAGGTTAGCCCACATGCAAAAAAATAATGTATGTGGTGGGCAAGGGAGGGTTGGGGATAGGAATCCTGATGCAGCTTAATATTCAGCACATTAGCACTGCGCAAGGGGAATAGCATAGGCCACCGTGCGCTGCGCAGTTACCACCGAGAAGAAGCCCAATTTACTCGAGAAACCCTAGTGGCTGGTGGAGGCATTGCAGTCAACAACCACATTGGCGGTTGAGGAAGCACACCTGCTCCCCAGTGCTCAGTGGTCCCTCTCACCATCTGATCCCTGGCCCCATCAGAAGTAAGTCTTCTCTGGTGTCCAGTTGTCCCCCCAACCTTCAATCCCTGGTCCTGTGAAGTTAAAAGTATTCCCTGGTGTCCAGTGGTCCCCCCTACCCTCTGATCCCTGGCTCTGTGAAGTTAAAAGTCTTTCCTGGTGTCCAGGGGTCCCCCCCCCTTCAATCACTGACCCTATATACTGTTACATATTTCCAGGCATCTAGTGGCACCCCCATCCACCGATCCCCGTCCAAGTACCAGCAGAGGCTTCCCTGGCATCTAGCACACTCTGCAGCACAGGCACTGACCACCCACCTTGCCACCCCCTTACCTGACTTGCTGGTGCCATGGGAGCAAATACTGTGACCAGCACAGCCCTCCTCTCACTATGTCAGCTGGCCACCGCATGCAATGACAGAGGATGTGCACTCCCAGTCGTTGTATACAGTGGCTGGCTATGATGGTGAGTAGAGGGCTGTGCCAGTCACCATATTGGCTTCTGCAGCACCAGCGAGCCAGGTAAGGAGAAATAGCAGGGTAGGTGGTCGGTGCCTGTGGTGCGGGGGGGCCACTAGACACCAGGGAAACTTCCACTGATACAGGGACAGGGAATGGTGGGGGGGGGGGGTTGTCACTAGACACCAGGGAATATTGCATAGTATATGGGGCCGATGATCAGAGGGCAGTGGGACCACTAGGAACAGAGACTATTATATTTTTACTGGGGCTGGCGATCGGAGGGTAGGGGGACCACTAGGCACTAGGGACTATTATACTTTTATTGAGGCCAGTGATCGGAGGGTGGGGGGACCACTAAGTACCAGGGGTATCATTTATTACAATGGGGCAAGTGATCGGAGGGTGGGAGGGATCTCCAGACACCTGGGAAGTATATGATATTACTGGGGCCAGCAATCAGAGGGTGGGGGGTTGGGAGCCACTGGACACCAGGGAATATTTGACTATTACAGGACCAGCAATCAAGATGGGAGCAGGGCTGGTTGCAGGGGTGCAAACCTGCTATTGCTTCCCATGCAAATGTGCCCATAATGAGTATGCAAATGACCCCTTATCGCCTTGCATGCCCAATGGATTTATCTGCATGGTGCCATCTGAATATCGCAACGGTAGCTACCGGCGCTGTCAGGTCTGGGGGTGCAGTTCCCTGCGCTGGCAGGATCCATGATGTGGCAGTGCTACTTGACTTAGCGCTGCGCTGATATGCTCTTATATTCAGTCCAATAGTGCCAGTGTGCCATCTGACTGAATATAGCATTCTTGGGGTCATGGGCAATGGGCAAGCAAAGCACAATTCTTTGTGCTCTGTTTTGCCCATTTCTTAATATCTGGCTCCAGGTTTGATGGAAAAATGAGGAAAATGAAATGCACTTAGTAGAATTAAAAAGGCGTTAAGGAAATGCAAACAAGTAATAAGGAGGGAAAGATCAAGAACTGAGTTCAGATTGGTACACTCCAAAGGAAATCTTTTCAATTATGTTAACAGAAGCAAGCAGTCTGATCAGACTGTAGGATCTTTAAATGAAAATGGTGAGGTAATAGACAAACCAGCACAGATGGCTTCTGCACAGGCATTCTTGCTCTATTTTCAACACTAAGAATCAAATAACTGCCGATATGGGTGTCACAAACCCAGCCCCGTGGGTGCAGTAGAACCTCCTGTTTGCAGGGATGACTGCCTTTTGTGGAACTCGTGAGCAGTTGTAGGGTTCAGGAAGTATCACCAACCTTCCTTTTCTCAGTGAGAGGGTGGGAATGTAGTCTCGAGTTCCCCTGACTCTTGTACTACTTTCTCTAGCTAGAAAATCCCCATTCCCAGCTGGCAGTCTCTTGCTTATATGTTTTTGTAGGATAGCCGAGCGTTTTTCTATCTTAATTAGCAATTATAAAACCCTTCTGTTAAAAATGTTCTATCACAGTCAGACCCCAGGCAGAGTTGATAAGAAATTGTAAACCTTTACTTAAAGAAAAACAAATAAGTTCTACAATTTTGAAGATTTGGAATGCAGACAATACAAAAATAACTACTGGATGGTTATACAGAAAACACTATACACTGTTATTTCTAAAACTATACTTTGAATTGTTGCTTAGAATCCAGAAAGATCAAATGTCCTTTTTGAGAGGAAATTCTCTCTGCAGGTAAAGTTCTTTAGAGAAACAAGAATAAGAACATAAGAAAAGTGTCGGCAGATGGTGACTGTTTGGTCTTTCCTAAGCTGGCCACATTGCCTGTCCCACACAAGTTTGAATTCCCTTACTGTCTTTGATGCCACCACTTCTGGTAGTAGGCTGTTCCATGGATCTATCACTCTGTCTCTGAAAAAGTACTTTCTAGAGTTGCTTTTAAACTTGCCTCCCACCAAACTCAAGTTGTGCCCTCTTTTGCATGCTGCCCTGTTTTCCTGGAAGAGGTTGTCCTTCTGAGTTGTGTTACATCCCTTGATGTACTTAAATGTTTCTACCATGTCCCCCCTGTTTCTTCTCTGTTCCAGAGAGAATAGATTCAACTCCTTGAGTCTAGGCTCGTACAGCTTATGGTGCAGCCCCTGCACCATCTTTGTAGACCTTCTCTGCACCGTCTCCAGATGGTCAATGTCCTTTTTTAGGTGAGGCCTCCAAAACTGGACACAGTACTCCAGGTGTGGCCTCACAAGGATCTGTAGAGTGGCATGATGACCTCCTGCTTCCTGCTTGTAATACCCCTTCCTATGCATCTGAGGATACTACTTGCCTTCTGCTCTGCTTTTTCGCATTGTTTTCATACCTTTAAGTCATTGGTAATGATCACGCCTGGATCCCATTCCATCTTTGTCTCCTCCAATTGATGCCCTTCCAGTACGTACTTTTTTCCTGGGTTCACAGGTGCATTACCTTACACTTTTTGGCGTTAAACTTTAACTGCCAATTTCTGGACCATTCTTCCAGTCTCCTTAGGTCGACTTCCATACCTAATGCCCCCTCTTGCGTAGTTACCCTGTTGCAGAGCTTTGTATCCTCTGCAAACAGTCAAGCCTTCCCCTCCAGTTCATTAGCCATGTCACTGATTAACACATTGAAGAGGACTGGACCCAGCACTGTCCTTGTGGGACGCCACTGGTCACACCTCTCTCCCTTGATAATGATCCATTGACCAAAACTCTCTGGGTCCTATTCTGTAGCCAGTTTCTAATCCAGTTTGCTATCTTCTGTCAGACCCCTGTGTGCTCTAGTTTGTTAGCAAGTCTCCTGTGTGGGATGGTGTCAAAGGCTTTGGTGATGTCTAGGTATACCGCGTCCACTGCCCCACCGTGGTCAACTGTTCTGATTGATTGTTGGAAAGAAACTTGAGTCTCTGAGTTTTCTTTTGTTGCAAAACTCAGGGTTGTCTTGGTGCAAAATCTTTGTTCCCAAATTCTGACTTAAAAATCAGAATTTCAGTTCAGAATGTGAAAAGTCCGATTTCACAAACCCAGGTCTTTCCAGACCTACATAAACTTTCAAAAACATATACCAGCTTGGTAAGTTCTTCTTAGCTCTGAGATTCTCAAGGAACAGTTTCTCTTCAGGCTTCCAACTCCATGCTAATGCCCTGATTTTCAAAATGTGTGTGTAAGTTAAAGTCTGAGTGATGTCATTTTTCAGGCCACAGCCATCCCCTTTTAGATGGGTGTGACAGTTTACCTTGTCCTGCAGTATCACTGTGATTCCATGTTTAAAAAACCCTCTAACATGTCTTATGCCCATGTATGTTTTTTCCTGTTCTTGTAGGAAGCTGACCTCCCACTGGGGCCTTTTGCTGCTGACCTCCCACTGGGGCCTGTTGCTTTGGAATGGCTAGGTGCCCTGTGGAATGTCTAAGTGCCCTTTGATGTAAGGGATATAACCCTTGTAAAACAAATATGTTTGCTTATTCCTAGACGAATGCCAGACCTTAAATGTTAAGTACCTTTTTTTTTTCAAATCTCCCTCTGCCTTTAAAGGGACAGTGTTTTAACTCTGGAGCACATCACAACACATTAAATATGAAGACTGGACAAAAGCAATTGCTATGCTGATATATGAAACACAGAAACATAAAAACATACAAATTATTGGCAGAAACGAACCACTTGGCCCACCAGATCTGCCCAGATGGTCCCTGCCTAGTCTGTATCAGCAGACCGTAACTGGTCTCTGGAGACCCTCACTCCTCGCTGTCTATTTACTAATATTCCTCCATGTCTATTCCATGCATACTTGAAGCCCCCTACTGTTATTACCTCCACCACTTCTGCTGCCAATGTGTTTGAGGTGCCCACCACTCTTTCAGTGAAGTGGTATTTCTTCACATCTTTCTTAACCCTCTCCCCAGTTTTATTGCATGTCCTCTGGTCCTGGTGCTCTTTCTCATTTGAAAGAAGCCCCCCCCACCTGCACCCGGTTCATCCCTGTGAGGTACTTGCAGGTCTTTATTATGTCCCCTCTCGCTCTTCTCTCTTCCAGGGTGTAGATGTTGAGATCCCTCAGTCTTTCCTTGTAGGGCTTTTGATGTGGGGTGTAACTGTGCCCTGCCACACTTCAGATCAGTTGTTTCTCTCCAGGAGGGTGTAGAGTTAACAGGTTTACTAGTTTTACACATTGATCTATATATACATGCTGGGCATTATTGTAGCACTTATAGCCCATTTGGGCACAGAATGGACATAAAGGTTGAACTTTAGGACAAAATTGTAGAGGGAGATGCCATGAGCTCTTGGGCTACAGTTCTGCAAATTATGTTACTTTAGTTAATTCAAAGTATCACAAGGTTAGTCCCTCTATTTTGGAAGGTGCAAGGGGTACTGTCTTAGCATAAATATTCATTAGATGCAGCATCTATGAGGGACCTTCATGAATACTTGACATTCCTTGTATGGATGCATTTATGCTTGTATTTTACATGAAAATGAATAAAATATAACTAAAAAAAAAAGAAATGACAGCACTCAGCTGTTTGTCACTTACAGTGAGGTAGGTAAAGGCAAGCCAGCATCTAAACGACTATTTCTCATTGGATAGGCTGTTGTTTACAGTTTTGCTATGAGAAGGCTGGCAAGCAGCACCCCAAAGGCCTATGGGCACACTCTACTAGAGCTTCATCTGCCATTGGGGCAGCATGCCTCTTCAAGTGGTACTGCATGTAAAACAGTTACCTGGTCCACAGTACACACCTTTATAAAAGCAAAACATGAGGTGGCACAGGACCTGTCCAGTACTGTCAGGTCAGTCGTGGATGCCACAAAGTACTAATTTCATATGGCCATGGACACCAGTGATTCAGCTTCAAGGGCCCTGGCACAGGCAGTGTCCCTGAGAAGATATGCATGGCTCAAGGCTACAACTCTTTCACAACACCCATACTAAAGCCCTGGGTTTCCAGTTTGAAGGAAATTCCTTGTTTGGTGATAAAACAGAGACTTTTAAGAAAAAAGTGGATGAGTACAAGACCACTTATAAGAGCAATACAAAAAAGGAAAAGGTCTCCACTTCCTACAAGCTTTATGGAAGGGGAGGTAGAGGATACTAACCAAGTCCCCCATGCCCACTATGAGTACCCACCAAGGCTCAGAGAGGTTACTACAGAGGCAGGGGCAGAAGGGGCTCCGGGCATGCAGCTCCAGCACCAGCCCTTAAATTACAGCCAGAACAATACCCCTGCTAATTTTGCCCAGGTTGCAAACCGTTGCCAGTGGGGGGAAGGCTGGCACAGTACTTCCAGGAATGGTTAAAAATTACTACAGACAAAATAGCTGGCACAGTACTTCCAGGAATGGTTATAAATTACTACAGACAAAATAGCTGGCACAGTACTTCCAGGAATGGTTAAAAATTACTACAGACAAAATAGCTGGCAAAGTACTTCCAGGAATGGTTAAAAATTACTACAGACAAAATAGCTGGCACCGTACTTCCAGGAATGGTTATAAATTACTACAGACAAAATAGCTGGCACAGTACTTCCAGGAATGGTTATAAATTACTACAGACAAAATAGCTGGCACAGTACTTCCAGGAATGGTTAAAAATTACTACAGACAAAATAGCTGGCACAGTACTTCCAGGTGTAACCCCTTGTAAGTGGGGGTTCCTAATAGTTTCCCGGAGCTGGTTTCTATGCCCCATGCATGGTTGGTGGTCGGCATAAAGCCGTTTAAATGGGCAGTTGGCGAGTGTTTATAAAGCCTCCGTATGCTGTCTCTTTAAGGACTGCCTGTTGCAGTCATAATTAATTGAAATGGGAGGGAGGCTATGTGGTTGTATGCCCGAGTCCCGGCCGGGACACTGAAAAAATAACTCCCTTCTACCATCGCTAGTGGTGCAGAGGGAGTATGGTTGAGGATGTGATTGTTGGGTGGAAATGGTGTAAAATAATGATGATAATGTGGTGGTACTAACCTGCCTTCTTTTGCAGTAAGGACTGTTTGGTTGTCTCCGCCATTTTGGTCCAGAACTGTTGAATTGGACCAATCAGTACCTCGGGACCCTCAGAGTCGGCTGACCAATGGGAAACTGCTTGCCCTTGCCAGAAGTATTATGGGCTATGGTGCTTTTTCACACCACTGAGAGCCGGAGGACGTGACTGGCGTGTTCGGCCAGCCAATAGGAGTGGGAAGTGCCCGGACTGAAGGAAGAGCCCCTGACTGTTGGGGGTCAGATGCGTTGTGGCTTAGGAGAGGAGAGGAGCTCTGTGCTTCTGCGCTGGAGTAGTGTTCGGGCGGGAAGTGCGGGAAGGCCTACGCCGGCCGTTTTCCCTGCCTTGTGAAAGTTCAGACTAAATCCACCGGCGTGCAGTCGGAGGAGGCTGGTGCCAGCCCAGCTACCTACCAGGCTCAACCTGAGAGGACTGGAGATGATTGCTGAAGTGCACTCGGTCCATCCGTGATGTTGAAGCTGCAGTTTGCTGCCTGAGTTTCTGCAAGTTATTAGAAGTCTGAAAGCAGCTGCCTGGTATGGTACCCCTCTGTTGTTTACCATATAAATGTGAAAGGAGGCTGGTGAACATTCAGGTGTAGCCCTGCAGTGTTAAATGAATCGTCATGTGCTGGAGTTGTGAGTACTGAATCAGGGTAGCTCCCTGCAAATGTTGCAAACAGTGGTCCCCAGTTGTATGATTACACCTCTGACTGCCTAATCAAACTTTCTGCTTATTCTGATTTCTCAGGATCATAGCTGTTATCTGTGTCAAGGGCCCCAACCAGCTGCCACGCGTGAACTAGCCATTAGGGCTTGGGTACCCAAGGATGGTAAAGACTAGGTTCAGGCCTGTGCACAGAGCCCTAGGTAGACAAGTATAGTGATAAGCTAATCAACTTGATTCCCCCTGTCCTTGTTATTTCCCCCCTGAATAAATCAGATTGTTCTTTGTGCAACTACACCCTGGCCATTGGGTACATTACTGGTGAACGGCTGCCTGGTGACTGCAAAATAACTGTGCCTTATTTTACAGGGGGTCCCCGGAGGGAGTGGAGAGATATTAACCGGGGGGTGAGTGTATTGGCGAAAAGTGTTATTTGTACCCAGTGTGAGCCACTAGTGGGACGAACGGGGGGTTGCAGCAACCCAGAGGGCTGTGACCGAGGCCATCTCGACAATATTGACCTCGACCTCTGGGTGGAGGCACCCGTCAACGGATCTGGGCCCCTTACCCTGCCTCTGTGGGGGCAGGCAGGGGTAGTAGCCTTAAGGGAAGCATCCCCTGGGGGTTACACAGGAGTGGTTAAAAAATTACTACAGACAAAATAGCTTGCACAGAACTTCCAGGAATGGTTATAAATTACTACAGACAAAATAGCTGGCACAGTACTTCCAGGAATGGTTAAGAATTACTACAGACATGTGGGTCCTGGAAGTAGTGGATTGGGGCCTGTCCCTGTGTTCAGAAGATTCCGAAAACTGCAGAAACCATCAGTGTTTCAACCTCATTCATCAAAAGAAAAAAATACTGTCGGAGCTGGAGGTAGCAAAAATGCTGTCAGCAAAAAGTTGAAAATGTGCCAACCCATCAATGGGGCAAAGACCGGTTTTCCAGATACTTCCTAACCCACAAGAAACATGGAGAGTGGAGACCCATTTTAGATCTGAGATATATAAACAAACACATAAAGAAAGAAACACTCAAGATGGTTACACTGAAATCAGTAATGCCATCTCTGCAGTTAAGGGACTGACTGGGATCACTGGACCTGAAAGATGTTTACTTCCATATTCCAGTCAGACTCTCTCACAGAACATACTTAAGGTTCAGGCTACAGAACTGCCAATACCACTTCACAGTCCTTCCCTTCGGTCTCACATCAGCAGCAGGTGCATTCACAAAGTGCCTAACTGCAGCGGCAGCATCTTTAAGAAGGCAAGGTATGGTGTTTTTTCCTTACCTGGAAGTCTGGCTAATCTCAGGGAAAACAGAGCAGGAGGCAACCAAAAAGCACCTTGGAAATCCAGGTTTCATGTTAACTTTATGGAAGTCCCAAACAGAACCTGCCCAGGTGGTGGACTCCACAGGTGCAGAACTATATACCCTGCTGGTGAAAGCAGTTCACCTAATTGCAACAGCAAAATCCTTCAGAAAAGGGCAACTAAGGTCTTCCGGTTCCAGTTATGCTAAGATGAAGACGTGCTTTGGGAGACTCTCGCCTGAAATCTACTAAAAAAGAGCACAAACAAGGTTTTAACTTAAAAACAGGGACTTTGTCCCACTTTCACTCTATTGTAGTGCTCCGTCTATCTAAAAATGGCCAAACAAAATCGGAATCGGTTCCAGCCCATCGCCGAGTCTGCAGAAACAGGATCCTGTATCGGATGAGGGAGAGGCCCAGACAAGGCCCACATAGGGCTCTGAAAAAAAATTGTCCTCCTCCAAGCCAAAGGGTCCCAAGAGGCTCCCAGAACCGAACTCTGAAATAATCTTGCAAGCGATCACGGTTTCGCGGGAGGTCCATGAATCACTGAAGGATATTAGAAATTAATTAAATAATCTACAGACCAGAGCTAAGAAGTAGACCACCAGATCTCGATGAATGCCTCCAGACTTGATGACCTTGAGGAAACTGTATGTTCTCTTGCCGCTGAACAACTATCCTCTCCATCAGGCAAGAAGATGCTGAGAATAGGGTAGAAGAAAAAACATTCAAATTTTGGGCTTCCAGAGAGAGAAAAGGTAACGACCCTAAGGCTTTGCTGATTACTTCCTCCTCCTCTCTTTAGAGTTGGACCCAGACTTTCAATTAGATGTCGAAAGGGCCCACTGTGCACTGGGTCCAAACCCTCTCGTCCCAAGGCCAGACCCGTTCTTTTGTTGTTGCTGTACGTCTCTTAAGTTTTCAGACAAAGAATCTCTCCTAAATAAGGCCTGGCAGAAGAGGAAGGTGATGTGGGGCCACCAGAGGCTTCTCTTTGACAACGACTATGCACCATGCATTGAGAGGCAACGACAAGAATACAGTCCACTGTTTCCCATTCTTCGATCACAAACAATTTGCTTTCAAACCCCTACCCTGCTAAATTGGTGGTAACACTATCATCAGGCCAGCAAACATGTTCGCTACAGTGGCTATGTCCAATTTGCTACTCAGAGGAATCATCTTGGAAAAGGCTGCTGAGACGATTAGATTGCGCCAGACACAGGGTAATCGTTCAGAGCGCACCAACCTGCCCCAGGCAACAAATACTCCTATTGCAGAAATTCTGAAACACCTTCAGCAGTATCGCAATCCAACCATGCCTCCCTGAACTAATCTGAGGTATTATTTACCCTTCTTGTATTGAGCTGGGTGCGGGTGTTTGTGTCATGGACCGGGGGGGAGGGGAGTCTGGAAGAGATGCCAGTGGGCCTAGAGAGGAATGCGTTTTCTATGGGCCCAGACAACAAAGTAAATCTTTCTAGCATAAATTTGGTACTTGGTTGCCATTTGGATCACAGTGTGCTCGCTGATGGTGGGGTATTTCCCAAACTAGGGAGCATCACTAATTGAAGACTATGGCACCTCCATCTGAGACTTAGCTGTTGATTTGTTCCTTCGGTGGGCTTCGCCCCTTCCCTTGCCCTAGGACAGCCTTACCTGAGCTCTCCATACTTGGATGGGTGTTCTATGTCCTAAGATTATCTACTAAGAGGACTGTGGTTTGGAAACCGGATATTGGCAGCCATTGGAAATTTTATAGCCTCGTTCCAGTGTTACAGACTCGAAGAATGTATTTTGAACTGCCCTGAGACTCTGTCAATTTATTTCCTGCTTATATTCCAAAATGTGAAAGAGAAAGAAAAGGATGTGTGGAGGAGAGGCTCGGGGGGAGTGAATGCCTCCTATAAAGTCTAGGTCACATGAATTGACCAGCCAGTATACTTTCCTTTGCAGAGCAAGACCTGGTGTTGCCTCCTAGTTCTTAGAACGACCTTATGAGATGGAATTCACTTCTACCCGGGAATCTTTTACTAATGGGTCTGTTGCCTTTTCTCACCCTGGGTGGGTTTTGCTCCTCTAGGGGTCCTATGTTTTTACCCTGCTATGGTTATTTGGGAGGCATGGGTGTGTCTCTGCCTGCAGGGACGAGGATCTCATTGCCGTGTCCCGGCAAGGCCCACATTTCATGGTATTCGTTGGGTCCCTGATTGGTCTGCAACACTTGAATTTTAGAGGTCCTGGTGTAATCAGAAAAGATTTGCCAGAATCAGTATAAACCTTGGTTTGTTGCAGAAGTTGGGGAGATATCTGGGCCTACTCCAGTCTACTTGATTGTGATTCCCAGGCGGGCATTAGTATGACTGACTTGAGGAGGGTGAGGTTCGTTCAATACTATACAGGGCTAATGTTAAATTTTGTTTTTTAGTTTCATATTCCTAATTGGATGGCTCCCTACGGTCATGGGAGGGCTATTCCTTATAAATCCTTGGTGGGGCCTTCTTGGGAAATAAATACCAGGACTGAATGTAACATAACCCCAGGTCCCTCTCCCACTGGGTCTGAATTTAGGCTGATTACTGTGAGCCCTATAGTTGAGCTGTATAAGCATATCATTGCCACCCTGCATGCCTGCGATATCGCTACCTAGCACTCTTTCTAGGGCATTCACAGTCCTTGAGCTACAGGTAGTATGTTTTCAGGGCTGTTGCTACTGCAACCTCCCTGAGCCTACCTGATATCTGTCCTTAGCAACATCCCTGTGCTGGCACTCAGGGGGCTTAGAAATACATGCTGTTGCAAGGACATGCTGCTTGCATATTGCTCTTCACAAGCTGCCTGGACATATCCCTGCTGACCTTGGTTGCAGTGCTGTTTTCTTGTAGATTCCCAACCCGGGCCACGCTCATATCTGCAGCTTTAATCTGTTGCCATGGCCCTCCCTGGACTGGCTGAGGTAATGACTAATAATCAAGGACCTCAGGCCACCTTGCCCTCCTACAAGTCCCCTCTGCCTGGCTATCTGCCAAAGGCTTAAAATGGCACACCTGAACATTAGCAGTATCCTACACAACATAGCAGAACTAACAGCCTGGGTGGCCCACTACAACCCAGATATTTTGGGGATCTCGAAACCTGGCTGAAGCCTCCCAACCTTGACTCCTTGTGTGCCCTACCAGGCTACAGCCTCATCAGACAAGCGGGCAGGGAAAACGCATGGAGGTGGAGTGCTCCTCTATTATAAGGTGCACCTAAACGTGTATGCTGTTCATCATACACCCCCTACATCCCCAGCCTGCGAGTTCCTGCATGCTCTCCTCCTGCTAGGGAATGCAAAAAAGGTACACCTGGTCTGTGCCTGTAATCCTCCGAAGGGAGGAGTACTAAGGCTCTCCTCACTACTCGACTGCCTTAGTGACACGGTGGGCTCCAATGAGGTACTAGTCCTGGGGGACCTTAACCTCGATTGGATGGGACCCAACACCAAGCAATACGAGCCCCTACTCTCAGGCCTTGCCCTCAGTCAGCTCATTACGGTACCCACAAGGCTCACCTCCCGGGGGGCTAAAGGATCCCTTATTGACTGGATACTGAGCAATAGACTGGATAGAACAGGCTCCGCAGGAATTCTCCCCGACGACATTTCCGATCACTCTCCAACCTACTGCATATGGGGTATCTCCTCGCCCAAAATCCCCAGTAAAGTGATCCAGATGAGGGACTGTTCAAAATTTAAACTAAATGACTAGCTTGCAGACCTACGACAAGCTGACTGGTCCAGTGTCATAGCCACTAACGACCCTGCAGGAGCCCTTGACCGTTTCCTTGCAGTGTTTGTCCCTTTGCAAAACAAACATGCCCCCCTTACAAAAAGGAGAGAGAGGGGTACCATCACAAAGTGGCTCCATGGTGGCCTATTCTCCTCATAAAGTAGAGGGACAAATCCTGGGAGAATTACAAGATCTCCATAACTATAACAACCTCCTTGAATATTGGCAGCTCAGAAACTCATGTAAAAGAGCCATCCGCACTGCCAAGAGTGAGTACTGCAATCTGCCCTGCTATCCTCAGCCAGAAATCCAAGAAGTTTCTGGCAAAACATCAGAAACTTGGTCGGAGGGTCTGCTAGGGTTCAGGTCACTGGCGTGCATGTCGACGGGTCAGCTGCAACAACCCCTTACTATCGCCAGTGCTTTCAACTCCATGTTCTCTGACTGCCTGCCCCCTTCTCAGTCTCCTGCCCTAAGTCTCAGGTGGGCATTCCCCCCGATCTCCCTTCTACCTAAAACGGGTCTCTGTCATGAAACCCAGAAGCTCCTTGCTGGTCTCTCCCACCACACTGGGGCGGGACACGACAGCCTTGAACCCAAATTGCTCAGCCTGGGTGCTCCCCTCCTAGCCTGGCCCATCACCCACATCTTTAACGCCTCTCTAATCTCGGGGATAATCCCTGATACATGGAAAGTGGCCAAGGTCATCCCTGTCTTCAAACTAGGTGACCCTAAAGATATCAAAATTACCGCCCCATCGCTATTCTGTCTGCAATCTGCAAGCTTCTCAAAAGGTTGTTGCCATGCAGCTCTCCCACTACCTTCACAGTTATGCACTTCTCTCCCCTGCTCAACATGGCTTCAGAAAGGGCATAGTACTTCTACTGCACTGCCGTGGTCACCTCTGAGATCAGGACCGCTGCCGATCAAGGCAAACTGACCGGAGCCATCTTACGTGGATCTCTCAAAGGCTTTCAACAGGGTTGGCCACTCCTCCTCTGCTCCACTCTTCACTTTCTCAGATTCTCACCCTGCCTATGACTGGTTCTGCAACTACCTCGTGGGCAGGCAGCAACACCACCTTCAACCATGCCCTCTCTGACCCCTCCTCTGTAAACTGCGGGGTCCCCCATGGATCCGTCCTTGGACCCATTCTGTTTTCCCTATTCATTAATGAACTGCCTGCTGTTGCAACCCAAGGATGCACCACCCTCTACACGGATGATCTCGTAGTCCTGGCCAGCCCCCAGGACATCACTATCATTAACGCCAGGCTAAACTCTGACTTCAAGCTTATCCAAAACTGGCTAGAGGGTCATAATCTGACCATCAACCTGAAAAAGACTCAGGCCATGCTCTTTGGCTCCTTGGCCAAGACAAAAGCCTGCCCTGCTCCCTTAAATATCTATGGAGCTGATGGCACCCTCCTGCAGGCTGTGGATTCAGTCAAGTATCTGGGAGTAACCCTTGACCATAACTGGACCTCACCTGCACATTAGAACATATGCAAGGCAACAAATGGCAAGCTCGCACTTGCCTACAGAGTAAAAGTTGTCTCACCCGGCCGCACAGGTGAAACGGCTCTAGCCAGGAGGTCCTCCTACTCATGCTCTGTTATGGGCTTGTATCCTTTGCCCCTGTCCCGAAATCAAGTCTCTCACAAAATGGGACACTGCATACAACAATATATACCCTGCTTGCTCTCTGCACTTCACCTCACACATTGCTGTGATCTATACTTACGGCTGGGTGGTCCCTGAAAACACTGCACTTTTGTCCTTGGCAATTTCACTGACAACATAATAAGAACGGCAACCCCTTCTGCACTTGCCATTCCCCTCAAACATGGAACCCCTGCCTACTACTTAAGATCCAGTGCTGTGCTGGACCACCTGGTTCCTAGGACCTGTATCCTTGCTGGGGATCGAGCCTTCTCCGTCCACATACCAAGGGTGTGGAACTCCCTTCCTGCATCAACTCACTCCTCTCCCTTCCATCCCTGCTTCAAAGCCTCCTTATGGAGCTTCCTAAAATCGGCCTCTACCTCTCTATGCGCCATATAGACCCCAGCTGAGGCACTCTCTTCCCAAATTGACTGATGGGGAGCGACACTCCTGCACGCTTGGTGCAGCAATATGCTGTAATTTGCCCTGGGCACTTTTTTTCTGCCTACCTGTTCCTGAGGGGGTCCCCTGTGGCTTATCCCATATCGTTAGCTTTGTTGACATTGCCTGTATTTTGTTGGTATTCTACCTAGCAACCTGTTATGTATTCTGTTGTTATCTTCCTATCAACCTGTTATGCCCGAAGTCTCACATGCTGTTATCTACCTATCAACTTGTCATTCCGGATGATCTTGTATGTTACCTTGTCTCTGCTTGATGCTTTGTATGTACCTTGTATCCTCCCAGGTCGCAACTGAAAATAGGCACTTGGCTGTCTAGTGTGCTTACCTGGTTAACAAAAGCAAATAAATAAATTATAATGGCCTCCAGGTTTTACTACAAGGCGGCTAGCCTCTGAGGAGATTGGGTATTATAGTAACCTTGGTGCCATCGGGACCATCCAGGAGTGATATTTTTTTCACTCCTTTTGGGGCTCTGTTGCTGATCCTGGGATTATTTTTTCCAGGGTGTGGCTTAGGAACCTCACATTCCTCTCCTATCCCTTGTGGAACCCAGGGCAGGATGTCACAGGGGGAGCTCTACATGAGCACCTCCCAATTGGGAGTCAGACTGTACATAGTTTTATTTTGGTTGAAAATAGTTTGGAAAAGTTGTGTCTTTAATGGTTTAGATTTACACTGTTTAATATTTGCTTTTTCTATCCTTACTGTACAAGGGCATAAATTGCCCAATGACCTGGTTCTTGGTCAAAAGGTTAATTTTAGATTGACACACGAAAGGTTATTCGTGTGAGTTCACTAGATAGTAAATTTATAAGAAGGGGGGGTTAAAAAAAACACACGTTCAGAGAAATGAGGTTCTTAAAGCATGTTTTATTGAATTGTTTGCGAATTTGTAGTCAGTTGAAGGCTTTTCCTGGGTGGTCGTGTTCAGCTGCATAGGGGAACTTGGTCTGGTTGTTATCTTCTATATTCATCCTGGGAGGGGGAAGAGAAATGAGAGATATTAGCACCCTTAAAAACCTAAAATGATGCCAGTAAACCCAGTTAAAATTATATCTCATAATATCAATGGTTTTCATGACCCGGTTAAAGGAGCACGCCTAATGCAATTCCTAGTAAAAAATCCCTCCGACCTGGTATTTCTCCAGGAGACCCACCTCTCTGAATCTGAACATCTTAAACTAAATTGGGAAAAGAGATTTCGGGTTGTGGCCTCATCACATCCCAGAGGAAGAAGGAGGAGGTGGCAATTTTAATTCCTCAGAACACACCCATGGAGATACAACAAACACATATTGACGCCCAAGGCCGCGTTGTAATTATCAGAGAATTACTATCTGGTAAACAGGTTACACTGGCCAGAGTATATTTTCCCCCACAAACGAAATTCCCTACATTTAGGGGTTTTATATCTACCCTACTTGATCTCCTTCAGGGTCAGTTGATCATGGGGGAGATTGAATTTAACCCTGTCTCCCCACGTGGACTGTTCTAATCCAAAAAAACACAGGAATTCTACTACTACAAAACAATTAAAAAATGCCATTGAGCATTTGGGACTTGTAGACGTGTGGAGACGAATTTTTCCCTCTACCCCCGGCTTTACTTACTATTCCCCAAGATTTAAATCTTACTCCAGATGAGACTATTTTATGACTACTTGCGAACACTTATCTTTGGTTCAGGATATCAGTATTGGTCCAAAGCTGTTATCTGATCACCACCCTCTGATACTAAAGTTAGATATGGGAAGAAAGAAGAGGAAATCCCTCTGGAGACTGAACCCATCCATATTAGCAGACGGGGAATTCCATGAGAATATTTCATCCAGATTTCCCCTTTTTTTCCATGAGAAGACAGACCTGGAAATCCCAGAGGCAATGCAATGGGATGCGATGAAGGCCACAATCCATGGGGAAATAATAGTATACTCGTCAAAAAAATATAGAGAAAGAGAAGCTGAATACCAACGGTTATCAAGTCAACTACTGGACTTCCAGATGTTATATCATGAGGGAGACACCGATCTCCAGAAACAAATTAGGGATACAAAGGCTGCTTTACAACGGATTATAGATAATAAGGTTCCAGCAATCCTTATGTTATCTTCACCAATTGGTGCACGAGGGGGTCCTCGGAGTATTAAGAAATTGGCATGAAAATTAAGAGCTCAGAGAAGTTCAGCCACTATTTTAAAACTTACGAATCTATCTACAGGGACAATACACCACTCAGATAGTCATATCCAGCAGGCCTTCTCTGACTTCTATGAAAACTATACTCCCTGGTCCGTCCTACTGCCAAAACAAATCCAAACAATTTCTCAAACAAGCAAACCTCCCAACTTTGTCTCCCTTCATATTAAAACATTGAAATCTCCTATATCAACTTTAGAGATAGAAGAGACTATCAAAAATCTCAATCCAGGATGTTGCACGGGGCCAGATGGTTATACCTCTGAGTGGTACAAGAAACTTCTTAAGGAGCTAACCCCAAAACTATATTCTTTATTTAATTATATTCCTCAGGGTGGTCTGCCTCCCCCATCCTGGGATTTTGCTACAATCGCCCCCATTCCCAAACCAAATAAGGATCCCTCAGATCCGGGATCCTATCGCCCTATTTCAATTCTTAATGTTGACTACAAGATCTATATGGCCATATTGGCCTCTCGATTAGAACTCATTATCCCCCAAATTATACATTCAGATCAATCAGGCTTCATCAAAAATAGAAACACTTTTGATAACATTCATCGAACACTGGTCTACAGGAATATGTTCGCACCAGACAAATTCCATCTGCTTTCATTAGTCTTGATGCTGAAAAGGCCTTCAACACGTGTTTTGTGGCCTTTTCTCTGGGACTATATGAGAGCCTTTCAATTCCCCTCCTTTGTAACATGTTTAGTTAATCTGTATAAATCCATACGAGCCTATGTCACACCAATTTGTCTCATTGTCTTCTCCACTTCCTCTCGGTAGGGGAACCGACAGGTCCCGTCCTTACCTTTTCACTTTATTCATCGAACCCTTGGCATCCATTCTATGCAACACTCCCCAGGTTGAGGGGATACCGATTGGCCAACAAGAGTATAAAATAAGTATGCTTGCAGATGATGTGTTGTTGACCTTGTTGACCCCCTCGGTGTCTATTACAGCCACGTGGAGAATTCTTGAAGGTATATCTGGCTTTAAATTAAACATGGCTAAAACCAAAATCCTTACATTTAATTTTGTACCTACCCAGCAACTGAAGAAGGCATTCCTATTTAGGTGATGTTCTACTAAAATAAAATATTTAGGTCTTCAGGTACCATTAGACCTAGGGGTTATTGAGACTATTAATTATGAACCCCTCACTTTGCAGATTCAATCTGATATGGACAGATGGTCAACAGGGTTTTTTCTGTTCCACCAAAGAATAGCGATCATTCACACAAATATTCTCCCTAGAATATTATACCTACTTCAGACTATTCCTTTTTTCACCTCTAAATACTATTTTAAATCCTTTAATAGATTGATTTCTAGCTTTCTATGGGGTAAAAATCGCCCAAGAATTAGGCTTTCAATTTTAAAGTTGTCACTGTGCCAGGGTGGCCTTAATCTCCCTGATTTTGACCTATAGCATGAGCTGCTTTCTTAAGAATACTGCTACTGTGGTTGGTAGAGTCTTATGGAAAACCATAGAATTTCACCTAAATGATCTCTTCAATATCAAGAGAATCTTGTTCTCATCTGAGGAGATCTGTCCCGCTTCAGACCTGACAGCTATTACATCTCAAACCTATAAGATTTGGCAGCAAATGAGGCGATCGGGCCCAATTCTCAAAGTTTATGAATATTACAAAACTTATATCTCAAGATGAAACTTTTGTCCCAATCCACATGGACCATGCCTTTTCCTCTTGGAGGGATTGACCTTTCTCATGTTTACCAATTTCTTTCCCATGAGCATTATTCCCTTTGACAAATTACAATCCCAGTACCCTTAGCAATTCGGAACTATTCCACTATTTCCAAATTCGCAATCATATCCTTGAAACAGAATAATTCAGCCTAGTATACCTTCTATCCCTGATCTACTAAAGTTATTTACTGAGGCAATGAAGGCAACTTGGGGTCACACATTATTGGGATACTCTATAGAGGGCTGAGAAATGAGCTGCGGAGTCTGCATCTACTCTCCATGAGAGGAACAAAGACCTCAGCCTGGAGCGTTTCCATGGAAGAGCGGTGCGTGTTCTGCATTGATCAAGGTGAGGTCGATAACGTCCCCTCATTGGAGGGAATTTGCGTGGAGATGTCGATCCCGATTTTTTTGGGCCCCAGCAGTTCTTCTCAAGTACCTCCCAGAGAGGTATGGGAGGTATTGGAGGCTTTGCGGATGCGGTGTGGCCACTTTGGGTCATGTTTTTTGGCTCCGCCCTTACCTTATGCCCTATTGGCTCTCTCTCCAAACTTAGCTCTCAACCTTGTTTAAGGAACCTATAGAACTTACTGTAGAACAATTCTTATTGGTGGTCTTCCCGGATCATGCTCCCCCGTGGGGTGGTACCTTGCTACCAGTTTGTTTTTTAGTAGCCAAAAAGGCAATCACTCGGCGTTGGATGTCCCCTCTGATTCCAACAGTACAGGAATGGGGAAAGATTATGTTTGAGATATATCAATCAGAGAGTTTCAATGCAGAGATACCGGGTAGAGGTGCATCCCACATGCTTAAGTGGCAGGATTGGATTCACTACTGTTCCCTTGCTGATCCCAATTTCTGCCCCTGAATACAATCAAGGGAGGGAATGCTAGTAACTTTCACTACCGGAAAAAACATTAATGGTTCGCACTGGGGAGGTGGGCTTGGGAAGATGCTCTTAGCTTAAATCGGGATCTCTATCATTGGGACAGGATAACATGGAGATGGACCTTTCCCGGTGTTCTAACTATGTAGTTATCAAACTGGCACTTATTTGACTCTACCCTCAGTGAACAACTGTCTGTATAGACCAACCTATAATGATTACTAATCGCAATACTTACAATGAATATATATAATTTCTTCTGTATTTGTGTGGAGAAAATTTGAAATAAAATAAATTTTTAAAAAAAAAGGGCAACTAAGACATGTAAGGAATTTTCTGCAGCTGATAGGTCACATGGCATCCTCCACAACAGTGGTACCAGTAGCCAGGTTTCAATTAAGGGACATCCAGTACCACCTAAGAGACCACTAGTCTCAAAGATGGGATTCCCTGTCAAAGCTAGTGCCAGTGACAGAAACATATCTGCAGCCACTGGATTGGTGGAAAGAGGAAAGCAACCTCAGATAGGGCATTCCTTTCCTTTAGTATTCCCTCACAAGTGTGATATAACAGATGCTTCCCTCCTAAGGTGGGACGCCCATCTAGGAGATCTGACAGTGAGTGACATCTGGACTCCACAGGAGACAAAGGAACACATAAACCTGCTAGAACTCAAGGTAATGTTCCTGGCTACACAGGCCCCCTCCCCACCCCATTCAAGGTCAGTCTGTTCAAATCAGAACAGGCAATAGAAATATAGAAACATAGAAGTTGCGGCAGATAAGGACCGCAAGGCCCATCCAGTCTGCCCATTTCTTTTTCTACCTTATAAATGTGCCATCGGCCTTTGCTCTGTCAATGGCCTATCTGTTCATACTCATCTGTATTGCTCCCATATGCCTATCCCATGCCTGTTTGAAGCACTGCACTGTATTCATATCCACCACTTCCTGAGGTAGGCCGTTCCATGCATCCACCACCCTTTCTGTGAAAAAGAACTTCTTCACATTACCCCTTAATCAGCCTCCCTGTAATCTCATGCTGTGTCCTCTTGTCCTGCTATTTTTCTTATACTGAAACATGTTAGACTCTTTCACTTTGTTAATGCCCTTAAGGTGTTTGAATGTTTTGATCATGTCACCTCTCTCCCTCCTTTGCTCTAGGGTATATTTATTGAGCTCCGTTAATCTGTCCTCATATGTTTTCTGATGCAGTCCCTACCCCATTTTGGTTGCCCTTCTCTGGACTGTCTCAATTTGGTTACTGTCCTTGTGAAGGTGTGGCCTCCAGTACTGCACGCAGTACTCCAGATGGGGCCTAACCAATGTCTTATAAAGAGGGATTATTACCTCCCTCTTACGACTTGTGATAGCCCTACTAATACACCCCAACATCCCCTAGCCTTACCTACTACTTTAGTGGTCTGCTTGGATGATTTCAGGGCATCGATGATGATGATGCCCAAGTCTCTTTCTTCCCTTGTGACTGCCAGCAACCCCCAGCCTATAGGTGGCTTCAGCGTTTCTCTTCCCTATGTGCATGATCTTGCATTTCTTTGCATTAAACCCCAGTTGCCACTCTGTCGACCATTTTGCTAGTTTATCCAGATCTCTTCTCATTCTGCCCACCCCATCTGGATCATCTACTCTGTTGCAGATCTTGGTGTCATCTGCAAACAGACAAACCATACCCTCTAGTCCATCTGCAATGTCACTGATGAAGATATTGAAGAGGACTAACCCCAGAGACTGATCCCGAGGTACCCCACTTGTGACTTGCATCTCTTCTGACTGTATCCGTTTACCACCACTCTGTTTTCTGCCTGTCAACCAGTTTGCCACCCAGTTGACCAACTTCTGACCCACCCCAAACCTACCCAGCTTATTAATCAATCTTCTGTGTGGAACAGTATCGAAAGCTTTGCTGAAGTCAAGGTAGGCAACATCAACTGCTCCCCCTTGGTCCACCACTCTGGTTACCCAGTCAAAGAAATCTATGAGATTAGTTTGACAGGACCTTCCTTTTGTAAGCCCATGCTGTCTTGGATCCTGTGCTCCTATAGATTCCAGGTGTTGCACTATCCTTTCCTTAAGTAGTGCCTCCATAATCTTGACCACTACTGAGGTAAGACTGACTGGTCTGTAGTTCCCTGCCTCCTCCTTGCTACCACTCTTGTGAAGCGGGATTACATGAGCCCTTCTCCAGTCTTCTGGGACTTCTCCTGTGCTCAGAGACTCACTAAACAGTTCTGATAATGGCTCTGCTAGTTCCACCCTTAGCTCCTTTAGTACCCTGGGATGTATGCCATCAGGTCCCATTGCCTTGCCCACCCTAGGGCTTATTGAGCTCTTGTAGGATTCTTTCTTTTGTGATGGGACTAGTGCACACCTCTCCCCCGGCCCCCATGTCCATGGTGCTGAACTGTGGGCCCTGCCCTACCTTCTCTTCAGTAAATACTGAGCAGAAGTATCTGTTTAGGATAGTTGCCTTTACATGGTCCTCTTCCTCACATACCTTTTATCCCCTTTGATCTTAGCAATACCTCCTCTGGACTTTCTCCTTTCACTAATGTATCTATAGAAAGTCTTGTCACCTTCTTTTACTGTTTGTGCCAGTGTTTCTTCGGTTTGGGCATTTGCCTGCCTTACTGCCTTCCCTGCTTCCCTTAGGGAAGTTTGGTATGCCTCCCTATCTTCATCCTGCTGCGTTCCCTTATATTTCCTGAAGGCCAGCCTTTTGGCTCTGACCTTTTCTGCTACTGTTTTTGAAAACTAAAGTGGTTTCCTTCTTCTTTTGCACTTCCTTTTCTCTCTAACACAGTTGGGTGTTGCTTCAAGTATTGCATTCCTAATGCTTGCCCACTTTGCCTGTACCCCCTTACCTGTATTTCTTTTTGCCAGGGCTAGCTTAACTCTGTTGGCCATCTTATCAAAGTCAGCTCCTCTGAAGTCCCATATTTTTGCCTTGGAATGGGATGATTTAGTTCTAGTGGCCAAATTGAACCATACCATGTGATGGTCACTGGCCCCAGGTGACCTTCTACCTGGAGATCTGTGATCCTTTCCCTGTTAGTCAGTACTAGATCTAGGATAGCCCTGTCTCTTGTGGGTTGTTGTATCAGTTGTTTGAGGTCTTCCCCTGCAGGGAATCCACCATGTGTCTAATTCTGGCAGATGTTCCTGCTGGTATTGACCAATCTGTATCTGGCATGTTGAAGTCTCCCATTATCAGAACCTCCCCTTTAGCTGTCATGTTTTGTATATCTTCTAACAGTAATGCGTCTATGTCCTCCCCCTGGTCTGGAGGCCTGTAGACAACCCCAGTTCGTATGGCTGTCCCATTTCCTGTTTCCAGGGTGACCCACAGTTCTTCTGGCTCCTTATGTATATTCTGAATTTGTGTAGCTTTGATATTTTCAATGACATACAGGGCCACTCCACCGCCCCCTCCTTTTTGCACCTCGGTCTCTTCTGAACAGTACATAGCCAGGTACTGAAGTCTCCCAAGTGTGGTTACTGGTAAACCACGTCTCGCTAATTGCTACTATGTCCAGTTTAGCCTCTGTCATTATTGCCTGCAGATCTGGGATCTTGTTTCCCAGACTGCGAGCATTTGTGTACATGATTTTCCATTGGCCAGATTTCCGCGTGTTAGTTGTTGGGCGAGGTCTGGCGTTTCTCCTGTGTGTCGTATGGGGAGCTGGACCTTTTTCCTTACCTGGTGATGCAAATGAACTATAAACATGCTGAACTCCTGTTTGACCACTAGCTGAGGGGGGAAGGGTGTTCTTCCCATTCGACGTATCGGGTGCTGTACCCCTCTCCCCATTTGCTAGTTTATACACTTTACAACACTGTACTACATAAGCAAACAGGGGACCCCAGATCATTAAAACTGTGCACAGAAACTATGAGGATCTGGAGCCAGGCTTATTCACTGGAAGTGGATATGTCTGCTGTGCATCTGCTAGGCAAGGACAATGTGCTGTCAGACTCACTGAGCAGAATCAGCCAGGTGAATTTCGAATGAACACAACCATCTAACATTGGCATCAGTGTTCAGAAGCTGGGACACACCAGAAATAGAACTGTTCAGCCTCCTGGGAGAACTATCAGCTCCTCAGTTTTGCTGCAGGCCCCAGCAGTGGGCACAGTCCAAGAGGATGCACTAATCCAGGACTGGACCAGGAGATTCCTTTATGCCTTCCACCTCTCCCATTCCTACAAAGGGTACTCATAAAGCTGAGAAAGGAACCTGCAACAATGATTCTGCTAGCTCCAGACTGGGCCAGACAAGCTTGGTATTCCATGCTGCTGTCGCTGTCCAGTAAGAACCCAGTCAGCCTGCCACTGAGACACAACATGCTGACACTAGCTCAGGACAGGATAACATTCCCACCCTCGCATCACTGCATCTGAGGCATAGGTCTTCAAGAATTAGAATTTACTAACCTAAATCTATCAGAAGACACATTAAAGGTTTTAAAAGTGTCAAGAAAACCTTCAACAAGGAAAATGTATTCTTCAAAATGGAAACTATTCCACTTAGGTGTGCCACCAGAAAGATAATCCCTTTACAGGCAGGAATATCTACAGTCCTGGATTACCTGGTGCACTTGCAGTCTCTGGGTCTTAGGCCCTCAACCCTGAAAGTACATCTAGCAGCAGGCTCAACCTACACTTCGCCTGGCAAGCCAAATTCCATGGCCTCTCAGCCTAGTTTTAAAAGTTGTTTTAAGGGCCTTATTCACTTATACTACCCCCCAAATGAGAGACCCTGTTCCTCTCTGGGATTTAAACGTGTGTATTGCACAGCTGATGAAAGCCCCATTTGCACCAATGGCCACTGTTGCCCGTAAGTATGTCACTTGGAAAACCGTTTGGCTGATTGCTATGACTTCTGCTAGAAGGTTGAGTGAATTACAAGTCCTCTGTATGGATTCAAACTAAATTATCTTCCACAGGGACCAAGTAGTCCTCAAGACTAATAAAAACTTCCTGGCAAAAGTGGTGTCAGAGTTTCACCTGACGCAATCAGGCACACTTCCAATACTTTTTTCCTGGGCATTCCAGTGCAGGTGAGCAAAAGCTGCCCTATCGGGATGCAAAAAGAGCACTGAGCTCTTACTCGGACCACACAAACAATTTGAGGTCAAATCACACTCAGTCCTTTACCATCTGTGGTGAGGTAGGGAACAGTAATCCTGCAACTACGAGGACTATCTCTAGATGAATAGTCTCCTGTATATAGTTTTGATATGAGAAGGCTGCCTAAAATGCCACCCAAAGGCCTACAAGCTCACTCCACAAGGGCACCTCAGCCCCTGTGGCAGCAACAAGGTGTATTCCCCTTCAGGAAATCTGTAAAGGAACTACCTGGAAAACAGTACACACCTACACAAGACATTATTGTCTAGAAAGGATGTCAGATGTGGCACTTCTGTCTTGCAGTACCTTTTTCCAAAATACATTCTATACCCAGCCTCCCAAGATATTGCTATGGAGTCTGCTTTTGTGAAACATAACTGAGGGGTTTCTGGGATGGAAGGCAAAATTACTCACCATAGTAATGTTGATCTTCCAAAAATCAGTCTTCATCATTCAGTCCCACTTATGGGTCTAAGACAGAGGCACTAGGACCCTGGGAGCAAAGTCATTGTAGCCTAGGAGGGTGGCAACATCAGTGCCGGCACCGCAGATGTGCTGACATCACGTTCATGGGTTGGCCAGTAACCGTCAGGCTCCTCCCTTCCTCAGTTCTGTTTTTCCTGCCGTCAAGTGCACACCAAGGGAGCCTCAGTCATCAAAACTGTATCACAGCTTTCTCAGTTTGTCGCGACCTTAGTTCAATGCCATTTTTTTTGGCTCTGCATTTTCTGGTACTGTTTTTTGTTTTAATGCTTGAAGTTCAGTGCTGAACCTTTTTTTCTAGTTTTTTCTCATGCCATCATCTCAGGTACTGAAGAACATAAGAAGGCCAAGAAGAAGAACAAGAGTAGCACCCTATGCATCGGTACTCCTGTGGGGATCATGTTGTCATCCAGGACCAACATGATGACT
Organism: Neoceratodus forsteri; assembly: GCA_016271365.2. NCBI lineage: Eukaryota > Metazoa > Chordata > Ceratodontiformes > Ceratodontidae > Neoceratodus > Neoceratodus forsteri. The sequence continues at coordinate 215,741,806 of CM057456.1, forward strand.
TCTGGGCTTGCCTAGATGCTGACCATGACATGGATAGTTGCGATGCCTGCTTCTCCATGGACTTCAGCATACACAAGAAGTGTGCATGGAAGTGGTGCCATGATCCGTCCACCTCCGGAGGCAGATGTTGCACCAGGGATGCCTAGGTAAGGTTCCTGGGCAATTCCCTGTCTTCCTTCTCAGTACCTCCGTTACTGCAGAAGTCCAGGTCACTCCCCACACTCATCTGCTGAGATGTCGAAGGCTTGGGTGTGGTCTGGTGGACAGCCAGCTTCTTCCAAAGGGCTGGCTGAGCACCCTCAGGTCTGTTGACTCTTCAGGGGAACAGACGCCCCCAGTGATGAAGTTAAAGTTATACGCTCAGTCTACACTAGAGGGCACCTCGGTGTTGCGACCTGGTGCCATCGTGGCTCCTGGTACTAAGGCTGGTACCAGTGAGTGGGGTGGCATCAGCCATAAGACCAGGCCCCCTTCTGGCACTGCTCGCAGTGCCGGAAGAGGGAAGGTTCTGGAGCCAGCCCTGTCTCAGACCCAGAGGTCATTTTTATCTCTTCCCCTGCATGCCGGTGAGGATGGAGGCTTGCCTGGACCTGGTTCACAGCCCATCTGTTAGCCTAGAGTGTCCCCTGTAGTTGCCTTAGGACTGGCTCTGAGGATGGTGCTGGGTCCCCTTCTGGTGCCACTTGCGGTTCCAGTTCAGGTTCTGGTGCTGTTCAAGGAGTCTGGTCTAGTTCTGGTGCCATTAGCGGTGCCAGGTCTGGGGCTGTCCCTGGGGGTGCTCCCGGCTTGAATGTTGGGCTTGGCCTGGTGGGCAGTGTCAGCCCTGGTGAGGGGTTGGGACATGGCACTGTGCATGCAGCTGGGCCTGTCCGATGTTGGTAGCAGCTCAGATGGGGGCCCCCAGCACTAGCCCAGTACCTAGCTTCTCCCCGGAGCCAGCCAGCCTTGTCACTGGTAGAGACTGGGGCTGCCCTGTGGGACCTGTACAGCTCCATTCCCACCCCTTGAGGTCCCCTTCCCCCCACGGGCATCCTCTGGACCAGTCCACTGATGTTGATTGGTTACAGATAGGTGAGTTTGCCAAGTTCTCCCTCCAGGCAAGGTCCCCGAAGCATTCTTGCAACCCTGGCAGAGGCGCTGTCCTAAGTCATCCATGACCCCCCTCCCCCTTCCCCTCCTCAGCTCCCTCCCCTGTGCTCCCAGGTATTTCAGGTCTCCTAAGGACCATGAGCTGGGATCAGTTAAGGCAATGACCGGTGTGTTCCACCACTACCACCTCAATGCAGATCCTGCACCACCATGGCCTGGATCCAGCTCCTCCTCTCCTACTTCCAAGTCTAAGAAGAGGATTTTTCAATCCACCTCTTCTCTGATGATGAGTACCCCTAGTACCAGTGGTTCCTGATAGAGATGATGTAGGAGCGGAATATAAGTCCATTTGTAGGTCACAATTTTGCTACCTTGGCACTGTCATTCCTTGGGGATTTCAGTGATGATGCTTCTGTCATCACTCTGTGGCCCCGGCCCTTTATGGAGCATCCAGGAATGTCTATCTCTGTCCCTTTACCCCTTCTCCAACACTGATTTCATGACACCGCAGCGAAATCCCTGATCGCTGACGTCCCCACAGCGACGGACACACAGTGACATCCCTGACATCACAAGAACTAACCCATAGCTGCAACACTGCAACGCCCACTGACACAGTTGTAGGACAATGCAGGAGGGGGGCTGCCCCCCACCCGCTTACTTTAGATATCTAACTCCACATCACACAGACAGTGTAGTGAGATACATGTTCCCCATCACAAGAAAGTCAGTCATTACAAACTCCCGTCGTGGCAAAGTCCGTCTCCGTTGGGGTGTCGCTGGGGGGTTTTGTTGTGGGGGGTTGCTGTACAGTCGACATACCGCCAACACCTAGGGATATCCAGTGCAGATACTGCATTCCTGCAGAGTTTCCATGTGTTATCCTGCACCCCACCTAGGGGAGTCTGGTGCTGTAGACCCCCTCTGGGTCTAAGTGCCTGGTGCATGACTGTCCCCCAGAAACTGACTCTATGGAGAGCGATGCCTGGGGCAGGAAGGTTTTTGCAGCAGCATGCACTATGATGTGTATCTCAGCACATCAGACAGTTTATGCCAAGCGCCTATGGATGACACTAAGTCAGTGTTAGCATCCATGCCAGATTGCGAGTCAACCAGGCAGGCCATTCGACTCTCCACTCAGGGCCTGGAGCTGGCTTGGCACCAAACAAGGGCATCATACCATACCAGCAAGGCAGCTTCCAGGCAGGTGGGAACAGCGGTTTGCATTCGGCAGCTGGCATGACTTCACCTCTCCCAGTTGGCACCCCGGCCCAGTGCAGGATACTGGACTCGCACTACCAGGGGACTCTGTTTCCTCCCACAGGGTCAGGGCGAGCTATCCGTATTTGAAGAAGGACATCAAACTACTTGAGGGGGTCCATTGTAGGGTGACCAAGATGAGCCAGGGCATAGGAGACAAACCATATGATGTGAGCTTAAGGGAGCTTAATATGCATTCCTTGGAAGACAGAAAGGAAAGGAGGGATATGATAGAAACCTTCAGGTATATAAAGGGTAAAAACAGGGTTGGTGTGGAGGACATTTTCAATTTAAAAAGGGAGGGGACCACTAGGGGCCACAGTCTGAAACCTGTGGGGGGTAGATTTAAAAAGGAAGTGAGGAGGCACTTTTTCATGGAAAGGGTAGTGTCAAAGTGGAACGAACTGCCTGAGGCGGTGACATCACTGAAAACAGTGGGAAATTTTAAAGTGGGGTGGGACAGGGTAAAAATGAGAGTGGCAACAGGAGGGAGGGAGGAAGGGGATGGGGAAAGGGGGTAGGTTCACTCTAGGGGGCAAGAGGAGGGTGGGGCAAGTCCAGTTAAATAGACTGAGCTGCACACTTGAGCAGACTCGATAGACCACTAAGGCCTTTTTCTGATGCCAGTTTTTGTATTTTCGCATCGGGGTGCCCTCCTGTTTCAGACCAGGGGAGCCTCCGCCTGTCTCTGAACAGTCTCGGGTCCCACTGGGCCTGTAAGGAGTCCCTGCCTTCCAGTGGTTCTTCCCCACCAAAGGGCTGGGGAAGACTGTTTCCCTCAGTGTGAGCCAACTCCTCCCGTTTTGGGGGAAGGGTGGTACTCCTGACCCATAACTAGAACTGAATGGTGAAGATTGATTCTCGGAAGATATGAAAATTATGTACTCACCGTAATTCTTGATCTTCCAGAATAGCCTCACCCTTCAGTCACATGTCTGCCCACCATCCCTTGCTCAGGTAAGAGTCAGGGCCTCTAGGCAGCTCACCCTGTATGCTATGCACTTTGCATCTTCTCGCCATTCCCTAGGGCTCCCTCTCCTCTGGTGTGTTAACTTTTTTCTTTTCCTACAGTTGGAGTTGGGTCCTCTCGCAACCTTTTTTTTTTCCTTATGAAAAAAAAGCAGAGAAACAAAGTCTTCTAAAACAAACAAACAAACAAAAGCACTATATAGAGAATAGTGGATGGGCAACTGTGCACAACCAGTGTGTTGTGCCACAGAGGGTTTCTGTTTCCTTGCGACCTTGAGAGCGAAGCTGAAGAGGTCTGTGAGGATCAGAACCCTGGGGTGGCACAAAACACTAGTTGGGCATAGCGTTGCCCATCCAGTATTTTTTATAGTGCATGGTGCCCTTAAAAATAATGTGAAAAATACATTTAATTTTTTTTTTTATAGAAAAGTACATTTTTGCTGCTGCGTCTTATTCTGGGTTTTGAGGTTGGTTGCTAGGGTCAGTGATGTGGTTGGTAGGGACCAGATGCTCCTATATCTATAGTGAGAATTGCCATTGGTTGTCATTTTCGTTTGGGCCGGATTTCCAGAAACAAAAATGGCATTTGTATCTCTTCTAGCGAGACGACTGTGTCCAAGAGGAATCACTTTCATTTCTGTGAGTAATTTTAAATATCTGGTTGATCCCACAGGTGTATTTTTTTGTTATAGGTTAAAATATCTGGTTGATCACATTTTGTCAACCTATCTGGTTGATCCTGTTCGAGTTGAGTTGGGTGACCATGCGCCGCCACAAGTGTGTATCTGGCTGATCCTGCTGTTTACAAGATAAGGCATGGAAACTCTTAGAGTTTTTCAAAATGTTGTTGTACCACAGTAGGGTACAATCATGTTCCATGACTTTTTGAACTGCAGTACAACAACATTTTGAAAGCCACTGATTTCCATACACAACAAGCCCTCACTGTACACTATATATGTTTTGTACTTTTCTTTTTCCTAAACACTCCTCCTCTCCTGCTAGGTGGTCTCTGGTCATGTACCCTGGAGCTGCTCTGACATCTGGTTTCTACCTTGTCTTATCTCCAACCTCTGCCAACTGGCAGTTAGCATCGCAACAAGGTACAGTCTCCTCCTTTTGGGTCAGGAAGCGGCAGCTGCAATGGTGTGTTTTTGTGTCATACTGCTCGTCCTGTCAGGCTGGATTCTATTCCCACACCTAGGTGTTGGGACTCTTTTCAGGTTTTTCTATGTCTCTACTTTCTTTTTTTTTTTTTTGCACTATATGCCTATTGGTTTAACATAGCACATACAGCTTAAAATTGCAGACACAGAACATTACAGTCATTAATACAAATTCAATGAGGGTGCCACTCCTCTTAATATACCCACAGAGAGCATTCCACGTCTATCTGATACATCCTAGTGAGGGATTTAGCCATGCAACTAAAGTCCAGTGTAATCACAAAGAAAGAGCTGTATATGGAGCCCATGAGCTGCATGGTTTAATATTCCACTGAAATAAAACAGAAGAGTTCAAAGTCTGCATCTTCCTACCAGAGGAAGCTAATTATGAAACCATGCCTTCTGAAGTTAAACACTCTACGTGTTAATACAGCAAATGTTCTAAGCTGCTCAGCTATTAGAAAAAACTAAACTTTATTAATACTGTGGCTTAAACATATTAGTGAAACATTCACCAGTATTTAAGAAAGAAGCGGTTTAGAACAGTTTCCGTAATAGGAGTTATGAACAGCATGGACAGTCCCTTCCACAAATGTAAAACAAAACCCTGATAAAGCGGGAACCACATTCAGGCAACAGTCGGTAAACAGTACCTGAAGGGTTTAATGCACCCTTATTATCAAAGTTTGCCTCATACAGAGAAAATGGTGCAGATTTTAAGTGTCTGTATCCGAGGTGGAGTCGCCCTGATCCGCCAGGATTGAACAAGTGGCAACTTGTCTTTGCGCCCATTTCAGGGCACCTGAAGGGTCAGTGAACAAATATACTTTGCTGTCATGGACAATCCGCAAGCGGGCCGGAAACACCATCCCATGTGAAACGCCAGCTTCCCGTAGAAAAGCCCAAACTCCATCAAATCGATTTTTCCTTTGTCTTGTGGCAAAGCTCAAATCAGGGAAAATTTGAATAGGGAATCCATCCTGTATCAACATTTTCTTCTTTCTAGCCAAAGCCAGAACTCAATCCCTGGTCCCAACACCATCAGTTACTACCACAACGGCCCGAGGAGCATCTGCATTAGCCTATCTCCCTCACGATGTGACTCTATAGGCCTTCTGCATAGGTATCGGATAATTAACCATTTCCTCTCTGAACTGCTGCTGAAACCAGTCATCTAGAAACAATAACAGATGATCGCCCTCGTATCTCTCGGGCATTCCTATGAGGCGCAGATTTGCCGATCTGACTTGATTTTCCAAGGTCTCAAGCCTCGTACGAAGGTGATGGTTCTCCTTGACTAAATTTGCCGTTGCTCCAGTAGCTGAGTCGGCTCTTTTGGTGGCTTCTACTGTCGCGGTCTGCACTGCTTCCAGTGATGTCCCCAAAATAGAGACCCAATTAGTTAAAGAGTTGAACTTTTCAGAAAGTCCTGTTACCGACTTTATCAGGTTATTCAGCTTAGCCCCAACAGTTTGCAAAGTTTCGACTTCTGATTCTGCTTTGGCTGTTGCTGCATGTCCCAGGCCCAACCACGTGGTTGGAGGTGCCAAAACACTTTTACTCGTAGCTCCGTCTAGCAACTGTTTTTCTCTCTGGGTCTTTCCCATCATGTACTGGGAGACTTAATAAACCAGCTAAGGTAGGAAAATACTGGCAGTAATAAAAAAGAACATCAAGAAAAGCCCTTCTCTTCTGAAAGTGTTAAGAACTAATAGCTGGAGTGGCCATATTGCTCAGGCTCCAGGCGCCCCCACCCCCACTTTCCTTCTTTTATCCTTTCTCACTCTCTGGCATGGCAAGAAGATAGTATTTGCGCTCTTGAGCAGCTGTCCAATCTCACCAACTAGCGAAGGCCTGATTTTGGTTTTTAGTTTATCTAGATCTTACTTCGGAAGGGTTCCTGCAGTAAGTCATAACATGTAGGACTGTGCCTCCTGGCATCAGGACTGCACAGCAAACTTTTGCTAGCAATGTCTGGTGGGGGACCGCCTACCCGATGTCATGTGACGGACATCAGCGTGACCCTATACAGTGGGTGGTCCCCGTGCCCACCTTCCAGTTCTTTCCCGCCATTGACCTGGGCAAGGACTTCACGGTGAAAGTTGCTCCAGTCGATTGCCATATTGTTAAGTTTTTCTTTCATTTTCTGGTTGTTAGTACCTGTTTTCGATTCTTTATGTCTTCTCTCCACCTCCGGCAGAGTAAGAAGAAGTGCAAAAGTACTGCGCACAGATCCTTCACAAAGATAGCCTGGCGCTGCCTCTTTGCCGAGGCCCAAACCATGACACCATGGCCTGTCCTGATTGTCAACCCTTCAATCAGGCCACACGCGAGACAGCTAGACTTGGAGGCCCATCTCCTCAAGTCCAGAATGGCAACCCTGGAAAAGAGATGCAGAAACTGAGGGATTCCGCTCTTCCCCTTTCTGAAGTCAAAAGAAGAAAAGGATAAGAGAAGCACAGGGAGCAGGCGTTTGGATGACCGGGACGGGTCTCCACCAGCAAGGCCTCTACAAGCAAGGCCGTTCCCCTGCCACCTGCCCTCGTGGTTGTCCAGGCCGCATCTGGGACCACTCCAGGTACCGCTGCTTCTTTCCAGACCCTTAAAATAGGCTCCATCCAAACTTCTACCACTAAGTCGCCCACCGGCTCCTCCGGCGAACACCCGGTTCTTTCCAGTAAGTTGAACTCTGGCTTCTCCGGGGCACACCCGGTAGTCACTAAGATGGTTTCCTGCAAGGCAGGAACCTACACGATGACTGTCAATAAGTTGGTCGACGGTAGCCCCCTCGTCCACCCAGCCCCTTCTTCATCCAGTAAGCTGGTCGCCAGGGCTTCTGAGGGCTGCCAAGGACGTAGCTCACCCGTCGGAGGCTGACGCCACTACATCTGACACCCGGTCAAGCTTGCTGACCTCTCCCAGCCAGCCCTCCTCCCAGGCCTTCCCTGGTCAGGAGCCTTTCTTTCCGCATCCCCAGATGGAACCTCCCAACCCTGAAATTACGACTGGGACAGAGGAGGAAGAGGGTCCCCTGGAAGTGGTCTTCGCCACACACTCCAGCAGCTGTACCCTGGTCACCCCTTGGATACTCTCCGGGGACACTGATGCCAGACCCGGCTCTCACGCCAGCTCTGGCTATCTCTCATATGATGAGTCCAACCTTGACTCTGCCGTCAGAGTTCCTTCCTTCAGACGTCCCCAATCAATTGCATGGGGTTAGCGGATAACTCTCAGTCCTCTGCCATCAGGGCCCTTACATTTGTCCCCGATGCAGGATAACCTAACACCAGGCCCAGCGCAGACCCCTGATGTCAGCTATCCCGGCGCCAGACATTTTCCCGATCCATCCAGACCCCTGCAGACCAGGGTCATCCGCAGACTACTGCCCTTATCCGGGGTTTCAGATGCCGCCTATCCTCCATCAGGCCCGATGATAACCCCTTTTTCCCAGGCTTATTATCCTGGGTATCAGGCTCCTGGCTACCCTTATTACCAAGGGTACCCTCCTCCTCAGTATCCTAGGTTGGTCACACATTTTTACCAGCCTCCGCCAACCCTGGCTCCATCACCGCCTCCTCAGCCACAACAGGACTTTCAATCCCTGATTCAGTCCTGGTGGCAGGATGCCACATCACAGCTGGTGTCTGATTTGGAGAGAAGACTGCTGGCCCCGGTGGTTTCACCCACCCCCGCCTCAGTTTCACCAGTTAACTCTATCTGGTCCACTACGGTGCACATTTCTGGAGGTGCCACTCAACAGGTCACCTTACCTGAAATAGGAACCCTCGAAGAGGAGGATTCTTCTGATTCTGAGTAAGATTCCTCTGACGCTTCATCTGGGAAGCAGTCCAGAGCCACAGCAGCTAAGGGCAAGGAGTCACCCAAATCGCCTCCTGAAGACCCTTCCTTTACTGAGCTACTCCACATTATCCAACAGGCTAATGGTTGGAATGCAGAGGAACCAGACCCCCAACGAAAATGTCTAGCCGAACATCTAGACTTGGAGGAGGTATCCCCCATTCCTATTCCTCCTTGGACAGCACCCCATGAGGACCTCACCACGACCATTTGGCAGCTGCCACATTCCATCCCGGCCATCCCTAAGAAGGCAGACTGGATCTACTACACACCCGAGTGCATTCCCTTCTTGGATTCACATCCAAAAGCAGACTCAATAGTAATAGCTGCAGCTCATGACCATTCGGTAAAACCGAAACACGAGTACCTCTCCTCCAGACAAAGAATCCAGGCAACTGGACCAATTTGGGAAGAAGGTTTTTGCCTCCTCCACTTGTGCGCTTCATTCACTTAACTACGTCGCACACATGGTCTCTTACCAAAAGGCCACTATGGCAAAACTTGAGGCCTGCATTCAGTCCATTGAGGACTCAGAACTCAAGGCAGAGTTATCAAAGACCTCGCCTGTCTAAAATCTCTTGTCACCCCACACACTCAGAGCCACATAGATTTGATGGATGCAATGGCTCGTTCCTCAGCCACAGCAATTAGCCTAAGATGACATGCATGGCTGCGTATCAATGGACTTTCATAGAATGTTCTGGTAGACATCCAAGATACTCCCTTTCAAGAGTCAGTCCTATTTTGGGGGGGGGGGGATACCAAAGATCTAATCATGGGCCTTCAGGACAGTGGACAGGCCCTGAGATCCATGAAATCAATATACAGATTGGGCTTCCAGAAAAAGCAGCCCTTTCAGTGCCAGCAGAAGAGACAGAATAAACAACCCTTCTCCAGGCGTCAGAACAAAAGGAGAGCACGGGGCCATCCGTCACCTCTTCTCCTTCCCCCAAAACACAGAGGGCAGCCGGGAGACTGCCCCCCTCCCTTCCATCTACTTCCTGACTCATATGATCCTCCCCTTCCTCCACCCCTAAACTGAGTGGTGCCGGTGGGAGGAAGGTTTGCCCTTTACCTGCAAGAGTGGAAGGGCATAACGTTAGATGCATAGGTCCTGCAACTCATCTCAAGAGGCCACACCATAGAGTTTCTGGAGATCCCTCCAGACTCTCCTCCAGGTTGTTCCCATTACTTCCTGAACCAGACATTCCTGGTTGCTGAGGAGATCCTGCTCCTGCTGCAAAAATCAGCCATAGAGCAAGTCCCCCGGTCTCAGAGCAGCAAAGGGTTTTATTCCCATTTTTTCCTGGTCCAGAAAGATAGGAGACCTCAGGCTCATCCTGGACCTCAGCCAGCTGAATCTTTTGAATAATGCAAAGATTCCGCATGCTGACTGTGCAGGGTCTTCTGCCCTTACTGCAGCAAGACCATTGGCTTTAATGCACTGGACATGCAGGGTGCCTACTTGCATGTCCCAGTGTTCCTCCAGCCACCGTTGGTTCCTGCATTTTCTTTCCAGGAGAAGCATTTCCAAATTCAAGCCTCCCTTTGACTTCTTCGGCACCCAGGGTTTCACCAAGTGCCTAGTGGTGGTGGCAGCAGTGCTCGCTGTCAGGCATTGCAGTGTTCCCTTACTTGGATGATTGGCTCTTAGCGGCCCTGTTCAGAGACAGCCTACAGGAGTCACTGTCCTTCACACTGGACCTTTTCACCAGATTGAGGATCACAATCAACTCCCCAAGTTGTCCATGACCCCCCTCCAGTGACTTCAATTCATTGGGGTGGTCTTGGACATGGTCCAATGCAAAGTTTCTTGCCCCTGGACAGAGTGGATACTTTGCGGGAGCAACTCAACCTAATCCTCTCCTCCAGGCTTATTCCTCCAGAGCGTTCTTACACCTTCTTGGCCTTATGGCAGTCACCATTTCTATGGTTCCCTTGGCCAGATTACACATGAGGGTCACCCAATGGACGATGAGTCCAGTGAGATCAACGCTCAGACGACCTGGATCACCCGGTTCTGGTGTCCAGCGCACTCAAGAAAGACCTCTTATGGTGGCAGGATCCTCCCAATCTGTCTCAGGGGTTACCTTTCAGGACACCCCCTCCCTCCTGGACCCTCACCACAGACGTCTCCGATCTGGGCTGGGGAGCCCACCTGGAGAATCATCAGACACAGGGATTGTGGTCCCAGCTGGAAAAGTCTCTCCACATAAACATTTTGGAGATGAGGACCATCTTGTATTCCCTCCAGGCTTTTCAGCCCATTCTGTCAGCGGGAACATTGCTGGTACAGACAGACAACATGTCAGTGGTCTGATACATCAACAAGCAGGGAGGCACCCAATCGTACCTCCTTTGCAGGGAGGCAATGCGGGTGTGGTTCTGGGCAGTCCAACATAACCTGTTTCTCATGGCCATGCACATCCCAGGCATCCACAATGTCCTAACGGACAACCTCAGTCAAACCCCAACACAAGCTCATGAATGGGAACTGCATCAGGACGTGTCAGAGCTTCTATTCCTCCAATGAGGTCGACCAGAAGTAGACCTTTCACTTCCCCATCCAATGCAAAACTACCCAGTTTTGCTCACTTGTTCCAGAGCCTGGTGCTAACAGGCAAGACGCACTGTCTTTCTGCTGGACAGGAAGTGCTTGTCGCCTTTCTCCTTTCCCATTCTACAGCATGTCCTTCTGAAACTTCAGACAGAGGGGCTTGGATGCTCCTTATAGCCTCCCTCTGGCTGAGGCAGATCTGGTTCCCACTCCTGCAGCAGCCGGCTGTGGAACCCCCAGTTCCCATCCCTCTTCAACACGATCTGTTGACGCAGGATCAGGACAGACTAGTGCAGCCAGGTCTCAGGACCCTACACCTCCATGCATGGCTCCTTCAGACGTAATTGTGTCACATTTTGGAGTCGCCCAGAGGGTCACTCAGGCCCTGGTGGAGGCTTGGAAGCCCTAATGGAAAAGATTTTCCATCTGGGAGGCAGCTAAGGGTTGTGACCCCTTTTCATGCTTGGTACCACAGGTCATGGATTACCTGTTGTACCTGTCTGACTCTGGTCTAAGTTATTCCTCCCTAAAAATCCACTTATCAGCTATTTCAGCCTACCACAGCCTAGTGGATGGGAAAACCATGGCTCAATTGGAGGTTTTCAAAACCTTTCTGAAAGGAATCCTCCCTTTGAAGTCCCATATCTGCAACCCCACCTCTCCTTGGGATCTAAATTTTATTTTATTAAAGCTTACACTCCCTCCTTTTGAACCAGCTGTAAGCTGTGATATGTGCTACCTGTTCTGGAAAGTGCTCTTTTTGGTTGCTATTACTTCCGCTCAAAGAATTTCTGAGCTTCATGTGTAAATAGCCTTATATGATTTTTCACAAGGACCAGGCGGTCCTGCATTCAAATCCTAAATGTCTTCCCAAGGTGGTCTCTGAGTTCACTTTAAACCAAACTGTTGAACTCCCTGTGTACTACCCCATTTACACTAATAGGGGTGAGGCTGTCCTTCACACATTGGATGTGCATAGGGTTTTATGTTATGTCCACAGACCAAGGACACACACAAGTCAGATCAGCTTTTTGTTTCCTTTGCCCACAAATCCTTGGGGTCAGCAGTTTCTATGCAGTCCAAATAGCTGGCCAACTGCATTCGCTTCTGCTACCAGAAGTACAACAAACCTCATCCAGGATAGGTCAGCGGTCACTCTATCAGACGTATGGCTGCCTCCAGCTTACCTAAGAAACGTTTCTGCAGCAGAGATTTGTGCAGCAGCAACCTGGAGTTCTGTCCATACCTTCACAAAGCATTACAGTCTGGACATTGCCTCTAGCATAGGGCCAGTTTTGGCCTTGCCGTTTTGCAGGCCTACTGTCCTAGGCCCGTTCTGATTGTTTTCAGACTTTCCTCCTTCCCTGCTTCTGTTAGTCTCTATGAGAGTGACTGCTTGGGATTCAGTCCTACATGCTATGACCTACTGCAGGAACCCTCTCGAAGTAAGATAGTATGGATACATAAGAACTTACCGTAACAGTAGATCTTCAAGAGAGGTTCCTGCAGTAGGTCACACTTTCCCTCCCTCCTTCCCCCAGTCTCTGTATTTCTTACACATCATTCTGAACTGGGCTCCAGAATATTCATCCTTTCTCCTGTCTTATCCTTTTGGATCTCCAGCGGGAGAAGTGGAAGGCGGGTTCGGTGGCCGCCCACTATATAGGGTCATGCTGACGTCCATCACGTGACGTCGGGTGGGTGGTCCCCCACCAGACATTGCTAGCAAAAGTTTGCCGTGCAGTCCTGATGCCAGGGGGTGCAGTTCTACATGTTATGACCTACTGCAAGAACCTCTGTCAAAGATCTACTGTTACGGTAAGTTCTTACGTAACTGTACTTTCTTGTCCTCTTGAGCTCAGTACCCTTCTAAATTGGCGTTCAGCCATACTAACCTTATAGAGATTCCCCTGGGTCTCTCCTGTACCAGCCAGAGCTATACGACAGGGTTGCTGCCCTCTCCCTCCACCTTCCTGTCCAGGTGTTCCAAATAATGACCCAGTACACTGTTGTTGGTTGGTGGGTGCTGTTATAGGAGGCCAGTCCCCAAACTTTGTAAAAAGAAATATTAACTGCACTCCAGAGACATAAATATAAACAGCAACCATGAAATATTGCACATTTAGAATATTTGTTGCTGAGCCAGCTTGCTCTACAATTGAAAGTTGGTCAGTTACACAGGCACAGAAAACCCCAGCAATTCTCTTTCTCCTTGAGGCTTCATGAGGGGGTCATATTACTGAGACGTCAATAGACATCATTGTTTTATTAGCACCTATTCCTAATTAATCAATAAAAATGAATTTCATTAACATTTTTAAAGGTTGAAAATAAAAATCTAAATAATTAACAAAAAATCTTACAAAATTAACTAGTCACTCACTAATGCAAGACAAAATCTATTACATTATTTAACCATATTCATAGCACTTTGTTGTTGTACTTGAAAACACTGAAAGCAAAAACGAGAATCATGTATTTAAAATTTTCTGCTAAACACATCAGTTTAAATGCCCAAGTTGCCACCTGATGTATCCTTATAGTAACTGAACCTACAAACAGCATAAACGAATAGCTTTGTTAGAATGTTTACAATTGCACATTAACTTTTACCTTATTGAAACAGCCCACCATGAGCCAGATATTAAACAATAGCTACTGCAGCAATCGAATATGTATATTTTCAAAATAGATTATATTCAAATACATTGGATAATATGACAGTCTTATTATAGGTTTAAACAAACAATTTATTTATTTTATATAAATAACTGCATCAGCCTATATATAAAGTTCCATATATACTTGTAGTGTAGTGCTAACTATTAAAAGAGCTATCATGCTGCAAGTTATAACAGCTGGTATCTTTAACCTTAAATAGGCAAAAAGCATTACAATTACACAGCAGCTTAAAAAATGGTGGCCTAATTAGAATACAGATTTCTCCTGACTACGATAAATATCAAGTAGTGCAACTCCAAAATATTCTTTATAAAATGGATAGTTGATTTCAGCAGGTGCAGCGCCAATTACTTGAACATTTTATAAAAAAGAAATGAAGGAAAAGAAAGGGAGGGAGGAAGGAAGAAGGGTAAGAAGGGAATGGGGAGAAAAGTGAGGGGGGAGAAGAAAAATAGTAATATCTGTATTTGTCTACCCAGCAGACATGCTGCATACAAAGGCTACCAATGTCTTCTAACAAATAGAGCTACATCATTGAAAACGTCCATATAATAATATTTTTTCATATAAAATAGGCAGTTGCACTGCAAAATTTACTATCTTAAAATCACTACAAATGAGTGTATACTATTCTTCCAGTATTTTAGTCGGGAAAATATGGTAATCTTATATAAGGTGACGTAATGCATTTAACATCCAGGCTGGCAACATATACGGCTATTGATTTAAACAGATACTTAAAAATCGAAAAGCAAGAAACACTCCAAAAACACTCCCAAGAGAGTCTCAGATTGTCACATGGCTGTTAGCTACATGTCAAGATAACATAGTTTTCAAATTCAAAATAACCACATTATTACCCATCACCTCGTTTATACTGGAACTTGTAACACAGTCAGAGAGAGAAAACTATTTTCAACATAAAACGTAGAGCATACGAAATCCTATCAACCAGTAGCTATATTGATTTTCATTTCAAATGGTTTTGGATCCCACATTTCATTCAATCCATACGGATTAACTGTATTCAATTTATAAATCCAATAGCTTTCTCTTTCTAATTGTAAATTGGTTCGATCACCAATTCTTGAATTACATTTACATTCGATCCCCATGCATTTCATAAATCTAGGGTCTGAATTGTATTTTTCAAAAATGACTACCAATCACTTTGTCTGTGTTTTTTATTAATAATGCTTCTAACATGCTCTTGAATTCTTTCTCAGAGACCGTATGGTTCTTCCCACATACTCCAAATTACAGCTATACCAGATTAATACACAACAAACATCGTACTGCACTTTACAAAATCATGTATTTTATATTCATACTGATTAAATGAATACAGTGTATTTTCAGTCACTACATATTTGCATATGTTACATTTTTGACAGATGAAGTTGCCAACTGGTTTCTGAGGTAGCCATGTTGTTTGTTTGTCAGCTGATAAATGACTACGTACAATTTTATCCTTTAAACTCGGCGCTTTTTTAAAAGTTATTCAGGGTTTCGGACCTACTGCTCTCTTACGTAATTGTCACTAAGTAAAACTGGCCAGTTCTTCTAAATGACATTGTCTATATAGCTGGCTTTGTGATTATACTATGTAGAAAATGTAATCGGACACATCATATTATCAGACTCCACTTTTACTATTAAGTCCTTCTGTGTTTTTGTTTTCACTCGTTCATATGTTTCAGTGAGTAATGTATCACTGTAACCCCTGACATGAAAACTTTCTTTGAGTTGACTGTCCTTGTTATTTCCCCTGAATAAATCAGATTGTTCTTTGTGCAACTACACCTGGCCATTGGGTACATTACTGGTGAACGGCTGCCTGGTGACTGCAAAATAACTGTGCCTTATTTTACAGGGGTCCCCAGAGAGTGGAAGATATTAACCCGGGGTGAGTGTATTGGCGAAAAGTGTTATTTGTACCCAGTGTGAGCCACTAGTGGAGACGAGCAGGGGGGTTGCAACAACCAGAGGGCTGTGACCGAGGCCATCTCGACAATATTGACCTCGACCTCTGGGTGGAGGCACCCGTCAACGGATCTGGGCCCCTTACCCTGCCTCTGTGGGGGCAGGCAGGGGTAGTAGCCTTAAGGGAAGCATCCCCTGGGGGTTACACAGGAGTGGTTAAAAAATTACTACAGACAAAATAGCTTGCACAGAACTTCCAGGAATGGTTATAAATTACTACAGACAAAATAGCTGGCACAGTACTTCCAGGAATGGTTAAGAATTACTACAGACATGTGGGTCCTGGAAGTAGTGGATTGGGGCCTGTCCTGTGTTCAGAAGATTCCGAAAACTGCAGAAACCATCAGTGTTTCAACCTCATTCATCAAAAAAAAATACTGTCGGAGCTGGAGGTAGCAAAATGCTGTCAGCAAAAGTTGAAAATGTGCCAACCCATCAATGGGGCAAAGACCGTTTTCCAGATACTTCCTAACCCACAAGAAACATGGAGAGTGGAGACCCATTTTAGATCTGAGATATATAAACAAACACATAAAGAAAGAAACACTCAAGATGGTTACACTGAAATCGTAATGCCATCTCTGCAGTTAAGGACTGACTGGGATCACTGGACCTGAAAGATGTTTACTTCCATATTCAGTCAGACTCTCTCAGAGACATACTTAAGGTTCAAGGCTACAGAACTGCCAATACCACTTCACAGTCCTTCCCTTCGGTCTCACATCAGCAGCAGGTGCATTCACAAAGTGCCTAACTGCAGCGGCAGCATCTTTAAGAAGGCAAGGTATGGTGTTTTTTCCTTACCTGGAAGTCTGGCTAATCTCAGGGAAAACAGAGCAGGAGGCAACCAAAAAGCACCTTGGAAATCCAGGTTTCATGTTAACTTTATGGAAGTCCCAAACAGAACCTGCCCAGGTGGTGGACTCCACAGGTGCAGAACTATATACCCTGCTGGTGAAAGCAGTTCACCTAATTGCAACAGCAAAATCCTTCAGAAAAGGGCAACTAAGGTCTTCGGTTCCAGTTATGCTAAGATGAAGACGTGCTTTGGGAGACTCTCGCCTGAAATCTACTAAAAGAGCACAAACAAGGTTTTAACTTAAAAACAGGGACTTTGTCCCACTTTCACTCTATTGTAGTGCTCCGTCTATCTAAAAATGGCCAAACAAAATCGGAATCGGTTCCAGCCCATCGACGAGTCTGCAGAAACAGGATCCTGTATCGGATGAGGGAGAGGCCCAGACAAGGCCCACATAGGGCTCTGAAAAAAAATTGTCCTCCTCCAAGCCAAAGGGTCCCAAGAGGCTCCCAGAACCGAACTCTGAAATAATCTTGCAAGCGATCACGGATTTCCGCGGGGAGGTCCATGAATCACTGAAGGATATTAGAAATTAATTAAATAATCTACAGACCAGAGCTACAGAAGTAGACCACCAGATCTCGATGAATGCCTCCAGACTTGATGACCTTGAGGAAACTGTATGTTCTCTTGCCGCTGAACAACTATCCCTCTCCATCAGGCAAGAAGATGCTGAGAATAGGGGTAGAAGAAAAAACATTCAAATTTTTGGGCTTCCAGAGAGAGAAAAGGGTAACGACCCTAAGGCTTTTGCTGATTACTTCCTCCTCCTCTCTTTAGAGTTGGACCCAGACTTTCAATTAGATGTCGAAAGGGCCCACTGTGCACTGGGTCCAAAACCCTCTCGTCCCAAGGCCAGACCCCGTTCTTTTGTTGTTGCTGTACGTCTCTTAAGTTTTCAGACAAAGGAATCTCTCCTAAATAAGGCCTGGCAGAAGAGGAAGGTGATGTGGGGCCACCAGAGGCTTCTCTTTGACAACGACTATGCACCATGCATTGAGAGGCAACGACAAGAATACAGTCCACTGTTTCCCATTCTTCGATCACAAACAATTTGCTTTCAAACCCCCTACCCTGCTAAATTGGTGGTAACACTATCATCAGGCCAGCAAACATGCTTATCTGCTACAGTGGCTATGTCCAATTTGCTACTCAGAGGAATCATCTTGGAAAAGGCTGCTGAGACGATTAGATTGCGCCAGACACAGGGTAATCGTTCAGAGCGCACCAACCTGCCCCAGGCAACAAATACTCCTATTGCAGAAATTCTGAAACACCTTCAGCAGTATCGCAATCCAACCATGCCTCCCTGAACTAATCTGAGGTATTATTTACCCTTCTTGTATTGAGCTGGGTGCGGTGTTTGTGTCATGGACCGGGGAGGGGTCTGGAAGAGATGCCAGTGGGCCTAGAGAGGAATGCGTTTTCTATGGGCCCAGACAACAAAGTAAATCTTTCTAGCATAAATTTGGTACTTGGTTGCCATTTGGATCACAGTGTGCTCGCTGATGGTGGGGTATTTCCCAAACTAGGGAGCATCACTAATTGAAGACTATGGCACCCATTCGTCTGAGCCTTAGCTGCTGATTTGTTCCTTCGGTGGGCTTCCGCTCCCCTTCCCTTGCCCTAGGACAGCCTTACCTGAGCTCTCCATACGACTTGGATGGGTGTTCTATGTCCTAAGATTATCTACTAAGAGGACTGTGGTTTGGAAACCGGATATTGGCAGCCATTGGAAATTTTATAGCCTACGTTCCAGTGTTTCGCTTACAGACTCGAAGAATGTATTTTTGAACTGCCCTGAGACTCTGTCAATTTATTTCCTGCTTATATTCCAAAATGTGAAAGAGAAAGAGAAAAGGGATGTGTCGAGGAGAGGCTCGGGGGGGTGAATGCCTCCTATAAAGTCTAGGTCACATGTGAATTGACCAGCCAGTATACTTTCCTTTGCAGAGCAAGACCTGGTGTTGCCTCCTAGTTCTTAGAACGACCTTATGAGATGGAATTCACTTCTAACCCAGGGAATCTTTTACTAATGGGGTCTGTTGCCCTTTTCTCACCCCTGGGTGGGGTTTTGCTCCTCTGGGGGTCCCTATGTTTTTTACCCTGCTATGGTTATTTGGGAGGCATGGGTGTGTCTCTGCCTGCAGGGACGAGGGATCTCATTGCCGTGTCCCCGGCAGAAAACGCCCACATTTCATGGTATTCGTTGGGTCCCTGATTGGTCTGCAACACTTGAATTTTTAGAGGGTCCTGGTGTAATCAGAAAAAGATTTGCCAGAATCAGTATAAACCTTGGTTTGTTGCAGAAGTTGGGGAGATATCTGGGCCTACTCCAGTCTACTTGATTGTGATTCCCCGGGCGGGCATTAGTATGACTGACTTGAGGAGGGGAGTGGGGTTCGTTCCAATACTATACAGGGGCTATGTTAAATTTTTGTTTTTTTTAGTTTTCATATTCCTAATTGGATGGCTCCCTACGGTCATAGGAGGGCTATTCCTTTATAAATCCTTGGTGGGGCCTTCTTGGGAAATAAATACCAGGACTGAATGTAACATAACCCCCGAGTCCCTCTCCCACACTGGGTCTGAATTTTGCAGTGATTACTGTGAGCCCTATAGTTGAGCTGTATAAGCATATCATTGCCACCCTGCATGCCTGCGATATGGCTACCTAGCACTCTTTCTGGGGCATTCACAGTCCTTGAGCTACAGGTAGTAAGTTTTCAGGGCTGTTGCTACTGCAACCTCCCTGAGCCTACCTGATATCTGTCCTTAGCAACATCCCTGTGCTGGCACTCAGGGGGCTTAGAAATACATGCTGTTGCAAGGACATGCTGCTTGCATATTGCTCTTCACAAGCTGCCTGGACATATCCCTGCTGACCTTGGTTGCAGTGCTGTTTTCTTGTGAATTCCCCAACCCGGAGCCACGCTCATATCTGCAGCTTTTACATCTGTTGCCATGGCCCTCCCTGGACTGGCTGAGGTAATGACTAATAATCAAGGACCTCAGGCCACCTTGCCCTCCTACAAGTCCCCCTCTGCCTGGCTATCTGCCAAAGGCTTTAAAATGGCACACCTGAACATTCGCAGTATCCTACACAACATAGCAGAACTAACAGCCTGGGTGGCCCACTACAACCCAGATATTTTGGGGATCTCGAAAACCTGGCTGAAGCCTCACAACCTTGACTCCTTGTGTGCCCTACCAGGCTACAGCCTCATCAGACAAGCGGGCAGGGAAAACGCATGGAGGTGGAGTGCTCCTCTATTATAAGGTGCACCTAAACGTGTATGCTGTTCATCATACACCCCCTACATCCCCAGCCTGCGAGTTCCTGCATGCTCTCCTCCTGCTAGGGAATGCAAAAAAGGTACACCTGGTCTGTGCCTGTAATCCTCCGAAGGGAAGAGTACTAAGGCTCTCCTCACTACTCGACTGCCTTAGTGACACGGTGGGCTCCAATGAGGTACTAGTCCTGGGGGACCTTAACCTCGATTGGATGGGACCCAACACCAAGCAATACGAGCCCCTACTCTCAGGCCTTTCCCTCAGTCAGCTCATTACGGTACCCACAAGGCTCACCTCCCGGGGGGCTAAAGGATCCCTTATTGACTGGATACTGAGCAATAGACTGGATAGAACAGGCTCCGCAGGAATTCTCCCCGACGACATTTCCGATCACTCTCCAACCTACTGCATATGGGGTATCTCCTCGCCCAAAATCCCCAGTAAAGTGATCCAGATGAGGGACTGTTCAAAATTTAAACTAAATGACTAGCTTGCAGACCTACGACAAGCTGACTGGTCCAGTGTCATAGCCACTAACGACCCTGCAGGAGCCCTTGACCGTTTCCTTGCAGTGTTTGTCCCTTTGCAAAACAAACATGCCCCCCTTACAAAAAGGAGAGAGAGGGGTACCATCACAAAGTGGCTCCATGGTGGCCTATTCTCCCTCATAAAGTAGAGGGACAAATCCTGGGAGAATTACAAGATCTCCCGCAACTATAACAACCTCCTTGAATATTGGCAGCTCAGAAACTCATGTAAAAGAGCCATCCGCACTGCCAAGAGTGAGTACTGCCAATCTGCCCTGCTATCCTCAGCCAGAAATCCAAGAAGTTTCTGGCAAAACATCAGAAACTTGGTCGGAGGGTCTGCTAGGGTTCAGGTCACTGACGTGCATATCGACGGGGTCAGCTGCAACAACCCCCTTACTATCGCCAGTGCTTTCAACTCCATGTTCTCTGACCTGCCTGCCCCCCCCTTCTCAGTCTCCTGCCCCTAAGTCTCAGAGTGGGCATTCCCCCCGATCTCCCTTCTACCTAAAACGGGTCTCTGTCATGAAACCCAGAAGCTCCTTGCTGGTCTCTCCCACCACACTGGGGCGGGACACGACAGCCTTGAACCCAAATTGCTCAGCCTGGGTGCTCCCCTCCTAGCCTGGCCCATCACCCACATCTTTAACGCCTCTCTAATCTCGGGGATAATCCCTGATACATGGAAAGTGGCCAAGGTCATCCCTGTCTTCAAACTAGGTGACCCTAAAGATATCAAGAATTACCGCCCCATCGCTATTCTGTCTGCAATCTGCAAGCTTCTCAAAAAGGTTGTTGCCATGCAGCTCTCCCACTACCTTCACAGTTATGCACTTCTCTCCCCTGCTCAACATGGCTTCAGAAAAGGGCATAGTACTTCTACTGCACTGCCGTGGTCACCTCTGAGATCAGGACCGCTGCCGATCAAGGCAAACTGACCGGAGCCATCTTCGTGGATCTCTCAAAGGCTTTCAACCGGGTTGACCACTCCCTCCTCTGCTCCACTCTTCACTTTCTCGGATTCTCACCCCTGCCTATGACTGGTTCTGCAACTACCTCGTGGGCAGGCAGCAATACACCACCTTCAACCATGCCCTCTCTGACCCCTCCTCTGTAAACTGCGGGGTCCCCCATGGATCCGTCCTTGGACCCATTCTGTTTTCCCTATTCATTAATGAACTGCCTGCTGTTGCAACCCAAGGATGCACCACCCTCTACACGGATGATCTCGTAGTCCTGGCCAGCCCCCAGGACATCACTATCATTAACGCCAGGCTAAACTCTGACTTCAAGCTTATCCAAAACTGGCTAGAGGGTCATAATCTGACCATCAACCTGAAAAAGACTCAGGCCATGCTCTTTGGCTCCTTGGCCAAGACAAAAGCCTGCCCTGCTCCCTTAAATATCTATGGAGCTGATGGCACCCTCCTGCAGGCTGTGGATTCAGTCAAGTATCTGGGAGTAACCCTTGACCCGTAACTGGACCTCACCCTGCACATTCGGAACATATGCAAGGCAACAAATGGCAAGCTCGCACTTGCCTACAGAGTAAAAAGTTGTCTCACCCCGGCCGCACGGGTCGCTCTAGCCAGGAGGTCCTCCTACTCATGCTCTGTTATGGGCTTGTATCCTTTGCCCCTGTCCCGAAATCAAGTCTCACAAAATGGGACACTGCATACAACAATATATGCCGCTTTGTGCTCTCTGCACTTCACCTCACACATTGCTGTGATCTATACTTGCGGCTGGAGTGGTCCCTGAAAAACACTGCACTTTTGTCCTTGGCAATTTCACTGACAACATAGTAAGAACGGCAACCCCTTCTGCACTTGCCATTCCCCTCAAACATGGAACCCCTGCCTACTACTTAAGATCCAGTGCTGTGCTGGACCACCTGGTTCCTAGGACCTGTATCCTTGCTGGGGATCGAGCCTTCTCCGTCCACATACCAAGGGTGTGGAACTCCCTTCCTGCATCAACTCACTCCTCTCCCTTCCATCCCTGCTTCAAAGCCTCCTTATGGAGCTTCTAAAATCGGCCTCTACTCTCTATCGCCATATAGACCCCAGCTGAGGCACTCTCTTCCCAAATTGACTGATGGGGGCGACACTCCTGCACGCTTGGTGCAGCAAATATGCTGTAATTTGCCCTGGGCACTTTTTTTTCTGCCTACCTGTTCCTGAGGGGTCCCTGTGGCTTATCCTATATCGTTAGCTTTGTTGACATTGCCTGTATTTTGTTGGTATTCTACCTAGCAACCTGTTATGTATTCTGTTGTTATCTTCCTATCAACCTGTTATGCCGAAGTCTCACATGCTGTTATCTACTATCAACTTGTCATTCGGATGATCTTGTATGTTACCTTGTCTCTGCTTGATGCTTTGTATGTACTTGTATCCTCCCAGGTCGCAACTGAAAATAGGCACTTGGCTGTCTAGTGTGCTTACCTGGTTAACAAAAGCAAATAAATAAATTATAATGGCCTCCAGGTTTTACTACAAGGCGGCTAGCCTCTGAGGAGATTGGGTATTATAGTAACCTTGGTGCCATCGGGACCATCCAGGTGATATTTTTCACTCCTTTTGGGGCTCTGTTGCTGATCCTGGGATTATTTTTTCAGGGTGTGGCTTAGAAACCTCATATTCCTCTCCTATCCCCTTGTGGAACCCAGGGTAGATGTCACAGGGGAGCTTCTACATGAGCACCTCCTAATTGGGAGTCAGACTGTACATAGTTTTATTTTGGTTGAAAATAGTTTGGAAAAGTTGTGTCTTTAATGGTTTAGATTTACACTGTTTAATATTTGCTTTTTCTATCCTTACTGTACAAGGGCATAAATTGCCCAATGACCTGGTTCTTGGTCAAAAGGTTAATTTTGAATTGACACACGAAAAGGTTATTCGTGTGAGTTCACTAGATAGTAAATTTATAAGAAGGGGGAGGGGGTTAAAAAAAACACACGTTCAGAGAAATGAGGTTCTTAAAGCATGTTTTATTGAATTGTTTGCGAATTTGTAGTCAGTTGAAGGCTTTTCCTGGGTGGTCGTGTTCAGCTGCATAGGGGAACTTGGTCTGGTTGTTATCTTCTATATTCATCCTGGGAGGGGAAGAGAAATGAGAGATATTAGCACCCTTAAAACCAAAAATGATGCCAGTAAACCCAGTTAAAATTATATCTCAAATATCAATGGTTTTCATGACCGGTTAAAGGAGCACGCTAATGCAATTCCTAGTAAAAATCCCTCCGACCTGGTATTTCTCCAGGAGACCCACCTCTCTGAATCTGAACATCTTAAACTAAATTGGGAAAAGAGATTTGGGTTGTGGCCTCATCACATCCCAGAGGAAGAAGGAGGAGGTGGCAATTTTAATTCCTCAGAACACACCCATGGAGATACAACAAACACATATTGACGCCCAAGGTCAGTTGTAATTATCAGAGAATTACTATCTGGTAAACAGGTTACACTGGCCAGAGTATATTTTCCCCACAAACGAAATTCCCTACATTTAGGGTTTTATATCTACCCTACTTGATCTCCTTCAGGGTCAGTTGATCATGGGGGAGATTGAATTTAACCCTGTCTCCCCACGTGGACTGTTCTAATCCAAAAAAACACAGGAATTCTACTACTACAAAACAATTAAAAAATGCCATTGAGCATTTGGGACTTGTAGACGTGTGGAGACGAATTTTTCCCTCTACCCCCGGCTTTACTTACTATTCCCCAAGATTTAAATCTTACTCCAGATGAGACTATTTTATGACTACTTGAGAACACTTATCTTTGGTTCAGGATATCAGTATTGGTCCAAAGCTGTTATCTGATCACCACCCTCTGATACTAAAGTTAGATATGGGAAGAAAGAAGAGGAAATCCCTCTGGAGACTGAACCCATCCATATTAGCAGACGGGGAATTCCATGAGAATATTTCATCCAGATTTCCCTTTTTTCCATGAGAAGACAGACCTGGAAATCCCAGAGGCAATGCAATGGGATGCTATGAAGGCCACAATCCATGGGGAAATAATAGTATACTCGACCAAAAAATATAGAGAAAGAGAAGCTGAATACTAACGGTTATCAAGTCAACTACTGGACTTCCAGATGTTATATCATGAGGGAGACACCGATCTCCAGAAACAAATTAGGGATACAAAGGCTGCTTTACAACGGATTATAGATAATAAGGTTCAGCAATCCTTATGTTATCTTCACCAATTGGTGCACGAGGGGGGTCCTCGGAGTATTAAGAAATTGGCATGAAAATTAAGAGCTCAGAGAAGTTCAGCCACTATTTTAAAACTTACGAATCTATCTACAGGGACAATACACCACTCAGATAGTCATATCCAGCAGGCCTTCTCTGACTTCTATGTAAAACTATACTCCCCTGGTCCGTCCTACTGCCAAAACAAATCCAAACAATTTCTCAAACAAGCAAACCTCCCAACTTTGTCTCCCCTTCATATTAAAACATTGAAATCTCCTATATCAACTTTAGAGATAGAAGAGACTATCAAAAATCTCAATCCAGGATGTTGCACGGGGCCAGATGGTTATACCTCTGAGTGGTACAAGAAACTTCTTAAGGAGCTAACCCCAAAACTATATTCTTTATTTAATTATATTCCTCAGGGTGGTCTGCCTCCCCCATCCTGGGATTTTGCACAATCGCCCCTATTCCCAATCCAAATAAGGATCCTCAGATCCGGGATCCTATCGCCCTATTTCAATTCTTAATGTTGACTACAAGATCTATATGGCCATATTGGCCTCTCGATTAGAACTCATTATCCCCCAAATTATACATTCAGATCAATCAGGCTTCATCAAAAATAGAAACACTTTTGATAACATTCATCGAACACTGGTCCTACAGGAATATGTTCGCACCAGACAAATTCCATCTGCTTTCATTAGTCTTGATGCTGAAAAGGCCTTCAACCGTGTTTTGTGGCCTTTTCTCTGGGACATTATGAGAGCCTTTCAATTCCCCCCCTCCTTTGTAACATGTTTAGTTAATCTGTATAAATCCATGCGAGCCTATGTCCACACCAATTTGTCTCATTGTCTTCTCCACTTCCTCTCGGTAGGGGAACTCGACAGGTCCCCTTACCTTTTCACTTTATTCATCGAACCCTTGGCATCCATTCTATGCAACACTCCCCAGGTTGAGGGGATACCGATTGGCCAACAAGAGTATAAAATAAGTATGCTTGCAGATGATGTGTTGTTGACCTTGTTGACCCCCTCGGTGTCTATTACAGCCACGTGAGAATTCTTGAAGGTATATCTGGCTTTAAATTAAACATGGCTAAAACCAAATCCTTACATTTAATTTTGTACCTACCCAGCAACTGAAGAAGGCATTCCTATTTAGGTGATGTTCTACTAAAATAAAATATTTAGGTCTTCAGGTACCATTAGACCTAGGGGTTATTGAGACTATTAATTATGAACCCCTCACTTTGCAGATTCAATCTGATATGGACAGATGGTCAACAGGGTTTTTTCTGTTCCACCAAAGAATAGCGATCATTCACACAAATATTCTCCCTAGAATATTATACCTACTTCAGACTATTCCTTTTTTCACCTCTAAATACTATTTTAAATCCTTTAATAGATTGATTTCTAGCTTTCTATGGGGTAAAAATCGCCCAAGAATTAGGCTTTCAATTTTAAAGTTGTCACTGTGCCAGGGTGGCCTTAATCTCCCTGATTTTGACCTATATGCGCAGGCTGCTTTCTTAAGAATACTGCTACTGTGGTTGGTAGAGTCTTATGGAAAACCATAGAATTTCACCTAAATGATCTCTTCAATATCAAGAGAATCTTGTTCTCATCTGAGGAGAGATCTGTCCCGGCTTCAGACCTGACAGCTATTACATCTCAAACCTATAAGATTTGGCAGCAAATGAGACGATCGGGCCCAATTCTCAAAGTTTATGAATATTACAAAACTTATATCTCAAGATGAAACTTTTGTCCCAATCCACATGGACCATGCCTTTTCCTCTTGGAGGGGGATTGACCTTTCTCATGTTTACCAATTTCTTTCCCCGCAGAGCATTATTCCCTTTGACAAATTACAATCCCAGTACCCCTTAGCAATTCGGAACTATTCCACTATTTCCAAATTCGCAATCATATCCTTCGAAACAGAATAATTCAGCCTAGTATACCTTCTATCCCTGATCTACTAAAGTTATTTACTGAGGCAATGAAGGGCAACTTGGGGTCACACATTATTGGGATACTCTATAGAGGGCTGAGAAATGAGCTGCCGGAGTCCACTGCATCTACTCTCCATGAGAGGAACAAAGACCTCAGCCTGGACGTTTCCATGGAAGAGCGGTCGTGTTCTGCATTGATCAAGGTGAGGTCGATAACGTCCCCTCATTGGAGGGAATTTGCGTGGAGATGTCGATCCCGATTTTTTTGGGCCCCAGCAGTTCTTCTCAAGTACCTCCCAGAGAGGTATGGGAGGTATTGGAGGCTTTGCGGATGCGGTGTGGCCACTTTGGGTCATGTTTTTGGCTCGCCTTTACCTTATGCCCTATTGGCTCTCTCTCCAAACTTAGCTCTCAACCTTGTTTAAGGAACCTATAGAACTTACTGTAGAACAATTCTTATTGGTGGTCTTCCGGATCATGCTCCCCCGTTGGGTGGTACCTTGCTACCAGTTTGTTTTTTAGTAGCCAAAAAGGCAATCACTCGGCGTTGGATGTCCCCTCTGATTCCAACAGTACAGGAATGGGGAAAGATTATGTTTGAGATATATCAATCAGAGAGTTTCAATGCAGAGATACCGGGTAGAGGTGCATCCCACATGCTTAAGTGGCAGGATTGGATTCACTACTGTTCCCTTGCTGATCCCAATTTCTGCCCCTGAATACAATCAAGGGAGGGAATGCTAGTAACTTTCACTACCGGAAAAAACATTAATGGTTCGCACTGGGGAGGTGGGCTTGGGAAGATGCTCTTAGCTTAAATCGGGATCTCTATCATTGGGACAGGATAACATGGAGATGGACCTTTCCGGTGTTCTAACTATGTAGTTATCAAACTGGCACTTATTTGACTCTACCCTCAGTGAACAACTGTCTGTATAGACCAACCTATAATGATTACTAATCGCAATACTTACAATGAATATATATAATTTCTTCTGTATTTGTGTGGAGAAAATTTGAAATAAAAATAAATTTTTAAAAAAAGAAAAGGGCAACTAAGACATGTAAGGAATTTTCTGCAGCTGATAGGTCACATGGCATCCTCCACAACAGTGGTACCAGTAGCCAGGTTTCAATTAAGGGACATCCAGTACCACCTAAGAGACCACTAGTCTCAAAGATGGGATTCCCTGTCAAAGCTAGTGCCAGTGACAGAAACATATCTGCAGCCACTGGATTGGTGGAAAGAGGAAAGCAACCTCAGATAGGGCATTCCTTTCCTTTAGTATTCCCTCACAAGTGTGATATAACAGATGCTTCCCTCCTAAGGTGGGACGCCCATCTAGGAGATCTGACAGTGAGTGACATCTGGACTCCACAGGAGACAAAGGAACACATAAACCTGCTAGAACTCAAGGTAATGTTCCTGGCTACACAGCCCCCCTTCCCACCCCATTCAAGGTCAGTCTGTTCAAATCAGAACAGGCAATAGAAATATAGAAACATAGAAGTTGACGGCAGATAAGGACCGCAAGGCCCATCCAGTCTGCCCATTTCTTTTTCTACCTTATAAATGTGCCATCGGCCTTTGCTCTGTCAATGGCCTATCTGTTCATACTCATCTGTATTGCTCCCATATGCCTATCCCATGCCTGTTTGAAGCACTGCACTGTATTCATATCCACCACTTCCTGAGGTAGGCCGTTCCATGCATCCACCACCCTTTCTGTGAAAAAGAACTTCTTCACATTACCCCTTAATCAGCCTCCCTGTAATCTCATGCTGTGTCCTCTTGTCCTGCTATTTTTCTTATACTGAAACATGTTAGACTCTTTCACTTTGTTAATGCCCTTAAGGTGTTTGAATGTTTTGATCATGTCACCTCTCTCCCTCCTTTGCTCTAGGGTATATTTATTGAGCTCCGTTAATCTGTCCTCATATGTTTTCTGATGCAGTCCCTACCCCATTTTGGTTGCCTTCTCTGGACTGTCTCAGTTTGGTTACTGTCCTTGTGAAGGTGTGGCCTCCAGTACTGCCGCAGGTACTCAGATGGGAGCCTAACCAATGTCTTATAAAGAGAGGTTATTACCTCCCTCTTACGACTTGTGATAGCCCTACTAATCACCCCAACATCCCTAGCCTTACCTACTACTTTAGTGGTCTGCTTGGATGATTTCAGGGCATCGATGATGATGATGCCCAAGTCTCTTCTTCCCTTGTGACTGCCAGCAACCCCCCAGCCTATGGGTGGCTTCAGCGTTTCTCTTCCCTATGTGCATGATCTTGCATTTCTTTGCATTAAACCCCAGTTGCCACTCTGTCGACCATTTTGCTAGTTTATCCAGATCTCTTCTCATTCTGCCCACCCCATCTGGATCATCTACTCTGTTGCAGATCTTGGTGTCATCTGCAAACAGACAAACCATACCCTCTAGTCCATCTGCAATGTCACTGATGAAGATATTGAAGAGGACTAACCCCAGGACTGATCCCTGAGGTACCCCACTTGTGACTTGCATCTCTTCTGACTGTATACCGTTTACCACCACTCTGTTTTCTGCCTGTCAACCAGTTTGCCACCCAGTTGACCAACTTCTGACCCACCCCAAACCTACCCAGCTTATTAATCAATCTTCTGTGTGGAACAGTATCGATAGCTTTGCTGAAGTTAAGGTAGGCAACATCAACTGCTCCCCCTTGGTCCACCACTCTGGTTACCCAGTCAAAGAAATCTATGAGATTAGTTTGACAGGACCTTCCTTTGTAAGCCCATGCTGTCTTGGATCCTGTGCTCCTATGGATTCCAGGTGTTGCACTATCCTTTCCTTAAGTAGTGCCTCCATAATCTTGCCCACTACTGAGGTAAGACTGACTGGTCTGTAGTTCCCTGCCTCCTCCTTGCTACCACTCTTGTGGAGCGGGATTACATGAGCCCTTCTCCAGTCTTCTGGGACCTCTCCTGTGCTCAGAGACTCACTAAACAGTTCTGATAATGGCTCTGCTAGTTCCACCCTTAGCTCCTTTAGTACCCTGGGATGTATGCCATCAGGTCCCATTGCCTTGCCCACCCTAGGGCTTATTGAGCTCTTGTAGGATTCTTTCTTTTGTGATGGGACTAGTGCACACCTCTCCCCCGGCCCCCATGTCCATGGTGCTGAACTGTGGGCCCTGCCCTACCTTCTCTTCAGTAAATACTGAGCAGAAGTATCTGTTTAGGATAGTTGCCTTTACATGGTCCTCTTCCTCACATACCCCTTTATCCCCTTTGATCTTAGCAATACCTCCTCTGGACTTTCTCCTTTCACTAATGTATCTATAGAAAGTCTTGTCACCTTCTTTTACTGTTTGTGCCAGTGTTTCTTCGGTTTGGGCATTTGCCTGCCTTACTGCCTTCCCTGCTTCCCTTAGGGAAGTTTGGTATGCCTCCCTATCTTCATCCTGCTGCGTTCCCTTATATTTCCTGAAGGCCAGCCTTTTGGCTCTGACCTTTTCTGCTACTGTTTTTGAAAACTAAAGTGGTTTCCTTCTTCTTTTGCACTTCCTTTTCTCTCTAACACAGTTGGGTGTTGCTTCAAGTATTGCATTCCTAATGCTTGCCCACTTTGCCTGTACCCCCTTACCTGTATTTCTTTTTGCCAGGGCTAGCTTAACTCTGTTGGCCATCTTATCAAAGTCAGCTCCTCTGAAGTCCCATATTTTTGCCTTGGAATGGGATGATTTAGTTCTAGTGGCCAAATTGAACCATACCATGTGATGGTCACTGGCCCCCAGGTGACCTTCTACCTGGAGATCTGTGATCCTTTCCCTGTTAGTCAGTACTAGATCTAGGATAGCCCTGTCTCTTGTGGGTTGTTGTATCAGTTGTTTGAGGTCTTCCCCTGCAGGAATCCACCATGTGTCTAATTCTGGCAGATGTTCCTGCTGGTATTGACCAATCTGTATCTGGCATGTTGAAGTCTCCCATTATCAGAACCTCCCCTTTAGCTGTCATGTTTTGTATATCTTCTAACAGTAATGCGTCTATGTCCTCCCCCTGGTCTGGAGGCCTGTAGACAACCCCAGTTCGTATGGCTGTCCCATTTCCTGTTTCCAGGGTGACCCACAGTTCTTCTGGCTCCTTATGTATATTCTGAATTTGTGTAGCTTTGATATTTTCAATGACATACAGGGCCACTCCACCGCCCCTCCTTTTGCACCTCGGTCTCTTCTGAACAGTACATAGCCAGGTACTGAAGTCTCCCAAGTGTGGTTACTGGTAAACCACGCCTCGCTAATTGCTACTATGTCCAGTTTAGCCTCTGTCATTATTGCCTGCAGATCTGGGATCTTGTTTCCAGACTGCGTAGCATTTGTGTACATGATTTTCCATTGCCAGATTCGTGTTAGTTGTTGGGCGTAGGTCTGGCGTTTCTCCTGTGTGTCGAGTGGGGAGCTGGACCTTTTTCCTTACCTGGTGATGCAAATGAACTATAAACATGCTGAACTCCTGTTTGACCACTAGCTGAGGGGAGGGTGTTCTTCCCATTCGACGTATCGGTGCTGTACCCTCTCCCCATTTGCTAGTTTATACACTTTACAACACTGTACTACATAATGCAAACAGGGGACCCCAGATCATTAAAACTGTGCACAGAAACTATGAGGATCTGGAGCCAGGCTTATTCACTGGAAGTGGATATGTCTGCTGTGCATCTGCTAGGCAAGGACAATGTGCTGTCAGACTCACTGAGCAGAATCAGCCAGGTGAATTTCGAATGAACACAACCATCTAACATTGGCATCAGTGTTCAGAAGCTGGGACACACCAGAAATAGAACTGTTCGCCTCCTGGGAGAACTATCAGCTCCTCAGTTTTGCTGCAGGCCCCCAGCAGTGGGCACAGTCCAAGAGGATGCACTAATCCAGGACTGGACCAGGAGATTCCTTTATGCCTTCCCACCTCTCCCATTCCTACAAAGGGTACTCATAAAGCTGAGAAAGGAACCTGCAACAATGATTCTGCTAGCTCCAGACTGGGCCAGACAAGCTTGGTATTCCATGCTGCTGTCGCTGTCCAGTAAGAACCCAGTCAGCCTGCCACTGAGACACAACATGCTGACACTAGCTCAGGACAGGATAACATTCCCACCCCTCGCATCACTGCATCTGAGGGCATAGGTCTTCTAAGAATTAGAATTTACTAACCTAAATCTATCAGAAGACACATTAAAGGTTTTAAAAGTGTCAAGAAAACCTTCAACAAGGAAAATGTATTCTTCAAAATGGAAACTATTCCCACTTAGGTGTGCCACCAGAAAGATAATCCCTTTACAGGCAGGAATATCTACAGTCCTGGATTACCTGGTGCACTTGCAGTCTCTGGGTCTTAGGCCCTCAACCCTGAAAGTACATCTAGCAGCAGGCTCAACCTACACTTCGCCTGGCAAGCCAAATTCCATGGCCTCTCAGCCTAGTTTTAAAAGTTGTTTTAAGGGCCTTATTCACTTATACTACCCCCCAAATGAGAGACCCTGTTCCTCTCTGGGATTTAAACGTGTGTATTGCACAGCTGATGAAAGCCCCATTTGCACCAATGGCCACTGTTGCCCGTAAGTATGTCACTTGGAAAACCGTTTGGCTGATTGCTATGACTTCTGCTAGAAGGTTGAGTGAATTACAAGTCCTCTGTATGGATTCAAACTAAATTATCTTCCACAGGGACCAAGTAGTCCTCAAGACTAATAAAAACTTCCTGGCAAAAGTGGTGTCAGAGTTTCACCTGACGCAATCAGGCACACTTCCAATACTTTTTTCCTGGGCATTCCAGTGCAGGTGAGCAAAAGCTGCCCTATCGGGATGCAAAAAGAGCACTGAGCTCTTACTCGGACCACACAAACAATTTGAGGTCAAATCACACTCAGTCCTTTACCATCTGTGGTGAGGTAGGGAACAGTAATCCTGCAACTACGAGGACTATCTCTAGATGAATAGTCTCCTGTATATAGTTTTGATATGGAAGGCTGCCTAAAATGCCACCCAAAGGCCTACAAGCTCACTCCACAAGGGCACCTCAGCCCCTGTGGCAGCAACAAGGTGTATTCCCTTCAGGAAATCTGTAAAGGAACTACCTGGAAAACAGTACACACCTACACAAGACATTATTGTCTAGAAAGGATGTCAGATGTGGCACTTCTGTCTTGCAGTACCTTTTCCAAAATACATTCTATACCAGCCTCCCAAGATATTGCTATGGAGTCTGCTTTTGTGAAACATAACTGAGGGGTTTCTGGGATGGAAGGCAAAATTACTCACCATAGTAATGTTGATCTTCCAAAATCAGTCTTCATCATTCAGTCCCACTTATGGGTCTAAGACAGAGGCACTAGGACCCTGGGAGCAAAGTCATTGTAGCCTAGGAGGGTGGCAACATCAGTGCCGGCACCGCAGATGTGCTGACATCACGCTTCATGGGTTTGGCCAGTAACCGTCAGGCTCCTCCTTCCTCAGTTCTGTTTTTCCTGCCGTCAAGTGCACACCAAGGGAGCCTCAGTCATCAAAACTGTATCACAGCTTTCTCAGTTTGTCGCGACCTTAGTTCAATGCCATTTTTTTTGGCTCTGCATTTTCTGGTACTGTTTTTTGTTTTAATGCTTGAAGTTCAGTGCTGAACCTTTTTTTCTAGTTTTTTCTCATGCCATCATCTCAGGTACTGAAGAACATAAGAAGGCCAAGAAGAAGAACAAGAGTAGCACCCTATGCATTGGTACTCCTGTGGGGATCATGTTGTCATCCAGGACCAACATGATGACTTCTGGGCTTGCCTAGATGCTGACCATGACATGGATAGTTGCGATGCCTGCTTCTCCATGGACTTCAGCATACACAAAGTGTGCATGGAAGTGGTGCCATGATCCGTCCACCTCCGAGGCAGATGTTGCACCAGGGATGCCTAGGTAAGGTTCCTGGGCAATTCCTGTCTTCCTTCCTCAGTACCTCCGTTACTGCAGAAGTCCAGGTCCTCCCCACACTCATCTGCTGAGATGTAAGGCTTGGGTGTGGTCTGGTGGACAGCCAGCTTCTTCCAAAGGGCTGGCTGAGCACCCTCAGGTCTGTTGACTCTTCAGGGAACAGACGCCCTGTGTGATGAAGTTAGTTGCTCAGTCTACACTAGAGTGGCACTCGGTGTTAAGTGCACCTGGTGCCATCGTGGTTCTGGTACCAAGGCTGGTACCAGTGAGTGGGTGGCATCAGCCATAAGACCAGGCTCCTTCTGGCACTGCTCGCAGTGCCGGAAGAGGAAGGTTCTGGAGCCAGCCCTGTCTCAGACCCAGAGGTCATTTTTATCTCTCTTCCCCATGCGGTGAGGATGGAGGCTTGCCTGGACCTGGTTCACAGCCCATCTGTTAGCCTAGAGTGTCCCCTGTAGTTGCCTTAGGACTGGCTCTGAGATGGTGCTGGGTCCCTTCTGGTGCCACTTGCGGTTCCAGTTCAGGTTCTGGTGCTGTTCAAGGGAGTCTGGTCTAGTTCTGGTGCCATTAAGCGGTGCCAGGTCTGGGGAGCTGTCCCTGGGGGTGCTCCCGGCTAGATGTTGGGCTTGGCCTGGTGGGCAGTGTCAGCCCTGGTGAGGGGTTGGGACATGGCACTGTGCATGCAGCTGGGCCTGTCCGATGTTGGTAGCAGCTCAGATGGGGGCCCCCAGCACTAGCCCAGTACCTAGCTTCTCCCTGGAGCCAGCCAGCCTTGTCACTGGTAGAGACTGGGGCTGCCCTGTGGGACCTGTACAGCTCCATTCCCACCCCTTGAGGTCCCCTTCCCCCCACGGGCATCCTCTGGACCAGTCCACTGATGTTGATTGGTTACAGATAGGTGAGTTTGCCAAGTTCTCCCTCCAGGCAAGGTCCCCGAAGCATTCTTGCAACCCTGGCAGAGGCGCTGTCCTAAGTCATCCATGACCTCCCCTCCCTCCTCAGCTCCCTCCCTGTGCTCCCAGGTATTTCAGGTCTCCTAAGGACCATGAGCTGGGATCAGTTAAGGCAATGACCGGTGTGTTCCACCACTACCACCTCAATGCAGATCCTGCACCACCATGGCCTGGATCCAGCTCCTCCTCTCCTACTTCCAAGTCTAAGAAGAGGATTTTTCAATCCACCTCTTCTCTGATGATGAGTACCCCTAGTACCAGTGGTTCCTGATAGAGATGATGTAGGAGCGGAATATAAGTCCATTTGTAGGTCACAATTTTGCTACCTTGGCACTGTCATTCCTTGGGGATTTCAGTGATGATGCTTCTGTCATCACTCTGTGGCTGACCTTTATGGAGCATCCAGGAATGTCTATCTCTGTCCCTTTACCCCTTCTCCAACACTGATTTCATGACACATGGCCAAATCCTGATCATGACGTCCCCACAGCTGACGGACACACAGTGACATCCCTGACACGACCTAACGCGCATAGCTGCAACACTGCAACGCCCACTGACACAGTTGTAGGACAATGCAGGAGGGGGGCTGCCCCCCACCCTCGCTTACTTTAGATATCTAACTCCACATCACACAGACAGTGTAGTGAGATACATGTTCCCCATCGCACAAGAAAGTCAGTCATTAAACTCCCGTCGTGGCAAAGTCCGTCTCCTGTGGGGTGTCGCTGGGGGTTTTGTTGTGGGGGTTGCTGTACAGTCGACATACCGCCAACACCTAGGGATATCCAGTGCAGATACTGCATTCCTGCAGAGTTTCCATGTGTTATCCTGCACCCCACCTGAGGGAGTCTGGTGCTGTAGACCCCTCTGGGTCTAAGTGCCTGGTGCATGACTGTCCCCAGAAACTGACTCTATGGAGAGCGATGCCTGGGGCAGGAAGGTTTTGCAGCAGCATGCACTATGATGTGTATCTCAGCACATCAGACAGTTTATGCTGGCGCCTATGGATGACACTAAGTCAGTGTTAGCATCCATGCCAGATTCAGAGTCAACCAGGCAGGCCATTCGACTCTCCACTCAGGGCCTGGAGCTGGCTTGGCACCAAACAAGGGCATCATACCATACCAGCAAGGCAGCTTCCAGGCAGGTGGGAACAGCGGTCATTCGGCAGCTGGCATGACTTCACCTCTCCCAGTTGGCACCCGGCCCAGTGCAGGATACTGGACTCGCACTACCAGGGGACTCTGTTTCCTCCCACAGGGTCAGGGCGAGCTATCCTGTATTTGAAGAAGGACATCAAACTACTTGAGGGGTCCATTGTAGGGTGACCAAGATGAGCCAGGGCATAGGAGACAAACCATATGATGTGAGCTTAAGGGAGCTATATGCATTCCTTGGAAGACAGAAAGGAAAGGAGGGATATGATAGAAACCTTCAGGTATATAAAGGTAAAACAGGGTTGGTGTGGAGGACATTTTCAATTTAAAAGGAGGGGACCACTAGGGGCCACAGTCTGAAACCTGTGGGGGTAGATTTAAAAAGGAAGTGAGGAGGCACTTTTCATGGAAAGGGTAGTGTCAAAGTGGAACGAACTGCCTGAGGCGGTGACATCACTGAAAACAGTGGAAATTTTAAAGTGGGTGGGACAGGGTAAAATGAGAGTGGCAACAGGAGGGAGGGAGGAAGGATGGGGAAAGGGGGTAGGTTCACTCTAGGGGGCAAGAGGAGGGTGGGGCAAGTCCAGTTAAATAGACTGAGCTGCACACTTGAGCAGACTCGATAGACCACTAAGGCCTTTTTCTGATGCCAGTTTTTGTATTTTCGCATCGGGGTGCCCTCCTGTTTCAGACCAGGGGAGCCTCCGCCTGTCTCTGAACAGTCTCGGGTCCCACTGGGCCTGTAAGGAGTCCCTGCCTTCCAGTGGTTCTTCCCCACCAAAGGGCTGGGGAAGACTGTTTCCCTCAGTGTGAGCCAACTCCTCCCGTTTTGGGGGAAGGGTGGTACTCCTGACCCATAACTAGAACTGAATGGTGAAGATTGATTCTCGGAAGATATGAAAATTATGTACTCACCGTAATTCTTGATCTTCCAGAATAGCCTCACCCTTCAGTCACATGTCTGCCCACCATCCCTTGCTCAGGTAAGAGTCAGGGCCTCTAGGCAGCTCACCCTGTATGCTATGCACTTTGCATCTTCTACCATTCCCTAGGGCTCCTCTCCTCTGGTGTGTTAACTTTTTCTTTTCCTACAGTTGGAGTTGGGTCCTCTGCAACCTTTTTTTTCCTTATGAAAAAAAGCAGAGAAACAAAGTCTTCTAAAACAAACAAACAAACAAAAGCACTAATATAGAATAGTGGATGGGCAACTGTGCACAACCAGTGTGTTTGTGCCACAGAGGGTTTCTGTTTCCTTGCGACCTTGAGAGCTGACTGAAGAGGTCTGTGAGGATCAGAACCCTGGGTGGCACAAAACACTAGTTGGGCATAGCGTTCTATCCAGTATTTTTATAGTGCATGGTGCCCTTAAAAATAATGTGAAAAATACATTTAATTTTTTTTTTTTTTATAGAAAAGTACATTTTTGCTGCTGCGTCTTATTCTGGGTTTTGAGGTTGGTTGCTAGGGTCAGTGATGTGGTTGGTAGGGACCAGATGCTCCTATATCTATAGTGAGAATTGCCATTGGTTGTCATTTTCGTTTGGGCCGGATTTCCAGAAACAAAAATGGCATTTGTATCTCTTGCTAAGCGAGACGACTGTGTCCAAGAGGAATCACTTTCATTTCTGTGAGTAATTTTTAAATATCTGGTTGATCCCACAGGTGTATTTTTTTTGTTATAGGTTAAAATATCTGGTTGATCCTACATTTTGTCAACCTATCTGGTTGATCCTGTTCGAGTTGCGGGTTCGGGTGACCATGCCGCCGCCACAAGTGTGTATCTGGCTGATCCTGCTGTTTACAAGATAAGGCATGGAAACTCTTAGAGTTTTTCAAAATGTTGTTGTACCACAGTAGGGTACAATCATGTTCCATGACTTTTTGAACTGCAGTACAACAACATTTTGAAAGCCACTGATTTCCATACACAACAAGCCCTCACTGTACACTATATATGTTTTGTACTTTTCTTTTTCCTAAACACTCCTCCTCTCCTGCTAGGTGGTCTCTGGTCATGTACCCTGGAGCTGCTCTGACATCTGGTTTCTACCTTGTCTTATCTCCAACCTCTGCCAACTGGCAGTTAGCATCGCAACAAGGTACAGTCTCCTCCTTTTGGGTCAGAAAGCGGCAGCTGCAATGGTGTGTTTTTGTGTCATACTGCTCGTCCTGTCAGGCTGGATTCTATTCCACACCTAGGTGTTGGGACTCTTTCAGGTTTTCTATGTCTCTACTTTTTTTTTTTTTTGCACTATATGCCTATTGGTTTAATATAGCACATACAGCTTAAAATTGCAGACACAGAACATTACAGTCATTAATACAAATTCAATGAGGGTGCCACTCCTCTTAATATACCCACAGAGAGCATTCCACGTCTATCTGATACATCCTAGTGAGGGATTTAGCCATGCAACTAAAGTCCAGTGTAATCACAAAGAAAGAGCTGTATATGGAGCCCATGAGCTGCATGGTTTAATATTCCACTGAAATAAAACAGAAGAGTTCAAAGTCTGCATCTTCCTACCAGAGGAAGCTAATTATGAAACCATGCCTTCCTGAAGTTAAACACTCTACGTGTTAATACAGCAAATGTTCTAAGCTGCTCAGCTATTAGAAAAAAACTAAACTTTATTAATACTGTGGCGCTTAAACATATTAGTGAAACATTCACCAGTATTTAAGAAAGAAGCGGTTTAGAACAGTTTCCGTAATAGGAGTTATGAACAGCATGGACAGTCCCTTCCACAAATGTAAAACAAAACCCCTGATAAAGCGGGAACCACATTCAGGCAACAGTCGGTAAACAGTACCTGAAGGGTTTAATGCACCCTTATTATCAAAGTTTGCCTCATACAGAGAAAATGGTGCAGATTTTAAGTGTCTGTATCCGAGGTGGAGTCGCCCTGATCCGCCAGGATTGAACAAGTGGCAACTTGTCTTTGCGCCCATTTCAGGGCACCTGAAGGGTCAGTGAACAAATATACTTTGCTGTCATGGACAATCCGCAAGCGGGCCGGAAACACCATCCCATGTGAAACGCCAGCTTCCCGTAGAAAAGCCCAAACTCCATCAAATCGCTTTTTCCTTTGTCTTGTGGCAAAGCTCAAATCAGGGAAAATTTGAATAGGGAATCCATCCTGTATCAACATTTTCTTCTTTCTAGCCAAAGCCAGAACTCAATCCCTGGTCCCAACACCATCAGTTACTACCACAACGGCCCGAGGAGCATCTGCATTAGCCTATCTCCCTCACGATGTGACTCTATAGGCCTTCTGCATAGGTATCGGATAATTAACCATTTCCTCTCTGAACTGCTGCTGAAACCAGTCATCTAGAAACAATAACAGATGATGCCTCGTATCTCTCGGCATTCCTATGAGGCTAGATTTGCCGATCTGACTTGATTTTCCAAGGTCTCAAGCCTGACAAGGTGATGGTTCTCCTTGACTAAATTTGCCTGCTCTCAGTAGCTGAGTCGGCTCTTTTGGTGGCTTCTACTGTCGCGGTCTGCACTGCTTCCAGTGATGTCCCCAAAATAGAGACCCAATTAGTTAAAGAGTTGAACTTTTCAGAAAGTCCTGTTACCGACTTTATCAGGTTATTCAGCTTAGCCCCAACAGTTTGCAAAGTTTCGACTTCTGATTCTGCTTTGGCTGTTGCTGCATGTCCCAGGCCCAACCACGTGGTTGGAGGTGCCAAAACACTTTTACTGTAGTCTGCCTAGCAACTGTTTTTCTCTGGTCTTTTCCCATCATGTACTGGGAGACTTAATAAACCAGCTAAGGTAGGAAAATACTGGCAGATAAAAGAACATCAAGAAAAGCCCTTCTCTTCTGAAAGTGTTAAGAACTAATAGCTGGAGTGGCCATATTGCTCAGGCTCCAGAACGCCCCCACCCCACTTTCCTTCTTTTATCCTTTCTCACTCTGGCATGGCAAGAAGATAGTATTTGCGCCTTGAACGCTGTCCAATCTCACCAACTAGCGAAGGCCTGATTTTGGTTTTTAGTTTATCTAGATCTTACTTCGAAAGGGTTCCTGCAGTAAGTCATAACATGTAGGACTGTGCCTCCTGGCATCAGGACTGCACAGCAAACTTTTGCTAGCAATGTCTGGTGGGGGACCGCCTACCCGATGTCATGTGACGGACATCAGCGTGACCCTATACAGTGGGTGGTCCCCGTGCCCACCTTCCAGTTCTTTCCCGCCATTGACCTGGGCAAGGACTTCACGGTGAAAGTTGCTCCAGTCGATTGCCATATTGTGCAAGTTTTTTCTTTCATTTTCTCGGTTGTTAGTACCGTGTTTTCGATTCTTTTATGTCTTCTCTCCACCTCCGGCATCGAAGGCCAAGAAGAAGTGCAAAAAGTGCTGCGCACAGATCCTTCACAAAGATGGCCACCAGCGCTGCCTCTTTTGCCGAGGCCCAAACCATGACACCATGGCCTGTCCTGATTGTCAACCCTTCAATCAGGCCACACACAAACGCAGACAGCTAGACTTGGAGGCCCATCTCCTCAAGTCCAGAATGGCAACCCTGGAAAAAGAGATGCAGAAACTGAGGGATTCCGCTTCTTCCCCTTTCTGGAAGTCAAAAAAGAAGAAAAAGGATAAAGAGAAGCACAGGGAACGGAAGCGTTTGGATGACCGGGACCGGGTCTCCACCAGCAAGGCCTCTACAAGCAAGGCCGTTCCCCTGCCACCTGCCCTCGTGGTTGTCCAGGCCGCATCTGGGACCACTCAGGTACCGCTGCTTCTTTCAGACCCTTAAAATAGGCTCCATCCAAATTTCTACCACTGGGCAGTCGCCCACTGCCTCCTCGCGAACACCCGTTCTTTCCAGTGTTGAATCCTGGCTTCTCCGGGCACACCCGTAGTCACTAAGATGGTTTCCTGCAAGGCAGGAACCTACACGATGACTGTCAATAAGTTGGTCGACGGTAGGCCCCTCGTCCACCCAGCCCCTTCTTCATCAGTAAGCTGGTCGCCAGGGCTTCTGAGGGCTGCCATGACGAGCTCACCCGTCGGAGGCTGACGCCACTACATCTGACACCCGGTCAAGCTTGCTGACCTCTCCCAGCCAGCCCTCCTCCCAGGCCTTCCCTGGTCAGGAGCCTTTCTTTCCGCATCCCCAGATGGAACCTCCCAACCCTGAAATTACGACTGGGACAGAGGAGGAAGAGGGTCCCCTGGAAGTGGTCTTCGCCACACACACTCCAGCAGCTGTACCCCTGGTCACCCCCTTGGATACTCTCCCGGGGACACTGATGCCAGACCCGGCTCTCACGCCAGCTCTGGCTATCTCTCATATGACGAGTCCAACCTTGACTCTGCCGTCAGAGTTCCTTCCTTCAGACGTCCCCAATCAATTGCATGGGGTTCGCCGGATAACTTACTCAGTCCTCTGCCATCAGGGCCCTTACATTTGTCCCCGATGCAGGATAACCTAACACCAGGCCCAGCGCCAGACCCCCTGATGTCAGCTATCCCGACGCCAGACATTTTCCCCGATCCATCCAGACCCCCTGCAGACCAGGGTCATCCGCCAGACTACTGCCCTTATCCGGGGTTTCAGATGCCGGCCTATCCTCCATCAGGCCCGATGATAACCCCTTTTTCCCAGGCTTATTATCCTGGGTATCAGGCTCCTGGCTACCCTTATTACCAAGGGTACCCTCCTCCTCAGTATCCTAGGTTGGTCACACATTTTTACCAGCCTCCGCCAACCCTGGCTCCATCACCGCCTCCTCAGCCACAACAGGACTTTCAATCCCTGATTCAGTCCTGGTGGCAGGATGCCACATCACAGCTGGTGTCTGATTTGGAGAGAAGACTGCTGGCCCCGGTGGTTTCACCCACCCCCCCCCGCTCAGTTTCACCAGTTAACTCTATCTGGTCCACTACGGTGCACATTTCTGGAGGTGCCACTCAACAGGTCACCTTACCTGAAATAGGAACCTCAAGAGGAGGATTCTTCTGATTCTGAGTAGATTCTCTGGACGCTTCATCTGGGAAGCAGTCCAGAGCCACAGCAGCTAAGGGCAAGGAGTCACCCAAATCGCCTCCTGAAGACCCTTCCTTTACTGAGCTTACTCCACATTATCCAACAGGCTAATGGTTGGAATGCAGAGGAACCAGACCTCAACGAAAATGTCTAGCTGAACATCTAGACTTGGAGGAGGTATCCCCATTCCTATTCCTCCTTGGACAGCACCCCATGAGACCTCACCACGACCATTTGGCAGCTGCCACATCCATCCCGCCATCCCTAAGAAGGCAGACTGGATCTACTACACACCCGAGTGCATTCCTTCTTGGATTCACATCCAAAAGCAGACTCAATAGTAATAGCTGCAGCTTCATGACCATTCGGTAAAACCGAAACACGAGTACCTCTCCTCCAGACAAAGAATCCAGGCAACTGGACCAATTTGGGAAGAAGGTTTTTGCCTCCTCCACTTGTGCGCTTCATTCACTTAACTACGTCGCACACATGGTCTCTTACCAAAAGGCCACTATGGCAAAACTTGAGGCCTGCATTCAGTCCATTGAGGACTCAGAACTCAAGGCAGAGTTATCTAAAGACCTGCGCCTGTCTAAAATCTCTTGTCGACACACACTCAGAGCCACATATGATTTGATGGATGCAATGGCTCGTTCCTCAGCCACAGCAATTAGCCTAAGATGACATGCATGGCTGCGTATCAATGGACTTTCCGCAGATGTTCTGGTAGACATCCAAGATACTCCCTTCAAGAGTCAGTCCTATTTTGGGGGATACTAAAGATCTAATCATGGGCCTTCAGGACAGTGGACAGGCCCTGAGATCCATGAAATCAATATACAGATTGGGCTTCCAGAAAGCAGCCCTTTCAGTGCCAGCAGAAGAGACAGAATAAACAACCCCTTCTCCAGGCGTCAGAACAAAAGGAGAGCACGGGCCATCCGTCACCTCTTCTCCTTCCCCCAAAACACAGAGGGCAGCCGGGAGACTGCCCCTCCCTTCCATCTACTTCCTGACTCATATGATCCTCCCTTCCTCCACCCCTAAACTGAGTGGTGCCGGTGGGAGGAAGGTTTGCCTTACCTGCAAGAGTGGAAGGGCATAACGCTAGATGGCTAGGTCCTGCAACTCATCTCAAGAGGCCACACCATAGAGTTTCTGGAGATCCCTCCAGACTCTCCTCCAGGTTGTTCCCATTACTTCCTGAACCAGACATTCCTGGTTGCTGAGGAGATCCTGCTCCTGCTGCAAAAATCAGCCATAGAGCAAGTCCCCCGGTCTCAGAGCAGCAAAGGGTTTTATTCCCATTTTTTCCTGGTCCAGAAAAAGATAGGAGACCTCAGGCCCATCCTGGACCTCAGCCAGCTGAATCTTTTTGAATAATGCAAAAGATTCCGCATGCTGACTGTGCAGGGTCTTCTGCCCTTACTGCAGCAAGACCATTGGCTTTGTGCACTGGACATGCAGGGTGCCTACTTGCATGTCCCAGTGTTCCTCCAGCCACCGTTGGTTCCTGCATTTTCTTTCCAGGAGAAGCATTTCCAAATTCAAAGCTCTCCCCTTTGGACTTTCTTCGGCACCCAGGGTTTTCACCAAGTGCCTAGTGGTGGTGGCAGCAGTGCTTCGCTGTCAGGGCATTGCAGTGTTCCCTTACTTGGATGATTGGCTCTTAGCGGCCCTGTTCAGAGACAGCCTACAGGAGTCACTGTCCTTCACACTGGACCTTTTCACCAGATTGGGGATCACAATCAACTTCCCCAAGTTGTCCATGACCCCCTCCCAGTGACTTCAATTCATTGGGGTGGTCTTGGACATGGTCCAATGCAAAGTTTTCTTGCCCCTGGACAGAGTGGATACTTTGAGGGAGCAACTCAACCTAATCCTCTCCTCCAGGCTTATTCCTCCAGAGCGTTCTTACACCTTCTTGGCCTTATGGCAGTCACCATTTCTATGGTTCCCTTGGCCAGATTACACATGAGGGTCACCCAATGGACGATGAGTCCAGTGAGATCAACGCTCAGACGACCTGGATCACCCGTTCTGGTGTCCAGCGCACTCAAGAAAGACCTCTTATGGTGGCAGGATCTCCCAATCTGTCTCAGGGGTTACCTTTCAGGACACCCCTCCCTCCTGGACCCTCACCACAGACGTCTCGATCTGGGCTGGGGAGCCCACCTGGAGAATCATCAGACACAGGATTGTGGTCCCAGCTGGAAAGTCTCTCCACATAAACATTTTGGAGATGAGGACCATCTTGTATTCCCTCCAGGCTTTTCAGCCCATTCTGTCAGCGGGAACATTGCTGGTACAGACAGACAACATGTCAGTGGTCTGATACATCAACAAGCAGGGAGGCACCCAATCGTACCTCCTTTGCAGGGAGGCAATGCGGGTGTGGTTCTGGGCAGTCCAACATAACCTGTTTCTCATGGCCATGCACATCCCAGGCATCCACAATGTCCTAACGGACAACCTCAGTCAAACCCCAACACAAGCTCATGAATGGGAACTGCATCAGGACGTGTCAGAGCTTCTATTCCTCCAATGAGGTCGACCAGAAGTAGACCTTTTCACTTCCCCATCCAATGCAAAACTACCCAGTTTTTGCTCACTTGTTCCAGAGCCTGGTGCTAACAGGCAAGACGCACTGTCTTTCTGCTGGACAGGGAAGTACTTGTACGCCTTTCCTCCCTTTCCCATTCTACAGCATGTCCTTCTGAAACTTCAGACAGAGGGGCTTGGATGCTCCTTATAGCCTCCCTCTGGCTGAGGCAGATCTGGTTCCCACTCCTGCAGCAGCCGGCTGTGGAACCCCCAGTTCCCATCCCTCTTCAACACGATCTGTTGACGCAGGATCAGGACAGACTAGTGCAGCCAGGTCTCAGGACCCTACACCTCCATGCATGGCTCCTTCAGACGTAATTGTGTCACATTTTGGAGTCGCCCAGAGGGTCACTCAGGCCCTGGTGGAGGCTTGTAGTTCTAATGGAAAAGATTTTCCATCTGGGAGGCAGCTAAGGGTTGTGACCCCTTTTCATGCTTGGTACCACAGGTCATGGATTACCTGTTGTACCTGTCTGACTCTGGTCTAAGTTATTCCTCCCTAAAAATCCACTTATCAGCTATTTCAGCCTACCACAGCCTAGTGGATGGGAAAACCATGGCTCAATTGGAGGTTTTCAAAACCTTTCTGAAAGGAATCCTCCCTTTGAAGTCCCATATCTGCAACCCCACCTCTCCTTGGGATCTAAATTTTATTTTATTAAAGCTTACACTCCCTCCTTTTGAACCAGCTGTAAGCTGTGATATGTGCTACCTGTTCTGGAAAGTG
This sequence comes from Neoceratodus forsteri, assembly GCA_016271365.2. NCBI lineage: Eukaryota > Metazoa > Chordata > Ceratodontiformes > Ceratodontidae > Neoceratodus > Neoceratodus forsteri. The sequence goes on from CM057456.1 coordinate 215,786,629, forward strand.
CTCTTTTTGGTTGATATTACTTCCGCTTAAAGAATTTCTGAGCTTCATGTGTAAATAGCCTTATATGATTTTTCACAAGGACCAGGCGGTCCTGCATTCAAATCCTAAATGTCTTCCCAAGGTGGTCTCTGAGTTCACTTTAAACCAAACTGTTGAACTCCCTGTGTACTACCCCATTTACACTAATAGGGGTGAGGCTGTCCTTCACACATTGGATGTGCATAGGGTTTTATGTTATGTCCACAGACCAAGGACACACACAAGTCAGATCAGCTTTTTGTTTCCTTTGCCCACAAATCCTTGGGGTCAGCAGTTTCTATGCAGTGCCTCTCCAAATAGCTGGCCAACTGCATTCGCTTCTGCTACCAGAAGTACAACAAACCTCATCCAGGATAGGTCAGCGGTCACTCTATCAGACGTATGGCTGCCTCCGCAGCTTACCTAAGAAACGTTTCTGCAGCAGAGATTTGTGCAGCAGCAACCTGGAGTTCTGTCCATACCTTCACAAAGCATTACAGTCTGGACATTGCCTCTAGGCATAGGGCCAGTTTTGGCCTTGCCGTTTTGCAGGGCCTACTGTCCTAGGCCCGTTCTGATTGTTTTCAGACTTTCCTCCTTCCCTGCTTCTGTTAGTCTCTATGAGAGTGACTGCTTGGGATTCAGTCCTACATGCTATGACCTACTGCAGGAACCCTCTCGAAGTAAGATAGTATGGATACATAAGAACTTACCGTAACAGTAGATCTTCAAGAGAGGTTCCTGCAGTAGGTCACACTTTCCCTCCCTCCTTCCCCCAGTCTCTGTATTTCTTACACATCATTCTGAACTGGGCTCCAGAATATTCATCCTTTCTCCTGTCTTATCCTTTTGGATCTCCAGCGGGAGAAGTGGAAGGCGGGTGCGGTGGCCGCCCACTATATAGGGTCATGCTGACGTCCATCACGTGACGTCGGGTGGGTGGTCCCCCACCAGACATTGCTAGCAAAAGTTTGCCGTGCAGTCCTGATGCCAGGGGGTGCAGTTCTACATGTTATGACCTACTGCAAGAACCTCTGTCAAAGATCTACTGTTACGGTAAGTTCTTACGTAACTGTACTTTCTTGTCCTCTTGAGCTCAGTACCCTTCTAAATTGGCGTTCAGCCATACTAACCTTATAGAGATTCCCTGGTCTCTCCTGTACCAGCCAGAGCTATACGACAGGGTTGCTGCCCTCTCCTCCACCTTCCTGTCCAGGTGTTCCAAATAATGACCCAGTACACTGTTGTTGGTTGGTGGGTGCTGTTATAGGAGGCCAGTCCCCAAACTTTGTAAAAAGAAATATTAACTGCACTCCAGAGACATAAATATAAACAGCAACCATGAAATATTGCACATTTAGAATATTTGTTGCTGAGCCAGCTTGCTCTACAATTGAAAGTTGGTCAGTTACACAGGCACAGAAAACCCCAGCAATTCTCTTTCTCCTTGAGGCTTCATGAGGGGGTCATATTACTGAGACGTCAATAGACATCATTGTTTTATTAGCACCTATTCCTAATTAATCAATAAAAATGAATTTCATTAACATTTTTAAAGGTTGAAAATAAAAATCTAAATAATTAACAAAAAATCTTACAAAATTAACTAGTCACTCACTAATGCAAGACAAAATCTATTACATTATTTAACCATATTCATAGCACTTTGTTGTTGTACTTGAAAACACTGAAAGCAAAAAACGAGAATCATGTATTTAAAATTTATTCTGCTAAACACATCAGTTTAAATGCCCAAGTTGCCACCTGATGTATCCTTATAGTAACTGAACCTACAAACAGCATAAACGAATAGCTTTGTTAGAATGTTTACAATTGCACACTAACTTTTACCTTATTGAAACGCAGCCCACCATGAGCCAGATATTAAACAATAGCTACTGCAGCAATCGAATATGTATATTTTCAAAATAGATTATATTCAAATACATTGGATAATATGACAGTCTTATTATAGGTTTAAACAAACAATTTATTTATTTTTATATAAATAACTGCATCAGCCTATATATTAAAGTTCCATATATACTTGTAGTGTAGTCGCAACTTATTAAAAAGAGCTATCATGCTGCAAGTTATAACAGCTGGTATCTTTAACCTTAAATAGGCAAAAAGCATTACAATTACACAGCAGCTTAAAAAATGGTGGCCTAATTAGAATACAGATTTCTCTGACTACTATAAATATCAAGTAGTGCAACTTCAAAATATTCTTTATAAAATGGATAGTTGATTTCAGCAGGTGCAGCGCCAATTACTTGAACATTTTATAAAAAAGAAATGAAGGAAAAGAAAGGAGGGAGGAAGGAAGAAGGGTAAGAAGGGAATGGGAGAAAAGTGAGGGGGGAGAAGAAAAATAGTAATATCTGTATTTGTCTACCCAGCAGACATGCTGCATACAAAGGCTACCAATGTCTTCTAACAAATAGAGCTACATCATTGAAAACGTCCATATAATAATATTTTTTCATATAAAATAGGCAGTTGCACTGCAAAATTTACTATCTTAAAAATCACTACAAATGAGTGTATACTATTCTTCCGTATTTTAGTCGGGAAAAATATGGTAATCTTATATAAGGTGACGAATGCATTTAACATCCAGGCTGGCAACATATACGGCTATTGATTTAAACAGATACTTAAAAATCGAAAAGCAAGAAACACTCCAAAAACACTCCCAAGAGAGTCTCAGATTGTCACATGGCTGTTAGCTACATGTCAAGATAACATAGTTTTCAAATTCAAAATAACCACATTATTACCCATCACCTCGTTTATACTGGAACTTGTAACACAGTCAGAGAGAGAAAACTATTTTCAACATAAAACGTAGAGCATACGAAATCCTATCAACCAGTAGCTATATTGATTTTTCATTTCAAATGGTTTTTTGGATCCCACATTTCATTCAATCCATACGGATTAACTGTATTCAATTTATAAATCCAATAGCTTTCTCTTTCTAATTGTAAATTGGTTCGATCACCAATTCTTGAATTACATTTTACACATTCGATCCCCATGCATTTCATAAATCTGGGGTCTGAATTGTGTTTTTCAAGAAAATGACTACCAATCACTTTGTCTGTGTTTTTTTATTAATAATGCTTCTAACATGCTCTTGAATTCTTTCTCAGAGACCGTATGGTTCTTCCCACATACTCCAAATTACAGCTATACCAGATTAATACACAACAAACATCGTACTGCACTTTACAAAATCATGTATTTTATATTCATACTGATTAAATGAATACAGTGTATTTTCAGTCACTACATATTTGCATATGTTACATTTTTGACAGATGAAGTTGCCAACTGGTTTCTGAGGTAGCCATGTTGTTTGTTTGTCAGCTGATAAATGACTACGTACAATTTTATCCTTTAAACTCGGCGCTTTTTTAAAAGTTATTCAGGGTTTCGGACCTACTGCCTCTCTTACGTAATTGTCACTAAGTAAAACTGGCCAGTTCTTCTAAATGACATTGTCTATATAGCTGGCTTTGTGATTATACTATGTAGAAAATGTAATCGGACACATCATATTATCAGACTCACTTTTTTGTGCTGTTACTATTAAGTCCTTCTGTGTTTTTGTTTTCACTCGTTCATATGTTTCAGTGAGTAATGTATCACTGTAACCCCTGACATGAAAACTTTCTTTGAGTTGACTAGCCTGAACCTCAAAGTCAGCATCATCTGTACAATTCCTTCTAATGCGTAGTAACTGACTAAAGGGAATAGAATTCTTTAGTTTCACGGGATGTGCACTATTAAACCTAACAACCAAGTTTGTTGCTGTGTGTTTCCTGTAACCCTTAGTTCTAACAATGTTTGTATTGCAATCTCCAATGAGGGTCAAATCCAAAAAATGTATTTGTGTTTTGTTCAAATGATACATAAACTTTAAATTTAAATTATTAACATTAAGCCAGCTAACAAATTCATTAGCCATTTCTTCAGTACCATCCCAGACGCATAGACAATCGTCTATGTGTCGTTTCCATTTAATAATGTTGGCAAAAAATGGATTATTGGCAGAATTGTTAACTGTCTTAAATTCACAAAGTCCCAAAAATAAATCTGCATATGACGGAGCCATTATTGCCCCCACTGCGGTTCCACAAGACTGTAAATAAAAATTATCCTTAAAGGTGAAAGCATTATGCGTTAACACAAACTCCAGTGCTTTTAAAAAGAAATCAGTTGGTATAACAGGTAAGAGGTCGCTATTTTCAAGAAAGAATCTACAAGCATTTATGCCATCTGTATACTTAATCGAGGTGTAGAGAGCTTCAACATCTATTGCTAACCATATGTAACTGTCCTTCCATTCATAATTAACAAATTCTTTAATAGTATCACCTGTATCTTTTAAATAAGATAGAAGTTGGTGAACATGTTGTTTAAAAAAAAATTCAATGAAATTACCTAGTTTCTCGGTGAGTGAACCCACCCCTGATATAATCAGTCTGCCAGGTGGACAAACAGGGTTCTTATGAACTTTAGGTAGTGCATACAGTGTAGGCATAATCGGACAATCATTATATACCTGTAGATATTTAAGTTCTTCATTAGAGATAGAACCATCATCCACTGCTGATCGCAGTAATCTCCCAAGTTCAACCTTAAATTTCAAAGTTGGATTTCCAGATAGCTGAACATAATCTGTATGTACATTAAGCAACTTAAACACCATGGCCCAGATATTCAGACTGCGCCAGGCTGTGGCGCAAGCCTGGGCGCAGCAAAACTTGGCTGCGCAGGGCCGTTGACTGGGCGATACTCAGCGGAGCTGCGCCATGGCACAACATCGTTGAATATCGCACCCTGGCCACCCGCAGTGTGCTTGGCGCAGTGGCACTGCACCAGTGCAAGTGGCCAGAGTGGAGCAGGGGGATGTGCTAGTGCAATTTCCGTTGCGTTATGCACAACAACCGTGATATTCAAAACTGCACATGCAAATGGGGCCATAATGTATGCAAGACGCAAATGGGGCCATTTGCATGTCATTATGGCCCCATTTGCATGCAGGTGCACCAATCCCCGCGGCGACTTGCGCCTGGCGCCTGCCAGGCAGCTGCTGTCGGGGACCGACGTCCCCTGCACAGCGCGGCAATGTGCCCCACTGCCCGATCACGGACATATGTTGATTAAAATAAATGTCCAATGTCCCTGGTGGTCCAGTGGACCGCTCGCAGCCCAATCGCAGGCTTAAGTATAAAACAAAGCACGTCCAATATCCCTGGTGGTCCAGTGGATCTCTCGTAGTCCAATCGCAGGCATATGTTTAAAAAAATAATGACCAATATCCCTGGTGGTCCAGTGGACCGCTCGCAGCCCGATTGTGGGCATATATTTAAAAAATAGCATCCAATATCCCTGGTAGTCCAGCGGTACCCCCACCAACCCACCCACTGAGCCCCACTGCCCCGCTCCCCCTCGGTCAGCAGCGGGCGACAGCACCCCACCCGCCTCCCATCTCGCCGCCCGCCAACTGACACCGTAGGTAGGGCTGTACACCCATTGGTCCACAGCATAAGCCAATGGGCATGCAGCCTATGCCGTACTACACATTCAGATATGTGACCATTCACATATCTGGACTGTTAGTGTACGGAGTGCTGCAGCGCCCTTGGCTCACGCTTGGACCAATGGGCGACAGCCCTACCCTTCAGTGTCAGTCATGGGCGGCGGGGCAGCAGGCAGGTGGGTGCTGCTGCCTGCCACTGACCAGGGGTGGGGTGGTGGGGCTCAGTGGGCGGTGGGGGCACGCTGGATCACCAGGGATATTGATGCTTGTTTTCCATACTGAAGCCCTCGATCGGGCTGCGAGCGGTCCACTGGACCACCAGGGATCTAGGACGTGCTTTTATTTATACTTAAGCCCGCGATCGGTCTGCGAGCGGTCCACTGGACCACCAGGGATATAGGACGTTATTAATTTAAACAGATGCCCGCGATCGGGCATGGGGGGCACTGCCACAGAGGTGCAGCCGGAGCTCGAGTGGCCACCCACAGGTGGCAGCTGCCGTGTTGCGCCCTGCAACTTGCGGCAGCTCACCTGTGGGTGGCCAGCCATTGTTCCTTTTTTGGCTCACCTGTATGCAGCGCAAGTAGGGGTTGCGCGTGCATGGACTCAACACATCCGGGCTGAATGCGGGATGTGCGAGGTATGCATGGGCACGCCTTACCTGGCGCCGCATACATTACTGATGCGCTTCCGCGTATCGGGATTTGTGCCAGTACAATCACTGTTTGAATATCGCCGGGCGCATTAGTGGCTGTGTTGCACCAGCTGCAACCCTTTTGAATATCCGGCCCTTGTCTTCATATTTATTTTATCCATAATCACAACATTACCCCCCTTATCTGCTGGTTTAATGACAATTGTTGTATTGTCAGACAGCGATAATAATGCTTTCCTTTCCAGGAGGGTAATGTTGTGATTAATAGGTGGCTGGAATAGGCTCTGGCTGTTACACCCACTATCCGTGTGCCATTTAGGCCCATCCCTTAGTTCTGCTAAGCTGGTAGTTGGGTTTTATTATTTTTATTATTTTATATCCTATATTATTTTCCTATACCTTTGGGCTAGGAGTATACAACCCCCTCTCTTCCTTTCTCTCCCACTTTTTTTCTCTCATGGCAAACATAACTGAGGAAGAGAGGGGCCTGGAGTCAGTTACTGGCCAGCCCATGAATGCGACGTCAGTACTTCTGCCTCATGGGTGGCTCCAGCACCAACACTGATCACGTCCTAGGCTGCAAAGAGTTTGCTTCCTCTGGGTCCTAGCACCTCCAGCTCAGACCCATAAGTTGTGACTGAACAGTGAAGATATTCTAGAAGATCATGAATTATGATGAGTATGTAATTTTCATTTTCTTCCAAAGGATCCCTCACTATGTTTCACAATTCCTATCCCTGCCTCCCCTTCCAGAAATTGAAAAAGTTTCATACAAGACTCAGTTGTTAATTTGGCTTGAGCATTTTAAGTTATAGACTTCTTCACAATCACTAAGAAGTGATAATCAACTAAATGTTATTTGTCTTAATTCTTCTGGTGGTTTTCAAAATTTATTTAATATTTTTGGTAACCATTTAGCTAGATTCAGTAGTCACATTTCCTCTAGCTTTAGAAACAAATCTGACGTTGATTGCTAGGGGAGATGTGACCAGCACTGCAGGCTTTGAACTTCACTCTAATTCGATGAGAAACATTCTATGTTTAACATAACGTTCCATTCTGTGTGGCTCTCAGTTCAGTGGATCTGATGCTTTTGTGAAATATAGTGAGGGATCTCTTGGAAGAAACAACATTCCTAAGGTGAGTTATTTTTTTTCTTTTCACTGCAGGCACCCTTTGATACATTGCTGTCGCTCTGCTCTGTCACACAATATCCCGAGGGCATACCTATCTTCAGTTGATTTCCCACAGAATACCCCTCCATGGCAGGGCCAAGAGGGCTGCCCCCCAAGAACACATCCAGATTCTGAGCCAGGGTCCAGTTGGTATTACAGGGTCTGCAGCAACAGAGAGGCATCAGCTTGCATTGCAGGTTTTTCCTCCTGTTTCACCCTCTCCCACCCTCCTCCCTGCAAGACCCCACATGCGTACTGCTGTTCCCCTGTGGGAGAGACAAGCTTCCTGGCCCACCACAGGTGTTGCCAGAGTGGCAGACCTGACTCCACCGCTACCTGAGCTGGGCTGCAGCCACAAAGTGGAACCTTCCTAACCCCATGGACTGCCTATCCAGCTTCTCGAGCTCATTCCTGAACATGAGTCGACAGCATGGGGGCATATTCAGCTATCAGATGGCCCCTAGAGGTGTCCTGTTGAAGGTAATGGAAAGGTTACAGCACAAAGTATTTGGAATAAAACATTACAGTTAGGAACACATTAAAACAATTACAGTGGATCTTAAAGTTATGTGTAGTTTCCTTTTGAAATACTGAAATGAACTGGCATTGTTTAGCTATGGAGAGTGAGTGACATGTAGAACACTCATTGCAAGGTGCAGTCTTAAAATCCATCTCTTTAGCAGGCTCATTGGCTTAGTGGTAGCACTACCTCTCACCATGCTGGTGACCTACATTCGGTAAAAAGTGCGGGCTGTTGGAGGCTGGCCAGGGGAGGAATGATTGAGCATCCCAAGGACTGCTCATCTTCCCCAGGAAGGGGGGATTACTGCTGCAACTACTTTCCTACCTGCCACCTGGTGGAGACCAGCTAGGAGAACAGACCAGAGCACAGAAAATGAGAGGGGTTGCTGCTGGATGCCAGGTACACATGTGTGCCACTCCATGCCAGCACCCCTGGGGAGAAAATCAAGGAAGACAGAAGAAAATGTATCATCTGGCCATGCCAGCACCCCCCCCCGTAGGCCTTTGCAAGACTGACCACCCACCACAGTGTGGTCTTAGGTAAGCAGTGGACAACTGTTAAGTTTGTGAGCTGGCCAGTGATGGGGCTGCCATCGGCAGAACCAGGGATGAGAAAAAGCTTGATTTAAAAAATAGCCCATCCCTCTGTGTTACTTTTTTTCAATGCAATTAATATCCGCTTCATTACCGTTATGTTTTCACCAGATCTGCCTCATTAATGTTTCCTTTTGCACTGCACTCTAACCTAAGCACTCTTTGTACCCTGCTGCACGAAGGAACCCCTATGAAAGTAAGGCCTTGTATCATGTGGGGCCATTCCACCATCGGGCTGTTGCGTTTTTACATGTATTTTACGTAGTAACATAGTAATATAGTACTGTGATGGTGGGGGGGTCTTACGGTCTATCTTGTCTGCTCCTCTTGACAAATGTCCTCCTTGATACTGCCTTGATACTTCCCTAAGTGCTATATATTGACGTAAAAGCAGCCTACCCTCAGAAAGCTACAGTTTATGCTGAACAAACAGTACAGTGGCTTCTTCTGAGAGATTGTTTATATACTCAGTTCTCTCAGTATGTGATTATGCGCTGAGCGTCGCTGAGGAGGGTGGATGACCAAAGCATTTCTGGTGTGAGTTGTTTGCTGATATTAAGGATATGTTTTCAAATTGAAGAAGTGAAAAATTGAATTTCTGTGTCTTCCCATATACCCACATAGATTCTTGCTCTTGACTGTGGCTAATCTTTTCCTTGAATTCAACACATAGTGCACTGTGCTGCAAACACTGGGCATCCAAGGTTTTTTAAGAAAAGCATTTCAAAATAATTGTTGTTTTGTCATTTGTAGGCTCAAGATGCAAAGCTGAAAGAATCTGATGTTAAGAAAAAACCAAAGATCACATCCCAGCTCCTTCAGGGTGGTGACACAGTTCAGCAGCAGTAAGCCTGTTCCTTTCAAGAAGATGTCTACTCGGTTGTTTTTACAGTAATTTCTGGCTGAACTACTGTATATCCAAGACAGACATTTTAATGATGTATGGCATCTGATAATAAAGCTGCACAATGTGAAACATTTAAATCTGGCATGATCTTTGTTTTTTTTTAAATACAGATCTTTACATTTCTTTTTACTAATGCTTAATCCCTACTTCTAACAACATGAGTCCAGTAGTGATGCCATAAAAAATTGCATCATTTCCACTCTGAGATGTGACCTCAGAGTTTAGAATGGTGCTGTGGAATCAGAACTCCATTCAAATGTTGCTGTGCCATTGCTCCCTCTAGTGTTCTAACATCAGATTTGTTTTCTCCGATAAATAGAAGTCCCCTCAGAGTCCTCTCCAAGTCCATCGGCCAAATCCTTTGTTTGTTTTTTTTTTATTTAAAGAATCCTAATTGTTTCAGTTATTTTTTGCTCTATAATGGCATTTTTTAGAAAGGTTACCAGTGCAGCGAGAATATCCGGGACTGGGAAGGGAGAAGCCAGAGAGGGAGAGGGGGGCAGCAAGGTCAGCTTCCAGGGTGGGGGCTGACCAAACGAGCAGACACAAAAGACTGTTAGGCCTATTCTGCTGGCATTTTAGTATGTTAGTATTATTATTATTTGTAAATTTAGTGGTTTTCTCCAGTTCCTGGAACTGGAGAAAGAGTTCTCAGTACAGTTCCTACTGTGTTGTGGAAACCCATATTTAAAAAAAAAAAAGGTTATAAATTAACAGCTTATTTTTTGCAATTTTTACAATGTGGTTTGTGCTTTTTAACAAATTAAGGAACTGGCACTATGTTCAGTTGATTGGCATGACTGAAAAGCCTAAGAGAAGGACAGGGGCTACAGGATTAAAAATTGAAACTCCTGTAAAAAGATCTTAGTGAAGGCAGACCTTATTTTGACTGCTTGGACACTGACCATGATTATTTAAACTATGATATGTGTAAATTGCTTTGCCCCAGAACTCAAAAGAAAATGGCAGAGCTCAGAGAGTCTCAATCTACCACAGAGTCACCTAACAGCTCTCCTAAAAGAACTACAGAAATGGAGGGAGGTACCTCAGATGGCAGAAAGCATGCATCTTCAAGTACCTCTCCTCAGAACAATCAAATGGTAACAGAGAAGCAGCAGTCTGATCAAAGAGACATAAAAAGCTGCAAAGCTGTCATCCAGCTCAGATAAAGAGAACAGGGTGTAGATAGGGGGAACCCTGATGCTAAGGATGGCAAAAGGAAAGAGGCTACATACTACAGGTCTTCGTGCCACTCCCTGGGCCAGCACTGTCTTCTCTCTTAGCGCTGCGCCCTGTGCCAGCACCATAGGCACATTCAGCACCACCTAGGTTACCAAGTTTTCAATTCTGACTCGCGTGGCACCTCCTCCTCTCTTTCCTATATATACTATCCCTCTGGGGCTAGTAGGAGACGATATTGAACCCAATCCTGATATTCGATTAGGAGGTGACTTTGATGAAGATTCTTCTCTCGGAGTGGCAAATAAACCTTGTCCTTCAGCAGAGCCTTTGGTCAAGGACCTTTCCTTTACGTCTCTGCTAAAAAACATGAATTCCACTCTCTCTCTCTCTACAGACTTCAGAGATTGATCCAAGAAAATTGCTGCGTTTGCAGTATCTGCATGTTCCAGATATTCCTATGGAATTGTCTCCTCTGGTGCAGCCCTCTTTTGAAACACTCTCACAAATGGTGTGGGATAATCCGGTGCTTATTCCTTCTGTGGCTAAATCCATAGACAGGAAGTATTCCCCCCACTAAGGATCGGCCAATCTTGGCCCCTCAGCCTTTGCTGATGCCATAGTTGTCTTGGCAGAGAATGACAAGGCCGTCCTTCCTCAGGAATCTATGGCACGTCCAGTAAACAAGGAATCTTGTAAGAGTGACACCATGGGGAAGTGAGTTTTCACTGCCTCTACCCTGGTATGCGCATTGCTAGCTACCAGGGTTATTTTTCTCAGTATGAGTATACCCTCTGGCATTCTCTCAAAGCCACTGTGGAAGCTCTTCCAGAGTCGGTCATTAGTGCATAGCTTCTCCAGACCATTACTAGAGGCATTGAGTCCAACAATCAGCAACTAAAGGCTGCTATGGATGCCTTTGACACTGTTTCTAGAGCAGCAGCAGCTGGTATATGCACCCGACACCACTCGTGGTTACGTACTTTGAGATTCACAAATGATGCCCAGCAAAGAGTTATGAGTTTACCATTTGATGGAACTTATCTGTTTGGCCCTCAGGTCAAGCAAGCACTAGAGGCCACACAGAAAATTAGAACAGCTATCAAAATGGCCAGGCCACCCTCTGCTGCCCCTCAATGGGTCGGGAATCAGCGGCAGTTTCATAACCGTCAGTCCTTTCGTGGCAAAGGCAAAGGGAGCTTCAACAGAAATCAAGCCCCCCAGTCACAAAAGAAAATGCAGCAGAAGGTACAGGGCCCGAAAGTGCCTAGTGCCACCCTCTGAGATTCCAGCCCAAGTCCCACCTCAGCTGTTCAAGGGAGACTCTTCCTCGGCAGTAGGAGGGCATCTGAGTCAGTTTTACAACCAGTGGAAGTCAGTCACATCAGACAAATGGATGCTCAGGATAATCCGTGAGGGTTACTCTAAATCTTTCAGAAACCCCTCCGGATCATCCCCCCAAACAACAGTCCAAGTGGCCTGTATCTCAGACCTTCTTGCTTCCAAGATTCAAGGCTTTCTGAACAACAGGGCAGTAGAAGTAGTTCCGCTGGATCAATGAAACACAGGTTTCTAATCCCATTACTTCCTAGTTCCAAAGAACACAGGCAGCATGTGCCCTATTCTCGATCTAAGGAAGTTAAACAAATTCCTTTACAAGGAGAAATTCAAGATGATCTCACTTGGTACTCTTTTGCCTCTGATTCACTAAAACAATTGGCTGGCCTCCCTGGACATGCAGGACACCTACCAACATGTTCCCATACACCCAAACCACCACAGGTATCTCCGATTTGAGGCATTGGGTCAGCACTACTAATTTAGGGTCCTGCCCTTTGGGCTATCCTCAGTGCCTCAAGTCTTTGCAAAGTGCTTTGTAGTTCTCACAGCACATCTCAGGAAACTCAGAATCCAAGTGTCCCCATATCTGGACAACTGGCTACTAGCAGGCCCCTCCAGACAAGAGACACAGGAAGCCATGGCTATGGCTTCCAAGTTTCTCATGTCCATGGGAGTTCTGTTGAATCTAGGAAAATCACAACTACAACCCTCCCAACAGCTCCTCTGTATAGGAGCCCTTCTGGATACTATCCAATGCAAAAAGCCTTTCTTCCAGAGGACAGGAGGAACAACATCCTTCAGATGGCCCACTTCATCAAAGAGAACGACTCAGTATGAGCCCTCTTGATGCAGAGGATGCTGGGTCTCATGACATCATCAGTGTTCACTGTGCCTGTGGCTTATCTTCACATGAGGACTACTCAATGGATGCTCAGTACTCAGTAGTCCCCCGTCCACGCACCACCAGTCCTTCCACATCAAGGTGATGGAACCTCTAAAATGATCACTCACCTGATGGACTCAAGAGGACAACCTTCTGAAAGGCTTTCCCTTTGCCCCACTGGAATCTCAGATCTCCATCACCACAGATGCCTCTCTACTCGGATGGGGAGCTCACTGTCAGGATCACCACACCCAAGGTCAATGGAATCAGGATGATTCTCAACTCCACATAAATATCCTGGAAATGAGAGCTGTCCTGCACACAGTCTGAGCTCTGAAGGACATTGTCTGTCACAAGATCATTCTCCTTCAAACAGACAACAAAGCGGTGATTTACTACATCAACAAACAGGGAGGGGCACACTCTTACCCCCCTGTGCAGGGAGGCGATGAGAGTGTGGGAATGATGCCTGGAGCACAAAGCCTTGATCTAAGCAGTTAACCTTCCAGGAGTGCAGAACACAATCTAGCAGATCATCTCAGCAGAACAGAAATGGATCCTCACGAGTGGTCTCTCGACACAAACGTCATGCTGCCGCTCTTCGAAGAGTGGGGAGTGGGGAACCACGGACCTGGACCTTTTTGCGTCCCCACTCAATGAAAAACTGGCCTCTGTTCTGCTCCAGAAATCCATAACCTGGCGCTGTCTGTCAGGATGCATTCAGACTGCGGTGGACAAGACATTTTCTGTACGCATTTCCTCCTCTTCCCTTAGTTCAGAGGGTGCTTTTCAAGCTGGAGGCACAAGGGGGCAGAATGATCCTCATCGCCCCATCCTGGCCTTGTCAGATTTGTTTTCCATTAATCAACAGATTATCAAACTTCACCCAGACAGTTTCCACTTCAAATGGACTTGCTGACCCAGGGCCCAACGGTCCATCCCAACCTAAGATCCCTTCACTTCCACACATGGCTCCTGAGGAGAAAGAAGTGACTAGGTATGACATTTCACATAGGGTCTCAGACATTCTCCTAGCGGCATTCAAGCCTGCTACTAGGAAAACTTACACGGCGAATTGGAAACGGTTCTCCATCTGGTGTGCAAAGTCCTCCCTGGACCCCTTCTCCTGCCCACCTAACAAAGTCCTGGAGTATCTTCTGGACCTGTCAAATACAGGACTGCAATACTCAACCGTTAAGGTTTACCTCTGCGTGAGTCCTCATCCACGCACCACCAGTCCTTCCACATCAAGGTGATGGAACCTCTAAAATGATCACTCACCTGGTGGACTCAAGAGGACAACCTTCTGAAAGGCTTTCCCTTTACCCCACTGGAATCTCAGATCTCCATCACCACAGATGCCTCTCTACTCGGATGGGGAGCTCACTGTCAGGATCTCCACACCAAAGGTCAATGGAATCAGGATGAGTCTCAACTCCACATAAATATCCTGGAAATGAGAGCTGTCCTGCACACATTTTGGCTTACCACAAGCCTGTACACTCTATGTCTCTGACTCAGTTGCCTTTTGTTAAAAGGTTCCTTAAAGGTATACTCCACACTAGGCCACCAATCAGAAGACCGGTAGCCACTTGGGACATTAACCTTGTGCTAGACATGCTCACCCGAAAACCTTTCAAGCCCCTAGCAACTTGTGAGCTGAAGTTCATGACCTGGAAGACCGCCTTCCTTGTAGCCATTACCTCCGCTCAGAGAGTGTCTCAAATACATGCACTGGTCACAGACCCCCCATATTTCACAAAGACAAGGTGGTTCTTAGGACTCACCCTAAGTTTCTCCCTAAAGTAGTCTTGGAATTCCATCTGAACCAGCCCTTGGTTCTTCCGACCTACTTCGTGAACTTCCAAAATGAGGCAGAGCGTACCCTACATTCTCTGGATGTCAGAAGGGTTTTGTGTTTCTACATAGACAGAATTAAAGAGATCCACAAGTCAAAGCAACTCTTTGTTTCATTCAGCATGGCCTGGCTGGGTTAGCCTGCTATCAGATGTATTTTGGTGTGGCTAGTGGCATGTCTTCACCAATGCTACTCCATGGCACAGGTTAAACTGGAAGGCAGAGTATACACTCATTCTACCAAGGCAGTGATGACATCTCTGGCAGAAATTCTAAATGTGCCCATTGCAAACATCTGCAGTGCAGCTACTTGGAGCTCTGTGCACAACTTTGTGAAGCACTATCCTTTGGATGTCCATGCCAGACCGCATCTGCCCTTTGGCAGGGCAATCCTGAATGGACTTCTGTCCTAAGTGAGCTCCTCTCTCCTGTCGCCCTTCTCAGGGGATTATTTTAGCTCAGTACTCTTCCATCAGTGTGAATGAGTGGTGGAGACTTTATGTCCAGGGAGATATGAAAATTACATACCTACCGTAATTCTTGATCTTCATGGACGAAGTCTCCACCACTTATTCACACGCCAACCCTCCATCGCCCGAGCTCACTTATCTTGTTTTTGGTCTTCACTCCCTCGACGGCTGGGCTGTGAAGACACTGTTGTGTTGACCCTTCTTATATGGGTCAGTCGGACTATCTTATGTCCGACATAGGTTAGTTTCATTAGGTTAGTTTACACTGCACTTCCTCAGTAAAAAAAGGTACTGAGGCAGTTGGAGGGTCAATGCCAAGGTAGCCTATATGGCGTGAGCTGGGCTCGCAGCGTCGCTTCCTCGTGACCCTACTTTGGTGCTGGCCCTCCTGAAGATTTTTGGCTCCCGCTCGGCCCTAGCACCTCCGGCATAGTCTCATCAGTGTGAATGAGTGGTGGAGACTTCGTCCAAGAAGATCAAGAGTTACAGTAGGTACGTAATTTTCATTTATTTCAGACTGCTTACCACATTCATGTTCCATGAAGGGATGGAGCTTCCACTCATCCATCTTCAGAAGGTCCATCTCAAGGTCCCTATTAACGATAAAAATTCTATCATAAACATAGTGAATATCATCATTCTTTACTCTGAGGCGTTAACACATTTCTTAACAGAGACTAACAATACCTTCCCTGCATTATCTCCTTTCAGGGAAAGTCCATCATATTTCATTGACATCAATTTCTGCAGCATATCTAGACATGAATCTAACATTTACATGTTTTGTCTCTGCCCTTTGGGACACAGTAAATCAGTAGGGCTGAAAAGCTAAGTACCTCCGCATTATACAGGGATTTTTTTCTCTCATTTGGTGGAACCAGCAAAGGGGGTTATGATCAGTTACACAACCTTAAATTCAGCCCCCCACAAGTAATATTTCAGAGACTCAGTAGCCCACTTCAGAGCTAAGCATTCTTTCTCTATGGTAGCATATCTTCTCTCCCTTCCATGTAGCTTCCTGCTGATATACATGATCAAAGTTCTTCCCCATCTATTTTCTGAAATAAAACTGCCCCAATACCATTCTCTGATGCATCAGTTTGAACCTCAAACACTTGGTTGATGTTAAGACTTTTAAGTACAGAAGCTGTACATAGAATGGCCTTGATACTCCTAAAAGCCTCATCACAAATAGGGGTCCACTGAACCTTATTCGGGCACCTCTTTTTAGTGAGATCAGTCAAAGGACTGGCAATGACTGAGAAATTAGGAATAAATCTCTGGTAATAACCAGCCAGGGCTAGGAAAGATCTCATGTGCTTTTTTGTGGTAGGTATGGTGCTGTTTGCTACTGCTGTAACCTTCTCTACCTCGGGCTTCACTTGCCCGTTGCTGAAAATGAACCCTAGGTATCTTGTTTCTGTCTTCATTAGGGCACACTTAGTGGGGTTAATGGTCACTCCTGACTCCTTTATTGCTTGCAATACCTGGGCCAAGTGTCTAACATGGGTTTCCCAGTCAGAACTGAATATGACCACATCGTCCAAATAAGCAGCACAGTAGTCGAAATCAATCAATCAATCAAAATTATATTTATAAAGTGCTTTTCAATAAATCAAAGCGCTAATACATAACAAGAAATAAGACGTCAACAATAATAAATAATAACATAAACAATAAAATGACCATAGAATGATCATAAAATAATCTATCCGAATGCCAGTGTAAATAAGTAACTTTTCAAAGACCTCTTAAATGATTCCACGGACAGGTACTCTCTAATCTGACGAGGTTGAGAATTCCACAGGGTCGGGGCCATAAAAGAAAAAGCCCTTGCCCCAGATGATTGAAGAGGAACCCTAGGAATCTCTAGCAATCCCTCGCCAGTGGAGCGGAGTGGGCGGAGAGGGCAGTAGGGACAAAGGAGATCTTGCAGGTAGCCCAGTCCCTGACCGTGTAGGGTCTTATAGGTCAGCATTGTGACCTTGAAGGTGATTCTCCACCGCACCGGCAGCCAGTGCAGTTCGCGCAGCACAGGTGTGATATGGCAAGTTCTTGATAACCCAGTCAACAATCTGGCTGCCACGTCCTGCACCAGCTGCAGGCGACGGAGATCTGTTCCCAGCAACCCTAGATATAAAGCATTACAGTAATCAAGGTGTGAAGAAACAAAAGCGTGGACCAACACAGGAAGGTCATCATGCGGAACAAGGCGTTTTATCCGGGCGATATTCCTCAGATGGTAAAAGGATGACTTGACAGTGGCCGACACCTGTGTCTTCAGTGTCAGTGCACTGTCAAAAATTACGCCCAGATTTCACACCTGTTCAGAAGGTCTCAACTGGGTATCCACTAATAAAAGACCAGAGGAGACCCCAGGAGTCAACTTCTCTACATAATGACCTGGGTCCACAACCAACACCTCAGTCTTATCCAGATTTAACTTCAACCAGTTCGCACTCATCCAGTCCTGAATCTCGCGAGGCAGTTGTTAAAAACCGACACTGCACCGTTTTGTTCGGGTGCAAAGGCAATATAGAGCTGAGTATCATCTGCATAGCAGTGAAAACTCAGCCCATAATGCCTTATAATGTCTCCCAACAGCAGCATATACACCGTGAACAACATGGGGGAAAGCACAGAGCCTTGCGGCACCCCACAGGACAGAGCAAAGGGAGCGGAAGAGAAAATCCCTGAAACTACCCTTTTGACTTCTGCCTGTGAGGAAAGAGTGGAACCATCTGAGGACTGTCCCTGACAGTCCGCAGAGTAGCTGAAGGTGATCCAGCAAAATCCCATGGTCCACAGTGTCAAACGCTGCAGAGAGATCAAGGAGAACCAAGATCGAATGGCTCTTCCGATCTCTCGCTATTAAGAGATCATTAAGTACCCGAACTAATGCAGTCTCGGTACTGTGTCTCTTCCTGAAACCTGACTGGAGAGGATCATAGACTTCATGGGTGGTAAGAAAGTCATCGAGCTGCAACGCAACTACTTTCTCAATAACCTTGGCCAAAAAGGGCAGGTTAGAAATCGGTCTGTAGTTAGCGAGGCAGTCGGGGTCAAGGGAAGGTTTCTTCAAAAGGGGTGTCACGACAGCCTCCTTCAAAGACTCCGGGAATACCTCTTGATCCAAAGAACTCCAGACTATCCTCACAAGGACTGGTCCGATCATATCCATGCACCCCACAAGGAGACGCGTAGGACTAGGATCCAAACTACAGCAAGTCAGTTGTAGGCCCTGGACAGTCTTCATGATATCCATGATTGCTGGCTGGTCAAAATCCATCCAGGTAGACCGAGGGCATGTAGCTCCGCATCGGTCACTGCAATGCTCGTTTGAACGTATGCTGTGGATCTCCGACCTGATTTATGACACCTTATCATCAAAGAACCGAGCAAACTCATCACACTGTATTTGTGAAAAGGCACTCCGACCCTGCAGACAGGCTGGATTGCACAGTCTGTCGACAGTCCGGAAGAGCTGAGCAGGTCGGTTTCTTGATGCAGTTATCTCCCTGGACAGGAACTCTGCCTTCTTATGGGAGATTACTGATTGATAGTCCACATAATGGGCCATCAGTCTAAGTCTGTCACCCTCCAGGCCAGATTTCCACCAACAATGCTCCAATCTTCGCCCCATTCTCCTCAGCTCCCTCAATGTCCCATCAAACCAAGGGGACCAAGGGCGGAGACAGAGGTGGCGAAAGCGGACAGGTGCAATGGAATCCAGTGCCCTCAGCACCATATTATTATAGTGCACTACTAAGGCATTTGATTCCATGCACTCCATAGGCCAGCTCGATAGGTCCAGTACCGCCATCAGACCCTCAGGGGTAACTCCCCTCAAAGGGCGATACTGGACCATCTCCAAAGGGGTGGGTCTCGTAGGGCCACAAAATTGAACCTTATAGAGTGATGGTCAGACCACCTAACTGGTTCCACCACCAGTTCCGTGATCTCCATCCCCATGGTGAACACCAGATCCAAAGAGTGACCTTGAATATGGGTAGCAGCGGTAACCACCTGTGTGAAGCCCAATGAACTCATTAGTTGGAGAAAGTCTTGACCAAACTGTGAGAGTTCATCGTCGACCCAGGCATTGAAGTCCCCGAGGACCAACCAGAGGGCTCCAGCACCAGGTCAATAATGAAGTCCGCGACTTCTTGCAGAAAAACTTTCTCGTTACTGGGTGGACGGTAAACGAGCAGGATTCTGCAGCCCACACCTGCTCCCATGATACACTCAAAGGATCTAGGGGACGCCACTGGAACCTCTACAAGGCCCAATTCCAATTTAGAACAAATAGCGACCCCCCCACCCCTACGATCCAACCTCGGGCGATGTATTACCGAGTACCCGGCTGGAACGGCTGACTCCAAAATGGGACCAGCATTTTCGTCCAGCCAGGTTTCGGTAATGCATGTCAGGTCAGATGATTCAACAAGATCAGCAATAATTGCTGTCTTGTTTTTATAGACCTGGCATTGCATAACAACGCCTGGTTGGATGAGAGGCCCTGAGGAGCAGCACATGCCCACTCAGTGGAGCCCTTGGGTATGGGAACCAGGCAACGACTCCCTTATCCTGGGCCCATTTCACCCAGGCATCTCCTGACCTCACCACCCTTATTCGCCCACCCCCCCTTGTAGCCGAGGGACCCCCCCCGCCTCCTCCGTGCAATCCCCATTGCACGGCAATGCCTATATACTTTGGGTTGCAACGGAGGGCTATCAAAAGGGTGCAGGTCCCTCAGCCTAGAGGGGAAATAGTGCCTGTCCATGGATATTCGGTCCCAACACATAATTATCTAAGTATTTAAGAGACAATCTTAAATAACCCCTTTAATATAAATATTGTCAACACCAGCACTAATTTAAAATAACTAAAAACAATAATCTAATTTCTCTTCAGGCAGACTCCTTAGAAAAAAGTCTTCAAGCAAATCTGGACGAGTTTTATAAATTCCTCAGAGAGAAAAAAGTTTGTAATAGTTAAAAGCAGAAGTCACAGTTTCTTCCAGTTTATGCTTTTTCTAGAGAAATGAAAATCCCTCAGAGTTCTCACCCCTGGGGAATCTGTTCCATAGCCTATCTCTCACATAGGCACTTAAACAGAGATCAAATAAGAGATTCTTTATAGCTGTACCATATACTCCAAAAAATATAAAGTGAAAACCAGTCTGCAGAAAATGAATCCAGCTGCTTAGGAGGGGGTATAATTAATCAGCCGACAAAAAAGAAAGTCAGTGTGTGGTCTTAGTATGTGGTCCATAAAATGCTGAAAAGTGACTGGGGCCCCATGTAGTCCGAATGGCATTGTGACAAACTGGTATAAACCAATTGGGGTGCTAAATTCAGTTTTATCTTATGAATCAGGTGACAAGGGGATTTGTCAATATTCCTTAGTAAGGTCAAGGGTGGAGATGTACTATGCATTGCCTAGCCTGTCAATGATATCATCTATTCGGGGCACTGGATAGCCATCAAACAGCGATGTGTTGTTAAGCTTTCTAAAATCTAGGCGTAGACGTATCACACTCTCTTTCATGTCCACTATGACCATGGGTGAAGACCATGCACTCTTTGAGGGCACAGTTATGCCTAACTGCTCCATTTTTTTGACTTCCTGAATCACCTCATCCCTCACCTTCATGGGCAATCTGTAGGGTTTTTGGTGTATGAGTTTGTCTTGTATGGCAGTTATGGTGTGCACAATTCCTTTGGCCCTCCCTGGGATGATTTTGAATACAGCTCAAATTCTTCTAATATCCCCTGCAGATCTTTCTGTTGCTGAGGCTCCAATTCAGGGTTTATCTGGATCTCCCCCAACTGTCCTGACTGCTCTAGTCTTTTATAGGCAACCTCCAGCACTGACTCCCTAACATCAGGATGGATATAAAGGGAGGGGTTACGCTTCTCATGCCATTTCCTAAGGAGGTCCACATGGTAAATTTTCTGGGGGTCTTTCCTAGCATGCTAAGCTCATAATTCACTGCTTCTCTTTGCCTCAAAATGGTGAAGGGGCCCTGCCAGTTCATGAGTAGTTTGTACTCAGTAGAGGGAAGGAGTAACAATACTTTGTCCCCTGACTGAAATGTTTTAGTCTTCAAACCCTGGTCGTATCTTTCTTTCTGCAAGTCTTGCTTCTGTTTTAAGCTCTGGTGTGCCAAGTCGATATACCTTACCAGGCGTTTGCATAACTGAGTCATGTACTCTATGACACTAAAATGTCCCACCTCCTTCCCTTCTTCCCAGTGTTCTTTAACCACATCCAGTGGTCCCCTTGGGTTCCTCCCATACAATAATGGAAAAGGAGAGAAACCAGTGGATGCTTGAGGGATTTCTCTGTAAGCGAAAAGTAAATAGGGGAGGTACCTATCCCATTCTCTACCCTCTTTTTTTACATACTTCCTTAACATTCTCTTTAATGTCTGATTAAACCTCTCTACGAGGCTGTCAGTCTGTGGGTGGCATGGGGAAGTATGCACTGCTACCACGCCCAGCAGACGGTACAATTTTTTAGAAGGAGTGCATTAAAATTACTCCCCTGATCAGTAAGTATTTCCTGGGGGATTACCAAGTGGCTAAACACCTTTGCTAGCTCCTCTGCTATCCTTGGGGTGGTGACAGTTCTCATGGGGATAAGCTTCTGGGTAGCGGGTGGCATAATCACATATGACCAGTACAAATCTGTTACTCTTGGAGCTCTTTTCCAGGGGACCCACTACATCCATGGCTATCCTGTCAAAGGGGTTAGTCACAATGGGGAAGGGTTATAGTGGTACTCTATCCCTTTTTCCTGCCTGAGCTACCTTCTGACACTTGGCACATGCTTTACAATACTCAGCTATGTTCTCATGGATAGAGGGCCAATAAAACCTGGGTAATATCCTATTCAGGGTGCTATCTCTACCTGCGTGGCCAGCTTTTTCTCACTCTGCCCCCAAGTTCTGGAACTCCTTTCCCCTTGCACTTCGACAGGCAGGATCCCATGACAGTTTTAAAAGGGGGCTGTGCCATCATCTATATCTCACAGACTGCTACACTTGTTTTGATCCTACTTAAATCCCCTCAACCTCCAGCAGCTTCCTGCCATACTATCCACTACCACGCTCCCCTAGCATTCACTCAACCTTCCTATCTTCTTAGCAGGCTAATCTTGCCTCCCCTCTTAATATGGAGTCTTGCCTTGTAGGTCATGATGGTGCATTCTGCCCAGCCAGGAACGTGCCCTTGCCTTGATGTGCTGACTCATGAATGTCTTCATTCTTGGGACCAATTTTAACCAATATTCCTTATTACCTTGTTGGGTTATTTCCCCTTTTCTGTGCAAATTATTTACCCAGACTGTATGTGAATTTTGATGTTATGTTACGTTACGTTACGTTACGTTACGTTACGTTATGCTATGTTATTTGGCTGAATATATCATTTTAAATGACTATTTGACCTGTGCTATACTATATGTAATTTTCTTGTACTCATGCTATGTATTTGTTTATGATTGTTGTACTCTCCTGGGTCGTGCCTGAAAATAGTCATTTCATGGCTAGTGCACTTACCTAGTTAACAAAAACTAAATAAAGGGATGTCATGTGCCGGATACATGATTTGGGAGCGGAATTTTTCTGGAATCATTAGTTAGTCTACTACCTCTCCAGTTCTGGGGTTAGTGTATTCTCTGTACAGTATTCCCTGTTTTACAACAAACTATGGGGCTCCTTTTTCCAGTCCCTTCCCCACCTGTGGGAAAAAAGGTTACATGAAAAGTTTGTTTTTTGCTCATGCTGCATATCATATTTAAAAGTGTGTCCCAAGTCTGGCTGCACACCAGTATGAGTATCACGCCAGTCCTTCTTTAGCTTCCTCTTGTCTGCCTCAGTTTTACGGTCCTTGCCAGGATCCTCAAAAACATCATCATCATCAAATGGGAACACAGATGGTAAATGTCCCTGCTTCACTTGAGTTCTGATGGTTACAGCAACTACAGCAGAGTCCTGGGCAGCATGGCAATGTAGAAATTAAGCAAAGCCTGGGTAGTCATGCCCGATAACAACTGGCATGGGTAGGCAAGGTCTCAACCCCTACTTCTACCTCATGTGTTTTTTCTTGAACAGTCATTTGTATGGTGGCTGTAGGGTAGTAATGGGTATCTCCATGTACACAGATGACTGCTGTATTCGGTCCTTTATTATTCCCAGTCAACAGATCTGCTCGCACAACAGTTTGGTGGCTCCCTGAATCAATCAGTCCTATCATCTGCTGTGATCCAGTCTGCACAGTAGTCATAAAGTGACCCCAGTTCACTAAGGCTATGTGAGCTGTCTCTTTCTTTGTATTAGGACAGTTTCTTACATAATGTCCCTTCTTCTGGCACCCATGACATACAATCTCTGCCACTGGAATTCACCCTCCTCTCTCTGCTCTCCAGTCTTGTTTCACTAGGTCTGAATTTGACAGTTTATAAGTAAAAGAGTTCCTTACCAGATTGCTGGTGGTTGCAGCTGCTGATGTCCCTTGGAACCCTCTGGGTCTGGATGGTCAGGCTGCCAGGAAGTCTTCTGCCAACGTGATGGTTTTATCCACAGAATCAGGCTTATGCTCCCAAACCCACAGTTGTATATTCTGGGGTAAAACTTAGTAAACTGTTCAGTAATTACAGCCTCCAGAAGTTGGTCCTTGCTCTTGTTATCTGGCTATAACCATTTGTAGCAGAGCTCCTTGAGACGGGCATAAGTCTCTTGGGGGGTATCCAGTAACTGCATTTAAAGAAACCTAAACCTCTGGCGGTAGGTTTCAGTGTTTATGTCATAGCACCTGAGGATCTCCTGCTTCACACGGTCATAGTTCTCTGCCTCTCGGGAATCCATGTGGCTATAAACCAACTGGGCACTGCCTGTCAGGTGCGGTGCCAGTCGAACAACCCGTTGTTCCCTTGGCCATGCGCATGTTCGGGCGATCCTCTCAAACATTATGAGGTAGGCTTCAATGTTATCACTGTCCAAAAGTTTAGACAGTTTAATGTATTTTGGGCTACTGGCCCTTTCTGTTTGCCCTGCATTGATGGCATGCAAGACCCTCATTGTATCCGCCCAGTTGGCATCTTGCCTTCTCTCCTCAGTGTCTCTATCTCTCCATTCAATGTGCATCTCTCCGCTCAATGTCTCTCTCTCTTTCCATCTGCACCTGTTTTATGCAGAGCCATGTGGAAGTGTAAGATAACAGATGGACACAAACGCAGTGATATAAGGTGCAACCCACTTTTGTCTTGTGGGGTGTTTCTTTTTTCTTTTTTCAATAAAACAAAATATCAAAATGAACACTTGCAATACTTCTTGCATAAAAATAGAAAGAATAGTAAAGGTTAAGGTATAAACCAAATAACTGTAGCAAACAACTTAGTCTCCACTTCAGTAGTGCAGCATTCGACCCACTCAGTCCTTCACCTGTACATGTCAAAAGACACTGACCCTATCTGCTTGTCTGAGGTACAGGTAGGCTTTATATACCCTCCCACCATGGTCAGGTGACTCCAGGATCACTAAAAACCTAAACTTCATTATTTAGCCCTTCTTTTAAATTATACAAACACAGAGGACTTACTAACAATAATATAACCTAGGGAAAAGCATTAAAAGGTAAAAGCAACTTAATTATAAGAATTAAGAGAAGGTGAGAGTTGAAAACTTTCCACTCCACTTTGAGTGACAGTTCAAACTGTATAAAGGATGACCACTAGGGGACACTGCTGCCTATAGGGCACCTGGACTAGCACTCACTCCAGCCACTCCATAGTGAGACAGACATGCTTCAGGTAGGTTGCTGAATGTATGAAAATATGAGGTTCCTAAAGTAATGGGAAACGCTAAATGTTTTATGGAGTGATTTAAGATATACAAAAAGGAAGCAGCCCTCATTACATTACAGGACTTTAAAAGTATTCTATTGATAGCTTTTGCCAACGGCTGAAAAGTTAAGTCATCAGCTTTACCTTTAATTTCTGGCCCTATGCACAAATGCTAACGTAAAAAGAAATCCTCAGATTAAACAGGCAAACCCCTGACTTATTTTACCTGAGGGAGCCTGCAGAATAACACCCCCTCCCTTCTAGTTGTTTCCTGCCAGGCAGCTCAACACTCCGAGGCGAGCATGGAATGGAGAGGGAGCGCTTTTTTTTTATATGTTAAGTGTTAAGGCCCTCGTACTTCTTTCTGTACTTTTTATGTCTGGCATAGTGGCAGGGACAGACGGGAACACTTCGGAGACCACCTGGGAATAGGGCAGGTCATAGCAGTCTATCAGAAAGCTGCTAAGTGTGTTTGGTCCCGTACAGTTACAGTTCAATGCAAGTAGTGCAAGCCACCAACCGAAATAAGGGAGAACATTTCTTTTTTTCAGAAAGAGGAGCCATGACAGCCATACAAACCTAACCATTGCTCTGCAAGTGGCAGTTCCTCGTTTCTTTGTTCCTGCATTCATATAGGGGATTTTTCTTTATTAATAATCCAAGCTGCATGAATAAGGGACAAGCCGCTAGCAGTGCTTAAAGCAGCCGTAAATCGTAACATTGCTCAGTCCCTGCAGCAAACATTCAGTATGGACTTGTACCAGACTTCTTTCAACATTTGATTTTTACTATATTTATGGAACAGAGAGACGCAAGGAAGGGAACAGAAAGGAAGACGAGTGCTGCTCCTGTCTCAACAGTCACTTTTCCTATATGCTGTATATGCAAATACATATACAGAAAAATTAATAAAATACACATGAACATATCTAGGCAAGCCTCACGCAGCTAGCATGCCATTTAAAGGAGAGTACTCATGTTTTATATATATATATATATATATATACTGTATATATATATATATGTATATATATATATATATATATATATATATATATATATATATAAAAAACTGCGTTAATGCAAGAGTTAGGGTTCTTTGTAGCGAAAAAGCAAGAAATTCATCGTTAGGGTTTTGAACCCTAACTCCAGCTCCTCCCCCAACACTGCTCCACCCCCCAGCCCCGTCCCCACTGCACACACACACACACAGGCAGAAACATACACACACACACACAGACACACACACACAACACACAACTATGGGGACAGTACAAGGAAATACAACAAATCACACATACCTGATCTCCGAAAACACATACACAGAGTGCAACCTGTTCAGAGGAGGGTAAACAAAATGGTGCAGGGTGTGCAGCAGCAAAGATACAAGGAGAGGCTAAATTAGCTTAAGATTCATACCACAAAGCACAAGAGTAGAGCAGGTACATGATGCAAATTTTCAGTCATGTGAAGGAAATTAACAAACCACAGCATGATTACATCTTCCAGAAAAAGAGATGTAGAACAACAAAGGGCAACAATTTGAATATAGAGGGGCAATGCCTCAGAAGTAATGTTAAAGACAATTTTATCACACAGGCTTCTGGATGCCTGTATCAGACTTCCTGACAACGTTGTGGACTAATGAGGAGTGGCAGAATTGTAGAATTCATAAGACATAAGGGTATTCTAGTCAGGGTCAGGAAGAAGTAACGTGTTGACTAACTAGAATCTGTACCTTGTTGATGACATATGGAAATGGACAGTGTTACTGTGCAAGTATTCCTTATCTAGTGTCAAATGCAATTTCTTAAATATATGTTTCTATCTGCATGTAAATTCTGTAATTATTACAGTATCAGCAAC
Source organism: Neoceratodus forsteri (assembly GCA_016271365.2). Taxonomy (NCBI): domain Eukaryota; kingdom Metazoa; phylum Chordata; order Ceratodontiformes; family Ceratodontidae; genus Neoceratodus; species Neoceratodus forsteri. The sequence goes on from CM057456.1 coordinate 215,813,499, forward strand.
ATGTGACTGCAATGTAGCAAGACACTGTATATTCTTTTCTACACTGTTTGTAGCCCTAAACAGCATTCACAACCATTTCAGGCCTGAGCAGAACGTTTTTTAAATTCTTCTGTCAACAAGCATTATTATAACAGTTAGAGAGCATTCACTAGATTGTGATACATGCCTCTCCACTACAAGGCACCTGCCTCTATATTCTACAGGTTACTGCTGTAAACTCTGAATGACATTTGTACATCCAGTACACAAGCTTGATTCTCGGAAGCTGAATCTGCATACTCTGACTGTGAGTAAGTGACTTAAGAGACTAGTGCTTATAGCTCATTCCTGAAAACAGATAGTTGTTCCTAGTTTGTGTCAGCCTGTTACAAAACATCACAACATATATTTGTATATTAACTCTTCATGGGAACTGAGTAACACATTACTTCTGGAAGAAGTACATTACTGTCCTACTTTGTTCTTGTATTTCTATATTTTCTGAAACATGCTATCCTCTTGTACTTTGTAAAGGTCATAAATGTAAAAGATGCTTCACTCTCTCTCACTGTACCTTTGTGCTGACACCCTGCATTATTTGTTTACCCTCTCTGAACAGGTTGCACTCTGTGTATGTGTTCTCAGAGATCGGTCTGTGTGATTGGTTGTATTTCCTTGTACTGCCCCCAAAGTGTGTGTGTGTGTGTGTGTGTGTGTGTGTGTGTGTGTGTGTGTGTGTGTGTGTGTGTGTTTGTATGTTTCTGCCTGTGTGTGTGTGTGTGCCAGTGGGGATGGGGGCTGGGGTGGAGTGGTGTTGGGGAGCTGGAGTTAGGGTTAAAAACCCTAACAATGAATTTCCTCGCTTTTTTCGCTACAAAAGAACCCTAACTCTTGCATTAAAGCAGTTTTTTGCAATTAATTTCCTTACTTTTTGAGAAAAAAATAAATGTTATGTCTGTCACCACAGCTTAAAAAAGAAAATGTTGGAGGTCACGTGATGAGCTGATCGGGAGAGACGTGTCCGAGTCTCTCCGAGGCCTCGTACTATAAAAATCAAGCTTTCTCGCTCCGGATCTGGCAAAAAGTATTCTACATTAGCTGTTAAGAGCTCCGGTGACGACGTGTGTTTACTTCCTGGCCGGGCGCTTTAGAGCCGCGAAGTTTTTCAGACCGGCGATTACATCACTAAAACGGGTGCATTGGCAAGTTCAGACCGCGCCGTTGCCGAAAGATGGAAGCCGACCCTGTGGAGCCCCTGGTGGGGGAGCTCCAGCCACCAAGAGACCTAAGTCTCAGTCACCTACCATACCAGAGCAAGGCGGGGAAGCAGGGAATACAGGGGGCTTAAGCAATAATGCAGATGATATTCGGGAGATTAAAGCACTTTTACAAGGGCTGGTGCTGGATTTTGCTGAGTTCAAACCTGCGTTACACTCCCTGGCACAAAGAATGGGCGATGCTGAAGCCCGGATTTCATCGCAAGAGAGGAAGGTTTCTGTACTCGATCAGGAGGTGGGGACGATTCAAAGAAAGCTGAAGAAATTGGAGGAGAGCGTGGAAGACCAGGAATCAAGAAATCGCAGAAACAACCTGATTCTGGCAGGGCTACCAGAGAAGGCTGAAGGCTCGGACTGTGTTTCTTTTTATGCAGGAGCTCTGTTAAACCTGCTAGGCCCTACACCATTTGGAGAGGGTATAATTTGGAAGAGCCCACTGGGCATTTTCTACGAGAGATACTGGCGAGACCCAGTTAATATGTCGATTCCTCAACTATAAAGAAAAATCTCATGTGCTGCTTGCTGCCAGACAAAGAAGCCTTTGCAATGGCATGGTGCTTCATTGTGGTTTTCAAGATCAGGCGCCAGTGATTAGAGAAAAGCAGAAAGAGTATGTTGACATCAAGAAGAAGCTTTATCTTGCAGGGATAAGATTTCAGCTCCAATTCCCGCTACCCTGGTGGTGCGTCTTCAGACCGGGAGAAGAAGTTCCTCACCGGCAAAGGATGAGATGGACGGACTCGGGTTGAGCTCCCAGATCTATTCAAACCCCCAACATGACTTTTTGGGCAAGGAGGCTGAGCTCCTTTGAGGGCTGAGATGGAAGCTAAGCAGCGGTCTCTATACTTATTAAGACTGGTGACTCTTCTGTTTCTGGTTAAATCTGGACGTTCAAGTGACTAGCCAGGACTGGGTTCATAGGTCCTGCAATGGATCACAAAGTGTTAAACCACAAGGCTCTAGTGTATTAACTAAAGGACATGGGGGAAAGGGGTTCACTAATCATTAATCACAATATTCTTGTTACTAGACCCAGGAATACTTTTCAGACTTTGGAATTTTAGAGGAACTGTTAGAAGGGGTGATGTTGAGTTCGTTTATTATAAAGGGTCAATTAGCTAGGGCTATATTGGCTGGTGGGCGTTAATTGTGGTAAAGTGGGCTCGTGCCAGCTTTGGGATAGATGGAGAAGGGAGTGGTCTAGGGATTAGGACTTGATCAATATTAATAACTGGAGGGATACCACTCCGGGGTGTAGGGGACGTTAAAATGGAGCAGGGCTGGCTGGAGATATAATTACCAAGGAGGGTTATGAGGGGGACTCCCTTAGTCTCCTCCGTGCTTATCTTTTCCCTTTATTTATGGGAAATGTTAGGGGGCGATGGACTGCAGAGAAAAGGGCGCCTTTATGTTCCCGATTCTGGGGGTTCCAGGGGCCAGATTCTGGGGTCTAATGTCAGAGGATGGGGCGGAGGAGAGGCAAGGGAACGGGTTCATCCATGACTCAACATCAGATGGTTGGTCGATCTAAGGATCGGGGATAAGGGGACGGGAACAAGGGTGGAAAGAGAGAGTCCAATTATGGGAGCACTAGGAATGCAGACCTTAGAAAGGCACAATGTGGGTTCAATTGAAAAATTCTGTTGTTACTGATGGCTTGCCTTAAAATAATTTCTTGGAATGTAAAAGGCTCAGGGGTTGACGTAGAGAATGATCATTCTACGGTATATTGAACAACGAGGGCTCACATTGTAGCACTTCAAGAGACACACTTATTGACTGATGAGTTGGATGGTCTCAGGAAGGATGGGTGGGGAGGTATGTGGTGTGGGAGGGACAGGGCCTCTGGGGGTGGCGATTCTAATTAAGAAATCTTGCCCATATGATGTGTCCCAAGTGATAACCAGGCAAGACTGAGGGGAATCTACTTGTCAGGGACCTTGCTTGCAAGGCAGTCTCAGTTGCATCCATTTATGGGCCAACCCTCCGACCCCAAATTCTTTGCTTCACTAGAAGGGATATAGCCACCCTTCCTTCACACTCACTCATCCTGGCTGGTGATTGGAACATATATTTTGATAACAAGGAGGACAGGATACCTCCACACAGCGGGCCGAGGACCAAGGCCCAGTTAGCCCTGGCTAAGTTCTTGGAGATAGCGACCTTAGTTGATCCAATTAAGACTCTTTCAAATAGGGGCCGTGACATGACATTTTACTCGGCAGCACACAAAAGTCACACTAGAATTGATTTTTTTGGTCAACAGAGAAGCTCTTGCAGAGATTAGAGAAGTGCTGACTGAGGGTAGGACTCTCTCAGATCACCTCTCATCCAGCTGCAGTGGAACCAGACCAACGCCACCTAGCCTTACAGATGGAGGCTTTCATGACTCGCTCCTCACAGAGGACACGAGAAGGGTTGAACTAGAGGGGCTTTACAGGAGATTATTAGGTCCCAGCTCCCACATTGGAAGATAAAAGACTAGCTTGGCCTACCTGTAAATTCTTATATGCAGAGGCACAGGCCCTAGCGGCAAGGGACAGGTCGCTTAGAAGGGCCAAAGAGGAATTCCTAGTGAGGCGATAAACTCACTGTCACAGCTTGAAGGGTCTTCAGGGGAAATAGATGCGAACTTAAAAGTTTGAGGAGGAACTGTCAGAAATTGTATATGGGAAAACAGAGTTTTGGTTGAATAAGATTAAGGCTAATTTTCTATTGCAGGTGATGTCCCAGGCGCCTCCTAAGCGGCTAGAATTAAAGAGTGGGAGGCTAGTAGGACAATCATATCAGTTATGCATGAAGGAAGCTAGTCACAGACCACTTAAGAAATGGCTGAGGCGTTCGCATCATTTTTGCAGAAATCTACCAATCTAGAGAATTGGTGGGGGAAAAGGAGGCTAACCGTTATCTAGAAGGAATCCAGTTACCTACTCTGGATTCTGTCCAAGTTAAGGAACTGGAAGCCCCAATAAGAGCATCTGAGATCGTAGAGGTGGTGCGGTCTCTCCCTTTAGGTAAGTCACCAGGGCCCGATGGTCTTACCGCAAAATTTTACCAAACTCATATCCAGACCATACTCCCATTATACTTCATGAATTTTTCCTCACTATAATGGAGGAGGGAATTCACCACTCACCGCTCTACCAGGCGTATGTCACTTTAATACCCAAGCCAGACAAGCCTAGGGATTTAATGGGTAACTCTAGGCCTATAGCCTTAATAAATCAAGATATTAAGATTCTTACTAAAATCTTGGCAAATAGGATTTTGACTATTGCCCCTAGTTTAATCAGTCAGGAACAGGTAGGCTTTATGCCGGGGAGAGGGGCGAAGGACGCCCTTAAGAAAATCCATCATATTTTAAATTTTGCTCCAGATTCCCACCTTCCCTTGGCCCTGATATCCCTAGACGCTAAGAAAGCGTTTGACCGGGTTTCACATTCATTTCTTTTTGCTACAATGGAGAAAATGGGGTTCCCGGGGGGTCTCCTTAGAGGTATTAAGAATCTATACGCCGCTCCAACGGCTAGGATATTGTGTAATGGTTATATTTCAAGGGAATTTCAGCTCAATAATGGGACTCGTCAAGGATGTCCTCTCTCGCCAATATTGTTTAAGATCTATCTAGAACCCCTGTTAAGATCTATAAATAGGGATGCCAAGGTCCAGGGGATTAGGATCGGGGGACTGGAGCTAAAATTTTCAGTTTTCGCGGACGATATTCTCCTTCATTTACAAGATCCAATATCCAGCTTTGAGGGAGTAAGAGACTCAATAGATCGCTTCTCTAAGGTCTCTAACTATAAGTTAAATCTCACCAAAACACAAATTCTACCCCTGACACCACATGTATTTAAGGCAGATTTTTCATCCCTGGGAGTACAGTGGCATACTGACAAATTGAAGTATCTGGGAATCTGGATTACAACAAATCAGGAGTCTGGGGTTGATGCTAATGTGGGGGGGGGTTATATCTGCGGTTAAAGGAGATATCATAAGGTGGAATAAGTTACCTCTGAACTTTACGGCGCGTCTGGGCCTTATCAAGATGAATGTTCTACCAAGAATGATATACCCGGTATATTTGGCTCCATACAACATCCCTGTTAAATGGTTTAGCATGATTAGAAGGCTAATTTCAGGATTCCTATAGAATAACAAACCAGCCAGGGTTAAGCATAATGTATTGTTTGCCATATGAGGTGGGGGCATTAGGTTACCTGACCTCCAGGTATATTATGTGGCAGGCCAGTTAGGCCTTATGGTTCAATGGGCGAAAGTGCGAGGGATGACATTATGTACCTGCATGGCTGCAAATTGAGAAGCAATTGCTATTGAGCCTCAGCTGCACCCCAGTCGATGCTATGTGCTAGGCCTAAAAAGGTTTATTTAGGGAGGAGTGGAACCCAATTAGGAAAACCCTGGAGGCCTGGTGGTCTTTTCTTACCCTGGTACAAAGGTGCTGTCAAATGAAGTCCAGAGACCAACCCATACTGGGTAATCCTAATTTGGTTATAGGGGGGTCGGGTACTTGGTCACCGGTGGTCTAATTATTTGGGTGGCTTAAGATTGATTGATACACAGCAGGGAGATAAAACAGTTCTACCATCATAATGCGAGGGATTGTCCTTTTTCCAAAGGTTGCAGCTTAAACAAATGATAGCTGGGTTCCGGAAGGGGATGGGGGACTTTTCAGATAACTTCCTCGCGTGGGGAAATCTAAGGGAAGCCTTCCGGAAAGCTCACCCACTCTCACTAGTTTATAAACTTCTCCTGGACTTCCTGGGCCTGAGCACTTCTACACAAATTCCTTACTGGGACAAGGTGCTGGCTCCTAAAATTCTTAGGTGGGAAAGCATTTGGAAGGCCACTAAATACAATGTGATTCCCAAATATAGAAACATGCAGATTTTTGTGGTTCACAACATATATTATACCCCTGTAAAGCTATATGGTAGAGGGTTGAGACAGACAGATCTGTGTTTCAGGTGCGAGAAGGAGGTGGGTGACCTGTTACATGTAATGTGGGGTTGCAGTAAAATCTCTCCCTTATGGAGGGAGATTAAACGGGGTATGGATCCAATGCTAGACTATACGGCTTTTATAACTCCAGAAGTATGCGTTTTGGGTGACTTTTCTCAGATTACAGGGACTGCACCCAAATTTCACCTTTCCTTAATGGTGTCGGTAGTCAAGGCATTCTTAGTAAAGCATTGGAAGGACGATCAGGTTTGTGCATATGAACAATGGGTGAGAGAAATGCTGGGGGTACTGGTCAAGATAAAGAGACACCTTTTCTCGGAGGGGAGACAGGAGCTGTATGCTAAAAGATGGGCAATATTAGATGCGATCTACTCCCAGCAAGTCACAAGCTCTGTAACACAGGTCTGTCTGTCAGGCAAGGATTAGCAAAAGAGTATATGCTGGAGTGTTTAATGCCTATATTGTTTTGTGCCTTTTATACCTTGTTTATTTCCTTTTTTTCCCCAATAACTTGGGTAATGTCAACGGGTCAAGCTGAGTCTATTACTAAGGTTAAAGGGGATTGGTTGTGGTCTGCAAGGGCTTAAGGGATTGGGGACTCTCTTTCTAGGGGACACACTGGGAAGCCGTCCGGGAGTATTTAGGCTTTATGCGAGCCGCAGGTGATAACACCCCTGCAAGTGGACTTATAAGGGAGGTTAGAGTTTCTGGGGGATTTTTAGCACTGGTCAGTGCACTATACTAAGGCACTATTGATTTTGGAAATTTGACCATAATATGGGGCGGCTCCTCAGTGTGTTTGTACATAGGGGCTGTACATAGTTTGCATAACCAGTTTTGGGTTGTGTCCCTGGCCTGGCCAGGTATATGTAGTGTACGTGTGTCTGTTTGTCTGATTTTCTGAAAATAAATAAATGTGTTTTAAAAAAAAAGAAAATGTTACCTTACCATTATACTTTTCAATAAACAATACCACACCCAGCTTCAGAGGTCATCTCTGTATAGCAGTATTCCACCATGTTATTCTAGTGACAGACATTTATAACTATTGCTGAACACCTCACACAATTTCTGCACCATTTCTCTCTGCTGTCCATACTATTAAAATCCAGAAAGCAGAAGAAATTTCTCAAGAAATCATAGAAATATCAGAAATAGATAGTGTCTGTGGCTCCTAACACAATTGTGAAATGTAACACAAAGCAAACCCCCACCATTAATAGTGTGTCACTTTCATACCAACTATTACCTTGCTGTGACACTGATGTTCACTAAACTGTCACATGTAATTACCTCCAGCCACCCTAGGCAATAACTCAATAACATACATATCTAGAATAATGAGACAAACAAGTTTTTGAAAAATTAAAACTATATATATATATATATATATATATATATATAATTAGTAGCAAAAATAGAAAACCTATTTTACAGAAATGTTTAAAAACTCATACATAACTAAATATACAGGTAACTTAAACAGAAGGAAGGAATAAATGCAGAAAAAATAAATAAAACATTAAATAAAAATTCTGTGAAAATAAATAAAAGTGTTGCTTCACACTAAATAAATAAGAAAAGGGTGGGGAAAAATAACTGTAAATGAATTATTTTTGTTAAGAAAAACTATTTACAAAAAAGTGGCCAGGAGTGACACAGGGTTGCTGGCCGCTCAGGCTGTGGGGACTTTGGGAGACGAAGGTGTCGAGGAAGTGGACCGCTGCTCAGGAGTAGGTGCAGCTAGGTGCCCTCTCTGTGCAGCAGCTTTAGATGGTGATGTTGAGGCACCTTTGAGGAGCTTTGCTGAGCTTCTTGAGAGGGCTGGTTATCCTCTAGATGTTGCAGGTCCTGGTACAGAAGCTGGTGAATTGCTTCTGTGGCCTCCAGCTGGTTCTCAGCCAGCCGCACCATGAGACCGTGCGTGGACTCAAGCGAAGCAACAAGAGCCTCCTCCAAATCCCTCAATGACTCGATCACTTTGGTGAGGCCCCTGTTGCTCTGCTCAAGCCCACGAGTGGCAACTAAGGCCGCATGCCCTACACACCCGTGACGCTGCAGCAAATCTATTATTCAAACAACATGAAGTCTTGCTATATTATAGACCTTAGCAGTTTGTTCCAGCTCTAGAACTGCCCCGGAGTGAAATGGTTAAAACCATTCCAAAATAGAATTTTGGCACGAGAGCAGCTCTATCTGTGTCATTTCAAACTTGAACTGTCAGATTCTTTACTCCGCCTCAGTGAACAGTCGCTCCGGAGATTTCTCCTTCTGCTCGGTTCATTTCTCGGTTTAAAAAGTGTTTTCTCGGTTGGATTTAACCGAGAATAGTTTTATTTTAACCACAAAACCGTTCGGTTCAAGCTCTATCTGTGGTAACCGTAAGTAAATGAAGGTTTTGTCTGTGTGGAACTTGTAAGTTATCGGTTCGGTTTTGAACCGATCAGTGGGTTTAAAACTCATTTAAAACTAAAAGTTACTATTTTAGAGTGCGGTTCCCGGTTCTTATCGGTTCTAAAAAAACGGATTTATTACGTGTTTTTCCAATACCTGTGACACGGTTAGGAACCGATAAGGGTGTCTTGCCTGGCACTGCCGTTAAAAGGGCAAGTTTTTGGTTAGGCTGGCATTATGTCTGAGAAACCCAAAAGAAAAACCGGGCCCACTGGGTTTCAACACTGTGATGTTTGTGGGGAAGTCTTTGCCAAGGCTGACCCACACATCACATGTGTTTATTGTCTGAGGTTTGACCACCTCCAGTCAGACTGCCAGGTATGTAAGAATTTCCCTGCAGCCACCCTGGAAAAAAGATTGGGCAGGCTCAGGGAACGAGAGGCCAAAAAGTCCACTGACCGGATGGCAGCCCGGTTCGGTGCCAACCGAACCAGAGGAGTGCCCTCTGACCAGGGCCAGACTTCCTCGGCAAAGAAAAGCTGGTTCTGAGGAACCAATTCCAGTAAAGAAAACAAGAAAATCAGCAGGTCTGGAGTCCAAAATTCCTTCTCCAACTGCTGCAGAAATAGCAAAAGCCATACAAATTGTCCAGTCACTGTCTCAGGGTCCGTCAGAACCACCACTACCTGGTAAAAGGTCGGTTCGTCGGTCCAGTGGTTCAGGATTATGATATTGAGGAATTTTATGAACCAGAGGAGGGAGGAGGATTATGAACAGTATGAATGTGGCTGGGAAGGTCTGGTGTGCCCATTGAACGGACATCTCCCCAGACAGACCTTTAGAATCTCCCCTATGCTGTCTGAGTCCCCATCTCATTTTGTTTTATAAAAGTTGCTGAAACCCTCCAGCTTCCCTAGAAGAGGCTGTGGATGAGCAAGAGGAGCCTGATTTTGTAGAAATGATGGATATTCCAGAGTCTAGAGATTGTCTATTCCTTTACATAAGTCTTTTAGGAAACAAATAATTAAAATTTTAAATGCTCCTAATTCTGTGCCTCCTGTAGATAAAAGATGGACAGAAGGTATACATTGTCAGGCCCTGATACAGAATTCCTTTCTCAGCAATGCAGTCATGTTAGGTAGTTCAGGCTGCTGCCTGTGATAAAGCTAATATTCCTTGGCTTACATCCTCCTGACAAGGATTCCAGGAAGATTGATGCCATGGCAAAAAACAGTGTATGGCAGCCTCTCTGGGACTCAGGCAAGCAAATTATATGGCTTATGTAGCTAGGTATCAGAAATCTAGATGGGATACTGTTATGCAATTGGCCAAGCAGGCCCATGGCCAGCTGGCTAGTGAACTAGAACAGGTGGCTGCTGATGGCATTGAAGCCTCTAAGGTTCAGTTTCATTCTGCTGTGGATGTTAATGATGTTTCCTCTAGGGTCATGGCCACATCTGTAGCTTTTCGTAGGTTGGCCTGGCTCAGGTGTACTAGTTTGTCACAGGATACCCAGACTAAGGCTATGGATTTTCCTGTTGGGAAATTCTCTGTTTGGAGAGCAGACAGAGAATTACATGAAGAAGATGGATGAATATAGGACTACTTACAAGAGTGCCCAGGCTAAGGAGCGGCAAGCCACTCCTCAAAGGCATGCCCCCAGGGGTAGGGGTAGGCCTTTTCACAGGCCTTTCTACCAGACTCAGGCCTCCTCTGCCTATGCTCAGAGGGGCTTCTTCAGAGGCAGGGGCAGACGAGGGGTGGGCAGACCTGCTCCCAACCCCCAGCCTAAACCTCCTGCAAAACAGGCACCCTGATGGGGTGCCCAGGGCCGATTCTCCTGTACCAGTGGGGGGCAGGCTGGCTTACTTCAGTCAGAATTGGGCTTCTTTAACCTCAGACAAGTGGGTTCTGGAAGTAGTAAGCCAGGGTCTGGTTCTCAGCTTCAAAAAGTTTCCCAAGTTGAGAAGCAGACTTTTTCTACCTGCAAGTGCTTCAGAGACCCTCGCTCTGGAAACAGAGGTCTCATCCCTGTTAGCTCTCAGAGCAGTAGAAAGGGTTCCTCCCCTGCATCAGGGCAGGGGTCTGTATTCCAGATACTTCCTAACCCCAAAAAAGACAGGAGAGTGGCGGCCCATTTTAGATCTCATATATCTGAACAAGCATCTTTTGAAACCAAAGTTCAAAATGGTAACTCTGGCAATGATTTTACCTTCCCTAAGGCCAGGGGACTGGCTAGCCTCCCTGGACCTCAAGGATGCCTATTTCCATGTCCTAATCAGAAGATCCCATCGAAAGTACCTCAGATTCGAACTGCCTCAGGTCATTACCAGTTCAGAGCAATGCCCTTGGCCTACCTCTGCTCAAGGGTATTCACAAAGTGTCTAGCAGTGGCAGTGGCCCACTTAAGGAGGCAGAGGATTGCTGTTTTCCCTATCTAGACGACTGGCTCATTGTAGGCCAGTCCCCAGAACAGGTAAAATCTCACCTGCAGGTCACCCAGCAGCTTCTCACCTCCCTGGGTTTTCTGCTAAACCTACCAAAGTCGGTTCTGGAACCAGTCCAGGTACTCACCTTTATAGGGGCAGAATTGGACACAAAGCTAGCCAGAGCCTTTCTTCCCCCCAGAAAGGGTAAGGAATTTAGTGGCTCTGGCCTCTTCCTTCACTCTGCAGGTCTCTCGACCAGCAAGACACTTTCTGCAGCTCCTGGGGCACATGGCTGCATCCACAGCTGTTGTGCAGGGAGCCAGATTTCAGATGAGAGACATTCAGTTTCCCTTGAGAACCTTTTGGTCTCAGAGAAGAGACCCCCTTTCCAAGTTGGTCCCAGTGACCCTAACCTTGATCCTAGCTCTCCAGTGGTGGCAGGATCAGAGCAATTTAAGAGCGGGGGTCCCCTTCATTTCCCCTTCTCACGACTTGACTCTCACTACAGATGCTTCCCTTCTGGGTTGGGGAGCCCACATGGGCGACCTTTCCACTCAGGGAGTTTGGTCCCCCCAGGAATCTCTGCTCCACATCAATTTGCTGGAACTCAGAGCTGTCTTTTTAGCTCTTCAAGCTTTTTTCTGCATCTGTCCACGACAAGGTGATACAAGTCAGAACAGACAACACCACAACAATGTGGTACATCAACAAACAGGGGGCACTCGGTCTTCGGCCATGTGCACCGAGGCAATGAAGTTGTGGTCTCTGGCCTATTCCCTGAACACTTCCCTCATAGCAGTTCATCTTCCAGGGAAGGACAATGTCCTAGCAGATGCCCTCAGCAGGATTTTCCAGGGCCATCACGAATGGACCCTGGATCCTCAAGTGCTGGGGATAGTTTTTGCCAGGTGGGGCATCCCTCAGATAGATCTTTTTGCAGCCCCAGACAATCACAAACTTCCTCTGTTCTGTTGCAGGCTTCCAGTGCTGGGCTCAGTTCCCCTGAATGCCCTTCTTCTGGATTGGGAGGGGAAGTTCCTCTATGCTTCCCCCCCTTTCCTCTCCTATTCAAAGTACTAGTCAAAATCAGATCTCAGCCTTGCAGGGTGATTCTGATTGCCCCGGATTGGGCCAGGCAGCCCTGGTACCCACTCCTTCTGTCTCTGATAGTCCATCTTCCCCTGTGCCTCCCCAGGAATCACAATCTGTTGACTTGTGCCCAGGGAAGGGTTTGGTATCGGACCTCAATCCCTCAACCTCAAGGCCTGGCTCTTGAGGAGTTAGAGTTGCTGATTTACACCTCTCTCAGGGTGTTCTTGAGATCCTAAAGGCTTCCAGAAAGCCTTCCACTAGGGCTACTTATAGTTCTAAATGGAAAAGGTTTTCCATTTGGTGTGCTGGGAAAATATTTCCCCAGAATCTGCTGAATTGCCCATTTTGTTAGATTACATGGTACATCTTAATTCCTTGGGTCTCAGACCAGCTACCCTGAGAGTTCATTTGGCAGCTGTGTCTGCTTTTCTGTCAGCAGGAAAGTCATCCCCTCTTTCCTCTCATCCTGTGTTTTCCAAGTTTTTTAAGGGATTACTCCATACTAATCCTCCCTTTTGGGAACCGGCCCCTGCTTGGGACCTTAATGTTTGCATTGCCCAGTTAATGCAACCCCCTTTTGAACCTCTGTCTTCTGCAGAGCTTAAGTACCTAACTTGGAAAACTGTTTTTCTAGTGGCTATCACTTCTGCCAGACGCATAGGTGGATTGCAAGCCTTGTCAGTGGAGACTGACTTTATTTCTTTCCACAGGGATAAGGTAGTCCTTAGGACTAATAGGAAGTTTTTGCCTAAAGGTGGTTTCAGATTTCCATCTTAATCAATCTATCTCCCTTCCAGTATTTTTCACTGATCACTCCTCTTCGGGTGAGAGGAGGTTGCACAGCCTGGATGTTAAGAGAGCTCTTAGTTATTATACAGAGCGTACCGAAGGTCACAGGTTCGAATCCCTCCAACTTTTCCTTACCTATGGTGAAGTTGGGAAAGGCAAACCTGCCACTAAGAGATCAATAGCCAGGTGGATTGTCTCTTGTATCCAATTTTGTTATCAGAAAGTGGGCAGATCCCCGGTTTGAGGGCTCATTCTACCAGGGGTACAGCTGCGTCTCTAGCTGCTGCCAGAGATATCCCTTTATTAGAGATTTGCCAGGCTGCTACTTGGAAAACGGTACACACTTTTACCAAGCATTACTCCCTGGATGTCCAGGCCAGGAGAGATGCTCGGTTTGGCACAGCTGTTCTTCAGAGCCTATTCCCTAAGTAGGTTCTGCCCCTCCTCCATGGAGGTACTGCTGTGTATTCTGCTAATGTCTATAATATAGCAAGACTTCATGTTGTTTGAAGAAAAAATTACTCACCTTAGTAATGTTGTTTCTTCTAATGGAGTCTTGCTATATTATAGACCTCCCCCCCAACCTGCCCCTCTCAGAACCTCTACTTGGTGGGGTGTGGGCAACTTAATGTGGGCACTACTTATGTCCTGTTAGCATTTTGTCCCCTTTGGGACTTTGGGGGTGTGTATGTGTACGCGTGTGTGTGTTTTATTATACTTATGTTCCATTTTCATATTATTAGAATGGTGTTAGTATTTCTGGTCCCCTGACTTGAGTCTTGGGTGTTGGGACCATCAATGGTTGTTATTATTTAGGTAGCCATTTGGCTAGTGTAGGTTACAGCTTCCACACAGACCTTAGTGAGTTTGGCTCGTAAAGATCTGACAGTTCAAGTTTGAAATGACATAGATAAAGCTGCTCGCGTGCCAAAATTCTATTTTGGAATGGTTTTAACCATTTCACTCCGGGGCAGTTCTAGAGCTGGAACAAACTGCTAAGGTCTATAATATAGCAAGACTCCATTAGAAGAAACAACATTACTAAGGTGAGTAATTTTTTCTTTCAGCCCCTGCTGAAAAATCTCTCCTACCTGACCAACTAAATAATTAATTTTTGCTGCAGAGTCACGGGCGTGTTCGGCAGCAGCCTGGTTGCCACTCTGCACAGTCTCGAACAGCTGGATGAGGGTGATGCTGATCTTATTAAGAACGGCAAGTTGCCCTGTGTAGACAAAAGAAAATAAAACAAGACTGATGTTACTAGATGAAACTGTACTGCACTTTTCTAAAATAGACTACACAAACTGTCTGTCAACAATATATTTAATACCTCTGATGTATTCCAATCTATGCCACTTACAAAAAAAGTGAGTCGACTTAAGATTACTGTTGTCAATGTTTCTGAGGCACACATCTAGCCTCACCATCACATATACAATAATAAAAGACATATTCTACCTGAATCACATTCTGTCAACCCCACAATGGGTGCTTCTTTTCACTATCCCTTAAACCAGTTTATTAATTAGTATATCAAGTATGAATAAACTTCTAACATTAAGAAGCATCAGCACCTCTACATTCTTGCAGTTCTAACACCTACCGCACAACGATGTCATGTTGAATCATGTGCACAGTGGAACTATTGTCACTATGGAACATAGAATTACACCCAACACTAAACAGCCAGTTATACAAATTCATGTTACTCCACTTGAAAACTACTTCAAGCAGATGCCACGTTTGAAATTTCACTAATGAAAACACCAGCAGCCCCCCCCTTCCACATTACATGTGCAGACATATTGTCTATTTCAAGGACTAAATACTACACTATCACACTCTGTAACCATTTGATGTGTCTCAACACCATTCCAGTGTAAGTCTGTGATACTATGGTGGAACTGAGACATTGTTAGTCAATATCTCAACCACTGACTCATACCACTTTGGTAAAACTATGGCAAGCCGTTAGGGATATAATTCATAATTTCTGGCTGTATAGTAAAACACATACACTATATAGTGAAATACATACATCATATAATGAAATATATACATTATATAGTGAAATACATACACAATGTAGTGAACCACATATAGTATCTACTTAAATATATACATCATATAGTGAAATACATATACTGTATACTGAAATACATATATTATATAGTGAAACACATACGCTATATAGTGAAATGCTTACATTGTATAGTAAAATGCATACACTACCTACTGAACTCCACATACTGAGTACTGAAAATCCACATACACTATATACTGAAACAAATGTACTATGTATTGAAACATATACACTACCTATTGAGATACAGTACATGCACTACAGACAGAAACATCTACATAAACTATCTACTAAAACAAATACTCTATAGATTGTAACACATACACTATATATTGAAAAGAATCTTCATACATTATATACTGAAACAAATACATTATACATTGAAATACATACACTATCTATTGAAATGCATACACTACACACTGGAAAAAAAGCACATACTCTATAACTGAAACAAATACACTATATATTATATTATATATATAAGCTCTTGATCGGATTGCTCCAGTCCATGTTCGTCCCCTTCCGCTTCGCCCTCGGACCCCATGGTTTGATGGGTCGCTGAGGGAGATGCAGAAGTTGGGACGCAGGTTAGAACGTCGCTGGCATAAATCCGCCTTGGATACCGATCATCTTATTTTGTTAGAGCATTATCAACTCTATCAATCAGTGATCTCCTGTAAGAAGGCAGAATTCCTGTCCAGGGAAATCGCTGTTGCTGGGAACCGACTGGCTCAACTCTTCCGAACTGTGGACAGGCTGTGCAACCCAGCCTGCCTGCAGCTCCGTCGAGTTTTATCACAAACTGAGTGTGATGAGATCACTCGATTCTTCGTGAATAAGGTGGACGACATCAGGCGGGAGTTTTGTCTGTCTCATTCTATGGGAGATATGGTTGGTCAGTGCTCGGTCACCATGCCCGGTATTTCCTGGAGTACCTTTGACCTACCGGAGTTCGTTGACATTATGAGGATTGTCCAGGGGATGTGCCCCACGCTCTGTAGTTTAGACCTGGGCCCTACTTCCTAATTTTGGTTGTAGTGATGTTATAGGCCGGTCTTAGTTCAGATTGTCCGGTGCTCCTGGAATTGGGTGAGTTTCTAGCTTCCTGAAGGAGGCGGTGGTGACACCTCTTCTGAAGAAAGCTTCTTGGACCCGAGTCTGGCGATCTACAGGCTCATCTCGAACCTTCCTTTTGTGGGAAAGGTTATCGAGAAAGTGGTGGCAATTCAACTGGAGAACCATCTATCCATCCATAATTTATACGAACCTCTCCAGTCGGGTTTCTGTAAGAGGCATAGTACTGAGACAGCTCTGGTTCAGGTGCTCAATGATCTCCTGATGGCGAGAGATTGGAGGAACTGTTCTATCTTGGTACTCCTCAATCTCTCTTCAGCTTTTGACACTGTCAACCATGGGGTTCTGCTCTAGCGCCTGAGGTTCATCTGTGGGCTGACAGGTACAGCCCTCAGATGGTTTTCATCTTTCCTCACCAGTTGAACTCAGAGAGTTGTCTCAGGAATATTTTCTTCCGAGTCTTTCTCTCTGCCTTGTGGGGTACCTCAGGGCTCAGTGCTGTCCCCCATGTTGTTTGCAGTGTATATGCTGTCCCTCGGAGACATTGTAAGATGGTATGGGCTGAGGTTTCACTGTTATGCTGATGATACCCAGCTCTACCTGTCTTTCGCTCCCGACCAGGTGTGTGCTCTCTCAGTATTTAACAGCTGCCTCGTGGAAATCCAAGATTGGATGAGTTCCAGTGGGTTAAACTTGAACGCGGGAAAGACTGAGGTTTTGGTGGTGGACCCTGGTCACAGGATAGAGGGGTTGGGGTCTGATTTGCCATCTGGTTTATTTCTGGGGGGGTGAGCAGATCCTTACCTCTGAACGGGTGCGTGACCTGGGAGTGATACTTGACGATGGTCTGACCCTTCGCCATCAGGTGTCTGCAGTCGTCAAGTTAGCCTTTTACCATCTTAGGAACATTGCCAGGATCAAGCACCTTGTTCCGTCCAGTGACTTGCCTGTCTTGGTCCACGCCTTCGTGACCTCGCGCCTTGACTACTGTAACTCCCTGTACCTAGGGCTTCCTGGGGTTGATATCCACCGCTTGCAGCTAGTGCAGAATGCGGCTGCACGTTTATTGACTTGGGCTTCAAGGAGATCTCATATAACCCCAGTGTTGCGCGATCTGCACTGGCTGCCAGTTCAGTGGCGGCTCACCTTTAAGGCAGGTTTGTTAACCTACAAGGCCCTACATGGACTGGGTCCAGACTACTTGAAAGAACTTCTGACTCCTTATACCCCTATGCGTCAACTCTGCTTTCGGCTGATGAGGGTTGGAGATTCGAGGTTAGATTGAAGTCATCTGGGCAGGGCTTTCATGTTGTTGCCCATCCCTCTGGAATTTCTACCTTGTCAGCTATGGGAGTGCAGGACTGTGGAGAGTTTTAAGCAGGCAATGAATACCTTTCTATGGGAAAAAGCATTTCCTGATTTTCCTTGATTTTATGCCTATTTATTGTTTAACCGTGTGTGTTGTATTTGTGAAGTGCTTTGATATTTTGAAGGCGTTATATGAAATAAAATTATTATTATTATATTGAAACATCTACATTTTATATTGAAATACATACACTATCTATTGAAATAAATACACTATGCACTGAAAAATCTGCATACACTATATACTGAAACAAATATACTATATATTGAAATGCATACATTATCTATTGAAATAAATACACTATGCACTGAAAAATCTGCATACACTATATACTGAAACAAATCCACTACATGGTGAAACACATACACTTAAGCAATAATGCCTGACAGGGTGTGTGTCGTGCTGGAATAATGTCACGCCTCAGGTGGTTGGGCACGAGGCCGCAGGCTGAGTGCGTCCAACAACTGAGACATGACGTTATCCCAAACGACACACACCCTGGAGGGCATTATTGCTAATATACAATGGCTCGTTGTTATATATAAAGTAAAAAAAATAATTTTAAAGAATGTTTTTATTAGTGTGGAAAAATATTTTTGTTTCTTAAGAGGAGATGGGGAAAAAAAAGGTCATGATCAGGATCATCATCCAAAAGATCATCTGCAGGTTCACAGTGAGGCTGAGACTAGACCCGTGATGTTGTACTGATTAACATCACGGGTCCAGCCCAAGACTGACCAATCAGAGTCCAGGATTTTTTCTTGCCATTGTATAATAGATATTGAAACACACACACTGTAGACTGAAAAATTCACATACACTATATACTGAAACAAATAAACTATATACTGAAATGGACTATGTTCTGAAAATACCCATCCCCCTGCCCCTTCCCCTTGAATGGCCTGCAGCTGAACTGCTTGTCTGCTGCATTCAGTTAGGTGCTGGCTTGAGAGAATGTTTAAAACTGCTGAGCAGGTAAACAAAACAGGGCTATCTCTTATTCTACTTCTTTATGGGATTTTACATCTTGTTTTGCTTGCACACCTTTAATCATATTTCAGAACATTGTGATGTGACAAGAAACTTTCAGAACTAATTTGAAATGCTCTAGTTTATTCTTTTAAATAAGTGCTGCTTTAATTTACTGTTAGACGACACATTTGTATAGGAAGCTAATACAGGATATTCCTAACATACCTGTATACATAGGGGGCTGCATGCATTTTTCCAAGTTAAATTGTTGATTGGTTTTATGTGTAATTAATTACTGTGTAAGTCCAGCAACTTATCTGAGCTGAATGCTTGGGAAGCACTTCAGGAGCTGTGGAAATGTAAGCCAAAAACATTGCTAGTTTGTACTCTATGGACTATGTTTTGATTAAGTTTTTATTTTAATGTTTTGTTTAATAAACGTTTCTTGGTTAAGAAACAATTTTGCTGCAATCCCACAGTATTCAGTTCTCATCAGGAGTTTAGCTGGCATATGCATATAATTTGCATTGTTTTACTAAATAACTTTACTGTGATGCCTCACTGGAGGCATGCACAGTCTGTTTTGGGGTTTGAGCTTCTCAAACTGTGTTTTATTTCTTTTTTCCCATAGAGATTTTTATCTCCTTTGTCACCCTGCTACCCACTGACATCTTCAGCCCAATCACTTACAGGACATACTTGCTCTGAGATCCGCCCCCACACACACACATCCCATGTTTTAGGGCCGAGGGGAGGGCCATAGCCATTGACAAGGAGACACATATTAAGACAGGAGCAGAGCCTGGTTAGCAGTGCAGAATCTGCATCAGGTTGTTGGATCATTCTGCCATTGGGGGTTTTCTACCTTTGGTTTCATCCCCTGGGCAGCCAAGCATGTAATGATGCAATTACACATAAAGACACATGCTTGCTTTGTGCCTGCCTGAGCCCTCCCACTTATGCAACTCCACTGCCCTGCCAGCCCTCCTCAGCTAGGTGGATGTTGAAGAGCAGGGTTGTCAGACTTCCCCTCATTGAGAGGAGAGCATTCCCTGAGATGCTCAATCATATCTCCCCCCAGCAAACCCCTGTGCAACCCAGGTCCACCCCCAAAACTGGTCCACTGGCATGGGAGGCAGTGCAATCACTACCAAGCTGCTAGGCCATCCCACCAGACTGTGTTTTTATAAGTAAATAAAGACAGCATATAGGTAAAAGAAGAAAAAAAAAATCTATTTTAACTAGTCTGTTATAAACATTTTAAGTCACATCACAATGTTTTGAAATCGGATAAAGGTTTTGCAAGCAAAATATGATAAAACAGTACATAAACAGATAGCTAAGATAACCCTTTTATGTTTACCTTCTGCATCTTAAGAGGCATCGGCCAGGATTTTTAGTCAATTAGGGCCCCATTTTCAGAAGGTTAGCGTGCAGAGCTAAACATTACACTGTGGGAACAGCATGGTTGGATTGGTGTCATATTCAGCATCACCTGATGCTACCCTGATCATGTGCATGTGCATAGGTACTACTACAGCCATGCAAATGAGTAATCCTCTCCTGCATACAGAGCACAGTGCTGAATAAAAGGTTTCCTTAGTGACCATAAGTACCCCCCCCTACATTTTATACTCAGGCTCTAGGCTTCTAGTCCCTAGATGCTTGAGTTTGCACTTTTGGTTTGAACCCGAGCTGCCATGTCCATAGCACTCTTTAAGTTTTCTAAGGTCCCCACTCATTCTCTCCATCTGCACCTGTCAACGCTATTACAGATTGTGGTGTCATCTGCAAAAGGCACATCTTCCCTTCCAGTTCTTCTGTTATGCCACTTATAAAGACACTGAAGAGGACGTGTCCCATTACTGAGCCCCTCCGCACCCTACTGGTCACTCTCTCTCCTCACTGGAGTGAGTGCCATTTATCACCACCTTCTGTGGCTGTGCGCTGTCTCAGGTGCAGCACTAAGGAGTGCACAACACTAATCTGAAAATGGGGCCCAATACCACTATAACAGAATTAGCACTGCATTGTGATCAGCATAGCTGGTACTGTTTTAAAAAGCATTCTTCTGTGCAGTGCTAACCTGTTAATGTGGCATTACATATTTTTTTTTTTGCACAGGATTACTAATTGCAACCAGGTGCTCATACAACTGGGGGTTACTCTAATGCATATAAGGTGTACAGGTACTGTATATTAAATGCTTTCTTGAAGTGCTAACACACTGCATGGTTAGTGCTAGTTAATGATTCTAGGAATCGTGTTTTAACTGCACAAACGCAGCCTGCCAGCAACCCACACACACACATACACACACTGTCAGTTCTGGACACAATAAAAAAATAATTCTTTGGTAGTCCCCCACTCACCTAATCCAGGTAGAGTTAGAACATTTATTCCTCATTCCTGCTGTTGTTATACTACACATATTTCTCCACTTGTCTGATGCTGGGGAAAACAAGTTTTAGCGTCAACGACTGGCTGGAAAATAACTAAAAATACTAAATTGTTTGTTGGGCCATTAGAAGGAAGAGGCTACTAAAGAGTAGAACTTCAGTGAAGACTCTTGGGGGGGAAATACTGGGGACAGTCTGTGCACCTTTTTCAGCAACCAGTGAGGTGTTGGGGGAACCTTGTACATGTTAATTTTGGTTGACAGTTGCTCCTGCCAATGGGAAGCTGCCAGAAAGCTCCCAAGGGGGAAGAACTTTGGTTTTAAAGTTCAGTTTGGTGGGAGCCCCTCCACAGGGAGGGGGTCTCCAGCCCCTAGGGAGAAGGTGGGGTTGTGGGGCTGTGAGGGGGGCTGCCAGCCATCTGTCCCCCGGAGCTGGTTGTGCCTTTCCCCATCTAGAGAGAAAAGAGAGGATTTTGCAGGCAGCTCTGCAGAGAGGGAGATCTGCAGTATTTTGTTGCTGCCATAGAACTTGCACCACAGCGATGAAATTGTTCAGAGTACAGATTAAATGGATTGAGAAAAAGGATTAAGAAAATGGATTTGTGTCAAGAGGATAGGGAGAAAGCCTCTTCAGTATTATCTGCGACATCGGTGAGACACGGATGATCAAAGATTTTTGATGAGAGAAGAAAAAGTGTAAAAGGTTCTGGCTGGCCCTGGCAATGACAAGACGTCAACAGGAAAAGGGAAAGACAAGGTTAAAGGACTGTTTTTTGGCAGAAAAAATGGATTGTAGAAAATGGACATGAAAACTGGATTTGAACCCAGGTTTTAAGAAGCTGACAAGACAGCCTCTTCTGTCTGGAGTTGATTAGCACCTGCATGGTGAGAAATGGGACTTTCTTGATGTATTTTTGAAAAAGAGTTGCTGAACTTGTGTGTGAGCCAGACTACAAGAGTGGCCACTGTGTTGGAGTTGAAAGACTGTGGGGGCAGGGGGATGAGCGGGTGCTGTCTGGGTGGGTGCCTGCTGTCTGCTCCTGAGATGCAGCAAGATGGGAGACTTGTGTTAAATCCCTGTAATTTCAGACTCTGCACAGCGCCCCCAGAGCCTGATATTCGAGAAAGTAGCTGAGACTGCTTGACTACACAGAGTAGCAGGTAACTAAGGAAAGAATGGAAATGATCTGAAGAATCAATCCTAAACATGCTAGGTTGGGAGCTCGTGACCCTATCAAGTGGGACTGCTGGCAGTAAGGGATTATGGGTTTGCGCCGGGTGCTGGGGTGCTCTTGACCTGTGGGGGAGCCAGACTGTGAGCATGCTCCCATGTCTGGGTCCCTTGTGGCTGGTGGGTCTTGTATGATGCCCTGCAGTGGGCCTCTGTGGGCTGGGGGGACAGGGCTGCAAGACCTAGGGCTGCACTGAAGATCCAAGCTGCAGCTTCCACACCTTCAAGTGTTAGGCATCAGTCCTGATTCTGCATCTACTGATCCATCCTCCCCAGGACTTCAGTCATGTGTTTCATCCTAGGACTAATACAGCAGAGCTGTGAGTGAGGGCAGGAATTGCCCTGCACCTGGGGAATATTTTATATATATATATATATATATCTGTGTTCAAGTCCACTGGCGTTGAAAGCCAGTTCAAGATTTAAAGACATCAAGGGAAACATGTTGGGGGGGAGTTGTTTGGTTCAGGTAGGTGTGCCAATGCCAGCCAACCAGCTGCACCTCAGGCCTGCCTCTTGGCATTTAGGTATTCGGGGACAAAATTCAGGGGGTGCCTTTTTTGAACTGATACCAGTGGGTTTGGGTTTGGTAATACCTGCAGCAGTTAGATAGTCCAGTAGTTTGGTGGCTGCATTATCAAAAGGTGATCTGGGTTCAAATCAAAGGGGCATGCTGTTTGGGAAATGTTTTTTTTTTTTTTACCAACTCTTTTTCCTCTGATCACTGGAGATGTGTCCTCTCTCAGGCATCATCCCCAGTTCTCTCCCACCCAACCTGCCCCCATGCCCACACTCTGGGTCCCCTTCTGAGGCTCTGCTAATGCCTACCTCCGTCTGGCGAGAGACCTCCCTGGCTTATCCATAGGGCAGGACTGCCACTTCTTCTGGCACCTAAGACTTCCAGTATCATCCAGGCAGAGGAGGCATGCAGAGGATTGGGACCAGGTGGGTGGGGTCCAGCAGTGGGTATGAGGCCAAGGTGCATCATCACCAACCACAACTCTAGGGTGTTTCCTTGTTCATTTAACAGAGTTACAATGGTTTTAAAAAGCCCTAAGGCAGAATATTCAAGCTTTTTTGTGAGTGTTAGTGAGGTTATCAATTTGCTAATCCTAATTTGCACCTCTAAAGCAGGATAGTACTGCACAGAGTCATATGATTGCTTGGTTACCAAGTCACTAGCCCATTTGAAAGGGGCCCTAATCCATCCTTGTGCACCTGTGTAAAGCAGCTGACAGCACCTTGCACATAGGCACATCGGCATGCTGGGAGGGTTGGGGAAGTGTAGCTATCCATTAGTGCAACACTAGTTACTGGTTCCCCAAACCAGGTGTTATGGACTGTGAATTCCTACACTCCCAACACCTGGCCATGTCAGGCTACCACTAGCCCTGGTTCCTCCACTGGTACATGGCATAACTGTCCCAGTGTCCAGTGCCCCCCCCAAATTGCATGCCTATGTAATAAAACATCTGTCCCATGTGTCCAGCAGACAGCAGACCCCCACCACTGATCAACTGGGCCCCAATCAGACATTTGATAAGATCAGTTATTCCTGGTACCATTTGTCTGATGTCCAGACCAGGGTTCCCACGTGTCCCAATTAGTAGTCTGGCAAGAGCTGTAATTCTTCCATACCAGATCCTTGGTGTTGGTGATTCCTGCCCCATAAGTATAATATCTACCCCCGACCAGCCCACCCAGTACCACTACAGCTGCCCCTTGCCCCTCAACCTATGGTGTGCGGCGACCAGCATAGACCCTCCACTCACACCCAAGCAGCCACCAACTGAATGACAGTTCACAATCAGAGGCCTACTGTAGTAAAAGCTGTTTCTATAGTAGGTGTGCAATCCTAAACACAGAACACTGAACTTGCCATCAGAAAAGGACCACTTGGCCTACCTAGTCTACCTAGATGTTTCCTGCCTCATCTTCCTCCTCACATGTTGTCTGATCTCCATTGACCCTCCTACCTCTTCTCTAATATACCGCTATGTCTACGCCACACATGCTTGAAGCCCCCTACTGTTTTAGCCTCCTCCATGTCAGCTGGTAATCTGTTCCAGGCATCTACCAATATTTTCACATATCTCTCTCTTGCTCCCACCCCAGCTTCATTGCATATTCCCCCTGGTCCTGGTGCTCTTTCACATTTGAAAGTGACTCCCCGGACCCTGTTCACTCCTGTAAGATACCTTTAGGCCTGTATCATGTCACTTTCTCTTTCCTCTCTTCTAGGGTGTGCATGTTGAGATCCTCTGTAATCTCCTCTTAGGGTTTCTCTGTAAATCCTGCACCATTTCAGTTGCCCTCCAGTTGACTTCCTCCACCCTGTCTATGTTTTTCTGAGGTTTGTTCCCAAAATTTATTGCACTCCAGGTGGGGTCTGGCAACACCACCTCCAACCTCCTGATGGAGATACCCTCCCTGCACACCCCAGCATCCCACTAGCCCTACTCACTGCTTTGCAACAGTGCCACCTAGAGGTCCTCAGACATAACAACCCCAAGATCCCTTTCCTGTTTATTGACTGTCAATAACCACCCCCCCATCCTATACTCAGCTCTTGGTTCCTATGCCATCAGTGCATGATTTTGCAGTTTTTGGCATTGAATACAACTGCCATGCTTTTTACCACTCCTCAAAATTCACAAGATCCCTGATCATTCTCTTCACCACTCCTCGGTGTCTACCCTATTGCAAGTGTTGACATCATCTGAAAAAAGGCATACCTTCCCTTCAGTTCTTCTGCAGTGTCCCTACATTCAGAAGGATTGGTCCCAGTAGTGAGCCCTGTGGTACCCCACTGATCACTCTCTCATCATTAGAGTGAGTGCCGTTAACCACCACCCTCTGTTTCTTATCCATTTACTAGCTACTGTACTAATTGGAAGGCTACAGTCTGTAGTTTAAGGGGGTGGTGCAACTGGACACATTCCCATTCAGCCCATTTAAGGGCTGCTCTCCTCACTCCACACACAAGTATTTTTTCCTTGCCCCTTCATCCACCCCTCCATCTTCCCTTGTCAATCTTCACCATTCATTACTTCCTGGGTGTAAGCCGGGCGGCGCTACGTCACGAGAGCTTTTTTTTTTTTTTAAAGCCTAGCTAAGCACCACCCTCGAGGTAGCGTCATCGTCATCTTGCGAGCGGTGACGTTAGTAGCGTACGACTCCCTCCTCCAACTCAGTTCTGTTTCTCCCGTCCGAGGCAGCACCTGTTGCGGTAGCTCAGTTAAAGTGCGATTCGCCGACCCTTTTTCTACACTCGACGCCTACGGTAAGACTGTTCTTTTTTCTTTGTACGGCGCGGTGTATTTCCCACTGTGTTTAACCTTGTTTATTTCGCGTTATGTCCGGTTCTGGAGCGAAACGTTCTAAGACGGGCCGTGCCCCTATGCGTCGGTGCTCCTGCGGCCGGCATTTCTCCATCTCGGACCGGCATGACGTTTGGCTTCGTTGCCTGGGACCCAACCGCTGACATGGATTCGATGCGGCACCTGTTTCTCCATGGACCGCCGTCCTTGTAGTCTGCGCTGTTCAAGCTCGCAAGACCCCGCCTACTGGGACGACGTCATCAAGGGACGCCCAGGTAAGGTCTCTAGGCCCATCCTCGGGTCCCTCCCGGCCTATACGGTCCGAGGAGGAGGGGTCTCGCTTTCTTGGTGAGTGTTCTCTCATGGTGTCGGGAGCGTCTGGTCCCTCCCGGGATAGCGCAGCGCCCGACACCGCCGGCAGTCACCTCTTGAGGTGCAGGCTCTCCGTGTCGCAGGGCTCCTTGTCTGTTGGGCCTGGCTCGGTGGACTACCGCCGCCTCGGCGCTGTTCTCGATCCCGCGCCCGTCATGTGCTGGTGATCAATGCGGCGCTGCCCGGCGCGCTTGTTTCGGATCCGGGCCCGTGATTGGGCGCGGCGATTCACGGCGCCGCTTTGGATCCCGTGCCGCTCGTGGCGCCGGTGATCGAGCGGTGCCATTGGCGGTGCCGTTTTGGCCTCGGCGCTGTTTGCGGTGCCGATGGACATGGCGGCTCGCCCGACAGTGCCGCTCGCCTCTGGCGCGCCGGTGGCGCCGTCTTCCCCTCCCCGGCAGTGCGGGCCTGCTGGAGCCGGGCTGGGGGTGGGGTTAGGCCTTCCTGCTGCCGGGCGTGGGGGGGTGTTGTCAAGGCTCAGTACCGGGCTGTCAGGCCCCGTAGCCTCGGGACCCTGGGTGGCCAGCATCGTGTCCTGCTGGTCTCATCCTCCTCGGAGGACGATGACTTGATGTGGACCCATCCTGCACCCCCATTCTTCTGGATTCTGGGTCCTCGTGGCTAGGGGTACCAGGCGGCGAAGCGGCCCTCCTCTGTCCCTTTGCCGTTGTCCTCCTGAGGGTTCCTCGGCTGGGGTGGCCGAGGGCCTGGGGGTGTATTTAGGGGCACGGAGGGGAGGCCCTCTCTAGGCTCCGGGTGACAGCTACCCCCGGGGTGCTGTTGCCTCCTCTAGGGACAGGGGACGCTTGCAGGTCGAGGAGGAGGGCCTCTCAGAACTGAGGGTTGAGGGGCAGGTGGCCTGCTGCCTGGTCTTCCTTGGTCACCCTCAGGGGGATGGCCAGAAGTCAGAGTGCAGAGCCCCACCTCCCCCTGTGGTTCCTAGGGTGTCCTCTGGCGGCGTGTGTGCGGACTGCCCTTCTGGATCCATGCAGTCTCAAGTCGTCACAGGGAGTTTCTCCCAGGGCTCTTCCAGGCCCGCTTCTCAGAGTTCCGCTCTGCGCCTGGTTTGATATCCGGGATCCCTCCACTAGGGCTCCCTTCCCTGACTTGAGAGCCCTCGTAGAGCAGTTGCCTCGGAGGTGCCCTCTCCCATCTCTCTGCCTTCACCTCCCCGCCTGGGCCATGTCGGTCCTACGGGGCCGTTATCCTGGGAGCAGTTCAGGGTTCGCGTGGCCTTCCTCATATGTTAGTTACATGCATGAGGGGTCTTTCGACTCCCCACCGCCGCAGGAATCTTTCTGGACATTCCAGTTCCCATCATCCTCATCTCCTCCTCTGAGGGAGAGGAACCCCTGCTCATCTGTCCTGTTGCTGATTTCACAGAATATCAGCGCTTCTCTCGAGGATGGTGAGGGATCTCCGATTTCCTACGTTCGGAGAGACAATACCGGATCAGACGCTGTGAATTCCTTGGTGAATTCATAGTGCCCAGCATCTGGTGGTACCTTCCTGGCCTATCCTTCCAGGAGGCGCCTGACCGTCCTGGCAGTTCCCTGCTGCTTCTTCCCTGCCCTGCGGGACTGCTGCGAGGTATTGCCCCTCTGAGTCTCTAGGTTCCTTCCCAACCCGGCCCTCAGGTTTGGTATACCCGATACTCCTTCTGGGCGCCATATGTTTCGGCGACGATCACCACCGGATTCTGACTCTCTCTCCAGTTCGACCGCTAGCTAAGAGTGTCTCTTCTCGTACAGTGCATGTGTTACATCACATCAGGCTCACCACGCTGCTGGCAACCGGGTATCTGTGGTCGATGATGTCCCAGCTGCTGGCATCTGTGCCTGACACGGAGCAACCAGACAAGCCGCTGCCCCTCCGCTGTAGGCTCTGGCTGGCAAGACACTGCCAAGGGCATCTTATGATGCCACGAGGTGGCTTTCAGGCTTGCGGGACAGCTCTGCACTTATGTGGCGGACGGCATGGCTTCGCCTTTTCCAGGTTGTCACCCCTGGCCCGGTGTAGGCTGATTCGCCCGCCTTCCGGGGACCTGTCTTTTCATCCAGAGCTAGAGACTTTACAGGGGCTCCATCCGCCTCTCGCCCTCGGGAGGCACCTCCTAGCTCTTCTCCCACTTAGGCTTAAATAAGCCAGGTCTTCTCCTTCTGCTTCTCACCAGCAGAAGGTTGGGGTCTTGTTCCTCAGGGTATGGCTCTTCCTCCAGGGAGGAGGAGCTTGATTCACTCAGGAAGTATTGAATGGTGAAGATTGACAAGGAAGATAGGAAATTACTTACCCACCATATTTCTTGATCTTCTTGTATCTTCACTATTCATTACTTACACCCACCCACCATCCCCTCAGTATTCTCTTCCTGTGGCTTTCTCCATCTCCCCGCCTCCTTCCTCTCTGCAAAAACAAAAACAAAAAAAAAGTTTTTGTCTTAATATATATAGGAAAAGTTTAATTTTCCAAAAAAAAAAAAACTTTCTTGGGGGTTTCACTTCTCCAGAAAATTACTTACCTAAGATTTTATGGGTCATCTTGTGGATTGAATGATGATCAAACTTGCACAACTATCTCTTGCCATTCTTCTGGCAAGATACCTCGGGTTTTTGGCCTGGCTCAGGCTATTCAGTTTGATCCTGCAATTCCGTGTTCCGATAGTTGCCCTGCAATCAATCCCCCCCTCTATTCTTGCCTTGCAGAGCAGAGGAACGGGCACGTCTATTCCTTTTTTTCCTTTTGCAAAAAAAAAAATAAATAATAAATGCTGAGGGAACTCTCTTCGACTGTTCTAGGCATCTTGGTATCGGGGTCATGCATCTAATCTACAAAATCTTATCTGAAAAAAAAAAAGGAGAGGTAGACAGGAAGGCAATGAGAAGGTAGGCTATCCTTCTTCTAGTTTGCTTGTTGATTTCTCCTTTTAAGTGTCCTCCTGGACAATTTTTGCAGAAGAGCAGTGCTGACCATAGCCGATCCCAGCCAGCCTAAGCCTTGCCTGCCTTGGCCAGTCAGTTTGAGTCCCATTTCTATCTTAAAAACGCCTGAAAGGCTTCCTTTTCCATTTCTAAACCCCTGAGCAGCGCTCTCTTGCTGCCTGGGTTTTATTCTTCCCTCCTCGGTTGTCCTCCAGTTAAAGGCCTTCCGCAGCCGGGAGCCCGAGGTGGGTATCAAGAACAATGGCATGTTGAAGATGAGGACTATGCCCTCCTGAGTCTGTCTAGCGGTTCGTGAACCCTCTCTTCAGCTCTATCTCCGAGGATTCTTGCTTCCCCTTTTAGTCGAGCTTTCAGCTGTAAGCTAACTTTGCTCGTTGGGCATTCTGGTCCCTTCAACATCCCATCTCTCTTCTCTTTCTTCTTCTTCTTCATTTTCTCATTTCCTTACTTATCTCTCCTCCCAGAGTCGCCCAGGTAAGGAGGCCCTACAGTCCCTAGGCTAGGGATACTCTTATCTCCTCTGTCCTTCCTCCATCAGCTTATTCCTTTTTCAGTTCATTCTTCCTTGCTTTGCTATCCCTCGGCTATCTTGCCTCGCTATCTTTATTCTCTGCTTTCTCTTTTGCCTCTCCGGCTCACAGAACTGAGTTGGAGGAGGAGTCAGTCGCTACTAACGGCCGCCCCTCGCGCATGACGCATCACGTCACTCTCGAGGGCGGTGCCGTTAGCTAGGCTTTTTTAAAAAAGCTCCCGTGACGGGTGCGCGCCTCCGGCTTACACCCAGGAAGTAATGAATGGTGAAGATACAAGAGAAGATCAAGAATTACGGTAGGTACGTAATTTTCCTTTCTCCAGCAGCATGCCTTTCTTTCCCATGGGCTTCTTCCTAAAATTCCATTAGCCAAAGGAATCACTCCTGCGTACCTCAAGGGTGGAACCCTCCTCAGGGTTCTACCTTCATACATACAGAGTGGTATATCCATGGATAGAGAGTGAACAGCCAAAGATTATCTGTGTTACACAAGCACAAACCAGTTGCAGGCACACTGAACCAATTAACCATTTTGGATCCCACCCCTAGGCCATTCAGTTTCTTTATCAGCCTCCTGTGTGGCACAGTGCTGAAGGCCTAGCTAAACTCCGGCTCAATCATGTCCACTGCTCTCCCTTTATCTATTTCCCTGGTCATCCAGTCAAAGAAATCTACCAGATTCATTTGGCATGACCTTTCCCCTGTGAATCTGTGCTACCTGTGATCTTGCAGCCCACTGGATTCAAGATACTCTTAACAGTCTCTCTTTTAGTATGGATTCAATTAATTTCCCCATGACTCAGGTAAGACAGACCAGGCTATATTTGCTAGCCTGCTCCCTGCTGATGCTCTTACAAAATGGAACTATGTCTGCTCTCCTCTAGTCCTCTGGAACCACTCCTGTTTCCAGTGAGTTGCTGAATAAGGCCATGCGTAGAACAGCAAGCACCTCCCTGCCTAGTTCCCTTAATACCCTTGGGTGTATCCATCCAGTCTTATGGCCTTGTCCACTCTAAAATTTGAAGTCCCTTTAATAATGCTCTTTCCTTTGAAAATGGACTTGTTTCCACTTCCCCCTACAGTGTTCGTGCTGCTGCTTGGTGAACTGTCCCTGTCTCTCTCCTCTGTGAAAACTGTAGAAGTACCTGTTCAGGAGGTATACTTTTAGTAATCCCTCTGTGCAGTCTCCTTTGTCATTCTCCTTACCCTCAGAATCCATCCACTTTTTCTCTTGCTTATGTACCTGAAGAAAGTCTGGTCTTCTTTGATACCCTTTGACTATGCTTTCTTCTATCTGAGCTATTGATCCCTTCATTACCTTACCTGCTTCCCTCTGTTTTACCTGATACAACTCTCTATCCTCATTCTTCAGTGTTTCATCATACCTCCTGAATGCCACCCTTTTACAAGCTTCTAAAGAAGGCTATTCAGATGTATCTCCCCATGTCAGTGAAGTCTGCCTTCTTGAAATCCAAAATGTTTGCCATCGTGTGACTGGACTGGGTCCTGGGTTCCATGCTAAACTACACTATGTGGTGGTTGCTGGATCCCAGTTGTCCCTCCACACAGATATCTGAATTTTGTCCCCATTGGTCAGTATCAGGTCAAGAATGGCCTTTTATCTGGACTGCACAAGCTGCCTTAGACCTGCCCCGTAGGAATCCAGGATGCTTTGGCTGAAGCAGCTGCCTGGTGACCAATCCACTTCAAACAACATGAAGTCTTGCTATATTATGGACATATGCAGGAGACTCAACTCTTCAACTGTTCGAGGTGAAAGAGTTAACTTTCCATGCCAGGCATGGAACGCTGAGCTCGAGCTCAGTTGAAACTCTGTCTGTTGTTCTTCAAACTCAAACCGTCAGATTCTTTACTCTGCCTCACTGAACAGTCGCTCGGAGATTTCTCCTTCTGCTTGGTTCATTTTGTCAGTTAAAGTATTGTTTTTCTCGGTTTTCGACCGAATTTAAACCGCAACCGGTCAGTTCAGACTCTGTCTGTGGTATTGTGAGTACTAGATAGGTTTTACATTAATTTCTATTCTGTGTGTAACTTGTAAACGGTTTATTGGTTCAGTTTGAACCGATCAGGTTGTTTAAAATATATTAATCTGTCATTTAGAGTGTGGTTACAGGTTCTTATCGGTTCTAAAAAAAATGGATTTTATTACGTTTTTTTCCACGACCCGTGACACGGTTGGGAACCGATAAGAGGGTCTTACCTGGTGGACTGCCATAAACGGGTAAGTTTGGTTAGGCTGGCACTATGTCTGAGAAACCCAAAAGAAAAACCGGGCCCACTGGGTTTCAACACTGCAGTGTCTGTGGGGAAGTCTTTGCCAAGGCTGACCCCCACACCACCTGTGTTTATTGTCTGGGGTTTGACCACCTCAATGCAGACTGCCAGATTTGTAAAAATTTTCCTGCAGCTACCCTGGAAAAGAGAGTTGGTAGGCTCAGGGAAAGGGAGGCCTAAAAGTCCGCTGAACCGGATGGCAGCCCGTTCGTTCCAACTGAACTGGAGGGAGTGCCTCTGATCAGGGCGAGACTTCCTCGGGCAAAAGGAGATCTGACTCTGAGGAGTTGGTTCCAGCAAAAAGGACTAGAAAATCAGCTGGTGTGGAGCCAAAACTTTCCTCTCCAACCACTGAAGAAATAGCCAAAGCGATTAAAATTGTCCAGTCATTTTCCCCGGTTCCGACCGAACCGGCACCATCAGGTAAGCGTGGGGTTCGGCGGTTCCACCAGTTCAAGAGTACAATTTAGAGGAATATTATGAACCGGAAGAGGAGTATAGAGGAGAGTGAATGTGATTTGAAAGTCTGGATGTGCCTATTGACCCGGACATCTCCCCAGACAGACCTTTCAGAGTGTCTCCTCCTAGGCTTTCTGAGTCCCCTCTCATTTTATGTTTTATAAAAAGTGTTGAACCCTCCAGCTCCCTATGGAGGAAGCTGTATGATCAAGAGGAGCCTGACTATGTGGAAATGATGGATATCCCAGAGTCTAGGAGACTGTCTATTCCTTTGCATAAATCTTTTGGAAAACAGACAGTTAAAATTCTAAAAACTCCTCACACTATACCTCCTGTGGATAAGAGAATGGAGAAGAGGTACACATTGTCAGGCTCTGATACAGAGTTCCTTACACAACAATGCAACCATGTTGGGGTAGTACAGGCTGCAGCCTGTGACAAGGCAAATATTCCCTTGGCTTCACACCCCTGACAAGGACTCCAGGAGGATTGATGCCATGGCAAAGAAACAGTACATGGCAGCATCCTTGGGACTCAGACAGGCAAATTATATGGCTTATGTTGCTAGATATCAGAAACCTAGATGGGATACTGTTATGGCTTTAGCAAAACAGGTCCCTGCAATAGCTTGCTAAGGAGTTGGAGCAGGTGGCTGCTGATGGTATTGAGGCATCCAAGATGCAATTCCATGCTGCAGTGGACTCTAATGATGTGTCATCGAGAGTCATGGCTACATCTGTGGCACTTCGCAGAATGGCTTGGCTCAGATGTACTAGCCTGTCACAGGATACCCAGACTAAGGCCATGGATTTTCCTGTTGTGGGTAATTCTCTGTTTGGGGAGCAGACAGAGAATTACATGAAGAAAATGGATGAGTATAGGACCATCTATAGGAGTGCACAGGCCAAGGAAAGGCAGGCCACTCCTCAAAGGCAGCTTTCCAGGGGCAGGGGCAGGCCTTTTCATAGGCCTTTTTACCAAGCCCAGGCCTCCACTTCTGCTTATGCCCAGAGGAGGTTCTTTAGAGGGAGAGGCAGACGGGGTACAAGCAGGCCTGCTTCCACCCCTCAGCCCAAAGCCCCTGCCAAGCAGGCACCCTGATGGGGTTGCCAGGGCCGATTCTCAGCTACCTGTAGGGGGCAGGCTGGCTTACTTTGTCCAGGACTGGAAGTCTCTGACATCAGACAAGTGGGTCCTGGAAGTAGTAAGCCAGGGACTGGTTCTCAGCTTCAAAAAATTCCCAAAGATGAGAACCAGATCCTTTCCACCTGCAAATCCTCCAGAGGCCCTTGCCCTAGAGGCAGATGTCTCTTCCCTCCTAGCTCTCAGAGCTGTGGAAAGGGTTCCACCCCTACACCAGGGCAAAGGGTTGTACTCAGGTACTTCCTTACCCCAAAAAAGACAGGAGAATGGCGCCCATCCTGGATCTCAGATATTTAAACAAGCACCTTTTAAAACCAAAATTAAAATGGGACTCTGGGAATTATTCTACCACTCTCTATGGCCAGGGGACTGGCTAGCGTCTGGACCTCAGGATGCCTACTTCCATATTCTCATCAGAAGCTCCCATTGAAAGTACCTCAGGTTCGAAGGCTCCCAAGGCCATTACCAGTTCAGAGCAATGCCCTTTGGCTTCACCTCTGCTCCAAGGGTATTCACAAAATGCCTGGCAGTAGCAGTTGCTGCCCTAAGAAGGCAAAGAATTGCCATCTTCCCTTACCTGGATGACTGGCTCATAGTAGGCCAGTCCCCAGACCAAGTCAAGTTACATCTGCAGATAACTCAGCAACTGCTCACCTCCTTAGGTTTCCTTCTGAACCTTTCAAAGTCAGTTCTAGAGCCTGTCCAGCTCCTCACCTTCATAGGCACAGAGCTGAACACAGAGAAAGCCAGAGCCTTCTTTCCTTTGGACAGGGCAAGGACCCTGGTCTCTCTGGCCTCCTCATTCACCCTGCAGGTCTCTCGACCAGCAAGGCATTTTCTACAGCTCCTGGGGCACATGGCTGCTTCCACAGCAGTAGTGCAGGGAGCAAGATTTCAGATGAGGGACATCCAGTTCCATTTGAGAGCCTTCTGGTCTCAAAGGAAAGACCTCTAACCAAATTGATCCAGTAACTCAACCCTGATCCAAGCCCTACAGTGGTGGCAGGATCAGAGCAATCTGAGACAAGGGTTCCCTTTGTCACTCAGTCTCACTCCTTAATCCTTACTACAGATGCATCCCTCTTGGGGTGGGGAGCTCACATGGGCGACCTCACTACCCAGGGATTGTGGTCCCCTCAGGAATCTCTGCTCCACATCAATCTGTTGGAACTCAGAGCAGTTTTTCCTAGCACTTCAAGTTTTTTCCACATCTGTTCAGAACAAGGTTGTACAGGTCAGAACAGACAACACAACCACAATGTGGTACATCAACAAGCAAGGAGGCACTTGGTCTACGGCCTTGTGTGCCGAAGCAATGAAGTTGTGGTCTCTGGCTTACTCCCTGAACACTTCCCTTACAGCAGTTCATCAGGGCCATCATGAATGGTCACTGGACCCCCTGGTCCTGGAGGTACTTTTTGCCAGATGGGGCACCCCGGAGATAGATCTTTTTGCAGCCCCAGACAATCACCAACTTCCCCTTTTTTGCTGCAGGCCCCCAGTGTTGGGCTCAGTCCCTCTGGATGCCCTAGTTCTCAATTGGGAAGGGAAGTTTCTCTATGCTTTCCCCCTTCCCTCTCCTGTTCAAAGTGTTAGTCAAAATCAGATCTCAATCCTGCAAGATGATCCTGATTGCTCCAGATTGGGCCAGACAGCCCTGGTATCCCTCCAATGTCCTTAGAGTCCATCTTCCTGTGTCTTCCCAGGAAACACAACCTGTTAACCTGTGCTCAGGGAGGGTTTGGTACCCGAACTCAAATCTCTCAATCTCAAGGCCTGGCTCTTGAAGAGTTAGAGTTGCTGATCTACACCTCTCCCAAGGTGTAATGGATATATTGAAGGCTTCTAGGAAACCTTCCACCAGGGCTACCTATAATTCCAAATGGAAGAGGTTTTCCATATGGTGCTCTGGGAAGCATATTTCCCAGAATCTGCTGATTTACCCACAGTCCTGGATTATATGGTCCATTTAAATACCTTGGGGCTGAGACCAGCTACCCTAAAAGTACATTTGGCAGCTGTGTCTGCTTTATTTCAGCAGGTAAACCCTCTTCTCTTTCAGCTCATACTGTATTCTCCAAGTTTTTTAAGGGATTGCTTCACACCAACCCTCCATTCAGGGCCCCTGCCCCTGCCTGGAATCTTAATGTTTGCATTGCTCAGCTTATGCAACCCCCTTTTGAGCCCTTGTCTTCAGCAGAGCTTAAGTACTTGACTTGGAAGACTGTCTTTCTGGTAGCCATCACTTCTGCCAGATGCATAAGTGAATTACAAGCTTTGTCAGTGGAGCCTGATTTTATTTCCTTTCATAGAGATAAGGTGGTCCTTAGGACTAACAGGAAGTTCTTGCCTAAGGTGGTTTCAGATTTCCACCTTAATCAATCTATATCTCTTCCAGTGTACTTCACTGACCATTCCTCCTCTGGCGAGAGGAGGCTGCACAGCTTAGATGTGAGGAGAGCTCTTAGTTACTACATAGAGCGTACCAAGGGTCACAGGTTTGACTCCCTCCAACTGTTCCTCACTTATGGTGAGGTTGGCAAAGGGAAACCTGCCACTAAAAGATCCATTGCCAGGTGGATTGTCTCTTGTATCCAATTCTGTTATGAAAGCTGGGTAAGGTTCCTCCCTCAGGCCTGAGGGCTCACTCTACCAGAGGTTCAGTTGCTTCTCTGGCTGCTGCCAGGGACATCCCTATTCTAGAGATATGTCAAGCAGCTACCTGGAAAACAGTTCACACTTTTACCAAGCATTACTCCCTGGACATCCAGGCTAGGAGTGATGCTCAGTTTGGCACAACTGTGCTTCAGAGCCTATTTCCTAAGTAGGTTCTGACCCTCCTCCATGGAGGTACTGCTTTGTAGTCTGCATATGTCATAATATAGCAAGACTTCATGTTGTTTGAAGAAAAAATTATTCACCTTAGTAATGTTGTTTCTTCTAATGGAGTCTTGCTAAATTATGACCTCCCCCCCGTCTGCCCCTTTCATAACTTCTGTTTTTGGGATGTGGGTGGGCAGTGCAGTGTTGGCACTTACTAGATGCCCACCTTGTTGTTTTCACCCCTCCTTTTTTGGGGTGACTTGGTGTTGTGTTTTTCATTTTTGGGTCTCCTGACTTGAGTCTTTGTTTGGGACCAAAAAATGTGTTCTTATGTTTAGTAGTCAGTTGGCTAGTGTAGGTTTACAGCTTCCACACAGGACCTCAGTGAGTTTAGCTCGTAAAGATCTGACGGTTTGAGTTTGAAGAACAACAGACAGACTTTCAACCGAGCTCGAGCTCAGCGTTCCATGTCTGGCATGGAAAGTTAACTCTTTCACCTCCGGAGCAGTTCGAAGGTTGGGACTCACTGCATATGTCATAATATAGCAAGACTCATTAGAAGAAACAACATTACTAAGGTGAGTAATTTTTCATCTGGCATACTGAAATCCCCCAGCAGCAGGACTTCACCTTTGTTGCCATATTGTGTATTCCATCCGGAGCTCCCTGTCCACTTCTTCCCGTGCCAAGGCCTGAAGATCACCCGTTTCATATTGCTGGAACCTTTGCCAGGTTCAAGGATGACCCACAGTCTTCAGCCTCCCTGTCTAACCTGTACCTCTGTCTTCTTTATAGTCTCTCTGTCGTACAGGTCCACACTCCCTCCTTTTACCTCCATCCCTCCTGAACAGAGCATAACCTGGTACAGTAATGTCACATGATTAACAGTGTACCATGTCTCAGATGTTGCTACTATGTTTCAGGTCTTCCTCTATCAATGCCTCAGGTCTGGGTTTTATTTCCAGGCTGCAGTCATTGTTACCATGCCTTCCATGTTTTGCATCCTATCCCCTCCTTCTCTTTGCTGCTGCTCTCCTGCTTCCTTCCCCTCCCCATCTCTGCTTCATCCCCCCTCCCCAGTTGTCTTTTTTATGTGACCTAGAATTCACTGCTTCCCACTCTGCTTCTGCTCTCAGTGTCCCAGACTTTAACTAATTTTCCTGCATGTGCCCAGGGGGGTGATACTAAGTCGCCTGACCTTTCTGACTTCCCCCCCCCGGCCATTTTAAATGCTTGTCACTGAAGCATTCATACTTCTTACTCAGGTCATGTTCCCTGATGGATGCAGGCCATTATCTTTATACAGGCTTGCGTTTGTCCAGGTGGGGCCCCAGTCCCCCATGAAGCCATAACCCTCCATTCCATGCTATTCCTTCAACCAGGAGTTGAATTACTGGATGTGGAGTGCCCTAGCCTTTCCCCTGCTATAGACAGGTGGCACCTCTGAGAAGGAGATGGAGTTTTTTTTTTTACCAGGAGAGACACGCTAAGCTGAAGCTTGTTTACAGGTGTGACCTGGGAGCACAAGGAAGTTAAATGACTTGCTCAGGGTCGCACAGTATGCAAATGGAGGCTGTGGGATTCAAACCCAGGTCTCCAGGTTTGCAGCTCAGAGTCTTAAACCTCTGCGCTACACTGCCTTATTGAAGTGTTCTACTTGCTTCAGGCTTCCCCAACTTCCTAAAATCCTTTTGGATTCTAACTACTTCCACTTTGTCTCCTGCCAGGTCATTCATCCCCAGGTGGATGATAACATCCAGTTCCTCCCTCCCTCCTTGCCATTACCCTTGTGATCCTATTGATCCACCTTCTCATCCCACCGTGTAGTGCCTTCTGAAATGCACTTTACCTCCCTGTCCTTCCTGCTGGGTTCCCTTAACTTCACTCCTTGGGCAACTGAGTCCCCCACCAAGAGAAGCTTCCTCCTCCTCTGGGATTTTCTTTCCCCCCTTTCCTGGTGCTGCATTGCTGAGGATCTGCCCCTCCACCTTAGTCTCAGCTGTGGGTGCCACTGTGGGGCTAGCCCACTCCTCTAAAACAGTGAGGGAATTGCTTAACCAGACTGGTTGGGGGATGTCCTTCAGACACCTTCATAGCAACTTCCCTACAGTACCATAATGGTCCTTTTATGTTGTCTTGTGTACACCAGATAACATATAGTGGTAGCAGATTTTGGAGGTCTGATTTGTGTTTGGCCAAAGGCACCACTGTTTTTCGGGCTGGGTCTGTGGCACAATGAAACAGCATGCTGTCTATGACAGCACTGCAAAAGCGTGCCACCAACTTGAAACAATTTTGCCACTGCAATGAGGGTACTCCCCATCACTGCAGGGTATGCCTTGCCTGGTGTAACATTTAAATGAGCATGGTTGAGGCTGTTGCCATCTGTCTCTCATAATCCCCAGCAAGCCGACTTTGGGGTGCCCAATCCCCCTGTTGGCATAGTTAACCCCCCAAGATTGTGTGGCACACTGGGAGTCCACCACAGTGTGCCTCTGTGTTCAAAAGCTGATTGCATCAGCATTTGCCCTGGCCAACGAGTGGCTAACATCACACCACACACCCATGGGACACACTAAACCCACCCCAGTTGCCCAACATTTTCCTTACACCTGTAAAAAAAAAATGGTCCTCTGTGTTCTTTCTTTTTTTTTTATTATAACCTGAAAAAAAGAAAATGGCCT
The DNA here is from genome assembly GCA_016271365.2 of Neoceratodus forsteri. Classification (NCBI taxonomy): domain Eukaryota; kingdom Metazoa; phylum Chordata; order Ceratodontiformes; family Ceratodontidae; genus Neoceratodus; species Neoceratodus forsteri. Next base: position 215,852,142 of record CM057456.1, read on the forward strand.
TTCCAGTGGGTCCCCTCCCCCAACCTGCACCCACCTTCTGCACACCCACACACCCCCACCCCCATACTTACCTCCAGAGTCCAGCTCTGTGATCTTCGGTGGAGCAGGAACACATCTGCACTCTTCAAAACCGACCACAAACTGAAGAAATGCTGGTAAGCTATAATGGCATCAATGGTGGGGGTCAACTTATGGATATCTCATCCACTCTTGTGATTTTTTATTCCAAATTTCAACATGGGGTTCTTGGGACCCCACCTCATGAACTCAGTCACTGTCATTTCATTATTCGATCCTGAAAGGTGATTTCACGGTCACTGCGCAGAATCACCTTTTGGGACCGATTAATGAAATGACAGTGTCACTGTTCATAAGATGGGTTCCCAAAATGCCTATGTTGAAAATTTGGAGAACAAAGTCCACAAAATGACTGTGTTATGAGCGTGCATTGTGCAGTTTCCATGCACACTTGTAACTTTGAGAACTTTTAATTTTTCACTCCAGATTTTTTCAGTATTGCCATTTCTTCACACATCCTTATGAATAGTAGAGCTGTCATTTTTCACATCCCATCCAAAATGTGTTTCCTCACATCTGATGCAGAATGCCACAGTTGCTATAGAAAATCAACATTCAGGACATATTAACAAAATCACAGTGCCACTGTTCATGAGCAGAGGTCCCAAATGCCTTCATGAGGTGGGGTCACCAAAAGCCCATGCTAAAAATTTGAGTGCAATACCAACAAACGCCGGGCATTAAGGTTTCTAACCATAATATCCCACCCTGTATAGACTGACCGGTATCAAGGGGGTGACTTTGGATTGTCGGCTGTAGTGGTCACACCATTCCACCCTGCAGCCAGTGACAGGCATCAAGGTGTGCCTTGGACTTTTCGGCCCCAAAGTTCACCCCATTCTCCTATACTGCACCTATCTCAATGTATTTTGTTATGAAATGGGATGAGCATACGGCCCAATGGCCTCAAGGCACAACGTGACACTTGTCGGAGTCTGCAAGATAGGATGACGTAAAATGGCATGAGCATTATGGTCGACGATCCAAAGGCACACCTCAATGCCTGTCAGTCTCTGCAGGGTGGTGTGGGGTTGGCGTCACTTCCATACTTCACTGCCATTCCTATTATGCATCTGACTCCTACACTACCAATGCCAGTGCCAGCAGTACAACATTCAGCATTGACAAATGCTTGTTTTCTCTTGCTTTTGCTCAGTTCCTTCATGCAGATGCTGGTTGCCTTCCCTATGCCTTTACTTAATTTCTCCACTGTTCCCCTACCCCTCTCTGACAATCCTCCCCTGCTAGGCTGCTTCTGAAGAAGTCTCTGATTTCTTTAAAATCCAACCTACTAAAGTCCAGGACCATCGTCTTTTTGTGGCTTGCCTCTGCACCCATCATAATATTGAACCACACTGTACAGTTTTTTAAAAAGTATACTCGTTTTAAGTATTTTTAGATTACTTTTTTTTAACTTGGCAGCATTTATAAAATACTTCACTTACTGAAAAGAGCAATTTTTTACAGACTGTAATAATTTATAATGTCTGCATGTAAGATGAAGAAGTTGGCATAAGGAACTGTAATTAATGTATGGAAGTTGAATCAACTTTAACTGCCAATAAAACAAAGTTTAAAAAAAAAAAGAACCACACTGTACAGTCATCATTGGTTTCCATTGGATAGCCCACAATGGCATGACTAGGCACTATCACAGCCTCCAGTAAGTCAGGGATTCAGAGGAACAAATGGAGAAAGCATGTCCCAAATAGGATAGCACCTTTACCCCATGAGTCATTTTCAACTCTCAACATGCTAAGTCCATAGGTGGAAAGGTGCTGTGGGACATTTGCTGGCCCATATGGTCAACATACTCCGCACAATGCCTCTGTGCATGACTGCATGGAGGAATTATACAGAGCAGTGCCAGCCCCCACCTCCTCATCACAATTCAGATGCCCCTGATATAATAAAATGATCCCTGGCATCTAGAATTTCCCACCTAATCACCATTCAGATGCACCTGATTAGTATATTAGAAGGATCCCTGGCATATAGATCACCCTGATTGCAAGTGTGAGCCCCTCCTCAGTTCCACCTATATGTCCTTCCACCCCTCTCTCATGGTGGCGCATAAATTACCCAGCTGCCAGTCCCTCCCACTGCAGCAGTGACAGGTCCAGCCCTCTGCTCCCACACCTGTTGGCCACTTTCTGAGTGCCAGGAAGTGAGTACACACACCTACTATAGAAACAGATGTTCTACAGTAGGCATGCACTCACTCCCTTTCACTCAGACAGTGATCAGCCAAGGTAATGAGCTAAGATGCTGTACCAATCACAGTCACAGGGAAGTGGCTGTAATCTTGGATAAATGGGGGGGCCAATGGGCAAGGGGTGGAGGGACCTGGCTGGATGGCTTTGGGAGGGGGCTCAGATTTGCAACTGGTAGGTGGGGCTACTAGATGTCAGGGATCATGGAAAAACAGAAACACAGAAACAGATGATGGCAGAAAAAAATGGTACATCCTGTCTGACCCTATTTCCCCTATTAAACCTCAGAACCTACTGTCCATACAGGGTAATAGCCTTCACTATCCACTCCCTTGTCCCCCTCCCTACTACTATCAGCCTGACTCACCATTATACCCTTCACTTTTTCACAGCCATGCTTGAAACCATTTATGGTTTTGGTGCCTGCCGTCTCAGTTGGCAGACTATTCCACATTTCCACCACCATCTCTGGAAAATAAAACTTTCCAATATCCCTCTTGAACCTCCCTCCCATCAGTTTCTACTTGTGCCCCATGCCCTTGAACTCGTACTTCTCATGCTAAGCAGTTCTTCTCTATTCACCTTTGCTTATTCCTTACAGGAAACTTGAAGGTGTCTTCATATCATTCCTCTCTTGTCTGGTCTCCAGTGAAGACATGTTCAGTGCCTTGAGCAGATCCTCATATGATCTGTCCTGTCAGCTCTGAATCATCCTGATCACCCTTTGTCCTTATATTTTCTGAGGTGAGGTCTTCGAAGTTCAGAACTCTGAACAGTATACCAGGTGCAGCTCACCAATGATCAATAAAGGGCAGTAAACCTCTTTTCTTCTATATCAGAACCTCTTCTGGCACTCTAGTATCCTGTTTGCCTTACTAGATGCCTCACTGTACTAGCTTGATTGTTTAAGGAGTCACTAATGATGAATACTAGGTCCCTTTCCTCAGCTGTAGTGGTCAGCTCTACCCCTCCTATCCGGTACTCTGTTGTGGGGTTCTTGTCCCCTTAGTGAATCACCTTGCACTTTTTGGCATTGAATTTCAACTGCCAAACCTTAGGCCACCTCTCTAATCTTTACATGTCACTTTGCAGTTTCCTACTTCCCCCGCCACTACTCTCCCATGAGCTTGGTGTCATCTTCAAAGAGAAACAAACCCAGATTAATTCTCAAATGTTGTTAATGAGCATACAAGAGTCAGGATGGATCCCTGTGGCATTCCACTCTTGACTTCCCTCTCTTCTGATTTGACACCATAATCACAACCTTCTGCTGCCTCTCATTCAACTAAAGCCCACTCACCCCCACCAAAACACTGCTTATATTTTCCTTCAAATCCCTGGACCTCACCCCCTTGTGCCATGACCTCAGCTGCTCTGATTGGTCCCCTATCTCACTGGTCTGCTCCACTGACTCCATGCTAACATATTTTAAACAAAATTCCTCAAAATATGGGACTGCCATGCCCTCCCCCAGAGCAGGACATGAGAAAAGGTACCTCACCTCCCTAGATCATGGCTGAGCTCATGGCTTACTTGCAAGTGCATGGTTGGCCTGGTCAGAAAATAAATGTAACCCATCCTCCATGGCTTCCAGAGGTATAATCACCTCCTCAGCACCTGTACCACAGCAATAAGCTTACAAAGGTGAGGGTATTTACATCTAACTCAGTACCAAATTTGGTTACCTGTCTAAATGTTGGAAGGCTGTCACAATCTCTTCTCCCCTCCCACTCCTTTGCCTGTCCTCAAAGTCAGTGACACCCCTATGTCTAACCTCTCCTTCATCACCATAGAGATGTAATTCCTTTTCATCACCTGCACCTCCTCTCTCCTCTCCTTTCCTCCCCTCCATCTCCCCTTCCTCACTTCCCTCTCACCCCTGCCAGCCTGTCATCTCCTTCCTTTCCTAGTATTTTTTTCTGTCCATTACTCCAACCTTTATCACCGACACATTTCCGCGTTCTAATCCTTCCAAGAGTAAGAGCCCTGAGGCTGGATAGCAAGCTCCTCCATCTCTCTGCTTCTGCAATTTCCTCCCCATTGGCTGACCTCCCTAACTTCTCTTTCTGGTGTTCCTCCATCCCTGCTGACTGGAAGACTGCCATTGTACTCCTCCTCCAAAAGGTGGTGACCCATCTGGTACTTATAGCTACCGACTCATTTCCTCTCCCCAAAAATACAGGAACAAATTATCTTGTCAGAACTCTCTCCTTTCTGGACTCTTCTTCCTTCTTCACCCAATACAAGTCTGGCTTCCACAAAAATCACTCCACCACCATCTCCCTGCTCAGGCTCACAAAATCCATCCATAATGGTATGGATCACAGCCTCTGCTATCTTCGTTGATCTAGCCAAAGCATTCAACCCTGTCTACCATCCTGATTATTAGCCAGATTCCAGGCTGCAGGCCTCTCTGACTTAGCCATCAACTGTTCCACTCCTACCACAGGGGTAGGTCCAAGCAGTCAAAATTGGTGACCCCCTCTCTCCTCCCTGCCTGTATCCATTTGGGTACCACAAGGATCTGTGTTAGGCCACTACTTTCTCCATTTTCCTTAATAGAGCTCCCCTCCAGATGCTAGTCTGCATCCATTCACATGTACATGGATGACACGGTCCTCTTCAGCAGGCCCAGACTCCAGCTGGACTTTGATCAAGTTCAGCCCTGACCCTGCAAAATCAACTTTTCCTCAATGCTAAGAAGACTGTCTCCATGTCCTTTGGCACAAGGCACTGACTCTCTAGGCTCCTCCCTTCCTACTTTCCATACCCTGGATGGCTCCCTGTGGAGGATGTTACCACCTTTAGTTATCTTGGTATCTGGCTAGACCAGCACCCTAAACTTTTCTGAACAAGTGGATGCTATAGTCAAAAGCTGCACCCCAATTTGATGCACTTTACAGGAACTGTGACTGTATCCCACCCCAGCATACTGTGCTATTATCCAGAGAATGACCTCCAAATCTCTGACTATGGTGATCTGGTCTACAGCATAGCCCCAGTCACTACCCTCCCAGACTGGACACATTCTTCAACAATTCTGCCATTACACTCTCGACTATCCTTCTTGGACCACCACTGTTCTGTTTATAAATCTCTCCCTTTCTTTCTTGTGGACAGCCATTACCCACTGTAGCCAGCTTTGTGGGCAAATCTGGTTTGTTTCCCTACCCTCCTATCTCTCTGACATCCCCCACAGCCATACCAACAGAAGCTGAAATATTCAAACCCTAGCAGTCCCTTCAGTTTCCACAACCATCAGCAAGCCACGTTCAGCCACTGCTTCCCTAAAATCTGGAACTCCCTCGCCCCATCCATTCATCAATCTCCCTCTCATGGGTTCTTTCAAACCACTTCAGAGATCTCACCTCTCCCTCCTGCACTTGCTCAAGTTTTCCCTCTTGCTCTCCTATGACTTGTTTCCAGTTTATGCACTGCTATAATTTGGTTCTTATGCTTCCACTCTAGGCATTATGCACAAATGTTTATAGCCAGCATTGATTAAAACTGCTCTGTATTTGATCGCCAGCATATGTTTGTGGCTCCTGACTGCACTGTATATGCATTGTTGATTGTTTGCTTATCACTCAAGTTCTCATGTCTTGCATGTATTATTCCCAATGTAATTTGTGGTTGTGTACCACTCTGCTCCATGTATGTTATGTATTTTGAAATGTGCTACCTAAGGCCCAACTGCACAAGTTCCCCTTCCCCCAGGATGCATCTAGAAATGAGCTCCCAGCTTAGTATGCCTGGGTGGGGGGCACTAGACACCAAGAATCATTTTACTATAATAATTGGAGCCATTTAAACTGCGATCAGGGGTGTAGAACCTTTACATGCCAAGGATCATTTTGGTATACTACTTGGGAGCATCATAATGGTGAGCAGAGGTAGGGTGACAATATGCATCATTGTGTGCTCAAATGAGGGCAGGATTTTTGGAAGCAGTAAACAGTATTGCAATTTCAGTCGTTAAGCACTTTCAAAACCTTTTATATGACACTGTGCTCTGTACACAGGAGGGGGATCCCTCATTTGCAAGGTTTTAGTAGTACATATGCACATGCACATGATCAGGTTTGTATCTGGGGCTGCTAAATATATGGTACGTGTTCAACCTTGCTGTTCTCCCACATGGCACGGTGCTTAGATGTTTATCATTCAGCTAACCTCCTGAAAATGGGACCCTAATTGACTAAAAATCCCCTGCCAATGCCTCTTAAGATACAGAAAGTAAACCAAAATGGATTATCTTATTCTACATCTTTATGTATTATTTTGTTATTTTCCTTTGGGAAACCTTTAATCAGTTTCAAAACATTGTGATGTGTCTTAAATATTTATAACAACTGTAAGTAAAATACAATTTCTTCTTTCATCTGAGTGCTGTTTTTATTTACTTAAAAAAATACAGTCTGGTTTAGTGGTTTAGTTTAGGCTTAGTGGTAATTGTACTGCCTCCCATGCCAGTGGCCCGGTTTCAGGGGAGGACCTGGGTCAAACAGACATTAACTGACAGGAGAGATGACTGAGCATCTCTGGGACTGCTCTCCTCTCAGGGAGGGGGAGTTTGACCACCCCACTCTTTAACAGCCACCTAGGTGAGGAATGCTGGCAGGGCTCAGGCAGGCAGGCAGGCACAAAGCAGTACTTGCCTTTAATTGGATTGGTATCAGTACGTGCTTGATGGCCCAGGGGATAAGCCAAAGGTAGAAAACCTCCAATGGCAAAATAATCCACCAACCTGCCACATGCTTTACACTACTAACCAGGCTCTGCTCCTGAATATGTGGCTCATGGCATGGCCCTCCCTCCTGGCCCCAAAACGTGGGGGAGGCCATGGGAGCTCTCAGAGCAGGTAAGTCCTGGTGATCTTGAGTGATGTGGATGGACAGGCCAGTGCACAAGGGGGTCAGTGGGTGACCTTGAAAATAAACATCTCATTTGAAAAAGAAATAAAACACAGTTTGGGAATCTCAGACTCAATAACACAGTCATACCATATAAACAGCATAATTATGCACTATGAGGCTAGACCAGGGCAGGTTTATTAGTGGAGACCAAGTGCCTGGCAAAGCTCTGTTCACCTTGCAATGCCTCTAGATATGTAATGGGAGGTTAGGGCTGTGAGAGCCACCAGTGAGGCATCACAGTGAAGTTATTCAGAACAGAAAGTGCAAATTATGCATATGCCAGCTGAGCTCCTGAAAAGAATTGAGTCCTCATGATTGCTGCAATATATATATTTTTCTTAACCAATAACCTTCATTAAATAAAACATTCAAATAAAAACAAAAACTAAATCAAACTAACTCAGTAGAGTACAAACTACAAAAGCATTTCACTTACACTTTCACAGCTCCTGCAGTGCATACTTCCTAGCATTCAGCTCAGATAGTTGCTGGACTTACAGTAATTAATATACATAAAACCAATCAACAATTTAACTTGGAAAAATGCATGCAGCACCCTATGTATACAGGTATGTTAGGAATATCCTGTATTAGCTTCCTATACAAATGTGTTGTCTAACAGTAAATTGAAGGCAGCACTTATTTAAAGAATAAAATAGAGCATTTTAAATTAGTTCTAAAAGTTTCTTGTCCATCACAATGTTCTGAAATTTGATTAAAAGGTGTGCAAAGCAAAACAAGATGTAAAATCCATAAGAAGTAGAATAAGAGATAGCCCTGTTTGTTTACCTGCTCTGCAGTTTTAAGCATTCTCTCAAGCCAGCAGCTAACTGAATGCAGCAGACAAGCAGTTCAGCTGCAGGCCATTCAAGGGAGGGAGGGGATGGGCATTTCAGAACATAGTCCATTTCAATTATATAGTTTATTTGTTTCAGTATATAGTGTGTGAATTTTTCAGTCTCACAGTGTATGTGTTCCAATAGATAGTGTATGTGTTTCACCGTGTGGTGTATTTTTCAGTATATAGTGTGCGCAGATTTTTCCAGTGCATAGTGTATCTTTTATTCTTCAATATAGATAGTATTTGTTTCAGTATATAGTGTATGCAGATTTTTTCAGTGCATAGTGTATTTATTTCAGTATGTGTGTATTTCAATATAAAGTGTAGATGTTTCAATATATAGTGTATTTGTTTCAGTATATAGTGTATGTGCTTTTTTTCAGTGTGTGATGTATGCATTTTATAGATAGTGTGTATTTCCAATATAGAGTGTATTTGTTTCAGTATATAATGTATGAAGATTTATTTTCAATATATAGTGTATGTGTTACAATCTATAGAGTATTTGTTTCAGTAGATAGTTTATGTAGATGTTTCAGTCTGTGTGTATTATCTCAATAGGTAGTGTATATGTTTCATTACATAGTACATTTGTTTCAGTATATAGAGTATGTGGATTTTCAGTACTCAGTATGTGGATTTCAGTAGATATTGTATGTATTTCACTATACAATGTAAGCATTTCACTATATAGCATACAGTATGTGTTTCACTATATAATATATGCATTTCAGTATACAGTATATGTATTTCACTATATGATGTATATATTTCAGTAGATACTGTATGTCGTTCACTACATTGTGTATGTATTTCACTATATAATGTATATATTTCACTATATGATGTATGTATTTCACCATACAGTGTATGTGTTTTACTATACAGCCAGAGATTATGAATTATGTCCCTAACGGCTTGCCATATAAAACACCATCACTGCAATGCTGTGTGATCTGTTAAAACATTTTAAGATGTAGCTACCTAATACAAAATTGTTACATAAATTAGTCTCTGACAGTGTTTAACAACCTAAGTCACATATAAAAGGTACAATAATTGAACCTCTACAGTAAATTTAACACCAATGAAGATGAAAAAAATGTAATACTGCCTGTCTTTGCATACTTACCCTATACTATTGTCTCATCTATTCAACTTCTTGAATAGACAGATATGCAAACAGACATGGGATTTATAAAACCCACACAGTTCACCAGCAGGCAGTTAAATAAGATGAAGTACAATTGTGACACATACTGTGCCCCTCATTGAATATTTCATAAGAGGACATTGAGGATGACATGGATTTCCATCTAAGAACACGTGTCAAAACTATAACATACAACCTATCTATTACTTTTATTCAGCCCTCTTCATATACACAGTAGATAGAAAAAAAATGCTCATGTCTGATACATAACATTAGATATGCTGACTTAGTACTACACACTTCTAGCACATACCATTGTGTCATGTGATACTGCTATCTAACTATTTCATAAGTCCCTGCTGTGATGGGCAATTGTCCAATCAGACCCAAGATTGTTTGTTACCATTGTATAATAATCCTGCAACACAAAATGAAGAAGGAATGGAACAAAGGATGCACACAGTCAGTACTGCTCTCAGAGTGAAGAGGTCTGTATCAAAACAATAAACTCAGAAATAACAGGCTGAAGCACAACCAGTCTTGAGCAACAACTGTTCTGGGGATATGATGAAAATGCAACAAGACATTGTAGTCTGACTAACAATATTGTTATAGATAACCATGCTAACACCCAGTTACTGTTTCAAGGAACAACATTTTGATCTGGGACTGTAAACAAACTGCAGTACTACTATCTCTGAAAAGATCAGTATAGTGAACACCCTATACTAATCTTTAACAATAAAGACACAAACAATATAAGAAGTACTCACGTTCCTCAGTTGGAGGCCACCTGGACCTGCAGGTGTCGAGGATGACCTGCTGCTGGAGATTGTGGTATTTCTTCCACAGAGGGTTCAATCTCGATGATCTCTATACCTCTCTGTGGAGTCTTCTCTCCAGCAGCACCCTCTGCAGATGGTTCATCCTCTGAAAAACATAGTGAAACAGAATGAGTCACTCATTTCTCCATATCAATATTTGCATATATAAATATACATATCACCACAACCAGTTGTGCAAAACCCTTAATCTTCACAAGTATTATACTATGTAGTGTTCATCTAATCACAGAACACACATCTGATCTACTAATTAGTATAGAAAGTAGAATTATTAGCAGCTATATGCAATCATCTTATTTTCAATTAACAAACTGCAATACTCTTTACCTATAAAAACACCTTTACAGGTTAATACTCATTATGACACTAAACACATACATAAATACTTTTCCGTAGAATATTTGCTCATTAAATATATGTTGAATACATGATATAGTCTACAATTTATCCTCACTAGGAATTTCAAATGTAACAACTATATAAGTAATAAGCAAGCAATGGTACCCAACAGGGCAATACTGGACCGCCCAGGGGTGTAAAGAGGGCTGACGCCACAGGCAGAGGGTTTATAACCCCTGGAAGGTCTGGCATTGGCCATACCTGCCAACACTGGAGGGTGTTATTGTGCTTACAAAATATGCAGTTTGAAGATAAATATGTAATACTAAAATTGTTAATTAAAAAATATTGACAATATCTTTTGTGATAAAATAGTTCCTCCACCTGCATCAGAATATGTTTTTTAAACTATGGACTTTTTAGTGTAAGTGTACACACACACTCACACACACACACACACACACACACACACACACACACACACCAACCAACATTTTTGGATCAGACCAACCAACGTTTTTGGAACAGCATACTTGTTTAAAGATATGGCAAAAAGAACACAATTGCAAATCAGGGGACTTTCTGGATTCCTTTCTTCCTTCCCCCTTTACTGGACAGCAGTAAGAGCGTAATCAAAAGTGAGGGGATTTATTTATGTCTCCCTATACTAGATAGCAGCAGGAGCATGATAGGCAGTCAGGGGGCTTTCTTTTTTTTCCCTAAATAGCTGTTAGAGTTTCAGGGCTGGTGTGATTCCCAGCAATGACAGACTACGGATCCTCTTCTGTGGAAACCACAGACCATAGATCCCCACCACCCCCCAGTACCTGCGATGATCAGTCACAGCTACATTTTGCGAGCGGGATCCACAACGGGAGGTGACGAGCTGCATATCTAGGGAAGCTGATGTAACACAATTGCAGGTGGAGGAGACAAGCAAGCAATATTCCGGCAAACTTGTTGATGGTGCATGACATCAGGGCATCACGATAGAGGCATGACTGGTTTGTGTGCTTGGTTGATGTTTGGTTAATATAATTTGAAGGCAGTCACGGGTTCATATTGAGCAGGTGGATAAGCATGCAGGGGAGGTGGGGTGGTACAACAGCAAGAAAATATCTGCCAAACTTGCTTAACAAACAATGACTAGGCCACAGACAGAATGTTAATTTGACTTTTTTGGGAGGTGACACAGTGTGTGTGTTAAGTCCCGACATCAGTGATGGGACAGTTGTAAGTGGGAGATATGCATGGAACCAGAGCTGGTTTCTTTTTCACTGCTCTCATCTCAGTTTGGGGTGGGCAGCTATAACAGTAAGTGCAGAAGAGTCAATCCATGTCAGAGAAATTTGTGTTAGCAGTGAAATCAGTTCATTTTTTGGAGGTGCAGTTATTTTTGTGTGGAGAACATAGCATTTCTTTGCACTGTATTTTACTACTTTAAACTTTGTGATGGCTCAGCCACTCAGTTTGCTGTTTGCTAGTGACAGAATCAAATGGCAGACATTTGGAATGCAATACAGGGTTTTAACCAATTGGAGAGCAGCCACGAACCAACATCTTGGTGATGGGGCATGCTAGGCTGGCCTTTTAACAGGTTGTGGTCTATTGTCTGATAGATGCCCAGCTAGGGAGTGTCTGAGCCAATCAGATGCCTCAAATAGGTTTGCACATTTTCTAACATTATACAAACTAGATACGATAATAAGAAACATCAGCAGAGATTTACTCAAACCTTTCTCATGCGCTGTAACAGTCATACTACCTATGAAATGACAATACATACATCAATTCATTATTGTAACTCACCAGCAGAGTCGAGCGCAAGTAGCTGCTCGACTGGAGCCCCTCGAGCCGCACCTTCCAGGAGTGGTTGCAGCTGCACAGCATGGGAGGATGCAGGTTCTGTAGTTCTAGCTGATAAAAAAAAATAAAAAAATAACTAACAACACCATCAGCTTGCAATGTGACAATGAACACTGTTAAAAACAAATAGTATGGTTCACACAATCTCCCACTGTGCTTTTCTAATAAATACCCTGCATACAAATCACATCTGCCTATGTTTCAAAATAGTCATTTGTAACATAAAATTTTACAACATTCATATCTTCAATATTACATACAGTAGAATACTACCACAGAAGTATCATTGTCTGCTTTCAAAGAAGTTAAGTAATGTTTACTCTTCCTTCTTAGAAAAATAGTGTCACCGCAACACACTCCTCAGTTTATTACCAACCTTTATTGTGAAATATTTTTTCCTTATATATCACTACTTACACAAGTATAGTACTACACATTATATACTTACAATTTACTAATAATTGATAATACGTCATTTTAATATAAAAAAAGAAATTTTGTTACTCACAAACTTATAAATCATAGGTAACACATGACCCTCAATATTAACATCACAACAGTTTCAAATGTACACTCACAGGTGTGATGATGATCACCAAAGTCTGGTTTTCCTGCATCCTCCCATATAGCATACGTTATGTCATACCACTCCCGGACACTCCTTCGCATATCACCCGACGCTGACTTTAGCAAGGCATTTGACAGTCCCGCACAAAAGATTAATAATCAAGTTAGCCAGCCTGGGAGTGGGTCCCAGGGTGGTAGCCTGGGTAGCAAACTGGCTGCACAACAGGACACAGAAGGTAATAGTGAATGGAACGATTCCAAAGAAAAGGGGTTACATAGATACATAGATACATAGACAGTGTCGGCAGATAAGGGCCTATGGCCCACCTAGTCTGCCATTTGAGCTTGAAGTTCAGTTTGTTTTCCTAGAAGTCTATTTCCCTTACCCCTGACCTCTAGAATTCCTTTATGTCTATCCCATGCATTCTTAAATCCGTGATTGTTTCAGCCCCACCACTTCCTCTGGCAGGGTGTTCCACTTGTCCACCACCGTTCTGTGAAGAAATTCTTTCTCATGTTTCCTCTGAATCATCCTCCTCCAACTTCATCCCATGCCCTCTAGTCCTGAAACATCTTTTCGCTTAAAAATAGTGTTTTCTGCACCTGTTCCTCCCTGTAAGATACTTGTATGTCTCTATCATATCCCTCTCTCCTCCTCTCCTCCAGGAGTACATGTTCAGCTCCTTCAACCTGTCTTCATAGGACTTGTGATGCAACCCATGCACCATCTTTGTTGCCCTCCTCTGAACCTTCTCTACCCTGTCTATGTCCTTGCGTAGGTATGGTCTCCAGAACTGTACACTGTACTCCAGGTGGGGCCTCACTAGTGTCTTGTATAGCAGAATTATGACCTCCTTTTCCTGCTGGTGATGCCCTGCCTATACATCCCAGCATCCTATCTGCTTTACCTGATGCCTTGTCACACTGTTTCCTACCTTGAGGTCATCAGAGATGACAACCCCAAGACCCCTTTCCTGCTTGGTGCATGCTATATCCTCACCCCCAACTGATATATTGTGCCAGGGTTTTGTGCCCCATATGCATTATCTTGCACTTCTTTGCATTGAATTTCAACTGCCAAACCCTTGACCATTCTTCAAGTTTCTGCAGGTCCCTTCTCATTCTGTCTACACCCTCTGGTGTGTCTACTCTGTTACAGAGCTTTGTGTCATCAGCGAACAGTGAAATTCTGCCTTCTAGATCCTGTGCAATGTCACTGATGAAGATGTTGAATAGGACCGGTCCCAGCACTGATCCTGTGGTACCCACTGGTCACTCTTCCTCTGTGGAGTGACAGCCATTTACCACCACCCTCTGTGTCCTGCCACCCAGCCAGTTACCTACCCACCACACTACTGTCCTGCCCACACCCATATTCCCAGTTTGTGTAATAGTCTTCTATGTGGCACAGGCGTCAAAGGCCTTGCTGAAGTCCAGATAGGCCATGTCCACTGCCCTCCCCTGATCCACCTCCCTAGTCACCCAGTCAAAAAATTCAATGAGGTTGGTCTGACATGACCTCCCCCTGGTGAAACCATGCTGCCTTGGGTCCTGTAGTCCATTGACAACCAGATGTTCCACCAATCTCTCCTTCAGTAGTGCTTCCATGATCTTTCCCACTACCGAGGTGAGGCTGACTGGTCTGTAGTTCCCTGCTTCCTCTTTGTTCCCACTTTTGTGTAAGGGGACTACATCTGCTGTCCTCCAGTCTTTGGGTACCTCCCCTGTTTCCAGTGATTGGCTGAACAGGATAGCCAGAGGTTCAGCCACCACCTCTCTTAGTTCTTTAAGGACCCTGGGGTGCACCCCATCTGGCCCCATTGCTTTATCAGCTCTTATTACTTCCAGTTCCTTCAGAACCCTTTCTCGTGTAAGCTAGTAGAGTACTTCAGGGCCTCAGTACTGGGTCCAGTCCTCTTTAACATTTTTATAGGTGACATTGCAGAGGGTCTGAGGGAAAGGTATGCTTCTTGCAGATGACACAAAGATCTGTAACAGAGTTGATACATGGGGGTAGAAAGGATGAGAGTGGACTTGGCAAGGTTGGAGGAATGGTCAGACATATGGCATCTTAGATTCAATGCAAAGAAGTGCAAAGTAATGCACCTGGGAAATAAAAACCCAGGAGAAGAGAACACAATAGCAGTGGCGGTACTAAACAACAACAACAAAATGGGACCTGGGGTAGTCATATCAGATGACCTAAAGCTGGGTAAGCAATGTGAGAAGTCAGCAAGGAGGCCAGGGGATACTGGGATGCATTGGAAGGAGCATCACAAGTAGAAATATGGAAGTGGTTATCCTCTGTACAGACAGTTGGTGAGACCCCATCTGGAGTACTGTGTGCAGTTTGGAGACCTCATCTATGCAAGGACATAGGATGGAAGCAGTCCAGAGGAGGGCAACTAAAATGGTGCAGGGTCTGCATCAGAAACCATATGAAGAGAGACTGAGACAGCTTAATATGTATACCCTTGATGAAAGGAGGGACGGAGGGACATGATAGAAACTTTCAAGTACTTCAAGGGAATCAACAAAGTCCAGGAGGTAGCATCTTTCAGAAAAGAGATGTGTAAGAACAAGGGCACAATTTAAAGATGGGGGATGGCTCAGGGGTAATTTGAAAATTTTTTCATGGAGAGAGTGGTGGATGCATGGAATCGCCTTCCGGGAGGTTGTTGGGTCTAAAACAGTGGGGAATTCAAACATGCATGGGACAGACATAAGGCAATTGTAGTGGGGGTGGCAGGAAGTAGGCTGTTGGTTAACTAGAATCTGCAGCTTATCCAGTAGGAATGGGCAGACTGGGTGGGCCAAGTGGTCCTTATCTGCCATCAAAGTCTATGTTTCTATGTTTCTATGTTACACTGAGTGTTTTGTGTAACACTAAAATGGATAGCTTAACAAAGATGACAACCTAACCACAAATTCAATAACTGTGACAATATCTACAGAAATGCTCAGAGCTCTACATATGAAAAGAAAAATACATTACACACTTTCTTGCATTGCAATACTGAAGACATGCGACAGAAGCAGTTAACATAGTCCACAAGGTCAGACATCAACTATATCAAATTACCCAGTTTAACCATGTAAAACCAGAACAAGAGAAACCCTTTAGTTAATTTCTTCACACAACACAATAGCATTTAGGTGTATATTAAACATTAAACATTTGTGTAAGAAATATTAATAGAGAGCTGCGACACTTGGTGCTGCATTGCTAGAAGCTGACATGCCATGTCCTAAGCGATATTCAGCAGTGCAATGCCATGGCTCAGCACCATTCAATATACTATCATGGCTACCCACATTGTTTTTGTTCAACTGACGCCACACCACCTCAAGTGGAAAGACAGTTTCAGGGTGATGCACCAGCACAACTGCACTTGAACAAGTAGAGGAAGTGCAAGATTCAGTGATGATACAGAGATGGGCCTATAGTACATGCAAAGCACAAATTCGGTATATTTGCTTCTCATTCTAGCCACATTAACATACAGGTAAACGAATAGCTGTAACCTTCCACTTGTCATTATGGCAGTCTTCAGTTCTTAAGATTAAGTTGACCTGCACTTCACTGGCAAACCAACCTAGTACCCGATAATATGAATTTGTAATACAAAGTAACAACTATATCTATTGAGCTGCTCCAAAATCCTGTGCACAGCCCAATCATAATGATATGTGTTATTTAAATAATATAAACATATATACATATAGTGCTCTAGTGGACTGGCCCCACTCTGACCACATATATTTGGAATGCAGTATTCCCAGCAGTCCACACAGTGCGCTCCCAATCCCAATCGCAACAGATCCTAAAAGGAAGAATGTGGTGCTTTAACAGTATCACCCTCCCACCTGGCCACTCACACCCACCACTACACTGTCACCCACTCACCAACATGTGCCACATCCCCACCCACAAGTCATCCACCCACCTGCTGACTCACAGGGTGCACTAAAGCTGCACAGCAATTGTTAAACAGCATAGATCAATATGCATACACGCCATACTGTGGAACACATTAATAAACATGAGACTAGATCCATTGATATATCAGTAGTATGACATTAACCACTGTACTAACAACCATTGTCATATGCTCTCCAACAATACACACAGACCCGTACTATATGGTGTTACTCAGCAGCCTAGGAAACAGTTTTGTGGGTCATGATGTGCTGCCCAATACAACTACCTGGCAGCAGACCCACAGGTCTCAGTGCCTATCTAGGCAGGAGGGTACTGCTGGGACACCTACGTCTCTCCTTTCACAATGTCCACAAGCAGGCTTCACACAAACTCCACTCTACCAGCAAGGAAACCCAAATGTAATTTCCAGTATATACAGCACCGTGATAAAGCTGTGAATGGCACATTGTAGCACCAACAAGTCAATGGATTTGCAAGATATACTATTGAACCCACCGTTGTCATGTATCACACGTATAGCTGTCTACAAAATGTGAAGTCTCAATCAAACCAAACACCTACCTTGCCCCATGTATGGGTCAGGCTCAGGTTAGTCACATGCATGACGATTGACGCATTCGCATGCTCCCTCACAGCCTGAACTAGGGCCAGCACCTCTGTGTCACTCCAAGACTTTGGCATTTTCTCTATCTGTAATAAAAAAAAAAAAGACAAAGAAGAGATATCACAAACCATTATTAGATATTATATTGATACTGTTCTATCTTACTACTGTTTCTGTTGCTTAGCACTCACAGTGAAATATGTGTGATAACTTATTAATTCTGAGGTGACAATTAGTCTATTATTAAAACACATCAATGCACCCCCTCCCTAACATTACCAAAACAGCACAGTCATCGAATATTCACAGCTGCTGCACTATCAGCTTTAAAAATAAAACAAGCTGTATTCTGAATACATTAACAGGATAGTGTGATACGTCACATCAAATGTCTGCACACCATTCAGACACACTGAGGATTCTTCCGGCTATTCCTCACACAACCACCCTCCCACAATTGCAATAAGACATACAGACATCTAGTTGCCTTATGTCATTTTGTCATGACTCAATAAGGAAATGCTGGTCAAGACAATGTGGCCTCATAAAATACATTCTATTGAACAGTGATATAAAACAAAAAGGACAGTACTTACAGGACAGTAGACTATTTGTGCTAGAAAAGCCGGTGACAGTTATTGAGCTGTGTAAACAAAAACAGAAAAAATATAAAAAAAACTTTTAAACAACACACATTTTACACAGCAAAACAGCATCACTGAGTTCCATACTCAATATACCCTACCAACACACATTACACTACAGCAACATCATGGCCCAGATATTTCAAAGGTTGCCGCTTACGCGCACAGGATGCGCCAGCCAAGTCTGAAAAACGCGCCATTCTGCAATATCTAGCGGGAGGCAGATGCGCCTAAATCACAATGCGCAAGAGTGCAATGCTAATGAATGCATGCGCAACTGAAGGGGGAGGAACCATGCATAAATGGCGCAGTGATATTCAACATGCTCATGCGAAATAGGGGAGCAAGCGGAAGTTGGCGCCGATAGCTGAAATGAGCCAAAATAAAAGGAACAAGAGAGAGGCGCAAGAACGCTACAGGGAAGACACATGTTGCTGAACTGCAGGCAGCCACACAGGCACCAAACACTGGGAGCAGGACAGGGCAGGACAGAGACAGAGCACCTGGAGCTCCAGGAACAGGGAAGGTGTGAGGCCTCTGCCAAAGTGCAGGCCAAAAGGGGGAAGTGCCACACAGCACTGAGGCCACTACAGAGAGGTGTTCCCGGTGCAGGGGGAGTAGCAGCAAGGACAGCAGGGGGAACACAGAAACAGCTGCTGGGGGGGTAACAACAGGGGACATGGCCAGTGCTACCATCCAGATGGAGGCAGTTATGAGGGGAGTGAGAAGGCAGGCAACAGGGGGGCGCGGCCATGGAAGGGCCCATCGGCAGTATGCCCCCAACAGGCAGTACCGAGCCTGCATCAGCTTCAAGCTGTATACTGATACTGAGATCATGGGCTGGTACCACCTGAACCAGGTGATTCTGAGGTGGCTCTGTGAGCTGTGCAGTGATGTGATGCAGGCACCCACACGACGGAGCCATGCTCTGTCAGTGGAGACCAAAGTGACAGCTTGCGTGTGCCTGCTCATCACGGGTACCTTCCAGAGACCAACAGGGAAATGACAGGCATAACCCAGTTGGCGGCCACACCTTCTCACCCACCTCAGCGTGACTGCTGCCACATGCTGTGGAGTACATCCGCTTTCCCAGCACACCGGGAGCACACAGCAAACATACAGGAGTTCCACAGGGTAGCACGTATGCCTGGCGTGTCGAGGCAATAGACTGCACCCATGTGGCCATCCGCGACACCACCTGGCCCCGAAGGGCTACATACATGAATCGGAAGGGTATGCAAGCATCAACTGCCAGGTGGTGCAATGTCAGGAGGCGATAATCAATGTCTGTGCCACGCACCCTGGGAGCACATGATGCCTTCATCTGGCACCAGTCTGCACTGTGCCACAGGTTTGAGAGTGGGGACATCCCCACTGGCCACCTAGTGGGTGAGTATGCAAAGCACGCAGAAAGACATGGAGCTTGGGAGGGGCATAGTCAGAGGTGACATGGGTATTGGCCTAGATGGCCCAAGGCAGGGCGACGCTGATCACCAAACTAATGTCCCCCCTCTTCACACAGGTGACAGTGGATACCCACTCCGTCCCTGGCTGCTCACACCATACCGGCGGCCCGCGACCCCATCGCAGCAACGCTACAATGAGCACATGCCACCACATGCAGTGTCATCGAGCGGGTGTTTGGGATGCTGAAGGCACTTTTCTGTTGCCTGGACACATCTGGCAGTGCCCTACAGTACAGCTCCTCAAAGGCCTGCAGGCTATTCCTGGCCTGTTGCATCCTGCACAACATGGCCAATGACTGTGGGATAGCCGTACAGGTCAAAGAGGGGGACAGCAATGGGGATGATGAGGACACTGGTGAAGATGGTGATGGGCAGCCCCCTTGGTCAGGGACCACCGACTGATGCAGATGGCACAGCTGCACCGGGACACCATCACAGAGGAGCACTTCAACTACCCAGGTAAGTCATGGGGCCATGTGCAACCACCAGTGGCAAAGGCACAACCCACAAACACGCATGGACAAACCCCAGGGGTGCATGTCGTTAAGGGAATTGGCCGAGCATGGAACTGCACATGCTGTCAGGGATGGGCAAGGTCTAACATGGCATGCAGTCTCACACACACACACACACACACACACACACACACACACCTACCTCACAAGACATGCACAAAGGGTAGGAGGCACGCCGACCCCAACCACCACCCCTAGCCACACACACGTCCACAGACCACCATGCCCAGTGCCTGTCATTGTGCATGTGTCAGACACTGGTCACCATTGCACAGTGGCTGACAGTGAAACACAGGCATCATCATGCACACGCCACAGCAGACAGCAGCTAGGAGGGTGTGCAGATGGAACATGTGTGTGCGTGTAAGGCCAGGTACCCCACCCGTCTATTGCACATTGAACAACACAATGCACACAGGGTTACATCAGACAGTAGCCGTGCTGGAAGACAGGTCAGTCACGCACCACAGTGCCATGGCCACCACGGATGTGTGGGTGGCCCCACCGGACCCACCAGCAGTGACAGGCTGACCAATGGCTCATGGGGTGGCAACATGGTCCCCAGGGGTTCCACTACGTGAACACCTACCGCGTTCGCGCAGGGTCTGCTGCACACCGAACATGCCTGCGCCAGGTGTGCTCGGATGCCCACAGCTGAACCCAGTGTCTGGCAAGGAGGGTGTTGCATGACGGGAACGGGGTGGACATTGCATCTGCCGGGTGTTCGTGACGATGGGCAAACAACTGTGTGCCCATTGTGCCATGGACAGCTGTGATTGCCTGTGTCTGCCTGTCAGTGGCAGCGGTCACATCCTCCCGCATCCAGTCCATCCTGCCAGGAGCAGAGCGTGTCTCTGCTGCGCTGCTCTTCTGCCTGGAGCAGAGCCGCTGAGTGCATCCACCGCCATCACAAGCCGCACCTGCTGATTGACTAATGCTTGGAGTATGCAGGTGTGCTCATCTAAGAGGTCATCTGCCTGATTGGCATGCTGTCCCTCATGGTGTTCACTGCCTTGATGGTCAGCACCCCTTGAGTGTGGGTGCTGCACACCAGGGACAGGCCTGGGCATGTCCACAGGCGGTGCACTGATGCCGCCCCCTGACACTGTACCCCCATGGCCATTGACCGACTGCTGACACTGCCCCTCCAGCTGCCGCTCTCCAGGGCTCAATGGTGCCACTGTAGTGGCCGCAACAGCCCCACTGTCATGGACACACACCAGTGCTGCCCCACTGGTGCAGACAGGCACAGGCTGGGACTGTGATGTCACGCAGGCCTCCACGGCGGCACCACCCACTGCCATGCCCAGGATGTCACCTGCTGTGTGGCCATCCTGTGGCCCACACGTATCACTGTCCATGAAGTGAGCTCCATCATCATAAGTGACGTATCTGGCACCAGCCCGAGTCTCGGCATACTGGCATCCATGGACGCTGGCACGCTGGGACGTGGGCAGGACCTCCTCCGCACCTGCTCCACCAACATCAGTCCAGACATCCAGGTGGGCCCACTGTCACCCTGACCCTCATATGCCTGTGGAGGTGGACGGACCCTCCTCTATCTCCATGCTACCGCCCTCAGTGGACAAGCCCACCACCACTGACCCATGTAGATGCTCAGGAGCTGTAAGGGAACACAGTAGCATTAATGTATCTGCCCTACCCTGTCCCCCCATTGACAGACCAGGACCTACCATGCAATGATGGGCTATCACCCATCTGGAATCCACCATCCGGAACACCCTCGATGGCACAACGCTGCATGCTGTCAACAACCTGCTCTTCTTGTGGGGTCAGGCGTTGCACATCTGGCTGTCCCCCACCGGTTGCAGACCGTGCTGCTCTGGTGGCAGCCACCTTCTCCTTAATCCTCCACCTGTCCATGCCCATCTTCTTTTTGCACTCCTGCACGGACCGCTGGTGGCTGCCATGCAGGTTGATGGCATGCGCCACCTCTTCCCATGCAGCAGCACGGGCCTGTGGTGTTCCCTGGCATCCACTGAGCAGTGGCTCCTGGTCGAGGTAGGCCTCAAACAGGGCATCTGTTTCTGCCTTGGTGAAGTTAGGCCTCCTCCTCCACACGTCTCTGTTCCTCTTCCTCCACCTCATGATTGGTCATTATTCATCCTGTGAGAATGACAGGTGTTACCTGTGACTGTGCAGTCCCATGCATGTCCCACACACCACAGTCCACACTCCCAAACAGCATGCAACTCACCACAATAGACTGCAGTAACCGACTGTGGCCAGTGCAGCCCAATGTCGCATTTTTTATAGTGCAATGCATGCAAATGAGGCGGGATTTTTAAGTGGATGCAAATGCAGTGTCTGTGCCATTGAATGGCTGATTAGCTGATTTGCATATGCGGCCGAATATCGCGTTGTTGCGCTAATGAGTTGTGTTGAGCGTGCTCAGGCAAGGTCACATTTCTGTGACATGTGCAGTACACTGAACTGCGCATGCCTGGGGTGATGACACAGGCGCCTGCCCGCGCTGCTGACATGCTGTGTGCGGGAGGCAATGCAGGGCATGGCCACCATTGGGCCAGTGGCGCTACTGCGCTGTTCACATATATGGTGCTGTGGCATTGGGGCGCCGAAGGTGCACTGGGGCCACAGCGTGGTAGGCCACTACAGGAGGTGGCACACAGGCACCCAATCACGCTACACGCACTGAGTTCCAATCATGCTGTGGCTGTCCATGCGCGAGAGACCCTTGACCCTCCGTGCCCGACCTTTGCCCCTAGGTGCCATGCATCCACATGGGTGCACACTATCGTGCTGTTCGGTGACAGCGCGATAGGAATGGCAAGCACTATACGCACAGCATCTGCACGTGGCGGGCTGCGCTGCTGAGAGCCATTTTGACTCCAACTAGCTGTTGAGATGGCACGAGAAGGGCTGCTGTGTGGAGCCAGGTTGAGTTGGCCAATTTGGTGGCCATTGTAGAGCCCCATACGGCATTTTGATGGTGATGCACCCTGGACAGGCCAGGAGTGCAGTATGGGAGGAGGTGGCAGTGGCACTGAGGAGGCCACGGGAATCGGGCGGATGGCCAAGCAGTGTCACCACCGTACAGGGACCTCTGGCACAGGGACCGGAATGCTTGCTCGTTTCGCGGGACGTGTCTAGAGGGGCACGTGCCATGGCAGGTAGGTGCCACATCTATACACTGTTAACGCCCATATGGGTATCACAGTTGGATGTTTCTCGCACATGGGGGGGCCATCCAGTGTTGGCCATGGTGGTGGTATCGGGGTGGGAGGTGGATGGGTATGGCTGTGTGGGATTGCACACACATGGAGGTGGGGGGACTTTGCTACCGGATTGTACTGATGTTCCTCTCTCCATGTTTGCACCTTAGGCCCGGAGGAGCGCCGGCGGGTGAGAGAGAGGAGGCGCCGCCAGGAGGACCAGCAGGCCGGGAGGGATGAAGGTCCACAGAGGTGCAGGGACCAGCCTAATGATGGTGAGTGCCTTACATCCATGATTACTATTGCACGCTGTGTAACAGGGCGGGCAGCGGGACATGGCCACCATCCATTGACACCACTGCTATGCACGCAACTTGTTACAGTCAGCACTGTCCAGTGGCACCGCATGTCTGGGAGTGCATCAATGGTGGTCCATGCATGCACCGGGTACATGGCTGTGCCACTGCCTTCTTCACACCGTAGCAGCATCTCTCTGTACGGCCACAGTGGTGCTGAGGGATATGGGCGGTGGGTGTGTGGAGTGGTCCGCATGGCTGTGGGTGCCTGGGTAGGCAGGTCTTGTGGATGCAGTCACTGTGGATGGTTGAACACCATCACAGAGGTGTGGCACATGGCTCTATGCCATGCACAATGGTGGGCTGCAGGGGCTGGACCACATATTGACTCTGCTCCCTTGCCCTAGGTGGATGGTGACTACTGGCCATTGAAAGGGGAATGCAGGAGTTATTGCAGCTGGCAAGGCATCCTGGAGATCCTCCAGAGAATGGACCAGCATGGGGTCAGGAGGCGGAGGACACATCAGCGCCACATAACTGAAGAGCGGGCAGACGATAGGCCCTCCATGCCCTGAAACACCTTACCCCTGGACCCACCCTCACACCCCTTCTTCCCTCTCCTATATGTTCACCCCTGCCCCTTACCCGCCCTCACCTGGTATGTCCCCCATTGTAAATATTTGTAAATAGTTTTGTTTCTTACCTCTGTTTAATACATTTGTTTTGTTATGACAACTGTGGTGGTCTCTGATTTGCAGTGGGCTACAGGTGCTCAGCTGCAGTGGTGTGCATGGTGTCAGAGGTGGTGCAAGCATGGGTGTGTGTGTGTCCAGAAGGGAACCCCCTATGGTGTGGGCAGGGGGATCAGTCACTGTCTATGGTTTGTGTGTTGTTCTCTGTGCACTGGATGCCTGTGTGCAGTGGTCCATGGTGCATGCACTGTGTGCATGGCACCCCTGTCAGACCATCCATGGCCTGTGCAGCTGACACCCTTGCATGTCTGTGATATGCACAGTCTGCTGGCATGTCAGTGGTGGCTGTCCATGCTGGACAACCACTGTACCCGCACAATGCCAGGTTGCCTCCTGTCACCAGTATGGTGCATGTCTGCCCTCGGTGGCACTGTGGCCTCTGCTGTTGTCCCCTTTCCATGCTGTCACTTGTGTCTGTTGCAGTGGTTGTGCTCCACTGTCTGTCACTTGTGCTCCAGCCGCATGCTGGTGGCATACAGCTTCATGGTGCCTGTGTAGGCGGCTGGCACACCTGTGCCATTGGTGCTGGCCATGTGTGCACGATCGCGTAGCTACACACCAGTGGCTTGGTTGACCGCTCACTGTGTCCCTGTGTTGGTGTGCCCTTGGGTATGGGTGGGTGTTTGTCCATGCACTGTGTTGCATCCTGTGTGGTGCATGCTTCCATGCAACACTGTGTGTGTCTGTGCTGGCTGTTGTGGCCAGAGCTGGATGGGATGTGTCCTTGGGAGGGTGTGCAGGGTGCTGTACGCTGGTGGTGGGTCCAGGGCATGCCCTGTCGCATAATAGAATTCGTGTGCGACGCATGGTCGGTCTCCAGCTGTACCTCGGGAGGACATGCAGGTTGCACTGTATCCAGTTGTTGCATCACTGTCTGCTGCTGCCCACTGCAGGGTGAATATGGTGGCACTGCCTTGCATGGCTCTGTGGTGACAGGGTTGCATTGTCACAGTGGGGTGGTGGCATGCATGGGGTGTCCTGCACTGTTGAGTGCTACTCCTGGGCAGGGGTGTATGGGGATCATGGTGCAGGGTGTGCTCTGCATTGGTCGGATGGTGTGGCATGGGGTGGTTGGCCCTCCTTGTGTGCCAGTCACAGCTTGCCAGGGGGTGTGCTGGGGCACCATGACCCGGCTGTGGGTTGGTTGCTGGTATCCATGGGCCGGTGGTTATTCCACCTCTCCACAAGTTGTGCAGTGCATGGGGTGTGGGGGGCGATGTCTGTTCTGCTGTGTGCTCCTCTGCCCATCTGTGGCATGGTGGTGGGCCCCTGTATCCTGTCCCTGTGCATCCCTGGTTGTGCTGTTGCATTGCTGCCCTGCTCCACGGAGCGTCCCTGGTTGTGCTATGGTGTATCTGGACTGCTCCACTGAGCATCCGTTGTTGCGTTATAGCGCATCTGAAATGCACAACTGCACATCCCTGGTTGCACTACGGTGCAGGTGGCATGATATTCAGTCATGTGACGCAGGCGCATCTTGACCTGCGCAGTTTTTGAATATCGCGCTTCTTGTGCATGGGTGCAGTGGACTTGCGCTTGCTCCTGCTGTTGCGCACTTTTTGGGCACAGTTTGAATATCCGGGCCCATATGTCTCCTCATGTCACAAAACCGTCCCTTCCTTGCCAGTTCATGTTCAGAAACATACATCACATTTTCACCCATACTTGGAGAATGCATCCCCCCTTATGACTGACCATTCTCAACTGTTAGTAAAAAATTTAACACTAACACAACACACACCCTACATCATATTAACAAAGAATAGAAAACAAGCAGCCTTTTGCACAATGACAGACAACCAACATACCATGTAACCCACCTAAAAACCACATATCTAATTTCAAGTAATAATGAACATCCTACTCATCTATTGACAACCATCTACACTTCTCTGCTGTAAAACATCACAGAATCTATGTTTCCACACACTCACAACCTAACTATAGAGAGCAATGTGCAAGGTGTAAACAGTTCTATTTTTGACCATTTGTAGTGGTTTCAAAAGAGCCATTTTATGGCAGTGTATATGTGATGTACTTGACAGGCACCATCCTACAGGCACACAATCACAGAACTGTAAGGATACCATGTCGAAGGTCCCCAGCAAAAATGTTATTACCAGTGTTAGAGAGATGCACACCATCTTTTAGATATAGCCAATATTTGTCATACATAATTTGGGGGAGACGAATAGTATGCATTCCCATAACACAAAGGAATCCAGATATTTGTATGTTCACCTTCCTGCATGATCTTTCAAGTGCAGGACAGTAATCCTCACCTTTCCAGACCATGCGCTGTGTAATATCTGAATACAAAATTTTACACAATGGTAATATACTGATAAGATGCTGCAGTCAGACTGTGCAGCTTCTATTAGGTCAATGGCCCTTTGTTACCCAAATCACTGCCTCCAAGATGGATAAGGAGTATGTCTGGTTCTGGGTGTGTCTCCAATAAATGGCAGATAGAGCATGAGGTGCTCCCACTCATGCCACCCCTCCCAAACTAAGACACAGAGCATCCAGGTAGATGTAAGTCATTCCCAAAATGACTACCTCTACTGAACACTGCTGCCCTTCTCACCAAACTTGATCCCACTATCCATACAGTTATTGTGGATTTTCTGCCATGCTGAGTGACAAATCTTAATAACTCAGATGTAGAAATATCACAATTATATCTGTCTGACTACCAAGTACTACCAAGTCTAACCAGCACAATGACCAATATTCTATTGCATCATACAGATAAATTCAGACAAAACAATCACAAATAATAACCTGTTCACAGATTGGCTAATTCAGCCTAGAAGATCTAGCTATGTATATAAACCGCCTTTCTATTGGCAATGTTTATTAAACATTCTTTCTGTTTTGGGGAAAATACTGTCTTGTGATTGGCACACTTCATGACTTGCCAACAACACAAATTTTGATTGGTCTTAGCGTTACTAGCCATAATGCTGTCTCAAACTAGATTCCCTCTCTTTCTCAGCCAGCTGCTTGAGTGGTGAGTGGAACCATTACTTAGTACTTGAGAGAGATTATGTACAACAGCATGGGTGTAGGCAGGCATACTCCAAGCACTCCATGGTGTGCAATTTTATTTAAGGGGGTAGCAAATAGGCTCTGAACTGCTTTCTTTTTCCATGAAAAATTTAAAAAAAAGAAAATACTGAACCTTTCTGTAATTTTATTCATAGGAGTCGAAACTAGAAGGACTGGTCACTAATACTCTCTTTGCATCCCAAGGACAATACAACTTTACAGGCTCTGGGCTGGTATGTGGGTGTCTTAGGGAACAATGCATGGCATTTGTATTTACCCATGCATGGCAACAACCAGTGTCATGAGATACAAAAGTTGTATTTATTGTGCCAAATGAGGCAACAAACACGGTCCTGGTGTACATTTGTATATTGTCTGGCTACACGGGGGAGTAGTGAGTCCACTTGGTGTGCAGATCTGAAATCCCTGGCTACACCCCTGTACAACAGTTGCCAATACTACTATACTAATTAGACTGCAGTGGTCTCATAACTACAGTTGAATTTAACAGTAAACTAGTACCAGTGAGAATTCCTGTTATTGTATTTGTAAAGTTAAATATATAAATGTGTGTCTCTGTGTTGAAAAATGCAAATGGACTACCTACACAATATCATTCTAGGTCAGGATTCCACAACAGTGAAAACACACACATATGTAGCCAAATATCCTCAGTGTTATCAAATCACCAACTAATTGTCACAAACTAAACTACCACTAAAAAACACTAAATCTACTTAACACACAAACTGGTAACTTGTCTGATGGTGCCAGAGTGCAATAGAGAACAATGATAGCATATACTAAATATGAACCACTATTTTCAGCCTCAAAAAAATTGCTAGGACAGTAGCAAACTTAACAAAACAGCTAGACAGCAGGTTTATTCACTATATTTTAATATGGATATAACATAATGTAAGCTTCCAATAAATCCCTATGTAGTTGTTTCCCTTGCACAATTGTAACTGTCAGCAACCTATTTTCATGGCTTTTCCAAAACCAATCTATTAGTTAAACACATATAGAGAAACTTATATGTATTGCCAAACGGTGTCACATTTTCCTGAACATATGAAATCAGAATTTCACAGTGGCTCTAAACCCCATAAATCTCCTCAAAAAATCAACATTTTACCAAGATCAGTCAAAAAAAAAAACATGTACAGCCCTTCCTAACTTGCCAATTAACCAGAAAGCCACTTCAAATAACTTTTAAGATAACTTTTTGGCAAGTTGTATGAAATCTAGCTCAAGCACTCACTTTTATGCTGTTGCCTGCTTGCTGCTCGATCATTCGATCTAAAATGGCCCCCAGAGTGTTATTATTTGACTCTATTGGCTCAGAAAAGTTACATGACAAACTTAGCCGTTTCTTTGATCGTGAGTGTGCAATTTCTTTGATCGCGACTCACATTGTTCGTCAGGATCGATCGTGAGTGTGCAAAATCTTTGATCGTGAGAGTAACGTGAGACATTGTTGTAAACTGTTTCTCACAGTGAAAAAACAGTAGTTTTTGAAACTTTACAACAAAGTAAACCCTGATAGCATTTTTATAACTTGTAAGTAAAGAATATAGTGTTTTTATTTACTTTTAAAACACTTGCAAATAATTAGTGCATTTTTAACGATCTTTAACAGCGAGCATGCAAATTCTTGAATTGCAACTTGGTTTGGCTGCGAGGATTGACTGCGAACATACAAAATCTTTGATTGCGAGAATAACACGAGACTGTATTGGAAACTTTCTCATAGTGAAAAAGCAATAGTTTTCGAAGCTTTACAAAAAAATAAACCCTGATAGCATTTTTATAACTCATAAGTAAGAAATATAGTGTTTTTATTTAGTTTTAAAACATTTGAAAATAATTACCGCATTTTTAATGATCTTTGACCGCGAGCATGCAAATTCTTGAATCACGACTCAGTTTGATCATGAGGATTGACCGTGAGCATACAAAATCTTGATTGTGAGAATAACATGAGACTTCATTGTAAACTGTTTCTGACAGTGCAAAACCAATAGTTTTGAAGCTTTACAACAAAATAAACCCTGCTAGCATTTTTATAACCCATAAGTAAGGAATATAATGTTTTTATTTATTTTAACACATTTACAAATAACTCCCGTGTTTTTATGATTTTTAACCACGAGCATGCAAATTCTTTAATCGTGACTGTTTGACCGCAAGGATTGACCACGAGCATACAAAAACGTTGATCGCGAGAATAATGCGAGACTTCATTGTCACAGTATGTCTGATCAATAAAAACAATAAATTAAATAATTTTGAGAACACAGTGAACCACGAGGGCATCCGTGGAATCCATAATTAGCCAAAATAGTAAAAAATATCTATGTTTCAGACATTGTAATAATTTCCGCATTTTTATGATCTTTGACCGCGAGCGTGCAAATTCTTTGACCGCTGCTCGCTTTGACTGCAAGTTTGCACCGTGAGTTGACAAATTCTTAGGTCGTGACGAAAACGCGAAATTTCACCCAAAAAAACAGTAAAACTTCTAAAAACTCAATTCTTAAGATAGTTTGTCACC
The DNA here is from genome assembly GCA_016271365.2 of Neoceratodus forsteri. Taxonomy (NCBI): domain Eukaryota; kingdom Metazoa; phylum Chordata; order Ceratodontiformes; family Ceratodontidae; genus Neoceratodus; species Neoceratodus forsteri. The sequence goes on from CM057456.1 coordinate 215,881,982, forward strand.
ACACTATGTTCGCATATGTGTATTTAAACATTAGAAGTTGTGTCTGCCATGAAAAGTAAGCTAAACAAGCTTCTATGGTAATTTCATGTGATTTACACGTTCTTTGTTCGTGAGACTGCAAATTCTTTGATCACGAGCATCTTTGACCGCTAGGATTGTTTGTGAGGTGACAAATTCTTTGTTCGCGACTAAAATATCAAATTTTTAATTTTTAATTCATGCAACTTTCCATTGCTTCATTTTCCCACTCAGTTATCATCAGACTTATGTATTATGTCATCGCAACAATCAAAAACTAATATTATTTCAACAACACAAGATTATTAACACCATCACCACCTTCAGACAGACCCATAGCAGTATCATTGCCATGACTGAGTAACACAACACTTCCTATCCCATCATCATAATATGTCAGCATAAGTGCATGGAACAATGCCACAACCAATATTTAACAATTTCACACACTTAAACTTGCTACTACCCAAATGCATCAACCAATAAAGTCGCCACACATATTCTTTTTTCAGCTATTGTCCGGGTGATAACTGCTTGCAATATTCAGACCACACTGCAAGGCACAAAATAATTAAATGATTTCTGACAAACTAATGCAAATCATAGGATACATTTTTTATTTTGTTACAATACTATGGCTTGAATTTCTTATGCACTATTTGTTTTTTGCTACCATGTGCCAAATGTTGCTTAGTACTGAATATATCTTTTTTTCACATTTCTTAGGAGACAACAGCCATGAAGATATTGAATAAATGCTTGACCTATTTCATCATGGCCATTTGCTGTGAAACCAGACCACAGATACAAAGTGCTAGCTGTACTGCTTGTTCATCGTCATGCCATGCAAGAACCAAAGGTAAAACTTCTCGACAGAAGCATAAAAAATTGTCTTCTGTTCACATCAGGCACAGAATTAATTGTACACATTTAAAAAAACAGAAAGCCTCCTCTAAGAAAATGACAACAAGTAGTCTTCCTAGAAAAACAGTACAATCACAATGTCCAGCACTGTCATTAACACAGTGTAGACATGTGAGACAGAAAAAATGCTAGGCATATTACCTCTGCTAGTGCACAACACAGCAAGGCAATGTTTTTCCAAAAGCTGGTCCATAGAGCTAGGATTGAACATGTGAGCTCCAAATTAGTGAGACGCAAAGGGAACAGACTGTGTACTAAGATCTCATTGATGAAACTCTGCTTAAGAGCAAGATGATTTGTCAATGTGGCTCTAGCAATACATTCCCAATTATGGTCTGAAATGATGTCAGCCACTGATAAATCGACTACAAAGACTGAGGAGATGAGAAACAGTATTTTATCTTTTGAACACGTAAGCAGAGAAAATATCTCTCTTGTGTTTCAAGGAGACTGGTTTAATTCAGAGTACTCAGAAGCATTCTTCTTGGAAGAGACATACCATGCACACAAAGAAACATCAGTTTAACAATTGATGAACACGGAAAAGTGCAGAATGTCTTAACTCTATCCCATGAAACCCTTCACCTGGAGAATGACAATGGAGTTGAAAAGGTTGAAAGTGATCCAAAGTCGTCAGCTAAAAAATGGTCATGTGACAGTACATGCAATATTAGACAGGAATCTATCATATCTATAAAAAGTTTCCTCTCAACAATTCTAACCATGAAGAGATGCGAACGACATACTCTACTTCACACCATTGACAAGTGTGAGAGTTGGCCTCACAAAGGCCTGATGGGTCACTCCCTCGCATGCTTAAAGACCATGTACTGTGACAGCACATTTCATCACTTTTGTATGCTAGCAGTGCATAACTCTGACATCCGCAAATTTGTGCAAAGGTTGTATCGAGTGAGATATGTCATTTGAGACTACATGCACTTTCAAGCATTGCTCGATGATGGAGATGTCAAAGGACTTATGGAGTTAATTAAACAGTTGCAAAGAACCCATAGATTGAGGTCTACTGCTACCGTACACGAAGAAACAAGCACTCCTCAGACATTACTGGTGAAAGAAGATCACCTTTTACGACATTTTGGTTGTGAGTTTGCTAAATTTGAAGTAAGCAAAACAGAAACATTTGATCCAATCTGTGTATCATGTGAACGATTGTTCTATAAGCACTTATGTGTCACAGTGGACCTGCAAAACATTCCATGTTGGAATCAAATGTGGGGACGTCTCCATGCATACCTTCTCTTAAAGTCTGACTTTGAAGAAGTCACAACTGTGTCACTCTGTTCCTACTGTCATAAAAAAATTAAGAATGACAGTTTACCTCCTCGTTCTGTACTCAATAAAATGGAAGTAGAACCAACACCTGATAACAGTGTTGAACTTGTTTGAAAGGATTCTCATTCAGACCATGAAGCCATTTCAAACGATCATCAGGTTGAATACAAAGACACGAGACCTACCGAACAAAGAACTTGTACGCTCTCTCAAAGGTTCTGTTCTCTACTTGACTTTACCTTTGCAAGAAAATGTCAACACTATTTCTCAGGACAATAGTGTAGTCATCTTGGTAAATGGTGTGCCAACAAAGGACAAAACAATATGGCAGGAGATTGTCAATGTAGACAACGTAAAGCGTGCTTTGAAATACCTAAAAGAGCACAATTATTTTTATACTGACATTGACATCAATGCATTTGGTGGTCTTTCAACATATATTACCACAGACAACTCTGACAAGGCAATACTGGAGAAGGTTGACATTGAAACTGTACAAAATGTGTATGAGCAATTTACTATACACCCATTGCATGGCAAAGACCCAGTAATGGATAACACTGATTTATATCAAATGAAGCAAGTGGAGGGCAATCCTATAAGTATATGGGAGGCTACTCTAGAAGCTCGTTGTTTTCCTGATCTGTTTCCACTTGGTTCAGGTGGTCGATTAGATGAACGAGAACTTTGAGTATCAGGAGCTGAGTATAGGGCCTCACAAGTACTACATAAGAATGGCAAGTTTCGAAGAAACATTGCATACCTGTTACACCTTCTTTGGGAAAGTGAACTTCATGACCTGTCTGCTAGTATTGCTCATACATTGAGACTTGGAACAGAATTCAACAATATAACAGCTGCACGGTTACTACAGAAGTTGCAGACCAAAGATGAAACACTGCAAGTCAGTCTTTCTTCCATTTTGTCTAGCATGCGTGGTACTAAGGAATATTGGTACAGACGACACTCTGAGGTAATGTGCATGCTGAGAGAGTTTGGACCAGAAACATGGTTTGCAATGCTGAGTTGTGCTGAATATTATTGGGATGATCTGCTTTATCTTCTCAGATGGGCAAACTCTGATGTTGAGAACATCCAAACAATGACTCATTGAACTTTGCACACTTGATCCAGTAACTGTTTCATGTTACTTCCACCACCAGTTCCAGAGTCTTTTGAAATTCATACTGTCTAAGACAAATCCTCCCCTCGGTATTGTTGAGCACTACTTCTGGAGGGTTGAGTACCAAGCCCGTGGAGCCCCACACATACATATGTTGCTGTGGATTAAAGATGCCCCATGAATAGGAGAAAATGAAACAGCTGACATTTTAAGCTTCATCTTGAAGTATGTTACATGTCAGATACCAGACAGGTATGACAGTGCGACACTTTGGGAATTGGTGCAGAAATTCCAACGACACCACTGTGGCAAATACTGTCATAGGAAAGTTAAGAACAAAGGTCAGTGGTACACACGCTGCTGTTTTGGCTTCCCAAGGTGAGCTTGCCTAGCTGCTTCACTGAATGATTTATTTTCAGACATGCGACACCACCTGAAAGAAAAGTCAACAAAGCGAGTGTATGAACTACGTCACACAGAATCAGAAGTCTATATCAATGACTATAGTCCTTCTCTTCTGTTGATGTGGCAAGCAACCATTGATGTTCAGTTTGTTGCAGACAACTCAATGACTCTCATAAGGTATGTTACACTACATTACTAAGCACGAGCAAACAAACCTGCAAGAAATGTGGGAAGAGCTGTCAACTGTGATAGGTCAATGTCTTCCAGGCTTTGGTCACTAGGGCTTAAGACTCTGTCACACCATGAGTGCAGAGCCTATGAAGCAAGTGACCGACTCACAGGTATATGTCTGTATGGTAAATCAGACTCCATTTGTTTCTTGAATGTGAATCACAAGCAGAACAGGTGCTGTGTTCTTAAGAGCCATGAAGAGATTGAGGACTTGGCTGCTACAAGACCAACATCCACAAGTATTCTTAAGAGCAACTTAATTGACAACTACTATCCATAGCACCACAGTGCTATGGATGATCTCTGTCTCTTTGAAATTGCTCAATGGTATGACTACAAGTGGGGTGTTCCTTCTGACCCAGAAAAAGATATATATAAAGCCACTGGGTTTGATGGCTCACTTGTTAAAAAGCACAAACCATGGCTAATTGACCACTGCAAACTGACCTTGAACACAACAGAAAGCAAAGAACAGTATTAGTTTGCTCTATTGTTTCTGTTCAAACGTTGGAGATCAGAATCTGAATTAAAAGGATTGTCTGATACATATGAACAAGAGTTCATGGAAGCATATCATACCTTCCAGAGTCATGTCTCTGAGACATACATTGAGAGACTTGAAATGGAAAAAAAACAGCTAGAGAACGCGAAGAAAGTCCTAGATGATGACACACCTGTAACATCACTGGAAATGGTTGATGTGGAAGGAGAAGGCCCTGATGGTGCTCCTCTTCCTGCTAATGACCCAGCTGTGCTAATTTCAGAGGTTGAGGGCACAATGTAACAAAGCATTTACTTGTCAGAGTCAGGTACCGACATTGTCGACAAGTTGAACTCACACCAAAGAGTTGTGTATCAGTCTGTGATGCACGCAGTGAAACATGCTATCAAGCACAACAGAAAGCAGTGTGTTTATGAAGAACAGGCACCAATCAGGATGTTTGTTAGTGGTGCTGCTAGGACTGGAAAAGGTTTCTTGATAGAAGCTATAAGCAGAGGAGTGCGTGACCATACCAATATGGCAACATCTGTTATTGTTACTCCTACAGGTTTGGCAGCTTATAACATTGGTGGGATCACACTTCATAGGTTATTCATGTTGCCAGTTGAGCATGGAAAGTGGTGATTATAGAAAATTGCCATATGAAGTTGCCTCTGAACTGAGGTCAATGTTTGATAAGATGCATTTGCTGATCATTGATGAGATCAGCAAGGTCTTGAATGTTCTCCTCATATTTATCCACCTATGTCTACAGGAGATACTAGGAACCAATGATGACATGCCATTTGGTGGAAAGAACACTCTTGTTCTTGGAGATCTCCTTCAGCTGGCCCCTGCAAATGGCAAGCATGTTTTCTGTAGTCTATCCATTGAAGAGGCAAAGAAAACAATTGGATGCATTGGAGTCAGTCTGTGGGAGTTCTTCTCATATGTTGAATTCTCACAGAACATGAGACAGCAAGGTGACATGTCTTACAAAATATTACTTGACGAGGTGCATATTGATGCACTAACACCCACCCACGTTGAGATGCTAAGACAGCGCATGATCACAAGAAATAATGCTCCTATTCAGGATGCATGTGATATCTTTGCACATGTCCAGAAATCTGGGGTACATGTTGTATGTCTATTCCCAAGGCTTATGCAGTGTGCAGAGTTCAATGACATCATGATGAAGAGAGAACAGCAACCTATTGTCACACTGCTATGCATAGATGGCATCACCCTATCATGAACAATGGTATCAAAAATGGTTGAGCATCTCAAAGACCTCACAAGTGATGTGTCAAGGACAGCTGGTTTGGAAGCTGTGCTACAACTTTAGAAATGCACATATCATGCTTTCGCAGAACCATTGATGTTGACTGAGGTCTCATGAATAGAGCCGTGGGATACATCCAAGAGTTTCTGCACAGTATACAGGGTACAGCTGTGGAGTTTGTAGTTGTAAAGTTTGATAACTGTGAAATCCCTCACCCAATAGACAGAGTAACAGTCAGGTTTGAACTTGTGAAAGACATATATGTGACAAGGAAACAATTTCCATTGTGTGCTGCTTATGCAGTCTCCATACACAAGTCACAAGGCCTCAGCCTTGATAGTGCCATTGTATATATAGGCACTGGTATATTCAAGGATGGCATGTCTTATGTTGTCTTGTCTCGTGTAAGACAATTGTCTGAAGTACACATAGTGAATCTGGCAGAAAGCAAAATACGTGCTGACACAAAATGCATAGTTGAATACAACAGATTACGTACATTGTACCCATCAAATGCTCCTTTACTACCAGTTCCCAGATATGTATCTGTCACAGCGATCACAATCGATGAAGAACACAAACTGAAAAGACAGCATACTAAAACTCCACAGTCATCACCTGAGTGCTCCATTAAAGAGCACTCTTTAAGAAACTACTCGCGTCTCCACCTGTGAAAAAATGTATTGGAGTCAACACACTCCCAACATTTGACAACAGCACAGGAGTAAACTGCTATGCAAATGCAACTATGCAAGCACTTCTCCACATCCCTGAGTTTGCTAATGTGTTAAACTCTAGTCAGTCGACACCTCTGTTGGAAGCATTAGAGTCATAAGAGGTACTCAAGACCAGTTCCCCAGTTTACAAAGCTTGACTCCTCTATGACTAACTCTTGGTCAATATGCAGAACAATCTACATTTGCTGACAATGCACAACAAGATGTCACAGAGTTCATGATGGGAATGAGAAACAGTTTAGCAGATGATGGCATTGATCTGCGTCAACTCTTTAAAGTTGACTATGTGTCCAAGTACACATGTTTGTCATGTGGACACAAAGAATCACAAACAACTCAGGATATGCTGTGGCTCTCTGTCTATGTCCCTGAACAGAGAACTTTGAAATTCTGCAAGTTATTTGCTAATGCAGAAACTGGCTGGCTCTGCCGAAGATATGGTCGCTCTTGTGTATACTCTCTGAGAGTTACATATTCAAGTTCATACATTATTATTGTACTACAGTGGTTTATCTCTCAAGGCATGAAAGTCACAATGCCAATTTCACACTTCATTGCTGGGAGAACTATGTTCTCAGGGACTCAATTTGACATGCATACAATAATCTTCCATCACGGCCTGTCCATTCACTTTGGGCACTATGTCACTTGACGAAGGTTCAGAAAGGGATGGGTGGAGTTCAGTGATACAGTATGCACCCTAAGATAAAGACTCCTAAGAAATCTGAAGGATGCATATGTCATAATTCTCCACTGCACCAATGCTGCATCGCGTATGGAAGAGTGATGCTATCTAATCACAGCATATCAGTAAACCAGTGTCTCTGCAAAAATAACTTTGCATCTGCATATTCCACCCAAATGTTTTTCTCAACCACCAATGTACATATATTTCCTTACAACCTTCATTAAACACTACTAGTGTGTGATGCCACCCATGGTGACCAATGTGTTCTACTTGTTGCACAAAATCACCACAGCCCATTTTGATTTATCAGATTTCTCTGCCATTGCAGAAAGACACCAGAACAGTACAGCAATGCAGCTACCTGTGGTACACAATTGCATGCGTATCACACTGCTATCCTCATAAATCAGATGCAAGACAATACTGTTTTCATCATTAATCACAATCCAATTTGAAAAACATTCTATTGTGATATTCAGCATTTGCAACTTAGATGTACTCACAACAAAAAACTGCATTATTACTGTTCAAGTAGACTTGAGGGTATCGAACTGTAACAATAGCCAGTCAGTTATATCTTTTTGCAGATGCCTTACTTAACTTTATATATCTCAGCACATATTACTGTGTACTCACTTGTGTCACAGTACTATCTTACATGGCAATGACAAATTCAGTTAGCTATCGAAACACCTATCAGAGATGTAGCTACTGTTCTCAACATATTGTGTTGAGAATTCTACTTGTTTCAACAACACACATCAGGTAAAGTTCTGACTCCTTTTCCTGTTGTTGTCTACATTGTTGACCTTTACTATGATGCTTACTTAATTGGCTTCTGCCAAATCCAAGCAGACTCGAGAGTGCTGGATATTACTCAACATCAGTTAGTAAGTTATGTCTTGGCAAATGTAGCTACCACACCCACATTGAGAGTATGACTACCCACACCATGGTGTCATCTCTACTACTATGCAGAAATTGTTGAAAACAATGTGATAGAATTTTCTATCACTTTGTTGCACTCTGAACACTGAATATGACAAACCATCACACAAATATTCGACTCAGACTTGTACATATGTATATAATGTTGAGCTTCAAATAACATGAATATAACGTATAGTGACATTCACATGTATATGTTTGTTTTAAGATAACAGAATACATAAATCATATGAAGACATTAATTATCTATGCTAAATTGTGTGCCACTGGCCTGTGACTTATAACACTGGATATGACAAACTACTGACAATAAATGCGACTCAGACGTGTACATATGTATATAGTACTGAGCTTCAAAATAAATGTACATAAGTTTAATAGACTTAGAAATGTGCATCTTTCTTTTAAAAAAAAGTACACAACAATAACTTTCTTTTGTTTACTGCTGTTCCAAACAAACTGTATCTGTGCATTTAATGGTATTGCATTGCATTAAGTACTACTGTTGATATAAGTAATACCTGATAAAAGAGATGTATACATGTGGTTATCTGGCCTATTCCCACTGTATAATTCATTTCTATACATCTGTGCAGATGTATACAAATCATAACTGATCAAAAAATACTTACAATGACTGTATACTTCTGCTGTACAATGCAAACAATTGGTGTGCTCTTGCTGTAACAGGATCGTCCATATTTTTGGAGGTCGGATGAGGAATTTTCTCCCAGTTCCACAAATAAATAATACTTTAAAAACCATAATCAGCTTTATGAACAATTTTGACATGAGTTTCCTCACCACACCATAAAATACTAAACAGTGTTACACATGCCTGTCATACTTTCATCTTTTTTCACTCCTTGGCATTGTTAGATCTAACTTACAATAAATAACTGCTACTTTAACATAAGTAGCACCAACAAATATGTACATATCACTAATTAGCTACAATAGTACTCAAGAAATGAAAAATGTGTGCATTTAAATAAAACAAAATAGAAACATAGCCGGAATTAATCTTCATAATGTTATTATTGATTTCTAACTAAAACAATCTACTCAGATGTAAAATATCCCTGCTAACTATAACACCACTAGAATAATATACATGTGGTTATCCTATAGGAAATGTATTAATGCGGGCATGAGAAACACTTAATGTTTCTTACTGTGTCATGTGAACATGTAGTCAGTAACTAAACACCATTAAACATAGGTCAGTTACTAAATAGCAATATTCTAATCAGTTGCCCAAAATTATCACTATAATGTTGAAAACCACATGTTAAATAATATTTTGTTACTATCCATTCTCTTAACATGGAAGTGGTCACTGAATGTGATAATAAAGTACTCTTAACAGACACATAACTAATACTACTCAGCAGTAAATGTAGAAAGAAATAATGTTTGTTAACAAAATATTCTCTAGCATTAACACCCATACAAACCACTTTGTAAATATAAAAAAAATCTTAGTTGTTAGCATTATTCGTATACAAAAAAAAGTATAGAAAAGAAACACTGTAGATAAACTTGGGGAAATGGCAACAAACAAAATACATCCTCAAAAATGATAACAGATATATGCTACAAACTGGGTTTTTTTTTGCCCATCCCAAGAGCAACCAAACAATTCAGACTATATATATATATATATATATATATATATATTAATAGTTAAATAATAAACTAATTGTTAACCTTACTCTATGTCTCCTGAGTTTTATTTTAAAGCAGTTACTGTTATAGAGTTGTAATATTGATCTACATGTCTTCTCTTACACTGTGACTGCATAGCCCTGACTATGCAGACTAAGTAGAACACTATTAACAGCATCTCCTGGAGGTGGTCAGCGGGGGGTAGAGACACCTAACTGTTTCATGGAACAGATCTCACATGGGTGCAGAGTCACAATAGTATCAATTCTTGTCAAGTTACTTGTTCCATCCCCACTTACCACCTCACAGATAATGAGGAGAAATTGCGAGTGTCACAGTGTACTCTCGGCATCAATCTACAATGTACCATCTCTAATTATGAGGCTATGACTACACCTGTTGATCCAGTCATTGCAAATTTCTGCAGAAAGGACGTTTATACCCTTTCTGCCTCTATGCTCACATGTGGAGACATGTCTTGCTTGTGCTTGCCATGTGGACCACATACTGAACCCAACTCATAATGCCTGTAACTTGCTATCTGCATTTTTCAGTTGTGGACATGTGTTCTGTCTATTGACCATGACTTCTCATCCATGTTCTTGCAATCTGTGTGTAAGATTCTAAATATGTACCACATGTACCCACAGTTCACAAGAACTGGTAGCAAGTGATAGCACACATTACTAGTGTGCCCCATTCCAACATACCCTCAATACCTTTCCCATACAGCACACAACAACAAATCAAGTGTGTGGTGTATGTGTTAGACCAGATGGCACATACTTACTCTGCAAAAACAATATCACATGTTCTCAGGTTATTTGTTCTATCCTTGGTCACCAACTTGGAGGGGAGGGAGGGTGAGATGAGTTTACAGGAGAACTAACGATGCTGAGAATGCACTCTAACCACAATTTTTTCGGTCCAACATCTCCACTACTAAGACTGTCACCACCTCTATATCGGGGCAGTACCACCTCACATATTATCAACAAATATAGCAGGCATGGCACTATACCCCCAGGAACAATCTCCAATCAACCATCTCTAGTACCGACACTGTGACTACATCTGTGAATCCAGTCATTGCAGATTTTACAGAAAGGAGGTAAATCACCACCTGGCTCTATCTATACATGTCTAGGTGTCTCACTGTGACTTGCCATGTGAGACACATATTCCCCAACTCACAATGGCTGACACTTGCAATCTGCGTAGTGAGTTGTAGATGTGTGACTGTCTATTAACCACAACTTGTCATGCAGGTTCTTGCAATCTGTGTTCCAGATTCTACATACAGTAGCAGCCACAGACACTGCCAGCTATTTCCCAAAATTTCTCTGATATTTCCAGATATCTAATGCTTTCTCCATTTCTACAATAGGGCAGCAGACAGAAACTCTTTAGAAATTTTGTTAAATATCTGGAAATATCTGGCAATGTCTGTGGCTACAGCTGTACTTGCCACATGCAGCCACAGCTCACCAGACCTGGTTGCATGTCAGAACACATATAAGTCTGCCCCATTCCAAGATACCCTCAATACCTGATCCAACTACAGTGGACAACAAATCCTGTGTGTGGTGTGTAGTAGTACAGATGGCACATGGGTGCTGTGCCACAATAGTATCAGGTGTTCTCAACTGATTTGTTCCATTCCCTGTAACCAACTGAGTGGGAGGTGGAAGTCATTTAGGGACAACTTATGATGATGACAGTGCACTTGAGCATCATTTTGTAATGCAGCATCTCCAGTACTAAGACTGACAGTACGTCTATGGGGGCAATCATTGCAAATTGTGAAACGACTAGGTGATAGCCCACTGTGGCTCTATCCATGCATGTACAAGTGCCACTTACTGTGAATTACCATGTGGGGGGGCACCTATTGAGCTAGCCTCGCAATAGGTGCAATTGTTATCTAAGTTGTATCTTGTCGACATCTGCACTACCGATTGACAGCAGCTTGTATGCAGGTTCTTGCAATCTCTGTTCCAGATTGCAACATACTCAATCAATAAATATGAAACAATACATTAGCACTGCAATTTTCATCCACAAGACATGCTGTAAACACCCTCAAATTTCAAGTTAGAAGACCAAACCATTTGTGAGATATTCAATGCTAAACATTGGTGAAATTTCCCTATCTATTCCATTATGAAAATCTGTCCATCTTGTCCCTCCTCACGATCAAAAATGGTGATCAAAGATCTCACAATCAAAGAATTTGCAGGCTCGTGATCAAAGAATTTGCAGGCTCACGAACAAAGATTTTAAAACCTTATAAATCAAAAAATTGAAAGAATTGCGGTATACCACTACCATGGCTCGACAAAATGAAGCCTCCTGAGTAAAACCCACCCTCATTTGACTTCCTAGGACACCCCTGGCCTGAGAAAATTGTTTTTTAATTGGGCCATCTCATCCCTCACTCACGATGCATGATCGTGATCAAAGACTCTCATGATCAAAGAATTTGCAGGCTCACGATCAAAGAATTTGCAGGGTCATGATCAAAGAATTCATACTCTTCAAATTTAAAATATACATAATAGCGGTAAATCACTGCCTTGATTCATCAGAGCAGAGCCCCTCAGTACAACCCACCTTGTTTGACTTCCTATGACACCCCTGCGCTGAGAAAATTGATTTTTCATCTTGCCATCTCATCCTCGTTCGAATGCATGATCACGATCAAAGATTCTCGCAATCAAAGAATTTGCAGGCTCGCAATCAAAGAAATTGCACGCTCATGATCAAACAATAAAAAATAGCAAAACATGAATTTTTGACTGATTTGAAGCTAAACAACGCCATGGTTCAATGGAACGGACCCTCCTGAGCAAAACCCACCCTCATTTGTGTCCCTAGCCCACCCTGAGCTGAGATATTTCTGTTTTAGGTCGCGATGCAAGATCGCGATCAAAGATTCTTGTGATCAAAGAATTTGTCATCTCGCGATCAAATATCGTTAACAAGCTGCAAACAAAGAATTTAAAAGCTAATAACTCTATTTTTTGACCGATTTCAATGGAACCAAAGCCATGGCTCAATAGATCAGGGTCCCCTAAGTAAAACCCATCAAAGTTTTACTTCAGAAGTGACCCCTGAGCCGAGATATTTGTGTTTGTGCAATCGGAAAACTGAAAACAAGATGGCGGACCTTGCGGTCAAAGAATTTTTGAAATTCCTCGGGAACCAAGATTCTTGAACATGAGCTAAGTCTTTGACTGCCAGGAGGGGCGAGATGGCCAGAACCCGATCCTTTGATCGCAAGATATACATATACATTTTCCCATTGTCTTATAATGGGAACTTAAAAGTGCCGTAACTTTTGAATGCCTTAATATTTTTTCCCCAAACAAAAAGTGGCATGTTTGGCCACTAAAGCTCTTTCAAACAAGTCATCTCACAGATCAGCACACCACATGACAGCCGTGCCAGACCACATTAAGAATGCCAAAAGGTACCTCCAAAAATGGATAATTTTGCATTTTTCAAGCTTTCGTCACACAAAGACCGGCACTCTGACAGAAATGCAATTTGGGAAATCAAGAGAACTAGTGCTCCCCAATGCATGTACCAAATTTCTGGCAAATTCATTGAACAGGTCCAAATTTATTAACATCCAAACTTTTGACTTTAGTATGTAACTGGCTGCTCAACCCTAACTATGGTAGGCGCGACCACGCCATAATAATATATATATATATATATATATATACACAAATAAATATATATATATATATATATACACAGCCGGCTTTATGATTCCAAGAACCTTATTCTCGTTCCTTAAGGCAGACAGCCTTCATGTATTCTTCTTACAGTCTCGTCTCGGACAGCTTGAGACCTGGAGGTCTCACTATACTTGACCTCCCATAATTCAGACCCATAGAAATAAGAACTCAGAGGGTGATAGAAAGAGAGAAGGGACGGGGTTCATCCAAAGGTGGCCTGCCTCTAAACAAGAAATAAAAGGGATAGAATATCAGAACAGATAGAAGGGTTGCAACCATTAAGAAGATGGAAATAGAGGTCCTATTTCAGTGGCAGGGATGTTCCCTGTCACACTCCCCCCCCCTTGAGGGGAACAGGTGAAAACATGTTACACTTCCTAATCCCTGGAAGGGGGTAGAGCTTCTGCCCACCACACTCAGAAGGTCCATCCCAGGGTCCCTTAATAAATTCAAGTTGCACATTAGGTCGACTGACCGATAAGTGCTATTATGACACAACTTCAATTACACTGGGATATTAAAATATACTTTGACTAGAATAATATCTAGCATTTCTAAACTCTAAACATTTCATGTTTCTACAGTTACAGTATCATCAAATCATGTTTCATCAATTCCTGCCCCGTATCATGACAGGTAGTCAGCATTCATATGTGCAGTGCCCTTTCTATGGGCTACAGAAAATCTGTATAGCTGGAATGCCAACTACCAGCACATACCGCGAGGATTCTTTTCCTGCATTTGCTGTAACTAACACAGGGGGTTGTGGTTCATAAGGACCATAAACTCAGTTCCCCACAAATAGTATTTTAAAGATTCAATCACCCACTTAAGGGCCAAACACTCCTTCTCCACTATAGCATGCCTTCTCTCTCTCTCTCATGAAGTTTTACAGCTTATATAGATAATGGGTTGCTCTTTCCTTCTATCCTCTGGGTTAGTACAGCCCCAATATTAGCCCCTGATGCATCTGTGTTCACCTCAAATGGTTCCAAAAATTGGGGCTTTGTAGTACTGGGTAGGAACAGAGGCTAGCTTTGATGGCCGTGGAAGTCGTGCACTCTGTAGACCACTGTACTTTGTGTGAACATCTCTTCTTGGGTAGGTCAGTAAGGGGACAGGATAAGGTTGAAAAATTAGGTTTAAAGTGATGGTAATAGCCTGCCAGACCCAAAAAAGACCTAACCTGTTTTTTAGTTGTAGGGATGGGACTATTGGCTACAGCAGTTACTTTGCTTAATTCAGGTTTAACTTGCCCATTTCTAATAATAAATCCCAAATACCTAGTCTCTGTATTCACTAAGGCACACTTGGGTTGATTAATGGTCAGCCCTGCATCTCTAATGGCTGTAATGACCTTCTCAAGATGTTGTAGATGGGTATCCCAGTCAGTGCTGAATACCACCACGTCATCTAAATACGCTGCGCAGTACCCAGTGTGAGGCCTAAGCATTTGGTCCATGAAGCTTTGAAAGGTTGTTGGGGCTCCATGTAACTCAAATGGCATGGTCACAGAGTGGTACAGGCCTAGCAGGGTACTGAAGGCTGTTATTTCCCTAGAGGCAGGTGACAAGGGGATCTGCCAATATCCTTTGATAAGATCCAACGTTGATATGTATCTAGCATTCCCCAAATGATCAATGATGTCATTGGTTCGTGGCATGGGGTAACCATCGAATCAAGATACCACACTGACTTTCTGAAAGTCTAAACAAAGCCTAATACCTCCTTCCTTTTCCTAACCACCACTATCACGGAGGAGCATGCATTTTTTGAGGGGACTATGATATGCAAGCTGTACATCTTCTTAACCTCCTGCACAACTCCGTCCCTCACCTTTATAGGCAGGTGGTAAGGTTTTTGGTGAATTGGTCTTTCTTGGGTCACAGTGATGTCGTGGAGTATCCCTTTAGCTCTCCCTGGTGTGCTGGTGAAAGTGGGTGCATAGTTGTTTAAGACATTATCTAGTTCTTTGGCTTGCTGGGGGGTTAGTTCTGGGTTCACCTGACTTCTTCTTTATTCTTGGGTCTCGCTAGCCTCTGGTATGCCACCTCCAACTCCAAGTCGCTACCTTCTGGATGAATGTAGCACACAGAAACCTCAGGGTTTTTGTATCATGCGCAACTTTAATAAACTGGCATGGTAAACCTGATGAGGAACTCTTCTTCCTGGCATTTCTAGTTCGTAATTGACAGGCTCAGTTTGTCTTAGGATGGTATACGGGCCCTGCCACTTCATCACTAGTTTATTGTCAGAGGAGGAAGTAGTAATAGCAACAGTTGATCACCTGCCTGATAGACTTTATTCCCCATCCCTTGATCATAATGAGTCTTCTGATCATTTCGTTTCTCTTCTAGGGACTGATGAGCTATCTTGATATATTTCACCAACCTTTGTCTGAGCTGGGACAGGTACTCTAGGACATCACTCTGCCCTACTGTCTTACCCTCCTCCCAGTGCTCTTTCACCACGTCTGGGGTCCTCTAGGGTTACGCCCATATAAAAGGGAGAAGGGAGAGAAACCTGTGGAAGCCTGCGGTATTTATATGAAAACAAGACGTATGGAAGGTATTGGTCCCAATTTCTTCCCTCTTTGTTCACACATTTTTGCAACATCTTTTTCAATGTTTGATAGAACCTCTCAACCAGCTCATAGAAACATAGAATTTGATGGCAGATAAGGACCGCTTGCAAACCCAGTCTGCCCATCGGTCTGAGGATGGTATGGTGAGGTTTGTACTGCATTAACACCTAACAGGCGGCATAACCCCATTAGTAATGCAGAGGTAAAAGTTCTCTCCCTGTCAGTGAGGATTACCTGAGGTATCCCCATACAGCTAAATGCCTTAACTCTTCTGCCACTTTAGGGGCTGTGATGGTTCACATAGGAATGGCTTCCGGATAGCGAGTGGCATAATCACAAATGTCCATGATGAAGTGGTTTTCTCTGGAACTTTTCTCCAGAGGGCCTACTACATCCATCACTATTCAGTCGAAGGGCTGAGACGCTAGAGGGATAGTCTGAAGGGGCACCATATCCTTTTTCCCTATGCAGGCTACTTTCTGGCACTCAGGGAAACTACATATATATTCCACTACCTGCTCATGGATTCCTGGCCAGTAAAACCGGTTCAGGATTCTACTCAGGGTACTGTCTCTACCAGAGTGACCTGACAATGCGATATCATGCACTAACCTTATCACCTCAGCCCTATGTTTTTCTGGCACTAGTAGTTGGTCCACTGTTTCCCCACTCTTTGGGTTGACACATTCCCTATATAGTAACCCATTCACCATGGCACTTTTGGGAGCCCCAGTCATTTGTTCCTTCCCCACCTGCAAAAAAAAATGGATTATGGGAACTATCATTTCTTAGTTCTTTTTGCATAGTTACACCACTATTTAAGAACTTTAAGTCCATATTCCTGGCCTGTTTTGCCTACCAGGCTTTCTTCTCTCTTCTTTGTTTTCTCCCTTTGCGGTCCTTCCCTGGGGACTCAAAGAGCTCTTCAGCAAAAGGAAACACTTTGGGCAACTGTGCCTGCTGCCTTCCCTGTGCTCTGGTGGTTACAGCAACTTATGGCTCCTGTCCTACATCACATTCTATAAAGTTCTCAAAATCAGGATGGTAATGTCCGACAATTATAGGCACAGGTAAGTATGGTACCAATCCCACCTCGAGCTCTTATGTGTTACCCTGTACGGTTAATGCAAGACAGTTGGTAGGATAACAATGAGTATCCCCATGGATACAAGTCATTGCAATCCCTTTCCTTTGGGGTACTGGTACATCCACAATATCTGTTTGAACCAATATCTGATGACTGCCAGAATCAATCAGACCCCTGTTGAGACCTTACCTCCACTGAAGCTATGAATGGTCCCCAATCAGCTAAAGCTAAATGTCCATATTCCTTCTTAATGTTTGGACAATTGCTGAATCAAATGTCCTTTTTCTTGCATCCATGACAGATCTCCTTTGAAAGGGGCAACTTTCCTTTCTTCTCCTGTCTCCATTCAGTTTTACCAGTCTGGATAGTAGAAGTAATAGGGTTTCTTACCTGTCCTGTGGAGGTGGTGGTTGTTCCTCCTGGGTAAGTCTTGGATTTCACATGTCTGGCTGCCAAGAAATCTTCTGCTAGAGTGACCGTCTTCTCCGCACCCTCTGGCTTCTGTTCCCATACCCACAGTTGAACGTCTTCCGGCAAGATCTTTATAAATTGCTCTATAATGATGGCCTCCAACAGCTGGTAGACAGTTTTGGCTTCAGGCTGCAACTATTTATGGCACAAGTCCTTGAGGTGGGCATAGATTTCCCTAGGGGTGTCAGTGGTCGCATTTTAACATCCTGAAACACTGGCAGTAAGTTTCGGTATTAATATCATACCACCTCAAATATTTCCTCTTAACAGTATCATAGTCCTCAGCTTCTCACATGTCCATGTTGCTGTAAATAATCTGTGCCTTTCTGGTTAGCTGAGGGGCCAGACGAACTACCCACTGCTCCTGAGGCCACCCACACATCTGAGTCACTCGCTCAAATGTCGTCAAGTATGCCTCAATGTCATCAGTGTCCAACAAGCGAAGAGAGAGAGAGAGTTTTATGTCTCTAGGGTTACTACTTGATCCATAGACACAGACTGTATGGCTTGTAATACTTTCATGGAGTCAGCCCACTTGGCATCCTGCTGCCTCCTCTCCACCTCTCTCTCCTTATCCAACTGTACCTGGTGGATGCATAGCCATTCAGAAGTTCTCCAACATCTTCTTGGGCACCTCCTCCAGCTCCAGATGGGTAGTATCCTCTTCTTCCTCTCCTGGGGATTCTTCCAGCATCTACCTCCTGTTTTTTATCTTCGGCTGGGCACCTGCCATAAGGCCGGGTAGCATTCCGCCCCTGTTTGTTTGGCCATCCTTTTCTTCAGGACTCTGGGTACCTTCACTTCTTGAGTTGATTCCTCGGACATGTGCCCACCTGGGATACCAGGCAGTATCCACTAATGGTGCCTCCTTCCCCAGTAAAACACCCACAGCAGTTATCCCACTTCTGAAACCACTTGTGGAAGTGTGGGATAACAGATGAACAGAAACGTAGTGATGTAAGGTGCAACCACTTTTGTGTTGTGGAATTTTTATGTTTTCTTTTTTCTTTTTCAATAAAAGAAAATATCAGAATAAACACTTGCAATACTTCTTGCGTAATAATAGAAAGAATAGTAAAGGTTAAGGTATAAATCAAATAACTGTGGCAAACAACTTAGTCTCCACTTCAATAGTGCAGCATTCGACCCACTCAGTCCTTCACCTGTACATGTCAGAAGATACTGACCCTATCTGCTTGTCTGAGGTACAAGTAGTTTTATATACCTGCCCACCATGGTCAGGTGACTCCAGGATCACTAAAAACATAAACTTCATTATTTAGCCCTCCTTTTAAATTATATAAACATAGAGGACTTACTAACAATAATATAACCTTGGGAAAAGCATTAAAAGGTAAAAGCAACTTAATTACAAGAATTAAGAGAAGATGAGAGTTGAAAACTTTCCACTCCACTTTGAGTGACAATTCAAACTGTATAAAGGATGACCACTAGGGAACGCTGCTGCCTATAGGGTACCTGGACTGGCACTCATTCCAGCCACTCCATAGTGAGACAGACATGCTTCAGGTAGGTTGTTGAATGTATGAAAATATGAAGTTCCTAAAGTAATGGGAAACGCTAAATGTTTTATGGAGTAATTTAATACATACAAAAAGAAAGCAGCCCTCATTACATTACAGGGCTTTAAAAGTATTCCATTGATAGCTTCTGCCGATGGCTGAAAAGTTAAGCCGTCAGCTTTACCTTTAATTTCTGGCCCTATGCCCAAAGGCTAACGTAAAAAGAAAACCTCAGGTTAAACAGGCAAACCCCTGACTTATTTCACCTGAGGGAGCCTGCAGAATAACATCCCCTCCTAGTGCTAGTGCCACCGTAAGAAAACAAGCAGCCTGGCTTTTTATTCTGTTCTAGTTGTTTCCTGCCAGGCAGCTCAACACTCCGAGGCGAGCATGGAATGGAGAGGGAATGCTTTTTTTTTTATATGGTAAGCATTAAAGCCCTCGTATTTATTTCTGTATGTTTGGCATAGTGGCAGGGACAGACAGGAACACCTCGGGGATCACCCGGGAATAGGGCAGGTCACAGTGATCTATTAGGAAGCTGCTAAGTGTGCTTGGTCCCGTACAGTTACAGTTCAATGCAAGTGGTGCAGGCCGCCAACCAAAATAGGGGGGGAAAGTTTTTTTTCAGAAAGAGGAGCTGTATAGCCACTACAAACCTAACCATTGCTCTGCGAGGAACGTTCCTTGTTTCTTTGTTCCTGCATCCATAGAGATTTTTCTTTATTAATAACCCAAGCTGCATGAATAAGGGCAAGCCATTAGCGGTGCTTAAAGCAGCCACAAATCGCAACATGGCTCAGTCCCTGCAGCAAATATTCAGTATGGGCTCGTACCAGACTTCTTTCAACATTTGATTTTTACTATATTTATGGGACAGAGAGAAGCAGGAAGGAACAGAAAGGAAGAGGGTGCTGCTCCCGTCCCAACAGTCACTTTTCTATATGCTGTATGTGCAAACATATATACAAAATTTATAAAATACACATGAAATATCTAGGCAAGCCTCACACAGCTAGCATGCTATTTAAAGGGAAGTGCTCATTATATATATATAGATACAGATAGATATAGATATAGATATAGATATACACGCACACACACACACACACAGCTGGCTTTATGATTCCAAGAACCTTATTCTGTTCCTTAAAGAGCTACTGACGCCAAAAGAAAACTCTGAAAAACATAATCATTAGGTACAATTCAGCTTGCATTCCATATGCATTCTATATATTTCTCTTCCTCCTTGTTTATTACTGAGTAAATTTGTGTGAGTACGTGATTTTTATCCCTTAGATTTCCCTCAGAGTTTATCTGCTTCTGTAGCTTGCCCTACTCAAGTGATAATGCTCTGTTATGACATCACCAGCTGTTGCCATGGGAGTAACTGTGATGTCACAAGCAGGGCATTATGACCTCAGGTAGGGAGAAAGCAACAGGAATACATTAACTCTTCAGGAGCAAAGATCCTGTTTTCATGCAAATGACCTCAGTAATAAATAATGGGTAGGAAGAACATAGAATTAATGTGAAATACAAGCTAAATTGTGTCTAAATGTAATGTTTTGTTAAAGTTCTCCTGAAGGTGTCAGCTGCCCTTTAAGGCACACAGCCTTCATGTATTCTTCTTACAGTCTCGTCTTGGACAGCTTGAGACCTGGAGGTCACACTATACTTGACCTCCCATAATTCGGACCCATAGGAATAAGAAACGCAGAGGGTAATAGGAAAAGAGAGAAGGGAGGGGGTTCATCCAAAGGTGGCCTGCCTTCTAGACAAGAAATAAAAGGGATAGAATATCAGAACAGATAGATGGGTTACAACTACTGAGAAGACAGAAACATAGAAGTCCTAGACCAGTGGCAGGGACATTCTCTGTCACAAGCCATTTCAACAACTCCCCTATGTCCTCAGGTGGAGCATCTTCAAGAGGAGGTAGTTCCCTCGATTCTTCATCGTCCCCTTGGATCTCTTCATCATCTTCAGGCTTGGGCTTCCTCCAAGCTCCCGGGTCCAGTCCAGGCAGCAGCTTCTCTCCTAGTCTGATGGCCATGGTTCTGGTCAGAACTCCATGGACTTTCTTCTCTGGGTTCTCCTCTGGCAACTCCTGGTGCATCAGTACACCTGGGATATCTGGGCAATATGCACCAGAAAACATCCCCCTAACCCAGTCCAGATATTTCCAGCAAGTTATCCCACTGCTAACACCAAGTCTATCGAGGGGTTGTGGGATGACAGATGGACCAGACACAGAACTTCAGGCTCAACACACAGTCTCTATGTGATGTTTATTTAAAACACAGGGGATAAACTTAAGCATTGGCATATCCCTTCTTCAATACATTAGTCTGCAGCAACAGACTATGCATGCCTTCTCTGCACTTAGCACTTACTGATCCATTGATCTACTGATCTTCCTGGACATAGGGACAGGGGGACATGATAGAAATGTTCAAGTACCTCAAGGAATCAACAAAATCCAGGAGGTAGCATCTTTCAGAAAAGAGATGTGTAAAAACAAGGGGCACAATTTAAAGATGGGGGGGACGGCTCAGGGGTAATGTGAGGAAATATTTTTTTCACGGAGAGAATGGTGGATACATGGAACAGCTTTCCTGAGGAGGTCATTGGGTCTAAAACAGTGGGGGAATTCAAACATGCATTGGACAGACACAAGGCAATTATAGTGGGGGGTTGCAGGAAGTAGACTGTTGTTAACTAGCATCTGCAGCTTATCCAGTAGGTAGAGAAATGGGCAGACTGGGTGGGCCAAGTGGTCCTTATCTGCCGTCAAAGTCTATGTTTCTAAAGTCTCCAGCGCTATTCACACAAATGGGACTACGCTGGAAGTGCTAGGACCCAGAAGGAGTCAAAAATCTTCAGGAGGGCCTGCGCCAGGTAGGGCCATGAGGAAGTGGCACCACAAGCCTGGGTTGCACCATATATCCTACCTTAGCATCAACCCTCCAACTGCCTCAGTTCCTTTTTTCCCGCCATCAAGTGCACTTCAGTGAGGACGTCACTCACCCACCGAGAGTCAAATCTTCATGACAGCAGCTATAGTCATTCAAGTATTTGTTAATTTTTATTATTTTAGTAAATTCAGTTAAAAAAAAAAGTAAATTTTCATCAAAGAAGAAGTCTTCAGCCCTCCTTTGACGGAGTCGACCATGAATGGGGCAGGTGATGGTAGGGAGACTTCGCATGAAAGCTGTGTTTTCAGCAGGGCTGGGTCTGGTCCGCTGTTCTCTATGGGGGGATCTGACTATGGGCAGTCCATTGCTTGGGAGGATGGGCGGTTCTCCTGAAAGCACAAAAGAAGCAGTCCCATGCTTGGATATTCACTGAGGACTCAGCACCACTCAGTCTCGAGTTCTTCTTCAACCTCCCAGTCAAGAAGAAATGGTACCACTTGAGGTTGCCCTCTGGTATGTCTGCACATCGATTGTTGGTGGTGAGGGGCAGGGTTCGACTCTGACTCCTCTGGGGTCTTCTATGGCCTCTGTTCCTGGTGACTGGCATCCTTGACTCGAGTTCCCTCCCCCTTCTGGGGGTCTTTTGTAGCAGTTTCATCATTGGGCTGCTCTTATGGTGCAATGGATTCGCCAGTTGTCCCACCTGCCTGAGCCGGCGAGTCCATCTCTGGGTCCTTCCAGCCTACTGGTTTCGGGCCTGTGGGCAGGGCAGTTGGAACTTCCTAGTTGCACAGCACCTTCTCCAGTGCCATTGACGCCGCGCTCTGGTGCTTTCGCCCTTGTATGTCTGTGGCGCAGGGGCCAGCACAGGTGTCATTCTCTCCTGCTAAATTTCTCAGATCTTTCTCCCTGAGTGGGGTGTTGGGGGCCTCTGGTTCTGCGGCGCTGGCTCATCTGGTGCCGGCGCCACATCCGACACCACATCCTGTGCCAGTGCCACCTGCATTTTCGGTGCCACACTCTGTGCCAGTGCCAGGGGCACCTTCAGCACCACGTAGGGTATCGGTTCTCGATCTCGATTTGTGGAGCTCCTCCTTTCTTTGTCCCTTCTATATACTCTGTCCCCTAGGACTAGTAGGAGATGATATCGAGCCTGATCCTGATCTTCGATTGGGAGACAATTTTGATGATGATTCTCTCTGGGGTGGCAAATAAACCCTCTCTTCCAGCACAGCCTCTGGTCTAGGACCTTTCCTTTAAGTCTCTGCTTGAGAACATAAATACCACTCTCTCTCCTCTCCTCTCTCTCCAGACTTCAGAGATTGATCCTGGGAATTGCTACATCTGCAGTATCTGCACATTCCGGATATTCCTGTGGAACTGACCTCCAATGCAACCCTTTTGAGACTCTCTCACAAATGGTGTGGGATAATCTGCGCTTATTCCTTCCATGGCCAAATCCATAGATAGGAAATACGCCCCACAAGGATCATCGTATTCTGGCCTTGCAAGCCTTTGCTGATGCCATAGTTGTCTTGGCAGAGAATGACAAAGCCATCCTTCCTCAGGAATCTACAGCATGTCCGGTAAATAAGCAATCTCTTAAGACTGACACTTTGGGGAAGTGAGTTTTTGCAGTCTCAACCCAGGGTATGCGCATTGCTAGCTACCAGTGTCATTTCTTCCAGTATGAGTATACCCTTTGGCATTCTCTCAAAGCCACTGTAGAAGCTCTTCCAGAGTCAGATGTTAACATGGAGCTTCTACAGACCATTACTACAGCCATTGAATCCAACAATCAGCAGCTTAAAGCTGCTATGGATGCCTTTGACACTGCTTCCAGGACAGCAGCAGCTGGTATATGTACCCAGCGCCACTCATGGTTATGGACATTGGGATTCACAAATGATGCCCAACAGAGAGTTATGAGTTTGCTATTTGATTGAATGTATCTGTTTGGTCCTCAAGTCAAGCAGGCACTGGAGGCCACACAGAAAACTAGAACAGCTATCAAACCGGCCAGGCCACCCTCTACTGCTCCTCAGCAGGGCGGGAACTGGCGGCTATTTCATAACCTTCAGTCCTTTCGTAGCAAAGGCAGAGGGGGGCTTCACCAAAAATCAAGCCCCCAGCCACAAAAGAAAATACAGCAGAAGGCACAGGGCCCAAAAGTGCTTAGTGCCACCCTCTGAGATTCTGGCCCAAGTCCCACCTCAGCTGTCCGAGGGGGACTCTTCCTCACCAGTAAGAGGGCGTCTGACTCATTTTTATGACCAATGGAAGTCAGTCACTTCAGACAAATGGGTGCTCATGATAATCCACGAGGGTTACTCTAAATCTTTGAGAAACCCCTCCGGATCATCTCACCCAAACGACAGCCCAAGCTGTCTGTTCTCAGTCAGACCTTCTTGCTTTTGAGATTCAAGGCCTTCTGAACAAGGGCAGTAGAAGTAGTTCTGCTAAATCAATGGAACACAGATTTCTATCCCATTACTTCCTAGTTCCAAAGAAGACAGGTGGCATGCACCCTATTCTTGATCTAAGGAAGCTAAACAAATTCCTTTACAAGGAGAAATTCAAGATGATATCACTTGGCACTTTTTTTACCTCTGATTCATCAAAACAACTGGCTGGTCTCCCTGGACATGCAGGATGCCTACCAACATGTTCTCATACACCCAAACCACAAGTATCTCAGATTTGTGGCATTGGGTCAGCACTACCAATTCAGAGTCCTGAACTTTGGGCTATCCTCGGCACCTCAAGTCTTTACAAAGTGCTTTGCAGTTCTTGCAGTGCATCTCAGGAAGCTCAGAATTCAAGTGTTCCATCTCAGGATGACTGGCTATTAGCAAGACCCTCCAGACAAGAGACTCAGGAAGCCATGGCTACAGCTTCCAAATTTCTCTCATGTCCATGAGACTTCTGTTGAATTTAGGAAAATTACAACTACAACCCTCCCAACAGCTCCTCTTCATAGGAGCCCTTCTGGACACCTTCAGCGCAAAAGCTTTTCTTCCAGGGGACAGGAGGAGTGGCATCCTTCAGATGGCTGACTTCATCAGAGAAAATTACTCAGTTCGAGCCCTCTCAATGTAGCGGATGCTGGGCCTCATGGCATCCTCAATGTTGACTGTTCCTCTGGTTCATCTTCACATGAGGACTACTCAGTGGATGCTCAGTACTCAGTGGTCCCTGACCACACATCCCCAGTCCTTTCATATCAAGATGGCAGAACCTGTAAAATGGTCACTCATCTGGTGGACACAAGAGGATAACCTTCAGAAAGGGTTTCCCTTTGCTCCACTGGAATCTCAGATCACCATCATCATGGATGCATCCCTACTTGGATGGGAAGCTCACTGTCAAGATCTCCACACTCAGGGTCGATGGAATCAGGACGAGTCTCAACTCCTCATAAATATCCTAGAAATGAGAGCAGTCCTGTATGCAGTCCGTACTCTGAAGGACATTCTCTGTCACAAGATCATTCTCCTTCAAATGGACAGCAAAACAGTGCTGTACTACACCAACAAACAGGGTGGAGCACACTCTTAACCCCTGTGCAAGGAAGCAATGAGAGTGTAGAAATGGTGCCTGGATCACAAAGCCTTGATCCAGGCAGTTTACCTTCTGGGAGTGCAGAACGATCTGGCAGATCATCTCAGCAGAACGGAAACTGATCCTCACGAGTGGTCTCTTGACACAAACATCATGCAGTTGCTCTTCGAAGAGTAGGGAACACCGGACCTGGACCTTTTTGCATCCCCACTCACAAAACTGCCTCTGTTCTGCTCCAGCAATCCAGAACCTGGCGCTTTCTGTGAGGATGCATTCAGACTGCAGTGGACAAGACACTTTCTTTATGCATTTCCTCCTCTTCTTCCCTTAGTTCAGAGGGTACTGCTGAAGCTGAAGGCTCAAGGGGGCAGAATGATTCTCATTGCCCCATTCTGGCCTCATCAGATTTGGTTTCCATTAATCAACAGATTATTGGAAACTTCACCGAGACAGCTAGTACGCTTCTTGTCTTTGGCTTAGTTACTTCTGGTTGAGGTTCCTTAAGGGTATACTTCACACTAGGCCACCAGTCAGAAGACCAGTAGCAACATGGGACATCAGCCTTGTGCTAGACATGCTCATCCATAAGCCGTTCAAGCCCCTAGCAACTTGTGAGCTGAAGTTCCTGACCTGGAAGACCGCCTTCCTGGTAGCCATTACCTCTGCTCGCGGAGTGTCTGAAATACATGTATTGGTCACAGATCCCCCATATACTGTATTTCACAAAGACAAGGTGGTTCTTCAAACTCAAGTTTCTCCCCAAAGTAGTCTCAGAATTCCATCTGAACCAGCCCTTGGTTCTTCCAACCTACTTCGTGAACTTCCAGAATGAGGGGAAGCATACCCTGCATTCTCTGAACATTAAAAGAGTTCTGCGGTTCTACTTGGACAGAACCAAAGAGATCAGCAAATCTAAACAACTGTTTGTTTTTTTCAGCTTTGCCTGGCTGGGCCAGCCTGTTACGATCAGATGTATTTTGGCGTAGCTAGCGGCATGTCTTCACCAATGCTACTCCATGGCACAGGTTAAACTGGAAGGCAGAGTATATGCACATTCTACCAGGGCAGTCATGGCATCTCTGACAGAAATACAAAACGTGCCCATTGCAGACATCTGCAATGCAGCTACTTGGAGCTCTGTGCACACTTTTGTGAAGCACTGCATTTTAGATGTCCATGCCAGATGGCATCAATCCTTTGGCAGGATAATCCTTAATGGACTCCTGTCCTAAGTGAGCTCCTCTCTCCTGCCACCCTTCTCAAGGGATTATTTCAGCTCGGTACTCTCCCATTAGAGTGAATGAGTGGTGGAGACTTTATGTCCAGGAAGATATGAAAACTACATACCTACCGTAATTCTTGATCTTTCTGGACAAAGTCTCCACCACTCATTTACACTAAAGGGACTAGGCCGGAGGAGCTAGGACCCAGCGGGAGCCAAAACTCTTCAGGAGAGCAGGTGCCTAGGAAGCAGTGCCGTGAGCCTGGCTCACGCCATATAGGCTACCTCAGCATCGACCCTCCAACCTCCTCAATACCTTTTTTATCAAGGAAGTGCAGCGTAAACTAACTTAGTGAAACTAACCTATGTCGGACATCAGATAGTCTGAATGACCCATAAGAAGGGTCAACACGACAGAGTCTTCACAGCCCAACCATCGAGGCAGTGAAGACCAAAACCAGATAAGTGAGCTCGGGGGATGGAGGGTGGGCATGTTAATGAGTGGTGGAGACTTCGTCCAAGAAGATCAAGATCTGTCTCCTTAGTGAAAATTATTTTATTCCCTATGTTTGTCTTGTGTGTTTGGGTGATGGGGAGTTCAAAAAAAGGAAAACTCCAAAAACAAGCTAAACACAAAGAACCTCAGTTCAGAAGCACTGAAGCAAGGGTTACCCATAGGGTATTGGCAATAAAGCCAAGTTTCAAAGAAAAACAACATCACACATACCCCCATAATGCAATGGGATCTGTATGCAAATCACCATGAAATTTTAGGTTTGTTCATGGAGCCAAAAGGCCTCTCAAACAATCTGTAGTATACATGCATTTTAAATAGCACAACTAACTTAATTTTTATAATACAGTCCCCTAGTAACTTTTTTATCTTTATCAAAAACACCTAGTGCCATGGTATTTTCAACATTTACAGGTTTCATACACATAAGACATATATATCAAGGTATTTTATGACATAGTGCTATAGCATACTAAATCCAACAACGAGGAACACAGCCTGTTGTTTTACATCGTCTCGGAGGTCTCCACAATAACCTCCCTGTATGAGGACCTGAGAGGGAAAAGGAAAATTAAAGAGGACACTATAGCATAGTCAAGAAAGGGAAGGGGTGCCCATAGGTGGCCAACCTTATGGACTAGAAATTGTAAAGGATAGATTAGGCTAAGAAATAGAAGAACTGTTGCAACAGATTTAAGAAAAGGTCGGTCCTCAAGAGTGGCAGGATCTCCCTACCACAAGGGCTGATGAATGAAAAGCAGCCTACAAAAATCTGATGCAGAAGGAGAAAACTTCCACTTCCTTTAGGCCATATGAAAGTGGAGGTAGGGGTAGGGCATACTACCAATGGCCCTATTCCTACTATGTTACCCTCTCAGAGGGGTGCCCAAAGAGGCAAAGGCAGGAGAGGTGCCAACCAGAGGCAGGCACATGCCCATAAGCCTCAAGAGAAACAGAATTCCTGAATAGTCTGCACAGGCCACCATAGACTCTTACCAATAGAAGGCTGCCTGACTTATTACTGCTCAAAGTAGAAATCTGTCACCACAGACAAGTAGGTGCTGGATGTGGTGAGTCAGGGACTGGCTCTTTAGTTCACAAACTTCCCAAACTGAAAAGCCCAAACTCTTTCCTTCACTCCAGCCTCGGGGAAACATCCTGCTAGAATTGGAGGTAAAGAAGCTGTTAAGGATGAAAGTTATAGAAAAGGTCCCTCCCTCTCAGTGGGGAAGAAGCCTAGTCTTAAGATACTTTCTCGCAAAAAGAACAAGGCTAAAAAGTAAACAAAGTTGCTACATTTGTGCTGGTAACTCTGCAGAATGGTGAACAAACATATTTCTGAGTCTGTGCACCACGCAGAGCTAACAGAGCAGTGTTTGCTGTTATTACTGTGCGAGGGATATAGAGTCAGGAGGGGGGATGAGGCACAACAGAGCAAATCTGTACAAGAGAAAGATTGGAATTCCCTACTAACTGAAATCAATGCTCTGGGTATTGAGCATTATCCCTGCTGAATCAGAGTTACCCTGGCCCTGAAGGCACTCAAGTCCAAATGCCAGTGCTGCAAAGAAAGGTAAAGCTGAACAGCTAAAGCTGCAGTAGATCCAGTATATAGTTCTTGATTTGGATAAAGAAGTAAATGAGAGAATCGCGCTGATACAATCCACCAGTACTTCTGCTAATGTTTGTGAGAGCTACCGGCATCTGCAGCGTGAGTGCACAGTTCAAGTCAGGACACTAGCAGCTGTGAGATATTGCAGTACTGTCTCTCTCTCTTATTGGTGGTAGTTAAATCAAGGGGCTGCTGTTGGCTATGGACTCTGAGTCCATTTTCTTGAGTTTACTTGATTCTTCAAAAGATCAGCGGGGTCAGGAGTAAGAAAATAGTGTGATGGAGGGGAGAGAAAGGAAGCAAGCTCTACTGAATGGAGAGCACACAAGAAAATAGAGCAGGGGAAAAACCAACTGCACTGTACTGAATGGAGACAACAAGGAGAGATGTGCTTCAAGTCTACTCTGGTGGAAGGACACAGCTGTGGTGTATTCGCAGTGATGTGCTACCAAAGCCCTCCCCCCCCTCGCAGTCATGTGCTACCAAAGAAAGCTCCCTATTCAGTGTAATTGCAGTATGACAGCATAGGTCTCGCTATGCAGTTATAAAAAGGGAGACTGGCAGCCTATTCAGGACTTAAGGTACCTGAACTGGCATACAAAGAAGAAAAGGTTCAAAATGGTAACACTGAGAACAGTTATACCATAACTGCAAAGTGGACAATGGCTGGGATCCCTGGATCTGAAAGAAGCTTTTTTTCATATCCTTGTAAGACCCTTTCACAGAAATTATCTCAGGTTAGGAAAGACCAGTACCCATTTGCAACACTGCCTTTTGGTCTGATCTCAGCTCCAAGGGTGTTTACAAAGTGTCTAGTAGCAGTAGCTGCGTACCTAAAAGAAAAGAGGCAGTAGTGTACTCCTACCTGGGTGACTGGCTAGTTGCAGGTGGGTCAAAAAGAAGCATTGAGCTCCCTAACACTAGTAAGAAGCACACTGAAAACCTGGGTTTCCTCCTGAATCTAGAAAAATCCCAGCTAGCACCCAGTCAAGTGCTGGTGTTCATAGGGGCAGAGTTAGATACCACAGAGGGGAAATTGTTTATTCCACTGACAAGAGTACAAAGTCTGCTGACTTGTGTAAGGTCCTTCAAGCCAGGCAAACCAGGGTCTGCAAGGGACTTCTTGCATCTACTGCGTCACATGTTAGTGGCAACAGCTGTGGTGCCATGGGCTCATTTACAGATGAGAGATGTAAAGTACCACTTAAACAGGCGGTGGCACCAAATGTCAAACTCTCTAAGCCAACCATTACCAGTCACAAACAGTCTGGTCAGGGCTCGAGACTGGTGAAAAGAAATGGACTACCTCAAAAACAGAATTCTTTTTCAGCAATTGTCCACAACTTGCACACTGGTAACAGATGCGTCTTTGTTAGGATGGGGAGGGCATTTGGAGAAACACGTGAATAAAAATGATAAATTAAAATGATAGAATAAAATGATCTTCTGCAGCTCCCAAAACAAACACAAACAATATCAGCTCTCCATTAAAACCAAGCAAGGAATCACCCTCGAACAAGTTCATACTTTCAAATACCTTGGCCTCACCCTCGACTGTAATCTCTCCTATGTCCCACACATCAATAACGTGGCAAAAGTAGCCAACACCAGGATGGGCCTACTATTCCGACATAGGAAACATCTAACCCCAGAAGCTCTGTCCATAGCTGTCCAAAGCTCCATCATCAGCATCATTGACTACGGTTTCATTATCTATGGATCTGCCACAACCTAATCTCTCAGACGTGTTTCAACTTCCCTCAATCAAGCCTGCCGACTCGTTACTGGTTCCCACTGTCTCACCCACACCTACGACCTCTGCTCCAAAACAGGCTGGCTGCAACTGAACAACCAAATCAAATACCAAACCTGCATCACTGCTAAGAAGATCATGATGGGAAAGGCACCACCAGGAGTTAGCACCTCCTCAAACCCCAAATCACCAACCGCAACACCAGGAGCTCTAAGCCTCAAATCCTTCAAATCCCCTGCTGACGCACGTCCCAAGGCCAAAGGTCGTTTGCATACAGGGCTCCGAGTTGGCTGAATGAGCTCTCTAGTGACACCTCATCCACAGCAATGCTTGGAGCGTTCAAAAAAAAGCTCCGCCACTCCATAACTGGCACCTCCACCTGTGCTTGCACCCCATAACATCTTCATTCCCTACGCTGCTTCTGACCTTACAGGTGTCAGTTTCTGCCCTCTCTTCTTGCACTTACCTGTCCACTGCAACTTCTAATGCACTTGCCCTGTGTCTGTCCTGACAAGGCCCCTCGGCTGCCTCACCCTGACCCTCTATACCTATGCCTTCCCCTACCCTCAGCCCTCTCCCCTTCTTGCCCTCTTCCTCCTATTGTTTCTTGAGTTACTCATTGCTCAGTCTGATTTTGTCAAGCAAAGTTACTGTCTAAAACCATGTACCTGTAACTGTTTTATGTTTTAGTGTCTGTTACCCTGTAACCAGCATTGACGTGGAACCTTTGTAAATGAGCCTTGGCTCAAAGGTACTTTGTAATCCTAGACACAAATAAATAAATAAATAAATAAAAAGGTCTGCCCCACTGCTAGGTATGCTGCTTTCAACAAAATGTTCTACCACAGACAGAACAGCACCACCTTGTCTAGCACCAGTGCAACCAGTTATGCCAAACAAAAAGCACAAAGAAACTTGTAATATTCAAGCAAAATAGCTATTCATTAAAGGCAGTACTGGATATAAAATGGTTAAAACCCTCACAGTGATATAGGCAGACAAACGCCACAAAAACTCAGTTTCATAAGGCATCATCAGGGAGTGTAATTAGCAGCCCTGCTCCACCCTGAATCTAAATTCACGTATTTAAAGTGACAGTGCACAGAAAATCACACATAATACATAAACATGCAAATGCAACATTTCATCAGAAAAAGTGAAGCCAAACCCCACATTAAACAATCTGAAGTGTAATAAGTGCAAAAAGGTGCATAAAAATGTACAAATTAAAAGCTTTCAGGTAATTTGGCTGGTGCAGTCCTGGTGTTGGTAGCCCCCTATATATCATTTCTTCAATTTAAGTTTTATGAACCATCGAACATACAAATCTGCCAGCAGAAACACGCCTTATGGTCTTTCAAGTTAGTCTGCTCGAATGCACAACTAGCACCCTTATATTACAGCTGCCCCTCCTCTCCCCTCACCTTTACCCCTTTGCACCCTGTCCCATGTCCTTTTAAACTTCCCACTGTGCTACAGGATACCACCTCCTCGGGTAGAGTGTTCCATTTCACCACCACCCTCTCTGTGAAAAAATGCCTCCTCATCTCTCTCTCCGATATCTTCCACCCTCCAACCTGAGACCATGCCCTCTGGTGTCCCTTCCTCTCCTCAGCTTAAATATCCCTTCTGTGCCCATTTTGTTAATCCCCTTCAAATATTTGAAGGTCTCAATCATATCCCCAGATCCCTTCTCTCCTCCAGGTGTTCATATTCAACTCAATCAGCCTGTCCTCATAGCATTTGCCCTCCAGCCCCTGGATCATCTTAGTTACCCTATACAGCACCCTCCGCAATCTGATATCCTTCTTCAGAAAGGGACACAGAACTGCACATAGTACTCAAATGTGGCCAGACTAGTGACCTGTACAGTGGCAGGATCACATCCTTATTTCTGGATGAGATTCTCTCGCAATACACCCCAACATCTTGTTGGCCTTAGCTGCCACCTTCCTGCACTGAGCTGAGTTGTTCATGTTACCCATTATGATAACTCCTAGGTCCTTCTCCTCCTCTGTGACCTCTGTCAGACCCCTCCCAGCTGGTAGCTCCTCCTGGGTTTCCTTGCTCAAAGTGCATAACCTTGCAATTTTTATAGCAAATCAATTGCCTTTCCCGACCACTCGTACAGTTTGATCAGGTCCTTCTTTAGCCTGTGCCACCCCTCTATGTTGTCCACCACCGCCTCTATCTTAGTATCATCTGCGAACAGACTGATCTTGCTCCTAATGCCATGTGAGACATCCGATATGAATAACCCAAACAACACTGAACCCAGGACTGAGCCCTGTGGCACCCCGCTTATCACCACCCTTGGGGAAGAGAGTGGCCCCCCCACCACCACCTGTTGCTGCCTCCCTTTCAGCCAGTTCACAATCCAGTTTACCATCTTTGTCCCTGCCCCAATGACAGTAACTTACCCCCAGCCTCCCATGAGGTACTGAATCAAAGACCTTGCTGAAATCTAAATATAGCACATTCATTGCATGGCCTTTATCCAGTTCCCTCGTTACCCAGTCATAGTATTCAATTAGGTTGGTGTGGCTGGATCTTCTAGAGACAAGTCCATGCTGCTGACTGTCCTGGAGTCCATTTTTCTCCAAAAAGGTCACCAGCCTCTCTTTCAGGATTGCTTCCATAAGTTTTCCTACAATGGATGTGAGGCTTACAGGTCTGTAATTGCCTGGTTCATCCTTTGGGCCACTCTTGTGGAAGGGCACCTCGTAAGCCATCCTCCAATCCTGTGGTACTGCAGACCTGTGTTTTCACAGTGAAGCATGCAACAATTTAACAAGTGTCAAAAACGCTTAAAAAGACTGCATCATACCTTGCACATGTGAGTTAGAAAGAAACTTGGAGACTTCCGATGACATCACCGGCTTAATGGCCGACTAATTGCAGAGCTTCCCCCGACCATCACACCAAAAAGATTCCGCACAACTATAAAATCAATAAATTGTGACAGAAATTACTACAGTGACTAGTGGAGGTAAGGCTAACAGACGATCCAAATCTAAAATGACAAAAACAAAAAAGGATCTCCATGGATTGAGCCCTGCGAGTTTGGCATCTAGTGGCAGAGACTCACCTGCAAGCATGGCGGATACAGACACTGAAACTGAGATGGAAACCCTATCTGTTCTCGCTTTGAAACCCTGCTTTCGGAAATAAAACAATCCCGATCTGAAAATAAAACAGGATTTTGCCAAGCTACATACAAACTTACTGCACCTGGAGATGCGAGTGGATCAGCAGAAAACAGAATTTCCACTGCGGAGGACGACATTATCCATCTCTCTCAGGTGGTTGATTCATTAGTACAGCATCAAGAGACACTAGCAGCCAAGTATCTGGACCTAGAAGCACGTTCCCGCAGGGAGAATTTGAGAATCTACGGCCTCCCTGAAAAAGGTGAGACTGGGGACATGACAGAGTTCCTTTACGATTTGCTCAAGCACGTATTGGATTTCCTACCAGCCTTTCAGTTCAAGATTGAGTGGGTACCTAGAGCCTTAGTGCCTAAGCCCACCTCAACATCTGCCAGACCTCAATCTATAGAGGCTAAATTCTCTAGTTTTAGAGACAAAGAACAGATAATTTGCACAGCATGGCAGCAAAGAAAGGTGGAATACAATGGGGCCTGCCTCTTATTTGATCAGGATTACTCTCTGCCTATTCAACAGCAGAGAATGGCCTATGCACCTTTCCTCCATGCTCTGCGGGCTCTGGCAGTAAAATTCCAAACCCCCTACCCTTCCAGACTGAGAGTACACTGGCGCTCAAGCCCTGAATTATACCACATAGTTGAGGAAGCAACACGAGCGTTTGAAAAGAAGGGGCATTCCTTGCCAGCAGAGGACAACCGGAGGAACCGCGCTTCTACTCCTCGATTAGTCTGGCAGTCAGCAGCTCAAAACAACGCTAGGAGGACAGGTCAAAAATCAGCTCCAGCGACCTTACAGGACATTAAAGTGCTACTGCAGGGGTTCTCATGCTCTACACACACCAAACCACTTAGGCCCCAAACCTAGAGTATACCTGAGAAGCTAAAATTAACTGTGAGTAATTCTCATCATTCTTTACCTCCGCAGGGCCCGAGTTATGAACAGGGTGCCTTTGCTCTATCTCCACGTGTGGCCCAGAAGCTAACGGTAGAGCTCAGGACATTAACAATATGTAGATCTTCACTAAAGCCCCACCGACTCTTACTTATTTTGGCCCAACTTACAGACATAACAAGGCACTGAACAGCTTTGCATAAGAAACTCTCTATAACTCCCAAGGATAACTTCGCTGGCTGGCGTCAGAACTGCGAGGTACCCCTCCCCCATCCCCTCTCACTTTTTGTTCCTTCGACATATATAATTGTGACCTGTAAGGACCTTAGATTATATTGTGGACACACTAAAGGGTATAGCCCTTAAATAATTTAACTGCAGGGAGGGGAGAGAAGGAGGAATTGGTAAAAGGAAGCAGAGCTAAATATATGATGAAAATGTTTGGGAAACAGATGAAACAGTCTACCCTTAATGAAATAATCTGTACTGGTCTAGAAGGGCATTTCCACAGTATAAATTACATATGGATCACAACTGTCTATGTTATGTAAATGGCACGGGGGATCAGAGTGATTCTGAACTCTGTATTCCTTTACTTTGCTTTTGCTGTGGGTTGAGCTACTATTCCAGACACTACCCTGGATTACACGAAGGGAGATCCCCCTCCGCGAGTTCGGGGATGCCAGTGCGGCTCACCACTGCAGGCCCAAGACAAGGGCTCCCCACTTAAGTTGGTTGACACTATGAGGCCACTACACCTGGCCAGGACCCAGCTATTTGCGGGACCGGGAGAGCCGAGTCAGTACGAGGACTCCTCCCCCTCCTACCCAAGTGCACAAACTCAGGTTTCTAGGGAACACTCTCACTTGTTCCCCTACTTTGGGGGTCAACCTGTATATAGTTGTAGCAGCAAAATGTGGTTGCTGTTGGTTTATAAGCTCCTTCTGCCCGCCTTACGAATTTATAGAATGTATGTTCTTTGTTGGTTCATGTTGTTATTCAGTTTATCTGTTCTTATGTATAAGCTCACTTTTTTTGACATGCCATTCTATATGGTGACATCTGGGTGCTCAAAGCGGAAGAAAGAGACAAAAGAATCCTTCAACAGGGAGAATGCAAGAGAACAGCAGCCCTTCAGGGCAGATGAGAGTGGTGCAAGGAGCAGAAGAAATAAAGTTAGGGAATATTGCAATCTGTACTCTTCCATTTAAGCATTAATGGAGACTAGGCATATTTTCAAAGTGATTTCTCACAATGTTAATGGGTTGAATAACCCGATCAAAAGATACAGGGTTCTCTACACTTAAAAACAGAGGTCGGCCTTTGTCTTTTTACAGGAGACGACTTAAGTAAAGTGAACACCTGAAATTAGGGAAATTCGGGTTCACTCAGGTGGTTTCATCATCCCACAAGAGTGGGAAAAGAAGGGGCACAGCTATCCTGGTCTCAAGGAGCACGCAATTTCAAATGTCAGCCTCCTATGAGGACCCTGAGGGTCACCTAGCAATTTTGCAGGGTCACCTGGAGGAATTACCAATTACGCTGGCCTCTATATACATTCCCCCAGGCTCTCCCACCATGGTGATTAATACCCTGCTTCAGAAAATTACGGAGTATCAATCTGGTACCCTTCTGGTGGGGGGAGACCTGAACCAAGCCTTAGAGCAGATAGATACTACCACTACCAGGTTTATAAGAAGGTCACCTTCCCTTAGGGCTCTCAGGGAATATCTTAAAGGGGCATTTTGGGCTGACGCCTGGAGGGTCTCACATCCTGGAAAACGGGAATACACCCACTACTCCCCCATGGCTCTTACACCCGAATCAATTTACTTTTTATCTCTAAAGAGCACCAAAACCAAGTGAAGGACTGTAATCATGCCCCATCAGTCCTTCCAACCATTCCCAGCTAACATTAAACCTAGACTGGAAACAGGAAAGATGGAAACCCTCTGGAAATTTGATAAACCCTCTGGAAATTTAATAATTACCTGCTAAACTCCAAAAGGCTTCCTGGACATGGTCCAGGCTAGAATACCTCAAATCCTACAGGAAAATGACTCCCGAAATCCCAGGGCCCTTCTATGGGATGTAGTAAAAGCTGTCCTTAGAGGGGGCATTATTAAATATGCAGTCCTTCAGAAAAAACAACAAAATCTCCTGCTGGAGACCTTGCAGCAACAGCTGAAAGATCTCCAAGAACAGCACGCCAGTAGAGATGGGGCAATATATCCCCTGCTGCAGGCTACTGAACAACGCATTCAAAACCTCTTAGATATTAAAACAGAACAGGCCCTCCAATGCCTCCGTCAGAAACACCATGAGAGTGGCCCGAGGGCAACCTGGCTGTTAGCCCATAGACTATGACAACAGACCTCTCAGGCCTCAATCACCCAGATCAGGGACCCAGGGAACGGGCAGCTACTGAGAAACCCTAAAAATATTTTAGATGCCTTTAAGGCATTCTATCAAAATTTGTACACCCCAGAACAATCTCCAAATTGCCCCTAGATTGAATTCTTTCTAGCCAACTTGAACCTCCTGAAGCTCACACAGGAGCTTCAACAGTCCCTTGATGAGCCTGTCCCCCCCCCCCAAGAGCTGGAGGCCACAATCCGGAACCTGAAGACCAACACATCTCCAGGCTCGGATGGGTACACATCAGAATTTTTTAAAATATTCAGAGAAGTGCTGGACCAACCTTTGTTGGAGATTTACAGAGCAGCTCAAACAGGGGACCCAGTACCAGAATCCTGGAACTATGCTGTCATTTCTAGCATACGAAAACCAGGAAGGGACGTCACCCAGTGTGCAGCATATAGACCCATATCAGTCCTAAATATTGACTACAAGATTTATGCAACCATAATAGCCACCGTTGAGTCACTTGCCACGGCTGATTGACTTCAATCAGATGGGTTTTGTTTCGGGAAGGCAGTCCCAAGACAATATAAAAAGAACTTTGTACTTGTTGCACCACGCTGCCCGTTGGGAGATCCCTTCCTACTGCTGAGCCTGGATGCGGAGAAAGCCTTCACAGGGTGGTGTGGCCATGTTTGGAGCAACACTCGGAGCTTTGGTTTCTCTGATGCCTTTTGTACACTAATAAATAATATTTATACCAAGCCTAGGGCCTATATTAAAATAAATGGGGGAACTTTGATGGTCAGATGGATTGAAAACTGGCTAGCTGGACACACTCAGAGAGTAGTGGTCTGTGGGGAGCTCTCGAACCCTAGAGAGGTTGGTAGTGCTTTATTCTCCTTCCCTGTACAGCCCCCATCTGACCGATCCCCAGCTCCGTCCCCCAGAATTATCAGGGCTTACCTTACGCCCAGTCCAGGGGTGGTGCCTGCAGAGAGTCAGTCACCATCCTGACGCTGGTTTTTTCCTCATTTTCTCCACATTTTTACTTGAGAGCCCCAGGAGAAGGTAGTATGCATGTGAAGGCATGCATGCACCTTACAGCCCCGGTAACGACCCTCCTCCACCTGCCCCATTGGCCTATCACCAGCACCCTGCTTACACAGCCCCTCAGCCTCCACCAGGGGGAGCCATGAACGAGGGATGCCATATCACCTCCCCAGAGAGGAGAGCTGCCGACACCCAGCTCTGCCCTCCCCCCCGTGCCGACTTCTGACAACCCAGGCTCACTCCCAAACCTGGGTCGCCAGCATGCCGTGAGGTGAGACATCCAGCACCTCAGCCCTCTGTGCCACCAAGCTGGCCTAGACTCACAATCCTTGAAGGAAAAGAGTAGCTCTCCCCCCCTCAGCTGCTGAAGGTCTGACTCTGAGCAAGGAAGGAGACTACTGAGGAATAGAGGTACTTTCTGTCCCAGGACAGGAAGGGCGGAGCTGTAAGGGCACAAGGCAGTAGGGAGGAGAAAAGAAAACAGAGGAAGGAGATAGTAAGCATACAAAGTGACAGGAGAGGGGTCACAAATAAGACATGATGGAAGTGGTGCTGTGTAGTGGCTGTGGGCGGCAGTCTTCCGGGAGATGTTCTGGAGGATGCAGTGCTCCCATATGCAGGCACCTCTCTGGTGTGAGGGAGGAGATTGCTCATCTCCAGGCCAAGTTATCCAGGACTCAGGGAACGTCCTCCTTCATCCAGGGACCACCGAGTCCACCCCCGCTGCCTCATAGGTTACCTATGCTGAGGAGTGGCTGGACTACGGTGGACCTGGGAAGGGTGAGAGCAGTGGGGCAGAGGCACATCTCTCCTATGGTTCCACTCCACAACTCCTATGCTGAGTTTGCAGGGTGGAACTGTCCCAAGGAGGCACCTGCAGTGGAGACCAAGGAGGATGTAAGGGTCCTCCGTGGTGGAGACCCTATGGGGTCCCCAGACCCCAAAGGAAGGAAGAAGCAACTCCTGGCAGGGGATTCTATTGTTAGGGGTAGACTTAGGGTGGATAGAGTGGTAGAGAGGGATGCTAAGTGCCTACCCAGTGCCATGGCTTGGAGGGATGGAAAGCACATCCGGAGGATTGCTGGGGCAGCAGGATGGAGGGAGAACTAGACATCATTGTCCACCTGGGGATGAATGATCTGGCTGGTAATGAGGTTAGGGTAGTGCAGGAGGCCTTCAGGGAGCTGGGAGGGTCTTAGACAAGTGGCACGCATGGTAACCTTTTCAGAGGTGCTTCCGTAAATGACAAGGGGAGGATAGGGCACCCACACCACAAGATTCCACGATGATTGAAGGACTGGTGCAGAGCAGAGGGTTTTGGCTTCACTGGGGACTGGGGTCACACCTGGAGGGTTGCAGGCATATACAAGTGGGATGGACTGCATCTATCCAGGGCAGAACCAAGATCCTCAGTGAGAGGTTTAAATGCTTCATTGGCAAGCATTTAAATTAACCAAGGGGGGAGGCGAAAGTAGACAGGAAGAAGCTAACTGGTCCCACCCCCTGCCCCACAGGATGAAGCAGTCAGTAGGGAGGACCCTGGGGTTGGGAAATTGACGCTAAAACCTAAAACCGAGATAGGCAGAATGGCAGAGATAAGGAAAATTGGGAGTAAAAACAGGAGGGGAAGAGAGGGAAGACATGGGGATAGGAGGGGAGCTACTATAAGGGGAGGTTGCAAAATTTGGAAGGTCATGTGCACGAATATCCGCAGCCTGGGAAATAAAATCCCAGACCTAGTGGCCTTGATGCCAGAGGCGGACCTGCGCATTGTCGCTGTTACTGACACATGGTACATGGGGAACCATAAATGGGATATAGCCATACCCGGTTACACTTTACTTAGAAAAGACAGGGTGGGATAAAAGGTTGGAGGGGTGGCTATCTATGTCAGGGAGGGAATTAAAGTGACTGAAGATCTTAGCTGTGTCAATCTTCACCATTCATCACTAGTGGGTTATAGCGCCGGAGCTTTTTTTCCTATGGACGGAGTCAATGCAGGGCCGGTGCCGTCCTCAAGGCCAACGTTCCACATGGTGCTTATGGGTTGGCCATTATCTGTCATTGACTCTGCCCCAGCCCCAGTTCTTCTTCTTCTCCCACCATCGAGTGAAGACTGAAGACCTCATGTGGAGACTGTATTCGAATTGCATTCTGCGGCCTAGTTCATCGGCCTGCTCAGGTGTTGCCTCGGTTCTGTTCGCCCTGCTCGACATCGCTTCTGGCTGGTAAGATCTTTCCTTTTCTTTAAAGTGGCATTGAGTACTGTTTTTGTATTTATTTACCAAATGGTCAGCGTCTTGTCCGGGGCAAAAATCTGTCAAAAGTGGGGTGATCTCCTATGCGTCGGTGCCCCTGTGGCTGCCTCTATTCCATGATGGACCAACATGACTGCTGCCTTTCCTGCCTCAGCCTGGACCACGACATGGACAACTGCAATGCTTGTTTTTCCATGGACCACCAAGTTGTTGAAAACCGCATGTTTAAAGTCGGACGTGCTTCGCTGACTTTTGGAGGATGAGCGCGCAGTCGGCAGGCCAAGGCACGGATTCTCGCCTCTTCCTCCAGGTCCCCTCCTGGTCCTATACAGCCCATGGAGGAGGCAGACCTTGCCTCTCTTAGCCTTGCCATGGCGGGGGTTTCTTCCACAGTGCAGGAGGCCCAGTCTGGCCCTCTCGGGGCGCTGTCAGGAGGCACCACTTTGGCAGTCACCTCTTCAGAGGTGAAGGTTCCCGGTGTTGTGTTCTCTCCAGGTCTGGACCAGCACTGTCCTCGGCACCATCTGGTGGCGACCACTCTTGGCCCTGGTGCCATTCGTGGTGTCACGGGTTAGAGAGCGGCACTGTGGTCGGTGCCGGCTGTTCTCAGTGCCGCTGTTGCTTCTGGTGCCATTTACAGCATCGGGGCTCTCAGCGGCACCAGGGATGATGTGTTGGTGGTTTCTGGGCCTGTTTCTGGTTCTGACGCTGTGTGCGGTGCCAGGATGGGACTCCAGCACCATCACAGTGCTGGGGATGGGGATGGCACCATGGTCAACATTGATCTTAGTTGCAGCGCGGGGTGCTGTGTGGAGCTGCGTTTGGGGCCGTGTCCAACTCCAGTGCTGCTCGCAGCACCGGGGGGGTGTCAGCGTCCAGTGCGGGGCTGTGCTTGACTTTGGTGTCACTCACGGTGCCAGGGGGGAGTGTGGTGCTGCGCTCAGGCCACACCCTAACTCCAGTGCCACTCACAGCACCGGGGTGGATGTCAGCATTGGGCGTGGGGCCATGCTTCGCTCAGCGCCAGGCTGGAAGGTGCTCCGACTCACGGTCCAGGAACTGGGGGGGAATCGGGGAGTTGTCTGGCATTGGACCACAGAGCCTGCATCCTCGGAGGCAAACTCTGGGTCTGGTCCAGATTGGCTCCCAGGTTCTTCAGGATCCTCAAATCCCTCTGTTTCCAGCACCTTGGCCCCACTCTGCCTCCCTCTGGGGGTCAGTTGTCACCGGTAGGCCCTAGGGTCGGTGGTACTGACCAGCCAGCTGTAGTCCCCATGGCCACTGCCATGCAACCTGAGGCCACCGGCACTTCCGCTCCTCCAGTTGGGGCACCCCCTTCTCTGGTGTGTTTGGACAATCCAAGTCTGGGACAGCCCAGGGCACGCCAAAAAGGGGAGGGCACTGCTCCCTGGGTGGACTCTTTGGAGACCGCCCGGAGTTGCCAGCTGCCTAGGCTGATGACTACGAGGATGAGGTCCCTCTCTGATTCTGAAGGGTTGAGGGGTAGGGGTGTGGCATGGCACACACTCAATGGAGCCTGGCCAGGCTCTGGGAGGAGTCGCAGTGCAGACCCTCACTCTTCCCTGGATGAGTCCTCGAGAGGGACTTTAACTTCTGAGGTCAGGGGCTGTCCTTCTGGACTCTCACAGTCCTGGTTACCTCATGGGGGAATTTCTTCTTTTGGGCACAGCTCTGACCATTCCAATCTGGTTGAATGGCTGTTAGCTGTTGGGACCTTCGAATCTCCCTCCCTGCAAAGGATTTCCTGTTGGCCCCCCTGCCCTGACAGAGACCATTCTCCTGTTGCTAAGAGCTTGTCCCCCAAGCCTCTGTCTCCATCCCTGGCTATCCCAGGTATTCCTGGTCCTAGGGGACCTCTCACCTGGGAGCAGTTCAGAGGTTCCGCTGCATATTTCCCAACCTACCTCCATGCCCTGGACCAGCAGGTGTTCCACCATGCTCCCGTGCAGCCGGACCCTGAACCTCAGAGCTCATCTTCATCTTCTTCCTCCTCCACAGAATGGAGAGGAACCAACTGTCCACATCTCCCCAGAGTCCGATCTCTCTTCTTATCAGCGCGTCCTCGCGAGGATGTTGGACAAGCTCCATCTTACCCCAATACCAGTTAGCAATGCTGAGCATGTGGCGCGTGTCTTTCTAGGCGAGCACAGTGCGGCTCACCTGGTGGTTTCTGCCTGGCCTCTTCCTTTCCAGGAAGCATCACGTTGTCTCTGGCTATGTCCCTTTTCCACTGTTCCAGCCCCAAGGGACCTATGCCAGCAGTATTGCATTCCCCCGGGTCTCCAGGTTCTCTGCCTCATCCCTCTTTGGGTTTGACCTCCCTGGACACCCCCTCTGGGCCTCATGCCCCTTAACGTGACCGTTCCCTGGACTCGGACTCTGTGGACTTTGATTTCTGGGGGAGGAGAGTTTTCTACTCGGCGTGGATCTCCCTCTCTATTGCAGCACATCAGGCCCACTTTGCAGCCTACAATAGGCTCTTGTGGTCCAGGCTAGGACAGATCCTAGCCTCAATGGTTGATACGGAGGAAACCAGCCAAGCCATT
This sequence comes from Neoceratodus forsteri, assembly GCA_016271365.2. Lineage (NCBI taxonomy): Eukaryota > Metazoa > Chordata > Ceratodontiformes > Ceratodontidae > Neoceratodus > Neoceratodus forsteri. Next base: position 215,925,074 of record CM057456.1, read on the forward strand.
GCCCTCTCTGCGCAGGGCCTGGAGCTAGCAAGGCACCAAGCAAGGACATTTTATGATGCCAATGAGGTGGCATCCAGAGTGGTAGGGACAATGATCTGCCTTAGGCAGACGGCATGGCTTCGCCTATCCCAGTTATCACCCCTGGCCTGGTGTAGGATGATCTCCTCTGCATACCAGAGAACCCATCTTTTCTCCCGCAGGGTGAGATGATGGCTTTCAGGGCACCTTCCTTCCTCCACTGGGGGCTCCCCATCTCACCCAGTCCAGTCTCAGGCCTCCCCAGGCCTGTAAGGGTTCTCTCCTCTAGTGTCTCACCCACTGGAGGCTAAGGGACATAGTCCCTTGGGGTAGTTTAGGGCCCCCTTCGGGGGGATCGGCACTCACCCACTAGTGATGAATGGTGAAGATTGACACAGATAAGATATGAAATTTATATACCTACTGTAATTGTTGATCTTTCTGTATATCTTCACCATTCATTACTAAATTCCACTCTCCTTCCCCCTAGGGCCACAGTCTCTGGGCTCCCTCCTCCCCCGTGTGTCTTTTTGTTATTCTCCTCGCTCTCCTCTCCCTCATGGTTAGGGGGAAGAGGACCCTGGAGACACACAGGGATGAATTTCTCCCTTGGGGGTTTTATTGGGGTATGTGGGTGGGGAGAAGGCTCTCTCTCCTCCCTCAATTCTAAGGGAGTGAGTGGAGTGCTAGGGTGCCCCCTGCTTTTTATTTATGAACTCAAATTTTGAGTTCATTTTCTAATGCCTCATAGCAGTTTGATTTTTCCCTATTTTGAGAGGGAGAGGGAGGAGTTTGAGACACACCCCATCCTGCCCCCTCGTAAGGTTGGTCCTTCTAGGCCCATGCTGCTTAAACTTTTCAGGCCTTGCCTCTGGCAGCTGAACCTGTCATGCCTGAAAATAGCCATTCCTATGCTTAGTGCACTTACCTGGTTACCAAAAGCAAAATAAATAAATAAATAAACCTTGACAGCCCAGTTTTGAGCTACATATTGCTAAAATCCTAAGATGCAGGACCTGCTCTGGGTGGTGGTTCTCTTTCCCTCCCCACTTACCCATCCCTTCTGCTTCTCCTTCCAGAGATTGGGTCCTCCTTTCCTTTCCCAATTTACCATTCTGGTTTCTCTCTCGTGTCTCCTCTGTCATTTATTTCTCCTTTTAGTTCATTATTCCTTTCCTTTTGTCTATCCCTTGGTTCTTGCCCTATCCCACCTTCCCTTCCTTACACTCTCCGGTGTTTCAGAACTGGTGCTGGGGCGGAGTCAACGACAGATAACGGCCAACCCACGAGCGCCATGTGGAATGTCTGCCTCGAGGATGGCGCCGGCCCTGCGCCGACTCTGCCCATAGGAAAAAATGTCTCCTGCAGGGTCCTAGCTCCAGCCCTATAACCCACTAGTGATGAATGGTGAAGATACACAGAAAGATCAACAATTACGGTAGGCACGTATTTTCATTTCAGGGAATGCAGGAAGGAGCGGAAGCTGTGGGTCACCCTGGAGACAGGCAATATCATTGCCATTTGCACTGGCATGATCTGCAGACCCACAGCACAAGGGAGGAGATGGATGGAGTACTAGTGAAAGCCATATATAAAATGACAGCTAAAGGTGAAGTGCTGCTGGTGGGAGACTTCAGTTTGCCTGATGTGGATTGGAGCACCCAGGTTGTAGCCACAGCCAGGAGTAGAGGCATCCTGGATGCCTGCAAGGGTGTGCCTCAAACAGCTTGTGGTGAAACCCACCAGAGAAGGAGCAATACTGGACTTGGTACTCACCAATGGAGACAGAGTTACCGATGTAATGGTGGGTAGCCAGCTGGGGTCCAGTGATCATCATACAGTGTGGTTCAACATGAGAACAGTGGAGGAGTAAAACCACACAAAGCAAGGGTGCTGGATTTCAGACAGGTCGACTTTGCAAAACTGGGAGAATGTCTCAAGGTAGCCCTGGCATGGGAAGAAGAAGGGGGGTGATGTAGAGAAACAATGGGCTAACTTCAAGGGAGCCATAGCAGGGGCAACAAGCCTTTGTGTTGGGCAACTAAGCAAAACAGAGAGAAAGAAAAAAACACTATGGTTCTCAAAGGATGTGGCCGGAAAGGTAAGAGAGAAAAGGCTAGCTTTCAGGAGGTACAAGGAAACACAGAAGGGAGAAGACAGGGAACTGTATCTGGAAAAGCAGAGGGAGGCGAGGAAAGCAGTCAGGAGTGCAAAGACGCAAATGGAGTTAAAAATAGCCCAGGCAATAAAGAAAGGAGACAAGACCTTTTTCAGGTACATTAGTGAAAGAAAGAAGACCAGGAGTGGGACTGTGAGGTTAAAAAGGGAGGGATGGGTGTGTGTGGAGGGGGACGTAGAAAAAGCAACAATCCTGAACAAGTATTTTTGTTCAGTATTCACAGAAGAAGGGGAAGGAGAAGGACCACTATTGGGCAAAAGGAGCACCAATGGGAGAGAAGTGCACACCAGCCCATTTATGGAGGAAAGAGTGTGAAAGGAACTAAAGACTCTGAAAGGAAATAAGGCTATGGGGACGGGTAGGATACATCCTAGAATATTAAAAGAACTTCGAGAGGTGCCGACAGCACCACTAACAGCCCTGTTCAATAAATCAGTGGAGTCAGGGGTGGTTCCAGGAGATTGGAGGAGGGCAAATGTAGTCCCTCTCTGCAAAAGTGGGAACAGGGAGGAGGCTGGCAACTACAGGCCAGCCAGCCTGACCTCAGTGGTCGGGAAACTAATGGAGTCTCTGCTAAAGGAAAGAACTGCGATATTTCTTGAATCCAGCAGAGCACAGTATCCGAGGCAGCATGGATTCACAGTGGGAAGGTCTTGTCAAACAAATCTAATAGATTTCTTTGACTGGGTGATTAAGGAGGGTGGTGGATGTGGCCTACCTAGATTTCAGCAAGGCTTTGACATCATCCCACATAGGAGGTTGGTAAATAAGTTGGGCAGCCTGGGAGTGGGTCCCAAAGTGGTAAACTGGGTCAGAAACTAGTTGATAACAGGACACAGAGGGTGGTGGTAAATGGCATTCAATCCGAGAAGAGGGGGGTGACCAGCAGGGTGCCACAGGGATCCATGCTGAGGCCAGTCCTCTTTAATGCCTTCATAAGTGACATTGCAGAGGGGCTGCTGAGGAAGGCATGCCTCTTTGCAGATGGCACTAAGATCTGCAACAGTGCAGACACTCAAGGGGGGGTAGAGAAAATGAGAAAGGACCTAAACATGCTTGAGGAGTGGTCAAGAGTGGCAGCTAAGATTCAATACAAAAAAGTGCAAAATCATGTATTTGGAGCACATAAATCCAAGGGAGAAGTACAAGATGGGGAGAGAGGTGCTGACAGCCACCAATCAAGAAAGGGACCTGGGGGTAATCATATCTGATAACCTAAAGGTAACCAAACAATGTGAGAAGGCTGTGGGAGAGTCAGTGGGATGCTAGGGTGCATAGGGAGAGGTATCACCAGCATAAAAAAAGGAGGTGGTTACGCCACTGTACAGATCACCACTGAGACCTCATCTGGAGTACTGTGTCCAGTTCTGGAGGCCGCATCTCTGGGATGACATAGACAAAATAGAGGCAGTCCAGAGAAGGGCAACAAAAATGGTGCGAGGACTGCATCAAAAGTCATATGAGGGAAGACTAGAGGACCTCAATATGTATTCCCTAGAGGAGAGGAGAGGAGAGGAGATGGAGGGGGATACGATAGAGACATTCAAGCACCTCTGAAGTATAAACAAGGTACAGGAGAGTAACATCTTTAAGAAAAGAAGGTGTACATGAACAAGGGGCATGATATGAGGCTAGAGGGGTAAGCTCAGAGGCAACGCATGAAGTACTTTCACAGAAAGAGTAGTGGATGCTTGGAACAGCCTCCTCATGTGGTGGTGAGGGCAAAACTGTAGGAGAATTCAAGAATGCATGTAAAAGACATAAGGATACTCTCACATTAGGGAAGAGGGGGTAAGCTGCAGATCAACTAGGGTCTGCGGTATTGCATTAGGTAGGGAAAAGGGGCAGACTAGGTGGGCCACATGGTCCTTATCTGCCATCATCTTCTATGTCTCTATGGCAGAACAACCAGTTCCCATGGTTCTGTTGCAGACCTCCATTGGTGGGTACAGTCCCAGATAATGTTCTAGTCCTTGGCTGGTCAGGGAAGTTCCTATATGCTTCCCATCTTTCACACTTTTATTGAAAGTACTACTCAAACTGAGAAGGGAATCAGCAACAATGATTCTCATAGGTAGATCTGGTACTCCCTGCTCCTGAGTCTCCTATCCTCTCCAGCAGGAATCCTATCAATCTGCCCCAAGATAAAGTCTGCTTATTATGTCTCAGGGCAGGATAACATTACTGGATCCAAGAACTCTACATCTCAGAGAATGGCTCAGTTAGAGTTCAATGAACTAAATCTCTCAGAAGGATGTAGAAAATACTTAAGGTTTCCAGGAAACCAACAGCAAGAAAACCTATACCTCAAAGTGGGAAAGATTTGGTGTTCCCCTAGGCAGTTTAAGTCTGGCTAGAATCCTGGATTACGTTTACGTTTATTATCTTTATTTGATAGCAGTGTCAGCTCACGCTTCAGCTGGCAAAGAGAGGTCGGTGGCCTCACAACTCATTTTCAAAAGGTTCTTTAAAAAGCACCTTTTCTGGTGCTCACACCAAAAACCTAGAAGGACCCTTACCTGCCCCCAATTGCAGTGGTGCCAAAAGCAGAATTTTTATATGCCCCTAATTTGGAAGGGAAGGGACTATATTTTGGCTACTTGGAGCTGAGACGTCAGTCTCTTCCACTTCCTGATACTGAGAGCCACCCACACACTAGCATGTTTCATGATGTTACGCTATGGTGAGTGTAGGGGCATGCTCTGTAGACATTATTGGGACCATTTTTTTTTTTCTACAAGTCATTTTTCCTCCTGCAATCTGATGGCATGCTTCCACCTCCTTCACAGTCACTCTCGGCTGCTATGCCACCCCAGAGCCTTGGGCCCTGTGATCCCCCATGGATTGCTCCCAGTGGCAGGGCAGAAAGAGGGAGGGTCATCCTCTCTCCCTCCTGAGTGATATCTGGAGCAGGCCCGAGAACTGTGTGGCTGTGACACCGGAGCACTGTGGGGCTTTATTAAGCCGGCAGTCATCATTCTGCTTTTCTGATGACCCCGCGGGCTGAGAACCGCAGGTGTGCATGGAGGTTTCGATGTCCCAATGCTAATGCTCTTGCATCTCCTGTTGTCCAACACTGGCTCTATCCTCCACCAGGTGGCAGCCATAGAGTGGGACGACGTACCCACCCGCCCCAGAGAGAGGAAAGCTGTCGTGGAATGCCCGATCCTTTCTCTCCCCAGCTGACCCCCGGCAGCCTGAGCTCATTCCTGAACCTGGGTCGCTGGCATGGCGCGAGGTGTGGCGTCCAACTTCTCAACCCACAGCACCACTGGGCCGACCTATTGGGCCCATTTTTTAAACTCCATTTTTCATATTTTAGATGGTCATTCAGAACAAGTTAAGTCCTTGTTGGTTGAGCGGTGGCATTGATTTGTTTGTGGTAGCCATCTAAAGTTTGAAAATGGAGTTTAAAAATACCCCATTAATGTCCATAGAGTACCCCTTCCCGCACTCTCCACATACAAGGACATCACAAAACATGCAAGTGTGGGCAGCTTTCAGTATCAGGAAGTGGCTTGGCTCCATGGAGCCAAAATACAATCCTTCCAAAATATGGGCATATAAAATTCTGATTTTGGCACTATTGCAGTTGGAAACAGGTAAGGTCCTTCATGGTTCTTAGGAGGCAATTTTAAAAAGAGCAGGAAAGGTGCATCCTTCAATAACGGATCCTGTCCCTCCATGGGACCCGAATCTCTGCATTGCCTAGTTCATGGAGACTTCTTTTGAGCACATGGCAATTGCTGCTTTGAAATATGTCACCTGGAAATCAGTTTTCCTGGTGGCAGTGGTATCTGCCAGAATGGTAAGTGAGCTGCAAGCCCCCTGCACAGATCCCAACTACATCATCTCTCATAGGGACAAGGTAGTCCTTAGATCTAACAGAAAAATCCTCCCAAGTGGTGTCTGAATTCCATTTGAATCAGTTACATTACTAGTATTCTTTACAGCAAAATACAGCTCAGGAGAGCAGAAGCTCTACATTCTGGATGTTGAGAGCTCTAAGCTATTTGGACTATATACGGGATGTACGGTCTACTAACACTCAGTTATTTGTCACCTTCTGTGAAGTGGGAAAAGGGAAACCAGCATCCAAGAAAACCATTTCTCATTGGATAGTTTCCTGCATACAGTTATGTTATGACAAAGCTGGTAAGCTGCCACCTGAAGGCTTTAGGGCTTTTTCCACAAGTGGAACCTCTGCCTCAGTGGCAGCAGCAAGGGATATTCCCCTACAGGAGATCTGTGAACTAGGCCTGTTCAGGCGTTCTGCTGAAAATAAATTTTGCACTGGTACAATTCAGTCAGTAATTTGTGTGCCTAGCCTTACTTGTACATTGTTATGTGAGCTGGCCAACTCTGTTAGAGCACCACCAAACTCCACAAGCGCACAACACTTTTTGTTTGCTGAGGAAATCTGTAAAGCAGTTACCTGGAAAACAGTACACACTGTTACAAAGCAGTACTGTCTGGATGTATAGTCCAGAAGGGATGCCAGCTTTGGCATTGCTGTCTTGCAGAATCTTTTCCCTAAATAGGTTCTGTACACAGCCTCCCAAGGTACTGCTATAGAGTCTGCAGTTGTTAAGCACAAGTGAGGGATTTCTAGGATTTGTGGAAAAAATTACCTTAGTAATGTTGTTTCTTCCAAAGTGATCCCTCATTATACTTAACAATCCCTAATCCCTACCCCCACCCCACCCCACCCCTAGAACCTGCAAAGGTTCACACAAGAATCAGTTCTTTCTGTTTGCTTGAGCATTACTTGTTACAGTGCCTTACAGCTGTCAGTGGTCGCAGCTATTTTGTTATTCATAACTTTTAAAATTGCATTTTGAAACAGTTTTACAAACTTTTGGGAAGTTTTTGGTAACCATTTATCTGGTTTTAGTGGTCACTGCTCACCATAGCTTTAGAAATAAATCTGATGTTAGAGTGCAGGGGTGAGTGCAACCACACAGCAGAGTTTGAATTTCATTCTAAGTTCCATAATTAGCATAACATTCTGAAGCTCCAGAGTGGCCCATACCAGAGAGTAATGTGGTTGTTAAGCATAGGTGGGGATCACTTTGGAAGAAACAATATTACTACAGTGAGTAATTTTTCTTCTGGTGGCTATAACCTCCGGTAGAAACATCAGTGAAATAAAGGCACTAAATACAGAACCTGAAATCTTCCCTTGTCAATCTTCACCATTCGATTACTGCTTGGGTGTCAGCGGGAGGCACGCACTCCTACGGAGTTTTTTGTTTTGTTTTTTCCAGAGGAGTCGGCGCCGATGGCACCACCCCTGAGAGTGATGCATCGCATGATGCACGAGGGGCAGCCGTTAGGTGCCACAGACTCCTCCTTCATCCCAGTTCTGTTTCTCCCGCCATCGAGGCTGCACCTGCTAGTGCGTGTTTCATTTCTGTTCTGCGCCATAGGCCTAGTTCGTCTGCGACTCCTTCATCCCACTGTTTTTCCCGACGCCGTTGACTGGCGGTGAGTCCATTCCTTTTCTTTTTCGATGGTGCAGGGAGCTTTACTGTGCTCTTGATTATTTTTGAATAATGTCCATTTCGGGAGCTAAGCGACAGTCGAAAGCAGGCCGTGCCCCATGCGTCAGTGCTCCAGTGGCTGGCATTTTTCTGTGATGGACCGACATGATGTTTGCCTTCACTGCCTGGGACCTATCCATAATATGAATAGATGCGACACCTGTTTCTCGATGGACTGCCATGTTCCCGAAGTCCACGCATTCAAAATCGTCAGGGCCCCGCTGACTTTTGGAGGACAGTGTCACTCTCGGGCTTCCCAGGTCAGATCTTCAGACCCTTCCTCCAGGTCCCTCGCAGAGCTTTACAGTCTGCAGAGGAGGAGGCCTCCTCATCTTCAAGTCTTGCCAAGGAGGAGGCAACCTCTTTCGCGGTGTCGGAGGAATGCCGTGGTCCCATCCGGGGCCACGGTGGGGACACCGCCTCAGCAGTCACCTCTTCGGAGGTGCAGGCTCCCCCCAGTGTCATGGCCCACGGTTACTGGGCCCAGCGTGGGTGGACCCTTGATACTGCTTTCCAGTGCTGCCTCAGATCCTGGTGCTGCCTGTGGCACCGGTGATCGGGGTTGTGCCACTTTCGGTGCCGGTGATTGGGGTGGCGCCATTTGAGGTGCCGTGTCGGCTTTTGGCGCTGCTGGCTGCACCGTGTCAGGTCCCAGCACCGAGGGCAGTGTCAGAGACTTGGCTGGGGCTGCAGGTGAGTCAGGACCGGGTTCTGGCGTTGTCTCTGGTACACCGACGCAGACTGGCACCGAGAGTGGCACCGGCACTGTTCGCGGTGCCGTTTCTTGGGAGACTCCTGGGGTGGCCAGTATTGAGGTCCTGCTAGTTGTCTCTTCCTCAGAAGTGGACAATTCAGATGTGGACCTGTCCTGACTCCCTGATTCTTCGGGATCGGAGTCTTCTGTGGGACATGGTGTCAGGCGGCCCAGCGCGCCCATTCCTTAGTCTCCACAGCAGTCTTCTTCTGAGGACTCCCAGGCTGGGTGTGGCCTGGGGTCCTTGAAAGGGGACAGCGTGGGGGTTGGGGAGGGGGCTGTTCTCCCAGAGGGGGCTGTGGCAGCTGCTGTCTCCAGTGCCGCCGCGCTCGGGTGGACTCGAGGCCCTTTCTTCAGGAGGCTCCCCTGAGAGACCTCAGGATTGATGGGCTCTGTTGCTGACGTCGAGGAGGATGGTGTCCTCTGAGTCCAAGGGGTTGAGAGACTGCGGTGAGGCATGCTGAGTTCCACCTGCTACCCCTCAGGGTGTAGGTAGGAGCTGTAGCGCCGAGCCCCACCTCTCCCTCTTAGGCTCGAAGGATCCCTCTGGTGGCATTGCTGTGGGCTGCCCTTCTGGATCCATGCAGCCCCAGGTACATCACAGAGGAGAATCCCCTTCCAGGCTTTTCCAAGGTTCGCATCCCCAGGGTTCCATTCTGCAACCTGGTTTGTTATCCGGGACCCCGCCAGCTCAGGCTCCATTCCCCGGATTCCTGAACTTTGTCAGAGGACATTTGCCTCTTCGTAGGTGCCCCTCTCCCATTCCTCTGCAGCCACCCCCTCTCTCCAGGGCCATGTCGGTCCTGTGGGTCTGTTATCCTGGGGAGATGTTCAGAGGCACTCGTTGGCCTTCCCTCATAATGTTAGATGTATGCATGAGCGGGTGTTTTCATCCCCACGCCGCAGGAGTCCTCTGGACATTCAAGTTCCCCATCATCCTCGTCTCCCTCGGAGGGATAGGAACCCTCTGCTCACCTCTCTTCGATGCTGATTTCACTGAATATTAGCGCCTTTCGAGGATGGTTGGGGATCTTTGTATCTCCTTTATTAGAAAAGACATAATACCAAATGAGAGACGTGTGAATTCCCAGTGAATCTAGTGCCCAACATTTGGTGGTGCCATCCTGGCCTATTCCCTTCCAGGAGGCGTCTATCCATTTCTGGCAGTCTCCAGCCGCCCCTATCCCAGCCCAGCAGACTGCAGGAGGAGGTATTGTGCCCCATCTGAGTCCCTAGGTTCTCTTCCCAACCCCCCTTCAGGATTGGTATTCCTAGAGACTCCTTCCGGGCACCGCCGCCTGGCGCATGACCAACCACTGGACTCAGATTCTCTACAATTTGACCGGTTGGGGAGAAGAGTGTTCTCTTCCTCTGGTTTGATGATGTGTATTGCATCTCATCAGGCACACCATGCTGCCTACAACAGGCATCTATGGTTCATGCTATCTCAGTTTCTAGCATCAATGCCTGACTCGGAGCAATCTAGACAGGCCATTGCCCTCTCTGCTATAGGCCTGGAGCTGGCAAGGCACCAGGCAAGGGCATCTTATGATGCCAATGAGGTGGCTTCCAGGCTTGCAGGGACAGCGATCTGCATTGGCATGGCTTCATCTATCAAGGTTGTCATCTCTGGCCCGGCGTAGGGTGATTCGCTCTGCCTTCCGAGGGACCCGTCTGTTTTCCACCTAGGAGGCTTCTGCAGGGGCTTCTTCTGTCTCCTTGTCTCCGGGGGACACGTCCTAGCTCTCCTCAGCCTTAGGCTTTTCGTCTGATTAGCCCAGGGTCTCTCCCTTCTGTTTTCCACCAGCAGGAGGCTGAGGGTCTTGTTCCCTCAGGGTTTCTAGTGTCCCCCCGCTTGGTACTCACCCAATCAATAATGAATGGTGAAGATTCCAGCAAGGGAAGATATGAAAGTATGTGTTACCTGCCATAATTCTTGATCTTCTCTTGCATCTTCACCCATTCATTCCAAATATCCATCCACCTTCCCTCAAGGGCCTCCTACTTTAGTCTCCCTCTCCTGCTCGTTTCTCCCTCTTCTTTGGCCTTGCCCCCCAAAAATATATATATATATCTGGTTTTCCATTCTTTTGGCGGATCCTATTTCCTGAGGGAGAAGGCAATGAGTAAGATGTATTTCATCCTGGAGGAACTCTTTCTGATTACCCCTAGGGGTGACCTATTGGCTCATTCTTAGCCATGCTGTTCAATTCACGGTTAAGGAGACCGTCCCTTAATGGCTCCTTTGCTAGTTCCCTCTGGCATGCCTCGATCTCCCCATGTGTCAGTTTCTGCTGATTTAAAACTGTCCTGACACTCATTACCTGAGCTGGTGATCTTGTCTTGCCTCTCAGGAGTCCGATTGAGTTCCACTCCATTCTTTATGTAAGGTGCCCTCTGTAGGGCCTCAAACCCTTCCCCCCGCACACATCTGTATTAGCACTTAACAAAGTGCTAGTGGGCTTCTTTCCACTTCCTAGTTGGGCGCTCTCTTTCGGAACAGATTTTCTGCCTTGGCAGTCTGTGAGCTCTCACCTAGAGTTTAAGGGGTTGGGGATGGCGGGAGCTGTAGAGAATCTGCCTTTTGTGTCCAAGCTGTGCAAGTGGTTCGGTTGAACCTTTCCTTCAGTTTTATCAAGTGGAATCCTTGCTCCCTTGTTTTTGGTTCTGAGCTTATTAGCCGTAAACCAACCTCTCAATCGGCAGAGTTCTCCCTCCCAACATCCTTCTTTCTCTTTTCCTCTCTTCTTCTTCTTCCTTCTTCTCTCTCTCTCTTTTCTTTGTTCCTCCTTTGGAGCTGCCCCAGGAGTGGGGCCCTGTGGTCCCTTAGGCTAGGCATCCTTTTTCTGTCCTCTACCGGCTTATTTCTTTTTCAGTTTATATCCTTTCCTTTTTCTATCCCTCAGCTCTCTTGCCTCGCTCTCTTTTTCTTGCCTTTATTTCACCTCTCCGACACAGAACTGGGATGGAGGAGGAGTCTGCGAGCCTAATGGCCACCTCGGCATCACGCCGACAAGGCCACCTCAACAACGACCTCTGAAAAAAAACCTCCATAGCGGGTGCACGCCCGCTGACACCCAAGCAGTAATGAATGGTGAAGATACAAGAGAAGATCAAGAATTACGATAGGTACGTAATTTTCTTGGTGCTCCACAAAGAAAATGCAACACTCAGCATCTCCCTAAAGTGATATCAGAGTTTCATTTGAACCAACCGATCACTTTGCCTGTTTATTTAAAAACACACACAAGTGAATGTGAACACACATTACACTGCCTAGTATAAAAAGGGTAATCCGTTTTACAAAGCAGAACTGAAGCATATGGGAAGGCAACAAGCAATTGCTTGTCACTTATGGACAAATGTCACAGGGCAGCCTGCAAGTAAACAGACATTGTCAAGATGGATAGTATCCACTGTTTAATATATACCAACAGGTAAAGGGCTGTCAGAGGGCATGAGGGCACAATCAAAGAGGAATAACTCACTCTGCAGCTGCAAGAAGGAAGATACCACTGGATAAAATCTGTAGGGCTGCCACCTTGGCATCTGTCCACACATTTACTTCACACACAGACTGGATATCCAGGTGTGACAGGATGCCAGGTTTGGCACCTCTGTCTTGCAGAACCCATTTCTCCCAGTAATCCTAAAACCCTCCAACCCATGGTACTGTCTGGAGTTTGCAAGAGTTGAACTAGCTGTTCTAAACTATTGTCGTAGAAGGAAAGGATACTCCCCATAGTGACTACCTTTTCTAAATAATTAGAACAGCTATTACAGATCACTCTTCAAACAAAAGGAATCTATCAGTGATCGTTACATAAAAGCATCATCCTGCCAGAGTGTGATGCCCGGAGATAGAACTTTATACTAAATTTAGAATATAAGTTTGAACTCTGCACTGTGCCCATGCTCCTTCTAGTATCCTAACGCTCAGATTTGCTTCTACTTGAAGAGAGCAGCCACCCAGAAGTCAGCTTGAGTCTTTTGGTCTGCAGTTTCTAACACCAGGAATCCATCACTGATGCTTTACAACAAGCATCATCACCCACGCTGAGTGTGATGCCCCCGAGATAGAACCTTATGCTAATTATGGAATTTAGACTCAAGGTTCAAACTCTGCACTGTAGTCATGCTTCACCTACAGCTCTAACATCAGATTTTCTGCCTGAAGAAAGTCACTCCAAAGTCAGTTCCACTCTCCAGATGGGTTTACTTGACTTTTATTTACTGTTTAACTTGTTTTATTTATTTTTGCTAACTCTGCATTAGATAGTATTTTATTTACATTCTGGCCGGATATTCAGAAGGGTTGCGTGATGGTGCAACACTGTTGCGCCATGCACAACCCACTGATGTGCCCCGCATGATATTCAAAGCGGGGATTGTCCTGGCACAAATCCTGATGCACTGGAGTGCATCAGTAATGTATGCAGCGCAGGTGGGGGGGCGTTCCCATGCATACTCCGCACATCCCGATATTCAGCCTGGGATGTGCTGAGCCCATGCATGCACAATCCCTACTTGTGCTGCACACAGGTGATCCAAAAAAGGAACAATGGCTGGCCACCCACAGGTGAGCTGGTTAGACAGGGCGAACATTTCCGGCAGCTGCCACTCTGTGGTGTCACCCAGCCCGTTGCACCTTTGTGGCGGTGTGCCCCCATGCCCAATCGCGGCATATGTAGAAGAATAGACGTCCTATATCCGTGGTGGTTCAGTGGACGCTTGCAGCCCGATCACGGGCTTAAGTATAAATGAAACACGTCCAATAATCCTGGTGGTCCAGTGGATTGCTCGCAGCCCAATCGCAGGCTTAAGTATAAAATAAAACATGTCCAATAACCCTGGTGGCCCAGTGGACCACCCGCAGCCTGATCGCGGGCATGCATAAAATAGAATACACGTCCTACATCCCTGGTGGTCCAGTGGACTGCTCGCAGCCCGATCGCGGGCTTAAGTATAAAATGAAACACGTCCAATATCCCTGGCGGTCCAGTGGACCGCTCACAGCCCGATCGCGGGCTTGAGTATAAAATGAAACACGTCCAATAACCGTGGTGGTCCAGTGGACCACTCGCAGCCTGATCGCAGGCATGCGTAAAATAGAATACACGTCCTATATCCCTGGTGGTCCAGTGGACCGCTACCAGCCCGATCACGGGCATGAGTAAATTAAAATACATGTCCTATATCCCTGGTGGTCCAGTGGACCGAATCCTGCCTGATCGCAGGCATGTGTAAAATAAATCAAATCCCCATAACCCTGGTGGTCAAGCGGTACCCCCCTCCCCACCCACTGTGGATCAATAGGCTGCAAGCCCTACCGTGCAGTGTCAGTGTCGGCGGCGGGCGGCTTGCGGGTGGGGAGCTCCACCTGCCGCTGACCGGGGAGGGGTGGCGGGCTCAGCGGGCGGTGGGAGGGGATACCACGACCACCAGGGTTATGGGGATCTGATCATTATTTTCACAGATGCCCGCGATCAGGCAGTGGGGCGCTTTGCTGCGCAGGGGGCATCGGTCCCCAATGGCTGCAGCCTGGCAGGGCGCCAGGCGCAAGTCGCCAGGGATCGGCACACCTGCATGCAAATGGGGCCATAATGACATGCAAATGGCCCCATTTGCACCTTGCATGCATTATGGCCCCATTTGCATGTGCACTTTTGAATATCGCAATTTTGAGCCTAGTGCAATGGAACCTGCGCTAGTGCATCCCCTGATCCACTCTGCCACTTGCACTGGCGCAGTGCCGGTGGCCAGGATGCGATATTCAATGATGCTGTGCCATGGTGCAGCTCCATTGAATATCACCCTGTCAACGCCCCAGCGCAGCCAAGTTTTGCTGCGCCCAGGCTTGCGCCACAGCCTGGCACAGTCTGAATATCCAGGCCTATGTATATTTTACTATTTAATTGCTACTCTCCAGTTCCCAATTGGTTCCCAGGAACTAGAGGTCAGTGCAGTTCCCACCTTTGGGGAACCGTTAATATTTTATTTGAAACTAACAATTTGTTTAAAACAACTGCTGTTGTCATTTCAAGTGTGTTTTTTACCTTTTGACAGTTGTGGTTCTGATCTTTACTTTAGAGAACCAGACTGAGTTTCAAAAGGCTACCAGTGTTTATGTGAAATCCTGAGGCTTGTTCTCCCCATGAAGATATCCTCCTTAAAACCTGATCTTCCCTTGTCAATCTTCACCATTCATTACTGTTGGGTGATAGCGGGCCAGCACCCTGCAGGATTTTTTTTTTTGAGGAGTCATCGCCAGGCGCTGCCCCTGGAGTGACGCTCTGCGTAGAGCACGGGGTGGCCGTTAGGTGCACAGACTCCTCCTCCATCCCAGTTCTATTTCTCCCCTGTCGAGGCTGCACCTGCGCGTGGAGTTCCACAGTACTATTGCATCATAGGCTGCATTTTCAAAGTTTTTCAACGCTCCTTCATCCGGTGATTCTATGATCGACCACAGTAAGACCATTTCATTAGTATATTTTTCAATGACGCTGAGCCTTTTCTGTGTTTTGCTTAATTATTTGGCATCATGTCTGGTTCGGGGGCAAAGCGTAAATCTAAGGCAGGCCGTGCCCCTATGCGTCGGTGACCCTGTGGCCGGCAGTTTTCCGTCACGGACCGTCATGATGTTTGTCTCCAGTGCCTGGGACCCTACCATGATATAGACCATTGCGATGCCTGCTTCTCCATGGATCGCCGTGTTTTAGAAGTCCGCACGTTGCGAGTCGGACGAGCTCTGACTTTCGGAAGATGACAGCGCCCTAGGGCTTCCCAGGCCAGATCTCTCGACCCTTCCTCCGGGTCCCCTCCCAGGTCTATACAGCCTGGCGAGAGGAAGCCTCCTCCACTTCCAGCCTTGCCGAGGAGGTGATTTCTTCTTCAGTGCTGGAGGAATGGTGTGATCCCACCCGGGGTCGCGCCGTTGGCGCCGTCCTGGCAGTCACCTCCTCGGAGGTGCAGGCTCCCCCGGTGTCGCGGCCTCCGGTTGCGGGGCCCGGCGCTGGTGGGCCCTCATTCCCGTCTATCCTCGCCGTGGAGTCTACCACGGCTCGTGGTGCCAGCGACTCAGTCGGGGCCATTGGCGGCACTGTTCTGGGCCTTGGCACGTTCACGGTGCCAGGGACTCCAACAGTGCCATCAGCGGTGTCGCTCTGGGTCATGGCGCCATTTATGGTGCCGTGGGTTTGGGCGGCACCTGACCAATGCCGATCTGGGCCTTGGCACCATTCATGGCGTTAGGGATTAGGCGGGCGCCATCAGCGGTGTCACTCTGGGCCTCGGCACCATTCGCGGCACCAGGGACTCCGCGCGACACCATTGGCGGTGCCGCGCCGGATCTTAGCGCCGTTGGCGGTGTCGGGTACTCGGGCAGCTCTGTTCACGGTGTGGCCCAGGAGCTTGGCACTGCCAGAGGTACAAATGACTCCGTGGACTCGTTATCGTCGCGACCCTGCGGCGGTACCAGGCCTGGTGCCACCTCGGGGCAGGTTCCTGCGGTGGCTGGAATGGAGTCTTCCCTTGTCGACCCCTCCTCGGAGGGAGATGATTCAGGTGAGGACACAGACCAGCAGCTAGAGTCTTCTGGCTCTGAACCTCCTGTAGGCCGCAGGGTTAGACGGTCCAGTGTTCCTCTCCAGACTCCCTGGAGCTGGTTAGCCAGGATGGCTCCATGGTTGGGGTGGCCTGTAGTCTTCCGTAGTGGACCCTTCGGATGTCAGAGGGTGATTCCCTCTTCTGGCAGGTCCCAGGCAGCCACCGTTCCGGTGCTGCTCAGGTCCTTCAGTGAAGGGAAGAGTACCCTGCTTCAGCTGGGTGCCCTTCGGGATCTTGCTCAGCAGGGACCCCACCACTGGTTTCGAGGAAGAGGGCTGCTTAAGAGTCCAAGGATTGAGGGTAGGGGTCAAGAGCAGCGACGAGCCCCCACCGCCCTGCAGGGTGCGGGGAGGAGTCGTAGCACTGATCCTTACCTCTCTCTGAAGGTCTCTAAAGCATCTTCTGGTGGCGGTTCTGAGGGTTGCCCTTCTGGACTCATGCAATCCCAGGTGCGCCACAGGGGAGATTCCCCTTCAGGGCTCTTTCCGGAGTTGTCTCTTTTCCTCTCTTCTACGCAACCCGGCATGATCCCAGGGTCCCCAGTTTTGGCGGCATCGCTACCTGGATCCCAGAGCCCTGGCAGAGGCCAGGCATGTACTATTAGGTGCCCTTCGCCCATCCCTCAGCAACCACCTCCCTCTCTCCCAGGCCATGTGGGGCCCACTGGGCCATTAACTTGGGAGACGTTCAGAGCTACTGCGGCGGCCTTCCCGTCCTATGTTAGGGCCATGGACGAACAGGTCTTTCGCCTGTCCCCCCCACCGCAGGAGTCTTCTGGGCATTCGAGCTCCACTTGCTCCTCATCTTCCTCAACTGAGGAAAAGGAACCTCCTGTCCACCTTTCCTCTGATGCTGACTTCACCAACTACCAGCGTTTCCTTTCAAGGATGGTTTTGGAGCTTCGTATTTCCTACGTTCGTAGAGGCAATACCGAGCGGCAGACACATGCTTTCCTTAGTGAATTCAGCGCCCGCCATTTGGTGGTGCCTTCCTGGCCGATCCCCTTCCAGGAAGTGTCTATCCGCACCTGGCAGTCTCCAGCCACTCCTTCTCCAGCCCCAGGAGACGGTATTGTGCCCCCCACGAGTCTCTAGGTTCTCTACCTCACCCACCTTTGGGTTTGATGCCCCTGGATACTCCTTCTGGGCTTCGCTGCCCGGTGCACGACAGGCCTCCAGATTCGGATTCTGCTGAGTTCGACCAGTGGGGATGAAGAGTCTTCTCTTCTGGTCATGCATTGTTGTGCATTTCCTCCCATCAAGCTCACCATACTGCTTACAACAGGCATCTGTGGTCGATGCTAGCTCAGGTCTTAGCTTTGCTTCCTGACTCAGAGCAGTCTAGACAAGCCATTGCCCTCTCTGTGCAGGGTCTGGAGCTTGCAGGGCACCAAGCAAGGGCATCCTACGACGCCAACGAGGTGGCATCCAGACTAGTAGGGACAGCGATCTGCATCAGGTGGACGGCATGGCTTTGTCTCTCCCGACTGTCACCATGGCCCAGCGTAGGGTGACTGGCTCTGCCTTCCGGGGGACCCGTCTTTTTTCCCATAGGGCGAGGAGGTGTCTTCAGGGGCAACCCCCCTCCCATAGCCCCTTGGGGGTGCCTTCTCCTCCTCACCCACCTTAGACTCCTGTCTATTGTTTAGGGTCTTCCCCTCTCTACTTGTCACCAGTAGGAGGCTGAGGGATCTGTTCCCTCAGGTGTTTTCTCTTACCCCCCCTCTGGGGGAGGGGGCTTGGTACTCACTCAACAGTAATGAATGGTGAAGATTGACAAGGGAAGATATGAAAATTATGTACCTACCATAATTCTTGATCTTCTCTTGTATCTTCACCATTGATTACTGAATCCCTTCCACCATCCCCTCAAGGGCCTCCTTCTTCGGCGTCTCCCCCTTCCTGCTTGTTCCTCACCCTAATCTTTTGGCTGTTAAGCCATAAATAAAAATAAAAAAATCCCTGTCTCTCAGAATAGGAGGAACGAGCTAAGGTTTATCTGTCCTGAGGGAACTTTTTCTGACTACCCCTTCTGGGGAGTTCTTGGCTTTTTCCCAGCCATGTTTTAAATTCATGATTAAAGAGATAGTTCCTTAAGTGGCTCGCCTTCTCTTTCCCAGGCCCTTCTAGCAGGCCCTGGTCCTTATTCAGCCTCTACTGGTTGGTGCTGTCTGGTGCTTCTTCCATAAGACGTGTTTTTCTGTCTTGTCTCTAGGGAGTCCGATTGAGTTCCCTATCTCTCTCTCTGTTTTTATAGGGGTGTCCCCTGTAGACCCCCCCTCCCTCTTGCACATGATACTGTGTTATCACTTAACAAGGTGCTAGGGGGCTTCTTTCCCTTCCTACTTGGCAGCTCTCGTTTGGAACAGATTTTCCCTCTTAATAGTTGAAGAGCTCTCAGCTGGAGTCTAGAAAACTGGGGAAGGCGGGAGGTTTAGGGAATCTGCCTTTGGTGTCCATTCTGCATGAGAGGTTCGGTGGACCTTCTCCTTGAAATTTCAAAATGGGATCCTTGCTCCCTTGTTTATGGTTCCGAGCTTATAACCCTAAGCCAATTTACCAACGGCAGACTTCCCCTCTAGCCTCCCCTCCTCTTTTTCTCTCTTTTTCCTTCTCCTTCTTTCTCCTTCCTATCTGTTCCTCCCTTAGAGCCGCCCCAGAAGTAAGGCCCTTCAGTCCCTTAGGGTAGGCAGTTTTCTTCCTCTTCTTTCTGTCCTCTATCGGCTTATTCCTTTTTCAGTTTATATCCTTTCCTTTTTTCTATCCCTCGGCTCTCTTGCCTCACTCTCTCTTCTAACCTTTATTTCACCTCTCTGGCTAACAGAACTGGGATGGAGGAGGAGTCTGCGGCGCCTAACGGCCGCCCCTCATGCTCTACGCAGAGCGTCACTCCAGGGCGGCACCCGCTGAGGCGACTCTCAAAAAAAAAACTCCCGTAGGGTGCGCGGCCCGGCTATCACCCAACAGTAATGAATGGTGAAATACAAGAGAAGATCAAGAATTACAGTAGGTACGTAATTTTCATTTCTTGCGGTCTTTTAAGGAGGCTTGTAATTGTTTCGCTACTGCCCATTTAAACCTACACCTTGCCTATTTACCAATGACTCCTTCATTCCTTCTCCTGTAGGCCCATAGTCCCTACCCTTTTTCCTACCTGGCTGCCTCTCTGTTCTTGTTCTAACTTGCTACCTTCTCCCTTGCTACTTAACCCCCCACCTCTGCAGAGTACCTCTCTTGTTCTGTTGCTTATTTGTATATATGTATATGGTATGACTCCATGGACTATATGCTCGATTGTACATATGATGAATGCTGCCTTGTCTGACTGTGTAACCTTCCTTGTACTGTATCATACACATTGTTTGCAACTTCATTTGGCCTGTTATAGGGCTGCTTGTTACCATCCTTATTCACTGTTGTTGCTGCTGTTGTTGTTGTTATTGTTTCTTTACTGTTTAATGTGAACTGACCCAGGTCCACCTTGTAAATGAGTTACCTTAATGGTGTTCCACCTGGTAAAATAAAGATTGATTGATTGATTGATTATGTATAAACTGCTTTTATTTCTTCAAAACTAAGTGGTTTTAGTGATATTACTTGTGGTTCAGGAAACACATTTGTAGTAAATTGCTCTTCATAATCACTATTATTTTCCTCAGGTTATGGGTATAGCATTTCACTATTTCTGGGAACCAACAGCATTTTACTAAGTCTGCAGTGTTTGACATGACTGATATGCTTAGAAATAGAAACCGACCACCACGTTTTAAAAATTGGTACAAACTGCTTTCAGCTCCTGGCAAGGGCAGACTGCCATGAGTTCTGTTTAAGGTGCAGGGTCCAGATCACAATGCTACTAATTGTTAGCTCTGTAAGACATTTTCCATAAAACCCTAAAGAAAAGGGCTAAAAAAAGAATTCATGGCTTCTCAGTCTGCTCTCTATGTCACCAAAGCACAGTAAAGGCTCTGAGGGAGTTCCTAATTACAAGGCTATGCGTGGGTGTTGATGTGTGATATGGCTGCCACTATATATTCAGTCACTTCACTGCCAGTTTAGCATTGCTTTAAAGCACTTTGGGATACAATGTGTATGAAAAGCGCTATATAAATGCTGATTCTTCTTCTAATGATGGTGCAAAACACGCATCAGTGGATCCGTCTCCTCATAAACAGCGGCAGTCCCTGTCAAATGACAGAGAGAAACAAGATAAAACTGCTTAGCCATCAGATAAGTATGGTAAAGATGGTAAAGACACCAGGTGTCTGAAAGGGGAATCCTAATTCCAGCAATGGCTAAAATATAAATGAAAGAGCCTCAGAGCAATCACTGGAAACAGTGTCTGAAAAGAAAAATCAAAAGAAAAGCAAGTGCTTGCTACTCCTTTTGAAAAAGGAAAGGAGTACAGAATGTAAGCAAAACAGATGCCCTCAGCACAGGACATGGCAAAAGTGTAGCATTTTCTAGGTCTTCCAGATTATGGGAAATTTTTGAATATGCCTACCCCTGGTTCAGACGGCAGGCTACCTGCCTGTGGAGGAGGAGGAGGTGGAGGATATATATTATGAGGAGGAGGAAGGTGAAACAATTGAACAAGATGGCTCACCTGAACAGGAGTTTGGCTCCCCTCAAAGGCCTACAGAGGATTACACATCATACTGCTCTTTCATTAGGCAAATGGTGAGCACCCACACCATCCCCTCTTAGGAAACAGAGGAACATGAGGAAGCAGAATTTATGGATATGATGGGCTTGCACCTGCAAGAAGGCTGCTAGTCCCCCAGGGCCAGATTAAGGCAACTTGGGGCCCTAGGCCCAAGACAAATCTGGACCACCCCTTCACCGCAATCATGCCCCTTTGCCTTAAAGGGGACCCTCTCACAAACTGTAAGGCACCTTGGGAATCTATTTACATACAAACTGTATCCCAAGTTAGCATACAGTTTGTATGTAAAGAGCTACAGACAACAGAATACAAATTGAAATTCCTATCCTTCTGTTCCTCTATTTCGAAATCATATTAGCAACAGTGCAATACCATTCTGTCCTCTGACCCATACGCTCCCAAACTCCACTCGTTCTCCGATCGCAACATCTCCTGGCCCCAGTATAAAAAAGCAGCACTGCCTCTCAAATGCTAATCAAATAAACAGTGTAGAGGATGAACACAACTGTTCCAAGACTACAGGGGGCCAGGGTTCAACTGAAAAACAAACAGTCTACTGTGGTGGCGGTGGTAACTGCAGTCAACAAGTTTTCCAACTATGGGATCTGCAGAAGGACAAAAAAGCTATCCTTCTAATGAAGGCAGAGGAACTATTTAATTACAAATCTTATTTCAAATTAATTATTTATGAACAATCTGTTACCAATCTATTTTTTCTTTACAATGCCCATTTTCTAAGTTCAATAATACCCTCCAGGGTGGGTGGTATTGGGAAATACAGGACCTTCCAGGGGTTATAAGGCCCTCCGCTTGTGGTGTCGGGCCTCATTACACCCCTGGGCGGTCTGGTATTTCCCAATACCACCCACCTGTCGGGTATTATTGCTTACAGATGTTGCTAAGCTGATGACATTATGTTATTACTTTTCCATCCACATTTCTGTTTGCAAGGTAGAGCTCTGTGTCATTTATTCCCCTTGGTTTACAATACCCAGTCTTTTACCATGTGATTAGTTCCTTACATGCTGTGTCATTTGTATAGACTCACAGTAACACGAACATACTGAAACACACACACACACACACTTAACTACAGCACAACAATATACACGTGGAATTGGAAGAATGCTGATGCACTATAAATGGCAGTCAGTAACAGTAGATGGCACACATAACACAATGCAATACTTCACATAATACTAAATCTATATGTACATACAGTAGTCAGACAGCAGAGTACATTTTATGGTACCCAGTTATTAAAGGACACATGACGGTAATACAGACAGATATGAAGAATACATAAATAATATATACTCAAGGTAATGTTACCAGTGTCAATGACATGAAAACATTTAAACATATATATATGAAAATACAGACAGGACACAATGAAAAAAAGATAAATCTGACTGTATACATACATACAGAAGTTAACTATAGATATCACAAACATACATTGCATGTGTCACAAATTTAAAGTACATCAACTGTGACAAGCAACCTACATACATAAAGTATCATAACACAATAAGACAGCTACACTCACATGCACAACACACAGTAAACCAGCATGCCTTACAATACAGCTCCGACAGGGATTTGAACCCTGTTCTCGCATAAGCAAGAAGTACCATATCCAGAGTTTGTCTTTTTGTTAGGTTGCTGCCAAAAAACTGGCTCAGTAATGCATGGCAGTAAGTAACAGAAATAAACAAAAAGTCATACAGTTATGCTGCTCTACCTATGATGCAACATAACAAATCAATGTACTGTATGAAGCAAATACTCCTAAGAACACAAAACACGATGACATCACAAAACAAAAGCCACTCAAAGAATGACCAAAGACAACAGAAATCTAAATCAACAGAATTACAGATTATGTGGAGTACAGCACCCTATATTTGACACAGACCACAAACCAACCCAAAAAAAAAGACACAGAAAAAAGTTTAAGAAACTCTAGTTTCAAGATGAAACAAGCTTACCTCCTGCCTCTGTCACTTCAAAATGGCAGTAGACATGTGAGGTCTTTTGAGTACTTGACCAAAACTACCTAGTATGGGAGGTTTGGCAAATATGGACGGAACAGCATCTGGGCATAACTGACACACATGGCCCACATCAGAACAAGCAACTTTTGTAGTCATACTGTGGTTCAAAACTGTCTTTGGTAAAATGGGCACTTACATAAACAACTATTATTTTTATTATATAGGACAATAGCTGAAAACAGGCGGCATGAACAGCAAGGTTAATAATTGCTTGGTAAACCTCAGATGAGGAAAATATAAGTTTACTGCACCATGCCACTGTGTATGATCCCTTACAGCAATATAAACACTACAGTGTGGCAGACTTCTCAGATGAATATAAGGGATGCAATTAATTTAAGGAAAAAGTACTTTGCAAATACCCCAAAGTTTATCTTTTACAAAGACAGACATGACACTGTCTGCACTGTTCAACTGAGGATGTTATGTGCTCCTACGTGAAAACTTGACACTTACAAAGGAACCTGATTCAGTACAATATTGCAGCATGCTGTGACTGTGAACTCCGTGAAGAAGGTAGTATTTGAGTTACAACACTTTTATTTTTCAGTGAATGGGGATCTTTTGGAACTTCGTCGGGTGCACTCTGTTTCAGCTAACAGAAAGAGAGAGAGAGAGTGCTGTGCCACTCCTGTTTGCTGAAGGCACTTTCCCCTACCTGACAACACTGCGTCTTTATAGCAGGAGTAGCAGCGCTAACTTGGAGCGGGACCGCGCTTCTCTTCAGTGTCAAGAAAACATCTTAGAAAGGTAATAAAACTTCTTTTTATTTAAAAAAAAAACAAATGACATCTATAGAACTGATGCTGGATCACACAATGCAGAGTTGCAGCTTTTTTTTTTAGTATGGTATTTCTTCCCCATCCTAGCTGGCACTCCTAGTACCATCAGCTGTCCCCCTGGCGCCATCCTCCAAGGATCAGTCCCCCTCCATTATGCTCCCATGGCTTACCCTTCATGGCAGGGTGGTAGGGAGTGTCTCAACCCACCTGAAATGGATCCAGCCAGGGAAGTGCCTTCTCGGGCGGCGTCTGCAGGGGACAGTGTCATGCTACACAGTCAGGACCTTTTTCTGTTTACTTCTTGAGGTGAGGCATGCAATGATGCCCACAGAGACAGCACACGCAAGCCCGCACATGCTCCTCCAAGCATCTGCCCCATCTCCTCCCCTTACTGTAGTGTTGACGCACTGCCCCCCAGCCACCACTAGGGGCCAGTAGGATGTCTATCACCAGCGACTCCCCTTCCCGGAGAAGGAGAGCAGTTAATCGGATGCTCGCTCCTTCTCCTCCCCTGCCAACCCCAGGCAGCCCATGCTTGTTCCTGAACACGGGTCACCAGTGTAATGCAAGGTAAGGCATCCAGCACCTCAGCCCTCAGTGCCACCAGGCCGCCAGCAGCTTTTTAACAACTGCTCAGATGTGATCAGTTTATATTTTACATGATGTCTGTTTTAAATTTGTTTAGTACTTTAAACATTTTAAAGAACATTTTTGACAATTTTTTGGTAGCCATTTAGCTGGTTTAAGAGGTCAGAGCTCCCCTAGCTACAGAAACAAATGTGATATGAGGATATTCCGGGGAAGTGTGAGCACATTGCAGGGTTTAAACTTGTATTCTAAGTTCTAATATCAGCATAAAGTTCTATATCCAGAGCATCACACTCTTGGGGGTGGGGGGAGATGATGCTTTTTAGTAAGTCTCATTGATGGATCCCTGAGAAGTAACAATATTACTACGGTGAGTAATTTATTTCTTCCTACCTCCCCTTTTTAGGATTAGATATGTGACCTCAGTGCCCCCCCCCCAGGTTAGCAGAAGTTTCACAAGAGTGTGTACTTGATGTGTTTTCTATATTGTTTTCTATAGTGTTTACAAAGTGTTTTGGAATGGTACTACAGTCATATGCAGTGTAATGGATTTCTTTTTGTTTAGTCACTCTGGGCAGCAAATGGTTAACTTTCAGATCTCCCCTTAAATCCCCGTTAGTCATCTGGACAGAGGTGCTAAGTGGGAGGGGCCCCACAGCAGCATAAGCCACATTGGAATGTTGCAGTTGCAGTCAGTTGCTCACTGAAAGCACAGCAGTCACCATTCTGAATGAGGAGAGTCAAAGAAAGAGTTTCCAACTCTCTCCTGTCCTGATTGTTTGGTCTCTGAGAGTACCAGAATGGGTGAAACAGCCCTTGTACTCACCAACAGTCCTCCCTATGAGACAGCATCTGTTAACAGTCTCTCGTGGCAGAGTATTTCAGCCAGTCTTGTGTTTTCTTTGCCTGAGAGCCTGGTTCCTGAGAAGTTAAAATTGTCAACATAAAGTTTCTCAGAAAGTAATGGGGGGTTAAAAATTGCAAGAAAGCCTGCTAATATGAAAACTTTAACTTTAAAATAGAAAAGATTTACAATTTGGTGTGACTGTAAATAGAGATGTCATAATATCAAATTTTGAGTATGGTGATATGTGCGTAAAAATATCACAATATATTATCACGATAATTTGCGCATTTCTAATTTTATGAAAAATAATGAAAATGGGATTGGGGGAAGATGGTGAATTGGGACTTCCTGTTGCACCTGGAGAAGAATATGCTGCTAGAGCAGCAGAGATGAGAAAGTCAGAATGGTTTATCATGGTATAGCACGGTATGTCGTGTTGCATGATAATTGCAGTATTGTTTTTTCAATGATACATTATCATCAGTGGAAATTATTGTGATATAACATATCATTTTTCCCCATGAAAGTTTTTATTGAGATTTTTCAAATACAAACATATACATCAAAGCAGCTCAGATGAGCATGGTGACATTCAGTCCAGAAGAACTGCACATAGATATACCTTCTTTAAACAAATAGATATACTTCTAAATCTTGACCTAATTCTGGGCCATGCAGTAAAATGCAAATTAACAGTAATCCCGAATATTACAATAGTATGGCTGCCCAGGATGGATTGGTGGCCTAGAAAGGTACCTTCAAACAAGCTAACTAGCAGCTCAAAAACAGCTCCAGACTGGAGCCAAAGCAAAGCCCAAAATGCAAAATCTCACTAAAGCTCAGCTCCACAGTCCCCATGAGGCTTGACAAAGCCCTAGAGCAAGATGAAAACATTTGACTGCACTTGGGAGGATGTGCTCAGTAACAACTGCTGCATTTTATTTTTCGATAATAAAAGTTATTCCATACACAACACTGCATCTTTGTGTTGAAGTGGAGACTGTGGAGCCGAGCTTCAGTAAGATTTTGAAAAGGTACCTACTAGTTAATTAGGAATGGAGTCGTAGCCATCCCCAGTGATATATACCAGACTGAAGCAGCTGACAATGGCATTGATAAAAGTATAAGCAGCTTGCTGCAAAGTAAAGTCTAATACTGCATATGCTGATTAATCAGTGGCAGGCCTGCCTCACCACATACCGGCACCCTACCCAGATTCAGGGCACTGACATTTCCCATCCTGTCACAGCAGTGCATGATCAAAGACTGCCTTCAAGAAGTAGTCATGGACTAGGCGTACCTATAGCAGTCAGTGTGTGTGTGTGTGTGTGTGTGTGTTGGGGGGGAGTCAAACAGTGTTCCATAACAAAGAGGGAGAGAAATCACCGGGGGGCGGGGAAGGAAGGCCACTACACTTGTAATTATCTGTACTACAAGGGGGTGAAAAATAGAAATTACGTGCCTACCGTAATTCTTGATCTTCTTGGACGAAGTCTCCACCACTCATTCACACTAATGGGAGTTCACCGGAGGTGCTAGGACCCAGTGGAAGCAAACTTTTTCAAGAGGGCCGGTGCCTGAGATGGAGCCACGAGGAAGCAGCACTGCGAGCTATGGCTCGTGCGGCAATGACTATCTCGGCATTGACCCTCCAACCACCTCAGTACCTTTTTTCCAAGGAGGTGCAGTGTAATTAACCTAGAAGGACTAGCCTAAAAATCAGACATAAGATAGTCCGAATGACCCGTGCAAGAGGGGTCAACAATAAAGTCTCTACAGCCCAGCCATTGAGGGAGTGAAGACCATAAATGGAGAAGTAAGCTCGGGGGATGGTGGGTGGGCATGTGAATGAGTGGTGGAGACTTCATCCAAGAAGATCAAGAATTACAGTAGGTACGTAATTTCCATATCTTCCTGGACATAAAGACTCCACCACTCATTCACACTAATGGAAGAGTACTGAGTTAAATAATCCCCGAGATGGGCAGCAGGAGATAAAGAGCTCACATGCTTAGGACAGAAGTCCATTAAGTATGGTCCTGCCAAATGACAGATGTCATCTGGCATGGACATCCAAGGCATAGTACTTAATGAAAGCATGTATGGAGCTCCAGGTAGCCGCATTGCAAATATCTGCAATGGGCACATTACAGATTTCCACCAGCGATGCCGCGACTGCTCTGGTAGAGTGAGCGTATACTCTGCCTTCCAGCTTGACCTGTGCCATAGAACAGAAGTGGCGAAGGCATGCCACCAGCCATGCTGAAATGCATCTCATAGCGACAGGTTGACCCAGCCGGGTCTCGCTGAAGGAAACAAACAGTTGTTGAGCCTTGCAAATTTCTTTTGTTCTATCTAGATAGAACCGCAGCACTCTCTTAACATCCAGTGAATGAAGTGTATGCTCCCCTTCATTCCGGAAGTTCGCAAAGTAGGTAGGAAGGACTAAAGGTTGGTTTAGATGGAATTCTGAGACAACCTTAGGGAGAAATTTAGGATGAGTCCTGAGAACTACTTTGTCCTTGTGAAATACAGTGTATGGGGGGTCTGTGACCAGTACATGTACTTCAGAAACTCTACGGGCCGAAGTAATGGCCACCAGGAAGGCCGTTTTCCAAGTGAGGAACTTCCAAGTCGCAAGTAGCTAGAGGCTCGAATGGTTTACGAGTGAGCATGTAGCACAAAGTTAATGTCCCAGGCTGTGACTGGACATCTGATAAGAGGTCTAGTATGCAGAATACCACTAAGAAACCTCTTAACTACAGGCAACTGAGCCAGTGACTCATAAAGTACCGGCTTGTGATATGCCACAATTGCACAAAGATGAACTTTGACTGTGGAGTACTGCAGACCAGTATTTGAGAGGTCTAAAAGATACTCTAAGACTTTATTCGGTGGGCAGAAAAAAGGTTTCCGAGAGGATTTTGCATACCAGATAGAGAAATGCTTCCATTTGGCTGTGTAGGTTTTTCTAGTGGCCTGCTTACGCGCAGCCAAAAGAATATCTGAAACTCTATGAGAAACATTGAACCTATTCACCTCTATCTCTTCAGGAGCCAAACGTGAAGGTGAAGTGACCTCAGGTTGGGATGGACCATGGGACCCTGGGTCAGAAGGTTCATCTGAAGGGGAAGCATCTTCGGGGGGGGTTCTGATAGACTGTTGAGTAGCGGAAACCATATCTACCCAGGCCAGAAGGGGGCAATGAGAATCATTCTGTCCCCGAGACTCCAATTTGAGAAGTACCCTCTGAATTAGGGGAAGAGGAGGAAAGGCATATAGAAAGCATCTCGTCCACCGCAGCCTGCCCGCATCCTGACAGAAAACGCCAGGTTCTGGATTTCTGGAGCAGAAGAGAGGCAGTTTTGCATTGAGTGGGGACACAAAAAGGTCCAGGTCTGGAGTTCCCCACTCTTTGAAGAGTGACTGAACGACGGTTAAGTCAAGAGACCACTCATGAGGATCCATCTCTGTTCTGCTGAGATGGTCTGCCAATTCATTTTGTACTCCAGGCAGGTAAACCACCTGAATCAGAGCCTTGTGTTCCAGGCATCTCTCCCACACTCTCATTGCTTCCCTGCATAATGGGTAAGAGTGGGCACCACCCTGTTTGTTGATGTAGTACATCACTGCTTTGTTGTCCATTTGAAGGAGAATGTTCTTGTGACAGAGTATGTCCTTCAAGGCTCGGACTGCATAGAGAACGACTCTCATTTCCAGCACGTTTATGTGAAGTTGGGACTTATCCTGAGTCCACGTACCCTGGGGTGTGGAGATCCTGGCAGTGGGTTCCCCAACCCATCAGGGATGCGTCCATGGTAATGGAGATCTGATGATCCAGAGGGGAAAAGGGATATCCTTCCAGAAGATTGTCCTCTTGCAACCACCAGACAAGTTACCTCTTTAGAGGTTCCGTCACCTTGATGAGAAAGGACTGAAGGTGAGTGGTTGGGGACCACTGAGTACTGAGCATCCACTGAGAAGTTCTCATGTGGAGATGAGCTAGGGGGTACAGTGAACACCGAGGATGCCATGAGGCTCAGCATCCATTGCATCGAGATAGCTCGAACCAAGCTGTGTTCTCTGATGTATCGGGCCATCTGTAAGATATCGCTCCTTCTGTTCTCGGGAAGAAAAGCCTTCACACAGGAGGTGTCCAGAAGAGCTCCTATGAAGAGGAGATTCTGAAAGGCTGCAACTGCGACTTGTTGAGATTCAGAAGGACTCCCATTGATGTGAGGAAGTCTGAGGCTGTGGCCATGGCCTCCAGAGTCTCTTGCCTGGAGGGACATGCTAGAGCCTCATCCAGATATGGGAATACTTGTATTCCAATTTTCCTAAGATGCACCGCAAGAATTGCACAAACTTGTAAAAACTTGAGACACCGAGGACAGCCTAAAGGGCAGGACTCTGAACTGATAGTATTGACCCAATGCCATGAACCTTAGGTATTTTGGTGCTTTGGGTGTATGAGAATGTGTTGGTAAGCATCCTGCATGTCCAGGGAGGTTAGCCAATCATGTTAATGAAGCAAAGGTAGCAGGGTACCTAGTGATATCATCTTGAACTTCTCCTTGTGAAGGAACTTGTTTAACTTTATGAGATCCAGAATGGAGCGCATGCCACCGGTTTTCTTCAGGACCAGAAAGTAATGGGAGTAGAAACCTGTGTTGCGTTGATCCAGTGGAACGTTTTCTACTGCCCTGTTGTTCAGAAGGCCTTGTACCTCGAAAGCAAGAAGGTCTGATTGTACTGCCGACAGCCTGGGCTGTCATTTGGGAGGATGATCCGGAAGGGTTTCTGAAAGATCGAGAGAGTACCCCCTCACAGATTATCCAGAGGACCCATTTGTCTGATGTTATAGACATGCACTGATTGTAGAACTGAGTCAGATGCCCTCCCACCACTGAGGAGGAGTCCCCTTGGACAGCTGAGGTGGGACCTGGGCCAGAAACTCAGAAGGTGGCACTAGCGCTTTGGGCCTTGTACCTTCTGCTGTGCTTTTGTGGCTGAGGGTTGTGGTTTTGTTAAAACCTCCTCTGCCTCTGCCCGAAAGGACTGATGGTTGTGAAACTGATGCTTGCGCACCCACTCAGGAGGGGGGTGCAGGTCTAGCTATCTTAATGGCAGACCTAGTCTTCTTTGTGGCCTCCAGAGCTTGCTCCACCTGAGGCCCGAATAGATACATACCATCAAAAGGTAAAGCCATGACCTGCTGCTGGGCATCAATCGTGAAGCCTGAAGTACGTAGCCAGGAGTGGCGGCAGGTGCAGATGCCAGCTGATGCCACCTGGGAAGCGGTATCGTAGGTGTCCATTGCAGCTTTAACCTGTTGATTATTGGATTTGATACCCCTTGTTATAGTCTGGAGTAGCTCTGAGCTAACTTCCGATTCGGGGAGAGCTTCTACCATTTCTTTGAGGGAATGTCAAAGTACATACTCATATTGAGAAAAATAGCCCTGGTAACTGGCAATCCGCATACCTGGGGTTGAGGCAGCAAAGACTGTCTTACCTAAGGTGTCTATCTTGCAAGATTCTTTGTTCATTGGTCGGGCTGTAGATCCTTGAGGAAGGACAGTCTTATCATTCTCTGCCAAGACCACAGTGGCATCAGCAAAGGCATGTGAGGCCAAAATGGCACAATCCTTGGAAGGGGCATACTTCCTATCTATGGACTTGGCCACGGAAGGAATAAGAGCCAGATTCTTCACACCATCTGAGAGGGTCTCAAAGAGGCTGTACCAGAGGTTAAATCAAAGGGATCTCCGGGACATGAAGATATTGGAGTCATAAAGCCTCCAGGATCGATTTCTGTAGTCGGGAGAGAAAAAGCAGAATTTAAATTTTTGAGCAGAGACTTAAAGGAAAGATCTTCATCCACAGGCTCTGCAGAAGGATTGATCCCTGCTCTCAGGGCAGTATCATCAACATCATCACCCAGGTGAAGATCTGGGTCAGGCTCAAAATCATCTCCTGACAGTCTGGAGGGACTGTATAGACAGGAAAGGAGTGAAAATCAGGTGGAAGAACAGAAGAAGAAAGAATCAGAGTCGAGAAGCCCTGAAGACCGGCCGGCACCACACCAGTCCCTGGCGCCATAGAGGAAAATGGCGCCGAGAACAAGGAGGAAGGCGCCAGCAGAAGCGGTGCCACACAGGGTGCCAATAGAGCCCGAGGTGCCACAGCTGGTGCCAACAGAGCCCCTGGCACCTCACAAAGGTGCCGACAGAGTGCATGGCTCCGACAGAGCCCCCGGTACCACACACAGTGCTGACAGAGCCCACGGTGCCACAGAGTGCCAAGAGAGTCCTAGGGTCTGAAAACTGTGATTTGAGGTAAGAGGGAAAATGGCAGGAGTTAAAGGCATCGGTGTGGACCCCTGCACCACAGCCATGTGAGAGGGATAAACACCTGACCACTGAGTCGATGGCACTGAAGAAGGTGCTGCGCGACTAGGAAGGCCTAACTGCTCTACCCATCCCTCCGAAACTGAATGGCCCGAAGGCCCCGGCATTGGACTGACCTGCCCGGGCAACTGGACCAAACTCTGAGCCCACTGCTCCATAAGAGCAGCCCAATGGTTAAACTGCTCATTGGAAGCTCCTCCAATAGGCAGGGACAGGCTCTGGTGTCGGGGAGATAGGCTACCAGAGACAGAAATCGGTGACTCCGACAGAGGTGGAGACTGGCAACTGGCCTAATAACACCGACCATCTTTGTGCAGACATACCAGAGGGTGACCTTGAGTTATGCCGTTTCTTCTTTGACCTATGTGTCGAAGAAGAACTTGAGGCCGAACGTTGCCGAGAATGGGACCGTTTCCTTCTATGCTTTCAGGGGGAACGCTCATCCCACTGAGCATTGGACCATCCATTGTCTGACACCCCCCTCCGGGAAGGGCGGCGGACCGGACCCAGCCCAGCTGACTGAACAGCTTTCATACGAAGTCTCCCTACCATCACCTGACCCGTTCATGGTCGACTCCGTCAATGGAGGGCTGAAGACTTCTGTTGTACAATTAAAATATATAATCGGTACTGATTCAAAATAATTCTACAAAACAATAAACTGAACTATTGCTGCTA
Source organism: Neoceratodus forsteri (assembly GCA_016271365.2). Taxonomy (NCBI): domain Eukaryota; kingdom Metazoa; phylum Chordata; order Ceratodontiformes; family Ceratodontidae; genus Neoceratodus; species Neoceratodus forsteri. The sequence goes on from CM057456.1 coordinate 215,957,199, forward strand.
GTAAAGTTTAACTCCTGGCAGGTGAGCGACGTCGTCACTGAAGCGCACTCAACGGTGGGAAAAAAGGAACTGAGGTGGTTGGAGGGTCGACGCTGAGACAGTCATTACCGCACGAGCCGGGGCTCACGGTGCCGCTTCCTCACGGCTCCATCTCAGGTGCCGGTCCTCTTGAAAAAGTTTGCTCCCGCTGGGTCTTAGTGCCTCTGGCAAACTCCCATTAGTGTGAATAAGTGGTGGAGACTTTATGTCCAGGAAGATCACAGCACTGCTACTCATCAGGACCCTACAAGGAGGCATACCAACCCTTAGGTTGTTAGACCAAAGCCAGGAGTTCGTTCCATTCCTTGTGAGATGGTGGGTTTGGATCTCTCCAGTCTTGTAAAATAATCCACTTGGCTGCTGCCAATGCTCCATTAATCCAGAGAGATTGTGAGGGGGAGAGCCCATCAATCCTTAGTAGAATACCCAGCAATGCCACTAAGGAATCTCAGAGTGCTGGGAAGGGCAATAGCCCTGTGGCTTTTCTGGATTCTCCAGCAGGGTGCCAATTCAGATTTCAAGGGGCAACAACTGGTCAGAGGGGCTTTTGGGGGAGCCAGGGGCTGAGTGGGAGCAGGGCCACACACACTGCCAGTGAAACAGTAGTATGCAAATCATTGTAAGTTTCCAAATCCTCTCTGTTCATTCACTTTCTATTCAAACAGCACTAGCACACAATCTGTTCTTCCCTCTCAGTCACCTCACTCTACTCCCTACTTTGGGAAGGAAGACACTTCCTACCCTTGTTTCCATGCATCTGCTGGCTCTATTTATAAACTGGTCACCTCACATGGTTCTTCTTCCTTCAGGCTCAATGTGTCACGCTACAATTCGTCCACTTCACAGCAGACCTCAGAGTACATGGGTCTCCTAGTGTGTAGCACAAATCTCTCCCTCCTGTAACACAAACAAATTAAAGGCAGATCACAAGTTCTTTTTTGTTGTTGTAAATTATTACCATTTTTATTGAAAAATTTTCAAGCTACCTAACATTTTAAAATTCACATATAACAATAAGCTTTGCATTACTTTTGGCAAAAAATTATTTAAAAAAACATAAATGTTCTCAGTGAGTACACTACAGACTGACAAAAAACAACTGGGTCAAGCACTCACCAAACCTCAAATAAGTCATGGTAACAGGTCTCCAGATCGAAAAGAACTTACTTTATTACATAAAAAACCTGAAGCATACAAGCTTGACGCATTTTGGATGTGACTGCATCCTTTCTCAAAAGCTAGAACATCTTTTAAAAACAGCAGTTTAAAAGATGTTTTAGCTTTTGAGAAAGGATGCGGTCACATGCGAAACACGTCAAGCGTGTACGCTTCATGTTTTTTATGTAATAAAGTAAGTTCTTTTCGATTTGGAGACCTGTGACCATGACTTACTTGAGGTTTGGTAACTGCTTGACCCAGTTGTTTTTTGTTTGTCTTAGATTTTGGTCTGAAGCACCACCAGTTCCTAGTGCTGAACTCTTATGTGTTTCTTTATACTACAGATTGACTAACTTACCAAAATATCCCAGGTTGGATAGCTGTAGCACGATGCCATAATCTAATGGGATATTTTGTAAGTCAGTCTGTAGTACTGACACTGTACAGTCACTGAGAAAATTTAGGAGGACTCGAAGAGAAATAATACACTTTCTTTAAGTTGATTCTTTTTTTTTCTTGCCTAAAAAGGAACCGAAGGCTCCTAGCTGCTACGTCCGTCCATACTGTACCTGCTAGAGGAGAATGATGAGGACGAGGGGACGGAGAGACACTGGGAGCACTGAGGCTGCGAGCATTCTGCAGATCACGGCTTCAGTCGAAATTCAAGGATTCAGTACACTAGCCAACCAAGAGGGCAAACTGAGCGAGCGAAAGTCAGGAAGGAGCCTGTCCGGCTCAGCAGTCAGGTGGGGCAGCAGAAAATATCTCCAACTCCGTTACTCTGGGTCTGGCGGACATGGACTCTCGAGTCACTCGCACTAGCCACTCGGTCGGCTCATATCACCACTGACAGCGACTCACTCAGTCACATGCAGACACACTACTACGAGGAGGAGTGGAGGGAAGGAGTCTGTCCCTCTGAAGTAGCCAGGGAGTGTGGGAGTGGAGGTCAGCCAGTGTCAATCACGACATGGACGGTGATGATTGGAGTGTCAGTATAGCCCCCCATCCCCGTTGCCTAGAGACAAAAAAAAAATGTTGTCTGAGTGACTGCCAGTGGCTTGGGATCACACCGGCTATATTTTGTCCAAGAATTGCCATAAAAAAAGGAATATTTCAGTAGAAAAATCATTGTTTCCCCAAAATTACATGAAACAATGACTTTTCTACTGAGAAACCAGGACTTTTGCATTGATCACATAACTGGACACTCTAAAACCAGGACTCTGAATGTCAAAAAAAAACAGAAACAAAAAAAAACAACGAGGCTGGCCCGGTGGCGCTGAAGGTTGAGGCACTGGATGCCACACAACGTGCCATGCTGGTGACCCGGGTTTGGGCTTGAGTTCAGGGTGCCGAGGATCAGCCGGGGGGGGAGGACGAGGAGCCAACTGAGCTGCCGGCTGGTAGCTCTCCTCCTCGGGAGGGATCCGAGGGTCTCCTCAGCACTTGGCGGCTTTCTGGTGGAGGCTGGGCAGTGGTGCCACAAATGACACAAATGAGGAGCCCTGGTGCTAGGCTAGGGGAGGGTGGAAGGAGCCATCACTAGAGCTGCAGTGCACATGCGAGCCTCCATGCGCATGCCCTACCGTGTTCTGGGGCCTTGGGGTAATGGGGAGAAAATGTGGGAATGCAGAGGCCATGGCAGGATGAAGCCTCCAGGCCAGCTCTGGGGGTCTGCTGGGACACACAGAGTGTTACAAGATCCTGAATGACCCCCAGAGTCTGGTAGATTGGCCGACGCAAGGCAGCGGCCCACCAAGGAGGATAAAAATCAAGACAGAAAAAAAAAAAAAACAATGACCTGCAATGCGGGAGGGAGCAACTGCTTGCCCTGCCCCACCCTAAATGGTGCTCCTGCCTCCCAGTCTGAGTTCAGGGTGGGGCAAGCCTGCAAGATATGAGAAAGGGAAGCCTGTGGTGAGGAGCAGCGCCAGCAGTCACTACTGTCAAGGAGGCCTCACAGAGGAGTAGGATGCACAGAGTTTGGGCCTGCAGTTCTGTAGATGCCCTGCATGCTCGGTTCCAGACTTAGTCCCACTCAGTGGATGGGATATTATCTTCTAGTTCTTGTTCCCATTTCTGTTCAGGGAGTGATATTGTGGCAGGGGTCACTCCCTTTCATCCAAGATCTTATACTTGTCCAACAGATGGTGTGGTACATGAGAGAGATGTGATCCAGGTCTCTAATATACCAAGAAGGTGGACAGTGCGATTACTCATCACCTTCAGTCATAGAAGGTCCCTGATTTGAAGGTACCCAAAAGTGTATTCTGGGTAACCCATATTTGGAGCATAAATTTTCAAAGGAGTATAATACTCCAGTAGTTGGGTGGTACAGGTCCTTCAGGGTTAATATGCCCAATCACCTCTACAAGGGCCATGACATCTACTGGTGGTCTATACTGTGAGAGTTTTGCCACAAAGATCGGGAGCATGTAGTTCTAGGCAGTGTAATTGTATGACAGCATAGGTCTCGCTATGCAGTTATAAAAAGGGAGACTGGCAGCCTATTCAGGACTTAAGGTACCTGAACTGGCATACAAAGAAGAAAAGGTTCAAAATGGTAACACTGAGAACAGTTATACCATAACTGCAAAGTGGACAATGGCTGGGATCCCTGGATCTGAAAGAAGCTTTTTTTCATATCCTTGTAAGACCCTTTCACAGAAATTATCTCAGGTTAGGAAAGACCAGTACCCATTTGCAACACTGCCTTTTGGTCTGATCTCAGCTCCAAGGGTGTTTACAAAGTGTCTAGTAGCAGTAGCTGCGTACCTAAAAAGAAAAGAGGCAGTAGTGTACTCCTACCTGGGTGACTGGCTAGTTGCAGGTGGGTCAAAAAAAGAAGCATTGAGCTCCCTAACACTAGTAAGAAGCACACTGGAAAACCTGGGTTTCCTCCTGAATCTAGAAAAATCCCAGCTAGCACCCAGTCAAGTGCTGGTGTTCATAGGGGCAGAGTTAGATACCACAGAGGGGAAATTGTTTATTCCACTGACAAGAGTACAAAGTCTGCTGACTTGTGTAAGGTCCTTCAAGCCAGGCAAACCAGGGTCTGCAAGGGACTTCTTGCATCTACTGCGTCACATGTTAGTGGCAACAGCTGTGGTGCCATGGGCTCATTTACAGATGAGAGATGAAGTACCACTTAAACAGGCGGTGGCACCAAATGTCAAACTCTCTAAGCCAACCATTACCAGTCACAAACAGTCTGGTCAGGGCTCGAGACTGGTGAAAAGAAATGGACTACCTCAAAAACAGAATTCTTTTTCAGCAATTGTCCACAACTTGCACACTGGTAACAGATGCGTCTTTGTTAGGATGGGGAGGGCATTTGGAGAAACACGTGAATAAAAATGATAAATTAAAATGATAGAATAAAATGATCTTCTGCAGCTCCCAAAACAAACACAAACAATATCAGCTCTCCATTAAAACCAAGCAAGGAATCACCCTCGAACAAGTTCATACTTTCAAATACCTTGGCCTCACCCTCGACTGTAATCTCTCCCCTGTCCCACACATCAATAACGTGGCAAAGTAGCCAACACCAGGATGGGCCTACTATTCCGACATAGGAAACATCTAACCCGAAGCTCTGTCCATAGCTGTCCAAAGCTCCATCATCAGCATCATTGACTACGGTTTCATTATCTATGGATCTGCCACAACCTAATCTCTCAGACGTGTTTCAACTTCCCTCAATCAAGCCTGCCGACTCGTTACTGGTTCCCACTGTCTCACCCACACCTACGACCTCTGCTCCAAAACAGGCTGGCTGCAACTGAACAACCAAATCAAATACCAAACCTGCATCACTGCTAAGAAGATCATGATGGGAAAGGCACCACCAGGAGTTAGCACCCTCCTCAAACCCAAAATCACCAACTGTAACACCAGGAGCTCTAAGCCTCAAATCCTTCAAATCCCCTGCTGACACATGTCCCAAGGCCAAAGGTCGTTTGCATACAGGGCTCCAAGTTGGCTGAATGAGCTCTCTAGTGACACCTCATCCACAGCAATGCTTGGGAACGTTCAAAAAAAAGCTCCGCCACTCCATAACTGGCACCTCCACCTGTGCTTGCACCCCATAACATCTTCATTCCCTACGCTGCTTCTGACCTTACAGGTGTCAGTTTCTGCCCTCTCTTCTTGCACTTACCTGTCCACTGCAACTTCTAATGCACTTGCCCTGTGTCTGTCCTGACAAGGCCCCTCGGCTGCCTCACCCTGACCCTCTATACCTATGCCTTCCCCTACCCTCAGCCCTCTCCCCTTCTTGCCCTCTTCCTCCTATTGTTTCTTGAGTTACTCATTGCTCAGTCTGATTTTGTCAAGCAAAGTTACTGTCTAAAACCATGTACCTGTAACTGTTTTATGTTTTAGTGTCTGTTACCCTGTAACCAGCATTGACGTGGAACCTTTGTAAATGAGCCTTGGCTCAAAGGTACTTTGTAATCCTAGACACAAATAAATAAATAAATAAATAAAAAGGTCTGCCCCACTGCTAGGTATGCTGCTTTCAACAAAATGTTCTACCACAGACAGAACAGCACCACCTTGTCTAGCACCAGTGCAACCAGTTATGCCAAACAAAAAAGCAACAAGAAACTTGTAATATTCAAGCAAAAATAGCTATTCATTAAAGGCAGTACTGGATATAAAATGGTTAAAACCCCTCACAGTGATATAGGCAGACAAACGCCACAAAAACTCAGTTTCGCTAAGGCATCATCAGGGAGTGTAATTAGCAGCCCTGCTCCACCCTGAATCTAAATTCACGTATTTAAAGTGACAGTGCACAGAAAATCACACATAATACATAAACATGCAAATGCAACATTTCATCAGAAAAAGTGAAGCCAAACCCCACATTAAACAATCTGAAGTGTAATAAGTGCAAAAAGGTGCATAAAAATGTACAAATTAAAAGCTTTCAGGTAATTTGGCTGGTGCAGTCCTGGTGTTGGTAGCCCCCTATATATCATTTCTTCAATTTAAGTTTTATGAACCATCGAACATACAAATCTGCCAGCAGAAACACTCCTTATGGTCTTTCAAGTTAGTCTGCTCGAATGCACAACTAGCACCCTTATATTACAGCTGCCCCCTCCTCTCCCCCTCACCTTTACCCCCCTTTTGCACCCTGTCCCATGTCCTTTTGAAACTTCCCACTGTGCTACAGGATACCACCTCCTCGGGTAGAGTGTTCCATTTCACCACCACCCTCTCTGTGAAAAAATGCCTCCTCATCTCTCTCTCCGATATCTTCCACCCTCCAACCTGAGACCATGCCCTCTGGTGTCCCTTCCTCTCCTCAGCTTAAATATCCCTTCTGTGCCCATTTTGTTAATCCCCTTCAAATATTTGAAGGTCTCAATCATATCCCCAGATCCCTTCTCTCCTCCAGGTGTTCATATTCAACTCAATCAGCCTGTCCTCATAGCATTTGCCCTCCAGCCCCTGGATCATCTTAGTTACCCTATACAGCACCCCCTCCGGCAATCTGATATCCTTCTTCAGAAAGGGACACCAGAACTGCACATAGTACTCCAAATGTGGCCAGACTAGTGACCTGTACAGTGGCAGGATCACATCCTTATTTCTGGATGAGATTCCTCTCGCAATACACCCCAACATCTTGTTGGCCTTAGCTGCCACCTTCCTGCACTGAGCTGAGTTGTTCATGTTACCCATTATGATAACTCCTAGGTCCTTCTCCTCCTCTGTGACCTCTGTCTGAACCCCTCCCAGCTGGTAGCTCCTCCCTGGGTTCCTTGCTCCAAAGTGCATAACCTTGCAATTTTTCGCCTTGAAGCTCAATTGCCGCTCTTCCGACCACTCGTACAGTTTGATCAGGTCCTTCTTTAGCCTGTGCCACCCCTCTATGTTGTCCACCACGGCCTCTATCTTAGTATCATCTGCGAACAGACTGATCTTGCTCCTAATGCCATGTGAGACATCCGATATGAATAACCCAAACAACACTGAACCCAGGACTGAGCCCTGTGGCACCCCGCTTATCACCACCCTTGGGGAAGAGAGTGGCCCCCCCACCACCACCTGTTGCTGCCTCCCTTTCAGCCAGTTCACAATCCAGTTTACCATCTTTGTCCCTGCCCCCACGTATTGCAACTTACCCCCCCCAGCCTCCCATGAGGTACTGAATCAAAGACCTTGCTGAAATCTAAATATAGCACATTCATTGCATGGCCTTTATCCAGTTCCCTCGTTACCCAGTCATAGTATTCAATTAGGTTGGTGTGGCTGGATCTTCTAGAGACAAGTCCATGCTGCTGACTGTCCTGGAGTCCATTTTTCTCCAAAAAGGTCACCAGCCTCTCTTTCAGGATTGCTTCCATAAGTTTTCCCTACAATGGATGTGAGGCTTACAGGTCTGTAATTGCCTGGTTCATCCTTTGGGCCACTCTTGTGGAAGGGCACCTCGTAAGCCATCCTCCAATCCTGTGGTACGCAACCTGTGTTTTCACAGTGAAGCATGTGCAACAATTTAACAAGTGTCAAAAACGCTTAAAAAGACTGCATCATACCTTGCACATGTGAGTTAGAAAGAAACTTGGAGACTTCCGATGACATCACCGGCTTAATGGCACTAATTGCAGAGCTTCCCCGACCATCACACCAAAAGATTCCGCACAACTATAAAATCAATAAATTGTGACAGAAATTACTACAGTGACTAGTGGAGGTAGGCTAACAGGCGATCCAAATCTAAAATGACAAAAACAAAAAAGGATCTCCATGGATTGAGCCCTGCGAGTTTGGCATCTAGTGGCAGAGACTCACCTGCAAGCATGGCGGATACAGACACTGAAACTGAGATGGAAACCCTATCTTGTTCTCGCTTTGAAACCCTGCTTGCGGAAATAAAACAATCCCGATCTGAAAATAAAACAGGATTTTGCCAAGCTACATACAAACTTACTGCACCTGGAGATGCGAGTGGGATCAGCAGAAAACAGAATTTCCACTGCGGAGGACGACATTATCCATCTCTCTCAGGTGGTTGATTCATTAGTACAGCATCAAGAGACACTAGCAGCCAAGTATCTGGACCTAGAAGCACGTTCCCGCAGGGAGAATTTGAGAATCTACGGCCTCCCTGAAAAAGGTGAGACTGGGGACATGACAGAGTTCCTTTACGATTTGCTCAAGCACGTATTGGATTTCCTACCAGCCTTTCAGTTCAAGATTGAGTGGGTACCTAGAGCCTTAGTGCCTAAGCCCACCTCAACATCTGCCAGACCTCAATCTATAGAGGCTAAATTCTCTAGTTTTAGAGACAAAGAACAGATAATTTGCACAGCATGGCAGCAAAGAAAGGTGGAATACAATGGGGCCTGCCTCTTATTTGATCAGGATTACTCTCTGCCTATTCAACAGCAGAGAATGGCCTATGCACCTTTCCTCCATGCTCTGCGGGCTCTGGCAGTAAAATTCCAAACCCCCTACCCTTCCAGACTGAGAGTACACTGGCGCTCAAGCCCTGAATTATACCACATAGTTGAGGAAGCAACACGAGCGTTTGAAAAGAAGGGGCATTCCTTGCCAGCAGAGGACAACCGGAGGAACCGCGCTTCTACTCCTCGATTAGTCTGGCAGTCAGCAGCTCAAAACAACGCTAGGAGGACAGGTCAAAAATCAGCTCCAGCGACCTTACAGGACATTAAAGTGCTACTGCAGGGGTTCTCATGCTCTACACACACCAAACCACTTAGGCCCCAAACCTAGAGTATACCTGAGAAGCTAAAATTAACTGTGAGTAATTCTCATCATTCTTATCTCGCAGGGCCCGAGTTATGAACAGGGTGCCTTTGATCTATCTCCACGTGGCCCAGAAGCTAATGGTAGAGCTCAGGACATTAACAATACAGTATGTGGATCTTCACTAAAGCCCCACTGACTCTTCTTGATCATTTTGGCCCAACTTATAAACATAATAAGGCACTGAACAGCTTTGCATAAGAAACTCTCTATAACTCCCAAGGATAACTTCGCTGGCTGGCGTCAGAACTGCGAGGTACCCCTCCCCCATCCCCTCTCACTTTTTGTTCCTTCGACATATATAATTGTGACCTGTAAGGACCTTAGATTATATTGTGGACACACTAAAGGGTATAGCCCTTAAATAATTTAACTGCAGGGGAGGGGAGAGAAGGGGAGGGAATTGGTAAAAGGAAGCAGAGCTAAATATATGATGAAAATGTTTGGGAAACAGATGAAACAGTCTACCCTTAATGAAATAATCTGTACTGGTCTAGAAGGGCATTTCCACAGTATAAATTACATATGGATCACAACTGTCTATGTTATGTAAATGGCACGGGGGGGGGATCAGAGTGATTCTGAACTCTGTATTCCTTTACTTTGCTTTTGCTGTGGGTTGAGCTACTATTCCAGACACTACCCTGGATTACACGAAGGGAGATCCCCCTCCGCGAGTTCGGGGATGCCAGTGCGGCTCACCACTGCAGGCCCAAGACAAGGGCTCCCCACTTAAGTTGGTTGACACTATGAGGCCACTACACCTGGCCAGGACCCAGCTATTTATGGACCGGGAGAGCTGAGTCAGTACAAGGACTCCTCCTCCTCCTACCTGAGTGCACAAACCCACTTGTGCTTCTAGGGAACACTCTCACTTGTTCCCCTACCTTGGAGGTCAACCTGTATATAGTTGTAGCAGCAAAATGTGGTTGCTGTTGGTTTATAAGCTCCTTCTGCCCGCCTTACGAATTTATAGAATGTATGTTCTTTGTTGGTTCATGTTGTTATTCAGTTTATCTGTTCTTATGTATAAGCTCACTTTTTTTGACATGCCATTCTATATGGTGACATCTGGGTGCTCAAAGCGGGAAGAAAGAGACAAAAGAATCCTTCAACAGGGGAGAATGCAAGCAGAACAGCAGCCCTTCAGGGCAGACGTAGAGTGGTGCAAGGGAGCAGAAGAAATACAAAGTTAGGGAATATTGCAATCTGTACTCTTCCATTTAAGCATTAATGGAGACTAGGCATATTTTCAAAGTGATTTCTCACAATGTTAATGGGTTGAATAACCCGATCAAAAGATACAGGGTTCTCTCTACACTTAAAAAACAGAGGTCGGCCTTTGTCTTTTTACAGGAGACGCACCTAAGTAAAAGTGAACACCTGAAATTAGGGAAATTCGGGTTCACTCAGGTGGTTTCATCATCCCACAAGAGTGGGAAAAGAAGGGGCACAGCTATCCTGGTCTCAAGGAGCACGCAATTTCAAATGTCAGCCTCCTATGAGGACCCTGAGGGTCACCTAGCAATTTTGCAGGGTCACCTGGAGGAATTACCAATTACGCTGGCCTCTATATACATTCCCCCAGGCTCTCCCACCATGGTGATTAATACCCTGCTTCGAAAATTACTGAGTATCAATCCGGTACCCTTCTGGTGGGGGAGACCTGAACCAAGCCTTAGAGCAGATAGATACTACCACTACCAGGTTTATAAGAAGGTCACCTTCCCTTAGGGCTCTCAGGGAATATCTTAAAGGGGCATTTTGGGCTGACGCCTGGAGGGTCTCACATCCTGGAAACCGGGAATACACCCACTACTCCCCCCCATGGCGCTTACACCCGAATCAATTACTTTTTTATCTCTAAAGAGCACCAAAACCAAGTGAAGGACTGTAATCATGCCCCATCAGTCCTCTCCAACCATTCCCAGCTAACATTAAACCTAGACTGGAAACAGGAAAGATGGAAACCCTCTGGAAATTTGATAAACCCTCTGGAAATTTAATAATTACCTGCTAAACTCAAAAGGCTTCCTGGACATGGTCCAGGCTAGAATACCTCAAATCCTACAGGAAAATGACTCCCCGGAAATCCCCAGGGCCCTTCTATGGGATGTAGTAAAAGCTGTCCTTAGAGGGGGCATTATTAAATATGCAGTCCTTCAGAAAAAACAACAAAATCTCCTGCTGGAGACCTTGCAGCAACAGCTGAAAGATCTCCAAGAACAGCACGCCAGTAGAGATGGGGCAATATATCCCCTGCTGCAGGCTACTGAACAACGCATTCAAAACCTCTTAGATATTAAAACAGAACAGGCCCTCCAATGCCTCCGTCAGAAACACATGAGAGTGGCCTGAGGCAACCTGGCTGTTAGCCCATAGACTATGACAACAGACCTCTCAGGCCTCAATCACCCAGATCAGGGACCCAGGAACGGCAGCTACTGAGAACCCTAAAAATATTTTAGATGCCTTTAAGGCATTCTATCAAAATTTGTACACCCCAGAACAATCTCCAAATTGCCCCTAGATTGAATTCTTTCTAGCCAACTTGAACCTCCTGAAGCTCACACAGGAGCTTCAACAGTCCCTTGATGAGCCTCCCCCCAAGAGCTGGAGGCCACAATCCGGAACCTGAAGACCAACACATCTCCAGGCTCGGATGGTACACATCAGAATTTTTAAAATATTCAGAGAAGTGCTGGACCAACCTTTGTTGGAGATTTACAGAGCAGCTCAAACAGGGGACCCAGTACCAGAATCCTGGAACTATGCTGTCATTTCTAGCATACGAAAACCAGGAAGGGACGTCACCCAGTGTGCAGCATATAGACCCATATCAGTCCTAAATATTGACTACAAGATTTATGCAACCATAATAGCCCACCGGTTGGAGTCACTCTTGCCACGGCTGATTGACTTCAATCAGATGGGTTTTGTTTCGGGAAGGCAGTCCCAAGACAATATAAAAAGAACTTTGTACTTGTTGCACCACGCTGCCCGGTTGGGAGATCCCTTCCTACTGCTGAGCCTGGATGCGGAGAAAGCCTTCGACAGGGTGGTGTGGCCATGTTTGGGGGCAACACTCCGGAGCTTTGGTTTCTCTGATGCCTTTTGTACACTAATAAATAATATTTATACCAAGCCTAGGGCCTATATTAAAATAAATGGGGGAACTTTGATGGTCAGATGGATTGAAAACTGGCTAGCTGGACACACTCAGAGAGTAGTGGTCTGTGGGGAGCTCTCGAACCCTAGAGAGGTTGGTAGTGCTTTATTCTCCTTCCCCTGTACAGCCCCCATCTGACCGGATCCCCCAGCTCCGTCCCCCAGAATTATCAGGGCTTACCTTACGCCCAGTCCAGGGGTGGTGCCTGCAGAGAGTCAGTCACCATCCTGACGCTGGTTTTTTCCTCATTTTCTCCACATTTTTACTTGAGAGCCCCAGGAGAAGGTAGTATGCATGTGAAGGCATGCATGCACCTTACAGCCCGTGAACACCCTCCTCCACCTGCCCCATTGGCCTATCACCAGCACCCTGCTTACACAGCCCCTCAGCCTCCACCAGGGGGAGCCATGAACGAGGGATGCCATATCACCTCCCCAGAGAGGAGAGCTGCCGACACCCAGCTCTGCCCTCCCCCCCGTGCCGACTTCTGACAACCCAGGCTCACTCCCAAACCTGGGTCGCCAGCATGCCGTGAGGTGAGACATCCAGCACCTCAGCCCTCTGTGCCACCAAGCTGGCCTAGACTCACAATCCTTGAAGGAAAAGAGTAGCTCTCCCCCCCTCAGCTGCTGAAGGTCTGACTCTGAGCAAGGAAGGAGACTACTGAGGAATAGAGGTACTTTCTGTCCCAGGACAGGAAGGGCGGGAGCTGTAAGGGCACAAAGGCAGTAGGGAGGAGAAAAAGAAAACAGAGGAAGGAGATAGTAAGCATACAAAGTGACAGGAGAGGGGTCACAAATAAGACATGATGGAAGTGGTGCTGTGTAGTGGCTGTGGGGCGGCAGTCTTCCGGGAGATGTTCTGGAGGATGCAGTGCTGTCCCATATGCAGGCACCTCTCTGGTGTGAGGGAGGAGATTGCTCATCTCCAGGCCAAGTTATCCAGGACTCAGGGAACGTCCTCCTTCATCCAGGGACCACCGAGTCCACCCCCGCTGCCTCATAGGTTACCTATGCTGAGGAGTGGCTGGACTACGGTGGACCTGGGAAGGGTGAGAGCAGTGGGGCAGAGGCACATCTCTCCTATGGTTCCACTCCACAACTCCTATGCTGAGTTTGCAGGGTGGAACTGTCCCAAGGAGGCACCTGCAGTGGAGACCAAGGAGGATGTAAGGGTCCTCCGTGGTGGAGACCCTATGGGGTCCCCAGACCCCAAAGAAGGAAGAAGCAACTCCTGGCAGGGGATTCTATTGTTAGGGGTAGACTTAGGGGTGGATAGAGTGGTAGAGAGGGATGCTAAGTGCCTACCCAGTGCCATGGCTTGGAGGGATGGAAAGCACATCCGGAGGATTGCTGGGGCAGCAGGATGGGAGGGAGAACTAGACATCATTGTCCACCTGGGGATGAATGATCTGGCTGGTAATGAGGTTAGGGTAGTGCAGGAGGCCTTCAGGGAGCTGGGGAGGGGTCTTAGACAAGTGGCACGCATGGTAACCTTTTCAGAGGTGCTTCCGGTAAATGACAAGGGGGAGGATAGGGCACTCCACACCACAAGATTCCACGCATGATTGAAGGACTGGTGCAGAGCAGAGGGCTTTGGCTTCACTGGGGACTGGGGTCACACCTGGAGGGTTGCAGGCATATACAAGTGGGATGGACTGCATCTATCCAGGGCAGAACCAAGATCCTCAGTGAGAGGTTTAAATGCTTCATTGGCAAGCATTTAAATTAACCAAGGGGGGAGGCGAAAGTAGACAGGAAGAAGCTAACTGGTCCCACCCCTGCCCCACAGGATGAAGCAGTCAGTAGGGAGGACCCTGGGGTTGGGAAATTGACGCTAAAACCTAAAACCGAGATAGGCAGAATGGCAGAGATAAGGAAAATTGGGAGTAAAAACAGGAGGGGAAGAGAGGGAAGACATGGGGATAGGAGGGGAGCTACTATAAGGGGAGGTTGCAAAATTTGGAAGGTCATGCACGAATATCCCAGCCTGGGAAATAAAATCCCAGACCTAGTGGCCTTGATGCCAGAGGCGGACCTGCGCATTGTCGCTGTTACTGACACATGGTACATGGGGAACCATAAATGGGATATAGCCATACCCGGTTACACTTTACTTAGAAAAGACAGGGTGGGATAAAAGGTTGGAGGGGTGGCTATCTATGTCAGGGAGGGAATTAAAGTGACTGAAGATCTTAGCTGTGTCAATCTTCACCATTCATCACTAGTGGGTTATAGCGCCGGAGCTTTTTTTCCTATGGACGGAGTCAATGCAGGGCCGGTGCCGCTCTCAAGGCCAACGCTCCATATGGTGCTTATGGGGTTGGCCATTATCTGTCATTGACTCTGCCCCAGCCCCAGTTCTTCTTCTTCTCCCACCATCGAGTGAAGACTGAAGACCTCATGTGGAGACTGTATTCGAATTGCATTCTGCGGCCTAGTTCATCGGCCTGCTCAGGTGTTGCCTCGGTTCTGTTCGCCCTGCTCGACATCGCTTCTGGCTGGTAAGATCTTTCCTTTTTCTTTAAAGTGGCATTGAGTACTGTTTTTGTATTTATTTACCAAATGGTCATGTCTTGTCCGGGGGGCAAAAATCTGTCAAAAGTGGGGTGATCTCCTATGCGTCGGTGCCCCTGTGGCTGCCTCTATTCCATGATGGACCAACATGACTGCTGCCTTTCCTGCCTCAGCCTGGACCACGACATGGACAACTGCAATGCTTGTTTTTCCATGGACCACCAAGTTGTTGAAAACCGCATGTTTAAAGTCGGACGTGCTTCGCTGACTTTTGGAGGATGAGCGCGCAGTCGGCAGGCCAAGGCACGGATTCTCGCCTCTTCCTCCAGGTCCCCTCCTGGTCCTATACAGCCCATGGAGGAGGGAGACCTTGCCTCTCTTAGCCTTGCCATGGCGGGGGTTTCTTCCACAGTGCAGGAGGCCCAGTCTGGCCCTCTCGGGGCGCTGTCAGGAGGCACCACTTTGGCAGTCACCTCTTCAGAGGTGAAGGTTCCCTCGGTGTTGTGTTCCCTCCAGGTCTGGACCAGC
Source organism: Neoceratodus forsteri (assembly GCA_016271365.2). Classification (NCBI taxonomy): domain Eukaryota; kingdom Metazoa; phylum Chordata; order Ceratodontiformes; family Ceratodontidae; genus Neoceratodus; species Neoceratodus forsteri. The sequence goes on from CM057456.1 coordinate 215,972,397, forward strand.
ACTGTCCTCGGCACCATCTGGTGGCACCACTCTTGGCCCTGGTGCCATTCGTGGTGTCACGGGCTTAGAGAGCGGCACTGTGGTCGGTGCCGGGCTGTTTCTCAGTGCCGCTGTTGCTTCTGGTGCCATTTACAGCATCGGGGCTCTCAGCGGCACCAGGGATGATGTGTTGGTGGTTTCTGGGCCTGTTTCTGGTTCTGACGCTGTGTGCGGTGCCAGGATGGGACTCCAGCACCATCACAGTGCTGGGGATGGGGATGGCACCATGGTCAGCATTGATCTTAGTTGCAGCGGGGTGCTGTGTGGAGCTGCGTTTGGGGCCGTGTCCAACTCCAGCTGCTTCGCAGCACCGGGGTGTCAGCGTCCAGTGCGGGGCTGTGCTTGACTTTGGTGTCACTCACGGTGCCAGGGGGAGTGTGGTGCTGCGCTCAGGCCACACCCTAACTCCAGTGCCACTCACAGCACCCCGGGGTGGATGTCAGCATTGGCGTGAGGCCATGCTTCGCTCCAGCGCCAGGCTGGAAGGTGCTCCGACTCACGGTCCAGGAACTGGGGGAATGGGAGTTGTCTGGCATTGGACCACAGAGCCTGCATCCTCGGAGGCAAACCTCTGGGTCTGGTCCAGATTGGCTCCCAGGTTCTTCAGGATCCTCAAATCCCTCTGTTTCCAGCACCTTGGCCCCACTCTGCCTCCCTCTGGGGGTCAGTTGTCACCGGTAGGCCCTAGGGTCGGTGGTACTGACCAGCCAGCTGTAGTCCCCATGGCCACTGCCATGCAACCTGAGGCCACCGGCACTTCCGCTCCTCCAGTTGGGGCACCCCCTTCTCTGGTGTGTTTGGACAATCCAAGTCTGGGACAGCCCAGGGCACGCCAAAAAGGGGAGGGCACTGCTCCCTGGGTGGACTCTTTGGAGACCGCCCGGAGTTGCCAGCTGCCTAGGCTGATGACTACGAGGATGAGGTCCCTCTCTGATTCTGAAGGGTTGAGGGGTAGGGGTGTGGCATGGCACACACTCAATGGAGCCTGGCCAGGCTCTGGGAGGAGTCGCAGTGCAGACCCTCACTCTTCCCTGGATGAGTCCTCGAGAGGGACTTTAACTTCTGAGGTCAGGGGCTGTCCTTCTGGACTCTCACAGTCCTGGTTACCTCATGGGGGAATTTCTTCTTTTGGGCACAGCTCTGACCATTCCAATCTGGTTGAATGGCTGTTAGCTGTTGGGACCTTCGAATCTCCCTCCCTGCAAAGGATTTCCTGTTGGCCCCCCTGCCCTGACAGAGACCATTCTCCTGTTGCTAAGAGCTTGTCCCCCAAGCCTCTGTCTCCATCCCTGGCTATCCCAGGTATTCCTGGTCCTAGGGGACCTCTCACCTGGGAGCAGTTCAGAGGTTCCGCTGCATATTTCCCAACCTACCTCCATGCCCTGGACCAGCAGGTGTTCCACCATGCTCCCGTGCAGCCGGACCCTGAACCTCAGAGCTCATCTTCATCTTCTTCCTCTTCCACAGAATGGAGAGGAACCAACTGTCCACATCTCCCCAGAGTCCGATCTCTCTTCTTATCAGCGCTTCCTCGCGAGGATGTTGGACGAGCTCCATCTTACCCCAATACCAGTTAGCAATGCTGAGCATGTGGCGCGTGTCTTTCTAGGCGAGCACAGTGCGGCTCACCTGGTGGTTTCTGCCTGGCCTCTTCCTTTCCAGGAAGCATCACGTTGTCTCTGGCTATGTCCCTTTTCCACTGTTCCAGCCCCAAGGACCTATGCCAGCAGTATTGCATTCCCGGTCTCCAGGTTCTCTGCCTCATCCCTCTTGGGTTTGACCTCCTGGACACCCCCTCTGGGCCTCATCCCCTTAACGTGACCGTCCCTGGACTCGGACTCATGGACTTTGATTTCTGGGGAGGAGAGTTTTCTACTCATGTGGATCTCCTCTCTATTGCAGCACATCAGGCCCACTTTGCAGCCTACAATAGGCTCTTGTGGTCCAGGCTAGGACAGATCCTAGCCTCAATGGTTGATAATGGAGGAAACCAGCCAAGCCTATTGCCCTCTCTGCGAGGGCCTGGAGCTAGCAAGGCACGCAAGGACATTTATGATGCCAATGAGGTGGCATCCAGAGTGGTAGGGACAATGATCTGCCTTAGGTAGACGGCATGGCTTCGCCTATCCCAGTTATCACCCCTGGCCTGGTGTAGGATGATCTCCTCTGCATACCAGAGAACCCATCTTTTCTCCCGCAGGGTGAGACGATGGCTTTCAGGGCACCTTCCTTCCTCCACTGGGGGCTCCCCATCTCACCCAGTCCAGTCTCAGGCCTCCCCAGGCCTGTAAGGGTTCTCTCCTCTAGTGTCTCACCCACTGGAGGCTAAGGGACATAGTCCCTTGGGGTAATTCAGGGCCCCCTTCGGGGGGTCGGCACTCACCACTAGTGATGAATGGTGAAGATTGACACAGATAAGATGTAAATATATACCTACTGTAATTGTTGATCTTTCTGTATATCTTCACCATTCATTACTAAATTCCACTCTCCTTCCCCCTAGGGCCACAGTCTCTGGGCTCCCTCCTCCCCCGTGTGTCTTTTTGTTATTCTCCTCGCTCTCCTCTCCCTCATGGTTAGGGGGAAGAGGACCCTGGAGACACACAGGGATGAATTTCTCCCTTGGGGGTTTTATTGGGGTATGTGGGTGGGGAGAAAGGCTCTCTCTCCTCCCTCAATTCTAAGGGAGTGAGTGGAGTGCTAGGGGTGCCTCCCCCCCGTTTTTATTTATGAACTCAAATTTTGAGTTCATTTTCTTAATGCCCTCATAGCAGTTTGATTTTTCCCCTATTTTGAGAGGGAGAGGGAGGAGTTTGAGACACACCCCCATCCTGCCCCCTCGTAAGGTTGGTCCTTCTAGGCCCATGCTGCTTAAACTTTTCAGGCCTTGCCTTCTGGCAGCTGAACCTGTCATGCCTGAAAATAGCCATTCCTATGCTTAGTGCACTTACCTGGTTACCAAAAGCAAAATAAATAAATAAATAAACCTTGACAGCCCAGTTTTGAGCTATCATTATTGCTAAAATCCTAAGATGCAGGACCGTTCCTGCGGGGTGGTTCTCTTTTCCCCCTCCCCACTTACCCATCCCTTCTGCTTCTCCTTCCAGAGATTGGGTCCTCCTTTCCTTTCCCCAATTTACCATTCTGGTTTCTCTCTCGTGTCTCCTCTGTCATTTATTTCTCCTTTTAGTTCATTATTCCTTTCCTTTTGTCTATCCCTTGGGTTCTTGCCCTATCCCACCTTCCCTTCCTTACACTCTCCGGTGTTTCAGAACTGGTGCTGGGGCGGAGTCAACGACAGATAACGGCCAACCCACGAGCGCCATGTGGAATGTCTGCCTCGAGGATGGCGCCGGCCCTGCGTCGACTCTGCCCATAGGAAAAAAAATGTCTCCTGCAGGGTCCTAGCTCCAGCCCTATAACCCACTAGTGATGAATGGTGAAGATACACAGAAAGATCAACAATTACGGTAGGCACGTAATTTTCATTTCAGGGAATGCAGGAAGGAGCGGAAGCGCTGTGGGTCACCCTGGAGACAGGCAATATCATTGCCATTTGCACTGGCATGATCTGCAGACCCACAGCACAAGGGGAGGAGATGGATGGAGTACTAGTGAAAGCCATATATAAAATGACAGCTAAAGGTGAAGTGCTGCTGGTGGGAGACTTCAGTTTGCCTGATGTGGATTGGAGCACCCAGGTTGTAGCCACAGCCAGGAGTAGAGGCATCCTGGATGCCCTGCAAGGGGTGTGCCTCAAACAGCTTGTGGTGAAACCCACCAGAGAAGGAGCAATACTGGACTTGGTACTCACCAATGGAGACAGAGTTACCGATGTAATGGTGGGTAGCCAGCTGGGGTCCAGTGATCATCATACAGTGTGGTTCAACATGAGAACAGTGGAGGAGTAAAACCACACAAAAGCAAGGGTGCTGGATTTCAGACAGGTCGACTTTGCAAAACTGGGAGAATGTCTCAAGGTAGCCCTGGCATGGGAAGAAGAAGGGGGGTGATGTAGAGAAACAATGGGCTAACTTCAAGGGAGCCATAGCAGGGGCAACAAGCCTTTGTGTTGGGCAACTAAGCAAAACAGAGAGAAAGAAAAAAACACTATGGTTCTCAAAGGATGTGGCCGGAAAGGTAAGAGAGAAAAGGCTAGCTTTCAGGAGGTACAAGGAAACACAGAAGGGAGAAGACAGGGAACTGTATCTGGAAAAGCAGAGGGAGGCGAGGAAAGCAGTCAGGAGTGCAAAGACGCAAATGGAGTTAAAAATAGCCCAGGCAATAAAGAAAGGAGACAAGACCTTTTTCAGGTACATTAGTGAAAGAAAGAAGACCAGGAGTGGGACTGTGAGGTTAAAAAGGGAGGGATGGGTGTGTGTGGAGGGGGACGTAGAAAAAGCAACAATCCTGAACAAGTATTTTTGTTCAGTATTCACAGAAGAAGGGGAAGGAGAAGGACCACTATTGGGCAAAAGGAGCACCAATGGGAGAGAAGTGCACACCAGCCCATTTATGGAGGAAAGAGGTGAAAGGAACTAAAGACTCTGAAAGGAAATAAGGCTATGGGGACGGGTAGGATACATCCTAGAATATTAAAAGAACTTCGAGAGGGCGACAGCACCACTAACAGCCCTGTTCAATAAATCAGTGGAGCCAGGGGTGGTTCCAGGAGATTGAGGAGGGCAAATGTAGTCCCTCTCTGCAAAAGTGGGAACAGGGAGGAGGCTGGCAACTACAGGCCAGCCAGCCTGACCTCAGTGGTCGGGAAACTAATGGAGTCACTGCAAAGGAAAGAACTGCGATATTTCTTGAATCCAGCAGAGCACAGTATCCGGAGGCAGCATGGATTCACAGTGGAGGTCTGTCAAACAAATCTAATAGATTTCTTTGACTGGGTGATTAAGGAGGGTGGTGGATGTGGCCTACCTAGATTTCAGCAAGGCTTTGACATCATCCCACATAGGAGGTTGGTAAATAAGTTGGGCAGCCTGGGAGTGGGTCCCAAAGTGGTAAACTGGGTCAGAAACTAGTTGATAACAGGACACAGAGGGTGGTGGTAAATGGCATTCAATCCGAGAAGAGGGGGGTGACCAGCAGGGTGCCACAGGGATCCATGCTGAGGCCAGTCCTCTTTAATGCCTTCATAAGTGACATTGCAGAGGGGCTGCTGAGGAAGGCATGCCTCTTTGCAGATGGCACTAAGATCTGCAACAGTGCAGACACTCAAGGGGGGGTAGAGAAAATGAGAAAGGACCTAAACATGCTTGAGGAGTGGTCAAGAGTGTGGCAGCTAAGATTCAATACAAAAAAGTGCAAAATCATGTATTTGGAGCACATAAATCCAAGGGAGAAGTACAAGATGGGGAGAGAGGTGCTGACAGCCACCAATCAAGAAAGGGACCTGGGGGTAATCATATCTGATAACCTAAAGGTAACCAAACAATGTGAGAAGGCTGTGGGAGAGTCAGTGGGATGCTAGGGTGCATAGGAGAGGTATCACCAGCATAAAAAAGGAGGTGGTTACGCCACTGTACAGATCACCACTGAGACTCATCTGGAGTACTGTGTCCAGTTCTGGAGGCCGCATCTCTGGGATGACATAGACAAAATAGAGGCAGTCCAGAGAAGGGCAACAAAAATGGTGCGAGGACTGCATCAAAAGTCATATGAGGGAAGACTAGAGGACCTCAATATGTATTCCCTAGAGGAGAGGAGAGGAGAGGAGATGGAGGGGGATACGATAGAGACATTCAAGCACCTCTGAAGTATAAACAAGGTACAGGAGAGTAACATCTTTAAGAAAAGAAGGTGTACATGAACAAGGGGGCATGATATGAGGCTAGAGGGGGTAAGCTCAGAGGCAACGCAAGGAAGTACTTTTTCACAGAAAGAGTAGTGGATGCTTGGAACAGCCTCCCTTCGGTGGTGGTGAGGGCAAAAACTGTAGGAGAATTCAAGAATGCATGTAAAAGACATAAGGATACTCTCACATTAGGGAAGAGGGGGTAAGCTGCAGATCAACTAGGGTCTGCGGTATTGCATTAGGTAGGGAAAAGGGGCAGACTAGGTGGGCCACATGGTCCTTATCTGCCATCATCTTCTATGTCTCTATGGCAGAACAACCAGTTCCCATGGTTCTGTTGCAGACCTCCATTGGTGGGTACAGTCCCAGATAATGTTCTAGTCCTTGGCTGGTCAGGGAAGTTCCTATATGCTTCCCATCTTTCACACTTTTATTGAAAGTACTACTCAAACTGAGAAGGGAATCAGCAACAATGATTCTCATAGGTAGATCTGGTACTCCCTGCTCCTGAGTCTCCTATCCCTCTCCAGCAGGAATCCTATCAATCTGCCCCGAAGATAAAGTCTGCTTATTATGTCTCAGGGCAGGATAACATTACTGGATCCAAGAACTCTACATCTCAGAGAATGGCTCAGTTAGAGTTCAATGAACTAAATCTCTCTGAGAAGGATATGAAAATACTTAAGGTTTCCAGGAAACCAGCAACAAGGAAAACCTATACCTCAAAGTGGGAAAGATTTGGTGTTCCCCTAGGCAGTTTAAGTCTGGCTAGAATCCTGGATTACGTTTACGTTTATTATCTTTATTTGATAGCAGTGTCAGCCTACGCTTCAGCTGGCAAAGAGAGGTCGGTGGCCTCACAACTCATTTTCAAAAGGTTCTTTAAAAAGCACCTTTTCTGGTGCTCACACCAAAAACCTAGAAGGACCCTTACCTGCCCCCAATTGCAGTGGTGCCAAAAGCAGAATTTTATATGCCCCTAATTTGGAAGGGAAGGACTATATTTTGCTACTTGGAGCTGAGACGCAGTCTCTTCCACTTCCTGATACTGAGAGCCACCCACACACATGCATGTTTCATGATGTTACGCTATGGTGAGTGTAGGGGCATGCTCTGTAGACATTATTGGGACCATTTTTTTTCTACAAGTCATTTTTTCCTCCTGCAATCTGATGGCATGCTTCCACCTCCTTCACAGTCACCTCGGCTGCTATGCCACCCCAGAGCCTTGGGCCCTGTGATCCCCCATGGATTGCTCCTAGGAGGGCAGAAAGAGGGAGGGTCATCCTCTCTCCTCCTGAGTGATATCTGGAGCAGGCCCGAGAACTGTGTGGCTGTGACACGGAGCACTGTGGGGTTTATTAAGCCGGCAGTCATCATTCTGCTTTTCTGATGACCCCGCGGGCTGAGAACCGCAGGTGTGCATGGAGGTTTCGATGTCCCAATGCTAATGCTCTTGCATCTCCTGTTGTCCAACACTGGCTCTATCCTCCACCAGGTGGCAGCCATAGAGTGGGACGACGTACCCACCCGCCCCAGAGAGAGGAAAGCTGTCGTGGAATGCCCGATCCTTTCTCTCCCCAGCTGACCCCCGGCAGCCTGAGCTCATTCCTGAACCTGGGTCGCTGGCATGGCGCGAGGTGTGGCGTCCAACTTCTCAACCCACAGCACCACTGGGCCGACCTATTGGGCCAATTTTTTAAACTCCATTTTTCATATTTTAGATGGTCATTCAGAACAAGTTAAGTCCTTGTTGGTTGAGCGGTGGCATTGATTTGTTTGTGGTAGCCATCTAAAGTTTGAAAATGGAGTTTAAAAAATGACCTCATTAATGTCCATAGAGTACCCCCTTCCCGCACTCTCCACATAAGGACATCACAAAACATGCAAGTGTGGGGCAGCTTTCAGTATCAGGAAGTGGCTTGGCTCCATGGAGCCAAAATACAATCCCTTCCAAAATATGGGCATATAAAAATTCTGATTTTGGCACTATTGCAGTTGGAAACAGGTAAGGTCCTTCATGGTTCTTAGGAGGCAATTTTAAAAAGAGCAGGAAAGGTGCATCCTTCAATAACGGATCCTGTCCCTCCATGGGACCCGAATCTCTGCATTGCCTAGTTCATGGAGACTTCTTTTGAGCACATGGCAATTGCTGCTTTGAAATATGTCACCTGGAAATCAGTTTTCCTGGTGGCAGTGGTATCTGCCAGAATGGTAAGTGAGCTGCAAGCCCCTGCACAGATCCCAACTCACATCATCTCTCATAGGGACAAGGTAGTCCTTAGATCTAACAGAAAAATCCTCCCAAGTGGTGTCTGAATTCCATTTGAATCAGTTACATTACTAGTATTCTTTACAGCAAAATACAGCTCAGGAGAGCAGAGAGCTCTACATTCTGGATGTTGAGAGCTCTAAGCTATTTGGACTATATACGGGATGTACGGTCTACTAACACTCAGTTATTTGTCACCTTCTGTGAAGTGGGAAAAGGGAAACCAGCATCCAAGAAAACCATTTCTCATTGGATAGTTTCCTGCATACAGTTATGTTATGACAAGCTGGTAAGCTGCCACCTGAAGGCTTTAGGCTTTTTCCACAAGTGGAACCTCTGCCTCAGTGGCAGCAGCAAGGATATTCCCACAGGAGATTCTGAACTAGGCCTGTTCAGGCGTTCTGCTGAAAATAAATTTTGCACTGGTACAATTCAGTCAGTAATTTGTGTTACTTACTTGTACATTGTTATGTGAGCTGGCCAACTCTGTTAGAGCACCACCAAACTCCGCTGCCAAGCGCACAACACCTTTTTGTTTGGTTGAGGAAACTGTAAAGTGTGTTACCTGGAAAACAGTACACACTGTTACAAAGCAGTACTGTCTGGATGTATAGTCCAGAAGGGATGCCAGCTTTGCATTGCTGTCTTGCAGAATCTTTTCCCTAAATAGGTTCTGTACACAGCCTCCCAAGGTACTGCTATAGAGTCTGCAGTTGTTAAGCACAAGTGAGGATTTCTAGGATTTGTGGAAAAATTACCTTAGTAATGTTGTTTCTTCCAAAGTGATCCCTCATTATACTTAACAATCCCTAATCCCTACCCCACCCCACCCCCACCCCTAGACCTGCAAAGGTTCACACAAGAATCAGTTCTTTCTGTTTGCTTGAGCATTACTTGTTACAGTGCCTTTACAGCTGTCAGTGGTCGCAGCTATTTTGTTATTCATAACTTTTAAAAATTGCGATTTTGAAACAGTTTTACAAACTTTTGGGAAGTTTTTTGGTAACCATTTATCTGGTTTTAGTGGTCACTGCTCACCATAGCTTTAGAAATAAATCTGATGTTAGAGTGCAGGGGTGAGTGCAACCACACAGCAGAGTTTGAATTTCATTCTAAGTTCCATAATTAGCATAACATTCTGAAGCTCCAGAGTGGCCCATACCAGGAGAGTAATGTAGTTGTTAAGCATAGTGAGGGATCCCTTTGGAAGAAACAATATTACTACAGTGAGTAATTTTTTCTTCTGGTGGCTATAACCTCCGGTAGAAACATCAGTGAAATAAAGGCACTAAATACAGAACCTGAAATCTTCCCTTGTCAATCTTCACCATTCGTTACTGCTTGGGTGTCAGCCGGAGGCACGCACCTGCTACGGGAGTTTTTTTGTTTTGTTTTTTCCAGAGGAGTCGGCGCCGATGGCACCACCCCTGAGAGTGATGCATCGCATGATGCACGAGGGGCAGCCGTTAGGTGCCACAGACTCCTCCTTCATCCCAGTTCTGTTTCTCCCGCCATCAGGCTGCACCTGCTAGTCGTGTTTCATTTCTGTTCTGCGCCATAGGCCTGTTCAGTCTCGCGACTCCTTCATCCCACTGTTTTCCCGACGCCGCTGACTGGGCGGTGAGTCCATTCCTTTTCTTTTTTCGGCGGTGCAGGAGCTTTACTGTGCTCTTGATTATTTTGAATAATGTCCATTTCTTGGAGCTAAGCGACAGTCGAAAGCAGGCCGTGGCTCTATGCGTCAGTGCTCCAGTGGCTGGCATTTTCTGTGATGGACCGACATGATGTTTGCCTTCACTGCCTGGGACCTATCCATAATATGAATAGATGCGACACCTGTTTCTCGATGGACTGCCATGTTCCCGAAGTCCACGCATTCAAAATCGTCAGGGCCCCGCTGACTTTTGGAGGACAGTGTCACTCTCGGGCTTCCCAGGTCAGATCTTCAGACCCTTCCTCCAGGTCCCCTCGCAGAGCTTTACAGTCTGCAGAGGAGGAGGCCTCCTCATCTTCAAGTCTTGCCAAGGAGGAGGCAACCTCTTTCGCGGTGTCGGAGGAATGCCGTGGTCCCATCCGGGGCCACGGTGGGGACACCGCCTCAGCAGTCACCTCTTCGGAGGTGCAGGCTCCCCCCAGTGTCATGGCCCACGGTTACTGGGCCCAGCGTGGGTGGACCCTTGATACTGCTTTCCAGTGCTGCCTCAGATCCTGGTGCTGCCTGTGGCACCGGTGATCGGGGTAGTGCCACTTTCGGTGCCGGTGATTGGGGTGGCGCCATTTGAGGTGCCGTGTCGGCTTTGGCGCTGCTGGCTGCACTGTCAGGTCCCAGCACCGAGGGCAGTGTCAGAGACTTGGCTGGGCTGCAGGTGAGTGAGACCGGTTCTATGCTGGTTCTGGTACACCGACGCAGACTGGCACCGGGAGAGTGGCACCGCACTGTTCGCGTGCCGCTTTCTTGGGAGACTCCTGGGTGGCCAGTATTGAGGTCTGCTAGTTGTCTCTTCCTCAGAAGTGGACAATTCAGATGTGGACCTGTCCTGACTCCTGATTCTTCGGGATCGGAGTCTTCTGTGGGACATGGTGTCAGGCTGCCCAGCGCCATTCTCTTAGGTCTCCACAGCAGTCTCTTCTGAGGACTCCCAGGCTGGTGTGGCCTGGGGTCCTTGAAAGGGACAGCGGGGGTTGGGGAGGGGCTGTTCTCCCAGAGGGGCTGTGGCAGCTGCTGTCTCCAGTGCCGCCGCGCTCGGGTGGACTCGAGGCCCTTTCTTCAGGAGGCTCCCCTGAGAGACCTCAGGATTGATGGGCTCTGTTGCTGACGTCGAGGAGGATGGTGTCCTCTGAGTCCAAGGGGTTGAGAGACTGCGGTGAGGCATGCTGAGTTCCACCTGCTACCCCTCAGGGTGTAGGTAGGAGCTGTAGCGCCGAGCCCCACCTCTCCCTCTTAGGCTCGAAGGATCCCTCTGGTGGCATTGCTGTGGGCTGCCCTTCTGGATCCATGCAGCCCCAGGTACATCACAGAGGAGAATCCCCTTCCAGGCTTTTCCAAGGTTCGCATCCCCAGGGTTCCATTCTGCAACCTGGTTTGTTATCCGGGACCCCGCCAGCTCAGGCTCCATTCCCCGGATTCCTGAACTTTGTCAGAGGACATTTGCCTCTTCGTAGGTGCCCCTCTCCCATTCCTCTGCAGCCACCCCCCTCTCTCCAGGGCCATGTCGGTCCTATGGGTCTGTTATCCTGGGAGATGTTCAGAGGCACTGCGATGGCCTTCCCCTCATAATGTTAGATGTATGCATGAGCGGGTGTTTTGCCTATCCCCACCGCCGCAGGAGTCCTCTGGACATTCAAGTTCCCCATCATCCTCGTCTCCCTCGGAGGGATAGGAACCCTCTGCTCACCTCTCTTCCGATGCTGATTTCACTGAATATTAGCGCTTCCTTTCGAGGATGGTTGGGGATCTTTGTATCTCCTTTATTAGGCAAGACAATACCAAATGAGAGACGTGTGAATTCCTCAGTGAATTCAGTGCCCAACATTTGGTGGTGCCATCCTGGCCTATTCCCTTCCAGGAGGCGTCTATCCATTTCTGGCAGTCTCCAGCCGCCCCTATCCCAGCCCAGCAGACTGCAGGAGGAGGTATTGTGCCCCATCTGAGTCCCTAGGTTCTCTTCCCAACCCCCCTTCAGGATTGGTATTCCTAGAGACTCCTTCCGGCACCGCCGCCTGGCGCATGACCAACCACTGGACTCAGATTCTCTACAATTTGACCGGTTGGGGAGAAGAGTGTTCTCTTCCTCTGGTTTGATGATGTGTATTGCATCTCATCAGGCACACCATGCTGCCTACAACAGGCATCTATGGTTCATGCTATCTCAGTTTCTAGCATCAATGCCTGACTCTGGGAGCAATCCTAGACAGGCCATTGCCCTCTCTGCTATAGGCCTGGAGCTGGCAAGGCACCAGGCAGAGGCATCTTATGATGCCAATGAGGTGGCTTCCAGGCTTGCAGGGACAGCGATCTGCATTGGCATGGCTTCATCTATCAGGTTGTCATCTCTGGCCGCGTGAGGGTGATTCGCCTGCCTTCCGAGGGACCCGTCTGTTTTCCACCTAGGAGGCTTCTGCAGGGGCTTCTTCTGTCTCCTTGTCTCCGGGGACACGTCCTAGCTCTCCTCAGCCTTAGGCTTTCGTCTGATTAGCCCAGGGTCTCTCCCTTCTGTTTTCACCAGCAGGAGGCTGAGGTCTTGTTCCTCAGGGTTTCTGTGTCCCCCATGGTACTCACCCAATCAATAATGAATGGTGAAGATTCCAGCAAGGGAAGATATGAAAGTACGTGTTACCTGCCATAATTCTTGATCTTCTCTTGCATCTTCACCATTCATTCCAAATATCCATCCACCTTCCCTCAAGGGCCTCCTACTTTAGTCTCCCCCTCCTGCTCGTTTCTCCCCTCTTCTTTGGCCTTTAAGCCCCCCCAAAAAATATATATATATATCTTGGTTTTTCCATTCTTTTTGGCGGATCCTATTTCCTGAGGGAGAAGGCGAATGAGTAAGATGTATTTCTATCCTGAGGGAACTCTTTCTGATTACCCCTAGGGGTGACCTATTGGCTCATTCTTAGCCATGCTGTTCAATTCACGGTTAAGGAGACCGTCCCTTAATGGCTCTGTCCCCTTTGCTAGGTCCCCTCTGGCATGCCTCGATCTCCTTGTGTCAGTTTCTGCTGATTTAAAACTGTCCTGACACTCATTACCTTGAGCTGGTGATCTTTGTCTTGCCTTCAGGGAGTCCGATTGAGTTCCCACTCCATTCTTTATGTAAGGGGTGCCCTCTGTAGGGCCTCAAACCTTCCCCCCCGCACACATCTGTATTAGCACTTAACAAAGTGCTAGTGGGCTTCTTTCCACTTCCTAGTTGGGCGCTCTCTTTCGGAACAGATTTTCTGCCTTGGCAGTCTGTGAGCTCTCACCTAGAGTTTAAGGGGTTGGGGATGGCGGGGACTGTAGAAGTCTGCCTTTTGTGTCCAAGCTGTGCAAGTGGTGGGTTGAACCTTTCCTTCAGTTTTATCAAGGTGGAATCCTTGCTCCTTGTTTTTGGTTCTGAGCTTATTAGCCATGTAAACCAACCTCTCAATCGGCAGAGTTCTCCTCCCAACATCCTTCTTTCTCTTTTCCTCTCTTCTTCTTCTTCTTCTCTCTCTCTCTCTCTTTCTTTGTTCCTCCTTTGGAGCTGCCCCAGGAGTGGGGCCCTGTGGTCCCTTAGGCTAGGCATCCTTTTTCTGTCCTCTACCGGCTTATTTCTTTTTCCAGTTTATATCCTTTCCTTTTCTATCCTCAGCTCTCTTGCCTCGCTCTCTTTTTCTTGCCTTTATTTCACCTCTCCGACACAGAACTGGGATGGAGGAGGAGTCTGGGCCCTAATGGCCACCCCTCGCATCACGCCGACAAGTCCACCTCGAACAACACCTCTGAAAAAAAACCTCCATAGCGGGTGCACGCCCGCTGACACCCAAGCAGTAATGAATGGTGAAGATACAAGAGAAGATCAAGAATTACGATAGGTACGTAATTTTCTTGGTGCTCCACAAAGAAAATGCAACACTCAGCATCTCCCTAAAGTGATATCAGAGTTTCATTTGAACCAACCGATCACTTTGCCTGTTTATTTAAAAAACACACACAAGTGAATGTGAACACACATTACACTGCCTAGATGTAAAAAGGGTAATCCGTTTTTACAAAAGCAGAACTGAAGCCATATGGGAAGGCAACAAGCAATTGCTTGTCACTTATGGACAAATGTCACAGGGGCAGCCTGCAAGTAAACAGACATTGTCAAGATGGATAGTATCCACTGTTTAATATATACCAACAGGTAAAGGGCTGTCAGAGGGCATGAGGGCACAATCAAAAGAGGAATAACTCACTCTGCAGCTGCAAGAAGGAAGATACCACTGGATAAAATCTGTAGGGCTGCCACCTTGGCATCTGTCCACACATTTACTTCACACTACAGACTGGATATCCAGGTGTGACAGGATGCCAGGTTTTGGCACCTCTGTCTTGCAGAACCCATTTCTCCCAGTAATCCTAAAACCCTCCAACCCATGGTACTGTCTGGAGTTTGCAAGAGTTGAACTAGCTGTTCTAAACTATTGTCGTAGAAGGAAAGGATACTCCCCATAGTGACTACCTTTTTTCTAAATAATTAGAACAGCTATTACAGATCACTCTTCAAACAAAAGGAATCTATCAGTGATGCGTTACATAAAAGCATCATCCTGCCAGAGTGTGATGCCCCGGAGATAGAACTTTATACTAAATTTAGAATATAAGTTTGAACTCTGCACTGTGCCCATGCTCCTTCTAGTATCCTAACGTCAGATTTGCTTCTCTACTTGAAGAGAGCAGCCACCCAGAAGTCAGCTTGAGTCTTTTGGTCTGCAGTTTCTAACACCAGGAATCCATCACTGATGCTTTACAACAAGCATCATCACCCACGCAGAGTGTGATGCCCCTGAGATAGAACCTTATGCTAATTATGGAATTTAGACTCAAGGTTCAAACTCTGCACTGTAGTCATGCTTCACCTACAGCTCTAACATCAGATTTCTCTGCCTGAAGAAAGTCACTCCAAAGTCAGTTCCACTCTCCAGATGGGTTTACTTGACTTTTATTTACTGTTTAACTTGTTTTATTTATTTTTTGCTAACTCTGCATTAGATAGTATTTTATTTACATTCTGGCCCGGATATTCAGAAGGGTTGCGCATGGTGCAACACTGTTGCGCCATGCACAACCCACTGATGTGCCCCGGCATGATATTCAAACGGGGATTGTGCCTGGCACAAATCCTGATGCACTGGAGTGCATCAGTAATGTATGCAGCGCAGGTGGGGGCGTTCCCATGCATACTCCGCACATCCCGATATTCAGCCTGGGATGTGCTGAGCCCATGCATGCACAATCCCTACTTGTGCTGCACACAGGTGATCCAAAAAAAGGAACAATGGCTGGCCACCCACAGGTGAGCTGGTTAGACAGGGCGAACATTTCCGGCAGCTGCCACTCTGTGGTGTCACCCAGCCCGTTGCACCTTTGTGGCGGTGCCCCCATGCCCAATCGCGGGCATATGTAGAAGAATAGACACGTCCTATATCCGTGGTGGTTCAGTGGACCGCTTGCAGCCCGATCACGGGCTTAAGTATAAAATGAAACACGTCCAATAATCCTGGTGGTCCAGTGGATTGCTCGCAGCCCAATCGCAGGCTTAAGTATAAAATAAAACATGTCCAATAACCCTGCTGGCCCAGTGGACCACCCGCAGCCTGATCGCGGGCATGCATAAAATAGAATACACGTCCTATATCCCTGGTGGTCCAGTGGACTGCTCGCAGCCCGATCGCGGGCTTAAGTATAAAATGAAACACGTCCAATATCCCTGGCGGTCCAGTGGACCGCTCACAGCCCGATCGCGGGCTTGAGTATAAAATGAAACACGTCCACTAACCGTGGTGGTCCAGTGGACCACTCGCAGCCTGATCGCAGGCATGCGTAAAATAGAATACACGTCCTATATCCCTGGTGGTCCAGTGAACCGCTACCAGCCCGATCACGGGCATGAGTAAATTAAAATACATGTCCTATATCCCTGGTGGTCAGTGGACTGAATCCTGCCCTGATCGCAGGCATGTGTAAATAAATCAAATCCCCATAACCTGGTGGTCCAGCGGTACCCCCTCCCACGCACTGTGGATCATGGTGGCTGCAGCCCTACCGGACAGTGTCAGTCGGCGGGCGGGCGGGCGGTTATGGGTGGGGGAGCTCCACCTGCCGCTGACCGGGGAGGGTGGCGGGCTCAGCGGGCGGTGGAGGGGATACCACCCCACCACCAGGGTTATGGGGATCTGATCATTATTTTCACAGATGCCCGCGATCAGGCAGGCGCTTTGCTGCGCAGGGGGCATCGGTCCCCAATGGCTGCAGCCTGGCAGGCGCCAGGCGCGAAGTCGCCAGGGATCGGCACACCTGCATGCAATGAAGAGATAATGACATGCAAATGGCCCCATTTGCACCTTGCATGCATTATGGCCCCATTTGCATGTGCACTTTTGAATATCGCATTTTTGCGCCTAGTGCAATGGAACTTGCGCTAGTGCATCCCCCTGATCCACTCTGGCCACTTGCACTGGCGCAGTGCCGGTGGCCAGGATGCGATATTCAATGATGCTGTGCCATGGTGCAGCTCCATTGAATATCACCCTGTCAACGCCCCAGCGCAGCCAAGTTTTGCTGCGCCCAGGCTTGCGCCACAGCCTGGCACAGTCTGAATATCCAGGCCTATGTATATTTTACTATTTAATTGCTACTCTCCAGTTCCCAATTGGTTCCCAGGAACTAGAGGTCAGTGCAGTTCCACCTTTGGGGAACCGCTAATATTTTATTTGAAACTAACAATTTGTTTAAAACAACTGCTGTTGTCATTTCAAGTGTGTTTTTTACCTTTTGACAGTTGTGGTTCTGATCTTTACTTTAGAGAACCAGACTGAGTTTCAAAAAGGCTACCAGTGTTTATGTGAAATCCTGAGGCTTGTTCTCCCCATGAAGATATCCTCCTTAAAAACCTGATCTTCCCTTGTCAATCTTCACCATTCATTACTGTTGGGTGATAGCGGAGCGGCACCCTGCAGGATTTTTTTTTTTGAGGAGTCAGCTGCGAGCGCTGCCCCTGGAGTGACGCTCATGAGAGCACGAGGGGTGGCCGTTAGGTGCCACAGACTCCTCCTCCATCCCAGTTCTATTTCTCCCCCTGTCGAGGCTGCACCTGCTGCGTGGAGTTCCACAGTACTATTGCATCATAGGCTGCATTTTCAAAGTTTTTCAACGCTCCTTCATCCCGGTGATTCTCGACATCGTCGACCAGTAAGACCATTTCATTAGTATATTTTTCAATGACGCTGAGCCTTTTCTGTGTTTTGCTTAATTATTTGGCATCATGTCTGGTTCGGGGGCAAAGCGTAAATCTAAGGCAGGCCGTGCCCCTATGCGTCGGTGACCCTGTGGCCGGCAGTTTTCCGTCACGGACCGTCATGATGTTTGTCTCCAGTGCCTGGGACCCTACCATGATATAGACCATTGCGATGCCTGCTTCTCCATGGATCGCCGTGTTTTAGAAGTCCGCACGTTGCGAGTCGGACGAGCTCTGACTTTCGGAAGATGACATCGCTCTAGGGCTTCCCAGGCCAGATCTCTCGACCCTTCCTCCGGGTCCCCTCCCAGGTCTATACAGCCTGGCGAGGAGGAAGCCTCCTCCACTTCCAGCCTTGCCGAGGAGGTGATTTCTTCTTCAGTGCTGGAGGAATGGTGTGATCCCACCCGGGGTCGCGCCGTTGGCGCCGTCCTGGCAGTCACCTCCTCGAAGGTGCAGGCTCCCCGGTGTCGCGGCCTCCGGTTGCGGGGCCCGCGCTGAGTGGGCCCCTCATTCCGTCTATCCTGCGCCGTGGAGTCTACCACAGCTCGTGGTGCCAGCGACTCAGTCGGGGCCATTGGCGGCACTGTTCTGGGCCTTGGCACCGTTCACGGTGCCAGGGACTCCAGCAGTGCCATCAGCGGTGTCGCTCTGGGTCATGGCGCCATTTATGGTGCCGTGGGTTTGGGCGGCACCCTGACCAATGCCGATCTGGGCCTTGGCACCATTCATGGCGTTGGGGATTCGGGCGGCGCCATCAGCGGTGTCACTCTGGGCCTCGGCACCATTCGCAGCACCAGGGACTCACGCGACACCATTCGCGGTGCCGCGCCGGATCTTGACGCCGTTGACGGTGTCGGGTACTCGGGCAGCTCTGTTCACGGTGTGGCCCAGGAGCTTGGCACTGCCAGAGGTACAAATGACTCCGTGGACTCGTTATTCGTCGCGGCCTACGGCGGTACCAGGCCTGGTGCCACCTCGGGGCAGGTTCCTGCGGTGGCTGGAATGGAGTCTTCCCTTGTCGACCCCTCCTCGGAGGGAGATGATTCAGGTGAGGACACAGACCAGCAGCTAGAGTCTTCTGGCTCTGAACCTCCTGTAGGCCGCAGGGTTAGACGGTCCAGTGTTCCTCTCCCAGACTCCCTGGAGCTGGTTAGCCAGGATGGCTCCATGGTTGGGGTGGCCTGTAGTCTTCCGTAGTGGACCCTTCGGATGTCCCGAGAGGGTGATTCCCTCTTCTGGCAGGTCCCAGGCAGCCACCGTTCCCGGTGCTGCTCAGGTCCTTCAGTGAAGGGAAGAGTACCCTGCTTCAGCGGGTGCCCTTCGGGATCTTGCTCAGCAGGGACCCCCACCACTGGTTTCGAGGAAGAGGGCTGCTTAAGAGTCCAAAGGATTGAGGGGTAGGGGTCAAGAGCAGCGACGAGCCCCCACCGCCCTGCAGGGTGCGGGGAGGAGTCGTAGCACGCTGATCCTTACCTCTCTCTAAAGGTCTCTAAAGCATCTTCTGGTGGCGGTTCTGAGGGTTGCCCTTCTGGACTCATGCAATCCCAGGTGCGCCACAGGTGAGATTCCCCTTCAGGGCTCTTTCTGGAGTTGTCTCTTTTCCTCTCTTCTACGCAACCCGGCATGATCCCAGGGTCCTCAGTTTTGGCGGCATCGCTACCTGGATCCCAGAGCCCTGGCAGAGGCCAAGCATGTACTATTAGGAGCCCTTCGCCCATCCCTCAGCAACCACCTCCCTCTCTCCCAGGCCATGTGGGGCCCACTGGGCCATTAACTTGGGAGACGTTCAGAGCTACTGCGGCGGCCTTCCCGTCCTATGTTAGGGCCATGGACGAACAGGTCTTTCGCCTGTCCCCCACCGCAGGAGTCTTCTGGGCATTCGAGCTCCACTTGCTCCTCATCTTCCTCAACTGAGGAAAAGGAACCTCCTGTCCACCTTTCCTCTGATGCTGACTTCACCAACTACCAGCGTTCCTTTCAAGGATGGTTTTGGAGCTCAGATTTCCTACGCTCGAAGAGGCAATACCGGACGGCAGACACATGCTTTCCTTAGTGAATTCAGCCCGCCATTTGGTGGTGCCTTCCTGGCGATCCCTTCCAGGAAGTGTCTATCCGCACCTGGCAGTCTCCAGCCACTCCTTCTCCAGCCCCAGGAGACGGTATTGTGCCCCCCACGAGTCTCTAGGTTCTCTACCTCACCCACCTTTGGGTTTGACGTCCCTGGATACTCCTTCTGGGCTTCGCTGCCCGGTGCACGACAGGCCTCCAGATTCGGATTCTGCTGAGTTCGACCAGTGGGGATGAAGAGTCTTCTCTTCTGGTCATGCATTGTTGTGCATTTCCTCCCATCAAGCTCACCATACTGCTTACAACAGGCATCTGTGGTCGATGCTAGCTCAGGTCTTAGCTTTGCTTCCTGACTCAGAGCAGTCTAGACAAGCCATTGCCCTCTCTGTGCAGGGTCTGGAGCTTGCAGGGCACCAAGCAAGGGCATCCTCTGGACGCTAGCGAGGTGGCATCCAGACTAGTAGGGACAGCGATCTGCATCAGGTGGGCGGCATGGCTTTGTCTCTCCCGACTGTCACCATGGCCCAGCGTGAGGTGACTGGCTCTGCCTCGGGACCCGCTCTTTTTCCCATGGGCGAGGAGGTGTCTTCAGGGGCAACCCCCCTCCCACAGCCCCTCGGGGGCGCCTTCTCTCCTCACCCACCTTAGACTCCTGTCTATTGGTTAGGGTCTTCCCCTCTCTACTTGTCACCAGTAGGAGGCTGAGGGATCTGTTCCCTCAGGTGTTTTCTCTACCCCCCTCTGGGGGAGGGGGCTTGGTACTCACTCAACAGTAATGAATGGTGAAGATTGACAAGGGAAGATATGAAAATTATGTACCTACCATAATTCTTGATCTTCTCTTGTATCTTCACCATTGATTACTGAATCCCTCCCACCATCCCCTCAAGGGCCTCCTTCTTCGGCGTCTCCCCCTCCCTGCTTGTTCCTCACCCTAATCTTTTGGCTGTTAAGCCATAAATAAAAATTAAAAAAAAATCCCTGTCTCTCAGAATAGGAGGAACGAGCTAAGGTTTATCTGTCCTGAGGGAACTTTTTCTGACTACCCCTTCTGGGGAGTTCTTGGCTTTTTCCCAGCCATGTTTTAAATTCATGATTAAAGAGATAGTTCCTTAAGTGGCTCGCCTTCTCTTTCCCAGGCCCTTCTAGCAGGCCCTGGTCCTTATTCAGCCTCTACTGGTTGGTGCTGTCTGGTGCTTCTTCCATAAGGCGTGTTTTTCTGTCTTGTCTCTAGGGAGTCCGATTGAGTTCCCTATCTCTCTCTCTGTTTTTATAGGGTGTCCCTGGAGCCCCCCTCCCTCTTGCACATGATGCTGTGTTATCACTTAACAAGGTGCTAGGGGCTTCTTTTCCCTTCCTACTTGGCAGCTCTCGTTTGGAACAGATTTTCCCTCTTAATAGTTGAAGAGCTCTCAGCTGGAGTCTAGAAAACTGGGGAAGGCGGGAGGTTTAGGGAATCTGCCTTTGGTGTCCATTCTGCATGAGAGGTTCGGTGGACCTTCTCCTTGAAATTTCAAAATGGGATCCTTGCTCCCTTGTTTATGGTTCCGAGCTTATAACCCTAAGCCAATTTACCAACGGCAGACTTCCCCCCTCCTAGCCTCCCCTCCTCTTTTTCTCTCTTTTTCCCTTCTCCTTCTTTCTCCTTCCTATCTGTTCCTCCCTTAGAGCCGCCCCAGAAGTAAGGCCCTTCAGTCCCTTAGGGTAGGCAGTTTTCTTCCTCTTCTTTCTGTCCTCTATCGGCTTATTCCTTTTTCAGTTTATATCCTTTCCTTTTTTCTATCCCTCGGCTCTCTTGCCTCACTCTCTCTTCTAACCTTTATTTCGCCTCTCTGGCTAACAGAACTGGGATGGAGGAGGAGTCTGGCGCTAACGGCCGCCCCTCATGCTTCACGCAGAGCGTCACTCCAGGGCGGCACCCGTGAAGGCCGACTCCTCAAAAAAAAAAAAACTCCCGTGGTGGGTGCGCGCCTCCGGCTATCACCCAACAGTAATGAATGGTGAAAATACAAGAGAAGATCAAGAATTACAGTAGGTACGTAATTTTCATTTCTTGCGGTCTTTTAAGGAGGCTTGTAATTGTTTCCGCTACTGCCCATTTAAACCTACACCTTGCCTATTTACCAATGACTCCCTTCATTCCTTCTCCTGTAGGCCCATAGTCCCTACCCTTTTTTCCTACCTGGCTGCCTCTCTGTTCTTGTTCTAACTTGCTACCTTCTCCCTTGCTACTTAACCCCCCCCACCTCTGCAGAGTACCTCTCTTGTTCTGTTGCTTATTTTGTATATATGTATATGGTATGACTCCATGGACTATATGCTCGATTGTACATATGATGAATGCTGCCTTGTCTGACTGTGTAACCTTCCTTGTACTGTATCATACACATTGTTTGCAACTTCATTTGGCCTGTTATAGGGCTGCTTGTTACCATCCTTATTCACTGTTGTTGCTGCTGTTGTTGTTGTTATTGTTTCTTTACTGTTTAATGTGAACTGACCCAGGTCCACCTTGTAAATGAGTTACCTTAATGGTGTTCCACCTGGTAAAATAAAGATTGATTGATTGATTGATTATGTATAAACTGCTTTTATTTCTTCAAAACTAAGTGGTTTTAGTGATATTACTTGTGGTTCAGGAAACACATTTGTAGTAAATTGCTCTTCATAATCACTATTATTTTCCTCAGGTTATGGGTATAGCATTTCACTATTTCTGGGAACCAACAGCATTTTTACTAAGTCTGCAGTGTTTGACATGACTGATATGCTTAAGAAATAGAAACCGACCACCACGTTTTAAAAATTGTACAAACTGCTTTCAGCTCCTGGCAAGGGCAGACTGCCATGAGTTCTGTTTAAGGTGCAGGGTCCAGATCACAATGCTACTAATTGTTAGCTCTGTAAGACATTTTTCCATAAAACCCTAAAGAAAAGGGCTAAAAAAAAAGAATTCATGGCTTCTCAGTCTGCCTCTATGTCACCAAAGCACAGTAAAGGCTCTGAGGGAGTTCCTAATTACAAGGCTATGCGTGGGTGTTGATGTGTGATATGGCTGCCACTATATATTCAGTCACTTCACTGCCAGTTTAGCATTGCTTTAAAGCACTTTGGGATACAATGTGTATGAAAAGCGCTATATAAATGCTGATTCTTCTTCTAATGATGGTGCAAAACACGCATCAGTGGATCCGTCTCCTCATAAACAGCGGCAGTCCCTGTCAAATGACAGAGAGAAACAAGATAAAACTGCTTAGCCATCAGATAAGTATGGTAAAGATGGTAAAGACACCAGGGTGTCTGAAAGGGGGAATCCTAATTCCAGCAATGGCTAAAATATAAATGAAAGAGCCTCAGAGCAATCACTGGAAACAGTGTCTGAAAAGAAAAAATCAAAAGAAAAGCAAGTGCTTGCTACTCCTTTTGAAAAAGGAAAGGAGTACAGAATGTAAGCAAAACAGATGCCCTCAGCACAGGACATGGCAAAAGTGTAGCATTTTTCTAGGTCTTCCAGATTATGGGAAATTTTTTGAATATGCCTACCCCCTGGTTCAGACGGCAGGCTACCTGCCTGTGGAGGAGGAGGAGGTGGAGGATATATATTATGAGGAGGAGGAAGGTGAAACAATTGAACAAGATGGCTCACCTGAACAGGAGTTTGGCTCCCCTCAAAGGCCTACAGAGGATTACACATCATACTGCTCTTTCATTAGGCAAATGGTGAGCACCCACACCATCCCTCTTAGGAAACAGAGGAACATGAGGAAGCAGAATTTATGGATATGATGGCTTGCACCTGCAAGAAGGCTGCTAGTCCCCAGGGCCAGATTAAGGCAACTTGGGGCCCTAGGCCCAAGACAAATCTGGACCACCCCTTCACCGCAATCATGCCCCTTTGCCTTAAAGGGGACCCTCTCACAAACTGTAAGGCACCTTGGGAATCTATTTACATACAAACTGTATCCCAAGTTAGCATACAGTTTGTATGTAAAGAGCTACAGACAACAGAATACAAATTGAAATTCCTATCCTTCTGTTCCTCTATTTCGAAATCATATTAGCAACAGTGCAATACCATTCTGTCCTCTGACCCATACGCTCCCAAACTCCAATTCGTTCTCCCGATCGCAACATCTCCTGGCCCCAGTATAAAAAAAGCAGCACTGCCTCTCAAATGCTAATCAAATAAACAGTGTAGAGGATGAACACAACTGTTCCAAGACTACGGGGGGGCCAGGGTTCAACTGAAAAAACAAACAGTCTACTGTGGTGGCGGTGGTAACTGCAGTCAACAAGTTTTCCAACTATGGGATCTGCAGAAGGACAAAAAGCTATCCTTCTAATGAAGGCAGAGGAACTATTTAATTACAAATCTTATTTCAAATTAATTATTTATGAACAATCTGTTACCAATCTATTTTTTCTTTACAATGCCCATTTTCTAAGTTCAATAATACCCTCCAGGGTGGGTGGTATTAGGAATACAGGACCTTCCAGGGTATAAGGCCCTCCGCTTGTGGTGTCGGGGCCTCATTACACCCTGGCGGTCTGGTATTTCCTAATACCACCCACCTGTCGGGTATTATTGCTTACAGATGTTGCTAAGCTGATGACATTATGTTATTACTTTTCCATCCACATTTCTGTTTGCAAGGTAGAGCTCTGTGTCATTTATTCCCCTTGGTTTACAATACCCAGTCTTTTACCATGTGATTAGTTCCTTACATGCTGTGTCATTTGTATAGACTCACAGTAACACGAACATACTGAAACACACACACACACACACACTTAACTACAGCACAACAATATACACGTGGAATTGGAAGAATGCTGATGCACTATAAATGGCAGTCAGTAACAGTATGGCACACATAACACAATGCAATACTTCACATAATACTAAATCTATATGTACATACAGTAGTCAGACAGCAGAGTACATTTTATGGTACCCAGTTATTAAAGGACACATGACGGTAATACAGACAGATATGAAGAATACATAAATAATATATACTCAAGGTAATGTTACCAGTGTCAATGACATGAAAACATTTAAACATATATATATGAAAATACAGACAGGACACAATGAAAAAAAGATAAATCTGACTGTATACATACATACAGAAGTTAACTATAGATATCACAAACATACATTGCATGTGTCACAAATTTAAAGTACATCAACTGTGACAAAGCAACCTACATACATAAAGTATCATAACACAATAAGACAGCTACACTCACATACACAACACAGTAAACCAGCATGCCTTACAATACAGCTCAGACAGGGATTTGAACCCTGTTCTCATATAAGCAAAGTACCATATCCAGAGTTTGTCTTTTTGTTAGGTTGCTGCCAAAAAACTGGCTCAGTAATGCATGGCAGTAAGTAACAGAAATAAACAAAAAGTCATACAGTTATGCTGCTCTACCTATGATGCAACATAACAAATCAATGTACTGTATGAAGCAAATACTCCTAAGAACACAAAACACGATGACATCACAAAACAAAAGCCACTCAAAGAATGACCAAAGACAACAGAAATCTAAATCAACAGAATTACAGATTATGTGGAGTACAGCACCCTATATTTGACACAGACCACAAACCAACCCCACCCCCAAAAAAAAAGACACAGAAAAAAAGTTTAAGAAACTCTAGTTTCAAGATGAAACAAGCTTACCTCCTGCCTCTGTCACTTCAAAATGGCAGTAGACATGTGAGGTCTTTTGAGTACTTGACCAAAACTACCTAGTATGGGAGGTTTGGCAAATATGGACGGAACAGCATCTGGGCATAACTGACACACACATGGCCCACATCCAGACCAAGCAACTTTTGTAGTGCATACTGTGGTTCAAAACTGTCTTTGGTAAAATGGGCACTACATAAACAACTATTATTTTTATTATATAGGACAATAGCTGAAAAACAGGCGGCATGAACAGCAAGGTTAATAATTGCTTGGTAAACCTGCGATGAGGAAAATATAAGTTTACTGCACCATGCCACTGTGTATGATCCCTTACAGCAATATAAACACTACAGTGTGGCAGACTTCTCAGATGAATATAAGGGATGCAATTAATTTAAGGAAAAAAAGTACTTTGCAAATACCCCCAAAGTTTATCTTTTACAAAGACAGACATGACACTGTCTGCACTGTTCAACTGAGGATGTTATGTGCTCCTACGTGAGAAAACTTGACACTTACAAAGGAACCTGATTCAGTACAATATTGCAGCATGCTGTGACTGTGAACTCCGTGAAGAAGGTAGTATTTGAGTTACAACACTTTTATTTTTTCAGTGAATGGGGATCTTTTGGAACTTCGCACGGGTGCACTCTGTTTCCGGCTAACAGAAAGAGAGAGAGAGAGAGAGAGTGCTGTGCCACTCCTGTTTGCTGAAGGCACTTTCCCCTACCTGACAACACTGCGTCTTTATAGCAGGAGTAGCAGCGCTAACTTGGAGCGGGACCGCGCTTCTCTTCAGTGTCAAGAAAACATCTTAGAAAGGTAATAAAACTTCTTTTATTTAAAAAAAACAAATGACATCTATAGAACTGATGCTGGATCACACAATGCAGAGTTGCAGCTTTTTTTTAGTATGGTATTTCTTCCCATCCTAGCTGGCACTCCTAGTACCATCAGCTGTCCCCTGGCGCCATCCTCCAAGGATCAGTCCCTCCATTATGCTCCCATGGCTTACCCTTCATGGCAGGGTGGTAGGGAGTGTCTCAACCCACCTGAAATGGATCCAGCCAGGGAAGTGCCTTCTCGGGGGCGGCGTCTGCAGGGGACAGTGTCATGCTACACAGTCAGGACCTTTTTCTGTTTACTTCTTGAGGTGAGGCATGCAATGATGCCCACAGAGACAGCACACGCAAGCCCGCACATGCTCCTCCAAGCATCTGCCCCATCTCCTCCCCTTACTGTAGTGTTGACGCACTGCCCCCCAGCCACCACTAGGGGCCAGTAGGATGTCTATCACCAGCGACTCCCCTCCCCGGAGAAGGAGAGCAGTTAATCGGATGCTCCTCTTCTCCTCCCCCAACCCCAGGCAGCCCATGCTTGTCTCTGAACACGGGTCACCAGTGTAATGCAAGGTAAGGCATCCAGCACCTCAGCCCTCAGTGCCACCAGGCCAGCAGCTTTTAACAACTGCTCAGATGTGATCAGTTTATATTTTACATGATGTCTGTTTTAAATTTGTTTAGTACTTTAAACATTTTAAAGAACATTTTGACAATTTTGGTAGCCATTTAGCTGGTTTAAGAGGTCAGAGCTCCCCTAGCTACAGAAACAAATGTGATATGAGGATATTCCGGGGAAGTGTGAGCACATTGCAGGGTTTAAACTTGTATTCTAAGTTCTAATATCAGCATAAAGTTCTATATCCAGAGCATCACACTCTTGGGGGTGGGGGGAGATGATGCTTTTTAGTAAGTCTCATTGATGGATCCCTGAGAAGTAACAATATTACTACGGTGAGTAATTTATTTCTTCCTACCTCCCCTTTTTAGGATTAGAATATGACCTCAGTGCCCCCCCCAGGTTAGCAGAAGTTTCACAAGAGTGTGTACTTGATGTGTTTTCTATATTGTTTTCTATAGTGTTTACAAAGTGTTTTGGAATGGTACTACAGTCATATGCAGTGTAATGGATTTCTTTTTGTTTAGTCACTCTGGGCAGCAAATGGTTAACTTTCAGATCTCCCCTTAAATCCCCGTTAGTCATCTGGACAGAGGTGCTAAGTGGGAGGGGCCCCACAGCAGCATAAGCCACATTGGAATGTTGCAGTTGCAGTCAGTTGCTCACTGAAAGCACAGCAGTCACCATTCTGAATGAGAGAGTCAAAGAAAGAGTTTCCAACTCTCTCCTGTCCTGATTGTTTGGTCTCTGAGAGTACCAGAATGGGTGAAACAGCCCTTGTACTCACCAACAGTCCTCCCTATGAGACAGCATCTGTTAACAGTCTCTGTGGCAGTATATTTCAGCCAGTCTTGTGTTTTCTTTGCCTGAGAGCCTGGTTCCTGAGAAGTTAAAATTGTCAACATAAAGTTTCTCAGAAAGTAATGGGGGTTAAAAATTGCAAGAAAGCCTGCTAATATGAAAACTTTAACTTTAAAATAGAAAAGATTTACAATTTGGTGTGACTGTAAATAGAGATGTCATAATATCAAATTTTGAGTATGGTGATATGTGCGTAAAAATATCACAATATATTATCACGATAATTTCGCATTTCTAATTTTATGAAAATAAGAAAATGGGATTGGGGAAGATGGTGAATTGGGACTTCCTGTTGCACCTGAGAAGAATATGCTGCTAGAGCAGCAGAGATGAGAAAGTCAGAATGGTTTATCATGGTATAGCACGGTATGTCGTGTTGCATGATAATTGCAGTATTGTTTTTTCAATGATACATTATCATCAGTGGAAATTATTGTGATATAACATATCATTTTTCCCCATGAAAGTTTTTATTGAGATTTTTCAAATACAAACATATACATCAAAGCAGCTCAGATGAGCATGGTGACATTCAGTCCAGAAGAACTGCACATAGATATACCTTCTTTAAACAAATAGATATACTTCTAAATCTTGACCTAATTCTGGGCCATGCAGTAAAATGCAAATTAACAGTAATCCGAATATTACAATAGTATGGCTGCCAGGATGGATTGGTGGCCTAGAAAGGTACCTTCAAACAAGCTAACTAGCAGCTCAAAAACAGCTCCAGACTGGAGCCAAAGCAAAGCCCAAAATGCAAAATCTCACTAAAGCTCAGCTCCACAGTCCCCATGAGGCTTGACAAAGCCCTAGAGCAAGATGAAAACATTTGACTGCACTTGGGAGGATGTGCTCAGTAACAACTGCTGCATTTTATTTTTCGATAATAAAAGTTATTCCATACACAACACTGCATCTTTGTGTTGAAGTGGAGACTGTGGAGCCGAGCTTCAGTAAGATTTTGAAAAGGTACCTACTAGTTAATTAGGAATGGAGTCGTAGCCATCCCCAGTGATATATACCAGACTGAAGCAGCTGACAATGGCATTGATAAAAGTATAAGCAGCTTGCTGCAAAGTAAAGTCTAATACTGCATATGCTGATTAATCAGTGGCAGGCCTGCCTCACCACATACCGGCACCCTACCCAGATTCAGGGGCACTGACATTTCCCATCCTGTCACAGCAGTGCATGATCAAAGACTGCCTTCAAGAAGTAGTCATGGACTAGGCGTACCTATAGCAGTCAGTGTGTGTGTGTGTGTGTGTGTGTGTGTGTTGGGGGGGAGTCAAACAGTGTTCCATAACAAAGAGGGAGAGAAATCACCGGGGGCCGGGGAAGGAAGGCCACTACACTTGTAATTATCTGTACTACAAGGGGGTGAAAAATAGAAATTACGTGCCTACCGTAATTCTTGATCTTCTTGGACGAAGTCTCCACCACTCATTCACACTAATGGGAGTTCACCGGAGGTGCTAGGACCCAGTGGAAGCAAACTTTTTCAAGAGGGCCGGTGCCTGAGATGGAGCCACGAGGAAGCAGCACTGCGAGCTATGGCTCGTGCGGCAATGACTATCTCGGCATTGACCCTCCAACCACCTCAGTACCTTTTTTCCAAGGAGGTGCAGTGTAATTAACCTAGAAGGACTAGCCTAAAAATCAGACATAAGATAGTCCGAATGACCCGTGCAAGAGGGGTCAACAATAAAGTCTCTACAGCCCAGCCATTGAGGGAGTGAAGACCATAAATGGAGAAGTAAGCTCGGGGGATGGTGGGTGGGCATGTGAATGAGTGGTGGAGACTTCATCCAAGAAGATCAAGAATTACGGTAGGTACGTAATTTCCATATCTTCCTGGACATAAAGACTCCACCACTCATTCACACTAATGGAAGAGTACTGAGTTAAATAATCCCCCGAGATGGGCAGCAGGAGATAAAGAGCTCACATGCTTAGGACAGAAGTCCATTAAGTATGGTCCTGCCAAATGACAGATGTCATCTGGCATGGACATCCAAGGCATAGTACTTAATGAAAGCATGTATGGAGCTCCAGTAGTCAGATTGCAAATATCTGCAATGGGCACATTACAGATTTCCACCAGCGATGCCGCGACTGCTCTGGTAGAGTGAGCGTATACTCTGCCTTCCAGCTTGACCTGTGCCATAGAACAGAAGTGGCGAAGGCATGCCACCAGCCATGCTGAAATGCATCTCATAGCGACAGGTTGACCCAGCCGGGTCTCGCTGAAGGAAACAAACAGTTGTTGAGCCTTGCAAATTTCTTTTGTTCTATCTAGATAGAACCGCAGCACTCTCTTAACATCCAGTGAATGAAGTGTATGCTCCCCTTCATTCCGGAAGTTCGCAAAGTAGGTAGGAAGGACTAAAGGTTGGTTTAGATGGAATTCTGAGACAACCTTAGGGAGAAATTTAGGATGAGTCCTGAGAACTACTTTGTCCTTGTGAAATACAGTGTATGGGGGGTCTGTGACCAGTACATGTACTTCAGAAACTCTACGGGCTGAAGTAATGGCTACCAGGAAGGCCATTTTCCAAGTGAGGAACTTCCAAGTCGCAAGTAGCTAGAGGCTCGAATGGTTTACGAGTGAGCATGTGTAGCACAAAGTTAATGTCCCAGGCTGTGACTGGACATCTGATAAGAGGTCTAGTATGCAGAATACCACTAAGAAACCTCTTAACTACAGGCAACTGAGCCAGTGACTCATAAAGTACCGGCTTGTGATATGCCACAATTGCACAAAGATGAACTTTGACTGTGGAGTACTGCAGACCAGTATTTGAGAGGTCTAAAAGATACTCTAAGACTTTATTCGGTGGGCAGAAAAAAGGTTTCCGAGAGGATTTTGCATACCAGATAGAGAAATGCTTCCATTTGGCTGTGTAGGTTTTTCTAGTGGCCTGCTTACGCGCAGCCAAAAGAATATCTGAAACTCTATGAGAAACATTGAACCTATTCACCTCTATCTCTTCAGGAGCCAAACGTGAAGGTGAAGTGACCTCAGGTTGGGATGGACCATGGGACCCTGGGTCAGAAGGTTCATCTGAAGGGGAAGCATCTTCGGGGGGGGTTCTGATAGACTGTTGAGTAGCGGAAACCATATCTACCCAGGCCAGAAGGGGGCAATGAGAATCATTCTGTCCCCGAGACTCCAATTGAGAAGTACCCTCTGAATTAGGGGAAGAGGAGGAAAGGCATATAGAAAGCATCTCGTCCACCGCAGCCTGCCCGCATCCTGACAGAAAACGCCAGGTTCTGGATTTCTGGAGCAGAAGAGAGGCAGTTTTGCATTGAGTGGGGACACAAAAAGGTCCAGGTCTGGAGTTCCCCACTCTTTGAAGAGTGACTGAACGACGGTTAAGTCAAGAGACCACTCATGAGGATCCATCTCTGTTCTGCTGAGATGGTCTGCCAATTCATTTTGTACTCCAGGCAGGTAAACCACCTGAATCAGAGCCTTGTGTTCCAGGCATCTCTCCCACACTCTCATTGCTTCCCTGCATAATGGGTAAGAGTGGGCACCACCCTGTTTGTTGATGTAGTACATCACTGCTTTGTTGTCCATTTGAAGGAGAATGTTCTTGTGACAGAGTATGTCCTTCAAGGCTCGGACTGCATAGAGAACGACTCTCATTTCCAGCACGTTTATGTGAAGTTGGGACTTATCCTGAGTCCACGTACCCTGGGTGTGGAGATCCTGGCAGTGGGTTCCCCAACCCATCAGGGATGCGTCCATGGTAATGGAGATCTGATGATCCAGAGGGGAAAAGGGATATCCTTCCAGAAGATTGTCCTCTTGCAACCACCAGACAAGTTACCTCTTTAGAGGTTCCGTCACCTTGATGAGAAAGGACTGAAGGTGAGTGGTTGGGGACCACTGAGTACTGAGCATCCACTGAGAAGTTCTCATGTGGAGATGAGCTAGGGGTACAGTGAACACCGAGGATGCCATGAGGCTCAGCATCCATTGCATCGAGATAGCTCGAACCAAGCTGTGTTCTCTGATGTATCGGGCCATCTGTAAGATATCGCTCCTTCTGTTCTCGGGAAGAAAAGCCTTCACACAGGAGGTGTCCAGAAGAGTTCCTATGAAGAGGAGCTTCTGGAAAGGCTGCAACTGCGACTTGTTGAGATTCAGAAGGACTCCCATTGATGTGAGGAAGTCTGAGGCTGTGGCCATGGCCTCCAGAGTCTCTTGCCTGGAGGGACATGCTAGGAGCCAGTCATCCAGATATGGGAATACTTGTATTCCAATTTTCCTAAGATGCACCGCAAGAATTGCACAACACTTTGTAAAAACTTGAGACGCCGAGGACAGCCTAAAGGGCAGGACTCTGAACTGATAGTATTGACCCAATGCCATGAACCTTAGGTATTTTTGGTGCTTTGGGTGTATGAGAATGTGTTGGTAAGCATCCTGCATGTCCAGGGAGGTTAGCCAATCATGTTAATGAAGCAAAGGTAGCAGGGTACCTAGTGATATCATCTTGAACTTCTCCTTGTGAAGGAACTTGTTTAACTTTATGAGATCCAGAATGGAGCGCATGCCACCGGTTTTCTTCAGGACCAGAAAGTAATGGGAGTAGAAACCTGTGTTGCGTTGATCCAGTGGAACGTTTTCTACTGCCCTGTTGTTCAGAAGGCCTTGTACCTCGAAAGCAAGAAGGTCTGATTGTACTGCCGACAGCCTGGGCTGTCATTTGGGAGGATGATCCGGAGGGGTTTCTGAAAGATCGAGAGAGTACCCCCTCACAGATTATCCAGAGGACCCATTTGTCTGATGTTATAGACATGCACTGATTGTAGAACTGAGTCAGATGCCCTCCCACCACTGAGGAGGAGTCCCCCTTGGACAGCTGAGGTGGGACCTGGGCCAGAAACTCAGAAGGTGGCACTGGGCGCTTTGGGCCCTTGTACCTTCTGCTGTGCTTTATTTTGTGGCTGAGGGTTGTGGTTTTTGTTAAAACCTCCTCTGCCTCTGCCCCGAAAGGACTGATGGTTGTGAAACTGATGCTTGCTCGCACCCACTCAGGAGGGGGCGGGGTGCAGGTCTAGCTATCTTAATGGCAGACCTAGTCTTCTTTGTGGCCTCCAGAGCTTGCTCCACCTGAGGCCCGAATAGATACATACCATCAAAAGGTAAAGCCATGACCTGCTGCTGGGCATCAATCGTGAAGCCTGAAGTACGTAGCCAGGAGTGGCGGCAGGTGCAGATGCCAGCTGATGCCACCTGGGAAGCGGTATCGTAGGTGTCCATTGCAGCTTTAACCTGTTGATTATTGGATTTGATACCCCTTGTTATAGTCTGGAGTAGCTCTGAGCTAACTTCCGATTCGGGGAGAGCTTCTACCATTTCTTTGAGGGAATGTCAAAGTACATACTCATATTGAGAAAAATAGCCCTGGTAACTGGCAATCCGCATACCTGGGGTTGAGGCAGCAAAGACTGTCTTACCTAAGGTGTCTATCTTGCAAGATTCTTTGTTCATTGGTCGGGCTGTAGATCCTTGAGGAAGGACAGTCTTATCATTCTCTGCCAAGACCACAGTGGCATCAGCAAAGGCATGTGAGGCCAAAATGGCACAATCCTTGGAAGGGGCATACTTCCTATCTATGGACTTGGCCACGGAAGGAATAAGAGCCAGATTCTTCCACACCATCTGAGAGAGGGTCTCAAAAGAGGGCTGTACCAGAGGGGTTAAATCAAAAGGGATCTCCGGGACATGAAGATATTGGAGTCGCAAAAGCCTCCAGGATCGATTTCTGTAGTCGGGAGAGAAAAAGCAGAATTTAAATTTTTGAGCAGAGACTTAAAGGAAAGATCTTCATCCACAGGCTCTGCAGAAGGATTGATCCCTGCTCTCAGGGCAGTATCATCAACATCATCACCCAGGTGAAGATCTGGGTCAGGCTCAAAATCATCTCCTGACAGTCTGGAGGGACTGTATAGACAGGAAAGGAGTGAAAATCAGGTGGAAGAACAGAAGAAGAAAGAATCAGAGTCGAGAAGCCCTGAAGACCGGCGGCACCACACCAGTCCCTGGCGCCATAGAGGAAAATGGCCAGAGAACAAGGAGGAAGGCGCTAGCAGAAGCTGTGCCACACGTGTGCCAAATAGGAGCTCATGTGCCACAGCTGGTGCCAACAGAGCCCCTGGCACCTCACAAAGGTGCCGACAGAGTGCATGGCTCCGACAGAGCCCCCGGTACCACACACAGTGCTGACAGAGCCCACGGTGCCACAGAGAGTGCCAAGAGAGTCCTAGGGGTCTGAAAACTGTGATTTGAGGTAAAAGAGGGAAAAATGGCAGGAGTTAAAGGCATCGGTGTGGACCCCTGCACCACAGCCATGTGAGAGGGATAAACACCTGACCACTGAGTCGATGGCACTGAAGAAGGTGCTGCGCGACTAGGAAGGCCTAACTGCTCTACCCATCCCTCCGAAACTGAATGGCCCGAAGGCCCCGGCATTGGACTGACCTGCCCGGGCAACTGGACCAAACTCTGAGCCCACTGCTCCATAAGAGCAGCCCAATGGTTAAACTGCTCATTGGAAGCTCCTCCAATAGGCAGGGACAGGCTCTGGTGTCGAGGAGATAGGCTACCAGAGACAGAAATCGGTGACTCCGACAGAGGTGGAGACTGGCAACTGGCCCTAATAACCGACCATCTTTGTGCAGACATACCAGAGGGTGACCTTGAGTTATGCCGTTTCTTCTTTGACCTATGTGTCGAAGAAGAACTTGAGGCCGAACGGTGCCGAGAATGGGACCGTTTCCTTCTATGCTTTCAGGGGGACCGCTCATCCCACTGAGCATTGGACCATCCATTGTCTGACACCCCCCTCCGGGAAGGGCGGCGGACCGGACCCAGCCCAGCTGACTGAACAGCTTATATCGAAGTCTCCCTACCATCACCTGACTTTTCATGGTCGATCTCGTCAATGGAGGGCTGAAGACTTCTGTTGTACAATTAAAATATATAATCGGTACTGATTCAAAATAATTCTACAAAACAATAAACTGAACTATTGCTGCTAGTAAAGTTTAACTCCTGGCAGGTGACGACGCGTCACTGAAGCGCACTCAACGGTGGGAAAAAAGGAACTGAGGTGGTTGAAAGGTGACTGAGACAGTCATTACCGCCACGAGCCGGGCTCACGGTGCCGCTTCCTCACGCTCCATCTCAGGTGCCGGTCCTCTTGAAAAGTTTGCTCCCGCTGGGTCTTAGTGCCTCTGGCAAACTCCCATTAGTGTGAATAAGTGGTGGAGACTTTATGTCCAGGAAGATCACAGCACTGCTACTCATCAGGACCCTACAAGGAGGCATACCAACCCTTAGGTTGTTAGACCAAAGCCAGGAGTTCGTTCCATTCCTTGTGAGATGGTGGGTTTGGATCTCTCCAGTCTTGTAAAATAATCCACTTGGCTGCTGCCAATGCTCCATTAATCCAGAGAGATTGTGAGGGGGAGAGCCCATCAATCCTTAGTAGAATACCCAGCAATGCCACTAAGGAATCTCAGAGTGCTGGGAAAGGGGCAATAGCCCTGTGGCTTTTCTGGATTCTCTCCCAGCAGGGGTGCCAATTCAGATTTCAAGGGGGGGGGCAACAACTGGTCAGAGGGGCTTTGCGGGCGGAGCCAGGGGCTGAGTGGGAGCAGGGCCACACACACTGCCAGTGAAACAGTAGTATGCAAATCATTGTAAGTTTCCAAATCCTCTCTGTTCATTCACTTTCTATTCAAACAGCACTAGCACACAATCTGTTCTTCCCTCTCAGTCACCTCACTCTACTCCCTACTTTGGGAAGGAAGACACTTCCTACCCTTGTTTCCATGCATCTGCTGGCTCTATTTATAAACTGGTCACCTCACATGGTTCTTCTTCCTTCAGGCTCAATGTGTCACGCTACAATTCGTCCACTTACAGCAGACCTCAGAGTACATGGGTCTCCTAGTGTGTAGCACAAATCTCTCCTCCTGTAACACAAACAAATTAAAGGCAGATCACAAGTTCTTTTTGTTGTTGTAAATTATTACCATTTTTATTGAAAAATTTTCAAGCTACCTAACATTTTAAAATTCACATATAACAATAAGCTTTGCATTACTTTTGGCAAAAAATTATTTAAAAAAACATAAATGTTCTCAGTGAGTACACTACAGACTGACAAAAAACAACTGGGTCAAGCACTCACCAAACCTCAAATAAGTCATGGTAACAGGTCTCCAGATCGAAAAGAACTTACTTTATTACATAAAAACCTGGAAACATACAAGCTAGCGCATTTGGATGCTGACTGCATCCTTTCTCAAAAGCTAGAACATCTTTTAGAAACAGCAGTTTAAAGATGTTTTAGCTTTGAGAAAGGATCTCTTGTCACATGCTTAAACAAGTCAAGCGTATCGCTTCATGTTTTTTATGTAATAAAGTGTTCTTTTCGACTTGGAGACCTGTGACCATGACTTACTTGAGGTTTGGTAACTGCTTGACCCAGTTGTTTTTGTTTGTCTTAGATTTTGGTCTGAAGCACCACCAGTTCCTAGTGCTGAACTCTATGTGTTTCTTTTATACTACAGATTGACTAACTTACAAAATATCCCAGGTTGGATAGCTGTAGCACGATGCCATAATCTAATGGGATATTTTGTAAGTCAGTCTGTAGTACTGACACTGTACAGTCACTGAGAAAATTTAGGAGGACTCGAAGAGAAATAATACACTTTCTTTAAGTTGATTCTTTTTTTTTCTTGCCTAAAAAGGAACCGAAGGCTCCTAGCTGCTACGTCCGTCCATACTGTACCTGCTAGAGGAGAATGATGAGGACGGGGGGACGGAGAGACACTGGGAGCACTGAGGCTGCGAGCATTCTGCAGATCACGGCTTCAGTCGAAATTCAAGGATTCAGTACACTAGCCAACCAAGAGGGCAAACTGAGCGAGCGAAAGTCAGGAAGGAGCCTGTCGGCTCAGCAGTCAGGTGGGGCAGCAGAAAATATCTCCAACTCCGTTACTCTGGGTCTGGCGGACATGGACTCTCGAGTCACTCGCACTAACTACTCGGTGACCATATCACCACTGCAGCGACTCACTCAGTCACATGCAGACACACTACTACGAGGAGGAGTGGAGGGAAGGAGTCTGTCCCTCTGAAGTAGCCAGGGAGTGTGGGAGTGGAGGTCAGCCAGTGTCAATCACGACATGGACGGTGATGATTGGAGTGTCAGTATAGCCCCCCATCCCCGTTGCCTAGAGACAAAAAAAAAATGTTGTCTGAGTGACTGCCAGTGGCTTGGGATCACACCGGCTATATTTTGTCCAAGAATTGCCAAAAAAGGAATATTTCAGTAGAAAATCATTGTTTCCCAAAATTACATGAAACAATGACTTTTCTACTGGAACTCAGGACTTTGCATTGATCACATAACTGGACACTCTAAAACCAGGACTCTGAATGTCAAAAAAACAGAAACAAAAAAAACAACGAGGCTGGCCGGTGGCGCTGAAGGTTGAGCACTGGATGCCACTAACGTGCCATGCTGGTGACCCGGGTTTGGGCTTGAGTTCAGGGTGCCGAGGATCAGCCGGGGGGGGAGGACGAGGAGCCAACTGAGCTGCCGGCTGGTAGCTCTCCTCCTCGGGAGGGATCCGAGGGTCTCCTCAGCACTTGGCGGCTTTCTGGTGGAGGCTGGGCAGTGGTGCCACAAATGACACAAATGAGGAGCCCTGGTGCTAGGCTAGGGGAGGGTGGAAGGAGCCATCACTAGAGCTGCAGCACATCGAAGCCTCCATGCATGCCCACCGTGTTCTGGGGCCTTGGGGTAATGGGAGAAAATGTGGGAATGCAGAGGCCATGGCAGGATGAAGCCTCCAGGCCAGCTCTGGGGTCTGCTGGGACACACAGAGTGTTACAAGATCCTGAATGACCCCCAGAGTCTGGTAGATTGGCCGACGCAAGGCAGCGGCCCACCAAGGAGGATAAAAATCAAGACAGAAAAAAAAAAAAAACAATGACCTGCAATGCGGGAGGGAGCAACTGCTTGCCCTGCCCCACCCTAAATGGTGCTCCTGCCTCCCAGTCTGAGTTCAGGGTGGGGCAAGCCTGCAAGATATGAGAAAGGGAAGCCTGTGGTGAGGAGCAGCGCCAGCAGTCACTACTGTCAAGGAGGCCTCACAGAGGAGTAGGATGCGCAGAGTTTGGGCCTGCAGTTCTGTAGATGCCCTGCATGCTCGGTTCCAGACTTAGTCCCACTCAGTGGATGGGATATTATCTTCTAGTTCTTGTTCCCATTTCTGTTCAGGGAGTGATATTGTGGCAGGGGGTCACTCCCTTTCATCCAAGATCTTATACTTGTCCAACAGATGGTGTGGTACATGAAGAGATGTGATCCAGGTCTCTAATATACCAAGAAGGTGGACAGTGCGATTACTCATCACCTTCAGTCATAGAAGGTCCCTGATTTGAAGGTACCTCCAAAAGTGTATTCTGGGTAACCCATATTTGGAGCATAAATTTTCAAAGGAGTATAATACTCCAGTAGTTGGGTGGTACAGGTCCTTCAGGGTTAATATGCCCAATCACTCTCATAAGGGCCATGACATCTACTGGTGGTCTATACTTCGCTGAGAGTTTTGCCATAAAGATCGGGAGCATGTAGTTCTAGGGACGTGAATATGGATCACTTATCCACACTTCTGGCATAGACCTTGTGCTGGCAAATGGGGACTTTGTGAGAGAACTTACAGTGGAGGAACCGCTGTCAGGGAGTGACCATCACTCAGTATGGCTTACATTGGATATGGGCAAGGAAGGAGTGGAATCTGGCACAAGAGTGCTGGACTTCAGGAGGGCCGACTTTGGGAGGATGGGGGAAGTGGTAAAAGGGTACCTGGCCAGAATTCAGTCTAGTATGGACACTAACCAGAGGTGGGAGCTCATAAAGCTGGGGATAGTGGAGGCAACCAAAACCTGCTGCAATGCCCAGAGCAAGAAGGCTAGGGCTAAGAAACTGAGCTGGTTGAGCAAGGAGGTCATGGAAAAGGTAAGGAGGAAAAGAGTTGCCTTTAGGAAGTACAAGAAAACAGGGAGGGGGGGGAGGACAGGGAGGAGCACTTGACAGAATCAAAGGAGGTGACAAGGGCAGTAAGGGGAGCCAAAGCATCTACGGAACTCAGGCTGGCAAAAGGCATTAAGAAGGGGGAGCAGGACTTCTTTAGGTACATCAGGGAGAAAAGGAGCTGTAAGGACCGCATAGTCAGCATTAGGAAGGAGGAGGGTTGGGTGGAAGCAGAGTGCGATAAGGCAGAAGCACTAAATGAGTACTTCTGCTCAGTATTTACTAAAGAGAAGAGAGGGGTGACACCTAAGGGGGGAGAAATGGCAGAAGCAGGGGGGAAGGGGTGACAGATGGGGAAATCATGGAGGGCAGAGTTTGGGAGGGTTTGAAGGCACTGAGGGTGGACAAGGCTCCAGGCCCAGATGACATCCACCCCCAGGGTCCTGAAGGAGGTGTCAGAGGTCCTTGCAGGACCTTTGGCAGACCTATTTAATGCCTCACTACATTCGGGGTGTGTACCTCAGGACTGGAGGATGGCTCATGTGATGCCCCCTCCACAAGAGTGGCCCCAAGGATGAACCGGGAAACTACAGACCAGTGAGCCTCAAATCCATCGTGGGTAAACTAATGGAGACTATCCTGAAGGAGAGGCTGGTGGCCCTCCTAGAGGCTGAAGGACTACAGGACAGCAGACAGCATGGCTTCATACGGGGCAGATCCTGCCAAACCAACCTGGTGGAGTTCTTTGACTGGGTAACTAGGCAACTGGACAGAAGCCATGCAGTGGATGTCCTGTATCTGGACTTCAGTAAGGCATTTGACTCGATGCCACATGGAAGGCTGGGAAATAAGTTAGTAGGCACAGGGGCGGGTGCAAAGCTGGTGAGATGGGTAGGAAACTGGCTTCAGGGAAGGCAACAGAGGGTGGTGGTTGGTGGGGAGCTCTCACACCCAAGGGTAGTGACGAGTGGTGTTCCACAGGGCTCAGTGTTAGGACCAGTGTTGTTTGGGATATTCATTGCAGACATATCATGGGACATCAAGCACAAGCTCAGTCTGTTTGCTGATGATACCAAGGTAGGAGCAGTGGTGGATGACCTGGGGTGTGGCAGGGGTTGCAGGATGATCTGGCAAAGCTTGAAACCTGGTCAGATACCTGCCAACTGGGGTTTAATGCCAAAAAGTGCAAGGTGCTGCATTTTGGGATGAAGAACCCAAGGAGGAGTTACCAGCTGGGGGAGTGCAGCTAGCCCAGTCAGAGGAGGAGAAGGATCTGGGGGTGCTCATTACAGGGTCAATGAACAACTAGGCACAATATAGGAAGGCAGCTGCAAAGGTCAACAAAATGCTGGGTTGTATTGCAAGGGGTGTATCCTTGAGGAGGGAGGAGGTGATTCTGCCACTGTATAGGTCATTAGTTAGACCGCACCTGGAGTACTGCGTGCAGTACTGGCACCCGTATCTGAAGAGGGACATTAATTTACTGGAGGGGGTGCAGTGCAGGGTGACAAAGATGATCAAGGGGCTGGGGGACTTATCATAAGCAAGGAGGTTGAGGAAGTTGAACATGTACTCACTGGAGGAGAAGAGGGACGGGGGGACATGATTGAAACCTTTAAGTACATGAAAGGAATAAACAAGACAGGTACAGAGGGGCTGTTCAAAGTAAGGGAGGGGAGAGACACCAGGGGCCATGATATGAGACTGGAGGGAGGAAGGTTCAGGAGGGAGATGAGGAGACACTTTTTTACAGAGGGTGGTGGCTGGGTGGAATGCGTTAACTGCAGAAGTGGTATCCAGTAGAACAGTGGACTGCTTCAAAAGGGGATGGGACAGGACAAGGGGGAGGGTTAATGAAGGGGAAGGGAGGGGAAGCTGCAGAATAAGAGGTGCTAGCTGCACATTTGAGCAGACTTGATAGACCTCCATGCCTTTATCTGCTGGCAAATTTCGTATGTTCATATTCCACATGTCTGGCATTCTTCATTTAAGAGGCTGATTTGCAGGAGCCTCTTTAAGAGAAGCTCCTCCCACCACCTGGATGGTATATCCCTTAACTCTGCCCCGTGACATCAGCTCTTCATTTCCATTGGAAGAGTCAGGTCTTCCCCTTCGCAGCTCCGTATGCAGTGTAGGCATAAATCTAAGTGTGCCATTTGGCAAACTTACTCTTCATTTTTCAGATTCAGCTTCTATTTTGCTCTTAGCATTCTTCCCCAGTTCCAATCTTATCAACCTCCAACTTCAATGGAACACAAGGATTCCAAACTAGCTCTAGGCTTCAAACAGTGTCTCCAGTGCCAATCAAGATGTCCCAGATGGACCCATACGTGCCATGCCTTTATTTGCCTAGGAGCATCTCACGATGTCACTGATTGTGGCCTATTCCAAACTATGCTGCCCTTATCACTGGAAGACCACCAGGCTCACCTTCTCCAGGTGATTGGGACCTGAAGCTAGAGACTAAAGCTCCCATGGCTGCGGGTTCCATGGCCTATCTTGCAGTGATGGAATGGGTGGTGGCCAAGGTCACAGTGAACACCTCAGTGGTCTTGGTGCTGTTACCACTGGGGGCCAGTGCCAGAGCACCCTTCATGAAGGAATTCCATGAGATGCACTGGGCCCTCCAGACCTTTGGGAGAACCCTGCCCACTGTGTGAAGAAATCCAAGAAAGCCCTCTGTTGGTTATGAGACTGGAAATGGGCACACTATTCCCATTCCTGTGACTCCCCCAACCACTCGAGTCCTCTCAACCATGCGGCTTTGGTTGAACCCTCTTTGGCTGAGAGACGGGTTGCTAGTCCACAGTGACCCTGTCAGGCTTGTTGGTCTCAACACAGGTCAAACAGGCAGTTGAGATTTTTCTTGACCTTGTTGACCAAATGTCAGAAGGGGTCAAGGGTGACTCAATTTCTATAACCCCAGTCCTGCAGGGCCTCACCCAGAACATCCCAGAGTGATCAGTGAACCTGGCCATCTCCTGTCAGGAGCAGCCTCCTCCTGAGGTTGGGCAGTTGACACCAGTGCAGGTAGTGTACCATGAGTCTTCAGCTGCATCTCTTTGACACTGATGTCCAAATCAATGGTCGAGGCTGAGGGATTCCTCGCACTCTCGATCCCGCTCAACCAGGAGGTGTCACCGTTGATGCTCCTCTTCCTTTTCAGATGGAAGGAGACTCCACCAGTGCATACAGTGGCATTATGACGAGCTCCTTTGGGAGCAATGGACCTTGGCTGGGCAGGGTAGGGGATAGTTTTAATGCATCAGCAGAGAAGCAAGGGAAAGCAAGAGAGCAGCAGCTGAAAACAGGACTTGCCCAGACTTGCCCACCCACAAAGCCTTTAAATTCTGACAGAGCCAGCTAACTAGGAAGACAGCAGAGAAGCAAGGGAAAGCAAGAGTGCAGCAGCTGATATTTTTTTTGCAGGGTATATTTTGTCTTAAATTGTTGTGCAGTTGTCTTGCTGAAGGGAAGGAAAGCACTCACCGGGGTGGTGGGTCAGAGTTGTAGCTGATTATTTCTGGAGGATTCAACATACCAGGGTACACAATTTATAGGAGGGACAGGAAGGGTAAAAGAGGAGGAGGAGTAGCTCTCTACGTAAGGGAAAGGATGAAAACAATGGAACTAAAGGGTTAACAAGGAGGAGAGGAGGCACTGTGGGTCACCCTGGAGACAGGAAATGGCACCACAATCCACACGGGGGTTGTATACAGACCCCCATCTCAGGGGGAGGAACTGGACAAGGAAATGACAGAGAGCATCCTTAAAATGGCAGAAAAAGGGGAGATATTATTGATGGGGGACCTGAATATGTCTGATGTTAACTGGAGCATCTTTGCTGCAGCCACATCTAAGAGCAGGGTCATTCTTGATGCCCTACAGGGGGCATGCCTCAGACAGCTAGTGTTGGAATCCACTCGGGAGGGGGCAATCTTGGACCTGGTACTCTCAAATGGGGACGGAGAGAGGATCTCAGATTTAGAAGTGAGTAGTCATCTGGGAACAAGTGACCACCAAACAGCGTGGTTCATGATAAACACAGCCATAGAGTCAAGCCATACAAAAGTGAGGGTATTAGACTTCAGCAAAATGGGAGAGTACCTCAGAAAAGCACTAGCAAATGGACAAGAAGGAGGGGTGGAGAAACAATGGGGAAAAAATCACAGAGGCAACAAGTCTCTGTGTGAAGCAAATAAACAAAACTAAACAAAGGAAAAAAACACTATGGTTCTCAAAAAAGGTGGTGGGGAAGGTTAGAGAGAAAAAGATAGCCTTCAGCAAGTATAAGGAAACACAGAAGGAGCAGGACAGAGAACTGTACCAGTTCAAGCAGAAGGAAGTGGGGAAGGCAGTCAGAATAGCAAAGGCCCAAACCGAGGAAAAGATAGCCAACTCAGTTAAGAAGGGGGATAAAACCTTTAATAGGTACATTAGGGAGTGAAGGAAGACCAAAGGAGGGATAGTGAGGCTTAATAAAGGGAGGGGTGGGCAGAGGGTGACAGTGAAAAAGCAGGGATGCTGTGCAAATACTTCTGCTCAGCAATCACAAAAGAAGATGAGAAGAAGGTACCTAAACCAAACAATAGAAGCACTCTGGATAGGGGGGTCGATACCAGTTCATTTACAGATGAAAGGGTCCTGAAAGAACTCCTAAAACTGAAGGTGGACAAAGCAATGGGGCCTGACAGAATTCACCTCAGAATTCTAAAAGAACTATGGGGAGAACTAGTGACACCACTGAGTACCCTTTTTAACAAATCATGGGAGAACGGTGTGGTACCTGAGGACTGGAGGAGGGTGGATGTGATTCTCCTTCACAGAAATGGGAGCAAGGCAGAGGCAAGAAACTACAAGCCTGTTAGTTTGATCTCAGTGGTAGGGAAGATGATGGAATCACTTCTGAAATAAAGAATTGTTGAGTACCTAGAGGCCA
Organism: Neoceratodus forsteri; assembly: GCA_016271365.2. Classification (NCBI taxonomy): domain Eukaryota; kingdom Metazoa; phylum Chordata; order Ceratodontiformes; family Ceratodontidae; genus Neoceratodus; species Neoceratodus forsteri. The sequence goes on from CM057456.1 coordinate 216,015,597, forward strand.
GCGGGGCACAGGACCCAAGGCAACATGGATTCACACCGGGAAGATCATTTCAGACGAATCTAATAGATTTCTTTGACTGGGTGACCAAAGCAGTAGACCAGGAAGGGGCTGTGGATGTGGCCTTCCTAGACTTTAGCAAGGCATATGACACAGTCCCACACAAAAAATTAGTAAACAAATTAGACAGCCTGGGAGTGGGTCCAAGGGTGGTAACCTGGGTAAAAAATTGGCTGGACAGCAGGATGTAGAGGGTAATAGTAAACGGAGTCCACTCTGAAGAAAGGGGGGTTACTAATGGGGTACCACAGGGTTCAGTACTGGGACCAGTCCTCTTTTTTTTTTTTCAAATATCTTTATTAAAGATTTTGAGATTTTACAGTCACATTGCACCTCTTTATAAAATAGAGAATAATATATGGGGTGGTGTGTGTAACGAGATTTTACACACACCCGAGTTGTGGGATGCTACATAAACCCCGAGGCGAAGCCCGAGGGGTTTATGGAAATGCATCTCATTATCTAGGGTGTGTAAAATCGAGCTTTACACACCACCCCATATTTGTTTTTTATAATTGCTGGCCCGCGCCACCAGCAATTGTAAAAATCAGGCAGTAGACTGGCGGTCAGGCAGTGACAGACTGCTCAGGAGTCTGTGCTGTTGTGGTCCGTGGTCTGACAATTTACATTGAATAGTTAATTTTTTTAAGTCACAACATGTATGCTATTTTTTTTTAAGCTTACCAGCGAAGAGGAGTTGCTGAGCTGTGGAATGCTTCCGGTACAAAGAGGTGAAGAGATCTGCTGGCTCTCGCGTGCTGGCAGGGAAACCAGATGTACGTTTAAATATTTTCTGTTTGGTTTTCCCTGCCAGTGATTAGAGGAAGAGATTTTTGTTTGTAATTAAAAAAAATATTCACCGCGAGTGCGATGGGGCGATGTTCCAACCGTCGCGTACACTGAAGGAGGACCGGATAAGTGGCGCATGCATGCTCCAAGGGAAACCCAGCGCGTGTTTGCCGTTATAACCAGGGCAGCTGGTTATAACGGCAAATTATAACTGGGTTTCCCTATGGGAAAAAGCGCGCGTCAGTAATTATTCATTGTTTATGCAGGGTTACAAGTCACACTGGTTATTATGCCATACAGTAAACACAAAGACTTTGTCTCACCTAAGGTGTACAGCCTTGTGTCCAGGTCTGGTTTGTTTTGTCCAAATACCGCCCCTCGTCTCTCTCCAGGTATTCTCCTCCTCATACCCCTCCCTCTCACCTCACCATGACTCCAACTCCCCTATTGAAAGGATTCAAAAAAACCTTTCCCAATCCATCAATTGTTAATGTTTTAACATATTATAGTAATGTCTTACTAATTTAAAGCTTGGGCCAAAAGCCTGGTATAATAGATCCGATCAGACAAATAAGTAATAAGAGTTACTAAGGCACAAAGTGTAGGTCTTTGGTCATAACATGTAAAATCCATCTTCTCCACTTTAGGGAGCACAGTTCTGCTTTATTGTTTAAATTATATGTTATTCTTTCAGATCTATATATAAGGTTTACTATCTCCCTCCAGCCTGAGAGTGTGGGTATCGACACTGTGAGCCAGCATTTAGTGATGACTTTCTTCACTGCTAAGAGGCAGATACCCAATAGATACTGGGAATGGGGATCTCGTAGTTCACAGTGAAAGATGTGCAGGATAAAAAATTCACCACTTTGGGGAGGCCTGACCCCGAAGAGATCCTCTAATTCCACAAGCAAGGTCCGAAGAAAGGGCTGCAACTTTGGGCAGGACCACAGGACATGGGAGTGATGGGCATTAGTCTCACCACATAGGCGCCAGTAGGCTGTAGAGCCTGAATCGCGGTAGTGTGAGGTTATTACTGGGGTACGGAAGAATCTTATTAATAGTTGCCACGAGAATAGTCTCCATGTATGTGAGTAGGTGATTCTGAATGTTGTACGGCAAATTGTATCCCACTGCTATGGTGATATTTGGGAACCCAGTTCCTCACTCCATTTCTCCCTTAACGCCGTTGTGTTTCCTCCAGCTGTTTCCATCAAAGACTTATATAGAGTGGAGATGGCGTGTGATAACCTCTAGGATTTTAATGTTTGTTGGAACAGCTGAATCACATGTGGGTATTCCTCCGGGGAGCAGACACTCAGGGGGAGGGACTCAAAATAGTGTCGAAGTTGTAGATACCGAAAAAAATCTGATTGGCGGAGATGAAATTCTCGACTGATCTCACCAAATTCTTTAAAAAAGGGTCACATCTGGAGCTGCGAGAGCTTTGAAAGATGGGTATGTCTCCAGTTATGAAATGTGTGGTCAGTAACAGCTGGGGGGAAATTTTCCAATAAATCTATCGGGCAAAGCACAACCAGGAAGGGAGTAATCCCTAGGGATTTACGTGCTAGGTACCATACCTGAATTTGGTGTACGATCCAGGGGCTTAGAGTCAGCTGGTCGAGCGAGGGTGGGTTTTAATAGAGAATAAGCCTTTAGTATTCTCAATGGGGGAGAACACTCTCCTCGATTTCCCTCCATTGGGCCGGAGACACTCTGACCAGATGCTGGGTGATGAAGGACAGATGAGAGGCCCAGTAATATAATTTAAGATTGGGGAGTGCGGGCCGGCCCGCCGGCACAGCGGTTGGATTTCATGACGCCAGCGTAATTCTGCCCGGGAACGCAGCCCGGGAAGCTGGAGGGTTACTGGGGGAGAGGGCTTGAGCATTCTAGGGACTGCCGTCCTCTCCGGGAGAGGGGAACCAGGCGACTCTTGTCTGACCTCAGGTGGAGACCCGAGGTGTAACAAGACCAATGCCTAACATGGGGGGCAACGTGCAGAACATTGCACCTAGCGCTTTGACGCCAGGGGAATACACTTTGAGAGAACACCGAAAACACCTTGCAGCTCTCCGGGTAGACGGAGCACCAGGCCCCGACCCTCACGCCTTACCTGCCCAGAGACGGCATCCCGACAAAACACAGATGTCTCGGGGTGCATGGGCCCCCACCCCGTACCCCGACTGGGGGCATAACCACGGCTCCATGGGGGATGGACTGCTCTGGTCACCAAGTAGGTGAGTGAGGGCTGAAAAGGCCGTAGAGTGTCTCCCGAAGAGAAGGGGGTCGCAAGGAGGAGGGGAGTAAAAAAAAAAAAAAAGATTGGGGAGTGCTAGTCCTCCTTGCGATTTAGGGAGAAAGAGAGTCTTCATTTTAATTCTGGGACGCCTTCCTGCCCAGACAAACTTTGAATTTTTCCTTATTCCAGACATTGAAAAAGTTATACAGTAAATTAAGTGGTACATTCTGAAAAAGATAAAGGGCCCTCGGGAGAATCACCATCCTCACCACTTCAATTCGCTGAATCATATTCAGTGGGAGGATATTCCATCTACCAAGATCTTGCTTCATCTGTGATGTGAAGGGGCAATAATTATTATTCAGGGCGTCCTCAGCTTCATGGGAAAGGTATATTCCTAGGTATTTCAGCTTAGACAGTCCCCACCGAAATGGGTAGATCTCCTTTAGTGACTCTGGAGGGACACAGTGAAAGGTAAGGGCATCAGTCTTGCTAGTATTAAGCCTATAGCCTGAATAAGATCCGAATTCCTCCAGGATTTGAAAGACAGACGGGATGGACTGTAAGGGATTAGTGAGGAATAGTGGACATACGATCACGCAAAACTACGGTGCTCCATACCCCATCTATATACTCCCGATATCCCCGGTGCTGACCTGATTGCCTGGGCCAAAGGCTCTATAAAAATGGCAAAGAGACCAGGGGATAAGGGGCAACCCTGATGTGTTCCCCTGAAGAGGGGGAAATATTCAGAGTGGTGGCCAGAGATTTTAACACATGCCTGTGGGGAAGAGTACATTTTCCGTAGTATGGCAACGAAGGGGGATGGGAACCCCATCGCCGCCAATTTGGCAAACAGAAATGGCCACGACACCCGATCGAAGGCCTTCTCAGCATCTAGGCTGAGAAGGACCGATGGATCTTCCCGGGATTGCATTTCATGTACCAAGTGAAGGGCTCTGCGGGTGTTGTCCAAGGTTGATCTAGAGCTTACGAAGCCTGTTTGGTCGAGGCCTATCAAGGTGGGCAGGATTGCATCCAGCCTCCAGGCCAAAATGGACATAAAATACTTATAATCCATATTAAGGACCGATATTGGTCTATATGAGCCACATTGTAAAGGGTCCTTATCCAGCTTGAGGATGAGTGAAATTGTTGCATACGCCCAACTGGGAGGAGGAGTTTTCCCAGAGAGGACCTCGTTAAAAGCACCCAGGAGAAATTTATTAATTAGCTGAGCCGTGCCTTGATAGAACTCAGCCCTGTATCCATCCAGACCAGGGGCTTTTTGAGTTTTGGACCTAAAGATGGCCAGAATCAACTCTTCCGACAAAATCAGCTTCATTAGGCTGTTCTGCTGATCAGGACTGAGTGTAGGTAGCTTTAGGGCCAATAAAAAGGTGTTGGTGAGTGTGGCGTCTGTCCCGTGGTCCATAGTGTAGAGGGCTCTAAAATATTGACAAAAGACTTGAGATATGTCTTTAAACTTGGTGTGATGTATTCCTGTGTTGGGGTCCTTTATTGTTGTAATAGTGGACAATTTGCATTGTTGGCGGAGCCGATAAGCCAGCAGGTGGGAGGCCCAAGAGTCAATCTCGCCATATCTCTGACGGAGGTATGCCAATGCCACTTCCATTTGTTGAAGGCATAAAGCATCTAAGTCCTTCTTAGCCTGCTTTATCTGAGCTAGAACCGAGTGGTCTCCTTGCTGGTGAGCCAACTGAAGGAACTGCAATGTCTGCTCGAGCTGTGTTTGTCTTTCTTTTCGTGCCTTCGCTAACCTGGCTGAGTATTTTATCAGGTGACCACTCAGGACTGCCTTCAGGGTGTCCCATTGAATAGATGATGATATTTCTTCGGTGGAGTTATCCTGAATAATTTTAGAGATCCTCTCGCTGAGAAACTCTCTGAACTGTTCACTTTTCATATGGATGGGAATAAATCTCCACTTAGTACTGCGCTTCTCTAAGCCCAGATTCCATATAGTGGTAAGTGGTGCATGGTCTGAGTCTGCTATGGTGCCCAGTGTAGCATCAACCAGTGAACCAAGGTTCTCTCTCTCTCTCTGTGTAGCAGTGATCTATCCTTGTATAGGTCCCATGGACTGCAGAATAAAAGGAATACCCCCTGTCTCTAGAGTGCAGGGACGCCATGCGTCCAGCCACCCCAGCTCTCCCACGAACTGTTTAAAAAATTTGTGTGAGGCCTGTTGTCTGCCAGGCTGGGTCCTAGTGGTGTCCAGAACTGGATTTGGGGCAATATTGGGACCGGTCCTCTTCAATGTCATTATAGGTGACATTGTGGAGGGACTGGAAGGAAAAGTATGCCTCCTTGAAGACGACACAAAGATCTGCAACAGAGTTGATACACAAGGGGGGGTGGAAAGGGTAAGAAGAGACTTGGCAATGTTGGAAGAATGGTCAAGAGTATGGCAGCTTAAATTCAATGCAAAGAAGTTCAAAGTAATGCACCAGGGAAACAAAAACCCAGGGACAGAGTACACTATTGGGGGGGAGGTACTAACATCAACAAAAATGGAAAGGGACCTGGGGGTAGTCATATCAGATGACCTAAAGGTAGGCAAGCAATGTGAGAAGGCAGTAAGGAGGGCTGGGGGGATACTGGGATGCATAGGGAGAGGCATCACCAGTAGAAAACAGGAAGTTGTTATTCCTCTGTACAGAAAGTTGATGAGACCCCATCTGGAGTATTGTGTGCAGTTCTGGAGACCCCATCTCTGCAAGGACATAGACAGGATGGGGTAGTCCAAAGGAGGGCAACTGAAATGGTGCAGGGTCTGCACCAGAAGCCATACAAAAAGAGACTGAAGGAGCTTAATATGTATACCCTCGAGGAAAGGGGGGGGGCATGATAAAAACTTTCAAGTACCTCAATGGAATCAACAAAGTCCAGGAGGGTAGCATCTTTCAGAAAATGAGATGTGCAAGAACAAGGGGGCACAATTTGAAGATAAAGGGGGGACAGCTCAGGGGCAACATGAGGAAGTTTTATTTCATGGAGATGGTAGTGAATGCATGGAACGGCCTTCCAGAGGGGGTCATGGGGTCAAAAACAGTGGGGGAATGCAAGAATGCCTGGGACAGACATAATGCAATTCTAGAGGGGAGTAGGAAGAAGTAGACTATTGGTTAACTAGGATCTGCAGCTTTTCCAATAGGTACAGAAATGGGCAGACTAGGTGGGCCAAGCAGTCCTTATCTGCCATCAAAGTCTCTGTTTCTATGTTTCTATTGTGGGAAATATTTTTGTATACCGTACCCGATTTTAAGCCTTGTACTAGATAAATATGGCTTTTTAACTCCATATTATGGAGTAGTCTCAGTTTTCTTTCTGGGGAACCAGTGATATGCACAAGGTTTTTCCTGCTTGAACTGCGTGCTTCAAACAACATGAAGTCTTGCTATATTATGACTGATGCAGTTTGTCCCACCATTAAAACTGCTCCAGAGGTGAAAGAGTTAACTTCCATGCAGTGCATGGAACTTAGAGCGCGAGCTCGGTTAAGAAAGCTCTGTCAGGGTAATTTCAAACCGAAACCGTCAGATTCTTTACTCCGCCTCACTGAACAGTCGCTCCGGAGATTCCTCCTGCTGCTCGGTTCATTTTCTTGGTTTAAAGAGTTTTTTCTCGGTTAAATTCAACCGAGATTTTCATTATTTTAACCGCAAACCGATCGGTTCAAGCTCTGTCTATGGTATTGTAAGTAATAGATAGGTTTTCTGTGTGGAACTTGTAAATGTTTATCAGTTCGGTTTGAACCGATCAGATTGTATTTAAACTTCATTCTGAAGCATTTTAAGGCTTGTTAGAGTGCAGTTCCCGGTTCTTATCGGTTCTAAAAAAAACGGATTTCATTACGTTTTTTTCCACGACCCGTGACACGGTTGGGAACCGATAAGGGTGTCTTGCCTGGCACTGCCAACAAAAGGGCAAGTTTTTGGTTAGGCTGGCATTATGTCTGAGAAACCCAAAAGAAAAACCGGGCCCACTGGGTTTCAACACTGTAGTGTCTGTGGGGAAGCCTTTGCCAAGGCTGACCCACACACCACATGTTTATTGTCTGGGGTTTGACCACCTCAATGCAGACTGCCAGATTTTGAAGAATTTCCTGCAGCTACCCTAGATAAGAGAGTTGGTAGGCTCAGGGAACGAGAGGCCAAAAAGTCCGCTGACCCGGATGGCCAGCCTGGTTCGGTGCCAACCGAACCGGAGGGAGTGCCCTCTGACCAGGGCCAGACTTCCTCGGGCAAACGTAAAGCTGACTCTGAGGAGCCAGTTCCAGCAAAGAGAACTAGAAAGTCAGCAGGTGTGGAGTTAAAAATCCCTTCTCCAACTGCTGCAGAGATAGCCAGGGCAATACAGATTGTCCAGTCACTTTCCCCGGTTCCGTCCGAACCGCCACTATCTGGCAAAAGGTCGGTTCGGTCGGTTCCACCGGTTCAAGAATATGATATAGAGGAGTTTTATGAACCAGAGGAGGGGGGGGATGATTATGATCAGTGTGAATGTGACTTTGAAAGTCTGGATGTGCCCATTGAACCGACATCTCCCCAGACAGACCTTTAGGTGAATCTCCCCTAGGCTTCTGAGTCCCTTCTCATTTTCTGTTCTATAAAAGTTGCTGGAAACCCTCCAGCTTCCTTTAGAGGAGGCTTTGGATGAGCAAGAGGAGCCTGACTTTGTAGAGATGATGGATATCCCAGAGTCCAGGAGATTGTCTATTCCTTTACATAAATCTTTTAGGAAGCAAACAATAAAAATTTTAAAAGCTCCTAATTCTGTGCCTCCTGTGGATAAAAAGATGGACAGGAGATACACTTTGTCAGGTCCTGATACAGATTTTCTTTCACAGCAATGCAGTCATGTTGGGATAGTTCAGGCTGCAGTCTGTGATAAAGCTAATATTCCCCTGGCTTCACATCCTCCTGACAAGGACTCCAGGAAGATTGATGCCATGGCCAAAAAACAATACATGGCAGCGTCTTTGGGACTCAGACAAGCAAACTATATGGTTTATGTTGGAGATACCAAAATCTAGATGAGATACTGTCATGGCCTTAGCCAAACAGGCCCCTGGCCAGCTTGCCAAGGAGCTGGAGCAGGTGGCTGCTGATGGTATTGAGGCATCTAAGGTGCAATTTCATGCTGCAGTGGATTCTAATGATGTATCCTCTAGAGTCATGGCTACATCTGTGGCTTTTCGTAGATTGGCTTGGCTCAGGTGTACTACTTTGTCACAGGATACCCAGTCTAAGGCTATGGATTTTCCTGTGGTGGAAATTCTCTGTTTGGGGAGCAGACAGAAATTATATGAAGAAAATGGATGAATATAGAACCACTTATAGAGTGCACAAGCCGAGGCAAGCCACTCCTCAGAGGCAGCCCTCTAGGGGTAGGGCAGGCCTTTTCACAGGCCTTTTACTAGACCCAGGCCCCTCTCTTCAGCCTATGTTCAGAGGGGGTTCTTCAGAGGGAGAGGCAGCGGCACAAGCCGGCCTGCTCCTCCCTCAGCCTAAAGCCCTGCCAAACAGGCACCTGAAGGGATGCCCAGGGCCGGCTCTCCATTACCTGTAGGGGGCAGGCTGGCTTACTGGGTCCAGGACTGGGAGTCTTTAACATCAGACAAGTGGGTCCTGGAAGTAGTGAGCCAGGGTCTGGTTCTCAGCTTCAAAATTTCCAAAGATGAGAATCAGATCCTTTCCACCTGCAAACCTTTAGAGACTCTTGCCTTGAAACAGAGTCTCAACCCTCCTGGCTCTCAGAGCTGTAGAAAGGGTTTCCCCTACACCAGGGCAAGGGTCTGCTCCAGGTACTTCCTTACCCCAAAAAGACAGGAGAATGGCGGCCCATCCTGGACCTAAGATATCTGAACAAGCACCTTTTAAAACCAAAATTCAAAATGGTGACTCTGGGAATGATTTACCCTCCCTAAGGCCAGGGGACTGGCTAGCTTCCCTGGACCTCAAGGATGCCTACTTCCATGTTCTTATCAGAGCTCCCACGAAAGTACCTCAGATTCGAACTGCCCTCAGGCCATTATCAGTTCAAGACAATGCCCTTCAGCCTTACCTGTGCCCCAAAGGGTATTCACAAAATGTCTGGCAGTAGCAGTTGCTCATCTAAGAAGGCAAAGATTGCCATCTTTCCCTACCTGGACGACTGGCTCATTGTGGGTCAGTCTCCAGACCAGATCAAATCACACCTGCAAGTTACCCAGCAGCTGCTTACCTCTCTGGGCTTTCTTCTCAATCTTCCAAAGTCAGTTCTGGAACCTGTCCAGGTACTCACCTTTATAGGTGCAGAACTGGACAAAAGCAAGGCCAGAGCCTTCCTTCCCCTAGAAAGGGTAAGGACCTTGGTGGCCCTGGCCTCGTCCTTCACTCTGCAGGTCTCGACCAGCAAGGCATTTCCTGCAGCTCCTAGGACACATGGCTGCTTCCACAGCTGTAGTGCAAGGAACAAGATTTCAGATGAGGGACATTCAGTTCCATTTGAGAGCCTTCTGTTCTCAAAGAAGAGATTCCCTATCCAAGTTAATCCCAGTGACTCGAACCCTGATCCAGGCCCTTCAGTGGTGGCAGGATCAGAGCAATCTGAGACAAGGGGTGCCCTTCATCCCTCTATCCCACTCCTTGACCCTTACTACAGATGCGTCCCTCTTGGGATGGGGAGCTCACATGGGCGGCCTCTCCACCCAGGGGTTATAGTCCCCTCAGGAATCTCTGCTCCACATCAATCTGTTGGAACTCAGAGCTGTTTTCTAGCACTTCAGGTTTTTCTGCATCTGTTCAGAACAAGGTGGTACAGGTCAGAACAGACAACACCACTACAATGTGGTACATCAACAAACAAGGGGCACTCGGTCTTCAGCCTTGTGCACCGAGGCGATAAGTTGTGGTCTCTGGCTTATTCCTGAACACTTCCCTCATAGCGAGTTCACCTCCCAGGCAAGGACAATGTCTGGCAGATGCTCTCAGCAGGATTTCCCAGGGCCATCACGAATGGTCACTGAATCCCCTAGTACTGGGGATAGTTTTTGCCAGATGGGGCACTCCTCAGATAGATATTTTTGCAGCCCCAGACAATCATCAACTTCCACTTTTTTGTTGCAGGCCCCCAGTGTTGGGCTCAGTCCCCCTGGATGCCGTTCTCCTCGATTGGGAAGGGAAGTTTCTCTATGCCTTTCCCCCCTTCCCTCTCCTGTTCAAGGTGCTAATCAAAATCAGGTCTCAGCCCTGCAAGATGATCCTGATTGCTCCAGACTGGGCCAGGCAGCCCTGGTACCCACTCCTTCTGTCCTTAGCAGTCCATCTTCCCCTGTGTCTCCCCAGGAACCACAATCTGTTAACCTGTGCTCAGGGGAGAGTCTGGTATCCGAATCTCAAATCCCTCAACCTCAAGGCCTGACTCTTGAGGAGTTAGAGTTTGCTGATCTACAACTTTCTCAGGGTGTTCTCGAAATCTTGAAAGCTTCTAGGAAGCCTTCCACCAGGGCTACTATAACTCCAAGTGGAAAAGGTTTTCCATATGGTGTTCTGGGAAGCATATTTCCCGGAATCTGCTGATTTACCCACTGTTTTGGACTATATGGTCCATCTTAATTCTTGGGACTGAGACCAGCTACCCTGAAAGTGCATTTGGCAGCTGTCTCTGCTTTCATTTCAGCAGGGAAGCCCTCTTCTCTTTCTGCTCACCCTGTATTTTCCAAGTTTTTTAAGGGATTGCTTCATACCAGTCCTCCATTCAGGGACCCTGCCCCTGCCTGGGATCTTAATGTTTGCATTGCTCAGCTGATGCAACCCCCCTTTGAACCTCTGTCTTCGGCAGAGCTTAAGTATTTGACTTGGAAAACTGTATTTCTAGTAGCCATCACTTCTGTCAGGCGCATAAGTGAGTTACAGGCTTTATCAGTGGAGACTAACTTTATTTCCTTTCACAGGGGTAAGGTAGTCCTCAGGACTAACAGGAAGTTTTTGCCTAAGGTGGTTTTGGATTTCCACCTTAACCAATCTATTTCATTTCCAGTGTTCTTCATTGACCATTCCTCCTCTGGTGAGAGGAGGCTGCACAGCTTAGATGTTAAGAGGGCCCTAAGTTACTACATAGAGCGTACCAAGGGTCACAGGTTTGACTCCCTCCAACTATTTCTCACATATGGTGAGGCTGGGAAAGGGAGACCTGCCACTAAGAGATCCATTGCCAGGTGGATTGTCTCTTGTATCCAATTTTGCTATCAAAAACTGGGTAAGGTTCCCCCTTCAGGCCTGAGGGCTCACTCTACCAGAGGTACAGCTGCATCTCTAGCTGCTGCCAGAGACATCCCTATCTTGGAGATATGTCAAGCAGCTACTTGGAAAACAGTACACACTTTCACCAAGCATTACTCCCTGGATATCCAGGCTAGGAGGGATGCTCGGTTTGGCACAGCCATGCTTCAGAGCCTATTCCCTAAGTAGGTTCTGTCCCTCCTCCATGGAGGCACTGCTGTGTAGTCTGCATCACTCATAATATAGCAAGACTTCATGTTGTTTGAAGAAAAAAATACTCACCTTAGTAATGTTGTTTCTTCTAATGGAGTCTTGCTATATTATGACCTCCCCCCCAGCCTGCCCCTCTCAGAACTTCTACTTTGGGTATGGGGTGGGCAGTCCACTGTTGGCACTTATTGATGCCCCCTTTTCTGTTTTCCACCCCTTCTGTTGGGGTGTTTGGGTGTTGTGTTTTATTTATTTTATCTTATTTTTCTGGTCCCCTGACTTGAGTCTTGGTGTTGGGACCAGAAAAATGTGTGAATATTTTAGTAGCCAGTTGGCTAGTGTAGGTTACAGCTTCCACACAGAGCCTTAGTGAGTTTTGCTCATAAAGACCTGATGGTTTCGGTTTGAAATTACCCTGACAGAGCTTTCTTAACCAAGCTTGCACTCTAAGTTCCATGCACTGCATGGAAGTTAACTCTTTCACCTCCGGAGTAGTTCTAATGGTGGGACAAACTGCATCAGTCATAATATAGCAAGACTCCATTAGAAGAAACAACATTACTAAGGTGAGTAATTTTTCCTTTTTGACCTAGATACACTATCTATACCAGGGCAGCCAGTTTCCTTTTCTTTCCTTTCTCTCTACCCATGACCCCTGTGGTCGATTGGTCAACACCAATCATGCCAACTCCGGTCCTACTGAGACAACTGTCACCCACACACAGGTGGATCCACCTCCCTGGCAGCCCTTGTAGGGATCCCCTTGCCCCTTCCAAGGACTTCCACCAGGCTACTAGCTTGCCAGGCTGGTTGTTGGTGGAAATTTCCCACTCAGACAACTCCTGAGTGATGTACGGTGGTAAACGGTCGAGGGCTGTCTTCAGTGAGTCCTCGGATGACTCCAATGGGTCCTCAATGCAGTCCTCAAGGACTCATATGTTCAACCATGATTCGGTCATGGAACTGACCACCGACCATGGTCCGGTCTCATTCAGAGCCCTTCTCAGTCTTAAGTCTGAGTGCATGGAAGTCCCCTTGGAGCCAGTCCAGAAAAGGGACAAATACCCTTTCACTGACATTGTGGATAGGGATGAATCCCTGGGGGTTGCCTTTCCTGTGGCCAAGGTCATTCTTGGACTGGCACTGGAGCTCAGGCAGCATCCAGCTTCCTGCCCGGCACCCTCAGCCCATATGGTCCGCAAGTGCCAGTATGCAAGTTCTGGCACTTTGGATTTTTGGACCACCACTCTCCTGAGGGTCTGGTGGTCGACTTAATTTTTTGTAAGTCCAGCAATGCTGAGGATGTGGACAAGCCCCCTGACAAGGAGTCCAAGAAGCTTGACCATGTGGCATGAAGGTTTACCCTGCATCTTCCCTAGGTCTCCATCAGGCAAGCTATGTGCTGATGATAGCCACTGAAGTCACTGCCTGATGGGTGTGCTGGATCAGGTCCTCCTTACTTCCGTACTGACAAACAGCTGGTGGTAAAAGTGGTCTAAGACCATGGTCAAGCACTGGCCAAACATCAGCTTCAAATGGCCTTGGACACTGGCGATTCCTGCGCCCGTGCCATGGCAGCAGCTGTTGCGATGCATTGCAGGGCCTGGCTGTGGATTTCTACTTTCACGGCGGACACCCAGCACAAGTTAGCCAAAGTTCCCTTCTTAGGCACTGACCTCTTTGGCCTGGAGTGGATGGACACCTCACTAGGCTTGAGAAGTCCATTGCCACCCTCGATTCTGTGACTTCCTCCCAGAAAGACCTGAAAGGGACAAAAAAGAAGAAAAAAACTTTTCAGTTTCAGCCCTTTCCATCACAATAGCCTCAGCAGCAACAACCCCAACAGTGGCAGTTTCAGGCTTGGCACCCCAAGATCAAGATCCCCAGGCAGGGTCCTAAAAAGGGAAGGGGTAGTGGTGCCCCTCCAGCAGCACTGGCCAGTGCCCCCTCCAAAGCTGCTCAGTAAGGGGGTGGGGTGTCCACCTCCTACCCGTCCAGTCCTGCCTTAGCTCCCTGTTGGGGTTGGCTTCACCACTTCTAGCATCATCAGACAAATGGGTCCCAGACGTGCTGGGCAGAGGGTTGCCTCTCAACTTCAAGGCTCTCCTATCTTATTGACCCCATGCTCCAAGCAAGACTGTGATGTTGTAGGACACACTGTCTGTCCTCAGGGAGGATGTGGCTCAGCTCCTTGCCACAGGGGACATAGTCCATATGCCAGACTCCATGGGAGACCAGGGGCTTGTGTCCAGGTACTTCCTGGTCCCAAAACGGGCAGGGGGGCTGGTGATCCATACCGGATCTTCATGATCTGAATCAGTTTCTCAGGAAGTACAAGTTCATGATGGCCGTGCCGAACCAGATTATATCGTCTCTAGAGCAGAACAGGTGGTTCTGCTCCCTGGACCTCCAAGATGCATTCTTTCACATTCCAGTCCATCCCACTGGTGGTACTTCCAGTTCCATGCAGAAGGGGTTCTCTATTAGTTCCAGGTCATGCCTTTCAGCTTCTCCTCAGCAGCCAGGGTCTTCACAAAGGGCATGGCAGTGGTGGCAGTTTTCCTGCAGTGCCAGGAGGGTCAGGGTGTATCCCTACCTGGATGACCGATAGCCAGATCATCCAAGGAGACAGTGGGGTGGTCCAGGGACCTGGCCCTCCAGACCTGCAGAGACATAGGCCTTCTGATCAACCTGGCCACATCTGAACTGATTCTCCCACAGGTGATTCACTTCATCAGGGCAGAGATAGACTCCTGTCAGGCCAAGGCCCACCTCCCTGCGGACTGGGCATCGGATCTTTCCTCCTTTACCCGCTCATTTCTGGTTAGGCAGTTGTGCCCTGCCTGGGACTTCCTGTAGCTGCTGGGGTACATGGCATCCTGCACCAGCACGGTCAGATGGCCTGGCTAGTGGATATGGCACTCGCAGTGGGAGCTGGGCCATCAGTCAGTCCCAGCACCCAGGTCACCTGAACTAGCTGATCACAATGACCCAGCTGATGTGGGATGCCATCCAGTGGTGGCTTATCCATGAACATCTAGAGGAAGGAGTCCCATTTGTCTGCCTAGAGCCAATGGTCACTCTTATGATCAACGTGACTCTGGTAGGGTGGGGAACACACCTGGGAGACCACAGAGCCCAAGGGCTCTGGATGCCCAGAGAGTCCCGTCACCACATTAACCCACTAGAGCTCCATGCAATGCGGTTAGTTCTGATGGAATTTGCTCCTCTTGTCAGGGATCAGGTTGTGCAAGTTCAGACGGACAACACCACAACCATGTTCTACCTAAACAAACAGGGCAGTACTCACCCCCTTCCATTGTGTCGAGAGGCCCTCTGCACCTGGACCCTCATGTGCAGCTTGGGTGCAGATCTCCTGGTGATCCATGTCGCGGGAGCACACAACCAGCTCGCAGATGCCCTCAGCCAGGTGGGCAAGATGTCACATGAGTGGTCACTGCATTAGGAGGTGGTGTATCACTTTTTCTCCCTGTGGGGCACTCCTCTGGTGGACCTCTTTCCCTCCAGGGAGAACGGAAAGCTGAGGCTTCTTTGTGCCTGCCCCCCTCAGTCCAGGAAACTGCTGGAGGATGCCTTCGTGAGGCCCTGGACACTGGGCCTCCTGTACACCTTCCTTCCCTTCCCCTAATCCACAAGGTTGTGGTCAAGATGCAGAGAGACAAGGCATGGGTGATCCTGATCACCCCGACTGGCCTGGCCAGTTATGGTACCTGGATCTCTTCAGCTTCAATAGCAGGCCTCTGTGGTGGTTGCCTCTGTGTCCAGACCTGCTGGCATGTCATTGGGGGTAGCACTTGGATCTTCAGTCCCTGCACCTTACAGCCTGTTTCCTGAGTGACTAGAGTTCCAGGCTCTGGGTCTTTTGGAGGATGTGCTCCACGTTGTGGAGGCTTCCCGAAAGAAGTCGACTGGTTAGTGATATGCCTTTAAGTGGAAAAGGTTTTCCATCTGGTTTCTGGGCAAAGAGCTTGATCCGCTTGCCTGCCCCTTGGCTAGCATTCTGGATTGTCGATCAACAGCACTCCAGGTGTACCTGGCAGCCATCTCTGCATACTGGGCAGCAACAGTGGCACAGGAGAAGGTGGTCAGGTGCCTTTTTATATATAGCTTTTTTCTCCTCTGTGGCCGCCTACTCCCGTCTTTGGGCCCTCTTCTGCCCTCAACCCCATCAGCCTTTCTCTGCACTGTCTTAGCGAGTGGGGATCCACAAGGATTTGGGTCCGAGAGTGGTGGGGGCTGTCACATGTGGCCACAGTGAGACATGAGCTTTTTCTGGTTTTCTCCCACCCGGAGCAATGGCGAACATGGCAAGTGCGCGAGCTGCATGCTCCTGGAAACCGTGTGCTCCTTCCACCTGCCCCAATGATGCATCAGCCCCCAACTCTGCTTTGACACCTGGCCTCCATCAGGTGTTAGCTAAGAACGAGGAACTACAACTCCACAATCCGGGAGATGAGAGCAGCCCAATGGCTGCTACAATCATCTCCCAGCTCTCCCCCTCCTTGCCAGCCCCTGGTAGCCCAAGCTCACTCCCAAATGCAGGTTGCCAGTGTGGCACGAGGTGTGGCGTCCAGCACTTCGGCCCTGAGTGCCATCAGGCCGTCCTGGTCAGCTGCTTTTTCAAAGATCTTGACCACTTGAATGCGCCGATGTGTGAACCACCACCACCTTGGAACTTGTTGCTGGTTCTGGCAATGCTGATGGGCAAGCCTTTTGAGCCTATGCACAGGTGTGAGATGTCACACTTGTCCTGGAAAACCACCTTCTTGGTGGCTGTCACTGTGACACTCTGCCATCTGCTTATGGTTATTGTATAATATTTGTATTGTAAATCAATAGTCTGTGTATGAAATTGTCTCACACAAGTTAGCAGTTTGGCCTTTAACCTTCAAGGTGTCAGTGAGGATGTCATTGAACTGACCAGGGAAAAACGTAATTAATGCTTTCCTTCCAGAAGGATAGTTTATGGCCCCTTATCAATTGCTGCTACTTTGATGTTGGTTCTTGAATATGAATTTTATGACACCAGGAAAGGATGTAATTTGGCTGATTTGCCTTGGTTTTCTCACACCTTAGTGACAGATTGTGGGGTTGTAAAACCTCAGAGAGAAATGTTTGATTAAGGACTGTCATATGTAGAAAATGTTTTTTTTCTGATGTTCACATTAATTAAAATACCTCCTTGTAGAAATTATGTTAGAATGAACTCTAAGGCATGAGCTAGCTGACTCACCAAAACAGGGTGGGGAAAGACAGAGTTAAAATGAAACATTGTATCTGGGAAATGTGTGATATATGATTCTAGGCTCTGAGAGAGAGAGTTCTCTGACTTGGAAAGCACTAAGAAAGGTAGCACTTAGAGCAGAATTAAGTGTTTGTGGTAGGAGTTTGTATTCTGTAACTTTCCTTTTTATTTGTAGATGACTATGAAATTTGTGATATAATTTGTTCTGTATTTTATTTTATTTTACCTGTTTTAAAACTTTTTAGTAACATTTTCTTTAAAATATTGCCTGTGCTCTTTTCTGTTATTTTACATGTGCTTGCTGAACCTGTATTTAAGGCTGACAGCTGTTAAAAGCTTGATTGTGTTACTGAGCTTGCTTAAAAGGTAAGAAATACCTAGATCTCTTATAGAGTTGTAAGGGTTCATTTTGGATACCTGGCTGGATGCCCTTGGGCGAAAGATTATATTGCATCCCCCGGAAGAGAATATTATCTGAGCCTATTAACTGGTATGCTAGCATAAGGTTCACAGTTTGAATCCCTCCCGAACTCGAGGTTAGAAGGTGATTCGCACCCAAAGCAGACAGGAGGGTTACCCTGTCTGTTACCTGTTCACAATATTGCAGTCTGAGGTTGGCACTGTGGGAGCACAGGGCCTGACCTGCGGAGTGCGTTTGTGACAATCACCTCTACCAGAAGAATCAGTGAGCTCCAGGTGCTCTCAGTGGCGTCTCTGTACTTGGTCTTCCACAAGGACAAGGTGGCCCTTCTCCCCCACCCAAAGTTCTTCCTGAAGGTAGTCTCAGAGTTTTACCTTTACCAGGTGATTAATCTTCCAGTCTACTTTACTAACCCTTCTTCGGAGGCCGACCACTAGCTCCATACCTTGGATCTGCGGAGGGCACTCACATTACAAGGAGCACACAGCTGGAGTTCGAGGTGAGGTTCACCAACTTTTTGTCACCTATGCTGAAGCTGCACTTGGCAGACCAACAGCTAAAAGGGTTAAGTGGCAGGTGAATTGTCTCCTGCATTGACCTCTGTTATCAGTTGGCTGGTCGGGAACCTCCAGTAGGGCTTCGGGCTCTTTCCAATAGACATACCGCTGCCTTGGTGGCTGCTTCCATGTCCCCATACAGGAGAACTGTAAGACAGCTATAGGAAGTCAGCACACACCTTCATCTCCTATTACAGCATCGACCTTGAGTCATGTCAGGAAGCTGCTTTTGAGACCTCAGTTCTCCAATCTCTGTTGGCCAAATAGGGGTGTGCACTTTGCTCCCTCCTCCCAGAGGACTGCTAGGAGTCTGTCAGAAGTGTGTATAAGTGAACCACATCCATGTCCCTAGAAATGAGGTTTACTCACTTGTAACCGTAGTTCTAGGAATGGTATATGATGCACATCCACACAACCCGCCCAACCTCTCTTAGCAAGTGGCATACAGATCCTTGCTTCCGGCGTGCAAGATCTGACATCACGGGGTGGATCTGAGTGAAATACCACCCTAGTGGTGGGAGGAGCTTCTCTTAAAGATGGTCTGGCAAATCAGCCTCTAAAAGGAAGACTACCAAAAATGTGGACGTGAACTATATACCACTCCTAGAACTATGGTTACAGGTGAGTAACCCTCATTTTAGGGTCCCAGCTAAAAGATTTACCCTGTTTCAGCAAAATCCTCTTGGAGTGTTTAGAACATGGAGAGGCCTGGGATGGGAGGCCCCAATCCAGAAACAACAGGACTGGATGTGTTTAGACTTGGCTTTGTGACACTTCAAGAAACAGCCACCAAGGAGGGTACACAGAAACTCTGCACTGGAAAGCAAAAAAAAAAGTCACCAAACTCTAGTACTGAAGTTTAAATGCTTTAATGCATATATTACCTTACCTAACCTTCAAATCTAACTATAAAGTAAGCATTAAGCCACAACGGAGGTGGCATCTAATGCTGGATTGATGCATGGGGGGGCGGACCCCCTGCCCCCCATGCATCACTCGCATTAGATGCCACCAACGGAGTGGCTTAATGCGCTTGTAACATGGGCCGTGCAAGGAGAGAGTCGCCAGGAGCCCATTTTGCCTTGGTTAAACTACATAACACGGGGAGCCGGGGTGCTCTGTACACTTTTACGGTGCACTTACAAATCAAGTCAGAGAACGGCATTATGATGCTGATGCGCTCAACACAGTGTGTACCTGTACTAATAGCGACCAGACCGGCTCACATGCTCGTGCAGCAGCTGTCCCGATGTGTGCGGCTATTTCTCTGTTATCACCCGTTGGAGGTCTTGGGTGAGCGCCTCTCTCACCGCGCTGTGCTCGCGGTCACAAATTAGCATGCGGGCTCCCTCACTTCCCGTTCCCTCTCGCAGGCTCCTCCAATGATACACCACTTGCCTGCTTGGGGTCTCTGTGTGGGGCTGTGCTACCTATACCTCCTGTGCGCGCCTGCTTCTCCCCCCCCCTTCTGTCTGCCTCCAGATCGTCGCACTCTTCGGCTGCCAGGCTTCTCTCGTCCACCCACTCCTCCATCGCCACCCCTCCTGGCAAAGAAAAGCAGACCACCCTGTCTTGCATCGCCTCTCACGCTTCCCAGCTACAGACTCAGGCGACTGTGCGACGCGGGTTCTCGTCCCCCCATCTCCCTTTCCAACCTCGGACTGCTAGTGGGGCTCCCGGACCACCGCTCCTCTCGTTCCTGCTCTCGCTTCCCCACAGGACCCAGTGCTGCTAGGCTGGGGGTCTGGCTGGTCGCGGTACTACCGAAGTGGGCGGCATATAAGCTGGGTTAATGCCCGGCTCCGGCTGCCATCCAGTGACCCTCTTGTCCTATCTGTGATCGCCATTTGGTGCAATACAATTAATGTCATGTTACGTTGGTATTGGCTGCCGCCGCCATGTGTAACTGCCCCACTAGAATTACTTGTTCTGTTAGTCCCTAACTCTGTACCTATCCCAAATGGTTCCTGTTGTACTGTACTGAACACGTATAGCCGCTGGCTTGTAACATTGTATACTTTGCACTTGCGCTTTATTCTTATTCCAGTTGTCCTATTTTCTGTACCATCTTAACCTGTTTAACTGTACTGCCTGTATTACCTATATGTCATCTTCACGGCCCAGGTCGCGCCTGAAAATGGTCCATTGGATCAGTGTGCCTACCCAGTAAACAAACAAACAAACAAATAAATAAATATTCAATAGAGATAAGGTGCACAGACACATCCACCATCCACTCACTGCCCTGGCGCTGCAGGTAAGAAACCCTTTGTCAGGGGATGTGGCTAGTGGGAGAAAAGTGATGTCATTAAATACCGGATCTCATGAATAAACATAACCATAATGAATAACACACTTGCATACTACAACAAATTCAAATAAAAAAATCCATTTTAGACAATGCACTAGACTAGTCAGTACTATAGTTCAGTGTCTATAATAGTGTATGTCAATAATTTTTAATGCCAATTGCAATATAAGACTTAACCCTTGTCCAATGACAGAGAACTGAAAGATGGAATGGGGAAAGGCTGCCGCGATCCACCTGGCAATTGCAATCTGCAAACACTGATCTCTGTAATAGAGGAAAAAAGAAGGAAGCACAATGCCTGTAAAACAGCAGAAAATATACATTTAGAAAATCAATAGTGATATTCCATAAGACCACATAATGCCCTCATTTTAAATACTGTTTATATCTAATAAAGTAATAATGCATGACAGGGTGTGTGTTGTGCTGGGATAACGTCATGCCTCAGGTGGCTGGGCACGAGGCTGCAGGCCGAGTGTATCCAACACCAGAGAAGTGACGTTATCTGAGCATGACACACACCCTGGACTGCATTATTCCTATTATACAATGTCTCATTAAAAAAAAAAAGAAAACAATATTAAAATGTTTATTAAAACTACATTTTTCTGTCATTTTTTGAAAAGGTAGGAATACTTACTAATAAAAATAGTGCTATTTATTTGTTTTGTCTAATAGGTAGAGCTGCTGTAGTGTTACTGTGAGTCTGTGGCTTTGCCTTCCACCTTTACCTTCCTAACCATACACTTGTTGTTCTCTGCCCCTTCTGTATTTTTCGCTGTCTAACCTGACAGAAGAACACATTAAATTGACATTTTTCGAAAGCAACTGGGAACATTGCCATGAATCCATCAGTGTGATCAAATTCAGCTGTCCCTGCTCTGATTGACATCTGATCTCCCTGCCCGCCCTGAACAGAATACTGCGCTTCAGTTACTCGCCTATTTTTTTAAGGGGGGGGATGTTCTCTTCAGTTAATTTTCTTCTCCTGGCACAAAAGACATTCTGACTGTACTGGGAGAACAACAGTCGGACCCAAACTAGCATGGAGCAAGGAGCTGCATATTTCCAGTTTTACAGAGACTGCTTGGGCCACTCGCTCACTCTTTTTTCTTGGGTAGGAAACAAGGAAAAAATAATAAGTAGGTTTTCTGTGTTGGGGGTAACACACTGTGAGCTGCTGGGAGGGAGGTTTTTACTTTTATTTAACAATGAAGGAGCCAGGAACACTGAAGGTGGCTGCCAAGCGGGAATCAGTAAAGCAGCTGCCAAGTGGGGATCAGAGAAGTGGGCTGTGTGGAGTGATGCCATTAACAGTTGATGTGGTCATCTGTGTGCTGGGAATAGATCCAGGATATTATGCTGGGATAACATCACGGGTCTAGCCCCAGACTGACCAATGAGAGCCCAGCATTTTTTCTTGCCATTGTATAACACAACCTTATAAAAGGAAAATTGAAAGGAAAAGAAAACACATTAAATATGCCTAATGCAGAAAGACCGCCAAGATACTTTAATTTCACAGGGAGGTGGAAAAAGTAATTCTTGGAATTTTGTACATAAATAACTACAAATAATATAACTCAGTGTTGTGTGGAGACAGTGACTTTACTCCTTGAACCCTTACATATATATAGAGTCACTGTCCAAAAGCACTATTTCCCCAATGGGGTGGTAAGGGACATATGGTCTTATTTTAGTCTAATAAAAGGGCTTGATATCCTACCGATCATTAAGATGAAATTGTTTTATACTTATAAACATGAATTTCCAAAAGCTTTTGCATTTCAGTAGATCATTAGTTCTGTTACCACCTTTCTTAGGATTTAAAATGTGTTCAATGCCCATGAATTTCAGACAAGCAGGGTTGGAATTGTGACACTCATAGAAATGTGTTCCTACCAGAGTGTCCTGTCTGCTGTTCTCAACTGACCTGATATGCTCCTGCACTCTCTATTTTAGAGGTCTGACTGACCTTCGTAGATCAAATTGCAAGTGCACCACAACACATAAACTGTGAATGGAGTGTCACATGTAATGCATTTTCTCAATTCTGAATAGATATTTCCATAGCAGGGTGCTGAAACAGATTGCTGGTAAAGGCATACTTGCACACATTACATCAATGGCATTTGCAGAAGCTTTTGGTCTCTTGGGCAGCCAGGTTCTGTTGAATTCTATTGCAGGATCTTTCATTAGCCTGCTGTGTACCACTTTGTCTTTTATATCAGATGTTCTACTAAATAGTACTCTTGGTTACCTCCCACAGTTTTATTGGCTTCTCTATCACTGGTTAAAACAAACCGGTTTTGATATACAGTATCACCCATCCTTCCAGCTAAATAATTGAACTCTGTTATAAATGTAACAGGATTGACATCATTATGTTCTTCCTCTATAACTTCTGTGGATTCTAAACCTAACAGTTTTCTCCTATCCAGCCCCAAACATCTGTTTTTAACATTTTCCAAAAGAATCTTGTCATATCCTTTTTCCAAAAGACGGAGTTCCAAGTCTGCTGCTCGTTCTAAAAAAATGCCTCAACAGTGGTACAATTCCAGCGCAGTTGTAACATTTGGCTGTACAAATCGATTATTTCAGTTTGGGAGGGTGTGCACTACCTGCCCTCAGTGGTAGCTATTTAACTACATTTATTAAAACTACATTTTACTTACAGTGGTAGCTGTGGTTTTCCTGAAACATTTTGTGGTAACAGCCTCGCATGGCACACTCTTGAATTTCAGATCCAGAAATTCTAACCTTTCTTTATTTGCTGAAAATGTAAATTTAGGATTGAAATCATTCATATTTAACCATTCAATGACTTAGGGAATTACAGCTTCCCTCCCACATGCATATACAGTCATCTATATAGTGGTACCATTGCCTGATGTGCTTATGAAAAGGATTTACCTGGGGATTATAGATATTTAACATTTCCCACCATTCTAAAAGCAGGCTAGCATAGCTAGGGGCCATACTGGCACCCACAGCTATCGCACACACCTGTAGGTAATATTGACTTTAAAATTTGAAAGCATCATGTTTTAAAATAAATTTCAGTGCTTCAATTATGAAATCAGTAGGTATGTCTGCAGTTTCCCCATAATTTTCCAAGAAAAACCTGCATGCTTGTATTCCCTGCTTGTGCCTAATAGACATGTACAGTATAAAGCTTCTACATCAATACCTAACCAGACAAAATCTTCCTGTCAAATAAGAGAATCACATTTCTTCAGAGTGTCAGTGGTGTCTTTAAAAGAGCAGGTTTTGAGTATGAATTGTCCCACCCCTCCCCAACATATATGGCAGTTTACCTTCTGGTTAAGACATTCATCCATAAAGTTTAATTTTTTTCAGGCTGTGTTTATTATAAAAACACTCGTAAAAAAGCTCAGTGGAGCTGGTAGCCAAAACACTAGCATTTCCGTACCTGGAGCAGCGCCCCCACGCTTGCACGTTTCATGATATCAGTTCAAAAATGGTGCAGGGGCCACACTCCATAGACTACAATTGGGGCAATTTTTACAAGCTGTTTTTATACTTTTAAGTGACGAATTTGAGAAAGGAAGGTCACCGCTCAACTTACAAAATCCTTGTTAGTTGAGCGGTGGCCTTTCTCAAATTTACACTTAAAAGTATAAAACAACTTATAATACACCATTGTATCTATGCAGCGCCCCCCATGCCGCTCTTGTACTGACATCAATGTAATGTAAGCGTAAGGCCCAAGTACAGAAATGCTAGCTTTTGGCTACCAGCTCCACAGAGCTTTTTATGTGTGTTTTTATAATAAATACAGCCTGAAAAATTGAACTTTATGGATGAATGTCTTAACCGGAAGGTAAGCTGCTGTATATGTTGGGGGGGGGGGGGATTCATACTCAGAACCTGCTCTTTAAGTAGGAAGGTAGGTCTAAGATGCATTTATGCAAGAAAAAGGCAACAAAATTTCCCAGATTCTCACAAATGGAGCCATTCCCAGATACTATGGGTCTACCAGGTGGATTGTTCACATCCTTATGTATTTTTGGCAGAATGTAGAACCCTGGTACCACTGGGTGCTCCCTCCAAATAAACTTGGATTCTTCCTCACTAATACTCCCATTAGAGAGGGCATATGCGAGAATCTGGTAACATTTTTTGTTAAAAGTCTACATAGGATTGCACTGTAACATCTTATAATTTGCTTTATTATGCAATAAAACATACGTATATCCACATATTGTTCCCTGTTCATTACAACAATATTTCCCCCTTTGTCAGACAACTTAATCACAAGATTTTTTTATTAAATCTTTCAAGGCTGTTGCTTCATTTTTAGTTAAATTAGACCATTTGGGGAGAGCTGCATGTGACAATGTCTCCTGTACCTGGTGCATTACAGTCTTTTTATAGGTATCGACTGCAGAATTTGTTGTAATGGGACAAAATGTGGGCTTGCCTTTAAAGTACTGTTTCCTTTGCTAACTGACATTTTCAGATTCATCATGAATTCTCCTACAACTTGCAGTGCCTTAAACATCCGTATTAACCAAGAGTCATTCTCAGTCTTGAGTGTTAGCAGGCAGTTTTCATGTAGCTGATCCAAGTCCAACACTTGATTGTCTGTACCACTTAAGTCGTTAATTGCATCCATCAAAAAATCCAAATCTTCAACAGTGTTTACAGCAGTTTCTTGCATGAAACCAATGGTGCTTCATACAGTGGGGGTAGTTTGATTCTTTGAAAAAAATAACTTAAAATGAATTTTTCTGAAGAACTTCCTTAGGTCTAAAATTATTTTGAAGTGATTTACTTTTAGTGTGGGAATGAAAGACAGTCCCGTGCTAAGTACAAAATTTTGCTTTTCCATTAATGGATGACTCAGAATGCTAATTATTTGTAACTGGTTGGTTGGTTGCTTTTTGCCAGTCCTCTGGGGTCTATCTTGATTTTTGGCACCTCTCCTTTTGCCCCTCTTTGTTCTTCTCTTCTATTTTGGAAAGTATTTTGCTTGTCTAGAAAAAACTTGTTAGTTTCTTTGCTCCCTTCAGGAGCCTTCAGTGCACTATCTTCCCACCTTGAGAGCTGTCTTTAGGGCTCCTACTGTGTCCCTGTTTTTGCCTTTTTGTCAGACTCAAAATGAACCCTGCTTTTACTTCTCCCACTGCTGTGCGATTTTGGTTTGTGTGTTCCCCACGTTAGAATATCTCCTTTATTGTAATCGTCTGCATCCCTATTTCATTTTCTCTGTTTCCTTGCAATAATTTCCTTTTCATACTTCGGTAAATTTTTCTGTAACATTAAATCAAAGTCTTTGTATTCAGTTCTTTCCTTGAATGATAGGACAAGTGTTCTACCTCTTAATTCTTCACATAAAGCCTCTGATTTGTTTGTTTGTGCTTTAATTATCAATTCCCCAAATGTTCTGGAACATTGATTAACTGCTGCCACCCACTCGTTTTTAAATTCAAATTCTTCTAAACCACTTGAAGGTATTACTTTTTTTTTGTAACTTTCTTTATTGAGTTTGCAGGAATCCATATAACTCAATAGCCATGAGAGATACAATGTGATATAGGCAGTTTCACAATTAGTATACAGAATGTCACTCTCAAATCTTTTTCCTCATTATGCAGCCTCCTGCAGCTTGTCCTGGAACACCACAGGGCCTATTTTATCATGTTCCACCCCACTGCCTGCTCTAGAGTTGGGACTGGCAATGGGTTGGTGGGCACGCTGCCCATTTCATATCAGAGCACCTACACCATTTCCATGCACTCTTGCAGTGCAAGAACGGCCCACGGTGCCAACATTGCTGATCCACTTTAACCCCACTGCCCGTCCAAGGGTCAGGAAGCAAATTTAGCTATAGTACCAGTGCTCTCCCCCACAAAGAAAAAGGAGCTTGAAAGCCTGCAATTCATTTAAGTTAATTCCATTTGTATTCTTTAAGTCATTTTAACATTTTAAAGGGGTTCTTGATCTCCTCATTCATCCAAATCATGATGAGCTTGACCACTGAAGGCAAAGTGATTCCCACATAGATCAGGTACCTTCACTTTACATTTTAACATGCTAATATGAGCTGAGGTCTCACCACTTTCTCATGTGGAAACCACGTTCTGGCTTCATCTTCTACACAGTGTGCACTGGCCCATAAGAGGCTCACAGGTGACCATTGAAGTGCTTACTAACTAGGAGAAAGCCACACCTCTTCTGTTTTAGTGCAATGTTAAAGGTTTAGGAAGCTCAGCCCTTACTAATACAGACAGACTGTATCCCCTTTCTAGCACATTTTTCTTAAAATGTTGCCAGGGTGCTTCTGGTGTGTGGCCAAAATCAGAATCAAGCAGTTATGTTACCAATACCCTCCCCCCCCAAAAAAAAAGCAGCTTGAAAGCCTGCATTTAAGTTAATGGTTTCTTACTTTGTCTTCATTCTATCATTTTAACAGTTTGAAGTGGTTCTTGGTCTCATCATTTGGCCAAATCACAGTTAGCCTGACCACCGATGACAAGGTGACCCCCTCATCGGTCAGGTACTTATATTTTAAATTTTTAAATACCAATATGAGCTGAGGTCCTACCACTTTTTCTCTCTTATGTGGAAACCACTCTCTGGCTTCATCTTTTATATGTAGTGTGCCCTGGCCCATAAGAAGCTCACAGGTGACCACTGAGGAGCTTACTAATTAGGAGAAGACCACACCTCTGCTGTTTTTTGTTTTTTTTGAAATTGCAATTTGTACTCCTCCATGTCCTGTCAGCCTCGACCCTTCGGGGTTGCCAAGGAGTCATCTTCCTGCCTCCTGCTCTGCCCACACCTACCTCCAGGCCCCATGGAGCTTCAGTTTGCCCACTGAGCGGGGATGAAGTGTGGCCCCAACACCCCAAGCTACTCACAGTTTTGTCGGTCCGGAGGTGGCTGGGTGAGCAGGGGCACATCGGAGGCATGCTCCAGGCAGCCCGTCTTCCCGGCGCTGGCAGGTGTTTCCACTGGTTTTCTCCCCGTACGCCATGTAGACCTTGGTGTCATGATGCAACATGCCAGCGTCGTGTACTCTTGGCCGCCCTTCCCCAATGGGGCTTGTAGTACCCCAAGCCTCCTCTCGGGGTCAGACAAGTCATGGGCATTGGCCCCCCTTCCCCCTTGAGAGGGCGAGCTGTCATGGTAAACTCAGGCTACTCTCCCCCGGCCAGCCCCCCAATGACCTGAGTCTGCTCCCAAACCCGGGTTGCTGGCATCGCAAGTGGAAATCCAACCACTGCGCCGACAGACTGGCTCCCTCTCTGCTGTTTTTAATGCAAAATGAAAGGTTTAGCAAGCTCAACCTTGGCTAACATACAGAGATGTTGTCACATTTCTTGTATTTCTTTTTTATTATTTTGCATGGGTGCTCCTGGTGTCTGGCCAAAATCAGAATCAAACAGTTATAGTACCAGTCAGTGCCCCTCCCCCCTCAAAAAAAAAGCAGCAGCTTGAAAGTCTGCAATTCATTTAAATTAATTCAGTTTTCTTACTCTGTCTTCATTCATCATTTGAACATTTTAAAAGGGTTCTTGGTCTCATCATTCGACCAAATCACAATTAGCCTGACCACAGCTGGCAAGGTGATTCCCTCATCAGCCAGGTGCCTGTATGTTCAAGTTCAAGTTTATTAATACAAAAGATGCATAAAATCCATTTTATTACATCAATTCACAAAGAGATACACGCAATAAATAGCGATCATGTAGTTAAAACTTGACATCTTATAACATAAATAACTAGAGAAACAATATATACAAACTTCACTTTTTCATCTTATTAATGAAATTTGCTATCCCATACATTGTTAATATTTTCCAAACCAAGCAGGTGCTTCACACAGTTATCCTTACACTTTAAAATATCAGCCATGATCAGTGGTGTAATCCATTTCCCCCTGTCTACCTTCCATTCATCACATTCCAGTAACTTGTGAAACAAACTTTCTGTATCATCATCATTACATTTACATTTCCTATTATTACCAAACTGACCCCACCACTTATTATAATGTAAATTGACAATACTCAAACTTTCCAGCCTCATATTACATAAATTATTTATATGTCTCTTATTTTCACAATGCAACAAATATGCTTCCATTTTTCCATTTAATTTTATAGAGGAGTAAAACCTATGAATATTTATCTGATGCACTCTCTCAAGATCACTTTGAACCGAAACATCAGTAATTCTTTGAATAGCTTCCTTTACAAACAGGTTTGTGTCTAAAATGGCCTTATTAGACCACAAATCTTTCAAACCAAAATTCCTTAACCAAACATTCAATCTTTGAAACCACCCAATCATACTTACTCCCCCCTGTAGTCTAGCCAAGATGTCAACCCAACATAAGTTGGGGAGTCTCTCTGCAGACATCTTTACAGTCTTTTCCAATACTTAATAGCTCTAATTTTAATTTTTGCACTCAGAGGGAGCGTACCTGTTTCCAATCTCATAAAGGCCAATGGAAAATCCCATGGTAGCTCTAAAATATTTCTCAAAAAAACATTCTGCATGGCTTCTGTTTCTGAGTCCCCAAATAATGGTCCCCATACTTCACAGCCATATAAGGTCTGACTAACTGTTTTAGCTTCGAAAGTCCTTTGGAGAGCTACAAAAGAGTTATTCACAAACCTGTTTGCAAAGGCATTTACAGCAGACATTGAGCTATACGATTTATTTTTCATTTCAGACATGTGGGCATTCCACTTCAAATTATTTTCAAATATAATTCCCAAATAACTAAATTGCTTCACTTCTTCTATTCTTTTATTATTAATTTCCCAAAAAGTTTTTGTAATTTTTTTCTTACCAAATGACATTATCTTTGTTTTATTTATTTATTTATTAGCTTTTGGTAACCGGGTAAGTGCATTAGGCATTAGTCCTACCTATTTCAAGCATGACCCGGGAGGGTACAGTAACAATCAATGACAATCAACAAGAACAGATACAGACAATCATCAGTTACAAGCCTGTACATAGCCAGGTGAATAAATACATATGAGAAAATTGCACAGATACACAATGGTCAGAAAAAATACCAATAGTGACCACCTCAGAGAAAGTCACATTGTAACAACAAGCAGTAACCATCCACGCAGGGATAGAAAAATAGTATATTTGATTCAGTCAGACAATACAGTTCAGTTAGGGAAACCCAGAGGAGCTGGGAAGAAAAGGCAGGAAATCAGAGTTCATGGTGGTTATGTACATACACAGCAGTCAAGTGCCTGGAGGTGGGAAAAAAGTGCAGATTTAAAGGCAGGGTGAGATGAGGAGCCCTTTAAGGTGGCCGGTAAAGTGTTTCAGAATTTGGGGGCGAAAAGGGTGAATGCTTTTTCCCCATTTTGGTAGAGCAGTGGGGGACAGAGAACAGGTGTGAGTTAGAGGACCTCAGGTACGGGACTGAATCACATGGGTGAGCATGGCCCCAATGCAATCAGGACGGGGGGATCTGTTCATGGAGTCAATAAAACAACCCAGAGAGAAGGAGCGCTGGGCACTAGGGGAATGCCAGTTCAATGTGTAGTATAGAATGCAGTGGTGGGTAAGGCAAGGAACAGATAGTGCAAATCTGCAGATGTTGTTATATATGGTGTCCCAGTGATGGAGGATATCCACATTGGTATGAGAGAGAATGGGGAGAGCATACAGAAATCTAGGAAGCAGTACGCCTCGCGCTACAGAGATTCTGGCAGTAGGAGTTAGGGAATGATGCACACGGTAGGAAGCTCCTAACTTGATGTTAACCGACCTGCAGACCTCGTATATGTGCGAAGAGAAATCAAAGGCAGGATCAAGAGTCATACCTAGGTATTTGAAGGAGCTAGTAGACTTGATTACTGATCCATCACAGCTAACCATGTGAAGCTTGGTAGCCTCGGCAGAGACTTTCCTAGTGGACCCAAAAAGCATGGCCTGGGTCTTAGGTAGGTTGAGTAGGAGTGAGTTGGAGAACAGCCAGAGTTGAATCTGTTGGAATGCAAAAGAGAGGTGGGAGTTAATGTCCAGGACAGAACGAGAGGCAGCGTAGAGTACTAGGTTGTCAGCATACATGATGGACCAACAATGGGGAAAGGATGAGGGAGTGTCACTGACGAAGATGGAAAAGAGTAGAGGTCCCAGAATGGAGCCACAGGAGATATTAGCATGGGATGAGAGAACTTTGCCAAAGGAGATGGATTGGGATTGATTAGTGAGATAGCTACTGAACCATGATAGGGTGTGTCCAGAGGCACCTAAAGAATGTAGTTTATGCAGGAGCAGAAGATGGTTTACTAGGTCAAATGCCTTGGTGAGATCTATGAACACGGCACCAGTGAGCAAACCATTGTCCATGTTGGACTTAACCTCACTGGTGAGTAAAGTGAGGGCAGTGGTGGTGCTATGTCCTGCCCTGAAACCATGTTGAGCAGGTGACTGAAGATTAAAGTTCAATAGATTAGTTGAGACCTGGCGATGAATAAGTTTCTCTAAGATCTTACTGAGGGTAGTAGTAAGGCTATGGACCGATAATTAGTAAGAACTTTAGGGTCACCCTTTTTTGAAGGCTGGAATAACCCTGGCAGCCTTCCAGGCTGCAGGCACCATTGAGGTATAGATGGGACAGATTGAACAGCCTAGTGATTGGGGTGGCGAGGAGATGAGCCCCAATTCTAAGTATCCGGGGGCTCAATTCCATCAGTACTGGGGCTCCCACGAGGTGGAATGTACTGAAGTAACCTGAGAACGTCCAACTGAGCAATACAAGAGAGGACAAGTGGGTGGAGGAGCAGAAGAGGGGGAGATGGGGCCATGAGATGCCTGAGAGGAGATTTTAGGAGATTCAGTAAAAAGGGAGTTAAAAGCGTTGGCTATAGTATGGGGGTTGTTGCACAGTGTATCATTAATTAGCATCACATTGGGGGCCATAGGTTTGGTGTTCCCCAAGATTTCATTGATTTGGCTCCAATACTTCTTGGGGTCAGAGGCTGAGCACTGGAGGAGTTTTTGGTAATAGCAACTCTTGGCAGCCCGAATTTCCCTCTTGCAGGAGTTTCGCAGCGTACGGTAGGCAGGAAAGTCAGTCTGAAGAGAGGATGCTTTCCATTTGGTCCACAGTCTATCATGTTCCTTGAATAGCTGCAGGAGTGGCTGCTTCAGCCATTTGGATGCCTTCCCTCTGACCCTGCGCATAGAGACTGGGATATGTTTAGCCTGTAGGGCTAGCAGAGTGGCATTGAAGTGATCAGTAGCCAAGTTGATGTCATTGGTGTAAATAGTGGGGACCAGTCGTCATATTTTAGAGCATGAAGGAATGCGATGGTGTCCAGATTGGAAAAATTTGCAAAGAACATTACTTTAGGAGGAGGTGTGACAGAGGAGGGGCCCCTAATACAATAGACAGGGCAATGGTCACTGATAGTGTCAGGTAGAACCCCGGTAGGGAAGTAGTAGTCCTTGCGATTGGTAAGGATCCAGTCAATCAGAGAGTGACTGAGGTTGTTTATTTATGTATTTATTTATTTCATTTTTGTTGACCGGGTAAGTGCACTAGACAAGTCCTGCCTATTTTCAGGCACGACCCGGGGGAGGGGGATACAGATGAATGGCAACTGATCTTGAACCAGATTAAGCTGTTGGTGGTATTTTTAGTGAATGAGGGATATTTGGCCAGGACACCGGGGAAATTCCCCTACTCTGAGTAGGTGGAGCCTTTGCTGCTGGCTGCAAGATGGCCAGTTCGCATGATCCCCTGGAGGAGATGGATGCTGTTAGCTCAGGGGAGTCGGCCTCCTCCTCTGTGCTACCTTCTCAAGAGGCCCCAGATGCATGTCTTGCTGTTGCTGATGTTAGTAATACGACTATTTTTGAATTTGACTCCGTTCTTGAAGCGACCCTAAAGAAGTTGTTTCAGTCTACCTGATGTGCAAAGTGGCTCCCGTTCAGTTCCAGTCTTCAGGAGCAGCGGCGAGGCGTTAGTCCTGCAATTGCAGCTTTTAGATTCGGCGTGCGAGTTTCTGCGCGGGCATCGCCTCGGATGCCACTTTCTTGTTCTCCTTCTCATGACGTCGACATTGGAAAGCCCCAGTCGATGGCCTACCGATGGATTCAGCTTCTGTTCCTGCTGTGGAGAATTCTCTTCAGCCCCCTGCTACTGCTGTTTCTCAGACTACTTCAAATGACCCACTTCGACTACCGACGTCGGAAAAGCCAGATTCTGAAATCCCTGCAGCTATTCCCTGCTCTGTAAGTGACTTTAGCGCTACAACTGCTTCCGTTTCATTTTCGGAGAAACCCACAGTATTTTTTTTCTCAGCTACACAGGAACCTGGCTGGTCCAAACGAGGGGGTTCCTTATTCCCCAAAAAAATTAAATCTGGCCAAAATACTGATTTAGACTGGTCACCAGAGTCAGCTTTATTACATGCTGGCTGGGAAAGAGATATTGAAGGGACTTGGACTCCTGATTCTCAGGACCCTGTCTACATTAATATGCTTCAAAACTCTGCTAAGAACATTGACCTGAGCTCCAACGAACCCCGGGGTGTGACTCTTTTCTTCTTCTACTGTTACTAGTGACACTATTGTTGTTTCTAAGTCTATTTCTACTGTACCTGAACCCACTACTGTTTTCTCAGGACCTACTTTGTTACCTACTGTTGCTGCACCTAAAAGTTCAACATTTAAACTTACTGATTTATTTTCCTCCAAAGGCTAACCTGCACCTAGGAGGAATGCAGTACCTTGCTTTATAAGGGTGGATTAGAACTCCCCCAGATCGTTTGTATATAGCTAAAACCCTCCTTAAGGGTTCCATGAAGTTTTCTTCTTCTGAGATTTTGCCCTGATTAATATAGGTAATTCCAATTTTGATGTTAGTTTTAAACAAATGTCTGGGCTTGATAGATTCTGGGCCCAATATGACAAACTTCAGACTACACCCATTTGGTCCCCTTCCAGGCCATCCTCTCACCAAACCTGCCATTCGTAACATTACTGTTGTTTTAAAATGAGGGAGTTCACATTGAAGACATTTTATTTTGGTTAAACAAACGCTGTGAAGTCTTGAATAGGCCTACCCCTAATCTAGACTCTGAACAGATTTGGGATGGCAGTTGGAAGGTCCGTGTTAAGCTTTTTTCCCACTAACACTGGCCCACGACATTTGCCTAATTTTTTCTTTCTAGGTAAAGACAAGGGCTTCATTTTTTACGCCGGACAACCCAAGTCCTGTTTTAAATGTGGGTCATGTACCCATTTAAGTTCGGCTTGTGATACCCTTAAATGTAGCCACTGCTTTGAATACGGTCATATTGCAGCTAAATGTACTAATTCATTTAAGTGTAACTTATGTGATGGGACTGGCCACGAGTATGGCAGGTGCCCTGGGCCTCTCATAACAGAGAAGATTGTCCCTCTCATGATGGCATTATTACTATTGCTCAACAGTCACTTGCCCATAGTCTAGCTTCCTCTAATTCAGAGGTTACCCTCCTCCGGTAGTTGGAGATGTCTCTTCTGTTCCAGTTTTCCAACCTCTTTTCCTGTTATAACTACTCCTACTGCCATTGTGGTTTCCCCTGATACTACACCCGTTATTCCAGATATGGATATGCCTCCCCGGTCAAGGGGGAGATAATTTTAGTTTTACCACTGTTACCCATAAACGGACTAGGAAGGGTTTAGCTGTTGCTACTCGTAGTAAGGAACCCCCTGCACGGAACTGGCAAACCTCTAACAAATTTGCGGTTTTAGCCACAGATTTTTCAGACAAAGACTCGGGGGGTGAGGATACTGATTCCTCCTCTCTTCTTTCTTTCCGGATGGGGTGATAGGCTGATACGGATCCCATTGCAAAGCATACTAGGCAGCGACCTAGGGGTAAGTCACCACCTATTACTTAAATCCTGTCTTCCTTAAAGATCTGCTCTTTAAATGTGAACAGCATTAAAGGGAAGAGAAAATTGAGGGGATTTTTAACCCTTTCTGATTTACAGTGTGACATTATCTGCCTTGTTGACACTAGATTAAAGACCCATGGGAATTATTCCAGGCCTCTAAGGCATGGACTGAAGCCCTTCTTTTGGTCTGTTGGTCCTGATACTTGTGATGGGGTCGGATATTGTTCTCCAGCTCTAATTTTACAGTCTCTAGACTTGTAGATATTTCCCTGGTAGCTTTGTTATTAGATTTCTCATATAAATCTGAGAGATTTCGTATGATTGGGACCCCGCGCCTCAAACCAAGGCTCAGAGGGCTTCCTTTTCACCAAATTAAGCATACCTTTTTTCATCCAGATTACTCCTATGGGTCGGAGATTTCAATTCGTGCCTACATCAAACAGATCGAGGCCTAAAGACTTCCAAGTTATTTTGTGACTCTGTGGCTTTAAATAGTGTGGTCTCTATGGCCAAGCTTGTTGGATGTTTATAGACATTTCCATAAAACAGGTGTGTCCACTTTTTTAAAGGGTCCTTACATACTAGGATAGATTTTCTTTTTATCTAAGATTTTGATTTTACTTTCCTGTACAACTGTGGCTACTGAATTTTCGGATCACGTTGCCTATGTGCCACTTTTCCTGGGACTCTGCTCCTAGATGTAAGAAAGCCAGTTGGCGTCTTAATGATTCTCTACTTAATGACCTCTTTTCTTAAACTTTGGCACAAAGAGTTTACAGCTCGGTTGTCGGTAGTTGATTTTATGATACTGGGATGGATTGGTGGGAGGAATCTAAGCTAAGCTGGAAACAGTTTTTCAGAAGGTAGCGGCAAAAGCAGAATACTAAATATTTGTCTTATCTGTCACTACGGCATCAGCTACAGCACCTATTCTCTTTAGCTAGCTCTACTACTCATGATTTTAGCTCTCAGATTAGTGAGGTCAGCGCTAAAATGAGGTTATCCCAGTATAATCGTGTTGACTCTTTGGGTCAGGAGGCGCGCTTGGCACTCATCTTACTAAAGGTTGTTTAGACCCGTTTAAGGCCTGTAAAGATAGAGTTGAAGCTAATTAATTACCTCTATTGTCTCCATCGGAGTTACTTAAGAAACCTGAGGATTTGCTTCACTGTGTTGAAAATTATGTTTTCAACATGTTTGCTACTAAAGCTGACCTTGACAATGCGGATCATTTTCTTCGTCACTGTCCTTACCTCAGCTTGGACTCTGATCGAAACAAGCTTTCTTGGTCATTACTGAACCAGAGGTATTGGCGGCCATTACTAGTTTAAAATTGCATTCTGTTCCGGGGTCTGATGGCCTAACCCCACATTTTTACAAGACTTTCTCTGCTGATCTTGTTCCGGTTCTAACTATTCTCTATAATGAAATGTTACATTCTGATGCCTTGGCTACTTCTATGAAAGACGCTTTACTGATTTTACTGTTTAAGAAAAAAGGGGATCCCTTTGACATTACAAATTGGAGACCAATCAGTCTGCTTAATGTGGATTATAAGATCCTTGCCAAAATTCTTTTATCTAGAATGATTACTTTGGCATCACACATGATTAGCCCTACTCAAACCTGTGGTATCCCAGGTAGGCATCTTTCTGACAATTTGATTTTATTGAGAGAATTGTTTACTCTGGGACAACAAAATGCTGTAACAGGATGGATTATAAGTTTAGACCAGGAAAAAGCATTTGATACAGTCTCTCATGAGTTCTTATTTCTAGCCCTGAAGGCTTTTGGGTTCCCGGTATGCTTCCTTTCCTGGCTTCGTTTATTATATAGGAATGTTGTAATACGTCCTAATGTGAACGGCTGGATAGGCCGTCCTACTATTCTGGCCCGTGGGGTACGTCAGGGGTGCCCGTTAAGTCCCTTATTATATACCTTTTTTATTGATACTCTTTTGAGAGCCTTTTTTCTTTGCCCACAGATTATTGGGTTGCTCTGTACTCCCTCCTCTTTACCACTTAAAATATTAGCTTATGTGGACGATTTAATTTTGGCTGTGGATTCTTCCACGAAACAAGAGGATATTGTTCAGGTTTTACAGGCATTCTCTTCTGTTTCAGGTTCTAAGATAAATTTTACAAAAAGTATTTGTGTACCACTAGGGCATACTTCCCTCCCTAATGCACGGCCTTTATGCTGGTGTTTCTGTATCCACTAATGTTTTCATTATTTAGGTATTTTTGGTTGTGATGATCCATATCTATAATTGGAATCTTGCCCTACAAAAGGCAGATAATGTGATTAATGGGTGGAAAAAGCATTTAATTGGGAAGAAGAAACGGGTTGTGCTCCTTAAAACTCTGGTTATACCGATTTTCCTGCATCTTTGTTATGTGTTCCCCCCGCCCATTTCCCTATTTTCCAGATTAACGGGAATTTTTTTCAAAGGATTGTGGGGATCCAGGCTAAACCCCATTAAAAGACATATTACTTACAGACCGCTCAAGGAAGGTGGACTTGGTATGATCCACCCCGTTGTTTTTTTTTACAGCCTTTTTCTTCATTATAATTATGGGAAAGTGCTGAAACCAGGACTGTTTTTGGAAGCCCTATTTTTAGCATGGTTCTCCTCTGCCTTGATAACTGGCAACCCGTTATAAAGGGTTATTTCAAATCCCAACTGATCCTCTTATGGGAAAGAGTTTTAAGATGGCCTTGACCTGGTGTCTTCATCCTCAGGACTTTTGTATCTTATCTAGACCCCAACTATAATGAGCGACTTTGGAGGTTGGAGGCTCAGGAGGAGATTGTTTTCCGTTCTGCCCTCTGATCTCCTGGGTACTCCACCAACTGCTGAATCAACGGCTGCCATCGTATTTATGGGATGTGGTATGGTTATGCAACTATGATAGACTAGAGTTAACAACAATCATAAGCATAAAGCCTTGTCTTTGAGATATTGTCCTAGATCCTCTTGCCTCAATGTTTGTGAAACTCAGCAACATTTATTTTGTGAATGCCCTTTTCTTTAGGAAGTCTGGTCTACCCTATCTGCTAACTGGGCAGAACCCTTGCTAGCCTCTCTTTCTTATGAACATGTTATGTTTTGCACGAATGACCTGCTTAATAGAAGTATCATGTTGACAGTTTATATATAATTTTGCTATTATTCGTTATTATTTATGGCAAGCCAGATGTTTTATAGTATTACAACAAAACTATTTCCATTCATGAAATATTTTGTAATATTCGGCTGCTTTGTGTTCTGTAAAAAGTCTGACTTCTTACTTTTTCTACTCAAAGCTGTATTGTTTTGGAAACATTGTGATACTTTCTTCTGTTAACTGATTTTTGCCTTGTTTGGATTGTTTCTGTTTATTGAGTTGTTTTGTTTTTTTGTAATGAAGCCCACTTTATTACCAATAAAATTCCCCTACTTCCTGCTTCCTGTGAGCAGGGGGGACCCATTTTCTGGTGGGACCAAGATGGCGGAGGAGGAGGACAGTGGAGGAGCTGCACATGGGGTTGCGTTGGCCCAGAGCATGTCTGAGTTTGAGAAGCCTATTGCCATTGAAACCGCTGAAACGGCGGCTGGGATGCACCCGCAGCGTGGCAACATACCGCCGGTGTGAGCGGTCCTTTGGATTTTTCAGATGGAACTTGCCTTAGTCTTCAGGAGAAACAGCGCTGTCTGGAGGAGGAACTATTGAGAGTGAGCAACCTGCTGATACAGGAACGTCGGAACCTAGTAGTTGAGGAAGACAGGAAATGGAAGAGATCGGCTGGTTCACCAAGTGCTTTGGAGACTGCAGGACCCAGTAAACTTCATTTGGCCACTGAGAGGCCTGAAGGGAAAGTGAATGCGACTTCCCAGGATTGGGGGGACTTGGTTGAAGAATCTTGGTCACCAGAGCAAGCGCTGCGTGGGGCAGGCTGGATTCCGATTTCAGGCGATGTGTGGAAACCGGAGAGCGATGCACAGGCTCCCAGGGAGGCTATTCAGATAAGTACTGTGGATATTGCAGACTCTTCAGGTGTTGGCTTGGGGGCTGAAACTGCTATTTCCACACCTCAGTCTATTACTGACTTTGATTTGTCTTTGGGGACTCAAGTAGAGGTGGGAGCAGGGATGTGGCTTCTCCCCTGTCATCCAGAGCCTATTCTGGAGCCTGTGGACAAACCTTCTTATGCTAGTCATTTTAGGCAACTCTTGAGTTGGCAAACAGCGAAATGCCATACATTTGCGTTATGTGGGTCCTAGGGTAATCCCCCTGACAGGTTTTTTGTTGGGAAGACGTTGTTAAAACAAAGTATGAGCTTTTTTCCTTCTGAAGTCTACCCCTTAATACATGTTCTGGGGGAGTTTACGTTTGATATCAGTTTTCGTACCCCTGCTCAGATAGAGCTGTTTTGGAGTCGTTATTTAAACTTAAAAACGAATCCCTTATGGTCTGACTTTATTGTGCTACCTTTGTCAAAGCAGGCCTATAGAGTCATTACAATATTGTTTAGGAACGAAGGGGTTAATATTGTGGATATCATAAAATGGTTATCTAAATCATGTGACATTCAGGGGAATCCAGTCCCTATCCTGGATGCGGAAGGGTTTTGGAATGGGGGTTGGAAATTTAGGGTTAAACTCCATTCCACCGATTCTGAGTTGTTACATCTGCCCAATTGTTTCTTTCTGGGAAGGGATAAGGGGTTTCTTTTTTACCCTGGGCAGCCTAGAGTTTGCTTTAAATGTGGGTCTCGAACTCATAAGCACCTCATGTAATGTGCTAAATGCTCTTATTGTGGAGACTGGCCATCCAAGTGCCCATTGTTTTCAGACCTCAAAATGTAATCTCTGTGATGTGGGTCCACGTTTGAGATGCCCTCAGCTGCTAAAAGCGCTGCTGAAGCTGATTACGGTACAGGATCATTATATACATGAGGCAGTTAGACTTGGTCATCCTACTAGGGAGGGAGGGACCCGTGCCATTGGGGATGCTCCTCCTTGGCTAAACCGAGTTTGTCTGAGGACTCTGATTTGATTTTAGGTAGCACAGCTGCACCTGGAGTTGAGGTTGAAGGGGTATCTGGGATAGGACAGGGAAGGTCAGAGCCTTGCTCCCTTATTAAATGATTTGGAACCCAGGAAGATGGGTTTGTGGTGGTTAATAGTAAAAAGGAAATCTGCTAAAGGAAGGGAAGTTGGGGAAGAAATCAGCCATACCTGCTCTTGCCGCTTCCATTGCTGACCGAATATATTTTCAGTTTTGGTGGAGAGTCCAGTGGAAGTCCCAGACAGGGCTGGCCTCCTGCACCCTTGTCAGGTTAGAGTCTACTGCCTGCTGCAGACCTGGTGAGCCCTGAGCCACAGGCCACCAGATGGTAAATGGTAGGATTACGAGGGTGTCCAGTAAGGTAAAAGTGAATTTAGCTCCTCTTTGCTTCATGGTTCCTTTTACTGGTGGCAACATTAAATGCAATAGTATTAAAACTCCCAAAACGTCGGAATACTTATTCACACTTTCTATATGAAAATCTGGATTGTGTTTTTCTGCAGGATGTACGATTGCATTCTCTTGAGGAGATAGAGGATGCCACTGCTGGTTGGATATGGGGGGATTGTTTTTGGTCCTTAGGGAATGACTTGTGTAGTGGGGTTGGGATTTGCTTTTTTTCATTTTCACATTACTGTGATACACCACATAGAAATTCTAGCTGGTAGGGCCTTGGTTTTGGATATCAAATGGGGTTCACTACTCTTGCGATTGATAAATCTGTATGCCCCTCAATCTAAGTTTTAAAGGGTGTCCCTCTTTAACTCATTATATCCCTTTTTATGCACCACTTATTACATAATTCTTGGGGGGGACTTTAATTGTTCTTTGCCTTCCAAAGTGACTTCTGGGAAAAGGAAAAAGGTGTATAGCGATGGGGCTAGTTTATTGAAACTTCTTACAGATACTGGTTTAGTGGATGCTTTTGGGCCCTCCACTAGAGGTTTGGGACACTTATTTCTGTGGACCCAGAGCTCCAGAATCGATTAATTTTTCTCACACCTGAGGTTTGTTGTGCAATCTCAATCCTTGCAGGAAGTAGCTTCATCAGATCACAGATTACTGAGACTGGCCTTAGCGATGTTCTGAAAGCGGAGAGGCCAGTATTCGGAAATTGAACTCTGCCCTTATTAGATATCCCGTGTGGTAGGTGGGTTACGCTTCTTTTTTGGCAAGGCAGTCAGTCTCATTTTATATGATAATTTAAATATTTGGTGGGAGGACACTAAAAGTGAAGTTCGGATCTATTTCAAGGTTGTGGGTCGTTTAAATGGGCAGTTATCGCATGCTGGGTTGAGACATCTTAGGGACAGGCTTCATTTTTTGTCCACTCATAGACAGTTTCTTGGATCAGACTGTTTAGAACAAATTAAAGGGTTAAAACTGGAATTGGCTAAGGCACAGTCTCAGGTACTGCATGATATTGAAGTGAAGCATAAATTTAAGATTTGTGCAGGAAGAAGACACTTTACCCTTTGAGTATTTGAAATTTATTAAACATTCACAGGGTATGATGTATTTAAACACTCCAGGGGGAGGGCGGGTTACTACAAATGTTGATATTTTAGACACTATTCATGAACATATTTCTGCCTCATTTCAGGGCAGAGCGCTCTCTGCTGATTCTATTTGTGATTGGTTTGCTAGTAGGTCAGTCCCAGCCTTGTCTTTGGCTGACTGGATTGATTTGGTACGACCCATTACAGTGGAGGAACTAAAGACTGCGGTCTGGTCTTTAAGATCAGGCATTACTCCCGGATCTGATGGGCTGCCTCATGAGATTTATAAGGTCCTATGGGAGATTTTAGGTGCTGATCTATGCCAGGTTTTGAATGATGGGTTGCAGTCTGGGGTTCTCCCTCATAGTATGTTGCAGGGTGTGTTGCTTCTCTTGTAT
The DNA here is from genome assembly GCA_016271365.2 of Neoceratodus forsteri. NCBI lineage: Eukaryota > Metazoa > Chordata > Ceratodontiformes > Ceratodontidae > Neoceratodus > Neoceratodus forsteri. The sequence goes on from CM057456.1 coordinate 216,056,590, forward strand.
AAAGACAAAGGAGATCGTGGGGATTTAAGTAATTGGAGGCCTTTGTCGCTTTTAAACACAGATTACAAAATTCTGATGAAAATCTTATGTATGCCGTTGAGGGGGGTTATGGGCTCCCTGTTACATCCAACACAGTTCAGTGGTGTATCTCATAGAAGGGTTCAGGATGCACTGATTCTACTTAGGGAACTGGTCTCTAAGGGAAAGTCTGGGGAATGTTTGGGCATCTAGTTTGCCTAGACCAGTCCAAGGCATTTGATCAGGTTGAATATGTTTATCTTTGGGAGAGTCTAAAGAGGTATGGATTTCCTTCACAATTCATAGGATGGCTGCAAACATGTTATGGGGCATTACTCTGATTCCCAGCATAAATGGTTGGATGGGTAGGGAGATTGGGGTACATAGGGGAGTGCGGCAAGGGTGTCCATTAAGTCCCCTGCTCTATGTGCTTTCCTTGGATCCCCTTTTACATGCCTTAAATGGTTCAGATGACATTGTTGGTTTATCAGTTGGGTGCATGGACCCTCAGATAGTGACTTTGGCATATGTGGATGATTTAATTTTAGTTTTGTCAGATAAGGATTCTGCTATTGCGGCAAGGGCATTATTGAACGCATTTTCTGTTACGTCTGGGTCCTCTATAAATTGGCTCAAGAGTGGGATACTGCCTTTGGGGTATGATGTGGCTGATGTGTCATTAATTTGGGATATGCCTATAGAATCTGAATATAGGAAGATACTAGGTGTTTACTTTGGGGGTCTGGATGACCAACGGTATAATTGGGAAAAGCAATTATTGGAAGCTCGCAACAGGTACAGCTTTGGAATAAGGGACGCATGTCTAAAGCTAAACGTATTTATTTGATTAAAACCTTTCTGTTACCGTATTTTTTGTTTATTGCTGCGGTTTTCCCCCTCCCATTTCTCTGGAGACATCTCTTTATGCTGTATTTTTTCTTTGTTTATGGGGCAGCAGATTGAACCCATTAAAGAGGGGTGTTATGTATTTACCTATTAGTGAAGGAGGTTTGGGGATGGTGAATCCGGTAGTGTTTTTACATAGTATTTTTATTTTTTATAATTTAGTACCCTTGCTGAAAGGGATGGATAAGATTTGGTCCCCGTGGGTGGCAGATGGTACTGATCCACTTCTAACGCAACGGGACCAGGAGACCTTTCTGGCTCGTCAGATTCGGATAGGTGTCTTAGCTAGTCATTTTTGTACAATGTTTCAAAAATTGAAAGCATGGTGTGTTGTTAAAAAATCTGTTCTTTTACAGACGCGTCAACAATTCTATTATGCCATATTGCAAGATTTCTTTTTTGTCGATCCCTGGTTCCATGATAGGCCTCACTCTGAACAGCATGCAAAGTTATGATTATTGATGAGTAAGAGGGTGCCTAAACATATGTGGATTTTTATGGCTTTGCCTTCATAAAAATTAGTGAAAGGTAATATGAGGCATAAGGAAATATCAGAAAGATTTTGTCCTAGGGAAGAGACCTGTATTGGGGTGGTTGAAACGATGGAACACTTTTGTGGAGTGTCCTTTTGTTGTATCATTTTGGTCACATTTTCATGATGAATGGCTTTAAATCCTTTTAGGGTTCTTACAACAAATTTGGGTGGAGGGGTTCTACCGAGCTCCTGGATTATTCACGATCTCGATTACACTGCGCCTATTAATAGGTCATGTTGGTTTCAGTTATGGCAAGCTAGATGCAATCTCACACCTAGGCAGAAATTGCTCTCTGAATCTCAGATTGTTCACAACATTCGCAAACATGTCTTTAGTTGGAGATTGCAGGAACAAGAAAAGGTGCATCCTGAACTGTTTAGATTGTGGTGGAGGAAAATGACCTGGCTTGATACAGGGTAGAGTCTTTGTGTACGCCTTGGTCCTAATCTTGGGTAAATGGGTTTCCCTTATAGGGAGGACAAGATCTCCTTTGTGTACACTGGTATACATCATCACTACTTTTATGTGCATACGAATGTTCCACTGTTGATATATACTGTCAGTATTGGCTCTGATTATTTCCTGTATGTCTATTGCTTTTATGTTCAATACAGATTAAGGTGGTTTTGTGTTTCTTTACTGGAGTGTTATATTATTATCTAAGAGGGAAAGGTGGCATTTGGGGGTCGTTGTATTTCTTTACTTTTGTTTCTTGTTTATTCATTTGTGTTCTGTATCTATTTGATTATGTTTTCTTCTTAGCTATGCATTATTGGTGGGTTTTTGTATTTCTTTATGTTTGTACGATTTGATTTCCAGTCATAATAAAGAATTCCCCTACTCTTTTCGATAAGTGTCATGGGATCTTTAACATCCACCTGAAATACCACCAATCCAGGCAGATGGGACCTCGGTTTAACGTCTCATTCGAAAGATGCGAGTGCAGGTAGAGATGGGTTGCTCAAGGTTGGCCTTGCTGACTATAGAAGCAAGTGAAGAGGAGTTGAGACCAAGCCAATCCAGATTAAAGTCTCCCAGGCAGATCACCTCATTGTTCTTAGGGCAGGTATCAGTCCAGTGAGCTCCTCAAGGCCAAGTTCACTATTACCGGGAGGGGACTATACCCCAAATATGTGCAACTTCTTGGCTCCCCCAAAGAGCAAGAGTGAGTGTAGTACCTCAGTGTTGTTAAGGTAGGGGGATGGCATCAGAGTGACATTCAGGTGATACTTACAATAAAGAGCAAGGCCACCTCCTCTTTTGGAGGAAGCCCGGTCAGCTTGATACATGTTATATCCATGTAGGGCACAGCTATTGACCAGAACAGTGGGTTTTAACCAGGTTTCAGATATCACAAGAATATCAGGGTTATTTACCATAACTCAGGCTTCCAGCTCTGCGAGGTTGGCAAGTAAAGGACGGATGTTAAGGTGCACAAAAGACAGGCAAGGAGCATGGGGATGGAGATAGGAGGCGGAGGGGTTGGAGGGGCAAGGAGAGACCAAGAGGCCATGGTTAGTTTCAATATCCCCAGTTAGAGTGAGAGTTAATGAAATGACCCATACAAAAGCAAGTGCTATAGCACAAGAGACTGTAGTTGGGGAGGTAAGTCTCTTACTCACCATATGCCTAAGCAGGGCCCTGAGGAGTTTATAGCTAAGGTAAACTAGAGGAAATGATGGGGAGGAACCTTCAGCTATCATGTTAGAGTAGATAAAGTTAACAGGAGACACCACTGACGGGGGGGTGTCAGTGAGGAGGGATAGGGAGTTGAGAGCAAGTAGGGCAATAAGCAAAGGCACAAGGAGGTTCAGAGCTAAACGTAGCATATTAGTGTGGAGTAAGCACCAGAGATGTTAACAAGAAATGGACCAACCTGAGAGGGGAAGCCTTAGTGAGAAGAGGGGTAGTCAAGTTAGGGAGTAGAGGAGGAAATCAGTAGGAAGGCTATAGGGTTCAGTCAGAGGTACAGAAAGAGTGACAGAGAACTGAACTACCGTACAAGAGCTTGGCTGGCTTTGAGTGAGGATGACACCTAGTGGTGAGAGAGTATAACCTGTGGGCGAGAAAGTAGACTGATACGAAAAAAAGAACACGAGTCACACATGATATGCCCTCCCTAAAGAAACATGTCTAAGGGTGGGAGGGTATTGGGAGCAGCGGGGAGCAGCCACATAGCAGCTGCAGGGCATTCAATCCCCAATCAGATGCAGCTGAGAGAGCAGGTCGCCAAAGGCAGATTAGCAAAGGCTTGGTCTGATCTCCCCGATGGTGCCTACTGTGCGTTGTTCCGCTGTAGTGGTTGCAGGTAATAGCAGCACCAGATCTAAATCTACAGTTAACACACGCTGTTTGAGAACTCTACGGGACCGGGGGATGGCAATTGTTCCAGACGCAGGCACAGTGAAGTAAAGGCTGAAGTCTGCCTAATTTACCGCAGAGTTCAGGTGAAGCCCCACTGGGAAACTGAGCAGCAGCCACGGAGATTAGAACAAGCAATTAAATGCTTAAATTTGTTCATAGGTGCCAGATACATACAGTGATCCCTCAAAGACCACCGTTGTGCAGGGCTAGCTAGGCAGACAAAAACAGTTCAAGTTGGTAGAAGTAGCAATCACACAAAGCTGACAAAAAAAGGTGCCAAATTCAAAATCTGGTGCTGAGGCCGTCCATTTCCAATACCTGGTGGAGTGACTCGGAGGGAGGTCCCACAACAGCTCAGTGGGCAGAGAGCCCCAGGGGAATAAGAGGGTGCTGTAAAGAGAAATAAAAAGGGAGATAAGTGGGAGGTTACAGGGGGAGGATCAGGTAGGTCAGGTTTCTGAGTGAGTGGGAGGTAAAGAAATTCAAGCAGTGAGGGAAGGGGCAGGCGAACAGTGATGGTCAGGTAGAGAAGGAGGGAGACTGGGAAATACAGAAAAGGATACACAGCAGTTACCCACTGGAGGCTCACTTACTACTATATTCAAATGTGCGCAGTAATTCAAAAAATAAGACAGACCTTTGGGCTAGGTAACTAGAGAGCACAGTGTAGCAGTTTGGGGACAAAAGCCCAAATAACATTAAGATCTCAACATGCATAAAGACATAAACAAAAAGAATGCAAGCAATCTCTACATAAGCCCTGTAACTTTTTCTAGACTTAGATTACTGGATAGTTACCCCAAAAGTACCCAAGCCAAATTGAGGTTGCTCTTTTCCAATTTGCAATTTACCCCTTTTCAATCCCCAAGCAGATGCAGCTGAGCGCACAGGTTGCCGAAGGCAGATTAGCAAAGGCTCTGTCTGATCTCCCCGATGGCACCTACCATGCATTGTTCTGCTATAGCAGTCGCAGGTAATAACAGCACCAGATCTAAATCTACAGTTAACACTAGCTGTTTGAGCCATCTATAGGACTGGGGGATGGTGGTTGTTCTGGACGCAGACACAGTGAAGTAAAGGCTGAAGTCTGCCTAATTCACCTCAGAGTTCAGATGAAGCCCCACTGGGAAACCGAGCAGCAGCCACAGAGATTAGAACAAGCAATTAGATGCTTAAATTTGTTCACAGGCTCCAGATAAATTAAATACAGTGATCCCTAAAAGACCTCCGTTGTGCAGGGCTAGCTAGGCAGACAAAAACAGTTAAAGTTGGCAGAAGTAGCAATCACACAAAGCCGACAAAAAAGGCGCCAAATTCAAATTCGGGGGCTGAGGCTGTCCATTTCCAATACCTAGTGGAGTGACTAGGAGGGAGGCCCCACAACAGCTCCGTGGGCAGAAAGCCCCAGGGGAATAAGAGGGTGCTGGTGGAGTGACTCAGAGGGAGGTCCCACAACAGCTCCATGGGCAGACAGTCCCAGGGGAATAAGAGGGTGCTGGTGGAGTGACTCGGAGGGAGGTCCCACAACAGCTCCGTGGGCAGAGAGCCCCAGGGGAATAAGAGGGTGCTGGTGGAGTGACTCAGAGGGAGGTCCCACAACAGCTCCATGGGCAGAGAGACCCAGGGGAATAAGAGGGTGCTGGTGGAGTGACTCGGAGAGTGGTCCCACAACAGCTCCATGGGCAGAGAGCCCCATCTCTAAATTTAATTTAGAGAATGACTTCATCAAACTTGTTATTGCATATTTTAAGCCCAAGGGCATTTGTGAAATAACTATAGCATCATCTGCATACAACAACATTTGAATTGTTTGTTTATTTATTGATGGGGCAAATGTATCTATTTTCACTATATCCTTAATTACTGTTTCAATATATAAGTTGAACAGTAAAGAGGCCAACAGGCAACCCTGTTTGACCCCTTTACCAACTCTTATTTCTCTTGATAATACACGATCTCTTGAATAGCGGACTACAGCAGTCGTACTATAATGTAGCCTCTGTATCATCTTTAATAATTGTCCATCTATATTAAAAGATACCAGAATCTCCCACAATTTGTTTCTGTCTACAGAGTCAAAGGCAGCCCTTATGTCTATGAAACAAACATAAATCATACTTTTCTTCCCATTCACATATAGTTACAACAGATAATTAAATGTAAAGATTAGATCTAAGGTGTTAAACTTTTTCCTAAAACCACATTGATATTTGGAAATCAGTTTTCTTCTTCTACCCATACCGATACCCTTTGCAATAACAAGTGAGTAAAGATATTTTGTGAAATTGGAAGGAGATTTATCGGTCTATAACACATAGGATCATGCTTTAGACCTTTCTTAAATAGGGGTATAATCAACCCTTTATTTCAATCTGTCGGTAGGACAAAAGATTGACAGACTGAGGCAAATAATAATGTCAAAACCTTTACCCAGTGCTCAACATTATGAAGGTACACTTCAGCTGGGACACCATCTATCTCTGGTGCTTTATTTCTCTTTTGTGCTTGTATTGCTTCTTTTACTTCCATAGGGGAAAAAAATAAGTGATCCCATATCCTCTGTGTCCTCACTTCCCCAGCTAAGAAGTGTCTCCTCACAATTACTATCATAAATTTTGCTAAAATGATTCACCCATAGATCTTCTGAGATCAGCCCCAGTAAATTGTATTGAATATTGCTCTCACAACAACCAAATGCCACCAAGGACCAGAATGCTTGACTATCTTTCTTCCAAATCGCGTCTTATGTTTCCCCCATAACAATAAATTATAATTCTTTTCTCCTATCATATTTCTATACTCTATTTTAAAATTTCTAAAAGTCTTTAATATAACCAGGGTGGTATTTTGTACCCTTAGCTTATCTAATCTTTTGATCTCTTTTCTTAAATATAAACAATCATAATCAAACCATGGGTGAGTGTTACCCATATCTGACCTCTTCACACTTCTCTTTTCTAAGCTCAATGCCTGAATTATCTGCTGCATATATATTTCAAAATATTTAATTTGTGAAATTGGCCCTAAAGAAGTCATTTTATCTACCGGCTGTTCTATCCTATTTTGATTTTGAATTAACTTATCAATACTTTCTCTTGTATATTCATTCCACATTATTTTTTTCCATTATTAGTGCACATATTAAAATTTGACTCCTTCTCTATCTTTCGATCTTTTACTCTTTGATTGATATTTAAGTTCATGGCACAAGATACCGGGAAATGGTCACTATCCCACAATTTAATAATCTTAAAATAATTCACCCTAGGATAATCTAGAGCATCCACAACACCCAAGTCTAAAACACTGCTCCCTCTATGTGTGGGGGAAAGACACTTCCCCTGCCCAATCTCCTTTTGTCCTACCATTCAAAATCCTCAGGTTGAATTTATCTAAAAACTGTAATAATAACTTGCCTTTTTGGTTTAATACCCCATCCTTAGATTGACGTACCAGGATGTTTAAAAGATAATCAATTCCCCAGTCCAACACCAAGTTTTCCATAGCACTGCCTACATGTACGTTAACATCTTCAAATAGGAGTATAGATACCCCCGGAAATCTGGATTTTATAGATTCTATATCCTGCCCTATACAATTAAGGATACCAATAAAATATCTTGCTTTAATAGTAGGGGGACTATATATATTGAATAAAGCAATACATTCCATATAACCAATTATAACTACATACATATAAAATTCATCATACATACTTGCCTCAGGGTTCACAAAATCAAGCAACACATTAATACAAATAGCCAATCCACCTTTAGGTCTACCATATTTAGAGCTTTTATATGCTGGAGAAACCCAGCTTCTGTATCCTTTCAACCAAATCTCATCCAGATTGCCCATCCATGTTTCTTGGAGGAGCAGTACTGTATATTTAGAGATCCAATCTAAACAGGCTCTAGCCTCCATTTTTTCTCTTAAGACCAGCAACATTCCAGGATATCAGAACAATACTTTTGTTACCTGTCTTCTGTCAATTTGAAGTTTCTAGAGATATCAACGAGCTATCACTCGCCCTGATTATATTATTAGACTCTCTCCCTCTCTTTATCCTCTAACATAGAGCTATTATCCTCATAATCAGCACTAAAACTCTCTTCAGATTCCAAAACCACAGAGGAGTTAATACAGACTCCCAATTGCTTCCTACCTCTTCTCATAATACTCTCTAATGCCTCCACTTTTAATGTATGAGTTGACTCAATCGGTTTCAGAAAGGCTGTAATTCTAGGTCTCATCATTTGAACAAATCACAATTAACCTGACCACCACTGGCAAGGTGATTCCCCCATCGGCCAGGTGCCTACATGTTAAATTTTAACATGCCAAAAAGATCTGCGGCCCCATCACCTTCTCTCTTTCTTATGTGGAAACCAATTTATGGCTTCATCTTTTATATAGTTGGCTGCACCTCTGACAGTTCTTAACAGCTCACTGGTAACAACAGTGTTTCCAGAGGATTAGAGGAGGGCAGATGTAGTCCCACTTCACAAAAGTGGTAGCAGGGAGGAGGCTGGCAATTATAGGTCAGTCAGCCTGACATTGGTGGTGGCAAAGTTAAAGGAATAACTTCTGAAGGAGAGGATAGTGGAATAACTTGAAGTTAATGGGTTACAAGTCCCAAGACAGCATGGATTCATGGGTGGGAGGTCATGTCAAACAAATCTGATAGATTTCTTTGATTGGGTGATCAAAGAATTTGATCAAGGAGGGGCAGAGAATGTGGCCTACATAGATTTCATCTAAACACAGCAACATAGAATTTGATGGTAGATGAGGACTGCTTGGCCCACCCAGTCTGCCCATTTTCCCCACCTACATTATTACTGCAACCCAGGCACCATGTAAGAGTGGGCAACTACCCCCCTACCTGTTGGGGTCCAACCAGGTTGAGGGGCCTAGGCTCTGTTCTGATGGTGAAAGAGGGGGTTCTTTCCCAAACAGAAATAAGTAATAGCACAGCGCCTCCACCCAGAGTGAGTATAAAGGCCCAGTTGTTTGTACGGTACAATACCCTGGGATGCTGTATCTACCCACCTCCCCTTCCAGTCACCCCACAGACAGAATACCATATACCAACTTAATACTGTATGTTTCATACAATAGCTATCGCTAATAATATGCTCACAGTCAGAGTTGTGCCATAACAACAATAACAGGTTTATTTTTGGGGAAAGGGGACTGGGAGAGTCAAAAGTGAAACAGCCGATAATATGTAATAACAATAAACAGCAACAGATAATAACTGTAACTGCGCCCAACCCCAACAGCAAGCCTCCTCCCCACTGGTACCAGTGTCCCTAAAGTCTACCTGGGTGCCCAGCTTGAGGTGCAGGCCTGAACGTTGCCATGGGTTGGCTGGTGTTAGTGCACTTAACTTTAATAATGAACTTTTTATGGTAGCATGCACACACGTATAGTGCCTATGGGCAGACTGGATGGGCCTAGCAGTCCTTATCTGCTGATAATTTCTATGTTTCTTATTATAGCGAACCAAACTGAGCGACTCAGAAATGAGCACTTCAGTTTGGTGGCTTTCAGGATCAGTGATGAAGAATGGATAGCGACTGGAGAGAATAGCAAGGAAGGTGGGAGGAAGCGGGATGGGCTAAATGGGGACATGGAGCGTGATGCGGCCAAGCTACCTGCCTAGGGTAGCGAGAAGGGACACCATCTGCAATGCTGGTGGTGCTGGGCTCAGGACTGCATATAAGTACAGTCTGCTTTTTTCTTTACCAGGTGTTTGTGTTTTTGGTTTTTGAAGTTATTGCTGTCATCAGTTCCTCTTCTTTCCTCCAGTGTCCGCTCCCCCCTCGGAGATGATTATATAAGTATGGGGGGGTGCGGGGACATAGCCCTCTGCATCAAACAATATTTTAAATGTGCACTGAGTTGGTCCGGTGTTTATTGTTATGTGCTGAATTGGTTTTCAGCAGGGTGTATTCTCTGTTTTGCGAGTCGTCCAAGAATTTTCGCTGCTATGACATGGAACCACTTTTTATCAATGGGACTGACTTCCCCAGCTCAGGGCAGGCCCTGCGCTTACTCACGGGTCTAAAGTTCACAGCACAGGGTCTGAGCAAACTCAGCAGACGGCGGGTTGTCTTTGTTGATGCTGGGGCCTTGAATGGCAATGCTGGTGGTTGGAGTGGATGACTGTGAAGTCTGGCAGCTTGTCCCCTTCAGGTGGTTGCAGAGTCTTTCAGCTTGTCACCCTCAGGCTGTTTCTCTAGTGATGCTGGATTAGGACAGTCTTGGGGACTAGGGCCACACACTCACCCCACACGTCAAGGCGTCTAGTTCTCAGGGACAAATGTTCAGCACTGCCTAACAGTGATAGTACTAGGTCGACTCCCCAAACTGTCCTGAGTGGTATGCAGGTTCATCTCACACTGAGGTCCAAACAGTCTCACACTTTATCCGAGTAACAGACACAATTTGGTGGCAGATTTGATGCACTCACAGGTAACAGTGCAAACAGTCTCTTTGCAGACCTCCACACTTCTTGGGCAGCAATACTTAGCTCTTTCTGGCTCCCCAGGATGTAGAAACCCAGCGAGCTTCTCCCAATGCTGATTACTGTCACTGGAAGCACACTCCAAGCTCTGGATACTCAGTCCCAGCCCTCGTAATGACATGGGGCTATTCTGCCAGGTGCCAAATTATCCTCTTTCAGCTGAAACTAGGATTCTGGCTCTCCCAGATAGTGGAAGACGTATTTTATTGTTATTTATTGAAATGTTTCACCCGGAGGGCACACTGAACAAGTTGCTTGTCTCACGGTGTGACCTGGGGGGGAGAGGGTTACATAGGGTTGTGAAGGATGATCAGTTACAATAGTATGTGGGTCATACAAACAATACAACACTGTAAGATTGTGCAACAGTTGGAACACAAGGTATTGTACAATAAACAGTAGTGGACATTGGGTAAATTACCATACATGTCCAAAATCATACAAAAGAATATATAAACATACAAAACAGTAATAATGCGACAGAACCATTTATAGTGCATGAGTGTACCAGGAGCAGGCTCGAGGTAGTACGCAAGTGCTGTTGGAGTAAAAAGGATGGGGTAGGTTGTGCACATGGGTGACCCAGAAGGGCAGGTGGAGAAGAGAGGTGGAGAGGCAAGAACTGAATATGAGGAGAAGGGGTAGCTATTTCCTGATTCCCCGTTCAGGATGTTGAGAACTCTGCCTGGGGGGGGGCTCAGGGTAGGAAGGCAGAAACTGGGGATAGGTATTAAGGAGGGTTAAAACAGGAACAGCTGAGGGAGAGATAATTATAGAGGGCGGAGTTAAGGAAATAGTTGGAGGAAGAGTGTCGTATTTCGGGGGGAGGGAATTCCAGATTTTAGGGAAGCGATGGTCGAAACCAGTCTGACCGATGAGGGTGGAGCGGTGAGGGACCGTCAGTGTGCGGGCATCATTAGATCTGAGAGAGTGGGTGGGGGAGGTGGAGAGAGAGAGGATGAGAGATAGGAGGGGAGCACTCCGAACCAGAATTTGAAGGTTAGTTTGGCACAGTGTGAGATGCGTCTGTGAGATAGTGGAAGGAAGGTTAGAGAGCGATAGAATTCACAGTGGTGGGAGCGGGAAGGAGAGTCGAGAGCAAAGCGGCAGAATGAGTTAAAGAGAGTGTCCAGGTTGGTCAGAAAGATTTGGGAGCAGCACCATTTACTACATCACAGTAGTCAAAGATGGGGAGTATCATCTTCTGGACAATTTCGCGCCTCGCAGTCAGTGGGATGCAACTATGATTCCTGTGCAGAGCACCAAGCTTGGGGCGCAGTTTCTTCAGGATAGCATTGATATGCACAGAAAAGTTGAGGTGCTGGTCCAGCCAAACCCCCAGATATCTAAATGAGGAGGTGTCCTCCAGGATGGTCCCATCAGTCTCTACTGCAGCCACAACAGAAGCCATGGGCTGACTTCCCAAAATGTCTCTCTTGCTCACTGTTGGCTCCTCTCTTTCTTCAGACAGCCTCAGCCACAATCTGCTGCGAGCAGCCTTCTCCCCAGCCACCTCAAGGGGAAACTACCACCCCACATTGAACGATACAGCTGTCCATCACAGAAATTAAAATGCATTAGGATTCTCTGTTAAATCATTGGTTGTTACTAAAGGTGCCAAGAACATCATTCACACCCCCTACCAGGAGCCATAGCTGCAGTCCTTTGTGCTCCTCGATCACTTTTTGGGTAGCAAAGGGTCAAAGATCACAAAGATGGCAGCCATGCAAACAGTTTGTAATATTTTGCTGCAGGTAAGTCCAACTGCTTTAACACACATCTGTCCCCTTGTCCAATAGCTGCAGCTGAGTACTGTTATCCAGTTGTGGAATGGACACTGAAAGAGTCCTAGTCTGCCTGTCACTAGGGATGTAGCGCTAAGTCCCTACTGTGGCCGGCAGAAAGCGTACACAAAGCAGTCTTTAACATTTAAAGCAACAGTACACATACTTACAGTTTACCAATTCAATTACTTAATGCACTTCTCTTTGCTCCCCATTAGGTGTGTCTGAGCCCCTACACGTTTCGGGATCCCAGGAATTGGAACACACTCAAGGCATGCCCTGTTAGCCAACAGGGGCAGAACCAGCGGAAGCTATGCAGCATCCCTAGTACAAACTGCACTGTGCCACTACGGGCAGAGCATCAATTATTTACATGGCTTCTCCATGCAATAGAGCTGGCAAGCTCAGCAGGCTGTCAGAAGCATCTCTGGGCACCATGGATCCAGGGCTGGCAGGACCAAACACCAGGAGGCAAGACTAGTAAGCCCCACCTGCAGGGGTGGTGGTGGTTACATTACTGCAGACTGAACCTGATTACAGCTTCTTCTCCTTCCCTTTTTCTTTTCACTATGATTCCTTTGTGCCTATTCCATGCATTTTTGAACCCCCACCACTGTTTTTGCCCCACCACCTCCACTGGAAAGCTGTTCCTGGAATCTACAACTCTTTCTGTGAAGAAGTACTTCCTCGCATCTCTTCCTGAATCTAACCCCCTCCAACTTCACAGCATGTTCCCTTGTTCTTGAGCACCCTTTTTTCTGAAAAATACTTCTCTCCTCTACCTTATTTACCTCCATGAGGTATTTAAAGGTCTCTATCAACCCCCCCTTCCAGGCTGTACATGTTGAGGTCCTTTAGTCTCTCCTTTTAGTTGCCGTCCTCTGAACTGCTTCCATTCTATGTCCTTCCAGAGATGTGGTTTCCAGAGATGGATATAGTACTGCAAGTGGGGTCTTACCAGTGATCAATACAGAGGCAATACCACCTCTCTCTTTGTGCCAGTGATACCCCTCCCAATCAATCAATCAATCAAAATCTTTATTTATTCAGGCGAACATCATTGAGCATAGCTCATTTACAAGATGGACCTGAGTGGTCATAACAATATAAGGTTACAAATTTTACACAAAAACATGGTACAGAATGAACGCAAATACAATGATTTATGAATGAGACAGATATACAAATATTTACATATATACAAGGCAAAATGACAATAAACCTAAATCATAAATTAAAAAAGAAACAGACAGTATAGTAGGGATAAAGCTCGGTAGTTGGACTTGGGTGGGCATTTTTGTATGAAGTAGGTTGGAGAACAAGCTAGAAGAACGATAGAGAAATAGGGGTAGTATAAAAGGGGTGGGGAAGGAGGGTGTGAGAGGACTAGGCTTTATGGAAGCAGTTGCATGATTCTGGGAATAGACTAGTGTACAGTTTTTGAAGGATGTTAAAGGAATGAGGGTATCAATTTCAGGGTCTTTTGAAGAAATTCCAGATAAGTGCTAGGAATAGCTGATTGCAGCCCTTCCATACCGGTGCAGGTGATAGGAATCTTCAGCATGATGAGTTTATTGATCCTTAGGGTGTAAGGCCTGGATGTGATCCGTTGAAACAGTCTGAGATGTAGGAAGGGAGTTTGTTTGTCAGAGCTTTGTAGATCCAGACAGCAGCATTTTGTTTCTTCTATGTTGTAGGGATGTCCAACTGACTGCATTGTAGAGACAGCAATGATGGGTGCTGGTGGGAAGATCTGTAATGAATCTAATAGCTCTATGATACAAGGTGTCTAATTTATTTAAATGGGAGAGGAGCAGTGGCCATGAGGAAGTCAGCATAGTCAATGAGGGATAGGAATGATGCCAGGATTAGCCTTTGTTTGGAATCTCTGGTCAGGTAGTGTTTGATCCTATAAAATAGGCCAAGTCTTTGTCTAAGCTTTTCAGGAGCTCTTCAATGTGGCTAGTGTAGTCAAGTTTATTGTCAATCCAGACTCCAAGATATTTGAATTTGTCCACGATTCAGATTTTCACCAAGGATGGTAGATAATTGTGGAGGGTGAATGATGGGACAGTGGAAGAGCAGCTCTTGGTGGCAAAGAACATAGCTTTCGTTTTCTTGGCATTTAGTAGTAATTTCTTTTCTAATAGGTTGTGCGTAGGAGGGAGAACTCAGACTGTAAAAGCTCACAGGCTTTTGATGGTGAGGGATTACTGACATATAGTACAGTATCATCTGCAAAAAGGTGAATATTAGATTGTGAGAGATTGGAGTCAATATTGTTGATGTAAATGGCAAAGAGGATGGGGCCCAGGATGGAGCCTTGCGGTACACCTCTTAGGAGTGGTTTAGAGGTGGATAGGTCACCTTCATTTTTTACCAGTTGTAGTCTTCCGGAGAGATAGCATCTGAACCATTTAAGAGAGAGTGAGTCAAGGCCTATGGAGTTCAGAGAGGAGATTAGTAGTTCATGGGCCACAGTGTCAAAGGCTTTGCTTAGATCCAGGAACACAGCACAGGTGTTATTCTTTTGTCTAAGGCAGTCTGCCAGTCATTTGTAACTTTTGCTAAGGCAGAGATGGTGCTGTGATAGATCTAAACCCAGATTGAGCTGGGTTAAGGAGATTGTTGGTATCAAGGTAGGCACTTAACTGAAAGTTTACTAACTTTTCAAGCATCTTGGACAGTACTGGTAAGATGGAAATGGGCCTACAGTTGTTGAGGTCCATTGGATCACCTGCCTTAAGTAGTGGAAACACTTGAGCTGTCTTCCATATTGAGGGGATAGAACCAGTGGCTAGGGACAGATTGAAGAGGTGAGTGAGGGGGGCAGCTAAGGCGTGCAGTGCTACTTTTAGAAAGTAGGATCCAGGAGTCTGCACCTGCACTTTTAGTTGTATCTAGTTGGAATAGAAGGTCTTCTACTTCTTTTAAGAATATTGGTTTGAAGGAGAATGTGAAGCAGCCTTTTGTCCCTCAGTAGATTGTAAGTTTAGTGATGATCTCATTGGGTTTGCAGGTGAGGAGTCAAAGCTAGGCCAGCTGTAGTGAAATGGTCATTGAAGGCATTTAAGATTTCTTGCTTGTCAGTGATTTCAATACTATTTAGGTGCACTTTGGGTGGTAAGACAGGGTAGAAGTTTGACCTAGGATCCCTTTATGGTACCCAGAACCTGGAGGGGTTGTGATAGGAGGCATCCAATTCAGCTGTGTAGAAGGCAGCCTTGGCATTTCTTACTTGTTTTGTGCAGGAGTTTCTGGCTTTTCTGAATTGAAGCCAGTCATTTGAATCCTTTGTCTTTCTTGCCCTTTTCCAGAGTTTATCTCTGGCAAGCAGTGCAATTTGAGGTCAGCAGAGAACCAGCGACAAGATTTGAGTTTGGTTCTGACACTGGTGAGGGTGCATGTATATTGAGGGCACTTGTGATAATATCACTTAAGATCTGAAGAGCTGTCTCTATTGAAGCTGTGAGATAGAATTCTTGCCAACGTGTGGTGTGGCACAAATCATGGAGATATCCTGAAATATTAAAGTTCTTTTTTGACCTTCTTGGGAGAAATTTTGCAGGGTTGGGTGGCTTGATTGTTGATCTTATGCCAGCAATGGGACCGTGATCACTTATGTCACTGAATAGCACTCCAGCATGAGAATACAGATGAGGCTTATTTACCAACATGATGTCCAGGAGTGTGCTGTTGAGATTATTCTTTGGGTTAATTCTTGTTGGTTCTTTGATTAACTGAGTGAAACCATAAGTGTCACAGAAGGTTACTAGGGGTGCAGATGCATTGGCTAGCCAATTTAAATTCAGGTCACCTAAAATGATGGTGTCTTCAGGGCCTAGATTAAGTATAGATCCTAGGTGGGATAGGAGTTTGAGGCCTGCAGAGGGGGCCTGTAGCAGCCAATCAGTTGAAAAGATGATATGTTGGGAAGGGTTATTTTAATTGATAAGCATTCAATTCCTTTGGCTGTGATGTAATATTGAGGCAGGATGCAGAGATGTTTACTTTGACATAGATGGCTACCCACCCCCTGGATGGGACGGTCAGATCTGAAGAGCTGGTAGTTGGGAAGATTTATTACACTGTCTTTTTGCAGATTTGAGCCATGTTTCAGAGATAACCAGAAAGTCAGGTAAGGTGTGTGCAACCCAGGCCTGTATTAATGAGAACTTTTAGGAGGCTGCAGGCGTTGATGTGAAGAAAACTCAGGCCATTTATGGAGCTAAGTCAGATGGGAGATAGAGCTTTCTGTGGGTCCAGGGTTGATTTCAACAGTGCCAACACAGATCAGCAGAAAGAAGATTAGTTTGATGAGGGCACCAAGTGATAGGAATAGGGAGTAATCAGAGGATTTTCTCTTCTTGCTAGGGATCCAATGTATAGTGGGTGATGATCCTGCTGTGTGGTTATAGATTTTGACATAAAGTACCAGCTTAATGGATAGGCATAGGAGGTCATTGTAGTGCCAGTAAGGGAGCAGGGGGCTTATGGAGTACCGAACTAGTTGTGAGCCTTTTTGTGGGATACCCCAAGGATTACAGTGCAGAAGCGGCAGTATATACTTGGGGAATTGAGGGGCATCCACTGGGGACAGCAGAGGGGGACAGGCCCGAGTAGCCACCCTAATCACCATGGCATGGGCTACATCAGTTTCCTCTTCTGGATCCGAGGAAGGTGAGAGGCAAAGCAGCAATAGGAGGCACAGTAGCATGGTGGAGGGTAGGTAGGGGTTAAACATACTAAAGGTGATGTGAAGAAATGAGCTCGGGAATTGGCTAGGAGATTAGGTATGGGCGGGGATAAGAGATTCGGCTGGAAAGTGTGTATAAAAGCAACACCCAGGAGGAGGGAGGGGGCCGGGCAAAATTTTGCGGCCTTCCCGTACCTTTCTGGCTGTCTCTCCCTATGCACCCCAGCATCCCACTAGCCCTCCCCACTGCCTTGCTGCACTGCCCGGCCACCAAATTAGGTCATCAGATATAGGTCATCAGATATGATAACCCCCAGGTCTCTTTCCTGTTTGTTAGTTGTCAGTACCACTCCACCCATTTTGTACGCCACCCCTGGGTTTCTGTGCACTAAGTGCATTATTTTGCACTTTTTCACATTGAAACCCAGTTGCCATACCTTTGACTACTCCTCTAGTTTTCTCAGGTCTCTGCTCATCCTTTCCACACCACCTAGTGCTTCTAGTGTATTGTAAATTTTGGTGTCATCCGCAAAGAGGCAGACTTTACCTTCCAACTCCTTTGCAGTGTCACTTATAAAGATATTAAAGAGAACCAGTCTCAGCACTGATTGCTGAGGCACCCCGCTGGTCACCTTCCCTTCCTCAGAGTGAACTCTGTTTACCACCACCCTCTGTCACCTATGCCCTAGCCAAATTTTTATCAAATTCACCACCTTTGAACCCACTGCTAAGCTACCCAGCTTGTTTACTAGTCTCCTATGTGGAACGGTGTTGAAAGCCGTACTGAAATCTAGGTGGGCCACATCCACTGCATCACCCTGGTCTAATTCCTTGGTCACCCAAGCAAAGAAATCTATCAGAGTGGTTTGACATGACCTCTACCCTGTGAACCCATGCTGCCTTGGGTCTTGTAACCCACTGGATTCAAAATGGTCCAGAATCCTTTCCTTCAGCAGTGATTCCATTAACCTTCTCACCACCGACGTCAGGTTGACTGGCCTATAATTACCAGCCTCCTCCCTGCTATCACTTTGTAGTGGAACTACATCCACCCTCCTCTAGGCCTCTGGAACCACTCCTGTTTCCAGTTAGCTGTTAAACAGGACTGTCAGAGATGCACCCATACATTCTTGAGCTACCTCAATACCCTTAGATGCACGCTGTATCACCCCATTGCTTTGTCTTCCTTTAAATTAGCGAGTCCCTTCAGGACTCTCTCCTCTGAAAATGGAATAATGTCCACCTCCCTCCCTCTAAAGCTTCTGTTACGTTTTTGTTGCCCCTCCCTTTCTCACTCCTTTGTGAACAGTGAACAAAAATATTTGCTCAGGATGTCTGCCTTTTCCTGGTCCCCCCCTGCACAATCCCCCCTTCCCTTTTTAACTGTACAATCCCACCCCTGGTCTTCCTCTACATACCTAAAAATGTCTTATCCCTTTACGTTACTTCCTGGGCTATTCTCTATACAGTTTGTGCCTTTGCTCTTACTGCTTTCCTTGCTTCCCTCTGTTTCCCGTTACACCTCACTATCCTTCTCCCACTGCATCTCCTTAAACTTTCTGAATGCTATCCCTTTAGTCTTTGTGTTTTTAGTCACCTCTTCGAGAACCATAGCGGTCTCTTTTTCCTCTTGCTCTTGCTCACTTGTTTAACGCAGAGGTTTGTTGTGTTTAGTATGCTTTCTTTTAGCTTTGCCCACTGTTCCTCCACCCCACCCAGGCCATCCCCCTTTGCCAGGTCATCCCTGAGGCATTACAGATCTTTATAAATATATGTCCTCCTGATGTCCAGGACCTTCACCCTTGTGTGGTTTCATTCCGCAGTCATCCTTGTATTGAACCACACCATATGGTGATCACTGGCCCAAGGCGGCATCCGACCTTGACATCTGTAACACTGCCCCCATTAGTGAATACCAGATCCAGTATTGCACCATCACCACTAGGCTCACTGACTAGTTGCCTGAGGAGCGCCCCCTGCAGAGAGTCCAGGATGTTGCCGGATTTCAGAAAGGCATTCAACACTGTTCCACATAGGAGACTATTAAGCAAGCTGGGTACCTAAGAGTGGGTCCAAAGGTGGCAAACTGGGTTAGAAATGTGTTAGGGGATAGGCGAAAGAAGGTGGTGGTAAACAGAGTTCACTCAGAGGAAGGGAGGGTGACCAGCGGGTTGTGTCAGGGATCAGTGCTGCGACCGGTTCTCTGTAATGTTTTTATATGTGACACTGCAGAGGAGCTGTAGGGGAAGGTCTGCCTTTTTTCGGAGGACACCAAAATTTGCAATAGGGCAGACAATCAGAGGGGTGGAAAGGATAAGCAGAGACCTGAGAAAACTCGAGGAGTGGTCAAGGGTATGGCAGTTGGGTTTCAATGTGAAAAAGTGCAAAATAATGCACTTGGGATACTGAAACTCAGGGGCAGAGTACAAACTGGGGGAAGAGTTATTGGTGACCACCAAGCAGGAAAGAGACCTGGGAATAATCATCTCTGATGACCTAAAGGTGGTCTGGCAGTATGACAAGGCACTTGGGAGGGCTAGTGGGATGCATAGGGAGATGTATCACCAGCAGAAAGAGGAATGTGGTACTGCCTCTACATAGATCGCTTGTAAGACCTCACCTAGAGTACTGTGTACAGTTTGGAAGGCCACATCTCAGGAAGGACACAGAGGTAGTCCAGATGGGGGCCAACTAAAATGGTGCAGGGTTTGCATCAAAAGCCCTATCAGAAGAGATTAAAAGGACTCAATATGTACACCCTGGAAGAGAGGAAGGAGAGGGAGGATATGATAGAGACCTTTAAATACCTCGGGGGTAAATAAGGTACAGGAGGAAAGTATTTTTCAGAAGAAAAGGTGCTCAAGAACAAGGGGACATGCTGTGATGTTCGAGGTGGTAGATTCAGGAGAGATGTGAGGAAGTACTTCTTCACAAAGAGAGTGGTGTTTTCATGGAACAGCCTACCAGCTGAGGTGGTGGAGATGAAAACAATGGAGGGGTTCAGGAATGCATGGGATAGGATTAAGAGAAGGAATTGGGGGGATGGAAAAAAGAGCTGGAGAACAAGTAGGGTCTGCGGTGATACTGTAGGTAGGGGGGGAATGGGCAGAATGGGTCAGCCAAGCAGTCCCTTTCTGCCGACAAATTCTGTGTTATGATGCTAGTATGCTCTGGCCCATAAGGGGCTCACAGGTGACCACTGTGGAGTTTACTAACTAGGAGAAGGTGATACCGTTCCTGTTTTTAATGCAACATTAAAGGTTTAGCATGCTCAACCCTGGGTAATACACAGAGATTTTATCGCATTTCTTATATACATTTTTCTTAAATGTTGCAGGGTGCTCCTTGGTTGTGGCCCAACAGTCCCATCCAGGGCTGAAATGATGAGACTGATGAGGTGGCAGCAGTTGCAAAGGCTCGGTGGGTGCCAGGGCTCAATTTCTGCCCTGGGTTCTGACAATTGCTATGGATCCCCCCTGGTCTCACAGCTGCAGTTTTATAGGGACCGGGGTGAAAACTCCTGCTAGGGCCCCAGAGCCTAAAACTGCGTGTGTGTGTGTAGGGGGGGCTTACACATTAATTTTACACTTGGTAACTGGGTTGACTCTGCTTCTACTGTCCCTTTGCAAGTAAAACAGGGCAACAGAGGCATAGTGATCATGAGAATATAAACACAGAAATTAATATAAAATACATTGCAACACACTAGCCGATTTTAAAAGAGGCATCAGTAAGTTACAGTTTTAACAGGAAATTGAAAATTCATTGGCCCGGATATTCCGACTGTGCCAGGCAGTGGCGTAAGCCTGGGCGCAGCGCAACTGTGATGCACTGGGGCCAAGTCTAGATGATATTCAATGGGGACGCGCCATGGCACAGCACCGTTGAATATGGCATGGTCAGCGCATGCACTGCGCCGGTGCAATCCACAGATAGGGAGCATGGGGATGTGACAGCGCAAGTGCAGTTGCGCTAGGTGCATCACCCGCGATATTCAGCAGAGGGCATGCAAATAAGGCCATAATATATGCAAGGCGCAAATGGGGCCATTTGCATGTCATTATGGTCCTATTTGCATGCCTTGCGCAGGGCAGCCCGACGACTTGCATCTGGCGCCCTGCACAGTATGACGTGAGCTATGGGGATCCTGGGGCATCCCCCATCCGTAGCTGTGATCAATCGGTATATGTATAAAACAAAATCCCTGATAGTCTAGTTCCCCCCCCCAGTCCCCGATACATATTAAACATGACCATCCCTGGTGGTCTAATGGTTCCCCTTCCAACCCGAGTCCCTGATAGATGTTACTATGACTGTCCCTGGTGGTCTGGTGGACCCCCGCCCGTTGCTGCAATCACGGTGAAGTTAAATTACAACATTCCCTGGTAGTCTAGTGGACCCCTCCTTCCAAAGCCCCGATCGCGGTTAAGCGCCCACCGCGATACTTCCCTGGTGATCCAGTGGCACTCCCACCCTCACACCCACAAAGGACCCTTGCCTCCCCCGTCATCAGGCGCGGCGGCATCCTGCCCGGCCACCCATTGAATGACAGGTACAGTATGGGCTGTAAACCCGTGGTCCCCTGTGTGGACCAAAGGGCTTACAGGGCATACTGTACTAGACAGTCCCAAATATGTGAATGAATCATTCACATATTTGGGACTGTCTAGTACAATATGCCCTGCATGCCACTGGTCCACACAGGGACCAATAGGCTTACAGCCCATACTGTACCGGTCATTCGGCAGGCGGCCGGGCGGTATGCGGGTGGTATGCTGCCACCCGCCAATGATGAGGTGGGGAGCGGGGTGGGCAAGGGGTCCTGTGTGGGTGGGAGGGGTGGAGGGTGCCACTGGATCACCAGGGAAGTACGTGTGGGCATTTAACCATGATCGGGGACTCGGGACACTAGACTACCAGGGAATGTTATCATTTACATTTACCGCAATCGCGGCAATGGGCTGGGGGGTTTCAGTAGACCACCAGGGACGGTCATAGTAACATATCTCGGGGACTCGGGTGGGAGGGGGGAACACTAGACCACCAGGGATGGTCATGTATAATATTTATCAGGGAATCAGGGACCGGGGGGCCACTAGACTACCAGAGATTTTGTTTTATACATATACCGCGCAATCGCGGCTACAGGTGGGGGGGATCCGGGTTCAATGTGTGCTTGTGGATGGTGTTCTGGGTGGGCAGGTGGCCACCCAAGGCTGGTCTGCTGTGTTGCGCCCTGCAATACTGCAGGCTGCCTTTGGGTGGCCTAGATTTGTGCCTCCTCTGCAAGGGCTCAACTTTGAGCCCATGTGGCGCAATGCAGGGTTGCGCCAGCATATGTGCCGCACATCCCGGGCTGAATATCGGGATGCGCCACATAAAAGCTTAATCTGGTTCAAGGTCAGTTGCCATGCATCTGTATCCCCCTTCCCCGGGTTGTGCCTGAAAATAGGCAGGATTTATCTAGTGCACTTACCCGGTCAACAAAAACTAAATGAATAAATAAATATGCATGGGCATGCCCCCTGCATCTGTGCTGCATACCATTACATTGCGCACCGGTGCATCGGGAGTTGCGCTGCGCTGGGCAGCCTGTTCAATATCCTGCGGGGGCACAATGTGGGGTTGTGCCGGCGCAACTCTGTTGTGCCAAGCACAACCCCTTTGAATATCTGGGCCATTGTAAACTGCATTGCATCAATAAAAAAAATTCCATAGTTTGGTTACTTTAAAGGTAAACAGTAAGTAGCAATTTACAGGTCATGCATTTTGATTTTATGCAAGATGAAAAAACCTGCCCTTTCATGTAAATAATGAACACACTCAACAGGAACTCATACTGAAGGTCATTAGATGGATTTGCTATTTTTTTTTTACTATTTTATTTATTAGCTTTCCAGCCTGGGCATCCTTCCGAGGTGTGCACTCAACCTCAGCCTCTACTTCCATATCTGAACCCTCGCTTGTTGGAAGGAACTCCCCCCGATAAGTGATCACCCAGATCGACCTAACCCCCTGGATCACCCACCAGGGGTGGGCCCGTCCTCCTGTGATGGCCCATCTGTCGTTTGGGAGATCGTACCTGGTGTGAGCCAGGTTGGACCCTGGAGCTCTCCAATCGACGGGCCAGCAGTCGGGATGTGGGCCATGTCCCTGGCACCCCCTTCATCTCCACAGGTGAGAAGGGATATTTCTGTACGTTCTGGTCCCCTAGGGAGTGTGGCGTGCAATGACATCTGCGCACGGCTTCCCTGCTGACGTCTGCCGCACTCCGGCCCCCTCTTTCTTTTGCTGGTGTACCTGTGTTACCCTCGGTCTCCACCAGGGGTCCCAAGGATGCCGAGCAGCCCCGGATCCTTCCCCTGAGAGAGGAGAGCAGTCCTCCGGACGCCCAATCCTCTCTCTCCCCTGCCAACCCCCAACGACCTGGGCTCGCTCCCAAACCCGGGTCACCAGCGTGGCGTCCAGCGCCTCAATCCTCAGGGCCACCGGGCCGGCCCCGTTAGGTGGATTTAAGAGGAACTGAAATTAAATTTACAAAAAAATATACATTGTGCAGTGTGTTTTTATTTGTTGGTGTACTCCTACTAAATCCTTCCCTTTGTTTGCTGAACGGAGTTTTTTTCTGAATTTGCTTGCTGTTTTTGTGGCTCTTGGGATCTCCATTTTCATGTTTTATAGCTCTTCTTGTTTGTACAATGCCTCTTGTCCCATGTGACAGTCATGCGTCCAGGATCCACTGATTAAGGGAGTAATAACTGCTGCAGCCGCAATCTATTGTTAGGATAGTTATAAGGATGCCCTAGCTGCTGCTAACTTCTCACAAATGGTCAAATCGCCGGCCTGCCAGCACGCGGTTGATTTCCACTTGCGGCGGCGACCGGGTTTGGGAACAGACTGGTCATCGAGGCCCGGCCAGGAGGTGCGGGATGCCGCCAGTGCAAGGGGGACTCCTGGTGAAGGCTAGGAGTACCTCAAGCATACGGCGACAACAGGGTAACCAGGGGGCAGGACGGACGCTGGCATCATTGCACGTTCCCACCCCCCCAGAGGGAAGAAAAAACAAGTCTGCCTCCTCTCTGCCTATATGGTGCCCTCTCCTCGGCTGCAATCGGCTCCCCAGGCCGACTCCCACCCTATCCTGTTGCTCGTGGCACCTTAAGGGGAGGGTGCCACATCTCCACCCGGGGGGGGGTAATCCAAGGTGTGCTGGGAGAATGGCTCATGTGGGGACACCGCAGCCGAGGAGTCCGTGACCAGGCAGATGGCCGGCAGAGAGAGAGGTGAGGCACAAAAAGAATAAAGTAAAAAAAAAAAAAAAATGGTCAAATCACCTACTAGAGTAAACTACAGAACAGGGACCTGCATACTTTTAGACTAGGTGCTAACTAATTGTCCACAGCACATCTCGGAAGCAACAGTCCTCTCAGACTCCTTAAGTGATCATTCCCCTATCCTGTGTATCTGGACCAACAAATACACCAAACTCCCCTTCAAAACTATTAATAGGAGAATGCTGACCCCCGGTCATCCTGAGTCACTTAAAACACTCCTTCGTGAACATGACTGGTCACCAATTGATATAGCCCCGATGTAGACACAGCACTTGAATACTTTATCACCTTTTCAACTCAGCCTGCGACGTTCATGCTCCATTCAAGAAGCGTAAGATCAAGGGTGTCAATAACCCATTGATGACACTAGGCCTCCTTACACAAATGAAATCTCGAGACCAGCTCTGGTATTGTGCTAAGGCTACTGGCACCCAGACTGATATCCAGGCCTACAAAACCGCAAGGAATGCATGCACTAGAGCAATCCGCCATGAGAAGGCTAACTATTACAGGAACACCTCAGCTAGCACCTGGAATGACGGGAGTAAATTCTGGTGTAACCTTGCTGAAGTGACTGGAAAGGATCCCAAAACAACACCCACAATGTTGAACATAGATGGTACCATCACTCTTGACCATGTAATCATTGCCAACGCATTTAACACCACTTTTGCTGACCTTAGTCATGTGCTACCCCCCAACTATTTTGATCCCACCACAGTCAACCCAGCCCCTGTTAGTTCAGGTTTGCCACCAGGGCACCCTCCTTTCCATGTCAAAGGAATCCCAGAAAGCCTAGCTAAAAAACACATTCTTAAGGTGCTTGGAAAGTCTAGGGTAAGTGGCGATTCACTGGATATGAAACTTCTCACCCTCACCATTGACGAAGTTCTGCTCCCACTAACCAAAATCCTCAACTGTTCCCTCATGCTCTTCCAGTTCCCCCAAAAGTGGAAACTGGCAGTGGTGACTCCAATCCATAAAAGTGGTGACAAGACTCTCACGAACAACTACAGGCCTATATCCATCCTCCCTCCTCTATACAAAGCATTGGAACGGAGAGTGGCTGATCAGCTCACGGAGTACCTTGTGAAATACAGCCTGCAATGTTCCCGGCAGCATGGCTTCCGCAAAGGGCACAGCACTACCATGGCACCCCTCGAATTCACCACACATATCCATCATGCACTTGATCAGAGCCAGTTGGTCAGCGCCTCTTTTATTGACCTAAGGCATTTGACACTGTCAATCACTCCATTCTCCTCAAACAATTATCCCTCCTTGGTCTTTCAAGTGAAACTACCCTCTGATTTCAAAGCTACCTCAGTAACCGGACCCAACAGGTCAGGATTGGTGAATTCCTCTCGTCATCCCTATCAATCCACTCTGGAGTACCCCAAGGTTCTATCCTGGGTCCCTTGTTATTCAGCATACTCCTGAACAATCTCCCTGCCTCTTGCCATGACAGAATGTTACTGTATGCAGATGATGCAGTAATCTTCACTTGCCACATCGACCCCAACTCCCTTCAGTCTTAACTACAGAAAAGTTTCACAGAAGTAGAAGACTGGTTTTGCTCACATAAACTCATCCTTAACCACAAAAAAACTAAAACAATGTTCCATGGAACCCACAACAAGTACAAGAACCATGAGCTCATAATTAACAACCACGAAGGCATCACTCTTGAGCAGGTGGATATGTTTAAATATCTGGGCCTGACCCTTGACTGCCCCCTCTTGTATACCAAACACATTGACAATATCGCTAAAACTGTGAACTCCAGTATAGGGCTACTATACAAGCATAAACATTGCCTAACGGCCGAAGCCTTGAACCTCGCTATCCAGAGCTCTGTTATCTCAACTATTGACTACGGGCTCATTATCTATGGATACGCTACTGATACTGCACTCTGGCGCATAGCTGTAGCCCCTAATAAGGCATGTAGACTCCTTATTTCAGCGGCCCGCCTTTCTCATACATGTGACATTTACGAGCAGGCTAGCTGGCTCCAGCTATCCTGCAGGCTAAAGTACCAGACCTGCATCCTAGCTAAGAAGACATCACTGGGCCTTATGCCCTCTGGAGTCCAATCAACATTGACCCTGCAGCGTGTCCGCCACCTAACTAGAAGATCGGACAGTCTAACCTTTACAATACTTTGCTGTCGGACCTCTCAGGCTCAGTGTTCTTACCTTGTCAGAGCCTCCACCTGGTTCAACTTGCTACCTACAGAAATCTCCAACACTGCCACGAATGGTGCTTTTAAGTGTAAACTGCGTCAACACCTTGTGGCTAGTGCCTTCTGTGATTGCTTCTTTTAATCCCCTCCAGGCATAATACCCTTAAGCATCCCTCCTCACTGCCTCAGCTCGTCCTCCTCTCCTACCCCCCATTACTAGTTATAGGATGAATCTGTCTCCTTTTCATTCCCCCCTTTCCTTCTCCCTTGCCCTTTTCCCATCTACCACATACCCAACACAATGCCCTCCCTATTTCTCCCCTCCTCCCTCTCCCATACCACCCCCTTATCACCACTCTTCTTTCTCTTTTCCCACTAACCCACTCCTAACAAAGCTTCACTGAGCCGGCTATGACTTGTACTGTATAATTAACTCGCAACACAATTCCTTGACAATGCCTTTTTGTAAGTTCCATTGTAATGATGATGTTATGTTTTGTACCTTATTGCCTTGACGTGGAACCTTTGTAAAAGAGCCCTCAGCTCAACGGTGTCATTCGAAATACACATAAATAAATAAAATAAGGAGCCCGATATTGTGGCTTCACCTAAATAACTCTGTCTAATCCAGCTTTCTGTTTTCTAGGTATGTAGCTAGGTCTAACCAACAGAAGTGAATGTTTTGTTTGTTAAGCCTTTTGTTTCATCAGAGTAAACACAATTATTAAAAAAGCACAAAAATCACCCCAAAGTCATAAATGCTATAATCAGTGAAGACTCAACTGTTTCTTTGCAAAGTAGCCCACTCAGTTATCTCTGAGGTATTTACCATCTGTAAATGTAGCCTTCATTACAGCTCCATGGACAAGGAATGTTGCTTAAAATCACAGCGCCACTACTGTAAATTTGACAAAAAAAACCAAAAAAACGCTCTTGATGAGTTAGTGGTTCCGGATACATCACTGTCACATGGGACAGTAGACATTGTAGGAACAAGCAGAGCCATAAAACATGCGAAAATTGAGATCCCTAGGGCCATAAAATCAGCAAGCAGATTTACAAAATAAATACATCCTTTCAGTACAAAATGGGTAGGATTTACTAGGACTACACCTACAAATCAAACATAGAACCACATAATTTGACGGCAGATAAGGACCATTTGGCTCATCTAGTCTGCCCATTTCTCCCTACACCATCACATTAGACCTTGCTGCAAAACACTCCATATCTCTCAACTGTCCCACATTATGAGGACCAGTTCCTCGTTTTACTTCACAAAAGCCTCCTCCCTGTTCCATATTGAGAGGATTTGTCCCACGTCCAATATTAAGATTTTAAAGCAAAAATCCACAATAAATTAATAAACTTTGTGAACATAAAGGCACACATTCTAACAGTATACCGAGCTTCTCAGTTAAAGATTTGCTTAAATGTCCCACATTTTGCTTAACAGACACATTTGGTGGACGAAATGTTGAGATAATCAGCACAACATATTTGTCCTGTAACTTGTGACTTCAGTTTTCCTTTAAATCTGTAGCTGCAACGAATTCACATAGGAATGTACGTCACCGCCTGCAACCTTAAGATTAAATAGATTTCCACCAATGGGTGGAACGCCAGCATAGTAGGCTTTGATCCCTTGCCTGCGAATGCCCGGATGAGTATAAACGCCATTACGGCGAGTCGGAAGGACAGCAGAGCGTAGGAGTAAGGGGAGAGAGAGACTGAGTACCCACAATCCGTGTCCATCCTGCGGCTGACATCATGAAATCGCTACCCAAACTGCTCGTGTTTGTGTTGCTGGCCTTTCCTGCCACTCTCCTGATCCACAGCAGAGGTGAGCATAGCCGGGTTCGGGGAGGAGAGTAAAGACAGCGGGCGGAGGCGAACTTTGCTAGTCGGGAAACAGTTTCGTGTTTGGGGTCTGCATTGCTGTGGAGACTGGGTTGGGGGAGAGGTGTACGTGGTGTTGACTCGGCGGGACTTGTGCTGCTGCTAAAGGTAGACGGACAGTAGACCTCGTCGGTGGCGAAGAGTCTGAGGTCTCTCGTTTTTGGTTTTTTTAGGAGTTTCAGTGTATCTGTTTTGTGGGAGTAGCAGTAAAAGCACCATCTGACATGGTCATGTCTCCCTTGGCTGTGATCAGGCCATCCCTGTGTTAAAATCCATTGTCTTTTTTTCTAAACGATTCCGTTGTTTCATGCTTGACTTTGTTGGCAAGTGTAAAATGTAGCTTTGTGTAGTAGCGGTGTTCTGTTTTCTTCCTGTCACGTTTTACTGCACACGGGCTCTGAAGGGGTATATCCCAAGCAGAAGGCACCCTGTGTTACTACAGCTGACGTGTCATTTCAGACCCAGCGGCTCTCCATTCATTCTCAGCATCCAGGCTGCAAACTGAGCTAGCACCGCCACCAAAGGCTGCTGACGTGGTGCGGTTCTGTGTACATTTTTAGTTCAAAGATTACATTTTTTTTTTAAATTATAAAGGCTGTGCTTTGAAACGGTCGCTGAGGCAGCTGGCAAAGTAGACTCAACTTTACACATATGAGCCTAAATTGAAGTGGGGTGTGTGTGTGTGTGTGTGTGTGTCTGTAAAATATATATATTGGAGGCAAAAAAACTCTGTTTAATGCATTAGTTAGGGTTGTTTCACAGTGACAAAAGTGAGGAAATTTGGTGTTAGGGTTGATAGCCCCCCCCCGTGGACTCCCCAGTCCACCCCCCCAACCAGCGTTGGGGTCGTTGGCTAACTCTCACCCATCACATGTGGGAAGAAGCAGAGGTATAGGAGAATGGGGTGAGAGTTAGGACCAATTGACCCCACATCGCACTCGATGCTGGTTTGGGGGGGGTCCAGGAGGGCTTTCAACCCTAACACTGAATTTCCTCGCTTTTGTCGCCATGGAACAACCCTAACTAATGCATTAAACTGATTTTTTTTTTTTTTACCTCTAATTTCCTTTCTTTTTGAGAATGATGACGAGAAATAGTGAACGTTAGGGCCCCGTGCTCCCACCATGTGATGTCTTGTGACATAGTAACAGGAACAGCAACGCAAACACAAGGTGGAAATGGTAACAGTAAAGAGAGCGCAAATGACAACGCAAGGAGTAACGCACACGGTGGCGTACACAGGAGCGGTAACACAAATGGGGACATAAACAAAGTTGAAATAGTAAGTGCAACAGTAACAGAACTGCATACCCTATTTTTGCTGGACAACTGCATAGAGAAAGTGTGCATAAAGAATGCATGCATTGTAATGGGAATGGGAGCTTAAAACGAGCATTGGAAGTACTTAATTGCAAATATCTCAGCAACCTCACGACGTAGAAAAACATGTAAATTTCACAAATCATTATTTTCCTGGCTACCGTTTTGTATTACGTAGCCCCTATGCAAGTCGCGATGAAAAATCTGTATCTTGCACCGTTTTCGAGATAAGAGCCCTGAAAGGCACGGCGTATGCCACCATGTTAATCTATCGGGGGGAAAAAAAGTCCACTTCGGAGAACCGTAACTTGGGGAGCCGTGCAATATTTTTTAACCAAACTACCGAAAGGCACATCTGTGAGATGTTGGCTGCCTTCCCTCCAAATTTCAGGTCAAAAGACCAAACTGTTCTTTTGCAGCAGGGTGGCAAAAAGTGTTGTCATTTTGGCCATAGTCTGGAAAAGTAGTGTCGCCACTTATAACACCTCGCGGAATTTTATGAAAGTGTCGTGGAGTGCCATTAATTACTCTTTCCAGAAATTTGGAAAACATATTTGTGGGGTGTTTAACCCCCCCAAAAAAAGACATGGCTAGCATCCTCAGGGTCCAACTAGGTGAACACAAAAAGAATTGTGTCCCTAGAGGGTCCCAGATTTAAATGACAAACATTTCTGTGATCACGAACTAAAAAAAAAAAATGGCTGACTCACGACACTGCTGGGGTCATTTGCGACACTAAAAACTGCATGTATGACACTTCCCCATTGACTTATAATGGGAACTTGTTTTTTAAATAACTTTTGAACCGTTTAATATTTTTTCACGAAATCTTCAAAAGGCACATCGGGGACCCCAGCCGCACGTTCCCTGACATTTTGGACCGGTCTCGCAAACTGTGCGACCTGTAGGTGAGAGCAAAGAATTTGCAAAAAAACGTAAATGCACATTTCTTTGGTGCTTAACTCTGCAGCCGTATATCCGACTGGTACGAAACTTGGCAGATCCCAAGATCTGCCATGCCTAATCGTGCATACCAAATTTTAGGCAAATCTGTTGCACAGTGGCAAAGTTATTATGGTGCTGACCCTCTAACCTTAAAATGGCTCCTGAACCCTAACTGTGGTAGCACTACTGTGATACCATAATGTGTGTGTGTGTGTGTGTATGTAATATATATTTAACGGCTAAATTAATACATTTAGGACACTTATCGGCCCACACAGGTTCTAGAAGGTCATTTTAACCAAAGCAGGGAAGCCCCATTGAATGCATAATTTTTATTTGGCCCACATAAAGCAATATATATTTTGTATATAAAAAAACACAGTTTGCCAGTCTTTCTACAATACTGTTTTTTTTAAGTGACAAAATAACTTATAGGGAAATTTACTATTATTACAGTAGCAAGACAGCACTAATATTTATCAAAATATTCTTAAGATTTGTATAGAAATTTTGATTTCCTCATTGGGACCACCTCTTATATTTGGCTCACTGACAGGTTATTGTAGGAATGCCAGACCTTTGAAATTTGGTGAAAAGAATATTATTTAAAATTTCCCAACAGCTGTGTCCTTGCATGCAAGTGCTTATTTTGCACGTGTCTGGGATGAGGCTTATTTCTCCTAGCTCATTATTGTACTCAGACCTTGGGTAGTTCCTGACGTCAGTCTCAGATCAGATTTTGAGTTCTAGTGGCTCTGATAGTGTCTGAGGCTGGTTTTGCTCAAACCATTTCCAGCTCAGTGCTCCAAAAATGGTTTTTATAATCTTTGGCAGCATGAAGCGATTCACCAGACTCCATTCAGTCCCTCTCCGTGAGGATGTGCCCCTCTTCTGTTGCCTTGGTATCTGGCTCTGTCGAAGCCCACTGTACTGTCAAAAATACTGCCTCCCACTCCTAGTCTGCCAGGAGGTGTCTGCTGAGAGGTGGTCCTTCAGATGATCATCCCCCTGTTAGACTACACTAACGTGGTGTACAATGCTGATCCCAAATTTACCTTGGCCATGCTGGATCCTCTCTTCCCACTCGTGCCATTCAAGGTATGAAACTGTCACCGGCCAAATGCTGTTAGACTTTCTATCTGGCTAACAAAATGTTACTTTAATTAGCCCTGCTAGCTAGTAAAGGAGGCAGTAACCTTTCAGTATGCACACCACTTGGGCTAGTTAAGTAGAATGTCTTTGGGCCCACTAGTTTTTCTCACAATATTTTTTTTTAACTGCCTTTCTTTATTTTTGTATTTGCAGCGTCACCCATGGTTCCCAGTATATTGTATTACTGTGCAGGGTTCTCCACCATGTGGGAATACAGACAGTGGCTGTGGTGATCGGGGCCATGGGTGCATTATTTCTTGAACCTCCAGTATGTTTTTTTTTTTTTTTTCTTTTCAGTTGAATTTTACTATAGAGTTTTCATAATTCAGTACAATAATGAACTGCAAAATTATTGGTTACAGTAGCGCATTATAGCAATAACTGTAAATCGTAACTTTGAAATGTGCATCTGCTAACTATGCGAGTTGAAAAAAAGGAACGGAGGAGAGATTAAAAAAAAAAAAGTATGAGTAAAGAGAAATTAGCTGGCAAGATAAACAGTTAAAGAACTATCAAAATTGTCTGAGTTATGTACTATTATTATTCATTATATGCTTTGCCATTAAGCAAAGAAACCACGTTTTTGCTCAACCCACGGGCTGATTTTTCTAATTTGGGGGTGGGTGGGCTGTTAGTTCAGATCTCCATTCAGCTAGTATAGGCGGCCTTTCTTCAATCCTGACCCTTAGTATTGCATTCTTAACGGCAATAGCATTGACAGCTACAAACAGTTTAATTGGACCTGCTATATGTGCTGTACATGTGTGAGAGATTTAAAAAAAAAACACTGGCATCAAAACTGATGCTGTAGTGCAGTACGGCATGGTGGGAAAAGACAGCACTGGAGGATTTTATAAAAATTTTATTAGGTTGATTGTCAGAAATATAGGGTGGTGATAAACAAAAAAAAAAAATATAGAGAACAGTCAGTTTGTCCTGATCGTTTTGCTCTGCGACAAATTGCCCCAGACTGGTAGCTTCAGCGTCAAGTCAACTCCCATGTCCATTTGTCCCCAGACAGTTTGCTCCTACTGCATATCGTGCTGTACTCCCAACATCAGTTACAGTACGACTTCCACTTCTGCAAGCCTGGAGTACATTAACCTCTTCTGGTGGGTGAATTGCACCCACCTGGAGTTTATTTAATAATATTTATGCTGGGGTTGAATTGACGTGGGAGCCAGTTGACGCCAAAGCTAATGGTCCGGAGAAGTTGTCACAGAGCAAAATGATCGGGACAAATTGTGACATAGCCAAAAATATAGGGGTTGGTATAGAAACCTAGAATTTGATGGCAGATAAGGACCGCAAGGCCCATCTGGTCTGCCCATTTCTTTTTCTACCCTATGAATGTGCCATCAGCCTTTGCTCTGTCAATGGCCTATCTAGTCATACTCGTCTGTATTGCTCCCTTATGCCAATCCCATGCCCGTTTGAAGCCCTGCACTGTATTTATATCCACCACTTCCTGAGGTAGGTTGTTTCTTGCATCCACCACACTTTCTGTGAAGAAGAACTTCCTCACATTACCCCTTAATCGGCCTCCCTCTAATCTCATGCTGTGTGTCCTTGTCCTGCCATTTTTCTTATGTTGAAACATGTTTGATTCTTTCATCTTGTTAATGCCCTTAAGGTGTTTGAATGTTTCGATCATGTCACCTCTCGCCCTCCTTTGCTCTAGGGTATACATATTGAGCTCCCTTAATCTGTCCTCATATGCTTTCTGGTGCAGTCCCTGCACCATTTTGGTTGCCCTTCTCTGGCAGTCACGCTGCAGTAAAATAATGGGGAACATAGCTGTGGCCTTTATTTGTATTCATGTGGCTCACGTGGTGCCCATCCACAAAGGGGGGTCTAGGGAGGAGGTGGGGAAATTACAGGCCTGTCAGCTTAACGTCGGTGGTAGGCAAATTAATGGAGGGCTTCATCAAAGGGATGCTCAGGAGGCAACTGGATAGGCTGGGACTCATGGATGACGAGCAGTATGGTTTCGTCCCAGGGAGATCGTGCCAGACCAACCTCATAGATTTCTATGACTAAGTGACAGGGACCCTGGACAGACAGTCCAGTGGACGTCTTCTATCTGAATTTTAGTAAGGCATTCAACTCGGTACCCCACTTCGGGTTGTTGACAAAATAGGGGGAAATGGGGGTTGGGAAGACAGTTGCTTAGATGGGTGGGAAACTGGCTTACAGATGGAACACAGAGGGTGGTAGTGAGAGGGACTGTCTCCTCCCCTAGGAAGGTTGTCTGGGTGCCCCATGGCTCGGTACTGGGGCCAGTCCTGTTCAACGCCTATGTCACCGATATATAGGGATAGGAGTTAGGAGTAGGATGAGCCTCTTCGCGGACGACACTAAGCTGGGAGCATTGGCCGATGGGGAGGAAGCAAGGATGGCAGTCCAGAGGGATCTGGACACCCTGGAGGGCTGGGCAGGGATGTGGGGGGGCTGAGGTTTAACCCGGAGAAGTGCAGGGTGTTGCATCTGAGGGTCAGAAACCCAGTGCATGTTTATACCTTGGGAGGGGTTCCACTGCAAGCCACTTTGAGTGAAAGAGACCTGGGGGAGGGGTTTGACACCAAAATGAACAGTGAGAACTGCAGAAGAACGGTGGCAAAGGCAAACAAGTTACTGCGCTGCATAGCCCGAGGAATAACGTCCAGGAGAAGTGAGGTGATCCTGCCTCTGTACGATGCCTTGGTTAGGCCGCACTTTGAGTATTGCATGCAGTTCTGGAGGCTGCACCTTAAGAAGGACATAGTGCTGTTGGAGAGGGTCCAGAGGAGGGCAACCAGAATGATCTGGGGCATGGGGGATAGGACCTATGAGGACAGGCTGCAAGCCCTTGGGCTATACTCACTGAAGGAGAGGAGAGATTGGGGGGGGGGGAAACATGATTGAGGTTTTCAAATATGTGAAGGGGATTAACAGGGGTAGAGCCAAAGAAATGTTCAGGCTAAAGCAAAGGGGCACAACCAGAGGGCATAAGTGGAAACTGGAAGGAGGAACCTATAGGGGAGAACGTAGAAGGCATTACTTCAGAGAGGGTGGTAGAGCCATGGAGTGCATTGTCCAGGAGCCTAGTCGAGCAAGACACTGTGGAGGGCTTCAAGAGTGGGTGGGACAGATGCACGAGGGTACTGAAGCCAAGATTCCCCCTCACAGGGACAAAGGGGAGAGAAAGTGCCTGCTAAGGGCTGGATACCGAGCAGACATGAAAGACTGACAGGCCTATTCTGCTGGCATTTAGTTTGTTAGTATGTTTTTACTGTACTTTATCATCAGAAGTATTTAGACACATACTACAGCGCAGTATTTTCAGTTGGCCACTTTTTTTTTTTCTTTCTCCAAGCCACATTTAAGTTTCATCACACGTTGCCTACTGTGACCACCCTTGATGCTCTTCAAGATTATTAATTAGGAACATAGAAATGTGACGGCAGAAAAGGACCACCAGGTCCACGCAGGCTGCCTAGGTTTCAACTAGAATCTTATTTGAAGTCTCCCCCCCCCAACCAGTCACCCCATATGCCTGTCCCATTCTTTAAAACCTCCCACTGTTTTTTCTCCCCCCCCCCACCACCTCCCTGGTAGCCTGTTCCACTTGTCCATCATTCTTTCCATAAAGAAGTGTTTCCTATTATTACCCCTGAAATCCACCCCCATTTGCAGATTGACCCCTAGCCTTAGGTCTCTCTCTATGCTAGAAGATACTCCTCAATCTTACCTTGTTGATTCCCTTTACATATTTGAAAGTCTCAATCATGAGCCTCTCCAAGTATAAGTGATTGAATCCCTCTACCATCTTTGTCGCTCTTCTCTGGACCCGTTCCACCCTTATCATGTCCTTCTTGAGATATGGGCTCCAAAATTGGACCCCATACTCCAGATGCGGCCTAACCAACTGGGTGTCCAGGGGAAGAATAACTTTTCTTTCCTGCTGGTGACCCCCACCCCCGCCCCCCCAATGCAACCCAGCATCCTGCTAGCTGCTTTCATCCCCTTCTCGCACTGCTTCACCACTTTCAGGTCCTGTGAGATGATGACACCCAGGTCTCTTTCCTGTGCGGTCACCTCAGTTTGCCTCCCCTCCATCCAGTACCCTGCTTTCCCATTCCTCCTTGCTCAAGTGCATGACCTTACACTTCATCGTATTGAAAGATAGTTGCCACTCCCAGGACATTTCCACCAGCTTGCACAGGTCCCTATGCATTGATTCCACTCCCTCCTGTATGTCCACTCTACCACAGGCCTTGGTGTCATCCGCACATAGACACACCCTCCCTTCCAGGCCCACTGCCAAGTCCCCTGTGAACATGTTAAATAGAAGCGGTCCCAACACCGACCCCAGGGTAACTTCATTTATGACACTAGCTTCCCCTGAGGGTACCCTGTTTACCATTACCCTCTGTCTGCCCTCCAGCCAGTTCTAAGACCACCTTATTACTGTCTGCCCCAGCCCCAGACAACCCAGCTTGTGCAGTAACCTCCTGTGCAGTACGGAGTTGAATGCCTTTTTGAAATCTAGGTATGCGATGTCCACCAATTCCCCCTTGATCCACCACTTTGGTAACCCAATCAGAAAACTCTCAGGTTTGCTTGACAGGCTCTGCCCTCTGTGAACCCGTGCTGTCTTTGATGCAGTAGGCAGTGTACCTTCAGGTAGTCTGTGAATCGGGTTTTTTTTTTTTTTCCATCACAGCTTTCTTTTTCTGCCTTACTGTGGCGATTACCGGCGGGGGCATCCAGCCACCGGCCCTACCCGCCGGGAAAGCACCAGGCTCACTCAAATGATGGGGAATCAGGTACAGCTGTCACCAGTCCACTGGAGGGCCTCCCATACCCTGCTCTGCGGACCGGCCCAGACCCGCGCCCCATGCGGTCCACGAGAAGTCCTCTTAGCGAGGCAGAAGTAGCGGCCATTGGCTGCAGTGGCGTAGCCATTTTCCACCACAGTTGAGCCCACGGAGCATGGACGTGCAATGACGTCCAGGCACAATGTGCCGGCGTTTGCCGTGCTCCTCCCCAGATGTGCACCGGCATGTAGTGCCCCTGGGCATCTCCAGGGGCTGCTACAGCGCGGTGGCTTTCCCCAGCCCTCCCTAGGATCAGGAGAGCAGTCTACGGACGCTCGATCCTGATCGTCCCCTGCCAACCCACCAATGGCACAAATCCGTTCCCGAACCTGTCGCCTGCGTGGCATCCAGCACCTCAACCCTCAACGCCACCGGGCCGGCTGTGATTCTATTTTTGAGCAATTTCTCACCCACCACAAATGTCAGGCTCACCGCCCTCCTACTTGCCATGCCCATATTCTCGGCCTCCCCAATTTCAGGCATAAGGCAGTCCTAGTTGGGGGGGGTAGGAGGAAGTAAGCTGTTAACTAGGATCTGCAGCTTATCTATTGGGTAGGAAAATGGGCATACTAGGTGGGCCAAGCAGTCCTTATCTGCCGTCAAATTCTGTTTCTGCAACCTCCTCCTTGTTCACTTGATCCCTCTCCTTTCTCTGCTCCCCCCCACCTCTATTTTCTTTGCCTGTCCGGACCCCCTCGCCTTCTCACTCACCATGCCCCCCGGTTCCTCCCGAATTCCTGGTCCCTGCCTCTTGCCCTTCTCTCTTTCCCACCCTATCAGTCCATGCCTTAGCTACATCCTCTCCCCCAACACTCCTGTCCTCTACCACTAGGTGTAGAGGGTTGAAACTATTTGTGAGCCTAAGACCAGACCCCAGGACTTCTCTCCCCACCACCCCCATCTCGGTTCTCTCTGGACACCCACCTGATGCTTTGGAAATTCCCACCTTTTGTGCCCCCTCTGTCAGGGTCCTCGTGTGCCCCCTGAGTACCCCTTTCCATCCTCCCCTGTGGGAATCCTCAGCACCTGGTGCATCCACATGAGTGACCCTTGCCCCCTACTTCTCCAAACCCCATATCTCCCCCAACTGCCTTCTAATCTCCTCAAACTCCTCCTAAGCTGCGTCAGCTGGTAGCACACTGGGCAACCCCCAAACTTCCAAGCCCAGTCAGGTACCATGGCTGCACCACACCCTGCGCACCCAGCCACCCTCCCAAAGATGCCTGCTCTAGTGACGTGTGGTCCCTTTCCCATCATCATAGCAAGTTTTTAGGTCACAGACTCTCCACATAATGCAAAAACAACCTCACCGGGTTCCCCAATGATCAGAGCTACAAGTGGCTCTACATATTTCAGTACTACCAGGGACTGTATTTAAACAATCCTCCTCACAGCATGCAATTTTGCTTAAACAATCCCCACAGCTTGCAAGGTGGCAGTCCAAAAAACAAATTGAAATTTCTCCAAGGCCACAGGCTCCTTCTAGCCCAGGCCGCTCCTGTCCCCTGACACCTCTCCCAACGGCTGTTTAATAGAGGTTGGGGTTGGAAACGAATGTAGCTCCTCCAGTGCTTTGTTCTGGGCAAGAGGGCTGGGCTTGCCTTTTTGTAGCCCAGCCACGTGTTTGAATCCGGTACCCTGCCCTCTGATAGGGTCTCTGTCCTTTGCTTCCTGTTTCTTCCCAGAAGCCCTGGCCAGCCGCCGATTGCAACCTCCGGGAAGCTGCTTTGCCCTGGTGCCCTCTCAAGTTGCCGATGCAGCCAGCTCCTTCCACCACAGATGCAGTCTCCAGTGTGCTCTACTCTCTGCCGCTCCTCTGCTGCCGATGCGGTCCCCGGGATGCAGCTCCACAAGTAAATACAGCTCCTCCAGTGCTCAGTTCTGGGCAAGGCGGCTGGGTTTGCCCTTTTGTAGCCTAGCTGTGAGTTTGAATCCGGTGTCCTGCTTAACAGACTAATATGATTATACTATATTTGTAACCGGTTTATTTAAGTTTAAATATCTAAATATAAATTGTTTCATGTCTGTCAATATATGTGGGTAGATATAGTGTTTAAAAGTGCTAACAAATCATGTTGAGCACAATCATAAATTCGGGAACAACTGTTAATCCGCCTAAATCATTTTAACTGTCACATAG
Organism: Neoceratodus forsteri; assembly: GCA_016271365.2. NCBI lineage: Eukaryota > Metazoa > Chordata > Ceratodontiformes > Ceratodontidae > Neoceratodus > Neoceratodus forsteri. Next base: position 216,095,260 of record CM057456.1, read on the forward strand.
CCACTTAAGTGTATGTAGTAAGTTACTGCAAGAATTTTGTCAACATGTGTAGTATACCCAGGTATCTGCATTCTACTTATCAGTATCCATTGGTGCTGAAGGTTAGGAGCTACCTCCCCAATTACGTGATGGGTTATATCTTGGCCTGCAAGCTACTATCAGATTTCTTTAAAGTGGTGTGTTGTGTGCAGGGGTCAAAATTAAGTTTTGCAGCCGCTAGCTAGCAGGGCTAGTGACTGGGAAAATCCTGTGGCCCCACAGATGTTTCCGCTGGCCCAGCTGGCGTGCATACTGAAGAGTTGTCTTCTCCAGTACTAGCCCGATAAATCTACCAGTTTTTGGCTAGTGGGCCAGTGCCAATTTTGACCCCTGACTGTGTTGGATGAAAATTAACTGGAAGCTCAGATGTGTCAACAAGTGAGGCTATCAGATGTCCCTGGCTGCTCACTACATGGGTTTTCTGTAGTGGATTGGGGGCACATAATGCCCCTGGGGTATTTTTGCAATACTGAGAGGAGAGGTAGGGTCGCCATATTGCCTTGTAGTGTGCCATTTTTCCCATGACATTGTAGTGCACACTTTAGTAAGTTGCAATTTTCCTCGTTTCCGTGAGCCACTCTGTAATGTCAGGGGTTTTAGGATCCTGCCAGTGGCGTAGCAAAACAGAACATGTTTGGCAGTAGTTAGTGCTCCTAGAGCCCATCTGTGTCCCTCTTTCAAGAGGGCATTCCAAACGTGATCTTTTGAGGGTAGCCCTAGCATTACTAGTGTATCTGTTGGTGTGATTGGTTAAGTATGTCCTTAAAGGTTCTCAAAACTTCCTGCCAAAAAGGGGCAAAGAACAGGGCACTCCCCCAGTAGGCGAGTAATGTTACCCTGTGTCTGCATGCATCTCTGGCATTTGTCCAAGATTGTCAGCTCCCATCTAGGGAGCGGTTGAGGGGTCTTGTGCCATCTGTGCATTATTTTGAATTCTGTAAACCTATTCTTTGTGTCTCTGGCTGTAAGCCCACTATTTTGCCATGTATCCACCCAGTCTTTGGGGAGTATATTTCTGTGGCATTAGATGCTCCATTTTTGGTGGAGGGTTTCTGTATGGTCCGGTTGAAAGCTCAAGAGCCCTTTATATACCTCACTATTTGAAAGAGGTTTGGATGACTTCTGTCCGAGCGCAGCATCCAAAGGTTGTTCATTCCCCAACCTGTACTGTGGTCCTAAAAGGGAAAGTAAGGCTTGCTGGAGTTGGAGGTGTTTCCAGTGCTGTGTTTTGCCCAGTCCAAATTCAGACTGTAATTGTCCGAAGGTTTTTAGATATCTTGTTCCAGAGTCTAGTATTTGGAACAGGCTGTGTAACCCTTTATGAGACCAGCCACACTAGTTTGGGGTGTCTTTTTTTTTTTTTTTGTTTTGTTTTGTTTTTGGGGAGTCTGCCGTCTGGATGTGGATTGTGCCATAGTGGAAGCAAAGATGATTGATTGGTTCCCATTTGGAAACTTTGATGTTTCACCCAGGCAGCCTTGGTGGGGGGTAGTGTGGGATGAGATGTAAGTGCCTTTTGGAGTTTCTGTAACATAATGGCCTCATAGACTCTCTTCCCTAGTACATGAGCTTTGCATTTTGCCCATTTGAAGGCTGTATCCTTGTCTGTTGTGGGCATCATACTGGCCATTTGTGCCGGTAGATAGTGCCTCATGTTTCAAATGAAAATCGGGCAGTTTCCCTCTCCCTTGTTCTTGGGGTTTCATTTGTTTCCTGTAGCTGATCTGGTTGGGTTCAGTTCCCCAGATGAAGGATAACATTAGTTTCTGTAACCTTCGCATGATGTTTTGGCTAATCTGAATGGGGAGGTTGTCCAATAACTATTGTACACAAGGAGCTGCCACCATTATATATGCGTGAACTGCCATCATTTTATGTGCATGAACGCTACCACAGTGTGAGAGTTGTAATCTGCTCTGTCTGTCCAAGTGCTTAACTTGGTCTTTCCGGACTTTCTGGAGATTGAGCGGCTCCAGCTCGGGGATAGTCCATGTAAGCATTCATGCACAACAGAAGAGGACTGTACTAGGGAATTAGTGCCTGGTTCGGCCTCATGTGCCTCCAGCCACCACCGGGGCACTAATTCCCTAGTAGAGCCCAAATCTGGAGTGCATTAATGCACTTGTAACATGGCAAGCACTATAAAAAATAGATTTTACACAGTAACGTTTTGAAAGAAAGATACCTTTTTTTTTTTTTTTTTTTTTTTTTTTACGCGTGCACTTGGTTTGCCAATGATTAAATTGCATTTATTTGATTTTTAACATTTATTAATATAGTGTCAGTAACTTGAAATCCATGTTTATAGATGTTAGGATTTCTTGAGCCAGTGCTGGTAACTTTCATCTACACTGTAAAACTTTTCAAAGATGCTTAAATCATCTAGCTAAACTATTCAAAAAACATTTTCCTAACAGTCTGTGAACTGGTGAATACATTATTTTACCAAAATGATCTGGGGCCTGGGGGAGAGGACCTATGAGGAGAGGCTCAAGGAGCTTGACATGTACACCCTGGAGGAGAGGAGGGACGGGAGAACATGATAGAGGTCTTAAGTACATGAAAGGGATCAATAAAGGAGGCCCAGTCAGGGTGTTCCAAAGGAAGGAGGGTGGGACAAGAGGTCACGGGTGTAAGCTGGAAGGGGGCAGGCTCAGAGGGGAGAGGAGGAGATGTTTTTTTTCACTAAAGGGGTGGTGAAGCCATGAATGCACTGCCCAGGGAGCTGGTAGAGGTGGAGACTGGACAGGTTTAAATAGGGATGGGACAGGTACAGGGGGAGAGTAAATTTGACCAGGCCCAATACAGGTGGAACATCTGGGACTGAGGACAGTATAACCCAAGGTGGGGGGGGGGAGGACACCAGAATCAGCCCTCAGTGCGGGTGCTGAAAATCGAGCAGACTCAAGAGTGACCGTTGGGCCTATTCTGCTGGCATTTTGGTATGTTAGTATATTTGTGCTCGCTAATAGAGTGAGCTATGCATGGCGCTCCTTTTGCATAATTAACTCCCACACATTGTCTGGATTACTTCAGAAAACACAGGTACACATTTCATATGCTGACATACACTTTCTGCTGCTACTTGGTTAAATTGCTAGCTTTGTACTGTGGCACTGAACTCGCTTCTCCCTTGTCATTTTGGAGTGACCGCTCGAATTCCACGAGGTGGGTGGGAAATTACACGCCCTCTTAGTTTATTCTTGGGTGGTTGCAATTTTAATGTGGTTGAGCACAGTACTACACTATGAAGTGGGCATTAATAGGGAATTAATGCCCGCGTCATTTTGTAGCATGTGTGATGTTTGCATCAATGCTATTACTGTATTCTTTCTCTCTCCCCCCCAAGCTGGTCTCTGGGCTTTCTTACTCCTGGGGTGTACCTCCCGACACCGATAGGCAGGCAGGAATCGGACCTTTGCAGGAGGGGACATCCAGCCCTCCACTTCCTGTCTCCCTTAGTTTACTTCCTGCCTGCCATAAGGCAGGTTCTCTGCATGGGCTTTGCCACTACTGTGGCAGAGCTGAGGACGCTAAACTGTAAGTTCAGTCTATTTCTATTTTGAGAAGAGGCTTGGCAAGGGGAGCTTAAATTCTGCATTGTCTCATAGTTTCTGGAGGGTCCCCAGTCTCAGCCATGCATGCTGCACAGACTGGACCCCTTCTCTTCTACTCTTTCCCGTGCTTTGAGGCACCCCCCCCCCCCAGCGGTTCGGTGAGAGGCACAGAATTCACTCCAGGATTACTACTGTAGGGTGGAGGACCTACAGCTCAGGCTGCCGACGCAGCAGGTTCCTCAAATTATTTTCAGCAATCTTGTCAATTTTATTTTTGGCTCCGGAGAGCCGCGCTTCACTTCCCCACCGGCGGCCCTACTGCTCAGGCCACCGACGCAGCAGGCTCGTCACCGCGAGGGAGGCCACCAGGAGCGATCCCACCACTACAGTAGCGGGAGATTCATTTCCAGTAGGAGCTTGATTCCTGCTTGAGAATCTGTTCGGCTCAGGAGGAGCCACTTGGGCAGAAACCGCGCAGCAGCATGAGCTTGATTTCAGCTCGGGATGAGCTGTGCTACAGCCCTAAGCACAGGGCAGTAACCAGTCTGTTCAGGTGGAGCCATTCTCTGCCCTTTGACTTGGGAGCAGCCACTCTCAGCCCCTTGGCAGGCACCGGCAGTAATGGTTTTCGGGCTCGCCGACGACCAGTGTGGGATCTATCTTGGAAGCGGTTGCGCTTCTAAACAGCAGGCGTGTCATTTGGGCTCAGGGAGAGCCGCACTACTGCTCCATCTTCGTCAGCACTTAGAGCTGAAACGCTCCACAGTAGCAGGGGTTTCACTAGCGGGAGCGCTCCACAGTAGGCCAATGCTCCGCAGTAGCAGGGGTTCACTTCGGCTCAGGAGAAGCCACGCTACAGCCCCTCATCGTTAGCATTCTTCATCGTGGGTACTCTCAGAGCGGCAGTGCTCTGCAGCAACAGGAGCTTCCTTTCAACTCTGGAACAACCGCGCTACAGTACCTCCCAATGGCCAGGACAGCTCAGGCAGTCAACTCCATAGCCGAGCTGGCTGCGTGGTGTAGTGGTTTGATCCATTGCTTCTGCAGTCAGAGGTGCTGGGTTCAGATTCTGGTGTAGGCAGTAGTGTCTCATTTTGCAGTCTCCTTCCCATCAGGCCCCAGGATGCACACCGAGGGGAACCAACCAGAGCGATTGTGCCCCCCTTACTACCCAGCTTGTTGGGGTACTTTAAATAGGGGCTCATACACCCTTCCGTTCAAAGTCTGAAGGGCTGTTGGGAGCAAAGCACAAATCCTTACAGGGCGGTCATGGCCACAGACATAGTCCCCCCCCCCCCCGGGGTCCCTTTCTCTGGCTCGCTATGCCTAAGTGAGACAGTTGCAAGGGCGGTGGAGGTCCAGAGACATCCACCCTGCTATCACAGGATCCAATTCTGGGCAGTGCAGACCCATCAGCCTTCTCCTCCAAGGGACAGTGGGGCTTACCAGCAGGCTTAGCCCTCAAGCCTAAGGACCTTCGCCATCAACTCATCATGCCCTGGCCATCATACCTCAATCTCCGTAATAGCTGGGAGGGTCCATGGGATGCCCACCCCATGCCTACTCCCAATCGTCTCTCCGGAGGGATATTGTTACTCTTGACATGCTAATAGCACCAGTCCGCCAGAGGTCAGTTAGTCTCCCCAGAGGCAGGGGGGCTACTGAGTGGCATTTCTGTCCCAGACGGCTCTCCACCCAGAAACTTAGCCTTGGATGATCTGGATTACTTCATGGGTGAGTGAGGACTCTCACTTGAAGTCTCCTTCGGCAACTCCTAAACCTCCAACCAGACTGGCATCGGCTACCAAGCAACAGGGAGAACTTGTATATTTACCTCGGGGTGGGGCCCCAGGACCCGGGGGACACGAAGGTGGAGGCATCCCTCGTAGAGACTCTCTTAGTCCTCCACTCCTCCCTTAAAGCAGCTGCGAACAACCTGTTCTACACCACTGATGTGGCATTCCAGTGCGCTGATGAGCCACATATAAGCAGGCCCAGCCAATCTGTTTTCCGCATGAGCTGCAATACCATGGGCCCCTATCCTGGCATTCCAGCATGCTGACGAGCCAGATGTAGATGGCCCACCCTGCAACAGCTTCAGAACGGGACTGTTCTAGGCATTATCAGCAGATATGTTGAAGGAGGCTGCCAGTTGCGCTGCAAGTGCCATGCTTTTAACTCACCTCGACAGACCTAAGGCTGCAGGGCTTGGCAGGCGGACTGGTCACCAAAGCTCACTTGGCGAATGCCCCCGACAAGGGAGAGCTCCCGTATGGATAGTCTTAAAATGGGGTGGTAAAAGATTCCAGAGGGGTGCCGAAAACCTTTCTACCACAATTCAGGAGCACGTCAGACCCTGGACATAGGGATCCAGTCAGTGTATGCAAGCCCATGCATACTCGGAGGACAATTTAAATCTGCCTTGGCAGACGATACTGGGTCATTTCTATCACCCAGCAGACACAAAAAGGGTGTTTTCTGGCATCCGTAGGTTTGCAGGATGCCTATTTATCCTTCCCACTCAGTAACGTCACGCGCACGATCTCCGGTTCAGAGTGGTGCATTGGGGTCTTCTTCGGACCCGCGGACAGAATCGAAGGTGCCCGTACTGGTCATAGTTCACATAAAGGACCCACAGCTCAACCAAACATTACAAGCAGTGGCAGAGGTGGTCTGGTACCTGCCGGCACATGGTTTTCTCATCAACTGGAGAAAGAGTTCCCTAATTTCAAACCAGATCTTGATCCTTCTGGGGGCAGACATAGTGACATAAGGATTTTCCCCCCGAAAACTAAATTCCAGATTCTGCTAAAGCTCATCAAGGAGTTTAACTCCTTATTTATTTATTTCTCCTAGAGCTCATTGAGACAGAGGGAACCCTCCCTCCAGGGACGGTCTCGGAGGACAGAGATCATAAAGGGTCACGAGTTAGACCATCCTCACCAAATCCGAATTGCAACTGATACAAGCCTCATGAGCTGGGGTCGGCTCACCTGCTTCAACTGTTGGCACCGGGCAGGTGGTTGCTGTTAGAGGCGCAAGGTACAGCATAAACATTCCCGACGTGAACAGTAGGCCACGCCCTGAGGCACTCTGAGCAGCAGTTCCCCAATCAGGATAGTTTCGTTCCAGCCGACAGTAACAACCATCGGGGTGGCACAAGAAGCTTTAAATGCTAAGGGAATCTCTTCTTTTTCAGTGGGCCTCGCACTAGTGAGTGAGTGAGGCATTTACCAAGGCAGGTAAACGACATGGCAGACTAGCTTAGTAGCAAGGTTGGTCAACCATGGGAATGGGAACTGAAGGATAGTGCCCCCTACATCTTGGCAAATCGGTGGTGACAATCCTCAGACAGATCTTTTCGCTTGGTGGCAGAACTCCAAGGTAAGCAATTCTGCTCCCTGGCCAAGGATGAACCAGTGGTGGCTCAGGACACCTTTTTTTCTCCTGAACTGGGATGAGTTTAGTCTCGTGTATGCCTTTTCTCCAATACCGCCTCTATCAAGAGTCCTTCACAAAGTGTTTTGGGGGACAGGACACTCGTGATTCTAGTCTGCCCCTTATGACTTTTCCGCACATAGTTCCTGATTATCATTTGTTTATCAAAGTCGTTCACGTCTAACATTCAAGTTCAGCCTGGGCATTCTCCATCAAGGTCTGGCCCGGCGTCACATTTAAACAACTTATCTATAGAGGCCTGGAGATTGAGAGGGAAAAACTTTTAAGGAGCTCGGCTACACAGCTCCGGTTTTTGACATGAAGGGGAACTTATGTCTCATCTTCCTTCAGTGTGTATTATTGAATTTAAAAAAAAAAAAAAGTGGTGGTTCTGGCTTAATTCAAAACGCCTATAGAACTATCCAATATAATTGCCTGTTCTACTGCAGTTCCTTTCAGATGGATGGACAAAGGATGCAATCGGCCACCTTACAAGTTCAGTTTATTTATGCACTGGGGGCACTCTTGTTGTACGGATTTAGGGGAATCATTGTATACATATGCTCATGTGTGTAGGTTTCTAAAGACAGTAGCATTAGGTTGCGTTCCAACCCACCAAATCTACCACCTTGGAGTCTTAATCTGGTTCTCAAGGCTATGGCCAAGGCCCCCCTTAGAGCCTATCAAGATGGTATCCATCATGCATTTCAGCATAAAGATCACCTTTTTTTCTCATAGCTGTTGCTTCAGCCAGGAGAATCAGCAAACTGTAAGCATTGCTTACACAAGCACTATGCACCGTTTTTCCATCAGGCTCGAACAGTTCAAGATTTTTGGCCGAAGTTCTGCTTGCCCTACATTAGTCAAGGGTTCTTTCTTCCTTCCTTGTGCCCACTCTCCAAAAGCAATAAGAAAGGGAATTGCATCCTTAGATCTGGGAGGTGTCATAGCAACATGGAGGTTGAGGGCAGATGGGGACCTAGTGGCCCATCCAATCTGTTGCCCCTGACGAAAATGTATATTGAGAGAGGAAGCTATTCGCAAAACTTTATAATTGTTCATGCCAGCTATGGGCCAAACTTATGGGTAACAAGGATTCAAAAGGCCCTATGGCCAGTCTGATTCTATCAGCCACTTCCATGGCTTGTGATCATGCCGGGGTAACTTGCACGGGCCAGGGAGAGCCCATTTCAGCAGAGCTATGGCCCCTTCGTGGGTGTACTTCAGAGAAGCTTCAACAGCACACTTATGCAAAGCTGCCACATGATAATTCATTCACACATCTTTACAATTTTAATTGCTGGTAGTGCTGCCCTCTGATGTGGCATCCTTGGCTGCAGAGTGCTCCAAGCGGTGCTGGATCCTTAAGGGTTTCTGACAGTCTTCCAACCCGGGACATCTGGGGACGTACTGCTTTTGTATATCCCAGGAGTAAGGAAGCCTAGAGACCAGCTTAGGAGAGAGAAATTGAAATTTAAATACCTGTAAATTTTCTCCGGGCTTCGGATTCTCTCCCAGAATGTATATAGTTGGCTGGCCTCTAGGGTAGGCCATATATGCATTGAAATTCACGTTCTTATTTTGTCTCCAACTTCTAATAGTATTGCCACATTGGACTGCTTTAGGAAGAACTGAGGGAGACAGGAAATGGAGGTCTGGATGTCCCCTCCTGCAGAGGTCTGATTCCTGCCTGCCTGTCGGTGTCAGGATGCACAGCCCAGGAGTAAGGAAGCCCGGAAACCAGCCATCAGAGAAAGAAAATGTACATGTATTTAAATTTCGATTTTCAGTGTGTTAGTTTTTTTTGCCATGTTACAATAAAGTTTACACCCAGATACTTAATGAACTGTTGGGCAGACGGAAGGCCCCACAGAAAGTTTCTCTAGTTGCACCACTTCATCTTGCAACCCCCTTCCAATTTGCACCAGCTTATTGGGCCAACGAGACTATTTTTGAGAAATATTTTTGTTAAAAACATGTTAATGTGCCCTCAGTCTGGGAAGGGAAAATGGAAAAAACAGATTTTAAGATTATGCCAAACAGAACTGACCATTTCTGAGAATGGAAAATCATTGCCTCTACTATAGGGGTGTGTTGTCTTTGTGTGTTTTTTTTTTTTTTTTTTTTTGTTTTTTTTTTGTCTTTCCTCTTCAAGTCTCCAGATTGTGGGGGAAATTTAGCATAATTTTGAAATTTCCTGTAATTAAGGGACTTGCTCTTCTCTACACATTGTCAGAAAATGTTCCACAGTTGGCAGGACTTTGGCTGCTTTAACAGACTATCTGTGAGATTTCAATCGGGTTAGTAAGATTTTTTTACTAGCTGCCTTTGTAGTGGTGCATCTGGGGTACCTGATCCAATCCTAGTTCTGCTCCGTTCCTCCTGACTGGCTAGCAAGCACACAATGAGTGGCACACTCTACCACAGAGAAGGTAAAAAGATTTGTATTGCAGTAATGTAATCAGGCTGTCTGGCAACCTGCGCTTTTGGCCTGACTGATTAAATTACTGCATTGAATTTATTTTTCTGTGGCTACTAATGTTTGCTCAGAGTTCTTACAACTCTGAGCAGCAGCACTCTGCAAATCCTCTGTGTGGTTTAGTCAGTCTATTTCTTTTAATGTACACCCTGATCTCTTGTGGTGTGGCATCCCTCCCCTGTCACTATCGGATTCCTTTCTCTGGTGTCCAGTGCTTCCCCTCACCCATTCATTGTTTTCCCCTACCCCAGATAGTTATGCAAGTAAGAGATGACAGCATGACCTGCTGTGTGTGGTTATAATGCAAGGGAACAATAGTACACGCCTTGGGCAGTTGTTAGGCATGAGGAGTAGCTGAGTGCTACATTCACCAAAGGAGTGCATTATTCCCTTATGATTGCACACCCTGGAGTGATCACACTTACAAAATGGGCTTTTGTTTTAAAAATGTACTTCAGGTGAGATGTGCAGTTGTCAGAAAAATAATCAACCATATGGCATGTTTTAAACAATGAGGTTGCATATTTTCATAGCCCAGTTTATAATTCTCCTGCCATGGTGTCCAGAGGTTTCTGCACACTGCTAATCATCCAGTGCTGACACACCCCACCCCTGCCAATCTGAGCCAGGTCTGGGTCCGTTTCAGACATTTTATGATTGTAGAGTTAGGAGGGAGTGGGCCAGCGATGGCTCATTGAGTCCACAGGAAATTACTAAGGTAAAAATAGTCAATTTTACCATAGTTATTTTTTGCTTATATTAACACGTTTAGTAAAGGAGCCTAGATGCTTCCTTACTAGTGTGTTTTGGTTTTTTAACAAGAAACATGACTTGCTGCTTTAAGACGACTTGGGAGCCTGTCAGTCATTTGGAAGCTAAAGGCACATTGGACAGGAGGCTTGGTTAACATCTGTAGAATAGGAAGGAAGATTGTAGGTAAGCATGGGTGTAACCATCTATGCATTGGTACTGGATGGGAGTACTAGTGGAATCTTCTCTGAGGTTTGGTTTAGCCAGCTCAACGGGCCACAGAGGTGGCAGTAGTTAGTGTGGGGTTAAAACCTCTTGCCATGTTGGTTTATATTTATTGCTCTGCTGTTCGTTAAGCAAGTATATAATGACAGCTGCACCCCGGAAACTATTTTTTCAGTTTTGTTACGCTGATGAAATAAAAGGAACAATGAAACTATTACATTTTTTTTGTAGCACTACTGTGAAAATTCTTTATAGATAAACCAAGGTTTAATTTAAGAGTGCCAGTTGCAGCACTTGCATTGGTGCTAGTTTTTTGCAACCACTGCAGTGCAGTGTCCTCCATGCAACAGTTCATGTTGCTGCCACTAGTGGAGATGCATCTCCCCACACCCCCTTTAAATACAGCCGCTAAGATCTAGATTCATATTGGAGGTTAACGGTGCAGTTAAGCATTCCTTAATTTGAAATGTTGTGGGCCCGCTGCTTTTAACTGTCAATAAGAAAGCATTTGCAGTAGAATATCTTTGCACTCTCAGTAGGCTACTCCAACAGTACTTTCCCCGAAATGCAACTAGCATCAAAAAAATATTCTGGGAAAACTGAGGCAGTGTTACGGTTTAGAGGAAACTCTCAAAGCCATCCAGCCTGAGCCTGTAGGAAGGAACAGTTTACCAGTGTAGGTAGGGTGCTAAAACCACAAGCTTGCATTTTTAATTCCAGCTGCACATGCCCCAGCACTTCAGTCAGACTTTGCACCCCCAGCACCTTACCTGTCATATTCCCTCTACAAGGCCCCCTGGCTGCACTGTCTCCGCCCTCGCCACCCTCCCCCCATATCTCCACTCCTTCTCCCGCCCCAACCACCTCCGCTCCCCCTTCCCTCCCCTCGATCTCTTACCCTCACTTCACCCCCCTTCCCTTGTCTTGCTCATAGCTCAAGTCTTTGTACTGGTTATTACATGTCTGTAAGTCGATGACTATATGTTTGTAACTAAAAATGATGACTGTTGCACACGCTGACGTGGAATCTTTGTAAAAGAGCCTCAGCTCAAAGGTATTGTAATCCTAGATTGAAAGAAATAAATAAAATAAATAATTGGTTGTGTTGGAGTGGTAGGTATATTCAGGGTGCGAAATTCCTATACCTTAGGTGCCACAGGGCAGGCACTTTTGTCTTGGGACACCTGCAGCTCCTTAGTGCCTGCCCTCTGGGGCACCTAAGGTATTTGGGGTTTGCTTTGCTGACCTTACCAGCACTTTTCTAATTACTGCACCTTTAAGATGCAGCTCTCAATCCCAGACTAAACTTCGGTGATCAGCATTGTGCGAGCCCTCGTACAATGCTTCCGGGATTGTTGACATTTGGCCAGGATGTGCAGAAGTGATTGTACACCAGCAGTTGCAGTGGGAGCCCAGCAAGACTGTTCAGAGTTCTGTGACTATGGTTATGATTACCACGTGATGATAAAGGGCTCCCACTTGCACAGTCTACACAGCAAAATAGGCGGGAGACCAGTGTCTAATGTGGTGGCGCGAAGCGCGGGCAAACTTAGGCACAGCACAGATAATGTACAACTGGGACTTTCAACGGAGTGTACTCGCCGACCAGCAAGTGTTGTTCCTGCCATCTATGAGTGGACCGGTACTGTACTCCTGAGCCGCAGAATGAATGGAAATACACAAGGCTCCAAAAAAGGCTTCTTTAATTATCTTCAGCGATTTAAATCACCTGGGAGATAGAAGTTCTGTACTTCCATTCATTTTTGTGGCTCAGAAGTGCAGTACTGTACCTCTCAGCAGTATGTACCAGACAAGTCAGCTTTTGGGCTCCTTATAATTTTTTAAGAACAGTCACACTACTCTGGTGCTAGAAACAAATATGTGTATGAGTCTTTACTCTCCCCCAAACTAACTCATGCTGAAGTCTTGCCCGCTCCTTCCAGGTCTAAGAAGTACAACTAACGGATTAACCACAAAAGACAGCCTTATTAAAGCAAGTTTGTACCTGAGCTTTTTGAATTGATTATAGGTAGTGTACCGGCCTCTTCTAACAGCAAAAATTCAGTTTCAAAATAAAAATGCTAATGTTGTACCATGAATAAGTTCATTTGAGAGCATATAAATAAAGAACTGGTTAAGAATTGGTGATAAGTGCAGAACTACATAGAAAAGACCTGTAGACTGTTTGGTGAGGCAGTTATTTAACCGTTCTGTTATTTAACCATAACCGTTCCATTTGGGGATTTGGTCCATTTTGTCCGGCGACAAGAGTTCTGAATGACCGTTTCAGTAACTGTCTTTTGTCCCCGCAACGTAATGTCCTCAACTAATTAACTGCGACATTATGTCGGGGGACCAAACGTCGGTACACGGCTAAGAGAGGACTCCTATAGCAGTATTTGGTAGTCAAACATGGCTCAGCAGACTGCCATCATTTGGCCTCTCTGCTCCTCCATGAATTGCTAAAACTATCTGCCAACCTGTCCTCAACATCAACACTACAGAAATAAATCACACAGTTTTCTTTTTCTTGAGTTTGTTGTGGAAAACAGCAATGTTATAGACCAAACTTAATTCTAGTTTAGGTAGCCTCACTCTAAAAATGAACAGTCCTTTGGAAACTGACATTATGTAATGAAACAAAAACATTGGGGCGGCATGTGAATAATTTATTGAGCATGTATTTTTATTGCTTACACGCCTGAGTGGGCATGTACTTTTTTCACTAATTTCATACTCTATATGTATACCCTCGAGGAAAGGATGGAGAGGGGGGGGGAAGTACCTCAAGGGAATCACAGTCCAAGAGGGTAGCATCTTTCAGAAAAAGATGTGCAAGAACAAAGGGGCACAAACTGAAGATAAAGGGGGACGGCTCAGGGGCAATGTAAGGAAGTATTTGTTCACAGACAGGGTAGTGGACGCATGGAACAGCCTTCATGAGGAGACTGTGGGTTCAAAAACAGTAGGGGAATTCAAGAATGTATGGGACAGGCATAAAGCAATTCTTGTGGGGGGGGTAGGAGGAAGTAGGCTGTTGGTTAACTAGGATCTGCTTCTTATCCAATAGGTAGGGACATGGGTAGACTGGGTGGGCCGAGTAGTCCTTGTTTGCCATCAAAGTCTATGTGGAGGGCTTGTAGCTCACTTACCCGTTTGACAGATATCACTGCCACCAAGAAAACTGCTATCCAGTTGACATACTTCAGTGCAACAGTTGTCATGGGTTCGAAAGGAGCCCCCATCATCTGGGAATTGCATCATTTTTAATCCCAGGGAAGGACCGGTACTCTCACTGGAGGGTACAGGTGGCCTAGGCCTTTGAAAAACTTGTGAGGCTACTGACCTGTCTTCACCAGATGATGTGTAAGCTGACACTGATGCCAAGCATACCTTCAGTGTTGAACGTCTTAGGCCCAAAGACTGGAGGTGAACTAGATAGTCCAGTATTTCAAGATGGCTGCTGGGCTGTGCGTGCTGCTGGCTGCAGAGTTGTGATCTGCAGTATGTTTTCAATTTATTTATTTATTTTTTTTATTTTGCCTTTGAGGTTTTAGTTCTTTTCGCTTGTTTAGTCCGTTTGAGCACTTAGGTTTTGCATTTGTTTCATTCAGTTTTTTCCCCGGGCTGGTTGGAGGACTCTTGCTATTTGTGAATTGAGAGGAGGAGCGTGCTTTCGATCCGGTGACAAATTTCAACCCCAGAAGCTCTGGTAAACTAACTTTGAGTTGCTCGTCTCCAGAGTGTGAGGCTCCGCTTTGTCACTGTACAGGACTTGTAATCGATGTTCCGGTCCGGAGTTTTGAGTTGGACATTGTTGGTATCCTGCTGCACTAGTTGAATTGGGGGATGTGCAGTGGAGTGTAGAGTTCCTTGCCCTGTTGGTCCAACTGTTTGGGTTGAAATTTATTCTGGGTCCTGCTGGGATTTTGTTGGGACGAGGAGAGGGTGCCCCTGTGGCTGGTGCTCCATTGCAGAAGCTGTCACGGAGGTGGATGCAGAGTGGACTGAGGGCTCGTGGTCTCAAGGATTTCTGCAGGATGCTGTTTTTTTCCCTGGACTGAGGATACTTTGTCTTTGTGTTGGATTTGAGCCGGGGAACAATTAGACTGTTTGGTTCCTGAGGGCTGTGATTTTTATGAAGACAAATTCAAAGAAGCCTGTGCCTTGTGAATGGTAAAGAGTGGGGGATTTACTAAATCTGTTGTGGATTCTAAGGTGAACGTGACTTTTCTTTAAGATCAATTTGAGGTGCGTCGTCCTGCTGGGCCTCACCTGGCTTGTGGTCTGAAGGGGGCATTTGGGAGCCTTTGGTCAAGGAATTAACTGGGGTTCTCTGCCCCCAGACCTCCAAATAGGGCCACTGTTGTGGTCTGATTTTGGGTGTTGTATTGGTCCAGTTTATTTCATGTGTGGTTGCCCACCTTATTCAGATCGTGGATGGACCTGCCTGATTTCTGGATTTGGATTTTGGACACCCTCTGAAATGATCTGTATGTGTTTTTTTTTGTTGACTTCAAACCTGCGTATAAATCCATTTCTGTGCCTGGCAATCTGAAGACGTTTATTTATTTGGACATCCGAGGTGGTGAGAGGACCTTGTGTCTATTTTAATTTGGACTGTACCCTTTTCCTGGGTCGTGAGAGGACTGGGGGGAAGGGACACATTATTTGTTTAAAGTTTAAAATGTTTTATGATCTGTTGTTTTTATATCTTGCAGTGAGTGCTTGTTTTGTTTTGTTTTTCCCCCTCTCCTTGGCTGTGAGAGCTGGGGGAGGTAAATAAAAGAAAATTATTTTTGCGTTGTAGGGGTGGTGAGAGAACCCTTACATTTATATTTATATATTTTTGTTTATATTTTATTTGTAAGTCTTCATGTCCAGTCCAGACTCTGTTTTCTGTGAGGTGAGACTTTTTTTTGTTTGTTTTTGATTCTGTTTGTTTATGTTGGCTAAGCCTGGGATTATTTGGTTAATTTTATGCTGTTAAGATTGATTATTTTAGTGTTTGGGGTTTATTATTTTGTTTTTGCTTTGTTTAGCAGTGACATGTGCCGGCCTTCAGTCCCCACAGTGGGGGTGCTATTCATCCTCCTCTCTTCGCGCCCTCCGCCCTTTTTATACTCCTCCCCTACAGTTTGATACTTCCCAGTGCTGTAGAGCATTGGGAATTGTTCGTAGGAGAGTGAGAAGGGCGGGGGTGTGCAAACAGGTGAGGATGAATGAGGGGGGGCCACCGTATCAGGGTTAAGTCCAGAATGCGCCCTGGGGTGAAATGGAACCCACATCATGGTTTACCATGTCTGGTGCCCATACCCAAGGGCACTACTGAATTTAGTAGGCAGATAGGCCTGACAGCCTCCGAGGTTCGTCCAGCTCTGGCGGTGTTATGCAATGTCAAGTCCGTCCGGAATAAGACTGGCATTATTGCTGATCTTGTTGGCTCGGCTGACTTGGCTTGCATCACCGAGACCTGGCTGGATGAAAATTCTGGCCCCACATTGAAGGCCATGACTCCGGCCGGGTACACGGTGATACACCACCCAAGATTGGACCGCAGGGGAAGGGGGGGTTGTAGTCTGTTTCAAGACTGAATTGGGCCTCACGAGTGTGGTAGTGGGTGAGGCTGAGTCCTTTGGGTGCACAGTTGTAGCGGGTGTAGGTCGAATCGTACTCATCTACTGTCCACCCGGCGATGGGACACGCTTCTTACAGGAAGTAGCAGACTTCATCGTCGACATGTTGTTTGAGTCACCCAGATTGATGGTTCTGGGTGACTTCAATGCCTGGGTTGACGATGAACTCTCACAATTTGGTAATCACTTCTCCAATTAATGTCCTCTTTGGGCCTCACACAGGTAGTTTCCACTGCTACTCATAAATCTGGACACTCTCTGGACTTAGTCTTCCTGTTAGGGATTGATGCATCTGACGGGGCGGAACCAGTCGCCTAGTCAGACCACTATACCATGAGGTTCAATTTTTGCACCCCCCTGAGAAGGCCTTCCCCTGTGGAGATGGTCAGGTACCGCCCATTATGGAATATTACTTCCCAAGGCTTTGCTGCGGTCCTTGACCTATCATCCCCCATGTTGGCTAGCAGTAATTCAGAGACACTGGTGTCTGCCTATAATGTGGCCCTTACAGTGGCCCTGGATCTTATTGCTCCTGTTCGTGAGCACCCCTTATCTCTTGACCCCAGGTCCCCTTGGTTTGATGGGACATTGAGGGAGATGCGGAGACAGGGGCGAAGGTACCAAGTCCGCCCTTGAAGCCAACCACCTTAGATTGATGGAACATTCTCTTTATCTGTCAATCTGCAGTCACCCATAAGAAGGCAGAATTCCTGTCCAGCGAGATTGCAGTTGCTTAGAATCTACCGGCTCAGCTGTTTTGGATTGTAGACGGACTGTGCAACCCAGCCTGTCTGCAAGTTCGAAAAGCCTTTTTGCAATTAGAGTGCGAGAACCTTGCTAGTTACTTTGCAACTAAAGTGGCTGACATCGAGAGATCACGTGATGCAGAGTTCCTGGCAGCAGCATTGAAGCGGAGCTCCAACACCTCGCCTCTCTAGCTGTTAAATTTTAGCGAATAATAACCTCCTGTGACAGTGTTTGCAGTTACTTGGCTTTTTCTGGAAGGGTAGCGCCACAATATTGAGGCAATTAGCCCTGTAATTGTTGGTGTTGAGAGGATGGAGTCTGATATGAAGCAGGCCTTACCCAGGCATACTCCAATGGCCTCTCCGTAGAAGTTACCGAAAAAGCAGTGTGCTCAAGGGGCTAAAGCAGGGAAAGTGACACCCTCATCTCCATCTACTTCCCTGTTAACCGAGGATCATTTTTTTTTTACAAGAAATGCTTACATTTCGAGAGACTCTTTCAGATATCTCCTCAGAGTTGAAATCCCTACGTAGTGATTTTACCGGTCTTGCCAGAAGGATAGGGGATACTGAGGCTCGAATGGTATCGGTGGAGAGAGAGAAAACTGAGCCTGGCCTGACACAACTGCACCAACAAATACACAGACTGCAGTTGAAGTGTGAAGACCTAGACGGCAGGAGCAGATGGAAGAACATAGTGATCCTCGGCTTGCCTGAATCAGAGGAGGGGCCAAATAGTGGGGCCTTTTTGCAGAGGTTTCTGCAGAAAGTGGTGGGCCCTTCTCCAATAAACGCCAGCTACCAGATCGAAAGAGTACATCGCTCCCTCGGACCACAACCTCCACCAAACGCCCAGCCAAGGCCAATCATTGTGAGGTTTCTGAGCTTTATAGAAAAGCAACATGTGATTGATGAAGCAAGAGAGTTGCAAAGTATCAAATGGGAGAATGCTACTTTAAGAATTACCCAAGATCTGCCTCGGGAGACTTGCTTGAAACGGGCTGCCTATCATGCCACAGTTAAAAAGCTTATTGCAGTGGGCATCCCTTTCCGTATGTAATACCCAGCTAAGCTTCAAGTTTCTGTGCAGGGATCCTGGTTTTCATATGACACGCCGGAACAAGCCTCCTCGGATCTTTCAGCAAAACTACCTGGTTTGTTCAAGGATGACTGAACTCTTATAATGTCTTTAACAGTTTGACTGTTACTCGGTTTAATTTTTGTTGGTGTTTACTTGTTCCTTCTGTGCCGTGGGAGGTACCAGTGGGGGAGCTTGGTGGTATTCCGGGCCTGGTTGCTTGATGGGGGCAAAGCCAAATGATGTCCGGTAATGCTCCTGGCCACTAGAGGGCATTGGGAACCTTTGTTAGCAGGCACTGCTTCCCAGGGGGCTATATTCTGAGCCCACGGGGTGTACCCTTCTCAACTTCCCCCCAGCTAACCCGTTGATGGAGTGTCCGCTGGCTCAGGTTTGTTTTATTAGTTTTTCCCTCATGGAATAGAAAGGCCCTTGCATTATTCTGCCGCATTAGCGCTAGAGGGTTAGGTCAAAGGTGTGTGTAGTGTGCTCACACCAGCGAACAGTACCTGCCAGTTAAGATGCGGTTTCCTGGCTGCTAGTCAAGCTGGAGTTTGTTACAACTATCAGCTTTGGCAGGTTCGGGATAATCACTGACCTTTTTTTTTTTTTTACACGGTTAGGAGTAGCCAAGAGGCTGCACATTCAAGGGGGTTATGTGCAAGTAGCACTGTAAGGGACGCAGTTTTGTTTCTCCGAGGCCAGTATTGATTAAAAAGGGGCCTCATGTTCAGGTAGACCGTCCACCCTTATAGTGCCTCTCATAGTTGGGGAGGGGGGGTGGAGTGCTCTGATCGTGCGGTCAGGGAGGCTGCTCGATGTACTAGGTTGGGGGGTGGATGGCGTCCTGTTTACTTTTTATGTACGTTTTATTTTACAACTTACAGCTAAGGCCATCAGGGTTCGGCCACCCATATATGCTGCAATATGGTAGGCAGTGTTTTCCATTTGGTCGGGTGGGCCTATTGTAAATAGTCATAGGGGGTTGTTGGGGGAAGGTAGGGTTGGGGTTTTAGGGACATTACAAGTTCGGCTCATTCTGTGTTATCCGCCACGGAACACTGGTTCCATTGCTTTGAGTCTACACGGTGAAGGATGGCGAACTTTCCTTTAATAAACGGGATCTGATGTTAGGGTTTAGGTTTAGAGTGGGATGGGGGGGTTGGGGGCATGTGGACAAACTGGGCATTTAACAAGTATTGGCTTGGTATTAGGACAAAGTCTTACGCTTTACATATTGTTTGGGGTAGTTTTTTGGGGAGGAGGGCTGGAGTGTGCCATAGGGTAGATGGGGTTATGCTTAGCTCATTAAGAACACTACAAACTTCTGGCATTAACTATGGCTAGTTTTCCCATAAAAATTACCTGGAATGTTAGCGGAGTAAGGGACGTCTTGAAACGGGTACAAATACTTAAGCACTGTGTTCTTCTAAATGCTGACATTATCCTAGTTCAGGAAACTCACTTGACTAATTCTGAATCATTATCTTTACGTAGACAGGGGTATCTCAGGTTTTCCCAGCAGGTTGTTCATCCTCTAGTCGGGCGGGTGGCTATTTTAGAATTAATGTTACGCTGGTGGTGGACACAATGTTCACAGATCCTGGTGGGAGGTATGTATTAATCAAAGGTATTTTAAATAACATAACGGTGGTTTTTGGTTCAGTTAATGGTCCGGTGGGTGGGGTCCCAAGTTTCTTGATGGATCTGGTTGGCAAGGCTCCTACCGGCCCCTGTGGTTCTAGGGGGAGATTGGAACATTCCTCCAACTTAAGATTTAGACAGGACCTATAGGCTGCTGAAGCCACCTTCGTCTTCTCAGAACGCCCTGCAAGATTTTATGGTTATGTTGGGGCTGGCTGACCCGTGGCGCCTCCTAAATCCCACGTAGCAGTCATACATTTTATTCAAGTATTCACCAGACCAAGTCCAGACTAGATTATCTCCTAATTTAGTAGTTTCCTCATCCCGGGTCTTTACCAGGCGGGTATAGAACCTGTAGTGTTATCAGACCATGTGGTGGCCTGGGCGACCCTATCGGTAAACTCTTGTACTCTGAAGGAAACCATTTGGAGACTGAAAACCCAACTGCTTCGAGATGAATCTTTGATCTCTCGCATCAAGGAGCTCATAGCTGATTTTATGGAGCACAATAGTGACTCAGTTCAGAGACATGACCTCCATCCTCCTGTGGTGCTCACTTAAGTGTTACCTGCGGGGTGAATTTATTAAAGTTGCCTCCAGGAGGAGAAAGTTACGAGACTCTAAGGCTCTAGCCCTATTATCCCAGATTAAAGAGAGAGAAATGTCTCTGTCTCCGGAGACTTCAAGGAGTGCCATGGGGGAGTTGCTGGGCCTGTGTAATAATTACGCGGAGTTATTAAGGGAAAAAGCAGAATACGCCCTCCTAAAAACCAAGGCCAAATATATAGACCAAGGGGAAAAGGCCGGGCGACTGCTGGCCTTGCGTCTAAGACAACTGGAAAGCTCCCGTTTAATCCCATCTATAAGGGCTGTTGACGGCTCTATCAGAACAGAGCCCGGGGACATACTAAAGGTTTTCGAGAGCTTTTACCAGTCGTTGTATGGGAAGTGTCTCACTGACTTGAGTCCCCAGGACATTAGCGACTACCTTGACTCCTTAATTCTTCCAGTGTTGGAGGATTCGTGTCAAGCCTCTTTAACTTCACCAATTTCCATTGCTGAAATAAAGATGGCAATTAACAGTCTCAGCCCTAATAAAGCACCAGGACCAGACAGCTTTCCTTCAGATTTCTATAAAACCTTCTCAAGAGAATTGGCCCCCTTCTTGCTTAAATTATACAGTTATATGTTTACAGCAGATAAGTTAGATCCATCGCTTATGGATGCCACGATCATCCTCCTACTTAAGCCTGACAAACCTCACCTGGATCCAGCTAGTTACAGGCCAATTTCCCTGTTAAATTGTGACTTTAAAATCTTAGCAAAATTGCTTTCATTCCGGATAAAGACCTTTTGGTCCCGTTTATTAAGTCCGGTGCAGGTGGGGTTTGTGGCAGGACGCTCCCCGGCAGACAGTCTCAGAACACTTTCCCATATTTTCCAGATAGCTCAACCTTCTCAGCTCCCAATGGCGCTTGTTTCGTTAGATGCCGAAAAAGCGTTCGATAGAGTTAGCTGGGAATTTCTATGGCTAACTCTGCGGAAAATGGCATTTCCCCTTCAATTCATTGGAATGATAAGGTCTCTTTACGGTTCCCCTTCGGCCAAGATTTATTGCAATGGGGTGTTTTCCGAGAGATTTTTACTATATACCAGCACCAGGCAAGGGTATCCCCTTTCACCCTTCCTATTTAACTTATACTTGGAGCCCTTACTTCGACACATTAAGCAGTCTCCTCTAATTACGGGCATCCCAATTCACACCCAAGTCCTCAAGCTCTCTGTATATGCAGATGACATTCTTCTGCATTTAACTCATCCAGCTGCCTCATTAGAGCGGGTTCTAAGGGTGGTTAAGCAATTTGGTCAGCTTTCTAATTACAAACTAAATATCTCTAAAACTGAGATCTTCCCTCTGAATAATTTGGCCTTAAAATCTGATGTCACCTTATTTAGGTATCAAATGGTCCCCACAGACCCTCAAGTACTTAGGCATCTATCTGGCCAGGGAACTTGCTTTGGTACAAAAGCTCAATCTTGATGATTTGGTTAGGGTAATCCAGCAGGACCTGAGGAGATGGCAGAGTCTGTCTCTTTCCTTATGGGCCCAGATAAGCATAATTAAGATGAATATTCTCCCACGCCTGTTTTATCCTTTGAACCTATTAAACTTATGGCTCCCGATTTTTCTTTTAAGGGTGTGCACGCCACGATCTCTAATTTTTATTTGGCTGGGTAAACACCCCCGTCGAGCTTTCCGTAAGCTTAGTGCTCCTAGGTCACTGGGTGGTCTTCACCTCCCGAATTTTCTTTTATATTATTGGGCGAGTCAGCTAACTAAATTGGGCAGGTGGATACCTCAGGGTGATACGGAGTATATACCGATTTGGCTCCAGATTGAGAGAGAGCTCCTAAATGCTAGTAATGTTAATCCCCTTTCGGTTTAGTATTTAACACAACATCTACTGCCAAAAGATTTATGGGACTCTGTGATAGGTACTTTCCTGAAAGTTTTTTCTCAATGCTGCTCATACTTTAGAATACCCCATAAAGATGATACAGGTCAGCCGGTCATTTTAAATCCCAATATTAAAGGCGGAGGGATGAACCTTTTACCCCAATGGCTCCTGCAGTTAAGGCACGTATTTGTGGAGGATTTATTTACCCAGGATAATCTCCTATCCTCACCCCGTATGACATCCCGAGTTCGAGGATCTTTAAAGTATACCAGCTGAGACATACTATAATTAGCTTGTTTGGGGTTAACGGCTGGTCTTCCTTAGTCGGACCTATCCTAATACAAGTTAGCGAATGTTCTAGGAAACCACATGCTGTAGCTGCAGTATACGCTTTACTTTTGACCTTTGTTCATACTGACCCATTGACTGGTTCATCGATTTGGGAGTCTTTGCTCCCTGGGATGAAATTGGACTGGGCTAGGATCTGGACAGACATCTATCTCACCCAAGATAGACTCAGGTTGACACAATATCATATATTGAATAATATGTACTATACCCCCTTGAGACTGGCTAGATTAGGGAGAAACTCACACACTATTTGTATAAGGTGTGCTAAGGAAGAAGGGAATATGGTACATATATTTTGGCACTGCGGGAAGATAGCTCCACTTTGGCTAGAAATTAGGGCCAAACTAGATCCCTGTTTAGAACTAGAGGGCTTATTTACAGTAGAAGTTTGCCTTCTGGGATGATATGACGATATTGGGGTTAAGGAGCGCAAATATCACATGGCCCTAATAGCCATAATTGTCAAAAAGCTTGTTCTGAAACATTGGAGGGACCAACTGATAATATCCTATAAGGAGTGGTTAAGTGATATGTCCAACTTTTTTACTGCTGAACGGTTAATAGCTGGCTTCCGGAATAACATGGCAGGTTTCGATAAGAAATGGGGGAAACTTTACGTGGTTTATTTACAGTAGGTGAATGTTGACTGATTAATGTTTCCAGAACTCTCTGTTAAGGGTTGTTCCTTCTCCTCATAAGTATAATAAACTTGGCACACTCGGGGTGGGGTGGAGGGTGGGGAGGGAGGGTAGTGGGGTGGTGTTTAGTCAGTTGGCCTATGTATAGACTAGATTGATCCTACTACTTTGTGTGTACTGTAAATGTTGACGACTGACATGTATATGCTTGGTTGTGTAAAATTAATTAACTTTGAATTAAAAAAAAAAAAAAGTGTCTGACATCAGGGCGGACTTGTGTCCGGCAATCTCTAAGGGTGATGCCGTAGAACAGTGTGAGTTCACAGTACCCCAGTTCTCTTGGAGTTCCTTTGGTCGACCTGATTTAGTGGGTATTATGAGGATCATCCATAGAGTGCTTCCCATAAGCTGTAGTTTGGATCCTGGACCAACTCCCCTAATTTTTGATTGTAGTAATACCATCAGCCCAGTCCTGGTGCAAATAGTCTGGTGCTCCCTGGAGTTTAGTGAGTTTCCTAGCTCCCTGAAAGAGGAGATGGTGACACCTCTCTTGAAGAAAGCTAGCTTGGACCCAGACTGTTTCTCAAACTACAGACCTATCTCTAACCTTCCCTTTATTGGGAAGGTTATTGAGAAGGTAGTGGCAGCCCAATTGGAAGACCATTTAACCATCCATAACATCTATGAATCCTTCCAGTCCGGTTTTCGTAAAAGACATAGCACCGAGACTGCGCTGGTTCAGGTGCTTAATGATCTTCTGAGGGCGAGAGATCAGAAAAGACGTACCATTCTGGTTCTCCTTGATCTCTCGTCAACTTTTGACACTGTGAATCACCTGGTATTGATGGCACGCCTGAGGCAAATTAGTGGAATGTCGGGAATTGTTCTACAATGGTTCACCTCATTCCTCACTGGGAGATCACAAAGAGTAGTGTCGGGAGTTCTTTCCTCTGGCCCAACTCCTTTGTTGTGTGGGGTGTCTCAGGGTTCCTTGCTATCACCCATGTTATTCGCGGTGTATATGCTGACCCTCAGAGACATTATAAGACTGTATGGGCTGAGGTTTCGCTGCTTCGCAGATGATACCCAGCTATACCTGTCTTTTACACCCGACCAGGATGGAGCTCTCGCGGTGCTTAACTGTGTGGAAGAAATCGAGGATTGGATGGATTCTAGTTGGTTAAAGTTGAACTCTGAGAAGACAGAGGTCCTGGTTGTGGACCCGGGTTGTCAGAGAGGTTGTGTGATGGCACGCCCTGTGGAATTTTTTTAGTGGCATGTCATTTCCGACCTCTGAACGGGTGCGTAGCCTTGGGGTTGTCTTAGATGACAGGCTGATCCTACAGTCTCAAGTGTCTGCCGTTGTCAGGACTTCCTCTTACCATCTTAGGAATACTGCCAGGGTTAGGCACCTTGTTCCGTCTGACTCTTTGCCAACATTGATCCATGCCTTTGTGTCTTCGTGTTTGGACTACTGCAACGCCTTATACTTTGGGCTTTCTGGGGTTGAAATCAATCGCCTACAGCTGGTGCAGAACGCAGCAGCCCGGGTTTTGACTGGGACAAGTAGGTCCTGTCATTACCCCGGTGCTGCGTGAACTGCACTGGCTTCCTGTACGGTGGTGGATCACCTTTAAAGTCATTTTACTGACCTTTTAAAGCCCTTCACGATCAGGGTCCGGCCTATCTGAAAGAACTCCTGGTGCCTTACTACCCCAGCCGATCATTCCACTTGGCCGACGAGGGTTGCTAGAGATTCTAAGAGTGAGCTTAAAATATTCTGGCAGCAGAGCATTTTCTTGTGCTGCACCCACTCTTTGGAATTCTCTTTCACGCAGATTACGGGGAGTGCACCTTCATGGAGGAATTCAAGAATAACTTGAAAACTTTTCTCTCTGGTGAATGGCCTTCTTGGATGGTTTTTCATACTGCAATTGTTACTATGTTAAGATCTTATTTTATATTTTAATAACTAACTTGTTAATGTTTGTTATGCTGTGATCTTATTTATATGTATTATTGGATTTGTATTTGATGCTATTGTTAATGTGTTCAGCGCCTTGGTAAGTTGAAAGGCGCTTTATAAATTTATTATTGTAGACAGCTTGCATAGATAGGTTTAATCTGTCTAGGAGTATGCCAGAAGAAAACTCTTTTTTTCAATTTAGAAGTATAAATTTCTCTTATAGCTGGTTTTCTGGAAACGTTCAGAACCCTCCCTTTAAATTTAGCCCAGAGAACTCCAGCTCCTCAAGAACCGTGCACTTGATTTGATATTATTTGTATACGGGTAAGCACACTGGGATACAATCCCTTTTACAGGTACGACCTGTGGTCAATTAAAGTACATATACAAACAACATCAGGTAGATTGTGCAGTAATACAAAATATGAGTTAAATGGGAATACAAACTCCACGTCATATAAATTCTCACAAGTATAAATACAAGAACAAATACAATTTAAACCATTATGAAAAATATCACAGAAATTCATGAATTCTATTATCAACATGCCTTCATCAAGTATCAGTCTGGGAAACAATTACACTTAGACAAATTCATAAAATATTTTTTCAGAGCTATTGTAAATGACCCATAACTACCTATACTTATATGTGCTGGAATATTATTCCAAGTTGTAGGTGCATAATATGCAAATGAACGTTGGCCTCTTGAGGTGTGCAAAAAAGGAATTTTTAACAGTTAAGTCACCTGATGATCTGGTGCACCGTTTAAAACTTGGAGTATTAAGTAGATTTTTAAAATTTGAAGGTACCCTTGTTTTGAGTTTTATAAACAAATGTAGACATTACATACTTATGGTGATGCTCCACAGGTAGCCATCCAAGATTCTCCAATATAGTGCAATAATGAACTGTTTTAGATGCTAATAAAGCAAATCTTCCAATTATATGGAGCAGTGTTGATATCTGCTTTATTATGCTAGAAGGAGCTTTATCCACTACCATTGAAACATACTTCAAAATGGGCAACAAACACTGGTTAGCAATGGCCAAACGCGCCTCATCAAGCAAGAAGCTGCGCAACCTGTATAATAATGCTATTTTAGAATGAATTTTAGATGTAACAGCATGCATATGTGACTCGTATGTCAATGGATTTAAAATTACCCCCAAATATGAGGCGCACGTTATTAGATCTGTTCTGGGACAGTGCCAACAGATTGTACCTCAGGGGCAAATTGATAGGAGGTTTGTTGGAGAGGGACAGCAGCATGGAGTACCAGGTCTGCCTGGCCCAGTCTGGAGCTCTGAGAATCATTGTTTCCATCTCCTTCGGTTTTATCAGAATTCTTAGCAAAAGTGGGAATGAGGAGAAGGCATATAGAAATTTTCTTGACCAGTTGAGGACTAGAGCATCATCTGGGACAGAAATCACTACCGGGGTCTGCAACAAAAAAGTGGGAACTTGTTGTTTTTACAGGAAGCAAACAGATCTATCTAGGGACATGGATATGTTGTTCAATCCACACTTACTGGCAGGTTCCTTGCCGCTTTAAATCTTGCCAGAAGGTCTTCAAGCTGGCTCCTCCCACCCACCCGGGTGGTAAAACTCTAGGCTCCGCCCCATGACGTCAGATCTTCCTTACCGCTTGGAAGCTCAGGTTCCCTCCTTTGCGCTCTGTATTTTAGGCCTGGATCCAAACTCTTCGGTTAACCCGAAACTAATTTTAAAATTCACTAGACTTCGGTCTTTATCTTCCCTTGCGGCTGCGATAGACAAACAGACTTCCAGATTTTGTCGGTGCTCCTGTGGGGAGAAAATGTCCTGGACCGATCCACACTCCACGTGCGTTTATTGCCTGGGGCTTGAACACGATTCGCAGGCCTGGGACTTGTACAAGTCCTTTTCGGTCACGGTATTAGAGGATCGCGCTGCCAGATTGCAACTTGGGCGCCCTGAGAAACATTATCCTCCGGTCAAGTTGATGTCCGTGGCTGCGGGCTCAGCTGAACAGCTCGAGCAGATGATCGTCCTTGAGAAGGAAGTGGCCCAGGCCACAGCATTATCTTTATTGGTCGCGGCATTTATCCCGCTCTCTGTGTGCTCCTACACGGCTTCGTTCAAGGATCTTTGTCATTCCCTCTCCACCAAGGGAGGGGGCCTTCGGGACATTCCTCTCAGTCCAAAAAGAAGGACTCTAAGGGTAAGTCCCACCGTCGCCGTTCGTGGGAGCGGGAGAGATCCCCTTCCCCAGACAGTCGACACTCTACCTAGGTCGAGGTTGAGGCTAAGGCCGCTGGCTTCACGGTGTCCCTGTCAGGTCAGCTGGCCAAGACACCCGTTGACACAGTCGAGATTTTTCTCGACCCGTCGGACGGGCTGTAGACTGAAGTAGACAACCCTTCTTCACTGGTTCCCCCAGTGGAAACAGAGGACTTGCCTGTGCCAGAGTCCCCAGTTAAGGTCCCTGAACTGAGGGAGGACCGGGTTTCCCCCGCCCCCTCTCAGACCCACCCTCGGAAACACCGAAGGTCTCTGTCTTGGACCTCTTCCAGGTCCAGCCTATCCCGTCAACATTGGCGGTGTTGGTCTCGGCGCTGTGGAAAGTGGCGCGCCGCTCATCCTCGTCATCGTCCTCTTTAGAGGATAGGCTCTGGTGCAAATTGCGTTGGTGTACGAGGATCTAATGTGGCAGCAGCTCCTTTTGACTGGGAACAAGCTGACTCCGTTGCCTTCCCCAGCCATTAAGTGGCCGTCACCGGAGCAGCCAAAATAACCCCTTGTTGTAGTCGAGGAGCTGAAGCAGGCACCGGTTGTTCAGCCGAAACCGGCTGTGCCACCCATTGTGGTGGAACCCCCGCCTCCACAACCTAAAACTGGGGCCCACCAAGGATTCTCGGTCGGGTCAAGGCTTGCCCCATCTGTTGTTGGTCACCCTCACTCCCGATCATCCTAGGCAGATGGAGGGTGGCTCGGGCGCTCGGCAGCTGTTTCCAGACTCCTGAGTCTGACGACTCCTTGTTCTCCTGGCTGCTTAACCTGGAGTCCAGCGGGGTCAGTCGGTGGATGAGAGCCCATCCTCGTTTCTTGGAGTGCTTCGACTCACTCATCTCAGAGTCTACTGGGATGAAGCTTGAACCCGTTTCAAAACGGGCCAAATATCCCCTCACGGAGATACTGGACTGAAGGGACTCCCCCACGGAGGCCTTCATGGTGGCCGAAGCCATTGTTGGCCCGGCCCTGGAGCTGTGGCAGCGGCCAGCTTCTTGTCCAGCACCTTCCGCCAGCATGGCTCGAAAGTATGCTGTTCCCACTGGTTCACACTCCGGTTTCTCGGAGCACCCATCAGCGGAGGGGCTAGTGACTGACAGCGTTTTCCGGCGTTCCGGGTATGCTCGTGATGTGGATAAGCCACTCGATGAGGAGTTCCAAGAAACTGGACTACTCCGGGTGGAAAGTCCTATGCAGCTTCCTCTCTAGGCCTTCGTCAGGCCAGCTCGGCTGTTCTGATGGCACACTTTTTTCACACGCCCTTTTGGGCTCCCTGGATGAGGTGATTCCTCATCTCCCGGCTGACCTTCAGACGACGATCAAGCAGGTGCGGGATCAGGGAAGGGCGGTGGCCAAACAGCAGCTCCAGACTTCCCTGGACATCGCTGACTCATGTGCCTGGACAGTAGCGGCCGCAGTAGCCATGCGCCACAGAGCTTGACTGCGGATCTCTATCTTTTCGGCAGATACCCAGCACAAGCTGGCACCATGTTCCTTTCTTGGGTACCAACTTGTTCGGGCCCGGGGGGAGAGTCTTCTGCATAAGATCGAGAAGTCCAACGCCACCTTGGACTTGGTCACGTCTGCCCAGAAGGTCAAAGGCCGCCAGCAGCAGCGTAAGCCCTTTCGGCCTTCAGCCCCTGCAGCACGTCCGGCCAAGCAACACCAGCATCGGGGCCAGCAGGCTCGCACTTGGCACCCCAAAGTCAAGCCTGCTGCTTCCTCCAGCAAGAAGCCGGGAGGGAAAGGTCCAGGAAGCTCCTTGGCCGGTCCTTCCTCCAAGCATGCCCAGTGACTGTTTGAGGGGTGTCGCCCCCAACCTCGTCACTCCTCCCCGGGTCCCCTCCCCCATGGGGGGACGGCTCCACCACTTCCTTTCCGCCTGGTCCGATATCACCACGGACCGCTGGGTGCTGGAAGTGGTAGGAAAGGGTCTGCCTCTGGAATTTGAGCAGTCCCCACCCTATTGAGTAGTCTCCCCATGGGGGCTACGGGTTCCGCTGCACCTCTGTCGGCTCATTGAGCCGCCATTGCTCTGCTCCTCCAGAATGAGGTGATCAGGGAGGTGGCAGATCCTCCATCAGACCCAGGGTTTGTATCCAGGTACTTCCTGATCCCAAAATGGACAGGGGGCTGGCGCCCCATTCCAGACCTACACGACCTGAACAAGTTCCTAAGGTCTCGAACCTTCAAGATGGTCACTCTGGCTCAGATCATTCCATCCTTGGAACGAGGCATGTGGTTCTGTTCTCTGGATCTTCAGGATGCGTTCTGTCATGTCCCAGTCCATCCATCTTCAGACTGGAGGGATCCCTTTACGAGTTCCGGGCCATGCCCTTTGGCCTCTCTCCAGCTCCCAGGGTCTTCACCAAATGCATGGCAGTGGTGACAGCATTCCTGTGGTGCTGAAGGGTCCGGGTGTACCCTTACCTGGACGACTGGCTGATTGCAGCCTTCTCCAAGCTGGAGGTGGAGCGGTCCAGGGATCTGGCCCTCCAGGTCTGCTCTCAGATTGGCCTCAACGAGGCCAAATCGGAACTCGTGCCAGTGCAGGTGATTCGGGGCAGAGCTCAACTCTCTTCGAGCCAGAGCATGGCTCCCAGCAGACTGGGCCGAGGTTCTTTCCTCCTTTGCCCAGTCATTTATGGTTGGGCAATTATGCCCTGCCTGGGACATACTGCACCTCCTGGGCCTCATGGCGGCCTGCACTGGCGTGGTCCGTTGGGCCCGCTGGTACATGCGTCCCCTTCAGTGGGGGCTGGCCCACCAGTGGTCACAGCACTCCGGTCCTCTGGACCAGCCAGTGATAGTGACCCAGGAGATGTGGAACACTCTCCAGTAGTGGATCATTCCAGCTCATCTGCAGGAGGGTATCCGTTTGTCTGCCCAGAGCCGACGGTCACTCTTAACAACCGCCTCTCTGATGGGTTGGGGTGCCCATCTGGGGGAGCTCTGAGCGCATGGCCTCTGGTCCCCTCAATAGTCTCGATGTCGCTTCGAGCAGTCCGACTAGCCCTCACCACCTTCACTTCATTTGTACGGGGTCAAGTGGTCCAGATGGACAACACCACGACTGTGTACTACCTAAACCGCCAGGGCGGGACGTGCTTCTTGCCTCTGTGCAAGGAAGCTCTCCACACTTGGTCTCCGGTGAGCAGACTGGAGGCAGATCTCCTAGCCATCCATGGGGCAGGAGCCTTCAACACTCTGGCCGATGCCCTAAGCCGGATAGGTGCTACATCTCACTAGTGGTCTCTACTGCCGGAGGTAGTACAAGATCTATTCTCCCACTGGGGCACACCTCAGGTGGACCTATTTGCCTCCAGGGAGAATGCAAAGCTGGGGCTGTTTCATGCCCACACCCCTCAGCTGGGCTCGCTGCAGGGGGATGCCTTCTCAAGGCTGTGGACCCCGGGCCTCTTCTGCGCTTTTCCTCCATTTCTCTTGATCCA
The DNA here is from genome assembly GCA_016271365.2 of Neoceratodus forsteri. Lineage (NCBI taxonomy): Eukaryota > Metazoa > Chordata > Ceratodontiformes > Ceratodontidae > Neoceratodus > Neoceratodus forsteri. The sequence goes on from CM057456.1 coordinate 216,125,990, forward strand.
CAAGGTGCTTCTCAAGGCGAGGAGGGACAAGGTGCAGGTGATTCTGGTAGCGCCAAACTGGCCCCTCCAGTTCTGGTATCCAGATCTCCTCCGCCTCAGCTCCAGGCTCCCAAGGCGGCTCCTAGCCCACCTGGACCTGATCTCGGTCAGCAGGGGGAAGGTACTCCACCCGGGTCTTCAGTCTGCACCTGACAACCTGGTTCCTGAGCGGCTAGAGTTCCAGGCCTTGGGTCTTTCCGACAAGGTCCTCAGCGTTGTTGAGGCATCCCGTGAGGAGTTGACCAGAAAATGCTATGCGTTCAAATGGAAGAGATTCTCCATTTGGTGTCAAGATAAGGGGCTGGACCCTTCCTCCTGTTCCTTGGCCAGCATTCTGGACTACCTGTGGTCCCTTTCTTAGCTAGGGCTTCGGTCGACAACCCTTAAGGTGCACGTGGCAGCTATCTCTGTTTACCGGGCGCGGGCCAGGAAACAGTCAGTGGTGCAGGAGAAGGTGGTAGGGTGCTTTTTCAAAGGCCTTGATCACATATCCCTTCCGGTGCGAGAACCTCCACCTCTGTGGGATCTACTGCTGGTACTGGCTAAGCTCACGGGCAAGTCATTCGAACCAATACACAGGTGTGATATTTCTCACCTGTCATGGAAAACTGCCTTCTTGGTGGCTGTCACGTCAGCCAGAAGGATGGGAGGGCTCCAGGTGCTTTCCACAGTCTCCTTATCTGGTCTTCCACAGGGACAAGGTTGTCCTGCTCCCCCACTCGAAATTCCTTCTGAAGGTGGTGTCTGAGTTTCACCTTAACCAGGTGTTGACTCTGCCGGTGTTCTACCACAATCAGACCTCGGAGGCCGAATATAGGCTCCATACTTTGGACTCTAGAAGAGCGCTCTCTTATTACAAAGAGCGGACGGCTGAAGTTCGGGGAGAGGTTCGCCAGCTGTTTGTCACCTACGCTGAAGCCGCACCTGGCAGACCTGCAGCCAAGCAGACGATAAGCAGGTGGGTCACCTCTTGCATAGATCTCTGCTATAGGTTGGTGGGCATGGAGCCTTCCAAAGGGATAAGAGCTCATTCTACCCGCCATACTGCTGCATCAGTGGCTGCTTCCAGGGACGTCCCTATCCAGGAAATCTGCAGGGCTGCTACCTGGAAGTCAGCACACACCTTCATTACCCACTACCACATCGACCTTGAGTCATGCCGGGATGCTGATTTTGGGACCTCCGTTCTCCAGTCCTTATTCCCTAAGTAGGGTGTGTGCGCCTTGCCTCCCTGCTCCCGGAGAACTGCTAGGAGTCTGTCAGTAAGGGTGGATTGAACAACATATCCATGTCCCTAGAGATACAGGTTACTCACCTGTAGCAGGAGTTCTAGGAATGGTATATGTTGTTCATCCACACGACCCACCCGACCTCCCTGGCTTCGGCACGCAACCTGGCTTCCAGCAGGCTAGATCTGGCATCATGGGGTGGAGCCGAAAGTTTTACCACCTGGGTGAGTGGGAGGAGCCAGCTTGAAGACCTTCCGGCAAGATTTAAAGCAGCAAGGAACCTGCCAGTAAGTGTGGATGAACAACATATACCATTCCTAGAACTCCTGTTTACAGGTGAGTAATCTGTATTTTCTGTATGCATTTCCCCCCAATTCTCTAATTCAGAGGGTTCTGCTCAAGCTAAGAACGGAGTGCCATTCTCATTCTCATAGGTCCTCTATGGCCTCGCTAGATATGGTTTTAGGGACATTGCTAACATGCACCAAAAGGGCAAAAGTTGTATCCTTTTCAAAATTGACCCCTTTCCTTTGCCACTGGGTCCAAATTAATGCACCCACACTATAACAGTATCTAAAAGAAGGGAACATGAACTGTTCAAAATATGCCACTGATTGTTTTGACCCAGTTGGTTCCTCTTTAGACCCACATTTTTTACACCAGTGGGTCCAGTCGACCCATGTTTTTAAACCCCCTAGTGCTGTAACAACTTCTACATCATCTAGTGATGGAGCATCCTGTTCCTCTGCCCTTGTGTCTGGGTTGGTTGTCACAGGATTTGGGGGTCTCTGCTACATTTTTAGGAGCCATGCATGAGATGCAGGGTCTTTAGATCCAGGTGAACCAATTTGAAGGGAGCCTTCTACTAGACATTCTTATTCCTTGAATTGGAGGTGTTTGACGTTCTGGTCTGTTTCCCGGAAAATGTACCAGTTTGTGTCCTGTGAACTCTGTCCTTGAATACTTGCTTTCATTATCTGATTCAGGTCTGTAGTGTTCCTTTTGAGGTGCATTTGACTACCATATCAGCACTGCATACCCATATAGATGGTCGTACGGTTGCACAGTTGAAAGTGTCCTGTACTTTTCTGAGAGGTATCCTTCATATTAAATCTCCTGTCTGTAATCCAGTACCCCCCCCCCCGGATGTAAATTTTATAGTTGAAAAATTGACCTTGGCTCCAGTTGAGCCTGACACAACTTGCGGCCTACGTTTCCTTTCATGGAAAACATTATTTTTAGTTGCCTTGACCTCTGCCCATTAAATTTCTGAGCTTCAGGCTTTAATGAAGGAGCCTTCTTATTTGATTTTTTTTTTAAAGTGTATTTTCATTAACATTTTTAACGAAATGCAATGCTTATCATTGAAATCATACACCATTAGCAATACAGTGCCAAATAATTACTGGTTATGGTGACCAACATCCCACCAGTCTAGGCATTTCCTCTTGCAGACATGCTCGCCTTAGGCTTGCTGTACTGCAAGGCTTTCTCTCCTGATTATATCAGGCTATGCCATCCTCCTTGGGTGCGTTATGCTGTTTGGGAATTGTTCCAAGGGTGTGGCCCAGTGAAGGAGAGATCCCCTGTGAAGATAAAACCGTTGCATAAAAACTTATAGTAACAGTGAATCTTAAAGAGAATCCTCTCCATTGGGCTACAGTATACCCTTCCTCCTCCTTCTGCGGGATATTCCAGATGCTGAGCCTTACGGCCTCATTCTGTTTCCAGTACCGTGCCCATCCTTGTTTGCCTGGTACTGGTTTGGTCTCTTGGTTTCTCGTGGTAAGAGACTCTTCGAGACTCCTGTCCAGTGGGGAACTGAGGAGTGTTAGGGCTGCTCATGTTTATGTACATGGGGATGCTGCATGTTATATGCCGTCCCTGGCTAGCAGAAGTTTCTGAGTGGTCCTGATGCTGACTACTTACAGTTGTGGCCCAATGGAGGAGATTCTTTCAAAGATCTAACGTTAGTGTTTTATATCTGTTACTGTGAGTGATCTTAACTATTGGCTATGTTATGACATAGTGGACCTGATGGGAGAGTCCATGTTAGCGAGGCAAGCACATGGAGTTACATTACTGTTATCCATACCATAAACATCATTGTTGTTCACCCCCACTCTGCCCAGAAGCCACATGCTTCACTATTGTGGGGCAGTTGTCCCTTGCCGGCTTTAGCATCACATAACAGAAATGCTATCGATTTTCTTCTATGAACATATGAAATTTGCCAGCAGATAAAGGCCTAGAGGACTATCAAGTCTGCTCGAATGTGCAGCTAGGACCTCTTATTCTGCAGCTGCCCCTCCCTTCCCCTTCATTAACCCTCCCGCTTGTCCTGTCCCGTCCCCTTTTCAAGCAGTCCACTGTTCTACTGGATACCACTTCTGCAGGTAACGCATTCCACCTAGCCACCACCCTCTCTGTAAAAGTGTCTCCTCATCTCCCTCCTGATCCTTCCTCCCTCCAGTCTCATATCGTGGCCCTTGGTGTCCCTCCACTCCCTTGCTTTGAACAGCCCCTCTGTACCTGTCTTGTTTGTTCCTTTCATGTACTGAAAGGTTTCAATCATGTCCCCCTGTCCCTCCTCTCCTCCAGTGAGTATATGTTCAACTCCCTCAACCTCCTCTCGTGTAAGTCCCACAGCCCCGTGATCATCATTGTTGCCCTGCGCTGCACCCCCTCCAATAGCTTAATGTCCCTCTTCAGATACGGGCGCCAGTACTGCATGCAGTACTCCAGGCGCGGTCTAACTAATGACCTATACAGTGGCAGAATCACCTCCTCCCTCCTCAAGGATATACCGCTTGCAGTACAACCCAGCATTTTGTTGGCCTTTGTAGCTGCCTTCCTACATTGTGCCGAGTTGTTCATTGACCCTGTAATGAGCACACCCAGATCCTTCTCCTCCTCTGTCTGGGCTAGCTGCACTCCCCCCAGCTGGTAACTTCTCCTTGGGTTCTTCATCCCAAAATGCAGCATCTTGCACTTTTTGGCATTAAACTACAGTTGCCAGGTGTCTGACCACGTTTCAAGCATTGCCAGATCATCCTGCAACCCCTGCCATCTGCTCCCAACACCGAGCCCTGTGGAACACCGCTTGTCACTACCCTTGGGTGTGAGAGCTCCCCACCCACCACCACCCTCTGTTGCCTTCCCTGAAGCCAGTTTCCTACCCATCTCACTAGCTTTGCACCCATCCCTGTGCCTACTAACCTACTTCCCAGCCTTCCATGTGGTACCGAGTCAAATGCCTTACTGAAGTCCAGATACAGGACATCCACTGCATGGCCCCTGTCCAGTTGCCTAGTTACCCAGTCCTAGAACTCCACCAGGTTGGTTTGGCAGGATCTGCCCCATGTGAAGCCATGCTGTCTATCCTGTAGTCCTTTGGCCTCTAGGAGGGCCACTAGCCTCTCCTTCAGGATAGTCTCCATTAGCTTACCCATGATGGATGTGAGGCTCACTCGTCTGTAGTTTCCCCGGTTCATCCTTGGGACCATTCTTGTGGAGGGGCACCACATGAGCCATCCTCCAGTCCTGAGGTACACACCCCGAATGTAGTGAGGCATTAAATAGGTCTGCCAAAGGTCCTGCAAGGACCTCTGCCAGCTCATTCAGTATCCTGGGGCGGATGCCATCTGGGCCTGGCGCCTTGTCCATCTTCAAACCCTCCCGAACTCTGCCCTCCATGATTTCCCCATCTGTCACCCCCCCCCCTTCTTTTCTGCCATTTCTTCCCCCTTGGGTGTCACCCCCCTCTTCTCTTTAGTAAATACTGAGTAGAAGTACTCATTTAGTGCTTCTGCCTTATCGCACCCTGCTTCCATCCAACCCCTCCTCCTTCCTAATCCTTACTGTGTGTTCCTTACAGCTCCTTTTCTCCCTGATGTACCTAAAGAAGTCCTTCTCCCCCTTCTTAATGCCTTGTGCCAGCCTGTGTTTCGTAGATGCTTTGGCTCCCTTTACTGCCCTTGTCACCTCCTTCGATTCCGTCAGGTGCTTCTCCCTGTCCTCCCCCTCCCTGTTTTCTTGTACTTCCTAAAGGCAGCTCTTTTCGTCCTTAACTTTTCCATGACCTCCTTGCTCAACCAGCTCAGTTTCTTAGTCCTAGCCTTCTTGCTCTGGGCCTTGCAGCAGGTTTTGGTTGCCTCCACTATCCCCAGCTTTATGAGCTCCCACCTCTGGTTAGTGTTCATACTAAATTGAATTCTGGCCAGGTACCCTTTTACCACTTCTCCCATCCTCCCAAAGCCGGCCCTCCTGAAGTCCAGCACTCTTGTGCCAGATTCCACTTCTTCCTTGCCCATATCCAATGTGAGCCATACTGAGTGGTGGTCACTCCCTGACAGCGGTTCCTCCACTGTAAGTTCTGTCACAAAGTCCCCATTTGCCACCACAAGGTCAAGGGTATTCCCTAACCTGGTTGGTTCACTGACAATTTGCAGCAGGAAGCTGTCCTGGAAGGCATCCAGCAGTACCTGCTCCCTTCTGTTCCTTCTGATTCAGTTGTAGCTGTAACTAAACTTGTTTTGAGGGAGGTGGCCAAGAGAATGCATGTCTTATGAATAGGTTGGGCAGTGTTCGTCATTTTGGTAACGGTCTTTCTGAATTTTACAGTAGCTGACAACTTTTTTTTGTATATTTAAAATGTAGGTTTCAGTCCAGTTGTTGCAGCACAAGATTTAACTGAAGATGAAGAGGCAATTGATGACACTGTAGTGGAAGATGAAGATGATGAAGCAGAAGTGGAAGAGGATGAACCAACGGAACTTGTAAGAAGGCAGGGGTGTTTCAGGGCTAGAACTTAAAAGTATTTGTTTTTAAAGGGGTGCTGATCTAGTCTAGTCAGTTGAATTCTTCAACAAATATTTTGATGCTGCTTGCTAACGTAATGGTGGACTGAATAATTTCCTTGTGGGGAAAATGAGCAAAACCCAGCATACCTCTTAACTCTCTTGATTTTCAGAGGCATCCCTGATTTTGCATTAAATGCTTTCTGACCCTCTCTTAAATTTGGCATTTTTGCCACTGAAGTGCAGATTTGAATAATTAAATCAGACCAGTCTATTTTTCCACCGGAAAATGCTTTTCTAACTACATGTAACAGCTTTGTGAATTGATATACTTTCTTAAGATGTGTCCCTGATTTTGGCTGTGTCCCTGATTTTTGAAGCAGGGGTTGAGAGGTATGCAACACCTGGACGCACTCTACTGCAGGCAAGGGCTGAAACCTAGTTGTACACAAAAGTGAAAATGAGCAGTGCACCAAGACAAATGCAAGGTAAATAGAAAATTTACTGGCATCTGAGTAATACTCTGGGCTGACCGTATAGCCTACAGGTTAGAGTAGTGAGCTGTGAACAAGCTTGGTAAACCCAGTAGACTTGGGTGTGATTCCCACAACATCTACCAGCATACTGTGTGACTCTGAGCAAGTCCCTTAACCTCCACAGTGCTCCTGGGCCACCCCTGTAAATGGGCCTTGTGCCCCGTGGGTCTTACCCAGTTAGCAAAAGAATAAAAATAACAAACAGTGCTTCACTTGCCAAGAGCCTCATCAGGGAGTAGTAAGCGCAAAGTCACACAAGTTTAAATCACACTCTCCTCAAAGCAGTACGTTCCAGTTGGTGCAAACAGTTAATCAGGAACACATTCAGTCATTGATACAATAGCATTTTGGAGGATACTGACTCCAGATACTTCTTTCCTATTTCATCTCAGCACCACACCACAACCCAAGAAGTGAAGATAGGTCTGCTCTTTGCAAATGACACCAAGATCTTTACCAGGGTGGGGGAGGGGGCAAGCAAAGATCTGAAGATACTAGAGGAGTGGTCAAGGGTATGGCGGCTGGGTTTTAATGCAAAAAAAAAAAAAAGTGCAAAATAATGCACTTTGTCTATAGAAACCAAGGGACTGAGTACAAAATGAGTTGAGAGATACAACGACCAAGCAGGAAAGAGATTTGGGGTAATCCTGTTGGGTGACCTTAAGGTGACCAGGCCGTGTGACAGGGCAGTCGGGAAGGCTAGTGGGATGCTGGGGTGTATAGGAAGGAGTATCCTCAGCAGAAAAAGGGAGCTGGTGTTGCCCCTGTATAGATTGTTCGAAAGATCCCATCTTGAATACTGTGTTGATTTGTGGAGACCACATCTCAGAAAGGGCATAGACAGAGTGGAGGCAGTTCAGAGGAGGGCTGTCAAAATGGTCCGCATCAAAAGGCCTACGAGGAGAGGCTAAAGGAGCTCAATATGCAGACACTGGAGTAGAGGAGGGAAAAAGGGGATATGATCGAGACCTTTAATTGTCTCACGGGTCGTAATATATAAATATATATGTGTGTGTGTGTGTGTGTGTGTGTGTGTGTGTGTATATATGTGTGTATATGTATAGATAGAGATATATATATATATACGTGTGTGTGTGTGTGTGTATGTGTGTGTGTGTGTGTGTGCGTATATGTGTGTGTGTGTATATGTGTGTGTATGTATGTATGTATGTATGTATGTATGTATGTATGTATATTTATTTATTTCCATAAATGTAGGTTTAGGAGAGATGAGGTGCCCCAGGACTGGAAGGTGGTGCATATAGTGCCTATCCACAAGGGGGGGATCAAGGGAGGTGGCAGGGAACTACAGGCCCATCAACCTGACATCAGGGGTGGGCAGGGTTATGGAGGGCATTGTCAAGGAGAGACTAGGGTGGGCCTGGAAAAGTTGAGGTGCCTGGACGATGGACAGCATGGATTCGTCCCGGGGAAACCGTGTCAGACAAACCTTGTGGAGTTGCATGACTGGGTGACAAGTGCCTTGGACCTGGGTAGACCAGTGGACATCCTCTTTCTTGACTTCAGCAAGGCGTTTGACTCTGTGTACCTCATGGGGGGCCTGTTGGATAAGCTGGGAGAAATGGGGGTGGGGAACCAGATGATCAGATGGATATGCAGTTGGCTCCATGACCGGACCCATAGGGTTGTGGTTGGCGGGATAGTCTCATCCCCAAGGAGGGTCATTAGTGGAGTCCCTGAGGGATCGATCCTCTGGGCCCCTCCTGTTCAACGCCTACGTCTCTGACATAAGGAAGGGTATCAGGAGTGAGATGAGTCTCTTTACGGATGACTCGAAACTGGGGGTGGTGGTGGGAGGGGAGGATGGTCCTACAGGTGGACCTGGAGGCTCTGGAAAGGTGGTCTAGAAAGTGGAAGCTGGGGTTCAGTGCAGGGAAATGCAAGGTACTGCACTTGGAGCCAGAAACCTCGCTAAGTTTATAATCTGGGGCCATAAGTCCTGATGTCTGAGAGGGACCTGGGGTGGTGGTAGTTGTCAAGATGAACAACTCTGAGACTTGTAGGAGGGCAGCAGCAGAGGCCAACAGGATGCTTGGAGGCATCACTAGGGGGCTCGCCTCCAGAAGGAGAGAAATGATACTCCCACTGTAGCTGCTTGGTGAGGCCACACCTAGAGTACTGCATGCACTTTTGGAGGCCACATTTAAAGGGGGACATTGAACTCCTGGAGAGGATCCAGAGGAGGGCAACCAAAATGATTTGGGGCTTGGGGGATAGGACCAATGGGGAGCAGCTCAAGAGCTAAATATGTACACGTTGGAAGGGAGAAGGGACTGGTGGGGCATGATAGAGGTCTTCAGGTACATGAAGGGGGTAAATAGGAGAGGAGCAGTCAGGGTGCTCCGAAGGAAGGGGCGGGACAACTAGAGGGCATGGGTGGAAGCTGGGGGAGAAAGGAGGAGGTGCTACTTCAGTGAGAGGGTGGTGGCTCCATGGAATGTGCTGCCCAGGGGGCTGGTGGAGACAGAGATGGTGGAGGGGTTCAAGAGGGGGTGGGACAGGTACAGGGAAAGGGTTCTGGAAGCAACATCCAGTGCAGCGAGATTATCTGGAACTGGGAAGGGAGAAGCCAGAGAGGGAAAGGGGGGCAGCAAGGTCAGCTCCCAGGGTGGGGGCTGACCAAACGAGCAGACACGAAAGACCATTGGGCGTGTTCTGCTGGCATTTTAGTATGTTAGTATGAAATATTTCTTCACAAAGAGTGCTGGATTCCTGGAACAACCTTCCAGCTGAGGTGGTGGGGACAAAAACAGTGGTGGAATTCAAAAATGCATTGGATAGGTGCAAGGGAATCATAATGGTAAGGGGCGGTTGGAAGAGACAGCAGTGTAGATAAGTGGGTCTATAGTAAGAATGAAGGATATATATCTCTAAAATAAATTGGGCAGATTGGGTGGGTCAAGCATCCTGTACCTGCCATCAGATTCTGTTTTCTGTGTTTCTAGTGAAAGCGTGACTGGCACCTCTGTTGGTTTTTTATCTTTTAAGTGTTTTTTTTTTTTAATCTTTTTTCCCCTTTGGCTTCCTAACCCCGTGTGTGTCTCTCTCTCGAGAAGCCTTGGGCATATCACCTCCCCATCTCTCCCTTGCACACATTTCTCTCTGCAGCTCTGGATCACCCACATGATGGGTTGGAGTAGGGAATATATACCCCCCAACAGCATTGTGTGTTAGGCAGTTGTCGGTGGAGGCGAGGATCCTCTTATATATTGGAGTTTGTCTGTAAGCAGCTGGACCTTTTTCCTGTTTTTCCCTCCTGCTGAGTATGGCAGTACTGATGCGCGCGCGCACACACTCACTCTCTCACTCTAAGTGCATGTTTTCATCAGCCAGCACCCTTCTTCCCCACAGGATAGCCCCAACCTGTAGCATCACCTTTGGTCACCCAGGTGGAGCTCTAGCGGTAGCATTACGAAGCCACCCTCCGGAGGAAGAAAGTATCCTTTTGAGGTGCTCGGTCCCTTTCCTCCACCCCCCATTGCCAGTGTTGCTGCTGCTATGTTGAACTGGCTTGAAAAGCACCTATTTCAAATGAACTATTTATTAAAAACTAGTAATAAGGTTGTTAATATAAAAAAGGGAGTGGAAAGAGAAGAGGAAGAAGCCTGGAGAAAAACTGGGTATGAGAAATTTAGAAACAGAGACATTTTCAGGTAGAAAGACTCCATCCATAGAATCTGCCGATCCCTACCAGTTTAGCACTTCGAGGGATAGGATCTATGAAATGTTCCCAGCTTGTAGCTCGACTTTGAGACCCTCACTTTTACCCCTCTTTGTGTCTTTCCCACCCTCACTTGAAACATGTAACTTTGTCTGTTAACCATTTACTCAGGTAGACATTTTCCACTTGTCCACCACCTTCTCTGTGAAGAAATATTTACTCACATCCCTCCCCCACCACTACCACCAGCTTCTGTTTGTTTACTGTACTTCATCTCCCACACTCGATCAGCCCCATCTGCCACTCTTCTTCTCTACCCCGCTCCCAAGGTCACCTGCTGTCCTTGGGACTTGCCTCCAACCTGACACTGCCCCACGATATGTTCTCTGTGGCAGAGCCTCCCAAGTTTCCTGGGAAGCAGTTAACTCAGATGTTGGTCAGCAGCCCAGTGAGCAGTGCGGGGCCCAGTGAGGAGAGCGTAGAAGCCATCCTGCAGTTAAGGGCTCATGGGCAAGTGACTGAAGTGGATGTTGCAAACAAGCAGTATTGCAGCGGAGTTGACAGATTCCCCCCGAGGGAGAGTATTCCTCTGGGATGCCTCAAACCCTCCTCCCCCCTTCCAGCTGGCCCCCAACAATTCAAGCTTGCTTCCCAACTTGGATTGCCGGCGTCATGTGTTAGCATTACCACTGTGCTGACAGTAAGTTGTACCACCACAGTTTCTGATTGTGTTATTGTTGCAGACCGCCCACATTGCCTGTACAGTTGCTGACAGTCAACCCTGCGTTTATTCATATCAGATATTTGAAAATTGTAGTCGTATCCCTCCTTTCCTTCCTGGCCTCCAGAGTGCATTTTCAAGTCTGTGTCTTTCTTCATAGGGCTTCCCCTGTTGCCCATGTATCATTTTAGTTGCCTTCCTTTAGACCGTTTTTTGGTGGTCTACATCCTTCTTGTGTTAGATGAGGGTTCCAGGACTGTGCACAGAACCCGCAATACTCAGTAGAATGGTACTTCACGGAATTCTATGTACTGTGTTACAGCTGATAACGTGGGGAGAGGTTCAAAGCCTGATCGTCTTTGTGGGGAAGGAGATGGTACAGAACAATCCTCAATATTTAACTATGTTTCTTATCCACCCAAGTTTCTATTCCACCCCATCCGGTGCACAGCCTTACTCTTCTTGGGCTGCGGTGACCACCCAGCCCCATAAGTAGTTATCCCACCACCAGCTTGTGGGTAGGAGGTTCTTTGATATGGGGGCTGAGTGTACTTTGGCCATCATTCAGACTGCCCATAGTTCCTCTCCCCCCAGTCCACCCTCTAACCACTTGTTGACGCTGCAGTGCCCTGAGGTTGCTTTGAACACCACAGCAGAGTCTTTGGGGGGACGGGTTGAATGCATGCTGCACCAGCTCCTCTTGGCTCCTGCCAGCCAGCCTAACTGCCTGCTCTGCATAACTTAAGTCTACTACTGAACTCTGGCTGTCAGCAGTGTAGGCTGGGCCAGTGGGTCACTCGTGAACTAGTGGGCTTCTCACTAAAACATTAATATTCAGACATAATTTAGCTTTGACTTATACTTTTTGTTCTGTATTGCTGTTTTCTTTTAGTATTCTTTACTAGGTTTATTTACATGGAAACAAGATCCTTGCCCCCTACATTTGTGTCATCAGTCCTTTCCACAGCAACGAACTGTGATGTGACTTCAGCAAAGGATTAAGCAGCTGAACTCTGGGGGTCAGGGATCCAGTTTCTATGCAAATTAAGTTAGTGTAGAAGAAAAGGAAGAGCGATGCAGACAGTACATCACATATAGTCTAAATGCTGTCAGACTAGTTTTTTTTTTTTAAATCATCTTCAGTGTTATTTAAATAAGAAAAAAATAGAGCTGGCCCAGTGGAGCGGAGGACTGAGATGCTTGTCTGGCCTGCTGCCATGCCAAGACCTGGGTTCGGGAATGAACTTGGGTTGCTGGTGGTTGGCTGGGGGAGGATTAAACATCCCAAGGACTGTCTCCTTGTCTGGGGAGGGGTGGCCAAGCTATTTCTGCTTTTGACTGCACCAGGTGGAGGCACAGCAGTACTGAAGACTTAGAGAGGCTTTGAGGGGGAACATTGCTTATCCAGGAGTAGCACACTAAGCTGAAGCTTGTTTCCGGATGCGACCTGAGAGCACAAGGAAGTTGTGACTTGCTCAGAATCGCACAGTATGCACCTAGGCGGCTGTGAGATTCAAACCCAGGTCTCCAGATCTGCAACTCGGAGCCCTAACCCACTGTGCTGTACTGCCTCCAAGGGAGGCAGTCCGGGCCCACTTGCCTGCAGGGGGCTTATGTTCTGCAACATGTACCGCCTCCGTGCGTACACTGTCTGCTGCAGTAAGGGAGGGACTGGAGACTCGGATAGGCTTTGGGGGGGCCCAGTTCTTCAGTATGTGAACGCCTCACGCACAACACTTGCTGCCACAGCCAGTGGGGAGGGACAGGAAAAAGAAAATAGAAAGCAGGTGGGCGCGCACTGCTGCACATAGTCCCCAGGGCTCTTCTGGGTTGTGTTTTTCGGTTGGGGGGAAATGGCCCTCCCTCCTCTGGCTCCGCTATACGGGGAAATCCACATGGGATTTAAGGCCCTGGGACTGGGAGAGGTGGTAACCAGTTATGGGATGGTGGGACAGGGCTAAACAGCTACCTGCCGGGGCTGCAGAGAATAAAAAGCTTAATCATGGTAAAAATAAGAAAAGGGGAGGGGGACGGCCTGGCTTTTGTGCACCTGCTAATTTTAGGAAGCACTGTTTTTTGGAGAGGTTGGGAGCAACAGATGATGTGGAGTTCAGCTAGTTTTACTGATGTAAAATCAAGAATCTCTAAGACTATACACACATTGAGTAGTAAACCACAACCGGGTGTGCATAATAGCATTATAATTACCGGTGAGCATTTTTTGAATGGACTCCGCCGGTTGATATTTGCTGTAATAACCAATCAGTTATTACGGCATTCACGCGCTGCGTCTGTCAAAAGTGAGCGTCCCTCACTGGCGCTTTCTCTGTGTGGGCGGGCTGAAGAATTTCAAGAAACGTGGTGGTTCCGTTCAACTTCCGTATCTTTATTACGGAGAAGCCACCACAACAAACCCTTGCAGTCCCGTAATCTTTTTTAATTATCTGTTAATCCTACTATTCAATCAACTGTGATGTGTAAAAAAAAAAAAAAAAAAAATCTGTATTTCTTAGTTTTAGCTTCACACCATAGCCGAGGCGTACGTTGCTGCTTACCCACACCAAGAGGTAAGTGCGCGATCAAACATCAGCTTCTGCTAAGCAAAAAAAAGAATTTGTGGGACCTGAGGGAGCTGGCGCTGCTGTGCTGTCTTCAGCTAAGGGCAAAAGGAGGACAGGACTAGGTGGGGGACTGCTGTGGAATCTGAAGTGGAGCTGGGTAGCTGAAACTACATGCTGCATTTGGAGTTGTGTGAGGGCTGCTGAAGTATACCCCCCAAAAGTAGACGTGTGTGTGTGTGTGTGTGTGTGTGTGTGTGTGTGTGTGTGAGACAGCACTCATTGGAAAAAAATTGCTCACCAGCAAATTATATAAAATAAAAAAATGAGGACTTGTGCATATGAGAATTTAACGCACACCCTCGGTGTAGGATGCTTCCATAAACCCCTCGGCCTTCGCCCTTGGGGTTTATGTAGCATCCCACACCTCGGGTGTGCATTAAATTCTCATATCACACACTTCCCCATCTGTTATTCTATATTTAATGTACAGCCAAGTGATGTGTCTCCACCAGTGAGGTTTCGGGATTTATCCTTGCTGTTCTATAATGTGTGTTGTAGAACTGTTAGGAGGGAACAGTGATTCTGATTATCCAGTGGCTAAAACAACTACTCGAACTGGATTGACTAATGGCTGTGAAAGAAACTGTACACATACTCGGTTATAAGTGCCAGTCTGCCTTTTCACTTGCCTTCATAGTACTCCGTCCTCCTCTGCCCACAGTTAACCCACACATAATATCATATGGCTGCCCGTGCATCTGTTCCTCACCACGGAAAAGGCCTCAGAGTGGTCAGTATTACCATTCTGCACATCTCTTCCGGAGACTTCAACAAATGGACAGGAAAGAACATCCATGATTTTTATAAACAGACTTGGAAATTGTATGAGGGAAATAATTTACAAGGAATTTGATCCCCCAAACTTTATAAGACACTGCCGCAGTTGTCCAAACCTGCTGAGATTAGCATTCATCTGAAATCACTTAAGAGACTTAAGATCATCTCCCCAGTATATGTTGGAGTCTGGCCATGGAGGCATAATTTGGTGTTACCGTAGCTTAGAGACCCACCGACCTCTGCCCCTGCACCTGTTATGTAGGTGCCTTACCTTGTGGGACTGCTTGTAATATGTAGCTTGCTGAAAATAATCCATTTAGTAAAAAATTGTAATACTCGTAAAATTAGAAAAAAACTGGTCCCAAGGACTTACGGTGTCTGGTGCTGCCCACGCTCCGCCACGTTATGACGTAATGCTGGGGAGAGCACGGGGACGTGTTACCTTATAGTCTATGGTTGGCACCTTTCTGATTTATTTATTTATTTATTATTATTATAATGCCCATTTGGTAATGAAAAAAGAAAAAGTGGACACTGGTCGACTAATGAGGTCCTTTAAGTCGACCAGTACCCGTTTTATCACCAAATGTCTGCTCACCCTCACACAAGAAACCACGCATTTTAGTACCCCATGTTATAATTAAACAATAATGCACAACAGGTTGTGCCTCATGCACCCAAGAAGTGACAATATCTATGATATACCACACCCTGGATTGCATTATTGCTATTATGAACTGGCTATAAGTCTATAAATTAAAAAAATAAACTTAAAACATTCTAAAATGAGTTTTTGGGGTAATGTAGGAATATTAGTTAAAATAGTTCTTGGAGGGTTCTGGTCAGCAGGTGGTGCTGTTTTACTTGGAGCTAATAGAACATTTGGTGGTCTTGTGCTTGTCTGAGCTTTCTACCTGCCTCATCCCAAATGTAAGCTTTGGTGCCATTGCTTCTAGCTTTTCTCTCTTCCCATCTGTAGAATTTATGACATTGGAGTAGCGTTTTTCAACATTGTGTTGTTTGGACACATGTGAAGTTGGAAGCAGAGGGACAGAAATGAAGAATTTAAGTGCAGCATGCGCTCTCCTTTGAGAGAGAGGAATGGTCGTGGAGGATTTTACAGTGATATCTTGGTTACCAGAGTGTTAGGAAATTTATTTGTGTGGTTTTTGACCACTTTAGCTGTGCGACATGATCTGTGGTGAGGCACAAGGTAAACACGGACGGTGGACAGTTCAGTTTCATTTTTAAATTAGCCACTGCTGTGGGGGAGAGAGAGAGAGACACAGTTGTGAAGGATCATGTAGCAGTGGTTTGTAACAAAACAAACAAAACTCTTTAGGTTGTGACAGTACCTTTCAGCATTTCAGTTGAGGCTGCCCAAAAAAAAAAAAAGTTTACGGGTATTTCTGTGGTGAATTGAACTAAGAGCAAACAGATTTGTTGTGGGGGACTGTGAGGAGTCTAGTTACCAGAGTTTTTTTTTTGGAAGCCGTGAGTATGTACCCCGATATAATCACGGCTCCAGAAACCTCTCAGCCAGTCAGCTTCCTTCATTTACGCCAGCCAGTTCACAGTTGCTGTTAATCCCTTGGTTTTCACCAGTCGTGTCATTTTCCTGCCTGACCCCCCCCCCCCTGTATTTTGTTTAGCACAGTAGTCGCCCCTTTGAAACATTAAGAATCTGTAGTTACACACAGCTCTGCTTTGTGCATTGTCTGACATGATGCCTTCCGTAGTCTTCATTACTGAGGACATACACCAAAAACCGAATCTTGATTCAGCTGTGCTTACAGCTTATTCCTCACTTACAGAATCTTCTGCTTGTGACATCACAATATGTTAGAAATTACTGAGGTGTCACAAGTAGTGATTATGACCTCAGATAAGAACTAAGCAACTAGATCAATTTCAAGGAACAGTGGATTAAGTTTTTTCTTACAAATGTCCTCAATACTCTTGGAATAGGTGGAAGAGATGCTGGAAATATGTAAAATAGCTGCATCATATAACATTGCTTTTTGTGAAGTGTTAGTTGCTCATTAATTAATTCATTGATTGTGAAAGACAACCCTGTAGGCTCCAGGAAGATATAAAATCTGTGTGGTAGATATTCGTTGGAAGTCAGAAGGATCAACACATTTATTTAGTGTGATCTTTGTACTCTGATGTGGTTAATTTTAATACTGTAGTTTAAACCCTTTCTGTGTGTGCCTTTGGTGGTGTCTGATATTGAGAACCTAAGTGTCATTTGTGGGTATTCTGTCTGTTTTGGTAGGTACTTTATTTTCTCTGTTAAAACAACTGAGTATATTATTGCCTAATACTTTATAGTACATTGTATCTTTTTGTGCAGTCTCTGATTTTTTTTTTTTTTCCTTCAATGTTTTAGAACTGTTTAGTTATTGTGGCAGATGTATGGTACTGTGTTCTTTCTTGTAGTTCAAGGTGCTTTTGGGACTGCTGATTTCTACTGGTTTAAAAGATTACATTTTTTTTTCTATTTTAAAAAAAGCTACATCAGCTTGGTATGTTGTCACCCGTTTGTTGTTGCTAAGCAGCAGATGTTTTTGCATTGTGCTCTGGTTCTGTGATAGAATCTGTATTAGTAGAAGATAGATTATTGTGATTGTAGTTACCTTTTGATGGTAAGGGTTAAGTGCTGAGATAGAAATGTATGTATTTTTGAATGTTATAGAAGCCAGAAGGGGAAGGAAGCATATTCAGTTCTTTACAGTAACTGGTAATTGCTGTTTTTCTTTTAGACTTGGATTGTGGGCTTTTGGTGACACTGTACTTTCTTTGTTGTCTTTACTTAGAATTGTTTTTGGGCTGTTAATTTAAAACGTAGTGGTGGTGTATTTCTTTGCTGTCTTTGGTTGCTGCAAATTTTCGCCCCAACTCTTGATTATATGCCCTGTTAAATCTGATTGACAGGAGCTAAACACTGGGTATAGTAAGGGGTGTGGAGTAGAGGGCATACCAGGAAAGGAACAGCAGCAAGTGAAGAGGTGACTGCTCTCTCAGTGGAAGGGAAGTAAATGCAAATCTAGGAGCTTTCATTATTACTTCTTCGCATTGATATTGCATTGGGGAAAGGAGGAGTAGGAGTTTGAAGAAGGTTGTGCAATGGCTACTTAGTCTGTTTCTGAGTGTGGATAGGAAGGATAGGAATATAAAAAGCAGTTGCTCAATATATCTAAACGTGTGCAACAAAGGAGGTAAGGGAAATAAAGAAAATGTTTTGCACTGATAGAGAAGGGAGAGGGGAGACTTGGGGGAGTGTTTGGTATCCTGCATCTGGAAGGGTGGGAGGTCACTGGTGGGCAACGACAGCAATGGGTAGGTGGTGGCTGCAACAATGCGTGCACCAATTTTCTAAAAATTGCCCGAGGTGGGAGGATGTTTGTGTGCAACCACATAGAAAACTTAGAAAGGAGATTGAGGGTCTGCAGGAGGAACTAAGACAGGCAAGGCAGATTGGGGTGGGTTTAGCCAATACTGAGGGAGGAAGAAGGGAGATGAGGGAGGCGATTTAAGCCAACAGTGGTGAGGAGAGGGTCAGAAGCAGGAAGCAGAGACAAAGGGGCCAGGACAGGAAGAACAATTGCCGGGGAAACCAGGTCAGAGACAAAAGTCAAATGGAAGGAGGAGATGGGGACTTGTGAGGGAGGCGAAGAAGTGGCAAAAGTCATGGAGTGGAAAGGAGAGAACAGGTTACTATGAAGAGAGAGGAGCGGGCATTTGTGAAGGGCCTTCAGAAAATAGTTGTGCACTGTTAGAGAGGAAGAAGGTGGAGGAGGGAATGATGAAATTAGAGGAGTAATTGATAAATGCCTGGACCAAACTGGAGTGGGGATGTTCTGCTGGGAGAATTGCAACAGGGGTAAAAGGGGAAATAATGTGCAGGAGGAAGAAGAGGAGCTGGAAATGAGAGAGGGAGATGAATGGAAGCAAGCAGGGAGTAAGAGGGTGGAATCTTTGCTGGGGACTCAATACTAAGAGGAGTTAGGTGGGGTAGCAAGGGGGAGAGGCATAGTCGCATTTGGGTGGAGGCCATGCCAGGAATGACAGCGGAAAGGGTGGGACAGTCTGTTCTGAAATATGTTAGAAGGGGTAGGGACATGCCTCATTTAATTATACATCTTGGGACAAATGACCTGGCTGACAAGACAGGATTTAGACAGGGAACTAGCAGGACAGATCAGGAGGACCTGCGAGAAGGGTAGTGTGGTGATTGTGGGGGACTTCAACATGCCAGGAGTGGACTGGAGCACCCCAACAACCAGGAACAGAAGGGAGCAGGTACTGCTGGATGCCTTCCAGGACAGCTTTCTGCTGCAAATGGTCAGTGAACCAACCAGGTTAGGGAATACCCTTGACCTTGTGCTGGCAAATGGAGACTTTGTGGAGAGAACTTACAGTGGAGGAACTGCTGTCAGGAGTGACCACCACTCAGTATGGCTCACATTGGATATGGGCAAGGAAGGAGGGAATCTGGCACAATAGTGCTGGACTTCAGGAGGGCCGACTTTGGGAGGATGGGGGAAGTGGTAAAAGGGTACCTGGCCAGAATTCAGTCTAGTATGGACACTAACCAGAGGTGGGAGCTCATAAAGCTGGGGATAGTGGAGGCAGCCAAAACCTGCTGCAGAGCCCAGAGCAAGAAGGCTAGGGCTAAGAAACCGATCTGGTTGAGCAAGGAGGTCATGGAAAAGGTAAGGAGGAAAAGAGCTGCCTTTAGGAAGTAAAAGAAAACAGGAAGGGGGGAGGACAGGGAGGAGTACTTGACAGAATCGAAGGAGGTGACTAGGGCAGTAAGGGGAGCCAAAGCATCTACGGGACTCAGGCTGGCACAAGGCATTAAGAAGGGGGAGAAGGACTTTAAGTACATCAGGGAGAAAAGGAGCTGTAAGGACCACATAGTAAGGATTAGGAAGCAGGGGGTTTGGGTGGAAGCAGGGCGCGATAAGGCGGAATCACTAAATGAGTAGTTCTGCTCAGTATTTACTAAAGAGAAGAAGGGGGTGACACCCAAGGTGGGAGAAATGGCAGAAGCAGGGTGGGAAGTGGTGACAGATGGGGAAATCATGGAGAGCAGAGTTCGAGAGGGTTTGAATGCACTGAGGGTGGACAAGGCGCCAGGTCCAGATGGCATTCACCCCAGGGTACTGAAGGAGGTGGCAGAGGTCCTTGCAGGACCTTTGGCAGACTTATTTAATGCCTCACTACATTCGGGGTGTGTACCTCAGGACTGGAGGATGGCTTATATGGTGCCCCTCCACAAGAGTGACCCCAAGGATGAACCGGGAAACTACAGACCAGTGAGCCTCACATCCATTGTGGGTAAGCTAATGGAGACTATCCTGAAGGAGAGGCTGGTGGCCCTCCTAGAGGCCAAAGGACTACAGGACAGCAGACAACATGGCTTCATACGTGGCAGATCCTGCCACACCAACCTGGTCAAGTTCTATGACTGGGAAACTAGACAGCTGGACAGGGGCCATGCAGTGGATGTCCTGTATCTGGACTTCAGTAAGGCATTCGACTCAGTGCCACATGGAAGGCTGGGAAGGAAGTTAGTAGGCACAGGGCTGGTGCAAAGCTGGTGAGATGGGTAGGAAACTGGCTGCAGGGAAGGCAACAGAGGGTGGTGGTGGGTGGGGAGCTCTCACACCATAGCAGTGGAGGTGTTACATGGAGCCTGGGTGTTGGGACCAGTGTTGTTTGGGATATTCATTGCAGACATATCGTGGGACATCAAGAGCAAGATCAGTCTGTTTGCTGATGATACCAAGGTAGGCGCGGTGGTGGATGAACTAGGGGGGTGGCAGGGGTTGCAGGATGATCGGGCAAAGCTTGAAACCTGGTCGGACACCTGGCAACTGGGCTTTAATGCCAAAAAGTGCAAGGTGCAGCATTTTGGGATGAAGAACCAAAGGAGGAGTTACCAGCTAGGGGGAGTGCAGCTAGCCCAGACAGAGGAGGAGAAGGATCTGGGTGTGCTCATTACAGGGTCAATGAACAACTCTGCACAATGTAGGAAGGCGGCTGCAAAGGCCAACAAAATGCTGGGTTGTATTGCAAGGGTTATCCTCGAGGAGGGAGGAGGTGATTCCGGCCACTGTATAGGTCATTAGTTAGACCACACCTGGAGTACTGCGTGCAGTATTGGCTCGATTCGAAGAGGGACATTAAGTTACTGAGGGGTGAAGCAGAGCGACAAAGATGATCAAGGGGCTGGGGGACTTATCATGCGAGAGGAGGTTGAAGGAGTTGAACATGTACTCACTGGAGGAGAGGAGAGACAGGGGTGACATGATTGAAACCTTTAAATACATGAAAGGAATAAACAAGACGGGTACAGAGGGCTGTTCAAAGTAAGGGAGGGAAGGGCCACCAGGGGCCATGATATGAGACTGGAGCGAGGAAGGTTCAGGAGGGAGATGAGGAGACACTTTTTTACAGAGAGGGCGGTGGCTGGGTGGAATGCGTTACCTGCTGAAGTGGTGTGCAGTAGAACAGTGGACTGCTTCAAACGAGGATGGGACAGGACAAGGGGGAGGGTTAATGAAGTGGAAGGGTGGAAGGAAGGGGCAGCTGCAGAATAAGGGGTGCTAGCTGCACATTCGAGCAGACTTGATAGACCTCTAGGCCTTTATCTGCTGGCAAATTTCGTATGTTCATAAAAAGTGCAGGAGCACTACAGAAAAAATTCCATGGGCCCCATAGTCAGAAGTAGCAGGCTGTATCACGCGTATACCTGTTCCACACGCCTCAACTGTGCTGGCATAAAAAAAAATATATATTAAGAAGTTACGCTGTAAAATGCGATCACGCAAGTGCGGCTGAATATTCCGAACATGCACAATCGCGCAGTGGGAGATGCTCGGCGTGGCAGGTGCCCAGAGCCCAGTACGGAGCATACGGAAGTATTTATTACTTGCGCGGGTTTTTTTTTTTTATTTTGGAGGAACCAAACCGCATTTTTCACTTTTGAGCCCTTTTTAATATTTCTTGGACTGATTAGATATTTCAGTTTATTTTGTTAGGAACTGGAAACGTCTTCTTGGGGTCATCAGTGTTTGGCATGACTGACAGACCCAAAAAGAAGACAGGACCTACAGGGTTTAAAAATTGTACTGCTTGTTCTCAGCCCCTAGCACAGGCAGATTGTCACAATTTGTATTTAAGGTGCCTGGGTCCAGACCACGATTTTGCCAGTTGTAATCCCTGTATAAAAGTCTTGCCCTAAAACGCAAAAGAGAGAGGCTAAAAAAAATGAAGCTTTTATGGCTTCTTAGTCTGCCTCCACTTCACCAAATGGTTCAGAGGAGGGTCCAACCTTTCCAAATAAGCAACATTCCCTGACAAAGAGGACAGAATATGAAGCTAAAGCTGCTAAAGATGGTTCAGAACTCAGGGTCTCTGAAAGAGAGAACCCTGAATCCAGTAAAAATAAAAGCCTCTGAGTAGACACCAGAACCGGTGCCTGCCAGAGGGGAAAAAAAAAAACAGAAACATGTAGCTGTCCCTCCTGAAGAAGGAAAGGAGCTGCCAATCAGTAGAGGACATAACAAAGGCATGGCAATTCCTCCTGGCTGTTGGGAATTTCATGAGTATTACTACCCCGGTTCCATTTCTGTTCGGAATGCCTGTGGAGGACTATATTACTATGAAAATGAAGAACACATAGAACTGGCTGGTTCTTCTGAACAGTAATTTGGCTGTCATCCTAGGCTTTCAGGGGACTACACTTTCGTCAGTACCTTTGTAAGGCATAAGGTAAATACCCTCAATATCTCCTCCTATGAGACTGAGAAAGATGAAGATGAGGTAGAATTTATGGATATGATGGGCTTAGCACCCACAAGGAGGTTAATGATGCCCATCCATAAATCCCTTCGGAAAGCTACACGCAGGGTTATATCAGCACCTATATCAGCTGCTGGCATAGACAAGAAAATTGAGGAAAAAATATCAGGTGGACAAACGGGGTGCCGAGTATTTGTACTCCCACCTGATCATGAGGAAATAGTCCAGAGCGTCCAGTTCTATTCGTACTGTATACTTGATATGCCCCGTTTCTTGCTTGAAACTATATGATCTTCCTGGACATAAGTCTCCACCACTCATTCACACTAGTGCAATGGTTCTTAGACTTTGTCACAGTGAGCCTCCCAAATCCATAGAAAAGATTCTGAGCCTCCCCAAAACTGATATAATCTTGGGCCTCCCTATGAAAAATAACATGCTGTACTTTATGCAGCACACCATGAATAAATTGAAACCCCTTTGAGTACTTGGCTCACATTCAGTTCTTTGTCTTATACTGATGTGGAACCTTTGGAAAAGAGTTCTTGTGCTCAAAGGTGTTATCTGAATAACAGATAAATAAAATTAACAAATATTATTATTCAGTTTACTGTACCTCGCCAGCCTACTTGCTCCACTATTTTCATTCTTGAACCATTGTTACCCTTGTTGCAGTACCTTCATGGTTCAGACTACTTTCTGTTTCCTCTTATGAAATTACCTTCGATATACTTTGCCTCTCCCTTCATTCCCTGCTGCTCAGCAACTTCTCTGGGATTACTTTGCTCTTCCTGCTGTTGCTCTTAGCACTTCTATGCTCAACCCTTGTATTTGGGCTGTTCTGCCATCAGTTTACAAATTGATCAATGACCACCACTCATTATCAATTTATTGTTCATATTTGTTTGCACTATTGTTCATTGTGTATTTCTTGATTGTTTTGCAGTTACCTTTTGAAATATATTCACTACCTACCCTTCCCAGGGTACACCCAAATGAACTTTGGCTCATTCACCTTCCTTGTCACCTATTAGTAAATAAATACATAAAATTCACCTACTATTGGCCTCTTTCAGTTTGCTTCATCTCTTCACACAAAATACATAAAACTCAAAATTTAAATACTGTACTTTTTCAGACTCGCTTGAGCCTCCCTTGGAACAGGTTGGGGCCTCCCAAGGGAGGCTGGCCTCACCATTTGAGAACCGCTGCACTAGTGGGATTAGCGCCGGAGGCACTAAGACCCATCGGGAGCAAACTTTTTGCTGGAGGGTCGGCGCGAGAGACGGCGCCGCGAGACACGGTGCCGCGAGCAGCGGCTCGAGCGGTAATGACCATCTCGGGCGTACTTTACCCTCCAACCGCCTTCAGTTCCTTTTTCCCGCCGCCTGAAAAGCTTTAGTGACGAGTCATTTAAGTCGGGAGTCAAACTCTCAAACCAGCTGAGTAGTTTTCAGTTTGTTTTTTTGTAACTTTATCATTTATAAGTAGTATCGCTTAATTTTATTCTATTTTCGTTAAATTTTTCTAATATTTAAATTTTACTGAAGTCTCGCCACTGGACGAGCCGACCATGAGCAGGTCAGGTGACGGGGAGATCTGATGAAAGCTGTTCAGTCAGCCGGGCTGGGTCCGGTCAGCCTCCTTCTCCTCAGCGGGTTCCGCAACGGTCAGTCCGATGTCTGGGGATGGGCGTCCCTACCGCATAAAATAAACTGTCGATTCTTGGCACCGCTCGCCTCGAGCTCTTCTTCGCCCACAGGTCAAAAAGAGAAGGCATCACCGAGGTCGCCTCTGGTATGTCTGCGCCACGACGCCGGGTTATCGTTGTTAGTTGCCGGTCTCCTCCTTCGAGTCGCCGCCGCTGCAATCGCCGCCCTGACATCGGAGTCCCTCCCCGCCTATAGGTAGGACTCCAGATGAGCAGTTTCATCAGTGGGCGCTCTTATGGAGCAATGGGCTCGGAGGTTGGTTCTTCTGCCTGGTCTGGTTGCCTCGGAGCCCTCTGCCCTCCGGTGATCAGGTAGGGCGGTTGACCTTCCTAGTCGCTGAGGGCGCCTTTGCCAGCTACCCGTGCTTAGTGTTTTCCCTCACATGGCTTGTGGAGCAGGGGGCCTCACCGATGCCCTTATCTCCTGTTTTTTTTCCTTCTAGCTTCCAGGTTCTTGGGCTTCCGCGCTTCCGACGGTCTGTTGGCTTGTCGGCGCCTGCTGTGCCGCTGGGTCTTGCGGGCGCCGTCCGCGGCACCGCTGTCTCGCGTGCCGCCGGTGGTGCCGCTGGATAGGGCGGGTGCCGATTGGCGGCGCGCTTCACGGGCGCCTGCGGCAGTGTTGCCGGGCGCTCGCGCGCGCCGTGCCGCCGGGCAAGATTGTCCGCTGGCGCCGCCAGGGCGCTGTAGGGTCACAGGCCTCTTCGGGCGCCAGGCGCCTCCTCGGGTGCCGTCTTCAGCCCGTTTTGCCGTCTCGGCGCCGGCAGCCCTTGGGGACTCTCCTTGTTTTTCTGCTATTTCCTCCTCTCCTAATTTTCACTCCTTTCCTGTCCAAACAGTCCTTTCTGGACCATCAGGAGATGATGTTGAGCCTGACCTAGACCTTCGGTTGGGTGATGAAGTGGAGGAAACAGGATCTTTCTTTGCTACAGAGCCTGTGGTCGAGGACCTGTCCTTTAAGTCTCTGTTGAAGAACCTGGGATCCACTGTTTCTCTCCAGACTACAGACATCGATCCTGGGAAGATATTAAGACTCCAGTATCTTCATGCTTCGGATATCCCTACGGATTTGACTCCTCCAATCCAGCCTTCCTTCGAGACGCTGTCTCAAATGGTATGGAATAATCCTGCTCTTATTCCCTCAGTGGCTAAATCCATTGATAAGAAGTATTCAGCTCCCAAGGATCGTCCCATTTTGGCATCCCAAGCCTTTGCGGATCCTATTGTAGTTCTGGCAGAGAATGACAAGGTCGTTCTTCCTCAAACTACTACAGCTCGACCTATTAACAAAGAGTCTCGTAAGATTGATACATTAGGTAAGAGAGTCTTTGCTGCCTCTACTCTAAGTATGTATTGCCAGTTATCAAGGCTATTTTTCTCAGTATGAGTATATCCTGTGGCACTCTATGAAAAGAATGGTTGAAGCTCTTCCAGATTCGATTCCAAGTCAGAGCTTCTTCTGACCGTTATTAGAGGTATTGAGTCCAATAACCAACAGGTCAAAGCCGCCATGGACGCTTCGACACTGCTTCTCGCTCAGCAGCATGGGATTTGTACTCGGCGCCATTCCTGGCTGCGTATTTCTGGCTTCACGAATGATGCTCAGCAGCAGGTGATGGCGCTGCCTTTGATGGCTCCTTTCTTTTGGCCCTCAGGTGGAGCAAGCCTTAGAGGCCACTCAGAAGACTAGATCGGCCATTAAGTTGGCCAGACCTCCGCCTGCCCCCTCTCGGGGGCATGTGAACAGACGTCAGTTTCATAGTCGTCAGTCCTTTCGAGGCAGAGGCAGGGGAAGCTTCCATAAAAGCCAACCTGCCCAACCTCAAAAGAAGACGCAGCAGAAAGCGCAGGGGCCTAAAGCTCCCAGCGCTACCTTATGAGTCGTTGGCCCAAGTTCCATCCACTCTGCCCGAGGTGGAACTTTCTCCTCCGGTGGGAGGTCGTCTGATGTACTTCTACAACCAGTGGAAGTCCATAACTTCGGACAAATGGGTCCTTCGGATAATTCGCGAGGGTTATTCTCTCAATTTCTTGGAAACCCCCCCGAATTGTCCTCCCAGACGACAACCCAGGTTGTCAGCCTCTCAGTCAGACCACCTCACCGCGGAGATCCAGGGCCTTCTGAACAACAGGGCAATAGAACTGGTGCCCCCGCATCTGCGAAACACAGGGTTCTACTCCCATTACTTTCTGGTTCCAAAGAAATCTGGGGGGATGCGCCCCATTCTAGACCTCAGAAAGTTAAACAAATTCCTCCCCAGGGAGAAATTCAAGATGATTTCCCTAGGTACCCTGTTACCCTTGCTGCATCAGCACAACTGGCTGGCCTCTGGATATGCAGGATGCTTACCAGCATATCCCGTCCCACCGACCCACCGCAAGTTCCTCAGGTTTGTAGCTTTGGGTCAGCATTATCAGTTCAAAGTCCTGCCTTTGGGCTATCCTCGGCGCCCTTGAGTTTTTACAAAGTGTTGTGCAGTTCTCGGCGCATCTCAGGAAAGTCGGACTCGAGTGTTTCCTACCTGGGCGATTGGCTTCTAGCAAGCCCTTCCGGCCAAGGGACTTTGAAGCCGTACAACGACTTCCGTCTTCTCACGCCCATGGGAGTTCTGCTGAATTTGAAAAATCTCAACTGCAACCCTCCCAGAGGCTCCTTTTCAAGGGACGCTTCTAGACATCTCTTCAGCTAAGGCTTTCCTTCCAGAGGACAGAAGACTCGACATCCTTCGAATGGGCCCGTACATCAGGGAGAACCAATCGGTTACAGCTCTCTCGATGCAACGATGTTGGGTCTCATGGCTGCCTCGGTCTTCACTGTCCCTCTGGCCCGACTGCACATGAGAACCACCCAATGGATGCTCTCCACTCAGTGGTCCCCGACCTCTCACGCCCAGTCTTATCCCATCAAGGTGACGGAGCCCCTTCGAAGGTCTCTCACCTGGTAGTCTCAAGAGAGCAATCTCCTGGAAGGATTCCCCTTTGCTCCCCCGGATCATCAGATCTCCATCACCACAGACTCATCGCTAATGGGATGGGGAGCTCACTGTCTCTCCCTCCACACTCAAGGTGTATGGACTCAGTTCGAAACTCATCTCCGCATAAATGTCCTGGAGATGAGAGCGGTCCTCTATGCAGTCCGAGTTCTGAAGGATGTCCTTTGTCACAAGAACATTCTCCTTCAAACGGACAACAAAGCAGTGATGTATTACATCAACAAGCAAGGCGGTGCTCATTCTTATCCCCTTGCAGGGAAGCAATGAGGTGTGAGAGTGGTGCTTGGAGCACAAGTCTCTGATTCAAGCGGTTTATCTGCCAGGTATACAAACGACCTAGCAGATCACCTCAGCAGAACGGAGGCAGACCCTCACGAGTGGTCTCGATCCAGCCGTAGCTCGGTCCCTGTTCAAAGAGTGGGGGACTCCAGACCTGGACCTTTTTGCATCCCCACTCAACGCAAAACTGCCTCTCTTCTGCTCCAGAAATCCAGGGCCTGGCATTTTGTGTCAGGATGCGTTCAGGCTGCGGTGGACAAAACGCTTTCTTTACGCCTTTCCACCGCTTCCTCTAATCCAGAGAGTACTCCTCAAGTTCGAATCTCAGGGGACCAAGATGATTCTCATTGCTCCTTCCTGGCCTCGGCAACTATGGTTTCCTTTACTCAACAGTATGTTGGCAGCCTCTCCGAGACCACTTCCTTTGCAAATCAGTCTTTGACTCAGGGTTCTTGGTCCATCCCAACCTGAAATCACTTCACCTTCATGCTTGGCTCCTGAAGAGATAGAAGTGAATCGGTTCAACGCCTCCTCAGAGTTCTCAGACATCCTTCTGGCTGCTCGGAAGCCAGCCACCAAAACGACGCTCCAAATGGAAACGTTTTTCTCTGGTGTGCAAAATCCTCTTGGAATCCTTTTCCTGTCCTCCTGGCAAGGTTCTGGAGTATCTTTTGGACCTGTCAAACTTAGGTCTTCAGTACTCCACAGTTAAAGTTCACCTTAGTGCCATCTCAGCTTCCATGAGCGGTTTCTTCCTTAACTCTGGCTCAGTTGCCTATGGTGAAGAGATTTCTTAGGGATTCTCCATACCAGACCCCTGTTAGCGTCCAGTTGCAGCCTGGGACATTAACCTGGTGCTGGACATGCTCACTCGGAAGCCTTTCAACCCTTAGCTACCTGTGAGCTAAAATTTCTTACCTGGAAGACTGCCTTCCTGGTGGCCATTACCTCAGCCCGCAGGGTCTCTGAGATACATGCCCTGGTTACAGATCCCTCCATATACTGTATTCCATAAAGACAAGGTAGTTCTCCGTACTCATCCTCAATTTCTTCCCAAGGTTGTGTCAGAATTCCATCTAAACCAACCTCTGGGCCTTCCCGCTTACTTCGCTAATTTCCAAAATGAAGGGGAACGAGCTCTTCATTCCTTGGATGTTAAGAGAGCCTTGCGGTTCTATTTAGATAGAACCAAGGATGTTCGCAAGACTCAGCAACTGTTCGTTTCTTTCAGCGACACCCAGCTGGGTCAACCTGTCGCTATTAGATGCATCTCTTCATGGTTAGTGGCATGCCTTCGTCATTGCTATTCCATGGCTCAAGTTAAATTAGAAGGTAGAGTGTACGCTCACTCTACTAGGGCGGTCGCGGCATCCCTAGCGGAAATTCGCAATGTTCCAATTGCAGATATATGCAACGCCGCCACCTGGAGCTCAGTGCATACCTTCAGTTAAGCACTATGCACTGGATGTTCATGCTGGGCGACATTCCGCATTCGGCAGAACCATCCTTATTAGGCTTCTATCTTGGGCAGCGTGAGCTCTGGCTCTCCTGCCCTTTTGGGGGATTATCAGCTTGGTACTCTCCCACTAGTGTGAATGAGTGGTGGAGACTTATGTCCAGGAAGATAGGAAATTACGCATCTACCGTAATTCTTGATCTTCTTGACGAGTCTCCACTCACTCATCACGCCCACCTCCATCCCCCGAGCTCACCGCTGTATTGGTCTTCACTCCCTCAAATCTTTAGGCCGTGAGGACTTCTTTGCTGACCCTTCTTACACGGGTCATACGGACTATCTTATGTCCGTTTTTAATGTTGGGTTTACTCTTTCGTTAGTTGCGCTGCACCTCCTTGGTAAAAGATACTGAGGCGGTTGGAGGGTAAGTCGCCGAGATGGTCTTATTCACCGAGCCGCTGCTCGCTGCTCCAGGTCTCGCCGGGCGCTGTCTCCTCGCTACCGACCTCCAGCAAAAAGTTTGCTCCCGATGGGTCTTAGTGCCTCCGGCGCTAATCCCACTAGTGTGAATGAGTGGTGGAGACTCGTCCAAGAAGATCAAGAATTACGGTAGGTACGTAATTTTCCTATCTTACTTAGAGAGGGCTTTTGCAGTAGGAACTCGCATATAAGACTAAGCTGCCAGGCGCTAGGACCACATGGAAAACTTCTAGCTAGCAGTGTCTGGCGGGGGACCGCCCCCGACGTCACGTGACTGATGTCTGCGTGGCGCTATATAGGGAGTGGTCACCACGCCTGCTCTCCAGTTCTTTCCCACAGTCGACCTGCACACGTCTGACCTTGCAGAAGACAGTTGCTACTGTCGACGCCATCTTTGGATGAGTATCTCCACTTACACCATTTAAGTTACTGTTTCTCATTGTGTTTTTTTTTTTTTTTATTAAAAAAGTATTGTATTAATCGATCATGTATGTCATCTCTGACACATTCAGAATCTCATAAGAACAAGTGCAACTCCTATGGAACTCTCCGCCCTCACAAGGACGGCCATTCCCTCTGTCTTCTTTGCCTGGGCCCAGGCCATAAGACGGAGGGGTGTGGGCATTGCCAGAAATTTAATCCAGCCACACGTAAACGCAGTCAGCAGTCCCTGGAAGCTCATCTTTTGAAACAAAAGATGGCCAGTATGGAAAAGGAGCTGAAGAAACCTAGGCACTCTTCTTCCTCTCCGGGGGGGCCACCCGAGAGGGCAAGGACCACCTTAGCCTCCATCCCAAGGCTGACTCTCTGTGCTCATCAGCACGGCCCATGATAGGTCCACAAAACCTAAATACCTTAGTGCTTCTTCTCCCAATAGAATCTATGGTTCTTGACCAGTACGGGAAAAAGATCTATTCTTCCACATTGGGGACTATGGCATTAAATTATGTCGCCCACATGGGGGAATTACCAAAAATCAGTCTTGGGACAGCTGGAGTCCAAAATAGACTCTCTCCAAGACTCGACCTTGAAAGGAGAAATGGCAGATCTAGTCAGGTTGGCTAGATCTGCATGCAGAGATAGCTAAGAGCTACCTATCATGCAGTAGATGCTGCTGGTAGAGGCTCGGCATCTGCCTCCGACGCCATGCTTGGCTTAAGATCTTGGGTCTGGCACCTGAAGTACAGCCAGCCATACAGGAAGCCTCCTGTAGAGGCTCAGTTCTGTTCGGGGCAGATGTCAAGGACATCATAACTGATTTACAGGACAAGGGCAAAGCCTTGCGCTCTGTAAAATGTATGTACAAGCCACCCCAAAAACAAAAGCAGCTATTTCGGAGACAACAATGTCATCAGCAAGGACAGCTGCAAAACCAATGCCAAAACAAACGGGCACTTTTGGCTGGTAGAGCCCCCCTGGCTAAATCTCAAAAGGCCTTGGGTGCTGCAGCCTCCTCCTTGCCCACTGCCTCCTTACTCTCTAATCCTCCCACCTCCACTAGATCACTTTCCAGAGGAACCGGTATGGGAAGGTTCTCCTTCCACCTTCCGGTGTGAGAGAAAAGCACAACAGATTCATAGGTGTTGCAATTGGTGGCAAAAGGCCACACCAATAGAATTCACAGAGAGACCACCAGAAAATCTCCCGGGTCACTCATTGTACCCACCTCATCACATAGCCTAGAGCATAGAGGGGAAATAAACTCCCTGCTGGCAAAGACTGCAGTAGCCCCGGTCCCAAATCAATATCAAAGGAATGGATACTATTTGCACTACTTCCTGGTACCCAAGAAGACTGGTGATCTCGGACCCATTCTCTGTCTGAGCTCCCTGGACCTCTATGTGGAATACAAAAGGTTCAGAATGTTGTCTCTTTCCAGCCTACTTCCTCTGTTACAGAAGGGTCATTGGCTGTGCGCTTTGGGCATGCAGGATGTCTTCCTGAACATCTCGATTTTTTTCGGCTGCACCACAAATTCCTCCAGTTGTCTTTTTCAGGGAGAGCATTTTCAGTTCAAGGCTTTTCCCTTTGGCCTCTCGTCAGCACCCAGGGTGTTCACGAAGTACCTTGTGGTGGTGGCAGCTTTTCTACGCAAACTGGGTACAGGTATTCCCATACCTAGACGAGTGACTGATTTCAGCTCCATCAAGAGATAGTCTGGCCAACTCTTTGGCCCTTACCCTGTGTTTTTTTCAATGGGTGGGCATTAGTCTACCATGCCAAATCCCACCCTTTTCCTACCCAACAACTCCAATTTATTAGTGCAGTATTGGACACAGGGCAGGGCCTTCCTTCCACAGGACAGGATGACAACATTACAGCAACAGGTATGCCTGGTAGCATTGCAGAGGAGAATACCTGCCAGGTCAATCAATCGACTGCTCGGGCTCATGGCTGCGGCCATCCCTTCGGTCCTCTTAGCCAGACTGCACATGAGTGTCTCAATGGATCCTCAGAGTGCAGTGGGGCCAGAGATCAGATGTTCTAAGCTGCAAGATCCTGGTCTCAGACCTGATGGCCCGGGACCTTTTGTGGTGGCAAAGCCAGGACAATCTCTCCGAGTGTCCCATTCCACTCAGATATTCCCTCCCAAACCCTGATGACAGATGCTTCAGGCCTGGGATGGGGAGCGCTCCTGGGAAACCACAGGACATGGGGTCCTTGGTTCCACAGCTAACTGTCACTTCATATCAGTGTATTCGAGATGAGGGCAGTGTTGAACGCCGTAAAGGCTTTCCAGCACCTCATCCAAGTAGGTCAACTCGTGATTCAGACAGACAGGCGTAGTCTGGTACATGAACAAACTGGGCGGAACCCACTCTTATCCCCTCTGTCAGGAAGTGATGATGAGTGTGGTACTGGGCAGCTAACCACAGTCTTCATTTGACAGCAGTCCACATATCAGGCATTCAGAACATTCTGGCAGACGCACTCAGCAGCACACAAGCCATTGTACATCAGTGGGAGCTCAGTCAGTCAGTGGTAGACGACATCTTCAGAAGATCGAGAAGGCCATAAATAGACCTGTTCACCTCCTCACACAATGCAGAACTAACAGCCTTCTGCTTGCACGCTCCAGGGTATGGTGTTTTCTGGTGAGACACTCCATCTCTATGCTGGACGGGGAGATTCTTGTACGCCTTCCCTCCACTTCCATTGATTCAGAGAGTAATAATGAAACTCCAGGCAGAAGGAGCATGAATGATTCTCATTGCTCCCTTCTGGCTGAGACAGATATGGTTCTCTCTACTGCAACAGCTGTCAGTGGAACCTCCATTTCCACTGCCAGTCTCTCAAGATCTCTTGACACAGGAACAGGGGACCCTGGTACATCCAGATCTCGGGGCCCTTCATCTGCATGCATGGCACCTACTGACATAGCTGCTGCACGTTTTGGGATCTTCCCCGACCCAGAGGGTAGCACAAATTCTGGTGGAGGCCAGAAAGCCTTCCACTAGAGCCACTTATGCCATGAAATGGAAGAGGTTTTCCATATGGGCAGACTCGAAGGGACTAGAACCTTTCTCCTGTTCAGTCACACAGGTCTTGGATTACATGCTGCATCTCTACGATCTGGGTCTCAGTTACTCTACTTTGAAAGTCCATTTATCTGCCATTTCTGTCTACCACATCCCTGTGGGATGAAAGACTCTGGCCCAGCAAGAGGTATCCAAAACCTTCTTAAAAGGGATCCTCCATTTAAACCACCAGTACGGAGCCCTGCTCCACCCTGGGACTTGAATTTCATCCAAGAGAAACTTGCATTGCCTCCTTTTGAGCCGGCAGCGAGTTCTGACATGCGCTACCTTTCCTAGAAAGTGCTCTTCCTAGTGGCCATCACTTAAGCTCAAAGGATTTTTGAGCTTCCGGCCCTAATGTGTAAGATACCTTACTTGATTTTTCACAGAGACCAGGTGGCTCTACGAACCAATCCGAAGTTCTTATCTAAGGTGGTATCAGAATCCACCTTGAACCAGTCACTTGACTTGCCAGTGTACTACCTGGAGTACTCTAACTGGGGTGAAGCACTTCTGCACACTCTGGATGTACACAGAATTCTTCGGTACTACATGAACAGGGTGAATCCTGTCCTTAAAACTGACCAATTGATTGTTTCCTTTGTGCCCAAAAGAGAGGGTGCTGCTGTTTCAGAACAGTGTGTGTCCACATGGTTGGCAAACTGCATTACCATCTGTTACAAGAAGTACAACCAATCCCTTCCAGTGAGGGTCAAAGGTCATTCAGCCAGAGTCATGGCTGCTTCTGCTGCTTACTTCAGGAACATTTCAGCTGTAGGCATTTGCACGGCTGCGTCTTGGAGTTCTGTCTACACCTTTACCAAACATTACAGTTTGGACATTGCTTCAAGCCGTAAAGCGTGCTTTGACCTTGCTGTTCTGCAGGGACTTTTATCATGAGTACCCTGTGTGGTGTGTTTGTGTTTTTTTTTTTTTTGTTTTTGTTTTTTTTTTCCCCTGCAAACCCGTTTTTACCTCCCATGTCTGACTTGTCTTGGGTTACTGCGTGGGACTCGGTTCTGTATGCGAGTAGCTACTGTAAGAGCCCTCTCAAAGCAAGATTAATACAGTTACGTAAGAACTTACCATAACAGTAGATCTTCAAGAGAGGCTCTTGCAGTAGGTACTGCTTTCCTTCCCACCTACTTCCTGGGATTCTTCTACTCTTTCTCCTGTAATTGCTTTTAGCTCCAGGAGCCCACTCCTCCTTCTGTCACACCTTTCTAGGTCTCCAGCGGAGAACTGGAGGGTGGGCATGGGGACCGCTCCTATATAGCCAATGCCGCCGCCTGTCACGTGATGTCGGGGCCCCGTCAGACACTGCTAGCTAGAAATTTTCCATGTGGTCCTAGTGCCTGTCTGTTAGTCCTATATGTGAGTACCTACTGCAAGAGCCTCTCTCGAAGATCTACTGTTAAGGTGAGTTCTTACGTAACTGTACTTTCTCCACTGAGAGTGTCAATTCTACAAACGTGAATCCACTTTAAAAAAAAAAAAAAAAAAAAAAAATTCAAGAATGAGACTCCATCTCACTACCAACTTTTTTTATTCCATATAACAGGCATTTTGCAGTATTTCACATTCATGTCATCCTGCTGCTCTTTGGTGAGCAGGAAGATGTGAATGTGGAAGCACTTGTTTAGACACCAAGAGCAGGGCTCCAAAGCATGAATATAGCTCATAAAATGTGGCAGTATCGACTGAATAGAGTAGACAATACGGTTGAATGATCTACTATGTGTGAAATGAACTATTAGTGGAGGATCTATCATGAATAAGCTTTTCTGGGCAAAACATTGCAAAAAGGCCTGTTGTATGGAATTTAAAACTGCACTGAGATGGAGTGTCACTCTTGAATTTTTTTTTTTTTTTTGTCTTGTTTCTAAGAGTAGTCCAGACTGTCGCCTATAAGGCCAAAATGCCCCTTTCCTCCTGGCCTCCTGAGAAGAATTCTAGGAAACTAGATAGTATGGCCAAAAAAGTCTATACGTCAGCTTCCCTGCTGCTCAGGCAAGCAGCCTACTTGACCTACACAACCCAGTATCAGACAGCTCTATGGAATTCTGTACTGACACTGAGTGAAAAGGCTATAGGAGAGTTTTTAATCAATAGACTTCCATTGTTCGACTATTTGTCCATTACACATAGGTGAACATGCATAAAAAAAACAAAAAATGCAAGATTTACAGAATCGTTAATCATTACAAATATGTATTGGTTGAAACATAAAATCAGCCGGAGATGGTGGTGAAAACATTGTTGCAAGCAGATGCAGTGGAAAAAGTGCCTGCTTCACAGTGGGGCAAGGGATTTTATTCCAGATACTTCCTGGTCCACAAGAAAAATTGTGAGTGGCAACTCATTTATCTGAACAAACATTTTAAAGAAAGCAAAGTTAACGATTTTAACACCGTATTCCAGTGATTCCATCTCTGCAAATAGGAGACTGGCTGAGATCACTGGATCTGAAAGATGCATGCTTTCACTGGTCAGTCAAGCCAAGTCACAGAAAATACCCAAGGTTCAGGTTACCAGTTCACAGCCCTTCCCTTCAGCTTCATCTCAGTTCCCAGAGTATTCACAAAGTGCCTATTTGTTGTGGCAGCACATTTGAAAAGGAAAGTGGTGGTGGCTTTTTGCTACCTGGACGATTGGCTGAGCATGGGAAAAACAAAGCGGGAAACAAAATCCTCCATACTGCTGACACAGGACACACTGGAGGACCTGGGGGTCCTCTTAAATCTTTAAGTCACAGACGGGACCAGAACAGGTTCTGGACTTTGATGCAGGACTAGATAACCTGCAGGGGAAGGCATCCCTTTGTGAAGCAAGGGATCCTTCAAGGCAGGCCAACCAAGGTGTACAAGGAACTTTCTGCAGTTACCGGCTCACATAATCTCAGCCACTGCAGTGGTGCCAGGGGCCAAGTTCCAAATAAGGGCCATTCAGTATTGCCTAGGGGACCCAGAGATGAGATGATATCCCCCAAGCTGGGGCCTGTTGCTAAAACTTTAAGGACACGGAATGGTGAAAAGAGGAAGACCACCTCAGAAAGGGAATTCCTTTCCTCCACAGACACCTCCCTCTTAGGATGGGGTGCCCACCTAGAGAACCTTACTGCGAGTGGCACCTTGAGCACACGGGAGACTTTAGGGCACACAAATCTCCTGGAACTCGGGGCGGTTTAGCTGGCAATGCAGGCTTTTTCCTCCCATATTCAGAGTCAGTCTGTTTAAAATCAGAACACCACAATGCATCACATAAACAGGCAGGGAGGAACACTATCTTCAAAGTTGTCGACAGAAGCCATGAAGATCTGGAACCTAGCATACTCCTTGACGGTTCAGCTATGCACAGTACACCTGCCAGGGAAAGACAGTGTGCTGGCAGACTCCTTGAGCAGGATCAGCCAGGGCAATCGTGAATGGACCCTGAGCCAGCAGGTGCTGGCATCATTGTTTTGATGATGAGGTACACCAGAAATCTGTTTTCCTCCTGGGAGAACAATCCGCTCCTACTCTTTCGTTGCAGGTCCCTAGCTGTGGGTGCAGTCCCAGAGGATGCTCTGGTCAGGGATGTTTCTCAGTACTTTCCCTCCATTACCCCTTTTATGCCTTTTCTTCATTCCCACTTTTGCTGAGAGTTCTAATAAAATTGAGAAGGGAGTCCACAACAGTGATCCTCATAGTGCCAGATTGGGCAAGGCAGACCTGGTGTTCCATGCTCTTGTCCCTCTCCAGTAGACAGCCAGAGAGATGCATTCTGTTGACACTGTCCCAGGGCAGTGTAACATTCCCAGATCTGAGAACTCTATACCTCTGAGCATGGGTCGTACCTGGAAGCAAGCCTTGGCTCAGTGAGCCTTTCCCGGCTACCAATCTTTAAATAAATGGTTCTTGATTAGCTAGAGTTCTCTGAGCTAAATTTTTCTGAAAAAGTAATGGCAGTGCTGAAGGTTTCTAGGAAACCAACAGCAAGGAGAACTTTCTCGTCAGAATGGAAGATTGTCCTTCTGGTCTTCTCACAGATCAGTCCCCTCCGGACAGGCCTGTCGACAGTCCTGGACTACCTAGTCCCTCTCCAGTCTATGGGCCTAAGGCTCTCAACCCTGAAGGTTAATTTGGCAGCAATGCAGGCTTACTCATCAGCTGGCAAAGGACAGGTCAGTGGCCTTGTAACCCATTTTCAAAAGTTTTTTTCAGAGGCCTTAGTCACCTAAAAGGAATAAACAAGGTAAACTGTGAGGAACTATGTAAGGGGAATTGTGGGTAAAAAAACAAGGGGATATGAATGTAGGCTGCTGGTTGGCTGTTGGGGGGGGGGGGGCAGGATTTAGGAGGGATGCTAGAAAGTTTTCTTTTACTGAGAGTGTGGTTGAGCTGAGGAATAACCTGCCAGCAGAGGTGGTGAGCACAAAAAAACGGGTTCAAGCACAGCTGTGACAGAGTTAAAGGGCTAAATAGTTTATTGGGTTTTGGGGGGTGAAAACCTTACCTAGACATAGAAACATGGAATCTGATGGCAGATAAAGACCGCCTGGCCCACCTAGTCTACCCATCTCCCTACCTAATGGATAAGCTGCAGATCCTAGTTAACCAACAGCCTATTTCCTCCTATCCCCCACTAGAATTGCCTTATGTCTGTCCCATGCATTCTTGAATTCCCCACTGTTGTTGACTCCACTGCCCACTCAGGAAGGCTGTTCCATGTATCCACAACCCTCTCCATGAAAAAATACTTCCTCACATTACCTCTGAGCTGTCCCCCTCAGTCTTCAAATTGTGCCCCCCTTGTTCTTGTACATCTCTTTTTCTGAAAGATGCTACCCTCTTGGACTTTGTTGATTCCCTTGAGGTACTTGAAAGTTTCTATCATGTCCTCCCTCTCTCCTCCCCCGCTCCTCAAGGGTATACATATTAAGCTCTTTAATCTCTCTTCATATGTCTTGTGGTGCAGACCCTGCACCATTTTAGTTGCCCTCCTCTGGACAGCCTCCATTCTATCTGTCCTTGCAGAGATGGAGTCTCCAGAACTGCACACAGTACTCCAGGTGGAGTCTCACCAACTGTCTGTACAGAGGGATAACAACTTCCTGTTTTCCACTGGTGATGGCTCTCCCTATGCCTCCCAGTATCCCGCCAGCCCTTCTTACTGCCTTTTCACATTGCTTACACACCTTAAGGTCATGGTAGAGTAGGATACAACTGGGCAGACTAGATGTACCATTTTTTGCCAGGCAGACGAGACGAAACCATTTGTCGCCTTCTGCCGACATTGTTCTGTTTTCATTGGGACCCTCTCCTCCCAGGGTGGGTGGCTATGTTTTATATCTGTCTTTTTGTGCAGCACCTTTGGGAAGTGTCTTGGTGGTGCTCTTGGTAATGTGACCACTACTTGCCTGGTATCTCTCTCCTGGACCATTGCAAGGGTTTGTATAACCAAGAAGGTGTTGGGTAGGGATCTTAGAGGAGAAAAGTCTTTTATTGGTCGCAGACTGATGGGAACAGTTGATCTTCGACAGACACAAAGGCAGTTATGGTCCATTTCTACCCTGAATGTGCCCTAGCCAGGCTGGAAAGTTTGGCCTGATTGAGGGGGTGTCCACTTAAATTAAAATACACTACCCATAAAAACAAATTACAAATGAGAAAATTTTGAAACAAAAAAATAAATTACCATGGAAATTGTCAATAAATTGATTATGTGCAATGTAAAACTCAGTACTTATGGCAGGTACAGAGTATGTGAGGTAATCTTACGAGGGATGCTAGAGCATACTGAAGTGATATTGGGGGTTGTGTATGGGCCCAGTAGAGATTCTCCTGAATTCTTCACCACTCTCTCACTTGCCCTAGCCCCCTTTTGTCACTTACCCATTATATTAGTTGGAGATTGGAATCTCACGTATGCTTCCCAGGTGGACAAAGCCTCCAGTGGGGTAAAGTGACAAAGGCAAGAAGGACAGGGATGGGGCAAAAGGGGGTAAGGCCATCAGGAAATGGAGGGTAATGAGTACCAATGCCCGTAGTCTGGGCAACAAGCTCCCTGAGCTGGTGGCCTTAATGGAAGAGGGATGCCTGGATATCGTAGCAGTCACAGAAACATGGTACACAGAGAACCATGACTGGGATGTTAACATACCAGGGTACATAACCTACAGGAGAGACAGGCAGGAGAGAAGAAGGGGAGGAGTAGCTCTCTATGTAAAGGAAGGGATAAAAGCAACTGAACAAAAGAGTAAACAGGGAGGAGAGGAGGCACTGTGGGTCACCTTGGAGACTGGAAAGGGCACCACAATCCGCACAGGGGTTATGTACAGATCCCCATGTCAGGGGGAAGGAATGGACAAGGATATGATGGAAGGAATTCTTAGAATGGCAGAGAAAGGGGAGATACTGTTGATACCTGAATATGCCAGATGTTAACTGGAGCACATTTGCTGCAGCCACATCCAAGAGCAAGGCCATTCTTGACGCCCTAC
Organism: Neoceratodus forsteri; assembly: GCA_016271365.2. Classification (NCBI taxonomy): domain Eukaryota; kingdom Metazoa; phylum Chordata; order Ceratodontiformes; family Ceratodontidae; genus Neoceratodus; species Neoceratodus forsteri. Next base: position 216,165,124 of record CM057456.1, read on the forward strand.
AGGTGGCAGGCATTAGACAGCTAGTTTCGGAACCCACTCGTGAGGGAGCAATCTTAGACCTCGTACTCTCAAACAGGGGCAGTGAGAGGATCTCAGATCTAGAAGTAGATTGCCATCTGGGGACAAGTGACCATCAAACAGTGAGGTCCCACTAGACTCAGCTACAGAGTCAAGCCAACAAAAGTGAGGGTACTGGACTTTAGGAGGGCTGACTTTGCAAGATGGGAGAGTGCCTCAGAAAGCACTAGCAAACAGGCTAGAAGGAGGTGTGAGCAACAATGGGGAATTATCAAAACTGCCATCACAGGCGCAACAAGCCTTTGTGTGAAGCAATAAACAAATCAAAACGAAAGAAAAAGCCACTATGGTTCTCAAGAGAGGTGGCTGTGAAAGTCAGGAAGAAAAAGAGAGCATTCCGGAAGTATAAGGAAACACAGAAGGAGCAGGACAGAGAGCTGTACCAATTAAGACAGAAAGGAGCAGGGAGGGAAGTCAGAATAGCAAAGGCCCAAACTGAGGAAAAGATAGCCAACTCAGTTAAGAAGGGGGATAAAACCTTTTATAGGTACATCAGCGAGCGTAGAAAGACAAAGGGAGGGATAGTGAGGCTGAATAGAATGAACGGTGGGTGGGCAGAGGGGGACAGTGAAAAACCAGGAATACTGAACGAATATTTCTGCTCAGTATTCACAAAAGAGGAGGGGGAAGTGCCTAATCCAATTAACAGAAGCACTCTTGATAGGGGGGTCGATCCCAGTCCTTTCACAGAAGAAAGGGTTCTGCAAGAACTCCTAAAACTGAAGGTGGACAAAGCAATGGGTCCTGATGGAATTCACCCCAGAATTCTAAAAGAATTAAGGAAGGAACTAGTGAAACCACTGGCTACTCTTTTTAATAAATCATGGGAGGTTGGTGTGGTACCCGAGGACTGGAGGAAGGTGGATGTGATTCCCCTTCACAAAAGTGGGACCAAGACAGAGGCAGGAAACTACAGACCTGTCAGTCTGACCTCTGTGGTAGGGAAAGTGATGGAGTCACTTCTGAAGGAAAGAATAGTTGAGTACCTAGAGGTCAGTGGAGCACAGGATCCAAGGCAGCATGGGTTCACAGCGGGAAGGTCATGTCAGACGAATCTAATAGATTTCTTTGACTGGGTGACCAAAGTAGTAGACCAGGGAGGGGCTCTGGACATGGCCTACCTAGACTTTAGTAAGGCATTTGACACAGTCCCACACAAAAGATTGATAGTCAAATTAACCAGCCTGGGAGTGGGTCCCAGGGTGGTAGCCTGGGTAAAACATTGGCTGGACAACAGGACACAGAAGGTAATTGTAAATGGAGTCCACTCTGAAGAAAGGGCAGTTACTAGTGGGGTACCGCAGGGTTCAGTATTGGGTCCAGTCCTTTTTAATGTCTTCATCAGTGACATTGCAGAGGGACTGGAAGGAAAAGTATGCCTTTTTGCAGATGACACAAAGATCTGCAACAGGGTTGATACAGGAGGCGTGGAAAGGATGAAAAGGACTTGGCAAGGTTGGAGGAATGGTACGATGGCAGCTAGGATTCAATGCAAAAAGTGCAAAATAATGCACCTGGGAACAAAGAACCCAGGGAAGAATACACAATGGGTGGGAGGTAGTAACAACAACAACAAAACAGGAAAGGGACCTGGGAGTAATCATATCAGATGACCTTAAGGTTAGCAAGCAATGTGAGAAGGCAGTAGGGAGGGCGGGGTATACTGGGATGTATAGGAGAGGCATCAGCAGAAAACAGGAAGTTGTTATCCCTCTGTACAGACAGTTGGTGAGACCCCATCTGAATACTGTGTCCAGTTCTGGAGACCCCATCTCCGCAAGGACATAGACAGGATAGAGGCAGTCCAGAGGAGGGCAACTAAAATGGTGCAGGGTCTGCAAGAGAAGCCGTATGAGGAGAGACTGAAGGAGCTTAATATGTATACCCTTGAGGAAAGAAGGAGAGGGGACATGATAGAAACTTTCAAGTACCTCAAGGGAATCAACAAAGTCCAAGAGGTAGCATCTTTCAGAAAAAGAGACTTGCAAGAACAAGGGACACAATTTAAAGATAGGAGGGCTGTCTGGGGCAATGTGAGGAAGTATTATTTCACAGAGAGGGTAGTGGATGCATGGAACAGCCTTCCTGAGGAAGTTGTGGGGTCTAAAACTGTGGGAGAATTCAAGAATGCATGGGACAGACATAAGGCAATTCTTGTGGGGGGCAGGAAGATAAAGGCTGTTGGTTAACTAGGATCTGCGGCCTATCCTGTAGGTAGGGAAATGGGCAGACTAGATGGGCCTAGCGGTCCTTATCTGCCGTCAAAGTCTTATGTTTCTAACCATTCCCCTGGGCAATGCTTCCTGCATGATCTCATGGAGACCCTTGGCCTCCATGACCCCTGGTGTGTCTTAAACCCTGGAACCAGAGGATATGCTTCTTATTCCCCATTCCATAAATTCTCATCCCGAATCGACTTTCTTGGTAAACCACCCTGTTTTGTCTGGCCTGGTTGGTTGCGGTATCATACTCTGGGTACTCTCGGACCATTCCCCTAAATGTTTGGAGGGTACCATCCAACTATTGTATCCTAAGGACGCCATGTGGAAATCAAACATTGTTTCTCTCCTCTAAGGAAGTGGTCACTCATGTAAGTGGCCTTATATCCCAGTTTATAACCCACAATGCTGGCTCTATCCCTGCTATGGGCCAGATATGGAGTTCTCTTAAATGTGTACTCTGAAGTGAATTTGTAAGGATTTCTGCTACTAAAAAGCAGAAAAGAGGCCATCTCCTGGTCATTATTGAATAGTATTCAGTCACTTGAAGCCATCTTTTCCCAGTCTTCCTTGGATGAAGACAAATAACACCTAGTTCATCCCTGGCATCAATACGAAGACCTCTTGCGAGAAAAGGTGGAATACGCAATCTTTAAAAACTCAAACTAAATATGCTCAGCTGGGGGATAGAGCAGGTCACTTACTGGCACTAAGACTTAAAAAGCAGGAAGAATCACGTAAGCATTAAGCCACGACGGAGGTGTGCTCTAATGCTGGATTGATATGCATGGGGGCGGTGGCCGAGGCCCATGGCGAGGCTACCACCCACCCCCCTGCATCAATCGCATTAGAGCACAGAGACGGAGTGGCTTAATGCTTTTGTAACATGGCCGCGGGTCAGTGGAGGCATCTGGAGCGGTCCCAGTGTGTGAGACAGACAGTGGCACACGGAGGGGCTGCGTGACCGGTCACCCTGTGCTCTGCTCTCACAGTGCGGTGGACACGCCTGGATAGGTACCGATGCGGTCCTTACCTGCTGTCCCTGGAGTCGCGTAGATCCTGTGCAGCCAGCTACATTCGCACTCCTGTGCGACTCGCTGCGACTATTGCCGTGATGAACGCGCCAGGAGGTCTCCGGTGAGGAGTGTGAGCGGCAGAGTCTTGCGCTGTGCATCCTGGGGGGCTTCCCTTCCTCTTCCCTCCCGCACACTGCTCCGGTGGTGCCCTGCTCCAGGTCGGCTCTCGCTGCTGCTCCTGGGTCTGGTTGGCTGCCTCTCGCGGATGTCCGGCCGCGAGTACTGCTCCCCCGTGCCAGTTTCTGCCGTCGGATGACTCCAGGTGTTGGCGCTCCTCTCTCTGCTGAACTCGGTCTCGGTGCTGCTAGGTAGGGGGTCTGGACGGTGACAGTACTGCGGAAGCGGGCACGGCATATACCCTGGGTTAATGTCCGCCTCGGCTGCCGTCTCGTGACCCTCCTACGCCTATCGCAGCGCGAGATCACAGGCACACTATTGATGCCATGTTACAAGTCTTATTATCTCCCTGTCCGCCTTGGACTCCAGTGTACTGCTCACTACCCCTAGAGAGATTGCCAGGGAATTTGAGGTGTACTACCAACAGCTGTATAGCCCCTCTGTGCCCCCTTGGTAGCAGATATACAGTCTTATCTTGCCCATATTGCTCTCCAGGCTCTCCCCACTGATCAGCAAATCTGCCTGTCCAGGTCTATTATGGTGTCAGAGGTTGTGGAGGCTATCCAGTCTTTGCCTAATAAGGCCCCAGGCCCAGATGGTCTCCCATCCACCTTCTACAAGACATTTGAGAAAGACCTGGCCCCTGTTCTCCTCCAGTTGTTTAACTATATTTGCCAGCATGGCATTTCAGACCCTACATTAATGGAGGCCACTATTACAGTTCTGCCAAAACCAGGTAAACCTAAAGATAGAGTAACTAGTTAACGCCCCATTTCACTAATGAATTATGACATTAAGATTTTTGCCAAAGTATTGGCTACCCAGCTGGCAAAAGTTTGGAAGGCCTAATTAGTCAAGAACAGATAGATGGGGTTTGTAAGAGGGCGTTCTTCTGCGGACCACATTTGCAAACTATCCCATACCTTCTCTGCATCCGGGGCATCCAATAAGCCTATAGTGTTGGTCTCTCTGGATGCAGAGAAGGCTTTTGATAGTTAGTTGGCCCTTTCTTTTTGAAACTTTAGCTAAATTTGGCCTTTCCTCGGAGTTCATAGGGTGGGTGCGGGTGCTGTACTCTCAAGCTAGTGCTAGAGTGTACTGTAACGGTGTATTGTCCCTTACATTCCCCTTGAGGTCTGGTACCAAGCAGGGATGCCCATTATCTCCTCTGTTGTGTAATCTTTATTTGGAACCCCTTCTCCGGCAACTGAATTCTTCCCCTTCCCTAAAGGGCAACACAGTGGACCCCTTTGATCTTAAATTATCTGCATACGTGGATGACATTCTCCTCCATGTGACTGACCCATTCACCTTCATCCCGGCGGCACTAGATATCATTGGGGAATTTAGTTGTCTATATAACTACAGGCTAAATCTGAGTAAGACTGAGGTGATGCCTCTCAATCCGTATGTACTGCAAGCAGATATCACCTCTTTGGACATGACTTAGTCTCTCCAGATGAAATACCTCAGTATCCCCGTATTTTTAACCCCCTTAATATGCTCAACACGTATCTTCCTCTGGTCTGGTTAAAAAAAATCCATGGGATTCTCTAAATTTATCTGGTGTAATAAACCCCCACAGATGTCTTACGGTCAGTCAAACACCCCAAAGCAACAGGGTGGCCTTACACTCCCTAATTTTTGTATGTATTACCTAGCCAGCCATTTGGCTAAATATTTCCACTGGTTAACACCTCCCTCCTCCATGGATGCCCCACAGTACACCCTGGTGTGGCTTCAGATTGTATACCATATGTTGAACCGGCTCAAAATTGTCCCAATTTCCCTATTTTATACTGTGCCCAAGACTCTCCCAGCATCTTTGAGTAGCACCACTGTATATACCTCCCTTAGGGTTCATAGCCAGCTCTGTAAACCTACTTAAGTATAATTACCAGAGGGATGTCTCCCAGGCATTATTTGGGAACCCCAGTTTTGGGGGGGGGGGGGATTTTGGTCTCGGGGGAGCTGTTTGCTGTCAAACAGACGGTAGTCTGAGATCTGATATCTCGGGGTGGAATCCAAACCACACCGGAATTGTTACGGTAATACCATATTCCTGTGAAGCATACCTTTGCAGTGTACCAAATTAGTCATATGCTGGTTAAATGGTTTAGTCTATCCTCATGGAATGCAAACCAACCAGATACCTTGTCGGACTTTCGTACTCTGGCTTGGCAGCCCCATGCCATATCTCAGTTAACGTTAGCTCTTCTCTCCAAAATATGCCCCCCTAATATGTGTCGGATCCCCTACTGGACTGAATTTCCCTGATATACCCTTTGCTTGGAAGAAGGTGTGGAGTGATGTCTACAAATACACAGCTAATGATAGACTGCGATTGACTCAATTTTTCATACTGCATAATCTTTACTTTACGCCGGACAAAATGTACAGTATGGGGAAATTACCTCAGCCTGACTGTTTTAGGTGTGGTTCGGAACATGGTTCACCCCTTCACATTTTTTGGGATTGTCTCAAAATTACTCTCCTCTGGGGTCTCATACAAGCTAAGATGGACCCCCTGTTGGGGCTCCAAAATCTCTTCACGCCACAAATCTGCATGGTTGGGGATTATTCCTCGATAGCCGTCGGAGAAAGACGGCATCACATGGCTCTTATATCCCCATCTGTTAAAGTGGTATTGCGGCACTGGAAGGACCAATCAGTGGTGTCGTATACGGAATGGGTTAATGAGTTGCTATGCAGTCTCAGGTTGGAGAAATGCCAGGCTTCGGGGCTCCCTGGGTAAATATAAAACTAGATGGGAGAAACTGCATGTCTTAATAGCGCTCCCTCAGGATTAAGGATTTATTGTAGTTCCCGCCCGGGGGAAGGGTCTCTAGCTTCCCCTCTCCCCTTTTATCTCCAACAAATGGTAGCTCTACCCATCCTAGTAGCTACTAGATCCTCTTTTCTTGGCATTCTTGCACGCATTTACCAGTCCGTAGCCCCTTCAAGTTAGACTACTATATGGAGTCCGCTACATTATGGCTCTCTGGAAGTGGGAGGGGGTAGGTAGAAACATAGAATTTGACGGCAGATAAGGACCGCTTGGCCCACCCAGTCTGCCCATTTCCCTACCTACTGGATAAGCTGCAGATCCTAGTTAACCAGCAGCCTACTTCTTCCTACCCCAACCCCCCAGAATTGCCTTATGACTATCCCCTGCATGCTTGAATTCCACCACTTATTTTTTGACTCCACAACCTCCTCTGGAAGGCCGTTCCATGCATCCACAACCCTCTCTGTGAAAAAATACTTCCTTAAATTACCTCCGAGCCGCCTCTATCTTCAAATTGTGCCCTCTTGTTCTTGCACACCTCTTTTTTTTTTTTTTTTTGAAAGATGCTACCCTCTTGGACTTTGTTGATTCCCTTGAGGTACTTGAAAGTTTCTATCATGTCCCCCCTCTCCCTCCTTTCCTTGAGGCTATACATATTAAGCTCCTCAGCTCTCTCTTCATATGTCTTCCGTGCAGACCCTGCACCATTTTAGTTGCCCTCCTCTGGACAGCTTCCATCCTGTCTATGTCTCAGGAGATTGGGTCTCCAGAACTGCACACAGTACTCCAGATGGGGTCTCACCAGCTGTCTGTACAGAGGGATAATAACTTCCTGTTTTCTACTGGTGATGCCTCTCCTATGCATCCCAGTATCCCCCAGCCCTCCTTGCTGCCCTCTCACATTGCTTGCCCACTTTAGGTCATCTGATATGACTACCCCAGATCCTTTCCATATTTGTTGTTGTTAGTATCTCACCCCATTGTGTACTCTTCCCCTGGGTTTTTGTTTCCCAGGTGCATTACCTTGCACTTCTTCGCATTGAATCTAAGCTGCCATACATTTGACCATTCCTCTAACCTTGCCAAGTCCCTTCTCATCCTTTCCACCCCACCCTGTGCATCAACTCTGTTGCAGATCTTGGTGTCATCTGCAAAGAGACATACTTTTCCTTCCAGTCCTTCTGCAATGTCGCTTATAAAGACATTGAAGAGGACCAGTCCTAATACTGAGCCCTGCGGTACCCCACTAGTAACCCTCCTTTCTTCTGAGTGGACTCCATTTACTATTACTCTCTGTGTCCTATTCTCCAGCCAATTCTTTACCCAGGCTGTCATCTTGGGACCCACTCCCAGGCTGGCTAACTTGTATATTAATCTTTTGTGTGGGACTGTGTCAAATGCCTTGCTAAAGTCTAGGTAGGCCATGTCCACAGCCCCTCCTGATCTACTACTTTGGTCACCAGTCAAAGAAATCTATCGGATTGTCTGGCATGACCTTCCGCTGTGAATCCATGCTGCCTAGGGTCCTGTGCCCTCTGGCCTCTAGATACACGACAGTTCTTTCCTTCAGAAGTGATTCCATCATTTTCCTATCACTGAGGTTAAACTAACAGGTCTGTAGTTTCCTGCTTCTGCCTGCTCCCACATTTGTGAAGGGAATCACATCTGCCCTCCTCCAGTCCTCGGTACCACCCATCCTCCCATGATTTGTTAAAAGGGTAGTCAGCGGTGTCACTAGTTCTACCCTTAGCTCTTTTAGAATTCTGGGATGAATCCCATCAGGCCCCATTGCTTTGTCCACCTTCAGTTTTAAGAGTTCTTTCAGAACCCTTTCTTCCGTAAATGGGCTGGTATCAACTTCTGTATACAGAGTGTTACTACTGTTTGTTTTATGTACCTCCCCCTCTTCATTTGTAAATACTGAGCAAAAATATTTGTTTAGTATCTCTGCTTTTCACAGTCTCCCTCTGCCCACCCTCTCTCCCACTTTATTAAGCCTCACTATCCTCCTTGGTCTTTTCTTCATCCCTGATGTACCTATAAAAGGTTTTATCCCCTTCTTAACTGGAGTTGGCTATCTTTTCCCTCGGTTTGGGCCTTTGCTGTTCTGACTGCCTTCCCAACCTCCTTTTGCTTTAACTGATACAGTTCTCTATCCTGCTCCTTCTGCGATTCCTTGTACTTCCTGAATGCTTTCTTTTTCTCTTGAACCTTCACTGCCACTTCCTTTGAGAACCATAGTGGTTTCTTACATCGTCTTGTTTTGTTTATTTGCTTCACACAAAGGCTCGTTACCTTTGTGATGGCAGTTTTTATTATTCCCCATTGTTCTTCCACCCCTCCTTCCTGCCCATTTGCTAGTGCATTCCTTAGGCTCTCACCCATTTTGGCAAAGTCAGCCCTCCTAAAGTCCAGTACTTTTGCCTTTGTATGGCTTGACTCTATTGCTGTGTTTATTGTGAACCATACTGTTCGATGGTCGCTAGTTCCCAGATGGCTACCCACTTCATCTGTGATCCTCTCTCCATCTCCATTTGAGAGAATCAAGTCTAATATTGCTCCCTCTCGAGTGGGCGCCAGTACTAGTTGTCTAAGGCATGCCCCCTGTAGGGCATCTAGAATAACTGCACTCTTCGAAGTGGCAGCTACAGCTGCGCTCCAGTTAACATCTGGCATATTCAGATCACCCATCAGCAGTATCTCCCCTTTTTCTGTCATTCTAAGTATACTTTCTATCATTTCCTTGTCCATTTCCTCCCCCTGAGAAGGGGGTCTGTATACAACCCCTGTGCGGATTGTGGTGCCATTGCCTGTCTCCAAATTTACCCCCAGTGCTTCTTCTCCTCCCCGTTTACCCTTTTGTTCTGTTGCTTTTATTCCTTCCCTTATGTAAAGAGCTACTCCTCCTCTTACCCTCCTGTGCCTCCTGTAGATAGTGTATCCTGGTATGTTTATGTCCCAGTCATGGTTTTGTGTGTACCATGTTTCTGTGACTGCCACGATATCCAGATGTTCCTCCTCCATCAAGGCCACTAATTCAGGAAGCTTGTTACCTAGACTACGGGCATTGGTACTCATTGCTCTCCATTTTTTGATGGCTTTACCTTCTGTTGCAGCATCCCCCACTGACCGTTCTACCTCGGTCTTTTTCTCATTTAGTACCCTGTTTTGTAGGGAGAGGCTAGGATTTTCCTGCTGCTTGTCAGTGCTCTCCTTTGACTAGTTTAAAAGCTTGCCAATGAAGCATTTAAACCGATTGCTCAAAAGACTTGTTCCTTCCTGGACAGATGCAGACCATCCTGCCAGTATAGGCTGGTGTCCCTCCTGGTGGAACCCCAGTCCCCAATGAAGCTAAACCCTTGTGCTCCGTACCATTTTTCAACCATTCATTAAACTGCATGGTGCCAATTACCCTCGCCTCCCCCATGCCTTTGACAGGCAGCACCTCTGAGAAGGATACTGTGTGTGCTACTTGTCTTAGGCCCCTCCCCAACTCTGCAATGTCCTCCTGCACTGCTCTAATCTCATGATGAGACAAGTCATTTGTCCCTAGGTGGACAATTACGTCCAGCTCAGAATCCCTTGCAGCTGTTCTCGTGATCCTGAGGATGCGCTTACTGTCCCTCCAAGCCATGGCACCAGGCAGGCACTTTACTTCAGTTTTCCCAGCTGCCCCCAGTTCTATACCCCTAATAATTGAGTCCCCCACCAGGAGCTGCTTCCTTTCCCTGTGGTGTCCTCTGCCTCCTTCCTGTGGGCCTCCCTTGTGACAGTTGTCATCAGTCTTCTCTTCGGGTGCATCCATAGGGGAGCTATGCTCCCCCAGAATGGTATATGGATTGTGGAGTGGAACAAATGACTGGGTGTGCCTCTGTTCCACCATCCTCACCCTCCCTGAGCCCACTGTGGTCCAACTGCTGTGCTTTCTTCGCAACCTCTGAGGTAGTGGTGGTGGCGCTAGTGCTCCCTGGATGGGGGAGGTTCCCTTCCTACTGTCCAGTGTGGCCTGGGGGAAGGTTTCCTTACTACTGTCCAGTGCGGCCTGAAGACGGGCAACTTCCTTCCTCAGGGCAGATAGTTTTCTGCAAATAGGGCAACATCTCAGCCTCCAGAAAGACTCCCGGAAGACTGCTGCCCCACAGCCATTACATTGCACTACTCCCCACGTTTATCTACCTTTTTTTTTGTTTGTTTGTATTTGTGTGTGTGTGTGTGTGTGTGTGCGCGTGCGTGTGTGATTTGTTATATAGAAATATATATTATACAATGAGTATGCTTATATTGTCAGTGCAGTGTGCTAGAGAGGATATGACGGTGAAATGCACCTTGCACTCGAGGAAATGTCAACCTCCGGTATAAAGGAACTATTTCCAGGAGTGGTGGGGTGAGGGGTGGAAGGGTTGGGCCTAAACTGTGCTCTCATAAAACAATCAGCTAAAAGCTCTCACCCACTGCTGCGATTAGGGTTGCCACCTGTCAGGTTTAGAAACATAGGTAATCCGGTTTTGCTCTGTGCTGGTCAGGTTTTTTGAGCCACTTTGAGTGCTCACATACTTTTGAAACAAATTTTGTCATCTCATTCATTGTTTCAGCAACATGTCCAGGTTACAATCAAGTTCTGTTGTCAGTACAGGCTTTTGTTTGTGAAAGCAGTCAACCTGGGAGGTGTAAAGTATGGCCATTAACACCATTAGCACTAACTTAACCTAATATTTTCCACTGCATCTTAATGTTGCATAGCAGCAAAGCTGCCTCCACCTTTTGTAACAGCAACACAGCCAGTTGTCTTCCACTTTCATTTGCTGGTAAACATTTCATCGCCAACAGAATTTATGCATTTTTAAATGTTTTAAATTATTTTTTCCTCAAGAAAAAAGTGTGTTCACTTCTTTGGCTTTGAAATAGTGCTGTGGACATGAAAAGGAAATGGAGCCTTAAAAATATATGAGTATACATTATAGGAAACAAGTTATTATGTATTCTATACCATGAGTACAGTTGTATGCTATTTGCAGTATTTCCTTTCTTTCCCAGATCATATCTGTAAATTAGATTTTTTTTTTATCTCTGTATGTTTATTTGGTAAACCAATGTCAAATAAATAAATACATGCTGTACACAGGTAATTTAACTAGGAAGAAACTGCGAAAGTAATTTTAACAGGTACAGAACAGTGTTTTAACATTGTTGTTGAACTGCTGCTTTAAGTGTTGTGTTTTTTTTTTTGATATAACAAATGGCTTTCTAGGAAGAGCAGTGCATGAGTCATGAAAAGGGGTGGGGCTAGGGGCGGAGGGTAGGATCCGGTTTTTGCCTCATCCAAAGGTGGCAACCCTAGCTGCGATGAGTGCCTTCCTGTCAGCAAGATACCCTACACGACAATTTGACAGAGAAACTACCCTGCTAATCAAACAGAAAAACCCAGACATCCAAGTCCGACACAGGTAAACCTCTCCAGCCCCAAAACAGCCTGGTGGTTTGTTAGCCACAAAGGAAAATCAAATATGCAGTTATTTCAGCCCTTCTGAGGATGCTGACAAGATGAGCAGTTTTAAAAAAAAAACAAAAAAAAAAAAAACCCTTCCTGAATTAAAAACTAAAATAAACACAAAGCAATACCACTTTAAAAGTGAGGAAAACTTCTCTCAGATGTAAGCAAGAGAGAGAGATTAGTTACAGATATTTAGTCCAAAATAGTATATCCCATGCAGCTTCTCAGTTGTTTCAAAAGCACACCCTGTACACAACTTGGAAGAAGATGGAAGAAGAGGAGGTAGGGTTGTTATGGGGAGGGTGGAATGTAGGGGGTGGAAAGGAAGGGGGATGTATCCATTGTTTCTACTTTGCACCTGTTAATGCATTACCTCCTGTCTTTGCCATGGCGTGTGTTTATGCGTATATTGAAACTTTCATAAAATATATTTAATTTTGAAAAAAGTATGTGAAGTAATTTAGTTTCGATTTTATATTAAACTTTGACTACATTGCTGCTAAAAAGGTGCAAGTATAGTATTCATATTTACGTTGAGTGTACAGAGTCAGACTTGATCAGCCGAATCTGTCTACATTTCTGTACCATGTGAGGGAACTTGATGGACCCAGTTTAAAGAGGGAGAAATTCTGGTGGATATAGCATTGGTTCTGTGTGGTAGGCATTGCAAAGACAGAACATGACCTTTTTTTTTTTTTTTTTTTGTAGCTGTGTATAAACTTCCACCACTAATTTTAAGTATTCAGTAGTTTAGACTTCAGTCCTTTGAGTCTGTTTTTGAAGGCTCAATTTAAAGACATATCTAGTATTCAAGAAGTGTTCGGTTGTGGGTGCAGGCGGGGCATACTTGAAGATATGCAAGGATGTAGACAGGCATACTCACTGTACACATTTGTGTACACTGTTAAGTGCCTGTCACAAACCATAAGCCACTCTGTTAAACATTATCATTCTAATCTGTAGTATTTGGGTTAGTGTAGGCCACTGAGGAGTGTCTGTTTAAACTTCTCTTGTTTTTAGAAGACAGATACCTGTATAACCTCTTTAGAGATTAGAGGAATTATCTGACAACAGTCTGACTTGTTTGGAAAAGGGGTGCCATTTGGAAAGGATGTGTACAATTTTTAATGGGTGTGTGTGTAACTGTTGGAGATTGTGTACAAAACAGCAATTTCTGGCTGCACCCCTGAAGAAAAGGTTCACATAATAATCTGTTGTCCAAGATACTCCACTCTAAGGGGAAAATGGCTGGTTCTTTTTTTTCCTCCTGGTTCAGTGGATTCCCCCATTTAAATAATTAAGTGGACACTGTCAACCTTTTTCGCACCATATTATTTCTAGTTAAAAACCCACATTTTGTGATTGCTTACCTTTTCTTTTTCCATTGGTGTCACTAGTTGTTGGATCTGCTGTCTTGCTTACAACTGAAATGCGTGCTAATGTATAGTTGGAACCAACCTTGTTTTGTTTCAAATCCTTGATCTATTCTTATTGTATACTTCCTGAACATTAGAAACACACACACACACACTTACTCTCTGCAGCCACTCAAGATGCAGTAGGCTTCTCCTCTCCCACTGCACAGTGAGGGACTAGACTGTGTTGGGGGTGTTCCTAAGTCCAGGAAAGATGCAGTTGGAGTTGATCAAGGATTGTAAACAGACATGTTTTTGTATGGTAATACCAGTATGGTGGGCAGTCTGTTTCTCACTGCGGGGGTCAGAATTAATCAACTACATCAGCAGTCTCTACAGAATGTGAACAATCACAATTTGTGTGTTTTTTTTGTTTAACTAGGGGCAGTTTGAGTCCTAAGGTAGGGTTGATATTGTCCCTTTAGACTATCTTGTTTGGGGAAGATCTGTTTTAACAAGGAAGTAACTGTTTTTAGATGCAGTTGTAAACCAAAGGGAAAACATGTATAATGTGTTTTGCACTGTATTATTCTGTATTTCCTGTTTATAATCTAGCTTCCTGCAGATTCTGTATGTTTGTTTGTGATGGTTTCAGCCAGTCAGTAAAAGAAACTGAGCTGATTTGATCCCTGCATTAGTGCTCCCAAGTTGTCATGGGTTATGGGGACAGTGATTTGGGAGCTTTTCTTTCTCATGTAACATACTGATTTTGTATTCTGTTGCAGACGGAAGAAAAAGAGGAAGAGGAAGAAGATTTAACGTCACCCGAACCGAAAGCCTCTCCTAATGCAGACACAACCATCTTGTTTGTTAAAGGAGAAGGTATATAAAAACGTGATACTTAGTGCAAAACTGTCCTTTTCATTGTCTCTGGATGGTGTAGTTTGTAGTATGGTGGGAATACTTAATATTTAGCCATAACTTTGAGCCTCTCATTTGTGGATTATACATAGTTGGAAGGGTGCTTTGCATAAATGGAATTGACCACTCCCTCCCTTTTTTTTTTTTTTTTTTTTTTCTTCCTTCTCCAGTTAGATATATTCCCCCTGCTTTGGAGGATGTGGAGACTTGTGGAATGCTGTCAGATTGCAGATTGCTACTGAGTCAGCAGCATTCTCTTAGGGGGCAGGACCGAGGCAGGAACAAGCAGTTATTAAAAATAAAATCTAAGAGCCGGCCTGCCGGCGCAGTGGTTGGATTTCCGCTTGCGGTGCCAGTGACCCAGGTTCGGGAATGGACCCGGGGAGCTGGAGGGCCGGCTGGGGGAGAAGGATAGAGCACCCTCAGGGCTGTTCTCCTTCTCCAGGGGGAGGGCAGGGGTGAATGTCCAGCATGCATAGGACTCTTGGCAAAGGCTGGAAGAAATCGCACGCGCTGGCATCAAAAGCCATTGAGGGCCGGGGTGGATGCTGACTGTCATTGCATGTCCCCAACCCCTGGGGAACTTAGCCAGTAAAAACTTGCAGCCACCGTATATGATGCCCGTCCCTGGCCCTGATTAGCTTCCAAAGGCTGGCTTCTTGATTCTGTCCCACGTTTGCGGCACTATGCTCCGGGTGCTGCAACCCCACCCGAGGGGAAAAGCTGGGGGTGTCGGGAGCTGCGGCCAGATTTGGAAGTGGGGGTTTCAGGGGTCCGTGACCGGGCAGATGCCTGGGTGGTTGCCGGCAGCAAAAAGAGAATTTAAAAAAATAAACAAAATCTTGACTAACTTGGAACTTTGACACCCCACCATGCTGCTAGTGTGTCTTGCTGGTAGTCATCTCAGTGCCTAGGGAGGAGGCAGGACTGAGCTGGGAGCAAGTATCGTCTTTTTGACACCCCCTCTCTTCCCCCCCATGGCTGACTCACCTGGGGAGAGCTCGACTCATAGAGCCTTAAGTCATGTGTGGTACGTGTCATTCATGGTGCTGGAGGGTGGGGAGAACTCTGACCTGTTACCTTGCCGCACACTGTGTTGCGTAGTCAGAGTTTCAGCACTGCCAAGCTAAGGGGGGAAGGGGTCTCTTATCAGACTAGGATTTGGGGGCAGATCACAAAAGAACTGATTGAAGGCCCCAATGACATCAGCGATGGGGTTTAATTTAAGTATCTATATATATTTTTTTTATTTTTTTTTTTTTTAACAGCAGGTAACCGAAGTACATGTAACTAAGTACCAGGGATTAAAACTATGTTTTGAAGCCACTAGCCGGCAAGACTGGTGACTGGGAAAATCCACTGGCCCCCACAGACTTTTCCATTGGCACAGCAGGTGGGCTTATTGGAATGCTATCTCCTCCAGTACAAATCAGCAGGGCTAGTTTAAAGAAAAATTTTACTAACTGAATACAAAATCTAGCATTTGGCCAGTGTGCCAGTCTGTGTCAATTTTGCCTCCTGAAAACCACTCGTAGCCCTCCCCGCTCCACCGAGGCCATGTTTTCTGGCTCTAGATCCCGGTTAAGGCCGTCTGGGGACAGGGCCTTTGCTATTGCAGCCCCATGTACAGTATACGGTATATGTTACTGGCTAGTTTATGGAAATCTCCCTCGGTGGAGTCATTTTAAGGAGAACTGTGCAGAACCTGAAAGTCATTTTTCTTTTTTTTTTTTCCCCTGTTGGAAGCAGTTTTTAAATATTGGTTCCAATTCTGCTGTTTTATCTTACTTGCCTGTTAGTAACCTGAGTGATTTGAGTTGCACGCTAGGTACCATTTTATTATTTTTTTCAATTTATAGTGCTTCTGGGTATTTGGCTGTGCCTCCGGCCTGCTCTGAGCATGACCACCATGCTGCTGTAGGACTTCCAACCTCACGAGTTTAGCCCCTTGTGGCAGAGCCATCCGGAAGGACAGAAATGCCCAGGGTACCCCCGTGGCAATGGTAGTCAGCCGGGAGATCATCAGGCTTGTGGTTTTTTTTTTGTTTTTTTTTTTCCTTAAGTTGCAGCAGTTTCCCCCAAGAGGAGTGCAGTGTGTGGTGAGGCCATGATGTCAGAATGTTGGCATCTGCCCACCCCTCCACCCAGATTTGTCTGCCTCTGCTAGCCTTCCCTCCAGCCTCCACTAGAGGTTAGGCG
The DNA here is from genome assembly GCA_016271365.2 of Neoceratodus forsteri. Classification (NCBI taxonomy): domain Eukaryota; kingdom Metazoa; phylum Chordata; order Ceratodontiformes; family Ceratodontidae; genus Neoceratodus; species Neoceratodus forsteri. The sequence goes on from CM057456.1 coordinate 216,181,368, forward strand.
ATACTGGGCATTGGCAACCCCCCCCCCCCAATCTGAGGAGGAGAGCAGTCCCTCAGACACTGACCTCTTCTAACACACACACACACACACCCCCACCGCCCTCCAGCCTCCTGAGTTCACTCCTGAACTCGGGTTGCCGGCGTCGCAAGCAGTTGCTGTGCTGGCGGGTTGGCTGTTAAGTGCCATTATAGAACTGCATGATGTAGTTTATGATCCTCTCAACCAGAGTTCTATAGAAGAACACAAGTGCATTGTGACAAACTATGGAATAGCTGCATAAGGGACATGATCTACATCATACAGTTCTAAAATGGTACTTTTACTACCTGTCTGTAAATCAGAAACACCCACAAGGATAACGGCCTGTAGAGATGGATCAGTAACATAATTTGAACCAGTATGTAAAGCATCGGATTCTACAGGGAAAGATGACTTACAGGTTCAGTGCAGTTTTTCTTTTTAATGAGGGCAACAGATAAAAGCAGCTCCAATACCTGCCGTGCATGTTAAACCCATCCAAGTCCATTCACAAAAACCAGCACCGACACGAAATCCACAGAAAATGGTACTTTAATTCTTGTAAACACAAGTCCAGCATATATGGCCCAGTTCAAGAAGTGAAACACCAGCTAAGTGCCCCAACCTGTTTCGCACATGCACGCTTCCTCAGGGAGGCCCTCTTGAATTGGGCTATATGTGCTGGACTTGTATTTACAAGAATTAAGTACCATTTTGGTGGATTTGGTGTCAGTGCTGGTTTTTGTGAATGATCTCCTTTTTAATGAGCCAAAGTGCCAGCTTTTAAACAAGCTTTTTAGTAACCCCTTGATCTGAAGAATGTTGGGGATCTAGAACACAACAGAAGCTGCTGCTGGGAACACAGATGCCGCCAGTTAGAACAAGTAAGCAAAAAAAAAAAAAAAAGAGGGGGGCACACAAGGTATTTAGGCAAATTGTGTACAAAATAGCCCTTGTCATGGAAAATAGGGAGATATCTCTGTACATAAAGGGCACACTACAGGAAGGGGCAGTGGAACATCAGCATATCGTGGTGTTTGCAGCGCATTCTTGGATGCTTCATACCCGCATGATTGAAAATGCCGGCTGCATCCCTCCAAATTGCAAAATTTGAGTGAGGTAGGAAAACATTGGTCTGCATTGTGTGAATACAGGAGAAATCGGGGGGGGGGGGGGTAATGATGCCCCGAACTTTGCAGCGATTGCTGCATTAACTATGCCAGTAATTTTACTCTTTTTTTTTCATATACTTTCTATTTTGCACACAAAATGAAGTCTTGCTATATTCTGACATATGCAGTTAGCCCCAGCACTTGAACTGCTCTGGAGAGGATGGAGTTAAATTCTATGCAGGGCATAGAACGTTGAGCTCGAGCTTGGTTCAAACCTCTGTCTGCTGCACTTTGAAGTGTAACCGTCAGATTCTTTACTCCGCCTAACTGAACAGTCACTCCAGAGATTTCTCCTTTGCTCACGGTTCTCGGTGTCTGTTTTACCAATAAGTTCTTTTTTTTTTTTTTTTGGTTCAGATCCCTGTCTGTGATACAGTAAGTACGTAGGTAGTGGACTAGATTTGGAAAACCTTGTGGAAATTGTAAACTTGATAGTCAGCCGGTTCAGCTGAACCGGTTGCTGTGTAGAACTTGTGTTTTATTGTTCTATTCTTTGAATTTAGTGTGTGGTACGGTCTTATCTGTTTATAAAAAAAAAAAAAAAGTTCTACCTGTGTTTTTTTTTTTTTTTCCCAAAATACCCGCGTGACACAGTTAGAAATCGATAAGGGAGTCTTGCCTGGCTGAAGCCGAGTAAAATGTGAGTTTTCTGATTTAGGATGGCTACGTCTGAGAAACCAAAAAGAAAAACCAGGTCCACTGGTTTTCAACACTGCAGTGTGTGTGGGGAGGCCTTTGCTAAGGCTGACCCCCACACCACTTGTGTTTATTGTCTGGGGTTTGACCACCTCTATTCAGACTGCCAAATTTGCATGAATTTCCCTAAAGCCACCCTAGATAAAAGATTGGGCAGGCTTAGGGGAAAGGAGGTCGAGACGTCCACTGACCCAGACGGCCAGCCTGGTTTAGTTCCGACCGAACCAGAAGGAGTGCCCTCTGACCAGGGTGATACTCCTTAGGGCAAAAGGAGAGCCGATTCCTAGGGATCGGGTCTGTCAAAGGAAAAGAAAAGAAAAATCGTCCGGTTTGGATCCAGAACCGCATCATCCGACTGACGAGGAAATTGCCCGAGCGATTCACATAATGGAATCGCTTCGTTCGATTCCGACCGATCTGGCGCCTTCTGGCAGGCGTTGGGTCCGGTCGGTTCCTCCAGTTCAAGATTATACCCCTGAAGATTTTTATGAACCGGACTTGGAGGGGGATGATGATTATGGTGGTGGTGATGGAATAGAAGGTCTGGATGAGCCCATAGAACCGGACATCTCCCCAGACAAGCCTTCTGGTGTTTCCCTTCCTAGGCTTTTTGAGTCCCCTTCCCACTTTATGTTCTACAGGAAAGTGGCAGAAACCCTCCAGCTCCCTGTGGAAGCAGCTGTTGAACAAGAGGAGCCTGACTATGTGGAGATGATGGACATCCCAGAGTCCAAAAGGTTGTCTATTCCCCCTTCACAAGTCTTTTGGGAAACTGACACAAAAGTTGCCCAAAACTCCAAATTCATTATCTCCTGTAGACAGTCAGATGTGCAGGAGGTACATGCTGTCAAGCTCCGCTACGGAGTACTTGTATCAGCAGTGCAGCCATGTTATGGTCGTGCAGGCTGCAGCCTGTGTTAAGGCTAACATTCTCTTGGCTTCACACACCCCCAGATAAAGACTCCAGGAAGTTGGATGCCATGGCAAAGAAGCAGTACATGGCATCTTCTTTGGGACTCAAGCAGGCTAATTACATGGCCTATACAGCCAGGTACCAGAAGTCCAGGTGGGACACTGTACTGGAACTGGCTAAGCAGGCCTCTCTCCAGCTGGCCACGGAGCTGGGGGAGGTGGCTGCTGATGGGATTGAGGCATCGAAGATCCAGTTTCATGCTGCTGTAGATTCCAGTGATGTCATCTAGAGTCATGGCTACATCTGTGGGTCTTCGGAGACTCTTGGCTCAGGTGTACTAGCCTATCTCGGGATATCAAGGCTAAGGCTATGGATTTGCCTGCAGTTAATAATTCTCTGTTTGGGGAGCAGACAGAGAATTATATGAAAAAGATGGATGAATACAGGACCACCTGTAGGAGTACACAGGCCAAGGAAAGTCAGGCAACTCCTCAAAGGCAGCAAGCTAGGGGCAGTGGCAGGCCTTTTCATAGGCCTTTTCTACCAAGCATAGGCATCCTCTCTTTTTTTCCCCAGAGGGGGTTCTTCAGAGGGAGAGGCAGAAGGGGGATGAGCAGGGCTGCATCCACCTCTCAGCCTAAGGCTCCTGCCAGGCAGACACCCTGCTGTGTCAGCCCGGGTCAACTCCCCCATTCCTGTAGGAGGCAGGCTGACTTACTACTTCCAGGACTGGAAGTCTGTTACCTCAGACAAGTGGGTCTTGGAGGTAGTAAGTCAGGGACGGGCTGTCAGCTTCAAAAAATTCACAAAGCTGAGAGCCAGATTTTTCTACCTGCAAACATCTCCGAAACCATTGCCCTAGAGGCAGAGGTTTCATCTCTACTGGCCTTAAGGACCATAGAGAGGGTTCCTACAATCCACAGGGGCAAAGGTCTGTACTCTAGTTACTTTCTTACCCGAGGGGGGAGAGAGAGGAAAAAAAAAAACGGGAGTGGCGGCCCATCCTAGACTTAGGATACCTGAACAAATATCTGTTAAAGCCAAAGTTCAAAATGGTGACTCTGGGAATAATTCTTCCCTCTGTAAGGCCAGGGGACTGGCTAGCCTCCCTGGACCTAAAGGATGCCTACTTTCACATTCCCATCAGGTGCTCCCACAGAAAGTACCTCAGGTTCGAACTGTCTTCAGGCCATTACCAGTTCAGAGCAATGCCCTTTGGCCTAACATCCGCTCCAAGGGTGTTCACAAAATGCCTAGCAGTAGTAATGGCATTCCCAAGGAGAAAAAATATCTCCATATTCTTGTACCTGGACGACTGGCTCATAGTGGGTCAGTCTCCAGACAGTCAAGTCAGATTTGAAAGTGACCCAGCAGGTGCTCACTTCTCTAGGTTTCCTTCTCAGTCTTCCCAAGTCAGTTCTCAAGCCAGTGCAACTTTTGACCTTTATAGGGTAGAACTGGACACTGTCAAAGCAAGAGCATTTCTCCTCCTGGTAAGGGCCATCATAGAGTTGGCTTCTTCCTTCCACCTTCTGGTTTCTCAACCAGCAAGGCACTTCCTTCAGCTTCTGGGTCACATGGCAGCTTCCTCTGCAGTGGTCCAAGGGGCCAGATTTCAGATGAGGGACATTCAGTTTCACCTGAGGGCCTTTTTGTGTAGGAAAAAAGATCCTCTAACCAAGCTTATTCCAGTGACTCAGATCCTGATCCAGGCTCTTCAATGGTGGCAGGATCAGGACAATCTCAGGCAAGGGGTCCCATTCATCACTCAGTCTCACTCTGTGGTTCTAACCTCAGATGCGTCTCTCCTGGGGTGGGGAGCTCACCTGGGGACTCTCACAGCCCAGGGAGTGTGGTCCACTCAGGAGTCTCTTCTCCACATCAGTCCTCTGGAGCTCAGGGCAGTTTACCTGGCCCTGCTAACCTTCTCACAGTCAGTACAGAACAAGGTGGTTCAGGGCAGGACAGACACCACCACCATCATATATCAACAAGCAGGGAGGCACTCTGTCTATGGCCTTGTGCACGGAAGCCATGAAATTATGGTCCCTGGCTTATTCTCTGCAGACCTCTCTGGTAGCAGTCCACCTCCCATGAAAGGACAATGTGCTAGCAGATGCATTGAGCAGGATCTCCCAGGGCCACCACGAATGGTCCCTGGATCCCCTAGTGTTAAAAGTGATTTTTTTTTTTTTTTTTCAAGGTGGGGCACTCCAGAGATGGATCTCTTTGCAGCCCCAGACAATCACCAACTTCCTCTCTTCTGTTGCAGACCCCCAGTCTTGGTCTGTCCTTCTGGATGCTCTGATTCTGGATTTGGAAGGGAAATTTCTGTATGCCTTCCCTCCTTTTCCTTTTCTGTTTAAGGTTCTGGTCAAGATAAGATCACAGTCTTGCAAAGTGATCCTGATTGCTCCAGATTGGACCAGGCAGCATTGGTATCCCCTTTTGCTGTCCCTAGCAGTCCATCTTCCCCTGTCTCTTCCCAGGAATCGCAACCTGTTAACCTACCCTCGGGGAGGATCTGGTATCCCGATCTGCGGTCTCTCAATCTCAAGGCATGGTTCTTGAAGAGTTAGAATGTGCAGGTTTGCATCTCTCTCAAGGGGTTCTGGACATTCTCAAAGCCTTTAGAAAACTCTCCACCAGAAAACCCTATAATTCCAAATGGAAAATATTCAGCATTTGGTGTTCCAAGAAGCATTTAATCCCAGATACTGCTGACTTGTCTACAGTTCTGGACTATGTGGTTTATCTTAATGGCCTAGGCCTCAGACCAGCTACCCTCAAGATACACATGTCAGCTGCTTCTCCTTTTCTGTCAGTGGGAAAGCCCTTGTCATTGGCATCTCATCCTGTCTTTTTTGTAAGTTTTTCAAGGGATTTCTTCATACCAGTCCCCCCCCCCCCCTTTAGGGATCCTGCTCCTGCTTGGGACCTTAATATTTGCATTACTCAGCTTATGCAACCCCCTTTGGAGCCTCTGTCTTCAGCAGAGCTTAAGTACTTGACTTGGAAAACTGTGTTCCTGGTAGCTATTACCTCTGCCAGATGTATCAGTGAATTGTAAGCTCTGTCAGTGAAGCCTGATTTTTATCTCATTCCATAGAGATAAGGTGGTCCTCAGAACCAATAGTAGGTTCTTGCCTAAAGTGGTTTCAGATTTTCATTTTGAACCAATCCATGTCTCTCCCCGTTTTCTTCACTGGTCATTCTTCAGGCGAGAGAAGATTACACAGTTTAGATGTTAAAAGGGCCCTTAGCTACTACATTGAGCGTACTAAGGCACTCTGGTTTGACTTCCTCCATTTGTTCCTCACTTATGGGGAAGTGGGTAAGGGCAAGCCTGCTACTAAGAGAACTATTGCCAGGTGGATTGTCTGTTGTATACAGTTCTGCTATGAGAAGCTAGGCAAAATACCACCCTCAGGCGTGAGGGCTCACTCGACTAGAAGTACTGCTGCTTCCCTGGCTGCTGCCAGGGATATTCTCTTACTAGAGATATGCAAAGCAGCCGCCTGGAAAACTGTCTATACATTCACCAAGCATTACTCTGTGGATATCCAGGTGTAACCCCTAGATGGCGCTATCCCAGGGGCTACTACCCCTGCCTGATTTGCCACTAACAGGTTGAGGGGCCTGGATCCAATGGCAGGTGCCTCCACCCAGAGGTCAGGGTTTACAGTAGTTAAACTAACTTGGTCACAGCCCTCTGGGACACTGCAACCCCCCTTTCTTCCCACTAGTGGCCCACACAATACATCAGAATTACCTTTACAGTATACACTTGCCCCCAGGACTGGTTCCGCACTGGGACCTCCTGTGAAATAAGATACAGTGCAACAATCACAGTACAGTACTTTAACATAGACAAATACCTCAGGCAGTATAACTTTGCTGAAACAAGCAGCTCTGATTTATTTAGGGGGATATAACAAGGACAGGGGGAAATCAAGTTAATTAGCTTATCACTCTACTCATCTACCTGTGGCTCTGTGCACAGGCCTATCCCTATCAGTTACTGTCCCTGGGTACCCAAGCCCTAGTGGCTAGTCCAAATCGTGGCAGCTGGTAGGGGCCCTTTCACACAGAGAAAATGAGAATTAAACAGTCAGCAGTACAGTAATTCCATTTGGATTTAATGTGGCAATTCAACAGGGAGTGACCCTGAATTAGTACTCACGACCTTCAAATAAGATAGGGTCCTTCAATGTCAGCAAGGCTACTCTTGAGCTCCAAGAGACTCCTCACACATTTATATGGTAAACAGTCACAGGCAAAAGTCACTTAATGGCAGCAGGATTCACTTGAGGTACACAAACCTCTTCACACATTTATATGGTAAAAGAAAGCACTATACCAGGCAGGCTGCATCTGTATCCCGATCGCAATTACTGCACAATACCCGGGAGAACACACAGCAGATTCAGTTCCTGACAGACCGAGTGCAATTTTCAGCAATTCCTCCAGTCTTCTAGAGGGTGAGCCTGGTTTCTACTCTTCAGATATCCTTTGATTCTCTTCACAGGACGGATTCAGTCCTAACAAGCTGCAGACCGGAACTCTGGACCTTACACATGTTTTTTGACTAAATGTGCACTGAAGGAGCACAGGGTTCCTTTCCCCTTCACTGCCAAAGCTCAACTGAAACTCCCAACAGACAAAACCGGGCACTTCCTTTGAGTTCCTCCCAGTTCTTGACTGGATTGGCTGTCACTCACAATAGACTGCTGCTGTTGGTCCAAAAGGCGCCAAGTCTAAACTACATCTCCCAGAGTCACTGCCCATACAATCCTCTTGTGCTGGCTCAGATTTTGAGTCCAAGTTCTGATTCGTCCAAGGCACCATTTTAGAGCTAGCTTACCCCACACTGATTGGTCCAGTTCAGCAGTTCAAAACCAGAATGGGGAACTAGGCAGACACAGTTCTGACTGCAAAGAAAGCAGGTTAGACAAACTGTAATTTCATTATTACTGTAAATGATTTCTGGCAAACAGTTACATCTTTCAGATAGGTTCCCTTTGCACTCCTAGTGACTGCAAAAATGGAGTGAATTGGCAGCAGTTTGAGTGGTACTCAAACAGAGAAATACACAGTCCCCCCATACAAACTAATTATGTCTGCAAGCAGACAGCTCTTAAAGAGACAGTACCAGAGGTTCTAAAAACACTCACTGATAAATGGCTTAAACGCCAAACACCATTCAGGCTTGGAGCATTCAAGCAAGCTCCTGGAAGTCTTTTGGGAACCCCCATTTGCAGGGGGGTTACACAGGCTAGGAGTGATGCTAGGTTTGGTACAGCAGTACTGCAGAGTCTATTCCCAAAATAGGTTTGATTCCCTCCTCCTTGGAGGTACTGCTTGGTAGTCTGTATATGTCAGAATACAGCAAGACTTCATGTTGTTTGAAGAAAAAATTACTCACCTTAGTAATTGTGTTTCTTCTAATGGAGTCTTGCTGTATTCTGACCTCCCTCCCTGCCGCCCTTCTCAGAACCTGGCTTTTGGGAAGTGGGCTGGCAGGTGCAGTGTTGCACCCCAGGGGTGCATTTGGGCACTCCCTCTTTTTAGAGAGATGGACTGGGTTTTGTCTTTTGTTTTGAAGGTCATAAGTTGTTCACTACCTAGTTTTTGTTTTGGATTAATCGACTTGAGTCTTTTGGGGGATCCAAAAATATTGGGTTGCCATTTGGCTAGTAAAAAGTTTACAATTTCTACATAGTGGTGTTAGTATTAGCTCGTAAGAATCTGATGGTTACACTTCAAAGTGCAGCAGACAGAGGTTTGAACCGAGCTCGAGCTCTACGTTCTATGCTCTGCATAGAATTTAACTCCATCCTCTCCAGAGCAGGTCAAGTGCTGGGGCTAACTGCATATGTCAGAATACAGCAAGACTCCATTAGAAGAAACACAGTTACTAAGGTGAGTAATTTTTTCATTCTTCCTCCTTCCCTCCAACTCTGGTCTCCTCAGGAGCACCTAGGAGTCGTCCCTCTATGGTCCGTTCCTGCCTAGTCAACCCGCTAGCCATGTAGCCGCAGTTTACCCCCCGGGTACGGTTGAGGTGGGCCCCAGCACCCCAAACTTCTTCTGGTGGCATTCGTCGGGAGGGTGCCAGGAGGGCGGCCGCAAATCGAGGGCAAGCTCCACCAGAGCTGATGGCATTTTCCCCTGTTCTAGGGAGTGGCTAGCGCCCTGACGTCAAGGTGTTGCCACCGACGTCTGCCACTCCCGGCCCCTTCTCTACACTCCAGCGCTTGCTGTGCCTCAGACGCCGCCAGAGGCCAGCCAAGCAGGAACCCCGGGAGAGGAGAGCTGTCCTCTGACGCCGATCCTGTCCCTCCCTGCTGACCCCCAGCAACTCGGGCTCATTCCCTGACCCGGTCGCGGGCGTGATGCGAGGTGGCGCCCAGTTTGTAGCGCCAGCACTGCCCTGCCCAGTAATTTTCCTTGAACACAAAAAAAACTTGATTGTTGATAGAATAGTACATACCCACTGCCTACAGCAGATAACTCGTGTAAAATGTAACTGTCTGCTTGACAGTTTTCTTTAGAATGGTTAGAATTTCAGACAGATCTTGTTTCTCCCATTCTAGAATATGCATCTGCTGTGCCTTCTAGTTATGAAGCGCCAACCTCCAGTTTTCCGGCAGTTAAACTTGGGACTTAAAATGTCTGTGAGACAATCGGGTTGTGACTTTGATCGCTTTTTTTATTCTTCAGACTCTTGTGATATAGCGCCAGTCACAGAGTGTAAGCAGGGCCTTAAATTTACTATTTGGTGTTCATTCATGTATACCTAATTTTATGTGCGGAACACCAGATTCTACAACAGTAATTAGGATGCCCCTTCATCCAGACCCCAGTACCTTATTGCATTAAAGTAGGTCGATTGCAGCATGATGATCCTTATCCCCCCCAGCTCTCACTGTCTGGCCGTATGCTAGCAGTCTTGCCCTAGTAGTGCTTGGTGTGAGATTGCCAGCATTTGGTCCAAGTCATGAGGAAGAACATGAAGATAACTGTACTGCCTTGGAACTGGAATAAGGTATTGGTACTGACTGCAGGGGCTGCTGATGACTGGGTTGAGTAGAGAGGGTGTCACGATACAAATAATTTTTGGGAGGGTGTTAAAGCAAAGGAAGGTAGAAGTGATGGCTGGGGAGATGGGCTCTGGGGGCGCCACAGCTGGTTTCCAGAGCACTTCACAAGTGGAGGGGAGTGAATGATTCTGCCTGTGAGGGAATGTTACTTAATGCACACAAAAAAGGAAAGTTGTACCAAGTTCGGTCAGGGGTTGTGCATGAGGGAAAATTTTAAATGTGCTGTCAGGCCTGAATGCAGATAGTGTGTGTGTGTGTGTGTGTGTGTGTGTGTGTGTGTGTGGCTATAGATATATATATTTTTTTTTTTTTTTTTTTACAAAAATTCTAGTCCTGGTAAACCAGTCATTTGGATTCCAGCACTCAAGGGATCTTGGTAGTGAGTGTCCCCAGTGGCATCACTCACTGACTGGCGCTGTACCCTGGGCCCTGTTCAACTAGTATGTGTTTCATCTCTAACGTGTCTTGAGTGAACACTTCTGAATGTTTTGTACCCGTTTGTTGAATTGTAGATTTCCCTGCCAATGACATTGTGAAGTTCCTGGTTGGGTTCACGAACAAAGGCAGCGAGGATTTTGTTATTGAGTCTTTGGATGCCTCTTTCCGCTACCCTCAGGATTACCAGTTCTACATCCAGAATTTCACTGCCCTTCTGCTTAATACCCTGGTGCAGCCCCAGCGACAGGCTACCTTCGAGTACTCCTTCATCCCAGCAGAACCTATGGGAGGTCGTCCTTTTGGGCTGGTCATCAATCTGAACTACAAGGATGCTGGTGTAAGTGTTTGTTATGTAGCCTTTTGTGTAAACTCTCACATAGGGAAGGAAATACCTTGTAATGCTGAAGATGTCTGAGGAAATAGGCATAGTTTGAGAAATCTGTAGTCTGGAATGATTTAAAATGATGATCCAGGTGGGGGCAGGGAAGTTTTTTGAAATATGGTTAAAACTATGTGCAATTCTAAATGTTTCATCTGAGATGTTAAAGAACTTAGAAACATAGAAATTGACGGCAGATAAGGACCGCAAGGCCCATCCAGTCTGCCCATTTCTTTTTCTACCTTATAAATGTGCCATCGGCCTTTGCACTGTCAGTGGCCTATCTATTCATACTTATCTGTATTGCTCCCTTATGCCTATCCCATGCCTGTTTGAAGCCCTGCACTGTATTCATATCCACCACTTCCTGAGGTAGGCTGTTCCATGCATCCACCACCCTTTCTGTGAAAATAATTTCCTCACATTCCCCCCTTAATTGGCCTCCCTCTAATCTCATGCTGTGTCCTCTTGTCCTGCTGTTTTTCTTATATTTAAACATGTTGGACTCTTTCACCTTGTTAATGCCCTTAAGGTGTTTGCGCGCCTCAGATTTCGTATTCAAGAGGAAATGCATTATAAGAACCACCCGCTATTTCCCCAACATCCAACAGAAGAAGCTCGACTGCAGTAGGTAGTTGGTCCAGGAGGTTGGCAGGTGGTTGGGGGGGCAAATCGGGTGCCCCATCACTCTGTGCTCTCCAACATATTACCTCCAAAAACCATATAAACACTACAAACGGGTATCTGCCTCTATCTCCGAAATCAAACAAAGGGACAGAGTACACTGCAGAGCAGGACACTGCAGCACAGGAGCTAGCACAACAAAACTCACCCAAAACAGGGACCAAAACCAAAAAAAGCAAAAAGGAAATCCAAAAAAACTGATCATAGGAGACTCCATGATTCGAGGAGTTGATACCCATCTCCAGCCTGGGGTAATGGTCAGATGTCTCCCAGGTACATCAGCGTGGAGAGACACTGACCGCATTGCTAAAATTGTTCACAAAGCAGGAGAAAACATTGACGTCCTGGTACACATAGGGACTAATGATCTCGCCAGTCGGTCAGTTGTGGAGACCAAGGAACACCTGACCAGGCTGGGTGACAAACTGTCATCCATTTCGTCCAACATCTCCTTCTCTGAGATCCTGCCAGTCTGGGAGAGGGGACAGATGGACGGAAGGTCAGAGAAGGGGAGATAGGGGAGCTAAACATGTGGCTCAATGGCTGGTGCCAGGAAAAAGGACACAGATTTGTAGGGAACTGGCAACAGTTCTGGGAGCGAAAGTTCTTTAAATTTGATGGACTGCATCTGACTAAGGAGGGAGTCGGTGCATTGGGGCAGAAGTTTGACGTCTTTGCAGAATATTTAAACTAGCAAATGGGGAGAGGGGTGCAGCACCTCATACATCGAATGGGAAGAACAGCCCTCCCACCTCAGCTAGTGATCAAACAGGGATTCAGCATGTTTGCAGTTCATTTACATCACCAGGTAAGAAAAAAGGTCCGTCTCCCCATACAACACACAGGAGAAATGCCAAACCTCACCCAACAATTAACACACTGAAATCTGGCCAATGGAAAATCATGTACACAAATGCTCACAGCCTGGGAAATAAGATCCCACACCTGCAAGCAATAATGTCAGAGGCTAAGCTGGACATAGTAGCAATTAGTGAGACGTGGTTTACCAGTAACCACACTTGGGAGACTTCAGTACCTGGCTATGTACTGTTCAGAAGAGACAGAGGTGCAAAAAGGGGGGGGTGGAGTGACCCTGTGTGTCAATGAAAATATCAAAGCTACAGAAATTCAGAATACACATAAGGAGCCAGAAGAACTGTGGGTCACCCTGGAAACAGGAAATGGGACAGCCATAAGAACTGGGGTTGTCTACAGGCCCTCAGACCAGGGGGAGGACATAGACACATTACTGTTAATGGATATACAAAACATGACAGCTAAAGAGGAGGTTCTGATAATGGGAGACTTCAACATGCCGGACACAGATTGGTCAGTGCCAGCAAGAACATCTGCTAGAACTAAACACATGGTGGATTCCCTGCAGGGGGGAGGGCCTCAAACAACTGGTACAACAACCCACAAGAGACAGGGCTATCCTAGATCTAGTACTGACTAACAGGGATGGGATCACAGATCTCCAAGTAGGTCACCTGGGGGCCAGTGACCATCACATGGTATGGTTCAGTTTGGCCACTACATCTAAATCATCCCATTCCAAGGCAAAAATATGGAACTTCAGAGGAGCGGACTTTGATAAGATGGCCAACAGAGTTAAGCTAGCCCTGGCAAAAAGAAACACAGGTGAGGGGGTACAGGCAAAGTGGGCAAGCATTAAGGATGCAATACTTGAAGCAACAGCCCATTGTGTTAGACAGAAAAGGAAGTGCAAAAGAAGAAGGAAACCTGAAACCACTTTGGTTCTCAAACAGCAGCAGAAAGGGTCAGAGCCAAAAGGCTGGCCTTCAGGAAATATAAGGGAACACAGCGGGATGAAGATAGGGAGGCATACCAAACTGCCCTAAGGGAAGCAGGGAAGGCAGTAAGGCAGGCAAAGTCCCAAACTGAGGAAACACTAGCACGAACAGTAAAAGAAGGTGACAAGACTTTCTATAGATAACTTAAGTTAAACACACTTAAAAGCTATTTAAGGGAACGTAAACTTTGCTTTACTTTTATTATGCTACAATTTGAGTTTTTTATTAAAATATTTCACCACAAAAGCTTACTGAGCCTGCAACTAGCTTTTTTCCAGATAAGTCCCAGGGGCAGGGATGAAGAAATCCCAGAAATAAGGTGCACACGATTATACAGCCTGTACAAACAAATGTTGGGTGTCAGCTTGGCTCATTGGCATATCCATCTCTGGGCCGGAAGGTCATAGATTCTAGTCCTACACAGGGATTGCATTTTATATCATAAACACTGGTACCCCAAGTGCAGTATTAAGGGGATGCTGTACTATTGAGGTGTGCTGTCCTTCGAATGAGGCATTACATTTAGCTCCTGTCTGCCTCAGCTGGTATTTGTTCAGATGGACATTAAAGATCCTGTGGCACTTACCGAAAAGATTAGGGGGATTTTGTGAAAACAAATATGACAGCCAAGAAAATGAACCAAAAACCATACACAAGAAACTGCAAAATCAAATTGAACACTCCTAATAATTCAGAACTATAAAAAGGAAAAAAAACTGGGAAAACAAATGCTAAACAAATAACAAATACTTTTGAACACTCGTATCCTTCTGAGGCACGGTTAACTTGGACATGTATGCCATGTATTGGTATATGTTACTCAAAGCATGCTTGATGTCTGTCTGACAAAACCTTCGGTGAACTTTAAAAAAAAAAAAAAAAAAAAAAAGTGTTATACACTTGTCAGTAATCCTGTCTAGGAACAAGACACATGCTTCCTTATCGATGGAACAACCAGCAGTGATTCAGTAGCCATGGTCCATCACAGGGCTTCTCCTGTGACCCACAGTAAATGCAACCACAGAGCACGGCACAGTTCCTTAGAAGGATGTGGCTGCTCTGTCGGGTATTACGGAGTTTGTCATAGGAACCCATTTCTGCTGTAGCAACAATTGACAGCAGGCTTGCCAGAAAAGTAACATAATGACAAACCAGACTATCGGGGCATCGAAATCATTTCGACCATCTGTTTGAAACAAACCCATTGTGATTTCCTTGTAAGTAATGGATAAAAGTTGAGGTTCACCCCATGCTTGTGCCATCTTACTCCAGAATTCCTTGTAGTGGGACAACCTCACAAATGAAACTAGGACTCCCTTTGCTCACTGACACTGTTCTAGAGCAGAATTGATCAAGACTGTTACTCATTTCCCCTTACCCCAAGTTGTCCTTGGCTACGTAAGCAATAAGACACGACAGGGTGTGTGTTGAACAGATATTACCGCATGCCCAGGGGCAGTAAGGCACGAGGCCCTGCCGAGTGCCTTCAGCCCCTGGAAGTGCGGTAATATCTGTTCAACACACACATACCCTGGAGTGTTTTATTGCGCTTATAAAATTGTTCATATATATATATATATTTATATTTATATATATATAATATATATTTGTAATCTTACAAAATATTACTGAACTGAAGAAAAACTGAAATCGTGTTAATTTGAGATAAAATAGTCCTTCCGCCTACTAGGTGATGACATCATTGCCTACTGACACATTGACATTTCTACTGTTGCCCCAGCCCCCAAACCTCACGTCCGGATCGAGAGAGCAAGTGTAGTTAAGAGAGGAAGTAACAGGTCCTCTCCGACAGGTTGCGCCACTTTCGCAATTATATTTATAAAAAAAAAAAAAAAAGGAATAAGGGATGCAGATCTGGCTTTTTTTTGTTTTAGTTAAATGTACTGGGAGGGAAGTGTAGTTTATTATGAGAGGGCACCCCGTTCTGCTCTATTTCCTGTTTCGTGCGGCAGCAAGCCTCAGTCTCGCTGAACTAGAAGAATGCTTTATGCAGGATAAAACGCTGGCACGCTGCTGCTTTCCGATTTTTACTTATAGCGTTATAGCGGAGACGAGGTTTGGAGCGGGACTGTCAGCTTGACATTCACTCCCTCGCTAACCGAGACTAAAAACAATGGCGGCCTTTAAAAAATTAACCTTCCACTGACACATCTGAACATTCCATTTGGGTGCATTGATTTATTTGCCTGCTCTTTTTTCCTTGTGTGTAATACCTATTTGACACTTCCTTTCTGGCCAATCATGATGCTTCTTTTTACATGCCCATTTTATAAAAAGCCATAACACGTACCACATACATGCAGAATTCTTTTGTCCACCAGTTGTGTTGTGACTTCTTTAACATGCTGCGGACAGTCTTTAAAACCTGGTTAAATAAAAAAGGCTGCACGAAATATAAATAAACACTGACCCTTCCTGGTATTTTTTTATTTGATCCACAGGGCTAATTTCAGAGACATTCTTTCTTGCATATGCTGGGATTGTGATATCAAACTCGTCACCCCTTGGTAACTGGTTTTGCCTTGCCTTGCTTCCAAATGACCAGCAAAGACCTAAAACAAAACTCTACCCACAGTTGGCAAGACTTGGGGACCTTCTTTAGAACGGGGGTTAATGGTATGAAAAAAATGCAAAGGCCAACAAAATGCTGGGTTGTATTGCAAGGGGTATATCCTCGAGGAGGGGGGAGGTGATTCTGCCACTGTATAGGTCATTAGTTAGACCACACCTGGAGTACTGTGTGCAGTACTGGTGCCCATATCTGAAGAGGGACATTGTTACTGGAGGGGGTGCAGCGCAGGGCGACAGAGATAATCAAGGGGCTAGGGGACTTATCATACGAGAGGAGGTTGAAGGAGTTGAACATGTACTCACTGGAGGAGAGGCGGGACAGGGGTGACATGATTGAAACCTTTAAATACATGAAAGGAATAAACAAGACGGGTACAGAGGGGCTGTTCAAAGTAAGGGAGGGGAGGGCCATCAGGGGCCATGATATGAGACTGGAGGGAGGAAGGTTCTGGAGGGAGATGAGGAGACACTTTTTTACAGAGAGGGTGGTGGCTGGGTGGAATGCGTTACCTGCAGAAGTGGTATCCAGTAGAACAGTGGACTGCTTCAAAAGGGGATGGGACAGGACAAGGGGGAGGGTTAGTGAAGTGGAAGGGAGGGGCAGCTGCAGAATAAGGGGTGCTAGCTGCACATTCGAGCAGACTTGATAGACCTCTAGGCCTTTATCTGCTGGCAAATTTCGTATGTTCGTATGAAAAAGGCTGTTGTGTTAATCATCCTGATGCCACCCTCTTTTTAATTGATAAGTAGGTGATGTTCTGTTTTATAGAGTTTAATCTACTCCCCCATAACATTTGAAAGCATCAGCTTGGCTTCAGTAGTAAGTGGGGGAGGGTATACATAATTTAAATTAGGTAGAATTGGGGTCGGAGATTTTATACTATTTATTTATTGAATTTTGATGACTGGGTAGGCCGACTGGGCCCCAGAGGTCCCTTTTTCAGGGGTGACCTGGGAGTTAGTTAATACATGGTAAAACAGTACATTCAGAATACAGATATTATCGCAGGCAAACAGTCAACATGGACATATGACAGTGATAAAAAAAAAAAAAACTTATAAATGGTACCCAGTATGTATTAGTGAGGTGCACAGAGTAGAGGAGCAAATGGATTAGCTGGGTCTCGTTGTTGCCCGCCTAGGGAACTCAAGGGAGGAAGGGACAACTACTGTGTAAGTGCTGCCAAACAGGTGATTGTGAGGACCTTGAGGTGAGTGCGTAGGGCAACGTGATACCCTATAAATTATTTATTTATTTTTGTTTTTACTTCATCTATATTTTCAATCTGTAATTTAGCTTTATGAAGATCTGTCTGGTCTCTCTCTCCCCTTCAGTTGATATCGGTCATGTCACCCTCCCAGGCTGAACTACCCAAAATTTGTAATGGTTCAGACACTAACGGAATTCCAGTCATGCAGTGAACCATTGTACCATATGTTCCTTGTAACACACTCTTACTCCTTTTCCCTTTGTTTATAGCTGCTCCAGAAACCTCAACAAACAAAATCCCAGTCTTGCAATATAGAATATCTCCATATCCTTTATCAGTAGACAAATATCATCTGGCGTATGCCACGATTTTATTTATTTGTTGTTGGATTAACACCTATGAGCTACAAGCTCACTTACATAGGTTCCATGTCAAAGAGCGGACATTATAATAGACAAATGACTTAACTCAGATTGCAGACATCAGTAGTACAAATCAGTATTCACAAAGTCCATAAGAGAGTAGTAATGGTAGCTGAGGCTGCTAGGCAACAATAATTCATTCCAAAATAATAGACATGACCAGTAGAGGAAAATTTAGCAGAGGTCAAGAGGAAGGGGGGTGGGGGGTGAAGGAGATTGTCGGTAGGCAGCCAAAGCTTAGAGAAGCTAGAAGAGGACTGCACAGCAGCACACGCATGCCTTGTCAAGGGAGAAAATTGGAGAGTAAAGTTAATGTTGGGGTGGGGGGAGGAGTTGGTTGTGTAGGCTGTTGTAGAAGGGAGACCAAGTCTCAGTGGCCCTATTAGTAGTGCATAGGGTCAGCCAGGGGTCAGGATTAGGTGTAGGGGTGGAAACATAAGGGGAAAATTAGTGACCACAGTTACATTTTTGAGTTGTCAGACATCAGGAGAGTCCTGAGGTTAGATTTAAACAGGCCAAGCTTAGGACAGGCCTGGAGGTCTTTGCTAAATGAGTGTAGCCAGTTGGGGGCCTTATATTCGAAAGATCTTTGTCCTTGGGAGGTTCATCGGAAGGGTACTTTTAAAGACTGGTTGCATGCACTTCTTGTATTCCTGGTGCTGTTGTTGGCATGAAGATGGCTAAGTATCCCCGGGGTAGTGAGGCCAAGAGTGGCCTTCTTGCCAAGCAGGCATACTTGGTACCGAATCCTGTTTTCCAGGGTGAGCCACCCAGTGTGGAAGTAGCGCTGGCATGCATGCGTTAGATGGTGGGCTCCAAGAATAAGCTTACAGGCTTGATTAAGGGCTATCTTGATTCTGTGTAGGTGCATCAGTGACAGCCCCATAGACAACTAGTCCATAGTCTGTAATCGATAGGACTGAGCTGATGACAGTGAGTCTAAGGGCTTCTCCTGTTAAGCACTGTTTGTGTTTGTATAACTGACCGATACTAGAGTTAACAGACTTTGCAACCATATCAATGTGTTGAGAGTAAGAGAGTGAGCTGTCAGTGGTGACCCCTAGGTATTTGAAGGTATGGACCCTATCCGATACTTCGTTTTGCTTGTTTTGAATATGTAGTTGATATGATTTGTATCTGTTTTGTGGTGTGACGAAGAGCATGGTCTTATCTTCTTGTAATTGAGAAGAAACTTGTGGTTTAGGAACCAAGATTCCACCTCCATAAAGCTATTCTGCATTTGTTTTTCAAGCTCAACAGGGTTGGCATGGCTTGAGAACAGTACTGTGTCATCTGCATACAAGAGGACTTGGTCAGGACAGGCTTTAGGTAGATTATTTAGGAATAGTAGGAATAGACTGAAAAGTAGGGGGCCCAAGATTGAGCCTTCGGGTACCCCGGTTATGACGTTGCAGTGATCAGAGAGGGTGTTGAGTATTTTTACTTGTTGTGTACGGCCAGTTGGATAGCTACGAAACTATCTCACTGCCTCTGGTGAGAGACCAGTACTGGCCAGTTGACTTGGAAGGAGCTCGTGGTTGACCGTATCAGAGGTCTTGGTTAGGTCGATATGTTGCTCCAACCATATGCTCAATCTAAGGCATGAATAAAGCTAGAAAACTCAACCAGGGCAGTGTTAATGCTGTGCTTTTTTTTCTGAAATCGTGGTGTTCCTGACGCTGGAGTTGGTACTAATCAAGGTATTCCACTAACTGATCACTAACTAGCCTTTCTAGGGCTTTAGAGAGAGAGAGGAGAGTATAGAGATGGGCCGGTAGTTCAAGTAGTTAGTATGGCTGCCATTTTTAAAGACAGGAGTGACCCTTGTCTTTTTCCAGATCAAGGGGAATTTATCAGTTATAAGTGACACGTTTAGTATGTAGGTTAGTGGATGAATGACCACATCCAGGGTGAGGGCTGTTAATCTGAGGTCCAAAGAGTTGCCACTTGACCTTGCCAAGAGCCTTTGTTGGGTACTTTTTGGCTTCTGTTATTGATGCAGTTTTGAGGTAGAAGGGTGGAGGTGCTGGAATGTGAGAGTTTCCCTCAGTCTTTCGGTAGGAGTTGCTTTGGGGGTTGAAGTCTGGAGGAAGCACTCCACTAAGGTCAGTGAAGGCTTTGCTAAAGGTGTTCGATATCTCTTTGGCATCATAGGTCAGCTTCCTGTTAACATTAAGCACAGTAGGGGGAGTTTTGCTGGGTTTACAAGTTAAGGTTTTTCTATTATTCCAGAATGCTCAGCTGTCTCCTGTTCAACTCTTGCTTGACGTACTGGCTCTTTGCTAGGTGAATGTCATAGCTGCATTTGTTGCCTGCTGCTTTATAGTTTTGTAGGTCTGTACGAGATCTAGTACTTCTAGCCTTGTACCAGAGATTATCCCTGTCCCTCAGTTGTTTGAGAAGGGAGGGAGTGATCCAGGATTTACAGGTTCCCTTAACCGTACCTTTTTTGAAAGGCACATAGATGTTGCATATGGCGTTGAAGGCGCGCCCAAAGTGCTCTAGTGCTATGTCTACATCCTCGGTATTGTAGATGACAGACCAGTCTAGATGGGTTTTAAGGGGGCCTAGTTGACCAGCCTTTAGGACTCTGGAAAAGATTGTTTTAGGCAGAGTTTTTGGGAGCCTTGTTTGTCCAGAAACAAAGTATAGGGGAATGGTCACTTATACTTTCTAAGAGTACTAGTCTTACCTATCCTTTCAGGGTGATTGGTAATTAGTCAAGTAACGCACTGGTGGCTGGCCTGGTGGCACTGAGGGTTAAGGTGCTGGACACCACACCTTTCTCCACACTGACAACCAGGGCTTGGGAATGAGCCTGGGCCACAGGGGGTCAGCAGGGGGTAAGAGAGGATCGAGTGTCCGGAGGACTGCTCTCCTCTTTTGGGGGAGGGGGCACTACGGGTCAGGAGGGCACGTGCTTTCGTCCTCACATCGGTGGGGAGGGGGGAAAGGGAGAAAATGGGGAAAAGGAGCCAGCAGGCTCCATGATAGCCTCATCAGCGCCCTGGCCGGCCACACGAAGTCTGGATTTCACTCCAGGGGCGGGGGTAAAGCCAGTGTCCCTTCACCCTGGCCCTGCTGCGGTGGGGGTCCTCCTAAGGAGGGCCTGAAGCCACCTGCTAGGGGAGCATAAATATATATATATATATATATATATATATATATATATATATATATATATATGTATATGTATATATGTATATGTGTATATGTATATGTGTATATGTGTGTATATATATATATATATATATATATATATATATATATATGTATATATATGTATGTGTGTGTGTGTGTGTGTGTATATGTGTGTGTGTGTATATATGTGTGTGTGTGTGTGTGTGTGTGTGTGTGTGTGTGTGTGTGTATATATATGTGTATGTGTGTGTATATATATGTATATATATATATGTATATATGTATATATATATATATATATATATATATATATATATATATATATATATATATATATGTGTGTATGTATGTATATATATATATATATATGTATGTGTATATATGTATATATATATATATATGTATATATGTATGTATGTATATATATATGTATATGTGTATGTATGTATATATATGTATATGTATGTATGTATATGTATGTGTATATATATATATATATATATATATATATATCTATATAGTGTGCTGGTACAGTAATTCGTTCAGGTTGGGTCATCCCTAAGGCGCCAATTGCATCTATATACAGTGATGCCTTGGGGATTGCCAATATAGGTTAAAATCCCCGAGCACTATGAGTTCTGAATCCTTACGGAGTCCAGAGATGTAGTCTAGGGCTGTTTTGATGCCTGATGATTGATTGTTCTTTGGTTAGGATGTAGACAGTGACTGTGAGGCATTTTCTCCTGGAGCCTGTTTAAATTTGAACAGGTAGTATTTGGGAGTTGCCACTGGTGGTGGGACATGGCAGTACTCTACCCTGGAGGGTGTCTCTGGCATACACAACACCTCTGCCACGCTTTCCAATTCTGTCTTGTCTAAAAGAGGTGTGCCCCTCCATTTGAATGGCCAGATCAGGAACTCTAGGGGCTAGCCAGGTTTCTACAACAGATAGAATGTCAGGTTTATGCTGTGCAGTCCAGATCTGGAGAGAATCATGCTTTGCCAAGAGGCTGCAGATGTTCATTGAGGCAATTATTAGGGCACCTTCCTTTTTTATCAGAACAGATGGAGCAGGCCTAGGCCCAGGGTTAGGATGGACATTACTGGATAACATTAACCAAATTAGTCTAATAGCTTACCTTTTTAGTAATTTTTGGGCCTGTGCATGGGGAACAGGTTCTCACTGTGGATTTATTAGGTTTGTTTACTAAGATGAGCAGGTTTGGTCGAACTGGTGGGGGGGGTACCCTGTGCATAAACTTGGTTAGAGACCCACCCGGGAAGCATGATTTAACATAGTGGGCTGCTGTTGCTGGACTCAGGAGACACATAGTATTGCAGGTCAAGAGGGTTTGAGAGTCAGCAGTGTTTTTAGTTGGCGAATAGTGTCCCAAAATGGGTGGAGATGGGTACCATTAGTATTGAGTAGTGTGATTTCAGGGGGATGTAGTGACATAGTGCTGACAAGTTAGTACTACCTTATGCGAATGAGTAGTGGGTACTGGTTCCTTAAAGTGTGAGAGTTAAGTTGGGAGGTTACAGGAGTGAGATATATACGGGGTGGGGTGGGGAGGGACTGGTGCCTGCTGCAAAGGATTAGCCTGGGCTCGGGTTATAAAATAGAATATACGGTAGAGTACAGAGGGAAGTAGGGCTGCAGAAGTAACGCAGCGGTAGGGTGTCTGCCTTTAATGTGTATGGTAGGGGTTCAAGTCTGGCAACAGGAATAAAGTTGCTTACAGGTGGTTAGAGAAGATTCTGGAGGGACACAGTAGCGGGCGAGAGGAGAAAACAGAATAGCTTGTGAGACAAGGGTGGTAAGCACCAAGGGGATGGTAGGGATAATGGGGACTCGCTAGTGACTCCTAGAGACCAACTAGTATTACCTTTTAATGATAAAATGGTTACTTAGAGAAATGTCTGCTTGGTCACATGACTAGTCACCTGACCTATATTTCCAAGTAAAGGTAGGGGTGGGTGGGGCAGTCGAAGGGGCTACCCCTCTGAAACAGTCCTACACCAACTGAAACATCAGTAATTCTGCTGGGCGTTTACTGCTTTGGACTCTGCCATGACTCACAGGCTTGTGAGTTATGTAATTCCTTTTCGTCTTCGGTCTTGGAGGACCGCGCTGCCCAATTGCTCTTGGGGCGACCTGAAGAACGTTATCCTCCGATCAAGTCGAAGGAGGCCCATTGGGCGGTGTCCGGCAGCGGGCTTGGCTGAACAGCTGGAGCAGATGATCGCCCTCGAGGAGGAGGCGGCCCATGCGCATCATCATCCTCTGTCACGGCATTTATCCCGCTCTCCTTGGGCTCTTCCTACACAGCTTCTTTTAAGGAGCTTTGCCAATCCCTCTCCACCAAGGGAGAAGGGCCTTCGGAACATTCCTCTCAGTCCAAAAAGGACTCTTCCAAAGGTAAGTCCCACCGTCGACGTTCGTGGGAGCGGGAGAGGTCCCCTTCTCTGGATGGTCGACAGTTGACTTCAGTCGAGGTTATGGCTAAGGCCACTGGCTTTACGGTGTCCCTGTCAGGTCAGCGGGCCGAGACAACTGTCGACGCGGTCAAGATTTTTCTCGACCCGTCGGACAGTTTGACGACTGGAGAAGCAGACAACCCTTCTTCACCGGTTCCCCCGGTGGAAACTGAGGACTTGCTGTGCCGGAGTCCCCAGTTAAGGTCCCTGAACTGAGGGAGGAGCGGGTACCCCGGCCCCCTCTCTGACCCACCCTCTGAATCCCCGAAGGTCTTGGTCTTGGACCTATTCCAGGTTCAGCCAGTCCCGCCGACGTCGGCGGTCCCTGTCTCGGCACCATGGAAAGTGGCAGCGCCACTCATCCTCGCGGTTTTCTTCGGAGGATAGGCTCTGGCGCAAGTTGTCGGCGCTGTGAGGATTTAATGTGTCAGCAGCTCTTATTGTCCAGGAATAGGCCGACTCCGCCTTCTCCGGCCATTAAGTGGCTGTCACTGGAGCGGCCGAAGCAACCCCCGTAGTGGTAGAGAAGCTGAAGCTGGCACCAGTGGTTCGGCCGAAACTGGCTGCGTCACCCATTGTGGTGGAACCTCCGCCTCCACAACCGAAGACTGGGGCCTCAACCAAGGATTCTCGGTCGAGTCAGGGTTTGCCTCATCGGTTTTCGGTCACTCTCACTCCCTATCAACCTCGGCACATGGAGGGTGGCTCAGGCGCTCGGCAGCTGTTCGCAGACTCCTCGGAGTCTGACGACCACTCCTCCTTGTTCTCCAGGTCACTTGACTTCGAGTCCACTGGAGGTCAGTCGGTGGATGAGAGCCCATCCTCGTTCCTCAGAATGCTTCGACTCCTCTCAGAATCTATTGGGATGAAGCTCGAACCAGTTTCAAAACGAGCCAAGTATCCCCTCACAGAGATACTGGACCGAGGGGATTCCCCTACGGAGGCCTTCCCGGTGGCCGAAGCCATTGTTGGCCCGGCCGTGGAGCTGTGGCAGCGGCCAGCTTCTTGTCCAGCACCTTCAGCCAGGATGGCTCGGAAGTATGCTGTCCCTACCATTTCACTCTCCGGTTTCTCGGAGCACCCCTTTGCAGAGGGGTTCGTGACCGACAGCGTTTTCTGGCGTTGCGGAAACGCTCGGGATGTGGACAGGCCACCCGATAAGGAGTCCAAGAAATTGGATTACTCTGGGCGGAAAGTCTATGCTGCTTCCTCCCTAGGCCTTCGTCAGGCTAGCTCGGCCGTCCTGATGGCACACTTTTCACACGCCCTTTTGGGCTCCCTGGATTAGTTGATTCCTCATTTCCCAGCTGACCTTCAACCGACGGTCAAGCAGGTGCGGGATCATGGAAGGACAGTGGCCAAACAGCAACTCCAAACTTCCTTGGACATCGCTGACTCGTGTGCCCAGTCAGTAGCGGCCGCAGTGGCCATGCGCCGCAGAGCTTGGCTGCAGATCTCCACCTTTACGGCAGATACCCAGCACAAGCTGGCAGACGTTCCCTTCCTGGGTACTGACTTGTTCGGTCCTGGGGTGGAGGGTCCTCTCCAACGGATTGAGAAGTCCAGCGCCACCTTGGACTCTGTCACGTCTGCCCAGAAGGACAAAGGCTGCCAGCAGCAGCGTAAGCCCTTTCGTCCTTCAGCCCCTGCAGCATTTCCGGCCCAGCAACATCAGCATCGGGGCCAGCAGGCTCGCACTTGGCACCCCAAAGCCAAGCCCTGCTGCTTCCTCCAGCAGGAAGTCGGGAGGGAAAGGTCCAGGCAGCTCCTCGGCCGGCCCTTTCTCTAAGCCTGCCCAGTGACGGGTTGAGGGGTGTCGCCCCCAACCTCGTCACTCCTCCCCGGGTTCCCCTGCAAGCCGGGCTCCGCCACTTCCTTTCCACCTGGTCCATTATCACCACGGACCGCTGGGTATTGGAAGTGGTAGGCAGGGCTCGGCTTCTGGAATTCGAGCCGTCGCCCCACAGGGGGCTACTGGTTCCACCGACATTGCCCTTCTCCTCCAGAAGGAGGTGATCAGGGAGGTGGCTGACCCTCTTCCAGACCCAGGGTTTGTGTCCAGGTACTTCCTGGTCCCAAAACGGATGGGGGGCTGGTGCCCTATTCTCGACCTACACGACATGAACAAGTTCCTAAGGTCTCACACCTTCGGGATGGTCACTCTGGCTCAGATCATTCCATCCTTGGAACGAGACGTGTGGTTCTGTTCTCTAGACCTTCAGGACGCGTTCTTTCATGTCCCAATCCGTCCATCTCACCAGCGATTCTTCCGCTTCAGGGCAGAGGGATCCCTTTACGAGTTCCGGGCCATGCCTTTCGGCCTCTCTCCAGCTCCCAGGGTCTTCACCAAATGCATGGCAGTGGTGACAGCATTCCTGCAGCACCGAAAGGTCCGGGTGTACCCTTACCTGGACCTGGCCCTCCAGGTCTGCTCTCAGATTGGCCTCCTCATCAACAAGGCCAAATCGGAACTCGTGCCTTCGCAGGCGATTCAGTTCATCGGGGCAGAGCTAGACTCTCTTCGAGCCAGAGCACAGCTCCTGGCGGACAGGGCCGAGCTCCTTTTCTCCTTTGCCTAGTAATTTCTGGTTGGGCAGTTGCACCCTGCCAGGGACTTCCTGCGCCTTCTGGGCCTCATGGTGGCCTGCACCAGCGTGGTCCGTTGGGCCCGCTGGTGTGTGCGTCCTCTGCAGTGGGGGCAGGCCTGCCAATGGTCACAGCACTCTGGTCCTCTGAACCAGCCAGTGACAGTGACCCAGGAGATGTGAAACTGCCTCCAGTGGTGGCTCGTTTTAGCTCAACTGCAGGAGGGTATCCCGTTTGTCCACCCGAGCCGACGGTCACTCTAACAACCGCCTCTCTGATGGGTTGGGGTGCCCATCTGGGGAGCTCAGAGCTCATGGCCTCTGGTCCCTTCAGGAGTCTCTATGCCGCATCAACCTGCTGGAGCTTCGAGTGGGCCTACTGGCCCTCACTGCCTTCGCTCCAGTTGTACGGGGTCAGGTGGTCCAGGTCCAGACGGACAACATGACCATGTACTACCTAAACCGACAGGGTGGGACGCACTCCTTGCCTCTGTGCAAGGAGGCTCTCCGCACTTGGTCTCTTGTGATCAGCCTGGAGGCGGATCTCCTAGCCATCAATTGTCCATGTGGCAGGAGCCTCCAGCCGTCTGGCCGATGCCTTCAGCCGGATAGGAGCTGCATCTCACAAGTGGTCTCTCCTGCGGGAGATAGTACAAGATCTGTTCTCCCACTGGGGCACTCCTCAGGTGGACCTGTTTGCCTCCAGGGAGAATGCGAAGCTGAGGCTGTTTCATGTCCGCCCCATCAGCAAGGCTCGCTGCAGGGGGATGCCTTCTCGAGGCTGTGGACCCTGGGCCTCTTCCACGCCTTCCTCCCATTTCCCTTGATCAACAAGGTGCTTCTCAAGGCGAAGAGGGACAAGGCGCAGGTGATTCTGGTAGCCCCAGACTGGCCCCGCCAGTTCTGGTATCCCGATCTCCTCAGCCTCGGCTCCAGGCTCCCAAGGCGGCTTCCAGCCCGCCCGGACCTGATCTCAGTCCACAAGGGGAAGGTACTCCACCCGGACCTTCAATTCCTGCACCCGACAGCCTGGTTCCTGAGCAGCTAGAGTTCCAGGCCTTGGGTCTTTCCGACCGAGGTCCTCAACGTTGTTGAGGCATCCCACGAAGAGTCGACCAGAAAATGCTATGCCTTCAAATGGAAGAGATTCTCCATTTGGTGTCAGGATAAGGGGTTGGACCCTTCCTCCTGTTCTTTGGCTAGCATTCTGGACTACCTGTGGTCCGTTTCTCTGGGCTTCGATTGACGACCCTTAAGGTGCACCTGGCAGCCATCTCTGCTTACCAGGCGCGGGAAGCAGTCAGTGGCGCAGGAGAAGGTGGTCGGACACTTTTTCAAAGGCCTTGATCACATATCCCCCTCCAGTGCGAGAACCTCCACCTCCGTGGGATCTACTGCTGGTATTGGCCAAGCTCATAGGCAAGCCATTCGAACTGATGCACAGGTGTGACATCTCTCACCTGTCATGGAAGACCACCTTCTTGGTGGTTATCACGTCAGCCATAAGGATGGGAGAGCTCCAGGCGCTTTCCATCAAGTCTCCTTATCTGGTCTTCCACAGGGACAAGGTTGTCCTGCGCCCCCACCCGAAATTCCTTCCGAAGGTGGTGTCGGAGTTTCACCTTTACCAGGTGTTGACTCTGCAGGTGTTCTACTCCAACCACACCTCAGAGGCCGAATATAGGCTCCATACTCTGGACCCTAGAAGAGCGCTCTCTTATTATAAGGAGCGGACGGCTGAAGTTCGGGGAGAGGTTCGCCCGCTGTTTGTCACCTATGCTGAAGCCGCACCTGGCAGACCTGCAGCCAAGCGGACAATAGGCAGGTGGGTCACCTCCTGCATAGATCTCTGCTATAGGTTGGCGGGCATGGAGCCTCCCAAAGGGATAGGAGCTCATTTTACCCGCCATACCGCTGCTTCAGTGGCTGCTTTCAGGGATGTCCCTATCCAGGAAATCTACAGAACTGCTACCTGGAAGTTAGCACACACCTTTGTTACCCACTACCACATCGACCTTGAGTTACGCCGGGATGCTGGTTTTGGGACCTCGGTTCTCCAGTTGTTGTTTCCCAAGTAGGGGGTGCCCCTTGCCTCCCTCCTCCTGGAGAACTGCTAGGAGTCTGCCAGTAAGTGTGGATTGAACAACATATCCACGTCCCTAGAAATACAGGTTACTCACCAGTAACAGGAGTTCTAGGAGTGGTATATGTTGTTCATCCACAGACCCACCTGACCTCCCATGCTTCGATGTGCAACCTGGCTTCCAGCAGTCTAGATCTGGCGTCATGGGGCGGAGCCGAGAGTTTTACCACCCGGGTGGGTGGGAGGAGCCAGCTTGAAGACCTTCCGGCAAGATTTAAAGCAGCAAGGAACTTGCCAGTAAGTGTGGATGAAAAACATATACCTCTTCTAGAACTCCTGTTACAGGTGAGTAATCTGTATTTTTTACTTACACTCCTGACCCCCCCCCGGAGATGCTGGGATGCAAGGATGCATATAGGCACATACGCAGTCGGCAGCAGTCCGTCCCCAATCCTGCTGTGTCCTAAGCCATGCTGCTACTCTGCCTTTTGCTAGGTGGAATAAAACTCAGGACGTGCATCCCTCCCTTCCCAAAGGAAGAGAGCAGATGGTAGGACACACTGTCTCCTTACTTCCTGGCCAGCTCAAATGATGAGCGTGCTGCTGGTTCAGCTAAAGTCTATTTGATTCAACAGAAATATGTGAAACGAGAAGAAGAAAAAAAAAAAAAAAAAACATGAGTGCAGCCCAACTAGCTGAAAGACATTTCTGCAGAACGATCCCAGCTACTGAAAGAAGGCTGGATTCCCAAAAAAGATGTAGAGTCTTCTACAAAAAAGCTATCAGCAGAGACTTGAGATATTACTGTCCACAGTGTCTCACAGGACCAGGCCTGTGTCTGGAGGATTGCATTAAGAAATAGCTTATGTATTGGAATGGCTAGGCCAACTAATGGCTAGCACAGACACTAATCCTTTGTGGCAGAAGGCCTAGACTGTCACTTGCTAATTTACAGTCTGGGATATACCCATCTCAGCATCCACATAACTTTGTTCAAGGGCCCTCAGGCTGCAGTATACAACTAGGAGAGTGAGGTATGCTTATTTGCCCTGAATGGTAAGAGTAAGCCGAGGCTGTCGCTTGGTAGGTTAAAAAACCTTTGTGGGGGTTTGCACATGTGGTGGTTCACCCATTTCAGCAAAAGGGGAAGATGTTGTATATCCATTTTGATACTAGTTTAAAGGTTATAAATGATTCCCAAATGTTAATTGCTCAACGTAGCCTCTCTGGTCTGTAGAAGAAAGTGTAATATTCTATTGTACAAAAGCATACAGTGTGCCCTCTATTATCTGCCCCCTCCTTATCCTCCAGTACCATTCTCTATGGAAATTTCCTCCTTTATCCGCCATCCTCCAGCACTTCCTGGTGTACAGACCACATCTTTCTCACATTTTTTCTCCTGTTATCTGCCATGTCACTGGCACAGAAGCAGTGTATTATGGTCCTGATTTGTTTGTTGTGAATGTCTTATTCTAGTGCACTGCAGTGGACGGTGTTACTTTTGAGAATGGCTGTGAGGTTTTTAACATAATTGATGAAGAGGTTATTGAAACTCTTGGGTAAAGAAAACGATTTCATATTGGAAGTAAGGGTGGATTTTAACCTTGATCTGCTTCTCTGGGGCCTGGACTAGTTATCTGCTTGTCGATCTTTACTGATGCCGGTCTTCATGGCAGTCAGTGAAGTTAAAATCCCTACTTTAGCAGGCTGCAGTCCTCATGCTAATCTCCCTCATTGTTTCGAATGGCCAGGTACGATTAGCAGCTCTTTTTTAAGAACTACAGTTACCTGGCACCTTGCTCTGCAAGTTAGGGACCCCAGAAAAGATTGTGTGAATCGTCATCACTCCATTTTTAGAATGTCCAGACTGTGATCAAGGGTGGAATGCTGTTAAACGTCTCTAACTCCCAGTGTTCTGAATTTACGTCTCCATGTATGTGTTAATATGCCCCACTTTATAAGTACCAGTGTCCATTTTTCTACATTTTGAATATTGTTCCCCAACATTTCAGAAACCAAATTTTAAAAAGTATATAATGCCCACCATGCATGTGGTGGGTTTTATCCCAGCCTCCCTATAGTCACTTCTCTCCCTTCATTCAGTCTCCCAACTGTGTACTTTTCCTGGACACCACTACAGGCCAATGAGCGAGGAGGACTTGGATGCTAAAGTGAAAGTAATGACAGTCAAGCGGATGTCTATCATACTAGTATTCATACTAGGAAGTGTGGGAAACATGGGGGCTGTAAGCCCGTGAGAGCACCTATGTAGTGTAGTCCATAAAGTAATTAATGCTATTCACAGATAAGATGTATATATCCAATCTGTTTTTATATAACTGCTCAGTTTTATTTATTATAATGTATACTGGTAGTGAATTCTATGTATTCACAATCCTCATTGTAAAGATATATATTTTTTAATTTCCCTATATTTGTAGAGGGTGTTCTCTGGTAACCTTATAACTAGGTTTAAATGTAATAACTAGTTCTAGGGACATGGATATGTTGTTCATCCACACTGTCTGGCAGGTTCCTTGCCGCTTTAAATCTTGCCGGAAGGTCTTCAAGCTGGCTCCTCCCACCCACCCGGGTGGTAAAACTCTCGGCTCCGCCCCATGACGCCAGATCTTCCTTACCGCTTGGAAGCTCAGGTTCCCTCCTTAACGCCTCGTGATAAGACTGGTTCCTAATTCTTCAATTTTCGAAATCAAAAGTTTTTGCTAAAAGACTTGGTCTTCTCTCCCTCACGGCCGCGATGGACAAATCGACTCCCTGTTTCGGAGATGCCCTTGCGGGCAGAAGATGTCTCGACGGATCCGCACTCCACGCGGCGTCTACTGCTTAGGCCTTGAGCACGACCCCAGGCTTGCGACCTGGTGCTCTTTTTTTTCGCCTACGCCCTTCTAAGATCATCGCTGCCCGCTTACAGCGGGCAGTCCCGAAAAGATTCCGTTAAATCTAAAGAGGCCTGTTGGCGGTGTCCAGAGCGCGGGTTCGGGCGGATCAGCTCGAGCAGATGATTGCCCCTCAAGAGGAGGCAGCTGCGCGCTTCCACCGGCTGCGGCATTTGTCCCGCTTCTCTCTCGTGCCTCGTGACCGGCTTCTTTATGAGCTTTGTCTGACCCTCTCGACCTAAAGGTGAGGGTCCAACTTCTTCTGGACCTTTTTCTCGGTCCAAAAAGAGAGACAAAAGTAAATCTCACTGTCGACGCTCTTGGGAGCGGGAAAGATCCCCCTCCCCTAGTTGTCGACTTCGGTCGACCCTTCAGCTTCGGCCACTGGCTTCACGGTGTCCCCGTCAGGGCCAGTTGATAGACTCCGCCGACGCGTCGAGATTTTTCTAATCGCTAGACGGGTTGTCTGCTGGAGAAGCTGAGAACTCTCTCCTGGTTCCCCGGTGGGAGTTGGAGGATCCCGCCGGCTCGCCTGTGCCTCCGGTTCCGGAGCTTTGTGGAATCGCCCCAACTGAGGGGAGTGCCGATTCCCACACCTCCCAAGACCGCCCTCGCCTAGCCGAGGTTCTCGTCTCGACTTCAGAGTCAGCCGATCCCCGCCATATAGGCGGTCCTCAGGTAAGCGGCGCTGCCGCTTCCTCTTCCTCCTCCTGGACGAGGGAGGCTTCGCGCAAGTTGCGTCCGGAGGTAAGAGGGAACTCGTGTGGCAACAGCTCCTTCTGACCGAGAATAAGCCGACCTCGCCGCCTTCCCCGCCATTAGTGGTTGTCACCGGAGCGCTAAACAACCCCTCGCCAGCCGAGGAGCCTGTTCCCAGGCCGGTTGTTCGGCCAAACCAGCTGCCCCACCGATTCTGGTGGAACCTCCGCTCCACAGCCGTTAGTTGGGGCTCCACCAAAAATTCTCGATCTGTTCGGGACTGCCCATAGGCTGTCTGTCACCCTC
The DNA here is from genome assembly GCA_016271365.2 of Neoceratodus forsteri. NCBI lineage: Eukaryota > Metazoa > Chordata > Ceratodontiformes > Ceratodontidae > Neoceratodus > Neoceratodus forsteri. The sequence continues at coordinate 216,212,999 of CM057456.1, forward strand.
ATTCCCGATAGACCTCGGCGGGTGGAGGGTGGCTCAGGCCCGAGGCAGCTCTTTGAGTACTCTTCCGAGTCCGAGGACGATTCCTCCCTTTTCTCCAAATGAATGGACTTGGAGTCCTCAGGAGGACAGTCAGTGGACGATAGCCCTTCGTCTTTCCTAGGATTGCTTCGCTCATCTCGGAGTCCACAGGATGAAGCTCGAACCTGCTTTAAACGGGCCAGGTATCCTCACGGAGATTCTGGACCCAGGGATCCCCCACGGAGGCCTTCTGGTGGCAGAGGCTATAGTGGGTCCGCCTTGGAACTTTGGCGCCTGCTTCCTGCCCTGCGCCTTCGGCCAGGATGGCCAGGAAGTATGCGTCCCACGTTCCCTGTCCGGTTGTTGAACACCCTCTGCTGAGGGGTTGGTTGTCACAGCTCTTGCGACGCGCCGAACGCTTAGGATGTGGACAACCTCCTGGCTACAAGGAATCCAAGAAATTGGATTATGCCGGCTAAAAAGTCTATGCTGTGTCCTCTCTCGCCTTCGCCAGGCCAGTTCGGCCGTCCTCATGGCACATTCTTCTCATGCCCTGTGGGCTCCTGGATGAGGTCGTCCTCATCTTCCCGCGGATCTGCAGACTACGGTCAGGCAGGTGCGGGGCAGGGCAGTGGCCAAACAGCAGCTCCAGACTGCTTTAGACATTGGGGACTCATGTGCCAGGTCTGTGGCGGCCGCAGTGGCCATGCTGCCGGGCTTGGCTGAGGATATCCACCTTTACTTCGGATACCCAGCACAAGTTGGCGGATGTTCCTTTGGGACTGACCTCGCCCTGGGGTGGAAGGTCACCTGCAGAGGATCGAGAAGTCCAGTGCTACCTTGGACTCTGTCTCTTCCACCAGAAGGACAAAGGCCGCAAGCCACAGCCTAAGCCCTTTGTTCTTCTGCGCCCACGGCGCTCCGCCCAGCAACGCCAGGGGCTAGCAGGCTAGGCTTGGCATCCCAAACCTCAGCTGCCGGCTTCTCCAACAGGAAGCAGGGAGGTAAGGCCCAGGAGGTCCCTCGGCCGTCCCTCCTCCAAGCCTGCTCAGTAACGGGCTGAGGGTGTCGCCCCATCCCCGCCACTCACCCTGGTTCCCTCCGGGGGACGGCTCCGACACTTCCTTTCCGCCTGGTCCGCTATTACCACAGACAGGTGGGTACTGGAGGTGGTGGAAAAGGCCACCTCTGGACTGAGCAGGCCCCGCCTTCTCAGAGCCGTCGACCGGGGCCTCGTCCGTGACCACTGTCGCTCGTCGCCGACATCGCCTCCGCGACCGACCCGGTTTGTGTCCAGTACTTCCTGGTTCTGAACGGACGGGGTTGGCGCCTCATTCTCTACCCTACACGACCTGAACAAGTTCCTAAGGTCTCGAACCTTCAGGATGGTCACTCTGGCGCAGATAATACCATCTCTGGAACACGGCATGTGGTTCTGCTTCTGACCTGCAGGACGCGTTCTTTCACGCTCCCTATCCGTCCGTCACATCGGAGACTCCTTCGCCGAGCGGAGGGATCCTCTCGAAGTTCCCGAGCCATGCCCTCGCCTGTCTTCAGCTCCCAGGGTCTTCACCAAATGCATTGCAGTGGTGACAGCTTTCTGGTGGCGCCGAGGGTCCGGTGTACCCTTACCTGGACGATTGGCTGATAGCAGCCCCCTCCAGACAGGAGGTGGAGTGGTCCAGAGATCTGGCCCTCCAGGTTTGCTCTCAAGTCGGCCTTCTCATCAACGAGGCCAAGTCGGAACTCGAGCCGAAGCAGGTGATTCTGTTTATCGGGGCAGAGCTCGACTCTCTTCGAGCCAGAGCATGGATCCCGTGGACAGGGCCGAGGTTCTTACCTCCTTTGCCCAATCATTTCTGGTTGGGCAATCGCGCCCTGCCCGGGACTTCCTGGGTCTCATGGCGCCTGCACCAGTGTGGTCCGTTAGCACGCTGGCGCATGCGCCCTTCAGTGGGGACTGGCCAGCCAGTGGTCACAACGCCTGCGATCCGCTGGACCAGCTTGTGGTGGTGACCCAGGAGATGTGGAACGCTCTCCGATGGTGGACCGTTCCATCGCATCTGCAGGAGGGTATCCCATTTGTCCGCCCCGAGCCGATGGTCTCTCTATCGACCGATGCCTCTCTGGGTTGGGGTGCCCATCTGGGGGAACACCGCGGGCACGGCCTCTGGTCCCCATGGGAGTCCCGATGCCACATCAACCTGCTGAAGCTCCGAGCGGTCCGCCTAGCTCTCACCGCCTTTGCTCCGTTCCTCCGGGATCAAGTGGTCCGAGTCCAGACGGACAATACACACCATGTACTACCTAAACCGCCAGGGCGGACGTTGCCCATGCTTCTATGCAAGGAAGCTCTCCGATTTGGTCACTCGGACGCAGCCTGGAGGTGGCTCTCCTAGCCATTCATGTGGCAGGAGCCTCCAACACCCTGGCCGATGCCCTGAGCCGATAGGGGCTGCATCCCACGAGTGGTCTCTCCTGCCGGAGGTAAGCAAGATCTGTTCTCCCACTGGGGCACACCTCAGGTGGACCTGTTTGCCTCCAGGAGAACGGGTTGAGGCTGTTCCATGCCCGCCTCAGCAGGGCTCTGCGCAGGGGATGCCTTCTCGAGGCTGTGGACCTCGGCCTTCTTTTACGCCTTTCCCCATTTCCCTTGGTTCACAAGGTGCTTCTCAAGGCAAGGAGGGACAAGGCGCAGGTGATTCTGATAGCCCCAGACTGGCCCCGCCAGTTCTGGTACCCAGATCTCCTCAGCCTCGCTCCAGGCTCCCGAGGCAGCTTCTAGCTCGCCTCGACCTGCTCTCAATCAATCAGGGAAGGTGTTCCATCCGACCTTCAATCCCTGCACCTGATGGCCTGGTTCCTGAGCTGCCAGAGTTCCAGGCCTTGGGTCTTTCCGACGAGGTCCTCAATGTTGTTGAGGCGTCCTTATGAGTCTGATCAGAAATGTTATGCCTTCAAATGGAAGAGATTTCCATTTGGTGTCAGGGCAAGGGCTTGGACCCTTCCTCCTGTTCTTTGGCAAGCATTTTGGACTATTTATGGTCCCTTCTAGTCAAGGGCTTTAGGTCGACGACCTAAAGGTGCACCTGGCAGCCATCTCTGCTTACCGGGCGCGGGCCGGGAGCAGTCGGTGGCGCAGGAGAAGGTGGTCGGGCGCCAAAGGCCTTGATCACATTCTCCAGTGCGAGAACCTCCACCTCCATGGGATTTACTGCTGGTATTGGCAAGCTCATGGGCAAGCTTATTCAACCAATGCACAGGTGTGAACTCTCACCTGTCGTGGAAGACCACCTTCTTGGTGGCTATCACGTCAGCCAGAAGGATGGGAGAACTCCAGGCGCCTGCATTGAGTCTCCTTACCTGGTCTTCCACAGGGACAAGGTTGTCCTGCGCCCCCACCTGAAATTCCTTCCGAAGGTGGTGTTGGGAGTTTCATCTTAACCAGATGTTGACTCTGCCGGTGTTCTACCCCAATCACACCGGAGGCCGAATACAGGCTCCATACTTTGGACCCTAGAAGGGCGCCGCTTATTATAAGGAGCGACTGCTGAAATTCAGGAGAGGTTCATCAGCTGTTTGTCACCTACGCTGAAGCCGCACTCTGGCAGACCTGCAGCCAAGCGACAACAGGCAGGTGGGCACCTCCTGCATAAATCTCTGCTATAGGTTGGCAGGCATGGAGCCTCCAGAGGGATAAGAGCTCATTCTGCCTGGCCATACTGCTGCATCGGTGGCTGCTTCCAGGGACGTCCCTATCCAGGAAATCTGCAGGGCTGCTACCTGGAAGTCAGCACACACCTTTATTACCCATTACCACATCGACCTTGAGTCACGCCGGGATGCTGGTTTTGGGGCCTCGGTCTCCAGTCTCTATTTCCTAAGTAGGGGTGTGCGCTTTGCCTCCTCCTCCCGGAGAACTGCTAGGAGTCTGCCAGACAGGTGGATGAACAACATATCCCATGTCCTTAGAAATACAGGTTACTGGGCCAGTAACAGGAGTTCTAGGAAGGGTATGTTGTTCATCCACACGACCCACCCGACCTCCCCGGCTTCGACGCACAACCTGAGCTTCCAGCGGGCCAGATCTGGCGTCATGGGGCGGAGCCGAGAGTTTTACCACCCGGGTGGGTGGGAGGAGCCAGCTTGAAGACCTTCCGGCAAGATTTAAAGCGGCAAGGAACCTGCCAGACAGTGTGGATGAACAACATATACCATTCCTAGAACTCCTGTTACAGGTGAGTAACCTGTATTTCTGTTATCAGGTAATGGTCTTACATGATATACATAAGTAGGAGGTCACCCCTCATTCTTCTGGTTTCCATGGACATTAATTTTAACGTCTGGAGACGATTATAAGTTTTTCCCTCCCAGTCCATTTTCTTTGTACTTTTTCAGTTCTGTCCTTGTCACTTTTTTAACTTGGAAACCAAAGTTGGGCTGCATGTTTCATGCTGGGACATGCATACTATTTGTATAGTGGAAGCATTACGTGTCTGTCACTAGATGTAATATTTCTTCGAATAGCACATATTTTATTTTTAGGTTTTGTTATATATTTTTTATTAGCATTATTGTATGAGGCACATCACAACTCGCATACTTGATACATACACACACTCCCACCCCATTGATATTTGTATGTGTTATATAGGTGTGTGTGTATATGTGTGTGTGTGTATGTATGTGTGTGTGTGTGTGTGTGTGTATATATAGATAGAGATAGATAGATAGATATAGATATAGATCTATAGAGATAGATAGATAGATATAGATATAGATCTATAGATATATATATATATATATATATATATATATATATACTGTGTGTGACTTTTATCATCTTTAAGGTTACAGAAATCAATTAAATTCTATGATGTATCCATTCTATAAGCAATATCTGAAAACTGTAGGCACTTTCCGCAAAACAGTTACAGTTGATAAGGTATTCTTTTTCTTCTAACCCCTATCTCTCCGCACCCTTCCCCCCCGGTAAGGGTGGCACTGTCCCACACCCCACAGGCAGCCATTCAAGGAACAAAGCTGAAGTCGATCTGAGCCATACACCATACCCATTTTTGCCATTTTAAATTAAAGGCCTCCATTTTTTTTTTCCAAATGGTAAATATCCATAACAGTTGCAGTCCCAGTCACCTATTGAAGGGGTAACCGAAGTCATCCATGTCTGTTATGGACTTTTTGGCCACCAGGAAGTATAATGGTAGCAGTGTTTTATGTCAAGGGGGGTGGTGTTGAGGCATAATTGATAACCGCACCATTTCAACCAGTAATTCAACTGAGTGCCCTAGGCTTTCCCATAGTTCCTGCAGAGTGCACCAGAAGGGAGTCCATAATGGACACAACCAGAATACATGTCCCAAATCCACCACCTAACATCTGCATCCCCTCCAACATACACCAAATGTTGATGGCAAGTATTTAATAAGAACTACAGGTGACCTAAAATACCTGTATTGGCACTTCCATGCATATTACCTCCAAATGGAGGAAAGGGCAGTTTTTACTGCGGAAAGTGCGAATTTCAACCAAGTTTTAAGGGGAACAGTAAAGCTAAGGTCTTTATTCCAGCTGTCTTAAGACCGATTGAGTTGAATCCCTGAAGTGATCTCTAAGAACACAATATAACTGACCTATGAGATGCGCCCACTCCCATGTTGCCATTTAAGCTGTCTAGTAGCATAGATAGTAAAGGAGGTTTAGGGTTGGGTAACGTCATCCTATCAGGTCGTTGGTCCTGAATATAGGACCTCTTTTGTGTGTTTGTAATTGCAGCATCGCTCTGAAGAGAGTTACCCAGGTCACTCAAAATCTGTAACCCAAGGTCTTTCTGGTGTGTGCTTTTCTGTAATGGGAGTCCACACTGCATATATGTGTAGTAAGGGTTGTCTTCTCCAAATGCATTATTTTACATTTATCCACGTTTAGCCTCATTTCCCATTTAATTATCCAGTCTGTGATGTGATCAAGATCCCTTTGAATATTTTCATAATCAGAGAGATTTTTACATGGACCCCCAATCTTGGTGCTATTAGCATATTTAGCCACCATGGATGATATATCTTTAGTTAGGTCAGATTTAAAATTCGTTGAAAAGAAATGGGCCAAACACAGAACCCTGGGGTGCCTCACTAGGAACTCCACCCGTACCTGAGGCATAACCATTCACAACAACCCTCTGCTCCCTCATGTGCAGCCAATCAGTAATCTAGTTAATATAAACAACAGACGCCTTTGCTATTTGCAGTTTCCTGATAACTGCCCAGTAAGGACTACGGTCGATTGCCCTGCTAAAAATCCATATAAATTGTGTTGCATGGTATATTGTCATCTAATAACTAACTGATCTTTTCATAAAAGGATAAAAGGTTAGTAATGCAACTCCTACTCTTATTAAATCTGTGCTATTCTGGATCAAATATACCAAGTGAGCATCTTAATCTATCCTTAATACTTTCTCAGATCTTCCCCCACCACGCTGGTCAGACTTATGGGCCGGTAGTTAGCAGTACATTCTGTGCTACCTTTTTTTTTTTTTGAATGTGGATCACGTGTGCTGTCCTCCAGTCCCCTAGGCACTGTACCACAGAGTAGAGATTTTTTCAAATAGTATCTTTAAGGGGGGATCTCAGGATGTTCCGACATTATCTTTAGCATAGTAACTAATGCTGTATCAGGACCAGGAGAAGAATTGGTTCTCAGATTACGTATTTTTCTTTCATTTCTCCTCTAGTGATCGTGACAGCGTCGCAGCTTTTGATTTCTACTTTATCAACTATTTGGGATTTGGGTCCATAGACTCCACAGAAATATTTGTTGAAGATGGTTGCCATTTCCTTATTACCCTGTACTTGTACGCCATTATCTGTTAATGGTCCTACATTGTTTGGAGTTTCCCTCAATGAGCTGATGTACGCATAGAATGTCTTTTTTTTTTCTTTATTTTTGCACCATAATACAGCAGCTATATATATATATGTATATGTGTATATGTGTGTGTGTGTGTGTGTGTGTATATATATGTATATATGTGTGTATGTGTGTATGTGTGTGTATGTGTGTGTGTGTGTGTGTGTGTGTGTGTGTGTGTGTGTGTGTGTGTGTGTATATGTATATATATATGTGTTATATATATATATATATATATATGTATATATATATATATATATGTATATATATATATATATATATATATGTGTATATGTATATATATATATATCATATATACAGTAACACTGATATAAACACTCAAGGTATTAGATTTAATACAATGGCAAAGAATGTTCCAATCCATATTTAAAAAAATCCCAAAGTAGACTTGGGAGTCCAAGGCATTTCATGATCATCTACAGTACTATTTCTGTTTCCAGCCTATTTAAGGAGCAGAGGCCTTAGCTATTGGGGTAATGTAAAAAAACAAACAAGGTCTCCATGTAAGTTCGAATTGTTTTACCCTTTCTTTTTTGCAAATATAGTCTTTATTGAAGATTTTACCATTTTTACAGTCACATTTACATTATTGTAATTGATTATTTGGACAGGGTTACAATTCATCTATATTTAGAGTATTAATCATCATTTATGTGACACAGTTTCACCTGGATACAGTCTTCCCTCCTGGATAGGATCATTCTGTTTACTTCTCTGTCTCTTTACTTCTCTTCCTTGGAACATGTCTCCTCATACCCTTCTCACATTCCCTTCTCTGATTTTATTCCCTCTGGTGTTTGCCCTTTAGCGTATTTCCATGACCCAGTGAGAGTGGGTTGTGTATTCTGTCAAGATGTAACTTTTATTTCTTGGGTGTTAGTAACCAAATTTGGTGTGGTGAGGCTAATCAATTAATAGGCGGTCAGAGGTGCTAGGGAACAAAGTGTGGGTCCTTGGTCATGATGTACATTATCCATCTTCTCCACTTTATGGAGCAAAGTTCTGCTTTATCCAAGTTGTGTGCGATGCTCTATATATGTGATTGACTATCTCTCTCCAATCCGAGATTGTAGGAATCACTGCAGTGAGCCAGCATTTGGTAATGGCCTTCTTCACTGCAAGCAGGAAGATTCCCAGTAGGTACTGATAGTGGGGGTTTCGTAGGTCATGTGGGAGACCATGTAAAATAAAGAACTCCCTGGTCAAGGAGAGCCTAGGCCCAAATAGCTCCTCAAATTCTTCCTGTAGCCCCTGGAGAAATGTCTGTAACCTTGTACATGACCACAAAACATGGGAATGGTGGGCATTACTTTCCCCACATTGGCTCCAGCATGCTGTTTAGCCCGAGTTATGATGATGTGCGGTTATTGCTGGGGTACAGAAAAATCTTACCAGTAGCTGCCAGAAGAACAGTCTCCATGTATGGGAGTAGGTGATTCTCGCTGATAATTGTCATATTATGCCCCACTGCTGTGATGTTACTTAGGAACCCAGCTCTTCATTCCATTTCTCCCTTATTACACCTGTATTTCCACCTATTGTTTCCATCAGAGATTTATATACAGTTGAAATGGGATGTGATAACATCTTGGATTGTAGTGTTTGTTGGGAGCAGTTGAATCATGTGAGGGTGCTCCCCAGGGGTACGAACAAATCAGAGGTAGGGCCTCATAGTAGTGTCGTAGTTGTAGGTACCGGAAGAAATCTGATTGACATAAATGGAACTCCCACCGAAGCACCCCGAATTCCTTAAAAAGAGGTCCCTCCAGGAGTTGTGGGAGTTTTGTAAGGTGAGTATGCCTCCATGTATGGTCCTGTAAGGCTGGGAGAAAATTTTCTAGCAGTTCTATTGGACATATCAGCACCAGAAAAGGGGTGAGTTTAAGGGATCTATGTGCTGAATGCCAGGCCCGGATTTTGTGTATAATCCAGGGGTTCAGAGTTAGTTGTCCTAGTGAAAGAGGATTTTTATAAATAATGAGCCTTTGTTGGTCATGCTGTGAGAGCATACTCTCCTCCATCTCTCTCCAGCGAGCCGGGGACTCTCCAACCAGTCGTTGGGTTATAAAGGACAAATGGGAAGCCCAGTAGTACTGTTTAAGATTTGAGAGTGCAAGACCTCCTTGTGTTTTGGGAAGAAAAAGGGTTTTCAATTTAATTCTGGGGCGTCTTCCTGCCCAGACAAACCCAGTAATAGCCTTGTTCCATACACGGAACAATTTATTCAATAGATTAAGTGGAACATTCTAAAAAAGGTAGAGGGCCCTTGGGAGGATCACCATCCTCACCGCTTCGAGACTCTGAATCATATTCAGTGGGAGAATGTTCCATCTTCCGAGATCTTGCTTCATCTGTGCTGTGAAGGGTAGAAAATTATTACTCTGGGCATCTTCTGCTCTATGGGAGAGGTAAATGGCCAAATATTTCATCTTGGAGAGCCCCCATCGAAATGGATATCTCTCCTTTAGTGTCTCAGGTGGTATATAATGAAAAGTAAGGACATCAGTCTTGCTAGTGCTAAGCCAATAGCCTGAATGTGTGCCAAATTCCTTCAGGATTCGTAATACCGTAGGAATGGATTGTGAGGGATCAGTAAGGAATAATAGTACTTCATCCACATAGAGGGCTATGTGGTGTTCTGTTTCATCTATAAGTACACCCGAGATCCCAGGAGCTAGCCTGATTGCCTGGGCTAGGGGCTCAATAAAGATGGCGAATAAACCAGGGGACGGGGCAACCCTGACGTGTTCCCCTATAAAGGTGGAAGTAATCAGAATGGTGACCTGAAACTTTCACCCATGCCTGGGGGGAGAAGTATACTGCCCTGAGTATAGCTACAAAGGGGCCCGGGAACCCCATGGTAGTAAGGGCGGAGAAAAGGAAGGGCCATGACACCCGGTCGAAGGCCTTCTCAGCATCAAGGCTGAGTAGGACTGATGGATTCTCTCGGGACTGCATCTCATGAACTAGGTGTAGGGCTCTGCGGGTATTGTCTGAAGTGGATCTAGAGCTTACAAAGCCTGTTTGATCCAGGTTTATCAGTGTCGGGAGAATCGCATCCACCCTTCGGGCCAAGATGGACATGAAATATTTATAGTCCATGTTAAGCACCGAGATTGGCCTGTATGAGCCACACTGTAAAGGGTCCTTGTCTGGTTTGGGGATAAGTGAAATTGTTGCATATGACCAGCTGGGCGGTGGGGCATCTCCTAGGAGAACTTCATTAAAGGCGCATAGCATTAGCTGACAATTGACTGCACTGTGCCCTTATAAAACTCCACCCCGTATCCGTCAGGGACCGGAGCCTTCTGTGTTTTAGACCTAAAGATGGACATCATCAGTTCCTCAGAGCTGATCGGCACCATAAGGCTGTTTTGTTGGTCAAGATTCAGTTTGGGTAGTTCTAGGGTTGACAGGAAGGTATTGGTGAGTGTTGGATCTGACTTGTGGTCTGTGGTGTATAGAGCCCTGTAATACTGACTGAAGGCTTGGGTTATATTTTTGTTTGGTGTGGTGTGTACCTGTGTTTGGGTCCTTAATTGCGGTGATGGTGGACATTTTACGTTGTTGACACAAACTGTATGCCAGAAGGCGGGAGGCTCCTGGACCTACCTCGCCATATCTCTGCCGCAGATATGCTGGTACCACCTCAGTCTGTTGGGTACATAAGGTATTCAAGTCCCTTTTAGTCTGTTTGATCTGTGCCAACACAGAGTGGTCTCCTTGCTGGTGGGCTAGCTGTAGGAATTGTAGTGTCTGCTCTAGTTGTGTTTGTCTTTCTTTCACTCCTTAGCCAGTCTAGCTGAGTTTTTTATCAGGTGGCCCCTCAGGACTGCCTTCAGTGTATCCCATTGGATGGTGGAAGGAGTTTCCTGGGTGGCATTGTCCTGAATAATTATGTGATCTTCTCTTTGAGAAAATCTTTAAATTGATTGCTCTTCATGTGAGTTGGGTTGAATCTCTACATGGTGTTAACGGGCCTCTAAAACCAGTTTCCATATGGTTATTAGTGGTGCATGGTCTGAGTGTGCTATAGTGCCCATTGTAGCACTAACCAGTGAATCAAGGTTTTCCCTTAGAGTGTAACAATCTATTCTTGTATAGATCCCATGAACCGCTGAGTACTAGGAGTACCCCCTGTCCCTGGGGTGTAGAGATCACCACACATCCAGCCACCCAACCTCCCCGATGAATTGTTTGAAAACTTTGTGTGGTGTCGACTACCTGCCACCCGAAATCCTGGTAGTGTCCAGGGATGGGCTTGGGGCAATGTTAAAATCCCCCCCGAATATCGGGGTCCCTCTAGTCATTTCAGTTACTTTATCAAGCAAGAGTCTAATAGCTGGTATGTTTGAGGCCGGTGGAAGATAGATATTAGCTAAGGTCACCTCTTGCAGGATCCCTTGAACTATTACTAAACGACTCTCCGGGTCTGCCCATTCCTTTACCATCTGGAAGGGAGTGTGGCCCCGAAATTAATATGGCGACCTCTCTCTTCCTACCACCCGACATTGCTGATGAGAAGACCTGTGCGTAGCCCCTTCCCGGAAGTTTCCTGTGCTCCACAGAAGCCATGTGGGTTTCCTGCATGTAAACAATTTCAGCTGTGATTTCTTCACTAGTGAAATAATTCTAGACCTCTATCGGGCTACTCAAACCGTTCACATTCAACAAGTATACTTTCAGGTGTTTACCTGCCATTTATAGTACAAGTGTATATCGGGTAACTTAAACCTTCTATCGCATAACATCGGTGTTGTAACCTGTGTCTTGTATATTTGAACCTTGTGACTGTTAACTAACTTAAGTTCCTCTTGGGGGGGGCACTAAAAATTATTCTAAGTAACCTGGGGCCCCTAACTGGAGACCTTGTGCAAAAGAAAATAACTTTCACCAGTTTTCCAGGCCTCTCGGGGCCTAGAGCTAGTGACCTGAGGCTGGGATAATCAACCTTCCCAGCAACGTGTGTAGAACACACTAAGTAATAATTAAACCAAAAGAGGGGGAAAACCCCCTAACCAGTGATGGCTACAAGCAGGTCCTAGAGCTAACTGGGCTACTAGGACTAGCCTGGTCCAAACATGAAACATAGGTACTTCCATCAAGTCGGTCATTGCTCATGACCTAAAGAGGTACTACACCTCCTTAAAGTATCCCGGGATTAAGCCGGTTTGTCTAGACACTGTTGTGCCAATAGGGAAAAGAAAAAGGGAGGCGGGGTAAAGGGTAGAGTTTGGGATGCCTTCGTCACTCACACACCCCTTATTCTTTGTTGTAATATAGTGAGGTGGTTAGATGGAATAGCCTTAAGTGTCCTCCCCACCAGGGTCGATTCCCTTTTTTGGGGACTTTTGGACATTCCCGGATTGTTAGTGATACTCCGTCCTGTGCAACCTGAAATCAGAAATGCTCTCCCCTTCACATCCATGTAATGTATAGTTTGGTGTTAGTAAAGTGTCCCAGTCTTGGAGAATAGATGTCAGTGTCCCTGACCAAAGGGGTAGAGCACCATCTGCTGGTACTCCCATGGCTCAGGAATCTCAGAAAGAGACAGTTTCCCTATCCGGGGTTGGGGGGGGTACACCACAGAAGTGGTTGGAGAAGAGCGTTAGGGTAACTCTTTGGGGATTTAAGCTAACAATTATTATGCTCCCTATTAATTAATCTGGCACTGGTTAGCTAAAGCAGAAGGAAAGGAAACATTTGTTAGTAACTAAAGACTGGGACTTATCTGAATGCAGACTGGTAGAGTTTTTCTTTCCCCAGTGTTGGCTGGCTGTCAGAGGGGCAGTTCTTGAAATCTAGACCCCATCCTGCTTTTTACTGTCCAGCTTGAAGTGAAATCTAACAGTTCACGAGGGACCCCCTGATCAGGTCGCTGTCTTCACTCGTTGCAGTCCTCAGTGAGGGCTTCTAGAGCCAGCTGCCCCCAGGGTGGATTTGTCAGCTAAGTCCGTTTGATCTCCATTCCGCAAGGTACTTGCAATATGTAAGATGGTCTCCTTCCCTTGTCGTCTGCGCCTCTCCCGTTGCCCCTTGCTCCATACTTGCTGTGCTAGCTTTGACGCGATCATGGCTTTCTTTTCATTGTTCCCCTGGTTTACCTCAATCTTATGCTTCTTGAGCTCCAGGATTGCCTCTTCTGCCATTTCGAAGGTCTGGGCCCCCTGCTCAAAGTGGATCGTCAGCTCTGCAGGATAGGGGGTTCTGAAGTGTAGGGCCATGACTTTCAAGGCCCTTAGCACTGGGATGTATTGTTTGCGGCATTGCATGATTTCTGGGGCATAATCATTTTAGAAGAATATCCTATTGGAGCCATATGTTACAGTCCCTTGTTTCCACGCAGAGTGGAGTATTGTCTCCTCCTGAAACTTAAGGAGGCGGACTAGGATGGTTCGGAGGCGGGCTCCAGGACCCGGCTTTGGGCCTAGCGTACGATGCACCCTCTCGATATCCAGGGGAAGTGGCACTGGAAGGTGAATTACATCTGTGAGGAGCTGTCTGTCTAATGAAACTGAGCATATCGGTTCCTTCAGCACCCTCTGTAACCCCAGAAATGCGTATATTGTTACACCTGTTTCGGCTTTCTGCATCCTCTGCTCTTGCTTGCAGACTTTGTACGTTTTGGTGGAGCTGCAGTATGGCGCGCTTGGTATCCTCCACGCGGCAATCCAACTCCATGGACTGCAACTCAAGGTTCTCATGCTGCTTTTCAAGTTTTGCCAGGTCAGTGCGGATTGCTGAAACTGTGGACCGCATCTCTTTCCTGAAGTCCCTTAATTCATTCAGTACCAGGACATCTGCTGTTGGACCGTGCTCAGGGGAGGTTGCTTTGTTCGGGATCTGCTTCCACGAGAGGAGACCGAGGCCCTGGAGCCCTCGCTGCCTGAGTCTCCTTCCAACAATCCACCGGCATCTCTGTCTTCATCCGGGATTGCTCTGGATTGATCACCTCTCCTCGCCATTCACAGTATCCTCCACTGTTTAAGGAGTTAAGTTTTCAATGTAAATCAGCGGTTATTGGAGGTTTGGTTCCGGGAAGTGTGGAGCCGATCGAACTAAGCGGCCATTAAGGTCGTGACGTCACCAGAAGTCCGTTTTACCCTTCCTAATCGTAAGTCAGTGGTCCATTCCAAATAATAGATTTCAGATATCACTGTGCCATGGGGGAGCGTGGGGATATTAGTGGATCACCATAGGCGTGTAATGAATTTCTTGGCTGCCGCCAAATAAAAGTATATCCTGCTCTTACTTGGTGGGACTGTACCATCTTCGCTTACATAAACTAATATCAATTGTTGTGTTAAAATCAGGTCTTTATTAGTTGTCTTAAACTTTCCATAATATTTTGCCAATATTGAGCAACCATTGGACAGGCCCAAAAGATATGGGTTGTATTTGCTAGTGGCTCCCTACAACCCCTCCAGCATGCACCATACTTCGCTATTAAATATTTAACTAGCTTAGCAGGGGTATTAAAAAATTGGATTCTGCACTTCCAGATATATTCAAACCAGCATGGGGCTTGGAAGATCTTCATGGAGGGGTAATCGGGTCTGGCCATTTCTCGTATAAAATTTGGGCAGACCAGGTGGACCAAGCGGTCCTTATCGGACGTCAAATTCTATGTTTCTATGTTCTGTGTTAATTTGTGTGTTTAACTCAAGATTCCAGGCATTCAAAATGTCCCTTGTGGATTCAGACCAGTTTCCTCTAAGGGCCTTATATGCAAGGCCTATCAAATTAGTTTTTCCTTGTCCTCGAATTGTCTCCAGAAGAGTCCCATTACCTGGGAGAGCGGATTTGAAAGAGCAGACTGAGATGGATTTTTCTGAAGAAGAAATGCTCTGACCTGTAAATATCTATGGTTGTGGGAATTTGGAAGATGACAAGCAGCTTGTAAAGATGCAGATGTCACCACTCCATGTGCATCTAAAAATTGGTGAATCATTGATGGCCCTCTCCCATGCCGTTCATTATAAATATGGTCCAGTTGTGATGGTATAAAATCTTTCTTTCATTAGTAGTCTAAAATAGTGAAAATCATCTTCCAAAGCTGGGAGTGCCCTGATCTCCTACCATGTTTTTAAAGTATTACAGATGCCAAACGTAAAATTCCTAAGATTTTGTAGGGAGGAGGGGGGGGGCAAACACTATTGGGAGAATGGCAAATAAATCATTTAATATAAATTCAATATATTTCCAAGTGGTATTGATTTTGATTATTAAGCTACATCATCACTGTCTTACAGACCACTGCCCTGTGATATTCTTTCAGATTTGGGAGGTTCATGCCCCCTTTATCAGTAGGTAGCTGCAGTAAGGACCACTTTATCCTTGGCTGTTTTCCAGTTCAGACGAATCTAGACATAGTTCTGTTCCAGGACACACAATAAAATCTGGCAGGGATAAAGGACAAAGTCTAAAAAAAGTACAATTTAGGGAACACTCTCTCATATGGATAGCCTGTGTCCTCAAACAAAAGGGTAATAATTGGTGAGACCAGGCCCCAACTAATTTTTCTATTTCTAAAGTAAATGGCTCAAGATTAAAGAGCTCCAGGTGGTATAGGTTTTGAGGTATATGCACACCGAAGTATGTAATTTTATTGTTTCTCCATCTGGAAGGCAGAACAGTTTTCACGGTTTGAGAAGGGGAAAATTCAGGGATAAAATCTGTCTTTTGAATATTTATTTTGTAGCCGGAAATGTCAGAAGTAGTATTAATTACATCTAATATAACTGGAATAGTATTTTCTAGGTGTAAGTGTTAACAGGATGTCATCCGCATGTAGAAAATGGTGAATTCCTCCCCAAGGTGTGATCCCTGGATTTGTGGGTTTCGTTGTAGCTTCAGTCAAATGCTCTATGTATAGATCGAAAAGAAGGGGTGACAAGGGACATCCCTGTCTAGCTCCCCTCTTCAGATGAGTTGAGGATGACAACTGTCCATTTACCTTTTATAAGCTTTGGGGGAGGTGTATATGCGTTGCATTAAGATCGTGAACTCATTTGGGAATCAAAATTCCGATAGGGTTCTCCATAGGAAGGACCGTATAACTTGGTCAAAGGCTTTATCGGCATCAAGGCTGACAAATACTGCCGGGATTTCTCTTGCTTGGAATGCTTTCTGATTATTCTTCCTTGCATTCTTGGCTAGATTATACTCCGCTGTTTTTGCTTTTTTCAATCACCTTCTTACACTGTTTTTGATGCTCCAGTAAAGCATTCAAGGTATTCAGATCTTTCCTTGTCCGAAAACTCCTATATGTTTTTTTTCCCCATTTAGTAGTTTCTTTAAGTGTCAAGCCACCTAGGTTTGTTTTTTGCTATTACTTGTTTTTTTTATTATTTTTGGTATGCATTCACTGCTTAGTTTTAAGATTGTAAACTTTATTAGTTCCCACATTTCTTTGGCTTTGTTGTTGTCCAGAGTAGTTGTCCAGTCAGTATATAGTTTTTCCTTGATTTTGCTTAGGTTTGCTTTTTTTATATAGATACAATTCAGTACATCACTGTGAAGTAACTACCTCCTATTTAATTTGAAATTCAATAGAGTTGTGATCACTATTTCCTATTGGTGGTCCAGTTTAACAATTTGTGGTGATAATATAATCAGAACTTAAAACAGTCAAGAATCTTATTCGGGGGGTGGCCAACAGCTTCAGAGCGGCTCCATATCATACAGCAGTCTATTGAATTAAATCAAGTTAAGAAGTTAGATCTTCGAAGAATAGTTTATTTTACCATATAGAACTTATTATCAAGGGCTATCGGAAGATCACAAATTTTGGTGGTTTTAGTAGGCAGAAGACTAAGGATGGTGAGAGGAAACAAGGCGGAAGCTGGCGCTGAGGGGGCCCCGACCTAAAGAATCAAATTTTTGTGCTTTTAATAAAAACAAAATGACCCCCCAAAAAAAAAAAGTCTAACAGTTTCTTTCGTATACATCTGGTGGATGAGTTATGATGCCAGTCTTTATTTCTCCGATATTTAAATCCCCCATAACCACTGTCACCTCTTTTACATGCATTTTGAATCCCCATTGTTATATGATCTCGTTTTCTGTGGGTGGTCTATAGATAACCCCTATAATTAATGGGATGGTGGATACACCTAGTATTTTAACCCATAAGCTTTTGACATTTACTGAGTTTACCTTAATTTTGCTAGAAATGTCAAGTGCTTTGATATTATTGTTGGTGTAGAGTTACACCTCCTCTTTTTTTATGATTTCTGTTTAGGGTAAAAAGGTTGTACCCTTCAAGTTGTAATCCCCATGGCTCACTCTTGCCTGACCACCATGTTTCCATAACTACAATAATGTTCAAGTTTGTATCGTACACAAGGCTCATAGTTCACCACTTTTGTTATTCAAGCTTCTCGCGTTTTAATAACCGACCAGACCAAGCCTGCTAATTCTAGAGCTTTTTCTACCCATTAGTTTAGAAGTTTGTTTTTGCAGCTTTCCATCCAACTGTGAGTATGCCCCATTGTTACCTAGTTTAAACCAAGTGTGTCTAGGGTAATCTTTCATTTGTTTCCTAGGGCCATGGCCCCGCTTTTATTAAGATGTAACCCATCCCTAGAGAAGAGGCTGTTGTGCCCTTTAAAGGGACACTGTCAGCCCTCTTAGGCCTCAAACTTTCCCAAGTTTAAAAAGGCACATGGTATAATTGCTCACATTCTGAAGCAATTGCTGATGTCTGCTTGTTTGATTCTGAATCTTTTTTTTTTTTTTTTTTAAAAAGTGAAAGACAGACTGCCCATCCTACTAGTGTTACCACACAAAAAACCTGTTTGTTTACATCCCTTGTACAACTCCCACTCATCTTTCATTGACTTGGGAACACCCCCAACACAGTCGTGTAGACACTCAAGATGCAGTGGGAGGAAGGAGACTATCGCATCCTGAATTTTAAAGAAGGTAAGCAATTGTAAAATGTAGTTTTCAGCTAGAAATGATAGATTGCAGAAAGGGTTGACAGTGTCCCTTTAAACGTAAACCAGTTATC
The DNA here is from genome assembly GCA_016271365.2 of Neoceratodus forsteri. Lineage (NCBI taxonomy): Eukaryota > Metazoa > Chordata > Ceratodontiformes > Ceratodontidae > Neoceratodus > Neoceratodus forsteri. Next base: position 216,230,979 of record CM057456.1, read on the forward strand.
TATAAAAGTCAGGTCTGAAATTCTACACCTATTAGAAAGTCTAAATAGTTAGATTTTTTTTCCTGGCATGCTTTGGGCATTGGCAGAATTCCTGAGATTGCGATCTTATGCCCTTCCCTTCCCTTCCTAATCTAAGTCTTGCACCTAAATCAGGGGATCATCACAGATATCCTTCTTGTGAGACTTGCCCATGTCATTACTTCCAACGTGAATTCTTAATGTTACTTTCTACTGGAATTTTAAGTTTTGCTAATGCTAGCTGAAACATCAAGGATGTTGGCTCCTGGCAAGCACATAACCGTTGTACTGGATTTATCCTGTTCACAAATATGACTGCTGGTGTACTTGATAATTGAGTTACCAGTAACTATTTTATGTTTGGACTTGTTACAATTTTCCAGCTGTTCCTTAGGAGTTTCTTGAGCAAGTAACATAGAAACATATATAAACATAGACTTTGACGGCAGATAAGGACCGCTTGGCCCACCTAGTCTGCCCATTTCCCTACCTATTGGATAAACTGCAGATCCTAGTTAACCAACAGCCTACTTCTTCCTACCCCCGCCACCAGAATTGTCTTACGTCTGTCCCATGCAGTCTTGAATTACCCCACTGTTTTTGACCCCATGACCTTTGCAGGAAGGCCGTTCCATGCGTTGTCCACCCTCTCTGTGAAAAAAGACTTCCTCGCATTGCCCCTGAGACATCCCCCATTATCTTCAAACTGTGTCCCCTTGTTCTGACACATCTCTTTTTCTGAAAGATGTTACCCTCTTGGACTTTGTTGATTCCCTTGAGGTACTTGAAAGTTTCTGTCATGTCCCCCCTCTCCCTCCTTTCCTCAAGGGTATACATATTAAGCTCCTTTAGTCTCTCTTCATATGGCTTCTGGTGCAGACTCTGCACCGTTTTAGTTGCCCTCCTCTGGAGCGTATTAATTAGAAACAGTTGTTGGGGAAAGGATTATCACATAAATCTCCAGATGACTCTGATGCTTCAGGTTCTTTGGTAAAAATATTGGCTCTCCTACCCCTCCTCTATTTTCTTGGTTTCACTATTGACCAGTCCCCTATTTGAGCACTTTCTAGTTCTTCCTCTCTTAGCCTTTTCCCATTTTCAAAGTGTTCAGTGCACATTGTCTGTCTTCTGCCTGCATTGGATCTATTTAAGGGCCATTACCTCTTTCAGATAATAAGATTGATTTCCTTAATCTGAATACAGTACCATCAACAAACTGTTCCAGATTCCTTATTTCAGCAATTCTCAAGTTGAGTTAATCAGTTCTGCTCTTAGATCACTGATATCTTTTCATTGATAGCATTCACTGTTGGGTGTATATCCCCGTTACATTGCAGTTAGCAGAAGATTTTAAATATAAATGATTGCAATTTCTACAAAGGAAACCCTTATCCTCATTTTACATTTCCATATATAAAAGATTAGCTTGTGTAAAAGACATTCTGCCCTTTCCTTTTTACGAATCAACACAGTAAATAAATACGTAATGGACTCACAATATTGCTGGGCCCGCTCCCCGACCTCCGCGGAAGACACTGCTTGCCTCTGCTTGTGCTTCGCGCCGCTCACAGGGGGCCTGGGTTAAGTACTGAAACCCCAGAAGTGTGGGGTACAGATGTGCGCACTCCGTGCAGTCCTGGTGCTGTTTGCTTTAAAATATAAAAAGTACTTAAAATCTGCTCCTCGAGCCAAGTTGAACTACTAGTAGTGAAAGATGAAATGATATGCACTAAGCAATAAATATACTGCCCTCCCCTGTAGTCTCCTCTAGTAGCAGACAAGGGGTGTCCCCTCCCAAAACTTCTTGGGCTCATTGCCAAGCTACAATCAGTAAATGCTGAGACAGGACAGCCACATAAACAGAATAAAACATATTTTTTTGATCTTCTCGTTTATTATATTGTACAATGTACAGCACACACACCCAGTCACAGGATATTTGGGGGTTAGGGAGTATAACACGTACGTTCGAACAAAGACACATGCGCACACACCAGTTCGTACAGTACCAGCAAGCTCACTGATTACTTTAAAGTTAATTGATACATGAGACATGAACTAGAGTCTAGTTGTCATTTGAGAAACGAGAAATGAACTAGTTTTGTTGTGTCCATACTGTGGTATTTAAGTATTTTTGTTACTAAACTGTACACACACACAGAGAAGCTGAATATCTAATACTTAAATGTAGTCCATTTTCCCATATTTTACCAATGCAGCATAACACATTTTATCTGCCACCCTCTATTATCCACCAAAAAGCTGGTGCACCGGAGTTGGCAGATAAGAGAGTGCACTGTATATATTCTGAAACTGCAGCAGTTAAGAGTTCCAGAGATGGGCAACGTCTGAATGAGGCACAGTAATTTAAGACACAGAATTTCCCATAGTATTCTGGTAAGACCAGTACCAAATACATGCAACCGTACCATGGAATTCTGCTAACACCTTCCTGTTACTGTATGCCAGTACGTTATAGTCAACGTTGTCATTTGATGTTTCTCCTGCCTATATTTCCCACCCTCAAAAACGCATTAAAGCACTGTTACCCAGGGAAATATTATTGTTTTAATGTGTCTGAAATGAAGACATCAGGGATAATTCTCCCTTGTATTGGTCTCCACAGAGAGTGCAGCATTTTGGCCCATTTCAACCCAACTAATTTATTCTCAACCCTTTCTGTTAGGAAATACTTCCTTATTATGTAAAAACAAAGGTTGACTAGGCTAACTGAAAAAATGCGCAGGTCCACTGTGTTTGGACACAATTACTTTATTAAGAAGAAACCGACTACACGGAAGTGCACCCCCTCAGCATGTCACATGGTCAACGTTTCACGTCACTTGGAAGTCTTTTGAAAAAGCATCAGAACAACATGAAATGTCGACACATGACACACTGAGGGGGTGCACTTCCGTGTAGTCCATTTCTTTAATAAAGTAATTATTGTGTCCAAACACAGTGGACCTCACAGTGAACCTGTGCGTTTTTTCAGTTAGCAGAGTCGACCTTTTGTTTTTGCATCTCTGCCTTTTGGACTTTGGCTCCTGGTGAGTGTTACAAGCCGCTTCCCTTCCTGCAACTCGGACTTCCTTATTATGTCCTTTCTTGAAATTACCTCCCCTCTAGTTTGAGGATATTACCCCAGTTGTTGTCTGCCCTTTTATAGATGGATGTGTCTACCTTGTCATGACACAGTACATAGTTATGTATTTTCCATGTAGGAAAACTGCAGACTTAATAACATGGTGATTTTAAAAAAAAAAAAAAAAAAAAAAGGGGCATCAATTTAAAACTCTAATTGGATCGATTTTAAAGGTTCATGACTTAATTAGACCCAATTATACATTTACACCACCCTAATTTGTTATAACATCAGTCTGAAATACCCAAACTAATCAGCCAAATCTGACATCGGTATACATCTTTTGGCTTTCTCGACATTTTGCTTCACAACACAGCAAAGCTGAAAACACAAACAGTGCTACACAAGCCTCATTAGACCCCAGTACTCACTGCATGACCTTTTGCAAAGCACCTGACCTTCCCAGTGCTGCAGTCCACCCAGCTGAAGAAATAGTTGTGTATTTTTTGTTTGCTTTCTTTTTTTGAAAGAAGCAGGGCTTCAATGAAAATAGTGTTTCATCGCAACTGGGATGATGGCACATATTACAAATAGTTCAAATTGAGTTATACAAGTTAAATAATTAAACAGTATAACTGAACTACAGTCATGAAATTACAATCCAATCTGTTAGGCAGGCTGCTCTGACAATCTCAGCTGCACAGAGAGCTGTATGTGCTGCTTTATGCAGCCACCTCCTGATGACCGAGCAGAATGCAGGCACGGCATTTTGTGTAGGTATTTTTATCATACAACATTTTATTGATGGTTTTGAGTTTTACGACATACATCAGTACAAGTTGCCAGCAGGCCATAAAGTACAAATAAGTACCAGTCCAATCAACAGATAAGGCCTTGTTCATAAACGTCTGACTCTTCTAGTTGTATAATCATTAGGTTATAACATAGGTTAACTTAATATATCCCTAAACTGGAAGAAAAAACATAAGTTATTATAGGCTAGGAGAGCTCTTTCTTGGAATAAAATACCCCTTGACAGCAAACCATCATAACAAGAAAAGAAACCTGTCAGCATTCATCCTGCCTGAAGATTGCATAGCAAGATGAGCTAAGCCTAACCACAGAAGTTGTCCTGCAAATTTAGTACAGCAGAGGAAACATTCATGTTAACACTGATGCAAGGAAATACCTAACTGAAATAGAAAGGCAAGTGGAAAGCAATGATGGAGAGGATTGCAACCAAAAGGATAGTAGATGAAGACTCCTTCACTCACCGGCCACTAAATGCACGGGAGGCAAAAGGACTCAAAAGGTGGGGGGGGGTTGCTTGGCTGAGGCAGGGGGACTTTACAAATATGGGAGTGCAGATATGGGTCCCACATTTTGTGATAATTCTCCAGCTTACCCTTTGCAGAAGCAGTGATTCTTTCAAACACAGCTAGTCTTGCCACAGCCGATCTCCAGACAGCAGGTGAGGGAGGGGCTGGTTGGAGCCATTTCATAAGGATGGCCCATTTGGCCTCCATCAGCACAGCTAGGGTCCAAGATTGCAAGGGAGAAGAGAGTGGGACTAAAGTGGATGCATCACCTAGAAGGAGCGTTTCTTGGGAGGGGATGATCCGTTGCCCCACAATCCGAGAGTAGTCCAGTACTGAGGCCCAGAATGCCTGGATCTTTGGGTAGGTCCATAGTATATGGAGCAGGTGAGCAGGGAAATTCTGACATCTCCAGCACTTATCATGAGGGAGTACTTTGAGTGCATATAGCTTTGCTGGTGTTCTATACCAGCAGAGGAGAATTTTCATCTGTATTAGTTGACTTTTGGAATCCACATAGAGCCTCTGAGCGGCTCTGAGCCAAGATTCCCAAAGTTGCTCCAAGATAGGGTGCTGGAGTTGCACTTCCCAAGCCAATCTACAGCCCTTTGTATTGTCTGGTTGTGAGTCTCTTAGTATTTTATAAATCTTGCCCACCAGTCTCAGTCTTTTTTGGGGGTAGAGGATAAGGGAGAGACATACCCTCATGGGGTCTCTCGAATCCTTGGCAAGTAAGTGTTGCAAGGCATACCGTATCTGCAAATATCTCTAGAATTCGTGGGTAGGAGGAGCATAGCGCCTTTGGAGTTGTTCATAGGCCATTAGGGTCCCATTGTCCAGGAGGAGAAGGTTCCCAACTGTATGTATGCCTTTATGAAGCCAGTGCTGCCAGTTTACCGGCTTGTGGTCGATAAGAATGAGCCTGTTGTTCCAGAGAGGGGCATACCTGACCGGAGGGAAATGTACTGTGTGGGGGCCGTAGGCAATACGGAAAGCCTGCCGCCAGGCCATACATGTGGCAATCATGATTGGCGTGAGTTGTAGATTCCTGTGGGATCTCCCAGGTAGTAAGCAGAACAGGGAGCCATCCGGTACAAGGTTTTTTCCAGGAGCACCCATTGTGGGGGAGAAGGAAGGTTTGGATTGAACCAAGTAGTGGCTTGAGCCATCCGGAAGGCCAGCTGGTATCCCAGCCACAGGGGAGTCCAAGGCCTCCTTTGGATCAGTGGGCTCTCAACTTCAGTCGGCCCCATCTCGGCGTCCTGCCCTCCCATAAGAAGGAGGAGGAGACCAGCTTGTCTAGGGAGATAAATGTCCTTCGAGAGAGGGGAATTGGGAGGTTAGCTAACAGGAAAGAAATTCTAGGAAGGATAAACATACATATCGCCTTCACTTTCCCTTTAAAGGATAGCCCACACTTTTTCCAACGTTGCATTTCTACCATCATTGCAGTCAGCACTGGGGTGAAGTTAGCCTTCTCAAGCTCCCCCCAGGCAAAAGGGATGTAAATACCTAAATCGGGAGACCTCTTCGTTGTCCAGGAGATGTCTGTCCCAGCTATGCAGGACCTAGAGCATTTAGAGTTTAACGGTGCTAAGATCGTTTTCTTGTGATTAATCTTAAGCCCAGAAATGTTAGCAAATTCTTCTAGTATGGGTAGGACCAGAGGAAGAGAAGGGAAAGGCCCGGGTTAGATGGGGTAAGCAGCATATCATCAGCATATGCATTTACCAGGAAGGTCCTCTTCTTGACTGGTATCCCGACGATGCCTGGGGTCTGCAGGAGTGTCCGGATTAGGGGGTCAAGTGTGATAATAAAGAGGAGAGAGGACAGTGGGCAGCCTTGCCTGGTTCCCCTTTGTAGGAAAATAGAGGAAGAGGTATCCTTATTAGTGACAACCTTAGTAGGGCAGTGGTAGAGTGGACACCCATGAGTGGAAAATGCTTCCAAACCCATATGCTTGTAATGCCACTTGTAGATATTTCCACTTGAGGGAGTCAAATGCTTTAGAAAAATCGATTGCAAAGGTGGCCATGGGAGTGGGAGTCTGCAGAGCGAGCCATTTTAAATTTAAAACCAGCCGCAGGTTGTCCGCTCCGGATTTGCACTTTAAAAAAAAGATTGCGATGGGTGAATCAGTTGGGCAAGTACTTTTGTGAGCCTAGTGGCTAGCACTTTGGCGAGGAGTTTCGTATCAACAGATAAAAGGGAAATGAGTGTAAAGTTGGCACAGTCCAGTGGGTCAGAGGATCTTTTGGGGATCAAGGTTATCGAAGCATCCTGCATTATGGGTGGGAGTGATGTTGCCCCAAGCGCTTCCTCCAGGACCTTAAGCAGGGGGGGAATTCCATGATCGCCTAGCAATTGATAGAATTCAGCGGTCATCCCGTCTGGGCCCGGGGATTTCCCCTTTGCCATCTGGAAGAGAGCGGCTCGAAGCTCAGCAGTGGCGATGGGGGTGTCTAGAGTGTCAGCATCCTCTTGGGACAATCGGGTAGTAGAGCCCCCTTGCTGAACTTCGAAAAGCGTACAGCCAGGTCCGAGCTCTGGATCTTGGATTTGGTTTCATATAGGGTCTGATAGAACTCCCTCATGGTCTCGTTGATTACTTTTGGTACAGTGACAACCTTCCCTGCCTTGTTTCTGAGTGCTAAGATCCTGGAGGAGGCCTGCTGTTTCCGAAGGTGCGAGGCAAGGAGCTCTCCCCCCATCACCCCCCTCTTACATTCTGTGCTTGGAACGTAGGAGCTGCCACTGAGCCTTATTGCTCAGAATAGTATTTATCTGATATTTGAGTCTCATGATTAGTGGTAACAAGGGGGAATGTAGGGGTTGAGAGGCAGAGATTTTTAACTGCTTTCCCAGGAGGGTCAGTTCCCTCTGCAGGTTCTCAACCTGAGCCTTGCAACGCTTATTCTGAGCTGCTGAGTATGCAGTGATCCTCCCCCTTATAACAGCTTTAAAGGCCTCCCATCGAGTGGCTTCGGTCACCTCAGCTGTGGTATTGAGAGAAGTACATACGTGTCTCCTCTATAATGTATTTTTGAAATGTTTTGTTGTCTAACAAAAGGGGGTTGCATCTCCACCTAGTGGACGAGGGGCCCAGGCCCGGAGGGGAGAATGTTACAGATACAGGGGCATGATCGGAAATATTTCCTATGGTAGCTTCAGAGATCCCAGGAGAGGCTAGGTGATTGGCTAGCCAGAAGTCTTTTCTGCTGTAAGTGTAGTGAGCAGCAGAATAAAAGGAGTAATCTCTGCCCGTCGGATGGGCCCACCTCCAGGGATCATAAAGACTCCATTCTGAAATGAGTTCCCTCAGGGCGGCCGCATCCTTTGGATGAGAGTGTGGTGTGGGGACCGATTTTTATCAAGAAAGATGTCTGTAACCATATTATGATCCCCACCCATCAAGAATGGGCATATCCGAGAATTCCGATGTGAGGTCAGCAAAGGCCTGAGAATGGGCTGGGTATGTTGCACCCGAATCAGAGTTGTGGCCATATATATTGGCCAGTAGCACTTTGCCGCCCGGATAAGTGAGCCTGACCACCGTCCACCTACCTTGTGAGTCTGAGATTTTATCCTCTATCGTAAGGGGGGCTATTAATATTGCTACCCCCGACTTGCCGAAGCACAACTAGCAGCGACCTCCCCACCCAAAGCTTTTTGAGCCATGCCACCGTTCTGTTGGTTAAGTGTGTTTCTTGTAACAGGGCAATATCTGTACCCATGGAATTTAAGAATTGGAGCACTTTTGTGCATTTAGCAGGGTGGTTAAGGCCTTTTACATTCCATGACGTGCATTTCCAGCTGGTGGACTTCAAAATATCTCCTGACATTGTACGTTCCAGTGAGATAAGGTCAGAAGGAGTACTCACCCAGGAGAGGTGGTCAGGAATTCCTTAATAGAGGAGGGGGTGGTCAGAAGGGGTTCTCCTGAAAGGAAGGTCTTCAGCTTCAAGTCCACACTAAAGGAGCTAACCAAAGTGGAACCAGTTACACAGGGAAGAAGGTATAGTAGTTGCTGCAGAGAGAAAGTGTAGAGGAACGCCTGCAAGTAAGGGAGACAGGACAAGTAAGATACAGAACAGTTAACAGCTCATATCAACTCTTGCAGTTTTAACACTTGTTATAAATTTTACAAACTAGTCTAGAGCAAAGCCTGTCACTAACTTAAGTAAAACAGTCAGCAGACTCTACAGTAACACAGACTTCAGTTCCGTTCAGTTTAACACTAAGATATATAGAAATAACGATTCGTTACACGTAATTTGATGGCACTGAGTTAATCGTGTGAGGGGGACTCACTGGTCCTTGCAGCCACACTAAATCAGACACCAACAAAAAGAAAGAGGGGATTGGAAATTGCCAGCGTGGGTCTACCCTTGCCATGTCCGTTGTAATCCAATAAAATATCTGGAACTATAACTTCTAGCGACACCAACCGACCAAAGAGCTGGTAGAGTCTGCAGCAGATCTGAAGCCAGAAGTGGCTGGGGGCGGGGGGCAGCAATCAAATAGGGAAATAGGAGCATCAAGGTGGCAAAGAAAAGGGGAAGGAAAAACCTGATCGCAAGTTAGCTGGTGGGGGGGAGGGGGTCAGTCCCCGAGATCTGCTTTTCCCTACAACCTATTAAGGTGAGGGGTGAAGAAAGTATCCAGGTTGGAAAGCGGCCAGGAAGTCCAGAAAGAAGATGGGGGTAGAAAAATTAAAAGGACAAGGGGAGAGAGGGGAAGGTGGTGATTTTCTTCTTAATGCCTCCAGCGGGCATCTTGTCACGCAGGCAACACACCTCCAAGGGCAACAGCCAACATAGCTAGGTCAGGCATGATGCGCGGTAGAAAAAACAGACAAAAAAAAAGATTTATCAATTTAGCAAGGTCTTGGCCAGCCGAAAGTGCGTCCATATCCTCAGCCATTTGGTCCAGGAAGCTCAAGATCAGTCCTGTTAGGGGTCGTCAGGGTCTCTGCATATGATTTATTCCTAGGTTTTAAGGGGGCCTCCTCCTCCAGATTCTGCCCCTCTTCCTCTTCCATCGTCGTGGCCCAGTCTATGGATTCCATCTCGGCCAAAAAATCCTCTGACCCCGAGGAGACTGGATTGTGTTGCAGGAGGCTGAACGCAGAAGGTGTTTCAGCACGCGGGAGCTTGGCAGGAGGAGAGTTGGCAGCCTTCTTGGAGTAAGGGCTTTTCTGGTTCCTAGAGCATTGTCGTTGCCAGCCGTGAGCAGGCTGTTTTGTCAGCGTTTGGGAGCGGGGTGGCACAGCCTCTCGGTTTGAGTCCACAGCACGAGAGCGATGACCTGGGTCTGCATGATCTTCCTGTGGTTTGGCCTACGATGGAGATCTGGGGGACGAGTTTTTTTGCAGGACCTGTCCGAAGCTGTTTATTGTCCTCTAGGGTCCGGGTAGCTGATTTTCAGTTCCTCCTCTCCCCCGGACCCAAAGGTGTCTGGAAGTTGGAGTCTTAGGGAGGAAGCCTGGCCAATGGCTATGAATCCAAATCTCCACCTCTCTAGGATGCTCAGCAATGAATGACTTGCCATCTTTGAAAATTTGAAAGGCTGCGAGATTCTTAAAGTGATATTGGAACGCCTTGGATTGAAGGAGTACTTTTAAGGGCCCAAACGCCCTCCTCCTGGCCGCCATCTCTTGGGAGAAGTCTTTGTATATAGAAATACTTGATCCCCGCCAGGTAAGCTCCCCTTCCTCTCTTGCCACTCAGTATCTTCTCCTTTACCAAGTACCTTAAGATATAAGCGCTAATGGTTCTGGGTACTTTCGAACTTTCTTTCAGAGCCCCAACCCTGTGTGCCCGCTGTACTCCAGTTTGGTCCTTCCATCTCTCGCCGAGCAGTTTGGGGAGCCAGTCATTAATAAAATGCTCCATATTGGGGCCTTCCATGCCCTCAGGGACCCCCAGGATCCTGATATTGTTTCTACGGCTCCTATTCTGATCTTCTGCTCTTTGCCGTAGCTTTGCGAATTTGGCTTCCTGGTCCCTTAGTTGTCGAAGCATCGTGAGGTGGTGCTGTTCAAGATCCTCAGTGCACTGCTCAAGCACGTTCTGTTTGTCCTCCAGCCTTATAATGTCTGCTACATTCCCAGCCGGCAAGGAACCTATGCTGTCTACCTGACCAGCAATGCCTCCAGCATTTGAGTGATGTGGGAGAGCGCTTCCCCTAAGTGGGCTTGCTCCGGGGGAAATTAAGTGATGAGTGGACCCGGCTCAGCCTGAGGTAAAGCAGGGGCTGCGGTAGGGCCTGCCATTCCCATGCTCTGGTTCGGCAAATGCGGGCTATTTCAGATTTCCTCCGTACCCCCCCCCCCCCGATTAGATGTTTTAGTAGGGCAGTGCTCCCTATTCCGTGCATGCTGTCCTGGTTCTGCTGTCGTAAGCCAAGCGATGTGTGACACCCTGTAGCGATGGGGAAAGGGGCCTATGTGTCTTAGCTCATGTTTGCCCGTAAAGATTTCAGCCAGACGAACCACCACCAACGGTGCACATTTGGGGCGCAAAACATCGTCGGGATATCGGCGAACTAGGTAAGGAGGAAAAACCCGACTGATTCAGCGCATTTTGGTCCTGCAAGGTGCAACTTTACTGCGATCGGAAACTAGGCTGGGGCAGAGCAGAGAGTTCAGGCAGCCATCACCGGGTGCAAGCCATGCCCCCACATTTTGTGTAGGTATAATGGTATGTTACATAGATGAATGCAGCTATAGACAGAGATAGATATGTAAGTGATCACACACAACAGGGTGTGTGGTCATGCTGTGATATAAGTACACCTCGGATGTGTTGTGAGGCATGGGGAAAAGCAGAGTGCCTTCACCTGTCCGAGAGGTTTTATATATCAGACAGCAGCCACACACCCAGAAGTAAGCGCGTGTTATTGCATTTCCAAAATGGGCGCAGAATTAATACATGAGGGCAAGCACATGAAAAAGTTGCAGGCGTGCCATTGGAGGACTAACACTTGGTTATATGATGTGGCATCAGTGGTAGACTATGAATCTTCTATTCTTTTTCTTTGCTTGTTATGTTCAGTGTGAGACATTGCATATATGTTCCATACATGTCTGATACCACTGGGGAGAAGTGCCTTAACACACACGAATAGCTAAACGCAGTTTCTGTGTTGCTTCACATTGTCAATGGGGAATTAATACAGATGGGTAAAGAACACCCCTGTTGGGGTAATGGCATGGCCTGAAGCTGTCAATCAGCATAGAACCTTGGGTACATGAGCATTCCAAGATTACTGATTATCCCCAGCCCTTGCTGTACCACTAGAGGTGTAGGACAGCATAGGAGAGCTTTCTTGGAAGTTTTCTGTCTACAATTTATTGGGTTTTTTTTTTCCTGACAGGATTTTGCAACTGTGAAGCAGTTTGGGGCTGCCTGGTGATGGAGCACCCTCAGATTTAGAAATCGTGCCTGTTGAGCTGTGGCTTTCAAATTGACTAACCTGCTGTTTCTTCCCATTTTCAGTGCCTCTGTGCATGAATTTGGGTTCACATACCACTGCACTAGTGTAGGGTGCGCATTTAGGTCTCCTTTTCCTTAGCCTGGTGCTTCAAGTAAATCATTTATTTTTGGGAGGGGGGTGCAGTTAGCTAACCAGTGGGCTCTTTCACTAACCTTTCCTTCCTTCTCTTTCTATTTTGGCAGTCTATTGATGGACACCCCTTCCTTTTACTTTTTTTTTTTTTTTTTTTTCTAGTGTGAATAGTTGATGTAATCGTATTGCTGGGCTGCCTGTTCTCTCTCTTTCTGTATGGGACAAGTAGACTCCCTCATGCAGCCCTAGTGTGTGTTTTGACTCTGAAATGGGCACTGGGTCTGCCTGTGGTGTTGAGCCACTTGGCTTGTTCGCCATTGCTGGCTAGCTGCCAGGGTGTTTTCACACCTTTTTTAATCCTGAGATGTTTGCTCAACAGTTTTTCTCACACTCTGTTGCATTGAGAGCGCATGCAGAGGCTGGGCATGCTCACATGTCAATATGGTGATGTCATGCGCATCAACGTGACGTCATGTGGCTGGATGTGCTTTTATCGCTCGCCCCACACAGAAGTTGAGGCAGAACAGTTTTCCCAAGTTGGGTGGTTGTTTTCTAGGGTTTTTGGACAGCCACACATAAAAAGAAGCAGAAACTGCTCACGGGCAGCCATGCTCTTAAAGGAGCAACATCTTTTCTCTATAAACTGCTCTCAGGTATTCGGTTTTCTGCCGGGGCTAACTACTAAGCAAGTTTGCATTATGGGCCCCCAAAACAATGATTGTGTGCAGTCATGGGGAAACAGCAGCATATAGGAGATGGTGTATAGAGATTGCAGTTAGAGTAAAGCTTTTTATTTGGTTTTGACACCATGGCTTATTGGAGACCTGTCTTGTTTAAGAGATGCAAGACCTGCAGGAAGATGAGGGAGACCCTTCCCCTATTTAGGGTCTTACAGACCTGTGTGACACAATCTAACATGTCTCCTTCGGTCCCCCCTAGCTGAACCCCTGAGCTGGGGCAGGGGGCACACCTGGGGTGCAAATCCTTTTCGCTACGCTTAAATGAGTTACTGACGTCTGATGTTTTGCAGGACATCCCCACCAACACACCTGAACCCAGGCCAGGACCTTGTAGGCATGTCCAGGTGTGCCAGAGCAGAGTAATTCTGCTCACTCAGATTTGCAGGCAGCCCCAGACCTTGACGACATGGAAGATGAGGATGAGGATACAGGGGGACATGAAGAAAATCCTGACCCTTTGACACTAACAGATAAGGACAAGGCGTTCGACTCTGTTCCTCACGGGGGCCTGTTGGATAATCTGGGAGAAATGGGGGTGGGGAACCAGATGATCAGATGGATAGGAAATTGGCTCCAGAACCAGACCCAGAGGGTTGTGGTTGGAGGGATAGTCTCACCCCCAAGGAGGGTCATTAGTGGAGTCCCTCAGGGATCGGTCCTTGGGCCCCTCCTGTTCTCTGACATAAGGAAGGGTATCAGGAGTGAGATGAGTCTCTTTTCGGATGACTCAAAACTGGGGGCCTGTGGTGGATGGTGAGGAGGGGAGAGTGGCCCTACAGAGGGACCCAGAGGCTCTGGAAAGGTGACCTGAAAAGCGGAAGCTGAGGTTCAATGCAGGAAGATGCAAGGTACTGCACTTGGGAGCCAGAAACCCGGCCAAATGTACACCGGGGGAGGGGGGATGATACAAGTCTCGATGGCTGAGACAGACCTGGGGGTGGTGGTGGATGTCAAGATGAACAACTCTGAGACTTGTAGGAGGGCAACGGCAAATGCCAACAGGATGCTTGGATGCATCGTTAGGGGGCTCACCTCCAGAAGGAGGGAAGTGATGCTCCTACTGTATAACTGCTGGGTGAGGTCACACCTCGAGTACTGCGTGCAGTTTTGGAGGCCACATTTAAAGAGGGACATTGAACTCCTGGGGAGGGTCCAGAGGAGGGCAACCAAAATGATTTGGGGCTTAGGGGATAGGACCTATGGGGAGAGGCTCGAAGAGCTAAATATATGCACGTTGGAAGAGGGAAGGGACCAGGGGGGACATGACAGAGGTCTTCAGGTACATGAAGGGGGTAAATAGGGGAGGAGCAGTCGGGATGCTCCGAAGGAAGGAGGAGGGGCAACTAGAGGGCATGGGTGGAAGCTGGGGGGAGATTCAGGGAAGAAAGGAGGAGGTACTACTTCACTGAGAGGGTGGTGGAGCCATGGAATGCGCTGCCCATGGGGCTGGTGGAGGCAGAAACAGTGGAGGGGTTCAAGAGAGGGTGGGACGGGTACAGGGGAAGGGTTCTGGAAGCAAAAACCAGTGCAGTGAGAATATCCAGGACTGGGAAGGCAGAAGCCAGAGAGGGAGAGGGGGGCAGCAAGGTCAGCTCCCAGGGTGGGGGCTGACCAAACGAGCAGACACGAAAGACTGTTAGGCCTATTCTGCTGGCATTTTAGTATGTTAGTAAGGAAGAAAAGCCCTCCAAAGAGGAGGAGGGGGAAAGTAGAGCGCAAGGAAAAGATTCTGTTCCTTTCCCTCTTTGATGCAAAGTGTGCAGCCTGTCTTATAATGGAAGCTTATAGGATATAACAGCTGAAGGAGGTGCAAGTCATGGAGTCTCTGGATGTGAATCCCATTCTGTCTGCTTCTTCCTCTGCACTGAAGTGTTGCCATACTTTGTACACTGTGACCAGATTATTGAACAGGCATGTGCCAGAATGAATAAGCGCAAACCACTCCATAGGCAGGGTGAGATGTTATCTGTTCTGGAGGAGAGCTCCCTGAAGTGGACGGTCCCTTCTTTGGCCACACACAATTCTGTTAAGCACAGAGCCATACCTATTGAAGGTTCACTGGCCGTAACTGACACTGGCGGTAAGCTGTGGATGCCTCATGATGCAGAAGGAATTTTGCCTCTAATGGCATAAATCATCGCACCTCATATGCATCTTTTACTGTATCCAGAGCCGTGAACTCATGGTTTACAGCCCAGGACAGTTTCATTGCAGCTTGGGTCCATGGCCTCAGCCTTTCTGGGGGGGATGCTGTAGTGGACAATTTAAGCATGTCTGCACGTTCTGCTTATATTGTGGCGGCTCAAAATGTCTGGCTCGGGCACTGGGTTACAGTCCGGCATTGAAAGCAAAGCTGTTCAACCTGTCCTTTGAAGGAGGAATATTATTCAGATCTGGTCTGAACAATGTCTTGAAGGACATACAAGATAAGAAAGGTCAACTTCTGGGTGTTGAAACAGCAACAAAGGATAAACTTAAATGTCAAGAGGGTGAGGAAGTGTATGGCAGTGGCAGCTCAGAGAAGGATTTTGTCCGTTTTGAAATTTCGAAAACTACAGGAATGGAGGACCTATTCCGGATTTAAGGGCAACAGTAACGGAAGGTCCTTTGCCCATAGAAGTATTGGAGGTGCAGGACGAAGAGGAGGTAACTCACAGTGAAGGTATGCAGGCCCATCTCTGCCTCTCTTCCATTGGTAGAAGGCTGCAGAATATTTACCACCAGTGGGCTTGAATAACATCAGTTGTGTGGGTGCTGGAAACTCTGGCTCTAGGCCTCTCCATAGATTTTGCAGCGGTTCAACAAGAGATTGTTTCCTTAATAGTGTTTATATGCAAATATGTTGTACACCCCACAACCATAGCGGTGATGATGCTGGTTGTTATAGATCGAGGGAGCGCTCCATTCCCCTGCGTGTGAGACTCATTCTGTGAAGAGCATCTCACGCGCAGATGCCCTGGAAACAGGCACATTCTGGAACTTTTTTTTTAAACATTTCCGCTCCCTTGATGCATAATATATTAATGCATCCCCCGTCGCCACTCCTTGCAGGTAAGAGTGGTTTCACTTACATTCTGCTCGAGCCAAAACAGTTCAGCATAGCTTTGTTCTTTCTTGAGCAGAACGTGCGTGAAACCACTCTTATCCCGCAATGAGTGGCTCCAGGGATACAGTAATATATAGTACGGGCCTCTCTAGGTTAGATGAGGTGGACCTCTATTAGTAAGAAAGATCTGCTACACAGACTTAACTATTGAAGTCCATGAATGCAAAACATAAGATATTGGATTTCTTGCAGGCAGGGGTAGGCAGAGGCCTGGTCTCTGCGCTCAGGGCAGCCTGGGAACTTCCATGGGTTCATCCTTGGGAACCAGCTTGGATGTTATTCGATTCCTGATGACTCCATGGGACTTGAACCTGGTATTGAATGCTCTGTGTAATGCACCTTTCGAACCTCTTTCATCAGTTCCTTTGGAAGTCCTGTCCTACATGGGTTTGTTTCCTAATTGCACAGTATGTTCAGCCAGGTGGACTGGTGAACTTCAGGCACTGTCCCATAAAGAACCTTACCTTACCCGTCATAAGGAAAGGTGGTATTGAGAAGAAAGGTGGTATTGAGAACAGTTCTGTCCTTTGTACCTAAAGTACATACAGCTTTTTGTATAAATCAGGAAATCTTGTCTCCCATCTTTCTGTCCCAGGCCGGCAAACCCAGAGGAGGAGCCACTCAAGTTGGATGTCAGGACTTGCCTAAAAAGGACAGCAGAGTGCAGGAAGTCTGAGAGCCTGTCTGTTCTCTTCAGGGAAGCAAAAAAGGGTCAGAAAGCTTCAGAGGCCACCTTGACTAGTTGGGTAAGGGCTTGCATTGCCAAGGTGTATGCAGCTGAGAAGAAAGCTCCAATCCTAATCAAGGTTCACTCCATCAGGGCTCTTGCTGTGTCCTGTGTGCAGAGGGGGGAGGCATCAGAGTTGGAGTTGTGCAAAGTGGCAACATGGTTCTCTGTCCATACATTTATTAAGCAATACAGATTGGATGTTCAAAGCTCTGCCCATACAGCCTTCAGTCACAGTGTCTTACAGGTGGTGGTTAGCGGATGATAATTAAATTACGTCCATATGGGTTATATATGGGACAGTATTCAAACAACATGAAGTCTTGCTGTATTCTGACAATATGCAGTTAGACCGACTGGTTCGGCTGCTCCGGAGAACAGAGTTACTCTATGCAAATGCATAGAATGTTGAGCTCAAGCTCTGTTTTCAAACCACTGTCCTCGGTACGTTCTAGTAACTGATCAGATTCTTTACTGCGCTCACCACTGAAGACGCCTTGGAGATTTCTCCTCGCTTTCTTCGGTTTAAAGCTGAGTTTCGTCGGTTTATTCAAACCGCTTTGTTTTTATTTTAGTACATCCTCAAACCGCTGTCTTCGGTATAGTGTATGTTCCTAAGTTGCGTAAGTGTTTGGTTTCCGATCGGTTCCGTGACCATGAGGGGGACAGAACTTCTAAATTTCCTTTTTCTTTCAAATTTTCATTGTATTAGGGTACCAGTGCAAAGTCCTGACGAGAACTGAGGGGGCTCGATTCATTTTTGGCTGGCGCTAAACCATTGGCCGGTTTGGACTTTGTCTTCTTTTACCCAGCCTAACTAAGCCTTCAGGGGTAGATCTTTTATTTCTTCATTTCTTTATCCTGACCTAACTAAGCCACTATGGGTAAAGTAGACATTTGATTTTTGCTTAACTGGCCTAGCTAAGCCACTGGGTTAAGCCCCAAATTTTAGGGTTATGTCACAGAAACCCAAGAGAAAAAACTGTCCCACTGGGTTTCAGCGTTGTACTGAGTGTGGGGAGCAATTTGCAAAAGCTGATCCACATTTGGTTTGTCAGTACTGTTTGGGTTTTAACCACTTACAGACTGTAATATTTGTAAAAAAATTTCCCTCGGTCTACTTTAGACAGGGCACCTCAGTAAACTGAAGGAAAAAATGGACAAGACTGCTGAGGCCGGTTCCGGTTCAACCGAACCTTCGGATCCAACGACCGACCTTTCAAGCCAGGGTGAACCGTCTACAGGTAAATGACGCTCTGAGTCTGTTTCAGAACTCGCATCATCAAAGAAAGCTAAACGCTGCAGTTCGGAATCGTGTAAGCAATTGGTCTCTGTTCCAACCGCGGATGAGATTGCAAAAGCCATTCGAATAGTGTAGTCTTTGCAATCTGGGTTTGGCGAACCGTCGCAGGTACTGTCTGGCCAGCCAGCAGTTCCAGATACCGGTTCAACTCCCTCAGGACACATTGATCCTGAAGGGTATTATTTTTCTGAGTATGAGGAGGACGATGAGGAACAGGATGAAGGGGAACCCATTGATCCTGATGTCTCCCCTGACCATCCTTAGTACGAATCCTCTCCTAGGCCTGTCTCTGAGGCAACCTCCCATTTTGCTTTTATGAGGCAGGTAGCTGAGACTCTGCAGCTGTCTGTACAAGAGGCCAGGCAGGAGGATGATGAGGAAGAGGATTACAGGGAGATGATGGGTCTTCCTGTATCCCAGGGACTTTCGATTCCCATTCATAAGTCCCTTAAGAAGCAGACTTTAAAGATCCTCCAAACCCCTAGTTCTGTCCCTCCTTTGGATAAGAAGATGGACAGGAAGTATTTTCTGGCTGGCAATGGTACTGACTTTTAAAATAGCCATTGCAGCCACGTAGGGGTAGTTCAAACTGCAGCCTGCAAGAAGGCTGGCATCCCTCTGTCCTCTCACCCCCCCGACAAGGATTCCAAGAAGGTGGATTTTCTTGCCAAAAAAAGGGTACCTAGCATCTTCCTTGGGTATCAGGCAAGCCTCCTATATGGCTTATGCGTCCAGGTGTCAGAAGTCCCTTTGGGAAGCTGTCGAACTGGCTAAAAAGGCCCCTCCTGAGCTTTCTGCTGACCTTCAGGAGTTGGTCAACAAGGGGGTGCAAGCATCTAAGTTCCAGTTCCACATGGCTGTGGACTCCAATGATGAAGCTTCCAGGGCTATGGCTTCTGCAGTATCCCTCAGACATTTTTCCTGGTTCAGGTGTACTAACCTGTCCCAGGACACACAGAATAGTGCCATGGATTTTCCCCTTGTCCAGAACTCTGTTTGGGGAACAGACTGAGGCATGTATGAAGAAGATGAGTACAGAGTGGCATACAGGAGTGCTTCAGCAAAAGAGAAAGCTGCCCACTCCTCAGAAGCAGCAGGGCAAGGGCAGACCTTACCTCAGGCCTTTCCACCAGGCCCAAGTTTTTCTCTCTTAGCAACAACCCAGGGGGTTATTTAGAGGGAGGGGCAGGAGGGGTGCTGGCAGAGCCGCCTCCACCCTCCAGTCTGCTACCCCGGCGAAACAGACACCCTGAAAGCTCTGTTCGGGCCGCCTCCCCTTACCCTGTTGGGGGCAGGCTGACCTACTATCTCCAGGCTTGGTGTTCCATCCCTTCAGACAAATGGGTCCTGGAAATAGTAGGTCAGGGACTTGCTCTCACTTTCAAGGTGGCCCCTAAACTGTCAGCAAGAAATTTCAGACCTTCCAGCTTGGCAGAAACAACTCGGCCGGAGGCAGAGGTTTCCACACTTCTTCAGTCAAGAGTAGTGGAACCTGTGCCACATCAGCTCAGGGGAAAAGGACTGTACTCAAGGTACTTCCTGGTACCAAAGAAAAATGGGGAGTGGCGGCCCATTCTGGATCTCAGATTCCTAAACAGACATCTTACAAAGCCAAAATTCAGAATGACAACCCTGGCTACATTTCTACCTACTCTCAAGCAGGGGGATTGGCTGGCATCCCTAGACCTAAAGGATGCTTGCTTCTACATCCCCATCAGTCAGTCTCACAGAAAATATCTCAGATTTCGACTGCCCTCAGGCCACTACCAATTCAGGGCTATGCCCTTCGGCCTGACATCTGCACCAAGGGTGTTTACAAAATGTCTGGCAGTAGTGGTGGCATTCCTCAGAAGACAAGGGGTTTCAGTTTACCCCTATCTGGCCTACTGGCTGTTGGTGGGTCAATCCCCCCAGCATGTCACAGAAGCCCTAAAACTCACCCAAGATACTCTCCTTTCTCTGGGGTTTTTGGTAACTCTTCAAAAGTCTGTCTTAACCCCTGTACAAGTACTAGACTTTATAGGGGCAGAACTGAATACCATTGCAAGGGCACAGACCCTCATAGAATTGGCAAAATCCTTTCAGGTTCGAGTTCCTCATCCAGCAAGGTACGTCTTACAGCTCCTAGGACACATGGCCTCTACCACAGCTGTGGTCCTGGGAGCCAGGTTCCAGATGAGGGACATTCAGTTCCACCTGAGATCCTTTTGGTCTCAGAGAAAGGATTCTCTGTCCAAACTGATTCCAGTGTCACCCACCCTTCTGTTAGCTCTTCAGTGGTGGAAGGAGATGGACAGCCTCAGAGTGGGGGTCCCCTTTCTCCCTCAGGTACCCTCTCCGGTGCTGATAACGGATGCTTCTCTCCTGGGTTGGGGTGCCCACCTGGGGGATCACACAGCACACGGTATGTGGCTCCTTCAGGAGTCTCTCTTGCACATCAGTCTTCTGGAGCTTAGGGTAGTGCTCCTTGCTATTCAGGAGTTTGCCAGTCTCTTACAGGGCAAGGTGGTACAGATCAGGGCAGACAACACCACCACCATGTACTAGATCAACAAGCAGAGAGGGAACAAGATCCTCTCTGCTGTGCACAGAATCCATGAAGATTTGGAGCTGGCATATTCTCTCAACATGTCACTGTTGGCAGTTCACTTGCCTGGCAAGGACAATGAACTGGCAGATGCTCTCAGCAGAATCAACCAGGGCCATCACGAATGGACCTTGAACAGGCAGGTCCTTCTCTCAGTATTCAGGAGGTGGGGGGTTCCAGAGATGGATCTCTTTGCAGCCCCAGACAATCACCAGTTACCTCTGTATTGTTGCAGGCCTCCACTCCAGGGCCCAGTGCCACTGGATGCTCTCCTTCTGGACTGGTCAAACAGGTTCCTTTATGCTTTCCCTCCCTTTCCTCTGATAGCCAGAGTCCTGGTCAAGCTGAGGTCTCAGTCTGCCACAATGATTCTCATAGCCCCAGAGTGGGCCAGACAGCCATGGTATTCAATGCTCTTGGCACTGTCAATGACCACACCGATTTCTCTACCCAGGAGGTACAACCTGCTGACAACCTCTCAGGACAGGATAATGTACCCCAATCTTCAGTCCCTTCACCTCAAGGCTTGGTTCTTGAAGACCTAGAATATGCAGATTTACAACTGTCTCAATCTGTCTTGATATTCTGAGAGGTGCCAGAAAGCCTGCTACCAGAAAAACTTATTCCTCTAAATGGAAAAGATTTTCCATCTGGTGTGCACAGAAGGAGCTGGATCCACAGCAAGCTGCAGTACCAGAACGTCTGGACTACCTGGTCCACCTTCAGTCTCTGCATTTACAGCCATCTACTCTGAAGGTACATCTTTCTGCTGTCTCTGCTTACCTTTCAGCAGGGAAGGCACCTTCTCTGGCTGCACAACCAATTTTCAAAAAGTTTTTCAAGGGGTTGTTGCATCTTCATCCTTCACATAGGGAACCCACCCCTGCATGGGACCTGAACATATGTATAGGTCAGCTTATGCAGCCTCCTTCCGAACCTATGTCTTCTTCAGATCTCAAGTTTCTCACTTGGAAAACTGTTTCTCTAGTGGTTATCACTTCTGCTAGAAGAATCAGTGAGCTTCAGGCCTCGTCTGTGGAGCCCAACTATATTTCATCTCACAGGGATAAAATTGTGATCCGAACTAATAGGAAATTCCTTCCTAAGGTGGTTTCTGATTTTCATCTGAACCAATCCATTACTTTGCCTGTATTTTTCTCAGATCACTCTAGCTCAGGTGAATGCACGACCTGGACGTAAAACGAGCTATTCGCTAATATATGAACAGGACAAAACAGCTAAGGAAGTATTCCTCCCAGCTTTTTCTTACTTATGGTGAAGTTGGTAAAGGCAGGCCAGCTGCAAAACGAACTATAGCCAGATGGACTGTGGCCTGTATCCAGTTCTGCTACAGTAAGCTGGGTAAGGACCCACCAGCACGTCTTGGAACACATTCCACCAGAGACGCTGCGGCCTCCCTGGCGGCTGCCAGGGAAGTCCCCCTGCTTGACATATGTAAGGCTGCCACCTGGAAGTCTGTCCATACATTCACCAAGCATTACAACCTGGATATCCAGGCAAGGAGTAATGCCAGGTTTGGCACTGCAGTACTGCAGAGCCTATTCCTCAAATAGGTTCTGTGCCCACCTTCTGGGGGCACTGCTTTATAGTCTGCATATTGTCAATACAGCAAGACTTCATGTTGTTTGAAGAAAAAATTACTTACCACAGTCATGTTGTTTCTTCTAATGGAGTCTTGCCGTATTCTGACCTCCCACCCTACCTCCCCTTCAGAATCTGGGGAAGGGTGACTCTTCTGCAGCATTTTATCGTTTAAACCATTAGTGGATAATGGTTTTCTGTGGGCATCTGTAACTTGAGTCTTTATATGCCCTTTGTTTTTTTTGTTTTTTTTTTTCCTTATATTGCCCCTGTTGGGGTCCTGTTTAGGCTTGGTTCTGGCCGTTATATACAAATTTATCCAGTTTGCTTCATAGAATCAAATCAGTTACTAGAACTTACCAAGGGCAGTAGTTTGAAAACCGAGCTCGAGCTCAACGTTCTATGTATTTGCATAGAGTTTAACTCTGTTCTCCGGGGCAGTTGAACCAGTCAGTCTAACTGCATATTGTCAGAATACAGCAAGACTTCATTAGAAGAAACATTACCGTGGTAAGTAATTTTTTCTTATCTCCTCCTCAGTTTGGGGATGGGTGCTGCTTTTTAGAACTCAACTCCCCATTGACAATGTGGAGCGATACTGAAAGGAGAAATTCCTCCATACAGTAACCCCTCACTATAGCGAACCCCACTATAATGAAAACTGCTATAACATGTGTTTGACTCCCGACACTGATAGTCAGCTGTTTCTATGACTTCACACTGACAGTCAGCGGTTTCTGTGATTGACACTGACAGCTGATCAGCTGTTTCAGTGATGCGTACTATGCGCCATTCAGTGTCCAGTCGGTGCCACTAGGTAATTAAGTTTTTTTGCACTTGTTATAAGAATGAGCACCAAGAAATGAGTTTACAGCCATTTCCAAAAACGTTCTGTAACAATGAAGAGGTCCTGTTACTCTGTTCAGACTAAGCTGTCCATACTTGACCCGCCTGAAAGGTGGAGAAACTTTAAGCAAGTTTTCCTTGGAAACTGGGTACTCAAAATCGACCATATGCACTTGGCAAAAACAAGAACAGTCCCTTCGGGACTTTGCCAGCGAGTGCAATGAGACTGATGGTCTGGCAAGAAAAAAAATGAGCGCCCCAATGAATCTGAAATTGACAAAGCAACTTGGCTTTGGTTTTCGCAACAGCGAATAAATGGGGTGCCTCTGTCTGGACCAATTGTGCAACAGAAAGCTGAGCAGTTTGCTCAGCAGATTCATGGTCCAAATTCGACATTTAAATCATCTTCTGGTTGATTATGGCATTTCCAGCGCCGGCATGACATCAGGTGGGTCTGCATAACAGGAGAACAAAGATCCTGTGACGATGCAGCCGCTAATGAGTTTCTACCGAAACTGAAGGAGATCTTAGAGAAAGGCAGCTATCGGCCAGAAATGATTTACAACGCTGATGAAACCAGCCTGTTCTGGCGCTGCTTGCCTGACGTGACTCTGGCAGGTCACAGCGAGTCCAGTGCCAGCAAGGGGTTCAAGGTTAGTAAAGATCGAGTAACCTTGCTGTTCTGCTGCAATGCAGCTGGGACCCACAAAATCACTCCCCTTATGATTGGCAAGTTCACTAAACCTAGATGTTTACATCACACGAACTTGTCATCCCTGCCTGTGACTTATTCCTCCAATGGAAATGCATGGATGACATCTGACATCTTCCGAAATTTTTTTTTTTTTTATGATTTTGTTCCTGCGGTCAGATTTCATCTAAGGCAATGCAAACTCCCATGCAAAGCTCTATTGCTTCTCGATCAGTGTCCAGCACACCCTGACCAAACTGAGATGCGGTCCAGGGATGGCAGAATCAAAGTCTTGTTCCTGCCAAAAAACACAACATCCAGGATACAGCCGCGCGTTGGGGGCATTATCGCCACCTTTAAGAAGAATTACAGAAAGCGCCTACTATCAGATCTTGTGTCAACTGAGGGGGCAATGGTTGCAGACTTTCTTAAACTGTCTTTAAAAGACATTGCCTTTTTGTGTGGAGAGGCGTAGGGTAACGTCAGTACGTCCACTGTCTGTCATTGTTGGAGCGCTACCCTTGGACCCTCATTTGGTGACATGCTTCAAGCAGAAAACACTGATGACAGCCCTAATGATACTGATGACACTGCAGAAATAACGCACATCGCTGAGAAACTGCAGTTGATTCCTTCTGATGAAAAGGCTGAAGACGCTATCGAGGAGTGGCTGTGTTCCGATGATGCAGCTGGGACCACATGATGAACTTACTGACTTGGAGATTGTCAGTGCAATTTCGAACAGTCAGTTGCCTAACGAGGAGAATCTTGTGGACAAGGAGTACGAGGATTGTGAGCCCATACCAATGTACCAGCAAGCAATTTCGGGGATTGAAGCAGGCTTGCTTTGGACGCAGTCACAAGATGCTGGCCCGATCAAGGTGCTCAAGTTACTGAATGCTCTGTCCTATGCCCGTGACTTGGCTATCAAGCGCAGCGCTACACAAACAAAGATAACCTCATTCTTTCAAGCTGCCGACTGAACTAAACTTTGAAGTATTTTCATATTTTAACTATGCTATCCATTAAATTTGTTAGTTGTTGTAATAAAATGTGCTATTATTAGACTGCTTCGTTTGATTTTGTAGACTCGCATGATAACACCATACATTTTAATGTGTCCTCGTTATAACGAATTTACAATTATAATGAATGTAACCTGTGGCTCCCGTTGCATTCGTTATAGTGAGGGGTTACTGTACTTACCGTAATTTTCCATTTCTGTTAGTTCCAGCATTCTCAATTAGGCCGTTCATTGGAGCCCCTGGCTCCTACCGGAGAATATTGTCCGATATATCCAAAGACTTTGGATTTCAACAGAGATCTTTTGTATGGGATTGTAGCTGGTTATCCAGAATTGTCTTCTAACAGTGGAATCATTTACTGTACATTTTATTGGACTTCAGGTAAGTAGGTTAATAGCTTGCTATATTTGAGCATTGGGTGATGCTTCATCGTTGCAGGTTAGTGTGTAACTTGTTTTCTTCAGTTATGTACTGGGTTATGGCTGTTTAAACTTCTTTATGGTACAAGAGTTATCTGTAGAATGTTAGCCCTGTCAAGAGGACCAGTGGTTGGGCAGTTAAGAGGCAGGGCAGCAGCATTGGTTGGTGTAAGACACCGTCAGCCAGCTGTCCAGAATGGGATAGGTCATCCACTTATCCTTTGATGCCATAACTGTTTACAGGTATATAGTGTGTAGTGGAATGCTGTTATGCCTGGA
Source organism: Neoceratodus forsteri (assembly GCA_016271365.2). Classification (NCBI taxonomy): domain Eukaryota; kingdom Metazoa; phylum Chordata; order Ceratodontiformes; family Ceratodontidae; genus Neoceratodus; species Neoceratodus forsteri. Next base: position 216,256,292 of record CM057456.1, read on the forward strand.
ATATGCTTGTTCTGCTGCAGTAGTAATGTCACTACTGCTGCAGAACAACTTTGAATGCTGCCACATAGTGGCTTTCCTCTATCCAGTTCTGTGGTAGAACAGCATTCTAGAACCTCTAGAGGCTTCAAGTCCGTTTAATCGTGAGAGAGAAAAAAAAAAGAAACACAATGCACACATTTCACATAATATGCACTATAAAAAAAAAAAATACAGGATGAGCAACTTCATGCATAACCAGTGTGTTCTGTCACCTCGGGGTTTTGATTCCCATGGATCTCTCGAGCTTCGCTCTCGAGGTCAGAAGGAATCGAAACCCCTCTGTGGCAGAACACACTGGTAGTGCATAGTTGCTCATCCAGTATTCTTTGTTTGTTTATTAAGAGGACGGAATTACAAACCTTTCCTTTGCAAAGGCTCCATGTCATGGAAGCACAAAACAAGAGAACTGGACAATACAGTGAAAGGTATTACAAATGAATGCGGAGGGTAAAACAACCCAGAGTCAAGCATGGTACAAAGGTTTCAAGCAAATTAAGCTATTGCTTACATTAAAATTTCAAGGATGATGCAAGGTTTCCTAAGCCAATAAAACAGATACTTAAGATAAAGGCACAATACATCAGAATAATCGGGAGTGGCAGAAGGCAAAGAGGTTTGGCTTGGCACACCAGTAAAAGAGGGGCGACTATGCAGCTGGACAGCTCGGGCAGTCGCAGGTACTGGCGGTGGGTAGTTGCTCTCTTAACTTTGAGTTTGAAACGACCAAGTTTCTGGACAGATGAGGTATCGGGGCAGATCATTTAGCCAGAGTGGGGCCCTACAGTAGAAGTCACGTTGCACAAAGACGTTCTGCGAAACGGCACAAGCAATGTGGCTTTGTCTGAGCCTCTAGTATATTCTTTGTGGATGGTGCATGTTGAATGAGGTTAAGGAGCCCGGTGGGGATTGACTATTGACAATCTTCCTAGCAAGGAGGCAGGTGTGATATTTCAGCGGGCCCTCAAAGTTGAACCAGTTGGAAACTTGGAGAGCCGATAAAGGTCACGTGTGAGTCATCCTGTCACACCCTATTCAGGGTGACCTTAATTCTGCAAAGTGCGGTATTGTCCGTTGTGCTAATGAAGATGATCCCATCCATAATCCAGTAGGGAAAGGACAGAGGAGGTAACTGCTAGAGGGAGGGCTGCAGGAGGCATACACCGTTTGTTCCTGTAAAGGAGACCAATTCTGGCATTTGTGGCAGAGCTAAGATGATGGATATGTTCACGATAGTTTAGTGAGGAGTCGAGGGTAACGCCCAGATATTTAAGGGAAGTCACTTGTTCTAGCTGTGAGTTTTGACAGTTAAGTATGCACAGTGAGGTGCCCCTGTATTTGTTTTGACAATGAGTGAAGACCATTTTTTTTTTTTTTTTGTTGTTGTAATTTAACACCAGTTTATTGGCAGAGAACCATTTTTCAGTTTCAGAGAAAAGAGACTGGAGGGAAAGCTGAAGGGGGGGGTGGGTCACGGTGACTGCAGAATATAACTGCATCATTCGCGTATAGAAGCATTTGGCCAAAACATGCTTTTGGGAGAGAATTTAGAAAGAGGCCAGAGAGAAGTGGCCGTAGTATGGATCCCTAAGGGACGTCAGAGCGAACCGGCAGACTGTCAGAATGGAGTTTTTGACACACTCTGATCTGCCACATGGGTAGCATTCGAACCAGGAGATGGGTTGGTAAGAGAGTTCATTGACCTTGGCGACATGGAGATTACTGCTTACATAGATGTGTATAGGTACTGAGGGGACAAATGTGAGTAGAGAATCGGTGATCTCTGAAGGCTCATGTGCCAGAGGTACTGTGCTGATTTACAGCTTTGGGCTGTGCCTCTACCCCAGTAGGGGGTGTTAATTTACCCATGTGTATTAACTAACCATTGACAACATTGGAGCTAACAAACGGAAAGTACATATGTATGAAGGAATTTCTCCTGCTCCAGTCATATTATGATACCTTATATGGGGGTTACAGTAATATTACAAAGAATTGATAATTGGCATCTCTGCAAAAGTCCATGGGCAGCATGCAGAACCACATGTGTAGCCAAACATTTACGCTATAAAAGTCTCTGCTCTGTATTGAGCTATTAAAGCATGCATTATCTCAATAACAGATGGACCTTTTTTTTTAAATTTGAACATTTGCAGTTTCACTTAAACCTATTTTAGAACTAACTATAATTATAGAATGCGTTTGAAAAATCGTAAAACCTGATTGACTGAGGGCCATCATCTTTACCCATGCTGTTATCTTGGCACAACAGCACTGGTTAAAGATCCAGTAATGTCTCAGTAACCACACATCACAGACTGCCATCTACCACCTTTAAATCCCCCTCCTTTCTTTATGTGCTTACCAGGAAACTCTGGTGGTTAACCTGCTACAGATTAAACGGCAGAGGCCCTGGTTCCAACTGAGGCCTTCTGTTATGTGAGTGGGGAAGTGAACATTCTGCCAGTAGAACTGAGCAGAAATTTGAATTCTCCGTCCATATTAAACATTCCACCTCTTGACTGTAGGAAAGATAAAATGAGCAAGGTGGGGAAAAGGGAGGAAGTAATGTAATGGAGGAGAAAGGTGAGGAAACGGGTAAATGAGGAGAGTCTGGAAAAATAGAGGATTTAAGGGCTAATTTTGGAAACGAAAAATGTTTACATAGAAACATAGAAGTTGACGGCAGATAAGGACTGCAAAGCCCATCCAGTCTGCCCATTTCTTTTTCCACCTTATGAACGTGCCATCGGGCCTTTGCTCTGTCAATGGCCTATCTATTCATACTCTTCTATATTGCTCCTTTATGCCTGTCCCATGCCTGTTTGAAGCCCTGCACTGTATTCATATCTATCACTTCCTGAGGTAGGCCGTTCCATGCATCCACCACCCTTTCTGTGAAAAAGAACTTCTTTACATTACCCCTTAATCGGCCTCCCTCTAATCTCATGCTGTGTCCTCTTGTCCTGCTGTTTTGCATTATATTTGAAACTCATGCCAAATACTGGGATGTTCTGGGACTTTTTTGTTGGGATGGATGAACATTTAAAAAAAAAAAATAATTAAAATGCTTAACATTGTTTTATTTTTGTGTATCCACCCCCAAAAAAATATTGGACCCATTTTAAACACAGCAGAGGTGTGCCATTATCCTACCACAGCACACACCGTCATGTCTCTTACTGCTTAAACATTTTTTTCACGGGATGAGTCTAGTAAATCCAGTACGAGAAATAGTCTTAAGGGTTGAGTGTCACACAGCCTACTGGCACCCACCATTTTTCAGAGTTACCTGCACCACATTAAATTATGTTCTCAAAGAGAGGTAAATGAAAAACTTACTGGTACAGGCCCCACCAACCTTAGTTGTAGAAAGACAGTTCTTGCAGCTGAAAATCCAGAAAATGGCGCAACACAGTCAAACCCCTCAGGTGTCCTGCCTCCAATTCCTGGGCCTCTGGTCACCTACACCACCTCTCTCCTTCAGCATTCTTGTCTTCAAATCTCCTGGCGTCTGCTGGATTAGTATAGATATAGACTTTCCTCTCATGTTCCACACGTGGTTTAGTCAAAAATATGCCATGACTAACGATGCTTCTCTTAACCTGTAGCGCACTCCATAAAACTCCCATTGGCAAAAGTAATGTTAGGAAATAGATGTATGTGATTGCTTTCAAATAACGAGTTTCCCAATGTGCATTTTCTAGCAGGCAATCATGGGTGCCAGCACCATCGAAGATCAGCATGACAGTTTGTCGTCACCCAGCGGCCTCAGTCCAACCATGCAGTCTTACTCTGTATGCCTTTTGCAGTCCAGACTGTGGCTCCTCACTCCCATTACACAGTTGATCTTGAAGCCGGTCCTACATAAACAGTTTTCACAGGTTTTCCTCAGCTCATTCAGGCAATCTGATTACTCGAATATTGGCTGCATGCACTGGTTTTTGAGTCTCTAGGCACATTCTCAAAGGTTGACTCTCCCTGATCAGCATGGCGGCTGTCCCCACTGCTGATGCAGCCTGACACTTCACATCTGCCAGCTCCAATTTAACACCGTCAGCAGTTGTCTGTGTTACCACTATCCTGGTGTTAATGCCATCAGATTTATCATTCAGAGATGGTACTGATTTTATTAGGCACTGTAATTTGAATCTTAGAGTGTAGAGTCTCCGCTGATGAGGTTCCCGCCATCAGATTCACCAGCTCGCTCCTCACATGATCACAGCTCCTCCAACTTTTTTTAGATCTTCTTCAGAGGTATCTTTCCCCCATCCGCTCACACCGTAGGAACTTCACCGTCTGTGAAGCAGGTTCCACACAGGAGATTTTCAGCAGTACAGCTGGGGCTGCCCACACCGATGTCATGTGACGATGTCACCAACCCTATAAAGGCATGAGCGGCCCCACTCCCTCAGTTCTTTCCTGCTGTTTACTTGTTTGCATGAGTCTCCATGAATGCTCTGATGCATTTTTAACGCCATTTTTCGCCTACAGCTTTTTCTTATCTACTGTATTGGAATCTTGTTTTACAAAGATTCCTTTATTTTGTTTGTCGAGAGCGAATTTTTCGACTTCTCTCTTCTGTCGCGTCGGAAAGAAGATTGGCTCTACAGACAAACACTCTTGTTCGTCTGCTGTCTTGGGCCTGAACATGAAGTATCCCAACTGTGAGCTCTGCCAGAAGTTTAACCAAACAATCATCAGGGGATGCAAAAAGGCACTTAAAATGTCCTTATGGATCAACAGGTAGCCAGTTCCGAGCTGGGTTCTTCCAGGGTCCCTGCATCTCAGTCGCTGGCAGGGTCATCAAGCTCCCAGGTCGCTAAGGCCCGATAAGTTCTTTGTGGGGGGTCATAAAAAAAAGTCCAAGATCGGAACCGCACCCCCAGCAGCAGTCCCTCCCCAATGGCCTCTTTTTCGTCCGAGGGTACTCTGTCAACTGCAGCTATGTCGAAGCATAAATCTGTTGTCCAGATCTCTTACCCTACCAGACCGATACAGACAGCACCTCTACCCGTCCTTCATGGCGGCTGGTCATCTACCTTTAGGCCTTCGGTCCCTTGTTTATCGTCAACGGCCCTCCCATCGAGGCCTGATTTTTGCCCTGGGCTATTTGGGCGCCTCTGGTGGGTCATCGCTCCCTGTGCTGTCAACCCCTCTCTTGGTTATCGACCTCTACAAAAGCTTGACTAAATTCACTTTGGTGATGGTCCACCAGTTAGACGCATATAGGCCTACCTCGCCTGTGCTGTCGACGGCACCGTTGTCACTGACTCCACCTCGGTGGTTGAGGCCCCCCCGAGGGCCGTCATCTTTTCCTTGAACGTCTGACCTTGATATAGACTCTGCACAGGGAAAGGCCTTCCTGCCTCCGAACAGGGCTGAGTGCCTTATTTACCCAGGCTCAGGAGCTCGTCCAGAGCCATTATGTCCCTGCAAGGCTGTACTTGAGGCTGTTAGGGTTCATGTCTGCGGCCATCCCCACTGTTCCACTGGCCAGGCTCCACATATGCATCTTCCAGTGGACTCTGACTGCAATGGGACCAGCGCACAGATGAATTGAATCAGTTGGTACTGGTCTTCTCCCAGTCCTCAAGGTGCTCCAGTGGTGGATGGATCCCCTGAATCTGCTGCAAATGGTTCCCTTCCAGATCTCCTTCCCCCAGCAGATTTCCACAACGGATGCCTCTGGCTTGGCTGGGAGGTTCACCTGGGCACCTTACAGACTCTGGGCTCTTGGGCCCAGAGCGAAGCCTCCCTGCACATCAGTGTCCTGGAGATGCGGGTGGTTCTGTATGCCATGCAGGCCTTTCAGAATACTCTCCTCCCGGGCCAGCTGTTGATTCAGTTCAGCAGCCTCAGTGTGGTGTACTAACATCACCAAGCAAGGGGGGGGGAAGGGGGGACACATTCATATCCCCTGTGCAGGGAAGCCATGAGAGTGTGGTACTGGGCGCTAGACCACCGTCTGTCTCCTCGGTTCATGTCCCAGGAGTGCTAAATACCCTGGTGGACAGCCTGTCTGACACAGTCCAGCATGCATAAGTGGGAGCTTCTCTTCATCCATTGCAGAAGATCTGTTCAACAGATGGAGTCGTCCAGAGTTGGACCTTTTTTCATCCCCACTCAACGCAAAACTACCCCCGTTTCTGCTCGCTCAATCCAGGGCCTGGAGTTTTCTGTTGAGGTGCATTGTCCCTCTCGTGGAGCAGGAAGTTCCTTTATGCCTTCCCTCCATTTCCTCTGATTCAGAGGGTGCTAAGTAAGCTGCAGGTGGAGGGAGCCAGTATGATCCTGGTAGCTCCATTCTAGCCTCGCCAGATATGGTCCCTGTTACTACAGCAGCTGGTTGAGGAGCCTCCGGTCCCACTTCCTGTCTGCAGGAATCTGTTGACCCAGGCTCAGGGGACCCTGGTCCATCCCAACCTCGAGTCACTCCATCTGCCTGCTTGGCTCCTAAGAACATAGCCATTGCCAGATTTGGGGTCTCCAACATGGTAGCAGATGTTCTAGTGGCTGCCCGAAAACCCTCCACTCAAGCCACTTGTGCCATGAAGTGGAAGAGGTTTGCTATCTGGGCTGCCAAACATAATCTGGACCTTTTCACTTGTCCAGTGAACCAGATTCTGGACTACCTGTTATCACTGTCTGATATTTCGGGCCATTCATGAGGCAGAGGGTCAGCTGGATGTTTACCATACTTTCTTTGGGGGCATCCTGCATCTGAAACCCATAATTCGTTCCCCTGTCCCAGCTTGGGATTTGAATTTTGTCTTGTGAAGTTCTTTGTTTCCTTTTGAGCCAGCCGTGACTTGCGAGCTGCGCTTCCTTTCTTGGAAAGTGTTATTTTTGGTTCTGTTACTTCTGCTCGAAGGATTTCCAAGCTTCAGGCCCTCTGGTGTAAGGAGCCTTATTTGATTTTTTTCAAGTGTCTTTGCGCACGAATCATACGTTTCTCCCCCAAGGTGGTGTCTGAGTTTACCCTCAATCAATCCATCCACCTTCCTGTTTATTTTCCTGAGCGTGCCAATCCAGGAGAAGGACTGCTTCATACATTAGATGTGAGCAGAACCCTGAAGTACTGCCTGCTTCGCACTAAGGAAAGTAGAAAATCGAAGCAGCTCTTTTTCTTTAGCCCCGGGTAGAGAAGGGCATTCAGATTTCCAAACAATGCTTAGTTAAATGGTTGGCTAATTATATTGTGTTCTTCTACAATCAGTATGGCAAAGAGTTGCCTGGAGCTGTAAAAGCTCATTTCACAAGAGGCATGGCTGCCTCTATGGCTTGTTTTTCGAGGGGTCTCAGCTGCTGACATTTGCCCGGCTGCCACCCTGGAGTTCTGTCCATACTTTCACCAAGCACTACTGTCTGGACATTGCCTCAAGAGCCCATGCTGGATTTGGAAGGGCTGTGCTGCAGGGCCTCCTGTCGTAAGTTTAAGGTTTGCCTTCCTCCCAGACTGTCCTGTTGCACCTGTAACTGGGGGACTCATTCCATATATGTGACCTAATGACTGAGAGATCCTCTAAGAAGATAGAACAGTTGCGCAAGAACTTAGTGTAACAGTAGATCTTCAAGGGGATCTCGGTCATCAAGTCCACCATACCTCCCACCATCCTCCTTTTTTGGAGGGAAACTCTTTTTCCTGGAACTGGCTAGCTGGTGTATCCAGCCTCTTATACAGGCCTGGGCACCTCTGTCTCCTTGGCCCCCCCATGGCTATAGCTATGCTCTTTGTCTCCAGGGGGAAGGAACTGAGGAGGGAGCGGGGCTGCTAGGATTGGTGATGTCGTTGCATGCCATCTGTGTGGGTGGCCACAGTTATACTGCTGAAAATCTTCTGTATGGATCCTGCTTCGCCAACAGTGAAGCTTCTACTGTGTGACCTGATGACTGAGACCCCCTCGAAGATTTCCTGTTACGGTAAGTTCTTGCGTAACTGTTCTTTTTAGTGCCTTCTGTGGGTAGTCATTCCCAGGATTCCCCAGTTCCCATGGTGAATGTCGGTATTAATCTTCCAATAAATGTTGCAAGAGGTGAGCAAGAAGCACCTGAAGTTATTTATTCTCAGAGTTTACAGAGCAAAAATTCAGGTGGCCATTTTTCTTGGGCTCCTCAGCGCCCCCTTGAGTATAAATTTTCTTACCCATTTTATAGATGGATATATGTGTGAGTGCTGCACTAGCATGTTAAGGTTGAGTGAATGGTTCATGTTTGTCAGCACCTCTGTTTTTGATGGCTTATAACTCTGCCATCTTACCACCTAGGGTTTTAAAGTGCAATGCAAAATAACAAGACATGTAGATTGAAAGAGTTAGAATGACACTTTTTTGTGTTTTACAGTATTGTGCCTGATTTCAGAATGTACCCTTGTCTGGAATATACCTGTTGGGTAGGTATGAAAGTTGCTCCTTGAGTGGTCATGAGGACCACTCAAGTGGCAAGTTTCACACCTACCCGATGGGTCTTTTACTTTTTGTAGGGCCCCCACGACATAACCTACAACACTGGCGCTTTGGTTGCTGGATTTCCTACTTCACCGAAGAGGTTTGCTGCTTTGTATCTACAGCAGGTCTGTTACTTTATGTAGAGGCTGCAAGGCCCTATGTGAAAGTACTTACAGATCCGCCTGGCACTGTACTTAATGCTGGGTGGGACAAATCAGATGGCCATTGGCCACTGAAAGAGTTTTTGGCTATCAGATTTCAAAATTTACCAGGCAATTGATTTACTTGGCCATGAAGTTATTTTTTTTTCCCTTAATTATGCTTGGCACTGAAAAAAAATGTGTCTATCAGATTTTGAAAGCTGGTGGCCAAACTCCTCACCAGCTCACAAACTGATTTGTCCCACCATGACCCAGGGATCTGCTACTTTGCATAGAACCCACATGCCTCTAATGTGAAGCAGGCTACAGGTCTGACACTGTGCCTAATGGGGAGGACTCCTCTGATTTGTGCAAAGCCATATGAGAAGCAGTTGTTGCCTCATTAGTGAGATGCTCTGGCCTTACGTCAAGCAAGCTGTACATCTGGCACTACACTTCCTCAAAAAGCAGGGAAATTCATTTAAAAAAAAAAAAACATTAAGGTTACAAAGCCACAAAAGCAGGAAGATGTGACGTTAGAGTTTTCGAGTCTGTAATGACCATCCCCTGTTCCATGTTCTCTTAACCCAAAGCCAAGCCATGGGTTTGGGAGCCATGAGCCACACGTGTGCTGCTCCACATAGGGCCAACAGGAACAATCATAACTTTGTTCATTCCCTGCTCAATGCAGTAGATCAATCATACATAACTTTGTGCAGGGCTCCAGATGTGTGGCTTGGCTTTGGGTCACAAATGTACAGGACAGAGGAGAGGGGTGGTCATCAGGGATGAAAACCCAGTGCCTCATTTCCTTGCTTTTGTGTCTTCAGTTAAATTATTTTGTTGCCGGGGCGGTGTGTGCTGTAACACTTCTGTGTTTGGGGTTGTTAGTGTTTGTGTCAAGAATGAATTTTTATAGCTTTTATCTTGGTCAACTTAGCCTGTAGGGTTGTGGAATTTAGTGTGCGAGTTTCCAGTCCCAGCGGCTAATTAGTTAGCTGGTTTGGCGGTTTGGCAGTTAATTCATGAAATTCAGTTTTATTCAGGATAAAAAACAGGTAGTTGGCCAGCCCGCTGGAGCAGTAGTAGCGCTGCTGCTTACAGAGCTGACTACCTGGGTTCGAGAGTGAACCTGGAGTGTTGAAGGATCGATTTGGGGGGAGCTACAGTGTCCAAACAGCTCTCCTCCTTCTCCAGGTGGGGTGAGTGGGTGGCTCTCATCAGTCGTCTGACTCCTGGCGGTGGCCAGAAGTCAGTGCACCTGTGAGCCTTAGCAGTGCTGACTGAGATTGGTGGTTGTAGCAGACATTGGCACGCAGCATGCGGGAGCGCACATTGCATGCTGTGGACATCATTGCCACAATAACACCTCCCCATGTGCATAATGAAGCTGAGGTTCTCCATCTCTCCACTGAATGACATCTAGCGCTGCATGCAAAGGTGCATTAGGTGACTCAGTCTCTCCCTTGAGCTCCCCGGGAGAGCCACACCATTGGGGGGCGCCACGGACCTCATCTTGTATGGGTAGCACTGGAGGGATGCCGTGTGGGGTAAATTTATGGGCAGTTAAAGGATACATCCCGAGCAAGCATGGAAGGAGCACAAATAGTTTTTGGGGGGGGCATTAAGTAGAGCTCGTTTGCAGTGGTGTCTTGTAAAAGCAAAACTTTTTATGGGAAGTGTACATGTTAACTATTGCTAAAGCATAGTATGTTTCCATAGGCATAAAAGTTTGAAGTGCAAGGTAAGGCCCAGTGCAGGGGATATAGGAATGGAAGCTCACAGCTGTTGCTGTTGGTGTTATGCCTCTGGAATGATGACAGCAAGGTTTATGCCCAGAGGAGACTAACTGAAAATTGTAGTCTTTTTTGTTCATTTGTCTCTTGTTTCTTTGCTTGGTGCATGGATGGCCCAAAAACTAGACCAAAATAAACTATGAAACTTACAGGTTCGTTAGAGCTTGCCCCAGAATGAGAATCTTTTGTGGTTTGAAAACAGAAACGCCGGCCCATCGGCGCAATGGTTGGATTTCCGTCTGTGACGCCAGCGACCCGGGTTCGGGAATGGACTCTGGTCGCTGGAGAGCTGGTCGGGGGAGAAGGGAGCGTCCACTGACAGCTTGCCTTCTCCGGGTGGAGCTGGTGTCTGCTGACTTCTGGTGGAGGCTGGGGGTTCAGCACGACATCCGACCCACAACATTTGGGGAGAGACAGACACCGGTGTAAGCCTAGATGTCATGGCACGTCTCTCCTCGGAGTAAAAAAGCCACGAAAATGGCACCCTGGCCAATCAGATGACAGTCTTCCCAGATCCTCGCTCCCGGACCTCCATCATCCACCTCAACGTCATTGGATACGGCCGAACAGGCTCATCCCCTACTATGTCTGGGATACCTGGGCTGGCTGTGATGTGGGGCGGTGGGGTCGGGTGCACCGAGATGGGACAATCCATATGGGGGCCCGAAGGGAAGTCCAGTCAGGTGCGTGTGTGTGGGGGGGGGGATAAAATACCATAATACAAAAAGAAAAAAAGACACAACGAACCCACCCCTTCTCAGCCAGTAATCAATTTTGTCCATTTCTAGCACTGTGTGTGGAACTGACTTTAATATATTTAATATATATAATTTGATATTTTAATTGCAGGGGAATGTCTTCCAAGATGCTGTTTTCAACCAGACGGTTACTATTACTGAAAAAGAGGATGGACTGGATGGAGAAACGTAAGTGAAAAATAAATTTAAAATACTTGTTTTAGTACTGAGCACATTTTAAACTGCATTACAATGCTAGAATTTGAATCAGCTTACTGAAAATTTCATATGCCTATTTTGCCATGGTCAAGAAATGAATGTAAAGGTTGCCATGACAATTCAAAATCCACTTTTGCGAGATTTTTGTTGTTGAAAACAAATGTCTGTTTTGTCTTTTTTTTTGTCTCTCCCCCCCCCAGGATCTTCATGTATGTGTTCCTTGGTGGACTGGGGCTGCTGCTTATTGTTGGCCTACATCAGCTTCTGGAGTCTAGAAAGGTATGTGTTGAGAGCATGGCTTCTCTAGGTGAACAATGATGTGCTGATGGGCAGAGAGCTGTTTTAGCTACTTAACAAAAACAGTTTCCACTGTCCTGTGGTACCTCTGAGCTGTATTTGTTAATGTAGGTGTACGGTTCCTTTTGTAAACAACTTTATTCCTTTTCCCCACTTAATTCTTCCCTTTACATTCTGATATCCTAATCTTCTGCTTCTGTACACTACGTGAACTAGAACAGCCTAGTTCAACTCATGCACCTTCTCTGCAAGGTGCACGACACCTCAGAACTACAGATTTGTTTTCGCTATGCTGGTCACGAGCCTTCCAGCATTCCAATATTGGACCTTACATTTGTAATGATTGCCCCAGGCAGTATTCCCAGCTAATTTGATGGTTAAGTCCTGACAATTTGTTGACATTTTTTTTTTATAACATATTCCATTATTTTACTTTAATCTTATTAGCTTTCTTTTTCTTGTGTTTTAGCACAAAATGTTGATGTCTCATTTTAATGGTTCCTGAACTTTGTTCTGGGAACTATGTCCTAAACTGCACAATACACTCTGCTTACAGTGACTGATGGAGTTTGTGGTTTAGATTTACGGTACAAGGTAGTAGTTGAAAGTGCTTCTGCGCGTGTATATGTATGTGTATATATGTGTGTGTGTGTGTGTGTGTATGTGTGTGTGTGTATATATGTATGTATGTGTATGTATATGTATATGTATATGTATATGTATATGTATGATATATATATATATATATATATATATATATATATATATATATATATATATATATATATATATATATATATATATATATATATATATATATATATATATTTGTGTGTGTGTGTATACGTACAGTATGTATGTATATACACACACCACGGGGGTGAGAGCTTTCTCAGTAAGATATCCTGTGTTATTTCCACTGCAGTGAGGATAAATCCTGATAACATCAGCAGAGTGAGGATATCAACAGTTATCCATACTCTGCTGATGTCACCAGAGTGAGGCTAACTGCACTGCAGCTTGCACTCTAAAGGAAACTGCTTCAGAAAACGGTTTATCTTTTGCCTTTACCAGGAGAGAGACACACTAAGCTGAAAGCTTGTTTACAGGTGCAACCTGGGAGCACAAGAAAGTTAAGTGACTTGCTCAGGATCACACAGTATGCAAGTGGGGCTGTGGGATTCAAACCCAGGTCTCCAGGTTTGCAGCTCAGAGCCTTAAACCACTGTGCTATACTGCCTCCTTAATCTTTCTCATCTCTTTTCCACTAAAGCTGCAACTTACTCAATTAGCTTTGCAAATGACTCTCACCTATGTCCCATTGTGCTTCTAACTTTCCTAGCCCATTACTGTGCTGATCTCAGCTTCAAAATAACCTGAATTCTAAATGAAACTCACTTACAAAGCAGTTTCTGTTTCTGAGTGCTACCTGCAGCGATTTGTCTTTCTCGGTGAGCCTCTGACTCACTCATAGCTTTGCAAAACACTGTCCGCTGTGTTTCTCAATCCCAGTCCATTCAGAACACACACACACACACTCTCAGAAAACAATGTTCCTAAAGCTCTCACACCTGTGGTATAAATCGCACACATGATGGGCAGATCATGGGATATGGAAAATATTCTCACTCCTGCAGAGTGAGCTGTGTATTTTCACTCATGCCTTTGGCACTCGTAAGAATACACAGCTCACTCTGCAGGAGTTAAAATATTTTCCATATCCCACTCCTGCCCATCATGTATCATTCGTATGTAGACAGAGAGACACACAGACACACACACCATGTGTTTTGGTACAAATGCACTGATAAAAACTAGTATCCCAGTCAGGCAGTGGAGATATCGCTGATATCTCCATGTTCCTATACAGTACGTCATTGAAAAGAAAGTGAGAGTGCAGTATTTCACTCTGTTTTTAGACAGGCGTCTCTGTAATGCCTACTTCTATGAGCGTGGATATGTTGTTCATCCATACTCTCTGGCATGTCCGTTTCCCCTTTAAACTTGCCGGAAGTCTTCAAGCTGGCTCCTCCCACCCACCCGGGTGGTAAATACCTCTGCTCCACCCCATGACACCAGATCTTCCTTTCTGCTGGAAGATACAGGTCCCTCGTGCTACTTCTGTACTTCGTAGGCCCTGGTTTCAAAATGTCAGTTTTACCGCAACTTGCTATCAAACTCGTTGGAGTTCGCAATTCTGATTTGGATATGGAGGACAAATCGTCCCCTGGATTTCGCCAGTTCCCTGGGCCAGAAAATGTTGCGCAGCGATCCCCCACTCTAGCAGTGTACTGCCTCGCATCGGACATGACACCTCGTCGTGTACAATTTGTTTAGCCTTCCATCCCAGTGTTCTGGACGACCGCAAGGCACGCCTTCAGCTGGGGAAACCGGAGAGAAGGAACCCGCCGGTGAAATCCAGAGAGGTGAGGTGTGCGGTTCACGCAGCCACGTGATTCGCCGAGCAGTTGGAACAGATGAAGGCATTCGAGGAGGAAGTGGATCAGGCTTCTGTCGGTCGAAGCTTCTTCGTTCCCCTCAACCTCTGCTCGACTTTTACGGGCTCCTTTCGGGAGTTCTGCCAGTCTCTCCCCACTAGGGGTGAGGCACCCTCGGGCCCGCACTCTTCCCACTCTCGGAAGAGGGACAAGGACCCCAAGTCTTCTTCCTCCAGAAGAAGACGCTCCTGGGACCGAGAGAGGTCAGAGTCCCAGGAACACGCGGTCTCGACTTCGGTCGAGATCGCATCCTCGGCCGCCGGCTTTACGGATCTTCCATCGTTCCAAGGCACTGAGACCAAGGAAACTGCCGAACCAGCCGAGATTACGCTCAATCCCATCGAGCCCTTATCGCAGACTCCTGTCAATGATTCTTTAGAAAGGACCCCGGTTCTTTCTTTTCCCGCCGAGGTGACTGTACCTTTGGGTGACCTCATTGAGTAAACCGTTCCAGAGCCTCGGTTTTCCCAGACTCCGGCGTCCCTCGATCGAACCAGCCGACCCCATTGGTCTCGATCGAGGAGCAGGACCCCTTCGGTCGAAAAACCGAAGAAAGGTCAGAAACACTCCAGAAAGAGGTGTCGCCATCGATCCTCATCCTCCTCGGACAAGGAGAGACTTCGACGGAAACTCCAACATGATGATGATGTCATGTGGCAACTGCTGATTCTGACCGGTCAAAAGCCAGCTCCGCTGGCAGCACCAGCCATTACTTGGCTCCCACCTCCCAGGCCAACCGCTCCGGAACAGAAGGCTTCGGTTCCCTCACCCGTGGGGCCGGCCCATATTCCGGCTCGGCCTGTTACGGTCTCCCCACCGGTTTTGGTGGAGCCACCACCTAAGCAGCCTCAGGGAGGGGCTCCCTCAAAAGAGGACCGGACAGACACCGGACTGCCCCGTCTGTCCATCACTGTTGCCCCCGATCGCCTTCGGCGAATCGAGGGAGACAGTTATATCCCGACTCTTCGGACTCGAATGCCACTGGTTTGCACTCTCATCCAGGGGATAACGAGTCATCAGTGGCAGGTTTGGAGGAAGGTCCTTCCTCTTTTCAGGGCATCCTCCACCTGATTTCCGAATCTACCAGAATGCCCCTGGGGTCTATCCCAAAGAAGGTGGAATACCCCCTTACGGATATCCTCAAAAGGGAGGATACCAAGACAGAGGCCTTTCCAGTGGCTGAAGCCATTGTTGGCCTGGCCCTTGAGCTCTGGCAGCATCCTGCCTCCTGTCCAGCTCCGTCCGCCAGCATGGCCCGCAAGTATATGGTACCCAGGGGGTCCTGACGGGGTTCACGGAGCATCCCTTGTCCGAAAGCCTTGTGACTGCTTCTGTGTTCAGATGCACTGGTAGCTCAGTTGACACTGACTACCCCCCGGACAAGGAGTCCAAGAATATGGACCATTCTGCCCAGAAGGTCTATGGGGCCTCCTCCTTAGGCCTTCGTCAGGCCAGTTTGGCTGTTGTCATGGCACACTTCTCCCACACCCTCTTAGGGTCGTTAGATGAAGTCCTCCCTCATCTCCCAGCAGACATGCAGGCCACTGTGAAGCAAGTCCGTGACCAGGGCCGTGCTGTTGCAAAACAGCAGCTCCAGACGGCTCTGGACATTGGAGATTCCTGTGCCCGCTCCTTAGCAGCCACAGTGGTTGTCCTCCTTTCCAGCAGATACTCAGTACAAGTTAGCTGACGTGCCCTTCCTAGGCACTGACCTCTTCGGTCCAGAAGTGGCTGGTCACCTCCAGCACATAGAGCAGTCCAATGCCACCATGGATGCTACCTCTGCGAAGAGTTCTTGGGCAAGAACCAGCAGAAGCCCAAGAAGAAGCCTTTTCAGCACTCTTCCCCTGTGGTTAGGCAGCCCTACTTTCAAGGAGGCCAGCAGTAGCAGGTTCAAGCTTGGCACCCCAGGCCCAAGCAGGGTCCCCAACAGCCCTGTAAAGGAGGTCGAGGTGCTGGTCCAGGAGCCGCCTCCTCCTCCTCCTCATCCTCTAAGCCTGCTCAGTGACGGGTCAGGGGTTGCCACCCCTACACCTGTCACGCCAGCTCTGGGTCCTCCCGTGAGGGGCCGGCTCCACCACTTTCTTTCCGCTTAGTCCGGTATCACTTCGGACAGGTGGGTTCTGGAAGTGGTTGGCCAGGGACTGCCTCTGGAATTCGAGCAGTACCCTCCCAGCCGAGCCCGCGCCCCTCTGGAGGAAAGGATCTCAGCTCACACTCCGTCATCTCTTCGAGACGACATCGCTTAGATCCTCTGCAAATAGGCGGTAGCTCCAGTGCCTGATCCTACTACAGACCCAGGCTTCATGTCCAGGTATTTCCTGGTGCCCAAGTGGACGGGGGGGGGTTGACGCCCCATCCTAGATCTCCACGACCTGAATCAATATCACGGGTCTCGCACCTTCCGGATGGTAACTCTGCACCAGATCATTCCATCCCTGGAGCGAAACATGTGGTTCTGTTCACTGGATCTACAGGACGTGTTCTTTCATGTCCCAATCCATCCATCCCACCAATGGTTCCTCCACTTCAGGGTCGAGGGGACCCTGTACAAGTTCTGAGCCATGCCATTCGGCCTGTGATCGGCTCCTCAGGTCTTCACCAAGTGCATTGCAGTGGTGGAGGCCCATCTTCGGTGTCGAGGAGTTCGGATATACCCTTATCTCGACGAGTAGCTCTTGGCAGGTTCCTCCCTTCAGGAGGTGGAGAGGTCCAGGGATCTGGCCCTCTGAACCTGCTCCCAGTTCGGCCTCTTGATCAATGAATCCAAGTCGGAACTCGTGCCCCATCAGGTGATGGGCTTCATCGGGGCAGAGCTAGACTCTCGTCAAGCCAGAGCTCAGCTCCCGGTGGACAGGGCAGAGGTTCTTTCCTCCTTTGCCCGATCATTTCTGGTTGGGCACTTGCGCCCTGCCCAGGACTTTCTGCGCCTTCTGGGTTACATGGCGGTGTGCACCTCAGTGATCCGTTGGGCCTGGTGGCACATGCGCCCCCTCCAGTGGGAGCTGGTCGCCCAGTAGACTCAGCACCATGGTCAATTCGACCAGCTGATCACTGTAACCCAGAAGATGTGGGACGTTCTCCAATGGTGGACCACCCCAGAATGGTTGCAGGAAGGTATCCCGTTTGTCCGCCCAAAGCTAACAATCGTCCTGACGACTGATGCCTCTCTCATGGGCTGGGGAGCCCACATGGGGGACAGCAGGGCCCACGGGTTCTCGACCCCTGAGGAGTCCCGATGCCACATCAACCTGTTGGAGCTCAGAGCAGTCAGACTGGCACTGTCAGCTTTCGCTCTTCAGCTCCGGGGTCAAGTGGTTCAAGTCCAGATGGACAGTACCATGACCATATACTACCTCAACAAACAGGGTGGCATGCATTCCCGTCTGCTATACAAGGAGGCGCTCCGCATCTGGACCCTCCTAAGTTGGTTGGAGGCAAATATCCTAGCCATCCATGTGGCAGGAGTCTCGAACCAACTGGCGGATGCTCTCAGCCGCCTAGGCCAGACGCCTCATGAGTGGTTACTCCGTCCAGAGGTAGCTTAGTCTGTTCTCCCATTGGGGCAGACCGTTGGTGGACCGGTTTGCCTCCAGGGAAAACACCAAGCTGAGACTGTACTATGTCCGCCACCCTCAGCAGGGTTTGCTGCAGGGGGATGCCTTCTCGAGACTGTGGACCCCAGGCCTCTTCTACACCTTTCTTCCATTTCCCTTGATCCACAAGGTGTTACTCAAGGTGAGGAGGGACAAGACGAATGTGATCCTGGTAGCCCCAGATTGGCCGTGCCAGTTCTGGTACCCAGATCTACTCAGCCTCAGCTGCAGGCCCCCGGAGCGGCTTTGTACACGCCCGGACCTGATATCATTGAACCAGGGGACGGTATTCCATCCGGACCTTCAATCCCTGCACCTCACAGCCTGGTACCTGAGCGGCTAGAGTTCCGGACTCTGGGTCATTCCAAAGAAGTCTACACTGTGGTGGAGGCATCTCATAAGGAATTGACCAGGAAATGTTATGCCTTCAAATGGAAAAGGTTTTCCATTTGGTGTCAGGGTAAGAATCTGGACCCCTTATCCTGCTCTGTGGCTAACATTCTAGACTACCTTTGGTCTCTCTCCAAAGGGGGTCTACGGTCATCGACCCTTAGGGTGCACCTGGCAGCCATTTCTGCTTACTGGGCACAGGCCGGTCAGCCGACTTTGGCTCAGGAGACAGTGGTCGGGCACTTCTTCAAGGGCATGGATCACATATCCCCTCCGGTATGTGAACCTCCACCTCCGTGGGAATCTTACTGGTTTTGGCAAAGCTCATGGGCCAGCCATTCGAACCCATGCACAAGTGAGTTCTCCCACCTGTCGTGGAAGACTGCCTTCCTGGTGGCTATCACATCAGCCAGAATGACAGGGAACTCCAGGCGTTTTCGGTGGACTCCCCTTGTCTGGTCTTCCACAGGGACAAAGTTGTCCTGCGACCCCCCCCCCACCCGAAATTCCTTCCGAAGGTGGTTTCAGAGTTTCACCCTAACCAGGTGTTGACTCTGCCGGTATACTACCCTAACTACACCTCAGACACTGAGTACAGGCTCCATACTCTGGACCTCAGACGTGCTCTCTCCTATTATAAGGAGAGGACAGCGGAAATTCGGGGAGAGGTTCGCCGGCTGTTTGTCACCTATGCTGAAGCCGCTTCTGGCAGACCTGCAGCCAAACTGACCATAGCAAGGTGGATTACATCATGCATAGGTCTGTGCTATGAGTTGGCGGGCAAGGAGCCTCCCAGAGGGATAAGAGCTCACTCTACCCGCCATACTGCTGCATCGGTGGCTGCTTCCAGGGACATCTCTATCCAGGAAATTTGTCTGGCTGCTACCTGGAAGTCAGCAAACACCTTTATTACCCACTACCACATCGACCTTGAGTCACGCCGGGATGCTTGTTTTGGGGCCTCGGTTCTCCAGTCTCTGTTTCCCAAGTAGGGGGTGTGCGCCTTGCCTCCCTCCTCCCGGAGAACTGCTTGGAGTCTGCCAAAGAGTGTGGATGTACAACATATCCACGCTCCTAGAAGAACAGGTTACTCACCTGTAACAGTAGTTCTAGGAGTGGTATATGTTCATACACACAACCTCCCCGGCTTTAGGCGCACAACCTTGCTTCCAGCTGGCTAAGATCTGGCATCATTGGGCGGAGCCGTGGTATTTACCACCTGGGTGGGTGAGAGGAGCCAGCTTGAAGACTTCCAGCAAGTTTAAAGTGGAAAGGGACATGCCAGAGAGTGTGGATGAACAACATATACCACTCCTAGAACTACAGTTACAGGTGAGTTAACCTGTTCTGCTAGCCCAACAGTTCCCCAAAGGCGTGGAGCTCCTTAGACAGCAGGGGCACAGTGGACTCCGGAGAGGACAAAAAGAAAATGGAGTCATCAGCATACAGTGAAACGCTTTGCTCAGTGCCCCCACACCATCACTCACCTGAATGCTGGATTTTGCCTTATCTTAGTTGCCAGTGACTCCTAGCACAGGGCAAAAAGTAAGGGGTATGGAGGGCATCCCTGCCTAGTGCCCCGGGACTGGGGGAAAAAGGCAGGACTAAAGCCGTTTACCCTTACTAATGCTTGTGGGTTTTTGTAAAGTTGTGCTATGGCTTTTAGGGATTTTGGGCTGAATTTCATTTTTTTCCCATGGTTGCTTTTAAAAAATGCCAGTTAATCCTATCAAATGCTTTTTCTGCATCCATGGAAATAGCTAATTGAAGCTGAGGGGTAGAATCTTGAGAGGAAATGATATTTAGAACTCTGCGGATTTTGTCATAGATACCGCCCTGAAATAAAATCTGGTCTGGGTGGACAAGTGAAGAAATACTGTTGTAATATCCCTGCCAGCAGGCCAGCGAATAATTTTAAATTAACATTTAGAAATGAGATGGGTCTATATTACTCACATTTCAAAGGGTCTTTCCCTTCTTTGTGAAGCACTGAAATACGAGCTGCTTGCCAAGACACAGGGTCCTCTCCTTCCTCCATCACCTCCAGAAATACAGGCATTGTGTTGTCTGTATAGCCATGGCACCTCCAATCCATTACTTTAGGGTTATGTACGCCTGATAGGCTGCTGATGCACGTGACCTAAGTTTCAGATTTCGGTCTCCACCAAGCCCCTTCTTCTGGGTGTCTTCAGTTTTAACTTGTGCATCTGATAAGAGGCTGCATCACTGTCCCAAGCTCCAGCATATCAGCAAAGGAAAAGGTAATTACAACAGTGAAACAAGCATTTGTCAATGCCGAATGTTTGCTTGCTGGCATTGGCAGTGGTAGTGTAGAAGTTACAGAGCTGCATAATAGGAATGGCAGTGAAGTATTGAACTGAAGCCAACCCCACCACCACCCTGCAGAGAGTGACAGGCATTAGGGTGTGCGTTTGGGTCGTCGGGCATAACGGCTTCGCCATTTCTGCACGCCCCACCCTGCAGATACTGACAAGTGCACGGTGTTCCTTGGTCTTTGGCCTTACTGCACCCATTTCATTAGGAAATAAGGTGAGATGGGTGCGATATAGGAGAATGGGGTGAAGTTTGGGGCGAAGAGTTCAAGGCATACCTGATGCCTCTCACTGACTGCAGGGTGTGGAATGGTATGAGCATCACAGGCAAGAATCCCAAGTCACACCCCTGATGCCTGTCATTCTCTACAGGGTTGGGCGTTATAGTTGGAAACCCTAATACCTCAGGCATTCGTTGGTATTAACACTCCAAATCTTCAACATGTTTGTTTTGTGACCCCACCTCATGAACAGGGGGAATATCAGTTTGTTAGCCGAAAACTGCTTATGCACAGTGACTACGGCAGTTAGCAACACAGGTGCAAAAACATTCCGAACAGGATGTAAAAAAACAGCTGTACTGTTAATGGGGAGGTGTTAAAAAAAAAAAAAAAATTGCAATGTTGCAAATCTGTACTAAAAATATTTAAAAAAAAAAAAAAATGAAGTCCCCCGCGTACATAGAAACTGTACAACGCACACCCGTAATATAATTAGGTTGGGGATTTTTTACAGCAGATTGTCAACTCAGGCATTTTGGTGCCTCCGATCATGAACAGTGTCACTGTGTTTTTCTTTCTGTGCCGAACAATGATTTCCCACAGCGACCACGCATCTCTGTGCTGAAACTGTGAAAACACACTTCAGCCATGTTGTGAAAAATGACAGCTGTACTGTTCATAAGGAAGTGTGGAAAAATGTCACTTGTGAAAATCTGGACTGAAAATATTACAAAGTCATGAAGTAACGAGGGTGCGTGGAAACAGCGCAGTGCTCACTCGTATCAGTCATTTTATGGACTTTTGTCACCAAATTTTCAACATAGCCATTTTAAGACCTCTGCTCATGAACAGTGTAACTGTGATTTTCTTAATCTGTCCTAAACATTGCTTTCGCACACCAACAGCACCATTGTGCGCTACATGTGCGAAAACACATTTTGGGTGACATATGAAAATTGCAGCTGTACTGTTCATAAGGAAGTGTAATAAAATGGCAATGTTAAACTGGAGTGAAAATATTGAAAATTCGCGAACTTGCGGCGTGTGTAGGAACTACGCAGCACTGCCTTTGAAAACAGTCATTTTTGGAATTTTTCACCAAATTTTCAACATAGCCATTTTAAGACCTTTGCTCATGAACAGCGCCACTGTGATTTTCTTAATTTATACCACGATTTTGGTATCAACTCACCGCGCCATTGTGCGCTACATGGGCCGAAACACGTTTTAGGTGAGATGTGAAAAATGACAGCTGTACTACTCATAAGAAGGTGTGGCAAAACGGCAATGTTGGAAATCTGGAGTGAAAATATTGAAAATTCTCGAACTTACGAGCCTGCGTAGGAACTGCCCAACGCACGCTCGTAAAACAGTCTTTTTCGGAATTTTGGCACCAAATTTTCAACATGGGGTTTTTGGGACCCCTTCTCATGAATGATGTCACTGTTATGGCGTTTCTTCAGGCCCGAAGGGTGATCTTCCCTTGTCAATCTTCACCATTCATTACTTCCTGGGTGTAAGCGGGCCGCTTCCGATCCGCAGGAAACTTTTTTTTTTAAAGTTGCCTAACGGCCCCGCCCTCGAGAGCGACGTCATGCGCGAGGGGCGGCCGTTAGTAGCGACCGACTCCTCCTCCAACTCAGTTCTGTTTCTCCCGCCGTCGAGGCAGCACCTGTTTTCGGAGCGTCCATTCTCCACTGCGTCAGCGACTCCTCTTTTCCACACACTCGACGCCGATCGGTAAGACCGTTCTTTTTTCTTTCTAAAGCGGCGCCGGGTGTGTTTTCCTACTGTTTTTTCTTGTTGATTTCGCGTTATGTCCGGGTCGGAGCTAAGCGATGTTTCGAGCGGGCGCGCCCTATGCGTCCCGGTGTTACTGTGGCGCATTTCTCCGTCCTCGGACCGGCATGGCGTTTGTCTTCGTTGCCTGGGACCCAACCATGACGATGGATTAGATGCGATGCCTGTTTCTCCATGGACGCCCGTTCCTCGAATCGCGGCGTTCAAGCTCGGCAAACCCGCCGACCGGGGCGACGCCGCTCAAGGGATTCTCAGGTAAGGTCTCTAGGCCTTTCCCCGGTCCCTCCCGCCTATACGGTCTGGAGGAGGAGGGGTCTCCTCGCTTTTCTGCCGAGGAGGAGGCCCTTCTGCAGTGTCGGGAGCGTCATAGTCCCTCCGGGCGCACGTACTAACGCTCCGGCAGTCACCTCCTTCGAGGCAGGCTCTCGTGGCGAGGCCCTCGCCTTGGGCCTAGCTCGGTGGGATTTCGACGCCGCCCCTTCGGCGCCGTTGATCCCGCGCTGCTCGCGCGCCGGTGATCGGGCGGGCGCCTGCTGGCGGTGCCGCTTTGCCTTGGCGCTGCCATGGCGCTGGTGGACAGGGCGGCGCTGCCACTCTTCCGACGCGCTCGGCGCAGGCCTGGTCCTTCTCCAGGCGGTGTGGAGCTAGGCCTGGCTGCTACCGGCGTGAGGGAGGCGAGCGGCGCCTCCCTTGGTACCGGGGCCGTTCGCGGCCCCGTAGCCTCGGGAACCCCTGGGGTGGCCAGCATTGAGGTCCTGCTGGTCTCGTCCTCCTCGGAGGGCGATGATTCAGACGTGGACCCATCCTGGCACCCCCACTCTTCGGAGTCTGGGTCCCCGGTGGCTAGAGGTGCCAGGCGGCGCAGCGGGCCCCTCCCTCTGTCCCCCCTTTCGTCGCCTCCTGAGGGTTCCCCGGCTGGGTGGCTGGAGCCCTGGGGCAGGCGGGGTGACGAGGGGAGGCTCCTCTCTGAGGCCCGGTGACAGCTACCTTCACGGGTGCTGTCACTCTAGGGACAGGGGACGCTGTGGTCGAGGAGGAGGGCCCTCTCGGAGTCCGGGGGGTCGAGGGCAGGGGTCTGCTGCTCGGTCTTCCTTGGCCACCTCAGGGGTGGCCAGAGCAGTGCAGAGCCTCGCCTCCCTCCAGGGTTCTAGGGTGTCCTTCGTGCGTTTAGCGGACTGCCCTCTGGATCCATGCAGTCCCAGCGTCACACAGGGAGGTTCTCCCCAGGGCTCTTCCAGGCTCTGCTTCCCCAGAGTTCCGTTTCTGCGTGCCTGGTCTGATATCCGGGATCCCCTTTCCAGGGCTCCTTTCCTCGATTCCAGAGCCCTCGAGAGAGCAGTTGCCTCCGTGAGGTGCCCCTCTCCCACCTCTCTGCCTTCACCACCCCCACTCCCAGGCCATGTCGGCCCTACGGGTCCGTTATCCTGGGAGCAGTTCAGGGGTTCTGCGGCGGCCTTCCCCTCATACGTTAGGTACATGCATGAGCGGGTCTTTCGACTCTCCCACCGCCGCAGGAATCCTCTGGCATTCCAGTTCCCCATCATCCTCGTCTCCTCCTCCGAGGGAGAGGAACCCCTGCTCATCTGTCCTCCATGCTGATTTCACAGAATATCAGCGCTTCCTCTCGAGGATGGTGAGGATCTCCGGATTTCACGCTCAAGAGACAATACCGAACTGGAGACGCGTGAATTCCTTGGTGAATTCAGTGCCCAGCATCTGGTGGTACCTTCCTGGCCTATCCCTTCCAGGAGGCGTCTATCCGGTCATGGCAGTCCTGCCGCTTCTTCCCCAGCCCCGCGGACTGCCAGCGAGGTATTGTGCCCCTCTGAGTCTCTAGGTTCCTTCCCAACCCGTCCTCAGGTTTGGTATACCTGGATACTCCTTCTGGCGCCGTTGCTCGGCATCACCGCCCACCGATTCGGACTCTCTCCAGTTCGACCGCTGAAGCTAAGAGTGTTCTCTTCTGTTCGCGAGTGCATGTGTTGCATCACATCAGGCTCACCACGCTGCCTACAACCGCATCTGTGGTCGATGATGTCCCAGCTGCTGGCATCTATGCCTGATACGGAGCAAACCAGACAAGCCGCTGCCCTCTCCGCGTGTAGGCCTGGAGCTGGCAAGACACCAAGCAGGCGCATTATGACGCCAATGAGGTGGCTTCAGGCTTTATGGGACAGCGATCTGCATCAGGCGGACGGCATGGCTTCGCCTTTCCAGGTTGTCACCCCTGGCCCGGCGAGGGTGATTCGCTTAGCCCTCCGGGGACCCGCTTTTTCTCTTCCAGAGCTAGGAGACTTTACAGGGGCCTCCGTCCTCCTCGCCCTCGGAGGCACCTCCTAGCTCTTTTCCTCTTAGGCTTTCTGAATAAGCCAGGGTCTTCCTTCTGTTTCTCACCAGCAGAAGGCTGGGGTCTTGTTTCCTCGGTATGGCCTCTTCCTCCAGGGAAGAGGAGCTTGGTATCACTTAGGAAGTAATGAATGGTGAAGATTGACAAGGGAAGATAGGAAAATTACGTACTCACCGTAATTTTGATCTTCTCTGTGTCTTCACCATTCATTACTTACACCCGCCACCATCCCTCAGTGCCTCTTCCTGTGGCTTCTCCACCTCCCGCCTCCTTCTCTCTCTGCATTTATATAAAATATAGGAAAATTCCTTAAATTTTCCAAAAAAAAAGACAAAAGTAAAAAAGAAATCTTTTTGGGGTTCTAAAATCCTGAAAATTACTTACTCTAAGATTCATGGGCCATCTCGTGGATTGCATTGGCGATCAGACTGCACAACTATCTCTTGCTATTCTTATGGCAAGATACCTCTGGGGTTTTTTGGCCTGGCTCAGGCTATTCAGTTTTGATCCTGCAATCCCGTGTTCAGGTAGTTGCCCTGAAATCTGATTCCCCCCTCTATTCTTACCTTGCAGAGCAGAGGAACGAGTACGTCTGTTCCTTTCTCTTTAAAAAAAATGCTGAGGGAACTCTCTCCGACTGCTATAGGCATCTTGGTATCTGGGTCATGCATCTAGTTAAAAAAAATATATATATATTTTTTATCTGTGTAAAAAAAAAAAAAAATGGAGAAATCAAACAAGAAGGCAAATGAGAAGGTAGGCTATCCTTCTCGCTGTTTTGCTAGTGGTTTCTCCCTTTAAGTGTCCTCCTGGACAATTTTTACAGTAGAGCTCTGCTGACCATATCCAATCTTAGCCAGCCTAAGCCTTGCCCGGCCTTAGCCAGTCAGTCTGAGTCCCATTTCTATCTTGAAACGCCTGAAAGGCTTACATTTTCCATTTCTAAACCCCTGAGCAGCACTCTCATGCTGCTGGGGTTTTATTCTTCCCTCCTCGGCTGTCCTCCAGTTAAAGGCCCTCCGCGGCCAGGAGCCGAGGTGGGTGTCAAGAACAATGGCATGTTGAAGATGAGGACTATGCCCTCCTGAGTCTGTCTAGCGGGTTCGGTGAACCTTCTTCAGCTCTATCTCCGGGATTCTTGCTTCCCTTTAGTCGAGCCTTCAGCTACAAGTTAACTATGCTCGTTGGCCTTCTGGTCCCTTCAACATCCCATCTCTCTCTTCTTTCTTCTTCTTCTTCATTTTCTCATTTCCTTACTCATCTCTCCTCCTAGAGTCGCCCAGGTAAGGAGGCCCTGCACCCCTAGGCTAGGATGTTCTTATCTCCTCTGTCCTTCCTCCATCGGCTTATTCCTTTTTCAGTTCATTCTTCCTTGCTTTTGCTATCCCTCGCTATCTTGCCTCGCTATCTATATTTTCTGCTTTCACTTTTGCCTCCAGCTCACAGAACTGAGTTGGAGGAGGAGTCGAGTCGCTATAACGCCCCTCGCGCATGGACGATGACGCCGCTCTCGTAGGGGGCCGCTAGGCAACTTTAAAAAAAAGCTTCGCTGACGGGTGCGCCGCCTCCGGCTTACACTCCAGGAAGTAATGAATGGTGAAGACACAAGAGAAGATCAAGAATTACAGTAGGTACGTAATTTTCCTATTTCGCGCAGTGACTGCGAAATCACCCTTCGGGCCTGAATAACAACATGACCGTGACATCAATCATGAGAAGGGGTCCCAAAAACCCCATGTTGAAAGTTTGCGCAAAAATTCCCAAAAATGCCTGAGATATGCAACAAAGTTGAAACCCCCCCATCTAGCCCATTATACAGCTTACCGGCATTTCCACAGTTCGCGGTCGCCTTTGAAGAGTGCAGACATATTCCGGTCCACGAAGATCGTCGCGCGAGCTCCGGAGGAAGTATGGGGTGAGGGGGTTGGAAATGGGGAGAGCTGGGTGCGCAGTGGGTGGGTGCGGGTTGTGGGAGGGGGGCGGGAGACTACGTGGGACCATTTTTTCTTTACAGGTACAAAAAAAAGACGATTTGGGACGCTTGCCACACTGGGGTGGGCTCAGCATAGGCACAAGGACGGTTTGGGGGTGTTCAGCTTACGGAATGGGCACCTGTCAGCCTAAGGATCGCTTTGCCACGCTGGGGTGGGCTCCCAGCGTGGCACTTACTACTGGGGGGGTGGACAGTGGCGCCGACGGGATTGGGCACCTCCCGGCATGCTATTACTTTGCCACGCTGGGGTGGCACCCAGCATGGCATTTGGAAGGCTTTTGGGGAGGTGGGGGAACGAGCACAGCCGACGAGGATTGAGCACCCCGTCGGCTATACAGTCGCGATGGGGGGGCGCGCGCCAGGCATGCCTCTGTGTGGTAGAGGCGCGTGAGCAGCCGATATCTTATCGCTGCTCACTCAGGCGTAGCCCTCTTTCAGCTGTATGCCACTGCATTTTGGAGCTTGTCATAGACAGTTCCAGCATGCATTGGCTTACAGGGGCTGCGCTTGCCAACACACTGACTGAATTGGAGGAGGAGGTGACACACCTCCGAAATCTCCGATGATGGCACTGTTTCTTGCACATGCGTGCAAGCAAACATAAAAATTGTTAGCCTGGCAATTTGTGCTTTTAACTCCAGCTGTGAGATAGGTTTGTCTAGTTGCTCAGCCTCTGTCTTTGTCAAGCTATTGAGGGTTAGAACATTAAGATAGGCAGGGAGTTTGTTTTCCATTCCAGGGATAGGGTCCTGAGCGTAGAGGGATTGGTAATATTGTGCAGATAACTGGGTAATTTCCCTAGGGTGGGACACCCTCGTCCCCCCTATTATTTGAGTCCTCAAGTTGGAAAATTATCTTATCTTTCTGTTGCTGTCACAGAGTAGCAGCCAGCAACTTACTAGCCCTATTCCCATTCTCATAGTAGTTTTGCCTGAGTCATCTGTATGAGGTTTCTAATTGAGTCGTAAGCATAGACTCCAAAGTTCTTTTCCTGTCAGAAGGTTCCTTCTGGACCTGAGGGTTAAGGGAAATTTTATGTTGAAATTCAAAGTCTAAGATCTCTATCTCTAGATCTTCCCTCTTTTGTTCCCTACGTTTCTTCTCCTGTGAGGCAAATGTTGTTATAGCCCCACTAAGTACCCCTTTTAAGGCATCCCATCTAACTACATGGGAAATGGAACTTTCTGGGTTTTCTTGGGTATAGTGGCTGATAGTCTCATGCACCAGGTCTTTAAATTGCTGATTGTTCATGAGGCCTATGTTAAATCTCCAGTATGAATTGCGATAGGGGGCAGAGAGCATCCGGGACAGCTTGACTGTAGCATGGTCAGAGATTGTGCGGGTCAAAATTTGACAGTTTTTAACTGTATATAATCATTCCTCAGAAAGGTAGAAAAAGTCAATTCTGGAGTAACTAAGATGCCGGTCAGAGAAATGAAAGTAATCCCTTTGTTGGCCATTAACCACTCTCCAGAATTCAGCTAGGCCCAGCATGTTACTTAGACGAATTAATGTCTTACTAGCCAAGCTCTGCCTCGTGGCCTGAGCGCCCCCTTTTCTGTCCAAAGTAGGAGACAGAATGGTATTGAAATCTCTGCCAATTATGCAGAGAGGGCCTGCCACATCCAGAATATCTGTAAAAAAGTTTCTCAAAAATATGGAAGCCGCCCTGTCCTCGTTAGGAGCCTATATACTGTCAATGATGTAATCGGTGTCTAAATATGTTGCATAAAGCAGAACAAAACGTCCCTCAGGGTCATAATGCTCAGATGTAACCCTTAGGGGGCAAGATTTATGTATTAAAATGGCAGTTCCCCTGCGATGGGGGTGAGCCTGATAGGAGGAGGAATAAACTTCCCTCACCCACCGGCAGCATAGCTTTTTACTTTCAGTTGCATCCAAATGTGTCTCTTGAAGTAGAGCTATTTCAACCCCCATGTGGTCCGTTTCCATAAGGAGCTTGGTCCTCTTAACCGGGCTATTAATGCCGCTTACATTATAAGATAAGATTTTTAAATCCCCTATTGTAATGTGGCAAACCATCCTGAAGTACATTCAGGTGCAGCTCTGGTGGGAGTCTAACCCTTTTCTAGCCTGTGATTTAGATCCCATCTGTAGAAGGAGATTGGCACTATACATAATAGGCACCAGTAGAGGGCGCGGGGTATGGGAGAGAAGTGCAGCTCAAAACATAGTAAAAAAGAATGACTATATGAACAGGCTTAACCAGAAGAAACTGTTCTAACTGCGCAGTCAGCTTACAGTCAACTGGAAAAGCTTGTTCTGCAACTTTTTCCGAGAACTCGTGCTCCCAAGGTGCCACAGGAATCCCGCCACTGTTGTGATTCTCTGACTGGCCGTGTTGGGATTAACCCAGCACTCTGCTGCGTTGGCCCTGTAAAGTCAGGGTTGTGCAACCTCTGTGGGATCCACGATACAACATAGATCGTCCCTTACCCTCCATCAAAGCCTCCCGACCAACTGATAGTATGGCGTGTCCTGAGGGGGAGAATCCCACTCCAATATAGTGTCTCTCCCCCAATCGCTCCTTCTATAAGATTCTCTCAAGGGTTCCATTCTTCACTTAATTCGGCTGCAAGTGCCATATATTCCCCTCTTCGTTATTTATGAGGGGGAATATTTGTTTTTGTGAAGATTAGAGACATCGCTTAACAGCCACGGAAAGCTCTCCTGTCCCGCCCCCCCCCGAGTATCCTAAGGAAAATTAAGGATTTAGTAATTAGCTTGAAAACTGAGATATATTTAAAAAAAAAAAATATTAAAAAAAAAAAAGTCAACCAATATTTGTGTTTAACTTTCTATGGTAATTTCAGGGGGAGGCAAAAGAACCTCTACACAAGTGTGGCAACCAACTAAAATAAATGAGTCACCAGTATTCAAGTGTCAGTGTCCTGCAATGCAGTCGCATCTCCAGTGGGTTTCTGCTGCGTCCTCACTCGCTCTTTTAATTTGCTCCAAGTGCTGGGGCTGTCCTGGCCTGTAGTGGAGCCCGATCTGATGCTTCTTCCTGTTCGAGTTCCTAGAGCAATCCCACTGTCCTCTCTCTCTCTCTCTCTCTCTCTGTCTCTCTCATAGCCCCTAAATCTATTAAGTCCTCGGTTGGGATATCTAGGGAGGATAAAACTTCCTAGTTTCAGACTAGGAGTTGAATATCTTGACACCAGCATCCGAGGTGACTCTCAATCTAGCAGGGAAGTCCACTCTTGCTTTAAGGCCTTTGTTTCGTAGCGCTTTTACAACAGGGAACCAGAGCTTCCTCCTTGCCATGGTGGTTGGTGCATAATCCGGCTCAAAAAACAACCTGACATCACCAAACACAGTTTCTTTTTTTCTCCCACGCCTTCCTCAGAACCATTTCTTTTGTTCTGAAATCCAGAAAAGCTACTATGAGGGAGTGTGGTCTGACCTTAGGATCCTTCGGAGGTGCTGTAAGAGCTCTATGGGCACAAGTTACATTCAGGAATATCTCTATATATGCCCAAAAGTTCTTTCATTAGATCTTCCACATATTCAGGAATATTGGTTGATTCGGAGTGTTCTGGCAGGCCGTGTATTCGAAAATTAACTCTGTGTGACCGATTTTTCGAGATCAAAAGAAACAGACCTGTCATGGAGCTGCAAAGTCGCACCATTATGCAAATCTGTAGTGCTGGTATAACTGGTTAAATGTTCTTCCATTTGCCGGATTTGGTGCTGTGACGCGCTATATTTGATTTATTCTTTTTTATATCAGCCTTTATGGTGTCCAGGGCATTACAAAGGTGTCGGAGCTCCCAAGAGGTAATGGTGAAATCTTCACCCTCTTTTTCGGATTCACTCTCCCAGCTTGGGTCTACTGTTTTGGCTGGTCTGGAGGCCTCCACGTTCCCCGCAGCAGACTTTGGTGGCAGATGTAATTTTTGCTGCTTTAGAGCCCCCACCTGGATATTACAGTTTATTTCTGGTCGCCATCCAGTCTAGAGTTGGTACCTCAGTATAATTTGTAGAAGTCTCTCCGGGAGTATATTTTAAGAAATTTTAGTGGGGGGGGGGGTCTCGACAGAGCACGCGATTAGGCATCTACATAGATCGGTGACGTCACCGGATGATATCCCGGTGTTTCTGGCCCACCACCTCTACCTCAGGTCCCCCTTCAAGGGGGAGCATTACCAGCTCAGGGCCTTCCCCTTTGGACTGTTGGCACCTCGGTTTTCACCAAGTGCCTGGCGATGGTGGCAGCAGCCCTGAGACGCCAGGGCCTCTGTGTGTTCCCCTACCTCGACGACTGGCTTCTGTCAGCCCTGTCAAAGGAACAACTGGAACGCTCCCTTTCAGCTTCCCTGGCCCTCTTTGCGCAACTGGGGCATACGGTCAACTACACCAAGTCCCACCTTGCCCCTTCCCAGCATCTCCAGTTCATTGGAGCAGTGCTGGATACGGCCTAGGGCTTGACTTTCCTCCCTTAGGACAGGGTGGAAACTTTGCAGAGGCAGGCTTGTCTAATAGCCTCCAGCAGGTGGGTTTCGACCAGGCCAGTTCTACGGCTCCTTGGCCTTGTGGCAGCAGCCATCCCCACTGTTCCTCTGGCCAGACTCCACATGTGTATTTCACAGTTGGCGCTCATGCAGTGGGACCAGAGGTCAAACATCCTAGACCACAAGGTCATGATCTCCAGTTTGTTGCAGCGGGATCTCCTGTGGTGGCAGGATCTCAGCAACCTTACCAAAGGGTAACTTTTCAGTCTCCCCAAATCCAGTCCTTGACTATAGATGCATCAGGGACGGGCTGGGGGCTCATCTTGAGACCCACAGAACTCAAGAACTGTGGTCCCAGTCGGAGCTCTCCTTGCACATAAACATGTTGGAGATGAGGGCAGTGCTGTGTGCCCTCCAAGCCTTCCAGCACTTGCTTTGCCAAGGCTCACTATTAGTCCAGTAGGACAATATGTGTGTAGTCTGGTACCTCAACAAACAAGAGGGCACAAACTCTGATCCCCTCTGCAGGGAGGCTATGCACGTGTGGAATTGGGCAGTTCTGCATCGAATGCACCACTCAGCAGTTCATAGAAACATAGAATTTGATGGCAGGTAAGGACCGCTTGGCCCACCTAGTCTGCCCATTTCCTTACCGAACGGATAAGCTGCAGATCCTAGTTAACCAACAGTCTACTTCTTCCTACCCCCCCCAACTAGAATTGCCTTATGTCTGTCCCATGCATTCTTGAATTCCCCCACTATTTTTGACTCTGTGACCTCCTCAGGAAGGTCGTTCCATGCATCTACAACCTCTCTGTGAAGAAATACTTTCCCACATTACCTCTGAGCCACCCCCAAAATCTTCAGATTGTGCCCCTTGTTCTTGTACATCTTTTTTCTGAAAGATGCTACCCTTTTGGACTTTGTTGATTCCTTAAGGTATTTGAAAGTTTCTATCATGTCCTTGCTCTCCCTCATTTCCTCGAGGCTATACATCTTAAGCTCCTTTAGTCTTTCTTCATATGTCTTGTGGTGCAGACCCTGCACCATTTTGGTTGCTCTCCTCTGGACAGCCTCCACCCTGTCTGTCTTTGCAGAGATGGGGTTTCCAGAACTGTACACAGTACTCCAGATGTGGTCTTACCAACTGTCTGTACAGAGGGCCAACAACTTCCTGTTTTCCACTGGTGATGCCTCTCCCTATGCATCCCAGTATTCCCCCAGCCTTCCTTACTGTTTTCTCACATTGCTGGCCCACCTTTAGGTCATCTGATATGGCTACCCCCAGGTCCCTTTCCATTTTTGTTGTTGTTAGTATCTCACCCCCCATTGTGTACTCTTCCCCCAGGGTTTTTGTTTCCCAGGTGCATTACTTTGCACTTCTTTGTGTTGATTCTAAACTGCCATACATTTGACCATTCCTCCAACCTTGCCAAGTCCCTTTTCATCCTTTCCACCCCACCTTGCATATCAACCCTGTTGCAGATCTTTGTGTCATCTGCAAAGCCATACTTTCCCTTCTAGTCACTTATAAAGACATTAAAAAGGACCGGCAGCAGTACTGAACCCTGCGGTACTCCACTAGTAACCCCCTTTTCTTCACTGTGGACTCAATTTACTGTTACGCATTATGTCCTGTTGTCCAGCCAGTGTTTTACCCAGGCTGCCACCCTGGGACCCACTCCCAGGCTGGCTGATTTGTTTATTAATCTTTTGTGCGGGACTGTGTCAAATTCCTTGCTAAAGTCTAGTAGTAGGCCATGTCCACAGCCCCTCCCTGGTCTACTACTTTGGTCACCCAGTCAAATAAATCAATTAGATTTGTCTGACATGACCTTCCTGCTGTGAATCCATGCTGCCTTGGGTCCTGTGCCCCACTGGCCTCTAGGTACTCAACAGTTCTTTCTCCAGAAGTGATTCCATAATTTTCCCCTACCACTGAGGTCAAATGGACAAGTCTGTAGTTTCCTGCCTCTGTCTTGCTCCCACTTTTGTGAAGGGGGAATCACATCCACCCTCTTCCAGTCCTC
Organism: Neoceratodus forsteri; assembly: GCA_016271365.2. Taxonomy (NCBI): domain Eukaryota; kingdom Metazoa; phylum Chordata; order Ceratodontiformes; family Ceratodontidae; genus Neoceratodus; species Neoceratodus forsteri. The sequence continues at coordinate 216,289,647 of CM057456.1, forward strand.
GGGTACCATACCATCCTCCCATGATTTATTAAAAAGGGTAGTCAGTGGTGTTGCTAGTTCTTCCCTTAGTTGTTTTAGAATTCTGGGGTGAATCCCATCAGGTCCCATTGCTTTATCCACCTTCAGTTTTAAGAGTCCTTTCAGAACCCTTTCTTCTGTGAAAGGACTGATATCAACCCCCCTATCCAGAGTGCTTCTATTGACTGGATTATGTATTTCCCCCTGCTTTTCCATTGTGAATACTGAGCAGAAGTATGCGTTCAGTATCCCTGCTTTTTCACTGTCTCAGTTTGTCCAACCACCTTCATGTTGCGGGTGTGCAGTACCATAAGATTCTGCTCTGTTTTGGGGTAGGAAGGCCTTTCCCTGCTTGGAGTCCAGGACCACCCCGATGTACTGCATTCTTTGGGATGGTACTAGAACACACTTGGGCAGGTTGACTGTAATGCCCAGAGTGTGGAAGAGCTGGAGAGTGCACTCCAGAGTCTGCAAAGGCGCTGTTCCCTGGATAGGGCCTTGAGAAGCCATCTGTCCAGGTAAGGGAAGACATACAGTCCCCCTCTTCTGAGAGCTGCTGCAACCGCTGCCAAGCATTTGATAAAGACAACACGATGAGAGGATAAGCCAAAGAGCAGCACTTTGAACTGGTAGTGCTTTCCCTAAGAGGCAAAACCGAGAAACCTTCTGTGAGGTGGAAAGGCAAAGATGTGCAGGTATACATCCTGCATGTCCAGTGAGCAGAGCCAGTCCCTGGCCTTGAGAAGGGGCATAAGCCTGGCAGTGTTACTATCCAGAACTTTCTGTACTGGACAAAGAGATTGAGGTCCTTTAGATCTAAAATGGGTCTCAGATCTCCGATCTTTTGGGGACCAGGAAGAACCTGGAATAAAATCCTTGTTTTCTCTGTCGCCTTGGCACCAGTTCTATTGCCTGCTTGCTCAGAAGAGACTGTACTTCCTCCCAGAGAACAGACAGTTGAGCCGGGGGATAGTTGGAAGGTGGGGTAGGGGTAGCTGGAGGCTGTTGGAGAAGTTCCAGGGTATAACCTGTCTATGTGATCTGCAGGCTTCATGCATCTGAAGTTCTGGCTCTCCATTGGTTTAAATGGAGAGAGAACTGACAGACCACCTCCTGGGGCTGGACCCTAGGAGGGGGGTCTGGCAAGTAGTCTAGCTGAGGTGGGGCCAGCTGTGGAGGCTGGTCCATCATTTCTAGGATGCTTGGCTGCCGTTCCCACATTGGAGGGGGGTGGGCAAGGAAGTCTGGGCTCTGCGCTTATCCTGGGTACGGGTGGCTGAGCCTGGTCTGTTGGTCTGCCTGTGAAAAGTAGATCATCCTCTACCATGGGCTGAGTATGGTTGAAAGCATGGACAGAGTTAATGGCTATGCCAGAGGCCTGCAGATCATTTATGAATTCCTGGACATCGGGGCCGAAAAGCTTGGTGCTATTGAAAGTGGCATTAAGCACCTTGTTTTGCACAAAATCTACTGCAAATCCAGAGACCCTGAGCCAGGAGTGCCTGCGAAGACATATGCCAGTGGCAGCCACCCTGGACACACTGTTGACCATATCATATAGGGCCCTGAGGAGGTGTTTACTGACATCCTCTGCAGTTTGCAAGCACTGAATCAATTCTTGCTTCTGGAAGCCGCCGGGAGGGCTTGATCAGTAGCCTTGCCTTTTTTTTCCAGTTGGCATTCTGGAATTTAACCATGTGTGACAAATAGTTTACAATTCTCGGACTCAAAGTGGAGGAGGCATAAACCCTTTTGCCCCAGAGGTCAATCCTTCGGGACCCCTTGTCTGGGAGAAGGGAACTAAGGCGCTTAGGCACCTTAGATCTGTCATGGGCCGCTTTGATGACCGAGTCAGTTTCGGCCTGGGAAGCAAAATAAGGAAGGCCCTGAGGAGCATTAGACTTTGTCTACCTGTCGTGACATAGCCGGCACCATGTCTGGTCTGTGCCAGGCTACCGTAGTGGTATTCTTCAGGGCAGGCAGCATAGGAGGAATGATCTGGTGACATCCTCCTCCTCCTCCTCCTCAGTCTGAAAGCCCATAGTGGCAGGCAGTTGTTTCATAACATTGAAAAAGGTAGCATGCTCAGGAGGGGACCTGGGAGTATGCTTGACAGACTCCTCACTGACAGATGAGGCAGTGAACCTGCCTGAGATAAGGATTTCTTCCTCCTCCCCTTCATCCTCTGTCACCTGGGAGGATGCGATCAGGATGATACTTCTCCTCAACGTCACCCTCCTCATCTGGGTCTAGTGGCGGTGGCCCGCAGGGAGCCTTCTGGGGTCAGCGAACAGTGGACGAAACTGCTGTTGATGGTGCTGGTGACAAGACAAGGGTCTGTTGAAAGAACCCAGCTGCTGAACAAGTACATTTGTGAACTTGTCAAATATTTCGTTCAGATCTATAGCCATCGACAGAGGGGGGATCGGCACTGGAGCCGACGACCTGCCCTCCTTTGAGAAGAAGGGTCAAGCCTCGACAGAGTTGTCATCAACGTGCCAGGCATCGACAGAGGAGGGGCTGATGACATGGAGGTTGACGGCCAAGCACCCGGAGAGTCGGGCGGAGGAGCTGTTGGTATGGGTCTAGTGGGAATAGAGACTCAGACAGCTGTTCTTCATCAGGGCAGCCGCCGCACCAAGAGCCACTCAAGGAGAAGCTGATAGGAACGGATCGCTCGCGGGGAGAGATTCATCCCGTCTTTCTTGTGACTTTCCCAAGGACTTTTCTCTGGCCTTGGAGGTAGAAGATCATCAGCAGCTGGGACCCTGGAGGCCCCTGCCTGGAGCTGTCTACCTGCTGTTCCATGAGGAATTTCTTGAGAGCCTTTTTGCGTCGCTTGAGGGTAGTTTGGTTAAACTTCTGGCAGAGCTCACAGAGACGTCGCGATGAGGCCCAAGACAGCAGACAGTGTTCGTCTGTAGAAGCAATCTTCTTTCTGCAGTGACAGAAAAGAGAAAATGAAGGATTAACTCTCAACATTAACAAAAAAAAATAATGGTTAGAGGAAAAAACATCCATAGGCTGAAATGACGGGAACACTGTGACAAAGCTTCTGCGGCGACTGTGCATTCAAGTCAATGGTGGGAAAGAACTGAGGAGGGAGCAGGGCCATCTACGCCTGTATAGGGTTGCTGACATTGAGGTGTGGTTGGCCCCAGTTATACTGCTGAAAATCTTCTGTGTGGATCCCCTTTCTCCAGTGAAGGTTCCTACAGTGTAACCTGATGACTGAGATACCCCCGAAGATCAACAAGGTATTGCTTCTTCACACCCCAAGAGAAAAAATTTTGTTGGAAATGGAGGTAACAAAATTGCTGCAAGCATATGCAGTGCAAAAAGTACCTCCCTCACAGTGGCGAAAGGGACTTTACCCAAGGTACTTCCTAACCCACAAGAAAAATGGTGAGTGGGGACCCATTTTAGATCTGATATACGTTAACCACTTAAAGAAAAATTCAGGATGGTAATACTGGGCTTAGTGATCCCTTCTCTGCAAATAAGACTGGCTGGGTCCACTGGATCTGAGACACACATTCTTCCACGCACCAATCCGGTCCAGCCACAAAAAAGTACCTCAAATTCAGGATAGGTAATTGCCACTACCAGTTTACAGACCTTCCTTTCAGCCTGTCCTCAGCACCAGTAGTGTTCACAAAGTGCCTAGATGTAGTTGCAGCACATTTGAGGAGGCAAAGGACGTTGGTTTTTCTTATTTGGATAACAGGCTAGTCTCAGGAAAAACATCCCAGGAGGCCAAGTCCTGCCTCCTACTGACACAAGGTACTTTAGAGGACCTGGGCTTAACATAGAAACATAGATTTTGACAGCAGATAAGTACCGCTTGGCCCACCCAGTCTGCCCATTTCCCTACCTAATGGATAAGCTGCAGATCCTACTTAACCAGCAGCCTACTTCTTCCTACCCTCACCCCCTAGAATTGCCTTATGAATGTCCCATGCATGCTTGAATTCCACCACTGTTTTTGACTCCACAACCTCCTCCGGAAGGCCGTTCCATGCATCCACAACCCTCTCTGTAAAAGAAAATAGTTCCTTAAGTTACCTCTGAGCCGCCCCCCTTCTATCTTTAAATTGTGTTGCCTTGTTCTTGCACACCTCTTTTTTTGAAAGATGCTACCCTCTTGGACTTTGATTCCCTTGAGGTACTTGAAAGTTTCTATCATGTCCCCCCTCTCCTCCTTTTCCCGAGGCTACATATTTAGCTCCTTAAGTCTCTCTTCATAGCAAGCTCCGGTGCAGACCCTGCACCATTTTAGTTGCCCTCCTCTGGACAGCTTCCATCCTGTCTATGTCTTTGCGGAGATTGGGTCTCCAGAACTGCACGCAGTACTCCAGATGGGGTCTCACCAACTGTCTGTACAGAGGATAATAACTCCTGTTTTCTACTGGTGAGGCTCCCATGCATCACAGTATCCCCCAGCCCTCCTTGCTGCCCTCTCACATTGCTTGCCCACCTTTAGGTCATCTGATATGACTACCCCAGGTCCCTTTCTGTTTTTGTTGTTGTTAGTATCTCACCCCCCATTGTGTACTCTTCCCCTGGGTTTTTGTTTCCCAGGTGCATCACCTTGCACTTCTTAGCATTGAATCTAACGATTCCTTGAATCTAACGGCTTCCTCGTAAATGTTCAGAAGTCACGAACGGAACCAGTTTAGATTCTGGACTTTATAGGTGCAGAGCTGGACACCCTGCAAGGGAAGGCATTCCTTCCTCAAGCAAGAGTAATAAGTCTCATTGCAGCTGCAAAATCCTTAGACAGGTCTGCCAGATCTGCAAGGGATTTCCTATGTTTACTAGGGCACATGGCATTGTCCACTGCTATGGTACCAGGTGCCGGGTTCCAAATGAGAGATGAGACCATTGGTCTCAGAGTTGAGATCCTCTGTCCAAACTAGTGCCTCTGTCTTCCTAAGGGCACTGGAATAGTGGAAGGAAGAATGCAGCCTTAGAGAGGGCATTCCCTTCCTTCACCTATTGGCTACACCTCCCTCTTGGGATGGGGCACCCACTTGGAGGACCTCGCTATAAGTGGTATTTGGAGTACACAGGAGACTCTGGAGCACATACATCTCCTGGAGCTCAGGGCAGTGTATCTGACAATGCAGGCCTTTTCCTCACAGATCAGAGGTCAGTCTTTCCAGGTTAGGGCAGACACCACCAAAACAATCTATTACGTAAACAAGCAGGGAGGAGCAAGATCTTCAGAGCTGTGCACAGCGTCATTGAAAAATGGGAAGCTAGTATACTTCTAACCCCAGGAATTCTTCAGTGTGATTAACTAATGCAGTCAGCCTCCTGTGCTGAACTGCCCCAGAGAAAAATGGAACATATACAAATGATGGAACATCCATTGGCTTGTGCCACCATTCAAACTGCTCTCCCTACTAACAGCTGCATTCTAGAACACTCAGATTTAGTTCTCTGCCTGCCTAGTGAAGACGCCTTGGAGACCGCTCCTCAGCTTGACTAATTATTTGACTCCTTTTTTAGCAGAAAAGTATTCCATTTTAATTTTGGTTTTAGTGCTGTCCCTACTTTAGAGTTTTAGTTGTGTAGCATTAGTTTAGTTGATTTTTACTTCAGCTCGCGGTTCCTCAACGGTTCTGTGTAACCGTTGAGGAACCGGTGGAGTTTGACTTTTTCAAACACATTTTCAGTACAAATTTAACAACTCCGGTTCTCGTTCCGTTTTTCTTTGGGTTGGTTCTTTTTTTAGTTAGTTTGCGGTCTTGCCATGCTTGGGAATCAGCCATTTCTTCTGTGGTAGTTCTGACTAGAACAGATTCCAAATTAAATGTAATTTTTCATTTTGGTCCGGGAACCGACCTTATGTTTCCCCCAATCTAGTAGTAATTTGTGGGGGTTATGTCAGATAGGCCGAAGAAAAGAAATGGGCCTAATGGTTTTAAAAACTGTTTACAATTAGGGGAAGTGTTTGCCAAAGCTGACAAACACTACCTATGTTTATTCTGCCTAGGTGCCTCTCATTTCCAGGCAGATTGTGCTATCTGTAAAACCTTTAGTGCAAAACCCGTTGAGAAAAGAGCGGAACATTTTAAAAAGATGTCTGCTCCCTCAGTTCCGACTGAACAGTCCATGGATGAACCAGGTCCTTCCTCCTCCAAAAGGAATAAACCCAAGGAATCGAGAACTGATGTCTATGAAAAAGGGTGAGCCTCTAAACCCAAACGTACTGGGGGACTGACCACAAAGCTGATTCCAGCTAAAAAGCAAAAACAAAAATGTGTCGCCACACCTCCTGCTGAAAAAGCAAAGGAGCTCTCGTTGGACAAATCGGCCATGCCTTCGGCCGAAGCAGTTGCACAAGCCCTTAAAGTGTTATAAGCCTTGCAGTCTGCCTGCTACTTCACAGGGCTCTATTTCAGTTCCAACTCTGCAAGTACCAGTCGAGCCATCCATTCCAATATCCGTCCCAGCAATGGTTCCTTCCTGAGTTCCGCTCTTGGTACCATACTCTCCTGTTCAGCCGAAGGATGCCCGCCAGGCAGTCTCCACAGTTGCGGGTCTACCGAAAAACGTGTGGCTTTCGAGTAGGCGACAGCTCAGGCTGCGGAGCATGGCTCCTCAGCTTTGACTTTTCTGCCGCTTTCCTTTGGTGCCACCTTTATAGGTGCATTTCAGGATTTGTGCCAGTCCCTTCCCACTCTTGGGCAGGGTCCCTGTATGGGCACTAAATCAGCCAAATCTTCTTCTAAAAAGGAGTCCTAGAAGGTGGTCTCATGGTAGATAATGGGATCAGGAGCGCTCTCGGGCCTTGGATTCCCGTGCTTCCTTGGAAGTTTCGACTATGGTCGGTACTTTGGTCCAGACTGCTGGCTCCACGGTCTCCCCATCAGGCCAGTCGGCCAATACGTGCGTCATCCAACCTGTCGAGATTTTTCTCGAGCTGGTCAACGCATTGTGACAAGACTGAGGATATTTCCCTCCTTTAGGAATACGGTCCTACTTCTCAGGTAGGGTCGGACCAGCTTCCTGATCACTCCCGAACCCTAGGGATCCTGTTCCCTAGGAGGAGTCTCAGCTTTCGCCAGCTCACTGTTTCTTGCAGTGGGGTTCCCCAGCGGTCGAGGTTGAAATCCCGTAGCCGAGTAACCCCCACCAGCATTGACTCTCTCGGGCAAGCGGCACCACCACTGTTCTTCCTCTTCATCCTCCTCTGGTGAGGAAAGGCTCCAGTGCAAGTTGCACCAGCACTACAAAGAGCTTATGTGACAGCAGCTCATGCTGACTGGGGTTAAGCCAACTCTGGCCCCCACCCTGGCTCTTCAGTGGGTGCTGCCACCAAGGCCCCAGCCTGCTCCAGCTCGGCCTGTTCCAGCCTCCCTGCCCATCATGGTGGAGCCACCTCCTGAGCAGCCAAAGGATGGTCCCCCTCCTAAGGGTGCCTGTCTCACTTTCAGACTTCCTTGTTGGCTGTCTGTCACTGTGATTCCCAATAGGCCGTGCAGGATCAGTGGGGATTCGGGAGGTCGACCATTTTTCGGTGAATCCTCGTGGTCTGAGGACTCCTCCCTGCATTCTCATCTAGTCGACATGGAATTGTGGGAGGATTTGTCTACGGAGTACGGTCCCACTTCCTTTGGGGGCTTGTTCCGTCTCATTTCAGAATCTACTAGGATTCAGATGGCACTCATCCAAAAGTGGGTCAAATATCCCTTGACCGAATCCTCATCAAGGTGACTCCATGGGGGACGCTTTCCTGGTTGCCAAGGCCATTCTTGGCCCCACTCTGGAGCCTTGGCAGCACCCTGCGTCCTGCCCTGTGCTTTCAACTTGTCTGGTCCCTATTGGTTTCCTGTCAGGTTTCATTGAACATCCCTCAGCCAAGGGTTTGGTGGCCGACTCGGTCTTTCGGCATACCAGCAATGTCAGGGATGTGGACAAACCTCCCAACAAAGAACCCAAAAAATTGGATCATATCGGCAGGCGAGTTTGGCCCTTTTGATGGTCAGTTTCACTCACTCCTTACTCTGCCCTCCTGATGATGTGCTTCCGCAGCTCCCGGCTGACTTGCAGACCACGATCAAGCTAGTCCAGGACCAGGGCCGAGCAGTGGCCAAACTGCAACTCCAGACGACCGTGGACATCAGCAGTTCTTGCGCCCGGTCTGTAGCCACTGGTGGCCATGAGCCGCAGGGCATGGCTGCGGATTTCTACCTTCACAGCTGACACCCAGCATAAGTCAGCAGATGTCCCATTCTTGGGCACTGACTTGTATGGTCCGGGGTGGAAGGACACCTCACTTGGATTGAGAAGTCCAGTGCCACTCTGGACTGTATCACTTCCACCCAGAGGAATCCCAAGGGCTCCGAGCTTCAGAGGAAGAAGCCCTTTTGGCCCCCTCTCTGCACCTGCGGTCAAGTTGTCCCAGCTCCCAGCTGAGCTGTAAGCCCAGGCTTGGCGTCTTCAGCCGAAGTCAGTTGCTTCGGTTGTCCGTAAACCAGGTGGTAGATGTCCCGCTGCTTCCTCAGTCGATCCCTCCTCCCCCTCCAAGCCTGCCCAGTGATGGGCTGGGTGGGTGCCCCTCCTATGCCTGTCCTGTCTCCCCTGGGTCCTCCTGTGGCGGATCGGCTCCTTCAGTTTCTTTCTGCATGGTCTGCTCTCACCATGGACAGGTGGGTCCTCAAAGTGGTCCATCAGGGTCTGCCTCTATAGTTCGAGGCTTACCCTCCATGCCAAGCCCACTCCTCATGGGAGGACATGGTGCATGCCAATATGCTGTCTGTCCTTCGAGAAGACCTCACCCAGCTCCTCCAGAAGGAGGTAGTGGCTCAAGTCCCAGACCCTCCTGTAAGCCCAGGGTTTGTTTCCAGGTACTTTCTGGTCCGAAAGAGGATGGGGGGGTGGTGCCCCATTTTAGATTGGCATAACCTGAACCAGATTCCTTTGGTCGTGCACCTTCGGGATAGTCACTGTTTCAGATCATTCCATTCCTGGAGCAAAACATGTGGATCTGCTCCCTAGATCTTCGGGATGCGTTCTTCCACATTTGCATGTGTTCGTCCCACCGCCGGTTCCTTCGGTTCCAAGCGGAGGGGAATCTTTGAGTTACAGGCCATGCCCTTTGGCCTCTCCTCGACTCCCAGGGTCTTTACCAAATGCATTGCAGTGGTAGCAGCCTACCTGAGATGTCAAGTGGTCCAAGTATATCCCTACCTGGACGACTGGCTGATAGTCCCTCAAATACGTTGAGCACCAGAACTAATGAGAGCTGACATGGGAAAAAAATAATTGCATGCAACGTTCACAGTTAAGGGTATCACATGCATATCATTAATGTTGTTTTATTTAAATTGAAGTATTGAACACCGGTATGAATTGGATTATGTAAAGCACTATGGGGGTACATGAAGCCATGCCTCCTAACGAAGGGGTAGCATACCCCGATGCGCTGAGGCCGGAGAGAGAGTGCGAGCATAAATAATTGCACTTTTGTGTGTTTATAACATTTATCATTTTGTAAGTACCACATGTATTACAAGTAAAAATTATGTTCATTGAATTCTGCTGTCTGGAGTGCTGGTTTCTTCACATTGTGCTATTTCATATCTTTCCAACACCCACTCATGTCCGTGAGTGCTGCCTTCTTTGGATTGAGTGACCTGGCCCTCCAGACCTGCTTGTCCCTTAGCCTCCTGGTGAATGAGGCCAAGTTGGAGCTTGTACCTTCGCTGGTGATGCAATTCATTGGGGCGGAGCTCGACTTCAGGTGGACCGTGTAGGACAGAGGTTATCTTCTCCTTTGCCCAATCATTTTGGGTTGGGCAGTTGCACCCAGCTTGGGATTTCCTGCATTGGGGCCCAGTGGAGAATGCACTCTCTGCAGTGGGAGCCGTCCTGTCACAGGTCTTAGCGCAAGGGTCACTTCGACCAGCTGGTCACGGTGACTCAGCTGATGTGGGATGCCTTGCAGTGGTGGTTAGTCTGGGAACATCTGCAGGAAGGAATCCCATTTGTCCACCTGGAACTGACAGTCACCATCATGACTGATGTGTCCCTGATGGGTTGGGGTGCCCACCTGGGAGAACAGAGTCCACAGACTCTGGACCCCCAAGGAGTCCCAATGCCATATCAACCTGCTGGTGCTTTGGGCAGTTCAGCTGGCACTGACCGCTTTTGATCCACACAGACAACACTACGACCATGTACTACCTCAACAAACCGGGGGGGGGGGGTGCACTTCCTTCCTCTGTGCAGGAAGGTTATTCACATCAGGACCCTTGTGCTCAGCCTGAGTCCCGATGTCCTGGCCATCCATGTGGCCGGCATGTTCAGTCAGCTGGCAGACGCCCTCAGCCGGATGGGTGAGGCGTCTTGCAAGTGGTCTCACCATCAGGAGGTAGTGCAGTCTATTCTCCTGGTGTGGCATCCCTCTGGTGAATCTGTTCTCTTCCAGGGAGAACACAAAGCTAATGCTGTATTGTGCTCGCACCCCACCCAGCAGGGAACGCTGCAAGGGGGATGCCTTCTTGAGGCCCTGGATCCCGGGCCTCCTGTATGCCGTCCCTCCATTTCTGCTGATCCACAAAGTGCTGCTTAAAGCCAGAAGGGACAAGGCATGGATGATCCTGGTGACTCCAGACTGAACCCGCCAGTGCTGGTACCCCAATCTCCTCAGCCTCAGCTGCAGGCTCCTGTGGCATCTTCCTCTGTGCCCAGACCTGCGCTCTTGCAGTCAGGGGAAGGTATTCCATCCTGACCTTTTAGTCCCTGTACCTGACAGCTTAGTTCCTAAGCGACTACAGTGCCAGGCTTCGGGGCTCTCTGACGATGTCCTCACCATAATCGAATCTTCTCGGAAGGAGTCAACCCTAAAATGCTGTGCCTTCAAATGGAAGAGGTTCTCCATTTGGTGCCCGGGCAAGGGGCTTGACCCCTTGTCTTGCCCAGTGGCTAGCATTATCTATTACCTTTGGTCCGTCTCTGTCGGGCCTTCGGTCAGTGACCCTTAAGGTGTACCTGGCAACCATCTCAGCATGCCGGTCACAAGCTGGTATGCCATCTGCGCAGGAGAAGGTGATCTGGTGCTTTTTTAAGGACTTGACCACATTTCCCCTCCGATGCATGAACCACCACAACCTTGGGACTTGTTGCTGGTGTTGGCTGCTCATGGCAAGCCATTCAAACCAATGCACAGGTGACATCTCTCACCTGATGTGGAAGGCCACCCTCTTGGTGTCTGTCACATCCACCAGAAGGATTAGTGAGCTCCAGGCGCTCTCATTGGAGTCTTCTTATTTTGTCTTCCACAGGAACAAGGTTGTCCTTCACCCTAACCCGACGTTCCTCCTGAAGGTTGCATCTGAGTTTCACCTTAAACAGGTGATGAATCATCTGGTGTTCTTTCACCAGCCACACCTCTGAGGCTGAGCACAGGCTCCATACTCTGGACTTGAGGCGAGCACTAGCCTACTGTAAGGAAAGCATGGCTGGAGTTTGGGGAAGAGGTTCGCCAGTTATTTCTCACCTACGCTGAAGCTGCACTGGGCGGACCGGCAGCAAAGTGGACGATTGATAGGTGGATTGTATCTTGCATCGATCTCTGCTGTAGATTGTCTGGTAGGGAGCCTCCCATAGGGCTAAGAGCTCATTCCATCTGCTATACCGCTGCTTCCAGGGCCGTCCCTATCCAGGAAATCTGCAGGGCTGCAACCTGGAAGTCGACACACACTTCCGTTTCCCATTACCACATTGACCTAGAGTCACGCTGGGATGCTGGTTTTGGGGCCTCAGTTCTCCAATCATTATTTTCCTAAGTAGGGGGTGTGCATGTTGCCCCCTCCTCATGGAGAACTGATAGGAGTTTGCCAGAAGTGCAGATAGTACACCATATCTGCGTCCCTAGAAAAATTGGTTACTCACCTGTAACAGTAGTTCTGTGGGAGTGGTATATGGTGTACATCCACACAACCCACCCGACCTCCCCTGGCAAGTGGCACACTGTATCTTGCTTCCAGTAAGATCTGACGTCACGGGTCAGTGCCAAGTGAGTTGCCACACAGGTGGGGGGGAGGAACCAGCTTGAAGACCTTCTGGCAAAATATTTAAAGAGAGGATACTACTGCTGCAGTCATTTTAACTCTTGGCCTATTTATATGTGTGGCATAGCAGAGAAAGGTCAGAATGCTTCCAAGGCCCTTTGGACTGATAGATCCACATTATGCACCTTTTAAGTAGCAGCCAAACTGAAGTCACTAGCATGGTCAGATAACAGCTGACCGGGACTTTGGCAGTGTCCTAGGCTGAAAGAGCAGATACTTCAGTGTCTTGAACTGTGCAGCACAGGCACTTGCTGCTCTTTGTACTCACAAAACTCTACAGAATGGACACAAAAAGTTCCACTGATGCAGCTTTGGGTGCAGTGTGCTGCAGGTACCTGTGAAAATATAAAAGTAAGATATTTTGGAAAATATGTTCCCCCTTTCTCTGGGAATTTTTTGTACTGCCTTTTGCATCCTAGCAGTCATGACTATTCACATTGACGTGGAATGACGCAAAGAAATTCTGCCAATCCTTATGGCAAGTTTTTTCACTTTTGGTTCCAGGAAATCGAGATGATCCAGCACTGGGTCATCAAAGTGATAAGCGGTTTAAGGGCAAGAGCTATGTTGAAAGACTGGGTATACGCCTAGTTTGCTTTGAGAAATGACAGTTTAGGGGGACATGATTGTGTTTCAAATACTAAAAAGGCTAGACAGAGTGAAGCATGCACGACTGTTCATGCTGGGAATCGATCACAGAACAGAATCCCAGCTCATTTTTTTTTTTTAGTGGGTCCCAGTCATCCCTAAAAACAGGCATGTTTATGCCTACTGCAGCCATCTGGTGAACAGAAAGAAATAACTACACATTTTATATTGACAGCTTCCTGAACAAGACCACCTGTTGCATATTTTCATGGTACATTTCAGATAACCTGTTTGTTCTGCATTTACAAATCTCTTGTGAATCTTCTGTGCTGTATAAGTATATAGCTAATTTCTTCATATGGTTAGCTGTGACGTCACTCCTGCCTTCTTCACAAATAATGTGAAAACGGGCTATTTAGCTCATCTTGCTGTCTAGTATAATAGAAATAAAATCTAAAAGTGTAAAATGTGTGTTCTTAGTTTGAATGTTCTCACAGGTGGATTTTGTGAACTTAGTGTGAGTGCTGTTTTGCATTTTTAATGTCTGACATTCATCTCCCCTCCTCCAAACAGAGGAAGAGAACGAGCCAAAAGAAGGTGGAGATGGGTACATCGAACCAGAATGACGTGGACATGAGTTGGATTCCACAGGAGACTCTTAATCAGATCAGTAAGTTATGGTTGAATGACTTTTTCTGGCCAGTATTGAAACCTTGAACCAGAATCAAGACCGCCATCTCACCAGCCCGTCTGTGTAGTGGTAGCACTGTCGCTTGCAACACTGGTGACCCTATTTCATGAATGAGCTTAGGTCATCAGTAGCCAACTGGTGGAGAAAGGATGGAGCGTCTATGGGGACGCCCTCGGGGTCAACATCCTGCTGCAGCACTGTCTCCTGTGTGATCATAGGTGGCAGTGCAGTTGGGGACATTATGGGAGGGAGGACACGGGCCAAGATCTGGTGTGGCAGCACACTTAGACGTGCTCACGCCCCTTGGATCTCTTTGGTGACCTCCAGTCAACCAAAGGAAGACCAAAACTGAAAACACTCAGGAGCCAGTCTAATGAAGACTAATGTTGCAGGTAGGAGGGGGTGAACCCCTCTCCTTCCCTGCCGGGCAGGGGGGGTGGCATGGCATCTGTGGGAGGCTGGAATTAGGCTTAACAGTGGCACCTTGGAGGACTTTGAGGGATAGGTCTGGCTGCAGCATAGAAGGGGGACTAGAGAGAATTGGGGGGGGGGAGGGGAGTGCCATTACTAGAGGACTACAAGGTACCTTGCAAATCATTGACATCAGCTTATATACCAAGTTTATTTTAGATTTATTAATTGATAATCTGTTTTATATTGTATCTTGTTTGCTTACCCTGTCTGGTATCTGTAAGGTGCCCTGAGCCTCCGGGATTGGGCGTTGTATAAATACATTTTTACTTACCATAGAAAAGCCAGCAACTTTGATAAAGTTAAATGGAAGATTGTGCCAGACAATGGAAGAATTGGGGAGGGGGCTATGTGCACTATTTCTGGAGTGTAGACCAGCTTTAATTGGGGTCGAGTAATATATTAATGCAGTACTGACCCCCAAAAAATTAAACTTGGCCCAAGTTCTAGAAATGTAGTATAAACAGACCCAATCCTACTAGTCTGTCTGTAGGCAAAGATATGGTCTTGTTCCACACTTAAGCCATCAAAATGCTATTTGGCTGAGGAGGGGCTCCAAAATGGCAAAGGATTTCTGTGTTGGGGTCAAGAATGCATAAGGTAAATTCTAAACTATTTACAGGCAGAAAAAAAAAAAACTTGTTTGAGCTTACCAGGGCACAGGGGCAGCCAGGCACACTGGTGGATCAGCAGGCAGAGGATTGAGGCTACCCCAGGCAGATGAAGGCCCATCACCACCACATCCATATAGGGCCGTTCAGGTACCTTCCTTGGCCCAGTCCTTTATCTCCAGTGGTTAATGCATTCTTTCAGCAGGCTTAACCCTGTCATTGGGGGGTGTCAAGAAGAGGTTGTGGTCCAGTGGGGGAGTAGGCTCTTTAGTAGGGGTTGCAGTAACCTAGTAGAGGTTCTTGGGTGACTGCCTCCTAAGATCAGCCAACAATGTAAATGAAACTGAGCACTGTTATCTGGACTGCAGCAGGCAGCACCTTGGAAGGACTTTCCTGCACAGTATGTGCCAGATACTCTTTAAATAGCCCATAATGTCTTCTGTCGAAGGGAGATTTTAAGACCACATGATTTTATACAAATTTCAGTTTGGAGTTGCTTTGTTGTTTGCATTTAGCTCTCCCTTTTTCTTTGTGGCTGCGGACATTAACATGGAAATAGGACCTCTGTCCCATTGACTTCTGTTGAGCTGTGTATTTGCAGTTGACAGTATAGTCCTTGTGATTCTATTAGAGCTGTCCCTTCATCACGGAGGTCATGGGTATCACGTTTCCATTTTTATGAAAATGTCATGATTTTTGGCATTGTTCATTACAACAACATAAGTTTTTAGCATGTTTAATGAAAACACCATAAATGTTGGTGTTTGCAAATAATAGACCCACAGTTTTGTGCTTTGCCAACACAATATGCTTGGTCCCCTTTCTGACCCCCATGGGGGATTCTGGGGCTTGCACACAGGCCCCATTCTCCAAGATGGCAGCACCAAGT